>OZ018385.1:14614214-19614214 GCA_963969555.1 Polydrusus pterygomalis | reverse complement strand
CGATGAACAAAGCCATAAGAAGAAGACCTTAACAGAGGTTATTTTTGGCAGTTCGAAGAAGGAAAATCACCCTCCTGTGTCCCTGGTGTTGAACTACAAGGATTTAGAGACTGAATTGACGAAAGAACGGCAGAATAACAGACAGTTAAAAGAGGAGGTGTATAAGTTAAAAGCTGCTACTTTGAAAGAGGTAAGCGCATGAGTATATAATCTTCGCTATAAACTCCAGCGCCTACAATTATTTTTTTCTATAAAGAAACAATATGTGAAGCCACATTGATCAATATTAGGTCCATTATTATAAAGCTCTTTGCAGATGATACAGCAATTATTTGTTTTGCTAAAACTTTCGCAGAAATGTATTTTGATATCAATAATGACAATAAAACAATTAAATTGGATTATGGAAAATGGTCCTTTTTTTGTCATTTTCCATATTATAATAAATAAGTTAGTTTGGAATAAAGGCATTTTAAAGTAAATCTAATATATCAAAAATTTATTTTTTTGCCTGTTGAATTTGATTAAGTACTTGTTGAGAAATTAATTCCTTTTAAAATAAGGTATAACTAGAGCTCCTTTTTCATTTAAGATTTTATTGGTAAAAGCCACCGGGTCGTAGGGGTTCAAGCAGGGGTGAAAATATCATAAAATATACCGGGTGTTTCTCAAAAGACGTTTACCCTTATAACTTTTTTATATTAATAGATATTAAAATGAAATTTTGAGATTATGCATAAGATATGAGTCTGCAGTTATTGGCATAATTTTCAATTTGTTAGCACTTCCGGTTTAACCGGAAGTGACTTGGACTTTGGTATTTTAAATGCGACATCTTGTATATTTTCACTTATTCGGATTCAGCATAACATTTTGAGTAAAATGACACCTCACTTGTCATTTTTTGGCGTGTTATAACATTTTTATGTTTATTTTTTATTTTCAATCTAGAGTGCTACAAATTAATTAAGTCTATTAATTTATAGTCAAGTAGTATATGAAAATTAAAATTATGTCAATAATTGACTTTCTAAGTTTCACAAGCGTTTAAAAAATGAAATTTTGTTTTCTTGACGTTTACTCTATTTTTCCAAATGGAACGATGGTAGTTCACTAGGATATTTTAAACGAGCATTTTTTTTTTCAACAATTTGATACCATACACTTCTATGCTATTTTAAAATTGACACTGAAAAAATTTGCCTTAAGTCCCAATCGCAAATTTAAAAGCGTTATGCATTATTGCCGCCCTCTCTTTTCTAAAGAAGTATAAAGGCGGCTTTGAAAAACAATGGAATGGTTTTGAAAAGCAATCTGGCTTTAATTTAAAGTTGTAATGTCATTAGTTTATAAAACATACAATACATGCAATCTTGCGGCTCCAGAAGAATTTTTCTGGTCACTCCAAAAATTAGGAGCATATTAATTTGTTCATTTCTAGTAAAACATCATTTTATCTGATTTACAATGTAAGTTTAATAAACGAATGACATTACAATTTTAATTTAAAACCATATGTTGGTTTTCAAAACCATTCCATTGTTTTTCAAAGCCGCCTTTATACAGTGTCCGCAAGAAAGTCCGCATCAAATGGGATTTTTTATTATTAGGTATAGGTAAAAATTGAAAAAGCAGTTAGATTTTGCTTACCTAAAAACCAAAAATGACGTATACTGAAGCAGCTGCACGACTTGCGTTACCTGTCAAATTTAACATTTTTAATAAAATAGGTTCAAAAATGCCCTTATTTGTAAAAATATCGAAAAACTTTATTCGAGAAAGTTGTTTATTTAGGCATTTTTAGCCTCTGTACGAAATTTTAACAGTCTAATACAGTTTTTATTTTTTGCCAGATTCTTGAAAATTTTGATCAACCCTCGTAGATTAACTTTTATACATCGATGTAAAACCATTTGCCTTTACTTTATTTGTAATCTTAATGCAATTTTGTGTAAAATTTTTGTTTCCAATTATTTATTTTGCTTCAAAAACTGAAATTGTTATTGATCAGTATGTAATGTTTGATGCAAAGTTTATCTAATTACATCAGTTTTGTCAAAACCGACGTTTCTCATTTTTCTTAAGTTAGTAAACAGATGTACAAAAAGAAAATATTAGGAAGCTTTCGTTGAAATTTTACTTAATTAATATTGGATCAAAAAAAAATATATTAATCGCTCGAAACATTTTATTCAACAAAAATATAGTTTAATATAATTAATTTAATTTAATAATAATAATTAAGTAAAATTTCAACGAAAGCTTCCTAATATTTTTTTATTGTACATCTGTTTACTAACTTAAGAAAAATGAGAAACGTCGGTTTTGACAAAACTGATGTAATTAGATAAACTTTGCATCAAACATTACATACTGATCAATAACAATTTCAGTTTCTGAAGCAAAATAAATAATTGGAAACAAAAATTTTACACAAAATTGCATTAAGATTACAAATAAAGTAAAGGCAAATGGTTTTACATCGATGTATAAAAGTTAATCTACGAGGGTTGATCAAAAGTTTCAAGAATCTGGCAAAAAATAAAAATTGTATTAGACTGTAAAAATTTCATATAGAGGCTAAAAATGCCTAAATAAACAACTTTCTCCAATAAAGTTTTTCGATATTTTTATAAATAAGGGCATTTTTGAACCTATTTTATTAAAAATGTAAAATTTGACAGGTAACGCAAGTCGTGCAGCTGCTTCAGTATACGTCATTTTTGGTTTTTAGGTAAGCAAAAACTAACTGCTTTTTCAATTTTTACCTATACCTAATAATTAAAAAAAATCCCATTTGATGCGGACTTTCTTGCGGACACTGTACTTTTTTAGAAAAGAGAGGGCGGCAATAATGCATAACGCTTTTAAATTTGCGATTGGGACTTAAGGCAAATTTTTTCGTGTCAATTTTAAAATAGCATAGGAGTGAATGGTATCAAATTGTTGGGAAAAAAATGCTCGTTTTAATCATCCTAGTGAACTAACATCGTTCCATTTGGAAAAATGGAGTAAACGTCAAGAAAACAAAATTTCATTTTTGAAACGCTTGTGAAACTTAGAAAGTTAATTATTATGACATAATTTTAATTTTCGTATACTACTTGACTATAAATTAACAGATTTAATTAATTTGTAGCACTCTAGATTGAAAATAAAACATGACAAGTGAGGTGTCATTTTACTCAGAATGTTATGCTGAATCTCAATAAGTAAAAAAATACAAGATGTTTCATTTAAAATATCAAAGTCAAGGTCACTTCCGGTCAAACCGGAAATGCTACAAATTGAAAAGTATGCCAATAAATGCAGACTCATCTCTTATGCATAATCTCAAAATTTCATTTTAATATCTATAAATATAAAAAAGTTATAGGGATGAACGTCTTTTGAGAAACACCCGGTATATGTCCCCTTGAGAACTAACGTTTACGTGTCCGAGCGTATTTTCATTTATTCATTTACAAGAAAATAAACGTGTTTGTTTTTTAATAAATTTTCGATATTTCTTTAGACGAACGGAAACGTAATGGAAAAAATGGCCAAAATGGGAAAATCAAAGTCCGAAATTCTTTCTCCGAAGAGCAAACAGGCCGCCCTCAGCCAAATCGTCAATTCTCCCAGTTCAAAAAAAGGCGAAGTGTATAGACAGAATTCGCTGGAAAGGATGCATCACAACATTCCGCACAGGTAAAATATGCGACCAAAGTAGGAAAACTTGTAAATCTATACAATTATATAAAATTGTCAACGCCCATCCTAAACCCCTAATCCTAGAATCATGAAATTTTGAAGTTGTTTTCTTATAAGCTAAGCATCCACTGATACTACAATTTTTTATACCGATACAAATTGGGAAAACTTAAATAATAAAATTTAAAAAAATTTTAAAGTTATAAAAAATTGGTTTGAAAACAATTTGTTAACAATTAATTTTATTAAAACAAATTATATTCCTTTTACTTTAAATCTAAATAACCTACCACAAAATATAAATATGTAGTATTCAAATAAATGTGATAAAAAAAATTAATTAAATTGGAATTTTCACATAGAATACTTAATTAAAAAATTAAGTTTACTACCGATTTTAAAAAAAATTTAAATTTAAGACATATGGAACTATTATATTACGCGTTAGTTCAAACTCATTTAAATTACGGAATTTAGGTTGGGGAGGAATAAATAGAACTTTAGTTAAAAAATTAGAAGTATTACAAAAAAGGTTTCTAAAAATTATATTCAGAAACAAAAAAGTTGAACATAAGACAACTTTACATTTATAACATCTTAATATATATATTTAAAAATAAAAACCTATTACAATTTAAAACCCATAATCATAATACACGTCATAAAAATAAAATAACCATAAAACCTAAAATAAATAAGTCCATAGGACAAAAAAATTTCAAATATTTATGTTTTTATTTAAACGATTATTTACCAACAAAAATTAAAAAGTCGATTTCATTAAAAAAATTTAAAGTCGAAATAGAAACATGGATATTAAAGACAGACAATTTGAAAATATTTTTAGAAATGCTTTAATTAATTAATTAATATTGTTCTGAATAATTTATATAAGTAATATTTTTTACTTAAATTATAAATTAATAATTTTATTATAGGTAATATATTTTTTCAAAAAACCTGCGTTTATACTATAAATTAACATTTTTACTTTAAAACTTTAAAACTTTATTTTTAATGCATATTTATGATTTATGATTACATACTAAAACAAAAAAAATAAGCTTTGTCCCTGACAAGCTCAGCTTCAGGGGATTGAAAAATAAGTTTATAGAAGACAACATAAACATATTTATTATATTATTATATTTTAAATAAACTTATTATTATTATTATACAGTGACCGGCAGAAAGTGCGCAGCATATGGGAAAGTTTTTTTATCTTTAAGTTTAGAAAATTAATTTTATTCTAGATAGGTTCTGCATGTTCTCAAACCAAAACAACACCCATTAAATCCGGTAAAAGTCTTATGGTATACGAGGTAGGATCAAAAATGTGAAATTCCGCTAAGAGTAAAGTACCTTCATCTTTTATTTTAGAATATTTTTTTACTAAGAATTATTGTTTTGATTTCAAAGTTATACCCAAATTCCAAATTTCGCCTATTTTGAACAAAAAAATGGATTTAATCGTGTTTTCTGAATAACCCTGTATAAAAAATAAATGGCAACTGAACAGTAGGAAAATAAGATTTTCTGCAGACTTTGTTAGAGATAACCGTCGATCATAAGTCCGATTAGTTTGTTTTCATAATATTATGGCTTTTTAAAATAAAAACATAAAAATATTAAATATTTTTGCTGCACACCGTATTTTATTTTCTAAGGAAACAAGTTAATTTCATCTAACTAATATTTTTCGATTTACATTGACCCAAAGCATCTCCTAAATAGTTTTTTATACATTGAAGTATGCATAGAAAGTTTCCTTTTGATTTATAAAGAAAAAAATTTTAATTAAAAATATATTTTGAACGGATTTTCTTCGTCACGCAAAATAATGATCAATAATATATTTTGTACACATTTTAAATAATTTTAAAATAATTTTTCTTCAAATACTGATTTTTTATTCCCCAAATAAGCCTAAAAATAATAACACAAATTAATTTCCTTCTCATAATCTATACTATTTATGATCAAAGCAGCCAAATATAAACTTAAATCTTTATAAATCAAAAGGAAACTTTCTATGCATACTTTAATGTATAAAAACTATTTAGGAGATGCTTTAAGTCAATGTAAATAAAAAATATCAGTTAGATAAAATTAACTTGTTCCCTCAGAAAATAAAATACGGTGTGCAGCAAAAACATTTAATATTTTTATGTTTTTATTTTAAAAAGGCCATAATATTATGAAAACAAACTAATCGGACTTATGATCGACGGTTATCTCTAACAAAGTCTGCAGAAAATCTTATTTTCGTACTGTTCGGTTGCCATTTATTTTTTATACAGGGTTATTCAGAAAACACGATTAAATCCCTTTCTTTGTCCAAAATAGGCGAAATTTGGGTATAACTGTGAAATTAAAACAATAATTCTTAGTAAAAAAATATTCTAAAATGAAAGATGGAGGTACTTTACTCTTAGCGGAATTTCAAATTTTTGATCCCACCTCGTATACCATAAGACTTTTACCGGATTTAATGGGTGTTATTTTGGTTTGAGAACATGCAGAACCTATCTAAAATAAAATCAATTTTCTAAACTTAAAGATAAAAAAAACTCTCCCATATGCTGCGCACTTTCTGCCGGTCACTGTATATACACTGCCAACAATTTAAATCTCTAGGCACAACCAACGAATATCGCCATTTTCAATAAATAAACCAATTTATAATAATTCATTTTAAAAACCAATTAACCAAAAATAAAGGAAATTCCAAACATCTTCACCTTATAACCTAGGCATCCACTGAGAGGGGATTTTTCGAAAATCATCCCCTAGGGGGGTAAAAACGGGGGTTGAAATTTTTATAGGAATTTCTGTATCTTAGAAACTAAGACTGCGGAAGGTCTAAAATCTCAGAATCTAAGATCTCAGATAGCCTTTTTTTCTAAGAATGCCGAAGATGCTACATGTTGTAAAGTGTACCGGGTGTTCCACCTAAGGAGGTAATCGGCTATATCTCAGAAAGTAATAACACTAGGACTTTGGGAGAAATATATATCCATAAAAGCGGCCAAGAGAAATTGCTGGAAATCATTTTCAAGTTCGAAAAATGACCGCTAGGGGGCGTAAGAGAACTTTCAAAATAGAAATGCCTATTTTCTCTTGATTTTTCCTAATAAAAATATGTTAAAAATATAAGTATTGTATTCTTCATAAAATTATGCAACTTTATGTTAGGAATCGTTTTTTTCTATTTTCATTAATAATGTGGTGGGAGAAGGTCAAACCTTTTTTCTTTCAAACGCTGATATCTCTGCTTTGGATAAACCGATTTTATTTAACTTGGTCTTGGAAAAAAAGCCCTTATTTTCCTCTACACGTGGATCTATTAACTATACCATATTGATTCTGATGGTGGCCACTAGATGGCGTTTTTCCGTAATTCCTCAATGAATAAGGATTTTCTCAAAAAAATCAAATGTTATGATATGACTTTTTCATCATATTTTATTTTACTCTTATAAAGGCTATTAAATAGTGGAATAAAAAATCCAGGTCCGCATTTAAAATAAAAAAGTTGATGATGGTCGCTCGAATCCGAAACGTCAGATTAAAAAACTAACCCCATCAGCTTGTAGAGGAGGAAAAGTTGCTATAAGGAACTGAAAACCGCAACGTGATATATTTTGTTAAACTAGAGAAATTAGGGATAATAATAATTAATATGGAAAAATAGGCCATTTTTTAAAACATTCATTAATCAATTAAATCACTGGTTTTTTCTCTAGTTTAACATAAGATATTACGTTGCGGTTTTCAGTTTCTTTTAGTAACTTTTCCTCCTCTACAAGCTGATGGGGTTAGTTTTTTAATCTGACGTTTCGGATTCGAGCGACCATCATCAACTTTTTTATTTTAAATGCGGACCTGGATTTTTTATTCCACTATTTAATAGCCTTTATAAGAGTAAAATAAAATATGATGAAAAAGTCATATCATAACATTTGATTTTTTTGAGAAAATCCTTATTCATTGAGGAATTACGGAAAAACGCCATCTAGTGGCCACCATCAGAATCAATATGGTATAGTGAATAGATCTACGTGTAGAGGAAAAGAAGGGCTTTTTTTCAAGACGAAGTTGAATAAAATCGGTTTATCCAAAGCAGAGATATCAGCGTTTGAAAGAAAAAAGGTTTGACCTTCTCCCACCACTTTATTATTGAAAATAGAAAAAAACGATTCCTAACATAAAGTTGCATAATTTTATGAAGAATACAATACTTATATTTTTAACATATTTTTATTAGGAAAAATCAAGAGAAAATCGTCATTTCTATTTTGAAAGTTCTCTTACGCCCCCTAGCGGTCATTTTTCGAACTTGAAAATAATTTCCAGCAATTTCTCTTGGCCGCTTTTATGAATATATACTTTTTCCCAAAGTGCTAGTGTTATTACTTTCTGAGATATAGCCGATTACCTCCTTAGGTGGAACACCCGGTACAAAATGTAATTTTTTTTGCGTCCATATCTTAAAAACTATTAAGTAAAATCAAAATTCATCAAGTTCGAACGTGTTTTATTAGATTACTTATATCGTGTCAATTACCTTTCATTTTATGTAGATTTGAACCGAAAATAGCCACAAGCACCCAAAGATGCTCCCAATGCCGCAACCAAATCTTCCTAGGCAGAAAGTATCACGAGTGCAAAGAGTGCAAGACGGTGGCGCACGCGGTTTGTTCCGCGCATTTGCCGAAAGTGTGCGGATTGCCCGAAGAACTGGCCGAGCGCTACGTGGAGAGTTTGGAGAAGCAGGGAGGTGGGCAGAAGAATGGGGATAAGGCGGAGAAGAGGGAGACGCAAGACGTGGTGTGCGAAGGATGGGTGAAGATGCCTTGGTAAGTTGGTTTTTACCGTATGCATGTGAACAATTTATAAATCGCAATGAAGAAGTAGTAATAGAGAAGGAGAGCTCTTTTTGCCAACACCACACGTCTACAAATTTATCGGAAGATATTATGTAGGGTGTTAATTATAATCTATATATATAAAAATAAATGTTTGTCTGTATGTCCCGTATGCGTTCCTATACCCTTTATCCGATTACGATGAAAATTTGGTGAGTTGTTGTGTGCAGGCCGAGGAACATTATAGGATAAAAAAAGTGGCATTTTGACATTGACAGCTGTCAAAATTTGACAGGAGTGATTTCAACTTCTTTTAATTGAACTATTTCATTTGGCAATATTGTAGCTACCATCCCGGACAAGAAAAAAATG
Source organism: Polydrusus pterygomalis (assembly GCA_963969555.1). Taxonomy (NCBI): domain Eukaryota; kingdom Metazoa; phylum Arthropoda; class Insecta; order Coleoptera; family Curculionidae; genus Polydrusus; species Polydrusus pterygomalis. The sequence goes on along the minus strand of OZ018385.1, from coordinate 19,605,281 downwards.
ACAAAAAATTTAACTCTTACCTGTCAAAATTTGACCGCTGTCACATAAAATCACGTGTAACTTTCTTATTTGAAGAGATAACAAATTTTTGATATCGGATTAATTTAAGTACTAACCTGGGTCAAAAAATGGCCATTAAAAATTTGACATTGACAGCTGTCAAAATTTGACAGGGGTGATTTCAACTTCTTTTAATTGAAATATTTCATTTGGCAATATTGTAGCTACCATCCCGGACAAGAAAAAAATGAAAAAATTTTTGACACTTACCTGTCAAAATTTGACAGATCAAGTATAAATTGCTTTTTTTTTATTATTGCAGCTACGATCTTGGACAAAAAAGAAATGCAAAAAAATTTTTTAACATGAAAAAAAAAGTATATGTCAATCTGTCAAAATTTGACAGCTGTCACATAAAATCACGTGTTACTTTCTTATTTGAAGAGATAACAAAATTTGACAGCTCAGGTATAAAATTTCGTTATTAAGGTACAGAAAATTTCTTTAATTTCGTTTTCTTAAGCGACAATCATGGATACCAGAAAAACGAAATGGATTTGTGAAAAAATTACACAACGTTTTAAAGCAATCTTTGGTTCTGAAAAAATTATACATATTTGATAAGACGAGGTTATGAAAAACTATACTAATGTGAAAAACTACAGATACCCGAACAGTGCCGTGCCCGAAGGGTTCGGCACAATATTATTGTCTGAAATACATCATGGATTGCGGATAAATTGACACATACCCAAACAGTGCCCTGCCCAAAGGATTCGGTATAATAGTATTGTCACAAGTGTACAACGATCTTAGGTTGTAGAAAAAATGACACACACCCGAACAGTGTCGTGTATATATATATAAAAATGAATGTTTGTCTGTCTGGCTGTATGTCCCGTATACGTTCCTATACCATTCATCCGATTGCGATGAAACCTTGGTGAGTTGTTGTGTGCAGGCCGAGGAAGGTTTCAGCATTAAAAAAGTGGCATTGTAACAACGCATGCCGGGTACTAATATATAGAATAATTCGGGTTTGTCCGGGTTTGTATCTATAAATCTGTAAAGTATTACTTGACGTGATCGTGATGGTGAACTCGCCTTATTATGGCATCTCAGAGAAAGCGACCATAGCAAGACGTATACCAGGGCGTATACCGGTAGGTATACCGGGGCGAATGCCGGGCATTGCAACGCATGCCGGGTACACGCTAGTAATATATATTACTGCATGACCCTTAGTGATACCCCTTAGCTCTGTCTCGCTCTAATTTCTAACGTATCGGGGTAATCTTTCTATTATCTCTATAGCGTTGTTTTACGAGCTTACGAGACCGGTGCACGTGGGTCCCTTAGCACATTATTTCAAGGGGTGGCGCCCGAGATACCGTTGGAAAAGTACTTTTCCGTTCTTTAATTCTATATACCGAAATAAATAGATAGATAGATAGATAGATAGAAACGTCTTTATTTTTTAACTCGGCGAAGGGCAGCATTGCTGTTTACTTAACCGAGTATATAAAATACAATATAATAAATTTACAATAATAAAAATAATGATAATTACAAATTATAATTACAATTACTGATAGGAACATATTTTAATAGTATTGGCTATGATATTATGATATATTACCTTAAGTTACGAATTAACCAAAGATCTCTACCCCATATGTATTAAAATTACACAATAATTGTAGAAATTTCTACTGAGTTGTAGATTTTGACACAAATTTAATAGTATAGTACTTGTAGGACCGTTAAGTTTTAATAATGTTTATTAAACAAATAGGCTTTGAACTTTCTTTTAAAAGACATATAGCTAACGCTAGAGAACCTGTTTCGAACCTCAGAATTAAATAATTTGGGGATGACGTAGGAAAAGCAACGTTCGTATAGAGCAGTTCGGTGACGCGGTATATTAAGTTGATCGTTGTGGCGAGTTTCGCGTTGGTGGGTTGTAGAGCGAAATGTCAGCTTCTCCCGCAAGTATCGAGGAGTCCCGGTCTCAAGCAATTTGTGCAAAAAACAAGCCAGATGCAGTTTTAGTCTGTCTGCTATATTTAGCCATTTTAAGTCACGCAATTTGTGAGTTACATGGTCTCTTAGTTTAAGGTTATAAATAAAACGAATACATGAGTTTTGAATTCTTTGCAATCTGCGTTTGGACTGAAAATCAAGGCATGGGCCATAAACAATATCTGCATAGTTGCAATGCGAGAGAACAAGAGACTCGCACAATTGCCGCTTAAGAGACGGACTCAAAATTTCCTTATTTTTGTATAAATTCCGAAGAGAAATAATTGACTTTTGAACCACCTTTGAGACCTGACCTTTAAATCTAAGATTGCTGTCCAGAAGGACTCCCAAGTTTTTGTATTCTTTTACTGCGGGGATAGTGGCATCTAACATTTTAGGATTTAGGTTCTCGTTTGCCCATTCCCTATTTGGTCCAAAGAACATAACAGCTGATTTAGACGGGTTAATTTTTAGACCATTTTTAGTAGAGTAATCGCAGACACTGTCAAGACATCGGTTCATTCTTTCAGCAACCGTGGCTGCTTCAGTGGGGGCAAAGCTAAATCGCAGCTGTGTATCATCAGCGTATCTCTGCATGATGTAGTCTGTTGCAATATTCTCCATATCAAAAGTATAAATTAGAAACAACAAAGGCCCTATCTGATACGTCACGAGACAACCAGGTTTCGGTAACTCCCAAAATATCCAACCCCAGATTAACGATCAAGGTCTTTATCTCATCTATACTAGGCAATAATGATCGAATATTTACATGTGCTATTTTTAGATTATTTGCATTTAAATGGCACATTTTGATAAAAGGAGAAATGATTTATAAATAAATAACTTAATGTAAATGTCGACAAAAAAAAGAATGTTTATGATAGCAATTCATTAAGAGTGCTTTCATTTTTGATATGTATGACGTTTTCGCCGTCTTGCCTACGTGCAAGAACTTTTCCGTTTTTATGCCAGACATATTTAAAACCTTTATCTTTTAGACTTTTAGCAGCCTTAAAAAGAGAGTAAGTTTCTTTGGTTAATTCTTCGGAAATGTAAATATATGAACTTCCGTCTCCCAGACCTGCAATCCTAGTGGTGATTTTTCCTTTCAATGCGCGTGCCTTTAAAATACGGTCCTTGACGTCTGTGCTCGGCAGTGTGATTATCGTTCTAGGTCCATTTTTGGTTTCGAAGTGCTTGACACTTTCGAGGCTGTAGTCAGATGATGGAATGTCCAAGTAATTAAACAGCCCCTCTAACTTTTCATTGGCAGCTGACGTTTCACCGCTCTTTAACATCCCAGTAATGCAGAGATTGTTTTTTATTTTGCCGTTCTGCTGGATAACCAAAGCAGTCTCTAGTTTCTGAACTTTTTCTTTCAATAACTGATTGTCCTTGGAAATCTCGGTAAACATGTCAGACATGATCTTTGACCTCTTCTTTTCATCTTCGTACTTTTCGTTGAGAAAATCCATGGCGCCACGCATCTCTCTCAGTTCGCCCTGCATTTCTCTAAGCATAGATTTTAGCTCATTAATGCCATCAGACTCTGGTGGCGAATGAATGCTAAAGATCGTCGAGCGTCGAGCAGTAATCTCCCTAGTGCATGTCGCGCAATTCCATGACGTTTTTTCCTGCTGCATGAGTCGCGCGTCGACCTCCGACACCTTGCCACATTCGAGGTGAAGGTGCTCTTTACAATTCCCGCAGTAGAGTTTAAGTTTTTTTCCAATGCTCTTGTTACATACTTTGCACAGCTTGCTACCACCAGCCATTTTAAGTCAAGTGCGTACCTTTAGGGACAATCGGCAACAGCGCACGGGTACTACGTATTTAGGATTTAGGTTCTCGTTTGCCCATTCCCTATTTGGTCCAAAGAACATAACAGCTGATTTAGACGGGTTAATTTTTAGACCATTTTTAGTAGAGTAATCGCAGACACTGTCAAGACATCGGTTCATTCTTTCAGCAACCGTGGCTGCTTCAGTGGGGGCAAAGCTAAATCGCAGCTGTGTATCATCAGCGTATCTCTGCATGATGTAGTCTGTTGCAATATTCTCCATATCAAAAGTATAAATTAGAAACAACAAAGGCCCTAAAATCGACCCTTGGGGTACACCCTTGCTGAGTACTAAGGGTTCGGATAATTTACTGTCAATAAGCACACGCTGTGAACGACCAGAGAGATAATTTTTAAAGAAAGTTATAGTATTATTTGTAAACCCGTAGTAATGGAGTTTAGCACATAAAAGACGATGGTCTAAAGTGTCGAACGCCTTACTATAGTCCAGCAGTACCAGGGCGGATGTCTCCCCGCGATCTGCTGCTTGAATAATATCGTCTAATACTTTAAGCAATACAGATGATGTGCTGTAGTGCCTGCGAAACCCAGACTGAGAATCAGGCATTAGATTGTTAGCAAGTAGATAGTTAATGGTTTGGGTGTATATTATTTTTTCAAACAGCTTAGACACCACAGATAACAAACTAATTGGTCTTAAATCAGACACTTTGCCAACATGAGGTACCTTAGGAAGGGGCAAAACTATAGCAGTTTTCCACTGCTGAGGAAACACAGAATTTTCTATACAAAAATTAAAGATGTGCGTTAGAAAAGGAACGATTACGGGACGGCACAATTTAATCATTTCAAGAGATATGCCGTCAGATCCGAATGCATTAGACCTTAACTGACCGACTGCATTAAAAACATCTATGTCCTCTACTAATTGCAGGGAGAAGTTATTACCACTTATACATCTGTTAAGATAACTGTTTATTGTGTTCTCATCAACTGGAGGTGTAATTTCTTTCACTGAGTCAACAAAAAATTTGTTAACATTTTGGGGGTTCTTTAAGGAGTTCGGTATGTCATAATTATTTTTGGACTTGTTGTATATGTTCATATGCGCGAGGGTTTGCCAAACATGCTTCGGCTGCTTGGTTCGAACAATAAAGTTAATGTAGGCTTTTTTTTCATTTCGTACCGCCTGCGTAAAAAGATTTCTCATCTCTTTGTAGGCTAACCAATCATTCGCGCTACCCGACTTTTTATATCTGGATAGTAAGGTATTGCGGTGTTTCTTCATGATCTTTAATGTTTCTGTAAACCAGGGTGAAATTGGCCGAGTTACGCGCGCGCACTGTAGCGGGGTATGCACGTCAAAGAGTGAAACTATTTTATTAGTTAGCAAGGCAACTTTTTCTGAGAGTGTGGAGGCATCTAATATTGAGGCCCAATTCATATTTACTAGATCAGACTGAAATGCTAGGTTATCAAAATTCTTAAAATTTCTATACTTTACAATCTTAGGAGACCTTGGAGGCAATTTGCAATTTAATGTACAGTATATAAGTTGATGGTCAGTGATTTCATGCATGTCATGGTGCACAACCTCACCTTTAAGTAGTTCTTTATTAGTTATAGTGATAATGTCTATTAGACTGTGTGAGGGACCCACAGTCCGGGTAGGGAGAGTTACAATTTGCGTAAGATTATAAGAAAAGAAGAGATTGTCAAGTAAATCAACACTATTATTTTGATTTAATAAATTAATATTCAGATCACCCATTAACAGAAATTCGTCGGTTAGAGGAATTAATTTGGCAATCGAATTTTCTAAGCTGTTAATTGTATCTAAGATATTACTTTTAGGTGGTCTATATAAAATGCCCAGGCCCAAACGAACCCTATCAATCTTGCAAGTCGCCCAAATATATTCAAGCGATATGCATCGCTCGTCAACCTCTAACAATTCAACCTTTACATCATTCCTGACATACAGCCCCACTCCACCACCGCGAGACCCTCGATCCGCTCTGTAAAAATTAAATCCAGCTATTGACACCGCGGAATCTGATACGTCACGAGACAACCAGGTTTCGGTAACTCCCAAAATATCCAACCCCAGATTAACGATCAAGGTCTTTATCTCATCTATACTAGGCAATAATGATCGAATATTTACATGTGCTATTTTTAGATTATTTGCATTTAAATGGCACATTTTGATAAAAGGAGAAATGATTTATAAATAAATAACTTAATGTAAATGTCGACAAAAAAAAGAATGTTTATGATAGCAATTCATTAAGAGTGCTTTCATTTTTGATATGTATGACGTTTTCGCCGTCTTGCCTACGTGCAAGAACTTTTCCGTTTTTATGCCAGACATATTTAAAACCTTTATCTTTTAGACTTTTAGCAGCCTTAAAAAGAGAGTAAGTTTCTTTGGTTAATTCTTCGGAAATGTAAATATATGAACTTCCGTCTCCCAGACCTGCAATCCTAGTGGTGATTTTTCCTTTCAATGCGCGTGCCTTTAAAATACGGTCCTTGACGTCTGTGCTCGGCAGTGTGATTATCGTTCTAGGTCCATTTTTGGTTTCGAAGTGCTTGACACTTTCGAGGCTGTAGTCAGATGATGGAATGTCCAAGTAATTAAACAGCCCCTCTAACTTTTCATTGGCAGCTGACGTTTCACCGCTCTTTAACATCCCAGTAATGCAGAGATTGTTTTTTATTTTGCCGTTCTGCTGGATAACCAAAGCAGTCTCTAGTTTCTGAACTTTTTCTTTCAATAACTGATTGTCCTTGGAAATCTCGGTAAACATGTCAGACATGATCTTTGACCTCTTCTTTTCATCTTCGTACTTTTCGTTGAGAAAATCCATGGCGCCACGCATCTCTCTCAGTTCGCCCTGCATTTCTCTAAGCATAGATTTTAGCTCATTAATGCCATCAGACTCTGGTGGCGAATGAATGCTAAAGATCGTCGAGCGTCGAGCAGTAATCTCCCTAGTGCATGTCGCGCAATTCCATGACGTTTTTTCCTGCTGCATGAGTCGCGCGTCGACCTCCGACACCTTGCCACATTCGAGGTGAAGGTGCTCTTTACAATTCCCGCAGTAGAGTTTAAGTTTTTTTCCAATGCTCTTGTTACATACTTTGCACAGCTTGCTACCACCAGCCATTTTAAGTCAAGTGCGTACCTTTAGGGACAATCGGCAACAGCGCACGGGTACTACGTATGGGTCTATTGTCTCCTCAAGGGTCCAAAGTCCACTTTGGGCACGTGTAGCTGTGAGTATTTGGTAAAAACGGTGAAATAACGACAGAAAAAAAATTTCTTCAACTCACCAGCTAACCCAGGGCCTCAAGACGCTCTTGGAAATTATCAGATTATATAAATGTTCCGTAAAAAGCTTGCAAATCAAATTCAAAAGACGAGAAAAATATAAACAACAATAACATTCTGTTGGCGATGTTGCCATCCATATAAATAGTTGTACTCATACCTCAGACCACTTGGTCTGAGACTCATACACTGTGGCCCAAATTAAGTTGGAACATAATTTACACCTTAATAACTTTTTGTTTAATGATTTGTTTTTGTTTCTTTTTTCATTTAGTTTAGTCAATGTCTTCTTGTTATATTCTTAAAAGTTGGTAGACGAATTTTGGCCAGGACCGGACTTAGGACGATTTTATTAAATCGGTGCATTTAAGCTCGTTGCAAAAACGAACTGCGCTACTTGGAAACCAAATAATATTTTTGTCAGAAGGGCATTTATGGGAAAACGTCCTGAAAATATCAATATTTTATACAGGGTGATTCACGGTGGATGGAACGTTAGACAGCAAAGGAATCGTTCTGAAAATTTGGTCCCGTACATAAATGGACATGCTCTACCAACCTAAAATATTTTTAACAATACAGTGTTGCCGCTTCCACACAAAAATAATAGTAACTTCGATTTTTTAAATTCAACACCATATATTTTATTTTATTTTATTTTCGAATCCCCCATTACTTTCCTTACAATTTTTATTAACTCTACTCTATACTTATCTCTTACCGTTTCTAAGATATAAATTAATTTCAGTTTTTTTTGTCCGAAACCGTCAATTTTAAAAATGCTGATAATTTTGAACTCTAAAACACTGAACCCCTGAAATTTGGTAAATAGTTAACTATTTAGATTAACTAATTAACCAGATAACTTAATTAGACAAATTTGCAAGCACATGCTGTTGGTACACTTCTGAATTTATCTTAACATTTTTGTCAATAAAGATAACGCTGGTTTTTCCTGATATAGAAACACCCAAAGACTGCAAAATGTGCCCTTGGAATTAAAAGCATATCCAATGGAACTTCTCGCTTTTTGGCGGCAGTTGAGTAAAGCCTGTTATATTGAGTATTTTTGGGTTAACGTAAAGAAAAAACTTTTTCGTCAGAAAACCAAATTTTTGAGATATCTTCCCTGCTACGAAATCTTCTTAAAAGTTGTTGGCATGGTAAAAGCCTTTTTCTTTTATTTTCTACAGTTAATTTTTGGCAATAAGATCGGTTCTTAAAATTCTTTGCACTTTGGTTCGCTTTATTCTTGTGGTTCTTGAAATTTTTCTTGTACTTATAACATCTGGTGGATTATTGTTTTCGACAATTTGCCGAACTCTTAAAATATTTTGTTGACAACGTCCAGTTCTTTTTCTACCACGACCCGCGTTAATTTGAATAGTTCCATTTTCCCGATAATGTTTTAAAAAATAGCTTATGGTACTTAGGTTCCAGTTTTTTTTTGGAAATATTTTAACTATTTTTCGCGCACCCATTTTTTTTGCATTAACTCTTTAATTAAAATTTTATCTTCCAAAGAAAGAACCATGTTTACTTATTTAAAATTATACAGGCTATACTGAAATGTCAACAATTTGACAACAAAAATGTTTGATTCCAAAGCCACCTTGATTAAGGTAATGTAAAATTTACTACTTTAATATTTATCAGGTAAAATAGACCAGCACCTTACAACAAAAAAAATCATCGTTCCTCAGTTTTTCATTCTAAAATATTGATATTTTCAGAACATGTTTTCCCATAAATGCCCTTCTTAAAAAAAATATTATTTGGTTTCCAAGTAGCGCAGTTTGTTTTTGCAACGAGCTTAGATGCACCGATTTAATAAAATCGTCCGAAGTCCGGTCCTGGCCAAAATTGGTTGACCCAATTTTAAGATCACAATAAGCGGACATTGACTAAAGTAAATCCAAAAAAGCACAAAAAAGAAATCATTAAACAAAAAGTTATTAAGGTTTAAATTATGTTCCAACTTAATTTGGGCCACAGTGTATATTAATACTACTTGCTGGATGGGTAGATATTGATATTAAAAGTAAAAGCAACAACACCATTATACATTTAATACCAAAACAAAAAGCCTCTTTACAACAATAGTTGCATTTTTCAATTTTTTTAGTACCAAGTCGAATTCTTGGGAAAAACGCTACGCCCGCCTTACCGAATCTTCTCTGGATATTTATGCCCAACCTCCCACGGGCCCTGATACCATACCAGTGGAATCATTTCCCCTTAAACCGGACGGTAGCCATGGCAGAGTAAGTACGAAACTGGAATATTTATTGAAAAAAAAAGGTTTCTGATTGGATAACGTTATTATATTTTTAGTGTAGATACTTTAATTTTTTCAACGGTAAAACATCAGAATATGTTTGCTGATGATACTACTATTGTATATTTTCATGAAGAATATGCTCAAATTCATAATAACATTAACCACGACCTAAATATAATATGTAAATGGCTTGAAATTTATAAATTATCATTAAATTTTAATCTAATGATCTTTTATCTTTATTACTAAATCAAAATTAAGAAATAATAATATCTCTTCACTATCTTTTATACAGGGTGAGTCGGGAGGAATGGGCCAAACTCTAAGGGTGTAATCTATGCATCAAAATAATCAGAAAAAACCCAAATGTTGTTACCCAATATTATTTGTTTTCAAATTACATCGTTAAATAAAATAATAATATTGACCAAAATATGCAACATTAACATTGTTTTAAATAAATCATTGGTTTAGTAAATTTTCAAAAATACCGCCATTGACTTCCAAACATTTCCTGCTTCGTGGCTCTTCCAATTGATTCGTGCCTTTCTTTAATATTGAGTGCAGCATGTCTAATGTGTCTAATTAATGCATCCCTAGTATCTACTTGATGATCGATAATAATTTAATTGGCCGTTTTCTTTTGGAAAATCGCCTTACAGGGGATCACTACTTAAGTTTTTTACAAAATGAATTGCAAGGACTACTGGAGGAGATTCCTTTAAACATCAGAATTCAAATGTGTTATCAACACGACGGAGCGCCTGCCCATTTCGATCGTCGGGTCAAGCAATATTTGGACCAAAAGTTTCCAGAGGTTTGGATTGGTCACTCTGATCCTATTAGTTGGCCTCCTAGATCGCCAGACCTCACACCGTTGGAATATAATTTATGGGGTTGGTTAAAAAATGAGGTATACAAAGTAAAAGTAGATACTAGGGATGCATTAATTAGACGCATTAGAAATGCTGCACTCAATATTAAAGAAAGGCACGAATCAATTAGAAGAGCCACGCGCGCCCTTCGTAAACGAAGCAGGAAATGTTTGGGAGTCGATGGCGGTATATTTGAAAATTTACTAAACCAATGATTTATTTAAAACAATGTTAATGTTGCATAATATTTTGGTTAAACAATATCATTATTTTATTTAACGCTGTAATTTGAAAACAAATGAATATTGGGTAACAACATTTGGGGTTTTTCTTATTATTTTGATGCATAGATTACACCCTTAGAGTTTGCCCCATTCCTCCCGACTCACCCTATATATTAATAAAAATGTAAGTTGGAAAAAACATATTGAATATTTAAGAAGTTACAATAATTGGCATTTTGTTTAACGCTAAAAATTATGTATCAATACAATATTTAAAAAATATATATTATTTATTGGTTTACTCAAAATTACAATATATGATGTGGGGATCAGCGAGTTTAACTACAATTCACCCATTAAAAAAACTGCAAAACAAAATAACTAAATGCATACATAAAATTTCTTTTTTAGAACCAACAATAAATTTGTATGAATCAAACGGATATTTAAATTTAGAAAAGCTTTATAAATTAAAACTATGAATTCTAATACACTATATTATTATTATTAAAGTAAAACAATCGAATATAATATTTCCTTCGACGAACATTATTCACATCACGAGACAAAACCATCATATTCAGATACCTTTGGTAAAGAGTACTTTTGGCCAAAGATCAATTTTATATAAAGGAGTAACAATTTACAACAGTTTGCCGAAAAAAATAAAAGAATAATTATGGACTTTTAAAAAAGCACTAAAAATATTTTTAAAAAAATTAAATGATGATTTATTATTGTTCGTATTATACCGGGTGTCCCGAATAAGAAGAATCTCGTAAACAGTGGAAAATACAGGGATGGTTAAATTAGAAAAAAGGTGCGCCCTACTAGATGTGATATATCGTTAAATTTGGAATAAGGAGGGGAATTTAAAAATAATAAAATAAAATTTTCCGACTATTTAAAAAAAAACGAAAGTGTTGTTGTGAGAAAACCTTTATTAAGGTCGAAGAGCGGCCATATCTCGGAAACTACTGGGCATAGAAACTCAGGAAAAGAAAAATGATAATAAAAGTGGCCCTGAGTAAATTCTGGAAATAATTTTCAAGTTCCTCATTTTGCCACAAGAGGGCGTAATTGAAAAGTAAATTTTTAAATTTTACATAACTCCGAAAATTCCACATTAAGGTATATGTTTGATAACACCATTTTAAAGCTTGGACAATTATGCATCATTTTGGTCTTATGCTCATTGGCGTACCGACTTTAATAAAAGTGGGGGAAGCTGTTGAAAGTGTAATCATTTAAATCGCTGTTACTTATAAACGACTTATCCGATTTTAGCAAACTAAAGACGGTTTGGAAGAGAAATGTATGCACTTTGACCAATCGTATTTAGTTGTCCATAATAGTTCTCAAAAAAAATGCTAGAGGGCGCAATTTGCAATAACAATACATTTTGATGATTTTTCTCCGAAAAAATAAATCATACGGTATAATTATGATCACATAATCAAAAAGTGGATGAAATTTGCTAGAAAAAATATTAAAACCGCAGCTTGATATCTCCGTTCATTTCTAAGTTATTGCCAAAACAATAATTTTTAAGACAAATTGCGCCCTCTAGCAATTTTATTAGAAACTATCTTGTACCATTAGATACGATAATTGAAGGTTCTTCCAAACAAGTTTAAATTTGGTAAAATCGGATAAGTCGTTTAGAAGTTACAGCGATTTTAATGTTAAACTTTCAATAGCTTCTCCCACTCTTATCAAGTGAAACTGTAAACATTAAAATCGCTGTAACTTCTAAACGACTTAACCAATTTTACTAAATTTAAGCTTGTTTGGAAGAGAAAGGTAAGTACCTTTAATTGTATCCAATGTACAAGATAGTTTCTAATAAAATTGCTAGAAGGCGCAATTTGTCTTAAAAATTATTGTTTTGGCAATACCTCTGAAACGAACGGAGATATCGAGGTGCGGTTTTAATATTTTTTCTAGCAAATTTCATCTTCTCGATTATGGTATCATAGTTATACCATATGATTTATTTTTTCGGAGTAAAATCAAAAAATGTATTGTTATTGCAAATTGCGCCCTCTAGCATTTTTTTTGAGAACTATTATGGACAACTAAATACGATTGGTCAAAGTGCATACATTTCTCTTCCAAACAGTCTTTAGTTCGCTAAATTCGGATAAGTCGTTTATAAGTTACAGCGATTTAAATGATTACACTTTCAACAGCTTCCCCCACTCTTATTAAAGTCGGTACGCCAATGAGCATAAGACTAAAATGATGTATAATTGTCCAAGCTTTAAAATGGTGTTATCAAACACATACCTTAATGTGGAATTTTCGGAGTTATGTAAAATTTAAAAATTTAGTTTTCAATTACGCCCTCTTGCGGCAAAATGCGGAACTTGAAAATTATTTCCAGAATTTTCTCATGGCCACTTTTATTATAATTTTTTTTTTCCTGAGTTTCTATGCCCAGTAGTTTCCGAGATATGGCCGCTCTTCGACCTTAATGAAACACCCTGTATGTTTAAAGTATTGAGAATAAAGATATATTAATAATAATAAAAAATAACTAATTTGAAAATTAATCTTTCAGTTTAGTTGTCATAGAAAAGGTATAGTGTGTATCACTTACATGTATGATAAACTATCATGCTCCTAAGAAGTATATTTTGTTCTATATTTAATTATTTGACATATCTTTTGACCAATAACTTTCAAATTGAATATTTACCATTGTGTAACTTTAATAACCCAATATTATGTATAGTTAATAGTTTTGTTTGTCGTTAATTTGTAGGTGATCCTTGAACCCCTACAATCTGAAATAGGTATTCCTGTAGCCAGTAGCGATCTCCCGTTTGTTATGAAAGTGGAAGTGACACCTGAAACCACGTGTTGGCCGTCAAAGTGCGTCATTATTATGGCACTTAGTGCAAAAGATAAGGACTCTTGGTTTTCTGGTAAGTAAGGCAGATTATAAACTACCGCGTCCGCATCTTGGCGCGGTATTTCCCTCTCTCGCTTGAGCTTGCAGACGGCACAAGCGGTAAAACACTTGACCCGGGCTGTTGGATTTTTCACTTTATTAATGCTGTTACAGCAAACCCACATCAAAAATGTTCACTAATATTTTGTAGAGGTTCTTAGCGATCATGTCACTTACATTTTCTATTAGATATCAATCGAAAACCGGATAAAAATACAAATTAATACTAAAAACCTCACAGTTAACACCCACGTCGCGCGTAAATTACATACTAAAGCATGGATAACCTCAAAAAGTCACGTGACACATGGATCTTCAAGCAGTGTTGTCGATGTTTCTGTTTCACGGCTTCTTTCAAGGTGGTTGTGATCGGATCATAAAACTATTACTATTATTACTTATACTAATGAACTATTTTTTCAGCTCTACAAAGATGCTTTGATGCCGACGAGCTAGATTCAAAACTGGAAACTATAATGAAGCTTCCAGCTAATACTGTGGTGAATTGTATAATTGAATTGACCGAAAGCATTAAAGTACTGGGTACAGATAATGGTCTGTATTCGTACTACGACAACAATTTATTGCATATTGAGGGAGATACCAAAGTTGAACAGGTTAGTTAAATTAATGATCTCAAAACTAACAAATTCCATTCAAAATTTATTTATTCTCAATATACAATAATAATACTACATAAAGAATAAAAAAAGATGCGCTATAGGTGGGTACGCTTTCATTTATTATTATATTTATTATAAATATGAACATTTATAAACCTCATACACGTTATCAACCCAAACCAAAGTAATTTAAACTGGAACCCAGCAACAAAATAGCCCATTCTCTATACAGGGTATCCGGAAAATTGAGGTCAATCCGTTAACCATATTTTCCTTGAGCAAAAATAATAGGACTTTTATTATGCCATTTTTCATTTTTGATGTTTGTGTTTGTGTTCTCATGTTCGATATACAGGGCTTCAAAGTTTGAAATTAATGATTTTTTTTTTGAATAATTCTAGTGTTTAATAAGATATTAATTTCAAATTTGGTACATTGCTTCAATATAAAGAGTTACATCTTTTAAGAAAAACAAAACAAAAAACAGTTGTCAATTAGGTTTAGTCCAGTATCCGTTAACACTTACTATTTCTACACACTGCCCGGTTTACTTGATAATTTATCTCTAGTGGTAGGACAAAACATTTGGTTTCAACTAGACTGGGCTGATAAATCTTTTACAATTTTCAAGGAACCATTTTTAGCTGCAACATGTAGCGATGTAGTACCACCAGATGTGGTTTTAGCGTTAATAAAGCGATTTAATTTATTACTGCTTACATGTTGTAGCAAAACTTGAATAATCTCTTTATTGCCATCAGAAGTAGCAGTGTGTAATAATGGAGTATTACCTTTTTTAGTACCGGAAGTAACATCAGTCCGATATTTTAATAACATGTTTACCGTATCTACCTGCCCCTTACTAACAGCATGGCGTCTTCCATCAATGTGTTTATCATTGATTTCAAGTCCAGCATTTAATAAACGCTGAATAGTTCCTACATCACCATTACTGGCAGCAATGTGCAGATCTGTCTGCAGCTGCTTATTATGAAATATTTACACCAAACCTATCCTAATCGCTGAATTGGTCGGGGCCAAGATGCTTCTGTTAAATGGCCACCCGTTCCCCAGGCCTTACTCCCTTGGACTATTCGGTCTGGAGGTGTATAAAATATTTTGTATATATGGTTCAGATTTTGAGTGAGAATCAGTAAATAGAAAGAATCTACAATCAGGTTGAAAACACATATTTTTCAAAGATTAAAGATTTTCTTTGTTTGTTTTTTGTTACTAACGTATTCATAATTTTATGAAAATTTTGACACTCTGTATCTCCGAAATCATCCACTTTTGGACTGAAGTAAGTTGGGTTAAATCGTCATTTTTAAGCCTCAGGAATTTGTAGTAGTATGTTTTCCACATCTTTTAGGGACACGCTGTATAAGAGGTCTTTGAATTTTCTTTAGTTTAAATAATTTTTAAAATCATTAGATAATAATAAGTGAAGGCTACCAATTTTTTTAAAATACTGTGAATTGGATGCAATACGGATTTTGTAACCATGGAAATAAAAGCTACTACCGTGCGAGCAAAAATTATTTGCATCAAAGAGGGCTAGGATTAAAAAACGTGGGGGCTTGGTTTAGATATGGGGACGATATATCTGACCAAATCTAGGTTAAAATTTTGTCAAATTCATATTATGACATGATATGCCAAACTAAAGAGTAATAAAATAAGTAGACAAATACAAATTTATTTTGGTTGTTCATAAAATTAACAAAGTAAGAATATACAGAAAGAAAAAGAAAAATAATTACATAAATTGCTGAAATGCTCCAAGCATAAATTCATTCTTGGATAATCATTTCTTGTAATTGTTCTAAATTTGCAACTGGTGTTTTAAAAATAATGTTCTTTAAATGAGGAAAAACGAAGTAATCCATAACCGTTAAACAAGGTGATCTAGGTTGGAATTCAATGTCTGATCGAAAACTGATCAATCTGTCGTCGAAAAAATTGCGTAAATAGTTAATAGTTTCGGCGGCTGTATGGGCGGTTGCACCGTCCTGTTGAAAATATCCAAAACGTAGTTCGTCGTCAAGTGATTGCTCCACAAATGGATTCAAAATATTGTCTATACCGCTGTGCTGTAACTGTGTCATGGAAAAAAATAGGACCAACAATTCTTCTTCGGGAAACAGCTAACCAGACACCAATTTTTTGAGGGTGCTCCACATTGCACCTCTCTACAAAAAAATGGGGATTTTCACTACTCCACATGCGTGTATTCTGAGAATTCACATAACCGGAGAGGTGGAACCAGGCTGCATCCGAAAAAAATGTCAGGTCTAATAAATCATTTATTTCCAATAAATTTTGGGTAAACCATTGAGAGTAATTTCTGCGTCTTTCAAAATCTGCGGCTTGTATTTCTTGGAATACTTGCACTTTATAAGGAAATAAATTTAGCTGCTTCTTAAGAATAGTCCTGCATGTTCCATAAGATCTTCCCACTTCTTGGGACTTGGGCGTCTTATACAATTTGTTGGCGTACTTTGCATTATTTCACGAACGTTTGCAACAAGTTCTTCTGTTCTTACAGATGGTCTTCCTGCTCCTTTTTTGTGTTGTATAGAACCTGTTTCCCTAAACACAGCCACGGTTCTTTTCAGGCAATGATAAAAATCCCCAGCAATAAAAGCAACGCTTGGAAAATGTTCGTGAAAATCGTCCATGCACAAACCCGGATTGTATTGCCACTCACCATTTACTCTAACCCCGTTTCGAAAATACGCTTCAACCATGAATGTTTTGTGCTGTTCCGTAAAGCCCATTGTGTGAATTGTTCAAGAAATTGGAAAAATTAGCGATGAATCAAATTACTTGTAACGACTGTCAAAGATGACGGAATAACTGATTGATTGTTAATTCAGGTAGTTACTGACACCCAACAGCTATTACGCTCTACGGCTAAGCATTACGTCCTTAGATGCAAGGCCCTCTTTGATGCAAATAATTTTTGCTCGCACGGTAGTTGGATTGTCGTTTCTTTCGCGCCATTGGGAGTTTTTATAAATTTACAGTTATTCATTATATTTTTACCTTTATCATTTTGAACTCTTGAAAACTTGTAACTGTTAAATACGGCTTGTTTGTTTTTTTTTTCAGATTGCCATTTTTGCTCCATCGAACCTGGTTCTTATGATTGCCGGCCCGAAGTCAACACTGATCTCATGCGACACTAATCACTTGATCAATTTAATCCAATGCGCCGGTTGTACGACACCCGCGTTAAAGTGCAAAGATGTCAATGTCAATTGTTTGAATGGATTTCACATCTTACAGGTGAGCACGGATATATTGTGTGGCCCACTTAACACTGAATTATACAGGGTGTTTATTTGAAAACTTCCCACCTCGATTTTCCTGCTTTAAAATGAAAATGGGGCGGGAGGGGGGGTAAGATCTAAATCTTAAATGGATACCCCTATTTTATATAATTTTTTTGGATTCTGCGTAAAATTCTGAACATTTTTTCATAAAAGCATTATTAGTGTATCCTTAACAGTTTCCGAGATATTTACTCTTGAAAAATGACATTTTTGAACTTTGACAGCGTCTAGCTTTCTAACTGTACGTCTTAGAGCAAAACGGCTTACATGTCCCTATCTTCGATTTTTATTATCTTTCCAATAGTGTGAACTTTCGGTTAAACCGGATGTAAGAAATATAGTACTTCCGGTTTAACTGGAAGTTGACACTATTGGAAAGATAATAAAAATCGAAGATAGGGACATGTAAGCCGTTTTGCTCTAACACGTACAGTTAGAAAGCTAGACGCTGTCAAAGTTCAAAAATGTCATTTTGCAAGAGTCAATATCTCGGAAACTGTTAAGTGTAAGACTAATAATGCTTTCATTAAAAAAATTTCAGAATTTTATGCAGAATCCAAAAAAAATATATATATAAAATAGGGGTATCCATTTAAGATTTAGATCTTACCCCTCTCTCCCTCCTAGGGGCTTGAAGTAACAAGATTGACAATATACGCAAAAGATGTCCCCTCAAAATAAAAATCGACGTATCCGGGCGATTTTCCACATTTTCATTTTAAAGCAGGAAAATCGAGGTGGGAAGTTTTCAAATGAACACCCTGTATAATGGAAGTGTCAATTCTCTTTACTTGGACGCCAATACTTAACAGGTTTATATCTATATATCGGTTAGTGCACCGCTAGACTGGCCATGGGAAATAACATGTTAATTTTGCCACCCGCAAATATTCGCTCCCCTATTAATTTTACATCAAAATTGTATAAGACTTTTTTGAGAGCCCTTGTATGATGGACTTGTACACCATATTTTATACAATTAAATTCGAGAACACTGTGATATATTATATTTAACATAGGCATCTATGAATTTAGACAATATAATAATGCCATGAATTAGACTTAGATTATATACCGGGTGGCACACTCTCAACGCAGGATTCCATAGCATCTAAACTGTTCAACTTTTTAATATTTTTTAAAAACAGATTTATAGGGAGGCATTGGGTCTACAATTTAAAATTATTTTAAATTATACAGGGTATCTCAAATAGTCAGGGTATATCAAACATACTTTTTTTTTAAATGGTACACCCTATATATTATGATATTTTTGGATTGGATGATCAATTCTAAGAATATTATGTATAACATATAATATGTTTAAATTTAACAGTTTTTGAGTTATTAACGATTTATCAAAAATTTCGTGTTTGCAGCACGTAAAGAATATGCACCTGTCGGTAGTACAGACTGACAGAAATAAATGAAATTTGGGTTATGGAATATGATTGTTCAGTAGCGTCTAAAGCATATTTTAAAAAACCAAAACATTTAATAAATAATTAATACACCATTAAAATAAAAATCCGTAATTTGAGAAAAATTTGTAAAAATAAAAAAAAAATTAAGTAGAAGGATGTAATTCCATATTAAAATATAGTTTTACATGCCAAACAACTTTTCATAATTATAGTTTTCGATAATGTCAAAAATAAAGGTACTTTGGACAAAATTCATATTTTTTGACAAACCTTGTATACGACTGAAAAAATTTACCATTTGATGATTGCATTTTAGGTTTTGGACCATGCAGAACTTTTTATGAACAATAATTTTTTTTCGTAAAGTTAATAACAAAAAAGTTTCCCATATGTTGCCAACTTAATGTATGCATGGAATTTCTTTTTAAAATTAATATTAGCATTTCTACTCTGTAATTGGATGTAAATCTGTAGAATTTGTATCAAATAAATAAAAAGTCATATTATTTTTGCTTAAGTGCCGTTTTACACAGACGTAATTCTAACACAAATGTTGTGCTAAAATTTATGATAAATTTTATTAGTAAAAATGTATAACAAAAATATGTACAGGGTCATCCAACCAGGACTGAACAGGGGTCTATTTTTTGAGTTTCCCTGTATTTTTATTTAAACCAATATAGCCATTTAGTTTATGCTTTGCCGTAGAATCTAAAATTACCATTTAAAAAGCGATCTGACTTAAAACAAAGGAACTGTGGCGTAAAGTTGTTGTTTTTTCAATGGAACACCCTGTATATTATTTATTTTTATGAAACGCCCTTCTTTTCTGATTCCATAAATATATAGTTTGTCCATATTAGCTCAAACCGTTTTTAAGATATGAGCAATCAAACATTTAAAAAGCTGTATTCATTTGAGCTTAATACGTCTAGAATGCCTTGGAAAAGAAAATCCCCGTAATGGCGATGCATTAAAATACAGCTTTTTAAATGTTTGATTGCTCATATCCTTAAAACGGTTTGACCTAATATGGACAAACTATATATTTATGGAATCAGAAAAGAAAAGCGTTTCATAAAAATAAATAATATACAGGGTGTTCCATTGAAAAAACAACAACTTTACGCCACAGTTCCTTTGTTTTAAGTCAGATCGCTTTTTAAATGGTAATTTTAGATTCTACGGCAAAGCATAAACTAAATGGCTATATTGGTTTAAATAAAAATACAGGGAAACTCAAAAAATAGGCCCCTGTTCAGTCCTGGTTGGATGACCCTGTACAAAATTACATGGAATTTAAATGTGTATGACCCAGTAACAAATTTGGATGCAATTTTTGCAAGAAATCATGCGCACTAAAGACCAGTGACGCATTGTTAAATGTCAATGTCAAATTATATCTAACCCAGCTTTTTGGTATATAAAAATAAAGTAATTTAGGAAATAGCAAATATAACCTCCGAATGCCAATTTCAATCAAACGTAACCTTTCTTTTTCGGCTTTTCTTAAAGATTATGACAAGTGTTATTTTAAATTACTGCGCATATTTTGGCGCACTTTTATAAATTTTTTTGATAAGTGCCGTTTTACAGACGTAATTTTAACACATAATTTGTGCTAAAATTTATGATAAATTTTATGAGTAAAAATTTATGACAAAAATATGTACAAAATTATATGGAATTTTGATGTGACACACTAACAAATTTGGATGCAATTTTTGCACCAAAGACCAGTGACGCATTGTTAAATGTCAATGTCAAATTATATCTAACCCAGCTTTTCGGCAAATAAAAATAAAGTAATTTGTAAATTTATATCCTGTAAAAACTTGAGACTATTTTTTGTTTTATATCTTTATAACTAAAAAAATATGGATTTTAATGAACTTTTTCACTATTATGCAGTAACTTATACAATATTTTATTAATTGCAAGATCTTTAAAGTAGCGAAAAACGCGTTTTATGAGAAATATCTGGGTAAAACCGTGGCTATTAAGAAGAGCCAAAAATAAAGGAGTGTTGGATATTATGTTAAATTTGGAACTTAAATTTGAAGACATGAACACCTACAGAAACTTTCTACGTTTAGGAGAAGATCAGTTTAATTATTTACTTGGGCAAATATCATTAATAGATTAAATAGATTTTATTTCATTTATTGTAATTATTGGTTTAATTGTTTTTAGAACAAATAGCACTTCTACTAATGTTTTTTGCCGTAAATGTTTATTCATGTATTGTTTCGTTTTCATTGCGTATAAACAGGGGTGTTTTTGATATTCCTCTATTAAAACAATAACTTGTTCTATGGACCAAGACATCTTTTATGTTCTTCCAAACTTTTGACAAGAAAATGATAAAACACACAAAAATAGCAAATATAACCTCCGAATGCCAATTTCAATCAAACGTCACCTTAATTTTTTGGCTTTTTTTTAACAGATTTTGACAAGTGTTCAGTGGCGGAACTTCAAAATTTGGGCCCCCCCGCAAAATTCAATTAAAGGCCCCTTGTAAATAAAAAATTAAGCACGAGAAATTTTTAAAATGTATGTGTTTATTAGGTAGGTACCTACTTAACACTAACAACTAATAACAATAACTGACTTTAAAATTCTCAACGGCGACTTTTAGCATTTGCAAAGTTTCTAATGACCTCTTTTAAATTTAATTTTGAGGCCTCATCAGCTTCAATAGCCAAAATTGCAAGACCGCTCAATCTTTCTTCTATTGTTGTTGTGCGCATATAATTTTTAATCAGTTTTAGTTTGCTAAATGATCTTTCCGCAGTTGCTGTAGTAACGGGAATTGTTAAATATACCAGTAACGAACTAATTGCGCTATTGAAACTCGACCTTAATGCGCTGTATTTAATAATTAATAGTTCTGCTAGTTCTTTTACCGATTTAAGTTCAGAAAGTTAATCTTTAAGAATTGACACTTTAGTTTATTATTTGAATAGGAAATTCTTCTGAAATATCATCTTTGTAATGGGTTATTAAATTTTCTGCACATTTAAAAAGTTGATCTTGTGGGAGTGTAACTAGTGTTTTTGGATTTAAAAATTCGAATATTTCACAAACACGATACAAGCCAATAAATCTATTGTTTAGTTCTCCACAAACTACGTCAAACACTTTCAGATATACATTGATTCGGAAAACATCTGCGTCGCTATCAAAACGATGGTCCAGAGCCAGTTCATCATAAAGGCGCTTATATAGCGACCGGTCTTATTTTTTTCCTAAATTCACTACTAACGCTCCATTTTCTAGCCATTTCTACAGCTTCATCTCTTAGAGTGTTATAGTCATTTCTTAATTTGCCTAAATCAACATGAACCCTTTTTAATGCATCTACAGCTCTAGAAATGTCCATATCGTGAGCTTGCAGTAATTTTGACCCAAAGTTTACGTTACACATTATTTTTTCACGTATGATAGTTTTAAAAATAAATTCAAATATAGTCATTTTTGTTTTAATATTATCAGCTTCTGTTCGCTCGTCTCTCTAATTACTACACAACATTATTTTATCCAGTACTTTGATGATGTCCATGAACCTCAACTTTTTTCGTTATTGTTAGAGAAAAAAAATGCTGCAGTTTTTCAAAAGGACAGAATGCCCCCGGGCTGAGGGCCCCCCAAGCTCCAGGGCCCCCCCGCACTGCTACCTTTTTCTGTATGGTAGTTCCGCCACTGCAAGTGTTATTTTAAACCACTGCGCATATTTTTGGGCACTTTTAATAATTTTTTTGTTAAAATATAGAAATGTTTCTATATTTTCGTAAAAAATTATAATATTTTCTAATAAAATTTGTAAAGTGTGTATTACACGTTAAAATTTAGTTGTAGACAAATTTCTGCTTAAATATATCGTCAAATTTGCTACTGTGTAAAACAATACTAACATATAGAAATGTTTCTATATTTTCGTAAAAAATTTGTAAAGTTTGTATTACACGTTAAAATTTAGTTGTAAACAAAGTTCTGCTTAAATTTATCGTCAAATTTGCTACTGTGTAAAACGATACTAAGGAGTGTATGGTTAACGGATTGCCTCCTATTTCCGGATACCCTGTATATCGCTCTCATTACTCTAAAAAATTATGTTTTCTTTTCAGACATCCAAACAACCTTTTCAAAAGAAAATCGCCGTAGCAACGACGAAACATGTTATCATCCTCGAGTACCACTTCAATACAAACGAATTCATTCCGTTCCGCATTTTGGACACGGCCCAACCGACCAGTTGCATCCTGTTCACCGAGAACAGTCTTATCGTCGGTGCGGATAAGTTCTTTGAAATCGACTTGAGTACTTTTAGTGCCGAGGAGTTCCTAGATGCGTCTGACGATAAACTTAAGCAAGCGTTGAAGTGTTACAAAATGGGAAGTTTTCCTCTAAGCATTTTGGAAGTTTCGGCCAATCCAAAGGAGTATTTGCTGTCGTTTAACGAGTTCTCCGTTTTTGTAGATGAATACGGGCGCTCGTCGAGGCAGAGGGAGATTAAAAACGAGCATCTGCCTCTTGGTAAGTTAGACACACCTCCTACTGAACGAATAATCTCTTTTTGGTATAGGAAGGCATAAAAATCATCTTAATAATATTAAAAAAAAAATCATTTTGAAAAAATTATTTCCGGAAAATACTAGGGCTGCACCGAGTACCGAGTAGTTCGGTGCTCGGCCAGAATTTTCACCGAGTAATGAGTACTCGGTGCTCGGTCTTATATTCATTACTCGGCCGAGTATAGTAGAATATTAGAAGCAATCCTTTTCGGCATGTCAAAAACAGTAAGAAATCCTCCTGTACCATTAAGGATAGCGGAAAACTTTTGACAAAGCTTATACAGGGTGCTCCAAAAAAGCGGAACGGTAAAAATTTTCCATTTTTTAAATAGAACACTGTTTTTTTAAATTTTCAGATTCTACATAAAATAATAATTATCTTTTATTAAATGCATTTTTAGTCCATACTTAATAGTTTCCGAGATGTTGACCTTTTGAAAAATATCATTACTCGGCAGCCGAGTACTAGGTACTCGGTCAAGTTAAAAAATAGGGCTCGGTGCAGCCCTAGAAAATACTACCAATAATCTTCTGACTAGGGCTGGGCAAAAATTCGATATATCGATAAACGATATTTAAAAAATAAAATATCGATTTATCGATATTTATCGGTATTATCGATATATCGACTATATCGATTGGAATTTCAATATCGTCCTTATAACACATTTAATATCGTCCTTATAACACATTTAAGGACCAATATTTAATTCAATCTTTTTTCTTCATGTTTTTATAATTAGTCTCCCCTTGAAATGAAGGTACGGAGTTTTACAGGGCACATAAGAAAATATTGATATACAGTGTCACCAGTAAAGTCCGCATCGTATGGGATTTTTTTTTATTAATAGCTTTATTCGAAATTTGACTTTGCAATTAAGCAAAAAAAATAGTAGTGACGTGATTCGCATTATCTGTCAAATTTTAATTTTTTCCAAAAAATAATTCAAAAGTGGGGTTATTTTTGAAAATATCGAAAAAAGTTTCTAGCCCACATGCAAATTTCAGCTGCATAAGATAATTTTGATTTTTTACCTATATTTTGTAAATTGCACCACTTTTGCAAAATAAGACTCAACGCAACCTACATAAAACTTCTTAGTTTTGACAATGCTTTATTTCAGATACATTTTCTTTAAAGTAGCGCCATATTAAATGTGTGATTTTCTACAAAATCAAAATTGGGCTAATAAAAGTTTATTTGTTTTTGACCCTGTATAAGGTAACTTCATAAAATAAGTATTTTTGAAAACGTAGTTTGTGTCTGAAAGTAATACACCTTAATATTAAGACAAAAAGAACACAGTGTCTTTAGTAACGTGTTTTTTAAGTGGAAAATAAATTTTAGTTTAACAACGTAAAGTTTATCCATTTTCAACGCTTTAATTTAAAACCCCTATATTATAATTTATTATTAAGCTATGCCATAATAACGTTTTTGTAGAAAAACACACATTTAATATGGCGCTACTTTAAAGAAAATGTATCTGAAATTGTCAAAACTGAGAAGTTTTATGTAGGTTGCGTTGAGTCTTATTTTGCAAAAATAGGTAAACAATCAAAATTATCTTATGCAGCTAAAATTTACATGTGGGCTAGAAACTGCATTTAGAAAAACTTTTTTTAATTTTTTCAGAAATAACCCCACATTTGAATTATTTTTTGGAAAAAATTAAAATTTGACAGATAATGCGAATCACTTGACTACTATTTTTTTGCTTAATTTTCATCTCGATCGAAGCAGAAATGGATGCCAAAGTCAAATTTTGAATAAAGTTATTATTAGAAAAAATCCCATATGATGCGGACTTTACTGATTTTTGTTTTATCGATAATATAAATTATCGATATATCGAATAACGATATTTAAAAAATAAAATATCGATATTTATCGATATTGGAATTTCAATATCGCCCAGCCCTACTTATGACTATATAAAGAAAGCAAAAAAATGATCATTAAGGAGTACACGCATTGAATCGACTCGGACCGGTCGACTCGGAAAAGAGCAGTCGGAAATTTCTGATATTCATGTAATTAAATTAGACCCCGCACACTGAGTCGGACCGGTCGACTCGGATCGGTCGACTCGACCCGGAATTGCTTGCGGGGGCAAAAACTGCCGAATGCTCTGACGGCGAACTACGATTTTTGTATGAAATTTAGTGTAGCGGAAAAACACCAATAAAGAGAAACGTTATAATTGTGCTACTTCATCGATGCCGCCGTGCCTTTAAAAAAAGTTTAAATGTCAAATATTAATTTACCTTGATATCGAAATTCTCGAGCCTTAGTTTTAGTAAAACAAACTTAAGTGTAACTTTTTTATTGCACACTGTAAAAAGTGGGTTGAATTTTACATGATAGTTCCTTAAAAAATATAAAAATATAAATTTTACACATACTTTCATGTGGTAGATAAGGATTAGAGATGAAACGGATAGTTATTTGGCCGGATAACGGATACCGGATATCCGGCGATCTTCGAGGCCGGATATCCGGCGGCCGAATATCCGGCGGCCGAATATCGTGGTCAGTTAACTCGAAACACTATCCATATTTGACCAAGTTTGCCAAAGTGTACCTTTCAGCTCCTTGCAGCAGTGTTTATAGCGAGATACTGTTTTCCGAAGCTGGCTTGGTGTACGAAAACAAGCGAAATCGCCTGTTACCTCTAAACTCTGAAAATTTGGTCTCTATTCACCATAATTTACCAGTTGTTAATTTTGAGTACTAAGAATTAAGATAATTTTAGGTTTTCAGAAGATTATTTTTTGTTCTTTGTGACTTTTTGTAACTTTTTCGGCTTTAAATAAAAGCAAGTCATAATTCTAAGCAATTTTGTTATTATTTACCACAAAAAGATTTATGTATTAAAATTGATTTTAGGGAATTGTCACGAATTGTGTCGTAATTATTGAATATCCGGTATCCGGCCGGATATTAAATTTAGGCCGGATACCGGATAGTTTCCGGATATCCGTTTCATCTCTAATAAGGATACATTAATGTTTTTGTAATATTAAATTTTATTTTAATTTTACAATAAAACAAGATATTTTTAACAGTGATGAATAAACAACTTTATATAAGTAAATTTTAGGAAAGTTATGGAAAATTAAGACATACAATTTAAATTTACAGCTTACAAAAAAATTTAATTTATTTTTATGAAAATTTCACACCTGTCATTCTAAGCCAATCACAGACTTTCATTTCGACAGTTACCAATGACAACCTTCAAATTTTTCGGAAATTTTTCTCCTCCTGCCAAGCTAGGCGAACAAAATTAATAAGTGGAAATTTTTTCTTGACAGCTATCATATGATCCGAAAATCAGTATTCAGGATCAAATTTTGGTATTTAATGTTTTTATTCATTTTATAATACTAAATAAATACAAATATTTATTTACCAAATATTTCTTTCATTAAGGCTAAATATTTTTGGAATTCTGGTTCAAACTCTTCTCTTCGTAATGGAGAATAACAAGGATAATGGGTTATCTTCCCTTTCCACTTCTATCAGATGTCTATGTTTAATATAATAGATGTAATATTTGGATGCAATTTTGTTCTGCTGAATTCTGGTTTTTCTTAAAAAGGATGGGATATCTTCCTCCAAAATCTTCTGGATAGCTGAGAAAAGGTTTTCTTGATGGGGATTTAATTCAGTTTTTTCCATTAAACATTGCAAATACTTTAAATTTTTATGAGACATAATAATGCCCCCTATTTCAGAGCAAGATTTACAAACACCGTAGGGCTTAAAATTAGTTTCTTGATTGTTTACTGCCATGATTTAATTATTGTGAACTAAAGAAGCACGTTTAAAAAATAACTGTCGACGTGACGTATAGCAGAGACGATTTTGACATCACAAGCCTAAGCCTACTTGACTGTGGTATCTACTATCTACCTAGATTTTAAAAATTGTTTTATCTGGCATAACTAGCCTAAACTAGACTATACTATGCTTTCCCTTTGTTTTAGTAAATGAAATGTAGTAAAAATAAATAAAAAGGATAATTTTCACTTATATTTTTTGCATTTCGTTTAACTAAACGGTGAGGAAACTTTTTTTTGAAAGTTTAAGTATTCCCATAATTATGGATAATTTCAATAAAATAATTCAAATAAATTTTAGATGTGAAATTTTCTTACCGAATCCCCCGCGTCCTTGAATTAATATCCGGAAATAATTCGAGCACTAGGGAGATCATAAGTGAAAATTATAAATATTAAAGGATTTTTCATGCTAACACACCGTAAAAATATTTCCTTTAATAATTTTACATCTACTACTTAATGTCACTACAAACCCTAGTATTTTTCATGGACCCAGATTCGTGGCCTCCGCATTTCTCTTTCAATTTCATGACACGCTAGAGCTATCATCAATTCTTCGTCAGAATCTGAAGAATCTGTCATTTTTATCTTCTCCTGCTCCTCTATGCTCGACTACTAGTGGACGACTGCCGGCAAAGCGAATTCAATTCGCGGCTGACGTTGTCATTCCGACATCTCTTTTCCGAGTCGACCGGTCCGAGTCGATTCAATGCGTGTAGGTACTCCTTTAGACAACTATTTTCTTATAACATGTTAATATATACAGGGTGTACGGTAAGTATATATGGCTACTCTCGGAAGCCTATAGAGGAGGTAAAAATAACTACTTTGTCATATAAAAGAAAACCTAAACTGCCCCTTAACGGAGATACAGGGCCCCAAAAAGGTACCCAGCGACTTACCTTTTGGGCTCTAACTTTTGAACCGACACGTATGATTTAATGAAATTTTAGTATTTTGTGTAGGCCATAGACTCGTAAAACCGTACTACATCAATACCCTCTGAAATACAAGGCCACAGTGCTTTGCCGTAAATTTAACGTGACGTCACATATACTAGGCTTAAGTTTCCTTCATAAGAGTTATATTGTAAAGATCGCCAGTCAATTTATGAATCGGCTGTCAGTCTTGTTTTAATCATTATATTTATTTGGTCGCCTTGGTTCACTGCCTTGTTGCCAGTTTAAAATTTGAAAAAAAAACAACTTTTAGCGATAGGGTATAATTTTAACACAATGTCTGAAAATTGTCAAACAAAAAAAAAGAAAAACCTTATAGTAAAAAGAAATTAAAATTTTAAAAACAAATGAGAAAAATCATTACATTATGGTCATGAATCAAATCATTTTGTTAAGTTTTGTCGCAACCAATTCACTATTTTGTATTAAAGCTGACAACACTGTTACTGCGGAAAAGAAGTTGCTCGTCCAGGTAAATTATTATCTATCTGTCTTTATAAGTATTGGTTCTGTCTCTGTCTTACTTTTGGCAAGCGTACTTAGGATGAAGAGCCATGGGTCAGTTCGTGGTCAGTTCCAACCAACTTAAAATTCAAATTTGTCGCAACTGTCGTAACTTTCGACAGTAGACAGACGCGGCTAAAACTAGAAAACAACGATCAAATATTGAAAGTTAGTTTTTTTGCTTTAAGTGATAAGTTTTGTGATTTTTTGTAAGATTTTTTAGTGAGTGTCGGTGAATTGAAACATATAATAAGTGCTGTGTTCCCGGGTGCAGTGGAAACTACAATATTGGACCAAAAGTTCGCGTTTTCGGCTTTCCAAAGGACTTGTGATTTTTTGTAAGATTTTTTAGCGAGTGTCGGTGAATTGAAACATAAAATGCCTTACAAGTGCTGTGTTCCCGGATGTAGTGGAAACTACGATATTGGACCAAAAGTTCACGTTTTCGGCTTTCCAAAGGACATACTTTTACAGCAACAATGGTTAAGATCCATTCCGCGAAAAGATTTAGTCCCAAACAAAAACACGAAAGTTTGTGAACAACATTTTGATAAAGGTAGTATAATTTGGAATCATTCAGAACAAGACCCAAAAACAGGTAAGATTGTTTCAATTGATCTAAATAGGCCTCGACTAGCAGAAAACAGCATCCCAACAATTTTTCCAAATTGTCCTCAATATTTATCGAAAGCTGTTCATATTCGTAAAAGTAAAGACCAAAAATTAAGGGAACTTGAGGAGTTACATTTTTACAAGCAATTGAAGAAAGCCGAGTAAAGTATGATAGCCATAAGAACAACACAAGTTTTGAAAACTTTGAACAGTTGTTAAATGTGTTTCAAAATTTTACTCTAAAGGACGGCTGGTTCTCCGTAAAAAATGAAGATAAAATAACTTTATTTAGGCTTGAATATAATCCTGGACCTTGTATAACTTGGGCAATTATCATCTATAATAACTTAAAAATAGCAACCTTTTTATATGGCCAATCTCTTAGTATTTCTGGATCAAAATTAAAAACACCATTTACTTGTAGCAGTCTAGATGAACTAAAAGACTTGTTGGATATTATTGATGATACGATTATGACAATTCCTTTAAATAATACCGATAATGACCTCATGCAAAGTAACGAGGGTACTACGAGTAACAATGATTCAACACCAAACTCAAGTAACTTCGAGAAAAATAATTCAAACAGATTAAAAAATACATTTAAACTTTTGTTACAAATTTTAGAAAATTTAAAAAATTCGGGTGATGACCAATTTATAAAAAACTTAAATTTTATTTCTGAACAAATTACTTTGCTTAAGACCGCAAAAGAAAGATATAGATATTCACCCAACACTATGATTTTATGTTCAATTTTATTTACCATAAGCCCCCATGCCTATAAATATTTACGAGACCATGGACCACTTATTTTGCCTCACCCCGAAACAATAAAAGGGGTCTGTAATCAATATCTCACAGATCCTCATATTGATGAAAGAAAAATTTTTCTTACCTATGCTCGTAATATTTTTAAATTTTTAACCGATAAAGACAAATATGTAATTCTACTTTTTGATGAGATACATATCGAACCCTATTTAGACTATAAGGCAGGCAATACTGTAGGAACAGCCGTACATGAGAACGCTTTAGCTTCGTCTGCATACGCGTTTATGATAACTAGTGTATGCTCGAATCTTAAAGAAGTAATTCATATATCCCCTGTATCAAAAATTAACTCGGAAATGTTGTACAATTTTCTTAAGACCCTAATAGAAAATTTAGAAGAAATAGGATATATCGTTTTTTGCTTAATTAGTGATAATAATGCAATTAATGGTAAAGCAATGTCCCATTTTTCACCCACTGGAGAACTTAGTATTGTTTATCCACATCCAATTGACCCAGTAAGGCCACTATTTTACATTTTTGATCCAGTACATTTATTAAAATGTATTTTTACCAATTGGCTTAATTCGAAACCAAATCAGACATTTTGTTATCCTGATTTTGAGACTGGTGAATCCGAGGGTGAACCAAAAACTGCTTGGTTTTCAGTTATTAAAAAAATTTATGAACTTGAACAGGACAAATTTTTAAGACATGGTTACTCATTAACCTTAAAAGCTTTGTTTCCATCATCTTTGGAGAGGCAAAATGTTAAGTTGGCTCTAAAGATTTTCAACCCTTTTGTAATAGAAGCCCTAAGAGGTTTTGGAAATCACTTACCCCATTCACAGGACACTGCAAATTTTATTGATATTATTTGGACATGGTGGAAAATTGTGAATGTAAAAACACCTCTTAAAGGTAAACATCTACGAGACATATACCAAGAACCAATAGTCAAGGATAAAATAGCCGAGTCTGTGCTCGATCCTAAGCTAGAATATTTGCATAAAATGCTAAATTGGTTAGACACTTGGAAGGAAAGTAATTTTTCAAATAAATTGACTCGACAAACACATACTGCCCTTAGTCACACTATCTATGGACTACTGGAAATCACCAAGTATTGTTTAACAGAACTGGATATGAACTATGTACTGTTGGGAAAATTTCAGACAGACCCACTGGAAGGACGATTTGGTAAATATAGGCAATTAGCTGGTGGCCATTACCATATATCAATCAGGCAGTTATATGAATCAGAAAAAAGACTGAGAATTCAGTCTATCTTGACACTTAAATCTCGGAATTTTGGAGAGTTCAGTATAGACAAATTCTATGAACCTCCCGAGAATGAACCTGAAGAAGACCTTAACCCGGCTGAAACCCAATTTCCTAAAATTACTATAGAAAGTGGTGATATTGAAGCAGTAAAGAACGAAATGGTCATAATAACCTATTTAGGCGGATATTGCTGTTACATTGCTTTGAAAAAATTAAAGTGTGAAATTTGTAAAAAAACCCTAGCTTATGATGAACCATGTATAGTTGAAGACAATTACAATCTTATTAATAATTTAAATCGTGGGGGATTATTGTATCCTCGTGACTCAATAGTAGATATAGTTTCAACTGCATATATTATTTTTAAGAAATTGATTCAAGATTTTGAAGACATTTTTTTGGATAATTTTAATAAAAAAGCCTTTCTCTCTAATTTACTTATTAAACATCTTACAGACAAAAAACTTTTAGCTCCTCTTGCGGGATGTAATGAACATTCAGAAGTAACTATTGCAAAAATTATACTTAGTAGTATTTCAAATACATTAATAAGAAACTACTGTGGTAAAAAAAATGATCGTATGGGTAAAAATAAGAAAAGAAAACTAAATACTCTTACTAAATAATTACCCTTAAAGTGACATAATATTCCGATATATTGACCTTTATTTAAAGAACAAATTACAGTGTCATACTTAGGCTCGTACTTAGGTATATCTAATGACAACACATTATGCTCAAAGGAGCATGCATCACACAATGCTCAAAGGAGCTTATAAAGACAAAAACCTCCTGTGATGAATTGCATATAAGTAGCTACTAATATAAATATATATTTTTATTTATAAGTTACTTAGTATGTTATCTGAGGAGACAAAAATACTTCCCAACCCTAGCTGTTAACCTACGAACTGCCACTGATAGCAAATATAGATTAGATTACTTATTTTTAAACTCCCTGTACATATAAACTTAAAGAAAAATATGTTTTAAGTCTTTTACTAAAGAGTAGTATAACCCATACCCATGATTATTCTATTATACTCTATTAAATATTCAGCCTACTAATGGTGACGTCACGGCAGAGCACTGAGGCCTTGTATTTCAGAGGGTATTGACTACATTCGATGTTTTACATCGTTAGGGAAGTCAAGAACGGACTTGCCACCACACTCGTTGGGCCAAAATTTTGACAAGTGTCATTTTACAGAGCTAAAAACTGATTTTTTAAATTCTTTAGTAATTTTTATTTAAAAAAGGTACTCTACATTTGTCTCGATGGAATTAGCGATTTTCGAGAAAAATAAGGTTTTTGCATATCGCGCTAATAAATCATAGAAGATTAGTTACTTTTAGCATTTTTTTTTTAGTTTTAGTTAACTTTTTACGTTTTTCTTAAGCTACGATCGACCCTTTCAAAAGTTCTTCGGTGCGGTAAACGCCGATTTGGAAATGTATCAGAATAAATTCTTCTTGCCTCCACACAATTAGCGAATGCTTGTCCATAAATTAGATGTGCAGGTCAGCATTAGGAATAATTCTCCATTACTTAAGTCTTTCTTCTGTACTCACTCAATTAGACAATTTTGAAAACTGTTGTCATTTACAAATTGTCAACGATATAAAAACGACTGGTATATTGTAGTAGTATGATTTATTATTTTATTAACGTGATATACAAAAACCTTATTTTTCTCGAAAACCGCTAATTCCATAGAGACAAACTGCTTTGTTAAATAAAAATAACTAAAGTATTTAAAAAATCTAGTTTAGCTCTGTAAAATGACACCTGTCAAAATTTTTGCCAACGATTGTTTTAATGGTATTAGTAATAGCCATCATTAATTAGCATGTGATAATAAGTAGCTTGATACTATAACTACTAGTATATTGTTCACAATTATTGGCTTACCAAGAGTTTTTTTGGATGGGGTATTCTGTAACGTTTAACAGGACAAAGTCATCTTTCTTCCAAGAAGAAAACAGATTATCTTAAAATACAGTGTGTCCACGGATGGAGTTCAATATACTTGTAAATAATCTTATTTTAACTTTTTCGAAAAAAAGTAATTCTTCATCATTTCTCTGCTTGTTATAAAAATACAATTCGCGTTGAGAAAAATCGATTTTATTGTACAGGGTGCGTAAAAAATGGTAAAATGTAGTTTTACAAAAGTAAAAATCTTATTTTGATTCTTTCGAAAAAACTCTTTCTTCATAATTTATTTTGCTTGTTATAAAAATACAATTCGCGTTGAGAAAATTCGATTTTATTGTACAGAGTGCGTAAAAAATAGTAAAAAGTTTAACGAAATTAATAATGTTCAAACTATGGAGGACTTGAGGTAGGAGGCCGATCGCAATGCATTGGATTCGGTCACAAATTAGCATCGGTAATGCAGTTTTACGAGTCGCCGTAAGATGGCGCTTCTGTTCGAAGTGGGCTATCAAATAAATGGTTTCTTATGGACGCGATAACTATTTTTATTTAAATTAGTTCTTTAAGGAACAAATAAGGACTTGAATTTACACTTTAACGAAATTAAAAATTTTTTAAAGTAAACTTTTTTTGAAGCATTAAATTGAAAGAACTCATTTATTTAAATTAATACATCGAAAAAAATTACAAATAGTAAAGTTTTACTCAACATGGAACCCTCCTACGTCAACACATTTCTCCATCCTGTTTCGAAATTCATTATAATTATACATTTTGAGCATATCTGGTGTCACAGTAGCAATGGCATAAGTGATATATTTTATAGGGTTTCAATATCATCTTCCAAGTCAATGGCATACATTCTTGGCTTAAGATAGATACAGACAGTAATTCATTGCAGTGAGGTCCGGGGAACGTGCTGGCCATTATGACCTATCCATTTTTTCGGGAAAATGTTGATTAAGCCAGTCTTTAATAATCATTGCAGTATGTGCTGGGCAGCCATCCTGCTGAAATATCATATTTCTTCTAAATTCCAAATTTTCTTCATCCAATTGAGGTAAAAAGTATTCACTAAGAATTTGTAAATAATAATTTGCGTTTAGCCTTTCTTCCAGGAAAAATGGACCAATTATTTTATTGAACGTCAACGCACACCATACGTTTACTTTCTTAAATTTCTGGCTGTTTCTACCAATTCTAAAGTGGGGATTCTCTTTAGCCCAAAATCGACAATTTTGACTAGAGAATATTCCATTTGTTGTAAAGGTAGATTCGTCACTGAATAAGATATGATGGTGAAAATTACGGCTCGCCAGTTCACCTATTAGTACAGAAAATTCTAGTCGGTATGAATCATCGCCTTCTTGAAGTTTATGAATAAAAGTTGTTTTAAATGCATGAAATTTATTTGCGGACAGAATATTTTGTACGTGACTTTTAGTAATACCACCCACCTGATTCGATCTCGCTGTTAAAGGAAGTCGAGGATTATTACGAATCGAATCTAACACCAAAATGGTAGCAGCATCATTTTCATCATAACGATACATGAAAGTAACAGTGAGATATGTCGAAAAAAATGGTATTTGAGATTATCAGTGTATAACAATATCCTTTTTTTAAGGTTTTCGGGGGTAACAATGGGATATCTCTATCATGAAAATTAAGTGCACAAATTTAAATAAGCCACTGTTTCGTTTTGGAAATACCTTATGGATATATAAAGTAACAGTGAGATATACCAGTGTTGCACTTTCCTAATTTAATTTCTATAAGATAACCCAGTGTTGCTTCCAACTAGGTTTCACGATGCACATTGTTTAGTTATGACTTGTTTGTTTACAGTGCAAGTGTACAGTATTTTTTTCTATTTTATTGATTGAAAATGACAAGCAGTAAAAATTGCGAAGTTCGTTAAAGGAGAAATTGATATTATCAATTACAAAACAACCTATTTGAAAAAAGAAAGCTTTAAGAAAATTTTTATAAGACACAAATGTGGAGGAAACAGACCACAGATAAACCTAAATTTTTGCTATGAAGGTCCGCAAGCATTCTCTGAAAGGAAGAAATACGATTTATTGCAGTTATGTACGGAAAATCAAATACCGAAAATACATCATGAGTTTTTTTAAAGTTTAAAGTCTGCAACAAAAAATAACGCACCAAAAAATAATACTGGATCAGACGAAGAAAACTAAAAATAAAATGGGTTCTCAAAAAAAACACTACATAATTTTTTTTTACTTGGTTCTTGATGTTTGTACAGCTCTAAGATAATAATATCTCTGGTGTTTTTATATGTTTTATATATACATTTTTGTGCAACACTGAGATATCTCGTGTTTCTTTAACTTGTCTCATAAATAAAGTTTTGCAACACTGAGATATCTCGTGTTTCTTTACTTGTTTCATAAATAAAGTTTTTGCAACACTGAGTTATGTTGTTTTTTTTGCTAAAATATTGGACAAGAAATTAAAACTATAGCACACTTGTATCCTCTTTAAGACCCTTAATCGGAAGCTGTAATTATATTGTAATTATTTTCATTGGAATAGAAACAATGTTTATTTATATTTCAACAAAATCTTTAAATGCAATTATCTCAATATTGTGTTTTTCAATATATCTCACTGTTACTTTCATGTATCGATAAGTCTTTTTGGTTTTTTTCACATCTTTAACATCACCATAAACATTAAATTTACGTACCAATTTCTTTAAGCCATTTAAAGAAACGTGTACATCGGGAAATTTTCGATGGAAAATTTCAATTGCATATTTATAGCTCACCTCTCCAAAGCCATAACACTTGATCAAGTAAATGCGCTGTTAGCATTTTTTTGAAGATAACAGTTTACAAATGTTGACAAAGAATTTGATTGAAATGTCAGTTAAACATTATATGACAGTAACAAGCACACCTAATAAAATCGATTCAATTTAATTTAGTTTGAACTATGGAGAACTAGAGGGTAGGAGGCCGATCGACAATGGCAGCATTTTCAATTTCTGTCCCGGTTTTTTGGTTAGTTCGCTAGTTGGCCGATAGATGCTCTCGCTTCGCAAGTGGGCTGATGTTGTCTTCTTCGTTTTGGACTTTTACTTTTGACAATTGGCATTTTATTTTTCGAAATAACAAATAACGTTTGAAGACAAGCAGCGGCGCACCCAGGATTTTATGTTAGGGGGGGCCCGCCAACCAGTGCTGGAAGCAAATTTTTTAATAAACTTTTAAGTTACGCATTTTTCTAGAACTTTGGAGCTTTTTTAACAGGTACTCTTGCAGGGAAGATCGCAATAGCCTAGTCATGGGAGTCGTTAAACGGTTTCTTAGGGGGGGGGGGGGGCATTGGCGGCTTGTGACTTGTTAACTTGGGGGTGTACTAAAAGCCTGCTGTAGGCGAAATGCGCCGCTGGCGAAATTTTTTTTAAGACCACGCCCAAATTTGGTCAATAATTATTATAGTAAATATTTTAAAAATTTATGATTACCTTCTTATTCTATTGAAAATGAAATAAGATAAAAAATAAAAAGGCTAATTTATTTTTCATTAATGGGTACATTGTTTAAAAGTAAAGTTCATTCATCTGTTTTTATTTGCAGCAAACTTATCAATAACAATAAAGTGCCTAGATTTACACTTTGTGGTATGTATCAAGTTAATTTCGAGAGTTTAGGTCTTCCCTTAATTTTAATTTTTTGCTCAATACTTAATGAGCTAAAATTGTTTCTCAAACATTTATAGTCGTTTTGGCATTAAAACTGTTTATTTTCATTAAAGTAAGTCTTTACTACCCCAAAATAATAACAAAAATATAAAGGAAAACTCGAAATAATAAATTCATAAACTCAATCAAACCATATTTAACCTCAATAAGTCAACTTTTGTCATAAGTCAACTTCCAGGGGGGGGGGGGGCGCAAATGCCCCACCTGGTCCCCCTCAAACGAGGCCCGTGAGGTAAATCTAAGAAAATTGACTTTTTAAAATACTTATCCACTTTCATAATTTTTATTTCATTGGGGGTTTTGGGGGGGGCCAAGGGGGCCTTGGCCCCCCCCCCCCCTGGGTGCGCCACTGAAGACAAGACAAATAACGTTGTATTGTAATTGATTTCCATATTATTTCTAATGAATAATGGTAAAATTTATAAAAGTAGAGTTTGCTCTGTGTCGGGGTGTAAGACAGGATCTTCTTCAGAGAGGAAACGCCACTATTTAATTATAATGATGTTGTTTGTGCATTTACACTTTCCGGCAGAAGATATTTTGGACTACTTTTATGAAATTTAATTGGCTGATGGTACCATAAATAGAATTAAAAGAGGGAAACCAAAATTAAAGAATGGGTCAGTACCAATGCGGCTTCATATTTGTCAAATCCTAAAAAAGGCAAAAACCACCATGTTAGCAAACTGAGATGCCCAACATAAAACGAAAGAAATATATGTCTTTATCAGATACAAGTACTGTTACTTCAGTTGAAGTTGAACCCCTAGAACCTATTTTAGTGAATA
Organism: Polydrusus pterygomalis; assembly: GCA_963969555.1. NCBI lineage: Eukaryota > Metazoa > Arthropoda > Insecta > Coleoptera > Curculionidae > Polydrusus > Polydrusus pterygomalis. The sequence goes on along the minus strand of OZ018385.1, from coordinate 19,567,375 downwards.
CTAACTATGTGTTTTTTTATGTATTCATATTCTAATAATAAAATAAGATTATAATAGTTGTTTTAGTTGCTCACTTTAAAAAAACCCTCTGTAGCTAGAATGTTTAATACACTGTATTTTAAAAACCACGCATCGTTGAACCTTTATACAGGAAGAGTTTACTAATAAGTATAACAAAGTAAGTGTAAATTCAAGTCCTTATTTGTTCCTTAAAGAACTAATTTAAATAAAAATAGTTATCGCGTCCATAAGAAACCATTTATTTAATAGCCCACTTCGAACACGAGCGCCATCTTACGGCGACTCGTAAAACTGCATTACCGATGCTAATTTGTGACCGAATCCAATGCATTGCGATCGGCCTCCTACCTCAAGTCCTCCATAGTTTGAACATTATATATTTTATTATTAATTAAACTTTTTACTATTTTTTACGCACCCTGTACAATAAAATCGAATTTTCTCAACGCGAATTGTATTTTTATAACAAGCAGAAGAAATGATGAAGAATTACTTTTTAAAAAAAAGTGAAAATAAGATTATTTACAAGTATAGTGAACTCCATCAGTGGACACACTGTATATCCTTAGAAATGGAGACTTACATTTCGATCCACATGTGTATGGTCCGAATAGTTATTGATCACGTTTATCGATGTTGTATGAACATACTTTTTCTATTTTTTACAGCCGTTCACCTAGCGAAAAATTACCTGTATATCGCTCAATTTGCTGCAGTAGAAGTCCTGAAAATTACCGAGGAAACATGCAACACCGACTCCTTCGACCTCTATCGGCTTGAACTATCCAAATTCAAGTATCTCGGTTCGAACCAAAAAGGCATATTCATCGAACAAGACGCGGAAGTGAAATTTTTAAGCGCCAGAAATTTGCCCGATTTTGACGCCGTGTCGATTATTTCGGAAAGCACCGAAAATGAAGTAGGAATGGGCAACGAATCGAACAATAGTCGGTTCAGCTTTACGAGCTCGATGGTGCAGAGTTTGGATGGGAATCTAAGCGATTCGGCTAGTTCGGATCGTGGCGAGGAGAGGAGGAGGGTCAAATTTGACCAGACTGATTTTTAGGGTAGTTTGTCCTATTGGTTTCATGTACCGGGTGAGTCAACGATTGCGCGGAGTAATTTTATGCCTTGAAGATAAGATTTTTCGATAATGAGCTTTTGTAATAAGTAAAGAGCGGAAAAAATGCAAGCGAAAAACCCCAATATATGCGCATTTAAATGCATAACATTTTCAGAATATATGCATCGAAATTAACAAAAAATGCAAATATGCATTTTTATTACATACAGTGTCACCAGTAAAGTCCGCATCATATGGGATGTTTTTTTATTAATAGCTTTATTCGAAATTTGACTTTGGCATCAAGCTCTGCTTCGATCGAGATGAAAATTAAGCAAAAAAATAGTATTCACGTGATTCACATATGTAAAATTTTAATTTTTTCAAAAAAATAATTGAAAAGTGGGGTTATTTCTTAAAATATCGAAAAAAGTTATTGAAAAAAGTTTTTCTAAATGCAGTTTCTAGTCCACATGCAAAATTTCAGCCGCATAAGATCATTTTCATTTTTTACCTATATTTTGCAAATTTCACCACTTTTGCAAAATAAGACTCCTACATTTCATCCAATTCATTGGAACATTGGAAAACCCAATCTAAGGTATATATACTTACACCTAGGTTTGATTATTCACTCTTGATAAAGCTACAGTGTAGCGAAACATGTCGAGTCGACAAATGTTTTTGTTTGTTTTTTGAATATAGTGGAATTTAACACAATATAGTGTTTTCTTTGTATATTAAAATGGAGTTCCACCAAGTAAAGGCAGAATCAATTCAATTAAAAATTAAGCCTTTTTACTGCAAAGTTTATTGTCCAGTCATTTTATAAGTTGGTACCTAAAATGAATGAGTCGATACGATTTGTTTTGGGCGAGGCGGATGAAAAGTGTCTTTTTGCTGAACAACTATACAGTATGAAATAACCCGAGCGGCGAACACCCAGTCCTCGAAGTTTTCAAAATTTAATGGAAATGTTCGATTCAACAGGCGTGATCCATTGCCAAAAATGCTAAAATGAGGACATTAAATCTCGAAATATCAAAATATTTCAAAAACTGTTAGAGATAGGGATAGGACGTTAAACAGTTTATAACGAGCTATAAGATGACAGAAAAATATACAGGGTGTCTTTTAAAGTGTTACAAGGCGATATCTCGAAAACGGTTTAAAATATTTTCTTGAAATTTTAGTGAGGGAATGGGGAGATGGTGGGACATATTTTTGACGCCTACCCCCCTTCCCCATTTTGAGGGGTGGGGGGTAACTTTGGAATTTTAAATGAGACTATGTACTTTTTTTTGGTAAACACGAACCTACGGAAAACACTACGTACTTATACAAAAAATCTTTTGATTTGCTCTCCTGGTTACGAAATTCTTTTAAAAACCAATTACCCCAAAATTAAATCAAAACATAAGTTCTGACATGTGGTTTCAATAGGACGAAGCTCCACCGCATTATGTGATACAGGCCCGTAATGAGTTAAACGAATTGTTTGAAAACAGGTGGATAAATCGAGCTGGTTCGGTAAACGGCCTGCTAGGTCCCCGGATTTGACCCCCCTTGACTTTTTCCTTTATTTATTTTTTATTTTATAAAAGATAAAGTGATGGCGGCTACACCTACAACTTTAGATGATATGAAATACCGAATCCGCGTTACATGCTTATTAGTAAGACTTAAAATGTTACAACGGGTACGATATTTATTCTGAAAAAAAGTGACAAAGTGTTTGGAAGTTGAAATTAAATAGTAAAGTATTTTTTGTGTTTTATAACCTAATAAATCATAATTTCGTAACCAGGGGAGCAAAACAAAAGATTTGTTTGTATACGTACGTAGTTTTTTACGTAGGTTCGTATTTACCAAAAAATAGTACATTGTCTTATTTAAAATTCCAAAGTTACCCCCCACCCCTCAAAATGGGGAAAGGGGATAGACATCAAAAATATGTTTAAATATGTCCCCCCATCTTCCCATTCCCTTACTAAAATTTCAAGAAAATATTTTGAACCGTTTTCGATATATCGCCTTGTAAACACTTTAAAAAACTCACCCTGAATAGGGTGTTCCATTTAATTAAAGTGATATAATTCTATCAAGGCCTAAAATTACTCCGCGCAATCGTTGACTCACCCGGTACACAGGGTGGCGCACTCTATTGGCATCGGTCGATTTACGAAAAGCCATAAAATTATTTTACGTTTTTATTGTTTAAAAGGAAAAAGTCAGCCCCGCGGCCACTTTTACACCGGGCATTCATAATATGGTATACGTACTTAAAATAGGTAATAGGTTTGTTAAATATTTTTAGAAATACTGTCCCAGTCACTTACAACTTCGTCACTTTATACCCTGTAGAACCTACCAAGATTTGTCCTTACGAGTCATTTATAATGAACACCTCGTTTTAAGGTGTAGGACAAACTCATTTAAAAAGATGTTGCGTTATCCTTCTACAAGGACCGAGAATGGTGTAAGTCGTATAAGGAAAAGCACGATTTTAATTTCTTGCCCCTAATCCGAAGAGGATTAAAATTTCTATTTGAATTGTCGCTGGCAGGGGCAAAAGTAATCTTTCCTTTGGTGTATAAAGTGCTAACCAATAAGAAATACAAACGTTTTGGACTAAACAAATTAAATTATTTCCTTAAGATAAATATTTTCAATTCTAAAATAATATTTTAGTCTTGCACTCATATTTTATTTTACCAAGGTTTTCTTACTCGTTTATAGATGTTTTTAGAAGTGTGAAAAATGTACATATATTTTATTAAATTATTTTATACTTTCGTAATGTCGCCGTTTTCTTACTCTTACCCCACCCTAACCACGAAAACAATCAAATTTTAACTTGGGGAGCGATATTGTATGCTAGTGTTGAATTTTTAGGCTTTCAACAATTTTATTTTAATTTGAAGAAATAGTCCATGCTTAAAGTGTAGTTGAAAGTATAGGAACGAAAGAAAAAACTCAAAGTCTTCCTCCACAAAGTTTAATAATAAAATTATTTAGGAAAAGTCTCTACATGTTTCGAACGTAGTGACGTTCATCATCAGGAGACAGAAATAAAACTTAGTGCTAATGGTTTTAGCTTAGCAGGAGAGAAAATGGTGTCGAACCTTAATGGAGCTTTTATGAAATTAAAAATTTGATATGCAAATCAAACATGATATTATGAAGAAATTGATGAAATTTAAAAACATACTGAGTATGTGAGAAGTCAGTAACTAAGGTCTAAACCAACCAAATAAACTGGGGGGAAAGAATTTTTTTTAAATATTCTTCGACATCTTTTTAGAAAAAAAATTTCTTTCCCCCCCCAGTTTATTTGGTTGGTTTAGACTTTAGACCTTAGTTACTGACTTCTCACATACTCAGTATTTTTAGCAAATTTTTAATTCCATAAAAGCTCCATTAAGGTTCGACACCATTTTCTCTCCTGCTAAAACCATCAGCACTAAGTTTTATTTCTGTCTCCTGATGATGAACGTCACTACGTTCGAAACATGTAGACTTTTCCTAAAAAATTTTATTATTAAACTTTGTGGAGGAAGACTTTGAGTTTTTTCTTTCGTTCCTATAATTTTATTTTACGAGATCAAAGCTACTATCCACCTCCCAAAAATATTGACTTTTGAAAAATGTAAATCTTAATGGATACCCCTATTTTATATAATTTTTTTGGATTCTGCATAAAATTATGAACATTTTTTAATAAAAGCATTATTAGTCTATACTTAACAGTTTCCGAGATATTGACGGTTGAAAAATGACATTTTTGAACTTTGACGGCGTCTAGCTTTCTAACTGTACGTCTTAGAGCAAAACGGCTTACATGTCCCTATCTTCGATTTTTATTATCTTTCCAATAGTGTCCACTTTTGGTTAAACCGGATGTAAGGAATATAGTACTTTCGGTTTAACCGGAAGTTGACACTATTGGAAAGATAATAAAAATCGAAGATATGGATATGTAAGCAGTTTTGCTCTAAGACGTACATTTAGAAAGCTAGACGTTGTCAAAGTTCAAAAATGTAATTTTTCAACAGTCAATATCTCGGAAACTGTTAAGTATAGACTAATAATGCTTTTATTAAAAAATGTTCAGAATTTTATGCAGAATCCAAAAAAATTATATAAAATAGGGGTATCCATTTAAGATTTAGATCTTACCCCCCCCCCCCCCCCCCCCTCCTACCTAGGGGCTTGAAGTAACAAGATTGACAGTATGGGCAAAAGATGTCCCCCTCGAAATAAAAATCGACGGGTCCGAGCGATTTTCCACATTTTCATTTTAAAGCAGGAAAATCGAGGTGTTAAGTTTTCGTTGGACCACCCTGTATTGCTGCTGTATTAAACGGCGGGGGCAATCATATTTCTTTTTATTATCAATCAGAATTAATAGTCCTAGGGAGGGGATAATCACAGTCATGGGGGGGGGCATCCCGAAAGGGGTATTTACGTAAATCAATTTAGGTAGGTCAATTTACCCTATAACTTTCATGAAACATGATTAAATAACTGATGGGTACCTTTTTTTTTTTTTAGTTTTTAAAACCAGTTATTTTCCTATTCTTTGTAGGTAGGTACCTATACTTTTTTTATTTTGTACTAAGAAAATGTTATTAGACATATTTTGTTTCGGAACTGTTTTGTATAATATGGATATACCTATTATCTGTAAATAAATTATTATTACTATTATTAAAAATGTCCCTATTTTTTTAGAATTTTATTTTTATTTAATTTTAGTTTTTGTGTTGCAATAATGCAATAAAAAAAACTAATGCCAACGCCTTTTTTAAAATAATAAATACTTTTAAAAAATCTGCTACACTTTTGTCTGATCTGCTACAATTTCAAGAGTCAACTGCTACATTATAAAAAAAGAATTTGGCAACACTGCAGCGATGCAATCAATAAACTATTAGTATTGCTATCCTTAAGACCGTCAGATGTCAGTCCATAGCGCAGACCAAAGTATCTCGTAGTCTTAATTACTTGCATTTTTTGACGCCTGACCAATGAAGTTTCATTTAAACCTATAGATGGCACTAGAGTTTGATATACAATTTTTAATTGGAAATGAATACGGCGACGATCAAAGTTTTGAAAGTGCCAACAAATATTCTAAAAAATTAATTAAAACATATTTAAAAAGTTTTATTAACAATAGAGGTATATTTACACAATAGTAATTTACATATTTACATATGATTTTAGTCAAATTATTTACAAATAATTTACCTCTCGATAGATCGAGAGTGACAACTACATAAAGTTAAACGGAAACTGAAGTAAATTTAAAATATGTGTTGACCGATTCTGTAACAAAGATTAACACAGTTGTGTTAAAAAGACGGAGGAATGTGACATTTACATTCGGGTTTACATTCATCCTGAACGTAAACGTACGAGCGCTGTAAAATTAGGCAGAATCGCATCTAATTGTTTATAAAGCTGATAAATTGCATTCAGCAGAGATCAAAGAACTGGCATTGAAGTTTGTTTGATAATAAAAATAAAAAGGATGCTTATTACTTAAAAAAGTCGAAAGCCACCAATCAAAACGTCACAAGTACAAATACACTCACCGACATTGAATTCGATCCATACAAAATTTTGTTGTTTTCATGAAAACTGAAATATGTGTCTACAATTAAAAAACTTATTTAAATCGGACTACGGAAAAGAAGTTATCATACTTTAATAAAATTGAACAAAGTTTTGGATGGATCGAATTTAATGTCGATGAGAGTATATTATAAACAAAATAGAAACGACTTACTGTGAAGTAAGACCAGTAAAAGCTTACTTCGGTGCTACAATAAAAATAAAGAATGTTTTCACTTAGTAAAAGTTGTAGGTGCGTCCAAAAAAAGTTCCATTTAATTATCAGTCTAGCGACATCAGCGTAAGAATTTAGACTGAGAGTTATTTTTTGGTCGCAACTTAAATCCGATATAATTGTTAGTAGTTTAAATAAATAAATATCAAAAAAATTTATGTCAAAAATTAACAGGATAACCAAAAATGCATTCGACACTTGAAGTTTTTTAAAAACTGAGCAAATTATTTATTTCTGGAGTGACATTTTTTGTTCCGTCATGAACTGGCGATAGAAATGTGTGACTGGACGGATCTACTCCTACTCCTGGTTTTGCTTCTACTTCTACTAGATATGGATTGCACTCTGGATATCGATCTGGACTTTGATGGAGATCTGGATCTTTTGTGTTTTTTCGATTTCTTTTTGGATTTTGATTCGTGGTCTTTGGATTTTGAATGTTTCCTGGAAAAATTTTAACATGTCACTGTAGAATCAGATCATTCTACATAATATGTAGAACCAAAGAAGGATTTAAACGATAAAAATAAACGTCTGGGTAACACAACAAAATCTCGTTTCTATTTTTAAGGGGCTAACTATGACTGATAGCTGGCGACATCAAACGTATACTAGTTTATTTCTTAACTAGACAATAATTTAAGGTTATGACATAGCTTTCTTGATTTTAATCGAATAAGTGAGACAACATGTACCGTGCGAGCTAAAATTATTTGCATCAAAAAGGGCCTTGCATCTAAGGACGTAAGGCTTAGCCGTAGAGCTTAATACCTGTTGGGTGTCAGTAACTAACAGCACAAAACATTCATGGTTGAAGCGTATTTTCGAAACGGGGTTAGAGTAAATGGTGAGTGGCAATACAATCCGGGCTTGTGCATGGACGATTTTCACGAACATTTTCCTAACGTTGCTTTTATCATTGCCTGAAAAGAACCGTGGCTGTGTTTAGAGAAACAGGTTCTATACAACACAAAAAAGGAGCAGGAAGGCCATCTGTAAGAACAGAAGAACTTGTTGCAAACGTTCGTGAAATAATGCAAAATACGCCAACAAATTGTATAAGACGCCTGTCCCAAAAAGTGGGAAGATCTTATGGAACATGCAGGACTATTCTTAAGAAGCAGCTAAATATATTTCCTTATAAAGTGCAAGTATTCCAAGAAATACAAGCAGCAGATTTTGAAAGACGCAGGAATTACTCTCAATGATTTACCAAAAATGTATTGGAAAGAAATGATTTATTAGACCTGACATTTTTTTCGGATCAAGCCTGGTTCCACCTCTCCGGTTATGTGAATTCTCAGAATACACGCATGTGGAGTAGTGAAAATCCCCATTTTTTTGTAGAGTCCACATTGCACCCTCAAAAAATTGGTGTCTGGTTAGCTGTTTCCCGAAGAAGAATTGTTGGTCCTATTTTTTTCCATGACACCGTTACAGCACAGCGGTATAGAGACAATATTTTGAATCCATATGTGGAGCAATTACTTGACGACGAACTACGTTTTGGATATTTTCAACAGGACGGTGCAAGCGCCCATACAGCCGCCGGAACTATTAACTACTTACGCAATTTTTTCGACGACAGATTCATCAGTTTTCGATCAGACATTGAATTCCCACCTAGATCACCTTGTTTAACGGTTATGGATTACTTCGTTTTTCCTCATTTAAAGAACACTATTTTTAAAACACTTTCAAAAATATGAAGAGTCTTGTGAAATTATGCTTGGAGCATAGCGGTGGCCAATTTCAACAATTTATGTAATTATTTTTCTTTTTCTTTCTGTATATCCTTACTTTGTTAATTTTGTAAACAACAAAAATAAATTTGTATTTGTCTACTTATTTTATTACTCATTAGTTTGGCATATCATGTCATAATATGAATTTGACAAAATTTTAACCTAGGTTTGGTTAGATATATCGTCCCCATATCATTGTGATCTAAACCAAGCTCTACCTTTTTTAATCCAAGCCCTCTTTGATGCAAATAATTTTTGCTCGCATGGTAGATATCTTTGTTACATATTTCAATTATTGTTTTTTATTTGATTTAACGAGTTCACTGTCCGTATATGTGTAAAAATTACATTAGATTTCAGTCAGTATACAACAGAATTTTTAACATGTATAAATAAGTTTCGGTTTCGGCTAAAGATTGTTACGGTCGGACACTAAAAAATAGTTATCATGGATAGCGAACAAGCATGTTATGAGCATCAGAATGAGATATTTTCTTTCTTTTAAATGAATCTCTTCTAGGATATTCTTAAATATTAAAACATTATCTTACCTTTTGTGTGACTTTTTCTTCTTTTCTTTCTTTACCTTCCTCTCATCGTCTTTCTCCCTACTCCTACTTCTATCTCTCTCCTTGCTCTTCTTACGCTTTTTACTATCTTTCTTCCTCTCTTTCGATCGGGATTTGCGACTTGACCGGCTACTTTCTTTCGATTTTGATCGACTTTCGTCTCTCGACGGGCTCTGAGCCTTAATTTTGTTTTTCTCATTTGTTCTACTTCTTGACCTTTTCATTCTACAAAATTAAGCAATAAAAATGCAGTAAACTGTATCTAGATTGGCGGATATATTTTGCAATACCGTAACATAATAATGTGACGAGTCGCCACAGATTTTGGGATGGCTATTTAATTATATAAAAGATGTTTTCATCTTTTATAAAAAGGTTAAACCTTTTCGAGAGCGGTACTCTATGGACCAAAAGGTAAAAACAGTGTTGTTATATTGAACTAAAAACAAATAGAATTCAATTTTTTTTCGATACTATACTTCAATAAAAGCTCCCAGGCCAATTACTACGAAAACTAAAAGCGACAGGTAAATTCTGTGAACGCCAGTTTTTAGCCTCTATGATTGGCTTCACAACTGTGTAAAAAATGTTTTTAAATAATACAAGATGTAGGTGGCGCCACGGTGCAAAGAATTTTTTCGATGACAGGAACTTTTAAATGTTGTGGTTCTTAAAGATAATTAATTTTTAATCAAATTATGCCCCATGAAAATTTTTGATAAATCCAACATGAATGGAGATATTTGGGGTTAAGTATTTTTTTTAAATAATAATAATAATTATTATTATTATTATTATTTTTAACGAGTATTTTAATTATAAATATTTTTAATACCCTTTAGCAGTTTTTAATTAAATTTTGGTTAATAGTAGTGATAAAACGCTCGTGTAGAGCTAAATTATTACGTCCAGTGACGTCTCAGAGGGCGCCTTAACAAATAATATTGGCAAAAAATAAGACTTCACAGAGTTTTTGGTAATTTTTATATTTTTTTCGGGTTAAGCAACCAAAAATGTATTTTTTTTAAAACCGACCAGAAAATTTACACTTTCTGGACAATTTTTCGTCTAGAAAATAACGTTTTTCCGATCGCAAGACCGGAAAAGTGACATTAGAGACTGGAAAAATCTTTTCCGGACAAGATTTTTCCGGTCTCTAATGTCACTTTTCCGGTCTCTAATGTCACTGTCACCCTGTTTTTTGTTTTTCCAATCGCTCTTTGATAATACAAGATTTCTTGATTTCGTTATTATGACAACAACATTTCGATGTATTGTCGAGTGACAGTTCGTTGATTTTTAATTTTGTTCTTTATGTCAAACTTGTTTCGGGTAGATTATAAAATATATCGAAGTGTCGGTCTTAAAAAAAATATTGTACGTCACGCAACCGAAAATTAGTGTTTTCCAGGTCTCTCTAAGCTTTCAGGACTCGCCTATGGCTCGCCCTGGAAATGCTTGTCTCGACCTGAAAAACACTACTTTCCGGTCTTGTAACGTAAATTACTATTTCTTGCCTGTTAAATTGTTTTCATAGTTAGTTTTCGAGAAATAAAAATAAAAGAATTTTATTGCATATCCCTGGATAACAAAAATCATTAAATAATTAACATTCTTAACACTCAGTGTCAGTAAATTAATATTAATACAACGTATTAATTATTTAATGATTTTTGTTATCCAGGGATATGCAATTTGTTTTTTTTTATTATTTTATGTCGGCCTATTTCCGAAACGAGGGCGATCACCGACGCCAGGGAATTTGTCACACACTATCTGGTAATTTTGCCGAATCCCTCTTTGTCGAGGGTAGGGTTCTTCAACGTGCCAACATCCATGGCACGGGACCCACAGTTTAACGTATCTTCCGAAAGACGGTGCACCTCTTACACCAAATTCCAAATTTAACATCGACGTTGCCGGCCCCGGGGATCGAACCCGGGACCTTCGATCTGTGAGGCCGCTGCACTGACCACTAGACCACAACGCCGATAACCAGGGATATGCAATAAAATTGTTTTTATTTTTATTTCTCGAAAACGAAGCAAGATATGAAAACAATTTAGCATGCAAGAAAAATACATTTTTAGTTGCTTAATCCGAAAAAAATATAAAAATTACCAAAAACTCAGTGGCGTGTTATTTTTTGCCAATATTATTTGTTAAGGCGCCCCCTGAGACGTCACTGGACGTAATAATTTAGCGCTACACGAGCGTGTTATCACTAAAATTATCATTACCAAAATTAAATTAAAATCTGCTAAAGGATGTTAAAAATATTTATAATTAAAATACTCGTTAAAATAAACTTAACCCCAAATATCTCCTTTCATGTTGGATTTATCAAAATTTTTTATGGGACATAATTTGACCAAAAATTAATTATCTTTAAGAACGACAACTGTCATCGAAAAATTTCTTTGCACCGTGGCGCCACCTACATCTTGTATTATTCAAACACATTTTCTACACAGTTGTGAAGCCAATCATAGAGGCTAAAAACTGGCGTTTACAGAATTTACATGTCGCTTTTAGTTTTCGAAATAATTGGCCTGGGAGTTTTTATTGAAACACCCTGTATATGGCAAGCCGAAACTATATCGTGCACCCGGAAGAAGAGGGTGACATCTCAAAATTACTTATTTTTCAGGAGAGGTGTTTAAAGATTATGTCTTTTTTATTTTTGCTAATATTTTTTTAAGGCATTAATAGGACAATGATTTTTTGACTTGTGTTACAGACTTTGTGCCTCCATTGAATTGTAAAATTCATTGTTTGTTATTGCTTAAGATCAGGGAGAGTTTGATAGAAGTAACTGTTTTGAATATAAAATAAGCAAATTTAAGTACATATTTCGTCTTGTCACCTTATTGATTATAAATAAATCCATTTTTCTAAACATAAACTATCTTTTGCCACATGACAACTAGAAATGTCACCTTTCTCTAAGATAATTCGCGACGTGCTCTTCTCAAAAGACACAGGCAAACTGAAATAACACCATCTTCTCGATAATCTCGATACGTGCTGCGTAAAAATGGCGAATTCAGTAAAGCGACAACACGGCATCTCTCGGTCAATAAGTAAAGCTCACATGTAACTTTTTTTCTCATGATAGAATACAATATTTAAAATTGATTTCTGTATATAACTCAATTTTGCCAAATTTTGAGATGTCACTTCTTCCGGGTGCACGATATCGGTTATGAGTAGGGTTAATATCAAAATTTCGTCATTCTCCGTCAAGTAGTTTTTAAGCTTTCGAGCCAACAGTTGTTCATATTACAGGTATGGAATTGCTTTATGCGCCCATATCCTTGTAATAAAATAAAATGGTAAAAATAATTAAGTTTCGCAAAGCAGAGATAAGTAGGTACATTATGTCTCCCCTACTCGCGTATGAATCTCTGGATGTCTAAATTTTAGTGTTATTTACACTGTCGAAGATATTTTCTGTGTTGATTAAAATATATTTAATTTATCAGATGATTCTGATAAATTCTAATAAAAAAATTCTAGGACCAATACTTTTTAATATTTATCTAAATGATATTTTTAATTTAAAGTGTCGAGGAAAACTACATAGTTTTGCTGATGATACGGTAATTTTTTATGAAGTTCTAAATTGGAATATTTTCAAAAATACTATTGAAAAAGATTTTATAAAAATAAGCAACTGGTTTAATAAAAACTTATTAACTATAAATTATAATAAAACATCATACAAAAATAAACTTCCAAATATTGGTCCAATAATATGCTATAATAATATTAATATAAAGGAAGGTGAATATATAAAACATCTAATAACCCATTTAAATTATGGAATACTAGGATGGGGAGGCATAAATAAGAATTATCTTAATAATATTGAAACTATTCTTCTGATCTACTATTTAAAGATAGCAAAAAAATGGATATTAAACAAATATATCCAATCCAAGAGATATATTTAAGAACGTCATTATTAAATAATAAATATACCAAGCTATAATGAATAAAACAAATAAATATATACAGGGTGTCCGGAAAATACTTGTACAACGTTTGACGACAGACTCCTGACGTCAAAATAGGTCGATCTAAGCAGACTTAGTTATATCCAAAATTGTCTCGTTTAGCCGGTAGAGGGCGTCAAAAATTTGTAAAAATATTGGTTTTTCCTAAATTACGTGAAAACCTGCTAATCGATTTTAATGATTTTTAGTATGTAGACTAATACTATAAAATGACGTTTTCTAGTAGTATAGTCACGTGTCACCAAATTTTTTAAGTTTTACTATAAATACCGTGCGAGCAAAAATTATTTGCATTAAAGAGGGCCTTGCATCTAAGGACGCAATGCTTAGCCGTAGAGCTTAACACCTGTTGGGTGTCACTAACTACCTGAATTAACAATCAATCAGTTATTCCGTCATCTTTGACAGTCGTTACAAGTAATTTGTTTCATCGCTAATTTTTCCAATTTCTTGAACAATTCACACAATGGGCTTTACGGAACAGCACAAAACATTCATATGGTTGAAGCGTATTTTCGAAACGGGGTTAAAGTAAATTGTGAGTGGCAATACAATCCGGGTTTGTGCATGGACGATTTTCACGAACAGACGCCTGTCCCAAAAAGTGGGAAGATCTTTTGGATCATGCAGGACTATTCTTAAGAAGCAGCTAAATTTATTTCCTTATAAAGTGCAAGTATTCCAAGTCAACACTTTCGAAAATATGAAGAGACGTGTGAATTTATGCTTGGAGCAAGGTGGCAAATTTCAGCAATTTATGTAATTATTTTTCTTTTCTGTATATTCTTACTTTATTAATTTTGTAAACAACAAAATAGCTATTTATACAATAAGTTGCGAAATGAGTGTCTTTTAGGCACGCGACGTGAAATTGTCCAACGAGGCAAAGCCGAGTTGGACAACACGTCAAAGTGACTAAAAGACATTGTTTCGTAACGAATTGTATACAATCTTTTTTCTACTGAGGTTTTATAATAAAAAACTTAATTTTACTAACATTTTATTACCTATGTTTCATTGACACTTTTGCCAAAAAATATTAAATTATACCTAGTCTGTGGTTATGTTTTAATTGTAAATAATTACCTGCGTTACTTTTAAGCACGTTGCTCCTGGTAACGTGCTTAAAAGTTTTTTAAGCACGCTGCGCTTAAAAGGAGGTTATTAAAAAACCATAATGACAATCGAAAAGAGGTTATTATAAAACGTCAGTAGAAAAATAAATTTGTATTTGTCTACTTATTTTATTACTCATTAGTTTGGCATATCATGTCATAATATGAATTTGACAAAATTTTAACCTAGATTTGGTTAGATATATATCGTCCCCATATCATTGTGATCTAAACCAAGCCACGCGTTTTTTAATCCAAGCCCTCTTTGATGCAAATAATTTTTGCTCGCACGGTATTAATCTAAAATAAAATTTCAATTTTTTTAAATTAATTATTGCAGTATATTTTTTTATTTACCTACTTTCCTAGGAAAGTAAAACTTAATTACCTCCCTAAATCAGTGTCATTAAGGAGTCCTTACCAAGCAGAGAGTAGAAAAAATAAATACCATTTCGTACGAAAGAATGAATATTTATTTAATAATATTAATTGAATCGAAGCGGGAGGCCAGGAAAACGATGAGCGTGATTATGCGATACGATGCCTCGATGGAGTGGGGGAAACATAATCCTACCTATTTCTGTTAGCTTTGCGATACTTGAAAATATGGGCGGTCAAAGCATTTCCATAACTGTATGACTCTCAAGCAAGCGCGAGATTTAAAATACGAAATGCAATCATTACACTCTGAAGACTAGGGCTGCACCGAGCCCTGTTTTTTAACTTGACCGAGTACCGAGTACTCGGCTGATGGTATTGACCGAGTACCTAGTACTCGGCTGCCGAGTAATGATATTTTTCAAAAGGTCAACATCTTGGAAACTATTAAGTATGGACTAAAAATGCATTTAATAAAAAATAATTATAATTTTATGTAAAATCTGAAAATTTAAAAAAACACAGGGTGTTCTATTTAAAAAATGGAAAATTTTTACCGTTCCTGTTTTTTTGGAGCACCCTGTATAGTATAGACGGAATTAATTTTAAAAGAAGCATCTCTTAACCCTTTAATAAGCTTTGTCAAAAGTTTTCCGCTATCCTTAATGGTACAGGAGGATTTCTTACTGTTTTTGACATGCCGAAAAGGATTGCTTCTAATATTCTACTATACTCGGCCGAGTAATGAATATAAGACCGAGCACCGAGTACTCATTACTCGGTGAAAATTCTGGCCGAGCACCGAACTACTCGGTACTCGGTGCAGCCCTACTGACGACTAGCATGCGATAGGATAATTAACATGGCACGTAGAAACTACGCTCACACACCTCACATTCTTCACACCGTCCTCCGAATTCTTCCTACTACTCCTCCTCGACGAAGGCGCCGGCGAGGCCTTGGAACTCCTCGTACCTTTTTCATACTTAACTGGCGAAGCCCTTTCCGATTTGACCGGGGAAGACTTCTCCTTTTTACTGGGTACCGTAACGGTGGTAGTCACGCATGTTTCGGCCGATTTCAGTTTGAGGAACATTGCCGCTTTCCTCTTCCTTTCCAATTGTCGGGCCTTTTCTTTGGCGTCGGCGGCTTTTTCTTCAGCTGGAAATAATTTAAATTCGTTTACAGTTATGCTTATTAAAAATCTATTTATAAGAATATTCATAGCTCTTTAGAAGAGGGCTGAAGCCTTTGCAAATGGTAAAAAGTAAAAAAAAAATAATAGTCGGATGAAACCCATCGGAAAAGGAAGAGGATATAACAAAAATGAAAGGAAAAATAAATTACGGGCGATCCGAGGTCGGGAAGAGGGGGGCGGTGAGTTTTTAAGGTTAGAAAACGATTTATCTCGATTTCCGGCAAAACTACAAGTCCTATGGAAAAACGTTAAATGGCCAAGTTGTAGGTAATAAAAAGATCTCCAACTTTTGTATGTGCACTTTTTTCACATAACCTCAAAATTTATGTGAAAAATTCAAATAACCAAGTTTTTGGTTTTTTATTTTTACCTTTTACAAGAAACATTTTTTTTTCACGAAATTTGGTGAAAACTTACCTTTTTATGTATTTATTTTTTCACCTTATTTTGACTTAATATCGAAAAAGCACCCTAATTTTCAATCGAAAATTCTCACGTCAAAATATCTGCTTTTTTAAACAAAAGTCGGTGGGGTTTTTGTTCGTTGAAATCTCTACTTTCTGATGGTGTAAAAAAATATATACATTACTATGGTAAATGTGATGAAAACCCCTTTAAATCCTACCTTTAATTATATTTAGAACAACTATTTTCGCATATTTTTTGCGATCTTTATGTTTTATGGATTTGTAATTTTTTTGTTTATCAATGTAACATGAAATCTTACGTTTTTTAAGTAATTAAAGTATAAATTTTAATAAATAGGTAGCTCAAAATTGTACATAATGATTAAAAAAAAAATTCGGATTCGATTTTTTTTCGTTTCTTTGTATTTTTTGAGAATATTTACCATAGTAATGTATATTTTTTTTACACCATCAGAAAGTAGAGATTTCAACGAACAAAAAGCCCACCGACTTTTTTAAAAAAGCAGATATTTTGACGTGAGAATTTTCGATTGAAAATTAGGATGCTTTTTCGATATTAAGTCAAAATAAATATTTTAAATCAAAAAAATTACAGTGTGTTTGGGACATAAAAAAAGTAAGTTTTCACCAAAATTCGTGTATAAACAAATTTTTTTGTAAAAGATAAAAATTTAAAAAAAGTTGTAGATCTTTTTATTATCTACAACTTTGCTACTTAACGTTTTTCCATAGGACTTGTAGTTTTGCCGAAAATCTAGATAAATCGTTTTCTAACCTTAAAAACTTACCGCCACCCACTTCCCGACCTGGGATCGCCCGTAATTTATTTTTCCTTTCATTTTTGTTATATTCTCTTCCTTTTCCAATGGGTTTCATCCTACTATTATTTTTTTTGGTTTCAAAAATTATCGACCCTGGTCTACTTGTGGAATCAGATATGATATTATTGTGAGGTCGTTTATACAAAAACGTATAAATAAGATAAATGTTGTTTAAACTTTTAACTTAAGATACATAAAAAACAGCGATACCCAACAGAGTTTATAAACATACCGTTTTGGTCAACTTGAACTTACAGCGGCATTTTATGCGAGTATGAAGTGCTGCCGACGTGACCAACACATGGCGAGTCGATTCCTCGGTTAAAGAGAGGGGATCATTTTTGCGCTAGCGAAATCAGCTAGACAGAATTCAGACAATATTCAGTTATGGTTTTGATTATGCCGCGCATTATGCCTGCACCTCACCTCCAGTCGTCTTCTATAGTTCACTTAGTAATTAAGTTAGAATTTTCAGATTTTGCAGACCTTATCTGTATCTTGGGACGCATTTCAGGAAAAAAAATTTTTCATGCAGGGTGTTCCAAAAAAGTGTGACGGCATAAGGATGTATTTTTTTAGATTACATACCATATATTTTTTTACTTTTTTGGGTGCCTCCTATAGTTACCTACATACCCCTAAAATTTTATTAAAATCGATTCAGTATTAGACGAAAAAAAATAAAAACTAAAAAATATCAGTTTTGCACCACTGGAATTAAAAATAAATAAAAAATAAAGCCTAGTTACTAAAATTATACAAAGGTACTTATTAAATAAGGTATAACAGTTTCGTTAACCAAGTTTGGTTCATACGAATTCCACAGGTTGTCCAAAGTTTAGTGTGAACTTTAAAGCAATTTATTTTTCTTATTTCAAATAGGAACACCTGTATCTTTTTATGTCATTCGATGCAGAATTAAAAATGAAACATTTATCCTAATTACAACCCTATCGCAATTTCTAACGCATCAAGACTTATTTGCAGAAAACTAATTTTATCAACTATTCCAACAGTCATTATTATGAATAAACATCGAAGGTGGCTTTGAAAAACAATTTATTGGTATTAAAGTTTATTAAAGTGACAAGAGACCATTTTGACTTTAGTAATCTAAAAATTTCAAATATTGTTAAATTGTTAGTTCTAAATAAGGTCTGCAAAATATGAAAATTCTAACTTAATTACTAAGTGAGCTATAGAAGACGGGAGGTGAGGTACAGGACCCTGTATACACACGAAATATTTTACTTACAAAAATGCAACAATTATTGTAAATTGTTTGTTTTTTCGCCTACGGTGAAAAATAAATAATATAATGCTAGTTCTATGCCTTTTTAAAATTGTCAAAAATATGAAGATAGGCAGGATGCACTGAAACTTGTGGATAGCGTGGTTGATTTGGGTATATCGCTCTCTTGGTTTTGTGCCACATACTACTAATGTTAAGAGGAAGGCACTGAAAATGCTACAGTTTATAAAAAGATCTTCGAGAGATTTTACGAGTCCGCGATACTTAAGGTGGGAGTATCAACATGCTTGCCAACATGTAACCTATTTCGCGTAGATTTATTTATGTTTTCTAGCTTTTACACAAAATTTAAATAAAATCAGTATCGACTTGATATTCTATAGGTAATAATTGACATATTTAATAAATATCAAGGAATTTCATAACTTATTTTACGAGAATTGTATAGCGAAAAATATTGGGTAAGATTTTTTTTAACATTATTATGTCATTGTTCTTTCACTATACAATTCTCCCAAAATTAGCAATGAAATAAATTAATATTTTTGTAGTATATCAGATATTACCTAAGTAATGTGCCGACGATACTGATTTTATTTTAGTCAATAAAATAATAAACTTGAGAAAATAACGCGAAATAGCTTAAAGGTTGGCAATAGATTGAATGACGTTGATAATTCCACCTTAAAGTCTCTGTACTGTTCTTTGGTAAGACCCAATCTGGAATATGCATCCAGCACAAGTTTGTTAGATATTCAGCATTTAGAGTTCCAGACGGTTATGCAATATCTTATCCTGAACTAAGAACTTCAGTGTGTATTGGGGCTGGTTTCACTTGAGGTTCGCCGTAAGAGGCATAATTTGAATTTATTATACAATTTTTAAACCATGTTTACCATTGTCCGGATCTGTTAGTGAGGATTTCACTTTTTGTCCCATCCAGAACCACACGTTCTAATTTTACTTTTTGTCAGCCATTTAATCGCACAAATTATGCTTCAAATTATTTTCTGCAGAGGTCTATCAGGTTGGCTAACTATTATTCTAACGACGTGGACGTTTTTTCATCTTCTTCAAGAAAAATGTTTGATTTTTAATTCTGCATCGAATGACATAAAAATATACAGGGGTTCCTATTTGAAATAAGAAAAATAAATTGCTTTAAAGTTTGCAAAGTTTGACACTAAACTTTGGACACCTTGTACAATTCGTATTAACCAAACTTGGTTAACGAAACTGTTATACCTTATTTAATAAGTACCTTTGTATAATTTTATTAACGAGGCATTATTTTTATTTTTTATTTATTTTTAATACCAGTGGTTCAAAACTGATATTTTTTAGTTTTTATTATTTTTCGTCTATAATACTGAATCGATTTTAGAGAGAAATAAAATATTTTTAACTTATTTAGTTCCAAAATTTTAAAACCTGTTATCGGTTATATCAGGGCAACTAGGAACTAAAACATGTAGTTAGAGCTACCGAAAGACAAAATTTTATGGGTCCACAAAAAACGTTTCCAGGTGGTCTTGGAAAAAAGGTTGTTTTATCAAAAGATGAAACATTAGTAAAGTATCTCATCAGAGATTCATGGTGGATGACATGATGTCACAATAATAACTCACCAGACTTTTCGTTCTCCAACTCTAGCATCTCCAAGATAGGATCGTCATTCTCCAACACTCCATTCACCCCCATTCCATCGCCTCCCCCACCATTGTCCTCGTCCACTTCAAACATATCTATAATCGGCGACTTCTTATTCCTAGCCGGAGTAGCTTGCTCCTTTATAGGAGACAATTTATTTCTGCTAGGAGACTTTTTACCACTGGGAGTTTTAGAACGGGATTTTGAACGTTTTGATGTTACAGGAGATTTGCTTGGGGACGCTGAACGTTTCTTGGGAGTATGAGATCTTCTGATCCTGATAGGAGACGAAGTAGGAGATCGAGATCGCCTCCTAGGCGATATGGAGTTACGCCTGGCTCTACGATGGCTGGCAGGCGATTCTGAACGTCCTTTAAATTGTAAATTTTCGTTCTGCGGTGACAATCTGTCGTTTATTTTGTTACTTCTACTTGCTTCTTCTAACTGGGCTGTCTTCGGCTGAGGTAAAACATGCGTAGCTATATTATAGATCATAGGACCTATTCTAGGAGCCAGGGGCAACCTTTGGGATGCGGAGTTGTTGCCGTTTGTCGCTGCGTTATTTTGCGGGCTTCTGGAAAGGTTGTCGAGGTATCCTTCCTCTTCTGAAGAGTCCTCCATAGGCAGGGCGTTTTTAATCTCTTTGGGGGCGTCTTCTTTGGGTTTCTTGATTGAAAAGCACACTGGTGCTGAAAATAAATTACTTTTTACTACAATTATATGTCGGGGGAAGTTGGAATAGGTTTAAATACGTTAAAGTAAGTTGCTTTTAATATGTTTACTCTCAATAAAAATAAGTGGTCATGCATGTCTGTGTTTATTGTTGAATCGCCGATGTTGACGTTGAAAGCAAGCTTCAATAGCTATATTATATACATCAATATTAGAACATCAACGTTATTATTAAAATCGTACTTGTGTCGTGAATTTTTGAAAGTTGAGATTTAGAATTTTAATATTAAATTTTTGAAACAAAACCTAAAAATTGTTGCTTTAAATGTAACTTACCAATAACTTTCTTTGGCTTGGGGGGTTTCTTTGCAATTTTCTTAGCTTCTTTTACCACTGGTTCGCCCTTCAACTCTCTAAGTTTAGCCCTGAAAAAAGAGAAAACAGGTAAAGGTAGTTGGTAATAGAATAGAATATAACTTGCATCTATTTTAAATACAGTGTCACCAGTAAAGTCCGCATCATATTGGATTTTTTTTATTAATAGCTTAATTCAAAATTTGACTTTGGCTTCAAGTTCTGCTTCGATCGAAA
This sequence comes from Polydrusus pterygomalis, assembly GCA_963969555.1. Classification (NCBI taxonomy): domain Eukaryota; kingdom Metazoa; phylum Arthropoda; class Insecta; order Coleoptera; family Curculionidae; genus Polydrusus; species Polydrusus pterygomalis. Next base: position 19,545,999 of record OZ018385.1, on the reverse strand, counting down.
TGAAAATGAAGCAAAAAATAGTAGTCACGTGATTCGCATTATCTGTCAAATTTTAATTTTTTCCAAAAAATAATTCAAAAGTGAGGTTATTTCTGAAAATATCGAAAAAAGCTTTTTTAAATGCAGTTTCTAGCCCCCAAACAAAATTTCAGCTGCATGGGATAATTTTGATTTTTACCTATATCTTGTAAACTGCACCACTTTTGCAAAATAAGACTCAACGCAACCTAAATAAAACTTCTTAGTTTTGACAATGCTTTATTTTAGATACATTTTCTTTAAAGTAGCGCCATGTTAAATGTGTGTTTTTCTACAAAATCAAAGTTGGGCTATTAAAATTTGGTCGCATGTGATGCAAAGTTTATTTGTTTTGACCCTGTATAAGGTAAATTCATAAAATAAATATTTTTGAAAATGTAGTGTGTGCCTGAAAGTAAAAAAATAAAGTAAAGGGGTTTTTAATTAAATCGTTGAAAATAGATAAACTTTACGTTAAGTTAAACTAAAATTTATTTTCCACTTAATGAACACTTTACTGATGACACTGTGTTCTTTTTTGTCTTAATATTAAGGTGTATTACTTTCAGACACAAACTACCTTTTAAAAATACTTATTTTATGAAGTTACCTTATAGAGGGTCAAAAACAAATAAACTTTGCATCACATGCGACCAAATATTAATAGCCCAATTTTGGTTTTGTAGAAAAACACACATTTAATATGGCGCTACTTTAAAGAAAATGTATCTGAAATTAAGCATTGTCAAAACTAAAAAGTTTTATGTAGGTTGCGTTGAATCTTATTTTGCAAAAGTGGTGCAATTTACAAAAAATAGGAAAAAAATCAAAATTATCTTATGCAGTTGAAATTTTGCATGTGGGCTAGAAACTGCATTTAAAAAAACTTTTTCTTATAACTTTTTTCGATATTTTTAGAAATAATCCTTTTTAACGTTTGAATCATTTTTTGGAAAAAATTAAAATTTGACCGATAATTCGAATCACGTGACTACTATTTTTTTGCTTAATTTTCATCTCGATCGAAGCAGAACTTGATACCAAAGTCAAATTTTAAATAAAGCTATTACTAAAAAAAAATCCCATATGATGCGGACTTTACTGGTGACACTGTATATACAAAATAATAAATAGTAAAAATAATATTTTAATAAAAAACAAGTAATCAGACCGTCGCTTTAAATTTACCTGTAATATTTGTTAAACTCATGCCCTTCCTTTAAAAAATCAAACCTCGGATCCCCCTTTTCCTTGATGATTTCTTCAAACCCTTCTCCGTTTTTGGACACGTACTCAGCCATCTTGTCTATGACCGTTTGAGCTTCGCCGGCGGGAACCCTGCGAAATAAAAATACGATGAGCAATAGTAAGCTTAAATTACAACGCATGATTTGAAAATGAATTGGTAAAAAAATTTGACAAATAAATAATAGTCAAATAAATAGTTGACACTGACAATAACCAAAAACTACAGATTAAGTTTAGTGGATAATGAAGATCTGTCATCATATTCCTGGGGTTTGAACACCTTTAGATCAATAAAGGAGTAACTGGGAGTGGTTGTGAAGAAAAATAAAGTGTACAGTACTCACCATTAATAATTATGATAATGTCAAATGTTATTAGATGTTCCAATTTTTATTAATTTCAATATGATTTACAGGATTCAAGAAAAAATAATATTGAAGTGGTACTACATGGAAAATAGTACTCGAAGAGTACCCAAAATGTTATCTGCAATGTTTCCTGACAGACCCATTCCTGAATCAAAAAAATTATTACCTTGTCGGACTTCCATTGCTTTTATTTTGTTACTTGACACAACGTTTCGGTTGGTTAGTATCTCTAACCGTTTTCAAGTCTAAACTGAGTTTACTGAGTGGTGTGGAGTGGAGTGTGGTATATATATGAGCCGTATTTAATTTTAAAGAATTTTACGAAGTGTTCTTTCTAAGTAACTTTTAATTGACTTATTAGAAAATAATAAAATTTGGTGTGAGACTCCGTCGGAGAAACAAAGAAAAAAAAATTATGCAACAGATACACAGAGTTACTTTCAGAAGTCTTTGATTTATTTTAACCATACCTGTAAACTTCTATTTCTTCTTTAGTTTCCTTTCCGGTGGATCCTTCCGATTCGCTTTCTGATCCCGAGCCAGAACTTTCCGAGTCGCTTTCTGATCCTGATGCGTAAGCAGCGGCCAAGGACAGCAAAGGTTTTTTAACTGGAATTTGTTCCAAAATTATGACAAACTTAATAGAATGATTTTGACAAGACAATTATTACCTAAATTTTGTTTAAGAAAAATTTAAAGTTGAAGAAACTATTTTAATTTGTGAATGTTAACAATCCGTGACTATAGTCAAATCTGGTCTTATCATGCGGGTCCAAAGGTCACCGATCATATGAATCAATTCGAAAATTCCAGAGCTTATCAAAATGTGAGATTATGTAGGTATCAATATACCCGGAGAAAAAACACTGTCGTGAAGATAGCCACATATATTATTTTTGCAAAAATTATGTACATAATAGTGCAGTGGTGGCGAACCTTTATGTATTAACGTGCCATTTTTTTTAAAGAAATGTTTAATGAGGCCATAGATGTGCCGTCAAATTCGTAATATAATAATTCATAGTAAACTTTGTGATCGGTGGCGTGCCCCAAATTTTATGTCGCGTGCAATCAATGGCACGCGAGCCATTGGTTCGCCATCCCTGTAAATGGTATATCTACTAAATCTATTTATTAAAAACGACAATAATAAACAGTGTAATTTATTTTAGCAATAAAATTACCTAACCTAAAAATACAATAGAATTTAATCCGATTAACTATTTCAAGAAATAAAAAGAAAAAATGGTAATTTGCCAACCAATAAGTACAAAACAGTAGCAAAAGCACTGGTAATCAATTTAAGGATTGTAAAGAAAATGTTCATGAAAGAAAGCAAAAATATAATACCGAAGAATACTAAAAAATGTAAACAAAGAAAACCGTTTAGAATTATAGACTAAAAACTTAAAAACTGTCATCATCACTTAGAAATTCTGAAAAGTCCTCGTCATCTGAGTCGTCCTCGAATGGAGCAATGATTATCGGCGCTACTTCGACATCTAATACTTGTTCTCGATCCCAACAATTCCTTATTAATTTTTCTGTATGTTCCACCGATTTCTTCCAGTACTACTGCGTAATATGATCCAACGAATCTTGCCAAACTATCTCTACTTGCGAGGATTTAAGATCATCACCTACCTGTTTTTCATAAAAAGATTTTGCCCCAGCCCATATTAATTCTATCGCATTAAACTGGCAATGATATGGCGGCAGTCGTAGAACCTCATGGCCATATTCACGCAATATTTCATCTACAGGGTATATTTTGGGTGATTTGAGAGACTTTGCCATTGATAGGAGTTCGGATTTTAACATATTTGGTAAAGGATTTTGGTTGTGATTTTCAAGCCACCTATAAATATCACTTTTTCGCCTAGATGAACTAGGTTGTTTCTTTAAAATTCTTGAATGATATGATGCATTGTCTAATAAAATTAAAGACGGCTCATCTAAATTTGGGATCAATTGAGCTTTTAGCCATTTTTCAAACATTTCGCAATTCATATTGTCATGATAGTCAGAACTTTTTGATGTGGAAGAAAAAATTAAGCTTGCACCTGGAACATATCCTGTTACAGAACCGGCATGTAAAATAATTTTCATTCATTGCCACATCCCTTTTTTCTTTTCACGCTTTTCACAGAATCATCTTACCAAGATTTAGAACCACTTCCATTTGAAAATATCCAAGTTTCGTCTAAAAATACTACGTTTCTAAACTTTGATTTGTAATTTTCCGTATATTTTTTTTAAAAACTAAACACGTTGACTCACAATCTGTGGCCGCTCACATAAAAATCTCCGGTTACAGTCTTTTTTATGGCGAAAACCCAACTTTTTTATTAATTTTGATAACGATTACAGTCCGATTTCCAGAACACCTCGATTTTTTAAATTTTCTTTTAAAACTGGAAGAGTTACATTGGTTTTTGATGTGTATAAATTATAAATCACGTTCCGAACTCCAATTTTAATATTTTCGCTAAAATCTTCAGTCTTGGGCTTTCTTCGTTTAAATTTTTTAGTATTTTTCGGTATTATATTATGCTTTCTTTCATGCACAATTTTCTGCACAGTCCTTAAACTAATTCCCAGTGCTTTTGCTGCGGTTTCCTGCATATTGGTTGGCGAATTTTTACTTTTTCTTTCATTCTCGAAATAGTTTAATCCAATTAAGCACCATTTTTTTGCTTGGGGATGCAAAAAAACAGAAAATTGCCTTTTATCGTCCATATTGTCACATTAAATTAATTGCATTAAACTGGCAATGATATGACGGCAGTCGTAAAACCTCATGGCCATATTCACGCAATATTTCATCTACAGCGTATATTTTGGGTGATTTGAGAGACTTTGCCATTGATAGTTCGGATTTTAACATATTTGGTAAAGGATTTTGGTTGTGATTTTAAAGCCACCTATAAATATCACTTTTTCGCCAAGATGAACTAGGTTGTTTCTTTAAAATTCTTGAATGATATGATGCATTATCTAATAAAATTAAAGACGGCTCATCTAAATTTGGGATTAATTGAGCTTTTAGCCATTTTTCAAACATTTCGCAATTCATATTGTCATGATAGTCAGAACTTTTTGATGTGGAAGAAAAAATTAAGCTTGCACCTGGAACATATCCTGTTACAGAACCGGCATGTAAAATAATTTTCATTCATTGCCACATCCCTTTTTTCTTTTCACGCTTTTCACAGAATCATCTTACCAAGATTTAGAACCACTTCCATTTGAAAATATCCAAGTTTCGTCTAAAAATACTACGTTTCTAAATTTTGATTTGTAATTTTCCGTATATTTTTTTTAAAAACTAAACACGCTGACTCACAATCTGTGGCCGCTCACATAAAAATCTCCGGTTACAGGCTTTTTTATGGCGAAAACCCAACTTTTTTTATTAATTTTGATAACGATTACAGTCCGATTTCCAGAACACCTCGAATTTTTAAATTTTCTTTTAAAACTGGAAGAGTTACATTGGTTTTTGATGTGTATAAATTATAAATCACGTTCCGAACTCCCATTTTAATATTTTCGCTAAAATCTTCAGTCTTTGGCTTTCTTCGTTTACATTTTTTAGTATTCTTCGGTATTATAGTATGCTTTCTTTCATGCACAATTTTCTGCACATTCCTTAAACTAATTCCCAGTGCTTTTGCTGCGGTTTCCTGCATATTGGTTGGCGAATTTTTACTTTTTCTTTCATTCTCGAAATAGTTTAAACAAATTAAGCACCATTTTTTTGCTTGGGGATGCAAAAAAACAGAAAATTGCCTTTTATCGTCCATATTGTCACATTAAATTAATTGTCAAAGTCACAAAACTGACATCTTTAAATCAAGACGAAGGTGGAAGGTACAAACTTTTGTGAATTGCTGAAAATTAAATACATATCCTTTTTTTTTCATGTCAAAAGTGTATAAGTCTGTCATATTTGTCTTACGAATTTTATTTGGATAGTATGATTAAACGCAATACAAGAAAAGAAAAATTGAAAGTATGTCTTTGTTAAATCGTAAGACCCGCACGATAAGACCGGATCTGACTTTATCGGGGAATCTTACACTAACAATAATTTTGAAAAATTAGATATTAGACATGCCGAATTTTTGGACAGCTGTACAATAATCTAATAACCACCGAGAAAACGTTTAAAAACATTCTAAATTTTTACCTTTACTTAAATCAGGTTTGATGACAGTTACTGTAGTTTCTTCCTTTGGTTTCACCTCGACCGCAACAGGTTGGGGCTGTTCCGTTTTAGGTTCTGGAGGCGGCAACTGGGGCACACTTGCTGTGTAAGGGTTGACACCATCTTTGTTCAGATTGGATACTAAAAAAATAGTGACGTCAACATTCCGTATCGTCATTGAATATCAAGCTATAAGAACAGTTTTCCTCCATCTGCTACGTAAAATTATAGATGGCGCAATGAGTATTGATGCAGCCTTTCATGGTGGGTTCTATTCAATTCTTAAAAATCAGGGGACCTTTTTGTGTAGCATAGAATGTAAAATATACATACCAATTTGAGCATAGGAATTATTATTAGCTTTGGCCTGGACTTCCTGCGCCTCTTGCATTTGCTTCTGATAGTGTTGCACGAACTGAGCCCACGCCATCTGGTGAATGTAACTCTGCATATTCGGATCCAGCTGGCTGAAGTCCGTTGGCAAACTTGCATAAACAGCTAAAAAAGGAAATAGGTGAACTACTACTACGTTAAGATCTTACTTTAGGAATGTAGACGTTATCGCGAGCATTATTGGCAAGAGATATATTCTTTGGCGATCTATGGACGCGAATAATCTCCAGAATTATATTAATAATGAACGTGAAAAATTAAACAATGGTGTGACTAAAACCATTCGTCAGTCAATATATCAAATACTAACATCATTACTTTTAAGAGGCTTCCGTAGCTGCCAGTATTTTCAGGGATTTTTCATTTTCTAGTTGTTCCATTGGCCGGTATCGCGTCTCCGAGAATAGCGTTCGCCTCGGACGTTGGAAAGAGAGATAATTACTGAGTGACTGAGACAGATTATTAATTAGGCTTACATTTGACGAAAAGTTAACATTTCGTTAAAAAAAACAATGTTTAATTATTAAACCCGTTTTCAAGGTGCTACGGAGTCCACTTAAGGTGGGATTAACGACGCCATTTTCTAGCTTTTAACTGTCACTTCGATTTGCCTAACTATTGACGATTCGCATGCGCACTGCAGTGCTGTGTTGATCGAGTAGTTATTTTTATGCTTTTGGCATTCTGGAGCTGGTAGAGCAAGGGAGATGTCAGTCAGCCAGTCATAGTTTTGTTTACTTTCATGTTTTGTGCAATTACGACCCATTTCCTGTTAAAACAAACACATATTCTCTAGGATTCTTAGAAGAGATAACATCTAGATGGACTAGAAAATATCGTGTTACCAGTAAAAATTGTTGTTTTTACTTCAGTTCTGAAAATCGACGTGGATTTTAAGGTAAATTGTGGCAATTTTAGTGGTTTCAAAAAACTGTTTTCCAAGTCACTGTGCATTTATTAAAAAAAAAACACCGGCATACTATTCGTCAATGCCTCCCTGAACAGCTTTTCCAAAATTAGATACTTATTATTATTTTTTAATAATTGCAAAAAGAAATTGCATCTAATTGATACGCCATAAGGGTTATAGCTGATAAGTTGGATGATACTACGGTCAGAAGGGCCCATTTTTCTCTAATAGAATCGCAACTGCGCTATGGAATATGTTTTTGCGATGCTTGTTTAAGGTATAATTTTAAGTCATTAAAAAAGACCTATCCGTGTATACAGGTAATCGTCGTGACTCTTTGCATTGAATATCAAACTATAAGAAGGCCGTATAAGCAGATTTCCTAAATCTGCAATGTTAAATTCATAGATGGCACATGAGTTCACCAACAATAAAGCGTGTTGATGCAGCCACTAACGACAAGCCTTTTCACATTAAAACATTGTTGCCGCCTGCCTGTTTGACTTGCTGCATAGCCCGGATTTCGAAACGAGCTGGTTCCCTCGAGACTTTTGTGTTAATTGAAATCAAGGGCGTGCCTAAAATATGAGTTAAACTGAAATAAATGTGTAATAAGAACATTATATGAAAATATTATAGGTTACAATTTATTTGCGTTACATGATATGAGTAACAATTTTTGGAAGTTACTTTCAGTAAAACTGGTTCTTTTATAATTTAGAACATCTCTAAGTTTTGAAAAACTCCTTTCAATATCCCAGCTTGTAACTGGAGCAAAACGAAATTGATTGTACAACTCAGTATTTTCATTTTTTATTACGTCGACAATATTGTTAGTTCTAAAAATCCTGGATTCCTTTCCAATATTTTTGGTATATACAATCTTAATTTGGCACTATAATCTTTTGAAATAACTTCTGCTTGCTGTCGCTTTTTATCTACTTTTATTTGTTTAACATTTAACACCTAATGCAACGGTAAAATCATTATGACAATCGGTCCAATTACCCCGGAGTAATATTATTATCAAAAACATACATTCGGCTGAAATTGAGAACGTCCTATTTTATTTTCTGTTAAAAATGCTTAGATCCTTAAAAAATCCAATAAAATACGATATGCGGCAAGACCACGACATCACATCAGTGAATTTGAGACATCTGTTGCCGACGCGCTGCATTAATAGCTATAGATTTACGATCAACTCCACAATGGCGGCCAAACCATCTCCAATATATTGTAAAACAAGGTTGTCAAGTTTTCTCGAAGATTCGCTATTTTTATAGTTTGATATTCAATGCTCTTTGTAAACCATTGTTTTTGATCCATAAAATCTTCTCACTCGTTTGTTTATACTTGAACCAGTATCTCTCATGCATACAAGGGTTAAAAACAAACTTTCGTCATAGGTCTACCAAAACAAGAAAGTCAATTCTATTCAATAGTAAGAAAGTGTTTATGCGAGAAAATATTTTTCTAACCGCCTGAAAAATCCTTATACAATAAGGTTGCATTTCATCCAACACAGTCAGATATTAAAATGCAGATTCAAATTGCAAAGTACTACGAAGAAATTGAAAGTCAATCATCTCAATAGGATGTCACCACCGGGGGTAGGTCTACCCTGCAGGTGGTGACATCCTACTCAGATGATTGACTTTTTTTTCCTCGAAAAATAAAATACGGTGTGCGACAAAAATACTGACCCGAAATGCCAACGAATTGCTCAGAACAACTTCGATAAATTATAATGATAATAATAAAAGTTTATTCAAATATTTTTTTGACATTTAATTCTAATATATAATTTTTTTTATAAACTATTAATTCTAAACTCAGAAGTAAAATACTTGTTTGGAGTTAAATAATATAATTATTATTGTCAAGAATATATTTCATAATTCAGGCACAACTAGATTATAGTAGAAAACGAATATGACAATATTTTATTGGTATATTTTATATCACTACAGTATACAAAGATACAATAAGTCATGTATATAATATATATTTATTTATTTTATTCATTATAGCTTGGTATATTTATTACTTATTAATGACGTTCTTGAATATATCTCTTGGATTGGATAACATTCAATTTTTAATTTTATTTCTATAATTAATTTAATTGACTGTGGTAGCATATCAAAAATATATGTATTGATGTTTAAAAAATGTTTGTGTGCTATTGTTTTATTTACTCTACTTTTATATGTAATAATATTTTTATGACGAGTTTCATGTGTGTGATTAATATAATTTATTTTATTTTTATGTTTAAAAATATATATTAACATGATGTAAGAAAATATTTGTTTAATATCCATGTTTTTGCTATCTTTAAATATGTAGTAAATCAGAAGAATATTGGTGGTCTTTTTCGTAAATAATTTTCAAAATGTATTTTTGAATACTTTCAATATTATTAAGATAATTCTTATTTATGCCTCCCCATCCTAGTATTCCATAATTTAAATGGGTTTGTACTAAAGAATAATACAATATTTCTAATTATTTTATATTTAAAAATTGTTTAAGGTGTTTAAATTTTGGTATAAGAATTCTTAGTTTTTTTACCATGTAGCCACTATGTAAATCCCATTTTAAATGTTTATCAGAAGAAATTCCTAGATATTTAATATTTTCACCTTCCTTTATATTAATATTATTGCATATTATTGGACCAATATTTGGAAGTTTATTTTTGTATGAAGTAAATGGAATGTATGTTGTTTTGTTATAAATTATAGTTAATAAGTTTTTATTAAACCAGTTGCTTATTTTTATAAAATCCTTTTCAATAGTATTTTTTTAAATATTCCAATTTAGACCTTCATAAAAAATTACCGTATCATCAGCAAAACTATCGAGTTTTCCTCGACAGTTTAAATTAAAAATATTATTTAGACAAATATTAAAGTGTTGGTCCTAGGACTGTACCTTGTGGTACTCCATAATTAAATATTTTTGGTGAACTGATATTTTCACCCATTTTAACATGATGTACTCTGTTATATAAATAGTTTTTAAATAAAGCTTATATTTTACCACAAAATTATTATTAATTAAATTATTAGGAATTAAACTTACCTCCTTGCTCCCCACTAATAACAGCATGCCTCCAGTACTCATAAAACTGTTGCACATAGTAGTAATGATGATACTGTTGCTCCATACTCATCTGCGTCATCGCCTCCGCTTGCTGCGCAGCGACCCCTCCCGTGTGAACAGCCGACACACCCTGTTGACCCATAGCCACGCCCTGGACCGCTATACTTGGGTCGGATTGGCTGACGTTTAATCCCGCCCCTTGGATGCGGGTGACCAATTGGGAGTAAGCGCAGTCGGCGGAGGGTCGATATGGCACGCTCGGGATCGGCGGGTTTTTGGGTAGAGGTGGCGCGTCCTGTTAAAAGAAACAAAATAAGGAGTATTATTGGTCGAAGAGTACCAGGAGGGTGTGACCTTGCAAATGAAGGTCGTGGTTAAGAAGAAGGGATGTTTTGGTCATAAAAATATTACCCAAAAGACTGTCGTTTTCGCTTAACATGGAAAGAAAAAACTGTGTTTTATGTCATCTACGATGAAAATTTTAAATTAGTTTGACCCGCGGACAGTCTTTTATGTAATATTTTTGGGTATATAGTCGTCCATTCACCATCCGCGATTGATTGTAGATATTTCTGAATTCTGGGAAGGGAGACCGGAGCTGTGTCGGATATCCACGTTGCCGGCTGTCATTGAGAACAATTAAAGGATCCTTTGGACGACGATTCCGTGCGATGAAACTTACTTATCTTTAAATGTGACAAACAAGTTTAAATAAGAATTTTCGGATCAAATTTTTTTGACAAAAATATTTTTTACCCAATTTAATGCAAAATTGGTAATACGTTTTATACAAACTTAATTTAACTACCGCGCTCTATACAGGGTGGTGCTTCGCCTGGCGCAACATAGGAAATCACATGCAATATTTGAGGTGGTCTAATTTTAGCTCCCCTGCTTATTTTCGTTTTTAAAAGAATTCAATAAGCCAAACTCATTTGCAAAAGTTTAATAACTTTCATGCATTGGGATGGACTTAACTTTCAAAATGTCTTTATTTCAAACTAACTTTTACAGTTCATTACATGGAAAGTGACAACATAATGTAGAAAATAATAACCATTAAAAAAAAAAAAAATAACAATAAAAATAATTGAAGTTAATCCAATTTGATTCATTAATAAAATCAATAAAAAAAAAATAGTATAAATAATTTAATTTAGTAATATCTCTTTAATTGTTTTTTAAAAGTTGCCAATTTTTTAATTTTTCTGATATTTTATATTTGAATTATCAACGTCATTCAATTTACTGCCAACCTATAACCTGTTTCGCCTTGCTTTTGTTAGTTTATTATTTTATTGACTAAGATTTAAATAAAATTAATATCGTCTGCAAATTATTTAGGTAATATCTGATATATTACAAAAATATCAATTTATTTCATTGCTTATTTTAGGAGAATTGTATAGTGAAAGAACAATGACATGACATGTTAAAAAAAATCTTAACCGATATTTTTCGATATACAATTCTCCTTAAATAACTTTATTAGGCAGTTAAAGTAGAACCAATACGTAAGCCAATTTACGCACGTTAGTTGAGGAGTTAACGTGACAAACCGGTGGTAAGAATTTTAGTTGAAGTGCTTATCTTCTGTGTCCGTTAACGTAACCTGCAAAAAACGCAATTTCACATTTGTCATATTATTATCTTTATTTTTCACCCTTTTCTGTGGTTTTTTAAAAGTTAAGAAAATTGCATGAAGAAGGAAGGAATGCAAAAAGGATAGTATGGAAGATATTTTGGATATTACTATTCTTGGAGAGTTTAATAAAGATGATATAGATGATGGAATGGTGCTACAAATTTGAAATGATAACCTGGGTAACAGAGCTGAGCTTTACGGACGATTTAACCTGGATGAAATAGCACCTATTGAAGCGAAGATGTCTTTTAGGTTTGAAAAAGACCATATTATTCCCTTTTGTGGTTAGAAAAAGTTATTCATTTAGAACCACAGAAAAAAGTTAGAAACTGTTGGTCAAAAAACGGCATTTCGGAAATAATCGAATATATTCGGAGGTCCTTCCGGCAACGGAACGTTCATTTTTTACGTCCCGTAAAACAACGCAATGTAACGTACGCGCGTTGAACTGCTTGAAACACGTACGTCAAAATGTGATTACTGCGCATGCGTAGCTGTCAATTTGTACGTATACGTTAACGTTCGTGACCGCACTTTAACTGCCTATTACTTTTTATGTTCCGAACAAAAGTAATACAAGTATGAATTATTTTAATGAATATACCAGCAAATATTTTGTTAGTGCTACCATCAAAAAAAGTTTGACCAATTTTTAAACTGTTATGGCATGTCATAAAAACGCTCAGTGTCAGTTATTGACATTTACGGGTGCTTTTATAATGCAAGCGTGTCCACTTATTACGAAACTACAGCCCCTTGGGGGTACTCTGAAGATGGGTTTTTCTAAATATTTTCGAAAACTTTATAGATACAAATTTAAAATTTCGATATCTTGGTCGCTGACCAGAACTGTGGTCTTAAAGGTAATTTTTAAGTACATAAATTTATCTAGAAAACGACGTATCCAATCATGTCTTACCAATAGTACCTTTTTTTTGGTAAAATATGTCAGGTTTTTCTAATTTGACATAAAAGTAAAAATGTTAGCATAAAAAATGTGTCTATTTTTACCCCACTATCCTCGCCGTAATTTTTGCTTGCGATTTGCTATGTTGCGCCAGCCCATGCACCGAGTTCCGACATATTTTAATATTTGATTTCTATCTTCACTATGGTTTGTATGCAGGCGCGGCATTAAAAAATAGTCGACTTATATTTTTTAAACTAAATAACCAATATTATACATGTAAAAATAAGAAAAAAGAATTGAATATGTTATGAACAAAAAAATTATGTAGGAATCCTGGTCCAAAATCCTTGCTGCCTCCTAGAAAAGTCACTAAAAGCACCTGTAACATAAAATACTTGGTTATTTTTTAAGTAGTAACTACTAATGCAAAATGTTAAACACGAGATTTCTAAGATTTACATTATAATTGAAGATTACATAAATTAATAAAGTTCAAAATACTGGTGTAGATAAAAAAGGTATTTATCAAATAATTAAGGTTATGGAAGATAATAGGATTAACAACAACTGCAACAAATAGTAAGTATACTATTAAATACTAAACATTTAAAAAAAACAGTTGAGGAACAATAATATACCGTACTGGCGAGCCTGAAGTTACAGGGCGGCTGTTAATGTAAAGAAATTAATGCAAAATGGACCCGATTTAAAAACAGTCCCCTCTCGCTGCATTCCCCCTCCATAGTAGCACATACGTTCAGATAGCGAAGCACCCACCGCGATGTTTAATGTTTTCGTTTTCTATCTTGGCTACATTTTTAGAAGAATTTAGACCAATAAATACACTTGTAGCTGTAGGGTGATATGGTGGCCGTTATTTTTTTAGATTTGAAACGTGCATTTGAAACAGTTGATAGAAAAAAATTATTAGAAAAATTACGACATTACGGAATTGGTGGACAGGCACATAAATGGTTACATGACTATTTAATGAATAGATGGCAGGTAGTCAAATGTAACGAGTATGTGTCAAATAAAAAAGGTATAAATGTTGGTGTACCTCAAGGCAGTACTTGGTCCTTTATTATTCATAATTTATATTAATGATTTGGCCTACAATCTAGACATTTGTAGATATCATTTTTTTGCTGATGATACAGTAATTTATATTTCAGATTGTAATTTAATATCTCTAATAAATAATATGAACAATATACTAGAACATATATATAAATGGATGTGGGAAAATAAATTAAAAATAAATATTGATAAAACAAAATGTTTGTTACTAAGGTCCGATAAACAGTATAATGAGTTTCAAAATCAAAATCTTTCTTTTAAAATAAATAACGAAGCTATTGAAATTGTTACTAAAGTTAAATATTTAGGAGTTATTATCGACAAAAATTTAAAATTTCATGATCATATGGATTATATTTGTAAAAGAATTTCAATAAAAATAGGAGTACTAAATAGACTAAGCGGATACTTAAGCATTTATAGTAAAAAAATGATTTTCAATTGTATTATTTTACCTCATTTTGTTTTTTGTATAGTTCAATTTTATATATATGTTCACAAGATAAAAACAGATTACAGCTTTTACAAAATAGAGCAATGAGAATAATATTGGGATGAAATAAATACACTAACATAACGGAAATGCTAAATTGTTTACAATGGATGAATATAGAAAATTTTTTATTATTTCGTATTTTGATTTTTATTCATAAAATAAATTTAAATATAACAGCACCATATTATGAAAATTTCTTGACAAAATTTAATGAAGTTCATATTCATGAAACAAGAGGAAAAAATAACTTTATTTTGGATCATACAAATTTGAAATCGACTCAAAAATCAATATTTTTTAGTGGTGCCATAGAATATAACAAGTTAGGAAATGAAATTAAAAGGTGTAATTTAAAACTATTTGTAAAAAAATTAAAGAATCAAATTTTATGTAAAAAAGTCTAATAAAATAGTCTTTCTAGATTGTAATTGCCTATCTACCAGGAGAGAAGAAAAAATTTAAAATTTGAAATGTAATTAAATAGTTCAATGAACCAATAAAAAATTTGTTATTATTATTATTATTTTTCAGATAAGCGTCGATGCGGTAAAATTGTACTGGTATTTTGAAATAGGTTATTTGCAAGAACAAAAACTTAAAATTATTTTATGTAACGCGAAAGCTGAGAGTGCAGATAGATGAAGTAGTTGGGTGTTTTGCATTTTTGTAGCCCGGACCAACCTGTCCCAAGACGCAAAACTATCTTAAATATTTCTGATAGATTTAAGAAGTCGGGGTACATTTACCAGCATTTTATTTTTCGCCATAAGCTAATAAAAACAAACTATGTAAAATAATTGTGGTATTTTTAAATGCAATAATTAGTTAGAACGACAAAAACTGAACAATACCTACGTGGAATAATTTGAAATTGCGCGGTGCAACGTAGAACACAAACGAAATTCCAAATATTACCGAATTGCTAAAGCATTGACTATCAAACTTTAGAAGGCCATATAAGCAGATTTCCTAAATCTGCTACGTTAAATTCTCTAGATGACACAATGGGTCAACAACAATAAAGCGTGTTGATGCAGCCACTAACGACAAGCCTTTTCACTGCAAAATTAAAAATTGTTGCCGCCTGTCTGTTTGCACAAACTTTTAATTGGGCCCTAAGTCGTTGAGTTTTTTAATTTATGTTTATAGCTTATTGTAAAACTTGATTTCACATAAGTACCTGCACCTATCCTAGATTTAAGTAGCTTACATTTATTTTCCTGCCTATAGTATAGTCTAGACCTAAAAATGTCCCTACTTGCTACTTCAGAACAAGCACCCACGAGCAATAATTGTTTAACAAAAAATAGTACACAATTAAATTTCGTAATATTTTCTTATCCACTGTGTTCACCAGATTTAACTCCGTCAGATTTATATTTGTTCCCCAAACTTAATAGGCTTGAAAGAACTGTATGATCAATGAATGTTTATTTTGCAAGTCTGGAATGTTGGAGAGCGTTGAGGCAACATTTAATATTATTTTTCTTAATGTAAATCTTACCACCCACGTAAAACGTAACTTAACACTAACTTAAATAAAATATAGCCTATATACATACATTTTCTGCAGCGATTAATGTTGCCCGTCAGGGGTATTTTCTCTGCCTAATGTCAATTTCTCAGTAAAAATGTATTTTAAAATAAAAACTACTTTATGTGTAAACTAATCGTCAATAAAACGTTTCTACAAGTACAAGTTAAAACGTTCTTAAGAACTGGAGTCCGTAGAAGAATCGCGAGAATCCATATAGAACTGACGTCTGCCATAGTTATATAAAACACAGATATTTTGACAGTCGCAAAGTATGCAAAACAATTGAAACCCTTGTCACCATCACCATTTAATTTTTCTATAAACAATGGGTCAGATCTTTGGCTAAGGTTGACCTTTAAGCTTTCCAATGGCTAATAAACATCGGAAATCCGGGGTGATTTAAAATCCATGTGAAAATGTTTCCAATATGTAGTCGATTGTTAGTAATGGTTTCCACTTATGTATGTCCTATGCATATGTAAAGTCGATTCACCCAGTAAACCTACAAGATGGCCGACATGTCATATGACAAAAGTCATATTCCAGCTAAATAAAATGAATTTTTGCATTTTCAATGACTTTTGTCATATGACATGTCGGCCATCTTGCAGGTTTACTGGCTGAATAGACTTTACATTAAAAGCCATAATAGAAAGATAAGTAACAAGCAAAGAACAAAAAGTCCTAGGTAGGATTCGTTTTTCGTTTTTTTATTTATTAACAACGGCGGCCGTTATATTTTTATCTGATAAATACTGAATATTAAATTAGATTCAAATTTCAGGTAAAATCTGAAAAAACACTAGTGCCCACGACCTTACCTGTGGTGACAAAATCTGTTTGTAGAATTTATTTGCTTTGACATCTATATACAGTGTGTCCAAAAAAGTATGCAACATATGGGAAAGTTTTTTATCACCGATTTCTCAGTATAAAAGTTGGTGCATTCCTTAAAACTATAAATGCATCTTTCATATTTCACCTGCGGCTAATAGTAGGGGAGCAAATGCCATTTTTTCGAAATTGCCTTAAGAGTAAAGTACCTTAATTAGTAGAAATACAGCAAAATTTTATATGGAAATGTTTTTGAAAATTAAAAACTTAGTCCGAATACGAAATTTGAGTTAGGTGTGTCAATTTTTAATTTTTTTTTATATGCAATTCTTTAAAATAGGTTTTTGGACTTCTACTTCAGCGTACTGGGTGAAAATGACAAATAAATCATTAATTATTTCCGGTAATATGAATAGAGTTGGATTTTATCATAATTTTGTTTGGAACATAAGTTGGCTAAAATGTGTTTAAGTAGGCGGGCAACACGCTAATATCTGAACCGACTCGTAACATTGAAAGGTTTTAAAAAGTTTGCAACTACTTAATCCATTTTTATTATAAACCCACGTTTAAGTTATTTAATAAATATATTAAAATTGCGTAAACAAAAGATCGACCAGAGGTGTACCGTTTAGGGGAAAATAGAGATTAACCACAAAAATTAAAAATTGTGACACCTAACTCAAATTTCGTATTTGGACTAACTTACTAATTTGCAAAAACATTTTCATATACAATTCTGCTGTATTTCTAATAATTAAGGTACTTTACTCTTAAGGCAATTTCGAAAAAATGGCATTTACTCCCTTACTATTAGCCGCAGGTGAAATAGGAAATATGCATTTATAGTTATAAGGCATGCACCAACTTTTATAAAGAATACAATTTTCTGAGAAATCGAACACTTTCCCATATGTTGCATACTTTCTTGGACACACTGTATAACAATTGTTATACTCACGTCGCTGGTTCTCACGGCCTCGCCTACAGTGACATAATCTGTGTGTTTATGACCAATAAAAAAGCCATCTAAAAGGAATTGGTAAAAAACCCTTACAAGAATATTTTAATATAGGATGTAGGTATGCAGTTGTTGCGCCAGCTGACTATAATAATATATAGGTGCATTTCGTTGCTTGGACCATTTATCCACCTGCCTAAATTATCTAACCGCAAATACTGATTAAACAAAGAGCAATATTTTAACCCATTTATTTCGTTACTTCCCTAATTACAGTACGTAAAAGTAGTCTATCAAATTTATAAAGTAATTAATAAACTATCTCACAAATGATTCTTCTTTCAAAGGTTAAGGTTAAGGATTTATCCAAAATATTTAATGATTCTTCTTTTAAAGGCCAGGGCTGAAAAAACCACAACACACACACAAAAACTTTGTCTATTTCCCGCAGTTTTTTACCAGTTTTGTTTTGCGTAATCGTAACCTGCAATACCCGAAAAACTACAAAGGACAAAAGTCTGTTAGAGATAAATCTGGTGAATTCGGAGGCACCTACCGATTTCGCACTCGCCGAGAGTAGACTCGGGTGAAGGTAGTGGGAGTCATTGTCATCGTCTTGGTGTTGGGAGGGATCAGGCTCTTCTGAAAGTATAGAAAAAGAGTTGTTTGTACTACGAGATACCGAAAGCTTGGATTAAACAAGCGTTTAAGGACATTGGCTATGATTTTAGACATACAGGGTGTCCGGGAAAATCGGATATGAAAAAATCACGTGAAGAGAA
This sequence comes from Polydrusus pterygomalis, assembly GCA_963969555.1. Taxonomy (NCBI): domain Eukaryota; kingdom Metazoa; phylum Arthropoda; class Insecta; order Coleoptera; family Curculionidae; genus Polydrusus; species Polydrusus pterygomalis. The sequence goes on along the minus strand of OZ018385.1, from coordinate 19,527,496 downwards.
TACTTCATATAAACTTCTTTCGTATCGGCCTCCTCTTCGGAGATATAAGCTCCCATGGAATTAGGTTTTTGACACATAATTATTAAACCAATTTTTTTTTCATATGATTTATACCAAGTAAGATCCTTCAAATTGCTATCCCAGAAAGTGTTGCGAATTACTCACAGCTGCAGGGACGGGCTAGCTGTAAGACTAATGTGCCCATTTTTTCTACGCCCTGTATGATAAAAACTTTGGACAACGTTTTTTACATACCTTTAACTATTAAAAATTGATTTTTTTAAATTTATTTTATACAGGTTGTTCAAAATAAAGTTTCAAAAATAACACACTGTAAACTAATTTTTTTCAAGTTTTTTATCATTTGATGAAGAATTTCGAAACAAAATTTTATGTATTTGCAATTTATTTAAAATTCCAAACCGTTTTTAAAATATTTATCAAAAAACATAAAAGTCGCTAGACATAATAACGTCTTATACAGTGTGACCACTGACCAGTAAAGTCCGCATCATATGGGATTTTTTTTTTATTAATAGCTTTAATCGAAATTTAATTTTGGCATCAAGCTCTGCTTCGATCGAGATGTAAATTAAGCAAAAAATAGTAGTCACGTGATTCGAATTATCTGTCAAATTTTAATTTTTTTCAAAAAATAATTCAAAAATGGGGTGGGGTTATTTCTGAAAATATCGGAAAAACTTATTAGAAAGTTTTTTTAAATCCAGTTTTTAGCCCACATGCAAAATTTCAGCTGCATAAGATAATTTTAATTTTTTACCCACTACTAAAATTTATTTTCCACTTAATGAACACTTTACTGATGACACTGTGTTCTTTTTTGTCTTAATATTAAGGTGTATTACTATCAGGTACAAACTACGTATTCAAAAATACTTATTTTATGAAGTTACCTTATACAGGGTCAAAAACAAATAAACTTTGCATCACATGCGACCAAATTTTAATAGCCCAATTTTGATTTTGTACAAAAACACACATTTAATATGGCGCTACTTTAAAGAAAATGTATCTGAAATAAAGCATTGTCAAAACTAAGAAGTTTCATGTAGGTTGCGTTGAGTCCTATTTTGCAAAACTGGTGCAATTTACAAAATATGGGTAAAAAATCAAAATTATCTTATGCAGCTGAAACTTTGCATGTGGGCTAGAAACTGCATTTAAAAAAACTTTTTCTAATAACTTTTTTTCGATACTTTCAGAAATAACCCCACTTTTGAATTATTTTTTGGAAAAAATTAAAATTTGACAAATAATGCGAATCACGCGACTACTATTTTTTTTGCTTAATTTTCATCTCAATCGAAGCAGAACTTGATACCAAAGTCAAATTTCGAATAAAGCTGTTAATAAAAAAAAATCCGGATGATACGGACTTTACTGGTCACACTGTAAACAAAAAACAAAGCTAGGCGGCCATGGAAAACAATCAAAATTAACAATTTACATACAATACATTTTGACATTATTTGTCAGAAATAGGCACTTAAGTGTACTTAATAAATATTGATTTTCCAATGTTCTGTAATTAATTCCAAACAACTTTTATCAAAAACTTTTTCAAAAAACATTAGTTTTTTTATAAACCGAAATCTTAACTTTTAGTCAAATTCTAAGACGAATTAATAATCCATCTCAGTTGCCCACTGATTATCTTTTTTAATGGAACAGCTGGAAAATAAAAAAACTGTAGGGATAGCTACGCAATCCTCGTAATATTATAAAATATAAAACCTACCTTGCTTTTTCTCACACTGCGCTTGATATCGCCCGTTCTTAAAGGCGGAATATACGTGCCTGTAAAACTTGTACAACGGGTCGTTCACCGTCAGAAAACTAAATTGCGGGTTGTCAGCCTGCTTGGCCTTAATAAGGATCTCCATTTGGGGCCCCTGGCGGCACACAAACAGTGCCGTTTTCTCTATTCTGGCGTATTCTTTGACAGTTTGAGGCTGGGGAAAGAAAAGAAAGATTTCTCAATATATGGTTATAAAATAACTAACACGACTTATCCTAATGGTGCTTTACCATAAGACCTTTGGCTACTGATTCCTAATTTTTTCAAGATACGGTTTCTGGTCAGAATAGCCTAAGCAGTGCGACATTTTTACTTAGTATTTCCAGCAAGTTTCCTGATTAACAAGCCGAAAGTAAAAAGGGATGTAGTGATAGGTTAACTAACGTCAGTCTTCCTAGACTCCAGAGCCCTAAAAAGGGACAGGAAAATTCGGGAAAAGCACTTTTATGACTGTCTGGCACTCCCTTAAAGCTTCGGTTTCCTACAAAGCAGTAACGCAAAAGAGCGGCCGTTTTTGCCAACAGTAGTACGGTCGCTTTGGACGGTGAATATTATTGGAAAGTAACATTAAATACGGTTCGATAAAATACGGCGGCAAGAGACAGTTGACAGTTCAATTTCAAAATCGTGTGTGGTGTTTACAAGATGGACGACCTAAGTTTGGTTATTTTAATAGTTCTTGAGGACGAAGAATCGTACTCTGATGATTTTACATTAAAAATTGCCTTATGAGTTCGAACAAAGTCCATTCAAATTTCATCTTGTTTGCTAGACCAACTAATTTCTTTAGCCGTTTCTAAATATTATTATGAAAACGACACAACCACTACACTGGGGCACCGTCAAAAATCGTGCTTGCACTATCCCAACGTACAGAGCGGCCGCTTTAGAAAATACGGTGCCGTATTTTTTGCGCCGAACGCTCTGTAGGAACACACTTTGATTTGCAAGTACATACACGTTTTTTCACGGCGAGGCTCGCCGTCAAATTACGGCCGCTCTCTTGCGGTTCCGCTTTGCTTTGCTGAGATGACATAACATTACCCCCGTCTTCCTGTTCTTTTGTAGGGCTCTGGAGCCTAAGGAGATGGACGCCAGGTAGTCACGAATTACTAACTACTGCGCTTCAGCCAGTGTTGTCGAACCTACCGATTTTTCGGTATTTCTACCGATATGGAAGTCGATCTACCGATATACCGAAAACCAATGTTTTTCTACTGATTTACAGTCAAACACCTGATTTCACCGATTTTATTTAACGATTTTGAAAAAAAAACCAAAAACCATAAAAAGTTTTGGAGAATTTTGAGGAATACTAACCAAATTAGAGACGTCCCTGATGATATAGAATTATTTTGGGAAAATATCAGTTTGTTAATATGCCGATGGACATTTAATGTTTCCTCTAATAACAAAATTCGTTTTTAATATTTTATCATTGCCCCATTAACCGGCCAATGTTGAGAGCATATTCTCAGCCATAAATTTAATGAAAACAGCACAAAGAAATAGGCTTTCTACTGAAACAATAACTGGACTTTTACATACCCAACGACTCGTGAAAAAAGCTAATGCTTATTGTTATAATTTTGAAATTAACAAAAAAATTATTTCAGCTATGTCCAAGGAATATTGGTACAATCCCAAAGACCAGGAGTAAATTTTAAGTGCCTTTTTATTTCAATTTGGTTTATTATTTATTTTATTTGTTCTTAATTTATTTGTTTGTTTTTTTGTTAATATATTTTGTTTGTGAGAAAGACCGATTTAACCAAAATAAAAGTTGATTTAACAAAATAATCCAGTATTTTTCACATCTCCCGATTTTAGGCACAAATCTACCGATTTGGAACATCGTTTTCTTCCGATTTTGCATTTAGACGTTCGGCAACACTGGCTTCAGCTATACATATACATTTATTGTTGCACATACAGGTGTTGATCACCTAGGTGCACATTACAAGTAAAATAGTAAATAGTAAATTACTTCAATATTACCGTAATATGTATTTTGTGTGAATTGAATTTTAAACCAAAACAATATTTTGCGCTAGTCACTGTATAAGAAAAAACCATATAATACCGTTTCTTGTTGCATCTAACTGGCTTAACATATTAACAGGTATAGATTGCATATGTCACTTTTTAGCTTATAACGCATAAAACACCACTTTACTTGTACGAAAAATATATTTTAGAGCTGAGGCTCATAACAGGAATCTGCGCAGTCGTTGTTTGCTGACTGCACCACCACACAGAAAAAAAAGGTCGTTTTCTTATAATATTGCTTATATTCTTAATTCATTGAATAACATTAGCTTTGGTTTATCCAACCCAGCGTTTAAAAGGGCAGTAAAAAATCATTATCTCCGCATTTAGCAGTTGCAATCTGAGCGTTACCATTCATGAGGATTATGAGTCACATTTAACCCATTCCCTACCTCCTTCTCCCTCCATAAAATTAGTAATATCTTTAACTTTTTTTACCATGCTCCTTACATTGGGAACATTAGATATACAGGGTGTCTCACGGTCGATGGTACCTTAGACGTTTCTGACGAACCAGTAAAGGAATCGTTCTGAAAGTTTGGTCGCGTACATAAACGGACATGCTCCACCAACCTAAAATATTTTTAACAATACAGTGTTGCCGCTTCCACACAAAATATATATTATACAGGGTGGCCCTTTAGTGTGGCAAAGTACAATAGCTCCGTTACTATTTCAAATACATTAAAAATATTAATACAAAAGTTGAAGGGCAGTAAGTGACTTATAACGTAAAATTATTTTTAACTCTATAGGGTGGCTCAAAAAAGCGGAACAAGAAAAAATGTACTTTTTTCAAATGGAACACCCTGTATATTTTTACATTTTTAAATTCCACATAAAATTATAATTATTTTTTATTAAATACATTATTAGTCTATACTTTATAGTTTCCGAGATATTGACTCTCGAAAAGTGACATTTTTGAACTTTGACAGCTTCTAACTTTCTAACAGTACGTCTTAGAGCAAAACGGCTTACATGTCCCTATCTTCAATTTTTATTATCTTCCCAAAAAAATCAACTTCCGGTTAAACCGGATGTTACTAGAAAGCAGGAAATATAGTTGTTCCGGTTTAACTGGAAGTTGATTTTTTTGGGAAGATAATAAAAATTGAAGATAGGGACATGTAAACCGTTTTGCTCTAAGACGTACTGTTAGAAAGTTAGAAGCTGTCAAAGTTTAAAAATGTCACTTTTCGAGAGTCAATATCTCGGAAACTATAAAGTATAGACTAATAATGTATTTAATAAAAAATAATTGTAATTTTATGTGGAATTTAAAAATGTAAAAATATACAGGGTGTTCCATTTGAAAAAAGTTCATTTTTTCTTGTTCCGCTTTTTTGAGCCACCCTATAGAGTTAAAAATAATTTTACATTATAAGTCACTTACTGCCCTTCAACTTTTGTATTAATATTTTTAATGTATTGGAAATAGTAACGGAGCTATTGTACTTTGTCACACTAAAGGGCCACCCTGTATATATTATTTTATTTTCGAATCCCCCATTACTTTCCTTACAATTTTTATTGACTCTACTCTATACTTATCTCTTTCCGTTTCTAAGATATAAATTAATTTCCGTTTTTTTTGTCCGAAAACGTCACTTTTAAAAATGCTGATAATTTTGAACTCTAAAACACTGAAACCCTGAAATTTGGTAAATAGTTAACTAATACCATAGGGTTCTTTGCTCTAGTCCCAAATCTTATTTGCAATATACAGGGTGGCTGAAAAATGCACTTATTCTGGTAACTTGGAAAAGTGATCATAAGTCCTTTTTTTCAAATGTAACACCCTGTATATTATTACGGATTTGAAAAGCTGCTAAAATTTCACTTAATTCTTGTATATCATACCTGTACCTAACTAACTAGTTTAACCATCAAACTGACAAAAACTGATGTTTACGTATGTTACTATGGTTATCGTTTTAAAATTGCATTAAGTTTAGATACAAGATAGAAATGCATTTTAAATTCATGGAAGAAAACTATACAAATGCAGTTCTTTGAATTTATTTATTTTATTTGGACAATTATCGCCAGGACATGTATAAAGTTTAACGAAATGTACTCTAATTTACCGCCAATGAATCTTAGAAAATTTATAAGGATCCAGGACAATTTTATTAACAATGTTAACTAGGTAGTCAAATAATTAATAAAATACTACTAAAATTATAACTAATAAAATGCTATTTTAACAGATGTTCAAAACGCTGGCCGTTTACATCCAAACACTTTAATATGCGGGTGTAGACTGCATGGATTTCAAGAAAAATTTAGTTTTAATGTTTTTGCATGTTAATGCAAACACACATTGTCCAAATAAAATAAATAAATTCATAAGAACTGCATTTGTATAGTTTTCTTCCATGACCTTAAAGTGTATTTCTATCTTGTATCTAAACTTAATGAAATGTCAAAACGATAACCATAGTAACAAACATCAGTTTTTGTAATGGCTAACTTACTAATAACCGCATAAAAATTGAATTGTATAGAAAATTTTACAAATTATGCTTAATACGTCAAAAATATGGTCAAACTAGTTAGTTAGGTACAGGTATGATATACAAAAATTAAGTGAAATTTTAGCAGCTTTTCAAATCCGTAATAATATACAGGGTGTTATATTTGAAAAAAAGGACTTATGGTCACTTTTTCAAGTTACCAGAATAAGTGTATTTTTCAGCCACCCTGTATATTGCAAATAAGATTTGGGACTAGAGCACAGAGCCCTATGGTATTAGTTAACTATTTACCAAATTTCAGGGTTTCAGTGTTTTAGAGTTTAAAATTATTAGCATTTTTAAAAGTGACGTTTTCGGACAAAAAAAACGGAAATTAATTTATATCTTAGAAACTGTAAGAGATAAGTATAGAGTAGAGTTAATAAAAGTTGTAAGGAAAGTAATGGGGTTTTCGAAAATAAAATAAAATATATGGTGTTGCATTTAAAAAATCGAAGTTACTATTATTTTTGTGTGAAAGCGGCAACACTGTATTGTTAAAAATATTTTAGGTTGGTAGAGCATGTCCGTTTATGTACGCGACCAAATTTTCAGAACGATTCCTTTACTGGTTCGTCAGACACGTCTAAGGTACCATCGACCGTGGGACACCCTGTATAGCACCAAAATATTGTGTAAATATATGTGTTAGATTAATTTAAGGCTTGACCAGTGCCCCACTATGGCATATTGTTTTACTCTTTTCCTTAACAAAATAATTAACTTTTCATGTAATTTACATTTGACTAAACAATAAATGTATTATTATTATTATTATTACTTACAATATTTATGTTAATTGGTACATCCAAAATAGGAGAAGGCTTATAAGGCTCGTCCTCCTCTTCTTTTTCAGGTACTGTGGGTATTCCCTCCTTGGGAGCATCTTCTGTAGTAGATTCCCCCGTAGGGTTGTCATAGTTGAAAGCAATCGCTGTGGTTTTTTGTCTCTTCGCTACCTCTTCTGCAAAAAAAATAAGATATTAAATTTATTTCTTATAAATTGGTACTGCAAACGTTTAAAATATTTGTTTTAAAGCCAATCGTCCACCAAAGCTCTAATTATTTTTTTTTTCACAATAATATGTTCATGAAATACCTAGGTAAGTATTAAAAAATAAATCTTAAGTAGATGTAATATGAATTGAAATAGCAATTTAGTTCAATTATTTCAATCTTACTTTGTAAACAAGGAGCAATATGTGGTGGTAAGGGGTAAGGGGAGCTAAATCAAGCTTGTATAATAGCCCGTTTTTCAGTTACCCTTTTGGGTCAATCCTATATAATGTAATCAATTTATCTGTAAATGACAACCACTGCTGTTGATCCTAAATGTAAATAACTAAATAAACAATCTGCTAGAAAAATAATACCTATTAATTTTCTAAAACTTGTAATATCAGAGAAACTAACCAATAACTTGGATTTGTCTCTAGAATTAAAACACACTAGTATCATTTAAAAAAAAATACATCGAGGTAAATTTCCAAAAATATTTCAATGTTAATACCTTTGTACATTTCTTCCTCTTCCTCATTGATTTCCAAAGAGTAATATCTCTCACTATCACACAATTCTTCCAATTTCTTCTCAGATTCACTAAGTCCCATCCAACGTAACACATCATAGCCTTCTCTACTTGCTTCATATTGTCTGAGATCAGATAGAGCACCTCTGCCATCATATCTGAACATAAAATGATAAGAAATTATAATTTAATAACATTAGGGTAGGTACTATACTATATACAAATTTCATTTATGCCCCTGTAAACATGTCTTGGCCAATAACAATTAAATAAATGATAAAATGTTAAAACAAGCAACCTATATTTAAATTAAAAAAAAAAACAGATTATCATAACTGCAATAAAACAAATGCAATTGTAATTAATAATTGTTATCTACAGGAAATCTCCTCCATGCTGCTTCTTTTTAACTGTTTATTTGGCAAAATTTTAATTTATTATATTTAAAAACTTATCTTTATTGTTTTCCATACAAATAATACTTTAAAGTATGTAAATTAATAGAAAGGTAATTATTCTGGGAGCTCAAAAGAGTCCCTGCAAGACATCCCTGTAATCGTCCTTTTTTGAAAACTAAAAATTTTACTAGTCTGACTCCAGTGATCCCACACAATGACTGCATGAAAAAAAAAGAGAGGATGTGTGCGGATGATACTAGATACAATGAATACAGTAAATAGTCCCGTAATGTATTTATTAATGTAAATTATTAAAATCTCATTAGGTGAAATAATGGTGCTTACAATCGTTAAAATTCATTAATCATAATTATTAATGTATTACTGCACCAAAATCAATATTAGAATAAGGTATTAGATCTATTAATAAACTACTATATTACTGCTAATTGACTTTATTTAAAAATGGTTGGCTGTGAAAACAAGTAACTTGGGCCCCGCAGTCTGCAGCGGCTCACCTTACCTATCTATTTTCAAGGTTTCATCGCCCATCCAGGGTATAAGGTGCTTGCCCTGGTCGACGTAAATGGCTTTTTCATCATCCCTGAAGATTTTACACGAATAACCGAACACTAAGAGTTCCTCTAAATTCTCATCGACTTTATTTTTACGTAAAATGCCGGAGTCAGAGGTACCCCATTGCGACATTTTTGTCTTTTTTTCTGCGGCGTGGCACCGCGTGCGCTTTGTATTGACACTGTTGAATGAATTAGTTTTGGTTTTGACTTTGACAGTTTGACACTTAACATTTACCGATAGACAAAAAAAAAACTCTTTTAACATCCTGATCTTAAATATGAAAATTCCATTTCTATTAGGAGTTAGGCTTTCGTCTGATAGATGGCTCTAAGCTTGGTATCTAACCTACTAAACGTGCAAACTAGGGGAAATTCAGGACACAAAATGAAAATAATGAAAATATACATTCAGGAAACTAGTAACGACAAAAAAGATCGATGTTTCGATTTCGGACTCCACATAATGAGATTTTATCTTTGTTTAGTGTCAGCAGCATGATACAAAGAAAGATTGTATCATGTGTCAGCAGCAAGTAAATTTCAAAAATTTATTGTGCGTTTTACCCACAGGGTAAATTAGTAAATTGTCTATGGTTTTACCTTTGTTAGTAAGTTTTGTCAATTTTTTTAAAAACTTTGATTTAACGATTTGACTCGAGGACATATATACCATATACCTACCTCATGGTATGATCTTCCTGCTCTTTTACTTTACAAAGCAGGAATATGTACTCCACATAATAACCATTAGCTACTATTTTATAACTGGTAGGTATGCATGGAGGCTTATTCCAATTTGATCCCATGCATAGTCATAGTTATACGAATCTATATATCGGAATATCGACAAGAAAGCCAGTACGTTTTCCTTTTTTAACTAAAAACAAGAACCAGAGCGTTAAAATATTTTAGAAAATAAACTGTACCTACGAATAAAGATTTTTTAATAAAAAAAATGCTTAACCTCCTTAAAAAAATGATGAATTTGTCAACCCCCTTAAAAGAAAAATTATGAATTTGTAAGTCCCTATATAGGTAGGTACTCTCCCTAGTAGTGATGAAACTCTCTCAAATATACAGTGTGTCCACGAATATTTGGAAGGGAAAACACTTTATTAGTATATAGAAGAAAAAGTAATTCTTTATAAAAATCGTCTGCTTCTGCTGAAACTACAATTTCGATTTGCGATTACTATACAGGGTTCATCACAAACAACAGCCCTAAATTCTTGTTTAATTTTAGAATTATATTTTTGATATTTTTATTATTCCAAAAAGTTTCACGATGGTTGTTAACGACGGTACATTGATTGAATTAGTACAACAGTTCCCATGCATTTATGATAAAACGGACAAGAACCAATAAGATAGGTTAGGAGCACCTTTCTTCGTCTCTCGTAGATTTATTAAGTGACTTAATGTGGAGGTATAATGGCTACTTTATACCTCAATTAAATTAAACTAAACTTAATAAATTAAGAGAATTAGGAAGTTAAAATACTACATTCAAATGTAACCATTTATACCTACAATTAAGGAATTAAACTAAACTAAGAAGTTGGCCAACTTTTAACTTCTTCTTAGTTTAATTTAGTTGATTCGACATAATTCGTTGGGCGATCGGCATAATCCGTGATTCCCGTCATGTCATTTGTCATTTCGGTGAATGTAATAAAGGAGAATTTGTACACATAACCCTAAATTCTTGTTTAATTTTAGAATTATATTTTTGATATTTTGATTATTCCAAAAAGTTTCACGATGGTTGTTAACGACGGTACATTGATTGAATTAGGACAACAGTTCCCATGCATTTATGATAAAACGGACAAGAACCAATAAGATAGGTTAGGAGCACCTTCTTTGTCTCTCGTAGTTTTATTAAGTTACTTAATGTGGAGGTATAAACCATCGCCTTAATTTCTTAATTTAATTTTCTTAGTTTAGTTTAATTTAATTGAGGTATAAAGTAGCCATAAACCATTGCCTTAATTTCTTAGTTTAATTTATAAGGTTTAGTTTAATTTAATTGAGGTATAAAGTAGCCATTATGGTCCAAATCAGTTGGCACGTATATAGGAGTCCCGATCTCACAATTATCGACTTTATGGGGATATCTGAAACCACATGTGTATACAACCAATTTTAATAATAACTTCGCTTTCTTGAAAGAAAAAATAAGAGTAGGTATTGCAAATATCCCAATGCAGTAAGTTAGGAACTGTCATCGGGAATTCAGATGTCGAGTTGAACTATGCGCTAACTCGGTAGTGCACGTTTAAATAAAAGTTTCATAATTTATGATTGAATTAATTGAACAAATATGACATGTACTTAATAATAAAAATACTTTAAAAGTAGGCAAATGAAAAATCGTTTTCTTACAAGAAAATCGTTATTCGGCCAGAATAAAACCATATATTCGAAGTAAGAAAGTTGTTTGTTTTTACGTAAATTTATTTTAAACAAATCCAAAAAACTAAAAATGTTGTTTTTGACGAACCCTGTGTAGTAATCGCAAATCCGATATTCGAAATTGTAGTTTCAGCACAAGCAGACTTTTTATAAAGAATGACTTTCTCTTCTATATACAGGGTGTTACTAAATATCATGTAAATACGAAAAGGGGTAATTCTTTGGCTTATTTAATTAATGACTAAAAATGCATTCATTCATCGCAAACGCTTCGTTGCCGATCTACAGGGTGTTGAAATTTCAAGATTTTTTTAGTTTTTTCTTTATCGCTCTTGTACTTTTCGAGATATTTAGCTCTAATTTGGAATATAGGTTACGCTGTAGGATATACAGCATTGGGCATACCAAATGGTTTTAAGAATGTACAGGGAGATATTTTTTCAGGGGTCATGCCCCCTTTTTTCCCCATGAACTTTTTTTCGGTGCGCCGCTGGTGGATTCTAAAATACAAAATGCATTTTTTGTTTTGTTCTAAAGCATTTTAATCTCTTGTAGTTTTTTCGTATTTACCACCGTTATCAAGAAAAAAAAATAAAAGGTTTTCTGTGTTTCGCTATAGATGAAATTAAAATTTTTTAAATAGCCTAAGACCCTAAGCTCTGGCTTGATTTAGATAACCTTTTGTTTTTATTTATTTTGACATTTTATTCGCCACCAACTGTTAAAAATTAAAACTAGGATGGCGCGGTTTTTGTAGCAATGATTTATTACAATACAAAAATCTTGAAATTTCAACACCCTGTAGATCGGCAACGAAGCGTTTGCGGACCTATGTTTATATGAATTTTTAGTCATTAAATAAGCCAAAGAATTACCCCTTTTTGTATTAACATGATATTTAGGAACACCCTGTCCTGTACACCTTATATACTAATAAAAAAGTTTTTCCTCTTCCAAACTCTATCCGTGGACACACTGTCGAATGTATTTTATAAAAAAAAAGACTCTATAAAAAACGACAAACAATAAATAAAACAAACATACCCTCTATTTACATCCTTCAAAGCCTCAGCAACTGTTTCGGCCTTCCTTTGCCATCATCAGTGTTGTATGGACACTGTTCGGAACACGCGGTCAACAACAGACAGCTGCTTACTCGTTGTGTACATATGGTTACCTGAAACGTAACCAGCTGCCAAGAATATACAAGGATCTTACAACTCTGATCACTTATAGTATATTCTTAAGATCTAAAAAAGAAATATTTAATTAGTAAAAGCTGAAAAAGAAAACTGGTTTTGCGCATCAACATTTTAGTATCTAGTGAAATGTTGGATATAAACCGTTATACTAAAAATCATTAGGTGAAAATATGCAACTAATAACAACCTAAAAGAAAGTGGTTTTATGCATCAACATCTAATCTCACAATTAAATGTTGGATGAAACCATTTATATTAAAAAAATATGTACTTATAAATATTTTACAGCCATCAAAACCTAAAAAACGGTTTTATGCATCAACATTCTCAGTAAAATGTTGGATAAAACCGTTATACCAAAAAAACATAACGTTTAAATAAGCAATAACGTTTAACAATCTAAAAAGGTGGTTCTATCAACATTTAGAGGTTCACAATTTTAAATGTTGGATAAAACGTTTATGCGAAAAAAAACTATTACCTTAAAATATGCAACTTTTGCATTATTTATTTCAACATCGTTTTCATATTTTTTGCCTTTTTCTTCAACCCAGGTAAGTATTTCTTTATTTTTTATTTCTCGGCAAACAGAAAGTGCAAAAGAACCCTAAAAGGAAAAAATGTATTAGTTTGCAACTAGTTTTAAATACAGGGTGTTTCAGAATAAGATGCTGATCCTTAACGGTGTGAATCCTTAGGTGATTTTAAGAAGAAAAGTTCATATTAATATATATCCTTAACCTATCCTCTTTCGAACTACAGGGCGTTAAAGTTTTAAGAAAAAAATCGTTTTTCTATCATAACTTTAAAAACTTTCTAGCTATTTTTAGGAATTTTTCACATATGCCTTCTAAGCATCAATAGCCATTTTTTGGTGTAGAAAAATGTTAAAAATTTTTTAACCAGTGGCGTCCTGAAAGGGTTTGGACTAGACATTTTGGAAAAATATTATGTACGCCACTGCTTTTTCTCAAGATAAAAATTATTTTTAAAATACTCATTCATTTTAGGCCAAATTTAATATCTTGCCTTTTTATCGTTCGACAAACAGTTTCCGACAAAAAAAATAAAAACATTAAATGCGCATTCGCTATGTGCCTATGGTTTGTTTTGACACTATCAGGAATACTCCAGGAATTTTTCAAAGGGTACGAGACTCAATGAAGAGAAGAGCTGAAGCATGCATTCTTGCAAGTGGTGGCCACTTTCAATAGCTAATCTAAATTATTTTCGTTTTTGTTCACACGGTATTTAAAGTTAGCTGTTTTAATTTATTGTTAAAAAATAAACCATAGGCACATAGCGAATGCGCATTTAATGCTTTTTATTTTTTTTGTCGGAAACTGTTTATCAGACGATAAAAAGGCAAGATATTAAATTTGGCCTAAAATGAATGAGTATTTTAAAAATAATTTTTATCTTGAGAAAAAGCAGTGGCGTACATAATATTTTTCCAAAATGTCTAGTCCAAACCCTTTCAGGACGCCACTGGTTAAAAAGTTTTAAAATTTTTCTACACCAAAAAATTGCTATTGATGCTTAGAGGGCATGTGTGAAAAATTCCTAAAAATAGCTAGAAAGTTCGAAAGTTGATAGGTTAAGGATATATATTAATATAAACTTTTCTTCTTAAAATCACCTAAGGATTCACACCGTTAAGGATCAGCATCTTATTCTGAAACACCCTGTATATATTAATATTATATCATTTTAAGAAACTAAAGAAATAATATAACTATTATTTTACATAGGTACCTACTTACCTTATTATTCCTTTTTGTTTGCATTGCAATTAAGAGCTCACCGCAGGTCTCTATAATCCTTCATTATCCAGTTAAACCTTCTCCGTGGTATTATTAAGACACTCATTTATCTTCTTACAATTGACAACATCTTGTCTTGGAAAGCAGTTCCGTTATTTCTCAATATACTTTAATCATTAAAAAATAAAAGGAAAGCAACTCTAAACTTTGAAAGACTTTAGTAAGCAAAGCTGTAAAACTTTTGCCCCAAATTCACTAAAGCAGTCTGCAAGTAGTTATAGGTACTTATATCGGATCGTACCTATATTAAATACCATTCTAAAACTATATATATATAATATACAGGGTGTCCCATAACTTATGGGCCGTAGAGTAACTGGAGATACTAGACATCAAACTAAGCCGATTAAGTCATATAAGTTTTTTCGGATTGTTACTCGTTCTAGAGATACAGGGTGTTGAAAGTAAAAGTTTATTATTATTATTATTATTAATATTATTATTTATTTAGTTAAAAGTTCAATAAAGTGTATTGAGGTCAACGGTGGTCACTTTCAACATTTACTAAAGTGAGCTTCTTGTTTTTGTTCCACTGTTTCGAATTTATTACGTTGTGATAATTAAAATATTAATTTAATTATGTACTATGTTTTTTTATGCTTTGGGATGTTTAAAGGGAAATATCTCGAAAACCGTTAAAGATATTAAGATCAATCAAGTACACCTTTTTGACTCAGAAAATGCCCTTCTTTAAGAAACTTTAATTGAAAAACACCTAATATCACAGGTAAGAAAAAAAATCATAGATTTATGAAGCCCAGTGTATGCAACTAGCGCCCTCTAGTGTGAAACCTAAAAATTTCTACAAATTCTTATTTCTTGCTCATAAAAACATAATACTGCCAACTTTCAATTCAATTCAATTCATTAAACGGTTTTAAAATTATGGCTTATTTTCGAGAATAAACTTTTACTTTTAACACCCTGTATCTCTAGAACGAGTAACAATCCGAAAAAACTTATATGACTTAATCGGCTTAGTTTGATGTCTAGTATCTCCAGTTACTCTACGGCCCATAAGTTATGGGACACCCTGTATAGTCTTAAACTGGAAACTTTTTAGTCAATACAGATGTTTAACTTTGAAACCGAGAGTAATTTAGTCCCAGAAATATTTATGCTTTTGTAGTTTTACTTCCAGCAGTAAAGCAAAGTTATAATTTAAGAAAAACGAATGCGACTTCATCTCTTTCACCTGCGACAACAGAAAAGGAAAGATAACTACCTTACCTTTTAAAAATGAAAGAATTGAATTATGTTAAAGTCATTTGTAAGAAGATAAACTTTCTTTAAAAAGGTATAACAACAAACACCCGAAAAAAACCGCGCACTCGCGAAGGGAATGTTTTACTTACAATCGGAAACCAACGATGCTACAACTCATGCTTACTGACCTGAAACAAAAGAGAACATCTATTAGTTATTGATGTAGGTACTTGTAAATCAAATTTAGTTCTTGTTATATTTTTTCGAGTACTTTTAGAAGTTATTCACTGGATGGTTCCAGCCGTTTACGACAGAATTACAGGAACATTATTAAATTTACAATGTCCATGTTTTTGCACCCCAAAATTAAAAAATAAAACTGTTAAATTATAATAAAATCGGTAGTTTACCCCTTTTATGTTACAACTTTTAAATATCTCACCTTAAATCCTTTGGCAGATTGCTCTAATCCAGCTTTTGTCCCGAACTTTAAAATTATGTTTTAGCTTTTCATGGCAGCACCTAATTGAAGCCCCTCAGACAGATCCAAAAAACAAGCTGTCTTTTGCAGCAACTTGTCCTCAAAGCGACAATTAAACAGATTCAGAAACCAGCCCTATAACTCTGACCAGACTTGTGGTCGTGTGATCGTAACTTTTAGATTTAATTTAAATTAAAAAGAGAAGAAGAAGCATGAGAAGGCAATGAAGAATCTGAAGATATATAAACAATCATGTAAAAGCGCGATTTAGGTAGTGGCGGACAGGCAAAGCAAGCTTGTCCAAAAAAGACAGCTAAATAAGTAGTATAGACAGTATATAGAATATAAAAGTCCGTCCTATAAATAGGAACTTGTGAAATATTGCCTTGAATTCTTTATATCAATGTGCGCTTGAACTATGTGCAGTGAAGAAAGGTTGATATATACATATATAAGAATTAGATAAAAGCGATTTTAGAAGATCTAAATGTTAGAAATTGCTTTCTGCAAGGGGGCGTGTGAGTGTTGCCATAAATTCCTTGTATTTATGTGCACTTGGACTATTTGCCGGAAAATTGAGGGCAGAAACATTTAAACGTAAATACATAAAAATTTTCATACATACATAATATAAGAATAATATGACAGCGATTTAAAAAAATTGGAATGTTAGAAAGTACTTCGATAGAAAGAAGGCATGTGATATATTTATACTATCCTTGTATGAATGTGCACTTGGACTATGTGCAGAAAGACTGAGAACATAAATGCAAATGAACGTGCATAAATAAATGTTGATACATAAGAATGCCACAATATGGTAAATTAGGATAATAGAATCTCTGTAATATGTAGAGATAAAAAGATAATCTAACGATATAGAACCAATAGTATGGAGGTCGTATTCAACTGATGCCAAGTCGAATAATTATTACAGAAATGGTTAAACTGGAGAGATCCTATAGAATATTACATTCTTCGTTAACTATGTTAAAAATGAAAAATAAAAACCGTTCAATCCAACATTTCCTGTACGTTAGACTAAGAAAGGTAGGATTGTTTAAATTACTGGTTTCTGTAACTTATGCCACCCTGAAAAAATCGCGACGCGGTTTTTACACTTTTTAATTATGATTGATGCTGAATCTGAAACAAAAGAAAAATTGTTTAGTTTTAAAATATCAATAACTTCTTTGTTGTCTTATACACATGTTTGGGACAACTAATAAACAGTTCCTGATTTTCAGAGCTCATAATTTCGCCAAACAACAAGTTTTTATTGCCAGAACAATAAATAATTATTTATTTTAGTTTTATTTAATTTCATACACACAGGAGAGCCTAGTCAAAAAGATTTTATTAATATATCTCCTAAATGCATGCAGGTATGTATGGTGTGATATAACACCTTTAAACTTCTTTTAAAACACAGTGACAAAACAGCTTTATTCTTACTTTTTTTTCAGTCGTCACATTTCCAATTTTAAATTTAACCTCCGTTTTTGCGTTAAAATAGGGGTTATTTTCAAAACTTGTCAAGTGGGGAATTATGTAAATAGCTCGGTTAAAAAATGTCTACAATAGTTACGCGATATTTACCTCCTGTTCCATATCCATTTGCCCGAGGACTCTTCTTCATTTTGTCGTCTCCATACACATATTGTTCATATTCAACTCGTCAGAGGATACGAGAAAATGGGTGCCGATGCACCCAGGACAGGCCGCCCTGTCCAGCCCATTCCACACATCCGTGGATCTTTAAAGGCCATTTTTACCGCGCTTCTAAACAACGACAATGTTTAGGTACATTATTCCTCTGAAGAGAAGAATCAGCACACGCGCACACTTCTGTTTAGAGGATCACTTATTATCTGAAATAAAAAAAAAATTCAATAATATACATATAACGCTATTGGAGTGCTAAATCTCAAGGCATGTCTACATAAGAGATTTGGTTTCAAAATTTCAAGAAACTGGATCTGATAGAAATAAAAATAGACAACAACCAAGAGTTTTGTATGAAGATATGCATATTAAAGTTATTGGGCAAGTTTCTATAAGTCGTTGCGTCATTAACCTAACAGTTATCGAAGTATCCAGAGATTCTGTTAGAAAATAGGTATATGTACTGAAAATGCATACATTTCACCCTCGCTATACTGGAGTGACGTTAACCCAGATTTTTTTACCGAGAGGCACACTCAATATTCTTCAATTTGGGAATACTAGGAGACAATATTTTAGGGCCTTTTTTATTGCAGGAAATTTAACCGGTCAAGTTTAGGCTGAAATGCTCAACCAAGCAGGAACTTGAAAACAAAAAAGGCTAACAAGGCATGATAAATTTGAACGAAGAATTTCTACACTTTTCAGCAAGATGGTGCACCCTACACTATCCTGCTGTGGCGAGAGAGTGGTTTGACCAAAATTATCCAAATCAGTGGATTGGCAGAAGAGGTACAATTGAGTGGCCGCAAAGATCACCTGATCTTACCCCCGCGAGTTTACAAAACCCAGCCTGCTTTTCTGGACAAATTGTGTCTGAGGATAATTGATAGATACTATTGATACTAAAACAAACAAACAAAGTATTTCAAGAGACATTTTTCGGAAAGTTGAAGAAGAATTTGAAAATCGACTTTATTTCTGTTTAAAACAAAATAGTACCTACTTAATAAAATAAAAAAAAGAGTAATAACACGTGTTTATGTTAATTTTTTAATTTTCCTGCTAAAGAGCCAGTTTTAAAACATTTCGTACTTAAATTTTATAAATATCAAATATTTAAATAAACTTACCTTAATTATTTTTAGGTGCTGGCCGTACGTTCTTCTTTCTTCAAGTGCTCTGCTGTTGTCCAGAAACATAAGGCCGCCGAGAAAAGTTTCTGGATAATAAAATTTTGTATCCACGCCAGATTTCCCCCACAAGCACCGGTTTCCCCCCCCGATGTGCGGCCCACGCCCCGGGCGAAAGGTCTGGGGTGGAAAACTCAGGTCCGAAGCTCCATTGGTTGTTGTTCTTGGAATGGGTTCCCACATGTCCTCGAAAACAACCGGAGGAAGTATCCTACGTGCAAGTGGAGTCCACCCGGTCGACCACGACGCGGGAATTTAGATTTTCGTCTGTAAAAAGATAATTTTAGATTAATAAAGTGAAATTGAAAACAAAGTTCTTTATTTTAAAAGATCCATCCCTAGATGCCTTTCACTGTATCATGGCTCGTCGGTGTGGTTAGAATTTGACTAGAGGAAAAATAAGTGTAAATAGGCGCTTTAGATATTACTATAGCGCGACTTCGCTGGCGCAATTTAATTGTTATAGTTTTCCTCTCGAAGCAGAGCAGCGGGTACCTTCAATAGAACCTTTAATATGTACCAATATTATTTTTTAAAATACATATTTTTTGGTGCTTTCTTACATTATTTATTTCTCTTTCAATAAAAATGTCATTTTGTCTCATAGCATTGTTCATGACAATAATACCAAAAATATACAGTGTGTCCACAGATAGAGTTTGGAAAAGGAAAAACTTTTTTATTAGTATACCTAGGTATAGAAGAAATAGTCATTATTTATAAAAGCGTCTGCTTGTGCTGAAACTACAATTTCGAATATCAGATTTGCGATTACTCTACAGGGTTCGTCAGAAACAACAGCTTTTGTTTTTTGGTTTTTTTTTAAATTCTAATTTTCAATTCCCTTTGATGATTGGCTAAATTATTACTTTGGAAACAAATGGATTGGAAGGTACAGGGTCTTCCAACGAGGACTGAACAGGGGCTCATTTTTGAGCTTCCTTGTATTTAAAGAAAAATCCAAAATAGCCAATCGATGTACTTTTTCCTGCAGAATTCAAAAATGAAACCAAAAATTTATTTGAACCAGAAACAAAAGAGTTACGCTATGGATAAGGTGTTTTTTAAATGGAACATAGCTTTTTTTATACGATTTTTGGAACGAGTGATTTTTTTTTGTCCGTTCTGATTAAAATATTTAATATTGTGACAGCTATTTTTATTAAATTTTAATGTTTTATCCAGTATAATTTAACTTTAACCTGTTTGAAACATACACTAGGTAATAAAGGGATAATCACCTTTGAATCCTTCAAAGTAATTTCGGCAATATTATAGTAAATTTGTCAAATTTTTTGACTTTGAAGGATTCAAAGGTGATTATACCTTTATTACCTAGTGTATGTTTCAAACAGGTTAAAGTTGAATTATACTGGATAAAACATTAAAATTTAATAAAAATAGCTGTCACAATATTAAATATTTTAATCAGAACGGACAAAAAAAAATCACTCGTTCCAAAAATCGTATAAAAAAAGCTATGTTCCATTTAAAAAACACCTTATCCATAGCGTAACTCTTTTGTTTCTGGTTCAAATAAATTTTTTGTTTCATTTTTGAATTCTGCAGGAAAAAGTACATCGATTGGCTTTTGAATTTTTCTTTAAATACAAGGAAGCTCAAAAATGAGCCCCTGTTCAGTCCTCGTTGGAAGACCCTGTACCTATGGTCCAAATCAGTTGGCACGTAGGAGTCCCGATCTCACAATTATCGACTTTTACTTATGGGGATATCTGAAGCCACATGTGTATAAAACCAATTTCAATAATAACTTAGATATCTTGATAGGAAAAATAAGAGTGGTTATTGCAAATATCCCAATACAGCAAAATACGAACTGTTATCGGGTATTCGGATGTCTAGTTGAACTATGCGCTAGCTCGGTGGTACCACGTTTAAATAAAAGTTTTATAATTTATAATTGAATTAATTGAAGAAATATGACATGTAATAATAAAAATACTTCAAAAGTAGACAAATAAAAATATGGTTTTCTTACAGCAAAATCGTATCCGAAGAAAGAAAGCAACAGCAGTTGTTTGTTTTTACGTAAATTTATTTTAAACGAAATCCAAAAAACTAAAAATGTTTTGTTTGTGACGAACCCTGTATAGTAATTGCAAATCTAACAGTTGAAATTGTAGTTTCAACCCTAGCAAAATTCATGTAATAAATCAAGGAGTTGAAAAAAAAATCCTAAAAAGTAAAAGCGTTGTTTCTGACGAACCCTGTATAGTAATAGCAAATGTGATGTTCGGAATTGTAGTTTCAGCACAAGCAGACGTTTTTATAAAAAATGACTTTTTCTTTTAGACCTACTAATAAAAAAGATGTTTCTCTTCCAAACTCTATCCGTGGACACACTGTAGATTCAGCATCATTTTTAAAAAATATATCTATTTAATTACAGATCGTTAATATAACGCTTACACATAGAGAAATGAAAACAAGAGAAACCATCCAATGTAAACAATTTATCGGTCATATGTACGACGTACAAATCTGTAACAAGTTGGGCCGAACGTTTCCTGTGATAAACATTTAGCAAACGCGAATCCGTCTAAAGTCATTTCGCTTCTCGGCATTTATTTCGCCGCCTTGCGCCTCGCTTTCGTCCCGGTGGATGGGATCAATGTATAGGTTTACCTTAATTAATAGCTCACGTACAGAACCTTTCCATAGACATCGCGTTTATAAACAACTTGGGGGTAGAATTTATTAAAATATTGAAATACGTAAAGAAAAGTCCTTTATTTAAACCCCTGTTTTAGCTCTTTAGGGACAGATTTTAAAAAAAATAACGTACATACCTATATGTTTGGCATTATTTGTGTTGTAGAGTATTTCTGCTAAATTTCAAGAAAATATAACAAAAAATATTTTTTCAATAGAAACTTTTATGCCTCTTTTTCACCCCTTTAGGGACCGAGTTATAAAAAAATAAGAAATACATGTTTTATTAATTATTTATTTATTTATTTATTTGCAGGTTTTAATTATAATAATATTAAAAATCATTGTATATTATTATTATTATTTATGCGGAGTTTCAAGAAACTCCATCAAAAAAATTTTTTTTTCCAATAAACTTTTATACTTAACCCCTTTTTCCACCCTCTAGAGGCAAAATTTCCCAAAACCTCAAAGCACGTACTTGCTTATTTTAACAGAGTAAGCATAGAACCAATTTTAAGAAATATAGCCTAAAATTATAGACAGTTTGTAGGAACCCCTTTCAAAATAGGCTACACTACTTTTTTAACCCTTAAGGTTGAATTCTCAACGTCATTCAATCTATTGCCAACCTATAACCTATTTCGCGTTGATTTTTTGAGTTTATTATTTTTATAACTAACATTTAAAGAAAATGAATATCGTCGATACATTATTTAGGTAGTGTTTGATATATTACAAAAATATCAATTTATTTCGTTGCTAATTTTGGGAGAATTGTATAGTGAAAGAACAATGAGTGACAATGACATAATAATGTTAAAAAAAATCTTACCCGATATTTTTCGCTATACAATTCTCCTAAAATAAGTTATGAAATTCCTTGATATTTATTAAATATGTCAATTATTACCTATAGAATATCAAGTCGATACTGATTTTCTTTAAATTTTGTATAAAAGCTAGAAAACATAAATAAATCTACGCGAAATAGGTTATAGGTTGGCAAGCATGTTGATACTCCTACCTTAAGTGAATTTTGGAAAAATGCCGAAATACGTTTATTATTATATATTTTATTAAAGGAACTTATACAGTGTCCGCAAGAAAGTCCGGATCAAATGGGATTTTTTTTTATTATTAGGTATAGGTAAAAATTGAAAACCCAGTTAGTTTTTGCTTACCTAAAAACCAAAAATGACGTATACTGAAGCAGCTGCACGACTTGCGTTACCTGTCAAATTTGACATTTTTAATAAAATAGGTTCAAAAATGCCCTTATTTAACAAAATATCGAAAAACTTTATTCGAAAAAGTTGTTTATTTAGGCATTTTTAGTCTCTGTCCGAAATTTTGACAGTCTAATACAATTTTTATTTTTTGCCAGGTTCTTGAAAATTTTGATCAACCCTCGTAGATTAACTTTTATACATCGATGTAAAACCATTTGCCTTTACTTCATTTGTAATCTTAATGCATTTTTGTGTAAAATTTTTGTTTCCTATTATTTGTTTTGCTTCAAAAACTGAAATTGTTATTGATTAGTATGTAATGTTTGATGCAAAGTTTATCTAATTACATCAGTTTTGCCAAAACCGACGTTTCCTATTTTTCTTAAGTTAGTAAACAGATGTATAAAAAGAAAATATTAGGAAGCTTTCGTTGAAATTTTACTTAATTAATATTGGATTAAAAAGAATATATATTAATCGCTCGAAACATTTTATTCAACAAAAATATAGTTTAATATAATTAATTTAATATTAATTAAGTAAAATTTCAACGAAAGCTTCCAATATTTTCTTTTTGTACATCTGTTTACTAACTTAAGAGAAATGAGAGACGTCGGTTTTGGCAAAATTGATGTAATTAGATAAACTTTGCATCAAACATTACATACTGAAACTCAACACGGTTTTTTAAAAGGTAAATCCACGCAAACTGCGATATATAGATTTATTCAATGTGTTTTGGAACATCTTGAAAAGGGGGAAATAGGACTGGGAATGCTTTTGCACTTGTCAAAGGCCTATGATTGTCTGGACAGGGACCTACTAATTAGAAAGTTGGAAATGTATGGTGTTAGGGGCAACGCAAAAAAATGGATATTGTCATATTTGAATAAAAGGATGCAATATGTGTATGTGAACAGTCATGGCAAAACTTACAAATCGGAGATGCGAGAAAATAACATAGGAATTGCACAAGGCAGCATACTAGGGCCGCTGTTATTTATAGTATTTATTAATGACTTATCATCTCTTCTGAACTCACCTCAGCAACATATCATCAGTTATGCGGATGATACAAACCTGATTATTGGTTGTAAAACTTTGCAAGATTTGATAGAAATGTCTCAGGAGTTTTTTGATATTGTCACAGAGTGGTATAGTAAAAACAGATTAATATTGAATGAGGAGAAAACTAATTTAGTATTGTTTAGAACAAAACAGTCAAATATTATAAAACCCATTGATATTACACTTGGCTCCAAAGAATTAGATTTCTCTGATAATGCAAAACTCCTGGGAGTTTCGATCAATGAACATCTTGATTGGGTCCATCACATAGATAACTTAGTAAAGAGACTTAATTCAGTTTGCTATGGTATTCGAGTAGTATGTAGGTATATGAATGTGAAAACACTTAAAATAATGTATTTTGCTAGTTTTGAGTCAATACTTAAATATGGCATTATCTTCTGGGGTGGAGATAGTAGAATACAAAGTGTCTTTATAGTCCAGAAAAGATTAATTAGGGTAATAAAAAAAATGAATTACTTAGAAAGTTGTAGAAATGTCTTTAGGGAAATGGGTGTTATGACTGTGTACGCTGTCTATGTGTTTGAATGTCTAATGTTCTTTTTTAAACACAAAGATTATTTTGATATAGATTCCAAGCATGGGTACAGTACTAGATCATTGGATGTTAGGTATCCGATACATAGACTAACACTGACCGAAAAATGTCCACATTATATGTGCCTTAAGTTATTTAATACTTTGCCAGAATATTTAAAACAAATTGATACGCAAAAAATGTTTAAAAGAGAACTTAGAAAATACCTAATTGACCTAGAACCTTATAGTTTAAAATATTTTTATGAACGCTTATAACAATTTAGCAGTATTACTATAAATTTGTTATTTTTTTCTTTAATGTGACGTCATTTCATTTTGTTATGCTTTGTTGTACATTGTTGTGTGTAGCCAGGCCAACCAATTTGAAATAAAGATTATTATTATTATTATTATTATTATTATTATTAATAACAATTTCAGTTTTTTAACCAAAATAAATAATAGGAAACAAAAATTTTACACAAAATTGCATTAAGATTACAAATGAAGTAAAGGCAAATGGTTTTACATCGATGTATAAAAGTTAATCTACGTGGGTTGATCAAACATTTTCAAAAACCTGGCAAAAAATAAAAATTGTATTAGACTGTCAAAATTTCGTATAGAGACTAAAAATGCCTAAATAAACAACTTTCTCAAATAAAGTTTTTCGATATTTTGATAAATAATGGCATTTTTGAACCTATTTTATTAAAAATGTCAAATTTGACAGGTAACGCAAGTCGCGCAGCTGCTTCAGTATACGTCATTTTTGGTTTTTAGTTAAGCAAAAACTAACTGCTTTTTCAATTTTTACCTATATCTAATAATAAAAAAAAATCCCATTTCATGCGAACTTTCTTGCGGACACTGTATATACCAATTTTTGAACCTCCACCAGTTGTAGCTTCCGAGATACAGAACTACGAACAAATTGTTATTATACACAAAATTTATAAGTTGAGGATGTTACTGAGAACTTAATTTCTGAACTAAATATATTCAATTTATTAGTATTAGAATAACAGAATATAGGTATAGCTAGCCGTACCTAAGTACTGATAAAATGTTTTTAAAATTGTCCTGATTATGGGCCGATACGTAAGAAAATTGACACATAGTTTGGGGTAAAACGTTCTCTAAAAAAATCCAGGCTCTTATTTCCTATCTTCACGCTAGGAAAACGCCCCCTCCCCCTTTTGCGTAGGTACGTATTTTAATGACGCTTTCTAATTTATGGGCTACAGTTTTTACTTTGCTGACCTTGCAGACAAATTAAAACACGCCTCAAAATAATTTTTAAAAAAATATTAAACATGCAAACAATTTTTTAATAAATTGTTATTTTAGCTCAAAGTCTGTAGCACAGTTTAACTTTAACACGCTATCTACTGACGAAAACGTCAGTTTAACAAACAGGGTACAGGCTTAAGTTCAAAAGCGACCCGATAGAGGGGAGGAGTTTCAATAACAAATTCAATATTTAACGGACAGAGGAAACAAATGTTACTTAAGTAATTCACACGCGTACTTACGTAAAAAATTTGCAAAGCCCTAATATAATAGGTCAAAAGCACTAACATGTTACCAAACCATTGATAGGAAAAAAAATTGTGTTAAAGAAGAATTAGATAACTATACAGGGTGTCCCATAACTTATGGGCCGTAGAGTAACTAGAGATACTAGACATCAAACTAAGCCGATTAAGTCATATAAGTTTTTTCGGATTGTTACTCGTTCTAGAGATACAGGGTGTTGAAAGTAAAAGTTTATTATTATTATTATTAATATTATTATTTGGTTAAAAGTTTAATAAAGTGTATTGAGGTCAACGGTGGTTACTTTCAACATTTACTAAAGTGAGCTTCTTGTTTTTGTTCCACTGTTTCGAATTTATTGCGTTGTGATAATTAAAATATTAATTTAATTATGTACATGGTTTTTTATGCTTTGGGATGTTTAAAGGGAAATATCTCGAAAACCGTTGAAGATATTAAGATCAATCAGGTATACCTTTTTTACTCAGAAAATACCCTTCTTTAAGAAACTTTAATTGAAAAACACCTAATATCACAGGTAAGAAAAAAAATCATAGATTTATGAAGTCCAGTGAGCGCCCTCTAGTGTGAAACTTAAAAATTTCTACAAATTCTTATTTCTTGCTCACAAAAGTATAATACTGCCAACTTTCAACTCGATTCATTAAACGGTTTTAAAATTATGGCTTATTTTCGAGAATAAACTTTTACTTTCAACAGGGTCCGGTGCACTTTAGGGACAGTGGAATTGCCAAAAAAATTTTCTTGCATTAGATTTTACACACTTTGAATAGTATATTTCACGAAACAAATTTGCGGAATATCCAGTATTTTTGTCAAAAAAACTGTTTAAAGTGCACTGAAAACGAAGGTTTTAAAGACTCCAACCGTAAAAACTCGTTGGTTTCGGGCTTGATAATTGACAACTGACAGCAACGTTGCCGGATTGTAAAGAAATAATGTAAAGTCAGGAAATACACTGAACCTGCATTTCTTATATTTGTACACAAAAAAAAATTGACCTGTTGAACAAGTGCTAACCCGCCCCGATACACCGTTTGGAGCCGAACTGAGGATTAAGTTGACCTGTTGAACAAGTCCTAACCCGCCCCAATACACCGTTTGGACATCAGTTAAGTTTGCAAATGACATTGTGGCAACGTCGCAATATAAATTTTCAACATCCATAAGCTGAAAGCTGTCAAATTGAATAGTTTTCCCTTAGTTGGTGTTTTGTGAGTTTTCCATCATGGCTACATACAGGGTGGCCCTTTAGTGTGGCAAAGTACAATAGCTCCGTTACTATTTCAAATACATTAAAAATATTAATACAAAAGTTGAAGGGCAGTAAGTGACTTATAACGTAAAATTATTTTTAACTCTATAGGGTGGCTCAAAAAAGCGGAACAATAAAAAATGTACTTTTTTCAAATGGAACACCCTGTATATTTTTTCATTTTTAAATTCCACATAAAATTGTAATTATTTTTTATTAAATACATTAATAGTCTATACTTTATAGTTTCCGAGATATTGACTCTTGAAAAGTGACATTTTTGAACTTTGACAGCTTCTAACTTTCTAACAGTACGTCTTAGAGCAAAACGGCTTACATGTCCCTATCTTCAATTTTTATTATCTTCCCAAAAAAATCAATTTCCGGTTAAACCGGATGTTACTCGAAAGCAGGAAATATAGTTGTTCCGGTTTAACGGGAAGTTGATTTTTTTGGGATGATAATAAAAATTGAAGATATTGACATGTAAGCCGTTTTGTTCTAAGACGTGCTGTTAGAAAGTTAGAAGCTGTCAAAGTTCAAAAATTTCACTTTTCGAGAGTCAATATCTCGGAAACTATAAAGTATAGACTAATAATGTATTTAATAAAAAATAATTGTAATTTTATGTGGAATTTAAAAATGTAAAAATATACAGGGTGTTCTATTTGAAAAAGTACATATTTTCTTGTTCCGCTTTTTTGAGCCACCCCACCCTATAGAGTTAAAAATAATTTTACGTTATAAGTCACTTACTGCCCTTCAACTTTTTTATTAATATTTTTAATGTATTTGAAATAGTAACGGAGCTATTGTACTTTGCCACACTAAAGGGCCACCCTGTATGAATATCATAATAAATAAAGATTTTTACCTGTTTTAGTGTATTATTATGAATTTTAGTGAATTAAATTCGGTTATTTGTAATTATCCGCATTTTTTTAAGTGAAAAAGAAGGTAAAACTTTGTCTTTTTGTTGTATCTTCAAGGAAAAATCGACAAATGTACTGTCCCTTAAGTGCACCTTACCCTTTCAACACCCTGTATCTCTAGAACGAGTAACAATCCGAAAAAACTTATATGACTTAATCGGCTTAGTTTGATGTCTAGTATCTCCAGTTACTCTACGGCCCATAAGTTATGGGACACCCTGTATAAGGCCCCTATTCCGAATTATTATTTGTTCTTAAAATTAAAATGCGAAAATGACAGTTATAATTAACTCCTGGTTAGCTCGTTCAAAGGGAACAAAGGTTAATTGCAAAAGGACCCCACCGCACATAAACAATAAATAAGAAAAAAGTACACAAAGACTTACCTTTTAATGAAGCAGAGCACACTTTATATTAGGACGCGCGAAATCAAAAACTTTCCCGAAACCGAAAGACACTTTATCCCAATGGGAGCGTTAAAAAAATTGGACGCAACGAACCACCCCGCGGTAGTTTTCCAAAAATTACAGACGAGCTCCGAACGGTTTAACCACTGGGAATAAAGTGACGAACAAAATATCGAAATCGAGGCAAAAAGTTTACCTTTTTTGTTTGACGATAAGAAAAAGGTGAGTAATACGAAAACGTAATAACGCGTTTGGTCGGATTATATTTTGAAAATAAATGCGTTTATACCTATGGAGATTTTTTACATATTGTGGAGCAAATTATTAGCTTTTTTTTTCTTGTAGATTTTTCTTATTATTTTAGTACGGGATATGTTACAGGGGCGGTGGATAGGACGCCGATTTTTCAAAACTTTTAATTCACACGCTGTTGTTTTGGTTAGTGCAGGGTAGTGTCCGACCAAAACAATATTTTCAGCCGAAACCGAATCTTCGGCCTTGGTCTCAGTTTCGGCCGAAACCGAAACTTAAAAATTTTATTGTATAACTGAAATTTAATTTATTCTACAGCGTGTGCGTGGATTTGCTTGCCAAATGGAAAACTTCTTTATTATCAATTTTTCGAAAAGAAGTTATTTATTATAAAAAGTTTTGCTTTTAAAATTAAAAAGCACATTAAATCGTTAATTAAAAACTTTAAAATGTCGCGTATATTTTAAGAAAAATGGAATTATGGAATAATTTTTTCGAAAGTTCCCAACATTTTTTTAAATATTTCCTATAGTGGATACTATAGCTAAAGATATAAGCTAACGTCCTATAAAATAGGGAGGTTTCAAAACTTTCAGTTACTATGTAATTGAATTTTTTCTTAAAATATACGCGACATTTTAAAGTTTTTAATTTTTTCTAAAGTTCCCAACATTTTTTGAAATATTTCGTATGGTAGATACTACAGCTAAAGGTATAAGCTATCGTCCTATAAAATATGAAGGTGTCAAAACTGTTAGTTCCGATGTAAATGCCATTTTTCTAAAAGAATACGCGATATTTCAAGGTTTTTAATTTTTTACAAAGTCCCCAACATTTTTTGAAATATTTCATATGGTGGATACTATAGCTAAAGGTATAAGGTATCGTTCTATAAAATATGGAGGTGTCAAAACGTTTAGTTCCGATGTAATTGTCATTTTTCTAAAAGAATACGCGATATTTCAAGGTTTTCAATTTTTTATAAAGTCCCCAACATTTTTTGACATATGGTGGATACTAAAGCTAGAGGTATAAGTTAACGTCCTATAAAATATGCAGGTGTCAAGACTTTTAGTTACGATGTAATTGACATTTTTCTTAAAATATACGCGACATTTAAAAGTTTTTAATTTTTCCAAAGTTCCCAACATTTTTTAAAATATTTCGTATGGTGGATACTAAAGCTAGATGTGTAAGCTATCATCTTATAAAATATGAAGGTGTCGAAACTTTTAGTTCCGATGTAATTGTCATTTTTCTAAAAGAATACGCGATATTTCAAGGTTTTTAATTTTTTATAAAGTCCCCAACATTTTTTATGTCATATGCTGGATACTAAAGCTAGAGGTATAAGTTAACGTCTTATAAAATATGGAGGTGTCAAAACTTTTAGTTACGATGTAATTGCCATTTTTCTTAAAATATACGCGACATTTAAAAGTTTTTAATTTTTTCCAAAGTTCCCAACATTTTTTAAAATATGCCGTATAGTGGATACTATAGCTAAAAGTATAAGCTATCGTCCTATAAAATATGGAGGTGTGAAAACTTTTAGTTAAGATGTAATTGCCATTTTTCTTAAAATATACGCGACATTTAAAAGTTTTTAATTTTTTCCAAAGTTCCCAACATTTTTTAAAATATGTCGTATAGTGGATACTATAGCTAAAAGTATAAGCTATCGTCCTATAAAATATGGAGGTGTGAAAACTTTTAGTTAAGATGTAATTGCCATTTTTCTTAAAATATACGCGACATTTAAAAGTTTTTCATTTTTTCCAAAGTTCCCAACATTTTTTAAAATATGTCGTATAGTGGATACTATAGCTAAAAGTATAAGCTATCGTCCTATAAAATATGGAGGTGTGAAAACTTTTAGTTAAGATGTAATTGCCATTTTTCTTAAAATATACGCGACATTTAAAAGTTTTTAATTTTTTCCAAAGTTCCCAACATTTTTTAAAATATGTCGTATAGTGGATACTATAGCTAAAAGTATAAGCTATCGTCCTATAAAATATGGAGGTGTGAAAACTTTTAGTTAAGATGTAATTGCCATTTTTCTTAAAATATACGCGACATTTAAAAGTTTTTAATTTTTTCCAAAGTTCCCAACATTTTTTAAAATATGTCGTATAGTGGATACTATAGCTAAAAGTATAACCTATCGTCCTATAAAATATGGAGGGTTTTTTCCAGAGTTCCCAACATTTTAAAAATATGTCTTATAGTGGATACTATAGCTAAAGGTATAAGCTATCGTCCTATAAAATATGGAGGTGTCAAAACTTTTAGTTCCGATGTAATGGCCATTTTTCTAAAAGAATACGCGATATTTCAAGGTTTTTAATTTTTTATAAAGTCGCCAACATGTTTTGACATATGTCATATAGTGGATACTATAGCTAAAGGTATAAGCTATCGTCCTATAAAATATGGAGGTGTCCAAACTTTTAGTTCCGATGCAATTGTAATTTTTCTTAAAATATACGCCACATTTAAAAGTTTTTAATTTTTTCCAAAGTTCCCAACATTTTAAAAGAAATTTCGTATGGTGGATACTAAAGCTAGAGGTGTAAGCTATCGTTCTATAAAATATAGAGGTGTCGAAACTTTTAGTTCCGATGTAATTGCAATTTTTCTTAAAGTTTACGCGACATCCGAAGTTTTTAATTTTTTCCAAAGATCCCAACATTTTAAAAAATATTTTGTATGGTGGATACTAAAGCTAGAGGTGTAAGTTAACGTCCTATAAAATATGGAGGTGTCAAAACTTTTAGTTAAGATGTACCTAATTGCCATTTTTCTAAAAGAATATGCGACATTTCAAGGTTTTTAATTTTTTATAAAGTCCCCAACATTTTTTGACATATGTCATATGGTGGATACTAAAGCATAGAGTTAACGTCCTACTATAAAATATGGAAGTGTCCAAACTTTTAGTTCGGATGTAAAATAGGGAACTTGACAAAAATTTTAAATTGTGAAAAAATTTTATAAATCGTAAGTATATATTGTCATAAAACATATGGCAGCAAAAAAAAACAACATATTTCGTCCCAAAAGACCGCTAGATTTAAAACTGCCCCAAAATTCAAATTATCCCAAGCGGGTAAAAACGGGTCGTGACGTCACGAAGTATTATTTGTCATGATGACCAGGGCCGGATTTATGGTAACCGCTGCCCTAGGCCCAAAGAAATGTTGCCGCCCCCCAGGCGCGTTTTCAGCTGTCAGTTTTGGGGGGGTAAGGAAAAAAACAGCGCCGAAAGTTTTTTGGGTGCCACGCCCTTGTTTCAACGATGTGACGTGGTTTTAAAGCAAAAAAAAGGAATAGTAGCGCCGCAGGCGAAAATTTTTTGGAGGTTACGCCTCTTTACTGATTTGTCAGTGTTTGTTTTTTGGTATGGGGGGGGGGTAGCTACCCCCATCAACCCCCCTCAAATACGCGCCTGCCGCCCCCACCTAGAATATCATACTAAATGTTTAACAATTTACTACAAATATTAAAAAACACAATACCTCAAGAAATAAAAATGTATTCTTCAAATTCTTTGAGTTAACCATATATTTCTAAAAAACAATATTTCAAACAAAAAATCACAGACAGAAATATGAAAATTGTTCAAAAACGAATGCTGTGTTACGTCATTATACACGGTGAGGATTTTAAAGTGTTACAACGCAATATCTGAAAAACGGCTAGAAATATTTTAGTCAAATTTTGGGACGTGGATAGAGAGGTTGGGGGACAAATTTTAAAATATTTTTGACATTTACCCCCCCTCCAGATTTTATGTGGCTAGTGACAAATTTGAAATGTCAAATGGAAAGGTATTTATTTTTTTCGATAATTCGATTCCTCGTCAATAATTACGTAAGTGCGCAGAAAATTGTTACATTTACTCTACTGGTTGCTTAGTTACGAATTTTTCAATAAATAAAATTGGAATACTTAAAACTACACATTTTAAATCATGACACCTACCTCCTATGATTATTGTTTATCCAAACCTTTAATTGTGTTGTATCCTAGGAAACCACTTTTGACTTTGACAAGTAGTAATAATCTGATTCTGATTCAAACGTATTTTCTGTTGATAAAGTTCATTATTCAGTGCAATTATGGAACAATCTTATGACATTGAAATAGACATGTTGTTAATTCTGGGAGAATGTAGAAAAAACTACCGGGAAGCGGCGCAATTGTGGACTGTTAGGTTTCCCGCCATTCAAAAATCTCATATGGCATTTAAGCGATCGAGGTCGCAGCACGGGAATCCTTAAAAATAAGAACAGAGTTAGAAGACAAACAAAAACTAATGACGATATGGCCGTTGGAGTGTTGGGTGTAATAGCTGTAAATCCTCATGTTGGTTCAAGGGAACTTGCTCGTCATTCAGGAATGTGCCAAAAATCGGAACTGGCTATTTTACACAAGAACAATTTTCACCCTTACCACATAACTCTTCATCAGGAATTGTATCGCCAAGACTTTCAAAATAGGATTACATTTTGTACGTGGGTACCAACTTTAATTCACGAAAACAATGCATTTTTAAGAAAGATAGTATTTTCTGACGAAGCTACATTTACCAATTGTGGTCAGGTAATTATTTAAATTAATATGGATTAATGTAACTTTTAATAATCAAAAATAAGTAATCCACTACTTGATAGGTGTACATAGATAAATACATATCTAAACACCCGTTAACGGGTGTTTAGAGAATATTCTCATACATTTAGATTTATTTTTAATTTTGTACTAATTCAATCAATTTTGCTTTTCTTAATTTAAGGTCAACCGGCACAATTTACACTATTGGGCACCTCAAAATCCTCACTGGATGAGATTTCTGCCAAACCAACATCCTTGGTCGGTTAATACCTGGTGTGGCATAGTCGGAGATAGAGTCATTGGACCACATTTTTTTGACCGTCACCTAAATGGAGAAATGTATAATAATTTTTTACAAACCGATTTGCCACAACTTCTGAATAATAATGGAAATCAACAAGAACTATGGTTTCAGCAAGATGGTGCTCCGCCACATTTTGCCCGACAAGCTCGAGATACACTAAATGAAATGTTTGGAAACAGATGGATTGGTCGTGGTGGTCCTGTAAATTGGCCTGCAAGGTCACCAGATTTAACCCCATTAGATTTTTTCTTGTGGGGATTTATAAAAGATAAAGTTATGGCTACACCACCGACCACACCAGAAAACATGAAAGATCTTATTCAACAAGCATGTAATTTAGGAACTCCTCAAATGTTAACTCGCGTGCGCAACTCATGTCAAAAAAGAATTGCAAAATGTTTAGAAATGGATGGGGGTCATTTCGAACACCTTTTGAAGCATTTGGAAGTATATCTGATTGTAAACCAATGGTTTTTGATAGTGTCCGACCGAAACAAGATTTTCAGCCGAAACCGTAACCGAATCTTCGGCCTTGGTCTCAGTTTCGGCCGAAACCGAAACTTATTTATAGGTGTTAAAAATTTTATTGCATGCTAAAATTTAATTTATTTTATACTAGCGTGTACCCGGCATGCGTTGCAACCCGCTGGTATAAATACAAACCCGATATATTAGTACCCGGCATGCCACTTTCTGAAATTGCACCCGTGCGAAGCCGGGGCGGGTCGCTAGTTAGGTACACATAAAAACCTTCCTCTTGAATCACTCTATCTATTAAAAAAAACCGCTTCAAAATCCGTTGCGTAGTTTTAAAGATTTAAGCACAAATAGGGATATAGGGACAGACGGGCGATAGCGACTTTGTATTATACTATGTTAAGATATGACGAGATCGATCTTGGGAACGAATTGACCTCTTCCCCCCCCCCCCCCCCCAAAAACAAAATGACAGAAAAAATCTATTTATACAGTGAGGACCTAAAGTCCCCCCCCCCCTCTAACTAACTCCAATGGTACCTCATTTTGAAGGTTTTTTAATGCTTAAAACATTCTCCAATTTAAAAAACATTTGGTTCAGTATGAAATGAAATTTATTAATTATAAATATTTTAAACAAAAGATAAAGGGACAAATATTCTATTAGTAAATTCCTCTCGGCTCTCGGACATTGTGAAGCGCCTGTGGCGTTATCCTTGAACAAACATCTGTAATTCGTTGCCTAAGTTCTTCTAATGAGCCTGGAGCCGTTTTATAAACCTCAGTTTTAACGTATCCCCAAAGAAAAAAATCTAGAGGCGTTAGGTCTGGCGATCTAGCTGGCCATTCTGTCGGACCTCGATGACCAATCCACCAATTTTCATAAGATTCGTCTAGGTAATTTCTGACTTGCCTAAAATAGTGTGGCGGTGCACCATCTTGTTGAAATACAACCTCTTGAAACTCATGTGGGTTTTGGGCAACAACATCATTAATAAGTGGAGTAATTGTATGTTGCAACATATCCAGGTACCTGGGGCCATTAAGATTATATTCCAGAAAAATGGGACCTATAATGTGATTACCCAAAATGCCTGCCCAAACATTTATTTTCTGGGGAAACTGTGTGTGTCCCTCCCGAAAAACATGAGGGTTTTCATCACTCCAGTACCTACAGTTTTGGGTATTAACTCGTCCATGTAAGAAAAAAGTACTTTTGTCGCTAAAACAGATATTCCGCAAATAGTTATTATTTCTTACGATTCTTTCTGACATAATTTCGCAAAATTCTAGTCGTCTATCTGGATCATCTTCTGTTAATTTTCATCTTATATGGGTGAAATTTAAGGCTTTTCAAAATTATTTTGACAGAACTACGAGAAACATTACATGCCTCAGCCACGTGTTTTGTTGGCTGTTGGGGAGTAACAACCATTTCAGCTAAAACTTGGACTTTCACATCTTCCACGATTTTTGGCCTTCCAGACCTTGGTGCGTCTTTAACCGAACCAGTTTCTTAAAATTTTAAGATTAGTTTTCGCAAAAATTTTCTGCATATTTGGCGTTCCGGATATCGTTCATTGAACATACGAACAGCAGCATGGTAATTTCGGTTAGCTTCGCCAAAAATAATAATCACTTTAAATTTATCTTGTAAAGAACGAGCCATTTAAGACAATTTCGAGGTAAAAATATTTTCTTGTCAATTAGACATTTAAAAACAGTAAAACAGCAACAATCAATAGACAACTATAGGTGAAAAAAGTGTGTTATAAACAGTGGTAGTCATAATGTAGAAACCGATATTATTAATTCCTGTTTAGAAAATACTGAACTAAATGTTTTTTTATTTGGAGAATGTTTTAAGCATTAAAAGACCTTCAAAATGAGGTACCATTGGAACCCCCTTTCCATTTAAAAAAATATTCCAAAAGCGGACCCAGCTGTCATCTTGACATTTAAAGCTGTCATTGGTATATCAAAAAGTGCAAGACTTGCTCAAATATTATCGTTCAAAATTTCATTAAAATATACCGAACGGTTTAAAAGTTAGAGGGGGGGGACGGACTTTAGGTCATCACTGTATAAGTACTACAGTGTGACCAGTAATGTCTCATATGGGATTTTTTAAATTAATAACTTTATTCGAAATTTAACTTTGGCATCAAGTTCTGCTTCGATCGAAATGAAAATTAAGCAAAAAAAATAGTAGTCACGTGATTCCTATTATCTGTAAAATTTTAATTATTTTCAAAAAATAATTTAAAAGTGGGGTTATTTCTGAAAGTATCGAAAAAAGTTATTAGAAAAAGATTTTTTAAATGCAGTTGCTAGCCCACATGCAAAATTTTAGGTGCCGAAGATAATTTTGATTTTTTACCCATATTTGGTAAATTGCACCACTTTTGCAAAATAAGACGACGCAACCTGCATAAAACTTCTTAGTTTTGACAATGCTTTATTTCAAATGCATTTTCTTTAAAGTAGGTAGCGCCATATTAAATGTGTGTTTTTCTACAAAATCAAAATTGGGCTTTAAAATTTGGTTGCATGTGATGTAAAGTTTATTTGTTTTTGACCCTGTTTAAGGTAACTTCATAAAATAAGTATTTTGGAAAACGTAGTTTGTGGTTGAAAGTAATACACCTTAATATTAAGACAAAAAAGAACACAGTGTCATTAATAAAGTGTTCATTAAGTGGAAAATAAATTTTAGTGGTGGGTAAAAAATTAAAATTATTATCTTATGCAGCTGAAATTTTGCATGTGGGCTAGAAACTGCATTTAAAAAACTTTTTCTTATAACTTTTTTCGATATTTTCAGAAATAACCCCACTTTTGAATTGGAAAAAATTAAAATTTGACAGATAATGCGAATCCCGTGTCTACTATTTTTTTGCTTAATTTTTATCTCGATCGAAGCAGAACTTGATGCCAAAGTCAAATTTCGAATAACGCTATTAATAAAAAAAGTTTCGGCATGGCCGACGGTTCGGCCGGTTTTTAGCCGAAACGGAAACTGTCACCGAAACTAGATTTTTTGGCCGAAACTAGCCGAAACCGAACCTTCGGTCGGTCACTAGTTTTTGATGAATGGACTGTTGTATTGTGGTGTGCAAGGCAAGGGAATGGTTCTTGGGAAATAATGATACTTCTCCTATAATACTTACTGGTTTTTAATTGAAAAATTATACAAAAATGTAAAAACAGGTAGAAGAAAACATAATGGAATAAAAGGCAATAACAGAAAACACTTAAAACGAATAAAATTAAATAACAAACGTTACAACGGTTTTTTTAGTACACAAAATGGCTCGGCGATTTACAACTTATACTCTTTACAACTTATACTCTTCCCAATTCACCAGTTTCTCCGGAAAGATATACGACGTCTCCAGTTCTAAACATTTTGGTTACGTTCTTTACTCCAACTATACAGGGTAGACCATATTCTCTAGCCACCACAGCACCTAAAAGAAAAACCAAAATAGTCCATAGTAAAAAAAATAGTGACCGCCTGGCAGTGTATTATAGGAAATATTGTAATTATAGGGAAAAAAAAACCCACAGTCGTCTCCACAAATATATTAAAAAAGGTCAAATTAATGTGGTGTACATGTTTCGGTACTAGAGAGTACCATCATCAGCACCGAAGGGCCTAAGTGCCACTAATACTAGGAATGTAAAAGATATTTAAAAATTAAAAACTAAAAACCATGAATAAGACATTTTAATCTGTATTCGTCTAAGCACTCAAAATGTCCTCGTCTCATTCATGGTTTTTAGTTTTTAATTTTTAAAAATCTTTGACATTCCTAGTATAAGTGGCACTTGGGCCCTTCGGTGCTGATGATGGTACTCTCTAGTACCGAAACATGTACACCACAATAATTTGACCTTTTTTAATATATTTGTGGAGACGACTGTGGTTTTTTTTCCCTATATCTCTACAGATCCACTTTGAGATATAATGGACTATTTCCGTAAAATATTGTAATTATTGAATCTAATAAATATTGCGAAGTGTTATAGTATAGTAGACGAGAAAGTCGAAATTTCGAAATTGCTTAAGGAGTAAAGTACCCCATTTTTCACTTTTGAGAAACATTGAACTTAAAGGGCAATATAAAGCTCTTCGCAGATGAAACAACAAATATTCATTTTGCTGAAATTTT
This sequence comes from Polydrusus pterygomalis, assembly GCA_963969555.1. Lineage (NCBI taxonomy): Eukaryota > Metazoa > Arthropoda > Insecta > Coleoptera > Curculionidae > Polydrusus > Polydrusus pterygomalis. Next base: position 19,489,125 of record OZ018385.1, on the reverse strand, counting down.
CGCAGAAATTTTGCTATCAATAATGATCTTAAAATACTTCTTTCTTGGCTTCAATCAAATAAAATTGCCTTAAATGTTACAAAATTTTCTTTTATGTTTATAACTAAAAATAAAATAAATTATATTATTATCTTCTTAAAATTTAATAATAATATAATATTTAATATTCAAAAACCACAAAATTTTTAGGATTAGTTTTAGACAAAAAATTTAACTTGGAAAGGCTATATCCATTATATTAGAAATTCGATATCTGTTTTGTACAGAGCTAGATATATTACATTCCTTTCAAATACTTAAAAAATATTTATATTTCATTAATATACAGGGTGTTTCTTAATGACGTGCTAATATTTTAGGGTGTGATTCCTCAAGTCATTTTATGAAGAAAAATTCATATAAACATATCGCACCTTTAAAAGTAGAGTGACACAACTCGAAAATTGTATATTTCTAGGTTTAATCATAAAATGGCACTAAATACCGCCCCCTATCAGCTGCCACTGGACCTAATACTAAATCGCTTCTCCCCAATTAGAGGAACCTATTTATGCCTTTTTCATATTAACGGTATTCGCGCGTCTTTTTAATATTAAAGAGTATCATTTCACTCATTTCAGTATGTTGTCGCATGAGACGGAAAATTGACACTGCTTTAAGTCTAAACTGACTTGATTCCAAACATTTTACAAAAAAGTAACTGGTATTTAATGAAAAAAGGACTTATTCTAAAATGACTCGCTGAGTACGACAATTTTAATTTTAAAATGGCATAACTCCAAATAATTCGTTCGTTGTTAAAAAAAAATTTGGCAGTAAAAAGACCTAACTTGTTTTTTATTTTTATTTTTTTTACTATTAAGGGTAGGTTTTAATATCAAATTTAAATAATTGTCTTCTAGTAAAACCATTTAGTTTCCCCAAATTTAACATTTAATTTAATTTATTACTTGGGCTTAGGAGACAAAAGAGTTAGAGGGCTCCAATATATTTTACAGTTTTTCTTGTTTTCTGCAAAACTCTATTTTTTGGATTGTGTCACTTTAATTTTAAAGGTGCGATATGTCGTAAACGGCTTAAATTTTTTGCTACAGTGTGTTGAATTTTTTCTTTTTTAATGAGTTTTTGTAATATCTCCGAAAGTACTTTTTTATTGTTTGCTTATCTAAAGGTAAATGTATGTGGTTTTGTCGCGAGAAGTCACAGTTAATCTCTGAATATACGCTCTATGTTTTTTTTACCATGTGAAACAAGTCCTCCTAGTTCAGTCACTATTCCAGATAACATTGGGAAATACGGGGACCATCCTATGTCGGTGCAGTATGTTATCAAAATGTCCCCTGCAAAAAATATCAATATTAAAAGCGGCTGACGGTAGGGAGCCGCGCCTCAGTAGATACACAGTTTATTTATTCACTGACATTATTAGACGTGTCAAACTTAAATAACGAATTTTCATTGCCAATGCCTCAAAGATTGTTACTTGAGCTTGGAATGTTACTAAGTCGAGAAACATCAATAATGCATACCAGCATTAAAGTGTTAATATTTCGTAAACGGGTGAATACCGGGTGGCCCACTCTCAACGCAGGATTCCATAGCATCTAAACTGTTCAACTTTTTAATATTTTTTAAAAACAGAGTTTTAGGGATGCATTGGGTCTACAATTTAAAATTATTTCAAATTATACAGGGTATCTCAAATGGTCAGGGTATATCAAACATACTTTTTTTTAAATGGAACACCCTATATATTATGATATTTTTGGATTGGATGATCAATTCTAAGAATATTCTGTATAACATATAATATGTTTAAATTTAACAGTTTTTGAGTTATTAACGATTTTTCAAAAATTTCGTGTTTGCAGCACGTAAAGAATGTGCACCTGTCGGTAGTACAGACTGGCAGGAATAAACGAAATTTGGGTTATGTTTGTTGTTCAGTAGCGTCTAAAGCATACTTTAAAAACAAAAACATTTACCGAAGTCTTTTAAAATGCCTTTCTAAATGTAACAATTTTTAAAACGTAAAAATTCTTAAAAGTCTGTTATTTTGAATACATACCATATTATGCCTAATATAATAACATTTTGAATACAATTCTAATTATACTAGGGTTCCTTATACCTACCTTTTATAGTTTTCTCTAAAATAGCTATTTCTTCCTTTACCATATAAGGTCGATGTTTATTTTCTCATAGAGTGCCTTGAATGCCGCATCGTGTCCGTACGACGCTCTTTTTCTAGAGTGCCATGGACACCCAACTATTCATTTTATTAATCATTTGAAGTTTTTCTTTAAAGGAAAAAATTAATGATATTGCTTAAACTTAAAACAACAGAAATATTTTTTTAATTTACAAATACTGAAAAATGTCGCTTCAAATGACTTAAGATCAATAAAATGAGTAGTTGGGTGTCCATGGCACTTTAGAAAAAGAGCGTCTTACGGACACGGTGCGGTATTCAAGGCACTCTATGAGAAAATAAACACCGAGTTTATATGGTAAAGGAAGAAATAGCTATTTCAGAGAAAACTATAAAAGGTAGGTATAGGGAACCCTAGTATAATTAGAATTGTATTAAAAATGTCGTTCGATTAGGCATAAAAAATAATATGTATTTAAAATAAGACTTTTAAGAATTTTTACGTTTTTAAAATTGTTACATTTACAAAGGCAAAGCCATTTTAAAAGACTTCGGTAAATATTTTTGTTTTTTAAAATGTGCTTTAGACGCTACTGAACAATCATATTCCAAACACGAAATTTTAGAAAAATCGTTAATAACTAAAAAACTGTTAAATTTAAACATTATATGTTATACAAAATATTCTTAGAATTGATCATCCAATCCAAAAATATCATAATATTTAGGGTGTTCCGTTTAAAAAAAAGTATGTTTGATATACCGTGACTATTTTAGACATCCTGTATAATTTTAAATAATTTTAAATTGTAGACCCAATGCCCTATAACTCTGTTTTTAAAATTTTTTAAAAAGTTCAATAGTTTAGATGCTATGGAATCCTGCGTTGAGAGTGGGCCACCCGGTATAGATGATTAATTTATGAAAAATGTCTAGAATTGATTGTAGAATGTAAAAATATACAATAGGTTTCATTGAATAAATTAAAGTTTATACACGTAGCATTTTTATGATCTACCCAGTATAATATCTTTTTTCTAAAAAAAAATACATTTCAAAAATATTAATTTGACTAGTCCGAGCGATTCTTGATTAACTGGGCGGTCTTCTACAGTGGCACAAATGGATGAAAAATTTCATTTTCGGGAAAAAGTCATTCTTGATAAAAAGTTTTGCTTGTAAAAAAAATGCAATTCACGAAAAGAAAATTTTGATTTTTTATACAGGGTTCGCAAAAACTTCAAAAACATTATTTTTCTCCAAGAGAGTAAACTACCATTATTTTTCATTTTTTACCAAAATCCCAATATTTAGAATAACGTTTGTAATTTAAATCCGATATTTAAAATAAATTTTTAGAGGTAAATGGAAATTTTCCTGCTCAATAAAAATATTAATATAAAATTTTATTAGACTCTATCTTCATAATGGGTGGTGTGTATCTTATTTTAAAATTTTAAATGCATTTCGTACCATCTTTTGTAAAAACAAGGAATTTTTCACCTTTTTATTACTTTGCTTTACGTATGGGGCAAATTTGAAGTTGTCAAATAGAATTTGATGTGTTTTAAAAATGTTGATCTCAGAACAAAGGGTTTATTTAGTTCAATGTTACGGTGCGGGCGAAAGTTCTTACAACTTTGTGATAGAGAAATTTAATCAAAGATACCCTAACTTTTACGTCTCAAAAATGGAACTTCATAAATTATTAAGAAAATTTCAGCGAACTGGTTCCGTTTCCAATTTAAAAAAAAACTATGATCAGAATGACGCAGCTTCCGTAATCGTATTGTAGTCTGTTGCTGACAATCATACCCTTTCATTAAGAAACCGAACTCAAGAACTTGATGTAGTAAAAAAACTCATATTCAGTATATTTTAAAAGCAAACAAAATATTCCCAAGTGAAAACAGGAATTTTCATAAATTTATCATGTTCTCCGATGAATCGACATTTTCAACAAACTGGAGCGAAAATAATCCCCGTTTTCGAATTCCTGCAAGAAGACAATATTACAAAAAAGTAAATGACTGGTGTGCGATTTCTTATTATGGCATTATTGGCCCATACTTTTTCGAAAACACGTGTGACCGTAGGAGTTACCTTGAAATGTTGAAAACATTCCTTTCTGACAACCTAGAAAAATTGCCTCTCCAATTTAGGAACGAAATGTAGGTACTTTCAACAAGATGGATGCCCTGCGCATTTCGCAATTGAAGTGAGAGAATGGCTTAATAATACATTTGGCCACAGATGGATTGGTCGGAATGGTCCGGTTCTGTGACCCCCAAGAAGTCCCGATTTAACTATTTCATATGCCTATCTTTGGGGGCGCCTCAAACAATTAGTGTACTCTCGTTCAATTGAGAACGACATACAGCTTCTAAAACAGCGAATTGTTGAAGCTGTTCAAACAATTTCCATTGAAGAAATTCGAAGAAGTTTTGACCATATTCGTTTACAGCTGGAAAAATGTGTTGAATATGGAGGAGGAGTGTTTAAATAGCAAATTATGAAATTATTATTTGTTGTTATTTTAAGATTTTTTTGTGTTATTTCCGGGGTCATTTCATTTGTGAAATTAAAAATACATATTTCTGGTAACACCAAAAATCAGTTTTTGAAACTGTTTCATACCCCTTTGTCATTGATAATGTATGTATTTCGACCGCTAATGCTGCTATCCAAAAAAAAATCTTTTACCTCTAAAAATTAAAAAAACTAAAAAAATCGAAGATTTATTTTAAATCTCGGATTTAAATTACAAACGTTATTCTATATAGGTTTTCTAATTGGCATTTTGGTCAAAAATGAAAAATAAAGGTAGTTTACTCTTGGAGAAAAATCATGTTTTTGAAGTTTTGCGAAACCTGTATAAAAAAATCAAAATTTTCTTTTCGTGAATTGCAATTTTTCTTATAGTAGGGGAGCCCAACAGGGGATTTTGGGATTTACTCAAGCGCGGCAGATTAACATATGGGGGATACCTTGCACCCTGGTTGAGTACCTCCGCCCTGTCTAAACCCTCTATATAGTGCCGCGCGTGTACGGCAGCTGATCAGAATAGTAAAAAAAAATCGATAGCTGGATTTACAACAACGAACAAACCCGAGCGCGTCAGATTAAGGTGTGGTGGGTTAATTACATGCTAAAGAGTCTGCATTTCAATAATCTGACGATTTGAGCGTGACGTAAGGAAGTGGGAGGGTCACAAAGTTGCAAAAAAAACGTCACATGGACATTCTCGAGCGCGGTCAATTTTTTTTTATTTTGAAGGAAATAATTCAAGGATACGGGAAAAATATAATCTGCCGATCACCACAAGCCGAAGTAACAAAAATCGTCAATAAAGTTTATTAGCGCGTGCAGCTGCAGTGAAGCACTCCGCGCCTCAATGTCTCTTTCTTTATCTCTCACTCTCTCGCACCGTCCCCACACTACTTTCCGTCAGCCATCACGCCATCACAGGCTGATCACAGCATTCGTGGGATTATATGTACAGGGTTATTATTTTACATTTTAGTTTGTCTCACTTTTAAAAGCCTGTAACTTTTTTGTTTTTTGAGTTAGCGCGTTCACTCAAAAAGTAGGATGTAGAACTTTTGGCCAAGTATTTATGGGTTTTGTCAAAAATGACAGTAGGTGTCACATGTCACATTTAAAACCAAACATTTAATTTTTTAAATGAGACACTCTGTATATTAGAAGCGCATTAGATGGTTTCTTGTCTTCCGATTTAAAAAATATAACACACTTATGCATTCTTCTCTTAATTCTATCAAAAATATGTAAAAATAATATTATTAAAAAGCATCAAGATAGTTATGAAACCGTTTTGTTGCTATGGATTTTGTCTTTATTTATATCGCAGTCTGTCACTCTTATTGTTATTACTCGTTCCGAATTTTGTACCGAAATATTTTTGATCATGAAATTTGTTTTTAAACCGTCAGATTAACAAAATCCCTCAAAATAATCGTCAGATTATGAATCAGCACGACCAGGACACCAAGCTGAACCGTCTGTATGAAAATCTGACGCGCTCGAGCATGTCAAACTAACGTTTTTTTTTTGCATTTTCGAAAAGTCGCCACAAGCTTGCGTCACATCCGAATCGTCAGTCTATTGAATGAAGCTTCCTTAGGGATCCCTTAACATCCCCTCTGAATATCTGACACGCTCGAGTAAATTTTTTTTTTCCATTTTTAACCCTTCCGTACCGCCGCCCCCACCATCAAAACCGGCAGATTAATGTACCTCCGTCATGAGAGTCACGTGGGGCATATACACTATTAATATCTGACGCGCTCTAGTATATCCATGTGACTGTTTTTTTTTTACATTTTTGAAAGCCTGTAGTAACTTCCCCCACCGGTGAAAGGGTACACATGATATGACATTTTTTCCTTTCTAGCATCCAATCTTCAAGATCCAATAGGTCCCCACGAAGACAGGACTGGGCTAAGTTATTTTACTATCGCATTAACCATATTTTAAAGTTGTCTGAATGGTTTAATAGCATAATAGCTTGCAAAGATACAGCGTTAATTTTATTTACAATTGAAACATCGAACTCAACGTGCGATAGATTAAAAGTTATGGCGTTGCTAATTGGTAAAACATAGAAATACATATGACATGCACAAAATTTATTAATGGAAAACGCTATCAACAACCCTGACAACATACAAGAGTTTCATCACCCAAATATTGCAGAAGAGCCAAACAAGCGGCAAGCGATGCGCCTGCGCACGTTTCGCGTTCAATGCTACGTTGCCATATTATAATTTACGTTCGCAGCGTCCTTGGAGGATGGTGCCTAGTGATGGACGGTCTGATGGTCAGGCTCGCCGAAGCCGGCTTCTACGCACAAGCATATGCGGACGATGGCCTCGTACTGGTTACGGGAAAACATCTGAACGTGGTGTGCGACAGAATGCAACTGGCCTGCAGGATAGTAGAAGGGTGGTGTAGAGAGAACGGACTTTCTGTCAACCCAGGTAAGACTGAGATGATTCTCTTTACAAAAAGGAAGAAAACAGACGAGTTTAGAGCGCCACAGCTTTACGGAAAATCCCTAGACTTGGTGCAGAAGGTTAAATACTTAGAAATTATTCTAGACAGTAAGCTCACATGGACGGCGCACGTGGACCACGTAGTGAAAAAGTCTACGGCGACCTTCTATCAGCTTAGACGAGCGGTGGGAGCCAGTTGGGGTCTCAAACCCCGCATTATGCACTGGCTCTTCACAGCGGTCATTAGACCGAGAGTCGCCTATGGCTTGATAGTCTGGTGGCCCGCGGTAGAAAAAACCACTGCTAGAGCAAAACTTTCGAAAGTGCAGAGATTGGCTGGCCTCGGTATAACCGGAGCCATGAGGACGACCCCTACAGCCGCGCTTGAAATTCTACTTGGGCTGCCTAGGCTCCCACTCTGGATACAGAAGGAGGCAATGGCGGCCTACATGAGAATGAGATGCACTTTCTGTTGGAAAGGTATTGGAGACGTAGGGCACACGAGGATAGCCCGACTAGCGGAAGCAGAGGTTCCGATACTGAACCTCGCAGCGACCCTGACAGAGGACCCGTTAAGGTTGAACAGGAAGTACTCCCTCACGATCCCTACCAAGGAACAATGGGAGAGAAAAGAGGTTCTATTCCCAGAGGATGCTCTGGTATGCTACACCGATGGGTCGCGCATGGCCGGAACGGAATCCTCAGGAGCCGGAGTATATATTGAAAATACTGACACCCGAGAGAGCTACCCACTAGGATGGCTCGCAACAGTCTTTCAAGGAGAGGTGTTTGCCATCTTAATGTCGGCCAGTATGGCAGAGGTCAGAGACTGCGCAGAGCGTGCGGAATATGTATGCTCCGACAGCCAAGCTGCCCTAAAAGCCATTTGTAAACCAAGAGTCACAACCAACCTCGTCAGCGAATGCGTCGATGCCCTGGAAAGACTCTCGAGGAGGAAAGAGGTAAACCTGGTCTGGGTCCCCGGACACCAAGGGGTTCAGGGTAACAAGATGGCAGACGAACTTGCCAGACGTGGAGCTGAGACCCCATTCCTTGGACCAGAACCGGCTATAGAAATAACAAAAAAGCAGGTAGGATCTGCACTCAACGAGTGGGCTGAACGCCGCTCTAAGGAGCAATGGCGGACGATCCAAGGGTGCAGACAAGCTAAGGACTTTATAGCATGGCCGAGCAAAGCTAAGCTAGATTGGATTCTAAATAGAAGACGATGTGTCCTAAATCCCTTAATTGGGATACTGACAGGACACTACAAGCTAAGGAAGCACCTAGCACTGATTGGTGTCGAAGACGACCCAATCTGTGCCGGATGCCTGGAGGAGGAAGAGACCCCGCTGCATTTTCTGGGTACCTGCGAGGCCCTGGGAAGACTCAGGCACCAGGTCCTGGGATCGGCGGCTCTCCAGAAGGAATAAATCACGGCCCTAGCCTGGAGCGACATACTCAACTTCATAAAGAGGTCGGGACGCTTTGGCGGGGGCCAAGGTGGTTAGTGTGATTGGGGGAAGACTCTGGGGTAGGCAAAAAGGATCGCGGTTGGTCTACTTGCCAGGTTTTCGGAACCTCTCCTCAATTACAATTACTACTACTACGTTCGCGGCGTAGTACAAAGCCGCCAAAAGTCATGTGTTTTTAACTACAAACAGAGATGGATTAGTTCTCAGCGAGCGCAAGGTTTGACAACCTACTGTACCGTAATTAAACTCGATAGCTCCTTTGGTATCTGTTTTGTACAGAGCTAGATATTTAATTCCTTTGAAATACTTAAAAAATATATATTTTTCATTAATATATTCAAAATTACAATAGTTAGCTTCTGCATGGGGATCTGCTTGTTTATCAATCTTAAAACCATTACAAAATAAAGTTATTATACACAAATTACCACATTTAGAACCAACTGTTAATCTATATAGATCGAAGGGAAGGGGTATTTACATGTTCAAAACATTAATAAATTAAAAATTTGTATTCTAATTCACTCTATTATTTTAAAAGAAAGATAATCAAATATAACACTTCATGAGAATAAGACATTACATGATCATAACACCAGACGTTGTATAAATTATCAAGCTATACCAGTAAGAAGTAATTTCGGAAAAATCGCTTTTATATGTCGTAATAATAAAATATAACAAACTTCCAAAAAATATTAGAAAAATTAAAAAATTGGCAACTTTTAAAAGACAATTAAAGATATATTTACTAAATTAAATTATTTATACTACTTTTTTTAAATTGATTTTATTAATGAATTAAATTGGATTAAATTCAATTTTTTTTATTGTTATTTTTTTTAATGGTTATTATTTTCTATATTATGTTATCACTCTCCATGTAATGAACTGTAAAAGTTAGTTTGGAATAAAGTCATTTTGAGAGTTAATTAAAATGGATAAACTAATAATATTACATTTAGGTATAATAGCAAATGATGATAAATGAAATGTTTGTTATTGGAAATAGAATAGTTGATTGGTTCAACCTAAATAATAAACATCAAGAAAATTTAGTCTCTGAAACCTGATGTGTGAGCTTTCTACGGCCCAATACTGAACTAGGAACTTTTAGGAAGAAACCAGTATCAGCTGTTAATGTCACATGTGGGTGTCAACTGTCGAAACACTTGACTCTACCGATACATAAGCTCTGAACTCCTTAACACCAACCTATAAACTTTAAAAAACATTAACCTTTTTCTAGTTGCACGATATCATCCAAACTCGTTATTACGCACGCGCGTGCCTGCACATTTCCGGTACAAACAGGGGTACCAATACATTTGGTGCCCGAGAGCATTTCGATCGGGATTTCAGCTTCTTTTTCCGGTTCAGGGAACCCGTAGATCAGTTCGGGGAATTTTAGTTTGTTCCATTTCGGGTAGAGGCGTTGACGTTTCATGGCTCTAAAAAATATACAAATAAATTGTAGTTTATATTTAATGGCACAAGCAAGCCACTTGGCACAGTTATCAAGAACAATATTTTAATGGATTTGGCACGAAACCAATATTAATAATAATAATAATATAAGTTAATTTAAAATTTATTAAAATAACTAGTGTAATTTGTTGTGATACCTCTGCTTCGATGTGGACTGTATTCTGGTTTGCCTGGTTCGGCCTCTTCTAACGTTTATAAGAAAACTAATATTTTCTATACTATTTCGATTACATACGATCTTTATTGAGAAAAATGTCACAACAATAAAAAAAATATATTCACACCTTTTTAAAAATGTCTCATGACCTGCTAAAATAGACAAACAGGTAATTATACGGAACATTGCCCCCCGCCTTGAAAGGACGTCCTTTTAAGAACCTTTGCAGTAAAATTGATCATGAAACAACAAGTGACTAAACGTGATAACTTATTTCCAATGTCTATAGCACTCACTGCTATGGCACCACTAAAAGTCCAAAGGTAAAGGACATATTTTGGCAAATGAGCGCTTTATTACTCCCGTTTTAGTTTTGATCAGTGCGACTCTAGCCACTCCATCTTTGCCGGGACATAGTTCCGTGACTCGTCCGAGTAACCAATTAAGTGGGAGTTGGTTATCTTCTTTGATAACAACCAAGTCGTTGATATGGATTGAACCCTTTTCTGTTTTCCATTTACAGCGATGCTGTAACTCTGACACATATTCCAGAGACCATCTAGACCAGAAATGTTGCTGAAGTTGCTGTATTCGTTGAAAGTGCCTTAGTCTGTTCTCAGAAATATTTGTGTAGTCTGGATCAACTACTGAGGTCATAGGCCGTCCAATTAGGGAATGAGAAGGTGTAAGAGGTGTTGCATCCATGGGATCACTTGACAGTGGAGACAAGGGACGCGAATTTAGCACTGCCTCAATTTGCACTAGCAAAGTATAAAATTGCTCAAAGGTTAGCAATGCGTTACCTGCTACACGCTTTAAATGATACTTTGTGGCCTTGACACCCGCTTCCCACAATCCACCAAAATGTGGAGAGTATGCCGGAATGAATGACCATGAAATGCCCTCATTCTGTATTGATTCCGTCAAAGCTTTAGAGTTTTCCTGTAGAAATATTCCAAGTTTTTGTAACTCTAGATTGGCACCAACAAAATTAGTCCCGTTATCTGAATACATTTTGGATGGCTTTCCACGACGAGATATAAAGCGTTTAAAAGCTGCCAAAAATGATTCTTTACTTAAATCCGATACAAGTTCGAGGTGAATGGCATTGGTTACAAAACAGACGAATAAACTAATAAAACCCTTTGTTTTTGTATTTTCATTTGCGCCTAAGTCGATTAAATCTGTTTCGTCAGATGTTTTTATGCCTTTTAAAACATCAGAGCTGTTAGATACCCATTTTCTAAGATGAAATCCCGCTTTACAAAGAATCTCTGAAACTTCGTTCGCTAACGATATCGCATCTTCAATACTGTTTGCACCTGTTAACATATCATCTACGTAGAAATCCTCTTTGATAACACGAGAAGCTACTGGAAATTCATTTTTACATTCTATACCAAGCTGATATAGACATCTGATCGCTAAGTATGCTGCCGATTTAGTACCATAAGTTACCGTCAATAATTCATATGCTTCAATAGGCTTGTCACTATTAGAACGCCATAAGATTCGCTGCAGAGACGTTTGCTCAGGATTTACTCGACACATTCGATACATTTTTTCGACATCTGCGACGACGACATAATTATACTTTCGATAGCGTAAAAGTATCGAGAAAAGATCCGATTGAATAGTTGGTCCAACCATTTGCAAATCATTAAATGAATATCCGCTTTTACTAGGACAAGAAGCATCGAAAACAACACGTAACTTAGTAGTTAAACTACTTTCTTTAACTACGCCATGATGGGGCATGTAGTAAGCTTGCTGAGCGTTATAAAGTTCTTTAACCTTAGACATATGCCCGAGCTCCTGATATTCATCAATGAACTTGCAATATTGAAATTTAAAATCTTTATCACGCTCAAATCTACGCTCTAAACCTAACAGTCGCTTTTCGGCTATATCGTACGAATCACCTAAGTTTTCCACTTTATTCTTTAATGGAATTGTAACCAGAAAGCGTCCCTTATGATCACGTTTTGCCGTTTCTAAAAAATGCTCTTCACATAATTTTTCTTCGCGAGAAAATACCTTAGAATTTGAAATTTCTTCTAATTCCCAGAAACGCGTTAGTTGATTATCTATTTCTATATTTTTTAAGAAAGTGCATTGAACGCTTTGATCATGAGACTGATTTGAATATACCTGACCAGATACAATCCAACCAAATTTACTTTTTTGTAAGAATGGGCCATAATTGCCTAATTTGACCTGCCCTATGCACACAATATTCCAAAAACAATCGGCTCCCAGAAGCATATCTATTTTACCGGGCAAATGAAAGTTTTCATCAGCAAGCTTTATGTTTCTTGGAATATTTAAGCGTTGTTTATCAATTTTAAAATTTGGAAGATTGCTAGTAATATTAGGTATAATTAAACATGCAACTTTACATGAAAAATTGTTTATCTGTGATTGAACTTGCAAAACTGTGTTGCCTATGATATTTGATTGTGTCTCGTTAAGTCCGCTAACCTTTAAATTAGTTGGCTTACAAGAAAGTTGCAACTTGTTACTGAACTCATGAGTTATAAAACTACTTTGCGATCCCACATCTAACAAAGCTCTTGCTACGAACGGTTTATTGTTTTTATCAAAAACACGCACTAAAACGGTTGCCAAAAGCACTTGCTGATTAATCGATACATTTCGTGAAGATAAATTTACGCTTTTTTGCTGAACATCCGTATGATGGTCAGCTGATTCGTTATCATTGTGATTAAATTTATCGTTCGCTTCTGTATGCAATAAAGTATGATGTCTTGCTTTACACGTTTTACAAGACCCAGAAAAACATTCTCTAAACATGTGCCCTGTTCTTAAGCAATTTAAACAAAGTCGTTTTTTCTTAGCCTGTTTTAAACGATCGTATAAATTTAGTTTTAAGAATTCAGAACAATTTTGAATATAGTGTTCGTTTTTACAGAAAGAACACACTGGTTTTACAGGATTGCTTAAAGAATTGCTAGTAATAAACGAATTTGTTCTTCTGTTAAACCTGCCTATATTTGGCTTATTATCAGTTTTACCTTGCTCTATAGATTCAAGAAGATCTGCTCTATCTTTCAAAAAGCTAATAAAGTTATCTAGTGTGGGTGTTTTAAAGGAAGCCTTCAATTGTTCCCACTTTCTTAGACTAACATCGTCTAACTTTGTTGAAATTAAATATATCACCAATGTATCCCAATTTTCCGTAGGTTCATTTAAAGTTTTTAAAGCCCTAAGATGTTTGCCAACACTGTCTACCATATTTCTTAATACACCGGACGACTCATTATTAATTTTGCACATGTTAAACAGAGCCTTTACATGATTTTGTATTAAAATTCTGGTATTGTTAAATCGATCGCAAATTAATTTCCACGCACTATCATAATTAGAACCTGAAAATTCTAAACTAGCGATTATTTCAAGTATTCTCGGACCTAGGTAGGCTCTTAAGTAATGTAATTTTTGTATATCAGAAAGCTTAATATTTTCATGAATTAGTGACTCGTAAGTGTCCCTAAATTCCAACCACTTATCATAATCACCGTCAAACTTCTTTATTTCGATGACTGGAAGTTTGACACCGCTATTATTATTATTAACCGGTACGTTCTTGTAAGTATTTTTAAACGAGACTGATCCCTGCGACGATTCGCTACCTCCGCCATTACCTAACGAACTGTTTGCAATAATAAATCTTTTAGATTTTGCTAAAACTCTATGGTAAGCCATTTCAAAAGTTTCGCGTATGATATATTGCCCTTCACAATCGTCGCAAAGCTCTTCAATTTGACCCTGCAGGTCTTCAAACTCATCCAAACTACTCTGAAATCGCTCCACGCGTTGCTCTAGCTCTAAAAAGACGGTTTGATCGCCGATAATAAAATCTGAATACGATTGCTCTAAGTTTCCGACATATTTCTCAAAAATTGTTAACTTTGCTTTGACAGAACCTCTCTTCCTGACGAGTTTTTCTTGTTCATCCGTCATACTTGCTAAGTTATTTAAACAAACTTACTAGTGAAATATTGATAACTAAATTATCCCAAACGCGCCACAAAGTATGTTTAAATCAACCTTATTACGATAAAAACTCGCTAGACAAAATGAGGTTAGCCTAACACGCTTGATATAAAAGGTAAAAATCAAAGGTAGTTAATGAAGTATGGAACTGACACACCTTTTTGACGTATTCCTTCTAATTTTCACCCATAAAATCCGGTAGGAGGTCCATGTAATTTGTTGTGATACCTCTGCTTCGATGTGGACTGTATTCTGGTTTGCCTGGTTCGGCCTCTTCTAACGTTTATAAGAAAACTAATATTTTCTATACTATTTCGATTACATACGATCTTTATTGAGAAAAATGTCACAACAATAAAAAAAATATATTCACACCTTTTTAAAAATGTCTCATGACCTGCTAAAATAGACAAACAGGTAATTATACGGAACAACTAGCGTGTATCCGGCATGCGTTGCAACCCGCTGGTATAAATACAAACCCGAACAAACCCGATATATTAGTACCCGGCATGCCACTTATACATTACTTAGTAATACATAAAAACCTTCCCCTTGAATCACTCTATCTATTAAAAAAAAAACGCTTCAAAATCCGTTGCGTAGTTTTAAAGATTTAAGCATAAATAGGTAGGGACGGACGGACAGACAGCGACAGCGACTTTGTTTTATACTATGTTAAGATAAATATGTTTATGTTGTCTTCTATAAAATAATTCTTCAACCCCCTAAAGCTGAGCTTGTTAGGGGCAAGTCTTATTTTTTTGTTTTAGTATGTAAAATCATAAATCATAAATATGCATTAAAATCAAGTTTTAAAGTAAAAATGTTAATTTATAGTATAAACGCGGTTTTTTTGAAGAAATATATTACCTATAATAAAATTATTATTTATAATTTTTAGGTAAAAAATATCACTTATACATATAAATTATTCAGAACAATAATAATTAATTAAAGCATTTCTAAAAATATTTTCAAATTGTCTGTTTTTAATATCCATGTTTTTATTTCGACTTTAAATTTTTTTAATGAAATCAATTTTTTAATTTTTGTTGGTAAATAATCGTTTAAATAAAAGAATAAATATTTGAAGGATAAAGATATTCTTTATTGAATATAATTTTTAGAAACCTTTTTTGTAATATTTCCAATTTTTTAACTAAAGTTCTATTATATCAAAATAATCGTAATAAAATCCTCTTTTTTCTTAACCCGACGAACTACCATGTTGCCGTTTAAAAAAAAATTAGTTATACAACTTTAAAGATTACATTTTAAACAGCACATAGCATTGGACCAAAAATAGTAAAATTGTATTTTTCCCAAGATTAAAGAACTGAAATAAGTGATTTTAAGATATTCATAGCCCTCTAGATAAAACAATAAATTTGGAAAAAAAATATTTTCTTGGTGACAAAAAGTGACAAATGACACATCGTTGTATTTAGAATGTTATATGGAGTCAAAAAAAAAATATACCAGGTGTCCCATTTAAAAGTTGAAAGTTTATGTCACTTCCGGTTAAACCGGAAGTTCCATAATGTTGAGTCACCTGTCAAAAAATGCAGTTTTATGTCATATACAAATCCACCAAATTTTATTCCATTATTTTGAAAAACAAAAAAGTTATAGGGGAGAACCACCTTCCGTGGACACCCGGTATGTAAAATAATTTTCGGAGAGTATCCGAAATGTCCCCTGCAATGTTTCTTGGCAGACCCATTCCAAGCAAATCAACAGTTCTGCATTGTCCGTAATTTCGAGAGTAAAGGTACTATAATTATTAAATGCAATTGCTTAGAGCAAAATAATGATGTACTCAATGGTAGAGCACAAGAAAATAATGCAGATTTGTACAAACAAGGACTCTATACAACGTAAGACTAACGCGCACAATAAGCCATAAGGCTGCAGTGGAAAAACCTTGGGCTACACACCCGACCCCCGGCTTCAAGCAACCCCAACTAACCAAGCAAACCTAGAACTGTCAATTTGGGACAGTTTTAAATGTAGACCCATTTAGTGAATTCGGCTGTTACGAACCTTCCCCTTCCTCTATATACATTTAGACACTTCTTACTTGTTTATTAACAAAGGGCTTCTCCTATTTATAATTTCCCCCAACTCATAGGTAGTAAAGTGGAATATAAGATTTTCCGAAGGCATCACTCCCCGTTTTACCATCTCTTTTGCAAGTATTTTATATGCTTTTCTAACTTTGTCTACTGCCAAAATTATTGCGGACTTCGATTGTTCTCTTTTTCCAACGGCTATTCTCAAGTTGGACATAACGTATTTAAGAATTTTTCTAAAACAAAAATAAAAGTTTCCAAGTTATAATCGCTTTTCTGGTCCTACAAAGAAACTATTCCTTCATCCCAGCTAGCAGACCGGCGTCTTTTTGACGTCGATATAAGGTTATTTGGGATTTAAAACGTCCACAGGATAATTACTTCCCGGTACGTCCATGCTAGGACGTTATAATGACGTACCTTGTCTGATGTCTTATACAGGGTGATAATGTATGTCACGTAGATATTTAAGGAAGTTATAATGGTCCTCAAGATAGGAAAAAAATACGTATAAACATGCGGTCAAAAAGGCTTAATTTTTGATATACAGGGTAAGTTGGAACCATATGGAAAACTTTTTTATTATTAATTTTACGAAAAAAGGCTATTCTTAATAAAAAGTTCTACATGGTCTAAAACCTAAAATGCAACTATCAGATATTAAATTCTTTTAAGCGTATACGAGGTTTGTCAAAAAATATGAATTTTGCCCAAGAGCAAAGTACCTTTATTTTTGACAATATCGAAAATTGTTATTAAAAAAAGTTGATTAAAATTAAAAACCACGTTCAAATATGTACGTACTTACACCCATTTACGATGAAAAAATAGGTTTTGTTATTTTTTAATAATTCTATTAAATGAACATTTATCTCTTGTAATTATTAAAAACAAGATAACCTTTTCGTTTCTAAATTTTATCTAACAATGTTGCAATTTAGACAAGTCCGTAATAAATACATATGCATTTAAATTGCAAATAAGAAAATATACATCCTAGATTACATATAACTACTGTACAGTTAAATTTGCATTGTTATTGTACACATACCTATGTTTCAAAAAAGAAAAAATAATTTTTTCATCATAAATGGGTGAAAATTCATATTTTTTGACAAACCTCGTATACGCCTAAAAGAATTTAATATCTGATAAGTAGTTGCATTTTAGGTTTTAGACCATGCAGAATTTTTTATTAAGAATAACTTTTTTTCGTAACATTAATAATAAAAAAGTTTTCCATATGGTTCCAACTTACGGAGACATACTGTATACACAGGAATACAGGGTGCAATTTTCTGAGATAATAATTTCCAATTTGGTTTACTTATTAGTTTTTGGAATCTCTGCAAGATAACGTCAGAATTGGCGGAGGCAGAGTATACAGGGTGTTATATTTTTTTGCGTTACAAACAATTCCACTCACTTCCACTTTTTTCTTGAATACCCTGTATAAATACTTATCATAATTTGGCCTTCCGTTCTTTTCTAATTTTTTTTAGTTCCTTACATTTTTATCCTGTCTGTTATCGTTTTCCTAGTTATTGGCGAAAATAGCCGACGATGCAAACCAAATATTATCGAAGTAAAGTCCGTTCAATGACCGCTAACCGTTGTCACGACTAGTGAACATTTGTTAACTAGGTGAGATAGTAAATTTGCGTAATGAACTACGTATAATTTTATAAAGTCAAAAAAATTTTATTGTCATTTTTGACAGTGACATTTTTAATCATTATTTCAAAAATGTCACGGTATTGTGAAAAAGAACAAGCGTTAATTTTAAAATTATTTGATTATTTTGAAGGAGAAAGTGATTCGGAAAGACTTTTTATCCTTAACGCAGTTACGAGGTAAGTAGATATAATAAAGCAGGAATTGTGAAAACATGAAAAATATATGGCAATGTTATTATAAATACCTATCTGTTTTAGATAGTTTCTGATGCTTTGGGAGTTTCGCGTTCAACAATCCAACGAATTAAGGCAAAGGGAATAGAGAAGGGTGTAGATTTTAAGAATCGCAATAATGTAGCTATTTTGTTATCCCGTGGCCGATAACTTCACGAAATTCATGAACATACCATATGAGAGCGTATTTATGGGATGTATAGAGCAGGTAAACACGTTACCATTCGCTCAATACAACTAAACCTTAAAATCATTGATGGCGTTAAAATATCCACTGGTTCATTAGTGGGCTGTTTAAAATAATTAAAATTTAAATGGCGTAAATGTACTGTATCAAACAGGCGTCTTTTAATAGAGCAACCCCATATAGCCCAAAAACGAGCAAAATTTTAAAGAGAATTTAAGAATAACGGCAATTCTCAATTTCCCTTAAAACCTGTTTTTCTTGATGCAACCCGAGTATAGAGTAAAAGTTTAAGCGAAGTTGGCAAGATGATACTTTTCATAGTTACAAAAAAAAAATTGTGTGTGCTTAAGACCACACGACAGAAGTGAAAACTTCAACAAGGTGAAATTAAAAATACAAATACAATTGTAATTTTACTGCATACGAAAAAAGATATTTCCTAAAATTGAACAACCCTTGAAAAAAATGCCAGAACATACCTGAGACGCAACAAGTGTCTATCTTGTGATCTTAAACACACAAACAACGCACACTGTTTCCACGTCGATACTGAATGCGACTGATGCGGCATGCTCTTTCATATAACGTTCATTCGGGTCAGTTCGGATTGAATATAGGAGTCGAATTCGAGCGTAACGCGTGACACATTGTAACGCGTGACGGCCCAGTTTAATTCAGTGCCCACAAAAGTGCTAAACGCGCCTAAATAAGTTTTCACTTCAAAAAATCGTCACAGGGTGTACGGTAGGTACCTATATTATTCTACATGCTGGTTCAGAAAATGGATTTGTGAATAATGCAATATAAGTTTCAAATTGTGTCGTGACGATACGATTCTAAGGGTTTCCAAGTCAGCATTTAATTGAGCAGAAGCAGTGATGGTACCACCTGGATCAAATCCAATAAATCAATTAATGTCGTCTGCAAACGCTTGGATGTTTGAATCATTTACGCTGTCTACAATATCTGCAGTGTATAGTATATGTTGTAAAAAGTAGGGGGCCCAAGACAGATCCCTGAGGAACATCGGATAAGACTAAGGACAAGGGAGAATACTGGGAATTAAATGGCACTTTTTGAGTTCTGTGGTGAAGGTAAGATGTTAAAATAGAGATTGCATCGTGTCATATCGGTCATATACATATCAAAAAAGCATCGTCAAATAAAGTTTGCTCCTGGGACGGTAATAATGGGAATATTGTTACATATTTACTCACTTTGTTACAAAATTAACTGGCGAAGCCAACGCATCGATAACTTGATTAGTTGTCTTATGTTCCTTGACGCTCTCTCTCATGTGTTTAGCGTTCGCCTGTATCATTGGTATAACGAGGGACGGATTAAAACCCCACGTTTCTTCCATCAATTCCAACTAAAAGAAAAATAATTCAAAGAAATGCAGTGGGAAAAACTCAGTTTTTTTATTTCAAATTATACGTTACGTCCTTTTTATTTTGCTATTATTCACTTTCATTTACAATATTTAACTTTAATATGGGGATCAAGTTTTCAAAATGTACTTAACCCTTTACAAGTTTTACAAAATAAAGCAATTAAAAATATATATTCCTTGGATAGACAATATTCAACTAAATTTTTGTATAAAAAATTTAATATTATGTCCATTAAGGATATATACTTAACCCAAAATATTGTTTTTGTTCACCAAATTATGTATATCAAAAAATAAACACGAAATACTCAATTTATAATAATAATAAGTTTATTTAAAATTTAATAATATAATAAATATGTTTACGTTGTCTTCTATAAACTTATTCTTCAATCCACCGAAGCTGACCTTGTTAGGGGCAAATCTTATTTTTTGTTTTAGTATGTAAAATCATAAATCATAAATATGCATTAAAAATTAAGTTTTAAAGTCAAAATATTAATTTATAATATAAACGCTTTTTTTGAAGAAATATATTACCTATAATAAAATTATTAATTTATAATTTTTAAGTAAAAAATATTAGGTACTTATATAAATTATTCAGAAAGATAATTAAAGCATTTCTAAAAATATTTTCAAATTGTCTGTTTTTAATATCCATGTTTTTATTTCGACTTTAAATTTCTTTAATGAAATCAATTTTTTAATTTTTGTTGGTAAATAATCGTTTAAATAAAAACAAACAAAACATAAAAACTATTTATTTTAGGTTTTATGGTTATTTCATTTTTATGACGTGTATTATGATTATGGTTTTTAAAGTGTATAACGTTTTTATTTTTAAATATATTTATTAAGATGTTATAAATGTAAAGTTGTCTTATGTTCAACTTTTTTATTTCTGAATATAATTCTTTTGAAGGATAAAGATAATCTTTATTGAATATAATTTTTAGAAACCTTTTTTGTTGTATTTCTAATTTTTTAACTAAAGTTCTATTTATTCCTCCCCAACCTAAAATTCCGTAATTTAAATGAGTTTTAACTAACGCGTAATATAATATTTCCATATGTCTTACATTTAAAAATCTTTTAATGTTTTTAAAAATCGGTAGTAAACTTCTTAATTTTTTAATTAAGTATTCCAAGTGAAAATTCCAATTTAATTTACTATCAAAAATAATTCCTAAATATTTTATTAACTTTAAAAATTTGAATGACTTCATTTATTTGAATACTATTCATATTTCGTGGTAGGTTATTTAGGTTTAAAGTAAAAGAAACATAATTTGTTTTATTAAAATTAATTGTTAACAAATTGTTATCAAACCAATTTTTTATAACTTTAAAATCTTTTTTAATTTTATTATTTAAGTTTTTCCAATTTGTATCGGTATAAAAAATTGTAGTATCATCTGCAAAACTATGAATTTGTCCATCGCCATTTATACTAAATAAGTCATTAATATAAATATTAAAAAATAATGGTCCTAAAATTGTTCCTAAAATTTTAGGTTATCTTTGTAGGTAATTAATATTTTTCCCATTAAATATTATTGGTTGCTTTTCCATATCTAGTCTTTGTTTGTCAATGTACATAAATGATGATTTATTAAAATTTAAAGTTAATTTATAAGATTGCAACCAGTCAAATATAATTTTTAAATCTTTTTTGATATTTAATTTGATGTCCCTGATATTTTTAGCAAAATAAATAATTGTTGTGTCGTCGGCAAAAAGTTTAATTTGTCCATATAATTTTAATTTTGAAATAGAATTGATATAAATAAGAAACAATGTGGGTCCTAGAATAGAACCTTGTGGTACTCCACGTCTAATTGTTTGATAGGAACTAATATTACTTTCTATTTTAACGCATTGTTTTCTATCTTTTATATAACTTTCAAACCAACCATAAATTTTTCCTCTTATTCCTATATCAAATAATTTAACTAATAATATATCATGTTTTACAGTATCAAAGGCTTTACACTTTACTTAAATACTTTTAGATAGCTTTTTCTTTATCTATTTGAACATAAGTTGGTCTATTTTTCAGATAATTTTTAATTAATTCTAATTGCTTTCCTCTGAATCCAATATTTTCAAACTTCTTTAACAGTAAATTATGGCTAACTGTATCAAAGGCTTTTGCTAAATCTAGAAAAATACTAATACAAGGTTTTTATTATCTAGTGCATCATATATTTGTTCTGTTAGATAGCAAATAGCGTTTTGCGTTGATTTATTTTTTTGAAACCCAAACTGTTTATTAGAAATAAAATGTATTTTTTCCAAATAATTTTCAATTCTTAATTTTAAATTTTTTTCGAATACTTTTGCTATCGAAGATATTAATGTTATTGGTCTATAATTACTAGTTTTACTAGAATCTTCATTTTAAAAAATAAGTTTTATTATACCAATTTTGAAAGCTTCTGGATATTTATTCCATCGGCACCAGGAGATTTTTTTTTTATTTCTTTTACAGACGTGACGTATATAATCATTTAACTAGAACTGTTTTGAATATTGACTTACCCTTAATACAAACTAGGGCAGATTAGAACTCCATTTATTATCAAGGTATGAAATTATACAACGAAATACCCCAAGAATTAAATTTTTTAAATACTAAACGTTTTAAAATGATAATTAAGAAAATACTATAAAAAGGGGAAGCCAAATTTTAAACTAAAATATATTTAAATATGCGATTCTTTATTTCTTCTTCTTTTTCTTCTCAAAAATAGTTCCATACACATATTTAAATATTTCTATTTTTTATTTGAATATTAACATTTAAAGTATTATTTTAGTTTTAAATATTTATTTTTATTGATTTATCTTGTATTTTAATTAATTTTACATACGTTATGTAAGATGTTGTAATTAATAGAGAATCCCTCATAAACTAATGTTTTTGGGATTTATACACACATGTTTGTATAATTTCTTTTTATATAATAATTTTAAGTAACGACGATACTAATTAGTAATTAAGTGCTAATAAGATAAGTCTACTGTGTTTCCAAAATATTCTAATAGGCCACTTAAAATGATTGGCCCTGTATGTATACCTTACCTCTCCTAAACATCTATGCCCGTGTTTCTTCAAAAATTCCTCAAATACCTTGTACGCTTCCGGACATTTAGTTTTCAACCAGTCGACGCCGAATTCAGCTTTTATGGTACAAAATTCTTCGGTGTATCTGCAACAATACAAATTTTTAACTGCCCACGAAAATTAATATACAGGGAGTCCCGAAAATACGTATACCTACAACGTTTTTATAAACATCTACATGTTGCGGACGTAGTAACGTCCATCGGTACTTCCCTGCGGAACTGCGCCACAGTATACCGACCAGAAGTTCATACGATACAAGCATATGTACAAAAGAATCCTGAAAACGGCTGCCAACGATACATAATCCTATTAGACAGCCAAGCTGTCCTTATAGATTAGGGTCGATAATTTTTGAAACCAAAAAAAATAATAGTAGGATGAAACCCCTTGGAAAAGGAAGAGAATATAACAAAAATGAAAGGAAAAATAAATTACGGGCGATCCGAGGTCGGGAAGTGGGGGGAGGTGAGTTTTTAAGGTTAGAAAACGATTTATCTCGATTTTCGGCAAAACTACAAGTTCTATGGAAAAACGTTAAATGGCAAAGTTGTAGGTAATAAAAAGATCTATAACTTTTGTATTTGCACTTTTTTCACATAACCTCAAAATTTATGTGAAAAATTCAAATAACCAAATTTTTGGTTTTTTATTTTTATCTTTTACAAAAATTTTTTTTTATACACGAAATTTGGTGAAAACTTACTTTTTTATGTCCCAAACACGCTTTTTTTTGATTTAAAATATTTATTTTTTAACCTTATTTTGACTTAATTATCGAAAAAGCATCAATCGAAAATTCTCACGTCAAAATATCTGCTTTTTTAAAAAAGTCGGTGGGCTTTTTGTTCGTTGAAATCTCTACTTTCTAATGGTGTAAAAAAATATACATTACTATGGTAAATGTGATGAAATCCCCTTTAAATCCTACCTTTTCGGAATAATAAAATATAACAATCTTCCAAAAAATATGAGAAAAATTTAAAAATTGGCAACTTTCAAAAACAATTAAAAATTATATTATTTATACTATTTTTTTTAAATTGATTTTATTAATGAATTAAATTGGATTAACCACGGAAACCATTTTTTTTATTGTTATTTTTTTAATGGTTATTATTTTCTATATTATGTTGTTACTTTCCATGTAATGAACTGTAAAAGTAAGTTTGGAATAAAGGCATTTTGAAAGTTAATACCTAAGTTTTATAAAGATAATAGGTACCCATACACCAGCAATCATTCCCGCCGTTTTTTCCTTTCACGTTCTTTCCTTTTAAGAAATTGAAATGAAACAAAACTTGTTCTATACCTAAATGAAGCGTAAGGCCGTCATCTCTTACTCCACTAACGATCGATAATATTAAAAGGAAAGAAGGTGGAAGGAAAAAACGGCGGGAATGATTGCTGGTGTATGGGTACCTAATGATCACCAGTTTCGTTTGCTATTATTCCATTACATCCATCCTGTATCTCCTGAGGATCGACGCTACAAGGTCCGGAACATGTTGAGATTTATAAAACTAATTTGCCTTAAAATATTAGTGGAAAAACACTGAAATCGTCTTATTATTTTATTTAAATAATTTATTTCTATATCTCGTCGCCAAAGTCAAATTTTCATGACAAACTATAATATTTGCAATTTTCCCGCCAAACAAGTAGTCACGTGACAAATTTCAAAATGAATTTTCTTTCGTCTTGACTGCCGAAATATTGTAATTTAATACTTGACATGTTGCTTCTCATCTCAGAAAATAAAAATGTCCATTAGAAATATATTTTCAAATTGTGGTTACATACCCTTCGTTCTGTATTATTTTGGCAATTTTTTCCAAATACATGGGCACTTCTGCCGATACCACATCTTCACACGACGATAATATATTTGCAAAGTCAGTATAGTGCTCCGTTTTTAAATCTACAAAATAGAATATAAATATTTAATGATTTAAGAAATATACGAAGTGCGTTTTCTACAAAACAAGGTTATCGCTGTCGTTTTGAGAATTCGTTAGATTTAACGCTGTGTTGAGAAAAAACATGTTTTTAAGAACTTTAATGATTTCTCCTTTAGTTAAAGTTGTCAATTACATGGTTGTTTCTTTATTTCTACCATAAACTAACTAATTTTTTATGTAGCTGAAACTGTCGCAGGAATGTATTTTGATATTAATAATGATTTAAAAATACTACTTTCTTGGCTTCAATCAAATAAACTTACGTTAAATTTTACAAAATCTTCTTTTATCTTTATAACTAAAAATAAAATAAATGCTATCATTAACCACTTAACATTTAATAATGAAAATATTCAATATACAAAAACGACAAAATTTTTAGGATTAGTTTTAGACGAAAATATAAATTGGAAAGGCCATAATCTAGTATATTACGATATTTTCTTTGGTATCTGTTTTGTACAGAGCTAGATATTACATTCCCTTCAAATGCTTGAAAAATATTTTTTATTTATTTATTTATTTGCAGGTTTTTTTATAATAATATTAAAAATCAATAACATTGTTTTTTTTAATAAAAATAAATCCAATGAAAGCATCATTACAAATCTATAGATTAACAAATCTGTCCGATTTTGTAATGAAAAAATATATACCCATTTATAATATTAATTTTAATCACATCATAAATATACAGTGTGTGTATAAAGTCTGGAAACGGCTTAATAACATTACAATTTACTGGCCGATTTAAACCAAATTTGGTACAGTTGTGTAAGAGAATCTAACGCACCGAATGACGATATTGGCGTTGTTGCCAGCTTTTTAGTTTGTCTGGAATTCGAACGAATTTTATATTTTTAAATATAACACCCAGTATATTTTTACATTTTTAAATTCCACATAAAATTATAATTATTTTTTATTAAATGCATTATTAGTCTATACTTCATAGTTTCCGAGATATTGACTCTCGAAAAGTGACATTTTTGAACTTTGACAGCTTATAACTTTCTAACAGTACGTCTTAGAGCAAAACGGCTTACATGTCCCTATCTTCAATTTTTATTATCTTCCCAAAAAAAATCAACTTCCAGTTAAACCGGAACAACTATATTTCCTGCTTTCGAGTTACATCCGGTTAACCGGAAGTTGATATTTTTGGGAAGATAATAAAAATTGAAGATAGGGACATGTAAGCCGTTTTGCTCTAAGACGTACTGTTAGAAAGTTATAAGCTGTCAAAGTTCAAAAATGTCACTTTTCGAGAGTCAATATCTCGAAAACTATGAAGTATAGACTAATAATGCATTTAATAAAAAATAATTATAATTTTATTTGGAATTTAAAAATGTAAAAATATACTGGGTGTTATATTTAAAAATATAAAATTCGTTCGAATTCCAGACAAACTAAAAAGCTGGCAACAACGCCAATATCGTCATTCGGTGCGTTAGATCCTCTTACCCAACTGTACTAAATTTGGTTTAAATCGGCCAGTAAATTGTGATGTTATTAAGCCGTTTCCAGACTTTATACACACACTGTATGTAAAAATATAAGTAAGTAATTCAAAAATATTTAACCAAAAAAAAAGAAAAATTATAAATAAGGAAGAAATTATAATAGAAAAATTGTAATATTTAGTATTATTATTATATTATCTATACCTATATAAGTTGGCTTAACTTTATATAATTTTGCATAATCCATAATTTTAATTTTCTTTTAAATGTAAAAAAACTCATAGTTTTCAAATTAGTAGGTAATATTATATTAAAAATTTTGATGCCAACAAATAAAGCATTATTTTTTAAAAGTGTTAAAATGAAATTATCATAACATAAACATAGATTTGTTTTTTGTCTTGTTTGGTATAAGTATATGAGTAATGTTATGTAATAAATTTTTATTTTTATATATACAGTGTGTACAAAAAAGTATGCAACATATGGGAAAGTTATTTATTACCGATTTCTCAGAAAATTTTATTCTTGATAAAAGTTGGTGCATGCCTTAAAACTATAAATGCATATTTCATATTTTACCTGTAGCTAATAGTAAGGGAGCAAACGCCATTTTTTCGAAATTGCCTTAATTATTAAAAATACAGCAAAATTTTATGTGGAAATGTTTTTGCAAATTAAAAACATAGTCCAAATACGAAATTTGAGTTGGGTGTCTCAATTTTTAATTTTTTTCCCTAATCTCTAATTTCCCCTAAACGGTACGCCTCTGGTTGATTTTTTGTTTAGGCAATTTTAATATATTTATCAAATAACTTAAACGTGGGTTTATAATAAAAATGCATTAAGTAGTTGCAAACTTTTAAAAACTTTTCAATGAACCGGGTCGGTTTAGATATAAGCGGTGCCTACTTAAACACATTTTAGCAAACTTCTGTTCAAAACTAAATCATAATAGAATTCAACCCTATTCATAATACTGGAAATAACTAATAATTTATTTGTCATTTTTACCCAGTAGGTACGCTGAAGTCCAAAAATCTACTTTAAAAAATGCATATAAAATAGATATTTTGCCCTCTCGTAATTATTTACTTATTTATTATGACAAATAAATTATTAGTTATTTTCAGTATTATGAATACGGTGGAATTCTATTATGATTTAGTTGCGAACAGAAGTTGGCTAAAATGTGCTTAAGTAGGCGTGCAACACGCTTATATCTAAACCGACCCGGTTCATTGAAAAGTTTTTAAAAGTTTGCAACTACTTAATGCATTTTTATTATAAACCCACGTTTAAGTTATTTGATAAATATATTAAAATTGCATAAACAAAAAATCAACCAGAGGCGTACCGTTTAGGGGAAATTAGAGATTAGGGAAAAAAATTAAAAATTGAGACACCTAACTCAAATTTCGTATTTGGACTATGTTTTTAATTTGCAAAAAACATTTCCATATAAAATTTTGCTGTATTTTTAATAATTAAGGTACTTGACTCTTAAGGCAATTTCGAAAAAATGGCATTTGCTCCCTTACTATTAGCCGCAGGTGAAATATGAAATATGCATTTATAGTTTTAAGGCATGTACCAACTTTTATCAAAAATAAAATTTTCTGAGAAATCGGTAATAAATAACTTTCCCATATGTTGCATATTTTTTTGGACACACTGTATATATATAAAATGGAAGTTTTGTAATAAAGTTGTTTTAAACTTAGAATATTATTATTAACAAATTGTATTTTTGAAGGAAACAATATATGTTTATTAAATATTATTTTTAAAACATATTTTTGTATAATAATAATTATATTAAAAAATATTTTTCAATAAATTTATTCAAAATTACAATACTTAGCTTCTCTATGGATCTGCTTGTTTATCAAACTTAAAACCATTACAAAAATTACAAAATAAAATTATTAAATGCATACACAAATTACCACATTTAGAACCAACTGTTAATCTATAGAGACTAAAGGGGTATTTATACGTTCATAATATTTATAAAATAAAAAATTGTATTCTAATTCACTCTATTATTTTAAAAGAAAAAAAATCAAACAAACATAACACTTCAGGAGAATAGGACATTACATGATCATAACACCAGATATTGTATAAATCATCAAACTATACCAGTAAAAAGTAATTTCGGAAAAAAATCGCTGTACTAACCCTTTTCTTTTCCCACTAATATAGTCATACACAGAATTTGCCACAGTACTGATGCTGCGGTGGTCGCTGAATGAAGGAACGCGGGTACATCCAATGCGTCAGGATTGTCATTGATTTTATTATAGATATCCCTTAAGACGTCGCCATCTTTGATCCCAAAATCTAACTTATTGGTAAAATTTTCAATTTTTTTAACATATTCCTTGACTTTTCTTGCCCTCGACCTAAAATAGGTAGGTAATCGGTATTTATACAACTTTTTCGGCTTATCCATAAAATATTTCAGGATGTCATTAATATACAATTTAAAAATAGTCAATAAAAAACTTGGGCTGCCATTAAAAAAAATTATTGATATCGTCATATCATATATACAGGGTGTTAATTAATGTCATGCAGATATTTCAGGGGGTGGTAGTACTAGTCAAAATAGGAAAAAAATGCAAATATATGCATGGTCTAAAACGCGTTATTTTCGTTATACAGGGTGGCAGGGCCGTTTCTGGCCTGTTAGCCGCCCTTGTGCGACGTATGAACTGGCTGCCCTTTAAATCAAATCAGTTACTATTTTACAATTACCTACCTGAAATTATGGCGCAAAGCAATTGTCAGAAAAATAAATCTTTAATAGGTGTCTATTTTTAATATTTTTCTTTTATTCATACTTACCTACAGAGGGACTCAGCAATTTGGCTTTCAATGGCGATAAGGGCCAAGCCACTAATCCTTTCTTCGGACATAATTGACCGCAAGTAATTTTTAATTAATTTTAACTTTGAAAAACTACGTTCGATAGATGCAACAGTAACCGGCAGAGTAATAAAAATTCTCAGCGCAAAGATTTGGAAATGATGAGATGAAATCTTTTTCAGCTATGAATTTTAGCGTACCTACAATTATTATTTTGTACGTTTTATTGGAAAAATTTCTCGGAACGACAAAATTTTCTGGTCGAGCTCTAAGCGATCAATATCTTTGTTTGTGGGACTTCCTTGCTATTGAAGCGCTATATCGAGATCTTTGCAGGATTTTAACAATTTCTCGTCATTTATGGCATTAGCTTCATAGAAATTCGACAAAAACCCAAAAGTTTCATTACACTTATTAAGTGAAACGAATCTCTCCTTAATTGATTCTATCGCAATATCCAAAGAACAAGTAACCGGTGCCCATAAAGGGTTTCCCCTGGCAAAAAAAAATATATCCAAAATCGAAAAATAAAAATTCACATTAAAACCCTGTTTGGCCTCGACGATGGGGTCATCTTTTAATTCGTAATCAAAATGTCTGGGTACTTTTTTTCGGCGTCGGAAAAGTTATTTGTAACAGCATTTGAAACCGGACATCGGCGGCAAATTTAAATAGGGTGCGTTCTTTTGCCCTGTGAGTATTTGTGCCCCCACCTACCCTACTACCAAATTAATAAGACCTATAGTTAAATTCACATAAAGTTTTAATGCCAAATGTCAAGACTTGTCATTGTCTAGTTACTTTAGATTTCACCAACTTACTAAATTTCTTATACAGCTGAGATTGGTCAGTGTTTTTAATTTTTCTTTTCTGGAATTGCTCGGCCAACTCTTTTTATTTCTATCTCTTTTTAATCGTATGAAATAATACAAGATAGACATACTTTGTGTGCAGTACAATTATACTAATTAAATTTAGCCATTAGAAATTTATATTTTATGAGTTGCTGCAGTATTTGACAAGTATGACAGAACTGAAATGTCACGGCATTAAAAGTTTATGTGAATTCAACTATACCTACATAATTATTCAAATAATATCAATTAGTTTTAATTTTTTGAGTAAACCTAAGACAAAATGTAATTGACGTGGGTTGCAGGGCGGCCACTTCCGTTGAGAATTCTTTTTATTTTTCCGATACTTATCTATCTAAAAAGAAATCTCTAATTAACACAAAGGGCGGCTGCCTCATTCTTGACAGCTACTGCATAATTTTTTTTTGAAAACTGAATTTACCATTCTTATTTGACCCTTCATATTTATAAAAACTCCTAGAATTTTTTTTTACGTCTAACATTTTTTTCTGTGAAACTGCAGGCGGCTTTCGCCGCCCTATAACTTTGGCCGCCCTTGTGCGGGGGCACTCCCAGCACACCACTCAGAAACGGCCCTGCAGGGTGGCAAAGTTTCAATATTTTTTCTCGTATTTTGCGTTTTCTCTCTTATATTCTGCGATAATTGTTTCAAATTTGGAACATCAACCCTTTTTTTAAATCTCTACAATAAAGTATCAAAATTGTCGGTCGCAGTATACAGGGTGTTACATTTTCTTGAATCGGCTACAATTTTATCTTTCAGAACTTTTTTTTTGGCTCCCTGTATGAATTCCGGTATGAAATTTGAACTCTCTGTTCCTTTGTTTAGCGTTCTGGTCTCTTGCACTATTCTCGTATCTGTGACCGTTTTCAATTTATTTGCAAAAATATCCATCGATGAAAATTAAGTGTAGGCGAAAGAACGCAATAATGAATATAAGAAAGAAATAGAGTGTCTGTCAGTCCATGAGGCAAAGACTTGATTCGTGCATTTTAGCAAGAGGCGGCAATTTTCAACAGTTTTTATAATTTTGTTTAATTTTTATTTGATTAATTAATAAATTATTTTGATACACAGCTTTTTACTCTGCGTTATTTCGCCGACACTTAATTTCCATCGATGGCTATTTTTGCAAATAAATCGAAAACGGTCACAGATACGAGAATAGTGCAAGAGACCAGAACGCTAAACAAAGGAACAGAGAGTTCAAATTTCATACCGGAATTCATACAGGGAGCCAAAAAAAAAAGTTCTGAAAGATAAAATTGTAGCCGATTCAAGAAAATGTAACACCCTGTATACTGCGACCGACAATTTTGATACTTTATTATAGAAATTTAAAAAAAGGGTTGATGTTCCAAATTTGAAACAATTATCGCAGAATATAAGAGAGAAAACGCAAAATACGAGAAAAAATATTGAAACTTTGCCACCCTGTATAACGAAAATAACGCGTTTTAGACCATGCATATATTTGCATTTTTTTCTTATTTTGACGAGTACTATCACCCCCTGATATATCTGCATGCCAATAATTAACACCCTGTATAATTTCGTACATACTATATTAAAAAAATTTTAAGTCGAAATAAAAACATGGATATTAAAAACAGACAATTTGAAAATATTTTTAGAAATGCTTTAATTAATTAATTAATATTGTTCTGAATAATTTATATGAGTAATATTTTTTACTTAAAAATTATAAATTATAAATTTTATTATAGGTAATATATTTCTTCAAAAAAGCTGCGTTTATACTATAAATTAACATTTTTACTTTAAAAAAAAAAAATTTTTTAATGCATATTTATGATTTATGATTTTACATACTAAAACAAAAAATAAGGTTTGCCCCTAACAAGCTCAGCTTCAGGGGATTGAAGAATAACTTTATCGAAGACAAAATAAACATATTTATTATATTATTAAATTTTTAAATAAACTTATTATTATTATTATTATATCAATAGTAGAGTAATCGCGTCCGTACAATTAATATTAACGAAAAATATTCTTGGCTAGCGGACTTTAAAGTACGAAAATACCTGCATTTTGCATTGAAGTACACAGGGACAGGGATGCCAAAAAAAATGGACTCCCTGGGGTCGAGTAGACATTGACAGCTGTTTCGTCCTTGTTAGGAACTCATCAGAATGCCACAACCCGAAGCAACTCCACTGATAACACTGCAGCGCATTTAAGCCCTGCTTAATAAGATAGCAAGTGGTAAATAAGCTGCAACGCCATCACGTTGGAATCAACAACAATGCAAAATACAGGTACAGTGAAGTGTGGATGTGAAAGGACTCAAAAAACAACAGAACGGCGTAACGGAAGCACGCACCCTAGTGGGTACTTTTACTGCAATCTATTTCTGTATTTGCCAAACAAGCAAACTGATATGGAGAAGTACGAAATGTCGTACCCTATACTGGAGTGTGTTTGCGCCGTTTTGTTTTTTGAGTCCTTTCACATCCACACTTTATTGTACCTGTATTTTGCATTGTTGTCGATTCCAACGTAATGGCGTTGCGGCTTATTTACTACTTGCTATTTTATTAAGCAGGGTTTAAATGCGCTGCAGTGTTATCAGTGGAGTTGCTTCGGGTTGTGGCATTGTGATGAGTTTCTAACAAGGACGAAACAGCTGTCAATGAGTCAATTTCTACTCGGCCCCAGGGAGTTCATTTTTTTTTGCATCCCTGTGTACTTCAATGCAAAATGCAGGTCTTTTCACACTTTAAAGTCCGCTAGCCAAGAATATTTTTTTTATAATAAAGACCACAACTTAAAATTTTAATACTCGTTTCCAAGCATTTTTCCAAAAAAACGGTACTGAATTTATTCCAAGTTACACACTCACAGTGTATTATAGATCTAAGAGGTATTTACACGTTTAAAACATTAAATAAATTAATAATTTGTATTCTAATTCATTCTATTATTTAATTTTAAAAGAAAAAAAATCAAACAACACTTTAAGATAATAATAATATTAATAAAAAGTTTATTCAACACCAGACAGTTTATAAATTATCGTCATAGTTTTAGTGTCCAATTTATGTCATATTTACGTCAGGCGGCCTTGTCGTCACTTTGTTCACTTACATTTGCTGAATAAATTTCGAACCAAGCTCCCATGACGATATCGGACCCCATCTTGCAAAAACCATGGCGTTGACTTGCTCGTTTATCACTTGGTGTCCGAAAATAGCCAAGTCTAGAATTTTCGATGACATTTGTATATCTTCTTTCCTCGAGTTTATATGAATTGACTAAAAAAAAAACACGTTGTTCATACAGTGACCCACAAAAACTTCGCAGCATATGGGAAAAACTTATTAGGAGACTACCGCAATGGCGGCTCGTGAAGTACCATAGAGCCTAATGAATAAAAATGTTGCAATTGCTTTTTCTTATAAAATTGAAGAAATTTCTTGAATGGCAATGAATAAAAACTAACGTAATCGCTTTTGCGCCCAGCAATTGCTTAAAAGTGCGGGAATTGCTTCTAGTCAATGCCTTTTCTTAAAAAATAGAAGCGATCGCTATCGTTTGCTTAAAACGTGATGAATAAATTAAAGAATTGCTTTTTCTAGTGTAGCAACCGCTTTAAACTTTTTAAGGTAGGTCTACCCCTGCATCATTTGCTTGGTAGCAGTCAACTTTAGTTCTCCGCGGCATACACGTGCGTTGCTCTTAATTTGTGTCTTCAATTATGGCTAAATATATGAACGTCCGTAAAAGAAAAATCTACAGTGTACGTAAAAATTGCAGATATGATGATTTCAGAAAGTTATATCGATTTGACTGCGAAAATGTTGAGTGGTTGGCAAATTATTTTTTGACTGATACTGGTAAAAGGCTTTAAATAAGATTAAAATCTTTCTGCGGAAATTGTCGGATCCGGGCTTTCAAAATTCTGTAGATGAAGAACTCGGTGTTCACCAAACTACTGTCTGTAAGACATACACTTCTGTACTGGATGCAGTTTTGGAGAATGCCAATATTTTTAATAAATTTCCTACAAGTGCTGAAGCTGTTGTGGAAGCTAAACGGTTGTGGTCAGAGAGATTTTTTTATGTTCCTTCAATTTGTGAACGAATATCAATTGCTTGTCTTTAATCACTATACTATCACTTTCCTCATTTTCACTGAATTCTGCCATATCACAAATCCTATTTTCCACAAAAACGTAACATATTACTATTGTACTAAATAAGTAGACCAACGTTGTTGTATTTACGTCAACTCTTTTGCAAATTAGGCACCAAACTGAACATGAAATCTATAATCTGAACAAGTGGATAAGCCACGTCTGAACGTGTGTTGAATACCTAAGCATTTGCTGCAGAGGTGTAAGAAAAACAGCGATTGCTTCAAAATTTTATTCACATCCAGATCTAGCAATTGCTTTTACTTATAGCATTTGCTAGTCAAGCAATTGCTTTTACTAAAAAGTAATTGCTTAATTTTTATTCATTAGGCTCATTTTGTCATGGCCCCACCTACCTACCTGTACACAAAACTAAACTGCTTATCACAAAGTTAATTTTGTGATACTATTGATTTGATAATATCTCCATCAAAATTATTAAAATTCTAAAATATAATATAATTCCTATCATCTAATCAAAATTTCTTTTAAAACCGGGTTATTTCCAGAAAAATTAAAGATAGCAAAAGTATCACCAGTATTTAAAAATGCAGAAAAATATTTTAGTAGTAACTATCGCCCAATTTATGTTTTACACCCATTTTCAAAGATTTTTGAAAAAAATTTAAATAATAAAATAGTAAATTTTTTAGAAGAAAAAAAAATTCTCTCTCCATTTCAATATTTCATAAATTTAGAGATACACAGAAGTTGCAGCTGCAGATATTATCAAAGATATTTAACAAAACGTTGATAGCAACCAAAAATGCTGCCTACTCTCCCTAGATTTATGTAAAGCATTTGATACAGTCAATGACAACATTTTACTTAAATGCCTATACAATATTGGAATTCGAGAAAATATTTATTTAAGCAATAGAAAACAGTTTGTTCAAATGGAAAATGTTAAAATTTCACAAAAAAACATAACTTGTGGTGTTCCGCAAGGATCAACCTTAGGACCTATTTTTTTAAATTTACATTAATTCTATAGCAAAATTAAATTTGAAAGGTAAAATAAAATTGTTTGCCGATACTATTGTATATTTTCATGAAGAATATGCTCAAATTCATAATAACATTAACCACGATCTAAATATAATATGTAAATGACTTGAAACTAATAAATTATCATTAAATTTTAATAAATCATCTTTTATGTTTATAAGTAAATCAAAATTAAAAAATAATAATATTTCTTCACTATCGTTCAATAATCATATAATTAAATAATAATATACTAATACAATTGAATCTTTAGGTTTATATATTGATGCAAATTTAAGTTGGAAAAAAATGTTGAATATTTAAGAAGTTGCATCTCATCAATAATTGGCATTTTGTTTAGATCTAAAAATTATATTAATAATATTATGCATATGTCATAAATATGCATTAAAAATCAAGTTTTAAAGTAAAAATGTCAATTTTTAGTATAAACGCTTTTTTTTTTGAAGAAATATATTACCTATAATAAAATTATTAATTTATAATTTTTAAGTAAAAAATATTACTTATATAAATTATTCAGAACAATATTAATTAATTAAAGCATTTCTAAAAATATTTTCAAATTGTCTCATTCTGTTCAATTTTTTTTAATATCATTAAAATTTAAAAACATATATATTATTCTTTGGTTTATTCAAAATTACCGTATATAACTACACTACAAAACAAAATAATTAAATCCATACATAAACTTCCTTTTTTAGAACCAACTATAAATTTGTATGAACCAAATGGATATTTAATTTAGAAAAGCTTTATAAATTAAAACTATGCATTCTAATACACTCTATTATTATCAAAGAAAAACAATCGATTATAATATTTCCTTCGACCAACATTATTCACATCACGAGACAAAATCATCATATTCAAACAAAAATGGTAAAGAGTACTTTTGGTCAAAAATCAATATTATATAAAGGAATAACTTACAACAGTTTGCCGAAAAAAATTAAAGAAATATCAAAATTATGAACTTTTAAAAAACAATAAAAAAATATTTTTTAAAACTTTAACGTATTATATAATAATATTTTTTTTTGTAAATGGTTATTATATTTATATATATATTTTTTAAATAATTTCGATGGAGTTATTAATAGTTACTAAACATGATTTTTATTATTTGTGATTTTATATATTGTATATTTGGTTGGTTGAGAATAATAAATAAAAAAAAATTGTTTGCTTATCCAAAGTTAAATGTCTATGGTCGTAACACGTTTCTAGTGACCCAAGTACATTTTTTACTTACCAATATGACGTCAAGCATAACCCTATGATGAAAGCTAAAGATGCTTTTCGAAAAATAAGACTCGTATACATTACTGACATTTAACTGAATACCCTTGTCGATGGCTTGCACTGGATTCGTACGAGTTAGTGCACTAGTGGCTACAGGGAACACCTAAAATTAAAAAAAAATATAAAAATAGACGGCCACACCACAGTATCTAGGATATAAGGTAAAGTCGGTCTAACGAGTCTGTGAATTGAAAGGATGCGGGCAAGAAATACACGCACCTTCCTGAAGTTGGAGTATCACAAACCTTTTCTGCTAGAAACAATTTAAAAAACATTGGGAAAGCATAAAGTTTGAACACAAACAATTTGTGGTACATTATTTAGGTGTAAAGTACACGAAGAGTATTTGTTTTATTAAAGTGAACTTACCTCTCCCGTATTGGCCATCGTAAAAATACTGTTTTCGGTAATGACTGCAGAATCTAATTCATGGGTAAGTTCAAATTCGGTCCAGGTGTTCAACGTTGTAATTGGTCTAGACTGTAACAGGTATAAATCTCCCTAAAACGTTAAAAATTATCAATTGTTTTTCAAGATGTAAAACTGTTTTTTTTTCGTCTAACAGTTTTAGGTTTGGGACACCGGTTATACGTATTTGTTGGGTAAAATTAATTGATATTAAACAGGTGGTTAATTTAGACATTTGTCATAAATCTGGCTAATTATTTATTTATTTTATCTACGACCCACACGATAATGAGTATTACATAATTCATTTCGGCTTATTTAAGTTACTTAATAAGTTGTATTATCGTACTAGAGATGTAATAAACTCCTTACGTAACTCATTTTTATTCAAAAAAAACAATTTTTAACAATTTATTTATTCAAAAAATAAATGCGTATTTATTATAAATATTAAAAGTGAAATTAACACCTGATGCTGATGACAGCAGAACAGCACCTGGTCTGTGTTTCAAACGTTTTGAATTTTAAAAGAAGTGGGGTCCATAACGTTTAAGAAACACACGATTTTAATACTTTTTTTTAATAAAAATAAAAATATTATACAAAATCCGTTAAAGAAGTACAAACCTCCCTCAATACACCATTTAGAGCCGATCAGCGATAATATTGTAATAATTTTTATTGAATTACTTTATATTTTTAATTATTTATATTTTACCACTTACTTTATTTAAGATGTAATTAGTAGAAAATCCCTCATAAACTAATGTTTTTTGGATTTTTTTGGAAAGAAATTAAAAAATATGCTTTGCGAATCACTAGTACTTTCAAACTTTAATTATTGCGATTTTGTTTATGGTTATTGTAGCGATAATATTGGTAAGTCTCGTATTCTAAAAGTGCAGAACGCTTGCGCAAAGGCTTTCTTTATGGTCTTAGGAAATATGACCATTTTTTGCATACATTTTCGAAACTAAATTGGCTAAAGATGGATAACCGTAGGCTTCTGAATTTTAATAGTTTTATATATAAAATTTTAAATGAACCTGACTCCCACCAATCTTCGTGAACGCCTAACTCCTCGCTCTAATATCCATGCTGTTAACATTCGCTATGGGGATCAGTTAACTTTACCTCACCATCAGAATGCCTTGTTTCAGAGGTCTTTTACTTATAATTCATTGCCTGGAGAATTAGGTAATTACTATCTCTAATGATGCACTATTTAAAAAAAAGTATAAACAATTTCTTTTGGGAGTACTAATTAAGTAATTTTGTATTTTAATTTGCTGGGTTCTTTGAGAACTATGATACTAAAATGTCCAAGTGTCTATCTTTAATTTTTATTTAGTCATTGACAGGCAGTCAATAAACATATTTAGTCAAAACTTTTCTTATTAGGATTTATGTTACTTTGGTGTTGTTCTGCTTATAATTTACAGTTTTAAATTAGTAGTTGATGATAATGTTTTTTTTAAACTTGTTGTCATGCGTGGTTCAGCAGAGTAACTATTTACAGCTGTAGCAAATACCATCAAAATTAAAAAAAAATTCTTATTGTTTTGTATTTTTTTTTCTTCTTGGTAAAATAAAGGCATTATTTATTTATTTAATGGGTTATTTGGGATCTCTATATTTTAGTCTGACCAAAAAATAAGGAAAAATGTACGTAATTTGTATTCGTATTTTCAATTTACCTGGACTGAATATTCGGGTTTCTGGAAAATTACCTGTTTTTAAATAGCATACCTTGACATCAAATAAAAAGTCTACTGATATAGTGGATTTCACCTTAGTTTTTAATGGCCGCCGCTGACACATGTCATTTATAACATTTCTTTTTACAGAACTTAAGGATTGGCCAGAACCGGACTTAAAAATTATGTGTGAACATGGGTCAATTTATTTGTAGTTGTAATTATGGATGGAAACGAGAATTACCTAAGCAATTTTTAAGATATTTAAAAAAAAAACACTAAAGGGGAATGGAAATAGGATAGAATATCAGAAAAACAATTTCATTTAATTTTTATTCATAATATAATAAAGTGCTGTTATTTTGGTAAAAACACATGCACTCTTAATTTAGTACAATAAAAAATATACAAGGGGCAGTCGTGAATCTAGCTAGTATCATCAATAATTAACTACGTTTTTTATTAATGAATTATTTTGTTTTTTAATTTGATTTTAGACCATGCAGTGTTAAGTTAAAAAAATATATATATTATATTTAATAGCTTATTGTTTACTTTTTTATTTTCTTATTCACGGGTAGATATTTTTTCTTTAGACTAGCTAAAGAGTTTGAAGTTTACAATAGGTCTAACTTTTCGTTGGTTTATAATAAAACAACAAAACTTTGTAATGTTATCGAATTAGGTATTTTTTTTTAATGAATAAAGAAA
This sequence comes from Polydrusus pterygomalis, assembly GCA_963969555.1. Taxonomy (NCBI): domain Eukaryota; kingdom Metazoa; phylum Arthropoda; class Insecta; order Coleoptera; family Curculionidae; genus Polydrusus; species Polydrusus pterygomalis. The sequence continues at coordinate 19,449,658 of OZ018385.1, read as the reverse complement.
AAAATAATGTAAGTAGCTACTCCAAAAAAAGATTTTTGTCCATGCGTTTGCAGAACAGATACCTCAAGCACTCTTCAATACAACTGTATGTAAAACTTATTTTAGCATAATGGTTCACTGTGGTTTTCAAATTTAATTTTGTTGCAAGTTCCCTATTATTTTTGGTCTTCATCTGACAAGCTGTCGATGTCGTCGTCACCGTCCGAGACATTAATAAGTATTTACTTACTTTTGCATAAAAAGAAACACGTCACAGATACACAGAGTCCGGCAGTTTAAAACCAAAAAGTCTAATACGCACAAAATATAAGCAAAATGCTGTCTGAAAAATACCAAAAACAATAACACGAACGATCAAGAATTAACAGCACGCGGTGCGCGGTGTGTCCCAATGCGGCTCTGTGATATTTAAAGAACGCGACGAGACAATCGAATTAATGAAGTACGAAAAGATATATGCGAGAGCAAATACGTAAGACAAAGATGCACATACTACCGGCATATACGAGCGATGCTGTGCTTTTGACGAGTTTGAGCTCATTGAAGGGCAACGTATTGAACTGTGTAGTGTGCATCTTCGTCATGTACTTGTAACTATACGGTCAGTTATATATCCATCTCTTGTTAATCTAGCCAATGCCCGTGCCTGAAAACCGTTTATAGAATTAGGGATTTTAAAATCACGTGTTGGCTAATATGTTTGACAAGAGAGACGTCAAAGCATCAAAAACTAAGGTGAAATCCACTATATTTAAAATATAAAAAGTCAAAATAAATCAAAAATTGTTATTCTCTTACTCAAAATTTAAAACAACTGAGCACTGACTGTATACGTGGATGGTTGCAGATAAGGCATATTATTTGACCATCAGTGGGAAATATTTTTTTATAAATAAAAGATATTTTTTGGGGCAATAGAGTTGTCCGCAGCAAAAAAAAAATTAAAAAAACGACTATTTTTAAGTTAAAAAGTAATTTTAAAAAAATGAACCTAATAGCTACAACACAGTTGTTTTTCGGCGTCTATTTAATGCCGATTTTTTGCTACTACTAGTGGATTAAGGATTTCTAGCTACGGCTAATAGAGTTTTATCTCAGTGTACTCTGAAAATTTTTGAAGCCCTGCCCGAGCGAGCCCTCTTAATTCTTGTAAGAGCAATAAATTCTTCTTTTTAGCTTGGAAAATTCCCATCGAGTCTCAAAACAGCTATTGTGATTCCTTTATTTAAGGGAAGGGATCCTGAGTGCGCTGCTAACTTTCGCCCAATTTCAATGCTTCCAACCCTTTCAAAGATTATTGAAAGGCTTGTCAAGAAGAGGATGATCGCTTTTATGACTAAACATGATATCTTGGTCTTGCTCAATTGTCAATTCGGTTTCCAGTCATCCAAGAGCACTAATGATGCCATGTTTAGTCTATTAGAGAGTGTTTATTTGGGATTGAATGAGGGTGACGTTGCTGCGGCGGCCTTCTGTGATTTTTCGAAAGCTTTTGATTGTGTGAATCATGGGGTTCTGCTGCGGAAACTTTACCGGTATGGCTTCAGAGGAGTTGCGTATGATTGGTTCTCCTCCTATTTAATGGGTAGAAAGCAGGTTGTACACTATGGTGGACAGAAGTCCTTTTTGGCTAATGTTGAACATGGAGTTCCTCAGTTCCTCAGTTCCTCTTGGACCGATTATTTTTTTATTGTGGGTGGGCAATGATCCAATTTTATTGGAGGGAATCATTTCAGAGGATCTTCAGCGTTTGAAGAGGTGGTGCGATGCAAATCGCTTCTGTTTTAATATTGATAAGACTAGCATAATATCTTTTAAATTTATGATGCATGTTAACATGAATTCTAGTTTTTGTGTTTTGAATAAGAGCTGCACTAGGTTCTTAGGTTTGCATATACATTCACATTTAAAATTTAAAGAACATGTAGCTTATCTGAGCAAGAAGCTGGCGTCTGGTTGTTATGCTGTTCGAGTGGTAAGTAATGAATTAGGAATGATTATGGCCAAATCTACGTATTATTCCCTTATTGGGTCACACTTGAGGCTTTTTGGGGCTTCTGTTGCAAGTATCTTTTTAATTCTGTGTTTGTTTTACAAAAGAGGGCGCTTAGGTACTTGTGCAGGGTTAAGTCTAGAGATCATTGTAGGCCTCTATTTTTGCAGGAGGGTATTCTGACGCTGCCTTGCATTTTTATTTTGGAGACTGTTTCCTTGGTTCACAAAAAATTTAAAAATGTTATACCCAACAATTCTTATAACACACGCCATGGAAACAGTTTACCATTACCTATCCCAAAAAGTACAATTACAAAAAAGTCGATCATTTATGAGAGCATAAAACCCTATAATCATTTACCTTCTCATATTAAAGCCTATCATACTATTAATATGTTTCGAAAGGTAGTAAAGATCCTTCTTAAATCAAAAGCATATTATAGTTTAGAAGAGTTCTATAATGACGAGTTTTGAGGTATGTATGTGGATGGTTAGTACTAAATTTAGTTTATAGTTATTTATTTATTTTAAATTTAATGTATGACTTTTATTGTTCTTTTTGTTTTTTACTAATTTGTAACTTAGGTATTATGTTTTATTCTTTATATGACGTAATTTTATGTTTATGTTTATGTTATTTTGATAAGCTTTGTAAATAAGAATGTACATTCTTTCTTTGCAATAAAGCATTTTTTGATTTGATTGATTTGATCTTTAAGCTGGAATTATACACTCTCGTTGGCGTCAGCGTTCGTCGTTGACGTTCGTACTCGGTATCTATTTATAAACTTGGCGTTCGTTTGGTTCGAAGTTTTGACAATACTTTTGACAGCTGTCAACTATATATTATGTGATATAAATAATAAAACATTATTGGCTTGACGTCACCGCTACGCATTTGCTACGAACGCCAGCGCCAAAAAGTTAAAGTAGGTTCAAGTCGAACGGCAGCCATGCCAGAATAACGAACGAACAACCCGAACAAACCCGAACCCCGGCAAAGTTGTGTTCAATATGTTCACACCGACAATTTCTCACCTTGTAAAATGCCCATTCAATGTCCCGTGGCCCGCCGAACGCTTCTTCCAATAATATTCCTACTCTTCCTAAAAACACTGCCTGTTTTTTCGTTATGCTCCATTTTTCTTTAACTAAAAATGACAAAATGTAAAAACAGCATTTGTTTTTTTTTTGTATTGGAGGCCGGCGGGCAATATTTTTTCCAATTTTGAGTAAGTGTGGAGTAGTAATAGTCCTTGATATGTAATTTTATTATGACTAATTTAAACATATCATGTTATTATTATTAATAAATTTTTATTCTCAACCAACTTAAAAAGTTCACTATAGAGAATATAACAATAAATATAGAAAATATAAAAACACAAATAATAAAAATTATGTTTTATAAAAATTATAACTATCAATAATTCCATAATTTAAAAAATAATAATATATAATACGTTAAAGTTAGTTATAAAAAATAGTAATAAACTAACCTTTAATTTTTTTGAGCGCTTTTAGCTTTTTTAAGAGTCCATAATTTTGATATTTCTTTAATTTTTTTCGGCAAACTGTGTAAATTGTTATTCCTTTATATAGTATTGATCTTTTGCCAAAAGTACTCATAACTCTAAGTGTTTGAATATGATGATTTTGTCTCGTGATGTGAATAATGTTGGTAGGATGAACTATTATAATTGATTGGTTTTCTTTAATAATAATAGTGTATTAGAATGCATAGTTTTAATTTATAAAGCTTTTCGAAATTTAAATATCCGTTTGGTTCATACAAATAATAGGCCACACAAACGAGGTAAAAATAAACAGAAATACAAAGGCCGATTATCTCGATGCATGTTTTGGTATTTACAGTACTGCAATGGTTCTCATTCGCCTATTTTCCTTGCAGTATATTGCTACAAAAAGTTTAAGAGATACTTTCCTCTATACTCATAGTTATAAGAAAGGAGTAAATACCTATGTTTACATTAATCCAATCGTGAACCAATTATTTTATTTGATGGAGTTGTGGCTATATTGTAAGATTTGTAAGTTAAATTTCAAAGCCCGGACCTGTCTATCTTCGCATTCGTTAAATAAGAATTTCACAGTGCGCATGCCCATGTTTACTGGGCTTTATTTACATGCGCCAGGCCATAAATTTGCCACTTTCGTGATTATTGTTAACAGATTTAGAGTTTTTTTTTGCTAGGGTCGTCTTAAAAGTAAAAATGATTGAAATGTTTCTCTATAACACCGAAGAAGTCGCCTATTTAATATTTAATATACATACAGTGTCAAAAACGACGACGTAGGTACTCTTGAAGGAAAACGTCGAGGTTACTCGAAATTCGATTTGACGTAACGAAACATGCAATCAAATTATGTCAATTTTGGAGTTCAACGCGTCAGGAACATAGACAATTTACCTTTAGATACGTACAGCTTATCTCCTGCACAAACAAAAGTAACGTTTTATGGGTAAAAAAATACGTCCGAGCGCATGACTCGCCTTCTCTCTGGGCACCTTCGGGCATGCGCACAAACCTCATGTTATCGGCCTGCCCTACTTTAGCGACATGCTTAAAATACACTCCAGAACCGGCTCGGCCATTTTTGTTGTTGTGTTTTAAGGTTTCTCTGTGGATTCCTTGTAGTTTTCTTAGCAATTGTGGATTGCGGGTGTTTAATATTTACGGATTTCTAGTTTTTGTGTAGTTTAGTGAATTGTGTCTGATTGTGAGAAAATTAATTCTGTCAAAGTTGCTGGCTGGTTAATTTTTTGGTTAAAATCTGTACACCCCGACATTAAGCTTTTAATAAAGCCAGTATTCCACGGGTCAAGTTCTCAGGCAAACACTTTTCAAATTCTTGAACAAGAAATTTTGCTTGAAAATGTTTTACACGAACCCAAGTTTTTGCCAAATTGTAAAAATCAATACAAGTTATATACTTACCAACTAATATTTGACTCGAGGTTAGGCATGCGTATGGAGAACTAGAGGGTAGGAGGCCGATCGACAATGGCAGCATTTTCAAATTCTGTCTCGGTTTTTTGGTTAGTTCGCTATTGGCCGATAGATGCTCTCGCGTCGCAAGTGGGCTGGTGTCGTCTTCTTCGCTTTTTACTTTTACTTTTGACAAATTGACATTTCATTTTCGACATAACAAATAACGTTTGAAGTATGGAGGACTTTTGAAGACAAGACGAGACAAATAACGTTGTATTGCAATTGATTTCCATATTTATAATGAATAATGGTACAATTTATAAAAGCAGAGTTTGCTTTGTGTCGGGGTGTAAGACAGGAATATTTTTCAGAGAGGAAACCCAGCCAAATAGGTCTCTTTTCAGCTCCAAAGGTATAGCTAGAATGTTTAATATCCTGTATTTTAAAAACCAAGCATCGTTGTAACTTTATACAGGCCGAGTTTACTAATAAGTATAACAAAGTAAGTGTGAATTCATATAAAAGTCCTTATTTGTTCCTTAAAGAACTAATTTAAATAAAAATAGTTATCGCGTCCATAAGAAACCATTTATTTGATAGCCCACTTCGAACACGAGCGCCATCTTAGAGCTGAATTACCGATGCTAATTTGGGACCGAATCCAATGCATTGCGATCGGCCTCCTACCTCAAGTCCTCCATAGGCATGCGATAACACCGTAGATTGGTTATTTTGCTGGTTTTGTTTGTTTCTATATTCGATTTTATAAGACTAGTTTAATTTACCTGTTCTTGTTCTCTTCGTTGTCGAACTAAAAACACGACGACGAATCATTTTTAAACAAATTTTAAAAACAAAACCTTAAAAACAATTTTCTATCCTTAAAATCTGATATTACTAAAGATGCCAGAAAGTCCAATTTTTTGGCAAGAATTTAAATTTTAAAGCCCGGACCTGTCTATTTTCCCATTCTGTTGCAGTGCGCATGTCTAATAGTGTCTGGCTATGTTTACATGCGCGAGGCCATAAATCTGCCACTTTCGTGATTATTGTTTGCTTATTTACAGATAAATTGTCTATGGTCAGGAATAGTTTATTATATCCCTTTTTTCTATAAAAGATTGAAACTCAAAGATACTTACTATCACTTTCATTTACGATAATAAAACTGCCCTCTTGTTCATCGGCAACAGTCACTTCCTTCACACCATGTTCTGTTAAGGTTAGTACCTACAAAATAAGATATACATAAATGTTAGGTTACTTTTACAGCTTTTAACACTCTCGGCTAAGCTTGGGCAAGCTTTTAATTCGACCAATAAAACGTAAAATATAATTATATACCACCAGTTAAAAATGGGTTCATAATACTTGTGTTAGTAACTTTCAAAATGCCCTTATTCCAAACTAACTCTTACAGTTCATTCCATGGAAAGTGACAACATAATATAGAAAATAATAACCCTTAAAAAAAATAACAATAAAAAAAATAGAAGTTGATCCAATTTAATTCATTAATAAAATCAATTTTTAAAAAAATAGTAATATAAATAAAATAATTTTTTATTGTTTTTTAAAAAATGCCAATTTTTTAATGTTTCTGATATTTTTTGGAAGATTGTTATATTTTATTATTCCGTCATATAAAAGCGATTTTTTTACGAAATTACTTTTTATATAGGTACTGATATAGTTTCATAATTTATACAACGTCTGGTGTGAGGATCATATAAAGTCTTATTCTCCTGAAGTGTTATGTTTGATTTTTTTTGTATTAAAATAATCGAGTGAATTAGAATACAAATTTTTAATTTATAAATTAATGTTTTGAACGTGTAAATATACGCTTTCGGTCTATATAGATTAACAGTTGGTTCTAAATGTGGTAATTTGTGTATGCATTTAATAATTTTATTTTGCAATTTTTGTAATGGCTTTAAGTTTAATAAACAAGCAGATTCTCATACAGAAGCTAAGTATTGTAATTTTGAATATATTAATGAAAAATATATATTTTTTAAAGTATTTCAAAGGAATTAAATATCTAGCTCTGTACAGAACAGGAGATATCGAGTTGATAATATACTGGATATGGCCTTTCCAATTTAAATTTTCGTGTAACACTTATTCCAAAAATTTTGTCGTTTTTGAATATTTTTATTGTTAAATGTTAAGGGAATTTATTTTATTTTTAGTTATAAACATAAAAGAAGATTTTGCGAAATTTAACGTAAGTTTATTTGATTGAAACCAAGAAAGAAGTATTTTTAAATCATTATTAATATCAAAATACATTTCTCCAAAAGTTTCAGCAAAATAAATAATTGTTGTATCATCTGCAAATAGCTTTATATTGCCCTTTAAGTTCAATTTGGAAACGGAATTAATGCAAATTAGGAATATTAACGGACCTAATATTGATCCTTGTGGAACTCCACATATTATTTCTTTTTCCGAACTTTTTCTTTCCCCAATTTGAAGAAATTGTTTGCGATAGCTCATATAACTTTGAAGTAGTTTGTGTGTATTGCCCCTTATCCCAATACTATATAATTTTCTTAATAAAATATTATGGTTTACGGTGTGAAAAGCCTTACACAGATCCACCGGCGTAGCTAGGGGGGGGGGGGGGCATCGGGGCATTTGCCCCCCCCAAGAGCCATAAAAAAAAGTAATTATCAACAATATTTCAAAAACAATATTTAAATTAAATTTTTTTGCCCTTTTAAATTTAACGTAGGTAGGCTTACTTTGAAAACAACGCGTCTGTTTTGGTCATCACATCCCCGTCGTCTTGTTTTATGTGACATTCGCGGATCTGGTGTCTGGTGGTGTTAATTTCCTTTTCTCTCTTTTATTTACGTAAATAAGACAAAGTAAGATATAAACATCGTAGGAAAACCTAGGTAATTACGTTTGGTTGTGGTTTGTTTGTAGGACTTCTAGATTATTTCAGTTGCGGATTGTACTTAGGCGATTACGTAACAATTATAGATAATAGAAAAATTTAGCAAAATTTGGGCGTGGTTCAAAAAAATTTTCGCCTGCGGCGGGCTTTACGCCTCTATGCAACTATATGCCCCCCCCAAGACAATATCCTAGCTACGCCACTGCACAGATCTAAGGATAGTCAACAGCATTTTTTGCTGCTGTCGACATTAACTTGAATATTTGTTATGATATCTCCTCTATACAGCTATTTCTGTATCCTTAGATCTGCGAAAACCATACTGGTTAGCAAAAAGTAAATTTTGGCTTTCTAGATAGTCACATAATTTATTATTTATTATTTTTTTAAATATTGGTTTAATTAAAATTGGAATAAGTATAATTAATATAGTTATTAATTGATAATTGCTGCATTTATTAGTAAGAGCATTATGCTATGCATAAAACAAGTACAAATGATAACCAAAATCGCCACAGCGGATTGTGATTTATATAATTAATACGAATATCAGACAGCCCTAGTTCAACCTACCGCTGGTATTTCAACTGAATTATTACAAAAATTTCTTCATTATAACATAAAATTATAAAATATGAAAGAGTTTTCGACTTCCATTGTCTTTATTTGTTTTAAATCACAACGTTTCAGCTGGTAAGTATCTCCAGTCGTCTTCAGGTGAATACTAAATAAGTAAAGTAACTACAAGACTATTTATACTAGCTACTACTACTAATACCTACTAAAAATGGCTACCCCACAAGATTAGTTGACACAATATTGGAAAATCGTAAGAATCGGCCCAACGCGCAAGATGCAAACAGAGAGGCACAACCAACACTCAATATTCCGTATGTCAAAGGAGTATCTGAGAAAATAAGAAGACTAGGACAACGATATAACATCAACACCGTATTCAACTCGAGGGACACCCTAAGAAGCCACCTGACGAAGACAAAGCCTACAAGTCAAAAAGATAGGAAAAACTGCGTCTACCAGATCCCCTGCCAGTGCGGCCAATCTTATATAGGTAAGATATTAAGACCACTCGAGACAAGGAATAAAGAACACAAAAACAATACGTTAAAAGGAGAGACCGAAAAGTCAGGTACAGCTGACCATGCCTGGAAACATGGTCAACATATTATGTGGTCAGAAGCTGAAATCCTACATAAGGAACCACACTGGGGGAAAAGAAAGTTTAAGGAAGCTGCTGCTATTCACCAGAACCCAGGCTGCTTTAGTAAACTATCATTAGACATAAGAAATATCTGGAAACCTTTGTTAGATAGATGTAATCTTAGGATAAGATCGCGTGCCAACTGAACGCATGACTGCACCCACCTCAGTTACGCTTCAGTGCACCTAGCTAGTATAAATAGTCTTGTAGTTACTTTACTTATTTAGTATTTACCTGAAGACGACTGGAGATACTTGCCAGTTGAAACGCTGTGATTTAAAACAAATAAAGACAAGGGAAGTCCAAAACTCTTTAATCATTCAAGAAACATCATTGTCTCCAACCTTCAAACAGTCATAAAACTAAAAATAAGCTACGGCGAAATATCAAATATCTGAACCAAAATCTCTCACGAACCCCCGCACTAATGTCATTGCGTTAGTATTGCCGTCATTATGAAAACGATTAATGTCAACATCAAGATCCATAAAAACGACGGTGCGGGCCGCCGTGTTGAGGTAGATCAGCATTAAATGAGACAACCCAATTTGAAATTACTAAAATCTGCACCGTCAAAAAAAGGGCAAAATGTATCATGACCATGCACCAAAAAAGTATACAAAAAAGTTTTTTCACTTCTAGGTTTTTCATCTAAAAAGAACGTTGGGACATTTCTTTAACATTTCAACGGTGAAAATGGAACCCAGTTAAATGGGTAATTTAATTCCTTTTATTTATTTTTAATTATTTAGAATTTACCTTATTCTTGGTACCCATTACTTGGTCCAACAAGCAAACTGTTCCATCATGGGTACGGTTCAAAATAAAAGTATCAGGATCTGTTTTCCCAGAAACAACACTCTGCAATAAAAAAAAAGTGGTTAGTATGTTAGCTTATCATTATATATCTTTAAGATTTGAAATGAATACAGGGTGCTGCAAATCTGTGTGCAAACATGGAGACTTCGAAAACGTTAAGAGATACAAAGATGGTTAAAATGAGGCGAGAAAAACAGAAATTTTCAGTTTTGGTTTTTACTTTTTTGCGCCTTAATTTTTGACGTGGAAAGAAACCAAAAAATACCTTTGGAGCTGTTTTATCATGTTCTACAAAATAGCGTTAATAGTTTCAAAAAGAACAGTTTTAAAAAGTTTTCTTCTTTAGATATTACAGTCAAGTCAACTTTTCAAATACGGACCAGGAATTTTATATACGGTTTTTGTGACTTTAAAGTCATTACTCCTGCAACGTAGACATTTTCCAGCCATCAGAAAATCAAAAACTTAGGGGCCACAACAAGAAAATGTCGGAGGAAAGGTGCGCCAAGCTTCTGCGTAGGAACTTTATCTCGAACCGTGTTATGGAACCGACTCAGTAAAGAGACAGTCAATGCACCCTCCATTAATTAATTTAAAAACAGATTAGACAGAGACAATGAATAAAAATTAAGCAATTACTTGAAGGTATTACTTTTTAGTAAAAGCAATTGCTAGATCTGGATGTGAATACAATTTTGAAGCAATCGCTGTTTTTCTTACACCTCTGTAGCAAATGCTTAGATATTCAACACAAGTTCAGACGTGGCTTATCTACTTGTTCAGATTATAGATTTCGTGTTCAGTTTGGTGCCTAATTTGCAAAAGAGTTGACGTAAATACAACAACGTTGGTCTATTTAATTAGTACAATAGTAATCTGTTACGTTTTTGTGGAAAATAGGAAACTTATATTTGTGATATGGCAGATTTCAGTGAAAATGAGGAAAGTGCTAGTAGTGATGAAGAAATTAAAGACAAGCAATTGATATTCGTTCACAAATTGAAGGAACATAAATAAATCTCTCTGACCACAACCGTTTAGCTTCCACAACAGCTTCAGCACTTGTAGGGAATTTAATAAAAATATTGGCCTTCTCCAAAACTGTATCCATTACAAAAGTGTATGTCTTACGGACAGTAGTTTGGTGAACACCGAGTTCTTCACCTACAGAATTTTGAAAGCCCGGATCCGACAATTTCCGCAGAAAGACTTTAATCTTATTTAAAGATGACAGTGACCCCCTCGCCTTTTACCAGTATCAGTCAAAAAATAATTTGCCAACCACTCAACATTTTCGCAGTCAAATCGATATAACTTTCTGAAATCATCATATCTGCAATTTTTACGTACACTGTAGGTCTTCAGCCATAATTGAAGACAAATTAAGAGCAACGCACGTGTATGCCGCGGAGAACTAAAGTTGACTGCTACTAAGCAAATGATGCAGGTGTCGACCTACCTTAAAAAGTTGAAAGCAATTCCTACACTAGAAAAAGCAATTCCTTAATTTATTCATCACATTTTAAGCAAACGATAGCAATTGCTTCTATTTTTTTAAGAAAAAGCACTGACTAGATGCAATTCCTGCACTTTTAAGCAATTGCTGGACCCAAAAGCAATTACTTTAGTTTTTATTCATTGACTTTCAAGAAATTACTTCGATTTTAAAAGAAAAAGCAATTGCTTGCTACCTTTTTATTCATTAGGCTCATTGAAACGAATAAATTTATTCGTCCATTACACGCTGTGATATAATTTAATATCAACATTTATCTGTGATACCAGCTAGAACAATAAACGCAATATTCTTATCGCTTCTACCGCTTACTAATGCTAAAAGTAATAGTAAAACTTCCCAGTTTAGTAGTGGACCGTAGCAAGCCCACGCGTCATGTGTCATAGACAAAATTTTCTTGATGTTTATTAATTAAGTTAAACGGTGAGTAGAATAAACCAGTTTAGATTACTTAACTCTCCTATTTCCAATAACAAACATTTAATTTATCATAATTTTCTATTATAAATTTAACATTATTAGTTCATCCATTTTAATTACGGTACAATAGGTTGCCAAACCTTGCGCTCACTGAGAACTAATCCAGTTGTTTTTAATTAGAACACATGGCATTTTGGCGGCTGTGTACTACGTCGCGAACGTAAATTATAATATGGCAACGCAGCATTAAACGCGAAACATGCGCAGGCGCACTGCTTGCCGCTTGATTGGCTCGTAGTTACAATATTTGAGCGACGAAACTCTTGTATGTTGTCGGGGTTGTTGGACAATTAACTTTGAAAATAGCTACCTTGTTTGGATACCAGCAGACCAGGACGAAAATGACAATGTCAAGAAAAAAAAAATGAATTAAGATAATATGTCAACGAAATGAAAAATTAAATTAATCTATCAAAAGTACTAAAGTTTAAATTTATTATTATTATACAGTCCATTATATCGATTGTAGCCATATTTTGGCCATTCGCGTCGGATGTGCTTGCGTGATTTGGTTGAATTTTGTTTGAACCTGTGAAGACGCCGTCATTCCGCAAGTCAAGAAAACCATTGCTGCTCAGCGAAATTTGATACAAGCCAGCTTATGGTCGGCACAGTAAGAGGACAAAAAATGTGAAAATATCCTTTTAAATGATTCCTGTGTTCCGACAAAAGTGGTTTCGATTTTGTAAGTAGTAGTTTGAATTTGAAGGTAAAATCGTTTAAAAAAAAAAAAAATTGATTTCTCTATACTTTTGGATTTTTTTGACTCAGATTTTGAGTTACTTAAATATAGAGTTGATTTTAGAACTGATTTTGATTGATTTGATAATATTTTGAATGTGATTTATTCAAGATTATTGATAGATTAATGATTAATTAAAGGGGTACCTGGTCAGGTATTGTATGTGTTAATTATTAGTAGGTACTAGGTATTTATTGATGGAGTGCCATTTAATTTGATTTGATTTGATTTGATTTATATATGAGTGTTGTAGATTAGTACCTACAAGGTTTGATTTTTTGATTGTGTACAAGTGTACGCGTAATATTTTGCAGATTGTTTGACAATTAAAATCGATAGATTTTGATAAAATTATTTGATTTCAATTTACTTTTAATTGCAAAATGCCTCTAAAACCTGTTGAATTTAAACAATTGTACCGAAAACGAGCTATAATTGAACAACGTTTAAACACGTTTGTAAAATTCATAGAGTCTATTAAAACTGCTATTGATCTAAGTGATGATATTATTTCTGAGTTAGAATTGAATGTTCAAAGGGCAGAGAATATTTTGGCAGAATTTGATGAAGTTCAAATGTTAATTGAGCTAAATTGTAATGATAATATTTTGCAAGAAGAGTATGCGCAACGAGAAAAAATTGAGAGTATTTTCTCCAGAAAAATGGCTGTTGCTAAAACAATTCTAAAACAAAGATCTAGGGATTCAGATAGTGTAGGATCCTCGGTAGGAGCGGTACCTTGTAGAAAAAGTTACAGCGGATTAGAAGGTGTAAAATTACCGCCGATTAAATTACCTATATTTGGTGGTGATTATTTAAAGTGGATTGAGTTTAAAGATACCTTTGATGCATTGATTCATGACAATAAAAGTCTTACAGATATTCAGAAGTATCACTATTTGCGTGCAAGTTTGACTAATGACGCTTTAAAGATTATTCAAAGCTTAGATTTTTCTGCGCAAAATTATAATAATGCATGGCAAACTTTATGCAATCGCTTTAGCAATTCACGTATGTTGGTAAATAATCATATGAAAGCTCTTTTCGATCTTGATAATTTAAGTAAAGAATCGGCAACCGGTTTACGAAATTTGATAGATAATGTTAAAAAACATTTGTGTGCTTTAAAAACACTTAAATTACCCACTGAAAGTTGGGATGCGATTGTAATTCATTTAATTTCAATTAAGTTAGATAAAACAAGCTCATTAGAGTGGGAAAAGGTAAAATGTGATAAGTCATTGCCTGATTTAAATGAATTTTTTGATTTTTTGGAAAAACGTGCTAATTTTTTAGAAACAATAGAACTCAATGGTTGGTCAAATAATAGTGGTATAAATCAAGCTAGGGATAATAAGGATAAGAAATATTCAAGATCGTTTTTAGTACATGATGCAATTAAAAAACGATGTAATTTGTGCAAACAAAATCATTTGATTTATACTTGTGAAAAATTCCTTAAAATGTCTGTAGCCCAACGCTGGGACACTATAAAGGGTTTAAAATTATGCTGTAATTGCTTATGCACAGGGCACTTCAGTTATAAATGCCAGAAAATGGGTTGTAAGATTTGTAAAGCAAAACACAGTGCATTGTTGCATGAAAATAAAGTAGGAGGTATGAACAATGTTAATGCTAATACCAATGAGTTGGCTACACGCTCAGATGAAAGAGTAAATATATTGCTTTCAAGCGAAAACCTTAATGATTCAAGTAATTCACAAAAACCATCTTTGGTCTTAGCAAATAACATTTATTTTGATAATGATTATGTTTTACTAAGTACAGCCAAGGTCAAGGTGTACGATAAGACTGGAAAATCTTATATAGCGCGTGTACTTTTAGATTCAGGAAATCAGTCCTGCTTTATCAGTGAAGAGTTTTTAAATATTCTTGATGTGGATACAAAGACTGCTGATATTTGTGTTACAGGTATAAATAATTCGTTATATTCTTTAAACAGAAAGTGTCAAGTCACAATTAGTTCGAGGTTTAATGATTTCTCTTCAGTAATTAATTGCTTGGTAGTGCCAAAAATAACAGATAATTTACCAGCCTATACTTTTGAAGTTTCAAATTTAAGAATTCCTAAAAATGTATTGTTAGCGGATGATTCATTTTATGTCAATGGAAAAATTGATATGCTTCTTGATGCAAGTTTATTGTGGAGTATTTTGTCAGAAGGTCAAATTGACCTAGGAAGAAATTCACTTTCTCTTCCAAATACCGTCTTGGGGTATATTGTTACGGGAAAATTATCATACCCAATAAAAAATAACGTGAAATGTCATTTTTCTGTACAGCCGTTACAACAATTTGACAATGACGAGTTACAGAAATTCTGGGCTGTGGAAGAGCCTAATGTCCCCATTCTGCATTCAAGCGAGGACTTCTTTTGTGAAGAACATTATGAGAATTCTATGTCTAGGGCCCTTAATGGTCAATTTATTGTCAAAATTCCGTGGAGGGAAGATCCTTCTTCATTGGGTGATTCAAAGCCTCTCGCTATTAAAAGATTATTAAATCTTGAGGCAAGATTTAAAAGAAACCCGGACTTAAAAAAAAGTTATACTGCCTTCATTAACGAGTATAAAGATTTGGGACATATGTCTCTCAATTTTGATTTGAATTTGAACAAACCTTCTTATTTTTTGCCACATCATGGAATTATTCGAAACGAAAGTCTGACAACCAAGCTTCGTGTTGTATTTGATGGATCCGCACCTTCTAGCAATGGAAAATCCTTGAACAATATTCAATATCCAGGTCCAGCTATTCAGAATGATATTGTAAGTATTTTGCTTCGATTTCGGGAACATAAAGTGGTTGTAGTTTCTGACATTAGTAAAATGTACAGGATTGTACTAATGCATCATGATGATAGGGATATGCAACAAATTTTATGGAGAAATGATCCCTCAGAGTCTATTCAAACTTATCGATTAAATACAGTGACATATGGCACAGCTAGTGCACCATTTTTAGCTATGCGCTGTATTCAACAATTGTCCTTTGACAACAAGGAAAATTATCCTAAGGCAGCAGAGATTATATTAAGAGATTTTTATGTCGATGATTTGATTACTGGATTTCCTAATGAAACTGATGCTATTAAAACTTGTGACCAGATTGTTAAAATTTTGAATTCTGCTTGTTTTAATTTAAGAAAATGGGTTTCGAACAGTCAGGACATTTTAACTCATTTTAATGATAATTCTGACTCTCTTAAAGTTCTTACTTTGGGAGATAACGAATCAATTAAAACATTGGGAGTACAATGGTCCAATAAGTCTGATATTTTTAGTTTTCGAGTAAAGGACAGTAATGTGCCTTCAGTTGTTACAAAAAGGTCAATGTTATCTGCAATTGCGAAGATTTATGATCCTTTAGGGTTAGTTAGCTGTTGTATAATTTTAGTAAAGATTATGATTCAGTTGCTTTGGTCGTTAAAATTGGATTGGGATTCAGAAATTCCGTCCGAATTGGGTGCTAAGTGGCGACAGTTTCAATCAAAACTTACCTCATTAAATGATTTAAAATTTCCAAGGTTTGTATTATGTGATAACCCTGTTGTGATAGAGCTTCATGGATTTAGTGATGCCTCCAAGCATGCATACTGTGCTACAGTCTATGTAAAATGTGTTGATTCAGAAGGTCACATTACAGTTAAATTGTTATGTGCAAAAACTAAGGTGGCCCCAGTTAAAATGTTAACGATTCCTAGATTAGAACTCTGTGGTAGTTTATTATTGGTTCAATTAATGAAAAAGATTTTAAATTCAGTTATCTTTTCGTTTGAATCTTACTATTGGTGCGATTCACAAATTGTATTGCATTGGTTAAATTCCAATCCAGCAAACCTTCAAGTTTTTGTAGGTAATCGTGTAGCAGAGATTCAAAGATCTTCGAATATTGATAATTGGAATTATGTTAATACAAAAGAAAATCCTGCTGATATTGGCAGTAGAGGAATTTTACCCGACCAGCTAAAATATTGTCAAACATGGTTTAATGGTCCATCATTTTTGTCAACAAATTTTAAAAAACCTAAATTTCTCGATTTGCCTCCTATTTCAGAGATTCCTGAAATTAAAAAAAATGCCAAGGTTTTTACTTCAGTGAAAAATGATTTATGTTCAATATTTAATAAGTTTTCAAGTTTAAACAAATTAGTAAGAGTTGTAGCATACTGTCGTCGATTTATTCATAATTTAAAATCTGGTGTTGAATTAAAAAACATCGGTCCTATCACAGCGACAGAATTTAATCTTGCAGAATTATTTATGGTAAAACTATCTCAGGAAGAAAGCTTTTTACAGGAATTAAGTTTATTAAAGGGTAATAAGTCTATTCCTTCATCAAATCGATTATTATCATTAACTCCATTTTTAGATGATAATGGTTTATTGAGGGTAGGAGGCCGTCTCAAAAAATCATCACTAAATTATGAGGGAAAACATCCTTTATTATTGGATGAGAAACATAATTTAAGTAAACTGATTTTAAGGCATGAGCATTTGCAATTGCAGCATGCTGGTCCACAGCTTCTATTAGCTAGTGTACGACAACGATTTTGGATCGTCTCCGGGATGTCATTAGCAAAAACGATTGTGAAAGGTTGTATGAAATGTTATCACTTTAAACCCAAACCAATGCAATCAATTATGGCAGACTTGCCAGAGTCTAGGGTTAAAATATCACCTCCGTTTCATATAACTGGGTTAGATTACGCAGGGCCATTTATTTTAAAAGATAGAAAGGGCCGTGGTTGTAAAACTTATAAGGCATACATATGCCTATTTATTTGCTTTTCGACAAAGGCAGTTCATTTAGAATTAATTAGTTCCT
Organism: Polydrusus pterygomalis; assembly: GCA_963969555.1. Lineage (NCBI taxonomy): Eukaryota > Metazoa > Arthropoda > Insecta > Coleoptera > Curculionidae > Polydrusus > Polydrusus pterygomalis. The sequence goes on along the minus strand of OZ018385.1, from coordinate 19,432,177 downwards.
TAACTAGTGAGGCATTTTTAGCAGGTCTCAGACGGTTTGTCTCTAGACGAGGAAAACCAGCACACTTGTACTCAGATAATGGGTCAAATTTTGTAGGTGCAAAAAATGAATTAAAAGTATTATATGAATTTTTAAAGGATTCAAAGGATGAAATTGTCAGTGCTTGTGCAAATCAAACTATTACATGGCATTTCATCCCTCCTAGTACTCCAAATTTTGGTGGGTTATGGGAAAGTAATATTAAGGGAGTAAAGTATCATTTGTATAGAGTGATCGGTGAAACGATTTTGATCTATGAAGAATTTATAACTCTGCTTATTCAGATCGAGGCCACTTTAAATTCACGTCCTTTATACGCCCTTTCATCCGATCCCAATGATTTCATTCCTTTGACCCCCTCGCATTTTTTGATTGGACGACCATTAAATACAGTTCCAGATCCATATTTTAAAGAAGGCACAAGAATTAACCAGTTATCAAGATTGCAATTAATCCAACAACTGTTACATGGTTTTTGGAAACAATGGTCAAAGCTATATTTGTGTCAGCTTCAACAACGGCGAAAATGGAAGACCAGTCAACTTATGGACATTAAAATTGGAATTTTAGTATTATTAAAAAATGACAATTTACCACCTTGCAAGTGGTTATTAGGAAGAATAATCGCAATCCACCCAGGTGACGATAATGTGGTACGCGTCGTTACCGTAAAAACCGCTAATGGGACATTTAAACGCGGTATATCAAAAATCTGCCCGTTACCAATGGCAGAAAGTGTTTTTTAATCTTCAATTAAATGTGGATATTTGATTAGACTATATTTATCTATTGTAATAAGTTATCTTTTATTTGAACGTTTTGTTTATTTTTTGAAAACGTTCAAAGGCGGGGAGTGTGGACAATTAACTTTGAAAATAGCTACCTTGTTTGGATACCAGCAGACCAGGACGAAAATGACAATGTCAAGAAAAAAAAAATGAATTAAGATAATATGTCAACGAAATGAAAAATTAAATTAATCTATCAAAAGTACTAAAGTTTAAATTTATTATTATTATACAGTCCATTATATCGATTGTAGCCAGTTGTTCATAGCGTTTTCCATTGGTAAGTTGTCAAATGTATTTCTATGTTTTACCAATGAATAACGCCATAACTTTTAATCTATCGCCGGTTGAGTTCGATGTTTCAATTGTTAATAAAAATAACGCTGTATTAGATCATGCTAATAAACCATTAAGACCCCCATACAATTTTAGAATATGGTGAATGCGATGGTCACTTAGCCCAGTCCTGTCTCTGTCGCCAACATCTTAAAATAAAATAGACCAGAGTTGAACAGGGTGCCATAACAGGTGACAGGTGACTTAGCCAAGATGTGGCGTGTTCTTAGAGAAATATGTGACTTTATTATTAATTTCGTGAAACTGATAATGCTGTAAGTATCAATGAAGAAATAAAATCAGCTTGCTTATCAACATAACAGATGGTATTTATAGGGAGTGATATCATTCCTTATTAGGTTTACGTGGGCACCTACTCTTATGTTAATAACTTTGAAAAATGTTTACCTCTCCTAGACCGTAGTTCGACGTTATAATCATCTGTGAAGGGTTCGAAGACGATGGGTGCCACGTGAAGAGTACCCCAGCTGACTCAGCCGGAACCATTTTTTGGATTACGACAGCCATATCTGCTATGATTGGAAGACCATGTTGCCTTAAAGAATTTAATTAAATTAATAATAAAAGGAAAAATAGGTACTTTTGGTGCTTAGACTTAGGGGTACTGGATTCATCTTTTATCCCATAAGATCTTTTTTCACAAGAAAAAAAAAGCCGATTGAGTGGTGCTAATAAATTGCTCAAATTTCTACAAATGGTATGGTGGGTGGTTGTCACATACTCATTACAGTCTGTTCAATGATCGCTGACCGTTACGTCATATTCTCCATATTTGCGGTACGTCGTAAATTAATTCAGTCAGTCTGACTTACCGGTGGTAAAGGTTATGATTTTTCTTAGGCTTAATCTACATAAAGACGGATGCATGTGAACAAGTAAAATATTAGCTTATTATTTTTATACTGTTAATGAAGTCAGAAATAAGTAGTTTATTTAATGTAAAAGGTATCATGGGAAGAAACATTTGGTTTTTGAAAATCAGTACTTATGATGAAATTTTTAATTAATTTAAATTTACTTAAAAATAAATAACTCATTTATAAATTTTCAAATTGAATCATATATTTTTTTGTCTAGTGCATCAATCAATGAATTTTGTTTTAAATATTTTCATCATATTTATAAAATCATAAAGAAGAAAATATAATAAAAAATGACAACACAACAAAATACAGTTATTTAATAATTAAAATAAATCATCTCCGCAAGGACCGTCATCATCAGATTCGTCCAAGTTAATAATAAGGGGAAGAACTCCCGTTCCCACACATCATTTATAGTTTTATTAGTATGTGTTACATAATTTTTCCATTTTTCCACTGTTACATTTTCTATGGCTTCACCATAGACCCAAAACTAAGTCATTTGTCACGGGATGCATAGAACTTATTTTTGCATCATAATAGCGCTTACATTCCAACCAAACCATTTCAAGAGGATTAAAGTGGAATGATATGGAGGAAGTCTTAAAACTCAATGTTCATGTTGCAATGCTAGTGCGTCCAATCTATTAAAACAAAATAAAAATGATTAAAAAATAAAATAAATAGCGCTTTCCAGATTACTTGTAACGTTTGGGTGAGGTATGCTGCCTCAACATTATCCAGATCTGATCCTTCATTGAAAATGGTGAAACCGGAATTTGTCTTTGTTCTAGCCATGCAATAAGTAATCTTTTTGACCAACTTTTATTTGGAGTTTTTTCAATTGGCCCAGAATGATAGGTGGCGTTATCCACGATAATAAGCGACGGTTCTTACAAGTTTTTTTAACTGTATAAAGAATATCATCTTGCCACCTTCACCTAAAAGCCCCTTTACTATATCGCTCACTGGGTGCAATAATGGCACATTAAAAAATTGTAAGTTTTGAGAAAATCAACAATTTGTAATCTGAAAATTAAATATATTGAGTTTTAAAGAAGCTGTCTTATTTAATTATAAAACTAATAATAAATTATGTTCAATATTTAAGGCCGAATGGTATTGCACTTTATTTTTTTATTCAAACTGTATATATATTTTTTTAAATTGGAAAATATTAAGTTGTGCCATTGTTGACTTTTACGTACAGGGTCTTCCAACGAGGACTGAACAGGGGCTCATTTTTGAGCTTCCTTGTATTTAAAGAAAAATCCAAAATAGCCAATCGATGTACTTTTTCTGCAGAATTCAAAAATGAAACAAAAAATTTATTTGAACCAGAAACAAAAGAGTTACGCTATGGATAAGGTGTTTTTTAAATGGAACATAGCTTTTTTTATACGATTTTTGGAACGAGTGATTTTTTTTTTGTCCGTTCTGATTAAAATATTTAATATTGTGACAGCTATTTTTATTAAATTTTAATGTTTTATCCAGTATAATTTAACTTTAACCTGTTTGAAACATACACTAGGTAATAAAAGTATAATCACCTTTGAATCCTTCAAAGTCAAAAAATTTGACAAATTACTTTGAAGGATTCAAAGGTGATTATACCTTTATTACCTAGTGTATAACAGGTAAAAGTTAAATTATACTGGATAAAACATTAAAATTTAATAAAAATAGCTGTCACAATATTAAATATTTTAATCAGACGGACAAAAAAAATTACTCGTTCCAAAAATCGTATAAAAAAAGCTATGTTCCGTTTAAAAAACACCTTATCCATAGCGTAACTCTTTTGTTTCTGGTTCAAATAAATTTTTGGTTTCATTTTTGAATTCTGCAGGAAAAAGTACATCGATTGGCTATTTTGGATTTTTCTTTAAATACAAGGAAGCTCAAAAATGAGCCCCTGTTCAGTCCTCGTTGAAAGACCCTGTACATACGTCACTTTATTAAATAAAATGGTCTATTTTAATAATTAATTTTGATTAAAAATATGTGTTTCTGTTTTAACAATATTTTATTGCAAAAAGGAACAGGAACAGGTTGAAAAAGAAACATGTTGTTTATTTAGTTTGAACATGAACTAATAGTCCAGGTTTTAACAATAAATCACGACACATAAATAAAAAATTTAAAAGGCAATACTGGCACAACTAAACTTATTCCACTAAAATTAGCAATAAAATATAAAATAATGACATGCAATATTGACACCACCTGTAATATGACACTGTTGCATTATTAAAAATGCAAAGTTTGTTCCAACTTATCGTATTAAAATTCAAGTGCCACTGTTGTCTACGTACTCGTTCAAAAAGGCGCGAAATTCAATAGTGACACTAGTACCATCTAGCGAGTTCCACTAGAGATAACTTTATGCCACTATTGTTAGTGTGATAAATAAGGTATTCAAGGTAATATGGTACCACTTACTCAATATGACCAAATATTTAGATGTGCCACTATTGCACCCAGTGAGCGATATATCCAGGTTTTATCAACAAAAACAGGTTTTAAGGAAATTGAGAGTTGCCGTTATTCTTTAATTGTCTTAAAAATTCTACTCGTTTTTCGGCTATATGGGGTGGCTCTATTAAAAAATGCCTGTTTAATACAGTACATTTCTGCCATTTAAATTTTAATTCTTGTAAACAGTCCGCTAATGAACCAGTGGATATTTCAACACCATCAATGATTTTAAGGTTTAGTTGTATTGAGCCAATGGTAACGTGTTCACCTACTCTATACATCCCATAAATACGCTCTCTTATGGTATGTTCATGAATTTCGTGAAGTTGTCGACCACGGGATGACAAAATAGCTACATTATTCTTAAAATCTACATCCTTCTTTATCCCCTTTGCCTTAATTCGTTGGATTGTTGAACACGAAACTCTCAAAGCATCAGAGACTCTTTAAAACAGATAGTTATTTATAAAAACCATTGCCATATATTTTTCATATTTATTATTCATGTTTTCACAATTCCTGCTTTATTATATCTACTTACCTCGTAAACTGAGTAAAAGGGTAAAAGAGTCTTTCCGGTATCACTTTGAAAATAATCAAATAATTTTAAAATTAATTCTTGGTTTTTTTTTTCACAATACCGTGACATGTTTAAAATAATGTTGATTAAAAATGCCACTGTCAAAAATGACAATAAAACTAAAAATTATACGACATTCATTATTGACGCAATTTACTATCTCACCTAGTTCACGAATGTTAGAAAGATCAGCACTAGTCGTGACGTAACAGTCAGCGGTCATTGAACAGATTTTACCTTGGTTTTCGATCATTTGACATATTTTCATTAAATTCATTGAATATAAAAGTAATAGTGCATACCTTTTGAGAAAATTTTTAAAAAATATATTTTTAAATATATATACGTTTTTGACGAACCAGTAAAGGAATCGTTCTGAAAATTTGGTCGCGTACATAAACGGACATGCTCTACCAACCTAAAATATTTTTAACAATGCAGTGTTGCCGCTTCCACACAAAAATTATAGTAACTTCGATTTTTTAAATGCAACACCATATATTTTATTTTATTTTCGAATCCCCCATTACTTTCCTTACAATTTTTATAAACTCTACTCTATACTTATCTCTTACCGTTTCTAAGATATAAATTAATTTCCGTTTTTTTTTTGTCCGAAAACGTCACTTTTAAAAATGCTGATAATTTTAAACTCTAAAATAGTGAAATCCTGAAATTGGTAAATAGTTAACTAATACCATAGGGCTCTTTGCCATAATCCCAAATCTCAGTTGCAATATACAGGGTGGTTGAAAAATACACTTATTCTGGTAACTTGAAAAAGTTACCATAAGTCCTTTTTTTCAAATGTAACACCCTGTATATTATTACGGATTTGAAAAGCTGCTAAAATTTCACTTCATTCTTGTATATCATACCTGTACCTAACTAACTGGTATAACCATTTTTTTGACGTATTAAGGTGGGAGTATCAACATGCTTGCCAACCTATAACCTATTTCGCATAGATTTATTTATGTTTTCTAGCTTTTATACAAAATTTAAAGATAATCAGTATCGACTTGATATTCTATAGGTAATAATTGACATATTTAATAAATATCAAGGAATTTCATAACTTATTTTAGGAGAATTGTATAGCGAAAAATATCGGATACGATTTTTTTTAACATTATTATGTCATTGTCACTCATTGTTCTTTCACTATACAATTCTCCCAAAATTAGCAATGAAATAAATTGACATTTTTGTAATATATCAGATACTACCTAAATAATGTACCGACGATATTGATTTTCTTTAAATGTTAGTTATTAAAATAATAAACTTAAAAAAGCAACGCGAAATAGGTCATAGGTTGGCAATAGATTGAATGACGTTGAGAATTCAACCTTAAGCATAATTTGTTAAATTTTCTATACAATTCAATTTTTATTCGGTTATTAGTAAGTTAGCCATGACAAAAACTGATGTTTACGTATGTTACTATGGTTATCGTTTTGACATTTCATTAAGTTTAAATACAAGATAGAAATACGCTTTAAAGTCATGGAAGAAAACTATACAAATCAGGGGCGGCTCGTGGTAAACATCAGTTTTTGTCATGGCTAACTTACTAATAACCGAATAAAAATTGAATTGCATAGAAAATTTAACAAATTATGCTTAATACGTCAAAAAAAATGGTTAAACCAGTTAGTTAGGTACAGGTATGATATACAAGAATGAAGTGAAATTTTAGCAGCTTTTCAAATCCGTAATAATATACAGGGTGTTACATTTGAAAAAAAGGACTTATGGTCACTTTTTCAAGTTATCAGAATAAATGTATTTTTCAACCACCCTGTATATTGCAACTAAGATTTGGGACTAGGGCAAAGAGCCCTATGGTATAAGTTAACTATTTACCAAATTTCAGGGTTTCAGTGTTTTAGAGTTCAAAATTATCAGCATTTTTAAAAGTGACGTTTTCGGACAAAAAAAAAACGGAAATTAATTTATATCCTAGAAACGGTAAGAGATAAGTATAGAGTAGAGTTAATAAAAATTGTAAGGAAAGTAATGGGGGATTCGAAAATAAAATAAAATATATGGTGTTGCATTTAAAAAATCGATGTTACTATTATTTTTGTGTGGAAGCGGCAACACTGTATTGTTAAAAATATTTTAGGTTGGTAGAGCATGTCCGTTTATGTACGGGACCAAATTTTCAGAACAATTCCTTTATTGGTTCGTCAGAAACGTCTAACGTTCCATCCACCGTGAATCACCCTGTATATTTTATACAAAATTTGTACGGCAGAATAGTCTGGAGGACTTACCAACGATATTGTACGCTTTGATAGGTAAAAAGGGATGCCCAGCATGCCGATACGGCTTTTAATACTTCCTCTTCAGTAACACAGCCTAAAATCGTTTCATTCTGTCCTGCGGCCGATAATTCTTCAGAATCTTCGCCTATAACATGTTTTAGTGTGAATTAAAAAGACATAATAATTGGTTTAATTATTTGCAAATTGATCACTAAACCTATTGTGATCTTTTAAAATCAGTAATCACTCTTATCTCAAACAAGACACTCAGTTAAGACAAGCTATTACACCACTTGAGCGACTTTTTAAAATTCCTTGTTAGAAACAAAATTTTTAATAAGGGATGATAGTTATTATTATACAGGGTGTGTTCAGGTAATAACTTATAAAACGGCAAAGTCAAAATTTGCGAGAATTTCTTTAAAATTGGGTGCATTTTGCAAAAATTTGATAGATTCGATTCAAACTTTGGGATAGTGTAGTAAACAACTTTCTTAAAAACCATTTTTCTTTAAATTAAAAAAAAAATAAGTGAAGTATTTTTTTTTGATTTTTCGAAAGTCGATGCAGACCTTTCTTCGGTAACTGGTCACTCGAAAATGAAAAGTGTGATGGAGAAGCGGTTTGAAGTAGCGTATAAGTAGACAATCGTACATATGAGAAACAAAAAGACCTCTTCCCGTACGAGTTAAAGAACATCTGAAACATACCGTAAAAAGGGGTGGATAGAAACTGCAGGGTAACTAGAAACAAAGCTGGGGAACGTACATCGAATATTCCCTGGCACCATAAATTTCAAATTTTGCGCTTTATTTTATGTTGGAATTACTTAACGGTGGTCGGTGCTTCCTCAATACATGTGTAGTGCCATTTCGCAATTTACGTTTGTGTTACTGTTGTTATAATGTCAAATGTCATTAGCTGTTTAACGGTGCGATTTTGTGGCCTAAAAAACTTTATTATTTGTGAGATATCAGCAGTTTATTTATGTGTTGCCCTCAGGAACTCGGTTTTCCATTTTAAACTTAGATTTAAAAAAAAAACGAGTTGGTATTTTAATTTTTTTATGTTTCTATTCGCCTCCGGAGTGGAGCAATCGCAATTTAAATGGATAATATACCGGTGTTTTTGTTCACCCCAAATTGCGGGGTGACTAGAAACACCCTATTTTTTGCGATTTTTATAGTCCAAGTGATTTTTTTTTGATGATATTGCATTATCATCTACTATTGGCGACCGGACTTTTCCCTATTTTTAGTTGAAAAAAGATGAAGAAGGTTTCTTGCACCACAAGCAGAAAGTATAAAAAGTGTTTCGATCGACCCCGTTTTACGGTACTCAAAGAGGTGAAACTTCGAGATCAGGTATAGCGGAACATGTCTGGACCAACCAGCATAATATACAGTGGTCAGAAGCCAAGGTTTTGGACACGGAACAGCAATGGAGAAAACGAAAATTCAAAGAAGCAGCTTTCATGAATCAAAATACCCATATATTTAGTAAACCAAGTATAGATATTCCCAATATCTGGAAGCCTCTTCTTGTCCAAAACCAACAGCTCAAACTTCAAACTCCAATAAGCACGTAGAAGGAGTCATCAAGCTTCATAACACAAGGATAGTAATTAAGACAGTAACCTTAGAATTATAATTTAGTTTACACTTGAAAACGGTTAGAGATACTAATTAACCGAAACGTTGTGTTAAGTAACAAAATGAAGACAATGGAAGTCCGACAAGGTAATTTTTTGACATATAAATGAGTTTATAAATAAAAAAAAAATTAATTAAATTATTTTTAATTAAGGATAGCCTTGATATCCGCGATTTGTCCATTTACATAGTATGTTTGATAAAAAAAAACCTTTTATTAGGAAAACAGATGAGTAAAGGTCAATCTTAGTCGGGATCTTGTACTAGTACCGTGCGAGCAAAAATTATTTGCATCAAAGAGGGCCTTGCATCTAAGGACGAAATGCTTAGCCGTAGAGCTTAATACCTGTTGGGTGTCAGTAACTACCTGAATTAACAATCAATCAGTTATTCCGTTATCTTTGACAGTCGTTAAAAGTAATTTGAATCATCGCTAATTTTTCCAATTTCTTGAACAATTCACACAATGGGCTTTACGGAACAGCACAAAACATTCATGGTTGAAGCGTATTTTCGAAACGGGGTTAGAGTAAATGGTGAGTGGCAATACAATCCGGGTTTGTGCATGGACGATTTTCACGAACATTTTTCTAACGTTGCTTTTATTGCTGGGGATTTTTATCATTGCCTGAAAAGAACCATGGCTGTGTTTAGGGAAACAGGTTCTATACAACACAAAAAAGGAGCAGGAATACCATCTGTCTGTAAGAACAGAAGAACTACGCCAACAAATTGTATAAGACGCCTGTCCCAAGAAGTGGGAAGATCTTATGGAACATGCAGAACTATTCTTAAGAAGCAGCTAAATTTATTTCCTTATTAAGTGCAAATATTCCAAGAAATACAAGCCGCAGATTTTGAAAGACGTAGGAATTACTCTCAATGGTTTACCCAAAATTTATTGGAAATACATGATTTATTAGACCTGACATTTTTTTCGGATGAAGCCTGGTTCCACCTCTCCGGTTATGTGAATTCTCAGAATACACGCATGTGAAATAGTGAAAATCCCCATTTTTTTGGAGAGTCCACATTGCACCCTCAAAAAATTGGTGTCTGGTTAGCTATTTCCCGAAGAAGAATTGTTGGTCCTATTTTTTTCCATGACACAGTTACAGCGCAGCGGTATAGAGACAATATTTTGAATCCATTTGTGGAGCAATTACTTGACGACGAACAACATTTTGGATATTTTCAACCAGACGGTGCAACCGCCCATACAGCCGCCGAAACTATTAAACTTACTACTTTTTTCGACGACAGATTGATCAGTTTTCGATCAGACATTGAATTCCCACCTAGATCACCTTGTTTAACGGTTTTTTAAAATACCAGTTGCAAATTTAGAACAATTACAAGAAAGGATTATATCCAAGAATGTGGTAACATTTCTCCAGAGATGCTAGTCAACACTTTCGAAAATATGAAGAGACGTGTGAATTTATGCTTGGAGCATGGCGGTGGCCAATTTCAGCAATTTATGTAATTATTTTTCTTTTTCTTTCTGTATATTCTTACTTTGTTAATTTTGTAAACAACTAAAATAACTTTGTATTTGTCAACTTATTTTATTACTCATTAGTTTGGCATATCATGTCATAATATGAATTTGACAAAATTTTAATCTAGATTTGGTTAGATATATCGTCCCCATATCATTGTGATCTAAACCAAGCCCTACGTTTTTTAATCCAAGCCCTCTTTGATGCAAATAATTTTTGTTCGCACGGTATCTCTAACCAATTTCAAGTGTAAACAAAATACACAACAAAATAAAGACAATGGAACACCGATAAGGTAATTTTTTTGATAATACTTCATTGTCTACCACCTTCAACCAAAAAAAAAAACAGGTAATGTTCCACAAGGATCTATTTTGAGCCCCGTTAATTAAATTTTCCCAATAGCTGGTATTTTTATATCAAGTTGTTATTATTATACTGATTCATTGAAATAAATAGAATATTAAGTTACCGATTGCAGACGATCGTACGGCCCAACTAACGACATCAATGGAATCATTGGCGGAATCTCTTTTGACTTCCCTAAGGCTCTCGATAATGTCTTTGGCAATTTCTGGATGAACTGGTTCGTTTTTAAAAATTTGAACAGCCCTATAAAAAAATAAAGGATTATGTAGTTTTTACACTCAGTAGGGTCGCCGGAAGGGGATTATTCTTTTTTTTTTATTGAACAATACGTTTTTTTCCGCTTTGCAATACGATGGGTGACGTTTTAATTTCAGCGCTATACCCGATGTTTCGCAGGAGAAACGCTCATAATTTTTTTATTGTCTAAATTATAGAAATAAAATTTGGTGTGTTTTATATGGGATTCCCATATATATGGGATATTATTTTGCATTCCATGACGGATGCCATTTTGTCACTAACAGGAAGTAACCTGAACACCCGGTATATTTTTGGCTATATAGATTCAAAACAACATTCCATATTAAATGACACCCATACGTCACTTTTTGATACTTTACATTACTTTTCTTTTTATTTTTTCATCTAGATTGCTAGGAACTTTGTAATTATGTTCATTTGTTTGTTAGCATTGCGGCATCATGGGTACCTAGATAAATGCAAAGCCATTTGCGCTTCTTGTATTTTTTTTTATTGTAAATTGGTATTTTTAATAAATGATATCTCCTTTTTTAACTTTAACTGTAAAATTGTATATCTTGATTAGTGCATATCTAGCCATAGTACAATGTGTAGAGATTTTAATCGTGTCTGTTAATGGCTGTTGCTGTTGATAAATAAATAACTTTAAAGTCTTGCAACTACAGTATTGTGTTGATGCAACAACTAGGAGTTATTGGTTGATGTCAATAATTAATAAATCTTTGGAATTTCGAGGACAATGTTCGAATGTCTGTCTTTCCTTTAAGTCTATGCATGTGACTTACTCTGAGCATATTTCCGTCTGTTTTCCATCTTTTCTTCCACAAAAAATATCGTCAATATTTTTCACGAATTTCTGCAACAATGCATTCTCGGAGAGTTGGCGTTGGAAAGCGTTGACTGTCAGTACAAATCCGTCAGGTACGATAAACTGCAAAAATAAAGTCCTTAATTTTTATATTTCTTTAATTTTTTTTCGGCAAACTGTTGTAAATTGTTATTCCTTTATATAATATTGATCTTTGGCCAAAAGTACTCTTTACTATAAGTGTTTAAATATGATGGTTTTGTCTCGTGATGTGAATAATGTTGCTCGAAGGAAATATTATATTCGATTGTTTTTCTTTAATAATAATGGAGTGTATTAGAATGCATAATTTTAATTTATAAAGCTTTTCTAAATTTAAATATCCGTTCGGTTCATACAAATTTATAGTTGGTTCTAAAAAAGGAAGTTTATGTATGCATTTAATTATTTTGTTTTGTAGTTTTTTTAATGGCTGAATTGTAGTTAAATTCGCTGATCCCCAAATTGAAATCATATACTGTAATTTTGAATAAACCAAAGAATAATACCTATATATTTTTTAAAAATATTTTAATGATATATAATTTTTAGCTTTGAACAAAATGCCAAGAATAGGGAACTTGACAAAAATTTTAAATGGTGAAAAAATTCTATAAATCATAAGTATATATTGTCATAAAACATATGGCAGCAAAAAAAAACAACATTATTCGTCCCAAAAGACCGCTAGAAAGATTTAAAACTGCCCCAAAATTCAAATTATCCCAAGCAAATAAATTGAACGACGTTGAGAATTCCACCTTAAAACAACACAATAACAATAACAATAACACACGGCAATCCAAATGCAAACTCGGTAGCTCGGCCACCGGTCAGGATGACGGAAAAGTCATACTTTTGACACGTGCGAAACTTTAAAGAATTTTGACCAAGTTATTACTGATTTTTAAGGAGTAATAATTGGGAAATATTTTTTTTAGGCCTAACTAAATCATATTATTGAAAAAAAAATTCGAAAGTTCCCTATTGGTAAGATGTAACTTCTTAAATCTTCAATATTTTTTTTCTAAATTAAATTTTCATCAATAAATAAAACAAAAAATTTAATTGTTTTAGTAGGTATATTTAATTCAGGGGTCTTGACAGGGGGTCTTCATAGGTCTTGAAACAGATGGCGTGACTGTGTCATATGCTGATGAGACGGTTCTATTTTTTAGAGGTGGCACTTGGGAGTGTGTTAAGAATAAGGTAATCGGAGGAAGTAAAATGTTGGCTAGATTAAAACAAGTTAACTTTAAACTCCGAAAAAACATACTACATTGCATTTACAATGACTGATATAAACAGACCAACTTTTAATTGATTTATATTGACCGAGCCTAATCTTATCATAAGGGAAACAGACACGATCAGGCATCTTGGAATTACGATAGATAGGCATTTAAAACGGACTCATCATATACAAAACTTAACAAACAAAATAATTTATAAATTTTACTTAATACGCAGGATAGGTACTTCCTAAAAAATTACTAATTCAAATATATAAATCATTAGTGGAATTAATATTAAGATATGATATTATAGTATGGGGAGGACTCTATGAAAATGTGTTAAAACCACTGAACATAGCACAAAACTTTATTTCGAGAACAATTTTTTTTAAGATAAACTTTATTTATTTATTACTTGAAGATGAGAATGTTTTGAATGTCCGAATTTTTTTATCTTAGCAGTTGTATCTACTCTTTTAAATGTAAAAATAAAACATTTGTAAACCATTGTTATCAAACTAGACATAAAACAAGCGGATAGGATGAAAAAAAAATGATATGCCGTGTACCTTCTTAACATAGTATAAAACAAAGTCGCTGTCGCTGTCGCTGTCTGTCCGTCCCTACCTATATATGCTTAAATTTTTAAAACTACGCAACGGATTTAAAAGCGGTTTTTTTAAATAGATAGTGTGATTCAAGGGGAAGGTTTTTATGTATAACTAGCGACCCGCCCCGGCTTCGCACGGGTGCAATTTCAGAAAGTGGCATGCCGGGTACTAATATATCGGGTTTGTATTTATACCAGCGGGTTGCAACGCATGCCGGGTACACGCTAGTAAATTATATTCTTACTACATGATAAGAATGTAAAAATGTTATCTGGGTGGTGAGCGTCGAATTTGCACATTGCATAGTTGTTTTTAAAAAAAGGTAAATGTTTTTCATTGATTCAAAGTATAAATGTCCACCACACTGTATATCAACTTACTTCTGATGTTTCCAAAGACGCCAATAAGGCCAATGAATTGCCCTTTCCCCCAGTAAGTTCCAAAATTTTGGCCTTTTCTTCCTTTATATTCACAACAAAATCGTCGGGCAGAGTATTCACTTTTACTTCGCTGAGTAAGTGTTTGACGTTGGGAGTTCTTATAGAATCTGGAAATTGTTATTTACGTCAGTCTCACGATACACCAACAATGGTATGTTACGCTAAGAATCGAAACCCACGCGAGTGCCATGTTTGTACAAATTACAGCCATTTAGTGCACACACCATTTCCTTGGTTTAGTCACGGGTTTAGTATTGAGTTTAACCTCTTTTACCCCTTATTTGTCTTGTGGTTGAGTTGAAGTCTATTAAAATGTTAGGTACTTTCGATTTGTTTCTTTTAAACAGCAAAGCACAGTAAAATTCTTTGCTAAGCTAAGTTGTTAAAGGAACGCTTGCGTTAGTTCGTATGGGAAACAGAGAGGGGCATACTTAACCGCGGCAAAGGGGGAGGAAAAGTCTTTGTGGCTGCGCTCAATTTTTAAAAGGAACGGTCAACTTAGCCGTTGGATTTTCTTTTCTGTTTAAAAGAAGCTTATAGGAACTCAGCTAATCGAAAGTATCTAATAGGTTAACCATGCCCCTCTATATTTCTCATGCGATTATACAAAGTTGTTCGCGAAGCGTTCTTTTAACAACTTAGCTAAGCAAAGATTATGTTGACTTTGCTTTACTGTTTAAAAAAAGTAAATCGGTTGTGCGGTTTCGGAGAAATTCGGTGACAGCTGAGTGAAAAATTGGGTTTATTTTACATGCAATGACCCTTATCGTCAGTATTAAGTTATCGTATCGTACATATTTAATAAGGTTCTAAAGTTATCATCCTAACAATAGTTTATTGTATGTTTGGAGGTGGTAGACAATGTACTATTATCAAAAGAATTACCGTGCGAGCCAAAATTATTTGCATCAAAGAGGGCCTTGCATCTAAGGACGTAATGCTTAGCCGTAGAGCCTAATACCTGTTGGGTGTCAGTAACTACCTGAAGTAACAATCAATCAGTTATTCCGTCATCTTTGACAGTCGTTACAAGTAATTTGATTCATCGCTAATTTTTCCAATATCTTGAACAATTCACACAATGGGCTTTACGGAACAGCGCAAAACATTCATATGGTTG
This sequence comes from Polydrusus pterygomalis, assembly GCA_963969555.1. Taxonomy (NCBI): domain Eukaryota; kingdom Metazoa; phylum Arthropoda; class Insecta; order Coleoptera; family Curculionidae; genus Polydrusus; species Polydrusus pterygomalis. The sequence continues at coordinate 19,416,759 of OZ018385.1, read as the reverse complement.
AAGCGTATTTTCGAAACGGGGTTAGAGTAAATGGTGAGTGTCAATACAATCCGGGTTTGTGCATGGACGATTTTCACGAACATTTTCCCAACGTTGCTTTTATTGCTGGGGATTTTTATCATTGCCTGAAAAGAACAGTGACTGTGATTAGGGAAACAGGTTCTATACAACACAAAAAAGGAGCAGGAAGACCATCTGTAAGAACAGAAGAACTTGTTGCAAACGTTCGTAAAATAATGCAAAATACGCCAACAAATTGTATAAGACGCCTGTCCCAAGAAGTGGGAAGATCTTATGGAACATGCAGGACTATTCTTAAGAAGCAGCTAAATTTATTTCCTTATAAAGTGCAAGTATTCCAAGAAATACAAGCCGCAAATTTTGAAAGACGCAGGAATTACTCTCAATGGTTTACCCAAAATTTATTGGAAATAAATGATTTATTAGACGTGACATTTTTTTCGAATGAAGCCTGGTTATGTGAATTCTCAGAATACACGCATGTGGAGTAGTGAAAATCCCCAATTTTATTGTAGAGTCCACATTGCACCCTCAAAAAATTGGTGTCTTGTTAGCTGTTTCCCGAAGAAGAATTGTTGGTCCTATCTTTTCCATGACACAGATACAGCACAGCGGTATAGAGACAATATTTTGAATCCATTTGTGGAGCAATTACTTGACGACGAACTACGTTTTGGATATTTTCAACAGGACGGTGCAACCGCCCATACAGCCGCCGAAACTATTAACTACTTATGCAATTTTTTCAATCAGACATTGAATTTCCACTTCGATCACCTTGTTTAACGGTTATGGATTACTTCGTTTTTCCTCATTTAAAGAACACTATTTATAAAACACCAAAGGATTATCCAAGAATGTGGTAACATTTCTCCAGAGATGCTGGTCAACACTTTCGAAAACATGAAGAGACGTGGGAATATATGCTTGGAGCATGGCGGTGGCCAATTACAGTAATGTATGTAATTTTTTTTCTTTTTCTTTCTGTATATATTCTTACTTTGTTAATTTTGTAAACAACAAAAATAAATTTGTATTTGTCTACTTATTTTATTACTCATTAGTTCATGTCCTAATATGAATTTGACAAAATTTTAACCTAGATTTGGTTAGATATATCGTCCCCATATCATTGTGATCTAAACCAAGCCCCACGTTTTTTAATCCAAGCCCTCTTTGATGCAAATAATTTTTGCTCGCACGGTACCTTGTCTGACTTCCATTGTCTTTATTTTGTTACTTAACACAACGTTTCGGCTAGTTTAGTGTCTCTAACCGTTTTCAAGTGTAAACTGTTACAATATAATTTTTTTAATAGCGTATTGTAGGTACCTCTTCTCGCAGACTTATTGAAGATTTTGATAAATCTATACCTGCGTTTTTATTGAATTATTCAAGAAATGTTAATTATACTATTGTATTGTATTAGGACAACACTAAGAAGAATCAAGTTATCTTACTATTGGATTTGTAGTGCGTAATTTCTATCAATGATTTTCCTTGACTTAGGTTGACGTCACATTCCGCACTGACATTTGATACTTCAAACCCAGATTCGGAATCGGCTTGGCTCAGTGAAGATTTAATTAGATTGAACACACATGTATATTCGTCGGTTTTGGCTAAAAAAGAAGATGATTTTTTAATTTAATATAATATTATTATTTTTGGAATGAAGTCACGTTTCTTGACCTTATTGGACTAACTTTTGATTGAAATTCAAATTTAAATTAAATTTATTCTACTAAGGAGCATACATTATGATTTGAGGTTCGTCATATAAAAATTAGCTAACTTACATTAAATGTACGAGAAAAATCTAGAAGGTCAAAACCTTTTACACGAATATGACATCGTTTATGCATTCAAAAAGTCTTTTATTGTATAAAATGCATTTTTTATAAGAAAGTCCTTTAGTTTTCTTCCAAATATACCTCTTGTTATGAATTGTTTGATTTATTCTGGTAGTTTATTAAAAATTTTGATGCAGGCATAGTGGGGAGATTTTTCATATCGTTTTGAAGTGTGTCTAGGGACTATAACTACTATAAGGCCAGTTGCGTTTCTTGTAGGATAGTTGTGATTGTTTCTGTTTTCTTGGAATTCGTTCTTGTTCTGGTATACATATGTGGAGCACGTACGGATGTATATTTAAGTGATTGTGCCAATTTTGAGCATACATGACCCAGTTGAGGTTCCCACGATAGTTTGGAATCAAGATACGTTCCCAGAAATTTGGAAGAGGATGCTGCCTGGTTCAATTGCATTTTGGGAGAAGTTTTGTAGAAATGAATGTGAACCGTTTTGTCCTCGTTTAGTATAAGTTGATTCGAAAAACACCATCTGTTCATTTCTTCTGTTAGTTCTTGTATTTTCCTGTGTGCTTCAGGGTCATCTAGTGCTGGTATGGCAACCGTGGTATCGTCGGCAAATTTGATGACAGATCCTTGGGCAGCTCCGTTGTTTATTAGCTCATATTCTGAGGAGGTATGATTTCCAATTTTGACTAACAGCCTTCCTTCGGTTAGAAATGACATTATTAAGGACAGTGCATTTCCCCTTATTCCAACAGCATAGAGTTTTTGTCTGACAAACTTTAGGTTCAAAGTATCAAAGTATCAAAGGCCCGTGATAAATCAAAGAACATTCCGACAACTACCTTGTTTGATTCTAGTTCTTGATGTATAAATTGAACAAGTTGGAATGCAACTGTCTCGGTGGATTTACCACGTTGAAATCCATGTTGATCGTCCCTTATCACTTTAAATCGGCCTAGAAAATTGATTAGTCTGTCGTACAGTATGCGTTCGAAGATTTTCGAAAATACACTGAGCAGGGATATTGGCCTGTAGTTGTCAATGTTACATTCATTGCCCTTTTTAAAGATTGGTATTACAGTGGCTAGTTTTAATGTGGATGGAAATGTTCCAGTGGTAAAGGTACTATTTATTAGATGTTGAAGGGGCTCTTAATTACTAATGTCATTTAATTTTCGTTTCGGTAATTTGGTTTCTACGTTCTTCAAAGTTACAAAAGATAAAATTATTGTTAAATTTAATTGCCTGTTAAATATTGGCCTTAAAAAATAAAAAACGGCGGCAAGCTCAATACAACTTCATTAGAAATATATTTTGTTAAAGTTTATAATATGATCAATGTAACGTAGATTAAAAAATTGTTTATAACTGCTTTGTTGTATAGGAATAAAATCAACCCAAAACCCTTCATGCAGAAGGAAATTTATCTTACTTAAACATTAGTAGAGTCGTACAATAATCCCGGAAAACGCAATCAGGGTAGTCAACAAACAATTGAAAAGTCCACCAAACCAAAACCTCAAAAACAAACTGTGAACTATAGTAACTATACCAACCGGTGGGAACTTCCCGGTTTGTTTTCGTTTTTAATAATTATTAAAGTATAGATTTAAGAAAGAGTGTTTTCCAGGAGCCAGGTCAATCTCCAGGCGCGTTTCGCCATACCATGGCTCATTAGTGAAGCTAGGATCCGAAGAAAGAAAGGAAAGTCAAAGTTCAACCTGAACCAGTATAAGGGGACACCGTCAAAAAGATGTAGCACGCAGCTCCATTATCTAGTGTCGATGTGGGACATTTTAAAAGTATTTTTATATATTTTTTTTTAATGTAGATGTATGTATTGTGGCTCGTTGGAAAAGGCATAAAACACTATCCACTATTAACCTTTGCATTTCGGTAATGTAGACGCAATTTGTTTAATTGTAAAAATTGTTGAAAATGTTGCGCACTTTTTTCTTGACAAACCCCTATAACGTAATTCATAAATCATAATTCATTCTTGACATTATGTACCATATCCCGGATTATTTGGCGAATTTCGTGTATAAGTCGTGGCCCAAGTTCCTCTAAATTTTCTGGTTTTGTTACGTAAACTTCGGTTTTTAGGTGACCCCAAAGGAAATAATCTAGTGGATTAAGGTCTGGCGACCGTGGCGGCCATTCAATGTTACCCATTCTTCCTATCCAGCGGTTTGTAAAAACTTCACCTGAATATTGTCGAACATTTATGGCGTAATGATGCGGAGCACCATCCTGCTGTAACCATATTTGAACATTATTAAGATCTGCTTCTGCATACCTACTAAGGAAATAAAGCAGTCAAAGCTGGAATAAGTTCTCCTTGCAAGAAATCCAGATATGTATGGTCATTTAAGTTACCTTAAAGGACTCCAATAACAGGGTCGCCAATTATGCCTGCTGTTTTTGCGGAAAGTAGACGTGTTTCTCACACCCAGTGAGGGTTTACTGCAGACCAATATCGACACTTCTGTTTATTGACTTCACCATTTAGTACAAAAGTATAATCATCTGTAAAAAGGAACCAGTCCAAATCTACTAAATGCTGATCAAGTGCATTCATCATCACTTACAAAACTGAAGACGGCAGTCCTGATCATCTTCCAATAACTCTTGTACCATTAACATTTTAAAAGGACGCATTTGATATGATTTCACTAACTTGAATGCAGATATAGGATTTCTAGATTACCGAAATTCAAAAGTAAATGGTACGTCGTATTCCCTTTTTTATGCCCTTTTCAACCAGCTATCACAATACATACCATACCAAAAAGAGGGATTTCATGAAGACAAGAAAAAGTATGCCGAACTAAAAATAAGCGCAGCCGTAGCAGCAAATCAAGAGGCTTCCTAATACTGACTTTATTTCAGTTAAAATTTCCATCCTGTATAAAACCTTTCGCTGTGGTAGTGGTCATTCGTTAGTAAAGCAACTTTTATTTAATAATACATACAGTTTATGTGCGCCACAACAATATCTGGAACTGATCCTTCTTTACCAAGATGTTTAATGCTTATATCTTGACTGGTAATTGGAACTGTGATGTTGTTTTTGTGACAGATATATCCATAGTTTAATCTAAAAATAGTTTAATCATTTATTAATTTTCATTTAGGTATAGAATAACTGGAAAGTATTTTTTTTAAATATCAATTGTATATATTAAAACTCATTTAAATTACGGAATTTTAGGTTGGGGAGAAATAAATAGAACTTTAGTTAAAAAATTTGAAATATTACAAAAAAGGTTTCTAAAAATTATATTCAATAAAGATTATCTTTATCATTCAAAAGAATTATATTCAGAAACAAAAAAGTTAAACATAAGACAACTTTCCGTTTATAACATCTTAATATACCGGGTGTCCACGGAAAGTGGCTCGCCCCTCTAACTTTTTTGTTTTGCAAGATAATAAAACAAAATTCTGGGGCTTTGAACGATTATTTACCAACAAAAATTAAAAAATTAATTTCATTAAAAAAATTTAAAGTCGAAATAAAAACATGGATATTAAAAACAGACAATTTGAAAATATTTGTAGAAATGCTTTAAGTAATTAATATTGTTCTGAATAATTTATACAGGGTGTCCCAGATAAGAATGCACTCTACAGGGATCTCGTAAACCATAGGAGATACAGAGATGGTTAAATTAGAGAAAAGTTGCGCATAACTGAATCATGTAACGTCATGTTTTCAAATTTAAAAAATTCCGAATGCTTCCGAAGATACTTGGATAAAACCGAATATTCGCGATTTCGTTTTAATTGATTTATGATTCTATTTAAAGAGACATTTCAAAATAAATTTAACATTCTCATTGCCACTTTTTCTCCCCTACAAGATGGTTCGATTACATTTTTGATCCGACGTTTCGTTTAGTCACAACCATCATCAACTTTGTTATTTTAAATAGTCGGAAAATTTTATTTTATGCTTAATAAATTCTACGTTTTATTCTTAATCTAACGGTGTATCACGCTTAATATTTATTAGACGTTTCGATATATAAAAACACATCATCAATGAAAATAGGCACATTATCGAAAATATTTTTGTTTCTAAAAACTAGTTGGATTTTAAAACATTTTTTTTAAAGAAACTTATAACAAAACATAAAATCTAATAAAACTTATCTTAAAAATGCAACAAGTAATAATTAATATTACAATAATTAAACAATTATTTTTATAATAAATTATTTTTTATTTTCAAAATTCCACCCTCATTCTTCAAACATAAATAACACCGGTAAACAATTTCTTCCATAACGTTATTTAACATTTCTGGAGTTATTTTTTTTTTAAACATGATAATAATTACCAAATTAAAAACTAACAGGTCTCTGTAACTAAGTGACAGATCTAAAGAAACAATTTAAATAATTGCGAACGTCAATCAATTTCATAGCCACCCATATGATGCCGAATTTAAATGGTACGTTATGTTTGAATATATCATGCATTTTTTTAAAATAAAAAATAACTGTATTTAATAATTAAAATTAATTATTACTTGTTGCATTTTTCAGATAAGTTTTATTAGATATTATGTTTTGTTATAAGTTTCTTTAAAAAAAATGTTTTAAAATCCAACTGGTGTTTAAATACAACAATAAAAACAAAAATAGTTTCGATAATGTGCCTATTTTTTTTGATGATGTGTTTTTCTATATCGAAACGTCTAATAAATATTAAGTGCGATACACCGTTAGATTGAGAATAAAACGTAGAATTTAATAAGCATAAAATAAAATTTTCCTACTATTTAAAATAACAAAGTTGATGATGGTTGTGACTAAACGAAACGTCGGATCAAAAATGAAATTAAACCATCTTGTAGGGGAGAAAAAGTGGCAATAAGAATGTTAAATTTATTTTAAAATGTCTCTTCAAATAGAATCATAAATCAATTAAAACGAAATCGCGAATATTCGGTTTTATCCAAATATCTTCGGAAGCATTCGGAATTTTTTAAATTTGAAAACATGACGTTACAGGATTCAGTTATGCGCAACTTTTCTCTAATTTAACCATCTCTGTATCTCCTATGGTTTACGAGATCCCTGTAGCGTGCATTCTTATCTGGGACACCCTGTATAAGTAATATTTTTTAATTAAAAATTATAAAGTAATAATTTTATTATAGGTAATATATTTCGTCAAAAAAAACTGCGTTTATACTATAAATTAACATTTTTATTTTAAAACTTGATTTTTTAATGCACATTTATGATTTATGATTTTACATACTAAAACAGAAAATAAGATTTGCCCCTAACAAGCTTAGCTTCAGGGGATTGAAGAATAGAATACAACATAAACATATTTATTATATTATTAAATTTTAAATAAACTTATTATTATTATTATTATTATTATTATTATTATTATTATTATTATTATTATTATTATATATGTATATACCATGGGCGTCTATAATGTATTTAAAGACAAAGACAGAATCCTCAGACCTTGGCAACGGATATTAACGGACTGGTTGGGGAGGATGAGCGACGTCCGTAAGGCGTTAATCAAAGTCTAATTGACAATACGTTGACACCGGTATGTTTAATCATAAACTGTCAGCTCAACTTCCACGTTTCCGTGATCCGTCAAAACGCAATTACGCCGTGGCCGAATATCTGTCTTTGTCTACTCTCAACCATCCTAGAGGGCCATGGTAGTTACTAAGGAATTTGTTTATATATTTTTAAAATCTTACTGCGACTGCTCCTTTTTCTTAAAAGACTGTAGATTCAATTTGATTAAGACACCATTGGTTTCTGCTAAAAACAATTTTATTTCTCCATCGAAAATGAACCTCTCATCGGGCCCGTAATAATATGATCTACAGGCTGGTAGATTTAATACCTAAAATTCAATAAAACAACGTATTATATTACGGGCCTAAATAATGTATTAATATTATTACGAGCGTGGAGAACTTAAAAAGTATAAAGTAAAGTAAAAAAATTAAAATACGCAAATTTTTCGTAACTTTCTTTTGTCTCTCTTTGCAGTATGAAGTTAACTGGCTTTGAGAAAAGTTGTGTTTTTAAATAATTCGTATTGTAATGCAGAAATTTTAAATTAATTTTTTATACACGGAGAGTGTAATAAAATTATATCAAGAACATGTGGACGATTCAACGAGCTGTATCCGAATTCACCTGCAACAACACCTAAAAAGTTTAGAAGAATGGAAAGAAATATGATAATATTTAAAAAACCAACGTTAATTAAACCGATAACCGGTAATGAGATAAATGTTTTGGCATATTTTCATGCATTTCCACATGCTTCCGTATACAGTGCAGAAAAGGTATGTTGTGCAGCAAACTCCTTCCTAATAGTTCGATGGTACCTGCTAAGATACGCCGACATTTAGAGACTATGCATCCAGACTTTAAAGCCAAGAGTAAAAAATGTTTGTACGTAAAAAAGAACAATTATTAAGAAGCCAAAAACTATGGCGTATGCGACTCATACTGTGGATGGAAAGGCCACGGAGGCATCGTATTTGGTTAGTTACCGCATTGCCCAAGCAGGAGAAGCGCACACTATCGCTGAAAAGTTAATAAAACCATGTGTGGTTATTTAGACTAGCATTTTTAGCAGACATGTTTGGAAAACAGTTTTCAATGCTATATCAACAAGATAACCGGCTTCAAAAGAAAATTAGATTTTTTGGATTACTTGTTGAAAATGCCAAAATGGGCAAGTGGACTGTATATCCAAAAAAAATAGCAATTTATAGAGAAAAATCAAAAAAAAGGAACGATTATTGGCACAGCCGTGGACTTACCAATTGCTTTATTTACGCCGCGGCAGGCTGCCTTTTCTCCAATTTTCTATGCACTCTTTTCAGCAGATTGGCTGGTCACACCAATTTTTATCTGCACTTCACTCCGGTCAATGCGCGAGTGTGCTTCTCTTTCGCGGTACCGTATCGCCCAGTAAGTCGTGCCAATAGGAGCCGCGAAATTTAAAAATATTTAAACGAAACGGAGTGGTTATTGCCACAATCCTTTTTTTCCCAAAAAACATTAAAACGTAATATTTACATTAAATCATTTAATAATTAAAAGAAAAATCATCAAGATTAACCATTTCCGCCCACCAAAAAATATTAATAATTTTTTCTCATCAAAACAAAAATTTAAGCCTATTTTAGCCCCCAAAAAAAAAAAAAATAAATAAAATAAAATATGTAGATATAAAAATTAGTTTATCCCAAAAAAAAAGACACGAAACGAATACAATATTGGTAAATTAACTGTTTTTACTGAGTTGGTAAAGGACATATTTTTACGACTGGTCTTTGAAGAATACCTTGAGTAGTTTTTACTGTAACAACTCTAGTAACTCCATCAGAACCTGGATGAGTTTCCAAGATTCGACCGACACGCCACTTTATGGGTGGAGTTAATTCATTTTTTAACACCACCAGAACACCAGGTTTAATATCTGGAATAGATTTATGCCACTTATGACGCAAAGTAAGAGTATTTAAATACTCCTGATGCCACCGTTTCCAGAAACATTGTTGGAGGTGTATCAGAAGTTGCCATCGCGATAGTCTATTAATAGTTATATTAGTTAAATCCTCATCAGGAAGTACGGTGAGAGGCTCCAAACTAAGAAAGTGTCCCGGAGTTAAAGCGGTTAAGTCATTAGGATCTGAGCTAATGGGTATTAACGGACGCGAGTTTAATAGTGCTTCTATTTGAACAAACACCGTATTTAGCTCTTCGTAAGTCAATATCTGTTCACCTACAACTACATTAAATCATTTAATAATTAAAAGAAAAATCATCAAGATTAACCACTTGTTTTGGCAAGAGAGAAATAGAAAGTTTTTCATTGTTAAGTGAGTTCCTTAAGGGGCCCACTCACACTCCGGAAATTCTCAAAGGAAAAACTGCACAGGCCTAGCCTTAAGGATTACCGGAGCGTGTGTGTGGAGCCGGGTGTATTCAGGCCAATTCAGTTACTCAAGGAAAAACTGAGGATTTCCGGAGCGTGAGTGGGCACCTTTAGTCACCTTAGTCTTGGTGATACAGAAATATTTTAACATGAAACATTTGTTGAATTTCCTGAAGAACAGAATACGAAAAGGAAAATAAATTCATGAATTCAAAAACCTTTTTCATCTAAATTGCAGAAGCCTGAAAATACGTCAAATCAGATCTATGAATCATTTTTAGAAATTACATCGAACACAACCATGGAATCATTGTTCAAAACAATTTCCCTGAATGATTTTGGTGCAGGGTTCGCGATGAATATCCACTACTTGCCTCGGAGGCTTTGAATGTTCTTCTCCCGTTCCCAACAACGTACTTGGGTGAAACGGGATTTTCAACATATACAGCTACAAAAACAAAATACCGCAATAGACTGGATGCCGAACCAGACATGATAATTCAACTTTCTTCTATCAAGCAAGGCATTACCCAGTTAATGAGGAATAAAAATACATTTCATGTCTTCCATTATATGAACTTAGTTTTATCACTTGCTTATGCTACCCTACTACTTACTGTATCTACCTTTTTTGTGTGATTATTAATAAACAATACACATACAGGGTGATTCACGGTGGATGGAACGTTGGACGTTTCTGATGAACCAGTGAAGGAATCGTTCTGAAAATTTGGTCACGTACATAAACGGACATGCTCTACCAACCTAAAATATTTTTAACAATACAGTGTTGCCGCTTCCACACAAAAATAACAGTATCTTCGATTTTTTAAACGGAACACCATATATTTTATTTTATTTTTGAAACCCCCATTACTTTCCTTATAACTTTTATTAACTTTACTCTATACTTATCTCTTACCGTTTCTAAGATATAAATTAATTTTCATTTTTTTTTGTCCGAAAACGTCACTTTTAAAAATGCTGATAATTTTAAACTCTAAAACACTGAAACCCTGAAATTTGGTAAATAGTTAACTAATACCATAGGGCTCTTTGCTCTAGTCCCAAATCTTAAATGCAATATACAGGGTGGTTAAAAAATACACTCATTCTGGTAACTTGAAAAAGTGACCATAAGTCCTTTTTTTTCAAATGTAACACCCTGTATATTATTACGGATTTGAAAAGCTGCTAAAATTTCACTTATTTCTTGTATATCATACCTGTACCTATTTAACTAGTTTAACCATTTTTTTGACGTATTAAGCATGATTTGTAAAATTTTCTATACAATTCAATTTTTATTCGGTTATTAGTAAGTTAGCCATGCCAAAACCTAATGTTTACGTATGTTACTATGGTTATCGTTTTGACATTTCATTATGTTAAGATACAAGATAGAAATACAGTTTAAAGTCATGGAAGAAAACTATACAAATGCAGTTTTTATGAATTTATTTATTTTATTTGGAGAATGTGGAGAATTATCGCCAGGACATGTATAAAGTTTAACAAAATGTACTATAATTTACCGCCAATAAATCTTACAAAATTCATAAGGATCCAGAATAATTTAATTAAATGTTAACTAGTCAAATAATAAAAGACTACTAAAATTATAACTAATAAAATGCTATTTTAACAGATGTTCAAAACGCTGACCGTTTATTACATCCAAACACTTTAATATGCGGGTGTTGACTGCATGGATTTCAAGAAAAATTTAGTTTTAATGTTTTTTGCAAACATTGTCCAAATAAAATAAATAAATTCATAAGAACTGCATTTGTACAGTTTTCTTCCATGACTTTAAAGTGTATTTCTATCTTGTATCTAAACTTAATAAAATGTCAAAACGATAACCATAGTAACATACGTAAACATCAGTTTTTGTCATGGCTAACTTACTATAGTCTATTACCAAAAATATAGGCAGTGACGTAGCTCTCATATCCATGGAAACGACCAAAATACTGTATGGTCATTGGCGGTTTGCATTAGTTTCCATGGTTTCGAATAATACGTCACTGCCTATAATATTGGGTTTTGAGTATAATAACCGAATAAAAATTGAATTGTATAGAAAATTTTACAAATCATGCTTAATACGTCGAAAAAAGGGTTAAACTAGTTAGTTAGGTACAGGTATGATATACAAGAATTAAGTGAAATTTTAGCAGCTTTTCAAATCCGTAATAATATACAGGGTGTTATATTTGAAAAAAAGGACTTATGGTCACTTTTTCAAGTTACCAGAATACGTGTATTTTTTCAACCACCCTGTATATTGCAACTAAGATTTGGGACTAGGGCAAAGAGCTCTATGGTATTAGTTACCAAATTTCAGGGTTTCAGTGTTTTAGAGTTCAAAATTATCAGCATTTTTAAAAGTGACGTTTTCGGACAAAAAAACGGAAATTAATTTATATCTTAGAAACGGTAAGAGATAAGTATAGAGTAGAGTTAATAAAAATTGTAAGAAAAGTAATGGGGGTTTCGAAAATAAAATAAAATATATGGTGTTGCATTTAAAAAATCGAAGTTACTATTATTTTTGTGTGGAAGCGGCAACACTGTATTGTTAAAAATATTTCAGGTTGGTAGAGCATGTCCGTTTATGTACGCGACCAAATTTTCAGAACGATTCCTTTACTGGTTCGTCAGAAACGTCTAACGTTCCATCCACCGTGAACCACCCTGTATAACTGGTTTTGCTTTTAGTTAAAAATTTAGTTTTTTAAAAGGGTTCACCAAAAAAGTTCGAGAACCGCTGGCATATATAAAAGGCGTTTCTGTAATGTAATTGTGATATTTAATCCTAAAAATAATTGCTGGGGTCGTTATAGTAAAGAAAGGATAATTTGAAATACTGATAGTGCTATTTGATGACAAAGCGTTTAAATAAAAAAAAAACATTTGAATTGCTTTATATTTGGGTCGTTGTCAAATTTCGCGCAGGTAAACTTGTCCCTCAACTGTGTTATTTTTTTTATTAGTAATAATCACACAATCTCTTACAAATTTTACATTAAATACAAAATACATCACACTAATAAACATTGATTACTAAACTAAAGACTTAATTTTCATTTTTAAATTTTTTTCTAAAGTAACATTGTGGTCATTTCTGGTAACAGAGTGGTTTTCCATGCAAATTCTATATGTCCATAGTACCACTCCGCTATAATAAAGATCAAATAACTTCATTTTCTATTATATGAACCTAGCTTAAATAAATTATTACCATAAACGGAATATTTTTAATATTTATAAAATATGTCTTAAAAGCAGTAAATATCAAAATTGACTTAATAAATATTTTTTAAAACTTGGTCCCGCGTATGATGTGAAACTGTCTGGACCACTATGTTACCGAGAAAATCGCAACTTAAAATAGAGATGGCGCTGCTTAGACTTTGTACTAGCTTGGACGGGATGTTTGTATTAATCGTGGTTGATCGTTAGATCGGCGGGAGGGATATAGGAGGTGTCAGGCGGCCGTGAGGCGCTGTACAGGCAGCCTGTTTTTATTGTGCAACCAATCTGTTACCTATCTATTACGTGAGTATATCAATGAATTTTTAATTATTTTAGGTTCAGTATGTTGTCAAAGAGGTAAATATTCTAAATATGAAAAAAAAAGTGTACTTTACGCTTTACTCTATGATTTATGTTGTATGGAATGTAACATTTACTACTCTGTTACTACACAACTCTGTAATCAGCGCGTGGTAACAGGGTTGAATATGCCTATATTTTTTTAGCTTTAGACTTACATTTTATATGTAAAACGATATTAATATTTAAGCTTATAATGTTATAAAGATATCAAGCGCAACCGAGTGCAACATAGTCAAGTAAGATAAAAAAAAAATAACGATGTTACTGTGTTACAACCCTGTTACTTATCTGTCCCCAAGGATTAAAGGACATACTAAAGATTTTTATAAAAAGCTAATTAACATAATATGGTAATATAACAATACGTTAATTTGTTAGATATTTATACGATCATATGTTATAGTTTGCAGTTAATATATTAATATTTAGAGTAATTAGGGAAAATTTAATGTCTTTTAAAATTCAAGAAGTAGCAGAGTTGTTCGGAATTTAAATAAATTATTGTTAAACTTTGAAAAAATGTTGTGATTCTAAATGTGATTATAAGATAAAAGACTGTAATTAACATTAAGGCCAAAATATTTGAAACTGAATTGTTTAATTTCGTAATAAATATGATAACAGAGTTGTATATTTTTTACACCCTAACCCACAAAATGTGGAATAAATCATAAATTATTAGTTAAACATTGCGGCCGACTGTAACAGACAAAAGTCAGTTTTTTTAACAGGCATGGATACAAAGAAAAGCCATGTTAAGTATTTTTATTTTTTTATAATTTTATCATTTTTAGTCACGGTTACCTGCGCGAAATTTGACAACGACCCATTTACCTAGCCTAAAGTCCCCAAAACCGTATTTAAAATCCCAGGTCCGCATTTAATAAAATTGACTTGACTGTGGTATCTCAAGAACGAAACGTCAAATTAGGAACATAATAACGCCATCTAGTAGAACAATAAAAACGGCTATGAAAATGTGTCTCTTGTTGTTTTTCGTATATCTGCGAAGGTATTTAGATTAGCAATTTTTTTTCACCAAGTTATTAAACCTCAGAATAAGCAAGGTTGCCTCAATTTACATTTTTTGTATTTTTTACCGTTTTCAACCTTGAAAAGGAGTAATATCTATGACATTACCTGTTCTTGTGTAAAAGAGTCTCCTTTAATAAAACCCAGTAAAGCTCCGAATTGTTCGTAACCTTGCGACTGATAATCCCTACAACAAGAAAAATATATTTAAACAAAATTTGAGATATTAGCAAATAATTTAAATCTAACACTAGTGACGCCTTTGCCATCTTCCTATCTTATCAATATTTCGGTTTTAGTATTGAAAATACTACTGGGTGCGTATATACGGGTCTATTTCATGAAAAATGAACGCGACATGCGACATGCACATAAATAACACGGCGGTGAAGTCTAAACAAACATACGAGCAGCACAGGATCGATGACATCATCTGCTGAGTATTAATATTCTTTTGTTTTGGGTTTCGGCATTTATTATTATATTTGTTGATATTAAGATAATATGGCCGGGAGAGAGAACAGTTAGTAGATAGTTATTAATGATACTAGTTCGATGAAAACTATAATGAAACGTGTGCAACGTTAAACCACTAGGCGTCAGTCGAGTGGTTTAATTGCACAAGTTTCATTAACAAAGTTCATATCGAACGTGTATCATTCAAAATTGAATTTACAACAGTGCAAATAGATTTTATTCGTCTAAATTTCATTGATATCAGATAACGTTTTCGTAATTTTTAAAATTTTCAGGTGTCTATATTAGTCGATATCATGGTAACCGCATTTTTGATTGTTTCAATTTCGATAAAATTGGAAAAAAATAAACAGTGAATGTCGCTAAAACAAAGCGAAATAGCGCGGCGGTCTTGGCGTATTACACAGAAAGTCGGGGGAGAATGGATATACCAATCCAAAACATTTCATAGCCGACTTAAGATTTAGGCATTTCATGAACAAAGAGTACAAGGACCAGCAGGTAAACGGCTGTGTACAGCTAAAGAAATAATTTTGTCGCTATTTTTAAAAAGGTGGTTTTGAGCTCTTTTCAATATGTACTAATATACAGATTATCCTATATTTTTTATTTTAACAAAACAGTCAAATTTACACATTTCTAAGTATAATAATTTGATTATTATTTCAAACTAAATCGGAGCATCCATGCCGTCATAATAACGCGTGATAGCGGCACGTTACATACTCACAGATAGGAGTGTGCTGTGACATAATGGTTTCCTTCTCGCCACTGTATGTGGTAGGTAAAAAGTAAAGTTCGTGTAACTTGTGGTGCTCAAGTCTGGTGCTAGAGTTTTCAGGTCGCGCAAGCGCCTCTAGCGTGACTTAACGACCAGAGATGGCCGGGACAGACAGCTTTACGTCTCCTCCGAAAGACGATCTTACACCAACCAACTAAAATTCGGTCATACTTTTTTTATTATGCGTATGCCCACTCCGGGAATCGAACCCGGATCGCCACGGCCGTAAGCGGTATCTCTACCACCGAGCTACGACCGGGCTGTGGTAGGTATTTTCAATACGCCTATGATACTTGCGTAAGATGCAAGATCTGTAAATTTTTTTTCGTTTTTTCCAGAAAGCAGCAAAATTTCCGTGATTAAGCAGCAGTTACGTATAGATTTAAGTGTAAAAAAATTAATTGATAAATTAATAAAAGCAGAAAACGAAATTTGATCAAAGGACACAGCTTATGGGAAAGGGCCTTCGGCTAATTTTACTGAATTTTTAATGTTTTGTAGATCTTGATATCTTGAGTAAAAGTGTCCCTGACCGTAATCCAATCCCATGACCAATTTTTGAGTTATGGCTTTTTCAATTGGTAATTTCTTACTTTGAGATTTTCTGCATTGCCTGGAGTTTTCACTTGTTTCTTAAAAACTATTTCTTTTTTTTTCTTCTTTATTGGTGGAAACTTTTTAAAGAAATAAAATATATACAGGGTGTTGAATAATTTATAGGCGGATCAAATAATAATATTTAAAGATTATGATATTTTATTAAGAAAATTATACAGTATTGGGATAAGGGGAAATACACACAAACTACTTCAAAGTTATTTAAGCTATCGTAAATAATTTGTTCAAATTGGGGAAAGAAAAAGTTCGGAAAAAGAAATAATATGTGGAGTTCCACAAGGATCAATATTAGGTCCGTTATTATTCCTAATTTACATTAATTCCGTTTCCAAATTGAACTTAAAGGGCAATATAAAGCTATTTGCAGATGATACAACAATTATTTATTTTGCTGAAACTCTTGCAGAAATGTATTTTGATATTAATAATGATTTAAAAATACTTCTTTCTTGGCTTCAATCAAATAAACTTACGTTAAATTTTACAAAATCTTCTTTTATGTTTATAACTAAAAATAAAATAAATTCCATCATTAACCCCTTAAAATTTAATAATGAAAATATTCAATATTTAAAAACGACAAAATGTTTAGGATTAGTTTTAGACGAAAATTTAAATTGGAAATGCCATATCCAGTATATTATTATGAACTCGATATCTCCTTTGGTATCTGTTTTGTACAGAGCTAGATATTTTATTCCTTTGAGATACTTAAAAAATATATATTTTTCATTAATATATTCAAAATTACAATACTTAGCTTCTGCATGGGAATCTGCTTGTTTATCAAACTTAAAACCATAACAAAAATTGCAAAATAAAGTTATTAAATGTATACACAAATTACCACATTTAGAACCAACTGTTAATATACAGGGTGGCCCTTTAGTGTGGCAAAGTACAATAGCTCCGTTACTATTTTAAATACATTAAAAATATTAATACAAAAGTTGAAGGGCAGTAAGTGACTTATAACGTAAAATTATTTTTAACTCTATAGGGTGGCTCAAAAAAGCGGAACAATAAAAAATGTACTTTTTTCAAATGCAACACCCTGTATATTTTTTCATTTTTAAATTCCACATAAAATTATAATTATTTTTTATTAAATACATTACTAGTCTATACTTTATAGTTTCCGAGATATTGACTCTTGAAAAGTGACATTTTTTTACTTTGAAAGCTTCTAACTTTCTAACAGTACGTCTTAGAGCAAAACGGCTTACATGTTCCTATCTTCAATTTTTATTATCTTCCCAAAAAATCAACTTCCGGTTAAACCGGATGTTACTCGAAAGCAGGAAATATAGTTGTTCCGGTTTAACTGGAAGTTGATTTTTTTGGGAAGATAATAAAAATTGAAGATAGGGACATGTAAGCCGTTTTGCTCTAAGACGTACTGTTAGAAAGTTAGAAGCTGTCAAAGTTCAAAAATGTCACTTTTCGAGTAAGAAAGTATAGACTAATAATGTATTTAATAAAAAATAATTGTAATTTTATGTGGAATTTAAAAATGTAAAAATATACAGGGTGTTCCATTTGAAAAAAGTACATTTTTTCTTGTTCCGCTTTTTTGAGCCACCCTATAGAGTTAAAAATAATTTTACGTTATAAGTCACTTACTGCCCTTCAACTTTTGTATTAATATTTTTAATGTATTTGAAATAGTAACGGAGCTATTGTACTTTGCCACACTAAAGGGCCACCCTGTATATAGACCGAAAGGGTATTTACATGTTCAAAACATTTATAAATTAAAAATTTGTATTCTAATTCACTCCATCATTTTAAAAGAAAAAAAATCAAACAACACTTCAGGAGAATAAGACATTACATGATCATAACACCAGACATTGTATAAATTATCAAACTATACCAGTAAAAAGTAATTTCGGAAAAAAATCGCTTTTATATGACGGAATAATAAAATATAACAATCTTCCAAAAAATATCAGAAAAATTAAAAAATTGGCAACTTTTAAAAAACAATTAAAGATATATTTACTAAATTAAATTATTTATACTATTTTTTTTTTAATTGATTTTATTAATGAATCAAATTGGATTAACTTCAAAATTATTTTTATTGTTATTTTTTTTTAATGGTTATTATTTTCTACATTATGTTGTCACTTTCCATGTAATGAACTGTAAAAGTTAGTTTGGAATAAAGACATTTTTTGAAAGTTAAAATCCAAATTAAAAAACAAATACCCATTTTTTGCATTTTGACAACAAGCGGCTAGAATTCGTTCATATTTTAATATCTTGTAGAACCAAGGTAAAGAGAGAAAAAAGTTAGTAAGAAACATTGTATGTATTATGACTTAATTATAGTCCAATCGTGTCTGGAACAAGGTAAAAATTCTACCAAAAAAACATCGTCGTTCATTATGTCCTCCGGTGAATTTTAATTTTTTTTGATAAATAAAATGCCATGCAATATACAGGGTGTTATTTAAGTGTGTGGTCAAACTCCAAGGGGTGCTTCTTTAAGTAATTTTAAGAAGAAAAGTTAATATAAACATGGGTCCGAAAATGCATAGTTTTTACGATACAGGGTGTCAAACTTTAAAAAAAAATCGGATGGTCGTAAATATCTCAATACTATTTTATTCGATTTTGTTGAAATTTGGCAATTCTGTTTGTAATAACAAGAGGATAATTTAACCTCAATTAGATTAAAATTATTAAGTCCAGTGGCGTCCCGGAAGACAGTCCAACTATGTAATATTTTGACAAAAAAATTGCGCGCCACTGACTTTTTTTAAAACTATGTATTTTTCTCGAATTAAGCAACTAAAATACAACTATTTTATCTTTTGAATTTTTTTCATATCTTGCTTTGTTTTCGAGAAAAAAAATAAAAACCACATTATTGCATGTCCCCGGGACAATAAGAGTGAAAAATTTAAACTACTTACCAAACTATCAAGCAATTAAAATTACACAAAAGTCCTCTTTTGAATTTTTTCGCACAGATTAAAACTGTTTTCGATAAAAGAAATTAACATAAATTAATCGCATAACGTAATAATTTATTACTGCAATGTTTTAAAAGTAACAACCAGTGGCGCAGCGAGGGGGGGGGGGGGGTTAACCCCCCCAGACTAAGATTTTTTTTACGGTTTAGAACAGGGCTGAAGCCTTTGAAAATGGATAAAAGTGAAAGAAAAGAATAGTAGGACGAAACCCATTGGAAAAGAAAGAGAATATAACAAAAATGAAAGGAAAAATAATTTACGGGCGATCTGAGGTCGGGAAGTGGAAGGGGGTGAGTTTTTAAGGGTAGAAAACGATTTATCTCGATTTCCGGCAAAACTACAAGTCCTATGGAAAAACGTTAAATCGCAAAGTTGTAGGTAATAAAAAGAATGAAAGAACTTTTGTATTTACACTTTTTTCACATAAACTCAAAATTTATGTGAAAAATTCAAATAACCAAGTTTTTGGTTTTTTATTTTTATCTTTTACAAAAAAAATTTTTTTTCACGAAATTTGGTGAAAACTTACCTTTTTATGTCCCAAACATACTGTAATTTTTTTAATTTAAAATATTTATTTTTTCAACTTATTTTGACTTAATACCGAAAAAGCACCCTAATTTTCAATCGAAAATTCTCACGTCAAAATATTTGCTTTTTTAAAAAAGTCGGTGGGCTTCTTGTTCGTTGAAATCTCTACTTTCTGATGGTGTCAAAAAATATACATTACTATGGTAAATGTGATGAAATCTCCTTTAAATCCTACCTTTAATAATTATATTTAGAACAACTATTTTCGCCTATTTTTTGCGATCGTTATGTTTTATGGATTTGTAATTTTTTTGTTTATCAATGTAACATGGAATCTTACGTTTTTCGAGTAATTAAAGTTTAAATTTTAATAAATAGCTCAAAATTGTACATAATAATTTAAAAAAAAAAATTCGGATTCGAGTTTTTTTCGTTTCTTTGCATTTTTTGAGAACATTTACCATAGTAATGTATATTTTTTTACACCATCAGAAAGCAGATATGTCAACGAACAAAAAGCTCACCGACTTTTTTAAAAAAGCAGATATTTTGACGTGAGAACTTTTGATTGAAAATTAGGGTGCATTTTCGATATTAAGTCAAAATAAGGTGAAAAAATAAATATTTTAAATCAAAAAAATTACAGTGTGTTTGGGACATAAAAAGGTAAGTTTTTACCATATTTTGTGAAAAAAAAAATTTTTTTGTAAAAGATAAAAATAAAAAACCAAAAACTTGGTTATTGAATTTTTCACATAAATTTTGAGGTTATGTGAAAAAAGTGTAAATACAAAAGTTGTAAATCTTTTTATTACCTACAACTTTGCCATTTAACGTTTTTCCATAGGACTTGTAGTTTTGCCGGAAATCGAGATAAATCATTTTCTACCCTTAAAAACTCACCCCCTTCCACTTCCCGACCTCGAATCGCCCGTAAATTATTTTTCCTTTTATTTTTGTTATATTCTCTTCCTTTTTCAATGGGTTTCATACTACTATTATTTTTTTTGGTTTCAAAAATTATCGAGCCTGGTTTAATTTTAGTTTTTAAAATTTTGAAATCCTGTTCTTTTTTTTTGAAAACCCCCCCTAATACAAAATTCTGGCTGCGCCACTGGTAACAACTATAGCTCTTATTGTCCCGGTGACATGCAATAAAGTGTTTTTTTTTTCTCGAAAACAAAGCAAGATATGAAAAAAACTCAAAAGATAAAATAGTTGTATTTGTAGTTGCTTAATTACTGAAATCTAATTTATTTTATATAGGACGAGATCGATTTTGGGAACGGATTGAACTCTTCCCACCTAAAAAAAGGTCGTCAGAGAAAAGCTTTATTTACATAGACAACACTGCCTACGAACTCACCCAAAGTTAGCCGAACGGTGCGCGACAATTCACGAACACTGAGTTTCGGCACGGCCGATTTTTGGCCGAAATCGAAACTGAATTTTTCGGCCGAAACTAGCCGAAACCGAACCTTCGGTCGGTCTCTAGTAGTTTTTAAAAAACAAGTGAAAATTGCCAACTTTAAGAGGTCATAACTCAAAAACGAATCACAAGTTTAAATTACGGCCATGGGCACAAGCGGCGTGAGGGTAATTGTATTCCAAATACTTGTATTTGGCCGATTTTTGGATAAAACAAAGAAGTAACGAAATATTGTTTAAAAAAATGCTATGGCGAAGGCGCCATGCGTCACTAGTGGTTGCTCTTAACAATGAATTTTCTTACATAAATTCCTTCCAACTGCCATCTTTCCATGGTCTTGTCGCCAACGTTTCAGCTATTAAATTTGTATCGGCATCTTCAGGATAAAACTTTGGCGCGGAGCAACAATTAAATCTAAAAAAAAATGATTGCTTATTGTCAATGACACATTTACCTGGTAATCAAACAGATAGTTTGTTTTCGTTTTCTGACGACAATTTGTGACTACCGATTATTTAAATATAACTTTTTAATTCCTGAACAAATTATGTTTATAATTTTGGCTTGTTTTTGCGTTAAGTACTTGGTATATTAAAAAAAAGATATAGCTTTAAACAACCTACCGCTTTCCTGTTTTATATCGTTTCTTTAAAATATACAAGTAAGTTTCTTTTGATGTATGAATTCTGCCATAATATTTAATACCGCTGTTTATTAGTTTATTAAGGAAATCTGTTTTCTGCTGCCTATTAATGCGCTGATTATTATATTAAAAAACTCGGTTATACTAGCAAGGCCTATTTTTGGTTGTAGGGGACCCTAGGTCCGTCACGCAAACCGCAGCCCCTAATCATAGGCGTCCAATAATAAATAAATCTGTCGATCGGCCGACCTGAATTCAGTTTGTTAATGTAGTAAAACTGGGAAACTGCAGTCACTAATTATTGTTAAATAAAGTGATATTCAAAACAAGGTAATAGTTCTCATTTATTCTGTTAATATGCAACATAACAAAGTAAAGAACTACTCGATCCAGTATTTATTATTTTTTCTAATCTACAGTGTGACCAGTAAAGTCCGCATCATATGGGATTTTTTTTTATTACTAACTTTATCCGAAATTTGACTTTGGCATCAAGTTCTGCTTCGATCGAGATGAAAATTAAACAAAAAAATAGTAGTCACGTGAAAATAATTCAATAGTAGGGTAATTTCTGAAAGTATCGAAAAAAGTTATTAGAAAAAGTTTTTTTAAATGCAGTTTCTAGCCCACATGCAAATTTTAGCTGCATAAGATAATTTTGATTTTTTACCCATATTTTGTAAATTACACCACTTTTGCAAAATAAGACTCAACGCAACCTACATAAAACTTTTCAGTTTTGACAATGCTTCATCAGATACATTTTCTTTAAAGTAGCGCCATATTAAATGTGTGTTTTTCTACAAAATCAAAATTGGGCTATTAATATTTGATGTAAAGGTTATTTGTTTTTGACCCTGTATTAGGTACATAAAATAAGTATTTTGAAAACGTAGTTTGTGTCTGAAAGTAATACACCTTAATATTAAGACAAAAAAGAACACAGTGTAATCAGTAAAGTGGAAAATAAATTTCAGTGGGCTTATTTTTCAAAAGTGGTGCAATTTACAAAATATGGGTAAAAAATCAAAATTATCTTATCCAGCTAAAATTTTGCATGTGGGCTAGAAACTGCATTTAAAAAAACTTTTTGTAATAACTTTTTTCGATATTTTCAGAAATAACCCCACTTTTGAATTATTTTTTGGAAAAAATTAAAATTTGACAGATAATGCGAATCACGTGACTACTATTTTTTCCTTACTTTTCATCTCGATCAAAGCAAAACTTGATGCCAAAGTCAAATTTCGAATAAAGTTATTAATAAAAAAAATCCCATATGATGCGGACTTTACTGGTCACACTGTATTTGAAAAAATTGGTAAAACAGATATTGGACGATAATTGCTGCATTTATTTATGTTTGGTCAGTTTTAAATTCAGGTGTTACTTTAGCAATTTTTATTTTTCCTGGAAAAATACCTGTTTTTAAAAATAATTTAATTATACTAAAAAAATATACAGGATGTCCTTAAAATGACTGTACAACCCGTAACCACAAATTCTTTAACCAAAAATAAGGCGATCTAGGCAAACTTACCAAATTAATATCGTTTTTTCGCAATAAGTTCTAAACGCCTATATCGATTTTCACTAATTTTGGGACTAAGAATAACTACTATTAAGAGCGTGTTTTAACGCAAACGCCATCTTTTTTTAATACGACAAAACGAAGCGACATTGCATATACCGAGTGTTTCTTAAAAGACGTTTACCCCTATAACTTTTTTATATTTATAGATATTAAAATGAAATTTTGAGATTATGCATAAGAGATGAGTCTGCATTTATTGGCATAATTTTCAATTCGTTAGCACTTCCGGTTTGACAGGAAGTGACCTTGACTTTGATATTTTAAATGGGACATCTTGTATATTTTTACTTATTTGGGTTCAGTATAACATTATGAGTGAAATGACACCTCACTTGTCATTTTTTGACGTGTTATAACATTTTTATATTTATTTTTTATTTCCAATATAGAGTGGTACAAATTAATTAAATCTGTTAATTTATAGTCAAGTAGTATATGAAAATTAAAATTATGTCAAATATGTCATAATAATTGACTTTCTAAGTTTCACAAGCGTTTGAAAAATGAAATATTGTTTTCTTGACGTTTACTCCATTTTTCCAAATGAAACGATGGTGGTTCACTAGGATATTTAAAACAAGCATTTTTTTCCCCAACAATTTAATACCATACACTCCATGCTATTGTTAAATTGCCTTAAGTCAAGTCCCAATCGCAAACTTAAAAGCGTTATTTAATATTGCCGCCCTCTCTTTTCTAAAGAACTATAAAGGCAACTTTGAAAAACAATGGAATGGTTTTGAAAAGTAATATGGCTTTAATTTAAAGTTGTAATGTCATTAGTTTATAAAACATACTATACATACAATCTTGCGGTTTTAGAAGAATTTTTCTGGTCACTTAAAATATTAGGAGCATATCAATTTGTTAATTTCTAGTAAAACTAACCCTTTTATCTGATTTACAATGTAAGTTTAATAAACGAAAGACATTACAATTTTAATTTAAAACCATGTTGCTTTTCAAAACCATTCCATTGTTTTTCAAAGCCGCCTGTATATTTTTTTAGAAAAGAGAAGGCGGCAATAATGCATAACGCTTTTAAATTTGCGATTGGAATTTAAGGCAAATTTTTCAGTGTGAATTTTAAAATAGCATAGGAGTGTAGGTATGGTATCAAAATGTTGGGAAAAATAATGCTCGTTTTAAATATCCTAGTGAACCATCGTTTCATATGGAAAAATGGAGTAAACGTCAAGGAAACAAAATTTAATTTTTCAAACGCTTGTACTACTTGACTATAAATTAACAGATTTAATTAATTTGTACCACTCTAGATTGAAAATAAAAAATAAATATAAATATGTTATAACACGTCAAAAAATGAGAAGTGAGGTGTCACTCATAATGTTATACTGAACCCAAATAAGTAAAAATACACAAGATGTCCCATTTAAACTATCAAAGTCAAGGTCACTTCCGGTCAAACCGGAACTGCTAACAAATTGAAAATTATGCCAATAAATGCAGACTCATCTCTTATGCATAATCTCAACATTTTATTTTGATATCTATATACAGAAAAGTTATAGGGGTATTTTGCTTGCTTTTTTCCAATTTTTTCCTCTTCGTTCGCTGCCAGGGCCATTCCCGAGGGGACCTACGGTTTAACGTGGGCTCCGAACCACGATCCTCAGTCATTAGAAGCACCCCCCAAGGGCTATCAACCCTTGGTTTCGTGCTTTCTATGACCTACCGATTGGGGAGTGTGTTCCTTCCCCCTCCACCCCACGAGATATCCGATCTCATCCGGCCTGGTTACCGGCGTGAATGGGGTGGTTTTGGGGGATGATACATTTTTCACTCTTCCCTAATTTTTGCTCGACGCTGGACCCACGTCAAGACTTATACCACTAAAATCCACTGGGCTCGAACCAGTTTGCCGGCAGTGGGATACGAACCCACAAACTCTCGTCCTAGAGTTCTCAGCGACTACCGCGTTAACCACGGAGCCACCGATGCCGGTTTATAGGGGTATAATAATAAAATTAGGGGTTATTTTATTTTTTAAACTTAATTTTAACCGATATTGTCAATCGATTTGCATGAAACATTTTTCGAACAACATTGTTGTTAACATTGGGCATTAAAATTGAGGTAAACGTTAAAAAAAAAAAAAAAATAAGTTGCTTACATGAAATGAAACTGTACATGTTCGACTCTCTCGTAAGTCTTAAAAGATGTATTCTGTAACAGACCATTGTACACTATCCTCAACCTCTTGTAAGGTTCCAGAGTTTCTATAATGAGTCCGTTTATTTTCCATTGGTTGTCTTTGATACTGGTTATGTGAACTTTTTGAGATCCTATAAAAATAAAAATATAGAGGGTGTCCCATAACTAAACGGCCATACAGCAACAGGAGATAGTAGACTTAAAAATAGATCATATTATGGCTTATCTATACTCATCCACGGTTGATTTTCAATAAATTATGTTTTGTTGCAATACCTTATACCCTATATTTGTAAGGCTCGCCTACTACTTTTAATTATCAATACATCCCTACACCTACATTTACTAATTTTGCCAATATTTCGATTTTTTATTTAAATTTTCGTAGTTAGCCATGACAAGCAAAATAAAAAATTACCGTCACCCACAGTTTTTTCTACAGTATAAACCAACGAATATGGTCTAAAAAGAAAGTTTTTGACTTCTTTACACAAGGTGCCCAAAAAATACAAAAATAATAATTCTTGTCAGGAGTACAGTTTTGTATTCATAAAAAAAGCGTACAAGAATTAGAATGAGAGGAAACCTCAACCATATTTGCGTAAAACCGGCTTATCGCATGTTAAAGGTTATTAAGAAAGCAAAGCATTGGCGTTGGGCGTTAGTTCCAATAGAATAACAAAAATTAATTTTTTTATTTTATAATATACTAGCGTGTACCCGGCATGCGTTGCAACCCGCTGGTATAAATACAAACCCGATATATTAGTACCCGGCATGCCACTTTCTGAAATTCCACCCGTGCGAAGCCGTGGCGGGTCGCTAATTTTACATAAAAACCTTCCTCTTGAATCACTCTATCTATTAAAAAAAACCGCTTCAAAATCCGTTGGGTAGTGTTAAAGATTTAAGCACAAAAGACAGGATAGCGACTTTGTTTTATACTATGTTAAGAAGATCTTAACAGTTTTATAAAAATTACAATAGAAACAAAAAACGTTTAACAAGAATAAACAAAATCTAATATTTGATCATATATCCCTGTTTTTCTATTACTTGAGACAGTCTATTTGGAATTGACTGGATTATATTTGATACAATATTTGGATCAAGCTCTTCCCAGCACGCATGTATTATTTCCCATAAATCTTCTGAATTCTGTGGAATAAAATTTCGATTATATATTTTTTTACGATTATACCCCAAATGTTTTCAATTGGATTGATATCGGGACTATAAGCGACCCAAGGCAGCACTTCCACATTATGAGTTTGAAACCAGTGGGTTACAGCATTGGCAGTGTGGACTGGACAATTATCTTGTTAATATATAAAAGTATTATTGGGATATATTTGCTCAGCAGATGGTAACAATATGTTTCTAAAATGTTAATTTAATTTTCGGGATTAAATCTTCCCTCTATTCGCCAGCAAACACCAGGTCCATGAACACTTATCCAGTCCAATACATTTACAGAGAAACGCCCATGTCTAGAAGTGAGGAGGTTAGTATATCGTTCTTCAAACCTAGTATTGTTTGGACGGTACACACGAATTTGTCGGTTATAAGTCGACTGGAACGTCTTTTCATCGGTAAAAATGACCCTGTTCCAAAATTGAGGATTACGGTATATATAATTTAAGCAAAAAACAATCCTTGATTGTCGCTGTTCTTCGGTAAGGAACATTTTTTTTTGCAGCTGGGCGACATTTTAGTTCAGATTCTTTGGCTCTCCTGCTGGCGGTAGGTTGGGAGGCAGGAAATGCTGTATCAATAACAGCATCCCTTGCAGTTGCAAATGGATTATTTCTTAAATATCCCAAAAAAGCAGCATCCTGTTAAGGGTTGGAACCAACGAAATAAGAATACAAAGGAAGTAGGATTTTGCATAAACCGCCTAACAAATCGACCGACGGAAGTCGGCCATTTTGAGACACCACAATATGACTCCATGTTTGTTTTGGTGTTTGACCGTGGTTGACAGGTCGAGTTGTGATTTCTGCTTTCTTGGCCGTTTTTGAGTTGTTTTGCATTTTAATTAGTTAACAACCATATTTAACGAATACTAGTAAACTTATAATTACTTTAGTGTGACAGTGGAGTATACTTTTAGCGCTGGACAGCGATTAAAACATTTTAATTAGTTGTTATTCTGGGTTAATTAATAAGCTTTAAATATGGTTAGTTGTGCTGCTTGTGGGTGCTCCCAAACGCTATGAAGTAAAAAACTGGGCATTACATTTCATCGGTAAGTTTATGTTTAGATATATAAACTTTTTTAATCTGTATAGAAAAAAAAATTATTTTAATTTAATATCAAAATACACATAACCTCCGAACCTCGCATGTCATTCATGGGCGTTCGTCTTATAAAACCAGAAAAATATTATTTATTTATTAATCGACTGGGTTACCCCATTTCTACAAAAAAGCAAATTAAAAATACTTATTGGTTTTTAGTTTTCCAAATAATTACCTAAGAAAAAAGGCGTGGTTGAAAATTGTAAACCGAAGTGATTGGGATCCTACACGAAATACAGTTCTTTGCTAGAAGCATTTTCCTGAAGATTGCTTTGACAGAACTCCAAGATTGAAAGTTAGATTGGTCCCAACTGCAGTAGTGCATACTTTTGAAGTAGCCAGGTTAAAAAATGTAAGTTTTGAAACTATTGTATCGGGTCATTACATAATATATTGGAAAATATGTAGGTAGGTAGGTACTTAAGAATATGAATACAAATAACTCTGCATTATTTATGCTTCTGAGGAAGCTGCTTTGTCACTTTTTCATAAATTATGTATCGATAAAAGTTTTTAGATGTTTTATTGGTTTAATCTACTTTTAAAATTTTAAACCCATGGGTAAAGAATGTAATAAAATATGGGAGTGTAGGTACGATAAACAAAGAAATTCATATTTAAAGACTGAAGACAATGATGTTTCTAGAATGATAAAAACGTTTTCTCAATATTCACCTGAGGACGACTGGAGATACCATTGATTAAAAAAATAAATTCCAAGCAAGTCCCAAACCTTCTATCATTTAAAGAAATTCATATCAAAATATAAAAAAAAAATTTACAAAGAGAGTTAGTATCACGTTATAGTTACTTTTGTGTCATTTGGTAAAGGTGCCAAACAAATAATTAAAAAACTTATATTTTTTTGGCAGGTACGTTCCTATACAATATCTTATATGACAACCTGCCTGAAGATAATTATCCTACTGTGAATCTAACTGGAACACCTTCTGGTTACAACATATATTGGACATGGCTCTTCCAGGATATGGCTCTTCCAGGACATGGCTCTTCCAGGACATTTTACTATCCAACAACACACCTAAGATTTTAGTATATTCCTTTAATCTTATATAACAATCATTAATGGTTACTGTTTCCGGATTCTCCAAAGTGTATGGGTTAGTCTTAAACAAGGTGATAACGGTCTTTGATTTATTTAATATCAGTTTATCTTTAAAAAACCAATAATTATTTACTTCAATCATAAATTGTTAAATATGTTGCTCGAGAAGCTCATGGTCTTTATATGCTAGGATTTATTATAGGAACTTGTAAATACTTTAAAAATGTTAACGCCATAATAAGTTTATATAAATCCCTGGTAGTTACAAAACTTTAGTATGCATGCACTATTTGGGATCCTCAGTATGCCAATAAGATTGCTCTTTCAAAATCTATTCAGCGTAAATTTTAAAAATTTTTGTACTACAAGTCATTTTCAGTTTATCCGCCAAGAGGTACAGATCAAGGGCTTTTGTGTAATTTGTTTAATATCCCTTCTTTAAGACTATTGTGTATAGAAGCAAGAATTATTTTCTTATATAAAATAATTAGAGACAAAATAGATAATAGTTAGATAATATATAGATAATAGAGTTCTTAGGACTGCTTCCGTTTAGAATAGGCTTAGTCAATACTAGATCCGCACATGTATTTTATATTCCTACACCGAGGACAAATCTATACAAAAACTCACCACTTATAAGACTGTGCTCTATTTTAATAAATATTGTGGAGGCATTGACATATATAATTTAAACTATCAAAAATTAAAATTAAGGAATGAACTGCTTGGGCAAATGCTAATTGAATATTTATTATAGCTTAGGATAGCTTTTAGAAATGGGGTTTATGTATCTATAATTAACTTGTTAAGTTGTTGATACTACAAATAAATAAAATGTTTGTATTATCTGCATAGTTTGTCATTTGACAATTTTCTTGTATACTAGAAATCTCATTAATATTATTTAGGTACATATTATAATAAACAGGACTATATTATATTATATTTTATTATTTTCTTGTGATTTGGTTCATGAAGAAAGAGTAAGGTTTTTTTAAATTTTATTTTTTAACGTAGACGTTTTGGCAATAATTTTGCCGATTATCTGAAACAATTTGTTTTCTGCATTTTTTTTTTAATGTATAATAACAGGTGTTTTTTAGTTATTTAACCAGATATTTACATTAAGGACCCTTTCACCTCCGTTACCTTCTTTAAATAAATAATTAAAAGAAATAGTTGTATTGTTTTATTACACCAACCTTAACGTATCTTATAGCTATATATGAATCTAAATATTTTTTAAATTTTTTTCGTCCAAATAAAATTTCATTAATCATTTTGTTATTACCATTTTAATGATACGCCACAGGTAAACCGGAAACGCGCATGCGTCAAATGTTGCCGCCATCAGACCCCATCCCGGACAACTGTCAATCTACCATACCCTACTTCCTTTGTATTCTTATTTCGTTGGTTGGAACGTTTGGGACGACCTGAACCAATTTTCCTCTTTAGGGATTCTTCTTGTTCCCAACGTTGCTTAATCTTCAATATAGTTTTTTTATTTCTATTATACAGGGTGGGGACTTTAACTGGAATAAATTCGATATTATTGAAACCGCTGAAGTTGCGCCTATACAATTTGGTTTGTGTGTGTTTTGGACCATGCGAAATTAAAAAATGATATCGGCGCTGTTGCCAGATTTCCCAGTTTTGCGCTACTCGTAGTAATGTTGTTATTTTAAATGGAATGCCAAATTTATTTTTATTGCAGTAAATTGGGCGTGTCAAATTTAGTACAATCCCAAATTTACAAAATTCTATCTTCACTAGTTGCTGAGCTATGGCAACACTGTATTTTTATTAAAAAGTACCGGGACGCTTATTTACCTTAATATAACTTGGAAGAAAGAATTTTTCTCCAGGAGGATGGGGCGCCTCCGCACTATGCGGCTAACGTGCGGAATTACGTGAATACCGCCATACCTGGCAGGTGGATTGGACGACGGGGATCTATTGAATAGCCAGCAAGGTCGCCTGATTTAACACCCTTAGATTTTTATTTATGGGGTGATTTGAAACATAAAGTGTATGTTATAAAACCTACAAATATTGAAGATCTAAAATATCGAATTAGACTAGAAAATATCAGATCTATACCACCTCAGGTTTTACGCAGCCTACAAAATGAGTTTTATAACCGATTGGCTTTTTGCCAAGAAGTCAATGGGAGCGCATTTTAAACAACTTTTGAAATAATAAATCGATAGAACTAGTTTCGTATTTTTGTGATTTTTTTTGTCAAATTTGTTCGAGTTAAATTACCGCCTGTAGCACACAGCTGAGCAATCTAACAACAATGCCGATATCATTGTTAATTTCTGCATGCCCAGAAACCCCCAGATAATAAATTTTGTAAGCGCAACTTTAACGGTTCCTGTACTTTTTAATGGAACTACAGTGTTGCCACAACACAGCAACTAATGAAGATAGAATTTTGTAAATTTGGGATCTTACTAAATTTGACAGGCCCAATTTACTGCAATAAAAATAAATTGGGCACTCCATTTAAAATAACAAAATTACTACGTGTAGCGCAAAGCTGGGAAATATGGCAACAGCGCCGATATCATTTTTTAATTCCGCATGGTCCAAGACCCCCACATACCTAATTTTGTAGGCGCAACTTCAGCGGTTTTAAAATATCGAATTTATTCCAGTTAAAGTCCCCACCCTGTACAACTACACTACAGTACGGATTGACCATCCTTCTTCGATTCTTGATACAATTTAAGCCTTTTCAACTTCAGACAACTGACGAGGCATTTTTATGTTCTTCTGTCGGAGTTTATCAAACGACACCATCATGCAGTTTCAAAATAATTACACAGACGCCAATGCTTTCCATTTTTGATAATCTATGACGTGTGATAACCTTCAATAAACAATCATTTAGACAAGCCGGTTTTACGCAAATATGACAAAACTTACCTCTCATTCTAATTCTTCTACGCTTTTTTATGAATACAACTGTACACTATTTTTATTTTTAAAGCAAAATGATAAAAACAAAAAATATGTCAAATTCTACTAATATACATACTGAAAGCGGTGTATTTCATTGTCAAGATCATTGTATTTTTACCGCTCTCACAGTAAAAAACCAAATTCATTAATTACCTGGAAACGTGTAAACGGCTCCATTGGCTAATTTTAAAAGTAGGGTAACTTCGGCTAATTTACTTGACCTTAAAGTAAACTTCAGTGTAAGTCCATTTCCTTTTTGATCGCATCCTTGAAAGCTTTGATAATGAGCATGCTAGAAAAGAAAATTTTACATAATTCATGAGAGATCCGGAGGAAGTTAAAGTCTGCTCAATGACCGCTGACCGTTACGTCACGACTAGTGCTTATCTTTCCAACACCCGTTAACTAGGTGAGATAGTAAATTGCGTCAATAATAAATGTCGTATAATTTTACCAGTCAAAAAGGGTTATTGTCATTTTTGACAGTGACATTTTTAATCAACATTACAATAAAAACAATCCTATATAGGGCATGTGCACGTGACGTCATTAGTCAAATTTGACAGACGCCCTGAGGAAAAGCAATACCTGTTTTTACCGTTAGTTTACAGGTATTTTTGATGTTTGGATGTTCTATAGTGTTTTTTTGGTAGTTTTTCTGCGCGAATAATAAGTATAATTATTGTAGCCAGTATCATATTTTTGGATTTTGTTTTATAAAGAATATTCGCTTTGGTTTTAAGTTACTACATTTACTACATTACTTATAAGGTTGTACAAAGTATTTTAACCTACAACGTGGACAAAAGCAACTACTATAATACCCTTCCAAAAGACGTTTAAGAACGCTATTTAGCCAAACTCGCTCTAATAAAAAAAAAACTATACCTAGCCTTATTAATTTTAAAGAAGTGACAGCATATACTAGCCTCTTCGCAAAGGCACTTTGACGGATCAAGATGAGAAGCTAACCAAAATGCGAGTTGAATAACGTCTTGTCATGATTTGACAAACAAACTAACCTAAAAATATACCGATGTCAACGTAATAAAACTAACATTAATATGTTTTTCCTCAGGGCGACTGTCATCTGTCAGGTTGTGCACATGCCCTATAGCCCAAAATCGAGTAGAATTTTTAAGAGAATTTAAGAATAACGGCAACTCTCAATTTCCCTTAAAACCTGTTTTTCTGGATAAAACCTGGATAGTGGATATACAGTAAACGGGCTTCTAGGCGAAGTTAGCAAGATAACACATTCATACAGTTAAAAAAAATCGTCAAAGGGTGTACGGTATATTATTCTACATGCTGGTACAGAAAATGGATTTGTGAATAATGCAAGTTTGATATTTAAGTCTGGCCTGAAATCTAGTGATTATCATGATTCGATGAATAATGAAAACTTTGAGAAATGGTTTGAAGACAAATTGTTACCAAACTTGGTTGAACCGTCACTTATTATCATGGATAACGCTATCTATCATTCTGGGCTAATTGAAAAAATTCCAAATACAAGTGGGTCTAAAAGATTACTTATTGCATGGTTAGAACAAAGACACATTCCAGTTTTATCATTTGCAATAAAGGAACACATCTGCATAATAGTGAAGCAGCATATCCCACCCAAACGTTATCTACAAGTAATCTGGAACGCGCTATTTATTTTATTTTTTAATTATTTTAATTTTAATAGGTTGGAGGAAGTAGCATTGCCACATGGACATCGAGTTTTAAGAGTTCCTCCATATCACTGCCACTTTAATCCTATTGAAATGGTTTGGTCGGAATGTAAGCGATATTATGATGCAAAAATAAGTTCTATGCATAGCTGTCACACCTCAGTGGCATTAACAAAATTAGTTTTATTAATAAATCAATCAACATAATGTATAAGTATGTTCTGTTCACTGATGAAGCATAGTTCACTCGTGATGGTATTAATAATCTTCACAATGAACACCGATGGTCCTACGGTAGAATATAATTTTCAACATAAATTCAGCATTAATGTGTGGTGTGGTACGTTAAATAGTCAATTAAACGATCTATTCATAATATAATCGACGGTAATCTCAAAAGACAAGTAAATATACTTAAATTTTCTACAGAATCGCTTGCAAAACCTATTAGAAGATAAGCCCCACTTAATGAACGATAAAACATGTATTTACAACATGATGGAGCCCCTACACACTACAGTTTACAAGTACGAAATTCTTTCAACAATAACTTTCCAAACCATTGGATTGGTCTAGGTGGTCCGCATAATTGGCCAGCTAGATCGCCAGACCTTAATCCTCCGGATTGTTGTCTTTGGGGGTGGTTTAAATCATTGATATATTCAAGTAAAGTAAACACTGGAGATGCATTGCTGGATCGAATAATAAATGCAGCAGCACCTCTAAGAAAATAATTAAATTTAACTAAAAGTATTTCGGTAACGGCCGGGAACAGAACCCATATTTATAGGAATTAGTTTATTTTGGGTTCCCGAATACGTACCTAAAATATTACCATTTCTTTCTGAATCACCCTGTATAAGTAACTTTAAAAACTGAAGTCAAAATACCCCATTTTAGCCTTTTTTGAATCTTTAATTATTTTAATCGATATCTTGGGTTATTACGAATTCATAATCACAATTGGTATTTTTATGAGCAATTATAATTGTTGCATAGCATAAGTAGTAGGTATGCGCCTATTATGTGGTTGTAGATAAAAACGTTTATCCATTTGTTGACGACGCCGACGTCATTAAGATGTCACCGAATTATAGTAGTATATAAGGTAGTTCATCGCCAAAACGTCCTTTCTATTATGACATGTCATATTTTCAGCGCCCTACAACAAACATGATACAAAATAATTATGGTATTACCTGTTTAGATGAAAATGTTATATCTGGTTCACGCTTATAACCATGTTTCTCTCTGTTCTTTCTGCTTTTCTCTTGTCCAGACTGCACTACCTTTTTGGCAAGATAGAATTTGATTGGATAAAAAAAATCTAAAAATATCACAAGGTTTTAGCAGTATAGGTAACAAAAAGCAAAATCTAATTTTTTATAGAATAAACAACTATTCTTTATTTACTGCAAGGGTACCTTTCGGCTTTGCTGCTTGTCGTTTGTCTTTAAACAAGTTTATCTCTGGGTACATTTTTAAATTAGATGTTACCTGGCATATTTTTGATTAGTGTTGCCTGTTTTAAAATACGGAATCATAATTTGGTCCCACCAGTTTAACGTGTGGGTTACACTCATTGAAAAAGTGCAGAGAAAGTTTGTGAAGTGTATGTATTATAGGAAACATGGTATGGTATATCCTCAGAAAGGGTGTGATAACGAATACCTACCTTTTGAGTGTGTTTAGCAGGCTTTCATTGAATAAAAGAATAATCAAAATTTTACTATGCACTTTGTTTAGAATTTTAAAAGGTGAAATTGACTGCTCCGGTATTCATGGTAAACTACCATTTGCTGTCGAGAGTCTCAAATATTTTTTATCTGACCTATTCTCGAACAAACCTGTACAAAAATTCCCCCATTTACAAAATGTGACACTTTTTTAATCTGTATGCATCTGATATTGATGTCGATACAACTAGCCTTGGTCAGTTCAAGGATTTGGTCGAGAGGAAACTGAGAACCAATTAACAGACTAAAGATTTGATTGCAACAGCTTGTAAGTAAATCTATGCTTAATTGTAATCATAGTATAGTTTTATCAAGTATGTCAGCCCGGTCGTCGCTCAGTGGTATCCGGGTTCGATTCCCGGAGTGGGCATACGCATAATAAAAAAAGTATGACCGAATTTTAGTTGGTTCGTGTAAGATCGTCTTTCGGAGGAGACGTAAAGCTGTCGGTCCCGGCCATCTGTGGTCGTTAAGTCACGCTAGAGGCGCTTGCGCGACCTGAAAACTCTAGCACCAGACTTGAGCACCACAAGTTACACGAACTTTACTTTTTTATCAAGTATGTCTATTGGCTAGTATATATTTGGCTCAGGTTGCAGAGGGCGTAATTTTGTGATGCTCAGTTGAGTACCCACTTTTATGGTGTTTTCGCCTCATAGGCTTTTCTTGTGTTTTTTTTTTGTTATACTTACTAGCTTTAACTTTCAAAATGTCTTTATTCCAAACTAACTTTTACAGTTGATTATATGGAAAGTGACAACATAACATAGATAATAATGACCATTAAAAAAAATAACAATAAAAAAAAATTTAAGTTAATCCAATTTAATTCATTATTAAAATCAGTTTAAAAAAAATAGCATAAATAATTTAATTTAGTAAATATCTCTTTAATCGTTTTTTAAAAATTGCCAATTTTTTAATTTTTCTGATATTTTATGGAAGTATATTTTATTATTCCATCATCATCATATCATCGTCATATGAAAGCGATTTTTTCCGAAATTACTTTTTACTGGTATAGTTTCATAATTTATACAACGTCTGGTGTTATGATGATCATGTCTTATTCTCCGAAGCAGAGAACACACAGCCAACGTTAATATTCTGTGCTCCGAAGTGTTATGTTTGATTTTTTCTTTTAAAATAATAGAGTGAATTAGAATACAAATTTTTAATTTATAAATGTTTTAAACGTGTAAATACCCTTTCGGTCTATAAGGATTAACAGTTTGTTCTAAATGTGGGAATTTGTGTATACATTTAATAACTTTATTTTGCATTTTTTGTAATGGTTTTAAGTTTGATAAACAAGCAGATCCCCATGCAGAAGCTAAGTATTGTAATTTTGAATATATTAATGAAAAATATATATTTTTTAAGTATTTCAAAGGAATGAAATATCTAGCTCTGTACAAAACAGATAGGTACCAAAGGAGATCGAGTTGATAATATACTGGATATGGCATTTCCAATTTAAATTTTCGTCTAAAACTAATCCTAAAAATTTTGTCGTTTTTGAATATTGAATATTTTCATTATTAAATCGTAAGGGGTTAATGATGGAATTTATTTTATTTTTAGTTATAAACATAAAAGAAGATTTTGTAAAATTTAACGTAAGTTTATTTGATTGAAGCCAAGAAAGAAGTATTTTTAAATCATTATTAATATCAAAATACATTTCTGCAAGAGTTTCAGCAAAATAAATAATTCTTGTATCATCTGCAAATAGCTTTATATTGCCCTTTAAGTTCAATTTGGAAACGGAATTAATGTAAATTAAGAATAATTAATAACGTACCTAATATTGATCCTTGTGGAACTCCACATGTTATTTCTTTTTCCAAACTTTTTCTTTTCTCAATTTGAACAAATTGTTTACGATAGCTTAAATAACTTTAAAGTAGTTTGTGGGTATTTCCCCTTATCCCAATACTGTATAATTTTCTTAATAAAATATCATGGTTTACTGTGTCAAAAGCCTTACACAGATCTGAGGATAGTAAACAGCATTTTTTACTGCTGTCGACATTAGTAGCTTGAATATTTGTTATGATATCTCCTACAGCTATTTCTGTATCCTTAGATCTGCGAAAACCATACTGGTTAGCAAAGAGTAAATTTTGGCTTTTTCTAGAAAGTCGCATAATTTATTATTTTTTATAACAACTCAAAAAACCTCCAGTCCACGCTATTTATTTGAACGAATGAAAGAAATTTGAGTCAGCTAATAATTAACATAAAGTTAAATGGTGAGGTAATCAATCTAGTAGACTGTAAAGAATCTAATTTATAGGTAACTTTTGATACTTTATATTAAAAAGAACTGACTAATATGATATAAAAAATTTAGGGCCAAATTCGACTCATGCTTTCGTTGACGTTCTTTATGTCATCATTTTTACTGGTCTAAACTTTAAGATGTATCTGTAATAGGGAACTTGACAAAAATTTTAAATGGGGAAAAAATTCTATAAATCATAAGTACATATTGTCATAAAACATATGGCAGCAAAAAAAAACAACATATTTCGTCCCAACAGACCGCTAGAAAGATTTAAAAATGCCCCAAAATTCAAATTATTCCAAGCGGGTAAAAACGCGCTGCTAGTAGTCGTGACGTCAAGGGGTATCATTTGTCAGATTTGTGTGTGACATCCACGAAATAGGTTATAGGTTTTCAATAAATTTGATGATTTGTCAGATTTGACATCCATGCGTCAAGCGACACGACCTTAAAACAACAATACAATAACAATAATACACGGCAATCCAAACGCAAATTGGGTCGCTCGGCACCTGTCAGGAGTGTCAGGATGACCAAAAGTCATACCCCCTGACGTCATCGGGCTTCGCGCGCTTTGGAGATCGTTTGAAAAGCTTTCGACACGCGCGAAACTTTAAAGAATTTTTACCAAGTTATTTTTGATTTTTAAGGAGTAATAATTGGGGAATACTTTTTTCAGGCCTAACTAAATCATATTATTGAAAAAAAAATAATTGGAAAGTTCCCTATTGGCACTTGCGCTGTTTATATTTATGACTAAATAAATAAATAAATAAATGTTTGCACATCTTACCTTTGACGCAAAGAAGAAACATTAATGAACTTGTAATCATTTCATTACTTGCATTTTATAAAAATTAAGACGAGTTGATGATTGTATGACTATTACTACATAATTGAACGTTGTTGTATTGTTAAAAATAATACATGATTGATGAAGGTTATTTGTTACTTCGTTTCAATTGTTTATCCATTGGCGTAACAAACGACGCGCGGGCAAAGATAAATATCGCATTTTCTTCATCACAACAAGCCGACAAGACCTAAAATGCTAACTTTCGCCAGATTCATCGCGCGTTCATGAATGAAACCACGTGGAAATACCATAGACATATACCTTAAGACCAGCAAAGAATAATCGCAAAACTAGCAAATTTATAATATAATATATTTATTTTTAAATAAAGACTAACTAACATACAGTGTCACCAGTAAAGTCCGCATCATATGGGATTTTTTTTTATTAATAGCTTTATTCAAAATTTGACTTTGGCATCAAGTTCTGCTTCGATCGAGATAAACATTAAGGAAAAAAATAGTAGTCACGTGATTCGCATTATCTGTCAAATTTTAATTTTTTCCAAAAGATAATTCAAAAGTGGGGTTATTTCTGAAAATATCGAAAAAAGTTATAAAAAAAAGTTTCTTTAAATGCAGTTTCTAGCCCACGTGCAAAATTTCAGCTACATAAGATAATTTTAATTTTTTACCTATATTTTGTAAATTGCACCACTTTTGAAAAATAAGACTCAACGCAACCTACATAAAACTTCTCAGTTTTGACAATGCTTTATTTCAGAAACATTTTCTTTAAAGTAGCGCCGTATTAAATGTGTGGTTTTCTACAAAATCAAAATTGGGCTATTAAAATTTGGTCGCATGTGATGCAAAGTTTATTTGTTTTTGACACTGTATAAGGTAACTTCATAAAATAAGTATTTTTGAAAACGTAGTTTGTGTCTGAAAGTAAAAAAATAAAAAATAAAGTAAAGGGGTTTTAAATTAAATCGTTGAAAATACTAGATAAACTTTACGTTAAATTAAACTAAAATTTATTTTCCACTTAATGAACACTTTATTGGTGACAGATGACACTGTGTTCTTTTTGTCTTAATATTAGGGTGTATTACTTTCAGACACAAACTACGTTATGAAAAATACTTATTTTATAAAGTTACCTTATACAGTGTCAAAAACAAATAAACTTTGCATCACATGCGACCAAATTTTAATAGCCCAATTTTGCTTTTGTAGAAAAACACACATTTAATACGGCGCTACTTTAAAGAAAATAGTTAGGTAATTATAGCGCCCTTATAAGTAGATTCAAATAAGTATAGCGGGAATGAGGGCAGGCAATGAAATGACACAATTGTATTTCTCCCAACGTTTCGTTTTATATAAAAACTTCTTCAAGGGTCAATAAAAAGATCTTTAAGCCTATAGGTATATTCATTCTGTAGAAAATGAAGACACATTTCGTCGAACACACATTGTACATAACCGAACTGTCAGCACCAATTTTGAAATTGGTGCTGACAGTTCGGTGTGTCTTCATTTTCTACAGAATGAATATACTTATCTTATGCAGCTGAAATTTGCATGTGGGCTAGAAACTACATTTAAAGAAACTTTTTCTTATAACTTTTTTCGATATTTTCAAAAATAACCCCACTTTTGAAATATTTTTTGGAAAAAATTAAAATTTGACAGATAATGCGAATCACGTGACTACTATTTTTTTGCTTAATTTTCATCTCGATCGAAGCAGAACTTGATGCCAAAGTCAAATTTTGAATAAAGCTGTTAATAAAAAAAATCCCATATGATGCGGACTTTACTGGTATAAAATGGAAGTTTTGTAATAAAGTTTTTTTAAACTGAGAATATTATTATAAACAAATAATATTTTTGAAGGAAACAAAATATGTTTATTAAATAATATTATTTTTAAAACATATTTTTGTATTGTTATAAGCGATTTCAAATTCGAGTCGTATGCACTTCCCCAACCAATTAGGTATACCATAGGAAATAATTGATTGAAAAAGTGCATAATAAAACATTAAACAAAGTTTTTGATTCACAATATTTTTTTAAAGTCTAAATTTACATAAAGTGTTTCTTATTTTTTTTGTAAAAGTGTTAATTAATGGCCATGATGACGTTGTTTAATTTATTTCCGTTTAGGGATGTCCACAGAAAAGGTACCGCAGAAAAACATCGATGTATCAAAAAATGTTTTTTAATAGAATTATAATTACAAAACAAATCACTCATTTAATTAGTCCAGCTTTTGCCGACGACGTGTCATTTTTAATCTCAAACTTGTTTTCAGGCAATTTAGAGCATATGTCAAATGGTGTTCTCTTGGAGCTGTTTAATTGGTTCTGCGATAAGTCTATGTGCTTAAACGTGGACAAGACCACAGTTCATCAGATTTCATGCCAGACAAAAAACGGTTGACAATGTTAATCTGCATATTAATGACAAACCACTATGCCAGGTTTAAAGTGTTAAGTTTCTTGGTATTTACCTAGATGAATGTTCAAATTGGAAAGTTCATTGTCAACACGTATTGGATAAACTTATCGTCATATTATTTTTTAATAAATGTAAGATCTGTCTTAGACACGAAACAGTTACTAATGTTGTACTATGCATATGTTGAGTCATGTTTGAGATATGGTCTGGTCTTTTGGGGTACGTCTACCTTATGTAACAATATATTTATTAAACAAAAGAAAATTTTAAGGTGTATTGCTGGTGTACCTAGATATTGTAGCTGTAGGGGTCCATTTAAAAGATATAATATCTTACCTCTTCCTTGTTTATATATAAGTAATGGAATTGGCTTTATTTGTTTTTTGTAATAAAAGTGATTTTGTTAAAAATTGAGACCTACACAGTTTTAATACTAGGAATAGGGACCAATTCAGTATTCAGCATTCTCGTAGTAACATAGCGCATAATTCTCCTAGAATTCTGGGTGCTAAAATTTTTAACGTACTGCCGGATGAAATGAAAAAGTGTGATAAAATAACAAATTTAAAAAAAAAGTTAAAAGCATTTTTAATCTTAGTGTTGCTACAGCTTGGATGAGTTTTTGACTCTGTAAAATGACCCAAGTAATTATGTCTGTACCTGTTACCATATGTTTTTTTGTTGTTTATTTACTTATTTTCTTGTACTTATTTGTTAGCTTTAGGACTACTTTGACTAATCCCCTACAATAATTTTATA
The DNA here is from genome assembly GCA_963969555.1 of Polydrusus pterygomalis. Classification (NCBI taxonomy): domain Eukaryota; kingdom Metazoa; phylum Arthropoda; class Insecta; order Coleoptera; family Curculionidae; genus Polydrusus; species Polydrusus pterygomalis. The sequence goes on along the minus strand of OZ018385.1, from coordinate 19,375,012 downwards.
TTGTCTTATGGGAAACCAAGGGCGGATCCAGAAATTAAGTCTGGGGGGGGGGGGGGGGTCACACAGCGCCGAAGGCGCAAAAATAGCGCCGCAGGCGAAAATTTTTAGAGGTTTTTATAGAGGAAGAAAATGAAACAATTAAAAATATGATAAACCTTATTTGTGCCGAAGCTAAAATGATATCCGCAGGCCGACCATTAGTTGAGAATCTCTTCGGTTCAGAGGAAGTGTCCACATCCGTGTGTGATTGCTGGCCTTTAATTCAAGAAATTTCAGACATTGATACTCCCGATGAAGGCACCAGACTTGCTAATAAATTAAGAAAACTTATAGTTTGCACTAAGGATATATTACAAAAGCTTTTAGTCTCGTTATTGCTAATAAGTCATCATTCAATGACTACTGAGAGGATTATTTCCCATTACAACAAATTAAAAACGCCAGGAAGAATTTCATTAAATGAAGATACAATGAATGATCGCCTCTTAGTGTCATTGAATGGAGTTGGAACAGCCCATTTTGATCCAAGACCGGCAGTCGCCGAGTTTATAATGAAAAAAGAACGTAGGTTTAGGGAACCAACTCCTGAAATATACAAAACTAGAGATTTTATTAGTACATTTTTTAGAGATAATCCTAAATTATAATCTTATTAATGAAGTTCCTTTTACAATAAAAATGAGTAGGTAACGAGTTCCGCCGTAAAATAACAGTGTTTTCAATTTGTAGAAAAAATGTGCACTGGGTTATGAACTCACTCTTTTTGACTCCACAACAGTTTTTACGTATGTTGAAATGTAAACCGCCCATGCAGGGGGGGGGGGTCATGACCCCCATGACCCCCCCCCTGGATTCGCCCTTGTGGGAAACTAAACGTTTGAGTTTGAATTATCAAATGACCTCGATGCATATAAACGATATATCGCATTGAAAATATCGATGTTTTTGATGCGTCGATGTATATCGAACATCCCTATTTCCGTTTGGTGTTTGTTTGACAGCGGTCTGAAATTTTCTTCAGTTTATCGGTGTTGTGTAATAATTGCTGTGTTTTTAGTGTTTTGTGAAATTTTTTGGAGATTAATTAAGATGAGTGGCAAGTGTCAAGTATGCGAGAATTCGGAAAATAATAATTCTGCAGTTACTTTTCATTGGCGAGTAAATAAAAAGTTGGGTTATTTGTAGGTTAGGTTTAAACTATTGTAGCAATGTCACAGTCAAAGGTAAATCCACCGTAATCCCTACTCCCTACCCCACCCACCTCTTCACCGCCTCTCTCCTACACTCGATGTTGTCAACACACTTTAATAGAATTTGTGAATGACATGTGCCATCTGTAGGTATCAGATCATTGAAATAAGCACAGTAACTACAGCTCTATTATATTAGCTAGGTACACTGAAACATAACCGGTGGGTGCAGTCATGCGGTTAATTCAGTATTATTAGTAAAATAATTATAAGTATTAAATAATCCTTTATAGGTATTTGGAAAATCTCAGTCCATTCGATACAGGGTAAACATCTAAATATGCATACTATAGCAAGAAAAGTGCAGGGCGAAGGTTCTTGTCGTTACTTAATAAATTTACAGGCAATTGACTTTTGATACCACAAATTACAAGGATCCATTGGTGATATGCCGAGTTGTAATTTTAACATTTGAAATATGTCATTGTCTATTATTTAGGGTGGCAAAACTTGTCATTCAATGCCCTACAAATTAATCTTTGTAAATATAAGTTAATAGGGCCTGTAAATTAATGTTTGATAATAAAAACACGAGCTACTGAGTACTTACCTCTGTTAGAATATAAACTACGTCCGCCATTTTTCTTAAAAAATAAAAAGTAGCACACAACGGGCACAAGCAAAAAAGCTTCTAAACTTAAAATACTGTATAAATCCATGTTAGTCACGAGGTAGAATAAATAGTGTATTTATCACTCTCTAAGAGATACCAGACTATAAAAATAAATGAATAAGAATAGTAATTATATGCGACTGTGTAGATAAAATAAAACAAAACTTTTACATGTCCACAATTAATTCATTGATTAAACACAATTTCTTTGGATAACTTTACGGTATCTTTAAAGAAACAATTAAAAACCTATAAATTTCACGCAAAACGGATAGTCTATATATTTTTAAAACACTTGAAAACTCGAGCGATGCACACGGTAAAACTGACTGGGCATTTTTATTCAAGGATCCAATAAGATTTTATGGTTGTACTATCTATAATTTTGTATATTATCTTTAGGTGTATACCAGTACGGTGTGGCTCAAAATAATCACAAATATATGAAAAATAATTTAAACCACTTCAGAAAGGAAGAGGTTACAGTGTTTTAATTTTTTTTAGGATTCCATGTACAGGGTGTCCGGTAAGTATATGGGCATACTCTCGGAAGCGTATAGGGGAGGTCAAAATAACTCTACTTTGTCATATAAAAAAACCTAGCGCCCCTTAATGGAGATACAGGGTCTCAAAGGGGTACCTAGCGACTTACCTTTTCGGCTCTAACTTTTGAACCGACATGTATAATTTAATGAAATAGTAGTATAGTTTTTTAGTATTTTGTGTAGGCCACAGAGACTTATAAAACCGTACTACATTAGATGTTTTACATCGTCAGGAACGGACTTGCCACCACACCCGTTGGGCCAAAATTTTGACAGGTGTCATTTTACAGAGCTAAAAAATGTTTTTTTAAATACCTTAGTTATTTTTATTTAAAAAAGGTACTTTACATTTGTCTTGATGGAATTACCGGTTTTCGAGAAAAATAAGGTGTTTGTATATCACGTAAATAAAATAATAAATCATACTACTACAATACAGGGTATTCCCTACTCGATGGTACATTAGAAGTATCTGGAGAACGAAAAGAAAAATAATTTTGAAATTTTCACTACGGCCATAGGAGACTGCGCTCTAGCTTTTAAAAATAATTTCGCGGTTGCAGTGTTGCCAGATCTATTGATTACTGACATCAACTTTAGAATTTTTAATGAGACACCCTGTATATTTTTACATTTTTAAATTCCACATAAAATTATAATTATTTTTTATTAAATGCATTATTAGTCTATACTTCATAGTTTCCGAGATATTGACTCTCGAAAAGTGACATTTTTGAACTTTGACAGCTTCTAACTTTCAACAGTACGTCCTAGAGCAAAACGGCTTATATGCCTCTATCTTCAATTTTTATTATCTTTCCAAAAAAACCAACTTCCGGTTAAACCGAAACAACTATATTTCCTGCTTTCGAGTTACATCCGGTTTAACCGGAAGTTGATTTTTTTGGGAAGATAATAAAAATTGAAGATAGGGACATGTAAGCCGTTTTGCTCTAGGACGTACTGTTAGAAAGTTAGAAGCTGTCAAAGTTCAAAAATGTCACTTTTCGAGAGTCAATATCTCGGAAACTATGAAGTATAGACTAATAATGCATTTAATAAAAAATAATTATAATTCTATGTGGAATTTAAAAAAGTAAAAATATACAGGGTGTCTCATTTAAAATTCCAAAGTTGATGTCAGTAATCAATAGATCTGGCAACACTGCAACCGCGAAATTATTTTTAAAAGCTAGAGCGCAGTCTCCTATGGCCGTAGTGAAAATTTTAAAATTATTTTTCTTTTCGTTCTCCAGATACTTCTAATGTACCATCGAGTAGGGAATACCCTGTATACCACCGGTCGTTTTTATATCGTTGACAATGTGTAAATGACAACAGTTTTCAAAATTGTCTGATTGAGTGAGAACAGAAGACTTAAGTAATGGACAGTTATTCCTATAGCAGCATATTCGCTATACTATAGCGAATATGCTGACATGCATCTAATTTATGGACAAGCATTCGGTAATTGTGTGGAGGTAAAAGCCTGTTTACATTAGGTGCAATCGCTGCATGCAGTTTATAGCGAGGCAATTAATTGCATTGCATGACCGTTTACATTATGAAGCAAATAATTTCAAGCAAGTAGCTTGACAACAGATATTACCAACCCAAACTGCTGATTAAATAAGAGGTTATGTGTTATGTTGATTTTCCTGTAAGTGTTTCTGTAATTTTTTGTTGTGATTTTTGTTAATTAAAACATATGATACTTTCAAAAATATATTATATTAAAGAAAATTACAAAAACCTACACCCAACGCTTCACAATACAAAAAAATACTTTTGTAGAGTTATGTTTACTTTTGTTCTCAGGTTGGTATTGAAAATAATACTAGAAAAGTCACTAAAATTGCATGCTATTTGCAATCAAATTAGAACAATTCCTAATTTCGTGCGATGCAAATAAAATTGCATCAGCTGATCAGAAAGTCACCAAAGCGCATGCCTTGAGGTAATTTTTTATTGCAATTGCATTGACTGCACCTAATGTAAACAGGCTTTAAGAAGAATTTATTCTGAATTCTGATACATTTCCAAATCGGCGTTTACCGCACCCATTAGATGTGGTTTATGCACGACGGTGCATTTTAGCATTTTAGTGCGTCAGCGTTTATCAAATACTTTTGGTTATCGATGGATAGAGGTGGGCCACCAAGGTCACCCGACATGACTCCATTGGATTTTTTTGTGTGGGGAAATTTAAAGAGGCTTGTATATTATGTATATTCGACGCCAGTTGGCACCAGGTATAGAAAGAATACCATACCATTGCAACGAAATTCGAGATAACCCTGGAATGTTGTTTCAAGCACAACAAGAAAACATCCGTCGGATAAGAAAATGTATAGAGGTACGGGCGCCCATTTCAAAAATCTGCTCAAGTAAATGAAAAGCAAATATTGTACATTTTTAACATTCTTGCGTTTAAGTGATTTCCGAATTCTGAAATGTCCAAAAGTTCAGTTTTAAGTGCTTTTTATAATTTAACTTTTACCTGTTTCTCTTAAGCTACCATCGACCCTTTCCAAAGTTTTTCGATGCGGTAAACGCCGATTTAGAAATGTATCAGAATAAATTCTTCTTGCCTCCACACAATTACCGAGCGCTTGTCCATAAGTTAGATGCATGTGAGCATTAATGAGATGTAATAATTTATTTAATTATTTTAGTGCTTAGTATTAATTTTAAAGTTATTTGATTAGTTATTGTATTCAAATAGCTCATGTTAGTAACCGATATAAAAACGACTGGTATTATAATATTGTAGTAGTATGATTTATTATTTTATTAACGTGATATACAAAAACCTTATTTTTCTCGAGAACCGCTAGATTTATCGAGACAAATGTAGAGTAGGTAACTTTTTTAAAGAAAAATAACTAGAGTATATAAAAAATCAGTTTTTAGATCTGTAAAATGACACCTGTCAAAATTTTGGCCCAACTAATGTAGTACGGTTTTATGAGTCTCTATGGCCTACACAGAATACTAAAATTTCATTAAATTATACGTGTCGGTTCAAAAGTTAGAGCCGAAAAGATAAGTCGCTGGGCACCTCTTTGGGGTCGTGGATCTACGTTAAGGGGCACTTTAGGTTTTTTTTTATATGACAAAGTAGAGTTATTTTGACCTCCCCTATACGCTCCCGAGAGTATGCCGTATACTTACCGGACACCCTGTATGTATTGTTATACTAGGGGGAAACGCAATGTCTGTAATGTAATTTCTAACCGAAAGAAGGCTGTTAGAGAAAATCGGAAATCATACCTCCTCAGAATATGAACTTAACATCGGAGCTGCCCAAGAATCTCTCCTCGCACCTGTCATCAGGGAGGTATCCTGGGATACCTCATCTGAACTTCGCCTTTTTCTGAGGACCATTATTTTAGTCTTAACAAATATGTATACGTATAATATGTACTGTGGAAGTCAGAAATAAAGACATTTATTATTATTATTATTATTATATTCATATTATTTGTAAACGATTTACCAGGATTTACCATAAAATTTGCCGACGATACCACGGTCCACGGTTGCCATATCAGCACTAGATGACACTGAAGCACATAGAAAAATACAAGAAGTAACAGAAAAAATGAACAGATTGTGTTTTTCCAATCAACTTATACTAAACGAGGACAACCTTTAGTAAACATAAACACCGAGGCCGCGATGTAAATTCCAAGAAACGAAGTTACTTTAGAGTAATATTAGCTAAAATGCTACCTTATTACAGATTTGCACATTGTACAAAATTATGAGCGGTAAAATATTTACATTGGATGGTTTCTCTTGGTTTTGTTCCTCTATGCTCTGCGGTTATATTTATTTGGTCAGTTCTGTTAGGCATACAAAATTATCTTTTATGTTTATCAATTAAAATCCACTAGCACATTAAACCAATAGTAAGTTAATATATCCAGACGATAATGAAATTAAGTATGCAAACAGCATTTAGACGAAAATTTAAGTTGAAAAATTTGCATGGACTATTTAAAGAATTATATTCCCTTATAAATTGCCATTAGCCGCATATACCTTTCAAAAAATATACAGGGTGCATGGTGCTTCGGCTGACTCAACATAGGGAATTCCATGCATAATTAATTTAAAGCAGTCAAGTATTGGCTCCCTTGTTTATTTTAGACTAATAGTGTATCTAAGTTTTATAAAGAATTCAATAAGCCAAATGTACTTGCAAAAGTGTAATAATTTTCATGCAGACGATTCAAAGCCATTTAATAAAACTGATCGACCCCAGGTGTGTTAATTACCTAAAGAAATCCGTCACTCTGGCTGTAATCGTCAAATATTGTGGTACGACCCTGTTTACGTTGTGTTTATTTCCAGGTTCTTTTAATGTTTGGTACAACGGTAAAATTATGTCAGATTTTCTAGCTTTCTGACGGTTTTCTTATGATGCGGTATTCCGCTGCCAGAAAATGAGAATCAAAGGAGACAATAAATGAGACAATAATGATTAACAATTGACCTCCTTAAGCCCCCTCTGTCTGCGACCACACTCTTGTTTTTGATTGGTCCCCTGTTAATCTGCAATTTATTTTGTTAAAATATATCGCCTTCTTTTCGTGTGAATATGTATTATAAAATAAAATTATGTGCCATTTTAGCTAGATAATGAGTCTATAGATTTACATACACGTTTGGTATAAAAGTACTACGTAGTCTGGTGAAAATCCAAGCGACAACGGTCTTCAGTGTAGTGGACACTCAAGTAATTCCTACTGTCGGACACTTGAACACATAATTTATAAAAGGGCAATAAAAGTTAGGAGCTCACCCCTTTTCAGCATGTGTCACTTTTCTTCTAACGTTGGAAGAAGGAGACGAAGCCAAACGTTTGGATTTTTGTCTTTGGGTCGGAAACAAAATTGTAAGTGAAAACAGGAATTTTCATAAATTTATCCGGGGTCATTTCCTTTGTGAAATTAAGAATACCTACATATTTCTGGTAACACCAAAAATCAGTTTTTGAAACTTTTTGATACCCCTCAGTCATTGATAATGTAAGTATGTATTTCGACCGCTAATGCTGCTATCCAAATAAAAATTCTTTTACCTCTAAAAATTAAAAAAACTAAAAAAATCGAGTAGGTATTTATTTTCAATCTCGAATTCAAATTACAAACGTTATTCTAAATAAGTTTCCTAATTGGCATTTTGGTCAAAAATAAAAATAGTTTACTCCTGGAGAAAAATCATGTTTTTGAAGTTTTTGCAAACCCTGTATAAATAATCAAAATTTTCTCTTCGCGAATTGCATTTTTTTACAAGCAAAATTTTTTATCAAGAATGACTTTTCCGAAAAATGAAATTTTTCATCCAATTGTGCTATTGTAAACCCTATCCGCGGACAGTCTGTATAATAAAATGAAACAAAAGGCATATCTATTTCTTTTTTAAATTATATTTTCTAAAAAATCTATATATTATGACAAATAATCATTCTTGACAAAACGGCGACAGTCGTATAAATGGGTGGATTTATTTACGTTTATATTCTGATTCTCCTTGTTTTTTTTTATAACAAACTTTTGCTGGCCATTGGTTGTGGACATTTATTTTTGACTTCATTTGTAAAGTAATTTATGTATGTAGTTGTATTTTCTATCTATAACATGCAATGGATACTATATGTTATAGTTAGTTATATAAAATTTTCAATTTTTATTAGGTTTTTAATAAATGTTAGTTTTGGTATTCCTCAGTGGCGGCTCGTGACTGATTTAGTTGGGGAGGCTAAGTTCTAGAAATGAAGCGCCGCAGGCGCGAAATTGCGCCGCAAGCGAAAAATTTTCGCGACCACGCCCAAAAACAAAAATTCACTCTGAAAAAAAATGTTAAAAATAAGTTAAACTAAAAACTGAAATATCTACCTACCTACAAAGAGACGAGCAGGATAGTGTCGGGAGAAAAATTTTCGGGACCACGTCAAAAATTTCTTATAAATTCACTATAAAAAAAACTGTTAAAAATAAGTTAAACTAAAATTTTTTTTTATAAAGTTGTACCTTAGACATAAACTATCTAAAAGATTATTTGGGAAATTTTCTGAAAAACTTAAAAAAAGATTTTTATTCATTAAGTCAAAAAATTGTACCTACCTAATTCATGCAAATCTGAAAATCTTAGTTCAATCTGGCCTTTTGTAGTATCTAAAATATCATTGAAAAGCTGCTTATAATGAAGTTTCTGCGAAGGTCTGCGTGTTTGGTTTGTTTTAATTTTAATGTTGTAAATGCCGCCCCCTAATATTTGCCGCCCTGGGCTACATCCACAGCCCCCCCCCCCCTAAATCCGCCGCTGTTTGAATGCCTCTCTATTGCGCGAGATACATTTTTAAGATTATCGTATCCAAATTTCGACCAAGCTTCTTCGCGATTTGAAAATAATACACAGGGCCAACAAAATAATTTTTTTAAACTAATACTACCAGTTAGCCATATGCATTTATCATACCAAGTATTGACAAAACTGCAAGGCGGTTTACCCTGAATAATTAAAATTTTGCTTAGGTCTGGTCGTGGTACCTTTAAGTCTTTTATAAACAATTTATCGTCGTAAGACAGTCGACTAAATCTATATTTTATTACGTATTCGACCATATCTTTGCAATTTCGAACATTGATTTCAGCATTAAAGCTTCTTATAGATTCGCCAATTTCAGTTACCTCCATTTTTATAATTATACAGAGATAAAATAAATAAATAAAGTTAAATAAACCATAAAATAATAATAACTTACATGGACAAGTATATTTTATGCACAATAAAATCGCGAAAACAAAAATCCACACCCTATTAACAATCCGGCACACACTAACAGAAAAAATTCCTTCCGAAACGTCCGAAAACAACGAGGAAAACAACCACACATATTACCGATTAGGTTAGGTTAGGTACAATGACAATGAACAATCCAAATCCGGAGCTCTGGGCTTCCCGCGAAATATTTGTGGGCGTTTCTGCCTCCGGCTCTCGGTTTTACGCGACAAAAACATCGCGCACCATCGTACTTACCCTCGCTTCTTGCATTGAAACAAGTGGAAAATTATGTATTATCCGTGCAGAAAATATTTGACCGTTGGAGGCTTGCCTCCGTTGGTAATAGTCTAGACGCCTATTCGCTGATGCGGGCGGACACTACCTAATAGTCCCGAAGCTGAGCGGCAATAATAAAAATATTATAGAAAGAAAGTGTTTTTCTTGAAGTATCTAATTCAGTATTTTCGATACACTGAGAATATAATAATATGAAAGTATCATTTTCAAAATGAATAAAGTTATCTTTAAAAAAATGCTATTTTATAAGTTTTTGTTGGGGAGGCACTGCCTCCCCTGACGAGCCGCCACTGGTATTCCTTTCCTTTGTTCAACTTCATTAAATAATTTGTATTGTTTAAAATTTAAAGTAAAGTCGCCACAGTGGTTCTTTTTCCGTGCGTCATCACTTTCACGTCGTCAAAATCGTATGAATCAAATCAAAATTACGAGACGAAAAAAGTCAAAACTAAGTCTAAGTTCATAAAATGGACGTGCCTGCCTACCGTTTGACGTAACTACATAATATCCCGAAAAATTATTATTTATTTTAAGTTTTGCCCGGCATTCTCTATTATCTAAAAGAAATTGACAAAGAAATGTTATTACATTTAATACTATTTTTAAAGCTTAAATCTAGAAAAGTTTGGTGTTTTATTGACTATTAAAATCGCAAAAGTCAAATTTTTGACATCCTTTCATTAAAGGGAATTTAGCCACTGCCGTAAACTTTTCAAAGAACTTTCACGGTTAGAATATTTAAAATAAATAAATTGGGTATTATAAAAATCCATAAATACTTACCGCCAAAACAGATGGTGGGTATAATTAGCTCTAAAAAGAACTATTTTTAGAAAAAGGAACAGTTTTAAGGCACACAAATTTACAAAATACGAATTAGATTGGCAGATCAAAATAAGGTTGACAATGACGTTCTAAAATACATCAGTTGTCAACTAAACAAATAAAGAAAGTAATTAACTGACGTTTATAGTTTTATCCTTGTCTAGCACGTTATATTATTGCGGAATTTTGGAGACGTTCTTTTATGCTTTTATTCAAACTTGTTACTGTAATAAACAAGGATGCAGAGTTATTAACCACGTCGAGTCCTGATCGTTGATTGATGACGCACGGGCAAAGATCCACTGTGGCAACTTTAGGTAAAGTCGCCACAGTGGATCTTTTCCCGTGCGTCATCAATCAACGGTCAGGACTCAACGTGGTTAATAACTCTGCATCCTTATTTATTACAGTAACAAGTTTGAATAAAAGCATAAAAGAACGGCTCCAAGATTCCGCAATAATATAACGTGCTAGACAAGAATAAAACTATAAACGTCAATTAATTACTTTTCTTATTTCTTTAGTTGACTACCGTTGTATTTTAGAACGTCATTGTCAACCTTATTTTGATCTGCCAATCTAATTCGTATTTTGTAAATTTGTGTGCCTTAAAACTGTTCCTTTTTCTAAAAATAGTTCTTTTTAGAGCTAATTATACCCACCATCTGTTTTGGCGGTAAGTATTTATGGATTTTTATAATACCCAATTTATTTATTTTAAATATTCTAACCGTGAAAGTTCTTTGAAAAGTTTACGGCAGTGGCTAAATTCCCTTTAATGAAAGGATGTCAAAAATTTGACTTTTGCGATTTTAATAGTCAATAAAACACCAAACTTTTCTAGATTTAAGCTTTAAAAATAGTATTAAATGTAATAACATTTCTTTGTCAATTTCTTTTAGATAATAGAGAATGCCGGGCAAAACTTAAAATAAATAATAATTTTTCGGGATATTATGTAGTTACGTCAAACGGTAGGCAGGCACGTCCATTTTATGAACTTAGACTTAGTTTTGACTTTTTTCGTCTCGTAATTTTGATTTGATTCATACGATTTTGACGACGTGAAAGTGATGACGCACGGAAAAAGAACCACTGTGGCGACTTTACTTTAAATTTTAAACAATGCAAATTATTTAATGAAGTTGAACAAAGGAAAGGAATACCAGTGGCGGCTCGTCAGGGGAGGCAGTGCCTCCCCAACAAAAACTTATAAAATAGCATTTTTTTAAAGATAACTTTATTCATTTTGAAAATGATACTTTCATATCATCCTTGTTTATTACAGTAACAAGTTTGAATAAAAGCATAAAAGAACGTCTCCAAAATTCCGCAATAATATAACGTGCTAGACAAGGATAAAACTATAAACGTCAGTTAATTACTTTCTTTATTTGTTTAGTTGACAACTGATGTATTTTAGAACGTCATTGTCAACCTTATTTTGATCTGCCAATCTAATTCGTATTTTGTAAATCTGTGCCTTAGAACTGTTCTTGTTTCTAAAAGTAGTTCTTTTTAGAGGTAATTATACCCACCATCTGTTTTGGCGGTAAGTATTTATGGATTTTTATAATAACTAATTTATTTGTGTATACGTGATATTAGGTTTATTGTTTTGCCTATTCGAACTAACCTAGGTCGAATAGAATTTTTTTCCTTTATTTTTGTATAAGTTTTTTTTTTTTCTCTTCTTATAAGTCCTGTTTTTCTAAGCACATACAGATGTTAAGTCATCTAGGTGCTTTTTTTTTCTGGCTTGTCTACTTATACATTGGTCCTTATATGCATTTGATAGTTAAAATATATGGTATATAAACGTAGTATAAGACTTTATAAATTATTTTAAGGCTATTTTGTAATTATTAATGTATTGTGGATTAATGTTTATTGAATAAATTATGAAATTATTAATTATGAAATTTATTTTAAATATTCTAACCGTGAAAGTTCTTTGAAACGTTTACGGCAGTGGCTAAATTCCCTTAAATGAAAGGATGTTAAAAATTTGACTTTTGCGATTTTAATAGTCAATAAAACACCAAACTTTTGTAGATTTTAGGCTTTAAAAATAGTATTAAATGTATAAACATTTGTTTGTCAATTTCTTTTAGATAATAGAGAATGCGGGGCAAAACTTAAAATAAATAATAATTTTTCGTGATATTATGTAGGTACGTCAAACGGTAGGCAGGCACGTCCATTTTATGAACTTAACTTAGTTTTGACTTTTTTCGTCTCGTAATTTTGATTTGATTCATACGATTTTGATGACGTAAAAGTGATGACGCACGGGAAAAGAACCACTGTGGCGACTTTAGGTGTTTTTAAGTTAATAAATATAGTGATTTTTATTTACTGTAATACCAAATAAGTTAAAATAGAAAAACAAATTAAATAAAATACTTAATATTGTATATTTTCTGGTTAATTCCGTTGGGTCAGTGTTTTTCAATAATTTTAATAGTTTTGTGAACTCTGCACAATATAATTAATGTTTAATTGATAAAGAATGATGTAAAACTAAAACGACAAGTTTAATATAAATTGAGAATTTTATTCGCCAATCAAAATTGAGTGTAGGACCATAAAATACAATAGATGAGATTGCCCAATATAAAATTAACTTGGAAATATGACTTGCCTTAGATTTAACTGCCGCCATGGACAAAAGAGCAATATGACAACGCTATCCTCATTGGGCTGTAATTAGCTTCCCCACTTATTTAGCCCTTCCCCATGTCTTCACCTAGCATTGTAGATTATTATTAACTTTTTAAGGTAGCACTATTACTGCGTAATAACGTCCACACTTTGCTCTTAAGTACCCCATAATAAAAATACACTCAGGGAGACAAAAACTAACATCTCTAAAAAAGGTATGTGCCTTTAAAAAGCAAAAGTGTATTGATTATTACATTTACGAATGGTACCGTTATAGTTTGGTGACTCTTTTATTTTTTAAAACAACTATAAAAGCCAATTTTGTCTTGCATACGTGTTTGCTGAACTTCTTGCATTTAAAACCCCCCATTTATTTATGTCTTAATAATATTCTGATTTGAACTTTTGAGAGACATACACTGCGCAACTTATTTAACGCACAATCAAAAATTTGTCTCAACTTTGATCTTATGTATTTTCGTCATTTTTTGTTCGTTTTTATTGATTTTTTTGTTAAATTGTAGGCTTTTCTATTGAGAGTGTCACTGCGTTAATTGTTTTGGTTAGAAAAGTTGTTGTGGTATTATACCGGGTAATAATAAAATGTTATTTTTTTTTTGGAAAATTGCAGACACCCTGTAGGGTATATTAGCTATTGTGAGTTATTCCAATTATAGCTAAATTAAAGCCTCTACTTTTGTTTACATTTTCTTTTTTCATTTTTTTGTTTATCTCTGATACTTTATGAAATACACTGTTTTGAAACACCACGTGCTGTTATTACCTGAAATGCAATTTAGAAAGCTATGGAAAATAAAGTGAAACCTGTGTTATCGGTTTTTTGTGGACAGTCCAGCAAGAATAAGATATTGCAAGTTATTTCAATTATAGCTAAATTAAAGCCTCTAGTTTTATCTACATTGTCTTATTTTATTTTTTGTTTATCTCTGTAATTGCTAAAATAACTAAAAAAAAGCAACCTAAAATGTACGAATTGCTTTAATCAAGAAAAAAACAATAAATAACTTTACAAAAAAAAAATTCATTACAGAATCAATATCTGGTGTTTCCACCCCTTCCGCGAATGACCTCTCGACATCTGTTATTCATACTTAAAATGAAGTTTCTTATTACGTTTTGATCTAAGCCATCCCATAATTCGACCAGACGTTCGGCCAATCCTTGTAAATTTTGTGGTTGTCGTCCTTCACTTATTAACCGCCGACCAATATAGTCCCAAAAATTTTCGATGGGATTTAGGTCGGGGCTACGGGCTGGCCATTCTATGTAATTTATTCCAACTTCTGCAAGATAATTTCTTACGATACGAGCCGTGTGGGGACGCGCATTGTCGTGCATGAGCAACTGTTAATGCGGGTCCTCGAGCAGCCATCCTGGGTCTTAAATTTTCTTCTCTTAGTCGTCGACGCACAGTTTGAGCACATATGAGTGGACCACCTGCACCTTGAAGTTCTGATCTTAAATTTCTTGCAGTTGTAAATCTTTGTTGTACAGCACTCACTCTTAAAAAACGATCCTGGTTAGGAGTTGTAACACGACGTCTACCTTGACCGGTCCGCCTGGAATGCTCTCCTGTTTCTGCGAACCTTTCACTTACCCTCGCTACAGTTGTGTGCCACACTCCCAACCTACCAGCTATGCGGTTGTAACTCCACCCTTCACCATGTAATGTAACCGCCTGAACACATTCATCACGTGTTAAATTTCTCTTTTGCCGTTCCATTATTCACTAATTCTTGCTGGACTGTCAACAAAAAACCGATAACACAGATTTCACTTTATTTTCCATAGCCTTCTAAATGCATTTCAGTTGTCACTTGATTTTCCATAGCCTCCAAGCTGTTTAAGGTTTCCGATAAATGCATTTCAGGTAATAACAGCACGTGGTGTTTCAAAATAGTGTATTTCATAAAGTTTCAGAGATAAACAAAAAAATAAAAAAAGAAAATGTAAACAAAACTAGAGGCTTTAATTTAGCTATAATTGGAATAACTCACAATAGCTAATATACCCTACAGGGTGTCTGTGTGACTTTCAAATAATTGAGAGTTTAAGATTTTTGCTGTCTTTATTGTCTATTAACCGCAATTGTGGATTGTCGACGTCACGCACCGCCTTGGGCTTACGCCAAGTGTGTCGTCTGGTCAACTTACAGTTTTACCCAACAAAGTTTTATGGGTGAAAAAATGCGTCCAGTCACATCCCTTGCCGCCCTACAGGTATGGGCATGCGCACAACCCTCTTGTTATTAGATTTTGCATGTTTAGCGACATCATTAAAATACACTCCAGAACGGTCTCGGCGCCATTGTTGTTGTTTGTGTTCCACAATCCACAATAGCAAAAAAACAAAACAAGCAAACATGTGACGTTAGCAACGTTTATCAGCAATGCTTCTGCAGCAATGAATTTTTTTTTGGGGGACGCCGTGTAAATTCTACCTGTTTGTAACCGAATTTAAATTTTCTTAGTGGCGAAGATTAAAATTCTACCATTTGGATTTATCGTCTTTAGGAAACTACCCCAAAGGGGTTAATTACCCCATTGCGTTATAGCCATTGGCGGTAGAAACTTTTGGTTTAATTTTTCTTTGTTTTTTTGTCTTTATTAGTATGATTTGTATAATTTTACACTGTTGCTTGAAAAGCAAGAAACCTCGAGACCAGAGCGTTTCTGCACTGCTTGGTAGGTAATCTAAATTGTAATAGTATACAATTTACTGTAGGTAATATAATTAATACTTGTTTCAAAAAAAAATATACGAATTTCCAAAAAACCCGAGGAAAAAACTTACAGGATAAAAACTTCGAAAAGTAGCGTTTGTAAAAGAATTTTAATTTTTTTTACTGGCAAAAGATTGAAATTCCGCCGTTTAAATTTATCATCTTTGGAATGTACCTATATTAATAATAATCTTTATTTAGCATTGGGCCATTGGCTAGTTATTGCTAAGAAAAGTACAAAACAGTGTTTACATGTTAGGTACAATCTACGGGTCCCTCAAATAATGGAATACTTTTCTGGTAAAATCACTTACATTTTAACACTTTACAATTTACATTTTAATTCACTCCAGGAGGTCATAACGGATCTGGATCTGAACGCCATTTTTAGCAGAAAAGCTGTAGTTTACGAGATAGGAACTCCGTCTTTCAATAGGACTCTTCTAAAAATGGAATACTTTTATGTGGATTTAACTATCAACATAAAAAAAACATAAAAAGGGTTCAATAAATGCCAAATTAGGCATCCGAAACCCATTAAAATTCCACAAAGATAAAGGGGAACTTTCACAGGGAATATATCTATTTGCAGCTAAAAATTGCTGTGGTAAAACTACAGAAGAAACAAACAGAAAATGACCATTTTGTAAACATGCACGAACTTTTTAAACAAAAATTAAATATACTCACCTTCTAAGTTCTCATTTCTTTTCAGCAAAGATTTTTAGAAAAATTTTCTTGTGCAGTGTACCTATTGTAAAGCTAAATAGTAAAAAGTAAAATACTTTTTGTCTGTTTTCCTATTTTTAAATTTCAAAATTCCGTCAACACATGACACATGACATTGTGTTCCACAGAACTCCAATAATAATGTGTTCTTTTCGTCACAGAAGAAAAAAGGGTAAGATTTCTTTGGTTAAGTGACCGATTTCTCTGTGCTACAAACAAGAAAACAAGCCTAAGAAAAGTTTTACTCACAGAAAGTTTACTATCATTTCTACCAAGTTGGACTGGAAATTTTTAAGATCCAGATGCTCCAAATATTTCTTATGTGCATAAATATAAACTGCTCGTGAGTGGGAAGATCAGATAACATGAACTGATAGTCCTTTTCTTCTCTGTGCTACCAGCGACAACATTTTTTTGTTTGTATTTTGTGATTGGACGATCATTTTCTGTGGTGTTGCGTGTCGTGGTGCCAGAAAAGTCTTATTTTTCTGTGAGAAAAGTTAACTTAACCTTAACCTTACTTGTAAACTTGCAAAATATTTTTTGCTTATTTGTATTGAAAAAATGTTCCAAAACTGTTTGACAATAAAAAATGGTATTAAGTTCTTAAAATATTCCGAAGTTACTAAAAAAAGGGTTTTAAAATGTTTTTCAACTGCCGAACCATTAATACCGGTGAAACTGTCGTCTACATTGTACGAATCGACAGCAGACCCTGTGGAGGAACCCCCTTTTGTCATATTGCACGGTCTATTTGGTTCCAAACAGAACTGGAGTAGTTTGTGTAAGGCGTATAATCAGAAAATGATTCCACAAAGAAAAATTATAGGTAATTCCTGTTTTCTGTTATATAATAAGTAAGTTTATTGAGAAGGCCGTTATTTCCATATACCTACCTAAGTTGAAAAAACGAATCCTTATTGACGAAACACTCTGGATGAACGTTTTAAAGATCCAATCAAAAGTAAGTGATATAGTAAGTTAATGTTATACCTAATATTAAACTGTAATTTAATTTATTACTTAAATAAACATTCTGAAGCCCTAGACATTTACTTACTTAAATATGATAAAAAAAATTTAATGAAAAATAAAAATTTCTTGCTGTTTTCAGTAATAAGTAAGTGAGTATTTTTAAATAGCTATTTTCTAAGCAATTTTCAATTAATTTCAGCACTGGATCTTCGAAATCATGGTGAAAGTGAACATTCCGACAAACATTCGTATTACCACTTAGCAGAAGATGTAAGACAGTTTCTATCAGACCACAATTTAGATAAAATATCCCTTATGGGGCATTCAATGGGAGGGAGGTGTGCCATGATGTTTGCCTTACAGTATGTGAGTATTTAGTTAAACAGTTACATACAGTGTGAGTTTGTAACTTTGAATCAATTCAGTACATTTAGTACAGTTTTTTTTTTGGAAAAATGCTTTGACACGGGTAATAACATTTTGGGTTGTGGTATTTTTTATAGAGAAAATTGTGATACCTGTACAGTGTGTCCCAAATTAGGGATAGGCATGACAATATTTATAATTTTTTTAAATGACAACCGAAGTTTTTTGTTGACTATTTTTAAAGTGCATATAAAAGTACCAAATTTTTAATTTTTATTCCTTGTTAAATGTTGAAAGCTTGAATAAGACATAGGTGTAGGTTCATTTCTCAGGAAGTAATTAGAAATGTTCCAAATGAGTTTTACTTGCATTTGGGATATTGCCAAATATTGAATGGAAAATTAATACCTTTGTTTAATAAGTATCTTATGTAGTAGTAGTCAAGGGCGTCCATAGGGGGGGGCAAAACGGGCCCTTGCCCCCCCCCCCTAGGCGCCCACATTACTATTTTATTTCATAATTCAGTATAAATATTGAATATAAACAATATATAAAAATATATTGTTTAAGTTTTTGCCCCCCGCCTCCCCTGAAAAACGCTATATGGACGCCCTTGGTAGTAGTGGTAACATGTTTTATTTAGCAAAAAACTGCAATTAAATATTTTTTAATAATTTTTTTTTTTAACAAATATTTAAGTAAGTACCCGAGGGGCAAACCACCCCCCATTATATGTACACCAAAATACTCCTTTTGTCATAAATACCCCTTAAATACCCATAAATACCCCTTAAATACCCATAAATACCAATAAATGCCCCATAAATACCCATAAATACCCATAAATACCCCTTAAATACCCATAAATACCCCTTAAATGACCATAAGTACCTTAATTTCCCATTAAATTCCCTACATTGTACATACACCAAAATTCCTATTTGCCTTCGATAGGTACCTATAGAGCTTTGGAAACAAAAAGGTTGTCATAAATACCCCTTAAATACCCATAAATACCAATAAATGCCCCATAAATACCCCTTAAATACCCATAAATACCCCTTAAATGACCATAAGTACCTTAATTTCCCATTAAATTCCCTACATTGTACATACACCAAAATTCCTATTTGCCTTCGATAGGTATAGAGCTTTCGAAACAAAAAGGTACAAACGTCGCGTCGGTGCAAATCTTGTCATTGAATAGTTGGACCCTGAGGAACTGAAACGAGCAAAAAAGTGGTCTTAGAATCCTTCTAGGCAGGAGATTTCGGGAAAAATAAGCAAAAAATTCCAGGTGTCAAATTTGACAGCTGTCAATGTCAAATTTTTTTTAAATAATTTTTTCCAAGAAACGCCTTATGGCCTATCAGCGTCTTCTCGGAAAGATAATTGAGAAAAAAAAGTTTCCTGAAAATCGTACATGTA
Organism: Polydrusus pterygomalis; assembly: GCA_963969555.1. Classification (NCBI taxonomy): domain Eukaryota; kingdom Metazoa; phylum Arthropoda; class Insecta; order Coleoptera; family Curculionidae; genus Polydrusus; species Polydrusus pterygomalis. The sequence goes on along the minus strand of OZ018385.1, from coordinate 19,355,782 downwards.
CCGTTCGAGTGATCTCTTTCGCAATACGATTTGTCAAAATTTTCTTTTCGCTCTAGCTTCCGTATAGTTTATCCGATATTGACGAAATTTGGTATGGTGGCTACGGTAGTGGTATACTACAAAACATTTCGAGGAAATAATTCTAATGAATCTTTATACGTCCCTATTGAAGGAAAAAGTATAGGGCAGGCACAATCTGTCAAGTTTCTAGGAGTCACTTTGGATGAGAGACTTCAGTGGACACAACAGGTCAACGTCGTTGTAAGTAAAATCAGCAAGGCAGCATACGCTGTTCGTTTTTTGCATCACCAGGTTAGTTTGAATGTTGTAAGAATTTTTTATATGTCCGGTGTGCAATCTGTGATTGCATATAGTATCATGTTTTGGTACCGTGCTTCGGTTGCAAATGCACATAGAGTTTTTGTGATGCAAAAGAGAATAGTAAGAATTATGTTGGGGATGCATTATCGGGATTCTTGTAGAGGTAAATTTAAACAGCTAAACATCATGACTGTGCCATCTCTCTTTATATATAGCTGTGCTGTATTTGTCAAGTCAAATCCTGGTGTTTTTGTTCGAAATAGAGATGTTTATGATAACATTCAAACTAGGGGTAGAAATGACTTGCTAACACCGGCTCACCGAACATCTCTATTTCATAAGGGTCCCCTCATGAGTTGCATTAAGGTATATAACTCTTTACCTGATAATCTTAGGGCCATCAGGGGCAGTGAATTGTTTAAGCGTCACTTAAAGACCTTTTTAATTGACAAAGAATTTTACACGCTTAATGATTTTCTTCTTCTGAACACATAATTAGTGAAGTGTCAGTTTGCTGCTCCGGTTTTTGTTTTTGAACTGTTACTTTTATTGTTTATTTTGTCTTAAAGTTTTTATTTTTTGTCTTGATTGTCTTATTGACTTTTTGTGTATGTGTAGATATATATTATATATAATAGGGTATTCTTCAGTTTGAATATAATTGTTGTTTGACTATGTACTGTGAGATTGTTAGTTATCTTAGTAATTTTTTCCACTGACGTTGTCAATGTTCACTCGTGAATGATTTATTATGACAATAAAGATATTATTATTATTATTATTATATCTCAGATCTGTCAAAATCTTATTGACAAGCGGTATATAGAAAACCTGTCAAAATGTCAAATTTGGAAATTTTCGATATCTGTCAAAAAAATAGCAGGTCGTATATATAGTGACCAAAGGAATTCGGGAAAATACGCAAAAAATTCTCCTGTCAAAATTTGACAGATGTCAATGTAAATTTAACAATTTACTATTTGGATGAACCAAAGTGGGGGGTCGTATAGATATTGAGGTGGAGATTCTGGGAAAAATACGCAAAAAATTCTCCTGTCAAAATTTGACAGCTGTCAATGTTAAAAAATTACAAAAAGGCGAAATTTAGAAAACTAGCTATTGGGGGGTATGGATACTATAGGTACCGATAAAAAAAGATGTAGGTTAGTTATTTACATCACATTCTAATTTACAGTAATTTAATGAACACAGATCATAAAACAGAAGCATTTTTGTAGGTACATACTTACTTTTTAACATATCGCTTTCCGCGATATGTTATTCGTCGCCTTCACGCGGAATCACGACAACCCCGACTGCTTCCCGAAAATTTTGCTCTATATAGGCTGCTACATTTGAAATATGTGCGTATGTTGTCGGCGTGGTCGGCGTCGTCAGTTTCGACATTTTCACACTTGCGATTTTTTTTCTCGGAAACGGTTAGAGTGGGACGATTGAAACTTTTTGGGTTTACAGAGGAATAGTGGGGGTACGTTGTGTAAACATTTCGAATATACAGGATGTGCCGGAAAAAAGTTATTAATTTTTAAAGTCGAGAAATATCGGGATCTCGTTGGCATTCGATACAGGCCACAAAAATTAGTTTTTTCGATTTAAACTTTTTCGACGCGTAGACGACCGTGGGCTACAGAACCCTATTGTTTGTGAGCGCGATCGAAAGTTTGGAAGTAATTTTTTTGATTTTTTCAAAGTCAAATTTTGGTCGAAAATGGTACCTCTTGGATCGCTAATAAGTCGAATTGGGTGCATCCAATCGACATTCGGTTTGGATAATCGGTTAGGCCATCTCAAAATCTACCTTTTTCCAATATATCGTTCTATACCTAACTGGAATGGAAATTGCCGAAAATTGTAAGAAAGTGGAAACCACAGAGTAAGGCGTGATTTTTTTCGCAGTTTTTATTTTTTTTCGTACGGAAAACGACTTTTGATCGAAACGTTGTATACTTTAGCGGATAGAGCCGTCAAATTGTATTTAAGAGATATTTTTTCATTTCTTTATCTTTAATACGGAAAAAACGGCAGCTTATGAACTTTTTCCCGTAATTTCTGTTGGCGTTGCACTGGTTTGCTTAAATAATTCTGCAAGTGTCTATAATATATAACATTTTGAATTTTTTTCTTGATCCACCATATCGACGGATAAACAAGCTTTAGTTTGCATAGTAAGCGCACCCTGGAAAATCATATTTTGTGGCTCAAAAAAATTAATTTATGATTTTTTCAGAGATACTTTTATCTGATGTTTTACTATATCGACTGTAGCTTATTCAATTTTTAACAAAACCGTTTTATTTTTTTCTCAAAAAATGCGCTGATTACTTCTCAACACCTCTACATATCCAAAATTATTAAAATATATTCGTAAGTTTAAGAAAAATCAAGTTTTTGCGTGCGCAAACAGGCCAAATTTATAAATTCTAATACCATTCGATTTAGAAAAAGTTGGCCATGCTTTCACCACGTACGTTTTCCTGAACTTTAACTTTTATACCATCTGTCAAAAATAGGTGAAAAATGCGATTTCCAAATTGATTTTTTAGAGGAATAAGACCATTTAGACCACGTCTTTTATGGGAAATACCTACCTTGAACCTTTATCTTTTTCGTTTGACCAAAAATAAGGGGGAAAATATCGCATTTATACCCGTACTTGTAATAATAAAAATGGCTTGCAGGAGGCATATTAACTTTAATTTTTATAGTTTTTATAATATTTGGAGAGTATTTAATGTATGAAACACCTGTCTTGGACCTTTTTCTTTGCGGTTGACCTAAAATAATTGAAAAAAGTGTATTAGTAAGTATTTTTAATATGTACTTAAAGTTGTGTATAATATCCATTATGGCATTAATATCCTATTCACATCAAATTATCTCGTAAGCTTCGGTGGCGTAGTGGTAAAGACTGTTGAGTTTGTTGACGAAGGTCGCGGGCTCAAACCCCAGTGTTTTTTTTTCTTTTTTTTAATTTTTTTTTTAATGTCGTTATTTAGGTACTGAAAATTTTTTAAATTTTGGATTGTTACAGCTATAATAATCTATACGAAAAAAGCTAAAAAAATTGACACTTACCTGTCAAAATCTGACAGCTAGCGTATAGAACTTTGATATTTACTAACTGAAAATTTTTTTAATTTCGGATTCTTACAGCTATAATCCTAGATACAAGAAAAGCTTAAAAAAAACTTGCAATTTACCTGTCAAAATGACAGCTGTCGTATATAACTTTGTTATTTAGGAACTGAAAAAATTTTCATTTAGGATTCTTACAGCTATAAATCTCGCTACGAAAAATCTAAAAAAAAATTTAAACTTACCTGTCAAAATTTGACAGCTGTCGTATAGAACTTTGTTATTTAACTACTGATTTTATTTTAAATTTTAAATTCTTACAGCTTTAATCCTAGATACAAGAAAAGCTTAAAAGAAATTGACATTTACCTGTCAAAATGACAGCTGTCGTATAGAACTTTGTTATTTAGGAACTGAAATATTTTTCGATTTAGTATTCTTATAGCTGTAACTCTCGCTACGAAAAAACTAAAAAAAAATTGAAACTTACCTGTCAAAGTCTGACAGCTGTCGTATAGAACTTTGTTATTTAGGTACCGAATTTTTTTTAAATTTAGGATTCTTAAAGCTATAATCCTAGGTACAAGAAAAGCTTAAAAAAACTTTACATTTACCTGTCAAAATGACAGCTGTCGTATAGAACTTTGTTATTTAGGAACTGAAATATTTTTCAATTTAGGATTCTTATAGCTGTAACTCTCGCTACGAAAAAACAAAAAAAAAATTGAAACTTACCTGTCAAAGTCTGACAGCTGTCGTATAGAACTTTGTTATTTAGGAACTGAAAAATTTTTCAATTTAGGATTCTTACAGCTGTAACTCTCGCTACAAAAAAACTAAAAGAAAATTAAACTTACCTGTCAAAATTTGACGGCTGTCGTATGGAACTTTGTTATTTAGCTACTGAATTTTTTTTTAATTTCGGATTCTTACAGCTATAATCCTAGATACAAGAAAATCTTTTAAAAAAATAGACATTTACCTGTCAAAATGACAGCTGTCGTATAAAACTTTGTTATTTAGGAACTAAAAATTTTTTTAATTTAGGATTCTTACAGCTACTACTACTACTCGCTACGAAAAAGGTTAAAAATAATTGACACTTACCTGTCAAAATTTGACAGCTGTCGTATAAAACTTTGTTATTTACGTACTGAAAAATTTTTCAATTTAGGATTTTTAGAGCTATAACCCTTGCTACGAAAAAGCTAAAAAAAAATTGACACTTACTTGTCAAAATTTGACAGCTATCGTATAAAACTTTCTTATTTAGGTACCTGAAATTTTTTAAATTTCGGATTTTTACAGCCTCGCTATGAAACGACTAAAAAAAAAATTTGACACTTACCTGCCAAAATTTGACAGCTATCGTATAAAACTTTGTTATTTAGGTACTGAAAAACTTTTTAATTTAAGATTTTTACAGCTATAACCCTCGCTACGAAAAGGATAAAAAAAACTGACACTTACCTGTCAAAATTTGACCGCTATCGTATAAAACATTCTTATTTAGGTACCTGAAATTTTTTTAATTTCGAATTCTTACAGCTATAAGCTACGAAAAAGCTTTAAAAAAATACACTTACCTGTCAAAGTGACTGCTGTCGTATAATTAAACGAACGACCTAGAACAGTGCCTTGCCCGAAGGGCTCGGCACAATAATATTTCTACAAATTTATTAGCTGATAATTGATAGCTTCCATGTAAAAATATTTTTTTGCTTATGTTTTAATCGATTGAATACTTACATATTTTTATAGAGCAAATATGGAAAGTATATCCCACATTGCACAAAGGTGTGCGAGTGTAAAGAGCACCTATAAATATCAATATCATATATCTCCGTAACGAAAAGTCGTAGCGAATCGAGCGAGGTTGCATTGGAAACGGGACGTCGAGCATTACACGGCGCCAACTACCTATTTATACGAGAAAAAGGAAATTTTGCAACATTGTCTAGTTTTGGTCAGTTGTTATAATGACAATTTGGCGATATGTTTCCCAAAAAAAGCAATAGCCAATAGAAAAATAGGAAAGAAAAGTATTTTTTTATTGTAAATTTTTTTAGTACTAATATTAGATGCACTCTCGGCTGACGATTAGCGATATGTACCCAGTCTAGTTAAAAATATTATCACTTTTAGATTACTTATAATTCACCTCGTAATTCACACTATCGCCGATTAAGAAGAGCCGAGATCGTATCTCTATGATAATGAAAGTTGTAATAACCCCACAAAACATCCCCATTAGAACATAAAGTGAAATGACGACAGCCGAGCCGATAGAGGCATACGCTCTGGTCTGCGCGGTCTGACGCTAGATGGCTATAAGATGCACTACCAGGTTTCTGCCTAATCAAAATAGATGGCGCCACACGTAAATGGATTAATCTGAATTCTATCGGTTATCCCTCGGGCTATCCTAACGTATAGAACAACGTTCTTGAAAATTCGCAGGCGCGACACCATTTGGCGCATGCGTAGAACTCGTTATATAATAAATTCCTCTTAAATGGCCATAAATACCCCTTAAATACCCCATAAATTCCCATAAATACCCATAAATACCCCTTAAATACCCATAAATACCTCTTAAATGACCATAAATACCTTAATTTCCCATTAAATTCCCGACATTGTACACCAAAATTCCTAGGTGAAATCCCCCTCGTAAGTACCTAAGTATACAATTTTTTTTTAAATTTTAAAAGGCAACCTTCTTTTAACAAAAACAGACAAAAAAGTTAAACATTTTGCAAATTTTAACAAACATTACGCATTTTGTTTTTTAATTAAATGTAATTTTAAAGCTTTTTTAAATAGTTTCAATGATATTTGAGATTTAATAGAATTTTCCAAATTATTATATTCTATCAAACCTTTATGAAAAATAGACTTAGAAGCTAATGTTTTAGACACTCTATCCACATAAAAATTTTGATTAGTTCTTGTTTTATAGTACCTACACCTACCCAATGATCTGCTAGCTACATTGTACCTACCTAATTATGTAAAAAAACAAAAAAAATTTTAAACAATCGGCAATAAATTATTTTTAATTTTATGTATAAAGATACATACTAAATAAAAAAGTATATAATATACATTTTTTAACATAAAATTTATTTTTATATACTTAGTTGTCACAATTTAAAATAATACTCATTGCCTTATTTTGTAAAATTTGTAATTTATCAAATATTTCCTCACTAACACAATATAAAATAGAAGAACAATTAAGAAAATGTGGTAATATAATAGTATTAAATACAGTTTTTTTCCAAAAATAAACTTAATTTAGAACTGATTCTTTTAAAATAACTTACTTTTCTGGCAATCTTCGATATGATACCTTCGAAATAATTAAAAATTTTGAATCAATAATTATCTAAATATTTAAAACTGTTTACCTACTAATTCCAATTTTTCACCATCAATTACAACATTTTTATTTTGACCATTTAAATTATTTCCCATAACCATACCTACATTTAGTTTTTAAAATATTTAATTTTGATTTATTTACTTTTAGCAAATTCAATAATATATTTATCTCAGAATTTAGAGTATTTAGACAATTAAAAATATTTAAAACATTAATGTAAATTAAGGTGTCATCAGCAAACTTTCGTAACTTACACATTTTTAAAACTGAAGGCATATCGTTGATGTATAAAATAAATAATGTCGGACTTTCTATACTTCCTTGAGGAACTCCTATATTATTTATTTTTTATTTGAATATGTTTTTGATATCTTTGTTGTTTGTGACCTGTTACTTAAATAATTTTTAAACCATTTAGAAACGTTTCCGCGAATACCATACTGATACAATTTACTCAGTAATCTAGCCCTGTTAGTTGTTTCGAATACCGGCTTAATATCCAAATATACAGCTATAACAATTTCCCCTTGATCAATGGTTCTCTTCCACAAAAATTAATGACAAGGAATAAAAATTTGAAATTTGGTACTTCTTAGGATCTATAAGTTAATATGCACTGAATTCCTTCCAAGTTACAAGCGCGGGGGGGGGGGGGATCTTGTAAACTCTGGCTTCCCTATCCCGACCCAACCTATGGCGTTTATTTTTAAATATAAATACCTTTAATAAGCTCTTTTGTGTACTTATTTTATATCAAATTAAATCAAATCAAAATACACTTTATTGTTATAAGAAGTACATCTTGTTAACAAAGCTTTGGTCAGTATTAAAACTGTTGGAAATGGAAATTACAATGTTTACTATGTATAAAGTAAGAAAAATCCAATAAATAGATAAATAAATAATATATAATCGCACCTTAGAGACAACAAAATAGTCATGGTCAAAAATTTACACACAAAACAATCCAAAACTAAGATAAACGCAATCTTACAAAAAATCTGGCAAAAATATAGACTAATCAAAAGTTTAACAAAACTGCAGGCGAATGCCTGTGATGTATGATGATTGTAAAATTCCTGAAGATATAAACTTCAGGGTCTAGCAATTAGTTGCCTTTTTAGTCTTTGCTTAAAATTCCTGTCATCAATCGCCTGCTGATAAGTCAGTGGTATGTGCAGGCTAGGCTAACTTAAATGGTGAAGGTCGTCCCCTGTTCGTTTAATTTAGCCTCCGGTCGCTGGTGGCGCTATTGTAGGAATTTTTTTTTATAAGGTTGTTCATCTCCTAACGTTGGTAGGAACAGAATATTCATTTAGAATGAGCATGGCCAACATTCTGTACCTCTCTCTCTCTGTATTAAACTGTACCAGCATATGTGCGAGAAAGATAAAAATATGGCTTGTTGTGACAGATCCTGAAGTCTTACCTGGACTGGTGAAAGATTGTCATTGTCATTTTATGATTGATTTGTAAAATATATAAAAAATAAAGTTATTATTAAATAATTATTCATATATAATTTATAAACTTAACATGGCGCAGTCGGTAGTTTGAGAATCGTAAATAGGTATATATTTAATATGTCGCGACCAAAGAAATCGGGAAGAAAAACCAAGGCAATTAACAAAAGCGTGGAACCTCCTGAATACTTCATTAATGTCGCCCAACGATTGGAAAGTACAGGGAAAGCTATTAAAGATATAGCAAGAAACCTTCACAACTTAATGAACTACAAGGTACAATAACTAGTTTATTAAATAAAAACTTTGAAAATAACACGGAATTGTTAGAAAAATCTTCAGAAAATAATATAATAATATAAGCTGTTTTTTTATTTAAAACCTGTTTATGTAAATATCTAATATTAATAAATCTTGTCGCCATATCAGAAACGTTGTTATAATTTCCTTTCGTTCTCCCAAATTATTTTAACTTGAATCAGATGTTTCGCGCTTCAAACTTTTCCGTTAAGTTAGAAGCGCGAAAATTTGAATTCAAAGTAATAATAAAATTTTAATTTTTATGCTTGGCGCCTACCCCCACCACGACTATATTTAGTTTCGCCTCCGGTCGCGCGTGGCGCTGTCAGGGAACCAATTTAGTATATTAAGTTGCCTATCTATTCTTAAGAGTGCGCAACTCGCTTGTCTATGGGTATGTGGTAATAAGTTTTGATGCTCTCAAATATCAAGGAATTTTTAATTTTTGGTGAGACTTGTTTTTGGTATAGAAAGAGGAATATCATTCACTGCACGCATGTTATAGAAGCTGTTAATAGCATAATTTTTATATTTTTTATGGATAAGGCTGGCCGTTTCCAAGATAAAAATTCCAACCAAAGTTAAAATCTTTTCCCTGACAAATAAAGGTTTACAGTGAGTATGACAATTAACACCACACAACTATCTTAATGCCCTCATTTGCAAAACCAACGTGGAGCCCAATAATACTTACTTACTACTAAATCCCCAAAAATCAATACCATACCTTAAGTGACTCTCAACAAGTGAAAAATAAACCATACTACCCACACTTTTCCCCAATTCTGTCGAGACAACTCGCACTGCGTGAAAACCGGACGCTAGTCTCCCATTCAATAAAAGAAAATGGTCCTCAAACTTAAGTTTATCTTCGATTTGAACCCCCAAGAATTTAGCAACGCCCGAGTTTTTAACAAAATTATCTGCTAAAGGTAAGTCAGAAAACGAAAACTTAAAGGTGAGAATACTAGTTTTGCTGATATGAAAACATATAAGGTTCGCATCACACCACTGTTTGACAAGCAGTATAGTAGGTATACTCTGTTTACACAAAAACCACTAATGCTATGAGATGTATTTCAAGATATATTTATTTATTGCCAATGTCCCCAATGTAACTTTTGTGCTATTAAAGATCGCCAAGATAAATATTTAAACAACAGTTTATAGCAAATTTTTTTAATTATTTAAAATTTTTTTATCGATACCGTCGAATGCGCGTGTTAAGTCGAAAAGAAGGGCTCTTGTATATAATGATTTTGTTCAATCCATTTGTAAATATGTAATTTGAATAAAAGCGACTGTTGCTGTTAAAGCATTATATCCCATGCATATGTCTCGATATGTATAGACCCGTAAATTTTATTTCAAATAAAGGTTTTGCACTTGTGCGTTAGTTTTTGTGCACTGTAGAAGTTTTGAACAATTAGAATTTATCAAATATATCTTGGAAAGAGATGTAAATCAATAAAAATGTAAGTATGAAACCTCCCTTACACAGCTAGAATTTTTGTGATCATTGACATAGATTTTTGTCTTTACGTTCCTTTTACAGGTATGCTATTTAGCTAGTTATGTAGTAATGTATCGAACTTAAATAGTCTGGATGTTAAAACTTTCATACTATGTTATGTTAATTTAACTATACGCATTAAGTATACTGAAACATGCTGTTTTTTTAAATGGGACGTCCTGTATATTATTATATTTTTGGATTGCTTAGGAACATTTTATATAATTTAATTTGGGACCCCAAATCTCAACTGAGTATAACTATCCAAAAATATGATAATATACAGGGTGTTCCAAAAGTAGTAAAAAAATTAAGTAGTTTAGATGTTATGGAATCCTGCGTTGAGAGTGGGCCACCCGGTACACCTAAACACGTTTAAAGTCAAAAATCTATAATAAAACAATGAATTGAAATAGTACAAAAACCCCTTTTTGAGCCATGCTAAGAATCGTATACTGATTCATTAGAATTACCATACTTACTATTTTAAATGGAATTAGCCGATTTGTGTTTTGCGTTTCTGATGTAAGGCAATGCCGCGCTTTCAGTCGACTTACGATAAAGTAAGTGGCACAAATAAGATTGATGTGAAGTGCGAAAACTACATATCAAACATATTTGTACACATACATTAGCCGCGTTCGGAATAACCTCAGACCGCTTGGATTGATCTAAATCGTTCGTTTATGACATCTAAATGGAGGGGAAACAAATCTCAACAGTTCAGCAATTAAAATCGGAGCGCTCCTAGGATAATCTTTTTGCTCGGAGTATTTAGACCGAGGAAAGCGATTAATCTCAGCTGAATTTGTGAGGTTAAGTTTGATGTTTATATTTAGGTTTAAAATTTTGGTAGTTTGATTGAACAAAGCCTTTATTTTTCTGTGATTTGACTGAAAATAATATGCAGGAAGTGGAACTATATGATGTGGAAGAACAAAAAATTTCCAGGGTTTTTATCATCTTTATCGGTAAATATAATTTGATGTCCATGAACAATAATCACGACGTATTGTTCAATAGTCACATTTATCTGCTTCATATTCATATCGTGAAGAAATTAAATAAAAATTTGTATAAACTATAAAAGAGGAGGTTAGGTTTATCTATGCCATAAAACAAACATAAATAAACACCCACATCACCCACAAATCCAATTCTGAGCCTCGTTCGTTTATTACCGATCGCTCCGTCTAATCTAGAGTCACGTGACTAAAAATCGCTCTGTATCCAGATTATAATACCGAACGCGCCTATTGTATTGTATATAATCTAGTATTGTTCCGGTACTAGATGAGTCACTGACAAAAAAATTATACTCGGAGTATAGGCACCTGCAAATCAAACTGGGTCTTATGATGTTGGTTGGGAGTAAATATTTAAAAAAAAGTACTGATCAAGGGACGTGCTGAATTTGTCACTTATATTAATTAACACGTAGGTCGCTTGTAGGTTGTGTAGTTTGGCCCTATAACCAGCAAGACCCTGAGAATTTGAATGTAGTTGTTTTTCAAGGCAAATTAATACTCGGGCTGGTGCTTTTTCATATCTTCGAATAATAATAAGTCAGGCTAAAAGGCAAGTAGTTCGGCCCTAGAAAGTTACAATTGCAGAGGATGGGTTGGGAAAACTAAAAACACAATAAATTTAAAAAAAAAAATTATTTGTTGTGTTATACAATATTTAATTTGGTTTCAGCCCGAATTGGTGGAAAAACTAATCATAGTGGACATATCCCCCCTAACGCAGAGTCCCCATTTTGGACAACTGCCGTCGATAATGACCTCAATGGAGAGGTAGGTAAGATTATTCTTGTATCTTTTAAAATAACTATATACGTGGGTGCTCCAAATAAAGGAAGCTACACTTGCGAAGGATGTTTGTTGACTGCGTCCCTTTCTTTTAGTGTTCAGTTTCCAGTCAACGTCACCATGAGTAGAGCCAGAACAATAGTGGACAAGCAACTAACTGAAAATATTCCAAGTCCAGACTTGAGGGCGTTCATATTAACGAACATGGCACAGATAGATAACCAAAGGTAATGATTATTTTTTAATTATTCAAATTTCTATAATTTTCCCCTTTTTCTTTTTGTAAAATCGGTTGCGTTTTAAAATGTCCACATTGGCAACACACAACAAATTGTTATTTTTTTTAGATATAAATGGAGGATAAATATTCCCGTGTTGCTGAAGAGCTTCGATCATATGGCAATGTTTCCAATACCTAACAACACGCAATATACAGGGAAGACGCTTTTTTTGGGCGGTGGAGACTCTGATTTCATACCGTAAGTTTTTAGAAATTACTGAAAATTACAAATGTATTGGTAGTTTTGAAGAAAAAGAAATTCATATTAATTAAAAGACAAAGTCTAATTTTTAATTTAATTAATTCTTCAGTGAAAATGCGAAAACAGTGTTATTTAATAGTTATTTATGAACGATATGCGCCCTATATTTCCGGAAGGGTACTTTACTTATTCATTCTGGAGAGTTGATAGGAAAAGTATGACGTTTTCTTTTACTTTGTATAGTATATTATTTAACAAGCTTGTAATGTAGGCCATAATAAGCGAAATACCCGACTGTATGCAAACAAAAGTAAAGTTTTGTGAGTGAAAAAATACTTTGACTGTTTGAAGGTTGGAGACAATGATGTTTCTTGAATGATGAAAGAGTTTTGGACTTCCGTTGTCTTTATTTGTTTTAAATCACAACGTTTCAACTGGTAAGTATCTCCAGTCGTCTTCAGGTAAATACTAAATAAGTAAAGTAACTACAGGACTATTTATACTAGCTAGGTGCACTAAAGCATAACTGAGGTGGGTGCAGTCATGCGTTCAGTTGGCACGCGATCTTACCCTAAGATTACATCTATCTAACAAAGGTTTCCAGATATTTCTTATGTCTAAGGATGGTTTACTAAAGCAGCCTGGGTTCTGGTGAATCGCAGCAGCTTCCTTGAACTTTCTTTTCCTCCAGCGTGGTTCCTTATGTAGGATTTCAGCTTCTGACCACATGATATGGTGACCATGTTTCCAGGCATGGTCAGCTGCACCTGACTTTTCGGTCTCTCCTTTTAACGTATTGTTTTTGTGTTCTTTAATCCTTGTTTCTAATGGTCTTAATGTCTCACCTATATAGGATCGGCCGCATTCGCAGGGAATCTGGTAGACGCAGTTTTTCCTATCTTTTTGACTTGTAGGCTTCGTCTTCGTCAGGTGGCTTCTTAGGGTGTCCCTCGAGTTGAATACGGTGTTGATGTTATATCGTTGTCCTAGTCTTCTTATTTTCTGAGATACTCTTTTGACATACGGAATATTGAGTGTTGGTTGTGCCTCTCTGTTTGCTTCTTGCGCGTTGGGTCGATTCTTACGATTTTCCAATATTGTGTCGACTAATCTTGTGGGGTAGCCATTTTTGTTGAGATCGGTCTTGATGTGGTCAGTTTCTTTTTTAAGTGCTTCTTCCGAGTTACAGATTGTAATTGCTCTATCTACGAGGGTTTTAACTATGCCATGTTTCGTACTGTTTGAGTGATTTGATCTAAAATTGAGATACTGACCTGTATGTGTGGGTTTTCTGTATACTGACGTTTGGATGCTGTTGCCATTTTTCTTCACGTTGACATCTAGGAACGGTAATTGGTTATTTTCTTCTTTCTCCATGGTGAATTTGATTGTTGGTGTTAAGCTATTGAGGTGATTTAGAAAATCTCCTAGTTCGTCGTCGGTTCCACTCCAAATAATGAAGGTGTCATCCACATATCTCAGCCACATTTTTGGTTTCTTTTTTGCCTGTTCCATTGCTTTGGATTCAAACCATTCCATGTAAATGTTGGCGATTATTGGCGAGAGAGATGAGCCCATCGGCAGTCCGTCTACTTGTTTGAAGAATCTATCCTTTTCTTGAAAGTAGGAATTGTTGAGGCAGCATTCCAATAGTTCCAAGATGGCATTAATGGGGAGCGTTGTTCTTTCTTGTAGAGTATGGTCTTCCTCAAGTTTGTTTTTGATAACTTTTAGAGCGTCTTTTACGGGAACGTTGGTGTAAAGACTTTCGACGTCAAAGCTTACCAGCTGATCTCCTGGCTGTACTTTCTTCCCTCCTATTATTTGTACGAAGTGTTGTGAGTTCTTAACAAATGATGTGCTATTTCCTTGGAGAGGTTTGAGTAGAGGGAGTAGAAATCTAGCTAGCTCGTATGTTGGAGAGTTACGGGAGCTCGTAATGGGTCTTAGAGGCATGTTGTGTTTGTGTATCTTTGGCAGGCCATAGAGATGTGGAGGCTTACTGTGGTGTGGTGTCAGGCGTGTCCGTGTCTTTTCTGGTATATATCGTTCATATTTCTTGAGCGTTCGGTAGATTCTTCTCTCGATGGTAGAGGTCGGATCCTTGGCAGTAAGAGAGTAGTTTCCTTTCTGCAGGACTTCTTCGATTTTCTGATCGTAGGTCTGAACATCCATAATGACGGTCGATTTTCCCTTGTCGGCTGGTAGTATCTTGATAGTGGAGTCTTTGCGAAGGTTTGCAAGGGAGATTTTTTCTTCGTTACTGATATTTTGTTTTGGAGGCTTCGATTTTTCTAGAACGCACAGCTCGCCGGTCAGATCTCTTGGCGCCCATCAGGGATACAATCTAGAACCGGCTCGGCGCCATTTTTGTTGTTACATTTTCTCTGTGGATTTCTTGTATTCTTTGCTATTAGGTACTTTCCTTTTGCTTTATCTAAACAGCAATGTAGTGCTTAGCTAAGTTGTCAAAAGGAACCCTTCGCGAACAACTTCGTATAATCGGATATTTTCCTTTTGCTTCTTTTAAACAGCAAAACAAAGTAAATATTAGAGACCGACCGAAGATTCGGTTTCAGCTAGTTCCGGCCAAAAAATTTAGTTTCGGTGACTGTTTCGGTTTCGGCCAAAAATCGGCGGAAACTTTGGGTGCGCCGAAACTCAGTGTTCGTGAATTGTCGCGCACCGTTCGGCTAACTTTGGGTGAGTTCGTAGGCAGTGTTGTCTATACAGAGTGTCCGCGGATAGGGTTTACAATAGCACAAATGAATGAAAAACTTCATTTTTCGGGAAAAAGTCATTCTTGATAAAAAGTTTTGCTTGTAAAAAAAATGCAATTCACGAAGAGAAAATTTTGTTTTTTTATACAGGATTCGCAAAAACTTCAAAAACATGATTTTTCTCCAAGAGTAAACTACCTGTATTTTTCATTTTTGACCAAAATGCCAATTGGAAAACTTATTTAGAATAACGTTTGTAATTTAAATCCGAGATTTAAAATAAATCTTCGATTTTTTCAGTTTTTTTAAATTTTAGAGGTAAATGAAAATTTGCTGCTCAATACAAATATTAATATAAAATTTTATTAGACTCTATTTTCATAATGGGTGGTGTGTATCTTATTTTAAAATTTTAAATGCTTTCCTACCACCTTTTGTAAAAACAGGGATTTTTTTTACCTTTTTATTACTTTGCTTTACGTATGGGGCAAATTTGAAGTTGTCAAATAGAATTTGACGTGTTTTGAAAATGTTGACCTTAGAACAAAGGGTTTATTTAGTTCAATGTTACGGTACGGGCGAAAGTTCTTACAGCTTTGTGAATTTAATCAAAGATACCCTAACGTTTACGTCCCAAAAATGGGACTTCATAAATTATTAATTATACTCTTTGTAACCTTATACTCTTTGTTACCTTATACTCTTTGTTACCTTATACTCTTTGTTACCTTATACTCTTTTTTACCTTATACTCTTTGTTACCTTAGGGTCAGGTGGGGCAAGAGCATTTTTGGGGCAAGTGCGTTGTAAGCCTGAAAATGTCTTAGCCTATTAAGTAGAGGGAATCTGTAATGAGAATTTTCTACCTACAAGTATACTAAGCTACTTGACAAAAGGTGGCGCTGACCGACTTGTTTGTCGCTGTTTTAAAATTTCCTGACCGGCTTATTATTTGTAACCGTGGCGTGCATAGTTGTAATCGGTGATTTTGTCGTGACAAATTAGGCTGAATTTTTGTTGTTTTAAATAAATAAAATTGGTAAGTATACACTATTAAATACGTAGAATCTAATGAAATAGTCAGTTTTTTCGTATAACTAGGGAAAAGTTTAATAAATATTTATTTTGATGTGCTCTCTTATTTTAAAGGTTATGGGGTAAGAGCGTAGTTGTATACGAGGGAAAGTGCATAGTAGTACGCACTTGCCCCACCACTTGGCGGTAATGTGTGTTATGTTTTAGGTTAGACTCATAATAATTATTATGGTTCGAAAATATGTTCGAAAATCTGAAAGAGGCAAGACTTATTCCAAGGAAACTCTTCTTCAGAGTATAGAAGATGTAAAAAGAGTAAAATATGCAATGGTGCGGAACTTATTACTGCGGAAGCTGTTCTTGAACGAACCAAAAAACAAGAAGAAGAAAAACAAAATAAGATATGTTTGGCGACTTCTAAAAGGTTACAAAAGAAATATAAAATACCGAAAAACCAAAAGCGTAAAAAAAATAACAAAGAAAAATAATAAGCGAAAATGAAACGTCCGAAGATGAGCAACCAAACATTTCTAGCTCCGAGTCTGAGAACGAAGACTTTATAACTATGATTGAAATCGAGAAAAAAGAATATGAAGAAGAAAGAAAAGATATTCCTCATGAACCAAAAATAAGCGACTGGGTTGTCGTGAGGTTTTATACAAAGAAAACAAAAAAGTTTTTTGTAGGGCAAATCACTGAGATTAAGGATGAACCTGTTGTGAAGTTTATAAGAAAAGTGTCTGAAGCTAAATATTTTACACTGTTTCAATATCCGCAAGTTGAAGATAAAAGTGAGATATTGCGAGAGGATATTGTTTATGTCTAACCACCGCCCATCATAGGTCGGAGGGGAGAAATTCAATTCTAAGTAACATTTTCCAGTTACAAGGTTGAGTGATAAAGTATTTTTTACCTACTTGTTCTTTAAGAAAAAAATGATTTTGTTTTGTATTTAAAAAAAAACATGTAAAACGCTGTAACTTTTTTACTAAAATAAATAAAAAAAAAAAAACCGTTTTGTTTCTAAAGATATAAAGATCCCGCTCTTGCCCCAAAGTTAATTAATACAATCGCGTGCACGTACTTATATCAGTTTACGCACTTGCCCCATTTAATGGGGCAAGAGCGTACGACTGTTGATTTTTTTTTAAATTCCCTGAAAATTTTCAATATATCAATTTTTCGAGTTTTTTCCTTTAGAAATGTATTGCGAACAAGCTAATGATATCGTCATAGGAAGCAAAACTTATACCTACATAACATAAAAAAATACGACTTTGAGAAAGTTAACTTTCATAAATTTTACTCCGCACTTACCCCACCTGACCCTACACTCATTGTTATCTTGTCGAACTTCCATTGTCTTTATTTTGTAACCTTTTCGACCGCTAATGCTGCTATCCAAAAAAAAAATTTGTTTTACCTCTAAAAATTAAAAAAACTAAAAAAATCGAAGATTTATTTTAAATCTCTGATTTAAATTACAAACGTTATTCTAAATAAGTTTTCTAATTGGCATTTTGGTCAAAAATGAAAAATAAAGGCAGTTTACTCTTGGAGAAAAATCATGTTTTTGAAGTTTTTGCGAACCCTGTATAAAAAATCAAAATTTTCTCTTCGTGAATTGTATTTTTTTTACAAGCAAAACTTTTTATTAAGAATTACTTTTTCCCGAAAAATGAAATTTTTCATCCATTGTGCTATTGTAAACCCTATCCGCGGACAGTCTGTATAAATAGATATCTTTGTTACATATTTCAATTATTGTTTTTTATTTCATTTAACACGAGTTCACTGTCCGTATATGTGTAAAAAATACATTAGATTTCAGTACCTATACAATAGAATTTTTAACATGTATAAATAAGTTTCGGTTTCGGCCGAAACTGAGACCCAAGGCCGAAAATCTTGTTTCGATCGGACACTAGTAAATATCTTTGCTTAGCTAAGTTGTTAAAGAAACGCTTCGCGAACAACTTTGTTTAATCGTATGAGAAATATAGAGGGGCTTAGCTCAGTTAAATAAAAAAAAAACTCTTAATTTAACCATTGTCTATGCATGTTATTTAAAAGCTCTAAAAGGAACTCGGTTATTGTGACTTGTGGGTATTTAATATATCGGATTTCCAGTTTTTGTGTACTTGTGTTTTGTGTAGTTTAGTGAATTGTGTTTGTGATATAAACAATAATTGGTATCGAAAACTTTTCAAATTCTTGATCAAGAAATTGCGCTTGAAAATGTTGTTTTACACGTACCCAAGACAAATTGTTAAATGTTACCAACTAATGTTTGACTTGAGGTTAGGTACAGGGTTATCCAACCAAGACTAGACAAGGCGATTTTTTTACTTTTCCTGTACTTTTATAAAAAAACTGAAATAGCCATCTTAAGTCATTTTCTCCCGCGAATTCGAATATCTTCAGCAAAAAACAATTGAACATCAAACAAAAGTACTAGGGGTCACTTTGATATTTTTTTAAATGGGATGCCGTATTTTTAATGAGCTTATCCGATTTCTCATATAAATTTTGATCTAAAATGTTGGATTTTTAATTCAAAAACGCCTTTTTTCTTCAGTTTTAAATTCGGAAAATGTTCGTCTACCGTACGATTAATACCTGATAGATGGATACCCGTTTCACCTGTTCACCCTTTAACCTGCTTTAAAGCGTCCGTCAGTTAGACAAAATAATCAAGTGTCAAATTTCTATATATTTTTCACGTTCTTTGTGTTTGTCGAGCATTCTCTCCACTTTTGTAATATAATTTTATTACACTTAGCCGTTCTTCTAAAGAATATTTCATTGTTTGTAATTAATTCGTGAAAAATATATAGAAATTTGACACTTGATTATTTTGTCTAACTGACGGACGCTTTAAAGCAGGTTAAAGGGTGAACAGGTGAAACGGGTATCCATCTATCAGGTATTAATCGTACGGTAGACGAACATTTTCCGAATTTAAAACTGAAGAAAATAGGCGTTTTTGAATTAAAAATCCAACATTTTAGATCAAAATTTATATGAGAAATCGGATAAGCTCATTAAAAATACGGCATCCCATTTAAAAAAATATCAAAGTGACCCCTAGTACTTTTGTTTGATGTTGAATTGTTTTTTGCTGAAGATATTCGAATTCGCGGGAGAAAATGACTTAAGATGGCTATTTCAGTTTTTTTTATAAAAGTACAGGAAAAGTAAAAAAATCGCCTTGTCTAGTCTTGGTTGGATAACCCTGTACACGATAACATCGAAGATTGCTGTTTAGTTTGTTTTTTATTTTCGATTAGGATAAGGTTAGTTTAATTGATGTTTTCTAACCTCAAAATCTGATAGGTTGGCGGCATGTCAATCCAGCTATATAGTAGACACACAACGGATTTTTGCATTTTTTTCATGCCATTATTTGTGGCTATTTTACTGCTAATTTATTACCCTAATTTTAATTAAAAAAAAAAAAACATGTCTTTGCTAGCTTGACCTCAGTCAGCAGACACACTTCGTCTCTTTGAATTGTTCCTTGTGTCATCTTTGTTTGCCAGTTTATTACCCTATTTTTCGCCGTTTTCCTTAAAAGCACCACACACTACCTCTTTTTTTTATTATATTTAAATAATTATTTTACGAATAAAAATAAGGCCTAATACATCGATTAAAAAAAAATATTTGATTTGATTGATGCATCGATAAATTTCAAATGGCCTCGATGCATATCAAATCAAATCAAAATGCCTTTTATTTTGGTAAACATATAGTGATTACATAAAATTTGGAAAAGGGATGGCGGTATCCAAACCAGTTGCTCTATACAACCACCCTAGATAAGTTATAAAAAAAGATATTTATTTACATAACAAAATACTAAACTATTAGAATGAGCTAGTTAAAAACCTATTACACTAATAAATTAGTTAATCTTACGAAAAAAAAAATATGTGTTCAAAAACATAAAAAAAAAGAAAAACAAAAACAACCGTTAGTTATATCACTATCAATAATCATCTCAAAGTCCGATCTCTGCTCCCCAATATCTCCTTCTTAACTAATCTTATGGATATAATAACATCGAAAATCCCTATTTCCTGTTGGTATTTCTTTATGGTTTCATTGACAGCAGTTTAAAAAAATTTCAGTTTATCGGTTTTGTGTAATAATTGCTGTTTTTAGTGTTTTGTGATATTTTCTGAAGGCTAAGTAAGATGAGTCGCAAGTATAATTTATCCAAACTCAGTTTGATGACATAAAAAAGCATTTAACAGGCTTCAAAGAGACCGACTTCACAACCAGGGTTGTCAGATCTATTTTTTAAAATTCTTTAAGTTCTTTTTATTAAAAATGTTTTTTTTTTTATATCAGTATTCAATTGTTAGTCAGTACCTGTCATTGAAAGCTAGTTTACAAATATACTTTAAACTAAGAAGTTTTGAGTGTGAAGGAAAGAAAAACATTAATATTATTATAGGTTTTTTAGTCCTATTTATAAAAAAAGAATTAAAATTAAAATAAAAAAGGTTTTCATTGGTAAAAAACAACTAATTAACAAACAATTGTTTCTCGTATACTAATATATTATATTAACAAACCCGAAAATTTGGTAGAACTGGCAGTTGTGCATAATTTATGCACGTCTCGAACACTGTCTCCCAATCTGTGAATGATACTAAGACAAACGCAATTGGAAATTTATATGTCCTAGACAAGAAAGGCGGAACATTTTCAGCAAATCACGATATTTCTTATCTATTGCTAAAAGATTATTGAGCCATCATCACTGTCATGTCAGGTATTAATAGTTTCTTAAGGAAAATGACAGGGGAGTATGTGGTTTAACATATTTGCTATAATTTACGTATTTAGTTTTGGTTTATAACTGTGTGGTTTTGGACAAATACGTTTTTACTTGGTACATTTTATTATCAGCAATGGCTTTTTAGCGATAATTTTAAACAGCAGATCAAGGTGAATTATATTGGTGCCAACATGCTCGGTGGAATCGGCCTTCGAGAGCCCAACAAGTCCGGAATTGAGAAACAATGTTCAATGTCACCGTATTATTTTAATTTTAAGCGCAGCTGTCCTTGATAATATTCGGCAGGTAATTAACGACATGAGTAGCGATGTATGGAAAAATTGCGAAGCTCATGTTACTGTAGAAATGGAATATCCCTGTTTTATCGCCTCTAGCACCAATAGTGATCCAACCTGAAAACGATTTTACTTCTGAAAATTATGATGATTCCATCAATTCAATTCTTACTGCATTTTAAATTAATAATGTTCATTTACAACGTGTTACCTATTAAAATTGTTTTATTTATATTGTATTATCATTTTAAAAATTTAAAACAATATATACCCTATGCATTTTAATTATTTGGAGATACGAAGCCTATGATTAGGAGTTTAATAATTTTTTATGTTAAAGTTGCTTTATTTATATTATTATCATCCTAAAAAATTAAAACAATACCCTACGCATTTTAATTAGTTGGTTGGCGACGCCTATGGTTAGGAGTTTAATACTTTTTTATGTCATTAAATTAACCTGGGAAACACTATACCAAGTATGTGAGAATTCGGAAAATAATAACGCCGCACATACTTTTTTCATGGGCGAGTAAATTGAAAGTTGGGTTATTTATAGGTTAGGTTTCTTCTATAGTAGCAAGGTCACATTCAAAGGTAACTCCGGCGTAATGCCCACTATCTGCCCCACTCAGCTCTTCACCTCCTCTCTCCTACAAACGATGTTGTCAACACATTTTATTAGCGTTTATGAATGACATGTGCCATATATAGCAACAGCTGTTTGCTGTCAGCTATTGTCAATAGGTACCAGATCATTGGATCCGTCCAATTGTCTTTATGAAGATGCTAGTATGCTGTCTTATATACTTCTTTAAAATCGAGAAGTATTATGTTTCACTTACTCCAACAATTGTACACCTTTTCGCCTACAATCTACCAATAAATTAACCCAACAAAACGATAGATGTCAATAAAGTTTGACACATTTTGAAAATGTCCACCCCGCAAAATTTTAGTAATTTGTTCAACAAACTTCCATCAATATTTCTAATACAGCATGTCCGTAACAAGATGGATCTGGCAAAAACGGCCAACTATCGAAGTATCATTGATTTGGCATACGCATCGTATCAAGGAACAGAGTCAATTTTTGTCCAGGGAAAAAAGCAAGAATTGCCCACTCCCCTGGTAATGTTGCATGGGATTTTAGGATCGAAGTCCAGTTTTAATTCTTTGTCCAAGAGGTATTTACAATTATACGTAAGATGTGTCTTGAGGATATACAGCGTGTGCTGTCGTCAGGAAAAGAAACGTTTTAATTTGTGTATTTAAGAAAATTCAGACATTAGAGAATTAATCGAATCGCAAAGCAGTAACCAGCGTTTAGTGGCTTCCTGAAAAATCAGGACGTAATAGAACGACAAATCGAATTATAGTACTAGACTACATCGTTTTTTCATAATCTGTTAATTATTTGTATCGTGGAGAGGGCTATATAGTTATTTTTGTCATCTGTCAACAACCATTGGTACAGTTGTATTCATAAAAAAGCGTAAACGAATTAGAACGAGAGGAAACCTTAACCATATTTGCGTAAAACCGGCTTATCGCATGTTAAAGGTTATTAAGAATGCCAAGCATTGGAGTTGGGCGTGAGTTCAATAGAATAACAAAAGTAAATTTTTTTATTTTATAATATATCTTAAAAGTTTTATAAAAATTACAATAGAAACAAAAAACGTTTAACAAGAATAAATAAAATCTAATATTTGGTCATATATCCCTGTTTTTCTATTACTTGAGCCAGTCTATTCGGAATTGACTGAATTATATTTGATACAATATTTGGATCAAGCTTTTCCCAGAACTATGTATTATTTCCCATAAATCTTCTGAATTTTGTGGCCTGAAATTTCGATTATACTTTTTTTTTACGATTATACCCCAAATATTTTCAATTAAATTGATATCGGGACTATAAGCGACCCAAGGCAGCACTTCCACATTATGGGTTTGAAACCAGTGGGTTACAGCATTGGCAGTGTGGACTGGACAATTATCTTGTTGAAATATGAAAGAATTATCGGGATATATTTGCTCAGCAGATGGTAACAATACGTTTTCTAAAATGTTAATGTAATTTCCGGCATTAAATCTTCCCTCTATTCGCCAGCAAACACCAGGTCCATAAACACTTATCCAGCCCCATACATTTACAGAGAATCGCCCGTGTCTAGAAGTAAGGGGGTTAGTATATCGCTCTTCAAACCTGCTATTGTTTGGACGGTACACACGAATTTGTCCGTTATAAGTCGACCGGAACATCTTTTCATCAGTAAAAATGATCCTATTCCAAAATTAAGGATTGCGGTATATAAAATTTAAAGCAAAAATAATCCTTGATTGTCGCTGTTTGTCATTTTTTTGCAGCTGGGCGACATTTTAGTTTAGATTCCTTAACTTTCCTGCTGGCGGTAGGTTGGGAGGCAGGAAATGCTGTATCAATAACAGCATCCCTTGCAGTTGCAAATGCATTATTTCTTAAATATCCCAAAAAAGCAGCATCCTGTTAAGGGTTGGAACGTTTAGGACAACCTGAACCAATTTTCCTCATAAGGGATTCTTCCTGTTCGCAGCGTTGCTTAATTTTCAATATAGTTTTTTATTTCTATTATACAACTGCGCTACAACACGGATTGACCATCCTTCTTCGATTCTTGATACAATTTAAGCCTTTTTAACTTCAGACAACTGACGAGGCATTTTTATGTTCTTCTGTCGAAGTTTATCAAACGTTACCGCCATGCAGTTTCAAAATTAATTACACCGCCGCCAATGCATTGCATTTTTGATAATCTATGACGTGCGATAACCTCTAATAAACAATCATTTAGACAAGCCGGTTTTACGCAAATATGACAAAACTTACCTCTCATTCTAATTCTTGTAGCTTTTTTTATGAATACAACTGTACCTATTGGGATTTGTGTCCCCTCCCTTTCAAAAAAAAAGCTTTACACGCTGTAGATCATCTCGACAACCACAAAAACCACAACCTCTTGCAGTACAATAAATAATTTTAAAATCCCCTTTGAAAGGTACCACGACAGTACGAAACCGAAACGATTAGTGTACGCTGTAGATCTCAGGAACCACGGAGACTCGGCCCATTCGAAGGATAATTCCTACGACGATTGTGTCATGGACATTTTAAAGTTTGTGCAAACGATCGATTTAAAAAAAATAATGTTGTTGGGACACGATGTAGGCGGACGAGTGGCCATGTTGTTCGCTTTGAAATATGTAAGGAAATCTTTTAAATAATAGCGTCTTGTAACGGTGGTAAATTTCGGTAAAACATTGTAACTGATTTTCAGTTTTAATTTTATCTTTCGAAATTAATGGAAATAATTTAATATATTTATATAAATGGGTAACTCCTAGGGTGTCCGAGAGATTTTTTTTTAATTCGACTATCGGCATACGTCAATGTACCAGTAATAATTATGATGTCAAATGTTTCAACATGTTTTACAGCATTCAAGAAAATATAATGATTGTACTGATTTAATAAACGCAAGTACCGGGTGTACAACTAAAAAGGGACGCCGGCTGTATCTTGGAAACCATACCGTACAGCTCACGGAAAAAAAATTATACATGTTTACTATGAAGCTTTTTTGTTTAGGCACTATAGGTGCGCCCCCTATTGGTCAACCTAGAAACTTTAAAATTTTACACGTTTTCATTAAATTTGTGGGATAATGAAAGCGATATTATGTTCTTTCTATGATTTCAATTTAGGGATCAGCGAATTTAGCTACAATTCAGCCATTAAAAAAACTACAAAACAAAATAATTAAATGCATACATAAACTTCCTTTTTTAGAACCAACTATAAATTTGTATGAACCAAATGGATATTTAAATTTAGAAAATCTTTATAAATTAAAACTATGCATTCTAATACACTCTATTATTATTAAAGAAAAATAATCGAATATAATATTTCCTTCAACCAACATTTTTCACAACACGAAACAAAACCATCGTATTCAAACACCTATGGTAAAGAGTACTTTTGGCCAAAGATCAATATTATATAAAGGAATAACAATTTACAACAGTTTGCCGAAAAAAATTAAAGAAATATCCAAATTATTGATTTAAAAAAAAAACTAAAAAAGTATTTTTTAAAACTAAAGTAACTTTAACGTATTATATATTATTATTTTTTTGTAAATGGTTATTGTATATATAGTTTTTTAAATAATTTCGATGGATTTATTAATAATTACTAAACATGATTTTTATTATTTGTGATTTTATATAGGTACATATTGTATATTTGGTGTTATATTCTCTGTAATGAACTTTTGTTGGTTGAGAATAAAGATATATATTATTATTATATTAGATACTTAACTATTTTTTCAAAAAATGTTAAAAAATCATTTTTCCCATTTTTGCATGCTACTTTGTAAGCAAGCATAAAATTAAAATCTAAACACCTTTTTCAAATAGCTTTTTTCCATATCTTGTCATCTAATACCAATTTTCATGACAATATATTTTTTACAATTTTCCCCTCAAACGAGTATACTATTAATAGAAAAATTTCCTAAATGGGGCCAACTTTATACCGGTCACTGTATACAGGTCATTTACTTGAATTTTGGCCAAATCAATTTCCATATGGAACTCCTACCACCGCGCTCTGCATTGGCAATGCTCGTTGTACCATGAAACTTAACTGGAACTGAATGGCGACGTCCCACCTAATGTAGAGGTAGCGGAAACAATCCCTGGGGAGGGGACGAACGCCATTAGGCAGTTTTCGAGACCACAATGAAAAAAATTGACCTGTATAATTTTTTTGTAGCCAGACTTTGTAGAAAAACTAATAGTGGTCGATGTATCCCCGGTAACCACCAGTCATGCGTTACTAACAATCCCAGATATCCTGAGGACCCTTCACGGCCTGAAGTTTCCCATGAACATGTCCCTTCAGCAGGCGAAACTGCACGCGGCCAATCACCTGGCCAGATTGATAAAAGACAGGGGACAGTTGATGTACGTGCTTATGAATTTGGTGCAACATGCGGATGGAAGGTATAAATTGGAGACGTGATAATCGGTTATTTTGTAAAAAAAGTCAATAATAATACATTTTATAATACGGAAAAATAAGTTTTCAGCTACGACCACTTCGGTAAATAGCAATAAGCACGTTAGCTATATGTTGTAAGTTAGGGTGACCAGAACTTTTGGAGGGTAAACTCTGTTCAATGACCGCTGACCGGTACGTCACGACTAGTGCTTATCTTTCTAACATTCGTAAACTAAGTGAGATAGTAAATTTGCGTCAATAATGAATGTCGTATAATTTTAACCCGTCAAAAAAGTTTTATTGTCATTTTTGACAGTGACATTTTTAATCAACATTATTTCAAAAATGTCACGGTATGTGGAATAAAGTCATAGAAAATGTAACAGTGGAAATATGAAAAAATTATGTAACACACACGAATACAATTATAAATTATGTGTGGGAATAGGAATTATTATCGATGCTTCAGATACTCTTCTCCTTATTATTAACTTGGACGAAGCTGATGATGATCCTTGCGGAGATGATTTATTTTAATTGCGGAAAGACTGTATTTTGTTGTGTTGTTACTTTTTATTATATTTTCTTCTTTATGATTTTATAAATAAGATGAAAATATTTGAAACACAATTTATAGACTGATGGACTAGACAAAAAAATATATGATTTAATTTTAAATTTTATAAATGAGTGTTATTTATTTTTCAGTAAATTTAAATTAATTTAATAAAATTTCATAGTGATTTTCAAAAACTAAAATGTTTCATCCCATGATACCTTTTATCCTAAATAAACGACTTATTTGTGACTTCATGACTTCATTAACAGTATAAAATTAAAAATTTGAAAAAACGCACTTGTTTACATGCATCAGTCTTTATGTAGATCAAGCCTAAAGCGGTCTTTACACCTGTGAAGTTCTTCGTGAATTTATTCGTGAAGTTACTTCAAGGCTAACTTTGATAATGTAAATGGCCAACTTGGACGTCCAATAAATTCGTGGATTTCTTCGTGAAGTTATTCACGGCAGAGAACAAGTTGTATTTTTTCATCAAATTTTCCGTCACTTCGGACGTACCAACATCCAAATTTTTTGAACATTTGGTGAAAAGTTCGGTTATTTTTTTATAAATGAATGTATCTGACTTTTCAATATAGACTTTTACCATATCAAGCAGTTTCAAAAATGATGTTTTCGACATCCGCAAAAACTTTTTAAATTGTTTCTGGATTTTCTTGAAACTCAGTCCAAATTAGGTTCAGACCCCCCTATCTTTATCCTGTAACCATGGTCTTACCCACCACCTCCTTCGAATTAACTGTGGCTCTGCCAATAAACAGCTAGCAGCGATGATTAGATATTGCTGCAGCTTTCTTTTGTATAAGTTTACGTTTCTTTATTATTTTAGTACACAAAACAGTCTGAAGATTAACCATTTTTCAAGAAATATAAACTAAAATCAAAAAATCCGACCAAAACCAATAAACCTAACCACAAAATATCAAAAATTTGTTTATGTTAGTAAACTTGTTCGAAACATGAAAATTTGACAAACGAAATTAATCAGCTGATGCACTATGATTACACCGTGTGAATGCTACCGACTTCACGAAGAAGTTCGCGAATAAATTCACGAAGAACTTCACAGGTGTAATTACAGCTTAAGAAGAATCCTCAGTGGTCATCGAACAGGCTTTATATTAATAGTTATAACAGTGGGTGTAACCCATCAGCCGCCACTGGTTAATAGCTCGTCAATACGCCTACTTAACTTTCAGTCATGATTTTAGGCTCGGTCAAAACTGTCAAGTAATAGTAAAAATAATGTTTTAACGTCACCGAATGGTCCTAGCTATGGAGGACTTGAGGTAGGAGGCCGATTGCAATGCATTGGATTCGGTCCCAAATTAGCATCGGTAATTCAGCTTTACGAGTCGCCGTAAGATGGCGCTCGTGTTTGAGTTGGGCTATCAAATAAATGGTTTCTTATGGACGCGATAACCATTTTTATTTAAATTAGTTCTTTAAGGAGCAAATAAGGACTTTTATATAAATTGACAGTTACTTTGTTATACTTATTAGTAAACTCGGCCTGTATAAAGTTCCAACGATGCTTGGTTTTTAAAATACAGCTAGGGTATTAAACATTCATTCCAGTGGAAAATAATATCTATAAAATCGACATCATAATATTTTCATGAGTTTGTTGACCTTTGAATATCAACAAGCTATACTTTACTTAATTATTATAGTTTATTAAGCAATTTTAACTTACCTTTGGAGCTAGAGACTTATTTGGCTGCGTTTCCTCTCTGAAGAAGATCCTGTCTTACACCCCGACACAAAGCAAACTCTACTTTTATAAATTGTACCATTATTCATTATAAATATGGAAATCAATTACAATACAACGTTATTTAATTTGTCTTGTCTTGTCTTCAAACGTTATTTGTTATTTCGAAAAATAAAATTTCAATTGTCGAAAGTAAAAGTCAAAAACGAAGAAGAAGAAGACGACACCAGCCCACCTGCGAAGCGAGAGCATCTATCGGCCAACTAGCGAACTAACCAAAAAAACCGGGACAGAAATTGAAAATGCTGCCATTGTCGATCGCCCTCCTACCCTCTACTTCTTCATAGTCCTAGCTAAAGTATAGTAAAACAATAACACCTGTAATAAATTAATAATTTCATAATTCGTGCTTAATATGTTTCTTACACCATTCATGTTATTTTCTAGGTACTCGTGGAGATTTAATGTTAAAGCCTTGTTGGAAAATTTTTCCGAAATCGCCTCCTTTCCCGAAATCCACAACGTAACCTTTCCTGGACCCACTTTATTCCTTGGAGGTGCCAAGTCCGACTTCATACAGTAAGAAATATTGTTTGTTTCGGTGTTTACTTGCTAAATAATGGGAAAATATCGGACCGAAACTATCGGCACCGTTCTAATGAGGCATTGTACAATAATTGTACATGGCCATGTACATTTGGCTACCCGCAAATATTGGTTCCCATATTAAATTTACATCAAATTTGCATTAGACTCGTTGGAAGGTTCTTGCACGTCAAATTTTATTGTCTCCTGCCAATTAAAATTTTTGGAAAAACTTCGTAAAATTCAGTTCTAACATTATTAAGTAATTAGTTTTTCCAAATTTTGTTTACGCACAATTTGTATTGCAATTTATTTATTTATTAACGAGCATAGCCCATTTTTAAAATTACAATAATTGGCAAGTAATACATATTATTTATAACATACATTGAAATTAACAAACTCAAAATTAACAATAGTATTAACACCAATAACAACATAATACAGTGTAGACAAAGATAAACGTAAATAAAAACTAAAGAAAAATCAGCAAGAAGCATCTTAATAGCAGGTAACCAGACGTAGGGTCATATAAAAACTTGAAGATGAAAAAAGTCCAAATCGTTAGAATAATAGTTAGCCAACCTGCTGTGCAATTAAATGGCTGATAAAAAGTAAAATTAGAACTCATGTAGTTCTGGGTGGAACAAAAAATGGAATTTTCACCAACAGATCCGGACAATAATGGTAAACATGGTTTAAGATATTGTATAATAATTTCAAATCATGCCTCTCACGGCGAGCCTCAAATGAAACCAGCCTCAAAACAGACTCAAGTTCAGGATAAGACATTGCATAACCATCTGGGACTCTAAATGCTGAATATCTAAGAAACTTGTACTGGACAGTTTCCAAACTATTCACATGTGTTGCATAAAATGGACTCCATACTGAGGATGCATACTCCAGGTTGGGTCTGACCAACGAACAGTACAGAGACTTTAAGGATTGTGGACTAAAATCTCTCGAAGATCTCTTTATAAACACTAGCATTTTTAGTGCCTTCCTCTTAACATTTGTGATATGTGGCACGAAACCAAGAGAGCGATCCAATACTAACCCCAAAATCAACCACACCATCCACAAGCGCATCCTGCCCAATAACATATTGATATGTAGGTGGAGTGCGAGACAGAGAACAGCATCAAGTGACACTTTGAAGCATTAAGTTCCATTCCATTCAATTTACACCAGTTCATGAGGTTGATCAAGTCCAACTGTAATAATTCATAATATTGGGAAGAGCTGATACGAGAAAACAATTTGAGGTCGTCGGCAAATAAAAGATAGTTGGAAAACTTAAAACATTTATGAATATCATTAATAAATAGGTTAAAAAGTAAGGGACCTACATGAGAGCTCTGGGGCACCTCTGAAGTAACCTCAATCACCCTCGAAGTGAAGTTATGCACCTTAACAATCTGAGTTCGATTATGTAGATAGCTTTCGAACCATTTCAGCAGATGTCCATGAATACCAAGAGCCTCAAGTTTGGCCAAAAGTACCCGATGACTGACCCTGTCAAAGGCCTTGGAAAAATCTGGGTAGATAGCATGAATTTGATCCTATTGTTCGTCCATCGAAAACGTTTCGGACATATTCCCTCATTTCATCACCTTCCCTCAATTCCTGATGTTTTGATATTTATACGAATGACACTTATGTATTTTGCACAGTACTGTGGAATGAGGCTTTTCTACAGTTTGCCAATTCAACTGTTTTCTATAACATAGAGTAAAGGTTCTAAATCTACATTATTTTATTGTGCTCTAACATCGAGTACATCATTATTTTGCTCTGAGCAGTTCAACACAACGGTTCTTTAAATCATATTTCTGTAAATTATATTTATTTACAACAAAAATAAAATATAATGGTTGCATTAATGAAACAAATTGCAGCAAAATTTTAGATGGGCTGTGAAACAAACAAAAAAAGGAAAAAGCATTTAAAATTAAAAAAAAAAATGAAGAAATTGTTGATTCTGCTAAATAACCCCCCTTTTGCAATTGCAACGGAATTCATAACGACTTCTTTTTTATAAAATTGATAAAACAAAAGAATCCCTATTTAGCGAGTACAAATTTGTCAAATTCCGATAAGCCAATTCAAAGTTGTGAATATTTTTGCATAGCAATATTTGTCCCCTCCTACAAAAGAGTAGAGCAAAAACATAAGTTATCTAGAATTTTCATTCGATTAAAAAACGCCACCTTTAATACATGTAGTTTGAGAAAATCCCACTTTTTATTTGGTCACTATAGTTACGCCCCCTAGCGTCCAACCTAGAAACTTCCAGCAATTTATCTTAGTCACTTTTGTCATAATTTTTTTTTCCTCAAGCCGTAGGGTTAACGGTTTCCAAAATACCGCCGACGTCCCTTTTTAACGCGCTTTTATTAGCTTCACCTGTATGTTTGTAACCGACTTCTTTGAACCCGATTTCGACCCACTTCAAACGGTCAGATTTAATTTAAATTTTGTAGACTTATCAAGAACCGCTGACAATACAATAATCTACACGCAAAAAATTCTCCTGAGCTGTCAGGTATAAAACGAAGAAGCGATTTTGACGAAACAAATTATGGGTCGTATAGTAATCGATGCGGAGACTTCGGGAAAAATAAGCAAAAAATTCTCCTGTCAAAATTTTACAGCTGCCAATATGTCAAATCATTTAAAAAAAAAACATTAATGAAAAAACTATAAGGTCGTATGTATATTGACGGTGGAAAGTTGAAAAAAAATACGCAAAAAATTCTCTTGTCAAAATTTGACACCTGTCAATGTGTCAGAATTATTACAATAACCGATAGTAATGACACAAACGTGGGGTCATATAGATATTGTCGCTAAGAATAGAGAAAAATTTAAAAAAATTCCACCCGTCAAAATAAAATTTTGAAAATTTTTGTCGTTTGTTCGGGTTTGTATGTATGTATGTTTGTTTGTAACCGACTTCTTTGAACCCGATTTCGACCCACTTCAAACGGTCAGATTTAATTTAAATTTTGTAGACTTATCAAGAACCGCTGAAAATACAATAATCTACACGCAAAAAATTCTGTCAAATTTTGACAGCTGTCAGGTATAATGCGAAGAAGCGATTTTGACGAAACAAATTATGGGGTCGTATAGTAATCGATGCGGAGACTTCGGGAAAAATAGGCAAAAAATTCTCCTGTCAAAATTTGACAGCTGCCAATATGTCAAATCATTTAAAAAAAAACATTAATGAAAAAACTATACAAGACAATATCCTAGCTACGCCACTGAATGTACTTATGCTCAATAATAACGTATCGATTAAATTGTATGAAAATAAGATCACTACTTTATAATAAGTCCAATGCGTTATATATTCTATTTAAACTTAAAACTATATCTATAATTGTAAATATTTATTTTCAGCAGTTCCGCAGATACAAGGCTTCAAAGTTTTTGCTGTTCCGTAAAGCGACACACAACCTAGTCGCTTGCGATTGTATTAAAGTAATTTTTTTTATAAAAACGTCTCGAACATCAGATTTGCGATTACTATACAACATTTTTACTTTTTAGGATTTTTTTTTCAATTCCTTGATTTATTAGATGAATTTTGCTTGTGCTGAAACTACAATTTCAAACACCCCATTTGCGATTACTAAACAGGGTTCGTCAGAAACAACATTTTTAGTTTTTTGGATTTCGTTTAAAATAAATTTACGTAAAAACAAACAACTATTGTTGCTTTTTTACTTTGAATATGATTTTATATCTGGCCGAGTAACGATTTTGTTGGAAGAAAACCATTTTTTATTTGCCTTATTTTGAAGTACTTTTATTATTACATGTCATATTTTTCAATTCATTTAATTATAAATTATAAAACTTTTATTCAAACGTGGTACCACCGAGTTAGCGTATAGTTCAAATCGACATCTGCATTTCCTATAACAGTTCCTAACTTGCCGTATTGGGATATTTGCAATAACTATTCTTATTTTTTCATTCAAGAGATCTAAGTTATTATTGAAATTGGGTTTATACACACGTGGCTTCAGATATCCATAAATGAAAGTTGATAATTGAAGACATAAGTGGATAAAGGTGTCATGTCACATTTTTAAACTTCGAAGTTATTTAATAAAACGCGTTATGGCTTAGAACTTTTTAACTTATTATTTAATTTTATTTACTAACACCGCATAAATTAGGCAAAATTAACTAATTTTATTTGGTGCACTTTAATAAAAAAAGCAAATTTATAGTTTTTTTTATAGTGTCATGTAACAAAATTGTAACATGACACCTTTATTTACTACGACATGCTAGATGTTTGAGTGACTTAACACCTTTATCCTTAAAAAAAATGTATTATGAAGAAAGCTGCATTTAAGGTTTACTAATAGTAAGATCTATACCAGGGATGCTCAAAAAGTAGAAAAAGTAGTTTTCAAAAAAATGCGACATAACACCTTTTATCCCAATGATCTGCTACCTATAGATGCCGCACGCCATTCATAAACACTATTTAAATCTGCTGACAAAATCGTTAGTAGGAGAGAGGAGGTGAAGGCCCGAGGGGGCCGGGAGTGGGGATTATGTCGGTCCTGTTAGAATTTTACCTCGTTACTATGCGCTATCATATGGTCACAGCGGCGTCTCGTTTTAGAGGGTTCACAATAAAATATAATTATCCAATCTGAAATCAAATATTTTTTAACTTTTGTGAAAAAAAGGGTTTGTAGAACATTAAAGTTTAATGAATGATTGAAAAAAGGGTCCGCGGAGCAATAAAATTCAATGTAAGTTAATTACTGTTTGTAATAATTATTATAAGGGAAACTTTGAATAGCTATAAATTTAACATTATTTGGTGAACTGAACTCACCTAAAAATAATTACACTAGGTACTAGGTATATGTACCTACTTAAAACACAGTTCTTAAGGTTTTATTGAAATTTAAAAGAAATAAGTTTACAAAAGCCAAGTTCTTTTTACGTTACTTTTAAAAAGCGAAGCAAAGCACAAAAAAGATTTTTCTTCCCCCTTGTCGCGGTCAAGGATGCCCCTCTCTATTTCCCATACGAACTATACGAAGTTGTTCGGGAAAGTTCCTTTAACAACTTAGCTCAGCAAAGATATTTACTTTGCTTGGCTGTTTAAAAGGAGCAAATGGAAAGTATTTATTGACTTGCAATGATTGACTATGGGTATGGCCCGAAAATGGTATTGATAACAGAAAAAAAGATCATTTTCGGACCACGCCGCGGTTTTCTGAAATGTAAATTTGATCATTCAAGTGTTAAAATACTCAATGGCATTAGAAGCCTGGTTACTGGTTTTTCGTCACTTGTCATTATGAACTTTTTTTTGTTATAAATTTGTTTTCAAAAAATTTGAATGGTAATTTATTATTTTTATGCAGAAAAACAATCTTAAAATAATGGTAAGTAAGTGTATTAGCATTCCTCTAAATTAAATAATCAATTTATTAAAAATTAGAGGTTATCTTTTCAACCAACACGGTGATTAGTTAATGCCCAGTTGTATAGGTTCCGGTTAATCGGCATTTCATTGTTATAGGTTGCGGTTATCTAAAAATGTTCAGATTAACCGTTGGTTTGGAATTATAGGTTGCGATTAGCGCCAAACTTGGGGTTTAACTAACAGTTAATTTAACAGGCCAAAAAGCACCCGTTGAAAATCAATCTTAGGAATGAAATAGGAAAAAATGACATACTTCTAACATATAACCTAAAAATCCTAAAATAGTTATATTATAAAATATGATGATGATGTGATTTTATTATTATATTATACGTTTAAGGCAACAAATTGTAAAACGGTAAGATATGATAGGTTAAGTTCAGTTTTTAGTTTAAAATTCGCTATGAAGTTAGCGACTATTTGGTTTAACCGGGACTTATAAAACTGATATATTTTATTAATCTTAACATTAAAGTGGTGCTTAATCTTATCTTCAGCGTTCAAATTAAACAGAACCTATATAACTGGGCATAAAAATTTGTTAAAAATGTTGGTCTAATATTAAAAGCTATAAAGTTAATATTTACACACTAACAATATACGGTTACATATTCCTATAAAAGTAACGCATCGAAATAAAACTAGCATATAAAAATAATGATGATGATAATAATAATCGTATATATCTTTATTTTCAAGTAACTAAAGTATGGTTTATAAAAGGAATTAACTTTACATATCCAAGTAAATGATTTGCAGGAATGCAATGCTTATAATAAAAATATATTTCATAGGTTATTTTACACATGCAGAAAAGAGACATTGGCCATGTAGAGAATTTGAAAATTGAAATTGTTTATGATAAATTATTTAAAAATTACGTTGCGATAAATGTTTGCATGCATTCAATAATTTTTTACATTTATAAGTTAAATATTACAATTTTATGCCAAAAATGTAAAGTATTAATTATTTTTGCCATCTACCCACGCCTATGGCGGCCTATGAATAGTTAATCGTAACCTACAAATAACCCTATTTTTTATGTACTCACTATGGAGGACTTTAGGTTAGGAGTCCAATCGCAATACATTGGTTTCGGGCAAAGTTTTGGATCGGTAAAGCAGCTTTAAAAATGGCCGTCAGGGGCGCATGTGTTCCTTTAAATCTGTAAAATGCATGGGTTCTTATGGGATAATCAACTGTTTTATTGAATTTAGTTAACTAAAACCCTCTACAGGTTGAGATATGTATATATTATATCTAATAAAGCTTATTTTATTAATTATTGGATAAAAATACCGCTGACGTCTATCCAAACCTGTAAAAAGTCAAACACTTAACGATCACTGCGCCGCGACCGGGAAACAGCGAACTAACTACTAAACAGGGACGTAAATTTAAAGAACAGCCATTTTCGATCGGACTCCTTCCTAAAGCCCTCCATAGTACTCACCTATAAAACTTAACTGCAGAATTATTATATTCCGCATTCTTGCACACTTCACACCTGCGACCCATCTTAATAAGTCTTCAAAAAAATATCACAAAACAATAAAAACACAACAATTATTACACAAAGCCGAAACAAGTTTCAAACAACTTTCAAAGAACGACCAAACGAAACCCTTTATTTCTCTGTGGACCAAACGTCAAGGAAATTATGAATAAACAAAGGTCACGCCCCCTCTGACCAATTAGGAACGCAACCTCTTCTTCGTTGCCAAACTGCATAATTTTTGAGGGAAATGTCTATGGGTTTTACCACCAAAAAGGTAAAACCTATAGATTTATGGCTTTAGGGATGAATATGTTTATGGGTATTATGAAATATTATTTCTATTTTTGAAATTGTAGATTATTTGTTCTCAATAAAAGAGTTTAGTACTATTACTATCATTATTGTGTTAATACCTACTTTTAAGAGCATACGTTTGGCAAACAAAGTGGAGGGGCGCAATTGGGTGCAGGAGTTACATCAGAATGGGATACGATTTTGTTAATAGATTCATTTGTTATTGCTTCATCTATAGGTAGCAGATCATTGCCTTTATCCACTAATGTCTTCAATTATTGTCAGATCACTCAGATCGGGATTCCTACGTGCTAACTGATTTGGACCATAGTTACCTTTTAATCCATTTGTTCCCAAAGTGATGATTTAGCCAATCATCAAAAGGAATAATTGACAAAAGATCCTAAAAAGTAAAAATGTTGTTTGTGACGAACCCTGTATAGTAATCGCAAATCTGATATTCAAAATTGTAGTTTCAGCACAAGTAGACGTTTTTATAAAGAATTACTTTTTCTTCTATACCTACCAATGAAAAATTGTTTCCTCTTCCCAACTATCCGTGGACACAATGTAGATGTGGTATTAAAGCATCACAGGCTGATAATAATTGTCGCTATGTGCTATACTTGACTATTTTCTTTCAGAAAAAGCGACTACCCCAAAATACAGCAGCTCTTCCCCAACGTCGATCTACAATACATCGAAGGAGCAGGCCACTGGGTACACTCCGAGAAACCACAAGAATTCCTAAAGATAACCCTAGATTTCCTTAATCGACCCAAAAGTGGGAGCTAACAGCAAAATGTGATATGTATAGTTAAACTTATTTCGTTTGTATGGGGATTAAATTAAAATATTATTTATAGATGTTTTGAAACTTTTTGGCGATTGATATAATGCTTT
This sequence comes from Polydrusus pterygomalis, assembly GCA_963969555.1. Lineage (NCBI taxonomy): Eukaryota > Metazoa > Arthropoda > Insecta > Coleoptera > Curculionidae > Polydrusus > Polydrusus pterygomalis. The sequence continues at coordinate 19,318,465 of OZ018385.1, read as the reverse complement.
GGAATGATAATGGAAACGGTTACCTAAGCTACTATGTTATGCCAAATCAGGTTTGGCTGGTTAATCTGAAAAGTTAGGTACGCGTTCCATGCAAACCCGAGAATTTTGACATAATAGAAAAACTAACCTTTTGTGCCTGTTTATTCGGCCATCCCTCCATTATACAGGTAATCCAGTTAATATAAGCAAGTTTGGGACAACTTCCGGTATAGCCGGATTACCTGTAACCTCCATTATCCAAATTTGCAGGATTAAAATCGCGTTACTCTTCGAAATATTCTAATAGACGGCCACCGTGAGACACCCTGTATAAGTAAAGTAAACTTTTTCTAAAAACAAAGCGTTTTGACAGTTGACACCCACCTGTGACGTTGAACAGCTGATACTGGTTTCGTCCCAAAAGTTCATAGTTCAATGGAGTGGGCCGTAGCAAGCTCACGTGTCAGGTTTCAGACTAAATTTTCTTGGTGTTTACTATTTAAGTTAAACCGTGAGTAGAATAAACCAGTTTAGGTTACTTAACTCTTCTATTTTCAATAACAAATATTTTATTTATCATAATTTGCTTTTATAAATTTAATATTATTAGTTTGTCTGTTTTAATTACAGCGCAAGGTTGCCAAACGCTCACGCTCACTGAGAACTAATACAGCTATTTGTAGTTAAAAACACATGGCATTTTTTCGGCCTTGTACTATGCCACGAACGTAAATTATTATCTCAGACCAAGCACTTGCATTAAAGGCGAAATATGCGCAGGCGCACCGCTAGAATCACTGGCACTGGTAGCGACAATATTTTGGCGGCGAAACTATTAGCTGCTTTTTATTTGCATTCTCGATCAGTTCACTTTTAAATAAACTGACCTAAAATGATCTGATCCAAAATGCATCAAATAAACCTGGCTTTTATTCTGTTTCGGACTACGTCAGTGTCATTTGTCATGTAAATTTTGTTGAGGTTATGGTTATTCTCGATTTGATTATATTTTACAAGAAATAAACACTTTGATGTACTTACTATTATAGCTAATTTCTCCTCCGAATCCTCCGATTTAAAATTTTAGATTACGGGCAAATATTTTTATCTGTGGTTTGAGGTTAGGCTTCGCCAAGTATCTGTCAAAACAACTCCCACCTTTTACTTCTGACCAGTTCACTTTAAGTGATCCAAATTTGCGGGTGGTGCAGTTAGGGGTAAAGGGGGAAGTGACCGGGTCACTTATAAATCAGATCAGTTTGTAAATAAAACATCCTAATTGTCAAATTTTAGTGATCTGGGTCAAATTGACCTGATCCAAGATGCAAATAAAAAGCAGCAATTGTATGTTGTCAGGGTTGTACAACGTTCATAGCGTTTTCTATTGATAAGTTTAGGGTATATCCAAATGTATTTCTACCGTGCAAGCAAAAGTTATTGGCATCAAAGAGGGCCTTGCATCTAAGGACGCAATGCTTAGCCGTAGAGCTTAATACCTGTTGGGTGTTAGTATCAACCTGAGATAAAAATCAATCAGTTATTCCGTCATCTTTGACAGTTATTACAAGTAATTTGATTCATCGCTAATTTTTCCAATTTCTTGAACAATTCACACAATGGGCTTTACGGAATAGCACAAAACATTCATGGTTAAAGCGTATTTTCGAAACGGGGTTAGAGTAAATGGTGAGTGGCAATACAATGGACGATTTTCACGAACATTTTCCTAACGTTTTTTTTTTGTTGGGGATGTTTATCATTGTCTGAGAAGAACCGTGGCTGTGTTTAGGGAAACAGGTTCTATACAACACAAAAAAGGAGCAGGAAGACCATCTGTAAGAACAGAAGAACTTGTTGCAAACGCTCGTGAAATAATGCAAAATACGCCAACAAATTGTATAAGACGCCTGTCCCAAGAAGTGAGAAGATCTTATGGAATATGCAGGACTACTCTTAGGAAGCAGCTAAATTAATCTTCTTAACATATATAAAACAAAGTCGCCGTCTGTGTGCTTAAATCTTTAAAACTACGCAACGGATTTTGAAGCGGTTTTTTTTAATAGATAGAGTGATTCAAGAGGAAGGTTTTTATGTATAACTAGCTTCGCACGGGTGCAATTTCAGAAAGTGGCATGCCGGGTACTAATATATCGGGTTTGTATTTATACCAGCGGGTTACAACGCATGCCGGGTACACGCTAGTTTCCTTGTAAAGTGTAAGTATTCCAATCCGCAGATTTTGAAAGACGCAGGAATTACACTAAATGGTTTACCCAAAATTTATTGGAAAAAAATGATTTATTAGACCTGACATTTTTTTTCGGATGAAGCATGGTTCCACCTCTCCGGTTATGTGAATTCTCAGAGTACACGCATGTGGAGTAGTGAAAATCCCCATTTTTTTGTAGAGTCCACATTGCACCCTCAAAAAATTGGTGTCTGGTTAGCTGTTTCCCGAAGAAGAATTGTTGGTCCTATTTTTTTCCATGACACAGTTACAGCACAGTGGTATAGAGACAATATTTTGAATCCATTTGTGGAGCAATTACTTGACGACGAACTACGTTTTGGATATTTTCAACAGGATGGTGTAACCGCCCATACAGCCGCCGAAACTATTAACTACTTACGCATTTTTTCGACGACCGATTGATCAGTTTTCGATCAGACATTAAATTCCCACCTAGATCACCTTGTTTAACGGTTATGGATTACTTCGTTTTTCCTCATTTAAATAACACTATTTTTAAAACACCAGTTGCAAATTTAGAACAATTACAAGAAATGATTATCCAAGAATGTGGTAACATTTCTTCAGAGATGCTGGTCAACACTTTCGAAAATATGAAGAGACGTGTGAATTTATGCTTGGAGCATGGCGGTGGCCAATTTCGGCAATTTCTGTAATTATTTTTTTTCTTTCTGTATATTCTTACTTTGTTAATTTTGTAAACAACAAAAATAAATTTGTATTTGTCTACTTATTTTATTACTCATTAGTTTGGCATATCATGTCATAATATGAATTTCACAAAATTTTAACCTAGATTTGGTTAGATATATCGTCCCCATATCATTGTGGTTTAAACCAAGCCCTACGTTTTTTTGAATCCAACCCTTCTTTGATGCAAATAATTTTTGCTCGCACGGTATGTTGTCAGGGTTGTACAGAGTTTTCCATTAGTAAGTTTAGTGCGTATCAAATGTATTTCTATGCTTTACCAATGAACAACGCCATAACTTTTAATCTATCGCACGTGAAGGTGAATGCGATGGTAAAAGTCGAACTTAGCCCAGTCCTGTCCCCAACATACTTCAACGGTGTGTCATAAATGACAAGTGACTTAGCCACGATGCGGTGTTCTTAAAAAAATTTAACTTTAGTTGGATTCTCGTTTTATTTTAGGCCAAGGAAAAAAAACGAATTTGTTAAATAAAAAATAACTGTATTTCAACAGATTCCAATGAAAACCATCCATCGACGATAATCTCTTTGAGACTTGTTCGGATACACAAAATATACAAAAAGACTCCATGAATAATTTACTTAATATTAACAATAAGTAGTCCAGTATTTACAAAATACATAACTTACTATAGTACAAACCTAAATTTTTATAAGGATCTTGCACACAATAACCCTAGTATTCACTAAACATCGCTGCTCATTTGTACAGGGTGGGGACTTTAACTGGAATAAATTCGATATTATTAAAACCGCTGAAGTTGCGCCTACAAAATTAGGTATGTGGTGGTTTTGGACCATGCGGAATTAAAAAATGACATCGGCGCTGTTGCCAGATTTCCCAGCTTTCGGCTACACGTAGTAATTTTGTGATTTTAAATGGAGTGCCCAATTTATTTTTATTGCAGTAAATTGAGGCTCAAATTTAGTAAGATCCCAAATTTACAAAATTCTATCTTCATTAGTTGCTGAGCTATGGCAACACTGTAGTTCCATTAAAAAGTACAGAAACGCTTATCTACCTTTAGAACCGTTAAAGTTGCGCTTACAAAATTTACTATCTGGGGGTTTCTGGGCATGCAGACATTAACAATGATATCGGCAATGTTGTCAGATTTCTCAGCTGTGTGCTACAGGCGGTAATTTAACTCGAACAAATTTGACAAAAAAATCACAAAAACACGAAACTAGTTCTATCGATTTATTATTTCAAAAGTTGTTTAAAATGCGCTCCATTGACTTCTTGGCAAAAAGCCAATCGGTTATAGGCTGCGTAAAACCTGAGGTGGTATAGATCCGATTTCTAGTCTAATCCGATATTTTAGATCTTCAATATTTGTAGGTTTTATAACATACACTTTATGTTTCAAATCACCCCATAAATAAAAATCTAAGGGTGTTAAATCAGGCGACCTTGCTGGCCATTCAATAGCTCCCCGTCGTCCAATCCATACGCCAGGAAAGGCGGTATTCACGTAATTCCGCACGTTGGCCGCATAGTGCGGAGGCGCCCCATCGTCCTGGAAAAAATATCTTTCTTCCAAGTTATTATTTCCGGTGGGGTATGACTCAATCAGTTCTGGCACTAAAATTTCTTGCAAAAATTCCAAATATCTTTCACCTGTTATGTTGGTGGGATTTCTATTTTTAAGGTTTTAGTTAAATAAGCCATTTTAACACGACAAGAACTTTTCTTGAAGCTTGTCAATAACTTAGTAACTATGGAGATGTTACCATGGTAACGCTACTTTAAGGTAACTAAGCGTCCCGGTACTTTTTAATGGAAATACAGTGTTGCCATAGCTCAGCAACTAGTGAAGATAGAATTTTGTAAATTTGGGATTGTACTAAATTTGACACGCCCAATTTACTGCTTAGAACATCGAAGACAGGTTGGTGATTTGACTCTCTTCTACAGATATTTTCATGGCAAGTGTTCGACAGATATTGCCCGCTCGATTCCACCTAGAGTAATGCATAGCAGAAACACACGACGAACCACTGCCGCCCATCCCTATGTGGTTCAACTTAGTACACCCCGAACATCATTGTTTCAGAACTCTTTCATTTGGAGGACGTCATCTTTGTGGAACGGCCTTTCTGAGACCGTGTTTCCAACCGAATATAACCTCCAACGATTCAAGAAAAGCGTGAATCGCTTTCTTCGCACACGCACCGCTCCCAGAGCGCCTTAAAGGATTTTCCTATAGTGCTTGCGCTCGATCATAAAAAAAAAAAAAAAAAAAAAAAAAAAAATTTGGCGTTCCATTTAAAATAACAAAATTACTACGAGTAGCGCAACACTGGGAAATCTGGCAACAGGGCCGATATCATTTTTTTAATTCCGCATGGTCCAAAACATACACAAACCAAATTTTGTAGGCGCAACTTCAGCGGTTTTAATAATATCGAATTTATTCCAGTTAAAGTCCCCACCCGGTATAATCAAACGTATTAGTAGTTAAAAACGGTAGGTACCTATCCTACATAATATGTTCCATGTTCCCCGCATAGGGAACTTCCTGTTATTAATAAATAAGGTTAATTTAAATTAAATAACGGCAATCGTTTTTGCTTTAAATCAGACTGAAAATTATGTATTCAGCAGCGGTCATTCGGTACCTGTCAATAATGACATTTAAAAAAATAAAGTGCTGAGAAATGACATGAAAAATTATCGTGACGTGGAGATTGGTTCGACATTTCCGTCCCCGGTATCTACACATTAACAGAAAACTCGGGAATATACTCCCAAAGCCCCATGTGTGCAAGAACCTAAATTTTTCCTAAAAATTATATTTGTCATGTGACACTAACTACCCGAAAATTATCTAGTATGGCTTGATCACATCAAATCTCACAAATCTCTCGTTTGTACTAAAGCTTTTTCATTCTTTGCAATTATTGCAAAACCCACCCAAGTGACCTCTTTGGTTAGGCTTGGTTGTATAGGCTATTGTGTAAATTAAAGCTCAGTATAGGTACAACTTCAAGTAAGAAATAATAATATACAGGGTGGCCCAGAAGTCCGGAATAAAATTAATATACACACACACTCACATTTTGACATTCGTTTGTTTCTTTATAGACATTATTTGTCAAGGATATGACGACATCGATCTTTTTTCTTAAGTGGAAACATACAGCTTGTGATACATTATTTGAAATCTAATATATCGTACAGTGTGCTCATAAATTTTGGCGCCATTCTGTCGAGCTATTTCAAAATGGCGACTGTTAAAATTTTTTATAAATCTCTATTTAAATAAGCGGAAATGATAAATCATTGCTGTTTTTTTTACCTTTCAAGGTAAGAAATCTTTATTGTTTTACGTTCTGACATTTTGTGACATCCTGAACTTGTAAAATTAATTTAGGTATTTCCGAAGTATTATTTTACAAGTACCTGGATTTCTTAACCTTCTAGTTCAGGGGTTCCCAACCTTTTTTTGTACGGGAACCATTTTTATATCATTCTTGTGAGCAGGGACCATTATGGAGGTATAATAAAAATTAACTGTAATAATCAAACTGAAACTTTAATTAAACGCATAATAGGAATTTAGATAAGTAATAATAATATTTTTAGGATAAACTTCTGTAATTTTGTATTAATGTGATTTCTGAGCTTAGTTCGGCTATCCTAGGACTAATATTGTTACTCAAAGCTACACGCAAATCATCACCTACTTTCAAACGATTCTTCGCCTTGTTTTTAATTACCAACAAAGCGGAAAATCCTTGTTCACATAAATAAGTTGTGGAGAAAACCATAAAATACCGCAAGGCGATTTCTCGAAGTTTAGTATAAGAAATTGCTTTTTTACACCAAAACGACTCAAGTGAATTCAATTCAAAAGCATCCTTGCAGTTTCTATCATTTTGGAGTTCAATAAGTTCTTCCTGGATTCCTTCAGTAACTTCACCAGCGTCCGTACTAAAAGGATTACGAATCAGTTTTTCATCAACTTTAGCATCTTCGGTATATTCTGGGAAGTAACGATTAAATTCATCAATCAACAATTCTAAATGAGTCTGGATGTTTTCTTGCATATTTGATTTACTTGCGTCATAATTTTTGTCTTCCACGAGTGGTTTTAATGTCCCAAGCGCAGAATAATTATTTTCTTCAACTTTACGTAACCACAACTGAAGTTTGCAAATAAAAGCGCGAAGTTTATCTTCAAAAATGAATATATTTGCGGTGTTTTCTAATTTTTTATTTCCGGAACCTTGCAGTTGCATATTCAATTTATTTAAGTGTGTGATTTTAATTTTAAAATATATTCCTTTTTTCCCTAATCGGTGTCAAAATTCCCCAAAAAGGGAAAATTCCCTCTGGTTGGCAACACTGACGCGGCGACCAACGGTTCACCGCCCGCTAAATTAAAAAATCATTCGCGGACCATATTTTGGGCTTCTGCGGACCACCGGTGGTCCGCGGACCACTGGTTGGGAACCACTGTTCTAGTTGATGCCTGCTCTAGCTGTAATTTTTCCCAACGAAGTAGATCCAGATATAACTAACGAAACAATTTGGTTTCAGCAAGATGGTGCTCCCCGCATTTTGATGTCAACGTGAGAAGATATTTAAATGATATATTTCCAGGTCGCTGGATTGGACAACGTGTTACCATTAAATCGCCACCGAAATACCCAGTCTTAACGCCTCTAGACTATTTTCTTTGGGGATATTTAAAAGAAAAAGTTTACCAAAATAGGTCAAGTAGAGGGTGGAGGACATTTCCTTCCTTTTTGTTGTGTTTTGTTTCGTTACATTTTTTTTACAAATAAATAACAAATAAACCATAACTATTGTTAAATGTCAGAACGTGAAACAATAAAGATTTCTTACCTTGAAAGGTAAAAAAAACATCAATGATTTATCATTTCCGCTTATTTAAATAGAGATTTTTAAAAAATTTTAACAGTCGCCATTTTGAAATAGCTTGACAGAATCGCGCCAAAATTTATGAGCATACTGTACGAGAGATTAGCTTTCAAATGATATATATCACAAGCTGTATGTTTTCATTTAAAAAAATATCGATATGTCATATCTTTGACAAATGCCTTTAAGAAAAAACAAACGAATAACGTCAAAATATAAAACTAAATTGACGTGTCCGAGTGTTTTCCCCAAAAGTTACAGGTTAAGGCTATATTAATTTTATTTCGGACTTCTGGGCAACCTTGTATAGGTAAACTGCTCGTCAGAAAATTCGACAAATTGTCTTTTAACATCTCAGGTCTGTAAGTAGTTCGGGAACGATATTGGGGATTTTAATGCAGTTTGAAAGATTATTTCTTGTAGATTAACAGTTTGGTACGCCTATGACGTTATCAATGCACTTTAATATTATACAGAGTGGAAAAGAAAACCGTGCAAAAAATTAAATATTGCAAACACGTCTACAACATATCTACCAGGTGTCCCAAATTACAAAGGGTATGGTAAAATTAAAATAACTAATTTGAAGAAGTAGTCCATACTTAAAGTCTTAAAGTGGAGTTGAAAATGTAGGAAAGAAAGAAAAAACTAAAAGTCTTCCTCCACAAAATTTAATAGAAATAATTTCTTTAGGGGTCTCGAACGAATGTTTCGAACGTAGAAACGTTCATCTTCAGGAGACAGAAAAAATGTATATTGTGCTGATGGTATTAGCAGAAGAGAAATGGTATAAAACCTTAATGGAGCTTCTGCATGCTCAGCATGTTTTATCTCTCCTCAATTTTTATATACCTACGTCACTTCTAAATTTCAATGCCATAAAAGAATTTTTATACCACACACACCACTTATGTCTTCAATTCATGACCTAGAGCATATAATAAAAATACCGAAATCATAAAAAAACACCACTAACAGAACGTGATCTACTTGAAATTTTTTTGCACGGCTTTCTTTTCCATTCTTTATAATATTAAAGTGCATTGATAACGTCATAGGCGTACCACCCTATTAATCTACAATCTAACAATCTTTTATACTCTGCAAACCACTTTAAAATCCATAATGTCGTTTCCGAACTACAGACCTGTAACAAAGGTGTTAAAAAAACAATTTGTCAATATAATAAATCACAATATTTTTGTGTTTCTTGAGGATCACGAACAAAGCGACGTTGCCACCGTTAGGAATTTATCAAGGAATGTCATTTTATGTTTGTAATTACATATTTTAGTTGGATACATACATACATGGCCCGTCTATGATGTACAGTTACCGTCACAAAAATCCGGGCAGCAGTTTTTTTCTATTGTAAGCCGACCTTTATACATTTCGAATACCTAAAAATTACCTGTTTTAATGACATTGACAAAAATTGTCAACTGAAATTTATTTACGGCTAGTGAAATAAATTTACAAATATGCCCCGTCATTTAAATGCTGCGGAAAAGGCCAAAATTGTGGCACTGCTAGAAGAAGGATGGTCAGAGAGACGGGTGGCTCAAAGATTTCAAACGCCAAAAAGTACAGTTCATGATATCAGATGGAAAGAATAGAAGGAACAGGCCTTAAAAGGGCATCGACAGAAGAACATGAGAATACTCTAATTCAATACCTAAGGAAAAATCCTTTTAATACGGCTGTTTTAGCTCACAATGTAACTGATTTTCCGGGTTCCGTTAGAACCGCACAACGAAGAATAAGAGATGGTTCAAATTCGTAATCACCATGCAGCTAAAAAGCCTTTCCTAACGGTAACCAACAAAGAGTGGGTTATGCATTACAATATTACGGAGGTGGTATAAATGCTTCGGAAAATGTAATTTTCACAGACGAAAATATTTTCCGATCATGTTACACCGGGAGAGTAAGGGTATATAGACCACCAAATACACGGTTTGATGAACGCTACACTCAGAATATTTCAACAAGCGGCCGTTTTTCTGTCAACGTTTGGGGGTAGATGAGTGCACAGGGTATAGGAGTTTGTACGCGCATAGAAGGTAGATTTAATGCACAAAATTACATACAACTATTGGAGAACGTGATGTTGCCATCGGTTAATACGGTTAATGATATGTTTACCAACATGATAACTGTCCGTTTCATACTGCCCACGCAGTATCTGATTGGATGCAACAAAGGGACATTTAAGTATTACCCTGGCCTTCTAGGAGTCCAGATTTAAATCCGATGGAAAATGTTTGGGGTTACATGATCAAGAGAATTAACAAATATAATAATTTTCGTCCAGAAAATAGAGAACAATTGTGGCTGAAAATACAAGAGACTTGGAATCAACTAACGCTAGAATACTGTAATGGTCTGGTGGCTTCAATGCCTAAAAGATTAACTTCAGTTATTCAAAGTAATGGAAGGGCAATAAAATATTAAATACTATGGTTTTATTTCCTCCTCAGTTTATTTATATTGCCATAGTTTTGTAGTAGTAGAGTTACTTTAACTTTCTTTTAAGCTATTTCTGTATTGAATAACAAGTTATTATTGTCTAATTTACTTTACCAAAATCTCTTTACCACTACAGAACATGACAATACTTTCAATCTATGGCAGTAAAGGTAAAAGCCTGAATTACCAAAATTCAGGAAAAAAATGATAGCTGTCAGATTAGTGCCCGGATTTTTTTGACGGTAACTGTACGTGAACACAAAGACAGAATTCTCAGGCTATGACGGGGTGATTAGAAGAATGAGCGACGCCCGAGGTTCCTTAATCAAAGTCAAAGTGACAGGACGTTGACGTCAGCTTGTTTATTAGTAAAAAAATGTTTGAAAGTTCGTGAAAAATTTAAACTTCTTTTAAGTAAACAAACTGTCGTTAGTTTGAAACATAGTCAATTTTGACCACATAAATTATAAAACTCTGATTAACTGTGTAGAATATTATAATTGTGAGTATTAAAGCCAAACTCCACGTTCCATGAGAAAATATCTGCGGATTTAAGGTGAGGCCTAAAAATCTACTTTTCGTAATAAGATTTTACGTCCGTTTTCGACAGGCGCTTATTGTGAAAGTGGGAGGCGCTTATTGCGAAAGTGGGAGGGGAGTTAACGGTCATCCGTGACACTCTACTAGAGGAAAAAATGCATAACCTCCATAAAGTATGGGAAGGTGCAGAATTTTTGATTCAATATTAAAAACTGCATAATTGTTGATCGATAGGCGTTAGTCTCCCGTTTACGCTGATCCTCTTCCCTTTTCTAACCTGTACGGTTTCGGCGCGAAACTTTGTAACGCCCAGTGCCTACACAACCAAGCCCAAACCGAATAACTAACTATTTCTAAAATATACAGATAAAAAAATAAACACCGGGTTTGGGAACACTAAACTTTATCAACAATAATTATCTGCTCCTTGGCGGTCACTTTTCTCATAAGATGCTAAAATATTAATCCTATTATTACACGGAGCTTTCCACAATGGAAAAGACGAAACTTATGCAACCGAATTTCAATAAGGAACCGTGGTTTAATATGGCCGAGCCCTCCCAGCCGCGTTTCAGTTCTTCGAAGTTCGTTGAGCAACAACATTCCACTCTAAAGCAGAAAGAAATTAAAATTAAATTCGTATTTATTCTATAGGATTTTTACTAAAACAGACAACCAATAACATCTTAAGGTGGGAGTATCAACATGCTTGCCAACCTATAACCTATTTCGCGTAGATTTATTCACGTTTTCTAGCTTTTATACAAAATTTAAAGAAAATCAGTATCGACTTGATATTCTATAGGTAATAATTGACATATTTAATAAATATCAAGGAATTTCATAACTTATTTTAGGAGAATTGTATAGCGAAAAATATCGGGTAAGATTTTTTTAAACATTATTATGTCATTGTCACTCATTGTTCTTTCACTATACAATTCTCCCAAAATTAGCAATGAAATAAATTGATACTTTCGTAATATATCAGATATAGTCGGATCTGGTCTTATCGTGCGGGTCATACGATTCAAGAAAGACATACTCTCAGTTTTTGTTTTCTTTACTTGCGTTTAATTTTACCCTCTAAATAAAATACGTAAGATAAATGAGACAGACTTATGTATTTTTGACATGAAAGACAAGGATATGTATTTTATTTTCAGCGATTCACAAAAGTTTGTACCTGCCACCTTAGTTGATTTAAAGATGTCAGTTTTGTGACTTTGACAGTTTGTGACAAAAGTAAACAATTTTCTGGGTTTTTGCATCCCCAATCAAAAAAAATGGTACTTAATCTGATAAACTATTTCGAAAAAGTTTAAGGACTGTGCAGAAAATTGTGCATGAAACAAAACATAACATAATACCCAAGAATACTAAAAAGTGTAAACGAAGCAAGCCAAAGACTGAGGATTTAAGCGAAAATATTAAAATGGGAGTTCGAAATGTGATTTACGATTTATACAAATCAAAAACCAATGTAACTCTTCCAGTTTTACAAAAAACATTAAAAATTCGGGGTGTTTTGGAAATTGGACTTGAAGCGTTATCAAAATTAATAAAAAATTTGGGTTTTCGCTATAAAAAAGACTGTAACCGAAGATTTTTATGTAAGCAGCCACAGTCAGCGTGTTCAGTTTTTAATATACGGACAATTACAAATCGAAATTTAGAAAAGTGGTATTTTTAGACGAAATGTGGATATTTTCGAATGGAAGTGGTTCAAAATCTTGGCAAGATGAGTCTGTACAAAGTGTTAAAAGGAAAAAGGGGTGCGGTACGGGAAAGCGTTTTATTATTTTGCATGCCGGTTCTGCAACAGGATATATTGCAGGTGCGAGTTTAATTTTTTCTTCAACATCAAAAAGTGCTGACTATCATGATAATATGAATTGCGAAATGTTTAAAAAATGGTTAAAAGTTCAATTGATACCAAATTTGGATGCTCCGTCTTTAATTGTATTAGATAATGCATCATATCATTCAAGAATTTTAAATAAACAGCCTACTTCATCTTGGAGGAAAAGTGATATTTATGAGTGGTTGGAAAACACAACCAAAATCCTTTACCAAATATGCTTAAATCGGAACTCCTATCAATAGCAAAGTCTCTTAAAAAACCCAAAATATACGCGGTAGATGAAATACTGCGTGAATATGGTCATGAGGTTCTACGACTGCCGCCATATCATTGCCAGTTTAACGCAATAGAATTAATATGGGCTGGTGCAAAGTCTTATTATGAAAAACATGTAGGTGATGGTCTTAAATCCGACCAAGTACAAATAGTTTGGCAAGATTCGTTAGATCATATTACACAAGAGTACTGGAAGAAATCGATGGAACATATAGAAATATTATTAAGGGATTGGTGGGATCGAGAACAAGTACTAGATGTCGAAGTAGCGCCAATGATAATTATTGCTCCATTCGAAGACGACGAGGACTTTTCAGATTTTATAAGTGACGATGAGAGTTTTTAGGCTATAATTATAAACGGTGTTTTTCGTTTACATTTTTTAGTATTCTTGGGTATTATATTATGCTTTTTTTTCATGCACATTATTCTGCATAGTCCTTAAACTAATTCCCAGTGTTTTCATTACGGTTTCCTGCATATTGGTTTGCGAATTTCCACGTTTTCTTTCATTATCGAAATAGTTTATCAGACTAAATGCCATTGTATTTTTAGGTTTTAGTGGTAAAATTGTTAGAATAAATTGCACTGTTTATTATTGTCGTTTTTAATTAAAGGGTACAGTAGGTATATAATTAACGATTATATAATTTTTTTGTAAATTTTTCAACTCCCCTGTACATAATTTTTACAAAACTAATAATATTAGGTATATATGTGGCTATCTTCGCGATAGCTAAAATAATGAAACTATTTTTCCTTCCTTCGGTATATTTGTAAATAATCTCACAACATTTTGATAGCCTCTGTGTTGTCTGATTTGACGCATATGATCAGTGACCTTTGGACCCGCACGTTAAGACCAGATCTGACTATACTACCTAAATAATGTACCGACGATATTGATTTTCTTTAAATGTTAGTTATTAAAATAATAAATTCAAAAAATCAACGCGAAATAGGTTATAAATAAATAAATAAATAAATAAATAAATAAATAAATAAATGTTTATATTTCCAAAGACATTTTACAATGTATAGGTTTCGTCAGTTGAGTTGCGTTTAAAATGACACAAAAAATAAAAACGATTAAACCATTAAAAAATCAGACATTTAAAAATTCGTCCAAGCTATAAATAGACTTACTGACTAAATATTTTCTTAGGCACCTTTTAAAACTTAGTAAATTAGTAGAATTCTTTAAATGTTCAGGAAGCATATTAAATAACTTAGGTCCTAGAACATTTGGAGAATCTCTGGCAATGTTTAGATTACAATGCTTTATATAAAAGTCTGACTTATGTCTTGTGTTAAAATTATGTAACATAAAATTTTTTTTGAACTTAGCCCTATTTAAAAATACATAAACACACATTTCAAAAATAAACACAGATATGACAGTTAATATATTATAAGTTCTAAAAAGGGTTCTACAGGAATGCGTAGAAGGAACATTTATAATATTTCTTAAAATTTTTTTCTGACACAAAAGAACATCAGAAACCATAGGTGACCTACCCCAGAAACAGACGCCATAAGAAATTCTGCTACCCACTTGAGCATGATAGAGTGTCAAAAGCTGTTGCGTAGTAAGTACCGGGTGTAACATTTTGAACTGGTATGATATTGAATTAAGTTTGGCACAAATAGCCCTGCAATGTGGTTTCCACGAAAGAAACCTATCCATTTTTAAACCCAAAAAATTTACACTTTCGGTAAATAAAATCGGACTTTCAGCAATCTTTAAAACTGGGGGCGTTTGCGCAGTTCTTTGACGGGACTGGAAGAGCAATGCCTGAGTCTTGTCGGCATTAACATAAAGGTCGATGCCACTAAACCATTCATGCAAAGCCACCAAACTACTCTCGCATCGTGTCTGTAAAACATCCAAGGATTCCTCAGACAAAACCATGGAAGTATCGTCAGCATAAATGGTTAAATCAATATCAGGATCGACAGTGACTATGTCGTTGACATACAGTATAAAAAGTATTGGACCCAATATGGAGCCCTGTGGTATGCCAGTATCCACACTGCGGGTATCCGAATCAAACTCACTACAATTGCCACCTGTTTTATGCTTGATACTGACATACTGCCTACGATTTTTTAAAAATGACTCGATCCACGACAACGTAGAGCCCCTGATGCCGTACTTGTAAAGTTTCTCACACAATTTTGAATGGTTGACGCAGTCGAATGCCCTACTCAGATCAAGAAAGATTCCAACAGGACACTCGCCAACATCAATCCTCTCCACAACTTTCTCATAAAAGGAGTTAACGGCGGAACTTGTAGATCTTCCGCACAAAAAGCCATGTTGCCTATCTGAAATAATACCGTTTCTTGACAAAAACGGTAAAAGGCTCTCCAAAAAAGCGTACTCGAAAATCTTCGAAAAAGAGGAGGACATACACACAGGCCTATAATTCTCCATTGATTGAGGGTCCCCCTTTTTAAAAATTGGGACAACTTTGCCTATCTTTAGATCACTAGGAAACCTACCAGATAAAAAACTTAAGTTTATCAAATGAACAAGTGGCTCGACTATCGCCGGACCAATTTTCTTCAACAGACAAACCGGAACATCGTCATTGCCTGCAGACCACTTGTTTTTTAGTTTAGAGTTAATAATGCGAAGAATATCCATATTATTCAACGGCTCAAGAAAAAGTGAAAACTTATTTTCGACAATTTTACATTTAGAACTTTTTGTAGGACTATTTATTTTATTAAGAATATCTTTCGGAGTGTTGACAAAAAAATTATTAAACAAATTAACTAGGTCCTGCGGATTTTCAATAATGTCGTTATCATGTTTAATGTTAAAATTAGATTCTTTTTTTGTTTTTGACCTGCCCGAAAGATCTGAAATAACTTTCCAAGCCATCTTGCCCGGATTATCTGAGTAAAATATTTTTGACTGATAATACTCTCTCTTTGTCGTTTTTACCAAGGTGTTATGTTTTTTTTTGGATAATTTATAATGTTCTTTTAAATCGGAATTGTTTTTTGAGAGAATATAGAGGTCCTTTAAGGCCGCGCTAGAAGATCTTACTTCAGGGGTCAACCATTTTTTATAATTATCAAAAATAGGTTGGCAATAGATTGAATGACGTTAAGAATTCAACCTATACATACATTTTATGTGAAATAAACAAATAATCCGATAAATATCCGATAATAATAAATTTGATAGATAGAAACGTCTTTATTTTCGGCGAAGGTCAGCAACAGCTGTTTGCTTAACCGAGTATGTATAATAGATTTACAAAAATTTGAATTTTACAAAAAAAAATACTAAATTTTAGTAATTTTAAATCCAATTATAAAAGAAACTTAAAATGATGTCACGCCTGTTTACGTGCTGTAGCTTTAATAATAACTTTTCTATGTTCAACTTGTGTTGGCAGTGACGTTGTTTTCTAAGGAGGTCGAAGCCCTGAAGATGATCTAGTTTAAGCCAATAGTACTTTACACCGAAACTTTAACCTAATGGTTTAGCTGCGAAACCGGTTTTATGAGCTGAACAGAAAATTGGCATTTTCAAATAAGCAGTTGTATAGGTATAAGAAACGTTACAGCGTATTTTTTTTAACTTGAAACTGTAAGTAATTGCGCTATAAGGATAAACAATTATCACTGGCCGACAAGATTTTTCTAACACAGGTCAGCTCTTTATTTTTATAATGGAAATACCCTTCTAATAATAGAAAAAATATTCGGAAAGCCCCAATACGTATCATTTTTCAATAGCTTAATAAGACCATTTTACATTAGCAGGTAGTCAATTTAATTAGGGGACGGTTACAATGGATGCATTTTATAACAGAAAAATTACCTGAACTGTATTATTTAGAATATTATACATAAAATTAACATTAAACATTATTCTTCTGTTGAGTTTCGAAGTGAGTGGTTCTCTGTGTGTAGATAAAAAAGTTTTTTTAAGAAAGAAAATGTCGAATCAAACGCGCCGGTGTTGCAAAATTTCTCCTGACAGATTTTGTTACATTTGTGGAGCATTTATGGTGAAATCACAAGCCAGGCCATTTTCTGAAAATGTTAAAAAAGCCTACTTCAAATATTTTGGTGTTTTAATTGGAGATCAAGACAAGCAGTGGGCTCCCCATGTGTGTTGTGTTAGTTGTAGCGTGTCATTGGTGGAGTGGATGCAGGGAAAGAGAAAAAGCATGCCTTTTGCAGTTCCAATGGTATAGCGAGAACCCACTAATCATTTTGACAATTGCTATTTTTGCCTGACAAAGACTGAAGGTTATTCCAAAACGGGAAAGCACAAGATTGACTATCCAAATTTGCAGTCTGCCATACGGCCTGTTCCTCATAATGCAGATTTACCAGTGCCCATTGCGCCTTTAAATCCGCAAAATATTGTTTTGGAAGATATTTGAGACAACGCATCATCAGGCAGCTCCGAGGAACAGCGTACCGACCCTGATTTTACTCCAGGGCCCAGTTCCGGCGAGCCACATTTCATTGTTCAAAGTGAGTTAAATGATTTAGCACGTGATTTGGGGTTATCAAAGCAACAGTCAGAACTTCTTGGTTCCCGTCTTCAGGAATGGAACTTGTTAGCCAAAGAAACCAAAATTACAACTTTCAGGAAAAGAAATGCTACGTTTTCTGCATTCTAAAGTATGGAAAATTCGCTGTGTGCGTGTACTGATATCGATGGTTTAATGCAGGAACTTGATATTGAGCATTCTCCCTGTGAGTGGCGCTTATTTATAGACTCGTCTAAATACAGTTTAAAAGCTGTGTTATTGCATAATGGAAATTTAAAACCCTCTATACCAGTTGTCCATTCTGAGTGTGAATGACGATGAAAGAAAATTATGAAAATATGCGCACACTTTTGAATAAAGTAAACTACAACAGGTATAAATGGCAGATATGTGGGGACCTAAAAGTTATAGGAATTTTAGTAGGACTTCAGGGAGAATTGTAATAAAAGATTGGCCACAAAGAAGTGAATTTCAGCCGGGATCTCAAAATGTTAAGTTTGCACCTCTTGTAGATCCCAAAAAAGTCCGTCTGCCTCCTCTTCACATTAAACTTGGGCCGATGAAAAACTTTGTGAAAGCTATGAATAAAGACGGTGATGGATTCAAATATCTAAGACAAGTATTTCCCCAGTTAAGTGATGCCAAATTAAAGGAAGGCATTTTTCTTGGGCCATAAATCAGAAAATTGCTGGACGATGTCAACTTTACAGAGAAGCTTACCAGGCAGGAACTCAGAGCATGGAACTCATTTGTTAGTATAGTAAGGGGATTTTTGGGCAACAATATGGATGCAAACTATCAACAGTTAGTTGATGAACTTTTAGATTCCTACAAATCGCTTGGTGCCCGATGTCATTAAAAATTCACTTCCTCTATTCCCATCTGCCATTTTTTCCTGAAAATTTGGGAGCTGTCAGTGACGAGCAGGGTGAAAGGTTCCACCAGGATATCAGGACAATGGAAATTCGCTATCAAGGACGAAGGGATCCAGCCATGATGGGTGATTACTGTTGGGTTTTGAAAAGAGAATATATGACCCCTCATAAAAGGGAAAAATAAAATTTAATTAGTGTGTTTAGTTAATATTTGTAATGTTTGTGTTTTTCTTAGATGTACGGTATGTTTTGTAGGTGTAAAAATTTAAATATAGTCGATATACACAGTTAGAAAATTCTTAAATTATTTTTTCAATAGATATTAAATATTGTAACATTAAATGTGGTACTATAAATGTAACAAGAAAACGTTACGTGTTACAACTTTTTTTTTTTCATTTTCGTATTTGGATAGGTCCATTCTACCACAAGATGCTATTTAGCTTTGTGTTATAACAAAAAAAAAATTTTTGTCGGCCAGTGATTGTTAGCCGATGTTTGGATTAAACTAAAACGCAATAGCAATTGCTCCCCTGTCGTTTTTAATATCTTACCTTTCACACCAGTCGGCAGCCATTTTAGGCTCCCCCCTCCTTCCGATACTGCCATTACTGCTAATGCTACCAATACTATCAGATCTGCCCAGTTTCCTTTTCCTATTTATCACCTCCCTTACCTGGGACTCCACACTAGCTGCCTATGATCAAACAAAATATTACTAAAACAGCAGTAATATTATAGTCACGATGCGAAATTTGGCACTCGATTTTTTTATTTATTGTAAAATCATAATTAATTGAACAGGAAATAAAAACGACTGCTAAAATTTTTGTTATACAATGGATGGTTCATCGGTTTTGTTTTAATTTAAGAGTCAGTTAAAACAAACTAAATTGTAGCACACTTTTTTAAAAAATTATTAGGCCCTCTACAAAACGAAAGTCCTCAGAGATAAACAGAGTACAGGCCCGTCTTCTCTGCGTGATTTCGACTAGAGTTTGGAAAACGAGACATCAACAACAAGGCTTTCCTTTATTGATATATTATGTTATATAATTAATTTGTGTTGGGCTACATGCTTCGTGAAACTGTTGTTCCATTGCACAGGAAGAAAAAATAATAACTACTTGTTATGTTTCACAAATTTAATCAGTTTCCTGACACGTGTTTCTGCCCTTGCGGGCCATTGTCCAAGGAGTACGAGAATATGCTGGTAGTATATGGTGCAATATAGGTTATGTTTATTTAAGGCAAAAAGTTTATAGTGAGTCTCTCTAGCTTCCGGTTGACGGAGCCGACATTACATACCTTTTCTTCAGGGGAAAGTCCGCCATTTTGTCCTTTTTCAGCGCCTTCCGGAGAATTACCACCAGATGCCGCCTCGCTCGTCCTTTTTATGCAGACGTTGTTCGAGTATAGAACGTTGTTCACGTAGGTACCGCAGGGCGCGTAGTTTATCAGTTCGTAACTTTTTGTATACTGAAATATAAAATTTATATAATATAGATTTACAAGGGTGTCCGAAAAAAGGTGGTCAATCCGTTAACCATACATTCCTTGAGCAAAAATAATACTACTTTTATAATGCCTTTTTTCATTTTTGACCCTTATGTTCAATATACAGAGCTTCAAAATTTGAAATTAAAACCTTAATTTCTTGAATAATTCGAGTATGTCCGGTCAATCTAGACATTCGAAGATACATAAAGTTACAGCAAGCTGAAAATCAGTAAAATTGTTCAAAATATAATTATAAAGAAAACTTTTAAGTTCCCCATCATTCCCGTGTATGGAAAAAAATTTACTCGAGTTCAAAGGTCAAAAAAATTAGTTTATTTACAACCATACATGTAATGTTAACATTACAACATTTTTAAAAGCTTGGAAGTGTCACATTACCTACGTCTACTTCCCTCTTCCACTTCCCTTACCCACTTCCCTCACCCATTTCCCTCATTCTTGTCATTCAACCAGCATATTTTTGTTTGGCGTCAAAACAATAAATGTTATATTTTGACATTTTTACTACATTTTTTGAAAAAATCAAATATTATCTAATTTTCAAATAACGGTGTGGTTGTAAATAAAATAGTATACAAACCTCAGAGGAAAGTTTTTGTTACTGTCACGAGATTAAAGTTAACCTCGACGCTTCGCGTCTCGGATAACTAACTAATCTCTCGACAGTAATGAAACACTTTCCTCTTCGGTATGTAATATACTATTTTCGCGATTTTCAGCAAAACGGTAGGTTTTATCATAAAAATATCCCAGACAAAAATTGTAGATCATAATTATCTATAAAATATGTATCAATACTTTTTTTCCTACGAGCCACCGTTTCTGAGATACAACGATTCAAAAAGTTGTAATCGTCATAATATGCATGAGTACGCCACGTATACAGATCTCTAGAGTTGTTATATATGTTGAAATATTTTTCTATCGGTCATTGTAACTTATACTTAAAATATAAAATATACATAAGTTATAACTATAAGAATATCAGATAAAATGAAACCCAGTCCCTTAATTTATACGCCACTGTAACTTCGAGACAACATCTGTCTCTTGTCCTTGTCTCTTCTGCTAAGTATCATCGTGATTGCTATGTTGCTTTCTTAAAACCTTCCACTGGAGCTAAAATCGGTCGTCCTAAAGACGAAGCTACGAATCTGGCAATGGAGGAAATATTTACTTACATTGAAAGAGGTATGACTGTCAGTTCACTTTGAACGAATTAACAAATGTTTGCAAAACTACGATTTTAGATTACAGAACGATTAAGCTACGACTAAAACTAAAGTATGGTGATAAACTTATTATCACTGAGAAATCGGGAGCATCAACATTCATATGCTTAGTGCATAATCATCATGATATTTTGAATCAAGCCTGGTACGAAAAAAAAATTAATAAAAAATAAGAACGATTCAGAGTCTTAGACGCAGCTGCAGCTATTATTCGCGAAGATATTCAAACCGCAGTGTTTGATAATTCTAACTACACTCCACCAATTCGCACGTTTGAAGATTTAAATAATGAAATCCAAGAATCGTTGACATATCTTGTGGAACGAGAGCTGTTCGACCAAGGTCTTTTAAGTCTAAATTCCAATTAGGCCTCGCAGTTTTTTTTCATCGAAGGTTCGGGTCTAAACGTCTTATACAAATCTTTTCGTCTTTTGGTTTATGTGCATCTCTTATAATGATACA
Source organism: Polydrusus pterygomalis (assembly GCA_963969555.1). Lineage (NCBI taxonomy): Eukaryota > Metazoa > Arthropoda > Insecta > Coleoptera > Curculionidae > Polydrusus > Polydrusus pterygomalis. The sequence continues at coordinate 19,296,865 of OZ018385.1, read as the reverse complement.
ATAATGTACGAGGCTGCAGTAGTTTATCATCGTCCCCCCCATGTCCTACCACCAGAAAGTGGCACTCTTATTCAATACGTTGCAGACAATGCTGATATTAATGTAAATACGCTAGAAGGCAATAACACGCTCCACATAATGGGTATTATTCGTATTATGACGATTACAACTTTTACAACTTTTTGAATCGTTATATCTCCGAAACGGTGGCTCGTAGGGAAAAAAGTATTGATATATTTTTTATAGATAAGATCTACAATTTTTGCCTGGGATATTTTTATGATAAAACTTACCGTTTTGCTGAAAATCGCGAAAAACTCATTTTTTAAACTTTGACTCGAGTAAAATTTTTTCCATACACGGGAATGATGGGGAACTTAAAAGTTTTCTTTATAATTATATTTTGAACAATTTTACTGATTTTCAGCTTGTACCTTCACTCTCATTTTTTGCTATAGATTGACCGGACTTTAATAAGATATAATAATAATAATAAGTTTATTTAAAATTTAATAATATAATAAATATGTTTATGTTGTCTTCGATAAACTTATTCTTCAATCCCCTGAAGCTGAGCTTGTTAGATATAAATTTATAAATAAAATAATATATAAAATATATAAATTTCAAATTTGGTACATTGTTTTAACATAAAGAGTTACATCTTTTAAGATAAACAAAACAAAAACAATTGTCAAATATTCAAAATAGGGGGTCCCGTACCCGCTGACCCCCCTGATTTTTAGTACATGCGCCACTGACTTCCGAATTATATCTTTCATCTGGCAGCACCTAAGCGAACTACAATTATGACTTTGTAAAATGTTAAAGCCCGGACCTGTCTAATTTCCCATTCGTCAAACGATAATGTTGCAGTGCGCATGTCTAATCGTGTGTAGTTCTGTTTACATGCGCGAGGCTATAAATTTGCTTGCTTTCGTGATTATTGTTTGCTTATCTAAAGGCGATCTTATCTATGATTTAACTACTGGCAACCAGAAACACACAATGACATTTTTTAAACTACCTTAAATGTTAAGATTATGGTTAAAATAATGACGAAATAGAAACATTCTCATTTTTGGAACCCTCAAATTTCAACTTATATGTACTTACATCATCGAAAAAAATAGTGGCATGTTTGGCGGCAATGAAATTGCAGTAGCCGAACTTGTCCAAGTCGACATCGTTTGACGATCCTTTGCCAACGTTCAGGATTCGGTAGCGCATCGCCACCGCTTCGGGGAATCTCGTCGAAACGGTCGGTCTAAAGCCCATGAAACTAAAGAATTATATACATAAATATTTCATATAACAGGGCTTGAGCAAGGGATGTGCTCGAAATATGTCTTTCTTTTTTTAGGTCGCCGTTTTCGCTACACGTAAAAAGCTGCCACTTGATTGGCGTTCATGGCTTGACTAAAATAAAGTTGGCTGCAATTGGTAGCCTTCTGGAAGGTTATCATTATCAGCGGCATGAAAATTGCTTGAAATCTCTTTAAATCTGTTCCTCCTCATTGAATTTGATACCAACGTATTATGAACGTCTTCACTTTCTTGTGTCTTCACAGTACATTCGCCTTCTTGGTAAAGAAACATAACCAGACAAAAGTAGAATACATAGATTTCGTTATCCGAGAGCTCAAAATTTTGTTTATTTTGCTTGGCAGCATAGGCGTTGGAATATTTGACAAGATCTAATACAGTTATTATTGGTGACATCATAAGTTCAAAAAATTGCAAGGGCGAACTTTCTGACGTTAGTGTAACTGGCGGGTCTGTCTCGTTATTGATTGTAGTGCGCGAAGAGACATTTTATTTAACAAAGATACAAAAACTAAAATTATTAATCACATTTTTGCAGTACATGGAGACGAGGCGCCATCATATTCTGGTACTTATCCCAAGGGGCTAGGATTTACATTTATTGTAAGTTTTTGACGGACTATCCTGGGAAAAAGACTTAAAATATGTTTAATTATACTTTTTAAGGGAAAGAAAGAAAAACTAAAAGTCTTTCTCCACAAAATTTAATAGAATAAAATTCTTCAAGGGCCGTTACATGTTTCGAACGTAGAAACGTTCATCATCAGGAGACAGAAAATATATTTCGTGCTGATGGTTTTAGCAGAAGAGAAAGTGGTGTAGAACCTTAATGGAGCTCGTATGGAATTAAAACTTGAAGTGTAGAAGAGACATAATATGAAGGAAATTGATGAAAATTAAACCATACTGAGTATGTGAGAAGCCAGTTAGGGGGGTCTAAACTAACCAAATAAACTGGGGAAGAAGAAAAAACCTTTCTAAAAAGAAGGTGTGGTAGATTATTTAAATTTTTTTATAAAACATCTTTAGGTGTATGTCTGTAAGACATTGTAAGGGTAAAATTAGTCAAAATAATGAAGATATCACAAGAAAAATGCATTCCAACTATTCTATTTTACCCACATTTTCAAAATTAAATTTTAAAAGGTAAAATAAAATTGTTTGCTGATGATACTGCTACTGTATATTTTCATGAAGACTATGCTCAAATTCATAATAACATTAACCACGACCTAAATATAATATGTAAATGGTTGGAAATTAATAAATTATCATTAAATTTTGATAAATCATCTTTTATGTTTATAAGTAAATGAAATTTAAAAATAATAATATTTCTTCACTATCTTTCAATAATCATATAATTAAATATACTAATACAATTAAATTTTTAGGTTTATATTATTGATGAAAATTTAAGTTGGAAAAACATATGGAGTATTTAAAAAGTTACATCTCACCAAATTGGCATTTTGTTTAAAGCTAAAAATTATATATCATTAAAATATTTAAAAAATATATATTATTATTTGGTTTATTCAAAATTACAGTATATGATTTCAATTTGGGGATCAGTGAATTTAACTACAATTCAGCCATTAAAAAAACTACATAACAAAATAATTAAATGCACACATAAACTTCCTTTTTTAGAACCAACTATAAATTTGTATGAACCAAACGGATATTTAAATTTAGAAAAGCTTTATAAATTAAAACTATGCATCTAATAAACTCTATTGTTATTAAAGAAAAACAATCAAATATATTTTCTTCAACCAACATTATTCACATCACGAGACAAAACCATCCTATTCAAACACCTATGGTAAAAGTAAAGAGTACTTTTGGCCAAAGATCCATATTATATAAAGGAATAATAATTTACAACAGTTCGCCGAAAAAAAATATAGACTTTTAAAAAAGCACTAAAAATAAAAAATAAAATTAAATGTTAGTTTATTACTATTTTTTTATTGTAAATGATTATTATAATAAATTGTATATTTAATGTTATATTCTCTATAATAAACTTTTTAAGTTGGTTGAGAATAAATACATATTAATAATATAGGAAAGAAAGAAAAAACTAAGTCTTCCTCCACAAAATTTAATAGAATATAGAAATTCGTTAGGGGTCTCTACATGTTTCGAACGTAGAAACGTTCATCTTCAGGAGACAGAAAAAATTTATATAGTGCTGATGGTATTAGCAGAAGAGACAATGGTATAAAACCTTAATGGAGCTTTCATGGCATTAAAAAATTGAAATGTAGAAGTGAAGTATATAAAAAAGTTGAGAGTTAAAACATGCTGAGCATGTAAAGAAAGTTAGTATAGGAAGTCTAAACAACCAAACTAAATGAGGAAGAAAAAAAGGGGCCTTCCAAAGAGAAGGTGTCGAGGATTTTTTAAATCATTTATACCGGGTGTCCACGGAAGGTGGCTCGCCCCTCTACCTTTTTTGGTTTTCAAGGTAATGAAATAAAATTCGGGGGATTTGTATACGACATAAAACTGCATTTTTTTGACAGGTGACTCAACATTATGGAACTTCCGGTTTAACCGGAAGTGACATAAACTTTCGATTTTTAGATGGGACACCTGGTATATTTTTACTTCTTTTGACTCCATATGATATTCTAAATACAACGATGTGTCACTTGTCACTTTTTGTCACCAAGAAAATATTTTTTTTTCCAAATTTATTGTTTTATCTAGAGGGCTATGAATACCTTAAAATCACTTATTTCAGTTCTTTTATCTTGGGAACAATACAATTTTACTATTTTTGGTCCAATGCTATGTGCTATGTCAAATTTAATCTTTAAAGTTGTATAACTCATTTTTTTAAATGGCAACATGGTGGCTCGTCGGGTTAAGAAAAAAGATGATTTTATTACGATTATTTTGATATCACATACTATTAGGTTTTAGAAAAGCTGCCATTAAAAAACTTTAAAAAGCTAACTTAGAAATTTCCTAAAATCAAGCATCTTTTGAGAATAAATTTAGATTTAAATGCATCACCTGTGACCAGCAAAACTAATAAAACAAAATCATGCCTTGAAGAAAATTGACATGCCTACAGATTTTGCCAAAGTAAATTAGTTTGTTGTTTAAAAAACATGGAAAATAATAGTTTTACAAGGAGTGAAAAAGTTGATATGTTATTAGTGTTTGGAGAATGTAGAAATAATTCAACCGATGCTGCACGACTTTACGCACAAAGATATTTTAATCGGCGTCATCCAACCCGGCACTATTAGGTACCCAAAACTGGTTCCGAAAATGCGAAATGAGCCTGACAATAATAACACATCAACTTTTTCACTCCTTGTAAAACTAGTATTTTCCATGTTTTTTAAACAACAAACTAATTTACTTTGGCAGAAGCAGGCTGTTGGCATTTCAATTTTCTTCAAGGCATGATTCTGTTTTATCAGTTCTGCTGGTCACAGGCTACTTGATGCATTTAAATCTAAATTTATTCTCAAAATATGCTTGATTTTAGGAAAGTTCTAAGTTAACTTTTTAAATTTTTTTAATGGCAGCTTTTCTAAAACCTAATAGTGTATGGTATCAAAATAATCGTAATAAAATCCTCTTTTTTTTAACCCGACGAGCCGCCATGTTGCCATTTAAAAAAAATGAGTTATACAACTTTAAAGATTAAATTTTACATAGCACATAGCATTGTACCAAAAATAGTAAAATTGTATTTTTCCCAAGATTAAAGAACTGAAATAAGTGATTTTAAGGTATTCATAGCCCTCTAGATAAAACAATAAATTTGGAAAAAAAATATATTCTTGGTGACAAAAAGTGACAAGTGACACATCGTTGTATTTAGAATGTCATATGGAGTCAAAAAAAGTAAAAATATACCAGGTGTCCCATTTAAAAATCGTAAGTTTATGTCACTTGAGGTTAAACCGGAAGTTCCATAATGTTAAGTCACCTGTCAAAAAATGCAGTTTTATGTCGTATACAAATCCCCCGAATTTTATTTCATTATCTTGAAAAACAAAAAAGTTAGAGGGGCGAACCACCTTCCGTGAACACCCGGTATATTTTTTTTTGTAAAATCATTGAAATGTCTGATGACAGTATAAAGATAAGAATCGTCTGTGGAAGTCATAATGTCAGAATAGTTGAAAAATGGTTTTTGGGGTACTGGGGGTTAAAGTCCAATAACCCCACGAGAGGTTAATTTAGATAATATTAATAATAATAATATTTGCAATTATACTTAAAACATGTATTTTAATTATTTTATGAGTCTAATAATATGTGACTTAACAGAAAGTTTGTTGGAGTGTAACTATAGTGGACCATAATATAATCAACCAGAAAAATTATGTACAATTCAGAGTACATAATTTTTCTGGTTGATTATATTATGGTCCACTATAGTTACACTCCAACAAACTTTCTGTTAAGTCACATATTATTAGACTCATAAAATAATTAAAATACATGTTTTAAGTATAATTGCAAATATTATTATTATTAATATTATCTAAATTAACCTCTCGTGGGGTTATTGGACTTTAACCCCCAGTACCCCAAAAACCATTTTTCAACTATTCTGACATTATGACTTCCACAGACGATTCTTATCTTTATACTGTCATCAGACATTTCAATGATTTTTGATTGCTTTAAAATATAAACAATCTGGTCTATGTAGATGAGGTCTTTGGAACATTCTTATTATTTTTAATTCTTACCTGGCATCATGCCGAACATCGGTAGGATCCACTTCCCGGGTCCTCACATTATAAAAATGTTTCGAAACCACCGGACAGAGCATCGCTCTTGCTCTTATCGTCGGCTTCGGCTTGTACTTCTTTTTGGGGCTTGCAAAAACCCTAAAATTAAAAAAAAAACTTGAATAGGATTCATATTCTCGCCGGACAAGATAAACTTCAGGTCGCATTGTGAAAATAATATATGTGAAACATTAATAATAATAATAATAAGTTTATTTAAAATTTAATAATATAATAAATATATTTATGTTGTCTTCGATAAACTTATTCTTCAATCCCCTGAAGCTGAGCTTGTTAGGGGCAAATCTTATTTTTTGTTTTATTATGTAAAATCATAAATATGCACTAAAAATCAAGTTTTAAAGTAAAAATGTTAATTTATAGTATAAACGCAGCTTTTTTGAAGAAATATATTATCTATAATAAAATTATTAATATATAATTTTTTAGTAAAAAATATTAAATATTACTTATATAAATTATTTAGAACAAAATTAATTATTTAAAGCATTTCTAAAAATATTTTTAAATTGTCTGTTTTTAATATCCATGTTTTTATTTCGACTTTAAATTTTTTTAATGAAATCAATTTTTTAATTTTTGTTGGTAAATAATAGTTTAAATAAAAACATAAATATTTGAAATTTTTTTGTCCTATGGACTTATTTATTTTAGGTTTTATGGTTATTTAATTTTTATGACGTGTATTATGATTATGGTTTTTAAATTGTATAAGGTTTTTATTTTTAAATATATATATTAAGATGTTATAAATGTAAAGTTGTCTTATGTTCAACTTTTTTGTTTCTGAATATAATTCTTTTGAAGGATAAAGATAATCTTTATTGAATATAATTTTTATAACCTTTTTTGTAATATTTCTAATTTTTTAATTAAGTATTCTGTAAGTGAAAATTCCAATTTAATTTACTATCAAAAATAATTCCTAAATATTTTATTTTATTAACTTTAAAAATTTGAATGTCTTCATTTATCTGAATACTATTCATATTTTGTGGTAGGTTATTTAGGTTTAAAGTAAAAGGAATATAATTTGTTTTATTAAAATTAATTGTTAACAAATTATTCAATTTTTTATAATTTAAAATCTTTTTTAATTTTATTATTTAAGTTTTCCCAATTTGTATCGGTATAAAAAATTGTAGTATCATCTCCAAAACTATGATATTGTCCATCGCAAATTATACTAAATAAGTCGTTAATATAAATATTAAAAAATAATGGTCCTAAAATTGTTCCTTGAGGAACAATTAAAATTAACGGTTCACGGTTTCTTACCTAGATATTCTGTCAATATCAGCCGGCGTTAACAGCTCACTCGGTAAGGGCATCTTCAAATTATTGTTCCCGTTACCCTGCGAATGGCTGTTCGACAGGTTATTTTGGGTGCGGTTTACTGTGGCTAGAAGTTGCTGCAGCCGTTGATATGCGAGTATTTTGATCAGGCGATCGTCCAGTTGCTTCAATTCAAACTCGGCTGAAAGATTATCAAAATTAACATATTTTTTTTTATCAGTATTTAACTTTTAATGAACCGATTTTGATGATTCATTTTCGTAGAGTACGGTCCTGATGTGGTCACAGGGCAACACATTTTGTAAAAATAAAGGGGATAGGGCATTAAGGGCTAATTTTGACCAATAAAGTTAAAAAAAAGTTAAAGGGGTAAGTAAGTAAGTAAAAGATATAATTTTGTTTTGTGGAAGTAGTCCATTATCTCAAAGTGGAGCTGTAGAGATATAGGGAAAAAACCACAGTCGTCTCCACAAATACTTATATTAAAAGAGTCAGATTAATGTCGTGTACATGTTTCGGTACTAGGGAGTACCATCATCAGCACCGAAGGGCCCAAGTACCACTGATGTAAAAGATTTTTTTTAAATTAAAAACTAAAAACCATGAATAAGACGAGGACATTTTGAGTGCTTAGACGAAAACATATTAAAAAGTGGTAGTAAAATAAAACTCGAAAGGAATCAATTTCTTCCTCTACCCTACATTGTAAACAAATAACAAACTGTTGACAAAAGATGCTATAACGGGGATATTAAATCTTGAAATATCAAAATATTTCAAAAACTATTAGAGATAGGGAAAGGACGTTCTTCACGGTAGTTGAAGAGTTTATGATAAGCTATAAGATGACAGAAAACTATATAGGGTGTTCCATTTAATAAAAGTGATATTTTTCAATTAATAGTTTTCTGACTTGAGTCCTAGAATGTAAACACACCCTGTAAATGAGACGTCAAATATTTCATAGTGAATATGTATTTTTGACTTTATTTAGTAAGTATAAAAATTATGAATCGCTTAGAGTCAAAATTTAAGTGGCATTTTCACAACAACGAGATGCTTGCAAATGCAAAATTTTCATTATAAGTCGAATTATCTTAAAAACTATAACTTTTTCCTATATTAAACCATTAATAAAAATGTATGAAATAACACGTAGAATTAATAAATGTATTTAAATATAGGGTGTCCCATTTAAAAAAATGTAACTTTATGACACCTTACTTTTTGGGCGCACCCTGTATAATTTAAAATATCTTTAAAATGTGCCAGATATCCAACCATATCTTAATAAAAATAGTATATTAACGTACACGTTTTATAAAGCATTATTTTATAGCACGCGTCCATGTTAAAAAACGAGCCGCTTGCGGCGAGTTTTATAACGGGACAAGTGCTTAAAACTGCTTTATATAACACGTAGTTATACTATTTTTTCTAATTTGTAGTTTTTTCAATAAAAAACACATAGTTAAAAAGAAAATAAATTCTTCAAATTTTGTTAATTTTTATGTATAAATTTTATGTTGGTAATACTATTTTTTATCATAGTAGCCTCTGGACAACAAAAATTATTTTGCGATCTGTCATTTTTTGATTTATTGACCCATTTTCACCACGAGATTCTAAAGTTATTTTAGCGATGAGATTTGAAATTAGACGAAATACGTTGTGTGATCCTTGTACATTCGGTACATATACAGAGCGTTTGGAAATTCGGGCGATTTTGCTACTTTTTTTCGAATTTCAAAAGACGCGATTTTACGTCACGGCATTGCAATTAATATAGGGAAGATGGAAAATTCAAATAAAGTTGAAGTTAAAATCGACATTGGAAGGTTAGTAGATTGAATTATGGATAGGATTTGGCAGAAAATGATAGCTTGAAGCATCTACAAAAGATTGATTTATAGATTCATGCAACCAACATACATGACTGTTATCCACACAGAATAAAAAAGTAGGTTATCAAGCCATTTTTCCTCTGCGAAAAATGGGTTTTCTCGTAAATCACAAAGGCCGCGCAAGTCAATGAAATAAAACATGTCATGTAGGGCCAACCTTTAAATAATAAAATTCGGAGTTCGAAATAGATCTGTTTCGAGAAATCTTATCTTCAGTGCATAAAATTACTCCGCGCAATTGTTGACTCACCCGGTACATCAGCATAATATTGTAACCGGACTAAGAAAGATTAGGGCGGACCAGGCTTTGTTTTACAGAGTTGTGGGTATATTATAAATTAAATGTTGCCCGGGCCCGGGCCTGTCTGTCTTCCCATTCGTTAAATGAGAATTTTGCAGTGCGCATGCCTATTCCTGTATGGATTTGTTTACATGCGCAAGGTAGGAAACTTGCAACTTTCGTGATTATGGTTTGCTGATTGTAAGGTATGTCTATGGTTTTTTAACAGTGATGAGTACCTAGGGTTGTGGATTTGACCGGTCAATTTGTTTTTGGCCAATTGACTGAAATAAATTAAAATTTAAAAATGCAGTGGATGAACCTAACTATACTTGCCAAATTTATTATTTTGTATTTTGGAAAAAATTAATTGTTTACAACAAGTTTTGCTTGTTCTGAAAAGTCTATTGCCATACCTAAATTTTATACAGGGTGGTCAACTGGATGATATGGTTAGGTCCGTCCAGGTACACATTCTATAAGTGTATATCTCAATAGTTGCTCCACAGTAGATACATTTCCCTTTTACTTTGTTTTCTTCTCTTATCGGTAAAACAATTCCAAATTTTGGTTTTGGACTTCCCCAAACTCATCGTAAATGCGACGTCGCGTCGTTAGTTCACAAAAATGCAATGCAAGTTCAAACCCTAACTCTGGCAAATACGAAATAAAAATAAATAGACTGAGAAGAATGTCTATGAAAATGGTATAAAAAGAGAATAACAATAACTTCTCTATTCCTTTCCTTCATTGTGATTGAATCCGTTCCGGGAACCACTAATAAACGAGGCCGACTATTGGGATTCCCAGAATCAGGTGTTATTGTTTTCTTAAATAACGGCGCTATAGTCAGGAGTCACACTGAGCGACCATGATCGACCGTCCGCGATCGACCGGCTACGACCAACAATCAAAATAGCTTAAATTCAGGGTTCTAGTCACACTGGTCGACCGACCACAACTGTCGACCGCTCGTACGAAAATGTCAAACCTGTCAAATGTCAAGCTTCTTTTGTAGATAATACTTTGTCTATATAAACACAAATGACCAAGAGCAAATAAAACCAACGTGAAAAAGTAGGGCTAGGTTTTAGAGTTGCACGCCACTTCCACTTGGTGTAAAATAAAAAAAAATAAAAAAATTTGTCATGCGCATTAAGTGGGATGGTCCGAGACCGACCAAAATTTCCAGCAGGTTGGAATTTCAAACCGGGTCGACGTAGATCGGTCGCGGACGGTCGAGGACGATCGTTCAGTGTGATTTTTGTGGTAAGAATGTTCGTGTTGGAAATTTGATCGTCACTGGTCGATCGCGGACGGTCGATCATGGTCGCTCAGTGTGATTCTTCCCATAACGATACACTAAACATTATCCTGGGTGGTAGGAGGTAATCTGGACAGATCACAAATGCATAAATAATAAAAAATAAAATCGATATATTTTGACCGAATTTGACCGGTCAAATACGTCATGGTCAATTGACCGCGGTCAATTGACCATGCCCAACTCTATAAGTACCTACATACTATACTTTAAAAAAAAAGATTATATTCGGCCTTGCATTCGGTTATATTTTTGATTAAAATTAGCTCTAAAAAAAAAAGAAAAACAGAGCAAAAATTACGAAATTGTATAAAATATTGCTCTCTTTACTCTTTTTTCTTTAAAAACTGCGTTCCGTTTCATAATCTACATTCCAACATACATGATTACGGAAAAACCATGGATTTTTGCGTGGTGTTGCTGTAGCAAAATTACCTTAAACTACACAACATGTTAAATAAAACCCATTCCAGCCAAATGTGCACTTTTTAAACTTTCGCGCCTTTAAAACAACATTTATGTATTTACTGTCGAAATGATAAACATACTTGCTTATCATATAAAGTTCTAAAGACAACTTAAATAATAGGTATCAAATGAAATATCAAAAAAATGTGCTCGTTCGCCGTTGACACGCCGAACGGTTTAAAACGTGGTATACACAGTTAAAAAGGTTCCACGATTTTTGCCAATAAAAACTTACCCTACTAACACAACATATTATCATAACATATTACAAATTAAATCGCCGTAAATAATCAAAAAGGATGATTCTAAAAAATTAGGTTACTGCCACGTTGTTGTGACAGTTGTCAAAGTCGAAATTTACTATTTGTTTTTGATGTTTAATATACATAGCCTACTTGACTTTTTTTTAAATTAAAACAGGTAGGGGGTGGAAATGTAAAAGTTAATATCTTACTGCTATTTTCCGTAAATTTTTAATAAACGATAATTACGATCAAAAATAAATTATTTAATTTTTGAAATTGAAAAGGAACAATTCAAATTTTCAACAATGACAGGCACAGAACAATGACGAAAACTGTTAGAGATACTAACTAACCGAAACGTTGTGTTAAGGAACTTTTTTTGCTTTTACTCCGAATAAAATATACTATCTTTTCTTCAAACGTCGTTTAAATGTGAAAATAAAACGATACAAACTTATATATTTTATTCATGAGAACACAGTTATACTTTTACTCCGCTGCTATTGGCAACGAAAGTAAAAAGTACTTTTTCTCCCAATGGCAATCGCCATCTGATTAAAATCCAAATGACAATGTTTGGGGATTTGATGGTAAAAAAATTTACAAAATAAATTTTAAACCACAGAATGAAATAGAGTTATTTTATAAAATAGAAGAAATTTGGGAAGGGCTAACTCCGGATTGCAGCAGAAGTATTATTTTGTCAATGTCAAGAAGATTACGATTAGTATTAGAATCCAATGGCGCAGCAATTAAATATTAGTACCTATTCTGTTTGTTGTTTGTTAATAAATTAACCCTTTTTGGCTTTATACTTTTGTAGTTTTCCTGGTATTATGTTATAATTTTCTTATTTCGCGGCTGTAATTTAAACACAAAAAGATTTAGAAATAACCATTATTACTTATGGTAAAAAATCGTACATACAATAATTTACAGCCATGTATATAGCTGGTGTTCTATCAAGGTATAAGCAGCAAGGTGAGAAACCGGTTTTACCCAATTTTGTTGTAATTGAGTTATGTATGGGTGTAGTGTACGAATTTTTATGTCGTCAACCGTACATCTGAAAACACGAAAATGGCAACCGTAAAAACTTTTATTAAATATTGAGTGGAATGATTCGCAAGCATTAGTTATTATAGATAAACAACAAAATCTTCACTAATATAATGTTCTATTAGATAATCCGAATTTTTTTGTAATTTATCATTATCGGGCATATCACAAGTAAAGCAATCACCAACATCTTCAGGATTTAGAAACCAACCAGAGTCCAAAAAAATATTTCAAAAAAATTCAGTATTTTGTTTATATTGTTCCTTTAATCCAAGACTTTGAACTGTTCTATACCAAGCTTGGGCCAAATGAAACCTACAACCAATTATACTTCAAGTTTTGATAACAGCAAAACAGCATTATGTATAACTAATTCATAGTCCAAAACAACAATTTTTGGATCAAAATGAACATTATATTCTTTACATTTAGATACAGGGTGGTCCTTTAGTGTGGCAAAGTACAATAGCTCCGTTACTATTTCAAATACATTAAAAATATTAATACAAAAGTTGAAGGGCAGTAAGTGACTTATAACGTAAAATTATTTTTAACTCTATAGGGTGGCTCAAAAAAACGGAACAATAAAAAAATGTACTTTTTTCAAATGGAACACCCAGTATATTTTTTCATTTTTAAATTCCACATAAAATTATAATTATTTTTTATTAAATACATTATTAGGCTATACTTGATAGTTTCCGAGATATTGACTCTTGAAAAGTGACATTTTTGAACTTTAACAGCTTCTAACTTTCTAACAGTACGTCTTAGAGCAAAACGGCTTACATATCCCTATCTTCAATTTTTATTATCTTCCCAAAAAAATCAACTTCCGGTTAAACCGGATGTTACTCGAAAGCAGGAAATATAGTTGTTCCGGTTTACCCAGCAAGTCATTTACAATGGAGATCATTCCGTATCTTTAAATGTAAACGTTGGCGTGCCACAGGGAAGCGTTTTGGGCCCGCTCTTATATATGATATATACATCCTGTTTCTATAAATATCTTAAATATTCTCATTTTTACGCAGATGACACTCAGCTATATTTCTTCTTTTTAGAGCAACAAGCGGCAGAAGCACAAAACTGTATAAACTCTGACTTACATCGATTTTATGAAGCAGCTTCGGATCATTTACTTAAACCTAATCCCAACAAGTCAACCGTAATAATTTTTGGTAAAGCCCAGACCGACTTTGTTAAAAATAAGATTAAACTCAACAATGACACTACCTTATTCCGACACCTGCAAATTTATGAAAACTTCGTTTTAAGGCACATGTTACATCGAAACTAAGAGCCTGCCTATGGAATTTTAAAATTGATTTATAGTTAAAAACATTACCTTTCTAAGGGGGGTCAGAAAGCTTCTATGCGATGCGCTCGTCCTGTCTCAATTTAACAACTGCATTGGCGTATATTATCCTTGTCTTGACGCGACGGATCGATACCGGATTCAGAAAGTTCAAAACTCATGTCTCAGATTTATACATGGCATAAGAAGAAGAAACCGTATAACACCGTTTCTTGGGGCATCTATAAATTGCATATACAGGGTGGCCCTTTAGTGTGGCAAAGTACAATAGCTCCGTTACTATTGCAAATACATAAAAAATATTAATACAAAAGTTAAAGGGCAGTAAGTGACTTATAACGTAAAATTATTTTTAACTCTATAGGGTGGCTCAAAAAAGAGGAACAATAAAAAATGTACTTTTTTCAAATGGAACACCCTATATATTTTTTCATTTTTAAATTCCACATAAAATTATAAATATTTTTTATTAAATACATTATTAATCTATACTTTATAGTTTCCGAGATATTGACTATTGAAAAGTGACATTTTTGAACTTTGACAGCTTCTAACTTTCTAACAGTACGTCTTAAAGCAAAACGGCTTACATGTCCCTATCTCCAATTTTTATTATCTTCCAAAAAAAATTTACTTCCAGTTAAACCGGATGTTACTCGAAAGCAGGAAATATAGTTGTTCCGGTTTAACTGGAAGTTAATTTTTTTTGGAAGATAATAAAAATTGGAGATAGGGACATGTAAGCCGTTTTGCTCTAAGACGTACTGTTAGAAAGTTAGAAGCTGTCAAAGTTCAAAAATGTCACTTTTCGAGAGTCAATATCTCGGAAACTATAAAGTATAGACTAATAATGTATTTAATAAAAAATAATTATAATTTTATGTGGAATTTAAAAATGTAAAAATATACAGGGTGTTCCATTTGAAAAAAGTACATTTTTCTTGTTCCGCTTTTTTGAGCCACCCTATAGAGTTAAAAATAATTTTACGTAATAAGTCACTTACTGCCCTTCAACTTTTGTATTAATATTTTTAATGTATTTGCAATAGTAACGGAGCTATTGTACTTTGCCACACTAAAGGGCCACCCTGTATGTCACTTTTTAGCTTCAAGATTATAACGCATTTTTATGGTGGTGGTGGTGTTTTCACCACCTTACTTGTACGAAAAAATATATTTTAGAGCTGAGGCTCATAATAGGAATCTGCGCAGTCGTTTGCTGACTGTACCACCACACCGAAAAAAAAATGTTTAAAAGGTCGTTTTCTTATAATATTCCTTATATTTTCAATTCATTGAATAACATTAACTTTGGTTTATCAAACCTAGCGTTTAAAAGAGCAGTTAAAAAATCATTATCTCCGCACGTAATAGTTACAATCTGAGCGTTACCATCCATGGGGATCCCTTACCTTTATCTCCCCTCCTTTTCCTTCCGTAAATTAGTAATATCTTTAACTTTTTTTACCATGCTGCTCACATTCGGAACATTAGATAACACCAAAATATTGTATGTGTTAGATTAATTTAAGGCTTGAACAGTATTCAGATCCTTGGAATGGATGTCTGCCCCACTAAGGCCTATTGTTTTACTCTTTTCCTTAACGAAATAATGAACTTTTTATGTAATTTACATTTGAGTAAGCAATAAATGTATTACTGTTATTATTATATTATATTAATTATCATATTTAATGACCCCGAGGGAAGCTGGCCATTGGCCATTCCTCGAAATGTATAATACCCCGTCGAAAGAGTTTGGCCCAACTACCGTGCGAGCAAAAAGTATTTACATCAAAGAGGGCCTTGCATCTAAGGACGTAATGCTTAGCCGTAGAGCTTAATACCTGTTGGGTGTCAGTAACTACCTGAACTAACAATCAATCAGTTATTCCGCCATCTTTGACAGTCGTTACAAGTAATTTGATACATCGGTCATTTTTCCAATTTCTTGAACAATTCACACAATGGGCTTTACGGAACAGCACAAAACATTCATGGTTGAATCGTATTTTCGAAACGGGGTTAGAGTAAATGGTGAGTGGCAATACAATCCGGGTTTGTGCATGGACGATTTTCACGAACATTTTCCTAGCGTTGCTTTTATTGCTGGGGATTTGTTTGGGTTTGTTCGAAAAGAACCGTGGCTGTGTTTAGGGAAACAGGTTCTATACAACACAAAAAAGAAGCAGGAAGACCATCTGTAAGAACAGAAGAACTTGTTGCAAACGTTCGTGAAATAATGCAAAATACGCCAACAAATTGTATAAGACGCCTGTCCCAAGAAGTGGGAAGATCTTATGGAACGTGCAGGACTATTCTTAAGAAGCAGCTAACTTTATTTCCTTATAAAGTGCAAGTATTTCAAGAAATACAAGCCGCAGATTTTGAAAGACGCAGTAATTACTATCAATGGTTTACCCAAAATTTATTGGAAAGAAATGATTTATTAGACCTGACATTTTTTTCGGATGAAGCCTGGTTCCACCTCTCCGGTTATGTAAATTCTCAGAATACACGCATGTGGAGTAGTGAAAATCCCCATTTTTTGGTAGAGTCCACATTGCACCCTCAAAAAATTGGTGTCGGGTTAGCTGTTTCCCGAAGAAGGTCCTATTTTTTTCCATGACACAGTTACAGCACAGCGGTATAGAGACAATATTTTAAATCCATTTGTGGAGCAATTACTTGACGACGAACTACGTTTTTTACATTTTCAACAGGACGGTGCAACCGCCCATACAGCCGCCGAAACTATTAACTACTTACGCAATTTTTTCGACAACAGATTGATCAGTTTTCGATCAGACATTAAATTCCCACCTAGATCACCTTGTTTAACGGTTATGGATTACTTCGTTTTTCCTCATTTAAAGAACACTGTTTTTAAAACACCAGTTGCAAATTTAGAACAATTACAAGAAAGGATTATCCAAGAATGTGGTAACATTTCTCCAGAGATGCTGGTCAACACTTTCGATAATATGAAGAGACGTGTGAATTTATGCTTGGAGTATGGCGGTGGCCAATTTCAGCAATTTATGTAATTATTTTTCTTTTTCTTTCTGTATATTCTTAGTTTGTTAGTTTTGTAAACAACAAAAATAAATTTGTATTATTTGTCTACTTATTTTATTACTCATTAGTTTGGCATATCATGTCATAATATGAATTTGACAAAATTTTAACCTAGATTTGGTTAGATATATCGTCCCCATATCATTGTGATCTAAACCAAGCCACACGTTTTTTAATGCAAGCCCTCTTTGATGCAAATAATTTTTGCTCGCACGGTATATTATCAGTTTCGAATTATCTGCTCCTTTTGGCCCAATTATACGACACCAAACTTTAAAATAAAATAGTTAGGTTCCATTTTGTATTTTTTTTATAACTAACGATAGCTCATAGCCGCAGCTTCGCTTGCATTTGTAATCCTTTTTTTTTTTTTAATGATGGGTCCGGTACAGTTATACACTATACATACAGGGTCCTGCAATAGTGCGTCAGGCTTCCATAGCTCCTATACGAATTTAGTTAGGAATTTCATTCATACGCTAACTTATACTGTATCATACGGAGTACTTCAGGAAAATATTTTTTCATATACAGGGTGGCCCAAAAAAGTGTGGTCATAAAAAGTTGTGATTTTTTAAATGGCATACCCCGTATTATTATTTTGAAGTTGTGAAAAAAATATAAAAAAAAAACAATCTAAAATTAGTTTTTCAACCACGGTATTAAGTAAGTTTAATGACAAGAGGTTCAAAGATACTATGAATCCAATAGTATTTATCTATTTTATCAAAAATGACACATTTTAAACCTATTTTTCCCAACTTTTTCAAATGGAACACCCTGTATATTATTTCGTTATTTTATATAAAATACACAAGCAATTTTTTTTTGTAGTTAAAGCATATATAAGTTATTTCCAGCCGTTTTCGAAATAAATGAAAATTTCATAAATTATGTCGATTAAACAGAGTTTATTTTTAAAATTAAGCGTAGGCGACTAGAGTTATAATTAAAAACTACAGTAATTGTTTAAAATGTCTTCCATTTTGTTCTGTGCACAAGCCAACATGTTTTTAAAAAGATCTGTTTATTTTCCTTTTAACATTTCAATTGCAATACCAGCAAAGAGGTTCATTAGTAAGGTTTATCTCTAAAACCCATAGTAGGCTTTGAAATAAAACATGGATTTTTCTTATACATAGTTTGACAATTTCTTTAATTCATTTTAAAAAGTTGTACGGGCGAATAAATTATAAGAAATTATCTTGATAATACCTCTCCGAACCAATGAATCGTTAGAAACGGACCCCCCGCCCCCGCCAGCTAGATCACCGGATCTTACAAAACTTGATTTTTTTTTATGGGGACACGTAAAAAATATTTACAATGATCCACCTACAACTGCTAATAAAATGCAGCAAAGGATAAGAGACGTGTTTGCTAGCATTTCCCCTGAAATGTTAAGGGAAGTAAACAGATCTTTTGGAAAGCGTGTTGGCTTGTGCAAAGAACAAATTGGAAGACATTTTGAACAATTACTGTAGTTTTCAATTATTAGTCTAGTCGCCTACGCTTAGTTTTAAAAATAAACTCTGTTTAATCAACATAATTTATGAAATTTGCATTTATTTCGAAAACGGCTGGAAATAACATATGCTTCAACTACAAAAAAAATGTCTTGTGTATTTTATATAAAATACCGAAATAATATACAGGGTGTTCCATTTGAAAAAGTTGAGAAAAATAGGTTTGAATTGTGTCATTTTTGAAACCTTATTATGAACACCCTGTATAAAATAAATAAATACTATTCGATTCATAGTACCTTTAAACCTCTCGTCATTAAACTCACTTAATACCGTGGTTAAAAAACTAATTTTAGATTGATTTTTTCGATATTTTTTCCACGACTTCAAAATATTTTTTTTTTAGTTTTTAATTGATTGCTCTTAAACTACCAAAGCAAATAAAAAAAAAATTTAGGCATTTATAAAGGACGATAGCATAAATCTAAATATGCAAAAAATATGGGGTATGCCAACTTTTTATGACCACACTTTTTTGGGCGACCCTGTATATGAAAAAATATGTTCATAAAGTACCCCGTATGATACAGTATAAGTAAGCGTATGAATGAAAGTCCTAGCTAAATTGGTATAGGAGCTATGGAAACCTAACGCACTATTGCAGGACCCTGTATAATATTGGATAAATGAAAAACCCACTAAATTCCTACCTACGCCTTACCTTCATGACTAAAACATCCCTCCATAATATCTTTAATCACATTCTCCTCCTTCTTCAACAACTCCTTCTCATAATACCCATTATTCAACTCGAACTGTCCGTTCTCCCTGATGTTACCGTGGTTACCGTTGTTACTAAGGGTGCCGTTGTTGTTGTTACCATGACTACCGCAATTTAAATTAACGTTGAGGACGTTGTTCATATAGTAAGTGTTGTTGGTTATGTTTATGCAAGTTCCCACGGGGATGGGCGGGGCAGGGTTGCCGGTGTTTTCTGTTTTGATTGCTACGTTGCCGGTATCTTCTGTCTTAATGGCGAGATTGCCGGGTTGTACCAGTTGTTTGAGTTCGTCGGGGGATTGGGAACTTAGTTCGTTGTTACTAAGAAGAAAACTTTTTGTATTAGTTTGTTAGTCTTAAGGATTTCAGGTAGATATCTGGATCAGGTGGCCAAATAAGAATGGACGTCGGCCATATCTCAGAAACCGTTTGTGACCAAAATTTTTATTGCAAAATTGACCAAGAGAAATTTCTGGAAATTAAAATTTTAAATTTACCGCTAGAAAGCGTTCAACCTATCACTAAGACGATTATCATTTATTTATCGATGATGTGCCAAATAAAGTTATATCAAAAATTACGTGTTCTATTCTTTTGGTACAACTTTGATTCAAAGATAAAATCACTTAATGTTTGATATAACTTTATTTGGCACATTAGCGATAGAAAACCGATAATCTTCAGTCATAGGTTGAACGCCCTCTAGCGGTTAATTTAGAAACTTGAAAATATATTTCAGCAATTTCTCTTTGTCGATTTTCTTATAAAATTGTTTATTTCAACACTGTGACAAACGGGTTCTGAGATATAGCCGGTGTCCATTCTTATTTGGCCACCCGATACACAAAATGTTCCATAGATGAAAGTTTTTAAAAAATCTCTTAGGATTTACAACCATTCTTTAAACTGATATTTCATAAGTATGTATTATCTTGAAAGTATTTACCTTAAATTACTAATATCACATTGTTTATTTTCTTCATCCTCCTCCTTTTTAACTTCTTCCTCTATTTCTTCCACTTCTGTTTTTATCTCTTCTACTTCTTCCGCTATACTTTCGGCAGTGTCTGCTATATTATTTTCTATAATTGCCTGAAAAAATTATTAAATAAGCCTCAATATACAGGGCGACCGGCAAAAGGATGGCAATCCGTTAACCATATATTATTATTATATATTATGTTCGATTCACAGGGTTTAAAATTAAAAACTGGTTTTTTTGAATATCTCGAGTATTTAGTACGATATAAAGTTCAAATTTTGTATATTGCTTTACCATAAAGAGTTACATCTTTTGAAAAAAAAATAAGGGAAAAATAATCTACCTATTACTGTCGGCTTTGCGAAACTTAAAATAGTTTTACTCTTCTTATTACTTGGATATGTGCGAACAACGCATTTTCATACCTGTATGTGTAATTTACCTCTTTAAGTCGTTTCTTTTTGTAAACGGTTTCTATCCGCAATACATCCTTTAGACTGGGCAATAAGTTAACTGGTTTCTTATAGTGGTATTTTATCATTTCAGGAACTTGGACCTAAAAAATAAATATTTACATTATAATGAAAGAAGTATGAAGGTGTTAAAAAGTATGGACTATTGCAAATATTTCAAAAATTACTGAATATAATTTTTTTTTAAATTGTTTATAAAAACTTATTTATAAATTTATAAAAACGAGCAAATCGAAAATTCTCGAGTCGGAGATACGGAGATAGCGAAAAAATAATTTTACATTATCATTGCCACTTTGTGTTGTTGTGTTATCAGATATTGATTCTGACGTTTCGTCTTTCGGGTACCATCATCAGGTATGTATTGGTAAATACGGACCTGTTGTGAAATACATGGACTCATTAGCGAAGAGCGAAGCTACTTAAAAGGAAAAGACCGGAAATTTGTAAATTAATAAAAAAATATTTAACATTTGATTTCAAATTTTTTTACATAAAATCTTAAAACTTTGCATTTATATAGAATTTAATTCCAAAAAATTTATTTGTTTTTGACCCTGTATAAGGTAACTTCATAAAATAAGTATATTTGAAAACGTAGTTTGTGTCTGAAAGTAATACACCTTAATATTAAGACAAAAAGGAACACAGTGTCATTAAGTGGAAAATAAATTTTGGTGGTGGGTAAAAAATCAAAATTATCTTATGCAGCTGAAATTTTGCATGTAGGCTAGAAAGTGCATTTAAAAAAACTTTTTCTAATAACTTTTTCGATATTTTCGGAAATAACCCCACTTTTGAATTATTTTTTGAAAAAAATTAAAATTTGACAGATAATGCGAATCACGTGACTACTATTTTTTTTGCTTAATTTTCATCTCGATCGAAGCAGAACTTGATACCAAAGTCAAATTTCGAATAAAGCTATTAATAAAAAAAAATCCCATATGATGTCCCTTATAATGTGTGATTATCTATTTATTTGTTTATTGGATTACTTATTCTTACTTTATATAGTGAACATTGTAATTTACATACATAATAATAGCTTTGTTAACATGATGTACTTCTTCTGACAATAAAGTGTATTTTGATTTGATTTGATGCGGACTTTACTGGTCATACTGTATGCGGTCACTGTATATTGTGTTTTGTTTCCCATGTAATAATAGTGTTATTAATGATACTAGTTCGATATTAACACTATAATGAAACGTGTGCAACGTTAAACGACGAGGCGTTAGCCGAGTGGTTTAATTGCACAAGTTTCATTAACAAAGTTCATATCAAATGTGTATCATTCAAAATTTAATCTACGACAGTGAAAAATAGATTTTATTCGTCTAAATTTCATTGATATCAGATAACGTTTTCGTAATTTTAAAAATTTTCAGGTGTCCATATTAGTCGATATCATGGTAACCGCATTTTTGATTGTTTCAATTTCGATTTTGACAACGTCATTATTGCCGTCTAATTTTCTATTGTATGCACAGTGTTGGCCAAAAATAATTTAAATATGGGAGATTTTGAGTCCGAAAGTGTCCCTTCGGATGTCAAAGATATCGCGCAAAGCGTAATAGATTCCCTACTTCCCGAAAAGTCAAGGCAGGTGTACGAACAGACCTATCTAAACATCTAACATTTGGATGTTATTATGAATTCATAATGGCACTGGGTGCTATTATGAAGGTCATAATGACATCCAAATGATACTGCACTGAAACAACTAATTTAAAGAAGCATTCAAACGCAAATAACAAATTACAACAAAAATATTTCAAATATTGCTGTGAAAGTACCTTGGGTATCTGAGGCAGTTTCTTCTTAATTCTGAACGGCGGATTTTTTCTATGAATTTTCCGGAAAAACTCCAGTCGTATTGTATCTTGATCTATAGGAGTTGAAAATTTGTCCCACAATTGGACTCTTTCGCACAGCGAGACTGAGGTTAACATGTTGGAGTCCTGAAACAAGATTATGTTTTACTAAAAATATGTTTTTCGGCAACCGTCCGGGAAGTACCCACTTCCCGGACGCTTTTCCTTTAAGAAAGTAGCATTTCTCCGGCCTAGTCCGGGAAGTACGTGCCTAGTCCGGGAAATACATACTTCCCGGACTAGGCCAGGAAGAATCACATCAATATTAGCAATTGCTCGAATTTTAATATAAATATTAATATAAATAAGAATTAGAATGTTTCTGTTAGTACCTATCTTCTGTTCGAATTTCAATATTTAATACAAATAAGAATTAAAATGTTCGAAATTTTGTTCTACAAAGAAATATAATAAAGAAATGTGTTTCATTGATTTGTTATTAGATATAGATAGAAAACAGTTTTTTTGGACTCGCAGACTTCTACGACTCGCCTACTTAGAATTTTGTCGACTCGTCCAAAAAAACAGTATTTTCCGGACTTGTAACGTAAATTACTAGTTCCCCAAAATTCTGTAAAGAATAATGTGTGAGAATTTATTTTAACACGCTTTTATTAGCTTCACCTGTATGTTTGTCCGTAACCGACTTCTTTGAACCCGATTTGGTCCCACTTTAAACGGTCAGATTTAATTTAAATTTTGTAGACTTATCAAGAACCGCTGACAATACAATAATTTGATAAGTTTATCTCATTTTGTTCGGGTTTGTGGATCCAATGCTTTGAATCTAGCCATTTAAAAAAAAATGGATCCACTGCTTTAAATCTAGCCATTTTAAAGTCATTGTTAAATTAGTGACAGTATTCCATCTCTACTCCGGACCTCTCTATGACTATCTCTACTAAAAAAAAAAAAAATTTCTAATTTTGTTTCATAAGAAATCTATTACGATACCGTTTTCAGTATCGAAACAAGTCTATTACGATACCGTTTTTTTTATTTTTTAAAAGTTGGTATAAGCAATATTTAAATGTTTTATTCTGTTGACGTCTGGCGTGGGGCGTGGCCTAGCATGTATGTTTGGTTGCGGAAATCTATATATTATATTTATTACTTTAATACATTTATTAATCTATAATATATAAAAATGAATGTTTGTCTGTCTGTCTGTATGTCCGCTATGCGTTCCTATACCGTTTATCCATAACCATAAGATGAACTTACATAACAAATTTTATTAAAATTTAAAAAATTTGTTATTTTATTTGCTTATTTTTTTGAGTTTTGAGTCTGTTCGACGCTGTATATCTCCAGAACTGGTTATCGAAAAGGGAAATCAATAACAAACAAGTAAGTAAGACACTTCAAGCAAAAAATATTAAAAAATAACGAAATTTAACCGATCCATTTTTAATATACCGGGTGATTTATAAATACATGCATTTTTATGTTATTTTTCTATCGCTTATCATCGGAAACACCCTGCATAACCTTGATAATTATATTTATTTGGAAGCATATGATAAGCGACAAGTAGTACATAAAGAAATATCTACAAATTTTTTTTCAAAACTAATAAAAAAAATATTAACTTTTTTGAATTCCCCTGTATAAATATAAATAATATAAATTCTGATAGCTTGCTCCAATCTAATCTCCATCTACAGTATTACTTTGTTAACATTTAATTTAATGCTGAAAATACAATGATTTAACAAAAAATATTAAATCATTTTCGTCACTCACCCGGTATATAATATAATAAAAAAATATAAACTATTTTTATAGTATTTTTATATTAATATTATAAACTACGAAAATATAATGTATTGAGAATTCATATTTTGCAAGTTGGACACCCTGTATCTCAAAAACTACTAAGAATTTAGAAAATTTAACCGAGGGCCATTTTCCATAAAATAAGTGTGGGGTTCTTTGTATTGATCGCTCCCTATGAACTACTAGTTTCCTAGTGGTTTGGAGCCTTGAATAGGCAATTTGCTATAAATAGCCCTAGTTTATAGTGAATTGGTATTCGGGACAAATGAACTACTAGTTTCCTAGTGGTTTGGAGCCTTGAATAGGTAATTTGCTATAAATAGCCCTAGTTTATAGTGAATTGGTATTCAGGACAAATGAACTACTAGTTTCCTAGTGGTTTGGAGCCTTGAATAGGTAATTTGCTATAAATAGCCCTAGTTTATAGTGAATTGGTATTCAGGACAAATGAACTACTAGTTTGTTGATGTTCGAAGATAGTCCACGTGGACTTGACAAGTCTGTCATCATTTTTTTTAAAGTTTTTTAGTCTGTCTCAACTAAGATCGTATACACTTTAGAATACTTTGATGTTGTTAATTCACGAACATCAACATTCAAATTCTATTTTTTTTTGTTATTACTGGTTGTTTATAACGTTTGTGTATGTTATGTTCTCATACAATTATTGCTTAATATATATTTTAGTTAGTTAATTTAGTTAAATAAATGCGTCCAGGAATGCTTTATATTTTATACGACTTGCTACAATTTATAATTTACAAAAATGTGGTCAAATAAATATGTCTAAATGTCCCTAACATTTTTCAATTTAAAAAAACTTTGTCGGCTAAACATTTTTCATGCTTGAAATTTTTAAGGACCGCTTTAAAAAAAGGTGTGTAATCTCGTGGCAAAATTGAAAAAAAAATAATAACTTTCTTGTAGAGTACACGTTCAATTTCTATATTATGAACAGTGTACCCCCTACCTTTCCATGGTGAATTTTCCAAAGAGATCTTAGACTATAAGGCTCGACACCCTAGGATAGCCGACGTTAAATAGCTAGACATTATTTTTTTTTCTTCATTTTGTAAATTACGCGACCGATTTTTTGTTTTTTTTTCTTGCCTTCCGACTTACCAACGTATGTTCCACATGCTGCGGGCACATCCATATCCCGGGAGGGGGCGCGGTGAGTGGGGGGTCCAAGCAGTCCATGTGAAAGTACGAGGAGCAGAAATCGCATTCTATCAACGGGGCCACCCGGCAGGACTTCTTGCATTCCGCGCACTTTCTAGCCGGCAATGGTACCAGCCCGTTGGGCAGTTTCTCGTGGTCGTTCTTTTTGAATCTTTTTGGCAGTTTGGGGTTTTCGACTGAAAGAAAATCGTGATATAAATAAAAAATAATGCTATCACGACACTACTAATTGAGAGAGGCATCAGAAAAATGTACCCTCTAATCTATTATCATTTGACGAATGGGAAAATAGACAGGCCCGGGCTTTAAAATTTAAGTTCTTGCTCAAGAAATTGTAAAAGTTGACCTTCAATTTATTTTTGCGTGTAAACAGCTAAAATTTGTTCCAAATTCTTGCCAAAAAAATTTAAATTTCTTCTCAATTTTTGACCAAGTTGGGAAATAAGGTAGTGATTTCTGGAATTTTTAGTAGTTGTAAACCTCAGATTTTGAGAATAGAAAATTGTTTTTAAGGTTTTGTTTTTTTATAAATGATTCGTCGTCGTGTTTTTGGTACGAAAAGGAAGAGAACATGTTAATTAAACTAGTCTTATAAAATCGAATATAAAAATAAACAAAACGAGCAAAATAACCAATATTCGATGTTATCGCGTCAGTGGCGCACTCAGGACTCGATCATGGGAGGGGCACAATATAAAATCTATATAAAATACTAATAGCTTTACCTTAATAAAAGAGGGGGGGGGTTATTTTTTATTTTTTTACCTTCAAACACCAACTACGTTTTCAAAAATACTTATTTTATGAAGTTACCTTATACAGAGTCAAAAACAAATGCAAAGTGCATCACATGCGACCAAATTTTAATAGCCCAATTTTGATTATGTAGAAAAACACACATTTAATATGGCGCTACTTTGAAGAAAATATATCTGAAATAAAGCATTGTCAAAAATAAGAAGTTTTATGTAGGTTGCGTTGAGTCTTATTTTGCAAAAGTGGTCCACTTGACAAAATATAGGTAATAAATCAAAATTATCTTATCCAGCTGAAATTTTGCATGTGAGCTAGAAACTGCATTTAAAAAAACTTTTTCTAATAACTTTTTTCGATATTTTCAGAAATAACCCCACTTTTGAATTATTTGTTGAAAAAAATTAAAATTTGACAGATAATGCGAATCACGTGACTACTATTTTTTGCTTAATTTTCATCTCGATCGAAGCAGAACTTGATGCCAAAGTCAAATTTCGAATAAAGCTATTAATAAAAAAAAGCCCATATGATGCGGACTTTACTGGTGACACTGTATAAATAATGCAAGCAATATACACATTTCCAAAACAAAATCCAACCTCCTGGGTCCTCTTTCTTTTAAAAAAAAAAGTAAAGTTCGTGTAACTTGTGGTGCTTAAGTCTGGTGCTAGAGTTTTCAGGTCGCGCAAGCGCCTCTAGCGTGACTTAACGACCAGAGATGGCCGGGACCGACAGCTTTACGTCTCCTCCGAAAGACGATCTTACACCAACCAACTAAAATTCGGTCATACTTTTTTTATTATGCGTATGCCCACTCCGGGAATCGAACCCGGATCGCCACGGCCGTAAGCGGTATCTCTACCACTGAGCTACGACCGGGCTATCTTTCTTTTAAAATACATAAGACTTCATTGGTATCAATATGTACCTCCCTATGAATATTTAAATTAGCAAGTCCATTTAGCCGATTTTCTCCCATTGTATTTCTTAAATAAGATTTAAGCCTTCTCAAAGTTGAAAATGTTCGTTCTGCTGTAGGGATGGGAAAAACTGATGATTTCGATAATCGATCGAGTAGTCGCTATTTTATTAGTAGGAAATAGTAGAACTTGCGGTCAGTGCTAGACAGAGTGATGTCGGTTACATATTTCAACAATCGAGTACTCCGGTTTTGAGCTACTTGTTGGGGGGGGGGGGGGGGGGGCACGTGCCCCAGTGCCACCCCCTTGCGTGCGCCACTGTATCGCGTACCTAATCTCAAGTCAAATATTAGTTTGTATATAATTTGTATTGATTCTTACAATTTGAGAAAAACTTGGGTTCAAGCACAATTTCTTGTTCAAGAATTGGAAAGAGTGTTTGCCCGTGAACGTGACCCGTTATATACCCGGTAGATAACCCCATATTTTGTTTCCTTTACTATATGTATGTATGGTTTATTATTTCATTGTCAGAGATAAAACTGTTCTAGTACCCCTTTTATAATGGACGGGGAGCTTTTTAATCCATGGAAAAAGCAAACCCTTCATTAGCAGTATTACTGCCATAACTACTGCTACTAACATAATAATACATACTCTTATCAGCTCCGGGAAACATGGTGTTCGGTAAGCTCATCTCCCTGGGCAGTTCAAACTGCACTGGGTTCATTGCACTGGCGGCCTCTATTAGAACTTCTATTGCGCTCATTTTCGATTTTTTCGTCGGTTTAATTCCTGAAAATTTCAAATGGTTTTAATATAATTTTTATTTAAATATTAATATAACTCCAAAAATTAATTAAACTGTTAAACGTATCATGGCTATTATACCTACTCCCGAATGTAAACATTCTGTCGGTGAGTCATCTAGTACCACCATAAAATTTATTATTGTTTTCGCAAGTGCCGCTCGACTGCATCGTGGGTCGGCTGAAAGCGCGACGTTGCCTTACGTCAGGAACGCAAAACATCAATCAGATTATTACATTTAAGCAAGCAAGGTAATTCTAATGAACCCGTACTAACCTATATAACTTTCAAAGTTAATTCTTACTCACCTGAAGGTCCAGATCCAGAAGCAGGTGTACTATTGGACCTCCGCCTTAAACCACTCTCCTGGATTTGATTTTTCTGATATATACAGCTGTGACAAAGCCAATCGCCTTTAGGTATGTCGTCAAAGTCCAACGGAGGGTCACTATAAAAATTGTGGAATTTAATACACCACAGAATGTACGGCGATGACTTAAGACCATTTTCAGTTAATAAAAATAGTTTTAAAATATATTTTTAAACAAAATTAGGTCAAAAAATAATAGGCCACAGAAATTTGCTTTAATCTCCTGGACTAAGAAACATATTTAATATCAATCCTCAATGAAAGACAATTTATTTTGTCAAATTTCCACTTTTATTGAAAAACTTTTTTTTACGCGACGCGTTTCGCTACCTTGTAGCTTCTTCGGGTGTATGGTGCTAACTAGTTTTATTTCAGTACAATAACAAAATAGTCTAGATACTTGATTACTCAATTCAACGTCGCTTATAAAACCAACAATTCTTTGGGAAAATAAAAAAAAATATATATAAATCAAAAAGCGACAATGATAATAAATCGGGAGTTTACCAATTAAATTGTGGCTCTTGTCCCAAAACTTATATAGGCCAAACGGGTCGACCATTTAAAACGAGAATTTTGGAACATAGAAGAAGTTTTCTTAGTCATAAAACCAACTCAACGTATTTTAATCATCTTTTACAGGAACAACATAATTTTGATAACAAATTAAAAATTTTACATATTGAAAACAAGGGTCATAAACTTAATCTTTTGGAAAGTTTAGAAATAAATCGATTGAAAAATTCCGGTGCATTATTAAACGACCAATTAGAACTAAATAGTTCCCCTTTGTTAAATCTGTTTCAATAATCTAAATAGGCTTCTTTGGATTTCCCATAAGATTAAGATATATTATACAGACAATGATAAAGTCCGTCCGGCGAGTGAATTCACATTTGCCATAAACCGATTATGGTCAAAATTAGTCTACAATAAAATAGACAGCGGTCCTCAAACAATTTTAACTACTTTTAGCTACATGGGCCGTAATTAAAATTTCCATTGCAATTATTTATTTATTTTGTAGTTATTGAATTATGTAATATTTTTATAATAATAATAATAATTTTATTACATAGTAGGTAGGTACATTTATTTTTTAAATTTATTTATTTCTAATTTTCCTGTCTGACAGAATGTAAATTGTATAGGAATGCTTGACAAATCAATACTTATAAACTAGAACTTAAATCTAGGCATCTATAGACACATATTTATTCAATCTATAATAACATTTAGAAATCAAAAATAGCTGGAGCTGGCTCTTAAACATTTTCAAACCTACAACATTTGGCGATTTATATATTATTTTGCGTCCTATAGGGGGTTATCAATCATCAATATATTCACTATCACTATAATCACTGTTGTCACTGTCACTATTAAAAGTTATAATAATTGGCTTTATTTCGAGTGGATTAACAGTTGGTTCTATATGTGGTAATTTGTGTATACATTAAATAATTTTATTTGGCAATGTTTGTAATGGTTTTAAGTTTGATAAACAAGCAGATTCCCATGCAGAAGCTAAGTACTGTAATTTTGAATATATTAATGAAAAATATATATTTTTTAAGTATTTCAAAGGAATGAACTATCTAGCTCTGTACAAAACAGATACCAAAGGATAGGGTTGTGCCTGGTCAATTGACCGAGATTTTGACCGGGGAGATTTTTACCGGGGAGATTTTGACCGGGTCAAATTCGGCCAAAAACTTTTGCAGCCTTTTGTGAGAGAAATTGGTCTTCATGGGACATTGTCCATAGTAAGCTTCGCAACCGAGTGAAAACCACTCGCTCAGGAAAGCTTGTTTATATAAAATACAACTTAAAGCTGTTAAGTGGCAGTGGAAATAAAAATAATGGAAATTCGGAGGAACAAGCGCTAAATTTCAGTAGTGAGGATGAAACGAGTGATTCAGATTCTGAAGAACATAAAGGCAATGCCGGGGGTGAGTTCAGTGACGAAGATGATGTACCTTTATCTAAGCTATCTACCAAGGCCAGCAGTCTCTCATTTCATCATTAATCACTCACTCACCCATTACTTCATTAGTAATTTAGTATTGTTAGATTAATATTATACATAATATTTGTGTCATTTTTGTGTTTTTTGTACCTCAAAATGGTTTCTTTATTTTTTGTTAGCTGTTTTTTAATAAAGACACGTTTCTATGTAATTACTCACGGCTTCATTTCTTTTGACAAAACTGAGGAATTTGACCGGGGCTTAGTCAATTGACCACAAAAGATTTTGACAGTCAAAATCCCAACCGTATATCTAGGTTAAATTTAAATTATAAGAACAACGTTTACTTATCATTCTGTAACTAAATACTCACTGGCATCCCAAATGAAAACTGCTGGGGCACTTATCGCAACATATAAGGTCCCCTCCTTCTCCACACGCGTCACAAAAATCATGATTGTGCCCCTTTCCAGGCCTCTTAAAGTACGGATGTTCAGGTTTTCCCTTCTTTTCTCTTTTGTCGCTATCTGGTGGGGCAATGAGAGCTTGGATCTCCTAGAGAATAAATAAATCAGTGATTTATCGGGTGTAGTATTTGTTTTTGCAGAAACTACCTAAAAAATATTAGGTATTATACGGTTAACGGATTAGGCAGCATATGCGACCTTTCACACGCACCGGCACCGTGTATACAGTTCCGTTCCACCGCGATGTCACCGTGAGCCCCCACCACAGCACGTCTATGATCCATATTCGAATCAAAATATAATCAAACTGACGAAAACCGTGCATGCGTGCAACACGAACGCGGTAGATCGCGTAAACGGTACCGTTAGGACGGTCGCCGTGAGTGTGTGCAAAAGGCCTATTATGGGTACTCTAAACGTTTCTTTAACCAGCCCAGAATTCGGAATGGCAATGTAGTATATACACCTCTTTCTTCCTTGATGAGTAATGGTTTTATGGAGAATTTTAAGACTAAGATTTTTAATAATGATTGCTTCAGTTCATCACCGCTTGTAAAATAAACCCCATGATCTAGTGCATATAGATGAAACAATAACAAAATAAACCTATTGACAAAATCGTATATTATTCTGAAGTAAATCAACATCCGAATTGGGTTCCTCCACTTTTTGCCAAATCTAGGCTGTTAAAAGTATTAACATGAGGTGGGAAATTTAAACCTTTGTCTAAAACCTTATAAAAAGTCTGCAGTATGGAAATGCAGCAGTAAGAGATCTGCCTCCAAAGATGTGACCGCTACGACATTGGTCTGAGGTCATGATGGCGTTGTTTCATTAATTTCCGTTTAAGGATGTTGCGGAAAAACATCGATCTTTCATGATGTTTGAGGCATCGAAAAAAATGTTTTAATTGACTTAGAATTACAAAACAAATCACGAATCTAATTATTCTAAGCTCACACCTTAACTGAAACCAAAGGTAAAAGGTATAATTAAGATCGAGAGGCAACGGAAAAATACTTATTTTACGAATAAAATTAAGGCCTAACCTAATACATCGATAAATTTCAAATGGTCGCGATGCATCGTTTAAAAACTATATATTGCATTAAAAATATCAATGTTTTTCCTGCGTCGATGTATGTCAATCATCCCTATTTCCGTTTAGTGTTTGGTGTTCAGCGGTTGGAAATTTTCTTTAGCTTATCGGTTTTGTGTAATAATGGCTGTATTTACTGGTTTGTGATATTTTTGGAGGCTAATTAAGATAAGTCGCATGTTATCAAGCATGCGAGAATTCGGAAAGTAATAATCTGCAGTTACTTTTCATAGATAACTAAATAGAAAGTTGGTTTATTTGTAGGTTATGTTTACCCTATGGTAGCATGGTCAAATTCAAAGGTATAAATGCACCATAGTTCGTACTCCCGGTCCCACCCAAGAACTGTAAACAAGAAGGATAGCTTATTACCATAAGAGCAACGTTGGATTTTTAACGGACGGTGGACTGAACGTTTGCGACGACACGACAGTACCGAATTTGTTTTTATCGGTGAAAGCCTATGTGTTTTTGTTGTGATTAATTGTATTTTTTGTTAGTTTTCTGTGACTATTTTTTAATTTTTAACTGTTTTTTAGTAATAATAAACACTTAAGAACATCGAACAATCAAAATTTTACAATTTAAGCCTAATTTTGCGTATTTTTTTGGTATTTACCCGTTTTCTCAATAAAATACTCAAAAAATATATCTAAAATACTATTTTGTTGTTATAGATTAAGATGCCTGGGCAGATTTTATTTTTCATACTATTATTGTATTGTGCCTAGTTAAGGTATATAGTAGTAAATGGCTTGTCCGTTAATAAATATTTTATTTTATTATTGAATTGTAAATCATATAGTTTGTAAGTATACTTTTTTAAGTGATTCTACTAAAATTCTACTAAAATTTTATCATATGCAAATATAATGCTCGGAACCAAAAAACCTGCGCAAAGTCTATATTCGTTGATATTGCAATTTTTGAAAAATAAAAAATACTGTAATATAGTTCTTAACAAGTGCAACATTTTCTTTTCTATACAAATTTGCGTTAGACGACCGGAAATGTCCCAAAAAAATTATTAAATTATTGCGCGCTAAGTAACTCGCGTAATTTTGTGATTTTTGAAAAATAAAAAATACTGTAATATAGCTCATTACAAGGAGAATACCCTACTTTCTATACCATTTTTACGTTTGACGACTAGAAATGCTTCAAAAAAATTATTGAAATAAAATTGCTATGTATTACCGTACATTTTAAACGGGGCACGTCTGAAAGTGTACTGATGCGACGTCACTGCATATTTGACCTTCGGCAGAGAAATCGGGCGAAGTAAGCTATCCTTCTTGTATATGGGTATATATGTATTGGGTCCCATCTAGCTCTTCACCGCCTCTCTCCTACACTCGATGTTGTCAACAATTTTAATAGCGTTTATGAATGACATGTGCCATCTATAGGTATCAGATCATTGAATAAACCCAATTTTTGCCCTCCGCTGTCACCTCATTTCTCAGAAACCGCTCATACAATTTACTTCAATTTAAGAATATTGAAAGACCTGTCCATAAACTCTGCTGTTCTTGTAAAGGCATCAGTAATCGATACCCTGTTATTCAGTCACCGACACCCTGGTGATTGCCATTAAAAAAATTGACAAAAAAGTTAGAATGCCTTTATTCATACATTTTAATAAAATTAACATACAAAAGTATCTATACGTTTTGATAATACATATTCAAGAAGGGTGGTTCTGTGCACCCTAAAGGTTTTCGCAGGAGTTGCAACTGGCATGCCTTGTTTAACTGCCTTTAGGGATAAACACATTTGTTCCTCGCTATACTTGAATTTTGGTGGCATTTTACTGTAAAAAAAACTACTTAGTCGCAAAACAAAAAAATAGGCGGCGAACACTGGCACTCAACAAGATACTAGTATGCAAATGTAGCAAGGCAAATAATCACAAGCCACTTAAATATATTGCTACCATGGTACGAAAAATGGAAGCTGGAGATTAATCAAAATAAATGCGAATGCATAGTGTTAACAAGAAAAATAACTAATATTCAAATAAATCAAAAAATAAACATTAAAGGACAACAGATACAACCAACGGACACACTAAAGTACTTAGGAGTGACACTAGACAAAAAATTAAAATTTAGACAACAGACAGATAACATATTGAGAAAATTTTTGGCAACTTCACATTCATTAGAAAAATTACTTAAAAGAAATTCACCATTATCATCAAGAAATAAATTAACAATCTATAATCAAATTATTAAACCTACTATGACATATGCATGTCCAGTATGGTGTAGTATGGCGGAACAATACTTCTATAAACTACAACTACAACAAAATAAAATATTAAGGAAAGTGTTAAACGCTAGCTGTTTCACACCAATCCGCCAGCTACACCAAGCTACTCAAACGCCGACTTTTTCTCAATATGTACAAAACACAGCGACAAAATTTTATCTAAAACAACCACAACATTCAAGATTAACAGAAAACATGACACAGACCAGACAAAACGACAACCCAACTCACAAACCATTATATTATAAACTACCGATTTATCTCCAGTGAAAAATCCATTTTTCAAAATAAAACGATTAACAAAATCCAAAAATTGCAAGGAAAATAACTCCGCCCAAAAATTTTAGGCCACGCCCACCCAAAAATTTTCAAGTCTATGGACAAAAGTGCTACTTGTACCTGATAGAAATTAAGCTGGTTTTTCATTAGTTTTCCAGTAAACACAACTCTCAAAATTTTCACAGTATAACTTTAAAAACAAAAACCATTCAAATTTCTAATGAAAAATAAACTCCTCCATGGCGGTAGAGGGTTACGGAACCGGCCAATCCTAGAAATAGCCAAACATTATCATCGTTTTACCAAAGGGCTAACAACAACCCCACCGGCGTTGCCAGTGCATGTCCTGGGCAGTCTTGACAGGAACGCGACCTGACAGACAGGAAACCAGCGATCGTAAACCTATATATTCAATGATATGTATTGTAAAACAGATAATATGTAAAATTATTAGATAATAAAAGCCTTTGAAATTTGAAATTGAAATTGAACAAGATACTAGTAATCGACAGAGAATGTCGATCTATGGAGAACCAGCAACATCGCGGCTCCAGTGATCGACACCCCCTAAAAGCTAGGTTACAATTACATTTTAAACAAACTCATAAGAATCAAGTCATAAGAAACAAGTTCTAAAACATTTAAACATATATTTAGAAGATGATACAGTGTCTGCGAAAATAATTAAAAGATAATATTGTGGCATATATAGTGTGTAACTGTTTTTTATATTGGAAAACACAGAGAACAGAGACCCAAGTTTAATGGATACCCTGAGGCGGGTAGACCACGACGGGCGTTTCGTCCTTGTTAGGACTCTACGGGCAGGCACCACCCAAACAATTCCAAGAACGACGGTAAAATGCACTAAAAGACTCTTTGCAAAATCAAAGCGGCCATCAATACACTAATTAACTCCAATATAAAAGGCAGTCACACTGGTAATAATCGAAAGGTAGACAACTAAATAAACCACGAAGTGCATCACAATCCAGTGTAGGGAACGCTATTTGCGTTTTCACCGAAAACATCTGGCCGCTTTGATTTTGCAAAGAGGCATTTAGTACATTTTACCGTCGCGTCGTTCTTGGAATTGCTTGGGTTATTGCGGCCCGTAGAGTCCTAAAAAGGACGAAACGGCCGTCGTAGTCTACCCGCCCCAGGTTATCCATTAAACTTGGATCCCTGTGTATCTTAACATATATAAAACGAAGTCGCTGTCTCGTCTGTCCCCAGCTATATGTGCTTAAATCTTTAAAACTACGCAACGGATTTTGAAGCGGTTTTTTTTTAATAGATAGAGTGATTCAAGAGGAAGGTTTTTATGTATAACTATAGCTTCGCACGGGTGCAATTTCAGAAAGTGGCATGCCGGGTACTAATATATCGGGTTTGTATTTATACCAGCGGGTTGCAACGCATGCCGGGTACACGCTAGTTCCAATATAAAAAATAGTTACACACTTGTCCGATATGCCACAATATTCTCTTTTAATTTAAACATATCGTTTATAAGGAAACTATTCAGTTATCTATAGGTATAAAATATTTAAATATTATTTTGAGTTACTTACCTTAACAACCTTGTTTAGGACATGAACGAACTCACGTGGCCCAAACGATTTCCGCCATTTTAACGCGTCGGTTTAAAACATAGGGCCCACCGAAGTTCTGCAATGTTGCCAAACACAATAAAATTTCTGAATTTATACAGAAAGAAGTGAAAATATCAATATCAGACTTCTTTTTTGAATTTAATTTCAAAATGTCAAACACTGGAGGACTGTCTAGACTGGTGCCTTTACCTTAGCTGACTACCCTTTTGTTTTGAAAATATACTATAATTTCTGTTATTATAAAGGCCAACATTAAAAACTATTTTCTAATTTGTAGTTTTTTTTAATAAAAAACACATTAAATATGTGAATATGTGAAATATGTGAGAAAAATACATTTTAAAAAGAAAATAAATCCTTCAAACTTTGTAAATTTTTATGTCTAAATTTTATGTTGGTAATACTATTTTTTATCATAGTAGCCTCTGGACAACAAAAATTATTTTGCGAACTGTCATTTTTTGATTTATTGACCCATTTTCACCACGAGATTCTAAAGTTATTTTAGCGATATGAGATTTGAAATTGGACGGAATACGTTGTGTGATTCTTGTACATTCGGTACATATACAGAGCGTTCGGAAATTCGGGCGATTTTGCTACTTTTTTTCGAATTTCAAAAGACGTGATTTTACGTCACGGCATTGCAATTTAGTATAGGGAAGATGGAAAATTCAAATAAAGTTGAAGTTAAAATCGACATTGGAAGGTTAGTAGATTGACTTTTGGATAGGATTTGGCAGAAAATGATAGCTTGAAGCATCTACAAAAGATTGATTTATAGATTTATGCAACCAACATACATGACTGTTATCCACACAGAATAAAAAAGTAGGTTATCAAGCTATTTTTCCTCTGCGAAAAATAGGTTTTCTCGTAAATCACAAAGGCCGCGCAAGTCTATGAAATAAAACATTTAAATGTTACCAACATCAAATAAAGAAAAAACGCGTATCGAAATAGCTTCATTACGATACGCAAATGCGTATCGTACTGAGCTTATTATGAACGTGAAATAGAAAAAAGATATTTAATTTATTTATGCAATTTTCTTTTATTGTTTTAATAACATGCTGAGGAGATACATTCTTGGCCCCTTACTTTTTACTCTATATACCTCTCAATTAATTGAGAAACTGAGGTTCGCCACTGTGCACCTTTATGCGGATGATACCCAATTATACATCTCCTTTTGCCCTGAAAACATTTTTGAGGCCATTGACAGATTAGCAGCTGACCTTGATCTTCTGTTAAGAATATCTACACAGCATTGTCTCGAACTAAATCCAAAAAAATGCCAGTTACTTCTGTTTGGTCATGCACAGAGTAGGGAGCAATATCGAAATATCCTTCGCGTTGACTTTGGTGGTCAAACCTTGTCATGTTCAACCAATGCGAGAAACCTTGGACTACTGCTAGATGTTAACCTAAGATTTACTGAGCATATCAATAACTGCATAAAGAAAGCTTTTACCAACTTAAAGCTTATTTTTAACCAAAGGCACATTTTAAATACACACCTTAAAAAATCGTTATGTGATAGTCTGGTCTTATCACAATTTACATTCTGCGATACACTGTATGGTCCATGTCTTTTAGAGAGGGATGCCAAACGAATACAAATGATTCAAAACTGCTGTGTGCCTATGATAGGGGGAATTAGAAAGTATGATAGAGGGGTGAGTGCCAAGATGAATGAGATTGGATGGTTGAATAAGAGTGAAAGAAGAATGCTTCATTGCCTAGCACTGTATAACAAAATAATCGTTAAAAAATGTCCAGAATATCTATATCAAAAAATAAAATTTAGATATGACTCTCATGACCTCGACCTCAGACATAAATCCAGAATTACTCCTCCGTCACACAAAACCACACTATTTGAAAGATCATTTAGTTATCAGGTGTCTTTAATATACAACAAAGTTCCAGTTAATTTAAAATCTGCGCCAATTCACACATTTAAAAATGCCATTCGTCCTCTTGTCCATCAAATATGTTCTGACACATATTAGATCAGTCCAGTTGTACTGCCTCTCAATGCCCTTCACATGCCCACGTTAAAGTTAATAGGATTTAACTGTAAAATCTGTTACTATCATTACTTATTACGTAATTTTTTCAACCTATAAGTATCATAACTACTGTAAAATATTACTACCATGTTATTAGTTATAATGTTAGGTTAAGTGAGGAAGCCTAGCTTCAACTTCGCCTTTTGTAATTTTGTCCTTAATTACAATAAATACATTTATTATTATTATTATTATTATTAATTATCCCTTTGGAAGCCACAATTGCAAGCCAACGCATTTGCGTATCGTAATACATTTGTTATGATACAAAATTAGAAAAAAATTATTTTCTCCCAAAAAAGGCTTAAATTAAAATCTGTTACAAGACAAACAACATTTTTGCACCTTTAGCTATCGAGTGATATGAAATTTATACCCGATTAATTGTTAATTACATTTTATTGGTGAGAGAAGAGAGTTAATTTACATTTCCATGGAGACTTTGGTTTCTTACCAATTTTTGATATTTCCCTCATAAAAGTGAAACATCTCAAAAAGCAGTGAATTTAGATAAGTATGGGGTATGTTTAATAAAGATGATAAAACAGCAGAAGATCTTTACGAAAGTGATATAAAATATAGGGTGTTTCATTTAAAAAAATTTGATTTATACTACATTTATGTTTATATTGTGGTTAAATGATTGTATGTATATGATTTTTTGTTGTTTAAAATAAAGGAATATTATTATTATTATTATTAAGTATAAAAAAATTGAGAAAATGTAGAGTTTTAACTTTTGCCCTACCCTGTACATGTAAGATGACAAATTCAAATGCGCGCTAAAAATTATAAAATTAGACCATATTATAAATCTTATGATCATACCCTGTATATGGTACTCTATGTACCTACCTACTTAGTATTACACTGCTTTGGTGTTATTTATATTTATATTTATTATATTATTTATTTTGGTTTTTCTGTGTAAATTTGAATTTGATTAGATTATTATGGAATAAAAAAGGTGTTCCATTTAAAAACATGTTTGATTTGATTTACGAAAGACCCTGTATATCGCAATATATTTTTCAAAAGTGCTCCTACGGATCCTGTACAATTCTTGTACAAACTTTTTTGGCATTCCATCTAACACCATCAGAGTATTCCACTTTGTCTCACTATTGGGACACTCTGTATGTGCATTTAACTGATTATTCCTTTGTTTTTAGTTGTCATAATAGTCTGCCTACTATGCAAAATAATTTTGCTGTGTGATCTTTTGGTTAAAAAGAGCCACAAAGGACGAAAAATGGGATAAAAAGTACAAAACTGCATGGAATATGACCCATTTCAATAATTATTTCTTTATTCTTAATTACCTATCTCAGAAAACCAAATACCTACCTAATTGGGAATTTTGAATCAAAGACCTAACCTTTGCCACTTTAAGAAGGAATTTGTTAAAAACTAGAGCTACCCCCCAAATTTTATTGTTCTTGAAAAATTATCACTTTTTGCATGGTATCCTTATAAAAGATAATTTTATTACATACCAAAAATGGTGAATACCAACAAAGGAAAAATGGGAAATTTTGTATCAATGACATCTCTAAAAAATAAGTACCTCCCTACTTATGAGACTTTGGCATAATTTCCAAAAAAATATAAATTTTGGTATGGTAGACCTATAATTAACATAAAATTACCAATTTGCCAGTATTGTGGTACTTATATTATATTGTAACTACTAGGATACTTTAATAATAAATTATAAATATTATGTAGGTATGACCTATTTTGGCTTGGATTGTGGTTTACCACAGTTATAAATCTAACATACCAACATCCTTTGAAAAATTCTTGTGAAAACTAATATAAAAAACTGTAGGTCCAAAAAACAATGACCATAAAGGAAAAAAAGGGCAGGTTGCCCAATGTAAAGCTTACATAAATAAGGTTTTAAAAAGAATCCTTTTGGGAGGACAACATGTAGGCGACACAAAGCTGGTTTCTTGATTAAAATAGCCCACAAAACTGGCTTTTGTTTAAGGGCATGGCCTTCTAGGAAACAGATCAAGCACATCAGTTTACACTGCTATACTAGGCTGTGAAAAATGATGCTTACATCTAAAACTGTATGCTATACCTCCCAAAATTGGGCAGGGGAGTTTAATTAATTGCTGCTATTCCCTGCCAACATTTTTTCGGCTTTTAGCATAGTATAATTAGCATTTTCCGCCATTTTATGGCATGTGAGCCTTAGGTTTGTATGCTTAAACAAATGAACTCAACTTACATCCATAAGCCCTCCAGAGGTATCTAGATCATACACACAAGTCGACATTCTTCTGTTTGAGGATTTGGTACCGTTTATCTGCTTTTTTCACCTAAATTACCTAAAATATAGGCGAGTTTGGTCCTTAAATTAATAGCAATTTTTTAACTGTTTGAAGTAAGTTCAAAAGTGTCAGTTATTTTATATTTAACAGTCACTCCACACAACTTATTTTAATCTTCGGGAGTTGTTCATTCACAGGGGTTTATCTTCCTGAAGAAAGAGAACTTGAAATTTATTGTTTTCCACTAAAAAACTTATTTTTTCAAGGAAAGCAAAAATCAAGGGTGCTTTGACATTTTTGCTTTTCTTTCTGGCGCCTTTTCTTTCAAAAGAGCATGCGCAGTCCATAACAGGGAACTGTTTTATCGATCTTCTTGCAGGACCGGCCTAACTAAGATCAATTTATCCTTACTACGATATATACAGACACAGTCATTATATTATTTGCACATTTCGATTTTGACGAAAATATAAAAAAAAACTTAGGTTAATATGTTAAAGAAGGGCCACAGCCCTCTTGAGGGTTGTGGCAGGGCCATAAATTTAAAAGCAATAAGGTTTTATTGATTCATAGAAATATGGCCGAGGAGTCCGAGGACCACCCGGTGTTAAACGTCAAAAATTTACTTATATTTTTCTTAAATGAACAGACTTGTGTTCTGTTTTACTCACTCCTCCTTAAATCTCAGACGGCCTTGCAAAATACAGTTACACACTCTTGTCCTTTTTGGCACCACATTTTTAGTTTGAATTATTTTCACGGACGTTAATTCTATCTTCGAAAATAAAAATGTTTGGGTCGTTTCCGGTCAAACCGGAAGTGACTGCCAATTATTTTTTTCTAAAAATGTGCAAATCGCTCAACTATCATCCAAAATTTCTTATTTTTTTATTCAAAGCCATTTTAAAATGGAGGCATGGATAATGGATAATAGTTGCACTGGTCACCCTATAGGCAAAAAAAAAGTCAGGTTTCACATTTTTATAGCTACCCTACCCATCAGAGCATCTATGGCAGGGTGCTCAACGTTGTGGCTTGTGGCACTTGTACTATGCATGGCTCAATTTTGAATTTCAGGAACTAGGCTTAGGTACGACGACATTACAATATCTATCTTGCCTAACAGGGCGTTATCACTGCCAAATAACAAAAACAAACTAATCAGATTGCATTTTTTTCACTTTAAACATCGATATTGCTATAATTTTTCTTTATCAATGTTTTCTAATAAAATAGTATCAATATAATAATATAAAGTAGCAAATTACTTGGTCCGGTCCTGTGGTGTAAGCATTGTTGTCACACTGTAAGTTATAAATCTATAGTAACGTCAATGGTACGCTGGTTCCACCATCTTACGGATTTGAATAGAAGGGTTGCATTTGTGCATGACGGAGACCTGTATTTTTTAGCGTCATCTATTATTATTATTGATGAACCAATGTTCACGAACAGTGGTGCCATGTGTGCTCTAAGTTTATTTAATTTTCCGGTTTAATTGTAAAATAATAATTCTTTTTAATATAAACTATATATACTTATATAGTTGTATACATTTTGTTGCAAAACTGACAGGTTATTTCTTTAAATTTTAATGTAAGTAGACCGATTTACATGTATGTAGAATTTGGCACCATTGCATTGGCCACCTTGGTAGTGCGTTCGTTCGTTCGTTCGTTGTTGTGGTTGTCACAGAAAAATAATGGGTTTATAATTGTGTTGTATAAAATCGACAGTTCGTTCAGTTTTTAGAATCGTCGTTGACATCTGACAGTGTGTTCTCGTTTGTTTGAGTCGTTTGATTTTGATATTTGATTGATAGTCGAATGTGTTTACAAACAGCTATTGGCGTTGTAAAGAAAACTTAAAATTTTGAATAAAAAGGTCCATTTTAGGCTTATAAATGGACCTTAGCATAAAAAATAGTTAACAATAAACCCCATCCTAGCAGATAAGTTACAAAAAGAACTAAAACTTGGTTTAAAGGAACCAACCAGTAGACTCTCATACTCCCATAATAGCTTCAAGATGGTAAAAGGTAATATTTTTAATTTTTTTACTCTATTGTTTAGATCTTTATATAAAATAGTAAAGTATAAATTTGTACAGTACACAGTAGAAATGTTCCACGCTTGCTAATAAGCTGAATTATTCGGCAACCCAATAGTATTTTTCATTATTAAAATAATCAAATATTGGTGACCTTTACATCATCTTTAATTCTGAACCCAGTTTAGTACAACTAACTATCTTAAAAAAGGGTTCAAATTCAGAGTTTCTAGTGTAAGTGGTTCCCAAAATACAGCCTATTTGTTAGCTTCTCAGTCTCAGAGTCATTGTTAACTGTTAATAAAGGCACAGAATATAATACCTATACCTACTATATTCTGTAGTGACAGGATTAGACAGCATATCCATAGCCCATTAGACTGCTGCTGTGTTTGGTGTAGTTTAGTTAGTTAATATTATTTTGGATTGTCAATTTATTTGCTTCTTTTTTCTGAAGCTCCTAAACAAAAATCAGCACAACATGCCCAACAGTACAACCACAAGTTAACAGAATATTTTGCTGTTAGAAAATCGGACAGAAAAACTAAAAAGCAAGTGTTAAGGGAAAAACAGAGGACATTGGAAAACATGATACGAGATGAACTTGAAGATGGTTTAGAGGTAAGATAAAAAATATATACTTAGGCCTATTTTGCAAAACCCTAAATGTTTGAAGATAAGTGTATTTTACTAAAAAGAAAGGTGTTTCTTTTATATATTTATGTTTCATAAACTAGCACTTCAATCACTGTCACGTCATAGATGAGAATTCATTCGGTTTTGGCAGCAGTGTATATAAAAAAATATAGGGTGTCTAGAAATGATGAGCAAAAAATTTAGGGGATAATTGTATACTGAAAATAAATGCTATCTCTTCCTATAACATTTTTTCGAAAATTGATTATGAACGGAGTTACAGGGTGTTAAATTAAAATTTTACAATAGTACATACAATAAAATCCCAAGCGGGCCAGCCACCATTTTTTTATATTATTGCTGTTTTTTATCTCCAGGCGAAATACTACTACCAGGGAAATTACACCTATGCAGGGGAATTACTATTTACCTCAGGAAAATTCTCGGGAAAATTACATATTCTAGACACAAATAAGAAGGAATTGATAAAAATATTGCAGGGATGTTTATACAGTGTGTATCAACCAAATGGAATAATCGATAATAAATACATGGGGCCGTTGCGCATTTTTTTCAATAAAAACTTTTTATACAGGGTGTGTCATGTAACAGTGGCCAATACCAACTTTTCGATTTTAAATGCACAAAACACCCTGTATATCAGGGTTGGCAAATATCATATATAAATAAATATGTAAATTTGTATTTCAATTCTATTCAATGATACTTAGTTGTTGATATCACAATAACAAGTTTTTTTAGTACTCCTATGTTAGGAATGTAAAATGTAGGTAAAAAATACAAGTTTATGAATATGAACACATCATATATTTTTGCTTTTAACTACGGTTCAACTTCAACTTAAAACCCAGAATTACTGGGCTTGTTAATTAAATCTAAATGAACCCAAACTGGATTTTTTATTGTTGGCATTGTAAAATTTCTATTTTATTTTATTTTTTTACTCTAAAATATTGTTTATTTATTTATTTATTGAATACTTTACAAACACCATCACAATAAATAGTAGTTACATGTAAAGTCATAATTGCAAATACAAAAATCAACAATAGGAACAACTTGAGCAACCCAAATCTATACAATAGTAAACTCAAAAGAAGGAAAAGACATAAAATAAAATATAAATTTTAAATGTGCTAAACAAGTTCTAAATTACCGACCTCAATTTTCTTACATTGACATGGAACGTATCCGTTTGGACCTTGCTAAGGATTTCATTTGCAACAGCCATTATTCTGTTAAAAGGCGATATACTGCGTTTATCTACACTAAATAATTCTTGTTTATTAGGAATTCTTAGATTAATCTTAGGTACATTAAAGTGTATATAATTAATTAAGTCGCAGTCTTTATATTTTTAATTATTTACAATATAATACAGATATATCACCGCCAGTTGTTTTCTTCTTTGTAATAGAGATTT
This sequence comes from Polydrusus pterygomalis, assembly GCA_963969555.1. Classification (NCBI taxonomy): domain Eukaryota; kingdom Metazoa; phylum Arthropoda; class Insecta; order Coleoptera; family Curculionidae; genus Polydrusus; species Polydrusus pterygomalis. The sequence goes on along the minus strand of OZ018385.1, from coordinate 19,252,183 downwards.
AAACTTAAAGCTATCAAGCATAGATTTGTATGAGACCTTGTAGGGGTATGTATTATTTTTCAAGGCGTAAAGGTAACGCAGAAACCTTTTCTGGACTCTTTCAATATAATCAATATGTACGGCCTCCGAAGGCATCCATATTTGTGAAGCATACTCCAAGTGAGGTCTTACCAAAGAGTTATACAATCTAATTATAGTAGAGATCTTGAAATTTTTCGTATTCCTGATTAGGAAGCCTAGCGCTTTTATAGATTTTTTAATCATTTGTAAAAATGGGTATTAAACTTTAGGTTTGTCTGAAAGAAAACCCCCAAGTCCTTCACCACACTTTCACGACTTACTGTTACGTCCAAGATTTTGTAATTATTTAGGATTGGGTTTATTTTTCTTGTAAAAGTTACAACAGAACATTTTTTTATATTAAGGAACATGTTATTGTCTGAAAACCATTTACTTACTTTATTGATATCGGTCTGGAGTAAATCACAGTCTGTCTGTGTCTTTACAGCCCTGCAAAGTTTAAAATCATCTGCAAAAAGTAGTCCTGTGGAGTTTGAGAGGCAATCTGGTAATGTGTTAATAAACGTTAAAAAAAGTAAAGGTCCCAAATTGCTCCCCTGCGGGACGCCCGAGGTTGCAGTAAAGGGTTCTGATTCACAGGTGCCAATTTTTACCCACTGAATTCTCTTTGATAGATATGAGTTAAAAAAATAATAAGTATCATCTGTTATACCTAGCTCCACAAGTTTGTTAAGTAATAATTCATGATTGACCTTGTCGAATGCTTTCTCACAGTCTGTGTAAATAACGTCTAGCTGGTTTTTATTTATAATTGCTTCAGCAGCAGCTTCAGAAATTATTGAAAGATTTGTTATGGTGGATTTATCTTGCATAAATCCATGTTGAAACTTTGAAATTTTGGGTTTTAGAAATTCATACAAATCATCACATAATATTGTTTCAAATATTTTTGCTAAAACATTAATTAAATATATATTTCATAAAACAAACAGCAAAATATATATTGCTCCGTTCAATCAGCAATCGGAACTAAATAAAAATGCCACGCGGCAAAAAAAAATGCGGTTTGGGTGCCACGCCCTTTTTTGAATCATGGTGCTTGGTTTTCAAGTGGGAAAAATAAAAAACACAACACAAAATCCTCAAGAAAAGCGCAAAAACAAACCCGGTAATAATTGAGGTGAAGAAAATGTAATAGTGTAGGAAATGTTTAATGTGTTGCCTATCTTGCCGAAATCAGAGCTCGAGTTTCGGGGGGGGGCTGTACCCTAGCTACGTGCCTAGCTAGGATCCTAGATAATAGCAACTTTAAGGAGTAAGGACAAAATTTAAACAACGCTTAAGTAATCTCGGGGGGGGGGTAATTACCCCCCCCCCCCCCTTGTATACGCCGGCTCAGCCGCAGCGGGGCCATATTTTTACACTGATGAATAGAATTTTAGAATAAAAAATATTGATATATATCAGAATAAATATCGTCGCATAAATATCATGATATTTATCAAGATATATATCAGGATATTTATGACGGATATATATCCTGCCAACCTTGCTGTATATTATTCAATTTTTGGATTCTTTAGAAAATTTTAGACATATTTCATGTAGGTACAATATCCTATACCTATCTTCAACTGTTTCGGAAATATTAAGTGTTTTCAGATTTCTTGCATTTCAGCGTTTCTTTTTACTGATATGAAATTAAAAAAAGGTATAAATAGTTTTGTTTACTTTTGTTTTAAACTCATGACCTTAGTAAATTGTTGTCTGTGCATGCAGTACTTGTCAGTGTTATAGTCGTTTGAATTTCCTTAACAGCAAATCAGAAAAATGGTTTATTTAACAGAAATGCACAAAATAACAATTCTACAGATGATTGGTTATGGAGATAAAACACGAACACAAATGGAAGTTGCTCGCTTATTTCATGAATAATTTCCAAATTTGCCGCCTATAAATCAAGAGAAAATTAGTAAAATAGAAAAGCAGTTTCGCCAGCTTGGACATGTTAAGCAGATAAAAAGTAGCTGCCAATTGCAATAAGTGATGATACCAAATTAGATATTATGCTTGAGTTTGAGGAAAACACACATACTTCTAGTCGAAAAACAGCCCCAATGTTCGATGTAAGCCATTCATCGATTATTCGAACATTACAAGAAAATAAAATGTATCCCTATAAAATGATACCTACTCATAAGCTTATGGAAGGCGATTTTGATAGGAGAACGTATTTTTCTGAACAAATTATGGCAATATTAGATAGCAATGTGATCCAATTAAAACATGTTTTGTTTTCTGATGAGTGCACTTTTACACTTCACGGTCATGCTAATCGTCAGAGTTGCCGCTATTGGTCTAGGGAAAACCCTCACTGGATTAGAGAAGAACATACGCAATATCCTAAAAAGGCTAATGTTTGGGCAGAAGTAGTTGGAGATCATATCATAGGTACCTTTTTCATTAATGGCAATTTAAATGGCGATAATTATTTAACACTGCTCCAAAATAATGTCTAGCCAACTTTGACAAACTTATATCCTGATCCAGCAAACTCACAACCTCCAGCAAATATGATATGGTTTCAGCAAGATCACCGCCTCATTACCAAATCAATGCCCGCGGCAGTACCTCGACCGAGTATTTCCAAATCCGTGGATATCTGGATATATTTTATTGAAATACGCTAAATATACATGATGTCATAATAATATGTTAAAAATTACGTTTTCCCGAAAACGGTTAGGATTAGTGTTAGCGACATGAATGAAGAGTACTTAATTTTTAGTCAATAGTTAAAGGTATGTAAAAAACGTTGTCCAAAGTTTTTATCATACAGGGCGTAAAAAAAAATGGGCACATTAGTGTCACAGCTAGTCCGTCTCTGCAGCTGTGAGTAATTCGCAACACTTTCTGGGATAGTAATTTAAAGGGTCTTACCTGGTATACATCATATTATGAAAAAAAAATTGAAATATACCTCTTGGTTTAATAATACTTATGTGTCAAAAACTTAATTCCATGGGAGCTCTTTGGGAGCCCATATCTCCGAAGAGGAGGCGGCCGATACGAAAGAAGTTTATATTAAGTTGTAGTATTCTTTTCACGTGTTTTTTTTCATATCCGGGAGATTTCCCACATTTTCCCGGACACCCTGTATGCATCCCCTCAGGCTTCAAAGTTTAAACACGTGGTATAAATATATCTAATGTTAAACTACAGTTTTCAGTCATTATACATTAATCATTTTTTTCACAACATTCAAAAACTCGCAAAAACCTGACTTTAGTTGATTACTTTTTTAAATTTCAGTGTCGCTTCATCGAAGGCAAAGGACGCGGCGTTTTCGCTACTAAAAACTTCGAAAAAGGAGCTTTTGTTGTGGAGTATAGTGGTGATTTTATAAGTTTAGTCGAAGCCAACGAAAGAGAGGATCAATACTCGCAGAATGAAAAAACCGGGTGTTACATGTATTACTTTAGGTATAATGATCAAACTTTTTGGTAAGTACGATCGTACTATTTTAAAGGTACCTAATATAGTATATAGTCTTGCCAGGGTTAAATACTTAACTTCTTAGTCCCGTTAATGAGGAAAGAAGGAAAGGAAAGGAAAAGTTAGGAATTTCAATTAATTAGTTAAGGAGATGCTCAACTACCAAAACGAAGACCCTTAAATCGAACAGTTAAAAATATTTTTGGAATATATTAACAGCTTACACAATAATATCATGTTTACAATATAACACGAAAGTGACAATTCTATAAATTTTCTTGATTTAAATATTAAGAGAACTAAACATTATTAAACAAATTGCAGTTAATAACGGATAGGGTTGTGGATTTGACCGGTCAATTTGTTTTTGGTCAATTGACTGAAATAAATTAAAATTTAAAAATGCAGTGGATGAACCTAACCATACTTGCCAAATTTCTTATTTTGTATTTTGGAAAAAATTAATTTTTTATAACAAGTTTTGCTTGTTCTGAAAAGTCTATTGCCATACCTAAATTTTATACAGGGTGGTCAAATGGATGATATAGTTAGGTCCATCCAAGTACACATTCTATAAGTGTATATCTCAATAGTTGCTCTACAGTAGATACATTTTCCTTTTACTTTGTTTTCTTCTCTTATTTCGGTAAAACGATTCTAAATTTTGACTTTGGACCAAACTCATCGTAAATGCGACGTCGCGTCGTTAGTACACAAAAATGCAATGCAAGTGCAAACCCTAACTCTGGCAAATACGAAATGAAAATAAATAGACTGAGAAGGAAATGTCTATGAAAATGGTATAAAAAGAGAATAATAATAACTTCTCTATTCCTTTCCTTCATTATAAACGAGGCTGACTATTGGGATTCCCAGAATCAGGTGTTATTGTTTTCTTAAATAACTGCGCTATAACGATACACTAAACATTATCCTGGGTGGTAGGAGATAATCTGGACAGATCACAAATGCATAAATAATAAAATAAAATTGATATATTTTGACGGGTCAAATACGTCATGGTCAATTGACCATGCGCAACTCTAATAACGGATATAACTCAAATCTAATTGACCAAATCCTAAAAAAGAAAACTTACAAAAAGGCTATTGACTTAGTTTTTCCTAGAAGCAAAGACTCTGACCAACTTAAACTTATCACTTTCTTTGGACAACCTAGCAAAGTAATTGGCAATTTTCTTAACAAACTTGATATAAATTTGTGTTACAAAACTAATAACTCTTTAAGTAAATTTATCAAAAACAATAAAACTAAAAGCGATAGAAACAAAAAATCAGGCGTCTATAAATTAAAATGTAAAGATTGTCCTAAAACATAGTATTGGCCAAACGGATAGACATTTTAACAAAAGAATACAGGAACATTATAAAAGTTTTCTAAAAAATAAAACTCAAACTATGCTACTTAACCATTTTACTTGATAATCTACATAATTTCGATCCTTCCTTTAAAATCTTACATACAGAAAACAAGGTATTAAAACTAAATTTGCTTGAATCTATGGAAATAAATAAACTTAAAAATACGGATATGTTACTTAATGATTAGATTTAAATACTTAATTCATCTTTGCTAAATTTATTCTGTACTTAAGATTTTGTAAATGACCCATATTGTACCTAATTTAATTATTTTAAATCCTCTGTTGGATTTTCACGCTATTGTAACCCTTCCACTGTTTTATTTACATCATCAATAGATTTATTTTATTGCACCCTTATTTTTTAATTATATTTTCAACTTTTATTGTCATCTGACGAAGCTACAGTGTTAGCGAAATATGACTTTTCTTGTTAATATAGTGGAAATTTACAACTCCAACTTAGTTTTACTACATCCCATAATACTATAATTATGGATTTCCACCTAGTATCAGCTGAATCAATTAATTTCTTAAATTGAACAACAGGTTAACAAACCTGATTTATAATGTTATTATTATAAGGACAAAGGAGGCATTTCATTTGCTCCCTTCCTCCAATGTTATATTGACTTGGATTTTTACAAATTTTAGTTAACATTTTTGGGTTTGTTGAAATTTTATGTTGGCTTCCAATTGTGGCTTCCAAAGGAATAATTGTATTTCCTCAGCATGTTATTGAAACAATAAAAGAAAATTGCATAAATAAATTAATTATCTTTTTTCTATTTCACGTTCATAATAAGCTCAGTACGATACACATTTTTTCTTTATTTGATGTTGGTAACATTTAAATGTTTTATTCCATTGACTTGCGCTGCCTTTGTGATTTACGAGAAAACCCATTTTTCGCAGAGGAAAAATAGCTTGATAACGTACTTTTTATTCTGTGTGGATAACAGTCATGTATGTTGGTTGCATAAATCTATAAATTAATCTTTTGTAGATGCTTCAAGCTATCATTTTCTGCCAAATCCTATCCAAAATTCAATCTACTAACCTTCCAATGTCGATTTTAACTTCAACTTTATTTGAATTTTCCATCTTCCCTATACTAAATTGCAATGCCGTGACATAAAATCACATCTTTTGAAATTCGAAAAAAAGTAGCAAAATCTCCCGAATTTCCGAACGCTCTGTATATGTACCGAATGTACAAGGATCACACAACGTATTCCGTCCAATTTCAAATCTCATATCACTAAAATAACTTTAGAATCTCGTGGTGAAAATGGGTCAATAAATCAAAAAATGACAGTTTGCAAAATAATTTTTGTTGTCCAGAGGCTACTATGATAAAAAATAGTATTACCAACACAAAATTTAGACATAAAAATTAACAAAATTTGAAGTATTTATTTTCTTTTTAAAATGTATTTTTCTTGATTATAAGAGGTGAAATAGAAAAAATGTATAAAGCACATGTTTCATAAGGCGTTTTAGCGCACGTGTCAATAAAAAAACTCGCCACTTTGTGGCTCGTTTTTTTTAAATAGACGCGTGCGCTAAAACCGCTTCTTATGAAACGTGTTCTTTAATATACTATTTTGATTGTTATATTTCATCATTCCGTCACTGTGTTTTTTTTTTAGTATTGACGCAACTCAGGAAACAGGCAAACTCGGAAGACTAATAAACCATTCAAGAACTAATGGAAACCTGTACACCAAGACAGTTCTTGTTGATGGTTTGCCTAGGTTAGTAATATATTTTATTTAATCTTAATAATAACGACGTAATAAAACCATAGACATATACAGGGTGTCCCAGATAAGAATGCACTCTACAGTGATCTCGTAAACCGTAGAAGATACAGAGATGGTTAAATTAGAGAAAAGTTGCGCATTACTAAATCCTGTAACGTCATGTTTTCAAATTTAAAAAATTCCGAATGCTTCCGAAGATATTTGGATAAAACCGAATTTTCGCGATTTCGTTTTAATTGATTTATGATTCTATTTGAAGAGACATGTCAAAATAAATTTTACATTCTTATTGCCACTTTTTCTCCCCTTCAAGATGGTTTAATTACATTTTTGATCCGACGTTTCGTTTAGTCACAACCATCATCAACTTTGTTATTTTAAATAGTCGGAAAATTTTATTTTATGCTTAATAAATTCTACGTTTTATTCTAAATCTAACGGTGTATCACACTTATTATTTATTAGACGGTTCGATATAGAAAAACATATCTTCAATGAAAATAGGCACATTATCGAAAATATTTTTGTTTTTATTGTTGTATTTAAACACTAGTTGCAAGTTGCAACAAGTAATAATTAATCTTAATTATTAAATACAATTATTTTTTATTTAAAAAAAAAGCATGATAATATTCAAACATAAAGTACCATTTAAATTCGGCATCATATGGGTGGCTATGAAATTGATTGACGTTCGCAATTGTTAAAATAGTTTTTTTTAGATCTGTCACTTAGTTACAGAGACCTGTTAGTTTTAAATTTGATAATTATTATTATGTTTTTTAAATTTTTACCTGTTGCATTGTGCAGTAAAATTTAAAATAATGGAACCTTATTCTAATGAAGAAAAATTTGACATGATTTCCTGTTACATCGAGAGTCATAAGAATTGTGCGCAAAAACAAAATAATAATAATTACCAAATGTAAAACTAACAGGTCTCTGTAACTAAGTGACAGATCTAAAGAAACTATTTAAACAATTGCGAACGTCAATCAATTTCATAGCCACCCATATGATGCCGAATTTAAATGGTACGTTATGTTTGAATATTACCATGCATTTTTTAAAAATAAAAAATAATTGTATTTAATAATTAAAATTAATTATTACTTGTTGCATGTTTCAGATAAGTATTATTGGATATTATGTTTTGTTATAAGTTTCTTTTTAAAAAATGTTTTAAAATCCAACTAGTGTTTAAATACAACAAAAAAAACAAAAATATTATTGATAATGTGCCTATTTTCATCGATGATGTGTTTTTTTTTATATCGAAACGTCTAATAAATAATAAGTGTGATACACCGTTAGATTTAGAATAAAACGTAGAATTTGTTAAGCATAAAATAAAATTTTCCTACTATTTAAAATAACAAAGTTGATGATGGTTGTGACTAAACGAAACGTCGGATCAAAAATGTAATTAAACCATCTTGTAGGGGAGAAAAAGTGGCAATGATAATGTTAAATTTATTTTTACATGTCTCTTCAAATAGAATCATAAATCAATTAAAATTGAAAATTCGGTTTTATCCAAATATCTTCGGAAGCTTTCGAAATTTTTTAAATTTGAAAACATGACGTTACAGGATTCAGTAATGCGCAACTTTTCTCTAATTTAACCATCTCTGTATCTCCTATGGTTGACGAGATCCCTGTAGAGTGCATTCTTATCTGGGACACCCTGTATACCTTTCGATCTGCAAACAATAATCACGAATGTGGCCTTGCGCCATAGACAATTTACCTTTAGATAAGTACAGCTTATCTCCTGCGCAAACAAAAGTTACGTTTTATGGGTGAAAAAATACGTCCTAGCGCATGACTCGCCGGTCAACTGCCTTCCCTATGGGCACCTTCGGGCATGCGCACTAATCTCGTGTTATCGGCCTGTCCTACTTTAGCGACATGCTCAAAATACACTCCAGAACCGGCTCGGCCGCCATTTTTGTTGTTGTGTTTTAAGGTTTCTCTGTGGATCCCTTGTAGTTTTCTTTGCTATTGTGGATTGTGAGTGTTTAAAATTTGCGGATTTCTAGTTTTTGTCTAGTTTAGTGAAGTGTGTGTGCTTTTAGTGACTAGGATTGGAATATAAACAATGACTAGTAACAGCCGTTGTATGATTTTATTATGCACATATAGGGGTAAAATACCTGGTATTTCGTATTTTCAGTAAGTAAGGAGGAGTGATGTATCTTGATATACAGTGTGTGTATAAAGTCTGGAAACGGCTTAATAACATCACAATTTACTGGCCGATTTAAACCAAATTTGGTACTGTTGTGTAAGAGGATCTAACGCACCGAATGACGATATTGGCGTGGTTGCCAGCTTTTTAGTTTGTCTGGAATTCGAACGAATTTTATATTTTTAAATATAACACCCAGTATATTTTTACATTTTTAAATTCCACTTAAAATTATAATTATTTTTTATTAAATGCATTATTAGTTCATCATAGTTTCCGAGATATTGACTCTCGAAAAGTGACATTTTTGAACTTTGACAGCTTATAACTTTCTAACAGTACGTCTTAGAGCAAAACGGCTTATGTCCCTATCTTCAATTTTTATTATCTTCCCAAAAAAATCAACTTCCAGTTAAACCGGAACAACTATATTTCCTGCTTTCGAGTTACATCCGGTTTAACAAGAAGTTGATTTTGTTTGGGAAGATAATAAAAATTGAAGATAGGGACATGTAAGCCGTTTTGCTCTAAGACGTACTGTTAGAAAGTTATAAGCTGTCAAAGTTCAAAAATGTCACTTTTCGAGAGTCAATATCTCGGAAACTATGAAGTATAGACTAATAATGCATTTAATAAAAAATAATTATAATTTTATGTGGAATTTAAAAATGTAAAAGTATACTGGGTGTTATATTTAAAAATATAAAATTCGTTCGAATTCCAGACAAACTAAAAAGCTTGGCAACAACGCCAATATCGTCATTCGGTGCGTTAGATCCTCTTACACAACTGTACCAAATTTGGTTTAAATCGGCCAGTAAATTGTGATGTTATTAAGCCGTTTCCAGACTTTATACACACACTGTATAAGTTTATTTTACACAATTTACACACATCAAACTAGGCCTAGGCTACACAAACAAGGTATGAAAATAAAGAGAAACACACACACCAAGACTGATTATATTAAGATGCATGTTTTGGTATATTTTATTTGCAGCCTTGCAATCTTCAAAAAGTTTAAAATACACTTTTCTCTATACCTATATTATATCAAAAGAACAAATGTAAATACCTAGGTATGGTTATATTAATCCAAGGGTGCAAATATTCCAAGGGTCAAGTTCTCGGGCAAAAACTTTCTCTAATTCTTGAACAAGAAGTTGTGCTTGAAAATTTTTTACACGTACCCAAGTTTTTGCCGAATTGTGAAAATCAATTCAAGTTATATACCAACTAATATTTGACTTGAGGTTAGGTACGCGATAACATCGGATATTGGTTATTTTGCTGTGCTTGTTTGTTTTTTATATTCGATTTTATAAGACTAGTTTAATTTACCTGTTCTTGTTCTCTTCCTTTTCGAGCTAAAAACACGACGACGAATCATTTTTACACAAATTTTGAAAACAAAACCTTAAAAACAATTTTCTATACTTAAAATCTGATATGTTTGCTACTACTAAAAATGCCAGAAATCACTAACTTAATTCCCAACCTGATCAAAAAATTTGAGAAGAAATTAAAATTTTTTGGCAAGAATTTGAATTTTAAAGCCCGGACCTGTCTATTTTCCCATTCGTCAAACGATAATGTTGCAGTGCGCATGTCTAATCGTGTATAGCTTTGTTTACATGCGCGAGGCCATAGGTTTGCCACTTTCGCGATTATTGTTTGCTTATTTAAAGGTAAATATCTATGGTATTTTTACATGTTGTTCGTATGAAAATTTGTTTTATTTTATTTAATAGTACCGGACATCAGTTCGACTATTGCTTTTTTGTTTCCAGACTGGTATTACTAGCCAAAGAAAACATTAAGAGGGGCCAAGAATTATTGTACGATTACGGGGATAGAAGTAGAGAGTCGATTAAGTACCATCCTTGGTTAAAAGAGTGAGAAGAAAATCTGATTATTTAGTAAGTATTTAAATAAACATGTACAGACCTATTATTATTCAGTAAAGGGATTTGAATTAAAAAGCAGTCCTAAATTGACAGTTTAAAGTGTCAGAATAAGTAAACTCAGTTTCGTATTGTAATTACCAAGGCCTTCTGAGAGTTAAGGGATATACTACTTTTAAAATTGGTATAATAAAACCTATTTTTAAAAATGGAGATTCTAGTAAAACTAGTAATTATAGACCAATAACAATATCTTCGATAGCAAAATTATTGGAAAAAATTTTAAAATTAAGAATTGAAAATTATTTGGAAAAAATACATTTTATTTCTAATAAACAGTTTGGGTTTCAAAAAAATAAATCAACACAAAACGCTATTTGCTATCTAACAGAACAAATTTATGATGCACTAGATAATAAAAAACGTTGTATTATTACTTTTCTAGATTTAGCAAAAGCCTTTGATACAGTTAGCCATAATTTACTGTTAAAAAAGGTGAAAATATTAGATTCAAAGGAAAGCAAATAGAATTAATTAAAAATTACCAAAAAAATAGACCAACTTATGTTCAAATAAATAAAGAAAAAAGCTATCCAAAAGTATTTAAGTATGGTGTTCCTCAAGGAACAATTTTAGGACCATTATTTTTTAATATTTATTTTAACGACTTATTTAGTACTTATAAATTGCGATGGACAAATTCATAGTTTTGCAGATGATACTACAATTTTTTATACCGATACAAATTGGGACAACTTAAATAATAAAATTAAAAAAGATTTTAAAATTATAAAAAATTGGTTTGATAACAATTTGTTAACAATTAATTTTAATAAAACAAGTTATATTCCTTTTACTTTAAACCTAAATAACCTACCACGAAATATAAATAGTATTCAAATAAATGAAGACATTCAAATTTTTAAAGTTAATAAAATAAAATATTTAGGAATTATTTTTGACAGTAAATTAAATTGGAATTTTCACTTAGAATATTTAATTAAAAACTAAGAAGTTTACTACCGATTTTTAAAAACATTAAAATTTTTTTAAATGTAAGATATGGAAATATTATATTACGCGTTAGTTACAACTCATTTAAATTACGAAATCTTAGATTGGGGAGGAATAAATAGAACTTTAGTTAAAAAATTAGAAATATTACAAAAAAGGTTTCTAAAAATTATATTCAATAAAGATTATCTTCATCCTTCAAAAGAAGTATATTCAGAAACAAAAAAGTTGAACATAAGACAACTTTACATTTATAACCTCTTAATATATTATATAATAATATTTAAAAATAAAAACCTTATACAATTTAAGAACCATAATCATAATACACGTCATAAAAATGAAATAACCATAAAACCTAAAATAAATAAGTCAATTTAATTTCAAATATTTATGTTTTTATTTAAACGATTATTTACCAACAAAAATTTTAAAAATTGATTTCATTAAAAAAATTTAAAGTCGAAATAAAAACATGGATATTAAAAACAGAAAATTTGAAAATATTTTTAGAAATGCTTTAATTAATTAATATTGTTCTGAATAATTTATATACTTAAGTAATATTTTTTACTTAAAAATTATAAACTAATAATTTTATTATATGTAATATATATCTTAAAAAAAAAACTGCGTGTATACTATAAATTACTTTAAAACTTGATTTTTAATGCAAATTTATGATTTTACATACTAAAACAAAAAATAAGATTTGCCCCTAACAAGCTCAGCTTCAGGGGATTGAAGAATAAGTTTATAGAAGACAACATAAACATATTTCTTATATTATTAAATTTTAAATAAACTTATTATTATTATTATTATTACTAGGCTAGTAAAGATACAAACCAACTGTATAGCCGAGAAGCAAACCAAAATGGCAATTGATATTTTGATGTATTTTCATGATTTGACAAGCAGAACTAACCTTAAATTATTTAGTTCATCACCCCCGGTTCCGTTAAAGTGATTTGCGAAAAGAGGCTATATTAAGCTGAGTCATTCACTTCTGCAAATTTGAGAAGGCTATGGTAATTACATTGTTGCTGTGGTCTATTATCATAGAACTAAAACAACATATTGAGCTGACTAACGAAACAAATATCATATTGTATGATCTGACTGTCAATGAATAAATTAGTTTTGTTAATAAGAATTCTTCAAAACAATAAAGCATATTTTGATTTGATTTTGAAAGGCGTATAAATACAATGGCCCGCTTAAAACACAACTAACTGGAGGACTACAAGTTCTAAATATGATGATGAACATTTAAACCTCTTTATTGAATAAGGGGTTAGGATTTGTTGACAGCGTTTAAACCAACGACATCAAATATAAAGGGAGACAAAATTGTTTATATTTTGTCCCGATCAGAAATCGTTTTTAAGAGAAATCAACGATGACAAATTTCTGCTGATTGCCCTAGATCTACCGCCTATGTTTGGGAACAAAGGTTATATTTATATACTAGATGCATTGTCATGTGTACTTACCGTGCGAGCCAAAATTGTTTGCATCAAAGGGGGGCTTGGATTAAAAAACGTAGGGCTTGGTTTAGATCACAATGATATGGGGACGATATATCTAACCAAATCTAGGTTAAAATTTTGTCAAATTCATATTATGACATGATATGCCAAACTAATGAGTAATAAAATAAGTAGACAAATACAATTTCATTTTTGTTGTTGACAAAATTAACAAAGTAAGAATATACAGAAAGAAAAAGACAAATTACATAAATTGCTGAAATTGGCCACCGCCATGCTCCAAGCATAAATTCCTGCAGTAATTCCTGCGTCTTTCAAAATCTACGGCTTGTATTTCTTGGAATACTTGCACTTTAAAAGGAAATAAATGTAGCTTCTTAAGAATAGTCCTGCATGTTCCATAAGATCTCCCACTTTTTGGGACAGGCGTCTTATACAATTTGTTGGCGTATTTTGCATTATTTCACGAACGTTTGCAACAAGTTCTTCTGTTCTTACAGATGGTCTTCCTGCTCTCCTTTTGTGTGTTGTATAGAACCTGTTTTCCTAAACACAGCCACGGTTCTTTTCAGGCAATGATAAAAATCCCCAGCAATAAAAGCAACGTTAGGAAATGTTCGTGAAAATCGTCCATGCACAAACCCGGATTGTATTGCCACTCACCATTTACTCAAACCCCGTTTCGAAAATACGCTTCAACCATTAATGTTTTGTGCTGTTCCGTAAAGCTCATTGTGTGACTTGTTCAAGAAATTGGAAAAATTAGAGATGAATCAAATTACTAGTAACGACTGTCAAAGATGACGAAATAACTGATTGATTGTTAATTCAGGTAGTTACTGACACCCAACAGATATTAAGCTCTACGGCTAAGCATTACGTCCTTAGATGCAAGGCCCTCTTTGATGCAAATAATTTTTGGTCGCACGGTATTAAGCAAAAATATTATACTAAATATATTTTGTGTTTATCTGAAACTGTGAAAGTATGTATGATTGTAAACAAATGGTCTTTTATGAATGGGATGTGTTATCTCTCCTTATATGTCTATGGTTTAGACACATGTCGCACATTGGTCTGGATATGACGATTATAGCATAAATTGACATTTTTTTTTTAATTTAATGTAAACATGGTTGCACACACGCAGTTAAATGAGTAAAACCTTTGAAACAGTAACAATTTGTTCAATAAGAAAGTTGTAAAAATAAATGAAGAATACCCGCAATGGTTTACATTAAAGAATGCCATTTCATTTTTTAAAACAAGAAAAGAGTTTGTTTGCTAAACATTCATGTAGTATTAGTTTTATGTACCTCAACAATAATAATCATCAATTTTTACTTGAATGGGTCACCTGGGTAATGTAAATTCAAAAAAGGAGTCTATTCTCCAAGGGACCCGCTTCTATTAAACAAATCAAAAGAATACAAAGTCGGCGCCTCGGTAAGGTTACATATATGTTTCGCCCTTATATATTATATGGACATTATCAGACCTACAAATTGTAACTGATAAAATATCAAAAAAAAAACTTTTCTACACAAAAATTAAAATAATAAAAACACGTAATCAACATTATAATTACTGTCCGACCGAAACAAGATTTTCAGCCGAAACCGAATCTTCGGCCTTGGTCTCAGTTTCGGCCGGAACCGAAACTTAAAAATTTTATTGTATTACTGAAATTTAAAAATTTAATTTATTTTATATAGGACGACATCGATCTTGGGAACCGATTGAACACTAAAAAAAAATATTATTTATACAGGGTGTTCCTTAATGACGTGCTAATATTTTAGGGTATGATTCCGCAAGTCATTTTATGAAGAAAAGTTCATATAAACATATGTCCTAAACGCCTTAAATTTTTTGCTACAGGGTGTTGAATTTTTTCTTTTTTAATGCGTTTTTTGTAATATCTCCGAAAGTACTTTGGATAATATTTTTAATTTTGTCATGTGCTAATAGGACATAAAAGCGCATGTTTTAGTTATAAAAGTTATTTTTTTCTCCCACCAGTGGCGTCCCTGCAAACATGTCCTCTGATATTTTTTAGAAAAAAAGTGGTACACCACTGACATTTTTCCATGTGGATATTATTTCTGATTAGCCTGGTCAATTCTACATAAAAATGGTCTCTTGAGTTTTTCTCCTCAGGCACACCGTTCTTAATTAAAATAATTAAATTCAATTAGCTCTACTATTTAGTATTATTAACATTGATAATGCAAAATTTTGTTTTATAAAAATTGTTCAGTTCACTTAATAGGCATGCTTTCGCCCGTCTTTGTATCGAATAGCGCACTCGTTCAAATATTCCAGGTGAATTCCGTATTGTTTCACAGAAGCCAATTATTCGCTCCCTTAAATTTTCTAAAGTATTAATGGGAGTTTTATACACTGGAGTTTTAAGATGACGCACAAGAAAAAATCCAAATTATTGAGATGAGGGGATCTTGCTGGCTATGTTTGAGCTCCTCCGCGACCTATCCAACGATTCGGATAAACTGCATCTAAATGGACGCGAACGATTACACTGAAGCAGAAGCTTGCATGTACCACATTTAATTCCTTAGCGCATATGGTCCATCTCCAAGTAACACAGTTCTTGGAGGAAATGCAGATAAGACTGCCATTAAGGCGTTAATTATGTTTTTAAGAACGTCACCGTTCCAGGATAACTAGATTTATGTGATCAAAAATTATTCGTCAATACTGCAAAATGAAGCTAATTTAATTTAATTGTTTTAATTAAGAACAGTGTGCCTGAGGTGAAAAACGCAAGAGACCATTTTTATGTGGAATTGATCAGGCTAATCAGAAATAACAATCCACATGGAAAAATGTCAGTGGCGTACCACCTTTTTTCTAAAAAATATCCGAGGACATGTTTGCAGGGACGCCACTGGTGGAACAAAAAAATTACTTTTATAACTAAAACGTGGTGGTTTTATGTCCTATTAGCACATGCCAAAATTAAAAATATTATCTAAAGTACTTTCGGAGATATTACAAAAACTCATTAAAAAAGAAAAAATTCAACACCATGTAGTACAAAATTTAAGCCGTTTACGACATATGTTTATATATGAACTTTCTTCATAAAATGACTTGAGGAATCACACCCTGTATAGAAAACACTGCCTACGAACCCACCCAACGTTAGCCGAACGGTGCGCGACAATTCACGAACACTGAGTTTCGGCATAGCCGAAGGTTCGGCCGTTTTTTGGCCGAAACCGAAACTAGATTTTTTGGCCGAAACTAGCCAAAACCGAACCTTTGATCGGTTTCTAATTATAATTAATTTTAACAAGAGGGTTATGCGCATGCTCATCGCTATGAGAGGCCGAGATGTCTGACGGGCGAGCTGTATAGTTTACCGTCACAAAAATCCGGGCACTAATCTGACAGCTGACATTTTTTTCCTGAATTTTGGTAATTCAGGCTTTTGCCTTTACTACCATAGATCGGAAGGTAAAAGTAGTGGTAAAGAGATTTTGGTAAAGTAAACTAGACAATAATAACTTGTTATTTAATACAGAAATAGCTTAAAAAGAGGGAAAGTAACTCTACTACTACAAAACTATGGCAATATAAATAAACTGAGGAGGAAATAAAACCAATGGTATTTAATATTTTATTGCCCTTCCATAACTTTGAATAACTATAATCTTTTAGGCATTGCAGCCATCAGACCATTACAGTATTCTTGCGTTAGTTGATTCCAAGTCTCAATTGTTCTTCATTGTCTGGACGAAAATAATTATATTTGTTAATTCTCTTGATCATGTAACCCCAAACATTTTCCATCGGATTTATATCTGGACTCCTAGAAGGCTAGGGTAATACTTGAATGTCCCTTTGTTGCATCCAATCAGATACTGCGTGGGCAATATGAATATGAACCGGGCAGTTTTCATGTTGGTAAATGTAATTAGTTTTGGGAAACATATCATTAACCGATGGCAACATCACGTTCTCCAATATTTGTATGTAATTTTGTGCATTAAATCTACCTTTTATGCGCGTACAAACTCCTATACCTACCATGTGCACTTATCCACCCCCAAACGTTGACAGAAAAACGGCCGCTTGTTGAAATATTGTTAGTGTAGCGTTCATCAAACCGGGTATTTGGTGGTCTTACTCTCCCGCTATAACATGATTGGAAAATCTTTTCGCCTGTGAAAATTACATTTTCCCAAGCATTTATACCACCTCCGTAATATTGTAATGCATAACCCACTCTTCGCTCTTTGTTGGTTACCGTTAGGAAAAGGCTTTTTAGCTGCAGGGTGATTGCGAAGATTTGAACCATCTCTTATTCTTCGTTGTGCGGTTCTAACGGAACCCGGAAAATCAGTTACTTTGGGAGCTAAAACAGCCGTTTTAAAAGGATTTTCCCTTAGGTGTTGAATTAGAGTATTGTCATGTTCGTCTGTCGATGCCCTTTTAAGGCCTGTTCCTTCTATTTTTTCCAGCGAATGTATTTCCATTCATTTTATTTTGATATCATGAACTGTACTTTTTGGCGTTTGAAATCTTTGAGCCACCCGTCTCTCTGACCATCCTTCTTCTAGCAGTGTCACAATTTTGGCCTTTTCCGCAGCATTTAAATGACGGGGCATATTTGTAAATTTATTTCAGTTGACAATTTTTATCAATGTCATTAAAATAGGTAATTTTTAGATATTCAAGATGTATAAAGGTCGGCTTACAATAGAAAAAACTGCTGCCCGGATTTTTGTGGCGGTAACTGTACCTACGTAAGTACGTATTTTTTCACCCATAAAACTTTACTTTTGTTTGCGCACGAGATCCGCTGGATGGGTCTAAATAAGGTATAGGTCTGTTAGATGACCCAATTAGCAGATCATACACGTCAGTCTGATTTTCGGGGTTGTTACCCAACTTTTCAGACAATATTGAATTAAATATAATAAGCAATTTTACATAATGCTGTGCTGTTTTTTTTGTTCAGGTAAATCTAATTTGTAAAAAAATAATTTGATGCAAATTGTAAAAATTATACAGGTTAAGGATGTAAACCTGATGATTTTATGTGAATGTATGTTTAGGTACTAGTATTTATTAGAAAAAGAAAAACACTGCCAAAAAAATGTAAAATGTTTTACAATGCTTTTAATAGGTTGTCATTAAGGAAATATACACCATTTACACCATAAAGCAGTTTCTTTATTTGAAAAAGTGGTTCCCATTGTTAAGAGCAAACACTAGTGACGCATTCGCCATTTCGTTTTTTAATCAATATCTAAGCGATCAACAATTACCAACCTTTTAAGTTGCGTTGATAAATGGACCAAAGCTCAGTGGCGGCTCTTACAGTAGGGCCACAGTGCCATGGCCCTACCTACCCTACCTGTACACCAGCTATTTATTCACACTCATAATTATTACTTAGTCTCTCTACGCTTCATTCTTTTTGTAAATGTGAATGTGAATAATTTAAAATTTAAGATATCTGATAACGTCTAACTCTGCAAAAACTCCCTGAGACTAGGAAAATTCCCCGGAGATGGCCAGACAACACCTTGCTTACGAGAGAGATAATAAACATATCGCCTTCTCTTACTGGCGCATATGCCTTCGTGACGGGCCGGATCCTTACATCAAGCCGCGATTGGTGGATTTACACGTGCTTTAGTTATCGAGAATGAAGAGTCGCAATCGAATTGGGGATTGGGCCTTGATTTGCTTCCACTACCAGATACCAGATGGCGGCTGTTTTTAATACGGTTTTCCCTGTTCAAATATGAAGTTTAAATTTTCTTTAACAGCTTTTCGTTTTGACTATTTTTATTCTGTGACTTTTGTAGGTTAGGTTTAGTAGAAGGTCCGTTTGTCAGTGGGTTATATTCCGGGTTTAATTTATTCAGTTTTAAAATGAATAAAATAGGTTTTTTAAAAAATTCGCGATTTTCCTCTCTCTCATTAGAAAAGAAAATACAAGTTAAGGAATTGGGCCGTCCAGTGCCAGAGTTACTTATAACAACTCAAAGTGGACAAAAATCGCGTGTTCGGAAATTTAATAACAGTATTTATTCAAAAAACAGCTGGTTGTGCGGGTGCGAGGAGACAAATAAAATGTTCTGTTCTGTGTTGTCGGCGGAAAAACATTTTATAAACAATATTGATAACTTCAATAATAAAGTCATTGAAACGTTTTCAAATAAAAAACAAAAATTTAAGTGGTAAGTGAACATTTTTTTTTGTTATTTCTGAACACTGTTTATTTTATGCTGTGATTTAAGACATTTTTATTAGATGCAACATTGAATTAATCTGTAAGTTTTTTTTTGAGTTTTTTTATATTCTCATTAAATATTTTTATTTTAATATTTTGGCCCCATCTGTTTCAACTATCACGAGCCGCCACTGCCAAAGCTCTCGATGAAATGCAACCTACCGATGTAATATACCTGGATTTTGAGAAAGCATTTGATAAAGTACCACATTCGTTGTTGCTCTACAAGCTTGAACATTTTGGTATAAGAGGCAAGCTTCTTAGTCTATGGCTTTCTCACCGACCGCTTCTATCAAGTAAGAGTCAATGGTATTTTATCCAATAAACATCCAGTTATAAGTTAAAGTACCACATTCGTTGTTGCTCTACAAGCTTGAATATTTTGGTATAAGAGGCAAGCTTCTTAGTCTAGATTTTTTAGAGTTAAGAGTTGTAACTAATTAACTTTTTTTCCCATAGAACTATTTGAGATAAAAATTTGATACTATCAGGAAATGGTAATGTTGATGGGAGGAATCGAATTCAACAAAAAAAAGAGTAGTGTTACATTTGAAAAAAAACATTCCTTCAGAAAAAACTAAAAATATTATGCATCTTAATGCGATTTTTAAGTAGGTTTTATATCTGTTTGTAATGACTTAGTATTGTGTAGTTTTATTTGACGTATGTACCGGGTGTTCCACCTAACGAGGTAATCGGCTGTATCTCAGAAAGTAATAACACTAGGACTTTGGGAAAAAATATATATCCATAAAAGCGACCGAGAGAAATTGCTGGAAATTATTTTCAAGTTCGAAAAATGACCGCTAGGGGGCGTAAGAGAACTTTCAAAATAGAAATGCCGATTTGCTCTTGATTTTTCTTAATAAAAATATGTTAAAAATATAAGCATTGTATTGTTCATTAAATTATGCAACTTTATGTTAGGAATCGTTTTTTTCTATTTTCAATAATAAAGTGGTGGGAGAAGGTCAAACCTTTTTTCTTTCAAACTTTGATATCTCTGCCTTGGATAAACCGATTTTATTCAACTTGGTCTTGAAAAAAAGCCCTTCTTTTCCTCTACGCGTAGATCTATTAACTATACCATATTGATTATGGTGGTGGCCACTAGATGGCGTTTTTCCGTAATTCCTCAACGAATAAGGATTTTCTCAAAAAAATCAAATGTTATGATATGACTTTTTCATTATATTTTATTTTAGGCTCATAAAGGCTATTAAATAGTGGAATAAAAAATCCAGGTCCGTATTTAAAATAAAAAAGTTACTATAAGGAACTGAAAACCGCAACGTGATATCTTTTGTTAAACTAGCGAAATTAGGGATAATAATTAATATGGAAAAATATGCCATTTTTCCTTCATTAATCAATTAAATCACTAATTTAACAAAATATATCACGTTGCGGTTTTCAGTTCCTTATAGTAACTTTTCCTCCTCTACAAGCTGATGGGGTTACTTTTTTAATCCGACGTTTCGGATTCGAGCGACCATCATCAACTTTTTTATTTTAAATACGGACCTGGATTTTTTATTCCACTTATAAGCCTAAAATAAAATATAATGAAAAAGTCATATCATAATATTTGATTTTTTTGAGAAAATCCTTATTCATTGACGAATTACGGGAAAACGCCATCTAGTGGCCACCATCAGAATCAATATGGTATAGTTAATAGATCTACGTGTAGAGGAAAAGAAGGGCTTTTTTTCAAGACCAAGTTGAATAAAATCGGTTTATCCAAAGCAGAGATATCAGCGTTTGAAAGAAAAAAGGGTTGACCTTCTCCCACCACTTTATTATTGAAAATAGAAAAAAACGATTCCTAACATAAAGTTGCATAATTTTATGGAGAATACAATGCTTATATTTTTAACATATTTTTATTAAGAAAAATCAAGAGCAAATCGGCTTGAAACTTGAAAATAATTTCCAGCAATTTCCCTTGGCCGCTTTTATGGATATATATTTTTTCCCAAAGTCCTAGTGTTATTACTTTCTGAGATATAGCCGATTACCTCCTTAGGTGGAACACCCGGTCCATTGCAACCTGTAATAATTTTAGCATGAATTAATATAAAAAGAAGAAAAAAAAGTATTTTGTTCCATTGTTGGGAGAAATATTTTCTAGCGTCTCCCGTATTAAAAAAAAACATTTTATTCATTTAACTATTATATTATTTTAATACATTAAGAAAGACAAATATACATATTTTTGAACAATCGGACACAAACAAAAGGGCATCGAACGAAATATCAACAGGAAAAGTAAATACATTTATCTTTTTTCCCAGGGCAGAAAATCAAAAAAATAATTAATCTAGCCTCGTTATTTTTTAATTAAAAATTTACATGTAAAACCATTTAACCCGTGTTACGTTTTCTTATTGCTGAATGTTATCATCATTTCTGCTCTGGAAAAAAATATTTTCATAAAATAATCACAGTTCTTCAACATGTAAACGCCACGGACCAACTATAAAAAGAAGAAATGACACCCTACATTCGTGTCATGCATTTATATTTAAATCAACTGTCTGAAATCGTAAAACTGGTCCCGGTATTAAGTCCGAAATAAAAGCAGTTTGTTTAGACCAGGGCTTAAAGCCTTTGAAAATGGTAAAAAGTGAAAAAAAATAATAGTAGGATGAAACCCATTGGAAAAGGAAGAGAATATAACAAAAATGAAAGGAAAAATAATTTATGGGCGATCCGAGGTCGGGAAGTGGAAAGGGGTGAGTTTTAAACGGTAAAAAACGATTTATCTTGATTTCCGGCAAAATTACAAGTCCTATGGAAAAACGTCAAATAGCAAAGTTGTAAATAATAAAAAGTTCTACAACTTTCGTATTAACACTTTTTTCACATAACCTCAAAATGTATGTGAAAAATGCAAATAACCAGTTTTTGGTTTTTTATTTTTATCTTTTACAAAATTTTTTTTTACGAAATTTGGTGAAAACTTACCTTTTTATGTCCCAAACGCACTGTAATATTTTTGATGTAAAATATTTATTTTTTCACCTTATTTTGACTTAATATCGAAAAACCACCCTAATTTTCAATCGAAAATTCTCACGTCAAAATATCTGCTTTTTAAAAAAAGTCGGTGGGCTTTTTGTTCGTTGAAATCTCTACTTTCTGATGGCGTAAAAAAATATACATTACTATGGTAAATGTTCTCAAAAAATGCAAAGAAACAAAAAAAAACTCGAATCCGAAATTTTTTTTTAATCATTATGTACAATTTTGAGCTATTTATTAAAATTTATACTTTTTTTTATCAATGTAACATGGAATCTTACGTTTTTCGAGTAATTAAAGTATAAATTTTAATAAATAGCTCAAAATTGTACATAATGATTTAAAAAAATAAATTTCGGATTCGAGTTTTTTTCGTTTCTTTGCATTTTTTGAGAACATTTACCATAGTAATGTATGTTTCTTTACACCATCAGAAAGTAGAGATTTCACCGAACAAAAAGCCCAACGACTTTTTTAAAAAAGCAGATATTTTGACGTGAGAATTTTCGATTGAAAATTAGGGTGGTTTTTCGATATTAAGTCAAAATAAGGTTAAAAAATAAATATTTTAAATCAAAAATATTACAGTGTGTTTGGGACAAAAAAAAGGTAAGTTTTCACCAAATTTCGTAAAAAAAAATTTTGTTAAAGATAAAAATAAAAAACCAAAAACTTGGTTATTTGCATTTTTCACATACATTTTGAGGTTATGTGAAAAAAGTGTAAATACGAAAGTTGTAGATCTTTTTATTACCTACAACTTTGCCATTTAACGTTTTTCCATAGGACTTGTAGTTTTGCCGGAAATCGAGATAAATCGTTTGCTACCCTTAAAAACTGACCCCCTACCACTTCCCGACCTCGGATCGCCCGTAAATTATTTTTCCTTTTATCTTTGTTATATAATATTCTCTTCCTTTTCCAATGGGTTTCATCCTACTATTATTATTTTTTTGTTTCAAAAATTATCGACCCTGGTCTAGTTTAGCATTATTACTGTAGGTTTTGACGTATGACTTGTGTCATTTCTCCTCGTATCTCGTATTATTTTTCCATGTGAAAAGCTGTGACCTACAAAATTGTTCAAGCAGGTCAGTTTTGTTTTTGGTACGTAACACACATGACAAATGAACCTATACATTGTTTACGCTTAAAAAAGTTATTACACTGTTACCAGCGTCCGCCAAAATTCCCGCTTATAGCTTTTATGATACATAGATAAGGTTTACATTACACGAATGTCATTAACTAGAGCTAGCCGTTGCCTACGCGACGAACAGTTACAGTCAAAATAATACACATCTTATTCAAAATACGTCATTACTGCACCTGTTCGGTCGTGTAGACTAGGGCTGGGCGATATTGAAATTCCAATATCGATATTTTATTTTTTAAATATCGTTATTCGATAATATATATTATCGATAAAACATAAAAAATATTATATTATAAATACAGTGTCACCAGTAAAGTCCGCATCATATGGGATTTTATTTATTAATAGCTTTATTCGAAATTTGACTTTGGCATCAAGTTCTGCTTCGATCGAGAAGAAAATTAAGCAAAAAAATAGTAGTCACGTGATTCGCATTATCTGTCAAATTGTACCAAAAAAGAATTCAAATGTGGGGTTATTTCTAAAAAAATCGAAAAAAGTGATTAGAAAAAGTTTTTTTAAATGCAGTTTCTAGCCCACATGCAAAATTTCAGCTGCATAAGATAATTTTGATTTTTTTACCTATAAATTGCACCACTTTTGCAAAATAAGACTCAGCGCAACCTACTTAAAACTTCTTATTTTTGACAATGCTTTATTTCAGATATAGTTTCTTCAAAGTAGCGCCATATTAAATGTGTGTTTTTCTATAAAATCAAAATTGGGCTATTAAAATTTGGTCGCATGTGATGCAAAGTTTATTTGTTTTTGACCCTGTATAAGGTAACTTCATAAAATAAGTATTTTTGAAAACGTAGTTTGTGTCTGAAAGTAATACACCTTAATATTAAGACCAAAAAGAACACAGTGTCTTCAGTAAAGTGTTTTTTAAGTGGAAAATAAATTTTAGTTTAACAACGTAAAGTTTATCTATTTTCAACGATTTAATTATTTAAAACCCCTATATTATAATTTATTATTAAGCTATGCCATAATAACGTTTTTGTAAAAAAACACACATTTAATATGGCGCCACTTTAAAGAAAATGTATCTGAAATAAAACCTTGTCAAAACTGAGAAGTTTTATGTAGGTTGCGTTGAGTCTTATTTTGCAAAAGTGGTGCAATTTTCAAAATAAAGGTAAAAAATCAAAATTATCTTATGCAGCTGAAATTTTGCATGTGGGCTAGAAACTGCATTTAGAAAAACTTTTTCAAATAACTTTTTTCGATTTTTTCAGAAATAACCCCACTTTTGAAATATTTTTTGAAAAAAATTAAAATTTGACAGATAATGCGAATCACGTGACTACTATTTTTTTGCTTAATTTTCATCTCGATCGAAGCAGAACTTGATGCCAAAGTCAAATTTTGAATAAAGCTATTAATAAAAAAAACTCCCATATGATGCGGACTTTACTGGTGACACTGTATAATATAATATTTTTATGTTTTATCGATAATATATATTATTGATATATCGAATAACGATATTTAAAAAATAAAATATCTATATAATCGATATTATCAATATTTATCGATATATCGACTATATCGATATATTTTTTAATATCGATATTCGATTTTGGAATTTTAATATCGCCCAGCCCTAGTGTAGACTATAGAAACGTATTCTTTATTTATTTAGTAAATGCGGAACTTTTGCCAGTCCCTGTATGCCTACACCTTATATCTTTATAAAACTTTCTACTAACCTTAAACGTAACCGGGGAATTCCCTCAACCGGGTATAAAAATACCAGCCTAACAAGAAAATTTTTATAGGCCACATAAATAGGTTGGGTGTTTTAAAAAAATCAATAAACATCTCGTACTGAAACAAGTCCCTTTTACAGTACTTGTAACGTAAATAACAGTTATGTGATTCGATATTCGAGAACAGAAAAGCAGAGGTATGGTAAAAAATCGTAAAGGTCACAATAACAATCCAAGCAATACAATCAAAAAAAATTCTGATCGCGTACGTAGTGACTGTGAGCAAGGGTACGCATTTTTTACCGTACTTGTATGCTGCAGAGTGAATGGAAAAAATGGACGAAAAACACTCTGGCAGATTAGATACAGTAGATAATAAAAAATATAGAGAAATACAGTTTTTGTTTTTCTGCTAGCATTATAAGAGCCAGTAATGTTAAAATAAGGTTACGGTCTATGACAATTTCTTGGGCTGCCATCAGGACTTTGCAGGTTTTTTTAAAAATATTTTCTTTCGGCTTCTAGTAGTTATAAAATAATATCACATAATATAAACCCATCCAATTTTATTTATAAGCGTTCCTTCTAAAAAACCTGGTATTTCCTAAATTTATAAGGAAATAATGTTCTTGTCAAATGACATAAGAATGTAGAAATTTTTTTAGTACAAAAATATCCAAAAATGTAGATTCCTATCCAAACTTTAGTGAGACGGTTTGGCCTTAAGTGTATACTTAATTCATCCCAAACACCAGTCGCGTCAAAACAAATTCACGCCGCCCAGTACGTAATCAAGCTACCCCGGTCTGTTAGATGTACCGGGTGTGAGTTGACGATTGCGCGGAGTGCGCCCAAAAAGTAGGGTGTGATAAAGTTACATTTTTTTAAATGGGACGCCCAATATTTGAATACATTTATTAATTCTACGTGTTATTTCATACGTTTTTATTAATGGTATAAATTCCGAAAAAGTTATAGTTTTTAAGATAATTCGACTTATAATGAATATTTCCCTCATATGTTAAAGTTCCCATAAGAGAAATGCAATTTTCGCAAAATTACAGCGAAAACAGCACTGCCAGAAATCGAAAATTGCGGGATTTTATTGTTAACAAACGTCAAAAAATGTAATATTCTGACAATTAACGTCATCTTATTGAGTGACAGCAGACAAAAAAGTCAATGTCAACGAATGTTTTCCTTTCATTTTGTTAAGAATTGTTAATAACTATCTCTTTGCATTCTGTTAAATAAAATATTTAAATTTACTTGATTCGAGTTCTTAATTAATTTGGGAAATATTCAAATAAATTACACTCGTGCATAAAAATAACCAGATAATTTTTTTATTCAATGTGTTTTTTTTACAAATTGCAATCGTTTGTTTTCATATTTTACGAAAATGCCCTCCTCCTGCGGAGTCGGGCTTTTTCGCGAAAATATGAAAACAAACTCTTGCAATTATAAAAAACACATTTCATTCAAAAATTATCGGTAATTTTGATGCACTTGTGCATTTACCCCCGAATATTTCCCTCATATGTTAAAGTTCCCATAAGAGAAATGCAATTTTCGCAAAATTACAGCGAAAACAGCACTGCCACAAATCGAAAATTGCATCGCAAGTTTATATTGTTGACGAAACGTCAAAGCGGGATTTTATTGTTAACAAACGTCAAAAAATGTAATATTCTGACAATTAACGTCATCTTATTGAGTGACAGCAGACAAAAAAGTCAATGTCAACGAATGTTTTCCTTTCATTTTGTCAAGAATTGTTAATAACTATCTCTTTGCATTGGGATAAAATATTTAAATTTACTTGTTTCGAGTTCTTAATTAATTTGGAAAATATTCAAATAAATTACACTCGTGCAAAAAATAACCAGATAATTTTTTTATTCAATGTGTTTTTTTTTACAAATTGCAATCGTTTGTTTTCATATTTTACGAAAATGCCCTCCTCCTGCGGAGTCGGGCTTTTTCGCGAAAATATGAAAACAAACTCTTGCAATTATAAACATTCAAAAATTATCGGTAATTTTGATGCACTTGTGCACTTACCCCCGAAAACAGCACTGCCAGAAATCGAAAATTGCATCGCAAGTTTATATTGTTGACGAAACGACAAAGCGGGATTTTATTGTTAACAAACGTCAAAAAATGTAATATTCTGACAATTAACGTCCTCTTATTGAGTGACAGCAGACAAAAAAGTCAATGTCAACGAATGTTTTCCTTTCATTTTGTCAAGAATTGTTAATAACTATCTCTTTGCATTCTGTTAAATAAAATATTTAAATTTACTTGATTCGAGTTCTTAATTAATTTGGGAAATATTCAAATAAATTACACTCGTGCATAAAAATAACCAGATAATTTTTTTATTCAATGTGTTTTTTTTACAAATTGCAATCGTTTGTTTTCATATTTTACGAAAATGCCCTCCTCCTGCGGAGTCGGGCTTTTTCGCGAAAATATGAAAACAAACTCTCGCAATTATAAAAAAACACATTTCATTCAAAAATTATCGGTAATTTTGATGCACTTGTGCACTTACCCCCGAAAATTTTGCATTTGCAAGCATCTCGTTGTTGTGAAAATGCTACTTAAATGTTGACACTAAGCGATTCATAATTTTTATACTTACTAAGTAAAGTCAAAAATACATATTCACTTAAAATATTTGACGTCTCATTTACAGGGTGTTTACTTTCTAGGACCAAAGTCAGAAAACTTCTAAATGCAAAATAGCACTTTTATTAAATGGAACACCCTATATATTTTTCTGTCAACTTATAGCTCGCCATAAACTCTTTAACTTTCGTAAAGAACGTCCTATCCCTATCTCTAATAGTTTTTGAAATATTTTGATATTTCGAGATTTAATGTCCTCGTTATAGCATTTTTTGTCAATGGATCACGCCTGTTGAATCAAGGACTGAGTGTTCGCCGCTCGGGATGTTTCATCCTGTATAGTTGTTTAGCAAAAAGACACTTTCTATCCGCCTCGCCCAAAACATAAATCATATCGATTAATTCATTTTTTGAAAAATTCATTTTGAGTACCAACTTTATAAAATGACTGGACAATAAACTGCCCGTCGTGCTGAAACATTGTACAGGGAGCGCTATCCAACTTGTGTCGTGACCAAAATGGTGATCGTTTTGAACATTTAATTTATGGTTAATTTGTTTGTATTTTTTAATATGTTGTTATTATTTTACTGTTTACCTTTTAATTTGTTCTATGCCGTTGTTAATTATTTAATAATTAAATTTTTATTATTGAAGCAAAACGCATTCTGATTTCGAAAATATCCCTAGGTGCTTAAGGATACTTTAGACTTTCATACTAAATAATAAAAAGTATATGATAACATTTAAAAAAACTCTGTAAAATAGGGTTAAAGTTAAGATTTTTTTAAACAATAAAAAAATACCTTCCTTTAAAAACAAAAGAAGAAAATGTAAATGTCAGTGCTTAAAGAATTACAAAAGGGACCAATTTAAAAGATTTTATCACTATTTTTCCCGTATCAATTGCATACGTTGTTTTATAGACACCATTTTGTTTTTGGTAAAATGAGTCCTACGCCGCCATTTTGAAAGTAAATGTCAACTTGTTATATGTCGTTGAAAAGAGAAATTTGAGGAGAATTTGACTGTGCAATATAATATACAGGTTGTCATTTAAAAAAAAAACAAATGGCGTAGTTCCGGTTAAACCGGAAGTGAAATTCAGTTGGTTTTTATAACTAAAAATTAAGATCCCTTTCAAACATTACAGTAGACAAAAAAGTCAATGTCAACGAATGTTTTCCTTTCATTTTGTCAAGAATTGTTAATAACTATCTCTTTGCATTCTGTTAAATAAAATATTTAAATTTACTTGATTCGAGTTCTTAATTAATTTGGGAAATATTCAAATAAATTACACTCGTGCATAAAAATAACCAGATAATTTTTTTATTCAATGTGTTTTTTTTACAAATTGCAATCGTTTGTTTTCATATTTTACGAAAATGCCCTCCTCCTGCGGAGTCGGGCTTTTTCGCGAAAATATGAAAACAAACTCTCGCAATTATAAAAAAACACATTTCATTCAAAAATTATCGGTAATTTTGATGCACTTGTGCACTTACCCCCGAAAATTTTGCATTTGCAAGCATCTCGTTGTTGTGAAAATGCTACTTAAATGTTGACACTAAGCGATTCATAATTTTTATACTTACTAAGTAAAGTCAAAAATACATATTCACTTAAAATATTTGACGTCTCATTTACAGGGTGTTTACTTTCTAGGACCAAAGTCAGAAAACTTCTAAATGCAAAATAGCACTTTTATTAAATGGAACACCCTATATATTTTTCTGTCAACTTATAGCTCGCCATAAACTCTTTAACTTTCGTAAAGAACGTCCTATCCCTATCTCTAATAGTTTTTGAAATATTTTGATATTTCGAGATTTAATGTCCTCGTTATAGCATTTTTTGTCAATGGATCACGCCTGTTGAATCAAGGACTGAGTGTTCGCCGCTCGGGATGTTTCATCCTGTATAGTTGTTTAGCAAAAAGACACTTTCTATCCGCCTCGCCCAAAACATAAATCATATCGATTAATTCATTTTTTGAAAAATTCATTTTGAGTACCAACTTTATAAAATGACTGGACAATAAACTTTGCAGTAAAAGGCCTAATTTTTACATTGATCTGATTCTTAATGTGTCATCCACTGCCATTATTTTCATTTATTTTCCATGGCTATTGTGATTCATTGACAAAAAAATGCTATAACGAGGACATTAAATCTCGAAATATAAAAATATTTCAAAAACTATTAGAGATAGGGACAGGACGTTCTTTACGAAAGTTGAAGAGTTTATGACGAGCTATAAGATGACATAAAAATATATAGGGTGTTCCATTTAATAAAAGTAATATTTTTCAATTAGAAGTTTTCTGACTTTGGTCCTAGAAAGTAAACACCATGTAAATGAGACGTCAAATATTTCATAGTGAATATGTATTTTTGACTTTACTTAGTGAGTATAAAAATTATGAATCGCTTAGTGTCAAAATTTAAGTAGCATTTTCACAACAACGAGATGCTTGCAAATGCACAATTTTCATTATAAGTCGAATTATCTTAAAAACTATAACTTTTTCGTAAATTATACCATTAATAAAAATGTATGAAATAACACGTAGAACTAATAAATATATTCAAATATAGGGTGTCCCATTTAAAAAATGTAACTTTATGACACTACTACTTTTTGGGCGCACCCTGTATAATTCAAAATATTTTTAAAATAAGCCAGATATCCAACCATACCTTCATACAAAAGCTCATTATCGACACATCTAATCTTAAAGGCCTAAAATTACTCCGCGCAATCGTTGACTCACCCGGTACATCGAGTAGGGTCTGTGCGCTTGGTCATCCATTGTCTTCCTAAAACCGTCTGCCCAATAGCGGGGTTGCATTTGCTTTGGACATTTGTTTACAATATCTCATCTTTGGGACGAATTTAGTATACCGGGTGTCAACGAGATTATTGTACATAGCACCACAGTGTTATGTTAAGAAATATTTTAATCAAATTTGGGTTACTGTGATGTTTGAAAGGGATCTTTATTTTTACCTAGAAACCAACTGAATTTCACTTCCGGTTTAACCGGAACTACGCCATTTATGTTTTTTTTAAATGACAACCTGTGTATTATATTGCACAGTCAAATTCTCCTCAGAATTCTCTTTTCAACGACATACAACAAGTTGACATTTACTTTCAAAATGGCGGCGTAGGACTCATTTTACCAAAAACAAAATGGTGTCTATAAAACAACGTATGCAATTGATACGGGAAAAATAGTGATAAAATCTTTTAAATTGGTCCCTTTTGTAATTCTTTAAGCACTGACATTTACATTTTCCTCTTTTGTTTTTAAAGGAAATTATTTTATTATTGTTTAAAAAAATCTTAACTTTAACCCTATTTTACAAAGTTTTTTTAAACGTTATCATATACTTTTTATTATTTAGTATGAAAGTCTAAAGTATCCTTAAGCACCTAGGGATATTTTCGAAATTAGAATGCGTTTTGCTTCAGTTTTAAACAAAAAAAAAAAAAACGTGCATTTTTCAATAAAAACTGAATAACTTATTTCCACCTAAGTTGGCTTTGGATAACAAAATTGGTATTTGTCAACGCCATTATCAGACTATTAGTTTGTAATGAAAATTTTGTAGTGTATTGTGCTTTTGGTCGTGGGTCTGATTCATATTTCGTTAAATAGGAATAAAATGGTTAAGTTTACAAGAGAAGAACAAATTGATATGCTAATTATTTACGGAGAAAGTCACAAAAATGCCCGTCGTGCTGAAACATTGTACAGGGAGCGCTATCCAACTTGTGTCGTGACCAAAATGGTGATCGTTTTGAACATTTAATTTATGGTTAATTTGTTTGTATTTTTTAATATGTTGTTATTATTTTACTGTTTACCTTTTAATTTGTTCTATGCCGTTGTTAATTATTTAATAATTAAATTTTTATTATTGAAGCAAAACGCATTCTGATTTCGAAAATATCCCTAGGTGCTTAAGGATACTTTAGACTTTCATACTAAATAATAAAAAGTATATGATAACATTTAAAAAAACTCTGTAAAATAGGGTTAAAGTTAAGATTTTTTTAAACAATAAAAAAATACCTTCCTTTAAAAACAAAAGAAGAAAATGTAAATGTCAGTGCTTAAAGAATTACAAAAGGGACCAATTTAAAAGATTTTATCACTATTTTTCCCGTATCAATTGCATACGTTGTTTTATAGACACCATTTTGTTTTTGGTAAAATGAGTCCTACGCCGCCATTTTGAAAGTAAATGTCAACTTGTTATATGTCGTTGAAAAGAGAAATTTGAGGAGAATTTGACTGTGCAATATAATATACAGGTTGTCATTTAAAAAAAAAACAAATGGCGTAGTTCCGGTTAAACCGGAAGTGAAATTCAGTTGGTTTTTATAACTAAAAATTAAGATCCCTTTCAAACATTACAGTAACCCAAATTTGATTAAAATATCTCTTACCATAACACTGTGGTGCTATGTACAATAATCTCGTTGACACCCGGTATTTATATAGCACGTTCTCGTTATATCGTTGAAATTAGGTTGAATTGAAACAATATTTTTAATATTTAAAAACCCAAGATTTTAACACTACTGGCCCCCTAATATCTATTGAAGAGCATCCGAGGGGGGGCGCATTTGTGTTCAGTTTTGAACATTTAATATGACATTTATCACGGCGTAATAAATATATCAAAATTGAACAAAATCTACGGGGTGTATTTCAAAGATTTATCTGGCTAGATATACAGATAGATGCGGCCTATTGTCAACGCGGGAAAAATTGAACCAAATTTATTGTTGCCTTGAATTTTACACAAAAAGAAAAATGCATGGCAGTGTCGTTCAGCTTTCCCACGGTAAGTTGTCAATGAGCTGACGGCTGGTGATTCACGTAGGTATGCCTGTCTCCATATGATTAAGGGTGGTTCCTACCCATACATACGGGTATGTGAAGTACTAATATCAAAAAAAAATATTACCTTGTCGGACTTCCATCGTCTTTATTTTGTTACTTAACACAACGTTTCGGTTAGTTAGTATCTCTAACCGTTTTCAAGTGTAAACTAAATTATAATTCTAAGGCTACCGTCTTAAACACTATCCATGTGCAATGAAGCTTGATGACTCCGCCCACGTGCTTATTGGAGTGTGAAGTTTGAGCTGTTGGTTTTGGGCAAGGAGAGGCTGGGGATATCTATACTTGGTTTACTAAATATATGGGTATTTTGATTCATGAAAGCTGCTTCTTTGAACTTTCGTTTTCTCCAGTGCTGTTCAGTGTCCAAAACCTTGGCTTCTGACCACTGTATATTATGCTGGTTGGTCCATATACACACTGGCATATCAATACAGTAAGCCGCTTCTATCTGTCATCGAATGAACGTAACAATATTGATAATAAGAAACAAACCAAGACGAATCAACAATGTTCCTTTTTGAGCTAGCCGATCGCACTCTTCTGCAATACACCCTGTATAATATGTAAGTAGAGATTTATTAATATATTTTTATAAACTTACATGCTATATATTATTTTAGTTAACACAGAACTTTTTTCAGCTTAATTTTAAAGGGAATAGGTCTTCTAGGTAATAAGTGACAGTGGTGCAGCCAGATGGGGGGCCCGTGTCAAAAGTGTGAGTAGCCCAGTGTTAGGTTTCTACCTTTTTTGACAATGTTTCTTTTCTAAAATAAGAATTTGTCACCACACAATGTAGGTACTACTACATTTTTTCGAACATTCTAGAAAAATTACACGGGTACTTTAGATATTTTTCTACATGGTTTGAAAACAAATTATTATTTTCAAAATGGACTATACCAATGATCGGGCACCTATACAGTGTGACCAGTAAAGTCCGCATCATATGGGATTTTTTTTGTATTAATAACTTTATTCGAAATTTGACTTTGGCATCAAGTTCTGCTTCGATCGAGATGAAAATAAGCAAAAAAATAGTAGTCACGTGATTCGCATTATCTGTCAAATTTTAATTTTCTCCAAAAAATAATTCAAAAGTGGGGTTATTTCTGAAAGTATCGAAAAAAGTTATTAGAAAAACTTTTTTTAATGCAGTTTCTAGCCCACATGCAAAATTTTAGCTGCATAAGATAATTTTGATTTTTTTCCCATATTTTGTAAATTTAAAACTAAAACTTTAAAAATAAAACTCAACGCAACCTACATAAAACTTCTCAGTTTTGACAATGCTTTATTTCAGATACATTTTCCTTAACGTAGCGCCATATTAAATGTGTGTTTTTCTACAAAATCAAAATTGGGCTATTAAAATTTGGTCGCATGCGATGGAAAGTTTATTTGTTTTTGACCCTGTATAAGGTAACTTCATAAAATAAGTATTTTTGAAAACGTAGTTTGTGTCTGAAAGTAATACACCTTAATATTAAGACAAAAAAGAACACAGTGTCATCAGTAAAGTGTTCATTAAGTGGAAAATAAATTTTAGTGGTGGGTAAAAAAATTAAAAATTATCTTATGCATAGTGATGTGAGAGAATATTCTCGAGAACGGGAATATTCTCTGTAAGAAAATTCTCCCGAGAATATTCTTTAGGGAAGTTTTTCTACATAATTTACACCGCCTCGATTTACACTGAAAAATTTTGAGTTTCTCTAATATTTTCTATAACTCTGGCAACAGTGTTTTACGTCTGGCAACAGTGATTCAGGGAAATCCCCTAGAAGCGCGAACGTATACTCGTATACAGCTGTGTGAATTGTAAATGGTGTGGTGGTGGTGAGACTATAGTTTTATTTTGGCGTTCCGTTCGCCTCAGTTTAGACCGTCTATAAGTATAAAGGGTATCACAAAAACCAAAAAGTAACATTCTCGGAAAATTCTTTAACTTGAGAATATTCTCCAAAAGATTATTACCGAGAATTTTACACCACTACTTATGCAGCTAAAATTTTGCATGTGGGCTAGAAACTGCATTTAAAAAAACTTTTTTCGATATTTTCAGAAATAACCCCACTTTGAAATTATTTTTTGGAAAAAATTAATATTTGACAGATAATGCGAATCACGTGACTGCTATTTTTTTGCTCATCTCGATCGAAGTAGAACTTGATGCCAAAGTCAAATTTCGAATAAAGCTATTAATAAAAAAAAATCCCATATTATGATGCGGACTTTACTGGTCACACTGTAGATGAAACAATAACAAATAAACCTATTGACAAAATCGTCTTCCATTCTGAAGTAAGTTAACATACAAATTTCGCCTCTCCACTTTGTTTGCCAAAGTATTAACATCATGTGAGAAATTTAAATCATGGTCTAAAGAAGTCAAGTCTGCAGTGGTAACGAAGCAATAATTAAGAGATCCACCCCAAAATATGTGACCGCTACGACTTTGGTCTGATGCCATTATGACGTTTTTTCATTCATTTCCGTTTAGGGATGTCTATAGAAAATGTATCGCGGAAAAACATCGATATTTGCGATGCATCGATTTTTTTAAAATAAGCATTACAAAAACAAATCACAAATCTAATTATTCTAAGCTCACACCTGAACTAAAGCCAAAAAGCTGAGAGGAATATTCAAGGCCGAGCGGCAACGGCAAAATAATTGTTTTACGAATAAAATTAAGGCCTGATACATCGAGGCATCCACAAATATTAAATGGCCTCGATGCATCGCTTAAAAACGATGCGTCGTATTGAAAATATCAATGTTCTCGATGTATATCGAACATTCCCCTTTCCTTTTGGTGTTTCTTTGACAGCGGTTTAAAATTTTCTTCAGTTTATCGGCATTATGTAATAAATGCTGTGTTTAGTGCTATTTTTTGGAGACTAATTATAGTGCCATCGTCCTTTTAAAAGGTCCCCACCAAGATATCAGAATTTTGATAACTTTCGCTTCTCTCACATAAATGGCGACAATTTTAGCTTGCTTATATTTAATGTAAAGAATGACTTTTCCACATTTAACAGACATATTGTATTGACAGATAGTGATTTCTGATTGTTGTTTTGACAGCTTTTTATTTTGTGCCGCAATGGAAGACAAAAGGTAAGTGTAATATGTTTATTTAAACAAATTTTTATTATCTATGTCACGAAACTTGTTTAGAATGGCAGTGGCTTTATATATTATATAGAAAAATAATCGTTTTTGCTCCAGTTTTTGCTATACGTACATAAAAATAATACCGACCTTTTAAAAGGTCGGTGGCTATAACGCATACTATGATATTTTTAATATTTTAGATTTTGGAAAAAAACCTTTGAAGCTTTATGAGCTATTGGAAGAAGCAGAAATATCGATAATGATAGAATATTACCTAAGGGTATTGCGATCTTCCCACCAACAAATTATAATGACCCAAATAGAGATAAGGATTTCAGCGATGAAGAAAACGTCGTTATGGACAATCTTCCTGGTAGCGTGCTAAATGCAGAAGCTGAGCCAATTTTTGAGAAAGCAGTCGATAGTGATGACAGCGTTGATGGAGTTTCCTTGTCTTATTTTGCAAAATATAAGAAAAGAGCGAAAAATTACGATTGGATTTCCGAAGATATTACAAACAAAATATCAACATGACAAAAAGAATTTGGACCGAATAACAATTTAACATCTTTAGAACTTTTTGACTTTTTCTTTGATTGCAATGTCTGTCAGTTTTTTCCAAAAAAAAAATAGAAAGAAAATCGTGCTGCCTCAACCCAATGCCATAACAAAATATACTCAAAATATGGACGGCGTAGCTGACCAAAATATTAGCCTTTCCCGAGTTACCATACGGGGAGAAAAGTGGTATTTTCCACTGATTTGTCAATGTTTAGAAATATGACAATTCAAAATGCATGGCAACTGCACCGCAACTACAAAGGAAAAATGGATCAATACAGTTTTTGCCGTTCTATAGCGACAGGAATTTTGGAAACCTATAAAAAGATAATCAAACGAGGACCTGTGCGATCTAGCGCTAACACTCTTCAATTTTCGCGTTTCGATAAATTGGATCATTTGATTGTTTACCAGGAAAATCAAATAAAATGTCGCCTATGTCATAAAAAAGTACAATTTAGATGCAACAAATGTAACGAAGGTTTGCATCCATAACTGTGTTTTTTTTTTAATATCACACTCAATAACCTTCACTAAACTATTGTTTTTGTAAATTTCCCATTTTTTACCATAATCTTATTACAATATTAGAATTAGGTTTACTAAATTACAACTAAATAAAAACTTTTTATATCCAAGTTTGAGTACCTTATTGTGCCACCGTCCTTTTTAAAGGACGGTGTATATCTTCTAAACCATTTACAGAATCAAAAAAAAAAGTTCTTAAAAAAGTCTAATAAAACTTCAATTAACCCTAAACTCCCGTCAAAAATGCATTTTTCTTAAAAAATAGTTTTGGCAGTATCTGGGTTAAAGTGTGTTGCAAGTATGCGATAATTCGGAAAATAATAATTCTGCAGTTACTTACTTTTCGTAGGTGAGTAACTAGAAAGTTGGGTTATTTGTAGGTTGAGTTTAAACTATAGTAGCAAGGCCACATTCAAAGGTAATCCCTACTCCCTGCCTTACCCAGCTCTTCACCGCCTCTCTCCTACAAACGATATTGTCAACACATTTTAATAGCGTTTATGAATGACATGTACCGGGTGATTCAATAAGAAAGGCAGCCGGCTATATCTCGGAAACTACTAAACGTAGAAACTTGGGATAAAAAAATTATGATTAAAGCGGTCATGAGAAAATTCTGGAAATAATTTTTAAGTTCCGCATTTTGCCGCAAGAGGGCGTAATTGAAAAGTAAATTTTAAAATTTTACATAACTCCGAAAATTCCACATTAAGGTATATGTTTGATAACACCATTTTAAAGCTTGGACAATTATGAATCATTTTGGTCTTATGCTCATTGGCGTACCGACTTTAATAAGAGTGGGGGAAGCTGTTGAAAGTGTAAACATTTAAATCGCTGTAACTTCTTAACGACTTATCCGATTTCACTCAATTTAAGCTTGTTTGGAAGAGAAAGGTAAGTACCTTTAATTGCCTTATCCAATGGTACACAATAGTTTCAAATAAAATTGCTAGAGGGCGCAATTTGTATTAAAAATTAATGTTTTGGCAATAACTATGAAACGAACAAAGATATCGAGCTGCGGTTTTAATATTTTTTCTAGCAAATTTAATCTACTTTTCGATAATGATATCATATAGTTATACCGTATGATTTGAATTTTCGGGATAAAATCGAAAAAACTGTTATTATTACAAATTGCGCCCTCTAGAAATTTTATTGAGAACTATTATGGACAACTGAATACGATTGGTGAAAGTGCATACATTTCTCTTCCAAACAGTCTTTGGTTTACTAAAATCGGATAAGTCGTTTAGAAGTTACAGCGATTTAAATGTTTACACTTTCAACAGCTTCCCCCACTCTTATTAAAGTCGGTACGCCAATGAGCATAAGACCAAAATGATGCAAAATTGTCCAAGCTTTAAAATGGTGTTATCAAACATATACCTTAATGTGGAATTTTCGGAGTTATGTAAAATTTTAAAATTTACTTTTCAATTACGCCCTCTTGCGGCAAAATGCGGAACTTAAAAATTATTTCCAGAATTTTCTCAGGACCGCTTTAATCATATTTTTTTTATCCCAAGTTTCTACGTTTAGTAGTTTCCGAGATATAGCCGGCTGCCTTCCTTATTGAATCACCCAATACATACACACCAGAGGTCATTGGTTTCACATAGAGGGTCGTGATAAAGAAACTGATCACTCCATTTTGTCAAAAATCACTTGGACACGTCGATTTTGCTATTTTGAAAAAAAAAATATACGGGGTGAATCCGAAAAGTGCTAGGCCTCCCAATCAAACTTTGCAGGATTTTCAACGTTTAGATATTTTTTGTCCTTTGTTTGCTTTCGCAATAAAGTTTTATTTTAAAGGTTTTAATATTTCGGAAATATCGACGTTGTGGTCAGCGCAGCGGCCTCACAGATCGTAGGTCCGGGTTCCATTCCCGGTGCCGGCAACGTCGATGTTAAATTTGGAATTTGGTTTAAGAGGTGCGCCGTCTTTCGGAAGAGACGTTAAACTGTGGGCCCCGTGTCATGGATGTTGGCACGTTAAAGAACCCTACCCTCGACAAAGAGGGATTCGGCAAAATTACCAGATAGTGTGTGACAAATTCCCTGGCGTCGGTGATTGGCCTCGTTGCGGAAAAAGGCCGACGTAAAATAAATTAATAAAAAAAAAAATATTTCGGAAATAGATAAGGACAGGTATAACAATTAAAAAGAAATTGATTGTGCATGACCAAATGCGCATTTTAGAACAGAAATAACGTCAAAAAACTAAAGTTTTGACTATAAAACACCTTTAAGGCGTTAAAATAGAATTATTAGAAATTAAATACCTGCCCCACAGACGTGCTTTCTGGCTGCCCCACTATAAAGTGACAAATTGGGCAGTATTTTTGTGTACAAGGCGTTCGGTGAAAATTATTTTTTAAAAAAGGACGCCCTGAATAATAATTTAATAGGGAAGTTCAAGTGTACAAAAATGTCGTTTGGTAAGCATTTTGGCAATTGACGCTATTCCTCCGTAACTAAAAATGCCGTATGTCGCACGAATTTTATCGTTTGTGCGTTTTTGTTTAAAGGTAGATAGCCCAGCCCGTACTCTAAGTTCAAGCCATTTACGTCATCATTTTCCCACTCGAGTATGGTTTAATAAACCGTGGCCGTTTACACCATGTAAGTAAAAACAAACCCATAATTTCCACGCCATGGTAAAGTATCTTGAGTAATAGATGTGTTTTGGACTTCCATTGCCTTTAGTTTTTCATATCACAACGTTTCAACTGGTAAGTATCTCCAGTCGTCTTCAGGTGAATACTAAACAAGTTACAAAGCTACGAGCCTATTTATACTACCTAGGGGGGGGCGGAGCTAGTGACGAATTTGGGTGCAGTCGTGAGTCATCTGCTTACGTCACCATGATTATTCATCTGCTGACGTCATCCGCTTACGTCATCACGTTTGCATCACTACTCAATCTGAGCCTACACCTATTTAACAAGGGCTTCCAAATGTTTCTTATATCTGCAGAAGGTTTACTGAAACAATCAGGGTTCTGGATTATGACAGCTGCTTCTTTGAATTTTCTCTTCCGCCAATGCTCTTCTTTAAGTATAATTTTTGCGTTTTCCCATTGTAAATGATGGCCGTGGGTCCAAGCGTGGTCTGCTGCACCGGATCTGTTTGTTTCTCCTTTTAGTGTGTGGTTTCGATGTTCTTTGATCCTTGTTTGGAGAGGTCGTAGAGTTTCACCAACATAGGATTGTCCGCATTCGCAAGGTATTCTGTATACACAATTCTTCGTGTCCTTTTGATTTGTTGGTTTTGTCTTCGTCAGGTGGCTTCTTAAGGAATCTTTGGAGCTGAAGACTGTTCGGATGTTGTACTGTTGTCCTATCCTTCGAATTTTTTCGGAGATTCCCTTGACATAAGGTACATTCATGGTGGGTCCAGATTCATTATCTTTGTTCGTTCTAGTTTTGTGATCTTGACGCTTTTTGATGGCCTGATCGACTAGTTTCGTAGGGTAATCATTCATGCCAAGGTCTTGCTTGATGTTGTTAAGTTCTTTCGTCAAAGTCCTCTGCGAGTTGCAAAGTGTGAATGCTATATCGACGAGTGTTTTGACTATTCCATGTTTGGTGCTGTTTGAATGGTTTGAGGCGTAGTTAAGATATTGACCTGTGTGGGTTTGTTTTCTATATACCGATGTTTGGATGGTGCTCCCGATTTTCTGTACTACGACGTCTAAGAACGGTAATCTGTCGTTGTCCTCCTTCTCCATGGTAAACTTAATTGTAGGTGCCAGGTTGTTCATATGTTGTAGAAAGGTTTGAAGTTCGTCATCGCTTCCATTCCAAATGATGAATGTGTCATCTACGTAACGAAGCCATAGCTTTGGTTGAATATTCGCCTTGTCTATCGCCTGATCCTCGAACCATTCCATGTAAATGTTGGCTATTACTGGTGATAGGGATGAGCCCATTAGTAGTCCGTCCTTTTGGCTAAAGAATCTGTTCTTCTCCTGAAAGTAAGACGAAGACAAAACCAACAAATCAAAAGGACACGAAGAATTGTGTATACAGAATACCTTGCGAATGCGGACAATCCTATGTTGGTGAAACTCTACGACCTCTCCAAACAAGGATCAAAGAACATCGAAACCACATACTAAAAGGAGAAACAAACAGATCCGGTGCAGCAGACCACGCTTGGACCCACGGCCATCATTTACAATGGGAAAACGCAAAAATTATACTTAAAGAAGAGCATTGGCGGAAGAGAAAATTCAAAGAAGCAGCTGTCATAATCCAGAACCCTGATTGTTTCAGTAAACCTTCTGCAGATATAAGAAACATTTGGAAGCCCTTGTTAAATAGGTGTAGGCTCAGATTGAGTAGTGATGCAAACGTGATGACGTAAGCGGATGACGTCAGCAGATGAATAATCATGGTGACGTAAGCAGATGACTCACGACTGCACCCGAATTCGTCACTAGCTCCGCCCCCCCTAGGTAGTATAAATAGGCTCGTAGCTTTGTAACTTGTTTAGTATTGACCTGAAGACGACTGGAGATACTTACCAGTTGAAACGTTGTGATATGAAAAACTAAAGGCAATGGAAGTCCAAAACACATCTATTACTCAAGATACATCATTGTCTACAACCTTCAAACAAACAATGGTAAAGTATATTATAGTGGGGTAATTGGGGGGAATGAGAGACGCCCGGGGATTGGTAAGTAAAGTCAATTTGACACGGGTTTATCAATAAATTGACAGTTCGACAAGTGAGCCCCGAGCGTCGTTCGTCACTCATTTCAAACATAAATGTCGGCGTTCAAGCATTCGTAGACCTTTGCCTAAACGTTGATGACGTAAACGGCTTCAAGTTACATTGCAGACACCCTATAGTGTTATATGGATATAAATACTCCCGTTAAGTATTTTGTGCCCTCGTAGAGTTAAAAAAAATAGAGGTCCTACCTGCCTTAAGGCTGTTACCTTGACACTACTAAAGATTGATACATTATTATTTTAAGGTGTTTTTTAAACCATAACAAGACATCAAAAATCAACTACCATTTTGGTTGTGCTTACCGTTGGTTTGTATATTTACTAGCCGAGTAGTAAAAGGGTGTGACTAAAACACATCTATTACTCAAGATACATCATTG
Source organism: Polydrusus pterygomalis (assembly GCA_963969555.1). Taxonomy (NCBI): domain Eukaryota; kingdom Metazoa; phylum Arthropoda; class Insecta; order Coleoptera; family Curculionidae; genus Polydrusus; species Polydrusus pterygomalis. The sequence continues at coordinate 19,209,847 of OZ018385.1, read as the reverse complement.
TCTACAACCTTCAAACTAACCTAAAATTATTTAGTAAAACCCCTGTTCCGCAGACATAGAGGTCCTCACTTAACCGGCCTGACCCCTCGAAAACACACTCCCACCTGTAACCGTCAAAGTACAAAAATAGTGCGGCTAGGAATGTTAGCAGAGTTCCTTTAAGCTTCTTTTAAATAGCAAAGCAAAGTCAACGGCTAAGTTAAGCGTTCCTTTTAAAATTTAACTTAGCACAGCCACAAAGACTTTTCCTCCCCCTTTGCCGCGGTTAAGTATGCCCCTCTCTATTTCCAATACGAAGTGCACCAACCCGTTCTTAATTCAGATTATTTTTTAAGCCCGCTTTAAATATCTTTTTGGTATGTTATACCACGGTAAAAATAAATTAAAACCAGATTAAAGTTAATCCTTTAACATTGCACACCACTGATAGTCCTTTAAAATCGAGAAGGCTCGAGGCTATGGTTTATACTATTTTTTTTTTAATTCATCATTTTCGACCTCGCATGAAGCAAACAAAATACTTAACAGGAATTCGAAACCAAATAATACCAAAACCCTAAATCCTACAGTTCTGTTAACAATCTTTCTCAATAATTTATAAAAAAGGCAACAAAATTAGCAGTTCTGGTCAATTATAAGACCCCTCCTCGATTTTTGTAAAAATTTCTGGGTTTTTTGAAAAGCCTCCTTATTTTCACCATTATTTGTTAAATAAACAGAGTTTTTTTTTAAACAGTTTGTTAAAAATATTTTAGATAAATATAGCATTCCGTTTGAAATGACCAAATTTTCGGAACGATTCGTTACTTGGTAGGTCATCGTCGTCGATCGTACCGTCCACCGTGAATCACCCTGTATAAAAACAACCGCGCGGGATGAAAATAACAAGTTAACACTTACAACGGTATGCACGACCCGTCCTTAATCCAGATTATCTTTTAATCACGCTTTAAATAATTTTTTGATATGTTGTAACACGGTAAAAATCAAATTAAACCAGATTAAAGTTAATCCAATAACCATGCATACCGCTGTTAGTTTTGTAGAAGTGAATATTGGTGTGATTTTAGGGGTCCTTACCAAACTTTTTAGAAGGCTGATAAAAAAATAGTAAGAAGTGTTTACCCAAGGAATCACCGATTTCAATATAATAAGTAACTTTCATAACACCCTGTACATGGGTGGAAATAATTAAGCTTTTAAAATGAGTTTTACAAAACTGGTGACTAATGTGTTTTATTTGAGCTTTTCAATAAATCCAAATTTGTTATAAAAATCGTGTTCTTATAGTTGGCAAGACTAAAATTACCTATATCTATAATATTACGCACCTTTATATTCCATGGAAACCAAACAAAACGCTAGTAAAAGCAGGTGAAGTTAAACTAATAATAATTGAAACTTAACGTTACAATAGACAAGGACAGCGGTTTGTGCCGACTCGGCATTAGCAAGACACACACACTAGGTAGTCGGAGCCTCCTAGCGGTTGCAAGTGAAACTAAGAATATGACTCAAAGAAGTTGTCCATTTTCTCTAAGAGACCTGAATAAATTAACACAAACAAAATACTCAAAGTCACTGGCATGTGTAATTATACAATGTAGGTGTTAGTTTTTAATCGTTTTTGGATTACTTTTAATTGTTTTCACTTAAGGTCTGATGATGCTCTCATAAGAGCGAAACATGTCACCTACCTTTTAATAAAGGACAAGAAATTTGTGATACCCTGACTTTGAGTATTTTGTTTGTGTTAAGAATATGACATTGACAATTTTGACAGTAGAAATGTGAGGTTATTGTGAAAATAGTGATGAAATTTAAATGCTTTAACGTGTGTATCTATAACAAAACCAAATTACAAGGCAGCATCAGAGGTCTGAAAAGTAACTGATTCAGTGCCAGGATTCTCATTTTACACGTAAGTGTTCAGACGCACTGCTGTGTGTGTATTGCAGCATTTAAAAACATGTACCATTGCGATAAAAAAAAAAGTAGTACAAGAATTAGTAGTCCCAGATAGAACTCTTGGTCTATAAGGATATCGAGAAGTGGATATCGTCGTCACTATGGAAACAATATAATTATGCCACCTAACTTTTTAGGCGTTACCATGAAGAATTCTGGTGACAGTATTGTAATAAAGGTGACACTGACACAATAATTCTGGTGACACTGAGTTATCAGTTTGAAAGAAAATATTTTATAATAGACCAGCAGATTAAATTATATTTTGCTGTACTACTTTTTTTTGATCGCAATGGTACATATTATGTGCCACGTCGGCACCAACCGCTGTGTGTATCATCGCCTTAAATATTCCGACCTTTACAGTCACAAACAAAAAAAAAATCAAAAAACTTGTATCAACAAAATAAATTTATTCAAAGGAAGTTATTTATAGCTAAATAAAAAAAACTTAAATTTAACATGTTCCCGAGCCGAAGCGTGTATTAAAAAACTTTCTAGCCAATAGAAATGCATGATCGTTACGCGCAGCTCGGGGCATTGTTCTAAAAGATATCCGTTCCGTACTTTACAAAAAATAACCTGGTTAACCTTTGCAGATTATTATTATTATTAATTTAAATAAAAAACAGTCAAATCTAGGGGTAGGAATAAAGTAGAATACTGGTTGGGGAAAGGGTAGGGGAATGAGATTTTTGTCTCCTCTTCGTCCGTTTATCCACTCTTAAATAGGAGTATTGCCACCTGGAAACAAAAAATTTAAATCAGCGGGCGCAATGACCTGAAGAATTTGTATCGTTCCTTGCAACTATTAACGGAATAAAAAAATATTGAGCCTAATGAATAAAAATGTAACAATTGCTTTTTCTTATAAAATCGAAGTAGTTTCTTGAAAGCCAATAAATAAAAAAACTAAAGTAATTGCTTTTGCATCCAGCAATCGCTTAAAAGTACAGGAATTGCTTCTTGTTAACGCTTTTTCTTAAAAAATAAGAAGCAATTGCTATCGTTTGCTTAAAATGTGATGAATAAATTAAGGAATTGCTTTTTCTAGTGTAGCAATAATTGCTTTCAACTTTTTAAGGTTGATCGACCACTGCATCATTTGCTTGGTAGCAGTCAACTTTAGTTCTCCGCGGCATACACGTGCGTTGCTCTTAATTGGTGTCTTCAATTATGGCTGAATAAGATAAGAATGCACTCTACAGGGATCTCGGAAACCATAGGAGATACAGAGATGGTTAAATTAGAGAAAAGTTGCGCATTACTAAATCCTGTAAGGTCATGTTTTCAAATTTAAAAAATTCCGAATGCTTCCGAAGATATTTGGATAAAACCGAATTTTCGCGATTTCGTTTTAATTGATTTATGATTCTATTTGAAGAGACATGTCAAAATAAATTTTACATTCTCATTGCCACTTTTTTCCCCTACAAGATGGGTTAATTACATTTTTGATCCGACGTTTCGTTTAGTCACAACCATCATCAACTTTGTTATTTTAAATAGTAGGAAAATTTTATTTTATGCTAAATAAATTCTACGTTTTATTCTAAATCTAACGGTGTATAACACTTATTATTTATTATACGTTTCGATATAGAAAAACACATCTTCAATGAAAATAGGCACATTATCGAAAATATTTTTGTTTTTATTGTGCAATGTTTAAATAGTTTCTTTAGATCTGTCACTTAGTTACAGAGACCTGTTAGTTTTAAATTTGGTAATTATTATTATGTTTTTGCGCACAATTCTTATGACTATCGATGTAACAGCAAATCATGTCAAATTTTTCTTCGTTAGAATAATGTTCCATAACTTTAAATTTTACTGCACAATGCAACAGTTAAAAATTAAAAAATAATAATAATAATAATAATAATGATCAAATTTAAAACTAACCTAACAGGTCTCTGTAACTAAGTGACAGATCTAAAGAAACTATTTAAACAATTGCGAACGTCAATAAATTTCATTGCCACCCATATTTGATGCCGAATTTAAATGGTACGTTATGTTTGAATATTATCATGTATTTTTTTAAAATAAAAAATAATTGTATTTATTAATTAAAATTAATTATTACTTGTTGCATTTTTCAGATAAGTTTTATTAGATATTATGTTTTGTTATAAGTTTCTTTTAAAAAAATGTTTTAAAATCCAACTAGTATTTAAATACAACAATAAAAACAAAAATATTTTCGATAATGTGCCTATTTTCATAGATGATGTGTTTTTCTATATCGAAACGTCTAATAAATAATAAGTGTGATACACCGTTAGATTTAGAATAAAACGTAGAATTTATTAAGCATAAAATAAAATTTTCCGACAATTTAAAATAACAAAGTTGATGATGGTTGTGACTAAACGAAACGTCGGATCAAAAATGTAATTAAACCATCTTGTAGGGGAGAAAAAGTGGCAATGAGAATGTAAAATTTATATTGACATGTCTCTTCAAATAGAATCATAAATCAATTAAAACGAAATCGCGAAAATTCGGTTTTATCTAAATATCTTCGGAAGCATTCGGAATTTATTAAATTTGAAAACATGACGTTACATGATTCAGTAATGCGCAAGTTTTCTCTAATTTAACCATCTCTGTATCTCCTAAGGTTTACGAGATCCCTGTAAAGTGCATTCTTATCTAGGACACTCTGTATATGAACGTCCGTAAAAGAAAAATCTACAGTGTACGTAAAAATTGCAGATATGACGATTTCAAAAAGTTATATCGATTTGACTGCGAAAATGTTGAGTGTTTGGCAAATTATTTTTTGACTGATACTGGTAAAAGGCGAGGAGGTGCACTGTCGCATTTAAATAAGATTAAAGTCTTTCTGGACGCTGCGTCTACCTGAATATCGGTTGGGCTGTTTTCTATTTTTAAGCTGTTCTCGTCTATTTAGTAGTTAGTATCAAAACAAAGATGGCAATATAATCCGTCGAGGCTGACAAATAAAAGAATTGCGCAGATAATGGGATGACGTAATAAGGTTTTGATCTCGTTTTCAAACTTTCTGTTTTCGCGGCGTCTATTTAATTGTCTCTAGGAAAGGTTTGTAGCCCCATAGAAAGATTTTTATTGTTGGGATATATTTTCAATTTCAATAGGTTCTAATTCGGGATGTTAAAGCTGAATTTGATGAATTCGGTTATAGTGAAAAGGCCCATTCTTTTATTTGCCAGTCGTGCGACCTATTACCAGTGGCGGCTCGTAATGAAGGGCTCTGGGGCGCCGCCCTCCCTGCAATTATTTCAAACAGAATCCAAAAATACTTTACTTCAAAAAACCAATAACGCAATGTATGTAAGCAATCAATTAAAATAGTTCAAACCAACCATAGCCATATTCCAACGGGCAAGTTATACCGAATAAGCATTTTCTATTAACACAAGCAAGATAATAATAATATCAAGTGCGGGGGGCCGATTATCCGTCCCAATTCAACGAGACTATTAAGTCGGTTGCCATGACTACGGACAAAAAAATTTATGGATGAACCGTTTTTTACAAAGTTATTAACAATACTAAAGTCATTGAATATCAAACTATAAGAATAGCGGATCTTCGAGAAAACTTGACAACCCTGTATTGGAGACTGTTTGGCCGCCATTGTGGAGTTGATTAAATCTATAGTTATAAATGCAGCGGCCACGGCAACAGATGTCTCAAATTCACTGATGTGATGTCGTGGTGTTGCCGCATATCGTATTTTATTGGAATTTTTAAGGATTTAAGCATTTTTAACAGACAATAAAATAGGAGGTTCTCAATTCCAGCCGAATGTATGTTTTTGATAATAATATGTACGCTGATTACTCCGGGGGTAATTGGACCAATTTTCATAATGATTTTACCGTTGCATTAGGTGTTAAATGTTATACAAATAAAAGTAGATAAAAAGCGACAGCAAGTATATAGTCAAAATCACGTAAAGTTTTAACGCGTTTAGGTTCTGTTATATTTGACATAAATTGTGTGCAATATATATGACAGAACCTAACCTAAACGCGTTAAAACTTTTCGTGATTTCGACTATAACTAAAATAGGTTTTATTTCGTCGAAAAATAGCAAAATACGTAATACACTAATACAAACTGGATGTTTGTTAAATAAGAAAGTAAAACCTACTTATTTTAACCATTTTGAAAAGTAGTAATAATTGCAAATAAAAACCAAGTTATACAAACCGCACATCATTCATATTTTACCCATCATATTTAGTGATGTGAGAGGAGAATATTCTCGAGAACGGGAATATCCTCTGTAAGAAAATTCTCCCGAGAATATTATCTAGAGAAGTTTTTCTACATAATTTACACCGCCTCGATTTACACTGAAAAATTTTGCAATGATTTTTAAAATTTTGAGTCTCTCTAACATTTTCTATAACTCTGGCAGTGTTTTACGTCTGGCAACAGTGATTTAGAGAAATCCCCTAGAAGCGAGAATGTATACTTGTATACAGCTGTGTGAATTATTGTAAATGGTGTGGTGGTGGTGAGACTAGTTTTATTTTGGCGTTCTGTTCGGCTCAGTTTAGACAGTCTATAAGTATAAAAACATGGAAAAAAATAACTTAAAGGGTATCACAAAACCAAAAAGTAACGTTTGGAAATATTTTAATATAAAAAATGTCCATGGGAAGGCAGTATATAATAATTGAAAATTCTGTTCAAGCGTATAATATGTGAAAAATGCTACTAAATTTTAGAATGCCAAGATATTTAGTTAATTGTTTGAAGTGTGCTGTCACCGTAGTTTGATTAACGCCGTTCGCCGTTTGACATTTGCCGAAAATAAGCAGAATAGCTAATTTTTAGTTTCTTTTTATTGCCATTTCTAGCGGTTTTCTTACCATTCTCAGAAAATTCTCTAACTTGAGAATATTCTCCAAAAGATTATTATCGAGAATTTTACATCACTAATCATATTATACGTTGTAGTATAGGTATGTATTGAATAGTGAGTCGTCATTTAATTCTGTTAGAAATAGAAAACATGGCAGTCAATATGTTTTCATGTAATTAACGTTGAAACGTCAAAAGGTTGAAAATATTATATGCTACAAAGTAATTAAAAACATTTTTAGGTCTAGACTATGGAGGGCTTTAGGTTAGGAGACCGATCGCAATACATTGGTTTCGGGCAAAGTTTTGGATCGGTAAAGCAGCTTTAAAAATGGCCGTCAGGAGCGCATGTGTTCCTTTAAATCTGTAAAATGCATGGGTTCTTATGGGATAATCAACTGTTTTATTGAATTTAGTTAACTAAAACCCTCTACAGGCTGAGATATGTATATATTATATCTAATAAAGCTTATTTTATTAATTATTGGATAAAAATACCGCTGACGTCTATCAAAACCTGTAAAAAGTCAAACACTTGACAATCACTGCGCCGCGACCGGGAAACAGCGAACTAACTACTAAACAGGGACGTAAATTTAAAGAACAGCCATTTTCGATCGAACTCCTTCCTTAAAGCCCTCCATAGTCTAGACTATACTATAGGTAGGAAAATAAATGTAAGCTACTTAAATCTAGGATAGGTGTAGGTACTTATGTGAAATCAAGTTTTACGATAGGCTATAAAAATAAATTTAAAAAACTCAACGACTTAAGGGTCCAATTAAAAGTTATGTTTGTGCAAACAGACAGGCGGCAACAATGTTTTAATTTAGCAGTGAAAAGGCTTGTCGTTAGTGGCTGCATCAACACGCTTTATTGTTGGCGACTCATTGTGCCATCTATGAATTAAAAGTAGCAGATTTAGGAAATCTGCTTATTATGGCCTTCTTATAGTTTGATATTCAATGCTAAAGTATATCCAAAACAAAAATTAGACAAAAAAAGGGGCGGATTATTATTAAAAAAATCGTTTTTAATTATATTATAATATAAAAGTACAACCTTGGTATTAATTTATCATATTGAAACTGTTTTCGACAGCTTGTCAGTTGTCATATTAAAGAAGAAACGTTGTCAAATGTATTCTTAATTTATACATTAAAAGGGACTTAACATATTAATTGGTTCTAAAAGGTGTATTGGCAACGGGCTTGTTTGTTGTTACCCAGAGCATTTTTTAATTTAACTTTTTCAACCAATATTTGTTAACTGAATTGGCCCGAAAAGTCAAAAATCCTTGATGAATTTCCAATCAATTTATATTTTACACAAAGTCTGGCAACAACGTGGAATTTTCGCGTAAAAATAGTTATCAAAGACAAACTTTTTTTTTTAGAGAAAAACAGTCTCATCCATAATTTTTTTTGCCTTTAATGTGTTCTATACAAACAGGTCTTTCCATTGCCCTTTCAAAAATTGTGAAATCCCGAGCATCCTCAAGTGCACCCTTTTTAGGATACCCAATGAGACTAGAAAAAAAGTGTAATAAATACTTGCCTGCCCAAGGTAGAAATAGATGAAGTGACGAGTTTCGTGCGTTACATACGACCCAAAATTCCTGCCTACAATGCAATGCCACGTGGGGTTGTATTTTTTGTCAAATTCTTTCTTAATGTATGCTGCAATATCCTATAAATAAAAAAATACCTTCAATTAAAATAACAGGCGACAAACAATAATTAAAATATGTAGGTAGATCTATTTTTAATCTTATATAAATATTTGTATTTTTGTTATGAGCACTTATTCTTATTAATTTATTAAAACACCACACTTTATTTTTGTAGAGTAATAGAAACAATTTAATTAAGTAGATTATAAAAAACAACCCTTCACCGAGGCGGCAATTGCTTAGGTACTATTTTTAGTAACATTATTTGTTCAAGACTATATTGGATTAAATTGGTTTTAGCAGCTTTTTTGGCGGGAAGAAAAAAAATGTTATATCTTTCATAATTTTTCATTAAGGTAGGAGTATCAACATGCTTGCCAACCTATAACCTATTTCGCGTAGATTTATTTATGTTTTCTAGCTTTTATACAAAATTTAAAGAAATTTAGTATCGACTTGATATTCTATAGGTAATAATTGACATATTTAATAAATATCAAGGAATTTCATAACTTATTTTAGGAGAATTGTATAGCGAAAAATATCGGGTAAGATTTTTTTTAACATTATTATGTCATTGTCACTCATTGTTCTTTCACTATACAATTCTCCCAAAATTAGCAATGAAATAAATTGATATTTTTGTAATATATTAGATACATACCTAAATAATATACCGACGATATTGATTTTCTTTAAATGTTAGTTATTAAAATAATAAACTAAAAAAATCAACGCGAAATAGGTTATAGGTTGGCAGTAGATTGAATGACGTTGAGAATTCAACCTTAAGGTGGGAGTATCAACATGCTTGCCAACCTATAACTTGCTATAACCTATTTCGCGTAGATTTATTTATTTTTTCTAACTTTTACACAAAATTTAAATAAAATCAATATTGTCTTCATATTCTATAGGTAATAATTAACATGTTAAATAAATATCAAGGAATTTCATAAGTTATTTAAGGAGAATATTTGTATATCGAAAAATATCGGTTAAGATTTTTTTTAACATTATTATGTCATTGTTCTTTCACTATACAATTCTCCCAAAATAGGCAATGAAATAAATTGATATTTTTGTAATATATCAGATATTACCTAAATAATGTGCAGACGATATTGATTTTATTTAAATCTTAGTCAATAAAATAATAAACTAAGAAAAACAAGGCAAAATAGGTTGGCAATAAATTGAATGGCCTTGATAAGCTGTCAAAGTTCAAAAATGTAACTTTTCGAGAGTCAATATCTCAGAAACTATGAAGTATAGACTAATAATGCATTTAATAAAAAATAATTATAATTTTATGTGGAATTTAAAAATGTAAAAATATATAGGGTGTTCCATTTAAAAAAATATTCCAAAAGCAGACCCAGCTGTCATCTTGACATTTAAAGCTGTCATTGGTATGTCAAAAAGTGCAAGACTTGCTCAAATATTATTGTTCAAAATTTCATTAAAATATACCGAACGGTTTAGAAGTTAGAGGGGGGGGGGACGGACTTTAGGTCCTCACTGTATATATATATTTATTTATACTATTTTTTTTTTAATTAATTTTATTAATGAATCAAATTGGATTAACTTCAATTATTTTTATTGTTATTTATTTTTTTTTTAATGGTTATTATTGTCTACATTATGTTGTCACTTTCCATGTAATGAACTGTAAAAGTTAGTTTGGAATAAAGACATTTTGAAAGTTACAACACGATTGACAGTAGAGTCTGTCAGATTCTGACACAACAAATTTGATTGAAATACCACCAGAGAAACGTCAATTTCGCGCATGCGCATACAAATTTGGTTATCGCGAAAAGGCCCTCTTTCGCCTCTTATTGGTGCATTACTCTTTGCTATAACCTATATCGCGTAGATTTATTTATTTTTTTTAACTTTTACATAAAATTTAAATAAAATCAATACTTATTGTCTTCATATTTTATAGGTAATACCTAATTAACATGTTAAATAAATATCAAGGAATTTCATAAGTTATTTAAGGAGAATTGTATATCGAAAAATATTGGTTAAGATTTTTTTTAATATTATTATGTCATTGTTCTTTCACTATACAATTCTCCCAAAATAAGCAATGAAATAAATTGATATTATTGTGACATATCAGATATTACCTAAATAATGTGCAGAGGATATTGATTTTATTTAAATCTTAGTCAATAAAATAATAAACTAAGAAAAACAAGGCGAAATAGGTTGGCAATAAATTGAATGACGTTGATAATTCCACCTTAAAAATCAATAATGTTTAAATAGAAAGGCCATACCCCTTCCTCTACCCTAAAACCATTATTTTTTATATTCTTTTGCTTAAAAAAAAAACAAATACCTAAAAACTTCAATATAATCAGCAAAATTTACACAAAATATTAAACTCATTTAAATAAGAATGGGAGACCCATAAAAATAGATATTTCCAAATAAATCACAACCACCTACATAAATTAAGATTACAGTAACACCTTCATATTTTAAAGAAAGTCCTTGAATACCTGCCTATAGTTTATTTAAATTAATTCAAATTTTACTTGTTCTTAGACACTAACATGAGAAACCATTTTCTTTTAGTGACTAGACCAGAGAATCAGATGAGAGAGAGAGGTATCTACATACCTATTAACTTCAGTAACAGTACCTACAGCGACACTTAAAAACATATTTGTACTGTTTTAAATTTTACCTTTTCAATATTGTATTTTTCGATGGCCTGTGTGGCACAATCAACAGCATCTTGCTGCATGTCTTCTGACATGTCAGCATTCTTGATAACGGCTTTCCTGTCAGTCATCTTGCTTACTTTTGGAGTCGAATTAAACCTATAAAAAAAAGGTATCTAGGTAAAAACTAATTTTCAAGCTGCATACAAGAAAAGCATTATTTCCTCGAGTTATTTGCTTGTTGTATAAATTGGAAATTGCAAAGTTTTCCACTCTAGGTAGGTACTTTTTTAGTATATTTTAAAATATTTTCCAAACAAATACTTAGAACATTAAGGTTCAAGACTGGGGCCTGACACAAATACTTAACGCAAGACTTCTTAAAATGTCAAACTAGAAACAGTGATATTTCAGGACTACCTATTCGAAACTTCCTCGATTGTAAAATATAGAGACATTGTTGATATCAGGTAGCATTTGCTAGCAGTACTAGAGAGTGAAACTTGTGTCTAGAACTTCATTTACTAAAAAGGATCATGAATATAAACCCAATATGCAATAAAAGTTTACTTAGTTACACATAACTCTATATACAGATAGAAATGTTGTGTGTTGTCTACAAAAAAAAACTCATGCATGAGCAGGTGCAATTAAAAACTACATGAACACCTAGGAGCCCTCAGCAGGTATCTCGTTAACCTAACTTCAAAATTTTGCACATCTTTTAAAAATAGGCTATTTTACTTAAAACATGGTAAAAATTATTGGTGTACTTTTAATAATAAAAAACATAGGAACATACGATTGATGGATCGTTTTCTTGTAGCCAGAAATATGTTTAATGCGAACCTTAGCATGGGCAATAATTTCGCCCATACCTTGAAAAGAACTGGCACAAGCGACCCCCGCATATTTATGTTTTATCAATATCTTAAAATTTATCAAATTGATGCATGCGATATCAATATCTGGAAATCTAAAAATTGATCAGACCTTCAGATAGAATATCAGCAATTCAGGCGGGAGGAAAATTCATAGGAATAGTTCAGTACTTACGTGGAATTTTACAGATTTTCTGCTGAAACCGAGTGAAAAAATGTTTCCAGTGACTTTTCACGACTTTTAATTTATTTATTTTGTTGAAAAAAGCGATTTTCAACTATTTTTTCTCGCTGACTTCAGCTGCCTTTTCAACTCGCAGAAAAATCAAATGACAAAAATACCGTGTAATTATTGGTTGGTGGTAGAGGATTCTGGCAGAGGCATCTGGCAAAAAGCGTCTGATTGGTCGACACCTTTTGCCAGTGCCGGGTCGTCATTCTGGGTTCGCAAAAATGAAAAAAATATATATTAAAAAAACTTTTTGGTCTAAAACTGGATAAATGCAGGTTCTCTATTATTGATTTTATTTAAATTAATGCGGATAAATATAGTTTAAGTCAGGCAATACATGCATTCAAGAAGCTAGTTTTCATTGCTTTTCATCATGCGACGACGAAAACGACTAAAATAAAATAAAAATTATTACCAATTTACTTTAATATTAATGTTTTCTGAAAAAGTGGCTTTGACAGTGCTGGACATAGATGTTCTCGTGCTCTAAAAGCAATAAAATCGTCACAAAATACCGATAATTAAAAATACACGTTTTATTTTAATATATATTTTTTTATAATTTTACATAAAATAAATACCTAGCCTACCTTAGCCCGAAAATAAATATTGTTCTAATGAAATACCTAATAGGTACCTAAGCATTTTTATGAGTAAATATGATGTGGAGTCATAAAATGAAGCATTTCAGCATGATAACAAGAAATAAATGCTAAAAAGCATGCATATGCGACAAAAACGTGTAAAATACCATTAAAAAACAAACCCCTGTAAAACAAACCTACCCGAGACGACCGTTTATCGGTTCTCCACGAAATTTCGTCCTAATCGAAACAGAAACTAGCTTTTCTTGAGCTATAATAAATTTTGAACCCGATTAAACGACAAACTTCATAATATAAAGGCATAGGTTTTTCCCGTACAACAAAAATCGATGGCGGGCCATGCGCATGACCCAGGCAGCCCTCTGCTAACGCAAAATTTGAAAGTTATCGACGATCCAGAGGGTTAAAAATAGAAAAAGCCGAAGATGAACGGGCCCCAGTCACGGCAGGTATTATTTCGTACTAGAGCATAGTTTTTAAAGTAAAGTAAAAGAGCCATTAATCAGATCTAATTGTTGATAACTGGCGGATTTTATGTTGGGGCGAATAAATGAGGGTAAAAGTTAAATTGTGTCAATTTATCTTGTTTTTGGCACAGTTTTAAAGTCGGCCCTTATTGTACGGATAGTGTATTATTGGTTGCATAAAAATTACAATTTTAACACCTTTAATCATGGGCGTAACAACGCAGTTTTTGTATATTCAAAGTGAAGATAAAAGTTGTTGAGGTCTCTAGTCGTCAGGGACGTAACTAGACTTTAGGGGGGGGGGGGGGGGGGAGAGGAGTTAAAAAATAAACGGAAGTAAGTAACTGGTATTTTCGAGCTCTGTAGTCAATGTTCTTGGTTAGGTGAAGGATAATAAATCAAAATTCGCGCCATATTCAAATTCTATTGTGTATTTATGATTTTCTTATACCGAACGCGTCAATAATACCGGACGGTCCGCTGAAATACCAGACAATCTGGACCTCTCTTAACCATAGTCGGCAAATGCTTTCTTTTGATAGTTTCAACAAAATAAAAAATACTACCGTGCAATTCATAATTCACGAGTTAATCAATATTAATCCAATCCCCCCCCCCCCCCCCCGTCATGGTACAAAAACGCGTTTTCTTCTGACAGCGAGGTAAACACCACATTGTTTTTGGAGAGCTAATTAGCACTTTAAGGGGGGGCTCACCCCCCAAGCCTTCCCCTAACCTCAGAATAAAGACCATACAGAAGCGACAAAGCGCATCGGCCCAAAATTTTTAGGAGGGGGAAATGAGGGACAACTGTCAAGTCTGCTGACAATGACAAATGCTTATTTACGACCTTCCAATTTTGAAAAAATGAAAGTTTTTCCCAGTGTACAACCCGAATTGTAAGCGTATACTGAGTTTCTCTCAGTGTAAAATGTAGGACATGCGCCACACACGTCAAGCGTGACGTCACAGATTCATTTCCCATATAAGCAATGCTATTGAGAACTTTTTGTTGGTTCTGTATAGTCTTTATTCTGAGCCCTAACTACGTCCCTGCTGCCTGCTAATCGTTCACGAGCTACCCTATAAAGATCCATTTGTATATGAAATAAAATAACCTTACATATTTTGAAAATAAATTCTATTTACAACTTAATATGAATATAAATGTTACAAAATAAAATTAATATAAACACATTTGGTGCATAAAAAATATTAATATGAATCAAATCGAGTATTAAATATTTTATAAAAAATATTCGAGTATCAAATAAGGAATGTTGTGAAGAAGCCTATAACATGAAATTACCATTAGTAAATTCAAACAACGAGCTATCCATGGCAATGTCATTTACATGGTCACATGTACCAATTAGTTACAAAGCAGTTTTTGCCCACAGCCGCCATTTTTGACACATTGTTGGATTGCCCAATGAGAAATTGTCTAGTAATTGTTGACGTTATTAGTAGTTCGAGGTTAGAAAATGTTATTGTTTGTTACAATTTCGACGTCTTCATTATTCTTTGTATGAACATATAACTAACAAGTTGGACAGCAATAGATAATCGGCCATGCATCCTTGTTTAAGTACCGAATTCCATTTAATAAACAAAGACAGCATTAAATTTTTCATTATAAAGAGCTCTAGCGTAGTTGATGAACATGTTTAGTAGAGATATGCAGAGCAGATGCAGCGTTAGCGGATCCCTATGGGCGTAAATTTGACAGCGTAAGCGGGTCAGGACTACTAACCTTGATATTTCTTTCACTAATTTATTGATCTCAATCCTCATGTTGACGTTACAAATATTATAATTAATTTTTTTTTTATCAAAATATGGCCGTTTGAATTTGACCAAAATTGTATTTGTTGGACATTTCAAGATGCCGACAATGTAATTTCAGTGGTAGAGGGTAACTACTAAATTTTTTCGGACTTGTTCTACTTGAAGCCCCATTCCCCCTTTACCATCCCCTATACCCACATCACTGCGTAATTTTAACACATAATAAATGATATCACATATTGCCAAAGAAATACAAATAAGCTTATCTAAAGACAACAGATGCTTAGACCTTGCAACATGTATGTTTATTTTAAGTGATGATTAAACAATTGTAACTATTTTTATGTCTATAAGAGGATATAACATTCAGGGGCAGCAGATGTTGGTAGGGATAGGGGGAAAAGTGATGTCTGCTAGCCAATCAGAAATTTCTCGCAGTTTTGATGTTATTAGTAGTTCGAGGTTAGAAAATGTTAACGTTTGTTGACATTTTGACGTTTTCATTACTCTTTGTATGTAAGTACCATTGCGACAAAAAAATACTGGGACAGAGGGAATTTACATAGCGACCTCGAGCCTCGCTTTCGACCATTTACGTGGATAGTGGAGGAGGACGAGGAGCAACATATTTTGATTTTTTCTATGTACCAGTATTTTTTGCAGTATAACCAAACATAATATACAGTGTGATCAGTAAAGTCCGCATCATATGGGATTTTTTTTATTAATAGTTTTATTCGAAATTTGACTTTGGCATCAAGTTCTGCTTCGATCGAGATGAAAATTAAGCAAAAAAATAGTAGTCACGTGATTCGCATTATCTGTCAAATTTTAATTTTTTCCAAAAAATAATTCAAAAGTGGGGTTATTTCTGAAAATATCGAAAAAAGTGATTAGAAAAAGTTTTTTTAAATGCAGTTTTTAGCCCATATGCAAAATTTCGACTGCATAAGATAATTTGGATTTTTTACCCACCACTAAAATTTATTTTCCACTTAATGAACACTTTACTGATGACACTGTGTTCTTTTTTGTCTTAATATTAAGGTGTATTACTTTCAGACACAAACTACGTTTTTAAAAATATTTATTTTATGAAGTTACCTTATACAGGGTCAAAAACAAATAAACTTTGCATCACATGCGACCAAATTTTAATAGCCCAATTTGATTTTGGGGAAAAACACATATTTAATATGGCGCTAGTTTAAAGAAAATGTATCTGAATTGTCAAAATTAAGAAGTTTTATGTGGGTTGCGTTGAGTCTAATTTTGCAAAAGTGTTGCAATTTACAAAATATGGGTAAAAAATCAAAACTATCTTATGCAGCTAAAATTTTGCATGTGGGCTAGAAACTGCATTAAAAAAAACTTTTTCTAATTACTTTTTTCGATACTTTCAGAAATAACCCTACTTTTGAATTATTTTTTGGAAAAAATTTAAATTTGACAGATAATGCGAATCACGTGACTACTATTTTTTTGCTTAATTTTCATCTCGATCAAAGCAGAACTTGTTGCCAAAGTCAAATTTTGAATAAAGTTATTAATAAAAAAATCCCATATGATGAGGACTTTATTTACTGGTCACACTGTATATGTGGTTATAACAGACTAGATATGTATTTTCGCGGATGATATTTTTTGTACCAATACTTTTTTGTCAATTTAGTAGTAAGAAGTTTCATTTCGTCAGATCCATCTCCAGACGAGTTTCGCCATATCATGGCTCGTCAGTGAGGCTAGCGTCTAAATTAAGTAATTAAATAAAGTCACGCAATGGCGCTTGTTATTGTCATCCAAAAAAACCATCATTTTGTAAGGCGGCGTCTTGTTGGCCAAGGCCTACCGAGTTGGTAAAAAGTATATGCGAATGTGACGTCAAATATTTACAAAAAGTAATGTGACTCGTTAATGCGTGTAAAAATAAACCTGAGAACTAATATACGTTTTTTATAACCTGTCGTAATATTCGAGAATTCGCGTTTGTTTAGTTTAGGTATTTCATTGTTAAATAAGTAATATTATTATTATTATTATTAAATATGAAATTATATACAAAATACTTAAGATTTATCACAGTAGTATAATTAGTATAAAAGTTTAGTCTGACTAAACTTGCAAATCTTACAAATAACACTATAATCTACTAATACAATGGAATGGGATTTTAACTCTGCAATATAATTTTAAAACTTTTAAACTTGAGCTTTTCAAAATTTTCATTTGTCAACCGCCAGACAGAAAAAAACCAAAGAAATTGGTGCTATTTTCAATACCATTATTGTGGTTTTCAGGTGTACGAAACATTGTGAAGAGACGCTTGCAGAGCCGAAATCATCTTGGCTACAATACTATGTCTTTGTTAAAGCACTATGAGGTACCATAGACAATTTACCTTTAGATAAGCAAACAATAACCACGAAAGTGGCAGTTTTATGGCCTCGCGCATGTAAACAAAGCTAGACACTATTAGACATGCGCACTGCAAAATTATCATTTGACGAATGGGAAAATAGACAGGTCCGGGCTTTAAAATTTAAATTCTAGCCAAAAAATTGGACTTTCTTCTGAATTTTTGATCAAATTGGGAAAAAAGGTAGCGATTTCTGTCATTTTTAGTGGTAGCAAACCTATCAGATTTTAAGGATAGAAAATTGTTTTTAAGGTTTTGTTTTTAAAATTTGTTGGTGTAAAATTGGTACATGTAAAACATTTTCAAGCAT
The DNA here is from genome assembly GCA_963969555.1 of Polydrusus pterygomalis. Classification (NCBI taxonomy): domain Eukaryota; kingdom Metazoa; phylum Arthropoda; class Insecta; order Coleoptera; family Curculionidae; genus Polydrusus; species Polydrusus pterygomalis. The sequence goes on along the minus strand of OZ018385.1, from coordinate 19,191,958 downwards.
TCGTGTTCAAGAATTTGAAAAGTGTTTGCCCGAGAACTTGACCCGTGGAATACTGGCTTTATTGAAAACTTAATGTCGGGGTGTACAGATTTTAACCAAAAAATTAACCAACCAGCAACTTTGACAGAATTAATTTACTCACAATCAGACACAATTCACTAAACTACACAAAAACTAGAAATCCGTAAATATTAAACACCCACAATCCACAATGGCTAAGAAAACTACAAGGAATCCACAGAGAAACCTTAAAACACAACAAACAAAATGGCGGCCGAGCCGGTTCTGGAGTGTATTTTGAGCATGTCGCTAAAGTAGGACAGGCCCATAACACGAGGTTTGTGCGCATGCCCGAAGGTGCCCAGAGGGAAGGCGAGTCATCCGCTCGGACGTATTTTTTCACCCATAAAACGTAACTTTTGTTTGCGCAGGAGATAAGCTGTACGTATCTAAAGGTAAATTGTCTATGTGAGGTACCGGGTGTCCATTTAGTGTGCCGATGGACAATATCTCGTAAACGGTCGACTTTAGCAAAAAATTGCAAATATAGAAGTTGTAGCGTCTGATGGTGTGTACCTTTTTCAACATGCAGGGTGAACCACACATAGATTTTTTAAATGGAATGCCATATATTTTTTATGGTATTAAAGCACCTATGGGTTCATCATGTAATTCCAGAAATTTTCTGCAGACAAATGCGACGTTGCCAAGATATGACCTTTTTAAATATTTTTTGGAGGAAAAGAGGTTCATATTAAAAGGCCCAGATCCTAATATTCAAAGCATTTTTACAAAAATTCGTGTAAAGAATATCCTTGCATGTAAAATCACTAACTTTTAATAAAATTAACATAAGTTACACAGGGTGTTCAAAATTTTGATGGAAACGTAGATATTTTCTTTGGCAGTTTTCGTAATTTTTTTAAATAGAATCATTTCGTTGAAAGGAACTTTAAATTTGCTTTTGTTACCAATATGTAGCAAATATTTTTTTTTTGGTCATATGAATACCATAAAAAAATATATGGCATTCCATTTTAAGAAATCCATGTGTGGTTCACCCTGCATGTTTGAGACACCCCGTATACTTTAAATGTTTTTAAAAGGTGCATACCATCAGACGCTCCAACTTTTGTATTTACAGTATTTTGCTAAAAATGACCGTTAATGAGATATCGTCCCGGGCACACTAAATGGACACCCGGTGGAATATACTAAATTTTAATACTTACAATTACTAATATTGCATTATACCCCAGATTACTAGTTCCAAAACACCACTTACTTTATTGATACAAAAACAAATGTTAAGGAAATGACTTATTATGTTTTTTAAATTAGGTCTACAAATTAAAATTATTTTGAAAAAAGGGCATATCAAATATACCTACTATCTTTTAAATTGAACACCCTGTATATTATGATATTTTTGGATTGCTTGATCAATTTGAAGAATATTTTGTAAAACATATCCTATGCTTAAATTTAATAGTTTTTGAGTTATTAACGATTTTCAAAAATTTGGTGTTTTGCAATTTTTAAAAAACCTGTGCCTGTCGGTCGGTAGAACAGAGCCACAGAACGACTGTAATACGTGAAATTTGGGTTGTGAAATATGATTATTAAGTAGCGAGAGAGGCTGATGAAGTCAATCCTGAAATCCTTCTAATCTAGCATTTGTTCTTAAATAAAATCTATATTATTTTGGATGCCTAATCGAAAGGCATTTTTAATATAATTTGAATTTTATTATACTATGGTTCCCTATACATACCTTTCACGTATTTTCCCTCTTTGGAGTACAATTACCTACACTTTTACGTTAAAAACGTTGGATTTATAAATTAATAAAAGCAAAAAAGGAAATATGCGCAAATTTGACAAAATTGCACATATTTGCTTATACAGGTGTCACCAGTAAAGTCCGCATCATATGGGATTTTTTTTTATTAATAGCTTTATTCGAAATTTGACTTCGGCATCAAGTTCTGCGTCAATCGAGATGAAAATTAAGCAAAAAAATAGTAGTCACGTGATTCGCATTATCTGTCAAATTTTAATTTTTTCCAAAAAATAATTCAAAAGTGGGGTTATTTCTGAAAATATCGAAAAAATTTATTGGAAAAAGTATTTTTAAATGTAGTTTCTAGCACACATGCAAAATTTCAGCTGATTTTTTTACCCATATTTTGTAAATTGCACCACTTTTGCAAAATAAGACTCAACGGAACCTACATAAAACTTCTTAGGTTTTGACAACGCTTTATTTCAGATAGATTTTCTTTAAAGTAGCGCCATATATTAAATGTGTGTTTTCTACAAAATCAAAATTGGGCTATTAAAATTTGGTCGCATGTGATGCAAAGTTTATTTGTTTTTGACCCTGTATAAGGTAACTTCATAAAATAAGTATTTTTGAAAACGTAGTTTTTGTCTGAAAGTAATACACCTTAATATTAAAACAAAAAGGAACACAGTGTCTTCAGTAAAGTGTTTTTTAAGTGGAAAATAAGTTTTAGTTTAACAACGTAAAGTTTATCTATTTTCAACGATTTAATTATTTAAAACCCCTATATTATAATTTATTATTAAGCTATGCCATAATAACGTTTTTGTAAAAAAACACACATTTAATATGGCGCTACTTTAAAGAAAATGTATCTGAAATAAAGCGTTGCCAAAACCTAAGAAGTTTTATGTAGGTTGCGTTGAGTCTTATTTTGCAAAAGTGGTGCGATTTACAAAATATGGGTAAAAAATCATCAAAATTATCTTATGCAGCTGAAATTTTGCATGTGGGCTTGAAACTGCATTAAAAAAAAACTTTTTCTAATAACTTTTTTCGATATTTTCAGAAATGAAAATACTTTTGAATTATTTTTTGGAAAAAAATTAAAATTTGACAGATAATGCGAATCACGTGACTACTATTTTTTTTGTTTTAATTTTTATCTCGATTGAAGCAGAACTTGATGCCAAAATCAAATTTCAAATAAAGCTATTAATTAAAAAAAAAACCATAATGCTGACTTTACTGGTGACACTGTATAAATTTATCAAGTAATATTTTTAAATCTAAGACTGTAGGGAATTGCTACTCAAAGAGAGGTATTTGGCCGCGAAAAATAAACAAAATATTGATTTTTGAAAAACGAAATGGCGAAGGTGTCATTAGTGTTTGCCCTTAACAATCATATTCCAATAACGAAATTGCCGCTCTGTTCTACCGACAGGTGCAAATTTTACAAAAATCGTCGATAACTCAAAAACTATTGACCAAGCAATTCAAAAATATCATAATATACAGGATAGGGTGTTCCATTTAAAAAAATGTATGTTTGATATGCCCTAATTATTTGGGACACCCTGTATAATTTAATATAATTTTAAATTGTACACCTAATCAGCAAATATTGTTTTCTCCTCCCTTGTCGCAGTTAAGTATGCCCATCTATATTTGTCAGACAATTTGTTTGCGAAGCGTTCCTTCAACAAGTTAGCTAAGCAAATATTTTTACTTTGCTATGCTGTTTAAAAGAAACAAAAGGAAAGCCCTAACAGCAAAAAACAGAGAACACGTGGCATCGAGCCGGTTTTGGAGTGCATTTATTGATGCCGACAAAAAAGGAAAACCTAATAACAAGAGCGTTGTGCGCATGCCCACCTCTGTTGGACGCCATGTAACACCAGATAAGCTGAACGCTGTGGTTTCATACCAGGATCGCAGGGTTTTAAAATACGTCATTTCCATAACACTCATCAGAATCAGATGCCCAAAGACCTAATAAACTTTTCTAAATCAGAAAGCCTAAGTATTAGAAATTGTCATAATTTTATGTGTTCACTTTTAGACTTAAAACATATATAGTTACCGGCAAGCAGTTCGCAACAAATGAGAAAACGTTTTATTAGCAAAGAATCAAACACACTTTTCCGGAAGAGTTTTGCATGTCCGATAACCTAACAATCGATTCTGACATAGGTCACGAGAGCACCTAGTAAAGTACCTAGAAAGGACAATTTTTCTTTTTAGAAACAATTTCTTTGTATTCTACTTTCATATATATCTAAAAACAAAGTCTATTTAATTTGAAAAAATAGTTCATGCTTAAAGTGGAGTTGAAAGTATGGAAACAAAAGACAAAGTCTTCCTCCACAAATTTATTGGAATAAAATATTCAGTTAAGGTTCTCTACATGTTTCGAACATAGTAACGTTTATCATCAGGAGACAGAAAAAGCATTGCTGATGGTGTTAGCAGAAGAGAAAATGTTAGAAGCCCCCCTAATGGAGCTTTAATGAAATATAAAAAAAGTTGTGTTGCAGCAAAGGAAATTTTCGTCGTAACAAGTCGTAACTTTTAAAACTATCAAATTTTCCTTTGGCTATTCCACTGCGCCATGACTTATAGTAGGGGAGCCCACGATACTAAATGGGAATTTACTCGAGCGTCGTGGGGACCTATTGGATCTTAAAGATTGGATGGTAGAAAGGAAAAAATGTCATATCGTGTGTACCCTTTCACCGGTGGGGAGAGTTACTACAGGCTTTCAAAAAGGAAAAAAAAACAGTCACATGGATATACTCGAGCGCGTCAGATATTAATAGTGTATATGCCCCACGTGACTCTTATGACGGAGGTACATTAATCTGCCGGTTTTGATGGTGGGGGCGGCGGTACGGAAGGGTTAAAAATGGGGAAAAAAATTTACTCGAGCGTGTCAGATATTCAGAGAGGATGTTAAGGGATCCCTAACGAAGCTCCCATTCAATAGACTGACGATTCGGATGTGACGCAAGCTCGTGGCGACTTTTCGAAAATGCAAACAAAAACGCTATTTTGACATGCTCGAGCGCGTCAGATTTTCATACAGACGGTTCAGCTTGGTGTTCTGGTCGTGCTGATTCATAATCTGACGATTATTTTGAGGGATTTTGTTAATCTGACCGTTTAAAATAAAAATTTCATGATTTTTTTTCTTAAATCTTAAAAAATTTCCGAAAAATTTAAAAAATCCCAATAACAATAAGAGTGACAGACTGCGATATAAATAAAGACAAAATCCATAGCAACAAAACGGTTTCATAACTATCTTAATGCTTTTTAATAATATTATTTTTACATATTTTTGATGGAATTAAAAGAAGAATGCATGTCTGTTATATTTTTGAAATCGGAAGAAAAGGAACCATCTAATGCGCTTCTAATATACAGTGTCTCATTTAAAAAAATTAAATATTTGGTTATAAACGTGACACGTGACACCTACTGTCATTTTTGACAAAACCCATAAATACTCGGCCAAAAGTTTTACATCCTACTTTTTGAGTGAACGCGCTAACTCAAAAAATAAAAAAGTTACAGGCTTTTAAAAGGGGACAAACTAAAATGTAAAATAATAACCCTGTACATATAATCCCACGAATGCTGTGATCAGCCTGTGATGGCTGACGGAAAGTAGTGTGGGGACGGTGCGAGAGAGTGAGTGATAAAGAAAGAGACATTGAGCCGCGGAGTGCTTCACTGCAGCTGCACGCGCTAATAAACTTTATTGACGATTTTTGTTACTTCGGCTTGTGGTAATCGGCAGATTATATTTTTCCCGTTATGCTTGAATTATTTCCTTCAAAATAAAAAAAAATTGACCGCGCTCGAGAATGTCCATGTGACGTTTTTTTTTGCAAGTTTGTGTCCCTCCCACTCACTTACGTCACGCTCAAATCGTCAGATTATTGAAATGCAGACTCTTTAGCATGTAATTAACCCACCACACCTTAATCTGACGCGCTCGAGTAAACCCAGCTATATCGATTTTTTTTTACTATTCTGATCAGCTGCCATACACGCGCGGCACTATATAGAGGGCTTAGACATGGCAGAGGTACTCAACAGGGTGCAAGGTATCCCCCATATGTTCATCTGCCGCGCTTGAGTAAATCCCAAAATCCCCTGTTGGGCTCCCCTACTATTAAGGATGTATAATTACGCAAATTTTCTTTTACTATACAATGTGTTCACGGATAGAGTTTGGACGAGGAAAAACTTTTTTATAAGTAGGTATAGAAGAAAAAGTGATTCTTTTTAAAACCTCCTGCTTATGCTGAAACTACAATTTCGAATATCAGATTTGCGATTACTATACAGGGTTCGTCAGAAAGTACGTTTTTAGTTTTTTGGATCTTTTTTTTTTAATTCCTTCATTTATTAAATGAATTTTGCTAGTGTTGAAACTACAAATTCAACTATTAGATTTAAAATTACTCTATAGGGTCAGAAACAACAGCTTTTGTTTTTTGGATTTTTTTCAATTTTAATTTTCAATTCCTTTTAATGATTGGCTAAATCATCACTTTGGGAAGAAACGGATTGAAGGGCACCTATGGTCCAAATCAGTTGGCACGTAGGAGTCCCAATCTCACAATTATCGGTTTTTATTTATGGGGATATCTGAAGCCACATGTGTATAAAACCAATTGCAATAATAACTTCTCTTGAAAGAAAAAATAAGAGTAGTTATTGCAAATATCCCAAACAGCAAGTTAGGAACTGTTATCGGGAATTCAGATGTCGAGTTGAACTATGCGCTTACTCGGTGGTACCCATAGACAATTTACCTTTAGATAAACAAACAATAATCACGAATGTGGCAGTTTTATGGCCTCGCGCATGTAAACAAAACTGGGAACTATTAGACATGCGCACTGCAACATTATCGTTTGACGAATAATAGACAGGTCCGTGCTTTAAAATTTAAATTCTTGCTCATATGCCACCATAGAGGGTTTATTTTACCCCTATTTGGGCATAATACAATTATACAACGGCTGCAACTAGTACTAGTCATTGTTTATATTACAATCCGAGTCACTAAAAGCACAAACACAATTCACTAACTAAACTACACAAAAACCAGAAATCCATAAATATTAAACACCAGTCCCACAATCCACGATAGCCGATCCGATAGCTGAAAACTTTAGAAAACTACAAGGAATCCGCAGAGAAGAGAAACCTTAAAACACAACAACAAAAATGGCGGCCGAGCCGGTTCTGGAGAGTATTCTTGAGCGCGTCGATAAAGTAGGACGGCCGATAACACGAGGTTTGTACGCATGCACGAAGGTTCCCCGAATGAAGACAGCTGACCGGCGAGTCATGCGCTCGGACGTATTTTTTCACCCATAAAACGTAACTTTTGTTTGCGCAGGAGATAAGCTGTACGTATCTAAAGGTAAATTGTCTATGGTGGTACCACACGTTTGAATAAAAGTTTTATAATTTATAATTGAATGAATTGGAAATATAACATGTAATAATAAAAATACTTCAAAAGTAGGCAAATAAAAAAAGGGTTTTCTTGCAACAAAATCGTTACTCGGCCAGATATAAAATGGTATTCGAAGTAAGAAATCGCAAATTTGATATTCGAAATTGTAGTTTTAGCACAAGCAGACGTTTTTGCAAAGAATGTCTTTTTCTTCTATACCTACTAATAAAAAAGTTTTTTTTCTTCCAAACTCTATCCGTGGACACACTGTATATCGTATAAATTTTAACTGATGTTCTATTGTAATCTTCACCTAATATGCTCCTTTTCTTAACTATCATTTATTACTTTGATCTATGAATTGCCTTTCCTCTGCGACTAGTTCTCATAATTGTACAGGGTGTCCCAAATTCGAGCCTCATCATGGGGATCTCGGAAACTATAAGAGATACAGCATCGGTCAAATTGTGGCAAAGTTGCGCAATTTCGTACTGAGCAATATCGCAAAAAAATATCTGAGCTACATACCTTTTTTAGTTTTTGAAATTTTTGCAAAAAACTAAAATTTTGAGTTTTTGTTTTTTTAAATTGCTCGACTTTTATCCGCTACAGAAAAACAAGCACAACATTATTGAGGCAACTTTTTACGCTCCATATTGTGACGTTTTTAGAATTTCGTTTTTGTGGAACTATGATCAACTTTAATTTTTTAAATACGGACCTGCATTTTTTATTTTATTTTTTAATAGCCCTTTAAGCCCCGAATTCAACCATGTACCACACTTAATTATATTTAGACGTTTTGATGTCATTATTACATCTTCAGGAATGTGATAATTATTTTTAAATACGGCCCTGTTGTTAGTTACTTAATCTTTTTACTACATACAACATGTAAATGGATCCGGAATTTTATACAAATAATTAACTATATTTAAGTTTTTATATAAATTGTAACAAAGTAAAAATAAAACTAAGCAAAACAAAGGTGGCTATGACAAGAACTTTTACTTGATTGTTTGGCTTAATTATCTTGACAACTGCAGTCACCATTTTTACTGAATATTTCAGCAAAATTATGTTTTCTGCTTTAGAAAAGCGCGACATGTTACGAGTTTATTATTCTTCCAATCGGAATTCACAAATTTCTTGTGACCGTTATTTACAGGACTATCCTGAACGCTTGCAGCCTCATTATAGTTATTTTGCTACGCTTGATACTAATTTAGCCCAGTATGGTAGTTTTAATAAACCAAGAGTCAAATATGGTACACGAATGGAGCCGGAAGAACAACAAAACATTTTAGATTCTGTAACCCACCAAAATCCCGCTAAACGATATTTCAATCTAACAACTAACACCAGGGCCGTATTTAAAAATAATTATCACATTCCTGAAGATGTAATAATGACATCAAAACGTCTAAATATAATTAAGTGTGGTACATGGTTGATTTCAGGGCTTAAAGGGCTATCAAAAAATAAAATAAAAAATGCAGGTCCGTATTTAAAAAATGAAAGTTGATAATAGTTCCACAAAAACGAAACGTTGTAACGAAATTTTAAAAACGTCACAATATGGAGCGTAAAAAACTGCCTTAACAATGTTGTGCTTGTTTTTCTGTAGCGGATAAAATAAGTCGAGCAATTTAAAAAAACAAAAACTCAAAATTTTTGTTTTTTGCAAAAATTTCAAAAACTAAAAAAGATAGCTTAGATATTTTTTTGCGATATTGCTCAGTACGAAATTGCGCAACTTTGCCACAATTTGACCGATGCTGTATCTCTTATAGTTTCCGAGATCCCCGTGATGAGGCTCGAATTTGGTACATCAAACTATTTATTACTATTATCGTAAAGCTTAACCCAAAACTACTTATTTTGCTCCAATGGCTGATGATGACCTTCTTTAAGTTCGAAACATGTCCTAGTATTTTTTGATCTTTACTTTAATGTAAAGACCAATTTTTAAAGATATTTGTGGTTTAGACCAGTGGCGGCTCGTGCCATTTTAGTGAAGTAGGGCTAGGTAAACTCTTAGCGCCGCAGGCAAACAATTTTTGGGTGCCACGCCCTTTTTTGTTAATAGTTCTTGCTTTTAAAGTAGGAAAAATAAGCAAAAAGGCACCTAATTTAATTTATGAATTTACAATCATATCTTGAACATACCTAAACACGATAACAAGTTGAAACACACAAGCAATGTCAGTGGTTTCATCTGCGATAAACGGAGAGTCCTTTATTTCTTTTATGACTTCATCATGATACACATCTAACATACAGTCCAGAAGTTCATTTTGTATGGTTTTTGATGTTCCTTTAAATACTTTCGATTTTTCAATATGATCTTTAAGAGTTTTGTCTAATTCTGCTGAAATTTATTAATTCACGAAATATGCCCCTATTTTCCGACGTCTCTTTTTCGTCATGACCTCTCAAAGCCAACTCAAATGGACCACAAAACCGAACGCAGTTTATAATTTGGTTTAATATGTATCTGTTTTTATCAATTTGTTCGTTTTTCTTCATTATTTCATTGTGATATGCAGAATTTAATTGAGTTTTAATGTTGATTTTACCAAGCATACTGAAATTAAATATATTGTTTAAATGTACCTTCGATTTTTCATGTGTCTTCATTTTGTCCCAGAAATGGACCAAATCATCTGTACCTTTTTGGGACCAAGTTTGCTTCCCACCAAATAAAACACATAAAACAAAATAGTCTATTAGATTCATCACAACCGCACACCCAAGTATTTTTTCCATAAAGTTTCCTTTAAAAATCTAATAGTATTAATTACTTATGTATTTCTAAAATAAAAAGTTCGTTAACCCTACATTAAATCAGCCGGCCGAACGAAAACAAATCGGGACGCGACGCGAACATCAGCTGTTTGAAACGTCTAACATCAAACGGTCAAACGAAGAGAGCCTGGCTACGCCGTCGAGATTTTTGCCTGCTTGCATTCAAGGTCATTTTCCAACGTTTTTTTATTGAGGTGATGGCGTTTCGTCACCTCCCGTGTGCCTCGTCGCGCTTGGCGCGAAAGCTACCTTACCGTTTTACGCATAATCGCTTCCTTTTAGATGGAAATTTGCACCCGACCGTGTTCCATTTTTAAATTATTTTGCTAATTGCGTTAAAAACGAGAATATTAATTTTAATAGGTTTTGGTAATTTGTAAAGGGCAGGACGCTAGACAGGAGGGCAGGTAGTGCCATGGCACTGTGGCTCTACCCCACGAGCCGCCACTGGTTTAGACTGACTTTTACTTCGCCATTAAAAAATTTAACCACTGAGAGAATCGACTATTTCTTGAACCTTAAAATAAAAAAATCAACATCCATAAAGGAATATTTAAAACAAACTGATGACAACAATGTCCAGTTCGGATGACATTTAAAGTGAACGCGTGCAACGATACTTAAGTTAGATAGGGTTGTTTCTTTCTAACTAGTGCTTGTGCTATATAAAAAATTTAATAATATTATAGAGAGCGAGAATCGTCAAAACGTACGCACGTATTCAACTTTCCTTAATATTTCATTACTTCGTTCCGTCATGTCAAAACCTGCCCCGCATAATACTACTAAAGGGCCGTAAACTCAGAATCGATACTTCCCCTAACCCCCTTCAAATTGACCTTAGGAGTTCCGATAACCTTCAGAGAACTCCTCCCATACGCTCCTCTATTACCAAAACTTAATCCTCCCCCCTTCCTATCCAAACTATGCACTATATTCCTCACTAAATTGCTGCTAGTCCCTTTAAAGGTACTGGGCGAAGGACAACTAGTCTGTTCCTCGTCTATAAACGCATGCAAAGGTTTTAAACGCGCATTTTCTTCGCCATATTTCGGCTTTATTGTCGGTTCGATTTGGGCCGGTTTGAATTGTTTACGATCAAAAATAGGAGTTCTTCTGAGGACTTTAGCTAAAATCCCCGACGGTTCGCTATCTCTACTTAGCAGATCATCATCTTTCGACGAATAAAACTTACTAGTCACTTTTCTTTGCAATAAAGGCGTTCGTTTCAGCACATGATGGTCATCAGAGTCTCTTGTGTACGTATGCCTAGGCAAACTACACCTACCAGCTATATTCCTACAAAACCCTCTGGTTTCGGAGGGGTTATTACTTGAAAAAATGTTCCTACTTATGCTAAAAGGCGATTTGCTAGAGGGCGCACTCTTCCCATCACTCTGACGAGCTAAAGCGTCTCTAGGGGGCGCTGCGGTCAGTTCGCTAACTAACGTAGACGATATTAAGTCGGGTATATGTCTACGGGCCCTTATATTCGATTCCTTGACCCCTAAATTGGGTCTACAAGACGTATTCGCGTTGCTATTCACAAATTTTTCCGTTACAGGCGACGTGGCCGCGTTCATACAGCCTAAACTAAGATTAGTTGTCTTGGGAGTGTTAGCATTATGACCTGGGCCGGCTGTATTACTTTGTTTAGCTAAAAATTTGTAATTCTGTCCCGTGTCGTCAAAGTTATCAGTACTATTGTCTTTTATTTCCTTAATAAACCTGTTACGAGTGAAATTTTTAGGAACAGTTCGTAGTTTGACACTAAACGTATTCTCCTTTAAATTATTTTCACTATTAAAGTCTGGTTTTTTCAAAAACGGCGGTTTTTCCACGGATTTTAGTTCCGAATTGGCAAGATTTTTCGTACAAATTGGTTTCTCGTTGATTTTACTAAAAATTTTGTCGTTTTTGAGAAAGTCCAAGTTCTCATACGTGGGACAAGGAATGTTATGCTTTGTACTATCGTCATCGTTAATTATATTATCTAAAATGTTAGATTTACTGTTAGAAAGGGATCTACTTTTAAGGTTAGTATCACAGGCGTAATCAGTGGAGTCACCAATACTATCCGAACTAGAAACTTTGATTATAGGTTTAAGAAATTTCTCGCCCTTGATCGGAAGGTTTTCCGACGATGAAATTTTAATTATCGGTTTGAGATTTTCTATGCTTGCGTTTTTCTTTTCCAGCAGAAGTTTCTGGGACAAGTTTGTTGGTTTTCCTTCTGTTATGGGTTCTAGAGCAGGGCTTCTGTGTCCTGATGGTATACCTAGAAATATTGGTATATTAAAAAATATGTAAATTGTGAAAGAAAATTGCGCAATATGTACAGCTGCAAAAAAACAAACTAAAGAACGTTTTCTAGATCTCCATGTACCGGGTGAGTCAACGATTGCGCGGAGTAATGTAATGCCTTGAAGACAAGATTTGTCGATAATGAGCTTTTGTATGAAGGTATGGTTGGATATCTGGCACATTTTAAAAATATTTTATTATATAGGGTGCGCCCAAAAAGTAGGGTGTCATAAAGTTACATTTTTTTAAATGGAACACCCTATATTTGAATACATTTATTAATTCTACGTGTTATTTCATACATTTTTATTAATGGTTTAATATACAAAAAAGTTACCTATAGTTTTTTAGATAATTCGACTTAAAATGAAAAATTTGCATTTGCCAGCATATCGTTGTGAAAATGTTACTTAAATTTTGACACTAAGCGATTCAAAATTTTTATACTTACTAAATAAAGTCAAAAATACATAATATTCACTATGAAATATTTGACGTCTCATTTACAGGGTGTTTACTTTCTAGGACCAAAGTCAGAAAACTTCAAATTGAAAAATATCACTTTTATTAAATGGAACACCCTATATATTTTTGTGTCCTCTTTATAGCTCGTCATAAACGCTTTAACCTTTGTTAAGAACGTCCTATCCCTATCTCTAATAGTTTTTGAAATATTTTGATATTTCAAGATTTAATGTCCTCGTTATATCATTTTTTGTCAATGGATAACAATGTCCATGGAAAATAAATGAAAATAGCGGCAGTGGATGACACATTAAGAATCACATCAATGTAAAAATTATGCCTTTTTACTGCAAAATTTATTGTCCAGTCATTTTATAAGTAGGTACTCAAAATGAATTTTTCAAAAAATGAATTAATCGATATGATTTATGTTTTGGGCGAGGCGGATAAAAAGTGTCTTTTTGCTGAACAACTATACAGGATGAAATATCCCGAGCGGCGAACACCCAGTCCTCGAAGTTTTCAAAATTTAATGGAAATGTTTGATTCAACAGGCGTGATCCATTGACAAAAAATGCTATAACGAGGACATTAAATCTCGAAATATCAAAATATTTCAAAAACTATTAGAGATAGGACGTTCTTCACGACAGTTGAAGAGTTTATGACGAGCTATAAGATGACACAAAAATATATAGGGTGTTCCATTTAAAAAAATGTAACTTTATGACACCCTACTTTTTGGGCGCATCCTGTATAATTTAAAATATTTTTAAAATGTGCCAGATATCCAACCATACCTTATTAAAAAAGCTCATTATCGACAAATTTTATCTTCAAGGCATAAAGTTACTCCGCGCAATAGTTGAATCACCCGGTACATACACTAATTAGTGTAGCACCCAGTAGAAAAATGTGCGTGTTGTGAATTTTATAATACAACTGGGGTGAATGGAACAACATTTCTACACTGCAATATTTCTACAATCGAAAAGCATTATTTACTTTTAAATCGTTTCTTATTCCTTTTGGTCACTTATTCCAAACAACAAATTCAATTTGCCAAAAATAGGCTAGCCAGGTGTAGTTTTAACCAACTGAAAAAACAAGAAATATTTATTTATTCAACTTCACCGAAATGACATAAATGAGTCGGGTTTCCTCGTATATTTTTACTTTTCTTGCAGAGAAAGTATTGTTATAGCGAACAACAGTAATATGTATACCTAGTAGGAAAAATTGAACATTCCCGGACGACCATAAAGATTGCCTGTCGATGCGCAATCCCGTGTGTTTTATCTTACTAACGTATAGAGAATCAATTTTCATATCTAAATGTCTAATATGCCATTATTCATATTTTTAGTCGTTTTGTCTGTTTGTGTCAATTTAATAATTTAAAAATTGATAACTTTGCTCGTTTCCTGAAATCTTCTAATCAAAGTGAATCACCCTGTATACCAGTGGCGGTTGCTCGATAAGGCCGCGCGCCCCTCCTAGGAATTTTAACATAACACACAAATTAAATGTTTATTTAAATATTTATTATTACTATTTATTTTAATACTAATATTATTATTATTCATATAGGTAGTTAAAATTTCTAAATTTTAAAAAACCATAGCAACTCACCAATTCTGAACCCATCTCTAATTGTCCGTTTTCGTTGACCAACGACAAGCAAGCCTCCTCCTGTGAATTTTAGATAATTGAATTCCGTCGTTAAAACGCTGCGACCGACGGTGAATCTCGCCTGGCGTATATAAATTTCGCCGAACGAACCCGAACGTCACCCGGTTATATCCGATTTATTTAGGGACTCTACGGCAGCGGTATTCTAGCGCCTGCATTGCTTTATACATTTCGGACTTTGTTGTGGCGTAAGCGCGCGTCGAGTTCGAACTAATAAAAATTTCGTCAATAATATAAATCAAATAAATTTTTGTAGGCTGCCATTAGCGGATAAACTTAAAATTAAAGAACTGGGGAGGCCGTTGCCAGATATAAAGTTATCACAAACTTGTGAACGACGGGCCGAAAACCGATCTTTTACGCGTCGGTTTTCAAAAGACATTTATAAATGTATGTATTAATTTACCTAAATTTTTTTTTATAAATAGATACTTTTTCGAGCAATTTGCTTATATGTCATTTGATATTGGATTTCTATTGCGCCCCTCCAAACACAAACCCCACTGCTGTATACAGGACGAGTACTATGAGTAGTATCAGAAAAAAATAATTCTATTTATTTTTAGTTTAATTTCAGTATTATTACCTAAGTTCATCATATTATGCGCATGGATTATTACTTTAGGTAGGTACTTTCAAAGAATCCATGCAAATAGTGCGGTAATTTAGTGCCGCAAATTTTCTGGTAATTTTTTTTTTCGTTTACCTTCAGGAGTGGTACTGCCAGAAGAACTGGGACTTATTCCCCGGTAGTGTTGAATGTCGAATAACAAATCAGGCGGCAGAGGCATTCCCACTGCTATGTGCATCGACAGAGACTCTAGCCAGACTTCCATGACTTCGAAAGGTGGCCTGAAATTTTTTAAGTATTTATACAGGGACTGGCAAAAAGTTGTCAACATATGGGGAAAGATTTTGTTAGCAAATAACAAAAAAAACTTTCCGGGAGATCGGTTCTGTATGTCTGTAAATTTAAAACTCTTTATTGAATACCGATGGACGTTTTTTCGTATGCGTAAAATAATAATAAAAAATAAATACAGTGGCCGGCAGAAAGTGCGCAGCATATGGGAAATTTTTTTTATCTTTAAGTTTAGAAAATTAATTTTATTTTAGATAGGTTATGCATGTTCTCAAACCAAAATAACATCCATTAAATCCGGTAAAAGTCTTATGGTATACGAGGTAGGATCAAAAATTTGAAATTCCGCTAAGAGTTTTATTTTAGAATATTTTTTTACTAAGAATTATTGTTTTAATTTCAAAGTTATACCCAAATTCCCAATTTCGGTTATTTTGGACAAAAAAAAAGATTTATTCGTGTTTTCTGAATAACCTTGTATAAAAAATAAATGGCAACCGAACAGTACGAAAATAAGATTTTTTGCAGACTTTGTTAGAGATAACCGTCGATCATAAGTCCGATTAGTTTGTTTTCATAATATTATGGCTTTTTAAAATAAAAATATTAAATATTTTTGCTGCACACCGTATTTTATTTTCTGAGGGAACAAGTTAATTTCATCTAACTGATATTTTTTGATTTACATTGACATAAAGCATCTCCTAAATAGTTTTTTTTTACATTGAATTATGCATAGAAAGTTTCGTTTTGATTTATAAGGAAAAATAATTAATTAAAAATATAGCTTGAACGGATTTATTGTTAATGTAGTCTTAGCATTTTTTGTTTCCTATTCTTGAGTTAAAAATGTATACTTAACCTATTAGTTGGATTATCTTAAAAGTGTATTTGATAAATGAAAGTAACCTATATTGATCCTTATTTTGCGTGACGAATAAAATCCGTTCAAAATTTATTTTTAATTAAAATTTTTTTTCTTTATAAATCAAAACGAAATTTCAAGAATTATTTTAAACTATATTTATTTTCCGCTTTTTAGTCTGATTAATTATTAAAGCGTGTTTTTTAGTTTTTTTAAACTATATTTATTTTTCATTTTTTAGTTTAATTTATTGTTAAGAAAAAAATTTTTTTTTGAGTAGATTGAGCTAGATTAGTAGATTATTGTATATTGTATTGCGGTTCTTGATAAGTCTACAAAATTTAAATTAAATCTGACCGTTTAAAGTGGGTTAAAATCGGGTTCAAAGAAGTCGGTTGCAAACAAACATACATACAAACCCGAACACCAAAACAAACCAGAACAAACCCGATCGTTTATGCCGAATTATAAGAAAAGAACGATATTTGCAAATTTTTGAAAATTCTGACATATTGACAGGTGTCAAATTTTAACAAGAGAATTTTTTGCGTATTATTTTCAACTTTCCACCGTCAATATACATACGACCTTATAGTTTTTTCATTAATTCCATTTTTTTTAAAACGATTTGACATATTGACAGCTGTCAAAGTCAAAGTCTCCGCATCGAATACTATACGACCCCATAATTTGTTTCGTCAAAATCGCTTCTTCGTTTTATACCTGACTGCTGTCAAAATTTGACAGGAGAATTTTTTGCGCGTAGATTATTGCATTGTCAGCGGTTCTTGATAAGTCTACAAAATTTAAATTAAATCTGACCGTTTAAAGTGGGTCAAAATCGGGTTCAAAGAAGTCGGTTACGGACAAAACTGGTTGTAAATAAAATAGTATAGGTACAAGTCAAACTTCAATTTAAAATGTTTTATTCCTGTCTCGAAATAAAATTAACCTCACGACAGTATCCTCCTGTCCACCTTGAAATGTAATATTTAATCTTTATTTCTTATTTTCTTTTAAAATTCAATGATATTGATGTTTTTTTCTTACCTTTTGTCGGGGTTGAGATCAGTACACAAAAAAGCTACCTTGTAAAAAGGTTCCGGGCAAGACTGGCAAAATTTTTCTTTAAAGGCCATCTGATTTAAACCAAAATCGTTCGATCTTGGTAAAAAATCGGGGTCTGCTTGCACACGACCAATTATCTGAAAACAAAATGAAAAAAAAAACGGTCAAGTGCGTCACGAACTAGCGCGATAAATGTCCTGTACCAGGACCAGGAGTATGCGTGTGTGTAATCACAGAACTACAAAAAAAGTAGAACACTTAATAGACTGTGGAAATTGCACACTATAATATCTCTCTAGTAGCGGGATTTTGGTTTTTAAAGCTTGCCATCCACTAAGTTGAGTTTATTTTTATTTATTTATTTACAAATAGGGATACAACAGGAACTGAGCCCAATATAGCATCCACATTGTGGTATTAGCTAGTGGGAATTAATAATATTTAAATTAAGTAAGTACATACCTTTATGCATTGAATATCAAACTATAAGAAGGTCATATGAGCCGATTTCCTAAATCTGCTACGTTAAATTCATAGATGGCACAATGAGTTCACCAACAAGAAAGCGACTAGCCTTTTCATTGTTAAATTAAAACATTGTTGCCGCCTGTCTGTTTGACTTGCTGCATGAGTTTTTTAAACTTATTTTTTCCACTACTAACCTATAACATCGCCATTATTGACCGATTAATTAACGCCAGAAATCGTTTTTCTCTCCCTTCTCAGTTGCTATTGACAACGGTCAATAATAAAGCATTGAAATCCATTATTGACCGATCTATTTAAAATCAGGTAACTTGATTTGTTAATTCCCCAACAAATAACATGAAAGGTGACGCCAAGCCAACTGACAAGAAAACAAATTATCTTGCCAATATGCCAAAGCAGGTAACTTGATTAAAATATATATTTATACCTACCTAATAGGATTTTTTATAATTTATTAATACTGTACAAAATAAAAGTGTTAGTAGTGGAAAAAAAATTATATTAACCACGGTTTAGACAGCCTATAGCCCTCGCGCCCTAAATCCCTCGTCGCTCCGCTCCTCGTGATTTAAACTTGACGCTCGGGCAATAATGATGGCTGTCTAAACCTTGGTTAATAATATACTATTTATAGCTTATCGTAAAACTTGATATCACATAAGTACCTACACCTATCCTAGATGTAAGTAGCTTATACATTTATTTTCCTACCTATAATATAGTCTAGACTTAAAAATGTCCCTATTTTTAATTGCTTTGTAGCTTATAATATTTTTTACCTTTTGACGTCCCAACGTTAAATACATGAAAACATATTGACCGCCATGTACATATTCTATTTCTAACAGAATTAAATGACGACTCTCACTATTCAATACCTACCTAGGCTACAACGTATATGTTGGGTAAAATATGAATGATGTGCGGTTTGTTTGTATAACTTGCATGGTTTTTATTTGCAATTATTACTACTTTTCAAAATGGTTAAAATAAGAAGGTTTTACTTTCTTACTTAAGAAACATCCAGTTTGTTTGTATTAGTGTATTGCGTATTTTGCTATTTTTCGATGAAATAAAACCTATTTTAGTTATACTTGCTGTCGCTTTTTATCTACTTTTATTTGTTTAACATTTAACACCCAATGCAACGGTAAAATCATTGTGAAAATCGGTCCAATTACCCCGGAGTAATCAGCGTACATATTATTATCAAAAACATACATTCGGCTGGAATTGAGAACCTCCTATTTTATTGTGTGTTAAAAATGCTTAAATTCTTAAAAATTCCAATAAAATACGATATGCGGCAACACCACGACATCACATCAGTGAATTTGAGACATCTGTTGCCGAGGCGCTGCATTATAACGACAGACAGGCGACAGATTTAAAGTTAGAGTTACGATCAGCTCCACAATGGCGGCCAAACCAGCTCCAATACGTCAAAAAATGGGTTGTCAACTTTTCTCGGACATCCGTCATTCTTATATAGTTTGATATTCAATGCTTTATGTTAACATAAAAATTGTAAAAAAATCATACCAGTGAATTTACATATTTTTTAAATCTAATTATAGACATATCGAACATTTTCATGCCTAAAGACAGCCTATTGCAGGCGCGAGTCGCTCTACAGAGAGGAGAATTCTTTCCAGAATTAGTATTTCTAAATAAAATATTAAAAGTATTATGAAGCTTTAAATCCCTAATCGGTACGTTAAAGCTTAACTTTGATCTGAGTGTTGGTGAATCAATATGACAGTTCACCAATTTGTAAATCATAATATCATTGGAAACCATCCGTCTTTCAGTAAGTGTCATTATTGAATATATTTTCATAATAGGTTTATAATAGCTATTGACTATAGCTATGTTTATCTTACGTGATAAGAACTGCCAAAATTTATTTTTTTATTTAGTTTACTAAATACCGTGCGAGCAAAAATTATTTGCATCAAAGAGGGCTTGGATTAAAAAACGTAGGGCTTGGTTTAGATCACAATGATATGGGGACGATATATCTAACCAAATCTAGGTTAAAATTTTGTCAAATTCATATTATGACATGATATGCCAAACTAATGAGTAATAAAATAAGTAGACAAATACAAATTTATTTTTGTTGTTTACAAAATTGACAAAGTAAGAATATATAGAGAGAAAAATAATTACATAAATTGCAACAAGTTCTTCTGTCTTACAGATGGTCATCCTGCTCCTTTTTTGTGTTGTATAGAACCTGCTTCCCTAAACACAGCCACGGTTCTTTTCAGGCAATGATAAAAATACCCAGCAATAAAAGCAACGTTAGAAAAATGTTCGTGAAAATCGTCCATGCACAAACCCGGATTGTATTGCCACTCACCATTTACTCTAACCCCGTTTCGAAAATACGCTTCAACCATGAATGTTTTGTGCTGTTCCGTAAAGCCCATTGTGTGAATTGTTCAAGAAATTGGAAAAATTAGCGATGAATCAAATTATTTGTAAAGACTGTCAAAGATGACGGAATAACTGATTGATTGTTAATTCAGGTAGTTACTGACACCCGGCAGGTATTAAGCTCTACCGCTAAGCATTACGTCCTAAGATGCAGGGTCCTCTTTGATGCAAATAATTTTTGCTCGCACGGTATAAACGCGTACTATAAGTTTAGAACTGTTTGAGGATTATTAAAATTTAAACTGTTTCTTATAATAAATCCTAATAATCGATTACACTTATTGACAACCTGTTCAATGTGAGAGCTAAAAATTAACTTACTGTCCATTATAACACCTAAATGATAATATCACTATTATTAATAGTATAACGAAAATTATGTGCATTTTTGTTTCTGCTAAATGTTATCGATACACACTTGTCTACATTGAGAAATAAACTCTGACTTTCACTACTTTCACATAATCTTACCAAGGCATTAAGATCGCACTGCAGCCCATTACAATCCCCCGGTACCATGATTATTCGAATTTTTTTTAGGTCATCTGCGTACATGAAAAATTTAGAGAATTTGAAGCATTGTTGAATGTTGTTAATGTATATGTATACACGTACAGTTGGCAGTATCATTCCAACTGACTGTAACTTCGTAGCGATTGACGCGCACCAACTTTGAAAATACAGGGTTATGCTATTTGGGCTTGTTGAAAGTCAAAAATTAAACTAATAATATCCAGACACCACCAGTTTATCTTAAACGATTTTAGAAATTTATTTATAATATATCTTAATAAAACAATGCATCTATTGAAATCCATTACTCGTTGAAAGAGATATCCTCTGCAGCACTTTTCTCACTATTAAAACAATTATGCACTAAACACAGTGGCATTGTGAATACCTTTATTGTTTTAAAAGTTTATATATTGATATGAAATAAACAAAAATTGCCTTACCTCACATAAAATGATGCCAAAACTAAAAATGTCCACTTTTTCGTCATACTTGTTCCCCTTCATCATTTCAGGAGCCATCCAGTAAGGGTTACCGACTACGGTGTACCTTTTTTTACGTTCCTGTTTTGATTTGGCGCCCGCAGATCCTTAAAATACAATCAAAACGTATTAATAAAAAAAACTGCAGTAAAATGTTTACAGTACTGGCAACACTGAATATATTTATGGGAGATTGGGATATTCTATACAGCTTTTCATTGGCCAGTAATAAGAAACTTGCAACAGAAAATCCATTTTGATAGGTTATGCTTTAATATGTTGATATTCAAAGATCGTGGTAAATCATAACCCGATTGTGCAACGTAGAAATTAGCTTACCTTTCGGTGATCTTCTAACGCTGCTTGTAGCATGAGATATTATACGGGCCAAACCAAAATCGGCCACTATCACACTTTTGTCGTCTCTCACTAAGCAGTTGTGGGAATTCAGGTCCCTAAATAAATATAATATTTAAATTCACTTATCTGTCTAAAAAAGTTAGTGTTGGTATAGCTTGTCACAATCGAAGATTACTAATCGGTTAGTAAATCGAGACTTAGCTAATCGGGAGACTTTAATTAATTTATTTATTTATTTGAAGAGTTGTTAAAAAGTGCAAGTGTAGCTAAAGATCTTGTTTTTATTAAGGTTAATTTGAGTTTTATACCGGACATAATATCCTCGTTGGAGAGTAGAAATTTAAGTTTAAGCGACTCAATTAGTATTGTTGAAACTTTTTCCGCTAAATGTAACAACATTCCCGGTAAAGTAGGAGGTCAAGTAAGAAACAAATTGGATGTAACTGTAAAAAAGAATGAAGGATTTAAATACTTAACTGCAGTTAAAAGCATTTATGAGGGTAAACCATCCAACGAAGTTGTATTATCTGATTACATCAGTAGATGTTGAAAGAAGCTTCTCTTTGTATAAACATATTTTAACTAATAGAAGACAATCCTTTTTAGTTGAAAATTTTGAAAAATATTTAGTTGTAAATGCCTTTTATACAATTTTGGGTTAAATATTTGTTTACTTTTATTTTTCTGTTTTTTTTTAAATAAACATATTTAGAACCCAATGTTTTTCTGTACCCCATTTTATTATAATAAATTAATAATAATATATATCTTTATTCTCAACCAACTTAAAAAAGTTTATTACAGAGAATATAACACCAAATATGTTTAGTAACTATTAATAACTCCATCGAAATTATTAAAAAAAAAAATATATATAATAACCATTTATAAAAAAAAAATATTAATATAATAATATAATACGTTAAAGTTAGGTCAGTTTTAAAAAATATTTTTTTAGTGTTTTTTTTAAAGTCCATAATTTTGATATTTCTTTAATTTTTTTCGGCAAACTGGTATAAATTGTTATTCCTTTATATATTATTGATTTTTGGCCAAAAGTACTCTTTACCATTGGTGTTTGAATATGATGATTTTGTCTCGTGATGTGAATAATGTTGCTCGAAGGAAATATTATATTCGATTGTTTTTCTTTAATAATAATAGAGTGTATTAGAATGCATAGTTTTAATTTATAAAGCTTTTCTAAATTTAAATATCCGTTTGGTTCATATAAATTTATAGTTGGTTCTAAAAAAGGCAATTTATGTATGCATTTAATTATTTTGTTTGTAGTTTTTTTAATGGCTGAATTGTAGTTAAATTCGCTGATCCCCAGATTGAAATCATATACTGTAATTTTTAATAAACCAAAGAATAATATATATTTTTTAAATATTTTAACGATATATAATTTTTAGCTTTAAACAAAATGCCAATTATTGGTGAGATGTAACTTCTTAAATATTCAATATGCTTTTTCCAACTTAAATTTTCATCAATATATAAACCTAAAAATTTAATTGTATTAGTATATTTAATTAAATGATTATTGAAAGACAGTGAAGAAATATTATTATTTTTTAATTTTGATTTAATGATAATTTATTAGTTTCAAGCCATTTACATATTATATTTAGGTCGTGGTTAATGTTATTATGAATTTGAGCATAGTCTTCATGAAAGTATACAATAGTAGTATCATTGGCAAATAATTTTATTTTACCTTTTAAATTTAATTTTGCTATAGAATTTATGTAGATTAAAAAAAAAGTAGGTCCTAAGGTTGATCCTTGCGGAACACCACAAGTTATGTTTTTTTGTGAACTTTTAATATTTTCAATTTGAACAAACTGCTTTCTATTACTTAAGTAATTTTTTAACAATAAATAAATATTTCCCCGAATTCCAATATTGTATAGGCATTTAAGTAAAATATTGTGATTGACTGTGTCAAATGCTTTACATAAATCTAGGGACAGTAGGCAGCATTTTTGGTTGTTATTAACGTTTTGTTGAATATCTTTGATAATATCTGCAGCTGCAACTTCTGTATCTCTAAATTTACGAAAACCATATTGAAATGGAGAGAGTAATTTTTTTTCTTCTAAAAAATTTACTATTCTATTATTTAGAATTTTTTCAAAAATCTTTGAAAATGCGGGTAAAACAGAAATTGGGCGATAGTTACTACTAAAATATTTTTCTGCATTTTTAAAAACTGGTGATACTTTTGCTATTTTTAATTTATCTGGAAATAACCCGGTTTTAAAAGAAATTGTGATTAAATGATGTAATATAGGAATTATATTATATTTTAGAATTTTAATAATTTTGATGGAAATATTATCAAATCCCGTTGCTTTCTTCGAGTTAAGCTCATCAATTATTTTGCCTATTTCTTCAAATGTAATATCTTCTTTATTTAAAAACATAGAACCAGTATGCATATTTGGTAAAAAAATGCAAATAACTGCAAACAAGGCATATATATGCGCATATTTTGGCTAAATTTTAGTGCATATAATCCACCCTTTAGTCATATGTAACTTCGTAATTTTATCTAAAAATGAATGTTTCCAAACAAACAGTTTAAAATTGTTTCAAGTAAAATAATTCGAAAATGTGTCGAAAAAGTTTCGGAACACATTTGTCGCGACACAATTTTAATATTTGAATCGAAAATGTTTCGAAACGTTTCTCAGCAAAGAATTTGTGTCTAAATATGCTACTTGGGTAATGGGATGACGTAAGTTTGTGTTAAAACTTTACGCTTTTGCGGCGTTTTTTTAATTGTTACTCGAAAAGTTTTGTAACACTATAAGGAGGTTTTTATTATTGGGATATATTTTAAATACGTTCTACCTAACTGAATATAATAAATTCGTTAATAGTGAAAAAGATCATTGTGTCAAAATTTACCTGTGAATGATATTCATGGAATGTAGATACGCCATCCCAGCAGCGATATCTTTGGCGAAAGAAACTCTCTGTTCCCAAGGCAACGGTTGTTGGACAGAATCGTGTAATAGTTCAGTTAGGGTACCACCTGAAATGTGCGATAATTATAAACTTAAATCACTTTATCATCTACCGGATGTTTCTCAAAAGACGTTCACCCCTATAGCTTTTCTGTATTTATAGATATGAAAATGAAATTTTAAGATTATGCATAAGAGATGAGCCTGCATTTATTGGCATAATTTTTAATTTGTTAGCACTTCCGGTTTGACCGGAAGTGACCTTGACTTTGGTATTTTAACTGGGACATCTTGGGATTCATCATAACATTCTCAGTAAAATTGTCATTTTTTGACGTGTTATAACATTTTAAATTTTATTTTCAATCTAGAGTGCTTAAAATTAATTAAATCTGTTAAATTTATAGTCAAGTAGTATATGAAAATTAAAATTATGTCATAATAATTGACTTTCTAAGTTTCACAAGCGTTTAAAAAATGAAATTTTGTGTTCCTGACGTTTACTCCATTTTTCCAAATGGAACGATGGTGGTTCACTAAGATATTTAAAACGAGCATTTTTTTTTCCAAAAATTTGATGCTATTTTAAAATTGACACAAAAAATTTGCCTTAAGTCCCAATCACAAATTTAAAAGCGTTATGCATTATTGCCTAATAGGAGAGCCAATATTTAAGGGTTCCACCATGAGTTGTCATGGAAGTTTTAGTTATACAATAATGTATCATATTTTACCTTCTGAGATGTGATGTGTTATATTGTAGAAAATTTACCTGAGATATATTCCGTTACTAAGTGGAGCTTCTGTTCTTTATACAAGACGCCTATGAACCTTAATACATTGTTGTGATGTAGAGATCTCAACACCGCTACCTAAAAAGGAAACAAATCAATCAACTAGTACAAGCACAAGCCCTATATACAGTATACCTACACTCTACACGTTTAAATTATTTATTACAATCAATTGTGATATATTACAAGTAAACGACGAATGTGTCTATAAAAGTAGGTCAAATGCACCATTTATTATAGCACAAATTATTAAAAAAATTTTTTATTACAAATCTTTAATAACGCCCACAGAACATTTCCATGGACTTTCCTTTGCGTTTATAAATACCTTAGGGGTAGAATTACTAAAATACGTTAAGGTTTTTCTATAACTCATTTTCTTTGGAGGCCGAAGTTTAATAAAATAAGAAATACGTGTTTTATTAATTGTATATTAGAGTATTTATGCTGAGTCGTAAGTAGTTATAGTAATAATATAATTACTGTCTGTTATACCTCTCTATCGTACTGCAGTCTGTTGCTGACAATCCTACCCTATCATTAATAAACCGAGCTCAAGAACTTGATGTAGTAAAAAACTCATATTCAGTATTTTAAAGGCAAACAAAATATTCCCATTTAAGCTAACTTTTAATCAAACTTTGGAAGAAGGAGACGAAGCCATTTTTCTCTTTGGTCGGAAACGAAATTATAAGTGAAAACAGGAATTTTCATAAATTTATCATGTTCTCCGATGAATCGACATTTTCAACAAACGGGAAAGGTGTCTTCTGCGCATATTAGATACTGGAGCGAAAATAATCCCCGTTTTAGAATTCCTGCAAGAAGACAATATTACAAAAATGTAAATGTCTGGTGTGCGATTTCTTATTATGGCATTATTGGGCCATACTTTTTCGAAAACACGTGTAACCGTAGGAGTAACCTTGAAATGTTGGAAACATTCCTTTCTGACAACCTAGAAGAATTGCCTCTCCAATTTAGAAACTAAATGTACTTTCAACAAGATGGATGCCCTGCACATTTCACAATTGAAGTGAGGGAATGGCTTAATAATACATTTGGCCACAGATGAATTGGTCGGAATGGTCCGGTTCTGTGGCCCCCAAGAAGTCCCGATTTAACTATTTCAGATGCCTATCTTTGGGGGCGCCTCAAACAATTAGTGTACACCCGTCCAATTGAGAACGACGTACAGCTTCTAAAACAGCGAATTGTTAAAGCTGTTCAAACAATTTCCATCGAAGAAATTCGAAGAAGTTTTGACCACATTCGTTTACAGCTGGAAAAATGTGTTGAATATGGAGAGGGAGTGTTTGAATAGCAAATTATGAAATTATTAATTGTTGTTGTTTTAAGATTTTTTTGTGTTATTTTCGGGGTCATTTCACACTATTCTCCTCTGGATGTGGTATTGATAGGAATATACATTATAGTAAAATAATAAATACAGTGTGTGTATAAAGCCTGGAAACGGCTTAATAACATCACAATTTACTGGCCGATTTAAACCAAATTTGGTACAGTTGTGTAAGAGGATCTAACGCACCGAATGACGATATTGGCGTTGTTGCCAGCTTTTTAGTTTGTCTGGAATTCGAACGAATTTTATATTTTTAAATATAACACCCAGTATATTTTTACATTTTTAAATTCCACATAAAATTATAATTATTTTTTATTAAATGCATTATTAGTCTATACTTCATAGTTTCCGAGATATTGACTCTCGAAAAGTGACATTTTTGAACTTTGACAGCTTATAACTTTCTAACAGTACGTCTTAGAGCAAAACGGCTTACATATCCCTATCTTCAATTTTTATTATCTTCCCAAAAAATCAACTTCCAGTTAAACCGGGACAACTATATTTCCTGCTTTCGAGTTACATCCGGTTTAACCGGAAGTTGATTTTTTTGGGAAGATAATAAAAATTGAAGATAGGGACATGTAAGCCGTTTTGCTCTAAGACGTACTGTTAGAAAGTTATAAGCTGTCAAAGTTCAAAAATGTCACTTTTCGAGAGTCAATATCTTGGAAACTATGAAGTATAGACTAATAATGCATTTAATAAAAAATAATTATAATTTTATGTGGAATTTAAAAATGTAAAAATATACTGGGTGTTATATTTAAAAATATAAAATTCGTTCGAATTCCAGACAAACTAAAAAGCTGGCAACAACGCCAATATCGTCATTCGGCGCGTTAGATCCTCTTACACAACTGTACCAAATTTGGTTTAAATCGGCCAGTAAATTGTGATGTTATTAAGCCGTTTCCAGACTTTATACACACACTGTATAATCACGTTCGATTGTTGCACATACAGGTGTTGATCACCTAGGTGCACACTACAAGTACAATAGTAAATAACTTAAATATTACTGTAATATGTAGTCTTGTGAATTAAATGAATAAAAATAAATAAATAAATAAATAAATAAATATTTGCTATATCGTCGTTGGTCAAAATGATAATTCAGCGAAAAAGCCGATTGTAGTATTAAAGTAATTTTACCTCTTTAAGAAAATTTTTTTGCGCCTCCTCGTCTACCCTGTACAATTCCTTCAGCACCATTACTTCGGAGGTATCTTTGGTTGTAACCTAAAAAATCACTTTGTGTACTACAAATTCGATTGCGTGGTGATGTCGAAAACGGTGAGAGATACGAAGATAGGGTTAAATTGAGGCAACCGCTTTCGAGATCCTCATTATAAGCACACGAGTTTGTAGCACCCTGTATACAGGGTGTCCCAAATTCGAGCCTCATCATGGGGATCTCGAAAACTATAAGAGATACAGCATCGGTTAAATTGTGGCAAAGTTACGCAATATCGTACTGAGCAATATCGCAAAAAAATATCTGAGCTATCTTTTTTAGTTTTTGAAATTTTTGCAAAAAACTAAAATTTTGAGTTTTTGTTTTTTTAAATTGCTCGACTTATTTTATCCGCTACAGAAAAACAAGCACAACATTGTTAAGGCAACTTTTTACGCTCCATATTGTGATCTTTTTAGAATTTCGTTACAACGTTTCGTTTTTGTGGAACTATTATCAACTTTAATTTTTTAAACGGACCTGCATTTTTTATTTTATTTTTTGATAGCCCTTTAAGCCCTGAAATAAACCATGTACCACACTTAATAATATTTAGACGTTTTGATGTCATTATTACATCTTCAGGAATGTGATAATTATTTTTAAATACGGCCCTGGTGTTAGTTACTTAATCTTTTTACCACATACAACATGTAAATGGATCCGGAATTTTATACAAATAATTTACTATATTTAAGTTTTTATATAAATTGTAACAAAGTAAAAATAAAACCAAACAAAAGTTTGCTATGACAAGAACTTTTACTTGATTGTTTGGCTTAAGGTTGAATTCTCAACGTCATTTCATCTATTGCCAACCTATAACCTATTTGGCGTTGCTTTTTTTAGTTTATTATTTGATTAACTAACATTTAAATAAAATCAATATCGTCGGTACAATATTTAGGTAATAGATTACAAAAACATCAATTTATTTCATTGCTAATTTTGGGAGAATTGTATAGTGAAAGAAGAATGACATAATAATGTTAAAAAAAATCTTACCCGACATTTTTCGCTATAAAATTCTCCTAAAATATTTAATGAAATTCCTTGATTTTTATTTAATATGTCAATTATTACCTATAAAATATGAAGACGATAATGATTTTATTTAAATTTTGTGTGAAAGCTAGAAAAATTAAATAAATATACGCGAAATAGGTTATAGGTTGGCAAGCATGTTGATACTTCCACCTTAATTATCTTGACAACTGCAGTTACCATTTATACTGAATATTTCAGCAAAATTATGTTTTCTGCTTTAGAAAAGCGCGACATGTTACGAGTTTATTATTCTTCCAATCGGAATTCACAAATTTCTTGTGACCGTTATTTACAGGACTATCCTGAACGCTTGCAGCCTCATTATAGTTATTTTGCTACGCTTGATACTCATTTAGCCCAGTATGGTAGTTTTAATAAACCAAGAGTCAAATATACACCAGGGCCGTATTTAAAAATAATTATCACATTCCTGAAGATGTAGTAATGACATCAAAACGTCTAAATATAATTAAGTGTGGTACATGGTTGAATTTAGGGCTTAAAGGGCTATCAAAAAATAAAATAAAAAATGCAGGTCCGTATTTAAAAAATTAAAGTTGATAATAGTTCCACAAAAACGAAACGTTGTAACGAAATTCTAAAAACGTCACAATATGGAGCGTAAAAAGTTGCCTTAACAATGTTGTGCTGGTTTTTCTGTAGCGGATAAAATAAGTCGAGCAATTTAAAAAAACAAAAACTCAAAATTTTAGTTTTTTGCAAAATTTTCAAAAACTAAAAAAGATAGCTCAGATATTTTTTTGCGATATTGCTCAGTACGAAATTGCGCAACTTTGCCGCAATTTAACCGATGCTGTATCTCTTATAGTTTTCGAGATCCCCATGATGAGGCTCGAATTTGGGACACCCTGTACATTGACTGTCAGAAAGTGTGCAGTATATGGAAAAAATCGTTATTATTATTTTTTTTTTCTAAAACGTTCTGTATATCTTCAAACCAAGAAGACGTTCACCGGTTTTAAAAGGTGGTATTTCGGTTTTCAATAAATTAAAAAATAATAATTTTTCTCATATGCTGCACAGTTTCTGGCGGTCACTGTATAATGCAATAAAAAAGTCGGATTATTTCACTTAAGTTAATAATAATAATAATAATTAAAAGGCAACAAATAATTTTGTAACGTTTTCTATAGTAAATACCACCGAAGACTTTAATACATGAGAAGGTTCCTAATGTCAACAATGGTGCCTTCAAAATTTTGACTGGCATTCTCGAACTTATTGAAAACGTCTTCATGGTCTGACGAAACCTCAAGATCGCTATTTCTGCCTGGTCCTTTAAAGATAATTTTAAAACAGTGTTATAATACATTTTCAATTTAGCTTTTCTACTATGACGTTACAGCACACACACATATGATCATGTCTGTATCATAGACAATTTACCTTTAGATACCTACAGCTTATCTCCTGCGCAAACAAAAGTTACGTTTTATGGGTGAAAAAATACGTCCGAGCGCATGACTCGTCGGTCAGCTGTCTTCATTCGGGGAACCTTCGTGCATGCGCACAAACCTCGTGTTATCGGCCGTCCTAGTTTATCGACAATAATCGACGCGCTCAAAAATACTCTCCAGAACCGGCTCGGCCGCCATTTTTGTTGTTGTGTTTTAAGGTTTCTCTTCTCTGCGGATTCCTTGTAGTTTTCTAAAGTGTTCAGCTATCGGATCGGCTATCGTGGATTGTGGGACTGGTGTTTAATATTTATGGATTTCTGGTGTTTGTGTAGTTTAGTTAGTGAATTGTGTTTGTGCTTTTAGTGACTCGGATTGTAATATAAACAATGACTAGTACTAGTTGCAGCCGTTGTATAATTGTATTATGCCCAAATAGGGGTAAAATAAACCCTCTATGGTGGCATATGAGCAAGAATTTAAATTTTACAGCCCGGACCTGTCTATTTTCCCATTCGTCAAACGATAATGTTGCAGTGCGCATGTCTAATAGTTCCCAGTTTTGTTTACATGCGCGAGGCCATAAAACTGCCACATTCGTGATTATTGTTTGTTTATCTAAAGGTAAATTGTCTATGGTCTGTATACATGTGTGTCAACCATAGAATAAAGTTAATTATCTCATTTGTTTCGGGAATTATCAAAATATGTTAAATACAAGAGTTTTTGAGTATACAGGGTGGTTCAAAAAAGCGTGGTGAACATAAGATTTTTTTTTTTGAAATGGTTTATTCAAGCATTTTTTTTTCTTTACACAATACAAACAAACAATACATGACACATATAATCTGTTTATCAATCACTATGGTAATTAGATCTTATAAGTCTATAATGAACACTTAAAAACCGGTGAGCTCCTAGGCAATACATCTAGTACTGGTATCGGAGGCAACACTTTTTTAATGACAAACAGTGTAAGATTAAGTACAAGTTTGTGAGTACAAGTAATTCGCTATTGGAAATGTAATTTTAGTAATCTAAGAAATCTAGTTAGTGATATTTCATTTTTTAAATAGGAAGGGAGATCGTTAAATGTTTTTGAAGCTTCACTTATAGGATTATGGAGTGCAATGTTAGTTCTGACTGTAGTTAGGTAGATATTGTTTGCATTTCTTGTGTCATAAGGATGAGTTTCATTAGTGTAGATAATTTGGGTGTTTGTTTTCTGCATGTTGTGTATTATTTTGTATATGAGCTTACATTGTTCGAGTTTTAAGATTTGAGAGATAGGTTGTATTTTTAGCATGTTGTAAATTTCATAAGTGTGCGTCCGATATTCTAGTTGAAAGTGTGTCTTTAAGGTCCTATTTTGGAGTATTTGTATTTTATGAAAATTGGTTATGCCACAAGTCCCCCATATTGGAATAAGGTCTTGATAGGACATATGCATTATAGATTTTATATTTAGCATTAATAGATAAAAAAAAATGTCTGCATCTAAAAATAGCCCCAATGAGGGGCACAACTTTATTAATTAAACCCTCAATATGGGCATTCCAATTCAAGTTCTCGTCCAGAGTAAGACCTAAATATTTTATCGTCCCAACTCTTTCTATAGGAATATCGTTTATTTTTATAATAACATCATCAATTTTTTTATTTGATTGTTTAAAGATTATTGTTTTAGTCTTATCTAAATTTATTTTAAGGTTTTGATTTAACAGCCATCTGTAGTATTTGTTTAACGTATTATTAACAAGCAAAATTAATTGTACAATATCTTCACCACAAAATGTCAGTACAGTGTCATCTGCGAATGTGTAATACCTTGCATCCAGACCCAGCAAACGTAAACTTAAAACAAACAGTGAGTAAAGAAGCGGTCCCAGGACAGATCCCCGGGGCACGCCGCAGTTGTTTGTCCCAGTTTCACTCGTTGTATTATCTATAGTAATATATTGTTTTCTATCCTTTAAATATGTTTCAATTAATTTAAGAACTACCCCCCGAAATCCCATTTTTTTTTTGCTTACCGAGTAGTGTTTCGTGCTTCACAACGTCAAATGCCTTACGTAAATCGACAAATACTGCTATCACTAACCTGCCTTTATCTAGATTGGATGCTAAGTAATCCAGAAGGTCCACTGTGGCACTAAGTGTGCTACTATTCTTTTAAAATCCGTACTGATACTGGTCTGTAAGCGCGTGCCGATCAACAAAGCCAAGCATACGTGTTTTAATAACGTGTTCAATTAGTTTGGAGAATACACTTTTCAATGGAACATCCTATTTTTAAATTTATTTTTAGATTCAACATGAAATTCTATAACTTTTTGTTAATAATGTTATATACCTAAATCTAGTATTATTCTAATATTTTGTTTTAATATTACTTTTTATTCTTATAAAAATAATTCATAGTTTCGCCATTGTTTCCGAAGGTGGAATACTCATATTTGCTACAAACGTTCTATTGGGATGACAAAAAAAACATGTAATGAAATTTAAGGGCGTTCATCAAGATTATACAGGGTGGTCCTTAAGTAATGGGACACAGAGCAGCAGTAAAGTATTCACTTCAAAACATAACGATTTAGCGCAATTTTTATGATCCGAAAATTTATATTAAGACAGATACAGGGTGTCAAAGTTAAAAAAATTATTTCGCGTCTTTTAGATATTTTCAAAAGTTTTCGGAGCATTGGGTTAAAATTTGGTGTAGGGGGGTTTTTTGGGGCGGGAAATAACAATCTGGGCATTTTTCTTCTATCGGATAGAGGGCGCTACGAGCAGCACTTTTCTTACTTTTGAACTGCAATAACTTGTTGTCACTAGGTATAATAAGACTTATCACTCCTAATTAATAATCTTACGACTTTTTTACGTAAAAAAGGTACTCTTGTCAAATAACGCTAAAGTTGATAGTTTTCGAAATATTTGTTATTTTAATACTCAATGACCTTTCCGTTGTTTGAGATCCAGCAGAAAAAAATCTTCAATACAAGTTGTTTTTGAATAATTGACGGGTAAATAAAACACAAAATTTCAAACTTTTGTTTATAATATTTTACAAGAGGAAAACGATTTTTTTGGTTAAACTCTTACAAAATACGTTTTACGTTCGGATAAAATAAGAAGTATTACCTTACATGCTACATTAAAATAGGAAATATTTCGAAAACTATTAACTTTAGCGTTATTTGACAAGAGTACCTTTTTTACGTAAAAAAGTCGTAAGATTATTAAATAGGAGTGATAAGTCTTATTATACCTAGTGACAACAAGTTATTGCAGTTCAAAAGTAAGAAAAGTGCTGCTCGTAGCGCCCTCTATCCGATAGAAGAAAAATGAGCCCAGATTGTTATTTCCCGCCCCAAAAAACCCCCCTACACCAAATTTTAACCCAATGCTCCGAAAACTTTTGAAAATATAAATAATAATAATAATAAAACGCGAAATAATAATTTAACTTTGACACCCTGTATCTGTCTTAATATAAATTTCGTATTATAAAAATTGCGCTAAATCGTTATGTTTTGAAGTGAATAATTTACTGCTGCTCTGTGTCCCATTACTTAAGGACCACCCTGTATATTATACGTTTCGACTAATAAATGAATATTAAATTGAAAAATATCAATTTTTTTAATAGAACCCTTATATATTATTATTTTTTATGGTAGATTTTACAAAACTCTTCAACTTTCATTAAATATATACCTATTTTTAATAGTTTGCAATTTATTTTGATTTTTGTCATTTTTACGCTTGTTTCTTGTGTTTATTACGCTAACGGAACTAACGCTATAAAATAAATAATAAAAAATTTTCTGATCAAACTTACTTAATTTTTAATTATTATGACGCAATAAGTGTTCAAAAATATGACCGTCTACTTGGATACACATACAGTGTGTGTATAAAGTCTGGAAACGGCTTAATAACATCACAATTTACTGGCCGATTTAAACCAAATTTGGTACAGTTGTGTAAGAGGATCTAACGCACCGAATGACGATATTGGCGTTGTTGCCAGCTTTTTAGTTTGTCTGGAATTCGAACGAATTTTATATTTTTAAATATAACACCCAGTATATTTTTCCATTTCTAAATTCCACATAAAATTATAATTATTTTTTATTAAATGCATTATTAGTCTATACTTCATAGTTTCCGAGATATTGACTCTCGAAAAGTGACATTTTTGAACTTTGACAACTTATAACTTTCTAACAGTACGTCTTGGAGCAAAACGGCTTACATGTCCCTATCTTCAATTTTTATTATCTTCCCAAAAAAATCAACTTCCAGTTAACCGGAACAACTATATTTCCTGCTTTCGAGTTACATCCGGTTTAACCGGAAGTTGATTTTTTTGGGAAGATAATAAAAATTGAAGATAGGGACA
This sequence comes from Polydrusus pterygomalis, assembly GCA_963969555.1. Classification (NCBI taxonomy): domain Eukaryota; kingdom Metazoa; phylum Arthropoda; class Insecta; order Coleoptera; family Curculionidae; genus Polydrusus; species Polydrusus pterygomalis. The sequence continues at coordinate 19,157,095 of OZ018385.1, read as the reverse complement.
TGTAAGCCGTTTTGCTCTAAGACGTACTGTTAGAAAGTTATAAGCTGTCAAAGTTCAAAAATGTCACTTTTCGAGAGTCAATATCTCGGAAACTATGAAGTATAGACTAATAATGCATTTAATAAAAAATAATTATAATTTTATGTGGAATTTAAAAATGTAAAAATATACTGGGTGTTATATTTAAAAATATAAAATTCGTTCGAATTCCAGACAAACTAAAAAGCTGGCAACAACGCCAATATCGTCATTCGGTGCGTTAGATCCTCTTACACAACTGTACCAAATTTGGTTTAAATCGGCCAGTAAATTGTGATGTTATTAAGCCGTTTCCAGACTTTATACACACACTGTATTTAGTCTTTTAATTGTATTTCCCTACACGTTCTTTAGCACGTAATTATCCTGCAGGCATCCGATTTTCCATATCTTCTGGTGTTGCAGGGGGAATCACATTAACGCGACCGACCTTTAATGTAGCCCCACAAAACGAAATCTAAAGGTGTTAAGTCACATGTTCGAGGGGGCCACCCAATGAATCCATCACTACCGATCGTGGGTAATGATTGTTTAAAATCCCGAACTTCGCGACGGTAATGAGCAGTAAAAACTAATACTTTTAAAAAAAAATTTAAATAGTAGAACAACTACTAGGTTTAGGTATATAACATTATTATCAAAAAAGTTACAGAATTTCATGTAGAATGTAAAAATAAATTTAAAAATAGGGTGTTCATTAAAAAATATATTCGCCACGCCTTTTTGGACCACCTTATATACTCAAAAATAACTTTAAACTGGGCACCTTAGCATTCTCTAAAACTCTTGTATTAAAAGTTATTTGGTAATTCCCGAAACAAATGATATAATGAACTTATGGTACGCTATGGTACGTATGGCCCTGTAGTATTAATCACATAAGAATATATTGTCGTTGCCGTTGTCATATAAAGTCGCCACAGTGGATTTTTTCCCGTGCGTCATCACTTTCACGTCATCAAAATCGTATGAATCAAATCAAAATTACGAGACGAAAAAAGTCAATACTAAGTCTAAGTTCATAAAATGGACGTACCTACATAATATCCCGAAAAATTATTATTTATTTTAAGTTTTGCCCGGCATTCTCTATTATCTAAAAGAAATTGACAAACAAATAATGTTAATACACTTAATACTATTGTTAAAGCTTAAAATCTAGAAAAGATTGGTGTTTTATTGACTATTAAAATCGCAAAAGTCAAATTTTTGACATCCTTTCATTTAAGGGAATTTAGCCACTGCCGTAAACTTTTCAAAGAACTTTCACGGTTAGAATATTTAAAATAAATAAATTAGGTATTATAAAAATCCATAAATACTTACCGCCAAAACAGATGGTGGGTATAATTAGCTCTAAAAAGAACTATTTTTAGAAAAAGGAACAGTTTTAAGGCATACAAATTTACAAAATACGAATTAGATTGGCAGATCAAAATAAGGTTGACAATGACGTTCTAAAGTACAACGGTAGTCAAACTAAACAAATAAAAAAAGTAATTAATTGACCTTTATAGTTTTATTCTTGTCTAGCACGTTATATTATTGCGGAATCTTGGAGACGTTCTTTTATGCTTTTATTCAAACTTGTTACTGTAATAAATAAGGATGCAGAGTTATTAACCACATTGAGTCCTGATCGTTGATTGATGACGCACGGGCAAAGATCCACTGTGGCGACTTTATGTCAAACGTATTTGTCACCTTTTAATTTGAAAGTCCCTAATTCAGAAAAGACCTTGTTGACACAGACAATCGTTTGCATTGATGAGAGATGGATATATAGCCATATATTACATGTACACGACTAAGATACACATTCCTCATTGAATCCTTTTACCGGAAAAGCGTAAGCAGGTGAAATATGTACTGCAACCTCTAGAATTCCGTGTAGATAGGCATCTTTGCACCGGCATATATCTTTCCGATCCGTCTGTCAATTATTCATTCATTCGGTAAACTCGGAATCTCGCAGAGCCGTCACAATCAGATATTGATTTATTAAGTTTAAATCAAAGTTTTTTTTAGAAATATCTTTGTGCATTTTCAGTGCTTTGCCATTATTTTGGTGTTGTAAGATTTTTGGTAGTATACAGGGTGTTTCAATAAAAACTCCCAGGCCAATTATTTCGAAAACTAAAAGCGACATGTAAATTCTGTAAACGCCAGTTTTAAGCCTCTATGATTGGCTTCACAACTGTGTAAAAAATGTGTTTTTTCGATGACAGGAACTTTTAAATGTTGTCGTTCATAAAGATAATTAATTTTTGATCCAAATATGTCCCATAAAAAAATTTGATAAATCCAACATCAAAAGGAGATAGTTGGGGGGTAAATTTAAAAAAAAAAAAATTTTAACGAAAATTTCACACCTGTCATTCTAAGCCAATCACACACTTTCATTTCGACAGTTACCAATGACAACCTTCAAATTTTTCGGAAATTTTTCTCCTCCTGCCAAGCTAGGCGAACAAAATTAATAAGTGGAAATTTTTTCTTGACAGCTATCATATGATCCGAAAATCAGTATTCAGGATCAAATTTTGGTATTTAATGTTTTTATTCATTTTATAATACTAAATAAATACAAATATTTATTTACCAAATATTTCTTTCATTAAGGCTAAATATTTTTGGAATTCTGGTTCGAACTCTTCTCTTCGTAATGGAGAATAACAAGGATAATGGTTATCTTCCCTTTCCACTTCTATCAGATGTCTATGTTTAATATAATAGATGTAATATTTGGATGCAATTTTGTTCTGCTGAATTCTGGTTTTTCTTAAAAAGGATGGGATATCTTCCTCCAAAATCTTCTGGATAGCTGAGAAAAGGTTTTCTTGATGGGGATTTAATTCAGTTTTTTCCATTAAACATTGCAAATACTTTAAATTTTTATGAGACATATTAATGTCCCCTATTTCAGAGCAAGATTTACAAACACCGTAGGGCTTAAAATTAGTTTCTTGATTGTTTACTGCCATGATTTAATTATTGTGAACTAAAGAAGCACGTTTAAGAAATAACTATCGACGTGACGTATAGCAGAGACGATTTTGACATCACAAGCCTAAGCCTACTTGACTGTGGTATCTACTATCTACCTAGATTTTAAAAATTGTTTTATCTGGCATAACTAGCCTAAACTAGACTATACTATGCTTTCCCTTTGTTTTAGTAAATGAAATGTAGTAAAAATAAATAAAAAGGATAATTTTCACTTATATTTTTTGCATTTCGTTTAACTAAACGGTGAGGAAACTTTTTTTTGAAAGTTTAAGTATTCCCATAATTATGGATAATTTCAATAAAATAATTCAAATAAATTTTAGACGTGAAATTTTCTTACCGAATCTCCCGCGTCCTTGAATTAATATCCGGAAATTCTTCCTCAATCACGCATTTTTCTAGAAAATTTTCCCTCGTCTACGACTCGGGAAAATTTTCAAAAAATGCGTTCCTTCGGAAAAATTTCCGGAAATAATTCGAGCACTAGGGAGATTATAAGTGAGTATTTTAATTATAAATATTTTTAATATCATTTAGCAGATTTTAATTTAATTTTGCTAATGATAATTTTAGTGTATAACAAATAATATTCGCAAAAAATAAGACGCCACTGAGTTTTTGGTAATTTTTATATTTTAAGCAACTAAAAATATTCTTTTCTTGTCTGTTAAATTGTTTTCTTATCTTGCTTGGTTTTCGAGAAATAAAAATAAAAACAATTTTATTGCATATCTCTGGAGAACAAAAATCATTAAATAATTAACGTTGTATCTTTTGCTATTAATCGAAATGCACTAGTGAGAGTTTGCAGAACCGAATTATTATATCGATTTGCTCTGTGTGTGCATGAAAACGGCCATAGTTTTGAACACCTCATTAGTTAGTTTTTGGTATTGTTCTAATTTTTATTAATAATTTTGTATAATTTCTCATCAGTTCTTTCATAAAATTAAAAACATCTTTTAATTTTATTTTATAATGCTTTTAAACAACAAAAATACAACGTAATAATTATTTAATGATTTTTGTTTTCCAGAGATATGCAATAAAATTGTTTTTATTTTTATTTCTCGAAAACGAAGCAAGATATGAAAACAATTTAACAGACAAGAAAAGGATATTTTTAGTTGCTTAATCCTAAAAAAATATAAAAATTACCAAAAACTCAGTGGCGTCTTATTTTTTGCCAATATTATTTGTTAAGGCGCCCCCTGAGACGTCACTGGACGTAATAATTTAGCGCTACTTATCACTAAAATTATCAATACCAAAATTAAATTAAAATCTGCTTAAGGATATTTTATTTATAATTAAAATACTTGTCAAAATTATTTTTTAAGAAAACTTAACCCCAAATAATATTTCCTTTCATGTTCATCAAAATTTTTTATGGGACATAATTTGATCAAAAATTAATTATCTTTAAGAGCGACCACATTTAATAGTTCCTGTCATCGAAAAATTTCTTTGTGCCGTGGCGCCACCTACATCTTGTATTATTCAAACACATTTTTTTACACAGTTGTGAAGCCAATCATAGAGGCTAAAAACTGGCGTTTACAGAATTTACATTACAATTATCTACTACACAAACATTAGCCAACATTTTTTGCAAATTAACATGTAAAAGGTAAACACTTTTATTAATCTTCCTGATAAATTTTTTTAATAATAAGAAAAACCACAACTTAACCGCTAGCAGCTTTAGGCCATTGTAGATCTATCCTTTTATCGGACAAAAGTCACCTGTTTACCTTAAAAACTTGACCGAAAAATCCTTGACCCAACAGTTCGCCTTTTACCAAATCTGACGCTCGGAAAACTCTTTGGGGTGGTCTGGATTCCAAAAACGAATAAGCTCTTGACAATTCTAAACATCTCTTAGAATTTGGTGCCCTAAAAACAAGAAACACCGATAAACGTGACTGCATTTTTGTAAATAGCAAATTAACAAAAAAATATTATCTACATTGGGAAACATACCGGGTGTTTCTTAAAAGACGTTCACCCCTATAATTTTTTATATTTATAGATATTAAAATGAAATTTTGAGATTATGCATAAGATATGAGTCTGCATTTATTGGCATAATTTTCAATTTGTTAGCACTTCCGGTTTGACCGGAAGTGACCTTGACTTTGATATTTGAAATGGAACATCTTGTATATTTTTACTCATTTGGGTTCAGCATAATATTATGAGTGAAATGACGCCTCACTTGTCATTTTTTGACGTGTTATAACATTTTTATGTTTATTTTTTATTTTCAATCTAGAGTGCTACAAATTAATTAAATCTCTTAATTTATAGGCAAGTAGTATTTATGAAAATTAAAATTATGTCATAATAATTGACTTTCTAAGTTTCACAAGCGTTTAAAAAAATGAAATTTTGTTTTCTTGACGTTTACTCCATTTTTCCAAATGGAACGATGGTAGTTCATTAGGATATTTTAAACGCGCATTTTTTTTTCAACAATTTGATACCATACACTCCTATGCTGTTAAACTTAAAACCATTACAAAAGTTGCAAAATAAAGTTATTAAATGTATACACAAATTACCACATTCAGAACCAACTGTTAATCTATATAGACCGAAAGGGTATTTACACGTTCAAAACATTTATAAATTAAAAATTTGTATTCTAATTCACTCTATTATTTTAAAAGAAAAAAATCCAACCTAACACTTCAGGAGAATAAGACATTACATGATCATAACACCAGACGTTGTATAAATTATCAAACTATACTAGTAAAAAGTTATTTCGGAAAAAAATCGATTTTATATGACGGAATAATAAAATATAACAATCTTCCAAAAAATATCAGAAAAATTGGCAACTTTTAAAAAAGCAATTAAAGATATATTTACTAAATTAAATTATTTATACTATTTTTTTTTAAATTGATTATATTAATGAATTAAATTGGATTAACTTCCTTTTTTTATTGTTATTTTTTTTAATGGTTATTATTTTCTATATTATGTTGTCACTTGCCATGTAATGAACTGTAAAAGTTAGTTTGGAATGAAGACATTTTGAAAGTTAAGTACCCATAAAATTAAAGTTATTTCTGTTCCTGTGAAACCGAGTACCGCCAAAGCACCAAGTAAAACTATGTTAATAGCTGGTACAAACACACACAAATAGCGTAATTAAAATTTAAAATGTGTACGTTTCGAAAATGTTTCCATTTTGTGTCGGAATTAGAAACATATACCAAGTTTATACGGGAAATTAAACCACTTTAGAGGCTAAACCGGTTTAGAGATAATTCAGTTTGGCTAGTGTTTACATTGGAGGATTAAGAAAGGGATTTCACCTTAAGATTGAACAGCAGTTTACCATTGCCAACCTAGGAATAAAAAGAAAATTTTCCATCCAACATTTCTAGTATATTTTGATCCCTTATTATGGTGAGCAAATAGTGCGTTTCCAGTTCCATCCAGTTGACTCTTTTACCTTTCTCCATTTCAAATAAGTACACCAAATTTTTCAATAAAAGTGATAACCAAATGAGCTAATTTGGCAAAAAATTAACCTCTAACCTTAAAATATCTGTTTATTTACTTTTTTTAAAGCATTTGCGCATTTGTGTTGGTAGCACTGGGAGTTAAATTGGTTTGGTGGTGACAGGTGTTTACACGGTAGTTTAAAGTGGTTTAGAACCGGATCATCCACTTATTTAAATCGATTAAAGCTAAACCGGTCTACGATCGCTAGAGCGGTTTACGGGTGTTTATACATGCGAATTATCTTAAACCGATTTCCACTAAACCACTTTAAGGTGCTTGTATAAACTTGATAATAGGTTTCGATATGTCGTAGGCTGATAGTGAAATCCGTCATTTCATGAAAAGCCTAGTCATATCATGCTGCACGCTAAAAGGTATATTTGCAACTGGTTTGTTCCAGGGTTGTGATTTTGTCCACTTTTTTTGATTTTGTCCAGGACATGGACAAAATTGGACAATATTGGACAAAATCAAATTTCATTACATTTTATTAAATTTGTTGATTTAGGCAACCCAAAATACACGTTTGTATTGTGTATTATATAAACAATAAATACCAAATTAAAAATTCCAGAAAATGGCTATTTGTTATTTCATTATGGGGCCTTAAGGTTGAATTCTCAACGTCATTCAATCTATTGCCACTTATAACCTAGTTCGCGTTGATTTTTTGAGTTTATTATTTTAATAACTAACATTTAAAGAAAATCAATATCGTCGGTACATTATTTACGTAGTATCTGATATATTACAAAAATATCAATTTATTGCAGTGCTAATTTTGGGAGAATTGTATAGTGAAAGAACAATGAGTGACAATGACATAATAATGTTAAAAAAAATCTTACCCGATATTTTTCGCTCTACAATTCTTCTAAAATAAGCTATGAAATACCTTGATATTTATTAAATATGTCAATTATTACCTATAGAATATCAAGTCGATACTGATTTTCTTTAAATTTTGTATAAAAGCTAGAAACCATAAATAAATCTACGCGAAATAAGTTATAGGTTGGCAAGCATGTTGATACTCCCTCCTTAAGGTAAATTTTCATGCGTCCGATGATCCGACGGTATCCCGTTATTGTTGTTTAAGTTTTGTTTGACACCCTAATCCTAATATAATAAAGTTTTTTTTAATTTTATATGTGTTTAATTTGATTTTGTACAATTTTGTCCATTTTGTCCAGAACAATTGATTTTGTCCGGACGGACATAATTGGACAAAATCGTCCAATTATGTCCACTTGGACGAATTCAACCAACCCTGGTTTGTTCGTTGTTACCCAGAGCATTTTTTTCAATTTTTTTTTTTAATTTAATTTAAATTTTATTTTTATAAAATAATATTAGTTGAAAAAATTGAAAAAAATGCTCTGGGGAACAACAAACAAACCAGTTGCAATATACCTTTTAGCCACGCTTCATGATTTGACTAGGCGTTTCATGAAACGACGGATTTCACTATCAGCCTACGACAGATACATTAACCAAAATTTGTCTAATATTGCTACTCGGGTATCCTATTGGAAACGTTACAACGCAGCTAATTATTTTTACACTTACTCATCCAGTAATCTGCTCATGGACGAGCTTCTCTCTTTATCCAAAGTCTGATTCCTCTCGGCCAAATGATTTTTTCTCCGTAACTGCCGCGACCTCGTGCCGCTCATGTATCCTTCGTCCTTTCTTTTATATAGTCTTTCTTTATTTTCTCCCCTTAAATTTAAGAAAAAATATTACAAGCGCGCAAGTGTATTATAACTTCTTTATTATCACATTTCTTACTTTTTTTTCTACTTTTGGAAACCCGCCTCTTTGCTCGCGCAGTCTTTATAAATTTGCTATCGAAACAAAGCAGCGGGTTCCATACATACCACATACCCAGTGGCGTAGCGTGGTTGAAGGGGCGGAGGGGGCGAAAGCTTCAAAGGTAAGGTCGTAGATACATTTTTAATGGGGAGGGGTAAAAGAAAAAAAAAAGTAGCGCCGCAGGCGAAATTTTTTTGGGTGCCACGCCCTTAAAATATAAAATACACAAGATCCTCAAGAAAATCACAAAAAAACTGATCAAGTCAAAAAAAAAGTGCTTCGTTTTCATGGCTCCCTGGGGGGGGGGGGGGGTAATTACCCCCTTATCTACGCCCTTGTTCAAAGGGCGCCTCACTGCTAATGTATAATTTCGTTTATTTAGTAAATTTTGGCCTGAGAAATAAAGTTTTTGTTTCGTCATGTCTAAAATGGCCACATAAAAACAGAATATGAACACGGCAAGGGAAATTTTGTTAAAACTCTATAAAATATTTTATGCATACTTATTACATAATAATATGAGCATATATTCTCATTGGCGACAATAACACGCTTTTAAAAAGATAAAATTTAGTCTCTAGTAAATTAAAGCTTTCAAGCAATTTTTAATTTTTAAAGCAAAATAACTGAAAGAATTCAAATTATTGGTCGTGCCAAAATATTTTTATTATAAAGTAAATCAAATAGTGAAAATAAAATAGAATCTCGAAATAGGTAACAGAGTAACAGGTTTATTTTATCTCTTTCTTTACTCTAAAAGTTATAAACAAATAATAACGCTAATTAAACCCCATAAAAATACTTTAAAAACAAAGAGAAAGAGAGCTTCACAAAATACCATATTTGCCAATAATATTCTTCTGATAATGGTCATCTTATAATATAAACAGAAACAAAGAACTAAAAAATATTATTAATAATAATAGTAATAAATAATGAGGATTTTTGTTATATAATTATTATTTATATTCATAAACATAGTAAATTTCCTCTTGCTGCGATAGGTAAACAATATTATCAATTGTCATGTGAAGTGAAATTGAACTGGGAACTACTGGGAGAGTGGGAAGGGGGCGCCGTTTGGTAAAGGCTCAACGGGCGGGGGGGGGGGCGGTCGCCCCCCCTGGCCCCCTGCACGCTACGCCACTGCACATACCACCCAATAGAACCCTAAACAAGTAAAGTCGCCACAGTGGATCTTTTCCCGTGCGTCATCAATCAACGATCAGGACTCAACGTGGTTAATAACTCTGCATCCTCATTTATTACAGTAACAAGTTAGAATAAAAGCATAAAAGAACGTCTCCAAGATTCCGCAATAATATAACGTGCTAGACAAGAATAAAACTATAAACGTCAATTAATTACTTTTTTTATTTCTTTAGTTGACTACCGTTGTATTTTAGAACGTCATTGTCAACCTTATTTTGATCTGCCAATCTAATTCGTATTTTGTAAATTTGTGTGCCTTAAAACTGTTCCTTTTTCTAAAAATAGTTCTTTTTAGAGCTAATTATACCCACCATCTGTTTTGGCGGTAAGTATTTATGGATTTTTATAATACCTAATTTATTTATTTTAAATATTCTAACCGTGAAAGTTCTTTGAAAAGTTTACGGCAGTGGCTAAATTTCCTTAAATGAAAGGATGTCAAAAATTTGACTTTTGCGATTTTAATAGTCAATACAACACCAAACTTTTCTAGATTTTAAGCTTTAAAAATAATATTAAATGTATTAACATTTGTTTGTCAATTTCTTTTAGATAATAGAGAATGCCGGGCAAAACTTAAAATAAATAATAATTTTTCGGGATATTATGTAGGTACGTCAAACGGTAGGCAGGCACGTCCATTTTATGAACTTAGACTTAGTTTTGACTTTTTTTGTCTCGTAATTTTGATTTGATTCATACGATTTTGATGACGTGAAAGTGATGACGCACGGGAAAAGATCCACTGTGGCGACTTTACCAATGTTATTTTTAAAAACAATTGGTGCTTCGTTTATAAACACCTTAGGGATAGAATTTATTGAAATATGTCAAGAAATTAAGACAAAGATATTTTTCCAATATGAAGTTTTATACCCCTTTTTCATCTCTTTATTAGCCGACTTTCAAAAAAAATAAGAAATACGTATTTCATTATTTGTAGTGTCCTAGCTATGGAGAACTAGAGGGTAGGAGGCCGATCGCAATGCATTGGATTCGGTCCCAAATTAGCATCGGTAATTCAGCTTTACGAGTCGCCGTAAGATGGCGCTCGTGTTCGAAGTGGGCTATCAAATAAATGGTTTCTTATGGACGCGATAACTATTTAAATATAACTACATCAAATAGGAAGCCGTATTAGGGAATATACTTGGTACTGACCCATTCTTTAATTTTGGTTTCCCTCTTTTAATTCTATTTATGGTCCATCAGCCAATTCAATTTCATAAATAACCAAAATATCTTCTGCCGGAAAGTATAATGCACAAACATCATTAGTGGCGTTTCCTCTCTGAAGAAGATCCTGTCTTACACCCCGACACAAAGCAAACTCTATTTTTATAAATTTTACCATTATTCATTAGAAATAATATGGAAATCAATTACAATACAACGTTTGTTTGAAGGTGGTAGACAATGAAGTAATATCAAAAAAATAATTACCTTGTCGGACTTCCATTGTCTTTATTTTGTTACTTAACACAACGTTTCGGTTAGTTAGTATCTCTAACCGTTTTCAAGTATACTAAATTATAATTCTAAGGCTACTGTCTTAAATACTATCCGTGTGCAATGAAGCTTGATGACTCCGCCTACGTGTTTATTGGAGTGTGAAGTTTGAGCTGTTGGTTTTGGACAAGAAGAGGCTTCCAGATATTGGGGATATCTATACTTGGTTTACTGAATATATCGGTATTTTGATTCATGAAAGCTGCTTCTTTGAACTTTTGTTTTTTCCAGTGCTGTTCCTTGTTTAAAACCTTGGCTTTTGACCACTGCATATTATGCTGGTTGGTCCATACATGTTCCGCTATACCTGATCTCGAAGTTTCACTCCTTTGAGTATGTTTCCGATGTTCTTTAACTCGTACGGGAAGAGGTATTTTTGTTTCTCTAATGTACGATTCGCCACACTCGCAAGGGATTTGATAGATACAATTTTTTGTGTTTTCATTACTGGGGGGTTTTACTTTTGTAAGAAAACTTCTAAGCGCATTTCCGGATTTGAAGGCTGGTCTTTTCAGAAATACCCTTGACATAAGGTATTGTGAGAAATGCTTGCTCCTCTTTCGTTTCTGCATTCGTTTTTACTTCGCGATTTTTAAGTTTTGAGATGGTATTAGTTACAAAGGTTTCAGGGTAACCATTCTGTTTTAAATCTTTTTTGATGTTTGACATTTCAATATTAAGGTCTTCCTGATTGTTGTAAACGTTAGATGCTCTGTCATACAGAGTTTGAATTATGCCCGAAAGAGGAGCAAGCATTTCACACAATACCTTATGTCAAGGGGATTTCTGAAAAGATTAGAAGAATAACCAAAAACTATAATATCAAAACAGCCTTCAAATCCGGAAATACGCTTAGAAGTTTTCTTACAAAGTAAAACCCCCCAGTAATGAAAACACAAAAAATTGTATCTATCAAATCCCTTGCGAGTGTGGCGAATCGTACATTGGAGAAACAAAAAGACCTCTTCCCGTACGAGTTAAAGAACATCGGAAACATACTCAAAGAGGTGAAACTTCGAGATAAGGTATAGCGGAACATGTATGGACCAACCAACATATTATACAGTGGTCAGAAGACAAGGTTTTGGACACGAAACAGCATTGGAGAAAACGACAATTCAAAGAGCAGGCAGCTTTCATGAATCAAAATACCCATATATTTAGTAAACCAAGTATATATATCTCCAATATCTGGAAGCCTCTTCTTGTCCAAAACCAACAGCTCAAACTTCACACTCCAATAAGCACGTAGGCGGAGTCATCAAGCTTCATTGCACACGAATAGTATTTAAGACAGTAGCCTTAGAATTATAGTTTAGTTTACACTTGAAAACGGTTAGAGATACTAACTAACCGAAACGTTGTGTTAAGTAACAAAATAAAGACAATGGAAGTCCGACAAGGTAATTATTTTTTTGATAATACAACGTTATTTGTCTTGTCTTCAAACGTTAGTTGTTATTTCGAAAAATAAAATGTCAATTGTCAAAACTAAAAGTCCAAAACGAAGAAGAAGACAACACCAGCCCACTTGCGAAGCGAGAGCATCTATCGGCCAACTAACCAAAAAACCGGGACAGAAATTGAAAATGCTGCCATTGTCGATCGGCCTCCTACCCTCTAGTTCTCCATAGTCCGACCGAAACAAGATTTTCAGCCGAAACCGAATCTTCGACGTTGGTCTCAGTTTCGGCATAAACCGAAACTTATTTATACATGTTAAAAATTCTATTGTATTGGTACTGAAATCTAATGTATTTTTTAAACATATACGGCAGCGAACTCGTGTTAAATAAAATAAAAAACAATAATTAAAATATGTAACAAAGATATCTATTTATTCATGTTATATTAACAATTTAATATGAACAAAAATAATGAACATGTTAAAGACTTACTCTTGAAAATAAACTTTGTCAACAATCAACACTTAGATATAAAGTAATAACTACTTAATTTACGGTGCTGGTAAATTCGGGATTTAATCTTTTTAGGGTAGGTAAATTGAGGTAGGAATTCACAGCATTTCGTCGAGATAATAAGTGGAACGGAAATTCAACCAGAGGACCGATTGGTAAGCTTCGACGTGGAAAGTCTCTACACTAACGTCCCAGTGAAGGAAACACTGTAGATCATTAGAAGAAAACTTGGGGAAGACCGAACGTCGCTACCCATCAATGCCATAATGGAGCTTCTAGAATGCTGAGGATTGAAATTGTCGCAGGTAAACTGGGGATAATGTATAAAGAAAGATAGGTAGGTAGAATTCAAAAGGGCTGTATTACAAGTAATTTTATTAACATTTACCTTCCACCTCTCCAATCGGTTCTAAAAGGTGTATTGGCAACCGGTTTTTTCGTTGTTACCCAGAGCATTTTTTTAAATGTTAAATATTTGTTTTTAATAAGTAGAACAATATATTTTTTTACTATAAAATCGACTTTTATTTAAATATCTAAGTTCTGAATAGTAAATAGAATATTGCCTAAGTACCTATTTGTTCTCCCCAATTTACCTGCTACATGATGATATGTTTCTCCCCAATTTACCTGTACCTTTTTTGACCATCAATTATTTTATTGCTCTTTCTCCCCAATTTACCTTCCACCTTAATTTACTATTTTAATTTTGTTCACAGATTACTTTGCTATTTATCGACGAACTTACCCAAAGTTAGCCAAAGGGTGCGCGACAATTCACGAACAATGAGTTTCGACGCACCCGAAGTTTCCACCGATTTTTGGACGGAACCGAAATTGTCACCGAAACTAGATTTTTTAGCCGAAACTAGTCGAAACCGAATCTTCGGTCGGTCTCTAATTATTTGTATTGTATAGTTTCTATGCTGTTTAAAAAGAACCGGAAAAAAATATTGCTTACAATAGAAACAATTATCGCCCCTTTAGGGACATATTTTCAAAAAATAAAAATTACGTGTTTTGTTAATAATTGTATATTAGAGTATTTATGCCGAGTTTTAAGAAATTCGGACCAAAAATATTAAACATAAACTTTTATACCCCTTTTTCCACCCCCTAGGGTAAAATTTTCGTAAATGCCAAAACACATGTTTATTTGTTCCAAGCGAAGAATTTAACTAATTTTTTTTTAGTTATATCTTTTTCTCTAGCGGTTGCGTTGGAAACTTACCCCTCCATTTCTACCCCTAGGGGCAAGATTTCCCAAAATATCAAAATAAGTATTTGCTTATTTTAACAGAGTAAGTATAGTACAAATTTTCAGCAATATACAACACTACTTTTTTCAACTCCTTAGCGAATTTTGAAAAAATGATGAAACACGTATATTCTTATTTTATTAAAGGAACTTTAAGGCTCCTTTTATATTGGGATTCTGTATGCGAGATACAGTATCTCGCATACCGAAATTCGGAATGCATTTTCTTTATCTTGTGTTATTCTGAAATTTAGAATCGCGATTCTGTATCCGAGAAAGCGCCCGTCTAAACGCTTCGCTTAAGCGCTACGTTAAATGTGAAGCCGATATTCCGGTATCCGAGATACAGAATCCCAGTATAAAAGGAGCCTTATACCTCCACCAGTTTGAGTTTGAAATACAGAAACTCCCAAAAAAAAATCAACCCCGTTTTTAGCCCCTTAGAGACTCATTTTTGAAAAATCCCTTTTTAGTGGATGCCTACTAATCATAGGAGAATACATCCTCAAAATTTCATGATTCTAGGATTGGGGGTTTAGGATGAGCGGACCGCAGTCTAACAGCCGTTTAAAAGTAGTTAAACTGACTGTCCTAAAGTGATGGGATTATTTCAAGTTTTACATGATGTTTAAGTGAAAAGTAGGGCTGGAACAAGGAATATTACTACCGACAATGTGTACTTTTAGTTATTTATTTGTTTAAGTGTTCTGTGTCGTGCATGTTGAAAGTGTGTCGAATGTGGAAAAGAATTTAAAGTTTAAATCATACCATATATTATCATACAACGATTTGTTTATTTATGAAGGTGTACATTTTATGTCAGTCTTGGATTTTTGAGGCCATATTAAAATATAAAACTATACCTGTTATTTCCCCTCTTATTCTCTTTTCCACCGTTCTCCCCACCAATATTTTCAATAATATTCTCTTCGCTCCGGCTCTTTTCGTTATTCACCGAATCGTTCGACCCGAAGGACTTCACGTCTAGAGGAATGTTTTTGTTCGTCGGAATGTTGGTATCACTCTTCGTAGTCGTCAAAGGACTGCCGGCCGGAGAGAGGGTGGACAGCTGGGTGATCTTGCGGCTGATCGAATCTGGATCGTGCTCGATGGTTAGCTGGAACATAAATTTGTTATCAATTTGAAGAAATAGTCCATACTCTAAGTAGAGTGTATGTTTAAAGGAAAATAAATAAGACACTTTAAGTCTTCCTCCACTGATATATTAAAAACATAAGTTTCAAGGATTAAAACAAGGTAATTCTCTATGTATATCAAGTTAGCAAGACAACTCGCTCGAATCGAAAAACTGTCCAGCTAATAATTTGCCGCTAAATAGTCGCTAATTAGTTGTGAAAAAAAAAATTTGTCGTTTCATATTTAAAAAAAAAAATGGATGTTTTGCTAACTTGATATCAAGTTAGCAAAACACCTGAGGCAATTGTTATTAAAAATAATTTTTAACAACAATAAACCTGCTAGGAATTTGTCGTTAATTTGTCGTGACAAAATGGTAATGCGCAGAATTAAATAGGGGCTGATTTGGCTATGTATTCGCATTTAATTAATTAATTTATTACTGGAAATTATAAGAAATCCGTCCTGTATGGGCAAATAACACCCGAAAACGAATAAACGGTTTCCCACGGCCAGAAACGAAGTCCCGGCAACTCTTTAGTAGTACGGCAAATTATCATGGTGTACTCGCAGGCGAGACATCGTATTCACCGTTTACGTGGGGGAGTATGTGGCGGAAAATCGCAAATAACAATTAAATCTTGCAGAATAATTAGCTGAAATCAATCACAATAATTTCTCGAGTCCACAACTAATTCGTCCAGAGTAAACGGCAAATTCCCGCGAACAAACCCGAACAAACCCGAACAAACCCGAACAAACCCCCATAAGTGGGAAGAATATTGAATATCAAATTTTGACATTGGAATGGTAGAAGATGTAAAAACCTAATTATAAACAGATGAGGAGTAGTTGAAAAGTCACACATTAGTGAAGCATAGTGTCACATATGTCACAATATGTGACCTAACTACTCCTCATTCTAAATTTTCTTCTCCTCACACCTAGCTATATGCTTCACTAATGTGTGACTTTTTAACTACTCCTCATCTGTTTATAATTAGGTTTTTACATCTTCTACCATTCCAATGTAAAAATTTGATATTCAATATTCTTCCCACTTATGGGGTGGTCTCAGTATTGACACATAAGTTGCCATGTTACCTTCACAGCTTATCCTCTGCCAATATTTCTAGAATGGCCTCTCGGTAATTTTACCATTAAGTTTGAAGATTTCCCAGAACTTTACTTGTTTGTCCATCATCTCTTAGCTCCGTTAGGACTGTTACTGGCGCCTTTTCTATTTCTAAATTCCTTATTCTATTCTCCTGATGATGAATGCTTATGCGTTCGAAACATGTAGAGAATTACCTTGTTTTAATCCTTGAAACTTATGTTTTTAATATATCAGTGGAGGAAGACTTAAAGTGTCATTTCTTTTCCTTTATAAATTTGTTAGTTCTGAGGGTTCATACTTGAAACTTAATTTAATAAGTTCCCTTTTTGACATCACTTTCGCATACTTTTCACTAACTCGTAGACCAAGTTTTTTTTTTAATTGAACAATGTTAAGTTTAACACTAAAAATAGTGTATACATACTTGCAGTACGGTCTCAGAATATCTTAGAAGATTCTCTACATTCTCTATGGGGGTGTCTTTTACTGGCATTCCATTGATTTCCAAAATTTTGTCCCCGATGTGAAGGGACATCAAGTCGTTGTTCACATCCAACCTGAAATGTTATATTGTAATAAGTCATTTTTTAAACGGTTCTATCTTTGAAACTATACAAAATGTGTTAGAAATCCTAAATTAAAATCCAAAAATTTAATTTGACTAAGCAAAGTTAAAAATTTGGAGCTAGAAAACCCCCCCCCCATACACGCTCGAGCATGCTTGGCTTGTCACGAGCCCAACTTCAAACCGAGCATGTTTGTTTGATTCCATACACGTCCGAACCAAAGTTCCAACCATTTTCCCAACCCAACATCAGTTGATCATCGACTGTTATTATTTAGTGAGCATCAACAATTTATAGCTATTAAGGTTGAATTCTCAACGTCATTCAATCTATTGCCAACCTATAACCTATTTCGCGTTGATTTTTTGAGTTTATTATTTTCATAACTAACATTTAAAGAAAATCAATATCGTCGATACATTATTTAGGTAGTGTTTGATATATTACAAAAATATCAATTTATTTCGTTGCTAATTTTGGGAGAATTGTATAGTGAAAGAATAATGAGTGACAATGACATAATAATGTTAAAAAAAATCTTACCCGATATTTTTCGCTATACAATTCTCCTAAAATAAGTTATGAAATTCCTTGATATTTATTAAATATGTCAATTATTACCTATAGAATATCAAGTCGATACTGATTTTCTTTAAATTTTGTATAAAAGCTAGAAAACATAAATAAATCTACGCGAAATAGGTTATAGGTTGGCAAGCATGTTGATACTCCTACCTTAATATAACGAGATTATTATACGATTTATAATAGTCGAGGACATTGCTAGGTGACGAGGCGACAGCCGAGTCACCCGCAATGTCCGAGACGGTGTTAAATCGCTAATAATCGAGTTATATTCAAAGCTTTATCGTATCATTGACAACGGCGATGCGAAAATAAAAACAAGGTTTTTGACATTTCATTTTGGCATTTCAAAAAGTCATCATTAAAATCATGCCAAGATTTTGATATTCCTGACGATATATTAGCTGCAGCCAACATTATAAGGTTGAACTTGCTTCCGGACAAATCTAAAATCCATTATGAAAAAGAATATCGGCAGTTTTGTGAGTGGCGAAACAAAGTACATGTTCAAGGTGCAGAAGAAACGGTATTGCTGGCGTATTTCTCAAAACTCTCTGAGGAATACTCTGCTTCGTCCTTATGGCCGAAATATTCCATGTTACGAGCGACTTTAGAACTGAAGGAAAGAGTGGAAATCGACAAATACGGCGCCTTAATACGTTTCATCAAGAAGAAAAATGTTGGATATAGAGCAAAAAAATCGAAAGTATTTACAAGAGAACAAGTCAACGAATTTGTGTGTTCTGCCTCAGACGAGAAGTTTTTAATGATGAAAGTGGCTTTTTAATTGGAATTGGAGGAGCCTGTCGAACTAATGAATTAGCGAAGATGACCACGGAAGATGTTGACGTTTTAGAGGACAAGCTGATTGTTACTATCATATAAAAATGACTTAATCTTCAATGATACGATAAAGAATATAATATGGATCTTATTACTACGACAGCGATTGTGGGTGGCTTTATATGTTTAGACCAGCGAAGAAGGAGAAAACCCACACGTGTTTGGACAAAACAATGGCCTCAAGAACGGAATAAGTTTAGTCATATGGCACTTTTAAAAGAATTGGCTGCTAACGAGCCGCAATATTTTAAAAACTATTAGCGAATGAGCGAAACGTCTTTTAAAGAGCTGCTGCAACTAGTCTCTAGCAGAAGAATCTTGCGAGCTTCCTGTTTTATTCTTTGACTTCAATACTTTTTTTGACTACCTCCGAAAGAAGCTCTTAGGCTTTCAATTTTTGACTTTACAAATTTTTCTTTTCTACAAGTATACCGTAACCAGAGTACATATTTTTTATTCTACCGTGCCGTAACTGTCCCTCTGCATATGTTTGTTGCTGTACTCTTTGCTTCTTACGTCCCAAAGGGCCCTTTGTTCTCTGTATACATTTATGAATTCCGTCCAAAAATTTTTATTGTCGCTGAACGACTTTACGACAAAATTACGCTAAATCAAGAGTCACCGAAATATGTCTATCTCATCCAGCGGCTCGCATCTGGTGAAAGTATTCGTTGGGCTCCCACGGAAATGCTGGAATTGGCCAACATGCTCGGCGACTACCATATACGTACGAACATGTTTGTGCCGAG
This sequence comes from Polydrusus pterygomalis, assembly GCA_963969555.1. Taxonomy (NCBI): domain Eukaryota; kingdom Metazoa; phylum Arthropoda; class Insecta; order Coleoptera; family Curculionidae; genus Polydrusus; species Polydrusus pterygomalis. The sequence continues at coordinate 19,137,815 of OZ018385.1, read as the reverse complement.
CGCGTGTTGGTCGGTGCAATCGAGCCAAGCTCCGAGCCGTGCGTTCCAACCGCTAAAGGTAGGATGTTTTATTTGCCGACACTGCGTCATGCGATGAACTGTGGCGACGAGGATTGCGAGTTTGGTTCGGACCTTTTTTAGACTGAAGTGTCGCATGGTAAAACACACATTTTTCGCAAACTCGCAATCCTCGTCGCCACAGTTCATCGCACGTCGCTATCGCATGACGCAGTGTCGGCAAGTAAAACATTCTACCTTTACTAGGCTTGTACAACACATACACGATCAAGCATGTTGGTCTGAGCCTACTTCCAACTCTTGCTCACCCAACATGCTCGAGCGTGTATGGGGGTTTTTATGTTTGTACGGTGCTGAAATTTTAATAAAATAAATCTACTGGTCTCCGAGATCGTTTTAATTCCAAAAATTGTCTAAATTGTGTTCGATTCATCCAAAATTATTAACCATCCCCATAATATACGTGTACAACGTTTGATAGTACACTTCTGATTTAAAAATAGGTCAATTTAAAATTGCTTCGTTTAGACGGGAGAGAGCATTAAATTTTTTTTTCTCAAATTTCTTAAAAACAATTCCTTTATTTTAAAAGTAAACACTAGTAGCGCCTTCGTCATTTTGCGTTTTAATAAATATTTCGTTACTTCTTCGTTTTATACAAAAATTGACCAACTACCCATCTTCGAACTACAATAACCTACTGTTTTACATTAAAAACGATTGGCTTTTTAATTAATAAAAGCAGAAAAAGAAATATATGCGAAAATTTGACAAAATATCGTTTTATCATGTTATTAATTTACCAATTTTTTTTTTTTTTTTCTTTTTTTTTCTTTTTTTTTTTTTTTTTTTTTTTTTTTTTTTAGTCTTAAAGCTGTAGGTAACTGCTACTCAAACACGGGAGTTTGGCCACTTTTTGGAGAAAACAAGATATTGATAAGAAAATAAAATGGCGAAACCGCCACTACTGTTTTCTCTTAAAGATTTTTGGTGTATCGGATAACACCACATATACCGTGCGAGCAAAAATTGTTTGCATCAAAGAGGGCTTGGATTAAAAAACGTGGGGCTTGGTTTAGATCACAATGATATGGGGACGATATATCTAACCAAATGTAGGTTCAAATTTTGTCAAATTGCCGAGCATGATATGCCAAACTAATGAATAATAAAATAAGTAGACAAATACAAATTTATTTTTGTTGTTTACAAAATTAACAAAGTAAGAATATACAGTAAGAAAAAGAATTACATAAATTGCTGAAATTGGCCACCGCCATGCTCCAAGCATAAATTCACACGTCTCTTCATATTTTCGAAAGTGTTGACCAGCATCTCTGGAGAGATGTTACCACATTCTTGGATAATCCTTTCTTGTAATTGTTCTAAATTTGCAACTGGTGTTTTAAAAATAGTGTTCTTTAAATGAGGAAAAACGAAGTAATCCATAATCGTTAAACAAGGTGATCTAGGTGGGAATTCAATGTCTGATCGAAAACTGATAAATCTGTCGTCGAAAAAATTGGGTAAGTAGTTAATAGTTTCGGCGGCTGTATGGGCGGTTGCACCGTCCTGTTGAAACTATCCAAAACGTAGTTCGTCGTCAAGTAATTGCTCCAAAAATGGATTCAAAATATGGTCTCTATACCGCTGTGCTGTAACTGTGTCACGCATGGAAAAAAATAGGACCAACAATTCTTCTTCGGGAAACAGCTAACCACTCACAATTTTTTGAGGGTGCAATGTGGACTCTACAAAAAAATGGGGATTTTCACTACTCTACGTACGTCTATTCTGAGAATTCACATAACCGGAGAGGTGGAACCATGCTTCATCCGAAAAAAAATGTCAGGTCTAATAAATCATTTCTTTCCAATAAATTTTGGGTAATTGAGAGTAATTCCTGCTTCTTTCAAAATCTGCGGCTTGTATTTCTTGGAATAATTGCACTTTATAAGGAAATAAATTGAGCTACTTCTTAAGAATAGTCCTGCATGTTCCATAAGATCTTCCCACTTCTTGGGACACGCGTCTTATACAATTTGTTGGCCTATTTTGCATTATTTCACGAACGTTTGCAACAAGTTCGTCTATTCTTACAGATGGTCTTCCTGCTCCTTTTTTGTGTTGTATAGAACCTGTTTCCCTAAACACAGCCACGGTTCTTTTCAGGCAATGATAAAAATCCCCAGCAATAAACGCAACGCTAGGAAAATGTTCGTGAAAATCGCCCATGCACAAACCCGGATTGTATTGCCACTCACCATTTACTCTAACCCCGTTTCGAAAATACGCTTCAACCATGAATGTTTCGTGCTGTTCTGTAAAGCCCATTGTGTGAATTGTTCAAGAAATTGGAAAAATTACCGATGAATCAAATTACTTGTAACGACTGTCAAAGATGACGGAATAACTGATTGATTGTTAATTCAGGTAGTTTGTAGGGTAAAGATAAGGGTTCTCACCCCTATTTTACCTTCACCCTATAAGTGTTATATTTAAGATTAGAAATTAATAATTGTTATTGTTATGAAACACATATTTCATTGATATAGGATATGAACCCATATTATAATAATTATTATTAAACATTTACTATAACAATGACAAATACCTTTACAGTTCAAGTTCAGGTTAAAATTAGTTTTAGTATTTATAAAGACTGATTAGATTTAGGAAATATAGATAGTGTTAGTAAGCATAATAGTTATAGAGGCTGTATACACCTAAATGTAGTGCTAAAATAAAAACTACCTTTTTTATAAAGTGCCTCTAATCTTCTCTATACCCGATAGTTCTACTACATGGCGATCCTGCCAGTCCAGTTCTACTACAAGTTACTGACACCCAATAGGTATTAAGCTCTACAGCTAAGCATTACTTCCTTAGATGCAAGGCCCTCTTTGATGCAAATAATTTTTGCTCGCACGGTATAATATAAGTCTACTTGCTAATTATTGTATTAAATATGTATAGAATATAGAATTAATGTTACCTACCTACAAAAAGGAATTTTAAAGCAGCAAAGGTTAAAAGCGGAAGTTAGTAACGCAAAAGCCACCTGAAGAAGCTTCCCGCGCAGTCTCCATAATAACCTACAGAATAATTAGGTGGTTAGTGTTATTTAACTACATGTTACTTTGTTATTCGAAATGGCTAAAACGCCGCCAATTAAAAAAAAATGTCACCAAAATCATAACAGGTTTTAGAATGGTTCAAACTGGTCTTAAGTAAATTTGGCTCCCATTAGTCGCGATCATCATCGACCTAACAACATTTTTCTCCTCCCTATTTTGTAAACAACGCATTTTGACACTGTTTTGAAGGACGTAAGTAACAATTACCAAAAAGGTATCGATTGCCCTTGACGCAGTGGCGGCTCGTGGGGTAGAGCCACAGTGCCATGGCACTATCTGCCCTCCTGTCCAGCGTCCTGCCCTTTACAAATTACCAAAACCTATTAAAATTAATATTCTCGTTTTTAAAAATGGAACACAGTCGGGTGCAAATTTCCATCTATGAAGGAAGCGATTATGCGTAAAACGGTAACGTAGCTTTCGCGCCAAGCGACGAGGCACACGGGAGGCCCGAAGTGATGACGAAATCGCCATAACACATCAATAAAAAACATTGGAAAATGACCTTGAATGCAAGCAGGAAAAAATATTCGCGTGGCCAGGCCCTCTCTTCGTTTGACGTTTCAAACAGTTCCGCGTCGCGTCGCGATTTGTTTGTAAACTAAATAATTTTCGTTCGGCCGGCTGATTTAATGTATGTTAACGAACTTTTTATTTTAGAGATACATAATGAATACTATTAGATTTTTAAAGGGAACTCCATTTTCTACCATTTTTTTAGAACAGAAATTGGAAATTAAGGAATTAGGACGACCGTTACCAGATTTAAATATAGAAAAAACTCAGGGCGGACAGAAAGTGCGTTTGCGTTAATTTAATAGAAATATTTATGGAAAAAATACTTGGGTGTGCGGTTGTGATGAATCTAATAGACTATTTTGTTTTATGTGTGTTTTATTTGGTGGGGAGCAAACTTGGTCCCAAAAAGGTACAGATGATTTGGTCCATATCTGGGAAAAAATGAATACACATGAAAAATCGAAGGTACATTTAAACAATATATTTAATTTCAGTATGCTTGGTAAAATTACCATTAAAACTCAATTAAATTCTGCATATCACAATGAAATAATGAAGAAAAACGAACAAATTGATAAAAACAGATACATATTAAACCAAATTATAAACTGCGTTCGGTTTTGTGGTGCATTTGAGTTGGCTTTGAGAGGTCATGAGGAAAAAGGGCGTGGCACCCAAAATTTTTTTTGCCTGCGGCGCTAAGGGTTTACCTAACCCTACTTCACTAAAAGGGCACGAGCCGCCACTGCCTTGACGACGGGTTGTAAATCAACTTACCACCCTTGGGTGGTAATAATTTATGCCATATAAAAACAATGATTTATAAAAATTGAGTAATATAAAGTGATATGAATATTAATATGTAGTACAATTATGAACATTATTTACAAAATTTGGATAAGCGTTTTCTAGTCTTTTCTCAATTTATATGTGACTCCATAATTTCTCTCTAACAAAGTTTTCTGTTACTCTTGAAGTACTGCAGGATACTTCTGGCTTCGTTATATTGAATAACATTTTATTTGCAACTTCCTTTTTATTGTTGACGCTCTCCGCTACATAACTTTCCGCAATAGTTGCAGATTTCCATCCGCCATGTCGCTTGAGGGCTAAGACATCAACTCCAGTATTCGCTAATAAAGTACGTTGTTCTAAGGGAGTGTACAGTATACTCCTTAAAGTTCTGAAAGTTCAGAAATTTACCAATTTTCCTTGGAATTGAAGAAATAGAGTTTTTCCCGATAGGCTGGATTAAGCACTTTCCATTTTGATATCGCATGAAGAAGCGAGGATTAAAATTCGTCATGCGGGATCTTATATCAATGTAATTTCGAACTATTTTGAAATAACAAACCTTCTCATCGTCACTTTTAGTCAATATAAATTTACGTGCCATTCCATTTTTGGAATCAGGAATAGTAACAAATATGACTTTATGCCTTAATTTAACATTGTCCATTTTCATTGCACAGAGTTCACTAGAACGGCACGCTCCAGCAATTCCCATTATCATTACAACTTTTATCATTAAATAAATATCATCGGGGGTTTCAAACAGGAATTTATTTACATCTTCCCTGTCAAACACATTAAATTTTTTGGGTCTATATCAGTCATTTTTTCTTTTTAAAACTGCTCGAAGTTTAGAATACTTCGAAATATCTATGTTTTTCTCTACGAAAAGGGAGGAGTGGTAAGGGGCCCACGATACACCAGGTAGCTTGTTACAGTGGAGAAAATTAAACCAGGCGTTCAACTACGCATTTAGCGACTATTTTTAAGCGTCCTGAAAGAAACAGTTTCGGCGAAGGAAAATAAAACAATCGGTTCGGTACAACATTTTGTATTAATAACCAAATCTTGCGAACTTACAATGTGTCCAAGTGAATGCGGTGCAATGATATAAATGAAAGAGAGAGAATGAAGAGTATGTGTGTATGCTCGCGACAAATCGGTCTTAATGAAATGAAATGATCCGGCTATTCTATTCTAATAATATCGGTCTTGAATAATGCGCATGTTATCAAATTCGCAAGAAACGCGGCGGTTGTCTCAGCGGTAGCGGTAAACGGTCGCGGTCGGTAAGTAAGGTTTGCGGTTAACTTTATCAGATTCGGTCAATGGAAAGGTAACGCGGTACGTGGACTTGCGGCTGTGCTTTAGAACGCGGTTTGATTGTGCTATCTACGGACAGGTGTGCGGTATTTGCGAAGACGGGCGCGGATGTAAACCTTAACCGAGGCGGCCGGAAAAAGTTCCTAACTAAGCGGTAATATGATCAACAGTTGGTAGCGGTTCGGTAAGGCGTCGTTTCCCTGCGAGTACGCGGCTAAATATAACATATTAAAACTAAACTTGCGGCCGAACGCGTTCTGGTATTGAAGTAATGTGTAAGACGGAGAAGGTACTATGTGTATGTGACAGAGACGGTATGTGTGTGTGTATGCATAGAAAAACCCGATATTTACCCGTTTTAACTGTTACTTAGAACGAGACAGGATCCCTGCAGAAATCCGGTTTCGTATTGTTGTAAAGAAGACAAAAATAGGTGAAGGCTAAGAATAAGACAAAGCTACCCGGTCTTACTCCTGAGGCAGCCTGGTCTCATAGGTGAGAATAATCGTTGATCGGTGTGTGTGTGAGAGTGAGTGAGATAGAATTAAGAACGCGACGGAACTCTCCAGGGGCAGTTCGGTCGCGTATGTGTATGACAGAGATAATATAGCGGTCCGCGTGTATTAAAATAAGACAAAGCTATCCGGTCTTACTCCAGGGGCAGCCTTGTCCTATATACAAAGAAACAAAGAAAACATATGGACGGCCCTGTGTGTGTGTGTAAGAAAGTGTAAGATAGTGCCTAAAACCTGTGTATAAGAGTGAGAACAATAACTGTAACCAGAACGTGCAGCGGTATTTGAGAAAGGAAGCGGCGGTTCGGATGGTGGTTTCTTAGCATGGTTTCTTACCGTCGGAATTCGGTCGGTCAGCCTCGGTGGTCGTCGGTCGGATCGGGAGCAGTTCTACGATGTCAAGTGGTCGGAGCGGTGAGAACACGAGTTCTGATTCAGTGTTGCCAAAATGTTCTATGATAAATCGTAAGAATCGAATACTTAAAATCGTGAGATTCGTAATATTTTAAAAAGTTCTTTAAAAGGGGTCAAAGTGGTGTAAAGAAAAGAATGAGTTATAAACAACAAATATATTTTCTGTATTTAAAAACCAAACACATTTCTAAAAACTTAAAAACTAAAAAAAAACTTGCGTTATTATATAGTATTGAAAAATGTAGGTAGTTAGTCAAAATCCGAATTGCTAGAATCATGTTTTCTATGCAAATATGATTCCAGTAGCGGCAGTAGTAATTGTAGCGAAAGTCGTAACACAGAAAATCATACGAGGATTTTTATGTGAATGCAATAAATTTGTGACGTTTGTTATAAATAAAAATGATTTTTAGTTACTTATGTTTGACATACAATAAAAAATCGTGAGAAACGCGACGTGATTCGTGAAATCGTGAGATAATTCCCAAAATCGTGTAATCTCACGATTAATCATGAGTTTTGGCAACACTGTTCTGATTTAAAATGGGTCGGTTTCCTGTATAAATTGACTCTGCGAAACTCGTCACGCCGTCAGAGAAGCGGGGGTACCGTTCGCGCTTCGATCTCGCGCGGAGGCATCTGGGGGTACGGTACGCGCTTGGACTTGGCGGCGCGCTCAACAGTACTAACGAGTGTGGCCGGAAAATGGTGAAAACTATTTTCTCGATGTTTCGCGACGGAAAACTTAATAGATTTAAACAGTAAAAATTAAATGAATTATTTACGTACAAGAATGAACGTTGTAGCACGAAAAATAAGAAAGTAATATCGGACACGCATACTAACTTTTTAAACTTTATAAAACAATTCAGTAAAAATATTAAAAACCCCGGAAAAATACAGGGTGATTCATTAAGGGTGGCGACCGGCCATATCTCGAAAACTACTAGGCATAGAAACTTGGAGAAAAAAAAATTATGATTAAAGCGGTCATGAGAAAATTCTGGAAATTACTTTTAAGTTCATCATTTCGCCGCAAGGGAGCACAATTAAAATTTTTTTTTTAAATTCTAAATTTCTCCGAAATTTCCCATATTAAGGTATAACTCTCATTACATCATCGAAAAGCTTAGACAATTCTGCATCATTTTGGTTTAAGACTCATTGGCGGACCGACCTTGATAAGAGTGGGGGAAGCTATTAAATGTGTAAACATAAAAATCGCTGTAACTTCTAAACGACTTATCCGATTTTCCTAAATTTAAGCTTGTTTGGAAGGGAAAGGTAAGTATCTTCAATCGCCGTATCCAACAGTATACGATAGTATTTAATAAAATTGCTAGAGGGCGCAATTTGTAATAATAACGGTTTTTTCAATTTTATCCCGGAAATTCAAATCATACGGTATAACTATGACATCATAATCGAAAAGTAGATGAAATTTGCAAGAAAAGATGTGAAGACCGCAGTTCGATATCTTTGTTCGTTTCAGAGTTATTGCCAAAACAATAATTTTTAATACAAATTGCGCCCTCTAGCAATTTTATTAGAAACTATCTTGTACCATTAGATACGACAATTGAAGGTTCTTCCAAACAAGCTTAAATTTAGTAAAATCGGATAAGTCGTTTAGAAGTTACAGCGATTTTAATGTTTACACTTTCAATAGCTTCTCCCACTCTTATCAAGTGAAACTGTAAACATTAAAATCGCTGTAACTTCTAAACGACTTAACCGATTTTACTAAATTTAAGCTTGTTTGGAAGAGAAAGGTAAGTACTTTCAATTGTCGTATTCAATGGTACAAGATAATTTCTAATAAAATTGCTAGAGGGCGCAATTTGTATTAAAAATTATTGTTTTGGCAATAACTCTGAAACGAACAAAGATATCGAACTGCGGTCTTCACATCTTTTCTTGCAAATTTCATCTACTTTTCGATTATGATATCATAGTTATACCGTATGATTTGAATTTCCGGGATAAAATCGAAAAAAGGTTTATTTTAACAAATTGGGCCCTCTAGCAATTTTATTAAACACTATCGTAAACTATTGGATACGGCGATTGAAGATACTTACCTTTCCCTTTCAAACAAGCTTAAATTTAGTAAAATCGGATAAGTCGTTTACAAGTTACAGCGATTTTAATATTTGCACATTCAATAGCTTCCCCCACTCTTATCAAGGCCGGTACGCCAATGAGCCTTAAACCAAAATGATGCAGAATTGTTTAAGCTTTTCGATGATGTAATCAGAGTTATACCTTAATATGAGAAATTTCGGAGAAATTTAGAATTAAAAAAAAAAAATTAATTGTGCCCCCTTGCGGCGAAATGAGGAACTTAAAAGTAATTTCCAGAATTTTCTCATGACCGCTTTAATCATAATTTTTTTTCTCCAAGTTTCTATGCCTAGTAGTTTCCGAGATATGGCCGGTCGCCACCCTTAATGAATCACCCTGTATAGTAACTTCATTACACCCTTCCTCGATTTTTCTGGCAGCAGCGACAGACAAGCGATACTTGCTGATTCTTCTATATCCATTTGGATGTTATACAAATCAATAATTTCAATTTCTCTCAATTTTTGATAACAAACTGTCAGCTTGACGTTGTTGTTAAAATAACAATGCTTATGATGCTACAGAAACCGGTCAAAGCTGTCCATAATTTCATACGAAAAGTATCGAATTAAATTAATAAAATCCAAGAATAAATTCTGCGGGGAGGAGAAAAAATGTTATATACTTCACGGTAAATGTTGCTTACATTCCTTGTAGTATAAATAACTATTATGCGTTAGTTGTTTTGAAGCCCTCAAAGCACCAAGCAGAGTAAGCTTTTTATTGTTCTGAAAACCCAAAAATAATGCTTACCCAAATTGTAAATACAGCAATTTGACACTCATTTTTTTTATATAGAAATCAATAAGAAACTCCGCTATAACTGCGTTTCTGTGATGTTTTATACAATGATTCATAAGAATGCACTTAAGCAAGGTTTATTCATTATGAAATAATTTACAGTAAACATAGATATTTTAAATGTTTCTGCTATTATCAGTACCATTTACGCAATTGCAATTCGATGACACCTGAATGAGTAAAATATAAACAATACATTTCTAAAAAACGTTATCTCTAAAAGTTGTGGTTATGGAGGGCTTTAGGTTAGGAGTCCGATCGCAATACAATGGTTTCGGGCAAAGTTTTGGATCGGTAAAGCAGCTTTAAAAATGGCCGTCAGGGGCGCATGTGTTCCTTTAAATCTGTAAAATGCATGGGTTCTTATGGGATAATCAACTGTTTTATTGAATTTAGTTAACTAAAACCCTCTACAGGCTGAGATATGTATATATTATATCTAATAAAGCTTATTTTATTAATTATTGGACAAAAATACCTCAGACGTCTATCAAAACCTGTCAAAAGTAAAACACTTGACGATCACTGCGCCGCGACCGGGAAACAGCGAACTAACTACCAAACAGGGACGTAAATTTAAAGAACAGCCATTTTCGATCGGACTCCTTCTTAAAGCCCTCCATAGTTGTGGTACAACTCCCTACACACGTTCAGGCTTTGACGCTCGAATGCGCAAACAGTTTGAGTTATATACAGGGTGATGCTTCGGCTGGCTCAATATAGGAAATCCCATGCAAAATTTAGGGCGGTTAAATTTTGACCCCTTGCTTATTTTAATAATAATAATAATAATAAATTTCTTTATTTCAAATCATGCACAATGTACATAAAAGAAATGACGTCAAACACTACAGTTAACACTTAAGCTATGGGCAAAAATCACTTATATTGTAGGGTTCCAAATCGATCAACAGTCTCTTAATTTCTAGCTTAAATCTATTTTGAGAATTTATTTGCTTAATTTTATTTGGCAAAGCATTAAATAACCTTAAACACATGTAGTGCGGACATTTCTCTGTGAGTGTTAGTCGGTGTACGGGATATGAAACATCCATTGTCCTTGTCCTATACTCATGAGCTACGGTTAGTTTAAACATTTCTTTGTGCTTAAAGAAAAACATTAGACATTCATATATATAAATCGCATACACGGTCATTATCCCTAAATTTTTAAAAACACCTCTACAACTTTCCCTATATTCCATCTTTCTTATTGTTCTCACCACTCGCTTTTGAGCCACAAACATGCCATGTGTTGAATTGTGCTTTCCCCAGAAGACAATCCCATATCTCAATAATGACTCGAAATTTGCAAAATATAGCATTCGAAGCGTTTTTTCTTCCATATACCTGCCAACGACCCTTATACCGTAGCATATTGAATTTAGTTTCTTTTCTAATATATTTATATGGTATGACCAATCAAAGAATTCATTTATGTATTTTAGACTACGGGTTACCTAAGGGCTGTAAAGAATTCAATAAGTCAAACTTAGCTGCAAAAGGTTAATAATTTTCAAGTACAGGGTCTTCCAACGAGGACTGAACAGGGGCTCATTTTTGAGCTTCAATGTATTTAAAGAAAATTCCCAAATAGCCAATCGATGTACTTTTTCCTGCAGAATTCAAAAATGAAACCAAAAATTTATTTGAACCAGAAACAAAAGAGTTACGATATGGATAAGGTGTTTTTTAAATGGAACATAGCTTTTTTTATACGATTTTTGGAACGAGTGATTTTTTTTGTCCGTTCTGATTAAAATATTTAATATTGTGACAGCTATTTTTATTAAATTTTAATTATTTTATCCAGTATAATTTAACTTTAATCTGTTTGAAACATACACTAGGTAATAAAGGTATAATCACCTTTGAATACTTCAAAGTCATTTCGATAAATATCGGGTAAGATTTTTTTTAACATTATTATGTCATTGTCACTCATTGTTCTTTCACTATACAATTCTCCCAAAATTAGCAATGAAATAAATTGATATTTTCGTAATATATCAGATACTACCTAAATAATGTACCGACGATATTGATTTTCTTTAAATGTTAGTTATTAAAATAATAAACTTAAAAAATTAATGCGAAATAGGTAATTGGTTGGCAATAGATTGAATGGCGTTGAGAATTCAACCTTAAGGTGGGAGTATCAACATGCTTGCCAACCTATAACCTATTTCGCGTATATTTATTTATGTTTTCTAGCTTTTATACAAAATTTACAGAAAATCAGTATCGACTTGATATTCTATAGGTAATAATTGACATATTTAATAAATATCAAGGAATTTCATAACTTATTTTAGGAGAATTGTATCGCGAAAAATATCGGGTAAGATTATTTTTTACATTATTATGTCATTGTCACTCATTGTTCTTTCATTATACAATTCTCCCAAAATTAGCAATGAAATAAATTGATATTTTTGTAATATATCAGATACTATCTAAATAATGTACCGACCATATTGATTTTCTTTAAATGTTAGTTATTAAAATAATAAACTCAAAAAATCAACGCGAAATAGGTTATAAGTTGGCAATAGATTGAATGACGTTGAGAATTCAACCTTAAGTAAATTTGTCAAATTTTTTGACTTTGATTTTTTGATTTTTCAAAGGTGATTATACCTTTATTACCTAGTGTATGTTTCAAACAGGTTAAAGTGAAATTATACTGGATAAAACCTTAAAATTTAATAAAAATAGCTGTCACAATATTAAATATTTTAATCAGAACGGACAAAAAAAAAATCACTCGTTCCAAAAATCGTATAAAAAAAGCTACGTTCCATTTAAAAAACACCTTATCCATAGCGTAACTCTTTTGTTTCTGGTTCAAATAAATTTTTGGTTTCATTTTTGAATTCTGCAGGAAAGAGTATATCGATTGGCTATTTTGGATTTTTCTTTAAATACAATGAAGCTCAAAAATGAGGCCCTGTTCAGTCCTCGTTGGAAGACCCTGTACAAATTATTGGTTATACATTTTCGGGAATTTTGTTTAGGTAAACCGGCAAAAATAACACACTGGAAATTGTTTGGTAAGTTGTTCGATTGCCGTTAAAAGACGTAACTGACGGAACTATCCGGAATGAAAAGCTTAACCAAAAAACACCAAAATCGAAAGAAAATAATATGACACAACCTGACTCGTGAGCTTGCTCCGGCCCACTGCTGATCTGGGAACTTTAACGACGAAACCAGATCAGCGGTTAATGTCAAATGTCGTTGTCTTCTGTCGAAACGCTTTATTTTAAGAAAAAGTTAACTCTACATCAGCTGGCCGACCTAGTTAAGCGTTCCTTTTAAAAATTTTACTCAGGTCAGCAAAGATTTTCTCCTCCCCTCTTACCGCGGTTCAGAATGCCCTTCTATATTTCTCATATGACTACACGAAGTTGAAGCGTTCCTTTAACAACGTAGCTAGGCGAAGATTTTTACTTGGTTTTGCTGTTTAAAAGAAGCAAAAGGAAAGGACTTTATATTTATACGGAAAAGATAACCCACTTCCAGATGAGATATGAAGTTTTAATTTACTTCATAATATAACCTACCAATAGGGCATGTGCACGTGACGTCATTAGTCAAATTTGACAGACGCCCTGAGGAAAAGCAAAACCTGTTTTTACCGTTAGTTTACAGGTATTTTTGATGTTTGGATGTTCTTTAGTGTTTTTTTGGTAGTTTTTCTGTGCGAATAATAAGTATAATTATTGTAGCCAGTATCATATTTTTGGATTTTGTTTTATAAAGAATATTCGCTTTGGTTTTAAGTTGCTACATTTACTACATTACTTAGAGGGTTGTATAAAGTATTTTAACCTACAACATGGACATAATACCCTTCCAAAAGAAGTTCAAGAACGCAATTTAGCCAAACTGGCTCTAATAAAAAAAGAACGATACCTAGCCTTATTAATTTTAAAGAAATGACAGCATATACTAGCCTCTTCGCAAAGGCACTTTGACGGATCAAGATGAGAAGCTAAGCAAAATGCGAGTTGATTTTTTGTTATTATAACGTCTTGTCGTGATTTGACAAACAAACTAACCTGAAAATATACCGATGTCAACGTCATAAAACTAACATTAATATGTTTTTCCTATGGAGGGCTTTAGGAAGGAGTCCGATCGAAAATGGCTGTTCTTTAAATTTACGTCCCTGTTTAGCAGTTAGTTCGCTGTTTCCCGGTCGCGGCGCAGTGATCGTCAAGTGTTTGACTTTTTACAGGTTTTGATAGACGTCAGCGGTATTTTTATCCAATAATTAATAAAATAAGCTTTATTAGATATAATATATACATATCTCAGCCTGTAGAGGGTTTTAGTTAACTTAATTCAATAAAACAGTTGATTATCCCATAAGAACCCATGCATTTTACAGATTTAAAGGAACACATGCGCCCCTGACGGCCATTTTTAAAGCTGCTTTACCGATCCAAAACTTTGCCCGAAACCAATGTATTGCGATCGGTCTCCTAACCTAAAGCCCTACATAGTTTTCCCACAGGGGGACTGTCATCTGTCAGGTTGTGCACATGCCCTATATGCACGAAACTCTTGGATTTTTAACCGTGAAACGAATTATAATATTAATAAAGTTGCAAATATTTACTTACTCCGATATGGTCAGACATTGGCTATCCTCCGTAGGCATAACATCCTTGGACAATTTTATGCCTTTCTGGCCACCGGGTATTTCCACCAGCCTAATGGAATGTGGCTTTCTTACGAAGGGAAACCGCGCCGTTTTCTGTAGGGGTTGCATTTGTCTTTTGTAGCACTGCCCGCTAAAAAAAATTAACTTTTAAAGAAAAGTATTTTTTGGAAGAACTTCCACTACTTGGATTCCTAAAACTCACCAATATAATTTGGACCTTTCCACCAGAGCATACGAGTCCCCGTCTCCGATAAATGCTCCGCAGGAACCGCAGCAAAAACATTCGGGATGGAACTTGTGCTCGCCTGCCACCATGACTGGACCTGTAATAATCTAGAAAAAAACAAAGCAAATAATATTTACCTAAATAGATTTCAATTTACTGTAAATGGAAATACACTACCGGATATAAGTATTTCAACAAAATGAATTTTTTTAAAAAGCCTGATGTTCGGCAGCACAAAGAAGCTTGTTGTAAACATCTAGCACCTAGCGCAGCTGTAGCGTTCACGCATCGCATGCGGAAGGTACCTGGTTCGATCCCAGGCTCCAGGAGCCCAACTTATTTAGTTCGAAATGTAATAAAAATAAATGAGCCTAATGAATAAAAATTAAGCAATTACTTGAAGCAAATACTTTTTAGTAAAAGCAATTGCTTGACTAGCAAATGTTATAAGTAAAAGCAATTGCTAGATCTGGATATGAATAACATTTTGAAGCAATTGCTGTTTTTCTTACACCTCTGTAGCAAATGCTTATTCAACACACGTTCAGACGTGGCTTATCCACTTGTTCAGATTATAGATTTTATGTCCAGTTTGGTGGCTAATTTGCAAAAGAGTTGACGTAAATACAACAACGTTGGTCAATTTATTAAGTACAATAGTAATCTGTTACGTTTTTGTGGAAAATAGGAAACTTATATTTGTGATATGGCAGATTTCAGTGAAAATGAGGAAAGTGATAGTAGTGATAAAGAAATTAAAGACAAGCAATTGATATTCGTTCACAAATTGAAGGAACATAAATAAATCTCTCTGACCACAACCGTTTAGCTTCCACAACAGCTTCAGCACTTGTAGGAAATTTAATAAAAATATTGGATTTCTCCAAAACTGCATCCATTACAGAAGTGTATATCTTACAGACAGTAGTTTGGTGAACACCGAGTTCTTCACCTACAGAATTTTGAAAGCCCGGATCCGACAATTTCCGCAGAAAGACTTTAATCTTATTTAAAGGCGACAGTGCACCCCCGGGCCTTTTACCAGTATCAGTCAAAAAATAATTTGCCAACCACTCAACATTTTCGCAGTTAAATCGATATAACTTTCTGAAATCATCATTTCTGCAATTTTTACGTACACTGTAGATTTTTCTTTTACGGACGTTCATTTATTCACCTATAATTGAAGACACAAATTAAGAGCAACGCACGTGTATGCCGCGGAGAACTAAAGGTGACTGCTACCAAGCAAATGATGCAGGGGTCGACCTACCTTAAAAAGTTGAAAGCGATCGCTACACTAGAAAAAGCAATTCCTTAATTTATTCATCACATTTTAAGCAAACGATAGCAATCGCTTCTATTTTTTAAGAAAAGCAGTGACTAGAAGCAATTCCTGCACTTTTAAGCGATTGCTGGACGCAAAAGCAATTACTTTAGTTTTTATTCATTGGGTTTCAAGAAATGACTTCGATTTTATAAGAAAAAGCAATTGCTACATTTTTATTCATTAGGCTCAATCGGTATGTTGCCGAGAAAGTAGCTACACCTGAACCAAGTGAAAAGTGAAGGATTTAGTGCGGACATCAAACCACAAAAAGGACGCATCTCTGGTAACGATCCGAATGGATTGGGGGACGCCCTGAATCAGAGTATTCGGTAAGTGTCCGCTGAAGTGACACTGAGCCTAATGAATAAAAATGTAGCAATCGCTTTTTCTTTTAAAATCGAAGTAATTTCTTGAAAGCCAATGAATAAAAACTAAAGTAATCGCTTTTGCGTCCAGCGATTGCTTAAAAGTGCAGGAATTGCTTCTAGTCAATGCTTTTTCTTAAAAAATAGAAGCAATCGCTATCGTTTGCTTAAAATGTGATGAATAAATTAAGGAATTGCTTTCAACTTTTTAAGGTAGGTCGACATCATTTGCTTGGTAGCAGTCACCTTTAGTTCTCCGCGGCATACACGTGCGTTGCTCTTAATTTGTGTCTTCAATTATGACGTAAAAATTGCAGATATGATGATTTCAGAAAGTTATAACGATTTGACTGCGAAAATGTTGAGTGGTTGGCAAATTATTTTTTGACCGATACTGGTAAAAGGCGAGGGGGTGCACTGTCGTCTTTAAATAAGATTAAAGTCTTTCTGCGAAAATTGTCGGATCCGGGCTTTCAAAATTCTGTAGGTGAAGAATTCGGTGTTCACCAAACTACTGTCTGTAAGACATACACTTCTGTAATGGATGCAGTTTTGGAGAAGGCCAATATTTTAATTAAATTTCCTACAAGTGCTGAAGCTATTGTGGAAGCTAAACGGTTGTGGTCAGAGAGATTTATTTATGTTCCTTCAATTTGTGAACGAATATCAATTGCTTGTTTTTAATTTCTTCATCACTACTATCACTTTCCTTATTTTCACTTAAATCTGCCATATTATCAGAAATATAAGTTTCTTATTTTCCACAAAAACGAAACAGATTACTATTGTACTAAATAAATCGACAAACGTTACAAGTGAATAAGACACGTCTGATTTTGTGTTGAATAAGCATTTGCTACAGAGGTGTAAGAAAAACAGCAATTGCTTCAATATTTTATTCATATCCAGATCTAGCAATCGCTTTTACTTATAGCATTCGCTAGTCAAGCAATTGCTTTTACTAAAAAATAATTGCTTCAAGTAATTGCTTAATTTTTATTCATTAGGCTCACTGATCCCAATGAATTTGGGGGCTCTGCGGCAACATCATTCAAGGAGAGGGAGACGTAAAAGGCTGCCTCCGTCGAGGTCTGTGTTAGACAAGAGGTGTTATAACAATACCGTAAAACTGTGCCGAGGAATAACATCTGCCGGTAAATTGTGGTTCGGAACCCACGTAAAACTGTAGGTCCCGTCTGGCTAACATTGTCCAGGCGTAAATTGGGGTTGGCAAAAAGGGTCGCACTACTTTCTTGGCGCTAATTCTCCCCTTAATTACTACTGCTACTACCCTAATTCCTATGGTTTTTGCCCTACACTTCGACATATTGCAAAACAGAGAAAAAATTCCTGAGTGAAAAAAAAAGTACAGCAATTGTAAATTTGACAATAATAATTTTATACCTGTCATTTTTAGGCCATAGGACACTTGCATTTTGACATGTTGCTATGACAACTACAATTTTCAAAAACCTCACTACCTGTAAGATTAATAAGTGGCAATGTCCCTGGCTTGACAGCTGTAATAGAAACAGTGACGTTTGCGTTATTATAAGGCGAAAATTTATCATTCATTTTGAACGCGTTATTTTTTAATTTTCTTAATACTTTTCCCTTGTTTCTAGTAGTATAAAATTATGGAACGTATAAATAATCATATTTATTTTAGATTATTATTTAAACCTTGTTTTACTAGAGCACAGGAAAACTAAAAATAATTCATGCTCTAGGGAGATTCTAGTAAAAATTTTTGTAAATTTTTAGCGTTGTTTTTTGATTATTTCTAGTAATGAAAATTTTTTAACGTATTTTGATGGGAAATTTGATTTTCTACAAAAAAGCATTCTTGTACAAATCTCGAATGTTGCTTTGTTTTTAAAGTATTTTGAAAAAACCAAGAAAGGGTCATTTAACAGATTTAACCATAAAAACCTTCGACGCAGTTAACCCAATAACTCCTAGAGTGTGTAGGAGTTGTTGGTTAACCTCCTTTTATACTGGAATTCTGAATCTCGGCTTCACATTTAACGTAACGCTTAAGCGAAGCGTTTAAACGGGCGTCTTCTGGGAAACAGAATCGCGATTCTAAATTTCGGAATCGCACTAATTTCAGCCGCCCGGCTACGGGATTCGAATCGGCGACAGGTCTAGCATTGGTTTATATGTAATCATTTTCACTGCGATTCTCGTTCAGTAGCCTCTTGCCAGCTCCATATAAAGGGTCGTTTCTGTTAGGTTTGCGAATAAAGAATTCAATATGGATGTTTTAAAAACTCTTTTCGACACTGACAAGTTCATATTGTCAATACAGGCACGTCCAGGCTTATGGAATACTTCGGCAGAAGAGTATTCGAATAAAACAGGCATACTGGGTGGAAGTGACTAAAGATATGAACAACGACTTTGAACAGATGCCATCAGCAAGTTATCAAACTGTAACGGAGAGAAATTTTGTTCCGGGCACGACGAAACCCCCTCCGATGCTTCGCGCGTCGGAACTCTTCTTAACCTCAGGGCCGGCTCTGTGTCCAAACTAGCTCTGTTGGCGAGCAGTGTCGTTCGTTTGAGGGGACTCAGCTTGTACGAGTACAGTTTGCAGGTCGGCACTGGATCCGGTACTTCTTCTCCTTCATCTTTCTCAGTTTTACCTTGCGCTATAAAGTTTTCGGGCCGCATCACGGCTAAAATGCGAGCCTTGCGCATTTTCGCCCGATCGGCCAACGAAATAGGGCATCATGCCTCTTCCCGGGTAATCCCGTCATCCCATAAATTCTGTATAAAACATCCCCCGCATTCTAATGATGCTTCGCAATCATTACCGCAAGTCGGCAACGATTTTCCCCAAAAAGCTTTACTCGCCTGTGGCGCGTGCGCGGACCCCGATTCCGGTTGAATCGTGTCGGGGACAATGTTCTGAACATTTCCCACCCTTCCGGGCCGCGATTGACCCTCCGCGTGCCGAGCCACAGGCGAATTTCCACTTTCAAAAAAGTTAGAAATTTTCGAGCTGCTACACCCCTGATTTAACCTCTGAGCTCCCTCTGCAGTAAAATAACCCTTTTCGCTAACACTTACAGGCGGCAAAGTTTCACTTCGCCGACGCTGTTTTGCCAGGCGGCGTTGGTGGCGCCGACGCTGACTCACACTCGCATGACTAAACTTTTTACCACTTGTTAGAACTTGAGTATTACTCCCCCCTGATATTACCTTGGTACCTGGATGTTCAATAGGGCGGCACGGCCGTTGCTGGCCTGCGCCTGCCTCATTGAACATCGGCACTCTCCCAAGCGCCGTTTCAACCCAATTGCCTTGCTGCATCTCAAAAACTCAATAAAAACAACGTATTTAAAAACAGGTGAAAAAGAAAATTTATTTTCTTCAAAAAATAAATTTACAAAAAACTTTCAACAATTTACAACAGTCATGAATTCTACAATCTACTTTACAAAAGTTTCCAAAACTACCCTTACAACATTATCGTTTGAAATCCTAAACCGTCCGCGCACTGAATCAGCTTGTCAAAAAACCACCCTTATATTTCACCCTTAATCATCCCTTACATAAACATCCCAATTATTCCACCTATAGTGAATAATTACCCTGAAAACTATTTACCGCCATCTAAAATCAACGCCCTCAAAAGTTTACCCTGATCACTAAATTCCTCCCCCTTATTCCCGGACAAACCCCCTTTCGCCAGCAAAAAACAACCTTCCCTTAAACAGGCCACGTCATTGTCTAACAAATGCACGCCCCTAAAACCCTTAAAACCGCCCGCTGCACGAATTTGACTTTTCCGGAAAACCGAATTTAATCATGAATTTAATGTCAGCAAAACCCATCGAAAACACCAAAATTGTCCCTGACAAATAAATATAAAAATATTAAAAATTCCCCGAGAAAATTTTAACAGCTGAAAACAGTTCTTTTGGTCAAATCTTTCCTGACAAAGCTCGCAAAAATATATTTTAAAACCCCGTGAATTTAATCTACTAATTTTACCGGCAAGCCAGTGTTGCCAACTTTTTGGATACGTAAATCCGTAGGAAGGCTTCGAAAAATCCGTAGAAATCCGTAGATTTTTTTTTTGCTAGAAAATAATTGGTTAAAATATTTTAAAAATAAAATAAAGCTGTCTTATCGGTTTTACATAAAATTAAAAAAAAAAAACAGATTAAAAATGTATGTGTTTGGCAACTCATATCAGTATAAACAAAGAAATACTGCTTTTTAGACTTTAAATAAAAATAATAATTCTAATGTTAATTCTCAATCATATCTTGATAGCGGACGACATAATGACTCAAACTCAAAGAATCCCCGGTTTCGCAGGAAATCCCCAGCGATCCAACACCGCCTATACGTCGTCTTGAGCGATCGGCGATTCAACTTACCTGACGTTTAAAAGCCCGCCGCTAGATGGCCACAGTCGTCAGCAAATTCGAATTGTTGTGTGAAATACTACTTATTAAATAATTTCAAATACCTTTTAATAATGAAAATATGTTTTTTTTTTTCATTTTTACTGAGCATGTTGTTGTTTATTTGTTTATTTGTAAAAATCCTAAAAATCCGTAGATTTTAGGGGTGTGGTGTGATTTCACGACCTGTGATTTTGTCACAGCTCCGGGCCTGTCACAGTCGCGACCAGTTCCGCTTCGACTAAAGGAGCTGTGACGACGTGACAGCGCTAGATATGAGGTTCGCGGACCGGCCGGTGCGCGCTGCGGCTTCCGCTTCGACTAAAGGACCTGCGACGATGTGACTCACGTGACCGCGCTGGATATGAGGTTCGCGGACCCGACGGTGCGGCATAAAAAAGACCTAACGGTGCGGTAGAAACTGGACTGGATGTGAGTGAGCGACGCGAGCGTAAAAACAGGTCCTGCCGAAACGCTGGAAATGCCGGAATTGGAATCGGTAGGAGTACCACACCGTATTATATTATAATAAAATAGAAAATACCAATTTAATAAAAGAAAAATAAACAATTCGCGGAACTCGTTCAAAAAGTAATTCGGAGAATTCATTTGAGCGTCGCCGCCGCCGCTTCTATAAAATATAAATCACGTGCTGTGTCGAAGCGCAGAAGGAGCTTGTTGGCGGAGCGGAATATAAATAGTGTGAAACCGCTACCGCGCTGGTACGCTGCCGTTCGTTTGTGCTTTCGCAGCCAGCATCCCTGCAAATTGCAAGTCCGGAGCTGTGACAAAGTCACAGGTTCAAGTCACAGGTTCAGACATGGAGCTGTCACAGCTTGGAGCTGTGACAGGAAAATCACGCTTTTTCCCACCCCTAGTAGATTTGGGTCCTATATCCGTATATCCGAGAACAGAGTACAAATTCCGTAGATCTACGGAAAAATCCGTAGGGTTGGCAACACTGCGGCAAGCAAGCAATTAGATGGTCCCGGCGCGGCCTAAGTCAGACTTGGGCCAGCGTACCTGAGATTGCTCGTTTTAACCATCGAATTGCTGCTTGTTTTATCAAATAATATCGAATCTCAAATATCAGTTATTATGACTAGTGACATCTAACAGCTCCTGACAAACTAACGATTCCGCAACAATTTTGTCTTTTAAGATATTGTGTAGCTCGTCAAAAGACCGAATTGACATTCTGATATAGTTGAAAAATTTCTCAGGGTGTTCTCTTAAATTTTTATACAGTAAAACGTATCCTCCTGCTGTATTACGTTTGCTGATTATTGGATGAACCCACATTCTACGTTTCCTAAGTTTTTTCGTTTTTTTACACACCATCTGATAATAATATAGCAACAGTGCTTCTTCTACTGCATTCATTTTAACACTGAACTATGGAGAACTAGAGGGTAGGAGGCCGATCGACAATGGCAGCATTTTCAAATTCTGTCCCGGTTTTTTGGTTAGTTCGCTATTGGCCGATAGATGGCTCTCGCGTCCGAAGGGGCTGATGTTGTCTTCTTCTTCGTTTTTAATATGGAAAACTAGATCCTCCATAGTTTTCAAATTTTACTTTTGACAATTGACATTTTATTTTTCGATATAACAAATAACGTTTAAAGGCAAGACAAGACAAATAACGTTGTATTTTAATTAATTTCCACATTTATAATGAATAATGGTACAATTTATAAAAGTAGAGTTTGCTTTGTGTCGGGGTGTAAGACAGGATCTGCAGAGATGAAACGCAGCCAAATAAGTATCTTTCTAGCTCCAAAGGTAAAACCCTCTAGCTAGAATGTTCCTGTATTTTAAAAACGAGGCATCGTTGGAACTTTATACAGGCCGAGTTTACTAATAAGTATAACAAAGTAAGTGTAAATTCATATAAAAGTCCTTATTTGTTCCTTAAAGAACTAATTTAAATAAAAATAGTTATCGAGTCCATAAGAAACCATTTATTTGATAGCCCACTTCGAACACGAGCGCCATCTTACGGCAACTCGTAAAGGTGAATTACCGATGCTAATTTGGGACCGAATCCAATGCATTGCGATCGGCCTCCTACCTCAAGTCCTCCATACACTGAACACAAGCGTGCGGTCCTGGAATTAATAGCCTCTTCACAAAATTGCCGAAACCGCGCAAGATTAGAAAAGTATGCATTGCGAATCTCGTTAGAATTTACGTGAGATTCTGAATCCCAGATACTGAATTTCGCATTCAGAATCTCAGTATAAAAGGAGCCACCTACCCCTTAATTTTGGACATATTCAATATAGAATTCAGAAAACATGATAACATGATAAGCGCATGACATACATTTTACAGAAGTCAACTAATAGCCTATGTTTTTCTTAGGCTAGTGTGTGACATAACACATTTATGTTTTTTAGAAATAGAAATGTTTACCTGGCTGCACTGTTGACAAGCCTCTCCATACCGCGTCCAGTAGTCATCTTTACAGAACAGCAGCCCGTCTTTTTCAAAATACCAATTTGACAGGGCAGCGTCGCATGCAGAACACCTAACGAAGAATAAATGAAGATATTTATTTAAATTAATGTTCTCTTGTTGTCCTAAAAGTAGAGGGTTATATTCTGATGGGGACAAAAAGGGTGAACCCAAAGATCTTTCAAAGTAGAGACCCAATGGGTTTTTTTACTATAAGGCGCCTGCCACACATGCCAAGAGCGGTGGCGTCATGCCGCTGGCGTTGTCGGTCTCGCCCCGCCGTCAATCGAGATACACTTGACTCTAGCGGGTTTTGCGGTCAGGTAGCGAAGCCGGATCTTTCGTTATTTTGTTTCAGTTTTCACTAGTTTTCAGTATTCCTACGGACGTGAAACTTTGAACGTGACGTCAGAGACAGCAACAAATATTTTGGACCGAAACAAGGAGAAAAGCGACAGTTATTAGTGTGGCAGAAGCAGCTGAATTGCTAGACCAGAAGAAAAGGCGCTTCTGGGTTCACCCTTTTCTTACTAAAAGGGAAAAAGAAAAAATATTTCAGACATTCTATTCCGATATCCACAAATATGAAGATAAATTGCGTAAAATGAGACACGCTCAACGTTCCGCAATGCCGAGTGTGCCGCGTCCCATTTGATAATGATGAATACCGTCCCTTTGGCGGCCCGCTCCCTCCGGCGTTCCGAGCGTCATCCCGCGTGCTGTTGGCGGGAAAATTATTGTCGAGGCGATGCCGTCGCCGCTGACGGGCTTGTATGCCGCGACTGCTTTGATTGCATGTGTTTAGTAAAAGCGGCCCGCCAACGCCAGCGGCATGACGCCACCGCTCTTGGCATGTGTGGCAGGCGCCTAACCGAATTTATCATATTCAGCACTAGTGATCGGCCGATACCGATATAATTATCGGTGCATCGGTATCGTACCGGCATATCGGCATAATTAAATATTAACTATTTTATTTATTTGTACGTAGAAACCTATTTTTTACATTTTTTTCAAAATAAACAACTAAATTATTTTTATTAACTTGAGATCATTTACATAATATAACATAACATATAACAGATATTATGATAGATAATGAAAACATAACATCATAAATATATAAAATTAGAATCAATTATAAATATTCAATATTGTGATTATTAATTTGCTTAACAATATTATTATGTAAAAACAAAACCACATTTACTTACCAAGCTTTTCATATTCTTTCTTGTGAAATCTCAACAAATGATGCTTTAAATTCGATGTATTCGCGGATCGCCTAGTTCCTCCCAAGGATACTAGAGTTTTACACATGTTACAAATAGCAGCATCTTTTTCAGATTTAGCAGTCACCTTTTTTTCAAAAAACTGCTATAAACGACTTTGGTTTTTTTCCCTTTCGTTTTAATGAAATCTCCAGGGGTTTTGGGAATAACTCCTTCATCCCGTAATTGTGAACTATTTTGTTCTGTTGGTTTAAAAAATGCAGATATTTTGCTTTCACTATTATCACTGTTTTTCTCCATCATATTTTTACTGAAGTAGCAATGTACTTACTGCACAATGTCATAATTCGATTTAAGAACATAAGAACTGAGCAATACTGAGCATCGCGATTGCAGCAGCCACTGATACTTTCCGTAAAACGGGTAAAATTACCACGTGAAAAACCGTATCGGCCGATCACTATATTCAGCACTGACATCGTGAATTGAAACCTCAGACCATAGTGCTTGGTCTAAGATTGGAACCTATTGATATTGATAATAATAATAATAATAATAATAATAGTAAAATTTTATTCAAATATTTTTTTGACATTTAATGCTAATATATAATTTTTTTGTATAAACTATCAATTCCGAACTCAGAAGTAAAATACTTGTTTTGAGTTAAATAATATATTTATTTTCAAGAATATATTTCATAATTCAGGCACAACTAGATTATAATATAAAACGAATATGACAATATCTTATTGGTATATTTTATATCACTACAGTATACAAAGATACAATACGTCATGTTATAATATATATATTTATTTATTTTATTCATTATAGCTTCGTATATTTATTAATTTATTAATAACGTTCTTCAATATATCTCTTGGATTGGATAATATCCAATTTTTAATTTTATTTCTATAGTATTATTTAATGATTTAAATATTTTAATTGACTGTGGTAGCATATCAAAAATATATGGATTGATGTTTAAAAAATGTTTGTGTGCTATTGTTTTGTTTACTCTATTTTTATATGTAATAGTATTTTTATGACGAGTTTCATGTGTGTGATTAATATAATTTATTTTATTTTTAAGTTTAAAAATATATTATATTAACATATTGTAAGAAAATATTTGTTTAATATCCATTTTTTTGCTATCTTTAAATAGTAAATCAGAAGAATAGTGGTGGTCTTTTTCGTAAATAATTTTCAGAATGTATTTTTGAATAGTTTCAATATTATTAAGATAATTCTTATTTATGCCTCCCCATCCTAGTACATATTCCATAATTTAAAGGGGTTTGTACTAAAGAATAATACAATATTTCTAATCTTAACATAGTATAAAACAAAGTCGCTGTCGCCCGTCTGTCCCCTTATGTGCGTAAATCTTTAAAACTACGCAACGGATTTTAAAGCGGTTTTTTTTAATATATAGAGTGATTCAAGGGGAAGGTTTTTATGTATAACTAGCGACCCGCCCCCGCTTCGCACGGGTGCAATTTCAGAAAGTGGCATGCCGGGTACTAATATATCGGGTAATCGGGTTTGTATTTATACCGGCGGGTTGCAACGCATGCCGGGTACACGCTAGTTCTTTTATATTTAAAAATTGTTCAAGGTGTTTAAATTTTGGTATAAGAATTCTTAGTTTTTTTACAATGTAGGTAGTCACTATGTAAATCCCATTTTAAATGTTTATCAAAAATTATTCCTGGATATTTAATATTTTCACCTTCCTTTATATTAATACTAGCGTGTACCCGGCCTGCGTTGCAGCGCTTTCTCTGAGATAAAAAGGCGAGTTCACCATCACGTCAAGATTTATAAATACAAACTCGAACAAACCTCTAAATTTATCAGCGTTTCTCTACAATATTATGCATGTATTATACATAAAAACCTTCCTCTTGAATCACTCTATCTATTTAAACAAACCGCTTCAAAATTCCGTTGCGTAGTTTTAAAGATTTAAGCACATATGAAAGGGGACAGGCGGGCGACAGCGACTTTGTTTTATACTATGTTAAGATTATTGCATATTATTGGACCGATATTTGGAAGTTTATTTTTGTATGAAGTAAATGGAATGTATGTTGAGAGCTTAATGTTTTATTTTTTTATATTTTACCTGAAACAGTCCATATGCCATTCTTGTCCCAAGGCTGAAATGAACTCCTCATCGTCTAGGAGATTGAGACAACCGGAACATATATTTTCCGTTGGTGTGGAGGGAGTGGCCACCTTAGGTTCTAAAAAAGAAGAATAACTATTTAATAATAACAATAATGTTAATAATAAGTTTATTTAAAATTTAATAATATAATAAATATGTTTATGTTGTCTTCTATAAACTTATTCTTCAATCCCCTAAAGCTGAGCTTGTTAGGGGCAAATCTTATTTTTTGTTTTAGTATGTAAAATCATAAATCATAAATATGTATTAAAAATCAAGTAAAAATGTTAATTTATAGTATAAACGCAGATTTTTTGAAGAAATATATTACCTATAATAAAATTATTAATTTATAATTTTTAAGTAAAAAATATTACTTATATAAATTATTCAGAACAATATTAATTAATTAAAGCATTTCTAAAAATATTTTAAAATTGTCTGTTTTTAATATATATTCATGTTTTTATTTCGACTTTAAATTTTTTTAATGAAATCAATTTTTTAATTTTTGTTGGTAAATAATCGTTTAAATAAAAACATAAATATTTGAAATTTTTTTGTCCTATGGACTTATTTATTTTAGGTTTTATGGTTATTTCATTTTTATGACGTGTATTATGATTATGGTTTTTAAATTGTATAAGGTTTTTATTTTTAAATATATATATATATTAAGATGTTCTAAATGTAAAGTTGTCATATGTTCAACTTTTTTGTTTCTGAATATAATTATTTTGAAGGATAAAGATGATCTTTATTGTATATAATTTTTAGCAACCATTTTTGTAATATTTCTAATTTTTTACCTAAAGTTCTATTTATTCATCCCCAACCTAAAATTCCGTAATTTAAATGACTTTTAACTCACGCGTAATATAATATTTCCATATGTCTTACATTTAAAATTTTTTTAATGTTTTTAAAAATCGGTAGTAAACTTCTTAATTTTTTAATGTGAAAATTCAAATTTAATTTACTGTCAAAAATAATTCCTAAATATTTTATTTTATTAACTTTAAAAATTTGAATGTCGTCATTTATTTGAATACTATTCATATTTTGTGGTAGGTTATTTAGGTTTAAAGTAAAAGGAATATAATTTGTTTTATTAAAATTAATTGTTAAAAAATTGTTCTCAAACCAATTTTTTATAATTTTAAAATCATTTTTAATTTTATTATTTAAGTTTTCCCAATTTGTATCGGTATAAAAAATTGTAGTATCATCTGCAAAACTATGAATTTGTCCATCGCAATTTATACTAAATAAGTCATTAATATAAATATTAAAAAATAATGGTCCTAAAATTGTTCCTTGAGGAACACCATACTTAAATACCTTTGGATAGCTTTTTTCTTTATCTATTTGAACATAAGTTGGTCTATTTTTCATATAATTTTTAATTAATTCTAATTGCTTTCCTCTGAATCCAATATTTTCAAACTTTTTTAACAGTAAGTTATGTCTAACTGTATCAAAGGCTTTTGCTAAATCTAGAAAAATACTAATACAAGGTTTTTTATTATCTAGTGCATTTATTTAAATTACAATTTATACAAATTGCTGGGCTAATTTTAATTAATTAGTAGAAAGTTGCTTTGAACATTTCTAATTAAGTAGGTACTTCAGGAAAAATTAACCTACACTCATGTATTCGTGCTTTCAACTTCCCAACAATGACTAGGAAAAAAATTTGAAATTTGGTAGGTACTCATGTAGGTATAATTTAATATGTACTTTAAAAATAGTTAATAAAAAACTAGGGTTGTCATTTAAAAAAAAACTATAGATATTGTCATACCTATCTCTAATTTGGGACACACTGTATCAATAGTTTTTTATGTTTCATTTTAGAATATTTTTTTACTAAGAATTATTGTTTTAATTTCAAAGTTATACCCAAATTCCAAATTTCGCTTATTTTGGATAAAAAAACGGATTTATTCGTGTTTTCTGAATAACCCTGTATAAAAAATAAATGGCAACCAAACAGTACGAAAATAAGATTTTCTGCAGACTTTGTTAGAGATAACCGTCGATCAGAAGTCCGATTAGATTGTTTTCATAATATTATGGCTTTTTAAAATTTATTTTCTGAGGGAACAGGTCAATTTCATCTAACTGATATTTTTTGATTTACATTGACTTAAAGCATCTTCTTAATAGTTTTTTATACCTTGAAGTATGCATAGAAAATTTCCTTTTGATTTAGAAATAATTTATAATTTTGCGTAACGAATAAAATCCGTTCAAAATATATTTTTAATTAAAAATTTTTTCTTTATAAATCAAAAGGAAACTTTCTATGCATACTTCAATGTATAAAAAACTATTTAGGAGATGCTTTAAGTCAATGTAAATCAAAAAATATCAGTTAGATGTTAGATGAAATTAACTTGTTCCCTCAGAAAATAAAATACGGTGTGCAGCAAAAATATTTAATATTTTTATGTTTTTATTTTAAAAATCCATAATATTATGAAAACAAACTAACCGGACTTCTGATCGACGGTTATCTCTAACAAAGTCGGCAGAAAATCTTATTTTCATACCGTTGGGTTGCCATTTATTTTTTATACAGGGTTATTCAGAAAACACGATTAAATCCATTTTTTTGTCCAAAATAAGCGAAATTTGGAATTTGGGTATAACTTTGAAATTAAAACAATAATTCTAAAATGAAAGATAGAGGTACTTTACTCTTAGCGGAATTTCAAATTTTTGATCCTACCTCGTATACCATAAGACTTTTACCGGATTTAATGGGTGTTATTTGGGTTTGAGAACATGCAGAACCTATCTAAAATAAAAATAATTTTCTAAACTTAAAGATAAAAAAACTTTTCCATATGCTGCACACTTTCTGCCGGTCACTGTATAATAGGTATACAATAGTAGGTTGGAAGGTATTGAGCCTAATGAATAAAAATGTAGCAATCGCTTTTTCTGATAAAATCGAAGTAATTTCTTGAAAGCCAATGAATAAAAACTAAAGTAATTGCTTTTGCGTTCAGCAATTGCTTAAAAGTGCAGGAATTGCTTCTAGTCAATGCTTTTTCTTAAAAAAATATAAGCGATCGCTATCGTTTGCTTAAAATGTGATGAATAAATTAAGGAATTGCTTTTTCTAGAGTAGTAATCACTTTAAACTTTTTAAGGTAGGTCGACCCCTGCATCATTTGCTTGGTAGCAGTCAACATTAGTTCTCCGCGGCATACACGTGCGTTGCTCTTAATTTGTGTCTTCAATTGTGGCTGAATGCTGTGATCAACTAGGGCTGTGCTAAGTATTATTTATTGAAATTATTATATTTTTTCTTTTTAAATTAAGTAGTATATGTTTATTAGAAATACAAAAATTGTAAAATGGGGTATCCCGTATGTTTAATAAATAAATAAATAAATAAAAATAAAAATTGCAGATATAATGATTTCAGAAAGTTATATCGATTTGACTGCGAAAATGTTGAGTGGTTGGCAAATTATTTTTTGACTGATACTGGTAAAAGGCGAGGGCACTGTCGCCTTTAAATAAGATTAAAGTCTTTCTGCGGAAATTGCTGGATCCGGGCTTTCAAAATTCTGTAGGTGAAGAATTCGGTGTTCACCAAACTACTGTCTGTAAGACATACACTTCTGTAATGAATGCAGTTTTGGAGAAGGCCTATATTTTTATTAAATTTCCTACAAGTGCTGAAGCTAAACGGTTGTGGTCTGAGAGATTTATTTATGTTCCTTCAATTTGTGGACGAATATCAATTGCTTGTCTTTAATTTCTTCATCACTACTGTCACTTTCCTCATTTTCTCTGAAATCT
This sequence comes from Polydrusus pterygomalis, assembly GCA_963969555.1. Taxonomy (NCBI): domain Eukaryota; kingdom Metazoa; phylum Arthropoda; class Insecta; order Coleoptera; family Curculionidae; genus Polydrusus; species Polydrusus pterygomalis. The sequence goes on along the minus strand of OZ018385.1, from coordinate 19,107,468 downwards.
GCCATATCACAAATTAATATAAGTTTCCTATTTTCCACAAAAACGTAACAGATTACTATTGTACTAAATAAATAGACCAACATTATTGTCAACATTGTTGTATTTACGTCAACTCTTTTGCAAATTAGGCACCAAACTGAATCTGAACGTCTGAACTTGTGTTGAATAAGCATTTACAGAGGTGTAATGCCTGCTTTATACCTCCCATTTAACATTTAATTTAATTTAGGATTTAAACTAAACTAAGAATTTAAAAGTTGAAAGTTAATTTTCTTATGCATGCGTTTATACCTCTCATTTAAACTAATTTATCATTTAATTTAATTTAAGAGTTGACCAACTTTCAACTTAAGGTAAAAGATCGTGCCAGATCGTGCTAAATCGCGTTAAATCGTTCTCCACAACTGTCCGTGATTGGCCAGGAAGAAAGATGAATATTTTGATCGGTGACAATAACCTAAAATTATTGTTGGAATTTTTATTTTTATCAACAAATAAAGTGCTTTTTCTCTATTTATTTTGACTGATCTAAATTCTTGTGATTTGTAATGGAAGACTACGATTTATTTTTTACTATTTGCTTTAATTGTTGTAACAACAGCTGGAAAATCTTCTTTTTTTTGCACTTCATTTAATTTAATTTAGTGGCACGTTTTCGAGGTATAAATTAACAAAATTATTTCTTAGCTTAGTTTAAATGATAAATTAAATCTTAAATTAACTTAAATCTTAAATGAGAAGTTTAAAGCAAGCATAAGAAAAACAGCAATTGCTTATATGGATATTAATATATCTAGTGTTTTTTGATTCCTAAAAAAAGTCACTTCTATCAAGAATAAAAATCATTAGGATAAAAAAGTATGCCACAAAGAAAACTTAGTCATTTATAATTTATTCCTGCATTGTTTATTATCTGAAAAAAATCCTGCAGTATAGCATTTCCTGCTTAACTGCATTATTTAATTCGACGTTGCCACAACATTCGAGGAAAAAGTCAAAGCAATTGTAATAAATGTTAATTTTTAAGCGGAAACTAAAATCATTGATTTTTATTTAATAAAAATGTGTAGGTATTCCTAAAAATTTACCATTTCCTTACTATACATAATAATTTAAAAAGCATCCTTTCAATAAAAAATCAAGAACAACAAGACGAAGAATTCTTTAACATCTGTATTAATTTCAAGTGGTGGCAACACCGCACTGAAACACTACAGAAGAACCCAAAGCACACGATAACATTTCAAATTATAAACAAATTCAAAATATTTACTTTAGGGATTTTCTGGGACGACAAAGTATATTTCAGTCGATTTTTTATGAATATTTGGAGCAAACTTAATTAAAGCTATAGAGTTTAAGGCTTATAACGTTGGGATAATCAAAAAACAAGTAACATGTTTTTCTTTGACACTTCCTCGTCATCCCACGCAAACAAACTTAAGTTTATTTTCCTTTCAAATAAAATGTTAATGAAATTTTAGAAAAAATATCAATTTATATCAATACTGGGTCATGAAAAAATGTCAACTCACCATTGTCTAGGTCTTCCTGCATTTTTATAAATTTATTTCTTGGTCATGGCACCATCGCACACAACACGCACCACCAACCACCGAATTGACATTTAACTGAAGTCCCACTCACACTATATCTTTTGTTCTTTGATTAATAAAAATCAAATTTAATAGTTATAATATAATCCAGAAAAATAATTCAAATTATAATAATAACAATTTTTGTAATAATGGACAAAAAATTCTCCCGTAATATTTAAAATACATAAAAAATACCAATAAACTTAAAAATTAAGAGATTTTGTTTCCGTTTTGAATTTCCCGCCGAGCTCAATGGAAGAGGGTCACGTGATCATAGGTAACAAATCAGCTGGTTTTTATTTTTAGGCTAACGTCAAATGAAATGAAATGTCAAATTAAAATAAAATTAATAATTCCAAACAACAGACGAACAGACGACGGATTGGCATTTTTTATTTTGGGAAGTTGTTTGATGGTTTTGGAAGCATTTATAAAAGAAAATGTAAATCGTCAGTGAAGAGAAGTGTATTATTGTGAAAAAGATTTATGCATGTTGTTTTAGCTCCAATTTTTAAAGAATCTAAAGCCATTTTTGTATTCCCATTGTGAATTTTGTACTTCGACTGACTTTTTCGGAGAAGAACGCCTACAGAATGGTTCGAGGTAAGATTACCTTCTTTTTTTTTAAATTTTTGTTAGTTAATATTACGTATTAAAATAAAGATTTTGAAATATTACCGAAAATACCTAATTCAAAATTCAATACTTTATTGTTAAGACGCCATTTTATTTTTTAAAAGGGCTTCTGTGATTTTCACGTTTGTCAAATTCCTAACCATAACCTCAATTTGAAGTTGGCTCTTATAATTTTTTATTATTGTTTTTAACGGTTATTTTTATTAAGATAATAACCCTTTTTTATTATAACTGCCATACTCCTAAACATTTAATTAAGTTATCTTGTTTATCAAGGGTAAATCCCTTTACAGATTACAATTATAGCTATGAATTAAACAACAAAGCTGTAAGCAACATATAAATACTTAAATATTTGTAATACATACACTGTAGATCACAGTTTGTAATACCTTTTTAAAGCAGTCCAATGTAGGGTCAAAATGCATATATATAAGTGCCCCTCGAGGTGCCCCTATTATTCCTCTCTCACCCAGAAAGTTTGAATCGTTTGACTCTAACGGTTTCCGAAAAAAGATTATATACCTATATAGGTACTCTTAATCAGTCGCATTCTATTTTAATAACATCTTTATTTAGTGTTTTGGTGAAATTGAGCTGATTGCTGATAATTTATATATAAAGTTGTTCTTGGTCCTTTTTTATGAACAATTTTTCCGCTCCTTGTGTTTATAGGCAGTGTATTTAAAAATAGTTTTAAGTATCATTTAAATATACTAGTGTCGTGCAGATACAGTTACCTAGATGCATTTTTTTTCGTTCTGACTTCTGACCATTACTTTACATCATGTTACACACACATATAATCCTATAAATTGTAACAAATAAAATGTAATATATTAATTTTAATGTTGAGGAGCAAGTTCAGTTACACATTGTGTAGATTTTTACCATTCACCTCCAGGCAACCTCACTTTATAATGTCAAATGGTGCCATCTATTTATTTATTTATTTATTTAGTCTTAAGTACATTTACAGGTATGTAGATAAACCCTATTATAAACAGGGGCGGCTCGTGGTATTTGAAAGTGGTGAGGAACAGTTGAAATTTTTTTTTTTATCAAGGTTAGATTTTAAAGTTAGTCTAGTGATCACTCTACTTCGTCAGTTGTGTAATAGGTACCTTTTGTAAAAAAAATTATAATATTAAATTTAAAAAATTGGAATATAGTTTGTAAAGCTAGAGCTATGTTATCGAACAATTTGTTCCTATGGAAATATATGGGTACTTTTATTGTGTAGTAAAAGACCACGAGACAAGTTTTCTAAATCGCTTTAACCACATTTTGACCAAACTTTGGCGCTATTATTTGTTGCAAACAGAATACACGGCCAGCAAAATAATTTGTTTAACGTTACACTACCAGTAAGCCAGTCGTACTTTTCGACCAAGTGTTTTAAAAGCTTCGATTTGATTTCCCCACCCCACCGATAGTAAGAAGACCTTTACTCAAATCTGGAACAGGTCGCTTTACTTCTTTTACTATGTACAATTTATCTTCATAGGAATTAATACTTGAAAAATTCTGCTCATTTACTAAAAAATTAACAAGATCACAAGTAGGATTGCGAATGTTTACATTTACCTGGGGAAGTTGTGACGCTGTGCTAGGTCCCGCTGAATCCATTTTTCGCTAATAAGCACAAAACAAATAAACTAATAAGTAATAAAAGTAATGTAATATAAATATTTTAGAAAAATCACTGCCTACTGTTGGAAAAAAAGCAAAACAAAAATCAGTACGGAAAACCACAAAAGTATTTACCGAAAACTATAATAAAATAAAAACTGCAGGTGTAAAAGTCAAATTCACTATGCATGCACTATGTACTCTCTCTAAACTCTAAACTTTCAACGGACAAGGGACAAACAACCTGTTAATCTAATAATAGCATTTCTCCAAATTCATCTAATATATTAGATTAGTCCCGTCGCGTTCGCATTAAATTTACGTAGAGAGTTGAGGCTGGCCTCAAAAGAATGTTTTTATGCGCTATTTAAAGCTAGATTCGACTGGACTATTACAGTATCATACAAGACATTAGATATTTTCACTAATACGCTAGACAAGGAAGCGGGAGGCCGGGCCTCTAACCATATACGACCGCATGCACAAATGAGATGGATGATATAAGAACAAAACACGCAACGGGTCAGGAAAGACAAGGAAGCGCGAGACCGGCTTCTACCATATACGATCGCATGCAGAAATGAGATGTACGATAGATGATATTTCTAGCGAAGCGCGTTAAGATTGACGCTGACGGCATTAATTCTAATGGATATTATATTTATGCAAATAGTAAAATAATATAAATTTGTAATTTATTTACTTTGCAAAATTATTGGTGAGGCACTGCCTCATAGGAGAAGCCGCCACTGATTATAAAGTACTATTGAAGGATACATTGTTGCAAAGAGCATCAGGTAAATTGCCTATCTAACCGTGCGGAGTAATGTCAATGTCAAATCGGGTAGGTTATGTTAGGGTAAGAGTAAGTGGGTTACATTATATTAATAAAATAATAATAACCTTTATTTAATAACAAAGCTAGCAATTATTGCATAATTAACATTTACAAAACTTTTCAAGTTGCTAAAATAACTACATTCGTATCTTACCTACATATAAATGTTAATTATTATTAAAAAAAAAAAAAAATACTATGCACAATTGCACATACAGATGTTTTACATCTAGGTGCTTTTTGAAAAAAATGTATGATATATGTGAATTATGTATTTTGCAAACTTTCAATCTCATTTAAAGTATGGTATTATATTTTGGGGAGGAAGTAGCCAGACACAGAAACTATTTGTATTTCAGAAGTGTGTTCTCCGTTGTATAAAAAAATGCATTTCAGAGGATGCTGTCGAGGCGTGTTTAAAGCCGAAGGTATTTTAACTGAACGAATTCAAAACGAAAGTCAGGGGCATTCTCACTAAAAACGCTTTTTACAACTGTGATGAATTTTTAAACTATGATTTTAATATGTAAGTTGTGTATTCTACTTGGTTTGTTTTTTGTATTTTTATATTTTGTACTTTTAAAAAAAATTGTTCTTATTGGCTAGTTTTGTAATTTTACTTGAAAACTTGAAATGGTGACGTGTGTAAATTACTGTGATGTAATATTTAACATGAATAAATTATTATTATTATTATTATTATTATTATTATTATTATTAACTGCATCTGCTTAGTATATTTATGAAGCAATCATTATATTTTTTTAAAAACCGAGCAAGTTTTGAACTGCATGTATTTCATGTGTACCTATAACAAAAGAACAGCAAATATTGATTACCCAATTCACCGTTTAACATTGACTGATAGCAAGTTACTTAATAACCATATTTTAAAGGCAGAACTTATAAAACATAAAGATTGTATCTTTATATATACTGATGCGTCTAAAACAGATGAAGGCAATGGAGCAGCTATATATATACCCCAAATCAACAATGAATTTAAGTTTAAAGTTGAAAAAAATTGTAGTATTTTTACTACAGAGGCCTTAGCTATTTTTAAAGCACTTAATTTTGCTCTTGAATATGACAATCAATATTTTGTTATTCTGTCTGATTCTTTGTCCGTTCTAAAAGCATTAACCAATATTAAACCTTGGTCCTACAAAACTAATCCTTTATTATGGAACATTCGAAAACTATTACGATATATTACGTTAAGAAAAAAGCACATAACATTTATTTGGGTTAAAGCACACACTGGTATAACAGGTAACGAGTATGTGGATACTCTAGCAAAGGATAGTATTCGTAATGGAACACCCATTAGTTCTAGTCTCAACCTTAGCGAGGCAGATGCTCTTCTAAAAGCAGAAATATTAGATAAATGGAACGTAAGATGGAAAACCTATTGTACCACATCTCGCACTAGATATTCACTTCTTATAAAAAACATTCCTAATAAGCACTGGCATAAGGAGATAATAGTTCCAAGACGGTTTATTACAACCATTATACGACTGAAATTGGGCCATGCTTGTTATCCAGCCCACCTAAATAAAATAGGTATTTTCCCTTCGGACAAATGTGATTTGTGCAATGTCAGATGTGATTTGGACCATCTATTCTTGGAGTGTAAAAAGTATGAAAATGAAATTAATAGCCTCTTCAAGCAATTGATTCAAGAATGTAAAGTCGAGTGCCCTTTTAATATCCTATACCTTTTGTCACTAGGAAATATAAAAATATTTAATGTTCTTGTAACATATTTATATAAGGTCAATTTAAAATTGTAACTCTTAATTATTTAAAAAACAAACCTGCCCTATTTTTTCCTTATATGTAAACCCCTTTTTTTTTAGTGGTCTTCATTCCCTGTGTGTTTTTAAATAAAGTCGCCCTGACAGACCCCAGTGGCGTGAAGCGTGTGTCCCTGTTTATATATTTCGTATAATAATGTTCTTCTTTTTTACTTTGCGACTGGCTGCATGGCTAATTAGCCAAATGCCAATTAAAAAAAAAAAAAAAAAAAAAAAGAGGCCTTATTACATGTGCCTGAGATTCTTCAATAAATTACCAAACAATATAAAAATCATTACATGTCAGAAAATTTTTAAAGGGTCTGTAAAGAAATTGTTAATTGAACTGGAACCCTATTCCATTAATAATTTTTTAAATAATTAGGCCAAGGTAGACTGAGCAGGTATAGGCTAGGATAATTATTGTTGTGATTTGTGGTATTTATTTCTCTTTTTGACGCCATTTCTTTTGTGTTGGGTATGTTATTTTTATGATGTATTTTTAACACAATATGAAAAATAAAGTTAATTATTATTACTATTATTACTTTTACAATACTCTACATTTTTCCGAAAACTTTTTATTGTTTTGGAGATCTTTACACTATTAGGCAGTTTATTGTACTGAATAAGTCCATTATGGAAAAGGTTTCTTTGGCTAAACTTTGTATACAGTGTGTAGCAGCCAAATGGAATAAATTCGATAATAAATACAGGGGGGCGTGTCCGAAAAAACGCTCGGACACGTCGATTGGTATTTCCAGTTGCGCAATTTTTTTATTAAAATTTTTTTATACAGTATATATCATGTAACAGTGGCCAATACCACTTATTTTAAATGCAACACCACGCAAATATTTTATTATATGTACCTATATTTATTGAATAAACTTTTTATTATTATTATTATTATTATTATTTCATTGCTAATTTTGGGAGAATTGTATAGTGAAAGAACAATGAGTGACAATGACATAATAATGTTAAAAAAAATTTTACCTGATATTTTTCGCTATACAATTCTCCTAAAATAAGTTATGAAACTCCTTGATATTTATTAAATATGTCAATTATTACCTATAGAATATCAAGTCGATACTGATTTTCTTTAAATTTTGTATAAAAGCTAGAAAACATAAAGAAATCTACGCGAAATAGGTTATAGGTTGGCAAGCATGTTGATACTCCCACCTTAAGTAGCATCTAATCTAAGCGATGCAAACGGCCATGAGGGTACTGAAAATGCTTTAGACCCCACCGTACTTTCAGGCATTGATTTTAGCCTAAAAATAGTAACAAATCGTACAAAATTATAGTAAAAGATTACAAAGATTGTCCAGATAAAACAGAAATTTTAGAACATTGTAGGTATGTACATGTCAATAGTTCTTGTTATGTCTAATAAGTAATTAAATTAAAAAAACAAAAGCAAATTTAGGTTCAAACATTTTTATGTACATAGAAACAAGTCAAAATAGGATCTCGGACTGAATAGGTTTTGGCAAGTATACAAGGTTGGGTGGCCCTCTTTCAAAGCAAGATTCCATTGATTGGTTTAAAAATACAAAATGTTAATTTTTTTAAATATACTTTAAAAACAGGATTTTATAAGTTTGTTGTTAATAGGTCTTAGCTATAATACAGAGTGCTAGATAGGGATCTCGAAAACGGTAAGAGGCACGAAGATGGTTATTTTAAGGCATAGTTAACTTTTAATATACAGTGTGACCAGTAAAGTCCGCATCATATAGGATTTTTTTTTTATTAATAGCTTTATTCGAAATTTGCTTCATCGAGATGAAAATTAAGCAAGAAAATAGTATTTACGTGATTCGCATTATCTGTCAAATTTTAATTTTTTCCAAAAAATAATTCAAAAGTGGGGTTATTTCTGAAAATATCGAAAAAAGTTATTAGAAAAAGTTTTTTTAAATGCAGTTTTTAGCCCACATGCAAAATTTCAGCTGCATAAGATAATTTTGATTTTTTACCCATATTTTGTTGTTGTAAACGTGTTTTTGGTGCATCATTGTAATTCATTTTTTGGAAACTGCACTTAAATAGTAAAAGGCTATTTTTCCTTTTTTTATGACATAGCTTACTTAATAAAAAGTTTTAATAAAGGGGTTTTAAAGTAAATCGTTGAAAATAGATAAATTTTACGTTAAGTTAAACTAAAAATTAATTTCCACTTAATGAACACTTTATTGATGACACTGTGTTCTTTTTTGTCTTAATATTAAGATGCATTACTTTCAGACACAAACTACGTTTTCAAAAATACTTATTTTATGAAGTTACCTTATACAGGGTCAAAAACAAATAAACTTTGCATCACATGCGACCAAATTTTAATAGCCCAATTTTGATTTTGTAAAAGTGGTGCAATTTACATAATATAGGTAAAAAATCAAAATTATCTTATGCAGCTGAAATTTTGCATGTGGGCTAGAAACTGCATTTAATTAAACTTTTTCTAACTTTTTTCGATATTTTCATTTTCATTTATTTTTTGGAAAAAATTAAAATTTGACAGATAATGCGAATCACGCGACTACTATTTTTTTGCTTAATTTTTATCTTGCTCGAAGCATAACTTGATGCCAAAGTCAAATTTCGAATAAAGCTATTAAGGTTGAATTCTCAACGTCATTCAATCTATTGCCAACCTATAACCTATTTCGCGTTGATTTTTTGAGTTTATTACTTTAATAAATAACATTTAAAGAAAATTAATATCGTCGGTACATTATTTAGGTAGAATCTGATATATTACAAAAATATCAATTTATTTCATTGCTAATTTTGGAAGAATTGTATAGTGAAAGAACAATGAGTGACAATGACATAATAATATTAAAAAAAATCTTACCCGATATTTTTCGCTATACAATTCTCCTAAAATAAGTTATGAAATTCCTTGATATTTATTAAATATGTCAATTATTACCTATAGAATATCAAGTCGATACTGATTTTCTTTAAATTTTGTATAAAAGCTAGAAAACATAAATAAATATACGCGAAATAGGTTATAGGTTGGCAAGCATGTTGATACTCCTACCTTAATAAAAAAAATCCCATATGATGCGGGCTTTACTGGTGACACTATACAGGGTGATTCACGTTGAGTGGCCTATTAGAAGATCTCGAAAACGAGTAAAGTTATATTTCTAAAAATTTGGTAGCAGGCATGATTGGCTTTGAACTTTTAAAATATTCTATTTTGACGTTTGTATCACTTCCGGTTATACCGGAAGTTATGGCCAACTTTGGTATTTCAAATGAAATACCCTATATATTTTAGCATTTTTGGATACCTCATTGAAACCTAAGTAACTTTATTAACAATGATCTATACCTATCTCAAACCGTTTTTGAGATATGAATTATAAAATGCATTTTTTATGTAAAAACTTTACCGAGAAGAAAGTTCAGTAATTTTAAAATTTATAAAGCTAAACATTTAAAAATTTTTAGGCTTTTAACTAAAACATAGATCTTTAGACGACATTACTTAAGTTTCACGTTTTGTATACATGGGGTTTTTAAAAGTGTGCCCATGTGGCCATTTAGATAAATGTGCATAAGTCAATTTTTGCAAATGGAACACCATATTTTTTATTTTAGTGACGTGTAGAGAATCAAATTTCCCATCTAAATGTTTAATATGTCAGTATCAATATTTTTAGTCGTTTTGGAATTATGAGCAATTTAAAAAGAAATATCTTAAAATATGTGTTTGTGTTAAGTTCATAAGACATTATCTTTGTAAAGAAGGCTGATTTTTGACAAAATATGCTTTAATGGCAGCATTTTGTTAATATAAGTTATTATATATATTATTATTACCCATATAAAGCTCAAAGTCAAACAAAAATCGCAGTCAAAGCCTTCTTTACAAAAATAATGTCTTATGAACTTGACACAAACACATATTTTAAGATATTTTTTTTAAATTGCTCATAAATCCAAAACGACTAAAAATATTGATACTGACATATTAAACATTTAGATGGGAAATTTGATTCTCTACACGTCACTAAAATAAAAAATATGGTGTTCCATTTGCAAAAATTGACTTATGCACATTTATCTAAATGGCCACATTGGCACACTTTTAAAAAACCCCTGTATGCCAAACATGAAACTTAAGTAATGTCGTCTAAAGATCTATGTTTTAGTTCAAAGCCTACAAAATTTGAAATGTTTAGCTTTATTAATTTAAAAATAACTGAACTTTATTCTCGGTAAGGTTTCTACATAAAAAATGCATTTTATAATTCATATCTCAAAAACGGTTAGGTATAGATCATTGTTAATAAAAGTTACTTAGGTTTTAATAGGGTATCTAAAAATGCTAAAATATACAGGGTATTCCATTTAAAATACCAAAGTTGACCATAACTTCCGGTATAACCGGAAGTGATACAAACGTCAAAATAGAATATTTTAAAAGTTTAAAGCCAATCATGCCTGCTACCACATTTTTAGAAATATAACTTCACTCGTTTCCAAGATCTTCTAATAGGCCACTCAACGTGAATCACCCTGTATGCACTATACCTAACCTATATACATTAAACAAAATTGTCCTCGTATTGCTTAACCTCAAACAGCTTTATTTAAAAAAAAATGTGGAAAAAAAAGAATTTAAAAATACCATAACATAAAAACAGTATGTTTGGGTGGGGGTTCCTTCCCTAAGTGGTAGAATGAACCCATCAGTAGGTAGTGTAAATCATTTTGAACGCTGACGCCAACGAGAGTTTATAATTCCTGCAAATCCTAGCTAAGGTGATCCTGTAACTACAACTTTATTTTTAAAAGAAATCTACAAGCTTTTACATGGTGTTTACCACCGTCAATAATGAGCCAAATGAATAAAAATTAAGCAATTACTTGAAGCAATTACTTTTTAGTAAGAGCAATTGCTTGACTAGCAAATGCTATAAGTAAAAGCAATTGCTAGATCTGGATTGCTGTTTTTCTTACACCTCTGTAGCAAACGCTTATTCAACACAAGTTCAGACGTGGCTTATCCACTTGCTCAGATTATAGATTTTATGTTCAGTTTGGTGCCTAATTTGCAAAAGAGTTGACGTAAATACAACAACGGTGGTCTATTTATTTAGTACAATAGTAATCGGTTACGTTTTTGTGGAAAATAGGAAACTTATATTTGTGATATGGCAGATTTCAGTGAAAATGAGGAAAGTGATAGTAGTGATGAAGAAATTCAAGACAAGCAATTATTGATATTCGTTCACAAATGGAAGGAACATAAATAAATCTCTCTGACCACAACCGTTTAGCTTCCACAACAGCTTCAGCACTTGTAGGAAATTTAATAAAAATATTGGCCCTCTCCAAAACTGCATCCATTACAGAAGTGTATGTCTTACAGACAGTAGTTTGGTGGACACCGAGTTCTTCACCTACAGAATTTTGAAAGCCCGGATCCGACAATTTCCGCAGAAAGACTTTAAGCTTATTTAAAGGCGACAGTGCACCCTCTCGCCTTTTACCGGTATCAGTCAAAAAATAATTTGCCAACCACTCAACATTTTCGCAGTCAAATCGATGTAACTTTCTGAAATCATCATATCTGCAATTTTTACGTACACTATGGATTTTTATTTTTCGGACGTTCGCATATATTCAGCCATAAGTGAAGACACAAATTAAGAGCAACGCACGTGTATGCCGCCGAGAACTAAAGTTGACTGCTAGTATACCAAGCAAATGATGCAGATGCTACCTTAAAAAGTTGAAAGCAATTGCTACACTAGAAGAAGCAATTCCTTAATTTATTCATCACATTTTAAGCAAACGATAGCGATTGCTTCTATTTAAAAAAAAGCATTGACTAGAAGCAATTCCTGCACTTTTAAGCAATTGCTGGACGCAAAAGCAATTACTTTAGTTTTTATTCGTTGCCTTTCAAGAAATTACTTCGATTTTATAAGAAAAAGCAATTGCTACATTTTTATTCATTAGGCTCATTGTTACGGAAACCTGGATTGAAAGTGGGTCACCCTGCATATTTCTTTAAAAAAATTGGCGATGTGGCACTGTTAAATGCTGTCCGCATAAAGTACTTCGCTAACACTTTTCTTGTCCATTTTGTGCTCTAAATCATCATGGTGCGAGCCCAAGCCCCCTGCCTCCACGTCCAAGATTTCGTCTTTAGATAACAGCTTTGATTGTGCTCGGGGTCTTTGCATTGGATTTTCAGCTAGAAATGAAGAAAAGTGTAAAGTACCCACAGACTTGGCAGCTTTGCTTGTCGGACATTCAGTTCGAACAAAAAACGCTCGGCAGTGTTTCAGTATCAATAGCAGTGGCGTAGAAGCCCACAGACTGCAGGGTTACACTAGGTGGCATAATTATCGCCAATCGGCACCCTCTATTATTTGTTCCTACCAAAATTGTTAAATTTTTTTTTGTCTTTTTTTTATTACACTCCTGCGGACTGTGATCAGGAAAAATAACTCGTAAAACTTAATATTTTGTTTTTTCTTTTTAAATTAAATTTATTTTATTTTATTTATTTTCAAATAAACCGGCATTGCCTAATAAAATACAATGTATAAAATTGAAATTATAAACAATCTGTATACATACCCAAAATAAACTTAAGGTGCATTTACACATGCATGGATTTAGTGGCGCCAATAAAAACTGGCGCACCAGTAAATAAAATTAGCAAGTGTAAACATCGACTTGCATAAAAATTTATTTTTGCATGCATAGACCAAAAAAGTCTGCATCCTTCTGAAATCACTGGCGCCAGTGGTGACAAATTCGTACAGAAACTTGCAAGTGTAAACAAGTGCTTGCACGTCGTCGGCGACCGCTCGCCAGTTTTTAGTACTTGATTTTCGTTTCGGTTGCGCTTCCAATTTTTATTGATTGTGGTTTATATAGTTTGGCTAAAAAAAGTGGTCAGCAGAACTGACAATCAATCAGTTCTTGAAGGGTATGAATCTTATACGTGTCTATGGGATGTATGTACATAGCAGTTCTTATAAAAGCAGAGATGGTCGTAAAAACGCTTATCAAAAACATTGCGAATTAATGGATATCGAAGGCTTTGGAATTGCTGAAGTGATCGCATCTCTTATGTGGGTATCCATTTTTATAATACGTGGTGTCACACAATCCAGAAGAGTATCAAAATATTGCTTTGGCATTCGCAGATGGTTTTTATAGCTTCCAGGATCCTCTGCTGAGAGTTCTACTAGAAGTTTTGCAGAAGCACCCAAAGCAGGCGTTTTTTTTCTGTACACGCTGAAAGTTCAGCGACTTTTTTGAATTTTGGAAAATTAACTCGACATAGTGCGCACTGTGAAAAACATTTTAAAAATTAAACTGGCGTGCCACTTATTTTTGTTTTCTCAACAAAGTGTAAACCTTTACTGGCGCGCAAATAGAACTGGCGTGACCACTGGCGCCACTAAATCCATGCATGTGTAAACTCACCTTTACAGTGTTACCAGTAAAGCCCGCATCATATGGGATTTTTTTTTTTATTAATAGCTTTTCTCGAAATTTAACTTTGGCATCAAGTTCTGCTTCGATCGAGATGAAAATTAAGCAAAAAAAATAGTATTCACGTGATTCGCATTATCTGTCAAATTTTAATTTTTTTCAAAAAATAAGGGTTATTTCTGAAAGTATCGAAAAAAGTTATTAGAAAAAGGTTTTTTAAATGCAGTTTCTTGCCCACATGCAAAATTTCAGCTGCATTTATAAGATAATTTGGATTTCTACCCACCACTAAAATTTATTTTCCACTTAATGAACACTTTACTGATGACACTGTGTTCTTTTTTGTCTTAATATTAAGGTGTATTACTTTCAGACACAAACTACGTTTTTAAAAATACTTATTTTATGAAGTTACCTTATTCAGGGTCAAAAACAAATAAACTTTGCATCACATGCGACCAAATTTTAATAGCCCAATTTTGATTTTGTAGAAAAACACACATTTAAGATGGCGCTACTTTAAAGAAAATGTATCTGAAATAAAGCATTATCAAAGCTAAGAAGTTTTATGTAGGTTGCGTTGGGTCTTATTTTGCAAAAGTGGTGCCATTTACAAAATATGGGTAAAAAATCCAAAATTATCTTATGCAGCTGAAATTTTGCATGTGGGCTAGAAACTGCATTTAAAAAAACTTTTTTTTATAACTTTTTTCGATACTTTCAGAAATAATCCTACTTTTGAATTATTTTTTGGAAAAAATTTAAATTTGACAGATAATGCGAATCACGTGACTACTATTTTTTTTGCTTAATTTTCATCTCGATCGAAGCAGAACTTGATGCCAAAGTCAAATTTCGAATAAAGTTATTAATAAAAAAAATCCCATATGATGCGGACTTTACTGGCACACTGTATAAATAATAGATTTTTTCTCTGTCGAGTTTTTTTTTTATTGGGAAGAGTTCAATCCGTTCCCAAGATCGATCTCGTCCTATATAAAATAAATTAAATTTTAGTAATACAATAAAATTTTTAAGTTTTCGTTTCGGTTTCGGCCGAAACTGAGACCAAGGCCGAAGATTCGGTTTCGGCTGAAAATCTTGTTTCTGTCGGACACTAATTGATGCTTATCGCTTTATCGCCTAAAGCCGGTCGCGCACTGAACCGACTCGGACCGGTCGACTCGGAATCAGGGTTGCCATTGCTAGGGAAATTTCCCTAAATCTGGGGAAAATTTGCAATCAGTAGAGAAAAAGGGACATTTTCTATAATTTAGGGAATTTTTATACTTCTTTGATCTTGTGATATTTGTAAATAATATATTAAGCAATTACTTAAAAAAATATTAGAAATCGATTGACCCATGGCAAAAACGCTATCTATCCTAAGTCCAATTTACTATTAGCCACTCAGAATCTGAGGCAGGTCGAATTTACTATAAACCTTACTCTCGAGATATAAACAACGAGAAACTCGGTAAATCCCAGGCCTCCGTTCGCTGTTATTCACACAAGGGGAACCACGCATTTTTTCAATTTTCTGCGTAAATTTCAATAATTCAAATAATACTATGACCAGTTTATTTTCTATGTATTTATCTTGTATGAAATGTATAATTTTTTTATTGTTGAATAAAAAATGTATTATTTTTTTAATAAAAAATTAACCATAAGTGGCTTTATTTTTATTTGTAGAAATTTTTTTATTAATAAATAGGGATATTTTTTGTTTTCAAGAATCTTTTTTCTTCGTTTTTAAATTAAAAGATCTGGGGAAAATCTGGGGAATTTTTAAGAAATTATATAGGGAAAAAATTGTTTTGGACCTGGCAACACTGCTCGGAATAGAGCGGTCGGAATATCAACATCAGCCGCGCGCGCATTGAATTCGCTTTGCCGGCAGTCGTCCGCTAGTAGTCGAGTATAGAGGAGCAGAAGATAAAAATGACAGATTCTGACGAAGACTTGATGACAGCTCTAGCCTGTCATGAAATTGAAAGAGAAATGCGGAGGCCAAGATTCTGGGTCCATAATATAAATTTAAAAAGGGAGGTCTATCGGAGGTAGTATCGGCTCTGGGATCATACAATATAATGTATTCTCGAACACATTCAATTAGAGCTTTGTCTGACATCACGATATCAACGGAAATCAACTCACAGTACAAATGAACCGAAACGTCCCAAACGGTACGCTACACTTAATTTCACATTCGGCAGTTTTTGCCCCTCCAAGCAACCTCCGTTGTTGCCGGGTCGAGTCGACCGATCCGAGTCCGACACAGTGCGCGGGGCCTAATTTCATTTCATGAATATCAAAAACTGCCGAGTCGACTGGTCCGAGTCGATTCAGTGCGCGTCCTCCTTAATGCTTATTTTTTAATTGTGTCTCGGCCTTTACAACGCCTCGAAGTTTGCAACATACACTGTATCCGCAAAGAATAATTAAAATAAATGTAATATTAGGACTTTTGTGAAAAAAAAAGCGAAGGGTTTTCTTTCAAATTCAAATAATGGTAATATCATCAGTGTAATATCATGTTGTTTTAAATCCATATTTTGATTTTTTTTTTATATAAAAGTAACGAGTTTTTTGTAAAACGTAATTTTTCGTAAACTTTAAGCATTGTTTTCGATTATTTCTAGTACTAAAAATGAAATGTTTTTGATTTTCTACAAAAATGTATATTTGTATAAATCTCGAATTTTGCTTTGTTGTCGAGTTATTTTGAAAAAACTAAAAAGCAGGGGCATTTTCGGCCGGCTCTCAAAAACTCACCCCTGAATTTAGTAGCCCTTTGTGATGCACAGCCTGTTTCAAAAAGAGGAAACATGTTATTGATAAGGTTGATTATTTACTTGATGCCGCTATGCCGCATTCCCATGGTCACTTTATTTTCGGTTTAAAACAAGTGTTGTAGTGTTTTGTGCGGTTTAAACCGTATTTAATAGTCTATTAGGCCACGGTATAGTCGACATATGTACAGGGTGTCCAGTTTTCGACACTTTTGACGGGTATCTCAGTTATTAGTACAGATAGAATGATGCGGTTTTCGCAAACCTGTGTCACTTTTATATGAAACAAACGATGCCCTTAACGGATTTATCATGGCCATCTTGGTTTTTGAGATACAGGGCGAAATTAAAAACGGTGCATTTTCAGACACCCCTTCTATTTTAGTTATCTTATACTTTATCGAAAATGTAAGAACCTGGTGTTATACAGTTTTTTACGTAGAATCCAGTGGCGTAGTTAATATTTTTCCAGGTGTCCGCATTTTTGAGAAATATACCAAAGTTATGTTTTTTTTAATGGAACACCCTGTATATTTTTTTCATATTTGCATTCTGCTTATTGAGAGCTTTCCAAAAATATATAATAGTTGGCACTTTGTTTTAACAGGAAGGTTAAAATTCATATTTTTTAAATAACAAGCTTTAAGTTGACAGTAGGCCGTGTATTTTACTTAAATAAAAATAAATTGACGATACACTACACCATCAATTGGTTTGGCAATTGATAGTTTAATTTCAAACTTTTAGGTTTTTTAATACTTACAATAGTAAAAAGTAATTTTCTCTTATTGTTGCGTAGGTATATTATCGGAATAAACAAAAACATCTAGTAGGCCTTGACTTATCCAGGCTATAAAACAAAATTTTCATAATGGCGTTTAGCTTTTGTCAGAATTGTATTTAGGTATTTAAGGTTGAAAAGTTACTGGCTTGTATAAAGCATACCAGCATATCGTATTTTTCATAATTTTCATACTTTTGGGCCATCGTTGAAATTGAACAATATCATAAATAAATTATGAGTAACTTTTCAACCTTAAATACCTACCTAAATACAATTCTGACAAGAGCTAAACGCCATTATGAAAATTTTGTTTTATAGCCTGGATAAGTCAAGGCCTACTAGATGTTTTTGTCTATTCCGATAATATACCTACGTAACAATAAGAGGAAATGACTTTTTACTATTGAAAGTATTAAAAAACTTAAAAGTTTGAAATTAAACTATAAAGTAATATTGATGGTGTAGTGTATAGTCAATTTATTTTTATTTAAGTAAAATACACGGCCTACTGTCAACTTGAGACGCATTTATAGCGAACAAGATCTTAACACTTCCATCACTTTTTATTTTTGAAACGCTTTGTCATGTAAAGACTCATCTGAACGAATATACAAGTCACGACTCTATACACACTTACAATACAAGAAACAAACAGAACCTTGTTCCTCAGCGCTGGAGGTTGAAACGCTGCCAGAATGGTCCAGGCCATCTGGGCATCCATTTTATGAACAAAGTACCACGTAATATAAAAGAATTGCCACTTCCTAAATTTAAAAATAGTATAAGATCCTTTTTGCTAAACGGAGCATTCTATTCAGTGGATGATTTTCTGAACTCTGAATGGTAGACTTAGATGTGCTGTGGAGTGTATTGTTAAAATAGGCGCATTTTATGCTATTGTATGTTTTATATTATTGTATAAGTCTGTTTTTTAATTTGTTTGACGCTCAATCACCCTATTTTATTTAACTGTTATATATATATTGATATTCTTTTAACTTGACCTGTGGCCACCGGCCTTATTTTAAAATTGTATGTTCTGTGAAATAATTATTAGAATCTTATCGATAATAATTGAACTAATTTATTTATTTATTTGATACAAACTCTACAGATTCACACAAATTATTGAGTATTGCATAATGTATTTGATGTATATTGACCTGTGTAAGTACTATATGTATATTTGACACCAATAGATGATTTGATTTGATTTGATTTGATTTGATTTGATTTGATTTGATTTGATTTGATTTGATTTGATTTGATTTGATTTGATTTGATTAAAGCTTGTTATTTAAAAAATATGAATTTTAACCTTCCTGTTAAAACAAAGTGCCAACTATTATATATTTTTGGAAAGCTCTCAGTAAGCAGAATGCAAATATGAAAAAATATACAGGGTGTTCCATTTAAAAAAACATAACTTTGGTATATGTCTCAAAAATGGGGACACCTGGAAAAATATTAACTACGCCACTGGATTCTACGTAAAAAACTGTATAACACCACGTTTTTACATTTTCGATAAGGTATAAGATAACTAAAATACAAGGGGTGTCTGAAAATGCACCGTTTTTAATTTCGCCCTGTATCTCAAAAACCAAGATGGCCATGATAAATCCGTTAAGGGCATCGCTTGTTTCATAAAAAAGTGACACAGGTTTGCGAAAACCGCATCATTCTATCTGTACTAATAACTGAGATACCCGTCAAAAGTGTCGAAAACTGGACACCCTGTACTCTGATTAGGCCACACAGTAAGAGCTCTATAGGACGGCATACACGATGCAGTTTACCGGAAGCGTAAAGGCATAATGTATTATTATTATCACAGTATAGTATGGTTTTACGTTACGCGTAATTTTAATTGACAATGTGTATCGCGATTCAGAGCATGAGTTTGTTTCAACGTGCTGAAATACAGTATAATATAATAGATTTTATAATTGGGCGTTCTGTTAGAACAATCTGTATAGTCGGCTTCCACTTAACTAGGCGCACGTGACCTCCTGAATCAAATCAGTTGAATCAGAGGTTCAAAAATGTTTCAAAATATAAAAACCAATATGGCGGCATATGGACAGCTGATTTTCCATAAAATTGAATGTTAATAAGTTAACAATTAATTTGAAACTATCAGTCATAATAAAAATGACATAATAACAGTGACGGGTCTCGTTCCAAAATTAATTTCCCAGGGGTGCGTTCGTGTTGTTGCACACGGTTGACAAAATAGTTTTATATTTCAAAAAAATTGATGGAAAATTAGATGAACAATATACCTACAGTAAAACCTCTGACTAGCGACCACCATTGGGAATCAAATGTTGTTCCGTAAATAGAGGTGATTGTTTTCTAAATAAAAATTAGAACATCAGAATTTGTCTGCATTTTACATTGTATATAATTTTGAATATTTTTGTGTACATTTATTTTAACTAAACTGATATACAGTATGTCTCCGTAAGTTTGCATCATATGGAAAACTTTTTTATTATTAATTTTACAAAAAAAGTTATTCCTTATAAAAAGCTCTGCATGGTCTAAAACCTAAAATGCAACCATCAAATATCGAAATTTTCTAGTCATATACGAGGGTTGTAAAAAAATGTGAATTTTTCCCAATAATGTAAATTTTTCCCAAGAGTAAAGTACCTTTATTTTTGACATTATCAAAAATTGTTATTAAAAAAAGTTGATCAGAACTAAAAACCACGTCTAAATATGCAATTATACGCATTTATGTTGAAAAATTATTTTATTAATTTGTGTTATTGCACATTTAGACGTGGTTCTTAGTTCTGATCAACTTATTTTAATAACAATTTTTGATAATGTCAAAAATAAAGGTACTTTACGCTTGGGAAAAATTTACATTCTTGGGAAAAATTCACGTTTTTTGACAAACCTCGTATATGACTGGAAAATTTCGACATTTGATGGTTGCATTTTAGGTTTTGGACCATGCAAAACTTTTTATGAAGAATAACTTTTTTTCGTAAAGTTAATAATAAAAAAGTTTTCCATATGTACAGAACTCAAGCGGACACACTGTATATATATATTATTGCGAATAGGTACAAAGAACTTATTGGTGCCAATACATACAATATCTATGTTTAGTCTTTTATAGACAAGTCACAAGATGATTATTTAGACCCACTTCCATTCGAAAATACCCAAGTTTCATCTAAAAAAACTGCTTTTCTAAATTTATAATTTTCAACATATTTTTTCAGAAACTTACTCGTTCGCTTGCAATTCTTGGTAGTTCGCACAAATATCCTCTGTTGCAGTCCTTTCTATAACGAAATCCTAAGCTTTTAATGAGCGCTGACAATGACCTGAGACCTATTTCCAAAACACCTCGTTCCTTCAAAGCATCTTTCAGAGCTGAAGCGTTATATTGACTTGTGATGCATATAAGTCGTATAACATTCCTTACATCCATTTTTTTACCTTCCTGTAAAGTTTCAATCTTCGTTTTCCTTGATCGTCGTTGCGTTTTCTTCATTGGTATATTTCTACTACTTTCATGAACAATCCTCTGTATGGATCTTAAATTTAGTTTTAGTGCTTCCGATACTTTCTCTTTAATATAGTTGGGATTTAATAACTAGCCGGTTTCAGTAGCCCTTTCTTCTTCATTTTTAAAATAGTCTATTAAATTGAGAACCATTTCTTTTGCCTGGGGATGCAGAAAACCTGCAAACCGATTTGTACTCGACAATGTCACAATATTTTTAATAATGACACATTTGTCAAAACTAGGGAGCTTATTCATGACATTATATAATACGGTAGTGTTCTTCGAAACATTTTGATAATTACTGAAATTTAGATGTGCTTTTCTCTCAGATTCATAAACAACCAATCGGTTTATCGCGTTTATATTACGGATATCTTTATAATGCCGTTTTAACCTTGGTTTGAGCAAGACAACACTATATAAGTTTCTCTATGATAAGTTCATAACGCGCCTAGTTAAGTGGAAGCCGACTATATCGCAAGTTACCGCAAAGTATTTATTACATAATTTATATTGCTGATGCTGTTTTGACTACTTATCTTGAATTTTCAACACGTATCAATTACAATTAAGTTAAATTTATGGCAAAAAAAAATCATTAATGGCTTTTTGTATTGGGTTGATTTCTAAAAATATTTTCTACCAAATTATGCTTCCGTTTGGCTGTTGTTTTCAATTCCTAATCTACCTGACTGAATCCGTTTCCTTCCAGATGTGCGGCCATTTCGGTTCCTTCTTCTGCTAATAGCTGTAGGTTGAACCCCTATTTGTTTTGAAGAACGTCCTTTTCTTAAATTGCAAAGGAAGCTTGCGAGTTGCGCTAATGTTGTATTTTTTTAAATTCAACATTAGCCTTAATGATGCAATTCGTAAAATCTGCGGTGTTATTTTTTGATGCAATTTATATTAGCCCCTGAAAATTTTCTTTAAGACTTTCTACTACAGAAGTGTGTTTTCTGTTAACGTCTGATTCCTTTTTCTCTGTTTCCAAAATGGAATCAACCTCGGTAGCCTGTTGAATATTTTTTATATTTTTTTTTTATTAATAGGTGTGTTGTCGAAATGGCTTCCAGAATCGTCTATATATTTTCAAAAAAATCTTCTGAGGCGTCATAACCGAGAGCTAACCTTCCGATCAGGGTGTTTTCAATAAGTGTGGGATCTGAATCGCAGTATAAATTGACCGAGACCCCTGTCCTTTATTTAGAGCAATTAATATACTGCGTTCCAGCACGTTAAAACAAACCCATGCTCTGAATCGCGATACGCATTGTCAATTAAAATTAGGCGTAACGTAAAACCATAGTATACTGCGATCGAGAGTAAAACTGCTCTGAATAATAGTACATTATGCCTTTACGCTTACCGGAAGGCATGCCTTTCGATATTCAAACCCGAAGGCAAACCGTATAGTTAGTGGTCATTTTGGCCGGAAGGCCCAGCCTGAACTCTCGGCCTCCAAAAAAACTGCCGGCGCTTGAAAATTTACCTTCCGGCTATACTTTTCGCTTGCAAGTCGAAACGTGTATGTGTGACGTAGGGGTACAGGCCTATTCACATAAGATCATATTCCGATATCATGGCTACAGCTTTTCGCTTCGCACTACACTAAAAACTGAAGATAACCCTGCGAATAAAACGTAACGTATATGCCTAAGCCGAGAGTACAGGTTTAGCCTTCAGGTTTGAAAATCGAAAGGCCTGCCTTCCGGTAAACTGCATCGTGTATGCCGTCCTTATGGGTAGATAACTACTTTTGGGTTTGCAAAAAAATGTTTATCATATTGACCCGTTTACATGTCCGAACAAACCCGAACCTTTGGTGCTTAAAGTGACAGTTTACTTACACGTTTTGCTAACACTTGTTCTCATCCTCGAGAGCAATATGTTGGTGGCATGTTCCTGTCTATCCTTTACTATTTTGGGTAGAGGGCCGTCGGGTTTGTTGAGGCCGTTAGTCGCAATCACGTCCGTTTCGAAATCCGTGGGTAGTTCTAAAATATAGATACATGGTGTTTTATTAACAGACTTCAAAATATAATGAGGTTCGACCTGTATTGAATTGGGAATAGGTTTTTTTATGTTTTCCAATTTTAAACCACCTCAAATAATGGTGTCAAACAGTGGCAATTGTGCAAATACAATTTAAATAAATAGGTCGTAACATTATTCGATTATATACGATCACCCAATTTGACATTTCTTGGCATGGTTAGATGGGTAGTCAATTAAATGTCCTTTGTAACGAAGTATTACTCGATAGATGGTGCCATTTGATATTTCAAAGGGAAGTTGACTGAAGGTGTGGAGGAGAATGGTGAAATTCTATCAAATGTCGTGTAACTAAACTATATTAAAACTGACGTGTTTATTATCAAATGTTATTTACCTTAAGATCAAGAGATATTTAGGATGGTGGTTCGTTTCGATATGACAACCCTGTATAAGACACTAGTAATATTAAGTAGTTAAATAATATAGTATTAAGAATTGATGCATTTTTTCTATAAGAAGTATGTCTATCTTGTGCTGTTATAAATATTTTCGAGAACTGGCTATGGGGTCATTTTTTTCATACAAAATATGTTTTATACCATACTATAGATAATTCGGAAAATTTAAGAGAAAACCGGAAAATGACAATTTAATTTTTGAGTTAATCCAATACTCAGAAAAAACCATGCAATTTAGAATGCGACGTCAACCGGATTAGATCTATCGGGGGCATTTGCGGGTCTGGGGGCAGTCTCGGTTAATCATGTTCGTTGGGGTGTTTCATTAGAAGCCATTTCTTCCCCCAAGCCGCCTACTATTCGTTCGTTAGAAGCTTCCATACCCTCGGTATCCCTTACCCCAGCAAGCCACTGGATCCACAGGGTCTGGTCATTGTTTTCTTGGGATCTTTGACAGGGTGATCGCCGTACCTCAGAGATGGCGGGGCTGCCTTGGGTTCATCATCTTCTATAACGACGGTATTGCGTTGAACACGTCTTCTAAGGATTCTACCCTGCGGTGCTGGTTATGCAGGGAGTGGCACATGATCCTGGTGGACTCTCGTTTGGTGCGCTTTTACCTGCTCTAATGGGCCATATTGTTGACAACGGATAGCACAGTTGAATGCTAACCGACACTGATGGAAGCGGTTAGTGCATCTGTTCCGGTATGATTTTGTTAGACTCTGGGGGGCACAACAGCTCAGAACATACAATGCAGAACATTTGGTATACCCTCTACGAAAGTAAGAAGTATACCTCCAAGGTCAAGTTTTTTGTGAAAATTTTAATAATCTTCCAGACTTTATTGTAATTTTCCCGCTTGGACTTTAAATTAGGTGGAGGTAGCTGATGCCAAAAATAAGTAGTGAAGATTTTGTGCGTTAACAGTTCTTTGGCAGGCTACAAAGTTTGGTGAGACGATGAACAAAGAGGCCTACAAATCATTTGTATGTGGCAAGACGAATTTAGCAGAGCCTTCTTTCTGGCACGGTACCTTTTTTATTGCAGGCCTCACTTTATGCAGGCCTCACTTTATGCAGGCGGATTGAATGAGGACAGGCTACTCGCATGAGTGCTCTGCTAAAAAAAAGATGTCATAGGCGACAGTCCACACCAGTTTTTGCGAACTTTAAATTCAATTGAACCCGAATCGATCTTTGAATATTGTAAGAGTTTTAGAGTTGTGTCACACCCAAACCAGAGGACATGCTACTAATTCCAAGTGTCGCTTGAGCTCAGAACGAGCGCCCCTTATATACATACAACATATTGCCAATACAAACAGCGGCAGGATGTAAAAATATCCCCAGCATGCGATTTGCATCGGGGCTGTGGAGTTTGTGCACTAGGCTGGGAATTTTATCGATCGCCATAAAACACGACAGAACCGGGCCGGCACGCGACGCGGCGTTTTTTATCGTTTGTTTTTATTCCGGTTATTCGTCGTCATTGTGTGGTCGTCAGTGTATTATTTCCAAGTTTCAAGTATTATTTATTTATAAAACTTTTATTTTTATTTATTTACTCATTTAAGTATCAACAGTCATTAACAGATACAATTAAAGTATCTACAGTTGTACTGGATAATATACAATCAAAATAATATACTATTTCGCAGTTAACCTACTACCCAATAATTTCTTAATTTGTTTAAGCTGGTAGTATCTATATCAATGTTAGACGCATACTTATTGAACAAGTTACATAACTGATAAATTGGCGAGCTCTTAAACAGATTTGTCCTGGGAAAATCCACATATAACACTTTATTTGATCTAGTGTTGACTCGATTTAGTGAAAAAGGAAGCTGACTTTTAACTACATTGATTATCAATCATTTCCTTTAATAACTTAAATAGTTAATTAGACGTATTTTAATTCGTTTTTCTTTCCAACGACATTCTGCCAAAAATATCCAACAAATATCCCAGATTACATTACTTACTACCTCTATTTCGGTAAGAATCATATTTCTTTAAATACATATATTTTAAGAACTTTCATTGCACACCCTCGAGAAAATTAACCCAAACATTATAGTAGGGGGGCCATTATAATAGTACCATATTCTAACTTTGGCAACACCAATGTCTCAAATAATCGAAAACAAACATCTTTAATTTAAACATATTTATAGACGTTGCAAGATGGGAGGAAAAAGGTGTTAGCTTGTAAAATATACTGGAGCTTCTTACAAGGGAATCATGTCGATCCTACTTAACTTTCAGTCTTTGGGTATTTTTAGTGCTCCATCCCTGTAGTTTTTAAATTTAGTAATATTTTTTAAATTTGCATCGACAAAAAAACTTCCTAACTGCGCCACTGCGCGTCGGTCGCGATGACGTTAGACAGTTAGAATGATGCTGCCAACTGAAATTACTGGATGGCAACGTATACAAACCAAAATCCCATTAGTACAGGGATATAGTATGGCACTTATAGACTCCATTAACTGTTCTACTTTTTTTTATAGTTCTATAGGAAATACTTACATTACTGATTGCCAGCGGTTTGTTAATATTATTTAAAAAAAAAGTAACTTAAAAATTATAAAGGATTAATTACGTTTTTTTTTACGATTGTACGT
Source organism: Polydrusus pterygomalis (assembly GCA_963969555.1). NCBI lineage: Eukaryota > Metazoa > Arthropoda > Insecta > Coleoptera > Curculionidae > Polydrusus > Polydrusus pterygomalis. The sequence continues at coordinate 19,081,278 of OZ018385.1, read as the reverse complement.
GAATACTTTCGAGACATACCTTATGATAACGAAATGTTAATTATCACCTTTCGATACGAAGCTGATGGTACAAACATTTTTAAGAGAGATCCAGAGAGAGTTACCCGCTTTACGGTTGGATTTTTAAAGCTTTTCGCTGTTCTTTATTGTTATTTGCAAAATAATTTTTCAGTAGCTATACCTACATACAGTGTATCCCGATAATACAATTACCCTCGTAGGGTATTGAATAGAAAAAAGTTTTTATAAGAATTGTACAGGATCCTACGGGCCACGTTTTGAGAATAATTTCGATATACAGGGTCTTTCGTAAATCGAGGCGATATCAAACATACATTTTTTTTAGATGGAACATCCTCTTTTATTAAAAAAAAAAATCGGTTACTGTTCCGAGTCTTTTGATATAGGGGTTTAATAAATCTATACAGTTGATCGTTTAGGCTCTATGGCCTTTATGTCAAAATTGTTATGATTTCACGGGGTTGTATCTTTGTGGTGATTTTTTTGACTTCCGAAGTTTTTTTAAAGATGTTTCTTAGTAATTCCTTTAAAAAATAATACAAGGCAGAATTAGGTAGTATTTCTTTATGAAATTAAAATATATTTTACCGAACTTGGAATAATTTGGCATAATTCTGGTTTTGGTGGTATACTAGTAGAGCTACGAATCAAATTGTCCATCAATTTTATAGGGAAAATGGTCCTAAAAGCGAACAAAGAAGGAAATATCCTGTATATCGCAATACATTTTTAAAATGTGCTCCTTACTAAAAAGGGACTCCGGCTGTATCTTTACCGTACGGTATGCGGAGAATAGTAATTTACGTTACAAGACCGGAAAGTAGTGTTTTTCAGGTCGAGACAAGCATTTCCAGGGCGAGCCATAGGCGAGTCCTGGAAGCTTGGAGAGACCTGGAAAACACTAATTTTCGGTTGCGTGACGTACAATATTTTTTTTAAGACCGACACTTCGATATATTTTATAATCTACGCGAAACAAGTTTGACATAAAGAACAAAATTAAAAATCAACGAACTGTCACTCGACAATACATCGAAATGTTGTTGTCATAATAACAAAATCAAGGTATCTTGTATTATCAAAGAGCGATTGGAAAAAGAAAAAACAGGGCGACAGTGACGTTAGAGACCGGAAAAGTGACATTAGAGTCCGGAAAAGATTTCGGAAAAACGTTATTTTCTAGACGAAAAATTGTCCAGAAAGTGTAAATTTTCTGGTCGGTTTTAAAAAAAGATATTTACCTCAAAAGGGACTAAGAGAAATTGCTGGAAATTATTTTTAAGTTTCTAGGCTGACCGCTAGGGGGCGTAACGGAATTTTCTCAATTATAGTAAACATGTACCAAAGGTAATCTTTTTTAAATCCAATGAAAATTCTCGACAACTTTTGTTTTTAATTTTTTGCCGTACCTTTTTGTTTTAAGGGAGGTATAGTTGAATTCACACAAACTTTTAACGCCGTGACATTTCAGTTCTGTCATACTTGTCAAATACTGCAGCAACTCATAAAATATAAATTTCTAATGGCTAAATTTAATTAGTATAATTGTACTGCACACAAAGTATGTCTATCTTGTATTATTTCATACGATTAAAAAGAGATAGAAATAAAAAGAGTTGGCCGAACAATTCCAGAAAAGAAAAAGAAAAAACACTGACCAATCTCAGCTGTATAAGAAATTTAGTAAGTTGGTGAAATCTAAAGTAATTAGACAATGACAAGTCTTGACATTTGGCATTAAAACTTTATGTGAATTTAACTATAGGAGGGGACAAATATTGCTATGCAAAAATATTCACAACTTTGGTTTGGCCTAACGGAATTTGACAAATTTGAACTCGCTATATAGGGATTCTTTTATTTTTCAATTTTATAAAAAACGAAGTCATTCTGAATTGTGACAAGCAAAATTATTCAGAAAAATGAAGAAATTGTTGATTCTGTTAGATAGCGCCCTCTAGCTGTCGCAGCGGCATTCAGAACGACTTTGTTTTTTTATTAAATTAATAAAACAAAAGAATCCCTATTTAGGGAGTTCAAATTTGACAATTTCCGATAATCGAAACCAAAGTTGCGAGTATTTTTGCATTTGTCCCCTCTCCTATCCTACTATGGTGTTCATTTTTATATTATATTTTCCATATCTCCGGTTAAACAAAAGATAATGGCTTGCGGTCTTCTCAGATATTCTTCTTATTTATTCGTCTATTTGCTTAAGTTAAAAAATATACAGGGTGTCCGGGAAAATGTGGGAAATCTCCCGGATATGAAAAAAACACGTGAAAAGAATACTACAAGGTTATATAAACTTCTTTTGTATCGGCCTCCTCTTCGGAGATATGGGCTCCCAAAGAGCTCCCATGGAATTAAGTTTTTGACACATAATTATTAAACCAACAGGTATATTTCAATTTTTTTTTCATATGATGTATACCAGGTAAGACCCTTCAAATTACTATCCCAGAAAGTGTGGCGAATTACTCACAGCTGCAGGGACGGACTAGTTGTGACACTAATGTGCCCATTTTTTTTCGCCCTGTATGATAAAAACTTTGGACAACGTTTTTTACATACCTTTAACTATTGACTAAAAATTAAGTACTCTTCGTTCATGTCGCTAATCCTAACCGTTTTCGGAAAAACGTAATTTTTGACATATTTACATCATGTATATTTAGCGTATTTCAATAAAAGATACATCGGTTTCATAATCCACATAATGTAGTGTACTATAATATGTAAGTAATTTTTACTAGCTATGTTATTGTTAGTAGTTGTTTGTTGTTATTATCGTTATCGATTCTATTAGGTACATTATGTCTACCAACCTTCCTTTTCACATTATTTAAAACGTTTTTAAATGGAAATAGATTGTATTTTTAAAAGTTAGAGTTGTAACTAATTAACTTTTTTCCCATAGAACTATTTGAGATAAAAATTTGATACTATCAGGAAATGATAATGGATATATGGGAGGAATCGAATTCAATAAAAAAAAGAGTAGTGTTAAATTTGAAAAAAAAATTCCTTCAGTTACAGAAAAAACTAAAAATCTGGCAACGTCGCAATTGTCAATTTTCAATTCAATTTTTTAAGTTATCTAACTGTACCAAAATTCATTGATTTAGCCTGGTAGTTTTGAAGAAAATTAGTCGTTCCGGTTATTTCAACTAACCCTGTATGTAACCACTATATTGCCAATGGTATGCAACCAGGCTATTGAAAAGAAGACAAGAGAGATACCACTATGCGGTTTGTTACCGGGATAGTGAGCATGCGCAATTGGTAGTATAAACAAATGTCAATCAGCTGTTGCTGCGATGCGAACAGAACCGGTAACTCATTATTTTCATTTTATGTCGCGTGGTGTTTGTGCGATTTTTAAGTGTTGTTTTGTCTAGTTTATCATAGAGACACTATAATAGGTTCTTTTAATTTGTAACTCTGGTAAAGGTACCTACACTACCTTTGCTTTCCTATGTAATAAACTAATGTTTTAAACATTTAGCACCAAAAAATAGTTAAAGGCATTTTAAGCCGGCCCTGTTCATTGTTTACATGATCCACCAAATGATGTGAACTGCGCAAACTCTGTATCCTGCTTTAGTCTTTCATAGGGGTCACAATCTTGTAACATGCCATTAGCAATATACTCGGGTATACACGTTACTAATTAAAAAATTTGCTTACCACTGTTTCAACATTGTTTGAATAAAAACAGGTTTTACAAAAACTTTTATTATAAAATGCATATTACTTCTAAAAATGGAGAAAATGTAATGATTCAAAAAACAATGTCAGAAGAATGGTAAAGGAACTTCAAAAATAGCATAAAGACAGGATCGAACTTAGCAAAAAATCTGGGGTATTTGTTGTCCAGGAGTTTAAGTTCTATTTATTTTTAAAAATTTTCTTTTTGGACGTAACGATATTGCGAATATAAACTGCTCGTCACAGTTCGGCAAATTGTTTTTTAACACCTTATTTACAGGTCTGTAGTTTGGAGACGACATCGCGGATTTTAATGCGGTTTGCAAAGTTTGAAATGTTGTTTCTTGCAGATTAAGAGTATGGTACGCCTTCAACGGAACCAATGTAATTTAATATGCAGGGCGAAAAAAAGGCGTGCAAAAAATAAAAAGTTTCAAGTAATTTTTTGTTAGCAGTTTTTTTCCGTGTTATATTTTAACGTTATTTTATAACCGAAATTAATATCTCGGTATGCCCTACTAGGGCAAGGATTATCCTATTTTTTGTAAAAAAACAGCTGTTTTGTATACAGTGTCACCAGTAAAGTTCGCATCATATGGGATTTTTTTTTATTAATAGCTTTATTCGAAATTTAACTTTGGCATCAAGTTCTACTTCGATCAAGATGAAAATTAAGCAAAAAAATAGTAGTCACGTGAATTTTTTCAAAAAAATAATTCAAAAGTGGGGTTATTTCTGAAAATATCGAAAAAAGTTATTAGAAAAAGTTTTTTTAAATGCAGTTTCTAGCCTACATGCAAAATTTCAGCTGCATAAGATAGTTTTGATTTTTTACCTATATTTTGTAAATTGCACCACTTTTGCAAAATAAGACTCAACGCAACCTACATAAAACTTCTCAGTTTTGACAAGGCTTTATTTCAGATACATTTTTTTCAAAGTAGCGCCATATTAAATGTGTGCTTTTCTAAAAAATCAAAATTGGTCTATTAAAATTTGGTCGCATGTGTTGCAAAGTTCATTTGTTTTTGACCCTGTATAAGGTAACTTCATAAAATAAGTATTTTTGAAAACGTAGTTTGTGTCTGAAAGTAATACACCTTAATATTAAGACAAAAAAAGAACAGTGTCTTTAGTAAAGTGGAAAATAAATTTTATTTTAACAACGTAAAGTTTATCTACTTTCAACGATTTAATTAAAAACCTCTATATTATAATTTATTATTAAGCTATGTCATAATAACGTTAACATGTATTACTTTCAGACACAAACTACGTTTTCAAAAATACTTATTTAATGAAGTTATCTTATACAGGGTCAAAAACAAATAAACTTTGCATCACAGGCGACCAAATTTTAATAGCCCAATTTTGATTTTCTAGAAAACACACACATTTAATACGGCGCTGCGTTAAAGAAAATGTATCTGAAATAAAGCCTTGTCAAAACTGAGAAGTTTTATGTAGGTTGCGTTAAGTCTTATTTTGCAAAAGTGGTGCAATTTACAAAATATAGGTAAAAAATCAAAATTATCTTATGCAGCTGAAATTTTGCATGTGGGCTAGAAACTGCATTTAAAAACTTGCTAATAACTTTTTTCGATATTTTTAGAAATTTTTAGACTTTTGAATTATTTTTTGGCAAAAATTAAAATTTGACAAGATAATGCGAATCACGTGACTACTATTTTTTTGCTTATTTTTCATCTCGATCGGAGCAGAACTTGATGTCAAAGTCAAATTTTGAATAAAGCTATCAATAAAAAAAAAATCCCATATGATGCGGACTTTACTGGTGACACTATAACTGAATACATCATCCCGTTGATGGCTGTTCACGCAGTTTTTTCTATTTAATGCACTTATTTGGTTTATTTCTTAAACAAGAAAAATAACGAATGACCCTAAGATATGTACCGGGAGTCCCAAATTACAAAGAGTCTGAGAAAATTACTGAGTTTGATTTATTTAAATTTAGAAAGTTTGAATTAAGGTATTTAAGCTTTTAAAGGGTAATACCTTTCTCGTAAAAACATCGTTCATATGCTTTAGACGATCTCTCGACACAGTTTTGGCAGTTTTGTATTTCAAGTCCTAGGATTGAAATTATTCTAATTTTTTTTTCACAAGTTTTTAACACAGAAATTGAAATGCAAACACCTAAGCAGACTATCACAATTACAACCTAAGGGCAAAAAAATTAAGGAATAACTTTTCTAGGACAAAGAAATCGCAGGATTCCCCAATCCATAGAAGTGTACGAACATATAATACTATACCATGGTTGGTTGGTTGGTTGGTTGGTTGGTTGGTTGGTTGGTTGGTTGGTTGGTTGGTTGGTTAAAGGCGGGGGTCGGGTTCGACGTGTGGCCCAAGCTTCTTACACTGCAGCCTTCTGGCTTATTGTGCGCCCCAGTCTTGTTAGAAAAGATTTGTTCCTTCTATGAGGTCCAGTAGTTTTCTTCCAAGTTTGTCGTGCGGGAGGTTATCGCCACGTCGAATGTTTCCGAAGATTTTAAATCTTTTACGGTTTAGCGCTTCGCAGCTGTATATGATATGGGAGGCGGTTTCATCCTCTTCGCCGCAAAGTCTACATTCAATGGGTCCATTATAGACTCCCATTCGTTGAAGGTGCTTTCTTAAGTGACAATGGCCTGTTAGTAGGCCTGTCACTTGCTTTAGCTGGGTACGCGTCAAGAGCAGCATTCCAGCTGATAGCTTCTTCGAGGGCCTATCGATGACGGCCCGTGCGTGTGCCTGGCCAGGTGTACCATTCCATCGAGATAGATGTTGTTTTTGTGCCCATCTGTCTAATGTTGTTTTGGTTGCCTTTTTTGATATTCCAAGGGCGGGTTCTGGGCCCCTGAAATTTTGAGCAGATCCGGTTCTTGCCAGTTCATCTGCTTTTTCGTTGCCTTTTATCCCTGAATGGCCAGGAACCCATAGGAGTTCAACCCTGTTGTTTCTGGCTGCCAGGTCTTTTAGGTCGTTAAGGCACTCCATTGTGATTTTTGATGTAAATCGGAAGGAGTTCAGAGCCTTTAGGGCAGCTTGGCTGTCCGACAGGATATGTATCTTTTGGTCGTGGTAGCCCTTTTCGATATTCTTTTGTACGCATGCTTGTATCGCATGAACTTCAGCTTGGTATACTGTGGCGTAGTTTCCCAGAGGGATGCTGATTTCCATTCTAGGTCTTTCCCCAAATACACCTGCGCCTACTCCGTTGGCCGTTTTCGAGTCTTAGTCTTAGCAGCGTTGACTTTGAGGTTTACCTTCTCACACCAGCGTTGCACGATGTTTAGTGCTCTTTGCATAAGCTCTGCTAATATAGTGGCATGTGTACCGATGATGAGTATTACCACATCGTCTGCATAGCCTTGGGCGTAGAAGCCCTCTGCGTTAAGACATGCTAGTAACTCATCTACCACCAAGTTCCATAGAAGAGGTAACAATACCCCTCCCTGCGGACAACCTTGCGTTACATCGGCCTTTAGAGTATCCCCATGTAGGCTAGTTTTGATTTGCCGGTATTGAAGCATGTTGTGGATCCATCTTCGTGTGGTATCGTCGACTCCATGTCTTTTTGCGGCAGACATCATTGCGAAACAGGAGGCGTTGTCGAAAGCCCCCTGTATGTCAATGAAAACGCCTAGGGCAATTTCTTTGTGATATAGCGCTGTTTCGACCCTTGTTATTAGGTTGTGTAAGGCAGTTTCACAAGATTTGCCTGGTTGATAAGCATGTTGATGTTCGTGAAGGGGTTCCTTCATGAGCGCCCCGTCTCTAATATGCCTGTATAAGTTTCTCTAGCGCTTTTAGTAAAAATGAGGAGAGACTTATGGGTCGATATGCCTTGGCTTCGGTGTATGTTGCACGTCCGGGCTTAGGGATGAAGGTGACATTTACTATACCATACACCATTTTCATTGGAGGAGAGAAGGAAGTGTATCATAATCTCAAAAACTTTTTGAAAAACAGGGACTGAAATGATTTTGAAATTACTGTTATAGAATTAATTTATTATTTATTTTTCTGTTACATATTATTCACTAAGGCCTCGGTGCCAAGCACGTAGCCAGGAAATCTATTCGGGGGGGGGGGGGGGTCCGGCAGTGACGTATTTCGGATTTTGATGAGGGTGGCCTTTCTTTCTTTCTTAAAAAATGCGCCGCAAGCAAAAAAATTTTAGGTGCCACGCCCTTTTTTTGACCCTCGAAACTTGAAAATTCTTAGTTTCGATAGCCTAACCCGAAAAAACGTAGATATTATATATAGAAATTTTATTTTTTTAAATTATTTTCTTTAAGTTATGTATAATATTATGTGTTATTTTCCTTACCTAAATTAGAAGAGAAGATGCAAAATGCATTTCTAGGGGGGGGGGGGGGGGGGCTTGCGCCTCCCGTAAATACGTCACTAGGGTCCGGAATTTTAGAATGAAGACAAAAGCATTTTCTGCTTATTTAAATAAAAAAAAATAAGAAACGGTTTTGTTTAGTATTATTTATTATTTTATTTAAGTACAACAACTGCAAAATTTATAGGTACACTCAAATCGTTGATTAAAGAAATTATTAAGATACGCACCTTACGACAGAAAGCGTGGCAAAAATAATGCGCCAGACGGAGATGTTTTACTCTGTCGCGATTGTTACTAAACCATAAGGCGCGCTCAAGTGGACACTATAACACTAGCTACGCGGCATTAGACGAGAATTTCGGGGGGGGGGGTCCGGACCCCCTGGTCCCCCCCCTGGCTACGTGCTGGCCCGGTGCCAGTTTGTAACTGATTTGAGGTATGTAATAAATTGACTAAAAAAAAAAACGTAAAACCCATATAGGTACCTACATCTTAACATAGTATAAAACAAAGTCGCTGTCTGTCCGTCCCTACCTATATATGCTTAAATCTTTAAAACTACGCAACGGATTTTGAAGCGGTTTTTTTTAATAGATAGAGTGGTTCAAGGGGAAGGTTTTTATGTATAACTAGCGACCCGCCCCGGCTCCGCACGGGTGCAATTTCAGAAAGTGGCATGCCGGGTTCTAATATATCGGGTTTGTTCGGGTTTGTTCGGGTTTGTATTTATACCAGCGGGTTGCAACGCATGCCGGGTACACGCTAGTACACAATAAAAACAGAAAACTAAATCTACTAGAAACAATAGCTATCAAATAAGCCATAAAAAACAAATGTAATGTTGTGAATAATCAAACCGAAATACCTTCAGGTGCTTCCCTAATTCTTAATAGCATACTTATTTAGTTCTTTTTGTACTCCTTTGAAAATGACCCGAAAGGGCCGAAACACGTGTCAGGAACCTGATTAAATTTGTGAAACATAACAAGTAGTTAATATTTTTTCTTCCTGTGCAATAAAATGGGACTTAATTGGAATTTTTAATTTTTTGCACGACTTCCTCTTCCACCCTGTATAATAGTAAAGTGCATTGATTACGGCATAGACGTACCGCATTATTAATCTGCAAGAAACAATAGTTGAAACTCTGCAAACCGCATTAAAATCCGTGATGTCGTTTCCGTACTACAGACCTGGAATAACCGTGTTAAAAAAACAATTTGTCGAACTTTGTGATGGACAGTTTATTTAAACGTACAGCGCAACTTAAGTTTAAAAAATCGGGCGGTAACATGTAACTTCTTCCGTAACCTTCTCAATTAATACCGTTTTCCGGAGTAATTGAACCCATCTCGATCTCGTCGTCGGAACTTCGTCGGTTGGTACCATTCGAACGATTATTCTTGCTGCTTGTATTATTCAAAATACTAGTGTTGCTACTGCGTTGAGCATCCATAAGGTTCCCGCGTAGGATGGCAATATTTTCGGGATCGTTGCTACTAAAATTGTGATACGACTGCTCGCTGCTATCGCTCGGTGTAATCATGAGGTTCTTATTCTTCGTCCGTTGGTTGCTACCGCTTGGCTGGTCGACGGAATTGTTGCTATTACTATGATTAGTGCTGATGTTTTTGCTTCGGGAACTCCCTGAGACATTGTCCGACGGCGACAGTTGCAACTTATAATGTGAATCATCGTTTTGCATCAATGGGGCGCTGCCCTGTCCTGGATTGGGGCCGGAGTTGTCCTTCGTCGGCGGTTCGATCATGTACACGCAGGAGCAGTCGTCTTTGCCCCTGTTGATAAAACAAATAGGCTTTTAGGGACGTTTTGTAAATTCCGATACGGATTATATGTTTCGGAAATTGAAAGTGTTTGTTGCGATACGGGCCTGTATAAATTTGAATAAACCGATATAATGGACTTTTTCACTATACTCACTTCATATTCAGCACTGACATGACATGAATTAGAACAGATAAAAATACCGTGCGAGCAAAAATTATTTGCATCAAAGAGGGCCTTGCATCTAAGGACGTAAAGCTTAGCCGTAGAGCTTAATACCTGTTGGGTGTCAGTAACTACCTGAATTAACAGTCAATCAGTTATTCCGTCATCTTTGACAGTCGTTACAAGTAATTTGATTCATCGCTAATTTTGCAATTTCTTGAACAATTCACACAATGGGCTTTACGGAACAGCACAAAACATTCATGGTTGAAGCGTATTTTCGAAACGGGGTTAGAGTAAATGGTGAGTGTCAATACAATCCGGGTTTGTGCATGGACGATTTTCACGAACATTTTCCTAACGTTGCTTTTATTGCTGGGGATTTTTATCATTGCCTGAAAAGAACCGTGGCTGTGTTTAGGGAAACAGGTTCTATACAACACAAAAAGAAGCAAAAGAAGACCATCTGTAAGAACAGAAGAACATGTTGCAAACGTTCGTAAAATAATGCAAAATACGCCAACAAATTGTATAATACGCCTGTCCCAAGAAGTGGGAAGATCTTATGGAACATGCAGGGCTATTCTTAAGAATCAGCTAAATTTATTTCCTTATAAAGTGCAAGTATTCCAAGAAATACAAGCCGCAGATTTTAAAAGACGCAGGAATTACTGATTGATCAGTTTTCGATCAGACATTGAATTCCCACCTAGATCACCTTGTTTAACGGTTATGGATTACTTCGTTTTTCCTCATTTAAAGAACACTATTTTTAAAACACCAGTTGCAAATTTAGAACAATTACAAGAAAGGATTTTCCAAGAATATTTCTCCAGAGATGCTGGTCAACACTTTCGAAAATATGAAGAGTCGTGTGAATTTATGCTTGGAGCATGGCGGTGGCCAGTTTCAGCAATTTATGTAAATTTATTTTTCTTTTTCTTTCTGTATATTCTTACTTTATTAATTTTGTAAACAACAAAAATAAATTTGTATATGCCTACTTATTTTATTACTCATGAGTTTGGCATATCATGTCATAATATGAATTTGACAAAATTTTAACCTAGATTTGGTTAAATATATCGTCCCCATATCATTGTGATCTAAACCAAGCCCCACGTTTTTTTTTTAATCCAAGCCCTCTTTGATGCAAATAATTTTTGCTCACACGGTATATCCCAATAATAAAAATCGTTCTAGAGTGTAGTGTTACAAGTTTTCCGGAAAAGTTCGATCGTCTTTTCAATAAAAGTTCGGAAAAGTAGGAAAAGTAAGAGTTTTACGGTAATTTTAAGTTTGCATCTTGCATTGTGATGTGTTATTGTGTGTAACTTATGCAAATATGTACTAATAACACACAACCTTAAATGGGAGCAACATATAAATGGAATTGTGAAGAGGACGAACACTACAATCTATCTGATACGACGATGCTTCATAGACATGTCCCCAGAGGTGTTTTTGCGAGCCTACAAAACGTATGTGCAAGTACATTATTGCACACGTAAACGGCGACCGTCCTAACGGCACCGTTTACGCGATTTACTGCGTTCGTATTATCCTTGCACACATGCACGGTTTTCGCCAGTTTGATTCTATTTTGATTCGAATATGGAAGGAAACAATTCGGTGCATTCTTTGTACTATTTGGTCAGTTGAGGGAAGACGAAAAAACTTTTTCAATTATTTAAGGATGTCCATATCCAGCTTAGATGACATACACGAACGAATAAAAAGATTTGCTTCAACGTCAAGAAACATTTATGAGAGAGTGCATACAGCCTATGGAAATGTCGGCTGTTACAATCAAAATCAGGATTGACCTCCAAAAATATTTCATTCCAGGCACTTTTTGTGCCGTTTCTGTCCTTATATAGAACTTGTTTTGTCCCAAGTAACCGGCCTTAGGTTAGGTTAGAGTAGCAGACCTCTGGCATTGTCCAAACAGTCACACGTAGTCCTATAAGGACCGTTTTGGTGCCACACATGTTCCGCGGAACCTATTTGCATCAGCTTCCTGATGGTTAACGCGATCGTAAAATAATCTTGACAGCTCAATCAAACCAGCCACTGCTTTTTTTTTATTTTTATTTTTTTTTTATTTTCTTTTTTTTTTATTTTTTTTTTATTTATCGTATGGCATTACAGCAACAGCAACTTAACAATATTAATGTTAGTGATCATGATATATATATAACATAGTACAACATAGCATAAAAATATATATATAAGCAAAAGGCAAGGAGGATTTGTGAGCATAATTTACGACGTCATATGTGGTCAGGGCCTCAGTCAGAGCTCTATATCCAGGGAGCGCAGCCAGTCCAGTGCAGGGGGTGTCGCATCGATAATGTCTCTGAATAATCCCAGGTACTTCCTCAGGGGGCACTCCCGGGCAATATGCTCCACGGTTTGCTCATCGGCTCCGCAGTCGCAGGCTGGGGAGTCGCGAAGTCCCCACTTATACATCATGGCATTGCATTTTGCATGGCCTGTCCTAATTCTATTGAGTCTGCTCCAGGTGCTTCTCTTCAAATCAAATCCTGGTAGAGCAAGTGTGGGGTCTACTATGCCATGTTTGTGAATTGTTGCCACGCTCCATTTATGGCGCCAGTCTTCTTTGATCTGGGAGTTATCTTCCGCCTCAGCCCATAGCCACTGCTGTTAATAAACTTAGTAAGTCGACCCAGTTGCAGGCTGCTCACTTCCTCCAGATCATTAAAAAATGGTTCGCCCAGTGCATTGAACCTTCTCCTCGCGAGGCCGGGGCATTCACACAAGAAATGCTGAATACTTTCCTCCTCTTTTTCATCTCTGCAACTTCTACAGAAGTCGTTAGTTGGTATTCGAATAGGTTCAGCGTGTCTTCCGAACAGGCAATATCCGGTGACTACGGCAGTGATGTTTCTTAGGTCCTTCCGACTGTGCTGTAATAGCGCTGCGGTTTTCCTGTTATCAAGTAAGGGCCACAATTGCCTGGAGATGCTACAAGTTGTAAACCCTGTCCATCTGCTTTGCGCAAGTTGTTCAGCTATTCGATCTATCTCTTCTTTGACTGATCCCAGTGGTCTAGCCACAGTATTCTCTGCTAGTTCGACAGACATGCTTGCGCCCTCCCTGGCGAGAGCATCAGCAGTCTCGTTGCCATATACTAACCGGCCTTGCTTCCACCAAAGATATAAGCATATCCATATCTATATCTACTGCCATTACGAAAAATATGATTATGATAAAATATACTAAATAAAACAATGTTCCCGCCAATGAACCAATTAAATGTCGTAAGCGCGGTACATGTGCGAGCACCAATTATTAATAATAATTATTAATCTTAAACTACTGGGCATGTCTCTCCTTCAACACGGTAACGGTCGCCGTGAATTGTAGTGGGGGCTCACGGTGACATCGCGGTGGAACGGAACCGTGTACACGATGCCGGTGCGTGTAAAAGGTCACATATGCTGCCTAATCCCTTAACCGTATAAACGGTGCCGTTAGGGCGGTGGCCGTGTAAGTGTGCAACGGGCCTTACTGGAACATGCAGTTGTGGCGTGGTGTCCATATTTTAGAAGGGATATACAAAATGGAAATCTGTCATATGAGGACAGACTAAAAGCCCTTAAACTCATCACTCATCACTTTGGAAGATCGCAGAAGCAGAGGCTGCCTAATCGAGGTTTATAAAATACTCCAGTGGCGGCTCGTGGGGTAGAGCCACAGTGCCATGGCACTACCTGCCCTCCTGTCTAGCGTCCTGCCCTTTACAAATTACCAAAAACTATTAAAATTAATATTCTCGTTTTTAAAGCAATTAGCAAAATAATTTAAAAATGGAACACAGTCGGGTGCAAATTTCCATCTAAAAGGAAGCGATTATGCGTAAAACGGTAACGTAGCTTCCGCGCCAAGCGCGACGAGGCACACGGGAGGTGACGAAGCGCCATCACCTCAATAAAAAAACGTTGAAAAATTACCTTGAATGCAAGCAGGCAAAAATCTCGATGGGTAGCCAGGCTCTCTTCGTTTGACCGTTTGATGTTAGACGTTTCAAACAGCTGATGTTCGCGTCGCGTCGCGATTTGTTTTCGTTCGGCCGGCGGCTGGTTTAATGTAGGGTTAACGAACTTTTTATTTTAGAAATACATAAGTAATGAATACTATTAGATTTTTAAAGGAAACTTTATGGAAAAAATACTTGGGTGTGCGGTTGTGATGAATCTAATAGACTATTTTGTTTTATGTGTGTTTTATTTGGTGGGAAGCAGACTTGGTCCCAAAAAGGTACAGATGATTTGGTCCATTTCTGGGACAAAATGAAGACACATGAAAAATCGAAGGTACATTTAAACAATATATTATTATTTAATTTCAGTATGCTTGGTAAAATTAACATTAAAACTCAATTAAATTCTGCATATCACAATGAAATAATGAAGAAAAACGAACAAATTGATAAAAACAGATACATATTAAACCAAATTATAAACTGCGTTCGGTTTTGTGGTGCATTTTAGTTGGCTTTGAGAGGTCATGACGAAAAAGAGACGTGGAAAAATAGGGGCATATTTCGTGAATTAATAAATTTCAGCTCAGAATTAGACAAAACTCTTAAAGATCATATTGAAAAATCGAAAGTATTTAAAGGAACATCAAAACCCCTACAAAATGAACTTCTGGACTGTATGTTAGATGTGTATCATGATGAAGTCATAAAAGAAATAAAGGACTCTCCGTTTATCGCAGATGAAACCACTGACATTGCTTGGGTGTTTCAACTTGTTATCGTGTTTAGGTATATTCAAGATATGATTGTAAATTCATAAATTAAATTAGGTGCCTTTTTGCTTATTTTTCCTACTTTAAAAGCAAGAACTATTAACAAAAAAGGGCGTGGCACCCAAAGTTTTGTTGCCTGCGGCGCTAAGGGTTTACCTGGCCCTACTTCACTAAAATGGCACGAGCCGCCACTGAAATACTCCACGGGCACTACACATGTTATATCGATTTCTTTCATCGGGATGCCAACCATCACCTTCGTGGACACTCTTTAAAATTAACTAGTGAACTTAGTCATAGACTAACCAGAAGGAACTTTATTACAAATCGAGCAGTGCAAAAGTGGAATGACCTACCAGACGAGATTGTTACCTCTCCTACGCTTAACGCTTTTAGAAGTCGGCTGGATGCTCACCTACTAAGGGGAGCATAGAATAGTGATTGTGACAGTTTTATGACGTATTAAGAGACTTACCGCGCAAATATAAAATACGACAGTCTATCGGACTTCCGCCTACTGTCTAAACCTATAATAATAATAATAAAGTATTTAACATTATGTTAGCCTACATATAAGTTTAGAAAGGTAACCGTATCAGTGAATTGTGTCATGACCAATAAATTCTATAGAAACCATGGGTCTACGTACCATACGTAAGTCAATAGGCAGTTGAAGTGCGGTGACGAACGTTAACGTATACGTACAAATTGACAGCTACGCATGCGCAGTAATCACATTTTGACGTACGTGTTTCAAGCAGTTCAACGGGCGTACGTTACATGGCGTTGTTTTACGGAATGTGAATAATGAACGTTACCCGAAGGGCCTCCGAATATAACCGATTATTTCCGAAATGCCGTTTTTTCACAAACAGTTCCTAACTTTTTTCTGTGGTTGTAAATTAATAACTTTATAATCACAACCGTTTTGCAGCTGAGCTGTGAAAATTGTTTATATTATGACAAAGGTGAAATTGCATTTTTTGCAGGTTACGTTAACGGACACAGAAGATAAGCACTTCAACTAAAATAATTGCCACCGGTTTGTCACGTTAACTCCTCAACTAACGTGCGTTAATTTGCTTACGTACTTCAACTGCCTATTAAGTGTTAAAGTACGGTTTTCATTGACAAAAAATTTGCAGAATTGAAGTTTTTAGCAATATGTTAGCCTATTTGGGTTAAAAAGATAACCGTATCATTGTAAGATCAATTAATCACCATCCAATAGAAGGTATAGTCTTCTTTTTGGGTCTGTGTAGGAATAAACCAAAACTGATAATATGGGGATTTCCTTGACAGTAAATTATTAATATTATACGGTCGCAAACCCACTCACTTTTAACCTAACCTAACCTGACACAGCGTTAAGCACATACAGTGTGAACCATTTCACATAAAAATGTGCCTTAAATCATGTGACAATTTGTCAGCTGTATATTTTAAAATTCTCGCACTTACTCGTTCGGTTTGACATATAACATCTTGATTTCCTCCCCACCAGGTCCGGTTCCGGTTCCAATTTTTTTGTTCATTACATCGTCCAATTCCTGATGTCGATTTTCCACTTTTTTTCTTAGAGTAGTTGAACTGATGACCAGCCGTTCGTAGTGGCTCTTGATTTCGTCGATTGTTTTGTCGTAGTTATTTTTCGATTTTATGCGCATCGATAGGCTTTTGTTGATCTAAAAATCGATGGTTTTTAAGTACGCGCTACAAGATTATTGACAATGTGAAACGCCCCGGACCCGGGGCTATTTTTTGCGTAAAAAATTTCCACAAAATTTCTTAAGGGTAAAATAAAATAATTAATACTTTTAGAATCAGTAATATGTGCAGAGGAACTCTTGTTTTAAAAGAGCTTAAAAGCCGCAAAAAGTGTAAAATTTTACCCTCTTATCAGTAAAACTGTGCGGGCAGGTCAATTTCTTCACGCGTCACCAGTGCTGAAGGCAGGGGTGAGCATACAGTGTCCGCAAGAAAGTCCGCATCAAATGGGATTTGTTTTTATTATTAGGTATAGGGTATAGGTAACAATTGAAAAAGCAGTTAGTTTTTGCTTACCTAAAAACCAAAAATGACGTATACTGAAGCAGCTACACGACTTGCGTTACCTGTCACATTTGACATTTTTAATAAAATAGGTTCAAAAATGCCCTTATTTATAAAAATATCGAAAAACTTTATTCCAGAAAGTTGTTTATTTAGGCATTTTTAGCCTCTGTACGAAATTTTGACAGTCTAATACAATTTTTATTTTTTGCCAGATTCTTGAAAATTTTGATCAACCCTCGTAGATTAACTTTTATACAAAGATGTAAAACCATTTGCCTTTACTTTATTTGTAATCTTAATGCAATTTTGTGTAAAATTTTTGTTTCCAATTATTTATTTTGCTTCAAAAACTGAAATTGTTATTGATCAGTATGTAATGTTTGATGCAAAGTTTATCGAATTACATCAGTTTTGTCAAAACCGACGTTTCTCATTTTTCTTAAGTTAGTAAACAGATGTACAAAAAGAAAATATTAGGAAGCTTTCGTTGAAATTTTACTTAATTATTATTATTAAATTAAATTAATTATATTAAACTATATTTTTGTTAAATAAAATATTTCGAGCGATTAATATTTATTCTTTTTGATCCAATATTAATTAAGTAAAATTTCAACAAAAGCTTCCTAATATTTTCTTTTTGTACATCTGTTTACTAACTTAAGAAAAATGAGAAACGTCGGTTTTGACAAAACTGATGTAATTAGATAAACTTTGCATCAAACATTACATACTGATCAATAACAATTTCAGTTTTTGAAGCAAAATAAATAATTGGAAACAAAAATTTTACACAAAATTGCATTAAGATTACAAATGAAGTAAAGGCAAATGGTTTTACATCGATGTATAAAAGTTAATCTACGAGGGTTGATCAAAATTTTCAAGAATCTGGCAAAAAATAAAAATTGTATTAGACTGTCAACATTTCGTACAATAGCTAAAAATGCATAAATAAACAACTTTCTCGAAAAAAGTTTTTCGATATTTTGATAAATAAGGGCATTTTTGAACCTATTTTATTAAAAATGTCAAATTTGACACGTAACGCAAGTCGTGCAGCTGCTTCAGTATACGTCATTTTTGGTTTTTAGGTAAGCAAAAAGTAACTGCTTTTTCAATTTTTACCTATACCTAATAATAATAAAAAATCCCATTTGATGCGGACACTGTATAAAAGCAATCAAAGAGACGCGCAAAGAAGACTCAATATTTCCCAATCACAAGTTATGGTCGTTACGCTGCCAGTTTGTTCTTTGGTGTAGGCAATCTATTCTTTATTAAAAATTATTGGATTTTTTTCTACTTATCCTAGATCTCTTCCAGCGCCGATCGACCGTACGGTCTACCACCCGGTGCGCTAGAAATCTTTGAGAACGAAATTAAATCCAAGCGCTGAATTGGGGTATTAACAACAATTTGTCGGGTACAATTGCAA
Organism: Polydrusus pterygomalis; assembly: GCA_963969555.1. NCBI lineage: Eukaryota > Metazoa > Arthropoda > Insecta > Coleoptera > Curculionidae > Polydrusus > Polydrusus pterygomalis. The sequence continues at coordinate 19,062,964 of OZ018385.1, read as the reverse complement.
ATTGATCAGACAACATCGGCGCAGAGCTACGTTTACGGTTCACTAATCCGGGCTTAGCTCATGGTGCTTTTGTGTCGCCAAAATGCAGTAGAAAAACCCGATGATTGCAGTTAATAAACAAAGACGGCAACAATCTTAAATTCATAATTATTTAACGGCCGCACCATACAGGGTGATTCACGTTGAGTGGCCTATTAGAAGATCTCGGAAACGAGTAAAGTAATATTTCTAAAAATGTGGTAGCGGGCATGATTGGCTTTGAACTTTTAAAATATTATATTTTGACGTTTGTATCACTTCCGGTTATACCGGAAGTTATGGCTAACTTTGGTATTGGTATTTAAAACGGAATACCCTGTATATTTTAGCATTTTTGGATACCTTATTGAAACCTAAGTAATGTTTATTAACAATGATCTATACCTATCTCTAACCGTTTTTGAGATGTGAATTATAAAATGCATTTTTTATGTAAAAACCTTACCGAGAAGAAAGTTCAGTAATTTTGAAATTAATAAAGCTAAACATTTAAAATTTTGTAGGCTTTTAACTAAAACATAGATCTTTAGACTACATTACTTAAGTTTCATGTTTTGCATACAGGGGTTTTTTAAAAGTGTGCCAATGTGGCCATTTAGATAAATGTGCATAAGTCAATTTTTGCAAATGGAACACCATATTTTTTATTTTAGTGACGTGTAGAGAATCAAATTTCCCATCTAAATGTTTAATATGTCAGTATCAATATTTTTAGTCGTTTTGGAATTATGAGCAATTTAAAAAAAAATATCTTAAAATATGTGTTTGTGTTAAGTTCATAAGACAATATTTGTGTAAAAAAGGCTTTAATTCCGATTTTTGTTTAACTTTGAGCTTTGTTACCAATTAGTAAAGTCGGCTTTGACTAAAATTGTTTTAAGGTTGACACTCACCTTAGGCCTGTTGTCATATTCTAGTTTACTTAGGTATTGAAAATTACTTTCATTCTTTATAATTTAAGAATGGCAAATAATAATTTACCACATATTTTAAGATTTTTTTAAAAAAATTTTCATACTTCCAAAACGACTAAAAATATTGATACTGACATATTAAACATTTAGATGGAAAATTTGATTCTCTACACGTCACTAAAATAAAAAATATGGTGTTCCATTTGCAAAAATTTATTTAAATGGCCACATTGGCACACTTTTACAAAACCCCTGTATGTAAAACATGAAACTTAAGTAATGTAGTTTAAAGATCTATGTTTTAGTTAAAAGCCTACAAAATTTTAAATGTTTAGCTTTATTAATTTCAAAATTACTGAACTTTCTTCTCGGTAAGGTTTTTACATAAAAAATGCATTTTATAATTCATATCTCAAAAACGGTTAAAGATAGGTATAGATCTTTGTTAATACAGGGTATTCCGTTTTAAATACCAAAGTTAGCCATAACTTCCGGTATAACCGGAAGTGATACAAACGTCGAAATATCATATTTTAAAAGTGCAAAGCCAATCATGCCCGCTACCAAATTTTTAGAAATATAACTTTACTCGTTTCCGAGATCTTCTAATAGGCCACTCAACGTGAATCACCCTGTATAATAAATAAAAAATATAAATATAAAAAATCTAAATATTCTATTAATAATAATGATAATAAAATATTACTTCAATTTCATTATTGAAAATATTTCTCTCAAAAGTTAAGATTAGAAAATTATCAAGACAAATAAATGGGGGGTTTAAATTGCAAATAAAGTTCAACCAAAACGTCTGCAAGACAAATTTGGCTTTTAATTGTTTTAAAATAAAAAGGTTAACGGACAACAGGGCATAACGGTACTATTAGTAACTGTAACAAAAATCGTTACACTTTTGCTTTCTAAGAGTCGTAAAATATGGGTCAAGTGCATCGGCACTGACCTTTTGTTTAGGTAACTTGTAACCAGGCCCGGTCCCAGCGCCCGGGCAACCCGGGCAGACGCCGGGGGCGCAAAATATTGCCAAAGGTAAAACAAATAAGCGTCTGTATAACCTTCGATGTATACTATACTATTTAAAAGATAAGGGCGCCCAAGTATTTTTTATAAATTCTGAAACAAAGCGGGTGCCTTTAAGGTGGGAGTATCAACATGCTTGCCAACCTATAACCTATTTCGGGTAGATTTATTTATGTTTTCTAGCTTTTATACAAAATTTAAAGAAAATCAGCATCGACTTGATATTCTATAGGTAATAATTGACATATTTAATAAATATCAAGGAATTTCATAACTTATTTTAGGAGAATTGTATAGCGAAAAATATCAGGTAATATTTTTTTTAACATTATTATGTCATTGTCACTCATTGTTCGTTCACTATACAATTCTCCCAAAATTAGCAATGAAATAAATTGATATTTTTGTAATATATCAGATACTACCTAAATAATGTACCGACGATATTGATTTGCTTTAAATGTTAGTTATTAAAATAATAAACTCAAAAAATCAACGCGAAATAGGTTATAGGTTGGCAATAGATTGAATGACGTTGATAATTCAACCTTAAACCATTTAATAGGGGTCAAAATAACATCGAAAATGGAACATCGATGATCTTTAAACCTCGACATTTATAGTCCGCCCTTAGCGCGACGCGGTGAGCGCGGCGCGGCGACTAAAAAAGAAACAGCAGGCTCAGTTCGATAGACTCGTGTCGACTTGTTTTTTTTCTAAAATTAAAACATTGAAGGGAGCAAATTATTTGCAAATTAGTCACTGCAGAGTGCACAGAGAGCCGATTGTGCATTAAAAATATTTTGTAACCTTTTTAGTATTTTTATCTGCTTGTTTTTTAACCTCTCCTTCTTAAAATATCACGTCAAAGAAAATAAATATTTTTGATGGTATAAGTATATACAGGGTTGGGCAAATGTTCCGGAACGGCTTAATTACAGGCGAACGAAAAGTGATATCGGATCCGGATTTTGGGCAATCTATAGGACTAAAATTTTACTATTTGACTATTATACCATATGTCAGTAATGTCACCAGCTGTCAAGTGTTGACGTTAACAATGAATTTCCTGCGTTCGAGTTACATCCGGTTTAACCGGAGGTTGATTTTTTTGGGAAGATAATAAAATTTGAAGATAGGGACATGTAAGCCGTTTTGCTCTAAGACGTACTGTTAGAAAGTTATAAGCTGTCAAAGTTAAAAAATGTCACTTTTCGAGAGTCAATATCTCGAAAACTATGAAGTATAGACTAATAGTGCATTTAATAAAAAATAATTATAATTTTATGTGGAAATTAAAAATGTAAAAATATACAGGGGTTCCATTTAAAAAAAAAATAACGTCAACACTTGACAGTTGGTGACATTACTGACATATATGGTATAATAGTCAAATAGTAAAATTTTAGTCCTATAGATTGCCCAAAACCCGGATCCGATATCACTTTTCGTTCGCATGTAATTAAGCCGTTCCGGAACATTTGCCCAACCCTGTATACAGGGTGTCCATTTAGTGTGCCGGTGAACGATATATCGTAAACGGTCGACTTAAGGAATAAAACTTTTATACAAAAGTTGTACATGTTAATGTCGCGCACCTTTTAAAAATAATTTTAAATATACAGGTTGGACCAAAAATCCAGGGTGGGCCAGACATATCTTTTTTTAAATGGAACACCCTGTATATTTTTACATTTTTAAATTCCACATAAAATTATAATTATTTTTTATTAAATGCATTATTAGTCTATACTTCAGTTTCCGAGATATTGACTCTCGAAAAGTAACATTTTTGAACTTTGATAGCTTCTAACTTTCTAACAGTACGTCTTAGAGCAAAACGGCTTACATATCCCTATCTTCAATTTTTATTATCTTCCCAAAAAAAATCAACTTCCGGTTAAATCGGATGTAACTCGAAAGCAGGAAATATAGCTGTTCCGGTTTAACTGGAAGTTGATTTTTTTGGGAAGATAATAAAAATTGAAGATAGGGACATGTAAGCCGTTTTGCTCTAAGACGTACTGTTAGAAAGTTAGAAGCTGTCAAAGTTCAAAAATGTCACTTTTCGAGAGTCAATATCTCGGAATATCTCAGAAATTATGAAGTATAGAATAATAATGCATTTAATAAAAAATAATGGGCCTTTTCACTATTCTTAAATTTGATACATTTGGCAATTGTTTAGTCGGTGCTATAATAAGTGTTTTTCATCAATAAAACTATTGCTAGGTCATAACATTAATTTATTTCACCACAGTAAAAACCGGGTAAAATTCAACCAATTTGAAAATCTCAAAACAGGCGCGACTCATAGACGTAGATATGTTTAAAGCTTGCTAGAGCGCATGCGTTTAACCTCGCACACGCGTAAATGCTGATCTGTCGAACTGCCATCGGCAAATTAAGCCGCTGTTGCCATATGTAGAAAGTTTTATAATCTTAATAATATACTTTCTTCTTAGAACTTTATTTGGATACTTTTAATAAATATAAACATAATACTGGTAAAATAATTCATTCCGCAGCTATTGAATGGAAAACTGGTATATTATAATTACTAATAATTGCTAGTCAATTACCATTACACTGGTACTATAAACTATAATAAATGATTTTTGAGAGTATCGGCAACACTGTCAAGCTGCTGATTTTGTGAATTCTTGATATTTTAAGCCAGCGACTCGGCTATTCCTATCATTCCTCTGTGCATCAATCTTCCGGCGCGATGACGTAAGTATGTTTAAGTCCGTGTTTTTATTCAAGGAGTTTTTTTATTTATTTATTTTCTCAGTTATGGCTTAAAAGTATAGAAAAGTAAAAACACAGAAAATTTTATTTTTTGTTCCTTTATACACTACTACCAAAATCAACATTTAGTGAAAAGGCCCATTATAATCTTATGTGGAATTTAAAAATGTAAAAATATACAGGGTGTTCCATTTAAAAAAAGATATGTCTGGCCCACCCTGGATTTTTGGTCCAACCTGTATATTTAAAATTATCTTTAAAAGGTGCACGACATTAACATGTACAGGGTTATCCAACCAAGACTAGACAAGGCGATTTTTTGACTTTTCCTGTACTTTTATAAAAAAACTGAAATAGCCATCTTAAGTCATTTTCTCCCGCGAATTCGAATATCTTCAGCAAAAAACAATTGAACATCAAACAAAAGTACTAGGGGTTACTTTGATATTTTTTTAAATGGAACACCCTGTATATTTTTACATTTTTAAATTCCACATAAAATTATAATTATTTTTTATTAAATGCACTATTAGTCTATACTTCATAGTTTCCGAGATATTGACTCTCGAAAAGTGACATTTTTGAACTTTGACAGCTTATAACTTTCTAACAGTACGTCTTAGAGCAAAACGGCTTACATGTCCCTATCTTCAATTTTTATTATCTTCCCAAAAAAATCAACTTCCACTTAAACCGGAACAACTATATTTCCTTCTTTCGAGTTACATCCGGTTTAACCGGAAGTTGATTTTTTTGGGAAGATAATAAAATTTAAAGATAGGGACATGTAAGCCGTTTTGCTCTAAGACGTACTGTTAGAAAGTTATAAGCTGTCAAAGTTCAAAAATGTCACTTTTCGAGAGTCAATATCTCGGAAACTATGAAGTATAGACTAATAGTGCATTTAATAAAAAATAATTATAATATTATGTGGAATTTAAAAATGTAAAAATATACAGGGTGTTCCATTTAAAAAATATCAAAGTGACCCCTAGTACTTTTGTTTGATGTTCAATTGTTTTTTGCTGAAGATATTCGAATTCGCGGGAGAAAATGACTTAAGATGGCTATTTCAGTTTTTTTTATAAAAGTACAGGAAAAGTCAAAAAATCGCCTTGTCTAGTCTTGGTTGGATAACCCTGTACAACTTTTCTATAAAATTTTTATTCCTTAAGTCGACCGTTTACGATATATCGTCCACCGGCACACTAAATGGACACCCTGTATATATATTTAAGAAAAAAATATGAAATAAAAATTTCGAGGGCGCTAAATAAGACCCTTGCCCGGGGGCGCCGGAAGGTCTAGAACCGGGCCTGCTCGTAACAGATGTTGTTTTGTCTCCCTTGGGTATTTTATTTTGTGGTACTTGAGAACAAAGATTGGACGTTATTACGCAGTAATAATCTTCTGAAATCTCAAAATTTAGTAAGCCTAAGGTTTTATTTAAGAAATCTACGCTTGTCTTAAGAAAGTCACCTACTATCTGCAAGACGTATCATGTTGTCAGCTTTTAACTACAGTACAGAATCATTTGAGCGACATGTCGCGTTGTTGTGCGAAGACAGGGTCTAATAATTAATAACATATCGCGGAAAGCGATATGTTAATAAACAAAAGGGCTCCCTTTAAATCAGTGTTTATTAGGGTAGGACCCTACTGTAAAATCCTCACCAAACATAACTTATAAGTCAATTTCTCTATCTCGGCCTCAATTCTTCTCCTTTCCTCATACTGTTTTTGTATAATGTGCTCCAAAGTATTCTTTTCTTCCTCTATACTACACAGATACTTTACGATATCCTGATTGTTGTCGACCAGTACCCTCCCCTTTTCCTCTACACATTTTTCCGTTGATTTTTTCATGGTCAATTAATTTTGGAATTAATTTTAAAATGATTCGTGAAATATGGAAATTTGGAAATAAAAAAGAAACATTTGTTTACTAACAAATTTTGGCAGATGTCGCTTTTGACGTTTTGTTGACAATTTAATTTTTTTACAGGTATTTTATTATATACCCGTATTAGTAGGGGAGCCCAACAGGGGATTTTGGGATTTACTCAAGCGCGACAGATTAACATATGGGGGATACCTTGCACCCTGTTGAATACCTCTGGCATGCAAGGGCGTCCATAGAGCGTTTTTCAGGGGGGGGCAAAAACTTAAACAATAATTTTTTATATATGACTAATTATTTAACATATAGGTACCTTATGCCTAACGGAACCTACAGAATTCGTAAAAAATAAACACTAAATTACAATTTATAAGTTTTCATCATAAAATAAAAATGTTAAATTCCTAGACGTCTTGCCAAACTCGTTGATTACTTTTTTTAATAAATTTTCTTAATTTTTTTGTAAATAATCATAATCAGTTTAGTGATTTGTTGGTTTCTACTAACTAACCACTGTACTATTCAATATTTACAGGCGCGGATCCAGAACTTTGCTTTGAGGGGGGGGGGGTCATCATGATATAAATGAAGTTAAAAAGCGCCGCAGGCGACAAATTTTTGCGACCACGCCCAAAATTTGACAGAGAATGCGCTATAGGCGAGAAAATTTTCAATGATAATTTTTACATTAAAAAGGATAATATATGCATGTAAATTAATGTTAAAGTGAATTCAAAAAAAGAAAAAATATAACTAATTTATGGTATAGTAATGTTGTCATGAATCTTGTGAAAAAGCTGCAGAGGTAGTAAAAACAGTAAATTCATTTATTTATTTTCTGTTTTGGGGGGGTCATGACCCCCATGACCCCCCCCCCTGGATCCGCGCTTGAATATTTATACCGAGGGGTAATTCACTGGCGAAAATGGTGTACAACTTCTGCAAAATACAAAAGAAAATACAGAAAATAAGAGGAAAATGCAGAAAATACGAAGAAAATACAGAAAATAAGTGGAAAATACAGAAAATACGAAGAAAATACAGAAAATACGAAGAAAATACAAAGAAAATACGAGAAAAATACAGGCAACATAAGGAAAATATGGAAAATACGCGCGCCAATCAATTTGGCAATGACGTAAAGTCGTTAACGCTGCCGGGTTTTCGACGGTTTTAATGATGGGAATAACCAACTTAAGATTCTGGAACAACGCTGCTTTGACTTCTAAAAAAAAATTTAGTAAAGCCAATTTTTTTTTGGCGAAAATGGTGTACAAGTTCTAGAAAATACGAGAAAATACAAGGAAAATACAGAAAATACGAGAAAAATTAAGAAAATACAGAAAATACGAGAAAAATTAAGAAAATACAAGGGAAATACAGAAAATACGAGAAAAATTAAGAAAGTACAAGGAAAATACAGAAAATACAAGGAAAATACGAAGAAAATTCGGCAATATGGAAAATGGTGTACAAATTTTTCTCAGTGAATTACCCCTCGATTTATACTGAATTATGAAATAAAATAGTAATGTGGACGCCTAGGGGGGGGGGGGGGCAAGTGCCCGTTTTGGACGCCCTTGCTGGCATGTCTAAGCCCTCTATATAGTGCCGCGCGTGTACGGCAGCTGATAAGAATAGTAAAAAAAAAATCGATAGCTGGATTTACTCGAGCGCGTCAGATTAAGGTGTGGGGGGTTAATTACATGCTAAAGAATCTGCATTTCAATAATCTGACGATTTGAGTGTGACGTAATGAAGTGAGAGGGTTACAAACTTGCAAAAAAAAAACGTGACATGGACATCCTCGAGCGCGGTCAATTTTTTTTTTTATTTTGAAGGAAATAATTCAAGGATAACGGGAATGTACGGGGATGTTTTTTAAGTTAGCAGCGCGTTCACTCAAAAAGTAGGATGTAGAACTTTTGGCCAAGTATTTATGGATTTTGTCAAAAATGACAGGTGTCGCATGTCACATTTAAAACCAAGCATTTGATTTTTTTAAATGAGACACTCATATTAGAAGCGCATTAGATGGTTCCTTTTCTTCCGATTTCAAAAATATAACACACTTATGCATTCTTCTCTTAATTCCATCAAAAATATGTAAAAATAATATTATTAAAAAGCATCAAGATATAGTTATGAAACCGTTTTGTTGCTATTAATTTTGTCTTTATTTATATCGCAGTCTGTCACTCTTATTGTTATTACTCGTTCCGAATTTTGTACCGAAATATTTTTGTAAGTGAATTAAATTTTGTAAGATTTAAGAAAAAAAATCATGAATTTTTTTTTTAAACGGTTAGATTAACAAAATCCCTCAAAATAATCGTCAGATTATGAATCAGGACACCAAGGTGAACCGTCTGTATGAAAATCTGACGCGCTCGATATGTCAAAATACCGTGTTTTTTTTTGCATTTTCGAAAAGTCGCCACAAGCTTGCGTCACATCCGAATCGTCAGTCTATTGAATGGGAGCTTCCTTAGGGATCCCTTAACATCCTCTTTGAATATCTGACACGCTCGAGTACATTTTTTTCCCGCATTTTTAACCCTTCCGTACCGCCGCCCCCACCATCAAAACCGGCAGATTAATGTACCTCCGTCATAAGAGTCACGTGGGGCATATACACTATTAATATCAGACGCGCTCGAGTATATCCATGTGACTGTTTTTTTTTCACATTTTTGAGAGCCTGTAGTAACTCCCCCCACCGGTGAAAGGGTACACATGATATGACATTTTTTCCTTTCTACCATACAATCTTCAATATCCAATAGGTCCCCACGACGTGCATGGACGATTTTCACGAACATTTTCCTAACGTTGCTTTTATCGCTTGGGATTTTTATCATTGCCTGAAAAGAACCGTGGCTGTGTTTAGGGAAACAGGTTCTATACAACACAAAAAAGGAGCAGGAATACCATCTGTAGGTAAGAACAGAAGAACTTGTTGCAAACGTTCGTGAAATAATGCAAAATACGCCAACAAATTGTATAAGACGCATGTCCCAAGAACTGGAAAGATCTTATGGAACATGCAGGACTATCCTTAAGAACCAGCTACATTTATTTTCTTATAAAGTACAAGTATTCCAAGAAATACAAGCCGCAGATTTTGAAACACGCAGGCATTACTGCAGGAATTTATGCTTGGAGCATGGCGGTGGCCAATTTCAGCAATAATTTATGTAATTATTTTTCTTTTTCTTTCTGTATATTCTTACTTTGTTAATTTTGTAAACAACAAAAATAAATTTGTATTTGTCTTTTATTACTCATTAGTTTGGCATATCATGTCATAATATGAATTTGACAAAATTTTAACCTAGATTTGGTTAGATATATCGTCCCTATATCATTGTGATCTAAACCAAGCCTTACGTTTTTTAATCCAAGCCCTCTTTGATGCAAATAATTTTTGCTCGCACGGTACTAGCCTTTTCATAAAGGCACTGTGACTGACCACTACAGGCTTCGCGGTAAAGTCAGCGGCACGGAGTTGAACTAAATAATTTGCGGTGCGTTTTACGTGTCAAATTATGAGGCTAAGATTTGACATCCGTTCATCTTTGCTCCACGAGGTAAAAGTCAAAATTTTACCTATTTTTTTTAATGAACAGGCCTGTATTCTGTTTCACTTACTCCTTCTTAAATCTCCAGAAGGTCTTGATACACATTTTGGTGTTGCAAGGCCTTATGAGATTTAAGGGGAGTAAGTGAAATAGAATACAGGCCTGTTCACAAAAAGTAGCAAGTGAATGTTTGACATTGAACGTGGACTACGCATGCCTTCTACTACTAAGCTAGTAAATATACAAACTACCTGTATAGCTGAGAAGGAAACCAAAGTCTGCATTCAATGGGTCGATTGTAGATTTCCATTCGTTAAAGGTGTTTCCTTAAATGACAATTGCATGTTAACAAGGCAGTCACTTGTTTTAACTGGATACGCCTGAGGAGTAACATTCCAGTTGATAGTTTCTTCAAAGGTTTGCCAATTACGGTCCGTGCGTGTGTTTGACAAGTTGTACCGTTCCATCGAGATAGATGTTGTTTTTGCGCCCATATGTCTAATGTTGTTTGTTGTCTTAAGATGCCCAGACTTAAATCCAATGGAAAATGTATAGGGTTATATTAAAGAATATTAACAAATTCAATGATTTTCGTCCATAAAATGCAGACGAGTTTTGGCGGACAATTCATTATTCATTATAAATTTTAGGACCATTATTTTTTAATATTTATATTAACGACTTATTTAGTATAAATTGCGATGGACAAATTCATACTTTTGCAGATGATACTACAATTTTTTATACCGATACAAATTGGGAAAACTTAAATAATAAAATTCAAAAAGATTTTAAAATTATAAAAAATTGGTTTGATAACAATTTGTTAACAATTAATTTTAATAAAACAAATTATATTCCTTTTACTTTAAACCTAAATAACCTATCACGAAATATGAATAGCATTCAAATAAATGAAGACATTAATTTTTAAAGTTAATAAAATAAAATATTTACGAATTATTTTTGATAGTAAATTAAATTGGAATTTTCACTTAGAATACTTAATTAAAAAATTAAGAAGTTTACTACCGATTTTTAAAAACATTAAAAATTTTTATAAGACATAATAAGGCATGGAAATATTATATTGCGCGTTAGTTAAAACTCATTTAAATTACGGAATTTTAGGTTGGGGAGGAATAAATAGAACTTTAGTTGAAAAATTAGAAATACTACAAAAAAGGTTTCTAAAAATTATATTCAATAAATATTATCTTTATCCTTCAAAAGAATTATATTCAGAAACAAAAAAGTTAAACATAAGACAACTTTACATTTATAACATCTTAATAAATATATTTAAAAATAAAAACCTTATACAATTTAAAAACCATAATCATAATACACGCCATAAAAATGAAATAACCATAAAACCTAAAGTAAATAAGTCCATAGGACAAAAAAATTTCAAATATTTTTATTTTTGTTTAAACGATTTTTTACCAACAAAAATAAAAAAATTAATTTCATTAAAAAAATTTAAAGTCGAAATAAAAACATGGATATTAAAAACAGACAATTTGAAAATATTTTTAGAAATGCTTTAATTAATTAATTAATTAATATTGTTCTGAATAATTTATATAAGTAAGTAATATTTTTTACTTAAAAATTATAAATTAACAATTTTATTATAGGTAATATATTTCTTCAAAAAGAACTGCGTTTATACTATAAATTAACATTTTTACTTTAAAACTTAATTTTTAATGCATATTTATGATTTATGATTTTACATACTATACTAAAACAAAAAATAAGATTTGCCCCTAATAAGCTTAGCTTCAGGGGATTGAAAAATAAGTTTATAGAAGACAACATAAACATATTTTGAAGAAGTAGTCCATACTCAAAGTGGAGTTGAATAATATAGGGAAAAGAAAAGCATAAAGTCTTTCTCCACAATTTTAATTCAATAGCTAGGCTAGAATCTGTTTCGAGTGTAGAAACATGTCGATTCTAGCCTAGCTATTGAATTAAAATTGTGGAGAAAGACTTTATGCTTTTCTTTTCCCTATATAAACATATTTATTATATTATTAAATTTTAAATAAACTTATTATTATTTATTTATTTTTATTTGATTAAGTTCTTGTTCTTTTTTTTTGTTTCTGTAAATAGAATTATTACTTACTATACGGCGTATTTTATTTCTAAAAGTGAAACATTTAACCCTTAAATAATTACATATTTTTAATAAATTACATTATCAGATAGTGAAAACCTTCATTATAAAGTCCAACATAATATATCATTTTGGTGTCCGGATTTCCAGTTCGTTCGTCAAGTTGTACGCACACGAATGTGTACCAACTTTTTATTTTCGGTACAAAATTTTTGTTTTTACTAAATATTTTTTCCTTTTCAGCTACGATAGCCGTTCCCACCACCCCCCTCCAAGTCCAGACGAGGCGGCAGAAGCTTATAAACACGTCACCGCCCACGCCACACAGAATCGAACTTAGGACTGACAGCAACGAGGAGAATAACTGTAAAAAACCTTTTGTGTTGGGTCAGCCGCCTGCACCGAAAGCGAGAAAAAAGTAAGGAAAATGTACTTGAGATTTCTCCCCCCTTCTAACGCAGCAAATTATTTCAGATTTTAAGACTAGGTACATTACAAACGTGTGAAGAACGTGTCTTTTCCTTTATTTTTTTTTGATAATTTGTAAAAATATAGGCGTAATTATTTTTTAAAGTTGGGAGTTTTGACTGACTTTCAATTTTTTGAGCAGGCCTCCTGTTACGTTGAAAATTCTGGATCTCTTATTTTCAATATTTTATATAACATATTTTTATCAATAACATCGGATCACTAGATCAGTCACAAAAATCCTTAAGATAGAATTCTCAACGTCATTCAAAATTTAAGATATCGAAATGTATTTTCTGTTGCTAGTTTCTTATTACTGGCCAATGAACAGCTGTATAGAACACGCCCCGCGCCAAGATCTAGTTTGACATTTGTCGATTTAATTTTCAGGTTAGAGAGGTATTTTTAATTTGTGTTTAACACTTTGTTTATGTATTTGCGATACAACCGGTGAGCTTATAAAAATATACAGTAACAACAAAATAACCTGTTCTGTCGACAAAACGAAAAAGATAAAAGACGGTTAGGTTGTCGATTTATTGACGGTTAGCAATTCAACCATTTCATTGGTCGATCTTTCTTGAAATTGATTGGAGGAAACACTGTGTTGTACCATCATAATTTATGTTTTTTATTTCTTTACCTATTTCTTCTTGCATATTGCTTATTTTTTAATTGTGTCTCGGCCTTTAAGCAAACCATTTTACTTTGCTTATTATAAACATATACAAGGACGAAGAGTTTCTGCAACTGGCAACAGACAGTCATACAGATTGCTTGGATTCGAAAGACAAGAAATTCTAGAGGCACCTCTTTGTGATGAATACTGTTTTGTTCACAGTTTTTGGGAACGGAATTTTGGGCCCTTACTTCTTTGAAGATGAAAAAGGACACAATGTAACAGTGAATCAAGAAAGATGTAGGCAACAGATTGAATTATTTTTTAGAGACCTTAAACGCTTCAACAGAGCTAGACTACATTTCGATAACAGGATAATATATTCAGAAAAACTGACTTCGTTTATCCACTACGTAGCCCCGACTTGACCCAGCCTGCACACGGACTCTGATGAACAGAAAAGTCATTATCGAATCGCAAAGTAATGTTATTTTAGAAATGTGGTACTCCGATCGCTTTTTCTCTTTCTTTTCTATTGTTTTCGTCCTTCCCCTCCAGCCCCGATAGAATCGAATTGAAACGAAAATAAATAGCAGCAGATTCACATTCCGCATAATGTAAAGAAAAAAGACAACCGACTATAGACAAAGATGCCCTCCGTCAGTCGCCCCGTCGCGTATTGACAATATTGACAGTGTGATTGACAGTATTGTACCTTAACCTTAAAAAAGAAAACAATGTTTCAAACTTGTTGACGTTAGATTTTTGCGATTTATAGGTTAATAACTATTAAAGTTGACATTGGCACCAATAAAAATCAAAAATCCCTAGTGTTATTAGAAAAAAGCCGAGGACTTCCGACCTCTAATTCTATTATTAGAATCGAAATATGGGAGTAGCGAAACACGATTTCTAACGAACTTTTTCGAAACGCTTGCAAGCGAATCAAAATTAAAAATTCTATCTATCAGAGTCTTGCTGCTGATGCCTACATCTGGGGAATGATGACACACCAATATAACAATTTTTACAAAATTTACGCCAACCTCTATATTTATAGTATCCAATCTTCAGCAACGCTTCGAATTAGGTTTGCAATAAGATGATAGTCATGTGGATCATATTATCATACATTATTACCTTTGTAATATTAAAGTAATGGAATCGTGTCCGCACAAAGTAAAAAAGGGAAAATTTATATCGGTTTGCGGACACAAAAGTGTGATCAACCGGCCTATTTTTGCATTGAAGTACACAGGGAGGCCAAAACCAATGGACTCCCTGGGACCGAGTAGACAATAACAGCTGTTTCGGGTTTGTTCGGGTTCTTATTTGGACTCATCAGAAAGCCACAACCCGAAGCAACTCCATCGAAGGCACTGCAGCTCATTTAAATCTTGTTTAACAAAAAAGCAAGTAGTAAAGAAGCCCCAGCGCCATCACGTCGGAATGAACCCCAATGCAATAGTCAGGTACAATAAAGTGTTAAACTGAAAGGACTGCAGAAAAACTGCAAAAAAGAATAAAACGAAAAGCGAATAATTGCAGGTACTACAGTACAAACTAACTTAAAGAATATTTTCAAAAACCCCTCCACCAACTTCCAATACATTTTTCGGCACGTTTGTTAATCGCTCGGGTACCACGCTGGATTGAGTGGGGATTGTTTTTTATAAAAGCTGTAGGCTTTGAAAATTCGATCGCGGAGTGCTTTTCTCGTTTCCACTCGTGTTTCATATAATAGCGATTTTATCCATCCCCAAAGGCAATAATCAAGCGGGTTTAAGTCTGGTGTCCTCGGTGGCCAAACTTTCGGACCACCTCTGCCAATCCGGCGATTAGGAAAACGATAAATCAAGAAATTTCGCATACAGAGACTAAAATGAGGTGGGACCCCATCATGTTGAGGTACATTCGTTGACGAACATTTAAGGGAACATCATCCAAAATGTGTATGGTCTTCCAAAAACCGTAAATATCCTTCGCCAGTAAGACGCCCATCATTTTCAAATGGACCAAACAACTGGTCGTTGAGCATTACACACCAGACATCAATACTGAATCGATGTTGAAAGTTTCGTTCAAATGTAGCATGAGGGTTTTCATCTGACCACCGATGTTCATTGTGACAATTATTAATTCCATCAGGACTGAACTGAGCTTCATCGCTAAATAAAATGTATTTGTGCAGACTTCGATTTTGATGGATCCATTAACACAATTGTGCCCTTGAAGCAGGATCACCTAGTGCTGGGAAGTTTAGTTCACTTTGCCGATTTCAATCTTTCGTTCTCGTTCAATAAAGTGAATAGTTCAAAAGACTAGTTCGTTTAGTTCATTTAGTTCACTGATTTATACTGGCATATCGCCGCATGCATCGGTCGGTCAGGTGATAAAACCTATAATCTCGGTCGTCTCGCTCTCGCTTGCGTAGTACATTCCGTTTAGACTTTAGTTCGCCTTGTTTCAATCTCTCAGTAAGTACTGATTGAATCTTTTAGTTCAGTTGGCAGATTCGATCTTTTGAACTAGTTCGTTCGCGAACTACACAACTCTAGGATCACCATCTAGAAGATGTTGAACGGGTTGACCGTGAAAATGTTTTAAACCGTTTTTTCTAAGTGACTCCCATACGGTTAGATGTGATGGTATATGAAGTTCATTTGCAACCCATCTCGTACTTATACCTGAGTTCTCTGCGACAATATCCAGACCATTTTCTTCATTATTCACATATCATTCATTATTTCAATATAAAAAATTCAGAACCGATTATTTCAGAAATGGTTGAGAATCGAACTAAAACATATGGGTTCATTTCTCTTATTCTTACCCTCTGAACACATTCCCAAAATATTGCCCTTTCCTCCCCAAACACCCTGTATATGCAATTCTAGTTTGATATTAAATTAATTTTTAAGTTTTGTTATCTTTTATTTATTGTCATTTAAACCAAAAATTTGATTTCATATTTAAAAACTGTTTTTGGTTCCTTATTACAATGTGATTTCTTTTCAGATTGATTAATAACCAAGTCGTCAACGGCACACATCAAAATGGCGACGTCAAGAGTCAGGAAATCAAAGAATCTGCAAAAAATAACTTAAATATTAATCACAAACTAAATGGGCAGTTGAAATTAACAGGTGAGAGCGGCGCTGTTTATCAGATGGCAAAGCAATTGGTTTATGGAACCGCGTTACTCTATTTCATAGCAACGTTCAAAGCATCGCGCAATGAAAACAACAAGAATGAATAAATGGTATAAAAAACGGCATAAATGTAACCGAAATATCGCCTTCTGATATGAAGTTTGATATACAGGGTATCTCTATAGTGCGACAAAGTAGAATAACTCTTATGTTGTTGGATAGAAAATAAAAGTATTGTACCGGGTGAGCCAACGATTGCGCGGAGTAAATTTATGCCTTGAAGATAAGATTTGTCGATAATAAGCTTTTGTATGAAGGTATGGTTGGATATCTGGCACATTTTATAAATATTTTAAATTATACAGGGTGCGCCTAAAAAGTAGGATGTCATAACGTTACATTTTTTTAAATGGGACACCCTATATTTGAATACATTTATTGATTCTACGTGTTATTCGATACATTTTTATTAATGGTTTAATATACGAAAAAATTATAGTTTTTAGATAATTCGACTTATAATGAAAATTTTGCATTTGCAAGCATCTCGTTGTTGTGAAAATGCTACTTAAATTTTGACTCTAAGCGATTCATAACTTTTATACTTACTAAATAATGGGTTTCTTTCTTTCCTTTTCTTACTAAATAAAGTCAAAAATACATATTCACTATGAAATATTTGACGTCTCGTTTACAGGGTGTTTACTTTCTAGGACCAAAGTCAGAAAACTTCTAATTGAAAAATATCACTTTTATTAAATGGAACACCCTATATATTTTTATAGCTCGTCATAAACTTTTCAACTTTCGTGAAGAACGTCCTATCCCTATCTCTAATAGTTTTTGAAATATTTTGATATTTTATTATTTTTTGATTTTTATTATAGCATCTTTTGTCAATATATCACAGTAGCCATGGAAAATAAATGAAAATAATGGCAGTAGATGACATTAAGAATCAGGTCAATGTAAAATCTATGCCTTTTTACTGCAAAGTTTATTGTCCAGTCATTTTATAAGTTAGTACTCAAAATGAATTTTTCAAAAAATTAATTATTAATCATTATGATTCATGTTTTGGGCGAGGCGGATAAAAATTGTCTTTTTTAATTTAATGGAAATGGTTAATGCAACAGGCGTGATCCATTGACAAAAAAATGCTATAACGAGGACATTAAATCTCGAAATATCAAAATATTTCAAAAATTATTAGAGATAGGGATAGGACGTTTTTCACGAAAGTTGAAGAGTTTATGACGAGCTATAAGATGACTGAAAAATATATAGGGTGTTCCATTTAATAAAAGTGATATTTTTCAATTAGAAGTTTTCTGACTTTGGTCCTAGAAAGTAAACACCCTGTAGATGAGACGTCAAATATTTCATAGTGCATATGTATTTTCGACTTTATTTAGTAAGTATAAAAATTATGAATCGCTTAGTGTCGAAATTAAAGTAGCATTTTCACAACAACGAGATGCTTACAAATGAAAAATTTTCATTATAAGTCGAATTATCTAAAAACTAATTTTTTCGTATATTAAACCATTAATACAAATGTATCGAATAACACGTAGAATCAATAAATGTATTCAACTATAGGGTGTTCCATTTAAAAAAATGTAACTTTATGACACCCTACTTTTTGGGCGCACCCTGTATAATTTAAAATATTTTTAAAATGTGCCAGATATCAAACCATACCTTCATACAAAAGCTTATTATCGACAAATCTTATCTTTAAGGAATAAAATTACTCCTCGCAATCGTTGACTCACCCGGTACAGGATCCTAAGGAGTAAATTTTAAAAATATACGAAATCGAGGCCATATCAAACATCAAACATAAATTTTAAAATGGAAAATCCTCTTTTTTTTCTCCCATAATTAAATTCCTCTTATTTTTCCGAGTCTTTTGATGTAGGGTTAAATTAATCTATTCGGGGTATTTTGGAATTTATCTCAAAATTGTTATGATTTCAGGGGGCTGTAAATTGCAATAAGAAATTTATTTTGTCATTATAAGATTGATAATACTAAATTATTTTAAGTGCGCATTTGAATCTGTCATCTTACATGTACGGGGTAGGGCAAAAGTCAAAACTCATTTTCTCAATTTTTTTAATTGGAACACCCTATTGTATTTTTTTAGTGACAGTTATTTTAGTTTCCTTCGCTTCAAATTGTGTTGAATTATTACAATAATTTAGACCGGGCCATACACGAAGTGAATTTTTTAAATCCAGATATCTCAAAAGCGGCTACTTAAATCAGCTCTTACCACGTATACCTTTGTTAGGTAAAAGAATAAAAATGTTTATGTAAAAGTTCAATACAGTGTGGCTCAAAAAAGTTATTTCGTTTTAAATGTGTGCAAGGTACCGCTGGTGGCGCCCTCTAAATTTTAAAAAATAAAAATGAGAGCCGATTTTGATTTTTCACCCCACAAGCCCTCCCCCTCCTAGCCGAATATTGTAACGATACGCCAGTTAGTAAAAAAAATTATTTATGAAAAACTAAAACCCAATTGAACTTTTGACACTCTGTAAGTTGGGTTAGATACCTTTTAGAGACACCCTGTATATTACTCGTGCTCTTGTCGCATCGTCTTACTTAACTTTCTTAACGGTGCACTAAGTAACCAGATCTTGAGCACTTTGCTACGTCAAAGGTAAAAGGAATTTAAATATTTTTAGAATATTTTCCTGTTAGAAGGTCTGTAAGAAAAACAAAGACGACCGTGCTAGAAGAAAAACAGCTGGCTTTAGAACAGCTTGTTCGGAAAGAAGTCGAAGAAGGTCTAGAGGTAACTAGAATAGGTTTTTTTCTAACAAACACTAATTAAGTTTAAGGGGTTTCTTTTAGGCAGGTCGCACATCAAAGAAAATTGAAACAGAAAACATTATTTATAAAATTATAACACATTGTTTTCAATGCGCACATCAGCGTAATACATTTCATGTGAAATCGGATGTCAAATTAAATCTATTTCGCTGATGTGCAAAGTTCCATTTCTTGTTTCAAGTTTCTTTGAAGTGGGCATGCCTAAGTAAAAAAATGCCTTTTTTTTTAAATTAACTTGTGTGAAAGAGTGTAGCTCTCTGCATGCTCGATAAAAAACGTATTATTTGGTTAATGTATTTTGCCTACTTAACTACCTACTTAAAATACCCTGAAAATTAATTTAAAATTGAAACCCCCTGGGATCTGTAAGTAAGGTCATTTTTTACAACAGGCTTTTTTTACATTCAAAATTTAAAGTTAATAAAATGAAATATTTAGAAATTATTTTTGACAGTAAATTAAATTGGAATTTTCACTTAATTAAAAAAAAAAGAAGTTTACTACCATTTTTGAAAACATTAAACATTTTTATAAGACATAATAAGACATGGAAGTATTATATTGCGCGTTAGTTAAAACTAATTTAATTTACGGAATTTTAGGTTGGGGAGGAATAAAAAGAACTTTAATAAAAAAAATTAGAAATATTACAAAAAAGGTTTCTAAAAATTATATTTAATAAAGATTATCTTTATCCTTCAAAAGAATTATATTCAGAAACAAAAAAGTTGAACATAAGACAACTTTACATTTATAACATCTTAATATATATATTTAAAAATAAAAACCTTATATAATTTAAAAACCATAATCATAATAAACGTCATAAAAATTAAATAACCATAAAACCTAAAATAAATAAGTTCATAGGACAAAAAAATTTCAAATATTTATGTTCTTATTTAAACGATTATTTACCAACAAAAATTAAAAAACTGACATTTGTGGGTTTAATTTGCAGGTTTAAGAGGTATATTTAATTTGTTTTTAACATTTTGTTAATATGTTTGCTATAAAACCGATGAGCTTACAAAAATATAAGTTCATAGGACAAAAAAATGTCAAATATTTATGTTCTTATTTAAACGATTATTTACCAACAAAAATTAAAAAACTGACATTTGTGGGTTTAATTTTCAGGTTAGAGAGGTATATTTAATTTGTTTTTAACACTTTGTTAATATGTTTGCGATAAAACCGATGAGCTGACAAAAATATAAGTTCGTAGGAAAAAAAATTTCAAATATTTATGTTCTTATTTAAACGATTATTTACCAACAAAAATTAAAAAACTGACATTTGTGGGTTTAATTTGCAGGTTTGAGAGGTATATTTAATTTGTTTTTAACACTTTGTTAATATGTTTGCGATAAAACCAATGAGCTTACAAAAATATAAGTTCATAGGACAAAAAAATTTCAAATATTTATGTTCTTATTTAAACGATTATTTACCAACAAAAAATAAAAACCTGACATTTGTGGGTTTAATTGTCAGGTTAGAGAGGTATATTTAATTTGTTTTTAACACTTTGTTAATATGTTTGCGATAAAACCAATGAGCTTACAAAAATATAAGTTCATAGGACAAAAAAATTTCAAATATTTATGTTCTTATTTAAACGATTATTTACCAACAAAAATTAAAAAACTGACATTTGTGGGTTTAATTTGCAGGTTTAAGAGGTATATTTAATTTGTTTTTAACACTTTGTTAATATGTTTGCGATAAAACCGATGAGCTTACAAAAATGTAAGTTCGTAGGACAAAAAAATTTCAAATATTTATGTTCTTATTTATACGATTATTTACCAACAAAAATTAAAAAACTGACATTTGTGGGTTTAATTTTCAGGTTAGAGAGGTATATTTAATTTGTTTTTACCACTTTGTTAATATGTTTGCGATAAAACCGATGAGCTGACAAAAATATAAGTTCGTAGGACAAAAAAATTTCAAATATTTATGTTCTTATTTAAACGATTATTTACCAACAAAAATTAAAAAACTGACATTTGTGGGTTTAATTTGCAGGTTTGAGAGGTATATTTAATTTGTTTTTAACACTTTGTTAATATGTTTACGATAAAACCGATGAGCTTACAAAAATATAAGTCCATAGGACAAAAAAATGTCAAATATTTATGTTCTTATTTAAACGATTATTTACCAACAAAAATTAAAAAACTGACATTTGTGGGTTTAATTTGCAGGTTTAAGAGGTATATTTAATTTGTTTTTAACACTTTGTTAATATGTTTGCGATAAAACCGATGAGCTTACAAAAATATAAGTTCATAGGACAAAAAAATGTCAAATATTCATGTTCTTATTTAAACGATTATTTACCAACAAAAATTAAAAAACTGACATTTGTGGGTTTAATTTGCAGGTTTGAGAGGTATATTTAATTTGTTTTTAACACTTTGTTAATATGTTTGCGATAAAACCGATGAGCTGACAAAAATATAAGTTCATAGGACAAAAAAATTTCAAATATTTATGTTCTTATTTAAACGATTATTTACCAACAAAAATTAAAAAACTGACATTTGTGGGTTTAATTTGCAGGTTTGAGAGGTATATTTAATTTGTTTTTAACACTTTGTTAATATGTTTGCGATAAAACCGATGAGCTTACAAAAATATAAGTTCGTAGGACAAAAAAATTTCAAATATTTATGTTCTTATTTAAACGATTATTTACCAACAAAAATTAAAAAACTGACATTTGTGGGTTTAATTTGCAGGTTTGAGAGGTATATTTAATTTGTTTTTAACACTTTGTTAATATGTTTGCGATAAAACCGATGAGCTTACAAAAATATTCATATTTTCTCAGAATAGTATAAAACAACAAAACACCAATAATGATGTCGATTTATTGACAGTTAGCAATTCAACCATTTCATTGATTGATCTTTCTTGAAAGTGGTTGGAGGAAACACTGTATTATGCCATCATAATTTATATGTTTTATTTCTTATTACCTATTTCTTATTGCATATTGCTTATTTTTTAATTGTGTCTAGGCCTATAATGCCCAGAAATGTTAAATGAAAAAGTTTTATTTTTCAGGTTAGATATTTTGACGAAAAGGGGAGGGGAGTCGTTGCAGCCAAAGATTTTCACAAAGGCGACTTTGTGGTGGAATATAGTGGAGAACTGATTGATATATTAGATGCTAAGGACAGAGAGGAGATGTATGCTCAGAACGAGAATGCAGGATGCTACATGTATTATTTTAAACACAACGGCGTCCAGTATTGGTAAGTATAACATACAAGGTGTTACGAATATTATTATTAATATATCGTTATTTTCAACCAACCTAAAAAGTTGAAAATATAACAATAAATATACAATATACAGGGTTGCCCAGAAGTCCGGAATAAAATTAATATAGCCTTAACATGTAACTTTTGGAAAAAACGATCGGACACGTCATTTTAGTTTTATATATGCTCACATTTTGACGTTATTCGTTTTTTTATAGACATTTGTCAAAGATATGACGACATCGATCTTTTTTTTTTAAATGAAAACATACAGCTTGTGATACATCATTTGAAAGCTAATATCTTGTACAGTATGCTCATAAATTTTGGCGCGATTATGTCAAGCTATTTCAAATTGGCGACTGTTAAAAGTTTTTAAAAAATCTCTATTTCAATTAGCGGAAATGATAAATCATTGATGTTTTTTTTTACCTTTCAAGGTAAGAAATCTTCATTGTTTCACGTTCTGACATTTTGTGACTTAGCAATTAATAGTTATTGTTTATTTGTTATTTATTTTGTCAAAAAAAAATGTTACGAAGCAAAACAAAACACAACAAATAGGTGGTTTAACGTGGCAAATGCTGGAAATGTCCGCCATCCTCTACTTGGCATGCTTCCAGACGATGGTAAAATCCGTCGACGGAGTTCCGAATGGCTTCAGCCGGTATGTTATGTGTCTCCAATCTAATTTTGTATTTCAAATCTTTAATATTATTTTACCCATTTTGGTAAACTTTTTCTTTAAAATATCCCCAAAGAAAATAGTCTAGAGGCGTTAAGTCTGGGGACCTCGGTGGCCATTCAATTGTACCACGCGTCGTCCAATCCAGCGACCTGGAAATATCTCATATCTTCTCACATTGACACCAAAATGCGGGGGAGCACCATCTTGCTGAAACCAAATTGTTTCATTAGGTATATCTGGATCTACTTCGTTGGGAAAAATTACAGCTAGAGCAGGCTCAACTAAAAGGTTAAGTAATCCAGGTACCGTTCAGCTGTGAGGTTTCCTTTAAAAAAGAATGGCCCCAGAATTCGGTTATTAATGATACCTGCCCATACATTTACTTTCTGGGTACATCGTGGATTTTCTTGACTCCTGAAACTATAATTATGTCTGTTAATCACCCCGTTTAAATAGAAAGTAGCCTCATCCGAAAATAGTATTATGTTCTGTGGAAACCTATTATTTTCGTCACACCGTCTCATCATTTCTTCGCAAAATTGCAAACGCTCGTTATTGTTATCTTCTCTTGGCTCTTGGACAAGATACTCACTTTATGAGGCTGGTATTTTTCTGGTTGGTAATAGATGAAGCTATTAATTTGGAGTGAACACATTCAATATACTAAACAGAAAATAGTTGCACCGGTGGGGATTTTGAAAAAAACTTGGTTTTTTGACTCCAAATTATATGTTACGTCCTAATCATTTTGCTATTATTCACTTTTATTTACAATATTTAACTTTAATATGGGGATCAACTTTTCAAAATTTGCTTAACCTTTTAGACTTTAGAAGGTTAACAAAATAAAGCAATGAAAAATATATTGCTTGGATAGACAATATTCAACTAAACTTTTATATAAAAATTTTAATATTATGTCAATTAAGGATATTCACTTAATGCAAAATATTGTTTTTGTTCACCAAATATCAAAAAATAAACATTCAAATATAAAGTTCAATCACAGACGTGACGTACAGGGTGATCGCGAATAATGTTACCCCTCTTTAACTTCTTTGTTTCGCAATTAGGTAAAAAACTGTTGAATACAAAAGTTGTAGGATTTAATGTAAACTTCTTGCAAAATATACTTTCGTAGATACAGGGTGTTGCATAAAAGCGTGACAGATCAAAGTTATATTTTTTTAAATGGAATACCCTGTATATTGTTGCATAATTGGATTCTACGGACAATTCTAAACATAATTTTTATATACCACTATACCGGGTGTCAACGAGATTATTGTATGTACATAGCACCACAGTGTTATGTTAAGAGATATTTTAATCAAGTTTGGGTTACTGTAATGTTTAAAAGGGATCTTAATTTTTACCTAGAAACCAACTGAATGTCACTTCCGGTTTAACCGGAACTACGCCATTTATGTTTTTTTTTAATGACAACCTGTATATTATATTACACAGTCAAATTCTCCTCAAATTTCTCTTTTCAACGACATACAACAACTTGACATTTACTTTCAAAATGGCGGCGTAGGACTCATTTTACCAAAAACAAAATGGTGTCTATAAAACAACGTATGCAATTGATACGGGAAAAATAGTGATAAAATCTTTTAAATTGGTCCCTTTTGTAATTCTTTAAGCACTGACATTTACATTTTCTTCTTTTGTTTTTAAAGGAAGGTATTTTTTTATTGTTTAAAAAAATCTTAACTTTAACCCTATTTTACAGAGTTTTTTTAAATGTTATCATATACTTTTTATTATTTAGTATGAAAGTCTAAAGTATCCTTAAGCACCTAGGGATATTTTTGAAATCGGAATGCGTTTTGCTTCAATAATAAAAATTTAATTATTAAATAAATAATTAACAACGGCATAGAACAAATTAAAAGGTAAACAGTAAAATAATAACAACATATTAAAAAATACAAACAAATTAACCATAAATTAAATGTTCAAAACGATCAACATTTTGGTCACGACACAAGTTGGATAGCGCTCCCTGTACAATGTTTCAGCACGACGGGCATTTTTGTGACTTTCTCCTTAAATAATTAACATATCAATTTGTTCTTCTCCCATTTTGTTCCTATTTAACGAAATATGAATCAGACCCACGACCAAAAGCACAATACACTACAAAATTTTCATTACAAACTAATAGTCTGATAATGGCGTTGACAAATACCAATTTTGTTATCCAAAGCCAACTTAGGTGGAAATAAGTTATTCAGTGTTTATTGAAAAATGCACGGCTTTTTTTCTTGTTTAAAACTGAAGCAAAACGCATTCTGATTTCGAAAATATCCCTAGGTGCTTAAGGATACTTTAGACTTTCATACTAAATAATAAAAAGTATATGATAACATTTAAAAAAACTTTGTAAAATAGGGTTAAAGTTAAGATTTTTTTAAACAATAATAAAATAATTTCCTTTAAAAACAAAAGAAGAAAATGTAAATGTCAGTGCTTAAAGAATCACAAAAGGGACCAATTTAAAAGATTTTATCACTATTTTTCCCGTATCAATTGCATACGTTGTTTTATAGACACCATTTTGTTTTTGGTAAAATGAGTCCTACGCCGCCATTTTGAAAGTAAATGTCAACTTGTTGTATGTCGTTGAAAAGAGAATTCTGAGGAGAATTTGACTGTGCAATATAATTTATACAGGTTGTCATTTACAAAAAACATAAATGGCGTAGTTCCGTTTAAACCGGAAGTGAAATTCAGTTGGTTTCTAGGTAAAAATAAAGATCCCTTTCAAACATTACAGTAACCCAAATTTGATTAAAATATCTCTTAACATAACACTGTGGTGTTATGTACAATAATCTCGTTGACACCCGGTATATCTAAATTGAACCGTTTTCGATTTATTGATGATTGAAAATTACTATACATATATTATATAAGAAAATAAGGTCATTTAAGTCAAGATGTATCGTTTCCATGGATAACAATATTAACAATGGTAATTTTATTCAGTTCAGTATCGTCATCCTGTTATCCATGGAAACGATACATCTTGACTTGAATGACCTTATTTTCTTATATAATATATAGTATTTTACAATCATCAATAAATCAAAAACGGTTCAATTTAGATATATAGTGGTATATAAAAATTATGTTTAGAATTGTCCGTAGAATCCAATTATGCGACAATATATAGGGTATTCCATTTAAAAAAATATAACTTTGATCTGTCACGCTTTTATGCAACACCCTGTATCTACAAAAATATATTTCGCAAGAAGTTTACATTAAATCCTACAACTTTTGTATTCAACAGTTTTTTTCCTAATTGCGAAACAAAGAAGTTAAAGGGGGGTAACATTATACGGGATCACCCTGTACATGATCATTGAACTAGAACTGTTTTCAATATTGACTTACCTTTAATACACACTAGGGCAGGTCAGAACTCCATTTATCATTAAGGTATAAAATTTTACAACGAAATACTCCAAGAATTAAAATTTTTAAGTGATAATTAAGAAAATACTTAAAAAGGGAAACTAAAAAATATTTAAACATGCACTTCTTTTATGATTGATTATTCTTTTCATTATTATTTAAGAATAATATCTAAACGAAATTATTAGTTTTATTATTTCATTAAAATAAATAATAATTGATATTAACATTTTAAATATTTTTAGTTTTAAATATTTATTTTTATTGACTTACCTTGTATTTTTAATTAGTTATATTTAACAATTTCATTATTTTAGATTTTGTAATTAGTAGAGAATTTTTTTAGCATTGATGCTACACACGAGACAGGACGATTAGGGAGATTGGTGAACCATTCTCGGAACAACGCCAATCTTCAAACCAAAACCATTATGATTGACAAGAAACCAAGACTGGTTCTAGTTGCCAAAGAAGATATTAAGAAAGGAGAAGAGGTAAGTAATTATTCAAAATACCAAAATTCTTTTATTTTGGTATGATCGTTAGTCTTTTGTCCACTGACGACTGATTACGGAAAGTGCAACTAGTTTCAGCATGGTATAAGAGTTTTTTAACTCATAGGATATAATAAATATCTGGGAATCTTTGTTAAGATATTATTATTATCTCACAGAAGGACAATTTATTTTGTCAAATTTTCACTTTTATTGAAAACCTTTTTCTTTACACGACGCGTTTCGCTACATCAAAACAGATATAATTAATTTATTAAAAACTTGTCTAAGTCAAAATTACCTCTTTTTTAACAATGTATTTTACAATAGCAAAGAAGGTTTAATCATGGGCCCTCTTTTGGCAGAAATTTTCATGAACAACATGGAACAAATAATACACAATAGTAAAATGGCAAACAACTTTATTTACTGGTATCGATATGTGGATGATATTTTTGCTTGTTTTGTAGGTACAGGTAGACAGCTTGATAGTTTTTTGGAATATGTAAACTCTATTTATAAGAATATTAAATTCACAATGGAAATGGAAAAAAAATAGCTCTCTGAACTTTTTAGATTTAACAATTACCAAAGTCGCAAATAAGCATCATTTTTCCATTTACCACAAACCATCACATACTGATTCAACAATTCACAAAAGCTCCTCTCACCCAATACAGCACAAGCTAGCTCCATATCACAGCATGATTCATAGATTGACTAGTGTTCCTTTATCTGCTAACAACTTTAACCACGAATTAAATTTAATTAAACAAACGGCAATTAATAACGGCTATTCATCACCTATGATTGATACCATAATATCGAAAAAACTAAAAAAGAAGGATATTTCTGAAACCTACCCTCTTATAAAGGAGAAACAAGGCATTTTTAAAACTATCACTTATTTTGGAAACCCATCGGATAAAATTAAAAAACACCTTAATCAAAGGAATATCAACGTCGCTTATAAAACTAACAATTCTTTGGGAAAATAAAAAAAAAACTATAAATCAAAAAGCAACAAGGATAATAAATCGGGGGTTTACCAATTAAATAGGGAACTTTCCAATTTTTTTTTTCAATAATATGATTTAGTTAGGCCTGAAAAAAGTATTCCCCAATTATTACTTCTTAAAAATCAAAAATAACTTGGTAAAAATTCTTTAAAGTTTCGCGCGTGTCGAAAGCATTTCAAACGATCTCTAAAGCGCGCGAAGCCCGATGACGTCAGGGGGTATGACGTTTGGTCATCCGTCATCCTGACACTCCTGACAAATCATCAAATTTATTGAAAACCTATAACCTATTTCGTGGATATGTCACACACAAATCTGACAAATGATACCCTTTGACGTAACGACTACTAGCAGCGCGTTTTTACCCGCTTGGAATAATTTGAATTTTGGGGCATTTTTAAATATTATATGTTTTATGACAATATGTACTTATGATTTATAGAATTTTTTCCCAATTTAAAATTTTTGTCAAGTTCCCTATTGTGGCTCTTGTCCCAAAACTTATATAGACCAAACAGGTCGATCATACATAAAACGAGAATTTTGGAACATAAAAGAAGTTTTCTCAGTCAAAAAACCGACTCAACTTATTCTAATCATATTTTACAGGAACAACATAATTTTGATAACAAATTTAAAATTTTACATAAATAAGGGTCAAAAACCTAATCTTTTGGAAAGTTTAGAAATAAATCGATTGAAAAATTCCGGTGCATTATTAGACGACCAATAACTAAATAGTTCCCCTTTGCTAAATCTGTGTCAATAATCTAAATAGGGTTCTTTGGATTTCCCATAAGATTAAGATATATTATACCGACAATTATATTTAAGTTTACAATATCTAAACAGTGTTAAGAACATATAATTAAATAATTAAGCTTGTAATGTGTATACCTGAATTGAGTAATTAAGTATCTAGACCATTTTGTAATTGCACTGAAATAAAATTAGTTAGCAGCACCATACGCACCCGAAGAAGCTACAATGTAGCGAAACGCGTCTTGTAAAGAAAAAGTTTTTCAATAAAAGTGGAAATTTGTCACGATAAATAATTGTCTTTCATTGAGTTATAATGAATTTCCATCAAGTAAAGGCCTCAACGATTCAAAATTTATTACATTACATTACATTATTATACAGCATATTTGGGCTAATGGTTACGTTTCAATCGATAGCCAATGTCTCGTCTGGGTCATCATCAGGGTCAGATTACGCTTTCAAACCTTATAAGAATTCAAATCATATTTTTCCTACGCCCTTGATACGTCAAGTACCGTGCGAGCAAAAATTATTTGCATCAAAGAGGGCTTGGATTAAAAAACGTAGGGCTTGGTTTAGATCACAATGATATGGGGACGATATATCTAACCAAATCTAGGTTAAAATTTTGTCAAATTCATATTATGTCATGATATGCCAAACTAATGAGTAATAAAATAAGTAGAAAAATTACAAATTTATTTTTGTTCTTTACAAAATTAACAAAGTAAGAATATACAGGAAGAAAAAGAAAAATAATTACATAAATTGCTGAAATTGGCCACCGCCATGCTCCGAGCATAAATTGACACGTCTCTTCATATTTTTGAAAGTGTTGACCAGCATCTCTGAAGAAATGTTACCACATTCTTGGTTAATCCTTTCTTGTAATTGTTCTAAATTTGCAACTGGTGTTTTAAAAATAGTGTTCTTTAAATGAGGAAAAACGAAGTAATCCATAACCGTTAAACAGGGTGATCTAGGTGAGAATTCAATGTCTGATCGATCTGTCGTCGAAAAAATTGCTTAAGTAGTTAATAGTTTCGGCGGCTGTATGGGTCCTGTTGAAAATATCCAAAACGTAGTTCGTCGTCAAATAATTGCTCCACAAACGCTGTGCTGTAACTGTGTCATAGAAAAAAAAATAGGACCAACAATTCTTCTTCGGGAAACAGCTAACCAGACACCAATTTTTTGAGGGTGCAATGTGGACTCTACAAAAAATGGGGATTTTCACTACTCCACATGCGTGTATCCTGAGAATTCACATAACCGGAGAGGTGGAACCAGGCTTCATCCGAAAAAAATGTCAGGTCTAATAAATCATTTGTTTTCAATAAATTTTGGGTAAACCATTGAGAGTAAGTCCTGCGTCTTTCAAAATCTGCGGCTTGTATTTCTTGGAATACTTGCACTTTATACGGAAATAAATTTAGCTGCTTCCTTAGAATAGTCCTGCATGTTCCATAAGATCTTCCCACTTCTTGGGACAGGCGTCTTATACAATTTGTTGGCGTATTTCGCATTATTTCAGGAACGTTTGCAACACGTTATTCTGTTCTTACAGGTGGTCTTCCTGCTCCTTTTTTTGTGTTGTATAGAACTTGTTTCCCTAAACACAGCCACGGTTCTTTTCAGGCAATGATAAAAATCCTCGCAATAAAAGCAAGGTTAGGAAAATGTTCGTGAAAATCGTCCATGCACAAACCCGGAATGTATTGCCACTCACCATTTACTCTAACCCCGTTTCGAAAATACGCTTCAACCATGAATGTTTTGTGCTGTTCCGTAAAGCCCTTTGTGTGAATTGGTCGAGAAATTGGAAAAATTAGCGATGAATCAAGTTACTTGTAACGACTGTCAAAGATGACGGAATAACGGATTGATTGTTAATTCAGGTAGTTACTGACACCCAACAGGTATTAAGCTCTACAGCTAAGCATTACGTCCTTAGATGCAAGGCCCTCTTTGATGCAAATAATTTTTCCTCGTACTGTACTTAAAAATGTTTCTGAAACATTTTGATTTATTTCAGGTTCTCTATGACTACGGTGATCGATCGAAAGAGTCCTTAAAGCATCACCCATGGCTGGCGTACTGAGGAAGACTTAAGTTTAGGTAGAAACTGAATAGGTTGCGAATTAGAGTGAATAGAGGACTTGCCTATCAATAAAACTTTACGATTTTATAAAGCTAAAATTTGGATTTATAACGTTATTTCACTTGGAACATTTCTTGCTTAACAGTGATTCGATTAAAATGGTCAGTGTTGCAATAGATCAACCGTATTTTACACCAAGTCATCACTGAATCATACATGTTGGCAACAATGCTGCATAGGCATACATATTGAATGTACAGGGTGGTCATGGAATTACTCACTATCCGATATCACAATCTGTAAGTCCTTTGAAGAAAGGTTAAATACTTTTTGAATTGGTCCTTATTTTTAAAGTATATTATTTTCACGTCTACAGGGTGTTTAGTTTTTTCTGACCAGGAGAATAATATACTTGATGACTGAGATCCGATAGTGGGTCATCTTACGTGGACCACCCTGTATACTTCTGTACACTTTTTTAGACAATGCTGACGACATTTTTTTATTTAAGTAATTTTAGCAAGTTTCATATGTTGTTAAGGTTTTCTTATTTACAAGTGAAAAAAAGTGAAGTCTGGCTACCCACGTC
Source organism: Polydrusus pterygomalis (assembly GCA_963969555.1). NCBI lineage: Eukaryota > Metazoa > Arthropoda > Insecta > Coleoptera > Curculionidae > Polydrusus > Polydrusus pterygomalis. The sequence continues at coordinate 19,031,170 of OZ018385.1, read as the reverse complement.
GGTAACTCTAGGGCTCCTAGCCCTGCAAAAAATACAGGAAAAGAGGGGTAAAAAAGGGAATGTCAGACGATCTTAAAAATGTGCCAGATAATCATAAGGCATCTTTCACACTATCAGGTTTAGCCGGTCCGGTTTCAAACCTGAAGCAAACCGGACAAGTAATGGACCATTCGTTTAAATATAGCTCTTCACACTATCAGGTTCAGGTTCGGCGACCGGTTGCAGCCGGATGGGTCGACTGACGCCGGACGAAGTGATGGTGGGGTATTGCAGCTTATGTGCGCGTTCATACTTATCCGTTTATGGTTTTCAGGTTTAGTCTGTGGCAGTGGCGTAGCTAGGATATTGTCTTGGGGGGGGCATATAGTTGCATAGAGGTGTAAAGCCCGCCGCAGGCGAAAATTATTTGGACCACGCCCAAATTTTGCTAAATTTTTCTATTATCTATAATTGTTACGTAATCGCCTAAGTACAATCCGCAACTGAAAAATCTAGAAGTCCTACAAACAAACCACAACCAAACGTAATTACCTAGGTTTTCCTACGATGTTTATATCTTAGTTTGTCTTATTTACGTAAATAAAAGAGAGAAAAGGAAATTTACACCACCAGACACCAGATCCGCGAATGTCACATAAAACAAGACGACGGGGATGTGATGACCAAAACAGACGCGTTGTTTCTCAAAGTAAGCCTACCTACGTTAAATTTAAAAGGGCAAAAAAATTAAATTTAAATATTGTTGATAATTCCTTTTTTTTATGGCTCTTGGGGGGGGGGGGGGGGGGGGGGGCAAATGCCCCGATGCCCCCCCTAGCTACGCCGGTGGTCTGTGGTAGTTTATTATTTGTTTTACCTCTGGCGAGAAAGGTGCGAACGCTTACCTGATAGTTAAGCTAAGCATTTCTTTTGATGCAATTCCTCATTTTTGTATTTTGACGCTTTAAAACTGGCTATAATTTAGTATGTAGTTCGACGAAACAGACATTCTAAAGTAATTAAAAAATTTTTTTTCGTCACTTCTTAATTCCTCATATAAAATTGGAAAAGCACCAATCTCGTCACGTGTTAAAAGAAGAGGTTGTACCCATAGATAATTTACCTTTAGATAAACAAACAATAATCACGAATGTGGCAGTTTTATGGCCTCGCGCATGTAAACAAAACTGGGAACTATTAGACATGCGCGCTGCAACATTATCGTTTGACGAATGGGAAAATAGACAGGTCCGGGCTTTAAAATTTAAATTCTTGCTCATATGCCACCATAGATGAGGGTTTATTTTACTCCTATTTGGGCATAATACAATTATACAACGGCTGCAACTAGTACTAGTCATTGTTTATATTACAATCCGAGTCACTAAAAGCACAAACACAATTCACTAACTAAACTACACAAAAACCAGAAATCCATAAATATTAAACACCAGTCCCACAATCCACGATAGCCGATCCGATAGCTGAAAACTTTAGAAAACTACAAGGAATCCGCAGAGAAACCTTAAAACACAACAACAAAAATGGCGGCCGAGCCGGTTCTGGAGAGTATTCTTGAGCGCGTAGATTATTGTCGATAAAGTAGGACGGCCGATAACACGAGGTTTGTGCGCATGCACGAAGGTTCCCCGAATGAAGACAGCTGACCGACGAGTCATGCGCTCGGACGTATTTTTTCACCCATAAAACGTAACTTTTGTTTGCGCAGGAGATAAGCTGTAGGTATCTAAAGGTAAATTGTCTATGGTTGTACCCAAAGTCCCCTTTTACCATTTCTTTGCTTTTTACGCTTTCTATACAAATACCAAAAAGCCATAACAGCATTACGATCCATCATTGAAACGTGGACTAAAGTTTATTAATGAGGACAATACCGGACCTAATGAAAACCTGATCCGGTCCGGATATTTTTATTTTTACTTTAGGATTCTGTCCGGTTTAAAACCTGACTGGCGAACCTGATAGTGTGAAAGAGGCCTAAAGGTGCTGAAAAATACAGGTCAATAAAGTTTACATGACACATTTTACAGCGATCTATAAAAGCCAGATGGAAAAAGCAGATTAGGGCTTCGCCAGACTATGAAGAAGTTTTAGATAACCTGTATAAAGCTATATATAGCGCGAACTTTGTTTTGTCGAAAATCACACATTTAGTTTATTTTATGGGCAAGAAATCTATTCTATTCTTATACAGGGGCATTCAAAAGTTATAATTTTTTTTTAAAACAGTAAAAATGATAAATATTTATATTTTTACTTCAGAACATATTAGGCCTTTGTAATGTGAGAGAGTAGAAGAAAAATATACAAAATGTGACTCTTAATTGCATTTTATACAGTACTTATTTAAATACGGGTATTAAGTATTCGATTGGCCATCGTACAAGGTGGTCAAAGGAGTTTGCAACGTATTTTTTATTTCAGGTTTCTAAATAGCTATTTGTGATTAAAGTTGGACAGTGCAAAATAGAAAATGTAAATTTAAATTTTTGAACAGCGATATTTAAAAAATTCTAAAACAGAAACAACATATAATAAATTTGTGCTGGGCTACATGCTTGGTGAAACTGTTGTTCCATTGCACAGGAAGAAAAAATAATAACTACTTGTTATGTTTCACAAAAAACTTAAAAACCTCAATATCATTCCTATACAAGTCAATAAAAACAACTTACATAAACACATACACATATCCAATGCTAAAACCGAAACTAAAAACAAACTTTTACAAAGCGGGGTCTACCAAATAGAATGCGACAACTGCGATGCTATCTGCATTGGACAAACGGGTAGAAATTTTGACACCAGGCTTAAAGAACACAAAACATCCATTTTAAAAAAACAAAATAAAACAGAGTTAGCTGATCACTGTATAAAGGATAATCACTCAATCTCTAACAACATAAAACCCATATGCATACACAATAAAAGCAGAAAACTAAATCTACTAGAAACGATAGCTACTAGAAACAATAGCTATCAAAAAAGCCATAAAAAACAAATGTAATGTTGTTAATAATCAAACCGAAATACCTTCAGGTGCTTCCCTAATTCTTAATAGCACACTTATTTAGGACTAAATATGTATCTGTACCTTTAAAAATTAGGAAAACCCACAGTTGACCATTCAATCTTCTAATCCTAATTTTAATTTTATGACATCTTTATATAACATACATCTTATATAATCATAATATGATATAAATATCTTTGTAAATTCACGTAGAATTTAGTATCTTCTTGTACTTCCTTGATAATGACCCGCAAGGGCCGAAACACGTGTCAGGAAACTGATTAAATTTGTGAAACATAACATGAAGTTATTATTTTTCCTTCCTGTGCAACAGAAACAACATATTTACTGAAAAGAATATAGTCAACATTTTTGCATTTAATAAATAATAATTTTGGTTACTATTTGTAAATGAAGAAACCTAATTTGTTGGATCACAGTCACGTAATAATCGGGAATTAAACTTTTTTGAAAAGGCGATAATAAAAGTTTTTTAATTACTGCAAACTTTTTTGGCCGCCCAGTATAAACAAAACATAAAGAATTTTCTTGAACTTGCGTATTTATTGAATATCCCTGTATATTAAAGTTGGAATATTTGAACGATTGAATGAAAAAAAAGTTAGTGATTGATTTTATTTTAGTGTGTTAGTAACATAGGTAGCGTAGAAGTGTATTTTAAAATATCGTAGAGCAATTTTGACGAAATTGAAGATGTTTTTCTAAGAAAAATGTCTTTGATGAAAAAATTAAAACGAGTTTGGCCTTTGTAAAAGATTTTAATACTAGTTAGAAGCGTACAAGTGATAACTGTAAGGTGTTTTGATATATACAAGGTTTAAAAATGATTATGGATGCATATGGTTAATTTTTACCACATGAAAAAGGCGGCAAATATCTGCTCGGCCCTTTCCTGTATATTATACACTAGGATTTTTTAAACAAAGGACCATGCACAAACCTTATGTAAATCCGGTTTCATTGACAACCGCCGATATTTTTATACAGTGTGACCAGTAAAGTCGCATCATATGGGATTTTTTTTTATTAATAGCTTTATTCAAAATTTGACTTTGGCATCAAGTTCTGCTTCGATCGAGATGAAAATTAAGCAAAAGAATAGTAGTCACGTGATTCGCATTATCTGCCAAATTTTAATTTTTTCCAAAAAATAATTTAAAAGTTATTTCTGAAAATATCGAAAAAAATCATTAGAAAAAGTTTTTTTAAATGCAGTTTCTAGCCCACATGCCTACATCATAAAACTTCTCAGTTTTGACAAGGCTTTATTTGTGTGTTTTTTGTGTCAGACACAAACTACGTTTTCAAAAATACTTATTTTATGAAGTTACCTTATACAGGGTCAAAAACAAATAAACTTTGCATCACATGCGACCAAATTTTAATAGTCTAATTTTGATTTTGTAGAAAAACACACATTTAATATGGCGCTACTTTAAAGAAAATGTATCTGAAATAAAGCCTTGTCAAAGCTGAGAAGTTTTATGTAGGTTGCGTTGAGTCCTATTTTACAAAATATGGGTAAAAAATTAAAATTATTTTATGCAGCTGCATGTGGGGTAGAAACTGAATTTAAAAAAACTTTCTAATAACTTTTTTCGATATTTTCAGAAATAACCCCATTTTTGAATTATTTTTTGGAAAAAATTAAAATTTTACAGATAATGCGAATCACGTGACTACTATTTTTTTTTGCTTAATTTTCATCTCGATCGAAGCAGAACTTGATGCCAAAGTCAAATTTGAATAAATATATTAATAAAAAAAAATCCCATATGATGCGGACTTTACTAGTGACACTGTATATACAGTGTGTCCCACTAGTTAATAAAATGATGCCTGTAACAGAGAAACATTTTAAATCGACAAAATATTATTTATCTCTGTTTTGATTAAACAGTTTGGCAGTACCTACCAAAGTATTGGAGATATCCAATATTTTAAACCAGGTAGATTTCAATTAGTGAAAATGCTACAACTTAAACGTTCTTTTTTCTTCATGCTAGAAAATACAGGATGTCCCATTAAAAAAATATACGTTTATCGAGGATCTGTATAGTTTACAGCAAATTTAAAGTGTACATCCTGTTTGGACACCTGTATGTACGTTTGCCAATCATCCATACTTTTATATCGTACATTTTTATAAACCTTGTATACTTCTTGGATAGGAAGGAGGTCTCAAAAATATAAATATCAACATTTCTTACTTTTTTTAATGAATGCAATGGTTTAGTTTGACTGTTATTTTTACCCTTACAATTCGCGACATTGCATTGACGCAAGTAAGGGTAAGGGTAAGTCGTTAAAATTATTATGTTTTGGCGTATAATAAAAAAAAATCCTCAAATGAGTCATTCATTGGAGTAAAAATAAATGGGGCATTCCATTTAAGATAATGAAATTACTATGTGTAGCGCAAAACTGGCAACAGTGCCGATATTATTGTTCAATTCCTCATACCCAGAAACCTCGAAATACCAAATATTTTAAACATAGCTTTAGCGGTTTTGAAGATATTATTTAAAGTGTTTCGCTACTTTATACTAACCCGGTATGCATTTTATAATAAAATGATGTTTTTAAAGATTTTTTAATGAAACTATTTTAAAACAGTACACAGCTTCTTTCAAAATCAATCCGAGAAATGTTCAATAGGGTATAAATCCGGAATACATGCAGGCCAATCTAACCGTCGAATACCCATTCAACATGGGGCCTAGCATTAACGAGCATCATTACAAATTATTGTTCACCGAATAAGGAAGAAAGTAGAACAAAGCCTCTTGAAGAATATCTTCAAGATATTAGCGCACTCTATGAGCCGTCTTCATACATTATCATTCCTAGTAAAATTATCTATAAAACGGTAACATTGTAAAACTCAGATTTAAAAAAAAGTTAATAAAGGATCAAACTTAAAAATTATATATACAGGGTGGAGCACTTTATTCGCATCGGTCTATTTACGAAAAGCCATACAATTATTTTTAAAAGTTTTATATGTGCGTTAGGAGCACGTTTTAAAATTATTTTGAATTATACAGGATGACTCAACGAAAAGTTACAGATCAAAGTTGTAAAAATGTATGTGTTGTAATGGCTTGTCATATTTTCTGATGTAATAAAGCCATTACTTGTCGCAAGTGCGTTAAGATACGAGGGATTACGTTATCGAAAATGTTGATCTTTATAGCTTTGTAGACGTCAAAGCTACTGGATCTTACGACAGAGTGATCATGATCAGTTTGTGACAGGTACTATTTATAAATATAAACAAAATGACTCTAGGTTAGTGACCAAAAGCTGTTCAAAACTGTCATATATTATGCTGTATTATTTTTGAATACGATTTTGAATCAACTCGAAAAAATGGGTTTTTTACTTATTTACATAATATACAGGGCGATACAAATTCGTGTGCGTGCATGGGGATCCCGAAAACGGTAGAGATGGTTAAATTGAGGCAAAGCTGAGTATTTTGGGAATTAATCATTTGATGAAAGAAAATTGTAACTATTCCGAATACCTTCCGAAAAAAAAACGGAAATTTTTAGTTTTGATTTTTTATCATTCATTATTTCTGCTGGCCACGTTTGACGAAATCACTTCGCTTCGTCGGTGGACAGAAATTCAGTTTCAGTATGCATGTTCATATATGGAACTTCGTTTGGGTGTTTGTTTGAAGGTAGTACTTAGACAATGAAGTAATATCAAGAAAATTACCTTGTCGGACTTCCATTGTCTTTATTTTCTTACTTAACACAACGTTTCGGGTTTGTTCGGGTACTATCCATGTGCAATGAAGCTTGATGACTCCGCCTACGTGCTTATTGAAGTGTGAAGTTTGAGCTGTTGGTTTTGGACAAGAAGAGGCTTCCAGATATTGGGGATATCTATACTTGGTTTACTAAATATATCGGTATTTTGATTCATGAAAGCTGCTTCCTTGAATTTTTGTTTTCTTCAGTGCTGTTCTGTGTCCAAAACCTTGGCTTCTGACCACTGTATATTATGTTGGTTGGTCCATACATGTTCCGCTATACCTGATCTCGAAGTTTCACCTCTTTGAGTATGTTTCAGATGTTCTTTAACTCGTACGGGAAGAGGTCTTTTTGTTTCTCCAATGTACGATTCGCCACACTCGCGAGGGATTTGACAGATACAATTTTTTTTTACCTGTCTTTTGAGTACATATAATTACCTACAGTTTTACATTAAAAAAGGGTGGATTTTTAAATTAATTATTAGATAATAAAAGCAGAAAAAGAAGTATGGGTAAATTTAACCAAAAGTCGTGTTTTGCTTTTATTAATTTATCAATTAACTTTGTTTTAACTTAAAAATGAAGGTAATTGCTACCCAACGACGAATGTTTACCTACGAAAGATATATTGACTTTCTTAGGGCTCTGAAACAATAGGATTATTTCTTAGGTTTCAACAATAACCGATAAAACATTACATAATCGATTTGTTTGAAAAAATGACAAATCTTATTTTCGGTAACATAACATAACAGAAAATACATATTATATATACAGGGTTCCCAATTTAAAACGAAACAGGCTAAATATCTGGTTCCACGTTAATTTAAAAAAAAAACGCTCGGACCCGTCGATTTTTATTTCGAGGGGGACATCTTTTGCGTCTATTGTCAATCTTGTTACTTCAAGCCCCTAGGAGGGGGGGGGATAAGATCTAAATCTTAAATGGATACCCCTATTTTATATAATTTTTTTGGATTCTGCATAAAATTCTGAACATTTTTTAATAAAAGCATTATTAGTCTTACTAAACAGTTTCCGAGATATTGACTCTTGAAAAATGAGATTTTTGAACTTTTCTAACTGTACGTCTTAGAGTAAAACGGCTTACATGTCCCTATCTTCGATTTTTATTATTTTTCCAATAGTGTCAACTTCCGGTTAAACCGGAAGTACTATATTTCTTACAACGGGTTTAACCGGAAGTTGTCATTATTGGAAAGATAATAAAAATCGAAGATAGGGACATGTAAGCCGTTTTACTTTAAAGACGTACAGTTAGAAAGCTAGACGCTGTCAAAGTTCAAAAATCTAATTTTTCAAGAGTAAATATCTCTGAAACTGTTAAGTATAGACTAATAATGCTTTTATTGAAAAATGTTCAGAATTTTATGCAGAATCCAAAAAAATTATATAAAATAGGGGTATCCATTTAAGATTTAGATCTTACCCCCCTCCCTCCTAGGGGCTTGAAGTAACCAGATTGACAATATACGCAAAAAATGTCCCCCTCGAAATAAAAATCGACGGGCCCGAGTGTTTTTTTTTTTAATTAACGTGGAACCAGATATTTAGCCTGTTTCGTTTGAAATAGGGAACCCTGTATATATCCTTGATATATTAAAGAGTAACACAGTTACAACAACGTGAGCTACACAAGTAAATAAGTAAGAAACTAATTTTAAAGAGCTGTTGAAACGCCAATTTTGTGATTTACAGCGTTTCACGATTTTTTTTCTCTAGGTAAGTGCTAGTAGTATTAAGGCCGCTTTACAGTAGGAAATTTTTTTATTCAATTAAAAATTGCATGCAAACCAAAATTTGCAACTGTAAAGAGGGTTTTATTTATTAGATTTTAATAATTTGTTTTTCGTTTGTAGTGCAAACTTTAATGGTGGTACTTAATTGTTAAATTAGGAGGGGCACAAGAAATACAGGGTGGTCGGAAAATTTAACTTATCGTTTCTGGTAATAATTTTTTATTTAATAACTTCCCTATAAAGTCTGACATTGCCTAAGATTTTTTTAAATGTCGAGGAAAATTCAGCGGAAATGGAAAAACACCTAAATATTGTGCCATATTTCTAGGTTTCTAAAGGCCGATCAGCACCTATGCATTTTTGAATCATGGTTGCAACAGCCGATTGTATGATTTTTAACGCATGTGCATCAAAGTTCTGATATGTCCACATTAGTGATTTTTTTAATTTGAAGTTTGGTTGTTGGTAATTTTTTGTTTTAATATTGGTGCAATTTGAGAGAATACAAAATCGGTTGATTTTGTTACAGTTCTATAAGTGCAATGACGAGTTTTTCCTCCAGATAGTCGTCCCCAAACTTTTTTTTGTATTTTTTTAAATTTACCTAATTTTCCCCTTTCCAATGGTGACAACATCAGAAGTGCCTTTTTTAAAATTTATTCCGCCGTTAAATGTATGATTTTTTTTTAAAACAATTTTTTTTTGTAAAAAAAGTCCCATATCAATTAAATTATATAATATCAATGATCAGTTGTGATAAAACGTATTTTGTTTGGAATTTTTTTTGTACAGGATGATTCACGTTGGGTGGTCTATTAAAAAATCTCGGAAACGAGTAAAGTTATCATTTTTAAAGTTTTTGATAGCAGGCGTAATTGACTTTGAACTTTTAAAATATTATATATTTTCACGTTGAATCATTTCCGGTTATAGCGGAAGTTATGGCCAACTTTGGTATTTCAAACAAATAGAATACCCTGTATATTTTACCTTTCTTGGATACCTCATTAAAACCTAAGTAGTTTTTGTTAATAACAGTCTACACCCATATCTAACCGTTTTTAAGATATGAATTATGTATATAATTATTTTTTTCTAATTTTGTCTCGAAACAGATCTATTTCGAACTCGCTAGCGCGTTCGAAATAGATCTATTTCGAACTCCGAATTTTATTATTTAAAGGTTGGCCCTACATGACATGTTTTTTTTCACTGTTTAGCATAGCATTCTAGATAACTAATATTTTTTAGTCCAAATATGCAAAATACTACACGAACCCACGTATGTACGTTTGGTTGCCTAGATCTACAAATCTGTATGTATTGTTTTAGTTCATTAAAAAACACATATTAAATATTAACTTTATTGACGGAGAACTATTTTGCTTTTGTAGATGCTTCAAGCTATCATTTTCTGCCAAATCCTATCCAAAATTCAATCTACTAACCTTCCAATGTCGATTTTAACTACAACTTTATTTGCATTTTCCATCTTCCCTATACTAAATTGCAATGCCGTGACGTAAAATCGCGTCTTTTGAAATTCAAAAAAAAATTGCAAAATTGCCAGAATTTCCGAACGCTCTGTATATGTACCGAATGTACAAGGATCACACAACGTATTCCGTCCAATTTCAAATCTCATATCGCTAAAATAACTTTAGAATCTCGTGGTGAAAATGGGTCAATAAATCAAAAAATGACAGTTCGCAAAATAATTTTTGTTGCCCAGAGGCTACTATGATAAAAAAAATAGTAGGTATTACCAACATAAAATTTAGACATAAAAATTTACAAAATTTGAAGGATTTATTTTCTTTTTAAATATGTGTAGGTATTTATTGAAAAACTACAAATTAGAAAAAATAGTATAACGTACGTGTTATATAAAGCAGTTTTAAGCACTTGTCCCGTTATAAAACTCGTTTTTTAACATGGACGCGTGCTATAAATTGATGCTTTATAACACGTGTACGTTAATATACTATTTTATGTAAACACATGCCGAGAAGGATGTTTAATAACTTTGAAACTAATAAAGCTAAATATTTAAAAATTTTATATCTTTTAACTAAAACATAAATCTTTATATTCCATAACTTAGATTTTACTTTTTCCATACAGGCGATTTTTAAAATTGTGCCCATCGAACCATTTAGATACATGTGCATTAGTAATCTGTCGCAAATGAAACACCCTGTGTTTTATCTTACTAACGTGTAGAAAATCAAATTTCATATCTAATGTTTCACTATCCACATTTTAGTTTTGGAATTATAAGCAAGTTATAAAATCTTAAAAACCCCTGTTTCTGTTAGGTTAATAAGACATTATTTTTATAAAGTTTGCTTTGACTGACATTAGACAGTTTTCGTTTTATTGGCAAATTCAAACGGTTAACCTATGGAGGGCTTTAGGTTAGGAGTCCGATCGCAATACATTGGTTTCGGGCAAAGTTTTGGATCGGTAAAGCAGCTTTAAAAATGGCCGTCAGGGGCGCATGTGTTCCTTTAAATCTGTAAAATGCATGGGTTCTAATGGGATAATCAACTGTTTTATTGAATTTAGTTAACTAAAACCCTCTACAGGCTGAGATATGTATATATTATATCTAATAAAGCTTATTTTATTAATTATTGGATAAAAATACCGCTGACGTCTATCAAAACCTGTAAAAAGTCAAACACTTGACGATCACTGCGCCGCGACCGGGAAACAGCGAACTAACTACTAAACAGCCATTTTCGATCGGACTCCTTCCTAAAGCCCTCCATAGGTTAACCATAACGAATACGAATACGAAGCCGCTATTTGACAGATCGTAAAAATAGTTTTCGTTCAATTCGCTTAACGTTAACGTTAAGTCGAATCGACAGTAAACATAACAAATATAACATAACCTATCTTTAATGGTTTGTTTTCATATACGTTTTGTGCTATCTTTTTTTTTAAACATCATGATAGACGAAAGGTTGCTTTTATTGGACTCATCTAGTGATTCGGATTTGGATGATGCCCTTCTCTTGGAGGTGCTTGATCGCCAGGACATTCAGTATCGAGCACAGTTGTATGGAAATTTCAATTTAGAAAACTATAATAATGCTGAATGCAAACCTTATTTCCGATCAAAAAAATGGTCATTACGCATGCGTTCCGTTTTCGCTATGGCTTTGTCTTTCGTCCGTTAGCTCCCGCCACTTATCCGTAACGATAACGATAAATGACAGCTCAAATGTCAAAGTTGTCAAATAGCGGCTATCGGAATCGCTTTTAAAAGACAACTAAAACTGTCTATTATTAAGTTGACACTTACCTTACGTCGGCGTCGGCCTAATATGTAAACTGCTTAAGGTTGAATTCTCAACGTCGTTCAGTTTATTGCCAACCTATAACCTATTTCGCTTTGTTTTTTCAAGTTTATTATTTTTTAAACTAACATTTAAATAAAATCAGTATCGTCGGCCATTACTTGGGTAATATCTGATATATTACAAAAATATCAATTTATTTCATTGCTAATTTTGGGAGAATTGTATAGTGAAAGAACAATGAGTGACAATGACATAATAATGTTAAAAAAAATCTTACCCGATATTTTTCGCTGTACAATTCTCCTAAAATAAGTTGTGAAATTCCTTGATATTTATTAAATATGTCAATTTATTACCTATAGAATAGTCGATACCGATTTTCTTTAAATTTTGTATAAAAGCTAGAAAACAAATAAATCTACGCGAAATAGGTTATAGGTTGGCAAGCATGTTGATACTCCTACCTTAACTTCAATTTTGCTGGATTTGGGTTTTTTGTGTAATCTTGTAGACAATAATTATTGAATCTATAGGATGCAATTTGACGCTTTCGTAAAAAAATACTAGATGTCGCTCGAAAACAAGGTTATGAAACCGGTACAACTCCTGTTTCCTCAGTGAGCGATATGAAAAATGCTCTCAGTGAACAACATGTAATTTTGCATAACTTCCTGTTAAGTTTTGAATCTGGGAATGAGTTTTGCATAACTCTAAAATTTTTTTATAATTTTGATGTCATGGATCACATAACGTATTATCGATAAAAGAATAAATATAAATCGTACAAGCACCAAATCTAATGTTCTGTAAATCAGTGTTTCCCCTCTACTGCAAAATTATGAGTTTTGGAGTTATGCAGTTTTCACATTAGGCCGACGCTTAGTTCTGTTGTCATATTCCGGTTTACTTATTTAAAATTACTTTCATTATTTGTAAAAATTGCAGTCAGAGCCTACTTTACAAAAATAATGTCTAATGACGGATTTTAACATTTTTTTAAATTGCTCATAATTCCAAAACCATTAAAAATATGGATAGTGAAATATTAGACATTTAAATAAAAAAAAATTGATTCTCTTACACAGTAAGATAAAATACAGGGTGTTTCATTTACGAAAATTAACTTAAGCACATTTCTTGTAATGACTAGATTGGCACAATTTTAAAAATCCCCTGTATGAATAAAGTAAAACCTAAGTTATGGGATATAAAAACCTACGTTTTAGTAAAAAAAAGATATACCTACTCGTATATGTTTAGCTTTATTAGTTTCAAAGTTAGTGAACTTTCTTCTCGGCATGTTTTTACATAAAAAATTAATATTTCAAAAACGGTTACCGATAGTATAGATTTTTATTAACAAAAGTTAGTTAGGTTTTAATGAGGCATCCAAAAAAGCTAAAATATACAGGTGTGAAATACCAAAGTTGATTTAAACGTGAAAATATAATATTTTAAAAGTTCATCAATAATGCCTGCTATCAAATTTTAAAAATGATAACTGTACTCGTTTCGGATATCTTCAACTAGGGCACTCAATGTGAATCACCCTATATATGACTAACACTATTTATAATTTATTTTATTGTTAATATTTTATTTAGTTATCCAAAATGTTGTAGGATCAATCCAATGTATTTATTATTAAATTTGTCAGATAATCGATTTATTCACAAGTTCCTGTCATGATATATATATATACGGGGTGTGACAGCATGTTAATTTACAACCGTAATGTGTTGACATTTTTGGCTTTTAAAATTCTAAAATGTCTCATTACAGTGGGTGAAAAGTTCGTAGTTTTTTTGACAATTGAGTTAGCTATATTCATTTTTAGCGATGCAACTTTTAATAATAAATCATTTCTGTACGAAATTACGCTTTCGTGACAAGCCTAATAACTACTAAATATCTTTAAAATCAGGTGTTCACAAATATTAGAAATAAAATTGTAGCTACGCTAAAAAATCATTAAATTTAAGTATATTATTTGAGAATGATTGCTAATAAAGGTTTAAACTAATAAATGTTTCGTTACATGAAGCGAAGTCAAATTTTCGATATGCACACCCTGTATATAATTCTTAATTTGTTAAAAATCTCTTTAGTATTAAATACCAAACACTGTAGTATTATTTAGCTTTTGTAGTAAATAATCGAATATGTTCAGAAAACTTTAAAAACTTGCTATTTTTCAATATACTGTATGTTTAATAGCCGAGGTTGAGCTTGTTTTCTACACGGGCCAAGTTCTTGGTCAAAAAATTGACCTTCAATTATTTATTTCCACTTGTAAACAAAGTAAAGTTTGCCAGAAAGTCTTGCCACGATTTACTGTCAAAAAATTGGAACTTGTTCTATTTTTTTGATCAAGTTGGGGAAAAGTGTAGTGATTTCTGGTGTTTTTAGTGGCTGCCAACCCATCAGATTTTAAGGTTAGAAAGTCGTTTTGTTTTTTAAAATTTGTTCAATAATGATTCGTCGTCGTGTTTTTAGTTCGACAATTAAGAGCAAGTCAATTAACCTTATTAAATCGAAAATAAAAACAAAAACGGCAATCTTCGATGCTATCGCCACAACCACCTTCAAAATAAGCCATGAAGTGACATCGGGCAACGCCGCATCAGCTGGGAGTTGCGGATCCACAAGCTATTATTGTGACGCGCGGCAACGGGCAAGTTTTTTTATTCTTTCAAAGGGTAAAATCCATTTCAAATCGTTGTAAGCCAATTCATTACCTTTTAAAAAACCTTTACCTTCATATCAATGTCCACTGAAACCTGATTAACAATATTTATACAGGCATTGGTCAAATCTAAACTATAAAAATATATTTTTGAGTCACTTACAATTTTTACTTCCCGAAATTCAGAAGTATTATTTTTTTGTGAATGGAGATCGTCAAAACATTTTATAAAATCCGATTGCTCGAAAGCTTGATTAAGTTGAGATGTACGCTTTTGTTGTTCCTCGTTTCTCTCCGGTGGACTTTTTCTAAGAATGAGAACAGTTTTTGACAAATAAGCACGCAAATTGGGATAAAAGCACGGAACAGCTGTTAAATTTAGTCTCACTTTAGTTGGATTTTTTTGTGTGGTGCCATCCGGCAAAAGATAAATAAATATCCTCACGGCTAATGTCACTGGGGACAAAATGCTTAGCACAAACTACAGAATACTGTGTGGGCGACCAATTAGCTCTTGGAATGGCTTTTAGTCATCATAGAATGTTCAGATTTTCATCTTTTGGGAAGTGAAAAACTGATACACTCTCTTCACCTGCTTTTAAAACACTTTTATAGTCAGTTAGAGTTACACCCAGGAATACAGCAGGGGCTTAGCATGTTGATAAATAAAAAAACTAAAATAAGAAAAAATAGTACTTACCCAAGTATCTAGGTATCCTACCTACTTACGAACTATCTCTACTAGTGATATTTTTAAACTAAGTAATTCACATATACCTTCAAGTTAAATAAACACTTCAATACTTAATAAATTAACTGTAGCCACAAAACAATAAAGTTTATCCCAAATAGCTAACTAGAATACAAAAAACACAACTTTTAAATTAAAACAAATAAAATTCTGCCGCCATTATAAGACCCGTAAACAAACCGCTCTGGGCCGGACAGGCTGTTGGGTTTTTCACTTTATTAATGCTATTACAGCAAACGCGCACCAAACATTTTCACTAATATTTTGTAGAGATTCTTGGCTATCATGTCACTTAAATTTTCTATTACTTAGATATCAATCGAAAACCGGATAAAAATACAAATTAATACGAAAAACCGCAAAATTAACACCTACTTCTCGCGTAAATTACATACTAAACTATAGCTAACCTCAAAAAAGTCACGTGACACTTGGATCTTCAAGCAGTGTTGTCGGTGTTTCTGTTTCACGGTTTCTTTCAAGGTGGTTGTGTTATCGCATACGTAACCCCAGGTAAAATATTAGTTGGTAACATTGTATTGATTTTAACAATTTGCCAAAAACTTGGGTAAAACAACATTTTCAAGCACAATTTCTTATTCAAGAATTTAAAAAAGTTTTTGGGTAAGAAAATGGCCCGTGAAATACGAGCTTAAGGCTTTTGAATAGCTTTTGGCGAGTACTTTAAAAGGCAGTGGCGACACCTGTTGAGATTAACAAGTACTATAGTATAACTTGAATGGGTCAGTAACTTATAGCTCTCATATAGACAGCAGCAGGTTGTGCGACGTCAGGGGACAGACCCAGTGAGGTGTATTTTCGAAATTCTAATAGCAAAATTTATCATTTAATAGGTTAATTATTTTGCGTTATTAAATATTTTTAACCGATATACAGGGTGTCTCATGGTATGGTGACCGTCTATTATAATATTTGAGCAAGTAATACGATTTGAATCCTGCAAATTTGGATAATGCGGTTTTCGGTTATCCCGTTTTTGATTTTTTTTTTAAATTAAGATGTTCAATGCCTTGAATCGTATTTTTTAATTTTTTTAGTGTTTTCTGAATATTTTTAAGAATCTGATAATATAGTGGCTTAGTAGACTAAAATTTTTACCAGAATTGTAGATAGATTTTAAAAAACAAACGTTTTTTGTACGTTCACCAATATGTTTATGTAGTTTTGCGGTGATTTGTATACTGATTATTAAATAATTTTGACAATGCAGTTTTTTTCAATATTGTTATATCACGAAACAATAAAATATTTATTTGAAATTGAATTTTATTTTATTATATAAATAATTATAATAATAATTATACAAGGTTCCCCATTTAAAACGAAACAGGCTAAATATCTGGTTCCACGTTAATTTAAAAAAAAACGCTCGGACCCGTCGATTTTTATTTCGAGGGGGACATCTTTTGCGTATATTGTCAATCTTGTTACTTCAAGCCCCTAGGAGGGATGGGGGGTAAGATCTAAATCTTAAATGGATACCCCTATTTTATATAATTTTTTTGGATTCTGCATAAAATTATGAACATTTTTTAATAAAAGCATTATTCGTCTATACTAAACAGTTTCCGAGATATTGACTCTTGAAAAATGAGATCGGCTGTAAGAAATATAGTACTTCTGGTTTAACCGGAAGTTGACACTATTGGAAAGACAATAAAAATCGAAGATAGGGACATGTAAGCCGTTTTAGTCTAAGACGTACAGTTAGAAAGCTAGACGCTGTCAAAGTTCAAAAATCTCATTTTTCAAGAGTCAATATCTCGGAAACTGTTTAGTATAGACTAATAATGCTTTTATTAAAAAATGTTCAGAATTTTATGCAGAATCCAAAAAAAAATATATAAAATGGGTATCCATTTAAGATTTAGATCTTACCCCCCTCTCTCCTAGGGGCTTGAAGTAACAGGATTGACAATATACGCAAAAGATGTCCCCCTCGAAATAAAAATCGACGGGTCCGAGCGTTTTTTTTTAAATTAACGTGGAACCAGATATTTAGCCTGTTTCGTTTTAAATGGGGAACCCTGTATAAATTAGCTATACATACTTACGCAATGAGTTAAAGCAACGGATCAACCTTTTCTATAGAATACCGCCTTAATCAACTTATTCAAGAATCGCTCGGATCCGTCAAATTAATTTTTTTAAATGCATTTTTTTTTTTTTAGAAAAAATACAGTGTCCACGGATAGAGTTTGGAAGAGGAAAAACTTTTTTATTAGTAGGTATAAAAAACGTCTGCTTGTGCTGACACTACAATTTCGAATATCAGATGTGCGATTACCATACAGGGTTCGTCAAAAACAACATTATTACTTTTTAGGATTTTTTTTTTCAATTCAATTTATTAAATGATAGTATTATGAGATACAGTAAAACAAAGTTGAACTTGTAAATTTCCACTATATTAGACAGAAAATGACATGTTTCGCTAACACTGTAGCTTCGTCAGATGACAATGATTTGAGTTTTTGGGTAAGAAAATGGCCCGTGAAATACAAGCTTAAGGCTTTTGAATAGCTTTTGGCGAGTACTTTAAAAGGCAGTGGCGACACCTGTTGAGATTAACAAGTACTATATAGTATAACTTGAATGGGTCAGTAACTTATAGCTCTCATATAGACAGCAGCAGGTTGTGCGACGTCAGGGGACAGACCCAGTGAGGTGTATTTTCGAAATTCTAATAGCAAAATTTATCATTTAATAGGTTAATTATTTTGCGTTATTAAATATTTTTAACCGATATACAGGGTGTCTCATGGTATGGTGACCGTCTATTATAATATTTGAGCAAGTAATACGATTTGAATCCTGCAAATTTGGATAATGCGGTTTTCGGTTATCCCGTTTTTGATTTTTTTTTAAATTAAGATGTTCAATGCCTTGAATCGTATTTTTCAATTTTTTTAGTGTTTTCTGAATATTTTTAAGAATCTGATAATATAGTGGCTTAGTAGACTAAAATTTTTACCAGAATTGTAGATAGATTTTAAAAAACAAACGTTTTTTGTACGTTCACCAATATGTTTATGTAGTTTTGCGGTGATTTGTATACTGATTATTAAATAATTTTGACAATGCAGTTTTTTTCAATATTGTTATATCACGAAACAATAAAATATTTATTTGAAATTGAATTTTATTTTATTATATAAATAATTATAATAATAATTATACAAGGTTCCCCATTTAAAACGAAACAGGCTAAATATCTGGTTCCACGTTAATTTAAAAAAAAACGCTCGGACCCGTCGATTTTTATTTCGAGGGGGACATCTTTTGCGTATATTGTCAATCTTGTTACTTCAAGCCCCTAGGAGGGATGGGGGGTAAGATCTAAATCTTAAATGGATACCCCTATTTTATATAATTTTTTTGGATTCTGCATAAAATTATGAACATTTTTTAATAAAAGCATTATTCGTCTATACTAAACAGTTTCCGAGATATTGACTCTTGAAAAATGAGATCGGCTGTAAGAAATATAGTACTTCTGGTTTAACCGGAAGTTGACACTATTGGAAAGACAATAAAAATCGAAGATAGGGACATGTAAGCCGTTTTACTCTAAGACGTACAGTTAGAAAGCTAGACGCTGTCAAAGTTCAAAAATCTCATTTTTCAAGAGTCAATATCTCGGAAACTGTTTAGTATAGACTAATAATGCTTTTATTAAAAAATGTTCAGAATTTTATGCAGAATCCAAAAAAAAATATATAAAATGGGTATCCATTTAAGATTTAGATCTTACCCCCCTCTCTCCTAGGGGCTTGAAGTAACAGGATTGACAATATACGCAAAAGATGTCCCCCTCGAAATAAAAATCGACGGGTCCGAGCGTTTTTTTTTTAATTAACGTGGAACCAGATATTTAGCCTGTTTCGTTTTAAATGGGGAACCCTGTATAAATTAGCTATACATACTTACGCAATGAGTTAAAGCAACGGATCAACCTTTTCTATAGAATACCGCCTTAATCAACTTATTCAAGAATCGCTCGGATCCGTCAAATTAATTTTTTTAAATGCATTTTTTTTTTTTAGAAAAAATACAGTGTCCACGGATAGAGTTTGGAAGAGGAAAAACTTTTTTATTAGTAGGTATAAAAAACGTCTGCTTGTGCTGACACTACAATTTCGAATATCAGATGTGCGATTACCATACAGGGTTCGTCAAAAACAACATTATTACTTTTTAGGATTTTTTTTTTCAATTCAATTTATTAAATGATAGTATTATGAGATACAGTAAAACAAAGTTGAACTTGTAAATTTCCACTATATTAGACAGAAAATGACATGTTTCGCTAACACTGTAGCTTCGTCAGATGACAATGATTTAATAAAGGTGAAAAGTAAAAATTGGGTGCGATAAAATTAAACTATTTAAGATGTAAATAAAACAGTGGGAGGGTTACAATTGCGGGGAAATCCAACAGAGGGTTTAAAAATTAAATTAAATTAGGTACAATATGGGTAGGTATTTACAAAATCTTAATTATATGGTTAACAGAATAAATTTAGCAAAGGTGAATTATTTAAATCTAATTGTTCATTAAGTAACAGGTCCGTATTTTTAAGTTTATTTATTTCCATAGATTCTAACAAATTCAGTTTTAAGCCTTTGTTTTCTGTATGTAAGATTTTAAAGGAAGGATCGAAATTATGTTGATAATCATGTAAATAGATAGCATAGTTTGAGTCTGTTTTATTTTTTAGAAAACTGTTATAATGTTCCTGTATTCTTTTGTCAAACTGTCTACCTGTTTGGCCAATGTATGTTTTAGGACAATCTTTGCATTTTAATTTATAGACGCCTGATTTTTTGTTTTTATCGCTTTTAGTTTTATTATTTTTGATGAATTTACTTAAAGAGTTATTAGTTTTGTAACACAAATTTATATCAAGTTTGTTAAGAAAATTGCCAATTACTTTGCTAGGTTGTCCAAAGAAAGTGACAAGTTTAAATTGGTCAGAGTTTTTGCTTCTAGGAAAAACTAAGTCAATAGCCTTTTTGTAAGTTTTCTTTTTTAGGATTTGGTCAATTAAATTTGAATTATATCCGTTATTAACTGCAATTTGTTTAATAATGTTTAGTTCTTTTTGAAAATTGATTTTATTTAGAGGGAGAGTTACTAGTCTATGGATCATACTGTGAAAAGAAGCTAATTTGTGTTGTATAGGGTGGCAAGAAGAATTGTGTATGACAGTATCAGTATGAGATGGTTTATGGAAAACGGAGAAAACATGTCTATCATTTTCTCTCTTAATATTTAAATCAAGAAAATTGATAGAATTGTTACTTTCCTGTTCTATTGTAAACTTGATATTTTTGTGTAGGCTGTTAATATATTCCAAAAAGACTTTTAACTGTCTATCAGTACCAAGAAAACATGTTAAGACGTCATCAACATACCTATGCCAATAAAGAAACTGTTTGAAAAGAGGATGATTACTTATTTTATTTTCTAAAAAATCCATAAATATTTCAGCCAATAAAGGACTAAGGGGGTTACCCATAATAAGACCATTTTTGCTGGTGCTGAAATTTACAAGTTCAACTTTGTTTTACTGTATCTCATAATACTATTATTATGGATTTCCACCTAGTATCGGCTGAATCAATTAATTTATTAAATGAATTTAGCTTGGTCTGAAAATACAATTTCAAGTATCACATTTGCGATTGCTATACATACATTTCATTTAAAATAAATTTACGTAAAAACAAACAACTATTGTTGCTTTCTTACTTCGAATATGATTTTATATCTGGCCGAGTAACGATTTTGTTGTAAAAAATAATTTTTTTGCCTACTTTTGAAGTATTTTTACTAATACTTGTCATATTTCTTCAATTCAGTCAATCATAAATTATAAAACTTATATTCAAAGGTACCGCCGAGTTAGCGCATAGTTCAACTCGAAATCTGAATTCCCGATAACAGTTCCTAACTTGCTGTATTGTGATATTTGCAGTAATTACTCTTATTTTTTCTTTCAAAAGATTAAGTAATTATTGAAATTGGTTTTATATACATGTGGCTTCAGATAATTGTGAGATCGGGACTCCTGCGTGCCAACTGATTTGAACCATAGGTATCTCCAATCCATTTGTTTAAAGTGATGATTTAGCCAATAATCAAAAGGAATTGAAAATTATAATTGAAGAAAAAATCCAAAAAACAAAAACTGTTTTGTTTCTGACGAATCCTGTATTGTAATCGCAAATCTAATAGTTGAAAGTGTAGTTTCAACACTGGCAAAATTCATTTAATAAATCAAGGAATTGAAAAAAAAATATCCAAAAAACTAAAAATGTTTGTGACGAACCCTATATAGTAATCGCAAATCTGATATTCGAAATTGTAGTTTCAGCACAAGCAGAGGTTTTTATAAAAAATGACTTTCTTCTATACCTGCTAATAAAAACGGTTTTCCTCTTCCAAACTGTATCCGTGGACACACATATTATACATAAAAATCAAATTGTTTTCCAGAGATATGCAATAAAATTGTTTTTATTTTTATTTCTCAAAAACTAAGCAAGATATGAAAACAATTTAACAGACAAGAAAATGATATTTTTAGTTGCTCAATCCGAAAAAAATATAAAAATTACCAAAAACTCAGTGGCGTCTTATTTTTTGCCAATAATATTTGTTAAGGCGCCCCCTGAGACGTCACTGGACGTAATAATTTAGCGCCACACGAGCGTTTTATCACGAAAATTATCATTACCAAAATTAAATTAAAATCTGCTAAAGGATATTAAAAATATTTATATTTAAAATACTTACTCGTTAAAATTATTTTTAAATAAACTTAACCTCAAATATCTCCGTTCATGTTGGATTTATCAAAATTTTTTATGGGGCATAATTTGATCAAAAATTAATTATCTTTAAGAACCACAATATTTAAAAGTTCCCGTCATCGAAAAAATTCTTTGCACCGTGGCGCCACCTATATCTTGTATTATTCAAACACATTTTTAACACAGTTGTGAAGCCAATCATAGAGGCTAAAAACTGGCGTTTACAGAATTTACATGTCACTTTTAGTTTTCGAAATAATTGGCCTGGGAGTTTTTATTGAAACACCCTGTATATAGGCTGCATCCGCGTAAAAAAGATCTTAAAGAAAATGTATTGGTTGGTTCCCGCGGCTATTTGAGTAGATGCCAATAAATACCAACCGTAATAAAAGAAAACTCCACGGAAATTCAAATTCCCGCCCGCCTCCATTTATTAATGAAAACTGACCTACCTTACCCCACCCCGCGACCCAATCCGCCTGCGCGAAACGCCAGCGTGACGTCACTCGTCAATATCCAAAGTATTCCAAAGCCCACTGAGGACCGCTGTTTTCCCGAGACCTAAGTGCCCGATTTACGCGATTTTACCATTTTTAACATTAAGTTTCACAGTTAGAATTGCAAAATGTAAGTAAAAACAGTTATTGTTACTAGTTTTCGAGGAATTTCCCTATTTATTTCGGCATTTTGTCGTCTAAACTGAAGGAAGTTTTCCTGGGGGTGAAAAATTTGGGGCGGCGTTGGACGATGTGGGATTCTTTTGTTTTTCTTGACACACTTTCTTGTTTTAATGTTATTAGGACCATTTTTAGGTAGAATAGTCTTGTTTGGCAAGGCAGTTTTGGGTGTCGTACGTAATGAAATGAGATTATGTTTGCGATAGCAATACCTAAGTTCCAAAACAAAATTATCTATTGATTAAATTTTAAATATATAACTTCTGGAGTTGTGTATATTCTGTGTAGGAGTACTATTACATGGAACAAAGTGAATAATTTCAATGAATTTATTGGTTATATTATTACCTAGTGAAAATATAAGACAAAATATCGTTTTTCTAGATTTATTTAAAATTGAAACTGCATAAACGTCTAGTTTAAAAAAGGCCGGACCTTGGCATGGATATTTTAAATTATGCCTAATACTACCAGAATGAAATAACAAAGCTAAAAAAATATTTTTTATGTTTTTTGGTAATAAATTGAAGAAAATTGATTTTGAAATCGTATGTTTCCCTCTGCGCACGCGCAATACGGAAAATTCAACTCAAAATCCAATCTTTAAATATAGGGCTTCTTTAATTTTCTTATTTTTATTTTGAGAAAGGTTTTCCCATTATTAGAGCCAGTTTTGTTTGCGTATGTGGGATATTTATAGAATATAAATGTTTATTTTCTGACAAAGGGTTATTATTCTAATGATTGATTCTTTTATAAATGTTTTCAAACACACCCTTTGGTTTGCAAACATGTTTATTTGTTTGTCTCTTGTGGGAAAAAGAATCTTTCATCAATTACAATAAAAAAAAGTTGGTCAGGTACGAGTCGAACAAGTTAGATTACCTATATACAGGGTTGGGCAAATGTTCCGGAACGGCTTAATTACAGGCGAACGAAAAGTGATATCGGATCCGGGTTTTGGGCAATCTATAGGACTAAAATGTTACTATTTGACTATTATACCATATGTCAGTAATGTCACCAACTGTCAAGTGAAGATAGGGACATGTAAACCGTTTTGCTCTAAGACGTAGGTACTGTTAGAAAGTTATAAGTCTTAGAGCAAAACGGCTTACATGTCCCTATCTTCAATTTTTATTATCTTCCCAAAAAAATCAACTTCCAGTTAAACCGGAACAACTATATTTCCTGCTTTCGAGTTACATCCGGTTTAACCGGAAGTTGATTTTTTGGGAAGATAATAAAAATTGAAAATAGGGACATGTGAGCCGTTTTGCTCTAAGATGTAATGTTAGAAAGTTATAAGCTGTCAAAGTTCAAAAATGTCACTTTTCGAGAGTCAATATCTCGGAAACTATGAAGTATAGACTAATAGTGCATTTAATAAAAAATAATTATAATTTTATGTGGAATTTAAAAATGTAAAAATATACAGGGTGTTCCATTTAAAAAAAAAATTACGTCAACACTTGACAGTTGGTGACATTACTGACATATGGTATAATAGTCAAATAGTAAAATTTTAGTCCTATAGATTGCCCAAAACCCGGATCCGATATTGTTCGCCTGTAATTAAGCCGTTCCGGAACATTTGCTCAACCCTGTATATTTCGGTTTACGCCGTGTCCTAGCTAAATACGAGTGCGTGCGGAGCGATGCGTGCGACGCGGTGACATTTAGAATTAAACGCAGAGCAACAGATGAAGAAGTACAAATTAAACACGAAATGCGTGCGTTGCGGCAACTCGCATCGCACGCAATGTTTTAAAATTAAAACGGTTTCATTTTTCTGTAAGTTCTCGTCCGACAAATTGCAATGGAGGTGTTAATTTTGGAAGTGTATAAAAAATACTTTGGAACAAAAGAAATCCTCAGTCAAAAGTTCTTATTTTCATTCTGGTATACTGCTGAAATGTCGTTTCAACGGCACTAGTGTCCGACCGAAACAAGATTTTCAGTTTCGGCCGAAAGCCGAAACCGAATCTTATTCGGCCTTGGTCTCAGTTTCGGCCAAGACCGAAACTTATTTATACATGTTAGAAATTTTATTGTATGCTGAAGTTTAATTTATTTTATATATATAGGACGAGATCGATCTTGGAAACGGATTAAACTCTTCCCATTAAAAAAAAAATAGGCCAACAGCGAAAAAAATCTATTTACTTATAATAGACAACACTGCCTACGGAACCCATCCAAAGTTAGCCGAACGGTGCGCAACAATTCACGAACACTGAGTTTCTGGTTTTTTGGTCGAAACTAGATTATTTGGCCGAAACTAGCCGAAACCGAACCGTCGGTCGGTCTCTAAGCGGCACGCAATTGCGGATAAAAATGATGAAACTCACAAATTAACCTGTTTCTAAAGATCATATGAGTTTTTCTCTTTTACGTCTCATTAATATTTTTAATACTAATTTTTAAAACTAATAATATTGCTACTATGTGTGAACGCAATACGTCAAATATCGTTCCGTAATTTGCCACCTCCGCTTTCTCCGCAAAAAAAGGACGATGCGTGCGTGCAACGTAGTTCCCGCATCGCACGCACTCTTATTTAGCTAGGACACGGCGTTAAGGTAACGCCAATAAATAACAAGGTGATGTTTCTGTTTTTACTATACAGTGTCCGCAAGAAAGTCCGCATCAAATGGGATTTTTTTTATTATTACGTATAGGTAAAAATTGAAAGAGCAGTTAGTTTTTGCTTACCTAAAAACCAAAAATGACGTATACTGAAGCAGCTGCACGACCTGCGTTACCTGTCAAATTTGACATTTTTAATAAAATAGGTTCAAAAATGCCCTTATTTATCAAAATATCGAAAAACTTTATTCGAGAAAGTTGTTTATTTAGGCGTTTTTAGCCTCTGTACGAAATTTTGACAGTCTAATACAATTTTTATTTTTTGCCAGGTTCTTGAAAATTTTGATCAATCCTCGTAGATTAACTTTTATACATCGATGTAAAACCATTTGCCTTTACTTCATTTGTAATCTTAATGCAATTTTGTGTAAAATTTTTGTTTCCAATTATTTATTTTACATCAAAAACTGAAATTGTTATTGATCAGTATGTAATGTTTGATGCAAAGTTTATCTAATTACATCAGTTTTGCCAAAACCGACGTTTCTCATTTTTCTTAAGTTAGTAAACAGATGTACAAAAAGAAAATATTAGGTAGGTTTTGTTGAAATTTTACTTAATTAATATTAAATTAAATTAATTATATTAAACTATATTTTTGCTAAATAAAAGGTTTCGAGCGATTAATATTTATTCTTTTTGATCCAATATTAATTAAGTAAATTTTCAACGAAAGCTTCCTAATATTTTCTTTTTGTACATCTGTTTACTAACTTAAGAAAAATGAGAAACGTCGGTTTTGGCAAAACTGATATAATTAGATAAACTTTGCATCAAACATTGCATACTGATCAATAACAATTTCAGTTTTTGAAGCAAAATAAATAATTGGAAATAAAAATTTTACACAAAATTGCATTAAGATTACAAATGAAGTAAAGGCAAATGGTTTTACATCGATGTATAAAAGTTAATCTACGAGGGTTGATCATAATTTTCAAGACCCTGGCAAAAAATAAAAATTGTATTAGACTGTCAAAATTTCGTACAGAGGCTAAAAATGCCTAAATAAACAACTTTCTCGAATAAAGTTTTTCGATATTTTGATAAATAAGGGCATTTTTGAACCTATTTTATTAAAAATGTCAAATTTGACAGGTAACGCAGGTCGTGCAGCTGCTTCAGTATACGTCATTTTTGGTTTTTAGGTAAGCAAAAACTAACTGCTTTTTCAATTTTTACCTATACTTTATAATAAAAAAAAATCCCATTTGATGCGGACTTTCTTGCGGACACTGTATACAGGGTGTTCGGAAAATACGTGTACAAAACGCTACCACAAATTCCTGAAGCTAAGATATGAGGATCTAGCCCATTTTACCCTAGTCCAAAATTGTTATAATTTTTAAAATACAGAGTGTCAAAGTTTTATTTTTTAAACTGTTGTAAATATTTATCTTAGTAGTAGCGTTATTTGCACGAAACTTTATACTTAGCTGTTTTTGACGACGAGAAATCGAGATCTGATAACTAAAGGGCGAATTATATGCACTTAAATTCGGCCAAAATATGCGCATATATATATACAGTGACTGGCAGAAACTGCGCAGCATATGGGATAGTTTTTTTTATCTTTAAGTTTAGAAAATTAATTTTATTTTAGATAGGTTCTGCATGTTCTCATACCAAAATAACACACATTAAATCCGGTAAAAGTATTATGGTATACGAGGTAGGATCAAAAATTTGAAATTCCGGTAAGAGTAAAGTACCTCCATCTTTCATTTTAGAATATTTTTTTACTAAGAAGTATTGTTTTAATTTCAAAGTTATATCCAAATTCCAAAATTCGCCTATTTTGGACAAAAAAATGGATTTAATCGTGTTTTCTGAATAACCCTGTTTAAAAAATAAATGGCAACCGAACAGTACGAAAATAAGATTTTCTCCAGACTTTGTTAGAGATAACCGTCGATCATAAGTCCGATTAGTTTGTTTTCATAATATTATGGCTTTTTAAAATAAAAACATAAAAATTATAAATATTTTTGCTGCACACCGTATTTTATTTTCTGAGGGAACAAGTTAATTTCATCTAACTGATATTTTTTGATTTACATTGACTTAAAGCATCTCCTAAATAGTTTTTTATACATTGAAGATTGCATAGAAAGTTTCCTTTTGATTTATAAAGAAAAAAATTTAAATTAAAAATATATTTTGAACGGATTTTCTTCGTCACGCAAAACAATGATTAATACACATTTTAAATAATTTTAAAATAATGTTTCTTCAAATACTGATTTTTTATGCCCCAAATAAGCCTAAAAATAATAACACAGATTAATTTCCTTCTCATAATCTATACTATAAATACATATAAAAAAATAAATTTATAAAACTTTATAAATGAAAAGGAAACTTTCTATGCATACTTTAATGTATAAAAAACTATTTAGAAGATGCTTTAAGTCAATGTAAATCAAAAAAGATCAGTAAGATGAAATTAACTTGTTTCCTCAGAAAATAAAATACGGTGTGCAGCCAAAATATTTAATATTTTTATGTTTTTATTTTAAAAAGCCATAATATTATAAAAACAAACTAATCGGACTTATGATCGACGGTTATCTCTAACAAAGTCTGCAGAAAATCTTATATTCGTACTGTTCGGTTGCCATTTATTTTTTTTACAGGGTTATTCAGAAAACACGATTAAATTATTTTTTGTCCAAATAGGGAAATTTAGAATTTGGGTACCTATAACTTTGAAATTAAAACAATAATTCTTAGTAAAAAAATATTCTAAAATGAAAAATGGAGGTACTTTACTCTTAGCGGAATTTCAAACTTTTGATCCTACCTCGTAAACCTTAAGACTTTTACCAGATTTAATGGGTGTTATTTTGGTTTGGGAACATGCAGAACCTATCTAAAATAAAATTAATTTTCTAAACTTAAAGATAAAAAACTTTCCCATATGCAGCGCACTTTCTGCCGGTCACTGTATATAGAATATAAATGTTTATTTTCCGACAAAGGGTTATTATTCTAATGATTGATTCTTTTATAAATGTTTTCAAACACACCCTTTGGTTTGTAAACATGTTTATTTGTTTGTCTCTTGTGGGGAAAATAATCTTTCGTCAATTACAATAAAAAAAAGTCGGTCAAGTACGAGTCGAACAAGTTAAATTATATATTTCGGGGTAGGTAACGCCAATAAATAAGAAGGGGATGTTTCTGTTTTTACTATATACAGGGTGTTGCAGGAAAAATACGTGTACAAAACGCTACCACAAATTCCTGAAGCGAAAATTTGAGGATCTAGCCCAATTTACCCCAGTCCAAAATTGTTATAGTTTTTAAAATACAGATTGTTAAAGTTATTTGTTATTTTTTAAACTTTTGTAAATATTTATCTTAGTAGTAGTAGCGTTATTTGCACGAAATTTTATACTTAGCTGTTTTTGACGATGAGAAATTGAGATTTGATACCTAATGGGCGAATTATATGCACTTAAATTTAGCCAAAATATGCGCATATATGCCTTGTTTGTCTTTAAAATATGCAGTTATTTGCATTTTTTACCGAATATGCATACTGGTATGCAATATTTCTTAATTTATTATAGTAAAATGAGGTAAAGATTGGGTTCTAAAAAATACAGTGTGACCAGTAAAGTCCGCATCATGGGATTTTTTTTTTATTAACAACTTTATTCGAAATTTGACTTAAGCATCAAGTTCTGCTTTAATCGAGATGAAAATTAAGCAAAAAATAGTAGTCACGTGATTCGCATTATCTGTCAAATTTTAATTTTTTTGCAAAAAATAATTCAAAAGTTATTTTTGGGGGTTATTTTTGAAAATTTTAAAAAAAGTTATTGAAAAAAGTTTTTTTAAATGCAGTTTCTAGCCCACATGCAAAATTTCAGCTGCATAAGATAATTTTGATTTTTGACCCATATTTTGTAAATTGCACCACTTTTGCAAAATAAGACTCAACGCAACCTACATAAAACTTCTTAGTTTTGACAATGCTTTATTTCAGATATATTTTCTTTAAAGTAGCGCCATATTAAATGTGCGTTTTTCTACAAAATCAAAATTGGGCTATTAAAATTTGGTCGCATGTGATGCAAAGTTTATTTGTTTTTGACCCTGTATAAGGTAACTTCATAAAATAAGTATTTTTGAAAACGTATAGTTTGTGTCTGAAAGTAATACACCTTAATATTAAGACAAAAAGAACACAGTGTCATCAGTAAAGTGTTCATTAATTGGAAAATACATTTTAGTTTAACTTAACGTAAAGTTTATCTATTTTCAACGATTTAATTTAAAACCCCTTTATTTTATTTTTTTACTTTCAGACACAAGCTACGTTTCCAAAAATACTTATTTTATGAAGTTACCTTATACAGGGTCAAAAACAAATGAACTTTGCATCACATGCGACCAAATTTTAATTGCCCAATTTTGATTTTGTAGAAAAACACACATTTAATATGGAGCTACTTTAAAGAAAATGTATCTGAAATAAAGAATTGTCATAACTAAGAAGTTTTATGTAGTTGAGTCTTATTTTGCAAAAGTGGTGCAATTTATAAAATATGGGTAAAAATCAAAATTATCTTATACAGCTAAGTTTTTTCGATATTTTCAGAAATAACCCCATTTTTGATTTGTTTTTTGGAAAAAATTAAAATATGACAGACAATGCGAATCACGTGATTACTATTTTTTTGCTTAATTTTCATCTCGATTGAAGCCGAACTTGATGCCAAAGTCAAATTTCGAATAAAGATTTTAATAAAAAAAAATCCCATATGATGCGGACCTTACTGGTCAAACTGTATGTTTATTTTTTAACAAATGCAAAAAAACAAACTAAATTAAAAGTAAACAATTTTTTAACCTAAAATTGTATAAAAGGCATTTATTACTAAATATTTTTCAAAATTTTTAACTTAAAAGGATTGTCTTCTCTTAGTTAAAATATGTTTATGCAAAGAGAAGCTTCTTTCAACATCTACTGATGAAATCGGACAATACTGCAACTTAGGTAGCAAAATATATGGCCAAGATACAATTTCGTTGGATGGTTTACCCTCATAAATGCTTTTTACTGCATTTAAGTATTTAAACACTTCATTATTTTTTACAGTTACATCCAATTTGTTCCTACTTTACCGGGAATGTTGTTCAATTTAGCGGAAAAAGTTTCAACAATACTAATTGAGTCTCTTAAACTTAAATTTCTACTCTCCAACGAGGATATTATGTCCCGTATAAAACTGAAATTAACCTTAATAAAAACAAGAAATTTAGATTAGGGCTAGGAATTTTAAAAATATAAGTATTCGAATAGTCGTTTGGTATGTTATTCGAATAGTCGAATAGTCGAATATAGTCGAATAATTCGAATAGTCGAATAGATACTTGAATAGTCGAATAGATACTTGAATAGTCGAATAGTCAAATATTCGAATATTTGAATAGTTGAATATTTAAATAGTCGAATATTCGAATAGTCGTCTATTTAAATATCGAAATACAGTCGTTTAATCACGGTAGAAGTGGTTTAACTGCTTGCTGACTATATAATTTTATTTTTGTTTTTCTTTTTTACGTTAAAATTTACAGTTTCACAGAAAACACGAATAGTCGAACATTTAAATATCCGAACAAAGTCAAAGAGTTAAATATTCGAATGGTCGAACATTCAAATAGTCGAATAAATACTTGAATAGTCGAATATTCGAATAGTCAAATATTCGAATTTCGAATAGTCGAATATTTGAATAGTCGAATTTTTTAACTAACAAAAAATTCGAATTTAGAATAGTCGAATATTCGAATTATTCGAATACAATTCCGAGCGAATAGTCATCTAAATCCAAAATTAATTCTTTAATGGCTTCGAAATGCCCTGTGTAGAATATTGCGGCCTTAACCCATGTTCACCACCGGGTAATTACAGGTTCTGGGGGTAAACTAACTCCTGGTAATCTCTCCCTATACCACTGCATTCTTAGAGGTGCTTTTAGAAATTTTTTTTATATTTGAAATTAATTTATTTTAATGTAAATACAGTTTGTTAAGCAGGTAATTATAACGCATTATTAAGACAATAAACAACCCCTAATAATATACCTGTAAACCCCGGAAACCCCCAATACCCAATCACAGCCGTACTTGAGGCCAATATAAATACCTTGTGTATAACCGAAATGTAAATATTATTATTATTATCTTCAGATTGGAAAATCTCTTAAAAGTACCGAACTCGACATTAAACCTTTAACGTGCTTATTTAACTTTAAACTTTAACTGAATTCAATAAAACCATATTAAACCTTAATAAACAAAAAAAAATAGTCAAAATATCGGCTAAAAATTTCCGCGAACTAGAACGACTACGATTGGTTAAATTTAAATTATCAAATTAATGCAGAATTGCAGAACATGACATACACAAGCTATTATGCCGCTCTCGTATTTTATGATCATAGACCCACTCTGAAAAGTAAACTGGGCGTGAACTACACGGTACACGGAGAGAAATTTTGAACAGAATCCACAACTACCTAACTATACTTGAATTTGTACCAGAATTCGAATGCTTAATTGAAATATTAATATGAAAAATTCATTACATACAATGTATATTATAAAAATAGGTTAGTTATAAAATTAGCCTATATATTGTAAATTTTTTTTGGGGGTTCTAATTTAGATTTCGGGGGTGCTTAGCACCCCCAAGTACCCCCCTAACTACGCCTATGATTCTTTGACATATTTTGTGTTGTTTGTATGTTGAAAATTAGCTATTTTGGGGAAAACCCTCGGGAAAACCGTAAAAGATAGGTATAGGGAACCATAGTATAATTAAAATTGTATTGAAAATGCATTTTGATTAGGCGTTAAAAATAATAGGGGTTGTATTTAAAATAACAGAGTTTTAGGACTATTTACGTTTTTAAAATTGTTACATTTAGATTTAGGGATTGGATAAAGGCTCCGGTAAATAATTTTATTTTTTAAAATATCCTTTATTTATTTATTCCAAAAAAAAATCCAAAAACATCTGTTCATGAGGTATTCTCTACTAATAACAACATCAAAAAATGTAATTGTTAAATATACCTAATTAAAATAGAAGGCAAGTCAAAATAATACTTAAAATGGTAATATTCAATAAAAAAAAATATTTAAATGTATAAAATTATTCAATTATTATTTCGTTTAATAAAATAATATCGTTTAGATATCATTTATAAATAATTTTGAAAATAATAATCTTAACATAGTATAAAACAAAAGTCGCTGTCGCCCGTCTGTCCCCTTTCATATGTGCTTAAATCTTTAAAAATACGCAACGGATTTTGAAGCGGTTTTTTTAATAGATAGAGTGATTCAAGAGGAAGGTTTTTATGTATAATACATGCATAATATTGTAGAGATGATAAATTTAGAGGTTTGTTCGGGTTTGTATTTATAAATCTTGACGTGATGGTGAACTCGCCGTATTATCTCAGAGAAAGCGACGTCGTATAATGCCGGGCTGGAACGCAGGCCGGGTATACGCTAGTTAATCATAAAATAAGTGCACGTTTAAATATTTTTTAGTTTAAAATCTAGCTTCCCCTTTTTTAAGTATTTTCTTAGTTATCATTTTAAAACGTTTTATATTTAAAAATTTTAATTCTTGGGGTATTTCGTTGTAAAATTTCATATCTTGATAATAAATGGAGTTCTGACCTGCCCTAGTAATAGGTACTGAAAACAATTCTAGTTAAATGATCATATACGTCACGTCTGCAATTGAACTTTATATTTGAATGTTTATTTGTTGATATAATTTGGTGAACAAAAACAATATTTTGCATTAAGATCCTTAATTGACATAATATTAAAATTTTTATATAAAAAATTAGTTGAATATTGTCTATCCAAGCAATATATATTTTTAATTGCTTTATTTTTTAAAACTTGTAAATGGTTAAGCAAATTTTGAAAAGTTGATCCCCATATTAAAGTTAAATATTGTAAATGAGAGTGAATAATAGCAAAATAAATAGGACGTAACATGTAATTTGGAGTAAAAAAACTGAGTTTTTTTAAAATCCCCACGGGTGCAACGATTTTCTGTTTAATATATTCAATGTGTTCACTCCAATTAATAGCTTCATCTATTATCAACCCCAAAAATTTAATTTTATTTGATTGTTTTAAATGCCCGACTTTTAATTTTAAATCACTTCTGTATAAATTGGGTTTCTTTCCTATACATAAAAAAGAGGATTTGTCCAAATTTAATGTTAATTTATGACTACACATCCATAATTCAATCAGTTTCATGTTTCATGTCATAATTTATAAAATTTTGTATAATTTCACATGAATCAGCGATGTAAGTATAAAATAGTTGTATCATCAGCAAACAATCTAATTTTCTTTTTCAATTTAAATTTAAATATAGAATTAATATAAATAAGGAAAAATAAATGCGCCAAAATCGAACCTTGCGAAACACCACAATTAATATTAAGAAATTTGCTATATTTATTTTTGATTCGAACTTTTTGTTTCCGTTGATTTAAATAGTTTCTAAACAAGTAAAAAACTACACCCGAAATACCCATCATATCAAGTTTTTTTAAAAGAATAGAAAAATTTACTGTACCTATTTATTTATTTAACATCCTTTGTCAAATGTTATGTATTACAGCCTCTCTGTTCTACCGACAGGTGCAAGTTTTTTTGATATTGGCAAAACACCAAATTTTGAAAAAATATACAGGGTATTCCATTTAAAAAAAGGTATGTTTCATGTGCTCCGACTATTTGGAACACCCTGTATAACCCAAAATAATTTTAATTTGTAGACCTAACGCCTCCCTGTAACTCTGTTTTTGGAAAATAATTAAAAGTTAAGCAGTTTATATGCTATGGTATTCTGCGTTGAGAATGGGTCACCCTGTACAAGGAAAATTAATGGAAAAAATATATATCCTTAAATTTTAGATTTAGGGGAAGGTTGCCTATATTGAACCGCTACCTAAATTGGACCACAGTACATTTCTCCGAAACTAAACAAGTGCCATATCATCTGGCAACACTGTAACATACTTCCACCCAGAACCTTTGATCGGCAACAAACTCAAAACTAGTGCTGGGAAGTTAAGTTCACTTTGCCGATTTCAATCTTTCGTTCTCGTTCAATAAAGTGAATAGTTCAAAAGACTAGTTCGTTTAGTTCATTTAGTTCCCTGATTTATACTGGCATAGTGAAGTAAAAGAAATATTTTAAAATATAAATTATATATTAAATTAACAAAAAATACAGTAGACACCGACGACAATATTTTTTATTCATTTTAATACCGAAATAGTCCGAAATCATCGCGGCATGCATCGGTCGGTCAGGTGACGAAACCTATAATCTCGGTCGTCTCGCTCTCGCTTGCATAGTACATACGTTTAGACTTCAGTTCGCCTTGTTTCAATCTCTCAGTAATTACTGATTGAATCTTTTAGTTCAGTTGTCAGATTCGATCTTTTGAACTAGTTCGTTCGCGAACTACACAACTCTATTCAAAACTAGTTGGCCGTTAGTGCTTGGCGTGTACAGAGCAAAACGTAGTTTACACAATTTTAATGTAATATTTTTAGGATTTTCCTAAGAATTTACCTTAGAACCATAAAACTCTAAGCAATCTTTTTTATGGAAGTTATCAAGTAAGTTTTTCTCTTTCTATTTCTCCTATTACCATGCCATATTTCTTTTTTTCTTGTTTCTTTCCTGGGTGGTTTTGTAAAATACGTGGTACTTGCTTAAATTGGACCACTGGGTGACAAAATTGAACCGATCCAATTTAGGCAATTTTTCCAAATTGTGCAAAAATAATTTTTCTCTTTAAATAAATTAATGTCATAAACTAACACCATTTCAATATTGCTAAAATCTTTTTTCTTTGAGTTAAAAAATGAAACTATGACTGGTCCAATATAGGAAACTAATAGGTACTTTTTTTGCATTAGGATGTCTTCTACCGAAATTTTGATTGTAAATTTGATGTTTTTTTGAAATATAAGTAGGTATAATATCCTATCCAACAATTTTATTTTTTATTTATTTATTTAACACCTAAGCTTCCGATTTAAATCGTGTGGTCCAATTTTGGAACTCCCAGGTGCAATTTAGGCAACCGGTTTCCTATATTGAACCACTTGCAGAGGTTTTTTTTATAGCCTGCATGGTATATCATAGATACTTTGAAATAAAATTCTGCAAAAAATCCTGCAGTTGAACAACATACTAAAGTATACTAAGGTATAGCTTCAAGATCGATTTTGCGTTATTATCAGGATCTATGATAAGAAATCTGGAAATTGGTCCAATATGGGCAACCTTCCCCTATAATTTTTCGCATTGTTAAACAGTACGATGAGTTTCAGTCATAGACATGTACCTTCAGATAAGCAAACGTAATCACGAAAGTGGCAAGTTTATTGCCTTGCGCATGTAAACAATAGGCATGCGCACTGCAAAATTCTAATTTAACGAATGGGAAAATATACAGGTCCGGGCTTTAAAATTTAAGTTCTTGCTCAAGAAACTGTAAAAGTTGATGTTCAATTTATTTTCACGTGTAAACAGCTAAAATGTGTTATAATGAAACTGGAACTTGTTCTAATTCTTTGTCCAGGTTGGGGGAAAACGTAGTGATTTCTAGTGGTTTTAGTGGCTGCCAACCTATCAGATTTTAAGGTTAGAAAATCGTTTTCGTTTTGTTTTTAAAATTTGCATAAAAATGATTCGTCGTCGTGTTTTTAGTTCGAGAAGCAAGAGAACAAGTCAATTAAACTTACCTTATCAAATCGAAAATAAAAAACAGACAACACAGTAATATTCGATGTTATCGCGTACCTACCTAACCTCAAATCAAAAATTAGTTGGCAACATTTAACAATTTGTCAAAAACTTGAGTACGTGTAAAACAACATTTTCAAGCACAATTTCTTGATCAAGAATTTGAAAAAGTGGTCGGTACCTGTCTGTATATTGTTTATAGCACAAACACTATTCACTTAACACAATACACAAGTACAGGGTTATTTTTTATATTTGCGTACCCACCTACAGGGCTTAATATAAGTAACAGAAAAAAACTTTTAATACAAAAGTTGCATAATGTTTCCCGTCATATCTTTTAGACTTATTAAAAAAAACATCTGCACATCGGAAAGTTAAAAAACAAATAAAATTCTTCTTTTTTTAAATGGAACACCCTATATATTTTTTACCAGAGCGAAAGATCTCTTTCTCCTGATTTCAAAAATATATAACATGGCATCATTCAATCCAGTCGTTTGTGAAATATTTGAGTTTTTGATTAATTGAATTGACTGTAATCTAGTCGGCGTTCCGCATACTTCAACGTGACATATTTGTCACTTTACTTTAAATTGAAAGATTCAGTAAGGAAAATGGGATATTCGGAAGAAGACAAACTTCAAATAGTGCGTCTTTTTTACTCTAATAACAACCGAATAGCTGTAGTTCAACAGCAATTTACTTTACTTCATATCATAAATTATAAATCATAAGTTATTTTCTTTGCTACATGTTTCAATTTAAATTAAAGTGACAAATATGTCACGTTGAAGTATGCGGAACGCCGACTAGATTATAGTCAATTCAATTAATGAAAAACGCAAATATTTCACAAACGACTGGATTAAATGATGACATGTTATATATTTTTGAAATCAGGAGAAAGAGATCTTTCGCCCTGGTAAAAAATATATAGGGTGTTCCATTTAAAAAAAGAAGACTTTCATTTGTTTTTTAACTTTTCGATGTGCAGATGTTTTTTTAAATAAGTCTAAAAGATATGACGGGAAACATTATGCAACTTTTGTATTAAAAGTTTTTTTCTGTCACTTATATTAAGCCCTGTAGGTGGGTACGCAAATATAAAAAATAACCCTGTACACAAAGAGTTCCTTTTAAATAGCAAAGTCAACGGCTAAGTTGAGCGTTTCTTTTAAAAATTTAACTCAGCTCAGCAACAATTTTTTCCTCCCCTCTTGATTCGGTTAAATATGCCCGTCTACATTTCTCATACAATTATACGAAGTTGTTCGCAAAGCGTTCCTTTAACAACTTAGCTAAGCAAAGATTTTTGCTTTGCTTTGTTGTTTAAAAGAAGCAAAAGGAAAATACCTAATATTCTATTTTTTGCAACCGAAGGTCGGCAGGCGACACTTTA
This sequence comes from Polydrusus pterygomalis, assembly GCA_963969555.1. Classification (NCBI taxonomy): domain Eukaryota; kingdom Metazoa; phylum Arthropoda; class Insecta; order Coleoptera; family Curculionidae; genus Polydrusus; species Polydrusus pterygomalis. Next base: position 18,993,472 of record OZ018385.1, on the reverse strand, counting down.
GGAGCGGGCGGACCGGGGGCGGGCGGCGACGATGGAATCGTGGGCGGTCCCAGGACGCCCCAGCAAATTGCCGCCCAGAAGAGGCTGCAGCAGACGCAGGCGCAGGTCGACGAGGTCGTGGATATCATGAAGACCAACGTGGAGAAGGTGCTGGAGAGAGATCAGAAGTTGTCTGAATTAGATGATAGGGCTGGTCAGTATAACAAACTATAACTAAAGTATTTTTCACAATAAATGGTTGACTCCGTTTAACTACCTGGGACGTTTTGCAAGAGCTCGGCCATAAAAATGCAAATAAACTGTCGATCAGGGCCGGATTATAATTTGTAATTATAGCAGGTAATATTTAACTATCTTGTGCTTGCGATAACATCTTTCAGTCTTTGTGTTTCTTAGGAAGTGTTCAAGTTGTGGTACGGTTACGATAACGAATTAAATATCTAAAGTCCTACCCTGTAGTGTATTTGCTTGTTGATTGTGTATAACAATGGGATTAAACCGGTAGTTTTATTGCAGTCAGTAAGTCGATACCATTTAGGGTGAAAAATACTGTATCTAAAAATTGCGTTAAGAACCGGGTACCATCGCTTTTACTATACATTTATACCATTTACTCGAAACCCTTTAAACCTATTGCTATATTCCTGGGAATAAATCGATGTATTAAAAAAAAAATTGTGTGTGCTTAAGACCACACGACAGAAGTGAAAACTTCAACAAGGTGAAATTAATAATATCGAATAAATATATTTCCTAAAATTGAACAACCCTTGAAAAAATGCCAGAACATACCTGAGATGCAACAAGTGTCTATCTTGTGATCTTAAACACACAACTAACGCACACTGTTTCCACGTCGATACTGAATGCGACTGATGCGGCATGCTCTTTCATATAACGTTCATTCGTGTCAGTTCGGATTGAATATAGGAGTCGAATTCGAGCATAACACAGCCGCGTTACGCGTGACGGCTCAGTTTAATTCAGTGCCCACAAAAAGTGCTAAACGCGCCTAAAGAAGTTTTCACTTCAAAAACCCTTTCATTAGTAACTACTTTATTTAAATCCCAGAAATTAGATGCACATTTGGTTGTGTACATATTGCAAAAATAAAGTCTTTACAAGTACCTACCCCGCGTACGCAACGGCCGATCCCCTCGTCCTGATATGGCCGACACAGACCTCCATTAGTACAGACATATTATAGTGTGCCATTTAAACAGCATATCAAGCATTCTACTTCTCTTATAGCTCTGTGATGGCAATCTATAAAGACCAAAACCCCCATAAGTACAGACATATTATAGTGTGCCATTTATACAGCATATTAATCATTCTACTTCTCATATAGCTCTGTGATGGCAACTGATAAAGACCAAAACCCTCATTAGTACAGAGATATTATAGTGTGCCATTTATATAGCATATTAAGCATTCTACTTCTCTTATAGCCCTGTGATGGCAACCTATTAAGACCAAAACCATCATTAGTACACAGATATTATAGTGTGCCATTTATATAGCATATTAAGCATTCTACTTCTCTTATAGCTCTGTGATGGCAACCTATAAAGACCAAAACCCCCATTAGTACAGACATATTATGTGTGCCATTTATACAGCATATACATCATTCTACTTCTCATATAGCTCTGTGATGGCAACCTATAGATACGAAAACCCTTATTAGTACAGACATATTATAGTGTGCCATTTATACAGCATATTAAGCATTCTACTTCTCATATAGCTCTGTGATGGCAACCTATAGAGACCAAAACCCTTATTAGTACAGACATATTATAGTGTGCCATTTATACAGCATATTAATCATTCTACTTCTCTTATAGCTCTGTGATGGCAACCTATAAAGACCAAAACCCCCATTAGTACAGACATATTATAGTGTGCCATTTATACACCATATTAATCATTCTACTTCTCTTATACCTCCGTGATGGCAACCTATAAAAACCAAAATCCTCATTAGTACAGAGATATTATAGTGTGCCATTTATACAGCCTACTAAGTATTATACTTTTTTATATTTCTGTGGTTCGACCATACGAGCATACGGGACGTGCAAAAATTACAAATAGACTTTTAAGTAAAGTGCGTCATTTTTTTTTCTTGTACTTTTTTGCAACATGAGCCAATTTATTAAATTGTTTTCGTAACAGAATTCGTTCCTAATTGGAAGTTTCAATTATTAAAACGTCCGTAAATGCCAGCAACGTATTTTCTGCAATAAGGGCACCTCGTAACCTCTGACATTATGACAAAATACGTTCTGTAAATATTCAAGCTGTTTATATTTCATTTTATGGTAGCCATAACATAATGGAAACCCGTTAATCCTGATGTGAAAACACATGTTGTCGAATTTTTCTTTTACGGGACTATTTAATCCTTTAAACATACAGTGTGTATTTGCCTAATGGAACAAATTCGATAATAAATACATGGAGGCGTGTCCAAAAAAACGCTCGTACACGTCGATTGGTATTTTTAGTTGGGCATTTTTTTCAATAAAAACTTTTTATACAGGGTGTGTCATGTGACAGTGGCCAATACCAACTTTCTTATTTTAAATACAACACCCTGTATATTATTCAATTTTTGGATTCTTCAGAAAATTTTAGACATTTTTCATGTACAATATTCTACACCTATCTTTCACTGTTTCGGTAATATTAAGTGTTTTCCGATTTATTAAATTTCAGCGTTTCTTTTTACTGATATGAAATTTTAAAAAAATGTGTGTGCTTAAGACCACACGACAGAAGTGAAAACTTCAACAAGGTTAATTCAGTGCCCACAAAAAAGTGCTAAACGCGCCTAAAGAAGTTTTCACTTCAAAAATAACATAAACTTGGAATACGGGATAATTTTACTGCATACGAAAAAATATATTTCCTAAAATTGAACAACCCTTGAATTTTTACATCTTCAACAGAAGTCAGAAATTATAATAAATTAGGTCCACAGAATAAGCAATTACGGTAAAACTAATTACCTTACTTCACCCTACGTAAATATATAATTTAAAAAATGCCAGAACATACCTGAGACGCAACAAGTGTCGCACACTGTTTCCACGTCGATTGATGCGGCAGCGGAGTCGAATTCGAGCGTAACACAGCCGAACCTGACGCCTGACGGCTCAGTTTAATTCAGTGCCCACAAAAAGTGCTAAACGCGCCTAAAGAAGTTTTCACTTCAAAAAGGTATTAATAGTTTTGTTTACTTTTGTTCAGAACTCCAGACCTTAGCAAATTGTTGTCTGTCTGCATGACAGTGGTTGTCAGTGTTATAGTCGTTTGAATTTCGTTATTTGCATATCAGAAAAATGGATTATTTAACAGAAATGCACAAAATAACAATTATTTTACAGATGATTGGTTATGGAGATAAAACACGGACACAAATGGAAGTTGCTCGCTTATTTCATAAAAAATTTCCAAATTTGCCGCCTATAACTCAAGGAAAAATAAGAAAAAATAATCCAAAAATTTAATAATATACAGGGTGTTACGTTTCAGTATAAGCAGACTTTTTAAGAATGACTTTTTCTTCTATATATATCTACTAATAAAAAAGTTTTTCCTCTTCCAAACTCTATCCGTGGACACACTGTATATGTCATCCTGTATACATTTAAAAATAATTTAAGAACATAAACTTTATTAAACCTCACAACTTTTGTAAATTTTTTTTTCGATAACTCTAATAGTAGACCCGATATATTACATTGTCACAGAAATGGGCTGTATAAGTACCTATATAAATAATAAATATTTTAAAATGGTATAAAATATATTAATTTCCATACAACTATTATTTTCAAATCGTTTATGCCAACATCCAGAAGGGGGGCGCGCATCCCCAGCGCCCTTCATCTAAATCCGCCATTGAATAGACGTGACCTATTCTTCTTCCGCCAATCACCTTAAACAACTCTTTTTTGTAAACAATAAGTTGTTGTTATAAGCATTAAATAAGCAGGGAGTTTGGAGTTTATTTAAATATATATGTAAATGCACAGCTCAAATGTAATAGGGTGTCATTTCCCTATTACAGTGGCGGATTTACAAATTTGCCGCTAGTAGGCTATTCGATTTTTGCCGCCCCTATACCAGTGACGGCTCGTGAGTTGTGAAACAGGTGAAGTGTTCGGGATAGAAAAAGCCCGCTGCAGGCGAAATGCGCCGCAGGCGAAAATTCTTTAAGACCACGCCCAAATTTGGTCAATAATTTTTAGTAAATATTTTAAAAATTTATGATTACCTACTTATTTTATTGAAAATTAAATTTCTTTCTGCAAAGCCAGTAAAGTTCCAACTACCTTTTTTATCCCCATTAACAGACACGACCAACAATAAAGTTTATTTAAAAAAATACTACCCGTCGACCATGAATAAAGATTGTACCATTTATTTCTGTAAGATAAAAAAAAATTTGGGCCAAATTTGCCGCCCCCTAAAATCTGCCGCCGTAGGCTCCAGCTTACTCAGCCTAATGGTAAATCCAGCACTGCCCTATTACTTAAAGTCCCCCCATTTAACTGAATTTTTCTGTATTTTTTTAGATGCTTTACAACAAGGAGCATCACAATTTGAACAACAAGCGGGTAAACTTAAACGAAAATTTTGGTTACAAAATCTAAAGGTAAGTTCAGGTATTAACAGTTATATTTTTGGTTGGGTAGAGGACTTTTTATATAGTGGCGTAACGCAAAGTCGTATACATGATTGCTAAGAACCTCTAGAAAATATTAGTGAACATTTTTGGTGCGGATTTGCTGTAATAGCATTAATGAAAAATCCAACAGCCTGGCCGGCCTGGTCTGGTCTTATAAATGGCGGCAGAATTTTATTTGTTTTAATTTAAAAGTTGTGTTTTTTGTATTCTAGTTAGCTCTTTGGGATAAACTTTATTGTTTTGTGGCTACAGTTAATTTATTAAATATTGAAGTGTTTATTTAACTTGAAGGTATATCAGTGGCGGCTCGTGCCATTTTAGTGAAGTAGGGCCAGGTAAACCCTTAGCGCCGCAGGCAAAAAAATTTTGGGTGCCACGCCCTTTTTTGTTAATAGTTCTTGCTTTTAAAGTAGGAAAAATAAGCAAAAAGGCACCTAATTTAATTTATGAATTTACAATCATATCTTGAATATACCTAAACACGATAACAAGTTGAAACATACAAGCAATGTCAGTGGTTTCATCTGCGATAACAGCGATAAACGGAGAGTCCTTTATTTCTTTTATGACTTCATCATGATACACTGATACACATCTAACATATAGTCCAGAAGTTCATTTTGTAGGGGTTTTGATGTTCCTTTAAATACTTTCGATTTTTCAATATGATCTTTAAGAGTTTTGTCTAATTCTGAGCTGAAATTTATTAATTCACGAAATACCTATGCCACTATTTTCCGACGTCTCTTTTTCGTCATGACCTCTCAAAGCCAACTCAAATGCACCACAAACCCGAACGCAGTTTATAATTTGGTTTAATATGTATCTGTTTTTATCAATTTGTTCGTTTTTCTTCATTATTTCATTGTGATATGCAGAATTTAATTCAGTTTTAATGTTAATTTTACCAAGCATACTGAAATTAAATATATTGTTTAAAATGTACCTTCGATTTTTCATGTGTATTCATTTTGTCCCAGATATGGACCAAATCATCTGTACCTTTTTGGGACCAAGTTTGTTCCCCACCAAATAAAACACACATAAAACAAAATAGTCTATTAGATTCATCACAACCGCATACCCAAGCATTTTTTCCATAAATATTTCTAATAAATTTACGCAAACGCACTTTCTGTCCGCCCTGAGTTTTTTCAATATTTAAATCTGGTAACGGTCGTCCTAATTCCTTAATTTCCAATTTCTGTTCTAAGGAAATGGTAGAAAATGGAGTTTCCTTTAAAAATCTAATAGTATTCATTATAATACTTATGTATTTCTAAAATAAAAAGTTCGTTAACCCTACATTAAATCAGCCGGCCGAACCAAAACAAATCGAGACGCGACGCGAACATCAGCTGTTTGCTGTTTGAAACGTCTAACATCAAACGGTCAAACGAAGAGGGCCTGGCTACCCGCCGGGATTTTTGCCTGCTTGCATTCAAGGTCATTTTTCAACGTTTTTTATTGAGGTGATGGCGTTTCGTCACCTCCCGTGTGCCTCGTCGCGCTTGGCGCGGAAGCTACGTTACCGTTTTACGCATAATCGCTTCCTTTTAGATGGAAATTTGCACCCGACTGTGTTCCATTTTTAAATTATTTTGCTAATTGCTTTAAAAACGAGAATATTAATTTTAATAGGTTTTGGTAATTTGTAAAGGGCTGGACGCTAGACAGGAGGGCAGATAATGCCATGGCACTGTGGCTCTACCCCACGAGCCGCCACTGAGGTATATATATGTGAATTAGTTTAAAAATATCACTAGTAGATATAGTTCGTAAGTATTTAGGATACCTCTAGATACCTAGGTAAGTACTATTTTTTCTTTTAGTTTGTTTATTTATCAAGATGCCAAGCCCCTGCTGTATTCCGGGGTGTAACTCTAACTATAAAATTGTTTTAAAAGCAGGTGAAGAGAGTGTAATATATTTTTATAGTTTAGTTTTGACCAATGACTGTATAAATATTGTTAATTAGGTTTTAGTGAACATTGATATGAAGGTAAAGGTTTTTTTAAAAGGTAATGAATTTACAATGATTTGAAACGGATTTTACCCTTTGAAATGAAACTAAGCAGGTGGTTTCAGCTTAAAAACTCGGTCTCGGTACCAATTCATACATTGTGAAAGTAAGGAAGTTATATAAGTTATCTGGGTATACCCAGATAGTAAGTGACTTTCTTAAAACAAGCGTAGGTTTCTTAAACAAAGCCTTAAGCTTACTAAATTTTGAGACTTCAGAAGATGATAGTCAATCCGGTAATTTAAACGCAGAAGATAATAATTTGTATAATAGAATATTACTTTTGATATATCAAATAAATCTACTCGTAGTGAAACAAAAACAGCTTCTCAACGCATTATTAATATTATTTAATAATTAGGTAAGTTGTTTTGGTTATCCAAAACTATTTATTACTTTTTTGTACAGGGTTATCCAACCAAGATTAGACAAGGCGATTTTTTGACTTTTTCTGTGCTTTTATAAAAAAACTGAAATAGCCATCTTAAGTCATTTTCTCCCGCGAATTCGAATATCTTCAGCAAAAAACAATTGAACATCAAACAAAAGTACTAGGGGTCACATTGATATTTTTTTAAATGGAACACCCTGTATATTTTTACATTTTTAAATTCCACATAAAATTATAATTATTTTTTATTAAATGCATTATTAGTCTATACTTCATAGTTTCCGAGATATTGACTTTCGAAAAGTGACATTTTCGAACTTTGAAAGCTTATAACCTTGTAACAGTACGTCTTAGAGCAAAACGGCTTACATGTCCCTATCTTCAATTTGTATTATCTTCCCACAAAAATCAACTTCCAGTTAAACCGGAACAACTATATTTCCTGCTTTCGAGTTACATCCGGCTTAACCGGAAGTTGATTTTTTTGGGAAGATAATAAAAATTGAAGATAGGGACATGTAAGCCGTTTTGCTCTAAGACGTACTGTTAGAAAGTTATAAGCTGTCAAAGTTCAAAAATGTCACTTTTCGAAAGTCAATATCTCGGAAACTATGAAGTATAGACTAATAGTGCATTTAATAAAAAATTATTATAATTTTATGTATAATTTAAAAATGTAAAAATATACAGGGTGTTCCATTTAAAAAAATATCAAAGTGACCCCTAGCACTTTTGTTTGATGTTCAATTGTTTTTTGCTGAAGATATTCGAATTCGCGGGAGAAAATTACTTAAGATGGATATTTTAGTTTTTTTATAAAAGTACAGGAAAAGTCAAAAAATCGCCTTGTCTAGTCTTGGTTGGATAACCCTGTACATTTTTCAATATCATTATAGTGGCAAAACACAAAAGATATTAACAGAAAGAATAAAAAACTCGCCCGTTGCCGCACGTCATAATAATAGCTTGTGAATCCGCAACTCCCAGCTGATGCGGCGTTGCCCGATGTCACTTCATGGCTTCTTTTCAAAGTGGTTGTGATGGTACATAACGTTAAGAATTAATTTTACTTTAGATTAGGGGTTTGTCAAGAAAAAAATTCGTATTCTATACCCCCCAACCGAGGGGTAAATTTCAGGAAGACACGAAAAAAGTGTGCCTAATCAAAAATAAACACAGCAGTAGTTCTGTATTTTTTCAGCCAATAAAGAGACTGAATATATTCCAGTTAAAAATTCCACCCTGTAGGTACCTATATTAATTTTGCTTCTTTATTGGACATGAATGGTAAATAAATTAAATAATGCTCATAGATATTACCTTTTGATCAGCAAACAATAATCTCGAAAGTTTCAAATTTATGGCCTTGCGTATGCAAACATGGGCATGCGCACTGCGAATTTCTCATTTAACGATTTGAAGGATAGACAGGTCCGGGCTTTACAATTTAAGATGTCTTACTAAAAACTTATTGTCAATTGGTCATGAAATTGTAAATGTTGGCCTTCAATTTATTTTTACGTGTAAGCAGCTAAATTTGCCCAAGTTCTTGCCACTTTTTGTTGTTGAGAAACTGGAACTTGTTCTAATTTTTTGTTCAAGTTAGGGGAAAAGGTAGTGATTTCTGGTGGCTTTATAGTGGCTGCCAACCTATCAGATTTTGATGTTAGAAAATCGCTTTTAATTTTTTGGTTCTAAAATTGGTTTAATAATGATTCGCAGTCGTGTTTCTAGTTCGAAAACCAAGAGAACAAGTCAGTTAAATTTACCTTATCAAATTGAAAATAAAAAGAATTCTGCATTTATGGTGGCTTTATAGTGGCTGCCAACCTATCAGATTTTGATGTTAGAAAATCGCTTTTAATTTTTTGGTTCTAAAATTGGTTTAATACTGATTCGCAGTCGTGTTTCTAGTTCGAAAACCAAGAGAACAAGTCAGTTAAATTTACCTTATCAAATTGAAAATAAAAAGAACCAAATCAGCAATCTTCCATGTTATCGCGTAGGGGAGAGTTGGATAAAATAGGGTATCAGTCCAAAAACTGACTATTACTTGTGCGATTTTAGGGTAGCAAACGTTTGTTGTAGATTGAAATATTCCCATAAGACTTAAGTTTGATTTACCAATGTCACTTTTTATAAATATTCCTAATTTTTTTTTTAATCTTTTATGAAAATATTGCAAAATATCCGATTTTGTCCAGCCGGCATGATAAAACCGAGTAGTAACTTAAATACCATGTAAAAAGGCTAATAGGGAGAAAGAAAATATTTATTTAAACCTATGTGAAAAAATTAAACATCTATGAACAGCAGTGGCAAAAGAACTTCATCTACAACATCATAGCCACTACAGGCTTCATAAGCCCATTTGTTGCAAGATCCACATTTTATCCAGCCTTCGTTCGACTTATCGACTTAGAGTTTAAAGATTGTTCGTGGCAATACAGAAACGCATCGTCATTATCACCTTCTTCCTCTGAAAATATCAGAATCTGCAATCGGTAATTCTTTAATATTTCTTGCCTTTTTCACACGATCTTCTAAAGTTTATTGAAGAACAGTTAAACTTTAAGATGCTTTTTTGTATCCCATCCTATGTTCTAATAATTCAATATTTTTTTTGCCGATAATAAGCTTTTGTAATAGGCTATGGTTGGATATCTGGCACATTTTAAAAATATTTTGTATTATACAGGGTGCGCCCATAGGGTGTCATTAAAATAAGTACATTTTTTTAAATGGGACACCAATACATTTGATATTTGAATACATTTATTAATTCTACGTGTTATTTCATAAATTTTTATTAACGGTTTAATATACGAAAAAGTTCAAGTTTTTAAGATAATTCGACTTATAATGAAAATTGTGTATTTGCAAGCATCTCGTTGTTGTGAAAATGCTACTTAAATTTTGACTCTAAGCGATTCATAATTTTTATAGTTACTAAATAAAGTTAAAAATACATATTCACTATGAAATATTTGACATCTTACTTTCTAGGACCAAAGTCAGAAAACTTCTAATTAAAAAATATCACTTTTATTAAACTGTACACCCTATATATTTTTTTGTCATCTTATAGCTTGTCATAAACTCTTTAACTTTTGTGAAAAACGTCATATTCATTTCTCTAATAGTTTTAAAAATATTTTGATATTTCGAGATTTAATGTCCTCGTTATAGTATATCTTTAACATCTTTTGTCAATGGATCACAGTAGCCATGGAAAATAAATGAAAATAATGGCAGTAAATGACAATAAGTATCAGATCACTGTAAAAATCAAGCCTTTTTGCTGCAAAGTTTATTGTCCAGTCATTTTATAAGTTGGTACTCCAAACGACTTTTAAAAAAATGAATTAATCGATATGATTTATGTTTTGGGCGAGGCGGATAAAAATTGTCTCTATATATACCGGATGAAATATCCCAAGCGGCGAACACCCAGTCCTCGAAGTTTTCAAAATTTAATGTAAATGTTTGATTCAACAGGCGTAATCCAGCTGTATTTTAGTATACTTGCAACACGCCTAACTCCTCCCGCAGAGCACTGCGCTGATTTGAAAAGTTACTTAAATTGTCTCTTTTTTTTAATACAGTGACCGGCAAAGAGTTCGCAACATATGGGAAAAATTTTTATTAGCGGAATATTGAAAAATCTTTTTTGGGGGATTGGATGTGCATTTGTGCATGTCCCATAACCTTAAAATCGATTTTAACATACGTCACGTGACCAATGGTATGACGGGAAAGTTGAAAAAACCAATATGAAATCATCATAAATCAGATAAGTTGATGAGATATCGAAAAAATTCCTAGAATAAAAAGTGTTTAGAATTCCATTAGAACCTTAAATACAATGTTTGGGATATCTACTTAAAAAAATATAAAATCGAATATTTTTGTAAATATTTTTTTACCGAATAAAAAATGTCCATATTTTTCCTTTCTTAAAGCTTCATTAAAGTAAAACTGACATTTGGTGACCACAACTAGAAATATTCTTTTGTTTTTCTGACAATTTGGAGCAATAATTCAAAGAATTCATTTACACTTGGATACCATGCAGCTGTTGCAATAGTCTATTTCTAATAACCTTATCGATATTTTTTATATCGAAATATTCTATTATGTTAAGAAATCCTTAAATTCATTAATCCAAAGCAAATTTTATTTATAACCGTAAAAAATAATTTAAATTTTTATTAATTTTTAGATTTTTTTAAAGATTTCTGCGAAATTCAAAATTATTTTTTACGGTTATAAATAAAATTTTCTTTGGATTAATGAATTTAAGGATTTCTTAACATAATAGAATATTTCGATATAAAAAATATCGATAAGGTTATTAGAAATAGACTATTGCAACAGCTGGTATCCAAGTGTAAACGAATTTTTTGAATTATTGCTTCAAATTGTCAGAAAAACAAAAGAATATTTCTAGTTGTGGTCAGTTTTACTTTAATGAAGCTTTAAGAAAGGAAAAATATGGAAATTTTAAATTCGGTAAAAATTTTTTTACAAAAATATTCGATTTTATGTTTTTTTAAGTAGATATCCCAAACATTGTATTTAAGGTTCTAATGGAATTCTAAACACTTTTTATTCTTGGAATTTTTTCGATATCTCATCAACTTATCTGATTTATGATGATTTCATATTGGTTTTTTCAACTTTCCCGCCATACCATTGGTCACGTGACGTATGTCAAAATCGATTTCAAGGTTATGGGACATGCACATCCAATCCCCCAAAAAAGATTTTTCAATATTCCGCTAATAAAAATTTTTCCCATATGTTGCGAACTCTTTGCCGGTCACTGTATATGATATGTAATCTATCCCTATAACTAGTCAAGTTTTTGACTTATACGCGATTATTTGTAAAATTTTCTCGACAAATTGATTTCCATTTGGTTTTTAGTAAGTATGCCATGATAAACTTTAAAAAGGAAGAAAACTGTTCAAATGCAGTTCTAATGAATTTATTTATTTTATTTGGACAGTGTGATAAAATTATGTCTAGAATATAAACCTATAAAGTTTAATGAAATGTATCCAAATCTGCCGCCAATGAAACTCAGAAAATTTTGACGAATCCAGTTAAATTTTTCCTGAGTTAACGCGGAAAAATTAAAATTCGCAAAAACCCATTCATTTCCGACTGTTCTCACAACTTATTATTTTTTTCAGATGATGATCATAATGGGAGTTATTGGTTTGGTAATTTTAATCATCATTGTCAGTAAGTAGATTTCTTTTATCTTTAAACCTATATAATACATATTATGTATTTACACAGTGAGAGAGGGACTACTGCGCACATAGCAGAAGCTATGATAAATATTGAATAGTGTATAGTTCAAACTTCTGCTCACGATACACCTACACCGGTATGCCGCACATAAATTCTCTGTCTCTCTCTCACATTGTCACGTCTGCAGGAAATTGTTTCCTACATAATATGCAAAAAAGTAACGAGGTATTGATTAAAAGTTAAAATGGCTGTGGTTTGTTACTATCCTCTGTCCATTTTATTATGACAAAGATGATAGAGAAATCCATTTTACACCGTGCAAATTTTAAGGTTGTTTTATGCCAAGAACTGTAAACAAGAAGGATAGCTTATTGCCATAAGAGCAACGTTGGATTTTTAACGGACGGTGGACTGAACGGTTGTGACGACACGAACGTACAAAATTTGTTTTTATCGGTGAAATTCTATGTGTTTTTGTTCTGATTAATTGTATTTTTTGTTAGTTTTCTGTGACTATTTTTTAATCTTTAACTGTGTTTTAGTAAAAAATTTTATAATTTAAGCCTAATTTTGCGTATTTTTTTGGTGTTTATCCGGATTTGGTTTTTTATCAGTAGTTGGACATTTTTGCATTCGAATGTTTTTTAACAGTTTTGGTAAGTTTTCTCAATAAAATATTCAAAAAATATATCTAAAATACTATTTTGTTGTTATAGATTGCGATGCCTGGGCAGATTTTATTTTTTATACTATTATTGTATTGTGCCTAGTTAAGGTATATAGTCGTAAATGGCTTGTCCGTTAATAAATATTTTATTTTATTATTGAATTGTAAATAATATAGTTTGTAAGTATACTTTTTTAAGTGATTCTACTAAAATTGTATTCAAATTTTATCATATTCAAATATAACACTCGGAACCAAAAAAACCTGCGCAAAGTCTATATTCGTTTATATTGCAATTTTTAAAAAATAAAAAATACTGTAACATAGTTCTTGACAAGTGAAACATTTTCTTTTCTATACAAATTTGCGTTAGACGACCGGAAATGTCCCAAAAAATTATTAAATTATTGCGCGCTAAGTAACTCGCGTATTTTTCCGATTTTTCAAAAATAAAAAATACTGTAATATAGCTCATTACAAGGAGAATACCCTACTTTCTATACAATTTTTACGTTTGACGACTAGAAATGCTTCAAAAAAATTATTGAAATAAAATTGCTATGTATTACCGTACATTTTAAACGGGGCACGTCTGAAAGTGTACTGATGTGACGTCACTGCATATTTAACCTTCGGCAGAGAAATCGGGCGAAGTAAGCTATCCTTCTTGTATATAATCGTTGGTTTTATGCCAGTAAAAAGTAAGGTTAGATGTATTTTGCACAGATGAATAATAGTTAAAGTTAAAAGCGTTTTAAATTATTTTCGAGGAATTTTGGCACAAATGCGATCCTTTTAAAAACTCTTCACATTTGTTGTATCAGTAGCAATTATTAATGAAAATTCAAAACTTTTTTACAGTTTTAACTTATATTTTTAGCGTCACTGTTTTCCAAAGGCAAGCAACAATACACTTGCATTAACAAAATATCGACTTGTCTAGGTTTTAAAAACGATATTAAACCTTTCTTGGCAATAAATATTAATAATTAAAAAAATTTTATCGGTCAAATTCAAAATGCCGATTGTGACAGGGACGGAGATAAATTTAATTCATTCAATGTGACCTGTAAGTAAGAGAAATGGCAGATGCCCCAAATATGTTGCAGTGTAATTTGGTCCGTGGATTGAGCAATGCGGTGAATCGTTCAATTATTGTTTTTTGTCATCTATTCAAGATAAAATCGACAGACCACAGTCCCAACTATTAAACACAATACCTCAAAATACGAAACACAATAAATGTATCTGTACATACAGATAAGTAAAACGTCTACAACTCTACAACAATGCAAGAAGAAAACGTTAAAAAAGAATAATACATACAAGGTGATTCATGCCTATTGGAAGATCTCGGAAACGAGTAAAGTTATCTTTTTTAAAATTTGGTTGCAGGCTTTGCACTTTTAAACTATTATATTTTTACGCTTGAATTACTTCCGGTTATACCGGAAGTTATGGCTAACTTTGTTATTTCAAATAGAATACCCTGCATTTTTAATAGGTACCTTATTAAAACCTAAGTTACTTTTGTTAACAACAATCTATACCCATCAAAAAAAATTACCTTGTCGGACTTCCATTGTCTTTATTTTGTTACTTAACACAACGTTTCGGTTAGTTAGTATCTCTAACCGTTTTCAAGTGTAAACTAAATTATAATTCTAAGACTACTGTCTTAAATACTATCCATGTGTAATGAAGCTTGATGACTTCGCCTACGTGCTTATTTTTGAGCTGCTGGTTTCGGACAAGAAGAGGCTTTCATATTGGGGGTATCTATACTTGATTTACTAAATATATAGGTGTTTTGATTCATGAAAGCTGCTTCTTTGAATATTCGTTTTCTCAAGTACTGTTCCGTGTCCAGAACTTTGGCTTCTGACCACTGTATATTATGCTGGTTGGTCCTTAAGGGAGAATGGGGCGACTGGGCTCAAATTATTTTGAAATTATATAACTTTATAATCAATGAACAAAACGACTTTATTTTTGCTTACAATACTGTAGAATATGAAATACGTACGTAGGTTGTTACATTTACATGTTACGTAAAAAAATTAACGATAATGTGCTTGAAGGCTTGAGTACAGTTACCCCGTATACACGAGGTAAGTATGCGCGGACATGGGGTAATTGTACGCAATATAACTTATAAGAAAGACTCTAAGCATTAAGAAGCTTTTTTTCCTAAAACTGTATATAAAATAAATTAGTTCTAACAAAAATCGCATATATAGTTCCCCGGGCTATCTTGGCCGCTACGCCCGCTACACAGTGCATGCGCCCATCTAGAACATAACGTACAACGGTACCATTGCTCCTTTTTACGTGGAAGATCTCCGCAGACAAGGCATATGTGTCCTTTGCTGGATTTCCTATGTCATCCATCACTATCTCATCATTATCGCAAATTTTATCTTCATCCAGGCCTGGGTCGTCATTACTGTCACTTTCTATAAATAGGTTGCTTACAGCAGTTTTTTTCTTTGGGTTTTTGATTTCTGTTTTTTTTTTAGATGTAGCATTTTGAAGAGAGATTCGTCGCTTTTTACTTTTTCCTATTTTCTGCTTCCAATAATTCGTCTTTATAGGGAGTGGTACGCGCGCACAGTTGCCCCCAACAATTGCGTACAGTTCCCCCGTAAGTAAAACAAAAAAAAAATCTTATAAAAAAAGTATCAGTAAAGTTTAGGAAAAAAAGTACTTTGTAGCACAACCATTGTGCAATACTTTATATGTCAGTATTAAATTTACAACAAAAAATACAAAATTAAGGCACTTACGGCTTAAATTCTATGCTGCGAATATTAGATCACTTGTTGTTACGGGCATCTATGCCTAATTGAACACAGCCAGTAATAAAGATTTCAAGAACGTGCCGAAAATTTAGGTTTGCGGCTCGGGTCCATAGATGTCACCGACAGCGAAATGATGAAAAAGGGCTACGTTCTGAAATACACGTGTGCGTACAGACGCCCCTTGCGCATACCCGCCCCATTCTCCCCTACATGTTCCGCTATACCTGATCTCGAAGTTTCACCTCTTTGAGTATGTTTCAGCTGTTCTTTAACTGGTACGGGAAGAGGTCTTTTAGTTTCTCCAATGTACGATTCGCCACACTCGCAAGGGATTTAATAGATTGGATCGTACATTGGAGAAACAAAAATACCTTTTCCAGTACGAGTTAAACAACATCTGAAACATACTCAAAGAGGTACCTATAGCGGAACATGTATGGATCAACCAACATAATATACAGTGGTCAGAAGCCAAGGTTTTGGACACGGAACAGCCCTGGAGAAAACAAAAATTCAAAGAAGCAGCTTTCATGAATCCAAACACCTATATATTTAGTAAACCAAGTATAGATATCCCTAATATCTGGAAGCCTCTTCTTGTGCAAAACCAGCAGCTCAAATTCCACACTCCAATAAGCACGTAGGCGGAGTCATCAAACTTTATTGCACATGGATAGTATTTAAGACAGTAGCCTTAGAAGTACAGTTTAGTTTACACTTGAAAACAGTTAGAGATGCTAACTAACCGAAACGTTGTGTTAAGTAACAAAACAAGGACAATGGAAGTCCGACAAGGCAATTTTTTGATATCCCTAACAGTGTTTGATATATAAATTACAAAATTATTTTTTTATAGAAAAAGGTACCCAGAAGAAAATTTAGTAACTTTTAAACTAATAAAGCTAAACATTTAAAATTTTGACAGTTTTTGACTACAGCATAGATCTTTAAATTCCATAACTTGGTTTTTACATTTTGCATACGGGGGGCTTTTAAAATTGTACCAATTAGACAAAGCTGAATAAGTCGAGAAACCCTGTATTTTATCTTACTAACGTGTAGAAAATCAAATTTCTTATCTAAAAGTTTATTGGCGCTATCCATATTTGTAGTCGTTTTAGAATCATCGGCAATTTAAAAGGATTTTTAAATCTCTCTTTGTGTTAGGATTTCAAGACATTATTTTTGTAAACTAGGTTTTGACTGAAATTATTAAGTTAGTCCTGTTGTCTTATTCTAGTACTTATTTAAAATTACTGTCATCATTATTAGTAAAAATCGTAGTCAAAAAATAATTCACAAAAATAATGTCTTGATATTTTAAGATTTTTTTGAAATTGCTCATAACTCCAAAACGACTAGAAATATGAATTATGGCATATTAGTAATTTAAATAGGAAATTTGATTCTCTACACGTTAGTAAATTAAAACATGGGGTGGGTGTTCCATTTATGAAAATTGACTTATGTATATTTATCCAAATGACTAGATTGGTACAATTTTTAAAAACCCCTGTATAGAAAATGTAAAACCTAAGTTATAGAATCTAAAGGACCATGTTTTAGTCAAAAGCTGTCAAAATTTCAAATGTTTAGCTTAATTAGTTTTAAAGTTATTGCACTTTGTTCTCGTTATGTTTTTACATCAAAAAAACATTTTGTAATTTATATCTCAAAAACGGTTAGAAATAGGTATAGATTTTTAATAACAGAAGTTACTTAAGGTATCCAAAAATACTAAAATATACATGGTTTTTCAAATACCAAAGTTGGCCGGTATACCCAGAAATGATAGAAACGTGAAAATAAAATATTTTAAAAGTTCAAAATTATGCCTGCTACCAATTTTTTAAAAAGATAACATTACTCGTTTCCAAGATCTTCTCATAGACCACTCAACGTATACATATTACAATAAAAAGCCATAAATATCGAAACAAACTAAACATTTTAGAGGTTATAGAGTAGGTACCTGTAAAAAATAACCAAAATTTGTTATTTTTCCCTAGTGAACTTCATGTAACTGTCATTAGCACAACCGGGCCAAAATTCGGTAATTTTACAACCTCTATTTTCTGTGGTAATTGGTGTATATTATACAGGACCTACCAAGAGTATGAACACCTATTTCCCCGTGTACGAAGTGGTACACTAAAGTAAAATTATGTTTACAGGTAAATAACTTACGAACATGAAAGTTTTTAACTTGGGAGTCGTACTTTTGGCTCATCCTGTATAGCTTTCTATCTGTCTCTCTGTCTGTAGAAGAACTTTCTATAACATAATGCCTTTTCTTCGAATCACCCTCTTTTTTTTATTAGTCACCCCCCGATAGTACAGATATTATTAATTATATATTAATATAATATTATATAATATACTCTGCGGTGGCTAAATGAGCTATGCTCAAGGCCAAAAAAAGAAAAAATAATAATATTATATAATATAATAATAATATATTATATAATATTAATTATAAATAGGAAACTTATTTATATCGAGCGTCCCAATAGTGGAAAAGGAAGATGACTACTTGGTAGTTAAATATACAGTTGTATGCAAAAGTACAGAAACTTTTATCCCTCGAACATAATACCCAGAAATGTTTATACGTTTACTATTATAATCATCACAAAGTTCGACAAATTGTTTTTTTAACACCTCTACTACAGGTCTGTAGTTCGGAAACGACGTCACGGATTTTAATGCCGTTTGCAGAGTTTGAAAGACTGTTTCTTGCAGATTAATAGTATGGTACGCCCATAACGTACTCAATGCACTTAATTATTATAAAGGCTGGAAAAGAAAGCGCAAAACATTAAAACTTTTAAGTAAGTCACATTTTGTTAATAGTGTTTTTCATGTTATATATTAACGGCGTTTTATAATCTAATAATCTATGTTAATATCTCGGGACAATTTCGGTATTTTGTTATTATATGCCCATGAGCAACAGTTATCCAATTTTTTTTTATGAAAAAACAACTGATTTAGACATAGTTCATTTAAAATTTAAAAATATAATAAATATGTTTATGTTGTCTTCTATAAACTTATTCTTCAAGCCCCTGAAGCTGAGCTTGTTAGGGGCAAATCTTATTTTTGTTTTAATATGTAAAATCATAAATATGCATAAAAATCAAGTTTTAAAGTAAAAATGTCAATTTATAGCATAAACGCAGTTTTTTTGAAGAAATATTGTATTATTAAGAATTATATTACGTATAATAAAATTATTAATTTATAATTTTTAAGTAAAAAATATTACTCAAGTAGGATAAATTATTAAGAACAATATTAATTATTTAAAGCATTTCTAAAAATATTTTCAAATTGTCTGTTTTTAATATCGATGTTTTTATTTCGACTTTGAATTTTTTTAATGAAATCAATTTTTTAATTTTTGTTGGTAAATAAACGTTTAAATAAAAACATAAATATTTGAAATTTTTTTGTCCTAGGGACTTATTTATTTTAGGTTTTATGGTTATTTCATTTTTATGACGTGTATTTATTATGATTATGGTTTTTAAATTGTATAAGGTTTTTATTTTTAAATATATATACATATATAGTGTCACTAATAAAGTCCGCATCATATGGGATTTTTTTTTATTAATAACTTTATTCAAAATTTGACTTTGGCATCAAGTTCTGCTTAGATCGAGATGAAAATTAAGCAAAAAAATAGTAGTCACGTGATTCGCATTATCTGTCAAATTTTTATTTTTTCCAAAAAAACAATTCAAAAGTGGGGTTATTTCTGAAAATATCGAAAAAAGTTATTGGAAAAAGTTTTTTAAAATGCATTTTCTAGCCCACATGCAAAAGATAATTTTGATTTACCCATATTTTGTAAATTGCATCACTTTTGCAAAATAAAACTCAACGCAACCCACATAAAACTTCTTAATTTTGACAATGCTTTATTTCAGATACATTTTCTTTAAAGTAGCGCCATATTAAATGTGTGTTTTTCTACAAAATCACAATTGGGATTAAAATTTGGTCGCATGTGATGCAAAGTTTATTTGTTTTTGAACCTGTATAAGGTAACTTCATAAAATAAGTATTTTTAAAAACGTAGTTTGTGTCTGAAAGTAATGCACCTTAATATTAAGTCATCAGTAAAGTGTTCATTAAGTGGAAAATAAATTTAAGTTTAACTTAGCGTAAAGTTTATCTATTTTCAACGATTTAATTTAAAACTCCTTTATTTTATTTTTATTTTTTTACTTTCAGACACAAACTACATTTTAGAAAATACGTATTTTATGAAGTTACCTTATACAGGGTCAAAAACAAATGAACTTTGCATCACATGCGACCAAATTTTAATAGCCCAATTTTGATTTTGTGGAAAAGCACACCTTTAATATGGCGCTACTTTAAAAGCCTGTTTACATTAGATGCAGTCAATGCAATTGCAATAAAAAATTGCCTCCAGGCATGCGCTTTGGTGACTTTCAGATCAGCTGATGCAATTTTATTTGCATCGCACGAAATTAGGAAATGTTCTAATTTGATTGCAAATAGCATGCAATTTTAGTGATTTTTCTAGTAATATTTTCAATAGCAACCTGATAAGAAAAGTAAATATACCCTCTACAAAAGTATTTGTTTGTATTTTGAAGCGTTGGGTGTAGGTTTTTGTAATTTTCTTTATTATAATATATTTTTGAAAGTACAATATGTTTTAATTAACAAAAATCACAGAAACACTTACAGGAAAATCAACATAACCTCTTATTTAATCAGCTGATGTTTGGGTTGGTATTGGTAATATCTGTTGTCAAGATACTTGCTTGAAATTAATTGCTTCATAATGTAAACGTGATGTAAACGGTCATGCAATGCAATTAATTGCCTCGCTATAAACTGCATGCAGCGATTGCACCTAATGTAAACAGGCTTTAAAGAAAATGTATCTGAAATAAGGCATTGTCAAAACTAAGAAGTTTTATGTAGGTTGCGTTGAGTCTTATTTTGCAAAAGTTGTGCAATTTACAAAATATAGGTAAAAAATCAGAATTATCTTATCCAGCTGAAATTTCGATATTTTCAGAAATAACCCCACTTTTGAAATATTTTTTGAAAAAAATTCGAATTTGACAGATAATGCGAATCACGTGACTACTACTTTTTTGCTTAATTTTTATCTCGATCAAAGCAGAACTTGATGCCAAAGTCAAATTTCGAATAAAGCTATTAATAAAAAAAAATCCCATATGATGCGGTCTTTACTGGTGACACTGTACCTACATATACCTATTAAAATGTTATAAATGTAAAGTTGTCTTATGTTCAACTTTTTTGTTTCTGAATAGGTATAATTCTTTTGAAGGATAAAGATAATCTTTATTGAATATAATTTTTAGAAACCTTTTTTGTAATATTTCTAATTTTTTAACTAAAGTTCTATTTATTCCTCCCAAACCTCAAATTCCGTAATTTAAATAAGCTTTAACTAACACGTAATATAATATTTCCATATGTCTTACATTTAAAAATTTTTTAATGTTTTTAAAAATCGGTAGTAAACTTCTTGATTTTTAATTAAGTATTCTAAGTGAAAATTCCAATTTAATTTACTGTCAAAAATAATACCTAAATATTTTATTTTATTAACTTTAAAAGTTTTAATGTCTTCATTTATTTGAATACTATCCATAATATATTCATAACTGAAGACATAATCAGCCCAGCCCATTGATGACTCTTTACGCGGTTTTTTCCATTTATTGCACTCATTTGGCTTATTTCTTTAAAAATAAAAATAAAAAATGACCCTAAGATATGTTCCGGGTGTCCCAAATTACAAAGAGTATTCAAATTTAAAAAGTTTGAAATAAGATATTTAAGCTATAAAAGGTTAATACCTATTTGTAAAAACTTCGTTCTTTTAATAACTGTTTAATTTTTGGCGACTCTATATTTTAAATAAGTTTCTTAAGAATATTAAATACTATAATTTACCAAAAATAATAATTAATAACTAAATTCTCGTAGCTAAAACGTTTCAGTTTTAATAACAAATTTAGCTGAATTTCTACATGATTTAAAACATCCGGTATAAGTAAAAGTATTTTATTTTTAATAACTTGCTAAAAAGTAATTATAGCTCCTGCGCAAAAGAAAAAAATGATATAAATACATGCTTAGCTTGCTTAAGTGCCTGCATTTCAAGTTCTATGTTAAAACATCTGCTTGTCAAAAAAATTAGAATAATTCCAGTCCAGTTCAAGGACTTAAAATTAAAAAAAATTGTAAAACCTGTCTGGAGAGATCGACTAAAGCATAAGAATTATGTTTTTAGGAAAAGCTAGTAGCTTAAATATCTTAATTAAAACTTTTTAAATTTGAATAATTTAATTAGCTATCCTAATTTTATCATACTCTTTTTTAATTTGGTACACCCGGTAGATTATTAAAGGGCATTGATTACCTTATAGGCATAGGTACCACACTATTAATCTGTAAGAAACAGTCTCTTAAACCCTGTAAACCGCATTAACATTTGTGTAATAAACGTGTTAAAAAAATTCTCGAACTGTGTGATGAGCAATTTAATTATAATGTTAATAAAGAATAACATATTTTTTGTGCTACAATCTGTCCACATTTCGTAGAATAAAAAAAATTAAGTCGGGGAGTTAAGATAATATGTCAATTTTTAAATTTCAAAAACTAGGTTTGGTCCTTAATAGTCTAAGATCCCGTCCGAAAATTCCACCTTTGAAAGATAGGGATACACTGTTCATAAAATAGAAATTTAACGTGTATCGTACAAGAAAATTATTATTATTTTTTTTTAATATTACTTATTTTTTGGAAAAATACAAAAAGTTGTTCACAAAAAAGTGATTTTCTGACATGAACAGTAGTGTTCTCGGGAATGTGTAAATGCGCTAGGGTTGACGCCTCCCAACGTCCCTCATAACAGGGTACACTACCTGGAGGCTAGTAGCTACGTGCGTCATAAGCTATCGTGCTTGGACTCAAATGAAAGCAAAAAAATTCCTCTTTTGCCATATATTAAACATATTTTTTTAAAGCGGTCAGATAAATTTAATTTGTAGGGTCTATTAGTTCTTTTACATCAAGACACAATTTTTTTTCCAAGTCGTTACAATGACTCAATTATAACGTAGGATAAAAAAATAGACCTTTAAGTTAGCTTTAATATTATTTTATGATAGGAACTAGGTTAAATAATGGTAATTTACGACATGCCTAGCCTACGATGTTGCAAAGCCAACTTAATTTTTCTTGGTTTTACGTTACTTTGATAATTTAGCTTAATGTGACTAGGTATCATAGTTCATTATACATTAATAAAATTCTGAAAGCGCGATGTGGTATTGGTGATTTTGTAGAATGGTCTGAATATAGGCAGTGTAGAAAAAAAAAGCTTTCTAACAATATCAAACATTTGGCCAACTTAATTAATAATTGGCCATAGAAACGAAATTGCTATTTTTCCACAGTGTGGTTCAAAATAAATAAATCAAAGATTCAAAAATTGGTTTTTAGTTAGGGTTTTATTGAGGGCTGAATGCAGTGACGTAGCAAGGGGGGGGGGCGAATAGGGCTACCGCCCGGGGCGCCATATTAACAGGGCGCCAAAATGGTCATTAGAAATAAGGGAATTTAAAAATTTACTAATACAATTTCATTTAACTGTGAAAGTTTAAGTCTGGTAATATATTTTTTTAAACTAAAATTTAGATGTATAATTTTAGTTTTAAGATTGCCTGGTAGGGCAAGTGGCGGTTTCTCCACAGGAACACGTGCACCCCCATACGTCGTAAAAAATTACCCCATAAAGAAAAAATAATGGTCATTTAAATTTATCTTCTTATACAGTGAGGACGTAAAGTCTGGAATAAATTCATTATTTAGGGAACGCTGAAAGTTTTTAAAAATCGCTCGGACACGTCGATTTTGTTTTTTTAATACGCATTTTTTTCAATATTTTTTATTATTCGAAAGCACTCTGTTTGGACCAACTTTCATTTTTTAAATGGGAACCCCCATTTTTTTTTATTTTAGGATTCTGTGCATAATTGTGAACATTTTTTATCTAACATGTCATTATGATTTATCGACAGTTAAAGTTCGAAAATAAATACAACAATTAATTATTTATCATTTTAATAAATGTTGAAAATGTTGCCCAAAGGTTAATTGGCAGTAACCTAGACGATCGAAAAATTCTTTCTGCACATTTCTGACAACATCCGGACTGATTGACCGTATTTCTTAAACAATTCGATTCTTTAAGTCCTCCATGTCCATTGGCTTAGTTTGGAAAACTTTACCTTTAAGGTAACCCCACAGAAAAAAGTCAAGGGGGGTTAAGTCGGGAGACCTCGGCGGCCATTCAATAGCTCCCCTTCTTCCAATCCATCTATTTTCAAAAGTTCGCGCTTATCCTAATACTATTTTTGAAAATAGATGGATTGCAAGAAGGGGAGCTATTTAATGGCCGCGAAGGTCTCCCGACTTAACCCCCCTTGAATTTTTTCTGTGGGTTTACCTAAAGGTAAAGTTTTCCAAACTAAGCCAATGGACATGGAGGACTTAAAGAATCGAATTGTTCAAGAAATACGGACAATTAGTCCGGAAGTTGTCAGAAATGTGCAGAAAGAATTTTTCGATCGTCTAGGTTACTGCCAATTAACCTTTGGGCAACATTTTCAACATTTATTAAAATGATAAATAATTAATTGTTGTATTTATTTTCGAACTTAAACTGTCGATAAATCATAATGACATGTTAGATAGAAAATGTTCACAATTATGCACAGAATCCTAAAATTAAAAAAAAAAATGTGGGTTCCCATTTAAAAAATGAAAGTTGGTCCAAGCAGAGTGCTTCCGGAGACACCCTGTATAATAAAAAATATTGAAAAAAATGCGTATTAAAAAAACAAAATCGACGTATCCGAGCGATTTTTAAAAACATTCAGCGTTCCCTAAATAATGAATTTATTCCAGACTTTACGTCCTCACTGTATTTATTTATTTATTTATTTACTTATAAATACATTATACGATTTGATACATATTAAATTTATATTCTAAACACTAGATTTATAAGTCAAATAGTTATCTTAATTATTATTAATTCAATTCAAATGCATATATATTATAAGTAGCACCTAAGTGATTAAACAGTTGTGTTGTGCTATACCTTAGTAAGAAGGCAATTACTAATAATATAATATGATACCTTGGGACTTTATTGTTATTGATAAGTTTGCTGCAAATAAAAACAGATGATTGGACTTTACTTTTAAACAATGTACCCACTAATGAAAAATTAATTGGCCTTTTTTATTTCTTTAAATTTTATTTCCTTTTCAATAAAATAAGTAGTTAGGTAATCACAAATTTTTAAAATATTTACTAAAAATTATGGACCCAATTTGGGCGTGGTCGTAAAATTTTTTCGCCTGCAACGGGCTTTTAGTGCACCCCCAAGTTACCTAGTCACGAACCGCCACTGGGTAGGGCGCAGAACTACTATTCGCCCGGGGCGCCAAAATTCCTAGATACGTCCCTGGCTGAATGCCAAGCTAAATTATTGGGAACAATAACAATAGGTAAAATTAAAATGATTTGCAGTTAAGCTGCCCGCAAATTCCTTACACGCTCAACTTAGTGGTATTTATAAATTTTATAAATATGGGTAAGTTCGTAAGTGGACAAGACAAAATGCGTTAGAAAAACTGAACTACAAACGTAAATTTACAACGAGAGATATGGTTAAAATATTAATATTAGTTACTTAAACATCACGGACCCGTTCACAGGTATAAGCTTATCTTGCTACACAACGAATTGAAAGTTTTAGTCAAGGAATGATTAAATTGAGTTCAAAAATGAATTTAATGTAGGTACAATTTTAAACCACAGCCTGTGGCATCAGTATTTTTGCATTACGATGAATATACAATTTGTCAACAAATTTTGTGGCTCACAGACAATTTGTTTTTAATGATACTAGGCATACTTTATACCTTACTGGTGTGTGGTGCGTAAATACCATGGTCTGCTGGCACATTGGGCAGCTCTGGATTCGCTGCTTCACGTACTTTTACTGATTTATTACACAAGAAGATATTTATTTTCAATAAAACACAAATACATCCGCTATAAAAGACGGGGCTACATTATTTCGATTAAAGGCGTGCACTAGACAGCATTACTGCCTTAAGAAAACGGTGATTTTTTACAATTTAACAGAGCATTTTTTCGCAACCAAAGAATAGCGATTTAGTTTCACAAACAGACAATGAATAAACTGAGATAGGTGTCCAACAAAAGCTCGACTCCCTTTCACAATCGGAAAGAGGTCTGTCGACTGTCTTGCACGGCATGCAAGAGATCAGTGCCGCTGAAAAACGGCGAGAAGCGCTTGACTGACACGTTATTGCCTGCTACCCGTCTAAACGCCAATCTATCATCACCGCTGTGCTGTAGGTCGACATTAGCATATATGGTCTCCAGCTCGTGGTATTTTGGCGCGGTGAAGACGGAGGCTGTAGGGTAGATGTGTAAAAAATTGCCTACCTGGCACCAGTTTTCTAGTGCACGCGCCTGGCAACTACGATGCTGAAAGACATTACGGGGAGGCAAGCGTGATGGTATCGAGACAAAGGCGTACTAAGTTATAATTACCGTAATTAAAAATCTTTTAAAAAAAATACCCGGGTTGGGACTGGTTCCTCAACAAGCAGATTTTTAAATTTTCTCCAGACAAAGAACAATTTCCAATGTTCCATTCCATTGGAATATAATTCATTGTTTTAAAGATATGTTAGTAAATAGTGGGGAGGCAATCATGAATAGAAATCACCACTAAGCGACTGGACTCTAGATAGTGTACCCTGTCATAAGGCGCGTTAAGAGGCGTCAACCTTAGCTCATTATTTTCGGTAAACGGGTCTTCATCTTTTCAGGAATCCTACTGTTCATGTGAAACTAAATTTTTTGTGAACAATTTTTCCTATTTTTCTTGAAATAGGCAAAATTAAATTTAAACTCTCTTGTAGGGTACACGCTTAATTTATATTTTATAAACAGTGTACCTTCCTACCTTTCCCTAGTGGATTCTGCAGGTCGGACTCTCCTATTATAACTACTTAAATGTAATATACCTTCGCCATGGTGGACCTTCATTTTTGGTACACTGTGTATATTTTATAATAATTTTTAAATATTTACGAAAATATGCTTAATAAAAAAATATTTCAACTACTGTGGAGGTATTTTCGTTTACCGCACTGTTGGGACCATGTATGTGAATAGTTAATATCCCAGAAGATTAACCTGTAAATTTACAAAATATTTGTGCTATCATTGCATGAAGGCTGACTTTTTCAATATTTTTTGGGATTTTCAGTAGATGCATGGTATTATTATTAGGTAGTTTATAATAGATTGTATTTACTAAAAACAATATCATACATTGTAAATAAATACTGTGATAAACAATGTAAAAAACATTATGTGATAAATTTATTGTGTAATGTAACAATAGGTAGATATCTATGTAACCAGAAGTAAGCTGGTAAACGCCCATTAGTCTATTACATGCAGTTTATTTTTATAAAACTACTTTTAACATTTCTTTTAATTACAAATAACAACAATACATTATAAAAAACTGTATCTTTAGTTCTAAACTATATCAAGGAAGACAGAAAAGATTTTTATCAACTTTACTGATTGACTTATTACATATTATATATATTTATATTAGAATATGTCCCATTACTTCTTAAATTATCCATGGAAGAGAACGTCGAGATATGATGGAAATTTAAAGTCTCACAATAATTAAAAGCGGATATTGTCACAACTCGATATAATAATAATAAGCTTTCAGAATAAAATATTATTCTATAAGCATACTTATAAACAATACTTTAAAATATGACAAATTTTTAAAGTGATTCAACAACAATATAATATATGTGTACTTTTATTAATGTGTTACAACACTAAAAGATAAGACAGGTACATTTATAATGATATAACTTAATTTTGGGATACCACAGGCATTCTTTAATAAAGCTTACAATACATGACAGCGGTTTTAAAATACTGTAACAATAATTTTACATATGACAAATATTTCCTTAACAAGTGACCGCAGTATATTTTATATTTATAAGACACTTTCGTAATACTGTAACAACATTTTAGGTCATGACAGGCATTTCTTTAAATCCTTGCAACACTTTCCAGGTATGACAAGCGTTTTTAAATACTGTAGCCAATATTGGACACCTGACAAAAATCTCTTTTTATATTACAGCTACTTTGAAACTGCTATAACATTTTGGGTCATGACATGCATTTCTTTAAATCCTCGCAATACTTTCAAGATATGACAAGCATTTCTTTTTAAATACTGTTACCATAAATTAACATATAAAAAAATATTTGTTTGGCACTTTTTAATGCACTTTTTAAAATGCTCTAACAACATCTTGGGTCATGACAGGCATGTCTTTTAAACCTTGCAATATTTTTAAGTTTTGGCAGGCGTTTCCTTAACTACTGTAACCCTAATTTAACTGATAACAAATATTTCCTTGCCGCTTTTTAATATAACAAACACTTTTAAAATGATGTAATAACATTCCTGGTCATGACGGACATTTATTTAAATCCTTGCAGCACTTTCAAATAGTAGGCATTTTCTTAAATAATGTAACCATAATTTCCCACACGATAAATATTTCCTTAATACTTTTTTATATTACAGACACTTTTTAAAATGCTTTAACAACATTTTGGGTCATGACAGATAGTTATTTAAATCCTTGCAGCATCTTCAAGTTGTAGAAGGCGTTTCTTTAAATACTATAACCATAATTTCATACATAATAAATACTTTTTTAACACTTTTTGATCTAAGAGACACTTTTATAATGCTGTAACAACATTTAGGGTCATGACAGGCATTTCCTTAAATCCTTGCAACACTTTCAAGTTATGACAGACCTTTCTTTAAATACCGTAACCTTAATTTTTTCAAACACGATAAATATTTCTTTAACACTTTTTGCTATTAAAGAGACTTTTAAAATGCTTTAACAACATGTAGGGTCATGACAGGCATTTCTTTAAATCCTTGCAATACATCTTAAGTTTTGGCCGGCGTTTCTTTAAATACTGTAATCTTAATTTGACACAATAAATATTTCCCCAAACCTTTTTGGTCATGACACACATTTATTTAAATCCTTGCAGCAATTTCAAGTTATAGTAGGCGTTTCCTTAAATACTGTAACCAAAATTTCATACATAATAACCCTTTTTAATCTTAGAGAAACTTTTATAATGCTGTAACAACATTTTGGGCCATGACAGGCATTTCTTTAAATCCTTGCAAAACTTTCAAGTTATGACAGAAGTTTATTTAAATACTTCAATCATAATTTCACACATGATAAACATTTCTCTAACACGTTTTAATATTACAGCCTCTTTTAAAATGCTGTAACAACATTACTGGTCATGACAGACATTTATTTAAATACTTGCAACACTTTCAAGTTATAGTAGGGGTTTCTTTATATACTGTAACCATCATTTCATACAAAATAAATATTTTGATCTTAGAGACACTTTTATAATGTTGTAACAACATTTTGGGCCATAACACAGGCATTTCTTTAAATCCTTGCAACACTTTCAGGTTATGACAGACGTTTCTTTAAATACTGACACTACAATTTTACACATGATAAACATTTCTTTAACACGTTTTAAAATGACAGACACTTTTAAAATGCTATAACAACATTCTTGGTCATGACAGACATTTATTTAAGTACTTGCAGCACTTTCAAGTTATAGTAGGGGTTTCTTTATATACTGTAACCATAATTTCATACAAAATAAATTAGTTTTTTAACACTTTTTGATCTTAGAGACACTTTTATAATGCTGTAACAACATTTTGGCCATGACAGGCATTTCTTTAAATACTTGCAACACTTTCAGGTTATGACAGACGTTTCTTTAAATACTGAACTATAATTTTACACATGATAAACATTTCTTTAACACGTTTTAATATTACATACACTTTTAAAATGCTAAAACAACATACGACAGGCATTTTTTTAAATACTGGGATGGGCAGATATTGCTTTACACTTTTAGATATATCAAACTTTTTTAGGTTTTATAACAACACTTAATAACAATTTTCCAAACAATCCAAAAATAGTAGAAACGTAAAAAGCTGTTAGTTATGTGTGTCTAAATGGGCATGAAAGTAATAACTGCATGATCTAAAATATTCTGTACAGAATATAATAATATCAAATATCGAAAACTAAATTTTCGGTTTTTCTTTTACAGTTTGAATTGGCAAAAAGAAAATTCTACCATTATATAAATATTAACATGCACACACCAAAAAATTATCATCTTAACATATTTACAAAATGAAATAGAAGGGAGTATATTTTGATATATGGATAATTTGCCTTTATATTGAAAAAATAATTTAATTTCTGGCGAAATAGAAAATCATTTTGTTTTTGCAGGAATATTTTTGCTTTATTTATGTCCTCAAAATTTTAATTTTCCAAAATTATTGTTCTGTCTAATTGGTCAAATTTTTCGTAATTAAAATCTGGAAACCAACATTAATTATGTAGGATATAGGTACTTATTTTTTCCTTTTAATATAATTATCAAAAACTTTTTATTACATAGATGAATTTAAGCAGCTAGAAGGCACACGATCCATATATCAAAATAAACATTGCTAGAAAATTTTAGAACTGTCTATGTGGTAAAAAAAATGTATGTAATTCATTGTTAATAACTTTAAAAAAATTGTAAAAATATAGGAGCAGATTTTTGACAATGCAAAATACAACGTGTAAATGATACATTTAAAACTTGTGCAATTTTTTTTCACAGTTCCTTATTGTGTATAGAAAGCTTGATTATAGATATAGATATACAGAGTGGCCATTTTAAGTGGTTTCAATATCGGTATCTCTGAAATTGTAGGAGGTACCGACATTGCTATAACTTACAATGAACATCCTGTAGAAATAGATATATGAATATATTTAAGATACTATACTATTTAATAATTTGGTTGAAAGGAGAGAGAAAAAATACGTGGTATTTTTAAAATGGGATACACCAGATGTGTCGTAAGTTTAAAGCTAATTTACTAAAGAAATTATACTCTTAGATAACGAACAATACATTGGCATAAAAATGATTGTAAAATGGCATTCCCTATTCCACTCTCTAAGGGGCGGAATATACAGGGTCATTCACGGTAAGTGGCCTATTAGAAGATCTCGGAAATAAGTAAAGTTAAAATTTGGTAGCAGGTATAATTGATTATTATTATATTTTCACGTTTGAATGACTTCCCGTTCAGTCGGGTCAATTATGCCTGCTACCAAATTTTAATAAACGGCAATCCAAAAGAAAAGGCTTGTGGCAACTAGTGATATTTCTACATAGCTTATTCCCGGGTCCCTTAACAAAAAACCTCGACTGAATAATTCCGATTTGAGCCCCTTTATCAACGTTTCTTCAAAGTACAAAAAGTACCGACATCAATAAAAATTGCCCATGAACAGGTAAAAGTTATCTTTTCATTACTTTGGAATAAAAAGACGGTAATTATTTTTTTAAATTTGTGACTTGGCAAAAATAAACCCATTTTTTTTCTGTAACAAAAATATTAAAATATACAACTTCGATTTTGGTTTGCTTCTCGACTATACAGTTTGGTTTGTATCTTTGCTCCACGAGTTAAACGTCAAAATTTAATTTTTTTTTTAAATAAACAGACCTGTAGGTATTCTGTTTCACTCCTCCTTAAATCCAAGAAGACCTTAAAATATACAAACCAGTTGTATATCCGAGAAGCAAACCAAAATGGCCATCGATTGCTTGATATATTGTCACGATGTGAAAACTAAACTGATAATATACCAATATCAATGTACTGTCATAAAACGGATAGCAATGTCTTGTCATGATTTAAGAAGCAAAACTAACCTCAAATTCTTAAATTCCGCGCCGCTGACTAATGCAGTGTCAGGTGAACCTTAACCCTCGGAGATCTGTCAAAGTATACCGTTGCGGAGTAGCTAGTTATATACGTTGACTATGGAGAACTAGAGGGTAGGAGGCCGATCGACAATGGCAGCATTTTCAAATTCTGTCCCGGTTTTTTGGTTAGTTCGCTATTGGCCGATCGATGGCTCTCGCGTCCGAAGTGGGCTGATGTTGTCTTTTTCTTCTTCGGTTTTAATATGGAAAACTAGATCTTCCATAGTTTTTAAATTTTACTTTTGACAATTGACATTTTATTTTTCGAAATAACAAATAACGTTTGAAGGCAAGACAAGACAAATAACGTTGTATTGTAATTAATTTCCATATTTATAATGAATAATGGTACAATTTATAAAAGTAGAGTTTGCTTTGTGTCGGGGTGTAAGACAGGATCTTCTTCACAGATAAAACGCAGCCAAATAAGTCTCTTTCTAGCTCCAAAGGTAAAACCCTCTAGCTAGAATGTTCCTGTATTTTAAAAACGAAGCATCGTTGGAACTTTATACAGGCCGAATTTACTAATAAGTATAACAAAGTAAGTGTAAATTCATATAAAAGTCCATATTTGTTCCTTAAAGAACTAATTTAAATAAAAATAGTTATCGCGTCCATAAGAAACCATTTATTTGATAGCCCACTTCGAACACGAGCGCCATCTTATGGCAACTCGTAAAGCTGAATTACCGATGCTAATTTGGGACCGAATCCAATGCATTGCGATGGGCCTCCTACCTTAAGTCCCCCATAACGTTGACTCACTTCCTTAAAATTGCTTCAGAAGTGTCCAACATCGACACTAGAAGGCGCTTAGAGTTATATCTTTCTGACGGTGCCCCCGTGTTTAAGTTGAACTAAGCGTTTTCTTTCTTTCGTCGGACCTTACCTAAAGCTTAGCTAAAGAGCAATGGTATGGCGAAACGCATCTGGGAATGGATCTGACGAAATGAAAGGAGAAACTCTTATTCTGACTGTGAATATTATTTATAATAAAATTATTTAATACTCGTACTCATAAGATAATTTTAAAAAATACGTACGTTTATATATTATTACATAAAAACAATGTTGATTAAATTTAAACAGAACACCCTATCCCTATAGAGAGTGGATTAAAAAAGGCATGCCGTTCTTTTCTTCCTATAGAATAATAATGTACAGGGTATCCCATATAAGGATACATAGTATGGGAATCTTAAGCGTATTACGAAATTAGTTAAATTTAATCCGCTAAAAAAATTATCCTACATTTCACACCACGCCGGCAAACGTTTAGGGTATTTTAAACCTCATCCGGGACTAACGAAGGCAACGTGCGCATCGTACACTCGAAAGTAATGCATAAGCAACGTAACCAAAGATAATTGGCAGGGTAAACATGCGGCAAATGATTGAGATACTGTCTAGTAATAATAGTTGTAGGTAGGCTCAGTAACCTGGCAAGTAGACCAAAGCGATCCTTTTTACCTACCCCTGAATCTTCCCCAACTACTCAAACCACCTGTGCCCTCGCCTAACCTTCCCGATCTGGTTATGAAAGTCAAAATATCCTTCCAGGCAAGGGCAATGACTTCCTCTCTCCGCAGAACCGCCGAGCCGAAGACCTGATGTCTTAGTCTCCCCAGAGCCTCACCCGACCCGAGGAAGTATAGCAGTATCTCCTCTTCCTGACACCCAGGATAAATTGGGTCCTCCTCCACGCCAATCAGCCTCATGTGTTTCCTCAGTCGACAGGGCCCAGTCAGAATCCCTATAAATGGATCGGGGGCCCGCCGTCCTCTATTCAGGAGCCATTCCAATCTAGATTTGTCCGCTCCTGTTATGAACTCCTTTGCCTGTCTGCATCCTTGGATTTACCGCCATTGTTTCATAGAACGCCCGTGTGGCCCAAACCTTAAGTGCAGACCCCCACCTGTTGATTTGAGATTCTTGTTGATGGTTCCGGCCCTTGGAAGGGGGTCCCGGCTCCAAATCTAGCGAGTTCATCAGCTCTCTCGTTTCCGTGCCTTGCACTCCCTTGTGTCCCGGCACCCAGACCAGTTTAACCTCCTCGATATCTGAAAACCTCTCCAGGGCATTTACGCACTTTTCCACGAGTACGGACGTGAGCCTGGGTTTGCATAACGCGTTGAAGGCAGCTTGGATGTCTAAGCAGATCCAGACTTGCAATAGTCAGAATGGCGTAGACCTCTGCATGGTATGAAATGACAACCAAACACTTGTTTGTGTAGAGGTAAATAAAAATTAAAATTCTATCGCAAAAATCTAAGGTACGGTTCGAAGGAATAAATAACAGTTATAAACTGCGTGCAGTCCTTAAAAACAAATAATTTAAAAGTTCAACAGGTTCAAACTCGTCATTACCTACACTGACTAGCATGCCGGCGTGTACGCAACAACTCCTATAAATAGGAGTTGTTGGAGTACGGCGTTTCTAAGGACAGTATTAAAAAGACCTGGGAAATTTTGCAAAATTTATTATTGGTTCCTAGCAACATCTAAGAAGTACTTTTGATCTGCATTTACTACAGCTTATATACATATAAAAGGTTGAATAAAATTTGGACAATACCTATTGCCATCGTACGAGAAGACAAGCACTGTGCTTTCCTTAGGCCCTGTTCACATTCGTCATTCAATTTTTTAAATGATAATTTGTTTTATCCACAAAGACACAACCTTTTGGTTGATATATATTATACATAAACGAAATTTTTCAAATTTTTTATTACTAGTTAAAATCCAGCTTTATTAACTTGAAACTGTATGTGAAAATAATGTTTGTTATGGTCTCTAAAGAAGCTTACAGGCACCGATGCCTGTTTTACAGTAGCTGTAGGCTGTAGCGTACAGACACATACAGACTGTATAGGTTTAAACTAGATGGCATATCGCTACTCGACACCCGACGGTAGCTCTAATATTAGTACCTACATATACCTCGGGTTCCGATTAGCATGCCCCCTACAGTCTGTGGGCTAATACGCTACTGCTATCTATACTATAAAATACCTTGAGACTTTTTTGTTCGAATAGAATGTTCGTCGAGCAAATTAGCGAACAAACCCGCAGTGTGTAGGCTACTTTACTCAATCTATTTGCTGGTTAGCAGTTTCTAGATTTTAAAAACTTATCAATTCCCAACAATTCCTTACATCGCAGCATGTATAGAAGCCCCAACTTTTTGCAAATTCTAATCTATTTACGAGTAATTTTTATATTTTTTATTAAATCTGAATAGGTATACATAGATATTTAGTTGCGTATAGGTAATATAGAGAATTAGCCCTTAAATCGGATGGTCAAAGAACAGGGTGGCCTCTTCTTAACGCAGTGCTGAAAGAAAGTCTTTAACGTCGACATACAACATAAAAATACTCGTTTATGCATATGAAGTTCGGAGAATAAAATTTTTATTTAGAGTACATATTTGCTTACCAAGAACAGATAAAGTAACTTTAAAGCGCGACGTGTTCAAAACCATCACTTACAAACTAAACCTTTACATGCCGTCAGCCGGCGTATAGGTACAGCGTTTCCTCAGACGTGGTGATAATTTAACAAAATAATATCCTTTGTATTTCTGTTAAATAAAATCATACTTCATGCTCTGAAACCCTGCGTTATGAATAAGGCAACCTTGTAAGTATCTACAAAAAAAATCTTAAAACCATATTTTAAAGTTCTTCAAGTGGGCCATCCTGCGTATACGTATTGCACATAAAAAAAATGAATAAGATTCTGCCCCTATAAAAAGATGAAGTCGCTAACATTATAAACATTAAATAAATAAAATATCGCTCTAACGAATATTTTTTATGTACTTATTCCTTGTTTCATGATGTCGGGTGATAAATATTAAACATACAATCCGTATTTTAACGCGTTTCAAATGTTGATTTGGGATGTTTAGTACTTTTGAATTTAATTTTTATGCATGTGTAAAACTGCATTTATACCCAATGAAAATGTATCAAGAGAATTGCCACTCCGTGTCATCCAGCGGTCATATAGATAATCAACCATTTGTCTTTTAAAATTCATGATCCGGGCCCGATGCCACTAAGCATTTGTAAATAAAGCAGCATAAACGAAACGTCAAGTAAAGAGTTAAAAATAAAAATTAAATCTACCTCAAAACTGGCACCAAATGGTACTTACAATTATTGTTATAACTCTGATATGCGATTCCAAAAGCAACTCGAACTCTCGCGACTTTCGATTATACCGGAAGTTGTCTCAAACTTGCTTATTTTAAATGAAACACACTATACATGATATATTTTTTTTGTGGTCCTTTCTTTATTTCCAATAAATTTCTGTTTCTGAGAAAAAAAATGATTGTAATTATATCTACAGACGTGTGTCATTGTTAGTTGCAACTAATATTTTGTTTATCATGGCCTTTTTGCCAAAAATCAATCGGACTGTTTGATATTTGAGGGATTTTAGTATTGAAAATACTACTGGTCGCGTATATACGGGTCCATTTCACGAAAAATGAACGACATGCAGCAAGCGTCACGCTAGAGATTAGTCGACCGCGTCGGCTTGGCGATGTGGGTAGGTCAAGGTTGCATAGGCCAAAATTAAGGACATAAATAACACGGCGGATCTGTAATAACCCAAACGTTGAACCGGCTAGAGTAATTCTTATTAATCGGGAGCTCTGATAAATTGTAGGAATTTAAAAAAATAAACCAATAAATTAATTAAGAATAATTAGTCAAGATAATATGTAAATCCTGAAATAAATAATTTATCGTGATTAGCGGTAATGAAAGGTCACACTGACAGGTCAGTGGGTCACTTAGACCGGTGGTCAAAAGTGGATATCCCGGATCTAAGGAAAATAGCGCGGTGCTTTTGAAATATTACAAAGGAAGTTGGGGATAAAGAATTAAAAAAAGTGGAAAAAAACTAAACCATGAATGTCTCTGAAACAAAGCGATATAGCGCGGCGGTGTTGGCGTATTACACAGAAAGTCAGGGGTGAAGATTTCAAAAAAGCAGAAAAAACTCAAAAGTGAATATTTCTGGAACTAAGAACATTAGCGCGGCGGTCTTGAAATATTACAAAGGAAGTTGGTGGTAAAAAAAATCGAAAAAACTAAAAAGTGAATATCTCTGAAGCAAAGCGAAATAGCGCGGCGGTCTTGACGTATTACAAAGAAAGCTAGGGGCGAGGATTGCAAAAAAAGGAGGAAAAACTCAAAAATACATATCTTTGGAACTAATAACAATAGCGCGGCGGTCTTGAAATATTACAAAGGAAGTTGGGGGTAAAGAATTAAAAAAGTAGGAAAAAAAACTAAACAGTGAATGTCGCTGAAACAAAGCGAAATAGCGCGGCGGTCTTGGCGTATTAGACAGAAAGTCGGGGGAGAATATTTCAATAAAGCAAAAAAAAAATCAAAAGTGAATATCTCTGGAACTAAGAACAATAGCGTGGCGGTCCTGAAATATTACAAAGGAAGTTGGGGCCAAAGATATAAAAAAAGTGAAAAAAACCAAAAAGTAAATATTTCTGTGTAAACACGTTACATACTCACAGATAGGAGTAATCTGTGACATAATGGTTTACTTCTCGCCACTGTATGTGTACGCCTATGATACTTGCG
Organism: Polydrusus pterygomalis; assembly: GCA_963969555.1. Classification (NCBI taxonomy): domain Eukaryota; kingdom Metazoa; phylum Arthropoda; class Insecta; order Coleoptera; family Curculionidae; genus Polydrusus; species Polydrusus pterygomalis. The sequence goes on along the minus strand of OZ018385.1, from coordinate 18,955,883 downwards.
TAAGATGCAAGATCTGTGGATTTTTTGAGAAAAACCGTAAATAAGATTAAAAACTATTTTAGTTAATTATAGTGACATCTGAGGTGGACAGATGGCAAATGTTCTATCTAGCCTATCGATTTAATGAAATAGCAACGTAGCATCGTATTTAAAAAAATAAGGATTTTTGAAATTTGTTGACAAAGATCAAAAAATATTAATTTTCCACTTCTCTGTATCTAAAATTTCATTTTCCCACAATTCTTTATCAAGCACAATAACATCTAATTTTACACCCGGAATTTTGAGTTCCCCTCTGTTATCTTTGAAAATATATTCCATTTTAAGCGACACCCTGTAAATAGACCAAATTTGAGAAAAATTAATTTTTTAAACGGTTAGAGTACGATACAAAAACTTTTAATAAAAGTTATTGGAAATGAAGAAAATAACACATAAAAAATACTATACAGGGTGCTCCATTTAAAATAAGCAAGTTTAAGACAACTTCTGGTATAACCGAAAGTCGCATAATATGGTCGCTGTTATTTCATTTAAAGAGAGCATCTCCGAAAACCCTATTATTCAAATTGCATTTTTTCCGAAATATTCTAACAGAGATCGCCGTGAGACAGCTTGTACCGGGTGGTCAAATAAGCGAGGACGTCGGCTTTATCTCGGAAACCATTAATCGTACAACTTTCGGAAAGATTTTTTTTGAGTAAAGTGGTCAAGAGAAATTGCTGGAAATTACTTTTAAGTTCCTCATTTCGCCACAAGGGGGCACAATTAAAAATTGTTTTTTTAATTGTGCCTTATCCGATTTTACTAAATTTATGCTTGTTTGGAAAAGGAAAATAAGCATCTTCAATTGCCGTATCCAACAGTACACGATAGTGTTTAATAAAATTGCTAGAGGGCGCAATTTGTAATAATAACAGTTTTTTCGATTTTATCCCGAAAATTCAAATCATACGGTATAACTATGACATCATAATCGAAAAGTAGATGAAATTTGCAAGAAAAGATGTGAAGACCGCAGTTCGATATCTTTGTTCGTTTCACAGTTATTGCCCAAACAATAATTTTTAATACAAATTGCGCCCTCTAGCAATTTTATTAGAAACTATCGTGTACCATTAGATACGACAATTGAAGGTACTTCCAAACAAGCTTAAATTTAGTAAAATCGGATAAGTCGTTTAGAAGTTACAGCGATTTTAATGTTTACACTTTCAATAGCTTCTACCACTCTTATCAAGTGAAAGTTTAAACATTAAAATCGCTGTAACTTCTAAACGACTTATCCGATTTTACTAAATTTAAGCTAGTTTGGAAGAACCTTCAATTGTCGTATCTAATGATACAAGATAGTTTCTAATAAAATTGCTAGAGGGCGCAATTTGTATTAAAAAATATTATTTTGGCAATAACTCTGAAACGAACAAAGATATCGAACTGCGGTCTTCACATCTTTTCTTGCAAATTTTATCTACTTTTCGATTATGATGTCATAGTTATACCGTATGATTTGAATTTTCGGGATAAAATCGAAAAAACTGTTATTATTACAAATTGCGCCCTCTAGCAATTTTATTAAACACTATCGTGTACTGTTGGATACGGCAATTGAAGATGCTTATTTTCCGCTTTCAAACAAGCTTAAATTTAGTAAAATCGGATAAGTCGTTTGGAAGTTACAGCGATTTTAATGTTTACACTTTCAATAGCTTCTCCCACTCTTATCAAGGTCGGTACGCCAATGAGTCTTAAACCAAAATGATGCAGAATTGTCTAAGCTTTCCAATGATGTAATCAGAGTTATACCTTAATATGGGAATTTTCGGAGAAATTTAGAATTTAAAAAAAACAATTTTTAATTGCGCCCCCTTGCGGCGAAATGAGGAACTTAAAAGTGATTTCCATCAATTTCTCTTGACCACTTTACTCATAAAAAAATATTTCCGAAAGTTGTACGATTAATGGTTTCCGAGATAAAGCCGACGTCCTCGCTTATTTGACCACCCGGTACATAAAAGTTACGTTTTGTATATGTTATTCAGAATTTTATTTGTTCTCTCTTGATGATTAATAAATATATGCACTTGTATTGGCGGTAAATTAAAAACCCATTTGGGTGCCATTGACAAAATATGTGTTGAGTTAATCGTACAGTTTATTATAAAAGCTTAGGTAACTATTAGGGCAGTTTTTAAGTAATTAAAAGTGGCTGGTGATTTTTACAAATGTCCTGGTAACTTTATATCTTCTAACTATGAAGAAGCACCTAAAAATACGTTTGTCCTACCTGATAGATTGGTCTCTTTGTTATTATAATATAATTCCAAAAGTCGACTAAACATATTTATCAACAGTATCAATTTAAATTGACACATCACCCGACAAAAAAATTGTTTTAGTCAATATACAGAGTGTGTTTGAATTTGAAACAGTGTAGAATAATCGTTTGTCTCAAAGTGAGTGCCATCTGTTTCATGGACATCCTGTATAAATTAATAGAAAATTATTGTAAGGAAAAATGTTGATTTACTACTTTTTAATGTTATGTAGATTCCTTTTTTAATTAAATAATGATAGAATTTATTTAGGGATTTTTAAGGCAAAAACATGTTACAGGGTGAACATAAAAATATACCATATTAATACGGTTTGACAAACAAACAGTGTGGGTTTGTAACTTGGAATAAATTCAGTAAGAATAGTACCGTTTTTTTTGCTTTTAAATTCAATTTTGTGTTGACTTTATTCTTGATAAAAGTTTCTGCATCCTTAAACTAAAAAAGCGCTCATTAAAATAGATAAAAAAAACAGTAGTGCATAGATACGAGGGAGATTCAATTTGTAAAAGTTTCTCAAGAGTAAAGTAGGTGTTGTTTTTCGTTTCAGATAAAATTTTTATTTGTAAAAATTGTTTTGAATTAATAATTATGTCCGAATACGATGTCGCAGCCTTCTATTCAAAAAACGAAGTTATTTTTAATATCAACGAAAAATATTCTTGGCTAGCGGACTTTAAAGTATGAAAAGACCTGCGTTTCGCATTGAAGTACACAGGGATGCTAAAAACAATGGAGTCCCTGGGGCCGAGTAGACATTGACAGCTGTTTCGTCCTTGTTAGGAACCCATCAGAAAGCCACAACCCGAAGCAACTCCACTGATAACACTGCAGCGCATTAAAACACTGCATAATAAAATAGCAAATAGCAAATAAGTCGCAACGCCATCGCGTTGGAATCAACAACAATGCAAAATACAGGTACAATGAAGTGTGGGTGTGAAAGGACTCAAAAACAAAACGGCACAAACACACTCCAGTATAGGATTATTGAGTCAATTGTATCAGTATGGTATTTGCGGAAACGTTTATAAATGGTTTAAAAATAAACAAAAATATCAAAAACATATTCAAATAAAAAAATAAATAATATAGGAGTTCCTCAAGGAAGTATACTAGGTCCAATATTATTTATTTTATACATCAACGATATGCCTTTAGTTTTAAAAATGTGTAAGTTACAAATGTATGCTGATGACACCTTAATTTACATTAATGTTTTAAATATTTTTGATGGTCTAAATACTCTAAATTCTGAGATAAATATATTATTAAATTGGCTAAAAGTAAATAAATTAAAATTAAATAGTTCAAAAACTAAATGTATGGTTATGGGTAATAATTTAAATTGTCAAAATAAAAATAAGTGTAATAGTAATTGATGGTGAAAAATTGGAATTAGTAAACAGTTTTAAATATTTAGGGATAATCATTGATTCAAAATTAAAATTTTTTAATTATTTTGAAAGTATTATATCGAAGATTGCCGGAAAAGTAGGTTATTTTAAAAGAATCAGTTCTAATTTAAGTTTGTTTTCTAATAAAACTGTATTTAATACTATTATATTACCACATTTTCTTTATTGTTCTTCCATTTTATATTGTGCTAGTGAGGAAATATTTGATAAATTACAAAATTTCCAAAATAAGGCAATGCTGATTATTTTAAATTGTGACAAATATACAAAAATTAATTTTATGTTAAAAAATTTAGATTGGTTAAATGTCACAAATTTAATTTTTTACTTAGTATACGTATCTTTATACATAAAATTAAAAATAATTTTTTGCCTGATTGTTTAAAAAATTTTTGTTCTTTTAATTATGACCATCATAATTATAAAACAAGAACTAATCAAAATTTTTATGTGGATAGAGTGTCTGAAACATTAGCTTATAAATCTATTTTATATAAAGGTTTGATAGAATATAATAATTTGGAAAATTCTATTAAATCTCAAAAATCATTAAAACTGTTTAAAAATACTTTAAAATTACATTTAATGAAAAAACAAAATGATACGTAATATTTGATACAATTTGCAAAATGTTTAACATTTCTGTCTGTTTTTATTAAAAGAAGGTTGAGTTTTAAAATTTAAAAATAAATCTATAAAAATGTGTTAAAAAAAAATGTATTAAAAAATATTTAATTGTAGCTTTTTGCTAAATAAAACATGTTACTACTACTACTATAGGGTACGACATTTCGCACTTCTCCACATCAGTTTGGTTGTTTGGCAAATACAGAAATAGATTGTACTAGAAGTACCCACCAGGGTGCGTGCTTCCGTTATAACGCCGTGTCTAATTAAAAGTAGAGTAATCCCGTACGTATACTTTATATCAACGAAAAATATTCTTGGCTAGCGGACTTTAAAGTGTGAAAGGACCTGCGTTTTGCATTGAAGTAAACAGGGATGCCAAAAACAATTAACTCCCTGGGGCGGGGGTTTAAATGCGCTGCAGTGTTATCAGTGGAGTTGTTTCGGGTTGTGGCATTCTGATGAGTTCCTAACAAGGACGAAACAGCTGTCGATGTCTACTCGAGGGAAAACAACTTCTGTCAATCACCTTGTGAGTCTAATTCACTCGTATTTATTACTTTTTTTTATTAAGCACCTAAAACATCGAATATCTACATAAGATAAAGGTTCTATTTTTATGTCCACCCCGTAATATTTTGTATTATAGTCACAAGAACGCTGTTTTCTATTTATAAAATTAGTTGATAATAATATGAAATATTTGTTCTTATGTGTACTAGTCAATAATAATGTATAAAATAAATATACTTGAAATTGGCCTATCACTTTTATTTGTTTTTTGAAAAGAAAAATACAAATAAATTAAACATTTGGGAATAAAATCAAAGCACTTTTTAATGATAAACCATTTATTATGGCAAATAAAAACATACAAGGTGTTCCATTGCACAGGAAGTAAAAATAACTACTTGTTATGTTTCACAAATTTATTCAGATTCCTGACACGTGTTTCGGCACTTGCGGGTTATTTTCAACGGAGCACAAGAACACACGACATAGAAAATTCCCTAATTAAAAACATACATTTTTGGCGTAGGTATGTTGACGATGTATTTTGTGTTTGAACCGGTACGGACTGACAATTACACCAATTTCTCAATCTTCTTAATAGCCATAAAATACAATTTACTAATTTACCATAGAAAAAGAAACAGACCACTCAATTTCCTAGAATTTACAGTAATAAAAAATCTACACAATTAATTTACCAACCAAATTTATAGAAAATCAACTACCACAGATATACACTCCCGGGCAAAAAAACGGGCATCATAAAAGTTAGATTGAGTTTAGGGCTTTATAAGCTTTTTATTTTTACTCCGATTTAAGTGATTACATTTAATTTGATACATTTATTAGTTTTAACATGCCCATACAAATTTTAAGATAAATTGTTTTTTTTTTGACGTAATATACAAAAATAATCGAAAAGTTTTTTTTGTCTAGCGTCAAAACACCCTGTGGAATAATTAGGAAACAAACTTACATCAAAATATCAGTTTCTGTTGCATTTTGGTGTTTGGTTCATGTCAATACGTGCATTTGTTCTCACCGAAATGCAAAATTATCTTAATGATGTAAATAATTTAGGAAACGCAAAACTAAAGCTATTCATGACCGATTTTTTGTCCTTAAAACTATACGGAATCGTCGTTTGACGTCAGTACAGGCGAAAAACCAACTTCGAGAGATTCGAATTAAAAATGTCAGTTCTTGGACAGTTCGTACCCGATTGCACGAAGGTAATTTAAACTCACGCAGACCAGCAATTGGATCTAAATTACTACCGCGTCATAAGAGTCAAGAATGGAGGAATATTACCCCGGGATGATATTCGCGGGCTAATTGATGGCATGAACCGACATGCACAGGTGGTAGAAAGGGCTAGAGAAGGCAATAAAAATTATTGAGATGTGTTTAAGTGAAAAAGTTTTTCTTGGTACCTAGGTACCTGTTAAGTTTGTTTTGGGAAAATGTTATTTCTTAAATCTTAGGTATACGCACCTTCTTCCGTAAATTTATTGGTTTATTAAATCTTGATCAGGGCCGGCTCGGACACATTTGCCGCCCGGGTGCAAGTCAAAATTTGCCGCCCGGGTGTGACAGTTTTTTGTTTAATTTAATTTTCCGATACTGCGAACCTGACAGACGTTTGCGTTTATCAGACATCTATAATTAAGAAATAGCGTTGTAAAATTTATGTATACCTTTAGCATTCAGCGATAACCATTTTCATTTACGTCTTTCTTTTATCTACAACTAGCGTGTACCCGGCCTGCGTTGCAGCGCTTTCTCTGAGATAATAAGGCGAGTTCACCATCACGTCAAGATTTATAAATACAAACCCGAACAAACCTCTAAATTTATCAGTGTTTCTCTACAATATTATGCATGTATTATACATAAAAACCTTCCTCTATCCCTATCTATTAAAAAAAAAACGCTTTAAAATCCGTTGCGTAGTTTTAAAGATTTAAGCACATATGAAAGGGGACAGACGGGCGACAGCGACTTTGTTTTATACTATGTTAAGATTTACATTTAAAATCAAGCTATCTGTCGAAATTTAGGACCTACCATTAAAAAAGGAATTTGAATACAAAACGATGAGTTTTTTTTAACTAAGTATGAATTTCTTTACTAAGAAAATTGTATAGGTATGTTAAAAGCATTGAAAGCAAGTTTAAAACCAAAACTAAAATTTCTTACCTTGGAAAACAAAATTAAATTTTTTCTAAATGTGCATTAATAAAATCTAATTTATATTCAAATATCTTATTCTATCTTACTTATCGTCTTGACTTCTTTCTTTTTATCATGTTCTTGACTAGTAGAATGCTAAGCCAACAATGATTTCAATGCCATATATTTACGTCCAATATTTCAAAGAAAAAAAAACAAATGGTTGCTAAAAAGTGCTTTATTAATCTTTACCGACTTGGCTTCAAAGCCGCCGCCAGTCACACCACACCGCATAGATAAAAGCGGAGCGGCTCGCCCTAAAAAGTGAAATAAGAAATTGCAATCAATAAATAGAATAGTGGAGGTTGAAAGCATGGTGTTTCTGACCTAAGAAGAAGTCATCAAAATTTCGTATGTGCCGCTGCCGCTGATTTTTTGCTTTATTGATTGATGCCCATTTTCGAGTTTAGCCTCGTTTTGCCGCCCCTCTTGTGTTGCCGCCCGGGTGTTTTGAACCCGCTGCACCCGGGTTTAGCCGGCCCTGATCTTGATTATTACAATACCATTTGTTTTCTGGCATTTTAACAGTCTATTTTATTTTGAATGCAATGGCAATGAGAAAATTATGGAAAAATTTAAATTCTTGATATCATCAAGATCATTTTGCATTTTGACGAGAACAAATGCACCTATTGACATGAACCAAAATGCAAAGAACGTTTTGCGGCTTAATGGAAACTGATATTTAGAAGTAATTTTGCTTCCTAATTATTCCACAGGGTGTTTCGACACTATGCAAAAAACTCTTCGATTATCCTTGTATAAAATGTCGAAAACCCAATTTTTTTTTAAATTTGTATAGGCATGTTAAAACTAAAAAATGTATCTAGAGCTCTCTAAGAAATCACTTAAATTGGAGTAAAAATAAAAAGTTTTATGATGCCCGTTTTTTTTTGCACGGGTGTATAGTTACATCCGCAGATTCACAGCACCTCCAATAAACAAAACTAGCTGCATTCAGGTACATCGACTAGTTAACATTCCTATCTCATACATCGAATACAAATACTTCCGGCTGAACAGGAAGTCGCTCAAATTTGACAAGTACCTACCTTAAAAAGTATCTTTTTATTAGCCTATGACTCCTACCAAATTTTATCTTGTTCGAATAAAATCTAAAGAAATGGTAGCCGGGAAGTGATCTCATAGTTATCCGGTATACAGTGTGACCAGCAAAGTCCGCATTATATGGGATTTTTTTTTTAATTAATAGGCTTATTCGAAATTTGACATCAAGTTCTGCTTCGATCAAGATGAAAATTAAGCAAAAAAATAGTGGTCACGTGATTCGCATTATCTGTCAAATTTTAATTTTTTCCAAAAAATAATTCAAAAGTGAAAGTGAAAATATCGAAAAAAGTTATTTGAAATTTTTTTTAAATGTAGTTTCTAGCCCACATGCAAAATTTCAGCTGCATAAGATAATTTTGATTTTTACCCATATTTTGTAAATTGCACCCCACTTTTGAAAAATAAGACTTAACGCAACCTACATAAAACTTCTTAGTTTTGACAATGCTTTATTTCAGATACATTTTTCTTAAAGTAGCGCCATATTAAATGTGTGTTTTTCTACAAAATCAAAATTGGGCTATTAAAATTTGGTCGCATGTGATGCAAAGTTTATTTGTTTTTGACCCTGTATACGGTAGCTTCATAAAATAAGTATTTTTGAAAACGTTGTTTGTGTCTGAAAGTCACACACCTTAATAATAAGACAAAAAATAACACAGTGTCATCAGTAAAGTGTTCAGTAAGTGGAAAATTAATTTTAGAATAACTTAACGTAAAGTTTATCTATTATCAACGATTTAATTAAAAACCCATTTATTAAAATTTGTTATTAAGCTATGTCATAAAAAAAGTAAAAATAGTATTTTATTATTTAAGTGCAGTTTCCAAAAAATAAATTACAATGATGCACCAAAAACACGTTTACAGCGACAAAATATGGGAAGAAATCAAAATTATCTTATGCAGCTGAAATTTTGCAGGTGGGCTAGAAACTGTATTTAAAAAAACTTTTTCTCATAACGTTTTTCGATATTTTCAGAAATAACCCCACTTTTGAATTATTTTTTGAAAAAAATTAAAACTTGGCAGATAATGCGAATCACGTGATTACTATTTGTTTGCTTAATTTTCATCTCGATCGAAGCAGAACCTGATGTCATAGTCAAATTTCGAATAAAGCAATTAATAAAAAAAATCCCATATGATGCGGGCTTTACTGGTCACACAGTATAATATCCTGTTGTTGTACGAATATGCCCCCTTAGTTATGGAACACCCTGTATACCTAAAGGGCTTTTTCACTTTATTTTGACCCTACCGCATAAAGCTATTTTTATATTTTATTATTGGGATATATTTTCCACCGGTTCCAATTTCTAATTTAGGACGTCACTGCTAAATATGATAAATACATTTATAGTGAAAAATCCTATCATGATTATACCCTTCGGAACACCCTGTATACTTATAGAACTCTTTTATTCTTGACTGTAAAATACTATAATATTTCTGAAACATCCTGTAAAAGCAACAAATATCTTATTTCGGTTTTATTTGGTTACTTTATTATAAAAATCCTGCTGTATTAAAATAGTAAGCGTAAGATAATATCAGCTCTTGTTATTTAATAAAAATATTTTTCTGTAAAAATTATAACAATTTTTTTATGTTGTGTTATGTTCTTACATATTTCTGTTGAGCATAATGTAAGAAAAATTTGCCGATGACGTCTGTGTGTATCGTTACAAAAAGATTTTTAATTTCTATATGGTAAAATAATGTGAAAAAAATTATAAGAATTGAAGATAGAGCAAGACATTCTTCGAAGGCTGCGGAAAAAGGACCAAACCACTTTCAGGATTAAAGGTAAAAATCACCCAGTTTTACAATTACAAACAAACTTCAGCATGACATTACCTAACATCTTTTACTCATTTTTTAAGATTTATGGAAAAGCAGTGTAATTTCTTAAAATAAAAATCCTTATTTCTAAATTTTCTCTTTATTTTTTCCAATTTTCTCATAAAAGTTCTAAGGGCTGTATTCTGGTTAAAAAGATAATAAACTTTATTACGTTAAAAAAAAGTGTTGCGGGATGTTTAGTACAAGAACTGATATTAGTAAATTATAGGTACTGTCAAAATTAAGATTTTATTAAAAAAAGTAGCGTGTACTCGGCCTGCGTTGCAGCCCGGCATTATACGACGTAAGATAATAAGGCGAACAAACCCGAACAAACCTCAAACTCAACCATTTGCCGGCCCGTCCACAATTCACATCCATGCATAAAACATAGTCTGTCTTCGTCTATTCCGGCTTCGGATCGATCGTTGAACGGGCCGGGGACCGGTTAGGTTGGGTCGTTCGTTCTCCCTACTCTAATTTATCAGTGTTTATCAGTGTTTCTCTATAATATTATGCATGTATTATACATAAAAACCTTCCTCTTGAATCACTCTATCTATTAAAAAAAACCGCTTCAAAATCCGTTGTGTAGTTTTAAAGATTTAAGCACATATAGGGACAGGACGGGCGATAGCGACTTTGTTTTATACTATGTTAAGAAGATTATTGCGTTAGAAAAAAATTAATGAAAGGAAAGAAATGAGATACTTCAAGTCTTCCTCCACTGGTATATTTAATTAGGAAGTTAAAATGATGGTAAATTTTGTACATGTTTCGAATGCCTAAACATCCATCCTCAGGAGAATAAAAAATATTCGATATATAAAAGGTGCATACAGTCCTAACGGAGCTTTTAAGATGACAGAAAGGACACGGTTGCGTGTTAAGAGAAAACACTAGTGATGCTTTCGCCATTTCGTTTATTGATCAATATTTCGTTACCTTTCGTTTTATCCAGAAATCGGTCAAATAGGTACCTACCCCTCTTTGAAGTACAATCACCTACAGTTTTCCGTTAAAGAAAGGTCGGATTTATAAATTACTAAAAGCAGAAAAAGAAATAAGTTTGCACAAATTATGTTCGTTTTGTTTTGTTAATTTGTAAATTAAATATTTTTAACTTAAAACTTTAGGTAACTGCTACTCAAACACGGGTATTTGGCGGCTTTTTAGAGGAAACGAAATATGGATTTAAAAAAATTAAATCCTTTCTGTCATCTTAAAGCTCCGTTAGGACTGTATATGCACCTTTTGAATTTATTTATTCTCCTGAGGATGAATGTTTACATATTCGAAACATGTGGACCATTATTTAAACTTCTTAATAAAATATACAAGTGGAGAAAGACAAAGTGTCTCATTGCTTTCCTTTCAAACTTACACTCTTTTTTCAAATTAGAAAAATTTAATGTTTATTATTAATGATCTTTTTGTGTTTATACAATGACCTAAATCCTTGAGGATAAACGTTACGTCATCTGGAACGTAAAACAAGGCGAACCTATACAGGGTGTCCGGTAAGTATATGGCATACTCTCGGAAGCGTATAAGGGAGGTCAAAATAACTCTACTTTGTCATATAAAAAAACCTAAAGTGCCCCTTAACGGAGATACAGGGCCCCAAAGTGGTACACAGCGACTACCTTTTCGGCTCTAACTTTTGAACCGACATGTATAATTTAATGAAATTTTAGTATTTTGTGTAGGCCATAGAGACTCATAAAACCGTACTACATTAGATGTTTTACATCGTCACGGAAGTTAGGAACGGACTTGCTACCCCACTCGTTGGGCCAAAATTTTGACAGGTGTCATTTTAAAGAGCTAAAAACTGATTATTTAAAAACTTTAGTTATTTTTATTTAAAAAAGGTACTCTACATTTGTCTCGATGGAATTAGCGGTTCTTGAGACAAATAAGGTTTTTGTATATCACATTAATAAAATAATAAATCATACTACTACAATATAACACAAGTCGTTTTATATCATTGACAATGTGTAAATGACAACAGTTTTCAAAATTGTCTGATTGAGTGAGTACACAAGACTTAAGTAGTAATGGAGAATTATTCCTATAGCGAATATGCTGACATGCGTCTAATTTATGGACAAGCATTCGGTAATTGTGTGGAGGCAAGAATTTATTCTGATACATTTCCAAATCGGCGTTTACCGCACCGAAGAACTTTTAGAAATGTATCAGAATAAATTCTTCTTGCCTCTACACAATTACCGAGTGCTTGCCCATAAGTTAGATGCATGTGAGCATTAATGAGATGTAATAATTTATTTAATTATTTTAGTGTGTAGCATTAATCCTAAAGTTATTTGATTAGTTATTGTGTTCAAATAGCTTATGTTAATAAACTTGATTATTAAATAAATTTCGAATCAATGCTTAAACGTGATATACAAAAACTTTATTTTTCTCGAAAACCGCTAATTCCATCGACACAAACAAATGTAGAGTACCTTTTTTAAATAAAAATAACTAAAGTATTTAAAAAATCAGTTTTTAGCTCTGTGAAATTACACCTGTCAAAATTTTGGACCAACGAGTGTGGTGGCAAGTCCGTTCCTGACTATGTAAAACATCTAATGTAGTACGGTTTTATGAGTCTCTATGGCCTACACAAAATACTAAAATTTCATTAAATTGTACCTGTCGGTTCAAAAGTTAGAGCCGAAAAGGTAAGTCGCTGGGTACCTCTTTGGGGCCCTGGATCTCCGTTAAGGGGCACTTTGGGTTTTTTTTATATGACAAAGGAGAGTTATTTTGACCTCCCCTATACGCTCCCGAGAGTAAGCCATATACTTACCGGACACCCTGTATAAGTTCGGCTTGTTTTACGTGCCAGATGACGTAACGGATTTTTTGACGTTTCTCAACGTTATTATCTTGTGAATGAAGAAAGAGTTTTGGACTTCCATTGTCTTTATTAGTTTTAAATCACAACGTTTCAACTGGTAAGTATCTCCAGTCGTCTTCAGGTGAATACTGGTACAGTTGAAACGTTGACTGGAGATACTTACCAGTTGAAACGTTGTGATTTAAAACTAATAAAGACAATGGAAGTCCAAAACTCTTTCATCATTCAAGAAACATCGTTATTATCTTGTGTTAGGTTCCGCGGAACACGTGTGGTACCACAACGGTCCTACAGGACTACGTGTGACTGTTTGGTCAATTCCAGAGGCCTGCCACTCTAACCTAACCTATCTTGTGTTTCAGTTTGGCGTAATGAATTTTATTATCTTTTGATCAGAATACGGCCTCCGGGGTTTAATAAAACTTGTCCTATGATCAGTATAGTTACATATTAAATTAATAATTTTTAATTTGTCATACATTATAATATGCAATTTTTTCCATAAATTTTATGTTACACCTTTTTTTCTGCTGCTTGATTTCATAACATTTTCGCATTTTTACAAGCATCATACTGGCATACATGCAATAATATATAAGAAATTACATAATTTCTTACACAGGAAGACAGACAGAGATACACTAACAAAATGTTTAAACAAATTCGAATTGGAAAATAACATTTTAATGACATTTTATATAGATTCTTTGGTTTTACAATTAAATGTCAAGGTTTTCTTGGGAGGATTACTTGGTTTAAAGTGATCTTATTTAATAACTGAGCTTTAAAGAAAGTTATGTTTAATTTATTATAAATGTGTACTAATATTCAAAGGGACCTATTTCTCAATATGTAAAGGTTATTCTGAGATAGAAAAATAAACATATTATAAACTCAGCCTACAATTCGATCAAAGGGTCTAGGATTCTAGGAACAATATTTAACTAATGTATTTTTCGAATTAAAGGCTTTTTCCTATTTGTCATCGCCCCTCAATAGTTATTAATAAATAATAATAGTTATTCTGTCCCCATTAAAAGCTCAAAATAATATTATCTACTGCCGCTCTGAGAGGAAACTTGACGTCAAGTTCTCGAGAGCGATATGAACACTTTTCTGACACTCTTTTCAGTGAAATTTATGCCCGACAACCCACCACCAGCCCAACCAGCTTACGTACCCCCACCAGCACCAGCACCAGCTCAACCCGGTACAGGAGGAGCAGCGCCAGCGGCTGGGGGAGCCCAGAATGCCCCCGCACCGATCGCGGGCTAATTTTCAATTACCGATGGGACCTTTTGGCTTATTTAAATTTTGAAAGTACCATTTTTTATTGATTGGTTAGTTTTTGTTGTACAAAACTGCACTTAGGTACTTAGTTTTTTTTATTAGACATTCCCGAACAGTGGCCAAATTCCGATGAGTGTGAGAGTTAGTCTTAAATAAACCTGATATTTCTTCAGCAAGCCTATTTATTTTAGACGTGTATGCAAGCTTCGGAAGTTCAGCAACGGCAACACCGACTGTCACTGGCAGTGACACTAAGTGGGGCCTTTGCCCGAACTCACTCTCCACTATCTTGTCCTAAAATCGGGATTTGGGTGCTACAGTGCAGTTGTTTCTAACTTCTTCTGTATTGTTTTGAAAATAAAATTGATTTGGGCCCTCTTAATAACTGCATGAGAGAAACGTGACCAAATGTGTCGTTCTGGAATGATTAATACTAACAAAGACATGGTATCTTAGATAATGTCATGTGTCATGAATAAGGTCATAAGTAATAAAAATCTACAGGTCAATGCAGTTTCTTGCAGCACAAGCAAACACATCTATAGTTTACAGCATTTTTTATACAGATGGCGGATAGAAAATAGTTATACACGTCCGTACCAAATACATATCCACCATGGAAAGATGTTTAAGTATTTTTCACAATAAATGGTTGACTCCGTTTAACTACCTGGGTCGTTTTGCAAGAGCTCGGCCATAAAAATGCAAATAAACTGTCAGTCAGGGTCGGATTATAATATGTAATTATAGCAGGTAATATTTAACTATATATTTCATGTCATTAAATAATATATTATTAATAACGAATTAAATATCTAAAGTCCTACCCTGTAGTGTATTTGCTTGTTGATTGTGTATAACAATGGGATTAAACCGGTAGTTTTATTGCAGTCAATAAGTTGATACCATTTAGGGTGAAAAATACTTTACATAATAAATAAAATATAAATTGAACGTGTACCCTACAAGAGTTTGCATTACTTGTATTAAATATTTAATTTTAAGATTGCCTTTGCGTTTAAAAAAGTCTAAAAAGTTCAATTTATCATTTTGAGATAAGTACTTATTAATAACTAACAAAATACATATGGTGCGGTACCTATTTTCTATCTGTCATATGTACAGCACTTATTTCTTTTTACACAATTTCTTACAATTTTCAATGCTTGAAATCAGTGATTATGTTTAAACAGATTTTTGTCGCTATACTTTTATGTAGATATCAAATTTGATTGGTGATTTATATCACATATTAAATGGGTAATTCCATGGTAACGTTAGTGACCCGGCACTTTAAAATCAGAAACGCTCCAAGTAGTGGAGTCAATCTACGGAAAAATGAGGTGAGGTCCGTAAAAATTTGATAGAGGTTGGAGACGTGGAAAAAGTTGTTTGTTGTGATAAGAGTAAAGATATTCCAAAATTTCGATAAAAAATATTGATCGGAACCATCCCAAAAATCCAAAAAACTGTTTTTTTGGGTTTTTTTTTAGGTCATTTTTGAAGTTTTTGGACCCCTTAGACTTCTAACTAAGATTTGGGAGTTGAACCCTTTTAATGTCAATGTTCAAGGAAGCTTCAGTTCAAATTTGGAATCTTTGCGATCATTACTTCCCCTAAAAGATATATATATATACGTTTTTCGGACTAAAACTTGAAATTAGGCTATATTGGTTATATCTTCACCAAATTGGATAAAATTTCGTGTAAAGGTGGGTCATGGTGACCACAATAAGTGATCCAAAGATAAAGTCAAAATAAGAAATATTTTCGATAAAAATCCAAAATTTTGAGTTTTTTCCCAAATTTTGAAACTGACCCCCATCCTGTCAAATAAATCGCAGAGTACTCTACTTAGGCTCAAATTAAAGGCTATTTTATATAGTTTAACGTGGTATAACTTGTTTTCCAAGATTCGCTCATTTGTTGGCCATTTACGCCATATATACATATATGCGCGCGCTGATTTCCCACTTTTATTGTATTATAATGGTATTTTTTTACTCTAATATTGTATTTAGCGTATATGCTTTTTCTTACATAATTATATATGTAAGAAAACATATACATTATTTATTTTGGGGCTCGTTCGTAACAAAATAATATTTTTTTTTACTACACCTCCGTTATTATGGTATATTATATACTAGGTATACTATATACAACTTTTTTTTTAATTTAAAAAAAAAATCATTTGCGGTTTTTCTAATTCAAGACGCGACAAAAATTTTCTTCTCATGATGCCTACTAATATTATGAGATAAAAATTATTTTTTTCTATTTGACTTTCATAATAAGTTCATTACGAACTTGAAATGAAGTTCATAATGATATTTCGATACGCGTTTTTTCTTTATTTGATGTTGGTAACATTGAAATTGAAAAATTGACGTACAATCACGTCTTTTGAAATTCAAAAAAAATAGCAAAATCGCCCGAATTTCCGAACGCTCTGTATATGTACCGAATGTACAAGGATCACACAACGTATTCCGGCCAATTTCAAATCTCCTATCGCTAAAATAACTTTAGAATCTCGTGGTGAAAATGGGTCAATAAATCAAAAAATGACAGTTCGCAAAATAATTTTTGTTGCCCAGAGGTTACTATGATAAAAAATAGTATTACCAACATAAAATTTAGACATAAAAATTTAAAGGATTTATTTTCTTTTTAAATATGTATTTTTTATTGAAAAAACTACAAATAGAAAAAATAGTATAAAGCACGTGGTTCATAAGGCATTTTAGCGCACGTGTCAATTAAAAAACTCGCCACGTCGTGGCTCGTTTTTTAAAATAGACGCGTGCGCTAAAACCGCTTCTTATGAAACGTGTACTTTAATATACTATTAAATCAATGACAGGTTAAAAAATTGTGTATCTTATGTTTCTTTTTTCCTTCGAATTTTTTAACTGCTGCAGCAATGCTGTTAGCAGACATGTATATTTTATAGCATTTAGAATGAAATTCTTTTTCTTTCATATTGATCAATGATCTATATATGTTATAATACAATAAAAGTGGGAAATCAGCGCGCGCATATATGTATATATGGCGTAAATGGCCAACAAATGAGCGAATCTTGGAAAACAAGTTATACCACGTTAAACTATATAAAATAGCCTTTAATTTGAGCCTAAGTAGAGTACTATGCGATCTATTTGACAGGATGGGGGTCAGTTTCAAAATTTGGGAAAAAACTCAAAATTTTGGATTTTTATCGAAAATATTTCTTTTTTTGACTTCATCTTTGGATCACTTATTGTGGTCACCATGACCCACCTTTACACCAAATTTCATCCAATTTGGTGAAGATTTAACTAATATAGCCTAATTTCAAGTTTTAGTCCGAAAAACGTATATATATATATATCTTTTAGGGGAAGTAATGATCGCAAAGATTCCAAATTTGAACTAAAGCTTCCTTGAACATTGACAATAAAAGGGTTCAACTCCCAAATCTTAGTTAGAAGTCTAAGGGGTCCAAAAAAAATTAAACTTCCAAAATGACCTAAAAAAAACCCAAAAAACCTGTTTTTTGGATTTTTGGGATGGTTCCGATTAATATTTTTTGTCGAAATTTTGGAATATCTTTACTCTTATCACAAGAAACAACTTTTTCCACGTCCCCACCCTCTATCAAATTTTTACGGACCTCACCTCATTTTTCCGTAGATTGACTCCACTAAAGATGTCTCAGGCAGTATCACATATAATGTAACCAGTATATTACCAATGGTATGCAACCCACAAATATATATAACCAGTATAATATATTGCTAATTGCTAATGGCATTTACAAGATTGTGACTATTATGAAGTTTTAAAGCGGAATAGAGTTTGCACATTTCATCATTATGTGGATCATGTAAGCACTGAAAAGGGCCGGCTTAAAATGCATTTAACTATTTTTTGGTGCTAAATTCTTGAAGTATTACATAGGATAGCAAAGGTAGTTTAGGTGCCTTTACCAGAGTTACAAATTAAATGGCGCTATTATAGTGTCTCTCTTATAAACTGGACAAATACAATATTGTACGTATTGTGTGTTTGTAATAGACACTATAATAGCGCCTTTTAATTTGTAACTCTGGTAAAGATACCTAAAATACCTTTTCTATTCCATGAAATAAACTAGTGTTTCAAAAATTTAACACCAAAAAATAGTTAAATACATTTTAAGACGGCCCTGTTCAGTGTTTACGTGATCCACAAAATAATGTGAACTGCGCAAACTCTGTATTCTGCTTTAGTCCTCCATAGGGGTCACAATCTTGTAACATGCCATTAGCAATATTGTAGGTACTAGTTATACAGGGTGATTCACGGTGGATGGAACGTTAGACGTTTCTGACGAACCAGTAAAGGAATCGTTCTGAAAATTTGGTCCCGTACATAAACGGACATGCTCTACCAACCTAAAATATTTTTACCAATACAGTGTTGCCGCTTCCACACAAAAATAATAGTAACTTCGATTTTTTAAACGCAACACCATATATTTTATTTTATTTTCGAATCCCCCATCCTTACAATTTTTATTAACTCTACTTTATACTTATCTCTTACCGTTTCTAAGATAAAAATTAATTTCCGTTTTTTTTTGTCTGAAAACGTCACTTTTAAAAATGCTGATAATTTTGAACTCTAAAACACTGAAACCCTGAAATTTATTAATTATTAGTATTAATAGTTAACTAATACCATAGAGCTCATTGCCCTAGTCCCAAATCCTAGTTGCAGTATATAGGGTGATTGAAAAATACACTTATTCTGGTATCTTGAAAAAGTGACAATAAGTCCTTTTTTTCAAATGTAACACCCTGTATATTATTACGGATTTGAGAAGCTGCTAAAATTTGTATTAATTCTTGTATATCATACCTGTACCTAACTAACTAGTTTAACCATTTTTTTGGCGTATTAAGTAAGCATGATTTGTAAAATTTTCTATACAATTCAATTTTCATTCGGTTATTAGTAAGTTAGCCATGACAAAAACTGATGTTTACGTATGTTACTATGGTTATCGTTTTGATATTTCATTAAGTTTAGATACAAGATAGAAATACACTTTTAAATTCATGGAAGAAAACTATAGAAATGCAGTTCTTATGAATTTATTTATTTTATTTGGACAATGTGATAGAATTATCGCCAGTACATGTTTAAAGTTTAACGAAATGTACTCTAATTTACCGCCAATGAATCTCAGAAAATTCATAACAATCACATTGTCCAAATAAAATAAATAAATTCATAAGAACTGTATTTGTATAGTTTTCTTCCATGTGTAAAGTGTATTTCTATCTTGTATCTAAACATAATGAAATGTCAAAACGATAACCCTAGTAACATACGTAAACATCAGTTTTTGGCATGGCTAACTTACTAATAACCGAAAGAAAATTGAATTCTATAGAACATTTTACAAATCATGCTTAATACGTCAAAAAAATGAATAAACTTGCTAGTTAGGTACAGGTATGATATAAAAGAATTAAGAGAAATTTTAGCAGCTTTTCAAATCCGTAATAATATACAGGGTGTTACATTTGAAAAAAAGGACTTATGGTCACTTTTTCAAGTTACCAGAATAAGTGTATTTTTCAACCACCATGTATATTGCAACTAAGATTTGGGACTAGGGGAAAGGGCCCTATGGTATTAGTTAACTATTTACCAAATTTCAGAGTTTAAAATTATCAGCATTTTTAAAAGTGAAGTTTTCGGACAAAAAAAACGGAAATTAATTTATATCTTAGAAACTGTAAGAGATAAGTATACAGGGTGTCCCAGATAAGAATGCACTCTACAGGGATCTCTTAAACCATAAGAGATACAGAGATGATTAAATTAGAGAAAAGTTGCGCATTACTGAATCCTGTAACGTCATGTCCTCAAATTTAAAAAATTCCGGATGCTTCCGAAGATATTTGGATAAAACCGAATTTTCACGATTTCGTTTTAATTGATTTATGATTTTATTTGAGGAGACATTTCAAAATAAATTTCACATTCTCATTGCCACTTTTTCTCCCCTACAAGATGGTTTAATTACATTTTTGATCCGACGTTTCGTTTAGTCACAACCATCATCAACTTTGTTATTTTAAATGGTAGGAAAATTTTATTTTATGCTTAATAAATTCTACGCTTTATTCTTAATCTAACGGTGTATCACGCTTATTATTTATTAGACGTTTCGATATTTAAAAACACATAATCAATGAAAATATGCGCATTATAGAAAATATTTTTGTTTTTATTGTTATATTTAAACACTAGTTGGATTTTAAAACATTTTTTTAAAAGAAACTTATAACAAAACATAATATCTAATAAAACTTATCTAAAAAATGCAACAAGTAATAAATTAATTTTAATTATTAAATACAATTACTTACATATTTTTTATTTTAAAAAAATTCATGATAATATTCAAACATAACGTACCATTTAAATTCGGCATCATATAAGTGGCTATGAAATTGATTGACGACATTGACGTTCGCAATTGTTTAAATAGTTTCTATAGATCTGTCACTTAGTTACAGAGACCTGTTAGTTTTAAATTTGGTAATAATTATTGTTTTTTTAAAAAAAAATAACTCCAGAAATGTTAAATAACGTTATGGAAGAAATTTTTTACCGGTGTTATTTATGTCTGGAGAATGATGGTGAAATTTTTGAAAATAAAAAATAATTTATTATAAAAATAATTGTATTTAATAATTAAAATTAATTATTACTTACTTGTTGCATTTTTCAGATAAGTTTTATTAGATATTATGTTTTGTTATAAGTTTCTTTTAAAAAAATGTTTTAAAATCCAACTGGTGTTTAAATACAACAATAAAAACAAAAATATTTTCGATAATGTGCCTATTTTCATTGATGATGTGTTTTTAAATATCGAAACGTCTAATAAATAATAAGTGTGATACACCGTTAGATTAAGAATAAAGCGTAGAATTTATTAAGCATAAAATAAAATTTTCCTACTATTTAAAATAACAAAGTTGATGATGGTTGTGACTAAACGAAACGTCGGATCAAAAATGTAATTAAACCATCTTGTAGGGGAGAAAAAGTGGCAATGAGAATGTAAAATTTATTTTGACATGTCTCCTCAAATAAAATCATAAATCAATTAAAACGAAATCGCGAAAATTCGATTTTATCCAAATATCTTCGGAAGCATTCGGAATTTTTTAAATTTGAAAACATGACTTTACAGGATTCAGTAATGCGCAACTTTTCTCTAATTTAACCATCTTTGTATCTCCTATGGTTTGCGAGATCCCTGTAGAGTGCATTCTTATCTGGGACACCCTGTAGAGTAGAGTTAATAAAAATTGTAGGGAAAGTAATGGAGGTTTCGAAAATAAAATAAAATATATGGTGATGCATTTAAAAAAAAACCGGAAGTTAATATTATTTTTGTGTGGAAACGGCATCACTGTATTATCAAAAATATTTTAGGTTGGTAGAGCATGCCCATTTATGTACGCGACCAAATATTCAGAACGATTCCTTTAGTGGTTCGTCAGAAACGTCTAACGTCCCATCCACTGTGAATCACCCGGTATATACCTATGTGGACAATAAACAATTTTATTATTGATAAGTAAAATTTATAATATGTGTAATAATGATGTTCGGGGCGATTTATTTCCGATTTTATGGGTAACTGACGGGTCACCCAAGTTACCACTGAATTACCAAATACCTACATTTTTCGCTAAACAGTGATATTTTTAACAATACTATAAACACCTTTTACACTGTAGGGCCGTTTTAACCCATAAATACCAGATTGTAAAAAACCGCTTATAAAATAACTGCATACAATAATTTGATGCGAAGTTTTTAGATGAAGTTTAACGACGTTTTGATGCCCTTTTTTAATCCAGTTTGTATAATATTATAACTTTAAATAAACTACGAAAGATTGATATATATATATTATATTGGTTTATACGGGGTCCTGCAATAGTGCGCTAGGCTTCAATAGCCACTATGCGAATTAATTAGTAACACGTATTTCAGGATCAGGGAACATATCTTTGCATATTATACAAAAAAGTGTGATAAGATACAGTTGTATTTTGTTAAATGGGACACCCATTATTTTTTTATTTTTGGGTTTGTATTATCTTCCTTTATAATTGCTTATAATTTTTATTGAATTTGCTTCAGCAGTTTAGGCGTATCTAATAAATTAAAAACGAAAAAGAAAGTTTTGCAGCCCTGGAAAAAAATTAAAACAACAGTCCAAAAGCATTTTATACAGGGTGTTCAAAATAAAGTTTCAAAAATGACACGTTTCTCAAGTTTTTCAAATGGTAATAACAATTTTACTATTTAATTTGATGAAGAATTTCAATTGTTTTAAAATTCAACAGTTTTCATAATATTTCTTCAAAAACATAAATGCCTATCCATAAACAAAATAGCTAGGTGGCTATGGAAAAACAATCAGATTTAACAATTAAATACATTTTTACATTATTTGTCAGAAATAAGTAAGGTGAACTGGGGTAAATGTGCTGCAACTTTGGATCCCTCTATATTGTTTACAAACTTGTATACAATTTGGAAAAAAAATCAGTGTATGGTTGGCATAAACATTTAAGTAAAAAATGTAAGTACTAGACCAGAGTCGATAATTTTTGAAACCAAAAAAAATAATAGTAGGATGAAACCCATTGGAAAAGAAAGAGAATATAACAAAAATGAAAGGAAAAATAATTTACGGGCG
Source organism: Polydrusus pterygomalis (assembly GCA_963969555.1). Taxonomy (NCBI): domain Eukaryota; kingdom Metazoa; phylum Arthropoda; class Insecta; order Coleoptera; family Curculionidae; genus Polydrusus; species Polydrusus pterygomalis. Next base: position 18,932,909 of record OZ018385.1, on the reverse strand, counting down.
ATCCGAGGTCGGGAAATGGAAGGGGGTGAGTTTTTAAGGGTAGAAAACGATTTATCTTGATTTCCAGGAAATTAGAAGTCCTATGGAAAAACGTTAAATGGCAAAGTTGTAGGTAATAAAAAGATCTACAACTTTTGTATTTAAACTTTTTTCACATAACCTCAAAATTTATGTGAAAAATTCAAATAACCAGGTTTTTGCTTTTTTATTTTTCTTTTACAAAAAAAAAATTTTTTCACGAAATTTGGTGAAGACTTACCTTTTTATGTCCCACACACACTGTAATTTTTTTGATTTAAAATATTTATTTTTTCACCCTATTTTGACTTAATATCGAAAAAGCACCCTTATTTTCAATCGAAAATTCTCACGTCTAAATATCTGCTTTTTTAAAAAAGTCGGTGGGCTTTTTGTTCGTTGAAATTTCTACTTTCTGATGGTGTAAACAAAATATACATTACTATGGTAAATGTTCTCAAAAATGCAAAGAAATTTCTAAAAAATCTCTATTTAAATAAGCGGAAATGATAAATAATTGATGTTTTTTTTACCTTTCAAGGTAAGAAATCTTCATTGTTTTCGAGCGTTTTCCCCAAAAGTTACGCGTTAAGGCTATAATAATTTCATTCCGGACTTCTGGGCAACCCTGTATATATTTTAACAACGTTTTGGAATTTTAAATAAATTGTAAATACAAAAATTGTTTGTTTTGAAATTCTTGAACACATAGTAAAATAATTTCCAGGGTGTTCAATTTAAAATTTTTGTTATAACTTTTTTTTAAGCCACCCTGTATAATATGCGAAAATATTTTCCTGAAATACTTCTCGCGTTACAGTAAAACTGAGCATATAAATGAAATTCCTAACTTAATTCGTATGGGAGCTATGGATGCATTATTGCAGGACCCTGTATATTACTACATTTATAAAAAAATTAATACATCAAAAAGTATCCTCTCGATCAGAGTGCGAAAGTTTTTATAATAGTAGGTATACGTGTTAAATTTGGATCATTATTACTAGAAGCGCTGTTTTGATAGTAATTTCATTAGGTACCTATTTACCGATTCCTTATTTCATTTGCGGAAGAATAAGATGAACCTTTTGATGTATTTTTTTAAAGTTATTGTTTAATTATACAGTGTGTCCCCCGACGGGCGTAACTATACTTGTAAACTCCTCATTTTGCAATTTAGGACAAAAAGTCATTCTTCAAGAGAGGAGTGATTATGCAAAAGCCGATAAATCCATAATATCTTATTTTGAGTAAATGACAAAAAACGCATATATGAAGATTTTTGTCACCTACCTAAAAAAAATTCTACTACAGGTATTTGTCTTGAAGGAGTGCTTAAAAGCAGCATTAATTTTACTGGATTACATTACCCAATAAATTTTTAATTAACTTTTTAGAATGGATTTATCGACTTCTGGTAAATTAAAATTGAATTTATCGACTTTTGGTTAATTAAAATTGGATTTATCGACTTTTGGTAAATTAAAATTGGATTTATCGACTTCTGTTCAATTTAAAAGTGGCCTTGTGTATATAGTGGCCTTTGGATATACCGACATTTGAACGGCCGACGAGCTTTAACTTGTAATTTTAAATTGGAATTAAAGATGTTTGTTTAATTTCGGTATGCCAAAACGTAGATAAAGCTATGAAGTATAAAAATCAATATCTACCTGGAAAAAAGTAAAAAATGGATTTATCGACTTTTGCATAATCACTCCTCAAGAAGAGTCCTCAAACATCGAAATTTTTGGGGTTAGGTTATTATTAGCCGACGCACATATCAAGCATCTGGCGAATGTACCATTGATCCAAAAAGTACCTACTGAATATTGCAATGTTCCGGGCTACCCTACTCTCCCCCATTTTTTTTTACGTTCCAAAATATATACAGGGTGGCCACCGGCCATATCTCGGAAACTACTAAGCATTGAAACTTGGGGAATTTTTTATGCTTAAAGTGGTCATGAGAAAATTCTGGAAATTATTTTTAAGTTCCGCATTTCGCCACAAAGGGGGCACAATTGAAAATTAATTATTAAAATTCTAAATTTCTCCGAAAATGCCTATATTATGGTATACCTCTGGTTATATCATTAGAAATAATAGCTAATTCTGTATCATTTTGGTTTAAGGCTCATTGGCGTACCGACCTTGATAAGAGTGGGGGAAGCTATTGAAAGTGTAATCAATAAAATCGCTATAACTTCTAAATGACTTATCCGATTTTACTAAATTTAAGCTTGAAGCTATAAAAACAATAATTTCTTCGATAAAAGTGTTAAAGTTATTGTTTTGGCAATAACTCTGAAACCAACAAAGATATCGAACTACATACAGTCTTCACATTTTTCATGCAAATTTAATCTACCTTCCGAATATGATGTCATAGTTATACCGTAAGATTTGAATTTTCGGGATAAAATCGAAAAAACTGTTATTGTTATTACTACAAATTGCACCCTTTAGCAATTTTATTAGAAACTATCGTGTATCGCTGGATACGGCAATTAAAAGTACTTATCTTTCTCTTCCAAACAAGCTTAAATTTAGTAAAATCGGATACGTCATTTAGAAGTTATAGCGATTTTATTGATTACACTTTCAATAGCTTCCCCACTCTTATCAAGGTCGGTACGCCAATGAGCTTTAAACCAAAATGATGCAGAATTATCTATTCTTTCTAATAATATGTAATCAGAGGTATACCATAATATAGGAATTTTCGGAGAAATTTAAAATTTTAAATATTAATTTTCAATTGTGCCCCCTTGTGGCAAAATGCGGAACTTAAAAATAATTTCCAGAATTTTCTCATGACCACTTTAATGGTAAAAAATGTGTCCCCAAGTTTCAATGCTTAGTAGTTTCCGAGATATGGCTGGTGGCCACCCCTAATGAAACACCCTGTAGGTACAAACCTACTAAAAACAGTAATATGCTAAATAGTATATTAAAGTACACGTTTCATAAGAAGCGGTTTTAGCGCACGCGTCTATTTTAAAAAACGAGCCGTGGCGAGTTTTTTTATTGACACGTGCGCTAAAACGCCTTATGAAACATGTGCTTTATACATTTTTTTCTATTTCACCTTTTATAATCAAGAAAAATACATTTTAAAAAGAAAATAAATCCTTTAAATTTTGTAAAGTTTTATGTCTAAATTTTATGTTGGTAATACTATTTTTTATCATAGTAGCCTCTGGACAACAAAAATTATTTTTCAAACTGTCATTTTTTGATTTATTGACCCATTTTCACCACGAGATTCTTAAGTTATTTTAGCGATATGAGATTTGAAATTGGACGGAATACGTTGTGTGATCCTTGTACATTCGGTACATATACAGAGCGTTCGGACACTCGGGCGATTTTGCTACATTTTTTCGAATTTCAAAAGACGTGATTTTACGTCACGGCATTGCAATTTAGTATAGGGAAGATGGAAAATTCAAATTAAGTTGAAGTTAAAATCGACATTGGAAGGTTAGTAGATTGAATTTTGGATAGGATTTGGCAGAAAATGATAGCTTGAAGCATCTACAAAATATTGATTTATATATTTATGCAACCAACATACATGACTGTTATCCACACAGAATAAAAAAGTAGGTTATCAAGCTATTTTTCCTCTGCGAAAAATGGGTTTTCTCGTAAATCACAAAGGCCGCGCAAGTCAATGAAATAAAACATTTAAATGTTACCAACATCAAATAAAGAAAAAACGCGTATCGAAATAGCTTCATTACGATACGCAAATGCGTATCGTACTGAGCTTATTATGAACGTGAAATAGAAAAAGTTATTTAAATGAAACAACAACAAATAGGCAATCCAATAAAGTGTCAAAAATGGCCGCTGTGGGAAAATACTGCCCTATGACGAATGACTTTTGAAAAGGTAAAACGCAAAACGAGTAAGTTTACAAAAATAATTTACACGGTCCGGAACACCCTGTATTATTGTGTGAGATTATAAGGAGCTTTATATAATAGGTAAGATTAGAAAACTTGTAAATTTTAAAATGCTCTTTTTCCTTATCAACATTACAAAATTATCACTTAAACTTAAACTATGTATATACTGGGTGTACAACTAAAGAGGGACGCCGGCTGTATCTTGAAAACCGTTTACCGTATGGCTTGCGAAAAAAATTTATTACAAAAGTGACTAAAGAAATTGCTGGAAATTATTTTTAAGTTTCTAGGTCGGACGCTAGGGGCGTAACTATAGTGACCAGCAGGTTAACTGTCGACGTCGATAAACCACGGTTATTTTCAACGGTTTTTTTTATTAATCTGTACTTTCATCTATCACTTTCATGTTCATGGCGTTAAGCGAAATTAATTCTATGCAAAAAAATACTTTTATCTACAACCATTTAATAATAGGTGCATAATACTTCTGATAATAAGAGCATTATGCTATCCATAATACAACAAGTGTAATTATCATAAAACAACAAGTGTAATTATTATATTTCCCATATGAACCCAACTTTTTTTCAGGCACTGTATAAATGGATGGTTTTAGATAAAGTATAGTATTTGACTCGCGTCTAATGAACCATAATACACTCGGATGATTTACAACACTCGCCTTTGGCTCGTGCCGTAAACTTCATCCTCGTTTTATTATGGCCTAAATTATACGCTCGTTAAATAATATACTATCATTTCTAATTACTCTTTTGCTACTGGGTTTCATGTACTATTTTGGTTTTAAGTTTTTGATAGTACAATATTATATAAATTTCATTTTTTCAACGCTTGTGAAACTTAGAAAGTCAATTATTATGATATCATTTTAATTTTCATAATATACTACTTGACTATAAATGAACAGATTTAATTAATTTGTAACACACTAGATTGAAAATAAAAAAATAAACATAAAAAAGTAAACGTCAAAAAATGACAAGTGAGGTTTCATTTTACTTAGAATGTTATGCTGAATCCCAATAAGCAAAAATATACAAGATGTCCCATTTAAATATCAAAGTCAAGGTCACTTTCCGGTCAAACTGGAAGTGATAACAAATTGAAAATTATGCCAATAAATGCAGACTCATCTTTTATGCATAATCTCAAAATTTCATTCCAATATCTATACAGAAACGTTATAGGGGTGAACGTCTTTTGAGAAACACCCGGTATACCTATGTCATAGATTTACTATATTTATAGTAACGTTTCCTAAACATTTTATAACGGAACTATTCTTTATTAAAAATAAAAACACCAAGGACAAAGTCTGTGGATTAATTATTAATCTCAATTTTTTCCAAAACTAAAAAGTAATTTTTAGTGACCGGAAAAGACAATTTTAGACGTCAACATGACGTCCGGTTGCGACCAATTTCTCGTAAGTCTGTCGCCGACGTTTTTTATACGTACGTTTATTAAACTATCAATAAGTTAACGTCAATCTTTAGGTATACATCATAGCACGTCGACTAAATGAAGTCACTTAAGGACTTTCCGAAATGAGTCATAGTGTGATGTCTGTGCGACTACTTTTAGCATTAAAAATACTACCTCGGCATTTTTAGGTCAGATTACTACCTTTAGACGACGCGACGTAATAGGTCATGACTATTCGCGACCCTAATCCAAAAGAAACTCAGTGACATCCACACGACGTAGTTTAAACAGTAATTAGTAACTTGACGTATTAAGTAACTGTTTTACTGGAAGTTGCACCAACTCTGACGTCAGACTTAGTTCATATTTAGTCATAAGCCCTGAAAATGCTAGTTGGGCGGCGTCCCTTTTTAGTTGTACCGGGTGTCCCACTAAGAATAGTTCTCGGCCGTATCTCAGAAAGGGTTAGTCGTATGACTTGCGGAAAAAAATTTTTTTAGTAAAAGTGGCCATGAGAAATTGCTGGAAATTACTTTTAAGTTCCTCATTTCGCCGCAAGGGGGCACAATTAAAAATTGTTTTTTTAAATTCTAAATTTCTCCGAAAATTCCCATATTCAGGTATAATTCTGAATACATCATTGGAAAGCTTAGACAATTCTGCATCATTTTGGTTTAAGGCTCATTGGCGTATCGACCTTGATAAGAGTGGGAGAAGCTATTAAAAGTGTACACATTAAAATCGATGTAACTTCTAAACGACTTATCCGATTTTACTAAATTTATGCTTGTTTGGAAAAGGAAAATAAATAAGCATCTTCAATTGCCGTATCCAACGGTACACGATATTGTTTAATAAAATTGCTAGAGGGCGCAATTTGTAATAATAGCAGTTTTTTCGATTTTATCCCGAAAATTCAAATCATACGGTATAACTATGACATCATAATCGAAAAGTAGATGAAATTTGCAAGAAAAGATGTGAAGACCGCAGTTCGATATCTTTGTTCGTTTCAGAGTTATTGCCAAAACAATAATTTTTAATACAAATTGCGCCCTCTAGCAATTTTATTAGAAACTATCGTGTACCATTAGATACGACAATTGAAGGTACTTCCAAACAAGCTTAAATTTAGTAAAATCGGACAAGTCGTTTAGAAGTTACAGCGCTTTTAATGTTTACACTTTCACTTGATAAGAGTGGGAGAAGCTATTGAAAGTGTAAACATTAAAATCGCTGTAACTTCTAAACGACTTATCCGATTTTACTAAATTTAAGCTTGTTTGGAAGTACCTTCAATTGTCGTATCCAAAGGTACACGATAGTTTCTAATAACATTGCTAGAGGGCGCTATTTGTATTAATAATTATTACTTTGGCGATAACTCTGAAACGAACAAGGATATCGAACAGCGGTCTTCACATTTTTTCTTGCAAATTTCATCCACTTTCTGATTATGATGTCATAGTTATACCGTATGATTTGAATTTTCGGGATAAAATCGAAACAACTGGTATTAATACAAATTGCGTCCTCTAGCAATTTTATTAAACACTATCGTGTACTGTTGGATACGGCGATTGAAGATACTTACCTTTCCCTTCCAAACAAGCTTAAATTTAGTAAAATCAGATAAGTCGCTTAGAAGTTACAGCGATTTTAATGTTTACACATTCAATAGCTTCCCCCACTCTTATCAAGGTCGGTACGCCAATGAGCCTTAAACCAAAATGATGCAGAATTATCTATTCTTTCTAAAGATGTAACTAGAAGTATACCATAATGTGAGAATTTTCGGAGAAATTTAGAATTAAAAAAAAATATTTTAATTGTGCCCTCTTGCGGCGAAATGAGGAACTTAAAAATAATTTCCAGCAATTTCTTATGGCCACTTTTACTAAAATTTTTTTTTCCGCAAGCCATACGACTAACCCTTTCTGAGATACGGCCGAGAGCTATTCTTAGTGGGACACCCGGTACATCCGTTACAACAAAATAAAATAACAGTTATAGTTACAGTAATGACAGGTTATCGTAATATAGCGACTTAACGTGGTCTATAAAATAGTATAATCTTATAACTAACACACAAATTGTTTTGGTAGCTGTTAATTGGGAAAAGGAGCCATAACTGGACGAAACATAATTACACGAACAAACCCATACTTCTTAAAACATTCCAAATGTGTATAAATTACAATTAAAATAATACTTGTACTATTAATAGGAATTTAGACACCAACTACTGCTTTGTTACGTTTTTCTTTACATACAGGGTGCTACAAACTCGTTTGAGTACAGGGTGTCCCAAATTCGATGCTCACCATTGGGATCTCGGAAACTATTAAAGATACAGCAAATGTTAAATTGGGGCAATGTTGGATAATTTGGAGCTTAAGTTAGTGCTGGTGAGAAATTAAGAAAATTACGACTACTTCCGGAGATATCTGAAAAAAAACCGAAAACTTTCATTTTCCGTTTTTGTTTTTTGTGACCTTATTTATAAACATATTAATAAACGGAAATAACTTTTTACGGCGCATTTAAAGATGGTTTCTAATATAAAAAACGACGTTTCGGTTTTTATATATCACCATCAGTACAATTTTTTTTATACGGATCCGAAATTTAAATATTACTTTCTGAAGTATTTTGTTCCCCTAAAACCAATAACATTTTGCCAAAATTTCATTGTTTTGAATCGAAAATCCATCGCACATATGTACAGGGTCTTCCAACGAGGACTAAACAGGGGCTCATTTTTGAGCTTCCTTGTATTTAAAGAAAAATCCAAAATAGCCAATCCATGTACTTTTTCCTGCAGAATTCAAAAATGAAACAAAAAATTTATTTGAACCAGAAACAAAAGAGTTACGCTATGGATAAGGTGTTTTTTAAATGGAACATAGCTTTTTTTATACGATTTTTGTAACGAGTGATTTTTTTTGTCCGTTCTGATTAAAATATTTAATATTGTGACAGCTATTTTTATTAAATTTTAATGTTTTATCCAGTATAATTTAACTTTAACCTGTTTGAAACATACACTAGGTAATAAAGGTATAATCACCTTTGAATCCTTCAAAGTCATTTCGGCAATATTATAGTAAATTTGTCAAATTTTTTGACTTTGAAGGATTCAAAGGTGATTATACCTTTATTACCTAGTGTATGTTTCAAACAGGTTAAAGTTAAATTATACTGGATAAAACATTAAAATTTAATAAAAATAGCTGTCACAATATTAAATATTTTAATCAGAACGGACAAAAAAAAATCACTCGTTCCAAAAATCGTGTAAAAAAACCTATGTTCCATTTAAAAAACACCTTATCCATAGCGTAACTCTTTTGTTTCTGGTTCAAATAAATTTTTGGTTTCATTTTTGAATTCTGCAGGAAAAAGTACATCGATAGGCTATTTTGGATTTTGCTTTAAATACAAGGAAGCTCAAAAATGAGCCCCTGTTCAGTCCTCGTTGGAAGACCCTGTACCTACTGAAAGTTTTTTGCAAACAGTGTTTAAAATCCCAGGTCTGTATTTAAAATAAAATTACTTGATGGCGGTATCCAAAGAAAGAAACGTTGAATTTAGAAACTAATTAAGCCATCTTCGACCCTTAAGACCGAGACACAATTTAAAAAATGTGCATTTTAGGCGATAAGCAAGAAGCAACAGAAATAAAATTTGATACATAGAAACAAATTATCGCGACACAATTAAGTTTTAAGTAACAGGCAATGTATAGTTTTTATTTCTTATATTGCCTAATTCTTATTTAATGTTGCACTGGCTGCACAAGTAAAAAAAATAAGCAAAATGCAATTAGAAATAGGCACAACCACCTTGAAAGAAGCCGTGAAACAGAAGCATCGACAACACTGCTTGAAGATCCATGTGTCACGTGACTCGCCCGTTGCCGCGCGTCATAATAATAGCTTGCGGATCCGCAACTCCCAGCTGATGCGGCGCCGCCCGATGTCACTTCATGGCTTCTTTTCGAGGAGGTTGTGAAAAAGGTAATAAAAATTATATATGTATGTTGCTTGTTACTTTAAACCAAATTGTGTGAGACTGATTTGTTTGTACGTATCAAATTTTAATTCTGTGCTTATTGCTTATCGCGCCCAATGCTTATTTTTTAATTGTGTCTTGACCTTTAAGGCGCAAAAAAATAGAAACCAAAACTAAAAATTTCTGTTTTTTCGGATACTATCTCTCCCCGGAATATTTACCACAAAATATACTAACTTTGCCTTAATAATAATTATAAATAATAATAAATATAATTATAATAATTTTAACGTCTTAGTATCTCTTACCCTTTTCGAGATCCCTACGTACACGAAATTGTAGCAACCCTATACATAATGCTTACACCCTCGGATTAGAGTCCTGCACGGGCCGGAATTTTACGGCCCGACCCGACCCGGCCCGGCAACCAAGACATTGACGCGGCCCGAAGAAATTATTAACCAAGAGCAAAAAAGCCCGGCCGACCCGAAAAGCTCGGAGGGCCCGAAAAGCCCGGTGGGTCTGAAACGCCAGGTCGGCCCGAAGAACCCAGCCGACTGGAAAGGTAACTGAACAAATTTACCTTGAAATTTATGACATCTAAACAATAGACTAATCGTCACAAGTTTTTCAAGTGACGTTTAATCTATTGTTTAACTGGTAAATAAGTGACATAACATACTATGAAACATCAAGCCTAAACTATCAGAATCTATGATGTATTGTCTTCGGTCTATCAGCTATTGCGTATTAACTACGTATAAAACGTAAAAAGCCCAGCCGGTCCGAAAAGCCCGATCTTTATTGATTAAGTGGCCCGACCCGAACCCGAGAATCGGGTCGGGCCGCGTAGAGGCCCGATATGAAAACCCGGCCTGTGCAGGGCTCTACCTCGGATTAGGAACGATAGGACAGATGGATTTATTAAGTTTGATTTGGAGAACTAAAGGTTCCTTATCTGAGCATAAACCAAATGTATTTATAAAAGTTCTAATTCCACTCTTTAACAAACAATATTGCGGACACCCTGTATAATGTAATTGGTTCCTTTATAGGGTGTTCCGTCCTCAAATGATACTTCTACGGCATCGAAATCAAGAAAAATATATTTTTTTTCAATTCTGCTAAAAATTCTTTATACCGTTATTTATTTTATGTCCGACCTCAATTGTTTTAGAGATACTGACGTTTGAAAAATTACATATAGTACAGCAATGACAAATAACATTGCAGCAGATTGTGCGGTGTCTTTCTCGCTACCCTAGACTTTCGAGGTGTAAAATGTCAGTTTCGAACGTCATTATTTCAAAAACAATTGAGTTTTGACTGCCCATATGTTTGTTAAGAGTGGACAGTTTAAACCGGGTGTCTACGAAAGGTGGTTCGCCCCTCTAACTTTTTTGTTTTTCAAGATAATGGAATAAAATTTGGGGGATTTCTATAGGTACGACATAAAACTGTATTTTTTGACAGGTGACTAAACATTATGGAACTTCTGGTTTAACCGGAAGTGACATAAACTTTCGATTTTTAAATGGGACACCTGGTATATTTTTAACTTTTTATGACTTCATATGACATTCTAAATACAACGATCTGTCACTTGTCAGTTTTTGTCATCAAGAAAATATTTTTTTCCAAATTTATTGTTTTATCTAGGAGGGATATGAATACCTTAAAATAACTTATTTCTGTTCTTTAAGGGAAAAAGACAATTTTACTATTTTTGGTCCAATGCTATGTGCTATGTAAAATTTAATCTGTAAAGTTGTACCTATAGGTAACTCATTTTTTTAAACGGCAACATGGTGGCTCGTCGGGTGAAAGAAAAAAGAGGATTTTAATACGATTATTTTGATACCATACACTATTAGGTTTTAGAAAAGCTGCCATTAAAAAACTTTAAAAAGTTAACTAGGAACTTTCCTAAAATAAAGTATCCTTTGAGAATAAATTTAGATTTAAATGCATGTGACCAGCAAAACTGATAAAACAAAATCATGCCTTGAAGAAAATTGACATGCCGACAGCTTCTGCCAAAGTAAATTAGTTTGTTGTTTAAAAAACATGGAAAATAATAGTTTTACAAGGAGTGAAAAAGTTGATATGTTATTGTTTGGAGAATGATTTTGTTTTATCAGTTTTGCTGGTCACAGGCTACTTGATGCATTTAAATCTAAATTTATTCTCAAAGGATGCTTTATTTTAGGAAAGTTCCAAGTTAACTTTTTAGAGTTTTTTAATGGCAGCTTTTCTAACACCTAATAGTGTATGGTATCAAAATAATCGTAATAAAATGATCTTTTTCCTTAACCCGACGAGTCACCATGTTGCCGTTTAAAAAAAATGAGTTATACAACTTTAAAGATTAAATTTTACATAGCACATAGCATTGGACCAAAAATAGTAGAATTGTCTTTTTCCCAAGATTAAAGAACAGAAATAAGTGACTTTAAGAGGTATTCATATCCCTCTAGATAAAACAATAAATTTGGAAAAAAAATATTTTCTTGGTGACAAAAAGTGACAAGTGACAGATCGTTGTATTTAAAATCTCATATGGAGTAAAAAAAAAAGGAAAAATATACCAGGTGTCCCATTTAAAAATCGAAAGTTAATGTCACTTCCGGTTAAACCGAAAGTTCCATAATGTTGAGTCATCTGTCAAAAAATACAGTTATATGTCGTATACAAATCCTTCAAATTTTATTCCATTATCTTGAAAAACAAAAAAGTTAGAGGGGCGAACCAACTTCCGTGGACACCAGGTATGTTTACTTGCTAACATTTTTATGAACTTTGAAAAACTATCCTTATTCTGTGATTTAATCGCCCCTTTTTCAATTGGGAAAATTAGTGGGTTGAAATGTGTTTCCATCCTATATTCTCTTATACAGGGTGTATCGCGGTGACTCGGTGACCGTCCATTAGAACATTTCGGAAAGTAATGCGTTGTGAACTCTGGATAATTGAGTTTTCTAAAACGCTCTCTTCAAATGCGACTTCCGTTATAACCGGAAGTAGCATATTGTCGCTGTTATTTCATTTGAAGAGAGCGTCTCTGAAAACCCCCTGATCTAAATTTGCAGGAATAAAATCGCATTCCTGAGTCTGAAATATTCTGAGTCACCATGATACTGCATAGTTAGTAAGGACCGGAAATACTTTCAGCAAGCGTCCACTAATTTTACCAGTAGAAAATGCCAAGTCTTTGATCGACTTTCTTTTTGCTTTAGAAGCCGGTGTGGAGTAAAAATATTTTATAGGGTCTTAGATAACTTATTATTGTTAATCTAATATATAAATTAGGAAATGTTACTAATGTTAGAGAACACATTTTAGAGAAACTGTAACATGAATGTGTATATTACTTTAAAATCTTTACAAATAAAATGTATATCTATACTATATTGTTGTTTTTAACTTTATCAACCCATCTACAGGTTTTCTAAATGCAAGCGGGGCCCCAGTATAGTAGAACTATCGGGCATTGGTGATAGAGAAGATCAGAGGCACTTTATAAAAAAAGGTAGTATTTATTTAGTACTACATTTAGGGTGTATACAGCCTCTATACTAAAACTATCTATCACTATCTATTACTATCTATAGACTATCTATACACTATCTATCTTCCCTATATCTAATCAGTCTTTATAAATACTAAACTAAGTTGAACTTAAACTTGAACTCTAACGATATTTGTTATTGTATATATTAAATGTTTAAATAACTAACATGCGGTAGTATAGGGTTATACCCTGTCAGTGGCGCAGCCAGAATTTTATATTAGGGGGGGTTTCAAAAAAAAATAACAGGATTTCAAAATTTTAAAACTAAAGCTAGACCAGTGTCGATAATTTTTAAAACAAAAAAAATAATAGTAGGATGAAACCCATTGGAAAACGAAAATAATATTACCAAAATGAAAGGAAAAATAATTTACGGGCAATCCGAGGTCGGCAAGTGAAAGGGGGTGAGTTTTTAAGGGTAGAAAACGATTTATCTCGATTTCCGGCAAAACTACAAGTCCTATGGAAAAACGTTAAATAGCAAAGTTGTAGGCAATAAAAAGATCTACAACTTTTTTATTTACACTTTTTTCACATAACCTCAAAATTTATGTGAAAAATTCAAATAACCAAGTTTTTGGTTTTTATTTTTATCTTTTACAAGAAAAATAAATTTGTTGAAATTTACCTTTTTATGTCCCAAACACACTTTTTGATTTAAAATATTTATTTTTTCACCTTATTTTAACTTAGTATCGAAAAAGCACCCTGATTTTCAGTCGAAAATTCTCACGTTAAAATATCTGCTTTTTTAAAAAGTCGGTGGGCTTTTTGTTCGTTGAAATCTCTACTTTCTGATGGTGTAAAAAAATATACATTACTATGGTAAATGTTCTCAAAAAATGCAATGCAACGAAAAAAACTCGAATCCGAAATTTTTTTTTTAATTATTATGTACAATTTTGAGCTATTTATTAAAATTTATACTTTAATTACTCGAAAAACGTAAGATTCCATGCTACATTGATAAACAAAAAAATTACAAATCCATAAAACATAAAGATCGCAAAAAATATGCGAAAATAGTTGTTCTAAATATAATTAAAGGTAGGATTTAAAGGGGATTTTATCACATTTACCATAGTAATGTATGTTTTTTTACACCATCAGAAAGTAGAGATTTCAACGAACAAAAAGCCCACCGACTTTTTTAAAAAAGCAGATATTATGAGAATTTTCGATTGAAAATTAAGGTGCTTTTTCGATATTAAGCCAAAACAAGGTGAAAAAATAAATATTTTAAATCAAAAAATTACAGTGTGTTTGGGACATAAAAAGGTAAGTTTTCACCAAATTTCGTAAAAAAAAAAAAATTCTTGTAAAAGATAAAAATAAAAAGCCAAAAACTTGGTTATTTGAATTTTTCACATAAATTTTGAGGTTATGCTAAAAAAGTTTAAATACCGTAGTTGTAGATCTTTTTATTACCTACAACTTTGCCATTTAACGTTTTTCCATAGGACTTGTAGTTTTGCCGGAAATCGAGATAAATCGTTTTCTACCCTTAAAAACTCACCCCTTTCCACTTCCCGACCTCGGATCGCCCGTAAATTGTTTTTCCTTTCATTTTTTTAATATTCTCTTCGTTTTCCAATGGGTTTCATCCTACTATTGTTTTTTTTTTCACTTTTTACCATTTTCAAAGGCTTCAGCCCTGGTCTAAACCGTAAAAAAACATCTTAGTCTGGGCGTCTGGGAGGGGTTTTAACCCCTAAACCCCCCCCCCCTCGCTGCGCCACTGTACCCTGTACCAATGAAATATGTGTTCATAATAAAAACAAATATTGATTACAACACATTAAATACAACAATTATAGGGTGAAGGTAAAATAGGGGTGAGAACCCTTATCTTTGCCCTACACCAGGCCCGTGAAGCAATCCGGGACCTCTAATCATGGGCGCCCATTCAGGCCAAAGGCAACCACAAGATGACGTATGACGTGATAAAGACGTCAAAAAATGGGTTAGGTCGCAAGGTCTCCAAAATATGACCTAAAAAAAGTCATACGGTGCCCAAAAAAAACGTCGCTTGTGAACCGTGTTTCACCAACAACCCCTTAAAGGCGTTGTTGGTTTCACACGTCAAAAAAACGTCAGCAAAGTGACTTAAAGTTGCATTACCAAATATTTTTAAAATATTAAAAGCACTTTCATTTCAATTTTGTCTCAACTAGAATTTTGTTATTCGTTTCTCACATTATAATTTTTTCAAAGTATTTATTAGAATTAAAATAAGTAGATCGTGCCTATAAGAATATTTGGATGTTTTGTATACTTAAAATTTTGAATTAAGGCGCAGGTTACAATATACGCAAAAACGCTGTATAGGATGACTTAGGTCACCCGGTCATATAAACGTTACGTCTACGTCGAAAATACGTCAGCAGCTAACGTTTTATCGACGTCATCAATATCACGAGATTGTGGTGGGATTTATTCACGTGATTTTGACGACAATAAAACGTCATTTGGAAACTTGATTATAGGCCACTGATGACGTTTTTCTTACGTTTCTAGAACGTGATTTGGTTGCCTGGGGCGGGGAGGGGGAGGGTAACCAGCTAAAAAAATACGCTGCCGCGGTATCAAAACTTCTCTCAAAAAGTGACTTCTAATCACCCTCCCCACTATGGGTGACGTTGCCCCTCATAACTTCATAGTGTTTTTTCCTCAATAAGTTATAAGGCTTAGATTTTATAAAATATTTTTTACAATAAAAAAGTTTAACAGCATTTCAGTTTTGCAAATAAAGGCCTTAGCCCTGTCCTGCGAGGTCTAATGGGACAATAGGCCTTGCGTGTGTCTGTACCATAGACAATTTACCTTTAGATAAGCAAACAATAATCACGAAAGTGGCAAATTTATGGCCCCGCGCATGTAAACAAAGCTAGACACTATTAGACATGCGCACTGCAACATTATCGTTTGACGAATGGCAAAATAGATAGGTCCAGGCTTTAAAATTTAAATTCTTGCCAAAAAATTGGAATTTCTTCTCAATTTTTGATCAAGTTGGGAAAAAAGGTAGTGATTTCTGTCATTTTTAGTAGTAGCAAACATATCAGATTTAAAGGATAGAAAATTGTTTTTAAGGTTTTGTTTAAAAATGATTCGTCGTTGTGTTTTTAGTTCGAAAAGGAAGAGAACAAGAACAAGCAAATTAAACTAGTAGTATAAAATCGAATATAAAAACAAACAAAATCGGCAAAATAACCAATCTGCGGTGTTATCGCGTACCTAATCTTAAGTCAAATATTAGTTGGTATATAACTTGTATTGATTTTTATAATTTGGCAAAAACTTGGGTACGTGTAAAACATTTTCAAGTACAATTTCTTGTTCAAGAACTTGAAAAAACCCGTAAATATTAAACACCCACAATAAACAACATCTAAACAGAATCGACAGAGAAAACTTAAAAGACAACAACAAAAATGGCGGCCGAGCCGGTTCTAGAGTGTATTTTAAGCATGTCGCTAAAGTAGGACAGACCGTTAACACGAGGTTTGTGCGCATGCCCGATGGTGCCCAGAGAGAAGGTAGCTGATCGGCGAGTCATGCGCTCGGACGTATTTTTTCACCCATAAAACGTAACTTTTGTTTGCGCAGGAGATAAGCTGTACGTATCTAAAGGTAAATTGTCTATGGTCTGTACTCTGTGACAGTAAAAAAAATTGCGAATTTACAAAAAGTGAGGTTAGCTGACGAGATATCCAAAAACAAGTAATTGGGAAAGTCGTTTAGAAATAAAAAATAGGCCTAAGTTAGAAACCCAATTTATATAATAGCATAAATATAAACAGTACCTATTTAAAAAATAAATACAGTTAGAAAGTATAAATTATATCAATTGAATGAGAATCAGGATTAAGTTGTTTAGTCGTGAGTGTAATGACATAATGTTCACATAAAATTTTAATTGGTTTAATAAGTAGCCCACAATAGGGAACTTTCCAATTTTTTTTTTTCAATAATATGATTTAGTTAGGCCTAAAAAAAATATTCCTCGATTATTATTCCTTAAAAATCAGTAACAACTTGGTAAAAATTCTTTCAAAAGCATTTCAAACGACCTTTTAACCGCGCCAAGCCCTATGACGTCACGAAGTATGACTTTTCCGTCATCCGGTGGCCGAGCTACCGAGTTTGCATTTGGATTACCGTGTGTTATTGTATTGTTGTTTTAAGGTGGAATTCTCAACGTCGTTCAATTTATTGCCAACCTATAACCTATTTCGTGGATGTCATCATGACAAATGATACTTCGTGACGTCACGACCCTTTTTTACCCGCTTGGGATAATTTGAATTTTGGGGCAGTTTTAAATCTTTCTAGCGATCTTTTGGGACGAAATATGTTTTTTTTTTTGCTGTCATATGTTTTATGACAATATATATTTATGATTTATAGAATTTTTTCACCATTTAAAATTTTTGTCAAGTTCCCTATTATTATATGTACCACCTAGGCAGTTAGGAGAATTAAAAACATTTGTACTGCCGTACTTTATATGGGGAATATTCTCCTATTAATAGAATAATGAAAAATGGGAACAGGTTTGGGGGTGATTTGTTTAATATAAGTGCGGATTCACTGAAAAGACTACTTAAAAAATATTACTAGCTCTATTGGAATTTTTATTGTTAATTTATTGTCCTATTTACATGTTGTATTTGCTTCTTTATGATTGTATTAGTACATTAGATGTCTTAGATGTTAGGCTAAGAACTATTGTATGAATGGGCATGTCCCATATTATATTGAGTAAATAAATAAATAAATAAATAAATATAAAGGATGTTCTTAAATCTTGAGAATGTTTCATCTCTATGGGACAATACATAGTTTTAAAAATAATAATCAAAAATAAAAATATGTTTGTTTATCACCTTTTTATTATCCTATTATTTCTATACAACCCATACTCATACTGTAATTTGGACCAAATGCCTTGACACATTTTAACTAGCCGAATCTGGTCCCCTACCATTTGGTCCTTGGCCGAGTGATACTCGTTTCTAATTATCTTTATGGCAGCCTTGAATTTCTTTTTTTGAATAAGGCTCAAACTTAGATATAGGCGACATCTGGACATTATATTAGGATCTCCTAGAAATAAAAAATTCAGAAATATTACTTAATATAACTTCACTGCAATTGATCACAATAAACAGCCAGTGTAACAAAATTATATTTTTAGTTTAATCAGCTTTGAATTTTTTTTTTGAATGAATTGAATGAGGCTCAAACTTAGATATAGGCGACTTAAGGTGGGAGTATCAACATGCTTGATAACCTATAACCTATTTCGCGTATATTTATTTAATTTTTCTAGCTTTTACACAAAATTTAAATAAAATCATTATCGTCTTCATATTTTATAGGTAATAATTGACATATTAAATAAATATCAAGGAATTTCATTAAATATTTTAGGAGAATTGTATAGCAAAAAATATCGGGTAAGATTTTTTTAAACATTATTATGTCATTCTTCTTTCACTATACAATTCTCGCAAAATTAGCAATGAAATAAATTGATATTTTTGTAATATGTCAGATATTACCTAAATATTGTACCGACGATATTGATTTTATTTAAATGTTAGTTAATCAAATAATAAACTAAAAAAAGCAACGCGAAATAGGTTATAGGTTGGCAATAGATGGAATGACGTTGAGAATTCCACCTTAAGTAAATTAATATTTTACATTTACTACTGGTGGGAATTATCAACTGTCTGTTCATACAGTGTCACCAATAAAGTCCGCATCAAGTTCTGCTTTGATCGAGATGAAAATTAAGGAAAAAAATAGTAGTCACGTGATTCGCATTATCTGTCAAATTTTAATTTTTTCCAAAAAATAATTCAAAAGTGGGGTTATTTCTTTAAATATCAAAAAAAGTTATTAGAAAAAGTTTTTTTAAATGCAGTTTCTAGCTCACATGCAAAATTTCAGCAGCATAAGATAATTTTGATTTTTTACCAATACTCATTTTGTAAAATAAGACTCAACGCAACCCACATAAACCTTCTCAGTTTTGACAAGGCTTAATTTCAGATACATTTATTTTAAATGTGTGTTTAATAGATAAACTTTACGTTGTTAAACTAAAATTTATTTTCCACTTAAAAAACACTTTACTGAAGACACTGTGTTATTTTTTGTCTTAATATTAAGGTGTAATTACTTTCAGACACAAACTACATTTCCAAAAATACTTATTTTATGAAGTTACCTTATACAGGGTCAAAAACAAATAAACTTTGCATCACATGCGACCAAATTTTAATAGCCCAATTTTGATTTTGTAGAAAAACACACATTTAATATGGCGCTACTTTAAAGAAAATGTATCTGAAATTAAGCATTGTCAAAACTAAGAAGTTTTATGTAGGTTGCGTTGAGTCTTATTGTGCAAAAGTGGTGCAATTTACAAAATATAGGTAAAAAATCAAAATTATCTTATGCAGCTGAAATTTTGCATGTGGGCTAAAACTGCATTTAAAAAAAAATTTTCTAATAAATTTTTCGATATTTTTAAAAATAACCCCACTTTTGAATTATTTTTTGGAAAAAATTAAAATTTGACAGATAATGCGAATCACGTGACTACTATTTTTTTGCTTAATTTTCATCTCAATTGAAGCAGAACTTGATGCCAAAGTCAAATTTTGAATAAAGCCATTAATAAAAAAAAATCCTATATGATGTGGACTAATGCAATTTTTATTTTTTATGAATGTTTTATGTTTTTATCAATAACATTTTTTAAACTTTAAAACTGTTTTGGAAAAATCGAAATATTGATAAACAAATGAAATGGCGAATGCGTCACTAGTGTTTACCATTAATGGAGGTTTTGATAGGGGTGCCCCCGGGGGTGCCACAGGGATCGATTGTTGGGCCGCTGCTGTATATTTTGTATGTGAATCAGCTTCCGAAGGATGTGTCCAGCGGATATTTGGTTTTGTATGTGGATGACATGACACTTCGTCACCTTAGAGTTATACTGTGGTATGTGCAGTAAACCAAGTTTTGAGAAAAAGCGTTATGAAAAATTGGCTTTTTGTTACAGTGCTATGGACAGACCTACACTTAAGAAAATTTGTACTTAGTTAGTTTCATTATAATTATTACGGTTTTTTAGAAAAAATATACAGATATACATTGTTTTTTCTATATTTTGGGCACTAGAAAAAACACATACAATTATGTAACTCTATTTTTTTATTAATTATGAAAACATACAACTCTGTAACGTTACAAAAAAACAAAATAACTACAAATAAGAATATAATCCAGAACTAGAGAAATAAATATGTTAGGCATTATCATTTTTGGGAATCATAGCCATATAGTATGCCTTATCCACCTCAGGAATCCACTAGCACACTAACTCAACGATCCAACCAAATAAAAACAAAGTTGTATGTGTATTATTTGTGACCATAGGAATAAAATATAAAATTACAAAGGTGTATGTGACACATATACAACTATGAGACTCTAAAAATCGCAATTCACGTTGATACAACAATGTATTTATGGTTGCCAATGACATATGGTGTAACATACAACATTGTAATTCTCTGGAAGGCAAGTTTGAGGTACATACAACTTATTAACACCAAAAAGTCAATTTCAGAAAAAATGCGACATACAACAGTATAACTCTAAGGTGACGACTTCTAAGGTATGCAGTGGGGTTTCAAAGAGTGAATGCAAGGATGACATGTGGTTCATTAAGGTTGAATTCTCAACGTCATTCAATCTATTGCCAACCTATAACCTATTTTGCGTTGATTTTTTGAGTTTATTATTTTAATAACTAACATTTAAAGAAAATCAATATCGTCGGTACATTATTTAGGTAGTATCTGATATATTACAAAAATATAAATTTATTTCATTGCTAGATTTGGGAGAATTGTATAGTGAAAGAACAATGAGTGACAATGACATAATAATGTTAAAAAAAATCTTACCCGATATTTTTCGCTATACAATTCTCCTAAAATAAGTTATGA
Organism: Polydrusus pterygomalis; assembly: GCA_963969555.1. Taxonomy (NCBI): domain Eukaryota; kingdom Metazoa; phylum Arthropoda; class Insecta; order Coleoptera; family Curculionidae; genus Polydrusus; species Polydrusus pterygomalis. Next base: position 18,911,910 of record OZ018385.1, on the reverse strand, counting down.
AATTCCTTGATATTTATTAAATATGTCAATTATTACCTATAGAATATCAAGTCGATACTGATATTCTTTAAATTTTGTATAAAAGCTAGAAAACATAAATAAATCTACGCGAAATAGGTTATAGGTTGGCAAGCATGTTGATACTCCCACCTTAAACGTACTTGAAGACTGGTTTATAAAAAATAATGTTGACAAAATACAAATTATATTATTTGGCCAACAACCAGAAACTTTTAAAATTGACTACAAGCTGAGGGAGCTACCATCGTCGCGGAAGGTGTCATTTTTGGGAGTTTAGTTGGTCACACCTGAATGAAAAAACTCTAAAAATTTTGTATTTTGCTAACTTTGAATCCTGTTTGAAGTATGGAATCATTTTTTGGGGAAGGGATAGTCATATTCAAAATATTTTTGTGATTCAAAAGCGATTAGTTAGAATAATTAAAAAATTAGGGTATAATGAAACATGTAGATCTGTCTTTAAAAATACAGGGTTGCTGACTGTATATGCAATATATATCTATGAGTGTTTAGTGTTTTTCTTCAAGAATAGAAACTGTTTTGAAGTCCTAGTTAATCATCAACATAATACAAGAACTTGTAATATCAATTATCCCATGCTGACTCTAACCGAAAGATCACCGAATTATATGTGCTTAAGACTATATAACAAACTGCCCGAGAAATTAAAAAGAATTAACAGCGAAAAACGATTTAAAAGAGAAATCAAAACCATGTTATTGGAATTGGAGCCGTATAAACTCGAGGATTTTTTGAATATGTAAATTTTGTTAAAATATCTAAGTAGCATTTTTGTTTTTGTCCTTTCTTTTGTTTTTTTGACGTCATTTCACTTTGAGTTTATAATTGAATGTTAAATTAAATTATGTAACATGATCTGAAATAAAGAAATTAAGTAAGTAAGTAAGTAAGAGGGAGCTACCATCGTCGCGGAAGGTGTCATTTTTGGGAGTTTAGTTGGTCACACCAGGCTGGACTGGAAGGATCATATTGACTGTTTGACTAAGAGCCTGGCTGGATATGTTTTTGCACTGAGAGTGTTATCCCTGAGCGATACCGTAACACTGCCTTGACAGCTTATCATGGCAATTCATGATGTATATGAAGTTAGCAAAACAACTCCGGACAACCAAGTTAAGTGTAACGGTAAAATTTACCGCTAATTAACCGTAAAAAAATTAATTTTGCCGCTAGTCTTTTTTAAAAAATACGAGGTGTTTTGCCAAGTTCATATAAAGTTGGCAAAACAACTTTGGATCATGCAATATTTTTGGGTATTCAATACTATGAAAATTTACCGTTAATTAATAGTGATGCCGCGAGACGAGACGAGACGAGAATTGGCCCATTCTCGTCTCGTCTCGTGAGGCGAGAATTTTTTTTTATCTCGTCTCGACGAGAAACGCGTTTTTCTCGCTCGAGTGTGCCATTGTCTCGTCTCGTTTTTTCTCGTGAGTAGGGAATCATAAAAAATATTTTTTTATACGAATCTTAAAGGGGGTAAACATTTAAAAGTATCTGGTCGTCTCGCAGAAGGGTTTAATCAAAGTCGGTTTGTTAGTCATGTGACTTAGAAACTATTTTTTTTAGATCAACAAAATATTGCAAGCGGCCATACGACATAATTCACGTAATGTAATAGGCTTGGCACCGAGGTATTTTCAGTCCAAAATATACGGGGTGGTAAAAGATACAGAATAGAGAACGATTTATAATAATAACAATTGATTTATAATGGAACTACCCTTCTTTTATTATTTATTTTTTGGCATAATTCGGGGCATAATTAACTGCAATAGTTTGGAAAATATTCGACTAAATAAAGGGATCAGCCCAGGCCCAGAATGTCATCCGAGGAAAAACCTTAAAGAAGTATTTCCGAAAATGCTCTATTTGACAAATCAATCTCTCATAGTTTATGAAATATTCGGACTAAATCGCGGTAACATTATAGATAATTAATTATTGTGTCCTTCTTTTACATACGAGTTATACAATGTAAACTGTAATTGGTTTAAGATCACCGCCGCTACAACAGAAAGTTTTACAATACCTATAAGAATCTCATATATTTTTGTTTAGTCTCATATACTTTTGTTGTATCTTCTATGTTTCTAAAAAATATATATCTGACAACCTTTGGTATGAAAACCAACAAGCATTGCCATTGCGTTTTTTTCTACTGCAGTAGGTAAATGCCTTCACAATACGATAGAGTGAGAACGTTAAACACATTATTTTTCTGTCTATACAGTGTCCGCAAGAAAGTCCGCATCAAATGGGATTTTTTAAAATTATTAGGTATAGGTAAAAATTGAAAAGGCAGTTAGTTTTTGCTTACCTAAAAACCAAAAATGACGTATACTGAAGCAGCTGCACGTTTTGCGTTACCTGTCAAATTTGACATTTTTAATAAAATAGGTTCAAAAATGCCCTTATTTAACAAAATATCGAAAAACTTTATTCGAAAAAGTTGTTTATTTAGGCATTTTTAGTCTCTGTTTGAAATTTTGACTGTCTAATACAATTTTTATTTTTTGCCAGGTTCTTGAAAATTTTGATCAACCTTTGTAGATTAACTTTTATACATCGATGTAAAACCATTTGCCTTTACTTCATTTGTAATCTTAATGCAATTTTGTGTAAAATTTTTGTTTCCTATTATTTGTTTTGCTTCAAAAACTGAAATTGTTATTGATTAGTATGTAATGTTTGATGCAAAGTTTATCTAATTACATCAGTTTTGCCAAAACCGACGTTTCCTATTTTTCTTAAGTTAGTAAACAGATGTACAAAAAGAAAATATTAGAAAGCTTTCGTTGAAATTTTACTTAATTAATATTGGATTAAAAAGAATATATATTAATCGCTCGAAACATTTTATTCAACAAAAATATAGTTTAGTATAATTAATTTAATTTAATATTAATTAAGTAATCCAATATTTTCTTTTTGTACATCTATTTACTAACTTAAGAGAAATGAGAAACGTCGGTTTTGGCAAAACTGATGTAATTAGATAAACTTTGCATCAAACATTACATACTGATCAATAACAATTTCAGTTTTTGAACCAAATAGGAAACAAAAATTTTACACAAAATTGCATTAAGATTACAAATGAAGTAAAGGCAAATGGTTTTACATCGATGTATAAAAGTTAATCTACGAGGGTTAATCAAAATTTTCAAAAACCTGGCAAAAAATAAAAATTGTATTAGACTGTCAAAATTTCGTATAGAGACTAAAAATACCTAAATAAACAACTTTCTCAAATAAAGTTTTTCGATATTTTGATAAATAATGGCATTTTTGAACCTATTTTATTAAAAATGTCAAATTTGACAGGTAACGCAAGTCGTGCAGCTGCTTCAGTTTACGTCATTTTTGGTTTTTAGGTAAGCAAAAACTAACTGCTTTTTCAATTTTTACCTATACCTAATAATAAAAAAAAATCCCATTTCATGCGAACTTTCTTGCGGACACTGTATATTAGGAGATACCTAAAATTCAGTGTTCTAACAAACGAGAAAATTCGAGAAAAAACGAGAAACGGTCTTCTCCCGTCTCGTCTCGTCACTTCTCTCGAGAAAAAAATTTCACTCTCGTCTCGTCGAGACGAGACACGAGAATTTCTCGTCTCACTATTAATTAACCGCTAAGTAATCTCGTCTCACTATTAATTAACCGCTAAGTAACCGTAAAAAAATTTATTTTGCCGCTCGTCTTGTTTAAAAAATACGAGGTGTTTTGCCAAGTTCTCGAGAAGTTGGCAAAACAACTTTTTTAGAATAGCTAGTTAAGATTTATTTTTATACTACCTGAACAAACCCGAACAAACCTGAACACCCAAAAATATTGCACGTCCCAAAGTTGTTTTGCCAACTTTATATGAACTTGGCAAAACACCTCGTATTTTTTAAAAAAGACCAGCGGCAAAATTAATTTTTTTACGGTTAATTAACGGTAAATTTTCATAGTATTGAACACCCAAAAATATTGCATGTTCCAAAGTTGTTTTGCCAACTTTATATGAACTTGGCAAAACACCTTGTATTTTTAAAAAAGACCAGCGGCAAAATTAATTTTTTTACGGTTAATTAGCGGCTAATTAGCGGTAAATTTTACCGTTACACTTAACTTGGTGGTCCGGAGTTGTTTTGCTAACTTCATATACTTCAATATATGCAGTCCAGAATTGAATATGGGATTATCTTTTGGGGTAACTCAGTGGATTTTGGTAGGGTTTGTCCTCCAGAAAAGGTGTTAAGAGGAGAATTTGTTCTTGGTTCTTGAGATACTTGTAAGAACAATTTCTTGGAAAATAACATACTAACAGTTAGTATTTGAACATTTTAGAGTAGGTTATGTTTATAAAAATAAATTCAGATATTTTTGAAAATTGTTGATATCCAACAAGAAATAAACAAGACTTAACATCTGAAATATATCAAAGTAAATACTTTTACGAAAAGGGAAAGAAAAACACAAAGTCTTCCTCCACTAGTTTAATGGAAAAAAAAAATTCCAAATATTAAGGGTCTCTACATGTTTCGAACGTAGAAACGTTCATCTTCAGGAGACAGAAAGTTTTAAATCTATGCTGATGGTGTTAGCAAAAGAGAAACTGAAATTTAGAACCTTAATGGAGCTTTATGGATAATTAAGGTTCTAAATTTCAGTTTCTCTTTTGCTAACACCATCAGCATAGATTTAAAACTTTCTGTCTCCTGAAGATGAATGTTTCTACGTTCGAAACATGTAGAGACCCTTAATATTTGGAATTTTTTTTTCCATTAAACTAGTGGAGGAAGACTTTGTGTTTTTCTTTCCCTTTTCATACTTTCAACTCCACTTTAAGCATGGACTATTTCTTCAAATTAAATACTTTTACATTCAGAGAAATGTTGTTTTCAATTACTAAGGTTTGGAATAGGGTCCCAGCAGACTGTCATGCTTTGCCCACTGTAAAACTCCAACTGCTAAAGATACTGTTTCTTTCTAATGCATATTATTTAACTCAAGAGTTCGTAAATTATGCAATTGTTGAATTGTGATTAAAGAGATGTAATACTGTGATATTTATGTATTATTTATATGTTTGTATTGATTAATTTTTAAATTATTTTATTCTAACTCTTAAAAAGAAAAAAAAAGTTCTTTCACTTTCGATAAGTAGGTACCTAATAGCTTTTTTCTGCAGGACAAGAGGTTCTGCTAATATCACTTCACTAACCTAATTTAAAGGCTAATTTTAGCTGGTGAATAGATATCCTCCCAGCTGTCTCTGCACATTTTTCAAAATAATCTCCTAAAGCTGAAAAAGCACCTCCTAAAGTAGACATCCAACTAAGAGCATGGTCCAGTTCACATCGTTCTCTTACTAAATAATACACCCTTTCATTCCTATAAGTAAATAAAAATAATTACAGAAGAAAATTACACCTAGCAGAAGGCATTTTATAACAAAGCTTACCAATTATAGTCTATCAAGTCACTTTTTGTAGATTTCAAACGTATAATATCAGGTCCTTGCCTTTTTTCAACATTTATCATAAAACATTTTCTATAATATTCACAAATGCTTAATTCCTTTATGAAGTAGTGCACAAAAGCACAGTCCAAACCAAGTTGTTTCTTTCGGATCCTTTTATTGCTCTTAAATTTAGCAAGAGGATAACATCCATACAAACGCCTAAAGTTATCCTGTGTTAGTTCTATTTTATCATATTTGTAGGAATCACAGCTATAAATAGTTAAAATAATCGGTTCCATGTATTAGGTATAGGTTAGGTCTATTCTATATTTTTTCTATTTTCTAAAGATGTCCAACGACTGTTTGCACAAAATTCACAGAAACTAAAACTAGACTCCTTAAGAAGAATTTGAGCAAATCGTCTTTCAAATATCCTATTAACAACTTATATTAAGGATTTTTCTTTAAAAATTTGCAAAACTTCTCCATGTCCATAACCAATGACCGTCAGAAATAAAACTTGTCAAATTTTAAAATTTGTAAACAGAAGTGTCGCCAATTGAAATCACTAAACAAGAAACTCCCAAAAAGCATTATGGCCTTGGCTCCTGGGCCAATGAAATTCAAGTAGAAGCAGCTGACGGTTTGATATCTTAAACTTTATTGGTTCAGGTCGCTTTTAGTAAAATGAAGCTATATTGCCAGTAGTGCTGGGAAGTTTAGTTCACTTTGCCGATTTCAATCTTTCGTTCTCGTTCAATAAAGTGAATAGTTCAAAAGGCTAGTTCGTTTAGTTCATTTAGTTCACTGATTTATACTGGCATATCGCCGCATGCATCGGTCGGTCAGGTGACAAAACCTATAATCTCGGTCGTCTCGCTCTCGCTTGCGTAGTACATTCCGTTTAGACTTTAGTTCGCCTTGTTTCAATCTCTCAGTAATTACTGATTGAATCTTTTAGTTCAGTTGGCAGATTCGATCTTTTGAACTAGTTCGTTCGCGAACTACACAACTCTAATTGCCAGTGTAAATATTGCTTGCCATGATGATAAAAAGGAACAGCAAGAATAACCTTCTTTAGGTATAAGCTAATATTTGTGTGTGTAAATATTTAAATATATCGTTATTAAAAATGAAATATCTCGAAAATAATTTAACCGCCAGAATCTAGGAACTTTTCATGTTAATCGTAGTCCGCCAATTGAAAGTATTAAGAAGAAATGTCAGTTTTTCAGTTGGTAATGGATTAAAGAAATGCGTCTGATTTGTGGCATATTTTTGCAAAGAAAATAAACAGTTTTTAAACAATTTTTGTACTTAAATGCCCCTTACAATCATTCTAAAATGGACAAATTTTGTAATTATATGAAGTTTAAAAGGAATTATTAAAGGAAAGTGGAGTAAATCGTGTTTTTTAAGTGGGGACGCCATTTTTGCAATATAACTGTCAAAGCTAGTAGAAAGGTCTGTGTCAAATGAATAAACATAAATATTAAAAAATCCAATAAATTAAAGAAAACCTAGTCAATAAATTGTCAATTGTACGTGAACATAGATTTCGTATTACCCAATAAATATATTAAAAGTAAACCAAGATTTATTTGTAGACCAAAAAACAATGAGCATATGAAGACCTACTTACGAAGGGGTTCCCGTTTTAGGGGCTTTTAGCAATGTAAATGGACAAAAATAAAGTTGGGACTATGATGCAAAGTGCCGCGAAGGTACCTATAAGTGAGCTGAACGAATGTATTACTTGTAAACTGTGCAAGGGCTATTTTATCGAGGCTAGGGGCTTTTAGCAATGTAAATGGACAAAAATAAAGTTGGGACTATGATGCAAAGTGCCGCGAAGGTACCTATAAGTGAGCTGAACGAATGTATTACTTGTAAACTGTGCAAGGGTTATTTTATCGAGGCAACAACTATTATTGAATGTTTACATACGTGTAAGTATAAATTAGATACCTCATAAATAGTAAGTAATACCTATATAATATATCTTTACAGTTTATCAATGACAAAATATAGCATTTTACATAATAACACAAAAACTAATTTTATTAATTTTTTGTTCTCTACTTATTATATACTTAGCCTTTTTTTATTTTAGTTTGTCGAAGTTGTATTGTTCGTTACTTGGAATCTAACAGATACTGTCCCATTTGTGATGTGCAAGTTCATAAAACGAAGCCTTTGCTCAACCTCAGGCCAGACAAAACTATACAAAATCTCGTCTACAAATTGGTTCCAAGATTATATCAAAGTAAGTGCTTAACTATGATTAGACTAAGTTTTAGTTAGTGTTTGTGCTGAGACAAGATGTAATAGAGAACCTACTGTACTATACCTCATAAGCAGAAATAAAAATGTTTTACAAGTACCTACAATTGTATAAAAGTATCTGGATTTTATGTTTTCAAAATTTGTGAATGGTATGATACACAATGTTCGCTCAGTAGGCAGGCAAAATTATATTAGAATTATTAAGCATTAGTAAATAGGTCATGAATTAGTTTAGAAAGGATGATGCCCTTTCTCATTTAAAAACAGGGACGAACAGGAGATTGATATAGTCAGCAGTAGCATGTCTATAAGTCAAAAAAGTCTATCTTAGAAAGGACAGATTTACATTACACCTACCTGAAATTTTGTTGTAACATATTTAAATTTGTGAATTTTTCCAGATGAAAGTCGAAGAAGAAAGACATTCTATGAAAGCCACCCAGAAGGTAAACCCACAGCAGCTGAGCAGGCTGCAGAGTCCTTGTTTGATTATATCTTGGCCCCTGAAGAATCTATAAATCTAACATTACACTATCATGGATGTGACGCTGCACCAAGGTAAGTCAGTTACACTAGCATCATCTGCGTTTTACAATCTGTAAAAGGGTTATTTATGGTCAGTGACCTATATACATTATGGGGTATTTATTTATTGACATTTATAACGTTTTTAAGTTACATATCAGTTACAGTACTTATTACATAATGAATTTTTATACAACTAGCTCAAAATAAACCTCTCAGAGGATTTAAAGTTATTTAAAAGTTATTTTTTTGTACCTATATACTTAGGGATGCACCTAAGTATTAGGTCCAGGCTACGATGATATTTGTTGACAGTGATTGAGATCTTATTGATTGGAATATGTAACAAATACCATGTACAGCAGTATTGGACATGCAGGAAGGAATGGTTACGAGATTGATATGTTGGAACATGAATTGAAAATAGGCTTAGACAGTCAAATCAAATCAAATCAAAATACACTTTAAGTACATAATAAGAAGTACATCTTGTTAACAAAGCCTTGGACAGTATTAAAACTGTTATGGAAATTACAATGTTTACTACTTATATAAAGTAGGAAAAAGTAATCCAATAAATAGATAGATAAATAAATAAATACATAATCACACCTTATGAGACAACAAAATAAGTAGTCATGGTAAAAAATGTACACACAAATACTCAGTCTAAGACGAAGACAAGCTCAATCTTACAAAAAAATCTGACAAGAATATACCTACACTAATCAAAGTTTTAAAAAAATAAAAAATTTAAAGGGAATGCCTAGATATCATTGTAAAATTCCTGGATAGTATTGTAGGGTCTAGTAATTACTTGCCTTTTTAGTCTTTGCTTACATATCCTGTCATCATTCACCTGCCGATAAGCCAGTGGTATGTGGTTATAAATTTTGATGCTCTCAAATATCAAGGAATTTTTGGTATAGGAAGAGGAATATCATTCACAATACGCATGTTATAGGAGCTGTTAATAGCATAATTTTTATATCTTTTATGGATAAGGCAGGCCGTTTCCAAGATAAAAATTCCAATCAAAGTTAAAATCTTTTCCCTGACAAATAAAGGTTTACAGTTAGTATGACAATTAACACCACACAAGTATCTTAATGCCCTCTTTTGCAAAACCAATATAGACGGACTTTTAATAATATTATTTTAATACTTTGAAGCAAAAAACGTCGTAAAACTCTTTTCTACAAGCAAGCAAACTCAGATTTAGGTAGGATATAGTTTGATCTTGTTAATTGAATTCTATTGTAGACCAGGGCTGAAGCCTTTGAAAATGGTAAAAAGTGAGTAGGACGAAACCCATTGGAAAAGGAAGAGAATATAACAAAAATGAAAGGAAAAATAATTTACGGGCGATCCGAGGTCGGGAAGTGGAAAGGGGTGAGTTTTTAAGGGTAGAAAACGATTTATCTCGATTTCCGGCAAAACTACAAGTCCTATGGAAAAACGTTAAATGGCAAAGTTGCAGGTAATAAAAAGATCTACAACTTTTGTATTTAAACTTTTTTCACATAACCTCAAAATTTATGTGAAAAATTCAAATAACCAAGTTTTTGGTTTTTTATTTTTATCTTTTACAAAAAAATAGTTATTTGTTTCACTAGGCAGAAAAGCACAAGATTTAATGCCGCGGCTGGTGTTTCATAGACGAGGCGCACCCGAGGCTAGGAAATCAGCCAAGGCATTAAATCTGCTTTTCTGCCTAGTAAAACATATAATTTTTTCTCCCAATTTTTTCCAATTTCACGCAAAATCGTATTTTTTATATTTATGTATGTTATTTATGACATTTATTGAATTGTTGTGTTTACTTGTCATTTTAAATTTTAATTTTTAATGACACCTGACAGGCTCAAAAGGTGTCATTAAAAGACCGCTTTTAATGTCATTTGGAGAAAAAAAAAATTTTCACGAAATTTGGCGAAAACGTACCTTTTTATGTCCCAAACACACTGTAATTTTTTTGATTTAAAATATTTATTTTTTCACCTTATTTTGACTTAATATCGAAAAAGCACCCTAATTTTCAATCGAAAATTCTCACGTCAAAATATCTGCTTTTTTAAAAAAGTCGGTGGGCTTTTTGTTCGTTGAAATCTCTACTTTCTGATCATGTAAAAAAAATATACATTACTATGGTAAATGTGATGAAATCCCCCTTAAATCCTACCTTTAATTATATTTAGAACAACTATTTTCGCATATTTTTTGCGATCTTTATGTTTTATGGATTTGTAATTTTTTTGTTTATCAATGTAACACGGAATCTTACGTTTTTAGAGTAATTAAAGTATACATTTTAATAAATAGCTCAAAATTGTACATAATGATTAAAAAAAAATCGGATTCGAGTTTTTTTCGTTTCTTTGCATTTTTTGAGAACATTTACGATAGTAATGTGTATTTTTTTTACACCATCAGAAAGTAGAGATTTCAGCGAACAAAAAGCCCACCGACTTTTTTAAAAAAGCAGATATTTTGACGTGAGAATTTTCGATTGAAAATTAGGGTGCTTTTTCAATATTAAGTCCAAATAAGGTGAAAAAATAAATATTTTAAATCAAAAAAATTACAGTGTGTTTGGGACATAAAAAGGTTTCAAATTTCTTGGAAAAAAAAAATGTTGTAAAAGATAAAAATAAAAAACCAAAAACTTGGTTATTTGAATTTTTCATATAAATTTTGAGGATATGTGAATGAAGTGCAAATACAAAAGTTGTAGATCCTTTTATTACCTACAACTATGCCATTTAACGTTTTTCCATAGGACTTGTAGTTTTGCCGGAAATCGAGATAAATCGTTTTCTACCCTGAAAAACTAACCCCCTTCCACTTCCCGACCTCGGATCGCCCGTAAATTATTTTTCCTTTCATTTTTGTTATATTCTCTTCCTTTTCCAATGGGTTTCATCCTACTCTTATTTTTTTTTGGTTTCAAAAATTATCGACCCTGGTCTATTGTGCGTCCACCCAAAACGTTTTAGACATATTCCCTTACTTCTCATGCATTGTGGCGTCCATTTGAAAATATCTATCTTCATTCTCAGGAGCAACTTTTAATGCCGGTCCAATTTGATTTTGTTCCCAAAAAATCATATTTTCCCAAATTTTGTTCAAAAAAAATGATCCAATAGCGGCATAGCCTTTCGATTAATTGAGTCCCTGTTTGTACAGGTTCATTTTCTGCACTACAATATCTACAATTTTAAGTATTTGGTTCATTGTTAGAATTCCCTATTGTTGTTTATCCTTTCGAAAACTTCAAAACAAGAGTTAGCTCAAAGAATTGATTGATTCGTCCGTTACTTTGTGACAATACATTTTAACTATGTAAAATGAAACGAAAAGTATACTTTGTTATTTGTCACTAATTTTTATTTAAAAATTTTGGCGGGACGGCCGTTTTGTAGTACAACTACATCTTAAGACGCTAATCTAAACATAACAAACTAAGGGTATATACAGGGTGGTCCTTAAGTACCGGGACCGGGTGTTCCACCTAAGGAAGTAATCGGCTATATCTCAGAAAGTAATAACACTAGGACTTTGGGAAAAAATATATATCGATAAAAGCGGCCAAGAGAAATTGCTGGAAATTATTCTCAAGTTCGAAAAATGACCGCTAGGGGGCGTAAGAGAACTTTCAAAATAGAAATGCTGATTTTTTCTTGATTTTTCTTAATAAAAATATGTTAAAAATATAAGCATTGTATTCTTCATAAAATTATGCAACTTTATGTTAGGAATCGTTTTTCTCTATTTTCAATAATAAAGTGGTGGGAGAAGGTCAAACCTTTTTTCTTTCAAACGTTGATATCTCTGCTTTGGATAAACCGATTTTATTCAACTTGGTCTTGAAAAAAGCCCTTCTTTTCCTCTACACGTAGATCTATTAACTATACCATATTGATTCTGATGGTGGCCACTAGATGGCGTTTTTCCGTAATTTCTCAATGAATAAGGAATTTCTCGAAAAAACCAAATGTTATGATATGACTTTTTCATCATATTTTATTTTAGGCTTATAAAGGCTATTAAATAGTGGAATAAAAAATCCAGGTCCGTATTTATAATAAAAAAGTTAATGATGGTCGCTCGAATCCGAAACGTCGGATTAAAAAACTAACCCCATCAGCTTGTAGAGGAGGAAAAGTTACTGTAAGGAACTGAAAACCGCAACGTGATATCTTTTGTTAAACCAGTGATTTAATTGATTAATGAATGTTTTAAAAAATGGCCTATTTTTCTTATTATCCCTAATTTCTCTAGTTTAACAAAATATATCACGTTGCGGTTTTCAGTTCCTTATAGTAACTTTTCCTCCTCTACAAGCTGATGGGGTTAGTTTTTTAATCCCACGTTTCGGATTCGAGCGACCATCATCAACTTTTTTATTTTAAATACGGACCTGGATTTTTTTTTCCACTATTTAATAGCCTTTATAAGCCTAAAATAAAATATGATGAAAAAGTCATATTATAACATTTGATTTTTTTGAGAAAATCCTTGTTCATTAAGGAATTACGGAAAAACGCCATCTAGTGGCCACCATCCGAATCAATATGGTATAGTTAATAGATCTACGTGTAGAGGAAAAGCAGGGCTTTTTTTCAAGACCAAGTTGAATAAAATCGGTTTATCCAAAGCAGAGATATCAGCGTTTGAAAGAAAAAAGGTTTGACCTTCTCCCACCACTTTATTATTGAAAATAGAAAAAAACGATTCCTAACATAAAGTTGCATAATTTTATGAAGAATACAATGCTTATATTTTTAACATATTTTTATGAAGAAAAATCAAGAGAAAATCGGCATTTCTATTTTGAAAGTTCTCTTACGCCCCCTAGCGGTCATTTTTCGAACTTGAAATTAATTTCCAGCAATTTCTCTTGGCCGCTTTTATCGATATATATTTTTTCCCAAAGTCCTAGTGTTATTACTTTCTGAGATATAGCCGATTACCTCCTTAGGTGGAACACCCGGTACAGGGTTATCCAACCAAGACTAGACAAGACGATTTTTTGACTTTTCCTGTACTTTTATAAAAAAACTGAAATAGCCATCTTAAGTCATTTTCTCCCGCGAATTCGAATATCTTCAGCAAAAAACAATTGAACATCAAACAAAAGTACTAGGGGTCACTTTGATATTTTTTTAAATGGGATGCCGTATTTTTAATGAGCTTATCCGATTTCTCATATAAATTTTGATCTAAAATGTTGGATTTTTAATTCAAAAACGCCTTTTTTCTTCAGTTTTAAATTCGGAAAATGTTCGTCTACCGTACGATTAATACCTGATAGATGGATACCCGTTTCACCTGTTCACCCTTTAACCTGCTTTAAAGCGTCCGTCAGTTAGACAAAATAATCAAGTGTCAAATTTCTATATATTTTTCACGTTCTTTGTGTTTGTCGAGCATTCTCTCCACTTTTGTAATATAATTTTATTACACTTAGCCGTTCTTCTAAAGAATATTTCATTATTTGTAATTAATTCGTGAAAAATATATAGAAATTTGACACTTGATTATTTTGTCTAACTAACGGACGCTTTAAAGCAGGTTAAAGGGTGAACAGGTGAAACGGGTATCCATCTATCAGGTATTAATCGTACGGTAGACGAACATTTTCCGAATTTAAAACTGAAGAAAAAAGGCGTTTTTGAATTAAAAATCCAACATTTTAGATCAAAATTTATATGAGAAATCGGATAAGCTCATTAAAAATACGGCATCCCATTTAAAAAAATATCAAAGTGACCCCTAGTACTTTTGATGTTCAATTGTTTTTTGCTGAAGATATTCGAATTCGCGGGAGAAAATGACTTAAGATGGCTATTTCAGTTTTTTTTATAAAAGTACAGGAAAAGTCAAAAAATCGCCTTGTCTAGTCTTGGTTGGATAACCCTGTACATCATGAAAATCTAGGATATGATTCCTGGCATCAATTTAAGTTGAAAAGTTCATATGGACTTATGCCCTAAAATGCTTACCCTCTAAGATACAGGGTGTTAAAATATTTTCCATTTTCCTTTAAAACTACCATTTTTTTCAAAAACATAGTAGAGACAACTTTTGTTCCGCTTATATCAGTAATGCATAGAAATGCATCAGAGTTTAAAAAAAACAGTGGCGTATCACATAGTTTCACAAAAAAAATATTGATGGTATCTTCATGCACGCCACTGGTGGAAGTAGGCAAACCCTTTTTTAACCAAAAAGTGCAGTTTAATACGAAATCAATCGACATCAATTTTCAATACCGTATCTTCAAGGAGTTTCGAAATTTAAAAAAAAAACAATTATTTTTTAAAAATAATTTAACACCCTGTATCTTAAAGGGGAAGCATTTTAGGGCATAAGTCCATATGAACTTTTCAACTTAAATTGATGCCAGGAATCATATCCTAGATTTTCTTGATGTACTTAAGGACCACCATGTATATAGGTTAACAAACTCATAAAATTATTGGATCTACCTAAGGTATAATATTGTTTGTTTACAACATTCCTAATTATTAGTAATTATAAGGGCAGGCTGGCTAATGTTTATAAAATCTAAATAATGGTAAACATGCCAGATGAAAATTATAATTTAATTTTAAAAGTGGGGAATTTCCCGAAATCTAATTGTGAATTTAAAAGCTTGACATTATGGTCTTTTTTATGTTTGTAAATTTCGATGTTTTCTAATATATCTAATTTATGACCTTTTTGTTCTGTACCTATGTAATATTGCTAGCTATTCTTTAGTCTAAAACATGTATTATGTTCTTTAAATCTAGTTTCAAAGTTTCGTCCCGTTTGTCCTATATAACAGCTATTGCATTCATTGCATTTTAGTTTATAAACTCCTGATTTCCTATATTTTCCACATTTATCTTTAACGTTAAATATTAGTTTTGATAGGTTATTTGAGGATTTAAAAGCTATTGTCACGTCGTAAGAGGATAAAATGTTTGCTTTTTTTATATTATTTTTAAAAATAGTTTTTTTATATTATTTTTAAAAATAGCAAACATTTTATCCTTTGACGAAGTGACGATAGCTTTGAAATCCTCAAATAACCTATCAAAACTAATATTTAACGTTAAAGATAAATGTGGAAAATATAAGAAATAATTTTTTTTTATAAACTAAAATGCAATGAATACAATAGCTGTTATATAGGACAAACGGGACGAAACTCTGAAACTAGATTTAAAGAACATATTGCATGTTTTAGACTAAACAATAGAACATCTAATTTTGCGAATCATTTTTTAGACACAAACCACGTACGTTTTTCCTGATATTAACAGCTTACAAATATTACACAAAGAACAAAAAGGTCATAAATTAGATATTATATTAGAAAACATCGAAATTTACAAACATAAAAAAGACCATAATGTCAAGCTTTTAAATTCACAATTAGATTTCAGAAATTCCCCACTTTTAAAATTATTATAATTTTCATCTGGCATGTTTACCATTTAGATTTTATAAACATTAGGGTGCCTGTCCCTTATAATTAGGAATGTTGTAAAATACCATTGTGTACCAAACAATATTATACTTTACCAGATCCAATAATTTTATGACTCTGTTAACCTATACAGCGTGGGCAAAAAGAATGGAACACCCCCAATATTTTCATAACCATGTATATTTCCGAAAAACGCTCGGACCCGTCGATTTTATTTATCATTTTTACAAATTTTAAGAATTTTTAGTATTATACAGGATTGCTCAAGAAGTCGTGGCACACATCAACTTTAATTTTTTAAATGAAATACCCCAAATTTTATTCGATTTTTGAATTCTACTTAAAATTCTGAATATTTTTCATGTAACATACCCTATTTCGATATTCAGCTGTTTTCGATACTTATATCACAATCTAAACAATAATAATTAACAAAATTTAAGTGATTTAAGGTTTATTAGGTAAAAACAACAGCTTTCAACATTTAATTATAAAAAGTAGAGTGAGTACTTAATTAAATGTTCAAACTGATGGCCATTGACAATTTGGCAGTGTCCTAAACGTAAAACCAATTTTATTTTGAACGTTCCCAATAACCTCTTCAGGAATTTGTCGAATTTCATGTTGTATTCTCAGTTTTAATGTCTCTAAATCCGATGGTTTGTTTTTGTACACCCTTTCTTTCAAATATCCCCACAAAAAGAAATCTAGGGGTGTTAAATCGGGTGAGCGAGCTGGCCATTCTATTTCTTCCCTTCTACCTATCCATCTATGTTGAAAAGCCTCGTTTAGGTATTCTCGTACCCGTGCGGCGTAATGGGGCGGTGCACCGTCTTGTTGTAGCCAAATGGTCCTTTCAGGACTATCTTGATCATCGTGATCTGGATATAGGCCAACTAAAGCAGGAACTAATTCAAACTGTAAAAACTCCAAATACCTCTCTCCATTTAACGTTTCTTCGAAAAAGAAAGGTCCTAATATTCTGTTGCGTAAAATTCCTGCCCATACGTTTAGCTTCTGTGGGTGCTGACTGCTGTGTATGGGCCTCTTGCATTCAATGAGGATTTTCTGTCGACCAATACCTATAATTATGTCGGTTGACTGTTCCATTAGGGCAGAATGTGGCCTCGTCAGTAAATAAAATATTCTGCGTGAAATTTCCGTCATTATTGCAGATGTTTTGCATATTCTTACAAAACTGAAGACGTCGATCGTAATCATCCCCATTTAGTTCGTGGACAAGACAAATTTTGTAAGGATGATATTTTTCCTTATGAAGAATATTTTGTACAGATTTATAACCAATATTTTGAATCCGACCCACTTGACGAGTGCTGGAATAGGGATTGTCTTGATACGACAGTAAAACATTTAATTTAGTTTCATCGCACATTTTGGGGCGGCCACTGGGTCTGGTGTCATATAAGGTCAACCTTAATTTGAAAAAAATGGCTTTATCCGCATTTTTTTTTGCATTAAATTGTTTCATTTAATGGTAACTTTCTAATAAACCCAAAAACCGGAAGAAATTCGACCGACCTTATATGACTTATGGTCTGGTGTCATAGAAGGTCGGTCGAATTTTGATAGTTTTAAAATTTTAACATATAGCCTAAGCTGTATAGAACAGGTTAAAAGCAAAACAATTGCGGATTATACACTTTTGACGCGAAAAATTAATAATAAACTATTCATAAATTGACATTTTTACTGAAAATGTCAATGCGGGAAGTCTCATTATTTGACATAATACTTACTGTGTTGCCACGTTGGACCAATTTTCATAATTTGAAGTCATTAACGCTGGTTGGGTATTTCAAAAAGTCTTATACCTAATTGAGTTTATTTATAATAAAATATTATATGGTATTTATTATTTTATTTTATTTATAAACATCCTTGTGCTACGCAATAAAACGCCGGTTACGCGACGGCCGCTACAGCGGCCTAAGTTGCACCTTTCATAGTAACACCTTTATGCGGTATTAGCAACTATTATAAACATCCTTGGGCTACGCCATAGAACGCCGGCTACGCGGCCTAAGTTACACCTTTATGTGGTAATGGTATAAAGTTTATTTTTATTTTTAATATATTACTCTACTTTACCTGAAAATATCAACAAATAACTTGGCAACATTGGTAAAGAAAATAAAATAGCACCAGATATCGGCGAATCCGCGCTTGTCCGCTCAAATTATAAGAATATATTCGATTAAACAAACACGGGTAATATCGTCATATTGCTATCTTCGTCTAACCCTCTTAATGACAATGACAATACTACTAGCGGGCACAGCTTGTTTTTGTATCCAGATAGTCCACTGAAAGCCTAAACTAATTAAATATTAAAAATGGCTTAAGGTGGGAGTATCAACATGCTTGCCAACCTATAACCTATTTCACGTAGATTTATTTATGTTTTCTAGCTTTTATACAAAATTTAAAGAAAATCAGTATCGACTTGATATTCTATAGGTAATAATTGACATATTTAATAAATATCAAGAAATTTCATAACTTATTTTAGGAGAATTGTATAGCGAAAAATATCGGGTAAGATTTTTTTTAACATTATTATGTCATTGTTATTTATTGTTCTTTAACTATACAATTCTCCCAAAATTAGCAATAAAATAAATTGATATTTTTGTAATATATCAGATACTACCTAAATAATGTACCGACGATATTGATTTTTTTTAAATGTTAGTTATTAAAATAATAAACTCAAAAAATCAACGCGAAATAGGTTATAGGTTGGCAATAGATTGAATGACGTTGAGAATTCAACCTTAATTTGAAAAAAATGGCTTTATTCGCATTTTTTTTTGCATCAAATTGTTTCATTTAATGTTAACTTTCTAATAAAACCCAAAAACCGGAAGAAATTCGACCGACCATATATGACACCAGAACCGCGGCCACTTTTTGGTTTATTGCGCACAGATCCAGTTTCTGTAAATTTTAAAACTATCTTACTTACTGTAGACCTTGATATCGGCGCTCGCTCTCGATAAACTTTATTAAAATGTTCACATACTTTAAATGTAGATCTTCTATCGCCATAGCCAACCATCATGAGGATTTCTATGCGCTCTCTTTCACTTAAGTGCATTTTAATTAAAATATGACGTTCTAATAATACAATGTAACTTTTTTTGGCAATAATGTCACTTAAAATAAAATAAAATGAGAATGGCGAAAAAGTAAAATAATGTGCATGGTTACCAGGGTTACTACAATAAAGGTAATAAGTTTCCGTATTTTCTTGCCTATTCATTAATTCCATAAAAATTGACATCATTATTGTTTAGATTGTGATATATTATCGAAAATAGCTGAAAATCGAAATAGGGTATGTTACATGAAAAATATTCAGAATTTTAAGTAGAATTCAAAAATCGAATAAAATTTGGGGTATTTCATTTAAAAAATTAAAGTTGATGTGTGCCACGACTTCTTGAGCAATCCTGTATAATACTAAAAATTCTTAAAATTTGTAAAAATGATAAATAAAATCGACGGGTCCGAGTCTTTTTCGGAAATATACACGGTTATGAAAATATTGGGGGTGTTCCATTATTTTTGCTCACGCTGTATATACTTTTAGTTTGTTAATTTTAGATTAGTGTCTTGAAGATGTAGTTGTACTACGCAACGGCCGTAACGCCAAAATGTTTAAATACAAATTAGCGACAAATAACAAAGTATATATACTTTTCGTTTCATTTTACATTGTTAAAATGTATTGTCCCAAAGTAACGGACGAGTCAATTAATGCATTTTATTAATGGACAAAATATGCAAAAAATGCATATAAGTACAGTAGAGCTTCGCTAATCCGGAATAATAAAAACCGAGGCAATCCGGATTAGTGTAACATCCGGATTATTGGAATCTTTTTAAAAGCTATAAAAATGCACCAAATAAACATTGTTGTGCTCTCTTCGGTGCCATGATGCTTTTTAACCTCTAAAAAATCTCGACTCGTCTTTTCCGGCTTTTTAATAATTAGGGGATTCACCTAGACAACACCATAAAAGTTACATGAAATTATCGAAGAACACATGATTCGGACTACGGAATACATAAAATACATAAGAAATCCGGATTATAGAATACATAATGCAAATAAGTAATATTTAAATTTTGTCCGGATTACTGGACAATCCGGATTAGTGGAGTTCGGATTGGCGAAGCTCTACTGTATACAGGGTGGTCCTTAAGTACATCAAGAAAATCTAGGATATGATTCCTGGCATCAATTTAAGTTGAAAAGTTCATATGGACTAGAGGTGTGCTTAAGAGTTATTTTTGAATCACCGGTATACCGGTGACTGTTATTTTAAATTAACTGTTATTTTAAACAGTTACCAGTTATTTTCAAAAAATAAGATTTACTAAGGTGAAGGTGTCAATTTAAATAATCGACTTTTTCTCTTTTTAAATATTTTATTGGCGCCAAATTAAAATAGCTGTTATTTTGAATAATAACAACCTTTTCTCTATTTTATTTTCAGCATATTATGTTACTATACCCATCACATACCACACACCCTAGTCTCTAGTTAAATTACCAATAAAAATAAAGTCTATGTAGTATCATATACTAAGTATATACACACAATACGACGGTCACGACTCACGACATACACACACATAAATAGAAAATACATTAAATACAACGCTACAATGCCACAACGCGCTTTGGGGAATTACAGAATAATTGCCAACCTATCCACCAATCCACTATTTCCCTCGCAATTTTAAACGTAAAGAGTAGTGAAGACGTGAAATTATCTTGTAACTATTTAACACCTTTCCTTTAAGCATAAGCATCCTGCAAACCAGGACTATCAAATATCAGAGAAATAACGTTCATTGGAAATTAATTATACCTTACCGTTACCGCCCACAAAGTGATATGAAAATTATCCGATTACTAATAATAACCATGTTATTTTTTAATATCCAGTTATTTAACAGCGAGAAAGGGCTGCATGAGCCGGCGACTTAAGCAGCGGCAGTGCTGTGCGATCGGTTGGTATATGAATCACTAGTAGTTGCTTCCCATCCTATTACTAAAATAACCATGTTATTCTTTATCCAGTTATTTAGAAAATAACAGCGTGCAGCGAAAGAAGGCTGCCATGAGCCGGCGAACTCAGTCGGCAGTGCGATGTGCGAGCGCTTGGTATATTGAATAACTGGTAACTGCTTCAAATCATATTTAATCACCGATAGCGACTGTTATTTCTTAATAACCGGTTAGTTTTAACCGTGACAGTTATATCGTCACACCTCTAATATGGACTTATGCCCTAAAATGCTTACCCTCTAAGATACAGGGTGTCTCCATTTTCCTTTAAAACTACCATTTTTTTCAAAAACATAGTAGAGACAACTTTTGTTCCGCTTATATCAGTAATGGTAAGGCCACACGGGCGGAAATCGCGGAGAAGCGCAAATCCGCCGTTTTTAGCGGAACGTCTCCACGTCGAATTCAAAAACTAGGGCGTATGGTAAACAACTAACCTAAAAAAATAGAACCTATAACCTTGCTTTTTACTTTTTTTTAGTTAGCTAGTTGAGCTTGATGTGATTTAAAAGAATAAAACTCTCAATCTGTTAATTATGAACTCTTTAAATAGCGACACGCTTTTATTAGCTATAGGTGCACTTGTAGTTAAATACAAAAAATGCAATAACATAACGAGAAATGCTTTTCGGCGAAAGATATTCGCAATCCCAATTGTATTTAAAGACTAAAGAAACCGAAAAAGAAAAAGCACAAAGGAAGTGCTGGGTTAGGGATATCCTTACAGAAGATCAAAGACGACAGTTGCATGGTGTCAGCAATAATTTAATAAAAGATTACAAAAATTATATAATAAACACAAGTAAACAACAAACTAACCTAACAATTCCGCAAAAAGTTAAACAAAACCAACTTTTGGCGGATCATCGGCGTAACTGTCATTTCTTAAAGATGGCCGACTGCTGGCCAATCGCATAGCTTATTTAGGTTCCGCTTCTCCGCCTTTTCCGCCCGTGTGGCCTTACCATTATGCATAAAAATGCATGAGAGTTTAAAAAAACAGTGGCGTATCACATATTTTCACAAAAAAAATATTGATGGTATCTTCATGCACGCCACTGGTGGAAGTAGGCAAACCCTTTTTTAACCAAAAAGTGCAGTTTAATACGAAATCAATCGACATCAATTTTCAATACCGTATCTTCAAGGAGTTTCGAAATTAAAAAAAAAACAATTATTTTTTAAAAATATTTTAACACCCTATATCTTATAGGGTAAGCATTTTAGGGCATAAGTCCATATGAACTTTTCAACTTAAATTGATGCCAGGAATCATATCCTAGATTTTCTTGATGTACTTAAGGACCACCCTGTATATAATATATGCATTTTGCATATATTCCGCCCTTTAGTTATTATAAAGAGAATGAGACGTCTATCTTGTTCCATCGTCGATGATCTCGACCATTCGTCTCTGGCTTTTATCGTCACGTTATTAAGTCTCTTGTACCTGGCCAAATTTTAGACTCTGCCGGTTTAACCTATGAATAAAACACAAGGGTCAAACCGAAAGTTTTAATTACTTTTTTAAAATGAAAAATCCATAGTTTATATTTAAATCAAGACTCTATCAGCGATATAACATCCACGGGTAGTTTTTTCCTTCCTTTTAAATCCACAAGTTCAAGGACAACCAAGCATTTGATAACTTTCCCTTCGATGCTTGTAACCAGCTCGCATGCCGCTTTGAGGGTGCCTCCCGTAGCCAGGAGATCGTCGACAATCAGGACGCTTTGTCCCGGTTTAATTACTCCTTCTTGAATTTCGACGGTATCCTAAAAATTTAAAGACATTTTCAGGACACTTTAGACACTTTGATATAATATGTTTTTGCATTTTATTTTTGCTGATGATACGGTAATTTTTTATGAAGGTCTAAATTTTAATATTTTAAAATATACTAACCCACAGTGGTCCGGTATATTTAGGATACTCGACCACTGTGCGTTGTTGAGATTGCAACCCACTGTGCGCTATTCAGGGTCAAGTGCATTGCAATCTCAACACTTTTTTGTGTATATAAACCGGGCCAACTCGAGCAACAGCATCGAAGCCTGCCGCTCGATCAAACCATCAATAAGTGACTATCCTTGACCATCGTCAAGTGCCGCACTTAGTCTTCAGTTCTACAATAGGTGACTAGCCTTGACCATCGTCAAGTGACGCGCCCAATAACACGTTAGCCCATTGCCCGAACAAGTTACAGACATGCTGGTTTCCCTACTAGGGTAATAATCAAGAAGAGACAACAGACGACCATTTTTTAGAATCCAGACTTTCCTTTCTCTACCGCTACGACCCCCACGAAGAGAAACTTCGTGACAATATTAACATAAAGGAAGGTGAAAATATTAAATATCTAGGAATAATTTTTGATAAACATTTAAAATGGGATTTACATAGTGACTACATTGTAAAAAAACTAAGAATTCTTATACCAAAATTTAAACATCTTAAACAATTTTTAAATATAAAAGAATTATTAGAAATACTTTATTATTCTTTAGTACAAACCCATTTAAATTATGGAATACTAGGATGGGGAGGCTTAAATAAGAATTATCTTAATAATATTGAAACTATTCAAAAATACATTCTAAAAATTATTATATTTTATATAT
Source organism: Polydrusus pterygomalis (assembly GCA_963969555.1). Classification (NCBI taxonomy): domain Eukaryota; kingdom Metazoa; phylum Arthropoda; class Insecta; order Coleoptera; family Curculionidae; genus Polydrusus; species Polydrusus pterygomalis. Next base: position 18,888,400 of record OZ018385.1, on the reverse strand, counting down.
TATATAAGTAAATATTTTCTTACATATTAATATATATTTTTAAACATAAAAATATAATAAATTATATTATTCACACACATGAAACTCGTCATAAAAATACTATTACATATAAAAATAGAGTAAACAAAACAATAGCACACAAACATTTTTTAAACATCAATCCATATATTTTTGATACGCTACCACAGTCAATTAAAATAATTAAAAATCGTTAAATAATTATAAAAACTAAATTAAAAATTGGATATTATCTAATCCAAGAGATATATCCAAGAACGCCATTAATAAATAATGAATAAAATAAATAAATAAATATATATAGGTATATTATATACATAACGTATTGTATCTTCGTATACTATAGTGATATAAAATATACCAATAAAATATTGTCATATTCCTTTTATATTATAATCTAGTTGTGCCTAAATTATGAAGTATATTCTTGACAAAAATATTATATTATTTAACTCAAAACAAGTATTTTACTTCTGAGTTCGGAATTAATAGTTTATACAAAAAAAAATATATATTAGCATTATTAAATGTCAAAAAATATTTGAATAAACTTTTATTATTATTATTATTATTATTATTATTATTCACCACATTCGCGTACTTATATTTAATTCTACAGTATTGACATTTAACCCCATTCTTTTTCTTATTAAAAAAATACTATGTCGGACCCTTTGGCTTGACCGCCTTGTTTGGGATTTTTGAAACTATAACAAAGAGAAATAAATAGCACAAAACACAACGCTAAATGTAAATAAAGGTGGAATTTTCGGGGGTAATACCACGAGTGCTTAAAAATTATCTGGTTAATTTTTATGCACGAGCGGTATTTAGGGAGAATATTTCTAGAATGAAATATATATAAAAATTTTTTTTTGTCATACAATTTTCAATTTCATATAACATTATTAAAACTGTAACTGAAATCCAATAACAATTTTTTTTTTATTTTATAAAAAAACTTAACAAATAGCAACAAACAATTGAAAAATATTAACTAATTATTGATTGAATAATAAAAATTAAAAAAACTGTCTCGTCAAATAGGTTCGATTGTTGTGTGTTGGATATACAACGTTGTCTAGGCAACGTTGTATATCCGCTGATATTTTTTTATTTTTAACGTTTCTTATGGGAAAATTTATACATGAGTGAAATATTCAACGTAATTCAATCGATTGCCAACCCATTTCGCCTTGTTTTTTTTTAGTTTATTATTATATTAACTAACATTTAAATTAATCAATATCGTCGGCATATTATTTCGGTAATATTTGACATATTACAAAAATAGCAATTTATTTCATTGCTAATTTTGGGAGAATTGTAAAGTGAAAGAACAATGAACAATTTTACTCGATATTTTTTGCTAAACAATTCTAAAATAATTTATGAATTTCCTCGATATTTATTTAATGTCAATTATTACCCATAGAATATGCCTTTGATAGTGATTTTATTTAAATTTTGTGTAAAAGCTAGAAAAAATAAATAAACCTACGCAAAATAGGTCATAGAATGGCAAGCATGTTAATACCCTTAACGCCCACCTTAAGAGAGGTATCATTTCCTTTTAAATCAGCTGTGAACCGGTATAACCCTATTGCGTCCCGCGGTCAGAAAAGAAGTCCAATAATTGCGTCCGGAGTAAAATAAAGGTTGATCGCATTGCGTCCCGCGGTATAGCCCATATGCGTCCCATGGTCAGAAAAATATCTACCTACAAACTGTGATAAAAATTGTTTCATTACATACATAATCAAGTACTTAGTAAAGTACCCTTCATCCTAAATCCCTATACCGACGCAATAGGGAACTTTCCAATTTTTTTTTCTCAATAATATGATTTAGTTAGGTCTAAAAAAATATGCCCCAATTTATTAGTCCTTAAAAATCAGTAATAACTTGGTAAAAATTCTTTAAAGTTTCGCGCGTGTCGAAAGCATTTCAAACGACCTCTTAAGCGCGCCAAGCCCGATGACGTCAGGAAGTATGACTTTCCGTCATCCGTCATCCTGACCGGTGACCGAGCGACCGAGTTTGCATTTGGATTGCCGTGTGTTCTTGTTATTGTATTGTTGTTTTAAGGTGGAATTCTCAATGTCATTCAAATTATTGCCAACCTATAACCTATTTCGTAGATGTCGCACACGAATTATACTTCTTGACGTCACCACCAATAGCAGCTCGTTTTTACCCAATTGGGATAATTTGAATTTTGGGGCATTTTTAAATTTTGCTAGCGGTATTTTGGGACGAAATATGTTGTTTTTTTTGCTGCCATATGTTTTATGACAATAATATACTTATCTGTAAGAATAGAAGAACTTGTGGCAGACGTTCGTGAAATAATGCAAAATACGCCAACAAATTGTAAAAGTGCAAGTATTCCAAGAAATTATTCTCAATGGTTTACCCAAAATTTATTGGAAAGAAATGATTTATTAGACCTGACATTTTTTTTGGATGAAGCCTGGTTCCACCTCTCCGGTTATGTGAATTCTCAGAATACACGCATGTGGAGTAGTGAAAATCTCTATTTTTTTGTATAGTCCACATTGCACCCTCAAAAAATTGGTGTCGGGTTAGCTGTTTCCCGAAGAAGAATTGTTGGTCCTATTTTTTTCCATGACACAGTTACAGCACAGCGGTATAGAGACAATATTTTGAATCCATTTGTGGAGCAATTATTTGACGACGAACTACGTTTTGGATATTTTCAACCAGACGGTGCAACCGCCCATACAGCCGCCGAAACTATTAACTATATACTTACGCAATTTTTTCGACGACAGATTGATCAGTTTTCGATCAGACATTGAATTCCTACCTAGATCACCTTGTTTAACGGTTATGGATTACTTCGTTTTTCCTCATTTAAAGAACACTATTTTTAAAACACCAGTTGCAAATTTAGAACAATTACAAGAAAGGATTATCCAAGAATGTGGTAACATTTCTCCAGAGATGCTGGTCAACACTTTCGAAAATATGAAGATACGTGTGAATTTATGCTTGGAGCATGGCGGTGGCCAATTTCAGCAATTTATGTAATTATTTTTCTTTTTCTTTCTGTATATTCTTACTTTGTTAATTTTGTAAACAACCAAAATAAATTTGTATTTGTCTACTTATTTTATTACTCATTAGTTTGGCATATCATGTCATAATATGAATTTGACAAAATTTTAACCTATATTTGGTTAGATATATCGTCCCCGTATCATTGTGATCTAAACCAAGCCCTACGTTTTTTAATCCAAGTCCACTTTGATGCAAATAATTTTTGCTCGCACGGCATCTAGTCACATAAATACAGTCAAACTCGGGAAAGAGATAGCGTCATAGAGGTTTGCTATGTGCCAACAAAGCGAGAAGATTTTAATTACCTGGTGTAAGGCATACGGCGAAATATGTCACTACGGTTACATGTGCTTTCAGAAAGATACGTTTACAAGGTTTTCACGAATACCTTCGGCGTTACCATATACAAAATTTCGTCATTATCTGTTAAGTAGTTTTTAAATTTTCGACCCACGAAACAGACAAACCGACGGAAATGATAAAGATGTTTTTGTGATCTAGGAACCCGAAAGCCTGTCGTGTAACATACCTAATTTTTTGATGGACGAAAGTAACAATACTTACCTCCCCATATTCCAAAGCATATTTGTAACTCCTAATTTTTCCTGGCAGTTTTCCTTTCTTCCTTATCGGCACAAAGGGAATCTCCAATTCCAGGGCTATAATGGGGCCGAACAGGAACCCCCGCGCGTCCAGACCCACTACAACTTCTACCGGAGGCTGAATTTGTTTCACTGATTTTATCAGTTGTTCTTTTAACAGGGCGAATATAGGTGGGTCTTGTAGGACGCTAAAGAGATCACTAAAACCAACAAAAAATCGAATGAAGTAATCGGTTCTTATATGATGATCTTGCACACCAAATTATTTTTTTAATAAGACAATTAAGAGCAGTAACCCCCTTTACTACAATGAAAATTGCCGAACGTTTTGCTGGTCAAACGAAAAGAAAAAATAAAAATTGATATTTAGAAAATAAATTCTACTTTTAATACCCCATCCAGAAAAGTAAATGACGATCGAAAATATTCCCAAAATTTTTTTTTGGAATTTTTTTTTAATTTTTAGTAATTTTGTAATATCTTAAACAATTCTCTATTGGTCAAAAGCAAAATGACTTTCCCGGGTGTAGAATGTTGTACCAAACAATTTTTCTTAAAGCCATTTTTCAATATCGGCCTTACTTTTTTCTCAAAAACTTTGGGCGCGTAAACCCAAATGGCTTGGTACAACATTCTACGCCCGGGAAAGTCATTTTGCTTTTGACCAATAAAGAATTGTTTAAAATATTACAAAATTACTAAAATAAAAAAAAATTTGGGAATATTTTCGATCGTCATTTACTTTTCTGGATGGGGTATTTAAAGTAGAATTTATTTTCTAAATACCAATTTTTATTTTTTCTTTTCGTTTGACCAGCAAAACGTTCGGCAATTTTCATTGTGGTAAAGGGGTTACTTCCTCTTAAGAGTTATTTGGAAAAAATCCTACGTAAAATTTTTAAAAATTAAATACGGCCCTGATACATACAGTATGACCAGTAAAGTCCGCATCATATGGGATTTTTTTAATTAATAACTTTATTCGAATTTTGACTTTGGCATCAAGTTCTGCTTCGATCAAGATGAAAATTAAACAAAAGTCACGTGATTCGCATTATCTGTAAAATTGTAATTTTTTCCAAAAAATAATTGAATAGTGGGGTTATTTTTGAAAATATCGAAAAAAGTTATAAGAAAAAGTTTTTTGAATGCAGTATCTAGCCCACATGCAAAATTTCAGCTGCATTAGATAATTTTGATTTTTTACCCATATTTTATAAATTGCACCACTTTTGCAAAATGAGACTCAACGCAACCCACGTAAAACTTCTTAGTTTTGACGTTTTGACAATGCTTTATTTCAGATACGTTTTCTTTAAAACAGCGCCATATTAAATGTGTGTTTTTCTACAAAATCAAAATTGGGCTATTAAAATTTGATCGCATGTGATGCAAAGTTTGTGTGAAGTGAAAGTAAAAAAATAGGAATTTAAATAAAGGGGTTTTAAATTAAATCGTTGAAAATAGAGAAACTTTACGTTAAGTTCTAAAATTTATTTTCCACTTAATGAACACTTTACTGATGACACTGTGTTCTTTTTTGTTTTAATATTAAGGTGTATTTCTTTCAGACACAAACTACGTTTTTAAAAATACTTATTTTATGAAGTTACCTTATACAGGGTCAAAAACAAAGAAACTTTGCATCACATGCGACCAAATTTTAATAGCCCCATTTTGATTTTGTAGAAAAACACACATTTAATATGGCCCTGCTTTAAAGAAAATGTATCTGAAATAAAGCATTGTCAAAACTAAGAAGTTTTATGTTTTATGAGTCTTATTTTGCAAAAGTGGCGCAATTTACAAAATATGGGTAAAAAAATCAAAATTATCTTATGTAGCTGAAATTTTGCATGTAGGCTAGAAACTGCAGTAAAAAAACTTTTTCCAATAACTTTTTTCGATATTTTCAGAAATAACCCCACTTTTGAATTATTAAAAAAAAAAATGACAGATAATGCGAGTTACGTGACTACTATTTTTTGCTTAATTTTCATCTCGATTGAAGCAGGACTTGATGCTAAAGTCAAATTTCGAATAAAGCTGTTAAAAAAGAGCAATATTTGGACCAAAAGTTTCCAAAGTTTTGGATTGGTCGCGGTGGTCCTATTAGTTGGCCTCCTAGATCGCCAGACCTCACACCATTGGACTATAATTTATGGGGTTGGTTAAAAAATGAGGTATACAAAGTAAAAGTAAATACTAGGGATGCATTAATTAGACTCATTAGAAATGCTGCACTTAATATTAAAGAAATGCACGAATCAATTAGAAGAGCCACGCGCGCCCGTCGTAAACGAAGCAGGAAATGTTTGGAAGTCAATGGCGGTATTTTTGAAAATTTACTAAACCAATGATTTATTTAAAACAATGTTAATGTTGCATATTTTGGTTTAACAATATTATTATTTTATTTAACGCTGTAATTTGAAAACAAATGAATTGGACAACATTTGAGTTTTTTCTTATTATTTTGATGCATAGATTACACCCTTAAAGTTTGGCCCATTTCTCCCGACTCACCCTGTATATATTAATATTAAACACCCACAATCCACAATAGAATAGAAAAAAACGAGAAATCGCAAATCGATTTTGTTGTAAGAAAACCATTTTTATTTGCCTACTTTTGAAGTAATTTTATTATTAGACATGTCATATTTTTTCAATTTATTCAATTATAAAACTTTTATTCAAACGCGGTACCATCGAGTTAGCGCATAGTTCAACTCGACATCCGAATTCCCGATAACAGTTCCTAACTTGCTGTATTGGGATATTTGCAATAACTACTCTTTTTTTTTTCTTTTAAGAGATCCAAGTTATTATTGAAATTGGATTTATACGCATGCGGCTTTAGATATCCCCATAAATGAAAGTCGGTAATTGTGAGATCGGGACTCCTACGTGCCAACTGATTTGGACCATACGTATGTACCAACGACTTCTAATACAAGGAGACCCAAGTGTTTAGCATAAATCAATGATGACAAATTTAAGCTGATTTCCCTATATCTACCGCCTGTGTTTGAAAACGAAGGTTATATTGATTATGTTAGATCCATTTGTGATGCGTACCTATTAAGTTAAAATAATAGGTATATTAAATATGTGTGCGTTTTTTTAAAAATTTACTACTCGTAAAATTATTTATTTCCAAATTACATCAAATTATAATGTTTTAGGGAGATCATATGACAACAATGTATGGCCGCTTTACTCCATTTTACGCATATTTTTACTACGCGGCGGCCTTGTAGCAGCCATCATGGCGGGGTTCATTCATTTTCGAACCGCGCGGTGTTGGTTTATAAATATTTTTCTATATAACATAGTGTATTTTTGTGAAAATATAACTATTGAGTGTTATTTATTAGCTCACAATCATGGATCGCCAGTGAGTGGTGTGTAAAAAACTGGATTATTCTAACACCGGATTAATATATCCTAATAGTCTAAGGCATATAGCGTTGCCATTTTGCCCAAGGATGTATGATTGTAAACAAATCGCGTTTTATGAATGAAATGTTTAGTCTCATTTATTAGAAGTATTTGGTATGTACCTTCCAATCCATTTGTTCCCAAAGTGATGATTTACAGCAGTATGCATCACCCGTCATTAATCCAGATTATTCTTTAATCCCGTTTTAAATGGTATGTTGTACCATGGTAAAAATGAATTTAATCTAGATTAAAGTTGATCCTACAACCTTGCATACCGCTGTTAGGCAATTACTATTAAAAGGAATTGAAAATTATAATTGAAAAAAAAAACAAAAAACAAAAACTGTTGTTTCTGACGAACCCTGTAGAGTAATTTTAAATCTAATATTTGAAATTGTAGTTTCAACACTAGCAAAATTCATTTAATAAATTAAGGAATTAAAAAAAAAATCCAAGAAACTAAAAATGTTCTTTTTGACGAACCCTGTATAGTAATCGCAAATCTGATAGTTAAAATTAAAGTTTTAGCACAAGCAGACGTTTTTATAAAGAATGACATTTTCTTCTATACATACCTACTAATAAAAAGTTTTGCCTCTTCCAAACTCTATCCGTGGACACACTGTATATTCGCTGATGGGTATTTACCAGACGACTTTTTTACCGTATGGTACAAAGTACCAACTTCATTGCAACAACAACACGAACGTACAATATCAGCAGAGTGTCAGACATATGTCATGGATGGCGGTTTAAGGTTATATTTTATCATGATTTTTGTTTATATTTTAAAAGTCCTTCTTTTTTCAATTTTATTACCAAAAATAGCGATGCACCACTCGTTTTGTTTGTTTAATGCAATTAACCAATAAAAACACGTTATTTGGAGGTAATTTTCAGCTACGCAGCTGTTTTATATTATATTCAATTGATTTTGATTCAATACAAACACATTGCGAAATATTTTAATTTTTGCGCAAAAAAAGCCTACCTGAAAAGTACACCACTGACTGGGAAATCCGGATACTGCTTCACGGCATTCTTGATCACCAGGAGCTTTTCCTTGTCGCTCAAATTCGAATAATCCCTCATTTTTCGTCCGGTTGTACACGTCGCGTTTTTGTCGCTGAAATAACAGATTTCAAGGTTTATTTTAGATTTAATAGTTGTTTGCTGTCTAAGTACCAAATTTGGGATTCCATAGGTCGTTGCTTGTAAAATATAATTAATAATTATTATACGTAGATATTCAAACACATTTATCTGCGAAGTGCGAACCACGTGCGTTCCGTTTGGCAACACTTTAATTTCTTTAGCCGTCTCTCTCGCTTACATGCTATAATTTCACAAATTCACATCACAAGTGGTCGGTCCGTGTCGGTTCGTTCTGAGAATTCGATCGCTGAATAAAATTTACTTAATCGTTACCAGTGGCGGGGTTGTCTATTAAAAATGCGTAAAAAATATTAATACAAAAGTTGAAGGATAGCAAATAAATAGCCTATTTAAAATCGTTTTGGATTCTACAGTGTGGCTCAAAAATGTTTCCTATTCTTAAAACCCACCGAGATTGTAAAATCGGTTTTATTTAAAAAGTTTTCGTTTCAAATATTTCTATGGGAAAAATATGTCCCGCTTTTTTTAGCTAAGTATCTTCTATTTTTTTAAATTTAAAAAATGGCCCTTTCTTCCTTTATACTGAGTGACACAGAAAACAGGCCTGTTCAAAAAGCAGGTGAAATTTTCACATTTAACTCGTGGAGCAAAGATACAAACCAAACTGCATAGTCGAGAAATGGCAGTTGACTTTTTGATATTATGACGTCTTGTCATGATTTGACAAACCAACTAACCTGAAAATAGACCGAAGTCAACCTCCTGTCATAAAATAACCTTAAAATATTAAATTAATAAACAAACGGATGTCAACGTCGTGACGTCTTGTCATAATTTGACGAGCAAAACGAACCCCAAATTATTTAGTTGAACTCGGTGCCTCTGGTTTTAAGACGCCGCTTGTGGTGGAACTCACCCCTCGGTGGCGACCCCCCATCCACCTGGATCCGTTAAAGTGTCTTTATGAAGAGGCTTATACAGGGTGAGTTGGGAGGAATGGGCCAAACTCTATGCATCAAAATAATAAGAAAAAGCCCAAATGTTTGTAACACAATGTTCATTTGTTTTCAAATTACAGCGTTAAATAAAATAATAATATTGTGAAACCAAAATATGCAAAATTAACATTGTTTTAAATAAATCATGGTTTACTAAATTTTCAAAAATACCGCCATTGGCTTCCAAACACTTCCTGCTTCGTTTACGGAGGGCGCGCGTGGCTTTTCTAATTGATTCGTGCCTTTCTTTAATATTGAGTGCAGCATTTCTAATGCGTCTAATTAATGCATCCCTAGTATCTATTTTTACTTTGTATATCTAATTTTTTAACCAACCCCATAAATTATAGTCCAACGGTGTGAGGTCTGGTGATCTAAGAGGCCAACTAATAGGACCACCGCGACCAATCCCTTTTGGTCCAAATGCTTGACCCGACGATCGAAATGGGCAGGCGCTCCGTCGTGTTGATAATACATTTGAATTCTGATGTTTAAAGGAATCTACTCCAGTAGTCCTTGGAATTCATTTCGTAAAAAACTTAAGTAGTGATCCCCTGCAAGGCGATTTTCCAAAAGAAAAGGGCCAATTAAATTATTGTCGATCATGCCGCATCACACGTTTACTGAAAACCTGTGCCGAAAATTATTTTCGACTATTGCGTGAGGATTTTCGTCCAACCATACATGAGAGTTTCGATTTTTGTTGATGCCGTCACGGGTGAATGAGCTTCGTCAGTAAAAAGTATGTGCAGTACAAGATGACGATTATTAATTATCCACTCACAAAATAGCATACGCTTGGCGTAGTCTCCAGGTTGAAGATTCTTTTACACGGTTTAAATGTACATGGTACGGCCGGTACGGGTATAAGCCTTGCTCGTGAAGCGTATTGATAATTTTTTTTTGGGGGAATTCCCAACTGAGTTCCAATTCTTCGTAAGCTGGTCGTTGCATCTTCTTCTACTAAAGCTAGAACATTTTCTATTACTTCTAAATCCTGTCAAATGGCTCGTTCGGATGTTACATTAGAACTTGGAAGCGTTCCGCTCTAGCTCAGTTTGTTGAAAATTCTGATAAAGGCCTTTCGGTCCGGTGTTCTTTGATGTGGAAATCGTTGACGATATTCTTCAGCAGCCGCTGTAGCATTCCCATTACACAAACCATAAATAAAAACCATATTGGCGTATTCGAGATGTGAATAAATGTATGGCATTTTATAAAATTTAAATGATACAAATTCGAAAATTTTTACCGACACTATTTATACTGACACTAACAGGATAGTGACAGCACAACAATGAAAAGCGGATAATAATACCATTTATTATAGGTAAGCTAAATTAATGCAATGTTTTATTTTTACAAATGAATATTGGATAACAACATTTGAGTTTTTTCTTATTATTTTGATGCATAGATTACACCCTTAGAGTTTGGCCCATTCCTCCCGACTCACCCTGTATATGCTGTCTCACACATTTCTATAAAATTGAGGAGGCTATGGTTTTTACCAATGAATAACGCCATTACTTTTAACTAGAGACCGACCGAAAGTTCGGTTTCGGCCAAAAAATCTAGTTTCGGTGACAGTTTCGGTTTCGGGTTTGTTCCGCCAAAAACCGGCCGAAACTCAGTGTTCGTGAATTGTCGCGCACCGTCCGGTTGGGTGGGTTCGTAGGCAGTGTTGTCTATATAAATAATAGATTTTTTCTCTATCGACTTTTTTTTTTAGTTGGAAGAGTTCAATCCGTTCCCAAGATCGATCTCGTCCTATATAAAATAAATTAAATTTCAGCAATACAATAAAAATTTTAAGTTTCGGTTTCGGCCGAAACTGAGACCAAGGCCGAAGCTTCGGTTTCGGCTGAAAATCTTGTTTCGGTCGGACACTACTTTTAACCCATCGCTCGTTGTTAAGTTTGTAAATGAAATTACCGCTTGCAAGCCATTATGCTAATAAACCATTGAAACTCAAGTACTAGTTTAAAATATGGTGAATGCAATGGTAAATGAACATAGTTCTGTCTCTGCTGTCGACATTTTAACGTAAAATAGACCAGACTTCGACAGGGTGCCATAAATGACAGGTGTCTTAGCCACGATTCGGCGTGTTTTTAGAGAAATTTGACTATAATGTTTGTTTTGCCGACGAATGCACTTTCACGTTAAACAATGTAGCAAATGTTCAAAATTGTAGATATTGAAGTGCAGATAAACACAGATTTGTACAAACAAGGACTCAATACCCTCAAATGGTAAATAATCGGGTGGCCACATTTGGACACCGGATTATTAAGGAGTACACGCATTGAATCGACTCGGACCGGTCGACTCGGAAAAGAGCAGTCGGAAAATTTTGATATTCATGTAATTAAATTAGACCCCGCGCACTGCGTCGGACCGGTCGACTCGGATCGGTCGACTCGACCCCATGATGTTTGATATTCCGACTGCTCTTTTCCGAGTCGACCGGTCCGAGTCGATTCAATGCGCGTCGTCTTTTAGACATTTTTTTTTAATTTTTGCCCCCTGAAAATATGAATTATTGTCGCCCACTTACTAAGTAAACTAAAAAAATGAATTAATGAAGTTTTATTTGGTATTTTACAAGTGTAATCTTAATAATAAAGATAAGATTTGTTTCCTTACAACACACTAGTTGTTTGTTAATAGATATACAGGGTGGACACTGAAAACAACTGTAACTAGCAATCAGTGATATAAATTTTGAGTTCTACCTCTACGGAATGTTTTTAACATGAGGGGTCTAAAACAAGATGTTCAAATTTAAAAATTTAGTGTTAAGGGAACGGTAACCGCGAAAAAAAATGAGTTAAATGCCGACATTTTAAAGTCCCTAGATCACGAAAAACATCTCGACGAGAGACAATGTACAATGTGTATAAGGTTATACTTGTAATTTTGTAATTAAAATGACATGTAAAATATATACAGTGCGTTTTTGTTAACGCGGACCATAGGGATTTACATGGTAAACAAAGTCTATGTTAGGCACATTTCTATTGAGAACTACGAGTTAAAATTTTACACAAATATTTCTTGTGGTCTCATATCCAATTTAGGACCATATTTGTATTACTTTACTAACGCAAAACATTTAAAAAAAAACATTTTAAGTTATAATTTCACGCTGTTTTGCCCAGCCCTGTATATTAAGTTTACCCAGGTATATTTGACATAAGCTGGTATGTGACATTTCGATAATATTTGGCAAGTTGTACCCACAGATTACAGAAAAGAACTTAGATAGGAAACTGAACTCTTCTAATTGTCAAATAATATATGTCGCTAGTAGTCGTAGTATTTGCGATCCAAAACACAAGAAGAATAAAAGGAAACTGTTTATTGCATTCTATACCTAATAAAGAAAACTGTTTTATCGGTGGATACCATTTGCCGCTTTTTAAATTCAAAATTGATATTACTGAGATTGAATATTAATTTTGTGCCGCTTTGTATGAGAATTTTGGAGAGTTATTTGCTACTTTATTTTTTGAACAATACTGGAAATCGAAGGCGTTACCAATTGGGACGAGCAGGGAAATAAAAATTAAGCATGTTTATAGTAATCTTTATTTTATAATGCCTCTAATTAATTTTAGTAGAATCGTGTAGACATTAGAAATAAAAATATACCATAAAAATGTTTTATGTCCTGCTTAATTTTTATTTAACTGGACCTTACTCTTTAATTTGTGGTTATAGCGAAAATAAAGTAAGAAATAATGTGGCTCCGAAAATGCTGATGTAAAGCAGGAAAAATGAATAATTCAAACCTAGCAATACAACAATTTGCTGGAAAAAAAGTAAGGAATCAAATATTAATTTGTATGAAAACTATAGAGAGTAATTATTATTATTTATTGCAAATGCAGAAAATACATAGCTACTGTATAAAAATCGTTAAAAACTATACTGAAATTATTTCCCAGTAAGAGTGGATATAAACCAAAATGAACTTTGTGATGAGTTGGAGTAAGCAATAGGTACAAGAAGAAGAAACGGTCAATCACGCAATGATGATGGGTTACGTGCACTTTTACTAGGAAATTGATAATAATAATAATAAATTGAGTAAATACAATTAAATAGTGTCGAAGACGAAAAATATTACACAATAACATCCAGTATAATTATGTGTAAATTCTCTAGATCTATAAAAAGCAATCTTTAACCTATCCATGACCAAGATATCTATAATATTTATCCACATTATAGGGTTCTATTTCCAATAGTAAGTTAAAAATATTTCTTTTTAGTTTTTTCAGGTTGTCCTTTACTTTTATGTCATTCGGTAGATGATTATAAAGCTTAATACATTGATAGAATGCACCCTTTTAAGTCATGGCTATAATCTGCCTGGGATATGTATATTACTGCCGTCTTCACATCTTTACTTGCAAATTTCATCTACTTTTCGATTATGATGTCAAAGTTATACCGTATGGTTTGAATTTTCGGGATAAAATCGAAAAAACTGTTATTATTATAAATTGCGCCCTCTAGCAATTTTATTAAACACTATCGTGTACTGTTGGATACGGCAATTGAAGATGCTTATTTTCTCCTTCCAAACAATCTTAAATTTAGTAAAATCGGATAAGTCGTTTAGAAGTTACAGCGATTTTAATGTTTATATTTCCAATAGCTTCTCCCACTCTTATCAAGGTCGGTACGCCAATGAGCCTTAAACCAAAATGATGCAGAATTGTCTAAGCTTTCCAACGATGTAATCAGAGTTATACCTTAATATGGGAATTTTCGGAGAAATTTAGAATTAAAAAAAACAATTTTTAATTGTGCCCCCTTGCGGCGAAATGAGGAACTTAAAAGTAATTTCCAGCAATTTCTCTTGACCACTTTACACATAAAAAAATCTTTCCGAAAGTTGTACGATTAATGGTTTCCGAAATAAAGCCGACGTCCTCGCTTATTTGACCACCCGGTACATCCTTATACATGCTGTTTTGTTGAAAATAAATAAATAAAAAAACAACGTTTAAGTCCTCAAAAATAAAGACCAACTTTTTATTTTATTTTTTTAATTATTTTTTCTTTTTGTTTTCAGATATTTACGATGTCCAAGCGCCGTATTGGTCACACACCTCAAGAAGCTGATCCGGGCTAAGTACGGTCTGACTGAGCATCACAGGGTGGACGTGTTCTTTAACCAAGATTGCCTTAATCCTTCCTTCTCTCTTATGGATATTTCGTATATTTATTCGTGGAAAAGGGTAAGACAAAATCTGTTCATCATCTTGCTTGATGAATCCTCTATTTATTAATGATTCATACACATTCTTAACAATTTGTTTTGCATCCAATGATACGTGAGTTCGTTCACACTCAACACACACATTTCTCTTACTCACAATGCACAGACTTTCTCACGACTGATTATATATCCTAATTGCACCAGGCCCGGCCGCGATTTTACAAAATCTATACTTACAGCACAAGACACGCCTCTAACTACGAAATTACAAAATATAATCGGCCTCAGCACAATCCTGCAAAATCTAATCGTGTGCAGCACAACGTGGCATATAAATAAATCGGTCGAATAGGAATAAAGTTATCGAATTTTAAAAATGTACCTACTTTTTCAATTTGAGCTATACTGTATGCAAAATTAAAAAGCAAAAATAATATATGTACATGAACATTAAATGAATTTTGGAATTGGGAAGGTTAGACATGATATTAACATAAACAAACCCGAACAAACCCGCCCGAACAAACACTCTGAGCTACAAACGATTAGATTTTACAGAAATGTGCTGAGCGGGATTATATTTTGCAATGATTCACGCGGCGAACGTGTCTGGTGCTCTAATAGTTTATATTTAGTAAAATCGCGCTGAGGCCGATTATATTTTGTTATTTCGTAATGGGCCTTTTCACTAAATTTTGATTTTGGTAGTAGTGTATAAACGAACAAAAAATAAAATTTTCTGTGTTTTTACTTTTCTATACTTTTAAGCCATAACTGAGAAAATAAATAAATAAAAAAACTCCTTGAATAAAAACACTGACTTAAACATACCTACGTCATCGCGCCGGAAGATTGATGCACAGAGGAATGATAGGAATAGCCGAGTCGCTGGCTTAAAATATCAAGAATTCACAAAATCAGCAGCTTGACAGTGTTGCCGATACTCTCAAAAATCATATATTATAGTACCAGTGTAACGGTAATTGACTAGCAATTAGTAATTATAATATACCAGTTTTCCATTCAATAGATGCGGAATGAATTATTTTACCAGTATTATGTTTATATTTATTTAAAGTATCCAAATAAAGTTCTAAGAAGAAAGTATATTATTAAGATTATAAAACTTTCTACATATGGCAACAGCGGCTTAATTTGCCGATGGCAGTTCGACAGATCAGCATTTACGCGTGTGCGAGGTTAAACGCATACGCTCTAGCAAGCTTTAAACATATCTACGTCATGAGTCACGCCTGTTTTGAGATTTTCAAATTGGTTGAATTTTACCCGGTTTTTACTGTGCTGAAATAAATTACTGTTATGACCTAGCAATAATTTTATTGACGAAAAACACTTATTATAGCACCGACTAAACAATTCAAATGCCAAATGTATCAAATTTAAGAATAGTGAAAAGGCCCATTGGGGGCGTGTATTGTGCTATAATAGTTTATATTTTGTAAAATCGCGGCCCGGCCCTGGGGTCAATTAACAAGGGTGCCTAACCTAAATAAGAATTGCAAACGCCACACGCTTATCAAATACGGGGTGGACCTTCCTGCTCTTGATAACAAGGACAACATTTCTATGCAAAATAATGGTAAACAAGTGACATTATTAAAATTGTAAATATCTCACCCTGTAGACCTTTCAGGTATACAACATGAGGTTTTAAAGCCAAGACGATAATACTTTGAGATGTAATATTCCTTGTCTTTCAAAGTACGAACAATGTTCAGGACTGTTATTTTACTTGGAATGAATCTATCAGGAAACATCACAGAGAACATTTCAGATACTCTATGAGAACTATTTTCCATTTAATACCCTTAAGTTCTTATTTAAACCACAAGCTTCTATAGTTTGAAACGGAATAGATATTCACATTCCCATTTCATAAGATTTCTTGCCACAGCAATTACAAATTTAAAGGACTCTCATTGTCTTGATCTTTATGAGATTAACTCAAGGATGGTAAAACACTGTTCTAAAACTACAGTCCCTTACCTTACAATTTTAATTAACAAGTGTTTTATAGAAGGAAATTTTCCAAACCCACTTAAAGTCGCCAAGGTGTTGCCTATTTTTAAAAAAGGTAATCCTGAAGATGCCGATAACTACCGGCCTATTTCAATTTTGCCTCTATTCGGCAAAATTATCGAGTCTTTAATAAAAGATAAACTTGCATCCTATTTTGAGAATTTCAGAATTTTGGTAGACAACCAGTTTGGTTTCCGTAGCGGTCGCTCCACGGTGAGTGGAGTTCTGGAGGTGGTGAGTGATATTGTCGAGGGCTTGGATTGTGGCGAGCGGCGGTCGGCGGCGTTGTGTGATCTGTCGAAGGCCTTCGATTGTGTCTCTCATCCAATTCTCCTTGATAAGCTTAACTAATATGGCGTAAATGGTTCACCTTACCATCTGCTACAGTCTTATTTATCCAACCGAATGCAAGCTGTCGCACTAAATGACAAGATATCTTCCCTGCAAGAGGTGAAGACCGGCGTCCCCCAAGGTTCAATACTGGGACCGCTGCTATTCATTATCTACATCAATGATTTCTGTACTAGTGTTTCCCCAAATCAGTGTGTGATTTATGCCGACGATGTAACGCTTTTAACCTCTGCTTCTTGCCTGAATGATCTTGAAGAGAATACTGAAACCACTCTTTCCAGTGCAGAAAGTTGGTTTGCAAGTAATAACCTCAAATTAAACAACAATAAAACTCAAAAAATCACTTTCAGCTTTAATAACTCCACTATCAAGGGCACCCATGTAAAGTTACTGGGTTTCCTCTTGGATGATGGTTTAAAATGGTTCCCCCATATCGATAATCTCTGTTCGAGACTCAGCAATCAAATATATTTGCTTAAACAACTTAGAAAATCTTTTGATAAAAATATTTTGATATTGGTATATTTTGCAAATATACATTCTTTATTGTCCTATGGTACAGTTTTGTGGGGAAATTCTTCACAGTCTGATCGAGTTTTCAAATTGCAAAAACGCGCTGTCAGAACAGTCGAGGGAGTAGGTCCGCTTAGTACGTGCAGACCTATCTTTAAAAAATTTAAAATTATGCCCTTACCCTGCATTTATATATACCAAACTCTTCTTGATATACATAGCCACCCAGATAAACATATTAAGCTATCGCACAATCATACATACAATACAAGATCACACCAAACTTTATTGATTCCTAGGCATCGACTAGCAAGTACAGATCGTAATACATTAAATATATCGCTTTATAATAAACTTGGCAATACCGTGAAACTTCTAAACCATTTTCAATTTAAATGCACAATAAAAAAAATTTTATTGCAAAGTTCCTTTTATTCTGTAAATGAATATATGGAGGCACCATCCCTGACAATATAAGATCTTTTATTTAGATGTAAACAACTATAAAAATAGTGTTTTTTTTTATATTAATCATTTAAATACCACATTGTTTGTATACTTTATCTGTTGTTTGTATTTTTTTTGTTTGTGATACCTATACTATTTATTTTTTGACCTGCAACAAACGTATTTTATATATGTAACGTTGTCAAATAAAGGATATCTTTCTATCTATCTGTCTATCTACATGTTTGACATCCTAATCACCATATAATTTGTTTTGCAGAAAGACCCCCTAGACCTAACGTACAAAATCTACGAATGCCGAGCGAAAAGACCAAAGCTCGATACCACCGACACGAGCGACAACAATGTAAATAACTCCGCAAACAACAACAATAACAACAATTGGAAAGAAGTACAACTTAGGATAAGCGAAACCGGTGAAATGTCCATAACGGGAATAGAAGATGCCAGTATGTTGGAATTGTTGGATGCCACGGAAAATTTTAAAAGTGAAATTGTGATAAACGAGGGTAAAAATCTTGAAAATTTTCCTAAGCCTATACAGGTTAATACAGCCGATATAGGGAGGGGTGAGATCCAAGCGAATAATAGTGTAAGCGTAGGTACTCATGTCAAAGAGCCTGAAAGTGCTCAAAAGAACGTGGAAAACAACTTGAAAACGCCTAAAAAAGATCTTCCAGGCCTTAAGTGCATAGGCAAGTCTTCCGCCAGTACTAGGACAACGTCTACAGTGACCAACACGAGTTCGTCTTGCGTGGGGACCAAGGTAGCAAATAGCAGCAGTAAGACGGTGAATAGCAGTAGTAAAACCAGTGTAGAATCTAAAAAAACACCCAGTAAAGCTACAAATCTTACAGAACCAGCCAAAACATCTAGTACGGGCACCAGCGTCAAGACATCTGTCACAAAGTCCAACAAAGCCTCTACTGATACTAAACAAGCCAAGAACTCCATGTCTATGCCAAAAAGTATGGAGTTGAGTGCGACGTTGAATTTAAATAGCGAGTTGTCTGTGATTCCCCTCAGTGCTAGTACGAGTTGTGTGTCTCTCAGCACGTGTGATGGTACTACCACTGTTTTTAGTACAATTAATAATAGTATGTGTAGTACGAAGATGGAAAGTGGGGATGGGCAGGGTTGTAGAGGCAAGGAGGATAAGAGCCCGGTTGCAGTGTAAGTATATGTTATGGTTGTTTTAAAATTAGACCACTGACCAAATTACGCAACTTTCCCTTAATTTTACACAATATTTAAATGTAATAATAATTGACGTATTAAATAAATATCAAGTAATTTCATACATTATTTTAGGAGAATTGTATAGCGAAAAATATCGGGTAAGATCTTTTTTAACATTATGTCATTATTCGTCTAATATACAATTCTCTCAAAATTAGGAATGAAATACATTGATATTTTTGTAATATGTCAGATATTACCTAAATATTGTGCCGACGATATTGATTTTATTTTAATGTTAGTTAATAAAATAATAAACTAAAAAAAACCGCGAAATAGGTTTTAAGTCGGCAATAGATTGAATAACGTTGATAATTCCACCTTAAATACTCGATTTTGAACGTTGTAGGTTAGAATTTACCATCATTTTTGACTCTCTTCATAGGAAACAATTTAGGTGAAAAAAAATTGGGTCCCTAAGTTAGAGCTTCACTAAGCCTTCTTAAGTGTAGAAATTCTTAACTTTAGATATGTCCTATCTCTGTTTATACCTGTTTTAAAATCATTTTCTAATATACAAAGAAAACACTATATTGTGTTAAATTCTACTATATTCAAAAAACAAACATTGAATATAGTGGAATTTAACACAATATAGTGTTTTCTTTGTATATTAAAATGGAGTTCCACCAAGTAAAGGCAGAATCAATTCAATCATTTTCTAACACAAAGTTTTCCTGTTTTGAAGTTTTGTACAAATATTTTTCAGATAGCTGTGAACCTCGTGCGCAGAGCGAGGCAAAGTAGGCAATGTCTTGTGACGACCATTGTACATATTTTCTTTAATACACTTTAAGTTTCCACACTTCAATGTTTCAGAAAAATGACTGGAAGTTAACTCCGTGTGCCAAACTTTTGTTGATCTCGCTGTAAGGTGCTCTATGGCTTTTCTTTTGCAGGCAACACTGAGTATTTATCTTGCAATATTTTCTTCAGGCCCGTGGTTATGTTCCTTGCGTACAGTGTACACAATAAACATATATTTCGACCGTTTAATGCACCTCCAGACAGTTTAATTTGTTGAGGTGCATCGGTGTTTGTTTATCTTTTAATAATAATTTTCGAATTTCATGCCGCCCGTCTTTCCTGTACTGTTTTCGAGATCTCCATCCCCAAGAATTCGTAACTAATTGTATAATAATTGATTTTTAGGGTTGACAGTAAAGAAGGCAACACAGACCGTGGAAAGGAATCCATGGTCAACAACATCCCCAAAGATTCAAAAAACCTCAAAAGGAAGAGCGAGGAAGACGGAAAGGCACCCGAAATCCCCGCAAAACTTCCTAAACCGACTATTTTAAACCACTCCATTGGGCTTATGAACCTCTCTAACAATCACCCCCTGAAGAAACATTCGAAAATGAACCGGAACGGGGAACATTTGCTTAGAAGCTCAGAACTAGGAGAAAAAGTGCCTGTCTCTACTCCCACTATGACAGTAAATCACGTGTCAGTACCTCAGAAGCCCATTTCCATGGATACCGCATTGTCCAAACCGATTATTATAAATAAAAACGTTAGCAATCTGCAAATCAATAGGCCAGGGACCCCTAAGTCTGTTCAGCGGGGAGGCCAAGTATCATGTTACGCTAATAAGGCAATGTATAATTTGGTAGGGGCCTTGGGAAAACTGGAGGAGAGGAATGGGGAAAAGTTCGAGGGGATGCATGGTAAACCTGAGGTAAGAATGATAAAAAATCGTGGTAATTAAAAATACATCGCATTTAATAATAATTGCTTGAAATATAGAACAGCTCCTATATGATAGCTATTATATTACCATGTTTTTATTATTACAGGTTCTTAATTCTACAGTCAACTCTATCGCGAAGCCTACACATCACCCAGTTCATCACCCCCAACCCTATCAAACTACCCATCACACCCCTATCATAACCCCCGCCCAACTTTCCCACCACCAAAACTTGAATTCCCTTCATATGAAACCTTCTCAATGTTCAAATTTAACCCTCAACCAAGAAAATACTGAACAGAAAGGGTCTCAGGGTAACGTGGCAACGTCGCAGAGCAACATAGCCACATCGCAGAGTAACGTACCTACATCGCAGAGTAACGTACCTACATCGCAGAGTAACTTACCCACTTCGCAAGTCCGTACATCACAGAGTAACGTGACTTCGCTACAAGGAAGCATTACAACATCGCAGATTAGCCTTAAAACTAATAACATTGCAACCAATGTAACATCTCAGAGCACTCTGATGTCTCAGAAACATAATGACGTCACTCACGAGTCTTCTCCACTCAGGTCTCCAATGCAAACCACGCCTCTCGCTACTTCCACAAACCAATCCGTGCACTCCAATGCATTGAGCCCCACTTCCTCTTCGATCCAGAACACGCCCATATCTCAAGCCCCGCCCGCTACGGTAGCCACGCCCGTCACTCACGCCCCCGCAACAATTAAAACGAAACCCAGCACGCCGATTGGCTACAAGACTCTTCGGGACCCTCCAAAAAGTTGGAATTCGCAAATTAACTCTCAGATTGCACGGGTTAATCAGAATGTGAAGGCTCAGCAATTGGCTAACGCCGTCGCTGCGGCGTCTCAAGGGGGCGGGATCAACGCTCAGGGGCGTTACTCGGCAGATTTGAAGAGCGTGAGGCCTGCGAAGTTTTTTAAGGGGCGGAATATGCCTAGGTATTTAGGTAAGTGATTTATGATTAAAGTGAAAAAAATTCATGTCGTCTTAACCTAAAAAAATATAGTAGTATGTACAGGGGCTGTCCAAGACAGATCCCTGAGGTACACCTGATAAAACTGTGAACAAGGGAGAATACTGGAAATTAAATGACACTTTTTGAGTTCTTTGTTGAAGGTAAGATGCTAAAATAGAAATTGAATCAAGGGAAAATCCGTGGTATTTTAGTTTGGATATCAAACCTTCATTTATTTATTTATTTATAAGTATTAACAGCACTGGTGCCAATTACAGATACATCTTACAGCTAGTAAATATAACAAAAAAAAATAAATCACACAAAGAAAATAAAAATAAAACAAAAGGAAAGCCTATAAGGCGAACAAAAATCAAAACCCCACAAAAGTGGGTACTCAACTGAGCATCACAATATAACGTTCGTTAATTGGCCCTCAGTTTTCTGTCGATCAAATCCTTGAACTGACCAAGACTAGTTGTATCTACATCAATATCTGATGCATACAGATTAAAAAAGTGGCACATTTTGTAAATTGGAGGATTTTTGTAACGACTAAGTATAGTATCAAAAGCTTTAGAGAAGTCAAGCGATACCAATGCTGTAACTTTCCTTTTGTCCGTATTGCCAGTAATATCGTCAGTTATTCTGGAGAGAGCTGTTACTGAACTATGTCTTGTTCTAAAACCTAACTGTTAAGGATACAATATTATTATATCTGTGCACAATAATCATTAAGTTGCTTAAGAAGTAGTTTTCCCAATAACTTATATGCTAATTGGTCTTAGATCAGAGTCTTATCAGGTCGTCAACGTATCTAGAAAATGTTGCCAAGACAGTACACTGGCAACATGGCAGTATACAATTAAAAATTCATACCTGTAAAACTTGCCTAAAATGTATTTTGACCGTTTTGATCCATTGGTGTGTTTTTAAGTGACTATACATTTTAGGGTGTCCAGCATCAGGTGTAAAACCAATGTATCAAGTCCAGGCTAGTTCGGACAAGGAGAAAACCCAGGAACAACAGGTCGTGCAGGTCGGAAAGACGGAAAAGAGCGAAATAAAGAAACACTCTATTGTGAAGATAGATCCGAAAACGTTGAGGCCGATCAGTGAGAAAGCGCCGGAGACGTCTAACTTGAGCAACATGAGCAGTAACTTGACATTGAATGCAAGTCAGAGTAATCAGGAGTTAAGGTAAGGGTAAGCAAGAGCTGCATTTTTTTTTACTTTTAAAGGATTGCAAAGTGTATATAGTATACAGGGCAATTCATGTTGAGTGGCCGAAAAATCCACCGTGGAAAGGTAAGGGTGTATACGGTTCATATATATATATATTAGAAATTGAACGTGTACCCTTCAAGATAGTTATTACATGCTTATGGGAGTGTGAAGTTTGAGCTGTTGATTTTGGACAAGAAGAGGCTTCCATATATTGGTGATATTACATATATGGGTATTTTGATTCATGAAAGCTGCTTCTTTGAATTTTCGTTTTCTCCAGTGCTGTTCCGTGTCCAAAACCTTGGCTTTTGACCACTATATATAATGTTGGTTGGTCCATACATGTTCCGCCATACCTGATTTCGAAGTTTCATCTCTTTGAGTATGTTTCAGATGTTCTTTAACTCGTACGGGAAGAGGTATTTTTGTTTCTCCAATGTACGATTCGCCACACTCACAAGGGATTTGATAGATACAATTTTTTGTGTTTTCTTTTGTAAGAAAGTTTCTAAGCGTATTTCCGGATTTGACTGCTAAAATTGTATATCAAATCCCTTGCGAGTGTGGCGAATCGTACATTAGAGAAACAAAAAGACCTCTTCCTTCTTGTACGAGTTAAAAAACATCTGAAACATACTCAAAGAGGTGTAACTTCGAGATCGGGTATAGCGGAACATGTATGGACCAACCAACATAATATACAGTGGCCAAGGTTTTGGACACGGAACAGCACGGGAGAAAACAAAATTCAAAGAAGCAGCTTTCATAAATCAAAATACTCATATATTTAGTAAAAGTATAAAAAAGTGACAACGAAAACATAAATAACTACAGGGTGTTTCATTAAGGTCGAAGAGCGGCCATATCTCGGAAACTACTGGGCATAGAAACTCAGGAAAAGAAAAATGATAATAAAAGTGGCTCTGAGAAAATTCTGGAAATAATTTTCAAGTTCCGCATTTTGCCGCAAGAGGGCGTAATTGAAAAGTAAATTTTTAAATTTTACATAACTCCGAAAATTCCACATTAAGGTATATGTTTGATAACACCATTTTAAAGCTTGGACAATTATGCATCATTTTGGTCTTATGCTCATTGGCGTATCGACTTTAATAAGAGTGGGGGAAGCTGTTGAAAGTGTCATCATTTAAATCGCTGTAACTTATAAACGACTTATCCGATTTTAGCAAACTAAAGACTGTTTGGAAGAGAAATGTATGCACTTTGACCAATCGTATTTAGTTGTCCATAATAGTTCTCAAAAAAAATGCTAGAGGGCGCAATTTGCAATAACAATACATTTTTTAAAAATAAATCATACGGTATAATTATGATACCATAATCGAAAAGTAGATGAAATTTGCTAGAAAAAAGATTAAAACCGCAGCTCGATATCTGCGTTCGTTTCTGAGTTATTGCCAAAACAATAATTTTTAAGACAAATTGCGCCCTCTAGCAATTTTATTAGAAACTATCTTGTACATTTGATACGACAATTATTTTATTTCCCTTCCAAACAAGCTTAAATTTAGTAAAATCGGATAAGTCGTTTAGAAGTTACAGCAATTTTAATGTTTAAACTTTCAATAGCTTCTCCCACTCTCATCAAGTGAAACTGTAAACATTAAAATCGCTGTAACTTCTAAACGACTTAACCAATTTTACTAAATTTAAGCTTGTTTGGAAGGGAAATAAAATAATTGTCGTATCAAATGTACAAGATAGTTTCTAATAAAATTGCTAGAGGGCGCAATTTGTCTTAAAAATTATTGTTTTGGCAATAACTCTGAAACGAACGGAGATATCGAGCTGCGGTTTTAATATTTTTTCTAGCAAATTTCATCTCCTTCTCGATTATGGTATCATAATTATACCGTATGATTTATTTTTTCGGAGTAAAATCAAAAAATTTATTGTTATTGCAAATTGCGCCCTCTAGCATTTTTTTTTTGAGAACTATTATGGACAACTAAATACGATTGGTCAAAGTGCATACATTTCTCTTCCAAACAGTCTTTAGTTTGCTAAATTCGGATAAGTCATTTATAAGTTACAGCGATTTAAATGATTACACTTTCAACAGTTTCCCCCACTCTTATTAAAGTCGGTACGCCAATGAGCATAAGACCAAAATGATGCATAATTGTCCAAGCTTTAAAATGGTGTTATCAGACATATACCTTAATGTGGAATTTTCGGAGTTATGTAAAATTTAAAAATTTACTTTTCAATTACACCCTCTTGCGGCAAAATGCCGAGCTTGAAAATTATTTCCAGAATTTTCTCATGGCCACTTTTATTATCATTTTTCTTTTTCTGAGTTTCTATGCCCAGTAGTTTCCGAGATATGGCCGCTCTTCGACCTTAATGAAACACCCTGTATAGACCAATAAGTTTGTTAAATTCATTCTCTAAAATATTTGAATTAGCTATGAGGCTATGAGCACAAGAATAATTAATTTCTTAAAGGAATCTAACTGTTTTAGCAAGTTTCAACATGGTTTTATAAAAGAAAAGTCCACACACACAGCCATTTTTCAGTTTCTGCAATTTATCATAGGCCATCTTGAAAAAGGTGAATTAACAATGGGCATTTTTTGGACCTCTCAAAAGCATATGATTGTCTAGATAGAGAAATCTTAATTAAAAAGCTAGAAATCAGAGGCATTGCTAAAGAATGGTTAGAGTCCTATGTGCATGACAGAAGACAGACCTATCAGTCACAAAAAATGGGAAAACCTGTAACTCCGAAATTTTGCAGAATAACATTGGTGTAGCACAAGGAAGTATCTTAGGGCCCATTCTCTTTATAATATTTGTCAACGATCTGACGTGTATAACGGATAAAATTTATGAACATATAGTCAAGTATGCAGATGATACTAACCTTATCGTTAGCAGCCAGGATTTTAAGGATCTTTGTGCGAAAGCCAGAAATTTTTTTGCTATGGTAACAGAATGGTTTACAAAAACAAACTAATTTTAAATAAAGATAAAACAAACATAGTATTATTTAGAGCGAAACAGTCAACCGTAGAAAAACCAACAACTATAGAACTAGAAACTAACAAAATAAATTTCTCGGATGACGTTAAATTTTTGGGTATCTACATTAATGAATTATTTGATTGGTCATACCATATAAATATATTAGAAAAGAAACTAAATTCAATATGCTACGGTATAAGGGTCGTTGGCAGGTATATGGAAGAAAAAACGCTTCGAATGCTATATTTAGCAAATTTCGAGTCATTATTGAGATATGGGATTGTCTTCGTGAGAACGATAAGAAAGATGGAATATAGGGAAAGTTGTAGAGGTGTTTTTAAAAATTTAGGGATAATGACCGTGTATGCGATTTATATATATATATGAATGTCTAATGTTTTTCTTTAAGCACAAAGAAATGTTTAAAATAACCGTAGCTCATGAGTATAGGACAAGGACAATGGATCTTTCATATCCTGTACACCGACTAACACTCACAGAGAAATGTCCGCACTACATGTGTTTTAGGTTATTTAATGCTTTGCCAAATAAAATTAAGCAAATAAATTCCCAAAATAGATTTAAGCTAGAAATTAAGAGACTGTTGATCGATTTGGAACCCTACAATATAAGTGATTTTTGCCCATAGCTTAAGTGTTAACTGTTAGTGTTTGACGTCATTTCTTTTATGTACATTGTGCATGATTTGAAATAAAGAAATTTATTATTATATTATTATTATTAAACCCAGTATAGATATCAGCAATATTTGGAAGCATCTTCTTGTCCAAAACCAACAGCTCAAACTTCACACTCCAATAAGCACGTAGGCGGAGTCATCAAGCTTCATTGTACATAGATAGTATTTAAGACAGTAGCCTTATAATTCTAATTTAGTTTACACTTGAAAACGGTTAGAGACACTAACTAACCGAAACGTTGTGTTAAGTAAAAAAATAAAGACAATGGAAGTCAGACAAGGTAATTTTTTTGATATTACTTCATTGTCTACCACCTTCAAACAAATTAATGTCGGGTATCGCGAAAATTTTTAAAAATAATTAACCAACCAGGTAACTTTAATTGTGACAGCAGTTTTTTACTCGCAATGATCAAATAATGTTGAGCTTGTTAAAATACCTAGTGGTGAAAACTTTTACGTGTACCTAGTGTAAACGTTATAACAAAACAATAAGGCAGTACCGGGTCAGTAAAATAACGGATTTAATGTCGAGATTTGTATTTAACAAATAAGTGTTTATTGATATGTCATACGATAGAATGTCCTCTACAGTGTCACCAGTAAAGTCCGCATCATATGTGATTTTTTTTATTAATAGCTTTATTCAAAATTTGACTTTGGCATCAAGTTCTGCTTCGATCGAGATGAAAATTAAGCAAAAAAATAGTAGTCATGTGATTCGCATTATCTGTCAAATTATTTTCCAAAAAATAATTCAAAAGTAACGATTTAATTTAAAACCCCTATATTATAATTTATTATCAAGCTATGTCATAATAACGTTAACGTGTATTACTTTTAGACACAAACCACGTTTTCAAAAATACTTATTTTATGAAGTTACCTTATACAGGGTCAAAAACAAATAAACTTTGCATCACATGCGATCAAATTTAAATAGCCCAATTTTGATTTGGTAGAAAAACACACATTTAATATGGCGCTACTTTAAGAAAAATGTATCTGAAATAAAGCATTGTGAAAACTAAGAAGTTTTATGTAGGTTGCGTTGAGTCTTATTTTGCAAAAAGGTGCAATTTACAAAATATGGGTAAAAAATCAAAATAATTGTATGCAACTGAAATTTTGCATGCGGGCTAGAAACGGCATTTAAAAAAACGTTTTCTAATAACTTTTTTCGATATTTTCAGAATTTTGAATTATTTTTTAGAAAAAATTATATATAAAATTAAAACTACTATTTTTCTGCTTCGTCGATCAAAGCAGAACTTGATGCCAAAGTCAAATTTCGAATAAAGCTATTAATAAAAAAAAATCCCATATGATGCGGACTTTACTGGTTACACTGTATAAACAGTGAGCTGTGGGCCCGACTCAAAAATGAAATGATTTGTCTAGCTTGCCGTGTTTGATCGTCGTTGTCACTTAGGTACTAATAAAATCATTTTTAAGGGTTAATTCAACGCCGAGCGATCTGAAGATCAACACGAGTTCAGTGTCCATATTCAACCCGTTGAAGTTACAGAGCTCGCCCAAAAGTGAGAGGAAGTCGCCGAAGAGTCCACACTCGCCTAAAGTGAAGGGCAGTCCCAATGGTAATATTTTATTTATTTATTTATTAACAAAATATGGGATGCCCGATTTATTATTGATATATCTTTATTTTCAATCAACTTAAAAAGTTTATTAAAAAAATATAAGTACATAATAACCATTTACAATAAAAAAACAATAATATATAATACGTTAAAGTTAGTTATAAAAAATAGTAATAAATTAACATTTAATTTTTTTTTAAATATTTTTTTAGTTCTTTTTTAAAAATCCATAATTTTAATATTTCTTTTATTTTTTTCGGCAAGCTGTTGCAAATTGTTATTCCTTTATATAATATTGATATTTGTCCAAAAGTACTTTTTACCATAGGTATTTGAATATGATGATTTTGTCTCGTGATGTGAATAATGTGGTTCAAAGGAAATATTATATTCGTTTGTTTTTCTTTATTAATAATAGAGTGTATTAGAATGCATAGTTTTTGTTAATAAAGCTTTTCTAAATTTAAATATCCGTTTGGTTCTAAAAAAGGAAGTTTATGTATGCATTTAATCTAACAAGCTCAGCTTCAGGGGATTGAAGAATAAGTTTATCGAAGACAACATAAACATATTTATTATATTATTAAATTTTAAATAAACTTATTCTTATTATTATTATTATTATTATTTAATTACTTTGTTTTGTGGTTTAGTTAGATAAACATAAAAGATGATTTATTAAAATTTAATGATTATTTATAAATTTCAATCCATTAACATATTATATTTAGGTCGTGGTTAATGTTATTATGAATTTGAGCGAAGTCTTCATGAAAATATACAATAGTAGTATCATCAGCAAACAATTTTATTTTGCCTTTTAAATTTAATTTTGCTATAAAATTAATGTAGGTTAAAAAAAAAGTATGTCTTAAGGTTGATCCTTGCGGAACACCACAAGTTATGTGTTTTTGTGAACTTTTAACATTTTCGATTTCAACAATCTGTTCTCTATTATGTAAGTAATTTTGTAACAACAAATAAATATTTCCCCGAATTCCAATATTGTATAAGCATTTAAGTAAAATGTTGTGATTGACTGTATCAAATGTTTTACACAAATCTAGGGACAGTAGGCAGCATTTGGTTGCTATCAACGTTTTGTTGAATATCTTTAATAATATCTGCAGCTGCAACTTTTGTATCTCTAAATTTACGAAAACGATATTGAAATGGAGAGAGTAATTTTTTTCTTCTAAAAAAATTCGTATTCTATTATTTAGGATTTTCCAAAAGTCTTTGAAAATGTGGGTACAACAGAAATTGGGCGATAGTTACTACTAAAATATTTTTCTGCATTTTTAAAAACTGGTGATACTTTTGCTATTTTTAATTTATCTGAAAGTAACCCGGTTTTAAAAGAAATTTTTCTAATTTTGTCTCGAAACAGATCTATTTCGAACTCCGAATTTTATTATTTAAAGGTTGGCCCTACATGACATGTTTTTTTTTCACCGTTTAGCATAGCATTCTAGATAACTAATATTTTTTAGTCCAAATATGCAAAATACTACATGAACCCACGTATGTATGTTTGGTTGCCTAGATCTACAAATCTGTATGTATTGTTTTAGTTCATTAAAAAACACATATTAAATAGTAACTTTATTGACGGAGAACTATTTTGCTTTTGTAGATGCTTCAAGCTATCATTTTCTGCCAAATCCTACCCAAAATTCAATCTACTAACCTTCCAATGTCGATTTTAACAACAACTTTATTTGAATTTTCCATCTTCCCTATACTAAATTGCAATGCCGTGACGTAAAATCACGTCTTTTGAAATTCGAAAAAAAGTAGCAAAATTGCCCGAATTTCCGAACGCTCTGTATATGTACCGAATGTGCAAGAATTACACAACGTATTCCGTTCAATTTCAAATCTCATATCGCTAAAATCACTTTAGAATCTCGTGGTGAAAATGGGTCAATAAATCAAAAAAGGACGGTTCGCAAAATAATTTTTGTTGCCCAGAGGCTACTATGATAAAAAATAGTATTACCAACATAAAATTTAGACATAAAAATTTACAAAATTTGGAGGATTTATTTTCTTTTTAAATATGTGTTTTTATTGAAAAAATTACAAATTAGAAAAAATAGTATAACGTACGTGTTATATAAACAGTGGCGGCTGGTTGATGAAGGGTTCTGGGACGCCGCCCTCCCTGCAATTATTTCAAACAGAATCCAAAAATACTTTACTTAAAAAACCAATGTATGTAAGCAATCAATTAAAATAATTCAAACCAAACATAGCCCTATTCCAGCGGGTAGGTTATACTAAGCGCAGGCATAATAATTCAAACCAAACATAGCCCTATTCCAGCGGGCAGGCTATACTCATAGACAAGCGAGTTGCGCGCTCTCAAGGTTACTAAGCGCGGGCTATCGATTATCCCGTCCCGATTCACGCGACTACGGAGGCCTGACGTCACCTACGCATCGCACAATGAGCGGCCACGGACGAGCTCCAATCTTCGCGCCCATCAGCTGTTCGCGAATCTCGATACGACCTGTCGATGCCGTTGACGTTTTGTTTATTTGTTTTGAGTTATTTATTAGTTACATTATAAAGTTGAAAAATTTCGGCTAATATGAAGGTCAGTGATTTACAGAAGGTTGTGTTTGGTTCTCTGAGCTTAAGTGAAAAACTTGATTAACGACAGAAGTGAAAACTTCAACAAGGTTAATTAGTTTTTAGTAAAAGTTTTGAAAAATACTTATTTTATGAAGTTACCTTATACAGGGTTAAAAACAGATAAACTTTGCATCACATGCGACCAAATTTGAATAGCCCAATTTTGATTTTGTAGAAAAACACACATTTAATATGGCGCTACTTTAAAGAAAATGTATCTGAAATAAAGCATTGTCAAAACTAAGAAGTTTTATGGTAGGTTGCGTTGAGTCTTATTTTGCAAAAGTGGTGCAATTTACAAAATATAGGTAAAAAATCAAAATTATCTTATGCAGCTTAAATTTTGCATGTGGGCTAGAAACTGAATTTAAAAAAACTTTTTCTAACAAGTTTTTTCCATATTTTCAGAAGTAACCCCACTTTTGAATTATTTTTTGGAAAAAATAAAAATTTGACAGATAATGCGAATCACGTGACTATTATTTTTTGCTAAATTTTAATCTCGATCGATGCAGAACTTGATGCCAATGTCAAATTTTGAATAAAGCTATTAATAAAAAAAAATCCCATATGATGCGGACTTTACTGGTGACACTGTATATAATTTAATAATTTAAAAAATGCCAGAACATACCTGAGACGCGGACGAGTGTCTATAGACAACGCACACTGACTGTTTCCACGTCGATACTGAATGCGACCGATGGCGGCATGCTCTTTCATATAACGTTCATTCGGGTCAGGGTCAGTTCGGATTGAATATAGCAGTTGAATTCGAGCGTAGCACACCCGAGTCTGACGCCTGACGCGTGACGGCTCAGTTTAATTCAGTGCCCACAAAAAGTGCTAACGCGCCTAAAGAAGTTTTCTCTTCAAAAATGCAGGGCGGCCACTACCAATATTGAACATTGTACAAGTGCAATTAAAATGTAAAAGTAAGGCACAGTTTACGCGTAAGTTTGACCAAGAAATATATAATAAAATATCCTGGATATGCGGTTGTGAGGACAAAAATTCTTTTTTTTGTTTCGTGTGTCTTCTTTTTGGCGGGGATGATAATTGGACTAAAAATGGGGTGCAGGACTTAAAACATCTTTCAGAGAAAATAAAAAACATGGAAATAGTGCAAAACATCGTTATAATGTGGTAAGTTTTGAGATGTTAGGAAAAACTAATATTTTAACTTGTTTAAGTAGTGCTTAGCTTATACTGATGAAATTAAAATTCACAACGAGAAAGTTAGAAAAAACAGACACGTACTTTCGAAAATAATAGACATTTTAATTTTTTTTTAATTTAAAGCCAGCGCCCCCCTGACTCACTAGTCACGAGCCGCCACTGTATATAAAGCAGTTTTAAGCACTTGTCCCGTTATAAAACTCGCCGCAAGCGGCTCGTTTTTTAACATGGACGCGTGCTATAAAATTATGCTTTATAAAACGTTTACGATAATATACTATTTTATTAGATGATGTAATATAGGAATTATATTATACTTATGAATTTTAATAATTTTGATGGAAATATTATCAAATCCAGTTGCTTTCTTCGAATTAGGCTGATCAATTATTTTGCCTATATCTTCAAATGTGATATCTTCTTTATTTAAAAACATAGAACTTGAATTTATTTCTATATCTGGATAATTTTTTTTACTCATTGGAATTTTCTTGGCTAAGATTTCTCCAACGTTGATGAAATGGTTATTTATTTCTTCACAAATATTACTTGATTCTGCGATTTTTTAATTTTCTCTAATGAGGTAATCAATTGTTGTTGATTTTGTTTTATTTGTAGAATTTGAAATAATAGTTTAAATTTTCCATATTTTTTTTTTATTTCCAAAATAAATTTACATATTCGGAAGAGCACAGACTCCGGGCGAGAGGACAGTGAGCATCATAATTAATCCTATGCACGCTTATACTAAATGTTTCGTTAATCCTAAGGGAACGGGAGCGTATATTAAGATCAATCTGACTGAGAAGATTCGGGCAGTATACAGTGTGTCCAAAAAAGTATGCAACATATGGGAAAGTTTTCATCACCGATTTCTCAGGAAATTTTATTCTTTATAAAAGTTGGTGCATTCCTTAAAACTATAAATGCATATTTCATATTTCACCTGCGGCTAGTTATAATAGTAGGGGAGCAAATGCCATATTTTCGAAATTGCCTTAAGAGTAAAGTACCTTAATTATTAGAAATGCAGTAAAATTTTATATGGAAATGTTTTTGCAAATTAAAAACTTAGTCCAAATACGAAATTTGAGTTAGGTGTGTCAATTTTTAATTTTTTTATTAGCATTTCTTTAAAATAGGTTTTTGGACTTCAGCGTACTGGGTGAAAATGATAAATAAATCATTAATTATTTTCAGTAATATGAATAGAGTTGGATTCTATCATGATTTTGTTTAGAACATAAGTTGGCTAAAATGTGTTTAAGTAGGCGTGCAACACGCTAATATCTGAACCAACTCGTAACATTGAAAGGTTTTAAAAAGTTTGCAATTACTTAATCCATTTTTATTATAAACCCGCGTTTAAGTTATTTAATAAATATATTAAAATTGCGTAAACAAAAAATCGACCAGAGGTGTACCGTTTAGGGGTAAATAGAGATTAACCAAAAAAATTAAAAATTGTGACACCTAACTCAAATTTCGTATTTGGACTAACTTACTAATTTGCAAGAACATTTACATATAACATTTTGCTGTATTTCTAATAATTAAGGTACTTTACTCTTAAGGCAATTTCGAAAAAATTGCATTTACTCCCTTACTATTAGCCACAGGTTAAATATGAAATATGCATTTATAGTTTTAACACGTTAACTGCCACATGGCACAGTATCCTCCTTATGTTTCATGGCACGAATTTAGGCCATGAATGTAGTCATCGGTTTAAATTCGGTGGCACAGACCTGGAGCCTTGAAGCTTGTATATTTAAATGGGATTCGTTAGAGTACGGCGCTGAAGACCCAAAAATGGAAAAAACCCCTATTTTTTGTATATTAGTAGTAAATATTGTAAATAAAATCTTAAAAAATATATATTATGAAAACGTACAGGGTTATCCAACCAAGACTAGACAAGGCGATTTTTTGACTTTTCCTGTACTTTTATAAAAAAAACTGAAATAGCCATCTTAAGTCATTTTCTCCCGCGAATTCGAATATCTTCAGCAAAAAACAATTGAACATCAAACAAAAGTACTAGGGGTCACTTTGATATTTTTTTAAATTTAACACCCTGTATATTTTTACATTTTTAAATTCCACATAAAATTATAATTATTTTTTATTAAATGCACTATTAGTCTATACTTCATAGTTTCCGAGATATTGACTCTCGAAAAGTGACATTTTTGAACTTTGACAGCTTATAACCTTCTAACAGTACGTCTTAGAGCAAAACGGCTTACATGTCCCCATCTTCAATTTTTACTATCTTTCCAAAAAAATCAACTTCCAGTTAAACCGGAACAACTATATTTCCTTTCGAGTTACATCCGGTTTAACCGGAAGTTGATTTTTTTGGGTAGATAATAAAAATTGAAGGTAGGGATATGTAAGCCGTTTTGCTCTAAGACGTACTGTTAGAAAGTTATAAGCTGTCAAAGTTCAAAAATGTCACTTTTCGAGAGTCAATATCTCGGAAACTATGAAGTATAGACTAATAGTGCATTTAATAAAAAATAATTATAATTTTATGTGGAATTTAAAAATGTAAAAATATACAGGGTGTTCCATTTAAAAAAATATCAAAGTGACCCCTAGTACTTTTGTTTGATGTTCAATTGTTTTTTGCTAAAGATATTCGAATTCGCGGGAGAAAATGACTTAAGATGGCTATTTCAGTTTTTTTATAAAAGTATAGGAAAAGTCAAAAAATCGCCTTGTCTAGTCTTGGTTGGATAACCCTGTTCAAAGTAAATGGGTCGCTGGTGGATGGAATTTTTTTTTTTGAGAAATCGGTAATAAAAAACTCCCATATGTTGCATACTTTCTTAGACACACTGTATAGCCGTTTATCAACTTATAAACGAAGAAGAAATCTGAAGATTTTATTCTCTTTTCAACTGTAGAAAGGCGAAGATATAGTTGTATATCTTCTAATATGTCAATCATATTAAGCCTAGTACAATATTTAATGAACTTTCTCTGAACTCTCCCTAGTTAAGTCTGCCACTAGAGGTCGTATTTCTTACGGGCATTTAATAGATGTGTATCGTGATAATTGCGGTTGGTAATTTCAATACTTTCCAGCAGCAACAGCCACGATTCCAACGACGAGCTCGCCCTCCTCGAACACGCTGTCCCCGAAGCAGCACCGAGACAAGACGAACCTGACGTTCACGCCGCCGAATCCGTTCGTGCCGAACTTGAGCCCGACGATGAGCCCGAATCAGTTCCTGTATCCGGCCGGCGGCTTTCCGAGCTACGATCCCAGGGTGATGGCGGCGTATCATAGGTAAGGCCGGAGTTTTAATTTGTATGGACGAATTAATTCAGTGGTGCCAAATTATAGTTATTTACTTCCCAGGGCCGGATTTAGGACCTGTGGGCCCCTAGGCTGAACCCGTGGCGTAGGCCCTACCGGGGAAGATATATTTTTTAAATTAACCTACAATAACCGCATTATCAGCAATTATCCAATTAAAAACTTAAAAATTGACGTTTAAACTTTATTTTTATTGAAAACAGTTATTACTCCAAAATGAGTAAAAATAGCTATAATATGAACCTTTTAATAAAAGTTGTAGAGGGCAACAAGCTCTACAAGATAAGATATTAAAATACAGGATGTTCCATTTAAAACCAGAGTAAATTAATTTTAAAATGTGAAGTATTGACTAGGGGTGTGCAACAAAATCGATTAATCGATTATTATCGAAAAAAAAACTATTTTTCGATTAATCGAAAAAATAACTATTTTTTGATTAATCGATTATTAAGTAATCGAAAAAAAAAACGATTTATCGATTAATCGATTAACCAAAAAATATATTTTTCGATTAATCCATTAATTAGGTAGGTATTCGAAAAAAAAATTTACGATGTTTTGATTAATCGATTATTAATCGAAAATCAATTGAACAAAAAAACTATTTTCGATTATTCGAAAATATAGGTATGTTTTTGGATGATTGAAGTTGCTAGTTACTTATTATTGCTGTTATTCTCTCTATATTTATTAGCAACCCTGAAAATCGGTTTAAAAAATATTATAACATATTAATATATTATCGACGGGAATTATAGAACCCGGTGCGACATCTTGCGTCCCAGTACGGTACCTTAGAAAAGGTCAGTCGTAAAGGGGTTATTCTATAAAAACAGAAAATTTTGCAAGTGCGCTCTCAAAACCGGTACAAGTGCCGGACCACAGATATTAATGCAAACAAGTTACAGACAAAACTCGTTTGCATTAATATTAATATATATTAACATAAAAATTTACGATGTTTTGATTAATCGATTATTAATCGAAAATCAATTGAACAAAAAAACTATTTTCGATTATTCGAAAATATAGGCATGTTTTTGGATGATTGAAGTTGCTAGTTACTTATTATTGCTGTAAGTCTCTATATATTTATTAGCAACCCTGAAAATCGGTTTAAAAAATATTATAACATATTATTGCAAGACAATCAACGAAATAATTTGAACAAAGTTTCAATCCGTGCGCCTTTCATAAAATTAATATTCTTAACGTTCTAATTATTTGAATCGACTTTTTGATTTATTTTGATTAAATCAATCGATTATTTTCGATTAATCGATTATTATTTCCGATTAATCATAAATAATCTATTATTCTTGATTAATCGATTATTTTCGATTAATCGGATATAACTAACTATTTTCGATTAATCGATTATTTTTGATAAATCGATTAATAGGAAATAATCGATTATTTCAAATAATCGAAAATCGATTATCTTTTTTGGTAATCGCACAGCCCTAGTATTGACACGTCTGTAAAGAACACTCAAAGTACAAAATATGGAATGTTCCGAGCGTCTAAAGTCTTAAATTAGTCTCTGCCTCTCATACCCTCAAAAATGCTTGGATAATATCGTAAACTAATTTAATTTTATATTAAATTTTAAGGTGACGAGTTTTTTCTTTCAAAAGTGAATTTTTTCAAATAACTTGGCAACATTGCAAAATAATTAAAAACTATGTTGGCTACGATACGCGGAATTTCGAGGGGAATATAAAAATGGAAAAATATTCATTTAAAAAAAGTACATTTTTTCTTGTTCCGCTTTTTTGAGCCACCCTATAGAGTCGAAAACAATTTTACGTAATAAGTCACCTACTGCCCTTCAATTTTTGTATTTACATTTTTAATGTATTTGAAATAGTAACGGAGCATTTGTACTTTGCCACACTAAACGGCCACCCTGTATATGTCTATGCTGTACACATACACACATTAACCTAACTTTTTTTAGTTTATGGTACACTCAAAGGATGGCTGCAGCTGCCGCGGCGGGTTTCGTTCCCCCTCCGATGCCTCACGCTTTCGGTATGAACATCGGATTAAACACAGTAACGACTACGATGGGCCAACAGCAGCATAACCCAGGGGTAAGAAAACCCGTTATCTTAACGAAAGTGGTAATATTCACTTGTGTGTTTCTTATACTAGGAATGTCGTCACTAAAAGAAGCACTAGCGGTCATCTTACATAACACATATAATAAATGATTTATATGAATTTCAGATCTCCCCTAAACACTCAACACCACCAAAACCTTCCGGCCAGTCTTCACTAAGAGGCACCAACACGACTCCCACTCAAATATCAAAGACCGCCACCGCGCCTAAGAAAACCAAAGAAACCACCCCTAAAAACGAAAAAAGCCTTCAGACGGCATTAAATAAACTGTCCCAAAATAAGGCTAAAGAATTGGGCGAAAGTAAACAAGTGAGCAACAACAAGCAACAACTGGGTGCTAGTAAAAAAGTGGGTGCAAGTAAGGAATCGGGAGGTGAAAATAATATGCCAGTAGATGCTCAACGTTGTGCGTCACCCAAGTTATTGGGCGCCAATAAACCTTTGCTCAGCCTCAGTAATTCTTTAGGAAATGCCCAACAAAGGATATCATCGCCCAAAGCATTAGGCGAAAATAAAAAATCGGGCGGTAATACGGAATTGGGTACTAACTTGACCTTAGTAGATCCACAACAAAGTAGGGGTTCCACGAAGAATTTTAACAGAAGTAACAGTGCTATGTCAGCGTTAGAAAAACTAAGTCACAATAAAGCGATAGAGATCGTGCGGGAAAGGGATGGAGGTCATTCTGCAATGGGTGGAGCTAAGTCTATACTGGGGACAGGTCGATTGGTCGAAAGACAAGATGTTCCTTTCAGGGGTAAGTGTAAATACTTTGAACTATATCATTATCAAAAGTTGCATCAGCTCTTATTTATATATCAAAGTTTTTCCCAAACTTTTTGTTTGCTACTGGGTCTGTACATTTATCTTTTCCCTGTTCCCCTTATCTTATTTTGTTCCTCTAAGATATTTTTTAAAATAATTTTAGAAAGTGCCACACCCCTAGTGACAGAAACCTCCTCGGTATCGGCTATTGAACAAAAAGATAGCCAACAAATAACGCCAGAAAATCACACCGCACTATCTACATCGTGTCAACAACCTCAAGAATCCTCACAGATACATCATAGGATGGACAGTAATAAATCCACTTCTCCTATTTCTACTCCATCTCAACATAATACGGAATCAATGGAACTTCTGTCGAGGTTAGGACAATGTTCTGAAACATCAGGTACTCAAAATATGTTAGATAAATGCGGGAAAGAAGTAAATCAAACTATGTCGAAAAAGGGACTAAATAAGTTGAAACCGGAACAAAATACATCAGATCAAGGACCAAATAGGTTGGATCAACAAAATAGTATAGATCAAGGACAAAATAGGTTGGATCAGGTACAAAATAAGTTGGATCAGGTACAAAATAAGTTAGATTCAGGACAAAATAGGTTGGACCAGGTACAAAATAGGTCAGATCAGGGTGACAATAAGTTAGATCAAGTTCTGGGCTGTTTGGAAATAAGTCAGAGTGCTTTAACCGACAAAAAATCAACCAACACGTCAGGGGGTGCTAGTTCTAGTGATCGTGATTCTAATACCGATCCCAAAGTGGCTTCCAGTGATAGAACCGACAAAATTGAAACGAACAATGACAAAAGACAATCTGTTCTCGATAGTAGTGATATTAAGCATAGTAGTTCCCACAACTCCATTGACAGTAGTCAAAACCCGAGTGCTAAAGACATTGTAAGTCCTAGCGATAGTAGTGATAACGCTGCAACCGACAATTCCACCGGAAATATAGCGACTCGGGCTTCAGACGGTGTTGGCAGTGGGAAAAACGAGGTTGCGGTGCCGGCAACACTTGGCAACAACGCAGTAAGTAAGGTTAAAGATGCTGTGGCGGATGATAAATCTGGCATCGGCGAGAGTAAATCTGCGAATGTTGCGGAGAGTGATAAAGGTGGTGGGGAGAAGTAATAGTGTGTAGTAGTTGTACTAGTCTTTTTAAAGTTTTTATTTTTTATATAAAGGTGGTGTAAATTTTTTAGAAATTTTTCTGATGCCAGTTTGTTTACCCAGAATATTTCTGGGTTGCAAATCACTTTAATAACTACTTGTACTATTTACACAACGTTATTAAAAACCTAAATTGTTGTTGAAGAGCTCGTCCTCTGCCTTATAAGGTAAATATTTAACACACGTCGAATAAACCGGAATGTAGTACTTGTCGACCTAATAAACCGACATATAGAGTGGTATACAGAGTTGCTCGAGGACGCATTGGAGCCTTTCTGAGCCTATGCGTCAGTATAGTCCAAAGAAGCTTCAAAGCGTCCTCGGACGACTGGGTATATACCACCCATAGAGATAAAATTGTAAGAGACTACAAATAGGCTATTGAATATGTCCAAAATTAGGGGTAGAAAGGAACAATTGCGTTGGAGGGTTGCAATG
Source organism: Polydrusus pterygomalis (assembly GCA_963969555.1). NCBI lineage: Eukaryota > Metazoa > Arthropoda > Insecta > Coleoptera > Curculionidae > Polydrusus > Polydrusus pterygomalis. Next base: position 18,848,419 of record OZ018385.1, on the reverse strand, counting down.
GTTTAATATTGTAGTTGGGCCCTAAGCACGCAAGTGCTCCTAAATTCAGGCGTGTGTTTTTGAGAGCTGATCAAAAATGGCCCTTTTTAGTTTTTTCAAAATAACTCGAAAACAAAGCAAAATTCGAGATTTGTACAAGAATACGTTTTTGTAGAAAATTAAATTTTCCATCGAAGTACGTAAAAATAATTCCTTTTTTCATATAAAGTAGGTACTTAAAATAATTGAAAAACAAAACCAAAAATTTACGAAAAATTACTTTTTTTTTAGTAATTCGTCCATAACTTTTTTTTGCGGTATCCTAGGTATATGCAAATGTTTAGAGAAAAGAAAGGTTTTTAAAAAACAAAGAATCTTCTTGTCTTTTCTCGGTACGACCAACGGTGACCGAGATATTTCCATTCAAAGTTGACCATTTTTTTCAAGAAAACGCTATAAAGCAACGTAAAAAAAATTAATAATGTTGTCATAATGTTTATCGTATTAGGGGAGAACAGGTTATATTGGCCCCCCACACTCTTTCACTATTCATATCTTTAAAACAAGAAAACACGTTTCTATTGTTATCTCCTATAGGTTAAGTGATCAATAGTGTACAAAAATCATTATTAAGGGAAATTAAATTTTTTAACAAAAAGTATTCTTGTACAAATCTCAAATTTTGCTTTGTTTTTAAGTTATTTTGAAAAACTCAAAAAGGGACATTTTCGTTCGGGTTTGTGTTGACGTCTGAAGGGACAGGGCGGTAAAATGCAAAAAAGTAGTAAAGGTTTTAGCAATGACAGCATGAGCGTGCCAATTTTTATGTTTTCAGTCTTGGTTGGTTGGTTAAAGGCGGGGGTCGGGTTCGACGTGTGGCCCAAGCTTCTTACACTGCAGCCTTCTGGCTTATTGTGCGCCCCAGTCTTGTTAGAAAAGATTTGTTCCTTCTACGAGGTCCAGTAGTTTTCTTCCAAGTTTGTCGTGCGGGAGGTTATCGCCACGTCGAATGTTTCCGAAGATTTTGAATCTTTTACGGTTTAGCGCTTCGCAGCTGTATATGATATGGGAGGCGGTTTCGTCCTCTTCACCGCAAAGTCTACATTCAATGGGTCCATTATAGACTCCCATTCGTTAAAGGTGTTTTCTTAAGTGACAATGGCCTGTTAGTAGGCCGGTCACTTGTTTTAGCTGGGTACGCGTCAAGAGCAGCATTCCAGCTGATAGCTTCTTCGAGGGCCTATTGATGACGGCCGGCCCGTGCGTGTGCCTGGCCAGGTGTACCGTTCCATCGAGATAGATGTTGTTTTTGCGTCCATCTGTCTAATGTTGTTTTGGTTACCTTTTTTGATATTCCAAGGGCGGGTTCTGGGCCCCTGAAATTTTGAGCAGATCCGGTTCTTGTCAGTCGTTAAGGCACTCCATTGTGATTTTTGATGTAAATCGGAAGGAGTTCAGAGCCTTCAGGGCAGCTTGGCTATGTATCTTTTGGTCGTGGTATCCCTTTTTAAGATGAACTTCTGCTTGGTATACTGTGGCGTTGTTTCCCAGAGGGATGCTGATTTCCTCAAATATACCTGCGCCTACTCCGTTGGCCGTTTTCGATCCATCAGTGTACCAAACTAGGCCATTGTCTAGTGACGGAGATTTTCCTTTGGACCACATATCAGGGTCGCACCTGACATTAAATGGTTTTGTAAAGTTATATATCGCTTTCATGCGATCGGTTTGCATCTCCAGGAGCTCGTCGTTGATAAGGTCCGTGGCTCTTGTGTGCTCTATTTTCTCGGGACGTTGTTTCCATTCCCCATTTGCTTTCATCCTAGAGGCGCTGCAGTTGGCCTCCATTTTGATGTGTATATCTAGTGGTGTTAGTCCTAGTATGACTACTTTCAATGGCAGCATAAGCGTGCCCATTTTTATGTTTTCAGTCTTGAATTAAAGAAATCGTCCATGATATAAATCACCATAAAACATAAAATCATGTTATTCCGTATATTATTAAATAATATATGTGATAAAAAGAGAAATAGTAACCGGGAGAACTAAGCGCACGATATGGACAAGCCCGATGTCGTGAATATAGCTGGGTTGCCAAATTTAACAAAATCATCGGTTTTATCAAGATTTTTTAAAATGTAATATTAGGTCTATCTCTTCGTTAATTTACTTTAAACGATTGGCAATATATAAATATAAACAGCGTCTGTTACGGACGGAGGAGTATATTGTGTACCTTAGTGAGATAAATAAATATTAAATATAACGAATTAATATTGTTTTCTTTCGACAGCTCAAAATCGGTGACGCGTACTTTAGTAGCGCTTTGTAATTTTATCATTTTTAGGTGTCAAACTAACATATTATTATTAAACCATTCAACGCAATTGTTCCTTACTCAAAGACATATTCAATATCCTAATAGAACAATAAGATAAAAAAAAATTACCCAAAGCATTAAAAAAAAATTGAATTTCGGAAAATAATTATTATCTCGGTGTCAGATTGAGCTGTGTAGACGCGTTAGAAAGATTTTTAAAGGGTTTGCATTCCACTCAAAAGAATATTGTAATAAAAGTCATATTTCTAAATGGCCATACCTATTACAATATTCCACGATTTTTTATCCCTCATTGTACTTTCCTCAAAACGATATATTTTATTTTTTGTGTATTTACCAAATAACCTTTTACATATAATTTATTCAGTGTGTGTAAAAAACCAAAAACGTCGTAGTTTTCTTTTGTGTACATTTTAACCTGTTTATAGTGTGTTTTTTGTTTTATAATTTTATTATTTTCTGAAGGTTTTGTTTGTATATACTAAGAATAATTTTCTATCAATTTGTAAAAATGTGTAAAGACCTTTTGGGATATTTTTTCAGTATTTTTAAGTAGAACTTCGGTTTTAAATACATAAAATGGTGGTAAATACGCAAAAAAACACTGTTAAAATAACTGCATTCTCAATATGTAAGTGAAAAAGTGCCTAGTAGTATGTTGAGACTTTTTCTAACATTTAAGACGAAAAAATATATTTTCAAAATCGAAAAATTACTTGCAAAATAGTATTTTTGGTGAAATTTTTCAAAACGAGGGGGCGCTAGTTACATTGATTTTGGACATCAAAGGGCGGCTGCTATCACGCGGTCTGTCAAGTCAGTTTTCTTTGATCTTCATCATTAATGAAGGGTATTTTTACTTGCGCATTGCACCGTTACTGTTACTCAGACACTACCAAAGCCATAGGATTTATTTTAAGATCTACCGGGTGACACAAAAAGTCTATAACCACCTCCCACCCAATTGTTAATGCAAAAATTTACAAATTTCAGATAAGCGTTTAAATTGTTATTTTTCAGCAAAATCAAATCTTCAAAACCACAGGTTGTCATATGTAATATCTAGTAACAATATGTCTGCACAACTTGAGCCTTGGTCAGGGCAGGACTTACTTTAATTTTATATAAATAATAATATAACAAGCAAGGAACAATTTGAAAGTTATCTTAAAGGATACGTGTCAAAGGCAAATTACAACAAAATTAACAATAACATTAACATTAGCATTTTAAAAACTATAAGCTTTTATACTAAAGAACTGGTTGAGAGACTTAATCCACGTCCCAAAACATATAATTGCTAGAATATTCATTATTTTTGCTAATGTTTGTGTAATAAATAGATCATTGCACTTATATGTGGAGTTCCACAAGGATCAATATTAGGTCCGTTATTATTCTTAATTTACATTAATTCCGTTTCTAAATTGAACTTAAAGGGCAATATAAAGCTATTTGCAGATGATATAGCAATTATTTATTTTGCTGAAACTCTTGCAGAAATGTATTTTGATATTAATAATGATTTAAAAATACTTCTTTCTTGGCTTCAATCAAATAAACTTACGTTAAATTTTGCAAAATCTTTTATGTTTATAACTAAAAATAAAATAAATTCCATCATTAACCCCTTAACATTTAATAATGAAAATATTCAATATTCTAAAACGACAAAATTTTTAGGATTAGTTTTAGACTAAAATTTAAATTGGAAATGCCATATCCAGTATATTATCAACTCGATATCTCCTTTGGTATCTGTTTCGTACAGAGCTAGATATTTCATTCCTTTGAAATACTTTTAAAATATATATTTTTCATTAATATATTCAAAATTACAATACTTAGCTTCTGCATGGGGATCTGCTTGTTTATCAAACTTAAAACCATTACAAAAATTGCAAAATAACGTTATTAAATGTATACACAAATTACCACATTTAGAACGAACTGTTAATATATATAGACCGAAAGGGTATTTACACGTTTAAAACATTTATAAATTAAAAATTTGTATCCTAATTCACTTTATTATTTTAAAAGAAAAAAATCAAACGTAACACTTTAGGATAATAAGACATTACATGATCATAACACCAGACATTGTATAAATTATCAAACTATACCAGTTAAATGTAATTTCGGAAAAAAATCGCTTTTACATGACGAAATAATAAAATATAACAATCTTCCAAAATATATCAGAAAAATTAAAAAATTGGCAACTTTTAAAAAACAATTAAAGAGATATTCACTAAATTAAATTATTTATACTATTTTTTTAAAATTGATTTTATTAATGAATTAAATTGGATTAACTTCCATTATTTTTTATTGTTATTTTTTTTAATGGTTATTATTTTCTATATTATGTTGTCACTTTCCATGTAATGAACTGTAAAAGTTAGTTTGGAATAAAGACATTTTGAAAGTTACTTTTCAAGAAAAATCAACATTTGACGGACACACAAAGTTCAACAATATACACACACACAAAACAATGGCAAAATACTTTCTGAAAACATTGAAAATCACAAAAATATTCTTAAAAAATAAACTTTGATTTAATCTAATTGGTAAATCAAAATCGGAATGTGACTGCTCTGCGAGTGTCCGAGGTTGGCGAATGAAAGAATAATAGACAGACGAGTTAGAAAAGATATATGCCGGTGCAATGGCGTAAGAAAAATATGCCTAATATATTTGAGGTGCAGTTCGCATATTACTTGTTGACGCTTTTCAAGATGAATCTATTCTACAGTGACCAGTAAAATCCGCATCATATGGGATTTTTTTTATTAATAACTTTATCCGAAATTGGACTTTGGCACCAAGTTCTGCTTCGATCGAGATGAAAATTAAGCAAAAAAATAGTAGTCACGTGATTCGCATTATCTGTCAAATTTAAATTTTTTCAAAAAAATAATTCAAAAGTAGGGTTATTTCTGAAAGTATCGAAAAAGGTTATTAGAAAATTTTTTTTTAATGCAGTTTCTAGCCCACATGCAAAATTTTAGCTGCATAAGATATTTTTGATTTTTTACCCATATTTTGTAAATTGCACCACATTTGCAAAATAAGACTCAACGCAACCTACATAAAACTTCTTAGTTTTGACAATGCTTTATTTCAGATACATTTTCTTTAAAGTAGCGTCATATTAAAGGTGTGTTTTTCTACAAAATCAATATTGGTCGCATGTGATGCAAAGTTTAGTTGTTTTTGACCCTGTATAAGGTAACTTCATAAAATAAGTATTTTTGAAAACGTAGTTTGTGTCTGAAAGTAATAAACCTTAATATTAAGACAAAAAAGAACTCAGTGTCATCAGTAAAGTATTAATTAAGTGGAAAATACATTTTAGTGGTGGGTAAAAAATCAAAATTATTTTATGCAGCTGAAATTTTGCATGTTTGCTAGAAAATGTATTTAAAAAAAACTTTCTAATAATTTTTTTCGATATTTTCGGAAATAATCCGTTTTGATTAATTTTTTGGAAAAAATTAAAATTTGACAGATAATGCGAATCACGTAACTACTATTTTTTAACTTAATTTTCATCTCGATCGAAGCAGAACTTGATGCCAAAGTCAAATTTCGAATAAAGCTATTAATAAAAAAAATCCCATATGATGCGGACTTTACTGGTCACACTGTATATCTTCGTCGTGTACCTGTAAATATATGGCCATTTATGTATCCATCTATCTTCAAAGCAACGACTGTTTGTGTCACCGAGGTGACCCGGAATAAATAATGTCAACAACTAGGTTCATAAAGCATGGCATTAGAAACTGATAGTTTAACATATTGACGTTATAACCGTACGATACAAAATTGAATAAAACTGTCAAAATCAATGCTACTGGTAACGTTTCCTTTAAATAAAAATTGTGATATGTACAGGCTAGTTTTGATACGCTAAAATTAATAATAGAGACATATCACTTTTAATTTTTGCACGTAATTTTTTCGGCTGTTTCTAAATTAAATCTTTTCGCTCTTAATTTCCGATTTTTCAGACAAATGATGGGAATAATCGATCACTTGTCTTGTCAAACTATGGAACGAAAAGATTTACATTTAAGAACAAGCATTTATGGACGTTTAGAAGCAAAAATGTTGGATCGAGGTTTTTGACATAAACTCATAGTAAGGCAGCGGTTCTCAACCTGTGGAGCATGTATACATGGGTTTGTTGAAAGTACCTTAATTTAAACTGAAAACAAATCGAATTTACTTCAGATTTCATTGGTTTTCGGTTCAAACCGATAACTTATTGATTTGCAGCGCTCCTGTTATTGTGTCCTTACATATGATTTCCTGTCAACATTTTACCTATTTATATATGTTTGTTGGAGTAAAAGTCTTCCTCCACAAAATTTTGTTTTTCTTTCCTATTTATACTTTCAACTCCACTTTAAGCATTGACTATTTTTTCAAATATCTAAAGGTTGAGGATCGCTGTCTGTAGAAAGGTAAAAACAAAGACACGGCATTGTGTTTAAGGTTAAACTTTTTTAACATTGTTACATGTACACTTTTTTGTCAGTCGGAAGTTAATAGCTTTATTTTGTTCCTCTATTTTGACGAGGATACTATAAACTTGAATTTTTGTTGCACTAAGTGACTTTAAAACAATAATTTTTTAGGTTTTATATTTTTGCTTTATTTTGATGTTAATTATCATAAGGTTGAGCTTCAACATTTGCTTCTAAACAAGAAATTAAAAGAGCAGCTATTGTATTTGACGGTGCCTTTGAAAACAAAAAGAATATATTTGGTGGACGATCTAAACAATACTCTATAGGAATTTCACTGTATTTACAGATCAATAAACGCGGTTAATGCCGCTGATTAAGGCTCCTTTTATACTGGGATTCTGAATCTCGGAATCTCTGCTTCACATTTAACGTAGCGCTTAAGCAAAGCGTTTAGACGCGCGTCTTTTTGGAAACAGAATCGCGATTCTAAATTTCGGAATCGCACTAATTTCAGCCGCCCGGCTACGGGATTCGAATCGGCGAGAGGTCTAGCATTGGTTTATATGTAATCGTTTTCACTGCGATTCTCGTTCAGTAGCCTCTTGCCAGCTCCATATAAAGGGTCGTTTCTGTACGAATAAAGAATTCATTATGGATGTTTTAAAAACTCTTTTCGACACTGACAAGTTCATATCGTCAATACAGGCACGTCCAAGCTTATGGGATACTTCGGCAGAAGAGTATTCGAATAAAACAATAAAACAGGCACACTGGGTGGAAGTGGCTAAAGAAATTTTGTCTTTTAAGATATTGTGTAGCTCGTCATAAGACCGAATTGACATTCTGAAACAGTTAAAAAATTTCTCAGAGTGTTCTCGTACATTTTTATACAGTAAAACGTATCCTCTTGCTGTATTACGTTCGCTAATTATTGGATGAACCCACATTCTACGTTTCCTAAGGTTTTTCTTTTTTTTTACACACGATCTGATAATAATATAGCAACAGCGCTTCTTCTACTGCATTCATTTTAACACTGAACAGAAGCGTGCGGCCCTGGAATTAATGGCCTCTCCACAAAATTGCCGAAACCGCGCAAGATTAGAAAAGTATGCATTCCGAATCTCGTTAGAATTCAGGTGAGATTCTGCATCCCAGATACTGAATCTCTCATTCAGAATCCCAGTATAAAAGGAGCCTAAATGTTACTACGAAAGTTTTTTTTAATCGGATTTAGGGAGTGGAAAAAATATTATATTCGATGCTGACCAGTTTCGATTTTTTTTTGTCAGCCCTCCTTGGGGCCAAACTCGTTCTCCTCGCTTCTTAAATCTCCAATGTGTTAATATGCATAAAGAACGGATGTCATTGTTTAGATATTTTTTGATCGTTCGCTATTTTATTTAAGATAAAATACACCCATAACCAATAAAGCCAAACAAAGGCAATCATAACTTACAAAATATCACAAAAATGGGTTTTTGTGGTTTTTAGACGGTTTAAAATGAACTACAGTATGTCAGTCTTGTTCATTTCTTTGCATTAGTTTTATATAGGTTGTTCATCAAGATCTATAAACTAACTAGGTTGTCTCATTCGATGCTGACCTACCTCAATACGGCGGCCGGCCCGCATCGTCATTCTCTCTACTACGCGCGTTAATGGCATCCTAGGTCGCCAGGCGACGTCACTTCTTCCGCCCTACTCGCCCGTACCCCTCACCCGAATTCTGTTCTATGAGGCATACTCTGGTACCAAAATAATTGGCAGTGACTCATTTTTACCGGGGTGTGTAAGACGTAAGGGGAACGCCAATTCCAGAGGCGTGTCATTTTAAACAATAATAAATCAAAAAATATATGAATTTCTTGTTTATTATTATAATACATTTACATTATATAATAATTTACATTTACTAGGTATATCTAATAAATTAAACTGAAAAATAAATGAAGCTTTTACATTTGGTGATCTAATGCAGTAATAATTAGAGAAACTAAATTACGCAGGTATAAAATCCAAGACGAATAATAAAGCAACGGTATAAGCTATTTTCATAAATTATTTTATTGTACTACATAATAATAGAAAGATGTAATAGTGGATTAAGGGCAAAACCTAATTATTGTTACTTAATGAACACTACTTGGTAATACTTTGACAAATTATATTCCACCCCGACATTAAAAAGTGTTATGATGACATAATATTATATACGTTACAATTTTAAATGCATTATTACCATTACAGCGATTATTCACTATCTGATGATGAAAACATTTCATTACTGTCGCTACTGCTGTCATCCGCAGGATTTATAATAATAGGTTCCACCATGACTTCAACTCGTATATCTAAGTCCCACATTTTTTTTTTTACGCCCTCGACATGTAATACGCACTTATGCCAATCCGCTGCTTGTACATTCGCTATTGCCGTTTTCAACAGTTCTTTAACATCTTTTAATTTAAATGTTCTATTTTCACGCGCCACTTCGCCTTTTATCTGTGCCCTTATAAGCTCGATTGGATTTAGTTCACAATGGTAAGGCGGTAAACGTAATATTGTAACACCTCGTTCACGAGCCATTTCATCCACTACATATTTCGTATATTTTTTTTTTGTGAAGTCTTGCAAGATCGAGCAACTGGACTTTTAGCATTTTTTCGCCAAATGGAATATTTTTTTCTTCGTGTCAGTCAACAATCTTTTCTTTTCGCCACGCAGAAGTTGGCAAAGCTTCCACCCGACGGCTGTGGTATGGTGCATTGTCCATCACGATTACCGACCCACGTTCAATACGCGGTAAGATGGATTTAAACCAATCTTCAAACACTTTCGAGTTCATATCCTCATGATAATCACCGGTTTTACGAGATTCAAACACGTTTAACCCACCTTCAAGAAAACCAGAATCACTCCCGATGTGGGTTATAGTTAACCGACGACCTTTTCCTGAAGGAGCTTTCAATCCAGTGGACAGTCCATTGATAAAGGCGTTACTTCCATCTTTAATGTTGAGATCTTGCCAAATGTAATTCACAGTATGTCCTTCATTTATCCATGTCTCGTCCGTAAAGTAAATTAGTTTCCCTGCACAGCGATATTGTTGCATTTCTTCTAGATACTTTGTACGCCACAATACGATTTCTTCCTTTTCCACCAAAATACTTTTGCGATTTCGTTTTAAGAATCGAAAATTCAATTCTCGTAGTGTACGCATTAGAACTCTTCGTGAAATTTTTGGCATATTTTCATCCTTTTCAATTTCGGCAGAATTTTTTTTTTAATTCGGAGGTTCATTTTGAAAAAAAATGCATGCACTTTTCGGCGAATGGCTAACTTTGTTTGCTGATCAATAAAAATCTTTTTCCGTCCTCTTGTCTCCTTCTGATCGGGCACTTTAGTATTCCTGTTTTTCTTGATAGTTCTATAAACAGTACGGCAAGATGTCTTAGTCAATGTGGCACAAAGTTCTGCTGCATCAGTAAATGATATTCCACTGTATGTCGTCGTTTTTTAACTTGTTGGTTACTACCACTTGATAAACTCGCCTGCATTATAATATTTGCTGTTTTGAATAAAGCACAAAAATGATAAAACTGAATTGCTAATATCCTTTCGGTTGAATCTTGTCTACGACACTGAACGTTGATTAGATGCGATAAGAAAGCGAGCGAGCGCCTCTAAACATGGGTTTTCCCACCTGTGTTGCCAAATTAAGTAAAACAGGTACCGTAGGGTGAAAGGTACGTGCCTTAATGACGTGGCGATTTCGGTAAATTTTATGGAAATTTCAGTGAAATGTATTAAAACTTGGCAACATGTAGTGACCTATTTATGCACAATCTTATCAAGCGGTTAGGGATGTTTTTAGTTAGCTTAAAAGTGGGCGAATCAATGTTAATTATTTTCTCCGCACATTGTTAATGGTGGTTTGAACAGCTTTGCCAATTATTTTGAGACTGTTTTTAGTTTATAGACCTTGGTTGTTCATAAAATATATGTCATAATTTTGAATCTTAAGCTTTAAAGACAAACTACCGTTCGAGAATTGTATTGAAATTATAACTATACAGAGTATCTACTTATATTTTAAACCGAATCTACACGTTGTCCGTCCATATACTAATAGTAAGTTGGAAGAGTAACAAATAGTACTCACACTCCGCTGTATCGCATCTCGCTAATCGTTCTGGTGTCATGCCTCCCGCTCGGACTAAATTTTAGTGCTATTTATGCTACCAAAGGAAGTATGTGGAGGATGTACTGTGTTGGACACAAGTGCCCTAAAACTTACGTACTCAATTTTTGGTTTGTTTATCAGTACATTTATTTGCCGTCTGAAAGAAATAGTTATATTCTGTGTAAAATAAATAACGTTCCGTAGGAAATGTTCGAAATAATCAATATTTATTTGACATTAATTGAATTGAAGCGGGAGGCGCGACACCAAGAGAACGATGAGCGAGATGTCGCGATACGATGGAGTGGGGGAAACATAATCTACCTATTTCTGTTTGCTTTGAGATGCTTATACCAGGATATGGGCAGACAACGCATTTTGACCGGTGTGTCAATTTCGTTTAAACATAACCAGATACACTGCATATTAAGATCTACAGGGTTAATCTATACAGTGTGTCCAAAAAAGTATGCAACATATGGGAAAGTTTTTTATCGCAGATTTCTCAGAAAATTTTATTCTTTATAAAAGTTGGTGCGTGCATTCCTTAAAACTATAAATGCATATTTCATATTTTACCTGCGGCTAATAGTAGGGGAGCAAATTCCATTTTTTCGAAATTGCCTTAAGAGTAACGTAGGTACCTTAATTATTAGAAATAAAGCAAAATTTTATATGGAAATGTTTTTGCAAATTAAAAACTTAGTCCAAATACGAAACTTGAGAGGTGTGTCAATTTTAAATTTTTTTATATGCATTTCTTTAAAATAGGTTTTTGGACTTCAGCGCACTGGGTGTAAATGACAAATAAATTATTAATTATTTCCAGTAATATGATTCTATTATCATTTTGTTTAGAACATAAGTTGGCTAAAATGTGTTTAAGTAGGCGTGCAACACGCTAATATCAACCAACTCGTAACATTGAAAGGCTTTAAAAAGTTTGCAACTACTTAATCCATTTTTATTATAAACCCACGTTTAAGGTATTTAATAAATATATTAAAATTGCGTAAACAAAAAATCGACTAGAGGTGTACCGTTTAGGGGAAAATAGAGATTAACCAAAAAAAAATAAAAATTGTGACACCTAACTTAAATTTTGTATTTGGACTAACTTACTTATTTGCAAGAAAATTTCCATATAAAATTTTGCTGTATTTCTAATAATTAAGGTACTTTACTCTTAAGGAAATTTCGAAAAAATGGCATTTACTCCCTAACTATTAGCCGCAGGTAAAATATGAAATACAGTGTGTGTATAAAGTCTGGAAACGGCTTAATAACATCACAATTTACTGGCCGATTTAAACCAAATTTGGTACAGTTGTGTAAGAGGATCTAACGCACCGAATGACGATATTGGCGTTGTTGCCAGCTTTTTAGTTTGTCTGGAATTCGAACGAATTTTATATTTTTAAATATAACACCCAGTATATTTTTACATTTTTAAATTCCACATTAAATTATAATTATTTTTTATTAAATGCATTATTAGTCTATACTTCATAGTTTCCGAGATATCGACTCTCGAAAAGTGACATTTTTGAACTTTGACAGCTTATAACTTTCTAACAGTACGTCTTAGAGCAAAACGGCTTACATGTCCCTATCTTCAATTTTTATTATCTTCCCAAAAAAATCAACTTCCGGTTAAACCGGATGTAACTCGAAAGCAGGAAATATAGTTGTTTCGGTTTAACTGGAAGTTGATTTTTTTGGGAAGATAATAAAAATTGAAGATAGGGACATGTAAGCCGTTTTGCTCTAAGACGTACTGTTAGAAAGTTATAAGTTGTCAAAGTTCAAAAATGTCACTTTTCGAGAGTCAATATCTCGGAAACTATGAAGTATAGACTAATAATGCATTTAATAAAAAATAATTATAATTTTATGTGGAATTTAAAAATGTAAAAATATACTGGGTGTTATATTTAAAAATATAAAATTCGTTCGAATTCCAGACAAACTAAAAAGCTGGCAACAACGCCAATATCGTCATTCGGTGCGTTAGATCCTCTTACACAACTGTACCAAATTTGGTTTAAATCGGCCAGTAAATTGTGATGTTATTAAACCGTTTCCAGACTTTATACACACGCTGTATACATTTTAAGGCATGCACTAACTTTTATAAAGAATAAAATTTTCTGAGAAATCGGTGATAAAAACTTTCCCATATGTTGCATACTTTCTTGGACACACTGTATACATCGCTGTAGTTAGAAAACACCGACATTTTTTCCCCTTTTTTATATAGGTTTTGCGAAGGAAAAAAAAACACTTTGCATTGTCAAAGACCAAAAATTATTTAGAAATATCATATTTCTTTTACAAGTCCAGTAATTCAATGGATAGTTTTGCACTGGTTGTATTATGCATACCTTAACGATCTTACCACTATATTGTATTATGCGCCTATTGTTAAATTGTTGTAGATAATAGTATATTATTAGCCAAGGTTTAGACAGTAGTAGCTGTCTAAACCGTAGTTAATATAATTTGTTTCCCACTACAAACACAATATTTATAAGCTACTTATTTTTACAGTATTAATAAATCATAAAAAAAAATAGGTATGTATTTAAACAATTGCTCCTGTAACTTTTTTAATCAAGTTACCTGTGCTGGTCGATAATAATTGGTTGGTTGCCTAGCTACAAGAAATCACCTTCCATGTTATTAGTGCAGAATCAAAAAGTCAAGTTACCTGCTTTCAAATAGATTGTTCTAATTATTAATCATGGTCAATAATAATTGACAAGGTAGAGAAAAACTATTTCTAAGGTTAATAATCGATGAATAATGGTTGTTTTATAGGTTAGTAAATTTTCCACTTAGAAGTAGCTGTCTAAACATTGGTTAATAATATACTATTATTCCTTATTGTGCAAGGAAGATGACCTCGGCTGGCAATTTTAAAAGCTCTGTTGGCTGTCAACCAATCAAAAGTTTTCTCGGTGACGTTGTTAGTAATTTGAGGTTAGAAGATGTTGCCATATCAACGGCGTCACGATTCGTATGTAACTGAGAGACAAGATTTAAATAGTGTTTGATTGACGAGCAGCCGACAGCGCCAGCGTTTATCGGACTGGTACTAGTAAATGCTAAGTATATTGAGCCTAATGAATAAAAATGTAGCAATTGCTTTTTCTTATAAAATCGAAATAATTTCTTGAAAGCCAATGAATAAAAACTAAAGTAATTAATTTTGCGTCCAGCAATTGCTTAAAAGTGCAGGAATTGCTTCTTGTCAATGCTTTTTCTTAAAAAAAAAATAGAAGCAATTACTATCGTTTGCTTAAAATGTGATGAATAAATTAAGGAATTGCTTTTTCTAGTGTAGCGATTGCTTTCAACTTTTTAAGGTAGGTCGACCCCTGCATCATTTGCTTGGTGCAGTCAACTTTAGTTCTCCGCGGCATACACGTGCGTTGCTCTTAATTTGTGTCTTCGATTATGGCTGAATATATGAACGTCCGTAAAAGAAAAATCCAGTGTACGTAAAAATTGCAGATATAATGATTTCAGAAAGTTATATCGATTTGACTGCGAAAATGTTGAGTGGTTGCAACTTTTTTTACTGATACTGGTAAAAGGCGAGGGGGTGCACTGTCGCCTTTAAATAAGATTAAAGTCTTTCTGCGGAAATTGTCGGATCCGGGCTTTCAAAATTCTGTATGCGAAGAACTCGGTGTTCACCAAACTACTGTCTGTAAGACATACACTTCTGTAATGGATGCAGTTTTGGAGAAGGCCAATATTTTTATTAAATTTCCTACAAGTGCTGAAGCTGTCGTGGAAGCTAAACGGTTATGGTCAGAGAGATTTATTTATGTTCCTTCAATTTTGAACGAATATCAATTGCTTGCCTTTAATTTCTTCATCACTACTATCACTTTCCATTTTCACTAAAATCTGCCATATCACAAATATAAGATGCGACTGCAATGCGACTAAATTGGAAGAAGCACATAGAGCATTTAGAGACCTTCTTACTGATCAGACTATGATAAATAAAATGAAAAATTATTCCAGATGTAACATGGTGATGGAAACCATCACAAATGACAGTTTAAAAAACGTGGTGCAACTTCTAACAATTTCTCATGGAAATGCCACAGCAGAAAGGGGATTTTCTGTTAATAAGGAGATTTTGGTGGAAAATTTAAAAGAAGAGTCACCTATAGGCCAAAGATTAGTGTACGATTCACTACAAAAAATTGGAGGAGTTCAAACTATGGACATTACAAAATCCATGATACTTTCCATGAGAAATGCCTATTCAAGGTACAACACAGCACAAAAAGATAAAAAGGCAAAAAAAGGTTGAGAGCGACTTGAAAAAAGCAGAAAAAATGAAGCTTCAAAAGCAAGCAGAAGAACTGGAAACTAAAAAGAAAAAAATTGTCGAACAATCACAAAAAGTTTAGAACAAGAAATCGTAAAATTAAAAAAGTAACTATATTATTTGGTTGTGCTTAAGCCATGTGTTTTTCAAATAAATGTTTTAAAATTTAACAATGAAAGTGTAGTTAATTTAGGAAAACCCAGCCGGGAAATTTTCAAAAACCGACCGGGAATTAGTCGGGAATTTTGTTTTCGATTTTTGCTAGACACCCTGTGTAAGAAAAACAGCAATTGCTTCAAAATTTTATTCATATCCAGATCTAGCAATTGCTTTTACTAAAAAGTAATCGCTTCAAGTAATTGCTTAATTTTTATTCATTAGGCTCATTGCGAACATGTCGGTATTTTTTCAGTCAGCTGGTGATGCGTTTAAATTGTGAAAAATTTTGATAGAACTGTAATTTTGTATCTTCCAAAAATGGCTCGTTAAAAGTGGACTTTAAAATTCAATTTGTAATAAATCTAGTAGGCTGTGAGTGGATCCCTTTGGTTTTAAAAATTTTTGAAAAATGGTAAAGGAAACTAATTTTAATATTTTTATGAAATTATGAAAAATGATTGTATTTTCGACAACCGAATTTTAATAGAAATGGACAATACATATTTGACTAAGGAAGTATGCATATCCCAGATAAAAGATAATGTTAATAGGATGTGACATCTCTGCGCGGTTGATCTGCTTCTTTTGCAGGATGGCCGTTGTGATAATATTTTTTTAACATTTTAAAATAAATGTGTTAAATTACCCTGGAAGTTTATTCCTTTATACATTTTTGTTTTTAATTTGACCTTTACGGCTCTTCTACCCTCTTACAGGCGATTTCATTAGGAATGTTTTTATTGAGCGGTCATGTTCGATATTTATTATACCGTGAAGACAAAAACACAGAACAGAACTGTAACAAATGGATTAAAAATTTTAAAAAAGGTATAAAGGATCAACCTTAGCAGTTCCATGCCGGTATTTTGGTGATTCGTAGAATCAACAAATATTTTTTAATATAGGCCTTTCAGTCTTTCGTATTAATACTTCTTGTATATTTAAAATAACAACCCAACGGCCACCCTGTATATTGAGTTACCTGTACTTTTTGCCCGTCGCTGTATATCTCTTTAAGTTTAACCTTTCAAAATTGACAATAACAAAATTTTTATCTATTCCAAGTTTTGCAATGACATTTTTATAGAGTTACATTATAGATATCTATACCTGAAAAACAAAATTTTGTAAATTCTTTGTTTTGACTACTTTAATAATTATTACATTCTGTTGGCTTTGTCCATATGTAGGTATTCACTACGTCATGTTTTACCAATAAAGCCGTATTTTCTGTTCCCGCAGAAGCCAGTGGCTCAGGGTTTTTCATCTGATCAACCACGTCATTCTACTTTCGCTCGCCATTGGCCCAACGATGTGTCAAAAATGGTGGTTGTGGACACACCCAATGGCTATTAATTTGGTACACTGATGCACCGCGTACGGTCGACAATGCAGGATACGAAAGGAATTTATTAAATCCGATAAGACGAAATCTTTAGCTGATATTGTGGCATATCGGACAAGTGTGTAACTGTTTTTTATATTGGAATACACAGGGATCCACTTCGTGATTTGTTTAGTTGTCTACCTTTCGATATTACCAGTGGGACTGCCTTTTATATTGGAGTTAATTCCGCTGGGATGGCGCTACGGTGTATTGATGGCCGCTCTGCTGCTGTAAAAAGGCTTTTAATGCATCTTACCGCTGTATCGGGATTGCTTAGGTTATGGCTGCCCGTAGAGTCCTAACAAGGACGAAACGGCCGTCATGGTCTACCCGCCCCAGGGTATCCATTGTGCTTGGATCTCCGTGTATTCCAATATAAAAACAGTTACACACTTGTCCGATATGCCACAATATTCGCTTTTAATTATTTTCGCGGACACTATATTGCCTTCTAAACGTTTTTTTTGTTTGTGGGTCTCCCACTACTTGTTCACTCCGCGCCGATAAGAACCAAATTTAGCACCATATGATGGATTTAAAAGGTACGTGTATTATTACCAGCGTAATAATAACACTCTTTACTCATTTTACGACAGCTATTACTCAAACCCACGATATTTCGGTCACAAGTTACTTCATAATGCAAGGGTGGGCACTAGAACAGTCTGTGGTGGTAATAAATAACATATGTATATAACATAAAATGGGGGACTACTTACGTTTTATTACTCAGCAGGGTAGGAGACTGATAATTGCTTTCGGAATAAAGCCATCGGCAGACAGAGAAATAGAGAGTAACATGTGGAGGCCATCACTAGATGGCCTACTAGTTATTCACCTTTTTAACTACGCATTGACAAAGTCACGGTTAGTAGTTAAAACAAATAATTCATTTTGCTGTAAGAGTTATTTTGCTTTTTGATCAATATTTCGTTTGCCTACACTTTGAAGTTAAAAAAAAGATTCGATTTATGAAGTTATAAAAGCGGGAAGAAATGTCACCAATCAACAACTTTTAATCTTGAAACTGTAAGTAATTGCTTGGTCGTTTTGTGGTAAAAAGACCGTTGATCAAAAAATGAAATGGCGGAAACGCCAGTAATTTTAGCTACAGGCAACATACAATAATTTATTGGTCGATTTGAAATAAAATCTGAAACTTAATTTTGTAGAGTCTAAGCCACGTTTTATGTTTTTAACTTGTAAAATAGAGATTTTATTATTACTGTACAATTGTAAATAATAAGCACAGATGATTTTAATAAAAATATTTATAGTTTAAATCTAGTATTTATTTTAAAAAATTACGCAGAGCGTGACTACATACAGTGGGCCGTATTCATAAAGAAATGCTAATACTTGCAGAATATGAAGGAAATCCCTCAGCTCGCATTCATAATATTCCGAGTAAAACCTTATACTTATAGAGTATAAGCATATCCTTTCCAAAAAAGTATTTGGTTATTCATAAACGTTACCTTTTACTCTAAATAAAAAGGATATCCTTCAATAATTTTGAGTGTGGTCAGTAGCAGACTCAGTCGTGTAGTGATGGCAGATGTTCTGGAACAGAGAGATTAAACACTACAAGCAGCGTTTACCAACACTTGTTCGTGATTACAAAGAATTATACCGGTTTGAAGAGGAAAATGTGCTATGGCTTGCCAACACATTTTTGGGAATAAATGCTAAAACTCGAGGAGGTGCGTTATCATCCGTCCTAAAAATGAAGATATGTTTACGCTATCTCAGTGACCCTGGGTATCAGAAAATTATTGGTCGAGAACTGGGTGTAAGTCAACCTACAGTATCTCGTACAGTGACTGCCGTAATTGACAGCATAGTTGCGCAATCAAATTACTGCATAAAGTTTTCGTCTATTAACAATGAACTTATGGATGCGAAACAGTTATGGCAAAGCAAATATAGATTTCCGACAGCAATTGGTGTAGTTGACTGTACCCACATAGGAATACTGAAACCAAATCGCCATGGTGATGAGTATGTTAACCGAAAAGGTCATCCTACACTGAATGTGGAAGCCACTTGTGATGCAAGATAAATGTTCACTAGTATGGACCTTAGTTGGCCTGGATCGGTTCACGATTCAAGAATATGGAGAAATTCACAAATAAGGGTTCATTTACAAAATAAAAACGACGTGCTACTTGCTAATGATGGATAGGGAATAGAGCCGTGGCTCATGACTCCATTCAGAAATCCCGCTCGAGGTCCTAAACTAAATTATAATAAACTTTTGAAAAAAGAGAGAGTGATCAATGAACCTTGTTTTGGTCAACTGAAACGTCGATTTCCTATTTTGCAATATGTTTGCCAAGTGAAATTGGAGAATGTGCCAAAAATAATTGTTGCCTATATTGTGCTTCATAACGCGGCAAAAACTATAAAATAAAAGTTCAAATTTAATTTAGTTTTATTATTTACGCCATAACAATATCAAATCATTTTGGTTTTTAAAAAAGAAAACTCGAATAATTATAATACGTTTATTCACATACCCACTACTTATTCTTGGAGGATATCCTTGCAAGTATAAGGTAATCGTTATGAATACGAAAAAAAGGAAATGCCTATGCTCCTACCTTTTTCTTCAACTCAAATCCTTATACTTCTACCTTATACTTACAAGGATATCCTTCAGTTTTATAATTACGGCTCAATGTCAAAACAGTATATTGCCAATGACGCTATTGAAAAGTAAAGCCACTACGCAACTCGTTACCGCGATAGTGAGCATGCGCAATTTGTATTATAAACGACAAATGTTAGCTGTTGCTTCGATGCAAACAGAACCGGTCACTCATTATTTTTATATTTGTCTTGTAGTGTTTGTGTTGTCTAGTTTACAATAAAATCACTATAATAGCGCCTTTTAATTTGTAACTCTGGTAAAGGTACCTAAACTACCTTTGCTATCCTATGTAATAAAGTAGTGTTTCAAAAATTTAGCACCAAAACATAATTATAATTAAATTAATACATTTTAAGCCGGCCCTGTTTAGTGTTTACATGGTCCTTTGGAGGACTTGAGGTAGGAGGCCGATCGCAATGCATTGGATTCGGTCCCAAATTAGCATCGGTAATTCAGCTTTACGAGTCGCTGTAAGATGGCGCGCGTGTTCGAAGTGGGCTATCAAATAATGGTTTCTTATGGACGCAATAACTATTTTTATTTAAATTAGTTCTTTAAGGAACAAATAAGGACTTTTATATGAATTTACACTTACTTTGTTATACTTATTAGTAAACTCGGCCTGTATAAAGTTCAAACGATGCTTGGTTTTTAAAATACAGGGTATTAAACATTCTAGCTATACCTTTGGAGCTAGAAAGAGACTTATTTGGCTGCGTTTTCTCTCTGAAAAAGATCCTGTCTTACACCCCGACACAAAGCAAACTCTACTTTTATAAATTGTACCATTATTTATTATAAATATGGAAATTAATTACAATACAACGTTATTTGTCTTGTCTTGCCTTCAAACATTATTTGTTATTTCGAAAAATAAAATGTCAATTGTCAAAAGTAAAAGCACAGAAAAATAAAGGGTTTAAGTAAAAGTTAAAAACTATGGAGGATCTAGTTTTCCATATTAAAAACGAAGAAGAAGAAGACAACATTAGCCCACTTCGGACGCGAGAGCCATCTATCGGCCAATAGCGAACTAACCAAAAAACCGGGACAGAATTTGAAAAGGCTGCCATTATCGATCGGCCTCCTACCCTATAGTTCTCCATACATGGTCCACAAAATGATGTGAATTGTACAATCTTGTAACGTGCCATTAGCAATATACTGGTTATATACAGGGGGTCCTAAAAGGTATGGTCAATAATTTGGAATTTAGTAGATTCGTTAAAAATAAAGTAAGAACTTTATATAAAATTGGGTCCTATATCCACTAGAGGTGTGCAACAAAATCGATTAAGCGATCAATCGATTACCTATTCGATTAGAGATAATTATTTTTATTTTCGATTAATCATTCGAAAAAAATAATTTTACGATTTTTTGATTAATCGATTAAGTAATCGAAAAAAACATTTTTCGATTAATTGATTAACCGAAAGAAATATTTTTCGATTAATCGATTAATTAGGTATTCGAAAAAAAAATTACGATGTTTTAATTAGGATTATTAATCGAAAAGAAAAACGATTTTTCGATTCGTCAATTGACTAAGAAAACTATTTTCGATTATTCGAAAATATAGGTATGCTTTTGGATTATTGAAGTTGCTAGTTACTTATTATTGCTGTAAGTCTATATATTTATGAGCAACCCTATTACCCTGAAAATCGGTTTAACAAATGTTATAACATATTATTGCAAGACAATCAACGAAATAGTTTGAACAACGTTTCAATCTGTGCACCTTTCATAAAATTAATATTCTGAACGATCCAATATTTGAATCGACTTTTTGATTTATTTTGATTAAATCAATAGATTATTTTCGATTAATCGATTATTTTTTCGATTAATCAGAAATAATCTATTATTCTCGATTAATTAATTATTTTCGATTAATCGGATATAACTAAATATATTCGATTAATCGATTATTTTCGATAAATCGATTATTTTCGATTAATCGATTATTAGGAAATAATCGATTATTTCAAATAATCGAAAATCGATAACCTTTTTTGGTAATCGCACAGCCCTAATGTCCACTTACTACGAAGCTACCCCTAAGGAGGGTACTCTGAAAAAAATATTTTCGAAACCTTTGTAGATACAAATTTAAAATTTAGATATTTTTGAACTGTGGTCTTAAAAATGTCGATCTTTAAGAAATGTCGCCAGAAATAGGGGATAGTACGGTAAAAACAGACATAACTTTTTTTACGCTAACATTTATACTTTTTTAAATCAAATTAGAAAAACCTAACATATTTTATGAAAAAAGGATGCTCTTGGTAAGACATGATTGGACGCGCCGTTTTCTAGTATATTGACCGTACTTTTTAGGACACCCTGTATATGTTAGCGTGACAAACAAACTTTTCACATAGATTTAAGTGTGGAAAATAGATCTATTTTGATTCAAACCAGCCACAATCGAGCAAAGATATACATTGTTTTTATCACAACAAGCCGACAAGACCTGAAATGGTACCTCCCACTAGGTTCCTCATGAATGGAACCATACGTAGAAACAGTAGCAAACACAGACCTGTAATATAAGGAGACCTCCATTGTTTACATTTGGTCCCGATCAGAAATAAATGATGACAAATTACGGCTGATTGTCCTAGATCTACCGCCTGTGTTTGAAAACTAATGTCATAATAATTATATTAGAGGCATTTCTTATGTGTACCTAAATTACATCAATTATTTTGGTTTATGTTATAATGTTTTAGGGAGATCAACGTGGTAACGTTAAACAGGCGTTTTACTCCATTTTACTCGTATTTTGCTACGCGTGACGCAGAATTTTTCATATTCTTTAATTTTCGAACGGTGCATCGTTGCTCAGCTGCTTTTGGTGGGTTGTAGTTTGTTGAGCATTTTTTTTTCCAACAATTTGGTACCATACACTCCCATGCTATTTTAAAATTGGCAGGAAAAAAATTGCCTCAAGTCCCAATCGCAAATTTAAAAGCGTTATGCATTAAAGAAATATAAAGGCGGCTTTGAAAAACAATGGAATGGCTTTGAAAAGCAATATGGCTTTAATTTAAAGTTGTAATGTAATTAGTTTATAAAACATACAATACATACAATCTTGCGGCTTCAGAAGAATTTTTCTGGTCACTCCAAAAATTAAAAGCATATCAATTTGTTCATTTCTAGTAAAACTAACCATTTTATCTAATTTACAATGTAAGTTTAATAAACGAATGGCATTACAATTTTAATTTAAAACCATATTGTTTTTTAAAGCCGCATTTATATTTCTTTACAAAAGGCAATAATGTGTCAATTTTAAAATAGCATATAGTTGCAGTAGCAGTAAGTATCAAATTGTTGGAAAAAAAGCTCGTTTTAAATATCCTAGTGAACCACCATCGTGCCATTTGGAAAAATGAAGTAAACGTCAAGAAAACAAAAGTTCATTTTTTAAACGCTTGTGACACTTAGAAAGTCAATTATTATGACATAATTTTAATTTTTATATACGACTTGACTATAAATTAACAGATTTAATTAATTTGTAGCACTCTAGATTGAAAATAAAAAATAAACAAAAAAATGTTATAACACTCCAAAAATAACAAGTGAGGTGTCATTACACTCATAGTTATGCTGAACCCAAATAAGTAAAAATATACAAGATGTCCCATTTAAAATATCAAAGTCAAGGTCACTTCCGGCCAAACCGGGAGTGCTAACAAATTGAAAATTATGCCAATAAATACAGACTCATCTCTTATGCATAATCTCAAAATTTCATTTTAATATCTATAAATATAAAAAAGTTATAGGGGTGAACGTCTTTTGAGAAACACCCGGTATATTTACATATAAGCAATGATCTGGTAACTATAGATGAAACAATAACAAATTAACCTATTAACATTCCATTCTGAAGTAAATAAACATACACATTTTGCCCCTTCACTTTCTTTGCCAAACTTAAACTGAAACGTATTAACATAATGTAGGCATTTAAGACCTTTGTCTAAAACCTTATAAACATTTTACGGTATAGCGACGCAGCAGTACGATATCCGCCCCCAAATATGTGACCGTCACGACATTGGTTTGAGGCCATGATGACGCCGCTTTATTTAATTTCGTTTAGAGATGTATTGCGGAAAAACATCGATAATTGCGATGCATCGAAAATTTTTTTTAATAGAATTAGATTACAAAACAAATCAAAAATCTAATTATTTTAAGCACTTTAACTGAAACCAAAGGGAAAAGATATATATACAGGGTGTTCCGATGATCATGTTACAAAATTCTAGGGTAGATAAAACACACGAAAATAAGAAAAAAAGTTCATGTGAACATGGGTCCGGAAACGCTTCTTCAGGGAGCTAGGGCCCTTCGAAGATGACCTTCAAAAACTACTTTTCGTTTTATAGCTTCGGTACTACTGCAGCTATCGCAACCAATTTTGGGACATGAAATCTAGTTCGTAGGTTCATCAATTTGAGCCTTCCGGATTTTGTCACCTTTAACCAGGGGCGTACAAACCAAGGGGGTATTTGAGTAAATTTGACCCTACTCCTCTTAGGCTTTAATTTCTTACCATTTTTATATCTGATTATGATTCTCCAATGCCTTTTACATAAAAAAGGTACTCTTAGTAAAAATCGCTATCTGTCACAGTTTCCTCCGAAAATGGCTAAATCCAATCAATAATAAATTATTGGTCTTAAACCAATTATTACGTTGAAATATGAAAATGAGGTTCAGTACAGATAGTTGTCAAAAATCTGTCAATAAAATATTGTGTCGCCAGTGAATCATGGATTATACTTTCGCCGAATATGCCGATATGCTATTAATTTATGGCGAAGTTCATTGCAATGGAAGAGCCGCTTCAAGATTGTATCAGGAGCGGTTTCCTGAGAGGCGTGTACCTGCTCACACGCTATTCGAGAGGGTAAATCAGCGCATAAGGGAAACTGGCTCCGTGAAAATAACGAGGCCAGATAATGGCGCTCAAAGAACTGTACGAACTCCAGAATTTGAGGAAGAGGTACTCCGACAATTCGAGGAAAATCCTAGTGTTAGTACCCGAGCTGTTGCAGAATCCATGAATGTAAGTCATGTACGTGTATGGGAGATTGTTAACGAACAACTTCTTCATCCTTACCATCGCCAAAAAGTGCAGGAATTGAGACCAAATGATTATGCACCCCGCGTAGAGTTTTGCGAGTGGTTTCTTCAACAGTGTACACAAGAACCCCAATTTCCGAAATTTGTGCTTTTCTCTGATGAGGCTGTTTTTACGAGAGAAGGTATTTTTAATTCACGGAATAGCCATGTGTGGGCGGAGGAAAACCCTCATGCTCTTCAAATAAGAGGGTACCAACATCGATTCTCGGTGAACATGTGGGCTGGAATTGTTGGAGAACGTCTAATTGGACCAATCATGTTGCCTCCTCGACTAACTGGGACGGTGTACCTCAATTTTTTAAGATACACCTTACCTGAGTTATTGGATGAGCTGTCCCTCGACATACGTCGGAATCTATGGTTCCAGCATGATGGAGCACCCGCTCATTTTGCACATGTCGTACGTGAGCACCTCGATGATCGTTTTAGAGGACGTTGGATTGGACGTGGAAGCGATGTCAACTGGCCAGCCCGGTCCCCAGATTTAACTCCTATGGATTTCTTTCTTTGGGGACATATGAAAAGCCTTGTATATGAAACTCCAGTTCAGTCGGAGGAAGATTTGGTGGCTAGGATTTCTGTTGCGGCTGAAATGATCCAAACCATGCCTGATGTTTTTACTGACGTCAATTTAAATATGCTACGTAGGTGTAATACATGTATTGAACGTGGTGGCAGGCATTTTCAACAATTGTTATTTTGAATTTATTTTGGTACGTACAGGGTCAGTCAACGACAGCGTTAGTAAATTCATCTTCAAGACAAAAATTTACTCTGCCTTATCCTTGACTCACTCGTTAAACCTGTTTAATTGTTTTTTTTTTGAAATATTTTGTATACGTTCCCTTTTACTTTTTATACCCCCAATTTCGAAAAGGCAATAAATCTCTCTAATCTAATTTATTTTCATTAAAGAAAAAGATTTGACTAACTTATAATGCTCACTATCTGTACTGAACCTCATTTTCATATTTCAACGTAATAATTGGTTTAAGACCAATAATTTATTATTGATTGGATTTAGCCATTTTCGGAGGAAACTGTGACAGATAGCGATTTTTACTAAGAGTACCTTTTTTATGTAAAAGGCATTGGAGAATCATAATCAGATATAAAAATGGTAAGAAATTAAAGCCTAAGAGGAGTAGGGTCAAATTTACTCAAATACCCCCTTGGTTTGTACGCCCCTGGTTAAAGGTAACAAAATCCGGAAGGCTCAAATTGATGAACCTACGAACTAGATTTCATGTCCCAAAATTGGTTGCGATAGCTGCAGTAGTACCGAAGCTATAAAACGAAAAGTAGTTTTTGAAGGTCATCTTCGAAGGGCCCTAGCTCCCTGAAGAAGCGTTTCCGGACCCATGTTCACATGAACTTTTTTTCTTATTTTCGTGTGTTTTATCTACCCTAGAATTTTGTAACATGATCATCGGAACACCCTGTATATATATATAATGAAGATCGAGAGGCAACGGCAAAATAATGATTGTACGAATAAAAGTAACGCCATCGATTAAAAATTATGCAACGCATTGAACAAATCGATGTTTCCACTGTATATCGAACATCCCTATTTTTCGTTTTGTGTTTCTTTGACAGTGGTTTGAAATTTTCTTGTTTATAGTTTTCGTGTAATGACCAGACCACGTATTTCATTCCTAAACGCACTATTGCGCTGAGCCTAGAACTCATGTTTATGACATGTCTACGAACATTTACTTGTACATGAAAAATCTGGCATTTAATCGGTTACTTTACAGGCCTGGTACTGTATTATAATGTTGATTTATTATAATGTGTTCATACAACACGAAAACGCTCAAAAAGAACCCAAAAAGGGTGATTCTTTCACAACAGGTACTATTTTGAATGGTGTATAATTTCACCTGGTTTCATTGTGGTACTCGCGAGTAGGGCTGGGCGATATTGAAATTCCAATATCAATATATCGATAAATATCGATATTTTATTTTTTAAATATCGTTATTCGATATATCGATAATATATATTATCCATAAAACATAAAAATATTATATTATAAATACAGTGTCTCCAGTAAAGTCAGCATCATATGGGATTTTTTTTTATTAATAGCTTTATTCAAAATTTGACTTAGCATCAAGTTCTGCTTCGATCGAGATAAAAATTAAGCAAAAAAAATAGTAGTCACGTGATTCGCATTATCTGTCAAATTTTAATTTTTTCCAAAAAATATTTCAAATGTTTGAACAAGGCTTTATTTCAGATACATTTTCTTTAAAGTAGCGCCATATTAAATGTGTGTTTTTCTACAAAACGTTATTATGCCATAGCTTAATAATAAATTATAATATATAGGGGTTTTAAATTAAATCGTTGAAAATAGATAAACTTTACGTTGTTAAACAAAAATTTATTTTCCACTTAAAAAACACTTTATTGAAGACACTGTGTTCTTTTTTGTCTTAATATTAAGGTGTATTACTTTCAGAGACAAACTACGTTTTCAAAAATACTTATTTTATGAAGTTACCTTATACAGGGTCAAAAACAAATAAACTTTGCATCACATGCGACCAAATTTTAATAGCCCAATTTTGATTTTGTAGAAAAACACACATTTATGGTGGAATTATTAACGTCATTCAATTTATTGCCAACCTATAACCTATTTCGCCTTGTTTTTCTTAGTTTATTATTTTATTGACTAAGATTTAAATAATATCAATATCGTCTGCACATTATTTAGGTAATATCTGATATATTATTACAAAAATATCAATTTATTTCATTGTTTATTTTGGGAGAATTGTATAGTGAAAGAACAATGACGTAATAATGCTTATGAATACAGTTTGGTTTTTGTTGTGTACATGTGTTATTGTGACATACGATAAATAAATAAAAATAATGTTAAAAAAATCTTAACCGATATTTTTCGATATACAATTCTCCTTAAATAACTTATGAAATTCCTTGATATTTATTTAACATGTTAATTATTACCCATAGAATATGAAGACGATATTGATTTTATTTAAATTTTGAGTAAAAGTTAGATAAAATAAATAAATCTACGCGAAATAGGTTATAGGTTGGCAAGCATGTTGATACTCCCACCTTAATATAGCGCTACTTTAAAGAAAAATTATCTGAAATAAAGCATTGTCAAAACTAAGAAGTTTTATGTAGGTTGCGTTGAGTCTTATTTTGCAAAAGTGGTGCAATTTACAAAATATAGATAAAAAATCAAAATTATCTTATGCAGCTGAAATTTGCATGTGAGCTAGAAACTGCATTTAAAAAACTTTTTCTAATAACTTTTTTCGATATTTTCAAAAATAACCCCACTTTTCAATTATTTTTTGGAAAAAATTAAAATTTGACAGATAATGCGTGACACGTGACTACTATTTTTTTGCTTAATTTTCATCTCGATCGAAGCAGAACTTGATGCCAAAGTCAAATTTTGAATAAAGCTATTAATAAAAAAAAACCCATATGATGCGGACTTTACTGGTGACACTGTACTTATATCAATATTTTCTTATGTGCCCTGTAAAACTCCGTACCTTCATTTCAAGGGGATACTTTAATTATGAAAACATGAAGAAATTGAATTAAATATTGGTCCTTAAATGTGTTTATAAGGACGATATTGAAATTCCAATCAAATATCGATAAATATCGATAAATCGATCAAAAATATCGATATATCGAATTTTTGCCCAGCCCTACTCGCGAGGACCCTGGTGGCATTAAACGTCTTGTCGGCTTGTTATGATAACCAGAATGAGATGTCTATCGTGCTGTATCGTCGTTAACTGTTTTTTTTTCCTCTAATCTACACGATACGACTATAAATCCGGATGCATCAGATTTTTCAATTTCTTGACACTTCTATCGCTAGGCCGTGTGGCCAGATGTTTCCCCAAGAATGTAAACTTTAGTTTGTCCAGCACAAATTCAAACAATGATGTGTCCTTAAGGATGGCTGAAAGAGAACACAATTAATTTTTATGGGACGAAGAAAGGCATAATCAGGCGACGAATAAATAGATAAAGTGATAAAAGCAGCATGCATCAACGCTGTAAGGCTTTTGACACCGTAAACCATGATATTTTATTAAGAAAATTATACAGTATTGGGATAAGGAGAAATACACACAAACTACTTCAAAGTTATTTAAGCTAGGGTAAACAATTTGTTCAAATTGGGGAAAGAAAAAGTTCGGAAAATGAAATATGTAGAGTTCCACAAGGATCAATATTAGGTCCGTTATTGTTTTTAATTTACATTAATTCCGTTTCCAAATAGAACTTAAAGGGCAATATAAAGCTATTTGCAGATGATACAACAATTATTTATTTTGCTGAAACTCTTGCAGAAATGTATTTTGATATTAATAATGATTTAAAAATACTTCTTTCTTGGCTTCAATCAAATAAACTTACGTAAAATTTTACAAAATCTTCTTTTATGTTTATAACCAAAAATAAAATAAATTCCATCGTTAACCCCTTAACATTTAATAAAGAAAATATTCAATATTCAAAAACGACAAAATTTTTAGGATTAGTTTTAGACGAAAATTTAAATTGGAAATGCCATTTACACAATTATATTACATATTATCAACTCGATATCTCCTTTGATATCTGTTTTGTACAGAGCTAGATATTCCATTCCTTTGAAATACTTAAAAAATATATATATTTTCATTAATACACAGTGTGTAAAAAGTCCCGGACAGTCCCGTCAACAAAAATGTACCTATTTTTAATTGCTTTGTAGCATATAATATTTTCAACCTTTCGACGTCCCAACGTTAATTACATGAAAACATATTGACCGCCATGTATTCTATTTCTAACAGAACTAAATGACGACTCTCACTATTCAATACCTACCTAGGCTACAACGTATATGTTGGGTAAAATATGAATGATGTGCGGTTTGTATAACTTGGTTTTTATTTGCAATTATTACTACTTTTCAAAATGGTTAAAATAAGTAGGTTTTACTTTCTTACTTAAGAAACATTCAGTTTGTTTGTATTAGTGTATTACGTATTTTGCTATTTTTCGACGAAATAAAAACTATTTTAGTTATACTTGCTGTCGCTTTTTATCTACTTTTATTTGTTTAACATTTAACACCTAATGCAACGGTAAAATCATTATGAAAGTCGGTCCAATTACCCCGGAGTAATCAGCTTACATATTATTATCAAAAACATACATTCGGCTGGAATTGAAAACCTCCTATTTTATTGTATGTTAAAAATGCTTGAATTCTTAAAAATTCCAATAAAATACGATATGCGGCAACACCACGACATCACATCAGTGAATTTGAGACATCTGTTGCCAAGGCGCTGCATTATAACGACAGACAGACGACAGATTTAAGGTTAGAGTTACGATCAACTCCACAATGGCGGCCAAACCAGCTCCGATACGTCAAAAAATGGGTTGTCAACTTTTCTCGGACATCCGTCATTCTTATATAGTTTGATATTCAATGCTAAAAGTAAGGTAACAGAGCAATTTACCAAAAATTAGAAAAAAAAAGGTCAAAATCTGACAGATTTCCGGCCCAAGATGGCTGTGACTGTACAACATACCAAAAAATCATTTTAAGGTGGATAAAGGACGGGTGCTGCAAACCGCTGTAAGTGTGTTAAATAAAAAAAGCTATTACATGTATGAGGGCAGACGCCTACTTACTTTTTAATTTATCTTGAGGCGTCACTATCTGAAAAGTCATTTTCGTCTCCAAGACTACAGTTCCGGACATCCCTACCAAGCTGGGCACTTTGGACTTGACAACTTTCAATTCTGCGCCGACCATTTCCGATTTTGCTACGATCACGCTATAAAAAATTACTGTCCTGAATAAAGTAATCTAACGATGTGTCGATAATGACAGCTGTGTATTTGGTACAATCAACCATAAAAATGACATTGCTGCAACTGCATCAGACGCACACAATTATTAGCTGCTTTTTATTTGCATTTTCGATCAGTTCACTTTTAAATGATCTGATCCAAAATGCATCAAATAAAACTGGCTTTTATTCTGTTTCGGACTACGTCAGTGTCATTTGTCACGTAAATTTTGTTGAGGTTATGGTTATTCTCGATTTGATTATATTTTACAAGAAATAAACACTTTGATGTACTTACTATTCTAGCTAATTACTCCTCCGAATCCTCTGATTTTAAATTTTGGATTACGGGCAAATATTTTATATTTTTATCTGTGGTTTGAGGTTAGGCTACGCCAAGCATCTGTCAAAACTCCCACCTTTTACTTCTGATGAGTTCACTTTAAGTGATCGAAATTTGGGGGTGGTGCAGTTAGGGGCAAAGGGGGAAGTGCCCGGGTTACTTAGTAAATAAAATATCCTAATTGTCAAATTTTAGTGATCTGGGTCAAATTGACCTGATCCAAGATGCAAATAAAAAGCAGCTATTTATCTTGAGCGAATAAAACCGTTAAAACGCCAGATATGGGGTTTTTAACTTTAAAAAACCATGTCCCCAGCATACGGGATGGAAAATTTTTAGTCCTAATTAGTAATCCACGGCTAAATTTTTTTGTTCTTTTAGTTTTCCCATCATTAGCTGAATGCATAAAAATCTACAATATCGGAAAATCCATAAACAAATACTTGAAAATCCTAATTTCGATTTTTCCTAAAAGGGTTCCCTACAATTATTAAAGTGGACAGAAGTGACAGGGGACAGATGTGACATTTATCACGTTTTTTTGCACCAGAAAATGTAGATTGTTTAGGTTTAAATAAATGAATAAACGATTGAATTTGTTGTTTGTAATTCCTATGGAGGGCTTTAGGTTAGGAGACCGATCGCAATACATTGGTTTCGGGCAAAGTTTTGGATCGGTAAAGCAGCTTTAAAAATGGCCGTCAGGGGCGCACGTGTTTCTTTAAATCTGCAAAATGCATTGGTTCTTATGGGATAATCAACTGTTTTATTGAATTTAGTTAACTAAAACCCTCTACAGGCTGAGATATGTATATATTATATCTAATAAAGCTTATTTTATTAATTATTGGATAAAAATACCGCTGACGTCTATCAAAACCTGTAAAAAGTCAAACACTTGACGATCACTGCGCCGCGACCGGGAAGCAGCGAACTAACTACTAAACAGGGACGTAAATTTAAAGAACAGCCATTTTCGATCGGACTCCTTCCTAAAGCCCTCCATAGTAATTCCAATAGTTTTTAGTACCGTGCGAGCAAAAATTATTTGCATCAAAGAGGGCTTGGATTAAAAAACGTAGGGCTTGGCTTAGATCACAATGACATGGGAACGATATATCTAACCAAATCTAGGTTAAAATTTTGTCAAATTCATATTGTGTCATGATATACCAAACTAATGAGTAATAAAATAAGTAGACAAATGCAAATTTATTTTTGTTGTTTACAAAATTAACAAAGTAAGAATATACAGAAAGAAAAAGAAAGATAATTACATGTATTCTGAGAATTCACATAACCGGAGAGGTGGAACCAAGCTTCATCCGAAAAAATGTCAGGTCTCATAAATCATTTTTTTCCAATAAATTTTGGGTAAACCATTGAGTGTAATTCCTGCGTCTTTCAAAATCTGCGGATTGTATTTCTTGGAATACTTGCACTTTATAAGGAAATACATTTAGCTGCTTCTTAAGAATATTCCTGCATGTTCCATAACATCTTCTCACTTCTTGGGACAGGCGTCTTATACAATTTGTTGGCGTATTTTGCATTATTTCACGAACGCTCCTTTTTTGTGTTGTATAGAACCTGTTTCCCTAAACACAGCCACGGTTCTTTTCAGGCAATGATAAAAATCCCCAGCAATAAAAGCAACGTTAGGAAAATGTTCGTGAAAATCGTCCATGCACAAACCCGGATTGTATTGCCACTCACCATTTACTCTAACCCCGTTTCGAAAATACGCTTCAATCATGAATGTTTTATTTGTGCTGTTCCGTAAAGCCCATTGTGTGAATTTTTCAAGAAATTGGAAAAATTAGCAGTGAATCAAATTACTTGTAACGACTGTCAAAGACGACGGAATAACTGATTGATTTTAAGCTTTTACACAAAGTATAAATAAAATCAATGTCGACCGCATATTCAATAGGTAATAATTGAAATATGCCCCCCTGTGAATGAGCAGAAATAAATTTATCAAGCACGACAGAAGTGACCTAGAAACCCTGAAGACATATTATTCTTGCTGCGAAATGAAATTTATTTCCTTTTTTGCGGGAAATATTGTATGTAATTTTAAATAATAAATGTAATATTTATGTAATTGTAAATAAATAATAAATGCAGCTTTTTACGCTACTACTTTTGACCGGCAAAATATAGTCAAAGTAGAACTTTTCGTAATGGGAAACAGGGACATTTTGCATGTTTGTCGTCTTCAACAGAAAGCACCAATACGTAATTTCAATAAAATTAACTTTTTTCTATTCAGGTACTGAGATTACGTACAACTTGTACAAAAAAAAGGTTACGTTTACAACTTTTTAAGCCTATTATACAGGGTGGACTTTTTAACTGAAATAAATTCAGTATTAGGAAGCCTCTTTATTTGCTGAAGAAATACAGAACTACAAACTAAATATGTGAAACGCTCAGACTTATTTATAGGACATGATATACGAAATCTGCATTTAATCTTGCGTAGAATCCGAAAATGTAATAATATATAGGGGGTTCCATTTAAAATTAGCAAGTTAACACCTACTTCCGGTATAACCGGAAATGCTACCACATTAAAAATATTTTAGCCGGGTTGCCCCCATCAACATTAGCATACTGTCAAATTTTAAAAATGTTCCTATGTATAGTTCTCCATATATACACTCACCGACTTTAAATTCGATCCATCCAAAATTTTGTTCAAGTTTAATGTATTGTTACTTTTTTTTCCGTAGTCCGATTTAAATAATTTTATTTTTCAATTGTATACACATGCTTCAGCTTTAATTGGATTTTTTCCGTTTTTTAAAAAGTTGCATACTTGGTGAAATATACAGGGGAATAAAAGGTATGTTTTTTCCCTTTAAGTTTGTAACACCCTGTAGAGTGATTTTGCAATATTAAATCTAATAAAGAAGCAAATTTGCGAAGTTTAATATGGTCCTAACAGATTGCTTTTTTATTTGGCTTGATATCTTTCTCAGTTCAAGAGATACGATTTTTTTAAGAAACACTACACATTTTATTAAACAATTTTAATTGTAAATTATTGTAACATAAAACAAAGGGTGCCATGGCTTTGTAAAACAAGTCATATCTTGACAGTTTTTATGTAATTATTATTCTGCTGTGTTTAAATTTTTGTCAGTTGAAAATTATGGTCAAGATGATGCGGCAAGAGCAGTAGCTTTAGTAAAAAATGATGGAAGGTCGCAGTATTAATTATACTGCTAGACGCAGCGGTTCTCAAACTTTTTTGGTGACGGAACCCTTTTGGGAAGCAAAATACTTGATGGAACCCTACAATAAAACAATAGTTTTTAAAAGTGTATTCTTTATTAATAAGCATAATAAAAGTACAATGTAACAGTTACTAATTATTACTTACTTTACCACATGGCAAGTACAATAATAGAAGATATTAAAAAAGAAAAAATCTAACTAATGGGAGGTATGAAACTGTTTTTTATTTTTCATCAATTGGTTGATATCAGGTTTGATAGAAGACAGTTGAAGTCTCATATCAGGTTCGGCGTCCAGTCTATTGCGATATTTTGTTTTCGTGGCTGCATAGGTTGAGAATCCTGTTTCGCACAAATATGTTGTTGGGAACGGGAGAAGAATATTCAGAGCCATTTTGCCAAGCATTGGATATTCATCACGGATTCTGCACCAAAAATCGTTGAGAGGCGTCGTTTTGAATAGTGACTCCATACTTGTGTCTGATGACATTTCTAAAAGAGATTCATATATCTCGTTTGACATACTTTCGGGCTTTTCCAAGTTGGGTAAAAAAGGATTATGAATCCATGAATTCAGTTTCATTTTTGTATTCTGTTCTTCGGGAGTCGTTATCGCTAACAAACTCACTGAGTGACGTAAAGCTTTCTATTTCTTTCTTACCAACGCAAATAATCCAAAAATCTAATTTTCTTTTGAAGGCAGTTATTTTGTTATAGGCCTGAAACACTGTTGTCTGTTTACCTTGCAATGATAAATTCAATTCGTTCAGTTTTTGAAAGATATCCGCCATAAAAGATAATCGGAATAATCAAGTTTTACCATACAAACGGTCCTTCAAATTAAAATAAGTATCTGCTGAAAGAAACATTTGTAACTCGGCTCTAAGTTCAAATAGCCTTGTTAAAGTTTTACCCCGAGACAGCCATCGCACTTCTGTATGGAGCAGCAGTGTTTTATGTTTGCTGCCATAATCTTCACACAATAATGAGAACAATCGGGATTGTAGTGGTCGTGATGTGATAAAATTAATTATTTTTACCGCTTCATCCATAAGTAATTTTAGATTTGACGGCATTTGCTTCATCGCAAGTGCTTGTCTATGCAGAATACAATGGCTGGAACTACAATTAGGCGCTTTATTTTTTATTCGTGACACTGCTCCTGCTGTTTTACCTGTCATCGCCTTGGCCCCATCTGTACAAATGTCAATGCAATTGTTCCAACTGAGATTATTTTCTTCAAAAAATATATTTATTTTATTAAAAATTTCTTCCCCGGTAGTGTTTGTGAGCAGCGGTGAACACATAAGCATGTCTTCTTCAAAAGAACTTTCATATGGATATCTCACGATAACCAGCAAGATAGCCAAACCAGCGACATCAGTTGACTCGTCCATTTGCAAGGCGAATCGTGTTTTTTGTAGACGTGTAACTAGTTCTTGTTTGACGTAGCTTGCCAGATCATGGATTCGCCGTGAAACAGTATCGTTTGATAGCGGCACAGTAGAAAGATGCTTTGCAGATTTCTCATCGAGCATACATTTTGTTTTGTCTAATACACATGGCTTTATTAAATTCTCAGCGATAGTGTGCGCTTCACCTGCTTGTGCAATGCGATAGCTAACTAAATATGATGCCTCCGCACAGTGTGACGGATTGGCAATCTAGCGGGACTTAAGTAGGAAATTTTAGGTTCATGGAATTAAGTGTCATTAAGTAATTAGCATAAAAACATTCCATTTAGGTCAAATCGGCACTAATTTTATTGTTAGGTAGAGAGGCATGGTCATAATTGCGTGTAAAACCCAAGGGAAGCAGGTATAGATTACATAGGCCTTTTTGGAAAAGCCCGTCAGTCGTGATAGTTATTTCAAAGTGGATCGTTTATTGGTGTAATATTTTGGCATTTGTGTTTTATTTGGTGTTCTAGTAAATCTTATAGGTAAGTGTTTTTTTGGTGGTAAAATTATTTATATTAAATTTCGGGAAATACTGTAAAGATGTAACAAATTGTGTATACCTTAAATTGTTTGTAGACAAGAAGTTTCTTATATGGGCGAATATGGACTTCTGCGGGTACTTAATCTTTTAGTTAGAATTTCTACTTTATGGTCAAACAAAAAAAAAATGCGTCTGCTTGCGTCTCTCTGAGAAATTTTTATTTTATTTTAGAATGGCTCCTATAATTTCCCGGCAAGAAATTTTTCAAGTTTGGGTGGACCAAAGTCAGGCAGAGCGCTATGATGCAGTGTGTGACTTTGTTATTAACAAATTTGGGCAAGTCACATTTCCCGATGATGTTGTTTTGGACTTAAAGAATTCTTTAAGAAGTGTGTGCCAACAAATGGCGTTGAGGTGGCAAAAAAGTTATCGAAACCGGAACAGATTTTTAAAGAGCAATTTTCAGTGGCTTAATGGAACAATTACTTTTCCTGACAGTATTTATCATTCGCTACCATCTACATCCGCGGATCAACCACCTTCTGTTTTGGGTAGACCACGCAAATTATTTCAAGACAGTTCGGAAAAGACAAAAAAGAGAAAGCTTACTAGCTTGGTGAAATCCACAAGTACCGAAGAACTCGCCATGGCTGCTGAAATGAAGCTGCGTAAAGAGGGGAAAAGAGATTCTGCAGCAATAGTAAAAGAGTTGTCAGCAGCATCTCCCGCTCGTGGCACCCGTATTAAAATAAGTAGGCAGTTAAGAAGAGATAATCCTAAAACATTGTCAGTTGATGAAGCTCTAGCACTAATGATCGACGCCAACCTGTCAACGCACCAATATAATGTGACAAGAGGACAGGTAAACAAAATAAGTCCTAAGCTGTTCCCATCGTATTATGCAATTAAAGAAGCAAAGAAGAACTGCTACCCTACCAATATCAACGTAACTGAAACTTCAGCAGAAATTCCTCTACAGTCGCTAATAGACCACACCATCTTAAGATTATGTGCAGCACAAGAAGAAGTGTTTGAAGTGGTTGAAGAAAGTATTACCGAGTTTAATATTATTTTTAAATGGGGCTGTGATGGAGCCCAGCAAACCCGTTATAAACAAAAATTTGCAGCTGAAGGTCAAACTGATGAAAATTTATTCAGCATATCAATGGTACCGCTTCAAGTTTATTGTATTAAAGATGACTTCAAACAAGTCATCTGGCAGAACCCATCACCTTCTTCAGTGCGGTATTGTCGACCTATACAGTTTATTTTTGCAAAAGAAACAACTGATTTGGTGGTTAGAAAAGTGAACTCTATTGAACAAGAAATTACCTCGTTAGTTCCTACTAACGTGCAAATTGCAAACAAAACTTTTATAGTTAAGCCTTTGTTAGTTTTAAGTATGATAGATGGAAAAATTTGTACCTCACTGTCTTCGTATACATCTTCACAAACTTGCTTTCTGTGTGGTGTCACACCAAAAGACATGAACAAACCGGAAGTAATTGCAACAAAAGAAATTGATTTAAAATTGGCTGCTTTTGGTTTATCACCCTTACATGCATGGATAAGATTTATGGAGTGCCTGTTACACATTGCATATAGACTAGAAGTAAAAATTTGGCAAGCTCGTGGGCCTGAAATAAAAACAAAAGTTGCCAATCGTAAAAAATATATACAAGATAGGTTTAAAAAAGAAATGGGTATCTTGGTTGACATGCCTACACAGCAAGCAGGTAATACAAATGACGGCAATACAGCTCGAAAATTTTTTAGGAACCCTGAAAAGACGGCTGATATAACGGGTATAAATTTAGAGTTAATTATGCGCTTTCATGTGATTTTAGAAGCAATAAATTGCGGATTTTCACTAAATGCAAATGTATTTGAAGAGTATGCTATAGCCACGCGAACTTTGTATTTAAAAGAATATTCCTGGTATTATATGCCCAGTAGTATACATAAAATTTTGTTTCATAGCAAGATTGTTATTGCCTCTTGTATTCTTCCAATAGGTCAACTTTCCGAAGAAGCACAGGAGGCAAGAAACAAGGATAGCAGAAGGTATAGAGAGCAGTTTACAAGAAAGACTTCCCGTATTGAAACAAACGAAGACCTAATACATAGACTTCTAATATCATCCGATCCTCTATTAGCTACTTTTAGGCATCCTCCTAAGAGATCGCGCGGAAAAATTACAACCGAAGTACTTTCTTTGCTCTCAATACCTCAGCTGTATTCTGGTTCAAGTAGTGAGAGTTCTGAACTTGAATCAGATGACTCAGATTAATTTAGTTCATTACAATATCATTATAATACCTAATAGTAGATAAAGATTGTTTTTTTGTTATTTAAACAAAAATAAATGTACTGTTTAATACAAAACGCTTAATTTTATTTACAATATAACTATAAACCACACAAACTTTTTTTGTGCATTCTATCAGAATGCACAAAAAAACTATTTTTTTTTAAACTGAAATATTCACTTTATTCGAACTAAAAAGGGTTTCTTGTCCTCTAAAATTGCACTTGTGATTTTAATACGTAAATAACTATTAAAACATGTTTATACAATACACTATCAATAATATTAGGTAAAAAAAAATAATGAATTATGCAGGAAAACATTTCGTCCCGCTAGATTGCCGATCCGTCACACTGTGCTCCGTGGCCTTTTCGTTGATAGTTTTTGTTACATGCATCATATTTTTTGACTTTCCAATAACTGATCTTTTTTACGATCCAAAAAATTCTTTATTCTTGTCTTTAGACTCGGGGTGTACAGTTTGTAAATGTCGGCGCAATTTGGCAGGTGCCATGGAACTATTAGGAAGCAGTTTACTACATAGCATGCAGAGAGGTGAGCCGTTGGAATCAACAAATCCGAAACTGATATATGATTTATCATACTTCCTTTTTTTCGTCTTTGAAACCGTCGAGCTTGACGTCGTGGTATCATCGTCTGGATCGGTGATTGCTATATTCTCCGCGCGTACTGCTTTTGAACATTCAGCGTCATTAGAAGATGTTGTTGCAACACGTTTAACACCTTTAAGCCAACGTTCCATTCTTCTTTATTTATAATGTTACACGTCAGGATGGTGGGGTCTAAATATTGCACAATCGTTACTGCGTATAAGAGACTAAGTTTAGTACAATGAAGAAATGTATAAAACTGAGACAACAGAATACAGCAGGCAGTAGAACAATGAACACTAGTTTCTCGCTAGCGAGCTTGTAAGTAGGTAGGTAGGAACTTATCGCTCCGAACGCTAATCGTCAACTGACTGACGAGGCGCGACGCGCGATCGCCGCTTTTATACTTAGTCCTAGACTCGATCTCGAATATTCTCGAAAATACTCGAGTCGGAGCCTTTGATAAACAAAAAGCAAAAATAAAAAGAGAAATATAAAAATTGCGTTGTAAACAATTCAGAGGCGGCTTTTATCAAAGGGACTGCGCGCTCACAAGTATACAAGTATACATGTTGATACCAAACTTATGAGATATTGTACCAGCTATTGTAACACATGTTTATACAAATACAAATAAATAAATAAATATACCTACGCGCGGCCGCGGAGTCAAAACGTTCGACCAGAGAGAGGTGTTTTGATTTTTTTTCTAAATTCTTGAGGAACCCCTACAGAGGTATCGCGGAACCCTAGGGTTCCGCGGAACACACTTAGAGTATAGCTGTGCTAGAGTTTTAGGATGTACTTACAGGATTCAGTGTTCAGAGAGCCGTGAAACGTTTTAACGAAATTGGTAATTTTTCGAGAATAGGATCTGGCAGAAAACAATGTACAAATGCCCGAGATGATCGTCAGAGAATATATCGTAGATCGGGTGAGCGCTTTTTACAAAACCATTTCTCTACAACACAAAGTTCATACTGATGCAAGATAATGCTCGTCCTCACACTGCAATAATTATTGTTATACACAATATTTAGAAGACGTAGAAGTACGAAATATGGACTGGCCATCACTTAGTCCAGACCTTAACCCCCATAGAGCATGTCTGGGACATGATGGGTAGAATGATTCGAAAACGAGTTCCGGTTCTGAATAATTTAGAACAGTTAAAAGAAGCACTAATCGAAGTATGGGGTTAAATTGATCAAAATATTCAAGGAATGCCAAGGCGAATGGAGGCAGTTGTTCGTGCTTGGGGTGGTAATACCCGTTATTGATGTTTTTTTTAGTTCTTTACCGCTAGGTATATTATTTTTTTAAATTAAAAATAGTTTGCAGAAAATGTTACAATTAAAATATTTTAATAAAATGTGTAGTGTTTTCTTAAAAAATTCGTATCTCTTGAACCCAGAAAGATATCGAGCCAAATAAAAAGCAATCTGTTAGAAATATATTAAACTTCGCAAATTTGCTTCTTTATTAGAGCTAATATTGCAAAATCACTCTACAGGGTGTTACGAACTTAAAGGAAAAAAACATACTTTTTATTCCCCTGTACATTTTACCAAGTATACAACTTTTTAAAAATCGGAAAAAATCTAATTAAAGCTAAAGCATTTATCGACAATTAAAAAAAAAATCATTTAAATCGGACTACGGAAAAAAAAGTTACCAACTTGAACAAAATTTTGGACGGATCGAATTTACAGTCGGTGAGTGTAGTCGAAGCGGTTCCCAGTGGAACACCCTGTATAGATCATGAATAATTGTGTAATAAAGCCAAGGGGACATGATTAACTTTTATAATTAACTAAACGTTTTGTCAGTTAATTGCTGAGATAAATCATTAGGTACTTGCTTTGTATTTACCCATTCATTTTACAAAATTTAAGTTCTAGACGATACAACCACATATTGTGATAAAAAAAGATTGTAAGAATACTTATTACACTAATTTCTAGCCTGTTTTATTTTTGATATTAGCACAAGCACTGAAAAAATATGCCGCATATAGTGGAAACATTGTTTTACCCTCGGTCTTACCTAAAGCTATTCCAGTCTTGATCTTGACATGTGGGTGCCTTTTTGACCAAATCTAAGTTTTCTCTCATGTATTCTTTCCATAGTTGTCTCACAGGTTCTAAAGACTGATGATTCCATTTATCCTAGAAACAACCAACTCAATTAATGAAAGTGAATTTTTTGTTTTATTTTTGTTAGTGATTACTAAAGGGTGGATTATATTATGCACTTAAATTCAGCTAAAATATGCGCATATACATACAGGGTGTTCATTTGAAAACTTCCCACCTCGATTTTCCTGCTTTAAAATGAAAATGTGGAAAATCGCTCGGACCCGTCGATTTTTATTTCGAGGGGGACATCTTTTGCGTATATTGTCAATCTTGTTACTTCAAGCCCCTAGGAGGGAGGGGGGGGGTAAGATCTAAATCTTAAACGGATACCCCTATTTTATATAATTTTATTGGATTCTGCATAAAATTCTGAACTTTTTTTAATAAAAGCATTATTAGTCTATACTTAACAGTTTCCGAGATATTGACTCTTGAAAAATGACATTTTTGAACTTTGACAGCGTCTAGCTTTCTAACTGTACGTCTTAGAGCAAAACGGCTTACATGTCCCTATTTTCGATTTTTATTGTCTTTCCAATAGTGTCAACTTCCGGTCAAACCGGAAGTACTATATTTCTTACATCCGGTTTAACCGAAAGTTCACTTTATTGGAAAGATACTAAAAATCGAAGATAGGGACATGTAAGCCGTTTTGCTCTAAGACGTACAGTTAGAAAGCTAGACGCTGTCAAAGTTCAAAAATGTCATTTTTCAAGAGTAAATATCTCGGAAACTGTTAGACTAATAATGCTTTTATTAAAAAATGTTCAGAATTTTATGCAGAATCCAAAAAAAATATATATATAAAATAGGGGTATCCATTTAAGATTTAGATCTTACCCCCCCCCCCCCCCTCCCTCCTAGGGGCTTGAAGTAACAAGATTGACAATATACGCAAAAGATGTCCCCCTCTAAATAAAAATCGACGGGTCCGAGCGATTTTCCACATTTTCATTTTAAAGCAGGAAAATTGAGGTGGGAAGTTTTCAAATGAACACCCTGTATATACCTTGTTTGCCTTTAAAATACGCAGTTATTTGCATTTTTTTTTTACGCATACTGCCCACTAAACATTGCAGCAATTTTGCGAGGCCTTTCAAATACAAGTTTCAGAAACAGAGTATTCAACAAGCTTTGTACATATTTTCTTTTAAATACTTTCTTTTATAAGTTTTCGGTACGTATTAGCAATCAAGTTTTGTTTAACTAGCTTGCAGAACATTTTCTTTCAAAATTATCCCGTCTACTTCATGTGCAGCTTGTCCATAACTTTACAAATTTAAACTTATTTTTGTAAACTTGTAGAACGTTTATTTAAAAAAGAATCCCTCATGCTTCAAATATATCTTTACAACGAGCTTGCAAATTTAAGTTTTTGTTCCTAAACTTGCAGAACATATAATGTAATATATTTGTGGTTTTATATTGTACCTTACATGACATATAAATCTGGTAGGTTATACACAAACCCTTTTTTTGTGGTTATACCTAGGTAGGTAGCTATATCTAATTCATAATTTGTGCAAGTAATTTTTAATAATTTTTCAGAATATTACACAATCTCTAAGTTTACTGTTAAGTCTATACATAGTTAAACTGATAACATTGCCTAAAAATAGTTTTGTTTTTAGTTCTAATTTGTTTCAGGACAGGGTACTAATTTTGATACATCCTATTACCCACTGAACTGAACATGACACGTTACAGCAACATTACGTAACGTTTAATATGACGTAGATTATTTAATGTTTTTTTTTTTAACGTTTTTGTTTTGTTATACTCGTAGTAACGTACAGACGTCCAAGATATAAAATGTTTTCATGGAAAATGTGTTTGCTACGTTTTAGTTTCGTTAATAAGTATTATTTATTTGTGTTACGTGTAGGTACCATATTTGCTGAGTTTGTTACCTATTTTAATCGTAGTATGTTTTAGCATTTAAAAAATTATTAATGTTACGTTTAAATTACGTTCAGCTGTTATACAGCAGCATAGAAATTTATAGGTAACAAGACGTTTCCATTTTATGCCAGGGTTGCCCTATCTGGAAAAAT
The DNA here is from genome assembly GCA_963969555.1 of Polydrusus pterygomalis. NCBI lineage: Eukaryota > Metazoa > Arthropoda > Insecta > Coleoptera > Curculionidae > Polydrusus > Polydrusus pterygomalis. The sequence continues at coordinate 18,805,197 of OZ018385.1, read as the reverse complement.
GTTCCTTATTTTAAGAAAAGTTAAATTGTTTAAGAGCAAATATTTAAAGAAATAATTTTATAATGACTAAAAAAATTTTTTTTATGTCTACCTTCTTTGGTAACTATAGTCAAAATCAAGTAAAGTTTTAACGCGTTTAGGTTAGGTTCTGTCATACTTGACATATATTGCACACAATTTATGTCAAATACGACAGAACCTAACCTAAACGCGTTAAAACTTTACTTGATTTTGACTATACCTATGTACTAAATATTTTAGAAAAAAATATAACTCTGGTAATAGGTGTTCTTGTGGGTGTCTTTCAATATTAATAATCTTCATTTGATTCACAACCAAAGCCATATTTAGTAATTAAAAGGCTGTGTTACAACACGTTTACTTTTTTTACGCTCAGACATTCTAGTTTTATCAACAGTTCAGTCCACGACATATTATTATGTCCTAAATGAGTAAATAAACCAAATATTAACTTGACAACAGTGTTGAATGCATTTTTTAGAGGGTATGACACGCGGACATTAGGTACGACTAGGACGATCGGCCCTTCTAAATTTCTTAGAACCGGTCGGTGTGGAGAACAAAGACGAACCAAAAACCCTACGGAAATTGGGAAGAAAGTGACCGTGTTTTATGCTTATTTGAAAAATCTAAAGTGTTGAATATTAAGTGGACTATGGTAAACCAATAGTAATAATAAGGTATGTATGGTATGGTGAATTTGTTTCGTGTTTTAATTTGGGCTATTAAAAAATAATAATCTCAGATAAAGGTAGTCATCATGGGGCCAACAATACTGATAGTTTCAGAAATTAATTATTTTAGCTTTAATGTTTTCACCTTTTGTGTTTTCCTTATGGAGATAATTCAGTTTTTTTTTTGGTTAATAAAATGTTTAATGGACACACTATTTTATTCAAATCTTTCTCTTTTTTTTTCTGAACTTTGTCCATTTAGAAAAAACAGCGGTTAATCTGTTTGTATATGCTGACCACGATAAAATTGATGATTTTTCAGGAATGATGAATTTTGGGGCGTCGGGTGTAGTTTATGAATCTTAAAAATTATTTTTGTGGAAAACGTTTAGTTTTTAAGATGTTTTTTTTTAAATTGTTTTTTTTTCTTAAGGTAAATCACCCCTGCAAAATGTTCCAATTTTCCTTCTTCATTGGCAATTAAGTAGGTATACAGGGTGGTCCTTAAGTACATCAAGAAAATCTAGGATATGATTCCTGGCATCAATTTAAGTTGAAAAGTTCATATGGACTTATGCCCTAAAATGCTTACCCTCTAAGATACAGGGTGTTAGAATATTTTTAAAAAATAATTGTTTTTTTTTAATTTCGAAACTCCTTGAAGATACGGTATTGAAAATTGATGTCGATTAATTTCGTATTAAACTGCACTTTTTGGTTAAAAAAGGGTTTGCCTACTTCCACCAGTGGCGTGCATGAAGATACCATCAATATTTTGTTTGTGAAAATATGTGATACGCCACTGTTTTTTTTAAACTCTAATGAATTTTTATGCATTACTGATATAAGCGGAACAAAAGCTGTCTCTACTATGTTTTTGAAAAAAATGGTAGTTTTATAGGAAAATGGAAAATATTTTAACACCCAGTATCTTAGAGGGTAAGCATTTTAGGGCATAAGTCCATATGAATTTTTCAACTTAAATTGATGCCAGGAATCATATCCTAGATTTTCTTGATCTACTTAAGGACCACCCTGTATACAGTGTGACCAGTAAAACGTCCGCATCATATGGGATTTTTTTTAATTAATAGCTTTATTCAAAATTTGACTTTGGCATCAAGTTCTGCTTCGATCTAGATGAAAATTAAGCAAAAAAATAGTAGTCACGTGATTCGCATTAGGTATCTGTCAATTTTTAATTTTTTCCAAAAAATAATTCAAAAGTAGGGTTATTGCTGAAAGTATCGAAACAAGTTAGTAGAAAAAGCTTTTTTAAATGCAGTTTCTAGCCCACATGCAAAATTTTATCTGCATAAGATAATTTTGATTTTTTACCCATGTTTTGTAAATTGCACCACTTTTGCAAAATAAGACTCAACGCAACCTACATAAAACTTCTTAGTTTTGAGAATGCTTTATTTCAGATATATTTTCTTTAAAGTAGCGTCATATTAAATGTGTGTTTTTCTACAAAATCAAAATTGGGCTATTAACATTTGGTCGCATGTGATGCAAAGTTTATTTGTTTTTGACCCTGTATAAGGTTACTTAATAAAATAAGTATTTTTGAAAACGTAGTGTGTGTGTGAAAGTAATATACCTTACTAATACACTAAAATTTATTTTCCACTTAATGAACACTTTAGTGATGACACTGTGTTCGTTTTGTCTTAATATTAATTGAATTATTTTTTGGAAAAAATTAAAAATTGACAGATACCTAATGCGAATCACGTGACTACAATTTTTTGTCTAATTTTCATCTCGATCGAAGCAGAACTTGATGCCAAAGTCAAATTCCGCATAAAGTTATTAATAAAAAAAAAATCCCATATGATGCGGTCTTTATACTGATCACACTGTATAAGTGCGTTCGATTGTTGCCAATTTTTACGCTCGGTCCATGCAAATAAGTAGATCGAGTATAAATACTTACATTAACCTAACGCAGTTATTGTCTGTATGACCGGCACGTGATGTAATTTTACCTAAAACAGTTTCTCTTGCTTACAGACGCAGTAAAAACTTCCTCGAACAATGTAACTGAGAAGGATTTAGGCGCTATTGTCGGAGACTGGTTCCGATTTTCCAAACAAATTAAGGAAGTAAATAAATAATTTATATACACATTTAATAAATTATTTTTACTTAAAACATTTTTTTTTTTTTTAATTTTTAGCAAGTTTTCCACAGGGTGACTCCGCCCCTGTTTCTAGGTTACTTATATGAAAATATCCCTTGTAATTTTCGGGAAATTGTCACACAGCAGTATTTATTAAGTTGAGATACAGTGTGTGTATAAAGTCTGGAAACGGCTTAATAACATCACAATTTACTGGCCGATTTAAACCAAATTTGGTACAGTTGTGTAAGAGGATCTAACGCACCGAATGACGATATTGGCGTTGTTGCCAGCTTTTTAGTTTGTCTGGAATTCGAACGAATTTTATATTTTTAAATATAACACCCTGTATATTTTTACATTTTTAAATTCCACATATAATTATAATTATTTTTTATTAAATGCATTATTAGTCTATACTTCATAGTTTCCGAGATATTGACTCTTGAAGTGACATTTTTGAACTTTGACAGCTTGTAACTTTCTAACAGTACGTCTTAGAGCAAAACGGCTTACATGTCCCTATCTTCAATTTTTATTATCTTCCCAAAAAAATCAACTTCCGGTTAAACCGGAACAACTATATTTTCTGCTTTCGAGTTACATCCCATCCCAAAGTTTCAACAATTGGACAACATTATTTTTTATTTTTATTAAAGACTAAAATTGTACAGACAATTGGTACCGTTACACACGTATCGGGTATGAATCGGCCGATATCGGGTAGCCGATGGCTTTTGTATTAAGATAGATCGGTAGCTTTCACACGTGTCGGGCGATGGTCGCGTATCGGCCGATATCGGTTTGTCCGAGTTTGTCGCCGGGCGTGCTCACTACAAGAGCGACTGTCGGCCGGTTGCTGGGACATTATACCTAATGCGAGTTTTCATACGTATCGTGTGGCAGTCGTCCAGTCGCTTGTTATTTTGTATATTTTTGTTCGCAATTAGTGACGAGATGGCAAGTAATACTGATATAGTTGAAGAATTTTTCTTCGTGTTCTCGTAAGTCTTGAAACAAAGTATAAAATGCTCCCACACTAGTCCTTCTCAAAACGATTGGGTGTACCCAATATCTTCTTCGCTTATGTAAACGTCGACACCTTCGTCGATACAATAGCCACATTGCGATAATACGCTTTCGATCCATTGCAGACAAAAGTTGATTATTTAATGTTCGTTCCTCGATCACATTTGCACCAAATCGGCCGGTAACCGGCAACAAAACCGGCTACATGTAAAAGGTTGGTACCCGATCGCTACCCGATATCGGCCGATTCTTACCCGATACGTGTGTAACCTGCCTTATAGTACTTATACTTCATACGAAGTCAGGTGAGACAACGTAAATATTGGGGGTACGATCAATTTACTGCATCACACACTGAAACTACAATACAAATATAACAAAATTTGTATTGATCGCTCCCTATACAGATGTTCGAAGATAGTCCACGTGGACTTGACAAGTCAGTCATCAATTTTTTTTTTAGTTTTTTTGTCTGTCTCAACTAAGATCGTATACACTTTACCACAAAGTGGAAACGTATATTGACGGTCGCCCCCTTTCCCCAGGTGGGATCTGCTCCTAATTTAATACCAATATTAAAAAGCGATATCTCAAAAACGGTAACTCTCAGGAAGCTGAAATTTTAGAGACACGTTCAATTGCACAAAGTTTTTGACAATAATTACCCAATCAGGTACCTTTGACTGTGACAGTAATGATATTGACAAACTGACAAACATAATTTACTCAGAAACAAAGTGGCTCTGTTATGTTTTGTACAAGTTTTGTAAACGTTAGTACAAGTTTGCAGTAGTTTGTACAAGTTTATACAGGTTTGTTCAAATTTGTACCGGATTGTCCAAGTTAGTACAAGGTTTTACAAGTTTGTACATATCTGTATAAACTTAAACAGGGATATACAACCAGGACTGAACAGAGACCTATTTTATGCGTTTCACTGTATTTTTATTAGAAGCAATATAAAAATCTTGTTTATGTTTTACCGTGTAGAATCTAAAATTGCCTTTAAAAATTGAATTGGCTTAAAACGAAGGGAACTCTGGCGTAAAGTTGATCCACAAATATAGTATACAGGGTGATTCACGGTTGATGGAACGTTAGACGTTTCTGACGAACCGGTAAAGGAATCGTTCTGAAAATTTGGTCGCGTACATAAACGGACATGCTCTACCAACCTAAAATATTTTTAACAATACAGTGTTGCCGCTTCCACATAAAAATAATAGTAACTTCGATTTTTTAAATGCAACACCATATATTTTATTTTATTTTCGAATCCCCCATTACTTTCCTTACCATTTTTAGTAACTCTACTCTATACTTATCTCTTACCGTTTCCAAGATATAAATTAATTTCCGTTATTTTTGTCTTAAAACGTCACTTTTAAAAATGCTGATAATTTTGAACTCTAAAACAGTGAAATCCTGAAATTTGGTAAATAGTTAACTAATACCATAGGGCTCTTTGCCCTATTCCCAAATCTTAGTTGCAATATACAGGGTGGTTGAAAAATACACTTATTCTGGTAACTTGAAAACGTGACCATAAGTCCTTTTTTTCAAATGTAACACCCTGTATAATATTACGGATTTGAAAAGCTGCTAAAATTTCACTTCATTCTTGTATATCATACCTGTACCTAACTAACTAGTTTAACCATTTTTTTGACGTATTAAGCATGATTTGTAAAATTTTCTATACAATTCAATTTTTATTCGGTTATTAGTAAGTTAGCTATGACAAAAACTAATGTTTACGTATGTTACTATGGTTATCGTTTTGACATTTCATTAAGTTTAGATGCAAGATATACAGTTTAAAGTCAAGGAAAAAAACTATACAAATGCAGTTTTTATGAATTTATTTATTTTATTTGGACAATGTGATAGAATTATCGCCAGGACATGTATAAAGTTTAACGAAATGTACTCTAATTTACCGTCAATGAATCTCAGAAAATTCATGCGGATCCAGAACAATTTTATTAAATCTTAACTAGGTAGTCAAATAATAAAAGACTACTAAAATTATAACTAATAAAATGCTGTTTTAACAGATGTTCAAAAAGCTGGCCGTTTACATCCAAACACTTTAATAATAATATGCGGGTGTTAACTGCATGGATTTCAAGAAAAATTTAGTTTTAATGTTTTTTGCATGTCAATGCAAACACACATTGTCCAAATAAAATAAATAAATTCATAAGAACTGCATTTGTATTTGTATAGTTTTCTTCCATGACTTTAAAGTGTATTTCTATCTTGTATCTAAACAATGAAATGTCAAAACGATAACCATAGTACCATACGTAAACATCAGTTTTTGTCATGGCTAACTTACTAATAACTGAATAAAAATTGAATTGTATAGAAAATTTAACAAATTATACGTCAAAAAAATGGTTAAACCAGTTAGTTAGGTACAGGTATGATATACAAGAATAAAGTGAAATTTTAGCAGCTTTTCAAATCCGTAATAATATACAGGGTGTTACATTTGAAAAAAGGACTTATGGTCACTTTTTCAAGTTACCAGAATAAGTGTATTTTTCAACCACCCTGTATATTGCAACTAAGATTTGGGACTAGGGCAAAGAGCCCTATGGTATTAGTTAACTATTTACCAAATTTTAGGGTTTCAGTGTTTTAGAGTTCAAAATTATCAGCATTTTTAAAAGTGACGTTTTCGGACAAAAAAAAAACGGAAATTAATTTATATCTTAGAAACGGTAAGAGATAAGTATAGAGTAGAGTTAATAAAAATTGTAAGGAAAGTAATGGGGGATTCGAAAATAAAATAAAATATACAGTGAGGACTCAAAGTCCGTCCCCCCCCCCTCTCTAACTTCTAAACCGTTCGGTATATTTTAATGAAATTTTGAACGATAATATTTGAGCAAGTCTTGCACTTTTTGAGATACCAATGACAGCTTTAAATGTCAAGATGACAGGTGGGTCACATTTAGAACCAACTAATAAACTATAGTGTGACCAGTAAAGTCCGCATCATATGGGATTTTTTTTATTAATAGCTTTATTCAAAATTTGACTTTGGCATCAAGTTCTGTTTTGATCGAGATGAAAATTAAGCAAAAAAAACAGTAGTCGCGTGATTCGCATTACTTATCTGTCAAATTTTAATTTTTTCCAAAAATAATTCAAAAGTTCTGAAAATATCGAAAAAAGTTATTGGAAAAAGTTTTTTTAAATGCAGTTTCTAGCCCACAAGCAAAATTTCAGCTGCATAAGACAATTTTGATTTTTTACCTATATTTTGTAAATTGCACCACTCTTGCAAAATAAGACTCAACGCAACCTAAATAAAACTTCTTAGTTTTGACAATGCTTTATTTTAGATACATTTTCTTTAAAGTAAATGTGTGTTTTTCTACAAAATCGAAATTGGGCTATTAAAATTTGGTCGCATGTGATGCAAAATTTATTTGTTTTTGACATTACTTTGACTTTGACAGTTTATTATCAAAAATTGAGAGGAATTGAAATTATTGATTTGTATAACAGCCAAATGGATATAGAAGAATCAGCAAATATCGCTTGTCTGTCCCCTGCCTGCAGTACTTCAAGAGTAACAGAAAACCTGGTTAGAGATGGAGAAATTATGGAGTCAGAATATTTCATACAAATTGAGAAAAAACGAGAAAACAATTATCCAAATTTTGTAAATAATGTTCATAAATGTACTTAATATTACTTAATTTTTATAAATCATTATTTTTATATGGCATAAATTATTACCACCCAAGGGTGGTACGTTGACTTACAACCCATCATCAAGAGCAATCGATACCTTTTTGCTAATTGTTACTTACGTCCTTCCAAACAGTGTCAAAATGTGTTGTTTACAATATTGGGAGGAGAAAAACAAATATTACAAAAGGCAAAGTTGAGGCAGGGCCTCCTAGATGTTCATATGAAAGAGAGCATTGCCTTTAAAGTACGTAATAATAATTATTTAATACAATTTTTAAGGCACTTTACCTTGGGTAACTTTAACAAATCCATTTCCTTCCTCTGCTTTCTGGTCAAAAATGTCTTCTTGGGTTTTCTTTTGCTCCTTTTTACAAGTGAGTGTTGTTGGAGCAAAAACTGCCATTTTAAATCACCTTTAACATTTCTACTATCACTGCTTGGTAAGGTTTGCTTCAGAATTAGTTCCAGGTAGCTAGAAAATAAAATAGACATAGATTTGGGGAACTATAAACTTGCAACCAAAAAATGATGGTTAAAAAATTCAGTAGGTACCTATGTATTTGAGCTCTTTGTTTCTTTTAGGCCTGCATACAGGCCTAGCAGAAGATCCTTTGGATGCCTTTTTTATATTAACCTTTAAAAAGTATAGGCAATGAGAGGACTACCGCTTCAGCCACGAAATGCGAATGAAAATTTATAAAATAACAATGATTCTGATTTACTCTGTAAATTCAAATCAAAATAAAATAGGGCTAGACTTCAGAACAGATTTGTTAATTCATGTTACAATATTCAGTTTTGATTTCGTTCTTAAGATATGCATAATTGTCGGCTCTTTTAGGGTCTTGTAACCTTAAGACTGATTTTAAAAGAAAATTTTGATACATGAACCGAGTCCAAGATACTTTTAAATTATTCGTTATTATACCTTACAGCTGCCTCCTTGCTTACGTAGCCTCCTTTTATTATATCCTCAGGCAGAGGAACATTTAATTGGTCTAAAAATGTTAAAAAATATTTGAGTAAGTACAATTCGAGTCATTAAAAATAGGCCTATATCATATAGGTACTGACTTTACAGTATAAAATTGTTTTAAATTATTTACCTTTAATATTACTTCCCATATTTCAATTTTTTGAAAAATTTCAAAACAAAAAATTGAGGTTAGGTCGACAAATGTTACCACCACAAAACAAAAGTTGTCTTGTCTTCTTCTTCACTTCTTTATGGCGCCGGCTGCGGTAAGCGCTGTTCGCCAGCACAATTTGGGTGATCGTAAATTGGTCTGCTTTTACAGCATATTACGACCACAAGTTTTCTTCTTATTTATTTTTATTCTTTATTTACATTCACTGACTGTTTTTTATTTTAACTCAAATTTTATTAGTTAGACAGATAGCACCACGAAGGGTTTAAACTCTTCTCGCTCCCGGGCAACGAAGGAGCATTACACACCCAGACAGTTGCCTCGGATATTTAGCACCTAAGAACAAAGAAAGAGGGATATTTACATATATTCATTTGTAACAAATTAATGAATTATTATATATTTTTAGCCATTATTTGATCTCTTTCCTACAATTTGATTTTGTTGTATTGCAACAATTTATTAATAATATAAGAATGGTTTTTTGAGTGATATTGGCTAGGACAATTTGTATGTTAAGTGTGTTGGAACATTGCATTTTCTGAACTCTTCATACATGTTTATGTTTGGGATTTCATTTATAGGACATTCGAGGAATATATTATGCTCCATACTCTCGATTTGACCACATTCTATAATTTTTAAGTTGTCTTATTGTCTTTTCTTCAATGGCGTCTGCTCCAGAAGGCAATTCGCCTGCACATTAGGACGACCACGATTCAGCCTGGCTCTAAACCATATCGAAGTCGCTGATTTCCTACAAAATGCAGCTTAAGCGCATACAGTTCAAAAAGCTACGTGATTAAACAAAGCGAAAGGGAATGTATATAGGAGTTATTACGTTGCCTACGTTAGTAGGCAACGGTTATTACATAAAAGAACAGGAGTTTTCTCGCACCTGCGCAGCGGAGATGCGTTACACAAATGAGCTGCGTCGGAAAGGAAATAAGATATGATGTTTTTGTGAGTTTCCTCTGTTTAACTCCATTAAATAATTTGCATTGTTTAAAATTCAAAGTCGATCGACGTAGGTATTTAAATTATTTAACAAATAGTGATTTTTTGTTTACTATATAATAAAAATAAGTTAAAATAAAAAAACAAGTTAAATAAATTTCTTCGTATCGTATATTTCCTGTTGAGTCCCGTTGTTGTTAAAATATTAAGTTATTTAATTTAAATTATTTTTACCCTTGTTTTATTAACATTAGGTCTGAACAGGAATAAATATTGATTATTTACAGCTTATGATACTTGAAAAATATAATTATATACCTACTTAAGTAGATCAAGCTAAAATGACTAAAGAAATTGGAAGAAACAGTATCGTGCGAGCATAAATTATTTGCATCAAAGAGCCGGGCCTTGCATCTAAGGACGTAATGCTTAGCCGTAGAGGTTAATACCTGTTGGCAGTAACTACCTGAATTAACAATCAATCAGTTATTCCATCATCTTTGACAGTCGTTACAAGTAATTTGATTCATCGCTAATTTTTCCAATTTCTTGAACAATTCACACGGCCGGGCTTTATACGGAGCAGCACAAAACATTCATGGTTGAAGCTATAGAGTGCCCACTCCCTTGACCAGTCCGATGACCTGATATGAACTTATCCGAGCGGCTGGATAAGGTTCTGACCAAGTGAGGGGTTATAACGTGTACACTATCTCTTTGCGGGGCTCGGAAGATTCCTGTGCTTAGTTGCAGTATTAACACCAGAATTTTTTGTGAATTTACTACTTATTCACACCAATTGCCACCCTGTAATCTCTCTTTAATGTTAAATGCGTTCAGCGCAATTTTAGTTAAGACAACTATTATTTATTAAAGCTTTTCCTTTAAAAGCAAAGAAATTAAACCCACAAATTTTGTTCACATACACAATTCTATTTAACTTCTGCAAGTTTACATTTATCTTTCAACAAACCCTTTTATAAACACATAATTAAATTGGATACACAGTGATGGAGCCACCCAGTATTATATACCTTTACATTTCTTAACAGGATACAATAAATTCACTACTTTTTATTTATTCCTTACAAAAACACTTATATATTTCTGTCATCACACTTACTTTCTTGTAACAACCGTAACTTTTTAAAACTTCCGACTACCGAATTTCTTTACTTTTCGCGACAGGTTCGTATTCAAGTAAACGCGTATAATGCTGGAAAATGACTAACTCATCTAGGTCCGTGTCCGTCTTTTATAGTACCCAATTTTTCCCATTATTTTCCAACCCCGCTTGCTATTTGACAGTTTTATTACCCTATAAATCTTCCCGACATTCCCAGAAACAGGTGTACAAAAAACTAATTTATGACTGTATAAGGTTCATTTTCCCTTAAATGTAACCATATAAGGCAACGGAAAAACAAGAGAACGTGAATCCAAGCAATTAACGAGCGCTTGACCTTTCAAAACACATACAAGGGATGAATCATCTCTCCCTCGCAGGGTAGCTGCAGGTGTCCACGGAATTCTAGAATTAACCGGTTAAATGTGGTCACCGGCCACTTACGTGTCATAGGGGAAACAATTTATTACCATCTATTTTTAGAAGAAAGACAAATAGTTGGCAAAATTATTGTTTATCTCTAAACAAAAACACAAACATAAAAGAGATATGGAACAAGGTCAATAGATACAAATTAACAATCAATCAGTTATTCCATCATCTTTGACAGTCGTTACAAGTAATTTGATTCATCGCTAATTTTTCCAATTTCTTGAACAATTCACACGGCCGGGCTTTATACGGAGCAGCACAAAACATTCATGGTTGAAGCTATAGAGTGCCCACTCCCTTGACCTGATATGAACTTATCCGAGCGGCTGGATAAGGTTCTGACCAAGTGAGGGGTTATAACGTGTACACTATCTCTTTGCGGGGCTCGGAAGATTCCTGTGCTTAGTTGCAGTATCAACACCAGAATTTTTTGTGAATTTACTACTTATTCACACCAATTGCCACCCTGTAATCTCTCTTTAATGTTAAATGCGTTCAGCGCAATTTTAGTTAAGACAACTATTATTTATTAAAGCTTTTCCTTTAAAAGCAAAGAAATTAAACCCACAAATTTTGTTCACATACACAATTCTATTTAACTTCTGCAAGTTTACATTTATCTTTCAACAAACCCTTTTATAAACACATAATTAAATTGGATACACAGTGATGGAGCCACCCAGTATTATATACCTTTACATTTCTTAACAGGATACAATAAATTCACTACTTTTTATTTATTCCTTACAAAAACACTTATATATTCCTGTCATCACACTTACTTTCTTGTAACAACCGTAACTTTTCAAAACTTCCGACTACCGAATTTCTTTACTTTTCGCGACAGGTTCGTATTCAAGTAAAAGCGTATAATGCTGGAAAATGACTAACTCATCTAGGTCCGTGTCCGTCTTTTATAGTACCCAATTTTTCCCATTATTTTCCAACCCCGCTTGCTATTTGACAGTTTTATTACCCTATAAATCTTCCCGACATTCCCAGAAACAGGTGTACAAAAAACTAATTTATGACTGTATAAGGTTCATTTTCCCTTAAATGTAACCATATAAGGCAACGGAAAAACAAGAGAACGTGAATCCAAGCAATTAACGAGCGCTTGACCTTTCAAAACACATACAAGGGATGAATCATCTCTCCCTCGCAGGGTAGCTGCAGGTGTCCACGGAATTCTAGAATTAACCGGTTAAATGTGGTCACCGGCCACTTACGTGTCATAGGGGAAACAATTTATTACCATCTATTTTTAGAAGAAAGACAAATAGTTGGCGAAATTATTGTTTATCTCTAAACAAAAACACAAACATAAAAGAGATATGGAACAAGGTCAATAGATACAAAAATAGGAAGCAAAATAATAGAGTACCGATTGACTTAAATAACTGTGATTGGGTAGATAATTTTCCCCAGAAAATAGCTCCATGTTGGGCAGGAACGCCCAAACCCGAAAGACCCGCACCACGCACGTTAAGACATTCATATTTAACCAAACCATTTACCAGGATAGAGCTAGAAAGAGCCCTTAAAAATAACAATAACTCAGCACCAGGTATGGATAATATTCATTATTCAATGCTTTCAAATTTATCTAAAAATGCAAAACTAACATTATACTAAATTTATTTAATAACATCTGGACAAATAAAACAAATATTCCAGAAGACTGGAAAGACTACTCTATCATCCCCATTTTAAAACCTCAAAAACCACCGAACTCTGCGGATTCTTATAGACCTATATCGTTAGCTTCATGTGTATTAAAATCCTATGAAGGCCTCATTAAAAATAGGCTGGAACATTGGCTGAAAAAAAACGACAAACTACCAAAGACCCAATTCAGTTTTCGAAGAGGCTTCTCCACACAAGAAAGTTTAGCAAATCTCATCGCAGACGTACATAACTAGCATTTACAAAAAGCCATTCAATCTCTGCTGCATTTTTGGATATTAAAGGCGCATATGACAATGTTAACCTTTGTATCCTATCAGAAAAAATGAAAAACCTAGGAATACCTACGAACATAGTTAACAACATAATTGCCCTATACAGCCAAAGAAACACTTACATAAAAATACAAGACAGATCTTTTGGACCAAGAATAGCTTATCAAGGGCTACCTCAAGGAAGTATATTAAGTCCCATTCTGTACTTAATTTATGCTGCGGACTTTGATAAAAACGTAAAAGTATTACAGTTTGCAGACGATATATGTTTATATACGTCGGCAAATTCCATAGAAAAATGTCAAGAAATTCTTGAAGAAGCCATATCAAAAATGCAAAACTGGATAAGGAAAAACGGACTGGAAATATCCGAAAACAAATCAGTGATAGTTACTTTCACCAGAAAGAGATTTAGACCACCAACTGATTACATAAACCTTGCAGGATACCGATTTCCTCACAAAACATCCACAAAATTTTTGGGAATATTTCTTGACCAAAAGTTGAATTGGAAAGAACATATTTTTTACATTCTAAAAAGAACTGAAAATGCTATTAACATTTTAAAAACCTTCTGTGGTCATAGTTGGGGGGCGGACCCAAATATAGGACTCCTATTTTACAAAAGCCTAGTAAAATCCATTCTAGATTATGGAAGCATTTTTTATGATACAGCAGCCAGAGCACATCTTCAAAACATTGAAATGATTAAAAACAAATGTCTTAGAATATGTGTGGGAATGCTACCAAGCACACCGATTGTAGCTCTGGAAGCAGAGGCTTGTGAACCCCCTCTTGCACTGCGTAGGCGGTACCTGACAAATAAATTTATTATTAAACTACACTCTAAGGATAGCCCTTTACTGAAGAAAATCAACCAACTCACAAAACTATGTCTTACCCACAGATACTGGAATATTATAAAAAATCCCCTATGCGTAGAAGGGTTTATCTACGTATCAGAGTTTTCCGAGGAAATTTACACCAACAGGAAACTACCAAATTTTGTAAATCATTACGAACATTTTTTCCATAATGTGGATACAGACTCCATAGAAGATTATAGAAATTTACCCGAGAGCTCCCGCAATAACACCTTTAAATTAGAAATAAATAAAATATGGCCTAACCACGAAATAATATACACAGACGGATCCAGAATAAATGGAAAAGTAGGGAGCGCTGTATTCTACCCAAGCAAAAATATTAGAATCAAAATTAAACTACCCAAATACTCGTTTAATTTCTCCGCAGAACTCAATGCAATTAAGGAGGCATATAAAATATGCATAGAAAATTAAAATCAACTCTACATAATATTTACGGATTGCCTAAGCGCTTTACAAAAACTGAAATCAGCTTCCCCGGCTACTGAAGTCAATCATTTGATGGCCGAAATTCTAAAATTAAATTACGAAATAATAAACCAGGCTAAGACAGTTAAATTAATATGGATAAAATCACATATTGGAATTAACGAAAACGAAATTGTGGACAAACTAGCAAAGGAAGCAACAAGCACTGGAGAGGTAGATACGAACTATAAAACTCCAAAAACAGATTTCTATCGGACCATTAAAGAGAAGATGAATAAAGATTGGCAATCCCAATACCAATTAGCGACAAAGGGGTCTTATTTCCGTAACATTAAGCCCAAATTAAGTAGCAAACCATGGTTTTCAAATACAACTAATAAAAGGCTATACAAACTATAACGAGATTACGGTCAAACCATGTTATCTGCCCTAGCTATAAATTTAAAATAGGACTAAGAGATAATCCTTATTGTAATTCCTGTAACGAAATAGCCGATCCACAACATATTCTTTTTGAATGTTCATTAAATACAAATAATATTGAAGAATTTTTCATAAAACTAAATAACTCAAAAACTATATTTCCTACAAACCTAGCAAATCTACTGTCCGACGTTAATAAATTTAATATAGTTTATAAGCATTATACTAAATCAAAATTACTCTTTGTCTGAATGTGGGTTATCCAACCCTACATTCTGTTGAATTTTCTCTAGACTGAGAATTCTACTATTAATAAAACTGTTTATTTTGAACTGAACGTTTACTTTAATAATCAAAAATAGCAAAAAGTATAATCGGCATTTTAATTTACATCCTCTAACTTTTGATGCTTTCGACCGACTCAATTGTCACATCAACTTCAGACTACACTACCTACGATAAATAGGACATTTGAACTACTGAACAATACGTTAACATAATATTGAAATTATCTCAATACATTCGACCAATGAGACACTAACTATAAGAATCCTGTGTTACCCCATGTTTACCCTTACTCCAAACTCCGGCCTCTTGTTAGTATATCCATCCGGGACAGCCGACCGGAAAACTAAATATCCTACCCAGTGTCCCAGTGATAACAAAAAAAATATGTAATTAAAAAAAAGGTAATTAAAAAAAGAATAAAAAAAAAAAGAATTATTAAAAAAAAAATATATATAATACATAATATATTATATAATATATAAAAAAGAAGATAAAAATACAAAAAAAAAGGAAAGTTTATATACTTAATCTGATTGTTATTAAAGATTATTGTTAGGTTAAATTATTGTTATTAAATGAATCAAGACCAACGGAAAAAAAACAACAAGAATGACAATATTAAGTAGTCAACCTACAAAAACCGGCTGGCCTGTTGGAATTTTTCCAGTGCCATTGAAAATGACTTACACACACACACGAGCGCTTGACCTTTTAAAACTTATACAAGGGATGAATCATCTCTCCCTAGCAGGGTAGCTGCAGGTGTCCACGGAGTTCTAGAATTAACCGGTTAAATGTGGTCACCGGCCACTTACGTGTCATAGGGGAAACAATTTATTACCATCTATTTTTAGATCAAGATGACGCTTTCCCGGAAAACGCAGGTGCGTTTGTGGGGTTTGGCAACATCTTCCTGGTTAGTAACCCGGAGATCGCGTTTAGTTTTCATTGTTTCGCGCTCGTACCCAGTTATTGACACCAAGAAATAATTTAAAGTTTTTAAAAAGTTTTTGATTTATGTGATAACACTTGTGACATGAGTCTCTGGATTGATTTATCCTTCATGAACAGTGAGTTTTAGTTATTTTAATTAAACTCTTTCTTTCTTTTACCCTCTTATTAAATTCCATACTGGAACTTTAAAACTTAATTTTTTTATTCGTTAAAAATATTTAGAACTCTCTTGTTAAAAAAAATAATTTTAATTTTATTAAAATTATTTAGAATTTCTTTTTAATCAAATCTTATTTTTCTTAAAACTATTTTACAAATTCTTTAATTAAATAAAATAAAATTTATTTAAATGTATTCTTCCTACTTTGATGTAAATACTCTTACAATCTATCTTTTGGATATTTTTCAAAAACATTTCAAGGTTATTTATTTAAACGAAATATTTTCTCCTACAGGAAAATTATGTTATCAATTTATTTTTAAATAAATTCCAATCAAAAATGAATTAAAAAAATTATTTCGAAAAAAGTATTTTCGAAACGGGGTTAGAGTAAATGGTGAGTGGCAATACAATCCGAGTTTGTGCATGGACGATTTTCAAGAACATTTTTCTAACGTTGCTTTTATTGCTGCATGGGGATTTTTATCATTGCCTTAAAAGAACCGTGGCTGTGTTTAGGGAAACAAGTTCTATACAACACAAAAAAGGAGCAGGAAGACCATCTGTAAGAACAGAAGAACTTGTTGCAAACGTTCGTGAAATAATGCAAAATACGCGAACAAATTGTATAAGACGAAAGTCCCAAGAAGTTGGAAGATCTTATGAAACATGCAGGACTATTCTTAAGAAGCAGCTAAATTTATTTTCTTATAAAAGTGCAAGCAGTATTCCAAGAAATACAATCCGCAGGAACACCTCTCCGGTTATATGAATTTTCAGAATACAATTACAAGAAAGGATTATCCAAGAATGTGGTAACATTTCTCCAGAGAAGCTGGTCAACACTTTCGAAAATATGAAGAGACGTGTGAATTTATGCTTGGAGCATGGCGATGGCCAATTTCAGCAATTTATGTAATTATTTTTCTTTCTGTATATTCTTACTTTGTTAATTTTGTAAACAACAAAAATAAATTTTTCTAATTTTGTATCATAACAAATCTATTACGATACGCATTTGCGTATCGTAATGAAGCAATTTCGATACGCGTTTTTTCTTTATTTGATGTTGGTAACATTTAAATGTTTTATTTCATTTGACTTGCGCGGCCTTTGTGATTTACGAGAAAACCCATTTTTCGCAGAGGAAAAATAGCTTGATAACCTACTTTTTATTCTGTGTGGATAACAGTCATGTATGTTGGTTGCATAAATCAATCTTTTGTAGATGCTTCAAGCTATCATTTTCTGCCAAATCCTATCCAAAATTCAATCTACTAACCTTCCAATGTCGATTTTAACTTCAACTTTATTTGAATTTTCCATCTTCCCTATACTAAATTGCAATGCCGTGGCGTAAAATCACGTCTTTTGAAAATCGAAAAAAAGTAGCAAAATCGCCCGAGTTTCCGAACGCTCTGTATATGTACCGAATGTACAAGGATCACACAACGTATTCCGTCCAATTTCAGATCTCATATCGCTAAAATAACTTTAGAATCTCGTGGTGAAAATGGGTCAAAAAATGACAGTTCGCAAAATAATTTTTGTTGTCCAGAGGCTATTATGATAAAAAATAGTATTACCAACATAAAATTAAGACAAAAAAATTTACAAAATTTGAAGGATTTATTTTCTTTTTAAATATGTGTTTTTTATTGAAAAAAACTACAAATTAGAAAAATAGTATAACGTACGTGTTATATAAAGCAGTTTTAAGCACTTGTCCTGTTATAAAACTCGCCGCAAGCGGCTCATTTTTTAACATGGACGCGTGCTATAAAATGATGCTTTATAAAACGTGTACGTTAATATACTATTGTATTTGTCTACTTATTTTATTACTCATTAGTTTGGCATATCATGTCATGAATTTGACAAAATTTCAACCTAGATTTGGTTAGATAGGTATATCGTCCCCGTCCCCATATCATTGTGATCTTAACCAAGCCCTACGTTTTTTAAACCAAGCCCTTTTTGATGCAAATTTTATAATTTTTGCTCGCACGGTAGGTACTAAAAATGCCCTTAGTTTTTAATGTAATCATATCATGCATTAACCATCGCAGGTTTGTAAATATGTTCTACTTTTTAATATTTTAGAGTTTATTTACACCTGCTTTAGAAAGCATTTTTTATTTTTACAATCAACTGATTAACAATAATTTGTTTCTTTTTTTTTGTTATATAAAACAAACTTGAACAACTAATATGCCCTATAAATACAAAAAGTTCTTTGGTGAATTGGAATTGCCAATAACAAAATACCGTACTAAGAAATAGTACATTGTATACCTAGTAGCAAAAGCTAAACATTCCCGGACGACCATAAAGATTGCCTGTCGAGGCGCAAGCCGAGACTGGCAATGGGGAGTCCAGGAATGTGCTTTTTCTACGAGGTAAACATACTATTTTTCCGAAAATCGATAGGAACTTATTAGATACAATCAACTTGTTATAATTTTTAAAATAAACATTATTGTAATTATTTTATTTCCAACAAGGAAATAGGTATTGGTTTTGTAAGTATGGAAATAAAGTAATATTGAATTGTCAAACTTGACGCAAGAAAAGTTTGTCGTTTAAAATGATGAGTGACAATGACTGTTCCATTTCCGGAACTCCCCCAGAACTTACGGAAGCAGTAAATACTGCCTCATTGGATTTATTGCCAAAAAACTCCAAAGGAAAATATAATTATTCATACAATCGTTTTATGGAATATCGGAAGAATAAAAATTCATGTTCTTTCTCAGAAAATGTGGTTATGGCATACTTTTTGGAGCTTGGTGCCAAGATGAAATCTTCAACTTTATGGTCGAACTATTCAATGTTGAAAGCAACCCTTGCAATTAGACATAATGTGGATATATCGAAATATCCAAAACTTCGTTCATTATTGAAGCGGAAGGGTGAAGGCTATAGGCCAAAAAAATCCATGATTTTAACTAAAGAACAAGGTGATATTACAGAAGCTCTGCATCTGACACCTGCAGCTGCAAGTAGCAGTTTGCAGATCCAAATGACAGAAGTGGGATTCCAGAAAACGATTATCATACTTTGCGTCTGCAAGTCGTCTGCAAATTTGCAGATGGTTGGAAGGTGCTGCAAACTTGCAGAATGTATAAAATTTATTAAAAACTAACCTATATTTTGGGGATTTGACGGATGGTAGTCACTTCATATTTTTTGCAATAATAATTTTTATATAAAAAAAGAGAAGGGAACATTAATTAATTATAGCCATGGATTTGGGCTATTTACTCGTGTATGGAAATCTCTACAAACCCTCAAAAGTGATAAGAATTATAATATCTTGTGTTATGTTACATAAATATATAAGGCAGGCTAGGCCTATAACTTCCCTGCGAATTATGAAGAAAATGATATTCAGAATTTTGATTATTTGAAAGCAGAACAATTTGAACAGAATCTTCTCGACAGACCCTTTACCCTTTTCTTTCTTTTCGGAGCAAAAACTAAATTAAAATGTGAGGTGAGGTTATAGAACTTCACATATTTGTCAGTCAATATTAATAAACCAGTAGTAGTAAAACGGTTTAACTACTGTAAAAATGGCGGATTTGCAAATGGTTTTTGGAATGTCAAGTTTCTGCAAATTATTTTGCGTCTGCAAGTCCGCCATATTTGCAGATCTGCAAAGTTGCAGGTATGCATTTTCTGTAATCTCACCCCAAATCAACACATTTATACAGGAAGCTTCAGATAAAGAATATTTAATGATTAAGGTAAGTCCCATATAGTCGGATCTGGTCTTATCGTGCGGGTCATACGATTCAAGAAAGACATACTCTCAGTTTTTGTTTTCTTTACTTGCGTTTAATTTTACCCTCTAAATAAAATACGTAAGATAAATGAGACAGACTTATGCAATTTTGACATGAAAGAAAAGGATATGTATTTTATTTTCAGCGAATCACAAAAGTTTGTACCTGCCACCTTCGTCTTGCTTTTTAAGATGTCAGTTTTGTGACTTTGACAATTAATTTAATGTGACAATATGAACGATACAAAGCAATTTTCTATTTTTTTGCATCCCCAAGCAAAAAAAAAATGGTGTTTAACTTGTTAAACTATTTCGAGAATGAAAGAAAAAGTTAAAATTCGCCAACCAATAGGCAGGAAACCTTAGCAAAAGCACTAGGAATTAGTTTAAGGACTGTGCAGAAAATTGTGCATGAAAGAAAGCATGATATAACAACGAAGAATACTAAAAAATGTAAACGAAAAAAGCCAAAGACTGAAGATTTCTAAACAACCTAGTTCATCTTGGCGTAAAAGTGATATTTATGAGTGGCTGGAAAAACAACCAAAATCCTTTACCAAATATTGGAAGATTTCTAAACAACCTAGTTCATCTTGGCGTAAAAGTGATATTTATGAGTGGCTGGAAAAACACAACCAAAATCCTTTACCAAATATGCTTAAATCGGAACTCCTATCAATAGCAAAGTCTCGTGGAGAGTAGATGAAATACTGCGTGAATATGGTCATGAGGTTCTACGACTGCCGCCATATCATTGCCAGTTTAACGCAATAGAATTAATATGGGCTGGTGCAAAGTCTTATTATGAAAAACATGGTCTTAAATCCGACCAAGTACAAATAGTTTGGCAAGATTCGTTAGATCATATTACACAAGAGTACTGGAAGAAATCGGTGGAACATACAGAAATATTAATAAGGGATTGGTGGGATCGAGAACAAGTACTAGATGTCGAAGTAGCGCCAATGATAATTGCTCCATTCGAAGACGACTCAGACGACGAGGACTTTTCAGATTTTATAAGCGACGATGAGAATTTTTAGGCTATAATTATAAACGGTGTTTTTCGTTTACATTTTTTAGTATTCTTGGGTATTATATTATGTTTTTTTTTCATGCACATTATTCTGCATAGTCCTTAAACTAATTCCCAGTGTTTTCATTACGGTTTCCTGCATATTGGTTTGCGAATTTCCACTTTTTCTTTCATTATCGAAATAGTTTATCAGACTAAATGCCATTGTATTTTTAGGTTTTAGTAGTAAAATTGTTAAAATAAATTGCACTGTTTATTATTGTCGGTTTTAATTAAAGGGTACAGTAGGTATATAATTAACGATTATATAATTTTTTTGTAACTTTTTCAACTCCCCGGTACATAATTTTTACAAAACTAATAATATTAGGTATATGTGGCTATCTTCGCGATAGCTAAAATAATTTATTTATTTATTTATTGAAAAAGAAATAAGCAAACACATTCATATCAATACATGTCATTGTTTCATGTTCTTACAATATTTATTATGCACCTAGGTGATAATCACCTGTATGTGCAACTAGAAAGTACCTATACCTATACTACACAACACAAAATAAGCCCATAAAAGGAATAAATAAACTTAACCCCACGCTGTTAATATTTATCAAATTAAGTACACTTTAATCATCGTGAATGCCATGTTATAGTTTTTATAATAGTCTGTCAATATACAACTTATTCCTATAAATGAAGCTTTTACATTTACTTATGAAAGATTTATATTTTGTTGTTGTTCGTATGTCATGGGGCAATAAATTATAAATTTTTGGTGCCAAAATTGATGCATATCTTTGACCTGCATCATGTCTTCTAAAGGGTACAACCATCATTCCACCTGTACCGTGTCTAGTTTGGTAACAATGATTTACAAATATTTTGTTTTTAGATTTAAAACAGTGGATACAGTTGCTTAGATAATATATGCATCGGACACTTAAAATATCTTCATTGTAGAGAAGATCACTAGAATACAGTTTGTCCCTATAAAAAATAATTCTCAAAATAAAGTTTTGTACAATCTTTAAAGGCTTTAATGCATTCTCATATAGCCCGCCCCAAACTATAATGCCGTATCTAAGAATTGATTCTATTAGCGATTTATATATTTGAATCAGTAGTTTTTTAGGAAGTATTCTATTTTTTGGGTGCCACGCCCTTTTTTGAATCATGGTGCTTGGTTTTCAAGTGGGCAAAATAAAAAACACAACACAAAATCCTCAAAAAAATCTTAAAAACAAACCTGGTAATAATTGAGGTGAAGAAAATGTAATAGTGTAGGAAATGTTTAATGTATTGCCTATGTTGCCGAAATCAGAGCTCGAGTTTCGGAGGGGGTTCAGGCCCCCTGTACCCTCCCCCCTAGCTACGTGCCTGGCTAGGATACTAGATAATAGCAGCTTTAAGGAGTAAGGACAAAAATTAAACAACGCTTAAGTAATCTTGGGGGGGGGGGGGTAATTACCCCCATTACCCCCCCCTTGTATACGCCGGTGTTGTGTCCGTTTCTTTTATACAGAGATCAGATTCAGTTATTGTAATGTGATTAAAAGCCGGCCTATTTGCATCCGTCATCGAAAAAGCAATATAGAATGTTTTGTCAGTATTTAAAGTTAATTTATTTTGATCTAGCCAATGTTTCACTTTTTCTAATCCCTTAATCACCTTCTCCTTAACATGTTCCCATGAATTGCCTCTAAAGAATAGAACCGTGTCATCGGCATACGACACAGTAACCCCTTCATGCTCAGATTTAGTAGGGAATTAATGTATATAATAAAGAGGAGGGGTCCCAGCACTGTACCCTGTGGGATACCCATCCTCACTATAGACACCTCTTATTTTCACGACTTGCCTTCTCTCTGTCAAATAATCTTTAAAGACATCAAGCACTATACCACGAATACCATACTGCTCCAGAACGCTAATGAGCATCCCATGGGGTACAGTGTCGAAAGCCTTTGCCAGATCAAGAAAGACCGCAATACCCTTTTCCCCATTATCCAGACTACCTTTTATATTATTCATGAGCTCAAACATGGCATCATTAGTGCTAACGTCCCTCAAGAATCCAAATTGTCTGTCGTTCAGTATTTTAGTGGAAGTGAGATAACTATATAATCTGCACTTCAAGCATTTTTCAAAAATTTTGGTAAATGTCGAAATTAGACTGATTGGTCGGTAGTTTGTAATATTGTCTTTAGAGCCCTTTTTAAATATTGGAGTAACTACTGATATCTTAAATAATGAAGGGACTCTGCCAGTCAGAAATATAAGATTAATGATATGAACTAACGGATCTATAATATAATTGTGATACTCTTTAATTAAAGTTGAAGATATACGGTCCATTCCAGGAGAAGTATTATTTTTTAGAGTGCTTATATAATGAAACTATTTTTCCTTCCTTCGGTATATTTGTAAATAATCTCACATTTTGATAACCTCTGTGTTGTCTGATTTGACGCATATGATCAGTGACCTTTTTAATTTTTATTCGGGTTATTTACATATTTATTTATTGTTTTAGGTTGCTGTAATATTTGGTATTTCCGGATCTTGTTGAATGGACGAGTTAGTTAAAATGACTTAACAAGATATAGAAGACCTACAATCCAAGTTTTTAGTAAAAATACCAGACTCTAAAACGAATACATCAAGATCATTTGTAGTAAATGAAATGTACTTAAATATTTACCGCAAGTATGTGGCTTTAAGACCAGGAGACATGAATAATATCCGATTTTTCTTTAATAGCCAAAACGGAAAAGGATGTAAACAGGTAGTACGAATACACCAATTTAGAAAAATGCCTAAAATAGTAGCTGCATATTTGAATTTGTCAAATCCGACCGAATATACCGGCCACTGTATTCGTCGGTCTTCTGCCACGATCTTGGTTGACTCTGGTGGAGATATAACTAGCTTAAAGAGGCTGGGCGGATGGAAATCATCAAACGTCGCTGAGGGGAAGAGTCTCTTACTAATAAAGTACAGGTGGCAAATAAAATTTTCGCAGCAGATAATAATCAACAAAATAACCCTACTAGATTTGATGTTTTCCCAATACCCAATTCTTGTCAAACAAATAAAATTATTAGTGTTAAAAATATTCAACAAACTAATAGTTCCAATGTTTAACACTTGTACTAATTGTCAAATAACTGTTAATATATCAAATAATTAATTTTAAAATGTATGTTATAATGTGTTTAAATTTCGACAACTACGGTTGTATTCATAAAAAAGGCGTACAAAGAGGTTACGTGCGTTGATAACTTTCAATGAAATTCTTATGGGACAGTAACATTTAGCCTAACCTTCTTGTCAACTTTTTTTTATGAATACAGCTGTAATTCTCAATCATTTTTTTAGTTTGCAAACAACTGTACAGAAATAACATTTCCGTACAGTACAAAAATAAATATTTCCTTACAGTGATTTTCGCGAAGTGCAAGGAAATATTGACTTTTTCTTTCAAAAAAGTTGTCAAAAATGTCAATATTTCCTATCGATTTTCGGAAAAATATTTTTTTATTAACCAGGTAGGTAATTAAAATACGTGCAGCGTTGATGCTCATTGCTCTAGCTACATGCTTTTCTCATCAGTTGACTTGATAGCTCATGTGACATATTTTCTTGCTGGGAAGTCCAATATGACAGGATATTTGTACAAAATTAATTTAAACTAAAGTAGCTGTAACAATTAAATTATGGTTATTATACCTACTAATAATTGATAATAATTTTTTTTAGTGGAACATTGTAATTTACGCAGTGAAGAGAAAGCGAACAACTAAAAAATAATGCTTAACCCAAAGTAAACAGGAAAATAATTGAAGTGTTAAGATCACCAAAGCATTTGGTTGTGGAGTGCTCTTCTTGAAGATAAAAAACTACTTACTTTTAAAAAAAAATATTTTCTTGGTGACAAAAAGTGACAAGTGACACATCGTTGTATTCAGAATGTCATATGGAGTCAAAAAAAGGAAAAATATACCAGGAGTGCGTTCATAAACTTAAGCCAAGCTAGAAATTAATTTATGCGTTCTAAATAAGCCGCAGCTTGTCAGAAATGATCAGCGTTTAGCGTTCATGAATCGTCGGAGTAGTGTAAGATTTGGAGGCACCTCGGTGAGCGTCCGAAAGTGGCTATACGAGTTATGATTGGTTGGAAATTTTTTAAGGTTTAAATTTTAAAATCTGTCACGTCGAGAGCGACATAAATCTGTAATAATTTTTGTACAGAGTAAGATGAAAAGCTACTCTACTTAAACGGAAATTTTCAAGCTGCCTGTTCCGCATAATTTTGGATTCATGGTGGTATGCTTTTGTTTATTGCCACTGCAGCTGGCAGCTCCTAAATACAAATTTTTTATTTGATCACCATCTGATTCAGTATCATTAAAAAAAAATTCTGCAACCACGCTAACATCATAACGCTAATCAACCAAAAACTTAATTACAATCGTAGATAGTTACTTTAGTGATTACAATTACCAACACCAACAATAACAGATAATTAATATCCATGATCCCAAATTTTTATAGATTTTTAGGTTGTTCGTTGACACTTCTTATTTTTGACAACTGGCTTTTGTCGTCCACAACAAGTTCTGCTAAATTTGGCTTTCCGGTGGGGTAGGGGTAAAGTTGGTTTTGGTTTGGCTTAAGCCATTTATGAACGCACTCCAGGTGTCCCATTTAAAAATAGAAAGTTTATGTCACTTCCGGTTGAACCGGAAGTTCCATAATGTTGAGTCACCTGTCAAAACATGCAGTTTTATGTCGTATACAAATCCCCCGAAGTTAATTCCATTATCTTGAAAAACAAAAAAGTTAGAGGGGCGAACCACCTTCCGTGGACACCCGATACAGCTTTGTTTACCCATGACAAAAAAAGAGTCTGATTTACTTTAAATCAAAACGTTTCTTTGTTTTATAATATAGAATGGGATAGCTAATTCTTGGTAATATTAAAGTAAAAAGGGTTTCACAAAGATTTTAAACAATAACTACCTGACTGTGCAACACGATAAAAATCACATCTGGAAATAACACACACGACGTGATACAGACACTTAAAAGTTTCATTGTGTTACATGTGATGCGAGAAACGTGGCCGACGATCTCGCGAACGTAGAAAGCGCAATCGATCAACGTCTACGAGTAGTTATACGAGTACGGACAGTGAGAGTACTACGCTTAAAAAACAATTAGACTTACTTAAAAAGGAAGTTAACGATTTACGTAATAATTCGTCAACGTCAGCCGCGATTTGTGTCAGTGATGAACAAGCCATTCCAGTGTTTGACTCTTCGAAAGACGACATTACGGTCGAAATGTGGGTGGCAAAAGTGGACACTTTAGCGGAAAGGTATAAGTGGAGTGACGAATATATTATTAGGATAATATCCAGCAGACTCAAAGGACACGCACGCCAGTGGTATTATGAACAAACCAAAAATGACGCTTCATGGGATGAAATGAAAATAGGAATATTAAATCATTTTCGTAAGTCTGTTTCATTTTCAAATTTACTAAAAGATGCTTCCTCTTATGATGCAAAACCCGGGCAAAATTTGGGTGATTATTGCTTTAGAAAGTTAATGAAGTTACGAGCTTTAAAATTAACAATTCCAGATGAATTTTTGATCGATGCTGTTATTGGAGGTATTAATGATGAAAATATTGTGAGAACCATACGATCGGCACAAATACAAAATGCAGACAAATTATTTGCCTATTTAAATACGTCGTTGGGTAATATGTCCAGTCACGAAAATAATAGATATCTGAAGTATGTTAGTGAAGTTAGTTCCCTAAATCGTCCTTCAACGTCCTTAAACTCAGCATCAGCTAGTTTCCCGCATACACTAAAACGTAAGGCCATAACCATTTTATGTTATAATTGTGGTTTACAGGGACATATAGCAAAAAACTGTCGAAAACCCCGATTAGAATGTACGACGAAAAATTAGGACATACCTAACTGTAATACCTGCCCTTTAAAAATATTAAATGTTAAAGTTGTAAAAAACTCCAATCAGACCACTTGTTTCTAAAAACTGTATTAGTGATTGGCCATAAATCATCTTGTCTTATTGATACGGGTAGTGCAAGAACCCTCATAAAGACCCCAGCTGTAAAGAAATTCGATCTTACTACCACCCACTTTGAAAATAACATTCTTCGAGGATTTATAGGAAATACAATGCAATAAGAATACACGAATATCAATAAAAATGACGGGAACAATTATTGGAATAGTTGATGCAATTATGGTCGATAATAAATATTTGTCTCAGGAGTTATTGATAGGAAGGGATTTTGTAGAACAACCACATATTTTAATGACGAAGAAAGAAAATACAGTTTTTTTTTCAGAACTCTGCTAGTTCTCAACGATTTTTCCGTTAATGTAATTGACAATTTTCTATGCAGCATGATTACCGCAAATTATATTTCTTTTGGGCCTATTAACGAGAATGATAGATTGAAGTGTTTAAATATATTAACAAAGGAGCCCATTCTGGCAATATTTGAACATAAATTACGTACGGAGTTACACACAGATGAATCTTCCATAGGTGTAGGTGCAATATTATTTCAGTTCGACTCAGCAGAAAAAAAAAACACGTAATATCATATTTCAGTAAACAAAGAACGAACGATCAAAGACAATACCACGCATACGAGTTAGAAACCATGGCAGTTGTACTTGCATTACGATATTTTAGAGTGTACTTATTAGGTATACATTTTAAAGTTATTACTGACTGTAACGCATTAAAGACAACCCTTATTAAAAATGATCTTTCACCTAGAATTGGACGTTGGTGGTTAGAAATTCAAGAATTTACGTTTGATATAAATACAGGCCAGGAACACAAATGACGCATGCAGATGCATTAAGCAGAAATCCTTTAAACGAGTATGAAACGTATTCTATAAATATTACGGATTGTGAATGGATAGAAGGAGCACAATTACGAGACGAGTAGTTAAGAAAAATAAGACAAATACTCGATTTACAAAATGTAACGAAACGAAACGAAACGAAACGAAACGAAACGAAACGAAACGAAACGAAACGAAACGAAACGAAACGAAACGAAACGAAACGAAACGAAACGAAACGAAACGAAACGAAACGAAACGAAACGAAACGAAACGAAACGAAACGAAACGAAACGAAACGAAACGAAACGAAACGAAACAAAGCGAAACGAAACAGTATTTTAAAGAATAGGAACTCAAAAGAAAAAAATAAATTATCGCAACTTAGACAACGGCAAAATGGCTTGTGTAATACCTACGTTAGCTAAAATGCCAATATGTCACGACGAAGCAGGGCATTTTGAGTACATACAGAAAAGACGTTGAAACGCATTCAGGAAAATTATTGGTTTTCGAAAATGAGACGATTTGTTAATAAATATATTAACGCATGCTTAAACTGTACATACTATATACAAAGTGGTTCCAGTAGAGAGCATTTGAAACAAGCAGAAGAAAAAATAAAAAATAAATACTGGTTATTGTGGATGCTTTTACGAAATTTTGCATAATTGAGCCGGCAAAGAAGTCAACGAATGGGATTGTAACGTAAAACACGTACAAAGTGCGATTAACACGATCCATAATAAAAACATAAATGCCACGCCAATGGAAGCTCTAATAGGATACAATACGCAACACGCTGCAGATTCACGAATTGTTAACGATATTAAGAATAATTTCAACAGATTTGATTTAGAAGAGCAACGTCATAAAATTTCTAAACATATCACTAAAGATCAGAAAAAAGCAAAAATTCGATACGACAAAACCAGACAAGAAGCCACCAAGTACAGCAAAGACGATCTAGTAATGGTCACGATTACGAGCGAGCCAGCTACGGGGGGAAGCCACAAACTTCTTCCAAAATTTAAGGGACCATTCCGAGTCACGAAAGTTCTAATTAACGATAGATACGAGGTCTTCGAAAGACGGTTGTCGCCGCTGACAACATTAAACGATGGCTTATCATTCAAGATGATGGGTAAGTTTTTACACGAAGGGAACAACGGATCTCTACACGAATAGATCAACGGATCTTTTACACATTTACACGAAGAGATCAACGGATCTTTACACGAATAGATCAACGGAACTTTTACACATTTACACGAAGAGATCAACGGATCTCTATACAAGATCAACGGATCTTTTACACGAGGGATCAACGGATCTCTATACGACAAGATCAACGGATCTTTTACACGAGGGATCAACGGATCTCTATATGACAAGATCAACGGATCTTTTACACGAAGGGATCTACGGATCTCTATTACGAAGAGATCTCTATTAAAAATTTTTTTTAGTTCATCGTAAAGCCTGAGGACAGGCTTATATATACAGGATGGCCGAGTGTAAGAAATAAAGGGATGCTGACGCTCTTGAAATACGATACACAGACCTTATTGATGGGATCTTGCTCGACGAAACCCATAAACTTTGTTTTTATTACGTTATGTATACTCTTAAGTTAGGTATAGGAAAACGTTATGAGTTCAGTGTTACGAAAGTACCGAGACGATACGTTTGGTTTTTAAAAGATTATACTGTATGTTTGAATATAAGTTTATTTGGACATAATAAAAAGTAGTTTATCGTTAATATTGTTCTATATTCTTACATAGACACATTTTATTGCATTTGAATATTTTAACTTCCTCTAGACTTTTATGCCAAAGCATATGAGACTTTAAACACGATTTATAATTAGTTTGATAGTTACATTTATTGCATTTAAACATTTAAATTTTCTCTGGACTTTTATGCCAACGCAGATGAGTCTTTAAATAACGCTTATATTTAGTTTGAAAGTTACATTCGCCGCATTGGAACATTTCAACTTCCTCTGGATTTTTATGCCGAAGCATATGCTTACTTAAAGACCTTTTATATTTAGTTTGAAAGTTACATTCGTCGCATTGGAACATTTCAAGTTTCCCTGGACGGTTATGTCGAAGCAGATGAGCCTTTAACGAGTATTTATTTGCAGTTTGAAAGTTACATTTATTGCATTTAAGCATTTCAACTTCCTCTGGACTATTATGCCAAATCATATGACAATTTAAATAAAATTTACATTTAGTTTGAAAGTTACATTTATCGCATTTAAGCATTTCAACGTCCTCTGGACTTTTATGCCCAAGCATATGAGTCTTTAAATGCTTTTTAAATGTAGTTTGAAAGTTACGTTTATCGCATTTAAGCATTTCAACGTCCTTTGAACTTTTATGCCCAAGCATATGAGTCTTTAAATGCTTTTTAAATTTAGTTTGAAAGTTACATTTATCGCATTTAAGCATTTCAACGTCCTTTGGACTTTTATGCCCAAGCATATGAGTCTTTAAATGCTTTTTAAATTTAGTTTGATAGTTGCATTTTCTACATTTGACCATATCACCTTCCTCTGGACTGTGGTGCCGAAGCAGATGTCTTGTTAAATAATTTTTATAAGTAGTTTGAAAGTGACATTTATCGCAATTGAGCATCTCAACTTCCTCTGGACTTTTTGGCCAAGTCTTTAAATAATCTGTAGTGTTAGCCTGATAATTACATTTCATGCATTTAAAGGTTTCAACTTTAGTTGGGTTCCCATGTGGCAGGAGGTGTACGTTAAATTGGGTTTTCCAAAATATTTTTAAAAAACGGTGATCGCATTTAAACTTTTTCTCCGGATTATGCCGCAGCAGGTGTATTTGTATTCGTATTTGTTTTTGTAACTTTTTAAGTGATATTTCATCGTCCAATTGATCACTCGTCTCGGAGCTGCACCTCCCAAATTTGCTCTGGTCATCTTGACAAACGCGATCTGGCGAAATACTGCAAAGAAAAAACAGAAACAATAATAGAACCTGTTATTATTGCTCCCACTTAAGAGGCTGTATAGCAGTTTCCGGAGCAGCCAATAGATAGCAGTTGATATTTACATTTTGTGCATCAACTAGGCTGATGTTTCAGTTGTTTAAACAACAAACGAAATGCTCTCTCAAGACACAAACCGTATGTAAATCCGGTTTCAGCGAAAATCACTGATTTTTTAGGTTTTGATTTCCGTCAAATTTAAGCGGTTTTACGTCTAGTGTGAAAAGCTTTTGTCGAGTTGTATAGAAGAAAACCAGGTTTAATATTTCAGAAAATTTATAACGATGGATGAAACTTGTATTTATACTGCGGAAACGAAGGAACAATATGCGTGTCGAGCGGGAAGAATTTATCCCAAAGAAGACAAAATCTGTTCAGTTGGCTGGAGAAGAGTTTGTTCGGGTTTGTTCCTCTTCTGACCCCCTCCTCTTTTTGAAGCCGGTAACAAAGTAGAAAGGCATTTTAAAACGGCTCACCTTGTCGGGTGGAAGTGGGGAGTTGAAACTTACGTACAGCACCCGCCACTTAACTTGGAGGGGATAAAAAAATCGACAAATACTGTACACTTTTATCATTAATTTACATAACGGGAACAGACAAATCCAGTTTGGATTCGCTCCCGACGAGAAGACGTCGTACCCTCAATCCAGTAATAGGGATTCTGGGAACTGCCGGCTGAAGAAACACATGCCTCTAATTGGCGTAGGGGAGCCAGAGGGTGACCCAATTTGTCTTGGGTGTGAGGAGGAGGACGCACTACTTTCTGGGTGCCTGCGAAGCTTAAGGGAAACTATGGCATCAAGCCATTGGCTCGGCGATTCTCCGAACAAAGAAAGGTACAGCCTCGCCTGACCCGGGAGTACATTCGGATATTTATAGTGGGGTCGGGAAGATTCGGTGATTAAGGTAGTTTCGGGAAGATTCAGGGAAAGGCAAAAAAGATCGCCTTGGTGCATTTGCTAGTTTGCTGAGCCACCACAAAACTATTACTTCTAGTAACGAACAAAGGGGGTGACTTAAAACTTAATAATTATAAAATTGAAATAGAAAAATAAACGGGTCAGAGGATCGTTAAATAAACAGCAGAAACGCTGTCCTCGGGAAAAAGTAGTTTTTCAGTCTATCCCTACTATTTGTACTTAAGAAAAATAAGAGTTCATTTTGGATGTTTTTCATGATCTATAGAAACCATATCATCCAGATCTGACAAGATATCACGAATTAATCTTAGCCTGAGACTTTCCCCCTCATATATTATTTTGGTAGTTCACCATGCATCGAATTGACTCACAGTATTTAAAAATAAAGAGTAATGCAGTAAAGTATGTTTCACAATAAATGGTTGACTCCGTTTAACTATTTATTGCGAAACATACTTTAAATGAATAGTATTTTTACCAAATAAACAATTTAGATTTAAAAAGAAATATTTTCTTGTAGCATTGACCATAATAAGTTCAAATTCATAGAAAGCAAACTTGCCCCTTTTCGGACGACCATAGTAGGTACCCACCTGGTTTTACTTTCTTCCAAATCTTCTTTAATGTCCAGCTCTTCGTTTTTAATCTTCCAGTCTTTGAAAGCAGTTTCATGCATTCTCTCCACTTCATTTTCTGTCGAGTTGGTTTCCAGTTTGACCGGGGCCTTGTTCTCTGTAGAAATATGTTCCTTGTCATACCTATAATATAAGCGATTTGCTTAAAAAGCTTATTTATAAACTTGGTTATTAAAGAAAGAAGAGAATATTAGGAATTAGGTACAATATTC
Organism: Polydrusus pterygomalis; assembly: GCA_963969555.1. NCBI lineage: Eukaryota > Metazoa > Arthropoda > Insecta > Coleoptera > Curculionidae > Polydrusus > Polydrusus pterygomalis. The sequence continues at coordinate 18,772,358 of OZ018385.1, read as the reverse complement.
CTGAAAATAATATCCAAGGCATTAATTTTTTGCTCGGAGCTCTTTCCGTGCACATGGTGTATAAAATATTGAAAAGTATTTCAAACATAGTATATGTTGAAAGGTATATAAAATTTGATAATTTAAAAATGTTGTTCAATTGAAGTAGCCGATACTTAATGGAAGATCAATTTAAAAAAATTATCACTTATAATCTCCCTAGCAGCAGAATTATCGGGAATTAATTCTGCTGCGAGGGAGATTCGGTAAGAAAATTTCATAAATTATGTATTTTGATTTTATTCTGAGTGACATTTGCCAATAGATATAAAGTACTTCATTTTTGACGGAAAAATTATCACTTATTAATTTTATTAGGTTAATAGGCTATAAGCTATAAGCAACGCAAACAAAAAGGAGCCTTCTAATTGGTTGAAAATAAATTTATGAAATTTTCAAAATAATAACACAAACCTGTAAGGTATTCACTTATTTTTATTGTTATCAACCCTAACAATTGTTTCGACTCACAGTGCCTTCGTCACATAGTTAAAACTAACTGTTTCTGGAGCAAAAATACCCTATTTATTTGACTGCTGTTACCTCAATACAATGTACAGGGTTATCCAACCAAGACTAGACAAGGCAATTTTTTGACTTTTCCTGTACTTTTATAAAAAAACTGAAATAGCCATCTTAAGTAATTTTTTCCCGCGAATTCGAATATCTTCAGCAAAAAACAATTGAACATCAAACAAAAGTACTAGGGGTCACTTTGATATTTTTTTAAATGGAACACCCTGTATATTTTTACATTTTTAAATTCCACATAAAATTATAATTATTTTTTATTAAATGCACTATTAGTCTATACTTCATAGTTTCCGAGATATTGGCTCTCGAAAAGTGACATTTTTGAACTTTGACAGCTTATAACTTTCTAACAGTACGTCTTAGAGCGAAACGGCTTACATATTCCTATCTTCAATTTTTATTATCTTCCCAAAAAAATCAACTTCCGGTTAAACCGGATGTAACTCGAAAGAAGGAAATACAGTTGTTCCGGTTTAACTGGAAGTTGATTTTTTTGGGAAGATAATAAAAATTGAAGATAGGGATATGTAAGCCGTTTCGCTCCAAGACGTACTGTTAGAAAGTTATAAGCTGTCAAAGTTCAAAAATGTCACTTTTCGAGAGTCAATATCTCGGAAACTATGAAGTATAGACTAATAGTGCATTTAATAAAAAATAATTATAATTTTATGTGGAATTTAAAAATGTAAAAATATACAGGGTGTTCCATTTAAAAAAATGTCAAAGTGACCCCTAGTACTTTTGTTTGATGTTCAATTGTTTTTTGCTGAAGATATTCGAATTCGCGGGAGAAAATGACTTAAGATGGCTATTTCAGTTTTTTTTTATAAAAGTACAGGAAAAGTCAAAAAATCGCCTTGTCTAGTCTTGGTTGGATAACACTGTACATACAATGTACCATATCTAATATAAGGACAAGAGCTTAGATATCGCGCAGACAAAAATATATTTCACCTGCCGCGTTGCCAGTTTTAATTGTCGAAGAGAGTAATTCGAGATGGAATTAAAGAATAATTTGAAAGATTTTCTTTGGTTTCCTGTATGTGTTTCAACTTTACATATAGGTACTGCAGTGTCTGGGAAATGCACGATTTAAATATGGCAACATTGCCAGTACCGAGTTTAGTTGTTGGGCACATACCCACTACCCAGCGTTAGCCCTCTCTTCCACGTACCGTTATACGAGAAACATGTAAAGCCGTCTATCGTTGTACCCAAGCTAATCTGTGATAAACAACATGTCCTGTAAAATACTTGTGAATAGTGTTATATGAAACTGAAGCCTTTATATAGACACCTCGTACTATAACAAATCCGAGCAGGTACATAGAACTTAATTATTTATTGAAGTGAAAACTTCTTTAGGCGCGTTTAGCACTTTTTGTGGGCACTGAATTAAACTGAGCCGTCACGCGTTAGCGTCAGGCGTCAGGTTCGGCTGTGTAACGCTCGAATTCCGACTCCTATGATCAATCCGAACTGACCCTGACCTTCCGGTCTGTTCATTCGTAAACGTTATATGAAAGAGCATGCCGCCCTGCCGCATCAGTCGACGTGGAAACAGTGTGCGACACTTGTTGCGTCTCAGGTATGTTCTGGCATTTTTTAAATTATATATTTACGTAGGGTGAAGTAAGGTAATTAGTTTTACCGTAATTGCTTATTCCGTGGACCTAATTTATTATGATTTCTGACTTCTGTTGAAGATGTAAAAATTCAACGGTTGTTCAATTTTAGGAAATATCTTTTTTCGTATGCAGTAAAATTATCCCCTATTCCAGGTTTATGTTATTTTTGAAGTAAAAACTTCTTTAGGCGCGTTATCACTTTTTTGTGGGCGCTGAATTAACTTTGTTGAAGTTTTCACTTCTGTCGTGTGGTCTTAAAGCACACACAATTTTTATTTCTAATTCCGTAAATTTTTCTAATGGTATTTTTATTAATATATTTAAAGAATTAGAGAACATCAATCAATTAAATTAATTTTTATTGCAGAGCTAGGGTTAGAATAAAAATGCAGCATTTTTAAATAAAAAACACATTGTTTTAGCAAGTGTCTTAGTTAAAATTGGAATCTTTCTATGGCTTTTCAGTCCAAGGTTGGCAGGATATATATCCGTGATAAATATCCTGATATATATCTTGATAAATATCATGATATTTATGCGAGGATATTTATCATGATATATATCAATTTTTTTGTTCTAAAATTCTATTCATCACTATAAAAATATGGCCCCGCTGCCGCTGAGCCGGCAACAGCGTATTATGCTGCTTACGATGCGGTGATTCCCCATCTTTCCGAGACGTTGACCACCTGTTTAGTGCTGGGAAGTTTAGTTCACTTTGCCGATTTCAATCTTTCGTTCTCGTTCAATAAAGTGAATAGTTCAAAAGACTAGTTCGTTTAGTTCATTTAGTTCACTGATTTATACTGGCATAGTGAAGTAAAAAAAAATATTTTAAAATTTAAATTATGTATTAAATTAACAAAAAATACAGTAGACACCGACAATATTTTTTATTCATTTCAATACCGAAATAGTCCGAAATCATCGCGGCACGCATCGGTCGGTCAGGTGACAAAACCTATAATCTCGCTCTCGCTTGCGTAGTACATTCCGTTTAGACTTTAGTTCGCCTTGTTTCAATCTCTCAGTAATTACTGATTGAATCTTTTAGTTCAGTTGTCAGATTCGATCTTTTGAACTAGTTCGTTCGCGAACTACACAACTCTACCTGTTGTTCTTTGACTTCTTTGCCGCGTGGCTTTTTTATTTAGTTCCGATTTCTGATTGAACGGAGCAATATTTTGCTGTTTGTTTTATGAAATAAAAATTTTACAATGTCAAAAATTAAAAATTCAGTTTGCATCGGTTTATTTAGATTTAATTAACAAGCCCAGTAATTCTGGATTTTAAGTTGAACCATAGTTAAAAGCAAAAATATATGATGCGTTCATATTCATAAACTTGTATTTTTGACCCACATTTTACATTCCTAACATGGGAGTACTAAAAAAACTTGTTATTGTGATAGCAACTGTCATTGAATAGAAGAATTGAAATACAAATTTACAGGTTTATAACATATGTTTATATTAAATTAAGTGATTTTGAATTTTTAAAATATGTCTTTACAGAAAACAGATGAAATAATTTAAACATATGTCGACGTTGTGGTCTGGTGGTCAGCGCAGCAGCCTCACAGATCGTAGGCCCGGGTTCCATTCCCGATGCCGGCAACGTCGATGTTAAATTTGGAATTTGGTTTAAGAGGTGGCGCCGTCTTTCGGAAGAGACGTTAAACTGTGGGCCCCGTGTCATGGATGTTGGCACGTTAAAGAACCCTACCCTCGACAAAGAGGGATTCGGCAAAATTACCAGATAGTGTGTGACAAATTCCCTGGCGTCGGTGATTGGCCTCGTTGCGGAAAAAGGCCGACGTAAAATAAATAAATAAAAAAAAAAATTAAACATATAAATAAATATCCAAATTTGAATATACAGTGTGTCCAAGAAAGTATGCAACATAACATATGGGAAAGTTTTTTATCACCGATTTCTCAGAAAATTTTATTCTTTAGAAAAGTTGGTGCATGCCTTAAAACTATAAATGCATATTTCATATTTCACCTGCGACTTATAGTAAGTACATGCCATTTTTTCGAAATTGCCTTAAGAGTAAAGTACCTTAATTATTAAAAATACAGCAAAATTGTATATGGAAATGTTCCTGCAAATTAGTAAGTTAGTACAAATACGAAATTTGAGTTAGGTGTCACAATTTTTAATTTTTTTTGGTTAATCTATATTTTTCCCTAAACGGTACACCTCTGGTCGATTTTTTGGTAACGAAATTTTTATATAGGTATTTATTAAATAACTTAATCGTGGGTTTAAAATAAAAATGGATTAAGTAGTTGCAAACTTTTTAAAACCTTTCAATGTTACGAGTTGGTTCACATATTAGCATGTTGCACGCCTACTTAAACACATTTTAGCCAACTTATGTTCTAAACAAAATTATGATAGAATCCAACTCTATTTATATTACTGGAAATAATTCATAATTTATTTGTCATTTTCACCCGGTACGCTGAAGTCCAAAAACCTATTTTAAAGAAATGCATATAAAAAAAATAAAAATTGACACACCTAACGCAAATTTCGTATTTGGACTAAGTTTTTAATTTGCAAAAACATTTCCATATAAAATTTTGCTGTATTTCTAATAATTAAGGTACTTTACTCTTAAGGCAATTTTGAAAAAATGGCATTTGCTTCCCTACTATTAGCCGCAGGTGAAATATAAAATATGCATTTTTATAGTTTTAAGGAATGCACCAACTTTTATAAAGAATAAAACGTTCTGAGAAATCGGTGATAAAAAACTTTTCCATATGTTGCATAGTTTTTTGGACACACTGTATACCAAATATTTGGATATTTATATAAATATCATGATATTTGCCAACCCTGCTTTTCACATACCTACGCATGTGTAATATTAGGTAAGAATAAAATAGGTAATAAAAAATGCAAAAAAGGCGGATCATTCAGCACTAAAGTAACCAAAGATATACTTAAATAGGTACCTCGTATAATAACGTATCATGAAAAATTACATTGGCATTTCTTGTCCCTAGTCCGCTGCCATATCTTCAGCAACTTCCTTAAGTCCATAACAGTACCTAATTGTATAGCATTATTGTTAAGATCATATTATGAAGTATGACTGTGTAACTTTTTACTTCTATGAAGTATATCCATATTTTAATCATTTGCAAAGGTATAGATAACAACTAAATAATATGTAATAATAATAATAATAATAATAATAATAATAATAATAATAATAATAATAATAATAATAATAATAATAATCAAAATGTAAACAACACTGAAAGAGAACAGAACTACAGAGCAAATTAATCCTAACCTCAAAATCACAAAGTCAAAATAGCAAGGCCATCAGAAGCCGCCGCTTAAAATGACAACGTTGGTCACTTATGAATAAACGTTTGATTTGTGACCAAGCGAGTTTCGAGCTCTTGTTATCTAAGGTGGCTATGAAAGTAAGCAAAATATAGCGACATTAGGGTGAGCAAGTCACATTGCCTAGACAAAAAGTGCAGTCCATAGTAAGCGCAAGCCCATAACAGCCTGGAACGCAATCAATCCACACACCCAACATCCTCGTACTCTCTTGTTAGATTAGTTCGTCCACAGATTCCTCAAACAATTCTCTGTAATTCATCTAGATAAGGAGAAACACAGTAACACAATTTTTTCCTTATTTACATTCAGAAAATTCTTTTCAGCCCACAGTTGTACTTTGACATGAACATTTTCACATTCGTTCCGTAATATGAACTGATTTTTTGCAGTTATTAGGATGGTAGTATTATCTGCATAGCAAACATCAATAACATTTTCTGTAGTAATATATGAACTGGTAGAAAAAAAAAGACCCAAGTTTGATCCTTGGGGAATACCCTGCGAACTCTGCTGCATTGCACCCTCTAACCTCATTAATTGTTACAAATTTGTACCGATCATTTAAATACAACTCTATTAGGTTACTAATAATACCATGCGATGTTCATCAATCAAAAGCTCGCGAGAAATCTATAAATATACCTGATACAAACAGTCCCTGATCCAGATTATCTACAATAGATTTAACAAAAGAACAAAGGGCTGTTTCATCAGTACCTACTGAGATTTTTAGTGAATCCATGCTGGCAGCAGTATTAAAAAATATGTTAGATGCTCAAGTATTGCTACCTCAAGTTTTAGAAATGTTAGACAAAATACTAATAGGACTATAGCTCCCTCTTCTTGTAAAAAGGTATAATGCAATGATCTGCTAGCTATAGATGCCGCACGCCATTCATAAACGCTATTTAAATCTGCTGCCAAAATCATTTGTAGGAGAGAGGAGGTGAAGTACTCCCCCCGGCCGGGAGTGGGGATTACGTTGCCGCCATTAGAATTTTACCTCGTTACTATGCGCTATCATATGGTCACAGCGGCGTCTCGTGTCAGGGTTCACAATAAAATATAATTATCCAATCCGAAATCAAATATTTTTTAACGTTTGTGAAAAAAAGGGTTTGTAGAACAGTAAAGTTTAATGTATGATAGAAAAAATGGTCCGCGGAGCAGTAAAATTTATTGTAAGTTAATAACTATTTATTGTAATAATTATTATAAGAGAAACTTTGGATAGCTATAATTATAACATTTGGTGAACTGAGCTGACCTAAAAATAATTACACTATGTATACTTAAAACACGGTTTTTACGGTTTTATTGAAATTTAAAAGAAAAGCAAAGTTCCTTTTACGTTTGGTACTTTTTAATAGCGAAAAAGCACAACAATAATTTTTTCTTCCCCTAGCCGCGCTCAAGCAGGATGCCTCTTTTTATTTCCCATCATGCCTACGAACTATACGAAGTTGTTCGCAAACTTCCTTTAACATAGCTAAGCAAAGATATTTACTTTGCTTAGCTGTTTAAAAGCAGCAAATGGAAAGTAAAGTCAAAATTTTGAATACTCTCGCAAGATGGAGGTAAAGTCAAGTGACACTCTTTCAATTTTGCTCTATTAAACTTTTATAAGTTGGCATGAATTCCAGGACTGGACTTGAAAATTTAACATGTCATACCTTCTAAAACAATTGATGCAATAGTCTCATCGGTTTTACCGCTTTAATATTGCCAAATAATAATAATAATTTATTTTGAAAGTTTTGTTCTATAAATATTATAATTTAAGGTAGGTAAAGTCGATTCAGCCAGTAAACCTGCAAGATGGCCGACCTGTCATATGACAAAAGTAATTGAAAATGCAAAAATCCATTTTATTTAGCTGGAATATGACTTTTGTCATATGACATGCCGGCCATCTTGCAGGTTTACTGGCTGAATCGACTTTACCTAATAATAAACATGAGTTTTTATATGGTTTAAAGATAAAGTGTCAAAATAGATTTAAAAACTATATTATATTACAATTACCTATTCAAACCTTGAAAATACTAAATTAACTGAAACGCAACTTTAAATAGGACTCTGTCACTCATATTTACAACAGAATTTTTTTTGTTTAATTTCTTCATATTATACCCAGAGAACTCAGAGCCAACTAATATTCTGTGATTATACCTATCTATAGGTAAAATACAATACCTACAGTTCAACATAAACTAATTGAATTCAGTCAGATATTACATTTTTACTGTCGAGGAAATCCCCATATATGACTTACATAAGGTACGTAGACCCAAAAGTGGTTTTTATGAAATTTGATGGTTATGATACAGTTACATTTTTAAATTTGTATGTGGGCTAACGTAAAGTTAAAAGCTTCAATTTAGCCAGGGATTTAATTTTTCTCTCAATGGAAACCCCAATTTAACAGTTTTTGACTTACGTAAGGTACGAAGACCCAAATACGGTTTTTATAGAATTTGTTGGTTATGATACAGTTACATTCCTAAACTTTTATGTGGGCTAACATAAAGTTAAAAGCTTCAATTTAGCAAGGGATTAATTTTTCTGTCAGTGAAAACTCTACTTTAACAGTTTTTGACTTATTACGTATAAGGTACGTGGTTTTTCTGGAAATTGTTCTTTAAAATGCAATTTATTGATACGGTTATATTTCTAAACTTGTATGTCGGCTAACTTACTGTTAAAAAATTTAGAAATAAAACCAGCATATAATAATAATCATAGGTATACCTAGGTAGGTATATATCTTTATTCTCAAGTAACTATAGTTTATTACAGGAATTAACTTACATATCCAAGTAAAGTATTTTTACCAAATAATAAGTAGGTTCAAGAATTAACAACTTATTAAAACAAACATTATCTAGGTACTAGATACCTACATAAATATCTAATTCAAAAAAGTTTTCTTTAAGAGACCTGATTTGAGTACAACTAATAAATTTCACAAAGTCATAGTCTCACACGAATATTTATTTTCCAAACAGGTTAGGTACATGTTTCGCTCGTAGGTACTTGAGCATCAGAACAACATAAGCCTATAACATTGGTCTGATGATGCTCAGGTATGAGCGAAACATGTAGGTAACCTGTTTGGAAAATAAATATTCGTGAGACTCTGACTGTAAATTATTATATTAATGTCCTATTCCATGAAACAAAATCATTATTTTTCCAAAATACGATATTTGTTGCCACATGCTTTTGAATAATGGGCTAAAAATAATAATATAGTGGCCGGCTAAAATTTGGCCGCATATGGAAAACTTACACAAGTAGTTTGTCTGGTACCTACAACATATTATGAAATCCCATGCAAAATTGAAGAGTTAAAGGCACGAACCCACGAACGTCATAAATGACGTTTATGGTTAAAGGTGATCAAATAGTGGCTTCCTTGTTTATTTTAGACTAAGAGTGTATCTGAGTTGTTTAAAGAATTCAATAAGCCAAACCATTTGCAAAAGTTATACCTATACAGTCTATCCATAATGTTCCTTAAATAAATAATACGTTTAATAAAATAAAAATGTAAAGTTTTAATTATTTTTCCCCACCTACCCACGCCTATGAATAGTTAAACCTAACCTACAAATAACCCAACTTTTTATGTACTCACCTATGAATAGTAACTGCAGAATTATTATTATTATATTTCGCAGTCTTGCACACTTCAAACCTGTGACCCATATTAATTAGTCTTGAAAAAAATATCACAAAACACTAACAACACAGCAATTAATACACAAAACCGATAAACCGAAACAAATTTCAAACAACTTTCGAACGAAGAACGACCAAACTAAACCCTTAATTTCTCTGTGGACCACACGTCAAAGAAATTATGAATGAAAAAAGGCAGGCTCTCTTCTGACCAATAGGAACGCAACGTCTTCTGTGTTTGCCAAACTGCATAATTTTTAAGGGAAATGTCTATGGGTTTTTAGACAAAGATTTAAGTTTACCCTATAACGTCATATTTTTTTCTCTTCTGGAAGGTAAAACCTGTAGATTTATGGCTTTAGGGATGAATAATATGTAAAATTATTAAATAAGTGTTGTTATTATTACTTTTAAAATATTGTTATAGCCGTAATTTATATATTGGTACTCTAAGAGTGTTAATACCTACTTTTAAGAGGTACGTTTGGCAAACAAAGTGGAGGGGCGCAATTTGCCACAAAAGTTACTTCAGAATGGTATACGATTTTGGCAATAGGTTCGTTTGTTATTGCTTCATCTATAGCTAGCAGATCATTGGTATAATGCATCCTAATTAAGGCTTATCCGAAAAAAGTCCACTGGAAAACATAAAATTTATCAAAAAAGGCAAAACTGATATTGGTTTATATGATGGTTAACTATCCTTAGGTTAACCTGAGGTAGGAATACCCAGCAGACAGGTATTAAAATAAAGTAAACAATGTTTTCTGTATACTTTGTAAATCAACGCCTTCACGAACAATTGTTAAAATAGAAATAACCAGACCACTCTTGTGTATCAGTAGTTCACCCTAAAACATCCTTTACATGGCGCAGTTGTAGTCTTTAAAAGGCAAAATAACTTTACAATTATAAAGTTATAGTGTTTAAGGTATTCAGATTGAGTTAAAGTGTTAAATAAATAAAAAATGCCCGAGACTCGTGAGTCTACGCAACCCGATTCCATACAATATCCAGCGATTAACATTCCGCCTCCAAGTCCAATGTCGTGGAAGGGTTTGGTTGGCGTTTTTTCAAACAAAAATTCCAGTTGTACTTACGAGCTAGAAGAGCAAATAATGAAAAATCGTCTTATAAATCCTCAGTCTTGCTTTTATGAATTGGGGATAGATCTCTTAAGATTTACAACAATTTTGCATACACAAAACCTGAAAATAACATGGATTATGACATAATAATAATAATAATCCAAAAGTTTGAAGAATATTTCAATCCCAAAAAAAAACACAACTTACGAGGAGCATATTTTCTTTCTACGAAATAAAAAGGATGGTAAAAATATTGATGCCTACGTAAATGAATTTCGTGATTTAAGAGCAACATGTGAATTTGGAGATTTAACAGATAGTCTGAATAAAATAATGTAATATGCATGAATGGTTTATTCAAAAATTTAAACTTTCTTTTACGTGGTTGCGCCACTAAAACGATCTTTGACCACCTGTTTCTTCTTTCGAGGGGTTCCTGCTATGCCTTTCCGGCCAGCCCGTCTCCTGTCACTCTCATCGCGCAAGCGTGGAATCTTGCGCCCAAATTTAAGTAAAATTTGGATACAGGAATTACTATAACAAAATTTTTAGTTATTTGAAATTGTGTACGTTAAATTTTATTAAATGTTAGTTTTGGTATCCCTTTCCTCTGTTCAACTCCATTAAATAATTGTTTGTAAAGCATTGTTTAAAATTCAAAGTCGACGTATTTAAATTATTTAACAAATAGTGATTTTTCTTTACTATAATAAAAATAAGTTAAAATAAAAAAACAAATTAAATAAATTACTTTATATGGTATATTTCCTGCCGAGTCCCGTTGTTGTTAAAATGTGAAATTATTTAATTTATATTATTTATACCCTTGTTTTATTAACGTTAGGTCTGAACAGGAATAAATATTGATTATTTACACCTTATGATACTTGGAAAATATAATTGTATAAGTAGATCAAGCTAAAATGAGGATATCCCCCTTATTGATGACTCAAGAAATTGGAAGAAACAGTATAGGTATTGTTTTTCCAAAGTCAGTGTGATGACATTCCATACGGCATACAATGGTCGGTCTCTTTGAGACTGTTTACCGCCGGTTGGAATGTCATCGCACTGACTTTGGATATGTCGTAGGCTGATAGTGAAATCCGTCATTTCATGAAAAGCCTAGTCACTTCATGAAGCGTCGGCAGATTGTGTAAAAACATGAAATTACACGATCTGCCGCGTCACTTTATGAAGAGCCCTTGATGTTTCGGCGTATTATGTAGAACACAATCTGCCTAATTTTAAATATCGTCACTTCATGTAGTACCTAACGATGTCATGTCAGTCGGCAGATTGTGTAATTCCCTCAAAAAGGTATATTGGCAACTGGTTTGTTCGTTGTTCCCCAGAGCATTTTTTTTTAATTAAATTTTTTCAACTAATATTATTTTATAAAAATAAAAAAAATGCTCTGACAAACCGGAACAAACCAGTTGCCAATATACCTTTTAGACGGAATTACACAATATGCCTTGTTTTTGTGTGGCATTTCATGAAGTGATGATATTTACAATTAGGCAGATTGTGTTATACATAATACGCCGAAACGTCAAGGTCTCTTCATGAAGTGACGCGGCAGATCGTGTAATTTCATGTTTTTACACAATCTGCCGACGCTTCATGAAGTGACTTTTCATGAAATGACGAATTTCACTATCAGCCTACGACAGATACATTATACTAAAAATGCTTTTTAATATTTTAGAATTTATTTACACCTGCAACTGATTGACAATAATTTGTTTCTGTTTTTTTTCAGTTATATAAAACAAACTTGAACAACTAATATGCCCTATAAATACAAAAAGTTCTTTGGTGAATTGGAATTGCCAATAACAAAATACCGTAATAAAAAAAATATTTTTTTATTAACCAGGTAGGTAAGCAAAAATTACAATACGTGCAGCGTTGATGTTCATTGCTCTAACTACATGCTTTTCTCATCAGTTGATAGCTCATGTGACATATTTTCTTGCTGGGAATTCCAATATGACAGGATATATTTGTACAAAATTAATTTAAACTAAAGTAGCAGTAACAATTAAATTATGGTTATTATACATACTAATAATTGATAATAATTTTTTTTAGTGGAACATTGTAATTTACCAGTGAAGAGAAATCAAATAACTGAAAAGTAAAATGCTTAACCCAAAGTAACCAGGAAAATAATTAAAGTGTTAAGATCACCAAAGCATTTGGTTGTAGAGTGCTCTTCTTGAAGATAAAAAACTACTTACTCGGGGCCCTAGAAGTTTCGTTTCTTCAAAATGAAATTTTTATATTTTGGCGGTAATAAGACACGTGTTATTTTTTTTTATGATCTTATTTATTTTATTACAGTATATAATCATAATTTTAGATTAAACATTTAAACAATATACATGAGATATTACGACATATTATTTTGATGAATTATAAAGGTTTATACATTGTGCTGTTTGTTTCCTTTAATTTACTGATACTTTTATACTAAATGAAATTATCTATTTACAAGATTTTTCTAATTAAATTGATCTTTTATTGGTAACCTTCCTTGTAAATTAACAAGCTAGGTAATAGGCACTTTCCATTTGTTCCTTTTAAACAGCAAAGCAAAGTAAAAATCTTTGCTTAGCTAAGTTGTTAAAGGAACAGATCGCGAACAAGTTCGTATCGTTCGTATGGGAAATAGAGAGGGGTATACTTAACCGCAGCAAGGGGGAAGGAAAAAATCTTCGCTGTGCTAAGTTAAATTTTTAAAAGGAACGCTCAGCTTAGTTGTGCTCAACTTTCGCGGCAGGAGGGAAGAAGGGAGCTCCGCTGTCAATGGAAGTTATTTTATAATTAATAAAAACAACTAAAAACCAACGAGGGTACATACCGGGTGTCCACGGAAGGTGGTTCGCCCCTCTAACTTTTTTGTTTTTCAAGATAATGGAATAAAATTCGGGGAAGTGACATAAACTTTCGATTTTTAAATGGGACACCTGGTCTATTTTTCCTTTTTTTGACTCCATATGACATTCTAAATACAACGATGTGTCACTTGCCACTTTTTGTCACCAAGAAAATATTTTTTTTCCAAATTTATTGTTTTATCTAGACTAAGAGTATAAATACCCTAAAATCACTTATTTCAGTTCTTTAATCTAAGGAAAAATACAATTTTACTATTTTTGGTCCAATGCTATGTGCTATGTAAAATTTAATCTTTAAAGCTGTATAACTCATTTTTTTTTAAAGGCAACATGGTGGCTCGTCGGGTTAAGAAAAAAGAGGATTTTATTACGATTATTTTGATACCATACACTATTAGGTTTTAGAAAAGCTGCCATTAAAAAACTTTGAAAAGTTAACTTGGAACTTTCCTAAAATAAAGCATTCTTTGAGAATAAATTTAAATACATCAAGTAGCCTGTAACCAGCAAAACTGATAAAACAAAATCGTGTCTTGAAGAAAATTAGTTTGTTGTTTAAAAAACATGGAAAATAATAGTTTTACAAGGAGTGAAAAAGTTGATATGTTATTATTGTCAGGCTCATTTCGCATTTGCGGAACCAGTTTTGGGTACCTAATAGTGCCGGGTTGGATGAGGCCGATTAAAATATCTTTGTGCGTAAAGTCGTGCAGCATCGGTTAAATTACATTCTCCAAACACTAATAACATATCAATTTTTTTCACTCCTTGTAAAACAATGTTTTTTAAATAATAACCAAATTTACTTTGGCAGAAGCTGTCGGCATGTCAATTTTCTTCAATGCATGATTTTGTTTTATCAGTTTTGCTGGTTACAGGCTACTTGATGCATTTAAATCTAAATTTATTCTCAAAGAATGCTTTATTTTAGGAAAGTTCCAAGTTAACTTTTAAAGTTTTTTAATGGCAGCTTTTCTAAAACCTAATAGTGTGTGATATCAAAATAATCATAATAAAGCCATCTTTTTTCTTAACCCGACGAGTCACCATGTTGCCGTTTAAAAAAAATGAGTTATACAACTTTAAGGATTAAATTTTACATAGCACATAGCATTGGACCAAAAATAGTAAAATTGTATTTTTCCCAAGATTAAAGAACTGAAATAAGCGATTTTAAGGTATTCATAGCCCTCTAGATAAAACAATAATTTAGGAAAAAAAATTTTTTTGGTAACAAAAAGTGACAAGTGACACATTGTTGTATTTAAAATGTCATATGGAGTCAAAAAAAGGAAAAATATACCAGGTGTCCCATTTAAAAATAGAAAGTTAATGTCACTTCCGGTTAAACCGGAAGTTCCATAATGTTGAGTCACCTGTCAAAAAATGCAGTTCTATGTCGTATACAAATCCCCCCAATTTTATTCCATTATCTTGAGAAACAAAAAAGTTAGAGGGGCGAACCACCTTCCGTGGACACTCGGTATACAGCTTTGTTTACCCATAACAAAAATGATGAGTCTTATTTACTTTAAATCAAAACGTTTCTTTGTTTATAATATAGAATGGGATAGCTTATTCTCGGTAATATTAAAGTAAAAAGGGTTTCACAAAGATTTTAAACAATAACTACCGGACTTGCAATACGATAAAAATCACTTCTGGAAATAACACACAAGACGTGATACAGATACTTAAAAGTTACATTGTGTTACATGTGATGCCGACGCAGATGACAATAAACTATGTTTATGTTTAGTTAGAAAGTTACATATACTACATTTAAACATTTCGCTCTCCTCTAGATTATTATGCAGAAGCAGATGTAACACTAAATTATGATTAAGCTTAGTTTGATAGACACATTAATAAATGTTGTATTTGAATATTTTAACTTCCTCTAGACTTTTATGCCGAAGTATATGAGACTTTAAACACGATTTATAATTAGTTTGATAGTTACATTTATTGAATTTGAACATTTCAACTTCCTCTGGAATTTTATGCCGAAGCAGATGAGACTTTACACATGATTTACGTTTAGTTTAAAAGTTACAATTATCGTATTTAAACATTGAAACTTCCTCTGGACTTTTATGCCGAAGCAGATAAGACTTTAAACACAATTTATGTTTAGTTTCAAAGTTATATTCATTGCATTTGAATATTTTAATTCCTCTGGACTTTTATGCTGCAGCATGATACTTAAATACGGTTTATATTTAGTTTCAAAACTACATTTATCGCATTTCAAGATTTTCACTTACTCTGGTCGGTATGTACCGAAGCATATGATGCGGTTTTATATTTAGTTTAAAAGTTTTATTTATCGCACTTCAGCTTCCTCTGGATTTTTATGCCGAAGCACATGGGTCTTTAAATGTTTATATGTAACTTAAAAGTTACATTTATTACATTTGAAGATCTTAACTTCCTCTAAACTTGAATGCTAAAGCATATGAAACGTTTAACACTTTTTATATTTGAAAGTTACAATTACCGCATTTGAACATTTCAACTTCCTCTGCAGTTCTATCCCGACGAATATGACTCTGTAAATGGTTTTTATGTTTAGTTTGAAAGATACATTAATTGCATTTGAACATCTCAACTTCCTCTGAACTTTTATGCCAACGCAGATGAGCCTTTAAATTACGCTTATATTTAGTTCGAAAGTTACATTTATTGCATTGGAACATTTTAACTTCATCTGGATTTTTATGCCGAAGCATATGACTACTTAAATACCTTTTATATTTAGTTTGAAAGATACATTTGCCGCATTGGAACATTTCAACTTCCTCTGGATTTTTATGCCGAAGCATATGATTACTTAAAGACGTTTTATATATAGTTCGAAAGTTACATTCGTCGCATTTGAACATTTTAAGTTCCTCTGGACTTTTATGTTGAGGCAGATGAGACTTTAACTGGTGTTTATTTGCAGTTTGAAAGTTACATTTATCGCATTTGAACATTTCAAGTTTCCCTGGACGGTTATGTCGAAGCAGATGAGACTTTAACAAGTATTTACTTGCAGATTGAAAGTTACATTTATTGCATTTGAACATTTCAACTTCCTTTGGACTATTATGCCAAATCATATGATAATTTAAATAAAATTTATATTTAGTTTGAAAGTTACATTTATCGCATTTCAACATTTCAACTTCCTCTGGAATTTTATGCCGAAGCATAATATGAGTCTTTAAATGCTTTTTATATTTAGTTTGATAGTTGCATTTACTGCATTTGACCATATCAACTTTCTCTGGACTGTTGTGCCGAAGCAGATGTGTTGTTAAATAATTTTTATAAGTAGTTTGAAAGTTGCATTTATTGCATTTGAACATTTCAACTTCCTCTGGACTTTTATGTTGAAGCATATGATTCTTTAAATACGGTTTTCGTTTAGTTTGAAAGTTACATATATTGCATTTGAACATTTCAACGTCCTCTGGGTTTTTATGCTGAAGCATATTATGAGACTTTAAAGTATGTTTGTATTTAGTTTGAAGGTTACATTTATTGCATTTAAACATTTCAACTTCCTCAGGACTTTTATGCCGAATCATATGATACTTTAATGACAGTTTATATTTGGTTTGAAAGGTACATTTATTGCATTTGAACATTTCAACTTCCTCTGGACTTTTATGCCGAAGCCTATGGCGCTTTAAACTCGTTTTACGTTTAGTTTTATAGTTACATTTATTGCATTTGAACATTTCAACGTCCTCTGGGTTTTTATGCTGAAGCATATTATGAGACTTTAAAGTATGTTTGTATTTAGTTTGAAGGTTACATTTATTGCATTTAAACATTTCAACGTCCTCTGGACTTTTATGCCGAAACATATTATGATTAATTAAAGAATCTTTATGTTTAGTTTGAAAGTTACAGTTATTGCATTTGAACATTTCAACTTCCTCTTGACTTTTATGCAGAATCATATGACGATTTAAATGATGTTTTCGTTTAGTCTGAAAGCTACATGTATTGCATTTGAAAATCTCAACTTCCTCTGGACTTTTATGCCGAAGCAGACGAGTCTTTAAATAATATGTAGTGTTAGCCTGATAATTACATTTCATGCATTTAAAGATTTTAACTTTAGTTGGGTTCTCATGTGGCAGGAGGTGTATGTTAATTTGGGTTTTCCAAAATATTTTAAAAGAACGGTGATCGCATTTAAACTTTTTCTCCGGATTATGCCGCAGCAGGTGGAACTTTTTAAGTGATATTTTATGGTCCAATTGATCACACGTCTCGGGGCTGCACCTCCCAAATTTGCTCTGGTCATCTTGACAAACGCGATCTGGCGAAATACTGCAAAGAGAAAACAGAAACAATAATAGAACCTGTTATTATTGCTCCCACTTAAGAGGCTGTATAGCAGTTTCCGGAACAGCCAATAGATAGCAGTTGATATTTACATTTTGTGCATCAACTAGGCTGATGTTTCAGTTGTTTAAACAACAAACGAAATGCTCTCTCAAGACACAAACCTTATGTAAATCCGGTTTCAGCGAAAATCACTGATTTTTTAGGTTTTGATTTCCGTCAAATTTAAGCGGTTTTACGTCTAGTGTGAAAAGCTTCTGTCGAGTTGTTTAGAAGAAAACCAGGTTTAATATTTCAGAAAATTTATAACGATGGATGAAACTTGTATTTATACTGCGGAAACGAAGGAACAATATGCGTGTCGAGCGGGAAGAATTTATCCCAAAGAAGGCAAAATCTGTTCAGTTGGCTGGAGAAGAGTTTGTTCAAAAAATTATTATTCCTCTTCTGACCCCCTCCTCTTTTTGAAGCCGGTAACAAAGTCGAAAGGCATTTTAAAACGGCTCACCTTGTCGGGTGGAAGTGGGGAGTTGAAACTTACGTACAGCACCCGCCCGCCACTTAACTTGGAGAGGATAAAAAAATCGACAAATACTGTACACTTTTATCATTAATTTACATAACGGGAACAGACAAATCCAGTTTGAATTCGCTCCCGACGAGAAGACGTCGTACCCTCAATCCAGTAATAGGGATTCTGGGAACTGCCGGCTGAAGAAACACGTGCCTCTAATTGGCGTAGAGGAGCCAGAGGGAGACCCAATTTGTCTAGGGTGTGAGGAGGAAGACACACTACTTTCTGGGTGCCTGCAAAGCTTAAGGGAAACTGAGGCATCAAGCCACTGGCTCGGAAAAGAAAGGTACAGCCTCGCCTGACCCGGGAGTACATTCTGATCTTTATAGTGGGGTCGGGAAGATTCGGTGATTAAGGAAGATTCGGTGATTAAGGTAGTTTCGGGAAGATTCAGGGGAAGGCAGAAAAGATCGCCTTGGTGCATTTGCTGAGCCACCACAAAATTATTACTTCTAGTAACGAACAAAGGGGGTGACTTAAGCACAAATTAAACTCAATAATTATAAAATTGAAATAGGTAAATAAACGGGTCAGGATCGTTAAATAAACAGCAGAAACGCTGGCCTCGGGAAAAAGCAGTTTTTCAGTCTATCCCTACTATTTGTACGTAAGAAAAATAAGAGTTCATTTTGGATGCTTTTCATGATCTATAGAAACCATATCATCCAGATCTGACAAGATATCACGAATTAATTAGCCTGAGACTTTCCCCCTCATATATAATTTTGGTAGTTCACCATGCATCGAATTGACTCACAGTATTTAAAAATAAAGAGTAATGCAGTAACTAAATAGTATTTTTACCAAATAAACAATTTAAATCCAAAAAGAAATATTTTCTTTTAGCATTGACCATAATAAGTTCAAATTCATAGAAAGCAACCTTGCCCCTTTTCGGGCGACCATAGTAGGTACCCACCTTCCTTCCAAATCTTCTTTAATGTCCAGCTCTTCGTTTTTAATCTTCCAGTCTTTGAAAGCAGTTTCATGCATTCTCTCCACTTCATTTTCTGTCGAGTTGGTTTCCAGTTTGACCTGGGCCTTGTTCTCTGTAGAAATATGTTCCTTGTTATACCTACAAAATAAGAAATATTTAATTGGGTCAAACTTATTTACTATAAGCGATTTGCTTAAAAAGCTTATTTATAAACTTGGTTATTAAAGAAAGAAGAGAAAATTCACAGGAATTAGGTAGAATATTCCTGAAAATATTGAAAAGGATTTCAAACATAGTATATGTTGAAAGGTATACAGGGTGATTCACGTTGAGTGGCCTATTAGAAGATCTTGGAAACGAGTAAAGTTATATTTCTAAAAATTTGGTAGCGGGCATGATTGGCTTTTAACTTTTAAAATATTATATTTTGACGTTTGTATCACTTCCGGTTATACCGGAAGTTATGGCCAACTTTGGTATTTCAAATGGAATACCCTGTATATTTTAGCATCTTTGGATACCTTATTGAAACCTAAGTAACTTTTATTAACAATGATCTATACCTATCTCTAACCGTTTTTGAGATATGAATTATAAAATGCATTTTTTATGTAAAAACCTTACCGAGATGAAAGTTCAGTAATTTTGAAATTAATAAAGCGAAACATTTAAAATTTTGTAGGCTTTTAACTAAAACATAGATCTTTAGACTACATTACTTAAGTTTCATGTTTTGCATACAGGGGTTTTTTAAAAGTGTGCCAATGTGGCCATTTAGATAAATGTGCATAAGTCAATTTTTGCAAATGGAACACAATATTTTTTATTTTCGAAACGTGTAGAGAATCAAATTTCTCATCTAAATGTTTAGTATGTCAGTATCAATATTTTTAGTCGTTTTGGAATTATGAGCAATTTAAAAAAAAATATCTTAAAATATGTGTTTGCGTTAAGTTCATAAGACATTTATTTTTGTAAAAAAGACAGTGGATAGGCATGAAAATATCCTAAAACAGTAATTTGCTGTTCTTCAGAGTTCAGAATAGGCATCGGAAATGTCCTTTTGGCTTTTGTATGACCAAACTTATAAAAATTGACCTCAATAATTTTTCTAAAGTGTTTACCGCTAATTGGTAGTAAATGTGGATATCGTTCATTAAACCCTCTTATGATTCGTAGACACTCTCCATGAATATAAAATAAATTTAAAATATCGTTATTAGAATAATTATTATTATTTGCTATTCTTAGATTATAAAGAATGAAAGTAATTTTCAATACCTAGTTAACTTTCAAAATGTCTTTATTCCAAACTAACTTTTACAGTTCATTACATGGAAAGTGACAATATAATATAGAAAATAATAATCATTAAAAAAAATAATAATAATAATAAGGAAGGAGGAAGAGGAATTATAGACGTAACATCCCTGCACACAAGGCAAATCCAAAAACTCAGAGAATTCTTTCATACTAAAAATACCAGTCTCCACACAGCGATAAGCAATGCAGATAAAAACTATACGCCCCTCAACCTATCCCAAACAAACCATTCAGCAGACACATACAATGATACACAATTACAACAAGATAAAATCAATACCTGGTCAGAGAAAATACTCCATGGACAGCATAGATACCACGTGAAACAAGATTACATCGACAAAGGATCATCATATACATGGCTAAAAGATGGTCAGCTCTTTCCCGAAACAGAAGGGTTCTTACTCGCTATTCAAGATAAAGTTATAGCAACAAGGAATTATCAAAAACATATAATCAAAGACCCGGCTATAACAGACGACACATGCAGAAAATGCCACCTCCAGACGGAAACAATTGAACATATTACAAGTGGATGTAAAATACTTGCTGGCCAAGAATACACAGCAAGACACAACGCAGCAGCAAAAGTAGTTCACCAAGCACTGGCCATAGCGTGTAAGCTCGTAGAAAACTCAGAACCATACTACAAATACACACCAACATCCATACTCGAAAACAAAGATTTCAAACTGTACTGGGATATAAATATTCAAACAGACAAAACAATATCCGCAAATAGACCAGATATCACTCTTCAGTTAAAAAAAGAAAAACCACATACCTAATTGACATAGCTGTTCCTAGTGATAAAAACATCCAAACGAAATACAATGAGAAAATCTCCAAATACACAGACCTGGCAATGGAAATGAAAAGACTTTGGAAGCAAGAAAAAGTCACTATTATCCCTCTTATTATGTCAGTGACAGGCCTCACACCAGGAACATTTAAATCACACCTGAAACAACTAGGAATCAGCACAAACATACATCGAAACTTTCAGAAATCAGTCATTCTAAAAACATGCCATATTGTCAGATCATTCCTTAATTCAGAATAGTAATAATAGAATATGCACTGACTTGGCATAGCCCGTAAGTGCGTATAAAAAAATAAACCACAATTATGTGAGAAACAGACAAACAATAAAAAAAAAATTGAAGTTAATCCAATTTAATTCATTGATAAAATCAATTAAAAAAAAATAGTATAAATAATTTAATTTAGTAAATATCTCTTTAATTGTTTTTTAAAAGTTGCCAGTTTTTTAATTTTTCTGATATTTTTTGGAAGATTGTTATATTTTATTATTCCGTCATATAAAAGCGACTTTTTTCCGAAATTACTTTTTACTGGTATAGTTTGATAATTTATACGTCTGGCGTTATGATCATGTAATGTCTTATTCTCCTGAAATGTTATGTTTGATTTTTTTCTTTTAAAATAATAGAGTGAATTAGAATACAAATTTTTAATTTATAAATGTTTTGAACGTGTAAATACCCTTTCGGTCTCTATAGATTAACAGTTGGTTCTAAATGTGGTAATTTGTGTATATGTCGTAGGCTGATAGTGAAATCCGTCATTTCATGAAAAGCCTAGTCATATCATGAAGCGTGGCTAAAAGGTATATTGCAACTGGTTTGTTCGTTGTTCCCCAGAGCATTTTTTTAAATTTTTTCAACTAATATTATTTTATAAAAATAAAATTTAAATTAAATTAAAAAAAAATGCTCTGGGGAACAACGACAAACCAGTTGCCAATATACCTTTTAGCATGCAGCATGATATGACTAGGCTTTTCATGAAATGACGGATTTTACTATCAGCCTACGACATATACATTTAATAACTTTATTTTGCAATTTTTGTAATGGTTTTAAGTTTGATAAACAAGCAGATCCCCATACAGAAGCTAAGTATTGTAATTTTGAATATATTAATGAAAAATATATATTTTTTAAGTATTTCAAAGGAATGAAATATCTAGCTCTGTACAAAACAGATACCAAAGGAGAAATCGAGTTGATAATATACTGAATATGGCATTTCCAATTTAAATTTTCGTCTAAAACTAATCCTAAAAATTTTGTCGTGTTTGAATATTTAATATTTTCATTAATAAATGTTAAGGGTAATAGATGTGTTTTGGACTTCCATTGCCTTTAGTTTCTCATATCACAACGTTTCAACTGGTAAGTATCTCCAGTCGTCTTCAGGTGAATACTAAACAAGTTACAAAGCACGAGCCTATTTATACTAGTAGTAAAAACTAATTTTTGTATTTTTAGTTATAAACATAAAAGAAGATTTTGTAAAATTTAACGTAAGTTTATTTGATTGAAGCCAAGAAAGAAGTATTTTTAAATCATTTAATATCAAAATACATTTCTGCAAGAGTTTTAGCAAAATAAATAATTGTTGTATTATCTGCAAATAGCTTTATATTGCCCTTTAAGTTCAATTTGGAAACGGAATTAATGTAAATTAAGAATAATAACGGACCTAATATTGATCCTTGTGGAACTCCACATATTATTTCTTTTTCCGAACTTTTTCTTTACCCAATTTGGACAAATTGTTTACGATAGCTTAAATGACTTTGAAGTAGTTTGTGTGTATTTCCCCTTATCCCAATACTGTATAATTTTCGTAATAAAATATCATGGTTTACGGTGTCAAAAGCCTTACACAGATCTAAGGATAGTAAACAGCATTTTTTACTGCTGTCGACATTAGCTTGAATATTTGTTATGATATCTCCGACAGCTATTTCTGTATCCTTAGATTTGCAAAAACCATACTGGTTAGCAAAAAGTAAATTTTGGCTTTCTAAAAAGTCGCATAATTAATTATTTATTATTTTTTCTAATATTTTTGAAAAGATTGGTAAAACAGATATTGGGCGATAATTGCTGCATTTATATCTTTTATCAGTTTTAAATACTGGAGTTACTTTAGCAATTTTCATTTTTTCTGGAAAAATACCTGTTTTTAGAGATAATTTAGTTAAATGAAATAAAATTGGAGTAATTTCATTTTTTAAACACTTTACAGTTTTAACCGATATATTGTCAAATCCATTTGCTTTTTTTGTCTCAAGGTCGTCAATAATTTGTTCTATTTCGTTTTGGGATATTTCCTCGGGATTAATAAAAAAAGATTTTTCTTCAGTCTCCTCGATACATTTTTGGACTTGCGGAATTTTCTTAGCCAGTACTTGTCCTACGTTTACAAAATGATTGTTGATTTCTTCACATATAATTTGCTGATCTTCAACTCTATTTCCATTAATTTCAAGGTTTTCTTACGTCGATTTGTTAAAATCAAATTAAAATTTTCCCAGATTCTTTTTTGATTACTAGTTGAAAATTGTTCCTTGTAATAATTTTGTTTGGTTATCCTAATTTTTTTTTACGAATTTATTATAATTATCATAAATTTCTTTATAATATAGACTGTTAGGATTCTTTTTTTTCTTGGAATAATGTTTATCACGAGTTTTAATAAGTTTAGCTATTTCTTGTGTAAACCATTATTCTGAATCTTCTTTTATTTTGATTGATTGCGTAAATGAACCCTTTTCAAAAGTTTTTAAAATGGTATCATAAAAATATTTTGGATCTTCAAATAAATGTATATTATTATTTATTAGCATCAGCTCAAGCTTTAATTTATCCATATTGAATTTTCTACAAAATATAGTTTTACTTCTTGCTTTTTTGTTACTCGATAATATTTCCACGGGAACAGAAATAACTTGAGCTTTATGATCACTTAGAGAACTCTTGTGTCTAGTTGTATATTTAGTTTTTGATTTAAATTAGTTATTACATGATCTATTAACGTAGAGGTATTACCAGCATCTCTTGTGGCCATGAGTTTGTTACACAATTGATAACCATTGGTTGCATACACATCTAGAAGTTTTTTAGTGTCACTATTTTTGTTTAGTACATTAATGTTTATGAGTAATAGATGTGTTTTGGACTTCCATTGCCTTTAGTTTTTCATATCACAACGTTTCAACTGGTAAGTATCTCCAGTCGTCTTCAGGTGAATACTAAACAAGTTACAAAGCAGCTACGAGCCTATTTATACTACCTGGGGGGGGGGGGGGGGGGGCGGAGCTAGTGACGAATTCGGGTGCAGTCGTGAGTCATCTGCTTACGTCACCATGATTATTCATCTGCTGACGTCATCCGCTTACGTCATCACGTTTGCATCACTACTCAATCTGAGCCTACACCTATTTAACAAGGGCTTCCAAATGTTTCTTATATCTGCAGAAGGTTTACTGAAACAGTCAGGGTTCTGGATTATGACAGCTGCTTCTTTGAATTTTCTCTTCCGCCAATGCTCTTCTTTAAGTATAATTTTTGCGTTTTCCCATTGTAAATGATGGCCGTGGGTCCAAGCGTGGTCTGCTGCACCGGATCTGTTTGTTTCTTCTTTCAGTGTGTGGTTTCGATGTTCTTTGATCCTTGTTTGGAGAGGTCTTGCTTGATGTTGTTAAGTTCTTTCGTCAAAGTCCCCTGCGAGTTGCAAAGTGTGAATGCTCTATCGACGAGTGTTTTGACCTTGGCATGAATGATTACCCTACGAAACTAGTCGATCAGGTCATCAAAAAGCGTCAAAATCACAAAACTAGAATGAACAAAGATAATGAATCTGGACCCACCATGAATGTACCTTATGTCAAGGGAATCTCCGAAAAAATTCGAAGGATAGGACAACAGTACAACATCCGAACAGTCTTCAGCTCCAAAGATTCCTTAAGAAGCCACCTGACGAAGACAAAACCAACATATCAAAAGGACACGAAGAATTGTGTATACAGAATACCTTGCGAATGCGGACAATCCTATGTTGGTGAAACTCTACGACCTCTCCAAACAAGGATCAAAGATCAAATCGTTGAAACGTTGTGATATGAAAAACAAAAGGCAATGGAAGTCCAAAACACATCTATTACTCAAGATACATCATTGTCTACAACCTTCAAACAAACATTAATGTTTATATCACCAA
The DNA here is from genome assembly GCA_963969555.1 of Polydrusus pterygomalis. Lineage (NCBI taxonomy): Eukaryota > Metazoa > Arthropoda > Insecta > Coleoptera > Curculionidae > Polydrusus > Polydrusus pterygomalis. The sequence goes on along the minus strand of OZ018385.1, from coordinate 18,746,895 downwards.
CAACAATACAGTCTTTACTTAATGTATTTAAATATTCCAATTTCTGGTCTAAAAAATTAAGAAATTCATTTTTAGTTGATGGTGGTTTGTATATTCCACAAACCAATAGTTTTGGACATTTTATACTTAAAGAAATATATGACAATTCATCAAGTTCAATTTTTTCCAAGACATCAAAGTTAATGTTTGACTCAACAAAAATTCCCAAACCACCTCCTCTTCTTAATCTACCAGCAAAGATGGAAGTACAATTTTTAAAATTATAATATTTTTCTTCGGTTTTCTTAACCCATGTTTCGGCTATAATAATAATTTGAACATTATGTTTAAGAGCTAAAATTTCAATTTCATCTATTTTGTTTTTCATTGATCTTGCATTTAAATATAATATTTTCATGTTTTATGTCTGGCAGTAATTGATTCTTTCTTGGACCTCTTTTATTTTTTCTTGATGTAATGGACAAATGCTGCTCAAATTCATGTTCTATACTGTAAGTTTTGTTATATTTTAGATTAAATAACTTAAAATTATTACACGTGGGATTTTCTTGTTTACATTGCCAAAAAGAGTGATTTTCTGAACAAAAAGTACATATTTGAGATTTCTGGCAAAATTTCGTTTGATGGCCATAGCCACAACATTTGTAGCAGGTTTTAATATTAAAATCTTCTTTGAATTTACATCTATCCCATTCCAAATAAATATCTGTATTGACTAATTTAGCAAAAACGTCTCCACTTGTTTCTATATAAATTATATATTTTTTTGAGTAATTTGATCTTCTGGTGTAAGTAATTTTTATAATATCAGTCGTACTGATATAATTTAATGCCCTTAGTTTTTTTGTAAGTTCGTCTTCTGTGTATTCTTTTCGTGATCCAATAAGTACTAATCTTGGTGAATTTAATTTTGATATTTTGATGGTATAATTTTGTTGAAGCTTTTTCTCAGATAATTCTTTAAGTTTTTCTATTTCTACTTTGGAATTTGCTTTTATTACTAAACCCCCATTTTTTATTTCTTTCACGCCGTGGATTAAAGCATTAACACTCGTTGGATTAACATATTTTTGAACTTCGGATTTGGTTTGTCGATAGGTTTGAATTTTCTTTGGTTTTATGACAACTACTGGCAGGTTTTGTAATTTTATACTTTTTTTTGGGATTTGTAGTATATTTGCATACGATTGTTTGTTGTCTTGTACTGTAACATCGTTTTTCTTAAGGAGTTCCAAAACTTGTTGAATATCTGATTCTAGTTTGTTAAATTTTGTGGCCATAATTATTAAAAAATATTTGATTTCAGATTGGATAATTATATTTTATTGTGAACCCTGAAACGAGACGCCGTTGTGACCCTGTCAGCGCATAGTAACGAGGTAAAATTCTAACGGGACCAACGTAATACGTAATCCCCACTCCCGGTCACACCGAGCTCTTCACCTTCTCTCTCCTACAAACGATTTTGTCAGCAGATTTAAATAGCGTTTATGAATGGCGTGTGGCATCTATAGGTACCAGATCATTGGCCAGGATTCGGGTCATGTGAGCGCAACGTTTTTGGTCTTATTTTATATTATACTTTCTAATAGCATGAAGAATATTTCAGAAATGTTGGTCGGATATTATTAAAAAATAAAGCAATCGAGAAAATAATAGAGGCCACTAGGGTTGTGGATTTGACCGGTCAATTGACCAGTCAATTGACTGAAATAAATTAAAATTTTAAAATGCAGTGGATGAACCTAACTATACGTGCCCAATTTCTTATTTTGTATTTTGGAAAAAATTAATTTTTTATAACAAGTTTTGCTTGTTCTGAAAAGTCTATTGCCATACCTAAATTTTATACAGGGTGGTCAAATGGATGATATAGTTAGGTCCATCCAGGTACACATTCTAAAAGTGTAAAGGTATCTCAATAGTTGCTCCACAGTAGATACATTTCCCTTTTACTTTGTTTTCTTCTCTTATTTCGGTAAAACAATTCCAAATTTTGGTTTTGGACTTCCCCAACCAAACTCATCGTAAATGAGACGTCGCGTCGTTAGTTCACAAAAATGCAATGCAAGTGCACACCCTAACTCTGGCAGCTGGCAAATACGAAATGAAAATAAATAGACTGAGAAGGAAATGTCTATGAAAATGGTAATTGGATATTGGTATTACTTATGACTCAAAACTATCATTTGCTACCCATATCGACTCAATCTGTTGAAGTGCCATAAAGGTACTGGTATTTATAATGAGAAATTGTAGGAAGTTTAAAAACCTTCAAGTGCTCAACACTCTATATTTTAGCTATGTCAGATCTAAATTAGAATACGGCTCCCTTATCTGGCACCCTATATACAACCGCTACATGGTCAACTTGAGAACGTGCAAAGGAAGTTTGCTAAATATCTGGCATTCAGAAGCGATGGAGTCTTCCCTTGTAGAGGAATCGAACAAAACCAACTTTTACAAAGATTTCAAATACCCTCCCTAATTAATCGCAGAAACTTTACATCCACACAATTTCTACTCAAATTACTTAAGCAGGGTGTCTAGCAAAAATCGAAAACAAAATTCCCGACTAATTCCCGGTTTTTTCCGGTCGGTTTTTGAAAATTTCCCGGCTGGGTTTTCCTAAATTAACTACACTTTCGTTGTTAAATTTTAAAACATTTATTTGAAAAATACATGGCTTAAGCACAACCAAATAATATAGTTACTTTTTTAATTTTACGATTTCTTGTTCTATAGCTGCCAAATCTTTTTGTGATTGTTCGATAATTTTTTTCTTTGTAGTTTCTAGTTCCTCTGCTTGCTTTTGAAGCTTCCTTTTTTCTGCTTTTTTCAAGTCGCTGGTCCACCTCTTTTGCCTTTTTATCTTTTTGTGCTGTGTTGTACCTTGAATAGGCATTTCTCATGGAAAGTATCACGGATTTTGTAATGTCCATAGTTTGAACTCCTCCAATTTTTGTAGTGAATCGTACACTAATCTTTGGCCTATAAGTGACTCTTCTTTTAAATTTTCCACCAAAATCTCCTTATTAACAGAAAATCCCCTTTCTGCTGTGACATTTCCATGAGAAATTGTTAGAAGAAGTTGCACCACGTTTTTTAAACTGTCATTTGTGATGGTTTCCATAAAAAAAGTCAACTACTCTGTTGCATCTGGAATAATTTTTCATTTTATTTATCATAGTCTGATCAGTATGAATGTCTCTAAATGCTCTATCTGTTTCTTCCAATTTAGTCGCATTGCATCTGTTTGAATTTAACAAAATTTAAAATGCTTTGGACATCAGTTGCAAGGATTTTTTTGGATCTCTGCCAGTTTTATTGGGGTTAAGGAAACTTATAGCTTCAGTTAATTTATATGCTAACGGACAGTTTTCCAAAAGTTTGGAAACTGTATACATCAAGCAGTTTCGACAATCCTGGCGAAAGATCATCATTTCTTTATCTTTAACTCCGACGCATTTTTTGATAGCCGCTCTAGTCCCATATCCTAGATCAATCTCTTGGACCTTTATAAGGTTGCAATATAGACCATTCTTGTCATTTTTAAAAACATCTATTTTGAAAATAGGAGTGCTTTGTAGAACTTCGTCTATAACAAAACGTCTCATTAAGTTATCTATAATGGATAATAGGTCTTCATAAAGAAATGGAACGCAAAGCTATAAATTAAGCTTTTTATATAACACATTTAATAATCTCATCCCTTAAATACCTACTGCATAAATAATTCATTATTTTAATTTCTAATTAGGAACAATAAAATTATTAGATTTTAAAGTATATCGCAAGACTAATGCAAAATACATTTGGTTACTTACCATAAACCTTTTAAACAGTTGCCACTTCCCCACTTCACAAAAAAAATAAACCGAAAAATAAACTATACTATTATAAACTGGTAATCTAAAAAACCAAACGCCAAACAAAACTTGGCGATTTAGGGGAATCCCAAAACAAATTAAATTGCAGTTGATATGCAACTATAAATACACAGCTAAACAACGCAAGGTGCCAATGCCGCTCCGGTTACAGGGGAGATTCAAAATATTGTTTCGAATGCAGTTTATAGGAATAAGTAGGTACCTACTTCAAATTTTTAAGTTCGAAATCATCTGCTCATTCAAAATTCCCGGCTTAAACTTGATTTTCCCGTCGAATCCCCGGTTTTTTCCGGCTTTGTAGGTTTTTTCCGGCTTTGTAAAATTCCCGTTTTTTTCCCGGACTTCCCGGCTCCTAGACACCCTGTTAAGTCCCATATTGACTGCTCTGAGCTACTAGCTCAAATCAACTTGTATGTTCCAACGCGCCCTACAAGATCTCCTCCTACATTTTTCCTACCTACCCCCACTACTAACTTTTTAATTAAAACACCAATATACAGGGGAATGGAGCTAGTTAACAATACCTGTGGTAACATTGACATTCACGAGCTGTCTACTATCCAACTCAACAAAGTACTAAAACACAAGTTCTTACTACAATAAGTAATGCCCACTCAATTATTGTTACTCTTATTCCTACTTTGTCACTACTTACTATTGTAAATATTATAAATTGACTTTTAAATGGACGTCATGTATCTGTTAGACAATAAATATTATTATTATTATTATTATTATTTGTTCTTTTTCACAGGTTTCTACCCTGGGTTTAGAGCTAGGGCACATCGGTCAGTGACAAGATGGCCTGCTCGTTGGTGTGGTTCTAAACCACTTAAAGTTAAGTTTCGCCTAAAACCCTACGGACTATGCTGCACGTGTCTAACAACACAGACTTTTGCATAGGTACGTATAAATCTACATCTAAACCAAGTTGACCTAAACTCTTCTTTATTGTTTTAGGTATTTCACCAGTCGAGCCGATGACTATCGGTACTATTGCCACTGTCTCCATGTTCCACATTTGGCGTATTTCATCGCTCAATGGTAAGTATTTATTTATCTTTTCAGAGTAAGTTTTCTCGATGTTGGTTGGAAGGGGAACGGCAAAATCAACAATGAGTGTTTTCTTTTCAGCCTTGAAGGTAAGTACTAGGTCGGGAATGTTGTTTGTTATTGTTCGATCTGTGATTATTTTTCTGTTCCAGTAGAGTCGCATGTCGTCGTTCTCACATACTGGTGGCGGCTCGTATTGATAATATGGTGTGTGTTCTGTGAGACCTAGGTATTTTTTCCGTAGACTTTGGTGGATAATTTTTCCGACTCTATTATGCCTGTCTAGGTATGCTTTCGGTGCAAGCACTGAACATCCAGCAACTATGTGGTCTAGCATTTCATCCTTCTGGTTGCATATTCGGCATTTGACACTGTCCTGTTGTTCTTTTAGGATATTTCTTCTATAAACCTTTGTCGCAATGACTTGGTCCTGGATAGCAGCGATGAAGCCTTCCGTTTCCAAAAACAAATTACCAGTTCTGAGATATGTTGTAGATGCATTCCCGTCGATATGTTCATTCTCTATTCCGGCTAAGTATCTACCGTGAAGTGGTTTGCTTCTCCATTGTTCTAATTGTTGATCCGGAGTAGAAGTCTCTTCAGTAGGGTGGTAATCTGTTTCTGACAACTTGAGAGGTGTAGCCTTTTTGTCCGCTCTCACCACAGCACGGTGCATCTCACTGGATATTGCTTTAATATGAAAGTATTCTCTTAAATTGGTAAGTTGGCTAGCATGTCTCGCCACTAGGTCGGGAATACCTCGGCCTCCCATTTTTCGAGGTAAGTGAAATCTCTCTATAGAGGAACGAGGGTGGTGTGCTCGGAACTTACGGAATTCTTTTCTTGTTTTTATATTAAGGTCATTGAGTTCCGTCTTGGTCCAGTGAATGACACCAAAACTGTAAGCGATTGCAGACGTGGCATAAGTATTGACTGCTTTAGAGATGTTCCTTGCTGACAGTTTAGAGCGTAGAATGGAACGTAGTCTTTTCAGGTAAGTATCAGTAACCGTCTGTTTTGCTGCCTTATGGTCAATACCCCTAGCTTGCAGATAACCTAAGTATTTGTAGCGTTCTCTCTCCTTCATTCCTTCGATCGTGCCTTGGTCCACACTGACTTCATAGTTCTCATGTTGTATCCACTTACCTTTCACCATTCCACTCATTTTGCATTTGTCGAGGCCAAATTTCATATTGATATCTGAGCTGAAGCGTGCAACGCAAGAGAGAAGATCGTGTAGGTGTTGTTCAGATTTTGTGTACAGTTTAAGATCGTCCATGTACCACAAGTGACTTATAGATCTATCTGAATGTGGGAGAGTATAACCTTTACGCTGTTTATTCAACATGGTTGTCAAAGGGCGCATGCAAGGCCAAACAGAACCAAAGGGGACTTAGCGATTGTGCCTATATCAAGTGTGCCGTTGTTTGCATTGATCATGAGTTTTGTCTTCCATTGAGACATTGCGTGACCAAGAAGCGTACAGATGTGGCTTTCTATTTTGTAAATTTTTAGGACTTCTGATAGCCAAGAATGAGGAACACTGTCAAACGCTTTTTGATAGTCAATGTAGGCCGTGTGGAGGGAGCTGTTTGTACGTTTGGCATTGGACATTATCACTGAGTCGATGACTAATTGCTCCTTGCATCCTCTTGAGCCCTTCCGACATCCTTTTTGTTCTTCGTCTAGCAGTTTATTGACCTCTAGGTGGGTATAAATCTTCTCGGTAAGTATTGAAGTCATTATTTTATAGATCGTTGGAAGACATGTTATCGGTCTGTATTTTGCAGGGTTGTCAGAAGGTTGTTGCGTCTTTGGAAGCAGGTAGGTTACACCATTTGTCATGAAGTGAGGCATCCGTTCAGGCTCAGAGAGCAGGTAAGTATAACATTTTGCTAGGTGATTATGCGTGGCCTTGAATTGTTTGTACCAGAAGTTTTGGATTTTATCTGGTCCTGGCGCCTTCCAATTTAATGTTTTGCTTGTGGCCTTTATTACCTCATCTAGTGTCACTTCCCATTCTGTCATAGTGCGGAGATTATTAGCAGCTGTTTTTTCATCATAGAGCCATTTTGTTCTTTTGTGGTTTACAGGGACACTCCAAATTGATTCCCAGAAGCCTTTAGTAATCTCTTTAGTTGGGAGGTTAGTTTCAGTTGGTGCTTTATTATCATTCTGACTCGAGGAACCTAGGTGTTTGTAGAATACCCCTTCACTTTTGGCGAATAGGTTGTTTTGTTGCCTTCTGGTGTTGCTTACCTTGTATCGCTTTAACCTTTTTGCTAGAGCTGCTAGTTTCTGCTTTAAGAGGTCTAATATATCTACAGCGGTGGGGTTATCATTGGTTCTTTCGCGATTCAATATTCTGTTGGCGGCTTCAACAACTTTTCTGCTGGGATTTAACCTCTGACTCTGAGTTACCACCCCAATGTCTCGTCTGACGGAATTGATTTTCATACTTAACCGGCGTTCCCAAGGGGGTATAGCTGGAGTACCTTTCCTCTTACCTGCCTTGAACAATTCCTGACCGTTTAGGGTGAGCGTGGTGAGCGCTCCTGTATAAATAAGGCTATGAAGGTATTATTATTATTATTATTATTATTATTATATTATTATATTATATTATTATATTATATTATTATATTATATTATTATATTATATTATTATATTATATTATTATATTATATTATTATATTATATTATTATATTATATTATTATATTATATTATTATATTATATTATTATATTATATTATTATATTATATTATTATATTATATTATTATATTATATTATTATATTATATTATTATATTATATTATTATATTATATTATTATATTATATTATTATATTATATTATTATATTATATTATTATATTATATTATTATATTATATTATTATATTATATTATTATATTATATTATTATATTATATTATTATATTATATTATTATATTATATTATTATATTATATTATTATATTATATTATTATATTATATTATTATATTATATTATTATATTATATTATTATATTATATTATTATATTATATTATTATATTATATTATTATATTATATTATTATATTATATTATTATATTATATTATTATATTATATTATTATATTATATTATTATATTATATTATTATATTATATTATTATATTATATTATTATATTATATTATTATATTATATTATTATATTATATTATTATATTATATTATTATATTATATTATTATATTATATTATTATATTATATTATTATATTATATTATTATATTATATTATTATATTATATTATTATATTATATTATTATATTATATTATTATATTATATTATTATATTATATTATTATATTATATTATTATATTATATTATTATATTATATTATTATATTATATTATTATATTATATTATTATATTATATTATTATATTATATTATTATATTATATTATTATATTATATTATTATATTATATTATTATATTATATTATTATATTATATTATTATATTATATTATTATATTATATTATTATATTATATTATTATATTATATTATTATATTATATTATTATATTATATTATTATATTATATTATTATATTATATTATTATATTATATTATTATATTATATTATTATATTATATTATTATATTATATTATTATATTATATTATTATATTATATTATTATATTATATTATTATATTATATTATTATATTATATTATTATATTATATTATTATATTATATTATTATATTATATTATTATATTATATTATTATATTATATTATTATATTATATTATTATATTATATTATTATATTATATTATTATATTATATTATTATATTATATTATTATATTATATTATTATATTATATTATTATATTATATTATTATATTATATTATTATATTATATTATTATATTATATTATTATATTATATTATTATATTATATTATTATATTATATTATTATATTATATTATTATATTATATTATTATATTATATTATTATATTATATTATTATATTATATTATTATATTATATTATTATATTATATTATTATATTATATTATTATATTATATTATTATATTATATTATTATATTATATTATTATATTATATTATTATATTATATTATTATATTATATTATTATATTATATTATTATATTATATTATTATATTATATTATTATATTATATTATTATATTATATTATTATATTATATTATTATATTATATTATTATATTATATTATTATATTATATTATTATATTATATTATTATATTATATTATTATATTATATTATTATATTATATTATTATATTATATTATTATATTATATTATTATATTATATTATTATATTATATTATTATATTATATTATTATATTATATTATTATATTATATTATTATATTATATTATTATATTATATTATTATATTATATTATTATATTATATTATTATATTATATTATTATATTATATTATTATATTATATTATTATATTATATTATTATATTATATTATTATATTATATTATTATATTATATTATTATATTATATTATTATATTATATTATTATATTATATTATTATATTATATTATTATATTATATTATTATATTATATTATTATATTATATTATTATATTATATTATTATATTATATTATTATATTATATTATTATATTATATTATTATATTATATTATTATATTATATTATTATATTATATTATTATATTATATTATTATATTATATTATTATATTATATTATTATATTATATTATTATATTATATTATTATATTATATTATTATATTATATTATTATATTATATTATTATATTATATTATTATATTATATTATTATATTATATTATTATATTATATTATTATATTATATTATTATATTATATTATTATATTATATTATTATATTATATTATTATATTATATTATTATATTATATTATTATATTATATTATTATATTATATTATTATATTATATTATTATATTATATTATTATATTATATTATTATATTATATTATTATATTATATTATTATATTATATTATTATATTATATTATTATATTATATTATTATATTATATTATTATATTATATTATTATATTATATTATTATATTATATTATTATATTATATTATTATATTATATTATTATATTATTATTATTATATTATATTATTATATTATATTATTATATTATATTATTATATTATATTATTATTATATTATTATTATATTATTATTATATTATTATTATATTATTATTATATTATTATTATATTATTATTATATTATTATTATATTATTATTATATTATTATTATATTATTATTATATTATTATTATATTATTATTATATTATTATTATATTATTATTATATTATTATTATATTATTATTATATTATTATTATATTATTATTATATTATTATTATATTATTATTATATTATTATTATATTATTATTATATTATTATTATATTATTATTATATTATTATTATATTATTATTATATTATTATTATATTATTATTATATTATTATTATATTATTATTATATTATTATTATATTATTATTATATTATTATTATATTATTATTATATTATTATTATATTATTATTATTATTATTATTATTATTATTATTATTATTATTATTATTATTATTATTATTATTATATTATTATTATTATTATTATTATTATTATTATTATTATTATTATTATTATTATTATTATTATTATTATTATTATTATTATTATTATTATTATTATTATTATTATTATTATTATTATTATTATTATTATTATTATTATTATTATTATTATTATTATTATTATTATTATTATTATTATTATTATTATTATTATTATTATTATTATTATTATTATTATTATTATTATTATTATTATTATTATTATTATTATTATTATTATTATTATTATTATTATTATTATTATTATTATTATTATTATTATTATTATTATTATTATTATTATTATTATTATTATTATTATTATTATTATTATTATTATTATTATTATTATTATTATTATTATTATTATTATTATTATTATTATTATTATTATTATTATTATTATTATTATTATTATTATTATTATTATTATTATTATTATTATTATTATTATTATTATTATTATTATTATTATTATTATTATTATTATTATTATTATTATTATTATTATTATTATTATTATTATTATTATTATTATTATTATTATTATTATTATTATTATTATTATTATTATTATTATTATTATTATTATTATTATTATTATTATTATTATTATTATTATTATTATTATTATTATTATTATTATTATTATTATTATTATTATTATTATTATTATTATTATTATTATTATTATTATTATTATTATTATTATTATTATTATTATTATTATTATTATTATTATTATTATTATTATTATTATTATTATTATTATTATTATTATTATTATTATTATTATTATTATTATTATTATTATTATTATTATTATTATTATTATTATTATTATTATTATTATTATTATTATTATTATTATTATTATTATTATTATTATTATTATTATTATTATTATTATTATTATTATTATTATTATTATTATTATTATTATTATTATTATTATTATTATTATTATTATTATTATTATTATTATTATTATTATTATTATTATTATTATTATTATTATTATTATTATTATTATTATTATTATTATTATTATTATTATTATTATTATTATTATTATTATTATTATTATTATTATTATTATTATTATTATTATTATTATTATTATTATTATTATTATTATTATTATTATTATTATTATTATTATTATTATTATTATTATTATTATTATTATTATTATTATTATTATTATTATTATTATTATTATTATTATTATTATTATTATTATTATTATTATTATTATTATTATTATTATTATTATTATTATTATTATTATTATTATTATTATTATTATTATTATTATTATTATTATTATTATTATTATTATTATTATTATTATTATTATTATTATTATTATTATTATTATTATTATTATTATTATTATTATTATTATTATTATTATTATTATTATTATTATTATTATTATTATTATTATTATTATTATTATTATTATTATTATTATTATTATTATTATTATTATTATTATTATTATTATTATTATTATTATTATTATTATTATTATTATTATTATTATTATTATTATTATTATTATTATTATTATTATTATTATTATTATTATTATTATTATTATTATTATTATTATTATTATTATTATTATTATTATTATTATTATTATTATTATTATTATTATTATTATTATTATTATTATTATTATTATTATTATTATTATTATTATTATTATTATTATTATTATTATTATTATTATTATTATTATTATTATTATTATTATTATTATTATTATTATTATTATTATTATTATTATTATTATTATTATTATTATTATTATTATTATTATTATTATTATTATTATTATTATTATTATTATTATTATTATTATTATTATTATTATTATTATTATTATTATTATTATTATTATTATTATTATTATTATTATTATTATTATTATTATTATTATTATTATTATTATTATTATTATTATTATTATTATTATTATTATTATTATTATTATTATTATTATTATTATTATTATTATTATTATTATTATTATTATTATTATTATTATTATTATTATTATTATTATTATTATTATTATTATTATTATTATTATTATTATTATTATTATTATTATTATTATTATTATTATTATTATTATTATTATTATTATTATTATTATTATTATTATTATTATTATTATTATTATTATTATTATTATTATTATTATTATTATTATTATTATTATTATTATTATTATTATTATTATTATTATTATTATTATTATTATTATTATTATTATTATTATTATTATTATTATTATTATTATTATTATTATTATTATTATTATTATTATTATTATTATTATTATTATTATTATTATTATTATTATTATTATTATTATTATTATTATTATTATTATTATTATTATTATTATTATTATTATTATTATTATTATTATTATTATTATTATTATTATTATTATTATTATTATTATTATTATTATTATTATTATTATTATTATTATTATTATTATTATTATTATTATTATTATTATTATTATTATTATTATTATTATTATTATTATTATTATTATTATTATTATTATTATTATTATTATTATTATTATTATTATTATTATTATTATTATTATTATTATTATTATTATTATTATTATTATTATTATTATTATTATTATTATTATTATTATTATTATTATTATTATTATTATTATTATTATTATTATTATTATTATTATTATTATTATTATTATTATTATTATTATTATTATTATTATTATTATTATTATTATTATTATTATTATTATTATTATTATTATTATTATTATTATTATTATTATTATTATTATTATTATTATTATTATTATTATTATTATTATTATTATTATTATTATTATTATTATTATTATTATTATTATTATTATTATTATTATTATTATTATTATTATTATTATTATTATTATTATTATTATTATTATTATTATTATTATTAATTATTATTATTATTATTATTATTATTATTAATTATTATTATTATTATTATTATTATTATTATTATTATTATTATTATTATTATTATTATTATTATTATTATTATTATTATTATTATTATTATTATTATTATTATTATTATTATTATTATTATTATTATTATTATTATTATTATTATTATTATTATTATTATTATTATTATTATTATTATTATTATTATTATTATTATTATTATTATTATTATTATTATTATTATTATTATTATTATTATTATTATTATTATTATTATTATTATTATTATTATTATTATTATTATTATTATTATTATTATTATTATTATTATTATTATTATTATTATTATTATTATTATTATTATTATTATTATTATTATTATTATTTTCTCTATTCCTTTCCTTCATTGTGATTGAATCCGTTCCAAGAACCACTAATAAATGAGGCCGACTATTGGGATTCGCAGAATCAGGTGTTATTGTTTTCTTAAATAACGGCGCTATAACGATACACTAAACATTATCCTGGGTGGTAGGAGGTAATCTGGACAGATCACAAATGCATAAATAATAAAATAAAATTGTTATATATTGACCGAATTTGACCGGTCAAATACGTCATGGTCAATTGACCATGCCCAACTCTAGAGGTAACAATGTTTTGTTCGGAGTAAAAATCTTGGCTTTAAAACCACTAGACTTGATAATTAACGTTTCTTGCAACGCTACGTTGTTACGATATAATCTGATATTATCTTACTTAGTCCTCACAAATATCTTAAATATCTTGTGTCCTTATAATAGCCTATCTTAACATAGTATAAAACAAAGCCGCTGTCGCTGTCTGTTCGTCCCCTACCAGCTATATATGCTTAAATCTTTAAAACTACGCAACGGATTTTGAAGTGTTTTTTTTTAATAGATAGTGATTCAAGGGGAAGGTTTTTATGTATAATAGCGACCCGCCCCGGCTTCGCACGGGTGCAATTTCAGAAAGTGGCATGCCGGGTACTAATATATCGGGTTTGTATTTATACCAGCGGGTTGCAACGCATGCCGGATACACGCTAGTTTACATATAAAGCTTATATAAGGACAGTCCCCACAACTACCAATTGACATGTATTCTTACAAGGATAGACCTCATAAGCACCATGTGTCCTCGTTTACCTCCTTAGCACTGATATTCCTAAAAATGTGTCCTCAAAACTGCCCATTGATATACATTATGTCTCTGTAAGTTTGTTCGCCACCATATGGAAAACTTTTTTATCATTCATTTTACGAAAAAAAGTTATTCTTCATGGTCTAAAACCTAAAAGGCAACCATCGAATATCGAAATTTTCCAGTCGTATACGAGGTTTGTCAAAAAATGTGAATTTTTCCCAAGAGTAAAGTACTTACCTTTATTTTTGACATTATCAAAAATTGGTATTAAAAAAAGTTGATAAGAACTAAAAACTACGTCTAAATATGCAATAACACGCATTAAATTAATTAAAAAATTAAATAATTAATAATAAATTAATAAAATAATTTTTCAACATAAATGCGTATAATTGCATATTTAGACATGGTTTTTAGTTCTGATCAACTTTTTTTAATAACAATTTTTGATAATGTCAAAAATAAAGGTACTTTACTCTTGGGAAAAATTCACATTTTTTGACAAACCTCGTATATGAGTGGAAAATTTCGATATTTGATGATTGCATTTTAGGTTTTAGACCATGCAGAGATTTTTATGAAGAATAACTTTTTTTCGTAAAATGAATAATAATAAAGTTTTCCATATGGTGCAAACTTACGAAGACATACTGTATATAAGTATACAGGGTGTTTTTTAATAAGATACAAATATTTAAGGATCTTATTATAGGGCCCATTTTAAGAAAAAAACTTTATATAAACATATGTTCTAAAATTCTTAACTGTTGAACTACAGGGTGCTAAAGTTTTAAGAAAAAAATATTTTTTTTATGATAACTTTGGTATGACCCTGGATATTTTTGTGAAACGTGGTACGCATCTTTTATAAATCAAAAGGCGTTTACTGCTGTACAACAGAATTTTTTATTCTTGCCAGTGGCGTCCGTGCAGGATTTGAACTGCATCATTTTAAAGAGAAAAGTGTTACGCCACTGCTTTTTCTTTACATAAAAATATTTTTTAAATCCTTATTCCTTACTGAGTAAATCTGGTCTATTCATTTTGATTCATTTGACGTATGGTTTTCGCATAAAAAAATAAAATACATTGATTTGAACATTGTTATGAAATTGGGTATTATCAAGGATTAATAACGTAAAATATCTAGTAGGTAAGAATTAGATTTTGTTTTGTACACATTTACAGTTTTGACAGCAGTTTTCTACCTAGTCTAGTTGGTACGTATTTAAGTCATTAAAATTAACAATATTATTAAAAAAACATGGTCCATTTTACGAATTCTGAGTTTGCAGATATTGGTTAATCTTGATGATTTTTCTTTTAATTATTAAATGATTTAATGTAAATATTACGTTTTAATGTTTTTTGGGAAAAAAAAACATTGTGGCAATAACCACTCCGTTTCGTTTAAATATTTTTAAATTTCGCGGCTCCTATTGGCACGACTTACTGGGCGATACGGTACCGCGAAAGAGAAGGACACTCGCGCATTGACCGGAGTGAAGTGCAGATAAAAATTGGTGTGACCAGCCAATCTGCTGAAAAGAGTGCATAGAAAATTGGAGAAAAGGCAGCCTGCCGCGGCGTAAATAAAGCAATTGGTAAGTCCACGGCTGTGCCAATAATCGTTCCTTTTTTTTGATTTTTCTCTATAAATTGCTATTTTTTTTGGATATACAGTCCACTTGCCCATTTTGGCATTTTCATTTGGTCCATACGACCCGAATAATTAATTTTTTAAAACTAATTAACATAATAATTATAGTGGTTATTGTTGCGCGAGTTGTCGCAGACAATTTAAACAGTTAATTAAGTGGGATCTTAATAATTTATTTTATAAAAATGAAAATATTGGTAAATTAAAATTGTTGATTTTTTGCCATTTTCGTTCTTATCAGATTGTTGATCGATCTGCCCGCGTCGTACCTTGTTTTTATGACTGGTCTTGATTTTGGTTTAAGAAAGGTGGAGTTTTAGTAGTGAGCGTTATTTATTTAACGGTACGACAAAATAAAACAAAAGGAACTTTATTAATTAATTAGTATTATAATTAATTAAATAAGGTCTTTTATAAATAGTGAAAAATTTATTGAATTTTATTTTATATTTGGTTGAGCGGTTTCAAAATGCCTAGCAAACGCAAAAAAGAGTTAATGAGATTAAAAGAACAGCGTGCCATCACATTAAAACGATTAAATGAGCTATATCAAGCTGCCACTTTAGCAGCTGATGATCCTAATCATGTTTTGAAATTTTCCATGAGATATGAAAATCTAAAACCTCTTTGTGATGAGTTTAATAAACAGCACAGTGCTATAATCTTAAATATGGCTAGTGCGGATGATAGCGATATGGAAGCGGAAGAAGAAATTCGGAAAGAATTTGATGACGTTTTTTATTCTGTGAAAACAATTTATGCCACGGTAGTACGACCTATGCATGTGAATAACACAAATTCTCAGCCAGCAGCACAAGTAGGCACTTTTCCTACTACTGCAACGTCAAGTATGCAAAAGAGTAATGCAAAGTTGCCAAAAATAGCTTTGCCTACCTTTAGTGGTAATTTTAAAGACTGGCCAATGTTTATTGGGTTATTCAATGCATTGGTGCATACGTGTACTGATTTAACAGATATTGAGAAATTTCAGTACCTTCTCTCATCCCTTTTGAAGGAGGCTTTGTCTGTCATTAAACACGTACCTCTTACAAATAATAATTATAAAATTGCTTATGATGCTTTATGCTCTCGTTATCAAAACAAACGGGTGCAAAGCACATTTTGCTGGCAAGAAATAAATAATGCTGCAAAACTTAACACTGATCATCCTCAGGGGTTAAGGAATTTATTGGATATTTTAACTGAAAATTTAGCGGCTTTGGAAAATTTGGGTTTTAATGTTGCAGAATGGGATTTTATTTTATTTAACATGTTAATTAAAAAAATAGATGCACATACAGTAAAAAAATTTGAACTTCAATATAGCCCAGGCAATATTTCTACTGATTTGCCTACGTACAAAGAGCTAGTTGGTTTTTTAAATAAACAATGTTTGGCTTTGGACTCGGCCGCACTCACGGTCTCAAAAGGCACTATACCCTCGACTATACCCAAACCTTCCTTTAAATCTTCTTTAAAGCCTCTTAATACATTTATAGGTTATGCTGAACCTTCTAAACAATGTTTTTTATGCAATTCTCCACATTTGTTGGCAGAATGTCCTGATTTTATTAAAAAATCTCCCTCTGATCGGTATTCGTTTTGTAAGCAGCACAATGTATGTGTAAATTGTCTTCGCGGTAAACACTTGTCAAGAAATTGTAAATTAAATTTAAGTTGCAATAAATGCAAGCGTAAACATCACACTTTGTTGCACTTTGAAAATTCTTCTCCTGGTGCCCTTGTTCAAGGTACTCAATCTTCCTCTGGTCAAACTCCCCAACCTTCCATTGCTGCAAATTTGGGTGGAGAGACCTCAGGTTCAATGTCAACTGATGTTGTTAACGTTTTTACTAATACAATTACTCATCATACAGTTCTTTTATCAACTGCCAATATTGCAGTTACTGATTGTCATGGCAAATGTCAAACCATTCTTATTGATAGCGGAAGTCAATCCAGTTTTATAACTGAGTATTGGCAAAGACGTTTAGGCTTACCATTTTCGAGAAGCTCCATTCCCATTTATGGATTAGGTGAAATGTCAGCCAAAACGTCTGGAACCATGGCATGTCGTATAGGTCCTGTTGATCAACCTTCTCAGGCGTTTGTCATTGACTGTATCATTTTGCCAAAACTTGCAGTTCATCTTCCAAGCAAGAATGTGTCTATGGAAAATTGGGGTCACATTTCAAATCTCAAGCTAGCTGATTAAAACTTTAATAGCCCTGGACCTATAGGTATGCTTCTGGGAGCTGATGTTTTTCCTTCAATATTAAAAAATGGCATAATAAAGGGTAAAAATGATGAGCCAACCGCAATAAATACAATTTTTGGTTGAATCATAATGGGAAAAGTTAGATGTCAAAATCCGTCAAAAGGTATCAATACATTTTTTACCTCCTTAGAAACAAATTTAGATAATATTATTAAAAAATTTTGGGATATAGAGGAGGTTCCTAGCAAATCAGTTAGGTCTCCCGATGATTTATTATGTGAAAGGATTTATGCTGATTCCCATTGTCGTAATCAGTCTGGACGTTATATCGTTAAACTTCCTTTTCGCAATACAGAACCTATTTTTCATAATTCTAGAAATATAGCGTTGCGACGTTTTAATAGTTTAGAGGGACGTTTATTACGTAACCCTGCTTTAAACGAAGAGTATTGTCAATTTATGAAAGACTATCTGGACTGTGGACATATGGAACCTGTGACTGAACCTCTTGGTTGCTCAGACAAAGGTTATTATATTCCACATCATTGTATAATAAAACCTGATAGCAGCACGACAAAGCTCAGAGTTGTTTTTGACGCTAGCGCTAAGGAGGGCGGCGAATATTCTCTTAATGATACTTTGTTTATAGGCGAAAAGCTTCAGCAAGATATTTTTTGTCTTCTATTGAATTTTAGACTACATTCTGTAGTATGGACGGCTGATATAAAACAAATGTATAGGCAAATTTTGGTTTCTCCGTCTCATCGTGACTATCAAAGAATTTTTTGGAGATTCTCTGTATCAGAGCCGATACAAGAATTCAGGCTTAACACAGTAACATATGGCGTGTCATCCGCGCCATTTTTAGCCATTCGCACATTATTGCAGTTGGCAAAAGACGAAGCTTCTAGGTTCCCTAAGGCCGCTGAAGTTTTAAGAAATTGTACCTACGTTGATGATGTTCTTGTAGGTGCCGATTCTGTAGAGGAAGCCTTAAATCTACAAGTGGAATCGATTAATCTTTTAAAACAGGGTGGATTCACACTTCGAAAATGGGCTTCAAACCATTGTGCTCTGTTACAAAATATTAGTCGGGAAGACTATCAACAGGATGCCCTATCCTTTGACTGTCAGGATACCACTATAAAAATTTTAGGCCTTAAGTGGCTACCTTCTTTCGATTGTTTTAGTTATTCTTGCAAAACTTTTGATCGACCATGTACAAAAAGGTCCATTCTCTCAGAATTAGCTCGTATCTTCGACCCCCAAGGTTTTTTGTCCCCAGTATCATTTTTTTGTAAAAATTTGTTGCAACATTTATGGGCTGATGGCTTAGGCTGGGATGAGATTCCTTCTGAAAACGTTGTTAACCAGTGGACTCAATTTAAAAATGAATTACCTTGCTTAAATGACCTTAAAATTCCTAGGCGTTTAAAGGTGGATAATTTTTGTCGCACGAAGTGCATGGTTTTTGCGACAGCAGCGAACGAGGTTATGCATGTTGCATTTATTTTCGTTTTATTCAGGAAAACAGTGTCAGGGTATTTTTTGTATGCGCAAAGTCTAAGATTGCGCCTCTAAAGCGCATTTCTATTCCTCGGTTGGAATTGTGCAGTGCCGTTTTATTGGCAGACTTATTAAGTGTGGTTATTAACACTTTTTCTGGAAAACTTCAGTTTGATAAAGTTTTTGCCTGGTCCGACTCCATGGTAAGTTTGACCTGGATTAAAAGTTCTCCTCATCGATGGAAGACATTCGTGAGCAACAGGGTTACTCATATCCAGTCAAAAATTTCCCCAGCTTTTTGGCACTATGTGTCCTCCAAGGAGAACCCAGCAGATTGTGCTTCCCGAGGCCTTTTGCCCTCGGACTTACTGCACTATTCCCTTTGGTGGGCGGGGCCTCCTTGGTTAAGTTCCGATCAAGAAATTAATTTACCTTCCATTCAATCAGCTTTAATTACCAAGGAAGAAGAGAAGCAATTTGTTTTTTCTAATTTTTTATTTTCAGATTTGTTTGAATTTCTTCTCCAGAGATATTCCTCACTACGAAGAATTCAAATAATTATTTCTCTGTGTATGCGTTTTATCTCAAATTGTAAAAACCCAAAAAAATAAAATAATTGGGGCTTTAAGTCCTGTCGACTTTACTAAAAGTTTAAAGGCACTAATTAAATATATTCAGAACCAGTCGTTCTCTGAGGATATTTTAAATCTTCAATTTAGCCGGCCAGTATCGAAACCCCTAAGAAAATTAAACCCCTTTTTGGATGAGGAATCAATTATAAGGGTTGGTGGTCGTTTGGCTAATTCATCTTTGCCATTTAATCAAAAACACCCTATCTTATTACCCCGAAATAGTCGTTTGACAAGCTTAATAATAGAAGAAACTCACCTAAAACATTTGCATTGTGGTCTGCAAACGTTGCACTTTTTATTGCTCCAAAATTATTGGATATTAAGTCCAAAAAGAGCTATACGCACTGTTGTTGGCTCGTGTTACAAATGTTTTAGAGTAAATCCCCGTTCTCTTACACCTCAAATGGGTAATCTTCCCCATTTTCGTGTCAGTCAAGTAAAGGCATTCTCTAAAGTAGGCTTAGACATGGCTGGCCCCTTTAATATTACGATGAATAAAATACGAGGAGCCAAAGTCTTAAAGGCCTATTTGTGCCTCTTTGTTTGTTGTGCCACCAAGGCTGTCCATTTAGAGCTTTGTTCAGACTTATTTACTGAATCTGAAATTTTTAGCAGCATTAAGACGCTTTATTTCTCGTCGAGGTCGCTGTAGTCATCTTTACAGTGATTGCGGTAGCAACTTTTTAGGGGCTAGTAAATATTTAAAACAAATTATGAAATCTGTTGCAGAAACAGAACAGATTGTCTGGAGTTTTAATACCCCTGCTGCTCCCCATTTTGGAGGTTTATGGGAATCTGGTATAAAGAGCGTTAAAAGTCATTTAATTCGAGTTGTAGGTGAACAGATATTGACTTACGAAGAGCTAAATACGGTGTTTGTTCAAATAGAAGCACTATTAAACTCGCGTCCGTTAATACCCATCAGCTCAGATCCTAATGACTTAACCGCTTTAACTCCGGGACACTTTCTTAGTTTGGAGCCTCTCACCGTACTTCCTGATGAGGATTTAACTAATATAACTATTAATAGACTATCGCGATGGCAACTTCTGATACACCTCCAACAATGTTTCTGGAAACGGTTGCATCAGGAGTATTTAAATACTCTTACTTTGCGTCATAAGTGGCATAAATCTATTCCAGATATTAAACCTGGTGTTCTGGTGGTGTTAAAAAATGAATTAACTCCACCCATAAAGTGGCGTGTCGGTCGAATCTTGGAAACTCATCCAGGTTCTGATGGAGTTACTAGAGTTGTTACAGTAAAAACTACTCAAGGTATTCTTCAAAGACCAGTCGTAAAAATATGTCCTTTACCAACTCAGTAAAAACAGTTAATTTACCAATATTGTATTCGTTTCGTGTCTTTTTTTTTTGGGATAAACTAATTTTTATATCTACATATTTTATTTTTTATTTTTTTGGGCTAAAATAGGCTTAAATTTTTGTTTTGATGAAAAAAAATTATTAATATTTTTTGGTGGGCGGAAATGGTTAATCTTGATGATTTTTCTTTTAATTATTAAATGATTTAATGTAAATATTACGTTTTAATGTTTTTTGGGAAAAAAAAACATTGTGGCAATAACCACTCCGTTTCGTTTAAATATTTTTAAATTTCGCGGCTCCTATTGGCACGACTTACTGGGCGATACGGTACCGCGAAAGAGAAGGACACTCGCGCATTGATCGGAGTGAAGTGCAGATAAAAATTGGTGTGACCAGCCAATCTGCTGAAAAGAGTGCATAGAAAATTGGAGAAAAGGCAGCCTGCCGCGGCGTAAATAAAGCAATTGGTAAGTCCACGGCTGTGCCAATAATCGTTCCTTTTTTTTGATTTTTCTCTATAAATTGCTATTTTTTTTGGATATACAGTCCACTTGCCCATTTTGGCATTTTCAGATATACATTACATGTATGGGCTTGCTGATGGTAACGCATTGGAAGCCAGGCGGTTGTACGAAAACCGCTTTCCATTAAGTACCCGAACAATTGGTAACAATTTAAATATCTCACATATTCTTGTTTGGAGAATTCTTAATGACTTTTTATTATACCCCTACCATATCCAACGGTTACAGCACACCAATTCATACTGAAGAGCAGTTGAGAAATCGCATTTTAGTTTCTTGCGAAACAATTAGGAACAGTCCCGGCATTTTCCAAAGAGTACGTGAGTCCATAAGGGAAAGAGCAGATGCATGTATATCTGCAGGAGGTGGACATTTCCAACACCTGATTTAATTTATTTCTTTGTGCGTTCAGGGTAATTTTGTGTTAAGATTTCAAATGTATTTAGGTTCTTATAATTTCATAATTTTACCGTTTAAAAACCATTCTGTTAAATAAATTGTTGTTTAAAGTTACATAAATTGTTTTTTCTGGTAAGTTGTTTTACGATATGCAAATCAATGTATTTAATTTTTTTATGCGAAAACCATACGTCAAATGAATCAAAATGAAGAGACCAGATTTGCTCAGCAAGGAATAAGGATTTAAAAAATAATTTTTATGTAAAGAAAAAGCAGTGGCGTAACACTTTTCTCTTTAAAATGATGCAGTTCAAAACCCGCACGAACGCCACTGGCAAGAATAAAAAATTATTTTGTACAGCAGTAAACGCCTTTTGATTCATAGAAGATGCGTACCACGTTTCACAAAAATATATATGGTCATACCAAAGTTATCATAAAAAATATATTTTTTTCTTAAAACTTTAGCACCCTGTAGTTCAACAGTTAAGAATTTTAGAACATATGTTTATATAAAGTTTTTTTCTTAAAATGGGCCCTATAATCTGCTCCTTAAATATTTGCATCTTATTAAGAAACACCCTGTATATTATGAAAAGGAAAGAAAAAGCTAAAAGTCTTCCTCCACAAAATTTATTAGAACAAAAATGTTCAGAGGTCTTTACATGTTTCGAACGTAACAACGTTCATCATCAGGAGACAGAAAAAATGTATGGCTGATGGTCTTAGCAAAATGATAAATGGTATAAAACCTTAATGGAGCTTTTATGGAATCAAAAATTGGTGTGTCAAAATAACATAATGTAAAGAAAAATAGAAATAATAAATATAGAACATGTCAAAAGGTTTTTTTTTTTATATGTCTGTAAGACATTGTAAAACATAAAACTTGTTATGTATAGAAATATTTTAAAATTAGGTAAGTATGAAGAAAGAATCATGTTTGAAGATCCTTTCAAAAAATGGGGGTTTGGGGCACTGAGCGTTAAAAGAAAACGATATATAGTCGATTTGATGATTATAACACAACGTAAAGTTAGATTTTTTTTGCTTTTGAAAGTTGGTTTACTTACATGGTTCTATTAAGTTTAGAGAAAATATTTTCCTAATAATTCTAATTCAAATAAATTATTTTTTGTAGAACAAAAATTCTGTTTAGGTCATTAGCCTGACCCCAGCACAAAATAATGTACCTTAGATGATAATAGATCAGGCCATAGTAAACATTTCTAAGTTTTTTTATTGATAGAATATTGTTTCGTTAATTATTGCAAAGTATGCAGAATTTAATTTATTAGCAAGGTGTTCAATATGAGCGTGCCATGTTAGTTGGCTATTGAAGTGCAAACTCAGAAACTTAGCCCTTGTCGCTTTCACAATCACCATCTTAAGAAAAAAGTCAGGAATAATTCTTCACTTATAAAATATAATAATATAAATAGTTATATACTGTGTTTTGCTTTCGTTAGCATTTTTAAATCTCTTATATATAATAGGCTCAAGGAGTTTGGTCAATGGCCTATAAAGAATATGTATTTTGTATACTATTGTTCTTAATAAATATCAGTTACTACTTGTGGGATCTGTTTAAATGGTTAACTAAAATTATCCTGCGTTGACCAGTTTTTAAATGGTTTGCCTTTACCCACTTTTTTTTTGAATATTATGAATATTTATTTCTCAAATAGGTATATTTCAGCATTACAAAATAATTCTTTAAACAGTGTTTTAAACACTGGTAAGCAGTGGCGCAGCCAGAATTTTGTATTAGGGGGGGTTTTCAAAAAAAAAGAACAGGATTTCAAAATTTTAAAAACTAAAATTAAACCAGACTCGATAATTTTTGAAACAAAAAAAAATAGTAGGATGAAACCCATTGAAAAAGAAAGAGAATATAACAAAAATAAAAGGAAAAATAATTTACGGGCGATTCGAGGTCGGGAAGTGGAAGGGGGGTGAGTTTTTAAGGGTAGAAAACGATTTATCTCGATTTCCGGCAAAACTACAAGTCCTATGGAAAAACGTTAAATGGCAAAGTAGTAGATAATAAAAAGATTTACAACTTTTGTATTTACACTTTTTTCACATAACCTCAAAATTTATGTGAAAAATTCAAATAACCAAGTTTTTGGTTTTTTTATTTTTATCTTTTACAAAAAAATTTTTTTTTCACGAAATTTGGTGAAAACTTACCTTTTTATGTCCCAAACACGCTGTAATTTTTTTGATTTAAAATATTTATTTTTTCACATTATTTTGACTTAATATCGAAAATGCACCCTAATTTTCAATCAAAAATTCTCACGTCAAAATATCTGCTTTTTTTAAAAAGTCGGTGGGCTTTTTGTTCGTTGAAATCTCTGCTTTCTGATGGTGTAAAAAAAATATACATTACTATGAAAAAAATTAAAAGAAACGAAAAAAACTCTAATCCGATTTTTTTTTAAAATTATTATGTACAATTTTGAGCTATTTATTAAAATGTATACTTTAATTACTCGAAAAACGTAAGATTCCATGTTACATTGATAAACAAAAAAATTACAAATCCATAAAACATAAAGATCGCAAAAAATATGCGAAAATAGTTGTTCTAAATATAATTATTAAAGGTAGGATTTAAAGGAGATTTCATCACATTTACCATAGTAATGTATATTTTTTCTACACCATTATAAAGTAGAGATTTCAACGAACATAAAGCCCACCGACTTTTTTAAAAAAGCAGTTATTTTGACGTGAGAATTTTCGATTGAAAATTAGGGTGCTTTTTCGATATTAAGTCAAAATAAGGTGAAAAAATAAATATTTTAAATCAAAAAAATTACAGTGTGTTTGGGACATAAAAAGGTAAGTTTTTACCAAATTTCGTAAAAAAAAAATTTTTCTTGTAAAAGATAAAAATAAAAAACCAAAAACTTGGTTATTTGAATTTTTCACATAAATTTTGAGTTTATGTGAAAAAAGTGTAAATACAAAAGTTCTTTCTTTCTTTTTATTACCTACAACTTTGCCGTTTTTCCATAGGACTTGTAGTTTTGCCGGAAATCGAGATAAATCGTTTTCTACCCTTAAAAACTCACCCCCTTTCACTTCCCGACCGCGGATCGCCCGTAAATAATTTTTCCTTTCATTTTTGTTATATTCTCTTTCTTTTCCAATGGGTTTCATCCTACTATTATTTTTTTTCACTTTTTACCATTTTCAAAGGCCCTGGTCTAAACCGTAAAAAAACATCTTAGTCTGGGCGTCTGGGGGGGGGGGGGGGTTAACCCCTAAAGCCCTCCCCTCGCTGCGCCACTGCTGGTAAGTAACAAGAATAATACTTAAAACTAATTAACAACAGTACAAAGCTAAATTATACCAATTAACAATAACAAATTCCAAACGCAACATACATCTCAGGATGATGCCAAATATTTTTTTTATAATTCTTTTAAATTTGGTGTAGAATGTTTTTACAGTTCTAATACTTTCTGGTAACCTATAATAGGTACTAGATGCTTGATACATCGGATCAAATTAACCTTTATTTGTTCTAAAATTATTTTGAGAGAGAAGAAAACAAGACATACAGGAGTGTCCAAAAACGGTAAAAAAAATGTTTAAATTGTGCTTCTGCAAATAAAAAGTACAAAACTAATTATAGTGTGTGCCATGAAGCAGGTAGTTTCCAGTGCCCTTCATATAAATATCTAATAGAAATAGTAAGAAGTAAAATAGATTACGGTCAACTGTAATGGCGGCACAACAAGAAACGGAAGTACTCAACATTCTGGAAAAACTGGAACACAACATCAACACCTACGAAGACATTGACTGTGATAAAGTAACTTCTAAGGTAAACATTAAAAATGAACTTTTAAATATCATACACTTCAATATACGAAGTGTAAGAAAGAACTTTAATGAACTTTTATTGTTTCTTGAAAGTTACAATCTATTTTTTTGTGATATAATTGTATTAAGTGAGTGTTGGCAAATAAATGAGAAACTATATAATATTAAGGATTATAACACCTTTTACAATTAAGGGGATCATAACAAGACTGATGGCATTTTGATTTTCATTAGAGACAATGTTGGATACATTACCTATTTTATGTTTACTATTCATTTATAGTATCTGTTATTTTTCGTAAATAACCTTAATACCTGTGTTGTAAGGTAGATTAGAACCAAATTTGAAAAGACAGGTTGTCAGGTTGTTTTTTACTCAGTTGAGGTAGTTGCAGGCTAGGATAACTTAAATGGTGAAGGTCGTCCCCTGTTCGTTTAATTTATCCCCCGGTCGCTACTGGCGCTATTGTAGGAATTTTGTTTTATAAGGTTGTTCATCTCCTAACGTTGGTAGGAACAGAATATTCATTTAGGCCGGATCCACAAACATCCGTGATACGCATCCGTTATGTACCACATGATTAATCTGAACCAATGAAATTTTAGAGCCCTAAAACTTCATTGGTCCAGATTAATCACGTGGTACACAACGGATGCGTATCACGGAAGTATGTGGATCCAGGCTTAGAATTAGGCTGAATCCACATACATCCGTGATACGCATCCGTTGTGTACCACATGATTAATCTGAACCAATGAAATTTTAGAGCCCTAAAATTTCATTGGTTCAGATTAATTATGTGGTACATAACGGATGCGTATCACGGATGTTTGTGGATCCGGCCTTAGCATGGCGAACATTCTGTACCTCTCTCTCTCTCTCTGTACCTGCATAATATGTGCAAGAAAGATAAAAATATGGCTTGTTGTGACAGAACCTGAAGTCTTACCTGGACTGGTGAAAGATTGTCATTGTCATTTTATGATTAATTTGTCAAATATATAAAAAATAAAGTTATTATTAAATAATTATTCATATATAATTTATAAACTTAACATGGCGCAGTCGGTAGTTTGAGAATCGTAAATAGGGATATATTTAATATGTCGCGACCAAAGAAGTCGGGAAGAAAAACCAAGGCAATTAACAAAAGCGTGGAACCTTCTGAAGACCTTATTAATGTCGCCCAACGATTGGAAAGTACAGCGAAAGCTATTAAAGATATAGAAAGAAACTTTACTTCACAACTTAATGAACTACAAGGTACAATAACTAGTTTATTAAATAAAAACTTTGAAAATAACAGGGAATTGTTAGAAAAATCTACAGAAAATAATAATATAATAATGTAAGCTGATTTTTTATGTAAACCATATTTATGTAAATATCTAATATTAATAAATCTTGTCGCCATATCATTGTTATAATTTCCTTTCGTTCTCCCAAATTATTTTAACTTGAATCAAATGTTTCGCGCTTCAAACTTTTCCGTTAAGTTAGAAGCGCGAAAATTTGAATTCAAAGTAATAATAAAATTAAAATTTTTATGCTTGGCGCCTACCCCCACCACGACTATATTTAGTTTCTTCCCCGGTCGCATGTGGCGCTATCAGGGAACCAATTTAGTATGTTAAGTTGCCTATCTATCCGTGAGAGCGCGCAACTCGCTTGTCTATGGGTAGTTGTCAAAAAACTTTGATCTGTAACAATATTTTTTATGTATCCATCGCGTATCTAGTGTAGACATTATAGTTTAGTTGTTAAAACACGCTGTTTTATTTTGAACCTAGTGCCTCGTATTTTAGCGGGTAGCTAACTTGTCGGGACACAACAGACAAGATTGATATTGATTTTAAAATTATTAAGTTGCGTGAGTCTGGTGTAAGTATGGGTAGAATCACTTTTGTAAATAATAATATAAGGTATGGTGTCGCTTGCGTGTATCGGCCACCATCTACCAATCCTAATTTTTTTCTTACGGAACTTGAACTGTATTTTTCAGAAACTCTTAATAATAATAATGTTGAACTGTTTTTAGGTGATATAAATATCAATATTCTTGAAGGAAATGACCTTGTAAACTCATACCTGTCAATGCTAAATCATTATGGGTTTAATTCATTATTAAATGGTCCCACTGGTGAATATTTATAAAGCAGATTGTAATGAAAAAAAAAATGCCTTCTCTATACTAGGTGGGTTCGGGATGCTCACTCCTTTAACTCTATGTGCACAAAACGCTCCCGATCCGTTCGGGTATTGTCCTTTCGAGTAAAAGGTGTGACTCGAAGTGCGGTCGGGTATTGCGACACGGAGTTAAAGGAGCTCACTCCAAGAGTTCCACCTCGCGAGAGAAGAACTCCGGAGCGGGCATGCGCAGTGATCGTATTTTTAGTATTTTACATATTAATAGGTTTTGAGTTTAGCTTATTTGTCTTCCGGAAATGAAGTTTAAATTGTTTATTGGACATGAGAGATACTGTAATCACTGCAAAACTACTTCAACATCCTCTTCATCAGAAAAATCTTCAGAAAATATTTCTCTGACAAAATTAATTATTGGCACCAGATGATGAAAGAAATCCATATTGTAAATTAAATAATAAAGGTACAAAAAACACAAAATATTTACATAATATAAAATAATAAACCACAAGTGATGAAGCACAAAGACGGAACAAGCGATTAAGGTTATGATGATTAACTCTAAAAACTCTCGAGCGTTCGGGACAGACCATTCATACACCTAAAACTCTAAGGTCAAAACGCCACTCTAACTCTACTCCAGCTCCGTAAACAATCCCGAACCCAGCTACTCTATATATAAACAAAACTATATCTAAATTAAGTTTTGAAACCTTTGATAACATTGTCTCAAATGAAGTTTGGTCAGGGGTAACAAGTATAAATAATGTTGATGAGGCAAATGATAATTTTGTGCAAAAAATCTTAAATGCTATTGATGTGGCTACTGAGACCAAGACTCTTAGATATAAGGAGTTTAAAAAAATTAAACCATGAATAACAAATGGTTTAATTCAAGCAATAAAAAATAGGGATAAAATGAAAAAGAAATTATTGTCAAGGCCACCGAATATAGAGGAGAAAAATAAGTATAAAACCTATAGAAATATAGTAAATAAATTAATTAATAAATGTAAAAATGACTACTATAAAAAAGAGATAGAAAATAGTAGGGTGACATTAGAAAAATGTATAATTTAATATCTGAAGCAACAAATAAAAAAAGAAGTAAAAACAAAAATAACATTCAAGTTAAAAATGATGATATGCATTTTTCGAATGTCAAAGAAATGGCCAACTATTGTAACGATTTTTTTGTGAATGTAGGTCAAAGGATGTTCGATAAAATAAAAAATGCAGATGAACCATTTGTAAATAATTACCAGTCGATAAATTCTATGTTTTTAACACCTGTAAGAGAAAGTGATATAATTAAACAGATAGGCTCTTTAAAAAACAATTGCACTCCGGGCGTTGACGGCATAGGATCCAAAATCATAAAGCATTCACACTTACATCTGTTGAAACCTTTGGTTCACATAATAAGTTTGATCTTTAAATCAGGAATAGTCTCCAAGCATTTCAAGGCTACTGTAGTAGCCCCAATCCCCGCCCCAATCCATAAAGCCGGAGATATAACTGATATAAACAATTTCAGACCGATTAGCGTAATTAATATTGCGTTTTCCCTTACTTTGGCCAATCGACCCAATTTTGATATGTATATGAAGTTAGCAAAACAACTCCGGACAACCAAGTTAAGTGTAACGGTAAAATTTACCGCTAATTAACCGTAATATACGAGGTGTTTTGCCAAGTTCATATAAAGTTGGCAAAACAACTTTGGACCGTGCAATATTTTTGGGTGTTCAATACTATGAAAATTTACCGTTAATTAACCGCTAATTAACCGTAAAAAAATTAATTTTGCCGCTCGTCTTTTTTAAAAAATACGAGGTGTTTTGCCAAGTTCTCGACAAATTGGCAAAACAACTTTTTTAGACTAGCTAGTTAAGATTTATTTTTATACTACCTGAACAAACCCGAACAAACCTGAACACCCAAAAATATTGCACGCTCGGGTTTGTTCAGGTAGTATAAAAATAAATCTGAACTAGCTAGTCTAAAAAAGTTGTTTTGTCAACTTCTGGAGAACTTGGCAAAACACCTCGTATTTTTTAAAAAAGACGAGCGGCAAAATTAATTTTTTTACGGTTAATTAGCGGTTAATTAACGGTAAATTTTCATAGTATTCAACACCCAAAAATATTGCACGGTTCAAAGTTGTTTTGCCAACTTTATATGAACTTGGCAAAACACCTCGTATTTTTACGGTTAATTAGCGGTTAATTAACGGTAAATTTTCATAGTATTGAACACCCAAAAGTATTGCACGGTCCAAAGTTGTTTTGCCAACTTTATATGAACTTGGCAAAACACCTCGTATTTTTACGGTTAATTAATGGTAAATTTTCATAGTATTGAACACCCAAAAATATTGCACGGTCCAAAGTTGTTATGCCAACTTTATATGAACTTGGCAAAACACCTCGTATTTTTTAAAAAAGACGAGCGGCAAAATTAATTTTTTTACGGTTAATTAGCGGCTAATTAGCGGTAAATTTTACCGTTACACTTAACTTGGTTGTCCGGAGTTGTTTTGCTAACTTCATATACATAATTTTGATAAAATTGAAATAGATAATCTTGATGATTGTATTAGTGAGGTAACACATATAAAATATTTGAGTGTCATCATTGACAAAAACCTTAAATGGGAGCAACATGTATCTAAGCTTACCTGTAGCATTAAAAAATTAGTGCATAAGTTTTATATTCTAAGAAATATATTGACTAAAGGTCTCCTTGTTAACGTTTATAAAGCTCTAGTAGAATCACTGTTACGGTATGGTCTTGTCATATGGGGTGGCTTGTATAAAAATACTTTAAAACCATTAAATGTGGTTCAAAACTACATACTAAAAGTAATCTTTAGAAAGAATAAACTATTCTCTACTCAACTTCGATTCTCTGAAGAAATTCTGAATATTCACTCTCTATATGTATTGGATATGTGCACATATATTTATAAAAAACCTAAAGTAAGGGATTATGTAAACCACCTTTATGCAACTAGAAATAAAGCCAATAAACATCTGATAATTCCAAACAGTAACAAAAATCTAAATTAAAGAAGCACCAACTACCTTGCTCCAAAAGTTTTTAATATCATACCAACTGATATAAAAAATATTACCAAGTAGTGTAAAATGTAAAGTTATATAAACTTAAATGTAGAGCATATATTTTCTCTAACTGGTCAAAATTTCAGAATCTCTTTTAAACAATGAGTACCTAAGTTATTGGAATGAAATGTGTGGCAATTTAATGTCCATTTATGGATTAGTTTTTTGGGATTTTGTTTGTTTTTTTTGTTTTTTTACTTTTTAAGGGTATTTTTCTCTATGATATCACTTTGCAACTGGCAGCCTAGATTGATATTTTTATATAAAAAAAATCTTATATACATTACTTTTATCTGTACATACAGATGCATCACAGCATCTAGATACAAACTTAACTTAAAGTGATTAAAAGATAATGCATATGTACGTTTCAATCTTATTGATGTAAATGGTGATTGTTTATACAATTTGTTTAATAAAATTTATTATTATTATTATTATTTGATCGGGTATTTGATGTACCTATATATTGACATGCGTTCTGGTATAGTGGCTGTGTACAAAAGAAATCATTAAACTTACCTATTTAAAGCTGAATTGGAAAACCGTTGTAAATTATCAATGATAAAGTTTCCATCTTGTTCAATTACTTTTAGATTTTCCAAATGTACAACTAAATTACAATTTTCGTTATTATGAACACTTTCTTTGTTTTTTAATTGTACTAATAATTTATGGTCCTGGTTAATACATGTATTGGAAACATATTTAGGAACTTTAAAGGGAACATTTTCAATTTCATAATCATCTATTTCCGGCTCCTCTTTTATCAATAAATTAAAAGCATTTTCAAATTCTGATGTTACAAGACTGGATACCCTTTTATGTTTTGTTAATACAGGGAAAAAGCTTGAATTAGGAACTCGATCTATATGTTTCTCAATAGCAGGGTGTCCTGAATTAGTTTTTGTGGTCTTTGCTTCTTCAAGTAAATTCTGAAGCATTACATCGACCATGTCCTTCGACAAGTATGTAGGAATTTCCTGGTCAAAACTGGATTCCATATTTATTAATTGTTACAAAAAAATATAACAATGTGCGCGGTAAGGATTCTGAACTCGAACCAATTCAGAACAAGTACTAACCGAGGTACTAAATTACGACTTTGGAAGATCAAAGAATCACTAAATTCAAAACAAAACAGCTTACAGCCGTTACAGCAGCAGCAAGCAGCAGATGCAGATCAAACTTTTCTTCTTCTTCACTTCTTTATGGCGTCGGCTGCGGTAAGCGCCATTCGCCAGCACAATTTGGGTGATCGTAAATTGGTCTGCTCTTACAGCATATTTCAACCACAAGTTTTCTTCCTATTTAGTTTTATTCACATTCACTAATTATTTTTTATTTTAACTTAAGAAAAAGAAAAGGTAAACCTTGTCTTGTCTTTTCTTCAATGGCGTCTGCTCCAGAAGGCAATTCGCCAACACATTAGGGCGACCACGGCTCTCAACCATATCGAAGTCGCTGATTTCCTACAAAATGCAGCTTAAGCGCATACAGTTTAAAAAGCTACGTTAATAAACAAAGCGAAAGGGCATGATGTATAGGAGTTATTACATAAAAGGATAGGACTTTCTCGCACCCGCGCAGCGGAGGTGCATTACACAAATGAGCTGCGTCAGAAAGGAAAAAGGATATGATGTTTTTGGTGAGTTGAATATTATGTGTCTATGGATTAGTTTAATTTTGTTGTAAGCTAGAAAGTTTATTAATAGGTTTATTGTGTCTGAGTTATATTTTTTAAAATACACTGGATGCTATATAAGTGGGTTATAGTTCAGAATCTTAATAACTTCCTTGTAGAGGTCAAAATTCGGAGAGAAGTTAATCTGGCATTCAAAGAATATATGTGGTTAAGGTCTCCCACTTGTCCACACTCACAGAGTGGGCTTTTTTTTATTCCAATCCTCTGTAGATGTTTGCTTGTTAAGCAGTGTCCTGAACGTAGTCTAATTATAGTGGTAATATGTCTTCTATCTAGAAATGGTAGATGGTAGAGTTAGGTTAGGTTAAAAGTGAGTGGGTTACAGCTAACCCTCCACTGCGACCATGCGATCTATTGTGGCTCTAGATGGTAGGGAGTCAAACCATCTTGTATTGGGAAATATGCCTTGAATTTTTGCGCAGCCGCATCCTTTGTTTGGTCTGGATAACTTCCAGTGTGTTCTGTGTTTATTTTATTTTTGATAATGGGTATGATTTCTCTGTATGCTGGTTTCAGAGGTATAGGAACGTTTAATATGGTTCCTATCTTTGCTATGCTAATTGGTCCACCTTTTCATTACCAGAAATTCCATCATGCCCTGGAACCCATGCATGCCAAAATTATGCCATGGCCAACATCCATTAATTCGAGAATCAGTCTTTTTGTGCGAAGACATATTATATAGTCGTTTTTAGTAGGTACATATAGTTGTTTTGTTGAGTTTATCGATGGCACTTTTAGAGTCTCAAATTATTAGCATGTTTCTAATGTTTTTGGATAGGGCTGCTCTAATTATTTAATTGATGGCCGTTACTTTGGCTGAGCAGATATTTAGTATGTCAGGCAACCTAGCTGAGTGGTTGTAATTTAGCTCAGGTATGTGTGTATTTCATAGCATACCCTCTGTTTTTCTTTTTTGATGCGTCTGTGCAAATAAAAGTATATGTACTCTAGAATCTCTCTGTGGAGCTTAAGAATTTCTCTTTGTTGCCTATGTCCTTCCTCATGTTCAAATTAAATGTCTTCATTTTCCTTACTTCATAAATAAATTCTTTATCAAAGCATGGGAATTTGATTTCTTTCAATATTGTTTGAAGGGTATTATTTTTAAATGCATAATTCCGGGCCAAAAATTTTGTTGTAAGCCATTTTATTCGAAACTCCAGGTTCCAAGCGCCATCCTCTACGAACAGTACATTTGTAGGGGTTGATCTCATGCCATACATCTAAGTAGAACTCTGAGACCCTGATAGAACACAGCGTTTATCTTATTCAGATTTTGTTTCTTAGTAGGCTTCAGGAATAGTGCCCCATATTCTAAATAACGAGGCTGTTTACCACTGACCGTAAGATCTTGGGGTTTGCACCCCACCAAACCCAGCTGAAGCATTTTATTACATTGAGGCCTTTTCTAGCTTTGTTCGTGATGTATTCTATATATTATTATGTTTATCCACATTTTAAGTGTTTGTTAAGAATTATTCCAAGGTATTTAGTTTGAGTTACATATGGAATAATGTTATCTTCGATACGTAGCACTGGTAGTTTATCCCTTTTGATTCCCTTAGTGACCCATATGGCCTCACATTTGTTGTAGGATAAGGATAGATTGTTGTTACTTGGCCATTTTTTTAATTAAAACCAGTGCCTCGTTGATTCGCCTAGCCATGAGTAAAATGAACTCTTATTTTTCTTAAGTGCAAATAGTAGGGATAGACTGAAAAACTGCTTTTTCCCGAGGCCAGCGTTTCTGCTGTTTATTAAACGATCCTGACCCGTATATTTTTCTATTTCAATTTTATATATTGAAAGAAAAAATAATAACTACTTGTTATTTTTTCTTCCTGTACAATGAAACAACAGTTTCACCAAGCATGTAGCCCAACACAAATTAATTATATTTTATATATTGAGTTTAATTTGTGCTTAAGTCACCCCTTTGTTCGTTAATTACTAGAAGTAATAGTTTTGTGGTGGCTCAGCAAACTAGCAAATGCACCAACGCGATCTTTTTTGCCTTCCCCTGAATCTTTCCGAAACTACCTTAATCACCGAATCTTCCCGACCCCACTATAAAGATCAGAATGTACTCCCGTGTCAGGCGAGAATGTACGTACCTTCCATTGTTCGTAGAATCGCCGAGCCAATGGCTGGATTCCTCAGTTTCCCTTAAGCTTCGCAGGCACCCAGAAAGTAGTGTATCCTCCTCCTCACACCCAAGACAAATTGGGTCTCCCTCTGGCTCCTCTACGCCAATTAGAGGCATGTGTTTCTCACCCGGCAGTTCCCAGAATCCCTATTACTGGATTGAGGGTACGACGTCTTCTCGTCGGGAGCGAATCCAAACTGGATTTGTCTGTTCCCGTTATGTAAATTAATGATAAAAGTGGCGTGGCGGGTGGGGGCATAGACAATTTACCTTTAGATAAGCAAACAATAATCACGAAAGTGGCAGGTTTATGGCCTTGCGCATGTAAACAAAGCTAGACACTATTAGACATGCGCACTGCAACACTATCGTTTGACAAATGGGAAAATAGACAGGTCCGGGCTTCAAAATTTAAATTCTTGCCAAAAACTTGGATTTTCTTCTCAATTTTTGATCAAGTTGGGAAAAAAGGTAGTGATTTCTGGAATTTTTAGTAGTAGCAAACCTATCAGATTTTAAGGATAGAAAATTGTTTTTAAAGTTTGTTTTTAAAATTTGTTTAAAAATGATTCGTCGTCGTGTTTTTAGTTCGAAAAAGGAAGAGAACAAGAACAAGTGAATTAAACTAGTCTTATAATATCGAATATAAAAACAAACAAAACCAGCAAAATAACCAATCTGTGGTGTTATCGCGTATCTAACCTCAAGTCAAATATTAGTTGGTATATAACTTGTATTGATTTTTACAATTTGGCCAAAACTTGGGTACGTGTAAAACATTTTCAAGCAAAATTTCGTGTTCAAGAATTTGAAAAGTATTTGCCCGAGAACTTGACCCGTGAAATACTGGCTTTATTAAAAGCTTAATGTTGAGGTGTACAGATTTTAACCAAAAAATTAACCAACCAATTTTAGATACCAAGTTTTTGCTTTTTATAAACAGGACTAGGTCATCAGCATAACTCAACAGTTGTATGCCTATCGGTAAAATGTCAAAAAGGTCCTTTAGATATATATTGAAAAGTATGGTGGTAAGTGGGGAGCCTTGTGGTAATCCTGCTGTAGCATATCAGGTTTTTGCCTTCGCTTCTTGAGTATAAAAGCCTATTTGGCATAATTTTATATATAAGGTTAGCGAGTTTAGTGGGAATTTTTAGCTTAATAGGTTGTTATAGAATAAGGTCATACGCTGATTTAATGTTCAGGAGCGCCGCTAGAACGGATTCATTCTGGCCGAAGGCCAGTGTAACATGAAAGGTTATTAATGCAATATCTTTATATATGCCTATCTATGCCTTTTCGAAAGCCAGTTTGGTTTTCAGAAAAGATTTTTTTTGTTCTCTGCTATCCATTCTATTATATTTCGAATCATGATTCCTAGGGCGCCGCTTTGCAGCAACAAGAAGATAGGACTATCGGTCTATGGTTATCTATGGAGCTTGGGTCCTTGTTCGGTTTTAAAAAATTAATAATGTTGTATTTCTTCCAAAACGTAAGCAGTGGTTTGCCACTTAGAAATTCATTATAGTTATTTAACAAAATGTTCTGAGCTTTAAGCGGTAGGTTTTTTTAGCATTGTATAATTGATATTGTCTAGCCCAGGTGCGGAATCTTTTTTCCCTTGCAAACTATTTAAAAATGCATCTCTTGTGAAAATACCAGGTCCTCAGGAGGGGCATAAAGTTGAAATGAGCTGTCAACGTTTACTACAGCCATTTTCTTTAATAAACCTATTTTCAGTGTTTCTTGAGAGAGCGAGGAGTAAAAAAGGTTGCTACTTGCACCTGAGAACTTGTTAATTTTGCGCCAGATCTCTATAATTAGAGTTTCTATTTAATATACCACATAATTCTATAACTTCTCCTTTTTTTTCTTGTTTAACAGCAGGTTCTGGCTATTGTGTGTTTAACCATCAGATATTTGCTTAAAGAGGGGTTGTCGTTATATTCAGCGATTATTCTTTGCCTTTCTTTAAGTAAATTTGTGCATTCCTGGTCCCACCAAGTACCAGTTTTACTTGAGGCGTTAGTATATTTTATCGGAATTGAGGCTTCGGCAGCTTGGTGAATTATTGTTTCCAGTTGTTCGTAGGGCATATTCTCGTTTAGGGAGTGGGTATGTAAATTGACTTTATGATAGAATAGTTCTCAGTCTGCTTTTTTGTAGTTTTTAACTGAATAGGAAGTGTAGTAGGGATTTTGGGTGTGACTGGTTCTATTCTATCATTGATTATAGTTGGGTAGTGATCACTGAATCCACAGTCTGGTAGTACCTTCCAGTCAGCCATAGGCGCTAAGTGGCTACTAATAATGGATATATCCACTGGGCTAGGATTTTTACCTGGAGAGTTGTCTGGTTGAGGTTGAGGTCCCATCATTTAAAATTACAAAATCATTTTTTTCAAGAAAATCTGCCAAAGTCCTTCCACAGGTGTTTGCAGAGTGGCTGCCCCATAGCTGGTGGTGAGCATTAAGATCTCCCATAAGAAGCGTGTGACTAGTACATAGCAGTGTTAAAAATTTCTGGTGGGATGTTATATTGTGGGCTGGCATATATGTTAATTATGTTTAGTTTTCCATATGTTCTAGATAATATTTGCATATCATTTTAATCTATATTAGCATTGAGTTTATTTACATTGTATTTCAGATTTTTCTTGACGCAGGTTGCAAATCCGCCATAGCCATCTTCCTATCCAATCGTATTATGTTGTAGGGTTTCAGAGTAAAATGCAGATGAGGATTTAGCCAGGTTTCGTTAAGCAAGACAATATCTGGATTGTAGCCTCTAACTATTGCTGTATTATTGTTCCCTTTATTTGAGTTCACACTTCTGATGTTCCATTGAACGACTTTCATGCTTTTATTAGATTTTGTCATGATAGCAGGTGTGAGGTTTGGTTTCAAGGCTCATATATGGATCATCTGGATCCATATACGATGTTAGATTGTAAGTGTGTCAGGATGAAATTTTTGAGTAAGTATTTGTTTTTCTTCCTCACTCATGTGTATAAAATTTTGCATAATTTGTCTTGGCGTATATTGCGGGGCATTTGTAGGCATCTTAGTTTGTCTATTTACATTTCCTGCACTGAAAGTGCTATGCTGTTCTTCCGATTTCCGAGGTCTAGAATTTGGGTAATACAGTGCGCCTCCCTATCATATCCAGTGTTTTGTTGAAGAAATCTACGTTTAGATATGGTCTGTGCTGCTTTCGTGTAGGAACGCTTAACTTGGTTGTTGTTGATTAGTGCCACTCATCTCTGCGGGGGCAATATTATATTTTCTTGTATTGTGTTGTTTTTGTTAGTGCTTCTTAGTGTAGGAAAGTCTGTTGCTTGGTATGTATACTCTTGACTTGTGTATGTTTTCTTGCAAATACTATTAGCATGAATATATGTCAGGTTTTCTAGAGTCATCAGTTTTTTTTGTCTTATATTTTCTGGACATTGCTTATATTATGTGGATCTGTGTTCATTGCTTTTACAGTTAAGGCATTTAGTCCGACATACCTACATTTGTTGTGTCTGCTTGGTGAATTTTTCCACAATTGTGGCATTTCTCTCTGCCTTTGCAGTTCTTTTTTATATGTCCGTATAGGAGTCATGAAAAGCATTGTGTTACTGGAGGTATATACGGAATTACAAGGCCGTATATTTTAATGCTTCTCGGCATAAGAGCTGTTAAAAGAGTGCTTGTGGGAATGTATTGGGCAAGTGTTTTGTTCTCTTCATTAGTACTAAGTACTTTGCAGTTTAGTCTCTTTACTTCTAGTATTTTTATGGGGTCTGGAATCTCGCTAGCAGCTATAATTTCTTCTGTAGAAATGCTAAGGTCTACATTTTTGACAATACCATTGCTTGATGTGTAGTTATTTGGTATGAAAATATTGTAGCCTTTTTCTAAAAGTGTTTTGTTGTTTGTGAAGTTATTAGCCGCTTTAGGGGTGATAAATTCCTAAACGTTTCTTGCCTTTGCTGGTGGTTGTCAGAACATCTCCGAGTTTTAGGTCAAAGATCTTAAGCAATTTTTAAGTTATTAGTCTAGTGATGTTCAATATCAATAACAGTAATTTTTTTGTCTTTTTTGTAAGTATATATTGTTATCTCCTTGTGGCGTCAGTCCGATAATGTGTCGTATTTTTTCTCTGGACGGGACTAGAAGGTCCCCTCCCCTACCGGTATCTTCACCGGCGTATACAAGGGGGGGGGGGTAATGGGGGGTAATTACCCCCCCCAAGATTACTTAAGCGTTGTTTAATTTTTGTGCTCTTCTCTTCTCTCTCTCTTCTCCTTAAAGCTGCTATTATCTAGTATCCTAGCCAGGCATGTAGCTAGGGGGGAGGGTACAGGGGGCCTGAACCCCCTCCGAAACTCGAGCTCTGATTTCGGCAACATAGGCAATACATTAAACATTTCCTACACTATTACATTTTCTTCACCTCAATTATTACCAGGTTTGTTTTTGAGATTTTCTTGAGGATTTTGTGTTGTGTTTTTTATTTTTCCCACTTGAAAACCAAGCACCATGATTCAAAAAAGGGCGTGGCACCCAAAAATTTTTCGCCTGCGGCGCTTTTTTTGCGCCTTCGATAGCCCCCCCCCCCCCAAAAGAAATCCTGGCTACGTGCCTGATCCTAGCCGATCGATTACCCCCCCCCCCAGACGCATGAGCTGGATACGCCGGTGGGTATCTTCGGGGTCGTCCATTTAATGGACGGATGTGTAAAATGTAAAATGTGCTAAATCGTAATAGTGTATGAAATATGGATAAAAATGCTGGAAAGTAAGTGTACATCAAATTTAATTCAACTCACCAAGGGTGGAATTACCTGTTGTTAGTGTAAAATTATGTTGATTTTACCACTTCGCAGGTCGAACGATGAATGAAACAAACCCAAACAAAAGTTAACATTCCAAAAATGTTTTCCGCAAACATCTTTTTCATTTCTTAAATGAGGTTTTAATAAAGCTCTTACTTTCAAAATTTTAGGATCCGGAGATTTTCAACCGTACCTTAAATTTTAGTTTTTGGCTTTCGCTACTTTAAAATTCTACCATAGATGGCGCGCGGCTCTATATGTATTAGGAAAATCGCTAGAAATATGACGTTATTGCACGCATCTTTTGACACATGAAACGAGTGACAGCTCAACTCAACAAAGATAATTTTTTTGCAGCACTGCATTTTTGAGCTGGGACTAGAAATAAATAAATAAATCACTTAATATCAATTGACAACATTCAATTAGTTAATAAACCAATTAATTTCGCAAGAGGAATGTGATTGAGACGTAGCTATTCAATTGGCAATCCAGCCAGAGATACCACAGGGTTAACCTCTAAAAGTTATTGAAAGTGTTTTAGAGTTATTTTTAGTTTACTTTAAATTCTGGCACGTGAATATATGACCGTAAAGTTGAGGGAGAGTATGGCCAAAGAGGAGGACTACGACAAATTACCAGACAAAGATGCTGCCAAGGAGTTTTATGCAAAGTATGAACCGAAGGAGATACTGGGAAGGTAGGTGCTCTTTTGATAAGAATGTTTATTTTGGGCTACTTTCATTAAATACAACTTGTGTATTGAATGGTAATGTGTTGAGCTCGGTGTTGAGGTATATTTAATTGTCTTCCCCAAGACATTTATATTATCTATAGGAACTTAGATGATAAAGTTTTACTAATGTGATCTTTGAGTGTTTGTCTTTTCTTTACCGGGACCATGTCTGTATTAGTTTAGGCTGATCACTAATCTGTACCAGAACGCAATGAAAAAATAACTCAGTACTCATATTTATTTATTACCAATATAGGTACTTACCCCATTCATAAATCTACATTTTTAAATGAAATAACAATCATATTAACGTTATCTAAAACTAATTATACGTCCCGTTGTACCCAATAGTCATATTTTTAATTGCAAAACATTATCCTCATACCAATTAAATGAGCGTCTGAAATCTCAGGATGAGCAGTTAGAAGAGCAAGGCTATGGGCGAGAGGAGAATGAGCACCGTAGTTAGTCCTATGCATGCTTATATTAGGTAATATCTCATCCTGCCACTTTAATATTATCTGACTTTTCTTTTTCACAAGCATTTTAAGTCCACTGCGAGTTTACAAATCGAGTCCCAATTATTGAAAAATAACTAA
Organism: Polydrusus pterygomalis; assembly: GCA_963969555.1. Classification (NCBI taxonomy): domain Eukaryota; kingdom Metazoa; phylum Arthropoda; class Insecta; order Coleoptera; family Curculionidae; genus Polydrusus; species Polydrusus pterygomalis. Next base: position 18,704,660 of record OZ018385.1, on the reverse strand, counting down.
ACCAAAAGTGCCCACTTTTCAGTCCATTTTGCTTATGTCCTTTCAGAGATTATCACAAATATCACTCAGTCAAAAAGTATAGTAATAAAGTGAAGTGCTACCTTCAAATAATAATAATTAGCCAAAAAAAGGAAATGAAAAAAAATTGCCTTTATTTATTGATGCTCTGTTTCTCAGTGGCGCAGCGAGGGGGGTGGTTTAGGGTTTAACCCCCCCCCCCCCAGGGGCCCAGACAAAGATGTTTTTTACGGTTTTAGTTTTTACAATTTTGAAATCCTCTTCTTTTTTTTTTTTGAAACCCCCCCCCCTAATACAAAATTCTGGCTGCGCCACTGCTATTTCTATACTACCAAATTTCATTAAGATGGGTGTAAATAATCCTTGGATAATTAAGGAAAATCGGTTAGAAAATCTATTAGATATTTAAATTGATCTGGTGCACCTTAAGATCCTTGGACTTTCACAATTATTGATAATAGATCTTGGTGTCTATTTTGATCCTAAGTTAAGTTTTGTTGGGCATATTGATAGGGTTGGGATTTTGACCGTCAAAATCTTTTGTGGTCAATTGACCAAGCCCCGGTCAAATTCCTCAGTTTTCTCAAAAGAAATGAAGCCATGAGTAATTACATAGAAACGTGTCTTTATTATAAAACAGCTAACAAAAAATAAAGAAACCATTCTGAGGTACAAAAAATCGACTTTGTTTAGGAAAAAAGAAATACAAAGATAAATTATAACAAAATATATTGCAAAGGAACAAATTCGAGCAGTGCACGGCTGCGCTGCACAATCAGCAACAAGCAACAGCAACAACTCTGTCAAAAATACTAAACTAGTATTTACATACTAACACTAAAAAATAATTATAAACAATTATTCTACAGTGTCCGCAAGAAAGTCCGCATCAAATGGGATTTTTTTTTATTATTAGGTATAGGTAAAAATTGAAAAAGCAGTTAGTTTTTGCTTACCTAAAAACCAAAAATAACGTATACTGAAGCAGCTGCACGACTTGCGTTACCTGTTAAATTTGACATTTTTAATAAAATAGGTTCTAAAATGCCCTTATTTATAAAAATATCGAAAAACTTTATTTGAGAAAGTTGTTTATTTAGGCATTTTTAGCCTCTGTACGAAATTTTGACAGTCTAATACAATTTTTATTTTTTGCCTGATTCTTGAAAATTTTGATCAACCCTCGTAGATTAATTTTTATACATCGATGTAAAACTATTTGCCTTTACTTCATTTGTAATCTTAATGCAATTTTGTGTAACATTTTTGTTCTAAACTATATTTTTGTCGAATAAAATGTTACGAGCGATTAATATTTATTCTTCTTGATCCAATATTAATTAAGTAAAATTTCAACGAAAGCTTCCTAATATTTTCTTTTTGTACATCTGTTTACTAACTTAAGAAAAATGAGAAACGTCGTTTTTGACAAAACTGATGTAATTAGATAAACTTTGCATCAAACATTACATACTGATCAATAACAATTTCAGTTTTTGAAGCAAAATAAATAATTGGAAACAAAAATTTTACACAAAATTGCATTAAGATTACAAATGAAGTAAAGGAAAATGGTTTTACATCGATGTATAAAAGTTAATCTACGAGGGTTGATCAAAATTTTCAAGAATCAGGCAAAAAATAAAAATAGTATTAGACTGTCAAAATTTCGTACAGAGGCTAAAAATGCCTAAATAAACAACTTTCTGGAATAAAGTTTTCGATATTTTTATAAATAAGGGCATTTTTGAACCAATTTTTTTAAAAATGTCAAATTTGACAGGTAACTCAAGTCGTGCAGCTGCTTCAGTATACGTCATTTTTGGTTTTTAGGTAAGCAAAAACTAACTGCTTTTTCAATTTTTACCTATACCTAATAATAAAAAAAATCCCATTTGATGCGGACTTTCTTGCGGACACTGTATATTATGTATAATATTAATCAAACAATACTAAATTACTAATGAAGTAATGAGTGAGTGACTAATTGATGATGAAATGAGAGACTGCTGGCAGTAGTGGCCTTGGTAGATAGCTTAGATAAAGATCATCTTCGTCACTGAACTCACCCCCGGCATTGCTTTTATATTCTTCAGAATCTGAATCACTCGTTCCATCCTCACTACTGAAATTTAGCGCTGGTTCCTCCAAATTTCCATTTTTTAAATTTCCACTGCCACTTAATAGCTTTAAGTTGTACTTTATATAAAGAAGCTTTCCTGAGCGAGTGGTATTTAATCGGTTGCGAAGCTTGCTATGGAATGCCTCATGAGGACCAATTAGTCTCACAAAAGGCTGCAAAAGTTTTTGACCGAATTTAACCCGGTCAAAATCGGTCAAAATCTCGGTCAATTGACCAGGCACAACCCTACATATTGATAATATTACTGCCAGCACTTTAAAAATGCTAGGATTTATTATAAGAACTTGTAAATACTTTAAAAATGTTAACGCCATATTAACTTTATACAGTGTGGTTGTTTAAGTGTGCAACATATGGGCATTTTTTTTACTACCGATTTCCCAGAAAATTTTATTCTTGATAAAAGTTGGTGCATGTTCGATAATCATATTTGGTGTACTTGGAATGGTTGCAAGTCAAACGGCGTACAGGGTAGGCCAAAAAATATAAAACTTGTACAAGAATAAATATTTAAATGAGAGTTTTTTAATTTGCACATTATCATAATTAATATTTTTTCTTTTTAAAAAGAATTTTTAGGAAATTTTAAAGTTGTGTTTAATATCGTTGCAACAAACATGAAGTTTGTGATTCATTAATAAATTAAAAATTCAAGTAAATTTTACAAATATGCTTGAATTTGAACAAAGATATGTGAAATTGATTTGATTTTGATTAATGTATGAAGGTCTTTATGGTGAATATGAAAAAAAAATTTTTTTTGGGAAGTTATTAATGTTTTTTAAATAAATATATTTTTTTATTTTAGGACGTCATGTTTTTGAATCTATGCATAACTTTTGGGTGTTTTTTCTTGCTGTTGCATTAATCAAAGCATTTCGTTTATTTTGTATTTTTTAACTAAACATTTTTTTATGAAAATCACGTTGAACTAAAAATTAAATATTTCATGAAAAAACAGAGATAAACCAATGAATCAAAAAAGAAAATGTAAAGGAAACATGGGACTTTCATTTGGCTGTAATTGCGACAACTTGCAATGACTAGTAAATCCCACAGGATGTTTTGAATTTCCGTAAAAAAAACATAACAGTTTTATAACACCCGGTATAATACCAAAGTTACTTTTTTAAGCAAAACAATAAAAGCAGTGGTATGCTTAAGGAAAAAACCTACAATTAGAAAAAAACTTCATTAAAAACAAACCACAAATTTGGAAAATATATAACATCAAAATTGAGGCAATTTTTTCGTTATGCGTTAAATATGCCGCGCAGTGTATATGTCGTAGGCTGATAGTGAAATCCGTCATTTCATGAAACGCCTAGTCATATCATGAAGCGTGGCTAAAAGGTATATTGCAACTGGTTTGTTCGTTGTTCCCCAGAGCATTTTTTTCAATTTTTTTAAAATTTAATTTAAATTTTATTTTTATAAAATAATATTAGTTGAAAAAATTGAAAAAAATGCTCTGGGGAACAACGAACAAACCAGTTGCAAATACACCTTTTAGCGTGCAGCATGATATGACTAGGCTTTTCATGAAATGACGGATTTCACTATCAGCCTTCGACATATATAATAACATACGCAAAATAATTTAATAGACGACGCCTAGCTAATTAAATAGCTGTATGCGCCATAATATAATTTCCTTTTATCACAATTTTAAATGATTTTTTGCTAATAACTTTGTAAAAAACGGTTCATCCAAAATTTTTTTTATTTAGAATTACTTACTGAAACTTAAATACCCTTTCAGTTTTTCTTTCAAAAATTGTAAAATTCCGATGGTCCTAAAGTGCACCAGCACCATTAAAATTATTATTATTATTTCCACAGGGGTATATCCTCGACTGTTAGAAGGTGCATAGAAAAAGAGACGGGGAAAGAGTATGCTGCCAAGATTATTGACCTCAGCAATGACGACTCTTCTGTGGAGGCCACAAGGCAAGAAATAAATATATTACGAATTGTTGCTGGACACCCTTATATTAGTAAGTAAATAATGTGTATTTATGTCATACCAGTACATTATTGTGTTTTTATAACTTAGATACCATCTACATAATGGATTACTTTTAAAGTACACATTATGGCCCGCGCGGGCATTAAGTGTTGCATTAAGTGTGCATCTTGTTCCATTTTTGACTTTGACACATTAAACATTTTAATACTGTTAAGGTAATGTCGTAGGTAAATATAAAAAATTGGTAAATCAAATTAAATTAAAAAAAAATATTTATTATTCAAAACGAACTGGTATGACATAAAAGTTTGTATGCACCACGAGTACTATAATAGATATATACCCTCGGGCGACTTACGAACCCTCGAGCCAGAGGCCTTCGGCTTGGTAAGACTGTCGCCCTCAGGGCATAATCATCTACTTAGTACCCTTCATACATAAATAACTATTATTGTTTTCTACAAATTTTTTCAGCTCACTAAAAAACTGATATTTAACCAATTTTTAAATCTCAAAACAGGCACAATAAACGATTGAGGTCAGATATAATTTGCTACTGCGCGTGCGCATACATCCTGGAAAAAACGTGCAGCTTCTCACTTCTTAAATTTAATTTGTTGTCATTCTTGTCTTGTACAAAGTAAACACATTACAAATACCTAACATATGGAATGTGATATCCAGGTCACATGGATAAAGTGAATTATAAAGTGAACTATAACTTTAATTTAGCTAATTTACCAGGAGATTAATTTTCATTTATCTATCATTGACTGGAATGAGATTTTGAATTTTGATGATGCCCATGTAGTTTTAATTAAATTTTATGAAATTATTTACTCTGTAATAGACATATACGTTCCTAAACATGGGTGTAGGTTTGAAGTTTCCCAAAATAGTTTAATAACTCTATGAATCCTGAAAAAATTGCTCATAAAAGATTTAAAAGATCTGGTATAATTTATCCAAAGTCAGTGTGATGACATTCCAATCATTCCATACGGCATACAAACGGCGGCCAACAGTCTCAAAGAGACCGACCTCACAACCAGGGTTGTCAGATTTTTCTTCTTCAATTCTTTAAGTTTTTTTTATTAAAAATGTTTCTTTTATATCAGTATTCAATTGTTAGTCAGTAACTTTCTTTGAAAGCTAGTTTGCAAATATACTTTAAACCGAGGAGTTTTGAGTGTGACAGAAAAAATAACAAGCCATTCATTGTTATAATAATACATTCTTTAGTCATTAAGAAACAATATAACTGAAATCAAAATAAATAGTGTTTTCAGTGTTAAAAAACAACTAATTAACAAACCCTTGTTTCACCTATACTTATATACCTATTGTATTTACAAATCGAAAATTTAAAAGATTTGGCAAGCTCACAAAATTTATCTCCGATGCCGGAAGCGGCGCGGCACGATACAAAGCGGCGGCGCGGTCCCAGCGAGATAATTAAGCCATCAATCACTTTCGCGTTAGATTTAAGTGAATAGGACAGTGTAGTAGGTGGTTTAATTTGCTGTAATTTACGTATTTAATTTTGCTTTGTAACTGTGAAGAAAGAGTAAGGTTTTTTTTACTTAATATATTTTATTAGCAGCAATGACTGTTTGGCGGCCATTTGAAACTGCTGATCAAGGTGATGTGCAGTAGTAAATAGGTGCACTGGGGCCAGACAGCGGCAATCGCCCACGTGGGCGGTCCCTTTTTTAAAGCCTATTGATTTTTGGCGTAAACCGATTTTTGATCCCTTTGTTTGCCCAGGTGTGAGGCTCTTTTTAAAATTATTTCCAAGGATTTCTCGGGTAACCCGGGAGGAGTGACCTTGTTTGCTTACATGGGTGATACATTTTTATAATTTGTGATGATTTCTCGTATAAACCCTAATCTGTAACCATGAATACATAGGTGCGTGGGTGTTTTTATAATTGGATGCAGGTGTTAATGATGATATATGACCTTGTATTATACATGTAGACGAGGGATGATTTTTATAACCTTGAATTTGGTTGTATACAGGTGTTTTATGGGGAGAATAACTGTTCGTGAAGAAGTGCAGATGGTATTTTTGCTATGCCTAATCCGTAATATGTGCCCGATGTGTGTTTTGACGCTGTAAATGCTACGTGGGTATATAGGTATTCTATAATACTGAGCATGGAGCGGGAGGAGTAACTTTGTTTGCTTACGTGGGTGATACCTTTTTTTATAATTTGTGATGATTTTTCGTATAAACCCTTAATCTGTAACCATGAATACATACGTGCGTGGGTGTTTTTTTATAATTGGATGCAGGTGTTAATGGTGATATTATATGACCTTGTATTATACATGTAGTATATGACCTTGTATTATACATGTAGACGAGGGATGATTTTTATAACCTTGAATTTGGTTGTATACAGCTAGGTGTTTTATGGGAGAATAACTGTTCGTGAAGAAGTGCAGATGGTATTTTTGCAATGGCCAATGTTGAAGATATTCTAAAGTTTATAAGAAATAAAAATATGGATATTCCTGAAAGGATTCCAGTCAAAAAGGAATTAATTAAAATCATCATGCGTGGGCACACAACAATCTCGGCTGGGCACAAACAACAGAACATCGCGAACACAAACACCAACACAGTAAGCAACAGCTTGCTACTGGCTACTGCTTAGACGATCTAAGCACAAATATCGCAAACACAAACACTAACACAGTAAGCTTATTACTTAGCTAGAGTAGTTAGACGACAAAGCCAGCTTAAGTACACCGAGTACCCAAAGCGCTGGCGAGTAAGACGCAAAGCACGCATTAGGCGTGCAGAGCCGAAATACCGAACCGAGTGGTCTGAAGGTTTATACGCCTATGGCGCAGGAACACGGTGAGTTTAGTCGGTAGGCCGCCCCCCGAATCCGACACTCCTCTGTTAGTATCACCACAGGGGTAAGTCTTTTGAAGATTCTCATCGAAAAAAAAGCAATTAAATTGTCACTACAATTTAAATCAATAATGTTTGTTTAAAACGTGTTACGTATTAAAGTTACTTTATTTATAATATTATTATCATATTAAACAATTAAAGCAATACCCTACGCATTTTAATTATTTGTTTGGGACGCCTATGGTTAGGAGTTTCATACTGTTTTATGTCATTAAATTGACCTAAGAAACACTATATTTATGAAGATATTGAAATACTGAAGGATTTTTAATCCGATACTTATGTTAAAATGTTCAGTGCATCTAGGTGAGAATAATTAGACCGTATACAAAAAGAGGTTTAGGCGTGGGGTACCTATAACTTCCTATAAGTTTAAGCTATATACCAAAAGTTTTAGAGTCCCTAGTGGCAAAATATTTTACAATATTACACCCCAATTTAAAAATACCATACCCAGAACAACACGGTTTTGTTAAGGGAAAGTCTACCGTGAATAACCCTTTAGAGTATCAGCATTGTCTGCTGGGAGTCTCGGGGAATCATCACCAGGTATATGTTATCTACACAGATTGTACGAAAACTTTTGACATAGTAAATAATGACATTCTGATAAACAGACAGTGGTGTAACCTCAGACCAAGCACTATCATCCTTAGATTATTTATTAATAAGAAATCAGTGGATTCTTCAAATTTTCCAGATGTATACAGTGAGTCCCAGAAGTAATGTCTAAATTCATTTAAAATTCAGCGGTAAGTTTTTTGAAAAAACGCTCGTATCTGTCGATTTTTATTTTTTAATGTGTTTTTTTTGTGGTAATTTCATGTATACAGGGTAGCTCAAAAATAAGTTACTACCATCAACTTCATTTTTTTAAATGAAAACATATTTTTTATTTCATTTTTGAATTTTGCATTGGATTCGAAGCATGTTGCATGTACCATGTCCTATACATAAACTCAACAGTTATTGAAAAAATTAGGATTGAACATATCTATAAGTAAGACCTGTTTATTAAAAAAAAACACAACAAAATCAAATTAAATGTTGAAAATGTGCCCGCCATTTACGGCTTGACAATATCCAAGACGATCAATAAACTCTCTTTGCAAGTTTCCAACCATTTCCGAAGTTATGACACGCACTTCTCTTCGGATCCTCTCTTTCAACTCCTGCATATTGTTTGGCCTGTTGACAAATACTTTTGATTTGAGGTAACCCCACAAAAAAAAGTCCAGCGGAGTTAGGTCTGGCGACCTAGCAGGCCATTCGATAGGTCCTCTCCTTCCTATCCACCGATTGGGAAAGGTTTCATCCAAAAATGTGCACACAGTGGCAGCATAGTGCGGAGGAGCACCATCTTGTTGGAATATCAGTTCTTCGTCAGGGGAGTCTGGATCCAATGGATTCGGAAATAAAGCCACTAATGCTGGAATTAATTCAAGTTGGAGAAATTCGAGATATACTTTTCCAGTTAAAGACCATTCAAAGAAAAATGGACCAATTACTCTTTCGCGTACGATTCCACACCAAACATTTATTTTTTTAGGGTACTGGCTGTGAACCTCTATCATCCAATGCGGATTTTCTGTTGCCCAATATCGACAATTTTGTCTGTTCACATTACTATTCAAATCGAACGTAGCTTCATCCGAAAAAATAATATTTTTTACTAAATTATTATCTAGATTGCACATATTTTGCATGCGTTCGCAAAACTCATTTCGCCTATCGAAATCATCTTCAAATAACTCATGCACTGGAATAACTTTGTATGGGTGATATTGGTGCTTTTGAACTACTCGGTGAACAACAGATTTCGGCATGTGTAAATCGGCCCCAATGTGCGACAGGGGAGTACATGGATTTTCTTCCAAGGAAAGCAAAACGTCAAGTTGTTCATTTTCATCTCGAGTAGGACGACCAGATTTAGGCAAATATCTAACATGACCGAATTCTCTAAACTTAGCCTCTATTCTACTCACCATCTTTTGACATATGGGAGGACGATCAGGATGGATTTCATTAAATAATTGGGCTGTTTCTATTTGAGTACGTGTTTCATCACCAAACCCAACCATGCATAGAATTTCAATTTTTTCCCGTTCCGTTAACTTCACCATTATTGTGAAAACCGCAACTTTGAAACTACGCTTGACAATAATTATACTTATTTGAAATAAAATTGTCATACAGTTTCTATGGAAATAAACGGTGACAGTGACAGACAGTACACTCTAAGCCTGGATCCACATACATCCGTGATACGCATCCGTTCTGTACCACATGATTAATATGAACCAATGAAATTTTATTTCCTAAAATTTCATTGGTTCATATTAATCATGTGGTACACAACGGATGCGTATCACGGATGCGTATCACGGATGTCCAGGCTTACTTATTAGGGAGCCCAAAATGCCATATTGCCAAAAGATTTGATAGATCGTTGGATTCCCTAAATGATATGTTCAATCCTAATTTTTTCAATAACTGTTGAGTTAGTGTATTAGGCGTTGAGCCAAGTGGCCAAAAATGGGCAGTTTGGTTTCCTCTCTGGGGAGTAAACGTAACCTACAAATTTAGAGTTGTAATGTAGGTAGGATAAATGTTTGGTATGATACTTTGTAAAATTCGGTAGCTTAGTGGCGTTATGACGTCACAAAGATGGCCGCCGGGCAAAAATTGTAATTAACCATTTTAAGTCTGGTTTCGTTTGTAAGGAGTGGAAATATCTCACAAAATTTGATTCAGCATTAAACCAGGATCAACGTTTGGAATTATACTATGTAATATTCGGTAGTTTAGTTACATTACGACGTCACAAAGATGGCCGCCGGGTAAAAATCGTAGTATACCATTTTAAGGTCAAGTTTAACTTGTGAGGACTTACAGTATCATATAAATTTTAATCAAATATAAAGACAGGATCAATGATTTGGATAATACTTTGTAAAATTTGAAAGCTAAGATGGCGGCTAGGCGGTTTTTACGATATTGCTTTATTTAAAATTTAATCCCATAAATATAGACTTTGTATTTACTTAACAAATTCGAATTAAAACATAAATCTTAAATTTAATTTAAAATGAAAATGCATTGTCATTATATTATACATTATTATATTAATATTATTAGGTATATAACATTGTACAGATAATATAAGTATATTTATATTTAAAAGAAACAATAATTATTCATCGTCTGAATCGGCGTCTGAGTCGGATGAAGCTTCGAGAACATGATCTGGTTGCGAATAGTTACTGCAAATCTGAATTTTACAGGTATCCGTACATTTCAATGAATTTTTAATACACCAACATGTGTTCGGTTCACAATCTTTCTTGCATGAACATGACAATAATTCAAGAACAGCAAGAGGTGCTGGCGCACAGCTCATCCAATCGATATGTAATATAGAATTACCGTCACTCTCTGTTTAAAGTGACCATCCAAGACCTTCAGGTGATGGAATGTCTGGCTGTGGATCTAGTGCCACAAAATAAAATGTATCTTAGCTCGTTGACACTTGTGATTTTAGTAGTGTTGCTATAGAGCCTACATACGAATGCCTTGAGAACTATCTTTGTTTCGTCAGATACACCTACAGTTTCTCCCAGCTTCGACATGGCACTTGCAAATTCTTTGTCTTTACGAACGACCTTTAACGCTTTAGCTTTTCCTTTTCCTGCAAACGCACTCACTGTGTCGCAGCCAGTGAAGGCGTGCAAACCTGGTAATGCTAGACACATATCTTCACCTATTTCTTCAAACATTTCGTTCATATTAAAATACTTCAGCCGATTGATAGTTCCCTTTCTTAGAAAGATATTGCATCCTAGTTGATTAAAGGTAGGTATGGTATGTAGTGTTATAACAGCGAAATCAGTATCATCACAGTGAATAATTACATCTCTAAACCCAGATCGGTCTTCACACGTCACAAACATAATTTTGGACCCCAACCGGTTAGTGTATTTCGGTTGTTGCCACTCGTGCGTCAAAAATTTGATAAGCTCCGATTTATTTTGAGAAACTGTTAGGAATTGTCTCCATTTGGTTATAGGGATGGGCTGCTTTAATGCTAGAAAAATTACGCGCTTCAGACGTCTTTCCTCGTTGCAGTCTCTCAGCATTCTTTATTGACATACTTCTGTACGTATCAAAAACCATATCGATTTGTGAATACGCTTCTCGAACAATTCTGGAAAATAATTTATCAGCTAGGAGTCCAAAAGTGTTTGGGACTTTAACTAATAATTGTTGTACTAAGGCCATTCCATCGATAACATATGCAGCATTTTCCGGTAGTACTTCAGCTAGAGGGAAGTTCTCACTTAAGAGTTCAAATAGTTGAGCTTTATTAGTTTTTCTTATTGTTCCATCGGTTGCTGCTAAAGCCCATGGTAGAGGTCCCAGTGGATGTGATAAAACAGTTTTCATATCAAGCTCTCTGCGCTGAGCAACAATTGCCATGTGAGCAAACAAGCCTCTATCTGCTTTCAGAATTAGTTCCTTTTATACGTTTTCGTTTTTTTAGATCCGTAAATGTTTGCAAGTTTTGTTGGCAAAAGTTTATTATAGGCAAATTGGAATAACAAGACCGATATCAGGTGCTCGGCGACCATCTTTGTGACATTATTCTGTCACTAAACTACCGAATTTTACAAAGTATCATCCCAAACAATAATCCTGGCTCTATGCTGAATCAAAATTTGTATGATACCTTCACTCCACACAAATGAAACCAGACTTAACATGTTTAATTAGGATTTTCGTCCGGCAGCCATCTTTGTGACGCCATAACGTCACTAAGCTACCGAATTTTACAAAGTATCATACCAAACAATAATCCTGGCTCTATGCTGAATCAAAATTTGTATGATACCTTCACTCCACACAAATGAAACCAGACTTGAAATGTTTAATTAGGATTTTCGTCCGGCAGCCATCTTTGTGACGTCATAACGTCACTAAGCTACCGAATTGTACAAAGTATCATACCAAACATTTATCCTACCTTCATGACGAATCTAAATTTGTAGGTTACATTTACTCCCCAGAAATGAAACCGCACATGCCCTCTGGCTCAACGCCTATATAGGACATGGTACATGAAACATGCTTAGAATTCAATTCAAAAATGAAATAAAAAATATATGTTTTCATTTAAAAAAATGAAGTTGATGGTCGTAACTTATTTTTGAGCTACCCTGTATACATGAAATTACCACAAAAAAAACACATTAAAAAATAAAAATCGACGGGTACGAGCGTTTTTTCAAAAAACTTACCGCTGAATTTTAAATGAATTTAGACATTACTTCTGGGACTTACTGTATAGTGCAGTGATGTTATTTCTAACTTTACCAGTTGTGGCATCAGCGGAACGATCTTTTTCCAAACTTAAAATAGTAAAAACCCATTTACGTAACACCATGGAACAACAACGCCTTTCGGATTCATCCTTACATTAAATATATCGATGAAATTATAATAGACCAGGGTCGATAATTTTTGAAACCAAAAAAAATAATAGTAGGATGAAACCCATTGGAAAAGGAAGAGAATAGAACAAAAATGAAAGGAAAAATAAATTACGGGCGATCCGAGGTCGGGAAGAGGGGGAGGGGGGGGGGGGGTTTAAGGGTAGAAAACGATTTATCTCGATTTCCGGTAAAACTACAAGTGATATGGAAGAACGTTAAATCAAAAAATTGTAGGTAATAAAAAAATCTACAACTTTTGTATCTACACTTTTTTCATATAACCTCAAAATGTATGTGAAAAATTCAAATAACCAAGTTTTTGGTTTTTTATTTTTATCTTTTACAAAAATTTTTTTTTATCCACGAAATTTGGTGAAAACTTACCTTTTTATGTCCTAAACACACTGTAATTTTTTTGATTTAAAATATTTATTTTTTAACCTTATTTTGACTTAATATCGAAAAAACACCCTAATTTTCAATCGAAAATTCTCACGTCAAAATATTTGCTTTTTTAAAAAAGTCGGTGGGCTTTTTGTTCGTTGAAATCTCTACTCTCTGATGGTGTTAAAAAAAATATACATTACTATGGTAAATGTTCTCAAAAAAATGCAAAGAAACGAAAAAAACTCTAATCCCATTTTTTTTAGATCAATATGTACAATTTTGAGCTATTTATTAAAATTTATACTTTAATTACTCGAAAAACGTAAGATTCCATGTTTACATTGATAAAAAAAGTATAAATTTCAATAAATAGCTCAAAATTGTACATATTGATCTAAAAAAAAAATTTCGGATTCGAGTTTTTTTCGTTTCTTTTCATTTTTTTGAGAACATTTACCATAGTAATGTATATATTTTTTAACACCATCAGAAAGTAGAGATTTCAACGAACAAAAAGCCCACCGACTTTTTAAAAAAGCAGATATTTTCACGTGAGAATTTTCAATTGAAAATTAGGGTGTTTTTTCGATATTAAGTCAAAATAAGGGTAAAAAATAAATATTTTAAATCAAAAAAATTACAGTGTGTTTGGGACATAAAAAGGTAAGTTTTCACCAAATTTCGTGGATAAAAATTTTTTTTGTAAAAGATAAAAATAAAAAACCAAAAACTTGGTTATTTGAATTTTTCACATACATTTTGAGGTTATATCAAAAAAGTGTAAATACAAAAGTTGTAAGTCTTTTTATTGCCTACAATTTTGCGATTTAACGTTTTTTCATAGGACTCGTAGTTTTACCAGAAATCGAGATAAATCGTTTTCTACCCTTAAAACCCCCCTCCCCCCCCCTCCCCCTCCTTCCCGACCTCGGATCGCCCGTAATTTATTTTTCCTTTCATTTTTGTTCTATTCTCTTCCTTTTCCAATGGGTTTCATCCTACTATTATTTTTTTTCACTTTTTACCATTTTCAAAGGCTTCAGCACTGGTCTATAAACGATTTTGCAAAAAAAAAACTCTCTGCTATCTGGTCGTTCTGTTGTTTAATAGCTTGTATAATACTTAGTGACATAATGTTTGTGCAGACTTGTTGAGTGTTCATGTGTTTTACTGTTTTCTGTCTTTTGGATTCTATGAGGCTCGATCACTGCTACCCCCGTTACTACCATACATGGTAAGCAACATTATAAGTGGTGTTTTAAACTTTTGATTTTGCATCATGTTTGCTGAAATATTACGTATAATGACTTAATAACTACCTATGTTGTGTCTACCAGTCTACCTAGGATTATAAAATAAATTCGAATTGTTTGTTGTTTTAATAGTAGGTACTTAACAACTAATGTCGGTTTAAGCCTAATTAAATTATTACATGATTAACGAATTCAAAAATTCATAAACCTGAACCGAATTGTAATAATAATAATAATAATATTAATAATAATAAAAGTTTATTCAAATATTTTTTGACATTTAATGCTAATATATAATTTTTTTGTATTAACTATCGATTCCGAAGTCAGAAGTAAAATACTTGTTTTGAGTTAAATAATATAATATTTTTGTCAAGAATATATTTTATAATTCAGGCACAACTACATTATAATATAAAAGGAATATGACAATATTTTATTGGTATATTTTATATCACTATAGTATACGATGATACAATACGTTATGTATATAATATATATTTATTTATTTTATTCATTATTTATTAATGACGTTCTTGAATATATCTCTTGGATTAGATAATATCCAATTTTTAATTTTATTTTTATAATTATTTTGTTAAATGAAATCAAAGCTATGTCTTCCGGGAGTCGCGAAGAGCAATTGAGTAAACTTACCAAGACAATTAAGAATATCAAAGACGACATATTACAATCGAATACAATGAAAAAGAAATCCTGGATGACCGACGAAATTCTGCAACTAATGGAACAAATACGGAAAAGGAAAAATGACACTATCGAGTACAACAAAGTAAACAGAACAATTAAAACAAAGATACGAGAAGCAAAGGAAGCAGAAATTAAAGAAAAGTGCTCTGAAATTGAGACCTTACAATCAAAATACGATAGTTTCAATGTACATAGAAAGGTCAAAGAACTGACGAGAACATGCAGACGCAGACATTTAACTACCTTAAATGACAAAGAAGGAAAAACCATAACTGACAAAGATGAACTGAAGGACGAATGGAAAACATACATCGAAAAAATGTTCCATGACACACGACCTAACGCGCATGAAGGCGTCGATGATACCGGACCATGCATATTGATCGAAGAAGTTAGGACAGCCATAAAATCTATAAAAGAAGGAAAATCTCCTGGACCCGATAATATTGACACAGAATTTCTAAAACTCCTGGATGATAACAGTGTAAGATGGATAACATCAATGTTCAATAGTATATACACATCTGGGAAAATCCCGCAGGATTGGCTTGAATCGGAATTTATCACCTTGCCAAAAAAACCAGGTGCAAAAAAGTGTGAAGACTACAGAACAATCAGTCTAATGAGCCACCTTCTGATGCTATTCCTCAGAATTGTTCATAGAAGAATATACAGGAAATGCGAAGAACAGCTCCGACACAGTTTGGATTCAGAAATGCAGTGGGGACTAGAGAAGCCATATACAGCATACAAGTACTGTTCCAGAGATGCAGGGATATGAACTGCATAGTGTATGCATGTTTTATTGACTACCAAAAAACCTTCGATAGAGTACGACACCAAAAAATGATCGAAATCTTAAAGAATGTAGGCCTAGATGGAAGGGATATTAAGATAATAGTAGATCTATACTGGAATCAATCTGCCTCAGTCAGAGTCGGGAATGAGACAACGGATAAAACAAACATATTAAGAGGTGTAAGACAGGGATGTATTCTTTCCCCGTTGTTGTTCAATATATATTCAGAATACATCTTTAGAGAAGCTTTAGAACACACGGAGGCCGGAATTGTATTGAATGGAGAAAGAATAAATAATATCCGTTATGCAGATGACACGATTATTTTCGCAGATAATTTAGACGACCTTCAACAACTCTTGGATAGAATAACGGATTGCAGCCAAACATATGGTCTAGACATAAACATCAAAACGACTAAACTAATGGTCATTAGCAAAGAAAATATAAACAACTGCCAACTAACAATCAATCAAAAACCACTAGAGAGAGTGAGCAGCTAAACCTATCTCGGAACTGAAGTAAACGAACAATGGGAACACTCACGCGAAATAAAAAACCGAATCGAAAAGGCCAGGACCACATTCCACAAAATGAAAAACTTATTCGCAAGTCATTACATAGCCTTAAAGACCAAGATAAGACTTCTACGTTGCTACGTGTTCTCTGTCCTGTTCTACGGTGTGGAAGCATGGACACTCACTGAGGCCACAACGAAAAAATTAGAGGCATTCGAGATGTGGTTGTATCGCAGAATTTTGAGGATACCATGGACGGACCATATAACTAACGTCGAAGTTCTTAGAAGGATGGGTAAAGAAAAAGAAGTGGTAAATACGGTGAAAATTCGAAAACTCCAATACTTAGGACACATAATGAGGAATGAAAGCAGATTTCATTTACTGCAGTGTATCCTGCAAGGAAAAGTAATGGAAAAGCGAGGTGTTGGAAGAAGAAAAATTTCATGGCTTAAAAATCTTAGAACCTGGTTCGGCATGAATACAAGTGAACTATTCCGAGCTGCAGCAAACAAAGTCAAAATAGCATGTATATGATAGCCAACACCCGAAGCGGATAGGAACTGTCAGAAGAAAGAAGAATTATTGAACGATTTCATTATTTTAATTGACCGTGGTAGCATATCAAAAATGTATGGATTGATGTTTAAAAAATGTTTGTGTGCTATTGTTTTGTTTACTCTATTTTTATATGTAATAGTATTTTTATGACGAGTTTCATATGTGTGATTTTTTTTTTTTTTTTTTTTTTTAAATTAAATGTAGGAGTTGTAGGGTTTTGTCTGAACCTCCAGGAAATTAAAAAAAAATAAACAAAAGACTATCCGAAACATAAGAAAAATTAACAAATTTGATTTTTTTAAATGGTACACCCTGTATATTTTTTATTTTTATGAAAGATCTTTCTTCCCTGATTTCAAAAATATATAGTTTGTCTATATTTGCTGGAACCGTCATTAAATTATTTCTAGTCAATTATTGTATACGGCACTATACAATAATAATTATTTTGAGTAGTGTGCCTTTATTTATTTTTTTTTATTTATTTGGAGGGATCAGTACACCCTGCATCCCTACCATGTTTATTAATAGTAATATACTATTTTAACAATTTAACGTTCTAAGTACTTATTTTAATTTTACAATGCATCATTTTAGTTAACGCCTAGGTGTATAAAATACGCCTGTGTGCGTTGTAGTTCATAGAAAATACCTTTTTGTTACTCTTTAATATCTGTTAAAATGCTTAACCCAATACCTAAACTAATAATACAATATCATTAATATAATTTATTATATTTTTATGTTTAAAAATATATATTAACATGTTATAAGAAAATATTTGTTTAATATCCATTTTTTTGCTATCTTTAAATAGTAAATCAGAAGAATATTGGTGGTGTTTTTCGTACATAATTTTTAAAATGTATTTTTGAATAGTTTCAATATTATTAATATAATTCTTATTTATGCCTCCCCATCCTAGTATTCCATAATTTAAATGGGTTTGTACTAAAGAATAATAAAGTATTTCTAATTCTTTTATATTTAAAAATTGTTTAGGATGTTTATATTTTGGTATAAGAGTTCTTAGTTTTTTTATAATGTAGTCACTATGTAAATCCCATTTTAAATGTTTATCAAAAATTATTCCTAGATATTTAATATTTTCACCTTCCTTTATGTTAATATTATTATTGCATATTATTGGACCAATATTTGGAAGTTTATTTTTGTATGAAGTAAATGGAATGTATGTTGTTTTATTATAATTTATAGTTAATAAGTTTTTATTAAACCAGTTGCTTATTTTTATAAAATCTTTTTCAATAATATTTTTTTAAATATTCCAATTTAGACCTTTATAAAAAATAAACGTATCATCAGAAAAACTATGTAGTTTTCCTTGACAGTTTAAATTAAAAATATCATTTAGATAAATATTAAAAAGTATTGGTTCCAGGACTGTACCTTGTGGTACTCCATAATTAAATATTTTTGGTGAACTAATATTTTCACCAATTTTAACATGATGTACTCTGTTATATAAATAGTTTTTAAATAAAGTTAATATTTGACCACGAAATCCAAGTTTTTCTAATTTGTTAATAAGAATTTTATGAAATAAAAAAATAAGAATAAGAATAAAATAAGAATCTTCATTTTCCATTCGTTATAGATAGGGGGCCCTTGAAAACGTAAAAAAGAGTAAAAACATGTATTAAAAATACTTATATAATATTATATGCTGATGACTGGAAACTTTTCAAAATTATATTTAACCGAGAATTTTTATTAATTTTAGTTGAACTACAGGATGTCTTTGAGTCAACCACGTTTATATTTTTGGTGTTCGAACTGTGTAAACACGGTGAATTGTTCGATTACCTGACCTCCGTAGTTACCCTTAGCGAGAAAAAGACAAGATATATCATGAGGCAGGTGTTTGAGGGAGTGCAACATGTACACTCTAGAAGTGTGGTACACAGGTTTGTATTTTTTAATTTTACATAGCGGGTGTAACGATTGTGTCGGCTTGTTATCTTGCTTTTCGAACTAAAGACACGACGGCGAATAATTTTTAAACAAATTTTAGAAACAAAACGTAAAAAACTTAGGTAAAAAATGATTTTTTAACCTCAAACTATGTTAGATTGGCAGCCACTAAAAATACCAGAAATCACTACCATTTCCCCAACTTGGTCAAAAAATTAGAACAAGTTCCAATTTCTTGTCAATAAATTGTAGCCCAGTATGTGGGTATCAAAAAGGGGTGTTTGAATGCAAAAGGTGGTGTAGTAGCGATTTTTTAGTATGTTGTTAGGGTTGGGGCCCTAATGAAAAATCCAACTTTTCGACCTCGAGGCGCATGCGCTCGAGCCGCCATCTTGGATTTTAGGTACAAAAATTTGCTGTTTTGACAATAACTCAAAAAGGGTGGCTTTTATGACAAAAGATATTCTATACAAAGTTAAAGAGGATAAAACTACCTACATTTTTGTAGAAAAAAAAAATTTTTTTTAGCACACCTATGTTAGGAGTTGCAGTTCCGTGAAGTTACACTATTTGAAAAAAAAATAAAAAAAAAAATTGGCTGTTAATAACTAAAATAAATAATTTGAAGAAGTAGTCCATGCTTAAAGTGGAGTTGAAAGTATAGAAAAGTAAGAAAAACTAAAAGTCTTCCTCCACAAAATTTTGTGAAAGAATATAAATAATTTAAACAAATACAAATCATATTGAAATCATTTTTAAAGAGGCTCTATTGAGAGAGGGTCATAAATAACCTTCCGTGCATCGAGTCTGTATGCGTCAGTGTGTCATGTGTCATGGCTAGCTTGCAGAAGGTTACGCTGTTATAATGGAAAATTTCCAAGTTGATTTGTGCTTTATTTGTGAGAAAACTTTAAGTGAAAGTGACGTCGTCGTTGTAAAGGAAAGAGGTGTAAAGACACTTTTAAAATCGAGTGAGTTACGAGGTAATCGCGCACATACGCGCATTTTGAGAACACTATCTTCGGTAACTGTGCATGGCGCATGTCAAAAAAATTATAATAATGAAAAACTGATCGCCGCGTATTGTAAAAAAAACGAACCTCAAGTAGCGCCGACATCCCGCAGATATAATAATAGAATAAAACTCAACCAAAATTAAGGTTCCGCATTTTTTTTTCAAATAGTGCAACTTCACGGAGCTGTAACTCCTAACATAGGTGTGCTAAAAAAAATTTTCTACAAAAATGTAGGTAATTTTGTCCTCTTTAACTTTGTATAGAATATATTTTGTCGTAAAAGCCACCGTTTTTGAGTTATTGTCAAAAAATCAAATTTTTGTACCTAAAATCCAAGATGGCGGCTCGAGCGCATGCGCCTCGAGGTCGAAAATCGCTACTGCACCACCTTTTGCATTCAAAAAACCCCCACGTACTGGGCTATTGTGGCAAGAAGCAAATTTTAGCTGTTTACACGTGAAAAGAAATTGGGTAGGTCAAGTATTACAATTTCTTCACCAAGAACTTGTCCCGTGAAATACAGGCTTAAAATCTGTGCACCCCAGCATTAAGCGTGTAGTAAGACATTTTAAATTTTAAAGCCTGTACGTGTCTATCTTTCCATTCGGTAAATTAGAATTCTGCATTGCGCATGCCTATTCCTGTATAGCTTTGTTTACATGCGCGAGGCACAAGTTTGCCACTTTCGTGATTTTTTTTGCTGATCTTAACGTAAATGTCTATGATTTTTTACCATTTTCATGTTTAATTCATAAAAGAAGCTTGAAAATTTGTTCTTCAAATGGCAAAAAAATCTTGTACCGTAAAAGTTTAACATAAAATTTCGGTTTGAAAAAATAATGTAGATTTTATAGAAAAAAATCGTTAAAAGTCGTTGGTTTGTATTTCATTCACATCACAATTTGTAATTCAAGTAATGGTTTCTTTTAGGGATTTGAAGCCAGAAAACATACTTTTAGATGACAATTTAAATGTGAAAATTACCGACTTTGGTTTTGCGAGAAAATTGGAAAACGGTGAACTATTACACGGTAAGTTAATGTTTCCTTTCGTTACACACTCAAAAACTAATAAGTAATACTGTTTATTTCTTGATAATGTAAAAAACAAAAAATGAGATGTTAAAAATGCTCGCCGCGAACGTCTTGGCAACATCCTAATCTTAAATAGAAATTTCTTCTAATGTTAATGTAGCTAACCGAGGGGTTTAGTTTTGTAAACAATATTTTTGACATAACCCTATAAGAAGAAGTCTAATGGCGTCAGATCAGGGGATCGTGCTGGCCATTCCATCGATCGACGCCTCCCTATCCACCGATTTATAAATACTCTGTTGAGGTACTGCCGGACATTGATTTGGTAATGGGGCGGTGCTCCATCTTGCTGAAACCATATCATATTCGCTGGAATTTGTGGGTTTGCTGGATCAGGATATAAGTTGGTCAAAGTTGGCAAAACATTATTTTGCAGCAGTGTTAAATAATTATCGCCATTTAAATTGTCATTAATGAAAAAGGGACCTATGATATGATCTCCAACTATTCCTGTCCAAACATTAACCCTTTCAGGATATTGCGTATGTTCTCTAATCTAGTGAGGATTTTCCCTAGACCAATAGCGGCAATTCGGACGATTAGCATGACCGTGAAGTGTAAAGGTGCACTCATTAGAAAACAAAACATGTTCTAATTGGATCACATTCTTATATAACATTGCCATCATTTGTTCACAAAAATACGATCTTCTATCAAAATCGTCTTTCATGAGCTCATGAGTAGGTATCATTTTATAGTGATACATTTTATGTTCTTGTAATGTTTGAATAATCGATGAATGGCTAACATCGAACATTGGTGCTGTTTTTCGACTAGTAGTATGTAGTTTTCCTCAATCTCGAGCATAATATATAATTTGGTATCCTTATCGCATTGGCAGCTACTTTTTTTTTATCTGGTTTACATGTCCAAGCTGGCGAAACTGCTTTTCTATTTTACTAATTTTTCCCTTGAGTTGTAGGCGGCAAGTTTGGAAATTTTTCATGAAATAAGCGAGCAACTTCCTTTTGTATCCGTGTTTTAACTCCATAACCAATCATCTCTAGAATCGTTATTTTGTGCATTTCTGTTAAATAAACCATTTTTCTGATATGCAGTTAACGAAATTCAAACGACTATAACACTGACAACTACTGTCATGCAAACAAACAACAATTTGCTAAGGTCAGGAGTTTTAAACAAAAGTAAACAAAGTTATTTGTACCTTTTTTTTAAATTTCATATCAGTATAAAGAAACGCTGATATGCAATAAATCTGAAAACACTTAATATTTCCGAAACAGTTGAAGATAGTTATAGGATATTGTACTCATGAAATATGTCTAAAATATTCTGAAGAATCTAAAAATTGAATAATATACAGGGTTTTGCATTTAAAATAAGAAAGTTGGTTTTGACCACTGTTACATGACACACCCTGTATAAAAAGTATTTATTGAAAAAAAAAATGCGCAACTAGAAATACCAATCGACGTTTCCGAGCGATTTTTCGGACACACCCCCATGTATTTATTGTCGAATTTATTTCACTTGGCTGATACACACTGTATAATTGATGGGTTTTCGTTACAATCGGATTTTTCATTGAATAAAAAATATACGTTTTTAGATCTTTGCGGCACCCCTGGATATCTAGCACCAGAAACGTTAAAAACAAATATGTATGAAGATGCGCCAGGTTATTCCTTTGAAATAGATGTGTAAGTACAAAAATCTGTAAAATATTAGAATATTTTAAATTTAATTTAATCGGTTTTTTTTTTGTTGCAGCTGGGCCTGTGGCGTCATAATGTATACGCTGTAAGTAAGCAATATTTTCTTTTAGTTCTTTTCAATATCATTTCTCGTTTATGACATTTAGTTAAAAATGTGATTTTTTACAAAATTTAAATTTTTAAATACTTTTGATCTTTTTTTTTTAACTTCCTTCCTCCCTATGGAAGTTTGCAATATTTCGAATAGGTAATAAAATAGTCAACAAGACGACTTTTATTTCTTGATTTGTTAGATAGCCCTTCTCGTTTCTGATATATAGCATTGAATATCAAACTATAAGAAGGCCATATAAGCAGATTTCCTAAATCTGCTACGTTAAATTCATAGATGGCACAATGAGTTCACCAACAATAAAGCGTGTTGATGCAGCCACTAAGGACAAGCCTTTTCACTGCTAAATTAAAACATTGTTGCCGCCTGTCTGTTTGACTTGCTGCATGAGTTTTTTAAATTTATTTTTATAGCTTATCGTAAAACTTAATTTCACATAAGTATCTACACCTATCCTAGATTTAAGTAGCTTACCTTTATTTTCCTACCTATAGTATAGTCTAGACCCAAAAATGTCCCCATTTTTAATTGCTTAGTAGCATAATATAATATTTTTTACCTTTTGACGTTCCAACGTTAATTACATGAAAACATATTGACTTCCATGTTTTCTATTTCTAACAGAATTAAATGACTCTCACTGTTCAATACATTCCTAGGTTCCACGTATATGGAGGGAGAAGTAAAGGATTTTGAAAATTTCACGTTTATTATGTTGTCAGGTTATTAGTATTTCAAAATGGCGTTATTCATGTGGAAAGAATATAAAATATTTTGTACTTTTTTGCGGCTTGTCTCGTTCCGGTTCTCTTGCCGCGGCGGCTCCTCGTCGATCGCACCTGGCCCGTGATGGGCTCCACTACATCGGCCCTACTCGCTCAGCATCGGCATGCGCGCGCACACATATTGAAAGTCAGTGGCGCCTTAATCAATTTTTTTCACAACAGTATACAGAGGGTGTTCATTTGAAAACTTCCCACCACGGATTTATCGAAAACCACTTTTTAAAAAAAACAAACGCCGAGGCACGTCAAAAGATTTGCCAAAGGGGACAACTTTTTAACCAAAAACTACTTCACCCCCTTTTACACTCTGCCCCCCGGGGTCATCCCCTTAAAAATTTTAAATGACAAGGGGTATCAAGTAATAGCTTGTTTGAAAGGTCTTTCAAAGTGCTTTATTTTGACGTTTGATTTTTTAAAATCGATCGATTCGTTTTCGAGAAAATTAGAAAAATCTTTATTTATCTTAATTTGTTCAGATAGAAAAAAAAACACACGAAGATATCACTTTTTATTTCAATAAGTGTTCAAAAACCAACATAAACAGCAATTCGGAAGATTAGACGTGGCAGCAACCAAATAACAACTCGAATTTTTTCCGCCTTCTTTTTATCAACACAGATAACATGTATTTATTCTTATACCTGTTTAGTTTTTTATAGTTGCTAAGGAAAAGAAAGAATTTAATTGGCTGTCAGTTACCTTTGTGACAATCTTGGGATAGTGAAAATTAATTTATTGATTCAGATTTTACTTTCAAAATGGTTTACACACCAGCCGAAAAAGTGGAAATGATTCTAATTTATGGTGCCCAAAATCAATGTGCTCGGCAAACTGCCGTCACATTTAACGCCAGACATCCGGAAAAGATAACTTCGCATATGTATGTTTTGGACCTTGTTACTAAATTTACTCAAACTGGATCTGTTGCAAATAAAAAACGTAATCATCGTAGAGTTTTGGGGGTCCGGACCCCCCCCCCCCCCGAAATTCTCAGAATTTTTTTTTTCAGCAAAATATTTTTATTTATTTATTTATTTATTTATTTATTTATTTATTTATTTATTTATTTATTTATTTATTTATTTATTTACAATGTACTACAGAATCCTAAGTTCTAAATAGTACATACAGTGTGTGTATAAAGTCTGGAAACGGCTTAATAACATCACAATTTACTGGCCGATTTAAACCAAATTTGGTACAGTTGTGTAAGAGGATCTAACGCACCGAATGACGATATTGGCGTTGTTGCCAGCTTTTTAGTTTGTCTGGAATTCGAACGAATTTTATATTTTTAAATATAACACCCAGTATATTTTTACATTTTTAAATTCCACATAAAATTATAATTATTTTTTATTAAATGCATTATTAGTCTATACTTCATAGTTTCCGAAATATTGACTCTCGAAAAGTGACATTTTTAAACTTTGACAGCTTATAACTTTCTAACAGTACGTCTTAGAGCAAAACGGCTTACATGTCCCTATCTTTAATTTTTATTATCTTCCCAAAAAAATCAGCTTCCGGTTAAACCGGATGTAACTCGAAAGCAGGAAATATAGTTGTTCCGGTTTAACTGGAAGTTAATTTTTTTAGGAAGATAATAAAAATTGAAGATAGGGACATGTAAGCCGTTTTGCTCTAAGACGTACTGTTAGAAAGTTATAAGCTGTCAAAGTTCAAAAATGTCACTTTTTGAGAGTCAATATCTTGGAAACTATGAAGTATAGACTAATAATGCATTTAATAAAAAATAATTATAATTTTATGTGGAATTTAAAAATGTAAAAATATACTGGGTGTTATATTTAAAAATATAAAATTCGTTCGAATTCCAGACAAACTAAAAACGCCAATATCGTCATTCGGCGCGTTAGATCCTCTTACACAACTGTACCAAATTTGGTTTAAATCGGCCAGTAAATTGTGATGTTATTAAGCCGTTTCCAGACTTTATACACACACTGTATATTAAGACACATAGTTACATTGTATAAATTCAA
The DNA here is from genome assembly GCA_963969555.1 of Polydrusus pterygomalis. Classification (NCBI taxonomy): domain Eukaryota; kingdom Metazoa; phylum Arthropoda; class Insecta; order Coleoptera; family Curculionidae; genus Polydrusus; species Polydrusus pterygomalis. The sequence goes on along the minus strand of OZ018385.1, from coordinate 18,679,259 downwards.
TGTCTCTTTAGCTCCCCGAGACTCATCCCAAAAATATCACAATCTGCGAAATGTCTGTTGTAATTACTTAACATCCTTTCAACAAAAGCACTTCTACCGTAATTTGTCCGATGTGTCCGTTCCAGGAACAATTGGAGTTGTCTGGTTCTCCTTACTGGGACGCGCAATGAGACCATATGCAGTAACCACTCGCAGTTCACATGACCATAGGAATATAACACATAATATTATACATAACTTAAAGAAAATAATTTTTAAAATAAAAATTTTAAATTTTCTATATATCGACGGTAACATTTCAATATGTCGTAACTCTGAATTCATGCAAAATGAGATTTCCCGCTTAAACTGTTAATGTAATCATAACACGTGGCTATTAAAATTCTTATTGGCTTTCGTTTAGCAGAATGGGCCAATAAGAGACAAAAACAATATGTCGTAAATCTAACGGGGTTGCAATTTGTCGTAAGTCGACACGATTGTCAATGGTGTTTTAACAGCAGGTGTGATATTATTATAGTTTTGGTAAGTCTTAATACCAACTAATGCATGCATTTTATATAATTGTATTGATAAAAATATAACTAAGTGATTTATTTTTGGTTTTTAGTTAATTAGGTATACATATTAAGTTAATTTTCATTAATAAAAACATGGTCTGCTATGAACGTTGAGTTAGGCATTATTGAACCCATGAGTTACCTTACTAAGTTGTGATATACGACATATTTATTTCACAGTTTTTATCGTTTCCTGAAAAGTAGGAGATTTTGAGTTACGACATATGGAATTGTTACCGTCGATATAATATCTACGTTTTTTCGGGTTAGGCTATCGAAAGTAAGAATTTCCAACTTTCGAGATTCAAAAAAAGGGCGTGGCACCTAAAAATTTTTTTTCTGCGGCGCATTTTTTAAGAAAGAAACAAAGAAAGGCCACCCTCATCAAAATCCGAAATACGCCACTGCCGGACCCCCCCCCCCCCCGAATACATTTCCTGGCTACATTCTTGAATTGCTGCCAACTCAAATTACTGGATGGCAAACTATAAAAACCAAAACCCCATTAGCACAGAGATATGATTATGATAAAGTGCCATTTATGCTGTCAATTAAGCATTCTTCTTACTTCGATTGTTCTGTGGATATTCCCAATGACGTTGATTTTTCACGAAATTTTAACGTAAGTTTTCTATCCCCTTAATCTTTAAATAGGTGACTACATTGTGCCTACCCATTGGCATAACTAGGCATACTTTCTAGGAGTGTGTGGGGGAGGGGGTAGCCTATTACATCTCCTTGATTCGATTTGAATGTTGTCGCAAAGCCCTTCCAATCCATGGGGCTTGATATCAGAAGCGTATTATCGAATTCTCTGATTCAGGGCGTCCCCCAAACCATCCGGATCACTGTTCAGGTGTATCCATGGTGTATCTCACTTCTCGACAACATGCCGATGAAACTATCGAAAGATACCAGAGGGATCCCGAGAGCTCCACAGCTGCCTTGTATCGAGGTCGCCTTTCAACTGCAGTATTTTCCCATCGAGTGGGTGTTGCATATTAACACTACGTGGTATGGTGGCCTGGCCAAGCGTGTGCCTGTCTATCCGGGAATGCGCACCCTAGTTACCTTAATGTACAGGGTTATCCAATCAAGACTAGACAAGGCGATTTTTTGACTTTTCCTGTACTTTTATAAAAAAACTGAAATAGCCATCGTAAGTCATTTTCTCCCGCGAATTCGAATATCTTCAGCAAAAAACAATTGAACATCAAACAAAAGTACTAGGGGTCACTTTGATATTTTTTTAAATGGAACACCCTGTATATTTTTACATTTTTAAATTCCACATAAAATTATAATTATTTTTTATTAAATGCACTATTAGTCTATACTTCATAGTTTCCGAGATATTGACTCTCGAAAAGTGACATTTTTGAACTTTGACAGCTTATAACTTTCTAACATTACGTCTTAGAGCAAAACGGCGTACATGTCCCTATCTTCAATTTTTATTATCTTCCCAAAAAAATCAACTTCCAGTTAAACCGGAACAACTATATTTCCTTCTTTCGAGTTACATCCGGTTTAACCGGAAGTTGATTTTTTTGGGAAGATAATAAAAATTGAAGATAGGGACATGTAAGCCGTTTTGCTCTAAGACGTACTGTTAGAAAGTTATAAGCTGTCAAAGTTCAAAAATGTCACTTTTCGACAGTCAATATCTCGGAAACTATGAAGTATAGACTAATAGTGCATTTAATAAAAAATAATTATAATTCTATGTGGAATTTAAAAATGTAAAAATATACAGGGTGTTCCATTTAAAAAAATATCAAAGTGACCCCTAGTACTTTTGTTTGATGTTCAATTGTTTTTTGCTGAAGATATTCGAATTCGCGGGAGAAAATGACTTAAGATGGCTATTTCAGTTTTTTTTATAAAAGTACAGGAAAAAACAAAAAATCGCCTTGTCTAGTCTTGGTTGGATAACCCTGTACCTACCACCTCTGTCTGTATTAGAATTGTTATATTTATTTTTAATATTTCAATAATTTTTTTTAGGTTGGTAGGTTGTCCACCATTTTGGCACAGAAAGCAAATGATTATGCTCCGCAACATAATGGACGGCAAATACTCGTTTAGTTCACCCGAATGGACGGACATATCAGGTAATGGTCAGTACTTGTATTTTTCAATCACCATTTTTTTTTATACAGGGTGGCTGTTCGGTGCTGCAAAGTAGAATAGTTGTATGCAGAGAACTCAAAGCAAACGAGAAGCGACAGCTCGGTGTTTTGCGTCTCCTATTTTGGTACGCGCAGGTGGCAAATAAGTTGTGTATCGCTAAAAACCATGTGCTCGTCTAAGTTGTGTTTAGTCCGCGAGCTGACGTTGCGCCTAGCTAATTGTAGTATTATTTTGTTTTCGTTCTGTTACATTTGCACCTGTACTAAAAAGTAAGGTCGCTCAGTGTAGAAAATAAGCAAGTTTTCTCGGAGTATTAAGTTGTGGATCGACCGTTATCGTTGTGTGACGGTCACTGAAAAACGACCAGTCGATATCAAAGGTACCGACAGGTATTGTCGCTTCTGCATGGTTTGCTGTAATATTCTGTGGTTGTATGTTTGTATTTAAAATTTTTAAAAAAACTTTTTTTACGAGCATAGAAAAGCCTCACTTTTCGGAAAGGCTAGGTTGGGGCATGTGTAACCTAATTCAAATAGAAGAAATAGTCCATACTTTAAGTGGAGTGTATGTTTAAAGGAAAATAAATAAGACACTTTAAGTCTTTCTCCACTGGTATATTAAAAAACGTAGGTTTCAAGGTTTAATACAGGGTAATTCTCTACATGTTTCGAACGCATAAGCATTCATCATCAGGAGAATAGAATAAGGAATATAATAGGTGCAAACAGTCGTAACGGAGCTACGATATGGTGGAAGAACAAGCAAAGTGTTATTCGTTTTTTATCTACCAATTTTTAGCGAATGGCCTCTGTAGGTTTACCATTATGTTGTAGGATTTTCCCAACACTTTGCTTGTTTTTCCACCATCTCGTAGCTCCGTTAGAACTGTTTGCACCTATTATATTTCTAAACTCCTTATTCTATTCTCCTGATGATGAATGCATAGGCGTTCGAAACATGTAGTGAATTACCCTATATTAAACCTTGAAACCTACGTTTTTTAATATACCAGTGGAGGAAGACTTAAAGTGTCTTATTTCTTTTCCTCTAATTCAAATAGTTTTTAATGCACATGGTTAAGAAGTTAAGAAATAATATGTGGAGTTCCACAAGGATCAATATTAGGTCCGTTATTATTAATTTACGTTCATTCCGTTTCCAAATTGAACTAAAAGGGCAATATAAAGCTATTTGCAGATGATACAACAATTATTTCTTTTGCTGAAACTCTTGCAGAAATGTATTTTGATATTAATAATGATTTAAAAATAATTCTTTCTTGTCTTCAATTAAATTAACTTACGCTAAATTTTACAAAATCTTCTTTTATTTTTATAACTAAAAATAAAATAAATTCCATTATTAACCCTTTAACAAAATTTTTAGGATTAGTTTTAGACGAAAATTTAAATTGGAAATGCCATATCCAGTATATTATCAACTCGATATCTCCTTTGGTATCTGTTTTCTACAGAGCTAGATATTTCACTCCTTTGAAATACTTAGAAAATATATATTTTTCATTAATATATTCAAAATTACAATACTTAGCTTCTGCATGGGGATCTGCTTGTTTATTAAACTTAAAACCATTACAAAAATTGCAAAACATAGTTTTAAAATGTATACACAAATTACCACATTTAGAATCAACTATTAATCTATATAGACTGAAGGGGTATTTATCCGTTCAAAACATTTATAAATTTAAAATTTGTATTCAATTCACTATATTATTTTAAAAAAAAAATCAAACATAACACTTCAGGAGAATAAGACATTACATGATCATAACACCAGAGGTTGTATAAATTATCAAACTATACCAGTAAAAAGTAATTTCGGAAAGAAATCGCTTTCATATGACGGAATAATAAAATATAACAATCTTCCAAAAAATATCAGAAAAATTAAAAAATTGGCAACTTTTAAAAAACAATTAAAGAGATATTTACTAAATTAAATTGTTTATACTATTTTTTTTAATGGTTATTATTTTCTATATTATGTTGTCACTTTCCATGTAATGAACTGTAAAAGTTAGTTTGGAATAAAGACATTTTGAAAGTTAAATAAAAAATTTTATTGTAAAATTGACCAAGAGAAATGACTGTATAATATTTTAAAGTTCCGCTAGATGGCGTTCAACCAATGATTAAGAAGATTATCGTTTTTTTTTATCGATAATATGTTAAATAAAGTTATGCCAAAAATTTAACCGTATTTACTAAAGGGGCCTATATTATTTAAAACCGTCTTAATTTGACAATTCTAGGTTAGAAATGACAAGTAAGTCAACTAAGTATTGTTTTGTAAATATTTTTTTGGTTTGTCTTTAAATTCTTAAAGAATATAAATTTTGATAGGCACTGTTTCCTTTAGTAGAACTAAAACTATTTTGGTAACAACATCCCGGTAAAAGTATTTATTGCTGAAGCGATTTAATTGCAAAAAATCAAATAAACGCGGAATCTATATGGCGTAGTAAAACAATGACACGCTAAAACATAACTGGGAGACTTGGAGAGCTAAATATTTTAAGGGACTAAATTTAAACCTCTAGTGAATACGAAATAAAAAATTTAAAAAACATATTGAATATTTAAAACGTTACATCTCACCAATAATTGGCATTTTGTTTAAAGCTAAAAATTATATATCATTAAAATATTTAAAAATATATATTATTCATTGATTTATTCAAAATTACAGTATATGATTTCAATTTGGGGATCAACGAATTTACCTACAATTCAGACAATAAAAAAACTACAAAACAAAATAATTAAATGCATACATAAACTTCCTTTTTTAGAACCAACTATAAATTTGTATGAACCAAACGGATATTTAAATTTAGAAAAGCTTTATAAATTAAAACTATGCATTCTAATACACTATTATTATTAAAGAAAAACAATCGAATATAATATTTCCTTCAACCAACATTATTCATATCACGAGACAAAATCATCATATTCAAACACCAATGGTAAAGAGTACTTTTGCACTATTATTATTAAAGAAAAACAATCGAATATAATATTTCCTTCAACCAACATTATTCATATCACGAGACAAAATCATCATATTCAAACACCAATGGTAAAGAGTACTTTTTGCCTAAGATCAATATTATATAAAGGAATAACAATTTACAACAGTTTGCCGAAAAAAATTAAAGAAATATCAAAATTATGAACTTAAAAAAAACACTAAAAAAATATTTTTTAAAGCTAAATTAACTTTAACTTATATTTTTTTTTGTGGATGGTTAATATACATATTATATATTTCTTTTTAAATAATTTCCATGGAGTTATTAATAGTTACTAAACCTGACTTTTATTATTTGTGATTTTATATATTGTTTGTTTGGTGTTATATTCTCTATAATGAACTTTTTAAGTTAGGTAAGTAAGGGTCAGAATAAAGATATGTATTATTATTATTCGGGTGCAAGTGCTTTATTCTTTAAAATATAAAGTACAATTTTGATTTAATACATTTTGTTCCAACTCGCAAAATAGACTAACAAAATTTGTAGACTGATAGACTAGAGATGCACTAGACCAAAAAATATATGATTTAATATTAAATTTTATAAATGAGTTTTATTTATTTTTTAGTAATTTTAAATTAATTAAAAATGTCATACTGATTTTCAAAAAAAAATGTTTTATCCCATGATACCTTTTACCCCAAATAAACTACTTATTTCTGATATCATTAACAGTATAAAAATAATAATTAAAAATTTGAAAAAACGCGCTTGTATTTTACTTGTTCACATGCATCCGTCTTTATGTAGATCAAGCCTAACAAACATCATAACCTTTACCACCGGTTTGTCAAACTGAATTAATTTACGACGTACCGAAAATATGGAGAATATGACGTAACGGTCAGCGGTCATTGAACAGACTTTAGTAGGTTAGCATTGTTTGTATTTTGCGGGATAAACAGCCATCTTGTATATTGAATAAGGCGTAGCGACAGTGTTTAAAATAAAATCAAAATCCCTGTACATTTTTTAGAATCCCCAAAAGACTTAATTAGGAAACTTCTAGTGGTTGATCCCAAACAGAGAATCAGCATAGAGCAAGCCTTGCAACATGAATTTTTCCAATCAGTGGTAAGCATTGTTTTTTTTTTTTAATATTTATATTTTTGAAGTTTATAGGAATTCATATTAATAATACATTCTTACGAACGGGCACTAGGATACTCTCCAGTCTTTCCAACAATGAAACGATTTTCTTGATGATTTCTTAATATTTTTAACTTTAAGGCACTAGCGTTATCTGTGCTTATTTCATCGGATTTCCGTTTGCTTTTGAAATATGCATTGATATTCTCTTTTAATTGGATATCGTCAGCAAAATGAGGTCCCTGAGGTACTACTTCTGAATAAAAATGATACACATGTATAATTAGCATGGCTCCTCTCTACGAGTTGGGCGGGGTGGGGTGTACCCCAAGGATCTGTCTTGGGGCCTGTACTTTTCTTAATCTTCGTAAATTACCTTCCTAGCTCTGTTTCCATTAGGGATTACTGTACCGGGTGGTCAAATAAGCGAGGACGTCGGCTTTATCTCGGAAACCATTAATCGTACAACTTTCGGAAAGATTTTTTTATGAGTAAAGTTGGTCAAGAGAAATTGCTGGAAATTACTTTTAAGTTCCTCATTTCGCCGCAAGGGGCACAATTAAAAATTGTTTTTTTTAAATTCTAAATTTCTCCGAAAATTCCCATATTAAGGTATAACTCTGATTACATCATTGGAAAGCTTAGACAATTCTGCACCATTTTGGTTTAAAGCTCATTGGCGTACCGACCTTGATAAGAGTGGGAGAAGCTATTGAAAGTGTAAACGCTGTAACTCCTAAACGACTTATCGGATTTTACTAAATTTAAGCTTGTTTGGAAGGGAAAAATAAGCATCTTTAATTGCCATATCCAACAGTACACGATAGTGTTTAATAAAATTGCTAGACGGCGCAATTTGTAATAATAACAGTTTTTTCGATTTAATCCCGAAAATTCAAACCATACGGTATAACTATGACATCATAATCGAAAAGTAGATGAAATTTGCAAGAAAAGATATGAAGACCGCAGTTTGATATCTTTGTTCGTTTCAGAGTTATTGCCAAAACAATAATTTTTAATACAAATTGCGCCCTCTAGCAATTTTATTAGAAACTATCTTGTACCATTGGATACGATAATTGAAGGTACTTACCTTTTTCTTCCAAACAAGCTTAAATTTAGTAAAATCGGTTAAGTCGTTTAGAAGTTACAGTGATTTTAATGTTTACACTTTCACTTGATAAGAGTGGGAGAAGCTATTGAAAGTGTAAACATTAAAATCGCTGTAACTTCTAAACGACTTACCCGATTTTACTAAATTTAAGCTTGGTTAGAAGTACCTTCAATTGCCGTATCTAATGATACACGATAGTTTCTAATAAAATTGCTAAAGGGCGCAATTTGTATTAAAAATTATTGTTTTGGCAATAACTCTGAAACGAACAAAGATATTGAACTGCGGTCTTTACATTTTTTCTTGCAAATTTTATCTACTTTTCGATTATGATGTTATGGTTATACCGTATGGTTTGAATTTTCGGGATAAAATCGAATAAACTGTTATTATTACAAATTGCGCCCTCTAGCAATTTTATTGAACACTATCGTGTACTGTTGGATACGGCAATCGAAGATGCTTATTTTCCACTTCCAAACAAGCTTAAATTTAGTAAAATCGGATAAGTCGTTTAGAAGTTACAGCGATTTTAATGTTTACACTTTCAATAGCTTCTCCCACTCTTATCAAGGTCGGTACGCCAATGAGCCTCAAACCAAAATGATGCAGAATTGTCTAAGATTTCCAATGATGTAATCAGAGTTATACCTTAATATAAGAATTTTCGGAGAAATTTAGAATTTAAAAAAACAATTTTTAATTGTGCCCCCTTGCGGCGAAATGAGGAACTTAAAAGTAATTTCCAGCAATTTCTCATGACCACTTTACTCATAAAAAAATATTTCCGAAAGTTGTACGATTAATGGTTTCCGAGATAAAGCCGACGTCCTCACTTATTTGACCACCCGGTACATTACTGTTTGCAGATTATTCCAGTTTCGTGTATAGAGACAGTATAAACCAATCCCTCGGTGGTATATTGCTCTATCGGTTTTTGATGAGGCTAAAGCATGGTTCTCCGCAAATCAGCTCCTGCTGAATGAGTCTAAGACAGATCGGTAATATTTCAGATTGAGGGGTGGATTAAACAATGTAAAATTTCCGGGCCTTCAATTGGATTCAGCTTTGTCATGGCGTGACCATATAACTCCTTATGTGATAAACTTTCTTCTTCTCTTTATGCATTGCGTAAAATACGATTCACAGCTGGTCGAAATCGGCGTTGATTGTCTATCATAGTCTGTTCCATTCCAGAATGTCATATGCTGTCTTGGTATTGGGATGCGCTGCAGACACTAATCTTCGAAGGGTGTTTTTAAAACAAAAGTGTGCTGCTTTTTAAAGAAAAATTAAGCTGAGGCTTAGAATACTTCTATCATTTGTTCATATATCAGTAATTTAGGATAGGATTACCAACTCAGCTTTTTAACAGAACGGACAACTGGAAATACTCTAAGAATGTTTATGCAAAAGGTTACTAGAAATAGCATCTAGCAAATGCCAAGACTTTACATCATAAAACTTTTCTTTGGGACAGTATCCAAACAGAGAGAATACAGCTATTATTTGTTGTAACATGTTCTATTATTTATATTATTCCAACGACGAAGTTTGTAAAACACTGGGTAATGCCAAGAACAATTTAGTAGTATTATATCTGCTTTCGCTACAACTCTATAAAATAAAGCCTGGTTTAGTGAGGCTCCTTCCCACCCTCTTACCCTTACCACCATTCTAGGCTTGTTACAATTATGCTAAAGACCTCATTTCATCTAACACAGTTAGATATTAAAATGCAGATTCAGATTGCAAAGTACTACTAAAAAATTGAAAGTTAATCATCTCAATAGGATGTCACCACCTTCAGACCGGTTTCGAACTCTTTTGTTGTCGTCAGTACAGGGTAGGTGTTCATACCTTCGATCGGAAAATTGTCGTACTAAAAACTATCCTACCACTACCTGACAAGTAGACTGTCTATAGACAGTGTGTCCACTGATAGAGTTTGGAAGAGGAAAAACTTTTTTATTAGTAGGTATAGAAGAAAAAGTCATTCTTTATAAAAACGTCTGCTTGTGCTGAAACTACAATTTCGAATATCAGATTTGCGATTACTATACAGGGTTCGCTCGAAACAGCATTTTTACTTTTTAGGATTTTTTTTTCATTTCCTTGATTTATTAAATGAATTTTGCTTGTGCTGAAACTTCAATTTCAAATATCACATTTACGATTACTATACAGGGTTCGTCAGAAAAAACATTTTTAGTTTTTTTGAATTTCGTTTAAAATAAATTTACGTAAAACCAAACAACTATTGTTGCTTTCTTACTTCAAATATGATTTTATATCTGACCGAATAACGATTTTGTTGTAAGAAAACCATTTTTATTTGCCTACTTTTGAAGTATTTTTATTATTACATGTCATATTTTTCAATTCATCACACAAAAACTGTTGTTTCTGACGAACCCTGTAGAGTAATCGCAAATCTAGTAGTTGAAATTGTAGTTTCAACACTAGCAAAATTCATTTAATAAATCAAGGAATTGAAAAAAAAAAGATCCAAAAAACTAAAAATGTTGTTTCTGACGAACCCTGTATAGTAATCGCACAGCTGATATTCGAAATTGTAGTTTCGGCACAAGCTGACGTTTTTTTATAAAGAATGAGTTTTTCTTCTATAGGTACCTACTAATAAAAAAGGGTTTCCTCTTCTAAACTCTATCCGTGGACACACTGTATATATTATATAAAGAAAAAAATGTCTTAAACATTTTGAAGCAATATATTTTTTAAAATGATTGCAGGCTGCAAATAAAATACACCAAAATATGCAACGGGATAATCTGCCATGGTGTTTCTCTTTATTTTTACACCTTGTTTGTGTGGCCTAGGCCTGTTTAGATGTTTTTAGGTTCATATTTCTTTACTACATTTTTAAGATCGGTCGAAGTCTTATCGCCCGTTATTGTCTTATAGGAAAAAGTCAGAGTCTATGGGAGTTGGAAAAGCACCTCAGGGAACGTAATTTTGCAAACGATGACGAGGATATTGATTTTGACGCCAACGTGCATTGAAATATTTTGTTTGATTTATTGGGAAGACATTTTTCTAGTGCCTCGAATTTTAATAACATTGAGTACAAACCAATTTTTCTTGATTTTTTGTTAATTTTTCTTTTTTAAATTTAGAAGCTAGAGTTTGGCTCGCTATGCCTGGATAGTAATAAGAATGTAGTAGTAAGTAACGACACCAAATTTACATGGGCTTTTATACAATTATTGGCAGCTGGTTTTTAAGGCTAATATTTATGTGTAGATTGTAGGGAAGTAGATGTAAATGTAATACTGATTTAGGCTACTCTTTCCTATGATGGGCGTATGTACCGAGCGAGCCAACGATCACTCTGAGTAATTTTATGCTTTGAAGATAACCTGTGTCGATAATAAGCTTTTGCGGTATGGTATGGTTGGATATTCTGCACAATTTAACCATATTTTGAATTATACAGTGTGCTATTTTTATCCTACAGTTACTTAGTCGAAGGACATGTCCACCATGAAATATTTGACATAATTATTAATTTTACATCAAAATTGTAAACTTTTTTATTATTTACTCGAACTTACTTATTTTACTCATTTCTGAGTTAAAGTATTAAACAAAAATTATTATTGCAAATAACTACATGATTCTGAGTTTAACTGATAAACAAAATTATTATTGCAATTAACATGATAAAACAGATTAAAAATTTTGTTTAAAATTATGTCCATCTGCTCGAATACACATTTCAAAAAGTTTCAACAGAGGAGCTTGGGTCACTTGTAGTAGTGTAATTCTTGTAAGAGCGGCACACGCTGTACAGGGTTATCCAACCAAGACTAGAGAAGGCGATTTTTTGACTTTTCCTGTACTTTTATAAAAAAACTGAAATAGCCATCTTAAGTCATTTTCTCCCGCGAATTCGAATATCTTCAGCAAAAAACAATTGAACATCAAACAAAAGTACTAGGGGTCACTTTGATATTTTTTTAAATGGAACACCCTGTATATTTTTACATTTTTAAATTCCACATAAAATTATAATTATTTTTTATTAAATGCACTATTAGTCTATACTTCATAGTTTCCGAGATATTGACTCTCGAAAAGTGACATTTTTGAACTTTGACAGCTTATAACTTTCTAACAGTACGTCTTAGAGCAAAACGGCTTACATGTCCCTATCTTCAATTTTTATTATCTTCCCAAAAAAATCAACTTCCAGTTAAACCGGAACAACTATATTTCCTTCTTTCGAGTTACATCCGGTTTAACCGGAAGTTGATTTTTTTGGGAAGATAATAAAATTTAAAGATAGGGACATGTAAGTCGTTTTGCTCTAAGACGTACTGTTGGAAAGTTATAAGCTGTCAAAGTTCAAAAATGTCACTTTTCGAGAGTCAATATCTCGGAAACTATGAAGTATAGACTAATAGTGCATTTAAAAAAAAATAATTATAATTTTATGTGGAATTTAAAAATGTAAAAACATACAGGGTGTTCCATTTAAAAAATATCAAAGTGACCCCTAGTACTTTTGTTTGATGTTCAATTGTTTTTTGCTGAAGATATTCGAATTCGCGGGAGAAAATGACTTAAGATGGCTATTTCAGTTTTTTTTATAAAAGTACAGGAAAAGTCAAAAAATCGCCTTGTCTAGTCTTGGTTGGATAACCCTGTACTAATTTTGTTAATAAGATCAGTCATATCTTCGATAGGTTCTTCATAGACAACGTCCTTTAGGTAAACCCAAAGAAAATAACCTGGTGGCGTAATGTCCGGGGACCTCGCCGGTCACCTTATCGGTCCATTAGTACCAAACCATCTATTGGGGTATTATCTGTCTAAATACCTCGTTACAATTACGGCATTATGTGCAGGCGCTCCATCCTGCTGTCTGTAGCCACAAATTCATTCTAGTCTCAAAGGGCACTTCTTCTAATAGTTCCGGAAGTGTAGTTTGAAGAAATCTTAAATAGCGATCTGCATTTAAAGTGCCTTCGTAACAGTGAGGTCCAATAAGGAATCCGTTTAATATGTCGCACCAAACATTGATTCCAAAAATTCGTTGATTACCTCTTTCTCTAATCCAACGAGGATGTTTTTCGGACCAAAAACGAGAGTTGTTTCTGTTCAAGATTGTAATATTATGGAATCGACTTTCGTCGCTCCATAGAATTTTCAAGTGAAAATTTGCATCTTGGCTATACAAATCGGCAAATCTTGCTAAGAAATCCATTCTTCTAGCGGGATCACATGGTTCTAATTTATGCACTAGTTTAGTTTTATAAGGGCGAAAAGAGTTTCTATTTAGAATTCTCGACGATGAACTTATGGAAACACCGGTATTTTCTTTTAATTTTAATAGGGATATTTTGGGGTTATTATCAACCTGCTGAATTACAGCAGCAGTATTTTCATCATTTGTTGTCGTATTTTCTCTATTTCGCTTAGGTTTTACGAAACTGTCATATTCTCTTAAGTTTTTACATAAACCTGGAAAGGTTTTTGCATCGGGGACTCTTCTATGCGGATAACGCTGTGCGTAAACTCTTTTTGCTTCTCTACATTTGGACCTGCATTCTCCAAACACTAGTAGCATGTCTACTTTTTCCTCATTGCTAAATTGAACCAATTTCATATAATTATTGTTAGTTTTGTTTAAACCGAACAAATTTAAATATTTCTTGTGACAAAATGTGACAATATCTTTAACACAGCAATGACAACATCTGTCGCTTGTAATTGCACTTAAAACAATTGCTATAACAATGAGTTGATAAAGTGTCTCACAAGCGTACGAGTCTGACTGTGGACATTTCAATGCGGTTTTTTTTTTGAAGAGGATATTTTAGATTAAAAACGATTGTATATTTTTAAGAACTGTTTAGACTAGTGATGTTACAACCTTCCCGAGTATGACTATTATGTTTGACTAAACCTACTACTTACCTAGGTTAATAATATGTGTACTTACTACTTTTACAGGTTTTGATTTTTTTTTTGTTTTGGGAAATCTTATTGCAAATTACTATATTACTAAAACAAAAAAGGAACAGATGACAATTTTCGGTTTCTTTTAAAATAATTTTATTAAACAATTCTCATTACGTAACAACATTCAAACTGTTTATCTTCTGAGGTTAAATTTAAATTATGACATATAATTGTTAAATGGTCAAGTATTTATTCTGTAATGTTGATATTTGTAGTATGTACACTTGTAAATCTGGTTATTCATAACGTATATGTTGCTTCCTTTCATGCCTTGAAAAACACTGTTTATTGTTGAATTGTTTATTACATTCACAACACTTGTAGTTTCTTTGTGTGATGAACTTTTGAAAAAAATGTTGAGGAGGATAATGTTTTGGCATCGACGTTTCTAACAAACCTAAGTACCGGTATTAATAAATAGCATTTTATGTTCCTAATTTACATCGCTTAACCTTAAAATTACTTTCTTTAAGACGGCGGCCCATGATTGGCCGGTTGAAAAATCCATAGTCAGACTCTAGACACTTTTAAGTGTCCACCCTTGTACAGTTTTGTTATCAACACGTTCCGATGTGTTCGCACAAACCGAGTTTACTAGTAAACGCCTCGGCAGGCGTGATTAAAGTAGAACTAACATTTCATTTAAAATGATTTTATTTAAAATGTTAGCCTCTATAGAAAATGGTATTAAATTGCCATTATGACTAACACTCCGGTTGTAGTTAATTTTATTGTATATAATGTACGTAACTTATTTTTATAATGTTGGTAAATAATGCACATTGTTCTTAACAGAAATAAACAAACTTTATGACGAGTGCACTCTGTGTTACATGTATGTTTATAATCATGCAAAAAATTATTTGTTAAAAAGTCACTAAGAATAACGTCATTGCGTCAGCTGTAAGATTTCTGATGGTGGTCGCCCTCGTTCAGTTAGTTGTAGATATCTAAAGTTACCCCTTTTTTATAGTATTATGGGGTACAGTAATAAAAAGTTGAACTTGTAAATTTCCACTATATTAACTAGAAAAACTACATGTTTCGCTAACACTGTAGCTTCGTCAGATGACAATCTTAACATAGTATAAAACAAAGTCGCTATCGCCCCTCCTGTCCCTATATGTGCTTAAATCTTTAAAACTACGCATCGGATTTTGAAGCGGTTTTTTTAATAGATAGAGTGATTCAAGAGGAAGGTTTTTATGTATAATACATGCATAATATTATAGAGAAACACTGATAAATTAGAGTAGGGAGAACGAACGACCCAACCTAACCGGTCCCCGGCCCGTTCAACGATCGATCCGAAGCACCGAAGCCGGAATAGACGAAGACAGGCTATGTTTTAAGCATGGATGTGAATTGTGGACGGGCCGGCAAACGGTTGAGTTTGAGGTTTGTTCGCCTTATTATCTCACGTCGTATAATGCCGGGCTGCAACGCAGGCCGGGTACACGCTAGTGATTTAATAAAAGGTGAAAATAAAAAGCCTGTGCAATAAAATTAAATTATTGAAGATGTAAATAAGACAGTGGAAGGGTTACAACAGCGGGAAAATTCAACAGAGGGTTTAAAAATTAAATTAGGTACAATATGGATAATTTACAAAATCTTATGTATATGGTCAGCAGAATAAATTTAACAAATGTGAATTATTTAAATCTAATTGATCTTTAAGTAACAGGTCAGTATTTTAAAGTTCATTTATTTCCATGTTTTCTGTATGTAAGATTTTAAAAGAAGGATCGGAATTATGTTGATTATCAAGTAAATGGTTAGCATAGTTTGAGTCTGTTTTGTTTTTTAGAAAACTGTTATTATGTTCCTGTATTATTTTGTTAAAATGTCTACGCGTTTGGCCAATGTATGTTTTAGGACAATCTTTGCATTTTAATTTATAGACGCCTGATTTTTTGTTTTTATCGCTTTTGGTTTTATTGTTTTTGATAAATTTACATAAAGAGTTATTAGTTTTGTAACACAAATTTTTATCAAGTTTGTCAAGACAATTGCCAATTTCTTTGCTAGGTTGTCCAAAGAAAGTGACCAAATCCTAAAAAATAAAACTTACAAAAAGGCTATTGACTTAGTTTTTCCTAGAAGCAAAAACTCTGACCAATTTAAACTTGTCACTTTGTTTGGACAACCTAGCAAAGTAATTGGCAATTTTCTTAACAAACTTGACATGAATTTGTGTTACAAAACTAATAACTCTTTAAGTGAATTTATCAAAAACAATAAAACCAAAAGCAATAAAAACCAAAAATCAGGCATCTATAAATTAAAATGCAAAGATTGTCCTAAAATATGCATTGGACAAACGGGTAGACATTTTAACAAAATAATACAGGAACATTATAACAGTTTTCCAAAAAACAAAACCGGTTCAAACTATGCTAACCATTTACTTGATAATCAACATAATTTCGATCCTTTCTTTAAAATCTTACATACAAAAAACAAAGGCTTAAAACTAAATTTGTTAGAATCTATGGAAATAAATAAACTTAAAAATACGGACCTGTTACTTAATGATAAATCAGATTTAAATAATTCACCTTTGTTAAATGTATTCTGTTGACCACATACTTAAGATGATGAAGATGATCTTCAATAATTTAATTTCATTACACCCCCTTTTTATTTTCACCTTTTATTGAATCATTGTCATCCGACGAAGCTACAGTGTTAGCGCAACAGGTAATTTTTCTTGTTAATATAGTGAAAATTTACAAGTTCAACTTTGTTTTACTGTATCCCATAATACTATAATTATTATGGATTTCCACCTAGTATCGGCTGAATCAATTCACCCTTTTTGATTGAAATTTGACGCTTTAGACTTTTCGACAAGTAATTTGGCCGCTGCTTTTTTATGTTCGCCATTTTTTCACTGTTAATCCCATAACAGCAACTGTGGGACCAAGACATATCGACACTGAAGCACTCGCTTAGAAGAAACTCCCGTCGAATGACCATTATTTCAGAGTTGGCGATGGTAAATTACCGAGTTTTTTTTAACTGCTGGGAGTGTTTTTTTTTATATCGAGGCTCGGTTTTTTCAAATCTCGGTGATTAATTTGTTATCGAGGAGAAGAGCACTGCTATAATATTTATTAGCTAAGAATGTAATGGCCACCGTTGTCATACGTCATTTCTAGTAACATTATGTTTACGCAACTTGAGCATTGACCAGGGCCGAACTTTACATTTTTTTTTATTATTTAGATACTTCCTCACTTAGAACCAACAATAAATTGACCCAAATGCACATTTCTGAATTAGGGACTTTTAAATTAACGGTTAATAAATATGTTTGACTTCACTTTCAAAAATGCCTTTATTCCAAACTAACTTTTACAGTTCGTTACATGGAAAATCACAATATAACAATAATAACCATTAAAAAAATAACAATAAAAAAATGGAAATAGAAAAATAATATAAATAATTTAATTTAGTAAATATCTCTTTAATTATTTTTTAAAAGTTGCCAATATTTTAATTTTTCTGATATTTTTTGGAAGATTGTTATATTTTATTGTTCCGTCATATAAAAGCGATTTTTTTCCGAAATTACTTTTTACTGGTATAGTTTGATAATTTATACAATGTCTGGTGTTATGATCATGTAACGTCTTATTCTCCTGAAGTGTTATGTTTGATTTTTTTTCTTTTAAAATAATAGAGTGAATTAGAATACACATTTTTAATTTACAAATGTTTTGAACGTGTAAATACCCTTCGGTCTATACAGATTAACGGTTGGTTCTAAATGTGGTAATTTGTGCATGCATTTAATAACATTATTTTGCAGTTTTTGTAATGGTTTTAAGTTTGATAAACAAACAGATCCCCATACAGAAGCTAAGTATTGTAATTTTGAATATATTAATGAAAAATATATATTTTGGACGTATTTCAAAGGAATGTAATATCTAGCTCTGCACAAAACAGATACCAAAATACATATCGAGTTTATAATATACTGGATATGGCCTTTCCAATTTAAATTTTCGTCTAAAACTAGTTCTAAAAATTTTGTGGTTTTTAAATATTGAATATTTTCATTATTAAATGTTAAGGGGTTAATGATTTCTGCAAAAGTTTCAGCAAAATTTATAATTGTTGTATCATCTGCAAATAGCTTTATATTGCCCTTTAGGTTCAATTTGGAAACGGAATTAATGTAAATTAAGAATGATAATGGACCTAATATTGATCCTTGTGGAACTCCACATACTATTTCTTTTTCCGAACTTTTTCTTTTTCCAGTCTGAACAAATTGTTTACGATAGCTTAAATAACTTTGAAGTAGTTTGTGTGTATTTCCCCTTTCCCAATACTATATAATTTTCTTAATAAAATATCATGGTTTACGGTGTCAAAAGCCTTACACTTATGACAAGGCAGCCATTACATTCTTATCTGGTAAATACAAAGCTCGACAAACAGCCAGTAGTTGTTATCTGTTTACCTTTTTTTCGTTAGCTCTTTTTTGATGAGAAAACTGGGCCTTAAGCTAATTTTGCTTACACATTTTTTGAGCTTTCAGGACATTACGGAAAAATGGCAAATTTTTGGGCAAACATCCTTCACCGTTTTCTAGGTTAATATGAGGGAAATGAAGACAAAAGCAAACATTTATGGATGAAAAAATGCGTTTGTACGCACGGCTATCGGTCTTATTCAGTGTTGCCAACCTGCCAACCGAAATTGACCGTATCGGTGGTCTAAAATTACCTTATTTTAGGCCAAATTACCATAAATTTAAACAGTCGCTTATTTCTTCAACGGTCGGGTGTATGTAAGATCTATAAACTAACTATACCTACTAAATTCATCTCAAAGAAAAGATATTGTGAACAAATGTCCGAAACACGATCAACGCGTGCCTCGCGCGTTATTGGGAAATACTACCCCGCTATTGGGCAGGCGGTTTTAGGAAGACAAGCGCGCAGACAGCACACGATGTACCGGGTGGTCAACTAAGAATGGCCGCCGGCTATATCTCAGAAACTACTAAACATAGAAACTTGGGAAAAAAAAAATTATTATTAAAGCGGACATGAGAAAATTCTGGAAATTACTTTCAAGTTTCTCATTTCGCCGCAAGGGGGCACAATTAAAAATTATTTTTTTAAATTTTAAATTTCTCTGAAAATTCCCATATTAAGGTATAACTCTGATTGCATCATTGGAAAGCTTAGACAATTCTGCATCATTTTGGTTTAAGGCTCGTTGACGTACCGATCTTGATAAGAGTGGGGGAAGCTATTGAAAGTGTAAACATTAAAATCGCTGTAACTTCTAAACGACTTATCCGATTTTACTAAATTTAAGCTTGTTTGGAAGGGAAAGGTAAGTATCTTCAATCGTCGTATCCAATGATACACAATAGTTTCTAATAAAATTGCTAGAGGGAGCAATTTGTAATAACAGTTTTTTTTGATTTTATCCCGAAAATTCAAATCATACAGTATACTTATGACATCATAATCGGAAAGTAGATGAAATTTACAAGAAAATATGTGAAAACCGCAGTTTGATATCTTTGTTCGTTTCAGAGTTATTGCCAAAACAATAATTTTTAATACAAATTGCGCCCTCTAGCAATTTTATTAGAAACGATTGTGTACCATTGGCTATTACAATTAAAGGTTCTTCCAAACAAGCTTAAATTTAGGAAAATCGGATAAGTCGTTTAGAAGTTACAGCGATTTTAATGTTTACACATTCAATAGCTTCCCCCACTCTTATCAAGGTCGGTACGTCAACGAGCCTTAAACCAAAATGATGCAGAATTGTCTAAGCTTTCCAATGATGTAATCAGAGTTATACCTTAATATGGGGATTTTCGGAGAAATTTAAAATTTTAAAAAATAATTTTTAATTGTGCCCCCTTGCGGCGAAATGAGGAACTTGAAAGTAATTTCCAGAATTTTCTCATGATTGCTTTAATCATAATTTTTTTTTCCCCAAGTTTCTATATTTAGTAGTTTCTGAGATATAGCCGGCGGCCATTCTTAGTTGACCACCCGGTACATCTTACAATTCAGGGTAAACCTAATCACGCATTCGCGGCGTTGATTTGTTTTCACGCGATTGTGTTTGAGATGAATTCAGTATATGTTGTCTCATTTGATGCTGGCCTACCTCAATACGGCGGCCGACCCGCATCGTCGTTCTCTCTTTTACACGCGTTAACGGTTGCCTAGGTCGCCAGGCGACGTCACTGCCACAACACCTTGAAAATAAGCCACGAAGTGAAATCGGGCAAAGCCGCATCATCTGGGAGTTACGGATCCACAAGCTATTATTATGCCGCGTGGCAACGGGCGAGTTTTTTTTTATTCTTTCTGATATTTTTTGTGTTTTTTTGGCTCTGTTGCCACTATATTGATATTGAAAAATGTACAAAAAAGTAATAAATAGTTTTGGATAAGAAGAACAACTTACCTAATTATTAAATAATAGTAATATTGCGTTGAGAAGCTGTTTTTGTTTCACTACGAGTAGATTTATTTGATCGATCAAAAGTAATATTCTATTATACAAATTATTATCTTCTGCGTTTAAATTACAGGATTGACTATCGACTTCTGAAGTCTCAAAATTTAGTAAGCTTAAGGCGTTGTTCAAGAAATCTACGCTTGTCTTAAGAAAGTCACCTACTATCTGGGTAACTTCGTTACTTTCACAATGTAAGAATTGGTACCGAGACAATAAGTTTTCAAGCTGAGACCACCTGCTTAGTTTCATTTCAAAGAGTAAAATCCATTTCAAATTATTGTAAGCCAATTCATTACCTTTTAAAAAAAGCTTTACCTCCATATCAATGTCCACTTAAACCTGATAAACAATATTTATACAGTCATTGGTCAAAATCTAAACTATAAAAATATATTACACTTTCTTCACCTGCTTTTAAAACACTTTTATAGTTAGAGTTACACCCAGGAATACAGCGCTTGGCACGTTGATAAATAAACAAACTAAAAGAAAAAAATAGTACTCACCTAAGTACCTAGGTATCTAGAGGTATCCTACCTACTTACGAACTATCTCTACTACTGATATTTTTAAACTAATTCACATATACCTTCAAGCTAAATAAACACTTCAATATTTAATAAATTAGTAGTAGCCACAAAACAATAAAGTTTATCCCAAAGAGCTAACTAGAATACAAAAAAACACAACTTTTAAATTAAAACAAATAAAATTCTGCCGCCATGTATAAGACCCGTAAACAAACCGCCAGGCCGGCCAGGCTGTTGGATTTTTCACCTTATTAATGCTATTACAGCAAATGCGCACCAAAAATGTTCACTAATATTTTGTAGAGGTTCTTAGCAATCATGTCACTTAAATTTTCTATTAGATATCAATCAAAAGCCGGATAAAAATACAAATTAATACGACACCTACACCTAGTTCGCGCGTAAATTACATACTAAACCATGGCTAACCTCAAAAAAGTCACGTGACACATGGATCTTCAAGTAGTGTTGTCGATGTTTCTGTTTCACGGCTTCTTTCAAGGTGGTTGTGTCACTGCTTCCGCCCTGCTCGCCTCGCCTGTATTTTGCTCTATGAGGCAACCCAGTTACTTTATACATATATCCTGGGATTTATGTAGGGGTTAAGTAATATATTTTTGGTTTATTTTATTTAATTAGTCCGACAGATCGTCTACCAAAAAATCATCAACACCTTCGGATTCAGTCGTTTCTCGTTTCTGATGCCGAGGGATATAATGTAGAATAGGAAAACTGTTAGTTGGCAACACTGGTTATATTTTAAAATTTCCCCTGAACTGGTCATGCGCACAAGCCTTTTATGCACTATAAACTGCCCTCAATCAATTCAAATGTTTTGCCAGTAGCTAACGGAACCGTTATGTCGCTGGGATCGTTTGGCAAATTCCCTTTAAAGGATCCTTGTGTCCTTGCCAATCTTGCCATTGACCTAGTGTCCTGAAAATGTCATGTTTTTTTTTTGTTAAAATAGGCCATCGAGGTTAGTTTAATTGACAACGCCACCGCACAAATTTTTTATGTACCTACTTAGAATTAATTGGGTGTATGTAAATTTTTTTTTACCGTACTGGCAAATTCCAAGTTACAGTGGCATTTAATGTGAGTAAGAGAGAGAGAGTAAATATTACGTTTCGATGCCCGCAATAAGGGCAACAGATCAATCAGTGTTGCCGGCGTGAACAACGCATGGCGTGGCCTTCCATCGGTTAAAGGATGGTGGGGGAAATTTAGGGCTAAAATTTAAAAAATAATGGCCGATTTTGACTGAGTAATTATACCGGAGCCTCAGAAATACGATCCGAGAACCGGAAGTTGATCAAAAGCCCCCATTTTTGAAAAATGGCCGACTTGCGATCAAGTTATGTTCCTAACGCACACAGGGTCAGGTGAGGTATCGATATATTTGTCTTTAAGGTCAAAGAGTTTATTTCTGGAAATGAAAGTGACCTATGGTCACCGGAAGCGCGCTTCAATCTCCGGAAGAAGTTCCCACGCTGCATTTTCTGACAAAAGCCTCATTGACAGTGTCACCCAGGATAGTAAATGTGATATGTTTCAGGTAATTTGTAATGAATAAATACACTTAAATTATTATTTGTTTTATAACATTTTAATTTATCAACGCAAAATATGTAATCATTGTTCCCATTAACAAATGGGCGATAATAAACCTACCCCATTTGGTCATTTTTATAAACTAAAACATAACAACAAATACAACGTTAAAAAATTTTGATATACCTAAAACTGTCAATCGCCTTAAGGGTCGCCACGTACATTTCCGTCCTCTTCGATGGTGTTTGCCCCCACTGTAACGATATTTCACATATAAATATCCGAGATTATGCAGTAAATTATATCGAAAACAGAGTGTCCCCTCCCCCGTCTTTGCAGAATCCTCTATGCATTTTCGGCAAGCAGGGGAACAGGGAATACCATTTCGTTGGTAGCAATACCGAAGCGTTTCGCACCCTGCTCTGCACTCACGTCTGTTCACAGTCCGGACTGCCTTCCACACCTGTGGCAGCTTGGACAAAAAACTTTCCAGTCGTTGCCCTACCCCTTGTCCTACGAGGGTCCTTCACCACTCTTCAGGGCTTGTGGAATTTTCCTCCAACCGATTGGCACAACTCCAAACATGACCCGCGTCATACGCTATTCTCTATATTCTTTCTTAGTTAAATAATAAAGGAAGAGAACAGCATAAACTGTGGTATTAATTTCATCCTGATGAGATCTCGAAATTTCCTTCAAGGATTCGTCCCAAGCTGCCCACGCAGAATACTTGCCCTTGCCGCCGAAGAATAATGTGAGGTCTCTTCGTGAGTGTGTGGAAGGCAGTCCGGGCCTCTGGATAGGTATGGGTGCAGAGCAGGATGCGAAACGCTTCAGCCTGCTTGCCGAAAATGCACTGGGGACTTTCCAAACAAAGGGTAGAATCTCTGATAATAATATGTGAAATATCTCTTCAGTGGGGCAAACACCATCGAAGAGGATGACGGGAATATACTTGACGATCCTTAACGCGATTGATAGTTTTAAATCAACATTTTTTGACGTTTTATTTGTTGTTGTTATGTTTTACTTTATAAAAATGACCAAATAGCGTGGGTTTAATATCGCCCATTTGTTAATAAAAACAATGATTTTTTATTGTGCGTTGATGAATTCAAATGTTATTAAATAAATAATAATTTAAGTAGTGTACTATACCACCAGTACGGAGGATGCACTGTGTAGAGTTACAGAACATATACTGTATAATATTAACAACGGTGAAAAAGTTTTGGGCATATATCTAGACCTTGCTAAGGCATTTGACACTGTGGCGCACCAAATACTTTTAGAAAGATTAGAAATCATTGGTATTAGGGGGGTTGCAAATGACTTGATTAAATCATATTTGGAAGGGAGAACTCAAGCAGTTAAAATCGGGGATAAAATAAGTTCTACTTTGAGAATAAGTGTTGGTGTGCCACAGGGTACGGTTCTTGGACCCTTACTATTTAATATTTATATAGACGGGATAACAGCGGTGCTTAACGAGGGTAAGGTTTTCTGCTTTGCGGATAACACTGCCATAATTTTGAACGGACGCACACGGGAATCTGTAACCCAGAAGGCTAAGATGGCAATTACTGTAATCAAAAACTGGCTTGATTTAAGTTTGCTCTCTTTAAATATCAGTAAAACTAAATTTATGGCCTTTAGCCTAACTAAACGAACAAGTCCGGAAATTCAGAGCTTACGAATTCATGTACCAAACTGTAACATTGATAATAAATGTAAATGTACGGATAAAATTAGTAGAGTTCAGTTTTTGAAATAC
This sequence comes from Polydrusus pterygomalis, assembly GCA_963969555.1. NCBI lineage: Eukaryota > Metazoa > Arthropoda > Insecta > Coleoptera > Curculionidae > Polydrusus > Polydrusus pterygomalis. Next base: position 18,654,937 of record OZ018385.1, on the reverse strand, counting down.
CTAGGAGTATATATAGATGATACCATGTCGTGGAAAAGTCATATTGATTATGTCACCTGCAAAGTTAGAAGGCTAATTTATAAATTCTACGAACTAAGACATATTTTGCCACTTAGAATTGTTAAAATGGTGTACTTCTCACTTGTTGAGTCAGTCATAAGTTATGGCATTGTAGTTTGGGGTAGTGCGTATAAATCACTAGTGATTCCATTGCATGTAGCTCAAAAATATATTATCAAAATAATTTTGTTTAAAAATAGAATGTATCCTACGGACTTATTATTTCTGGAAAGCAAATTATTAAACATTGATCAGCTATACATAAAGTCAGTGATTAGATTTATGATTAAAACAGACTACTACAAAAATGTAATATCTCACAGATTAAACACAAGAAATGCAATATGGCAAAATTTGATTGTGCCGTCTGTGGCCTTCTCAGCATTGCATATTTGAGTTAATGGTCCAAAAATGTATAATGCTTTACCATACGAATTTAGACAAAAATCATATAGACGCCTAAAAAATAAAATCAATGACTGGATTATAGAAAGTAGGATTAACATTGAACAGTTGTATCACTGAAGTGTAACCTTAATACTTCTTCCTCTCTGTCCTTGTAGAATGTGTAACACTTCTTTTTTAATTTCGTCTTCTCAGTCTGTAGATTGATGGCATATACCTGACTTTAGGTTTAGCTGAGTCCTTGGGAAGCACTCACAGATTCACTTGAATCCATTGTGCTGCCTAAATACCTTATTGTCATTCCGGTATGTACCTACATAATAGTTCTTACTTAGAAACTAGTTGTTGAAATTCATAATTTACGGACTGATATAATATGTTATATTATTGTGTTATGTGATTCATACTCTTTAATAATGTTTTATGAAGCGTGTATTGTAATATTGTACCTACATTTATTACAAATTACCTGAAACATATCACATTGACTATCTTGGGTGACAGTGGTGACACTGAGTGTAAGTCATCCTTTTTCAAAAAGTGCAGCATTGGAACTTCCGGTGTTTGGAGCCTACTTCCGATGGCTAGAGTGCATTTCCGGTGACCATACGCCACTTTCGTTGCCAGAAACTCCTTGACCTCAAAAACATATACAGACTGTCCGCAAATAGGGTTTACAATAGCACAAATGAATGAAAAAATTAATTTTTCGGGAAAAAGTCATTCTTGATAAAAAGTTTTGCTTGTAAAAAAAATGCAATTTACGAAGAAAACATTTTAATTTTTTCTACAGCGTTCGCAAAAACTTTAAAAACATGATTTTTCTCCAAGAATAAACTACCTTTATTTTTCATTTTTGACCAAAATGGCAATTAGAAAACTTATTTAGAATAAGCTTATTTATATTAAGCTAAATAAGTTAATAAGTGAGAACGTTCCTTCATTCCGAGTGAAAGGTGACTACCCTATATATTTTAAACGCGATACTATAATCATCTTAAAAGAAAAAAATAAGGCTCACGCAAGGTATAAAATTAGTCAAAATCTTCTTCACTATCGAACATTTTCATTACTGAGAAGAGCCTCTAAGCAACTGATGCGTAGGGACTATAGAGATTATATTAATAATATCGAAGCTGAAATCAATACAAACTCCAAAATGTTTTGGAAATTTATAAAAAATAAAAAGAAAAGTAATTTGAATTTTCCTAACTCTGTATTTTATCACGATCGCTCTGCAAGCGAGGGTAAGGAAATTTGCAATCTATTTGCAGAATATTTTCGGGAGGTTTATGTTCCCGACCAGGGTGGTAATCAACCCATATTTCCTGTGATTGACGGCAATAATCATGTTTTGATAACAGAAAAACAAATATGCGATACCATTGCCGCTCTAGATCATAAAAAGTGCCCTGGTCCGGATAACATTCCTGGAATGTTTATCAAAAAATGCAGTACCTATCTTGTTAAGCCTCTCTTACATATATATAACCTCTCATTAAAACAAGGTATTTTTCCTACTATGTGGAAAACATCTCATATAACTCCTTTACCCAAGGGAGGAGACAAACATAACGTAAAAAACTATAGACTCATAAGTAAACTATGCATTTTTGGAAAAATTTTTGAAAAAATTATTCACAACATCATACTGGAACAAGTTAAAGATATTATTTTAAAACAACAACACGGATTTTTTCCACGTAGGTCAGTTGAGAGTAATCTAGTAGAGTTCACGGATTTTGTTTTGGGTAGTATGGATAATCGCGAGCAGGTCGACGTGGTGTATACGGACTTCAGTAAGGCGTTCGACAAAATTAGTCATTCTATACTGATGGAGCGTCTTGCTGATGTCGGTGTGCATAATAGTTTGTTCAAATGGATCTGGTCCTATCTCAGCGATAGACGACAGATGGTTTCTGTTGGGGGATTTTATTCTGAGCCTTTTATAGTGCCGTCTGGTGTGCCGCAGGGTAGTCACCTTGGCCCCCTGTTTTTTATTATATATATTAACAACATACAACAATGCTTTAATTTTTCTAGATTTCTGCTGTACGCAGATGACCTAAAATTTTTTAGAATAATCAGGGGGCCAAGGGACTGCGATAGATTGCAAGATGATCTTAATACTTTGGTAGGATTCTGCGAAAGTCGGAGTTTATTTCTTAATCTAGATAAGTGTGTGTCGATTACGTTCACCAGAAATAGGAATGTGCATAATTTTCGTTATTCAATTAATAATAGTGATCTTAAGTCGGTAAGTGAAATACGTGATTTGGGTGTTATAATGGACACTAAGTTAATTTTTAGCTCTCACATTGAGCAGGTTGTTAATAAGTGTAACCGATTCTTGGGATTTATTATAAGAAATAGTTTAAATTTTCAAAATCCTCAAACAACTCTAAATTTGTACTATGCGTTTATATTTAGTAAACTTAATTTTGCATCAGTTGTTTGGAGTCCTCAGTACGCGATTTATATACGGAGGTTGGAAAGTATTCAAAATAAATTTTTACGGTTCTTATCACGTAAGACGGATGTACTCATAGTAAATAGTAATTATAAACCCATTATGGAAAAGTTTTCAGTAGTAACGCTTGCTAGAAGACGGACATTTAAGACGGATTTATAAGCTAGTCAATAGTCTTATTGATTCGCCAATACTTAGATCAAAGTTGAGCTTTAATATACCGGTTAGGGACATAAGGTTTCAAAATATATTTAATATTCCATTTCGAAATACTAATTCAGGTCAAAATTCTATTATCTGTAGAGCGACACGTACCTATAATGGTCTTTCCTTAAGTATGGAAGTGTTCGATATGTCTATAGTTAGATTTAGGAAACACATCAGATCATTGCTGTAGAAAAATTTTTTTTTTGTTTTTAATCTTAATTTTTGTAAGGTTTTATATTACATTTTTGTTTGTATAATTAAAACATTTAATTCCCACTAGCTAATACCACAACGTGGATGCTTTATTGGACTTAGTGTCTGTTGTATCCCTACTTGTTAATAAATAAATAACGTTTGCAATTTAAATCCGAGATTTAAAATAAATCTTCGATTTTTTAGTTTTTTTAATTTTTAGAGGTAAATGGAAATTTTTGCTGCTCAATAAAAATATTAAGTAATATAAAATTTTATTAGACTCTATTTTCATAATTTTAAATGCATTTCTACCATCATTTGTAAAAACGAGGAATTTTTTTACCTTTTTATTACTTTGCTTTACGTATGGGGCAAATTTGAAGTTGCCAAATAGAATTTGATGTGTTTTGTTTATTTAGTTGTTGTAATGTTACGGTGCGGGCGAAAGTTCTTACAACTTTGTGATGGAGGAGAAATTTAATAAAAGATACCCTAACGTTTACGCCTCAAAAATGGGACTTTTTCGAAAACACATGTAACCGTAGGAGTTACCTTGAAATGTTGGAAACATTCCTTTCTGACAATCTAGAAGAATTGCCTCTCCAATTTAGGATCCAAATGTACTTTCAACAAGATGGATGCCCTGCGCATTTCGCAATTGAAGTGAGGGAATGACAATAATACATTTGGCCACAGATGGATTGGTCGGAATGGTCCGGTTCTGTAACCCCCAAGAAGTCCCGATTTAACTATTTCAGATGCGTATCTTTAGGGGCGCCTCAAACAATAGGGAACTTGACAAAAATTTTAAATGGGGAAAAAATTCTATAAATCATAAGTATATATTGCAGGGTTGGAAAAAAACCCGGTTTTTCTAAAAAAAAAACAAAAAACCGGGTTTTTTTGGTTTAAACCGGTTTTTTTAAATTTAAGCCAGTATTTTTAAATAACAATGTAAAATGCTAAGTATGTAAAAAATATTTGGTATAGAGTATGGAAGTAAAACAAAAACATGCAGAATATTGCTATGTAATAGTAGGTAACCTGAAATTGGTGGTGCCTGACATTATTATATCGCAACAAAGCCGAAAAATAAACCAAACTTATCAGCGACAAAGAGAAATAATATTATTTCTCGACCACGTACGAAATGGGAAATAGGGGAATACCCGAATGCAAATCTAAAGCGGGGCTGGACTGGCTGGTGGGGTGGAGGTAAAATAAACACAGTGTTGCCAACACTAAGATATTTTCATTTAACACAGGGACGTGTTCGCAGAAGGGTATTTTTACTAAAAATAAAAACTCAAATGCCAATAATAAAAATTTAAAAAAGAAATGGGTTTTTGGTTTAAACCATATGGTTTTTTTAAAAAAACCATCTGGTTTAAATCACGGTTTAAACCATGGTTTAAAACATCCTGGTTTAAACCAGCCAACCTGAATATATTGTCATAAAACATATGGCAGCAAAAAAAACATATTTCGTCCCAAAAGACCGCTAGCAAGATTTAAAAATGCCCCAAAATTCAAATTATCCCAAGCCGGTAAAAACGGGTCGTGACGTCAAGAAGTATAATTCGTGTGTGACATCCACGAAATAGGTTATAGGTTGGTAATAAATTGAACGACGTTGAGAATTCCACCTTAAAACAACAATACAATAAAGAGAACACACGGCAATCCAAATGCAAACTTGGTCGCTCGGCCACCGGTCAGGATGACGGCTGACGGAAACTCATACTTCCTGACGTCATCGGGCTTGGCGCGCTTAAGAGGTCGTTTGAAATGCTTTTGACACGCGCGAAACTTTAAAGATTTTTTACCAAGTTATTACTGATTTTTAAGGAGTACTATTTGGGGAATATTTTTTTAGGCCTAACTAAATCATATTATTGAAAAAAAAAATTGGAAAGTTCCCTATTAGTGTACTCCCGTCCAATTGAGAACGACGTACTGCTTCTAAAACAGCGAATTGTTGAAGCTGTTCAAACAATTTTCATTGAAGAAATTCGAAGAAGTTTTGACCACATTCGTTTACAGCTGGAAAAATGTGTTGAATATGGAGGGGGAGTGTTTGAATAGCAAATTATGAAATTAATATTTGTTGTTATTTTAAGATTTTTTTGTGTTATTTCCGGGGTCATTTCATTTGTGAAATTAAAAATACATATTTCTGGTAACACCAAAAATCAATTTTTGAAACTTTTTGATACCCCTCTGCCATTGAATGTATTTCGACCGCTAATGCTGCTATCCAAAAAAAAAATTCTTTTACCTCCAAAAATAAAAGAAAATAAAAAGATTTATTTTAAATCTCGGATTTAAATTACGTTATTCTAAATAAGTTTTCTAATTGGCATTTTGATCAAAAATGATTTACTCTTGGAAAAAATTCATGTTTTTGAAGGTTTTGCGCACCTTATATAAAAATCAAAATTTTCTCTTCGTGAATAGCATTTTTTTACAAGCAAAACTTTTGATCAAGAATGAATTTTTCCCGAAAAATTAAATTTGTGCTATTGTAAACTCTATCCGCGGACAGTATGTATATCGATTACGGAATGCAGCAGAAGTGGAACATGATTCGCTCTCGAACAGAAGTTGGCAACGTTGAGTATTTATTTCTTTATATTAAAAACCGCCCTGTCAGTTCAGGATTACCAGTACTGTATTCTGTCATTGACGTTGTTATACGCTTGACATCTTATTAAGAACGTGATGTTTTGCACATTCCATTTGTACACCCTTCAGGGAAATATAAATCATGAAGACGCCGCTGTCAAATAGTAAGATCCGTCCTTTCTACTATTTTTGCGGTGACGTTTATAGGGATCATTATGTTGTGTGATTATTTTTGTTTTTCCGTACCTGTATTGTTTTTTTAAAATGTTATTTTTTTTGTGTTTACAGTGTTATGAAGTGTTTGTCTATCTCATAAGTATTTTAGGTTTTACCTGTAAAATTAACGTTTTTAATTCTATGGTGGTGGTTAATTTTAGATTACTTGGCGGCCAAATATTGGTTATGGTATAATTTATTAAAAATTGATTTGTGTTCCGAGGGGTCGATTACGAATATTTAATCCAATTTTGAATGGGCTTTTTACTAAAACCGAATTTATTATACTCAGTACAGACATCCTGAATTAGAACCTATTGAAAATATATTCCAATATAAGATTATTTTTTGATCTATGCGGAAGGATCAAAATTACAATTTAGTGAAAAAGCTTATTAAAGATCCAATATTTCAAACATTTATTAAAAAATTTTATTATTAATTTCAAGATATCCGTGCTGAATATGATAATAGTATATTAACGTACACGTTTTATGAAGCATCATTTTATAGCACGCGTCCATGTTAAAAAACGAGCCGCTTGCGGCGAGTTTTATAACGGGACAAGTGCTTAAAACTGCTTTATATAACACGTACGTTATTATATTTTTTCTAATTTGTAGTTTTTTCAATAAAAACACATATTTAAAAAGAAAATAAATCCTTTAAATTTTGTAAATTTTTATGTCTAAATTTTATGTTCGTAATACTATTTTTTTATCATAGTAGCCTCTGGACAACAAAAATTATTTTGCGAACTGTTATTTCTTGATTTATTGACCCATTTTCACCACGAGATTCTAAAGTTATTTTAGCGATATGAGATTTGAAATTGGACGGAATACGTTGTGTGATCCTTGTACATTCGGTACATATACAGAGCGTTCGGAAATTCGGGCGATTTTGCTACTTTTTTTTTCGAATTTCAAAAGACGTGATTTTACGTCACGGCATTACAATTTAGTATAGGGAGGATGGAAAATTCAAATACAATTGAAGTTAAAATCGACTTTGGAAGGTTAGTAGATTGAATTTTGGATAGGATTTGGCAGAAAATGATAGCTTGAAGCATCTACCAAAGATTGATTTATAGATTTATGCAACCAACATACATTACTGTTATCCACACAGAATAAAAAAGTAGGTTATCAAGCTATTTTTTCTCTGCGAAAAATGGGTTTTCTCGTAAATCACAAAGGCCGCGCAAGTCAATGAAATAAAACGTTTAAATGTTACCAACATCAAATAAAGAAAAAACGCGTATCGAAATAGCTTCATTACGATACGAAAATGCGTATCGTAATAGACTTGTTATGATACCAAATTAGCAAAATTAGGTTATAGTAATAAAAGCCCATTACAACATAATATACACTTGGCAGGGTTCAGCCAAAAACACGCAGATTTTTTAAAATAAATTATAATTTACATACTCTTACACTAGGTTGGTTACTCCGCAGAAGTTTATATTTTTCTCGCAAAAAACAAACAAAAATTATCTGTAACGTGACGAGTCTTTACGACGTTTCCAATAAGTCTCATTCTCTAAAAATACACCACCTTCATCGTTAAGTATCTGCTATTATTTAATTAACCAGAAACAAGGACGAGCAAGTTGATAACGCGTTTTCCAAAGTTGTATTTTTGTTTCAAGTTCTACATATAATTTCTTTTTTCGCAGAAACTGCATACCAGCAGATTCGACGCCCGTCGCAAGTTCAAAATGGCGATTCTGTTCGTCAGAGCGATGGTGCGTATCCAAAGACTGCGTTTCACGCCCGAACCACTGTCACTTGAAACTGCCAGAACTGATCCTTATAGGATTAAGATACTTAGAAAGGTATGTACATAATTATACGGTATGAAATAGGTAAAAGTAGGGATTTTTTTTAGCAATTTGTCGAAAAATTCACTTTTTATCACAAATAGCTAAAACTATCATATTGTGAAGGAACCAACCTACAATGCAATCATTCAAATCCAATCATAGGTTCAGATCAGCATGGCTTTGCCGTCACATGATCACAGTTAAATAAATCATAACATTCAGGGGCGGCTCGTGGTATTTGAAAGTGGTGAGGCACAGTTGAAAAATTTTTTTTAGCAAGGTTAGATTTTAAAGTTTAGACAAGTTTTTTAAATCGCTATAACCATATTTTGACCAAACTTTGTCGCTATTATTTGTTGCAAACAGAATACACGGCCAGCAAAATAATTTGTTTAACGTTTCACTAAGTACCAGTAAGCCAGTCGTACTTTTCGTACCGAGTGTTTTGAAAGCTCCGATTTGATTTCCCCACCCCACCGATAGTAACAAGACGTTTACTCAAATCTGGAACAGGTCGCTTTACTTCTTTTACTATGTACAATTTATCTTCATAGGAATTAATACTTGAAAAATTCTGCTCATTTACTAAAAAATTAACAAGATCACAAGTAGGATTGCGAATGTTGCTGGGGAAGTTGTGACGCTGTGCTAGGTCCCGCTGAATCCATTTTTCCCTAATGAGCACAAAACAAATAAACTAATAAGTAACAAAAGTAATGTACCTAATATTACTATTTTAGAAAAATCACTGCCCACTGTTGGAAAAAAAGCAAAACAAAAATCAGTACGGAAAACCACAAAAGTATTTACCGAAAACTATAATAAAATACAATGCACTATGCACTCTCTCTAAACTTTCAACGGACAACCTGTTACTGTTAATCTAATAATAGCATTTCTCCAAATACCGTGTCGCGGCGTTCATCTTTATAGATTAGATTAGTCCCGTCGCGTTCGCATTAAATTTACGTAGAGAGTTGAGGCTGGCCTCAAAAGAATGTTTTTAAGCGCTATTTAAAACTAGATTCGACTGGACTATTACGGGTATCATACAACACATTAGATATTTTCACTAATACGCTAGACAAGGAAGCGGGAGGCCGGACCTCTGACCATATACGACCGCATGCAGAAATGAGATGGATGATATAAGAACAAAACACGCAAGGGATCGTAAAAGGACTGCATACACGATGCAGTTTACCGGAAGGCAGGCCTTTCAATTTCCAAACCCGAAGGCTAAACCTGTACTCTCGGCTTAGGCATATACGTTACGTTTTATTCGCAGTGTTATCTTCAGTTTTGAGTGTAGTGCGAAGCGAAAAGCTGTAGCCATGATATCGGAATATGATCCTATGTTAATAGGACTGTACCCCTACGTCACACATACACGTTTCGACTTGCAAGCGAAAATCATAGCCGGAAGGTAAATTTTCAAGCGGCCGCAGTTTTTTAGGAGGCCGTTAGGTCAGGCCGGCTTTCCGGCCAAAATTACCACTAACTATACAGTTTGCCTGCGGGTTTGGAAATCGAAAGGCCTGCCTTCCGGTAAACTGCATCGTGTATGCCGTCCGATACAAGGAAGCGCAAGACCCGCTTCTACAATATACGACCGCATGCAGAAATGAGATGAATGATAGATGATATTTCTAGCGAAGCGCGTTAAGATTGACGGCATTAATTCTAATGGATATATATTTATGCAAATAGTAAAGTAATATAAATTTGTAATTTATTTAATTTGCAAAATTATTGATGAGGCACTGCCTCACCTGCCTCTTAGGAGAAGCCGCCACTGATAACATTATATTATTTTTTTTAGATTGTCGATGGCTGTGCCTTCAGAGTCTACGGTCACTGGGTGAAAAAAGGCGAGGGACAGAATCGCGCCGCCCTATTCGAGAACACGCCTAAGACCGAGCTAAAACATATATACCTAGCGAATCTTAGTCGATAATGTCACCCCAGCAGTAGGAGAACGAATTTTTAGTTGGAATTTAAGTTATGGAATATTTAAATTATTTTTTTTAGTAACATAGGTATTCTTTATCCGAAGCAAATTGAAACACAAAAAAATCGAACCGTCTTAAAGTCGCCACAGTGGATCTTTTCCCGTGCGTCATCAATCAATGATCAAGACCCAACGTGGTTCATAACTCTGCATCCTTATTTATTACAGTAACAAGTTTGAATAAAAGCATAAAAGAACGTCTCCAAGATTCCGCAATAATATAACTTGCTAGACAAGAATAAAACTATAAACGTCAATTAATTACTTTTTTTATTTGTTTAGTTGATTACCGTTGTATTTTAGAACGTCATTGTCAACCTTGTTTTGATCTGCCAATCTAATTCGTATTTTGTAAATTTGTGTGCCTTAAAACTGTTCCTTTTTCTAAAAATAGTTCTTTTTAGAGCTAATTATACCCACCATCTGTTTTGGCGGTAAGTATTTATGGATTTTTATAATAATTTATTTATTTTAAATATTCTAACCGTGAAAGTTCTTTGAAAAGTTTACGGCAGTGGCTAAATTCCCTTAAATGAAAGGATGTCAAAAATTTGACTTTTGCGATTTTAATAGTCAATAAAACATACCTACCTACACTCCATCCTACTACTATACTTATCCAAATCTGCAACCAGCACATCTCACCAACCCACAGAATATTTATCCGAAATACATATTAATAAAACATTTTTATAAATTATTTTGTGCATTTTTTGTGTATTAGGTTATTTCCCAAAACTATAGTTAAAAGTACAGGTTGTTACAGAAACATATTTAAATATATTAAATTATAATAAGAGAAGGATTCTCTATAGGTATATCCAAAAAAATAGTGAAAAAAATGTGTATAAACATGGATCCGCAAACGATTCGTTTCCGAGATACAGCTGTTAAATATAATAGTTCCCCTTTAAAACAGAATCTTACTTTAGGATTTCAATAAATGTATTGAAATTCATTTTTAGCTGGGAATTAATGGGTTAGACTGCGTTAGAGTACGAATAAACCCCGAGAGAAACTAGGAATTATAAATAATTTTTCGGGATATTATGTAGGTACCTCAAACGGTAGGCAGGCACGTCCATTATATGAACTAGACTTAGTTTTGACTTTTTTTGTCTCGTAATTTTGATTTGATTCATACGACTTTGATAACGTGAAAGTGATGACGCACGGGAAAAGATCCACTGTGGCGACTTTACACGAGTCAATGAAAAGCGTAATTTTTTTTCTTCCTCGTGACGTCGTTTTTTTTTAATGTGTTTCTATTGTATTCGGATAAACTATAGAGTGGTCTCGATTTGACTTATACAGGGTGTCCTAAAAGTAAAAGGTATGGTCAATAATTTGGGATTGAATAGATTGGTTAAAAATAAGGTAAGAACTTCATATAAAATTGTGTCCTATGTCCACTTACTACGAAGCTACAGCGCCCTAAAGGGGGTACTTTGAAGATGGGGTTTTCTAAATATTTTCGAAACCTTGGTAGATACAATTTTAAAATTTAGATATTTTGGTGAACTTTGTACCCTGAATAGAAATGTGGTCTTAAAAATGTCGATATTTGAAGAATGTGCCGAAAATAGGGGATAGTGAGGTAAACATAGACATAGTTTTTTTTAACGTAAATGAAGTATTCGGTTTTTTTTCGGATATCTCCGGAAGTAGTCGGAATTTTCTTGACTTCTCACCAGCATTAACTTGAACTCCTAATTATTCAACTTTGCCCCTATTTAACATTTGCTGTATCTTTTATAATTTTCGAGATTCCAATGGTGAGCATCGAATTTGGGAAACCCTGTACAATTAGTTTCTAAAAAAAAATAAAGTACCTACGTTGAACGTATTTTTGGGACACTCTGTATAATACATTTTACTGGAAATTTTCTTTTTGGTATACACAAGGCGAATAGAGATCACCTTAAAGTTTATTGGTATATTTAACTATATTTTAGGTTATGTTCCATTTAATTTTTTAGTTTTTAGGTTAGGTATATACAATTTTTATAAATAATAAGCCGAAAAGTACGATTTCATGTTAAGACTTAACTCTAAGAATGTTTTTTTTAAAGATAATGTTATGATACTTGCTAAACATTCTTCTTTTAGTACCGTTGCACTAAAGTATTTGCTGATAATACAAACACTTTTTTCCGTATTCCACCAGAGTTATTCAATAGATTAAAGTTATCGTTTTTCGAACAAAGTGGCAATTTGTTTAACACAATAAACCACACCAAACTCGGTCTTAAAAGCTAAGTTAGAGTTCTTTGATTAATATTCCATGGCTTTTTCTTTTTAACAAAAAATCTTATTTTGCTTTAATTAATTTGCCAATCAAACGTTTAGTAGTTTATTTAAGAGAAAACACTAGTAATGCATACATTATTTCATTTTTTAATCAATATTTCGTTACTTCATCGTTTTATCCAAATATCGGTCAAATACCCATCTTTGAAGTACAATTACCTATAGTTTTACGTTCAAAATGGTTGGACGCCATTTTCTATCGTCAATTCTATTTGCCTAACTATTGACATTGAATATCAAACTATAAGAAGGCCAGATTTCCTAAATCTGCTACGTTAAATTCATAGATGGCACAATGAGTCACCAAGAATAAAGCGTGTTGATGCAGCCACTAACGACAAACCTTTTCACTGCTAACTTAAAACATTGTTGCCGCCTGTCTGTTTGACTTGCTGCATGATCCTCTCCCCACTACCATAACCATACCGTCACGCACATCGCGGTGCCTGGATTGCCTATCACTGGCATAATATATCGTCGGCTTAGTGCAAAAATTCATTAAGTCAAAATTGACAGTTTTGAGTAAAACCCAGTTTTAAGAAATGGCAAAGTTTAAAGTGATTTACTAAAAAAAAATGTGCAATCATGTTATGCCTACGAAATTGTCATGTGCATATGTACAGGGTTATTTTTTATATTTGCGTACCCACCTACAGGGCTTAATATAAGTGACAGAAAAAAACTTTTAATACAAAAGTTGCATAATGTTTCCCGTCATATCTTTTAGACTTATTTAAAAAAACATCTGCACATCGGAAAGTTAAGAAACATATGAAAGTCTTCTTTTTTTAAACGGAACACCCTATATATTTTTTACCAAGGCGAAAGATCTCTTTCTCCTGATTTCAAAAACATATAACATGTCATCATTTAATCCAGTCGTTTGTGAAATATTTGAGTTTTTCATTAATTAAATTGACTATAATCTAGTCGGCGTTCCGCATACTTCAACGTGACATATTTGTCACTTTAATTCAAATTGAAACATGCAGCAAAGAAAATAACTTATAATTTATAATTTATGATATAAAGTAAAGTAAATTTCTGTTGAACTACAGCTATTCGGTTGTTATTAGAGTAAAAAAGACGCACTATTTGAAGTTGTCTTCTTCCGAATATCCCATTTTCCTTACTGAATCTTTCAATTTAAAGTAAAGTGACAAATATGTCACGTTGAAGTATGCGGAACGCCGACTAGATTATAGTCAATTCAAATAATCAAAAACTTAAATATTTCACAAACGACTGGATTGAATGATGACATGTTATATATTTTTGAAATCAGGAGAAAGAGATCTTTCGCCCTGGTAAAAATTATATAGGGTGTTCCATTTAAAAAAAGAAGAATTTTATTTGTTGTTTAACTTTCCGATGTGCAGATGTTTTTTTTAATAAGTCTAAAAGATATGACGGGAAACATTATGCAACTTTTGTATTAAAAGTTTTTTTCTGTTACTTATATTAAGCCCTGTAGGTGGGTACGCAAATATAAAAAATAACCCTGTACATACTTTTTCAATATATTTTTACAAAATAGTATTTATTATATGCACAATTTATTAAATGACTTAGTGAGTTTTCGACCCAACTACAAATAGCTATACTTGCTGTCGCTTTTTATCTACATGCAACGGTAAAATCATTATGAAAATCGGTCCAATTACCCCGGAGTAATCAGCGTACATATTATTATTAAAAACATACATTCGGCTGGACTTGAGAATCTCCTATTTTATTGTCTGTTAAAAATGCTTAAATCCTTAAAAATTCCAATAAAATACGATATGCGGCAACACCACGACATCACATCAGTGAATTTGAGACATCTGTTGCCGAGGCGCTGCATTTATAACTATAGATTTACGATCAACTCCACAATGGCGGCCAAACCGTCTCCAATACAGTCTAAAACAGGGTTGTCAAGTTTTCTCGTAGATCCGCTATTCTTATAGTTTGATATTCAATGCTATGCAGTGCTGTGTTGATCCGAATAGTTATTTTTATGCTTGCGGTATACGAAGAAGAAAGACAGACATGCTCTGGAGCAGGTTTATTGACATTTGAATAACATGTTTACTGTCAATGTTAAAGTCGAAATACGATAAGCCAGCAAGTTTTAGACCGAAGTAAAATTTGATTGGAATTTTTAGTCATAATACCTATAATTAAAACCATCGTGTGTTTTGTCTGAAAATTTTAACTAACTTATTAAAATATCGATCGATATATTTTTGTCATATATACAGGGTGTCAAAAAGTCTGGAATTTTTTTGAAAACTGGCACATCCATATAATTTTTAAAAACGGCATATATCTAGAAAGAACAAAACGTTTTTGTAATTGAAGACCCTGCTGCAAGAACGCGGTAAGTCCACTTTTCATGTTTTCGAGATAATCGAAAAAAACTTTCTAGCGTTTTTAAAACTCGTTTCAAAAAGTTATTTACCATACATTATATTGTATGGCGTAAGTCCGCACTTGCCTCGTTCTTGCACCAATCTGCTTTGGGGGAGGTAAGTCCAACATCGGTTTAAGCAACCAGGGATACACTGCCCAACTAGCAATATGGATATCCAAAACGACAAAAGTATTATATAGGTGTTCGTTAGTGCTATTTAAAGAATACTTCAGTTCTATAATGCCGATAGTTAAAAACCATTCTAGCGAACGAACCAAATTATCCCATAATAGTTGTAAGAATGAATATACAACAAATATTATAGGAGAAAAGGCAATCAGGAGTATCTGTGTTTTATTAGTATTGCATAATTATTTATATCACATTTTACACAGCCCTTTTAAAATAGTTCTTAAAGATGTATATATAAACTGTATAGTATTTGTCAATACTCTTATACAACAGTTATAAAATAGTTTTATACACATTATATAAGAAGTTGTGTAGCTTACTTTAAAATAATTTATTAAAATTAGTATAATATTAAGACAATACAACTCTTACAGAACTATTTTAAAACTATTTTATAGACGTTCATAATCTTAGAAATTGTCACTATTATAAAATTCTTATAACATTAAAATGTATCTTATTATAATAAAATGTTTACTAACACCGCGTTATACAACTTAACCTCATTTCCGTTTATAGAACAAAAATGACTATAAACAAGTTTAAATTAAATCAAAACATGCTTTATTGTTGAAGAACATACAATTTCATTGACAAAGCGTGTATATAATAAAATATTATATTCTAGATCCTACCTAAAAATAGAAATGAAAACAGAGAAGGGGACAAACACGTCCTTAAAATTCACAAGTAGTTAAGTCAACAAACTATAAAATAAAATAAATCCTCTTACTTAATTACTTTGGACATGGTTGGCTCATAATGGTCCCAAAATTTAAAAATGGGTTTCGCCTTTTGTCTAGTATTATAATACACCTAATTAAGAGTTGGCAACCTTTCAAAAACGGTATAGATGGCGTTCATGTAACATTTCTTTAGCGCCTGCATAGGCAACATTACACCACTAAAGTCTCCTATAATGACCCAAGAAGAACCAAACGACTTTTTAGCGTATAATTAGACAATATTATTCAACCAAAGCGTCGTATAAGGACGAAAAGAGAACGAAAACATTGTATTAAAAATCCGCGATATTTTTCACTTCCTTTCGCTATTTCGACTGACGCCATTATGCAAATGTTATTTTCTCAAACAAAAAATACACGAAAATTATCAATTTTTTTAGACAAAGACCATAATTATTCTATAATCCACTTATTAAATCTGGTGTAAAATATACTGCAGATTCAATTTTTACTTTTTTTGTTAAATATTTGTTATCGTAATAAACCCAAATTTACGACAAAGAGAAGGCGCTTGCATTTTTTACTGTAAAAGTATATATATTTTGTCAGAAAAAGGGCCGGGCATATAAGATTCGTCATTTAATGCCGTTTGTCAAAGATTCTATCGTTACAAAATATTTTTTATTAGAAATATTCCATCGCCATTTTAACTTATAAATGTTATCCATATTATTTTGCAAGACCTGGGTTATACAGCAATTTTGCGATATTTTGGTGTAGTTCTTCAACATTATAAAATGAAATTGTTGTTTAAAATAAATGCAATTTGTAAGGCAGCCCAAGAGGATATTTATATAACAGTTTTATAAGTGTTATTTAAATATACCTATATGAATTGTATAATGACTGTATAGCCTTACAATACAGACACTATAGAAATAAAATATTTTATAAAAATGGGCCTTTTTTGGTTGTATAGCTATCGTATTACGGTTTAAAAACCCCTTTAAAAATAATTTGGTTTAATCAACTTTCCTTATGTAGTGGTTTATACAATTATGATAAATATAATTTTGCTAGTTGGGTGTAGATACATCGTTTTTGCACCAATCGATCGGGCTTGACGAATTGTATATAATGGTGTAAAAATGTAATTTTCGCCAAAAAGTGGACTTACCTTGTTCTTGCAGCAATGTCTTCAATTGTACAGGGTTAGTCCAGAGACATATACCTTTAGATCAAAATTGTCATATTTCATTATCTTATTTTCACTTGCTGCCACGTTTTAGGAACGCTACACCAGTGTCCGGCCAACAGTTACAAATTGAGTTAATTTATGCCCAAATAAAACCCAGAAGGGGTGCTTCTTTGTATTCTTTGATAAAACCATATTATTCTAGAGTACTATACAGGGTTTGGGATTTTTTTTAAATTGCTTATAATTCCATAACGACTAAAAATATGGATGGTGTCATATTAGACACTTATATAGGAAATTTGATTCTCTACGCGTTAGTAAGATCAAATACAGAATGTTCCATTTACGAAAATTGACTTATACACATTTATCTAAATAGCTGGATTGGCACAATTTAAAAAAAACCCTGTATGAAAAAGGTAAAACGTAATTTATAGAATCTAAAGATCCATGTTTCAGTTAAAAGCTATAAAATTTTTAAATATTTAGCTTATTAGTTTTGAGGTTACTGAACTTTCTTCTCGGTATGTTTTTACATAAAAAATTAGTTTTATAATTCATATCTCAAAAACGGTTAGAGATATGTTATTATTAACAAAAGTTACTCAGATTTTAATAAGGTATCCAAAAATGATACAATTTACATGGTATTCTATTTGAAATAACAAAGTTGGCCATACCTTCCGGTATAACCTCCGGTATAACCGGAACCGGAAACGTGAAAATATAATATTTTAAAAGACCAAAGTTAACTTTACTCGTTTCCGCGATCTTCTAATAGGCCAATCAGCTTGAATCACCCTGTATGTAATATGGACCAATTTTCAAAAAATTCTATTCAGTAGTGTTTGAAATATTTTTGACACCCTGTGTACTACTATATAGTTTGTACTTTATAAGATACTTTTAATAGACATTGTAGAGAACTACAATAACTTTGTGATATAGATTTTCGAGTTTTGAATAGGTTTAATATTTAGGTTAAGTAAAAATTTCTTTGGTTTGTTTTAGAGTAAGTTTTATCAATATTTAATTACCGATTAAACGCTGGCCGTTTTTCCAGGCATTCTGTGCTATTCAAAAACATTTTATGTGAGTAAGAGAGAGAGAATATAATTTCTTTAGATGCCAACAATAAGGACAACAGATCGATTGTTGTTGCCGACCGACGAGTTTCGTGAGGTCCCTTCTGCGCATGCGCTGCTTTTGAACTTTTTTGATGTTTTTGAGCTGTTTTTACTAACTGCTCAAAAACAGCTGTTAGTTAGTTAATATAGCGACGAAATTTATTTTGGGGTACGTATCAATAGGGAACTTGACAAACATTTTAAATGGGAAAAAAATTCTATTAATCATAAGTACATATTGTCATAAAACATATGGCAGCAAAAAAAAACAACATATTTCGTCCCAAAAGACAAGCTAGAAAGATTTAAAAATGCCCCAAAATTCAAATTATTCCAAGCGGGTAAAAACGCGCTGCTAGTAGTCGTGACGTCAAGGGGTATCATTTGTCAGATTTGTGTGTGACATCCACAAAATAGGTTATAGGTTTTCAATAAATTTGATGATTTGTCAGATTTGACATCCACGCGTCAAGCGACACGACCTGTTTAAATGCAGGTGATAGCTTGGTTTACAAGTGTTAAAGTACACGTTAAACAATTATAACAACAATTACAATAACAATAACACACGGCAATCCAAATGCAAATTGGGTCGCTCGGCCCCTGTCAGGAGTGTCAGGATGACGGATGACCAAAAGTCATACCCCCTGACGTTATCGGGCTTCGCGCGCTTTAGAGATCGTTTGAAATGCTTTCGACACGCGCGAAACTTTAAAGAATATTTACCAAGTTATTTTTGATTTTTAAGGAGTAATAATTGGGGAATACTTTTTTCAGGCCTAACTAAATCATATTATTGAAAAAAAAAATTGGAAAGTTCCCTATTCCGCCTGTACCGTTTGTAAACGAATTTTAATTTTTTTAGTGGCGAAGATTGAAATTGTACCATTTGGATTTAGCGTCATTAGTAAACTACGCCATAGGAGTAAATTACCTGCTATATACGAATTTCCAAAAACCCGGAGGAAAAGTTACAGCATAAAAATTTCGAAAAGTAGCGTTTGAAAACGAATTTTAATTTTTTTAGTGGCGAGATTGAAATTCTACCATTTTGACTTATCGTCTTTAGTAAACTACCACAGTTCCCGTAGCCGAAGACTACACCGAGAAAAAAAACGGGCTGTCACAATTAATAATTTAGTTACGACAACTAGAAAAATTCATAGCATAGGGGACAGACCGATCTCAGAGTTACCACAACAGAACCAGTTTAGTTGGGGCGTATGCATATTCCTTTGTTATTGTCACAATTAAATTTCTTTAGTTGTCATAGCCACACCATAATAAGTGGTAAGAACTAATATCCTAGTTGTGATAACTAAAGAAGTTTATTACAGCAATTAAATGAAATAGTTGAAACGGTCTATGACAACTAGTTGAATTGGCTGGGATAACTAACATTTTTAGTAGTTGCAACAAATACTCCGACTGCGACAACTATTTTAGTTTGTTGGGTTAACTAAATTGTTTAGTTGTAGCAATTAATAGTTTTAGTTGTGCCAGCAAAGGATATTAATTACGGCAGCTCTTATTTTTAGTTGATAATAAGAATTAATTTTATATTGTTCCTCCACCATTTTTCATTTACCTTCTTTTTGTCCTATACAGGGTGGTCTGCAATAAATGCGCGATAAAGTAACCCCTGATTATAGACATAAAAATAGTAGGATTGAGCAAACATGCCTTAGTAAGATGTTAGTTGTTAATAACGAGATAGAGGGTGTTTAAGTTTAATTTATAAATTAATGTTTTTCATAGCGCAAGCTGTTTGTGAGATATTAGTAACATGACTATCCCTGTTTTTCAAATAAATGGTAGAAGGGCACACCCATTACATCCGTTCAAAATTTTTGCGGGATACATTATTGCCGGGATTCCGATTTAAAATTATAATACCATGGTAATTTTCTAAAGAAAAAAGGTAGGTATACTTCATTTATTTGTTATCTAATTTTTTGCAAAAACTGAATACTTAATTATTATTGTTAAAAATAGAAACTTTTAATGTTGTTTAAAGATGCAAATATCCCGGAAATGGATGATTTTAATAAAATATTCTTTCTTCAGATTCTTTAAAAAATGTGTGGGGTGTAACTAGCGCCCTCTATAATTTATTTGAAAAATAGGGATAGTCATGTTACTTATATCTCACAAAACAGCTTGAGCTATGAAAAAACTTAATTTATAAATTAAACTTTAACACCTTGTATCTCATTAACAATCAACACCAACTAAGGCCTGGTTGCTCCATCCTATTATTTTCATGTGTAGGATGGGGGGCTACTCTGGCGCATTCATTACAGACCACTCTGTATTATATTTGTGTTTTAGGAATTTTGTTTTTGAAACAATATTTTAATTTTTTTCTAGAATCAGAAAATCTAAGCACATTCTTGAATCATATTTATGTTAGTTCACCTGAAGTAAATAATTATTTAATTTTTTTATTTACAAAATTCTAAATTTCATTTAAAATAAAACGTTTTTTACATTGTCTTGATAATGGCAGAAATTTAGAATCTGAAATTGGTATGATTTTCTAGTAAATAAAATATATAGTCTACCTATAAAAATATAAATTAATCAAAAACTTAATGAGGTACTATAAAATTTAGAAAGAAATTATACTGTCAAAAAAACAAAATGCTTACATAAAAAAAATAAGTTTGGTCAAAAAGCGGTAAAAGAATAATATGGTGAATCCCTAAAATAAAATAATTCTTATTATCAATAACTAAAAGTAATATATCATTTTCCAAATGTCACTTTGATATTTGAAATGTTCAATAATTAATCTTTAAAAAAAAGGATATAATAAATACAACATACCTGAGTATATAAATTTGTATGTTTATTATAATAATACGTATACGTAAATAACAAAAACAAAGTAACTAAACAATACAACACAAATTTGTTTGTCATTTTGCCACCTACATACATATACCTTAATATTTTTGAAAACTGCGTCCGCCTGTTTCAAAATTAAGGATTGTTAAATAACTCCAACAAACATAGTAGTGTTACGTTTTATTAAAACGTTCACTATCAAAGACGGAATATCAGAATGAAAGACACATCCTAAGTGGTTGGTATATACAACTTCATAGGCAAATAAGTGTTCATTAAACTGTATTATTTTTAAAGCGCTGTAAATGAAACAAATTTCCTCTTTCTGATTTACCATGATTGTTTCAATACGACCTAAAAGTAGCGGATCATTTTTTTTTATTAGAATGATATGTTTCTCTTTAAACGTTTTATTGCTACATATTACTTGATATGCTTGGCGCATACCATTTTTAAAGGAATTCAACATGACACAATTAGCAAACTTTTGGGATAATATCAACATATCTAAATATTTACAAGTTTTACCTTGTTTTTTAACAAATGATATATGAATATTACTATTAAATCCTTGATTTAAGGCAAACCTTGATGCTAATTTAAGCTGATTATAAATAGTGAGCGTGCGAGTAATATTAACTCTTGATGCAGAAAGATTGGCAGCTAATTTGGATTGTCTATGCTTGGATTCATACCGCAATGTTGAAATTTTGACTAGAGGTCCAACTTTTTTTATTATAGATGGATAGTGTGTCATTAAATGACACTTTGGCGTTAAGGGCCTAAACAGTTCTAAGAACAAAGTGTGATGTTGAAATATCAATGTTCTTAACTGACTACATGTATCAGAAGTAACATCATCGCTTAACAAAATTTTAATAATTTTTCTTAATGTTATATATAATTTCCAATGTTTATTACCCTCTGGTATAAGCCATCCAAAAAGTAAACTAGCATTGACAATAAATGATTTAAGTTCAGCGGCAGACATTCTTAAAGTTTTTTTTTTCAAATTGTCAAAACTGATTAAAGGTGGTCTATTATGACTGGGACCAAAATCAAAGAAACGAATTTTGTTATTTAATGTTTCAAGTTCAAAAAATTTATCAATCACAATAAATTGATGCAATAAATTGCCCATAACTAATACTCCTACCCCTTCAAAAATGTCATGTGCTATATCTACAGAGAAGTTGTTGGTTACATGGAAAAACTCTAGATTGTTAAAAATGGGTGAAAATTTTATCCCTGTTACGGATGGGTTGTTTGTTTCTAAATCCTCATTGTAATTTTGTACATTCCTTAGTGAAGAAGTGGCCTCAAAACAAAGTGTTTGTGTGTCGGGACGTTTGGTTTTACAAAATCGGCAAAATGAGTTGGAACTAAAGCTTTCTTGAAAACCTAACAGCGTATTTAACCCTAAGTTATCTCCAAGAAATAGCGCAACACAAAAATAGACAATTTTCCTTTCATGTGGCAGCTCTATTCTTATTCCAATATTTTTCAATGAATTGAGGTCCGCAACTAATTTTTGAAAAATTATTTTCTCGCCAAACTTTTTTAAATCACTACCATGAAATAGCATTGCCAAAAAAATGTTTTCTAATAAAGACTGAAAAATAGGAGGTATACACGGAACTGAATAATAAATGGCCCCTATTTTATGTATCCCAGCATGGGATCCCAGCGGATTCCCAACTTCGTATTCATCAAAGTATATAAATAATGGAAAAACAGTATCATTTAGTGAAAAATTAGAAATTATGCTTTGCCAATGTTCAGTCTGAATAATATTCGATATTACCTTATCCGCTTTAAGACCTTCTACATAGTTTAAAGTTTTTTCCAAAACGTCGGGCAGAGAAAAAATTTTTTGTAAAACTAAAGCCATTGGAATATATTGGGCAGTATAGTTTTTAGGATATGGTATATTTTTACTATTTTTTTCAAGACATTGTCCAACTATAAACTCCATAGGTTTAATATAAAAGTCATGATTTTCTAAATACTTAAAACGCAAGTGTTCACTATCTAGATTATGGAAAAGCGTTTGAAGTTCTTCAAAAAATTTTTGTATTTCAAGTTTGTCTGCTGATGGTAAGTTTGGGGTATAATTAAGTATATACTCATGAAATAAAGACAACGGTTCCACAAGAAGGCTCTGAATGCCATTAACTATTTCTTGTATCGATTTTCTCGAAATGTTTGCTTTTATATAAAGATTACTCAAAAAGATTACATTATTTCTTACAATGGTATCTTTAAATTTTTTAAAAAGAGCAATTTTCCTGGGCTCAGGACTATCAGAAACTATTGTTTTTAAATCATTTGAAAAATTAATGTGAACAGGTTCCTGAGCTAAACTTTGTGGTTGCGTAAAGTTTAAACTACTATCGTTGTACACAGAATCTTTAGAAGTATTTCCGACACCAAGATCAATACTTTTTTCATGGTATTTTAGATGTTTGCGGAAGGAGTTTATTGATGGAAAATGCCTATGGCAATGCTCTTGGCCACAAATAAATAGACTATTTGCCGTGCATTGGTGAATTAGCTTCAAATGAGCAATTAAAGCATTAATTTTAAAAAAAGAATCACTACACAAAGAACAATTCATAGTTTAAATAATAGTTAAGGTTAATTAATGTACACTGAACGTATGTATGTAGGTGACAAAACTGTGATTGAGCCAACTTCTTAAAAGTTATAAGCCGGAATAAAAATATTTAAATAAAACCTTATTTGTTTAAACACCAATGTCCTGTTCCATATGATACTTTAAATCTGAAATAACGGAAGCTGTTGATGGATTTTTCTTTTTTGGCTTCATGCCAAACAACAGTTCTTCAATTAGAAGCCAGATATGTTCACTCTCACAAGGATACGAGATTTCTAATCCATAGAATGTTTTGAATAGCAACTCTAAAGTTCTAATAGCAGTATCCACCCTGTATGATACCTTTTCAATAAAAATAAAAAATTCAGGGTTCTTAAAGTCTCCCACAATGGCAGCGAATGGTTGGATAGTTAGCTGGTATTCCTTAAGTTTTTCTCTTCTGGAACTTAATTTGTCTTCTAATTCAGCAAAGGTCTAAAATAGCAAAATTCAGTTATTAAAATTTAAATAATAATTAAAATAATGAATTTTTTATTTATTTTACCCTCTTAATATTCAGAGATAGCAACAGTGAAAAAACACTCATATTTCACAACCTGTCGGCTACTAATAAAATTTACCTACTTAACTATATATATATTATGGGGACAAAAAACTCTTTGCCAGGGTTTGTGTACTTATACCATTTTATTTACACCTGTCAATTTGTATTTTATACTACCGTAATTTATTAAAACCAACTTTTACATACATTTCATATATTGCCTATATCTACCTTGCAATATATTTAAAAATTTTTTTTTTGCGTGCATCACCATTTTACTCTTAAATATAGTAGATAGTAACTTACTTGAACGTGTAGAAAAAAACTTTCCATTATTTCACTGCGAGTAGGTCGCCAGTTACTACCCTTTCTTGATCGTTTTAGAGTAACTGGGGGAAAGAGGTATGGCAAGGACAGTATAGCTTGTAAATTCGTATCTAAAACATGTTTTTGTTTCATAATTACTTACTTAACGGATAATGTAATAAGGCATTGACAAAGCAATTTTTATTCCCTGAATATGTCAGAGAATTTATTTAAGTCTTACTGATATTAACTGTAAACCCCCTTACCATTACAATATGAATCCTCGACTAATTTAATTTTTCTTTCTTGGGCTTCCTTTGTTATAGCATTGCAGATTTTTGGCCAATTAGAGTATATTACGTCAATTTTATCACCAAATCTGAGATTAAAATCTATTTCGATCTAAAAGTTAAATACAATAAACAAAAGCAAGAAAGATGTTGTTAAAAAACGTTTATTTTCCTGTGTAAAAGGTATATTAATTATTATTGAGTACCTAATTAAACCTTAGGTGCCTAATTTTCTCTTGCATATTTTTTTTTATTTTAAGAATTATTGTAATAATATGAAACTTATTGGCTCTTACCAATTCAACTCCAGTGCCTAAAGAAAGGCATGGAAAATCTTGCAAAATGTCTGAGATATCCTTATTTAGGTACATTCTCCTCCGTAATTTAAAAGTTTGTTCCCATGCATCGACAACTTTTGGATGAGGTTCTGTGCCAACTTTTAAGAAATCAAGCAGAATTGACACTTCCGGTTTTACTGGGCTCTTTTGTACATCTTCGCAATGGTTATTTCCTTTTTTAAATGCATTTGCAACCTGTAATGCTTTTCTTAAATTGATGTACCGATTCCATAGTTTCCCTTTTGGCCCTCCCTCTTCGGTGGGTATCATATAAACATCCGCACTTTCATGTGTGAATAGTTGTGGTATTTCTTGAGCAACTTTTAAAATTGTTTTACTGCTTAGCCTAAAAATAAAGATATTAGGTATAAAGTATCTACTATACCATTTTATTTACACCTGTCAATTTGTATTTTATACTACCGTAATTTATTAAAACCAACTTTTACATACATTTCATATATTGCCTATATGCAAAGAAATATAAAAAAAATAATTTTGTGTCTATATCTACCATAATATTTTTAAAACATTTTTTTTTTATGTAAAAGGACTTACTCTGGCCCATAAGTAGCAAATAGCTCATTAACACAGATATTGGTAAGTTTTTGCCTATGGTCATTGTTCAGTTTAGGTTTATTCAGTAAAATAATTTTTCCTTCAGTACTTCGGTTCAATAAGGATTCGAGACCCTATACGAAAAAAAAATGTGTTTATCAATAAATCTTAAACATCAAAGACATCTTTATTTTTTAACTTGAAAATAAAGTAAATAAAATGTCTAACATACTATATAAATGTAAATAATAAAATTATACCTCATTAAAGGCAGTATGAACTACATCGACACATATTTTTTTATAATTTTGGAATACTACATCGGGAGCTACATCTGAGGGTCTTTTAATACTTTGCCTTGGCTGATAATTTTCAATTGGTTCAAAAAAGTCAAGGTCGATAGCGTCCACCATAGATGGACTGTCACTAGGGACCTGGCTAGGAACGGACACAGTATCCGTAGAAGCTGTTGAGACTGTTTCTGCCGACTACAAATTAATTAATATAATATTACAAAAAACACGATTAATACAGGGTGTCCAGAAACTCATATGCCAAACTAGAGGTGATTCTAAAGAAAAAAGAAGTTCTTATAAACGTACATCCGATAGCATGCACTTTAAAGATGGTTTTTGTTTTATAAAAGATTGAGCTTTAAAGTCAACGTGAGCTGTTAGACAACAAAACAACTACACTTAATTGTCACCCTCAAGTTCCAAGGGCTGGGACTATTTTATTCCGTTTAATTAATTTATACTTAAATAAAGGTGTACATATTCATTTTTGAATCGAGTTTTCTCGAAAACGGTTTATTTGAGAAAATTTTTGCATGCCACCCCGTAGCATCGCCCCTGGGAAGATATTTCATCGACCGTTACCGTTAAAAAAAAATACCATCATGGGTTACTGTACCAAATTTTAAATATAGGCATACTAAAGTTCCTCAGATGTAGAACGAAAACAATACCGTCTTGGCCCACCATCTTTAAAGCTCTGCGTAACACTGCATTGAAGCAATTCCGGATACAGATTTATATAAATTTATTTAATTATTTTCTCGTGTAGAACCACCTCCTGAAGTTTGACATATTATGTTTAAATAACACATAATATTGTAATAAACAGAGCGAAGTAAAATATTATACTCTATAATATAAAAATATTGGACATGTCAAGACTGTATTATCGGTATTATTAAATATATAAAGAACCAAAAAACTATTAAGTACCTATGACCTATAATATGTACAACACGAAAGTTCTACACAAATGGCAAACTTTTTATTATGCGTTATCTGTAAAAAATGTCTCTTGCTAAAACACTTAGCTTGGCAAGAAACTAAGATTTACGAAGAGAAAAGTGTATTATATTATACAGGGTTCATAAAGAAGTACAAGAATGTAAAAAAGGTCCAAGGAAGATCTGCCCCCATTTTAAATTTTTAAGCAAAACGACAAATAAAAAAGTTACTAGTAAAAGTTTTGCTTTGAGTACAAGTCTAATACATAAACAAAAGGTGTATCGACTAATATAGGGGTTAAAAAATTACAATTAATGAAATCCCGTAGGTATTTTTAAAAATAATATTTAATTCAAATTTTCTATTTGTATACTCCCCACCAAATTTACAAATTTTTTATTTGTCGTTTTGCTTCAAAATTTAAAATAGGGGCAGTTCTTTCTCCTTTGGACCTTTTATACATTCTTGTACTCTTTGAGAACCCTGTATAATATAATACCTACTTTAGAACTTTCTTGGACAAGTTGTTGTATATCTGCAATATGCAGAATTTTTATAATACCTAATTATTGAACAGAATTAAACACACCTAAAAAAATATTTTAAGGTTGGCTCACTTCTTGATAAAAAAAACTTAATAGGCTCAACTAACTTGAACTAACTTTTATTGTTCTATGCTTATAGTTACTTACAAGTAAAGTTGACTGTTCATTTCCAATATGTTTCTCTCTTAGGTAATTGTGATAATGTTTTTTAAATATAAGTCTCGGGCCAGCCTTTTGGAAAACCTTTCTGACGGTCTCTTCATCCAATAAATTAAAACTTTCATCGTCAACACCTTCATCTTACAAAAAAAAAAAGCTTTCAGGATGACGACACAGCACACGGCAATTTAAAAAATCATTAGGTAAAATGTTTTATCAAGAAATAATTAATTTTTTTACCAGGTACCTACCTACCTACATAGATATTTGGCATACCTACTGTGACAATTAAAACAAATTGAATGGATGTTTTTTTTTGTCCATTAATAAAATATTGGCTTGCATACAGGGTGTTCCATTAATATTGCACGTATGAGTTTACCTGCTTAAGAATATGAAAAATGTTCCTATATACTCCAAGAAAGTTTATTTAGAAAAAATCGAGGAAAAATAAAAATAGAACTTTGACCTTATTTTAGATATAAGCTATAAGGTATTAGGTATAAGCTATATTTTTACTATAAAACATTTTGACTTGGATCTATATTTTAGCGACATACCCTCGGACATACCTTACTTAAAAAATAAAAAAACAGGGCATTAAAATGCATCTTTAATTTGCTATACAGTGTATCCATTATAAGTGGTTTCACTTGCTATCTCTGAAATGAATTTCGGAAACTAAAAATAATTTGGCAATACCTACCTACAGTACCGGTAGGTAAATAGATACGTAGGTGCCTCCGTCGTGAGTGGCCTCCAATGATCTATAGTCTATACTCGGTCTATACCAAGATCATTGCATGATGGCCTAAAAAAATGGCACCTGCGCACAGGGGCCTATCAACCATAAGGCGGAACTGGGCGATCGCCAGGGGCGAAAAGTCAAAGGGGGCGAAAAATTTTAAAAAATACAAGAAAAATAAGAGGAAAAAAATAGATAGCAAAAATGACAAAAACTCGACTTCCTACACAAAATTGTAGAATTTTTACAGAAATAAAAAATCCGACAAAATAGTTTACCTCCAACCAAAAGTATTTCGAGATTCAAGTTTTATCAAGCATAAAAGGAAAAATAGAAATTATAAACAGATGTGTATCATTAAAACAAAGAAAAAAATGTTAAGGTGCATGACAATTTCTTCTAAATGTTCACTTTTAGTGTAAAACTAGGCTAGGTATAGTTTTCTTGCATTAGTAATACTGACAAATAATATAATCTTTCTTGTATTTCAGTAAGTATTTGCTAAACTATAGAAGTAGAGGTATTTGTTTTTCATATTAAAGTATCTATAAAATAAAAAATAAAATTTATCTGATTGTGGTTCGTTCGTTGCCGCTCGGTGATTCCCCGGGAGTATTTGTGAATTCTTCGAATACCCGAACAGGTACAAAGTACAAACTATTTCCATGGTTTAACGGTAATTATAAGTATAGATACACAGACATTACAAAGCATATTAAACCGAAATTACTACTTGGGTCCATATTTCTGAAAATCGAGATTATGCTACATTTCCCAATACTTCCGACCAACGACGTCGTTGCTTCCGACAATAATAAAAATGGCGGATATGTAACCTATATTATCATAATTAGTAGGTAAAACATCACAAAATTAATATTCTTACCTTCAAAGGCCTCTACATACTCCTGCAAACTCCACTGTAAAAGCAGGACTTTGTACATATCAATAAAAACGACCACAAAAGGTAAAAACGTGCGCAAACACGACTCGTCTCCTCGATTGGAATTTGAACGGAAAACGGAACGGAATAACTGGAGCGGCTCATGCGCCTGCGGTGATGGAGATGAAATGAAGACGAGTCGCTGTCCGCGCTGTGTCTGTCGGGCGCGAAACCTCGTTCGGATGACGTTCGGCGACTTTCGGTGTTAAAGAAAAAGCCGAAGATCATTTAATTAACGTTTCCAGCTGCTACAACTATAGAAAATGAGTTGATTTTAATTATGACAATATATAAGGGCAATTAAACCTGGAGTTATCTTAACTGGTTGCTGTAATAATAAAGATAATTTAATCCACCTAATTAGATAGCCATGATAAGTTATCACAACTTTAATTAACAGTTAAAATCCGTTTTAACGCAGTAGTTTAGTTCTGCCAAGAAACCCCGGCACGTTGTCACAGCCCGAGCGTTCCAAGAAAAATAAATTAGCTGGGAGAACTATTGTGGTAACTAAGAAATAGATTATGGGAACTAAAATTTTAATTGTGGTAACTAAAATTTTTTAACTAAATAGTTTAGTTGACCCGATTTTCTCAGTGTAACTTACACTTTTTATTTACATATGGGTACCTAATGTAATAAAAATTTATTTTTTAAATTTTACTCAAGTTTTTAAATATTGATATAAATTACCCTCTTATTGATTGATTGAAAATTTTTTAAAATAAGCCAGGACATATTAGAAATGATTTTCATCTATTTATTGTTTTATTTATTCCTTTGCTTCTTTTATATTACAGAGTGTATCATTTAACAGAAACAAATTATATAGCAAAAAATAATCAATTTCTTCTTTGAAAAAATCCGAAAACACGATTAGGCTAGGAAATTGCTTTTTTTATTAAACATTTTTTTTTTGCGTGTCCGCGCTACTTTACTTTTACCTCTTTGAAGGGCAATGGTAAGTAAAATGTACCAAGAAAAAATGACGTGTAGTGGGGTGTTGGTAAAAAAAGTATACCACTTAGACAATAGCAGAGTTCCTTTTACGTTACTTTTAAATTGCAAAGCATAACCATGATTTTTTCGTCCCTCCCTGCCGCGGTTAAGTATACCCTTCTATATTTCTCATACGATTTATACGAAGTTGTTCGCGAAGCTTTTGTTTTTACAACTTAGCTGAGCAAAGATATTTACTTTACTTAGCTGTTTAAAAAAGCAAATTGAAAGTAAATGTTACCTATAAAGAATTGTCCAGCTGCGTGATTATGGGTACTAGGTCGCGCAGCACCTGAGCGAAAGTTTAAGTTAGACTCTGCAACACGTGACGTCATTTCAAGTAGTCTGGTACTATACCGCAAGAGGGATTAGAGAAATGGATATAATGCTCTTTTTATTGGTATGAAGGTAACGAGGTTTCCGGCATTGCTTGTATTTTACATTGTTCATCTGTGCTGTTCATTTGACGCCATTTTTATGTCCGCATTTTGTTGAATTTTGTATCTTTGTAAATATCTTCAATATTAACAATTTTAGTATTTTATTCTCCTTAATTTGCACAACAGTCATCAAATCAAAAACTATATAATGATTACAGTAGATTCCCGATTATCCGAAACTCGATTATGCGAACTCCGCATTATCCGAAACGACTCATGAACCGTATTATCCGAAATGATTCTTGCTATGCCTCCGCATTATTCGAAATTTCTAAAAAATGTTTTTTTTTTTAGCATAATATAGGTTTTATTTTTGGCGCAAATACCAATAATGAATACGAGATGAAGGGACATTGCGGCTAAAAATCGACTTTAAAAATAAAACAAGTAATTTTTTAGGTCTGATTAAGTCAGAGCCTCTAGTTAAGTAGTTATGAAAATTGCAATTTAAATAAAAACTATTCTTGTTTTTATGAATTTCGAGCAGTTGATACACTATAAACAAAGAAGGTAGAGGCATAATTCCAAACCCCTTTAAAAGGGACTGACAGTGGTTAAAGTAACCAGCATCGGCAATCACACGAACAGCTTTTTTCTGCTGTCCAAAAGCTTTAATGGCCGATGAAGAATTGCCCCACAATATGACACCATAACCCAAGTGCGAATAAAACAGTGCGAAATAATCAGTTAAAAGGGTAGATGGATTAACTGAACTTTTTAATCTCCGCAGGACAAAGGTAGATGCTAGTTTTTTTGTAAGACTATTTACATGTGCAGACCAGTTTTAATCGATCATCTAGTGTGATTCCCAGTAATTTTGCCGATTTACCACACGTAACAGTATTATTGGTAGAAAAAATAATACGCTGTGTTTTTTTGAGATTAAGGTCATTATGGTATGCTCAGAATGTCCTCATCGGAGGTAATTAAGTAGTTTAGATGGTACGGAATCCTGATGCTTTGAGGGTGGACCACCCTACAGGGTGGGTTGTCAGTTCTTCTGTAGAAGAACAACTCACCAGTAACAGTATTAATTAGGAAATGTATCCCGTTTTTTAACTAAAATTAAAATAAAATGTTATGATATAATTTTAAAAATATATATTAAAAATTTAACAGGTAGGAAGATATTTCGTGAGCTTCGACCACAGTACATTGCTAATGGCACGTTACAAGATTGTGACCCCTATGGAGGACTTAAGCGGAATACAGAGCTTGCGCAGTTCATGATGTGGTTTATGTAAACACTGAACAGGGCCGGCTTAAAATGTATTTATCTATTTGATGGCGTTAAATTTTTGAAACACTAGTTTATTACATAGAATAGCAATGGTAGTTTAGGTACCTTTACCAGGGTTACAAATTAAAAGGAGCTATTACAGTGTTTCTATTGTAAACTAGACAATACAACACTTAAAAATTGCAAAAACACCACAATGCATTAAATGAAAATAATGAATGGCCGGTTCTGTTCGCATCGAAGCAACAGCTGATTGACATTTGTTGCTTATACTGGATATTGCGCATGCTCACTATCCCGGTAATGAGCCGCATGGTGGCCTCGGTTTTCAATAGCCTGGTTGCATACCATTGGCAATAAAAAAAAGCTTTATAAATTAAAACTATGCATTCTAATACACTCTATTATTATTAAAGAAAAACAATCGAATATAATAATTATTTCATACGGCCAACATTATTCACAACACGAGACAAAACCATCATATTCAAACACATGTGCATGGTAAAGAGTACTCTTGGCCAAAGATCACTATCATACAGTATGTCTCCGTAAGTTTGCATCATATGG
Organism: Polydrusus pterygomalis; assembly: GCA_963969555.1. Lineage (NCBI taxonomy): Eukaryota > Metazoa > Arthropoda > Insecta > Coleoptera > Curculionidae > Polydrusus > Polydrusus pterygomalis. The sequence continues at coordinate 18,622,624 of OZ018385.1, read as the reverse complement.
AAAACTTTTTTATTATTCATTTTACGAAAAAAAGTTATTCTTCATAAAAAGCTCTGCATGGTCTAAAAACTAAAATGCAATCATCAAATATCGAAATTTTCCAGTTATATACGAGGTTTGTCAAAAAATGTGAATTTTTCCCAAGAATGTAAATTTTTCCCAAGAGTAAAGTACCTTTATTTTTGACATTATCAAAAATTGTTGGTAAAAAAAGTTGATCAGGACTAAAAACCACGTCTAAATATGCAATTATACGCATTTATGTTGAAAAATTATTTAATAATTTATTATTAATTATTTAATTTTTTAATTATTTAATTAATTTAATGCGTGTTATTACATATTTAGACGTGGTTTTTAGTTCTGATCAACTTTTTTTAATAACAATTTTTGATAATGTCAAAAATAAAGGTACTTTACTCTTGGGAAAACTTTACATTCTTGAGAAAAATTCACATTTTTTGACAAACCTCGTATATGACTGGAAAATTTCGATATTTGATGGTTGCATTTTAGGTTTTAGACTATGCAGAGCTTTTTATGAGGAATAACTTTTTTTCGTAAAATGAATAATAAAAAAGTTTTCCATATGATGCAAACTTACAGAGACATACTGTATAAAGGCATAACAATTTACAACAGTTTGCCGAAAAAAATTAAACAAATATCAAAATTATGGACTTTTAAAAAAACACTAAAAAAATATTTTTTAAAACTTTAACGTACTCGTATAATACCTATTATTTATAATATTTTTTTTTGTAAATGGTTTATTATACAGGGTGTTAATTAATGTCATGCAGATATTTCAGGGAATGATAGTACTCGTCAAAATAAGAAAAAAATGCAAATATATGCATGGTCCAAAACGCCTTATTTTCGTTATATAGGGCGCCTCCACAAGCTGAACCTGAAGTTCTCCAAACAACAACACAATAGAGAAATAATGCAAAGACTCATGATACCTCCCAGTGAAAACATCCAGCCAAGACGAAAATATCCTGCAATGAGTCTATTGGAAACAATCAACTTTTTACAAACCCAATAGGATCTCTCGTGATTGTTTTGAATTTCATAGTTTATAGTTTATTGTAAATATTTAGTTTACTTGTTTTTTTTTTTTATTTAGTTTTTTGTGCTTATTTAGGTGCAATAGTATTGTTTAAGTTTTTTTTTTTTTTTTTTTTGTATAACTGAAGTTTGAAAAAATTAATTTTGGTACATATATTTCAAGCAACACCTACATATAATAGTAATCATCCTGGGCAGGAAGACCCCGGTCGTTAGCCCTTTGGCAGATGCCAATAAATTGTAATAAATAAATAAAAAATAGGGTGGCAAAGTTTCAATTTTTTTTCTCGTATTTTGCGTTTTCTCTCCTATATTCTGCGATAATTGTTTCAAATTTGGAACAATAACCCTTTTTTAAAATATCTACAATAAAGTATCAAAATTGCCGGTCGCAGTATACAGGGTGTTACATTTTCTTGAATCGGCTACAATTTTATCTTTCAGAACTTTTTTTTTTGGCTCCCTGTATGAATTCCGGTATGAAATTTGAACTCTCTATTCCTTTGTTTAGCGTTCTGGTATCTTGCACTATTCTCGTATCTGTGACCGTTTTCAATTTATTTGCAAAAATATCCATCGATGAAAATTAAGTGTACTAGGGGAAATAACGCAATAATGAATATAAGAAAAAAATAGAGTGTCTGTCAGTCCATGAGGCGAAGACTTGATTCGTGCATTTTAGCAAGAGGCGGCCATTTTCAACAGTTTTTATAATTTTGTTTTATTTTTATTTGATTAACTAATAAATTGTTTTGATACACAGCTTTTTACTCTGCGTTATTTCGCCGACACTTAATTTCCATCGATGGCTATTTTTGCAAATAAATCGAAAACGGTCACAGATACGAGAATAGTGCAAGAGACCAGAACGCTAAACAAAGGAACAGAGAGTTCAAATTTCATACCGGAATTCATACAGGGAGCCAAAAAAAAAAGTTCTGAAAGATAAAATTGTAGCCGATTCAAGAAAATGTAACACCCTGTATACTGCGACCGACAATTTTAATACTTTATTGTAGAGATTTAAAAAAAGGGTTGATGTTCCAAATTTGAAACAATTATCTCAAAATATAAGAGAGAAAACGCAAAATACGAGAAAAAAAATTGGAACTTTGCCACCCTGTATAACGAAAATAACGCGTTTTAGACCATGCATATATTTGCATTTTTTTCTTATTTTGACGAGTACTATCACCCCCTGAAATATCTGCATGACAATAATTAACACCCTGTATATTTTTTTTTTTATAATTTCGATGGAGTTATTAATAGTTACTGAACATGATTTTTATTATTTGTGAATTTATTGATTGTATATTTGGTGTTATATTCTCTGTAATAAACTTTTTTAAGTTGGTTGAGAATAATAAATAAAAAAAAATATACATGGTTACATATTTGTGGCTTCGACACTTGCAAACGTTATTAAATAATTTTAAGTTTTATTAAATTACGGTTAATTAATAAAAATATTATATTTTATCAAAATTAAAAATGTTTTATACAGGGTCCTGCGCGTCATAGATCCTATTTAAAAATCTATGTAAAAGCAGAGATAAAAACATCAGGTTGTTTATTAACATTACACCCAACTAAAAAATAATGAGAATGCCTAATTGGCCGTATAAATGGCCCAGTATAGTATGGCAGCATACTTGGAGTTTTTTGTTTTATCTGGACAACACCAATACAACAATTTATAATAAACAGTTATTTAAATTTCATATCTTAATAAAACAATAGACTTATTGATATTGTTTACCTAAGAAGGAAGAAATTCTTTTTATTGTTTTTCTCACTCACGAACAGGTCAACAATAATTAACAATAAAAATAATAATAATAAATATAAAAATTATAGAATAAAACAACGAAAAATAACTATAAGGCGGGTGACACACTGGAGAAATAAGTTTCGTGAAACTTGTTGCAAGAAACAGGAAACTTGTTTCAGTACCACACAACCCATATATTTAAATGAGACGGAACACACTCTGGTGTTTGTGAAACAGGCGACCTGAAATTGTTTCGCATACAAATTTCACATTGACACAAAACAAAAGTTTGACGTAACTTGTTTCAGCCACAAGTTTCATGAAACTTATTTCTCCAGTGTGTCACCCCGCCTTAGTGACAGTAACATACTAGTTGGCATGAAAAGGTAAGATTTTACTTAACAATTAATCAGTGAACCAATCCGACCCTAAGATAATGTTTTTTAAAAGACACACAAAATCGACCATCATTTGCAATTAACATATTTTGGCGTTAATTTAATTTCAAATCGTTGTCATCTTTTTCCTAGTGGAAAAAATTATTTTACCACAGATTAGGACTTGCCTATAGAGATGCTATTTTAAAACACGGGGTTTTATCGGGAATAACTATTCTACTTATGTTTTTAGTTCTGTGGTTGAAACACATGTTCGACAATAGGTCCAAACACTTCATTAATATAGTTATACAGCTGAAGGCAGTTTGCTTTAGAGTTGACGTCTGCACTGGCTCCCCATAAAATGATTCCGTCGATTTTATAGCTGGCTAATACTTTCAACGTAACAAGGAGATCTTGCTGAAAACAAAAAGGGTTCATGATTTGTTACAAATTTTAATTTTGTCCGTAGCAAGCAGCATTTTTCCGGCGTCCGACGAATATTGTCCACTTGCAACGTTACATTAGGTATAAATAATAGTCAGCACTCTGACTATGCTAAATGAGTTCGGCACAACGGTGATATTGGTCATATTTTACAACGTTGTAGTTTATACCAAATCTAACGTTGTAACGACGGCACTACACAACTACTAAATTTCAGTAATATAATTGCAAAATAGCCTACGTCGGCGCGACATCGGCTTCACAACTAAGTTTAGTTATTTTTAGTGGTTAAAGTTTGGTATTTTTGTTGGTTGGTAGCTGGTGATTGGACTAGTTCATAAACATAAACTAAACTTGAATTAAACCGTTTCATTTCAAAATGATGTCAGCAGACGTTTAAATAATTATTGGAGAGTAAATACAAACCGATATCAACGTGTTGTCATGATTTGACAAGCAAAACTAACCTAACGTCAAGTTATTTAGTTGAATTCCGTGCCGCTGACTTTAAGACGCCACCTGAGGTTGATCTCACCCACCTGGATCCGTCAAAGTGCCTTTATGAACAGGCTAGTATATGCTGTCTCACTCACTTTTTGAAAATTGAGACGGCTATGGACATGATACACGAAATCTGCGTAGAATCCAAAAATGTAATAATATATAGGATGTTAAATTTTATATAAGTAAGCAAGTACTTTCGGTATAACCGGAAATGCCACCATATTGAAAATATTTTAGCCGGGTTCCCACCATCATCAATATTAGCATAATATCAAATTTTCCTATTTTTAGTTTTCCATATACAGGGTCGCAGGGTCCTGCACCTCACCTCCCGTCTTCTATAGCTCACTTAGTAATTAAGTTAAGATTTTAATATTTTGCAGACCTTAGCTATATCTTGGGGCGCATTTCAGGAAATTTTTTTTTTAAAAAGTTACATCATAAGGATGTATTTTTTAGATAACATGCCATATATTTTCTTACTTATTTGGGTGCCTCCTATAGTTAATAATAACCTCAAAATTTTATTGAAATCGATTCAGTATTATAGGCGAGAAAAAATAAAAACTGAAAAAGGGTTTAAAAAGTAATAAAAGTAATGCCTCGTAAATAAAGTCTAACAGTCTCGTTAACACAACAACATAATTTACATCAATCATGTTATCAATAGTGAAATTATACTATAAGTCTGACTGAATGGACCGACCGCAATACTTCCACTGAGGCATCTGGATTACTGGCCAGCATTATAAGTCCCATGCAAATTTGTGATCGCACTAACGTGTACAGAGAGAATATATGCCTACACACTGCCTTTAAGCAAGATTCTACAAACAGTTGATTTAAACCTTTGTAAAGAATTACAGTTAGCTAATGACGTAACCGATCAAGTTAAAGAAATAAGAGGCCTGGCAGATGATAATTTTCAAAATATTTTTAAGGAAGCTCAAGGTCTACTTTCGGAATACGATATTGAAATCAGAGTACCTAGACTACCGCCAAGACAAACACAAAGATTGGTTATAAAAACCGATTCCGCTGCTGAGTATTTTAAAATAACAATTTTTATTCCGTTTTTAGATGGCTGGTTTTTAAAACATCGAGAAACCATTCAAAATTTTGAATGCCTCTTTCCATATGATAATCAAGATTTTGATAGTCAATTTAAATGTTTTTTGAAACTTCACAGCTTCTACAAGAATGAGTTCCTTGAAGAGTTTTCCAATAAAACGATGTTAAAAGCTATGAACTTGAGCTGTGGTATAAAAAATGCAAAAACAAAAACTGAAGGAAGATTTGGACAAAGTGTATTCCGAATGTGATGCCAATATATTCCCTAATATAGAAAGGCTTTTACAAATTTTTTTAACTTTGCCTATTACAACCGCCACATCTGAAAGGTCCTTTTCAAATTTAAAATATTTAAAGACATATCTGCGTAGCACCACGGAAGAGGACAGACTACATGGTTTGGCAGTTCTTTATGCGAACCACGATATTGATATTACCGTGGAAGAAATTCTGGACGAAAAGGCAAAAACAAAACGAAGAATTTTACTGTAATATTAGTATTATTAGTGATTACTTACAACTTATTGTATAAGGTTTTTGTTTTGTTTTAGTGTAAAATACGTATGATTAATATATGCGTTACTTATTTTAAATACATTTTTACTAATTAAAATGAAATCTCTAATTTTTTTTCATAAATATTTAGTTAGGTCCAGGGGCGTATTATTGCAGAAGTTTTAGGGGGCTGTCGCTCTCGTCAATCATACGTATTTTACCCAAAAAAGGGCGTGGCAAGGGCGCAAGAAATTAAAGCCCCCCTCGAACTAAATTTCTGATTGCGCCACTGACCCTATCGCAATTTCTAACGCATCAAGACTTATTTGCAGAAAACTCATTTTATCAACTATTCCAACAGTCATTATTATGAATAAATATCAAAGGTGGCTTTGAAAAACAATTTATTGGTATTAAAGTTTATTAAAGTGACGAGACTATTTTGCATCGAATGACATTAAAATATACAGGGGTTCTTATTTGAAATAAGAAAAATAAATTGCTTTGAAGTTTGCAAAGTTTGACACTAAACTTTGGACACCCTGTATAATTCGTAATAATCAAACTTGGTTAACGAGACTGTTAGACTTTATTTAATAACTACCTTTATATAATTTTATTAACGAGGCATTACTTTTATTTTTTATTAATTTTTAAAGCCAGTGGTGCAAAACTGATATTTTTCAGTTTTTATTTTTTCTCGCCTATAATACTGAGTCGATTTCAATAAAGCTTTGGTGTTATGTAGGTAACTATAGAAGGCACCCAAATAAGTAAGAAAATATATGGTATGTAATCTAAAAAAATACATCCTTATGATGTCACACTTTTTTGAAAAAAAATATTTTCCTGAAATGTGCCACAAGATACAGGTAAAGTCTGCAAAATATCAAGATTCTAACTTAATTACTAAGTGAGCTATAGAAGACGAGAGGTGAGGTGCAGGACCCTGTATAGATCGAAGCGGTTCCCGGTGAGACACCCTGTATATACTAACCTTTGACAAATAGTTTTTCGTGTCCTGATATTTATAATAATAGTACACATATATTTTCTTTGTGCTATTAAGTTTTTTCCTAATTCTTAAGGCTTCGTCCACTCTCCCCTCAATCAGGCATGCGTGTTGGCTAATTGTGTGGGCTTCTTGCAGATACACCGACGGATATAGGTTGTCGGATTGGTTAAATAACCAGATTGTCCTAAAAATGACATTAACGAATTGGGATTTAAGTTGACAGAGAAGTAGAAAAATGTTGTCCCTATTATTAACTATTGAATGTTAGGTTAGGTAGGTACTACCATAGGCAACGCACAGTAAATTGTTTCTATTGTGGTTATAGATTCTAGTTTTTTTGATATTATAAACATATTCCTGAACATAGTTCATAGCAAACACTTAATATTAAAACATGAAATTTATTAGAAGAACACTAGCAACAAGGCATATGTATTAAAGGATGTTACTTTAAAATATTTTTCCATTGACGTCGCACGGGGTGGAGGCTTAAGTAAATATTACTATTTATTTTTTTAATTTCATAGTTTTAATGTATTTTTTTTTTAATTTTAAATTTTTTGTTAATAAAACCTTCTATTATTGTAATTTGACAGAATGTAACGTTTTTAAATTAAACATATTTTTACATTCCTTTGTTTTTAAATATTTATTTTCATGGAGATTTTAAGAGAGTTTTAAAATACAACAAAAAAGAATAACAAATTACAAATCAAATTTGATTGTGAACCACACGGGAAACTAATTCTTAAGCAAGTACCAGTCATGTGTCCCCAAAAATAATAATCAAGGGGATTTAAATCAAATGATCTTGGTGGCCAGGCTATGGCTACCAATCCACCTGGTAAGCCAATTCCTCACTTGACGTCCGTAGTGAGCTGGTGCCCCATCATGTTGAAAGAAGTGCCCTTAAACGTAAATTCAGTGAGACATTATCTAATAAATCCCCAAGTTGATTATGTATTATTTTTATTTGTCGCTAGTAGAACTTCTAATAAATTTCATGTTTTATGTAATACTAGCGTGTACCCGGCCTGCGTTGCAGCCCGGCATTATACGACGTGAGATAATAAGGCGAACAAACCTCAAACTCAACCGTTTGCCGGCCCGTCCACAATTCACATCCATGCATAAAACATAGTCTGTCTTCGTCTATTCCGGCTTCGGTGCTTCGGATCGATCGTTAAACGGGCCGGGGACCGGTTAGGTTGGGTCGTTCGTTCTCCCTACTCTAATTTATCAGTGTTTCTCTATAATATTATGCATGTATTATACATAAAAACCTTCCTCTTAAATCACTCTATCTATTTAAAAAAAAGCGCTTCAAAATCCGTTGCGTAGTTTTAAAGATTTAAGCACATATAGGGATAGGACGGGCGAGAGCGACTTTGTTTTATACTATGTTAAGATTAAGTGTTTGCTGAGATATGCAAAAAAAAACCTTAACCTTTTCACCGGATTTCAAAAAACCAAAAATTTTAAAATCCATTTTACTGGAAAATGGTGAATCTTACCGCAATGAAACAGGAGTACCTTTTTTCAACAAAAGATTTCAAGGCTTCGAAAAATTTCACCTAAAGTTAAAAAATCCTACAAATAAAAAACTTAGGGCAATATTCTCCCAACTACCTACCCAGTGGGACGCCACTGGAAGAAATACAGTTAAGCTAATAAAACCATTTATTGCGTCTAGCTATGGGTAAAACATGTATCAAATTTTGTTTTGATACCCCAATCGGTTTCTGAGATATTGTAAAAAAAACTGCTTATTGTCATAGTTCCAATTCGGGGGGCTCTAGCCCCATAGCGAAGCGGTTTTGAAGGTATATTAATAGAGGATTTTAGTCTTATTTTTGAATGTACTTTATCCCCTTAAAATATTGTCAGCTAATTTCGGGACACCCTGTATATATTAAGATGTTACAAATAATGTAAAGTTGTCTTATGTTCAACTTTTTTGTTTCTGAATATAATTCTTTTAAAGGATAAAGATAATCTTTATTGTATATAATTTTTAGAAACCTTTTTTGTAATATTTCTAATTTTTTATCCAAAGTTGTAATTATTCCTCCCCAACCTAAAATTCCGTAATTTAAATGAGTTTTAACTAACGCGCAATATCATATTTCCGTCTTACATTTAGCCCTACGTCATCCCAGTCAATGATAAGCTTCAAATTGTTGTCAATTATATTTTTAAGATTACCTATCATTTTCGTTTACTACTTCCTTGGAACATTGTTTCACTATCTTGCTCGCCGCATTGAAACAATACGGGTAATGGTAGTAACCCCATGAGGCGTTGGGTCTGAGTGTTTGAGCCAATTCCAATGTGTCTTCCATAAATATTACTGCAGACTCTTCGAATCTAAATTAAATAATTCGTCGTTATTGTTTTTTTAACCAAATAAAGTGAATACAGTGAGGACCTAAAGTCCGCCCCCCCCCCCTCTAACTTCTAAACCGTTCGGTATATTTTAATGAAATTTTGAACGATAATATTTGAGCAAGTCTTGCATTTTTTGACATACCAATGACAACTTTAAATGTCAAGATGACAGCTGGGTCCGCTTTTGGAATATTTTTTTAAATGGAACACCCTGTATATTTTAACATTTTCAAATTCCACATAAAATTATAATTATTTTTTATTAAGAACATTATTAGTCTATACTTCATAGTTTCCGAGATATTGACTCTCGAAAAGTGACATTTTTGAACTTTGACAGCTTATAACCTTCTAACAGTACGTCTTAGAGCAAAATGGCTTACATGTCCCTATCTTCAATTTTTATTATCTTTCCAAAAAAATCAACTTCCGGTTAAACTGGATGTAACTCGAAAGCAGGAAATATAGTTGTTCCGGTTTAACTGGAAGTTGATTTTTTTGGGAAGATAATAAAAATTGAAGATAGAGACATGTAAGCCGTTTTGCTCTAAGACGTACTGTTAGAAGGTTATAAGCTATCAAAGTTCAAAAAGTCACTTTTCGAGAGTCAATATCTCGGAAACTATGAAGTATAGACTAATAATGCATTTAATAAAAAATAATTACAATTTTATGTGGAATTTAAAAATGTAAAAATATACAGGGTGTTCCATTTAAAAAAATATTCCAAAAGCGGACACAGCTGTCATCTTGACATTTAAAGCTGTCAATGGTATGTCAAAAAGTGCAAGACTTGCTCAAATATTATCGTTCAAAATTTCATTAAAATATACCGAACGGTTTAGAAGTTAGAGGGGGGGGGGGGGGCGGACTTTAGGTCCTCACTGTATAGTCAAGTTAGTTTTATGCATTTATGCAACAAGGGTGTAAAATAGGTCTTTTTTATGAACGGGAATTTTTACAAAATCTCATGAAAAAGGCACTTTACGCACTAATTGCATACACTGTTTTTTCCGCTACCGAAAAATATACAGTGTGTATCAGCCAAATGGAATAAATTCGAAAATAAATACATGGGGTCCTGTCCGAAAAAACGCTCGGACACGTCGATTGGTATTTCTAGTTGCGCATTTTTTTCAATAAAAACTTTTTATATAGGGTGTGGCATGTAACTGTGGCCAATACTAACTTTCTTATTTTAAACACAACACCCTGTACAGGGTAGCCCATTAATAAGGGACGCCGGCTATATCTCGGAAACCATTAATCGTACAGCTTTCGGAAAAAAATTGTTATTAGTAAAGCGGTCATGAGAAAATTCTGGAAATTACTTTCAAGTTCCTCATTTCGCCGCAAGGGGGCACAATTAAAAATTAGTTTTTTAAATTTTAAATTTCTCCGAAAATTCCCATATTAAGGTATAACTCTGATTATATCATTGGAAAGCTTAGACAATTCTGCATCATTTTGGTTTAAGGCTGGTTGGCGTACCGACCTTGATAAGAGTGGGGGAAGCTATTGAATGTGTAAACATTAAAATCGCCGTAACTTCTAAACGATATCCGATTTTACTAAATTTAAGCTTGTTTGGAAGGGAAAAGTAAGTACCTTCAATCGTCGTATCGCTAGAGGGCGCAATTTGTAATAATAACAGTTTTTTTGATTTTATCCCGAAAATTCAAATCATACGGTATATCTATGACGTCATAATCGGAAAGTAGATGGAATTTACAAGAAAAGATGTGAAAACCGCAGTTCGATATCTTAGTTCGTTTCAGAGTTATTGCCAGAATAATTTTTAATACAAATTGCGCCCTCTATCAATTTTATTAGAAACTATTGTGTACCATTGGATACGACAATTAAAGGTACTTCCAAATAAGCTTAAATTTAGTAAAATCGGATAAATCGTTTAGAAGTTACAGCGATTTTAATGTTTACACTTTCAATAGCTTCTCCCACTCTTATCAAGTGAAAGTGTAAACATTAAAATCGCTGTAACTTCTAAACAACTTATCCGATTTTACTAAATTCAAGCTTTTTTGGAAGGAAAAGGTAAGTACCTTTAATTGTCATATCCAATGGTACACAATAGTTTCTAATAAAATTGCTAGAGGGCGCAATTTGAATTAAAAGTTATTGTTTTGGCAATAATTCTGAAACGAACAACAATATCGAACTGCGGACTTTACATTTTTTTTTGCAAATTTAATCTACTTTCCGAATATGATGTCATAGTTATACCGTATGAATTGAATTTTCTGGATAAAATTAAAAAAAACTTATTATTACAAATTGCGCCCTCTAATAATTTTATTAAACACTATCGTGTACTGCTGGATACGACGATTGAAGGTACTTACCTTTCCCTTCCAAACAAGCTTACATTTTGTAAAATCGGATAAGCCGTTTAGAAGTTACAGCGATTTTAATGTTTACACATTCAATAGCTTCCCCCACTCTTATCAAGGTCAGTACGCCAACAAGCCTTAAACCATAATGATGCAGAATTGTCTAAGCTTTCCAATGATATAATCAGGGTTATATGGAGGTATATGGGAATTTCCGGAGAAATTTAAAATTTAAAAAACTAATTTTCAATTGTGCCCCCTTGCGGTGAAATGAGGAACTTGAAGGTAATTTCCAGAATTTTCTCATGGCCGCTTTACTCATAATTTTTTTTTCCGAAAGCTGTACGATTAATGGTTTCCGAGATAAAGCCGGCCTCCCTTATTAATGGGCCACCCTGTACACTATTCAATTTTTGGATTCCTCAAAATTTTTTAGAGATATTTCGTGTATAGGGGAAAGGGAGGCACATTAAACCAATAGCTATCTATATCTTTGTTTGTATTTGAAATTGGCGCCCGTAAAAGTCACACAAATATCGGTTACAATCGCCCATCCATCTCCTTGAAATACAGTTGTTCTCTCTGGTTTGGTGGTTGACAAATAAATTTTATAGTGAAACTGGCTGTTCACAGTAAGTAATTAACTCATTTTATTTTACTGTTAGTTAACACATTTTTGCTGTAGTTTGCACGGCTTATGAGTCGGTATTGTTTACTATTATTGAAAATAAAGCTGATAAAGGTTTTCCAACATTAAAATTCACTGGCTAAATTTAACTTATTAGTTTCTGAAACATATAGGGATGGGGCACTTTCAACCATACATATACGGGGCACCTTCGACCAGTGTTTGAATCTGCCCCATCTCAGGAAAATCACGCATTTATACTGACACCCCTGAGAAGGACAGGCTGGAAGAATTGGAGAATGAAAGAGAAATTCGGAAGAAAAAGCAAGAAGAGCGAAAACGACAGAAAGTTATAAAGCAAGTTTTTTCAGAAAATAGGAAACTTAAGATGACAAGGAAAGATAGCACAAGCAGTTCTGATGAAGATCAATCGATATTGCTAGAATCAGACGACCAGAGTGATGATTTTAGTGAGGAAGAAAGTTCGTTAGAAGTATTAAAAGATGAATATGTCATTAATGAAAAGGAGTTTTTAGTAAAGTTTGTGGTAAAATCGACTACTATCCACTACGTCGGAAAAGTTATTGAAATAATAAAACCTACCGAATATATGATACAATTTTTACGCAGGAAGGTACCTGGATACAAATTTATTTATCCTCTTGTCGATGACATATCTGCTGTAAACCGTTCGGATGTAGTACTAAAATTACCACAACCAAGTTCAGCTAAAACTGCTAGGACATCAAGATTGCTTTACTTCGCCAAAAACCATTCCTCATATTTCATAAATTAAGAGCCTGTCTAGCTCTCCAATGTCAAAAATAACCTCGTATTAAAATTGCATAGGTATTAATATTTTTAATAATTAGTTTATTACTGTTATGTTGCAATAAAAATATCTCTTGTTTGTGTATTTTAATCAATTATTTATATATGGTTGAAGCTACCCCCGCATGTGGTGGAATGTACCCCACCGGAGGGGCAGTTTCAACCGTTTGTAAAGATTTTTTTAATTAACTCTTTATCCTATAAAAAAATCAAATTCTTGAATATTGGGATTGGTATAAGATATAATGTTTGTTGTGGTGGTGTATACATTCACGTTTATAATAATTAATTATTAACCAGTTGGTCGGCCATTTTACAAAAATTGGTTGAATGTGCCTCCCTTTCCCCTACAATATTCTGTACCTACCTTCAACTGTTTCGGAAATATTAAGTGTTTTCAGATTTATTGCAAAAATTAACAACACATTCAAAAACTAACGAGTAATAGATACTGTTTATTTCTTGATAATGTAAAAAACAAAAAAAACATTAATGTAGGAGATATTGAGAATGCTCGCCGTGAACGTCTTGGTAACATCCTAATCTTAAATAGAAATTTCTTCTAATGTTACTGAACATCTCAGGCGTGACAAATCTAATCTCAAGCGTTATTTGTCTTCTAAGCCGACGGGTTCAGTTTTGTATATATATATTTTTGACATAACCCCATAAGAAAAAGTCTAATGGCGTCAGATCATGGGATCTTGCTGGCCATTCCATCGATCCACGCCTGTCTTTTCACCGATTTGGAAATACTCGGCTGAGGTACTGCCGGACATCAGTGGCGCAGCGAGGGGGGGTTTTAGGGGTTAAAACCCCGCCCAGTCTAAGATGGTTTTTTACGGTTTAGACCAGGGCTGAAGCCTTTGAAAATGGTAAAAACAAATTCTGTATTTTCTAAATGAATACCTGTTTAAAGGCCGTTTAGACCAGGGTCGATAATTTTTGAAACCAAAAAAAAATAATAGTAGGATGAAACCCATTGGAAAAGGAAGAGAATATAATAAAAATGAAAGGAAAAATAATTTACGGGCGATTCGAGGTCGGGAAGTGGAAAGGCGTGAGTTTTTAAGGGTAGAAAATGATTTATCTTGATTTCCGGCAAAACTACAAGTCCTATGGAAAAACGTTAAATGGCAAAGTTGTAGATAATAAAAATATCTACAACTTTTTTATTTACACTTTTTTCATATAACCTCAAAATTTATGTGAAAAATTCAAATAACCAAGTTATTGGTTTTTTATTTTTATCTTTTAAAAGACATTTTTTTTTTCACGAAATTTGGTAAAAAGTTACCTTTTTATGTCCCAAACACACTGTAATTTTTTTGATTTAAAATATTTATTATTTCACTTTATTTTGACTTAATATCGAAAAAGCACCTTAATTTTCAATCGAAAATTCTCACGTCAAAATATCTGCTTTTTTAAAAAATTCGGTGGGCTTTTTGTTCGTTGAAATCTCTACTTTCTGATGGTGTAAAAAAGATATACATTACTTATTAATTATATTTAGAACAACTATTTTCGCATATTTTTTGCGATCTTTATGTTTTATGGATTTGTAATTTTTTTGTTCATCAATGTAACATGGAATGTTACTTTTTCGAGTAATTAAAGTATAAATTTTAATAAATAGCTCAAAATTGTACATAGTAATAATTAAAAAAAAAATTTAGGATTCGAGTTTTTTTCGTTTCTTTGCATTTTTTGAGAACATTTACCATAGTAATGTATATTTTTTTACACCATCAGAAAGTAGAGATTTCAACGAACAAAAAGCCCACCGACTTTTTTTAAAAAAGCAGATATTTTGACGTGAGAATTTTTGATTAAAAATACAATTTTTCTTGTAAAAGATAAAAATAAAAAACCAAAAACTTGGTTATTTGAATTTTTCACATCAATTTTAAGGTTATGTGAAAAAAGTGTAAATACAAAAGTTGTAGATCTTTTTATTACCTATAACTTTGCCATTTCACGTTTTTCCATACGACTTGTAGTTTTGCCGGAAATCGAGATAAATCGTTTTCTACCCTTAAAAACTCACCCCCATCCACTTCCCGACCTCGGATCGCCCGTAAATTATTTTTCCTTTCATTTTTGTAATATTCTCTTCCTTTTCCAATGGGTTTCATCCTACTATTATTTTTTTTGGTTTCAAAAATTATTGACCCTGGTCTAAACGGCCGTTAAACAGGTATTAATTAAAAAAATACAGAATTTGTATTCATACAAATTTTCCTACAGTATTAAAATTAACGACCAAATAAAAAAAAAAACGCTTTTTAAATTTTGAAATCCTGTTCTTTTTTTTGAAAACCCCCCCTAATACATCATTCTGGCTGCGCCACTGCCGGACATTGATTTGATAATATTCATCTGCTCTGTTAGAATTTCAAAAACACACGCCACTAAAATTGATTTCTCTGACTTCGCACAACCTGCTGCTCGCTATAAAATAATTCACTGACTGAGATTTTGGACCTATAATAATAATTGTACTGTGTTTTCACTATAATAGTTAATAAAAATATTTAATCTTACATTGTAGCACTACCGAGAATTACCGAATACCTACCTTTGTGCGGCTTCTTTCTTAATCCACGCATCCGGCCAATAAGGATGTTGTTGCCTCTCTATATCCTCAGATAAAATCTTGTAGGGCTCCAAATTGCCCCAATTTTGTCTAAAGATGGGCCTCCAACTTTCAAAATCAATAATACCAATGCCCGAAAAATCCTCGTCTGGTATTAACTGTAGCAAAATTTCGGTGAAAATCTGCAAGTGATTTGTTAGGTTTCCTTTCTGTGGTACGCCACCGTTCCTAAAATATCGTGTATGAGTCTTACCATCGCTTTTACTCGCGAAATGCATTTATACAATTTACTCGAAACCCTCTCTAAGCCTATCGAATTTATTTCAAGATATATTTGTTTACGTTAAAATAGTAAAGGACTTTTTGTACATTTGACTTATACCGTGCGAGCCAAAATTATTTGCACCATAGAGGGCCTTGCATCTAAGAACGTAATGCTTAGCCGGAGAGCTTAGTACCTATTGGGTGTCAGCCACTACCTGAATTAACAATCAATCAGTTATTCCATCATCTTTGACAGTCGTTACAAAAGTAATTTGATTCATCGCTAATTTTTCCAATTTCTTGAACAATACAATCCGGGTTTGTGCATGGACGATTTTTACGAACATTTTCCAAATGTTGCTTTTATTGCTGGGGATTTTTATCATTGCCTGAAAAGAACCGTGGCCGTGTTTAGGGAAACAGGTTCTATACAACACAAAAAAGGAGCAGGAAGACCATCTGTAAGAACAGAAGAACTTGTTGCAAACGGTCGTGAAATCATGCAAAATACGCCAACAAATTGTATAAGACGCCTGTCCCAAGAAGTGGGAAGGTCTTATGGAACATGCAGGACTATTCTTAAGAATCAGCTAAATTTATTTTCTTATAAAGTGTAAGTATTCCAAGAAATACAAGCCGTAGATTTTGAAAGACGCAGGAATTACTCTCAATGGTTTACCCAAAATTTATTGGAAAAAAATGATTTATTAGACCTGACATTTTTTTCGGATGAAGCCTGGTTCCACCTCTCCGGTTATGTGAATTCTCAGAATACACGCATGTGGAGTAGTGAAAATCCCAATTTTTTTATAGAGTCCACATTGCACCCTCAAAAAATTGGTGTCTGGTTAGCTGTTTCCCGAAGAAGAATTGTTGGTCCTATTTTTTCCATGACACAGTTACAGCACAGCGGTATGGAGACAATATTTTGAATCAATTTGTGGAGCAATTACTTGACGACGATCTACGTTTTGGAAATTTTCAATAGGACGGTGCAACCGCCCATACAGCCGCCAAAACTATTAACTACTTACGCAATTTTTTCGACGACAGATCAGACATTGAATTCCCACCTAGATCACCTTGTTTAACGGTTATGGATTACTTTGTTTTTCCTCATTTAAAGAACACTATTTTTAAAACACCAGTTGCAAATTTAGAACAATTACAAGAAAGGATTATCCAAGATTGTGGTAACATTTCTCCAGAGATGCTGGTCAACACTTTCGAAAATATGAAGATACGTGTGAGTTTATGCTTGGAGCATGGCGCGGTGGCCAATTTCAGCAATTTATGTAATTATTTTTCTTTTTCTTTCTGTATATTCTTACTTTGTTAATTTTGTAAACAACAAAAATAAATTTGTATTTGTCTACTTATTTTATTACTCATTGGTTTGGCATATCATGTCATAATATGAATTTGACAAAATTGTAACCTATATTTGGTTAGATATATCGTCCCCATATCATTGTGATCTAAACCAAGCCCTACGTTTTTTAATCCAAGCCCTCTTTGATGCAAATAATTTTTGCTCGCACGGTACCTAATCATTAAAGGATATTAAAAAAAATGAAACTATTTACCCGAACCATTTAAATTAAATTTCTAAACTTAATTAACAATTTCGAAAAGCCTTAAAAGTATGTTTATTTTAAATACAATCTATATTATTTTTAATGCCCAATTGAAAGGCATTTTTTAATACAATTTTAATTATACTAGGGTTCCTTAAATCTACTTTTACGGGTTTCTAAAAAATATCTAATTTTGGATTTATGCACTTATACAGTGTGTCCAAAAAAGTATGCAACATATGGGAAAGATTTTTATTACCGATTTCTCAGAAAATTTTATTCTTGCTAAAAGTTGGTGCATGCCTTAAAATTATAAACGCATATTTTATCTTTCACCTGTGGCTTATAGTAAGGGAGCAAACGCCATTTTTTCTAAATTGCTCCAAGACTGGACTTCACCGTACTAGGTGAAAATGACAAATAAATTATTAGTTATGTCCACTCGTATAAATAGAGTTGGATTCTGTTATAATTTTTATTAGAACCCAAGCTGGCTAAATATGTTTAAATATGCGTGCAACACGCTAATATCTAAACCCACCCGTATCATTGAAAAGTTTTAAAAGTTTGCAACTACTTAATACATTTTTATAATAAACGCATGATTAAGATAGTTGATTAATATTATTAAAATCGCGTAAATAAAAAATCGACCAGAGGCGTACCGTTTAGGGGAAAATAGACATTAAGAAAAAAAAATAAAAAGTTTAGACACAACTCAAATTTCGTATTTGGACTAAGTTTTTTATTTGCAAAATCATTTCCATATAATTTTTTTGTATTTGTACTAATTAAGGTACCTACTTTACTCTTAAGGCCATTTCGAAAAAATGACATTTGCTCCCTTACTATTAGCCGCAGGTGAAATATGAAATATGCATTTATAGTTTTAAGGCATGCACCAACTTTTATCACGAATAAAATTTTCTGAGAAATAGATAATAAAGAAGTTTCCCATATGTTGCATACTTTTTTGAACACACTGTATAAATGTAGCCCAGCCCAGGCCCAGGCAGGAGTGTTTTAGACTTTTTGCTTACCTCAAAAATATTTCCTTTCCTTTCTTCAGTATAGCAGGAAAATTCCCCGGATCGTATAAAATAACTAATTTCCCTCCTCTGAATCGAGCATTTTCATTCTGATTAATATTATATTTTTCCAGAATTTCGGAAAAATTTAATTTGAAAGAGTCGCATTGAAACGAAGGTACGTTCCAGAATACTGGCAATGGTTGTCTGTTCAATTTTATTTCGATATCATTACTGAAATAAAATAAAGAAATAGGTACATTTTTCTTTCTCCAGTAGGGGAATTTTGTTATGGCATAAATATATTCAGCCAGTCCAAATAATAACATACAGGGTTCATTTGAAAACTTCCCACCTCGCTTTTCCTGCTTTAAAATGAAAATGTGGAAAATCGCTCGGACCCGTCGATTTTTATTTCGAGGGAGACATCTTTTGCGTATATTGTCAATCTTGTTACGTCAAGCCCCTAGAAGGAAGGGGGGTAAGATCTAAATCTTAAATGGATACCCCTATTTTATATAATTTTTTTGGATTCTGCATAAAATTCTGAATATTTTTTAATAAAAGCATTATTAGTCTATACTTAACAGTTTCCGAGATATTAATTCTTGAAAAATTACATTTTTAAACTTTGACAGCGTCTAACTTTCTAACTGTACGTCTTAGAGCAAAACGGCGTACATGTCCCTATCTTCGATTTTTATTATCTTTCCAATAGTGTCAACTTCCGGTCAAACCGGAAATACTATATTTCTTACATCCGGTTTAACCGAAAGCTCATACTATTGGAAAGATAATAAAAATCGAAGATAGGGACATGTAAGCCGTTTTGCTCTAAGACGTACAGTTAGAAAGCTAGACGCTGTCACAGTTCAAAAATGTGAGTTTTCAAGAGTAAATATTTTGGAAACTGTTAAGTATAGACTAATAATGCTTTTATTAAAAAATGTTCAGAATTTTATGCAGAATCCAAAAAAATTATATAAAATAGGGGAGGGGTATCCATTTAAGATTTAGATCTTACCCCCCCCCCCCCCCCTCCCTCCTAGGGGCTTGAAGTAACAGTATTGCCAATATACGCAAAAGATGTCCCCCTCGAAATAAAAATCGACTGGTCCGAGCGATTTTCCACATTTTCATTTTAAAGCAGTATACAAAATATTAAGTATTAAATATCATTTAATAAAAAAAATTAATTTAATTAATTAATTTTCTATAAATAAATAAATCAACGAAAAATAATCTCGGCTAGCGGACTTTTAAGTGTGAAATGACCTGCATTTTGCATTAAAGTACACAGGCATGCCAAAAACAATGGAATACCTAGGTCCGAGTAGACATTGACAGCTGTTTCGTCCTTGTTAGGAACTCATCAGAATGCCACAACCCGAAGCAACTCCACCGATGCAGCGCACTGCTTGCTTAATAAATTAGCAAGTAAAGTATTTTTAACAATAAATGGTCGACTCCGTTTAACTACCTGGGACGTTGTGCAAGAGCTGGGCCACAAAATGCAAATAAACTGTGGGTAAGGGTCGGATTATAATTTGTAATTATAGCAGACAGGTAATATTTAACTATCTTGTGCTTGCGATAACATCTTTCAGTCTCTGTGTTTCTTAGGAAGTGTTCAAGTTGTACTACGGTTACGATACAATAATTTTAAATTATTTACCAAAAATTTATACGTATAAATACAGATATTATGTAGCGTCCATGCGTAAACATTAATAGTGGTTCTTCTAGTGTTCCGTTGAAGACAAACCACTTATCTCTTGATTCTAAAAACATTGTAAAAAATATAGTTATTTACTTGACCAAGGACTTGAGGCGAGTGCTGCCGCAAGTGTAACAAGTGATATGACTAAGGTGCCTCTTACTACAGTAAGACGAATTGCAGTAAATCCTGTCAAATCAAGAAAAAGCGTATACAGGGTGTAACAAATTCGTTTATCACTACAAGGATCTCGTAAACCGTAAGAGATACGAAGATGGTTAAATGGGGGCAAAGTTGCACAATTTGATGCCTAATCATAATCCATAAAGAAATTATATAGATTCCGAGTACTTCCGGAGATATTCGAAAGAAACCGAAAAACTAACTGCCAATAAGATTTTTTTTGTTTTGCGCCCTTAATGTAGGAGATAAAAGAAAACCAATCACACCTTTTTAGGGCCACTTTTAATCCTTTAGAATATGTAATTAGTTTTGCCATACAACGTTTCATTTTCCTGAAACCATCATTAATTTCACTATTTTAAATTCGGACCTGGATTTTTTCCATTTTTCAATAAAAGACCTAGGACATCTTTATTCAAAGCCTAGGCTAAATAGTAATTTTAAAAAAGAATTAACGCTCTAATGTAAATTTTATTAAGATTTTTCTAATCCGACCCTGTGTTACACAATACCCATTCGTTTTATTACCCACGTCATCTTTTGTGTAACAATTTAAACTAGGTAGCTCCTTAAATGAATACTATAAAATTCGTAAAATTGAGAATAATCGTAATACAAATTTTTGCTAATGATATTAGATTTTATTTAATTAACAATATTTTATAATATTAATAAAATGAATTAAAACTTTACGAAAAACATTGTAAGCAATATTAGCAAAATAAAAAAAATACTCCTGAATAAAAGAAGTTGCCATATAAAAATTTATTATTAATTACGTATTCAAAAATGTTTCCCTGGACAGCGATACATTTTCATGTCGTTATTAAAACGAAATGGTATTGTATAACACAGGGTCGGATTAAAAAAATCTTAATAAAATCTACATTAGAGCGTTAATTCTTTTTTAAAATTAATTTTTAACCTAGGCTTTGAATAAAGATGTCCTAGGTATTTTATTGAAAAATGGAAAAAATCCAGGTCCGTATTTAAAATAGTGAAATTAATGATGGTTTCAGGAAAATAAAACGTTGTATGGCAAAACTAATTACATATTCTAAGAAAGGATTAAAAGTGGCCCTGAAAAGGTGTGATTGGATTTCTTTTATCTCCTACATTAAGGGCGCAAAACAAAAAAAATCTTATTGACATTTTTTTGGTTTCTTTCGAATATCTCTGGAAGTACTCGGAATCTAAATGATTTCTTTTTGGATTACGATTAGGCATCAAATTGTGCAACTTTGCCCCCATTTAACCATCTTCGTATCTCTTACGGTTTACGAGCTCCCTGTAGTGATAAACGAATTTGTTACACCCTGTATTTACCGGTTTCAAGAAAAGTATCGATGAAGGCGATAAGACCATAAATCTACACCATGTACGAAAAGCAACGTGTCCCCACATTAAAGAGTCTAAAACAGCGGCTCACTAATGACAAACCCCAAATAAACTGCAGCATCACTAGTCTTTGGAGAATTTTGTCTGCAATGGGCTTCAGATATAACGAATTAAATATCTAAAGTCCTACCCTGTAGTGTATTTGCTTGTTGATTGTGTATAACAATGGGATTAAACCGGTAGTTTTATTGCAATCAATAAGTCGATACCATTTAGGGTGAAAAATACTTTAGTAAATAAGCCGCAACGCCATCACGGTGGAATCAACAACGGCCGGATAGCACGCACCCTGGTGGGTACTTCTAGTGCAATCTATTTCTGTATTTGCCAATCAAGCAGACTGATGTGGAGAAGTACGAAATGTCGTACCCTATACTGGAGTGTGTTTGCGCCGTTTTGTTTTTGAGTCCTTTCACATCCACACTTCATTGTACCTGAATTTTGCATTGTTGATTCCAACGTGATGGCGTTGCGGCTTATTTACTACTTGCTATTTTATTAAGCAGGGTTTAAATGCGCTGCGGTGTTATCAGTGGAGTCGCTTCGGGTTGTGGCATTCTGATGAGTTCCTACCAAGGACGAAACAGCTGTCAATGTCTACTTGGCCCCAGGGAATCCATTGTTTTTGACATCCCTGTGACTTTCACTGCAAAATGCAGGTCTTTTCAAACTTTTTTCTATTTGACGTTCATAATAAGTTCATTATGAACTTGAAATGAAGTTCATAATGAAGCTATTTCGATACGCGTTTTTTCTTTATTTGATGTTGGTAACATTGAAATTGAAAAATTGACGTAAAATCACGTATTTTGAAATTCAAAAATAATTAGCAAAATCGCCCGAATTTCCGAACGCTCTGTATATGTACCGAATGTACAAGGATTACACAACGTATTCCGTTCAATTTTAAATCTCATGTCGCTAAAATAATTTTAGAATCTCGTGGTGAAAATGGGTCAATAAATCAAAAAATGACAGTTCCCAAATTATTTTTGTTGTCCAGAGGTTACTATGATAAAAAATAGTATTACCAACATAAAATTTAGACATAAAAATTTAAAGGATTTATTTTCTTTTTAAATATGTATTTTTTATTGAAAAAACTACAAATAGAAAAAATAGTATAAAGCACTTGGTTCATAAGGCGTGTTAGCGCACGTGTTAATTAAAAAACTCGCCACTTCGTGGCTCGTTTTTTAAATTAGACGCGTGCGCTAAAACCGCTTCTTATAAAACGTGTACTTTAATATACTATTATGTCCGCACGAGTCTGCCGTTCACCGAACGACGCGTAGCGGAGTTCGGTGAAGCAGCCGAGTGCAGGGAAAACATTTTCCGCACGTGTTAGGTACAATAGTTTTTCTACAGACGTGTGGAAATAAGTAACACATGTTTTAAAGAAATTAAATAATTTTTAATTAACTATAACAATCACATACATATGTAACAGTAACTAATTCTGAAAAAAAAAGTAATAACTACAAGTTATAATTGATTTTGACATAATCGTGCCAAAAAAATTTTCCGCACTAGTGTGGAAAAACCAATTTTCCGCACGGATTTTTGACATAATCGTGCTGAAAAATTTTTCCACACGTCTGTAGGAAAAATATTTTTCGTTGATATAAATTATACGGACTCGATTATTCTACTTTTTTTACATAAATAAAGTTCACCATGTGACGTCACGTAGTAGGAATGGACTGCTCTCGCGCTATTTATTGTAGTACGCTTTGACGTCACAAGCAAACTTTAATCGCTTCTATTTTTAATCCGGAGGTTTAAAAAAACATTTCTTTGTGCGTCTTTTGAAGATATTAGCTTACGCTTATAACGTATTATTTAAATGTATTTTTCAAGCATGTTCCCTAGCTATCAGGCTTTTTGGTTGACACATTCCAATTCGATATACCTAGTACAGAGTTGTTAACATCAAAAAAATTATTACCTTGTCGGACTTCCATTGTCTTTATTTTGTTAGTTAACATAACGTTTCGGTTAGTTAGTATCTCTAACCGTCTTCAAGTGTAAACTAAATTACAATTATAAGGCTACCGTCTTAAATACTATTCACGTGCAATGAAGCTTGATGACTTCGCCTACGTGCTTATTGGAGTGTGAAGTTTGAGCTGTTGGTTTTGGACAAGGAGAGGCTTCCAGATATTGGGGATATCTATACTTGGTTTACTAAATATATAGATATTTTGATTCATGAAAGCTGCTTCTTTGAACTTACGTTTTCTCCAGTGCTGTTCCGTGTCCAAAACCTTGGCTTCTGACCACTGTATATTATGCTGGTTGGTCCAGACATGTTCCGCTATACCCGATCTCGAAGTTTCACCTCTTTGAGTATGTTTCAGATGTTCTTTAACTCGTACGGGAAGAGGTATTTTTCTCTTTCTCCAATGTACGATTCGCCACACTCGCAAGGGATTTGAATATATTATAGTTTTTGGTTATCCTTCTAATCTTTTCAGAAATCCCCTTGACATAAGGTATTGTAAGAAATGCTTGGCTCCTCTTTCGTTTCTGTATCTATTGGTTTTTACTTCGCGCGATTTTTAAGTTTTGAGATGGTATTAGTTAAAAAGGTTCAAGGGTAACCGTTTTGTTTTAAATCTTTTTTGATGTTTTCAATATTAAGGTCTTCCGGATTGTTGCAAACGTTAGATGCTTTGTGATAAAGAGTTTGAAGTATGCCTTGTTTTATGGAGTTTGAATGATTCGATCCGTGATTAAGGTATTGCACCATGTGAGTGGGTTTTCTGTACACTGAAGTTTTTATGTTTTCAGCACTTCGTTTGACGAGAACATCGAGAAAAGGTAGACTGGAATATTTTTCTGTTTCCATGGTAAATTTAATGGATTGTTTTATACTATTAATATGTTCCAAAAACCGTATCAGCTCTTCGTTGCTGTCTGTCCACATAATAAAGGTATCATCAACATATTTAAGCCAAAGTTTAGTAAAAATTTAAGGTAAAAGTTACAAAATAAAGGCAATGGAAGTCCGACAAGGTAACACAAAATTTTTTTGATATTACTTCATTGTCTACCACCTTCAAACAAACACAAAGTTGTTAACGTTCCGGGATGCCATTCTTGGACACACTGGGTGGCAAAGTTAGAGGAGACAAAGTAGCGATAGCGTCTTTACACCAACGTTCCCGTAAAAGACGCCCCAAATGTTATCAAAAACAGACTTCAGGAAGACCATACTCTACAGGAAAGAACAACGCTCCCTATTAATGCCATCTTGGAACTATTAGAATGCTGCCTCAACAATTCCTACTTTCAAGAAAAGGATAGATTCTTCAACCAAGTAGACGGACTACCGATGGGCTCATCTCTCTCGCCAATAATCGCCAACATATACATGGAATGGTTTGAATCGAAAGCAATGGAACAGGCAAAGAAGAAACCAAAAATGTGGCTGAGATATGTGGATGACACCTTCATTATTTGGAATGGAACCGATAACGAACTAAGAAATTTTCTAGATCACCTCAATAGCTTAACACCAGCAATCAAATTCACCATGGAGAAAGAGGAAAACAACCAATTACCGTTTCTAGATGTCAACGTGAAGAAAAATGGTAATAGCATCCAAACTTCAGTATACAGAAAACCTACGCATGCAGGTCAGTATCTCAATTTTACTTCAAATCACTCAAACAACACGAAACATGGCATAGTTAAAACCCTCGTGGATAGAGCAATTACAATCTGTAACTCGGAAGAAGCACTTAAAAAGGAAGCTCACCACATCAAGACCGGCCTTAACAAAAATGGCTACCCCACAAAATTAGTTGACACAATATTGGAAAACCGTAAGAATCGACCCAACGCGCAAAAAGTAGACAGAGAGGCACAACCAACACTCAATATTCCGTATGTCAAGGGAGTATCTGAGAAAATAAGAAGACTAGGACAACGATATAATATCAGCACCGTATTCAACTCGAGAGACACCTTAAGAAGCCACCTGACGAAGACAAAGCCTATAAGTCAAAAAGATAGGAAAAACTGCGTCTACCAGATCCCCTGCGAGTGCGGCCAATCGTATATAGGTAAGACATTAAGACCACTCGAGACAAGGATTAAAGAACACAAAAACAATACGCTAAAAGGAGAGACCGAAAAGTCAGGTGCAGCTGACCATGCCTGGAAACATGGCCACCATATCATGTGGTCAGAAGCTGAAATCCTACATAAGGAGCCACACTGGAGGGAAAGAAAGTTTAAGGAAGCTGCTACTATTCACCAGAATCCAGGCTGTTTTAGTAAACCATCGTTAGACTTAAGAAATATCTGGAAACCTTTGTTAGATAGATGTAAGCTTAGGATAAGATCGCGTGCTAACTGAACGCATGACTGCACCCACCTCAGTTGTGCTTCGGTGCACCTAGCTAGTATAAATAGTGTTGTAGTTACTTTACTTATTTAGTATTCACCTGAAGACGACTGGAGATACTTACCAGTTGAAACGTTGTGATTTAAAACAAATAAAGACAATGGAAGTCCAAAACTCTTTCATCATTCTAGCGATAGCTTTGTTTCCCTCTGTGCGATACCCAAATATAAAAATATGAATGTGTGTTTAGTTTAGTGATGTATAATTTGGAATAAAGTCAGAAAATTCCGTACCAGTTTTTTTTTTGCGAAATTGCTTGGGGACGCGTATTAACATTTTAAGTTGTGGCCTTTTTAAAAAAATAAATATAGTTTAAAAAACACGCTTTAATAATTAATCAAACTAAAAAGCGGAAAATAAATATAGGTTAAAATAATTCTTGAAATTCTTAATATAGACAGAAAATAATAATGAACGATAAACATTAGTATTATAGTGAAAAAAAGCGTGGGGCGCTTTGTGCTATATTTTTCGTATATCAAGCACCCCACGCTTTTTTCACAATAATACTAATGTTTATCGTTCATTATTATTTTCTGCCTATATTAAGAATTTCAAGAATTATTTTAAACTATATTTATTTTCCGCTTTTTAGTTTGATTAATTCAAAGCATGTTTTTTTAGTTTTTTTAAACTATATTTATTTTTAAGTTTGTTATTATTAAGGAAAAATTTTTTTTTTGGGTAGGTTGAGCTAGATTAGTAGATTATTGTATTGTCAGCGGTTCTTGATAAGTCTACAAAATTTAAATTAAATCTGACCGTTTAAAGTGGGTCAAAATCGGGTTTAAAGAAGTCGGTTACAAACATACAGGCGAAGCTAACAAAAGTGTGTTAAAAAATGTTTAAACCGTATGTCCGAAATATGACGATATAGATAATTTTTTTTAATGGCAACCCCAGTGTTTTTTTTACTATTCTTAAGGTGCATATTAAGTTATACATAAGTACCAAAATTAAAATTTTTATTCTTTTTTTATGTTGATGAGTTAAAAGCACGAATAAGATATACTTAGTGTCGTAGGTTAATTTCTGCCGAAGTAATTAAAAATGTTTAAAACGAGTTTTACTTGCGTTTATGATATTTCCAAATAGTGAATGGACAACATTTTCACTATTTATTAACGAGAAAGTATTAAAGATGGATAGAAGGTTTTTCTTATTTCTCAATTAAATTAATTTTTGTTTCATTAATATTTTATAAATGTCAAGGAATAAAAATTTTAAATTTGATACTAATATACAGTGTGTATCAGCCAAATGGAATAAATTCGATAATAAATACATGGAGGCGTGTCCGAAAAAACACTCGGACACGTCGATTGGTATTTCTAGTTGCGCATGTTTTTCAATGAAAATTTCATACCTGTCATTCTAAGCCAATTACACACTTTCATTTCGACAGTTACCAATGACAACCTTCAAATTTTTCGGAAATTTTTCTCCTCCTGCCAAGCTAGGCGAACAAAATTAATAAGTGGAAATTTGTTCTTGACAGCTATCATATGATCCGAAAATCAGTATTCAGGATCAAATTTTGGTATTTAATGTTTTTATTCATTTTATAATACTAAATAAATACAAATATTTATTTACCAAATATTTCTTTCATTAAGGCTAAATATTTTTGGAATTCTGGTTCGAACTCTTCTCTTCGTAATGGAGAATAACAAGGATAATGGTTATCTTCCCTTTCCACTTCTATCAGATGTCTATGTTTAATATAATAGATGTAATGTCCCCTATTTCAGAGCAAGATTTACAAACACCGTAGGGCTTAATAGTATATTAAAGTACACGTTTCATAAGAAGCGGTTTTAGCGCACGCGTCTATTTTAAAAAACGAGCCACGAAGTGGCGAGTTTTTTAATTGACACGTGCGCTAAAACGCCTTATGAACCACGTGCTTTATACTATTTTTTCTATTTGTAGTTTTTTCAATAAAAAATACATATTTAAAAAGAAAATAAATCCTATAAATTTTTATGTCTAAATTTTATGTTGGTAATACTATTTTTTATCATAGTAACCTCTGGACAACAAAAATTATTTAGCGAACTGTCATTTTTTGATTTATTGACCCATTTTCACCACGAGATTCTAAAGTTATTTTAGCGATATGAGATTTGAAATTGAACGGAATACGTTGTGTGATCCTTGTACATTCGGTACATATACAGAGCGTTCGGAAATTCGGGCGATTTTGCTAATTTTTTTTTAATTTCAAAAGACGTGATTTTACGTCAATTTTTCAATTTCAATGTTACCAACATCAAATAATGAAAAAACGCGTATCGAAATAGCTTCATTATGAACTTCATTTCAAGTTCATAATGAACTTATTATGAACGTCAAATAGAAAAAATTAGTTTCTTGATTGTTTACTGCCATGATTTAATTATTGTGAACTAAAGAAGCACGTTTAAGAAATAACTGTCGACGTGACGTATATAGCAGAGACGATTTTGACATCACAAGCCTAAGCCTACTTGACTGTGGTATCTACTATCTACCTAGATTTTAAAAATTGTTTTATCTGGCATAACTAGCCTAAACTAGACTATACTATGCTTTCCCTTTGTTTTAGTAAATGAAATGTAGTAAAAATAAATAAAAAGGATAATTTTCACTTATATTTTTTGCATTTCGTTTAACTAAACGGTGAGGAAACTTTTTTTGAAAGTTTAAGTATTCCCATAATTATGGATAATTTCAATAAAATAATTCAAATAAATTTTAGGTGTGAAATTTTCTTACCGAATCCCCCGCGTCCTTGAATTAATATCCGGAAATAATTCGAGCACTAGGGAGATAATAAGTGAACACTTTTTATACAGGGTGTATCATGTAACAGTGGCCAATCCCAACTTTCTTATTTTAAATGCAACATCCTACATATTATTCAATTTTTGGATTCTTCAGAAATTTATACATATTTCTTGTACAATATCCTATACCTATCTCCAACTGTTTCGGAAATATTAAGTGTTTTCAGATTTATTGCATTTCAGTGTTTCTTTTTACTGATGTGAAATAAAAAGAAGGTATAAATAGTTTTGTTTACTTTGGTTTAAAACTCCTGACCTTAGCAAATTGTTGTCTGTTTGCATGACAGTACCTATAGTTGTCAGTGTTATAGTCGTTTGATATGTAGTATCAGAAAAATGGTTTATTTAACAGAAATGCACAAAAACACAATTCTACAGATGATTGGTTATGAAGATAAGAAAACACGGACACAAATGGAAGTTGCTCGCTTATTTCATGAAAAATTTCCAAACTTGCCGCCTACAACTCAAGGGAAAAATTAGTAAAATAGAAAAGCAGTTTCGCCAGCTTGGACATGTAAGGCAGATAAAAAAGTAGTTGCCAATGCAATAAGTGATGATACCAAATTAGATATTGTGCTTGAGTTTGAGAAAACCCACATACTTATAGTCGAAAAACATCCCCAATATTCGATGTTAGCTATTCATCGATTATTTTAGCATTACAAGAAAATAAAATGTATTCCTATAAAATGATACCTACTCATGAGCTCATGGAGAACGATTTTGATAGACGAACGTATGTTTGTGAACAAATTATGATATTGTTAGATAACAATGTGATCCAATTAGAACATATTTTGTTTCCTGATTAGTGCACCTTGGCACCTTTACACTTCACGGTCATGCTAATCGTCAGAATTGCCGCTATTAGTATAGGGAGAATCCTCACTGGATTAGAGAAGAACATACGCAATATCCTGAAAAGTTAATGTTACGACAGAAATAGTTGCAGATCATATCATAGGTCCCTTTTTCATTAATGGCAATTTAAATGGCGATAATTATTTAACACTGCTAACTTTGACCAACTTATATCCTGATCCAGCAAACCCACAAATTCCAGCGAATATGATATGGTTTCAGCAAAATGGAGCACTGCCCCATTACCAAATCAATGTCCGGCTACACCTCAACCGAGGATTTCCAAATCGGTGGATAGGGAGGCGTGGATCAATGGAATGACCAGCACGATCTCCTGATCTGACACCATTAGACTTCTTCTTATTGAGTCATGTCAAAAATATTGTATACAGAACTAAACCCATCGACTTAGCTGACTTAAGAAAACGACTAACGCTTGCGATTAGATCGGTCACGCCTGAGATGTTCAGTAACAATAAATTAAATTTCTATTAACTAAATATTTGGACGTTGCCAAGACGTTCGCGGCGAGCATTTTCAACATCACCTACATTAATGTTTTTTTGTTTTTTACATTATCAAGAAATAAACAGTATTAAATAAAACATTATTTTTGTATTCAGCGTAATATATTCACTATTGCCTAGCGCTTTCGGCCCATTATAAGGCCATCATCAGGGCTTAGGTTTCGTCAAATTATGTCCAGGAGACAAGAAACATATTAAAAAGATATTTTGAAAATTTCTGAACAAATTTTCCTGGTACAGGTTTCAAATTATAAACAACACCTAGGCAATAGTGAATATATTACGCTGAATACAAAAATAATGTTTTATTTGATAAAATACGGCGTACAACCGACTCTCCTTTTCATATAAACAGTATTACTTATTAGTTTTTGAGTGTGTTGTTCATTTTTGCAATAAATCTGAAAACATTTAATATTTCCGAAACAGTTGAAGATAGGTATAGGATATTGTACATGAAATATGTCTAGAATTTTCTGAAGAATCCAAAAATTAAATAATATACATTTGCATTTAAAATAAGAAAGTTGGTTTTGGCCACTGTTACATGACACACCCTGTATAAAAAGTTTTTATTGAAAAAAATACGCAACTAGAAATACCAATCGACGTATCCTAGCGTTTTTTCGGACACGCCACCATGTATTTATTATCGTATTTATTGCATTTGGCTGATAGGTACACACAACCCGTTTTACTACTTCTAATTTATTGATGTCGACTGTCAAATATGAGAAATATGTCCAATGCAATGACAATAATGAATTAAACTCTTAACGTTCCAGTGTTTTTTTTATAGAAATATCTGATACAAATTGTAAATAACCACCAATACCATCGTACATCAAATTCCCCAAAATATAGGTTAGTTTTTAACAAATTTTATATATTCTGCAAATTTGCAGACGCAAAGCATGATAAACATTTTCTGAAATTTAATATTGTCACTTGCATCTTCAAACTGCTACTTGCAGCTGCAGACTTTAGATACAGCGCTTCTGTAATCTCACCCTCAATTTGTAACTATTTGGGGAATTTACCAGTGTGACTCGGAGAACGCGGTAGGTATATAACGATTTTTTTTTAATATGGCCAAAACGGAAATACAACTGTCCTTCCTTGTTCAAAAAGTCGATAATTCATATAAAAGCCCAAGCTATTATTTATATAAATAAACTAATTTAGTTTTCAATAAAAAGGACACTTAGAGTGCAAAATAAAAGAAATAACCCGATAATTTTCTTAAAAAAAGACCCTTCTTGTCCACTTCCGCACCTGTCCTACGTAGCAACTGCTAAATTGGATACAATTTAATTGTTTGATCAAAATACAATTATAATAAAACCAATATATCATAGATTTGGTTATTCTTTCTACTAAAATATTCAATGACATAACCGAGATAACCCGCAATAGTCTTTGCACTATTAGCTTTCTAGGACTGTCACCTCGGAAAAATGTCCATTCCGCACCTACGAAATCCACACATTAAGACAGCGTCAGTTTGGCATCAGTGCGTTTTTATCATTTCTGGTTTTGTTATAGTGGTATGCGCAAAACAGTTAATTAAAAAAAGAAAGTAAAAATGCTCACTTTCTTGCGTGTCCTCTCTGCACCGCAGTTTCCGTTTACGTTACGTATTTCTTTTAGAAAAATAGATTATGGTATGGTGCATTTTTAGGTCGGCAAAACATAACCTAAGAATAATTCGAATCAACGTTGTCAGATTTTGTAAATAAATTAAAAAGTCAAAAATGTCCATTCGGCACCGTCCGTTCCGTGCCTGTTTTACGTTGGTGCGGATTGGACAGTTAGGTGCGGATTTGAAATAAATAAGTATTTATCGGTGTTGGTTAATGGTAATGTTGTCTTTTCTTAGTACTTATTTGAAATTTACATTTTGGTTTTTATTAAATAGTTCTTTACCTTTTTATATTGATTTAATCGAATTTAATCATATACGATGTCCAATCCGCACCTTAAGTGTCAAGTCCGCAACTTTTGTTAAAACGGTTAAAAAAAAAGTTGAGGCACCCAATTAATATTTTTAGTCTATTTTTTATAAAGACTCGAAACGTTCTTTAATTTTAATTTCCTTAAAATATTCTAGGGGCATTTACCGATGAAAAATATATCCCAAAATATTATTTTTATATTTGGGTCAATAAATTTTCCTCTTAGTTTTTTTCAAGATATAGTATTTTATTCACAGAAGATATATTTTTTGAAGATCTGGACGTCTATTCTCCAATTTAAGAGAAGTGGACGCTGTCTCGCGAGAAGGGACAATTCGCATCATATGCTCACATCGTATATGGAAATGAATAGTAATTTTAAGTTTCAAGAATACAGTTTAAACATTTTTAAGAGAAAAAGTAATCACTTCTCTTGAAATGATCATTCGCCTATTGCGAGAATAGACGTCCTGTTGTAATTTAAGTTTTGTTAATATATAATGCATAATTTATTCTTACTTTTTAGCATAAAAAATTGCCTTGGGTTTTATAAGGTGCGGAATGGACAAAATTATCGACCTTTTTGAGCAAAATAGCGTTTTGAGACCTTATTTTACAAAAAGTTGTTGATTTTATTCCCGAATATCTATCGTCACACCTTTGTTAAGTAAGGCAAATAACAAAAATATTAATATCTAAACTTTAAAAAATTAGAGTATAAAAAATGGGTTTGGCCATAATAAAAAAAAATCGTCTTATATTATTCGGGATATTCCACCCAGGTATGGCATCCGCGGCGCAAAACATGGCAACGCCTGCTTCCTAGCGGTAGCAATTGAAAATACGAAAGTGAAAGTTTTGGAATTTTGACATTAGAAATGTTAGGTTATTGTAAAAATAGTAATGAACTTTAAACGTTCTTACGTGTTAGGTGAACGTTATAACAAAACGATATTATAACCTCCTGAGACCTGGCGTCCGTTTAAATGGACATTCCCTTTTTATTTGTTATTTTGGTAACAGCCGCAATTACAGCGTGAAGTCCCACGGTCCACCGTGGTGGACATACATATGAACGCACACCGCGACAGCTTCATTCCAAGAATATTTTAAGGCGTCTACTGCTGTTGTAAACAGGTGATAAAATCGCTTAATTTCGCAGAGAAACAATTGATGGTAAGTAGCTAGTAATATTGAGTTATAATTGTATTTTTTTTTATTAAACTTGTTGTTTAGGATATAGTGAATAGAGAGTGATAGAGTATTAAGGTTTTGGCAAAATATTATCTATTTTTTTTAAGCCTAAAACTACTACGTCCATTTTAGTGGACGTCAGGTCGTTTAGCATACAAAAATGATTCTAGTATTTTTTTTTGTTTTAGCTATCTTTGGTAAGAAAACCTATTTAAAGCCTGGAAAGGATGACGAAAAGCTTCTAGAATGCCTAAAAAACTCTGACTTGTCCGATTGTGGAAAATTTTCAACATTTTCCACTTATTTGACATGGCGATTGCAAATTCTTGGATATTTTACAGAGATGATCGAAAGCAACTTGGGTATACCAACAAATCCGTTATGAAATTTTTGGAAATTAAAATAGGTGTGTCTGAGTGGTTACTCAAAGATACCAATAATGAAAATTCTTTGGACTTTACCAATACTCTCCCTTTGGTCACAAGAAGCACTTCAAGTACCAGACGATTACCTCAAAGCCGTTCGTCAAAAACAAGTATTCAACACTTTCCTGCAATGGCTTCTGACTTAAAGAACTCTGTTAGATGTAAGAATCCTGGGTGCAAGCAAAAAACAGTTTATTGTGAAGCATGTGATGTATTTTTATGTTTTACAGGAAACAAAAAGAATTTCACAAAAAATAATTTGTAACGATACCGCCCTAATGTCCATTTCAATGGACTTAATTTTTTTTCAATAAAGGAACAAAAAAAAAATTTGAAAAAATTCACATGTGTTTTTTTGACCATAATTAATATAAATACTAAACTATTATCGAAAAATTTAAAAAACTAAAGGCTCGGGTCTCAGGAGGATAAGACAGCACCAGGTCTATAAGGTAAATGATTTAGTTTCACTTTACAAATAAGTGTCATAATATGATAGAATGTCCTCTATAGATAGTGAAATGTAGAGTCGGCGCAAAAATACGTTTATGAATGAAAGGGATTTATCAATATCATTTCAAAATACGTATTTTTGTTATAATGGCAACGATATATTAAAAATTGTTGTAAAAAACGAATAAAGTTATACTAATTACGAATTTACCCAAAGATAACCAAACTATTCCAACTACACGTACATACCTGAGAGCAAGCAGCAAACTATTAAAAATTATTAATATTTGTGATAAAATCATTATTTGGTAACTCACTGTAACTATCAATTTTAAAAACTAATGCTCTTGACTTAGTTACCTTATTTTTATATCTTTATTATACATGTGCAACGTTATTTACCATAATAAAAATATAGAGTCATTTGGGGTGATTCAGCGCAATGTATATTATTATAGATGTGTATTGCTAGTATCTTCTTATATAATTTCGTTAGTACATTATGCCCTTCGATGTAGGTATCCCAGTGAGACTGCGTATAAGAAAAAAATACGAAACTAGAAAAATATCCATACAAAAAGAACTCACTGTGAGTTGCTTATAGTAACAGGGGTACGCAAAAATAAACTGGAATTTGTTATACCAAGCTGCCACTTGCAGTGGCGTAGCGTGCAGGGGGCCAGGGGGGGGGGCGATCTCCCCCCCCCGCCCTTTGAATCCTTTCCTAAACGGCGCCCCCTTCCCAGTTCCAGGTTTTAATTAGGTTGTAATTTGTTTATAACTTTTAGAGTATAGAAATAAATAAAATAAACCTGTTACCTATTTCGAGATTCTATTTTATTTTCACTACTGAATTTAATTTATAATAAAAATATTTTGCCACGACCAATAATTTGTATTTTTTCAGTTATTTTGCTTTAGCAATTAAAAATTGCTTGAAATCTCTAATTTACTAGGAACTAAATTTTATCTTTTTAAAAGTGTGTTATTGTCGCCAATGAGAATATACCTGAGAGTTTTAACAAAATTCCCCTTGCTGGTTCATATTTTGTTTTCATGTGGCCATTTTAGAAATGACGAAACAAAAACTTTATTTCTCTTGCCAAAATTTACTAAATAAACGAAATTATACATTAGCAGTGAGGCGCTCTTTGAACAAGGGCGTAGATAAAGGGGTAATTACCCCCCCCCCCCCAGGACTCATACTGAGCCATAAAAACGAAACACTTTTTTACTTGATCAATTTTTTTTGTGATTTTCTTAAGGATCTTGCGTATTTTATATTTTTCCTATATTATACTTGAAAATCAGACATCATTGAAAAAAGGGCGTGGCACCCAAAAATTTTTCGGCTGCGGCGCTATTTCTTTTGGCGCCGCAACCTCTTTAATCCCCCCCCATAAAAAAACACTACCACGCCCTTACCTTTCGCCCCCTCCGCCCCTTCAACCACGCTACGCCACTGGCCACTTGGTACAATGGGCCTATTCACAATAACCGAATTCATCATATTTAGCATTAACATCCTGAATTAGAACCTATTGAAAATACTTTTAAATTAAATCTAAACGTTTAAAGTGGGTCAAAATCGGGTTCAAAGAAGTCGGTTACAAACAAACATACATACAAACTCGAACAAACGACAAAAATTTTCAAAAAAAAAAAAAAAGAAAAATTGTCAATTACGGGTAGAATTTTTTTTTCTAATTTTTCTCTATTCTTAGTGACAATATCTATACGACCCCACGTTTGTTTCATTACTATCGGTTATTGTAATAATTCTGACATATTGACAGGTGTAAAATTTTGATAAGAGAATTTTTTGCGTATTTTTTCCAACTTTCCACCGTCAATATATACAATACATACGACCTTATAGTTTTTTCATTAAGGTTGAATTCTCAACGTCATTCAATCTATTGCCAACCTATAACCTATTTCGCGTTGATTTTTTGAGTTTATTATTTTAATAACTAACATTTAAAGAAAATCAATATCGTCGGTACATTATTTAGGTAGTATCTAATATATTAGAAAAAATATCAATTTATTTCATTGCTAATTTTGGGAGAATTGTATAGTGAAAGAACAATGAGTGACAATGACATAATAATGATAAAAAAAATCTTACCTGATATTTTTCGCTATACAATTCTCCTAAAATAAGTTATGAAATTCCTTGATATTTATTTAATATGTCAATTATTACCTATAGAATATCAAGTCGATACTGATTTTTTAAAAATTTTGTATAAAAGCTAGAAAACATAAATAAATCTACGCGAAATAGGTTATAGGTTGGCAAGCATGTTGATACTCCTACCTTAATATCATTTTTTTTAAACGAATTGACACATTGACAGCTGTCAAATTTTGACAGGAGAATTTTTTGCTTATTTTTCCCGAAGTCTCTGCATCGAATACTATACGACCCCATAATTTGTTTCGTTAAAATCGCTTCTTCGTTACCTTACAGCTGTTAAAATTTGACAGTAGAATTTTTTGCGTCTAGATTATTGTATTGTCAGCGGTTCTTGATAAGTCTACAAAATTTAAATTAAATCTGACCGTTTAAAGTGGGTCAAAATCGGGTTCAAAGAAGTCGGTTACAAACACACAAACACACAGGTAAAGTTAATAAAAGCGTGTTTAAAATCTTCCTAGATGGTCACAATTTCCTAAAGACAATTAAAAAGAAAGCAGAAGGTTTGAAAACAAGTGATCAAACCTTATTACGTCATCCCATTATCCTCGCAATTATTTTATTCAACAGACTCGACGGATTATATTGCCATCTTTGTTTTGATAAACTAAATAGACAAGAACAGCTTAAAAATAGAAAACAACCCGCCCGATATTCAGGTAGACGCGGCGTTCCACCTTCAGCTGAATAACTTGGACCCATAGGTCGAGGCAGATGTGACGTCAGTGAGTTTATTTGAAAAAGTAAAATCGTAGAAAATTTTCTTTTTATTTTTCTATGCGATAGGATCAAAATCAAAAATTAGTGAAAAGCCCATTGTTCCTTAGACCCATTTGGTCGATTTGGCCCGTGGAATACTTGAGAATTTCCGTTTGGGTAGATTTTATAGGGGGGCGGGGAAAATTTTGTGTTAAAATTTTAAAGAAAATTAAAATGGAGCAAAACCACGAGATGTGTATGGAATTCGCATAATTTTGGCTCAAGAAATTCAACCATAGCCTCA
The DNA here is from genome assembly GCA_963969555.1 of Polydrusus pterygomalis. Classification (NCBI taxonomy): domain Eukaryota; kingdom Metazoa; phylum Arthropoda; class Insecta; order Coleoptera; family Curculionidae; genus Polydrusus; species Polydrusus pterygomalis. Next base: position 18,585,040 of record OZ018385.1, on the reverse strand, counting down.
GAAATTCGATCTGAGAACCAAAAGTCGGTCAAAAGCCGCCATTTTTTAAAAAGGTCAATTTGCGGCCAAACTATGTTTCTTAAGCATACAGGGTCTCGTGAGCTTACTTCCGGTGCTTAAAGCGCACCTCCGGTGACCATAGGTCACTTTCGTTTCCAGAAATGAACTCATTGACCTCAAAAACGTAAATATCGGTACCTCACGTGACCCTCTCTGCGTTAGAAATATAATTTGGCCGACTTCCGGTTCTCGAATCGCATGTCTGAGGCTATGGGTGGATTCCTCGAATAAAAATCGTGCGAATTCGATACCCATCTCATGTCTCTGTTCCAATTTTAATTTAAAAAAAATTTTAACACGAAATTTCCCCCACCCCCCTATAAAATCTACCCACACGAAAAATCTCAAGTGTTCCACTGGCCAAATCGACCAAAGGGGCTAAGGAACAATGGACCTTTTCACAATAGCCTAATTCATCATTTACATCCTGAATTAGAAGCTATTGAAAATACTACATCCCAATAATAAAAATCTTCCAAGAGGATCACAAACCTTTCCTACAGACAATTATAAAGACTAATTCGAAAAAGGTTTTTCTGTTTCCTTCCGCCAAACCCATCCCCAGACGCGTTTCGCCGTTATTACGGCTCATCAGTGAGGCTCGGTTTGGCAGAAGGAAACAGGACTCAAAGACAAATCACTTGTCAGGATCGATCATCAACGGGTTTTATAAATCCCGTTGATGAATTATAAAGACGCCGCGAAAGCAGAAAGTTTGAAAACATGAGATCAAAACCTTATTACTTCATACTATTATCCGCCCAATTATTTCATTTGGAATTAAGAGTACAAGTACAGTACAATCTCGGTAACGTGAACACAAAAAATTCTAAGGAGTTTATATTAACGGAACGTTTATTTTAGCGAAGTTTACAAAAAATACATATAAATACATATGTAACAAATTATTACTATTGTACCTAGCATACTACATAGTGTGTATTGATACAATAACCTAACTTAAGATGTTAATTTAGATTGTGTTTTTTTAGCAGAAATGTTTGCTAAAACAGCTTACTCATGAATGTTTTTTAAACTCGCGATTTCCGTTATGTTTAAGCCATTCTGCTTAGCCCATTCTATTGCTACCCTGAGGGCTTCAACTGTTTCACCATGACTTAATTTTAACACTTGGCTGGTCTTGGATTTTAAGATCACTTTCATCCTCTTCATTCTAATTTACGCCTTCTTCCCAGCTTGAGTCTTCAATTGCTTTCGTGTTCCAATCTTCTATCTCTTCAGCTTTTATTAACATCCTCTATGATTTTTTCTTTTTCGGAAAAAGAAAGGCATTTCGATTTTTCTTTTACTTTAACCATTTTGGAACTGATTAATGCATAAAATTAAGTACGATTCAAGGAACACTCTTTAGCGCTAAAGATAAACACTACAGTAATCTAATGTACGTATTTCGTAACATTCTCATTTTACGGATTTAAGTATATAAAAATGAGACACCATTATATTTTTAAGTAAAAATACGTTGATGATGACAAAGAAATTGGAAGACCTTCAGATGCAATTAATCCTGATGTTTGTGGAAAATTGATTTCTATTTTAAGGCTACAATCAGTGGCGTAGCGTGCAGGGGGCCAGGGGGGGGCGATCGCCCCCCCCCCCCGCCCTTTGAGTCCTTTCCTAAACGCCGCCCACTTCCCACTTCCAGGTTTTAATTAGGTTGTAATTTGTTTATAACTTTTAGAGTATAGGAATAAATAAAATAAACCTGTTACCAATTTCGAGATTCTATTTTATTTTCACTACTTGATTTAATTTATAATAAAAATATTTTGCCACGACCAATAATTTGTATTCTTTCAGTTATTTTGCTTTAACAATTAAAAATTATTTGAAGTCTCTAATTTACTAGAGACTAAATTTTATCTTTTTAAAAGTGTGTTATTGTCGCCAATGAGAATATATATGTCGTAGGCTGATAGTGAAATCCGTCATTTCATGAAAAGCCTAGTCACTTCATGAAGCGTCGGCAGATTGTGTAAAAACATGAAATTACACGATCTGCCGCGTCACTTCATGAAGAGACCTTGACGTTTCGTCGTATTATGTATAACACAATCTGCCTAATTTTAAATATCGTCCCTTCATGAAATGCCACAAAAACAAGGCATATTGTGTAATTCCGTCTAAAAGGTATATTGGCAACTGGTTTGTTCGGGTTTGTCAGAGCATTTTTTAAATTTTTATAAAATAATATTAGTTGAAAAAATTTAATTAAAAAAAAAATGCTCTGGGGAACAACGAACAAACCAGTTGCCAATATACCTTTTAGATGGAATTACACAATCTGCCGACTGACATGACATCGTTAGGTACTACATGAAGTGACGATATTTAAAATTAGGCAGATTGTGTTATACATAATACGCCGAAACGTCAAGGTCTCTTCATGAAGTGACGCGGCAGATCGTGTTTTTTCATGTTTTTACACAATCTGCCGACGCTTCATGAAGTGACTAGGCTTTTCATGAAATGACGGATTTCACCATCAGCCTACGACATATATACCTGAGAGTTTTAACAAAATTCCCCTTGCTGGTTCATATTTTTTATTATTTCGTATTTTGATTTTTATTCATAAAATATAATTAAATATAACAGCACCATATTATGTCTTGACAAAATTTAATGAAGTTCATATTCATGAAACAAGAGGAAAAAATAACTTTATTTTGGATCATACAAATTTGAAATCGACTCAAAAATCAATATTTTTTAGTGGTGCTATAGAATATAACAAGTTAGGAAATGAAATTAAAAGGTGTAATTTAAAACTAAGTATTTGTAAAAAAATTAAAGAATCAAATTTTATGTAAAAAAGTTTAATAAAATAGTCTTTCTAGATTGTTATTATGCATCAGGAGAGAAGAAATAATTTACAATTAAAATGTACTTAAATAGTTCAAGGAACTAATAAAAATTTGTTATTATTTTTTATTAAACAAAAACTTTATTTCTCTTGCCAAAATTTACTAAATAAACAAAATTATACATTAGCAGTGAGGAGCCCTTTGCACAAGGGCGTAAATAAGGGGGTAATAACCCCCCCCCCCCCAGGATCCATAATGAGCCATAAAAACGAAACACTTTTTTACTTGATCAATTTTTTTGTGATTTTCTTATGGATCTTGTGTATTTTATATTTTTCCTATATACTTGAAAATCAGACATCATTGAAAAAAAGGGCGTGGCACCCAAAAATTTTTCGCCTGCGGCGCTATTTCTTTTGTCGCCGCAACCTCTTTTACCTCCCCCCCATAAAAACCCATATCCACGCCCTTACCTTTCGCCCCCTCCACCCCTTCAACCACGCTACGCCACTGGCTACAATATACTAAGTATAGTAATTTTTTTCTGATGGAGCTATAAATCCTCTTCCTCTTTATTTCTTCTTTCCTTCAAAATGCACACAGTTACCCCGAATGACTCTATGTGTATAACAAAAGGTAACATATTATAATATGGATTATCTTATTTAAATTTATTTATTGATTTTTAATTTAAATTTTTCGTTTACAATGCGTGCTTGCAAATGCAAACAGCAAAATGCATTTTGCAAGGGCTGAGCGTGTCTATATTTAAGGGTTAATATGGTAAAAGGTATAAGGGAAACTGCTGTTGCTGCTTTTCGGAAAATTTAATTGTAAAGTTAGGAAATGACAATGCCAAAGCAATAAGTGATGATACCAAATTAGATATTATGCTTGAGTTTAGGGAAAACCCACATACTTCTAGTCGAAAAACAGCCCCTATTTATACCTTTTTAACACGCTTTTATTAGCTCACCTGTATGTTTGTATGTATGTAACTGACTTCTTTGAACCCGATTTTGACCCACTTTAAACGGTCAGATTTGATTTAAATTTTGTAGACCCATCAAGAACTGCTGACAATACAATAATCTACTAATCTAGCTCAATCTACTCAAATTTTTTTTTCTTAACAATAACTCAAACTAAAAAATGAAAAATAAATATAGTTTAAAATAATTCTTAAAATTCTTAATATTACACCAGTCAGACTGGAAAATGTTAGGAAAAAATTGATATCCAAAATTTTATTGCTGGAAACCGTTTATGGGGTAAGTATAAACGTAAAAAAGCAAAAATAGACAACTGGATCGGTCATCACTCCCCGTGGGGGGTCGAAAGGGGGTGAAAAATGGTGTTTCGTGATTTATGGTAAAAGGAGACGTCCTAGAAAAAAATGTTTCATACAAAACTTGTAGACCATGTAAAAATCTACTACTTTTGTGAAAAGCACTTTTTCACATAACCTCAAATTTTTTTAGATAAGTACGAAAGACCGGTTTTTGTGTTTTTTAATTTTCATTTGAAAACGTGTCAACCAATATTTATGAAATTTTAGGGAGAAATAGCTTTTCTTATGACAAATAAGGAAACATTTTTTTGTTTTTATTTCATGGGCTGTTTTGAAGATATTTGCTTTTTTTTTTTTGTATTTTTTTCAAATAAAATTTGTCCTTCGAAAAATCAATTTAAAAACTTTTGGTTGTGCTAATTTTTTTCGTTTTTAGTTGCACTTTAACGTGAAAAAAAAAATAAGTCGGGGCGCAAAAACATCCTTTAAAATGCACAAGAAGCCAAAAGTGAGTTATACGAAAACGAATATTCCAGTATAAGTTCATAATTCGTTTAAAATTACGAACATTTTTTAAAATCAAGTACTTATTTGTATTCTATGGGAAAAAATACTAAAAAAATTATTAAGAAATTTAGGTTAATTAAAATTTAAATTAGCAAGAATTTTAAAATACGAATTTTTGTAATTGATCGAGAAAAGTATAATTGCGTAAGCGAGTCACAAAAAAAAATTATTTTAGGTAATTTTGAAGTACTCTGGTTCTTTTTAACTAATAAAAATAAACTTAAACTAGATTCAAATAACAAGTATATATTTTAACGAAATATAAATTATTAATTCAAAAAATTTCTTCATGTTAACATAAAGCATTGTAATGATGGTAACATTGAAAAAAAGTGGTATACAAAACCTGTTTGGTCTAGTAGATACTTAACCTATAACTCACGAAAAACCCAAGAATTGCAAAATTATTACATTATTATATTTTAAATAAATATTTAATATAAGTACTAAACCAATCTACGTTTTTTTGGTACACTTTTATTATTTAAATTATATAATTCTGATTTAGAATTTATTTTTTCCGCTGAAACGTTTTCTTCAACTTCATTGCCGTCTTCATCCTCACTACTAATGTGAAAAATATCTTTAAATATTTGTTTTTCAGCATTTAAGCAAAGGGTTGGTTCTTCGTTTGCAGCTAAAATATCTTCTACATCAATAAAGCCATCCAAATTTTCTCGCTCTTCAAAATTAGTACAATTACCAGCACTCTGACATTTTGCACATAAGTCAGTGCATTGCAGACCATGCTTTCGGCATCCGCACTTAGTACCACAGCCTTTTTCACAGCTACAAGAAATTGATTTAAGTAATATGTCCGGAATAACTGGATCGTCTGTGAAATAAGGTAACAGCACGTCTTTCTTATTAGCTGTTATTTTATTTCAGCCCCATTTAGTAGCAAGTAAAGTATTGTTTCCAAGCCACTTTTGAACCTGGAAATAGCATCTGTAATAGTGTTGCGTAGCTGCCCCAACAGTTGGAGGTATTTTTTCTAATTTGAAACCTTTTCTAGTCGATAGTTTTTTATACTGGCTCAACCTCAATTCATCAAGTGATTCTTTGGATTTTTCACATTTGTAAATTGATTTTATTAAAGTACAGCCGTTAGCAGAAATGATCGTGGGGTCTACATTTTCTTTATAAAAAGGTTCAACCAAAGTAGTCAAGTTTGGAGTTTTTAATAATGAATGAAAACTTGTTTTTTTTCCTTTGCCAGCTAATCCAGAGCTTGCATCGCTTACATGATCTACAAGTTTTGTATGAAACATTTTTTTCTAGCACGTCTCCTTTTACCATAAATCACGAAACACCATTTTCACCCCCTTTCGACCCCCCACGGGGAGGGATGACCGATCCAGTTGTCTATTTTTGCTTTTTTACGTTTATACTTACCCCATCAACAGTTTCCAGCAATAAAATTTTGGATATCAATTTTTTCCATGTTGCACTAAAATTTTGATAACTTGACTGGTGTATATAGGCAGAAAATAATAATGAACGATAAACATTTTAGTATTATTGTGAAAAAAGCGTGAGTCGCTTTGTACTATATTTTTCGTATATCGAGCACCCCACGCTTTTTTCACAATAATACTAATGTTTATCGTTCATTATTATTTTCTGCCTATTGTATTAAGAATTTCAAGAATTATTTTAAACTATATTTATTTTCCGCTTTTTAGTTTGATTAAGTGTTTTTTAGTTTTTTTAAACTATATTTATTTTATTTCATATCAGTAAAAAGAAACGCCGAAATGCAATAAATCGGAAAACATTTAATATTTCGGAAACAGTTGAAGATAGGTAAAGGATATTGTACCGGGTGGTCAAATAAGCGAGGACGTCGGCTTTATCTCGGAAACCATTAATCGTACAACTTTCGGAAAGATTTTTTTATGAGTAAAGTGGTCAAGTGAAATTGCTGGAAATTACTTTTATGATCCTCATTTCGCCGCAAGGGGGCACAATTAAAAATTGTATTTTTAAATTCTAAATTTCTCCGAAAATTCCCATATTAAGGTATAACTCTGATTACATCATTGGAAAGCTTAGACAATTCTGCATTATTTTGGTTTAAGGCTCATTGGCGTACCGACCTTGATAAGAGTGGGAGAAGCTATTGAAAGTGTAAACATTAAAATCGCTGTAACTTCTAAACGACTTATCCGATTTTGCTAAATTTAAGCTTGTTTGGAAGGGGAAAATAAGTATCTTCAATTGCCGTATCCAACAGTACACGATAGTGTTTAATAAAATTGCTAGAGGGAGCAATTTGTAATAATAACAGTTTTTTCGATTACAAATTACGCCCTCTAGCAATTTTATTAAACGCTATCGTGTACTGTTGAATACAGCAATTGAAGATGCTTATTTTCCCCTTCCAAACAAGCTTAAATTTAGTAAAATCGGATAAGTCGTTTAGAAGTTACAGCGATTTTAATGTTTACATTTTCAATAGCTTCTCCCACTCTTATCAAGGTCGGTACGCCAATGAGCCTTAAACCAAAATGTTGTAGAATTGTCTAAGATTTCCAATAATGTAATCAGAGTTATACCTTAATATGGGAACTTTCGGAGAAATTTAGAATTAAAAAAAAACAATTTTTAATTGTGCCCCCTTGCGGCGAAATAAGGAACTTAAAAGTAATTTCCAGCTATTTCTCTTGACCACTATACTCATAAAAAAATATTTCCGAAAGTTGTACGATTAATGGTTTCCGAGATAAAGCCGACGTCCTCGCTTATTTGACCACCCAGTACATGAAATATGTCTGAAATTTTCTGAAGAATCAAAAATTGAATAATATACAGGGTGTTGCATTTTAAATAAGAAAGTTGATATTGGCCACTGTTACATGACACACCCTGTATAAAAAGTTTTAATTGAAAAAAATGCGCAACTAGAAATACCAATCGACATATCCGAGCGTTTTGTCAGATACGTTCCCATGTATTTATTATCGAATTTAATTTATTTGGCTGATACACACTGTACCTATGTATATCTATAGAGAAAGAATTTTTTTATTTCTAATTTTTATCAAAATGGAGTACGTTTTTAAATTTTATTTTGTCATTTCCTGGTTTTACCATTAAATTTTCCGAAAAGCAGCAACAGCAGTTTCCTGGTGGGGGGAAAGATTTCTCAAATGTAGAAGAAACTAGTTCTAGTAAAGGATTTTTGTAATGTAGAACGAAATAATTCACTGCGACTTATTAAGGGATTTCTCAAATGTAGAAGAAACTAGTTCTCGGCGAACTAGTAAGGGATTTCTGAAATGTAGAACGAAGCAGTTTGCTGCGAACTACTAACGGATTGTTTCTGAAATGTAGAACCAACTACAGTTAACGCATAAGAATCTTCGTAGGGTTAGAAGTCAGAAATCGCGATAGAAAAAAATAATGAACTGCTGCTCCCGGGCGAACCACAAACTGGAAGAAGTCGAGAATGATTAACGATGACGGTCAGACAGTTAACTTCTTAATTACTAGTTCGTTCGCGAACTAGTTCAGTAAGAAGAATAAATAAGCCCACCACTATTGCCGAACATTCATATACGCAAGTGTGGCGCCGGGGTAATAGATATATTATTTGAGATTTGACATACCCCAGAAGAAAAACAAATAAGTGTTATACAAATCAGCAGCACTAGGTAGGTACTTAAAGAAACGTACATAAAATATATTTTGCCTTGAACGTGCTTGAACTGATGTGATAATCGTAAGCTGCAAGCACACCTGTACCTACTAATTTAGTAAGATTACATTTATTTTTTTTAAGTAAAATTAAAATTTTACTAACAATTTTTTAACTAATATGTTCATGGATATAATCAGTGGTGTAACAAGCCTCAGTGTTCTTAGGGGAGGGAGGGGGGTTGCTATACTGAGGCTTAAGAGACATTGTATCCTCAATCGCCTGGGTAATGTCAGCCAGACGGGACCTACAGTTTAACGTGGAACCCGAATCACGTGTATTTCTTGACTGTTGTCTATTATTTTTTACGTCCTCAGAGTTAGGAATGACCAGGGACATTTTAAATAATTTGATAATCAAAATAGTGAAATTTCGCAACTGTCAAAAAACGCAAATAGCAACGACAAAAATAAACAGTATTGCCCAGTCGGTTGTTGTTGAGGCTAAAGCATGGTTTTCCGCAAATCGGCTCCTGCTAAATGAGTCAAAGACAGATCGGATAAATTTATTTAAACCACTCACGTTAACTTTAACTTTTTCACCTGCTCCTCTTTCTCTATCGGCTTCCTGTTTCGTCTATTTTCACGAGTCAAAAAAAAGTTTGTTCATTATACCATTGAATATCAAACTATATAAGAATGACGGATGTCCGAGAAAAGTTGACAACCCATTTTTTGACGTATTGGAGCTGGTTTGGCCGCCATTGTGGAGCTGATCGTAACTCTAACCTTAAATCTGTCGCCTGTCTGTCGTTATAATGCAGCGCCTCGGCAACAGATGTCTCAAATTCACTGATGTGATGTCGTGGTGTTGCCGCATATCGTATTTTATTGGAATTCTTAAGAATTCAAGCATTTTTAACAGACAATAAAATAGGAGGTTATCAATTCCAGCCGAATGTATGTTTTTGATAATAATATGTACGCCCAGTGGTTCCCAAATGGTGGTCCGCGGACCCCTTGGGGTCCGCGGCGTATTTCTTGGGGGTCCGCGAACCCACGGAGCACAAAGGGAAAATAAAACAAAAATAACTAAATAACTCACCTAATAATAAAACAATTAAATTATTTTTTAGTTTATTATTTTTTTTAAGGAAAATACGTTGTATTGATAAATAAAATATTGTTTAAATAAGTTACAAAACGGTTGTTTTTGTACTTTTAAAGATTAACTGGCCATAGGGGTCCGCATGTTACTATAATTCGATTTCGGGGGTCCGGGATTTTGCGAAATTTGGGAACCACTGTAGTACGCTGATTAGTCCGGGGTAATTGGACCGACTTTCATAATGATTTTACCGTTGCATTAGGTGTTAAATGTTAAACAAATAAAAGTAGATAAAAAGCGACAGCAAGTATAACTAAAATAGGTTTTATTTCAAATAGCAAAATACGTAATACACTAATAGAAACAAACTGAATGTTTCTTAAGTAAGAAAGTAAAACCTACTTATTTTAACCATTTTGAAAAGTAGTAATAGTTGCAAATAAAAACCAAGTTATACAAACCGCACATCATTCATATTTTACCCAACATATACATTGTAGCCTAGGTAGGTATTGAATAGTGAGAGTCGTCATTTAGTTCTGTTAGAAATAGAATACATGGCGGTCAATATGTTTTCACGCAATTAACGTTGGGACGTCAAAAGGTTGAAAATATTATATGCTACAAAGCAATTAAAAATAGGTACATTTATAGGTCTAGACGTGGATATAGGTGTAGGTACTTATGTGAAATCAAGTTTTACGATAAGCTATAAAAATAAATTTAAAAAACTCATGCAGCAAGTCAAACAGACAGGCGGCAACAATGTTTTAATTTAACAGTGAAAAGGTTAGTCGCTTTCTTGTTGGTGAACTCATTGTGCCATCTATGAATTTGACGTAGCAGATTTAGGAAATCGGCTCATATGGCCTTCTTATAGTTTGATATTCAATGATTATACCTACCTACCCAATATATTTTTTTCGTGGCATTTTTTAAACTTTCAAAAATAACTTTGACAACAAACTGACATATTTTAATTGACAGAGTAAAGAATATTTCAGGTAAAAATATAGATGAACAATGATCAGACAGCAAAATTTGTTGTCACCGCCGTGTTAAATATATTGAACAAAGATAAACAAAAATTACGTCATAACAAATGGGTATAATTACGACTATACCAGCAAAACAGGCATTGCTATCACTTGTGACAGTAGAATACCCTAATTTATTGTGACAGTTTTTCCAGTTTTGTTTGAAAAAGCGCGTTTTTTTTTTTGTAAAAATTCATTAAAACATGGAAGAAAAAGAGACAAATCGTAAGCGAAGGCACGACGAAGAAGGGCAAGAATTTGCATATGAAAAGAGGAAACGAGAATGTGATAGAATAGAGGATGAAATTGACAAAGCAAAAAAAGCAAGTGAAATATTTTAAAACTAAACTTAGATTTATGGGCAGTTTCTGTACTACAATGTTGTAGTAGTCCGGTCAATCTAGACCAAAAAATGATAGGGAACGTACATAAATTTACAACAAGCTGAAAGTCAGTAAAATTGTTCAAAATATAATTATAAATAAAATTTATAAGTTCCCCATCATTCCCGTGTATGGAAATAATTTTACTCGAGGGCAAAGGTAAAAAAAATTAGTTTTTCGCGATTTTCAGCAAACGGTAAGTTTTATCATAAAAATACCCTCGACAAAAATTGTAGACCATAAAATTATCTATGAAAAATTTATTAATACTTTTTTTCGTATACGAGCACGAGCCACCGTTTCTGAGATATACCATTCAAAAAGTTGTAAAAGTTGTTATCGTCATAATATGCACACGTTTCTACGTGATTTTGATTATGAACTTTTATGGTACTAGTCATAGCTAAAAGAGGAACAACTTTGTCAGCGCGTTTTAATTTAATATTATTGAATGTCAGTCCTGTCATTTTTGCCATAGAAGCAAGTCCAACTTCACGAGCTTTATAACAATTAATTTTACCATCACCAACGACACCACTCGCAATAAAAACAAGGATCATGCGTTGAGAATCACTCTAAAAGTTTTCGTATGTTCTTTAGCATCTTTTTTTACTCGTGAATCACTTGCATCAACATGCTGCTCGGTCGTATCCATCCTAACATTAGCGATATCTTCTAATTTTTCACAAACTGTATTCCTAGCATGCATCCTATAAACGCATGCATTTACTTATGACGCTCTATTTTGTACTTCTCCCTCGAGCAATACCTCCATCTGCCTTCATAGCTTTCATTATAGACTGCTCGATTACCATGTCCGTTGAAGTTCCACAACTTAATTTGTCTGAACGCCTAACTGTAAAAAATCCTTCTGTAATTTTTTCGTAAACTTCAGGATCAATCAAATTCTGTAATTGTTGCATATCCTACAAGTAAAGGTGTGCAGACTTAGCATAAGGAAAATGTCCAGAGGCGTGAAAAAAAGGAAGCATTTCTTTGACCTAGTTTAAATTAGCTTTTCAATCCCCCATACGCTCAGCTCTTATAGGAACTCTTTAGCAATGGAAACCATATAAAAATATTGAATCCAAAGTTTTGCAGTGGTCCTCGTTCCTCATATTCTTTTGGTTTTTAATTCAATTTATTAAGTAAAGCTCCAGATACTTCATCGTCATTTTCAATTTCATTGTATGAAAGAGTGTTATCTAATATATTCTCGATATTTATGATTAGATCTGCATCCATTATGTCATTAATTTCAACTTCTTTTAATATTATAATTGCCAAAGTCAGCTGAAGTAGTGTATGAGCTCGAACAGGTCTTGCGTAAGCATGACTATTGAGCATTTTTTCTAATGATTTTACCGCATAGATCTCGGCGAGTAGGTACTTCTTTCATGCCGCTTCCTTGCATAATATGACCAATTGCTCCCAGAAAAGACATCATTAGATGAAATCCTCCGAGTCTGATGATGATTTTTGATACTTCAGAGCCCTCAGGTGCGGCTGATACCATTTCTCGAGCTTTAGCATACAGGGGCTGCTCGAAAGTCACGATGCATACAGTGCGGCCATACCGTTTTGCATTCTTTAATGCACAAAGTAAAGTCGTATAGATAGTATTATAGTTACTGGCTTTTTGAATCGTTATATCTCAGAAACGGTAGCTCGTAGGAAAAAAGTATTTATACATTTTTTATAGATAATTTTATGATCTACAATTTTTGTCTAGAGTATTTTTATGATAAAACTTACCGTTTTGTTGAAAATCGCGAAAAACTCATTTTTTTAATCTTTGGCCTGGAGTAAATTTTTTTCCATACACCGGAATGATGGGAAACTTAAAATTTTTATTTATAATTATAGTTTGAATAATTTTACTGATTTTCAGCTTGTTGTAAGTTTATGTATCTTCGAATGTCTAGATTGACCGGGCTATAGTGCTGTAAAGCCGGTTACAGAATTGCACCATTTGTCTTTGATCATTAAACTCTGTTAGATACACATAATTGAAGAAAATATGGTTACAAAGAAATCATTCAAAAATCCAAAAACACATAGCTGACCCCAAAAAGTATAAAAAAAAAATGTATTATTCCATTTGTTTTTTTTTCAAAGAACTGTATTTGATGATATTTCATAAATTGCCCTCTAGCGAGAAAAGTAAGGTTTACATAAACATCAACCAATCCGCAATGGATAGAGAAAAAATAATCCATCGACTAAGTTTGTTAAAATTCGTTTAGCTCACACGAAGTTGCCAGTTTTGATGTAGCACGGTTTGACATTCCTCCACAATTTTATTTTAAATGATAGAGTACCTAACATATTAAAAAAAAAATATTCGGCATATCCTACGAATCAAAAAATAAATATTTTCAGTACCTACCTACCTGTTAATTAGGCAACATAAAAAGAAAACCCCTTATTTTCCATTTGATCATTTCTGGTACGCCCCTGGCGGTCATTCCACGAGCTTGAAGTTATTTTCCGGCGATTTATCTTGGTATAATTTACTATACAGGGTGTTTCAATAAAAACTCCCAGACCATACAATCAGATTGTATGTATTGTATGTTTTATAAACTAATGACATTACAACTTTAAATTAAAGCCATATTGCTTTTTAAAACCATTCCACTGTTTTTCAAAGCAGCCTTTGTATTTCTTTAGAAAAGAGAGGGCGGCAATAATGCATAACGCTTTAAAATTTGCGATTGGGATTTAAGGCGAATTTTTCAGTGTCAATTTTAAAATAGCATAGGAGTGTATGGTATCAAATTGTTGGAAAAAAAATGCTCGTTTCAAATATCCTAGTGAACCACCATCCATTTGGAAAAATGGAGTAAACGTTAAGAAAACAAAAATTTTTTTTTTAAACGCTTCTGACACTTAGAAAATCAATTATTGTGACATAATTTTAATTTTCATACTTGACTATAAATTAACAGATTGACAAAAAATTACAAGTGGGGTGTCATTTTACTCAGAATGTTATGCTGAATCCCAATAAGTAAAAATATACAAGATGTTCCATTGAAAATCCCAAAGTCAAGGTCACTTCCGGTCAAACCGGAAGTGCTAACAAATCGAAAATTATGCCAATAAATGCAGACTCATCTCTTATGCATAATTTTAAAATTTCATTTTAATATCTACAAATACAGAAAAGTTATAGGGGTGAACGCCTTTTGAGAAACACCCGGTATAGTGTGCTCATTTTAAGTAATTACAATTAGCATTGATGCCTATCTTTAAAACGTTAAAAGTCCGGTACCGTTTTAGGTAATATAGCAAAGACTGATAAGCTTCAATTAAAACGAACAATCTGTGTATTTATAGGGTTCAGTGCTAGAAGATGGACATTCAAAGGAAAAGCCGGATTTTTGTCCGATCTGTCTAAACTCAGTTGAAAAAAAATTGTTAGGATTTCCTATGACCTGCGGTCATCAGTTTTGCCTGCATTGCATTAAAAGGTGGTCAAGACGTAAAAATACATGTCCAGTTTGTAGGAAGAAATACCGAACAATTTTGGGTAAGCTATATGTTACTAAAATCTATTTAATAACGTATGTCCTAAAAGTTTTGGCACAAAATTCATTGGCTTTAATTTTAACAAAAACAAAATAATATCAAGTTGCCTTTGGAAACAAAAGTTTGTTAACATTGTGTACTGTCAGTTGAGATTTATTTGTTTTGAAGTTTTCGCTTTAAGATGTCGTATAAATTAGAAATAAAAAAAAAGTATCTATAAGTTGGTTGGGCGGGTACCCAAAGCTGAAATCTGTCGAATATTCCAGAATGAAAACATTTCAAGCAGAACCATTTATAGAACAACTAGCGTGTACCCGGCCTGCGTTGCAGCCAGGCATTATACGACGTGAGATAATAAGGCGAACAAACCTCAAACCCAACCGTTTGCCGGCCCATCCACAATTCACATCCATGCATAAAACATAGTTTGTCTTCGTCTATTCTGGCTTTGGTGCTTCGGATCGATCGTTGAACGGGCCGGGGACCGGTTAGGTTGGGTCGTTCGTTCTCCCTACTCTAATTTATCAGTGTTTATCGGTGTTTCTTTATAATATTATGCATGTATTATACATAAAAACCTTCCTCTTGAATCACTCTATCTATTAAAAAAAAACCGCTTCAAAATCCGTTGCGTATTTTTAAAGATTTAAGCACATATAGGGACAGGACGGGCGATAGCGACTTTGTTTTATACTATGTTAAGAAGATAGCAGAGTGCGAGCAGGGAATACCATGTCTGGATCTCCCAGAGCTATATTGATAATTGCCTGTCCAAATTACTTCAGTTTATCCACGAACACCATGCTAATGACGATATCATGTTTTGGCGAGACCTAGCATCATGCCATTACTCAAGAGATACCCAAAACTGGCTTCGACTTCGACACCAAATACCTTTTGTTTCCAAAAACGATAATCCTCCAAACTTGCCGCAGGCTCGCCCAATAGAGGATTTTTGGGCTTTACTGTCTAGGAAGGTTTATCATGGAGGCTGGGAAGCCCAAGATAAAGAACAATTAAGACGGCGAATTTACAAAAAACTAAGAGAAACTGATCTGAATTCCGTCCAGGGCCTCATGAGAGACATTTGAAGAAATTTGCGTCTGGTAGAGCAGAATGAGCCACTCCACATAATTCGATAGTATAGTTTAGTTAAGTATTGAGTTGTAATTTATGATAACTAGTTAGTGTTCAAATAAATTTCTTCATTAAAAAAAAATCCGATAAATATTTTGTGCCAAAATTTTTAGGACATACGTTATTTAAGGTAGACCGGTGTAATAATAATTAATAGTCAAGCAATCAGTAAGAAAGGCTCATAAAAGTTTATATATATAGACCAGTGAGCATATTGAACACAATACCAAAATTGAGTCATTCAGTGGTATTAATATTGATAGTCAGTTTGAATTCCAACGCGGGAAGTCAACAGAGCTTAACTTTGTGTCATATATTGATTTTCTGTCGGAGACCTTGCAGGATGATGGAACGGTTTATGCTACCTACACATATTTCTCCAATGCCTTTGACAGTCATCGAGTACTTTTGGCCAAGCTTGAGGCTCTTGGTATTCATGGCCATCTGCTAAAATGATTTGAAAGCTATCTACATAATCGAACTAAGATTGTTAAGGTTCATAACTTCACTTCGAGGGTGATTGAGGTTACTTCAGGGGTGCCCCAGGGCTCTCATCATGTGGGTCCCTTACTTTTTAACCTATTTATTAATGATATTCATAAATGTTTTAAATTCTCCAACTATCTTTTATTTGCCGTCGATCTTAAATTGTTTTCTCGTATCAGCTCTTCCCAAGATTATGAATTATTACAGTTGGATTTGATCAACCTCATAAACTGGTGTAAATTGAATGGAATGGGACTTAATGCTACAAAGTGTCACTTGATGCTGTTCTCTAGGTCTCGCACTTCACCCACATACCAATATGTTATTGGGCAGGATGCACTGAAACTTGTGGATAGTGTGGTTGATTTGGGGACAGTATTGGATCGCTCTCTTGGTTTCGTGCCACATATTACAAATGTTAAGAGGAAGGCACTAAAAATGCTAGGGTTTATAAAGAGATCTTTGAGAGTCCACGATCCTTAAAGTCTCTGTACTATTCTTTGGTACGACCCAATCTGGAATATGCATCCAGCACAAGTTTTTTAGATATTCAGCGTTTAGAGTCCCAGCGGTTATCCTGAACTTCAGTCTGTATTGGGACTGGTTTCACTTGGGGTTGGCCGTAAGAGGCATGTTTTGAAATTATTATACAATATTTTACACCATGTTTACCATTGTCCGAATCTGTTGGTGAAGAATCCCGTTGTCGACAATTAACTTCACAAAATTCATGAACATACCATAAGAGCTGTATTTATAGGATGTATGATACTAAAATATGAGTATCTTCTTGTACTCGGTTGACAATGGCCCGCAAGGGCCGAAACACGTGTCAGGAAACTGATTAAATTTGTGAAACATAACAAGTAGTTTTTATTTTTTCTTCCTGTGCAAGTTCATATTTCTAAGTCATATCAATGAGTCGTATTCAGCTTTATTTTTGATTATGAACAAACGAAAATATTTAAAAAGACACCGGGAAAGGCCTGGCCTCTCTGCCCCTCCTCCCCCTAGTTACGCCAATGATTACACTTTCTTTCTAATCCTTTGTAGGGCTCTAAACCTAGGGCAAGCGACTTGTAAATAAAGAAGATCTTAAAACATACGAGGTCTGTGAAAAGGTTGCGAGTAAAAATAATAATAATTATTAAAATAATTAAAAACTGTTATTTTTTTCAGTACGCAGTCGGTACACACGAAGGTACATCAAACAAATTCCCATTAAAGAATCGTCCAGAGGAGGGCAAAAAGACTCCAGATTTGTGGAATTTATGGAATTACTATCGAGATACTTTATCAGTTTTGTGGGTAATCTGTTTGTCGTAACTCAAGGATAATATCTCGTCTCATTTTGTATTAGGGTTTAGGGTGAAATTATCTTTAATAAAAAAAATAAAGGGGTAAATGTTATAAGCAGCATTTTAATTGGCGTTTTCGCATACCATATACACTCTTCGTCAGAAATTAATTTTTTCCACTTTTTAATCGTGGTATTAGTTTCTTATACAGTTCTTATCAGCCAAATGGGATAAATTCGATAACACAGGCCTGCATGAAATTTGTGATTACGTGATTTTTGTTTGTTGAGCTCAGTTTTTATATAGAAATAACTAATTAAAATACAATTGGTCTCTATCACCCACAGATTTTTTTTTGCAAAAAAAAAGAAGAAATATAAAAAACTTATAATAGGCGTTTTAATACATTTTAAAACGAATGTAGTACTTCAAATTCTAAATGATTGATGAATAAAAAATGATTTTCTGTGGTGCTACAAACCTTCCGACTGGAGACTTTTTATCGACTTCAAAAAGGAGCTCTAAAGCTGTTCTTTTACATAATGACAATGTTTTTGCTTATGTTTCGGACGGCCATACAGTTAAGTTAACGAAAAATTATGAAAATTTAGGGGAATTACTTTTAAGAATACAATATGAAAATCACAACTAGGAAGTGTGTGAAGATCTAAAAATTTTAGGTCTTCTCTTAGGTGAGCAGTCTGGATTTACTAAATTTCGATGTTTCCTGTGCGAGTGGGCTAGCAGGAATCGAGAACAGCATTGGATAAAAAGAGACTGGTCACAAAGAGAGAACTTTAATATCTGGAAACAAAAATGTAATTCGCCAAAGTCTTATTGACCCTCAAAAAGTTTTACTTCCACAACTTCACATAAAACTTTGACGTATGAAACAATTTGTTAAGGCATTAAACAAAGAAGGAAATTGTTTTAAATATTTGTGTAAAAAATTTCCGGCTCTGTCAGAGGCAAAATTAAAGGAGGGAATCTTTGTAGGGCCGCAGATTAGTAACTTGATGAAAGATACAGAATTTGAAAAGGTAATGGAAGATAAGGAAAAACATGCATGGAATGCTTTTAAAGAAGTTGAACATAAATTACTACTATGTTGAGATCGTTGAAAATATGCTGGAAAATTTCAGGAATTTCAGAATATGAGCATAAAAATTTACTTTTTACATTCCCATTTGGACTAATTCCCGGAAAATCTTGGGGACGTGGGTGAAGAGCAAGGTGAAAGATTTCATCAATATATTAAAGAGATGGAAAAAAGATACCAGGGGCGCTGGGACACAAAAATGATGGCCGATTTCTGTTGGAACAGAAAAACAACCAAAAGAAGCTTTTCTGAAAAAAGAAAACATTTTTTGAAGAAGCGTAACGAATAAATAACCATTTATAATAGTTTATATGTGTATATTTTGTATATTTTTGTATTTTTTTTCCTTAATATATTAAAAAACTAGCTTATAAATGAAATAAATCGTGTTTTTTCTATATTTTTGGATTTTACCGGTTTGAAAAATAACCTTACGTGATAGAAAAAAACTACTGCTACCCAATTACTAGGAAACAGTTAAAATTTTTAAATCAACTTTCAAAGTGTTAAAAAATGCAGGCCTGTGTAATAAATACATTGGGGCGTGTCCGAAAAAACGCTCGGTTACGTCGATTGGTATTTCTAGTTGCGCATTTTTTTTTATTAAAAACTTTTTTACAGGGTGTGTCATTTAACAGTGAACAATACCAACTTTCTTATTTTAAATGCAACATCCCCTATATTATTCAATTTTAGATTCTTCAGAAAATTTTAGACATATTTCATGTACAATATCCCATACCTATCTTCAACAGTTTCGGAAATATTAAGTGTTTTCAGATTTATTGCAAAAACTAACAACACACTCAAAAACTAATAAGTAATACTATTTATTTCTTGGCAACGCAAAAAACAAGAAAAAACATTAATGTAGGAGATGTTGAAATTGCTCGCCGCGAACGTCTTGGCAACATCCATAATCTTAAATAGAAATTTCTTCTGATGTTACTGAACATCTCAGGGGTGACCGATCTAATCGTCTTATTAAGTCAGCTAAGTCGAGGGGTTTAGTTTTGTATACAATATTTTTGACATAACCCCATAAGAAAAAGTCTAATGGCGTCAGATCAGAGGATCGCACTGGCAATTTCAACGATTTACGCCTCTCTACCCACCAATTTGGAAATACTCGGTTGAGGTACTGCCGGACATTGATTTGGTAATAGGGCGCTGCTGAAACCATATCGTATTTGCTGGAAGTTGTGGGTTTGCTGTATCAGAATATAAGTTTGTCAAAGTTGGCAAGACATTATTTTGGAGCAGTGCTAAATAATTATCGCCATTTCAATTGCCATTAATCAAAAAGGGACCTATGGTATGATCTCCAACTATTCCGGCCCAAACATTAACCTTTTCAGGATATTGCGTATGTTCTTCTCTAATCCAGTGAGGATTTTCCCTAGCCCAATAGCGGCAATTCTGACGATTAGCATGACCGTGAAGTGTAAAGGTGCCAATCATCAGGAAACAAAATATGTTCTAATTGGATCACATTGGTATTTAACATTACCGTCGTTTGTTCACAAAAATACGTTCTCCTATCAAAATTGTCTTCCATAAGTTCATTAGTATGTATCATTTTATAGGGATACATTTTATTTTCTTGTAATGTTCGAATAATCGATGAATGACTAACAT
Source organism: Polydrusus pterygomalis (assembly GCA_963969555.1). Classification (NCBI taxonomy): domain Eukaryota; kingdom Metazoa; phylum Arthropoda; class Insecta; order Coleoptera; family Curculionidae; genus Polydrusus; species Polydrusus pterygomalis. Next base: position 18,564,935 of record OZ018385.1, on the reverse strand, counting down.
CGAACATTGGGGCTGTTTATCGACTAGAAGTACGTGGGATTTACTCAAACAAGCATATTATCTAATTTGGTATCATCTTTTATTGCATTGGCAACTACTTGTCCAAGCTGGCGAAACTGCTTCTCTATTTTACTAATTTTCCCTTGAGTTTTAGGTGGCAAATTTGGAAATTTTGCATGAAATAAGCGAGCAACTTCCATTTGTGTCCGTGTTTTATCTCCATAACCAATCATCTATAGAATTGTTATTTAGTGCATTTTTGTCAAATAAACCATTATTCTGATATGCAGTTAACGAAATTCAAACGACTATAACACTAAGAACTACTGTCATGCAGACAGACAACAATTTGTTAAGGTCAGAAGTTTTAAACAAAAGTAAACAAAACCATTTATACAGTGACCGGCAGAAAGTGCGCAGCATATGGGAAAGTTTTTTATCTTTAAGTTTAGAACATTAATTTTATTTTAGATAGGTTCTGCATGCTCTCAAACCAAAATAGCACCCATTAAATCCGGTAAAAGTCTTATGGTATACGAGGTAGGATCAAAAATGTGAAATTCCGCTAAGAGTAAAGTACCTTTATCTTTTATTTTAGAATATTTTTTTACTAAGAATTATTGTTTTAATTTTAAAGTTATACCCAAATTCCAAATTTCGCTTATTTTGAACAAAAAAATGGATTTAATCGTATATTCTGAATAACCCTGTATAAAAAATAAATGGCGACCGAATAGTACGAAAATAAGATTTTCTGCAGACTTTGTTACAGATAATCGTCGATCATAAGTCCGATTAGTTTGTTTTCATAATATTATGGCTTTTTAAAATAAAAACATAAAAATATTAAATATTTTTGCTGCACACCGTATTCTGAGGGAACAAGTTAATTTCATCTAACTAATATTTTTTGATTTGCATTGATTTAAAGCATCTCCTAAATAGTTTTTTATACATTGAAGTATGCATAGAAAGTTTCCTTTTGATTTATAAAGAAAAAAATTTAAATTAAAAATATATTATTGATCCTTATTTTGCGTGACGAATAAAATCGGTTCAAAATGTATTTTTAATTTAAATTTATTTTTTTATGAATCAAAACGAAACTTTCTATGCATACTTCAATATATAAAAAACTATTTAGGAGATGCTTTAAGTCAATGTAAATCAAAAAATATCAGTTAGATGAAATTAACTTGTTCCCTCAGAAAATAAAATACGGTGTGCAGCAAAAATATTTAATATTTTTATGTTTTTATTTTAAAAAGCCATAATATTATGAAAACAAACTAATCGGACTTATGATCGACGGTAATCTCTAACAAAGTCTGCAGAAAATCTTATTTTCGTACTATTCGGTTGCCATTTATTTTTTATACAGGGTTATTCGGAAAATACGATTAAATCCATTTTTTTGTTCAAAATAAGCGAAATTTGGAATTTAGGTATAACTTTAAAATTAAAACAATAATTCTTAAGCCTATATTACACGGGATATCTCTCGTCAATTTCTTGGCCAAGAAATCCAAGAAATTGTGCAATTTATTCGTCAAGAAATTGCAAAATTGTCGATCGTTTTACACGAGAATTTTCTTTGTGAAATAAATTGTCGGAAACTGCAGGAACACCAACCGAAATGCCACACTTGTCATTTTTCAGCCTTTATAGATGGTATGCCTGTTTAAACGAATCCTCTAAAACGAATGATTTGAGGTTATGATAAAAACGTTTATCTCCTGTGTTTACTGCGTTTTCAGTTTTTATGTCTTTATCTCAATAATGGATTTTGATGTTTACAAGGACTGCTATTCGAACGCTGATTTATCTTTATGAACAATATCCAGAATTGTATAATTCACATCTGCCAGAGTACAAGAATAAAAATATACGCCCGGATCGGTTGACCAAAGTTACAAGAGAATTCAACTCTGTGATTCAACTTAATATACCCTATACGCTACCAACGTCTACGCGCGCATGCAGCCTCTCTTCTTTTCGTTATTAAAAGTAATTAAATAACAATAACTTTTAAAGCATTCAATCCCTTTCTATTTCCAAGGAACTTGATACATTGCAGGCGATGTCTTAAACTCTTCCTTCATTTCAAATTTTGCCACAAATAACAACAAAAATTATAACCTCGAAATTGGTAGTTGGCAGAACCGAAAAAAAATAAATATAACTAGAACATTACCAAAGTTGATCAATAAATTTGAGCAAAACCTATCTCGTCAATTTCTTGTTAAATAAATTGCACAATAAATTGCCGCAAAAGTTTGGTGCTTTACACAGAAAAATTTGACCTTGAAGATATTGTTTAATTTATTGCCCAATAAATTGACGATTAAATGGTCAGTGTAAAACCGGCTTTAGTAAAAAAATATTCTAAAATGAAAGATGGAGGTACTTTACTCTTAGCGGAATTTCAAATTTTTGATCCTACCTCGTATACCATAAGACTTTTACCAGATTTAATGGGTGTTATTTTGGTTTAAGAACATGCAGAACCTATCTAAAATAAAATTAATTTTCTAAACTTAAAGATAAAAAACTTTCCCATATGCTGCGCACTTTCTGCCGGTCAGTGTATACCTCTTTTTTCTTTCATATCAGTAAAAAGAAACGCTGAAATGCAATAAATCTGAAAACACTTAATATTTCCGAAACAGTTGAAGATAGGTATAGGATATATTGTACATGAAATATATCTAAAATTTTCTGAAGAATCCAAAAATTGAATAATATACAGGAATTAAGGCATTTAAAATAATAAAGTTGGTATTGACCACTGTTACATGACACACCCTGTATAAAAATGTTTTATTGAAAAAAATGTGCAACTATAAATACTAATCGACGTGTCCGAGCGTTTTTTCGGACACGCTCTCCCATGTATTTATTATGGAATTTATTCCATGCGACATAAAGACTTGCTGTTGCGCTTTGGTTTCCAAACTCATCGTCTAGGCTAGGCCTTGCTGTTAGGATATCCACAACATATTGGCTGATTGGTTTACATTGGTAAGTCGTTGAAACTCACCTAACAACCCATGATGACGCCGAGACTATCCAGAACTACTCTCAATTGTCTTTAAGAGTGCTCTTACTATACCGTGTGTGTATAAAGTCTGGAAACGGCTTAATAACATCACAATTTACTGGCCGATTTAAACCAAATTTGGTACAGTTGTGTAAGAGGATCTGACGCACCGAATGACGATATTGGCGTTGTTGCCAGCTTTTTAGTTTGTCTGGAATTCGAACGAATTTTATATTTTTAAATATAACACCCAGAATATTTTTACATTTTTAAATTTCACATAAAATTATAATAATTTTTTATTAAATGCATTATTAGTCTGTACTTCATAGTTTCCGAGATATTGACTCTCGAAAAATGACATTTTTGAACTTTGACAGCTTATAACTTTCTAACAGTACGTCTTAGAGCAAAACGGCTTACATGTCCCTATCTTCAATTTTTATTATCTTCCCAAAAAAATCAACTTCCAGTTAAACCGGCACAACTATATTTCCTGCTTTCTAGTTACATCCGGTTTAACCGGAAGTTAACTTTTTTGGGAAGATAATAAAAATTGAAGATAGGGACATGTAAGCCGTTTTGCTCTAAGAGGTACTGTTAGAAAGTTATAAGCTGTCAAAATTCAAAAATGTCACTCTTCGAGAGTCAATATCTCGGAAACTATGAAGTATAGACTAATAATGCATTTAATAAAAAATTATTATAATTTTATGTGAAATTTAAAAATGTAAAAATATACTGGGTGTTATATTTAAAAATATAAAATTCCCAACCCAACGCCAATATCGTCATTCGGTACGTTAGATCCTCTTACACAACTGTACCAAATTTGGTTTAAATCGGCCAGTAAATTGTGATGTTATTAAGCCGTTTCCAGACTTTATACACACACTATATTATTATCGTCTTAGTTATTTTTATTCTCCCAAATCTACCCTTATGTGAAGGGACATATCTAGTATTCTCGGTCAGAAATGCTACTTGTGATAATGAATTAGGTTCATTATAAACGCTACCATTTGCTTTTGTAATTAAATTAGTAATCAGTAATATACCGTGCGAGCAAAAATTATTTGCATCAAAGAGGGCCTTGCATCTAAGGACGTAATGCTTAGCCGTAGAGCTTAATACCTGTTGGGTGTCAGTAACTACCCGAATTAACAATCAATCAGTTATTCCGTCATCTTTGACAGTCGTTACAAGTAATTTGATTCATCGCTAATTTTTCCAATTTCTTGAACAATTCACACAATGGGCTTTATACGGAACAGCACAAAACATTCATGGTTGAAGCATATTTTCGAAACGGGGTTTAAAGTAAATGGTGAGTGGCAATACAATCCGGGATTGTGCATGGACGATTATCACGAACATTTTCCCAAGGTTGCTTTTATTGCTGTGGATTTTTATCATTGCCTGAAAAGAACCGTGGCTGTGTTTAGGAAAACAGGTTCTATACAACACAAAAAAGAAGCATGCAGGAAGACCATCTGTAAGAACAGAAGAACTTGTTGCAAACGTTCGTGAAATAATGCAAAATACGCCAACAAATTGTATAAGACGCCTGTCCCAAGAAGTAGGAAGATCTTATGGAACATGCAGGACTATTCTTAAAAAGCAGCTAAATTTATTTCCTAATAAAGTGCAAGTATTCCAAGGAATACAAGCGGCAGATTTTGAAAGACGCAGGAATTACTCTCGATGGTTTACCCAAAATTTATTGGAAAGAAATGATTTATTAGACCTGACTTTTTTTCGGATGAAGCCCGGTTCCACCTCTTCGGTTATGTGAATTCTCGGAATACACGTATGTGGAGTAGTTAAAATCCCCATTTTTTTTGTCCACATTGCATCCTCAAAAAATTGGTGTCTGGTTAGCTGTCTCCCGAAGAAAAATTGTTGGTCCTATTTTTTTCCATGACACAGTTACAGCACAGTGGTATAGAGACAATATTATTTTGAATCCATTTGTGAAGCAATTACTTGACGACGAACTACGTTTTGGATATTTTCAACAGGACGGTGCCAGCGCCCATATAGCCGCCGAAACTATTAACTACTTACGCAATTTTTTCGACGACAGATTGATCAGTTTTCGATCATACATTGAATTCCCACCTAGATCGCCTTGTTTAACGGTTATGGATTACTTCGTTTTTCCTTATTTAAAGAACACTATTTTTAAAACACCAGTTGCAAATTTAGAACAATTACAAGAAAGAATTATCCAAGAATGTGGTAACATTTCTCCAGAGATGCTGGTCAACACTTTCGAAAATATGAAGAGACGTGTGAATTTATGCTTGTTGCATAGCGGTGGCCAATTTCAGCAATTTATGTAATTATTTTCCTCTTTCTTTCTGTATATTCCTACTTTGTTAATTTTGTAAATAACAAAAATAAATTTGTATTTGTCTACTTATTTTATTACCTACTCATTAGTTTGGCATAATATGAATTTGACAAAATTTTAACCTAGATTTGGTTAGATATATCGTCCCCATATCATTGTGATCTAAACCAAGCCCTCTTTGATGCTTTTTTGCTCGCACGGTAGTAGATCAATTCTGTCACAATAAGATAAATTATAAACTTACCACCTAATAAAAATTAAGTTACATAAGAAGAGAATAATAATTGAGGGAGGTCATTTACGAAATGGCTTTATAGAAGAGCGAAGAGCCGCCAATGGCGGCCAATGTATGCTACATTTAATTATTCGATAAATTTTTTTATAGATCCTTTTTTTTTATTTGGTATTTTTGGCTCTACCTGTTTCAATTATCACTGCTCTACACCGACTATTGATGGCACCTAATTATTAGCTATTAGACCAATATAATTATAAGAATAATTATGACCAATAAAAATTTAATGTTCTCGGTAAAAAATATTTTCCCTTAATTAGTTCAATTTGTTTCGCAAAAATAATTATTTTAGAATTTAAAATGTCATAATGATAATATTAGTATTATATTTCAACTAATTTATTTTCAAAAGATCATAAGTCATTACGCAATTCACGCCTATACTTTAATTTTCTTATTAAAAACTTCCTCGCCTCGTAATTTTTTTTAAGAAAAAGTATAGTATACAGGGTGTTACAAATTCGACGCTCTTCATTGGGATCTCGAAACCGGCAAGATATACAGCGACTGTTAAATTGGGGCAAAGTTACGTAATTTGAACATAACAAGCAGTTGGAAAATTTTAAAAATTCCTAGTAGATTCCGAAGATTGTCAAAAAAAAATCGAAAATTCTCGTTGTGGTCTTTATTTACTGTCAGATTGCCGCTTTTTATTGTCTATAACGGCATGTAAAGTCTGTTCAATAACCGCTGACCGTTACGTCATATTCTCCATATTTACGGTACGTCGTAAATTAATTCAGTCAGTTTGACTTAACGGTGGTAAAGGTTATGATTTTTCTTAGGCTTGATCTACATAAAGACGGATGCATGTAAACATAAATACTAGCCCGTTTTTTTCAATTTTTAATTATTATTTTTATACAGTGTGCACACAAAAAAAGGAATACTTTATTTAATTATATATGTTTTCTCACACTTTTTAACTCAATTTAAAGATACAGATACTCTCTCGAAGAAATGATACTTCGCTTGATTATCAACGTTTATTTAAAATTAGTATTTGAAATACTTGGTTACTCTTCTTGATTTGAGTAGATATTTTTAATTTAAATACCATATAAACTTGGTCAAAGTTATAATTAATGCTAATTTCAAGTCAAAGTATGCATTCAATAAAGAATACTTTAATCTCTAAATTAGAATTGACAGTTTAAAACAAGAAAAATTATTGCTCAGTTTACGACTTGTATTTACTTCATTTAAATATTATTTAACTACATTTAAGATTATGTTATTCTTAGTTTGAATAAACATGGTTTAAAATTTGACGTTTCTTAAAATGAGTATATATTTAAATTTATTGAAGCAACTATGTTTCTCTTTTTATACAAGTCTACTGTTTCAAATTTAAAAAAAAAGAATACTTACTAATATTGAAAATCGTTGCGATCAATTTTGCTTAAATGAAGAGTTCGCAAGTATCACTTTACCCCTTTCTGCTTCCACGCAAGATATTTGTCAATCCGCGTCACAGTCTTGCATCGGACATCGGAACGTGCCACTCGCCAATCCAAGTTACAAGTCTATTCTGTCTATTATATTATATGTTCGAACTTGTTTGAACCTTCGGAAGCGTACCTTATTAAGTAGTTAAACGGCTATTACTATACAAGTTTTAGTGGATGCAAAGTGAATATTGTGTATTGTGGCATGGATATAGAAGATATTCTAAATTCTTGAGGCTTATCCCAAGAAATCATTAACGTGTGACTTTTTGTGGCTGAGATTTAAGGCACTGTAAGGAATGTATTTTGTTTTTTATTTAGACGTTTTTCTATTTTGATATAGTTTATGTTTCTGATCTAACTGATCTAGTCTTAGTAGACAGATAGATTATTAGTTTTTTTCGTATTTAAAATGATTTTCAAATAAATAGAATGCGAACTTTTTGTGACTGAGATTTAAGGCACTGTAAGGAATGTACATATTTTGTTTTTTATTTAGACGTTTTTCTATTTCGATATAGTTTATGTTTCTGATCTAACTGATCTAGTCTTAGTTGACAGATAGATCATTAGTGTTGTTTGTATTTAAAATGATTTTCAAATAAAAAAAATAAAATATTTATTTTTTTACTTACCCACCTATGGATTAATTTGTGTGTCAGAGGTCTTCAGGCGTAAGGGATTACGGAAAACAAGGTAATCCGCCATAATTTATTTGTTTAAGAAGAAATACCTATATCTACTTACAAAATTTCGCCTCCGATATACATGTTTTTATTTAAAACAAAATTTGTTCGACCTATGAAAAGTAACATGTAAATAAATACTATATTGGCATTTTTGTAAGAGAATAGAGAGCTTTTGGAATACCTTATAGTAGCTCAATTATTATAGAGATATTTACAAATTAATTCAATAATTTCAATATACTCGAATAATGTTCTCTATTCAAGTATTCCATATTATACTCGAATGGATAAAAATATTATCTATTCCAGTATATGGAAATTCTTGAATTGATTCGTAAAATATAATACATCATTCTCTATTCGAGTATTCCATATACTTGAATAATCAAAATATTCTCTATTCGAGCATATGAAAATTCTTGAATTAATTCGTAAAATATATATGATTCTCTATTCGAGTATTCCATATACACGAATAGATTAAAATATTATCTATACGAGTATATGGAAATTCTTTAATTAATTCATAAAATATACAACATTCTCTGTTCGAGTATTCCACATACTCGAATAGAGAGTGTGCATCTTTATTACTAAATGAACCATTTCTCTTTCTAAATAAATTTCAATACTTAAGTAAAAAATATGTTCATTTGGTATTTTTGCAACAAGAACCAATATTGCTTATTTTAATTATCAACAAGCTTTAAGTAAGAAAGCGGAGCGTCAATTTAAAAATTTGTTTTTTTAAAAAAAGTCACTTATTTTTGTTCCTAGAAATATATTTACTTGCTTCACTACTTTAAAACTTTTAAAATAAACAATTTTTTAGCTCAATTTTTAACACCATAAAATACTTAACTTGATAATACAAATTCTCATTTGGAAAAATTAATGTATTACTACGAGATTACTTGTGTATCCAATAAAGTATTGGAAATACTTATTTGAAAAATATATTTCTTTGCGTATATACAAAGCTCAGATTTATTCTAATTAAGTATTTTATTTTTCAAATAAGTATTTCTTTTTTTGTGTGATGACCGGTAAAGTCCGTATCATATGAGATTTTTTTTATTAATAACTTTTTTCGAAATTTGACTTTGGCATCAAGTTCTACATCGATCGAGATGAAAATTAAGCAAAAAAATAGTAGCCGCGTGATTCGCATTATCTGTCAAATTTTAATTATTTCCAAAAAATAATTCAAAAGTGGGGTTATTTCTGAAAGTATCGAAAAAGTTATGAAAAAAAGTTTTTTAAATGCAGTTTCTAGCCCACATGCAAACATTTCAGCTGCATAAGATAATTTTGATTTTTTACCCATATTTTGTAAATTGCACCACTTTTGCAAAATAAGACTCAACGCAACCTACATAAAACTTCTTAGTTTTGACAATGCTTTATTTCAGATACTTTTTCTTTAAAGTAGCGCCATATTAAATGTTTTTTTTTTCTAAAAAATCCAAATTGGGCTATTAAAATTTGGTCGCATGTGATGTAAAGTTTACTTGTTTTTGACCATGTATAAGGTAACTTCATAAAATACGTATTTTTAAAAACCAAGTTTGTGTCTGAAAGTAAGTCTGAAAAACCTTAATATTAATACAAAAAAGAACACAGTGTCATCAGTAAAGTGTTCATTAAATGGAAAATAAGTTTTAGTGGTGGGTACAAAATCAAAATTATGTTATGCAGCTGAAATTTTGTATGTGTGCTAAAAACTGCATTTAAAAAAACTTTTTCTTATAACTTTTATCGAGATTTTCAGAAATAAGCCCACTTTCGAATTATTTTTTGGAAAAAATTAAAATTTGACAGATAATGCGAATCACGTGACTACTATTTTTTTGCTTTATATTTATCTCGATCGAAGCAGAACGATGCCAAAGTCAAATTTCGAATAAAGCTATTAATAAAAAAATCCAATATGATGCGGACTTTCCTGGTCACACTGTACTGTTACTAAAGTCAGAAATAAGTATCTAGTTTATTTATGATAAAAGGTATCATGGGATGAAACACTTTGTTTTTAAAAATTACTATGAAATTTTTAATTAATTTAAATTTACTGAAAAGTAAATAAAACTCATTTATAAAATTTAAAATTGAATCACATATTTTTTTGTCTAATGCATCTCTAGTACATCAATCTATAAATTTTGTTTCAAATCTTTTCATCTTATTTATAAAATCATGAAAAAGAAAATATAATAAAAAAAACAACACGACAAAATACAGTTTTTTAATAATTAAAATAAATCATCTCCACAAGGATTATCATCAGTTAATAATAATGGGAATTTTATTAGTGCGTGTTACATCGTTTTTTAATTTTTCTACAGACCCAAAACTACGTCATTTATTACAGGACGCATTGAACTTATTTTTGCATCATAATAGCTACATTCCGACCAAACCATTTCAATAGTATTAACTTGGCAATGATATGGAGAAGTCTTAAAACTCGATGTCCATGTTGCAATGCTAGTTCGTCCAACCTATTAAAATAAAATAAATAGCGGAATTACGGAATTATGTGTACCTTATAGAAACGTTTTATTCTAGAAAGTGAACATTTTTTTTAACGTTAATAAATAATTTAAACACAGTTAATACAAGGTTGTAAAACTTTATGAATACATGGTTAGTGTTAAAATTACATATTTTTTACGTTATCAATAACGTGTATTTTTATAATGAATATTTAACGGTTATATATCTAACGCACAAGGTGTATCAACAATTGACACGTTGTTATTACGTTGAAAAAACGTATGTGTGTTTAGTGGGGTAAGTAAATTATCTGAATAAAGGTTTCCTGTATTCTTTAAATGATCTCATGTATAATTTATCCAAAGTCAGTGTGATGACATTCCAATCATTCCATACGGCATACAAACGGCGGTAAACAGTCTCAAAGAGATGGAATAATTGGAATGTCATCACACTGACTTTGGATAAATTATAATATGAAATATATTAGCGTAACTCCCCTCTCATGCTAAACGGCTAAATTCGCCCAAAATCCATTGCCTTTTTTGGAATTTGCTTGAGCCCCCCCCCCACACTAAATCCTATACAGCCGCTACTGACACTAGTGTAGGGTCTCCATAAAGTAGGCAACGCCGTACCTTTTTGAAATTGTTTAAAAAAACTGTTTGTTTAGAGTGAAACTTTTGAATACTTTGTTTGGAATGCTGCGAGAATGGGTCACCCTATATTTCCTTTAATTTATGAAGGAGTGGGGACAAGTAAAAAAGTTTGTACTGTTAATGGCCGTTAACTGTAGTTTATAAATTGACCTAAACCTTGATTAGGTTAAGTGCAAGTGTGTGTAAACAAATGGTAAGCGTTTTCTGCTACACTATATTATGGTCCAGCAAGCAGTGCCGTCTCTAAGGTAGGCACTGATGGAGTAGCTAGGATTTTAACGGGCATCATAAAATTTGAATTAAGGGAGGAGTATCAACATGCTTGCCAACCTATAACCTATTTTGCGTGGATTTATTTATTTTTTCTAAGTTTTACACAAAATTTAAATAAAATCAATATCGTCTTCATAGGTAATAATTAACATGTTAAATAAATATCAAGGAATTTCATAAGTTATTTAAGGAGAATTGTATATCGAAAAATATCGGTTAAGATTTTTTTAAACATTATTATGTCATTGTTCTTTCACTATACAATTCTCCCAAAATAAGCAATAAAATTAATTGATATTTTTGTAATATATCAGATATTACCTAAATAATCTGCAGACGATATTGATTTTATTTAAATGTTAGTTACTTAAATAATAAACTAAAAAAAAAGCAACGCGAAATAGGTTATAGGTTAACAATAAATTGAATGACGTTGATAATTCCACCTTAAGTTTAGGGCGTTATACCTTTTTTATTTTTACTAGGATTTGAGTGATTTCTTAGAGTGCTATTAGTCCGGTCAATCTGGACCAAAAAATCATATTGAAGGTACATAAATTAACAACAAGCTGAAAATCAGTAAAATTGTTCAAAATATAATTATAAATAAAATTTATAAGTTTCCCATCATTCCCGTATTTGGAAAAAATTTTACTTAAGGTTAAAGGTCGAACTAATTAGTTTTTCGCGATTTTCAGCAAAACGGTACGTTTTATCATAAAAATAGCCCAGACCAAAATTGTAAATCATAAAATTATCTATAAAATATATATTAATACTTTTTTTCCTACGAGCCACCGGTTCTGAGATATAACGATTCAAAAAGTTGTAAAAGTTGTTATCGTCATAATATGCACACGTTATTTTTTCTAATGATTTTACCGCATAGATCTCTGCGAGTACGTCTGTCGTGCCGCTTCCTTGCATAATATGACCAATTGCTCCCAGAAAAGACATCAGTAGATAAAATCCTGCGAGTCTGATGATACTTTTTGATACTTCAGAGCCCTCAGGTGTGGCTGATGCTGATACCATTTCTCGAGCTTTAGCATACAGGGGCTGGTCGAAAGTCACACTGAGAAAATCTCTTTTCATTCCTAGCGAAAATTTTAGCAACCATAGCTAAAATATTTTGCTAAATGGGGGACAGCCAAGCACATTACTGTACCAGGAGAATGCACTCTGCTGGACATACTTTGCTGTGGTAATAAAGCTACTTTGCAAGAATAATTCTGTTATAGCTATAAAGTAATTCTGCTATATCTAAAAAGTAACGTTGCTGTCCTTATAAAACTATATAATGTAACTATAAAATTCTTTGCTACTGAAACAACAAATTTCTGCTACAGTGGTGACATTTTTTTATATAGTAAAAAACGTCTCTCTTGCAGTAGAAAAGATCTTTCTTGTACCTTAAAAATCTTTTGCTGTTGGTAAAAATACTTTTTCTAATAACAAAAAATGTCTCTCCTTCTACAATAAAATTATATAGCTAGCACAAGAGGGTGCTTTCTTACCCTTAAAAAGTTTTTTTTTATTGCAGCAATTTTTTTTGTTTTTACCATGGGTTAAAGTGCGCCTGTGTCACAAATTCGAGTGCTAGTATGGGAATCTTAAAAACTGTAAGAAATACATAACGTATAATTTAAAGCAGTTGTACTTTTTGATTTCGACTTTGATGTATTTCTTACAATGTTTAAGGTTCCCGTAAATGTACTCGAATTTGTGACACAGGCGCACTTTCATCCAGGGTAAAAACAAAATAAAATTTGCTGCAATAAAAAAGACAATTTAGGGGCTAATAAAATAGAGTACATTAAGCCTGTAGTTGCTGTGAGGATAAGGTTTAAATATAGGGTATAGGAATAAAAGGAAAAAGCTAAATGAAATAAACATTTTTTTATATAAAAAAAAATACGACAAGAACCAAATATTAATACAGGTTATGCAAAAAACGAATTATATGAACGTTATAAGTTATAACATTAAACAACAGGAACATAAAGCACCTAATAATTAACAATAATAAAAGTTTCATTTTACAAACCTTTTTTTATAAAAAATGAGGAAAAAATAATTATACTCTACCAGGCTATAAAAGAAAAAGAATTTATAGAAAATTATTTATAACATAAAATAACAAAAACAGGACTATATGCACCTAATAATAATAATAATAATAATAATAATAATAATAATAATAATAATAATAATAATAATAATAATAATAATAATAATAATAATAATAATAATAATAATAATAATAATAATAATAATAATAATAATAATAATAATAATAATAATAATAATAATAATAATAATAATAATAATAATAATAATAATAATAATAATAATAATAATAATAATAATAATAATAATAATAATAATAATAATAATAATAATAATAATAATAATAATAATAATAATAATAATAATAATAATAATAATAATAATAATAATAATAATAATAATAATAATAATAATAATAATAATAATAATAATAATAATAATAATAATAATAATAATAATAATAATAATAATAATAATAATAATAATAATAATAATAATAATAATAATAATAATAATAATAATAATAATAATAATAATAATAATAATAATAATAATAATAATAATAATAATAATAATAATAATAATAATAATAATAATAATAATAATAATAATAATAATAATAATAATAATAATAATAATAATAATAATAATAATAATAATAATAATAATAATAATAATAATAATAATAATAATAATAATAATAATAATAATAATAATAATAATAATAATAATAATAATAATAATAATAATAATAATAATAATAATAATAATAATAATAATAATAATAATAATAATAATAATAATAATAATAATAATAATAATAATAATAATAATAATAATAATAATAATAATAATAATAATAATAATAATAATAATAATAATAATAATAATAATAATGATACAGCACTGATACAACTATAATATATCTTGGAGAGGCAAGGTTTTCCACTATGACTCCGAACGGCTGAACAGTTAGGTTAAACAGTTGTAGCTTCTCACATTTTGCGTTTATTTTTTCTGTGAGATGATCATTCTGGAACGGAGAATGTTGATTAAATATTTATAGTAGGGGTAATCAAAAATTCTGGAAATGAAGGACCAGGGAGAAACCAAGCGAAGTCAAGAATAAGACAACTTATCGGTGTTTGTCATTGTAACACCAATGTATGCACGACTGCAATTATTAAATTTTACTAAAAAGTTCCGACTTCAAAATGTCAAAAAAAAGTTGACACTACTACCAGCTAAGCCTCCCATTAAGCATTCAGGTCAATGATCTGCTACCTAGATCATTGATTTAGGTTACTACCGTGCGAGCAAAAATTATTTGCATCAAAGAGGGCTTGGATTAAAAAACGTAGGGCTTGGTTTAGATAAAATTACGCGTAACGGCTGTCAAAGATGATGGAATAACTGATTAATTGATACCGCTAAGCATTACGTCCTTAGATGCAAGGCCCTCTTTGATGCAAATAATTTTTGCTCGCACGGTATAAGGTTAGGTATGTATGTATGATTCTTAGTTCAAGCATAGCGAATATAGTAGTTAATATTTACCTCTGCGTTAAAGAACAAGCTTTCTTGCACCTCACTCCTGCTTGGTCTCCATAGAACCTTTTCTGGCACTTTTAATGATTATGGGGCGCAATAATTATAGTAACATCAGTAGTCCCTTAGCAGTAATGTCTAAAAATAATTATTTCATTAGTTTTCAATTACAATTATTATTATAAGACCTATTTAACAGGGAAACATTTTATATACAAAATGAAAAGTTTTAACTCACCAATATTTTCTTCAAGGCCGTATCCGCTGATTTTTCGTTCTTTCAACTTTGCTATTATTCCTGCACAAACTTTCTACTAGTATATTATATGACGTCAATACAACTAGGAAACCTTTTTTAAAAACTGCCTCTCTCTAAAAATACACAAATAAATGATTTACCGAAATATGCATAAAAATAAACCAAAACAAGTATATTATGTGTAAGATTATACAAACAAAACTTACCAATTCAAAGCCTGTGTTTAACTACAATAAGGACATGAAAATGGAAAATCATCAAAAAATGTTCCCAAATTTGCATTAACGTATAGTCTTCTTCTTAATTTAAAGGTGGCCTCTAAACTTTCAACTTTTCTTGTACTCCATCAAAATAATACAGCTAGCCGCAGGCCACAAACAAAAAAAACAAATAATTTTGTAAGGCTATGAGCCCCACCCTCTCCCTCAACTCTAAACTTAGCGAAATGATGCGCGAACGGCGCGACAACAGGCTCGGACGGGCTGAAATACTCGAAACTGGCTCTTAACGACACCGAATGGCGACACGGAAACACCCGAATACCGGATCTAATAAATTTTCTTTGCTGGGGCAGCAACATTTTTTCTCAGGATAAATAAAAAAATTTTTGAAAAAGTTTTTTGCTCTTACAATTACGTATTTTGCTATTGCGAAATATTTAAGAAAATATTTATTACCAACAGCAAAGTACTTATTAAAATCAATAGAAAGACATCAGTAAACCTTATTTTACTGCTACAAGAAAGTCAATTTGCAACTTTGGCAAATATTTTAGCTGGGATAGCCAAAAATACATCAGTAAAGTTGTTTTTGCTGGAGATTTTCTCAGTGCACGATGCATACAGTGTGGTCATACCATTTTGCATTCTCTAATGCACAAAGTAAAGTCGTATAGATAGTATTATAGTTACTGGCTGGTTGGTGAATAAATGGTAAAAATAAAATTTGAGATTTAGAATAATTCAAAATAATATGGTTATTTGTTAAACGTTTAATAAAATCATTTCAACCGGGTAAAGACGCATTTTTCCATTTTGACGATAACAAATTTTAAAACTTTTTGAATCGTTATAGCTCAGAAACGGTGGCTCGTAAGAAAAAAAGTATTGATACATTTTTTATAGATAATTTTATGATCTACAATTTTTGTCTAGGGTATTTCTATGATTAAACTTACCGTTTGCTGAAAATCGCGAAAAACTCCTTTTTTTGACCTTTGACCTCTAGTAAAATTTTTTCCATACACGGGAATGATGGGGAGCTTATAAATTTTATTTATAATTATATTTTAAACAATTTTACTGACTTTCAGCTTGTTGTAAATTTATGTACAGGGTCTTTGATTATATTTACGTGGCTTCTGGAATCTTTGTTTTTGAAGATAGAAAAAAATGTTTTTTATAAAAATTGTAGTTTGTCTTTTATGTTATCTTTTGAAATTATCATTACAAAAATATCGCTTTTGAAAAATGGGAAAATATAGGTAATTTCAATTTTTTTAAATGGAACACCCTGTATATTATGAGTCACAATGAAAGATCCTTCTTTTCTGATTTCAAATATATATATATATATATATTGATGCTATTTGGGTGAACCATTTTTGAGATATTTTAGGTTAAACTATAAATAAATTGCAAATACATTTCATATTTTGTATCAAGAAAGCCATGGAAACAATAAAATTGTTATGTTGTAAGTTTGATAAATTTGACGTCTCGATATTTTTGAAGTTTATCATTTTAACTATTAAGAATAATTATAAAGATTAACTTTATAACTATCTATTTCCGCTTCTGTTAATTCTAAAATGAAGGGAAACTTGTTAAAATGTATCCAAAATCAAGGAGGATAATAATATGTAGAAAATATCTAAGTTATAAATTTATAAAACATAACAATTTTATTGTTTTCATGGCTTTCTTGATACAAAATATGAAATTTATTTGCAATTTATTTATAGTTTAAGCTAAAATATCTCAAAAACGGTTCACCCAAATAGCATCAATATTTATATATTTGAAATCAGAAAAAAAAGATCTTTCATTGTGGCTTATAATATACAGGGTGTTCCATTTAAAAAAATTGAAATTACCTATATTTTCCCATTTTTCAAAAGCGATATTTTTGTAATGATTATATCAAAAGATAACATAAAAGACAAACTACAATTTTTATATAAAACATTTTTTTCTATCTTCAAAAACAAATACTCCAGAAGCCACGTAAATATAATCAAAGACCCTGTACCTTCGATTGTCTAGATTGACCGGACTATATAGATACATTTATTTGTTTTAATATGCTTACACAAATTTTAAGATAATTTGTTTTTTGACATATTATACAGGTATAATCGAAAAGTTTTTTGTTCTGTCTAGTGTCAAAACACCCTGTGGAAAAATTAAGAAGCAAAATTACTTCAAAATATCAATTTTTAATAAGCCGCAAATATTCTTTGCATTTTTGTTTTTGGTTCATGTCAATGCGTGCTTTTGTTCTCACCTTAATGCAAAATGATCTTGATGATGTCAATAATTTAAATTTTCCTTAATTTTCTCATTCCATTGCATTCAAAATAACTATTAAACTGCAAGAAACACATACTATGTTATTGTAATAATTAAGATTTAATAAACAAATCAATTTACAGAAAAAGGTGCCTATACCTACGATTTAAAAAATAACTTTTTCACAAAACAAACTTAACCGATGCCAACAACAACTTTTTTACTTAAACACATCTCAATAACTTGTATTGCCTCTTCTAGCCCTTATTACTGCCTGTATACGTCGGTTCATGCCAACAATTAGCCCGCGAATATCGTCCTGGGTAATATTCCTCCATTATTGACTCTGATGATGCAGTAGTAATTTAGGTCCAATTGCTGGTCTGCGTGAGTTTAAATTACCCTCGTGTAATCTTCGACGAGGTGTCCAAGAACTGACATTTTTATACGAACCACTTGAAGTTAGTTTTTCGCCTGTACTAACGTCAAACGACGATTCTGAAAGAATTTTAAGTACAAGAAATCGGTCATCAATAGCTTTAGTTTTGCGTTTCCTAAATCATTGACATCATCAAGATAATTTTGCATTTGGGTGAGAACAAATGCACGCACCTATTGACATGAAAACTAATATTTTGAAGTAATTTTATTTCTTAATAATTATTCCACCGGGTGTTTTGACGCTAGGCAAAAAAACAACTTTTCGATTATCCTTGTATATTATGTCAAAAACCATTTTCTCCTACAATTTGTATCAGCATGTTAAAACTAATGAATATATCTATAACTCTCTAAAAAATCACTAAAATCGGAGTAAAAATAAAAAAATTATAAATACCTACCTAAACTTAATCCAAATTTTATGATACCCGTTTTTTTTTGCACGGGAAAAGTATCATTTTTTCGTAAAATTTGGCAGGTTTTTCTAATTTGACATAAAAAAGCACATACAGGGTGATTCAAAAGTACTTTGACAAACTTCGGGAGGTAATTGCTGGCAATATTTTAACATGAAAAGTTCTTATAAACAGTGGTCCTTGGCGACTTCGTTACGGAGATACAGGGTGTTGAAATGTTAAAAGAAATAGTAATAATTTTTAAATAACTCCTTAACGAGTTATTTTTTTTTTACGAAATTTTGTGAACTAAATAAGCATTTAAGGACACTTATTTTCAAAGTACAACACGTTCGTAAATTTAACCAGTGGCGTCGGTACAAAATGTTACTAGTTTTCAGTGGCATACATATTTATTTATTAGTATGTTATTTTTTAATATTTTGTATTTTGACAAGGCGGCTTTGGAAATGCTTTTTTTGTCGATAAATTAAAATATATTTGACAGTTAGTTACCATTAAAAATAACAAAACTGAAGAAAGAAAACTCAGTGGTAACTAACTGTCAAATATATTTTAATTTATCGACAAAAAAAGCATTTCCAAAGCCGCCTTGTCAAAATACAAAATAATAAAAAATAACATACTAATAAATAAATATGTATGCCACTGAAAACGTGTTATACTTAGAAAATAGGCATCGTCAGATACCTTTTTTAGGCATATACATATTTGTTTATTAGTTAGTATGTATGTACGTATTCGTTAAAATACTGTAATAAATATTTGAGTGGTTGATCAGTTTAAAACACATTTTTTAATATTTGTGTATATTCAAATAAAATAATCATTTACGCTTAAACCGTCCCTCGTATCAAAAAAACACACGTGATCTTTTTTGTTCTAAATAAAGGGGGGATTTATAAAAAAAAAGTTAAAATAAAATAAGCCAGTGGTGTAGCATAGTTTTCACAAAAAATATGATAGTAACATTTTGTACCGACGCCACTGGTTAAATTTACGAACGTGTTGTACTTTAAAAATAAGTGTCCTTAATTGCTTATTTAGTTCACAAAATTTCATAAAAAAAAATAACTCGTTAAGGAGTTATTTAAAAATTATTACTATTTCTTTTAACATTTCAACACCCTGTATCTCCGTAACGAATTCGCCAAGGACCACTGTTTATAAGAAGTTTTCGTGTTAAAATATTGCCAGCAATTACCTCCCGAAGTTTGTCAAAGTACTTTTGAATCACCCTGTATAAATGTTAGCGTAAAAATGTCAATTTTTACCCCACTATCCCCTATTTCTGGCCACATTTCTTAAATATCGGCATTTTTAAGACCACAGTTCTATTTAGCGTACAAAGTTTAACAAAATATCTAAATTTTAAATTTATATCTACAAAGGTTTCGAAAATATTTAGAAAACACCGCGATCTTTCATTGGAGTATTTACACTGGTAATAGCAACAGCCGTGGACTCTTCAGGAACACACACAAGTTTTGAGACCAGAACACCACTTTCTTTTTAATGTTGCCGAAACCCAAATTTCTAAATACGACCTTCTTAAATATTTGTTTCTTTTGTTTGCACATAGGGTAAGGTTGCCTAAATCGTACCACTTTTTGGTTTTAATTTTTTTTGTTACAAACTAATTATAAATGAAATACATATTTTTTGGTTTAAAACAATAATAGATCGGTCTATTGGACACCTAACTGCAATTATTAAAAAAATATTTTTTATTTAATTTTTAAAAAATAGCTGTTTTTGTAAGGAATAGCAAATGGTACGATTTAAGAAACTGGTTGCCTTAATCGTACTAGTGGGTTCCTAAATCGTACCACAGTGTTCTTTTGGGGTATATTAACTAAAAATGAGTAGGTACAGTTTGTTGTAAAGAAACTAAATTACCCAAAATAGCATTTATATTAAGTATTTTACAAAAAAAATCATTAAAAAAAATCTACCACACTTTTTTAAATATTTCTAAATGTACTAACAAAAGTCGCACACGTAGTCCTTATTAAGACGTGTAACATTGGAACACTTTTCATGTGCCCATTTTTCACACTTGATACACTTTATCATATCTTCGACTATACACTCCTGGCATATTATGCAGAACCATTAATCCGTATTAATCTTGACTATAATATCATTTTTCTTTGATGGCTTAGTTGTTCTTGTTTTTTGTTTTGACTCTTCTCCTTGAAAGATACCTTTCTTGGCAATCTCCTTTGCTTTTTTTATATTTTCTTTTTTTGCTTTTAGAGCATATTTTTCTTCTAGCTCATTTTTATAAGGACTCTCCGTTGGCACTGCCACTTTTGTGCTCCTTTTTGGGCTCTTTCAGCCAACTTTTTAGCAGCTTTTGGTAGTGGACTAATTTGTGCAATAGAAACAGTTATTAAAACCAATATTTCCGTTTTCATACTCTTATTGCATCTTTTATGTCCTCCGAGGACCATTTTCCATATTCCCTTTTAGGCATGTTCTAAAAAAAAAAATAAACCTATGCAAATTGATTTATTCCTAGATAAATTTAGCTTCTCTATGCCCCAGGAAAAACTTAAAACATCAAATGTCATCGGTTCCCTAAATCGTACCGGGATTAGGGGCGATTAGGGAATCACCAACGTGGTACGATTAGGAAACTGTCAATCAAAATAATAAATCAATTCTAATCCCAAATTTCAGATCTAAAATTAAATTCAATTTTTGCAATTACAGGAACTTCCTAGGCTATGCTACTTGCAAAAAATCTACAAAATTAACATGAAAATAGCCGAATCCTTTTAACTTGCTTTTTCCTCTTAGAGAAACACAACCGGTGTAAAACGATTATACTATGCAACTGACACTTGTTAGACACTACAACAAGGTCCGATAGATGTCGTATAATTTATCGTCTAAATTGAAAAATTGTAGTGGTACGATTTAGGCAACGGTACGATTTTGGCGACTTTACCCTATTTGTAACGGTAAATAATTTTACCAAAATCTACGCAAAATTTGCTACTCGAAGCATTGCTGTATGCAATGCGCTCTTATACTCTTACAGTCTCTCCTACGTTCATGTTAAAATTTGAGTTTTGTATATTGACAGCACCATGCATCAGAGTATTCCTACTCAATCAACCTTAAAATACAGGAATTTCGTCCTGACAGACCTACTAGTAGTATTCCTGTCGAGCGCATTATTAGTTTGGTACGTGCAATTTTTATGGAACAGGAGGAAATTGTACCAGGCAGCAAGCAAATTGCCAGGACCGTTGGCCTTGCCATTTATTGGTTCGGCCTTTTACTTTCTTTTAAATCCTTTTGGTAAGTATTATAATTTTTTAAAATATACTTGATAAATAAGTATTAAGTCTGCAACGTCAAACCTGGGTGAAAGGGAAACTTAAATTTAGCTTGACAATTACCTATAGTATTTGCAGAATTATACCGTTGACTCTTACTGCCAAAAATAAACTAATTGATTAAACCCTATTGTATACGCCTCAACCTCCTCAAAGGGGATTAAATGGGATCAGGGTCGGCTTAAAAATGTACAGGGTCATCCAACCAGGACTGAACAGTGGCCTATTTTTTGAATTTCCCTGTATTTTTATAGTTTATGCTTTGCCGTAGAATCTAAAATTACCATTTAAAAAGCGATCTGACTTAAAACAAAGGAACTGTGGCGTAAAGTTGTTGTTTTTTCAATGGAACACCCTGTATATTATTTATTTTTATGAAACGCCCTTCTTTCCTGATTTCATAAATATATAGTTTGTCCATATTAGTTCAAACCGTTTTTAAGATATGAGCAATCAAACATTTAAACAGCTGTATTTTAATGCATCGGCATTACGGGGATTTTCTTTTCCAAGGCATTCTAGACGTATCAAATGAATACAGCTTTTTAAATGTTTGATTGCTCATATCTTAAAAACAGTTTGAGCTAATATGGACAAACTATATATTTATGGAATCAGAAAAGAAGGGCGTTTCATAAAAATAAATAATATATAGGGTGTTCCATTGAAAAAAACAACAACTTTACGCCACAGTTCCTTTGTTTTAAGTCAGATCGGTTTTTAAATGGTAATTTTAGATTCTACGGCAAAGCATAAACTAAATGGCTATATTGGTTTAAATAAAAATACAGGGAAACTCAAAAAATAGGCCCCTGTTCAGTCCTGGTTGGATGACCCTGTACCTACACCACATGATTTATTTTTATAATTTAAAATAAATAGATAGGTATTTTTAGTTTAAGGTAGGTACCTATAATAAATGTAAAATAATGATAACAATTAATGATAATTGAAAATAATATAATTTAAAAGTATAACTATTAGCATAACAAGTACAATACAAATTAATTAAATTCTAAAAAACTATTGATAATTTATTCAAAAATTTAACTCTGTATCACTATCACTATCTTCATCTAAGCCTAAACTTATAATTAAGGGTTGAACATTTGTAATCATACAATTGTAAGAATTTTCCACCTTAAGTACATGCTGTACACAGTTTTTCCAGCTGTCTGCAGAAATTTTTCTTACTTCGTTTTTAATTAATTCTACTACAGATGCAATATTTCTCCTAATATTGGATTTTAATTGGTGCCATATTAGCTCAATAGGATTGAATATACAATAGTATGGAGGAAGACGCAACACTGTATGTCCATTTTCTGCTGCAAGTTTGTCACACTCGTATTCCTTATTTATTTTAAAAGCTTTTAATACTTCTAGCAGTTCTCGTTTTTGTAAGTTTCTTCAAAATATAAATCATTTTCAATCATAAAATTTTGAAATTCTGCTTTTGTATTATTAGAATTGGTAATGATTTTTGCTTGCCGACTATGATAACTAGCATTGTCCATTACAATGACGCTATTTTCAGGTATATTTTTAAGGAGTTTATGTTTAAACCAATCTTCAAAAGGTTGTGCGTCGGTATCTTGTATGCGTTGTTGTTGACCTATAGTGTGAATCGTCCTTTAATCTAGCATGAAATACAAAATCATCATACTTAAAAAAGTACAATTTTAGACCCGTTCGGTCAACTTTGTCGTATGTTCAACAACTACCCTGGTTTGTTCCGAGTATGGTTTGGAACAAAACTCTGCTATTTAGTGTCAGACCCAAAATATTTAGAACCTTTGCTGGCGAATCAACAAGCACTCGGTAAAATGGAGATAATGTACCGCTTTGTAGAACCAGTAGCTGGACTAGGTCTTGTTAATGCACCAGGTAAGTAATTTAAGAACGCAGCAAAATTATGGAAAGCAAAACTTTGTGTTAGATAAAGAAAAAGTAATTAATACCAAATATGCGGATTGTATTTGCACCAATTGCATAAACAATTTTGTTTCATTCGATTATTGCCGATGCCGAATCGCCCGCACGCAGTTAACCATTTATTAAGTTCGTTTATCTGTGTGTAGTTATACAGTGTGTACCAGCTAAATGGAATAAATTCGATAATAAATACATGAGGGCGGGTCCGAAAAACGCTCGGACACGTCGATTGGTATTTCTAGTTGATGCGCATTTTTTTCAATAAAAACTTTTTATACAGGGTGTGTCATATAATAGTGGCCAATACCAACTTTCTTATTTTAAATACAACACCCTGTATATTATTCAATTTTTGGATTCTTCAGAAAATTCTAGACATATTTCATGTACAATATCCTATAGCTATCTTCAACTGTTTCGGAAATATTAAGTGTTTTCAGATTTATTGCAAAAATTAACACACTCAAAAACTTATAAGTAATACTGTTTATTTCTTGATAATGTAAAAAACAAACAAAAAACATTAATCTAGATGAGAATGCTCGCCGTGAACGTCTTGGCAACATCCTAGTCTTAACTCGAAAGCAGGAAATATAGTTGTTCCGGTTTAACTGGAAGTTGATTTTTTTGGGAAGATAATAAAAATTGAAGATAGGGACATGTAAGCCGTTTTGCTCTAAGACGTACTGTTAGAAAGTTAGAAGCTGTCAAAATTCAAAAATGTCACTTTTCGAGAGTCAATATCTCGGAAACTATGAAGTCTAGACTAATAATGCATTTAATAAAAAATAATTATAATTTTATGTGGAATTTAAAAATGTAAAAATATACAGGGTGTTCCATTTAAAAAAACATAAGGTAGACTTATATGTCAAAAAATTGATAGTGTTTTGTTTTATATGTAACTTAGGAAAAACTTGGCAACCAACCCTACATTTTGTTTTTTTGTTTACTTTTATATCTTTAAAAACAAAAAAGTTACAGTGAATCAAAATGTTATCAAGATAAATTGAACGCACGGTACCTATAGGATATTGTACATGAGATATGTCTAAAATTTTCTGAAGAATCCAAAAACTGGATAATATACAGGGTGTTGCATTTAAAATAAGAAAGTTAGTACTGGCCACTGTTACATGACACACCGTGTATAAAAAGTTTTTATTGAATTGCAACTAGAAATACCAATCGACATGTCCGAGCGTATTTTTGGACACGCCCCTATCGAATTTATTCCATTTGGCTGATATACACACTGTATAATATTCTGTGCTATTATTGTTACATCTTTAAGCTATGAATTATTTGTTAATATTTTTAAGAATGTTTTCTTTGAATACGTAATTATTTAATTCGTTTTCTTTTTATGTCAGTGGAAAAATGGAGAAAACACAGAAGAATAATAACACCATCTTTTAACAAAAAAAAGTTGGATACGTTTGTGGAAATTTTCGTTAAAAAAGCTGAAACTCTTGTTGAAATTATGAAAAAATATGCAGGAAATTTAGAAATAGACATTTTAAATCTTATATCTAGATGCACATTGGATAACATTATTGGTAAGTTTATTTTCTAATAATTGACAATAACATCGTCGTCGGCCTATTTTTAGTTAAAGGCGCCATTGACTACTTCTAATCTATATTTCTTCAGGTAATCATTTGTTTTTGATTATTTTTTGACTCTTATAAAAAAATTTCGATAAAATGATGCGTTTTGGAGAGTGTCCGCAAGAAAGTCCGCATCAAATGGGATTTTTTTTTTATTATTAGGTATAGGTAAAAATTGAAAAAGCAGTTAGTTTTTGCTTACCTAAAAACCAAAAATGACGTATACTGAAGCAGCTGCACGAGTTGCGTTACCTGTCAAATTTGACATTTTTAATAATATATAAATAATATTTCTAAAAATATCGAAAAACTTTATTCAAGAAAGTTGTTTATTTAGGCATTTTTAGCCTCTGTACGAAATTTCGACAGTCTAATACAATTTTTATTTTTTGCCAGATTCTTGAAAATTTTGATCAACCCTCGTAGATTAACTTTTATACATCGATGTAAAACCATTTGCCTTTACTTCATTTGTAATCTTAATGCAATTTTGTGTAAAATTTTTGTTTCCAATTATTTATTTTGCTTCAACAACTGAAATTGTTATTGATCAGTATGTAATGTTTGATGCAAACCCAACTAGCAATATGGATATCCAAAACGACAAAAGTATTATATAGGTGTTCGTTAGTGCTATTTAAAGAATACTTCAGTTCTATAATGCCGATAGTTAAAACCATTCTAGCGAACGAACCAAATTATCCCATAATATGGTTGTAAGAATGAATATACAACAAATATTATAGTATAAACGGCAATCAGGAGTATCTGTGTTTTATTAGTATTGCATACTTATTTATATCACATATTACACAGCCTTTTTAAAATAGTTCTAAAAGATGTATATATAAACTGTATAGTATTTGTCAATACACTTATACAACAGTTATAAAATAGTTTTATACACATTGAATAAGATGTTGTGTAGCTTACTTTAAAATAATTTATTAAAATTAGTATAATATTAAGACAATACAACTCTTACAGAACTACTTTAAAACTATTTTATAGACGTTCATAATCTTAGAAATTGTCACTATTAAAAAATTCTTATAACATTAAAATGTATCTTATTAGAATAAAATGTTTACTAACACCGCGTTATACAACTTCTCATTTCCGTTTATAGAACAAAAATGACAATAAACAAGTTTAAATTAAATCAAAACATGCTTTATTGTTGAAGAACATACCATTTCATTGACAAAGTGTATATAATAAAATAATATATTCTAGATCCTACCTAAAAATAGAGGTGAAAACAGAGAAGGGGACAAACACGTCCTTAAAATTCACAAGTAGTAAAGTCAACAAACTATAAAATAAAATAAATCCTGTTACTTAATTACTTTGGACATGGTTGGCTCATAATGGTCCCAAAATTTAAGAATGGGCTTCGACTTTTGTCTAATATTATAATACAGGTAGGTTCCGACCTAATTTAGAGTTGGCAACCTTTCGAAAACGGTATAGATGGCGTTCATGTAAGGCTTCTTTAGCGCCTGCATAGGTAACATTACACCACTAAAGTCTCCTATAATGACCCAAAAAGAACCAAACGACGTTTTAGCGTATAATTAGACAACATTATTCAACCAAAGCGTCGTATAATGACGAAAAGGAAACAAAAACATTGTATTAAAAATCCGCCATATTTTTCACTTCCTTTCGCTATTTCGACTGACGCCATTATGCAAATGTTATTTTCTTAAACAAAAAATACACGAAACTTATTAATTTTTTTGGACAAAGACCATAATTACATAATTATTCTATCATTCACTTATTAAATCTGGTGTAAAATATACTGCAGATTAAATTTTTACTTTTTCTTGTTAAATATTTGTTATCGTAATAAACCCAAATTTACGCCAAAGAAAAGGCGCTTGCATTTTTTACTGTAAAAGTATATATATTTTGTCAGAAAAAGTTGCCGGACACATAAAATTCGTCATTTAATGCCGTTTGTCAAAGATTCTATCATTACAAAATATTTTTTATTAGAAATATTCCATCGCCATTTTAATTTATAAATGTTATCCATATTATTTTGCAAGACCTGGATTATACAGCAATTTTTCGATATTTTTCATTATAAAATGAAATTTTTGTTTAAGGATTTACAAAATATCTATATAACAGTTTAATAAGTGTTATTTAAATATTGTATAATGACTGTATAGCCTTACAATACAGACACTATAGAATTAAAATATTTTATAAAAATGGGCCTTTTTTGGTTGTATAGCTATCGTATTACGGTTTAAAAACCCCTTTAAAAATATTTTGGTTTTATCAACTTTCCTTGTGTAGTGGTTTATACAATCATTATAAATATAATTTTGCTAGTTGGGAAGTTGATCTAATTACATCAGTTTTGTCAAAACCGACGTTTCTCATTTTTCTTAAGTTAGTAAACAGACGTACAAAAAGAAAATATTAGGAAGCTTTCGTTGAAATTGTACTTAATTACTATTATTAAATTAAATTAATTATATTAAACTATATTTTGGTTGAATAAAATGTTTCGAGCGATTAATATGTATTCTTTTTGATCCAATATAAATTAAGTAAAATTTCAACGAAAGCTTCCTAATATTTTCTTTTTGTACATCTGTTTACTAACTTAAGAAAAATGAGAAACGTCGGTTTTGGCAAAACTGATGTAATTAGATAAACTTTGCATCAAACATTACATACCTACTGATCAATAACAATTTCAGTTTTTGAAGCAAAATAAATAATTGGAAACAAAAATTTTACACAAAATTGCATTAAGGTTACAAATAAAGTAAAGGCAAATGGTTTTACATCGATGTATAAAAGTTAATCTACGAGGATTGATTAAAATTTTCAAGAATCTGGCAAAAAATAAAAATTGTTTTAGACTGTCAAAATTTCGTGCAAAGGCTAAAAATGCCTAAATAAACAACTTCCTCGAATAAAGTCATTCGATATTTTGATAAATAAGGGCATTTTTGAACCTATTTTATTAAAAATGTAAAATTTGACAAGTAACGCAAGTCGTGCAGCTGCTTTAGTATACGTCATTTTTGGTTTTTAGGTAAGCAAAAACTAACTGCTTTTTCAATTCTTACCTATACCTAATAATAAAAAAAAATCCCATTTGATGCGGACTTTCTTGCGGACACTGTATAAAACGTATGGGTCCTTAACTAACGAGGCTTACGGTAATTTCATAATTTTCAAATGCAAAATGAAGTTGCCGTTGTATAATTACTGTGGATATAAGATATAATTAAATCTTGGATCCATGTTAATACCACACCGGCTAAATTGTTTTAGCATTTGAAAATTATGAGACTACATAGGCCGAGTTGGAGTCAGTTAGGGACCCATACTTTTCACATTTTCTCTACAACGCATCATTTTATCGAAATTCTATAAGAATCAAGAAACAATCAAAAATAAATGATCATCTGAAAAAATATAATTTTGAAGTCACTGTCGCACATACTAAAAAATAGTGGGGGTCAGCGGGTACTGGACCCCCCCTTATTTTAAATATTTGACAATTGTTTTTTGTTGGAAAAGCAATGTACCAAATTTTAAATTTATACCGGGTGTCCACGAAAGGTGGTTCGTCCCTCTAACTTTTTTGTTTTTCAAGATAATGGAATAAAATTTGGGGGATTTGTATACGACATAAAACTGCATTTTTTAACAGCTGACTCAACATTATAAAACTTCCGGTTTAACCGGAAGTGACATAAACTTTCGATTTTTAAATGGGACATCTGGTATATTTTTCCTTTTTTTAACTCCATATGGCATTATAAATATAACGATATGTCACTTGTCACTTTTTGTCACCAAAATAGCTATTTACCTAACAAGTGCGGAAAATGAATTTTTCCGTACAAGTCTGCCGTTCACCGAACGACGCGTAGCGGAGTTCGGTGAAGCAGCCGAGTGCAGGGAAAACATTTTCCGCACGTGTCAGGTACAATAGTTATTCTACAGACGTGTGGAAATAAGTAACAAATATTTCAAAGAAATTTAATAATTTTTAATTAACTATAACAATTACATACATATGTAACAGTAGCTAATTCTGAGAAAAAAAGTAATAACTACAAGTTATAATTGATATATTATTGATTTAGACATAATCGTACCGAAAAAATTTTCCGCACTAGTGTGGAAAAACCAATTTTCCGCACGGATTTTTGACATAATCGTGCCGAAAAATGTTTCCGCACTAGTGTGGAAAAATCCAATTTTCCGCACGGATATCAGTGCGGAAAATTGATTTTTCCACACGTCTGTAGGAAAAAATATTTTTTTTCCAAATTTATTGTTTTATCTAGAGGGCTATGAATACCTTAAAATCACTCATTTCAGTTCTTTAATCTTGGGAAAAATACAATTTTATTATTTTTGGTCCAATGCCATGTGCTGTGTAAAATTTAATTTTTAAAGTTGTATAACTCATTTTTTTTTAAATCGCAACATGGTGGCTCGTCGGGTTAAGAAAAAAGAGGATTTTTTTACGATTATTTTGATACCACACACACTATTAGGTTTTAGAATAGCTGCCATTTTAAAAAAATTTAAAAAGTTAACTTGGAACTTTCCTAAAATGAAGCATCTTTTGAGATTAAATTTAGATTTAAATGCATCAAGTAGCCTGTGACCAGCAAAACTGATAAAACAAAATTATGCCTTGAACAAAATTGACATGCCGACAGCTTTCGCCAAAGTAAATAAGGTTATGGAAAATATCAGTTTTGCTGGTCCCATGCTATACTTGATGCATTTAAATCTAAATTTATTCTCAAAAGATGCTTCATTTTAGGAAAGTTCCAAGTTAACTTTTTAAAGTTTTTTAGTGGCAGCTTTTCTAAAACCTATTAGTCTGTGGTATCAAAATAATCGTAATAAAATCCTCTTTTTTCTTAACCCGACGAGCCACCATGTTGCCGTTAAAAAAAATGAGTTGTACAACTTTAAAAATTAAATTTTACACAGCACATGGCATTGGTCCAAAAATAATAAAATTGTATTTTTGTGATTGTGATTTTAAGGTATTCTCTAGATAAAACAATAAATTTGGAAAAAAAATATTTTCTTGGTGACAAAAAGTGACAAGTGAAACATTGTTTTATTTAGAATGTCATATGGAGTTAAAAAAAGCAAAAATATACCAGGTGTCCCATTTAAAAATCAAAAGTTTATGTCACTTCCGGTTAAACCGAAAGTTCCATAATGTTGAGTCAGCTGTCAAAAAATGCAGTTTTATGTCGTATACAAATCCCCCAAATTTCATTCCATTATCTTGGAAAACAGAAAAGTTAGATGGGCGAACCACCTTCCGTGGACAATTATTCAAAAAATTAGTTTTTAATTTAAAACTTTGACGCCCTGTATACGAACATGAGGTTCAAAAATGAAAAATGGCATTATAACTGTAATGTTCTGCTCAAGGAATATATGGTTAACGGATTGACCTCCTTTTTCCGGACACCCTGTATAAAAGGCTGATTCGTTTCTTATCGCAACCATGTATGTCAAACATAAAAAAAAACTACTTACACTATCACAGATTAGGTGTATGGGTTTTTAATGAAAATAACTCTATATGACGCGCGGCAACGCGTCTGATATTTTTTGTGTTTTTTTGGCTCTGCTGCCACTATATTGATATTGAAAAAGGTACAAAAAAGTAATAAATAGTTTTGGATAACAAGAACAACTTACCTAATTATTAAGTAATAGGAATGAAAGAAAAAAACTCAAAGTCTTCCTCCACAAAGAAGACTTTGAGTTTTTTTTTTTTTTTTCTTTTTTCTTTCATTCCTATACTTTCAACTCCACTTTAAGCATGGACTATTTCTTCATATTAAGTAATAGTAATATTGAGTTAAGAAGCTGTTTTTGTTTCACTACGACATTTGATCGATCAAAAGTAATATTTTATTATACAAATTATTATCTTTTGTGTTTAAATTACAGGAATGACTATCATCTTCTGAAGTCTGAAAATTTAGTAAGCTTAGGGCTTTGTTTAAGAAAACTACGCTTGTCTTAAGAAAGTCACCTACTATCTGGGTAACTTTGTTACTTCCACAATATATGAATTGGTGCCGAGACGATAAGTTTTCAAGCAAAGACCACCTGCTTAGTTTTATTTCAAATCCATTTCAAATCATTGTAAGCCAATTCAATACCTTTTAAAAAAACCTTTACCTTCATATCAATGTCCACTGAAACTGAAACCTGATTAACAATATTTATACAGTCACTGGTCAAATCTAAACTATAAAAATATATTACTCTCTCTTCACCTGCTTTTAAAACACTTTTATAGTTAGAGGTACACCCAGGAATACAGCAGGGGCTTGGCATGTTAATAAATAAACAAACTAAAAGAAAAAAAATAATACTTACCTAGGTATCTAGAGGTATCCTACCTACTTACAAACTATCAGCTCTACTAGTGATATTTTTAAACTAATTCACATATACCTTCAAGTTAAATAAACACTTCGATATTTAATAAATTAACTGTAGCCACAAAACAATAAAGTTTACCCCAAAGAGCTAACTAAAATACAAAAAATACAACTTTTAAATTAAAACAAATAAAATTCTGCCGCCTTTTATATGACCCATAAACAAACCGCTAGGCCGGCCAGGCTGTTAGATTTTTCACTTTATTAATGCTTTTACAGCAAATCCGCCCAAAAAAATGTTTACTAATATTTTGTATTGGTTATTAGCAATCATGTCACTTAAATTTTCTATTAGATATCAATCGAAAACCGGATAAAAACGCAAATTAATACGAGAAACCGCAAAGTTAACACCCGCGTCGCGCGTAAATTACATACTAAAGCATGGATAACCTAAAAAAAAGTCACGTGACGCATGGATCCTCAAGCAGTGTTGTCGATCTTTCTCTTTCACGGCTTCTTTCAAGGTGGTTGTGTCAAGACTATCAAGAATGGTAATATCTACCAGTAATAATTTACAATAACGTTTCTTAAGTATACAGTGAGGACCTAAAGTCCGTCCCCCCCTCTAACTTCTTAACCGTCCGGTTTATTAGTCTTGCACTTTTTGACAGCTTTAAATGTCAAGGTGACAGCTGGGTCCGCTTTTGGAATATTTTTTTAAATGGAACACCCTGTATATTTTTACATTTTTAAATTCCACATAAAATTATAATTATTTTTTATTAAATGCATTATTAGTCTATACTTCATAGTTTCCGAGATATTGACTCTCGAAAAGTGAAATTTTTGAACTTTGACAGCTTATAACCTTCGAACAGTACGTCTTAGAGCAAAACGGCTTACATGTCCCTATCTTCAATTTTTATTATCTTCCCAAAAAAATCAACTTCCGGTTAAACCGGATGTAACTCGAAAGCAGGAAATATAGTTGTTCCGGTTTAACTGAAAGTTGATTTTTTTGGGAAGATAATAAAAATTGAAGATAGGGACATGTAAGCCGTTTTGCTCTAAGACGTACTGTTAGAAAGTTATAAGCTGTCAAAGTTCAAAAATGTCACTTTTCGAGAGTCAATATCTCGGAAACTATGAAGTATAGACCAATAATGCATTTAATAAAAAATAATTATAATTTTATGTGAAATTTAAAAATGTAAAAATATACAGGGTGTTTCATTTAAAAAAATATTCCAAAAGCGGACCCAGCTGTCATCTTGACATTTAAAGCTGTCATTGGTATGTCAAAAAGTGCAAGACTTGCTCAAATATTATCGTTCAAAATTTCATTAAAATATACCGAACGGTTTAGAAGTTAGAGGGGGGGGGGGCGGACTTTGGGTCCTCACTGTATGTATTAAATATTATAACTGAAAAATGTTTAGTGACGTGCAGAGAAACCTCCCGAATACCAGTCGAACGCTCTGCGACTTGCGTTACGGAGACTCTCAATGAAGTATAGACTAATAGTGCATTTAATAAAAAATAATTATAATTTTATGTGGAATTTAAAAATGTAAAAATATACAGGGTGTTCCATTTAAAAAAATATTTCAAAAGCGGACCCAGCTGTCATCTTGACATTTAAAGCTGTCATTGGTATGTCAAAACGTGCAAGACTTGCTCAAATATTATCGTTCAAAATTTCATTAAAATATACCGAAAGGTTTAGAAGTTAGAGGGGGGGGCGGACTTTAGGTCCTCACTGTATGTTTTAAATATTATAACTGAAATATGTTTAGTGACGTGCAGAGAAACCTCCCGATTACCAGTCGAACGTTCTGCGACTTGCGTTACGGAGACTCTCAATGAAGTATAGACTAATAGTGCATTTAATAAAAAATAATTATAATTTTATGTGGAATTTAAAAATGTAAAAATATACAGGGTGTTCCATTTAAAAAAATATTTCAAAAGCGGACCCAGCTGTCATCTTGACATTTAAAGCTGTCATTGGTATGTCAAAACGTGCAAGACTTGCTCAAATATTATCGTTCAAAATTTCATTAAAATATACCGAAAGGTTTAGAAGTTAGAGGGGGGGGCGGACTTTAGGTCCTCACTGTATGTTTTAAATATTATAACTGAAATATGTTTAGTGACGTGCAGAGAAACCTCCCGATTACCAGTCGAACGTTCTGCGACTTGCGTTACGGAGACTCTCAATGAAGTATAGACTAATAGTGCATTTAATAAAAAATAATTATAATTTTATGTGGAATTTAAAAATGTAAAAATATACAGGGTGTTCCATTTAAAAAAATATTTCAAAAGCGGACCCAGCTGTCATCTTGACATTTAAAGCTGTCATTGGTATGTCAAAACGTGCAAGACTTGCTCAAATATTATCGTTCAAAATTTCATTAAAATATACCGAAAGGTTTAGAAGTTAGAGGGGGGGGACAGACTTTAGGTCCTCACTGTATGTATTAAATATTATAACTGAAAAATGTTTAGTGACGTGCAGAGAAACCTCCCGATTACCAGTCGAACGTTCTGCGACTTGCGTTACGGAGACTCTCAATGAAGTATAGACTAATAGTGCATTTAATAAAAAATAATTATAATTTTATGTGGAATTTAAAAATGTAAAAATATACAGGGTGTTCCATTTAAAAAAATATTCCAAAAGCGGACCCAGCTGTCATCTTGACATTTAAAGCTGTCATTGGTATGTCAAAACGTGCAAGACTTGCTCAAATATTATCGTTCAAAATTTCATTAAAATATACCGAAAGGTTTAGAAGTTAGAGGGGGGGGGGGGGACGGACTTTAGGTCCTCACTGTATGTATTAAATATTATAACTGAAAAATGTTTAGTGACGTGCAGAGAAACCTCCCGATTACCAGTCGAACGTTCTGCGACTTGCGTTACAGAGACTCTCAATGAAGTATAGACTAATAGTGCATTTAATAAAAAATAATTATAATTTTATGTGAAATTTAAAAATGTAAAAATATACAGGGTGTTCCATTTAAAAAAATATTTCAAAAGCGGACCCAGCTGTCATCTTGACATTTAAAGCTGTCATTGGTATGTCAAAACGTGCAAGACTTGCTCAAATATTATCGTTCAAAATTTCATTAAAATATACCGAAAGGTTTAGAAGTTAGAGGGGGGGGGGACGGACTTTAGGTCCTCACTGTATGTATTAAATATTATAACTGAAAAATGTTTAGTGACGTGCAGAGAAACCTCCCGATTACCAGTCGAACGTTCTGCGACTTGCGTTACGGAGACTCTCAATGAAGTATAGACTAATAGTGCATTTAATAAAAAATAATTATAATTTTATGTGGAATTTAAAAATGTAAAAATATACAGGGTGTTCCATTTAAAAAAATATTTCAAAAGCGGACCCAGCTGTCATCTTGACATTTAAAGCTGTCATTGGTATGTCAAAACGTGCAAGACTTGCTCAAATATTATCGTTCAAAATTTCATTAAAATATACCGAAAGGTTTAGAAGTTAGAGGGGGGGGGGGGGGGGGACGGACTTTAGGTCATCACTGTATGTATTAAATATTATAACTGAAAAATGTTTAGTGACGTGCAGAGAAACCTCCCGATTACCAGTCGAACGTTCTGCGACTTGCGTTACGGAGACTCTCAATGAAGTATAGACTAATAGTGCATTTAATAAAAAATAATTATAATTTTATGTGGAATTTAAAAATGTAAAAATATACAGGGTGTTCCATTTAAAAAAATATTCCAAAAGCGGACCCAGCTGTCATCTTGACATTTAAAGCTGTCATTGGTATGTCAAAACGTGCAAGACTTGCTCAAATATTATCGTTCAAAATTTCATTAAAATATACCGAAAGGTTTAGAAGTTAGAGGGGGGGGGGGACGGACTTTAGGTCCTCACTGTATGTATTAAATATTATAACTGAAAAATGTTTAGTGACGTGCAGAGAAACCTCCCGATTACCAGTCGAACGTTCTGCGACTTGCGTTACAGAGACTCTCAATGAAGTATAGACTAATAGTGCATTTAATAAAAAATAATTATAATTTTATGTGGAATTTAAAAATGTAAAAATATACAGGGTGTTCCATTTAAAAAAATATTTCAAAAGCGGACCCAGCTGTCATCTTGACATTTAAAGCCGTCATTGGTATGTCAAAACGTGCAAGACTTGCTCAAATATTATCGTTCAAAATTTCATTAAAATATACCGAACGGTTTAGAAGTTAGAGGGGGGGGGGGGGGGGGGGGACGGACTTTAGGTCCTCACTGTATGTATTAAATATTATAACTGAAAAATGTTTAGTGACGTGCAGAGAAACCTCCCGATTACCAGTCGAACGTTCTGCCACTTGCGTTACGGAGACTCTCGAATCCTCTTATCGACTTTAACATTAATTCCCTCTCTTCTTTTCTAGAAACGGCAATGGGTGTTGAAATTGAGGCACAAACTACACATTCCGATTTTCACGTTTGTGTTAATGGGTAAGTCTTACCACAGAAAAATCATTGGTCGATGTTTGCTAATAGACTAGATAGTATACAGG
The DNA here is from genome assembly GCA_963969555.1 of Polydrusus pterygomalis. Classification (NCBI taxonomy): domain Eukaryota; kingdom Metazoa; phylum Arthropoda; class Insecta; order Coleoptera; family Curculionidae; genus Polydrusus; species Polydrusus pterygomalis. Next base: position 18,528,548 of record OZ018385.1, on the reverse strand, counting down.
GTTTCAATAAAAAATCCCAGGCCAATTATTTCGAAAACTAAAAGCGACATGTAAATTCTGTAAACGCCAGTTTTTAGCCTCTATGATTGGCTTCACAACCACCCCGGTGAAGCTTAAATGGACGATTTCGCAGAGAGAGAGAGAGGGGTGTTAGTGTCCCCCCCCGGCCATCAGGGCAAATTAGCGCTGTTGTCGCCAGCTGGCCGTGTAACCGGGTTCTGTCGCATATTTTTGACGTATAGAAGAGAAGGACAATATATTCTAACCTACTATAACCCTTCCCAAACTACGCCAGGTGCTAATTGGAACAAACCAGCCAGCCGCCAGCCCGCCATCCATCATCCATCCATGTCACAACTGTCAATTTTTCTTGTCCACGTTTTTTTCTGAGGAAATTAATTAATTTTTTATTATCATTTTAATATACAATTCTATTAGTTTCTATTCTAGAAAACTTTCCCAATGTGTGTAATCTTTCAGTTATTATTCCAGCCTACTATGCAGGTAATTATTTTTTATTGTTTATCAAATTGATTTTACACTTCCTTACCTATTTTTTATATAGGAATATAGGACATGTAAGTTTACAATAAATAAATTAACATGAAATGTTTCACATACATAATAGGTGTTGGTTAACAAGCCAATCTTAACAAAATATCACTGGGCAACCTGCAGATAACTGCAACACATTGTGCCCGAGGTAATACCTAACAATCTATCAGTTACGAACAGATAAGTTTAGTCTCTTGAAATGATAATTTTAACATTTTTGTTTTACTGAGTGGATTAAAAATTATAACATAATGGCACAAAGATAATGGTTTGAGCTAACTCGATAAGTAGATACTTGGCCATCGGCCATATTTTACAGAGAAATTTAATGTCTACCCGATACTGTTTCTTTTGTTTCAGAGAACGCTGTAAGAATCACCTGATAGTTTATGGATCTTTCAGTACGTGTCTCAATGCATCCTAGTGCTTCTGTTTATACAGTATTTGTGATAATATTATATGAATTGAGACAATTCCAGATGAGTGAGACCTGTGAGACGTAACCTAAGGACATTAGTTTATTCTAAACAGTTATTTTTTGTTATGGTTGTCAATGTTTTTATTTATAAATAAACGTAGAAAACATTATTTACGATAAAGTGCTTCCATCTTTATTTTCTAAATCTTGGTTAATATAAAAATGTGCATTATTTATTCCATAAAAAAAAAAGTTTTGTGCGTCTTTTTATTGATTTAATTTGTGATTTAATAATATTTATATTGAATCACAAATTAAATCAATAAAAACTCGTTCAAAAGTTAATAATTAAATTGAAAAGTCCTAAAACCGCTGTTCAAATTTCCCGCCATTGCGCCTCTGATGGCCGGCGGGCACACTAACACCCCCCTCTCTCTCTTCTTTCTCCCTCTACTGTGTTGCGATTTTTTAACAAGGAGTTAACATTTCTAACCCTATAAATTTTCTTTGTTCACAACTGTGTAAAAAGTGTGTCTAAATAATACAAGAGGTAGGTGGCGCCACGGTGCAAAGAATTATTTCGATGACAGGAACTTTTAAATTTTGTGGATCTTAAAAATAATTAATTTTTGATCAAATTATGTTCCATAACAATTTTTGATAAATCCAACATAAACGGAGATATTTGGGGTCAAGTTTTTTTTTTTTAATAATTTTAACGAGTATTTTAATTATAAATATTTAATATCCTTAAGGTGGGAGTATCAACATGCTTGCCAACCTATAACCTATTTCGCGTAGATTTATTTATGTTTTCTAGCTTTTATACAAAATTTAAAGAAAATCAGTATCGACTTGATATTCTATAGGTAATAATTGACATTATTTTATTATTTCGGTGGTAACAGTATCCCTGTACCCCCACCACATTTATTATCTTAGGATATGTTACATTTCAATCGTTACATTTAGATGTAGTTGTATAATAGCTAAAAGTTATCTCTTCTGCAATGTTTTTGTTAAGTAATAAATACTAAGATACATTTTTTACACAAAAAAAAAATGCAAACTACGTATCACCTAGATGACTTAACACCTGTATGTGTAATAGCCGCAATTTTCCTATAAGTTTAAATTTCAAATAATTGAACAGTTTTCAAATAAATAAATAAATAGACATAAACGAGTAGACACCCACCAGACTACAGACGTGACTTACATAACCGAAATTCAGAATAGGTTCCTAAATATGTGAATCCTTTCAAATATGTAAGATCTACATTTTTTTTTGAAAATATGAATTTTTGTGATATTTCTTATTTCCAGGGGTAGGAGATTATAAATCTTGGGAGCGAAATAATTAAGAAATCTTAAGTTAATATTAGTGTTACTTTTAGGTAGTTTTATATAATCATTTGCTTTATTTCGCGTTAGGTGGCAATGACTGATATGATTTTTTAGATCTTTATTTTTATAGACAAAAATGCTAGTCTCCAAGACATATAGAGACCTTATGTCAAAAACTTTTTTAGAATACAACATGCTAGTTGGATAAAGTCTTTTTTTTTTGTAGATTATTTTTAAAATATACTTCTGTACAATGCTCAGAGGGTGCAAAGCCGTCTCATACATACCCCCCCACACCACAATACCATATCTTAACAACGACTCCACCATGGTTCTATATATAGACACCAACAAGTCCCCGTTCAAGATATTTCTTAAGGTATAGAATCTATACAATAGCTTTCTAATTGTTGATGTTAACTTAAGAGCATGGTGATTCCATTTTAAATGCTTGTCTATGATTATTCCTAAATATTTAGTGTGTGGAACCTCCTTGATTATTGTATTTGAATTTTTTATTTGAATGGAATCAAAGGCTGGCCGATTTGCAAGGGTAATTGAAAAAGCAATATAAGTGGTTTTATTTAGGTTTAATGTTAGTTTAAAATTATTTAACCAGTTTTGAATGACCTCCAGACCATTAATTACGTTTTGTTTTACTTCATCCCATGCTTTTGAAGAACATATTAGGGCAGTGTCATCCGCATAGGAATTTTACATATTTAATAAATATCAAGGAATTTCATAACTTATTTTAGGAGAATTGTATAGCGAAAAATATCGGGTAAGATTTTTTTTAGCATTATTATGTCATTGTCACTCATTGTTCTTTCACTATACAATTCTGCCAAAACTAGCAATGAAATAAATTGATATTTTTGTAGTATATCAGATACTACCTAAATAATGTACCGACGATATTGATTTTCTTTAAATGTTAGTTATTAATATAATAAACTCAAAAAATCAACGCGAAATATAGGTTATAGGTTGGCAATAGATTGAATGACGTTGAGAATTCAACCTTAAGCAGATTTTAATTTAATTTTGGTAATGATAATTTTAGTGATAAAACGCTCGTGTAGCGCTAAATTATTACGTCCAGTGACGTCTCAGGGGGCGCCTTAACAAATAATATGGGCAAGAAATAAGACGCTACTGAGTTTTTGGTAATTTTTATATTTTTTTCGGATTAAACAACTAAAAATATCCTTTTCTTGTGTGTTAAATTGTTTATACAGGGTTAGGAAAAATTACCAGAACGGTCGATTATTTCAAAATATACAGGGGTTATCAAAAAACGTCTTATATAAAAAATGTAGGGCTGTTAAAAATCTACATACCGGTGATAAATTGAAATATACAGGGTCGCCCACAAAGTTGTGGAGAATTATAGTTATATTTTTTAAATGGAATACCCTGTATATTTTTACATTTTTCAGTTTCACATAAAATTATAATTATTTTTTATTAAATGCATTATTAGTCTATACTTCATAATTTCCGAGATATTGACTCTCGAAAAGTGACATTTTTGAACTTTGACAGCTTCTAACTTTCTAACAGTATGTTTTAGAGCAAAACGGCTTACATGTCCCTATCTTCAATTTTTATTATCTTCCCAAAAAAATCAACTTCAAGTTAAACCGGAACAACTATATTTCCTGCTTTCGTGTTACATCTTGTATTATTCAAACACATTTTTTAAACAGTTGTGAAGCCAATCATAGAGGCTAAAAACTGGCGTTTACAGAATTTACATGTCACTTTTGTTTTCGAAATAATTGACCTGGGAGTTTTTATTGAAACACCCTGTATATCTGGTTCTAATCAATCAGGAACTTTTTCGATATTTCCGTATATGGTGGAAATGAGCAATTTCATTGGACCGGTGTGGCCAGTGGCGTAGCTGAGGAAGAGGCCGGGGTTCCCGGAGTGACATCCCTTAGGAGGATGACACCCGCATTAAACAAAATAAAAATTCTTACAATACGATAAAAATCGCAGATTTGAGAAAAATAAAATCAAAAAATAAAAAAGTTGCACGTTTCTGCGAACCTTAAAATGCTAATTGGCAAACTATTCTAAATTTGGAAATGATAGAAAAACTAAAAATCTTTCTCCACAAATTTATTACACTCCCGTACAAAAAAAAAACAGGCATCATACAGGGTGTTTTTTTAAGGTCGACGAGCGGCCATATCTCGGAAACTACTGGGCATAGAAGCTTAGGAAAAGAAAAATGATAATTAAAGTGGCCATGAGAAAATTCCGGAAATAATTTTTAAGTTCCGCATTTTGCCGCAAGAGGGCGTAATTGAAAGGTAAATTTTAAAATTTTACATAACTTCGAAAATTCCACATTAAAGTATATGTTTAATAACACCATTTTAAAGCTTGGACAGTTATGCATCATTTTGGTCTTATGCTCATTGGCGTACCGACTTTAATAAGAGTGGGGGAAGCTGTTGAAAGTGTAATCATTTAAATCGCTGTAACTTATGAACCACTTATCCGATTTTACTAAATTTAAGCTTGTTTGGAAGTTCCTACAATTGTCGTATGTATTGGTACACGATAGTTTCTAATAAAATTGCTAGAGGGCGCAATTTGTATTAAAAATTATTGTTTTGGCAATAACTTTGAAACGAACAAAGATATCGAACTGCGGTCTTCACATCTTTTCTTGCAAATTTCATCTACTTTTCGATTATGGTATCATAATTATACCGTATGATTTATTTTTTCGGAGTAAAATCAAAAAATGTATTGTTACTGCAAATTGCGCCCTCTAGCATTTTTTTTGAGAACTATTATGGACAACTAAATACTATTGGCAAAAGTGCATACATTTCTCTTCCAAACAGTCTTTAGTTTGCTAAAATCGGATAAGTCGTTTATAAGTTACAGCGATTTAAATGATTACACTTTCAACAGCTTCCTCCACTCTTATTAAAGTCGGTACGCCAATGAGCATAAGACCAATATGATGCATAATTGTCCAAGCTTTAAAATGGTGTTATCAAACATATACCTTATTGTGGAATTTTCGGAGTTATGTAAAATTTTAAAATTAACTTTTCAATTACGCCCTCTTGCGGCAAAATGCGGAATTTAAAAATTATTTCCAGAATTTTCTCATGGCCACTTTAATTATCATTTTTCTTTTTCTGAGTTTCTATGCCCAGTAGTTTCCGAGATATAGCCGCTCGTCGACCTTAAAAAACACCCTGTATAATTTGGATTACGTTTAGGGCTTTGCAACTTTTTTATTTTTACTCCGATTTACGTGATTTCTTAGAGAGCTGTAGATACATTTATTACTTTTAATATGCTTAAACAAATTTTAAGAAAAATTGATTTTTTGACATATTATACAAGGATAATCGAAAAGTTGTTTTTTTTCTGGCTAGTGTGAAAACATTTTGGTTTTTGATTCATGTCAATATGTGCATTTGTTCTCACCACAATGCAAAATGATCTTGATGTTGTCAATAATTTAAATTTTTCCATAATTTTCTCATTGCATTCAAAATAAAATGAACTACATGATTTACCAATACTTCCTCAATATACCTCACTGCTGACAGTGATCCTTCATCAATAAACACTAATTCAGTACAAGCCTCCCTTGATATTCCTGCCCAAATCATCACGGAACCCCCTTCATAGCTAAGCAGAGGGCTGAACGTACATTCAGCAAATCGTTATTCACTTCGCCTCCATACATGCTCTCTTCCATCTGGTGAGTGTAGACAGAATCTAGACTCATCAATAAAGAGTACACTGCTCCATTGAGCCAAATTCCCATTTAAATTTGAAGAAATAGTCTATACTTTAAGTGGAGTGTATGTTTAAAGGGAAAGAAATAAGACACTTTAAGTCTTCCTCCACTGGTTAATTAAAAAATAAATTTCAAGGTTTAATGCAGGGTAATCTACATGTTTCGAACGCATAACGCATAACCATTCATCATCAGGAGAATAGAATAAAGAATTTAGGAATATAATAGGTGCAAACAGTCCTAACAGCGCTACGATATGATGGAAAAACAAGCAAAGTGCTGAGCAAATCTTTCAACGTAATGGTAAACCTACCGAGAGGCCATTCGTGAAATATTGGCAGATAATAAGTTATGAAGGTAGCATGGCAGTAACTTAAGTGTCAATAATGAGATAACACCGTAAGTGTGAGGGGAGAAGAATATTTGACATTGGAATGGTAGATGATGTAAAAACTTTAATTAAAATCAGATGAGTAGCTGAAAAGTCACATATTAGTGAACTATAGTAACTTAGGTGTGAGGAGAAGAAAATTTAAAATAAGGAGTAGCTAGGTCACATATTAGTAAATTAGTGACGTAAGTGTGATAAGAAGAATATTTAACAGTGGAGTAGTAAAAATTTTTAATATAATGAAGAGTAACTGGAGTCACCAATTAGTGAATCAGCAACATGAATGTGCGGAGTATTTAAATTCACATATTTATAATCCAATCTAAATGTTTACCACCTAATTGTAGTCTTGCTACTCCTATGACACGGTAGTAATTTAGTCGCTGGTTTGCGTGAGTTTAAATTACCCTCGTGTAGGTAATCTTAGCCGAACTGTCCAATAACTGACATTTCTACCTCGAACCTCTCGAAGTTGGTTTTTGGCTGTATACTCACGTCACACGACGATTTCGAAGAGTTTTAAGTACAAAGAATCGGTCATCAATAGCTTTAGTTTTGCGTTTCCTAAATTATTGACATCATTAAGATCATTTTGCATTTGGGTGAGAACGAATGCACGTATTGACATGAACCAAAAACCAAAATGCAAAGAATATTTGTGGCCTAATGGAAACTGATATTTTGAAGAAACTTTGCTTCTTAATTATTCCACAGGGTGTTTTGACACTAGGCAAAAAAAAGAACTTTTCGATTATCCTTGTATAATATGTCAAAAAACCAATTCTTCTTAAAATTTGTATAAGCATGTTAAAACTAATAAATGTGTCTATAGTTCCTTAAAAAATCACTTAAATCGGAGTTAAAATGAAAAATTTATAAAGCCCTAAACTTAATCCAAAGTTTATGATTACATAGAAGATCTTTGTATGTAGGAATCTATTTTGCTACTATGGTATACAGGGTGTCCCAGAATATGTGGGCAATCTCCCGGATTCGGATAGAATATGTAAAAATAATATGACAAGTTCCCATTAAAAAAATTTCCTACAGGCCCTCCCTACTGAGATATAAGCCCCTGAAGGACACCCTGTATGATAGAGGCATATCAATAATACTATTGAACAACTGAAACTAAAAAAAAGGTACTCTTCATCGACATCGATAAAGTAAACCGTTTACGAGAAAAATTTGTTTGTTCCATATGCCTTTTTTTATAAAATATTCGATAAAATACCATATTTTTACTGATTCATTTTGTACGTCGGTTCAACATAAGCTCCTTCTACTGCAATGCATTCCCTACATCTTTTAATTGTAGATTGTTGGATCCTCCACAATGAGCCAACATTATTCCTTATTTCGCGACAATGGAAGTTAATCAGTTTCAATAAGTGTTCCCGATTTTGTATTGGATTGGCTTATACTAAACATTTTAGATAGCCCCACAAAAAAAAATCTAATGGATTTAGGTCTGGTGATCGAGGAGGTCAAGCCACTGGTCCTCCCCTTCCTATCCATTGGTTTTCGAAGACCCTGTTTAGGGGTTCTCGAACTACTAGACTAAAATGTGGCGGAGCCCCACCATGCATGAACCACATATTATGTCGTAGTTGCAGAGGTAGATCTTCTAAAAGTTCTGGCAGATTGTTTTGAAGAAATTCCAAATACCTTTCTCCATTTAACTTTCTTGGCAATACAAATGGTCCAATTAAGTGTTGCCTAATAATTCCGGCCCACACGTTAATGCGTTCAAATTGGTGCTGATGATGCGTTACAATAGAAGCATGGGTATTTTCCTCTGCCCATAAATGTAAATTATGAGAATTTATGATGCGGTTTTTGGAAAACCCAGCTTTGTCCGTGAAGAGAACTGAACCAATGACATTTCCATCGTTTCTGTGCCGATCTAAAACCCAGTTACAAAATTCCATCCTTCGCGGAAAGTCTTGAGGAAGAAGCGCGTGGACTTTTTGAAGGTGGTATGGATGTAACTGTTGCTCTCTAAGGATTTAATGTCTGGATTGTGAATGACCATTGATTGTAAGAGAAGAGATTGTAAAGACCATTGATTTTGAACAATCAAATTCGGCAGCCAATTTTCCAACACTTGTAGCAGGATCTACTTCTACGGCATTAAGGATGTTTTCTTCAAGACCATCAACGCGATGGTTTTGATTTCCACAATTGTGACTGGCTTTGTCAAACTTTCCTAAAATTATTTACGACCTAAATACTTTAAATCAAATCTTTATCATCCGATAAGTACAAATTAAAAATATTACAACTTAGTTTTTACCTGTCTCTCTTAAACGACGATCTACTCTTTCAAAGGTTTTTCTGTCAGGAATTCTTCTGTTTGGAAATCGTTCTTCATAAAGCCTTTGGGCTTCTATGATGCAAGCCCATACATTAAATGCATGTCGGCATATTCCTCAAACGTAAATTCCATACCAAAAAGAAGCAGAAGAAATAAGATCAAAAACTTAAACACACTCAATTTCCAACTGACACTGAAGTAATTATTGTTTATTTTAACTGGTACATATCAACTAAACCATATCAACAAAATAAGGTATTTATCGAATATTTTATAAAAAAAAGGCATATGGAACAAAAATTTTTTCTCGTAAACGGTTTACTTTATCGATGTCGATGAAGAGTACCCTTTTTTTTTTAGTTTAAGGGTTCAGCTGTTCAATAGTATTATTGATATGCCTCTATCATACAGGGTATAAAAAAAACTAAGCATTATTCTGTTAAAGCTAGTCCGTCCCTAGAAAACTAAATAAGCCGAATAAAATTAAAATGGTTCATTTTGAGGAGACTTAACTAGCAACCTTCATACTGAAAAATTATTAAATTACACCAAGTACTTTAAGAGTTATTCAAGATAAACCGATTTCCAGAGGCGTCCTTTAGGGGCTTATATCTCAGTAGGGAGGGCCTGTAGGAAATTTTTTTATGGGAACTTGTCATATTATTTTTTCATATTCTATCCGAATCCAGGAGATTGCCCACATATCCTGGGACACCCTGTATAATTATTATACCATGTAGTGTCCGCAAGAAAGTCCGCATCAAATGGGATTTTTTTTTATTATTAGGTATAGGTAAAAATTGAAAAAGCAGTTAGTTTTTGCTTACCTAAAAACCAAAAATGACGTGTACTGAAGCAGCTGCACGACTTGCGTTACTTGTCAAATTTGACATTTTTAATAAAATAGGTTCAAAAATGCCCTTATTTATAAAAATATCGAAAAACTTTATTCGAGAAAGTTGTTTATTTAGGCATTTTTAGCCTCTGTACGAAATTTTGACAGTCTAATAGAATTTTTATTTTTTGCCAGATTCTTGAAAATTGATGAACCCTCGTAGAATAACTTTTATACATCGATGTAAAACCATTTGCCTTTACTTTATTTGTAATCTTAATGCAATTTTGTATAAAATTTTTGTTTCTAATTATTTATTTTGCTTCAAAAACTGAAATTGTTATTGATCAGTATGTAATGTTTGATGCAAAGTTTATCTAATTACATCAGTTTTGTCAAAACCGACGTTTCTCATTTTTCTTAAGTTAGTAAACAGATGTACAAAAAGAAAATATTAGGAAGCTTTCGTTGAAATTTTACTTAATTAATATTGGATCAAAAAGAATAGATATTAAATGCTCGAAACATTTTATTCAACAAAAATATAGTTTAATATAATTAATTTAATTTAATAATAATAATTAAGTAAAATTTCGACAAAAGCTTCCTAATATTTTCTTTTGTACATCTGTTTACTAACTTAAAAAAAATGAGAAACGTCGGTTTTGACAAAACTGATGTAATTAGATAAACTGTGCATCAAACATTACATACTGATCAATAACAATTTCAGTTTTTGAAGCAAAATAAATAATTGGAAACAAAAATTTTACACAAAATTGCATTAAGATTACAAATAAAGTAAAGGCAAATGGTTTTACATCGATGTATAAAAGTTAATCTACCAGGGTTGATCAAAATTTTCAAGAATCTGGCAAAAAATAAAAATTCTATTGGACTATCAAAATTTCGTACCGAGGCTAAATATGCCTAAATAAATAACTTTCTCGATATTTTTATAAATAAGGGCATTTTTGAACCTATTTTATTAAAAATGTCAAATTTGACAGGTAACGAAAGTCGTGCAGCTGCTTCAGTACCTATACGTCATTTTTGATTTTTAGGTAAGCAAAAACTAACTGCTTTTTCAATTTTTACCTATACCTAATAATAAAAAAAAATACCATTTGATGCGGACTTTCTTGCGGACACTGTATAAGATTTATAGCTTTACAAAAGTTAATTATTTTATTTTAGGGTTGGGCGTGTTGTCGGAATAAGAATGTTCAATATTTTTTATCAAAGTGATACAATCTTTAATAAAAGTCCCTTGGCAAAGAGTTTCTACGACTTTTGTAACAGGATACGATTATTTACCAAAAAGGTTCGTTAAACTAAAAATCTATAAACTACCAAAGTTGTCTCATAGAACAGCATTCAGGTAAAGTTTCTGCGCGGGTAACATCTCAGTTAAACTTTAATGCCAATTATCTTATCACAATTATCTCATCGGCATCGGCACCTTACACTATAATACTATTTTTACTGCACAACGAAAGATACGAAGAAAATAAACACAGGTCGCGGCGTGTCACCTTGTTTCTTTGTAATCTCAACAATGGAATGGACATCATGGTCGTCCTCCCTTGCCGAGTAAACCTACTCTAAACTACTAAACAGGTGACCACGTCTAAGCAAACTGCGATTACGCGTTACGCGAAAGCCCCGAAAGCTAACGGGTAGTAACCTGGTTATAGAAGCTATCCTTTACGAGACAATCGATCTTAACAAGGACATCATGATGATCTGTTCTGTAGTGTTTCATGGCCAATTAAATTAAAATAACTAAAACTCACTGTTCATGAAGGATAAATCAATCCAGATATTCATCTCACAAGTTAGTATCACATAAATTCAAAAACATTTTAAAACTTTTTAAATTATTTCTTGGTGTCACCTGGATACGACCGCGAGTCATTAAAAACTGAACGCGTCGTCCAGGTTAGCTAACAAGAAAGACGTTGCCCTACTCCACAAATGCAGCTGCGTTTCCGGGGAAGCGTCTTCTTGATCTAAATATAGACGGTAATAAATTGTTTTCCCTATGACACGTAGTGACCCCATTTAACCGGTTATTTCTAGACTTCAGTGGACCCCTGCAGCTATACCCCGCGATGGGAAGATGATTCAAGATTCAACCCTTGTATGATTTATGAATTTTGAAAGGTCAGTCGCTCGTTAATTGCTTGGATTCACGTGTTCTTGTTTTTCCGTTGCCTTATATGGTTACATTTAAGGGAAAATGAACCTTATACAGTTATAAATTAGTATTTTGTACACCTGTTTCTGGGAATGTCAGGAAGATTTATAGGGTAATAAAACTGTCAGATAGCAAACAGGTGCAGGAAAATAATGGGGAAAATTGGGTATAAAAGACGGACACCGGACCTCGATGAGTTAGTCATTTTCCAGCATTATACGCGTTTACGTGAAAACGAACATGTCGCGAAAAGTTAAGAAAAAGTAAATAAATTCGGTAGTCGGAAGTTTTGAAAAGTTACGGTTGTTACAAGAAGAAGTAAGTGTTGATGACAGGAATATAAGTGTTAATAAAAGAAAGTAGTGTTTTGTCAGAAATAAAAATAAATTAGTGAATTTATTGCCTCCTGTTAAGAAATGTAAAGGTGTGTAATACTGGGTGGCTCCACTGTGTAACCAATTTAATTATGTGTTTATAAAAGGGTTTGTTGATAAATAAATGTAAACTTGGAAGAAGATAAATAGAATTGTGTATTTGAACTAAAATTTGTGTGTTTAATTTCTTTATTAAAAAGGAAAAGCTTTAGTAAATAATAGTTGCCTTAAATAAATTGCTCTGACATTAAAGAGAGATTACAGGGTGAAATTTGGTGTTAATAAGAGGTAAATTCACATAAAATTGTAGTGTTGTTGATATTGCAACTAAACACAGGAATCTTCCGAATCCCGCAAATAGTTAGTGTTATAACCTCTCACTTGGTCAGAACATTATCCAGCCGCTCGGATAAGTTCATATCAGGTCATCGGATTGGTCAAGGGAGTAGGGCGCTATACCGTTAAGTTGCAGTCCCTTTAGTGGTAGGTATTCAGTGTTCGCAACCAATTAACAACAATATCAAAAATAATTTTCAGGTTCTAGTCGAAAAAAGGACGAAGTATGCAATAGATATACAACACAGAGAAGAACGATGCGATGGGAATGGTAATAACACATTCTAGATTTATTTATTATAAAAATTCAATAATTATTTACGAGCATAGATCCTCTGTAGTCACGTTATAGTACCTAGTTATTTATACCTTAAACTTTTTTTTAGAAATTTTTAAAACAAAAGCATTTTTGGATCACCTTATTGAATGGAACTATAAGCTAGGGGAAAATATTGGGCTTACTGACGACGACATGATAGATGAAATAAGAACTTTTTTGGTTGCTGTAAGTCAAAAACAATAATTACACAGGCCTGCATTTTTTAACATTTTGAAAGTTGATTTAAAATTTTCAACTGTTTTCTAGTAATTGGGTAGCGCCGATTTCAAATCTGCTTTCAGTTTTTTTATATCACGTAAGGTTATTTTTCAAACCGGTAAAATCCAAAAATATAGAAAAAACACGATTTATTTAATTTATTATTAAGGTTATTTATTTGTTACGCTTCTTCAAAAAACGTTTTCTATTTTCAGAAAAGCTTCTTTTGGTTGTTTTTCTGTTTCAGCTAAAGGAAGATCTCTTCTTAATGTCCAACAGAAATCGGCCATCATTTTTGTGTCCCAGCGCCCCTGGTTTTTTTTTCCATCTCTTTAATATATTGGTGAAATCATTCACCTTGCTCTTCACCTACGTCCCCAAGATTTTCCGGGAATCAGTCCAAATGGGAATGTAAAAAGTGAATTTTTATGCTCATATTCTGAAATTCCTGAAATTTTCCAGCATATTTTCAACGATCTCAACATAGTAGTAATTTATTTTCAACTTCTATCCAATGCTGACCTAAGAAAAGACCTAGAATTTTTAGATCTTTACACACTTCCCAGTTGTGATTTTCATATTGTATTCTTAAAAGTAATTCCTCTAAATTTTCATAGTTTTTCTTTACCTTAACTAGTGTATGGCCGACCGAAACAGAAGCAAAAACATTGTCATTATATAAAAGAACAGCTTTAAAGCTTCTTTTTGAAGTCGATAAAAAGTCTCCAGTCATAAGGTGTGTAGCACCACAGAAAATAATATTTATTCATCAATCATTTAGAATTTGAAGTACTAGTACTACATTCGTTTTAAAATGTATTAAAACGCCTATTATAAGTTTTTTTTATATTTTTTCTTTTTTTTTTGCAAAAAAAAATCTGTGGGTGATAGAGAACAATTGTATTTTAATTAGTTATTTCTATTATAAAAACTGAGCTCAACAAAAAAAAATCACGTCATCACAAATTTCATGCAGGCATGTGTTATTAAATTAAAGTTAAAAATGACATTGTAGGTATATAGGAGTAAAGTCAGATTTCTTTAAGAACACGCCGCATCATGGCTAAGTCACCTGCCATTTATGGCACCCAGAGACAGCACTGGATTATGTGCTTTTACCATTGCATTTACCATATTTTAAACTTGCACGGGGCTCTGAATGATTTATTTACATAATGGCTTGAAAATACAGTGTTAATTTTATTTACAATTATTGAAACATCGAACTCCACGTGCTATAGATTAAAAGTTATGGCGTTAATCATTGGTATAACGTAGAAATACATTTGACATGCACTAAACCTATATACCGATGGAAAACGCTATGAACAACACTGACAACATACAAGAGTTTTGCCGCTCAAATATTGTAGAAGTTTTGAACTGATTTTAGCTGATTATGAGTTGTTTTTGTGAAATTTCGCGCCAGCTCAATAATAACTAAAAAATATAATGGCACGTCTGCGCACTACTGGCGCACAAGGGCGTCCATAGGGGGGGCAAAACGGGCACTTGCCCCCCCCCCCCCTAGGCGCCCACATTACTATTTTATTTCATAATTCAGTATAAATATTGAATAGTACAGTGGTTAGTTAGTAGATCAACAAATCACTAAACTGAACAATTACATAATAAAAACATATCAATAAATTAATACATTAGGCATAAGTTAAATAAAAGTCTTATACAGTGTCACCAGTAAAGTCCGCATCATATGGGATTTTTTTTATTAATATCTTTATTTAAAATTTGACTTTGGCATCAAGTTCTGCATCGATCGAGATGAAAATTAGGCAAATAAATAGTAGTCACGTGATTCGCATTATCTGTCAAATTTTAATTTTTTTTCAAAAAATAATTCAAAAGTGGGGTTATTTCTGAAAATATCGAAAAAAGTTATAATTTTTTTTAAATGCAGTTTCTAGCCCACATGCAATGCTGGATAAGATAATTTTGATTTTTTACCTATATTTTGTAAATTGCACCACTTTTGCAAAATAAGACTCAACTACATAAACTTCTTAGTTATGACAATTCTTTATTTCAGATACATTTTCTTTAAAGTAGCGCCATATTAAATGTGTGTTTTTCTACAAAATCAAAATTGGGCTATTAAAATTTGTTCGCATGTGATGCAAAGTTCATTTGTTTTTGACCCTGTATAAGGTAACTTCATAAAATACGTATTTTTGAAAACGTAGTTTGTGACTGAAAGTAAAAAAATAAAAAATAAAATAAAGATATTTTAAATTAAATCGTTGAAAATAGATAAACTTTCCGTTGGGTTAAGCAAAAATTTATTTTCCACTTAATAAACACTTTACTGATGACACTGTGTTCTTTTTTGTCTTAATATTAAGGTGTATTACTTTCAGACACAAACTATGTTTTCAAAAAAACTTATTTTATGAAGTTACCTTATACAGGGTCAATAACAAATGAACTTTGCATCACATGCGACCAAATTTTAATAGCCCAAATTTGATTTCGTAGAAAAACACACATTTAATATAAAGCTACTTTAAAAAAAATATATCTGAAATAAAGCATTTTCAAAACTAAGAAGTTTTATATAGGGTACGTTGAGTGTTATTTTGCAAAACTGGTGCAGCTGAAATTTTGCATGTGGGCTAGAAACTGCATTTAAAAAAACTTTTCCCTATAACTTTTTTTTGATATTTTCAGAAATAACCCAATTTTTGAATTATTTTTTGAAAAAAAATTAAAATTTGACAGATAATGCGAATCACGTGACTACTATTTTTTTGCTTAATTTTCATCTAGATCGAAGCAGAACTTGATGCCAAAGTCAAATTTCGAATAAAGCTATTAATAAAAAAAAAATCCCATATGATGCGGACTTTACTGGTGATACTGTATATAAAAAGTATTGTTTAAGTCCCCCCCCCCCCCTGAAAAACGCTCTATGGATGCCCTTGCTGGCGCATGCTCAGAAGCCAGGAAGAAAATTGATGCAGAGCATATTATCATCTCCCTTTACTAATGCGCAAACTATATTAAAATATATGTTATCATAGTTAATAATAAATATAAATTTTTTTCCTCTTGTAGAAAATAATTTGTTTCTAACGTATGCTTAAAGTGGGTTTTCCGCAATGACGGTAGAGCAATATAGACATTTTATCGAGTTCCATATGTATTGTACACGTACACTACCCGATTAATGAGGAAGTTCTTTCTTGGAAGTGTCGCGAATTTTTCTTTGCTTAATTTTTTTGAGTGTCCCCAAAGCTGTTGATTCTGATTTAAATGAAACAAATTTCTCAAGTTACAAGAATAATAGTCTGTTAGTACCTATTTTAAAAGTTTCTATTATATCACCCCTAGTTCTTCTTTGCTTTAGAGTAGTTAGCCCAAATCTTTTAAGTCTTTTGGGATAAGGTAATCCTCTTAATTCAAATGGAATGCTGGTAACCCTTTCCAAAACTTCAATGTCTTTGATGTAGTAAGGGTTCCAAATATTGTATCCATATTCAATTTTTGGTCTAATAGAGAAAGTGTACAATTTTTTTATAATCTGTAGAGAGTGATCTTTGAAAGTCTTTTGCACCATGAAAATAAAACTATTGACTTTCTTTACTGTTTTAATAATATGTGCTTTCCATTTTAAATTAGAAAAAATTATTAACCCCAGACCTGTTTGTTCTGTAACGCTAATTTAGTGCTCGAATTTTCATTTGACAAGTAAGTGTTCATAGACATGTCATATGATAGAATGTGCTCTATAAACGGTGAGATGTCGGCTTGGCGCAAAAGCACGTTTATGAATGAAATTTATTTATTTATTTATTTATTTATTTTATGATGATGAAATGATTAGTATATCTTTGCTTGATCGTCGGTGTCGTTGGTTTTCCGCATTTAATTGGCAACCAAACGACACAGAGCGGAAAAGCATCGCTTTCTGTACTTGTTAATAAAATATTTTTATTAAATAGGGTATGGATACAACAGCGTCCGCAATGTGTTATGTCCTTACAATGTTAGGAATGTATCCGGATATTCAGGTACGTGTTTAGGTGTTAAGTAGCCTATATAGCCTCCTTTAAAATAGAGAAGGCTTTGGTGAAAATAATTACTATTCTCTACAGCCAGTTGTTATCGAAATTGACAATAATTTAACAGCACGATACATAACAGACATAAATCTTATTTATATAGACGAATTGCACCATTTTTACTATTTTCAGGACAAAGTTTTAGTTGAAATTCTAGATGTAATTGGACCTGACAGAGAAATTGAATCATCAGATTTACCACAACTTAAATACATGGAAAGAGTCATTAAGGAGACTCTAAGACTCTTTCCGATTGTGCCTGTTATAGCTAGATGTCTGGATGAAGATTTAGATCTTGGTAAGGGCTTGGTGTTTCAAATGATTTTGGACATACGTTTAAAGCGGCTGACATATTCGGTGGCAAATTGGTGCGGGTTGCCCAATCCCACTTTCATACCCGTGTTCCTTACTAGGACTGTACAGGAATAGCACTATGCAACTCCACAGAAGACGAAGCACGCACGGACACAAGTCTATATTCTAATATTTTAAATATTATTGGTTTTGGTTTCTGCGTCTATGTTTCGTGGGAATTATACCGGATGGCAACTGTAGATAACCCGTTACCTGTTTTAGGGGATCACGTTCTCCAAAGGGGAAGTTCCGTCATTGTTGGAATACTTATGGTACACAGAAATGAAACTTACTGGCCAGATCCATACAAATTCGACCCAGATCGATTTTTACCAGAGGAAGTAGCTAAAAGATCTCCAGGATGTTATTTACCCTTTTCCTTGGGACCAAGGAATTGTATTGGTAAGTATTAAAGACGATACAGCGCCACAGACGAAAACAGACGTATTAATTTGGAGATAGGTTAGAACCCATTTTCCTTATTGACTTGAAGTAAGTATAAGTACTATAAAGAACTTAACCTACCTCAGGTGTGTTAATCACCTCACGAAATCCGTTACTCTTGCTTCAATCGTCAAATATTATGGTAAACGTCGTTTCGGCCGCTTTTATTTATTTTATTTTTATTTATTTATTTACACTAAATCCTAAGTTCTTAATGGTACATATATTAAAACACATAGTTATAATACATTGTATAATTATTTAATGTCTTTTTAGCACCCCGAGACTCATTCCAAAAATATCACAATTTGCAAAATGCCTGTTGTAATTACTTAACATCCTTTCAATAAAAGCACTTCTACCGTAATTTGTCCTATGTGTCCGTTCCAGGAACAATTGGAGTTGTCTGGTTCTCCTTACTAAGACGCGCAATGAGACCATATGCAGTAACCACTCGCAGTTTACATGACCATTGAGCACCTTGTATAAAAAAAATAACAGAGCCTTCCTTCTGCGATATTCAAGCATTTGTAGACCACATAGAAGGAGCCTAGTTTGATAAGGAACGCCTTAATATGGAAAATGTAATTTAAAAAGCAGATTTTTCGCAAATTTATTCTGTACCCTTTCCAGTATGTTAATATGACATGCTAATGTAGACTCCAAATTACAGAGCAATATTCCATAATACTGCGCACCAAACAGTTGTAGAGGGCTGTCAAAGCCTTGAGGTCCGAAATATGTTTTGTGTGTCGCTTTATGAAACCTAGTAGCCTAAAGCTCTTGGAAATGATGTTGTCTATATGGCATATTAAATGATAAATCGCTATAAAAAATTACGCAAAGATCATTAAAATGCGACACAGCTTCCAAATTAATGTTGTTAATAGTATAGGTGACACTCTGTGGGTAAACACATTTGAAAACTCTCAAAACTTTGCACTTCTTAACTTTTAGTTTCAGATAGTTTTTATTGCACCAGTCAACAAAACTGTCAAGGTCACTATGCATATGGTTGTCTCTTGGTGAAACAATGGAAAAAAAATAAAAATATTAAGATCATCCGCATATATGAGATAGTAAGATCTTTTGAAACATTGCAAAACATCATTTATTTAAAGGATAAAGAGAATGGGACCTATGTGCGAACCTTGCGGAACACCTGACATTACCAGCACTTCCTCAGAGAATGATCCGCATATAGTGACACGTTGCTTACGAGAAGAAATATAAGATTCTATCCACTTGAGGTATGTTCCGCAGACCCCTATATTGAAGATCTTTCTTATAAGCAGCTGGTGACAAACACTATCGAAAGCCTTAGACAAGTCGGTGTAGATAACATCCACCTGCTTTCCTGCTTCCACCGATGAAACCAAAAAATCGTGATATATGACCTAGTTGGTTGATGTTGAGCGTCCTTTATAAAACCCATGCTGTTCAGCTACAATGTGGTGTTTGTATGTGTTAAAACGTTCGGCGCTTAAGATTGCCCCAAATATTTTAGATATAATAGAGCGTAAAGTAATTCCCCGATAATTTTCTGTCACTTTTGTCGCCAGATTTGAAAATCGATTTGAGAATTTCTAGACTTTGGGAAAACTTCCACTGTCAAAAGACTTTTGAAACAAAGTGCACAATGGTAAAGCCAGGGACAAACTGCAGCTCTATAATAAAATTGGGTGAACTCCGTCAGGACCGCTGCTTTTGTATGTATCTATAGGTTTTTTAATTTATCAAAAATTTCTTCCTGTGTAAATTTATAAAACGATAGCAGGTTAAAAAATTTAACTGAATTCACATTGCTCGGGTCTACGTTGTCGTGTACAGAGTAACAGGATTGAAACTGCTTGGCAAATGCATCCGCTATTGGATTTGGGTCAGTCAATTCCTGGGCTTGGTATTTCAGGACGCTTGGTAACCTAGAATATTTCCTAACTTAGGCTAAGGGTATTGATGAAACTCCAAAAATGCTTAACGTTGTCCGGAATAAAATGTTCAGTTTGTGAGATAAATAATAAATAACACATATCGGTTCTGCACTTGACTTCGCGACGGGTAGCAGAATTGACCATAATATAATCTATAATATATCCAGATGAGATCTTTTAAATTTTCTATATAATTTTTTTTTCTCAATCAGTTTGCGCAAACGTCTGTCAGACCATTTAGGATACTTGTGGTCTATTATCGTCTTCATTGGTTCATATAGGTCTATGCCGTGAAAAAGTTTTTCATAAAAGACTGCAACCATCCCATCAATATCAGATTCTGCGGACCAACATGGCCAATCCACTTCATATATACAGTATACAGGTACTGGTTTAGTTTGTTAAAGTCTGCCTGAAAGTATTGATGAACTGTTACTTCAGTTTTATCTTTAAGAGGTGCAATATATTGAATATCAAAATAAGCTTCAAGGGCAGAATGATACAAGTCAGTGGCGATTAGAGGGAAGCAACTTTGGGATAGTACAACCTCTGAGGGAGCTCTGTAAAAATGAGTGGTCCATGTTGTTACGAATGCCGTTAATTTGATGGAGTTCTAAAAAGTTCATCGAATCAAACAGTGCTTCCCCAGACGATGATGTGAGCCTTGAGGGAACAAGAGTGAAATGTGGGTAGCATTGTTTATTGGATTTCGGTGGAAAATATACACATCCTATGACAACGTTGGTGTTTTTAGGTTTTACGTTTATCCAGATGTCTTCATATTGAATATGCGCTGGGGTATCAAGTAATGAAGCTTGAAAAGATTTAAGTGTGGCAATAAGAACACCACCATCAACAAACCCGAACTCATCAAAAAACTCTGTTGTATGAATATCTTTATTGTCATGTCTCGCAAAGAGCTATAACTTCATAATCACATAAGTGAGTGTTTCTGAAAAATTCGTCAAATTTAGTGCGAAGCCCTCTAACCTTTTGGTAGTATGTAGTTATACGATCTAAGTACTCATTTCGAAACCCCGAGGTAGACAAAACATTTTAGTAGAATCAGATCTTGGTCTTTGTTTTGAGTGTTTTTTACGCATTGGGTCAAAGCTACATTATCATCATTTGACCAATTTAAGATTTCTCTACTAACAATAGACACTATTCTGAGTTTGGTTTGTTAACTGTTATAGGCTAAACCTACAGAATTAGACTTGTTCGATCCATTTCACTAGTAATTGGGTAAACTTTTACCCTTTTTGTTGCTTTTAAATTCTTTTAAAACGATGGATTGTTTGTACATAATACAGAACATAAAAAGATTAGGGTACAGGAAACTCATAGCAGGCCCGGTTCTAGACCACCTGGCGCCCCCGGTCAAGGGTCTTATTTAGCGCCCTCGAAATTTTTATTTCATATTTTTTTCCTGAATATATACAGGGTGGCCCTTTAGTGTGGCAAAGTACAATAGCTCCGTTACTATTTCAAATACATTAAAAATATTAATACAAAAGTTGAAGGGCAGTAAGTGACTTATAACGTAAAATTATTTTTAACTCTATAGGGTGGCTCAAAAAAGCGGAACAAGAAAAAATGTACTTTTTTCAAATGGAACACCCTGTATATTTTTACATTTTTAAATTCCACATAAAATTACAATTATTTTTTATTAAATACATTATTAGTCTATACTTTATAGTTTCCGAGATATTGACTCTCGAAAAGTGACATTTTTGAACTTTGACAGCTTCTAACTTTCTAACAGTACGTCTTAGAGCAAAACGGCTTACATGTCCCTATCTTCAATTTTTATTATCTTCCCAAAAAAATCAACTTCCAGTTAAACCGGAACAACTATATTTCCTGCTTTCGAGTAACATCCGGTTTAACCGGAAGTTGATTTTTTTGGGAAGATAATAAAAATTGAAGATAGGAACATGTAAGCCGTTTTGCTCTAAGACGTACTGTTAGAAAGTTAGAAGCTTTCAAAGTAAAAAAATGTCATTTTTCAAGAGTCAATATCTCGGAAACTATAAAGTATAGACTAATAATGTATTTAATAAAAAATAATTATAATTTTATGTGGAATTTAAAAATGAAAAAATATACAGGGTGTTCCATTTGAAAAAAGTACATTTTTTATTGTTCCGCTTTTTTGAGCCACCCTATAGAGTTAAAAATAATTTTACGTTATAAGTCACTTACTGCCCTTCAACTTTTGTATTAATATTTTTAATGTATTTGAAATAGTAACGGAGCTATTGTACTTTGCCACACTAAAGGGCCACCCTGTACATACATTTGAAAACTTCCCACCTCGATTTTCCTGCTTTAAAATGAAAATGTGGAAAATCGCTCGGACCCGTCGATTTTTATTTCGAGGGGGACATCTTTTGCGTATATTGTCAATCTTGTTACTTCAAGCCCCTAGGAGGGAGGGGGGTAAGGGAGGGGGAAAGGAGGGGGGGTAAGGAAGGGGTAAGGGAGGGGGGTAAGGGAGGGGGTAAGGGAGGGGGTAAGGGAGGGGGTAAGGGAGGGGGTAAGGGAGGGGGTAAGGGAGGGGGTAAAGGAGGGGGGTAAGGGAGGGGGGGTAAGATCTAAATCTTAAATGGATACCCCTATTTTATATAATTTTTTTGGATTCTGCATAAAATTCTGAACATTTTTTAATAAAAGTAATATTAGTCTATACTTAACAGTTTCCGAGATATTGACTCTTGAAAAATGACATTTTTGAACTTTGACAGCGTCTAGCTTTCTAACTGTACGTCTTAGAGCAAAACGGCTTACATGTCCCTATCTTCGATTTTTATTATCTTTCCAATAGTGTCAACTTCCGGTCAAACCGGAAGTACTATATTTCTTACATCCGGTTTAACCGAAAGTTCACACTATTGGAAAGATAATAAAAATCGAAGATAGGGACATGTAAGCCGTTTTGCTCTAATACGAGAAAGCTAGACGCTGTCAAAGTTCAAACATGTCATTTTTCAAGAGTAAATATCTCGGAAACTGTTAAGTATAGACTAATAATGCTTTTATTAAAAAATGTTCAGAATTTTATGCGAAATCCAAAAAAATTATATAAAATAGGGGTATCCATTTAAGATTTAGATCTTACCCCCCCTCCCTGCTAGGGGCTTGAAGTAACAAGATTGACAATATACGCAAAAGATGTCCCCCTCGAAATAAAAATCGACGGGTCCGAGCGATTTTCCACATTTTCATTTTAAAGCCGGAAAATTGAGGTGGGAAGTTTTCAAATGAACAGGTATATACTTATACCATCAAAACTATTTAATTTTTTTGACGTGATATTTTAAGAAGGAGAGGCTCTCTGTGCACTCTGCAGTGACTAATAATTTGCTCCCTTCAATGTTTTAATTTTAGAAAAAAACAAGTCGACACGAGTCTATCCAACTGAGCCTGCTGTTTCTTTTTTAGTCGGCGCGCCGCGCTCACCGCGTCGCGCTAAGGGCGGACTATAAATGTCGAGGTTTAAAGATCATCGATGTTCCATTTTCGATGTTTTTTTGGCCCCTATTAAATGGGTTAAAGGCACCCGCTTTGTTTCAGAATTTATAAAAAATACTTGGGCGCCCTTATCTTTTAAATAGTCTATTATACATCGAAGGTTATACAGACGCTTATTTGTTTTACCTTTGGCAATATTTTGCGCCCCTTGGACTTTGCGCCCCCGGCGTCTGCCCGGGTTGCCCGGGCGCTGGGACCGGGCCTGCTCATAGTATTCTCCACAAGTTACATACAATTCCACACACAATTCCACACACAGTTTCACAATTATATTTCTATAAGAAACTTGTGAAAGACTGTGAGTTTCTTTACCCTATATCTCAGCTCCACTCTAAGATGATGGACTATTTCCGTAAGACTAAAAATATTAATTATTTTGTTTTGCATTACAGAAATTTGTGGACTTTTTTTTTATCAATACGGCTCTATTTTTAGGTATGAAATATGGAATGATGTCAATGAAAAGTACCCTAGCTACAGTTTTAAGAAAATATAAGACCCATACTTCATACAAGAGTGTAAAGGAAATAGAACTAGAGATGCATATTGTTTTACGTCCTAAGTTTGGATTTAAACTTTCTCTGAAATGTAGACCTTAATTTGTATTGAATCTTTGTTTCATTTAAAATTAAGACGGCCAGAGGGCGACCAAATGCTCGCATGAAACACGTGAACGTTATTTTGTTATTGGACAATAATTGAGTGATTAAAAATCAATCGATCAAACGTTTTCTTTTGCTTTTGTAATAGTTGTTGATTTAGGTAGCTGTAGAAAAACTGTATGGTCTTTCCTATTGGAAAGAAAAAAAGAATACAGGAACAATATAACAGTTTTCTAAAAAACAAAACTGACTCAAACTATGCTAACCATTTACTTGATAATCAATATAATTTGGATCCTTTTTTCCCTTTTAAATCTTACATACAGAAAACAAAAGCTTAAAACTAAATTTGTTAGAATCTATGGAAATAAATAAACTTAAAAATACGGACCTCTGTTACTTAATGATCAATTAGATTTAAATAATTCACCTTTGTTAAATTTATTCTGTTGACCATATAATTAAGATTTTGTAAATACCTACCCATATTGTACCTAATTAAATTTTTTAAACCCTCTGTTACCGTAACCCTTTCACTCTTTTATTTACATCTTCAATAATTTAATTTTATTGCATCCTATTTTTTTATTTGTTATTTTCAACTTTTATTAAATTAGACAGTTTTCGTTTTATTGGCAAATTCAAACGGTTAACCATAACGAATACGAATACGAAGCCGCTATTTGACAAATCGTAAAAATAGTTTTCGTTCAATTCGCTTAACGTTAACGTTAAGTCGAATCGACAGTAAACATAACAAATATAACATAACCCATCTTTAATGGTTTGTGTTCATATTTTCATATACGTTTTGTGCTATCCTTTTTTTTAAACATCATGATAGACGAAAGGTTGCTTTTATTGGACTCATCCAGTGATTTGGATTTGGATGATGCCCTTCTCTTGGAGGTGCTTGATCGCCAAGACATTCAGTATCGAGCACAGTTGTATGGAAATGTCAACTATAATAATGCTGAATGCAAACTTTATTTCCGATCAAAAAAATGGTCATTACGCATGCGTTCCGTTTTCGCTATGGCTTTGTCTTCCGTCCGTTAGCTCCCGCCACTTATCCGTGACGATAACGATAAATGACAGCTCAAATGTCAAAGTTGTCAAATAGCGGCTATCGGAATCGCTTTTAAAAGACAACGAAAACTGTCTATTTTATCATCTGACGAAGCTACAGTGTTAGCGAAACATGTAATTTCTTTGTTAATATATCGGAAATTTACAAGTTCAACTTTGTTTTAGTGTATCCCATAATACTATTATTATAAGGTAGTTAAAAAAAATTCGTTTTGTATTATAACCGTTTGATTAACTCGTTAAGAAAGAAAATTATATTAGGAAATATTTTTTTAAATAAATAATGGTAGTTTTTTTTAATGTTTTAATATTTTCGGGTAAAATATCATATAATATTAATCCATTATATAACAATGAGCGTTTTCCAAAGTTACTGTTTATTTTAATAGTGTGTAAAAAATTAGTTTGTCTAGTATCATGTCTATGAATATCATGAACTTTTGTAAACGTTATGTTAGAAATTTTTTGTTTTAAAAGTAAAGAATGAATAAAAATGCAAATTTTTAAATTATATATATATATAGTATTTATTCGGTTTATATAAATTTGTTGTTGGTTGCGAAAATCTATGAATACATTTAATAATTTTATTTTGTAATTTCTTTAAGGGTTTTAGTACTATTGAATTATCTGAACCCCAAATAGAAATTAGATACTGAATTTTTGAATGTACTAATGCATGATAAATATTTTTTAAATAATTTAAAGATGTACAATGACGAATTTTAAAGAATATCCCAATTAATGGAGAAATGCAAGTTCGAATATGTTCTACCTACGTGTTTTCTCCAGCTTAAATTTTGATCAATATATAATCCTAAAAAGTTTATGTTATCTTTATAATTAATATTTTCCCCATTAAATATTATTGGTTGCTTCTCCATATCTAGTCTTTATTGTTTGTCAATGTAGATATATGATGATTTATTAAAATTGAAAGTTAATTTATAAGATTGCAATCAGTCAAAAATAATTTTTAAATCTTTTTTGATATTTAACTGCATGGATGTCCCTAATATTTTTAGCATAATAAATAATTGTTGTGTAGTCTTTATTGTTTGTCAATGTAGATATATGATGATTTATTAAAATTGAAAGTTAATTTATAAGATTGCAATCAGTCAAAAATAATTTTTAAATCTTTTTTGATATTTAACTGGATGTCCCTAATATTTTTAGCATAATAAATAATTGTTGTGTCGTCGGCAAAGTTTAATTTGTCCACATAATTTAAATTTTGAAATAGAATTGATAAAAATAAGAAACAATGTGGGTCCTAAAATAGAACCTTGTGGTACTCCACATCTAATTGTTTGATAGGAACTAATATTACTTCCTATTTTAACGCATTGTTTTCTATCTTTTATATAACTTTCAAACCAACGATACATTTTTCCGCTTATTACCATTATGGAAAAAAAATACGAAGGCATAAAGTTATATTTGAAAAAGAACACGTTAATTTATTTCCATGCAACAATTTTACTAAATCTTTGGGGTATTCAACTTCAATCTCATGACTTAGTTCGTTTAAGAACTTTTTGAAGTGAATGTACTCTTCAGGAAAATATTCGTCCATGCTAAGGTTTTTATTTTACCTATACAAGCTCTCTCCGCGCACCGCCCTTATAAGATTTACCGCCCGGTGCTATAGCACCCAATATAGCACCCATGTAAAACAGGCTCTGTTACTCAGTAAGTACTCTCTCTATTTTTTTATAAAAAATCATATTTCAATCTCCTTTTATTTTATTTTTACAGAATTCATTATATGAGGCCTACAATGTTCATTTAACATATATAAAAACACTTTTCATACTTTATATTGTCTACAAGACATGTGTTCAAGAAAATCTTTTGGACAACTTCTTTTTAGAAGTATAATTTTCTTAACCCATTTTCCTTTTTTTGGTTTTTCTAGACCCCTTTATAAGTCTTTTCCACATACCCCGTATGTTTTTGACTTTCTTTCATTTTAATATCTTCAAAAACTCAATTTTATCGTTACAATTTTTAATGCCATAAAAGCTCCATTAAGGTTTGACGCCTACCACTTATTGTTTTCTCTTTTGCTACAACCATCAGCAACATACTTTCTGTCTCCTGATGATGAACGTTTCTACGTTCGAAGCATGTCGATACCTTTTAAACTAAGAATGTTTATTCTATTAAATTTTGTGGAGGAAGACTTTGTGTTTTTCTTTCCTTTTCATAGATATAAGAGTTACTTCAGTGTTCCGAATTATAAGGGATTTTAAGCTGCATCCCTATTACGTAGTTTTACACCAGGCTATATCGGAAACTGATTTTGATAAGCGGCTCAACTATTGCTATTGGCTAAGAGAGATGTGTAATGAAAATCCCCAATTTCTTTCCCGGATTTTATGGACTGATGGAGCCATTTTTATTAGCAGCGGCAGAGTTAATTTACATAATACCTATGCATTATTGATCACAAACAAATCCTCATTGGATGCGAGAAGTGGATGACCAAAACAGGTGG
The DNA here is from genome assembly GCA_963969555.1 of Polydrusus pterygomalis. Classification (NCBI taxonomy): domain Eukaryota; kingdom Metazoa; phylum Arthropoda; class Insecta; order Coleoptera; family Curculionidae; genus Polydrusus; species Polydrusus pterygomalis. The sequence continues at coordinate 18,500,914 of OZ018385.1, read as the reverse complement.
AGTGTAATCATGTGGTGCGGAGTTTTAGGACACAGAATTATCGTACAGTTTATGACCATCTAAATAGTGAATCTTACTTAAACTTATAACATGATTTGCCTATCCTTTTACAAGATGTTCCCATTGAAGAACATCCATATGGTCTCAAGATGATGGATGCCCAGCACACTTTTCGCAAACCGTCCGTGATTTTTTACATAGACTCCCGAACCGCTGGATTGGAAAGGGTTGTGTATTTCCATGGTCACCTAGATCTCCGGGTTTAACTGTGTCAGATTTTTATTTCTGGAGACAAATAAAAGACGTTGTTTATAATACTTCACCAACCACCCCACAAAAAAACTGAAGCAACCATTTCTAGTTCTAGAAGAAGAATTAATAGTTGTATTTAGCAAAATAAGTCATTTTTAACATTTATAAAGTATTTCGATTGTTTCGTTAAAAAGTTTTCCATGATTATTTTAATACTGTTACCTTTAAACACGCTCCAAATTTTGTCTTTTACATAATTTTGACTAGTCCTTAATCTAGACCAGCTATACTCTAAGTGTGTTCCGCGGAACCCTAGGGTTCCGCGATACCTCTGTAGGGGTTCCTTAAGAATTTAGAAAAAAAATCAAAACACCTCTCTCTGGTCGAACGTTTGGACTCGGCGGCCGCGCGTAGGTATATTTATTTATTTATTTGTATTTGTATAAACATGTGTTACAATAGCTGGTACAATATCTCATAAGTTTGGTATCAACATGTATACTTGTATACTTGTGAGCGCGCAGTCCCTTTGATAAAAGCCGCCTCTGAATTGTTTACAACGCAATTTTTATATTTCTCTTTTTTTTTTGCTTTTTGTTTATCAAAGGCGCCGACTCGAGTATTTTCGAGAATATTCGAGATCGAGTCTAGGACTAAGTATAAAAGCGGCGATCGCGCGTCGCGCCTCGTCAGTCGGTTGACGATTAGCGTTTGGAGCGATAAGTTCTTACCTACCTACTTACAAGCTCGCTAGCGAGAAACTAGTGTTCATTGTTCTACTGCCTGCTGTATTCTGTTGTCTCAGTTTTATACATTTCTTCATTGTACTAAACTTAGTCTCTTATATGCAGTAACGATTGTGCATTATTTAGACCCCACCATCCTGACGTGTAATATTATAAATAAAGAAGAATGGAACGTTGGCTTAAAGGTGTTAAACGTGTTGCAACAACATCTTCTAATGACGCTGAATGTTCAAAAGCAGTACGCGCGGAGAATATAGCAATCACCGATCCAGACGATGATGCCACGACGTCAAGCTCGACGGTTTCAAAGACGAAAAAAAGGAAGTATGATGAATCATATATCAGTTTCGGATTTGTTGATTCCAACGGCTCACCTCTCTGCATGCTATGTAGTAAACTGCTTCCTAATAGTTCCATGGCACCTGCCAAATTGCGCCGACATTTACAAACTGTACACCCCGAGTCTAAAGACAAGAATAAAGAATTTTTTGTTCGTAAAAAAGATCAGTTATTGGAAAGTCAAAAAAATATGATGCATGTAACAAAAACTATCAACGAAAAGGCCACGGAGGCATCATATTTAGTTAGCTATCGCATTGCACAAGCAGGTGAAGCGCACACTATCGCTGAGAATTTAATAAAGCCATGTGTATTAGACATAACAAAATGTATGCTCGATGAAAAATCTGCAAAGCATCTTTCTACTGTGCCGCTATCAAACGATACTGTTTCACGGCGAATCCATGATCTGGCAAGCTACGTCAAACAAGAACTAGTTACACGTCTACAAAAAACACGATGTCGCTGGTTTGGCTATCTTGCTGGTTATCGTGAGATATCCATATGAAAGTTCTTTTGAAGAAGACATGCTTATGTGTTCACCGCTGCTCACAAACACTACCGGGGAAGAAATGTTTAATAAAATAAATATATTTTTTGAAGAAAATAATCTCAGTTGGAACAATTGCATTGACATTTGTACAGATGGGGCCAAGGCGATGACAGGTAAAACAGCAGGAGCAGTGTCACGAATAAAAAATAAAGCGCCTAATTGTAGTTCCAGCCATTGTATTCTGCATAGACAAGCACTTGCGATGAAGCAAATGCCGTCAAATCTAAAATTAATTATGGATGAAGCGGTCAAAAAAATTAATTTTATCAAATCACGACCACTACAATCCCGATTGTTCTCATTATTGTGTGAAGATTATGGCAGCAAACATAAAACACTGCTGCTCCATACAGAAGTGCGATGGCTGTCTCGGGGTAAAACTTTAACAGGGCTATTTGAACTTAGAGCCGAGTTACAAATGTTTCTTTCAGCAGATACTTCTTTTAATTTGAAGGACCGTTTGTATGATAAAACTTGGTTGTTCCGATTGTCTTTTATGGCGGATATCTTTCAAAAACTGAACGAATTGAATTTATCATTGCAAGGTAAACAGACAACAGTGTTTCAGGCCTATAACAAAATAACTGCCTTCAAAAGAAAATTAGATTTTTGGATTATTTGCGTTGGTAAAAAAGAAATAGAAAGCTTTACGTCACTCAGTGAGTTTGTTAGCGATAACGACTCAGAAATGTTTCAAGATGATGTGTTTGAAGAATTGGTCCAATATCTCAGTTCGATGCGCGCATCTTTTGAAAAGTATTTTCCCGAAGAACAGAATACAAAAATGAAACTGAATTCATGGATTCATAATCCTTTTTTACCCAACTTGGAAAAGCCCGAAAGTATGTCAAACGAGATATATGAATCTCTTTTAGAAATGTCATCAGACACAAGTATGGAGTCACTGTTCAAAACGACGCCTCTCAACGATTTTTGGTGCAGAATCCGTGATGAATATCCAATGCTTGGCAAAATGGCTCTGAATATTCTTCTCCCGTTCCCAACAACATATTTGTGCGAAACAGGATTCTCAACCTATGCAGCCACGAAAACAAAATATCGCAATAGACTGGACGCCGAACCTGATATGAGACTTCAACTGTCTTCTATCAAACCTGATATCAACCAATTGATGAAAAATAAAAAACAGTTTCATACCTCCCATTAGTTAGATTTTTTCTTTTTTAATATCTTCTATTATTGTACTTGCCATGTGGTAAAGTAAGTAATAATTAGTAACTGTTACATTGTACTTTTATTATGCTTATTAATAAAGAATACACTTTTAAAAACTATTGTTTTATTGTAGGGTTCCATCAAGTATTTTGCTTCCCAAAAGGGTTCCGTCACCAAAAAAGTTTGAGAACCGCTGATCTAGACAGTGTAAAGGTAGGTATGGAAAATGAAAAATGAAAACCTATTATTACTAATCCAACCTACATACCTATGGAACTATAAAAACAATAATTTCTTCAAATAAACTGTTAAAAATTATTGGTTTGGCAATAACTCTGAAACGAACAAAGATATCGGAAAACTGCAGTCTTCACATTTTTTCTTGCAAATTTAATCTACTTTCCGATTACGATGTTATAGTTATACCGTAGGATTTGAATTTTCGAGATAAAATCAAAAAAGTTGTTATTATTACAAATTGCGCCCTCTAGCAATTTTATTAGAAACTTTCGTGTACCATTGTGTACGGTAATTCAAGGTACTTATCTTTTTCTTTCTAACAAGCCTAAATTTAGTAAAATCGGATAAGTCGTTTAGAATTTACAGCGATTTTAATTTTTACACTTTCAATAGCTTCCCCCACTCTTATTAAGATCGGTATGCCAATGAGCCTTGAACCAAAATTATGCAGAATTGTCTAAGCTTTCTAATGATGCTATCACAGAGTTATACCTTAATATGGGAATTTTCGGAGAAATTTAGAAAATTATTTTCAATTATGCCCCCTTGCGACGAAATGAGGAAGTTAAAAATAATTTTCAGAATTTTTTCATGACCGCTTTAATCATGATTTTTTTTTCTTAGGTTTCAACGCTTAGTAGTTTTCGAGATATTAGCCGGTGGCCACCCTTAATGAAACACCCTGTACATGAAAATACGCGTCATTATGTACAAGAAATAAAATATTAATATTCCTAAAATTCATTTTATTTGAAAATAAAATATCGATACAAAAATCGTCAACAAACGCATGGAATGAATCATGCTTTTTTCTGTTTTTTTTTTTGTTTCATTGTTATCTTTACCCAGGTAGTGGCATGAAATTAAATAATTACTTGAATATCAGTGATTGTACGGGGCGGAGCTTTTCGCGCACGCTGCCTGGAAACAACCCCGGGGTGGTTTTTCGTTCGCCAGGGTTTACTATAGCTCATCACTGGATTTAAGTTTATTTCGGTGTCTTTTTGTGCGCGTTTTATTCTTCGGGCAACCTAAAAAAATTCAGTGCTCTGTTCCTTGAAAGGTATGTGTTTTGTTAAATTCTTATTTGTACTTTAGGAGGGGGCCCTTGGTGTGTGTATAATTTTTTTCTTATCTTGATGCAAGAGTTTAGATACTTATTTGGCAATGAGGGAAGGGGATACACGCAAAGGGTCCAGCTCTGAATTACGTAATTATGCTGCACGTGATAGATGTGTACCTACAGAGCCAATGGTGTGTGTATGACTTTTTTAACTTTATGCAAGAGTTTAGGCTTAGGCAGCTGTTAATTATTATGTTATTGTATAATGCCGGTAGTTGCTGGTGGGGTTAGATTATTGGCAAAATTAATTTTTTAACATTTCAAAATTAAATACGTGAGAGTCGTTATGTAACATTGCTTATCGTCTACCTCCGTTGGTTGGCCATATGAATAGTTGTGTAACTGTTGGGCAGTTGACAAATATGCAGATCCGCAATAAAAAAAATATTGGCATTATTGAAAAGCAAACGTCATCTTGTCAACCGCAAAAAAGTGTAGAAATTGTGGTTGTCGTTAACAAAACTACAATGTCTTTGGTGGTAACCTATTGTTTCCTTTTTTAGACGGACTCGATACCAAACCTAATCCACACTAACAACAGGCGCGGTCGACTCCAAGCCACCTGCGTGCAGTTCTGTAAGTTTCGTTGAATGGGTGTTCAGACGTGACTAAGAGGCCGCAGCAAACCAGTACGCCGTGTGAAATAAAGCTTTTCGTGCAGTATAGGTGCCTACATCCTGGATTCGGCATGCAGGACTGAGCGTAACGGATTTTGCGCCCCCGATGGTCGATGTGTATAGCAGCATTTTGAAAATTGAAAGACGGGGCAAAAATCCTGTGAGCTTGGAAAAGACACGGGACGAAAACGGGCTTTTAAAATTTCTAGTTTGGATTGTTTAATAAATTTCGTTATTTATGGAATGGGACAGAGCAGCCTGCGTCACCAACCAACCTCAACGAACATCGCTGGAGCTGACTTATTTTAAAAATTATTTTGGTAAGCTTATAATTTGTTCCCAATTAATTTTAAAATTAAAGATCAATTAAATTGAATTGAATTAAATGGAAATAAAATATTATATTTTTAGCTGTCTTCAGCCAATTCTGAACGTTTCTAAAATAGGATATAAGACAAAAAGCTATTAGTATTATACAGTGTGAGTTTGTAACTTGGAATAAATTCAGAGAGAAAATCCTGTACCGTTTTTCTTCTGGAAAAATGCTTGGACACCTGTATTCAATGTTTAGTTTTTGATGTTTTCATAGGGTAGCCTCTTCTAGCGGCCGCACTAAAATGTTATAAAATTATTTTTTCGCTTTTCTATAGAAATTTTATTTTATGGATATACGAGGTATTAATTTGACAAGTCGATTATTAGTTTAAAACCCCATTTCGACGATAATTGATAATTTTATTTTGTAAAATATATTTTTTTTAATTTTAGATATTGGGTACGCGCCACGACCCCTAAAACAGAAGTGCGAGTCACATGCGAGTTACACGCGAGTGATGTAAGAAGGTTCTGCTCTTTAAGGGTTTGTCTAAACATCATCGCAGTTTAGAAGCGCGGTAAAGTAAGCCCCTTTGAAGACCATCGAATGTCGGGAAAAGGTCAATGGCAAGCCGGCTTGTCTCTAGGGTATCTCGACGCCCTTTTTGTTCGCACCTTGAAGAGTAGAACAAGAAGAAGAAAGAATGAAGATGAAGTCATCGGGCAAATGGAAATGGACAAGGAGGTAACTAATTTGTTTCTAAGATTTTCTTTTCCTACTTACTACTACTTGGACCGTATTTGTAACACAATTCAATATCTGACACACACACACACACACAATTTTTGACGTTACTACGAGCCAATATTTTAAAAGAAAAAATATTCAACCTTTAAGGCATCCTTTCCTTGTTTCAGAATCAACCAGAACAACACCTAAAGCAACGTGTAAAATCCGAGTCGCGATGTTTTCAGAACCCAGTTCACATTAAAATCAATCCGATCTTTTTTAGTCTAACGTACAGAAAGGATATGATTGATCGTAGTTTGGATTTGTTGATTGAAAGTACCTATAAACAGTAGATATGTCACAAAACATATGATTTTTCTACATCATCATTTATTAGCAGCCATGACGGGCTAAAAGCTATACAATTCAAAATATTTTTGGTATAGTATCTGTGGTGTTACAAAATTTACTCCTATTCTTTTGTGTGTTCGGGTTTCAATAAATATTAAACTGAAAATAACACCATGGACGTTTCTTTTCGAGATGACAGACGAGAGCAATAAAAATTATATTATTAATTTAATTGGTTTCTGTATCTGTTTAATTGTCGCTTTGAAGACAAGTTGTTGCAAAATACAGTTGGCTTTTGGATCTGTCTGAAGAGCTTCGATTAAGTGTGACCATGAAAACTTAAAAACCAAAATGCTAAATGTTTGGGACACAAGCTGGATTAGAGCAAACTACGAGAATTAACTAAGGTAAGATTTTTAAAACTTTCTATACTACAATCTCAAAGTGCTGCTTTAATAAGTGCTACCGATATCGCAGTATAAAAAGTGAATCATCAGTAACTGACTTCAATTAAGAAACATTCAAACGCCACTATTGACACTGTTTGTCATTTTTTCTAAAAATCGTCCTTAATTAAAAATCTATTACACGGGTTAGGGATCGCTAAACTGTATGTATTTAATAGTTTTCTCTATTGTTTCAGGTTAGTACACATGGGTGACGGGTAGAGTTCGTCCACAATAAGCGCGAGTGCATAAAAGTGCTAAGTGTTTTGGGTTTAACTGATTTCAAAACTTTCAACTTTTACTGTCATGCTTGAAAGGTAAGAAATGTAGCTATATACATTACATCAAGTAGGTATTTGTGTTTTCAAAGTGATTAATTAAGTTGTGCCTATTAAAACCTTCTTCAATTTTAGGGCTATTTTTAGGTAATATTTAGAAAAAATGAAAATGATGACGATCATGATGATTTGGATAATATATTGGTGAACAAAAATTTTACTAAGCACATAATATGCCAAGTTTTTAACTATGAACTTGCTTTAATATTATTTGTTTAAGGTATTCAAGGTTTTGTTCAACATTTCCTAAATGTCGATGCACAATACCACTCTTGTATATTTACTCCTTTGTTTTTAGGGCAAATTAATGATTACTTTTTAGGTGTTAAAGATTTAGTCCAACATTTTCCAAATGTTGATGCACAAAACCGTTGTTGTAAATTTACCCCTTTGTTTTTAGGTCATATTAAGATTGCTTTTTAGGTGTTAAAAGGTTTTGTTCACCATTTTCCAAATGTTGATGCACAAAACCGTTGTTGAATATTTACCCCTGTGTTTTTAGGCCAAATTAATGATTACTTTTTAGGTGTTAAAGGTTTAGTCCAACATTTTCCAAATGTTGTTACACAAAACCGTTGTTGTAAATTTACTCCTTTGTTTTTTAGGCCAAATTAATGATTACTTTTTAGGTGTTAAAGGTTTAGTCCGACATTTTCCAAATGTTGATGCACAAAACCGTTGTCTTAAATTTACCCCTTTGTTTTTAGGTCACATTAATGATTGCTTTTTAGGTGTTAAAGGTTTAGTCCAACATTTTCCAAATGTTGATGCACAAAACCGTTGTTGTAAATTTACCCCTTTGTTTTAAGGACACATTAATGATTGCTTTTTAGGTGTTAAAAGGTTTTGTCCAACATTTTCCCAATGTTGATGAACAAAACGATCGTTTTTGTAACTAAATTGTTTTCCTTTTAGCTTACTTAAGAATATACTATCAGTGGTCAAGACCTTTGTATCCTTGTGTATTCTTGGCAACCGCTTACATTTTAGGTGATTTTGAAGTTAAACGGGTAAGCGGCTGTCTGTTGTTAGTCCCGAATAGGACCGTACAGTACTGATGATGGCCACGGAAGGCCGAAACAGTCGCCGACGCAATGAAGAGTTTGAAAAAGGTAAGGAACATTTTATACGAATATAAGTATATTTTGTAAGCACCTGCAAGGTTTTCGCTGTACAACACGGTTATTATAGGTAATTTTAGTTATAAAAATCAAGATAAAATTCCAATGAATTGATAGGCTAATTAGGTAGGTAATCAATCAAGTATCCGCAAAAAAGTAAGCGTCAAATGAGATTTTTCTATTCAATTTAAGTAAAACATCACTATTTTGCGAAAGTTCTTGCATGCCCAAAAATAAAACTATTAAAATTAATGAATAGCGGAGTTCCTTTTATGTTACTTGTAAATAGCAAAGCAAAGCAACGATTTTTTCGTCCCCCCTTGCCGCTTTTAAATATGCTTATCTATATTTCTCATGCGATTATACGAAGTTGTTCACGAAGCGTGCCTTGAACAATTTAGCTCAGAAAATATATTTACTTTGCTTAGGTGTTTAAAAAAAGCAATTGGAAAGTACCTAACGTAAATGTAGTCATGCGTACATGCCTTCGCGGTTCCTGTTAAGGTTAAATTGACACATAAAGAAAAAATTATAAAATTATAGTTATTTGTAGGAACTCATACCGGGTCCGCCAACGAAGCGGGGACGGAAGATTAAATTCTTATCGAGCAACTTATCAAACAAAGCGGCATATTTTAAATATATTTTACAATATACTCAAAAACGTGTGGCGGACTAAACTTGCATTAGGTAATTAATTTAAATTTAACACGCTGTATATTATTGCCCCAAAAGATGGGCATAAAGCTGCTGATCGTTTTAATATATAGTTATGTGGGTTTATTATTAGTAGTTATAGGAATATTAACGATTTTGTCTTAAAAACTGTCTAGGTTTAGTGACCATTTTCAAATTACTAAAAACAATTGAATGAAGTAGTGAACTAACAAACAATTATTTTAGTATGTTGTCTATCCTTACAATGAAATATATTTTTGTTCAGTGCATTTATTTATACAGAGTGATCATATTATGTAAAATACAAAAATTTCTCTTTATTTTAAATGGAACACCCTGTATATTTTTTTTATTCCTATAAAGCCCTTTTCATAGTTAGTATAGAGCCTACATTTTTGCTACTCTTTAGTCATTTTTAATTATAATCGAGTGATATATTTTTCTATTTTATTTTCTTAACACCATAACCTAGCATTAAATGACATTCCTTATTTTGTGATAAAGTAACTAAATGTTACGTACTAAGGGCCGGTATCTTCATCCTCGGTTAAAACAGGGTTATTTTTATTGCTTAGTTAAACTTGTTTTGTGACACATAAAGCATGTTATAAACATCAAATGTCAAGTTTAACCGAGGAATTAAAATAACCGAGCTTTAACCGAGGATAAAAATACCGGCCCTTAGAGATTTATAATGAGAAAAATTAAAAATAAAAATTAATTACAGTATAAATTTAACAAACTAAAGCATTTGACAAAACAAAACTAAATAAACCCTTATCAGGCGATAACACAGAATTTATTGCCTGGCTCATATGATAGGTTTAAAGATTCTTCCCTGTTTTTGAAGACATACATGTTTTGTCAACACCTTTAGTTTCTTACATTTGTATTGTGTAATTTATTTTTTTATAATTATTTTAAGTTTTCTCAATATAAAAGTCTTAATAAATAACATTTATTTTCTTTATCGCAAAATATGAAATAAGGAATGCCATTTAAAACTAGGTTATGAAAATTGTATTAAGGAAATAAAAAAAGAAATTAGAGCAATTCGAAATGTAAAGTAAAAAGCAATGTAAAGTAAAAAGTTTAAAAAACTAATTCTTCAATAAAGAAATATGAAAAAAAAATTTTTTTTAGGATAAGTCACTGTTACAACAACAAAAAAACTGAAGATTTATTTGCCAGAGGATCCTGTCTTCATTATTCATATTATTAGAGGAAGCCACTGTACGTGTAATTTTATGGATGAAGCGTTAGATTATAATATTATGAACTAAAATAATATTTTTGCGAGGAATCGGTGATTAAGAATGAAAAATTTCGTAAGTAAACGGTATTACATTTTTAATAAAATACGGTAAACAGATTTCCAAGTAGTATTCCCTAATCTGCAAAAAGTTAATATCCCAAAGCTGTAAATTTTTCACTACACACTCACTTGTCAAGACATGATTTTTTCAATGGATTTTTGACTAAAAATGAGTTTATATAAAAATCGTTGAATTTTAGCTATCTTTACAAATTTTTTTACTAAAACTTAGAGAGAAAAAGTTATAACATAAATCACCAAACGGTTATTAGAATTGGTATAAGTACTACAGAGTGTTCAACATCTTGGTCCAAACTTAATGAATTAAAAACCAAGATTTCGTTTTTTTTTCAAATGAAACACCCTATATTTTAAATTTTTTCGAAAAGATATTTTAATTCTCTTTCGTTTGATACCAATATGTGTCAATAACATTACACTAATAACAGCCCATGGATAATTATTTCATCATCATGCGTTACCATGGAATAACCATTTTTTACATTTCTTATAATTGTTACAATGAACCTTTTTACTAAATTTTGATTTTTTATTCTATCGCATAGAGGAAGAAGAAAATAAACTTGTTTATGATTTTAGTTTTTAAATATTGATCAAAATTAACCTAAATACTCTCATAAACACTCGCGAAACTAGCGATCTACGTCACAACACAAATCAACCAATCGCAGGGATTGGGGTCTAAGGTCTACCCTCCGGCATCTACCTGAATGATCTTGGGTCTGTTTCTTCTTCTTCTCTTTCTCTCTCTTTTCTATTTAACTTATTACTTTTTGACAAGCAACGTGCTTTCGTTGTACCGTGCGAGCAAAAATTATTTGCATCAAAGAGGGCCTTGCATCTAAGGACGTAATGCTTACCCGTAGAGCTTAATACCTGTTGGGTATCAGCAACTACCTGAATTAACAATCAATCAGTTATTCCGTCATCTTTGACAGTCGTTACAAGTAATTTGATTCATCGCTAATTATTCCAATTTCTTGAACAATTCACACAATGGGCTTTACGGAACAGCACAAAACATTCATGGTTGAAGCGTATTTTCGAAACGGGGTTAGAGTAAATGGTGAGTGGCAATACAATCTGGGTTTGTTCACGAACATTTTCCTAACGTTGCTTTTATTGTTGGGGATTTTTATCATTCCTTGAAAAGAACCGTGGCTATGTTTAGGGAAACAAGTTCTATACAGCACAAAAAAGGAGCAGGAAGACCATCTTTAAGAACAGAAGAACTTGTTGCAAAAGTTCGTGAAATAATGCAAAATACGCCAACAAATTGTATAAGACGCCTGTCCAAAGAAGTGGGTAGATCTTATGGAACATGCAGGACTATTCTTAAGAAGCAGCCAAATTTAGTTCCTTATAAAGTGCAAGTATTCCAAGAAATACAAGCCTCAGATTTTGATAGACGCAGGAATTACTCTCAATGGTTTACCCAAAATTTATTGGAAATAAATGATTTATTAGACCTGACACCAATTGCAAATTTAGAACAATTACAAGAAAGGATTATCCAAGAATGTGGTAACATTTCTTCAGAGATGCTGGTCAACACTTTCGAAATTATGAAGAGACGTGTGAATTTATGCTTGGAGCATGGCGGTGGCCAATTTCAGCAATTTATGTAATTATTTTTCTTTTTCTTTTTGTATATTCTTACTTTGTTAATTTTGTAAACAACAAAAATAAATTTGTATTTGTCTACTTATTTTATTACTCATTAGTTTGGCAGATCATGTCATAATATGAATTTGACAAAATTTTAACCTAGATTTGGTTAGATATATCGTCCCCATATCATTGTGATCTAAACCAAGCCCTACGTTTTTTAATCCAAGCCCTCTTTGATGCAAATAATTTTTGTTCGCACGGTATTAAAATTATCTCGTAGTAGATTTGACACAATTTGCGCCATGTGCTATTTACTCGGAGAATACGACGGTGCGTTTCCAAACGTTGCTTAAGGAAAATTAAGTGATCGGTTTTACCCGATTTTCCCCTGAACTTTACAAATTGAAAATGTGTAATTTAAAAATGAAATAAAATATTAAATGATTTATATAATTATTTTAATTCGTAATATTTATTAATCAGTTAAATTGGATTAACTTTCTTTTTTAATTTTCCTTCGTTTTTATTACTATTATAATTTTTTCTATTATACCGTGCGAGCAAAAATTATTTGCATCAAAGAGGGCTTGGATTAAAAAACATAGGGCTTGGTTTAGATCACAATGATATGGGGACGATATATCTAACTATCTATCTATATCTAGGTTAAAATTTTGTCAAATTCATAATATTACATGATATGCCAAACTAATGAGTAATAAAATAAGTAGACAAATACAAATTTATTTTTGTTGTTTACAAAATTAACAAAGTAAGAATATACAGAAAGAAAAAGAAAAATAATTAACATAAATTGCTGAAATTGGCCACCTCCATGCTCCAAGCGTAAATTCACACGACTCTTCATATTTTTGAAACTGTTGACCAGTATCTCTGGAGAAATGTTACCACATTCTTGGATAATCCTTTCTTGTAATTGTTCTTAATTTGCAACTGGTGTTTTAAAAACACTGTTCTTTAAATGAGGAAAAACGAAGTAATCCATAACCGTTAAACAAGGAATTCAATGTCTGATCGAAATCTGATCAAACTGTCGTCGAAAAAATTGCGTAAGTAGTTAATAGTTTCGGCGGCTGTATGGGCGGTAGCACCGTCCTGTTGAAAATATCCAAAACGTAGTTCGTCGTCAAGTAATTGCTCCACAAATGGATTTAAAATATTGTCTCTATACCGCTGTGCTGTAATTGTGTCATGGAAAAAAATATTACCAACAATTCTTCTTCGGGAAACAGCTAACCAGACACCAATTTTATTATATTTCGGAACAGTGAATATTTAAATTTAAATTAATAATTACTAAACAATTAGTAATTATTAACTGGAAATGATAATCGTGGATACTATCCTTTAAAATTCGTTGAACTGTTCTTTCGTTTAAATCTACGCCATCAGCAGAATTAAAAATCAAACGTTTTTCCTAATCGTGGATATGGATCCTTGAAAATTCGTTGAATTGAACTGTTCTTTTAATTGCATAGACGGCATCAGCGACTGCTTGTTGAGTAACTGAAGGATTTTCTATAATAGATAATAGCACAGCCAATTGATTTTGTTCAGTTCGGACCGGTTTATTTCTCACTGGTTTTGGGTAGTTTACATTTCCCGTTTGTACAAACCTATCTAATATGTTCTGCAGGCTCCTTTTGTCTGGATGTCGTCGTTCCGGATAACGCTGTGCGTTAACTCTGCTTGCCAAAAAAGAGTTCTTTTCGCATGCTCCTAATATAAAAATCATATCTTCTACTTCACAGCTATCTAGATTTATTTTTTAAAGCACATCATATTGTTAGAGTTACACCTAAATGACACGTTTTCCATGATTGCCATTAATTCTAGAGTGGTTTCTGGACAATCCAAATTCTGGAATATTGAGAAACAAACCTACCTAACCATAAAGTTTAAAAATATTTTTTGTCATGGTCAAAACTATGAAAACAACAGCTTCTTCATTTAAAGTTTTAAAAATTATTCTATTGGCAATAACTCTGAAACGGATGGAGATATCGAACTGCGGTTTTGACATTTTTTGTAGCAAATTTCATCTACTTTTCGATTATGGTATCATAATTATAGCGTATGATTTGAAATAAATGAATATAGTTAAGAAATGTGTTCTTATTGCAAATTGCGCCCTCTAGTATTTTTATTGAGAAGCATCATGGACCACTCAAGACGACAGTTAAAAGTACTTACATTTCTCTTCCAAACAAGTTTTAGTTTGCTAAAACCGGATAAGTGGTTTATACGTTACAGCGATTTAAATGATTACACTTTCAACAGCTTCCCCCACTCTTACTAAAGTCGGTACGCCAACAAGCACGGGATCGAAATTATGCAAAATTGTCCAAGCTTTTTAATGGTGTTATTAAAAATATACCTTAACGCGCAATTTTCGGAGATATCTAAAATGTTAAAATTTACTTTTCAATTGCGCCCCCTTGCGGCCAAATGCGGACCTTAAAAATTATTTCCAGGATTTTCTCATAGCCACTTTAGTTATTAATTTTTTTTCCTGAATTTCTATGCCCAATAGTTTTCGAGATATGGCCGCTCTTCGACCTTAATGAAACACCCTGTACAGGGTGTTCCTTAATGACGTGCTAATATTTTAGGGTGTGATTCCTCAAGTCATTTTATGAAGAAAAGTTCATATAAACATATGTCGTAAACGGCTTAAATTTTTTGCTACAGGGTGTTGAATTTTTTCTTTTTTAATGAGTTTTTTGTAATATCTCCGAAACTACTTTAGATAATATTTTCAATTTTGGCATATGCTAATAGGACATAAAACCACATATTTTGGTAATAAAATTTATTTTTTTGTTCCACCAGTGGCGTCCCTGCAAACATGTCCTCGAATACTTTTTAGAAGAAAAGTGGTACGCCACTGACATTTTTCCATGTGGATATTATTTCTGATTAGCCTGATCAATTCTACATAAAAATGGTCTCTTGCGTTTTTCTCTTCAAGCACACTGTTCTTAATTAAATTAGCTTCATTTTGCAGTATTGACGAATAATTTTTGATCACATAAATCTAGATATCCTGGAACGGTGACCTTCATAAAAACATAATTAACGCCTTAACGGAAGTCTTATCTGCATTTCCTTCAAGAAGAACTACCTGTGTTACTTGAAGATGTACCATATTATGCGCTAAGGAATCAAATGTGGTACATGCATGATGGAGCTCCTGCTCATTTTAGTGTAATCGATCGCGACCATTTAGATGCAGTTTATCCGAATCGTTGGATAGGTCACGGAGGAGCTCAACAATGGCCAGCAAGATCCCCTGAACTCAATAGTTTGGATTTTTTCTTGTGGGTCATCTTAAAACTCTAGTGTATACAGTGGCGGCTTGTGCATAAGAGCACATGAGCACGTGCCCCCCTAGTTAAAATTTAAATTGTTAAAATTCAAAATAAAAAAAATCTATAGGTACTAGTTACCGTTTTGTGAATTATCATCACCCTATCTTTTACATAACGTTAAATTGCGATATCTTTACTTTCCCTATTGTTAGATGTTGCGTCGAACAAAAAATTTCCACCGCGCTTGAACGGCATAACGACCGGCAGAATACGGTGCCGCCGCATGATACAATAAATTCTTTCTTTGTATCATTGTGCCGCCGGTGCCAGAAGTTTTTAATGTTCAGGACGGCCGCAATCTTTTCACGAGTCGAGGAGCACGATATCTCTATCTTTGTTTTATAGCTAGTTTTATTTTCGATCTCATTCTATCTTTATGGCACAAATTTCTGGTGATCATGAGGTTTAGGCACGTTATGATTAGTCAACTTTAAGCGAGAGTGCTCGTTTGTTCTGAATTATGTTTTCTAATTAGATTTTTACTCTGCTGTTGTGCTGCGCCAGCTGGCTGAGCCTTTTAGTGATTTATGTAATAGTATGTCCGCGGTTTTATTTTACGGCTTCTTTAAAAAATAATAAATAATATAAAATTGACGGCGACGGTCTCGGTGCAATATTTAAATAATTGCAAAAATACAGTGAGTTTTTAAAAAAAGTCATTCTCAGGGTTAAGTTTCGATGATAAGATTATTGTAAAGAATGCGGGAAAACCAGTGCCTAACCTCCAAATAACGCAACTAAATAAAGGTCAAAAACGGGACTTTAAAAGAGTTTTTAAGACTTTAGGAGTGCATTGTATGAAAAACACGAGTGGCTGTGCGGATGTGAAAAGCAGAATAGTCTATTTTGTTTCCCGTCTTTGTTATTTGCCGGCGAAAAGGCAGAACCGTGTTGGGTTCAAAGTGGTGTTAATCGTATTGGTAAGCTATTTATTTATTTTATTGGAATCTTTTTAAGGAAGGGTTGTTAAAAATATCGGCCAGGACACAAATGCACAATATTTTGATGTTTAATAAAAAAATTACACATACATGTCAGTACCTACCTATATTATAGGTAGGTACCTAATTAGGCTCATTTAAGTTCATATTAAGCGATCTTTACATCTGTGAAGTTCTTCGTGAATTTATTCATGAAGTCACTTTAGGGCTAACTTTGATAATGTAAATGGTCAACTTGGACGTCAAATAAATTCGTGAATTTCTTCGTAAAATTATTCACGAAAATTTAACATGCAAAATAATCAGCTGATGCACAGTGTACTAAATGCTACCGACTTCACGGAGAAATTCACGAATAAATTCGTGAATAAGTTCACGAAGAACTTCATAGGTGTGTAAAGACTGCTTTATAAAACAACATGACCTTGAACTTCCAAAAAAAAATCGCCTGCGGCGCTGTTATACGAGGGGCTGCCGCCCCCCGTACCCCCTGCCGCGTTTCCCGTATTTGTGAACCCCCAGACATTCATGTCACGAGCCGCCACTGAGTGTATAAAACTCCCATAAACACTTTAGAAAAATTAAGGGAGCGAATAATTGCCTTCTGTGAAACAATACGGAATTTGAACGGGTGCGCTATTCGATGCAAAGACGGGCGAAAGCATGCCTATTAAGTGAATATGGTAATTTCCAACAATTTTTATAAAACAAAATTTTGCATTATCAATGTTAATAATATTAAATAGTAGAGCTAATTTAATTTAATTATTTTAATTAAGAACGACGTGCCTAAGGAAAAAAACTCAAGAGACCATTTTTATGTAGAATTGACCAGGCTAATCAGAAATAATATCCACATGGAAAAATGGCAGTGGTGTACCATTTTTTTTCTAAAAAATATAAGAGGACATGTTTGCAGGGACGCCACTGGCGGGACAAAAAAATAACTTTTATAATGAAAACATGTGGTTTTATGTCCTATTAGCACATGCCAAAATTAAAAATATTATCTAAAGTACTTTCGGAGATATTACAAAAAACGCATTAAAAAGAAAAAATTCAACACTCTGTATTATTTTATTAAGCTACAAATGGGCTACTGCCCGGTGGTAGTATTATAATTACAAAAATCAGTCTTATCACCATAGTTACCTCAACAAATTTAAAAAAATAGGTACAGCAATATTATATAAAACTGAATATACGAAATTAAATTTTTTTTTTCTAAAGTACTGTAAGGATTCTTAGATATATCTATACTTTCTCTTATCACAATTGCAATATCACAATAAAACACAATAACAACATAATAAATACCATCACAACAAAATAAAATAGAATAGTACCTAACACGCATTAACCTGAAGTTGTCAAATGGCGTAAAGTTCCCTCGGGTAAAGAAGAAATTTTTCTTTTAAATGTGCTTATATTAGGAATGTTGCCATTAAAAGTATCTGCCGACAACGAGTTCCAAATTTTAAGACCATTATTCAAAGGCGAAAAGAGTCCCAACGAAGTTTTAAAGAAAGGCTGATCAAACTTAAAGCGATGGTCATGTCTAGAAATTCTATGTGCTGGTGTTAACCTTGCCTTCAATTCAGAATAAGCTGCCTTATTGGTAACAGCGTTGAACAATAACAGTGCTTGGCTAGTATCACGTCTTTTTTTGAGGGTGGGCCATCCAATGTTTCGAAGTGCCTCAGAAACAGAAAGCAAAAAATGTAAGCCGTTTAGGACATATGTTTATATAAACTTTTCTTCATAAAATGACTTGAGGAATCACACCCTAAAATATTAGCACGTCATTAAGGAACGCCCTGTATATGGGTGGTAAGTGAAATACTTACATAAAATATTATGTCGGACGCTTGAAAACTATTTCCACCTCTACAAACATTTAGTTGTAGTAGCCGCCAACGCGATGTCACGAACAGTTGCCGCTGCCGCGGTAATTTTTACGTATAAAAACAAAAGAACGAAATAACAAGGAACAATATTATTTTTTTAACCAATTGTTAGCCGATGATAAATCGCCATTTCAAAGTTTTACGCGAATGAGCTTTAAAGCGACAAAATCTCCTCGTTAAATATCGCCTTTCAACTTTCAACTTTTTAATGTTGAAACCTACATTGTCGCCTTCTACATGTTGAAAGTGTTGCTTGGGTTGAAGCTTAGTTTTAGTCTCCTACAATTATTATTATTGTGTTAAAATTTGGTTTTTGGCGGACTGACAGTACCATGGACCTAATAAGCATTCTTACTCAATTAACCTTCAGCAATTTCGTCGTAGTCGTCTTACTACTAGGATTCGTACTAAGTGCATTATTAGCATGGTGCGTGCAACTTTTATGGAATAACTTCAAAGTGTACCAGTCGGCAAGCAAATTGCCAGGGCCGTTTGCCTTGCCGTTATTTGGTTCGGCTCATTACTTTCTTGGATATCCTGTTGGTAAGTCGTGTTTTTTTGTTTAAAACAACTACAAACTATCTATGATAAATACTTATATCATGGCATATACAGGGTGTTTCATTAAGGTCGAAGAGCGGCCATATCTCGGAAACTACTGGACATAGAAACTCAGGAAAAGAAAAATGATAATAAAAGTGGCCATGAGAAAATTCTGGAAATAATTTTCAAGTTCCGCGTTTTGCCGCAAAAGGGCGTAATTGAAAAGTAACTTTTTAAATTTTACATAACTCCGGAAATTCCACATTAAGGTATACGTTTGATAACACCATTTTAAAGCTTAAACAATTATGCATCATTTTGGTCTTATGCTCATTGGCATACCGACTTTAATAAGAGTGGGGGAAGCTGTTGAAAGTGTAATCATTAAAATCGCTGTAACTTATAAACGACTTATCCGATTTTAGCAAACTAAAGACTGTTTGGAAGGGAAATGTATGCACTTTGACCAATCGTATTTAGTTGTCCATAATAGTTCTCAAAAAAAATGCTAGAGGGCGCAATTTGCAATAAAAATACATTTTTTAATTTTCCTCCGAAAAAATAAATCATACGGTATAATTATGATACCATAATCGAAGAGTAGATGATATTTGCTACAAAAAATATTAAAACCGCAGCTAGATATCTCCGTTCGTTTCTGAGTTATTGCCAAAACAATAATTTTTAACACAAATTGCGCCCTCTAGCAATTTTATTAGAAACTATCTTGTACCATTAGATACGACAATTGAAGGTTCTTCCAAACAAGCTTAAATTTAGTAAAATCGAATAAGTCGTTTAGAAGTTACAGCGATTTTAATGTTTAAACATTCAATAGCTTCTCCCACTCTTATCAAGTGAAACTGTAAACATTAAAATCGCTGTAACTTCTAAACGACTTAACCAATTTTACTAAATTTAAGCTTGTTTGGAAGAGAAAGGTAAGTACCTTTGATTGTCGTATACAATGTACAAGATAGTTTCTAATAAAATTTCTAGAGGGCGCAATTTGTCTTGAAGTTATTGTTTTGGCAATGACTCTGTAACGAACGGAGATATCGATCTGCGGTTTTTATATTTTTTCTAGCAAATTTCATCTCCTTCTCGATTATGGTATCATAATTATACCGTATGATTTATTTTTTCGGAGTAAAATCAAAAAATGTATTGTTATTGGAAATTGCGCCCTCTAGCATTTTTTTTTTTTGAGAACTATTATGGACAACTAAATACGACTGGTCAAAGTGCATACATTTCTCTTCCAAACAGTCTTTAGTTTGCTAAAATTGGATAAGTCGTTTATAAGTTACAGCGATTTAAATTATTACACTTTCAACAGCTTCCCCCACTCTTATTAAAGTCGGTACGCCAATGAGCATAAGACCAAAATGATGCATAATTGTCCAAGCTTTAAAATGGTATTATCAAACATATACCTTAATGTGGAATTTTCGGAGTTATGTAAAATTTAAAAAGTTACTTTTCAATTACGCCCTCTTGCGGCAAAATGCGGAACTTGAAAATTATTTCCAGAATTTTCTCATGGCCACTTTTATTATCATTTTTCTTTTCCTGAGTTTCTATGCCCAGTAGTTTCCGAGATATGGCCGCTCTTCGACCTTAATGAAACACCCTGTACAGGGTCCTGCACCTCACCTCCCGTCTTCTATAGCTCACTTAGTAATTAAGTTTGAATTTTCATATTTTGCAGACCTTATCTGTATCTTGGGGCGCATTTCAGGATTTTTTTTTCATACAGGGTGTTCCAAAAAAGTGTGACGTCATAAGGGTGTATTTTTTTAAATTACATGCCATATATTTTCTTACTTTTTTGAGTGCCTCGTATAGTTACCTACATACCCCTAAAATTTTATTAAAATCGATTCAGTATTGTAGACGAAAAAAAATAAAAACTAAAAAATATCAGTTTTGCACCACTGGTATTAAAAATAAATAAAAAATAAAAATAATGCCTCGTTAATAAAATTATACGAAGATACTTATTAAATAAGGTATAACAGTTTCGTTAACCAAGTTTGGTTAATACGAATTGTACAGGGTGTCCAAAGTTTAGTGTCAAACTTTGCAAACTTTAAAGCAATTTATTTTTCTTATTTCAAATAGGACCCCCTATATCTTTTTATGTCATTCGATGCAGAATTAAAAATCAAACGTTTTTCCTAATCGTGGATATGGTTATCCTTGAAAATTCGTTGAATTGAACTGTTCTTTCAATTGCATAGACGGCATCAGCGACTGCTTGTTGAGTAACTGAAGGATTTTCTATAACAGATAATAGCACAGCCAATTGATTTTGTTCAGTTCGGACCGGTTTATTTCTCACTGGTTTTGGGTAGTTTACATTTCCCGTTTGTACAAACCTCTCTAATATGTTTTGCAGGCTCCTTTTGTCTGGATGTCGTCGTTCCGGATAACGCTGTGCGTAAACTCGGCTTGCCAAAAAAGAGTTCTTTTCGCATGCTCCTAATATAAAAATCATATCTACGAGCTCTTCTTGGTTGTAGGTTGTAGTCCATCACAAAAAACAATATAAAGTAATTATAACAGCTTAAATAATTACCAACAACACAAGTAACAGGTACGGCTAAGCATTCCTTAGATGCAAGGTCCTCTTTGATGCAAATCATTTTTGCTCGCACGGTACGAAGTTGTTCGCGAAGCGTTCCTTTAAGAACTTAGCTCAGCAAAGCTATTGACTGTGCTTTGCTGTTTAATATGTATATTGATAACTAAATTTACAAGGGTAACAAAATCCGGACCTGGAATATAATAATAACTATTATGCTCGATTAAAATGCAAAATCTCCAAACTTATGAAACTAAAATTTTAGACGCATTTAGTCAATTCTGTCGTATGTTCAACTACTACCCTGGTTTATTCAAAGTATGGATTGGAAGGACGTTGTGCTATTGTGTGTCAGACCCAAAATATTTGGCTCCTTTGCTGTCGAATCAACAAGCACTCAGTAAAATGGACAAGTACCGCTTTGGAGAACCATTTATGGGACTAGGTCTTGTTACTGCACCAGGTAATTTAAGATCGCCGAGTAATCCGCTACGCATTGTTCGGGTCCCGGGTAGCAAGCTGTCGTAATAATGACGTTATTTTTAGGAGATATTTGGTCATTGGACGTCATCCGACTAATTAAGTACGTAAATTTGACGTAATTATAATGCCGTACTATTGACGTCACTAAAGTGTCGACATTTCAACGTCAACTTTTATCAGTTAAAAAAAATATATTAAGTAAATTAAATAAATTTTAAATAAACTAATATATGCTTTTGTGGAGGGTGCAGAGGTACCTAATAATAATGGTTATAAATAAAGGGCGGATTATATGCACTTAATTTTAGCCAAAATATGCGCATATATGTGAATGCCTTGTTTGCCTTTAAAATATGCAGTTTTGCATTTTTTTTTACCAAATATACATACTGGTAAGCAAAATTTCTTAATTTAATAGTCAAATGAGGTAAAGAAACACATTGGGTTTTAAAAAATAGGTTTATTTTTTTTTTAAATGTAAAAAAAACAAAGAATAAAAACAATTTTTTAACCAAAAATTGTATAAAAGGCATTTATTACTAAATATTTTTTACAATTTTCAACTATTCTATTAGTAAAAATATGTTTATACAAAGAGAAGCTTCTTTCACCATCTCCTGATGTAATCGGACAATACTGCAACTCAGGTAGCAAAATATAAGGCCAAGATACAACTCACTGCAGTTAAGTATTTAAATCCTTCATTCTTTTTTACAGTTACATCCAATTTGTTCCTTACTTGACCTCCTACTTTACCGGAAATGTTGTTACATTTAGCGGAAAAAGTTTCAACAATACTAATTAAGTCTCTTAAACTTAAATTTCTACTCTCCAACAAGGATATTATGTCCAGTATAAAACTGAAATTAACCTTAATAAAAACAAGGTCTTTAGCTATACTTGCACTTTTTAACAACTCTTTACTTTGCACAACACACTGCGAATCGTCATCTAAATCCAAAATTAATTCTTTAATGGCTTCGAATTGCTCTGTGTAGAATATTGCGGTCTTAATCCATGTTCACCACCGGGTAATTACAGGTTCTGGAGGTAAACTAACTCCTGGTAATCTCTCCTTATACAACTGCACTCTTCGAGGTGCTTTTAGAAACACTTTTTTACATCTGAAATTAATTTATTTTAATATAAATACAGTTTGTTAAGCAGGTAATAATAAGGCATTATTAAATGACAATAAACAACCGGTGCACCCGATTCCGTTAAGTTTTTGCTAATCAATTTGAAGAGGCTGCAGGGATCTTTAATCCCCTGACCGGATTGCGTTACGGTCAAAAAGGGAGTGGTCGGTATTACCTGATTATTCTACATACTCTCCAATCGGTTCTAAAAGGTGTATTGGCAACCGGTTTGTTCGTTGTTACCCAGAGCATTTTTTTTTTAAATATTTTTTTAACCAATATTTGTTTAACTGACCTGGTCCAAAAAAAAGTTCCAATCCTTTAAGAATTTCCTATCAATTTATGTTTTAAAATTATGTCATTTCATCTTTTTTTATGTTCAAATAAAAAATCTATTTGTTTAAAGATTATAATGCGGTAATTTATTTTTCATTGAATGTACAGTGATAAGATAATAGAATAAGTACGATCTACTTTAATATTGGGGTGCTTAATAATTTAATAATAGAGCAGGTACCAATATTCAACTTGACGGAATTCGGGTGTGACCCTCTGGTCCCAAAATGTTCGTTAGTAATATCCATAGACCAGCACAATTGCAGCATAACTGCTGAATAAACAAACTACTTTATATAAAACCAATTAACATTAGAAATCATTAACATTAATATAGTGTAAAAGCAAACTGCTGTTCATATTAATCGTTCATCGTAGATTTAAGATATATGTATTTTTGTTAAAGCCCTTTTTGTAGAAATAAAACGTTTTTTAAAAGGAGCTTTGTCGGTCTTGTGATTTAATTCGTTAACGGAGTTCGGGCGTCGAATTACCGATACCTCTTAACAGTAACAGAGTTCGAGTGCGTCCTAAACAACCCCTAACAATATACCTGCAAACCCCGGAAACCCCCAATAACCTTTGTATATAACCAAAATGTAAATATAATTATTATAGTGTTCAGATTGGAAAATCCCTGAAATAAGTACCGGTCTGGACATTAAACCTTTAACGTTTTAAATTTTTTGATAAAGCCGAAAACATAAAAATATACTCTTAAAATAATAATAAAATTTATGAAAAATATGCATTTTATTATAAAATTGACAAAATATGGAAAACATGCATATGTTCCGCCCTTACCCCTCCGGGTTAAATTTTTCTTCTTTAAATTTAATTAGGGAAGAAAGGAAAGTTATGTTAAAAAGTATAAACAATTTTTTGCTGTGATTGTAAGAGCTCTATCCTACTCAAAAATTTACTGCTAAACCGTACTAATTCTCTTTAAAAGCGTGACCATGGAACACTACAGAACATATCATCATGATGTCCTTGTTTAGATTGTTTATTGTCTCGATTATAACGTCAAAGGTCTATGACTTAGGTATGTCTTTTTAACGTCTTTTTTAAATCATCCTCTTGGTCAGCGTGACGTCACTGGTCTCTAAAAAACGACGTCAGCAGGACGACCGTCTGCTACCTGGGGTAACGGTAGTTGCATGCAGAAAAATGTCACGTTCCTCACTTATTAGAATAATAACTATATTTTTTTACAGTAGATAAATGGAGAAAACACAGACGAATAATAACACCATCCTTTAACAAAAAAAATTTGGACGCGTTTCAGGAAATTTTTGTTGAGAAATCTAAAATTCTTGTGCAAATTATGAAAAAACATACAGGCAATTTTGAAGTAGATATTTTTGATCTAATATCAAGATGCACTTTGGACAGTATTATTGGTAAGTTCATCCTCTTTACTAAACAGACTAACATCGGCATCGGCGGTTCTAACCTCACATATTGTTTGGCTATTGTAAAAGGCTCGCAAATAATATAATTTTATTCCTTCTGTGGCTGTTATTAATTTTTTTATTTTTAGTTCGGGTAGTTATATTGCGTACTGAAACATTATAAATGGTTAATTAAGTGATTTTTATAGACTCTGTTATTTACGGATTTGACAGGACAAAAGTCGGAAAGCAAGTCGCAGTAAGCTGGTGCCTCTGTGTTTTTAAATTGGGGATCAGGTTTTTACAATAGTAAAGCATTATTATTGCATTTACATAACAATAATATTATGATATTATCCCAAAAAACATTATATTAAAATTAAAAGCGAATATTGTTGCATATCGGACAAGTGTGTAACTGTTTTTTCTATTGGAATACACAGTGATCCAAGCACAATGGATACCCTGGGGCGGGTGGACCACGATGACCGTTTCGTCCTTGTTAGGACTCTATGGGCAGCCATGACCCAATCAATCCCAACAACAACAGTAAGATGTATTAAAAGTAGTGATGTTAAAGAGCAGGTAAATTGCTGAACAGGTTCGAACAGTTCGGTTCTCACCCGGGAACCTGTTCCGTAAACCTGTTCACCTGTTCTTTTGATCTTTTGATGATAAGTTATTGCCGGTTTTTGTTAATCACTTTCTAAAAATCACTGAACAGGCTATCTCTAACCTGTTCTAAAGAACCTGTTCGGTTCTTTTCTTAACAACTCTAATTAAAAGCCTTTTGCAAAAGCAAAGCGGCCATCAATACACCGTAGCGCTGTCGTAGCCACCCACTGTATTTATAATGTTATTAATTATTAAAATAATTAAAGTTTTTATAATATTAAGATGTTTGAAATAGAGCTTTAGTGGATTGACGTACGAGATATTTTTATTATACAGGGTGTCCCAAAAGTAATGGGACACAGAGCAACAGCAGACTCCTTAAGCCGAAATAATGCGATTTATTTAAACTTGCCTTATCCCAAAATTGATAACAACCAAGATACAGGGTGTCAAAGTTTTAATTTTGTTTTCGTTTTTTTGCGATTATTTCCTAACGAAACGACATAGCAGCACAAAATTAAGCGTTTTTGGGGTTTTTGAGGTGAGGAATTCAAAATTATACATAGTTTTTGTGTAACCAGTAGAGGGCGCTGCCTACGGCATGGCCCACTCTTTTTAGCTGGCATAACTTTGTTTGGTCTTCTCATATCGATCCGACTATTAAAAAAATAAGTTTCTTTACTTCTTTTACATCAAAAACGTATAACTCATTGAAGTCGCTAGGAGAAACCATTTTCGAGATAATCGCATTTTATATGTCCAATGCAACAAGTACGTGGTCCAAAAACAACGGAAAATCGAGCAACGGTTAATTTCTAACTTAAAATTATTGTAAATTAGCTACATTTGCTACTTAAGGTTGACTATTTTTTTCAAATAAAAACGCTTTTTCGTATAAGTACCTACGGAATTATTAATTTTATTCTAATCAAAATTTTTATTAACTTTGACAGATGATACTTTGTGTAATATATTGTTGCCTTAGAAACGGCGTTGTTTTTAATCAAGACCAGCTGTGATAAATAATACTAATACGAATAGACAATTATTTTAAATATTTTAACATTATTGTATTAAAAATATCGAATGCGATTATCTCGAAAATGGTTGCTCCTAGCAACTTCAATAAGGTACCACCTATACGTTTTTGATGTAAAAGAAGTAAAGTAACTAATTTTTTTAATAGTCGGATCGATATAAGAAGCCCAAACAAAGTTATGCCAGCTAAAAAGAGTGGGCCATGCCGTAGGCAACGCCCTCTACTGGTTACACAAAAACTATGTATAATTTTTAATTCTTCACCTCAAAAAACCCCAAAACCCTTAATTTTGTGCTGCTATGTCGTTTCGTTAGGAAATAATCGCAAAAAAACGAAAACAAAATTAAAACTTTGACACCCGGTATCTTGGTTGTTATCAATTTTGGGATAAGGCAAGTTTAAATAAATCGCATTATTTCGGCTTAAAGAGTCTGCTGTTGCTCTGTGTCCCATTACTTTTGGGACACCCTGTATAAGGGTTCTTTTTTTATTATTCTCTGTATTGTTCTTAATAGTTTTCTGGAAACCTACACAAATGTTTACTAAATTCTTTTATTAGCTGGTCGATAAAAATAATTACCCACTGGTGGTTGAATTTTTATACATTTATTTCACTCGCTTTAAAATAGTTGATACAAAAATTTATACGATACAGTTTCATTAATTCATACCAAAGTTATACTGTACATCAATTAATCAAATATATAAATACATCATGCACGATTAACCTACTTAGTTCTTTGAAAAATTAATAAAATATAACATGCACTATTTTCCGTCTTTAGTTTCCCCATATTTTACTGCAATACTAATAATTCTTTAGTTATTTTCCTGCGGGATTTCCATAATTGAATACTTTTTATGATCTATTTATTTTTCCGTTTATTCCATCCCTGCGGGAGATCCCTAATTAAATACCTTTTTCTAAATTATGTATATTTGTGTTTAACTTCATCCCTGCGGGGTATTATCTAATATGACTTGCATTTCCGGTTTATTAATAGTACTGCTTACATAGTTTAAATATCAATAACCAAAGTTACATAAATTAGGGGAACCTTTCTGTACTGTGTACATATTTTCACTATCCTTAAGTTCTACATAAATCGTGTAATATTATATTATGTACTGCATACATATTTCTACTTTAATAAAATACATAAATTTGGGTGATTAGTTCGATTTTTCTTTGTGTCACTGAGTTCAATAAAATAAATGTTTCTAAATGTCATTTAACTTACATAAAAGGCCAAATAACATCAACACTGTTTCTGTCTATCGCCACCCACAGTCAATAACCTGATGCACTAAATAAACGCCGAAAGTTTACTTTAAAATGCATCTCGGTGTTTGTTTTTAGAAACGGTGAACCCTCCGGGTTTTTCGGAATTTTATACTTTGACTTTTTAACGCTACATTGTATTTAATAAAGATTTTGGTCAATTCCGATATCTTGACCCTTAAGAAAATAACTTTTATTTGGAGAATTAAAAGAGTACTGACTGACTACATCGGAGTAGTTACTTATTTCAAGAAGAACTATTTTATGAAGTTAATTCTGATCTCGACGGTAGCTCCCGGCTAGTTTTATAGCCGGAAAAATATCTAGGACCCCTTCGTGAGGGCATCTACTTAGCGTTCCCTATACTGGATTGTGATACACTTCGTAGTTTATTTAGTTGTTTACCTTTCGATTATTACCATTGTGCATGCCTTTTATATTGGAGTTAATTCCGCTGGGATGGCGCTACGGTGTATTTATGGCCGCTTTGCTTTTGTAAAAGTAATTTAATACATCTTACCGCTGTTGTTGGGATTGCTTGCGTGATGGCTGTCCGTAGAGTCCTAACAAGGACGAAACGGCCATCGTGGTCTACCCGCCCCAGTGTATCCATCGTGCTTAGATCCCTATGTAGGTGGCGGCCTAGCGCAGCGATAGCGTTCTCGCATCGCATGCCGAAGGTACCTGGTTCGATCCCAGGCAGGTTTGGCGGACTTATTTAGTTTGCTTGACCAGGCCACCGTGCTTCGTAGTGTTGCATTGTACAACACACACTGGCATTCTCAATGGCAAAATATACACTGCAGTAAAATGCGACCTCGATACGATATAGCGGTGGAGCTCTCGGGCTGCCTCCGGTATCATTCGGGTGTTCCTTCGGCATGTTGTCGAGAAGTGAGCTACTCCTGAACCAAGTAACGGATCTAGTGACCCACAAAAAGGGACGCATGTCTGTTACCAATCCAGACGGATTAGGGGACGCCCCGAATCAGAGGATTTGGTAATACGGACGGTGTACGGTGTGTCCCGTGGAGTGATACTGGATTCCGATGGATTAGGGGGCTCTGCGGCAACATCCTTTAACTCGCACCACGGAGACGTATTAGGCTTCCCCCGTCGAGGTCTGTGGTGGACAAGAGGTGTTACAACAGGACCGTAAAAACTGTGCCGAGAATAACATCTGCCGGTAAAAATTGTGGTTCGGTACCCACGTAAAACTGTAGGTCCCGTCTGGCTGACATTACCCAGACGTAAAATGGGGTTGGCAAAAAGGGTCGCACTGGCCTACTTGCTTGGCGCTAAGCCTCCCCTTTACTACTACTACTAGATCCCTATGTATTCCACTATAAAAAAACAGTTACACACTTATGTCACAATATTCGCTTTTAATTATTTTCGCGGACACTATATTATCTTCTAATTATATTAAAATTATATTGATATTTCTGACCAAAAATGGGGTCTGGTCACGAACGTCATAAAGAAAGATGCATGGACGAATAATTACTAGATAACTTTTTGACCCCCTATAGCGATCATTTATGACTGTGACAAATGAGTTTGGCAACATTGAATTTTTTCAGTTCTGCTTGCAGCTATTTTTATGCAAATACTCCCCGTTACGTTACGAAATTCATAAAGGATTTGATTTTTTTTTGGGCCAATTCAATTAAAAATATTATAATAATAAAAAATTAAATTTAAAAAATGCTCTGGGTAACAACGATCAAGCCGATTGCCAATACATCTTTTAGATCCGATTAAAGAGTACCTATGTTAAGTCCCTTTTAATGTATAAATTGAGAATACATTTGACAAGGTTGCTTCTTCAATATGACGACCGACAAGCTGTCGAAAACAGTTTCGATATTTTCTAGTTAAGAGAAAGCAGTTTTGATATGTTGTAATTTTATTATTATTATTATTAGGTATAATAATACCGCTGTATTTAAATCGATACGAAAACGGTATTTTCTTGTTTTATAGAAACGGCGATGGGTGTTCAAATTGAAGCACAAACCACCAACTGCAATTATCACGTTTGGCTTAGCAAGTAAGTATTGGATAGATCCGTCCCATCTTCTCTTTTCAGTGTGATTAAAGAAAATTGAGTATTTTTGATTGTCTTCATGCTCCATAGACAATTACCTTTAGATAAGCAAACAATAATCACGAAAGTGGCAAATTTATGGCCTTACGCATGTAAACAAAAGCACACGGGAATAGGCATGCGCACTGCAACATTATCGTTTAACGAATGGGGAAAAATGGACAGGTCCGGGCTTAAACATCTTGTTTATGTGGCCTTGGCCTAGTTAAATGCGTTTATATTAATCATAATAAAATAAAATTACATATCGAGAACTATTACTACTTTACACTTACGAAAATACGAAATACCCGGTTTTTTACCCCCATTTGGGCATAATAAAATCATACATTGGTCTTAACTAGTCATTGTGGATCCGCAACACCCAGCTGATGCGGCGTTGCTCGATGTCACTTTATTTATTTATTTATTTATTTACTAGCGTGTACCCGGCATGCGTTGCAACCCGCTGTTATAAATATAAAACCCGAACAAACCCGATATATTAGTACCCGGCATGCCACTTTCTGAAATTGCACCTGTGCGAAGCCGGGGCGGGTCGCTAGTTATACATAAAAACCTTCCTCTTGAATCACTCTATCTATTAAAAAAAACCGCTTCAAATCCGTTGCGTAGTTTTAAAGATTTAAGCACATATAGGGACAGACGGGCGACAGCGACTTTGTTTCATACTATGTTACTAGCGTGTACCCGGCCTGCGTTGCAGCCCGGCATTATACGACGTGAGATAATAAGGCGAACAAACCTCAAACTCAACCATTTGCCGGCCCGTCCACAATTCACATCCATGCTTAAAACATAGTCTGTCTTCGTCTATTCCGGCTTCGGTGCTTCGGATCGATCGTTGAACGGGCCGGGGACCGGTTAGGTTGGGTCGTTCGTTCTCCCTACTCTAATTTATCAGTGTTTATCAGTGTTTCTCTATAATATTATGCATGTATTATACATAAAAACCTTCCTCTTGAATCACTCTATCTATTAAAAAAAAACACTTCAAAATCCGTTGCGTAGTTTTAAAGATTTAAGCACATATAGGGATATAGGGACATACGGGCGATAGCGACTTTGTTTTATACTATGTTAAGATTTAGAAATTAAGGATAATAATATAATAATATTAATAATATTTAGGGGAGAGGCGGGCATAATGACATAGACGGGCCTAATGCCTCTAGTATGCCAAATCTAGTAGCAGTATAAGTCCCAATTCGGGTGATAACGTGCAAGAGCCGGAATCACAGCACTGGCTCTAGTACGGACTCTCTATACTTTTATCCGACGGATTTATTGTGTTATTTGTGGTTGCCTGGTTTTGACCTTCAGTGTAAGGAACGTTTTGGAATATTATTTAACTACCTAAAATTAATTTTTACCATAGTTTTAAGACATTGTCTTGACCACACAATTGTACACTATAAATTAATAACACATTTTTAAAAGTTAATTGAAATTTAAGTGTTTTTGAACCCAAATTTTTAAAAAAATATCAGGACGGGCAAAACGACATAGCATAATCGCAGGTAAAATGAATAGTATGTCATTTTGCCCGCCTGCTTCGTTCAGAGTTTTATCGGATTATTTTTTTTTGATGGTTTATTCATATAAAAGAACGACAAATAGAGGAGTTTGGAATGATCTCGATATGGAAAGAGCCATACAAGCTGTCCGTAATGGCGAAATAGGCGGGTTAAAAGCAAGTATGCCATTTTGCCCGATGTAGGCGGGCAAAATGATTTTATGTTGCAAAGTACGTTTAACCTGTTCCAAATAAAGTTCCTAAAAAAAAAATTATTTCTAAAGTTGTAGAGTATTTTACTGGTCATCGCCATGTATTAAAATAATTAACTTAAGCTCATTTGTTCATTAGGTTTTATGGATAAAAAACTAAGCATGTCATTATGCCCGCCTCTCCCCTATGGCTTGATACGTAGAAAGTGCTGTGGTACAGCTCTATATACACAAATTTATTATTGTTTTAGGGTTTTGCATGTGAACGGAATAAGAAATTTTAACGTATTTTATCAAAGTGATATAATATTCAACAATACTTCTTTGGGAAAGATTTTCTACGACTGTTGTGACAGATTAAACTCATTTACCAAAAAGGTTAGTTAAATTTACTTATTACACTTTTACAACATACTAGAGCCCTGCACGGGCCGGCGTTTTACGGCCCGACCCGACCCGGCCCGGCAACCAAAACATTGACACGGCCTGAAAATATTATTAACTAAGAGCAAAAAAGCCCGGCCGGCCCGAAAAAATGTATTAAGGCCCGATGGCCCGAACCTTTATTGATTAAGTGGCCCGACGATACGAATTTCCATGAATATGGGTATAAGGCCTTTTGCGCACACTCACGGAGACCGTCCTAACGGCACCGTTTACGCGATCTACCTCGTTCGTGTTATTCTTGCACACATGCACGGTTTTCGTCAGTTTGATTCGAATATGGTGCGCATAGATGTGCTGTGGTGATTTTAATGTCTTACATGCGTATCAAAAAACGAAGAAAGGCACGAAACATAATTTTGTGGTTTCATCCCATCAATATGGGAAGCAAACAATTCGGTGCATTCTTTGTACTATTTGGTCAGTTGAGGGAAGACGAAAAAAAAACTTTTTCAACTATTTTAGGATGTCCATATCCAGCATTGATGACCTACACGAACGATTAAAAAATTCGCTTCAACGTCAAGATACATTTACGAGAGAGTGCATACAGTCTATGGAAATGTTGGCTGTTACAATCAAAATCAGGATTGACCTCCAAACATATTTCATTCCAGGCACTTCTTGTGCAGTTTCTGTCCTTACATATGGAACTTGTTTAGTACCAAATACCCGGCCTTGCTTCCACCAAAGATATAAGCATATACATATCTATATCTACTGCTATTGCAAAAAATATGATTATGATAAAGTATACTAAATAAAGCAATGTTCCGGCCAATGAACCAAGAAAATATCGTAAGCGCGGTACATAATACGCAGCACCAATTAAATCTTAAACTCTACAGGACATGTCTCTCCGTCAACGCTCGTCGTGAATTATAGTGGGGGCTCACGCTGACATCGCGGTGGAACGGAACCGTGTACACGTTGCCGATGCGTGTGAAAGGTCACATATGCTGCCAAATCCCTTTACCGTATAAACGGTGCCGTTAGGTCGGTCGCCGTGAGTGTGTGCAAAAGGCCTTATTAATAAAAATTTCAAAAATAATTTTTAGGTTATAACCGATAAGAGAACCAAGTATGAAATGGATATAAAAAACAGAGAAGAAGGGTGCGATAAAGACGGTAATAAACAATTTTAGATTTATTTATTACTAAAGGGTGGATTATACAGTGATAGGCTAAAATATGGAACAAATTCATTTAAAAATCAGGTATTCATTTTTTGAAAAAACGCTCGGACACGTCGATTATAATTCTTTCTTCCGAATTTTTTGCCTCAAAAAGAAATTATACCGGGTGTGTCAAAAAGTAGATGTAGCAAAATTTTTTGTTTTTTAAATAGAACCCCCCTATTTTTACTTATTACCCTAATTCTACGTCAAATTCTGCGCATAATTCATGTAGCATACTCTATCCTTATCTCTAACGGTTTTAGAGAAAAATTACATCATAAAAAAAAAATTCTTTAAAAAAAGGTTAAAAAAATTAGTTTATTAAGTGTTGAAAATGCAAACCATTAACTTCTTGACAATATGCTAATCTACTTAAAAACCCTTCTAAAACATTATGTACAGTATTTTCATTAATTTGCCTAATTTCATATCTAATTTTAAATTTTAAGTCTTCCAAATTTTGTGGTTTATCCTTATACACTTTTGATTTCAAATAACCCCAAAGAAAGAAATCCATGGGTGTAAGATCGAGAGATCTTGCAGGCCATTCTATGGGTCCTCTTCTACCTATCCATCGTTCGGGAAATACAGTATTCAAATACTCTGGTATTTGTCGAGCAAAATGAGGCGGAGCACCATCCTGCTGAAACCAAATAGACGCTTCTGGTAGATGAGGCTGATTCGGATTTGGAAAATCCGCTGCTAGTGTGGGAATTAATTCATTTTGAAGAAATTGTAAATACCGGTCTCCTGTAAGATTTCCATCAAAGAAAAAAGGTCCAATAATTCTATCATTTAATATCCCTGCCCAAACATTTACTTTTTGTGGGTATTGCGTGTGCTGTTCTCTCATCCAACGGGGATTATTTGTACTCCAATACCGAAAATTTTGTCTGTTTACCGAACCATTCAAACAAAACGTGGCTTCATCGCTAAAAAGTATGTTGCGATGGAAAAATAGATTTAAGTTGCAAATTTCCATCATAGTTTCACAAAACTGTAGTCAGTGGATGCACTATGAGGATTATCTTCAACCTCTAACAAAATGTTCAATTGTGAGTTTTCAATAATTTTTGGACGACCTGGCCGTAGACGATCCTTTACATTCCCTGTTTCCCTGAATTTCTTCTCAATTTTACTTACTGTAGATCTTGTAATCGGCCGTTCTGGATACTTAGCGTTAAACAAGTTACAAAGTTCTTCTTGACTTCTTGTTTTGTCTCCACATCCAATTAAAATTAAAATTTCGATTCTTTGTGTTTCATTTAAATGCACCATGATCACCGTTTTTCAAAATTATACCTAAACTAATTTTTGATTGACACATGACTTGCTATCGTAGTAACAATTCATTTAAATTTACCTGTTTACCTTTAAGTAGGTACATGTACCTTTTTTTAAAGAATTTTTTTTTATGATGTAATTTTTCTCTAAAACCGTTAGAGATAAGGATAGAGTATGCTACATGAATTATGCGCAGAATTTGACGTAGAATTAGGGTAATAAGTAAAAATAGGGGGGTTCTATTTAAAAAACAAAAAAATTTTGCTACATCTACTTTTTGACACACCCGGTATAAATCCGGAAGAAAGAATTATAATCGACGTGTCCGAGCGTTTTTTCAAAAAATGAATACCTGATTTGTAATCGAATTTGTTCCATATTTTAGCCCATCACTGTATGCATTTAAATTCAGCCAAAATATGCGTATATATATATGCCTTATTCTTCGCCTTTAAAGTATGCAGTTATTTGCATTTTTTTACCAAATATGCATACTGATATGCAATATTTTCTAATTTATTATAGTAAAATGAGGTAAAGAAATACATTGGGTTCTAAAAAATATGTTTATTTAAAAAACAATGCAAAAAAAAACAAAGAAAAATAAAAGTACAAGCTTTACAGAATACTTTTTTTCTACTAAATTCTAACTCTGGAAAATTCTTAATCCACGAAGACGTTTTCGCCACCTTAGAGATTCTGAACACAAATTTGAAATTAGGTAGGTACTAGTTTCACTGCACTGAAAATACTAAAATCTTTCGACAAACTAAAACAGAAGTATATATTACAAATCGATATAAAAATGTTAAGTAAATAATAATAACGCATTATTAAGTGACAATAAACAACCCTTTAACAATATACCTGCAAACCCCGGAAACCTTCAATAAATACCTTATTGTGTATAACCAAAATATAAATATAATTATTATAATCTTTAGATTGGATAATCCCTGAAATAAGTACCGAACTGGACATTAAACCTTTAACGTTTTAAATTTTTTGATAAAGCCGAAAACATAAAAATATGCTCTTAAAATAAAAATTAAATTAAATAAAAATATGCATTTTATTAGAAAATTGACTAAATATGCAAAAAATGCGTATTTGCATAAGTCAAAGTTACAAAAAATGAAATCTGAGCCACTTCAGCTGAGTGTAACAAACGTATTTCAAAATGTTAGAGAAAAGTCAAAATCTGAAAAGGAAATATTTGAAGAAGACCTATCAAGGCTATCGCAGCAAACATAGGTACCTTTAAAAAAATTGCAAAATCCGCAATTTAGAGGATTTTTGCACAAATTTTGTAAACAAACCATTCCTGACGAGTCCACGCTTAGAAAAAATAATGTCTATTCAATATACGAAACCGTTTTAGAAGAAATGAAAGCTTTACTGGGTTTACATTGTTGATAAAAACACAGATGCTTGTGGCAGATATATTGCACATCTTATGATTGGGGCACTTCAAAAAGATAAAGCAACAAACCCATATTTAATAGCTTCTAGCTAGACAAAACTAATAATCTAACCGTAACCCGATTTATTCAGCAGTCCCTATCGAGCTTGTTCTTACTCAATCCAGTCCTAGATGAGAAGTTTTTACTGCTTTTTCTAATGCAGCACCGTATATATACAGTGTGGTTGTTTAAGCGTACAACATATGGGCATTTTTTTATAACCGATTTCTCAGAAAATTTTATTCTTGATAAAAGTTGGTGCATATTCGATAATCATATTAGGTGCACTTGGAATGGTTTCAAGTCAAACGGCGTAGGGTAGGGTAGGCCAAAAAATATAAAACTTGTACAAGAATAAAATACCCCTATTTCAGAAAATTCAGCAAAATGTTATTAAGAAAAGTTGTTTAGAATTAATAGTTATGCATAGATTCAAAAACGTGACCTCCTAAAATAAAAATAAAATATTTTTTTTAAAAACAATAATAATTTTCCAAAAAATTTTTTTTTATATTCACCATAAAGACTTTCATAAATAATTACTCAAAATCAAATTAATTTCCCATATCTTTGTTCAAATTCAATCATATTTGTAAAATTTACTTCAATTTTTAATTTAATAAGGAATTAGAAACTGCATGTTTGTTGCAACGATATTAAACACAACTTTTAAATATCCTAAAAACTATTTTTAACAAGATAAAACATTAGTAATGATAATATGCTAATTAAAAAACTATCATTTAAAGGGCAAAATTTTTATTTTAAATGTTTATTAAAACACTTTATTCTTGTACAAGTTTTATATTTTTGGCCTACCCTGTACGCTCTTTGATTTGCAACCATTCCATGTGCACCTAATATGATTGTTGAATATGCACCCACTTTTATCAAGAATAAAATTTTCTGAGAAATCGGTAATAAAAAAAAATCCCATATGTTGCACACTTATTCAACCACACTGTATATATGGTAAAAGTAGGCCAAAACGTAAGAATATTTTACCCCAATATGGTACATGTGACTTGTCTTTTACGTGGAATAAACTGAGTGGCAGAAATCGTCAGAACTGAACATACTTTGGTGAATAAATTAATTTCAAATGTAAAAAAACTTTTTCTAAAAGCACTTCTAAAATTGCAGTTGTATAAGGAAAGATTATCATGAGTTAATCTACCTCCAGAACCTATAATTACCCGGTGGGGAATATGGATTAAGAACTACTTTTGGATTTAGATGACCATTCGCAGTGTGTTGTGCAAAGTAAAGAGTTGTTAAAAAGTGCAAATATAACTGAAGATTTTGTTTTTATTACGGTTAATTTCAGTTTTATACCGGACATAACATACTCGTTGAAGAATAAAAATTTAAGTTTAAGAGACTCAATTAGTATTGTTGAAACATTTTCCGCTAAATGTAACAACATTTCCGGTAAAGCAGGAGGTGAAGTAAGGAACAAAAAAGATGTAACTGTAAAAAAGACTGAAGGATTTAAATACTTAAGTGCAAAGTGCAAAAGAACACATTTATGAGGGTAAACCATCCAACAAAGTTGTATCTTGCTTGGCCTTAAATACCTAAGTTGCAGTATTGTCCGATTACATCAGTAGATGTTGAAAGAAGCTTATCTTTATACAGGGTGTCCGGAAAATACGTGTACAACGTTTGACGACAGACTCCTGACGTCAAAATAGGTTGATCTAAGCCGACTTAGTTATATCCAAAATTGTCTCGTTTAGCCGGTAGAGGCCCCAGTAAACACACGCACGTTGAATCAACGTTGAAAAAAACTCTAACCCAACATTGAATTTTGGTTAAAATGTCGCGCGGAACAACGTTGCGTGCAACGTTGAATACTAGTTTAAATCAACGATATAAAACAACCATATTAGATTAAAATCAACGTTGATTTAAGATGAAAAAACAACATATTTTTACCATTATAAAACAATATATTAGACATGTGTCAAATAGAGTTAAATAAAACCTAAAATCAACGTGCTTCAAAACTGGCTAATTTTTTTTTAATTGATCCAAAAGCAGTTATGTTAAATGGTGCAAACAATTAAGATTTTATATGGGATAATTTTAAAGTTAAATATAATTTCCAATTAAAAATCAACTTTAATTAAACGTTTTTCATATTGTATTAAAATATTCGTTATAAAAACCGTCGACAGTAAGTAATATTTCAACCTAAATTTAGACAGTTGCATGATAAGGTTGATTAAAACGTAAAATCAACGTGCTTTAAAACTGGCTAAATCTCTCTTAAATGGTCTAAAAGTAAGTATTAATTAATATCTTATCCTTTGAGTAAAATCATAGAGCAATATTATAAGTAGGTAAGTAGGACACGTTTAAAAAACGTGTTGTTAATCGGTCAGGAATATAACCAAAATTCAACGTCGTTAAAATCAACGAAAACGTAATAACAACGACTGAAACGTTGATTCAACGTTGAAAAAACGTATGTGTGTTTACTGGGAGGGCGTCAAAAATTTGTAAAAATATTGGTATTTCCTAAATTACGTGAAAACCTGCTAATCGATTTTAATGATTTTTAGTATGTAGACTAATACTATAAAATGACGTTTTCTAGTAGTATAGTCAGCGGCTGTAAATAAGTGGAAGTGTTATAAAAGTGATATAATACGTCAACATTTCTCCTCATTTTTTACATGAACGGCGTTATGACAACCCAGATATTTTTGTAGAGTGACTGGATGTATTTGGAAGCTATTTTACCTCTTTAATATTTTTCGTTGAATGAGCTGTTTTGCCAGAAGAAAATATGTACAATTACCTGCATACATCAATTATTAAAAATAAAAATAAAACAAAGTACAACAAAGTTGAAAGTTTTATTTTATTTTATTGTAAGAAACTAAGTAAAACAAAAACATTACTTAAGCAAATGTGTTAAATGACCGCCATCTTGCTGAATACACTTATTAACACTCCTTAAAAAATTATATTGGACCCTATCTAATGTCTCGGGGTTATTAAAATGGTTGCCTGCATTTAAAATCCGCTGCAATAAATCATCGCGTGTGTTTATCGGAGTCTTTTAAACTTCTGTTTTAATAGCGCCCCACAAAAAGAAGTCACACATATTTAACTCAGGAGAACGTGGTGGCCATTTTACTGGTGCATCATTGCCCCTTCCAATTCATCGGTTGGGGATATTGATGATGTAAGTATTGCCGAACGGCAACGGAAAAATGGGGCGGGGCACCATCATGCATATACCACATTTCCCTCCGAAGTAAAAGGGGCAAATTGTCCAGAAGAATTGGTAATGTGTCTTGCAAAAAATTTAAATAATATTTCCATCTAACCTGTCTGGAATAACAATGGGACCAATAAGGTAGCGATCAATAATACCTGCCCAAATATTTAATTTAAATTGATGCTGATGATGTGCAACTTTAATGGCATGTGAATTTTCATCGGAATAAATATGTTCGTTGTGCAGATTGGTTACTCCAGATCTTGTAAAGCACGCCTCGTCAGTAAACATAATTGTTCTACAAAAATTTGGATCACGGATTCTTTTGTTTCTAATAATTTGACAAAATGTAAGCCGCATGGGGGGATCAGTCGGTAAAAGTTCCTGGATTTTTGCAAGTGATAAGGATGTAACAACCGTTCTTTTAAAACCTCATTGACAATCGTTTTAGGAACATGTAACTCACGTTCTAAGCGACGGGTACTAGTACTTAGTTCTTCTTCAACTCTTTCCAGAATCATCTCTTCTGTTTCCACAGTTCGAGTTGTTCGCATACGACCCCTGCCTTCAAAGTTTTTCTCAAAGCTGCCCGTTTCCCGAAGATGACGCTAGATATTGGCAAATGTTTGGTGGTTTGGTATTCGACGGTTAGGAAACCTCTCCATGTAAACCCTAACACTCTGACGCCCATTTCCTTGACAAAACCCGTATACCAGGAGCATGTCAACCTTCTCAGAGTTCGTATAATTTTCCATTTTTAATGGTAAAATGAACTTGTAATTCAAGAATGTTGATCGTATACTTGAGTAAATTTCATAGACTGGTGACAATTTGTCAATAATTGTCAAATTATTAAATGCAATAGCAACAAGGTCACTTAAAAATTTATTGTTACAGGTAATTTGATTTTAATATTATTACTAATAATACTAAATATAAATTAATTGATTCAGCCGATACTAGGTGGAAATCCATAATTATAGTATTATGAGATACAGTAAAACAAAGTTGAACTTGTAAATTTCCACTATATTAGACAGAAAATGACAGGTTTCGCTAACACTGTAGCTTCGTCAGATGACAATGATTTAATAAAGGTGAAAAGTAAAAATTGGGTGCAATAAAATTAAACTATTTAAGATGTAAATAAAACAGTGGGAGGGTTACAATTGCGGGGAAATCCAACAGCAACGTAGCAAAGTAATTGGCAATTTTCTTAACAAACTTGATATATATATTGTGTTACAAAACTAATAACTCTTTAAGTAAATTCATCAAAAACAATAAAACTAAAAGCGATAAAAACAAAAAATCAGGCGTCTATAAATTAAAATGCAAAGATTGTCCTAAAACATACATTGGCCAAACAGGTAGACAGTTTGACAAAAGAATACAGGAACATTATAACAGTTTTCTAAAAAATAAAACAGACTCAAACTATGCTAACCATTTACTTGATTATCAACATAATTTCGATCCTTCCT
Organism: Polydrusus pterygomalis; assembly: GCA_963969555.1. Classification (NCBI taxonomy): domain Eukaryota; kingdom Metazoa; phylum Arthropoda; class Insecta; order Coleoptera; family Curculionidae; genus Polydrusus; species Polydrusus pterygomalis. The sequence continues at coordinate 18,460,361 of OZ018385.1, read as the reverse complement.
TTAAAATCTTACATACAGAAAACAAAGGCTTAAAACTGAATTTGTTAGAATCTATGGAAATAAATAAACTTAAAAATACGGACCTGTTACTTAATGATCAATTAGATTTAAATAATTCACCTTTGCTTAATTTATTCTGTTAACCATATAATTAAGATTTTGTAAATACCTACCCATATTGTACCTAATTTAATTTAATTTTTAAACCCTCTGTTGGATTTCCCCGCAATTGTAACCCTCCCACTGTTTTATTTACATCTTAAATAGTTTAATTTTATTGCACCCCTATTTTTACTTTTCACCTTTATTAAATCATTGTCATCTGACGAAGCTACAGTGTTAGCGAAACATGTCATTTTCTGTCTAATATAGTGGAAATTTACAAGTTCAACTTTGTTTTACTGTATCTCATAATACTATAATACTAAATATTGTAAATATTTTCTTCTGGTAAAATAGCTTCCAAATACATCCAGTCACTCTACAAAAATATCTGGGTTGTCATAACACGCCGTTCATAGAAAAAATGAGGAGAAGTGTTGACGTATTATATCACTTTTATAACACTTCCACTTATTTACAGCCGGTGACTATACTACTAGAAAACGTCATTTTATAGTATTAGTCTACATACTAAAAATCATTAAAATCGATTAGCAGGTTTTCACGTAATTTAGGAAAAACCAATATTTTTACACATTTTTGACGCCCTCTACCGGCTAAACGAGGCAATTAAGGATAAGTAAGTGGGCTTAGATCGACCTATTTTGACGTCAGGAGTCTGTCGTCAAACGTTATACACGTATTTTCCGGAAACCCTGTATAAGCGTATTTTTACTAATAGAAGACAATTCTTTTCAGTTGCAAATTTTGAAAAATATTTAGTAATATAAATGCCTTGTTACTTTCATTTTTCTTTGCTCTTTTTTCCATTTTTTTAAAAATAAGCATATTTTTTAGAACCCAATGTGTTTGTTTACCTTATTTTACTATATTAGGAAATATTGCAAACGAGTTTGTATATTTGGTAAAAAAATGCAAATAATTGCATATTTTAAAGGCAAACAAGGCATAGAGATGCGCATATTTTGGCTGAATTTAAGTGCATATAATCCGCCATTTAATAATTATTCTTTTGTTAAATCTTATTTTATACAGCTTTTTGTTGGTATTGTTAATATTTTTTACAGTACAGAGAAGAAATTAATCTAAACCTATACTGTTTCGTTAATTTACTTATTTTCGTACTATGTGGCTCGTTTGGAGTATGACGCTGATGACTTCTGAATGTGTTTGTATAAATAACCTGAAAGGTATAGTTTTTCCAATTTAGGTTTAAAGTTTTTCGTCTTAGCTCCCTCCACCCATATTAAAATCGGATGGAAAAATGGAAATTATGTCAATTTTTTCAAGCTCTCATATATTTTTGATCTCTATCGCCAAATTTGAGTACTGGCAACATATATCGAGTATGAAAGCTTTCTTATTATTTTTTTCGATTAGAAGAAAATCCGAACGGTTATGGTCTGCTGTTCTATCCGTTATTATTGGCCTGTGACGATCTTGGATAGAAATTATAAATCCTTCTGTCTAGCCAATTCAGTGACATTTCTCTTTGTGTGGATTTTAAATTTCTCTTGCCAAGTTACAATGTGTTGACTTGAATTATTATTACTTGTTGTTAATATTATATTGTAATTATTATTTCATTCATTCACCTGTAATCACGACACCACTTACACAGAGAGCAAAAATTTGGCATGGATGTTGTAGTTATTTATTACTGAAGCACATTATTTTTTAGACGTTTCCAAGAGGAAAGTATTTTTGGATCACCTTATAGAATTGAATTATGAGCAAGACCAGAACCTTAGGTTTACTGATACGGACTTGTTAGATGAAACAAACACTTTTATGGTTACTGTAAGTCAGAAATCATAAATATATATAGTTTCATTAAGGTTTAAAATGACAGAATACTTGTAGAGTATAGAATTATGTATATACAGTGTAATTCGTCTATAACGTATTTCCGGTTATTACGTATGCATTTCATTCGTCCCAAAAAAACTACTCCTACTACTCATTATTTGCGCTCAGAGCTCCCTGTATAACATGGGTGTGTAAAGATGTAAAGAGAATTCAGTGAACGTTACATATAACTTTTTGTCGCTAAAGAAAAAGGAATAGGATGCGCCGAAGGCAAGACTGTCTCAAAAAAGAAATAAATTCATAAATCCTATTTTGTTCAAAATGATTATATCAGAAAATAACCATTTTAAGAAGCACTATCTGCGGGCCAACTAACAAAACAAAATGTTCGTTTACAAATAATACGGCTTAAAATAAAAATTAAATTAAATGAAACAAAATTTTATTAGCTGTCAGCTGTTGATACAAAAAGGTATAAATGGGATGATCACCATTAATTTCTATCCTGCCTTTTACTTACGCAGCTGTTTTTTAGTTGTAGGTATTTGACTGTTTTGAAGCTGCTCCCAAAACAACTAAATACAGGTAAAAATAGCTCCAACGCAGCTAAAAACGACTAAAAAAAAAGTTCCAGAACAACTAAGAACAGCTGAAAATAACTAAAGAACAGCTTTGCCCGGTCGGTGCACGCGCAGAAGGCAGGGAAGAAATTGATGGTGAACATCCCATCTACCCCTACTTAAAACATATTTTCTTGACTTTTCTTTCTTTTTCTTCTATACATTTTTATTATAAATTAGTAATTTTTAATTCCAATTTTCCTTCGTTAATATGCCAAATATCAAAAAAAAATGCTTACATATAAAAGCCACAAAGAATTGCTATATGTAATAAGATACGAAGTTTTTGAGTTCCAAGGTTCAAATTATTGGAATTCTATTTTTGGAAATAACGAAAATTTCAAAATTTTAACCCTTGTGGCTATTAATTTAGACTTACCGCTAAAAAACGCCAATATGCCTGCCGGCATAAAACAACAACCGATGCCGCGGCATAAATCACTGTTGCCATTGCTGGGGAAATTTCCCTAAATCTGGGGAAAATCTGCAATCAGTAGGGAAAAAGGGAAATTTTCTATAATTTAGGAAATTTTTATTCTTTTTTGATTTTGTGATATTTGTAAAAAATATATTAAGTAACCACTTAAAAAATTATTATTAATCGATTGACCCATGGCAAAAACGCTATCTTTTCTAAGTCCGATTTACTACTACAACTCAGAATCTTGGGCAGGTCGAATTTAGTAGAAACCTTACTCTGAAGATATAAACAACAAGAAACTAGTCGGAGCCGCATGGCATTCATAAATGACCAATCAGTCATTGCGGCTACACAAACTAGTTGCTTTACGGAACTGCCGACATTTTTTTTTTTTTTTTAGAAGCGTAAAAAGTATGGAAGTGAATAAAAAAAAACCCGTTTTTCACACTTTGCCGAATTTTTTACTCGAATACTCGGAAGTCGATTATTATTATTAAAATAACCCGATTTTTCCCATCACTACTTTTTTCTTCAAATTAAAAGATCTGGGGCATCTGGGGAATTTTTAAGAAATTATCTAGGGAAAAAAAAATTTTGGACCTGGCAACACTGGCATAAATGCGAGCAAGTCGTTAGGCGCAGCCTCGAGAGAGAGCAGCTCTGCTAGACTGAAAAAAGGCCGAAATTTCTTTTCACTGATTGTTGCCGGTCCGTGTCGGATCCAAGGGGGGTACAATGGGGGCAATTACCCTCCCTTTCTACATTTACAATTTTTTAAATATCGACACAAAATATAATCAATCGTTTCTCTAAATCAAAACATAGATTACAATTTGTATTATAATAATTATTCACAAAAAGTTATATATCTCACGGTGATCGTTCATTGGAATGTTGTTGAAAGTAATGCGATTTTAATCCTGCAAATTTGTATAATGCGCAAGGGCGTCCGAAGAAACTTTTCCAAGAGGGGGCAAATCATAATTGAAATTATTTTTGTTTCTAGCACTTCAACAAACCTTCAATAAAATAATAGAGCAAAACACCTAATACTTATATTAAATAACAAAAAATAGCTAAACAAAATATTTAAAAATGTTCAAATATAACAAAAAAAAAATACAACAAAAAACTAAAGTTATTCAGATTTATTGGAGAAAAGAAATGTTAATTTTCTTAAATCTTTTGCAAATTCATCAATAATTTTTTCAATTAAATGTATTTTTTTTTTCTTTTACAAATTTGCGATGAACACTCATCATACATAAACCGTCCAATCGGTGCTCAGTCATAGTCGAGCGAATCCAGGTTTTTACTCTTCTGAGAGTACTGAATGATCTTTCGACTGTACATTAGTTGGAGGTACACAAATTGCTATCGCAATTGCCTGAACAATAGCTGGATAGAACTTGCAATGTTCCAGTAATTCTAACATGGATGTATTTTCTGTGTAAATTAAAATAAAGCTTTAGTTATTTATTCTATTCTAATATTTTTCCTTCGCTATTAGTGAAGATTTTTGAATTCCACATTTCATTTTATGCAACAAGAGTTCGTTTTAGCAATTTTGTCAATTGAATTGTATCTCAATAAATATGTATATCCCAGTTAAATAAAATATTCTCAAATCTAATTTGAAGAAATAATCCATACTTAAAGTGGAGTTGAAAGAATGAGAAGGAAAGAAAAACACAAAGTCTTCCTCCACAAAATTTAATAGAATAAAAACTCTAGTTTAATTGGTCTCTACATGTTTCGAACGTAGAAACGTTCACACACACAGACAACAGTACCCCACAAAACTCTGTCTACCTAACAACATTATTGTGCTACTGCACTTCTATCCTCATAATGTCTTACTTATACTGGATACTCTTTTCAAAAATTAAAAATTAAATAATTTTCGACACCTTCTTATAAAGAATTTTTTCTCCTCTTCTCCATTTAGTTTGGTTGGTTTAGGCCCAGGGGCGGTTCTAGACCCAAAATATTGGGGGGGGCACCACATTGGCTCAGCCACAATTTTTGGTAGCCTTCGCAAGCAAATAACGCCGCAGCCCAAAATTTTTTTGGATCACGCCCAAATTGTATCAAATTATGTAAATAATAAAGCAACCGAATTTTTTTTTTATCATTGGCATGAAATTATAAGTAGTTAGCAATTCGATCAGCGATAAATTTATTTTTTCTATTTCACATTCATAATATGCTCAGTACGATACGCATTTGCGTATCGTAATGAAGCTATTTTGATACGCATTTTTTCTTTATTTGATGTTGGTAACATTTAAATGTTTTATTTCATTGACTTGCGCGGCTTTTGTGATTTACGAGAAAACCCATTTTTCGCGGAGGAAAAATAGCTTGATAACCTACTTTTTTATTTTGTGTGGATAACAGTCATGTATGTTGGTTGCATAAATCCATAAATCAATCCTTTGTAGATGCTTCAAGCTATCATTTTCTGCCAAATCCTATCCAAAATTCAATCTAATAACCTTCCAATGTCGATTTTAACTTCAACTTTATTTGAATTTTCCATCTTCCCTATACTAAATTGCAATGCAGTGACGTAAAATCACGTCTTTTGAAATTCGAAAAAAAGTAGCAAAATCTCCCGAATTTCCGAACGCTCTGTATATGTACCGAATGTACAAGGATCACACCCCGTATTCCATCCATTGATTATAAAAGGTGAAATAGAAAAAAATGTATAAAGCACATGTTTCATAAGGCGTTTTAGCGCACGTGTCAATAAAAAAAACTCGCCACTTTGTGGCTCGTTTTTTAAAATAGACGCTTGCGCTAAAACCGCTCCTTATGAAACGTGTACTTTAATATACTATAGTGAGTATTAGGTTTCACTAAAAAATATTTGTATTATTTTAGTTTTCCTCAGCCGCATTGTAGGGACATAGGTTTTGGATATGATTACCTAACATGTTTCGCGAAGATTTTTGCTTCAATGCGAGGGTGCCTGAAATCTGGACTAGGGGCAAAAAAATTTTCTAATTGCTTTATTATTATTCTGTGTATATGTATGTATGTTGCCAAATTAATTGTATTTCTCTCGAAATATTTTAAATTTTTTTTCAGAAATGTTGGGGGGTCCTGGGCCCCCCAGGCCCCCCCGTAGAACCGCCCCTGTTTAGGCCTACTTTAATAACTTTTTTGAATGCTCAGTATGGTTCAACCATTGTCATTTGTGTTCATGCCACATTTTTCTAAGTTTTTTACGTCCATAAAAGCTCCATTAAGGCTCTAATTTTCTCTTTTGCTAACACCATCAGCATAAAATAGATTTCTGTCTCCTGATCATGAACGTTTCTACATTTAAACAAGAGTTTTTACTCTATTAAATTTTGTGGAGGAAGACTTTGTGTTTTTCTTTCCTTCTCATTCTCAAATCTACTTGGGCCAGGGGGGGGGGGGGGGCAAGCGCACCCCCTTGCCCCCCCCCCTTCGGACGTCCTTGATAATGCGGGGTTTTCGGCGACGCTGTCTTTAAATGAAGTAACAGCGACCATATGCGATTTTCGGTTAAACCGGAAGTTATCTCAAATTTAGTTATTTTAAATGAAGCACCTTGTATAATATATATTTTTATGTTATTTTCTTTATTTTCAATACCGTTTATCAAAAGTTATCAAAAGAACAAACTTATGCTGTTAAAAGTATTATCATGATGTATGGAATGTAAATCTTTGTCTAAAACTTTATATTAAAAAGTCTGCAGTATGGCAACACAGCAGTAAGAGATCCGCCCCCAAAATTATGTTATTTAGAGTTTTATTTGTAAGTTATCTCTTGCCTAATACCGTGCGAGCAAAAATTACTTGCATCAAAGAGGGCTTGGATTAAAAAACGCAGGGCTTGGTTTAGATTCACAATGATATAGGGACGATATATATCTAACCAAATCTAGGTTAAAATTTTGTCAAATTCAAATTTTGACATGATATGCCAAACTAATGAGTAATAAAGTAAGTAGACAAATACAAATTTATTTTTGTTGTTTACAAAATTAACAAAGTAAGAATATACAGAAAGAAAAAGAAAAATAATTACATAAATTGCTGAAATTGGCCCCAAGCATAAATTCACACATCTCTTCATATTTTCGAAAGTGTTGTGTCCAGCATCACTGGAGAAATGTTACCACATTCATTGGAAATCCTTTCTTGTAATTGTTCTAAATTTCCAACTGGTGTTTTAAATATAGTGTTCTTTAAATGAGGAAAAACGAACTAATCCATAACCGTTAAACAAGGTGATCTAGGTGGAAATTCAATGTCTGATCGAAAACTGATCAATCTGTCGTCATAGTAGTTAATAGTTTCGGCGACTGTATGGGCGGTTGCACCGTCCTGTTGAAAATATCCAAAACGTAGTTCGTCGTCAAGTAATTGCTACACAAATGGATTCAAAATATTGTTTCTATACCGCTGTGCTGATGTAACTGTGTCAAGGAAAAAAATAGGACCAACAATTCTTCTTCGGGAAACAGCTAACCAGACACCAATTTTTTGAGGGTGCAATGTGGACTCTACAAAAAAATGGGGATTGTCACTACTCCACATGCGTGTATTCTGAGAATTCACATAACCGGAGAGGTAGAACCAGGCTTCATCCGATAAAAATGTCAGGTCTAATAAATCATTTCTTTCCAATAAATTTTGGTTAAACCATTGAGAATAATTTCTGCGTCTTTCAAAATCTGCGGCTTGAATTCCTTGGAATACTTGCACTTTATAAGGAAATAAATTTAGCTGCTTCTTAAGAATAGTCCTGCATGTTCCATAAGATCTTCCCACTTTTTGGGACAGGCGTCCTATGCAATTTGTTGACTTATTTTACATTATTTCACGAACGTTTGCAACAAGTTCCTCTGTTCTAACAGATGGTCTTCCTGCTCCTTTTTTGTGTTGTATAGAACCTGTTTTCCTAAACACAGCCACGGTTCTTTTCAGGCAATGATAAAAATCCCCAGCAATAAAAGCAACGTTATTAAAATATTCGTGAAAATCGTCCATGCACAAACCCGGATTGTATTGCCACTCACTATTTACTCTAACCCCGTTTCGAAAATACGCTTCAACCATAAATGTTTTGTGCTGTTCCGTAAAGCCCATTGTATGAATTGTTCAAGAAATTGGAAAAATTAGCGATGATTCAAATTACTTGTAACGACTGTCAAATATGACGGAATAACTGATTGATTGTTAATTCAGGTAGCTACTGACACTTAACAGGTATTAAGCTCTACGGCTAAGCAATATATCCTTAGATGCAAGGCCCTCTTTGATGCAAATAATTTTTGCACGGACGGTATATGCACTTGTTTTGGTGTAATATTTTTTTGTATTATCGTATTTGCATTTTTTAAAATAGTGAAGGTGTTTTCTAATTTATAATATGTATTTTTTGATCTTGTCAATGTAAACGATATTTTTCAAAATTTTAAGGGTATGGAAACAACAGCGACCACAATGTGTTATGTCCTTACAATGTTAGGAATGTATCCGGATATTCAGGTAATATACGCCAAAAACAAAAAAATAATGTCCTCTGAATTGTGTCTTCAGCAAGGTCATATATAACAACAGTCTTTTTTTTAATTAATGTTCTGTAAGTATTATATATTTACAAGAGAAATAATAGAGGATGGTTGCATTAATAAAACAAATTGCAGTAAATTTTTAAGTAGGCTGTGAAATAAAGGAAAATGCAAAAATGCTTTGATTTAAAATGGAAAATAGTATACAGTTAATGTCACATGTTGGTATCAATTGTCAAAACGTTTTGTTTTTAAAAAAAGTTGGCTCTACATCTATGTAGTATACCGGGTGTCCACGGAACGTGGCTCGCCCCTCTAACTTTTTTGTTTTTCAAGATAATGAAATATAATTTGGGAGATTTGTATACGACATAAAACTACAATTTTTGACAGGTGACTCAACATTATGGAACTTCCGGTTTAACCGGAAGTGACACAAATTTTCGATTTTTAAATGGGACACCTGGTATATTTTTACTTTTCTTGACTCCATATGACATTTTAAATACAACGATGTGTCACTTGTCACTGTCACCAAGAAAATATTTTTTTTCCAAATTTATTGTTTTATCTAGAAGGCTATGAATACCTTAAAATCACTTATTTCAGTTCTTTAATGTTGGGAAAAATACAATTTTAATATTTTTGGTCCAATGCTATGTGCTAAGTAAAATTTAATCTTTAAATTTGTATAACTAATTTTTTTTAAATGGTAACATGGTGGCTCGTCGGTTTAAGAAAAAAGAGGATTTTATTACGATTATTTTGATACCATACACTATTAGGTTTTAGAAAAGCTGCCATTAAAAAACTTTAAAAAGTTAACTTAGAACTTTCCTAAAATGAAGCATCTTTTGAGAATAAATTTAGATTTAAATGCATCAAGTAGCCAGTGACCAGCAAAATAGATAAAACAAAATCATGCCTTGAAGAAAATTGACATGCCGACAGCTTCTGCCAAAGTAAATTAGTTTGTTGTTTAAAAAACATGGAAAATAATAGTTTTACAAGGAGTGAAAAAGTGGATATGTTATTATTGTCAGGCTCATTTCGCATTTTCGGAACCAGTTTTGGGTACCTAATAGTGCCGGGTTGGATGACGCCGATTAAAATATCTTTGTGCGTAAAGTCGTGCAGCATCGGTTGAATTATTTCTACATTCTCCAAACACTAATAACATAATAATATCCACTTTTCCATGTTTTTTAAACAACAAACTAATTTATTTTGGCAGAAGCTGTTGGCATGTCAATTTTCTTCAAGGCATGATTTTGTTTTATCAGTTTTGCTGGTCACTGGCTACTTGATGCATTTAAATCTAAATTTTTTCTCAAAAGATGTTTCATTTTAGGAAAGTTCTAAGTTAACTTTTAAAAGTTTTTTAATGGCAGGTTTTCTTAAACCTAATAGTGTATCGTATCAAAATAATCGTAATAAAATCCTCTTTTTTCTTAACCCGACGATCGAGCCACCATGTTGCCATTTAAAAAAAAAAGACTTATACAACTTTAAAGATTAAATTCTACATAGCACATAGCATTGGACCAAAAATAGTAAAATTGTATTTTTCCCAGGATTAAAGAACTGAAATAAGTGATTTTAAGGTATTCATAGGCCTTTAGATAAAACAATAAATTTGGAAAGTTGTATTTAGAATGTCATATAGAGTCAAAAAAGGTAAAAATATACCAGGTGTCCCATTTAAAAATCGAAAGTTTGTGTCACTTCCGGTTAAACCGAAAGTTCCATAATGTTGAGTCACCTGTCAAAAAATGCAGTTTTATGTCGTATACAAATCCCCCGAATTTTATTTCATTATCTTGAAAAACAAAAAAGTTAGAGGGGCGAGCAACCTTCCGTGGACATCCGGTATATAATTTTCTCTCCTCACACTTACGGTGTTATTGTTTCAGTAATATGTGACCTCACATAAAATTATTTCTTTATCAGTCCCATAACATGTACAATTTTCAAATTCTATATATAATTTTCTCTCCTCACACTTACGGTGTTGTTTCACTAATATGTGATCTCACACAAAATTATTTCTTCGTTTAAAGTTTCTTCAAATACCTAACTCTACCTTTCCATCATCTTGTAGCTCCGTTTGGACTGTTCGCACCTGTTATTTCTTATATTCCTTATTCTATTCTCCTGATGATGAATGTATATACATTCGAAATATGTAATGAATTTGCCCTTTATTGAGGCTTTATTTTAATATACCGCCGGCGTAGGAAGTACACACATTGTTGCTGGTCTTAAATCGTCAAAATAACTGTTTTTCTTGTCGAAATTAAAAGTAAAATTTATACAGTGAAGTAGCTAAATCATTTACCTGTCATGTGAAGTACTTGTTTTTATATAAAGTGCAACTGCGGTGATGTCGAAGTGCGGATTTTGCGAGTCATCTGCCCGTAAGGCGATGGTCACGTGCGGCGGGCTATGCAAAAAACGATACCATGCTGATTGTATGTCTGTTCCACCTGAAGCAATCAGTGTTATTAACGCAGTAGCTGGAGTGTCGTGGAAATGTCGTACTTGCCGTAACCTTAACACTGATGAATTTCAGACGAAAATGCAGACCATCTTTGATGTCAAAATTACTGAAGTAGTTAACTCACTTTCTCTAAGATTCAATAATATTACAAGAGAAATTTTGGATTCAGCAATAGATAAAATTAATATCAAAGTTGCAGAAACAGACAGCTCAACTTATGAGAGTCCCTCAACATCCAGCTTTGCCGATGTACTTAAACACAGTACAAGTTCCAAAATTATTATCAAGCCGAAGAACCAAGAGCAAGAAAACTCTCGCACCAAGCAGGATATCCTGCATAGCATTAATCCTGCTGCCGAAAATATTACGTTTACTAAGGTTAAACCGGTGTCAAATGGAGGTTTCGTACTCAGTACAAGTTCAAATAACGCCAACAAATTTAAAGAACTTGCGTCACAAAAACTTTCCGACAACTACGAAATCAGGGAATTAAGAGGAGTACAACCGGCTGTCCGAATTGTTGGATTGTCTCAAAAATATGAAGAAGAAGCCTTTTTGCAATGTATTAGAACACAGAATTCCAACATTTTTACGTCATCCTCGCAGTGCAAATTTTTAAAAACATGGCCTACTAAAAAAAATAATTTAATTTTTCAGGTTGACTTACAGCTAGACGCGGTAACATTTAAAAAAATTACAGATATTGGTAAGCTGGTTATTGGTTTGGATAATTGTACTGTTTATGATGCACTTTCTGTTCCACGTTGTTTTAAATGTAACGGTTTTTATCATACATCCAAATTCTGTAAAAAGGCCTTGACTTGTCCTCTATGTTCAGGTCAGCATGACATTGCTGATTGCAATGTTACCCAAGAGCGGTATAAATGTGTCAATTGCCTTCACATAAAGGAAAAACAGAAACTGAATATATCTGAAAATCACGCTGTTTGGGATTACAGTAACTGTTTTGCATACAAACAAACGTTGGAACAGGTGAGATTCGATATTTTTGGATTGTAATGTAAACACTGCCTCCGCGCATGCAGTGGAATTTACTGCGAACTTTAATCGGCCAAAAAAATGTACATTATCAATTTATTATCAGAATGTGCGAGGTCTAAGAAGCAAAACGAGCGATCTTTTTAACTCCATTTCAGCTGTAGATTTTGATATACTTGCTTTTTCGGAAACGTGGTTGGACTCGGGCATTCTGAACACCGAACTATGCGATCACCGGTATTCAGTGTACCGCGCGGATAGAAGATATCGGCAACTTGGTTGTACCAGGGGGGGCGGTGTACTTTTAGCAATAAAAAACAATTACACTGTCTCAACTTTAAAAATTAATAATATTCCTGCCGGTATTGATTTTCTTGGGGTGAAAATAACTCCTAATTTCTGCTCCTTTTATTTACTTTTGACGTATATACCGCCTAACACTAATATCGATGATTATAATCAATTTTTTGATATTGTAAGTACTCTAGAATATCTATACGAGTCAAAAATAATATTTTTGGGTGATTTTAATCTGCCTGATTTTTCTAATACCATATCCGGTGATTATGTTACTGACAAAACTCTAAGCTTTATTGACTTTATGCAATTTTTTAACCTTACACAATATAACTCTGTAACCAATAATAACAATCGTTTGCTGGATCTGGTATTGTGTGATCCAACGTTATTTCCATGTAGGGTTGAAAGGGCTGAGGATGTTCTCCTTCCTGAGGATAGTCATCATCCTTCCCTAATCTTGTGTTGCGATTTGGAACTTGATAAAAAATGTAATAAACAGAAAATTAGTAATATTTACTACAACTTTAGGCGGGCGAATTTTGTGGATCTCTACATTCAGTTTGGTAATGTTAACTGGGACTTCCTAGACCAGGTTGACGACGTGAATTCAGCTTGTAATTTATTGTACTCCGAAATCTATAAAACCCTTGATATTTTTGTACCTAAAACTGTTAGACGTAGGAAAAATTATCCTCCTTGGTTTAATTCTCCCATTATCAAATTAATTAAAAATAAGTTCAAAGCTTGGAAAAGGTATAAACTAACGAAGGCTCGTACGGATTTGTTAGATTTCAGGCAGCTAAGGCGACAAATTAAACATAATATAAGATATGCATATAAACAATATTGCGAAAATATGGAAAATCGTATCTCGTCTGACCCATCCAACTTTTGGCAATTAATAAACAATAAGAAACATAATAAACAACTTCCAGAAGTAATGACAATGGGTGATAATAACTTTAAAGATCATAGTGAAATTGCAAATGCTTTCGCCGAATTCTTTCAGAATTCATATGTTTTACCAACTCCGGTCGCCGATGGGGTAACTTTTAATTCCACTGATTCTCTCTCAATTAACAGTGCTACTGAGGATGATGTTCTGCGTTGCTTGAAAAAGATGAAGCCTAAAGCAACTGTGGGTCCTGATAAAATACCGTCTTTCCTCTTACGTGATTGTGCATACGTCTTTGCAAAACCTCTTTGTAAAATATTTAATTTGGCCCTAAAAACCTCATGCTATCCTGATACTTGGAAAAAATCCAAAATAACTCCTGTGTATAAAAAAGGTGATAAAACCAAAATCGAGAACTACAGACCTATAAGTATCATCAATAATTTTTCCAAATGTTTTGAAATGTTTTTTCATGAAAATTTGTACTTCCAAGTTAAGAGTAAGCTGTCCGATAAACAACACGGTTTTGTTAAGGGCAAATCTACAACATCCAACTTAGTTTGTTTTACACAATTTGTGGCTGAAGCCTTTGATCAGAACTGTCAGGTTGATGTTATTTTTACAGATTTTTCAAAGGCATTTGATAGATTGGACCATAGAATTTTACTTAATAAACTCAGCTCGTTTGGTATCTCAGATAATCTTATAAAGTTTTTCCATTCTTATCTAAATGAACGACAACAAATAGTGGAGTGCGGTGGCCAATCGTCTGTTCCATTGGATGCTACATCGGGTGTACCACAGGGGTCCATTTTGGGTCCTTTAATGTTTATAATATTTATTAATGATATAGTTAATAATCTTGACAGTGATGGTCTTCTTTATGCCGATGACAAGAAAATCTATGCTCGCATTCGTACCCTGGCAGACTGTGAAAAACTTCAATTGTCCATTGACATGATATATAGATGGTGTGTTCAAAATAAATTGCCGTTAAATATCAGTAAGTGTAACATAATGACCTTTTCATTAAAACGACATACCATTGTGTATGATTACAAAATTAATAACATTACAGTGGATAGAGCTGAGACTTTTCGCGATTTGGGTGTATTATTTGACAGTAAACTATCTTTTGTTCCCCACATAAATGACCTTGTTGCCTCCTGTCATAGATCCTTAGGATTTATAATAAGACATTCTCGTGATTTTTTAAATTGTCATACACTAAAAATACTTTTTTATGCATTTGTAAGATCTAAATTGGAGTACGCTTCTGTTGTATGGTCTCCATATTATCAAGTGCACCTTAATCGCATTGAAAGGGTCCAACGACGTTTTCTAAAATATCTAAGTTTTAAAATTGATGGTCAGTATCCTGAAATCGGTATTCTAGAAGAAGCTCTATTGCAAAGGCACTCGTTTTGCTCCTTAGAAGATCGACGTACAGTTTCCCAACTTAAATTTCTTCACAACATCTTGCATAATAGAGTTGAATGCAGTGATATATTAGAAAACCTACAATTCCTCGTCCCTAGAACACGTCATTCCCACACTTTTTATGTACCAACCGCGCGTACCAATATCTGCAAATACTCCCCTATTTATCGATTGTGCAACACATACAATCTGCACCAAAATAGATTTGACATTTTTAGCTGTGGTTTATCCAGTATAAATCTAAATTAGCGTGTTAGTGTCTTTTTAGGCATAATTATTCCGTATCAATATAGTAATTTAAGTCTAAATTGTTATCTTAAATTTTTGAATTATTGTTATATTATTACCTATTTTATTTTAAATAGCCTATATACCCATTTGTTAATTGGTTCATTGTAACTGTGAAATGGTGTAAAATAAATAAAATAAATAAAATACCATATGGAGGAAGACCTAAAGTGTCTTATTTCTCTTCTTTCTATTATTTTTAGGACAAAGTGTTAGCTGAAATTCTAGATGTAATTGGAGCCGACAGAGATGTAGAATTATCAGATTTACCACTTCTCAATTACCTGGAAAGAGTCATTAAGGAGACTCAAAGGCTTTTTCCGATTGTGCCATTTCTAGCTAGACGTTTGGATGACGATATATATCTTGGTAAATTAATCTAACGAAAGACAAATTATTTGTCAAATTTTCACTTTATTTAAGAAACTTGTCTTGTAATGACTCGTATCGCTATCATCAAGTACACACAACCAAACATATGGAATCACTCAGTATTTGTGACTAAAATTTCGGTCCAAAGAAGATAATAATGCCTTATGTTGGACTAACAGATGTACAGAGGGGAAAAATTCTCTCGTTTAACAAGGAATGCCCCAAAAAGACGTAGCAGAGGTAGTAGGCGTTACTCAGGGTCTTGTATCAAAAACGTATGCAAGGTATTTGGAATTAGGAACTCTCAAGAATAGGCCTAGACAAAGTCATCAAAGAGTTAGAACTGAACAACAGGACCGCTTTGTGTGCCAAATTGCTAGAACAAATCCGAATGTTTCTCATCCAGAGCTGATACGACAAGTTCTAGAAGCTACAGGTGTAAATGTTTCAGTTGAAGCTATACGAAATAGACTTCGTGCTCGAGGGTTGTACAGCAGGAGACAGTTACGGGTTCCAGAGTTGTCCAGGCACAATAAAACTGACCGTCTAAATTGGTGCCTTCAACACTAAAACTCGACAATTAAAAATTGGCAAAATGCTCTCTTTTCAGATGAGACCAGAATTAGCCTTAAATCAGATGATCATCGAATTCGGGTTCTCAGAGCTCCACGAAGACAAGCTAGACTCCAGGCTACCAGATCTATCCCAAAATATCAAGGAGGAACCGTAATGTTTTGGGGAGGTATTATGATGGGAGCAAAAACTCCTTTGCTACCTCTGCAACAAACTTTAGCCGGTCGGACGTATGTTGATTTGGTGTTAGAGCCGGTAGTTAGGCCTTGGCGAGGTGCAGTTGGGGATAATTTTATCTTTATGCAAGATAATGCAACTCCTCATACTAGCAAAGTGGCTCGAGAATTTCTTGAAACGGAAGGTGTCACAATTTTAGACTGGCCTGCATGTTCACCGGACTTAAATCAAAACTTGTGGAACCAGGTTAAAAGAATGATTAGAGCTCGTCAGGACAATCCAAGAAATATCGCACAGCTCATTCAAGTAGCGTTAGGAAAATGGAAAAACATACCACAAGAAAAGGTTGACAATTTAATCAGAAGCATTCCAGTTCGAATTGAAGATTGCATAAGGGCTAGAGGTGGCAATACGGATTATTAAAATAATTTTCTATTTTTTTTCTCGTTTTTTACTAAATAATCTTATTAATTTTCAGAAACCAAAAAAAAAACTTTTGTTTCTTTTATCAATTATAATTAATTCTTTAATTCGTATGTGAACATTTTTTGATTAAAATATTGGGTAAAGAATGAATTTTATTTCTAAATAAATAATTTTCATATATTCCATACATAATAAAAAATATTAGGTGATTCCATATAAGTTTGGTTGTGTGTATTTGATGCTAATTTTATATAATGTTACCTTTGCAAATTATGTTTATGAAACTATTAAAATTTAAATTAATTAATTCAGCCGATACTAGGTGGAAATCCATACACTGAGGGAAAAGTCTGATTATAGTTAACAAACCGATTTATTTGGGCAAGATTCCTTTGGAATAAAGTTAATAAATTAATATCTAATAAGGCCCCTTGCATATAAAGATATCGATTTTTTATTCTTAAAGAAAATATTTGTTAACAAAATTTATTTTAATAGTTAAGAAATAATTATAATATTTAAAGCCGCCGATTAAATAATAAGATAATCACTGAACATTAAATTATTGTTCTTAAT
Organism: Polydrusus pterygomalis; assembly: GCA_963969555.1. Taxonomy (NCBI): domain Eukaryota; kingdom Metazoa; phylum Arthropoda; class Insecta; order Coleoptera; family Curculionidae; genus Polydrusus; species Polydrusus pterygomalis. Next base: position 18,443,285 of record OZ018385.1, on the reverse strand, counting down.
ATTAAAAAAAATTGTCGTTGCGCCGACCGGGGCGCGTCATACCGACCCGCAGTAGTTGCGTAAAAATAGTTGTCGTTGTTGGTCGCGTCGCCTCGTGCTTATTAACAAAAAAGGCTGTGATTGCCAGGTGAGTTATTAGTTTGGTATTTTTTTTATAATAAAATTAGAATTTTTTTGACTTGTCTCCTAATATTGCTAATGCGATTAGAAATAATATCCAGCATGCACGGCAGAATACCACATACATAATTGCTTATTGCTAAGTAAATCGTATTATGTAAAACTTTTATGTAGTATGAGCCCTAAAGTAAAACATTTTATTATTTTTTGTTTATTTGATATTTCAGTGCTGATTTTGACCAAACTTGTTCAACCAGCACTGCAGAAGAAATTGTGTTGTTTTCTCCAGCAGCTGCAGCCGCCACGCTAGATCTTCTGAGCGAGTTAAAAGTAATGTTAAAAATATATTCTGTTTTGGGACAACGTTTTTTAACAAACGATTTTCGTTACGATTTTACAACAAAGTTTTAATATTATTACTTCAAATGTCAAATGCCAATTTTTACAGTAAAATGTTCAACCACTAGGTAAACATATTTAATAAGGTGTAATTGTTCTGTTCTTTATCAAATTTTTTTTGAAAATATTTTTATATTCAGGTAGAACAATATAACAGCATTCAGTTTATTAAAGCATTTATTTTAATATAAGTTTAAGAGTTTTATTTTTCCCCCTTTCTATCTAAATCTAAGTAAATTGATTTTCTTAACATTAAAAAAATATGTCTTTACTTTTATATCGCCTTTTTACCCCAAGACACAACAAATTTATTGGTAACTATGATTTATTTATTACTAATTTCGTAAGCCTGCTTGCTATACAAATTTTTTATTGGTTAAGGTGATATAAATTTAGCGTTAGGGGAGTATATTTAAGTGAAATATACGTGTCTTAACAATTAACAGACAACTGGTTTATCTAAACTTTGTCATTATGACAGTAAAGCAATATATCTTACCAAATAATAAATCTTATTAATAATTAATTAATGCTCTATATAACTGTTACCTCCATTGTAGGATGGTAAACAATTATTTGTTATTATTAAAGTTATTTTTATTCACCAATCCATAACAAATTATTTCTTAGGAATAAAGAAATATTTGTTTGCTGATATTTAAACATGAATTTTCTTAATAGTTAATAAATGTTATTTAATATAAAGAAATCGTTTTCTCAGTGTAATATTATGGGATACAGTAAAACAAAGTTAAACTTGTAAATTTTCACTATATTAACAAGAAAAATTACATGTTTCGCTAACACTGTAACTTCGTCAGATGACAATGATTTAATAAAAGGGGACAATAGGAAGGGGGTGCAATAAAATTAAATTGAAGATGTAAATAAAACAGTGGAGGGGTTACAATAGCGTGAAAATCCAACAGAGGGTTTAAAAATTAAAAAGTAATTCCAATTTTCAAAAAATATTCAATTTAAAATAAAAAAAGGAAATCTTTACAACCTGTAAATTGTTTTAGGTGATCAAGTTTTTAAAAAGGGGTGTTCTGTCGTTGTTGGAGTACTTACGGTACACAGAAGCGGCACATATTGGCCAGATCCGTACAATTTCGATCCAGATCGCTTTTTACCGGAGGAAGTGGCTAAAAGAATTTCAGGATGCTATTTGCCCTTTTCCTTGGGACCAAGGAATTGTATTGGTGAGTATTAAAGACGATACAGCTTCACAGGCGATAACTTGCACATACCTACATAATATAAGTACAAGATGTAAGACAAACTGTTATTGATATTAAGTAGTAGTTTTGTGTTCGTACTAATTAGGGAATTAGTAGGAGAGTCTGGGGCTATGAGGCCACCCGGTGTAATTGTGCTAGGTCTAGATTTTGCGTTTATCTTCGTGTTAATATCATGTTATCAGCTTCTAACCACATCTTCAGGGTATCTCACGGTGGCCGTTCATTTGAATATTTCGGAAAGGAATGCTATTTGAATCGCGACTATACCGGGTGTCCACGGAAGGAGGAAGTTGTATAACTCATTTTTTTTAAACGGCAACATGATGGCTCGTCGGGTTAAGAAAAAAGAGGGTTTTATTACCCTTATTTTGATACCATACACTATTACGTTTTAGAAAAGCTGCCATTAAAAAACTTTAAAAAGTTAACAAGGAACTTTCCTAAAATGAAGCATCTTTTGAAAATAAAATAAGGTTTAAATGTATCAAGTAGCCTGTAACCAGCAAAACTGATAAAACAAAATCATGCCTTAAAGAAAATTGACGTGCCGACAGCTTTTGCCAAAGTAAATTAGTTTGTTGTTTAAAAAACATGACAATAATAACATATCAAGTTTTTCACTCCGGTTAAACCGGAAGTTCCATAATGTTGAGTCACCTGTCAAAAATGCAGTTTTATGTCGTATACAAATCCCCCAAATTTTATTCCATTATTTTAATAAACAAAAAATTAAGAGGAGCGAACCACCTTCCGTGGACACCCGGTATACAACTTCCGGAAGTTGACTTAAACTTGCTTATTTTAAATAAAGCACTTTGTATAATATATTTTTTTTGTGTTCCTTTCTTCATTTTCAATAACTCTTAATAATTTTTTTTTAATTCTGCCATATAGAAAAATCATCGTTTCATATTTTATTACCTATGACTTTTTTTTCGTATTTGCAACACTTTTCAAGATATCGCGGGGTGAAGACAAAAATAATTAAATTTTAGTCCCAGTAAAACCGAGAAAAATGCATTTTTGTGTTTGGAGATTCCAAAGGGCCCGTATTTATCCTAATTTTACGAAGTCAATAAAAAATATTTGTATAGAAAATATTGCTATTTTTTACCGAGTAGTACGTAATGAATAGCACTATTTCGTGGCACAATTAGCTACAAAATTTTGATTTGAGCCCTTATCGATTTTACGATTAGCACCCACGGGCTGAACGATACAGCGCGATGTATACTCATCTACTATTACTCAACGACATAATTTAATAGTCTATACCGTGCGAGCAAAAATTATTTGCATCAACGAGGGCCATGCATTTAAGGACGTAATGCTTAGCCGTAGAGCTTAATACCTGTTGGGTGTCAGTAACTACCTGAATTAACAATCAATCAGTTATTCCGTCATCTTTGACAGAGTCGTTACAAGTAATTTGATTCATCGCTAATTTTTCCAATTTCTTGAATAATTCACACAATGGGCTTTGCGGAACAGCGCAAAACATTCATGGTTGAATTGGATTTTCGAAACGGGGTTAGAGTAAATGGTGAGTGGCAATACAATCCGGGTTTGTGCATAGACGATTTTGACGAACATTTTCCCAACGTTGCTTATATTGCAGGGGATTTTTATCATTGCCTGAAAAGAACAGTGGCTGTGTTTAGGGAAACAGGTTCTATACAATACAAACAAGGAGCAGGAAGACCATCTGTAAGAACAGAAGAACTTGTTGCAAACGGTCGTGAAATCATGCAAAATATTGTGTCCCAAGAAGTGGGAAGATCTTATGGAACATGCAGGACTATTCTTAAGAAGCAGCTAAATTTATTTCCTTATAAAGTGCAAGTATTTCAAGAAATACAAGCCGCAGATTTTGAAAAACGCAGGAATTACTCTCAATGGTTTACCCAAAATTTATTGGAAATAAATGATTTATTAGACCTGACTTTTTTTCGGATGAAGCCTGGTTCCACCTCTCCGGTTTTGTAAATTCTCAGAATACACGCATGTGGAGTAGTAAAAATCCCCATTTTTTTGCATTTTTTTTGTCCACATTGCACCCTCAAAAAATTGGTGTCTAGTTAGCTGTTTTCCGAAGAAGAATTGTTGGTCCTATTTTTTCCTTGACACAGTTACAGCACAGCGGTATAGAGACAATATTTTGAATCCATTTGTGGAGCAATTACTTGACGACGAACTACGTTTTGGATATTTTCAACAGGACGGTGCAACCGCCCATACAGCCGCCGAAACTATTAACTACTTACGCAATTTTTTCGACGACAGATTGATCAGTTTTCGATCAGACATTGAATTCCCACCTAGATCGCCTTGTTTAACGGTTATGGATTACTTCGTTTTTCCTCATTTAAAGAACACTATTTTTAAAACACCAGTTGCAAATTTAGAACAATTACCAGAAAGGAGTATCCAAGAATGTGGTATAACATTTCTCCAGAGATGCTGGTCAACACTTTCGAAAATATGAAGAGCCGTGTGAATTTATGCTTGGAGCATGGCGGTGGCCAATTTCAGCAATTTATGTAATTATTTTTCTTTTTCTTTCTGTATATTCTTACTTTGTTAATTTTGTAAACATCAACAATAAATTTGTATTTGTCTACTTATTTAATTACTCATTAGTTTTGCATATCATGTCATAATATGAATTTGACAAAATTTTAACCTAGATTTGGTTAGATATATCGTCCCCATATCATCGTGAACTAAACCAAGCCCTATGTTTTTTAATCCAAGCCTTCTTTGATGCAAATAATTTTTGCTCGCACGGTATTATCCCCGGCATGCGATTTGAATTGGCCCTGCGGAGTTTGCGCAGTAGGGTGGAAATGTTATCAATCGTCTCGAAATACGGCAGAACCAACGCGCGGCGTCAATTATCATTTGTTGTTATTCCCGTTATTCTTCACCATACTGGTAAATCTAAATACGGCTGTATTTTTAGGTTTAAAATACGGAATGATGTCAATGAAAACAATTCTAGCTACAGTTTTAAGAAGATATAAGACCCATACCTCATATCGAAGTGTAAAGGAAATAAAACTGGAAATGCATATGGTGTTACGTCCTAAATGTGGATTTAAACTTTCTCTCGAATGTAGACCTTAATTTGTATAAAATCAATAATGGTACATCCAAAATCAAGACGGCCAGGAAGTGAACCTAAATGAATAATACATAAAAAATACTAATAACGCTCGGCGTAGCATCAAAAATGCAATGGCATGTAAGATGCCCAAGGTTCTTAGACAGGAAGGTTACCTGGTAACTTCTGAACCAATCAGATGTGCGCATTACTCCGCGGGAATACGTCATCCAGACGACACACGTGTAACGCCACCCACTATATTATAATGTAATTAATTATTAAAATAATTAAAATTTCTATAATATTAAGATGTTATTTGAACGGGAGCTTTAGAGGTTGACGTACGAGATATTTTTATTATATTAGGGTTCTTTTTGATTTTCTCTCTATGGTAATTGATAGTTTTCTGGAAACCTACATAAGTGTTTACTTAATTATTTTATTAACTGGTCGATGAAAATAATAATTCACTACTTGTTGACTTTTTATACATATATTTCACTGGCTTTAAAATAAGTAATACAAAAATTTATACGATACAATTTCATTAGTTCATACCTAAGTTATACGGTTATTATAAAATACATCAATTAATAAAATACAACTTGCACAATTTCTGACTATAGTTTCCCCCTATTTTACTGTACTCCAAATAAATCCTTAGTTCTTTCCCTGCGGGCTTCCCATAATAAAATACATTTTATTTACTATGTATATTTACGTTAACATCATCCCTGGGGGGTATATAATAATAACATATATTTTCTGTACTACATACAGTTCTTTTCTTGTTCTATCTCTGCGGGGTATTGTCTAATATACCTTGCCCATTTGGTTTACTAAGAGCAGTGGCGGATTTGAAGGTGAAGCAAGTGAGGCGACGCCTCACCTGGAAATTCGACGCGCCCGGAATATTTTATTTTTAAATTTCCTTTTTCCAAACTTTTTCTGTGTCTAAATAATCTATGCTATTTAAAATAAAAATGGTATAATTTATAATTTGTAAATAATAAAATTGAAACGTCAGTGGAATGCTACAACTAAACAATACAAATCGTCCATTCCGCTCCATAGAAAGTCTATGGTCCGCTACAATATCTCTCGCCTCAAACCCGAACAAACACCGTGAAATGGTGTTTATCGGCAGCTAGACAAGGAAAAAGAACCCGGCGCGGCGGTCGGTGCTGGTTGGTTGAAATTCGCCGGGATGAGGCGACGTCTGGTTAAGCTTAACAAAACCGATCATCCACGATCTCAGATATCAGTGACGAAAGCATGTGACGTAAGAGCGACGAGCACAGCCTGTGGGCAGTGAATTGTAAGGCATCTGGCATATATTATTGGGACAAATTCAACCAATTTAAGTTAATAAGTGCAAAGTCTGAACCCCGATAATAAAAGAAAGTAGGTATCGGGTTTCTAAGAAATAAAACTAAAAGAAACCAGGAATTTAGGATAGGATAGGTAGTTAAGCTTGACTTGTAAGACGTTATTGTGCAGTATTTATCCGTGTATTTTGTATGAAAACAACTTTTATTAAATGTAATTATTCGTAAATAGTTGTTATTTATTATTTTCTTCCTACACATTAGTGTATTAAACTGTTTTGTCCGGTTATCGGTGTTGTCTAAGGGACTTAGTGGTAATAAATATTAATTATAATGGATAAATATCCAGAGCATGACATTATTTTGTCTCTAAAAGTGACACCATTTTCAACACGTAATGATCCAGAAAGAAGAGACATACTTAACAATGGCAGATTGGATCCAAATATAAAGGAGTTGACAAAAGATCAAAGATTAGGTAAATCAAATGGGGTAATTTAGAGGTAGATTTTTATATTAATTAAATATTCTTAAAATATCTAATAGCTAAACAGTTTTTATTATTACCCAAATATATTTATTTAAATTTCTCGTATAAATCTATCGCAATCGCACACGTCTACTTTAGCACTACTTACCTCTAAAATATTCCTGTACTTAAATAGTGATCAACTATTTTATTAAGCTAGAAAACATAAATAAATCTACGCGAAATAGGTTATAAAGTCGCAACAGTGGATCTTTTCCCGTGCGTCATCAATCAACGATCAGGACTCAACGTGGTTAATAACTCTGCATCCTTATTTATTACAGTAACAAGTTTGAATAAAAGCATAAAAGAACGTCTCCAAGATTCCGCAATAATATAACGTGCTAGACAAGAATAAAACTATAAACGTCAATTAATTACTTTTTTTATTTGTTTAGTTGACTACCGTTGTATTTTAGAACGTCATTGTCAACCTTATTTTGATTTGCCAATCTAATTCGTATTTTGTAAATTTGTGCGCCTTAAAACCTCCTTTTTCTAAAAATAGTTCTTTTTAGAGCTAATTATACCCACCATCTGTTTTGGCGGTAAGTATTTATGGATTTTGATAATATTCAATTTATTTATTTTAAATATTCTAACCGTGAAAGTTCTTTGAAAAGTTTACGGCAGTGGCTAAATTCCCTTTAATGAAAGGATGTAAAAAATTTGACTTTTGCGATTTTAATAGTCAATAAAACACCAAACTTTTCTAGATTTTAAGAAGCTTTAAAAATAGTATTAAATGTAATAACATTTGTTTGTCAATTTCTTTTAGATAATAGAGAATGCCGGGCAAAACTTAAAATAAATAATAATTTTTCTGGATATTATGTAGTTACGTCAAACGGTAGGCAGGCACGTCCATTTTATGAACTTAGACTTAGTTTTGACTTTTTTCGTCTCGTAATTTTGATTTGATTCATACGATTTTGATGACGTGAAAGTGATGACGCACGGGAAAAGAACCACTGTGGCGACTTTAGGTTGGCAAGCATGTTGATACTACCACCTTAAGACCTAAACCCGAAATTGACTTGACACAGATCACAAAGTGTAGATCTAGGAAATTTATTGTTATTGATAAGTTTGCTGCAAATAAAAACAGAAGATTGGACTTTACTTTTAAACAATGTACCCACTAATGAAAATTAAATTGGCCTTTTTTATTTTTTTTTTCAATAAAATCAGTAGGTAAGTAATCATAATTTTTTAAAATATTTACTAAAAATGATTGACCAAATTTGGGCGTGGTCTTAAAAAATTTTCGCCTGCGGCGCATTACGCCTGTGACGGGCTTTTAGTGCACCCCAAGTTTACGATTCTGGTGCCGTCCCTGTAATTCGCCTCACCTATGATAACACCCCAGATCCGCCACTGACTAAGAGTACTGCGTACATAGTTTAAATATCAATAATCAAAATTACACAAATTAGGGGAAACTTTCTGTACTGCGTACAAATTTTCAATATCCTTTAATACTACATAAATCGGTTAATATTATATTATGTACTGCATCCATATTCCTACGTCAATAAAATACATAAATTGGGTGATTAGTTCGGTTTGCCTTTATATCACTAAGTTTAATAAAATAAATGTTTTTAAAAGTTATTTAACTTACATAAAAGCCAAATAAGATCAACACTGTTTCTCTATCCATCGCCACACACAGTCAATGACCTAACGCACTATATAAACAGCGAGAGTTTACTTTAAAATGCAATTTGGTGTTTGTTTATAAAACTGTGAGTGAACCCTTCAGGTTTTCGGTATTTTATACTTTGACTTTTTTCACGCTACATTTTATTTAATGAATATTTTTGGTCAATTCCGATATCTTGACCCCAAGAATAAAACTTTATGGACAACTAAAAACACTAAACAGACATCGTACTAGTGACTTAATTCAAGAAGTACTTTGGTCTGAAATTGAATTCTCCTCTGATGGTCACTCCCGGCTAGTTTTTATAGCCAGAAAATTGGCTAGGACCACCTTCGCTAGGCGTCTCAATTAATTTTAATTGGTTGAACGAACGGATGTAAAATAGTGACCGCCTCTTTGAGAATCGTTTCTAAAATAACAATTTACCTGTGAACCTAAACTATCGGTTCAAAATAGCCAATAACTTTTTATCTGAAACTTAAAAGCATTGTATAATTGCAAGGTCAAGGAGTTATTTTTTGATTTTGTTAACCTTAATTTAGGAATAGTAAGTACGTCCTTCCTCACATTGTAAGTGTGTAGCTTGATTGATGAGCTCATAGTAATTTTATTTTCGTGTATTTCTATAAGGCTAAAATAAATATAAACACACGGTAAAGGCATGATTTTATGCTCCCTAAATAAGGGTCTGCCATGGTCCCTGTAATCGGCATTACTCAGGATACGAACGACTCTTTTTTGAAGTCTAAATATCTTTAAAGCGGAAGAGTTGTTTCCCCATAGAACAATCCCGTAAGACATCCTTGAGTGAAACAGACCGAAATAACACATTCTCAGAATGTCGAAACTCACAAAGGTCCCCAAAAGACGAATCAAGAAAGTCAGATTGAAAAGCTCCCTACCAAGAGTATTTGTGTGGCAGTACCAGTTAAGACTGTCATCGACAGTGATACCCAGCAGCCTAACCGAATTGTTTAGGGCAAGTGGATTGTCGGTAGGTATCAGTAATTTCTGAGTTTTTTCCCTGTTTAATTTTAATTTGTTTGAGTTAAACCACACCTGTGCCTCATCCACAACAGAGGCAGATACCTGATCTAAATATATCCCTACAGTAAGAAACAAAAGTGGTGTCGTCAGCAAACTTAACGGTCAAAGTATTTGCTATGAAGTGACTAAGATCGTTTATATAAACGATGAAGAGCAGGGGTCCCAGAATGGAGCCCTGTGGAACTCCACTGGGCACATCACTGTGTTTGGATGTGCTGCTATCCCACTCAACATACTGAGTGCGATCCTCAAGATAATTCCTCAACAAGTTCAATGGGGGTTCCACGATAGAAACGCCTTTTATTGTTTCTCTCTTTAAATTTCTTGACTCTTTTTACTAAAAAAAAAATTGTTAAACACTGATCTTTGTATCTTATCGAAAATTCAATGGATTTGGTTCTGATTTCATAAAATAAAATATTCAATATTTAAATTTAAGTGGGTATCTGACCCACGACACACGTGAATGTTTTTTGAGTTATGTATATAAGGAACGATAGTTAAAGTAATTTTAATAAGTAAAAAAAAAGGTGCGGAAAAAATGCTGCCACAAATTCCTGAGACTTAAATATGACGATCTAACTCAACTTACCTCAGTCCAAAAATGAGTCATTTCGGCGAGTGTCAAAAGTTTAATTTGCTTTTACTTTCATAAGTTATTTTTCAAATAACTGATGTATTCGCACAATATTCAACTAGGGGGAGGATGATAAAAGTTTTTTTATTATAAAATGAAGAGTAACTGAAAAGTCACAAATTAGTGAATCAGCAACATAAATGTGAGGAGGGAAGAGTATTTAAAATTGGCATAGACGATGATTTAAAACTTATAAGTCCCCAGTACAAGGACCCTTAATTTTAATGACACATACAAATGTCAAACTGCGTGAGTGCCTTCTTTGGGACGAGTCCGACAAACTTTCTTATGCGAAAACTTTCGGCGCTGCTGCGTTTTCGAATGCCCGATTCCCAGAAGTGTCGATATGACGTCATTATGACTCCCCGTACATCCAAGCTTGATTTTTTAAAAATTGTTTAATAAAATTAATTTAAAAACTGTGATCAACTTGTCCTACAAAAATCATGCTGCGTGTGGAGTGTCCACCACCCCCAAAATGTCGATATGACGTCACTATGACTCCACGTATATATAAGTTTGATTTTTTGACAATTGTTTAATAAAATTGAGTTAAAAATTGTGGTCATCTTGTCCGACAAAAATCATGCTACGTATGGAGTGTCCACCACGCCGAAAATGTCAATATGACGTCATTATGTCTCTCCGTACAAACAACTTTTTGCATATCGGCGTTGTGGTCTAGTGGTCAGCGCAGCGGCCTCACAGATCGTAGGCCCGGGTTCCATTCCCTGTGCCGGCAACGTCGATGTTAAATTTGGAATTTGGTTTAAGAGGTGCGGCGCCGTCTTTCGGAAGAGACGTTAAACTGTGGGCCCCGTGTCATGGATGTTGGCACGTTAAAGAACCCTACCCTCGACAAAGAGGGATTCGGCAAAATTACCAGATAGTGTGTGACACATTCCCTGGCGTCGGTGATTGGCCTCGTTGCGGAAAAAGGCCGACGTAAAATAAATAAATAAAAAAAAAACTTTTTGCATTTAATATTTTTCACAATAACATATTTTTTTACAATCAGTACTTTATCTTAAATCGAAAAATATTAAATGCAAAGTTGGATGTACGGAGAGACATAATGACGTCATATCGATATTTTGGGGGTGGTGGACACTCCACACGCAGCATAATTTTTGTAGGACAAGTTGATCACAATTTTTAAATTAATTTTATTAAACAATTTTGAAAAAATCAAGCTTGGATGTACGGGGAGTCATAATGACGTCATATCGACACTTCTGGGAATCGGGCATTCGAAAACGCAGCAGCGCCGAAAGTGTTCGCATAAGAAAGTTTGTCGGACTCGTCCCAAAGAAGGCACTTACGCAGTTTGACATTTGTATGTGTCATTAAAATTAAGGGTCCTTGTACTGACGGGGACTATATCTACTATTCCAATTTTAACTATTCTTCTCTCCTCACACTTACGTTACTGGTTCACTAATATGTGACTTTTCAGTTACTCCTCATAAAACCTTTTACAACATCTACCATTACAATTTTAAGTATTCTTCTCTCCTCACACTTATGGTGCTGTCTCACTAATATGACACATAGCTCACTGCTATGATAACTTTATAACTTAGTTTCTACCAATACCTCACGAATGGCCTCTCGTTAAGTCTATCATTACGTTGGACGTTCCTCCAAATACTTTACTTGTTCTTTTCATCACCCGGTAGCTCCGTTTGGACCGTTTGTTGTGTTCTCACAAGAACACTTTGAAATGAAACACGACTATTTCTGAGGACTGACAATAAATGCCATCTTTATTATTTCTGCTCGGGCTATTTATGTTACTATACCGGGTGTCCACGGAAGGTGGCTCGCCCCTCTAACTTTTTTGTTTTTCAAGATAATGAAATAAAATTGGGGGGATTTGTATACGACATAAAACTGCATTTTTTGACAGGTGACTCAACATTATAGAACTTTCGGTTTAACCGGAAGTGCCATAAACTTTCGATTTTTAAATGGGACACCTGGTATATTTTTACTTTTTTTGACTCCATATGACATTCTAAATACAACGATGTGTCACTTGTCACTTTTTGTCACCGAGAAAATATTTTTTTTTTTTAATTTATTGTTTTATCTAGAGGGCTATGAATAACTTAAAATCACTTATTTCAATTCTTTAAACTTGGGAAAAAGCCAATTTTACTATTTTTGGTCCAATGCTATGTGCTATGTAAAATTTAATTTTTAAAGTTGTATAACTCATTTTTTTTAAATGGCAACATGGTGGCTCGTCGGGTTAAGAAAAAAAAATTTATTACGATTATTTTGATACCATACACTATTAGGTTTTAGAAAAGCTGCCATTAAAAAAACTTTAAAAAGTTAACTTAAAACTTTCCTAAAATGAAGCATCTTTTGAGAATAAATTTAGATTTAAATGCATCAAGTAGCCTGTGACCAGCAAGACTGATAAAACAAAATCATGCCTTGAAGAAAATTGAAATGCCAATAGCTTCTGCCAACGTAAATTAGTTTGTTGTTTAAAAAACATGGAAAATAATAGTTTTACAAGGAGTGAAAAAGTTGATATGTTATTAGTGTTTGGAGAATGTAGAAATAATTCAACCGATGCTGCACGACTTTACGCACAAAGATATTTTAATCGGCGTCATCCAACCAGGCACTATTAGGTATCCAAAACTGGTTCCGAAAATGCGAAATGAGCCTGACAAAAATAACACATCAACTTTTTCACTCCTTGTAAAACTATTATTTTCCATGTTTTTTAACCAACAAACTAATTTACTTTGGCAAAAGCTGTTGGCATTTCAATTTTCTTTAAGGCATGAATTTGTTTTATCAGTCTTGCTGGTCACAGGCTACTTGATGCATTTAAATCTAAATTTATCCTCAAAAGATGCTTCATTTTAGGAAAGTTCTAAGTTAACTTTTTAAAGTTTTTTAATGGCAGCTTTTCTAAAAAAAAAATTAGTTATACAACTTTAAAGATTACATTTTACATACCACATAGCAGATTGGATCAAAAATAGTAAAATTGTATTTTTCCCAAGATTAGAGAACTGAAATAAGTGGTTTTAAGGTATTCATAGCCCTCTAGATAAAACAATAAATTCGGAAAAAAAATATTTTCTTGGTGACAAAAAGTGACAAGTGACACATCGTTGTATTTAGAATGTCATATGGAGTCAAAAAAAGTAAAAATATACCAGGTGTCCTATTTAAAAATCGAAAGTTTATGTCACTTCCGGTTAAACCGAAAGTTCCATAATGTTGAGTCACCTGTCAAAAAATGCAGTTTTTTGTCGTATACAAATCGCCCGAATTTTATTTCATTATCTTGAAAAACAAAAAAGTTAGAGGGGCGAGCCACCTTCCGTGGACACCCGGTATATAAAGTGGTGGGGATAAATGAATATACACTGTGGAAGTATTGTATCAGAATATATACAGTATGTAAACTTATATTTCTATCATAACACTGTTTGCACCTATTTTATTTCTTATATCCCTTGTTCTATTCTCCTGATGATGAATGTATATATACATTTGAAACATGTAGATAATTTACCCTTTAATAAAATTTAAAACCTATTTTAATATACCAGTGGAGGAGGAAGACTTAAAGTGCCTTATTTCTTTTCCTTTTATTAAAAAATGACTTGATATACTTCACATTTAAAAGTAGCGTTCACTTCAGTATTTCCCAAATTAGAGACTTGACAATATCGATAATTTTTTTAAAAGGCAACCCTCGTTTTTTATTGATTGTTTTTAAAGTTCATATGAAGTTATACAAGTACCAGTAGTACCACACCACATAAATAGTGTCATGAGTCCAATAATTTATACTGGGAGTTTAACTGGAGATATTTGGAGTTTCTTGGCAATGACATTAAAAACATTTTACAAGAGCTTCCACTCAACCAACACGCTACCCTAGTTTGGTAGCAGGACGATGCGCCACCCCATAATGTAGCCGATGTTACAAGATATTTAAATAAAAAATATAATACGTGGATTGGAAGAAACTGGCCAATAATGTGGCCGGCAAACAGCCCTGACTTGACGGTGCTGGATATTTTTCTTTGGGGTTATTTAAAAAACAAAATTTACTAAACTAGAACAGAGAACATTCAAGTTTTGGAACAAATAATTCAAGAAGAAATTTTGGTGCTAAATGAGTGCAAAGTCCACAATGGACGCAATAAATCATAATTTATAAGGAAACATTAAAAAATGTGTAATAAATAAAGGGGGTTATGTTGAAAATCAATAATTTTTCATGTTCCTGAAATTTTTGATTTATTTTGTATTAAATTTAATTTAAAATTTCATAAAATAATGTATTTTTAATTTTATTTTATATCGTTAATACCTTAAAACAGTTGGAAAACTTTTTATTTTTGGAATCGGAAAAAAAGATCTACCTATAATTTTAATAAAATAGATACAGGGTGTGTATCATTTAGAAAACATAACTTGCTTATTTTTTTTCGGCATTGTAGTGGTATTTTGAAAATTTTTTGCTAAGATTCTGATAATTTAAAAGAAAACCCTGTACAAAAAATCACAATTACGTAAATGACTTAAAGTTAAAGTGCTCGATGGTTCGAAACAAAAAAAAAAACAGAACATTAAAATAAATATAAATTTTTATTTATTATCTTACAAACTACATAACAATAATTATTTTTGAGATAACATAGTACAATATAATTAATTTTACAAATTGGGTAAAATTACAACAAATAATATATTTACACACTCAATAATTTAAATCCTAAACCTAAGTACTGACTAAAATTCTTTATAAGCAATAACATGTGTGTCACAATATTTGTCATTTTAAAACCAGATTTATGAGTGTTGTGTTGTTATTATGAAAAGTTTCGAAAACTGGCTATAGGGTCATTATTTTTACACTATTATATGTCGAATAAATAACATGGTTTGAAATAGACTGATTAGTTGGATTGAACCGAAGCAGGGTTCATAAGTCTAGTGTGCAAAGAGATTTTCTAACATTTTAGTCAATATACTTTAAGTTATTTTAATTTTGACAAGACGCTATAAAATTTACAATAAAATTATTGGTTTAACTAATTGTTAGAATTATTTCATTAATAGGGAACCTGCATGAAAACTAAATTTGAAAAATAATGCTCTTGTTAAGCTAATATCATCAAAAGACCCACAGTTCGTACAGAATTTTATTAAATCCTCTGGATGCGATTTATGTTTGCTTATGACGTCAAAGCGTACTATAATACATAGCGCGAGAGCGGGCTATTGATACTACGTGACGTCACACGGCGAAATTTAACTAAGGATTGATATTTAAGACCTAATATTTTGTATATGTTATTTTTTGGTATTGCTGAACATATTTATGTAATAAAAAAAAATTGTGCAAGTTCCCTATTATTGTGTTAAATTGCGGTATAGGTAAAGTCAAATCCGGTCTTATCGTGCGGGTCTTACGATTTAACAAAGACATACATTCAATTTTTCTTTTCTTTTATTGCGTTTAATCATACTATCCAAATAAAATCCGTAAGACAAATATGACAGACTTATGCAATTTTGACATGAAAGAAAAGGATATGTATTTAATTTTCAGCGATTCACAAAAGTTTGTACCTGCCACCTTCGTCTTGATTTAAAGATGTCAGTTTTGTGACTTTGACAATTAATTTTATGTAACAATATGAACAATAAAAAGCAATTTTCTGGTTTTTTGCATCCCCAAGCAAAAAAATATGGTGCTTAATTTGTTAAACTATTTCGAGAATGAAAGAAAAAGTGAAAATTCGCCAACCAATATGCAGAAAAACGTAGCAAAAGCACTAGGAATTAGTTTAAGGACTGTGCAGAAAGTTGTCCATGAAAGAAAGCATAATATATTACCGAAGAATACTAAAAAATGTAAACGAAGAAAGCCAAAGACTGAAGATTTGAGCGAAAATATTCAAATGGAAGTTTGGAACGTGATTTATGATTTATACAGATCAAAAACCAATGTAACTCTTCCAGTTTTAAAATAAATTTTCAAAATTCGAGGTGTTTTGGAAATTGGACTTGAATCGTTATCAAAATTAATAAAAAAGTTCGGTTTTCGCTACAAAAAATACTGTAACTGGAGATTTTTATGTGAGCCGCCACAGATAGTGAGTCAGCGTGTTCAGTTTTTAAAAAAATATACGGAAAATTACAAATCAAAATTTAGAAAAGTAGTATTTTTAGACGTTATGTTTCTTTTCTCCGGGTATGTATACAGTGTGTGTATAAAGTCTGGAAACGGCTTAATAACATCACAATTTACTGGCCGATTTAAACCAAATTTGGTACAGTTGTGTAAGAGGATCTAACGCACCGAATGACGATATTGGCGTTGTTGCCAGCTTTTCAGTTTGTCTGGAATTCGAACGAATTTTATATTTTTAAATATAATACCCAGTATATTTTTACATTTTTAAATTCCACATAAAATTATAATTATTTTTTATTAAATGCATTATTAGTCTATACTTCATAGTTTCCGAGATATTGACTCTCGAAAAGTGACATTTTTGAAATTTGACAGCTTATAACTTTCTAACAGTACGTCTTAGAGCAAAACGGCTTACATGTCCCTATCTTCAATTTTTATTATCTTCCCAAAAAAATCAACTTCCAGTTAAACCGGAACAACTATATTTCCTGCTTTCGAGTTACATCAGTGGTCAAGAAAAATTGCTGGAAATTACTTTTAAGTTCCTCATTTCGCCGCCAGGGGGTACAATTAAAAATTGTTTTTTTTAATTCTAAATTTCTCCGAAAATTTCCATATTAAGGTATAACTCTGATTATATCATTGGAAAGCATAGACAATTCTGCATCATTTTGGTTTAAGGCTCATTGGCGTACCGACCTTGATAAGAGTGGGAGAAGCTATTGACGACTTAACCGATTTTACTAAATTTAAGCTTGTTTGAAAGAAAAAGGTAAGTACCTTCAATTGTCGTATCCAATGGTACAAGATAGTTTCTAATAAAATTGCTAGAGGGCGCAATTTGTATTAAAAATTATTGTTTTGGCAATAACTCTGAAACGAACAAAGATATCGAACTGCTGTCTTCACATATTTTCTTGCAAATTTCATCTACTTTTTGATTATGATGTCATAGTTATACCGTATGGTTTAAATTTTCGGGATAAAATCGAAAAAACTGTTATTATTACAAATTGCGCCCTCTAGCAATTTTATTAAACACTATCGTGTACTGTTGGATACGGCAATTGAAGATACTTATTTTCCCCTTCCAAACAAGCTTAAATTTAGTAAACTCGGATAAGTCGTTTAGAAGTTACAGCGATTTTAATATTTACACTTTCAATAGCGTCTCCCGCTCTTATCAAGGTCGGTACCCCAATGAGCCTTAAACCAAAATGATGCAGAATTGTCTAAGCTTTCCAATTATGTAATCAGAGATACCTTAATATGGGAATTTTCGGAGAAATTTACAATTAAAAAAACAATTTTTAATTGTGCCCCCTTGCGGCGAGATGAGGAACTTAAAAGTAATTTCCAGCAATTTCTCTTGACCACTTTACTCATGAAAAATATTTCCGAAAGTTGTACGATTAATGGTTTCCGAGATAAAGCCGACGTCTTCGCTTATTTGACCACA
This sequence comes from Polydrusus pterygomalis, assembly GCA_963969555.1. Taxonomy (NCBI): domain Eukaryota; kingdom Metazoa; phylum Arthropoda; class Insecta; order Coleoptera; family Curculionidae; genus Polydrusus; species Polydrusus pterygomalis. The sequence continues at coordinate 18,425,563 of OZ018385.1, read as the reverse complement.
CGGTACATTATAACCGACCAGATGCCAAAATACATTTCGATGGTCCCGCTCCCAGTCACAGAAACTGTGCGTTTTGTAACAAAAATTTATTTTCTAAATTTGAATGTCTAATATAAGCTTTAATAAAAATAATATTAAATATATTATATTATAATATGTAGTATTGACCCAGACTAGAAGATCATAAAATTAAATTTCTTCAATACTTAATAAGATTAAAAAAGTTATATATTTCCTAATCGAATCCTATAAGATATTCTAGCTTTTCCCAACAATGCTACATTTTTGTAAACTAAAATGTTCAAAACCTTATAAAAAAAACAATATCACTAATACACTAGCTATTTTTAAATGAACCCATCAAATTCACTAAACAAAACTGATCGAATAATATTATAGGTAACAGGTCGACTTGTACCGTTAACTTTCATTTTGAATTAACCTTGGACGCAGTTAGATGGAAACACAGAAACCCAGATTCCGCTCGCATCACTAGAGACTTTTTGCACCTCTTAAATTATTATCAGTTTTTAGCTCCGTTATGGTTAACTTTATTAAACATAACGAGTAGCGCCACTGTTAAAACCAGAGATTTTGCAGCGCCTATACGTTCTGTCTGTAGTTATTAATTTGACGCGCCGGCGTACCTAAACAAAATAAAATACCTAACAAAGTCTTCGTTTTATAGGCATAAGGATATTTCTGGGTAGTGGTATTTGCATACTTAAAATGAATAACCTGAGAAAGACACACCTTAAAAAAAAGAACAAAGACCACCCTTCACTCTCGCTACATTAATTCAAAGAACAAAAAAGTATAGGCATTAATTTGACGAAAAACAGTGCCATTTAATGTCGTAACCAATAAAAAAAAGTAAGGTTAGGTTGCACCAAAAGCAGGTGTGCCAGATTGAGTCAAGTGTATAAATCCGTAAATATATAAAAAAAAAGAAAAATCTACCCAGTACCAGGTCCATTTGATTTCTTTCAAAGAATCCACTTTTCTTGTTATTATCGTTTATTGCCATGTAAAGCTACTATTTGTTTTGGATTTAATAAAATGCACCGTTGGGGTTGGCACAGAAAATACTTTTTTTTGTAAATTTAAACAAATACGGTATTTCACACTATATTTATATTATTTTAACGTTTTAAATACATAAAACCCAGTACATAATAAACATATTACCTAACAGATTACGATAATCTTAATCCTAAAAATAAAAAAATTATAAAAATAAAATTAACAGTTGTTGAATAAATACCTAGTTATTATTTAGCTACATTTTTTTTTGGTTAATTCTGGCGGTGGTTGCCACTCCCAGCAAGTTGTCTGTCTTAATAACTCTTTTGTTAATAGTAAATTGTGGCATGTGGAAGTTTCCAACAAATTTCGGTTTTTTCTTTTAATAAGATTAAGCCCTGAAAATATACCTTTAGCAGCAGTGCCATGCGGTAAACACGGTTACGTAAAGTGAAAAATTACCAATATACATATATTCTTTGTGATGACAAAACCAGGGCTGCTGCCAGAGGTAGAAACATTTTTATACAATCACACAAGACAGATTTTATCCGCAAACATGCGCGTTCAGAGGAGTGAATATAGACGATAGTGTTGGACGATATGATAGTTATAAAATCATCGTTTTAAAAATGAATTGTTGGTTGGTATTAAATAATATATATCAACATTTTAATTAAATGAAATTATTTTATTATTAATTATTTTGTTCCCCTTCGAAAATGGGAAAATGTACTAGAATTCAGGTAATTTATGGTAAAATGTACTTTTGTACTTTGCTGTCTAAAATGTACTAGATTTAGTACAAATGTACTGAAACGGCAACACGGACTTCATTATTCATTATTATATTTTACTAAATCGTCATTTTTTTCTTCGTCACATGTAGTTATATAAATGTTTTTAATGAGCTTTGATGGGCTTTGATAAATTTTGTTTTTAATCCTATCGCATAGTAGAGGACGTTTATTAGGTTTAAAAACAAAAACTAAAATATTAATAAGGTGAAAACGGAATAAGGGAAAATAATTTATTATAAACCGGATAAACACTTGGACATAGAAAATTACATGCAAAATTTAAAGTATCGGTAATAAGCCATGAAAGGATTTAGGTGAATATTTGTTTAAAACCTAATAAGACTGACTCATTACATTTATATAGGTTTAGAATATCAATCATTGCAAAAAGCAGTGAATTTAAATTAAAACCTTTTACTTGGATATTTAACTCAAGCCTCACCAGGGATGCCAGGTTATGCATGTAAAAAAAATAAGAGAACTTTTTCTATTAGTTATTAGCTGTTGGTATATACCTTTATATATAACTTGACTTTACCTGCTTCTTTCTTTTTTAAATCGTAGATTGATTGCGTGGCAAATCACGAAAATATTATTATTATTATTAGGAAATAATTATTGTGTCCGTAAAAAATAATTGAAAGCAACATAATAACGGATATATGTTTGTTTTTTGTATTGGAATACACAGAGATCCAGACATAATGAATACCCTGGGGCGGGTAGACCACGACTCTACAGGCGATCCGTTCCCTATACTGGGTTGTGTGACTTTTGCAAAATGGCTGTATTTTTGGATTTTAAGCGGGCATTCGAAACAATTGACTGGGCTAGATTATTGAGTAAATTGTATCAGTATGGTATTCGCGAAAACGTTTATAAATGGTTTAAAAATTATTTAAGTAACAGGTCACAAAAAACAAAAATATCAAAGACATATTCAAATAAAAAAATAAATAATATAGGAGTTCCTCAAGGAAGTTTACTAGGTCCAATATTATTTATTTTATACATCAACGATATGTATTTAGTTTTAAACATGTGTACCCGCTAAGCAAAGAACATCTTTATGATGTTTAGCAACGTTAATAACAAGATACTAAGGCTAACGTTTACACAAACATGTTTTAATTTCGTTTTTAAAGTGTTTACGTTTTAATGTTATCAAATAAACGAAATTATAAGGGCAATTACAGTACGTTTCTGCAATGTTCAAAGGTTAACGTTTTAAAATCAGCAATCAAACATACTTAAAACGTTGTCTGAATGTCAACTTTCAGTTTCTCTAACGTTAAAATAACAGTAATTAAAACATGGTTTATAACGTTTAATGTTCTGTCGTTATTAAAACGTGTTTGCAATAAATAATTTAAAGACATACTAAACGGAGCTAAAATGTTTTTTTAACGTATTTTTATACATTGAATCGTTAGTTGAATAGTTAGTCACGACGCCGTTGTTAGTGCGCTCCCGCCCCGGTCAGCGGCCATTTTGGACAATTTACTTTTCATCCAGTTCGAAGTTCGAGCCTTTTTTTTCTGAGTTTAAGTTGGTGACTGAGTGTATAACGCGAAAATGGATTTAAAGGTAAAAATAACGAACGTGTTATTGTTTATTTATAAAGTAGCTGCTTCTTAGATAATAGAAACAAAATACACAAAACCTTTTAAGCATAGTTATTAATAGTAGAAAATTGTTCCGGCGCTGGCGGGGTCGCTGACCAGAATGATGCAAATTTCAAATTTTAGGTCGAGGATATTATTGGCAATCTCATACATTTTAGACTTGCACGGTAATCTCCGGATTTGCTGATAAATTTCAAAATGATAATGTGTTACACCTACCTGTTGTAATAGTACATAACCTGCAAAAATTCCTATTTCTTAATATCTTTTATCTATGAATTTCAAAAGCAATTTGGTGCAGGGCTTGTTTACCAAATATTTTCTTTTAAATATCAATTTGTTTTGTATTTTAATATTTTCTTTATTCTTTATCTTTTGCAGCGATTAAAAAAACCTATCGGACATTATTCACGTGGATATATATATAAATAGAATAATTAAAACACGATTGATATCTAAAGGTACAGCATTACTTGAGGCATTACCAGAACCATCTCGAATAGAGGCAGCTGATGAATTAGTTTGTAATTCTGTTCAATCGCAGTCGCTGAATAATATAAATATTCCACCTCCCCTATACTGTACAGTCAAAATCTGTTTTAGAATCTGACTATTGCAGTGATGAGTATACTTTCCGTGAAAATAAAGATGAAAGTTTTTAGTTGTTAATAATATGTTTAGAACTCACTAAAATAATTGTTTTAATCAATTTAGAATCTTAAATAAATGACCTTTTTCTTAAATATGTTTTTTTTATTAAAAGTTTCTATGGCAAGCAACAAAATTTATTTTTAATTTTATAAAGTCACTTGGTTAAAAAATGCAATGTCAGATTTTTAAATGCAAAAATATAATTTAAAATGTTGTTATATGCCAATAAAATAATACGTTATAGCGTTTCTTCATCCGTACTTAGCGATTAATAAATTTCTTTAAAGTTGGATTTTAATTGTGGCCGCCTGTATAACAATCATTATATAATGAAATCACGGGAAAAATAAATTTTAAGCCATCTTAAGTAAAAAACTGCTACTGCAATTTTTAATTCAGATGGCATATCTTGCGGTTTTACATGTCTTTAAACATTATAATGGTGGCTACACTGGCTACAAAGTTTAATTTTAGAGAAAAATACTAAGCGCAAAAGTAAAATGGAAAAGGTAGGTACCTACCGCAACCGAATTAAAATGTGAAGGAAACGTTTCTAAATTTGTTATTACAACAGTTTGTAAACGTCTCTTGATAATATAAATATATGTTATATTTGTGACATATTTACGTTTCAATTTACGTAAAAAAAAATTGAAATGCGTAATAAAATCACATCTTCGTAACTAGTTTGCAACGTTAAAAAACTGTTGCATTTATGTTTTTATAACGTCAAGATGATGTTAAAATAATGTTTTAATTGTGTTCTTAAGGTTACCCTTTTGTAACATTACTTTTTGAAACGTGTTATAGCGTGTAATATGACGTTCCTATTGCGTTAATTGATTCATCATTCTGACCCCTGGGCTAACGTTACGTGTTACCAAGTTAACAACTTTATAACATCAATGGTATGTTTTTTTGCTTAGTGGGTAAGTTACAAATGTTTGCTGATGACACCCTTATTTACATTAATGTTTTAAATATTTTTAATGGTCTCAATACTTTAAATTCTGAGATAAATATATTATTAAATTGGCTAACAGGAAATAAATTAAAATGAAATATTTCAAAAACTAAATGTACGGTTATGGGTAATAATGTAAATTGTCAAAATATAAATGTTGTAATTGATGGTGAAAATTGGAATTAGTAAACAGTTTTAAATATTTAGGGATAATTATTGATTCAAAATTAAAATTTTTTAATTATTTTGAAAGTATTATATCGAAGATTGTCGGAAAAGTAGGTTGTTTTAAAAGAATCAGTTTTACTTTAAGTTTGTTTTCTAAAAAAACTGTATTTAATACTATTATATTACCACGTTTTCTTTATTGTTCTTCCATTTTATATTGTGCTAGTGAGGAAATATTTGATAATAACAAATTTTACAAAATAGGGCAATGCGGATTATTTTAAATTGTGCTAAATATACAAAAAATAATTTTATGTTGAAAAATTTAGATTGGTTGAATGTCAGAAATTTAATTTTGTATTTAGTATGTATCTTTATACATAAAATTAAAAATAATTTATTGCCTGATTGTTTAAAAAATTTTTGTTCTTTTAATTATGACCATCATAATTTATAAAACAATAACTAATCAAAATTTTTATCTGGATAAAGTGTCTAAAACATTAGCTTATAAATCTATTTTTTATAAAGGTTTGATAGAATATAATAATTTGGAAAATTCTATTAAATCTCAAAAATTATTAAAACTGTTTAAAAAAACTTTAAAATTACATTTAATTAAAAAACAAAATGATACGTAATATTTGATACAATTTACAAAATGTTTAACTTTTCTGTCTGTTTTTGTTAAAAGAAGGTTGCGTTTTAAAATTTAAAAATAAATCTATAAAAATGTGTTAAAAAAATGTTTAAAAAATAGTTAATTGTAGCTTTTTGCTAAATCAAACATGTTACTACTACATCGTGCCGCTATCGGAGTTGCTTGGGTTATGGCTGTCCGTAGAGTCCTAATAAGGACGAAACAGCCGTCATGGTCTACCCGCCCCAGGGTATCTATTATGCTTGAATCCCTGTGCATTCCCATACAAAAGGCACGTGCGGTATGCCGCTATAATGTTGCCTTTAATTAATTATTTTTATTATTATTATTTTATATTTCTAACCTAATGTGAAATTTACAATACCACTCATTTACTACTGGTTTTTATTTCTAGAAATCGTGCCAGAAATCATATCTTTCGATCCGCACAGCTTATCTCGGGCGCAAACAAACTTAAGTTTTATGAGTGAAAAATACGCAGGGCTCGCGATCAAATCGTATAATCGTATGAGAAATATCGACGGGCAATATGGACATACTTAACCGCGACAAGGGAGGAGGAAAAAATAATTGCTGAGCTGAGTTAAATTTTTAGAAGGAACGCTTAACTTATCCGTTTGCTTTGCTGTTTAAAAGCAACTAAAAGGAACTCGGTTATTGTGGATGGTGGGTGCTTAATATTTTGGATTTCTAGTTTCTGGGTACTTTTGTATTGTATAGTTAGGTAAGTGAATTGTGTTTGTGCTATAAATAATGACTGGTGCCGAAAACTTTTTTAAATTCATTATTAAGAAGTTTGAAAATGTTGTATTACATGTATCTAATTTTTTGACAATTTGGTAAATGTTACCAGCTAGTATCTGGCTTGAGGTTAGGTAAGGGAAAACAAGAAGATTGCTGTTTCGTTTGTTTTTTATTTTTGATTTGATTAGGTAAAGTAATTGACTTGTTATTTTGCTCTTTGAACTAGAAACGAACAGCGAATCATTTTTAAACAAATTCTAGAAACAAAACATTAAAAACTATTTTCTATCCTCAAAATTTGATTTTGCTGCTACTAAAAATACCAGAAATAACAAACGACTTTTTTCCCCAAGTTGGTCAAAAAATTAGTATAAGTTCCAATTTGTTGGCAAGAGTTAACTGTTTGTACGTAAAAATAACTTAAAGGTAAACTTTTAAAATTTCTTGAGCAAGAACTTAATTTCTAAAGCCATGACTATGGAGAACTAGAGGGTAGGAGGCCGATCGACAATGGCAGCATTTTCAAATTCTGTCCCGGTTTTTTGGTTAGTTCGCTATTGGCCGATAGATGCTCTCGCGTCGCAAGTGGGCTGGTGTCGTCTTCTTCTTCTTCGTTTTTTACTTTTACTTTTGACAAATTGACATTTTATTTTCAAAATAACAAATAACGTTTGAAGTATGGAGGACTTTTGAAGACAAGACGAGACAAATAACGTTGTATTGTAATTGATTTCCATATTTATAATGAATAATGGTACAATTTATAAAAGTAGAATTTGCTTTGTGTCGGGGTGTAAGACAGGAATATTTTTCAGAGAGGAAACGCAGCCTAATAAGTCTCTTTCCAGCTCCAAAGGTATAGCTAGAATGTTTAATACCCTGTATTTTAAAAACCAAGCATCGTTGGAACTTTATACAGGCCGAGTTTACTAATAAGTATAACAAAGTAAGTGTAAATTCATATAAAAGTCCTTATTTGTTCCTTAAAGAACTAATTTAAATAAAAATAGTTATCGCGTCCATAAGAAACCATTTATTTTATAGCCCACTTCGAACACAAGCGCCATCTTACGGCGACTCGTAAAGCTGAATTACCGATGCTAATTTGGGACCGAATCAGTGTTGCCAATGACATTAGGTGAAAAGGTCCGCCCAGTGGCACGAAAAAGTCCGATTTAGTCCGCGTCGAAAGGAAAATGCTTCGTCTGGCGCATTCGCCATAATGGTACATAGAAAAGCCAGAGACTCCCTACGTAAAAATATTAGGATTTAATCGTACTTACCTATATCCGAAAGTTGATATTAACTGAGATACAGGATGTTAAAGTTAAAAGTTCATTTTTGTTTTTTTCTAATAACTTTGAGAAAAACCAACATTTTTTCACAAAATTTGGCAGTTGGGTTTTTTTAGGATGAGAAATTTATTTTTTTGTGAAATTTTAATGTGCAAAGTAGAGGGTCTGCGGTTTTTTCACATATTTATTAGGTCATAACTTTTTTCTGCCTCAGTGTATTTAAGTTTTTAATGAAAATAATAATTTTTAGATATTTATTACATAAAAAAGATATACTAAGTTTAGGTCGCCCAGAGTTGCCGTTTTGGAGATATTTGCATTTAAATTATTCAGTGCACCCTGCCCAATTATTATAATTATTTGCAAACTATTTTTTTTTCAAAGTAAGCTATGAGAAAACAAATGAAATTATGCAGTTGCTATGAAACCTCTATGTTGTTATTTGTTTGTTGATTATTGCGATTATTGTAACAGGTTGTAATGATTTTAAAATGAAATATTATTTTTCAATTTTTCATATTATTTTTATTTTAAATAAAGTAAGTTAAAGAACAATCCAATTTTTGTATGTATTATTCCCAATTACCAGTACTAGAACATTATTTATCATGTAAAAGTTAATTGGTAAGAAGTAACAAAACATTATTTGCTTGCCTGAGCTAGCGCGCTGAATAATTTAAATGCAAATATCTCCGAAACGGCAACTCTGGGCGACCTAAACTTAGTATATCTTTATTATGTAATAAATATCGAAAAATTATTATTTTCATTAAAAACTTAAATACACTGAGGCAGAAAAAAGTTATGACCTAGTAAATATGCGAAAAAACCGCAGACAGCGCCCTCTACTTTGCACATTAAAATTTCACAAAAAAATAAATTTCTCATCCTAAAAAAAACCCAACTGCCAAATTTTGTGAAAAAATGTTGGTTTTTCTCAAAGTTATTAGAGAAAGACAAAAATGAACTTTTAAATTTAACACCCTGTATCTCAGTTAATATCAACTTTCGGATATTGGTAAGTACGATTAAATCCTAATATTTTTACGTAGGGAGTCTGTGGTTTTTCTATGTACCATTAATTAGCGGACACCCTGTATAATGAAAAAATCTGATAACTCCATAAACATTTCTTTTTTAATAACAAAAAAAACAATAATAAAAAAGTTAATGTAATAATAAGTAATAAGACAACCCAACACTTGGTAAATAAACAATAGGTTACCTGCCGATTTAATTTCCAAATTTGTGCATTTAGCATATTTTTGTCAGGTATCAAAAAGTCCGAAAAGTCCGAAATAGTTTCAAAGTCCGACAAAAGTCCATAGCCTTAAAAAAAAGTCCGAAAATCGGACTAAAGTCCGCCGATTGGCAACACTGGACCGAATTCAATGCATTGCGATCGGCCTCCTACCTCAAGTCCTCCATAGCCATGACCTATGTATTTTCCCGTTCGTTAAATGAGAATTTTGCAGTGCGCATGCCCCTTTGTTTACATGCGCAAAGCCATACATTTGTTATCTAAAGGTAAATGTTTATGGCCAGCAATACATTCGTTTAATCGGCGAAAAAGTAACTTATTTTACATATAAACTACACAGGATTGCTGATATGCAAGAAAGCGGTCGATTATTTCTTAAAATAAGATACTTAGCGAAAAATGTTAAACATAAAAGTTTTAGGGGTTTGTAAAGTCTGGGTGAACGTCTTATTGCTTCCCCAAAATGAGCCAAAAATTACTAGAAAAATAAAGTTACGCTACGGTGTATATTATTCAATATTTATGTTAATTTCAAAATTTTAAAAAATGCACATCCACTATACATCTAAACTTAACCGATATCGAGTAATTAATATTACGTATTTTTTAATAAATTAATGAAAAATTTGCTATTTAGTTACCTTTATCCTAAAATTATTAAATAATCTTCGTTAGGTTTATAATTGAAAACGGTTAAGTTAAGAAGTGTAGTGCGATACACATTTTTTTTTTAGATTTTGTATAAAACTTAATTATTTAATGTTCCATTAAATGTTTTTCTATGACTTTTTGTGTCATTCTGTATACGTAATCCTTCTTTATTCCCGATCGTTTCCATAAATGTCAGCGACCCTATATACGTAGCATTTAAGTAATCGGAAGATAGTTTTGAGATACCTTAAAGACAAGAATATATTAAATATAATGCAAACAAACTTATTTTAACAAATTCTGATGTATTCTTCCTTGTCCCAAAACTGTAGTGTTTACCCGGTAAGTTATCTTACAAAAATACAAAAACAACTGTTTAAATATTTCAAAATGGTCAATAATGATTAATGATTACTGCTTACGCTGTTTTATTTTTCTCAATAGTTTTAGAGTAGATAGTGGATAATGCATTTTTATTGTTTTCTATGTACATTGCATAAAATATGTATATACACCACCAGTTGTGACTAGACAGCTTCATAAAAACTAATTTAAAAAATTTATTACATTAAATAAATTTTTTACTTGTTCCACAACGGAAAAGAAACGACCGCTACAGGTTTTGCATCGATTTTCGGAAATTAAATTATGTCAGTAAAAAGATACCTATCATATTCCTTATAATTCAGTAATTTTAGATCGTCCTAGAGATGCCAGATTTATTTTTATGTCCATAAACATAAAATCGGTCTTTTATCGCGTCGTTTAGAGAATTAACTGATTATACCGTTTCAGATAGAAATTTGTACCGCTTTATGCGTATGCACTTTGGTCTGCCGAACGCGCCGGCTACTTGCCAAAAAATTATTGACCATGTACTAGGTGCTGATCTGAGAAATCACGTAGTGGTGTATCTAGCTGATGGAAATCGTTTCACAGGCAGTTTTCAAACATATGAGATATTACTAGGACATGTCTGTCTTTTTTCAAGGGCGTTTAACAATTTAGAAAGACAGAATGGTGGCCCTTTCAAAATGACGTTTTAACGGAATCCGGATCAGTGTAGTCGAGAGACTAGGCGAGCTAAATTCGCTTATCAAACGGACGATAATTCGTTTACTTAAAAAATATTTAGTAGTTGGAAATGTATTTTAAAATGAAACTGATTAAATTAAATGTGAATGTTTTCTTTCCTGAAACTACGGATTTTAAAGTTTCCACGAATTTTTAAACATTCATATTATGTTGATAAATAAATAAAGCGACTAACGACGGACTAGCTCATCCCCCAATTTCACCGCTGATACCTCTTACCATGGACTAAGAATAATTTTTTGTTCTTTATAAAAATCCGTAAATTGTAGACAGCCATGATCCAGTACTTTGGCCGTCCTTTTACGTAAAACCATTGATGACATCAAACACAGTTGGATGCCCACATTTTGTTGGACGTAGAAATGTCCCCTTGTGACGAGAAAAACAGGTAATATCGTGATAGATGTGTGTCAGATATCACATTTATGGAACCAGTTTAAATATATTGTACACACCGTACCTCAAGCAGTGACGCATCCTAGGATGAAGCTACGGTGTCAACCCTCGGGTCTTAAAAAGATATATTGCCATTACTTAACCATTAAATGAGAAATTATTTTTAAGACAAATTCAGCACATCTAGTTTTAAAATAATTTAAAAATTGCGTCCGGCAACATTGTATTAATTCTCACCCAGGACTCAGGAGCCATGCACGTTTGACCAGTCCATACTGCATCACCAGTTCACTGGTTGTTTTTTCGTTGTCAAAAGTCCTTGTGGGGATGTCGCAATACGAAATAGTATAGAATAAATGTACAAATGAAATATATAAACAGTTGCAATTTCTCGACAAAAGCAGACTAAAAGCTGATTAACAGGTTTTGTATGAAAGGGAATTGTTAAGTCTGAAGACGTTTCACTGGGATTTGAGAAGAAATAACATTTTGTCTCACTCACTGCTTTTAAATCGAGAAGGTTATGGTATTGATGAATAAAAAGGTCAAAATTTAAAGTTTTAATTGGTGCAAGACGCTACTGGGCTTAGATTATTACGAGTAGTAGAAAAACGATGAAGTCATTGCTTTTGTTCAATTAAATATGTTAATATATAAAGAGTTTCCTTCTGTGAGCTTTTAAAATGAATATCTGTAGGTGGTACATTATTTTCTAACCAAAATGATACTTGGCAAGAAAATTTCAAATATTTTAAAACATGCCAACATTTAGCTGTACATTACTAAGTAACCTAAATATAAGAGGCAGTGACTCGGAATGCTATATACAATGTAATTATTTGAAATATCTTTTGGAACCAGTAGAGCCTAAAACAAAGAATTTTAAGATTAGAAATTTAATATCAAATAAGGTGGATGTACTTAAAATTAATGTTTACTTATGTGACAGTGCGTCACTATGGCGGGGACGGAAGTAGGTAACATATTCAGACCCGTCAATTTTTATTTTTATGAACGTATAGGTCATTAGAAACGTTTGGCAGTACAAATTTTAATTTTTAAAATACTTAATTTCCTCCATGTTTATACAGTTTTTTAAACAAACAAATTTGCACATAATTAAAAATATTTTTCTTCCGGATGATCGGCGCGTGCTTTGACTTGATTAGATAAACGTTGTTCATCGTCAGAAAGCTCCTAATCCTAATATTATTAATCCTTTTAACTGATTTTTAATGCACGCAAAAAAATCGAAGTCGCCGCAAAATCGGTACTGAACTGAGGTTCATGGCAACCATTACCGATAACTACACTAGTAGAGGACATTCCGCGGTCCGGTATCAAAAATGTATACTTGCTGATATCTATTTTTAACCGTCCGAAGATACGTAGCTTCCCAAAGATGCATCGTTCGATTTCGCGTTTTAAGTGTCTCACCACTTTAAAAAATGGATCGTTTGGGATTGATGGAATGCGATAAATCAATAAGTCGCCCTTTGGTATGAAATATTAACTATAGTCTTAAATTTGCGAAGAAAAAATAACCGGGTTACCAAAGACCTCACGATATCCTTTAAGAATGTTGGAAAAAATTCTGGGTTACCTTAACTTGGTGCGCGTGGTCTAATATTAAAATACAGTGCAATGGGTTACAATTATCAACTATTACAATACTAAGGCGTGCACACTTACACGGCGACCGGCCTAACGGCGCCGTTTACGCGATTTACCGCGTTTGTGTTATCCTTGCGTGTTATCTTTGCACACATGCACGGTTTTCGTCAGTTTGATTATATTTTAATTCTAGTATGGATCATAGACGTGCTGTGGCGATTTTAAAGTCTTACAGGCGTATCAAAAAACGGAGAAAGGCACGAAACAGAATTTTGTGGGTTCATCCCATCAATATGGGAAGGAAACAATTCGGTGCCTTATATTATGTACTATTTGGTCATTTAAGGGAAGACGAAAAAAACTTTGTTAACTATTTTAGGATGTCCATATCCAGCTTTAATGACCTACACGAACGATTAAAAAATTCGCTTCAACGTCAAGATACATATATGAGAGAGTGCATACAGCCTTTGGAAATTTTGGCTGTTAAAATCAAAATCAGGATTGACCTCCAAACATATTTCATAGCAGGCACTTCTTGTGCAGTTTCTGTCCTTATATATAGAACTTGTTTTGTTCCAAATACCCGGCCTTGCTTCCAACAAAGATATAAGCATATCCATATATATATCTACTGCCATTGCGAAATATATGATTATGATAGAATATACTAAATAAAATAATATTTCCGTCAATGAACCAAGAAAATGTCGTAAGCGCGGTACATGTGCAAGCATCAATTAAATCTTAAACTCTACTGGGCATTATCGTCAACACGGTAACGTGGAACGGAACCGTGTACACGGTGCCGGTGCGTGTGAAAGGTCACATATGCTGCCTAATCCTTTAACCGTATAAACAGTGCCGTTAGGACGGTGGCCGTGTAAGTGTGTAACGGGCCTCAAGGTGCGCATGGGTCTTAAACACCCGGTTAGTGGTTACCTGTTTAGTTTCCTCCTAGCCATTGGTAAACTACTAAGATCGTCTTTTAGCACGTACTGGCGGATGCCTTTCAAAAAGTCAGCTACGTAGTTGTCCCATTGGAAGCCGTTTTCACGCGTCATATCTACTTCGAAATTTTTTCCATCTTCTGCATGTTTGACAGCCTCAATAAGGTTATCAATAGAAGAGGTGGTAAAGGTCCATTCGTTTGTTGAGAAGAAACAGCCGGCTTCAAGTGCTTGGGCAAATTTCCTGGCAATTTTAAACATCCTAGAAAGATAATGAATATACAGTGAGATCATAAATTTCCCCCCTCCCCTTCCCCGCCACTGAATGACGGATGCTCGTCAAATTTTTGTAACTATCTTGTATCTCTTTTCTAGCCTTGAGAGGCCCGGGAATAAGCTAATGTAGAAATATACTGAAGAACATGTTTCCTTTAATTTCATCAGATCCATCCGTAGACGCGTTTCGCCATATCACGGCTTATCAGTAAGGCTAGGATCTAACGAAATAAAGGAACATATGGCGATCAGCCGAAAGGAGAAGCAATATACTGGTTGCCACAAGCCTTTTCTTTCTGATGATCTAATAATATACGAGTATATACTGTGTGTCAATATAGCTTCATTAAAATTACACCCCAAAGCAGAAAATGTATAATGAATCCTATCCAGTATTTTTTAATTTTTTTTTATGGTATTTAAGCAGATTTTAAAACCCTTTCTTAAAGGCCCCTCTACCCATATAAACTATATATTTACGGTCATCCAAATTATTTCATAGATTACCTAACCTATTTAACTGTTTTTTCAAAAGTTAATACAGAAATATTTTGACCGGCATTTGAGTTGTAATTGCATCCAGGAACGCAACAACTATATGGCATTTTCACTATTAAATAAAACTAAACCAGGAATTTATTATTCAATAAAATAGATACGGGATATACATTTATTAGTTAATATGCATAAAAGAAAATCCGTACAAATACAAAACCAACATCGACTAAATCCAGATGATTTCGTAAGGTCACGCGCCACAGATTGATGGAGACGAGACGGGACGGACGGCAGTTCCATGATAAAATGATGATAATATTTCAGTCAATTGAAAATATACCGGGATTAATCACAGAATACAGTTTATATGTAATTGAAAACATTTTTTTCTAAAATATTTATTTTAAGGAATTTTTAATTATTTACTGCAAAGTATAAAAGTAGTAGTCAAGTACCTAGCTTAGAAATTTTGTTGGATCTGCAGCTCTGCAGCTCCTATATAGCATTCGCCCCTGCGAAAGTGTCTCATGATTTGGCAATCAAAACTAACCTAACGTCAAATTAATTAGTTGAACTTTGTTCATGATGACTTTAAGACTCCACCTGTGGCGGATCTCACCCCCTTGGATAGCCCTCCCTCCCTCCCTCCCCACCTGGATCCGTTAAAGTAATTTTTATGAACAGGCTTGTATGTGCTAGATTACTCATTTCTTTAAAATCGAGAAGGCTATGTTTTTAGCGAAGAGAACGTTTTAAGATACTTACATGGGTTTTTGTCCGGTACAGTACAAATACACATCCAGAAATGCAGAGGGTATCAAATGATACAGTGTGGTGTAAATGGCATGGGTTGTCCTGTTAGTTCTATACGAGAAACCCGGATACCACGTGACGTATTTACTGGGATACTCGATGGAATACTTATGAGTTAGCTCGCTAAAGAGATTCCAAGTAAGTGGGTTGAAATTTCCGTTTGTACAGTTGTAAACCCGTAGCGACTTGGACCTAAAAAAAAAATGTAATACTTAGATATACCTATGTCATTGCCTGATGTATTTCAAACCAAAATGAAAGAAAAGCCCCAGGATGGGACGATATTGATGTGGCAACGGTTCAAAACTGTAAATGTGCATTAAGTCCTGTAATGTGTAAACTAGTAAATCATTCTCTAAAAACTGGTGAAATGCCTCAAGAAATCAAAATTGCTGACGTTAATCCGATTTTTAAATCAGGCGATAAACAACAACCATTGAATATCAAACTATAAGATTAGCGGATCTACGAGAAAACTTGACAACCCTATTTTAGACTGTATTGGGGACGGTTTAGCCGCCATTGTGGAGTTGATCGTAAATCTATAGTTACAAATGCAGCGCCTCGGCAACAGATGTCTCAAATTCACTGATGTGATGTCGTGGTGTTGCCGCATATCGTATTTTATTGGAATTTTTAAGGATTTAAGCATTTTTAACAGACAATAAAATAGGAGGTTCTTAATTCCAGCCGAATGTATTTTTTGATAATAATATATACGCTGATTACTCCGGGGTAATTAGACGGATTTTCATAATGATTTTACCGTTTTACCGCATTAGGTGTTAAATGTTATACAAATAAAAGTAAATAAAAAGCGACAGCAAGTATAGCTATTTGTAGTTGGGTCGAAAACTCACTAAGTAATTTTTAATGAATTGTGCATATTAGAATAAATACTATTTTGTAAAAATATATTGAAAAAAGTTTGTACATATGCATGCATAACATTATTGCATATTTTTTTAATAAATCACTTTAAACTCCGCCATTTCTTAACACTGGGTTTTACTCAAAACTGTCAATTTTGACTTAATGATTTTTTTACTAAGCCGACGATATATTATGCCAGTGCAAGGCAATCCAGGCACCGCGATGCACGTGACGGTATGGTTATGGTAGTGGGGAGAGGATCATGCAGCAAGTCAAACAGACAGGCGGCAACAATGTTTTAATTTAGCAGTGAAAATGCTTGTCGTTAGTGGCGGCATCAACACGATTTATTGTTGGTGACTCATTGTGCCATCAATGAATTTTACGTAGCAGATTTAGGAAATCTGCTTATATGACCTTCTTATAGTTTGATATTCAATGCAACAACTAAATAATTAGCGGCCGATATCAGTGTTGCCAATAATGTCAAAGATTTTTGAAAGAATAGTACCTAAAGGATGGTCTTAATTTAAATTTAAATTCAATAATTTTTTTATCTAATTGGCAATATGGCTTTCGAGAATCAAGTGATACATATTCTGCAGCTGTTGATTAAATTTCAGAAATTTAAATGTCTTATGATAGAGGTCAAAAAGTACACTTGTTTCACTAGATCTTTGCAAAGTTCGTATCAAAAATAAATATAGCACGTTTCTTAATATTAATTGTGGTGTTCCGCAAGGCTCGATTTTGGCCCCTTTATTTTTCCTTATTTATATTAATTCTATATTTAAATTAAAATTGAAAGGAAAAATTAGATTGTTTGCTAGTGATACAACTATTTTATACATCGCTGATTATACAGTATGTCTCCGTAAGTTTGCATCATATGGAAAACTTTTTTATTATTCATTTTACGAAAAAAAGTTATTCTTCATAAAAAGTTCTGCATGGTCTAAAACCTAAAATGCAACCATCAAATATCGAAATTGTCCAGTCATATACGAGGTTTGTCAAGAAATGTGAAATTTTCCCAAGAATGTAAATTTTTCCCAAGAGTAAAGTACCTTTATTTTTGACATTATTAAAAATTGTTATTAAAAAAAGTTGTAAAAATTATACGCATTTATGTTGAAAAATTATTTTATTAATTTATTATTAATTATTTAATTTTTAATTATTTAATTAATTTAATGCGTATTATTGCATATTTAGACGTGGTTTTTAGTTCTGATCAACTTTTTTTAATAACAATTTTTGATAATGTCAAAAATAAAGGTACTTTACTCTTGGGAAAAATTCACATTTTTTGACAAACCTCGTATATGAATGGAAAATTTCGATATTTGATGGTTGCATTTTAGGTTTTAGACCATGCAGAGCTTTTTATGAGGAATAACTTTTTTTCGTAAAATGAATAATAAAAAAGTTTTCCATATGATGCAAACTTACAGAGACATACTGTACATATATGAAATTATACAAAATTTCATAAATCATGACATGAAAATCATTGAATTATGGATGTGTAGTCATAAATTAACATTAAATTTGGAAAAATCCTCTTTTTTATGTATAGGAAAGAAAACCAATTTATACAGAAGTGATTTAAAATTAAAAGTCGGGCATTTAAAACAATCAAATAAAATTACATTTTTTGGGGTTGATATTAGATGAAGCTATTAATTGGAACGAACACATTGAATATATTAAACAGAAAATAGTTGCACCAGTGGGGATTTAAAAAAAAAACTTAGGTTTTTGACTCCAAATAATATATTACGTCCTATTTATTTTGCTATTATTCACTCTCATTTACAATATTTAACTTTAATATAGGGATCAACTTTTCAAAATTTGCTTAACGCTTTACAAGTTTTGCAAAATAAAGCAATTAAAATTATATTGCTTGGATAAACAATATTCACTAAACTTTTATATACAATTTTTAATATTATGTCTATTCACTTAATGCAAAATTTTATTTTTGTTCACCAAATTATATCAAAAAATAAACATTCAAATAGAAAGTTCAATTACAGACGTGACGTACATGATCATTTAACTAGAACTGTTTTCAATATTGATTTACCTTTAATACACACTAGGGCAGGTCAGAACTCCATTTTTTATTATCAAGGTATGAAATTTTACAACGAAATACCCCAAGAATTAAAATTTTTAAATATAAAACGTTTTAAAATGATAACTAAGACAATACTTAAAAAAGGGGAAGCTAAATTATTTTAAACCAAAAATGTTTAAACGCACTTCTTTCATGATTAATTTATTCTTTTTAAAATTATTTATAAATGATATCTAAACGATATTATTAGTTATATTATTTTATTAAAAAAAAAGAATTATTGAATAATTTTATACCTACATATTTAAATATTTTTATTTTTTTATTGAATATTAACATTTTAAGTAATATTTTGACTTACCTTGTATTTTAATTAGTTATATTTAACAATTACATTTTTAGGTGTTGTTATTAGTAGAGAATCCCTCATGAACAAATTTAATGTGTTTGGGATTTGTTTTAATAACTATGTAATTTAACTTTTTTATTGAGGTTATAGGCGAAATGTTTTAAGAGTTTCAATGCCTTTTTTTATATAGGTAGGTATTAAGAATCTGAACACGGACTTTACTTTTAGAATGCAAATGGATGTGTGGTGGGCAGTCGCGATCAGTCCTATTATAAGTGCTCAGCATTATTTTCGTGTCAATTAATTTGTAAGTAAAAGTCGACTGTCTTTTGTGTCATTAATAGGTGATTTAGGGGAAGGTCGTCCTTGATGGCATACTTCCCATGATGGCATACCACAGGTGTCTCTGGAATAAACCGGGTTTGCGTCCTCCCGCATAGTTAGACGGGCGCGCGTATTGACCGTTCAGTTGTGAGTCGAATTTCAGTCGTGACGGACGTTTTTATGTAAAGTTAGCCGATTAAGTCATATAAGTTTTTTCGGATTGTTACTTGTTTTAGAGATACAGGGTGTTGAAAGTAAACGTTTATTCTCGAAAATAAGCCATAATTTAAAAACCGTTTAATGAATCGAATTGAAAGTTGGCAGTATTATGTTTTTATGAGCAAGAAATAAAAATGTGTAGAAATTTTTAAGTTTTACACTAGAGGGCGCTAGTTGTATACACTGGGCTTTATAAATCTATGATTTTTTTTTCTTACCTGTGATATTAGGTGTTTTTCAATTAAAGTTTCTTAAAGAAGGGCATTTTCTGAGTCATAAAGGTGTACTCAATTGATCTTAATATCTTTAACGGTTTTCGAGATATTTCCCTTTAAACATCCCAAAGCATAAAAAAACATAGTACATAATTAAATTAATATTTTAATTATCACAACGCAATAAATTCGAAACAGTGGAACAAAAACAAGAAGCTCACTTTAGTAAATGTTCACAGTGACCACCGTTGACCTCAATACACTTTATTAAACTTTTAACTAAATAAGTAATAATATTAATAATAATAATAATAATAAACTTTTACTTTCAACACCCTGTATCTCTAGAACGAGTAACAATCCGAAAAGACTTATATGACTTGATCGGCTTAGTTTGATGTCTAGTATCTCCAGTTACTCTACGGCCCATGAGTTATGGGACACCCTGTATATGTTACTTTGCTATGATTATTTTAAATATAAGTTGTGGTTTTAATTTTTTATAATTTATATACTAGAAGTGTGACATATTCCTAAGATGGCATATACATTGGTTCCTATGATGGCATACCTATAAATACATATAAATAGGTATGCCATCATAGGCGTCATATTCAAAACGGCGCTACTTTTACTTTTTTTTGTATCTATGTCCCTAAACACTACTTATATGCTTCGTAAAGTTTTTGAATATATCTTTAGATTGCACTTTCCTGATAATGTTTTAATTTTTTTTTTAAGTTTTAAACATGTTCCCTAGAATGTAAAAGGGTTCTCTCTTTTTAAACAGTTTTATGTGCTTGACTTTTTTAACAATAAAAATGTGCAAACTATAACAAAAATATTTTTTTTACATGTATGCGTCCTTCAGATTTTTGCATTTTACTGGAGTATGTCATCATAGGCAACTGCGTTGCCTATGATGGCATACTTAGGGTTTTTCTTTTCTATTCTTTTTACCAAAAAAATAGTTTTTGTATATTTTTAAAGTTTTATAATAAATATTTAAGTAGTAACAAATATTTTAACATGGTTAAATGGGTTAAAACCTTTGAACTAAAAAATATATTAGGTGGTAAAAAAAAGGTGCCATCATTGGCGACCTTCCCCTACCTGTACGCTGCCGTATGCCAAGCGCTGGTAATTAATGTATTAACAACAATATCCACCGGAACCAAATCCATTTTGCACCTTCCGTCGCAAATAATTGACTTTATTGTGCCTCTGGCGCACTCCATAAGTATTCCTGTGATTCCACTGATGTTGTCTACCCATCCGGGATAAGGTTCTTTCCAAGCTGCTGTTACTAAAAGTTAAAGTTTATTTTAAACTGAGGTATAAAGTTTGTTCAATGACCGCTCACCGTTACGTCACGGCTCTTATCTCTCTAACATTCGTGAACTATGTAGGTGAGATAGTAAATTTGCGTCAATAATGAATATCGTATAATTTTACGAGTCAAAAAAGTTTTATTCTCATTTTTGACAGTGGCACAACACCCTGTATATTTTTACATTTTTAAATTCCACATAAAATTATAATTATTTTTTATTAAATGCACTATTATTCTATACTTCATAGTTTCCGAGATATTGACTCTCGAAAAGTGACATTTTTGAACTTTGACAGCTTATAACTTTCTAACAGTACGTCTTAGAGCAAAACGGCTTACATATCCCTATCTTCAATTTTTATTATTTTCCCAAAAAAATCAACTTCCAGTTAAACCGGAACAACTTTATTTCCTTCTTTCGAGTTACATCCGGTTTAACCGGAAGTTGATTTTTTTGGGAAGATAATAAAAATTGAAGATAGGGATATGTAAGCCGTTTTGCTCTAAGACGTACTGTTAGAAAGTTATAAGCTGTCAAAGTTCAAAAATGTCACTTTTTGAGAGTCAATATCTCGGAAACTATGAAGTATAGAATAATAGTGCATTTAATAAAAAATAATTATAATTTTATGTGGAATTTAAAAATGTAAAAATATACAGGGTGTTCCATTTAAAAAAATATCAAAGTGACCCCTAGTACTTTTGTTTGATGTTCAATTGTTTTTTGCTGAAGATATTCGAATTCGCGGGAGAAAATGACTTAAGATGGCTATTTCAGTTTTTTTTATAAAAGTACAGGAAAAGTCAAAAAATCGCCTTGTCTAGTCCTGGTTGGATAACCCTGTACAGGGTGGCCAACTAAAAATGCGAGGTACTGTATCTGAGAAACTATCCATCGTAGAGGCTTGCGGCAAAAAAAAATTATTACTAAAACGGCCAAGAGAAAAACCTGGAAAATATTTTTAAGTTTCTGAAATGGCCACTAGGGGGCGTAACTGCAATCTTGAATCTAAAAAGTGATGTTTCTGTAAATTCCGCTACATTAACCTAATAAAAAGAATCCTGATCTTTAAAGTCGAGAATAATCTGAACCTTTTTTGTTTGAGACTTTTTGCAGTATCTCTGTAAATAAAGTGGTGGGGGGTATTCAAACGTTTCCGTAAATAACTTCCTGTATCTTCGAATCGGCTAAGCCGATTTGAACAGACTTGGGCTCGTTAAAAGGAGCTATTCTTGGGCTACAAACGTCATTATATTTGAAGTTTTGTATGTTTCAAATATCGCCGCTAGAGGGCTTTTTTCGACATTCCAACAGAAATGGTTAACTTTCTCAACAAAATAAAATGCATTGGTATGATTTTTTTTTCATGAAAAAGTAGCTAAATGATGCCTAAACTAGCTAGCGAAAACCGCATCTCGATTAATTTAACCCAAAATATCGGCAATAGAAATTCCTTAAATTTTCATTTTATTGTAACTATATTTTTCTAGAATTCTTTCTATTATGTAAGTTGTGGCCCTAAAAAGGACCGATTTATAAAAGGAAGATTTTTAGTACCCCCGCAAATGCTCGAAATGCTGACCATCACGTTCTATGCACAAAAAAGACAATTAATAGAAGCAGGCCATGGAAACAGTGGCGCAACTACGGGGGGGGGCTAGGGGGGGCTAGGGGGGGGCTAGGGGGGGGCTAGGGGGGGGGCTAGGGGGGGGCTAGGGGGGGCTAGGGGGGGGCTAGGGGGGGGCTAGGGGGGGCTAGGGGGGCTAAAGCCCCCCCTTTGAAGTCCCTTCAAAACTTATTTTTCTCCAAATGACATTAAAAGCGGTCTTTTAATGACATCTGACAGACTCAAAAGGTGTATTTTTTCTGCCTAGTTAGAAAAAGTGGACTTTTTATGCCTAGGCAGAAAAAATACACCTTTTGAGCCTGTCAGGTGTCATTAAAAATTAAAATTTAAAACGACAAGTAAACACAACAATTCAATAAATGTCATAAATAACATACATAAATATAAAAAATACGATTTTGCGTGAAATTGGAACAAATTTGGAGAAAAAATTATATGTTTTACTAGGCAGAAAAGCAGATTTAATGCCTTGGCTGGTTTCTGCGCCTCGTCTATGAAACACCAGCCGCGGCATTAAATCTTGTGCTTTTCTGCCTAGTGAAACAATAGTTATTTTTCTCCAAATGACATTAAAAGACCGCTTTTAATGTCATTTGGATAAAAATAACTATTGCGCAATACAATGACAGAAAATAGACTAAATGGTCTAGCCCATTTAAACATCCATCGAGAAATACCAGTATCAGTTGATGAAGTGATAAAAGAACTTCAAAATCTGGGACCTCGTAGACTTCAGTTCAATTTGTAAAAGTTTCAATAAATACGTTATGTTTACACTTAGTTTAAAATAAAAGTTTGTAGTATTTGGCTAGTCTTTTTTTATTGTAGCGTGTTTTATTTAACAGCCGTGGAAAAAAATATTTTCTACGAAATAGTAAAGAAGATTTAAAATAATTATTTAAAGTAGGTATGTGTTTAACGATGTTTTAATATTCTACTTATCCTAGAAAGTGTAAAAAAAAATGTTAAGCACGTTAAAAATTTTAAAAAATCGTGAGGCTAATTATTATTTCTACAATTTTTTATGCTACCAAAAAATTAAAGGTAGCCTTTTTAGATTTTCTTTAATAGACCAAAAAAGGGCGTGGCAGCCAAGAAAAATTTGCCTGCGGCGCTTTTTTTAAGAAAGAAAGAATGATCCTCTCTGGTAGCCCCCCCTAGAACGAAATCCTGATTGCGCCGCTGCATGGAAACAAAACAAATAACTAATCAAAACATAAATAATATAAATTGTCAATACTTTTGCGTTACTTAGAGAAATTTTTGTGTTTACAAAATGCCTATCAAGCGGCGTAAACTCTCTTAGCTACTGCGGCGTTCTGAAGACATTCAAAATAAACCGGAAGCATAATATACAGCTTCATCATTCGTCAAACGCATTTTGTAAACACAAAAATTACTCAAAGTAACGCAAAACTTTGACAATTTGGATTATTTATGTTTTGATTAGGTATTTGTTTTGTTTCCATGGCCTGCTTCTGTTAATTGTCTTTTTTGTGCATAGAACGTGATGGTCAGCATTTCGAGCATTTGCGGGGGCATTAAAAATCTCCCTTTTATAAATCGGTCCTTTTTAGTGCCACAGCTTACATAATAGAAAGCATTTCAGAAAAATATAGTTACAATAAAATGAAAATTTAAGGGATTTTCGTATAAAATTTTCTATTGTCGATATTTTGGGTTAGGAACAAGATATCGAGATGCGGTTTTCGCGAGCTAGTTTAGGCATCATTTAGCTACTTTTTCATCAAAAAAAAAATCATACCAATGCACTTTATTTTGTTGAGAAAATTAAATATTTCTGTTGGCGATATGTGAAACTTACAAAACTTCAAATATAATAATGTTTGTAGCCCAAGAATAGCTCCTTTTAACGAGCCTAAGTTTGTTCAAATTGGCTTAGCCGTTTCGAAGATACAGGATGTTATTTACGGAAACGTTTGAATACCCCCCACCACTTTACTTTTAGAGATACGGCAAAAAGTGTCAAACAAAAAAGGTTCAGATTATCCTCGACTTTAAAGATCAGAATTTTTTTTATTAGGTTAATATAGCGCAATTTACAGAAACATCACTTTTTTAGATTCAAGATTGCAGTTACGCCCCCTAGCGGCCATTTCAGAAACTTGAAAATATTTTCCAGGTTTTTCTCTTGGCCGTTTTAGTAATAATTTTTTTTGCCGCAAGCCTCTACGATTGATAGTTTTCCAGATACAGTACCTCGCATTCTTAGTTGGCCACCCTGTATTGCATTAATTGTAAAATTATTTGATTATTTTCAAAGAGAAAGTGATGCCAGAAGACTCTTTTACCCTTCAACGCAGAAAACATAAATAATAAACATGAAATAAATATGGCAATGTTTTTATAAATACTCATCTGTTTTAGAGAGTTTCTAATGCTTTGGGAGTTTTGTGTTCCAACAGTCCAACGAATTAAGGCAAAGGGGATAGAGAAGGATGTAGATTTTAAAAATCGCAATAATTTAGGTAGTTTGTTATCCCGTGGTCGACAGGTTTACGAAATTAATAAACATAATATAAAAGAGCTTATTAATGGGATTTATGGGATGTATAGAGCAGGTGATCAGCTCAATGCAACTAAACGTAAAATCATTGATGGTGTTGAAATATCCACTGGTTCATTGTTGCACTGTTTAAAAAAATTAAATTTAAAGTGCGTAAATGTACTGTATCAAACAGGCGTTTTTTAATAATGCAATTACTTATTTTTATATTATTTTAATAGGTTGGACGAACTAGCATTGCAACATGGACATCGAGTTTTAAGAGTTCCCCCATATTATTGCCACTTTAATCCTATTGAAATGGTTTGGTCGGAATGTGCGCGCTATTATGATGCAAAAATAAGTTCTATGCATCCTGTAACAAATGACGTAGTTTTGGGTTTGTGGAATGAAGCCATAGAAAACGTAACAGTGGAAAAATGGAAAAATTATGTAACACACACTAATAAATTATAAATGCTTCAGATACTCTTCCTCTTATTATTAACTTGGACGGATCTGATTATGATAATGATCCGTGCGGAGATAATTTATGTTAATTATTAAAAACCTGTATTTTGTTGTGTTGTCATTTTTTATTATATTTTCTTCTTTACAATTTTATAAATAAGATGAAAATATTTAAAACAAAATTGATAGACTGATGCGCTAGAGATGCACTATTGGCCACTTTTGTCAATGTTGTTATTGTTTGCTTATCTAAAGGTAAATATCTATGGTTTTTACGAATTGTGGATTTCATTTAATGGGTAAAATAACCACCAATTGTATTTTAGAAGTAAAGGGGTTCCTGGCTTTTGGAAAGTATGGAAAAACATTCGTTATGAAGTATTTCCTTTATTAATAGCACAAAACTCAAATTATTAAAAATAGTTTTCTAAGGAAAAAAGGGTAGGTAGTTTTTTAAATTTATTTACTTACTAATAGATGGACGTACAATCGCTGTGGGAATTGCTTTAGAATGTTCTAAAACCAATTGTTCTGCTAAGGCTTTGGCAAAAGTATATGTATTGGGATGTTTACCCTAAAAGAAAAAAATATATCAACCCTTTAGACAAAAAACACAAGCACACGACGACTAATAAAAACATTGATGGATGGAGGGACAATAATAATCGTGTAGGGGTAATTTAAACATCAGTACTTGCGAGTAAGACCCTTTTACCATATTTTACAGTATCTAAGAAAAAATAATGACTGTAGGTACTACTTAATAAACGCCACTACTTAGAACGAAATAATAATAAAATATTTGAATGTTTGAAGGTTGGAGACAATGATGTTTCTTGAATGATGGAAGAGTTTTGGCCTTCCATTGTCTTTATTTGTTTTAAATCACAACGTTTCAACTGGTAAGTATCTCCAGTCGTCTTCAGATTAATACTAAATAAGTAAAGTAACTACAGGACTATTTATACTAGCTAGGTGCACTGAAGCATACTCTACAAGTATAATTCAGATAAATTACAAACGTTAATAAGATACTATAGGTAGAAAAAGCTTTTGTTTTGTTGGTTTAAATAGAATAAATATTATTATTTCGGGTCTTTGTATTTAGTAGGTACCTACTTATTTTAATGCTGCGGTGACAAAATTTAGAATGATTGTGGGGCAATCTCGCTTTCTTTTCCACGCATCGCGCATCGGCCATTCATACGTAGTAACAAAAACAGCAGTAGTAATCGAACAAACCCTTTTTTTTCGGTGAGTAATCGTCGTATTTGTTTTTGCGATGTCGTGGTTAGTCGTCGGAATACTCGTATTTGTACGTATTTTGTGTTGTTTCTTTTTTAGTGTTTTGTAAAGGATTTTTCATTTTATTGCAAGTACTTTACAAAATATGGTGCTTTAGTGTAAGATTTGTGGAAAAATAGATTCTTTTAATCCGAAATTATCTTTCACAAGTAAAGTTATAATCTGTAGAATGTGGCCATTATTTGGTGTAATAATCAGGAAAAGAGTAAATAAAAATAATTGAAAATTTCTAACGCCCAAATTATTAACAGGTTCTTGTTGACGTTTTTAACTGTAAGGTAACTTCTAAGGATGTCATTATTGAAACAATTAAAGGTGTCATGGTAGTTAGGTATAAATATATAATAACGGGTATAATCGGATCATTAATCAATAAAACCATTTATTTTCTTATTCAAATTAAAACGGACTTAAAATTATTCAATTTTTGTGTTCTTAATTACATTTATGGTTACCTACATATCCAGTTCTTAATAAGTTTAAGTAAAAAACAATATCCTAATTGACAAATTGGTTTAGGCTTTCGCGGCCACTCGGTGAGCTAGTGTAGTCATCATTCGACTGACTCAGTCTACTTCCAGCACCGGAGATGGAAAGACCTCTGAAGAAGCTCGCCACTCGTGCTAGCGAAACGTTAGTAAGCAATCCCAACCGACGACGGCCTTTAGACCCGAATGATGACTACACTAGCTCAATATCCTAATTAGCTAACGATTACATCATGTGTCTTTTTTTCGGTATAACTAGCTTGTACTTTACAAATGTTTAATAGGTTGTATGTTAAAATGTCTGTTTCACCTATTCATGCGTCGATTCACGACACACTGTATATCCTAATAACTCAAATCTTACAGTGTCAGAATTAGTATTCTCTTCATATATATAAACCTTAATCAAGAATAAAATTGTATCATTAACGGGTAATAGTTTGTTTCCAAATTTTCTTTTACCATTCAATACAGCTACTAAAATACTAAAATCCTAGGAACATATTTTTTGGGTATATACACGGTGAGTCGGGAGGAACGGACCAAATTTCAGGAGTGAATTATACACGCGAAAACAATGTAAAAAAAAACCATATGTTCTTATCCGATATTCATTTGTTTTCAAGTTATAGCGCAATATCAATTTTTTTTCTACGTTCCACTTTTATTAAAATTTTCACATTATTAGAGTATGCCATGCTTAAGATTCTAAACTATTTTACATCTATGTTGTCTTGACAATGTGTCTGTGTATTGTGGCAGTAATTAAACGTTTATTTTCAAGTTTGAGTGATTAAAGTGATACAAAATGCCAAATACTTATTCAAATTTAGAATATGCAAATATGGTGTTTATTTATGGTTTCTGTAATGGAAGTGCTTCAGCTGCTGTTGAAGAATATCGTCAATTCGTCAACGGTATCCACATCACAGACATCCGACTAGAAACGTATTTATCAGAGTTTGTAACAATTTGTGCGAGAATGGTAAGCTTCCCAGTGCCAACAATACATCTGAACGAGCTACTTGACAAGGATTAGGAGAAGTATATAAAAAATATTCTGGATTTAGTAGAAGAAAATGCAACGACCAGCTCACGAAGAATTGGTACTCAATTGGGCATTCCACAAAAAAAGAGTATTAAACACACTCCACGAGCAAGACTTATATCCATACCATGTACAGAGAGTACAGTACCTAAAACAGGAAGATTATGCTAAACGTATTGAATTATGTCTGTGGATAAATAATCATCGTGTTGTATCGCGTATACTTTTTACACATAAGGCAACATTCACCCGTGACGGTATTAATAATACTCGTAACTCTCATGTATGGTCAATCGAAAATCCCCACGCAACAGTTGAAAGTAATTTTCAACATAAGTTTTCGGTTAACGTGTGGTGTGGTATGCTCGATAGCTATTTAATTGGTCCTTTCATTTTGGAGAATCGCCTTACAGGAGACAACTACCTAATTTTTTTACAACATGAGTTACAAGGACTACTAGAGGATGTTCTTGTAAATATCAGAAGGCTCCTGCACATTTTGCTCGTCAGGTCAAGCAACATTTAGACGAAACATTTCCAGGGCGTTGGATTGGTCGCGGTGGTCCTATTAATTGGCCTCCAAGATCTCCAGACCTCACAGCACTAGATTATTGTTTATGGGGTTGGTTTAAAAATGAAGTGTACAAAGTAAAAGTGGACACTCGGGATGCACTAATTCGACGTACTTATTAGAAATACTGCAGCCAATTTTAAAGAAGAAAGACATGAAGTAATTGGAATAGCAATATCTATTCATCTTCTTCGTAGACGAAGCAGAAAATGTTTAGAAGTCAATGGCGGTATTTTTGAACGTTTATTAAAAGAACGCTATGATTAGGAAACCGTTAATATATGAACTTTTCTTTATTTGGTATTACGCTATAACTTGAAAACAAATGCTTATCGAATAAGAACATATGGGTTTTTTTTAATTTTTTTTGCGTGTATATTATGCTCCTAAAGTTTGGTCCGTTCCTCCCGACTCACCAATATAATTATTATAAAATGAAGAAAATGGCCCTGTCATGAAGAATATTTTCAAAATATTAATATTTATATACTTTACAAAAAAAAAGGAAAATAGAGGAGACACCATAGAATAAACAGGTTTTGAAAGTATTTATTGGGCTATATTCATCAGAGACTGATATTAAAATAATTAATTCATTTTTATTACTATTGTTTTCATTATTGTGATAATTATTATTAAAGTTAATCACACAGTTATTATACAAAAGATGGATGTGCGTTTGACAGAAAAACTATAAAAGCTGAAATAATAAAACCTTATTGGCTAAAAATTATAGGCCTCAAATTTTCCATGAAGGACAACTTAATATTGTTATTTTTTCCTGATAACTGTGATACCACTAAAGCTGCTTATTAGAAAATAATAAAATTTGGTGTGTCAGTCGATCATCCAAGAACCTTCAAAAGATCAAATTGTAAAATTAATAAATGAGCCAATATTTGAGGGTATATAGCCAAATTTACATGGGATTTCCCATAGTTATATAGTCTGGAAAAGCACCACCCGATATACTTACTACTAATTTAGCAGAAATCGATTCTATAACATCATCTGGAAGATTTTCTACCATGTTCATGATAGCATAGACATCATACGGAGGTTGGTAAACTTGCTCGTCCACCATCTTTTTGTCTGAGTTTGAAAATGCGGTCGAAACATGAACGCAACTCTAAAATACAATTAATACCATATTTATTTATTTTACATTAAGGAATACCGTGTGAGTAAAAATTATTTGCATCAAAGAGGGCCTTGCATCTAAGGACGTAATGCTTAGCCGTAGAGCTTAATACCTGTTGGGTGTCAGTAAGTACCTGAAATAACAATCAATTAGTTATTCCGTCATCTTTGACAGTTGTTACAAGTAATTTGATTCATCGCTAATGTTTCCAATTTCTTGAACAATTCACACAATGGGCTTTATGAAACAGCACAATACATTCATGGTTGAAGCGTATTTTCGAAACGGGGTTAGAGTAAATGGTGAGTGGCAATACATTCCGGGTTTGTGCATAGACAATTTTCACGAACATTTTCCTAACGTTGCTTTTATTGCTGGGGATTTTTACCATTGCCTGAAAAGAACCGTGGCTGTGTTTAGGGAAACAGGTTCTATACAGCACAAAAAAGGAGCAGGAAGACCATCTGATCTAAGAACAGAAGAACTTGTTGCAAACGTTCGTGAAATAATGCAAAATACGCCAACAAATTGTATAAGACGCCTGTCCCAAGAAGTGGGAATATCTTATGGAACATGCAGGACTATTCTTAACAAGCAGCTAAATTTATTTCCTTATAAAGTGCAAGTATTCCAAGAAATACAAGCCGCAGATTTTGAAAGACGCAGGAATTACTCTCAATGGTTTACCCAAAATTTATTGGAAAGAAACGATTTATTAGATCTGACATTTTTTTCGGATGAAGCCTGGTTCCACCTCTCCGGTTATGTGAATTCTCAGAATACACGCATGTGGAGTGGTGAACATTCCCATTTTTTTGTCCACATTGCACCCTCAAAAAATTGGTGTCTGGTTAGGTGTTTCCCGAAGAAGAATTGTTGGTCCTATTTTTTTCCATGGCACAGATACAGCACAGCGGTGTAGAGACAATATTTTGAATCCATTTGTGGAGCAATTACTTGACGACGAACTATACGTTTTGGATATTTCAACAGGACGGTGCAAAAGCCCATACAGCCGTCGAAACTATTAATTACTTACGCAATTTGTTCGATGACAGATTGATCAGTTTTCGATCAGATTGAATTCCCACCTAGATCACCTTGTTTAACGGTTATGGGTTACTTCGTTTTTCATCATTTAAAGAACACTATTTTTAAAACACCAGTTGCAAATTTAGAACAATTACAAGAAAGGATTAACCAAGAATGTGGTAACATTTCTCCAGAGTCAACACTTTCGAAAATATGAAGAGGCGTGTGAATTTATGCTTGGAGCATGGCGGTGGCCAATTTCAGCAATTTATGTAATTATTTTTCTTTTTCTATCTGTATATTCTTACTTTGTTAATTTTGTAAACAACAAAAATAAATTTGTATTTGTCTACCTACTTATTTTATTACTCATTAGTTTGGCATATCATGTCATAATATGAATTTGACAAAATTTTAACCCAGATTTGGTTAGATATATCGTCCCCATATCATTGTGATCTAAACCAAGCCCTACGTTTTTTGTTGGAGTTTTCTGCAAATAAGTCTTGATGCGTTAGAAATTGCGATAGGGTTGTAATTAGGACAAATGTTTAATTTTTAATTCTGCATTTAAAAGATACAGAGATTCCCATTTGAAATAAGAAAAATAAATTGCTTTAAAGTTTACAAAGTTTGACACTAAACTTTGGATACACTGTACAATTCGTATTAGTAAAACTTGGTTAACGAGACTGTTAGACTTTATTTAATAAGTATATTTGTATAATTTTATTAACGAGGCAATATTTTTATTTTTTATTAATTTTTAAAACCAGTGGTGCAAAACTGATAATTTTTAGTTTTTTTTTCGCCTATAATAATACTGAATCGATTTTAATATATAGGTAATAGGTAATTATAGGAGGCACCCAAATAAGTAAGAAGAGTTTAGGAGGAACCCAAATAAGTAAGAAAATATATGGCGTGTAATCTAAAAAATACATCCTTATGAGGTCACACTTTTTTGGAACACCATATTATGAAAAAAAAATGTTTTCCTGAAATGCGCACCAAGATACAGGTAAGGTCTGCAAAATATCAAAATCCTACCTTACTTAATAAGTGAGCTATAAAAGACGGGAGGTGAGGTGCAGGACCTTGTATATTAGTATAAACCGACCTTTAAACAAAAATAAATACAAAGCGGTTAATGGCATTATTTGCCGATTTTTTTGTTGTTGTAAATTGTATTAAGTACTTTAAATGTAACAACGACAATAAAGACAAAACCTGCTTTCTTACCTTCAATTTTTTCATTTTCTCGCACATTTCCAACATTTTTTTTGTTCCTAGCGTATTCAAAGTAATGGCTGTCTTTAAGTCCTCGTTAAATCTAAAAAAAAATGTAATTAGAAAAATAGTCTTACCTACCACATTTTAGAAGAAAAAATGTAATCCTGTAATATTAAGTAGGCAACTATAATTAATCAATTGAAAGATGACTGCAGTACTATATTGCAATGGATATTTAGATACCATAATTACACCTTCCCTATAAATTCTACATCAAAATTGTATTATACTAAGTGGCACTACTTGAAAAATAGTTCTCGGAGAGTATCCGTAATTAAAAGAAGATATTGTGGCATATCGGCAGTGGCGGCTCGTGCCATTTTAGTGAAGTAGGGCCAGGTAAACCCTTAGCGCCGCAGGCAAAATTTTTTTGGGTGCCACGCCCTTTTTTGTTAATAGTTCTTGCTTTTGAAGTAGGGAAAATAAGCAAAAAGGCACCTTTTAATGTTAATTTTACCAAGCATACTGAAATTAAATATATTGTTTAAATGTACCTTTGATTTTTCATGTGTCTTCATTTTTTCCCAGATATGGACCAAATCATCTGTACCTTTTTGGGACCAAGTTTAGTCCCCACCAAATAAAACACACATAAAACAAAATAGTCTATTAGATTCACCACAACCGCACACCCTATCTAATATTATTCATTTATGTATTTCTAAAATAAAATTAACATTAAATCAGCCGGCCGAACGAAAATTATTTAGTTTACAAACAACCTAACCTAATACAAACAAATCGCGACGCGACGCGGACAGGGACAACTACTGTTAAAAAAAACGTCTAACGTCAAACGAAGAGCCTGGCTACTCAGAGATTTTTTCCTGCTTGCATTCAAGGTCATTTTCCAATGTTTTTTATTGATGTGTTATGGCGATTTCGTCATCACTTGGGGCCTCCGCCGTGTGGCGCGAAAGCTACGTTACCGTTTTACGCATAATCGCTTCCTAAATAGATGGAAATTTGCACCCGACTGTGTTCCATTTTTAAATTATTTTGGTAATTGCTTTGAAAATGAGAATATTAATTTTAATAGGTTTTGGTAATTTGTAAAGGGCAGGACGCTGGACTGGACAGGAGGGCAGGTAGTGCCATGGCACTGTGGCTCTACCCCACCAGCCACCACTGCATATCGGACAAGTGTTTAACTGTTCTTTTTATGTTGGAATACACAGGCATCCAAGTTTAATGGATACCCTGGGGCGGGGAGACCACGACGGCCGTTTCGTCCTTGTTAGGACTCTACGGGCAGCCATAACCCAAGCAATCCCATCAATAGCTGTAAGATGTATTAAAAGCCTTTTACAAAAGTAAAGCCGACAGCACAAAATATGCATGGTTAAAGTGTATTTTCGAAATGGGGTTAGAGTAAATGGTGAGTGGCAATACAATCCGGGTTTGTGCATGGACGATTTTCACGAACATTTTCCTAACGTTGCTTTTATTGCTGGGGATTTTTATCATCGCCTGAAAAGAACTGTGGCTGTGTTTAGGGAAACAGGTTCTATACAACACAAAAAAGGAGCAGGAAGACCATCTGTAAGAACAGAAGAACTTGTTGCAAACGTTCGTAAAATAATGCAAATTACGCCAACAAATTGTATAAGACGCCTGTCCCAAGAAGTGGGAAGATCTTATGGAACATGCAGGACTATTCTTAAGAAGCAGCTAAATTTATTTCCTTATAAAGTGCAAGTATTATAATTTTGTAAACAACAAAAATAAATTTGTATTTGTCTACTTATTTTATTACTCATTAGTTTGGCATGACATGTCATAATATGAATTTGACAAAATTGCAACCTAGATTTGGTTAGATATATCGTCCCCATATCATTGTGATCTAAACCAAGCCCCACGTTTTTTAATCCAAGCCCTCTTTGATGCAAATAATTTTTGCTCGCACGGTACAAGAACCTTCAAAAAAGTCTAATACAATTTTGATGTAAAATTAATAGGGGAATCAACATTCCATGGGGTTTCCCATGGTCAGTCTCGCGATGCACCACTCGGTACCTAGAGTGTAATTGGTAATTAAAGATGCACAAGTTTGCACTATAGTACCGTAGTTACCTTTTAATTTATTAATTATAGGTGCCTACTTGACAATCTTGATATTACGGGATTACATTTTTTTCTTTCTTCTGGATGTACTGAATTTATTCCAAGCTACAAACTCTCACTGTAGAGTTTATATTAAAATATATGGTTCAATCCTGTATTAAATAAATTACTTATAAGTAATATTAGTAGGAATTATATATACAGTGTGTGTATAAAGTCTGGAAACGGCTTAATAACATCACAATTTACTGGCCGAGTTAAACTAAATTTGGTACAGTTGTGTAAGAGGATCTAACGCACCGAATGACGATATTGGCGTTGTTGCCAGCTTTTTAGTTTGTCTGGAATTCGAACGAATTTTATATTTTTAAATATAACACCCTGTATATTTTTACATTTTTAAATTCCACATAAAATTATAATTATTTTTTATTAAATGCATTATTAGTCTATACTTCATAGTTTCCGAGATATTGACTCTCGAAAAGTGACATTTTTGAACTTTGACAGCTTCTAACTTTCTAACAGTACGTCTTAGAGCAAAACGGCTTACATATCCCTATCTTCAATTTTTATTATCTTCCCAAAAAAATCAACTTCCGGTTAAACCGGATGTAACTCGAAAGCAGGAAATATACTTGTTCCGGTTTAACTGGAAGCTGATTTTTTTGGGAAGATAATAAAAATTGAAGATAGGGACATGTCAGCCGTTTTGCTCTAAGACGTACTGTTAGAAAGTTAGAAGCTGTCAAAGTTCAAAAATGTCACTTTTCGAGAGTCAATATCTCGGAAACTATGAAGTATAGACTAATAATGCATTTAATAAAAAATAATTATAATTTTATGTGGAATTTAAAAATGTAAAAATATACAGGGTGTTATGTTTAAAAATATAAAATTCGTTCGAATTCCAGACAAACTAAAAAGCTGGCAACAACGCCAATATCGTCATTCGGTGCGTTAGATCCTCTTACACAACTGTACCAAATTTGGTTTAAATCGGCCAGTAAATTGTGATGTTATTAAGCCGTTTCCAGACTTTATACACACACTGTACTATTTATAAAGTAAGGCGTTATTATTTCTTTTGTAGCAGGGTAGGCATACTGCCTCCCCTGACGAGCCGCCTATGGTATGTTTAATTTAAGTAATAATAAGCGTTAAAAATACGAAATAGAAAATAGCAATTAAGAAATTGAACAAAAACTATAATATTTCTATAGTTTGCTTTTATATATTGCTTTTTATACAGGGTGTTTCAATAAAAACTCCCAGGCCAATTATTTCGAAAACTAAAAGTGACATGTAAATTCTGTAAACGCCAGTTTTTAGCCTCTATGATTGGCTTCACAACTGTGCAAAGAATGTGTTTGAATAATACAAGTTGTAGGTGGCGCCACGGTGCAAAGCAATTTTTCGATGACAGGAACTTTTAAATGTTGTGGTTCTTAAAGATAATTAATTTTTAATCAAATTATGTCCCATGAAAAAGCGCTACACGAGCGTTTTATCACTAAAATTATCATTACCAAAATTAAATTAAAATCTGCTAAAGGATATTAAAAATATTTATAATTAAAATACTCGTTAAAGTTATTTAAAAAAAAAAACTTAACCCTAAATATCTCCTTTCATGTTGGATTTATCAAAATTTTTTATGGGACATAATTTGATCAAAAATTAATCATCTTTAAGAACGGCAACATTTAAAAGTTCCTGTCATCGAAAAATTTCTTTTTTTAAAACCGACCAGAAAATTTACACTTTCTGGACAATTTTTCGTCTAGAAAATAACGTTTTTCCGATCGCAAGACCGGAAAAGTGACATTAGAGACCGGAAAAATATTTTCCGGACTCTAATGTCACTTTTCCGGTCTCTAATGTCACTGTCACCCTGTTTTTTGTTTTTCCAATCGCTCTTTGATAATACAAGATACCTTGAGTTCGTTATTATGACAACAACATTTCGATGTATTGTCGAGTGACAGTTGGTTGATTTTTAATTTTGTCCTTTATGTCAAACTTGTTTCGCGTAGATTATAAAATATATATAAGTGTCGGTCTTAAAAAAAATATTGTACGTCACGCAACCCAAAATTAGTGTTTTCCAGGTCTCTCCAAGCTTCCAGGACTCGCCTATGGCTCGCCCTGGAAATGCTTGTCTCAACCTGAAAAACACTACTTTCCGGTCTTGTAACGTAAATTACTATTGCACCGTGGCGTCACCTACATCTTGTATTATTCAAACACATTTTTTACACAGTTGTGAAGCCAATCATAGAGGCTAAAAACTGGCGTTTACAGAATTTACATGTCACTTTTAGTTTTCGAGATAATTGGCCTGGGAGTTTTTATTGAAACACCCTGTATACTATACTATATACTAAATACTGATGTCATACTTTACTGTAGCCGCTGAATGGAAAACTATGTCAATATTCTCAATAAGGAAATTTCTGTCTTCATCTGACAATCCTAGGTTTGGTAGACCTACATCTCCTGGAATCGCCTTAACTTTTTCAAAAGCGTCTGGATTTTTGTCTCTTATTCTATTAAATACCTGAAAAATGTGTTCAATATTTGAAATCCGCGACAAAGGTATAGTATTTAAATGGGACACCCTGTTTATTATATTATTTGATATTCTAGGAGATCACCCGAAGCCTACCATACCTCAAAGATTTTATCCAATACTCTCAAATATAGGTTGTCCTATTTAAAAAAATTACTGCCCACTACAATTACAAAGCTTGACAAATTGTTAATAAATCGAATAAAAAATCAAATCGAATTTTACAACATACAATGTTAAATTAATTTTATTCAACAATTCCGTTTTACTTGCATTAATTACTAATATTCATATGTAATACAACAAAACGAAAAAATATTCATAAGTTATATCACAAGAGGTGAATATTCTAAATAAAATATTTACCTCGAGTGGTATATGTTGAGATTATATACCAAAAAAAAAGAAAAAATACAACGAAATGCAAGATTTTTAAAATGATTTATGTAGCTACTAGAAAAACGGACAAAACGAAACAAAACCTAAACAATTGACAAAGTAATAAAACTAACAGAAAATTAGTTATAAGTATTATTGTTAAACACACAGTTATTATAATAAACAGTAGTGGCTTGCTGGTGTTGCTGGAAACTCTTCGAGCTGCAAGAGACTGGAGCTTCGTGTTGGTCCAACCCATTAGTTGGAGGGTGACCTCTTAAACCTTGAATAGTGTTTTCGTGATGAGTTTTGTCCATCTGCAAGTATGGCTTTATGGATGCAGCACTACTATGTCCAGTTATTTTTATAAGAGTTTGTTCGCTCACACCTGCTTTGCTTAATGTAGAGACAGCTGTGGCTCGATTGGAATGGTTTGTGATTTTTTCTTTCTCAGTATCTAGTCCAATTTTTTGTGCTGCTTGTTTTGTCCAATTAGAAAGAGCATTTTTTCCAATGGGACAGTTTTTGTACCAATTTCCCATTTTCCAATTTGGATTTACTGTCAGGAATAGTCTTTGGGTAGTTATATTTTGCCCTCTTTTTGAAATTAGTTTTCTGTAAAGGCGAACTGGACATAAATCGGCATCTTTTGTGTTTGCCACTAACCATTTTGAATTTGAAAGCTTCTTGTCTCCGCCTTGGGATGTTTTTGAAAAGATTGGGTTATATTCCATTCTATTACTTTTTGTACCATCGCTATAATATTCTTCTTTGAAATACGTATTTAGGCATGTCTCGGCTTCTCCTCCTCTCCATGCTAATTCCACAGCCGCTATTTGATAGAACTTTTTCTGTAAATCCTCGGGGTTATTTTCGTCAAAAATTTTTACCATCTTTTTGTACTCGTCGTAGGTTAGTGCTCTTGCACTTTTCCGGTGATTTTTTGGATCAGCCTGAAGCAGTTTTCTTTTAGAATTTCTAGTCATACGTGCTTTTTGGAATTCAGGATCTTTAAAAGGATCAAATTTAATGTTGTATTTATTGAAGTACCTTTCTTGAAGCAGTTGGGCTGTTTGGTTCCACATTGTCTTGATAACCCCTTCCTTGTAGTCAGAACCATCTTTTTTCTTCATATTAAAACTCCAGTCTTCCAATATAGCGGCAAGCTGTATTATAGTTGTATTTTTGGTCAATATATACTGCCGTGTTTCGCAGAATTTCTCGAATTGGGTCCATATATACTTTTTTTGTTTTTGTTGTATTTTCTGGGATAGTCTTTTCAGCGTTTTTTCTTATATTTTCGACTGAAACATTACCGAATCGGCAAGATTCCATTTTTAAAAAAATGTGACATGAATCTGACAACATCAAAAACTTTATTTGTTGAAAGGGATTTTTGTTATTATAGAAACGGTCTATAGCAACCATAAAATATTTTAAACTTGTTATGATGTTGTTATGCATTGGCATTGTTGTGGCAGGTGGCCCGGGGTATATCCACTTATGCGGGGTATATTCAGTATAATATGCATCTGATTGGTCGCAAAACAGCGTTTAATTGGTCAGAATCGGATTGAGGTATATAATCACCTCTATATTCAAGTTATATCCCAAAAATATAATACATTATAAAAAATTATTGTCGCTTATCTGTAAAGGATGTAGGTGTTTATCAAGATATCTAGTTATGTCTGCATAATATTTAATTACAAGGTTTTCTTTATCTTCTGCTGATCCATATAACCAATAAACAAAATTGAAAATATAATTTATTTTGCATATATACAGGGTGTCCAAAAAAAGGTTAATCTAATAACCAATATATAATAAATGTAATAAAAAATAATACGACTTTTAATAAAGCCATTTTTCATAATGTTCGATGTTCGATATACGGGCGGAAAAGTTTGAACTTAATTCGAGTATTAATTTCTTATTTGGCACATTGCTTCAACCTAAAGAGTTACATCGTTTTAGAAAAACAAATCAAAAACACTTGTCAAATATTCAAAATAGGGGTTCCAGTAGCCGCTTACCCCCCTCTATTTTTTAGTGCGTCGCCAGTGACTCCCGAACTATATTTTTTAGGTAATTAATTGTTTTTAATTATTTTTTCTTCTATAAAATTTAAATAAAATGATGCGTTTTTGAAATAATTTGAAAAGTATGGATCCTTAAACGGTAATATCATAATTTTCTGCTTCAACTTAATATAAACAGGCTATAAAAACAACGAATTTTGGGCGTGGCTTAAAACAATTTTTCGCCTGCGGCGCATTACCTGCGGCACTTTCCCTTCAGTGCTTCAACTATTTTATTACCCGCGGATCGCCACTGCTTCCAGGTGTCCCAAATTATAAAGAGTATGATAAAATTAGGATAATTAAGTTATTCAAATTTAAAAACTTTGATCTAAGATATTTAATTTGAAGAAATAGTCCATGCTTTAAGTGGAGTTAAAAGTATAAAAAGGAAAGAAAAAACTAAAAGTCTTCCTCCACAAAATTTAATAGAACAAGAATTTGTTCAGATGTCTCCACATATTTCGAACGTAGAAACGTTCATCATCAGGAGACAGAAAATTATATTGCTGATAGTTTTAGCAGAAGAGAAAATGATAAGTGGTATAAAACCTTAATGGAGCTTTTATGGAATTAAAAATTGGTGTGTCGAAGAGAGAGATCTGCCTCGATTAATGGGACCGAATTATACAGCTGAGTCGAATGCCACATCTACCTGAATATCGAGCGGTTTGTTTTCTATTCTTAAGCTGTTCTTGTCTATTTAGTTTATCAAAACAAAGATAGCAATATAATCCGTCGAGTCTGACGAATAAAATAATTGCGAGGATAATGGGATGACGTAATAAGGTTTTGATCTCATATTTTTAAACGTTCTACTTGCTCTTATTATTGTCTTTAGGAAAGGTTTGTGTATGACCCTCTAGGAAGATTTTTATTATTGGGATGTATTTGCAGAAGGTTCTAATTCAGGATGTTAATGCTGAATATGATGAATTCGATTATAGTAAAAAGGCCCATTTTCGGACATCAAAATCGAAAAACACTTACTGGATTTTTAAATAATTCTTTAAGTCTGTGTTCAATTGCCATGCCTCTCTTCGGCCTTATTAATAAGAATATGGCGTCAATTTTATCGCATGTCCTTAACAGTTTCTCCACAAGAGCTTTTCCCACAAAACCTGAAAGAAATATTAACATTATAGAATTAGAGATAGAATTTTAACAATCCATTTCTTAATTAAATTTTAGGATGATTTAGAAATAAGTAAAGTATACCGGGTGTCCACGGAAGGTGGCTCGCCACTCTAATTTTTTTGTTTTTCAAGATAATGAAATAAAATTCGGGAGATTTGTATACGACATAAAACTGCATTATTTGACAGGTGACTCAACATTATGGAACTTCCGGTTTAACCGGAAGTGACATAAACTTTAGATTTTTAAATGGGACACCTGGTATATTTTTACTTTTTTTTGACTCCATATAACAATCTTAATACAACGATGTGTCACTTGTCACTTTTTGTCACCAAGAAAATATTTTTTTTCGAAATTTACTGTTTTATCTAGAGGGCTCTATGAATACCTTAAAATCACTTATTTCAGTTCTTTAATCTTGGGCAAAATACAAATTTACTATTTTTGGTCCAATGCTATGTGCTATGTAAAATTTAATCTTTAAAGTTATATAACTTATTTTTTTTAAATAGCAACATGGTGGCTCGTCGGGTTAAGAAAAAAGAGGATTTTATTACGATTATTTTGATACCATACACTATTAGGTTTAAGAAAAGCTGCCATTAAAAAACTTTAAAAGTTAACGTAGAACTTTCCTAAAATTAAGCATCTTTTGAGAATAAATTTAGATTTAAATGCGTCAAGTAGCCTGTGACCAGCAAAACTGATAAAACAAAATTATGCCTTGAGGAAAATTGAAATGCCAACAGCTTCTGCCAAAGTAAATTAGTTTGTTGTTTAAAAAACATGGAAAATAATAGTCTTACAAGGAGTTAAAAAGTTGATAATATTATTAGTGTTTGGAGAATGTAGAAATAATTCAACCGATGCTGCACGACTTTACGCACAAAGATATTTTAATCGGCGTCATCCAACCCAGCACTATGAGGTACCCAAAACTGGTTCCGAAAATGCGAAAGCCTGACAATAATATCTAACATATCAACTTTTTCACTTCTTGTAAAACTAGTATTTTCGATGTTTTTTAAACAACAAACTAATTTACCTACTTTGGTAGAAGCTGTTGGCATTTCAATTTTTTTTAAGGCATGATTTCGTTTTATCAGTTTTGCTGGTCACAGGCTACTTAATGCATTTAAATCTAAATTTATTCTTAAAAGATGCTTCATTTTAGAAAAGTTCTAAGTTTTTAACTTTTTAAAGTTTTTTAATGGCAGCTTTTCTAAAACCTAATAGTGTATATGGTATCAAAATAATCGTATTCATAGCCCTCTAGATAAAACAATAAATTTGGAAAAAAAATATTTTCTTGGTGACAAACAGTGACAAGTGACACATCGTTGTATTAAGAATGTTATATGGAGTCAAAAAAAGTAAAAATATACCAGCTGTCCCATTTAAAAATCTAAAGTTTATGTCACTTCCGGTTAAACCGGAAGTTCCATAATGTTGAGTCACCTGTCAACAATGTATGTCGTATACAAATCCCCCGAATTTTATTTCATTATCTTGAAAAACAAAAAGTTAGAGGGGCGAGCCACCTTCCGTGGACACCCGGTAGGTACATTGTTTTTGCCAATGAGGGTCAACCGTATAGATATAATATTATCACTAGTAATCTCTAGTGTTTCACGAGACGAAAAATCTCGTACTCAAATTGAGGAGTCGATATTTCCCAATCACAAGTTAAGGTCGTTACGCTGCCAGTTCGGTTTGGGTGTGTTCGGGTGTGTTCGGGTGTTCCGGTTTATTTGCGCCATAAAAAATATCTAAATATTCTTTTACTTCAATTTCATTCTTAGAATTATTTCACTAGAAAGTTCTAATCAGGAAATTATTAAGACATGGGGGATTTAAATTGCAAATAAAGTTCAGCCAACAAGTCTGCAAGACAAATTTGGGTTTTATTTGTTTTAAAATAAAAAGCAGTGGCGTAGCCAGGTGGGGGCCTGGGAGGCGCCTGCCCCCCTCCCGCCCCCCTTGCATGGCGCCCCTTGCCGCTTGGTGCCCGTATGCAAAATAAAAATATACTTTAATTACACATAAAAACTCGACTTACACAAGTCCTCAGATACAAAATGAAATCTTAGGATTGTTGGCAAATGAGGTCTTGAGTAATATTACCAGGGATATAAGGAAATTAGTGTATTTTACCCTTATTGTGGATTCGACCCAGGATATCACAAAAAAAGAACAACTTTCCTTATCCATTCGGTTTGTGAGTGTAATCGGATATCCTGAAGAAAGATTTTTAAAATTTGTTGATATACCCAGTGGATCAGCCGAAACATTTTACAACGTGATCAAAAAGGAGTTAGCCAGCTTAAATTTAGATTTAACATTATGTCGGGGGCAGGCTTACGATGGAGCTAGTGCAATGTCAGGGCATTTGAATGGTTGGCAAAAGAAAATAAAAAACGATGTGCCTGAGGCTATATTATAATATGTACATTGTTGTGCACATAAACTAAATTTAGCTTTAGTAGATTCAGTAAATTCATGTGTAGCAGTAAAATTATTTTTTGGGGGCCTCGAAAAAATATATGTTTTTATTACAGAAAGTTTTCTGAGACTTAAATGTT
Organism: Polydrusus pterygomalis; assembly: GCA_963969555.1. Taxonomy (NCBI): domain Eukaryota; kingdom Metazoa; phylum Arthropoda; class Insecta; order Coleoptera; family Curculionidae; genus Polydrusus; species Polydrusus pterygomalis. Next base: position 18,382,376 of record OZ018385.1, on the reverse strand, counting down.
TCCAAGACATTCAAGAAAATTATGACAAAATGTTAAGTCTAAAAAAACTATCAACGACTCGTTGGGCAAGTCACACCAGAGCTGTTAATTCTATATTTGACAACCTCCCCGCTATAATAGATTTAGTTATTTATTTGTGTGTTGACTGGGTGCGTCTCGCTATGTGACCCTGTATGTGTATTTTCATAATCTGTAAGTTTTAGGACATCTAATTACTTAAGTTCGTCCTTTTTAAAAAAAGGATTTTTATAAAAAAAAAATGTATTGCATAACTTTTCCTTTCCTTTACTTACAGCTACGCCCTGAAGATGACTTATATAAGTCATAACGCGTAGGCAATTTTAGTATTTTCTAAATATAAGTAGGGTAGGAAGGCCGGTGCTCACTGCTCCCCCCACCACACTGCTCCCCCATCACTTTTTTGATCCGCCCACTTGTGGTGGGGGTGCATTGAGCACCGGCCACCTTGTTATTGGTCGACCCCCATCCATTTCAGGCCACACCCCCTTCCTACTTCCGCACCTCCCTCAACATTTTTGATTGGTCGACCCCCCTCCATTTGAATATCCCTCCCATACCATAAAGGCTCCTGATTGGTCATTCCCCCTCCTATGACTCCGCCCACAAGCTTCCAATTTATCATACCTAAGTACCGTCTATGATATTAGCACCCCCCACCAATACCCCCACTTCTGGTAAGGGTATGGAGCATCAGTGGGGTAAAAAGGCCGGTGCTCACTGCATCCCCACCTCACTGCACCCCCACCACTTTTTTGATCCGCCCACTTGTAGTGGGGGGTGCATTGAGCACCGGCCACCTTGTTATTGGTCGACACCCCCCCTCCATTTCATATAGGCCACGCCCCCTTCCCACTTCCGCACCTCCATCCACTTTTTTGATTGGTCGACCCCCCTCCATTTGAATATCCCTCCCATACCATAAAGCCGGTGCTCACTGCACCTCCCCCTACTCCCCCCCCCCTACTCCCCCCACCACCACCACTACTCCCTCCCTGCCCACTTGTGGGGGTGGGGGGGGAGTAGGGGGGAGTAGGGGGGAGTAGGGGGAGGTAGGAGTAGGGGGAGATAGGAGTAGGGGGAGGTGCAGTGAGCACCGGCCTTCCTACCCTACTAATATAAGAAGGTAGAAAGGACTTTTCTTTACCAACCAACCCTTTTAAATCTTAACAATGACCCTTCTAGAGAGCAGCCATAACTTCGCTATAATAGAGGTTATGAAAATCATCTCATCTGGTGAAATTGCAAGTACAAATGCAAGTTAAATAATTGATGCTCGTGGAATTTTAACTTATATAAAATATTTTGAATTTGTATATCTTCTTTGCTTTTGGACACAAACACTTTTAGGTACCTATTCAAATTATATCTAATTATTTACAAAAAGGTGATATGAATATATCAGCAGCAGTTTCTTTAATTAAATCAACCATAAATGACTTAAAATCATTGAGAAATGAGGAATCATTTAACAGCTTTGAAGAAAAGGCTAAAGAAATTTCAAGTAAGTATGACTTGCCCAATGAATTTACAAGAAAAAGATCAAAAAAGGTCAAACTTTTTCACGATGAAAAAACGGCTCGACACATTGAAAATTGCCCTAGGCGAAATTTTAAAATTTCTGTATATTTTTTTGTACTGGACACATTTATTCAAACATTAACACAGAGATTTGATGACTTTTTTCTGATAGCAAACAAATTTTCATGCTTAGAGGCGGAAAATATCGCTTTTTTTGAAGAAAATTAATAATCTTTGTGTGTATCATGTATTTTTTACAAATCTTCTATCCAACCGGAATTAGTTGATGAATACAAATCTTTTTGTAGTCTATTAACTAAAATAAATCAGGAATATAAGTTAAAAACTGGAGAAATATACCCTTTCTTAATTTCCAAAAAAATTGAAATCAGTCTTTCCTAATTTATGTAAAATATACCGAATTTTTTTAACAATAGCTACAAACACTGCAACAGGCGAAATACCTTTTAATAGACTACGAAATATTAAAACGTATAATAGGTCGACCATGTCTGAGGACAGGTTGACAAACATAGCAATATTGAAAGGGACTATGCGTCTAATATTGATTTGCAATCTGTAATCGACAAATTTAAAACCATAAAGAGTAGAAAAATTATTTTGTGAAAATTATTTAGTATTATAGCGTAAAATTAGAGTACCTACCTATTTACTATTAAGTATATGATGTATTTTTATTTACGAAAGTTACAGTGTTTTTGTCCGTATTTTTTTAATGGCATGAATCCCATTTATTTTTGTTTATTATTTAGAATATATTATGATGTGTCTTAACTCGATTTTTATTATTTCTATTTGTTTTTTTTATACATTTTATAATAAAAAACACCATATTTTTAATAATAATAATAAAAGTGGTTCTAAAAAAATCATAAAGCGCCCCCATATATGTTCGCCCCTCCCGCCCCGCAAGGCTGGCTACGCCACTGATAAAAAGGTACAGTTAAAGGTACTATTTGTAACTGTAACAAAATCAATACACTGTTGCTTTCTAAGGGTCATAAAATATGGGTCAAAGTCGCAGACACAGACCTTTTTTGTTTAGGTAACTTGTAACAGATGTTGTTTTGTGTCCCTGGGTTATTTTGATTTTTGTGGTACTTGAAAACAAAGGGCGGACATTATTATGCAATAATAATGCCATCGTATAAAAATAAATAATAATCTGCAACGCTAGGCAAAGAAATGGGGGAGGGTTAAGGGCAAGATTTTATTTACAATATACAAGTAAAGTTATCAGAAAGGGTTATAATTATTTGGTATGATGTTGCCTGTAGAACGTTAATTTATAATTGGTGTACAGGGTTATCCAACCAAGACTAGACAAGGCGATTTTTTGACTTTTCCTGTACTTTTATAAAAAAAAACTGAAATAGCCATCTTAAGTCATTTTCTCCCGCGAATTCGAATATCTTCAGCAAAAAACAATTGAACATCAAACAAAAGTACTAGGGGTCACTTTGATATTTTTTTAAATGGAACACCCTATATATTTTTACATTTTTAAATTCCCCATAAAATTATAATTATTTTTTATTAAATGCACTATTAGTCTATACTTTATAGTTTCCGAGATATTGACTCTCGAAAAGTGACATTTTTGAACTTTGACAGCTTACAACTTTCTAACAGTACGTCTTAGAGCAAAACGGCTTACATGTCCCTATCTTTAAATTTTATTATCTTCCCAAAAAATCAACTTCCGGTTAAACCGGATGTAACTCGAAAGAAGGAAATATAGTTGTTCCGGTTTAACTGGAAGTTGATTTTTTTGGGAAGATAATAAAAATTGAAGATAGGGACATGTAAGCCGTTTTGCTCTAAGACTTACTGTTAGAAAGTTATAAGCTGTCAAAGTTCAAAAATGTCACTTTTCGAGAGTCAATATCTCGGAAACTATGAAGTATAGACTAATAGTGCATTTAATAAAAAATAATTATAATTTTATGTGGAATTTAAAAATGTAAAAATATACAGGGTGTTCCATTTAAAAAAATATCAAAGTGACCCCTAGTACTTTTGTTTGATGTTTAATTGTTTTTGCTGAAGATATTCGAATTCGCGGGAGAAAATGACTTAAGATGGCTATTTCAGTTTTTTTTATAAAAGTACAGGAAAAGTCAAAAAATCGCCTTGTCTAGTCTTGGTTGGATAACCCTGTACATAAAACGGTGTGATGGGTTTGTCCTAAAAAGAATGTCCGACAGCAGAAATGACTTAAGTGTCCACTGATACAGTTGTCGTTCGGTTTTCTGGTAATATTGTCGGATATGGATTGGTATCCTTAAAAGCGACAATATGAAAAACAACGCCCACTTGAGAAGAAAAGTGACACATGAGGAAAGTAGGCGAGCCCCTAACTTTTATTGCACTTTTATAAATTATATTGTTTTACCAAACTTTAAAAGAACCTATAAATGAACACAACGTAGACAGGATCGTACCACAATATTTGACGATTACAGCTAGAGTGGCGGATTTCTGCAGGTGATGAATACACCGGGGGTCGGTCAGTTTCAATACCTATTAAACGTTCTATTGGGTACTATGTATGGCTGTGCTTTGTTTCTATAGCGAATTTATAACCGCTAGTAAAATACAATTGACAAGCAGTGGCGTAACTAACGCCCCCGCAGACCCCGCATTGCGGGGGGGCGCAGCAAAGCCAGGGGCGCCCTCAAGTTCCTTGATGAAAAAATAAAACAAATGAAAATCGACGTTATACATAAAAAAAATCAAGAAATAATAAAATAATTGTTTCATTATCACAATATTAAAGTTAAAAATTAACAATAATGAATGAGAAACAATGTAATATGACTAATATGAGTCCCATATATAAAATAGGGGTAACGTAAATCATAATTAACAATTTTGCCCCAATAACAGTATAAGGTTCGTACAAATACCCGCGCCGAAAACCCCGCGTGGGCGCCGCTACAAACACACACAGCATTTTTGTTGAAAACCCGCCAGGAGACGGATCGGGCCACCTTAAGCACCTTACTAATCTAATCTAGAGAATTAGAGCACCTTACTAATCTAGAGAACTCGCTGCATGCGCGCGATGAAATACAAAGTTTAAAATGTACCGTTTCGAAAAAGATCAAAAGCAGAAATCTTAAAACCATTCGTGATCTAGCTCAATTTTTATTAGTAGATTATAAAGTATTAGCCTCAAATTTACCGAATGTTTGTACAGCGCTTGTTTTGTATTTAACGTTGCCCGTTATAGACCATGCAGGGTCGATCATTTTTGAAAACAAAAAAAACAATAGTAGGATAAAACCCATTGGAAAAGGAAACAACAATTAAAGGAAAAATAAATTACGGGCGATCCGAGGTCGGGAAGGGGGGGAGGGGGGTTTTAAAAGTAGAAAACGATTTATCTCGATTTTTGGCAAAACTACAAGTCCTATGGAAAAACGTTAAATGACAAAGTTGTAGGTAATAAAATAATTTACAACTTTTGCATTTGCACTTTTTTCACATAACCTCAAAATTTATGTGAAAAATTCAAATAACCAAGTTTTTGGTTTTTTATTTTTATCTTTTACAAACAATTTTTTTTATACACGGAATTTGGTGAAAACTTTCCTTTTTATGTCCCAAACACAGTGTAATTTTTTTGATTTAAAATATTTATTTTTTAACCTTATTTTGACTTAACATCGAAAAAGCTACCTAATTTTCAATCGAAAGTTCTCACGTCAAAATATCTGCTTTTTTAAAAAAATCGGTGGGATGTTTGGGACATAAAAAGGAAACTTTTCACCAAATTTCGTGTATAAAATTTTTTTTTTGTAAAAGATAAAAATAAAAAAACAAAAAACTTGGTTATTTAAATTTTTCACATAAATTTTGAGGTTATGTGAAAAAAGTGCAAATATTTTCCATAGAACTTGTAGTTTTGCCGGAAATCGAGATAAATCGTTTTCTACCCTTAAAAACTCCCCTCCCCCCCTCCCCCTTCCCGACCTCGGATCGCCCGTAATTTATTTTTTATTTAATTTTTGTTATATTCTCTTCCTTTTCCAATGGGTTTCATCCTACTATTATTTTTTTTCACTTTTTACCATTTTCAAAGGCTAACTAAAACTGATAAAAACATATCTGCGCAGTACAATGTCCCAATCGCATTTAAGCGGACTGGCTACATTAAGCATTGAACATAAATTGGCAACTAAACTCGATTTGAACAAAGTTGTGAACGAATTTGCTCACGCTCACTCTAAAACCCGCCGCGGTTTGCTTAGTTTGTAAGATAATTGTATAGTAAAAATAGCAGACTTATGCATAAATAAATGTATGTTTAATACATTCCAACTTTCAAACTAAATATAATTCCCCTCTCATACATATCTTAAGCCTTTGTTTTCTTACCTCAGTGAGTACACAACTGAACTTTTAGGTATGTTTTAATTATAACATTGATTTTTTAAATTGCAGTACATTATTTTTACAACAAAAATTGTTCTCTACAATGTTTTATATCTTTCTATATTAAACAACGCTTACAAATGACAATATTTTTTACTATGGTATGACAGGTGCAAAATAGCAGGGCGCTTTCAAAATTTTGCAGGGGGGCGCACATATCCTTAGTTACGCCACTGTTGACAAGGGCCAATGGCTTTCACGTAAAAAAAAACAGAAAGGCCTTTTAAAAACAGAAAGGTGCAGAGCATTTTGAAAACCTTAACCTTAAATCTCACCTGTTGCTCCAGTGATAAAAACTTTGGAATTCTCGTAAAATCCCGTTATACTGTTCATGGTTAGCTCAGGATGTAGACAGTTGTGGTTTTCTTCTTTTAGGATGTTGATGAAATTGTTGTTGTTTGAAAATAGTTTTTGCTGTGGAACACCCATTATACTGTATATCTGAAAGCAAAAAGAACAACTTTTTAGTTATGCTTCTTAAGTTGCAATCGCATTCGCCATATTTTTGTTAAATTTTGTAAGGGAGTCTTAATATGTTATAGCGTAGATAGGTACTAATTTTGTTATTTATAAAATAAAATGGTGACAGACCCGTTCCTACCAAAATAAGTAAGTAAAAATATTATAAAAGTAATGGAAAATAATACAACATTTATTACTTTTAGTATTTATTTATAAAAAGTGAAAATAAGTATTTCTGTACTTATTATACAAGGAAATAAGTAATACATTTTTTGCGAGGTGTAGGACTTTTTTGGTATTGTTACTTTGTGGGAATTTTATACAGTGTCACCAGTAAAGTCCGCATCATATGGGATTTTTTTATTAATAGCTTTATTCGAAATTTGACTTTGGCATCAAGCTCTGCTTCGATCGAGATGAAAATTAAGCAAAAAAATAGTAGTCACGTGATTCGCATTATCTGTCAAATTTTAATTTCAAAAAAAAATTATTTAAAAGTGGGGTTATTTTTGAAAATACCAAAAAAAGTTATAAGAAAAAGTTTTTTTAAATGCAGTTTCTAGCCCACATGCAAAATTTTAGCCGCATAAGATAATTTTCATTTTTTACCTATATTTTGTAAATTGCACCACTTTTGCAAAATAAGACTCAACGCAACTTACATAAAACTTCTTAGTTTTGACAATGCTTTATTTCAGATACATTTTCTTTAAAGAAGCGCCACATTAAATGTGTGTTTTTCTACAAAATCAAAATTGGGCTATTAAAATTTGGTCGTATGTGATGCAAAGTTTAATTGTTTTGGACCCTGTATAAGGTAACTTCATAAAATAAGTATTTTTGAAAACGTAGTTTGTGGTTGAAAGTAATACACGTTAATGTTATTATGACATAGCTCATTAATAAATTATAATATAGGGGTTTTTAATTAAATCGTTGAAAATAGATAAATTTTACGTTGTTAAACTAAAATTTATTTTCCACTTAAAAAACACGTTACTGAAGACACTGTGTTCTTTTTTGTCTTAATATTAAGGTGCATTACTTTCAGACACAAACTACCTTGTCAAAAATACTTATTTAATGAAGTTACCTTATACAGGGTCAAAAACAAATGAACTTTGCATAACATGCGACCAAATTTTAAAAGCCCAATTTAGATTTTGTAGAAAAACACACATTTAATATGGCGCTACTTTATAGAAAATGTATCTGAAATCAAGCATTGTCAAAACTAAGAAGTTTTATGTAAGTTGCGTTGAGTCTTATTTTGCAAAAGTGGTGCAATTTACAAAATATAGGTAAAAAATTAAAATTATCTTATGCGGCTGAAATTTTGCATGTGGACTAGAAACTGCATTTAGAAAAACTTTTTCTAATAACTTTTTTCGATATTTTCAGAAATAACACCATAACTGCGTTTAAATGCTAGATGGCAAGAAACATTTAAACAAACACCTTTCTTAATCATGCGTTCTTAAGCATAAATGACATATTTTCAAGTCTACTATCTCCTGTTGCTGTATTTGCCCCTTAGTTATGAGACATCCTGTATATAACGATGAGTAAATGGTTTAGGCACTTCATTGATTGGATAATAGATGAGTTAACCAAAATGGTGTTTGTAGTCACTATTAAACTTAAATAATAAATACCAAAAAAAATCTGTCTGAAATATATAAAATCTAAAAGTAAAATGTTTAAAACATAACATAGTATAAAGCAAATTCGCTGTCGCTGTCTGTCCGTCTCTACCTATATATGCTTAAATCTTTAAAACTACGCAACGGATTTTGAAGCGGTTTTTTTTAATAGATACAGTCATTCAAGGGGAAGGTTTTTATGCGACCCGCCCCGGCTTCGCACGGGTGCAATTTCAGAAAGTGGCATGCCGGGTACTAATATATCGGGTTTGTTCGGGTTTGTATTTATACCAGCGGGTTGCAATGCATGCCGGATACACACTAGTACACTATAAAAAAAATCCAAAACTGGGAGAAAATAATATGACGCAACCTGACGCGTGAGTTTGCTACGGCCCACTGCTGATCTGGGAACTTTAACGACGAAACCAGATCAGCTGTTAATGTCAAATGTCGTTGTCTGCTGTCGAAACGCTTTGTTTTAAGATTAAGTTAACTATACCTTTTATGTATTTGTTGTGTGATAATTTCAGTGTTTGTGTATAAAATTTATTTAATACTTCGATATGGAAGATACAATGCCATGCCATGCCTAGTATCAGCAGTATTTACTATACATTTATATTGGTCAAAATTGGGCGTGGTCCTAATGAAGGTGAGCTTCTTTGCTCCCCTAATAAACAACTACGAGCCGCCATTAATTAAAATTCATAGAAGTGTGTGAAGTGACTTACTTACCTTAGGGTAGGTCAATTATTTGCCCATAATAATTTAATATTATATTAATAAGTATATTAAAATTAATAAAACTCAGGTGTTTAAAAATAAAGTAATACATGGTTATTTAAAAACGAGTACCTACAGTAATCGAATTTGGGTAAATGAAAACAAAATTTTAAAATTTAAAAAACTTTTAAATATACCTACATCAATGATGGTATGATGTTATCTTGTAAAATTGCAAGATTATCCGAAATAAGTTATTAACTTTATTCGAAATTTGACTTTGGCATCAAGTTCTGCTTCGATCGAGATGAAAATTAAGCAAAAAATAGTAGTCACGTGATTCGCATTAATTATCTGTCAAATTTTAATTTTTTTCAAAAAATAATTCAAAAGTGGGGTTATTTCTAAAAGTATCGAAAAAAGTTATTAGAAAGAGTTCTAAATGCAGTTTCTAGCCCATATGCAAAATTTTAGCTTCATAAGATTATTTTTGTTTTTTAACCATATTTTGTAAATTGCATCAATTTTGCAAAATAAGACTTAACTCAACCTTCATAAATCTTCTTAGTTCTGACAATGACAATTTCAGATACATTTTCTTTAAAGTAGCGCCATATTAAATGTGTGTTTTTCTACAAAATCAAATTTGGTCGCAATTGATGCAAAGTTTATTTGTTTTTGACCCTGTATAAGGTAACTTCATAAAATAAGTATTTTTGAAAACGTAATTTGTGTCTGAACGTAATACATCTTAATATTAAGACAAAAAAGAACACAGTGTCATCAGTAAAGTGTTTATTAAGTGGAAAATAAATTTTAGTGGTGGTAAAAAATGAAAATTATCTTATGCAGCTGCATTTAAAAAAACTTTTTCTAATAACTTTTATCAATATTTTCAGAAATAACCCCACTTTTGAATTATTTTTTGGAAAAAATTAAAATTTGACAGATAATGCGAATTTGCTTAATTTTTATCTCGGTCGAAGCAGAACTTGATGTCAAAGTCAAATTTTAAATAAAGTTATTAATAAAAAAATCCCATATGATGCGGACGTTACTGATCGCACTGTATATAATATTATTTATCGTCAACCGTCAGTACAGCCATACATTAGACAGTTTTCGTTGTCTTTTAAAAGCGATTCCGATAGCCGCTATTTAACAACTTTGACATTTGAGCTGTCATTTATCGTTATCGTTACGGATAAGTGGCGGGAGCTAACGGACGGAAGACCAAGCCATAGCGAAAACGGAACGCATGCGTAATGACCATTTTTTTGACAGATGCAATCAACATAACCTATTTTTTTATTGAGGTTTGTTTTTAAAGTTTTTGCCTTGGTTAGTATTTTTTGTTTTTTTGTTTTCGTCATGGATTCAACAGTAAATTCCCTCAAAAGATCGAGAAATCGTTTCACGGATGAGGACGATATCATTTTATTAGAGGAAATATTGGCCAACAACCCATATGGCTATGCATGTAAATGGCTTCGGTAGTAGCCAATTTTGTAAAAACCACAGGGAAAGAAGTATCATTGAGAGGGGTTAGAGAACACATTATCCTACATCAAAAATAAATTCGAAAAAAAAGGAAAATAAGTAAATTTCCATACAACTGTGCTCGATACTGAATGTCCTGGCGATCAAGCACCTCCACGAGAAGGGCATCATATCCAAATCCGAATCACTGGATGAGTCCAATAAAAGCAACCTTTCGTCTATTATGATGTTTTAGAATTCTGGGTACTAGGAAATTAAAACCAAGCAAAAAAGATAACACAAAACGTATAGAAAATATGAACACAAACCATTAAAGATAGGTTATGTTATATTTGTTATATTTACTGTCGAATTCGACTTAACGTTAACGTTAAGCGAATTGAACGAAAACTATTTTTACGATCTGTCAAATAGCGGCTTCGTATTCGTATTCGTTATGGTTAACTGTTTGAATTTGCCAATACAACGAAAACTCTCTATTATTAGAGTGATTTGAAGTAAACGAACACTTTATTTTTTTGTAAAATAAAATACTTTTTCTATTTGACGTTCATAATAAGTTCATTATGAACTTGAAATGAAGTTCATAATGAAGCTATTTCGATACGCGTTTTTTCTTTATTTGATGTTGGTAACATTGAAATTGAAAAATTGAAAAATTGACGTAAAATCACGTCTTTTGAAATTCAAAAAAAAATAGCAAAATCGCCCAAATTTCCGAACGCTCTGTATATGTACCGAATGTACAAGGATCACACAACGTATTCCGTCCAATTTTAAATCTCATATCGCTAAAATAACTTTAGAATCTCGTGGTGAAAATGGGTCAATAAATCAAAAAATGACAGTTCGCAAAATAATTTTTGTTGTCCAGAGGTTACTATGATAAAAAATAGTATTACCAACATAAAATTTAGACATAAAAATTTGCGGATTTATTTTCTTTTTAAATATGTATTTTTTATTGAAAAAACTACAAATAGAAAAAATAGTATAAAGCACATGGTTCATAAGGCGTTTTAGCGCACGTGTCAATTAAAAAACTCTCCACTTCGTGGCTCGTTTTTTAAAATAGACGCGTGCGCTAAACCCGCTTCTTATGAAACGTGTACTTTAATATACTATTTTCTCCAAATGACATTAAAAGCGGTCTTTTAATGACACCTGACAGGCTCAAAAGGTGTATTTTTTCTGCTTAGGCAGAAAAAATACACCTTTTGAGCCTAGGCAGAAAAAATACACCTTTTGAGCCTGTCAGGTGTCATTAAAAATTAAAATTTAAAATGGCAAGTAAACACAACAATTTAATAAATGTCATAAATAACATACATAAATATAAAAAATACGATTTTGCGTGAAATTGGAACAAATTATATGTTTTACTAGGCAGAAAAGCAGATTTAATGCCTTGGCTGGTTTCCTAGCCTCGGCTGTGCCTCGTCTATGAAACACCAGCCGCGGCATTAAATCTTGTGCTTCTCTGCCTAGTGAAACAAATAACTATTACCTGCCGCAAATGCGGCAGATAAATACTTTTACCCTCCGCAAATTAGTGACTTTGACATTTATTCATCAAAAATCGTCTGTCACTGTCACGCCTTTCCCTATTACAGCTCGATAATAGTTTTCTCGCGATTTATTGCGATGAGTTATACCTCAATTTTTTATATTATAAATTCTGAACGGTTGGCGATAAAATTTTGTATGCACCACGTCAGTAAAGTGTCTTTATCGACTCGCCTGTTATTCGCCTCGCTCGCTTCGCTCGCTCATCTCATAATTTCAGACTCGTCCGATAAAGAATCACTTTACTGCCTTGGCACATAAATAACTATTATTTCAAGCATTTTTTTAATAAAATTAATATTTTTTCCCGAATATTTGAATAACTTTTTCAAATTCATTGTGATTTTCCGACTTTTCCGAATTATCTATTGTGTGATTTAGAAAATATTTTGTGTACAAAATAACTACCGTATATAATGCTCGAAAATATTTATAGTAAGGGCACAACAGGCAGAAATCCAAAATCGGTTGCATGTAAAAACACAGATGATACTCTTACCAAACCCAGAAACCCTAAAACTCCTTAATTCCTGCATTGTAATAGAATACATTTTAAATAAACATCACTACCAACGTCTACCTTTTAACACAATGAAGGTAGCTATCCGCAAAATCGTTTATTATCTGTCACACAAACTATAGAAACTATCGCAATCCCCCCCGGTGCATGTGAAAAAACGATAACCCCCGACGCATGCAGAAAAAACGTTATTTCAGTTTATAATGGGTGTATTTTTTTTTATATCCCTAACAGATCTTGAAAGGCAAGCTCCGCGCATTTGACTGATGTTTGTTCACGTTTCTTTGTCAGTTGTATATCGTCAAGTAAAATAAGTTGTTTCTCGTGCGAGCAAGAGAAAGATGAAACGTTAGATTGCATGTCGGTTATTTTATTTGTTATAAACGAACGACAGCCATCAAATGGTTAAATACAAGGGATATTTAAAAAAATACTTTAAAAACGCTGTAACAACTGACAAAGTAATATAAAGTAATATAATTTTAATGAATATTATGTACAGATTCTCACTACTAATAGTACCTTTAACTTTTAATATCTAAAGAAATACTAATTGATATACTTACCTACAAACTGTTCACCAGGCATCGTGACGTGCCTTTAACTAGATAGTGTTTGTGTAATGATTGATGCAGTAAAACAGAATTTGAGAAAATTCTGAAAATGAATTTAAAAGCATAATTGGTGAAACCAAAAGTATTGCTCAATAAATGGACGTTGAAATTCGGATTCCTACAATTACCGCTTTTCAACAAAACCGTACTGTGCCCGCGAAAATAATTAAAAGCGAATATTCTGGCATATCGGACAAGTGTTTAACTGGTAAGTATCTCCTCAATAGCTTAACACCAACAATCAAATTCACCATGGAGAAAGAAGAAAACAACCAATTACCGTTCCTAGATGTCAACGTGAAGAAAAATGGCAACAGCATCCAAACTTCAGTATACAGAAAACCTACGCACACGCAAACAGTACGAAACATGGCATAGTTAAAACCCTCGTGGATAGAGCAATTACAATCTGTAACTTGGAAGAAACACTTAAAAAAGAAACTCACCACATCAAGACCGACCTCAACAAAAATTGCTACCCCACAAGATTAGTTGACACAATATTGGAAAATCGTAAGAATCGACCCAACGCGCAAGAAGCAAACAGAGAGGCACAACCAACACTCAATATTCCGTATGCCAAAGGAGTATCTGAGAAAATAAGAAGACTAGGATAACGATATAACATCAACACCGTATTCAACTCGAGGGACACCCTAAGAAGCCACCTGACGAAGACAAAGCCCGCAAGTCAAAAAGATGGGAAAAACTGCGTCTACCAGATCTCCTGTGAATGCGGTCAATCTTACATAGGTGAGACATTAGGACCATAAGAAACAAGGATTCAAGAACACAAAAACAATACGTTAAAAGGAGAGACCGAAAAGTCAGGTGCAGCTGACCATGCCTGGAAACATGGTCACCATATCATGTGGTCAGAAGCTGAAATCCTACATAAGGAACCACACTGGAGGATAAGAAAGTTTAAAGAAGCTGCTGCTATTCACCAGAACCCAGGCTGCTTTAGTAAACCATCATTAGACATAAAAAAATATCTGGAAACCTTTGTTAGATAGATGTAATCTTAGGATAAGATCGCGTGCCAACTGAACGCATGACTACACCCACCTCCGTTATGCTTTAGTGCACCTAGCTTGTATAAATAATCTTGTAGTTACTTTACTTATTTAGTATTCACCTAAAGACGACTGGAGATACTTACCAGTTGAAACGTTGTGATTTAAAACAAATAAAGACAATGGAAGTCCGAAACTCTTTCATCATTCAAAAAACATCATTGTCTCCAACATTCAAACAGTCACAAGTGTTTAACTGTTTTTTTATATTGGAATACACAGGGATCCAAGCACAATGGATACCTTGGGGCGAATAGATCACGACGGCCGTTTTTAGGACTCTACGGGCAGCCATGTCCCAAGCAATCCCAACAACAGCGGTAAGATATATTAAAAGCCTTTTTACAAAAGCAAAGCAGCCATCAATACACCGTAGCGCCATCCCAGCGGAATTAACTCGAATATAAAAGGCAGTCACACTGGTAATAATCGAAAGGTAGACAACTAAATAAACCACAAAGTGCATCACAATCCAGTTGAGGAAACGCTATTTCACGGTTTCACCGGAACATCTGCCATTTTGCAGACTAGAAACAGATCAACGCTGGCACCCACTAGAATGCGCGCAATCCGTTTAAGAAAAGCCATAAGAATGTTTAGAAGATAATAATATAGTGTCCGCGAAAATTGTGGCATATCGGACAAGTGTATAACTGTTTTTTATATTGGAATACACAGGGATCCAAGCGCAATGGATACCCTGGGGCAGGTATTTACCTGTCAGACTAGAAACTGTTTCTAGTCTGCAAAATCGCAGATGTTCCGGTGAAAACGCAAATAGCGTTCCCTATACTGGATTGTGATGCACTTCGTGGTTTATTTAGTTGTTTACCTTTCGATTATTACCAGTTTGACTGCCTTTTATTAATTCCGCTGGGATGGCCGCTTTGCTTTTGTAAAAAGGCTTATAATACATCTTACCGCTGTGTCGAGATTGCTTGGGTTATGGCTGCCCGTAGAGTCCTAACAAGGACGAAACGGCCGTCGTAGTTTACCTATGTAACACCCTGAATATTACTTTTTGAAATTGTTTTCTCACATTAGTTGAGCGACTGGAAATGACCGATCAGAAACGAATCGCTTGCTGGGTCAAAACAAAGCTATTAAACGCAACGTTCGTTCGAACAAACCCTGGTAATTTTAATTTCTAGTTTCTATTTATTGTATTTTTTTAGCAGCGGTGTATAAAGCTGCACGCAAACCTAAAATTTATTATATATTGTTTCTAAAGCAGTTTATTTTATCTATTTTTGCATCAAATAAATTGATATAATACAGTGGTTTATTCAGAATAAAGACAAAGGGGATAATTGCCCCTCCCATTTAACCCCAAACGGTAATATGTAATTTTGAAATTATACAGTGCAGTATTTCAAAAAATTGGATAACTTTTTATTACTAGTGTGGTTTAAAAACTTTGACATTGCCTGCAGTTGCTTTCACAACATGAAAAAAAAACCTACTCGAATGATGTCCCGTGAGCTTTATTAGTCACATGATGTCAAAGTTGACATATTTTTTTAAAAAATCATTGAAAAAGGGTGTAGTATGTATTAAAAACTATATCTTAAATAAATGTTTTCGAAGTAAAGAGCGGGTTTTTCCTTTTATTTCGTCAGATCCATCTCCAGCCGCGTTTCGCCATATCATGGCTCATCAGTGAAGCTAGGATCCGACAAAAGAAAGGAACACAAAGTTCAAGCTATGAACAATTTACAGCGAGGACCGTTGAGAAGATGCAGCGCTAAGCGCCATCTAGTGGCGATGTTTTAGACTTTTTTTTACTCCCAACCAACTTTACAAGTTTTTTACAGGGATAAATAAGTATATTAAACATAACTAACAAGTATTACTCTGACTTAGTAGGTATATAATATACAGTGTGACCAGTAAAGTCCGCATCATATGGGATTTTTTTTATTAATAGCTTTATTTGAAATTTGACTTTGGCATCAAGTTCTGCTTCGATCGAGATGAAAATTAAACAAAAAAAAAATAGTAGTCACGTGATTCGCATTATCTGTCAAATTTTAATTTTTTCCAAAAAATAATTGAAAAGTGGGGTTATTTCTGAAAGTATCGAAAAAAGTTTTTTTTAATGCAGTTTCTAGCCCACATGCAAAATTTTAGCTGCATAAGGTAATTTTGATTTTTTACCCATATTTTGTAAATTGCACCACTTTTTCAAAATAAGACTCAACGCAACCTACATAAAACTTCTGAGTTTTGTCAATGCTTTATTTCAAATACATTTTATTTAAAGTAGCGCCATATTAAATGTGTATTTTTCTACAAAATCAAAATTCGGCTATTAAAATTTGGTCGCATGTGATGCAAAGTTTATTTGTTTTTCACCCTGTATAAGGTAACTTCATAAAATAAGTATTTTTGAAAACGTGGGTAAAAAATCAAAATTATCTTATGCACCTGAAATTCGGTACGTGGGCTAGAAACTGCATTTAAAAAAACTTTTTCTAATAACTTTTTTCGATATTTTCAGAAATAACCCCACTTTTGAATTTTTTTTTGGAAAAAATTAAAATTTGACAGATAATGCGAATCACGTGACTACTATTTTTTTGCTTAATTATCATCTCGATCGAAGCAGAACTTGATGCCAAAGTCAAATTTCGAATAAAGCTATTAATTTAAAAAAAATACCATATGCGGACTTTACTGGTCACACTGTATATATAAAGAAAAGACAGTTAAAAAGAAATATTAGTTTTGTATAAACGTTTGATTAACTCATTATGAAAGAAATTTACATTAGAAAATATTTTTTTTAATTAAATTTAATTAAGGGTAGTTTTTTTAATGTTTTAATATTTTCGGGTAAAATATTATATAATATTAATCCATTATATAACAATGACCGTTTTCCGAAGTTGCTGTTTATTTTAATAGTCTGTAAAAAATCAGTTTGTCCAGTATCATGTCTGTGAAGATCATGAACTTTTGTAAACGTTATGTTAGAAATTTTTTGTTTTAAAAGTAAAGAATAAATAAATATAGTTGGAGAATTGGACAATAAACAGAATTTTTTTATAAAGGTCTAGTAAAATAAGTGTGTTTGCTCTGATCCAAGAAAATGCAGACCGATAATATTATTTTAATTCAGCTTCTGTGTGTTGTTTTGTTGATTCTGATTTTGGGATTGGGAATAACTATCCGTCGACTCCGCATTTTTGAGTGAAAAACTAGAAATTCTCAATTATTAATAATGTCACTTAAGAAATAAAGTTAAACCTGTCTTCTCCAACTTGCGGTTTGCAAATTGTATTGCATAGATACCGTGCGAGCAAAAATTATTTGCATCAAAGAGGGCTTGGATTAAAAAACGTAGGGCTTGGTTTAGATCACAATGATCTAGGTTAAAATTTTGTCAAATTCATATTATGACATGATATGCCAAACTAATGAGTAATAAAATTAGTAGACAAATGCAAATTTATTTTTGTTATTGTTTTTTTGTGTACAAAATTAACAAAGTAAGAATATACAGAAAGAAAAATAATTACATAAATTGCTGATATTGAAATTTTGGGTAAACCATTGAGAGTAATTCCAGCATCTTTCAAAATCTGCGGCTTGTATTTCTTGGAATACTTGCACTTTATAAGGAAATAAATTTAGCTGCTTCTTAAGAATAGTCCTGCATGTTCCATAAGATCTTCCCACTTCTTATAGAATTTGTTGGCGTATTTTGCATTATTTCACGAACGTTTGCAACAAGTTCTTCTGTTCTTTCAGATGGCCTTTCTGCTCCTTTTTTGTGTTATATAGAACCTGTTTCCCTAAACACAGCCACGGTTCTTTTCAGGCAATGATAAAAATCCCCAGCAATAAAAGCAACGTTAGGAAAATGTTCGTGAAAATCGTCCTTGCACAAACCCGGATTGTATTGCCACTCGCCATTTACTCTAACCCCGTTTCGAAAATACGCTTCAACCATGAATGTTTTGTGCTGTTCCGTGAAGCCCATTGTGTGAATTGTTCAAGAAATTGGAAAAATTAGCGATGAATGAAATTACTTGTAACGACTGTCAAAGATAACGGAACACTTGATTGATTGTTAATTCAGGTAGTTACTGACACCCCACAGGTATTAAGCTCTACGGCTAAGCATTACGTCCTTAGATACAAGGCCCTCTTTGATGCAAATCATTTTTACTCGCACGGTATATCTAATTGATATTCGTATTTTCAATTTTAAAGTTGGTCTGCAATTTTAATACCGGTATTGATTTCGGGAAAATTACGTTTTTTGAAGCGTCAGCTGATATTAAAAACATAATAAAATGTCTAAATAAACAAAAAATTCGTATTTTCTTACTCAAAATTTAAAGAGATTTTTAAGTAGACGATTGTAGATAATGGTATTTGACTCGCGCGTATAATGAACCATAATACACTCGAATAATTATGGCAGATATTATAGGCTCGTTAAATAATTTAATTTATTCCTATTTTGACATCAACATATTGCATCAAAGGTAACATAATTTAAATGCGTTATTTTGGTATTCTTTAAAAAAATACACATTATAATAAACATTGAAGAATAGCGGATGTCCGAGAAAAGTTGACAACCCTTTTTAGACGTATTGGAGGTGGTTTGGTCGCCATTGTGGAGTTGATCGTAAGTCTAACCTTAAATCTATAGTTATAATGCAGCGCCTCGGCAACAGATGTCTCAAATTCACTGATGTGATGTCGTGGTGTTGCCGCATATCGTATTTTATTGGAATTTTTAATGATTTAAGCATTTTTACAGACAATAAAATAGGAGGTTCTCAATTCCAGCCGAATGTATGTTTTTGATAATAAAATGCACGCTGATTATTCCGGGGTAATTGGACCGATTTTCACAATGATTTTACCGTTGCATTAGGTGTTAAATATGTTAAACAAATAAAAGTAGATAAAAAGCGACAGCAAGTATAACTAAAATAGGTTTTAATTCGTCGAAAAATAGCAAAATACGTAATACACTAATACAAACAAACTGGATGTTTCTTAAGTAAGAAAGTAGAACCTACTTATTTTAACCATTTTGAAAAGTAGTAATAATTGCAAATAAAAAGTTATACAAACCGCACATCATTCATATTTTGCCCATTATATACGTTGTAGCCTAGGTATGTATTGAATAGTGAGAGTACTGAGAGTCGTCATTTAATTCTGTTAGAAGTAGAAAACATGGCAGGCAATATGTTTTCATGTAATTAACGTTGGAACGTCAAAAGGTTGAAAATATCATATGCTACTAAGCAATTAAAAATAGGGACATTTTTAGGTCTAGACTATACTATAGGTAGGAAAATAAAGGTAAGCTACTTAAATCTAGGATAGGTGTAGGTACTTATATGAAATCAAGTTTTACGATAAGCTATAAAAATAAATTTAAAAAACTCATACAGCAAGTCAAACAGACAGGCGGCAACAATGTGTTTTAATTTAGCAGTAAAAAGGCTTGTCGTTAGTGGCTGCATGGTGACTCATTGTGCCATCTATGAATTTAACGTAGCAGATTTAGGAAATCTTTTTATATGGTCTTCTTATAGTTTGATATTCAATGTAATAAATAATATCCCTTTAATAAAAATGTTTTTTTTATATCTAACGTGAAGTTTTACATTAGATTCAATAATTCAAACATATTGAAATAATTACGCCCTGCGAGACTAATGCGTTCTTAATTATACTCCGACACCCTATATTAGATTGTCGCGGCTACGAACGCCACTGGTAAAACACAAGTCATAAACTTTTTGTAACTAGGCCGGTGGTTAGAACTATAACTTTCTTTTTTTGGTAAAAGAGTTGGCACACTTATAGCCCGGTCAAGTTATGGAAAAAAAGCCGTTTTTGGTCAAAGTGTAGGGAACAAGCCGAAAACTACCTATTTAACCCCTCGTTTTCGTGAATATCCTGAATATAATGGTTAAAATTAAAAAATAGTTGGAAAGCGGAAGTGGTACTTTTCCGCACGCGACGGCAGTTGCACGAACGACGCGACGCGGAGTTCGGGCAAGCCGTCAAGGGCGGAAAATACACTTTCCGCATGTGTTAGGTACAAAAGTTTTTCTACGATCGATAAAGTTCTCAGATAAACGTCAATTAGGTTTGTAATAATATACCTACTGTAATTACAAAAATTATTGAGCTTCTGGCAAAAAAAAAATATTTATTATGCAAGTATTTCACTTCACTTTATTGAGTGTTTTAGACACAACGTCCCCCCAGAACGTTGTGTTTTTAGATAAGGTATTCATTAATTTAACAAATCGTGCGGAAAAGTTACTAGTGCTAGTAGTCCTGAAAAGTTACTTTTCCGCACGATTTATATATAAACACATATTTACATTTGAAAACCTTCCACCACGGATTTTCCTGCTTTAAAATGAAAATGTGGAAAATCGCTCGGACCCGTCGATTTTTATTTCGAGGGGGACATCTTTTGCGTATATTGTCAATCTTGTTACCTCAAGCCCCTAGGGGGGGGGGTAAGGCCCCTAGGGGGGTGGGGGGGGGTAAGATGTATATCTTAAATGGATACCCCTATTTTATATAATTTTTTTGGATTCTGCATAAAATTCTGAACATTTTTTAATAAAAGCATTATTAGTCTATACTAAACAGTTTCCGAGATATTGACTCTTGAAAAATGAGATTTTTTTAACTTTGACAGCGTCTAGCTTTCTAACTGTACGTCTTAGAGCAAAACGGCTCACATGTTCCTATCTTCGATTTTTATTATCTTTCCAATATTGTCAACTTCCTGTTAAACCGGAAGTACTATATTTCTTACAACCGGAAGTTGGCAATATTGGAAAGATAATAAAAATCGAAGATAGGAACATGTAAGCCGTTTTGCTCTAAGACGTACAGTTAGAAAGCTAGGCGCTGTCAAAGTTCAAAAATCTCATTTTCCAAGAGTCAATATCTCGGAAACTGTTTAGTATAGACTAATAATGCTTTTATTAAAAAAAATTCAGAATTTTTTGCAGAATCCAAAAAAATTATATAAAATAGGGGTATCGATTAAAGGTTTAGATATTACCCCCCCCCCCCCCCCCCCCCCACCCGCCCTCCTAGGGGCTTGAAGTAACAAGATTGACAATATACGCAAAAGATGTCCCCCTCGAAATAAAAATCGACGGGTCCGAGCGATTTTCCACATTTTCATTTTAAAGCAGGAAAATCCGTGGTGGTAAGTTTTCACATGAACACCCTGTATAAATATTGCAAAAATCTTTATTTTAGACTAGGAGAATAGAGATCTCAGAACAAATTAAGCATATTATTAAAGTTAAAGGTGCAATTGGTATTTGTAGCATATTGTAGATTTATTGCAAATGTCATATCTTAAAGAACTTCTTTGGTTTTTACTTGAATTTGATGTATGCTTGCTACTGTCAGTAAAAGTCAAATTAGAACATTTTATATAAATTCTGTCACAATTTCAAAAATAGTGTGGTAAAGTAAAAATTGTGCGGGAAAGTAAAATAGGGCGGAAAAGTGGTACTTTCCGCACGATAAATCGTGCCGAAAAGTAACTTTTCCCCACGATCGTAGGAAAAAATTATTTTCTGCGTTCAATCCATATCTTTGAAAAATATCCCTATTTCAGCTATCAGGTGCGCCTTATCCATAAGTTTATATGCAGTGGCGTAGCCATAGGGGGGTCGGGGGGGGGGGGGACGGTTGACCCTCCGCCCCCTGGCATGGCGCCCCTTTGCTACTTAAATAAAATAAAAAAATCGGTCTTATTTCAATTTTAATAAACTTAACACAGAACAAAATACCAAAAAATCACAAGGCCTGTAAATGTCCGTTTTAAAATAAAATAAAAGTTATTCTGTGGTCTCTCATTTGTCGGCATTTATCAAATGTAGCTGTCGTCGCGTCGCGCTTTGTTTCAACAATTAAAAGAGAAGATTACCCTAAAAACAGATGAGATACTTCCGTATCTTATTTTAAATAAGCTTGAAAGTTCATTCCCATATATATGCATTATTTACACGGTATACCTTACTATTGCAATGAACAATGCCGTTGCCTACATTAGATAAGCCGCGAAAAAGGCAATGCGACAACATGGCAGTCGTGTCCATGAGTCACGTGACTGCAGTTGCAATTTGTATTACCGGCCGGTTGTTTGAGCTTCGCAGACCTCCTTTTAAATTCGTTTAAAATTACTAAAAATCAAGCATTTTTTAATTAAAAAGTAGTGTAAACTCAGTAACATATTAAATGTAATAAATCAGTGATAATAAACATTCATTTTAACACGATTTTGAGTGAGTTTTTTGGTTTCATGTCCGGTGCCGCGTTTCCACAATCCGCGCTGTCAATAAACGTACAATCGCCATCGAAATAGTGTTTTAAGTGATAAATATTAATTAAAACCCGATGCAAAACGTTATTTGTGCTGTGAAAAAATATTATAGGGTGAATATTAAAAGTAACATAATATCCCGATAGTGACATAATATCCTGATAGTGACAAAATATCCAGATAGTGACATAATATCCTGATAGTGACAAAATATCCAGATAGTGACATAATATCCTGATAGTGACAAAATATCCAGATAGTGACCCAATATTCGATAGTGACATAATATCCGGATAGTGACTTTTTTTACAATTTATAGTGTCATAATATACAACGAAAATGGCAAGTTCAAAGAAACGGAGAAACGATCAAAAACACCAAAAATTTCCTATGATGAATATTGCATATATATAATTATTATATACTTACTGGCTAGGTCACTAGGTATATCCCAACTAGCAAAATTATATTTATAATGATTGTATAAACCACTACACAAGGAAAGTTGATAAAACCAAATTATTTTTAAAGGGGGTTTTAAACCGTAATACGATAGCTATACAACCAAAAAAGGCCCATTTTTATAAAATATTTTAATTCTATAGGGTCTATATTGTAAGGCTATACAGTCATTATACAATTCATATAGGTATATTTAAATAACACTTATAAAACTGTTACATAGATATCCTCTTGGGCTGCCTAATAAATTGCATTTATTTTAAATAACAATTTTATTTTATAATGTTGAAGAAACTACACAAAAATATCGCAAAATTGCTGTATAACCTAGGTCTTGAAAAATAATATGGATAACATTTATAAGTTAAAATGGCGATGGAATATTTCTAATAAAAACTATTTTGTAATGATAGAATCTTTGACAAACGGCATTAAATGACGAATCTTATGTTCCCGGCAACTTTTTCTGACAAAATCTATATACTTTTACAGTAAAAAATGCAAGCGCCTTCTCCTTGTCGTAAATTTTGGTTTATTACGATAAAAAATATTTAACAAAAAAAGTACAAATTTAATCTGCAGTATATTTTACACCAGATTTAATAAGTGGATGATAGAATAATTATGTAATTATCGTCTTTGTCTAAAATTGATAATTTTCGTGTATTTTTGTTTAAGAAAATAACATTTGCATAATGGCCTCAGTCGAAATAGCGAAAGGAAGTGAAAAATATGGCGGATTTTTAATACAATGTTTTCGTTCTCTTTTCGTTATTATACGGCGCTTTGGTTGAATAATATTGTCTAATTATACGCTAAAAAGTTGTTTGGTTCCTTTTGGGTCATTATAGGAGACTTTAGTGGTGTAATGTTGCCTATGCTGGCGCTAAAGAAACCTTACATGAACGCCATCTATTCCGTTTTTGAAAGGTTGCCAACTCTTAATTAGGTAGGTACCTAGGTGTATTATAATACTAGACAAAAGTCGAAACCCATTTTTAAATTTTGGGACCATTATGAGCCAACCATGTCCAAAGTAATTAAGTAAGAGAATTTATTTTATTTTCTAGTTTGTTGACTTAACTACTTGTGAATTTTAAGGACGTGTTTGTCCCCTTCTCTGTTTTCACCTCTTTTTTTAGGTAGGATCTAGAATATATTGTCAATGAAATTGTATGTTCTTCAACAATAAAGCATGTTTTGATTTAATTTAAACTTGTTTATCGTCATTTTTGTTCTATAAACGGAAATGAGGTTAAGTTGTATAACGCGGTGTTAGTAAACATTTTATTCTTATAAGATACATTTTATTGTTATAAGAATTTTATAATAGTGACAATTTCTAAAGTCTATAAAATAGTTTTAAAGTAGTTCTGTAAGAGTTGTACTGTCTTAATATTATTCTAATTTTGATAAATTATTCTAAAGTAAGCTACACAACTTCTTATTCAATGTGTATAAAACTATTTTATAACTGTTGTATAAGAGTATTGACAAATACTATACAGTTTATATATAAATCTTTTGGAACTATTTTAAAAGGGCTGTGTAAAATGTGATATAAATAATTATGCAATACTAATAAAATACAGATACTCCTGATTGCCGTTTATACTATAATATTTGTTGTATATTCATTCTTACAACTATATTATGGGATAATTTGGTTCGTTCGCTAGAATGGTTTTAACTATCGGCATTATAGAACTGAAGTATTCTTTAAATAGCACTAACGAACACCTATATAATACTTTTGTCGTTTTGGATATCCATATTGCTAGTTGGGATATTTGTAACTTATAAGTTATCATTATGCTATCTGAGGGGACCAAAAAACCAATTGCAAGGACCTATCGATTATATTATTTCTTTTTTAACAGTCTGTACAAATAAGTTTAAAGAAAAATGTTTTTTGGCAGTTTACTAAATAATACTATCAACTAACTCATCATTATTTCTTCACCCAGCCTAGATGTGATAACATCATTCGATAGCACAACACTACATTACTTTTAATTTGTTATAACTTATAACATAATTAACAGCATGAATCGGACCCGCTTGCTTAAAATCCATGGAGCCGTTGCTCTGACGTAGCGCGGTGTTGTCATTTACTCATCGCGGCTCGATCTAACGTAGGCAACGACAGTGCCAATGCAGAAAGGTCCTTTAATCGGTTAAAAAATATTAACACTTATAATCGCTCGACAATGACGAACAACGATTAAATGACATAGAGCTATATTAAACATAGAAAGTGATTATGTCAAAAATTTAGATCTTTCTAATGTTTTAGATGATTTCAAAAGCCTTAAGACTCGTCGAATAGCTTTAAAGTTACAAAAACATTTTTAAATTCAAAAAAGTTTTGATGGATTCTATAATCCCCTCGACATTTTTTTAAATTATTGATTGAAGTTGTGTAAGGCCGTTTTATCAAAATATTTTTAGTTTTGTGTTTATTTTTGATTGTTTAGTACCTACTTGTTTTTATTATAAAAGGATTTATTTTTTGTTTTATTAAAATTAAAATAGTTTCACTGTGTTAAATGAAAAAAAAAAACGTAATATAATATAATAATACAGGGTGTTCTCAAAGTTGAGTCATTTATTTTACCAGGTTGTAGAACTCGTAAAAATAAGTAATTGTACCAAAAATCATTTATATAAAAGTTGCAGAATAAAGAAGTTATTAACAATTGAAAAAATGTAAAATTTAAGAACTGTAAGACCTGCTTTTTGGATATTCTCGACCACTGCGTTATGAATGTTTTGTTTACTGGCGATAAGGTATGCCCTTTTTTTTGTAGGATACAAATTACTTATCATTCATTCATTTTACGGGTTTTAGTGCGAATTTCGATTTGACCAGTGCTAAATAATTTGCTAAAGTGCGTGATATTTTTTATTTTTGGGCATTTTGTGCGATAAAAATGGCGCAAGTTTATGAAAACAATGAACTAGTGGACATAATATTAACTTACGGGGAGTGCCAACAAAATGCAGCCGCCGCATGTCGTTTGTACGCGGAAAGGTTTCCTTTAAGAAATCGTCCGGCTCCGCGGATGTTTGTAAATTTAGTTACAAGACTTCGCGACACAGGCTACTTACAGGAACAACGAGGTGGTCACGCTGGAAGACCTCCTCCACGCGAAATGGTACAGATTGAGGAGGACATTTTAGGAATTGTCGAAAACGACCCAACAACGTCCACTAGGTCAGTAGCAGCTCAAGTTGGAACTGCTCATAGCAAAGTGTGGAAGACTATACGACAAGAACAACTTTATCCCTACCATTATCAACGGGTACAAGCGTTACAACCCGAAGATGGTCCTAGAAGAGTTGAATTTTGTCAGTGGCTATTAAATCAATACAACAGAAATGAAAATTTTACCAAATTTATTTTGGCTACTGACGAGGCCACATTTACAAGAAATGGAGTTACAAATTTTCACAACAACCATATTTGGGCAGTGGAAAATCCGCATGCTGTGAAAATAACCCATTTTCAGGACAGATTTTCAGTAAATGTTTGGGCTGGCGTAGTAAATGGCATGCTTATTGGGCCTTACTTTTTTCCAGCTCGACTGACAGGTGACATTTATTTAGACTTTCTTCAAAACACTCTGCCACAATTATTAGATGTTCCTTTAAATGTGAGACAGAATTATGTGGCTTTTACATGATGGAGCACCGCCACATTTTAGACGAGAAGTTAGGGAACATTTAAATAATGAGTTTCCTAATAGATGGATAGGGCGCAATGGCTACATTTCTTGGCCTGCACGCTCTCCGGATCTAACGCCCTGCGATTTTTTTCTGTGGGGCTATTTAAAACAGTTGGTTTATCACGATGCAGAGGTAAATACTGTGCAAGAACTACAACAGCGCATCAGAAACGCTTGTGATGTTGTTCGTGGACACCCGGATTTTATTTTTGAAGCGTGTAGTCACTCATGGATACGCCGAGCAAGACTTTGCGCAAACCGAACAAATGGTGATAATTTTGAACAATTTTTGTAACATCGAGATGCATTTTGCCGGTGAGTAATGAATTATTGTGAGTTTTGCAATAAAAATAAAACGCAGTGGTCGAGAATACCAAAGAGCAGGTCTTAAGTTTTTAAATTTTAAATTTTTCCAATTGTTAATGACTTCTTTATTCTGCAACTTTTATATAAATGATTTTTGGTACAATTACTTATTTTTACGAGTTCTACAACCTGGTAAAATAAATGACTTAACTTTGAGAACACCCTGTATATCACAAAAAGCATACAATGCATTTTTTTAACCGATCTTGAAATCTTATGTTTTTTTAGCTGAAATTTAAAACACGTCTTAGTTTGGAAAACTATACCTTTATTGTCAGTATTGTCACTCACCAATAATTTAATAAAAGGCTTTGGGGGTGCTTAATACCATGCCTTATTTCGTTGTCAATGTTTAACTGAATCTGGATTAAAAAAAAAAACAATATTTATGACAAAATGTGTATTTAAAAATATAGGCGCCCCAAAAGGACTTCGCTCCCCCCCCCCCCCCACAAAATCCTGGCTACGCCACTGGTCATATGGTCAATGGCCCACCTAATTAATTTATTTTTTGAAATAAAAAAAAATTTACCTTTAGATAAGCAAACAATATTTACGAACGTAGCAACTATACGGCCTCGCGCGAATAGAAAAATAGATAGGTCTGGGCGTTAAAAAGTTCTTGACCTCCAATTTATTTTTACTTGTAAACAGCTAAAATTAGCCCCAAATTCTTGCCAAAAAAATGGAATTTTTTCTCAATTTTTGATTAAGTTGGGAAAAAGGTAGTGACTTCTGGCATTTTTAGTATAGTCAGATCTGGTCTTAACGTGCGGGTCCAAAGGTCACTGATCATATGAGTCAAATCAGACAACACAGAGGCTATCAAAATGTTGTGAGATTATTTACAAATATACCGAAGGAAGGAAAAATAGTTTCATTATTTTAGCTATCGCGAAGATAGCCACATATACCTAATATTATTAGTTTTGTAAAAATTATGTACAGGGGAGTTGAAAAAGTTACAAAAAAATTATATAATCGTTAATTATATGCCTACTGTACCCTTTAATTAAAAACGACAATAATAAACAGTGCAATTTATTTTAACAATTTTACTACTAAAACCTAAAAATACAATGACATTTAGTCTGATAAACTATTTCGATAATGAAAGAAAAAGAGGAAATTCGCAAACCAATATGCAGGAAACCGTAATGAAAACACTGCGAATTAGTTTAAGGACTATGCAGAATAATGTGCATAAAAAAAGCATAATATAATACCCAAGAATACTAAAAAATGTAAACGAAAAACACCGTTTATAATTATAGCCTAAAAACTCTCATCGTCACTTATAAAATCTGAAAAGTCCTCGTCGTCTGAGTCGTCCTCGAATGGAGCAATTATCATTGGCGCTACTTTCACATCTAGTACTTCAACTTGTTCTCGATCCCACCAATCCCTTAATAATATTTCTGTATGTTCCACCGATTTCTTCCAGTACTCTTGTGTAATAATATGATCTAACGAATCTTGCCAAACTATTTGTACTTGGTCGGATTTAAGACCATCACCTACATGTTTTTCATAATAAGACTTTGCACCAGCCCATATTAATTATATTGCGTTAAACTGGCAATGATATGGCGGCAGTCGTAGAACCTCATGACCATATTCACGCAGTATTTCATCTACCGCGTATATTTTGGGTTTTTTAAGAGACTTTGCTATTGATAGGAGTTCCGATTTAAGGATATTTGGTAAAGGATTTTGGTTGTGTTTTTCCAGCCACTCATAAATATCACTTTTCCTCCAAGATGAAGTAGGCTGTTTATTTAAAATTCTTGAATAATATATGATGCATTATCTAATACAATTAAAGACAGAGCATCCAAATTTGGTATCAATTGAACTTTTAACCATTTTTCAAACATTTCGCAATTTATATTATCATGATAGTCAGCACTTTTTGATGTTGAACAAAAAATTATACTCGCACTTGCAACATATCCTGTTGCAGAACCGGCATGCAAAATAATAAAACGCTTTCCCGTACCGCACCCCTTTTTCCTTTTAACACTTTTTACAGACTCATCTTGCCAAGATTTTGAACCACTTCCATTCGAAAATATCCACGTTTCGTCTAAAAATACCACTTTTCTAAATTTCAATTTGTAATTGTCCATATATTTTTTTAAAAACTGAACACGCTGACTCACTATCTGTGGCTGCTCACATAAAAATCTTCGGTTACAGTCTTTTTTATAGCGAAAACCTAAATTTTTTATTAATTTTGATAACGCTTCAAGTCTAATTTCCAAAACACCCCGAATTTTTAATGTTTTTTGTAAAACTGGAAGTGTTACATTGGTTTTTGATTTGTATAAATCGTAAATCACATTTCAAACTCCCATTTTAATATTTTCGCTTAAATCCTCAGACTTTGGCTTTCTTCGTTTACACTTTTTAGTATTCTTGGGTATTATGTTATGTTTTGTTTCATGCACAATTTTCTGCACAGTCCCTAAACTAATTCCCAGGCTTTGGCTACTGTTTCCAGAAAATTGTTTCATTTTGTCACAAACTGTCAAAGTCACAAAACTGGCATATTTAAAATAAAACGTAGCTGGTGGTATTATAAGCTTTTTTAGAATCGCTGGAAAGTAAATACATATCCTTTTTTTTCATGTCAAAATGGAATAAGTCTGTCTCATTTATCTTACGTATTTTATTTAGAGGGTAAAATTAAACGCAAGTAAAGAAAACAAAAACTGAGAGTATGTCTTTCTTGAATCGTATGACCCGCACGATAAGACCAGATCCGACTATACTAGCAAACCTATCAGATTTTGAGGATAGAAAATTGTTTTTAAGGGTTTGTTTCTAAAATTTGTTTAAAAATGATTCATCGTCTTGTTTTCAATTCGAAAAAGAAGAGAAAAAGTCAATTAAACTAGTTATAAAGTCGAATATAAAAAACAATCAAAACGAGCAAAATAACCAATCGTCGATGTTATTGTTGGTCAGAGGATAAAATAAAACACGTGTGCTCTCTGCTTACAGTTCGATCTCAACTAACTTTATTAACATCAAGTTACATCTTGTTAAACAAAAATAACAATGTTGCCAACACAATATATAATAACTAGTTACCAACTGCTTCTAGTTATAAAACTAAATAACCTGTTTTGATGTATAGAACAACACCCCCACTACATCAAAACCTCGATCAAAACTAAAAAAGTTTTAAACCCAAATTACCCATAAATTTTTTATGTTTGGTAACATTTAAACTTTTTGTTAAAATATCCGCATTCATTTCATCAGTAGGTAGATAAACTAACTTAACATTTTTATTGCAAATAGCCTCTCTGATAAAATGATGACGTATATCAATATGTTTAGAACGCTTATGGTACAACGGATTAACAGCAAGTTTCTGAGCACTTATATTATCATTAAATAATGTAATACAACTAATCTCACCAATCAATTCATGTAATAAATTCTTAAGATATATAGCCTCTTTTGCAGCCTCAGAAATTGCCATATACTCCGCTTCTGTACTCGATAAAGCTACCGTTCTTTGTTTGCGACTTTCCCAAGAAATAGCACATTCCGAAAGTTTAAAGATAAAACCCGTATAAGATTTCCTATCCTGTTTGTCTCCTGCCCAGTCAGCGTCAACAAACCCTTCTAAATTTATATTTGACCTTTTAAATAATAAACCATAGTCTTTGGTTCCTTGTAAATACTTTAGTACTCTTTTAACACAATTCCAATGAGATTCCGTATACTTGTTGTTAAACTGACTTAAGAAACTTACAGAATACGAAATATCTGGCCTTGTTAATACACTTAAATACATTAAGCTACCGATTACTTGTTGATATGGTACATCCCTATCACAAGTCTTAATCTGTAAATCAAAATCTAAATTTGTCTCTAAAGGAGTAGGCATAGGCTTACAATTTGACATATTAAACCTATTTAATATCTGATTTATATAATCTTTTTGATCTAATTTTATAGTTCCCTGTTCCCAGTCTCGAGTGATTTTCATACCCAAACATTGTTGAGCTTCCCCTAAGTCCTTTAACCTGAACTTATCACCCAACTTTGACTTCAAGAATTCAGTTTCTAGGGTATTGTTAGAAAAAACAAAGAAATCATCAACATACAGAGCTATAATTGTTAAATTATTGTTCTTCATTTTAATGTATACACAATGCTCTAGTTCGGACCTTGTATATCCAATTTCACTAAGAACACTATCTACTTTTTCATACCATACCCTAGATGCCTGCTTTAAACCATAAACCGCCTTTTTTAGCCTGCACACTCTGTTTTCGCTATTTAGAATTTTAAAACCTTCTGGTTGTTTCATATAAATTAACTCAGTTAAATCCCCATTTAAAAAAGCTGTCATTACATCATAATGAGAAATTTTTAAATCTAACTTAACAGCAAGAGCAATTAACAATCTTAATGTACTAAACCTGACTACTGGTGAAAAAGTTTCCTCATAGTCAATACCCATTTTTTGTGTAAAGCCTTTAGCTACAAGTCTCGCTCGGAAACGCACACTACCGTCACTGTTTTTCTTTTTTTTATAAACCCATTTACAGTCAACAACGTTTACACCATTTGGTACCTCTGTGATCTCCCAAGCTTCACTTTCCATGAATGACTGATATTCTTCTGTCATAGCCTTTTGCCACTGTTCCTTCTCTGGTCCTGACAAAGCTTCTGCTACAGTAATTGGAGCGTCGTTGGCTTCAACATTATCTGATGAACACAGATATGTTACATAATCGTCATAAACTTTAGGTTTCGGCACTCTTTTAGTCTTTCTCTGTTGTTCCTCAGCTAACTGATTTTCTGGAAAGTTATCAGGTATGTAGTCACTGTCTGTGCTTGCATTTTCAACTGAAACTTCTTCTTCATCAGTCAACGTAGGTTTTTGTTGAGCAACATTCAACAAATCAGCCTTTTGTTCCAACTCAGTCTCTGCTGTGGCCCCCACTTGATCTGATTTGGTTGTAATTTGAACTTCTTCAATATTCTCCATAATAACAACATCTCGGCTGGTGGTGACTTTTCCATTTTCTGGATTGAACACACGGTATCCCTTGGTATCTTCACCAAAACCAACTAAAATCATCTTTGTGGACTTCTTTTGCCATTTTGTCCTATTTGCCTTTGGAATATGAACCATTGCAATACTTCCAAAGATTCTAATATGATCAACATTGGGTTTTCTCCCATACCATACTTCGAAAGGTGTCTTATCATTTAACCCTGCTGCAATGGATCTATTTTTTAAATAGACTGCTGTGTTCACAGCTTCAGCCCAAAACTTTGTGCCGAGATCAGCATCGAACAGTAGACACTTGGCCTTTTCTATTATAGAACGGTTCATTCTTTCAACTACTCCATTTTGTTCAGGTGTATGAGGATTTGTCTTCTGATGTACAATCCCTCTTCTTTTTAAGAAAATCTCCATATCTGTACTACAAAATTCTCCACCATTATCTGATCTCAAAGTTTTGATCTTTTGCCCAGTTTGATTTTCGACAAGCACTGTAAACTGCTTAAAACATTCAAAGACTTCTGACTTATTTTTCAGAAAATATCCAAATGTCATTTTACTGAAGTCATCTTCAAACAATAAGACATACCTTGCCCCACCAATAGATTTATTCTCCATCGGACCACAAACATCAGCATGCACAAGCTGAAGTAGACTATGTGCTCTCGTACCTTGGTGTTTGAAAGGCAATCTTGCCTGTTTGCCTTCACAGCAAATGACACACTCATTTGTAATATTTGTCTTGGTTTTAAACTTCATGCCTTCTACAATGCCAGTTGTCTGCATCTTACATAGGTCTTTATAGTTCATATGTCCAAACCTACGATGCCAAACCTCTCTACTAGCATCTGCTGTTGACCAACAACAACTTTGTGGTACTTTATTCTTGACCCTTAACTTGTACACGCTATTGATCAAATCAGCTATAGCTATCAGCACGTTTTCACTGTTGAATATCTTACAGCCATATTCATCAAACTTGACTTTGTTTCCATTGTGAATTAATTGACTTACGGAGAGTAAATTTGTTGTCAAATTAGGCACACACATTGCATTAGTGATGGTCACACTGTAACTGCCTCTATTTACTGTGGTAGTGATATCAATATCTCCCATACATGTCACGGAAAGTCTCTGATTATTTGCTGTCACAATATCTTCATTAACATTTTTAGAAATGTCTTTTAACCAGTCACGATGCACCGTCAAATGAACACTGGCGCCGGAATCAATGTACCAGTCCTGCTTGCTAAATTGTCCACTCAAAAATACCGCACTAAATGCATTATTTGAACTTCTTTTCTGAGTTTTATTT
Source organism: Polydrusus pterygomalis (assembly GCA_963969555.1). NCBI lineage: Eukaryota > Metazoa > Arthropoda > Insecta > Coleoptera > Curculionidae > Polydrusus > Polydrusus pterygomalis. Next base: position 18,349,019 of record OZ018385.1, on the reverse strand, counting down.
GGACATTTGTTGACATAGTGCCCAATTTGTTTACAATTGTAACATCGAATGTCTTTGACGTTGACATTTCCACCTGGTGCATTTGAACTATTCCCACTGTTGCCAGCATGTCGATCCGAATATCGACTATTCCCACTGTTGCCAACATGTCGATCCGAATAGCGACTATTCCTGTTTTGCCAACTTGTTCGATTTGCACTGACGAATGCGCTACCTTTACTATCGGCTGGTTCAATGTCCATTAATTTCGTTTTTATGCTGTCAACTGTTAACTGGATTCCCGAATGTTCAATGGCCATAATCATCGGCGCATATTTCTCAGGCAATCCCGCCAATAATAATGATCCGACCCAATTATCATCTATTTGAAAACCTGTGCCTTTCAACTTCTGGGCTGTTTCTATTAGCTGGGTAACGTAGGACTCCATAGAATCACAGCTTTCGAGTCTGATTGAAATCAAAGTACGCAGCAACCCGATTTTTCGGCAATATCCCTTGTCGTCAAACAACTTCTGCAACGTAGTCCATAAGTCTTTTGTTGTTTCAGCGTCTTTGATGTGCACGTAAAGTGATGAATCAATGGTCAGAATTATCTTGGCCTTGGCTTTTCCATCTTTTACTGCGTCCGTTTCACTGCCGTCCAAGCATTTTTTAAGGTCGTCTAAAACTAGCATGTTTTCGACCGCAAATGCCCAGTTGCTATAATTCTCCCGGCCATTTAACTTCGGAACACTAGATAGGAAATTCACTGCCATTATCACGAGATATTCAGAACGCCCGCACACTACTTAACTTTCGTTTTACCGCGTTATTCTGGGCCCATAACCTGTTGGTCAGAGGATAAAATAAAACACGTGTGCTCTCTGCTTACAGTTCGATCTCAACTAACTTTATTAACATCAAGTTACATCTTGTTAAACAAAAATAACAATGTTGCCAACACAATATATAATAACTAGTTACCAACTGCTTCTAGTTATAAAACTAAATAACCTGTTTTGATGTATAGAACAACAGTTATCGCATACCTAATCTTAATTCAAATATTAGTTGGTATATGTTGATTTTTACAATTTGGCAAAAACTTGGGTAATTTCAAGCACAATTTCTTGTTCAAGAATTTGAAAAAGTTTTTGCCCGAGAACGTGACCTGTGGAATACTTTCAACCTTGGATTAATATAAACATACCTATTTAGGTATTTACTTTTTTTACACGCTTTTATTAGCTTCACCTGTATGTTTGTTTGTATGTATGTTTGTAACCGACTTCTTTGAACCCGATTTTGACCCACTTTAAACGGTCAGATTTAATGTAAATTTTGTAGACTTATCAAGAACCGCTGACAATACAATAATCTACACGCAAAAAATTCTGCTGTCAAATTTTGCAATATAGTGTCCGGAAAATAGGCGTACCTAATTAGATTGCAGGGCTGCACATAAAATATACCAAAACATATATCGGGATAATCTGTCTTGGCGTCTATTTCTCTTCTTTCTTCGTATCCATAACTTAAATATTTACATTCTTTTATACAGTGGGTTTTTAAAATTAGGCCAATATGCTATGTAGAATAATGTAGAAAATTATGCATAGAGCAGATCGAGTGGGGCAAGTTCTAAATTTTTAAAACTTTTTCACTTAGGAGAGAGATGGCGCCGCAGTTGCATAATTCAATTATTGGGTTTGCAACGAATTCTATCCTATGTTTGTAGTGTTTTGTGGTTGTTTATAGCCAAAATTAATTATTCCGTAATGACGTCATTGACAGGTCAGCCACGTTTGCTGGAGGGCACACCGTTGTCAGTAGTGGCACAGATTATTTTAATAATATATAATATGTATATTAATCCATCAAAATTTAATTTAAAAATTACCATCGTTCTGTAGAGTAATTAGTTTGGGGCTGCGAGCCGAAAGAGACAAGATGTCTTTTTCCGATTTCCTATCGTTTTCAAATAATATACAGTGTGACCAGTAAAGTCTGGGTTTTTTTTATTAATAGCTTCATTCAAAATTTGACTTTGGCATCAAGTTCTGCTTCGATCGAGATGAAAATTAAGCAAAAAAATAGTAGTCACGTGATTCGCATTATCTGTCAAATTTTAATTTTTTCCAGAAAATAATTCAAAAGTGGGGCTATTTTTGAAAGTAACGAAAAAAGTTATTAGAAAAAGTTTTTTTAAATGCAGTTTTTAGCATACATGCAAAATTTTAGCTGCATAAAATAATTTTGATTTTTTACCCATATTTTGTAAATTGCACCACTTTTGCAAAATAAGACTCAACGCAACCTACATAAAACTTCCTAGTTTTGACATTAGAGACTTTTTGCACCTCTTAATTCGCCATTCTTTTGTGGTTATGGTTATTCTGAGCATGCGCAATGTCAAAAAGGTGATCCGCTATGGTTAATAACCATAACGGACTCCGTTATTTACGGAAGGATAAGGAAGAGCTTATCGTTATCCTTATGGTTATGCTTAAACTGCATGGTTGGCGGAACATACAAAAGTTATGAAGCATCATTGCTATGAATTAAAATTGTGATAAGCAATTAATTAAAATCCAAAGCAATAGTAGCTTTACATTAAAATATACAACTTAATCAAATTATTGTTAGGTTAGGCATTTTATTTTGTTTAGGTGCGCCGGCGCCAAATTAATAACTACAGACAGAACGTATAGGCGCTGCAAAATCTCTGGTTTTAACAGTGGCCCTACTCGTTATGTTTAATAAAGTTAACCATAACGGAGCTAAAAACTGATATTAATTTAAGAGGTGCAAAAAGTCTCTAGCTTTAATTCAGATACATTTTCTTTAAAGTAGCGCCATATTTAATGTGTGTTTTTCTAGAAAATCAAAATTGAACTATTAAAATTTTGTCGCATGTGATGCAAAGTTTATTTTTTGTTTTTGACCCTGTATAAGGTAACTTCATAAAATCTGTGTTTTTGAAAACGTAGTTTGCGTCTAAAAGTAATACTTACACCTTAATATTAAGACAGAAAAGAACACAGTATCATCAGTATAAAGTGTTCATTAAGTGGAAAATAAATTTTAGTGGTGGGTAAAAAATCAAAATTATCTTATGCAGCTGAAATTTTGCATGTATGCTAAAAACTGCTTTAAAAAAACTTTTTGCGATACTTTCAGAAATAACCCCACTAGTTTACACTTGAAAATGGTTAGAGATACTAACTAACCGAAACGTTGTGTTAAGTAACAAAATAAAGACAATGGAAGTCCAACAAGGTAATTCTTTTGACATAAATGACATATTTTCAAGTCTACTATATCCTGTTGCTGCTTGTGCCCCTTAGTTATGAGACATCCTGTATTTAACAATAAGTAAATGGTTTAACTAGGCACTTTATTGATTTGGTTATAGATGAGTTAACCGAAATCGTATTTGTACTCACTATTAAACTTAAATAATAAACACCAAGAAAATCTGTCTCTAAAATATATAAAATCCAAAAGTAAAATGTTTAAAACACACACTACACAAAAAACAGCTACAGAAACACTTAAAAACACCAAAATCGGAAGAAAATAATATGACGCAACCTGACGCGTGAGCTTGCTACGGTCCACTGCTGATCTGGGGACTTTAACGACGAAACCAGATCAGCTGTTAATGTCAAATGTCGTTGTCCTCTGTCGAAACGCTTTGTTTTAAGAAAAAGGTACCGGGTGAGTCAACGATTGCGTGGAGTAATTTTTTTCCTTGGAGATAAGATTTGCCGATAATGAGCTTTTGTAGTAAGGTATGGTGGGATATCTGGCACATTTGAAAAATATTTTGAATTATACAGGGTGCGCCCAAAAAGTAGGGTGTCATAAAGTTACATTTTTTTAAATGGGACACCCTATATTTCAATACATTTATTAATTGTACATGTTATTTCCTAAATTTTTATCAATGGTTTAATGGATGGCCTGGATCAGATCGTATTTGTCGGATCGTCATCAGTCAGTTATTTTCAATGACGACATTTCCTCCAGCTTAAGCTTGACCTCTGGGGTCCCACAGGGATCTATCCTTGGTCCCTTGCTTTTCCTAATATATATCAATGATCTGGCAACCCTGGATATATCAGGTCTTTTTACTCTTTTTGCGGATGACGCGAATATTCTGTGGCATTCCGGAGACGCTGGCCAGATGGAGATTGTTATCAGTAACGACTTGGTTCGAGTGAAGGATTGGTGTGACGCTAATCTACTTACCATCAATTTATCTAAGACCAAGATTATTAACTTCAGATATCAAGTGGACGGCGTCATTTTAAATTCGTAAGCTCTGGGTAGAGTAAATTATATTAAATTTCTGGGTTTGTTTGTGGATGATAGGTTGAAGTTTGAGCCACATGTTTTACAACTAACCACTAAGGTTTCTAGAGGTTGCTATGCCTTAAGGGTTATTTCCCGGGAAATGGATATAGTAACTGCGAGGGCTGCCTACTTCGCTTTAATTGATACACACTTGCGGTATGGCGTGTGTTTTTGGGGTGCTTGTTCCGGTTATTTATTTAACACCGTATTTATTCTCCAGAAAAGAGCTCTGCGATTTATGTTAGGCTTGAAACGAAGGGAATCATGTAGGCCATTGTTTAATAGTAACAAAATCTTAACATTACCATGCATTTTTATATTAGAAACCGTATGTCTCGTGCATAAAAAGTTTCGCCAGGAAATTATCTCTGCTTCCTCTTATTTTTTCCGTAATACTCACACCGCAGCTCTTCCAATACCGGGTTCCACCTTAATTAAGAATTATTTTGTATACAGGGGCAAAAAAATGTTTAATCATCTGCCTAGGCAGGTTAGAGAGATTTTGTGCATTAAAAAATTTAAGAGGGAGGTCAAGAAGATTCTGTTGAATAAGACATATTACTCTGTCTCCGAATTTTTAGAGGATACATTTTAATTCTAGTATTTTTTTTTGTTTGTGAACATTTGATTTTTAATATAGCTATGTTTGAGTCGGGGTTTGAGTATACGTATAGAAAAGTTGTCTGTTCCTCTTTGTTTTATGTAACTTGTTTTTATATTTTTTATATGACTTTTATTTAGTCTAGTATAGGTACTTTTTCGACATTAACTTGTACTTAGTTTTACATTAATGGCTTTGTTAATGAAAAATGATTTTTTTTTATAACAATAAAGCGTTTTTTGATTTTATTTGATTTGATAAAATGCTACTTAAATTTTGATACTAAGCGATTCATAATTTTTGCACTTACTAAATAAAGTCAAAAATGCATGTCATTGTTCACTATGAAATAGTTGACGTCTCATTTACAGGGTGTTTACTATCTAATCTAGGACCAAAGTCAGAAAACTTCTAATTGAAAAATATCACTTTTTTCAAATGGAACACCCTATATATTTTTATGTCATCTTATAGCGTCATAAACTCTTCAACTTTCGTGAAGAAATGCCTATCCCTATCTCTAATAGTTTTTGAAATATTTTAATATTTCGATATTTAATATCCTCGTTATAGCATTTTTTGTCAATGGATCACAATAGCTATGGAAAATAAATAAAAATAATGGCAGTGGATGACACATTAAGAATCAGATCAATGTAAAAATTAAGACATTTTACTGCAAAATTTATTGTCCAGTCATTTTATAAGTTGGTACCTACTCAAAATGATTTTCTTTTAAAATTAATAAATCGATAATATGATTTATGTTTTGGTCGAGGCGGATAAAAAGTGTCTTTTTGCTGAACAACTATACAGGATGAAATATCGCGAGTCCTCGAAGTTTTCAAAATTTAATGGAAATGTTTGATTCAACAGGCGAGATCCATTGACAGAAATGCTATAACGAGGACATTAAATCTCGAAATATCAAAATATTTTAAAAACTATTAGAGATAGGGATAGGACGTTCTTCACGAAAGTTGAAGAGCTTATGACGAGCTATAAGATGACGGAAAAATATGTAGGGTGTTCCATTTAAGAAAAGTAATATTTTTCAATTAAAAGTTTTCTGACTTTAATCCTAGAAAGTAAACACCCTGTAAATGAGACGTCAAATATTTCATAGAGAATATGTATTTTGACTTTATTTAGTAAGTATAAAAATTATGAATCGCTTAGTATCAAAATTTAAGTAGCATTTTCACAACAACGAGATTCTTGCAAATGCAAAATTTTCATTATAAGTCGAATTATCTAAAAAACTATAACTTTTTCGTATATTAAACCATTAATAAAAAAATCAAGAAATAACACGTAGAATTAATAAATGTACTCAAAAATGTCCCATTTAAGAAAAATGTAACTTTATGACACCCTACTTTTTTGGCGCACCCTGTATAATTCAAAATATTTTTAAAATGTGCCAGATATCCAACCATACCCTAAAACAAAAACTTATTATCGACAAATCTTATCTTCAAGGCATAAATTTACTCCGCGCAATCGTTGACTCACCCGGTACTTTAAAAGTATTGTGAAGGATTTTGTCAAGTGCTAAAATACCCACAATGTTGTATTTTTAACCAAACTTTTGTTCTATTTATTACGATATTAATTTTTTTAAATGTCGAATTAATAAGTGTCCCGCATTGGGTTACTCTCCCCCAATTTGAGATGTCAGGGCTGAATATGATAAATTCGGTTATATTGAAAAAGCCCATCGGAACACCGAAAACGCTTTACAAAGAACGAAAATTTCTTATTTTTTACAATTTTTTGACCACCCCGTATATTAATCTGCTAGTTGGTCTACTGAACTTGCAAATTTATTCGTATTTTTAACGAAAAAATAAACTTTCCTTATCGTTACGCACATTTATTAAAGAAAGCTTGACTAAATAGCTCAAAAGTAGGTCAATTTTACCGGAGAAATAATTAACTGACTAGGCGAAGTGCTATCTTTAATGGCTGAGAAAGTGGCAGAATTTATATAAAGTTGTGTGACTGGAGGTACATACGGGGTGGCTCACTTTCAATGCAGGAAATTAGGAGACTAGCCTTTAAAAATATGACCCTGTTACTCCAACCTGTACCGGGTGTCCACGGAAGGTGGCTCGCCCCTCTAACTTTTTTGTTTTTCAAGATAATGAAATAAAATTCGGGGGATTTGCATACGACATAAAACTGCATTTTTTCACAGGTGACTCAACATTATGGAACAAACGGTTTAACCGGAAGTGACATAAACTTTCGATTTTTAAATGGGACACCTGGTATATTTTTACTTTTTTTGACTCCATATGACATTCTAAATACAACGATGTGTCACTTGTCACTTTTTGTCACCAAGAAAATATTTTTTTTCCAAATTTATTGTTTTATCTAGAGGGCTATGAATACCTTAAAATCACTTATTTCAGTTCTTTAATCTTGGGAAAAATATAATTTTACTATTTTCGGTCCAATGCTATGTGATATGTAAAATGTAATCTTTAAAGTTGTATAACTAATTTTTTTTAAATGGCAACATGGTGGCTCGTCGGGTTAAGAAAAAAAAAAGATTTTATTACGATTATTTTTATACCAAACACTATTAGGTTTTAAAAAAGCTGCCATTAAAAAACTTTAAAAAGTTAACTTAGAACTTTCTTAAAATGAAGCATCTTTTGAGAATAAATTTAGATTTAAATGCATCAAGTAGCCTGTGACCAGCAAAACTGATAAAACAAAATCATGCCTTGAAGAAAATTGAAATGCCAACAGCTTCTGCCAAAGTAAATTAGTTTATTGTTTAAAAAGCATGGAAAATAATAGTTTTACAAGGAGTGAAAAAGTTGATATGTTATCAGTGTTTGGAGAATGTGGGAATAATTCAACCGATGCTGCACGACTTTACGCACAAAGATATTTTAATCGGCGTCATCCAACCCGGCACTATTTACCCAAAACTGGTTCCGAAAATGCGAAATGAGCCTGACAATAATAACATATCAACTTTTTCACTCCTTGTAAAACTAGTATTTTCCATGTTTTTTAAACAACAAACGAATTTACTTTGGCAGAAGCTGTTGGCATTTCAATTTTCTTCAAGGTCTGATTTTGTTTTATCAGTTTGGCTGGTCACGGGCTACTTGATGCATTTAAATCTAAATTTATTTTCAAAAGATGCTTCATTTTAAGAAAGTTCTAAGTTAAATTTTTAAAGTTTTTTTAATGGCAGCTTTTCTAAAACCTAATAGTGTAGGGGAGACCGGGGCAGGTTGTAACAAAAAATATTTGAAATTTTTTTTCTTGGAGCTGTTTTCACTAATCAATTTTTTTTTGTCATGAATGTCTACTTACATATGTTGTGAACAAATTGATTAAATATATATGACAATATTTTCAAAAATTAAACTGTCAGCTTTATTTTAAATCTTTCCGAACCTTTGTTACAAATTGCCCCGTCTCGGGGTAAAAAGTAACAGTAAGCGGGGTAAGTGGTAACGCATATTTTTTTTATTGATATATTTACTTAAATAGAACGTGGGCATAAAAAATATTTTAAACAAACATAAATGAACATTATTTAACGTAATGTAGCTATTTTTGGTTATCTATTCACTATCCGAATCGCAATGATGGCAGATATATGGGAACTTCAAGTCAGTGCAAGCATGTGACCACATTTTGCACTTCTGGCAACTAATCCATTTTTCGTTAGGTTTGCTACACCCATATGATTCAGTGCAAATTAAACAAAAGTACTTTTCTTCTAAAGAATCGTCTGATTCTACGTAAACTTTTCTTTTCACTTTCGACTTATTAATTTTGGATTTGTTGGCCTTTCGACCATTTTTTTTTTTTCGAACCTTAAGGGTTGTCTTTCGCTGATCAGCTTTAGGAAGTGGACGAACAAACTCTGGAGACAATGTAATCTTGCCTTCCATTTGGGAAGTAACGTCACTTAATCCTGCATGATGTTAAAGCAACGGGTTCGAGTTCAGCTATTTCAGAAGGTGCTGTTGTTAATGCATAATTTATCACATTGGGGTAAATTGTAACATGTTACATTTTGCCCCAATTAGATTGTTACAATTTACCCCCGGATCGATTTTTTTCGTTTTGTCTTTGCAGAAAAAAAAGTAAATATATAATCATGCATAGCTTTGCCAATATAATAACCTAGACTGCAATGATTCATTTATGACCAAAAAAAAACAAACTCAGCAGGCCGCTTGTAACATTTATTTTGAGACAAAATTATGATATCGATTTTTACTTTATGTGCCACAATATAAACAATATCGGAAATAACCTTAACCACAATGTCTGTTGCTCGACTGTCTGGATATAAATGAGCTTCACCGTGTTCTCCAGAAGCCTACATAGGGTGCGGGGTTGCCAGCTTTTAAATTAGGGAAATATTTGGTGTGTTACAACTTACCCCGTGTTACAACCTGCCCCGGTCTCCCCTATGGTATCAAAATAATCGTAATAAAATCCTCTTTTTTCTTATCCCGACGAGCCACCATGTTGCCATTTAAAAAAAATTAGTTATACAACTTTAAAGACTAAATTTTACATAGCACATAGCATTGGACCAAAAATAGTAAAATTGTATTTTTCCCGAGATTAAAGAACTGAAATAAGTGATTTTAAGGTATTCATAGCCCTCTAGATAAAACAATAAATTTGGAAAAAATATATTTTCTTGGTGACAAAAAGTGACAAGTGACACATCGTTGTATTTAGAATGTCATATGGAGTCAAAAAAAGTAAAAATATACCAGGTGTCCATTTAAAAATAGAAAGTTTATGTCACTTCCGGTTAAACCGGAAGTTCCATAATGTTGAGTCACCTGTCAAAAAATGCAGTTTTATGTCGTATACAAATCCCCCGAATTTTATTTCATTAAAACAAAAAAGTTAGAGGGGCGAGCCACCTTCCGTGGACACCCGGTATATACACAACGTAATATTATACAACTTGAGTTCAGACCATTTACCTTTAGATCCGTACAGCTTATCTCGTGTGCAAAAAAAAGTTAAGTTTTATGGGTAAAAAAATGCGTTTGTACGCACAGCTCGCCAGTCACACGCCTTGCCGCCCTACAGAAATGGACATGCGCACAACCCTCTTGTATTAGGTTTTACTTGTTTAGCGACATGTTCAAAATACAGTCTGTCTCTTCTTATTCTTTCTTCCAATTATTGGATTTTTTCTACCTGTTTAGATGACTCTCTGCGCTCGATAGACCCCATGGTTGGTTACCCGGAAAGTCGATCGTTAGTGTGGTTGAAATCTTTGATAACGGAATTAAATTTAAACGCTGAATTGGTGTATTGACAACAATTACTTGGATAAAACTGCAAATTGACCCAAAGACATCGTCAGGAGTACATACAGGGTGTTCATTTGAAAACTTCCCACCTCGATTTTCCTGCTTTAAAATAAAAATGGGGGGGGACATGTACGCCGTGTTGCTCTAAGGCCGGATCCACATACATCCGTGATACGCATCCGTTCTGTACCACATGATTGATATGAACCAATGAAATTTTAGGGAATAAAATGTCATTGGTTCATATTAATCATGTGGTACAGAACGGATGCGTATCATGGATGTATGTGGATCCAGCCTAAGACGTACAGTTAGAAAGCTAGACGCTGTCAAAGTTCAAAAGTGTCATTTTTCAAGAGTCAATATCTCGGAAACTGTTAAGTATAGACTAATAATGCTTTTATTAAAAAATGTTTAGAATTTTATGCAGAATCATATATTGACTATTGAATATTGACAATATACGCAAAAGATAATCGACGGGTCCGAGCGATTTTCCACATTTTCATTTTAAAGTAGGAAAATCGAGGTGGGAAGTTTTCAAATGAACGCCCTGCCCTGTATATCGACCACATCGTCGTCGAGCGAGCCCCACGGTTGAGTACCCGTACCACGGTATAGGTCGATATATGTACTCTGCCCGTACGACGTTAGCCCATGGTGCTTGTTGACAACAATGCGCAGTTTAAACAAACAAACAGTGGCGGTTATTAATAGACAAAAATAGTAACAATTTTAAATTGTTATTGTTTAAAGGCCGCACCGTCCTAAAATATGGGTCAGGTTCGTTGACACCGACCTTTTTAATGTAACAGATGTTACTTGTCTGGTATTTTTATTTTGTGGTGCTTGAGAACAAAAATTGGACGTTAAATAATGTCACCTCCTTATAAACAGGGGCGGTTCTACGGGGGGGCCTGGGGGGCCCAGGATCCCCCAACATTTCTGAAAAAAACTTAAAAATATCTCGAGAGAAATACAATCAATTTGGCAACAATGACAACCTCTCATTGCGATAGAGAAATACAATCAATTTGGCAACATACATACATATACACAGAATAATAATAAAGCAATTGGAAAAACGATTTTTTTTTAAATTTTGCCCCTAGTCCAGGTTTCAGACACCCTCGCATTGAAGCAAAAATCTTCGCGAAACATGTTAGGTAATCATATCCAAAACCTATGTCCCTACAATGCAGCTGAGGAAAACTGAAATAATACAAATATTTTTTCGTGAAACCTAATACTCAATAAATAAATTTATCGCTGATCGAATTGCTAACTACTTATGATTTCATGCCAATGATAAAAAAAAATTCCGGGTGCTTTATTATTTACATAATTTGATATAATTTGGGCGTGATCCTAAAAATATTTGGGCTGCGGCGTTATTTGCTTGCGAAGGCTACCAAAAATTGTGGCTGCACCAATGTGGTGCCCCCCCCCCCCCCCCAATATTTTGGATCTAGAACCGCCCCTGCTTATAAAGTAAATTATAATCTGCAATGATAGTAAGAAAATAGGGGAGGGTTAATTAGGGGCAATTGACAAAATACAATTAAAATTAGTAGACAGGGTTATAATTATTTGGTATGATGTTGCCTGTAGATCGTTAATTTATAATTATTGGTGTACATAAAACGGTGTGATGGGTTTTTCCTAAAATGATTATTCGACAGCAAGAATGATTAAGGCTCCTTTTAAACTGGGATTCTGGAATCTCGGCTTCACATTTAACGTAGCGTTTTTAGACGGGCGTCTTATCGGAAACAGAATCGCGATTCTAAATTTCGAAATCGCACTAATAGTCCGGGAGGTGGTGTCACTTTTGGAGTAGTGATCGATCTGCACCCGAATTTTTTACCAAGCGTAGTTCTCCACATTAACATATTATACGATCCACGTGTCAGTCAGTCCAGTAGCAGTGGGTGTGGGCGTGGGAGGCTGTGAAAATCGTCGGAAAAACTATGAAAAAAGTGATAAATCTGGTGATAAAAATTTGTTACATTGTAAATTATTGATGATTAAACGTGAAAATATTCGTCAGTCACTTTCCCGACGGGGGAAACATCGTCAGTCAGGTTTGAAGCCGTCGGAAAAATTGGAAAATTCAAGTGATCGATCTTCACTTGACATTTTGTGGAATGATTATTAATATCTAATCAAGCATGAAAATGAACGTCAGCCACGTTTATCGTGGTGGATTCTTTGTCAGTCGGCTTTCCGAAGTCGAGGGTGCTGACCAGGTTCCTCTAGCGCGCCGCATCTTATGCAGCTCGACTGACGGCGTCGTGCCGACTGACGATTGTTTGTTTAAAGTGTGAAACAAGTTCTCTATAATTTATTAATTTCAAGTCAATATAGGTACAGTGTGTCCACGGATTGACTATCGAAGATGAAAAACTTTTTTATTTGTGGGTTTATGAAAAAAAGTTATTTTTCATAAAAACTACTGCTTGTTCTCAAACGACCAAAAAGCATATTATTTTTTCAAATTTATATACCGGGTGTTCAGAATTTAGAAAAATATGAAAAAAGCTAAGAACAAATTACCCTTGTGTGTAAAGATAGGATAAAAAGTAATTAGTAAAAGTTGTTGTGGTTAAAAACCTACGTCTCATTACCAAGTTTTGACTTATTAGCTAAATGTACAGAGACCGGCAAAAAGTTCAAACTCATAAAATATGATGTGCTTTACATCAACGCATTTTGCAAATTAGTTAGTCTTTAGAAGGCATTATTCTGTAAACTCTTTATCTTTATACGAGGAATTGTCGAAAATGGCTAAGTAACTGTATAATAATAACTGTATAATAGTAATAATATGACCCATATTATTAAAAAATCAATACGTTTTAAAATAAAACCATGTACTATTCTTAAACGAATTTATTAGAAAACAAATGAGGAGTAAAAATTTTTCTTAAAGAAATGTTAGTAAAAAAATGCAGGTTATCAGCAAAAAAAAATATTCAAAGATTCAAAATTCACCAACCACCTCGCATCGTTGGACTTTCTTAATAACTAAATGCTTTATATGCGTTTCGTATCTCTTGCAATGAGCTTGAATCGCTTCTTTAATTCTAATTTTTAAATTATCAAGATCAGGTTCCAATTGAGATGCATACACTTTCTGTCCGTCAATTGTCATCGAAACGTATACTATAAAGCTTTTACAAATAAATACCGTCTAAAGACAAACAGTGTTTTACCTTTTTGCAAAATGCGTTAATTTTAAGCAAATAATATTTTATAAGTTTCAACTTTTTGCCGTTCTCTGTATATTTAGCTAATAAGTAAAAACTTGGTAATGAGACGTAGGTTTTCAACCACAACAACTTTTACTAATTACTTTTTATCCTATCTTTACACATAAGGGTACTTCGTTCTTAGCTTTTTTCAAATTTTTCTAAATTCTGATCACCCGGTATATAAATTTGAAAAAATAATATGCTTATTGGTCGTTTGAGAACAAGCAGTAGTTTTTATGTAAAACAACTTTTTTTCATAAACCCACAAATAAAAAAGTTTTTCATCTTCGTTAGTCAATCCGTGGACACACTGTATATTGACTTGAAATTAATAAATTATAGAGAACTTGTTTCACACTTCAAACAAGCAATCGTCAGTCGACACGACGCCGTCAGTCGAGCTGCATAAGATGCAGCGCGCTAGAGGAACCTGAAGGCGAACCACGAACAATCGCTTTTATATCGATCGACAAGGAGAAGTCGATCGCCTTCTTGTCGAAGCGATTGAGATTTCGTACCACGGTTAATCTACTTATCGAAATCGTCTTCTGTTCGGGCGGTTCCGCTTTGTCGATAAAGACTTATTATCCATTTTAAAAACATTTCCTATAATTCCTAGTTTATGATTAAAAGCCAGTAATTAACAATAAAAAGAAGAAGAATATAGGTTACATTTTTAAATTGTTTTGGTATTTGTGTTTGTTTACTGTTTATTGTAGTCTCTGAATTTTAAGTTTTTAATCATTTTTCTTGTACATTATCTAATAAAATGTTTTTATTTCCGCCACCTTCATTTTTGTTTTATATTTTCAGTTTTGCACAGCAAGCTTTCATTTATCAGGGTTTTTTCCCCTAGGCCCAACGCATTTTATTTTGTGGCTGCATCCTTCCACAACTCCAGAGATTTTTGTTTTAGCATTTTGGCACACAAATTTGCCTGTAATCATTTCAGGATGCACCTCTAAGATATCTAGGAGTAAAACCCAATGCCTGGAATTTACTCTCATTCTTTTTACTGCAGACTCCATTGTCTAAAAACAGAAAACTTCATGTAGGTACATACTTACTGTGTTTTTCGCTTTTTCCGAAAAACCTATAAATTTGTATGAACTAAACGGATATTTAATTTTAGAAAGCTTTATAAATTAAAACTATGTATTCTAATACACTCTATTATTATTAAAGAAAAACAATTGAATATAATATTTCCTTCGACCAACATTATTTACATCACGAGACAAAAACAATGATATTCATACACCTATGGTAAAGAGTACTTTTAGCCAATGATCAGTATTATATAAAGGAATAACAATTTGCAACAGTTTACCGAAAAAAATTTAAGAAATATCGAAATTATGGATTTTTAAACAAAAACTAAAAATACCAAAAAATTTTAAAACTAAACTATAATGGTTATTATATATATATTTTTTAAATAATTTTGATGGAGTTATTAACAGTAAACATGATTATTTGTGATTTTATATTATTATATATTTGGTGTTATATTCTCTGTAATAAACTTTTTAAGTTGGTTGAGAATAAAGATATATAATAATATTAGTATTATAATTATAATAATATATTATTATTAAACCACCCAAATGCGAAAAACCATTTAAAACTCAAAACAAAGTAAACAAACATGCTTTCTGAGGTTAGGTTGTTCGTCGACAAGCTTTAGCGGCGTCCACTTGTCAGTCGACTTCTTTCGATGCGATAAAATCGTTAAGTTGGATAAAGCGATTGTCTGTGGTGGCTATTTATGTAGATTGACCTTGAGCCAAGGCGAGACGGGGAAAGACGTAAGGGGAACTTGTCGATTACGATTGTCTGTGGTTCCACTTCTGGTCAGCACCCTCGACTTTGGAAAGCCGACTGACAAAGAATCCACCACGATAAACGTGGCTGACGTTCATTTTCATGCTTGATTAGATATGAATAATCATTCCACAAAATGTCAAGTGAAGATCGATCACTTGAATTTTCCAATTTTTCCGACGGCTTCAAACCTCTGACTGACGATGTTTCCCCCGTCGGGAAAGTGACTGACGAATATTTTCACGTTTAATGTCATCAATAACTTACAATGTAACAAATTTTCATCACCAGATTTATCACTTTTTTCATAGCTTTTCCGACGAGTTTCACAGCCTCCCACGCCCACACCCACCGCTATCGGACTGACTGACGCGCGTAGAGTTGTGTAGTTCGCGAACGAACTAGTTCAAAAGATTGAATCTGACAACTGAACTAAAAGATTCAATCAGTAAATACTGAGAGATTGAAACAAGGCGATCTAAAGTCTAAATGGAATGAACTACGCAAGCCAGAGCGAGACGACCGAGATTATAGGTTTTGTCACCTGACCGACCGATGCATGCCGCGATGATTTCGGACTATTTTGGTATGGAAATGTATAAAAAATATTGTCGGTGTCTACTGTATTTTTTGTTAATTTAATATATAATTTAAATTTTAAAATATTTCTTTTACTTCACTATGCCAGTATAAATCAGTGAAATAAATGAACTAAACGAACTAGTCTTTTGAACTATTCACTTTATTTAACGAGAACGAAAGATTGAAATCGACAAAATGAACTAAACTTCCCAGCACTAGACGCGCGGATCGTATATGTTAATGGTAAAAAAATCGTGTGCAGAGTGCAGATCGATCACTAGTCCAAAAGTGACACCACCTCCCGGACCATAATTTCAGCCGCCCGGCTACGGGATTCGAAGCGGCGACAGGTCTAGCATTGGTTTATATGTAAGCATTTTCACTTTGATTCTCGTTCAGTAGCACGGGGATGAAGGTGGGATTGGGCAACCCGCAACATCTTGCCACCGGATATGTCAGCCACCTGGCCATATTTGAACGTATGTGCAAAAGCAATTGAGACGTACGTGCGATTAAAATTTGACATCGTTGACGTTTCGTTTTCGTAACCTTTCTTTTTTTAGACCGCCTTTTTTGTGATTTTTATCGCACCGGCATTATTATTTATGTTAAAAATGTCACTGAAGGGTATATTTCTCTGAGTAAGTACTAAATATTGTAATATTATTATTAAGCTAAAAATATTGCATCCGAGAATATTTCTTTTACTTCCAAATAATGTTTCTTGGAGGGATGATTTTTTATAACCTTTGAAATTGAAAGTCTGTACCTGACTGTGAAACTTGCTAATTTTTATTCTAGCGACGTTACTAATCAGTATTTATGTGTTTCATTTAAAGAATATGATGAAAATACTAGACTTACTTATGCCAGTGACAAACTAGTTCACTTACTCGATGTAATTCCACGAGAAATTGTATCGTTTCCCTAATAATAGTGCACTGCTCACTTAGAAGATACATTTTTAGATATTTATGAAAATGAATTTCAAAAATTTAACTTCTGTGAGCAACACGACATATGTAATGAAATTGTTAAATTATATGTTCGATTAACAGTTTACAAATATTTAAGAGATAAAAATACTCAAAATCAAACTTTAAGTGCTGGACACTATAAAAAGCATAACATTTTTAATAAAAGTAAAGTTAATGACTCCAGAACATTTTACTAATGTATGAGATTATTCTGCCCAATTTTTTTTTTGTTTCATGTTAATGCACACCTACAAGACTAGCCCAATGTTGACCTCCACCGGATTAAGACTTGCCCCACATGAAGACCTAGTTTTAATAATGACCAGCCCTATAGTGCAAAATTGAAAAGTATAGGCAAGGAAGCCGTTAAACGACACCACGGTGACTCTAAACTTGTACCTACTAAGAAGGGTGATATAAGAATCACTGGTGGATACCTTAGATGCTTCCTTGGCTTATATTTTTGTACAGGCCCAGGAAGTTAGTCGACTCTGAATACCACCTTTAATCCCTTAGGAAACTTTTATTTTTGATAGTACAATGTTCCGTAACTAGTTCGTACCAGAAGTTCATATAGTTATTAGAAATTCGTCTTGTGTTAGACTCATTGGAAGTTATGCCTTCTGCATTAAGATCTTTTTGATCTAAACTTGAAATAAATTATAAACAAAATATGGTCGTTTTTTTTTTCTAGAAAAGTCTTATTGTTTTTTATAGTAAATTAATTTTTTTAATGTTGTTTGCTTTGCTGTTTTTAATCGTTGAATAAACATAATTTGTCTCAGAAAATTAAAAAACAAAGTAAACAAACATTAAAAAATTAATTTACTAACCTGCAATTAACATTAAGCGTTCCCCCGCCTTCCTCACCCCCTGCCACCTAACATGGCGATCGGTTAAACGTCATTCCCGTTTCGTTCAATTAACATGCAAATAACGTTTCTCTTAGTTGGTGTTTTGTGTTCAGTAGTCTCTTGCCAGCTCCGTATAAAATGTCGTTTCTGTACGAATAAAGAATTCAATATGGATGTTTTAAAAACTCTTTTCTTGCTGTATTACGTTCGCTGATTATTGGATGAACCCACATTCTACATTTCCTAAGTTTTTTTTACACCATCTGATAATAATATAGCAACACACACAACACATTTTAACACTGAATAGAAGCGTGCGTGCGGCCCTAGAATTGCCGAAACCGCGCAAGATTAGAAAAGTATGCATTCCGAATCTCGTTAGAATTCACGTGAGATTCTGAATCCCAGATACTGAATCTCGCATTCAGAATCTCAGTATAAAAGGAGCCTTAAAGTGTCCACTGCTGAAGACCGTTGTCGCTCTGCTTTCTAGTAATATGAAAAACAACGCCCGCTTCAAAAGAATAGTGACATATGCGGAAAGCGGGTGGGCTCCTAACTTTAATTGCACTTTTATAAGTTACTAGCGTGTATCCGGCATGCGTTGCAACCCGCTGGTATAAATACAAACCCGAACAAACCCGATATATTAGTACCCGGCATGCCACTTTCTGAAATTGCACCCGTGCGAAGCCGTGGGTCGCTAGTTATACAAAAAAACCATCCTCTTGAATCACCCTATCTATTAAAAAAAACCGCTTTAAAATCCGTTGCGTAGTTTTAAAGATTTAAGCATATATAGGTAGGGACGGACAGACAGCGACAGCGACTTGGTTTTATACTATGTTAAGAAGTATAGAGAAAAGTGTATTTTAAACTTTTTAATGCAATATACCGTGCGAGCAAAAATTATTTGCATCAAAGAGGGCCTTGCGTATAAGGACGTAATGCTTAGCCGTAGAGATTAATACCTGTTGGGTGTCAGTAACTACCTGAATTAATAATCAATCAGTTATTCCGTCATTTTTGACAGTCGTTACAAGTAATTTTATTCATCGCTAATTTTTCCAATTTCTTGAACAATTCACACAATGGGCTTTACGGAACAGCACAAAACATTCATGGTTGAAGCGTATTTTCCGCAGATTATGAAAGACGCAGAAATTACTGGGTGGTTGGTGGTTGGTTTACCCAAAATTTATTGAAAAAAAAAAGATTTATTAGACCTGACATTTTTTTCGGATGAAGCCTGGTTCCACCTCTCTGGTTATGTGAATTCTCAGAATACACGCATGTGGAGTAGTGAAAACTCCCATTTTTTTGTAGAGTCCACATTGCACCCTCAAAGAATTGGTGTCTGGTTCTGGTTAGCTGTTTCCCGAAGAAGATATTTTGAAATGTCCGACAGTAGGAATGACTTGAGTGTCCACTACTGAAGGCCGTTGTCGCTCGGCTTTCTAGTAATATGAAAAACAACGCCCGCTTCAAAAGAATAGTGACACATGCGGAAAGCGGATGAGCTTCTAACTTTAATTGCACTTTTATAAGTTATCTGTTGAAATGTCCGACAGTAGGAATGACTTGAGTATCCACTACTGAACACCGTTGTCGCTCGGCTTTTCACCAGACTACGTAGTACCTTTATACCAAACGTCTACGTAAATCTATAAAAATATTCTGTAATTGAAATGACAGATAATTTTAATAATAATACGTACACGAAAATGGGGCGATATGTAACCAAATAAGTTCCACATTAGTAGGGAATCAAGCAAAACCAGAGTGTGGTCGCAGACCAAAGATAATCATAAAAAACGGGTATTTTTGGGAGGTAAAGTGTCCCCATTACAGTCACAGGCGTAATTGGTAACAGAAGGTAAAACAGCATTACTTATCATTGTCGTAGACATAATAGGTAATATCTGAGAAATGCGTCCGCATTCTGTGGCAGACAGATTGTTGGAGCAAGCTGGCTAAATTATGGGAGACGGACCATCTTACACTAATGCCCGTACCCACCAATCTATTTTTGCTGATTAGGGCTTAATTGTGATTAACAGATTAAATGGGTAAGCATCATTCAACTTTTTTACTTAATCGCCAATTAACTTTACCCGGTCAAATTTGGCCAATTAGTTACTCAATTGTGATTAGAAAACGTTAAGAAACGTCATAGTTTTTTTTGGTAATTTTATTTTAATTTTTTACCTGTTATGTATATCATAGAAGAACTTAACTTGTTTGATGGCGACCTAGATGTACTAGATATGGTACAAGATGGGTTTTGGAGATATCTGACTTGAGTTTTTTTGAAGATTTCGGTTGACAAAACCTGCAGTGGCCGAAATATTAAAAAATATTTATACCCTTATTCTTATTTACGAGAATAAAGTGTAAGTAACTTTATTTGGGTAGATGAAAAGGCAAACTTGGAAGATCATACCTTCCCCGCCAGAAGGTGACTTTATAACTACAAAGAATACATTAAAACGAAAAGAAAACTTAAACATGCCTGATACGATGACCACTTATACCGTGCGAGCAAAAATTATTTGCAACAAAGAGGGTTTGGATTAAAAAACGTAGCGCTTGGTTTAGATCACAATGATATGGGGACGATATATCTAACCAAATCTAGGTGTAAATTTTGTCAAATTCATATTATGACATATGCCAAACTAATGAGTAATAAAATAAGTAGACAAATACAAATTTATTTTTGTTGTTTACAAAATTAACAAAGTAAGAATATACAGAAAGAAAAAGAAAAATAATTACATAAATTGCTGAAGCTATGCTCCAAGCATAAATTCACACGTCTCTTCATATTTTCGAAAGTGTTGACCAGCATCTCTGGAGAAATGTTAACACATTCTTGGATAATCCTTTCTTGTAATTGTTCTAAATTTGCAACTGGTGTTTTAAAAATAGTGTTCTTTAAATAAGGAAAAACGATGTAGTCCATAACCGTTAAACAAGGTGATCTAGGTGGGAATTCAATGTCTGATCGAAAACTGATCAATCTGTCGTCGAAAAAATTGCGTAAGTAGTTAATAGTTTCGGCGGCTTCCTCCTCCTTTTTTGTGTTGTATAGAACCTGTTTTCCTAAACACAGCCACGGTTCTTTTCAGGCAATGGTAAAAAGCTCCAGCAATAAAAGCAACGTTAGGAAAATGTTTGTGAAAATCGTCCATGCACAAACCCGGATTGTATTACCACTCACTATTTACTCTAACCCCGTTTCAAAAATACGCTTCAACCATTAATGTATTGTGCTGTTCCATAAAGCCCATTGTGTGAATTGTTCAAGAAATTGGAAACATTAGCGATGAATCAAATTACTTGTAACAACTGTCAAAGATGACGAAATAACTGATTGATTGTTAGTTCAGGTACTTACTGACACCCAAAAGGTATTTAGCTCTACGGCTAAGCATTACGTCCTTAGATGCAAGGCCCTCTTTGATGCAAATAATTTTTGCTGGCACGGTACCTAACGCCACGAATTCTCTTGTTTTCCGACAGATGACACCAGAAATTTGTCATCGATCAGCTGACATAATAATATCCCCAGATTAGTAGTGGACCGTAATGTAATGAGCCCAGATGCCGAGTTATGAATTAACTTTTTGAGCTTTTTTTACATTTGATTGCGTTTTCAAAAGGTTTAGTGGTTTTGGTGACTTTTATTTTTACTTTGATTACATTTTAATTTTTGGCCAGTTTTATGTGGTCAGTAAGTACCCACAATTACTATCCATTAGACCAAAAATGTACAGGCTAAAATTTTTTAATTCTTTTTCATTAAGGATCACAATTATTATTGTGTGCCTTGTACGTTAGTTGATTTCAGCGATAATTAATAAGTTTCATTAAATCTAAAAGCAGTTTTTGTCAGAAACTTAGTTTCTGAAATTTTTCTTCTTAAAATGTCTGCTCGCAAAGGTTAGGTTTCTAATGTATAATATTTGCATTATGTAGGTAGGGTTTTCTGTTTCAAGAAAAATAAGTAGAAATTATTTTTCTGACTTAGATAGGTACACCCCTAGCACTACACCATAGTATTAAAAAATAAAAACAACTTTTCTTATTAATAACCTTTAAAAATCAGCTACTTATTTGAATTTAAAGGAATTATTTACACATGCTTTTTTCAAGGTTTTACTAGTTTGCACCGTTTTTTTATGATGTTACTATTGTTAAACTATTTTAGTTCGTTTCATGAAAGCGATATAATTCAACAGTGGACAGGACTAAAAAAGAAAATATCTCTGCTATTTAATGAGAGAGTCCTATTTATATATTTATATATATATATAAATTGCGTTTCAGTTAATTAGTATTTTCGAGGTTTGGATAATAATAAAAGAATTTATAAAAGAAAATTTTGAAAATAAATTATTATTATTATTTTTTATTATTAATATTACCATTGTTTGGCAATAATAAGCGGCAGAACCGATTATTGAATCAATTGTTTTAGAAGTTATCGCATGTATACTTTTTAAGTCCGGTCCTGGAATTCATACCAAGATATAAAAATTCAATAGACCAGAATTGACAGAGTGTCACGTGACTTGGAATACATCTTGCGACTCTTGCGAGAGGAATTAAAATGTTTACTATACTTAGACAACTCATTATTTATAGGCCGGCGCGGCGCTCGCATTTCTATGCCTGATAAAGGTAGGTAGGTACTGTTATTATAAATACTTTTTCGATTTGTGTTATAATGTAAAGTTGAATTATAAAAATGATTTATTGAAATTATTTTTTTAATTTATAGTTTTTTGAAAATTACATTAAATAACTTTTAATGTTTCTTTGTCATTTTTCGCCTTTTCCAATAAATTAACTGAATAATCTGTATAGTGTAATATAAAACATTTCCTGTGTGTAACAGGGTGACAAAAAAGTCTGGAATATTAACGAATATTTTAAAAACTACCGAATATATATTTTTTAATGACCTTTTCACTATAACCGAATTATATTTAGCACTGACATCGTAAATTAGAACCTATTAATAATACATCCTAATAATAAAAATAAGTATTCCTGTAGTGTCATAAACCTTTCCCAGAAACAATAGACAGCCTAAGTCTGACGTCACTAGAAGCGTGGTTTGAAACCCCTTTCCAAACAAACTTTTTTAACTTAAAAATGTAAATGAAACGAAATACCGTGCGAGCAAAAAATAATTTGCATCAAAGAGGGCCTTGCATCTAAGGACGTAATGCTTAGCCGTAGAGCTTAATACCTGTTGGGTGTCAGTAACTACCTGAAGTAACAATCAATCAGTTATTCCGTCATCTTTGACAGTCGTTACAAGTAATTATTTGATTCATCGCTAATTTTTCCAATTTCTTGAACAATTCACACAATGGGCTTTACGGAACAGCACAAAACATTCATGGTTGAAGCGTATTTTCGAAACGGGGTTTAAGTAAATGGTGACTGGCAATACAATCCAGGTTTGTGCATGGACGATTTTCACGAACATTTTTTCTAACGTTGCTTTTATTGCTGGGGATTTTTATCATTGCCTGAAAAGAACCGTGACTGTGTTTTGGGAAACAGGTTCTATTCAACACAAAAAAGGAGCAGGAAGACCATCTGTAAGAACAGAAGAACTTGTTGCAAACGTTCGTGAAATAATGCAAAATACGCCAACAAATTGCATAAGACGCTTGTCCCAAGAAGTGGGAAGATCTTATGGAACATGCAAGAATATTCTTAAGAAGCAGCTAAATTTATTTCCTTATAAAGTGCAAGTATTCCAAGAAATACAGGCCGCAGATTTTGAAAGATACAGGAATTACTCTCAATGGTTTACCCAAAATTTATTGGAAAGAAATTATTTGTTAGACCTGACATTTTTTTCGGATGAAGCCTGGTTTCACCTCTCCAGTTATGTGAATTCTCAGAATACACGCATGTGGAGTAGTGAAAATCCCCATTTTTTGTAGAATCCACATTGCACCCTCAAAAAATTGGTATCTGGTTAGCTGTTTCCCGAAGAAGAATTGTTGATCTTATTTTTTTTCCATGACACAGTTACAGCTCAGCGGTATAGAGACAATATTTTGAATCCATTTGTAGAGCTATTACTTGACGACGAACTACGTTTTGGATATTTTCAACAGGACGGTGCAACCGCCCATACAGCCGCCGAAACTCTTAACGACTTACGCAATTTTTTCGACGACAGATTGATCAATTTTCGATCGGACATTGAATTCCCACCTAGATCACGTTGTTTAACGGTTATGAATTACTTCGTTTTCCTTCATTTAAAGAACACTATTTTTAAAACACCAGTTGCAAATTTAGAACAATTACAAGAAAGGATTATCCAAGAATGTGGTAACATTTCTCCAGAGATGCTGGACAACACTTTCGAAAATATGAAGAGACGTGTAAATTTATGCTTGGAGCATGGCGGTGGCCAATTTTAGCAATTTATGTAATTATTTTTCTTTTTCTTTCTGTATATTCTTACTTTGTTAATTTTGTAAACAACAAAAATAAATTTGTATTTGTCTACTTACTTTATTACTCATTAGTTTGGCATATCATGTCATAATATGAATGTGACAAAATTTTAACCTAGATTTGGTTAGATATATCGTCCCCATATCATTGTGATCTAAACCAAGCCCTACATTTTTTTGGTCGCACGGTACTTATCAAAAAATTAAATGGCTAATACGTCACTACTCCTAGCTTTTTAAAAGGATGTTGTTACCATTAATGTTCAGGTGCAGTTATCTAATAACCTCCTTAGTACACTGTATTAGTCTACAAGAACTTCCTCGAGTACAAGAAACCACGCCTTAATCGTAATATGCAACAGTTATTACTGGGTATTTTATGGAAGTAGTCCATTATCTCTAAGCTGGTAAGATTAAGTTGATTATAACATGGAGTTTTATTTGGGTAGTCGTGTCCTACATTGTAATCAAACTAGTTTGTTAACAGTTTATGACCGCATGTAAAATACCTCCATTACGATTACTTTGCCTTTAAGATATTGAAAAACGCATCCATAAAGTAGCGCCATATTAAATGTGTGTTTTTCTACAAAATCAAAATTGGGCTATTAAAATTTCGTCGCATGTGACGCAAAGTTTATTTGTTTTTGACCCTGTATAAGGTAACTTCTTAAAATAAGTATTTTTGAAAACGTAGTTTGTGTCCGAAAGTAATACACCTTAATATTAAGACAAAAAAGAACACAGTGTCATCAGTAAAGTGTCCATTAAGTGGAAAATAAATTTTTGTGGTGGGTAAAAAATCAAAATTATCTTATGCAGCTGAAATTTTGCATGTGGTCTAGAAACTGCATTAAAAATAAATTCTTATAACAGTTTTCGATATTTTCAGAAATAACCCCACTTTTGAATTATTTTTTGGAAAAAATTAAAATTTGACAGATAATGCGAATCACGTGACTACTATTTTTTGCTTAATTTTCATCTCGATCGAAGCAACACTTAATGCCAAAGTCAAATTTTGAATAAAGCTGTTAATAAAAAAATCCCATATGATGCGGACTTTACTGGTCACACTGTATGTCTTGAATTGGCAGAAACTCTACATTTTTTTTATAGAGAAAAAATTCTTCCTTCATAGTATTTTCTGCTTTTCTCGCCTACACTGTATTCATTAGATCATCTTCTTTCGGCGAGGAAGCAAAAATCAATTAGAACATATCAATAAAAAAACTTTTACTTTTCCGTTAGTTTGATGATTTAATTCAAATCACCTAAATTTCGTACCAAACCGTTCATTATCAAGTTCCTCGCCGATATGAATGAGGTCAAAACTTACATTTATTTCAAGACCGTCACCGAACAGAAGAGAATTTCAGATAAATTAATTCATTTCTTTTGGCTGTGCACAAAATAAAGTTTTTAACACCAAAGCACGTTCAAAATTAGGATGGAACAGAAAAACTAGAATCATCAGTGGTGTCCCATAGGGATCAGTGCTAGGATCCTTGCTGTTCTTGAGAACTTACCGTACTTAATGCTTCTGACTACGACGTTCGTCATTTTGTCGAGGAATATTTGGGTATTTATGTGGACTTTTTTAAATCTATGTTGTCAAGTTACATTTCTTTAAATTGCAGTTTTTCTTATACAGGATGTTACAAAATCGACGATAATCATTGGGATCTCATGAAAAATTAATTTACATTTTCATTGCCGGTTTTTATTTTCTATAACATGTCGCTATCAGATATTAATTTTGATGTTTTGTCTTTCGGGTACCATTATCGGGTATGTATTTTTAAATACGGATATGGGTTTTTGATGCTGTTTCGTAGACCTTATGTCTGATAAAACAATAATGTAATACTACTTCATACTTCAATCAAATATTAACGTTTCGACCCAAATAATAACATCTTCAAACTTTATCTTCGTTAACGGAGAGCGATACATCAAATATTAAATGGCGGCAAAGTGCACAATTCGAAGTCGACTAAAATGACTTTAAAAGTTTAAAAAAGTTCAATAACATAATTAAATCTGGTCTTATCATGCGGGTCCAAAGGTCACCGATCATATGAATCAATTCGAAAATTCCAGAACTTATCAAAATTTTGTGAGATTATGTAGGTATCAATATACCCGGAGAAAAGAATCATAGTTTTATTATTTTAACTGTCGTGAAGATAGCCACATATAATATTATTATTTTTGCAAAAATTATGTACATAATAGTACAGGCCGGGGTTGCGAACCTTTATGTATTAACGTGCCATTTTTTCTAAAGAAATGTTTAATGAGGTCATAGACGCCACAGTGGATATTTTCCCGTGCGTCATCAATCAACGATCAGGACTCAACGTGGTTACTAACTCTGCATCCTTATTTATTACAGAAGCAAGTTTGAATAAAAGCATAAAAGAACGTCTCCAAGATTCCGCAATAATATAACGTGCTAGACAAGAATAAAACTATAAACGTCAATTAATTACTTTTTTTATTTGTTTAGTTGACTACCGTTGTATTTTAGAACGTCATTCTCAACCTTATTTTGATCTGCCAATCTAATTCGTATTTTGTAAATTTGTGTGCCTTAAAACTGTTTCTTTTTCTAAAAATAGTTCTTTTTAGAGCTAATTATACCCACCATCTGTTTTGGCGGTAAGTATTTATGGATTTTTATAATACCCAATTTATTTATTTTAAATATTCTAACCGTGAAAGTTCTTTGAAAAGTTTACGGCAGTGGCTAAATTCCCTTTAATGAAAGGATGTCAAAAATTTGACTTTTGCAATTTTAATAGTCAATAAAACACCAAACTTTTCTAGATTTTAAGCTTTAAAAATAGTATTAAATGTAATACCATTTGTTTGTCAATTTCTTTTAGATAATAGAGAATGCCGGGCAAAACTTAAAATAAATAATAATTTTTCGGGATATTATGTAGTTACGTCAAACGGTAGGCAGGAACGTCCATTTTATGAACTTGGACTTAGTTTTGACTTTTTTCGTCTCGTAATTTTGATTTGATTCATACGATTTTGATGACGTGAAAGTGATGACGCACGGGAAAAGAACCACTGTGGCGACTTTAGTAAACTTTGTGATCGGTGGTGGGTCCAAAATTTTATGTCGCGTGCCATCAATGGCACGCGAATTTCTACGATCGTGCAATATCGGCATCGGTATCGGCATCGGGATCAACAGGCGGCACCTCGTTTATTTGGTTTTTCCCCGATCTTCCACGGGGATCGCAGCGCTTAACAGTGCTGTTCATATTATTAGTGTGATTGTTTGTTGGCGTTTTTACAAATAATAAGACAAATAATTTATAATTACTTCTTTGTTTTTGCTTTCGCAACAATCTCTGCACACTTGGTGCTCAACATCGAATCACCTTGTGTTGGGTTCCTGGACACAGCAACATATATGGCAACAAGACTGCTGATGCGCTCACCAGGGAGGGCGCAGGCATGTCTGTCGAACGAGCAGAGAGTGCTGTGGCTAGACCACTGGGAGCAGTCAAAGAGGAGATAGATCGAATAGCTAAACAGCTTTCGCAAAGCAGATGGACAGGGCTGACAACCTGTAGCATCTCCAGGCAATTGTGGCCCCTATTTGATAACAGTAAAACCGCAGCGCTATTATAGCACAGTCGGAAGAACCTAAGAAACATCACCGGACATTGCCTGTTCCTGTTCGGTAGACACGCTGAACGTATGCAAATACCAACTAACGACTTCTGTAGAAGTTGCAGAGATGAAGAAGGGGAGGAAAGTATTCAGCGTTTCTTGTGTGAATGCCCCGGCCTCGCTAGAAGAAGGTTCAATGCCCTGGGCGAACCATTCTTTAATGATCTGGAGGAAGTGAGCAGCCTGCAACTGGGTCGACTTACTAAGTTTATTAACAGCAGTGACTGGTTTGAATAAGCGGTCAATATTCTTCTACGATCGCGTTAACCATCAGGAAGCTGATGCAAATAGGTTCCGCTGAACGTGTGTGGTACCACAACGGTCCTTATAGGACTACCTGTGACTGTGGACAATGCCAGAGGTCTGCCACTCTTACATAGCCTAACCTTGTTTTATTTTATTTTCAAGTTCATTTTGGTTAATTGACCGGTCACTTGACCAGTGAATTGGCCAAAAATAATTTGACCGGTCAATTCAACAACCCTACTAGGGATAATACTTTTCTAGTCAGCCCGGTAATGACGTTATTCATAAATCAAATTTGAGTGACGATATTTTTGTTTTACGATTAAATAAGCCTCTATGCAATAAAATTGCTTAAATCACATTATTTCTAAACTAATAAAACCATAAAAGCGAATAAGTAAGCAGGTTTTCCATAATATTCGATTTAATGTTTTTTTTTTAATTACAAATTTTTATTGTTTTAATTTTAAATTTTTACAATATTCCAACGGTATATCAATCAAAAATAAAATACAAATAAAGTTATCAAATGCAAATCTAAAAAACTCCCACTCATATTTTTCAGTACAGTTTTTGAAAAATAATTGGGCACTGGTATTAACATTTTAAGTTGGGGTATTTTTTATTAAAAAAATTGATACAGTTTGTCCCAAATTAGAGATGGGTTAGACCTCTGGCACTGTCCAAACAGTCTCACAGTCCTACAAGGACCGTTGTGGTACCACACGTGTTCCACGGAACCTATCCGCATCAGCTTTTTGATGGTTAACGCAACGTAGACCTTGCCTTAGAAGAATCTTGAGGCATTGACGAATGGTATGCCGGTGTTTTTTCTTAAATAAATGCAAAGAAACTAAAAAAAAACAGGCGGAAGGAAACAGACAAAACTTTTTTGCATTAATATCTGTGGTCCGGCACTTGTACCGGTTTTGAGAGCGCACTTGCAAAAATTTTCTGTTTTTACAGAATAACCCCTTTACGACTGACCTTTTCTAAGGTACCGTACTGGGACGCAAGATGTCGCACCGGGATCTATAATTCCCGTCGATAATCGATTCTGACAAGTGATTTTTCTTCGAGCCCTGTTTCCTTCTGCTAAACTGAGCCTCACTGATGAGCCGTAAACGGCGAAACGCGTCTGGGGATGAGTTTGGCGAAAGGAAACAGACAAAACTTTTTTGCATTAAAAAAAAAACAGTTTTTTGGAACCACTAAAATTGCCACAATTTACTTTAAAATCATTGAAAGTAAACACGTCGATTTCCAGAACTGAAGTAAAAACAACAATGTTTACTGGTAACACGATATTTTCTATTCTATCTAGATGTCATCTCTCCTAAGAATTCTAGAGAATATGTGTTTGTTTTAACAGGAAAGGGGTCGTAATTGCACAAAACACTAAAGTAAACAAAACTATGACCGGCTGACTAACATCTTTCTTGCTCTACCGCTCCAGAATATGTCTGTCTTTCTTCTTCGTATGCCAAAAGCATAAAAATAACTACTCTGATCAATACAGCATTGTAGTGCGCATGCGAGTCATCCATAGTTAGGCAAATCGAATTGACGATAGAAAATGGCGTCGTTAATCTCACCTTAAGTAAAATATCAATCAATGAATTATGACCTGGACAAAATTGCAACACTAATGATTATTTTTGCATTCTATTGTGAAAAGTGTCTATTTTAACGTATTATTCAAAATCCCCATTAATCCTGGCCCCGGAAATCAGTCAAAATCTAAGATGGCGGCTGAATTTTGTATTTTTAATTACAAAATTTACAACTTTGTTTTTATAAGATGTAACTTGTATAAAATAGGTATTGAATAGGTATAAGATAGGTACCTATTGAATCACTCAAAATTGCCTATTATACATTAGAGAAAACTTTATTACACATTGGACTTACAAGAAAAAAAACATTATTTGAATGAACAAAAATTAAAATGATTTGGTTATTATTTCACAATTCACTATCTTCATCTGTACTTTCCATTTCTTCATCTTCTATTCGCTGCGAACTATTTTCACAATTTGTTTCTTGACACTGACCACATAAACTGGTACATACCAAACCATTCTTTCGGCAACTACATTTCATGGCACCACAGCCGGTTTTGCAGTTACATCTTACTATGCGTAATATACTTTCAGGTGCTGGTGGCAAATCCATTGTTTTCGGTACATACATATTGTCATGTATATTCCATCCCCAGTCTGTTGGGTTCAACCCCTCTTGCATTTGTTTCCATATACAAATTTGCAAATATGCATGGAAGCTATGGTACTTGATAGCTGATTCCGTTGGGGGAAGGTTCTGTGGCTGAACGAAAGATTGTGCCTTTGATAATTTATCAATAATAGTTCGATAGGTACCTAATTGTATGAAGTGTATCATCAGGAGTTCTTCAACAACACGTTTCAAAACTGATTGCTTTCCAATATGGAATATTGTGGAGGTGCTACAGCATCCTGTATACGAATGTATAAAGAATAGACTGTTCGCTAAGTCATTTCCGAGCGAATATCTAATGGCATTGATATCATAAATGTTATTCTGTTTGAAAGATTTTTTATCAGTTCTGAAAAGCAGCTTGTAGTATGCTTGATTACACCAATAAATCAGCAATACCAATAGATCAGTGTCTTCTCCTAACACTGTTGTATTTTTAATTTTTGAAGATTCCACTGCAGTTTTAACAATGTCAACATCAGCATCATCAACTGAATGAATTACTGAACAACCATGTTGTCGTATTTCTTTAGCGATTATATTACTTATTTTCTGCTTGTTTTCCTTATTAGTGAAAAACATTTCCATACTTCCTACGCAGTTCATATTTCATTACTTCCGCAAGATCAATTTCACTGGAAGAAAATGACGTAACGGTCGGTATGATGGTAATACAGAAGTACAATGTAAATGGCTGCAAAATATTTGAAAAGTAACTACCTAATTATTTAAATGGCCGCCATTTTGAAGAAAAAGTAAAGTCGAATCTTTGTATTTTAAACATTTTTGCTAAGTTACACCTTATAAATACAAAGTTATAAATTTTGTAATTAAAAATACAAAATTCAGCCGCCATCTTGGATTTTGACTGATTCCCGGGGCCAGGATTAATGGGGATTTGGAATATGTTAAAATAGACACTTTACACAATAGAATGCTAAAAGTATCATTTGTGTTGCAATTTTGCCCAGGTCAAGGGAATTTTTACACCATATTTACTGCACTATTACTAATTGTGCCATCGTATTTTTCGGATGCAAAGTGATTTAATAAATTTATCTAGAAAACGTCGCTTCCATTCATATTTTACTAAAAGTGCCTGTTTTTCGTAAGATATCAGGTTTTTCCAATTCGATATAAAAAAGTATACCTAAATGTTAACGTAAAAAAAGTTATGTTTAATTTTACCCTGCTATCCCCTATTTCTGGCTACATTTCTTAAATATCGACATTTTTAAGACCACAGTTTTCTTTAACGTACAAAGTTTACCAAAATATCTAAATTTTAAATTTTTATCTACAAAGGTTTCGAAAATATTTAGAAAACCCATCTTCAGAGTACCCCCTTTAGGGGACTGTAGCTTCGTAAGTAGTAAGTGGACATAGGACACAATTTTATATGAAGTTCTTACTTTATTTTTAACCAATCTACTTAATCCCAAATTAATAACCATATCTTTTAGGACACTCTGTATAAAATAATAAAAAAAATTAAATACCAATTAATAATCCTGAACGACTTTTTCGGAGGAGGATATCAATGTTTTAACTATTGTTGTACAGGGTGTCCCATTTTCGATACTTTTAGTGGATATTGGAGTTATTATCAAAGATAGAGATTTGCGGTTTTCGCGTCACTGTGCTACTTTTTAACGAAACGTATTATTCCGGTGTCAAATATGTCATGGCATTCTTAGATTTTAATCTACAAGGCGATTTTGAAAGTCTTTTATTTTTAGGCACCCCTCGTAATTCCGTTATGAGTCAACGTATTAAAAAAGTAAAAACTGATATTTGTAGAACTTTTTACGTAGAGCTCAGTGGCGTAATCAGTTTTTTTCTAAAAATGTTAGTTTTCCAGATATTAACCCAACCTATGTTTTTTTTTTTAAATAGGACACCCGGTATATTATTTTTTATATTGATTAAGTATCATTTGGGCTTTTCAAAAATGTATAGATGTTTATATTTATTTTGAAAAACAAGCTCAAAATTTGATGTTTTTAATTATTTACTTTATTTGTAACAGTAGGCTATGGCCAATTTATTAGAAACAAATTAAAATGACCAAAAATTGAAAGATTTGTCAGACTATTGTCATTTAATGAAATACTTTTATACATAGGTCATTTTGTTTTACTTATTTTTATCAATGGCTGTTTATGAGAATTATGAAAAGTATGACATGTTGGTATGTTTTATACAATGCAATGAAAATTCCCAAGAAGCTTCTGAACTATATTTCAATAGGTAGGTAATGTATTTAAAAGTGCTTTCATTATGATAATTTTTCTTATCTGACGATTGTTTTCATTCATATTAGGCATCCAGAAAGAAGGCAACCATGTTCAAAAATATTTGCTCGTTTGAAAACCAATCTAGTTGAGCACGGGTCGTTTATTCAGCCACGTCCCAAAACATACTTCAAAGAAGACAGGGAGAGAAAAGAAATAAATGTTTTATCTTACCCAGAAGCAACGACTTCATCTTCCTGTAGAAAATAGAGGAAGAAATTGGTGTAACAAGTTCTGACGCTCAGAGAATATTGAAAAAATATGATTACTATCCATATAAATTTAAGATATTGCAACATTTACACCCCGGAGATGCCGAGCGTCGAATAACTTTTTGCCAATGGTATTTAGAACAAATCCGCACTAACGCATCTTTTGGCAGACTTTTCATCTGGTCTGACGAATGTTATTTTTCAAGTGCAGGAATTTTTAATCGTCATAACACGAGGTGTTGATGGTCTGCAGAAAATTACCATTTAATTTTCGAAAGGGCACAACAAGTGCGCTTCTGGATTGGTGTATCATGTTTCATTTTGGGCCGCCACATAGTCTACCGGATGTATGATGGGGGTCTCACAGCTCGTAAATACCTAGAAATCCTGGAGGAAGTTATTCCCGAATTGCTGGAAAATATTCCATTGGCCCATTTCAATTCCGTCTATCTCCAACAAGACGGTGCTCCGGGTCACAACTCTCTGCTAATAAGGCCATTTCTGGACAATAACTTTCCTCAAAGATGGAAAGGTACAAATGGGCCTGTTAGGTGGCCCGCACGATCCTCCAATCTTTCCATTTTGGATTTTTTTTGTGGGGTTTTATGAAAAATCAAGTATATAAGACACGACATGAATCTCTAGCGGAACTTCGTGAGGCAATTGAGTTGGCCTTTCAAACTCTTCAGAATAGATCTATTATTCTTTTTAATGCAATTGGAAGAATACCAAAATTGTGCCAATATTGCATTCAAGAAAACGGACGGCATTTTGAAAATCTTCTTTAAAAAACCCTGGGTCGTTATTTTTAATTTTATTTTATTTTCTATTATTGGCACTTTTATGTATCTATTAATGTTGTGTTTGTTTCTTTGTAATACAGTTTCCATCTGAATTTTATATGTTTAATAAATGTTATTATGTGTTAATTATTATATTATGTTAATTATTGTTGCGTTTGGCCATGGCCTACTGTTACAAATAAAGTAAATAATTAAAAACATCAAATTTTGAGCTTGATTTTTGAAATATATATAAACATCTATACATTTTTGAAAAGTCCAAATAATACTTAATCAATATAAAAAATAATATACAGGGTGTCCTATTTAAAAAAACATAGGTTGGGTTAATATCTGGAAAACTAACATTTTTAGAAAAAAACTGATTACGCCACTGAGCTCTACGTAAAAAGATTTTACTTTTTTAATACGTTGACGCATAACGGAATTACGAGGGGTGCCTAGAAAGGAAAGATTTTCAAAATCGCCTTATAGATTAAAATCTAAGAATGCCATGACATATTTGACACCGGAATAATTCGTTTCGTTAAAAAGTAGCACAGTGACGCGAAAACCGCAAATCTCTATCTTTGATAATAACTCCAATATCCACTAAAAGAATCGAAAATGGGACACCCTGTACACCTATTTCTACATAAATTTCGTACAAAAGTGAGAAAATGTTAATAAAAATTTTTAAATTAATTATTTACCTTGAATGGTATTATTTTATATCAAGATAACACTATACACATCACGAACTATTTGTTTTATTTCGATCGCAAAATTATTATCGAAACGTTTTAATCCATTTTTTATAAAAATGTATCAAAACGCTGTGGTTTGTCATCTAGTTATCACAACAATGCCATTCTTAAATAGGTAAAAATATCAACGTTACGGTAATTTACTTATATTCAATTTTTGTATGGTCGCATCAGGAAACGACATTATTAGATTTAATCATTTTATAACAATGGAATTGGTGAGCCGAGATATCATTTATAACTGCGGCAAAGAAGTTAGGTGAAAAATATTTACTGATAATGTCACTAGAACCTGAATTATTAATTATGTCAAATTTGTTTATCGTTCGAGTTATTTTATACAGGGTGTCCGGAAAATACGTGTATAACGTTTGACGACATACTCCTGACGTCAAAATAGGGCGATCTAAGCCGACTTAGTTATATCCAAAATTGTCTCGTTTAGCCGGTAGAGGGCGTCAAAAATTGGTAAAAATATTGGTTTTTCCTAAATTACGTGAAAACCTGCTAATCGATTTTAATGATTTTTAGTATGTAGACTAATATAAATAATATAATATAATAATATAATATAATATAATAACTATAAAATGACGTTTTCTAGTAGTATAGTCAGGGCTGACAAGAGGGGGGGGCTGGGGGTGGGCAAATTCCCCGGGCCCACGACTCTTTTAAGGGCCCGTACTCGGGCTGCGCAGTTATAAAATATGATAAATTATTATTAAAAAAAATATAAAATCTCTGTGGACAAAAAATTACTTTGTAAATATTACATAGGTATGTAAATAATTGTTAGGCGAGTTGGCGAATAATTAATGTTTTAAATATCAAGTATCGATACATTTTGTCCTCGCCCGTCCGGCCCAATATTTTGTATTAACATCGATTTATTATTCGAAGAATTTATAAAACTCTCATCTTTTTTGGAGAACCTACCCGAAAATTTTGTACATTTTAGCATTGACCAACAATGGGTTTCTTATTTAAAAATTATATTATGGTGAAGAGTAGTGAGTAGTAAAGACTTATTTTATTAAAAATGAACAGTTTTAATGCCGAAACGACTATGAATATAGAATATTTGAGAATAGTAGATTCTGTAACGAGGTTGGAATAAAAATTCGATCCGAGTGGAAGATCGAGTATCGAATTTTCATTCTAACCGAGTAGCAGACTATATTTTCTCCACGACCATCCAGTTCCATATCTGATTCATCCGATTTTTAACTCATTTTTTGACTTGCACTAAAATTTGTCTGAAAATAATTATTACAACGCGGTCATTTTTATCTGACACTGACAGTTTCGAAATTCATGGCAACCTAGCTATGTCGTTTATATCAATACAGAATATTCATTCCGTATCTTGTTATGGAATGAAAATACACGCAAAACGCATAAGAAGCAAGTGTTTCAGAATAAATATTCCAACTCAAGAGCAAGAATTTTTACATTCTATTATCAAAAATGATATTGGAATTATTGCATTCAGTAATGGTTGTGGAAAAACAATTTGAGCTCATTAAGTATTGAGCAAAAAATTGAAATTAAAATTGAGGTACGACTATGGAGGGCTTTAGGTTAGGAGACCGATCGCAATACATTGGTTTCGGGCAAAGTTTTGCATCGGTAAAGCAGCTTTAAAAATGGGCGTCAGGGGCGCATGTGTTTCTTTAAATCTGTAAAATGCATGGGTTCTTATGGGATAATCAACTGTTTTATTGAATTTAGTTAACTAAAACCCTCTACAGGCTGAGATATGTATATATTATATCTAATAAAGCTTATTTTATTAATTATTGGCTAAAAATACCGCTGACGTCTATCAAAACCTGTAAAAAGTCAAACACTTGACGATCACTGCGCCGCGACCGGGAAACAGCGAACTAACTACTAAACAGGGACGTAAATTTAAAGAACAGCCATTTTTGATCGGACTCCTTCCTAGAGCCCTCCATAGGTACGACCTAAACTCGAAATTAACTTGACACATACCACAAAGTGTAAATCTACGGACTTTATTGTTATTAATAAGTTTGCTGCAAATAAAAACAGAAGAATGAACTTTACTTTTAAACAATGTACCCACTAATGAAAAATAAATTGGCCTTTTTTATTTTTTTTATCTTATTTCATTTTCAATAAAATAAGTAGGTAATCATAAATTTTTAAAATATTTATTAAAAATTATTGACCAAATTTGGGCGTGGTCTTAAAAATTTCTCGCCTGCGGCGCATTTCGCCTGCAGGGGGCTTTTAGTGCACCCCCAAGTTAATAAGTCAAAAGCATTCACTGGCTAGGACCCTACCTCCCGCTTTTTATTATTTTAAATCTGGCAGCCCTAGGAGCAGGCCCGGGATGCCGCACAGCCCCCGGGCCTGACCTGGCTCTCGACGGCCCTGAGTATAGTCACCGGCTGTAAATAAGTGGAAGTGTTATAAAAGTGATATAATACGTCAACATTTCTCCTCATTTTTTATATGAACGGCGTTATGACAACCCAGATATTTTTGTAGAGTGACTGGATGTATTTGGAAGCTATTTTACCTCTTTAATATTTTTCGTTGAATGAGCTGTTTTGCCGGAAGAAAATAGTTACAATATTTTGTATTATTAGTAATAATATTAAAATCAAATTACCTGTAACAATAATTTTTTAAGTGACCTTGTTGCTATGGCATTTAATAATTTGACAATTATTTACAAATTGTCACCAGTCTATGAAATTTAATTAAATTAAATTAAATTAAATTAAATTAAATTAAATTAAATTAAATTAAATTAAATTAAATTAAATTAAATTAAATTAAATTAAATTAAATTAAATTAAATTAAATTAAATTAAATTAAATTAAATTAAATTAAATTAAATTAAATTAAATTAAATTAAATTAATTTAAATTAAATTAAATTAAATTAAATTAAATTAAATTAAATTAAATTAAATTAAATTAAATTAAATTAAATTAAATTAAATTAAATTAAATTAAATTAAATTAAATTAAATTAAATTAAATTAAATTAAATTAAATTAAATTAAATTAAATTAAATTAAATTAAATTAAATTAAATTAAATTAAATTAAATTAAATTAAATTAAATTAAATTAAATTAAATTAAATTAAATGTAATTAATTGTAAATATTTTCTTCTGGCAAAACAGCTCATTCAACGAAAAATATTAAAGAGGTAAAATAGCTTCCAAATACATCCAGTCACTCTACAAAAATATCTGGGTTGTCATAACGCCGTTCATATAAAAAATGAGGAGAAATGTTGACGTATTATATCACTTTTTTAACACTTCCACTTATTTACAGCCGGTGACTATACTACTAGAAAACGTCATTTAATAGTATTAGTCCACATACTAAAAATCATTAAAATCGATTAGCAGGTTTGTACGTAATTTAGGAAAAACCAATATTTTTACAAATTTTTGACGCCCTCTACCGGCTAAACGAGACAAATTTGGATATAACTAAGTCGGCTTAGATCGACCTATTTTGACGTCAGGAGTCTGTCGTCAAACATTGCGCACGTATTTTCCGGACTCCCTGTATAATAAATTTTAAATAGTTACACAAAATAAAAAAATAATTTTTAGTTTTTTGTATAACTATAATTCTCTTTTATTTCTAAAGGCTGTTGAAACATATTTTTCTGCAGTTCATGTAAAACTGATCAATGAAATTCAATTATCTATCTATACAGTGTGACCATTAAAGTCCGCATCATATGGGATTTTTTTTTATTAATAACTTTATTCGAAATTTGAGTTTGGCATCAAGTTCTGCTTTGATCGAGACGAAAATTAAGCAAAAAAATAGTAGTCACGTGATTCGCATTATCTGTCAAATTTTAATTTTTTCAAAAAAATAATTCAAAAGTAGGGTTATTTCTGAAAGTATCAAAAAAAGTTATTAAAAAAAGTTTTTTTAAATGTAGTTTCTAGCCAACATGCAAAAATTTTAGCTGCATAAGCTGATATTTTCATTTTTTACCCATATTTTGTAAATTGCACCACTTTTGCAAAATAAGACTCAACGCAACCTACATAAAACTTCTTAGTTTTGACAATGCTTCATTTCAGATCCTTTTTTTTAAAGCAGCGCCTTATTAAATGTGTGTTTTTCTACAAAATCAAAGTTGGGCTATTAAAATTTGGTCGCATGTGATGCAAAGTTTATTTGTTTTTGACCCTGTACCTATATGGTAACTTCATAAAATAAGTATTTTTGAAAACCTAGTTTGTGTCGTTTTTCCATAGGTACAGATTAACAAGAAAATTATATTTTAAAATTGACACCAAAAAATTTGCCCTAACTTCCAATCGCAAATTTAAAAGCGTTATGCATTATTGCCGCCCTGTCTTTCCTAAAGAAATATAAGGACGGCTTTGAAAAACAATGGAATGGTTTTGAAAACACATATGGTTTTATGTTAACATTGTAATGTCATTCGTTTATTAAACTTACATTGTAAATCAGATAAAATGGTTAGTTTTACTAGAAATGAACAAATTAATATGCTCCTAGTTTTTGGAGTGACCAGAAAAATTCTTCTGAAGCCGCAAGATTGTATGTATTGTATGTTTTATAAACTAATCACATTACAACTTTAAATTAAAGCCATATTGCTTTTTAAAACCATTCCATTGTTTTTTAAAGCCGCCTTTATATTTCTTTAGAAAAGAGAGGGCGGCAATAATGCATAACGCTTTTAAATTTGCGATTGGGGTTTAGGAAAGGAATTGATTCTGCCTTTACTTGGTGGAACTCCATTTTAATATACAAAGAAAACACTATATTGTGTTAAAATTCCACTATATTCAAAAAAACACAAACAAACAAAACATCTGTCGACTCAACATGTTTCGCTACCCTGTAGCTTTATCAAGAGTGAATAATCAAACTTAGGTGTAAGTATATATACCTAAGATTGGGTTTTCCAACAATTCGAAACAAATTTAATAGGGGTGAGTTATTAAGATCTAATTGACAATTTAGGAGGTTATTTGTATTTTTAAGTTTATTTATTTCTAGGGATTCCAGCAAATTAAGTTTATTACCCTTATTTTCTGTATGAAGAATTTGGAAATTGTAATTAAAATTATGAGAATATTCTAGTAAATGATTTGCATAAAGGGAGTCTGTTTTTTCCAACGTAAAGCTAGAACTGTGTTCTCGAATTCTTTTTGAAAAGTTTCTACCAGATTGACCTATGTATAACATAACACCCAGTATATTTTTACATTTTTAAATTCCACATAAAATTATAATTATTTTTTATTAAATGCATTATTAGTCTATACTTCATAGTTTCCGAGATATTGACTCTCGAAAAGTGACATTTTTGAACTTTGACAGCTTATAACTTTCTAACAGTACGTCTTAGAGCAAAACGGCTTACATGTCCCCATCTTCAATTTTTATTATCTTCCCAAAAAAATCAACTTCCGGTTAAACCGGATGTAACTCGGAAGCACTAAATATAGTTGTTCCGGTTTAACTGGAAGTTGATTTTTTTGGGAAGATAATAAAAATTGAAGATAGGGACATGTAAGCCGTTTTGCTCTAAGACGTACTGTTAGAAAGTTATAAGCTGTCAAAGTTCAAAAATGTCACTTTTCGAGAGTCAATATCTCGGAAACTATGAAGTATAGACTAATAATGCATTTAATAAAAAATAATTATAATTTTATGTGGAATTTAAAAATGTAAAAATATACTGGGTGTTATATTTAAAAATATAAAATTCGTTCGAATTCCAGACAAACTAAAAAGCTGGCAACAACGCCAATATCGTCATTCGGTGCGTTAGATCCTCTTACACAACTGTACCAGATTTGGTTTAAATCGGCCAGTAAATTGTGATGTTATTAAGCCGTTTCCAGACTTTATACACACACTGTATATACTTACACCTAAGTTTGATTATTCACTCTTGATAAAGCTACAGTGTAGCGAAACATGTTGAGTCGACAAATGTTTTGTTTGTTTGTGTTTTTTTGAATATAGTGGAATTTTAACACAATATAGTGTTTTCTTTGTATATTTAGGAAAGAGCAAATTTTTCAGTGTCAATTTTAAAAAAGCATATATTATATAGCAAGGTATGGTATCAAATTGTGGAAAAAAAATGCTCGTTTTAAATATCCTAGTGAACCACCATCGTTCCATTTGGAAAAATGGAGTAAACGTCAAGAAAACAAAATTTTATTTTTTAAACGCTTGTGAAACTTAGAAAGTCAATTATTGACATAATTTTATATAATATATTGATTTAATTTTCCTATACTACTTGACTATAAATTAACAGATTTAATTAATTTGTAGCACTCTAGAATGAAAATAAAAATAAACATAAAAATGTTATAACAAGTCAAAAAATGACAAGTGAGGTGTCATTTTACTCAGAATGTAATGCTGAATACAAGTAAAAATGATAAGTAAAAATATACAAGATGTCCGATTTAAAATGCCAAAGTCAAGGTCACTACCGGTCAAACCGCAAGTGCTAAAAAATTGAAAATTATGCTAATAAATGCAGACTCATATCTCTTATGCATAAACTCAAAATTTTATTTTAATATTTATAAATATAAAAAAGTTATAGGGGTGAACGTGTTTTGAGAAACACCCGGTATACATTTTTCAGTTATATCTAATAAAGGTATTAAAAAATATTTTGTCGAACTTTCTTTTAATTGGATTACCTTTTCCAATTTCATTGTTATATTTCGTCATTTCAAGTAACTAAACTAAATTATCTATAGACTAATATAAACCCTATTTTATACACAAGGAACCACCCTATATCCAATTTTAGAAAATACCTATAAACAAGGCATCATAAATGTCATATTATGTAAAAGTGTATACCTAGTATGCCATAAAAAATACACAAAAACTCACCTAATATAAATAAATAGTCCAAACTCACTCACGGAATTCTTACACTCTAATTGAGAAAAATTAACTATCGGCTTAGCAAGCGCGGCGATCCGGCGATGGAAGTGTACCACTGAGAGAAAGC
This sequence comes from Polydrusus pterygomalis, assembly GCA_963969555.1. Classification (NCBI taxonomy): domain Eukaryota; kingdom Metazoa; phylum Arthropoda; class Insecta; order Coleoptera; family Curculionidae; genus Polydrusus; species Polydrusus pterygomalis. The sequence goes on along the minus strand of OZ018385.1, from coordinate 18,307,500 downwards.
CGGAAGATTTGAATCATGCAAGTGGTTTGCACCAAATGTATCTGTATCTGTCGATGTACCCGGTCACTGGTGAATGCATGTTATTTTTATATAACTCATCTACAGGGACAGTCGAAAAAGTATATCGTCATTAATAATATTATTATTCTTACGAGCGCGTAGAAAGTATTAGTTTTCCGCACGCACTTGCCCGCTGAAAGATTAGCGTGAAGTTAGCACCCAGTTTTCAGCTGCCGAAGTTTCGCATGACCTATTTAAAGTCGCGCGAAGCTCGATTGCACTGCAGCATGTGAATCATTTTAAATTGGTGTATTATATACGTTTAGGTTTTTACAGTACCTTTTTTTTTAACTTTTAAAAATAATCTTTATTGAGTATATATGCGAAAACAATTTATTCCCCCCAATGATTATTAGGGGCAAACAAAATATTTTTTTTTTAAATGGTGCAATTCTTAGGTTTAAGTTTTGAAAGATTCAATTTTAATAGGAAACTACTAAGAATGATCTACTTTACTGAGTACCTAATATGAAAAAAATATTTATTCCCTTCAATTACCGACCCTATAAGGGCATACGGAATAAATATTATTGAAAAAATTGTTGCAATTCTTAGGTTTGGGTTTTGAAAAATATAATTTTAGAAGAAAACTACTACGAGTGATCTACTTTATTAAGTACATACGAAAAAATAATTTATTCCTTTTAATTAACGACCCTAAGCGCATACGAAATAAATATTATTGAAAAATTGGTGCAATTCTCAGGTTTCACTTTTGAAAAATATAATTTTAAGGAGAAACTACAAAGAATGATGTACTTTATTGAATACATATGAAAAAATAATTTATTTCCTTCAATAAACGACCCTAAGGGAATACGGAATAAATATTATTGAAAAAATTGGTGCAGTTCTTAGGTTTAAGTTTTGAAAAATATAATTTTAAAGGAAAACTATTAAGAATGATCTACCTTATTGAGTACATATGAAAAACTAATTAATTTTTTTCAATTAACGACCCTAAGGACATACGGAATAAATATTATTAAAAAAATTGGTGTAATTCTTTGGTTTAAGTTTGAAAAAATTAAATTTTATTGGAAAACTACTAAGAACGATCTACCTTATTGAGTGCATATAAAAAATTATTTATTTCCTTCAATTAACGACCCTAAGGGCATACGGAATAAATAATATTGAAAAAATTGGTGCAATTCTTTGGTTTAAGTTTTAAAAAATATAATTTTATTGGAAAACTACTAAGAATGATGTACCTTATTGAGTACATATGAAAAAATAATTTATTTCCTTGAATTAACGACCCTAAGGGCATACGGAATAAATATTATTGAAAAAATTGGTGCAATTCTTTGGTTTAAGGTTTAAAAAATATAATTTTATTGGAAAACTACTAAGAATGATCTACTTTATTGAGTACATAATATGAAAAAATTATTTATTCCCTTCAATTAAGGCATACGGAATAAATATTATTGAAAAAATTGTTGCAATTCTTAGGTTTAGGTTTTGAAAAATATAATTTTAGAAGAAAACTACTACGAGTGATCTACTTTATTGAGTACATACGTGCAATTCTTTGGTTTAAGTTTTAAAAAATATAATTTTATTGGAAAACTACTAAAAATGATGTACCTTATTGAGTACATATAAAAAAATAATTTATTTCCTTCAATTAACGACCCTAAGGGCATACGGAATAAATATTATTAAAAAAATTGGTGTAATTCTTTGGTTTAAGTTTTAAAAAATATAATTTTATTGGAAAACTACTAAGAATGATCTACCTTATTGAGTGCATATAAAAAAATTATTTATTCCCTTCAATTAACGACCCTAAGGGCATATGGAATAAATATTATTGAAAAATTTGATGCAATTCTTTGGTTTAAGTTTTAAAAAATATAATTTTATTGGAAAACTACTAAGAATGATGTACCTTATTGAGTACATATAAAAAAATAATTTATTTCCTTCAATTAACGACCCTACGGGCATACGGAATAAATATTATTGAAAAAATTGGTGCAATTCTTTGGTTTAAGTTTTAAAAAATATAATTTTATTGGAAAACTACTAAGAATGATCTACCTTATTGAGTACATATAAAAAAATAATTTATTTCCTTCAATTAACGACCCTAAGGGCATACGGAATAAATATTATTGAAAAAATTGGCGCAATTCTTAGGTTTAAGTTTTGAAAAATATAATTTTAATGGAAAACTACCAAGAATGATCTACCTTATTGAGTACATAGGAGAAAGTAATTTATTCCCTTCAATTAACGACCCTAAGGTCATACGGAATAAATATTATTTTAAAAAAATGGTGCAATTCTTAGGTTTAAATTTTAAAAATATAATTTTATTGGAAAACTACTAAGAATGATCTACCTCATTGAGTACATATGAAAAAATAATTAATTCCCTTCAATTAACGACCCTAAGGGCATACTGAATAAATATTATTGAAAAAATTGGTGCAATTCAAGGTTTAAGTTTGGGAAAAATTTAATTTTAATGGAAAACTACTAAGAATGATTTACCTTATTGAGTATATGTAAAAAAATTATTTATTCTCTCAATTAACGACCCTAAGGGCATACGGAATAAATATTATTGAAAAAATTGGTGCAATTCTTAGGTTTAAGTTTTTAAAAATATAATTTTAATGGAAAACTACTAAGAATGATCTACCTTATTGAGTACATATGAAAAAATAATTTATTCCCTTCAATTAACGACCCTAAGGGCATACGGAACAAATATTATTAAACAAATTGGTTCAATTCTTAGGTTTAAACTTTGAGAAATATAATTTTAAGGAGAAACTACTCAGAATGATCTACCTTATTGAGTACATATGAAGAAATAATTTATTCCTTTCAATTAACGACCCTAAGGGCATACGAAATAAATATTATTGAAAAATTGATGCAATTCTTAGGTTTAAGTTTTGAAAATATAATTTTAAGGAGAAACTACCAAGAGTGATCTACTTTATTGCGTTCATACGAGAAAATTATTTATTCCCTTCAATTAACGACCCTAAGGACATACGGAATAAATATTGTTGAAAAAATTGGTGCAATTCATAGGTTTACGTTTTGAAAAATATAATTTTAAGGGGAAACTACTAAGAATAATCTACCTTATTGAGTACATATGAAAAAATAATTTATTTCCTTTAATTAACGACCCTAAGGGCATAGGGAATAAATATTATTTAAAAAATTGGAGCAATTCTTAGGTTTAAATTTTGAAAAATATAATTTTAATGGAAAACTACTAAGAATGATCTACCTTATTGAGTACATATGAAAAAATAATTTATTCCCTTCAATTAACGACCTTAAGGGCATACGGAATAAATATTCTTGAAAAAATTGGTGCAATTCTTAGGTTTAAGTTTTAAAAAATATAAGTTTAAGAAGAAACTTCTAAGAATGATCTACTTTATTAAGTACATACGAAAAAATAATTTATTCCCTTCAATTTACGACCCTACGGGGATACGGAATAAATATTATTAAAAAAATTGGAGCAATTCTTAGGTTTAAGTTTTGAAAAATATAATTTTAATGGAAAACTACTAAGAATGATCTACCTTATTGAGTACATATGAAAAATAATTTATTTCCTTCAATTAACGACCCTAAGGGCATACGGAATAAATATAAATGGAAAGATTGGTGCAATTCTTAGGTTTAAGTTTTGAAAAATATAATTTTAAGGAGAATCTACTAAGAATTATCTACTTTATTGAGTACATACGAAAAAATAATTTATTCGCTTCAATTAACAACCCTCTAAGGGCATACGAAATAAATATTAATGAAAAAATTGGTGGAAACTACTAGGGTCAGTAATAACTGTTGAAAATAAATTAGTTTCGCGTATATTCTTAATACAGTATATCATTCTTAGTAGTTTTCCATAAAAATTTGATTTTCAAAGCTTAAACCTAAGAATTGCACCAATTTTTTTTAAATTTATTTCGTATGCCTTTAGGGTCAGTAATTGGGAGGAATAAATTATTTTGGCGTATGTTCTCAATAAAGTAGATCATTCTTACTAGTTTCTCATGAAAATTTGATTTTTAAAACTTAAACCTAAAAATTACATCAATTTAAAAAAAAATTTTGTATGTCTCTAGTGTCAGTTATTGGGGGGAATAAATTATTTTGGCATGTGTTTTCAATAAAGTAGATTATTCTTAGTAGTTTTCCGTAAAAATTTGATTTTTAAAAATTTATTTTGTTTATCCTTAGGGTCAGTAATTGGGGGAAATAAATTATTTTAGCATATATACGCGATAAAGTAGTTCATTTTTAATAAATTTCCACAAAAATTTAATTTTATAAATTTAAATCGAGGAATTGCACCAATTACTTCAAATTCATTTCGTATGCCCTTAGGGTCATTAATTGGGGGAAATAAATTATTTGAGCATATGTACTTAATAAAGTAGATCATTTTTAGTAGTTTTCCATGAAAATTTACCTTTTAAAACTTAAACCTAAGAATTGCGCCAGTTTTTTTTTAGAGAAATGAAAATGGCAAATGCGTCACTAGTTTTTGCTCTTAAGACTTCATTAAGGGATCCAATTCTTGTAAAATAAACGGCTGTCACTGAGATTCTCCGAATTGGGACGTCGATTTATTTCAGTTTAAAGATATTAAAGGAGCATTCTTATACTGTGTTATTTAAAAAATGGATTTTCAATATAAGTAATTTATTAAAAGCGAATATTGTGGCCTATCGGACAAATGTGTAACTGGTTTTTTATATTGAAATACACAGGGATCCAAGCACAATGGATACCCTGGGGCGGGTAGACCACGACGGCCGTTTCGTCCTACTAGGACTCTACGGGCAGCCATAACCCAAGCAATTAACGTTCAAAATGTCTTTACTCCAAACTAACTTTTACAGTTCATTACATGGAAAGTGACAACATAATATAGAAAATAATAACCATTAAAAAAAATAACAATAAAAAAAAATGGAAGTTAATCCCATTTAATTCATTAATAAAATCAATTTAAAAAAAAATAGTATAAATAATTTAATTTAGTAAACATCTTTTTAATTAATTCAAAAGAGTTTTGTCTGTTTCCTTCTGCCAAACCCATCCCCAGACGCGTTTCGCCGTTATTACGGCTCATCAGTGAGGCTCAGTTTGGCAGAAGGAAACAGGGCTCAAAGACAAATCACTTGTCAGGATCGATTATCGACGGGAATTATAGAACCCGGTGCGCGACATCTTGCGTCCCAGTACGGTACCTTAGAAAAGGTCAGTCGTAAAGGGATTATTCTGTAAAAACAGAAAATTTTGCAAGAGCGCTCTCAAAACCGGTACAAGTGCCGGACCACAGATATTAATTCAAAAGAGTTTGAACCTCTTAAAGCTTGAAGCCTGTTAAAAGCTTGTTTATGTCATTAAAATGAGTTTGGATAAATTATACTAAATAAAAACATCTGAAATACCTCATATATATTTTATTTAAACCAACAAAACAAAAAGTTGTTCTACCTATAGCATCTTAATTAAAGTGTGTAATTTATCTGAATTCTGCTTGTAAAACGTGTATTTTCTTAATTTTTTGAATCTAATACTTATGTGACTTAACAGTAAGTTTGATAACAGCGCTTCTTTTGATGCACGTGTTAAGGTTGAATTCTCAACGTCATTCAATCTATTGCCAACCTATAACCTATTTCGCGTTGATTTTTGGAGTTTATTATTTTAATAACTAACATTTAAAGAAAATCAATATCGTCGGTACATTATTTAGGTAGTATCTGATATATTACAAAAATATCAACTTATTGCATTGCTAATTTTGGGAGAATTGTATAGTAAAAGAACAATGAGTGACAATGACATAATAATGTTAAAAAAAATCTTACCCGATATTTTTCGCTATACAATTCTCCTAAAATAAGTAATGAAATTTCTTGATATTTATTAAATATGTCAGTTATTACCTATAGAATATCAAGTCAATACTGATTTTCTTTAAATTTTGTATAAAAGCTGGAAAACATAAATAAATCTACGCGAAATAGGTTATAGGTTGGCAAGCATGTTGACACTCCCACCTTAAGTATAGTGGACAATACAGCTAACCAGACAAATGGCAAACGCTGCAATCGTTCATTTATTTAAAATGTAAAAAATGTAGTCTATTCTATGAGAAGTCTATGGTAAAAACCTGACGCTTACGTTACGTATTTACCATTCATATAATTTCCTATTAACTCTCTCTTGTCTCTAAAGAAACTTTAAATCCATATTTGGGACGTAGGACTAGATTCGTTTTTAACTCGATGTCCTCTACACACTTGTAAGCGGTGTGAATTCTATACTTTCTGAGTACAGTGGCCATTAAAGCTTTCATTGCCATCATTGCGTATTTCATGCCTGAAAAAAAATAATAGAAATAGAAAAGTTAATTTTGAACCGACGATAAAAAAAAACACCGTTTTATGCCAAACTTAATCGTCTCGGCACAGTCGGCTCGGTAAGTTTCGCTCGGAATGCAGACAGTCAACGCTCATTGAATCGGCATCCGTCCCTAAAAACCGTGGTGACTATTGAGCCATAGGTAATACCACAACACTTTAAAATGAAGCCATGAAGTTACATCGGGCAACGCCGCATCAGCTGGGAGTTGCGGATCCACAAGCTATTATTACGCGCGGCAACGGGCGAGTTTCTATTCTTTCTGATAATTTTTTTTGTGTTTTTTGGCTCTGTTGCCACTATATTGATATTGAAAAATGTACAAAAAAAGTAATAAGTAGTTTTAGATAACAAAAACAACTTACCTAATTATTACATAATAGTAATATTGCGTTGAGAAGCTGTTTTTGTTTCACTACGGGTAGATTTATCTGATCGATCAAAGGTTATATTCTATTATACAAATTATTATCTTCTGCGTTTAAATTACAGGATTCACTATTATCTTCTGAAGTCTTAAAATTTAGTAAGCTTAAGGCTTTGTTTAAGAAATCTACGCTTGTCTAAGAAGGTCAACTACTATCTGGGTAACTTCGTTACTTTCGCAAAGTATGAATTGGTTCCGACACAATAAGTTTTCAAGCTAATACTACCTGCTTAGTTTCATTTCAAAGGGTAAAATCCATTTCAAATCATTGTAAGCCAATTCATTACCTTTTAAAAAAAGCCTTTACCTTCATATCAATGTCCATTGAAACCTGATTAACAATATTTATAAAGTCATTGGTCAAATCTAAACTATAAAAATATATTTTTGAGTCACTTACAATTTTTCCTTCCCAAAATTAAGAAATATTAATTTTTTGTGAATAATTACTGAGATCTTCAAAACTTTTTATAAAATCTGATTGCTCGAAAACTTGATTAAGTTGAGATGTACGCTCTTGTTGTTCCTCGTTTCTCTCCGATGGACTTTTTCTAGGAATGAGAACAGTTTTTGGCAAGTAAGCAGGCAAATTGGGATAAAAGCACGGAACAGCTGTTAAATTTAGTCTCACTTTAGTTGGAATTTTTTTGTGGTGCCATCAGGCAAAATATCACTGACTGGGGACAAAATGCTGAGCACATACTACAGAATACAGTGTAGGCGACTAATTAGCCCTTGGAATGACTTTTAGCCATAGAATTTTCAGATTTTCATGTTTTGGGAAGTAAAAAACTGATACACTCTCTTCACCTGCTTTTAAAACACTTTTATAGTTAGAGTTACACCCAGGAATACAGCAGGGGCTTGGCATGTTGATAAATAAACAAACTAAAAAAAAATAATACTTAGGTACCTAAGAACCTAGGTATCTAGTGATATCCTACCTACTTACGAACTATCTCTACTAGTGATATTTTTAAACTAATTCACATATACCTTCAAGCGAGGGGTATTTCGCTGGGGAATTTTGGTGTACAATATTTAGGAATTAGTAAGGAATTAAAGGAATTAGTGAGAAATTGGAGGAATTAGCGGGAAATTAGAGGAAATAGTGGAAATTACTCGGGAAATTTGGGGAATTAGTAAGAAAATAGTGGAATTAGTAGGGAGTTAGTGGGGAATTTGAAGTGAATTAGTAGATCACGCAACGTTGCGTAACACGTGCGGCGTCTTTGATTTTGCTTGGACAAACGCATGGTGTAGTTATTTTGCTGATTGCATAAATATATCAAGAACAAATAATACTCACTACTCACTCTAGTAGTATATCAAAAGTGCCTGTAGTGTCAATGTGTATATTTATTATAAGTAAGTAAGTATTTTGTTATGGTGTTACGAATAATAAATAAATTTTATAATCTCAAAAATATAAATAATTTTAATGTTTGCATACTGGAAATGGTAATACGAAATTAAAAAAAAAACAAAATGTATCGGTTTTTGAAAATTCACAACATTAGAGAAAATCGGCACAACTACTGCCTCGCAAGAGCAATTATTGTAATCGACTCGGTACTAATCGATAAAAAATGACTCTCCAAGATTTTTTTTTTTCACGTTTTTGGTTGCAAGGGTTGATACAAGGTTGACATGGGTTGGAAAGGGGGTTACTTGTTATTTGATGTCGCATATCATTTTTGGCAAGTTTGTATTATTTTTAACCTGATCAATAATAACTGAAATAATAGAAAGTAAAATGGTGAGGGTGGGGGTGAAATTAAAAATATTAAGCTATGGATGTTTCTAACGACTTATTTAGGCGAAATATTAAAAAATAAATTATTTGTATAAAAAAAAATAAAAGCACAAAGTCTTTCTCCACGAGTTTATAAGAATAAATTAACTAGGTGAACCTAGAATTATTTTTGTTATGTTTCGAGTGTAAAAACACCCATCATCAGGAAAACAAAGTATATAGTACAATCCTGATGTTGTTAGCAACAGAGAAAATAATGAGTGGTATTGAGCCGTAATGGAGCTTTCAGTGGTGCACATGAGGTGTAAAATATGAATAGTCAGAAGACCGACAAGAATTCAGCATACTAGAAAGTCAGGGGATGCTGAACTTTTGTCAGTCTTCTGACTATTCATATTTTGTTTAATCCTACATACACATAGGCTCGCACATAGGAGTTGTTTTTAGCGAGGGAAGTTTTTTGTGTATCGTGGGATTGTTGATTATGTTATGATTGACTTTGTTGGGTTTATTGTTTTTTTTAAGATTAGTGATATTAGTGAACCGAGTGGCGGTGAACTGGAGAATAGTGTGACTCCTCGGATGGCTCCGATGATTTGGAGGAGTTTTCAAATGAGATGTTGCCGTGTAAATCAGAAAATTTATCGGAAACTGCCGTGCGCGAGCTGCACTTAGAAAACTATTACCCGGTTTTTTATGACCAGTCGTGGTTTATTGGTCGGTTAATTGAAGATAGAGGAAACGCAGATTATAGAATAAAGTTTCTGAAAGCAGAGCACATTTATTTGTCCCCGAACAGAAGACATTGATACTGTCCATGCAGATTTTATTTTTTACGGCCCAAATAATTTAATTGGTGGCGGTCCATTTCAATTAAAACGGGCATACCAACTTAATATCAAGAACAGATATAAAGCGTTTGAAAACCAATAATTTTTTATTTTTGTTCAATAATGGTATTAGGTACTACTAGAAACCGTATGTTTAGTTTTATAATATAAATAACCGGTACCTTTACTTTCATAAGTTTTTTAATGTAATAATTCATTGTTCCCAGCTTTTTTATTTTAATACCCACTGCAAATATCTAGATATCATTTATTTATTTTACACCATTTTGTGGCCTAGTTTACGTAACATATTTGGTGAATTAGTAGGGAATTAGCTTGGGAATTAGTTAAATTAGGGGAATTAGTAAGAAATTAGGGTAATTACTAGATATTTTTTAAAGTTAATAAGGAATTATAATATTTAAGGGGAATTAGTGAGGAATTAGAGGAATTAGTAGAATACTGGGAATTAGTGTACACATTTTTTTCTGCGGTTTACTCCTCGCCTTCAAGCTAAATAAGCACTTCAATATTTAATAAATTAACTGTAGCCACAAAACCATAAAGTTTATCCCAAAGAGCTAACTAGAATACAAAAAAACAACGTTTAAATTAAAACAAATAAAATCCTGCCGCCATTATAAGACCCGTAAACAAACCGCCGTCCGGCCGGGCTGTTCGATTTTTCACTTTATTAATGCTATTAGAGCAAACCCGTACCACAATTTTTTACAAGTATTTTGTAGAGGTTCTTAGCAATCAAGTCATTAAATTTTCTATTAGATATCAATCGAAAACCGGATAAAAATACAAATTAATAGGACACCAACACCTACTTCGCGCGTAAATTCAATACTAAACCGGGGCTAACCTCAAAAAAGTCACGTGACACATGGATCTTCAAGCAGTGTTGTCGATGTTTCTGTTTCACGGCTTCTTTCAAGGTGGTTGTGGTAATACCGTATCAGGACGAGAACGTATAAAGTCCAAAGATTAAACGAATGCATCCTCAAAGAATGTGGGTGACTATATACACTGTTGCGCAATTTATTACCACTCTGCAAGAACATTTTTGTCAATGGCGTATTTGCTCAAGTATTTTTGCATGCAACAAACGCTGAGTTATTTTTAGGCATTACCGATCTTATTACGATATTAATCCCTTTTAATTTAAAACAATATAGTCGGGGAGCTAGTAACACCCGTTTCATGAAGTGTTTGATGCACTTTAAAATTTTGTGTCATAGTATCTACTGGATAGATGAGCAGGTAAGCAATTGTTGGCTAGCTCTACCTGGGGACACCAGGTACTGCGCATAGGAGAAAGGTGTCCAAAAATTTTGCCCAAAAAAAGTGTTTGTTTCAGAGGCGAACAAACAGAAATCAAAATTTAAAATGACACAAAACACAAAAATTAATAAGGCAGACACTTTTGAGGGAGTTAACATTGAATAAAAACGCCCCCACGTTGTTTTTTTAAAAATACAAAATGAAGTGTTTGATTCACGCTGACATTTTAACAGTGTCTTAATTACATATAATAAAAAATAATTACAAAAAGGCAGACACTTTTTTTGGGGTTTACAGGGTGTTAACATTTTAATTAAAAAAATATTTTTTCATTGCCATTTTCAACCCACTCTAGATATTTTTAGGAAATTTGGTACACGTCTTTTAAGCTCGAAAGGCATTTTTTGGTGTAAAATATTTTTTTTTAATTTTAGCAGTGGCGTCCGTGCGGGTTATGTGTTTCCAGGAATGTGCATTAAAATGATTTTTATTTTTTACTCGAAAACGGTGCACCGTAAGAAAATAAGTCAAGAGACCGAATTTGCTCTAAATTAGACGGGAATTTCAAAAATCATTTTTATTTAAAGAAAAAGCAGTGGCGCACCATTTTTTCTTCAAATATATTAAATTCAAGCCCCGCACGGACGCCAATGCTAAAATTAAAAAAAATTATTTTACACCAAAAAATGCCTTTCGATGCTCAAAAGACGTGTACCAAATTTCATAAAAATATCTAGAGTGGTTTAAAAATGGCAATGAAAAAATATTTTTTTAATTAAAATGTTAACACCCTGTAAACCCCAAAAAAAGTGTCTGCCTTTTTGTAATTATTTTTTATTATATGTAATTAAGACACTGTTAAAATGTCAGCGTGAATCAAACACTTCATTTTGTATTTAAAAAAAAACAACTTGCGGGTGTTTTTATTAAATGTTAACCCCCTCAAAAGTGTCTGCCTTATTAATTTTTGTGTTTTGTGTCATTTTAAATTTTGCTTTCTGTTTGTTGGCCTCTGAAACAAACACTTTTTTTGGGCAAAATTTTTGGACACCTTTCTCCTATGCGCAGTACCTGGTGTCCCAGGTAGAGCTAGCCAACACTTGCTTACCTGCTCATCTATCCAGTAGATACTATGACACAAAATTTTGAAGTGCATCAAACACTTCATGAAACGGGTGTTACTAGCTCTTGGACTAATAACACATGTGTCACAAGACGCACAAGTCAGATGGCTTGACGATCGCGCAACAACGCGTAGTCTGCCGAGCATAACACTGGACCAGCGCAATGGATCGGTGTAAGTTAATATATATTTTCGGGGGTAATATCATAAGTGCATCTAATTTTTCCGAAAAAAATTGGAAAAACGAGTTGACAAATTACTTGTCAACGAGTTATTTGAATTTTTTTATAGGAAAAATTAGATGCACGAATGATGTTTGGCAAGATTATTTCCTGACTGAACAAAAAAAGCCTATTTACTAGTAATATGATAATTTAATCGATCAAAGCAACGTACAATAAAGCATTTTACTGCCTTACTACCGTGCGAGCAAAAATTATTTGCATCAAAGAGGGCCTTGCATCTAAGGACGTAATGCTTAGCCGTAGAGCTTAATACCTGTTGGGTGTCAGTTACTATCTGAATTAACAATCAATCAGTTATCCCGTCATTTTTGACAGTCGTTACAAGTAATTTGATTTATCGCTAATTTTTCCAATTTCTTGAACAATTCACACAATGGGCTTTACGGAACAGCACAAAACATTCATGGTTGAAGCGTATTTTCGAAATGGGGTTAGAGTAAATGGTGAGTGGCAATACAATCCGGGTTTGTGCATGGACGATTTTCACGAACATTTTTCTAACGTTTCTTTCATTACTGGGGATTTTTATCATTGCCTAAAAAGAACCATGGCTGTGTTTAGGGAAACGGGTTCTATACAACACAAAAAAGGAGCAGGAAGACCATCTGTAAGAACAGAAGAACTTGTTGCAAACATTCGTGAAATAATTCAAAATGCGCCAACAAATTGTATAAGACGCCTGTACCATGAAGTGGAAAGATCTTATGGAACATGCAAGACTATTCTTAAGAAGCAGCTAAATGTATTTCCTTATAAAGTGCAAGTATTCCAAGAAATACGAGCCGCAGATTTTGAAAATGCAGTGAATTTATGCTTGGAGCATGGCGGTGGCCAATTTCAGCAATGTATGTAATTATTTTTCCTTTTTTTTTCTGTAGGTATATTCTTACTTTGTTAATTTTGTAAACAACAAAAATAAATTTATATTTGTCTACTTATTTTATTACTCATTAGTTTGGCATATCATGTCATAATATGAATTTGACAAAATTTTAACCTAGATTTGGTTAGATATATCGTCCCCATATCATTGTGATCTAAACCAAGCCCTACCTTTTTTAATCCAAGCCCTCTTTGATGTAAATAATTTTTGCTTGCACGGTATTACTAAAGTTAACACTTGTTAGGTTGCTATGTGGAATTGTTTTGCTAAAGTCATTCGCTAATAACTAGATAGACATTCAACAATTTTTTATTTTACTTTATTACAGTTAGTGGCGTAGCGCTACTACCGCGAACCCCCGCGGTTGCGTGGAGGCCCGAAAGAGTCTATTGCTATGGCCCCGAAGAGACCGAACTCCTGGGCGAGGGGACCCTAACACAATTTTCGCTGGGGGGCCCATAATTTGTCGCTACGCCACTGATTACAGTACCTATACCTACCTATCAAACATTTTTCCGGAAAAATTACTGACAGGAGCTGTCGTGCAATTTTTCCACTTGAAAATTAAATATGACATACGAATTCTTGTCAGTGATTGGTTAAAATTGATAGAAAGAAAATAATCGCTGTAATCACAATTAGTGTACCCACGAGGAAAAACTTCCGGAAAGTTTTGTGATTGCTATAGTAACGAGCTGAAATGAAAGCTTATTGGCTAAAAATTATAGGTCTAAAATTTTCACTGAAATCAAGTGAAAATCGCATTGTAGCTATACAGGGTGTCCCGAAATTAGCGTGCAATATTTCTAGGACGTAAACTATATCCAAAAATATGACAAAAATGTCCTATAAATATATTCCGAGAAATGCTCCTTTAAGGGGCTAGAGCCCCTCAAAGAGGGTCGAGAAGGAAGTATTTTTTATAATAGTATGGAAACCCTTAAAGATAATGACATGAAAATTGGTACGTGCCTTCCAACCGATAAACTGTACATAACAGTTAGTTTAGAGTGAAAATATTTCTTCCAGTGGCGTCGCACGGAGTGGGGCTGAGGGTAAATATTATCCTATATTTTTTATTTCTAGGATTTTTTAAATTTAAGTACAATATTTTAAGAACCTCGAGTTTTTTCTTTAAAAAAGTACCCCTTGTTTTATTTCGATAGGAGGCACCGTTTTTAAGTAAAATTAATTTTAAAATAAAACGTATTTTTCAAAAGAAAGGTTAGTCCATATGAGTTCAGGTAAATCCGAAAGTTAGCGTGCAATATTCATAGGGCGTAAAGTACATCCAAAAATATTACAAAAATGTTCTATAAACATACCCTCAGAAATGCTCCCTTAGGGGACTAGAGCCTCTCAAAGGGGAGCAAATTTTTTTTCGTAATAGCATGAAGTTTTTGAAATGATCCATTTTCTATTAAATTTCGATGGACCGGAGCAGCAAATCTTCTGCGGCTAGGTATTCTTCTATGCGGAAATCGCCTCCTGTACTCTATTACAGCGGCAGTAGAACTACCATTACAAAATCCATACACAAAATGAATATCTCTGTGAGTTCTCTGTTGCCCTCTTTTGAGAAGCTCTAGTCCCCTAAAGGAGCATTTCTGAGGGTATGTTTATAGAACAATTTTGTAATATTTTTGGATGTACTTTACGCCCTAGGAATATTGCACGCTAACTTTCGGATTTACCTGAACTCATATGGACTAACCTTTCTTTTGAAAAATACGTTTTATTTTAAAATTAATTTTACTTAAAAACGGTGCCTCCTATCGAAATAAAACAAGGGGTACTTTTTTAAAGAAAAAACTCGAGGTTTTTAAAATATTGTACTTAAAATTAAAAAATCCTAGAAATAAAAAATATAGGATAATATCCACTCCGTGCGACGCCACTGGAATAAATATTTTCACTCTAAACTAAATGTTATATACAGTTTATCGGTTGGAAGGCACGTACCAATTTTCATGTCATTATCTTTAAGGGTTTCCATTCTATTATAAAAAAAGACTTCCTTCCCGACCCTCTTTGAGGGGCTCTAGCCCCCTAAAGGAGCATTTCTTGGGGTATGTTTATAGGACATTTTTGTCATATTTTTGGATATAGTTTACGCCCTAGAAATATTGCACGGTAATTTCGGGACACCCTGTATATGTATAACGTATGAAAGAAATAGTCAAATTTGTTAGTTTATGTTTTAGACAATATTGACTTATCGATACGAACCTATACAATTTCTTGGACCAAACGAAAATGGTATGTAACAACAAGGATTTCTTTTAGCTACTTCCTCTGGGAGAAATCGATCTGGATCGAACTTATACGGAACAGGCCAATATTTTTCGTTGGTGTGTGTTCTTAATATTCCAAAAACCACGGAGTTTCCTTTTTGAAGGATGTGATCACCTTAAACAAATAAGTAATTTTTAAAAGCTTATCTAATTTACTATAGTCTATTACCAAAAATACAGGCAGTGACGTAGCTCTCATAACTATGGAAACGACCAAAATACTACATGGTCATTGGCGGTTTGCATTAGTTTCCATGGTTTCGAATAATACGTCACTGCCTATAATATTGGGTTTTGAGTATAGGTATTAGCTGCATAAGATAATTTAGATTTTTACCCATATTTTGTAAATTGCACCACTTTTGCAAAATAAGACTCAACGCAACCTACATAAAACTTATTAGTATTGACAAGGCTTTATTTCAGATACATTTTCTTTAAAGTAGCGCCATATTAAATGTGTGTTTTTCTACAAAATCAAAATTGGGCTATTAAAATTTGGTCGCAGGTGATGCAAAGTTTATTTGTTTTTGACCCTGTATAAGGAAACTTCATAAAATAAGTATTTTTGAAAACGTAGTTGGTGTCTGAAAGTAATACATCTTAATATTAAGACAGAAAAGAACACAGTGTCATCAGTAAAATGTTCATTAAGTGGAAAATAAATTTTAGTGGTGGGTAGAAAATCAAAACTATGTTATGCACCTGAAATTTTGCATGTGGGCTGGAAACTGCATTTAAAAAAACTTTTTTTATAACTTTTTTCGATATTTTCAGAAATAACCCCACTGTTGAATAATTCTTTGGAAAAAAATCAAGTTTGACAGATAATGAGAATCACGTGACTAGTATTTTTTGGCTTAATTTTCATCCCAACACCTGCCGGGGGGCCCCTCTGGGTCGGGGGCCCCGCTGTAGATCCGGCCCTGGGAGAGAGGGGGTGAAGAGCTGAGTAGGGCAGGCAGTAGGGGTTACGCCGAAGTTACCTTTGAATGTGACCTTGCTACCATAGAAGAAACCTAACCTACAAATAACCCAACTTTCTATTTACTTACCTACGAAAAGCAACTTTAGAATTATTATTTTACGAATTCTTACATACTTGGTACTTGCGACTGATCTTAATTAGCCTTCAAAAAATAACACAAAACCCTAAAAACACAGCAATTATTACACAAAACCGATAAACTGAAGAAAATTTCAAGCCACTGTCAAATAAACCACAAAGAAACACCAAACGGAAATAGGGATGTTCGAAGACATCGATATTTTCAAAGCGATGTATCGTTTTTAAGCGATGCATCAAGGCCATTGGAAATTTATCGATGTACCGTGCGAGCAAAAATTATTTGCATCAAAGAGGGCTATGCATCTAAGGACGTAATGCTTAGCCGTAGAACTTAATACCTGTTGGGTGTCAGTAACTACCTGAATTAACAATCAATCAGTTATTCCGTCATCTTTGACAGTCGTTACAAGTAATTTGATTCATCGCTAATTTTTCCAATTTCCTGGGACCTGATATTTTTTTCGGATGAAGCCTGGTTCCACCTCTCCGGTTATATGTGAATTCTCGGAATACACGCATGTGGAGTAGTGAAAATCCTCATTTTTTAGTAGAGTCCACATTGCACCCTCAATAAATTGGTGTCTGGTTAGCTGTTTCCCGAAGAAGAATTGTTGGTCCTATTTTTTCCATGACACAGTTAGAGCACAGCGGTATAGAATAAATATTTTGAATAAATTTGTGGAGCAATTACTTGACGACGAACTACGTTTTGGATATTTTCAACAGGACGGTGCAACCGCCCATACTGCCGCCGAAACTATTAACTACTTATGCAATTTTTTCGACGACAGATTGATCAGTTTTCGATCAGACATTAAATTCCCACCTAGATCACCTTGTTTAACGATTATGGATTACTTCGTTTTTCCTCATTTAAAGAACACTATTTTTAAAACACCAGTTGCAAATTTAGAACAATTACAAGAAATGTGATAACATTTCTCCAGAGATGTTGGTCAACACTTTCGAAAATTTGAAGAGACGTGTGAATTTATGCTTGCAGCATGGCGATGGCCAATTTCAGCAATTTATGTAATTATTTTTCTTTTAAACAACAAAAATAAATTTGTATTTGTCTACTTATTTTATTACTCATTAGTTTGGCATATCATGTCATAATATGAATTTGACAAAATTGCAACCTAGATTTGGTTAGATATATCATCCCCATATCATTTTGATCTAAACCAAGCCTACCTACGTTTTTTAATCCAAGCCCTCTTTGCTGCAAATAATTTTTGCTCGCACGGTATTTAGGAGACTCGTTAAATTTAGGTAATACTTAGTTATTTCTTTCCTAGCGACAATTTGGTGCGATCGGGCATTGACCAATCAAAATTCGTTGCATTGGAAAGAACATTTTTATGTCGTGTTTAAGGACGTCTTTTGTTGTTACCGATCTTCGCAAACATTTTTATTTTGATATTCTTACCAAGATCCACATCTTCGTCGAGGGATCGGACCACGAAGGCCGCAACTGGAAACAGCCTTAGAGATTCCTTAATAACTCGTTCCAAGTATTTAAGGTGTGGTAAATCTGATAATTGCACTTCTCTGTCAGGTCCAATGACATCTAGAATTTCAGCTAGGACTTTGTTCTATAAAAATTAAAAGAAGGTAGTTTTATTAGGGGAGAGGGGTCGAATATCGATCAGCGGCGAATATCGATCACCTTAATTTTACACATCCCTACAGTCCTATAAAAATATAAAATATGTGGTGTCATCTCTTAAGGCATATACAAATTACCAACAGCAACAACGGGCATTTTTATTTGTAACGCCGAGTGTGGACGGTCACAGACAGTTTTTGTTCGATTTCTTGTTATTTTCTTGGCTTATTGGATAAGGTATGTACTTGTCAAGGTTAGAAAATCCTAAGCTACTTAAGTACTAATAGTTTCGTGGTACCACAACGTATTCTATACAGTGTTTACGAAAATTTTAATTGTTTACGGTTAGGTGTTGTTTATGTCAAAACAATGACGTCCTCGCGGCGGGTAATATCGGCTGAACTGATCGACATTAACCATACGGAAGAAAAGAGGGAGAAAAAAAAGTTGACGAAGCTAGAAAGAATGTATTTCAAGAAGGAAAATCGGCAGGGCTTAAAACAACAGCAGCTAAAAAACAAATAAAGAAGCAGTTGAAACCTAAACAGCCACATGATGGGGAGAAAGAGAACGATTTATGTCCAATATGCGTGGAAACTGGGACAGCAGATGAACTGTGGTGGAGGTGTAGATCATGTGGTACTTGGCTACATGATGCCTGTTCTGCGACATCTCGGCCAGAAGACCTGGATTTGTGTGAAGCGTGTGGTGGACATTGATCGATATTACCCTCCAACATGATCGATATCCGCCAACCATAGGTGGGTAATATCGATCATGTTAGAGTTTCGCTTTTAAATTTTTAAAATTATTTTTGATTCAGATACAGAAGATTTGTTTGTGTTATTTTGTTCTTAAGATAATAAAGTTTAAGTTCAATACAAAAAATAACATAATTTTGTAAAAGTATTGCTTTTGTCTTACATTATCTGTTAAGTGATCGATATTCGACCTCCTTCCCCTATTAGTAAATTTTGAAAAAAGGTGGTAATTACTTGGCTCCAAAAGAGTTACAGCAAAGGTTAAATTGGAATAACGTTGAGCAAGTTGGAGACGACTAACACTCCGTAGAGGTCGAGAACTATCGATAGCCTATCGATAGTTTTTGCTATCGAATACCATGAATAGAAACTATCGATAGAGGCCCAAACCCCCGATAGGCCATCCAACCAACCTACGGGAGGAAAGGAAAAAAAAAGGCGCGAAAAAACTTTTTTTTTGAAAAACAGTTACCACGACCAGAGACCCAGACCGCTGTTTTTTTGTCCGTCGAGCCTGCTGCTGGAGCGCAACCATAGACAATTTACCTTTAGATACGTACAGCTGATCTCCTGCGCAAACAAAAGTTACGTTTTATGGGTGAAAAAATACGTCCGAGTGCATGATTCGCCGGTCAGCTGCCTTTCCTCTGGGTACCTTCGCTCATGCGCACAAACCGCGTATTATCGGCCTGTCCTACTTTAGCGACATGCTCAAAATACACTCCAGGACCGGCTCGGCCGCCATTTTTGTTGTTCTGTTTTAAGGTTTCTCTGTGGATTCCTTGTAGTTTTCTTTGCTATTGTGGATTGCGGGTGTTTAATATTTACGGATTTCTAGTTTTTGTGTAGTTTAGTGAATTGTGTCCGATTGTGAGAAAATAAAATCTGTCAAAGTTGCTGGTTGGTTAATTTTTTGGTTAAAATCTGTACACCCCGACGGATGAACACACCGGGGATCGGTCAGTTTCAATACTATAGGACCTATAGTATATGAAAACCTATAGTATAGGTGTACCGTTGAAAAAACAACTTTACGCCACAGTTCCTCTGTTTAAGCCAAGTTGCTTTTTAAATAGCAATTTTAGATTCTACGGTAACACATAAACCAGACTGCTATATTGGTTTTAATAAAAGTACAGGGAAACTCAAAATATAGTCCACTGTTCCGTCCTGGTTAGATATCCCTGTATATACATTCGAATGTAGTCGTAAAATAGCGAAAAAAAAAGTTTTCAATTATTATCGCGTTTAAATTGAATGAACAAATACCGTGAGAGCAAAAATTATTTGCATCAAAGAGGGCTTGGATTAAAAAACGTGGTGCTTGGTTTAGATCACATGATCACAATGATATGGGGACGATATATCTAACAAAATCTAGGTTAAAATTTTATCAAATTCATATTATGACATGATATGCCAAACTATGAATTATAAAATAAGTATATAGACAAATACAAATTTATTTTTGTTGTTTACAAAATTAACAAAGTAAGAATTATACAGAAAGAAAAAGAAAAATAATTACATAAATTGCTGAAATTGGCTACCGCCATGCTCCAAGCATAATTGCACACGTCTCTTTATATTTTCGAAAGTGTTGACCAGCATCCCTGGAGAAATGTTACCACATTCTTGAATAATACTTTCTTGTAATTGTTCTAAATTTGCAACTGGTGTTTTAAAAATAGTGTTCTTTAAATGAGAAAAAACGAAATAATACATAACTGTTAAACAAGGTGATCTAGGTGGGAATTCAATGTCTGATCGAAAACTGATCATTCTGTCGTCGAAAAAATTGCGTAAGTAGTTAATAGTTTCGGCGGCTGTATGGGCGGTTGCACCGTCCTGTTGAAAATATCCAAAACGTAGTTCGTCGTCAAGT
Organism: Polydrusus pterygomalis; assembly: GCA_963969555.1. Classification (NCBI taxonomy): domain Eukaryota; kingdom Metazoa; phylum Arthropoda; class Insecta; order Coleoptera; family Curculionidae; genus Polydrusus; species Polydrusus pterygomalis. The sequence continues at coordinate 18,286,836 of OZ018385.1, read as the reverse complement.
AATAATATAATAAAAATATTGTCTCTACAGCTAACCAGACACCAATTTTTTGAGGGTGCAATGTGGACTCTACAAAAAAATTGGGATTTTCACTACTCCACATGTGTGTATTTTGAGAATTCACATAACCGGAGAGGTGGAACCCAGCTTCATCCGAAAAAAATGTCAGGTCTAATTAATCATTTCTTTCCAATAAATTTTGGGTAAACCATTAAGAATAATTCCTGCGTCTTTCAAAATCTGCCGCTTGTATTTCTTGGAATACTTGCACTTTATAAGGAAATAAATTTAGCTGCTTCTTAAGAATAGCACTGCATGTTCCATAAGATCTTCGCACTTCTTGGGACAGGCGTCTTATACAATTTGTTGGCGTATTTTGCATTATTTCACGAACGTTTGCAACAAGTTCTTCTGTTCTTACAGATGGTCTTCCTGCTCCTTTCTTGTGTTGTATAGAACCTGTTTCCCTAAACACAGCCACGATTCTTTTCAGGCAATGGTAAAAATCCCCAGCAATAAAAGCAACGTTAGGAAAATGTTCGTGAAAATTGTCTATGCACAAACCCGGAATGTATTGTCACTCACCATTTACTCTTACCCCGTTTCGAAAATACACTTCAACCATGAATGTTTCGTGCTGTTCCGTAAAGCCCATTGTGTGAATTGTTCAAGAAATTGGAAAAATTAGCGATGAATCAAATTACTTGTAACGACAACGACTGTCAAAGATGACGGAATAACTGATTGATTGTTAATTCAGGTAGTTACTGACACCCAACAGGTATCAAGGAATTCAGGTAGTTACTGACACCCAACAGGTATCAAGGTATACGGCTAAGCATTACGTCCTTAGATGCAAGGCCCTCTTTGATGCAAATAATTTTTGCTCGCACGGTATAAGGTTTACAAAAATTTTAAATGTAAGGGCTTGTTTACCAACAAACCGGATGAAAGCACCAAATACATTTCTTTTTAAAAATAATATGGGTAATAATTAATAGTTTTATTGGGTGTAGCATGTATGGTACTCGCTGCTTCGTTAATTAAATTGCGCGAGCAAAGCAGCGGGTACCCGCTAGTACCTAAGTAGAAAATTTTACTTACCTGAATATGTTGATGCATGCCTAACATAGTAAGGGTAAAACAATTTGTTGATGCAGTTGTATCAGAGCCCTAAAAAACACAGAAAAGTGGTTTCCCGTGATATAAAGGCTATTCGGGATTGTATCAAAATTTAATTCGTCTTCTGTAATACAGTAAGTACTGGTAAGCTTAAAGGTACAGGACGGCTTTTAATGTAAAAAAAATAACACAAATTGGACTTGACGCAAGTAAAAAAGACTCAGTGAGCCTAATGAATGAAGATGTAGCAATTGCTTTTACTTATAAAATCGAAGTAATTTCTTGAAAGCAAATGAATAAAAACTAAAGTAATTGCTTTTGCGTCCAGCGATTGCTTAAAAGTGCAGGAATTGCTTCTAGTCAATGCTTTTTCTTAAAAAATAGAAGCGATTGCTATCGTTTGCTCAAAATGTGATGAATAAATTAAGGAATCGCTTTTTCTAGTGTAGCAATTGTTTTCAACTTTTTAAGGTAGGTGGACCCCTGCATCATTTGCTTGGTAGCAGTCAACTTTAGTTCTCCGCGGCATACACGTGCGTTGCTCTTAATTTGTGTCTTCAATTATGGCTGAATATATGAACTTCCGTAAAAGAAAAATCTACAGTGTACGTAAAAATTGCAGATATGATGATTTCAGAAAGTTATATCGATTTAACTGCGAAAATGTTGAGTGGTTGGCAAATTATTTTTTTACTGATACTGCTAAAAGGCGAAGGTGTGCACTGTCGTCTTTAAATAAGATTAAAGTCTTTCGGCGGAAATTGTCGGATCCGGGCTTTCAAAGTTCTGTAGGTGAAGAACTCGGTGTGCACCAAACTACCGTCTATAAGACATACACTTCTGTGTAATGGATGCAGTTTTGGAGAAGGCCATTTTTATTAAATTTCCTACAAGTGCTGAAGCTTTTGTGGAAGCTAAACGGTTGTGGTCAGAGAGATTTATTTATATTCCTTCAATTTGTGAACGAATATCAATTAATTTTCACTGAAATCTGCCATATCACAAATATAAGTTTTCTATTTTCTACAAAAACGTAACAGATTACTATTGTACTAAATAAATAGACCAACGTTGTTGTATTTACGTCAACTCTTTTGCAAATTAGGCACCAAACTGAACATGAAATCTATAATCTGAACAAGTGGATAAGCCACGTCTGAACTTGTGTTAAATAAATATTTGCTACAGAGGTGTAAGTAAAACAGCAATTGCTTCAAAATTTTATTCATATCCAGATCTAGCAATTGCTTTTACTTATAGCATTTGCTAGTCAAGCAATTGCTTTTATTAAAAAGTAATCGCTTCAAGTAATTGCTTAATTTTTATTCATTAGGCTCATTGTTGCCAACTTCTATCCATTCTTCAGTTCTCCTTCATAGCAAATAAAGTCCGCGTCACCGATTTTGCAAAAAAATAAACATTGTTGTAGTGCTCAGTTGAAATTTCAATATAAAATTAATTATAAATAATTTATTTACATTTATTTATCTTACTAAAGTGCACAATATACTCGTCCGCCCGTAACATACGCTGTTTATATTTTTTCACATATAAAGTAATACGACTCGTTTAAGCTAAATTCACGAAGCGATAGATCTAATAGTATATTTGAAGAAATCTTGATAAATCGATGATTTTGTTAGATCTGGCAACCCATCAACTGTATTCATGGTATCGGGCTTGTCCATATCGTGCGCTAAGTTCTCGCGGTTACTATTCTGTCTCTTTTTATCACATATTAATATTTAATAATATGTCACGTTGATCGATTGATACGAACACACCAATAAATGAAAACATCGAAGAACGAAGTAAAATTTGTGAAGTAATAAATAACCATTTCATCAACGATGAAGCAAATTTATCCAAGAAAATTCCATTGGATCAAAAGAAAAGTTATCCAGATGTAGAAATAAATTCAAATTCTATGTTTTTAAATAAAGAAGATATCACATTTGAAGAAATAGGCAAAATAATTGATGAGCTTAATTCGAAGAAAGCAACTTGATTTGATAATATTTCCATCAAAATTATTAAAATTCTAATACAGTATTGCCCGAAATAAACAGTACTGAACTTGTAATCGTATTATATATTTAAAAAATACATATTATTGACACTTTATTATATGTTCTAAATGTGCACCTCCTCGTTCAAGACAGACTTCATAACGATGTTCTAAGTTTCTTGTCATGTTATTGAATAAGGGTTGTCTCAGAGCTGCGAAGAAGACTCTAACGGCATCCTTTAATTCATCGATGGTTTGTGGTGCCTGTTTGAAAACGGCATTTTTAGCCATGCCCCAAATGTATGCGTCTGGAGGTGTGAGGTCTGGAGAATGTGAAGGATAAGGGAAGTCAGTAAATCGTGAAATGATTTTGCTTGGAAAATGTTCTTGAAGAAATTGACGAATTGCGGCAGCAGTATGGCAAGTTGCCCCGTCCTGCTGAAAAAATTGGTTTCGAAATGCCAAGTTACGTGCACGACAGAATTGACGTAGATCAGGGATAAATCGTGTTAAAATGTGTCTGTACCTCTGTTGATTAAGTGTGACTTGCCTACCATTCTCTTCGATGAAGTACGGACCAATGATTCCGTGTCCGGACACAGCACACCAGACACTCACTTTTGCACTATGTAACGGAACCTCTTGAACCTCATCGGGTCTGGCAAAGCCCAGAAATCGATTTGTGCGACGATTCACATAGCCTGACAAGTGAAAGTGTGCTTCGTCTGAAAACCAAACATTTTTCAAAAATTCAGGATTTTCATACTGTAACGCGAGAATTCTGGCGCAATATTCCACTCTTCTGCGATAATCCCGAGGATGTAGTTGTTAATGTACCTGAATCACATACGAAAATGCACCCAGCTCCTTCAGGATTCTTTGAAAGGAAGTTCTTTTTAAATCAAGTTGTAACGCTGTCCTTGCCTGGCTGGCTTTCGGATTTTATAAGATTTGCTCAAAAACACGTTCATGGTTATTGTTGTTGTTAACTGTCCTGGGACGCCCCGAGTTTCTTTTTCGTTGGCACAATACACTACCCGTATTTCTGAACTTTTCAATAACCTTCAAAATTACAGCATTACTTGGAGAACGTTTATTAAACCGTTGTGTGAATTGATCAGACACGTATAGCAAACTTGCACCATTATGTCGGCCCATTCCGTATGAGCGAAAATAATGCTCTACCAGAAACACTTTCTCCTCTGTACTTAACACCATTTTTAACAATTAGGCCCTACTAATTACTTGTTTGAGGTTTACTTGACAGGTCTATACTAGCTAACTTGAGTGTGACAGCGCACGCATAAAAACACCGCCAACTTAGTTTCAGTACTGTTTATGTCTGGCATATCTGTAATTCCTATATTACATTATCTAATCAAAATTTCTTTTAAAGCCGGTTTATTTCCAGATAAATTAAAAATAGCTAAAGTATCACCAGTTTTTAAAAATGCAGAATAATATTTTAGTAGTAACTATCGCTCAATTTCTGTTTTACCCACGTTTTCAAAGATTTTTGAAAAAATTTTAAATAATAGAATAGTAAATTTTTTAGCAGAAAAAAAATACTCTCTCCATTTCAATATGGTTTTTGTAAATTTAAAGATACAGACGTTGAAGCTGCACATATTATCAAAGATATTCAACAAAATGTTGATAGCGACCAAAAATGCTGCCTACTGTCCCTAGATTTGTGTAAAGCATTTGATACAGTCAATCACAACAATTTACTTAAATGTCCATACAATATTGGACTTCGGGGAAATATTTATTTATAGTTAAAAAATTACTTAAGTAAGTAATAGAAAACAGTTTGTTCAAATGGAAAATGTTAAAAGTTCACAAACAAACATAACTTGTGGTGTTCCGCAAGGATCGACCTTAGGACCTATTTTTTTTTTAATCTACATTAATTCTATAGCAAAATTTAACTTAAAAAGTAAAATAAAATTATTTGCTGATGATACTACTATTATGTATTTTCAAGATGACTATGCTCAAATTTATAATAACATTAACCACGACCTTAATATAATATGTAAATGGCTTCAAGTTAATAAAAATTTAAGTTGGAAAAAACATATTGAATATTTAAGAACTTACATCTCACCAATAGTTGGCATTTTGTTTAAAGCTACAAATTATATATCATTAAAATATTTAAAAAATATATATTATTCTTTGGTTTATTCAAAATTCCAGTAGGTATATGATTTCAATTTGGGGATCAGCGAATTTAACTACAATTCAGCCATTAAAAAAACTATAAAACAAAATAATTTAATGCATATATAAACTTCCATTTTTAGGACCAACTATAAATTTGTATGAACCAAACAGATTTTTTAATTTAAAAAAGCTTTATAAAATATGTATTCTAATACACTCTATTACTATTAAAGAAAAACAATCGGATATAATATTTCATCTTATCAACATTATTCACAACACGAGACAAAACGATCATATTCAAACACCTATGGTAAAGAGTACTTTTGGTCAAAGATCAATATTATATAAAGGAATAACAATTTAGAACAGTTTGCCGACAAAAATTAAAGAAAAATCAAAATTATGGACTTTTAAAAAAAAAACTAAAAAAATATTTTTTGAAACTAAACTAACTTTACCATATTATATTTATATTATTTTATTTTTTTGTAAATGGTAATTATATATATATTTTTTTAAATAATTTCGATGGAGTTATTAATACTTACTAAACATAATTTTTATTATTTGTGATTTTATATATTGTATATTTGGTGTTATATCCTCTGTTATGAACTTTCTAAGTTGATTGAGAATAATAATATATTAATAATAAAAAAATGTTGAGTCGCCTGTCTGCCAGTGAAGGAGTAACATGATTTTATGTTTTATGGTGATTTATATCAGGAGCGATTGCTCACCGTGCACTCGACGGCACCATAAAATGAACTGAGTAAGGGTATTTAGGTAGATGGGAGCGAGGGACAGGGATATTTTTGTTTACTTAGAACATGCCTTGGTCTGTGCATTGATAGGCCATAAAATAAGACCTACCAATAATATCATAGAAGGACGAAGGTGCAAAGAATAATTACTTAGTTAACTACATAAAATGAAAAATACGTAAAATTAATGCGCGATACAACCCAAACCAATTCCGAATATTACTGAAAATTACATCAATTTATTTTCAACCAATTAGAAGGCTCCTTTATGTTTACGTTGCTTATAGCAACGGGAGATTATCGTGATAATTTTTCTGTCAAAAATAAAGTGCTTTATATCTATTGGCAAAAATCACTCAAAATAAAATCAAAACACATTTTGTTGCTAACTTATAATTTTTATTGATACTAACCAATTTGCTTTACATATCGAACACCGGAGTTAAAAGAGACACATAAAAAATTTAACTATACTTACTCATCGGAAAAATATTTTTTTAAGTTTCATTTGAAACTACGTAGACATGTAATATTAGATGTTGGTTGAAAACGAATTAATGTTTTTAATGTTCCTGAAATTTTTAATAATAAACCTTAGTTACTAACAAGTAAAATCAACTTCTATTGTAAAAATGCAGTGCGTCATCGTCATATTAAACTAAACTCACCGGCAATATGTTTTTTAAAGTTTTATTTGAATTTAGAACTATAAAGACATTGGATTTCAGATAACAAATTTGTTATTTAATGTTTCTCATATTTTAGTAATAAAAATGAGTTACTAACGGCTAAAATCAACTTCATTTCTAAAACTCTAATTAGTTACAATTAACTAAAGCCGCCGGAAATATGTTTTTGTAGCATTTTAGCAAAAAAATTATAGTAAGAAAAAACTCCAATTTATGAAATTTTCTTACCGGATCTCCCACGCAGCAGAATTAATTCCCGATAATTTTGCTGTTAGATAGATTATAAGTGAATATTGTCTGATATTCTGTCGGGATGGTTTCGTCAAACGTGGCCAGCACCAACAATCTCATTTATTTAATCGAGAGATGGTTTTGCCATGCGTTGTTCACGCCGGCAACACTGATTGATCTTTTGTTATTTACTCTCTCATACTCATATAAAAAACCACTGCAACTTGGAGTTTGCCAGTACCTACGGTAAAAAAAATAACTACTTACAGCAATCATAAATGTAATTGTTTCATTCAACAATTCATCGTCAGTAAATCGGTGGTTTCCTTCTTGTTCGTAGTTCATTTCTATAAGAAGGTCCAAAAATGCTTTTCTCTTTAAAGTTTCTAAAAATTCAAAAAAAGGTTTTAAAATATTTGGCCAGGCATAATGTACGAGTTTAACCTCTTTAAATTTTAACTTGTCAAATCGTTAAAAAAATGATATTAATAAAAAAAACTATAAGGTCGTATGTATATTGACGGTGGAAAGTTGAAAAAATCACGCAAAAAATTCTCTTGTCAAAATTTGACACCTGGCAATATGTCAGAATTATTACAATATGTGATAGTAATGAAACAAACGTGGGGTCGTATAGATATTGTCGCTAAGAATAGAAAAAAAAATTTCTAGTACTGTATAAATAAATTAACTTTCGGGCCCTAGCAACACGAAAGAAAACGAAAGTAAATCGTCACCTTAGAGTTATACTGTGGTATGTACAGTAAACCAAGTTTTGAGAAAAAGCGTTATGAGAAATTGGCTTTTTGTTACAGTGCTATAGACAGACCTACACTTAAGAAAATTTGTACTTAGTTAGTTTCATTATAATTATTACGGTTTTTTAGAAAAAATATACACATATACATTGTTTTTTCTATATTTTGGGCACTAGAAAAAACACATACAATTATGTAACTCTATTTTTTTAGTAATTATGAAAACATACAACTCTGTCGCGTTACAAAAAAAACAAAATAACTACAAATAAGAATATAATCCAGAACTAGAGAAATAAATATGTTAGGCATTATCATTTTTGGGAAGTATAGCCATATAGTATGCCTTATCCACCTCAGGAATCCACTAGCACACTAACTCAACGACCCAACCAAATAAAAACAAAGTTGTATGTGTATTATTTGTGACCATAGGAATAAAATATAAAATTACGAAGGTGTATGTGACACATATACAACTATGATACTCTAAAAATTGCAATTCACGTTGATACAACAATGTATTTATGGTTGCCAATGACATATGGTGTAACGTACAACATTGTAATTCTCTGGAAGGCAAGTTTGAGGTACATACAACTTATTAACACCGAAAAGTCAATTTCAGAAAAAATGCGACATACAACAGTATAACTCTAAGGTGACGAAATGTTACAGTTACCTGAATATTATCCGTTGTTAGATACGGGTTTGTATGTATGTATGTTTGTTTGTAACCGACTTCTTTGAACCCGATTTTGACCCACTTTAAACGGTCAGATTTAATTTAAATTTTGTAGACTTATCAAGAACCGCTGACAATACAATAATCTACTAATCTAGCTCAATCTACTCAAAAAAAATATTTTTGTTAAAAAAAACTAAAAAACACGCTTTAATAATTAATCAAATTAAAAAGCGGAAAATAAATATAGTTTAAAATAATTCTTGAAATTCTTAATATAGGCAGAAAATAATAATGAACGATAAACATTAGTATTATTGTGAAAAAAGCGTGGGTCGCTTATTTGTGCTATATTTTTCGTATATCGAGCACCCCACGCTTTTTTCACAATAATACTGGGTCGCTTTGTGCTGTATTTTTCATATATCGAGCACCCCACGCTTTTTTCACAATAATACTAATGTTTATCGTTTATTATTATTTTCTGCCTATATTAAGAATTTCAAGAATTATTTTAAACTATATATTTATTATTCGGTTTTTAGTTTGATTAATTATTAAAGCGTGTTTTTTAGTTTTTTAAACTATATTTATTTCCTCTTCGTTCGCTGCCAGAGCTATTTTCGAGGGGACGTTTTAACGTGGGCTCCGAATCATGATCCTCAGTCATTAGAGCATAGGCGTAGTTAGGGGGGTACTTGGGGGTGCTAAGCACCCCCGAAATCTAAATTAGCACCCCCAAAAAAATTTACAATATATAGGCTAATTTTAGAACTAACCTATTTTTATAATATACATTATATGTAATGAATTTTTCATATTAATACTTCAAGCATTCGAATTCTGGTACAAATTCAAGTATATTTAGGTAGTTGCGGATTCTGTTCAAACTTTCTCTCCGTGTACCGTGTAGTTCACGCCCAGTTTACTTGTCAGAGCGGGTCTATGATCATAAAAATTTCGTAAAATACCAGAGCGGCATAATTGCTTGTGTATGTCATGTTCTGCAATTCTGCATTAATTTGATAATTTAAATTTAACCAGTCGTAGTCGTTCAAATTCGCGGAAATTTTTAGCCGGTATTTTGACTATTTTTTTTGTTTATTAAGGTTTAATATGGTTTTATTGAATGCAGTTAAAGTTTAAAGTTAAATAAACACGAAAAAACAATGAGTGCGTCGTCGGATATAAAATGCACCGTGGAATTTTTGGAAAAATCTTTTAGCAAGTTACCGTTGGAGGAGAAAGTGATTGTCAAGAACATTGAAAGACCTAAACCTGCTATTAACATCATATTAAAATATTTACTAAAAATAATTGACCAAATTTGGGCGTGGTCTTAAAAAAATTTCGCCTAAGGCGCATTTTTGTGCATCCCCACGTTAACATCTCACGAGCCGCCACTGGACTTCAGCACCCCCAGTGTTGACCGTCTAACTACGCCTATGGCATTAAAGGCACCCTCAAGGGCTATCAACTAGGCCAGGGCAAAAATTCGATATATCGATATTTTTATCGATATATCGATTTATCAATAAACGATATCTAAAAAATAAAATATCGATATTATCGATATTATCGATATTTTTATCGATATATCGATTTATCAATAAACGATATCTAAAAAATAAAATATCGATATTTATCGATATTATCGATATTTATCGATGTAATCGATATTATCGATATTATCGATATTATCGATGTAATCGATATTATCGATATTCAATGGGAATTTCAATATCGTCCTTATAACAAATTTATGGACCTATATTTAATTCAATCTTTTTTCTTCATGTTTTCATAATTAGAGTCTCCCCTTGAAATGAAGGTACGGAGTTTTAAAGGGAACATAAGACAATATTGATATACAGTGTCACCAGTAAAGTCCGTATCATATGAGATTTTTTTTTATTATTAGCTTTATTTACAAAATCAAAATTGGGCTATTAAAATTTGGTCGCATGTGATGCAAAGTTTATTTGTTTTTGACCCTGTATAAGGTAACTTCATAAAATAAGTATTTTTGAAAACGTAGTTTGTGTCTAAAAGTACTACACCTTAATATTAAGACAAAAAAGAACACAGTGTCTTCAGTAAAGTGTTTTTTAAGTGGAAAATAAATTTTAGTTTAACATCGTAAAGTATCTATTTTCAACGATTTAATTTTAAAACCCCCATATTATAATTTATTATTAAGCTATGCCATAATAACGTTTTTGTAGAAAAACACACTTTTAATATGACGCTACTTTAAAGAAAATGTAGGTATCTGAAATAAAGCATTGTTAAAACTAAGAAGTTTTATGTAGGTTGCGTTGAGTCTTATTTTGCAAAAGTGGTACAATTTACAAAATATAGGTAAAATATCAAAATTATCTTATGCAGCTGAAATTTTGCATCTGGGCTAGAAACTGCATTTAGAAAAACTTTTTCTAATAACTTTTTTCGATTTTTTCAGAAATAACCCCACATTTGAATTATTTTTTGGAAATAATTAAAATTTGACAGATAATGCGAATCACGTGACTACTATTTTTTTGCTTAATTTTCATCTCGATCGAAGCAGAACTTGATGCCAAAGTCAAATTTTGAATAAAGCTAATAATAAAAAAATTCCATATGATGCGGACTTTACTGGTGACACTGTATAATTTGTAGATGTTATTAATTATGTATAATATTTTTGTTTTATCGATATATCGAATAACGATATTTAAAAAATAAAATATCGATAAATATCGATAATATCGATATTTTATTTTTTAAATATCGATAATATCGATATATCAAATAACGATATTTAAAAAATAAAATATCGATATTATCGATATTTATCGATATTTTTTTAAATCTCGATATTCGATATTGGAATTTCAATATCGCCCAGCCCTACTATCAACCATTAGTTTCGCGCTTCCAGGACCTACCGATTGGGGAGTGTGTTCTTTCCCCCGCACCTCACGAGATAGCCGATCTCATGCGGCCTGGTTACCGGCGCGAATGGGGTGGGTTTGGGGGATGATACATTTTCTACTATTCCATAATTTTTGCGCGACGCTGGATCCACGTCAAGACTTACCTATACCACTCAAATCCACCGGGCAACAAAGGTTAAACTGGGGTAAAGTTGGATAAATTGGAGCATCAGCCAGTGAGAAATTAAAAAAATTACGACTACTTTCGAAGATAGGTATCGGCAAAAAACCGAAAACTTCATTATGTTTATAAATAACGTCACAAAAAAATAAAAACGGATAACGAAGTTTTCTTTTTATGTCAGATATCTCCGGAAGTATTCAGAATTTTCTTGATTTCTCATCGGCATTAAGTTAAGCCCTAAATTATTACTTTTCTCTAATTTAATATTTGCTGTATCTTTTATCGTTTCCGAGATCCCAATGGTGTACTATATTATTTACTCTATCGTTTTAATTTATTTTGGATTTCAAATTTCTTTACCTTCTTCAACATATTTTTCCTCAGTGTTTTGTATTTTCTTTTCATACTGAATTCTCTTATCAGTTACAACCTAAAAAGTTTAAGCAATATATTTAAATTTCTACAAAAAGTGTTTTATTAACGATTTTTAAAATTATTAACGGCAAACACTAGTGACGCATTCGCCATTTTATTTTTTAATCAACTGGAGAGATTGTATATTTACAATTAATATTTTATTTATAAAAATATCCAGTGTGGTATTAAGTCTTACAATTAAAATTATAAATATAAAACTTATATTTTAGAATAAAAACTTTCACGAGAACATTAATAATGCATACGAATTATTAAAAAATAGGGAAGTCCATTAACTAAACCACGAAAGTAACATACAAATTCCAGCGAATAAAAGTAAAACCTAACCTAATTCATACGTTAAAAATATGGAACCAAACACCATTACTTTTTGGCTTTGACGTGATTTTTCACTGGGGTTTCCCTTTTGTGTTGTTACTTTTGACTTTTTTCGGTACTTCATCATCTCCTCCTCTTCAGCGCCTTTTTCACCTTCCTCATCCTCAATCATATCTTCTTCCATTTCATACATCTCATCAAATTCTTACATTGGACTGCCAATTGTACTGTGCCTTGTACTAATGTAAAAGTTACTGAAGGATCGGGAAATGATAAATCTAACACTACTTGGTTGTTGGAGCCACCGGGTGTAAGTGTGGCTATTGGTATTTTAACTGAATCCTCACATTCACTTCTTCTTTGGTGGCTTCTGGTCCCAGGAACGTATGTTTAATAATAAGTTGGTAGCCTCCTTGATAATCCTCTGGCTCCTTTTGCTTCTGGCTCCCATACTTCATTGGTGTTCATACCGTTGAGGGTTAAAGCGAAAAAATACTAATCTACCATTTTATTTAAAGGATAAATTCAGGTCACAAATACACGTGAGCGGACGCGGACTTGAGAACTTCGTAAAGGGCGAGCCGGATCGGTCTACTGCTGGACACAATCAGTGAAACCCGTTAGTTCTGTCTCACTGTCAGTGGCGGCTCGTAATGAAGGGCTTTGGGGCGCCGCCCTCCCTGCAATTATTTCAAACAGAATTAAAAAAAAAACAATAACGCAATGTATGTAAGCAATCAAATAAAATAATTCAAACCAAACATAGCCATATTCCAACGGGCAAGTTATACCGAGTGAGCATTTGACATTCACTTCAAAAAATAATATTTGTTAGTGTTATCATTTGGTATGTATAACAAAAATAAACGATTTGATTATAGTTATCCGCATTATTTAAAGCCAGCGCCTCCCCTGACTTGCTAGTCATGAGCCGCCACTGCCCACTGTCACTTTTTCATTTCCAGTCATTTACGAGATCAAACTACTAAAAGAACGCCGAGGAAGATCAATATTTCGTTACTTCCTCGTTTTATACAAAAATCGGCCAAATGCCTTTCTTTATAGAGCACAATCACCTTCAGTTTTACGTTAAAAAAATGATTAATTTAAAAATGAAATATTATGCGCATATTTGACAAAATTTCGTTTTCGCTTTTAATGATTTATCAATGAGTTTTTTTTAACTTAAAAGTGTACATTATTACTACCCAAACTACTTGTAAACTATTGCTACTTAAACACGGAAATTTGGCCTCTTTTTGTAGAAAACGAGAAATAAATGAAATATTGATAAGAAAATGAAATGGCGAATGGTCTTACGAAACATCCTTTTTCGGCAACCGTCCGGGAAGTACCCACTTCCCGGACGCTTTTCCTTTGAGAAAGTAGCATTTCTCCGGCCTAGTCCGGGAAGTACGTGCCTAGTCCGGGAAGAATCACATCAATATTAGCAATTGCTCGAATTTTAATATAAATATTAGAAATGTGTCTCATTGATTTGTTATTCTACACGGTTGCCGAAAAAATAGTGTACGCAACACGTCCGAAAACAGTTTTTTTGGACTCGCAGACTTTCAGGACTCGCCTACGGCTCGTCCTAGAATTTTGTCGAGTCGTCCAAAAAAACAGTATTTTCCGGACTTGTAACGTAAATTACTATTGTGTGCAAATAACGACCCTATAGAAAGCTTATAGATATTCAATCAAATTTCAAAATTATATATAGCAACATGTTCAAATCTGATAAGATGGCTTACCTTTTTAGTAAATGACTGTAATTTGTTGTTTAGTTTGTGGAAATCTTTGCCCAACGAAGAATTGTTAAATATTACGTCACTATGGTAAAAAATATTGAATATTCTCATCATGACAATTTCCATAATCCTAAAATATTGTTTTCCTGTTAATTTTTTGACGTCATTAGATAGTTTTGATTTAAAGGGCAAACAGTAATACATAAACAACAATATTTCGTTTATTTTTCGATTTCTCCAAAAAGCAGCAAAATACAAACACTGGGTAGCATGCAGTTACCTACAGTTTTAAGTGTAAAAAAATTAATTGATGAGTTAATAAAAGCATAAAACAAAATTTTCTCGAATTAATGCATAATTTTTCTTTTTTTCTATTATTTTGTTTCTGCTTTTATTAATTTATAAATCATCCCTTTTTTGTGTAATTGAGTCGATCGTTACTTGATGAAAATCAATATTAAATAAATACGTAAAAGAAACAACGTTAAGGTTAAAAAATTAAGTTAGCAAAAAAAAAATTTAAAAAAGCAGGCAAAATTTTAAACGATCAATTAGATGTTAACAATTCACCCTTATTAAATTTGTTTTGAAATATTGTATTTTCCAACCATTTTTATTTAATTCCTATTGCTCAGTATTTATAGGTATACTTTATTACTCGGGTTTGTTCGTAAGATAAGGAATATTTAGATAATTAGTTCTTAGCAGATAAATGCCTCTAGCACCTACAACTTTGTTTGTCATTTCCATTTCGACATCTGACGAAGTAGCAGTGCTACGAAACATGTCATGTTTTTATTTTTATTTGTAATATAAAAATAAACCAATTTTGTGAAGATTTAAAACCTAAACGTTGTTTCTTTTACGTAGGTATTCATCCCTTTTTTAACGTAAAACTGTAGTAAGTACAGAATTGTATTCCAAAGAAGGGTATTTGGCCGATATTTGGATAAAACTAAAAAGTAAGGAAATATTGATGAAAACACGAAATACCATCTGGAGTTGTCTGGTGAATTTCTATACAGGGTTATTCACGGTGGATGGCACGTTAGATGTATACAGTAAGGACGTAAAGTCTGGAATAAATTCATTATTTAGGGAACGCTGAATGTTTTTAAAGATCGCTCGGACACGTCGATTTTGTTTTTTTAATACGCATTTTTTTCAATATTTTTTATTATACAGGGTATCTCCGAAAGCACTCTGCTTGGACCAACTTTAATTTTTTAAATGGGAACTCCCATTTTTTTTAATTTTAGGATTCTGTGCATAATTGTGAACATTTTTTAACTAACATGTCATTATGATTTATCGACAGTTAAAGTTCGAAAATAAATACAACAATTAATTATTTATCATTTTAATAAATGTTGAAAATGTTGCCCAAAGGTTAATTGGCAGTAACCTAGACGATCGAAAAATTCTTTCTGCACATTTCTGACAACTTCCGGACTGATTGTCCGTATTTCTTGACCAATTCGATTCTTTAAGTCCTCCATGTCCATTGGCTTAGTTTGGAAAACTTTACCTTTAAGGTAACCCCACAGAAAAAAATCAAGGGGGGTTAAGTCGGGAGACCTCGGCGGCCATTCAATAGCTCCCCTTCTTCCAATCTATCTATTTTCAAAAGTTCGCGCTTATCTTAATACTATTTTTGAAAATAGATGGATTGCAAGAAGGAGAGCTATTGAATGGCCGCGGAGGTCTCCCGACTTAACCCCCCTTGACTTTTTTCTGTGGGTTTACCTTAAAGGAAAAGTTTTCCAAACTAAGCCAATGGACATGGAGGACTTAAAGAATCGAATTGTTCAAGAAATACGGACAATCAGTCCGGAAGTTGTCAGAAATGTGCAGAAAGAATTTTTCGATCGTCTAGGTTACTGCCAATTAACCTTTGGGCAACATTTTCAACATTTATTAAAATGATAAATAATTAATTGTTGTATTTATTTTCGAACTTTAACTGTCGATAAATCATAATGACATGTTAGATAAAAAATGTTCACAATTATGCACAGAATCCTAAAATTAAAAAAAAAATGGGGGTTCCCATTTAAAAAATTAAAGTTGGTCTAAGCAGAGTGCTTTCGGAGACACCCTGTGTAATAAAAAATATTGAAAAAAATGCGTATTAAAAAAACAAAATCGACGTGTCCGAGCGATTTTTAAAAACATTCAGCGTTCCCTAAATAATGAATTTATTCCAGACTTTACGTCCTCACTGTATAACGAACCAGCTAAGGAATCGTTCTGAAATTTGGTAATTTAAATAAACGGACATGCTCTGTTTATCTAAAATATTTTTGATAATACAGTATTGCCACTTCTACAAAATATTAATAGCAACTTCGATATTTTAAATAGAACACCCTGTATTTTATTTAATTTTCGAACCCCCTATTAATTTCCTTAAAACGTTCTTTAATATAATCGTATACATATCTGGTTTCATATTAGAACTTATTGTTAGAACAACAAAATTTATTTTCTTTTTTGCTTTTTTGGGCATTGGTCGTTCAAGCTAAGGCTGTGTTATTTCGTTTTAAAATAAAGCAGCGAACTTGAGTAAAGATGAGAACAATTTTATTGCATTCCGCACCGTCTGCCTTTATTCCCTTATTCCCTTTACATCGAAATATATTCCTAGTTACGGTCCTGGTCCAACGTACCATCCTCATGACTCACCCTATATGATACTTACCTATCAACCCATATTGGAAATTGGGAATCGGTACATTGTGCTTCTATTTTAATACCCATGGCTGTTTCTAAAAAAATATAAAACACATAAGAAACATCTGATACTTTAACTATGCAAAAATTAAATGATTTAAATTTTTATAGGTTGATTTATCTTCTTATTGAACATTTTCTAAATATGGGTCAAGGGTCACTTTTTGAAAACTTACGGTGTCTATATTTTTTACGCTAAAGAAGAATCAAAAAAACCATTTCAGTAGTAATAGATGAGGGTTTCTGCGCCAATTTCTCCCTGGATTCTGCGCATATGCCAGCAGGGCGCAGTAGTTTTAGAGCTGTTGTTTGCTTTCTTTCAGATGTTTTTTTGCTATTTTTGAGCTGTTTTTTGATGATTTTGACCTGTTTTTGATCTCTTTTCGAGCTGTTTATATGTTTTCCCTAAAAGCATCAAGAAACAGCTCAAAAACAATAAAAACATCAAATAACAGCTCAAAAATAGCCAGAAACCAGGGACGCATTGGTGCAGAAACCCCCATCTATTACTTCTAAATATAATATATACTATACTCATTTCTACAAAGATGGGGAGGGCGGAATAAAAAAAAGTTGCGGACCATCCTCCCCATCCTTGAAGCACTACCCTCATCCACTTTAAACTTTTAAATTACACTACCTCGCTTGTAACACCTCTCTGGAATGCTTATCAAAAATGCCTTTTAGCGATGCCAAAGTTCATGAAATTTAAGTAGGTACGAATTTTGAGAAAATGTTTTAAAACTGACTTTTGCCAAATTTGGCAGGAAAAATTAGAAAATAACTGTAAATGATAAAAAATTATCCCCACCCCAAATTAATAATAATAAAAAATCGACATTGTTTAGGAAAAAAGAAATACAAAGATAAATTATAACAAAATATATTGCAAAGGAACAAATTCGAGCCGTGCACGGCTGCGCTGCACAATCAGCAACAAGCAACAGCAACAACTCTGTCAAAAATACTAAACTAGTATTTACATACTAACACTAAAAAATAATTATAAACAATTATTCTACAGTGTCCGCAAGAAAGTCCGCATCAAATGGGATTTTTTTTTATTATTAGGTATAGGTAAAAATTGAAAAAGCAGTTAGTTTTTGCTTACCAAAAATCACGTATACTGAAGCAGCTGCACGACTTGCGTTACCTGTCAAATTTGACATTTTTAATAAAATAGATTCAAAAATGCCCTTATTTAT
The DNA here is from genome assembly GCA_963969555.1 of Polydrusus pterygomalis. Classification (NCBI taxonomy): domain Eukaryota; kingdom Metazoa; phylum Arthropoda; class Insecta; order Coleoptera; family Curculionidae; genus Polydrusus; species Polydrusus pterygomalis. The sequence goes on along the minus strand of OZ018385.1, from coordinate 18,268,857 downwards.
AAAAATATCGAAACACTTTATTCGAGAAAGTTGTTTATTTAGGCATTTTTTGCCTTTGTACGAAATTTTGACAGTCTAATACAATTTTTATTTTTTACAGATTCTTGAAAATTTTGATCAATCCTCGTAGATTAACTTTTATACATCGATGTAAAACCATTTGCCTTTACTTCATTTGTAATCTTAATGCAATTTGGTGTAAAATTTTTGTTTCCAATTATTTATTTTGCTTCAAAAACTGAAATTGTTATTGATCAGTATGAAATGTTTGATGCAAAGTTTATCTAACTACATCAGTTTTGTCAAAACCGACGTTTCTCATTTTTCTTAAGTTAGTAAACAGATGTACAAAAAGAAAATATTAGGAAGCTTTCGTTGAAATTTTACTTAATTATTATTATTAAATTAAACAATTATATTAAACTATATTTTTGTTGAATAAAATGTTTCGAGCGATTAATATTTATTCTTTTTGATCCAATATTAATTAAGTAAAATTTCAACGAAAGCTTCTTAATATTTTCTTTTTGTACATCTGTTTACTAACTTAAGGAAAATGAGAAACGTCGGTTTTGGCAAAACTGATGTAATTAGATAAACTTGGCATCAAACATTATACTGATCAATAACAATTTCAGTTTTTGACGAAAAATAAATAATTGGAAACAAAAATTTTACACAAAATTGCATTAATATTACAAATGAAGTAAAGGCAAATGGTTTTACATCGATGTATAAAAGTTAATCTACGAGGGTTGATCAAAATTTTCAAGAATCTGGCAAAAAATAAAAATTGTATTAAACTGTTAAAATTTCGTACAAAGGCTAAAAATGCCTAAATAAACAACTTTCTCGAATAAAGTTTTTCGATATTTTGATTAATAATGGCATGTTTGAACCTATTTTATTAAAAATATCAAATTTGACAAGTAACTCAAGTCGTGCGCCTGCTTCAGTATACATCATTTTTGGTTTTTAGGTAAGCAAAAACTAACTGCTTTTTCAATTTTTACCTATACCTAATAATAAAAAAAAATCCCATTTGATGCGGACTTTCTTGCGGACACTGTATAGAGTACTCAAATACCCTTGGGAAGCGTTAGCTGTGATTATGCAGAAAAACCACCATGCGACAGGAAAACTGTAGCAAATAAGATACTTCCCACTACATAACGTCCACCTATAGTATTTTGTAGAATTATACCGTTGATCTTTTGACTGCAATAAAACCTCATTATCCCTTTGACCATAAAATAAATAATGAAATCCCAAATTTTAAAACCTTTTCGAGCAGAGCCGGACCAGGTACAAATTCAATTTATACCTATGCCTGATTCATATACAGGGTTAGGAAAAATTACCAGAACGATCGATTATTTCAAAATATACAGGGGTTATCAAAAAACGTCTTATATAAAAAATGTAGGGCTGTTAAAAATCTACATATCGGTGATAAATTGAAATATACAGGGTCGCCCACAAAGTTGTGGAGAATGATAGTTATATTTTTTTAAATAGAAAACCCTGTATATTTTTACTTATTTTGATTGTCGACTCAATTTTAAACATTTTTTATTAACCATGTGTTATACTATACCTACATTCATTACTTTCCTAGAAATCGGCGTTTCAAATAATAACGATGCGATTTTCGAACATAGTGAACAACAAATAAGGCACGACCATGGTTACTAATAAATAATTAATAGTTTGACATATGAAACTCAAATTCTGACAGAAATAGACAAAAAAGAAAATAGCATGGCATTTTTACTTACTGAAACAGAGAGAATTGATATTTTAATTTTAAGGGGGTTTGGCGATAAACAGAGATCATATCAGGAGGTATGTAATATTTACAATAATTTGCATCGAGACAGACACATTAAAAAAATGCAGTTTTTCGAACTATTGAGCGTTACAGAATGACTGGTACTGTAAAAAACCGCCCAAGATCTAGGACTGCTACCTCCGAGGAAAAAAAGCTGGACATTCTGCTTGCGATAGAAGAAAATCCCAAACAATCCACCAATCAGCTTGCTTTGGATCATGAAATTGATCAAAAATCTGTACGAACCGTTCTTCATACTGAGAAAATGCATCCATACAAAATTAATGTTGTACAAGAACTTTTTGACGTTGACTGTGATCGAAGGCTAGAATTTTCTTGTTTTTTTCTGGTAATTTTTCCTAACCCTGTATAAATACAAACTGATTTTTAATAATTTTAGTCTTTAGTGGTTTTCCGGCGAGTAATTTTTAGTTAGGCTTATTAGTGGTAGAATGTGGCGTGCTTGGAATTGTGCTGATAGGGAGGTCTTCAAGTGTAATTTAAAAAAAAAGCATTTATCTACCAATGCCAAACTAATAATTAAAAATGTGTATCAATCTTTGTTGAGTAGAAATTTTAATTCGATGGATGCTTTAGCAGCGACGTCTACTTTGACAAAAACTCCTTTATCTTCGGTAAGAGACAAGTACTTAAACCTGTTAATCCTAGAAAAATATCGGAGTGATTCGGGCACACGTCCAATTATTTACCTTGACGAAACATGGTTCGATACCCATGACACTCCAAGAAAAGGTTGGGATGATTCTTCCAAAAAATGTCAAACCAAGGCACCATCAAATAAAGGCAAAAGAATCACAATATTACATGCTGGTTCAGAGAACGGGTTTGTTCCAAATTGTCTGTTGCTTTCAGCTAAAAACATAGCAAATTCTCTTTAGATTACCATCAAGATACCGACGCACAACTTATTGAAGATTGGTTTAAACATAAACCTCTTAAAAATATACCTGAAAATAGCGTCATTGTAATGGACAATGCTAGTTATCATAGTCGGCAAGCAAAAATCATTCCCAATTCTAATAATACAAAAGCAGAAATTCCAAATTTTATGATTGAAAATGATTTATATTTTGAAGAAACTTACAAAAAACGAGAACTGCTAGAAGTATTAAAAGCTTTTAAAATAAGTAAGGAATACGAGTGTGACAAACTTGCAGCAGAAAATGGACATACAGTGTTGCGTCTTCCTCCATACTATTGTATATTCAATCCTATTGAGCTAATATGGCACCAATTAAAATCCAATATAAGGAGAAATAATATTTCTCCTACATTAAATGCATCTGTAGTAGAATTAATTAAAAACGAAGTAAGAAAAATTTCTGCAGACAGCTGAAAAAACTGTGTACAGCATGTACTTAAGGTGGAAAATTCTTACAATTGTATGATTACAAATGTTCAACCCTTAATTATAAGTTTAGGCTTAGATGAAGATAGTGATAGTGATACAGAGTTAAATTTTGAATAAATTATCAATAGTTTTTTAGAATTTAATTAATTTTTATTGTACTTGTTATCCTAATAGTTATATACTTTTAAATTAAATTATTTTCAATTATCATTAATTGTTATCATTGTTTTACATTTATTATAATATAGGTACCTACCTAAAACTAAAAATACCTATCTATTTGTACTGTGTACTTGCGCTTTACGAATTAATTCCCTCAGGAAGAAATTATTCCTGTGTGCCCTTAAAAAGGCATAATTATCATTTTTTAATTGGTTATCATCTGTAGAATGCTGTCTCTTGGCCATCCGGTTAGTGTGTATCTCTGCCAGTATGTTTGGATCATTTCAGGGAATACATGGATTCTTTGTTACCGAATTAAGTCCAGTTAAACAATTCACCCCGTACAGTGTGACCAGTAAAGTCCGCATCATATGGGATTTTTTTTTTAATAGCTTTATTCGAAATTTGACTTTGGCATCAAGTTCTGCTTCGATCGAGATGAAAATTAAGCAAAAAAATGGTAGTCACGTGATTCGCATTATCTGTCAAATCTTAATTTTTTTTCAAAAAATAATTCAAAAGTGGGGTTATTTCTGAAAATATCGAAAAAAGTTATTAGAAAAAGTTTTTTTAATGCAGTTTTTAGCCAGCATACAAAATTTCAGATGCATAAGATAATTTTGATTTTTTACCCACCAGTAAAATTTATTTTCCACTTAATGAACAATTTAATAATGCCACTGTGTTCTTTTTGTCTTAATATTAAGGTGTATTACTTTCAAACACAAACTACATTTTCAAAAATACTTATTTTATGAAGTTACCTTATACAGGGTCAAAAACGAATAAACTTTGCATCACATGCGACCAAATTTTAATAGCCCAATTTTGATTTTGATTTTGTAGAAAAACACACATTTAATATGGCGCTACTTTAAAGAAAATGTATCTGAAATAAAGCATTGTCAAAACTAAGAAGTTTTATGTAGGGTTGCGTTGAGTCTTATTTTGCAAAAGTGGTGCAATTTACAAAATATGGGTAAAAAATCAAAATTATCTTCGGCAGCTGACATTTTGCATGTGGGCTAGAAACTGCATTTAAAAAACTTTTTCTAATAACTTTTTTTCGATACTTTCAGAAATATTTTTTGGAAAAAATTAAAATTTGACAGATAAAGCGAATCACGTGACTACTATTTTTTCGCTTAATTTTCATCTCGATCGAAGCAGAACTTGATGCCAATGTCAAATTTCGATTCCCATATGATGCGGACTTTACTGGTCACACTGTATATATGACATGGAATAGTATAGTTTACCTGGTGCAGAAAAAAGTCCATGTCCAGTCACCGGTTCCGCCATGCGATACAAGTCCTCTTTTCTCAATTGGCTTGTAAGCAAAACCTCAAAATACTTAGGGTCTGACACACAATAGAATAATCTGGTTCCAAACCACACTTTAAACAGTCCAGGGTAGTAATTGAATATTTGATTGATAAAAGTAATGAATTTAGGTATAACACATGGTTAATAAAAAATGTTTAAAATTAAGTCGACAATCAAAATAAGTGAAAATATACAGGGTATTCCATTTAAAAAAATATAGCTATCATTCTCCACAACTTTGTGGGCGACCCTGTATATTTCAATTTATCACCGATATGTAGATTTTTAACAGCCCCACTTTTTTTATACAAGACGTTTTTTGATAACCCCTGTATATTTTCAAATAATCGACCGTTCTGGTAATTTTTCCTAACCCTGTATAAATACAAACTGATTTTTAATAATTTTAGTCTTTAGTGATTTTCCGGCGAGTAATTCTTAGTTAGGCTTATTAGTGGTAGAATGTGGCGTGCTTGGAATTGTGCTGATAGGGAGGCATCTTCAAGTGTAATTTAAAAAAAAAAGCGTAATTAAAAAAAAAATCATTTATCTACCGATGCCAAACTAATAATTAAAAATGTGTATCAATCTTTGTTGAGTAGAAATTTTAATTCGATGGATGCTTTAGCAGAGACGTCTACTTTGACAAAAACTCCTTTATCTTCGGTAAGAGACATAGTACTTAAACCTGTTAATCCTAGAAAAAATCGGAATGATTCTAGCACACGTCCCATTATTTACCTTGACGAAACATGGTTCGATACCCATGACACTCCAAGAAAAGGTTGGGATGATTCTTCCAAAAAATGTCAAACCAAGGCACCATCAAATAAAGGCAAAAGAATCACAATATTACATGCGGGTTCAGAGAACGGGTTTGTTCCAAATTGTCTGTTGCTTTCAGCTAAAAACATAGCAGATTCTCTTTAGATTACCATCAAGATACCGACGCACAACTTTTTGAAGATTGGTTTAAACATAAACTCCTTAAAAATATACCTGAAAATAGCGTCATTGTAATGGACAATGCTAGTTATAATAGTCGGCAAGCAAAAATCATTCCCAATTCTAATAATACAAAAGCAAAAATTCAAAATTTTATGATTGAAAATGATTTATATTTTGAAGAAACTTACAAAAAACGAGAACTGCTAGAAGTATTAAAAGCTTTTAAAATAAGTAAGGAATACGAGTATGACAAACTTGCAGCAGAAAATGGACATACAGTGTTGCGTCTTCCTCCATACTATTGTATATTCAATCCTATTGAGCTAATATGGCACCAATTAAAATCCAATATTAGGAGAAATAATATTTCTCCTATATTAAATGCATCTGTAGTAGAATTAATTAAAAACGAAGTAAGAAAAATTTCTGCAGACAGCTGAAAAAACTGTGTACAGCATAGCATGTACTTAAGGTGGAAAATTCTTACAATTCTATGATTACAAATGTTCAACTCTTAATTATAATTATCGACGGGAATTATAGAACCCAGTGCGACATCTTGCGTCCCAGTACGGTACCTTTGAAAAGGTCAGTCGTAAAGGGGTTATTCTGTAAAAACAGAAAATTTTGCAAGTGCGCTCTCAAAACCGGTACAAGTGCCGGACCACAGATAGACAAAACTTTTTTGCATTCTTAATTATAAGTTTAGGCTTAGATGAAGATAGTGATGTGATACAGAGTTAAATTTTGAATAAATTATCAATAGTTTTTTAGAATTTAATTAATTTTTATTGTACTTGTTATCCTAATAGTTATATACTTTTAAATTATATTATTTTCAATTATCATTAATTGTTATCATTATTTTACATTTATTATACTATAGGTACTTACCTAAAACTAAAAATACCTATCTATTTATTTTAAATTATAAAAATAAATCATGTGGTGTAGGTACATTTTCAAGACGACCCTGATCCCATTTAATCCCCTTTGAAGAGGTTGAGGCGTATACAATAGGGTTTAATCAGGTAGTTTATTTTTGGCAGTAAGTCGAGTCAACGGTATAATTCTGCAAATACTATACCTATTTTCCCACGAACTAACAGAGAATCACTAACAACATATCGGATCGGTAAAATAAAAACTGGGCTACCCTATTTACGCCAATGTTAGTAGGTTACCTTGTACCTACGCATATAGTACGGCCTTAGGTAGAGGTAAACATTTAGGATGAATAACATTATTGCATAGGTTTGGTACCAATGTAATAATATTTTCAAATCTAAATTTTAGTTGTAGAGGATCCGATGTATAGGAAGAAGGAAAAAGGGCGTTTTTTACGCAGATTATTATTATTATTATAATGAATATAATAATTACTGTCCTTACCACAGATGATATCCAGTGTGCATCTAGACATAAGATCAAAAATATCGAACTCGCCTTGTCCGGAATATTTTTCCATAACTTTAACAAGAACTTCGGATTGTTCAACAAAAACTTCTAGAAACTGGTCCAAAATTTTTTGGTTAAAAGTTGGCATTATAATTTTTCTGTGTTTTCTCCATTTATCCACTAAAATAATTTTAAAAGAAATAATCTATCAGCATAATTTCTTTTAAGGTGGGATTAACGACACCATTTTCTATCGTCAATTCGATTTGCCTAACTATTGACGATTCGCATGCGCAGTGGCGCAACCAGAAATTTTGTTCGTTGGGGGGGGGCTTTAATTTCTTGCGCCGGCGAAAAATTTTTGGGTGCCACGCCCTTTTTGGGGTAAAATACGTATGATTGACGAGAGCGACAGCCCACTAAAACTTCTGCAATAATACGCCGCTGGCCCTAACGAAACATTTATGAAAAAAAAATTTAGAGATTTTATTTTAATTAGTAAAAATGTATTTAAAATAAGTAACGCATATATTAAGCATACTTATACTAAAACAAAACAAATACCTTATATAATAAGTTGTAAGTAATCACTAATAATGCTAATATTAAAGTAAAATTCGTCGTTTTGTTTTTGCCATTTCGTCCAAAATTTCTTCCACGGTAATATCAATATCGTGGTTCGCATAAAATAGGTAGACCAGGATCGATAATTTTTGAAAAAAAAAAATAATAGTAGGATGAAACCCATTGGAAAAGAAAGAGAATATAACAAAAATGAAAGGAAAAATAATTTACGGGCGATCCGAGGTCGGGAAGTGGAAGGGGGTGAGTTTTTAAGGCTAGAAAACGATTTATCTCGATTTCCGGGAAAACTACAAGTCCTATGGAAAAACGTTAAATGGCAAAGTTGTAGGTAATAAAAAGCTCTACAACTTTTTTATCAACACTTTTTTCACATTACCTCAAAATTTATGTGAAAAATTGAAATAACCAAGTTTTTGTTTTTTTATTTTTATCTTTTACAAAAAAAATTATGTTTTTACGAAATTTGGTGATAACTTACCTTTTTATGTCCCAAACACACTGTAATTATTTTGATTTAAAATATTTATTTTTTCAGCTTATTTTGACTTAATATCGAAAAAGCACCCTTATTTTCAATCGAAAGATCTCACGTCAGAATATCTGCTGTTTTAAAAAAGTCGGTGGGCTTTTTGTTCGTTGAAATCTCTACTTTCTGATGGTGTAAAAAAAGATATACATTACTATGGTAAATGTTGTCAAAAAATGCAAAGAAACGGTGAAAACTCGAATCCGAAATGTTCTTTTTAATCATTATGTACAATTTTGAGCTATTTATTAAAATGTATACTTTAATTACTCAAAAAACGTAAGATTCCATGTTACATTGATAAACAAAAAAATTACAAATCCATAAAACATTGAGATCGCAAAAACATGCGAAAATAGTTCGCGTGACATGAAAAATTGGTTTGCAATTAAACGAATAGGCTAAGTTTCTAAGCTCGGGGGGGGCTGCAGCCCGGCAGCCCCCTGGTTGCGCCACTGCGCATGCGCACTGCACTGCTGTGATGATCAGAGTAGTTATTTTTATGTTTTTGGCAACAAAGAAGAAAGACAGACATATTCTGGAGCTGGTAGAGCAAGGCAGATGTTAGTCAGCCGGTCATAGTTTTGTTTACTTTTGTATTTTATGCAATTACGACCCCTTTCCTGCAGTGGCGTAGCGCTACTACCGCGAACCCCCGCAGTTGCGGGGGGGCCCGAAGGCTCCGAGGCCCGAAAGAGCCTATTGCTATGGCCCCGAAGGGGCCGAAGTCCTGGGCGAGGGGGCCCTAACACAATTTTCGCGGGGGGGCCCATAATTTGTCGCTACGCCACTGCTTTCCTGTTAAAACAAACACATATTCTCTAGAACTCTTAGGATAGATGATATGATAGATAGACTAGAAAATATCGTGTAACCAGTAAAAATTGTTGTTTTTACTTCAGTTCTGAAAATCGACGTGTTTACTTTCAAGGATTTTAAGGTAAATAAATTGGTGGCAATTTTAGTGGTTTCAAAAAAACTGTTTTTTTTTTTAAGTTTATGTGTATTTATTTAAAAAAAAAACACCGGCATACTATTCGTCAATGTCTCCCTGAACAGCCCTTCCAAAATTGGATACTAATTATTATTTTTTAATAATTGCAAAGTTACGGAAGTTAGGTAGGTACCCCTGCATTGAAGCCATTTATAGGTCTTTTATACATGATTGACCTTGAGAACTGTGCCTGTAACTTTATTGTACTTGCGCTTTACGAATTAATTCCCTCAGGAAGAAATTATTCCTGTGTGCCCTTAAAAAGGCATAATTATCATTTTTTAATTGGTTTATCGTCTGTAGAATGCTGTCTCTTGGCCATCCGGTTAGTGTGTATCTCTGCCAGTATGTTTGGATCATTTTAGGGAATACATATACATGGATTCTTTGTTACCGAATTAAGTCCAGTTAAACAATTCACCCTGTACAGCGTGACCAGTAAAGTCCGCATCATATGGGATTTTTTTTTTAATAGCTTTATTCGAAATTTGACTTTGGCATCAAGTTCTGCTTCAATCGAGATGAAAATTTAGCAAAAAAAATGGTAGTCACGTGATTCGCATTATCTGTCAAATCTTAATTTTTTTTCAAAAAATAATTCAAAAGTGGGGTTATTTCTGAAAATATCGAAAAAAGTTATTAGAAAAAGTTTTTTTTAATGCAGTTTTTAGCCAGCATACAAAATTTCAGCTGCATAAGATAATTTTGATTTTTTACCCACCAGTAAAATTTATTTTCTACTTAATGAACAATTTAATAATGACACTGTGTTCTTTTTGTCTTAATATTAAGGTGTGTTACTTTCAAACACAAACTACATTTTCAAAAATACTTGTTTTATGAAGTTACCTTATACAGGGTCAAAAACAAATAAACTTTGCATCACATGCGACCAAATTTTAATAGCCCAATTTTGATTTTGTAGAAAAACACACATTTAATATGGCGCTAATTTAAAGAAAATGTATCTGAAATAAAGCATTATCAAAACTAAGAAGTTTTATGTAGGGTTGCGTTGAGTCTTATTTTGCAAAAGTGGTGCAATTTACAAAATATGGGTAAAAAATCAAAATTATCTTCGGCAGCTGAAATTTTGCATGTGGGCTAGAAACTGCATTTAAAAAACTTTTTCTAATAACTTTTTTTCGATACTTTCAGAAATATTTTTTGGAAAAAATTAAAATTTGACAGATAATGCGAATCACGTGACTACTATTTTTTCGCTTCATTTTCATCTCGATCGAAGCAGAACTTGATGCCAAAGTCAAATTTCGATTCCCATATGATGCGGACTTTACTGGTCACACTGTATATATGACATGGAATAGTATAGTTTACCTGGTGCAGAAAAAAGTCCATGTCCAGTCACCGGTTCTGCCATGCGATACAAGTCCTCTTTTCTCAATTGGCTTGTAAGCAAAACCTCAAAATACTTAGGGTCTGACACACAATAGAATAATCTGGTTCCAAACCACACTTTAAACAGTCCAGGGTAGTAATTGAATATTTGATTGATAAAAGAAAAAATTGCTGAAATAGGAAACATAACTTATTAAGGGTTTTTAATTTAAAACTTCGAAGGCCAATATCTAAAAAACGAATGGATACAGTTTGAGTTAGTAAAAACCCAACAACGATCAAACATTGTAACCACGCAACACTTACTTTTAAAAAGAAAATCCTGGAACTAAAGCCAGTGGCAGTTTGTTTATATACAGGGTGGCCGGTAAGTATATGGCATACTCTCGAGAGCGTGTAGAGGAGGTCAAAGTAACTCTACTTTGTCATATAAAAAAACCTAAAGTGCCCCTTCGGAGATACAGGGCCCCAAAGAAGTACCCAGGGGTATCCACCTTTACGCGGTAAAAAGCTTCCTAAAATGGATTGAATGGATTTTGCATTTTTTTAAACTTTACTTGACTTTTTATCAGAATAAATTCTTCTTGCCTCCACACAATTACCGATTGCTTGTCCATAAGTTAGATTCATGTGAGCTTTAATGGGATGTAATAATTTATTTAATTATTTTAGTGCGTAGTATTAATTTTTCCCGTCCGACACGTGCTGGTTGCAGTGGAACTTCTTTAAAAGATGTTCTAGTAAAACAAAACCTTTTTTTTTATTTCTTAAAACTAATTTTTGCACACAATGTGGAAGTTTTGACTCCTGCCGGGGTGACTGGGCCGCAACAAGCCTGGTACCCCAACAGTATTTTATTTCAAGCCAAATGAAAGCATCTGCATGATTTTTACGAAAAACAATTTTTTCTTTTTTCTTTCCCTCTTATTTTTACCACTTTCACATGTCTCCGACATAGTTGAATTAAACTATAGCTATTTATACAATAAGTTGCGAAATGAGTGTCTTTTAGGCACGCGACGTGAAAATTGTCCAACGAGGCAAAGCCGAGTTGGACAACACGTCAAAGTGACTAAAAGACATTATTTCGTAACGAATTGTATACAATATTTTTTCTACTGACGTTTTATAATAAAAAACTTAATTTTACTAACATTTTATTACCTATGTTTCATTTACACCTTTCATGTAAAAAAAATCGACAGTTTTCAAAAAAAATTCTAGAGATTTTTTTGTCAAAAACTGCGACAAATATAAAAGTAAAAATTAGTGATTTAGAGGACTCAGACATTGAAAATGCCGCAAATGAGGCAATGGTGTACCTTGTTCCCTAAAAATCAAGAAGTTTATATGAGGGCACATACGAAAAATTCAAAAAATGGTGTGAAGAAAAAAAGGTAAAAAACTTATCAGAAAAGGTCTTTTTGGCATATTTTTCACTATCATCCGATGCCTATAAGCCATCAACTTTGTGGAGTACTTACTCAATGCTTCGAACGATGGTTTATTTGAATAAAAATGTTGAGATGAAGACATTTACAAATCTAATCGCATTTTTGAAAAGAAAATCTACGGGGTATAAACCCAAAAAGTCGAAAGTTTTTTCTAAGGAACAAATAGAAAGGTTTGTCAAAGAAGCAGACGATAAGAACTATTTAGTGGACAAAGTCGTACTTATTGTGGGAATCTCTGGAGCATGTCGCAGAGAAGAACTCACATATTTAAATATGAATAATATCGAAATTTCGGAGTCTTTAATTAAAATATCCATTCCAAATACTAAAAGAAATGTGTCAAGAAGCTTTGTAATTAGCGAAGGCTCTATTGACGGCATCAACTTCTTGAATATTTTCCGAAAGTTACGTCCAGCACACATAACCCATGAAAGATTTTTTATCGCATACAGAAACTCCAAATGTTCCAGACTTCCAGTGGGTATTAATACCATTGGAGCAACACCAAAGAAAATTGCTGAGTTCTTGAAATTTCCAAACGCTAAAGAATATACAGGCCACTGCTTTCGAAGATATTCAGCAACTTTTTTAGCTGACTCTGGAGCGGATATATTGATGCTAAAGCGACATGGAGGTTGGCGGTCAAATACAGTGGCTGAGGGGTATATAGACGATTCTTTAGAAAATAAAAGAAAAATTTCCGAAAAAATTCTTCGTGAAAAATCTTTGGACGCTAACAACAAACGTGTTAAATCTAATGAATCCGAGTGTTCTACCAGCTCTACTAGTGGCATGGGTTTAATTGATATTGCTGTTGCAGATTCTATTTCTATTTCAAGTTCAAATTCCTCATCAATTTTACAAAGAGAAATATCTCAACGTACTGTTTTAGGTTACCCCAGCATTAATTTTAATAATATAAGTAACTGTACTGTTAATATTTATAATAAATAGGTAAAACTATAGTCTGTGTTTAAGTATATAGCTATTATTTGTAAATAATTACTTATTATAAGCTGTTTCATTTGCCCCTTTCAAAAATTGACACTTGCCAAAAAATATTAAATTATACCTAGTCTGTGGTTACGTTTTAATTGTAAATAATTACCTGCGTTACTTTTAAGCACGTTGCTCCTGGTAACGTGCTTAAAAGTTTTTTAAGCACGCAGCGCTTAAAAGGAGGTTATTAAAAAACCATAATGACAATCGAAAAGAGGTTAAAAATCTTTTTTTACTGACGTTTTATAATGACCTCTTTTCGATTGTCATTATGGTTTTTTAATAACCTCCTTTTAAGCGCAGCGTGCTTAAAAAACTTTTAAGCACGTTACCAGGAGCAACGTGCTTAAAAGTAACGCAGGTAATTATTTACAATTAAAACGTAACCACAGACTAGGTATAATTTAATATTTTTTGGCAAGTGTCAATGAAACATAGGTAATAAAATATTAGTAAAATTAAGTTTTTTATTATAAAACCTCAGTAGAAAAAATATTGTATACAATTCGTTACGAAACAATGTCTTTTAGTCACTTTGACGTGTTGTCCAACTCGGCTTTGCCTCGTTGGACAATTTCACGTCGCGTGCCTAAAAGACACTTATTTCGCAACTTATTGTATAAATAGCTATTTCATCACTTACACTTAAAAATGATTTTTACAAAGTCTTTTTAAAACTCTCTAATTTTTCTTTTTTCTCTTCATTTCCCACCCAAGACAGTGGCTTTTCACTAATCCTTGACTCTTCAGTATGCTGAAATATTTTCTGTCTGTACCATTGAATGCTCCATTACGGCGTAGTCTCACTTGTTTCTCTACTGCTAACAACATCAGCATTGTACCATTTACTTCGTTTTCCTGATGATGAGTGTTTCTACACTCGAAACGTGTCGATTCAATTTATTATGAATCATTCTAGGTTCGCCTAGTTATTCGAATAAAAAATTGTGGGAGAAAGACTTTGTGCTTTTCTTTTTTCCATATCATTTAACTCCACTTTGAGTATGGACTACTTCTTCAAATTTAATATTAAATTTAATTGATTAGTTATTGTGTCTAACTAGCTTATGTTAATAAACTTGATTATTAAATTAATTTCGAATCAACGCTTAAACGTGATATAAAAAAACCTTATTTTTCTCGAAAACCGCTAATTCCATGGAGACAAATGTAATTTAAATAATAATAACTTAAGTATTTAAAAAATCAATCATATTTTGGCCCAACGAGTGTGGTGGCAAGTCCGTTCCTGACTTCCCTGACCATGTAAACCGTCTACTGTAGTGCGGTTTTATAAGTCTCTATGGCGTACACAAAATACTAAAATTTCATTAAATTATACTTGTCGGTTCAAATATTAGAGCCGAAAAGGTAAGTCGCTGGGTACCTCTATAGGGCCCTGTGTCTTCGTTAAGGAGCACACCAAGGGGTTTCTTTTTATATGACAAAGTAGAGTTATTATGACCCCCCCCCTATACGCTCTCGAGAGTATGCCATATACTTACCGGACACCCTGTATAAACAAACTACAGGGTTCCCCATTTAAAACGAAACAGGCTAAATATCTGGTTCCACGTTAATTTAAAAAAGAAACGCTCGGACCCGTCAATTTTTATTTCGAGGGGGACATCTTTTGCGTATATTGTCAATCTTGTTACTTTAAGCCCCTAGGAGGGAGGGGGGGGGTAAGATCTAAATCTTAAATAGATACCCAATATATTCCATAACTCAAAATCTATCAAGTGGTGAAAAATTTTGGTTGTTGAATGCTCAATAAGGGATCCTTTACACTGTTTTAATCAATATTTCTCTTCAGTTGGTGAAAAATTATCTAGTAAAATAAAAGATATTCCATTAGATTTGTCCAATGAATTCAGTTCAGATATACCTATGTCATTGCCTAATGTAAAGAAATAATAGATAAAATGGACTGTTCAAAAGCCCCAGGATTGGATAATATTGATGTGGCAACGATTAAAAACTGTAAATGTGCATTAAGTCCTGTAATGTGTAAACTAGTAAATCATTCTCTAAAAACTAGTGAAGTGCCTCAAGGAATGAAGATTGCTGTCGTTAGACCAATTTTTAAGTCAGGCGATAAACAACAACTAAATAATTACCGGCCTATATCAGTGTTGCCAATAATGTCAAAGATTTTTGAAAGAATAGTAAAGGATAGTCTTAACTTACATTTAAATTCAATAAATTTTTTATCTAAATGGCAATATGGCTTTCGAGAATCAAGTGACACATATTCTGCAGCTGTTGATTTAATTTCAGAAATTCAAATGGCTTATGATAGAGGCCAGAAATGTACACTTGTTTCTCTAGCAAAGCAAAGCTTTTGATACGGTAAATTGTTCTATTCTTTTAAGAAAACTTGATATGATGGGTATTTCGGGTGTAGTTTTTGACTTGTTTAGAAACTATTTGAATCAGCGGAAACAAAAAGTTCGTATCAAAAATAAATATAGCAAATTTCTTAATAATAATTGTGGTGTTCCGCAAGGTTCGATTTTGGCCCTTTTATTTTTTCTTATTTATATTAATTCTATATTTAAATTAAAATTGAAGGGAAAAATTAGATTGTTTGCTGATGATACAACTATTTTATACATCGCTGATTCATATGCAATTATACAAAATTTTGTAAATCATGACATGAAAATCATTGAATTATGGATGTGTAGTCATAAATTAACATTAAATTTTGAAAAATCCTCTTTTTTATGTATAGGAAAGAAACCCAATTTATACAGAAGTGATTTAAAATTAAAAGTCGGGCATTTAAAACAATCAAAAAAAATTAAATTTTTGGGGTTGATAATAGATGAAGCTATTATTTGGGGTGAACACATTGAATATATTAAACAGAAAATAGTTGCACCAGTGGGGATTTAAAAAAAAACTTAGTTTTTTGATTCCGAATTATATGTTACGTCCTATTTATTTTGCTATTATTCATTCTCATTTACAATATTTAACTTTAATATGGGGATCAACTTTTCAAAATTTGCTTAGCCCTTTACAAGTTTTACAAAATAAAGCAATTAAAAATATATTGGATAGACAATATTCAACTAAACTTTTATATAAAAATTTTAATATTATGTCAATTAAGGATATTCACTTAATTCAAAATATTGTTTTTGTTCACCAAATTATACCAAAAAATAAACATTCAAATATAAATTTCAATTACAGACGTGACGTACATGATCATTTGACTAGAACTGTTTTCAATATTGATTTACCTTTAATAGACACTAGGGCAGGTCAGAACTCCATTTATTATCAAGGTATACAATTTTACAACAAAATACCCAAAGAATTAAAAAACGTTTTAAAATGATAACTAAGAAAATACTTAAAAAAGGGGAAGCTAAATTTTAAACTAAAAAATATTTTAACATCACTTATTTTAAGATTATAAGAATATTCTTTTCAAAATTATTTATAAATGATGTCTAAACGATATTATTAGTTATATTATTTTATTAAAATAAATAATAATTCAATAATTTTATAATTGATTTAAATATTTTTATATTTTTTTATTGAATATTATAATATTATTATTATATCAATTTAAGTATTATTTTATTTTACCTTGTATTTTAATTAGTTATATTTAATTTATTTAACAATTATATTTTTAAATGTTGTTATAAGTAGAGGATCCCGCATGAACATAAAACGTTTTTGGGATTTTATTTGGATAAAATAAAAATAAATAAATACAGTCGTTATAACATCAGTCGCATTTTTTTTGTATTTGTTTAGCGTTATCTTCGTAGGAATTATCATTTATAAAATACCAATAGTGGTCAATTAAATAGTTACCACCCTGTATAGATGCACCCATCCAACAACCTCTTCTTACCCTTAAAGTATCAGCCAAGACTTACCAGAAGGTTTCCCGACGAACGAGAAGGCAGAACCAATCAGCGGCAAGGCAAAGGGCCCTGGTAATTTGCTTGACGTCTGGTAGAGTTTCCTTCTTCTCCATACAAACTGCAAGTACCATACCAAGAAGGCACATGTAACAGCCACCACCAGTATTTCGGTAAAAATAGAATTTTTATGTTTCAAAACTGATTGGATAGTTATAGTTTGCCCCATTATCAATCTGAAGTAAAAAATTGTTTTGACATAGATAATAAAAACACTTGAAGTCTGTTCAATGATCGCTGACCGTTACGTCATATTTTCCATATTTGCGGTACGTCGTCAATTAGTTCAGTCAGTTTGACTTACCGGTGGTAAAGATTATGATTTTTCTTAGGCTTGTTTTACTCTTTACATAAAGATGGATGCATGTGAACAAGTAAAATACAAGCGCGTTTTTTCAAATTTTTAATTTGATTAATTTTTATACTGTAAGTAAAGTCAGAAATAAATAGTTTGTTTAGGGTAAAAGGTATCATGGGATGGAACATTTTGTTGTTGAAAATCAGAATGAAATTTTTAATTAATTTAAATTTACTGAAAAATAAATAAAACTCATTTATAAAATTTAAAATTGAATCATATACAGTAGGCGCGTTCGGTATTATAATCTGGATACGGAGCGATTTTTAGTCACGTGACTCTAGATTAGACGGAGCCACAGCCCCCTTTTAAGTTCGTTGTGACGGAGCGATCGGTAATAAACGAACGAGGCTTTTAGAATTGGATTTGTGGGTGACGTGACGAGGGTGTTTATTTATGTTTGTTTTATGGCGTAGATAAACCTAACCTCCTCTTTTATAGTTTATACATTACAAATTTTTATTTAATTTCTTCACGATATGAATATGAATCAGATAAATGTGACTATTGAACAATGCGTAGTGATTATTGTTCATGGACCAGGGGCGTAGCTACCGCCGTATCAGCCGTATCAATGATACGGGGCCCCCGGGCCACAGGGGCCCCACCCCCGAACGTGTGTAAGAAAAAATTCATAAAATGTTATCCACAAACTCTTAGGCAGTACCTACCTACTTCCCGAAAAAAAAATCATATCAACTATCATAAAAAAGTGTGCATGTGGCTAAAGAAATTTTCACTTCAAAAATTGCGAAAGTCAAAAAAGGAATATATTTTTTTCTCCGGGTTAAACGGGAAATAATTCACTAATAATGAAAATTTGTACCAACTAAATTTAATTTCCACTAAAAAAGACGAACGTTGACGAATGTAAAAATATAATTAACATTTTAGAGAGCTACGATTTTATAGTGCTTGTCGCCGTTTTTTCTTCACTATTTGAAATTATTAATCCTGTTTCTAAAGCTCTACAGCATAAAAATAATGACTTACAGAAAGCTAGCATTTTACTTAGTAATCTTTTGAATAGACTGAGCGAAATAAGAAATCAAAATTCATTCCATGGTTTGCTGAACGAGTCCAGAGAACTAGCAAAAGAGTGGGGGTAAAAACTATTTTCAAAAATAAAAGAAAAATATAACGAAGCGTTTTTTTGATGAGTTATCAGAAGATGAGAGAATTTCAGACCCGGAATCGTACTTCAAAGTCAATATGTGTAGTATTGCTGTTTGAATATATTAATTTCTCAAACTAAACAAAAATTTCACGGCCTCTGTGACCTAAGCAATATGTTCGAAGTATTACAACCAGAGAAACTCTTATCTTTTTCAAACGAAATAATTAAAAAGTATGCCGGAAGACTGTCGGCTAAATATAGTACAGATATGTCAGTTGATCTTTATGAACAATTAATTGCTTTGAAAACATGCTTAAAATCTGAAATTTAGAAAATTCATTCCATTAAGGAACTTATGGAATTATTGCTAATAAAATTCAATAGCCTTACATCCAGTTTTCCAGAGGTAATAACAGCATGTTTTTTATTCTTGACCCTTCCGATTACAACTGCAACAGCTGAAAGAAGTTTTTCAAAATTGAAACTAATAAAAAATGATCTAAGGACTTCTATGGGACAGAAAAGGCTATCCGACTTGTCACTATTGTCTATAGAGGCAGAAAATTTAGAAAAACTGAAATCGTCTTCAGCTATGAATGATTTAATAAATAAGTTCGCCGAACAAAACAAGCGTTTCTTTCCTTTTGTAAAAAGTCTTTACCCTTCATTTGGGCCCCCCAACAAATTTTGATACAGGGCCCGTATAAGGCACGCTACGCCACTGTCATGGACATCAAATTAATCAATCAATATACTTTATTGTTCAAAGAAAATTACATTCTTATTGACAAAGTGTGTCCTTACATTAACAATAAATAAAAATAAATATAAACATGTGAACAAATAAATTACAAAATACATACACTTAAACATATCTACCAAAAACACAAATATATATAATAACAATAATAAACAGCGAAAAAGGAATATAGGTACAATTACAACAAAGTCAATACTAATATTTAAAATGATAAAACTTAAACAAGACCTACAAAATTATTAAAAACGATCGTCAAAAAATTCGGTCACTGTATAGTAGGCTTTTTCCAGAAAAAAACGCCTTCACAGCCGGTTTAAATTTTTTAAGGGTTCCCAGCGATCTAATACCAGCTGGTTTTATTGGATTATATTTACCGATGAAGATGATGAAAACCCTGGAAATTTTTTGTTCTTCCACATCATATAGTTCCACTTCCTGCATATTATTTTCAGTCAAATCACAGAAAAATAAAGGCTTTGTTCAATCAAACTACCAAAATTTTAAACCTAAATATAAACATCAAACTTAACCTCACAAATTCAGCTGAGATGAGCGCTTTCCTCGGTCAAAATACTCCGAGCAAAAAGAATATCCTCGGAGCGCTCCGATTTTAATTGCCGAACTGTTGAGATTTATTTCCCCTCCATTTAGATGTCATAAACGAACGATTTAGATCAATCCAAGCGGTCTGAGGTAATTGCCGAACGCGGCTAGTGAGTGTCACCAGTAAAGTCCGCATCATATGGGCTTTTTTTTTTAATAATAACTTTATTCGAAATTTGACTTTGGCATCAAGTTCTGCTTCGATCGATATGAAAATTAAGCAAAAAAATAGTAGTCACGTGATCCGCATTATCTGTCAAATTTTAATTTTTTCCAAAAAATAATTCAAAAGTGGGGTTATTTCTGAAAATATCGAAAAAAGTTATTGAACAAAGTTTTTTTAAATGCAGTTTCTAGCCCACATGCAAAATTTCAGCTGTATAAGATAATTTTGATTTTTTCCCCCATATTTTGTAAATTGCACCACTTTTGCAAAATAAGACTCAACGCAACCTACATAAAACTTCTAAGTTTTGACAATGCTTTATTTCAGATACATTTTCTTTAAAGTAGCGCCATATTAAACGTGTGTTTTTCTACAAAATCAAAATTGGGCTATTAATATTTGGTCGCATGTGATGCAAAGTTTATTTGTTTTTGACCCTGTATAAGGTAACTTTATAAAATAAGTATTTTTAAAAACGTAGTTTGTGCCTAAAAGTAAAAAAATAAAAATAAAGTAAAGGGGTTTCTAATTAAATCGTTGAAAATAGATAAACTTTACGTTAAGTTAAACTAAAATTTATTCTCCACTTAAAAAGCACTTTACTTAAGACACTGTGTTCTTTTTGTCTTACTATTAAGGTGTATTACTTTTAGACACAAACAAACGTTTTCAAAAATACTTATTTTATGAAGTTACCTTATACAGGGTCAAAAACAAATAAACTTTGCATCACATGCGACCAAATTTTAATAGCCCAATTTTGATTTTGTAGAAAAACGCACATTTAATATGGCGCTACTTTAAAGAAAATGTATCTGAAATAAAGCCTTGTCAAAACTGTGGATAATTTTGAATTACTCACCTCAAAAAACCCCAAAACCCTTAATTTTGTGCTGCTATGTCGCGTGTCGTTAAGAAATAATCGCAAAAAAAACTAAAACAAAATTAAAACTTTGACACCCTGTATCTTGGTTGTTATTAATTTTGGGATAAGGCAAGTTTAAATAAATCGCATTATTTCGCCTTAAGGAGTCTACTGTTGCTCTGTGTCCCATTACTTTTGGGACACCCTGAATAAATGGCAAATAGTTTGAAATGGTATAAAATATATTAATTTCTAAACAATTTTATTTGTATTTTCAAATTGTTTACGCCAATATTTCGGAGGGCGCCCTTTCCCTAAGTACGCACCTTTTATTACGCGAGTTCAATTCGCACTTGACCAACTATTTATACAAAAAAAACGTACATACGCACTTACCCTAATCTAGACTTTCAAAAATTTTCAACCCGATAATTTTAATGCGACACTTTTAACCGCACTATTTTATGAATGCCTGGCACAAAGTTCAATGCACACTGTCAAAGAACAATCGTGCAATCGCTTACATGCCATAACATTTTTTTTATGGGTTTTTTGTCTTAAAAGGTAAACTTAAACTGGGACAAGAACATCGAAATACGCATAGATCATAGATCACTGTAACAGATTTCTTCGCTACTATTGCCTCACAGTAGTTGTACTAGCAAAGAGTTTTTGCAAACAATTTGCAATGTTTACAAAAATTTTAAATTTTTATCCGTGTGGTAAGTATATTGCTGTTAATTTAAGCGAGCATATACAATACTATATTATAACTTTACAATTAGGCACTATAGACATTGACCTTTAGATCTGTACAGCTTATCTCCTGCTCAAACAAAAGTTAAGTTTTATGGGTGAAAAAATAAGTCTGAGCGCATCGCTCGCCGGTCAGATATGCCTTCCCTCCCAGCAGGATTGGGCATGCGCACAAACCTCATGCATGCGCTCAAAATTCGCTCCAGAACCGGCTCGGCGCCATTTTTGTTGTGTTTTAATTTTTTTTCTGTGGATTCCTTGTCGTTTTCGTTGCTAGTTTAGTGAGGGCAAGCTTTTGCAACCTATTGTACTGTAACTAAAATAGATAAATCTAATAATAATAAATTTCTAATAGCAAATAATGATATATGAAATGTTTGTTATTGGAAATTGGAGAGTTAATTAACCTAACCTGGTTTATTTTACTCACCTTTCCACTTAAATGATAAACAACTAGAAAATTAAGTATTTGAAACTATGACGCGTGAGCTTGCCCACTGCTGAACTCGGAACTCTTAGGAAGAAACCAGTATCAGCTGTTATTGTCACATGTGGGTGTGAACGGTCGAAACGCTTTGTTTTTAGAAAAAGTTAACTACCGTGCGAGCAAAAATTATTTGCATCAAAGAGGGCTTGGAGTAAAAAACATAGGGATTGGTTTAGATCACAATGATATGGGCATCCACAATATACCTAACCAAATCTAGGTTAAAATTTTGTAAAATTCATATTATGACATGATGTGCCAAACTAATGAGTAATAAAATAAGTAGACAAATACAAATTTATTTCTGTTGTTTACAAAATTAACAAAGTAAGAATATATACAGAAAGAAAAAGAAAAATAATTACATAAATTGCTGAAATTGGCCGCTGCCAATAGGTTTTGCGCTAAACAAATAATGTCAGGTCCAATAAATCATTTCATTCCAATAAATTTTGGGTAAATCATTGAGAGTAAAATTCCTGCGTCTTTCAAAATCTGCGGCTTTTATTTCTTGGAATACTTGCACTTTATAAGGAAATAAATTTAGCTGTTTCTTAAGAATAGTCCTGCATGTTCCGTAAGATTTTCCCACTTCTTGGAACAGGCGTCTTATACAATTTGTTGGCGTATTTTGCATTATTTTACGAACGTTTGCAACAAGTTCTTCTGTTCTTACAGATGGTCTTTCTGCTCCTGTTTTGTGTTGTATAGAACCTGTTTCCCTAAACACAGCCACGGTTCTTTTCAGGCAATGATATAAATCCCCAGCAATAAAAGCAACGTTAGGAAAATGTTCGTGAAAATCGTCCATGCACAAACCCGGATTGTATTACCACTCATCATTTACTCTAACGCCGTTTCGAAAATACGCTTCAACCATGAATGTTTTGTGCTGTTCCGAAAAGCCCATTGTGTGAATTGTTCAAGAAATTGGAAAAATTAGCGATGAATCATATTACTTGTAACGACTGTCAAAGATGACGGAATAACTGATTGATTGTTAATTCAGGTAGTTACTGACACCCAACAAGTATTAAGCTCTACGGCTAAGCATTACGTCCTTAGATGTAAGCAGGCTCTCTTTGATGCAAATAATTTTTGCTCGCACGGTATGAATTCCTTATGCAAATCCACGACTGATCAGAGTTTTGTTGTCATTTTGTATGCTTGTGAAGGAAATAGCAGCAATAGTGCTGGACGACGACGTCGTAAGAAAGGCTTATTTTAACCATTTTCTTCCTATTTTTTAGTTAGTTTTCAGTATATCTTTCTGCCATCAGCAGTGTAATTTAACGTTTTTATCTTTAAAGGTCCCACCGAACGTGGCAAAAACTCACTAAATGTGTAACAAGAATTTTTATGTACCCGATTGTACTTAATTTTTCTACAAAAATAAGTTGCATTTTTTATTACGTGTAGAATAAACATGCCACGTTTAACGACGTTTTTTATCGGTCATTATGTTCTCAACATAATTTTATTTAATTTTTCGTCTAACATTAATGTTGGACCGTTAAGATTGATACAATTAAATAAGTGAGTCGATACCTGTAATCACCTAAAGTCTAGCCGATTTCAATCTCCCAATCTCCCAATAGCACACTTTTTTTTATAAACGGTCAACAAAAAAAAACCTAACCCGAAGAACGCCACTCAAATTTACACCAAACTACTTCTAAGAAACAACATAAAACTGCTATGAACCGAAGTACTCATTCATATACATAGAGACTAAACAAAAAAGAAAATATTAGTTACCGTAAAAGATGTTCCACCTGTAGAAAAAATAAAAGTTATCTTAGAATTAAAGAAATCAGTTACAACTCCGTTAAATGTTGTTTCGTTACTCACAGCTAATGTGACATAACCAATGCTACCACCGAAACTAACACAAACCAATTGACCGCGAGAATCAAAAGGGGGATCAAATCTACCCCGGGATCAAGTATCCCTACTCTCCCCTACAGGTGGACACCCGATAGGGTAGAATTTAAAACCTTATAAAACTTTTACTGATGCACAATTTTAAAAATAATCTGCTTATTTTGCATATAAAACACAATAATTACAGGTTTAGTATAATGCGACTCGGTTACAGCCAGCATCACCTCAAAACGGCTAGAGTTAACTTTTTCTTAAAACAAATAAGCGTCTCGACAAAAGACAACGACATTTGATATTAACAGCTGATCTGATGGTTTCGTCGTTAAAGTTCTCAGATAAGCAGCGGGCCGTAGCAAGCTCACGCGTCAGGTTGCGTCATATTATTTTCTTCCGATTTTGGTGTTTTTAACACGCTTTTATTAGCTTAACCTGTATGTTTGTTTGTCCGTAACCGACTTTTTTGAATCCGATTTTGACCCAATTTAAACGGTCAGATTTAATTTAAATTTTGTAGACTTATCAAGAACCGCTGACAATACAATAATCTACACGCAAAAAATTCTCCTGTCAAATTTTGACAGCTGTCAGGCAGTGGCGGCCCGTGCCATTTTAGTGAAGTAGGGCCAGGTAAACCCTTAGCGCCGCAGGCAAAAAAATTTTGGGTGCCACGCCCTTTTTTGTTAATAGTTCTTGCTTTTAAAGTAGGAAAAATAAGCAAAAAGGCACCTAATTTAATTTATGAATTTACAATCATATCTTGAATATACCTAAACACGATAACAAGTTGAAACATACAAGCAATGTCAGTGGTTTCATCTGCGATAAACGAAGAGTCATTTATTTCTTTTATGACTTCATCATGATACACATCTAACATACAGTCCAGAAGTTCATTTTGTAGGGGTTTTGATGTTCCTTTAAATACTTTCGATTTTTCAATATGATCTTTAAGAGTTTTGTCTAATTCTGAGCTGAAATTTATTAATTCACGAAATATGCCCCTATTTTCCGACGTCTCTTTTTCGTCATGACCTCTCAAAGCCAACTCAAATGCACCACAAAACCGAACGCAGTTTATAATTTGGTTTAATATGTATCTGTTTTTATCAATTTGTTCGTTTTTCTTCATTATTTCATTGTGATATGCAGAATTTAATTGAGTTTTAATGTTAATTTTACCAAGCATACTGAAATTAAATAATAATATATTGTTTAAATGTACCTTCGATTTTTCATGTGTCTTCATTTTGTCCCAGAAATGGACCAAATCATCTGTACCTTTTTGGGACCAAGTTTGCTTCCCACCAAATAAAACACACATAAAACAAAATAGTCTATTAGATTCATCACAACCGCACACCCAAGTATTTTTTCCATAAAGTTTCCTTTAAAAATTTAATAGTATTCATTACTTATGTATTTTTAAAATAAAAAGTTCGTTAACCCTACATTAAATCAGCCGCCGGCCGAACGAAAACAAAGAGAGCCTGGCTACCCCTCGAGATTTTTGCCTGCTTGCATTCAAGGTCATTTTTCAACGTTTTTTTATTGAGGTGATGGCGTTTCGTCACCTCCCGTGTGCCTCGTCGCGCTTGGCGTGGAAGCTACGTTACCGTTTTACGCATAATCGCTTCCTTTTAGATGGAAATTTGCACCCGACTGTTTTCCATTTTTAAATTATTTTGCTAATTGCTTTAAAAACGAGAATATTAATTTTAATAGGTTTTGGTAATTTGTAAAGGGCAGGACGCTAGACAGGAGGGCAGGTAGTGCCATGGCACTGTGGCTCTACCCCACGAGCCGCCACTGCTGTCAGGTATAAAACGAAGAAGCAATTTTGACGAAACAAATTATGGGATCGTATAGTATTCGATGCGGAGACTTCGGGAAAAATAAGCAAAAAATTCTCCTGTCAAAATTTGACAGCTGTCAAATCGTTAAAAAATTATATTAATGAAAAAACTAGAAGGTCGTATGTATATTGACGGTGGAAAGTTGCATAAAAATATGCAAAAAATTCTCTTCTCAAAATTTGACACCTGTCAATATGTCAGAATTATTACAATAACCGATAGTAACGTAACAAACGTGGGGTCGCATAGATATTGTCGCTACGAATCGAGAAATTTTTTTTAAAAAATTCTACCCGTCAAAATAAAATTTTGACAAATTTTTTTTTAAATTTTTGTCGTTTTTTCGGGTTTGTATGTATGTTTGTGTGTAACCGACTTCTTTGATCCCGATTTTGACCCACTTTAAACGGTCAGATTTAATTTAAATTTTGTAGACTTATCCAGAACCGCTGACAATACAATAATGTAAATCTAGCTCAATCTACTCAAAAAAATTTTTTTTTAACAATAACTCAAACTGAAAAATGAAAATTAAATATGCTTATTTTAAAAACACTAAAAAACACGCTTTAATAATTAATCAAACTAAAAAGCGGAAAATAAATATAAAGTTTAAAAAAATTCTTGAAATTCTTAATATAGGCAGAAAATAATAATGAACCATAAACATTAGTATTATAATGAAAAAAAAAAACGTGGGGGGCTTTGTGCTATATTTTTCGTATATCGAGCAGCCCACGCTTTTTTCACAATCATACTAATATTTATCGTTCATTATTATTTTCTGCCTATATTAAGAATTTCAAGAACTATTTTAAACTATATTTATTTTCCGCTTTTTAGTTTGATTAATAATTATTAAAACGTGTTTTTTAGTTTTTTTAAACTATATTTATGTACGTGTTTCTGTGGCTGTTTTTTGTGTAGTGTGTGTTTTAAACATTTTACTTTTGGATTTTATATATTTCAGAGACAGATTTTCTTGGTGTTTGTTATTTATGTTTAATAGTGAGTACAAACACCATTTTGGTTAACTCATCTATTATGAAATCAATAAAGTGCTTAGTTAAACCATTTACTTATCGTTACATACAGTGGCGTAGCGTGGTTGAAGGGGCGGAAGGGGCGAAAGCTTGAAAGGTAAGGTCGTAGATCTTTTTTTTATGGGGAGGGGTAAAAAAAGAAATAGCGCCGCAGGCGAAATTTTTTTGGGTGCCACACCCTTAAAATATAAAATACACTAGATCCTCAAGAAAATCACAAAACAATTGATCAAGTAAAAAAGTGCTTCGTTTTCATGGCTCATTATGGGCCCTTGTTCAAAGGGCGCCTCACTGCTAATGTATAATTTCGTTTATTTAGTAAATTTTGGCCTGAGAAATAAAGTTTTTGTTTCGTCATGTCTAAAATGGCCACATGAAAACCGAATATGAACACGGCAAGGGCAATTTTGTTAAATCTCTATAAAATATTTTAGGCATACTTATTACATAATAATATGAGCATATTATTCATTCTCATTGGCGACAATAACACGCATAAAATTTAGTCTCTAGTAAATTAAAGATTTCAAGCAATTTTTAATTTTTAAAGCAAAATAACTGAAAGAATACAAATTAGTGGTCGTGCCAAAATATAATCAAATAGTGAAAATAAAATAGAATCTCAAAATAGGTAACAGAGTAAGAGGTTTATTTTCTCTCCTTCTTTACTCTAAAAGTTATAAACTAATAATAACGCTAATTAAACCCCATAAAAATACTTTAAAAACAAAGAGAAAGAGAGCTTCACAAAACACCATATTTGCCAATACTATTCTTCTGATAATGGTCATCTTATAATATAAACAGAAACAAAGAACTAAAAAAAAATTATAATAATAATAGTAATAAATAATGAGGATTTTGTTATATAATTATCATTTATATTCATAAACATAGTAAATTTCCTCTTGCTGCTATAGGTCAACAATATTATCAATTATCATGTGAAGTGAAATTGAACTGGGAACTACTGGGAGAGTGGGAAGGGGGCGCCGTTTGGTAAAGGCTCAAAGGGCGGGGGGGGGGGGGGGCGGTCGCCCCCCTGGCCCCCTGCACGCTACGCCACTGGTTACATACAGAATATGTCTCACAATAACTAATGGGCAAATACAGCAACAGGAGATAGTAGACTTGAAAATATGTCATTTATGCGGTTAATTTACAATAAATATGTTTTTTATGTTATGTTATTTAAATGTTTCTTGCCATCAAGCATTTAAACTCAATTATCTCAAAAACTAATTGAAATATCGAGATTAATGAAGTAAAACTTTTTTTCGTATAAAATATCCCTCTAGTGGTCAGAAATATGAGAGTCAAAAAATATATGCGAGAATTTTCAAACTCATATTGTGTAGCTAGCGTTCTCAAGAAGATATCTTAAAACTCATTATGGGATCGTCCTTCTTGCCCTCCTTAAATTTAATTGAAGGTTAGTAATAACATCCTTAGTTGCAACTTCAGTATCTCTAGATTTTCGGAAACCATATACTGATTATAAAAAGTAAAATTTGTTTTTCTAAAAAATTAAATATAATTTAATTTTTGACTGAACAGGCAAAACGGATGTTGGACGGTAATTATTAGTTTTATCACTGTTAAAAACTGGTGTCATTTGAGCAAATTTAATTTTTTCCGAAATTGTTGATTTTTGTAAAGATACTTGTACCAGGTATTTTAATTAGGAATTAATTCAATTTTAACTGCCTTTACTAAAATATCATAACCAATAGCTTTTTGTATATTTAAATTTTCAACTATATTATATCAACTCGATATCTCCTTTGGTATCTGTTTTGTACAGAGCTAGATATTTCATTTCTTTGAAATACTTTAAAAAATATATATAATAATATATTATACAGGGTTCTTCATTTAAAACGAAACATGCTAAATACCTGGTTCCACGTTAATTTAAAAAAAAAACGCTCGGACCCGTCGATTTTTATTTCGAGGGGGGCATCTTTTGCGTATATTGTCAATCTTGTTACTTCAAGCCCCTAGGAGGGAGGTGGGGTAAGATCTAAATCTTAAATGGATACCCCTATTTTATATAATTTTTTTGGATTCTGCATAAAATTCTGAACATTTTTTAATAAAAGCATTATTCTAAACAGTTTCCGAGATATTGACTCTTGAAAAATGAGATTTTTGAACTTTGACAGCGTCTAGCTTTCTAACTGTACGTCTTAGAGTAAAACGGCTTACATGTCCCTATCTTCGATTTTTATTATCTTTCCAATAGTGTCAACTTCCGGTTAAACCGGAAGTACTATATTTCTTACAACCGGTTTAACCGGGAGTTTACACTATTGGAGAGATAATAAAAATCGAAGATAGGGACATGTAAGCCGTTTTACTCTAAGACGTACAGTTAGAAAGCTAGATGCTGTCAAAGTTCAAAAATCTCATTTTTTAAGAGTCAATATCTCGGAAACTGTTTAGTATAGACTAATAATGCTTTTATTAAAAAATGTTCAGAATTTTATGCAGAATCCAAAAAAATTATATAAAATAGGGGTATCTTTTTAAAATTTAGATCTTACCCCCCTCCCTCCTAGGGACTTGACGTAACAAGATTGACAATATACGCAAAAGATGCTCCCCTCGAAATAAAAATCGACGGGTCCGAGCGTTTTTTTTTTAAATTAACGTGGAACCAGATATTTAGCCTGTTTCGTTTTAAATGGGGAACCCTGTATATATTTCATTAATATATTCAAAATTACAATACTTAGCTTCTGTATGGGGTTCTGCTTGTTTATCAAATTTAAAACCATTACAAAAATTGTAAAATAAAGTTATTAAATGCATACACAAATTACCACATTTAGAACCAACTGTTAATCTATATAGACCGAAAGGGTATTTACACGTTCAAAACATTTACAAATAAAAAATTTGTATTTTAATTTACTCTATTATTTTAAAAGAAAAAAATCAAACATAACACTTCAGGAGAATAAGACATTACATGATCATAACACCAGACGTTGTATAAATTATCAAACTATACCAGTAAAAAGTAATTTCGGAAAAAAATCGCTTTTATATGACGGAATAATAAAATATAACAATCTTCCAAAAAATATCAGAAAAATTAAAAAATTGGCAACTTTTAAAAAACAAATAAAGAGATATTTACTAAATTAAATTATTTATACATTTCTTTAAATTGATTTTATTAATGAATTAAATTGGATTAACTTCCATTTTTTTTAATGGTTAATATTTTCTATATTATGTTGTCACTTTCCATGTAATGAACTGTAAAAGTTAGTTTGGAATAAAGGCGTTTTGAAAGTTAATTTCTTCCTCGTCAATATCGTTTTCATCTAAAAACATGGATTTTGAATTTACCTCTTCTTCCATTCTTCTTTTAAGGAAGTCTTATCAGCTACCTATACTTGTAAAATGGGTATTCGATGGTTCACAAATCATCAGTTGGTTGTTGCTTTATTTGTTAATTTTTTAACGTAATGACTAACAAAAGGTTGGAACGAAAAAAATAAACACTATAATGTGAATATGAATAAAAATATATTTATAACTTAAAAATAATTTAATAAATTACATACATAAATACCAATATAAATATAATTATTTCTAGCATTACTTAAATAAAATTACATACAGGGTTCCCCATTTAAAACGAAACAGGCTAAATATCTGGTTCCACGTTAATTTAAAAAAAAAACGCTCGGACCCGTCGATTTTTATTTCGAGGTGGACATCTTTTGCGTATATTTTCAATCTTGTTACTTCAAGCCCCTAGGAGGGAGGGGGGTAAGATCTAAATCTTAAATGGATACCCCTATTTTATACAGTGACCGGCAAAGAGTTCGCAACATATGGGAAAAATTTTTATTAGCGGAATATTGAAAAATCTTTTTTGGGGGATTGGATGTGCATGTCCCATAACCTTAAAATCGATTTTGACATACGTCAGGTGACCAATGGTATGGCGGGAAAGTTGAAGAAACCAATATGAAATCATCATAAATCAGATAAGTTGATGAGATATCGAAAAAATTCCAAGAATAAAAAGTATTTAGAATTCCATTAGAACCTTAAATACAATGTTTGGGATATCTACTTAAAAAAAACATAAAATCGAATATTTTTGTAAATATTTTTTTACCGAATTAAAAATTTCCATATTTTTCCTTTCTTAAAGCTTCATTAAAGTAAAACTGACATTTGGTGACCACAACTAGAAATATTCTTTTGTTTTTCTGACAATTTGGAGCAATAATTCAAAAAATTCGTTTACACTTGCATACCAGCTGTTGCAATAGTCTATTTCTAATAACCTTATCGATATTTTTTATATCGAAATATTTTATTATGTTAAGAAATCCTTAAATTCATTACTCCAAAGCAAATTTTATTTATAACCGTAAAAAATAATTTTGAATTTCGCAGAAACCTTTAAAAAAATCTAAAAATTAATAAAAATTTAAATTATTTTATTGAGCCAAATAAACAACAATTTGAGTCAAAAAACTATATTAGTAATAAGCATTAAATAATTTTATTAATACTGATAACACCAAAATTAACCTAATTTAAAAAATTTAACCGAGTATTAAAAGTATTAATTTTTAGATTTTTTTAAAGGTTTCTGCGAAATTCAAAATTATTTTTTACGGTTATAAATAAAATTTGCTTTGGAGTAATGAATTTAAGGATTTTTTAACATAATAGAATATTTCGATGTAAAAAATATCGATAAGGTTATTAGAAATAGACTATTGCAACAGCTGGTATGCAAGTGTAAACGAATTTTTTGAATTATTGCTCCAAATTGTCAGAAAAACAAAAGAATATTTCTAGTTGTGGTCACCAGATGTCAGTTTTACTTTAATGAAGCTTTAAGAGAGGAAAAATATGGAAATTTTTAATTCGGTAAAAAAATATTTACAAAAATATTCGATTTTATGTTTTTTCAAGTAGATATCCCAAACATTGTATTTAAGGTTCTAATGGAATTCTAAACACTTTTTATTCTTGGAATTTTTTCGATATCTCATCAACTTATCTGATTTATGATGATTTCATATTGGTTTCTTCAACTTTCCCGCCATACCATTGGTCACATGACGTATGTCAAAATATATTTTAAGGTTATGGGACATGCACTGGATGATCCCCCAAAAAAGGTTTTTCAATATTCCGCTAATAAAAATTTTTCCCATATGTTGCGAACTCTTTGCCGGTCACTGTATAAGTTTTTTGGATTTTGCATAAAATTCTGAACATTTTTTAATAAAAGCATTATTAGTCTATACTAAACAGTTTCCGAGATATTGACTGTTGAAAAATTAGATTTTTGAACTTTGACAGCGTCTAGCTTTCTAACTGTACGTCTTAGAGTAAAACGGCTTACATGTCCCTATCTTCGATTTTTATTATCTTTCCAATAGTGTCAACTTCTGGTTAAACCGGTTGTAATAAATATAGTACTTCCGGTTGTAATAAATATGGTACTTCCGGTTTAACCGGAAGTTAACACTATTGGAAAGATAATAAAAATCGAAGATAGGGACATGTAAGCCGTTTTATTCTAAGACGTACAGTTAGAAAGCTAGACGCTGTCAAAGTTCAAAAATGTCATTTTTCAAGAGTCAATATCTCGGAAACTGTTTAGTATAGACTAATAATGCTTTTATTAAAAAATGTTCAGAATTTTATGCAGAATCCAAAAAAATTATATAAAATAGGGGGTATCTATTTAAGATTTAGATCTTACCCCCTCCCTCCTAGGGGCTTGAAGTAACAAGATTGACAATATACGCAAAAGATGTCCCCCTCGAAATAAAAATCGACGGGTCCGAGCGTTTTTTTTTTTAATTAACGTGGAACCAGATAGTTAGCCTGTTTCATTTTAAATGGGGAACCCTGTATGTATCACCTACTAATTAAAAATATAAAGTAACATAGGAAATCGTATACAAAATTTTAGACGGTCAAATATTGGCTCCCTTGTTTATTTTAGATCGATTATTTATTTTCATTTATTAAGAGGGCATCATCGCTCTCGAAACCCTCTAAACTTATAGAGCTTATTTCAAGATATATTTGTTTAATTTGAAATAATAAAGTATAAATAAAAATAAATATTTCAAAAATAGTTGCAGGTGTTCAGGCTGTCAACAAATATCACCAATTAAATTTAATTCAACATAAATAAATTTGGTATCACAGGACGAAAGGAAAAAGGTATAATCAAGATCGAGAGGCGCAACAACAAAATACGAATAAAATTAAGGCCTAAGGCCTCTTTCACACTATCAGGTTTAGCCGGTCCGGTTTCAAACCTGAAGCAAACCAGACAAGTAATGGACCATTCGTTTAAATATAGCTCTTCACACTATCAGGTTCAGGTTCGGCGACCGGTTGCAGTCGGATGGATCGACTGGAGCATCCGGTTTAGAGTTGTGTAGTTCGCGAACGAACTAGTTCAAAAGATCGAATCTGACAACTGAACTAAAAGATTCAATCAGTAATTACTGAGAGATTGAAACAAGGCGAACTAAAGTCTAAACGGAATGTACTACGCAAGCGAGAGCGAGACGACCGAGGTTATAGGTTTTGTCACCTGACCGACCGATGCATGCCGCGATGATTTCGGACTATTTCGGTATTGAAATGAATAAAAAATATTGTCGGTGTCTACTGTATTTTTTGTTAATTTAATACATAATTTAAATTTTAAAATATATTTTTTTACTTCACTATCCCAGTATAAATCAGTGAACTAAATGAACTAAACGAACTAGTCTTTTGAACTATTCACTTTATTGAACGAGAACGAAAGATTGAAATCGGCAAAGTGAACTAAACTTCCCAGCACTAATCCGGTTCCCTGACGCCGGACGAAGTGATGGTGGGGTATTGCAGCGTATGTGCGCGTTCACACTTGTCCGGTTATGATCTTCAGGTTTAGTCTGTGGTAGTTTATTATTTGTTTTAACTCTGGCGAGGAAGGTGCCTGATAGTTAAGCTAAGCATTTCTTTTGGACTGATGCAATTCCTCATTTTTGTATTTTGACGCTGTAAAACTGGCTGTAATTTAGTATGCACTTTTTCAAAAGTCAAAACGGGCATTCTTAATTCCTCATACACAATATGAAAGGCACCAATCTCGTCACGTGTTTTAAGTAGAGGGTGTACCCAAATTCCCTTTTTACCATTTCTTTGCTTTTTACGCTTTCTATGCAAATACCACAAAGCTATAACAGCATTACGATCCATCATTGAAACGTGGACTAAAGTTTATTAATGAGTACAATACCGGACCTGATGAAAACCTGATCGGGTCCGGATATTTTTATTTTTACTTCAGGATTCTGTCTGGTTTAAAACCTAACCGGCGAGCCTGATAGTGTGAAAGAGGCCTTACACATCTATGCATCGACAAATATAGCAAATGGCCTCGATGCAACGATTAAAAACGATGCATCGCATTGAAAATATCGATGTTTTCGATGCATCGATGTAGGTCGAACATCCCCTATTTCCGTTTGGTGTTTCTGTAGCAGCGGTTTGAAATTTTCTTCAATTTAATCGGTTTATTTGGGTTTGTTCGGTGTAATAATTGCTGTGTTTTAATGTTTTGTGATACTTGTTTTTTTTTGGAGACTAATGGGGTGAGTCGCAAGTATCAAGTATGCGAGAATTCGGAAAATTTCTGCGAAATGTTGACGTGATTCATTCAGTAATTAAGGGGTTATTTAGAATAATGTAAATTTAAAATTGAAATGTAAAAATAAGGTTCTAAAATTTCATAATAATACCGTGCGAGCAAAAAATATTTGCATCAAAGAGGGCCTTGCATCTAAGGACGTAATGCTTAGCCGTAGAACTTAATACCTGTTGGGTGTCAGTAACTACCTGAATTAACAATCAATCAGTAATTCCGTCATCTTTGACACTCGTTACAAGTAATTTGATTCATCGCTAATTTTTCCAACTTCTTGAACAATTATTCACACACTGGGTTTTACGGAACAGCACAAAACATCCATGGTTGAAGCGTATTTTCGAAACGGGGTTAGAGTAAATGGTGAGTGTCAATACAATCAGGGTTTGTGCATGGACGATTTTCACGAACATTTTCCTAACGTTGCTTTTATTGCTGGGGATTTTTATCATTGCCTGAAAAGAACCGTGGCTGTGTTTAGGGAAAAAGGTTCTATAGGTACAATACAAAAAAGAAGCAGGGACCATGTGAAAGAACAGAAGAACTTGTTGCAAACGTCCGTGAAATAATGCAAAATACGCCAACAAATTGTATAAGACGCCTGTCCCAAGAAGTGGGAAAATCTTATGGAACACGCAGGACTATTCTTAAGAAGCAGCTAAATTTATTTCCTTATAAAGTGCAAGTACTCCAAGAAATACAAGCCGCAGATTTTGAAAGACGCAGGAATTACTCTAAATGGTTTACCCTAAATTTATTGGAGCATGGCGGTGGCCAATTTCAGCAATTTAGGTAATTATTTTTCTTTTTCTTTCTGCACATTCTTACTTTGTTAATTTTGTAAACAAAAATAAATTTGTATTTGTCTACTTATTTAATTACTCATTAGTTTGGCATATCATGTCATAATATGAATTTGACAAAATTTTAACCTAGATTTGGTTAGATATATCGTCCCCATATCATTGTGATCTAAACAAAGCCCTACGTTTTTTAATCCAAGCCCTCTTTGATGCAAATAATTTTTGCTCGCACGGTAGTACCATAACCACAGCTCCAGTAAATGTCAATAACTGACATAGAGAATTCTTATGACGACATAACAATTAAAAAATTAGTCAAAACTTTTTTTGAAGTTGACACTGACAAAATTATCAATATATTTGCTTCGATTCTTGATAACTTTTTGTTATTAATCCTATTTTTACAATTATTTTGCCAGTTTATAGACAATTTAATAAGGAATTAATCCCCAATATCTTTACAGGGTGTTTAAAACAAAACACACATTAAAAAATGTCAGCACATTAAGTATGGTATTCGCGGAAACTTTATAATTGGTTTAAAAATTATTTAAGTAACAGGTCCCAAAAAACAAAGATATCAAAAAAATATTCAAATAAAAAAATAAATAATATAGGAGTTCCTCAAGGAAGTATACTAGGTCCAATATTATTTATTTTATACATCAACGATATGCCTTTAGTTTTAAAAATTTGTAAGTTACAAATGTTTGCTGATGACACCTTAATTTACATTAATATTTTAAATATTTTTGATGGTTTAAATACTTTAAATTCTGAGATAAATATATTAATAAATTGGCCAAAAGTAAATAAATTAAAATTAAATATTTCAAATACTAAATGTATGGTTATGCATGATTAATAATTAAATTTTCAAAATATAAATGTTGTGATTGATGGTGGAAAATTGAAATTAGTAAACAGTTTTAAATATTTAGGGATAATTATTGATTACAAATTAAAAAATGTTTAACTATTTTGAAAGTATCATATCAAAGATTGACGGAAAAGTAGGTTATTTTAAAAGAATCAGTTATAATTTAAGTTTGTTTTCTAAAAGAGCTGTATTTAATACTATTATATTACCACATTTTCTTTATTCTTCTATTTTATACAGGGTGTTTCATTAAGGTCGAAGAGCGGCCATATCTCGGAAACTATTGGGCATAGAAATTCAGGAAAAAAAATTAATAACTAAAGTGGCTATGAGAAAATCCTGGAAATAATTTTTAAGTTCCGCATTTTGCCGCAAGGGCGCGCAATTGAAAAGTAAATTTTAAAATTTTACATAACTCCGAAAATTCCACATTAAGGTATATGTTTGATAACACCATTTTAAAGCTTGGACAATTATGCATCATTTTGGTCTTATGCTCATTGGCGTACCGACTTTAATAAGAGTGGGGGAAGCTGTTGAAAGTGTAATAATTTAAATCGCTGTAACTTATAAACGACTTATTCGATTTTAGCAAACTAAGGACTGTTTGGAAGAGAAATGTATGCACTTTCACCAATCGTACTTAGTTGTCCATAATAGTTCTAAAAAAAAATGCTAGAGGGCGCAATTTGCAATAACAATACATTTTTTGATTTTCCTCCGAAAAAATAAATCATACGGTATAATTATGATACCATAATCGAAAAGTAGATGAAACTTGCTAGAAAAAATATAAAAACTAAATAAGTCGTTTAGAAGTTACAGCGATTTTAATGTTTACACCTTCAATAGCTTCTCCCACTCTTATCAAGTGAAAGTGTAAACATTAAAATCACTGTAACTTCTAAACGACTTAACCGATTTTACTAAATTTAAGCTTGTTTGGAACAGAAAGGTAAGTACCTTCAATTGTTGTATCCAAAGTAGAATATAGTTTCTAATAAAATTGCTAGAGGGCGCAATTTGTATTAAAAATTATTGTTTTGGCAATAACTCTGAAACGAACAAAGATATCGAACTGCGGTTTTAATATTTTTTCTAGCAAATTTCATCTACTTTTCGATTATGGTATCATAATTATACCGTATGATTTATTTTTTCGGAGTAAAATCAAAAAATGTATTGTTATTGCAAATTGCGCCCTCTAGCATTTTTTTTTTAGAACTATTATGGACAACTAAGTACGATTGGTGAAAGTGCATACATTTCTCTTCCAAACAGTCTTTAGTTTGCTAAAATCGGATAAGTCGTTTATAAGTTACAGCGATTTAAATGATTACACTTTCAACAGCTTCCCCCACTCTTATTAAAGTCGGTACGCCAATGAACATAAGACCAAAATGATGCATAATTGTCGAAGCTTTAAAATGGTGTTATCAAACATATACCTTAATGTGGAATTTTCGGAGTTATGTAAAATTTTAAAATTTACTTTTCAATTACGCCCTCTTGCGGCAAAATGCGGAACTTAAAAATTATTTCCAGCATTTTCTCATGGCCACTTTAATTATCATTTTTCTTTTCCTGAGTTTCTATGCCCAGTAGTTTCCGAGATATGGCCGCTCGTTGACCTTAAAAAAACACCCTGTATTGTGCTGATGAGGAAATATTTGATAAATTACAAATTTTACAAAATAAGGCAATGCGGATTAATTTAAACTGTGACAAATATGTATACAAAAATACATTTTATGTTTAAAAATTTAGTTTGGTTGAATGTCAGAAATTTAATTTTTTATATTTAGTATGATGTATCTTTATACATAAATTTAAAATTAATTTATTGCCTGATTGTAGAAAAAAAATTTGTTCTTTTAATTATGACCATCATAATTATAAAACGAGAACTAATCAAAAATTATATGTGGATAGAGTGTCTAAAACATTAGCCTATAAGTCTATTTTTCATAAAGGTTTGATAGAATATAATAATTTGGAAAATTCTATTAAATCTGAAATATCATTAAACTATTTTAAAAAACTTTAAAATTACATTTAATTAAAAAACAAAATGATACTTAATATTTGATACAATTTGCAAAATGTTTAACTTTTCTGTCTATTTTTGTTCAAAGAAGGTTGCGTTTTAAAATTTAAAAATAAATCTATAAACATTTGTTAAAAAAAATATATTAAAAAATATTTAATTATAGCTTTTTGCTAAATAAAAACATGTTACTATTACTATTACTATTACTAGTGCAAATATACTTATAACACCACGTAGGTACTCTTAAAACAATCTGTGCAAGTTTCAACACAGATCACCGAAGCAAACAGATGAAAAGTTTTTTAAAATATGCCTTCAATAAGTTTAAGTTATTGAATAAGTTTGAAAAAAATTATATCTTTGACATCTTTGTTACGGCCCTTAATATAATTATTTGTTTAAGAAAAAGATAATTTGTATATAAATATTTAGGCTAAAATTATAGTAGGTACAGGGTCATCCAACCAGGACTGAACAGGGGCCTATTTTTTTAGTTTCCCTGTATTTTTATTTAAACCAATATAGCCATTTAGTTTATGCTTTGCCGTAGAATATAAATTTACCATTTAAAAAGCGATCTGACTTAAAACAAAGGAACTGTGGCGTAAAGTTGTTGTTTTTTCAATGGAACACCCTGTATATTATTTATTTTTATGAAACGCCCTTCTTTCCTGATTCCATAAATATATAGTTTGTCCCTATTAGCTCAAACCGTTTTTAAGATATGAGCAATCAAACATTTAAAAAGTTGTATTTTAATGCATCGCCATTACGGGGATTTTCTTTTCCAAGGCATTCTAGACGTATTAAGCTCAAATGAATACAGCTTTTTAAATGTTTGATTGCTCATATCTTAAAAACGGTTTGAGCTAATATGGACAAACTATATATTTATGGAATCAGGAAAGAAAGGCGTTTCATAAAAATAAATAATATACAGGGTGTTCCATTAAAAAAACAACAACTTTACGCCACAGTTCCTTTGTTTTAAGTCAGATCGCTTTTTAAATGGTAATTTTAGATTCTACGGCAAAGCATAAACTAAATGGCTATATTGGTTTAAATAAAAATACAGGGAAACTAAAAAAATAGGCCCCTGTTCAGTCCTGGTTGGATGACCCTGTACCTCACTCAATGTAAAAATCCCGTGATAAAGCTACTGTGTAGCGAAACCATGGATATTTACCTTTAGATAAGCAAACAATAATCACACGAAAGTGGCAGTTTTATGGCCTCGCGCATGTAAACAAAGCTGGACACTATTAGCCATGCGCACTGCAATATTATCGTTTGACGAATGGGAAAATAGACAGGTCCGGGCTTTAAAATTTAAATCCTTGCCAAGAATTGGAATTTCTTCTCAATTTTTGTGTGATGTGATTTCTGGCATTTTTATTAGTAACAAACCTATCAGATTTTAAGGATAGAAAATTGGTTTTAAGGTTTTGTTTTTAAAATTTGTTTAAAAATGATTTGTCGTCGTGTTTTGAGTTCGAAAAGGAAGGGAACAGGTAAATTAAACTAGTCTTATAAAATCGAAAATAAAAACAAACAAAACCAGCAAAATAACCAATATACGGTGTTATCGCGTACCTAACCTCAAGTCAAATATTAGTTGGTATATAACTTGTATTGATTTTTACAATTTGGCAAAAACTTGTTTTGTTCAAGAATTTGAAAAAGTGTTTGCCCGAGAACTTGACCCATGGAATACTGCCTTTATTAAAAGCTTAATGTCGGGGTGCACAGATTTTAACTAAAAGTTAACCAACCAGCAACTTTGACAGAATTAATTTTCTCACAATCAGAGTGGCCCGGTTAGCTTCATTTTTGATTTACTAATCAGAAAACTTCAATTGTGTAAATGTTTGCCAATGTCACAAAGTCGCCTAGTCAGTTACCTATTGTTAAAAACCTTAGTGCAACCAAACATTAGGTTCCAGAAATCCGTAAATATTAAACACCCACAATCCACGATAGCTAAGAAAACTACAAGGAATCCACAGAGAAACCTTCAAACACAACAAAAATGGCGGCCGAGCCGGTTCTGGAGAGTATCTTGAGCATGTCGTTAAAGTAGGACAGGCCGATAACACGAGGTTTGTGCGCATGCACGAAGGTGTCCAGAAGGAAGGCAGCTGACCGGCGAGTCATGCGCTCGGACGTATTTTTTCACCCATAAAACGTAACTTTTGTTTGCGCAGGAGATAAGCTGTAGGTATCTAAAGGTAGGTTAGGTTAGGTTAGGTAAGAGTGGCAGACCCTTGGTTCTGACCAAACGGTCTCACGTAGTCCTGATTAGGTCCGTTGTGATACCACACGTGTTCCGTAGAACCCACCTTCATCAGATCACTGATGGTTTATGCGACGTAACCGCGGAAGGATTTTAACAACTCATTCAAACCAGCCACTACTGTTCAGAAATCTGCTCAGCCGTCCAAGTTGTAAGTTGTTTAGTTCCTCCAGGCTATCGAAAGATGATTCACCCAGAGTAGTGAACCTCCTTCTTGCGAGGCCAGGGCATTCACACAGAAAATGTTGAATACTTTCTTCCTCTTCCTCATCTCTGCAGCTTCTGCAGAAGTCGTTAGTAGGTATTTGCATAAGTTCGGCATGTCTACCGAAGAGGCAATGTCCGGTAACAACCGCAGTAATATTTCTCACGTCTTTTCGACTGTGTCTCAATAGCTCTGCGGTTCTCTCTTCTAAAATCTAAAGGTAAATTGTCTATGAAGGAAACGCGACGGGTTTATAAAATAAATATTACGTGAAAATTAGACTAAAATCCTTATTGCGAACAATTGCAATGAATTTCCGTCAAGTAAAAGCCAGCACTATTCACAATATAAGTAAAATGTAAAATATAAAATAAAATCCAAAGACATGTGTTCCTGTTATTCTGGTTCTGGTTTTAAAGACGCCTCTTTGTGCAACCTCACATGCAAAGTCATAACATTCTGTCGGTCGTGTCTGAACGTGCAAAAATCACATTTCGTTCCCTCGTTCTTAAAATGACACTGTATATGATTTATAAAACTCCCTCCCTTGGTCTTACTTTTGTAAGGACAGAGAGCACACAACACTGGATTCTCCATCTAAAAATAAAATAAAACGTATTTATACAGGGTGTTATTTAAGTATGTGGCCAAACTTCAAGGGGTGCTTCTTTAAGTGATTTTAAGAGTAAAAGTTCATATAAACATGGGTCCGAAAATGCATAGTTTTTACGATACAGGGTGTCAAACTTTAAAAAAAAATCGGATGTTTGTAAATATCTCAATACTCTCTTTATTCGATTTTGTTGAAATTTGCCAATACCGTTTGTAATAACAAGGGGATAATTTAGCCTCAATTAGATTAAAATTATTAAGTCCAGTGGCCTCCCGGAAGACATTCCAACCAATATTTTTGTCAAAAAAAAAAAATACTTTTTTTAAAATTATGTATTTTTTTCGAATTCAGCAACTACAAATACAACTATTTTATCTTTTGAGTTTTTTCATATCTTGCTTTGTTTTCGAGAAAAAAAAATAAAAACCACTTTATGGCATGTCCCCGGGACAATAAGAGCTATATGTATAGTTGTTACTTTTAAAACATTGCAGTAATAAATTATTACGTTATGCGATTATTTTATGTTAATTCCTTTTATCGAATATTTCCCTCATATGTTAAAGTTCCCATAAGAGAAATGCAATTTTCGCAAAATTACAGCGAATATTTTCCTCATATGTTAAAGTTCCCATAAGAGAAATGCAATTTTCGCAAAATTACAGCGAAAACAGCACTGCCAGAAATAAATAATTGCATCGCAAGTTTATATTGTTGACGAAACGTCAAAGCGGGATTTTATTGTTAACAAACGTCAAAAAATGTAATATTCTGACAATTAACGTCATCTTATTGAGTGACAGCAGACAAAAAAGTCAATGTCAACGAATGTTTTCCTTTCATTTTGTCAAGAATTGTTAATAACTATCTCTTTGCATTCTGTTAAATAAAATATTTAAATTTACTTGATTCGAGTTCTTAATTAATTTGGGAAATATTCAAATAAATTACACTCGTGCATAAAAATAACCAGATAATTTTTTTATTCAATGTATTTTTTTTACAAATTGCAATCGTTTGTTTTCATATTTTACGAAAATGCCCTCCTCCTGCGGAGTCGGGCTTTTTCGCGAAAATATGAAAACAAACTCTTGCAATTATAAAAAAACACATTTCATTCAAAAATTATCGGTAATTTTGATACACTTGTGCACTTACCCCCGAAAACAGCACTGCCAGAAACCGAAAATTGCATCGCAAGTTTATATTGTTGACGAAACGTCAAAGCGGGATTTTATTGTTAACAAACGTCAAGAAATGTAATATTCTGACCATTAACGTAATCTTATTGAGTGACAGCAGACAAAAAAGTCAATGTCAACGAATGTTTTCCTTTCATTTTGTCAAGAATTGTTAATAACTATCTCTTTGCATTCTGTTAAATAAAATATTTAAATTTACTTGATTCGAGTTCTTAAGTAATTTGGGAAATATTCAAATAAATTACACTCGTGCATAAAAATAACCAGATAATTTTGATGCACTCGTGCACTTACCCCCGAAAACAGTTTTAATCTGTGCGAAAAAATTCAAAAGAGGACTTTCGTGTAATTTTAATTGCTTGATAGTTTGGTAAGTAGTTTAAATTTTTTACTCTTATTGTCCCGGGGGCATCTAGACATTCCGCTATAGGATTCGGCACCCCTCTATTCTGATTGGATGATTTCAAATTCCGTCTAAAAGGTATATTGGCAACCGGTTTGTTCGTTGTTACCTAGAGCATTTTTTTTAATTCAATTTTTTCAACTAATATTATTTTATAAAAATAAAATGCTCTGGGTAACAACGAACAAACCGGTTGCCAATATACCTTTTAGACGGAATTTGAAATCATCCAATCAGAATAGAGACGGGTGCCGAATCCTATAGCGGAATGTCTAGACGCGTCCCGGGGACATGCAATAAAGTGGTTGGCCCGTACGAGTCAAATAACATCTGAACCATACTCAAAGAGGTGAATCTTCGATATCAGGTATAGCGGAACATGTATGGACCAACCAACATAATATACAGTGGTCAGAAGCTACGGTTTTGGACACGAAACAGCACTGGAGAAAACGAAAATTCAAAGAAGCAGCTTTCATGAATCAAAATACCCATATATTTAGTAAACCAAGTATAGATATCCCAAATATCTGGAAGCCTCTTCTTGTCCAAAACCAACAGCTCAAACTTCACACTCCAATAAGCACGTAGGCGGAGTCATGAAGCTTGATTGCACATGGATATTTAAGACAGTAGCCTTAGAATTATAATTTAGTTTACACTTGAAAACGGTTAGAGATACTAACCAACCGAAACGTTGTGTTAAGTAACAAAATAAAGACAATGGAAGTCCGACAAGGTAATTTTCTTGATATTCATTCTTTCATACCCTCATAAAATGCCATTGTAAGTTCGAGTTGGCAAAAACGGTAGATACTTTTTCAAATTAAAACCTAAACAAACCTGATCTAGGGTCTGGTGCTTTAACATGTGACGCCTGACATAAGTGGGCGCTTTAAACAACTCGTTGCAAATCGGGCACCTCGGTTCGCCTTTCCTTCGATTCTTTGTCTTTTCGATATTTTCCCTGTCGTCGTTGTGAAGACGTTTGTGTCTGGTCATCGCTTGTGCGGCAAAATGAGAAAACGAACACCAGGGACACTGAAAAGAATATTCTATTTTTAGTGTATCGTACAAAATTGTAAAAAACACAGTGGAACCACCCTAAAATAATTGTCTTTTATTTAACATCTTTACTCACAACCAAAACTATAAAGTTTTCTAAATTCTAAAATATAATAGCATTCCTATATTA
This sequence comes from Polydrusus pterygomalis, assembly GCA_963969555.1. Classification (NCBI taxonomy): domain Eukaryota; kingdom Metazoa; phylum Arthropoda; class Insecta; order Coleoptera; family Curculionidae; genus Polydrusus; species Polydrusus pterygomalis. The sequence continues at coordinate 18,224,709 of OZ018385.1, read as the reverse complement.
CATCATTTAATCACAATTTCTTTTAAAACCGGGTTATTTCCAGACAAATTAAAAATAGCAAAAGTATCACCCGTTTTTAAAAATGCAGAAAAATATTTTAGTAGTAACTATCGCCCAATTTCTGTTTTACCCACATTTTCAAAGATTTTTGAAAAAATTTCAAATAAAAGAATAGTAAATTTTTTAGAAGAAAAAAAATTACTCTCTCCACTTTCCATGTCAATATGGTTTTCGTAAATTTAGTGATACAGAAGTTGCAGCTGCAGATATTATCAAAGATATTCAACAAAACGTTAATAGCAACCAAAAATGCTGCCTACTGTCCTTAGATTTATGTAACGCATTTGACACAGTCGATTATAACATTTTACTTCAATGCCTATACAATATTGAAATTCAGGGAAATATTTATTTATTGTTAAAAAATTACTTAAGTAATAGAAAGCAGTTTGTTCAAATTGAAAATATTAAAAGTTCACAAAAAAACATAACTTGTGGTGTTCCGCAAGGATCAACCTTGGGACCTTTCTTTTTAATCTACATTAATTCTATAGCAAAATTAAATTTAAAAGGTTAAATAAAATTGTTTGCCGATGATACTACTATTATATATTTTCATGAAGACTATGCTCAAATTCATAATAACATTAACCACAACCTAAATATAATATGTAAATGGCTTGAAACTAATAAATTATGTAACATGTAAGCCATTTTGCTCTGGGACGTGTTGTTGGAGGGCTGGATGCTGTCAGGGTTCGGGAATCTCGTTTTTCAGGAGTCAATGCCTCGGAAACTGTTTGGTATGGACTGGTGATGCTTTTATGGGAGAATGTTCAGAATTTTGTGCAGAGTCCAGGAAGGTTGTATAGGGTGGGGGCGTCCATTTGGGATTTGGATCTTGCCCCCCCCCTCCTAGGGGCTTGGAGTGGCAGGATTGGCAGTGTGCGCAGGGGATGTCCCCCTCGAAGTAGAGATCGACGGGTCCGGGCGATTTTCCACATTTTTATTTTGGAGCGGGGGGGTCCGTGGTGGGACGTTTTCAAATGAACACCTTGTACATTTTTTGTACATCTTAAATTATATTTACCTATATATTATTATTTATGACGTGCTATAAACAATTTATGTAAGTAGCAAATAAAACTTTGACTTTGACTTTGACTTTATCATTAAATTTTAATAAATCATCTTTTATGTTTATAAGTAAATCAAAATTAAAAAATAATATTTCTTCACTATCTTTCAATAATCATATAATGAAATATTATACTAATACAATTAAATTTTTAGGTTTATACAGTGTGGTTGTTTAAGTGTGCAACATAAGGGCATTTTTTTTTATTACCGATTTCTCAGAAAATTTTATTCTTGATAAAAGTTGGTGCATATTCGACAATCATATTAGGTGCACATGGAATGGTTGCAAATCAAAGAGCGTACAGGGTAGGCCAAAAAATATAAAACTTGTACAAGAATAAAGTTTTTTAATAAACATTTAAAATAAAAATTTTGCACTTTAAATAATAGTTTTTTAATTAGCATATTATCATTACTAATGTTTAATCTTGTTAAAAAGAATTTTTAGTATATCTTAAAGTTGTGTTTAATATCGTTGCAACAAACATGAAGTTTGTGATTCCTTAATAAATTAAAAATTCAAGTATATTTTACAAATATGCTTGAATTTGAACAAAGATATGTGAAATTTATTTGATTTTGATTAATTTATGAAGTTCTTTATGGTGACTAAAAAAAATTTTTTTTGGGAAATTATTACTGTTTTTTAAAAAAATATATTTTTTTATTCTAGGAGGTAACAGTTTTGAATCTGTGCATAACTTTTAATTCTAAACAACTTTTCTTAATAACATTTTGCTGAATTTTCTGAAATAGGGGTACTTTATTCTTGTACAAGTTTTCTATTTTTTGGCCTACCCTGTACGCCGTTTGACTTGCAACCATTCCAAGTGCACCAAATATGATTATCTAACATGCACCAACTTATATCAAGAATAAAATGTTCTGAGAAATCGGTAATAAAAAAAATTCCCATATGTTGCACACTTAAACAACCACACTGTATATTCATGAAAATTTAAGTTGGAAAAAACATATTGAATATTTAAGAAGTTACATCTCACTAATAATAATTGGCATTTTGTTTTTGCGCAATGACACTTTTGGATGTACTACAACAGACAGCATTAATTCTAACTGCGTGTTCTCATTGGCAACCAGTTTTTGGCGTTTTCCATTAAAGTTATTGTTTAAAATTCCTCTTATTAAATTTTTTTATTATTTTTGTAACAGATGAATGATTAATATTCTTATTGGGATATCTAACATTAAAAATAATTGCTGCTCCTCTATGCGTTTTATAGTTTTCTCCCACAATCAAAACAAATTCAATTTTTTCTTCACAACTTAGTAACACCATTTTTATGTACTTTATAAATTTTAACGCGTTTTGACGGTCGCTGTCAAACATTTCTTGCTATCCACAATTCATTTGTATGTCAGAGCATCCTAGATTACATGTAACTACAGTTAAATTTGCATTGTTATTGTACACATAAGTTTCAAAAAAGAAAAAACAGTTTTTTCATCGTAAATGGGTGTAATTACATATTTCAACGTGGATTTTAGTTCTGATAAACTTTTTTAATAGCAATTTTCGATATTGTCAAAAAAAAGGTACTTTGCTCTTGGGCAAAATTCATATTTTTTGACAAACCTCGTATAGGTACGCTTAAAATAATTTAATATCTGATAGTTGCATTTTAGGTTTTAGACCATGCAGAACTTCTTATTAAGAATAACTTGTTTTCGTAAAATTAATAATAAAAAAGTTTTCCAGATGGTTCCAACTTACGGAGACATACTGTATTAGACATAAACAAATAGGTTAGGTTAGGTTAGGTTGAAAGTGAGTGGGTTACAGCCAACCTTCTACCGCGACCATGCGGTCTATTGTGGCTCACACCTTATTTATATTTCCCCCAATAAGTCCAGCCTTTTAATTAAGGTAATGAGGGTATTAGGGGAGACATTTTTCATGTCATCCGGCAGCGGCGTCAGCAGAGTCATCTCGCCAAATAGGACGAATCTGATTCTTCCTGCTGCGGGGCAGGCGCACATTATGTGTTCTGCTGTTTCTGCATCTTCCATGCAAAGCCGGCATTCATCAGTTGGGGCCATTCCCATTTTATACATGTGGTGTCGCAGTTTGCAGTGGCCGGTGTACAATCCCACTAGTGCTTTAAGGCATGACCTGTTGAGCTCTAGTAGTTTGTCAGTTAACTGTTGGTTTATGTGCGTTTATAAATGCTTTTGAGCGTGTTAGACCTGGTAAATTCAACCAGTGTCTTTCCCATTTGCTTTTTGCTTCAGCTAGTGTTGCCGTTCTGGCCGTAGCATACTTATTACCGGCTCGGGCCCTGTGAATTTTAGAGCTGCACCTCTCTTGGCGAGCTTGTCGCCAGCTTCATTACCCTCCAGACCCATGTGTCCCGGTATCCATATTAAGGTCATAAACAAATAAGTTTAAACCCCTTTCAAAAATCCACCCTTTTACCTGGAGTTTAAATTTTGTAAAGTTGTTATTAAAAACTGAACTTTTATAAAACACGTTTAGTTTTAGGAGTTTAGTACCCAAATATGCAAAAAATCTTTGCCAAAACACTCTTGGACATTGTGAGCACTTTTAGTAGTCTCTGCGTTTAAAAAGGAAATTTTATTTAATTTAACGAAATTATCTTTAAAAACAGGTATTTTTCCAGAAAAAATAAAAATTGCTAAAGCAACACCTGTATTTAAAACTGATAAAAGATATAAATCAAGCAAGTATTGCCCAATATCTGTTTTACCAATATTTTTAAAAATATTAGAAAAATAATAAACATTGAATATCAAACTATAAGAAGGCCATATGAGCCGATTTGCTAAATCTGCTACGTTAAATTCATAGATGGCACAATGAGTTCACCAACAAGAAAGCGACTAACCTTTTCACTGCTAAATTAAAGCATTGTTGCCGCCTGTCTGTTTGACTTGCTGCATGAGTTTTTTTAATTTATTTTTATAGCTTATCGTAAAACTTGATTTCACATAAGTACCTACACCTATCCTAGATTTAAGTAGCTTACATTTATTTTCCTACCTATATATAGTATAGTCTAGACTTAAAAATGTCCCTATTTTTAATTGCTTTGTAGCTTATAATATTTTCAACCTTTTGACGTCCCAACGTTAATTACATGAAAACATATTAACCGCCATGTATTCTATTTCTAACAGAATTAAATGACGACTCTCACTATTCAATACGTACCTAGGCTACCTACAACGTATATGTTGGGTAAAATATGAATAATGTGCGGTTTGTTTGTATAACTTGGTTTTAATTTTCAATTATTAGATACTACTTTTCAAAATGGTTAAAATAAATAGGTTTTACTTTCTTACTTAAGAAACATTCAGTTTGTTTGTATTAGTGTATTACGTATTTTGCTATTTTTCGACGAAATAAAACCTATTTTAGTTATATTTGCTGTCGCTTTTTATCTACTTTTATTTGTTTAACATTTAACACCTAATGCAACGGTAAAATCATTATGAAAGTCGGTCCAATTACCCCGGAGTAATCAGCGTACATATTATTATCAAAAACATACATTCGGCTGGAATTGAGAACCTCCTATTTTATTGTCTGGTAAAAATGATTGAATTCTTAAAAATTCCAATAAAATACGATATGCGGCAACACCACGACATCACATCAGTGAATTTGAGACATCTGTTGCCGAGGCGCTGCATTATAACGACAGACAGGCGACAGATTTAAGGTTCGAGTTACGATCAACTCCACAATGGCGGCCAAACCAGCTCCAATACGTCAAAAAATGGGTTGTCAACTTTTCTCGGACATCCGTCATTCTTATATAGTTTGATATTCAATGTAATAAACAATAAATTATGCGACTTTCTTAAAAGCCAACATTTATTTTTTGCTAATTAGTATGGCTTTTGCAGATCTAAGGAAACAGAAATATCTGTAGGAGATTATAACAAATATTCAAGTTAATGTTGACAGCAGTAAAAAATGCTGTTTACTATCCTTAGATCTGTGTAAGGCTTTTGACACCGTAACCCACAATACTTTATTAAGAAAATTATACAGTATTGGGATAAGTGGAAATAGACACAAACTACTTCAAAGTTAGTTAAGCTATCTTAAACAATTTGTTCAAATTGGGGAAAGAAAAAGTTCGGAAACAGAAATAATATGTGGAGTTCCACAAGGATCAATATTAGGTACATGATTATTCTTAATTTACATTAATTCCGTTTCCAAATTGAACTTAAAGGGCAATATAAAGCTATTTGCAGATGAAACAACCATTATTTATTAGGTTGAAACTTTCGCAGAAATGAATTTTAATATTAATAATGATTTAAAAATACTTTTTTCTTGGCTTCAATCAAATAAACTTATAAAATATTCAATATTCAAAAACGACAAAATTTTTAGGATTAGTTTTAGATGAAAATTTAAATTGGAAAGGCCATATCCAGTATATTATAAACTCTCGATTCTCCTTTGGTATCTGTTTTGAACAGAGCTAGATATTACATTCCTATGAAATACTTTTAAAATATATATTTTTCATTATTATATTCAAAATTACAATACTTAGCTTCTGCTTTTTAATCAAATGTAAGATTTCAAAGGAAGTATCGAAATTATGTTGATAATCAAGTAAATGGTTAGCATAGTTTTGACTCTGTTTTATTTTTTAGAAAAGGTAATAATGTTCCTGTATTATTTTGTTAAAATATCTACCCATTTGGCCAATGTATGTTTTAGGACAATCTTTGCATTTTAATTTATAGACGCCTGATTTTTTGTTTTTATCGCTTGTAGTTTTATTGTTTTTGATAAATTTACTTAAAGAGTTATTAGTTTTGTAACACAAATTTATATCAAGTTTGTTAAGAAAATTGCCAATTACTTTGCTAGGTTGTCAAAAGAAAGTGACAAGTTTAAATTGGTCAGAGTTTTTGCTTCTAGGAAAAACTAAGTCAATAGCCACATTCTACCACTAACAAGCCTAACTAAAAATTACTCGCCGGAAAACCACCAAAGACTAAAATTATTAAAAATCAGTTTGTATTTATATATGAATCAGGCATAGGTATAAATTGAATTTGTACCTGGTCCGGCACTGCTCGAAAAGGTTTTAAAATTTGGTTCATTATTTATTTTATGGTCAAAGGATAATAAGGGTTTATTGCAGTCAAAAGATCAACGGTATAATTCTACAAATACTATACTATAATGAACATACCTTTAATTTTGCTCCGCCATTATGCCACTTTACATGGCTTACAAGATCGATCTTATCCTTACATGTAAACGGACACTCAGCACAGTTGATTCGCCGGTCGTTGTAAGTCTTGTGAGCGGTCAAGTGTCGGTCCAGATGCGTTTTGGTCATCGTTTTGTAGGAACATTTCGTACAGAAATGAAGGGGGTTTTGCATTTTCGGGTCGTAGTCGGGTATAGGTTCGCCTTTGGCATAATGAATTTTTATGTGATCGGTGATCCTGCAATAAAAAAGCGGTCAAATGCGAGAGAACTAACGTGTTAAGGGTTCAGGATTTGTTGCTACAGTCGTTAAGTTTTAAAGTTTACGTACACAACTACATTTGACATTTTTTCATAGTTGTTACAGCTTTTTTGTAACTGCATCACCGTTTTTATCTTTCACTATCACTGCAGTGTCTGCAAAACAGACCACATTAACCTCCTGCGTTAGTCGCATCAATTTATTCGCATAAATAGAAAAGAGTATAGGGCCCAGCACCGTTCCCTGTGGCACCCCGTACTCAACTAATGTTATGGTATTATTTTTTTGGGAAATGGCTTTGGCTAATTTTTCTGAATCTTTAGTACCGTGCGAGCAAACATTATTTGCATCAAAGAGGTCTTGGATTAAAAAACGTAGGGCTTGGTTTAGATCACAATGATATGGAGACGATATATCTAACCAAATCTAGGTTAAAATTTTGTCAAATTCATATTATGACATAATAATATGCCAAACTAATGAGTAATAAAATAAGTAGACAAATACAAATTTATTTTTGTTGTTTACAAAATTAACAAAGTAAGAATATACAGAAAGAAAAAGAAAAATAATTACATAACTTGCTGAAATTGGCCACCGCCATGCTCCAAGCATAAATTCACACGTCTATTCATATTTTCGAAAGTGTTGACCAGCATCTCTGGACAAATGTTACCACATTCTTGGATAATCCTTTCTTGTAATTGTTCTAAATTTGCAACTGGTGTTTTCAAAATAGTGTTCTTTAAATGAGGAAGTAATCCATAATCGTTAAACAAGGTGATCTCACTTTATAAGGAAATAAATTTAGCTGCTTCTTAAGAATAGCCTGGCATGTTCCATAAGATCTTCCCACTTCTTGGGATAGGCGTCTTCTACAATTTGATGGCGTATTTTGCATTATTTCACGAACGTTTGCAACAAGTTCTTCTGTTCTTACAGATGGTCTTCCTGCTCCTTTTTTGTGTTGTATGGAACCTGTTTCCCTAAACACAGCCACGGTTCTTTTCAGGCAATGATAAAAATTCCCAACAATAAAAGCAACGTTAGGAAAATGTTCGTAAAAATCGTCCATGCACAAACCCGGATTGTATTGCCACTCACCATTTACTCTAACCCCGTTTCGAAAATATGCTTCAACCATGAATGTTTTGTGCTGTTCCGTAAAGCCCATTGTGTGAATTGTTTAAGAAATTGGAAAATTAGCGATGAATCAAATTACTTGTAACGACTGTCAAAGATGACGGAATAACTGATTGATTGTTAATTCAGGTAGTTACTGACACCCAGCAGGTATTAAGCTCAACGGCTAAGCATTACGTCCTTAGATGCAAGGCCCTCTTTGATGCAAATAATTTTTGCTTGCACGGTACAATTTGTAATTTACAAAAATGCGGTCAAATAAAAATATGTCTAATGTCTAATTGTGTTGCTCATCTATGGGCCGGTATTTTCATCCTCGGTTAAAACTGGGTTATTTTTATTGCTTAGTTAAACTTGTTTTGTGACACATAAAGAATGTTATAAACATCAAATGTCAAGTTTAACCGAGGAATTAAAATAACCTAGCCTGGCCTGGCCCAGGTAGCCTGACCCCATACCATTTTCGAGGGACTAGGACAACAATTTAGTTTATAAATTTAAACCCAACTCGATAGATACGCTTAAGAAGTCCATTTGACGAGGAATACGAGACATTTCTCCACAAGTAGTACAAAATGTACAACAGGAATTTTTAGATTGGTTGATATACTGCAGAACAGTTGGCGAAGAACATTTTTAACATCTCATAATAATAGTTTCATTTTAAACTTTGTCGTTTGTCTATTTTGTTTTAAAAGTTAATATTTCGTAAACGATTAAAGATAAGTATGTGGCATAATTTATGAAAGATGGCTAGAGTTAATTGTAGAATGGAAAAATATACAATATTATTGAATGATGAAAGAGTTTTGGACTTCCATTGTCTTTATTTGCTTTAAATCATAACGTTTCAACTAGTGATGTAAATGAAAAAAAAACATAGGGGGTATGTTTTTTTTCTAAACTGAGTTTTTTTTCACAATAATTAAAAATCTGTATTATCTTGTTGAGTTTTTTAAAATAAAGTGCAATCAACACGAAAATATTTTTACATCTGTCAATAAACATACATTTAAAGAAGAAAACGACCATAAAACATCAACTTATAAAAAAAATAACACAAAAACCTTGTAATTGCACTATACAAACAATGTAAGTGACGTCATCGTTTAGCAAGAAAACTATATTTTAAATAATTTTCAAAAACGCTTCACAAGAAAAAATGGCTTTAGTCGTTTAGCCGTTGGCTTTGCTTTGCGGCTTTGCTATTTAAAAGAAGCTTAGTGTTGTGTGCTTTTCAAATAATATCGATTTAAAAAACTTAAAAGGCTAAAACTTGCACAAACTTGTCTTGTATGAACATTCCACGAGTTTGCGTAACGACAACGACTCGATGAACGAATTAGAATGATCTGAATGATTTCAGGCGCACCACAGCGCACAGCCAGGGCTGACAAGAGGGGGGGGGGGCTGGGGGGGTAAGGGCCCGTGCTCGGGCTGCGCAGTTAAAAAATACGATAAATTATAAAAAAAAATATAAAATCTATGTTGACAAAAAATTACTTTGTAAACATTACATAGGTATGTAAATTGTTAGGCAAGTTGGCAAATAAATAATGTTCTAAGCATCAAATATCGATACATTTTGTCCTCGCCCGTCCGGCCCAATATTTGTATTAACATCGATTTATTATTCGAAGAATTTATAAAACTTTCATCTTTTTTGGAGATCCTACCCGAAAATTTTGTACATTTTAGAATTGACCAACAATGGGTTTCTTATTTAAAAATTATATTTTTGTTATTATTTTGGGGTAGTAAAGACTTATTTTAATAAAAATGAACAGTTTTAATGCCAAAACGACTATGAATGTGGAATATTTGAGAAACAATTTTAGCTCATTAAGTATTGATCAAAAAATTGAAATTAAAATTGAGGGAAGACCTAAACTCGAAATTAACTTGACAGTCTTGACACAGACCACAAAGTGTAAATCTAGGGACTTTATTGTTATTGATTACTTTGCTGCAAATAAAAACAGAAGAATGAACTTTACTATTAAACAATGTACAGGGTCTTCCAACGAGGACTGAACAGGGCTCATTTTTGAGTTTCCTTGTATTTAAAGAAAAATCCAAAATAGCCAATCGATGTACTTTTCCTGCAGAATTCAAAAATGAAACCAAAAATTTATTTGAACCAGAAACAAAAGAGTTACGCTATGGATAAGGTGTTTTTTAAATGGAACATAGCTTTTTTTTTACGATTTTTGGAACGAGTGATTTTTTTTTGTCCGTTCTGATTAAAATATTTAATATTGTGACAGCTATTTTTATTAAATTTTAATTTTTTATCCAGTATAATTTAACTTTCCCCTGTTTGAAACATACACTAGGTAATAAAGGTATAATCACCTTTGAATCCTTCAAAGTCATTTCGGCAATATTATAGTAAATTTGTCAAATTTTTTGACTTTGAAGGACTCAAAGGTGATTATACCTTTATTACCTAGTGTATGTTTCAAACAGGTTAAAGTTAAATTATACTGGATAAAAAATTAAAATTTAATAAAAATAGCTGTCACAATATTAAATATTTTAATCAGAACGGACAAAAAAAAATCACTCGTTCCAAAAATCGTATAAAAAAAGCTATGTTCCATTTAAAAAAACACCTTATCCATAGCGTAACTCTTTTGTTTCTGGTTCAAATAAATTTTTGGTTTCATTTTTGAATTCTGCAGGAAAAAGTACATCGATTGGCTATTTTGGATTTTTCTTTAAATACAAGAAAGCTCAAAAATGAGCCCTTGTTCCGTCCTCGTTGGAAGACCCTGTACCCACTAATGAAAAATAAATTGTTTTTTTTTATTTTTTTTATCTTATTTCATTTTCAATAGGTAATCATAAATTTTTTAAATATTTATTAAAAATTATTGACCAAATTTGGGCGTGGTCTTAAAAAAAATTCGCCTGCTAGTGCGCCCCCAAGTTAATAAGTCACAAGCCGCCACTGGCTAGGATCCTACCTCCCGCTCTTTAATATTTTAAATCTGGCAGCCCTAGGAGTGGGCCCGGGATGCCGCACAGCCCCCGGGCCTGACCTGGCTCTCGACGGCCCTGCGCACAGCACTCACAGAAGCATGTAACCAATTTCGAGTCGGGCAATATGACAGAGGAACACGGTCTGTTTTATGTCGGGATTTTTAAATGATGCCTTTATGAAAAAAAACGTGGATTGTTTTTTTTTTCATGAAAAAAAAACATGTTTTTTTTCACGTTTTTTTTTAGGTGGTAAAAAAAAACGGTTTTTTTACATCACTAGTTTCAACTGGTAAGTATCTCCAGTCGTCTTCAGGTGAATACTCAAAAAAACAAATAACAAATAAAGACAATGGAAGTCCAAAACTCTTTCATCATTGCCTCCAACCTTCAAACAGTCATACAATATTATGTTATATTAAAAAAATTAAGGTTTATACACATAGCATTTTTATGATCCACCCTGTATAATATATTTTTTCTAAAAAAAAAATACATTAAAAAAAGTTAATTTGACAGGTCCGAGCGATTCTTGATTAAATGAGCAGTATTCCATATAAAAGGCTGATCAGTTTCTTTATTACAACTAAAGGGCGGATTATATGCACTTAAATTCGGTTAAAATATGTGCCTGCGCATATAGGGTATGCCTTGTTTGCCTTTAAGATATGCAGTTATTTGCATTTTTTTACCAAATATGCATGCTGGTAAGAAGCAATATTTCTTAATTTATTATAGTAAAATGAGGTAAAGAAACACATTGGGTTCTAAAAAATATGCTTATTTTTTAAAAAATGCAAAAAAAAACAAAGAAAAATAAAAGTAAACAATTTTTTAACCTAAAATTGTATAAAAGGCATTTGTTACTAAATATTTTTTTAAATGTTCAACTAAAAAGGATTGTCTTCTATCAGTAAAAATATGTCAAGAAACAACTTCGTTGGATGGTTTACCTTCATAAGTGATTTTTAGTTTTTACTGCAGTTAAAAAGTTTCAACGATACTAATCAGGGCCGTTTCTGAGTGGTGTGCTGGGAGTGCCCCCGCACAAGGGCGGCCAAAGTTATAGGGCGGCGAAAGCCGCCTGCAGTTTCACAGAAAAAAATGTTAGACGTAAAAAAAAATTCTAGGAGTTTTTATAAATATGAAGGGTCAAATAAGAATGGTAAATTCAGTTTTCAAAAAAAAATTATGCAGTAGCTGTCAAGAATGAGGCAGCCGCCCTTTGTGTTAATTAGAGATTTCTTTTTAGATAGATAAGTATCGGAAAAATAAAAAGAATTCTCAACGGAGGTGGCCGCCCTGCAACCCACGTCAATTACATTTTGTCTTAGGTTTACTCAAAAAATTAAAACTAATTGATATTATTTGAATAATTATGTAGGTATAGTTGAATTCACATAAACTTTTAATGCCGTGACATTTCAGTTCTGTCATACTTGTCAAATACTGCAGCAACTCATAAAATATAAATTTCTAATGGCTAAATTTAATTAGTATAATTGTACTGCACACAAAGTATGTCTATCTTGTATTATTTCATACGATTAAAAAGAGATAGAAATAAAAAGAGTTGGCCGAGCAATTCCAGAAAAGAAAAATTAAAAACACTGACCAATCTCAGCTGTATAAGAAATTTAGTAAGTTGGTGAAATCTAAAGTAACTAGACAATGACAAGTCTTGACATTTGGCATTAAAACTTTATGTGAATTTAACTATAGGTCTTATTAATTTGGTAGTAGGGTAGGTGGGGGCACAAATACTCACAGGGCAAAAGAACGCACCCTATTTAAATTTGCCGCCGATGTCCGGTTTCAAATGCTGTTACAAATAACTTTTCCGACGCCGAAAAAAAGTACCCAGACATTTTGATTACGAATTAAAAGATGACCCCATCGTCGAGGCCAAACAGAGTTTTAATGTGAATTTTTATTTTTCGATTTTGGATATATTTTTTTTTGCCAGGGGAAACCCTTTATGGGCACCGGTTACTTGTTCTTTGGATATTGCGATAGAATCAATTAAGGAGAGATTCGTTTCACTTAATAAGTGTAATGAAACTTCTGGGTTTTTGTCGAACTTCTATGAAGCTAATGCCATAAATAACGAGAAATTGTTAAAATCCTGCAAAGATCTCGATATAGCGCTTCAATAGCAAGGAAGTCCCACAAACAAAGATATTGATCGCTCAGAGCTCGACCAGAAAATTTTGTCGTTCCGAGACATTTTTCCAATAAAACGTACAAAATAATAATTGTAGGTACGCTAAAATTTATAGCTGAAAAAGATTTCATCTCATCATTTCCAAATCTTTGCGCTGAGAATTTTTATTACTCTGCCGGTTACTGTTGCATCGATCGAACGTAGTTTTTCAAAGTTAAAATTAATTAAAAATTACTTGCGGTCAATTATGTCCGAAGAAAGGATTAGTGGCTTGGCCCTTATCGCCATTGAAAGCCAAATTGCTGAGTCCCTCTGTAGGTAAGTATGAATAAAAGAAAAATATTAAAAATAGACACCTATTAAAGATTTATTTTTCTGACAATTGCTTTGCGCCATAATTTCAGGTAGGTAATTGTAAAATAGTAACTGATTTGATTTAAAGGGCAGCCAGTTCATATGTCGCACAAGGGCGGCTAACAGGCCAGAAACGGCCCTGAATACTAATTGAGTCTGAAACTTAAATTTCTACTCTCCAACGAGGATATTATGTCCGGTATAAAACTGCAACAACATTTTGAAATGCGTTTGTTCATTCATATTGATTTCATTTTTTATACCTTTGACTTATGCAGCGGTGTTTTCAAATGTTGATCGATTTGGAACTTCTTTTCACAGACAACAATTTTTGTACAAGCTTTACAGAAAACTTTTTCTCCACTAATCTCTAACTCTGGACGAAGACGTTTTCGCCACCTTAGACATTCTGAATACAAATTTGAAAATACTAGTTTCACACTGAAAATACTGAAATCTTTCGACAAACTAAAACAGAAGTATGTATTACAAATCGATAGAAATACAGTTTGGTAAGCAGGTAATAATAACGCATTATTAATAAGTGACAATAAACAACCCCTAACAATGTACCTGCAAACCCCGGAAACCCCCAATAAATACCTTGTGTATAAGCAAAATGTAAATATATTTTATTTTTTTATTTTTATTTTTATTTTACGTCGGTCTATTTCCGCAACGAGGCCAATCACCGACGCCAGGGAATTTGTCACACACTATCTGGTAATTTTGCCGAATCCCTCTTTGTCGAGGGTAGGGTTCTTTAACGTGCCAACATCCATGACACGGGACCCACAGCTTAACGTCTCTTCCGAAAAACGGCGCAGCTCTTAAACCAAATTCCAAATTTAACATCGACGTTTTTTTTTGCCGGCACCGGGGAACGAACCCGGGCCTTCGATCTAAGAGGCCGCTGCACTGACCACTAGACCACAACGCCGATAAAATGTAAATATAATCATTATAATCTTCAGATTGAAAAATCCCTGAAATAAGTACCAAACTGGACATTAAACCTTTAACGTTTTAAATTAATAAAGCCGAAAAATGCTTTTAAAATAATAATTTATGAAAAATATGCATTTTATTATAAAGTTGACAAAATATGCAAAAAATGCATATACAGTGTCAACAGTAAAGACCGCATCATATGGGATTTTTTTTTTTTAATAGCTTTATTGAAAATTTTACTTTGGCATCAAGTTCTGCTTCGATCGAGATGAAAATTAACAAACCCGAAAAAATAGAAGTCACGTGATTCGCATTATCTGTCAAATTTTAATTTTTTCCAAAAAATAACATGCAAAACTTCAGCTGCATAAGATAATTTGGATTTTTACCTAATTTTGTAAATTGCACCCCTTTTGCAAAATAAGACTTAACGCAACCTACATAAAACTTCTTAGTTTTGACAATGCTTTATTTCAGATACATATTCTTTAAAGTAGCGCCATATTAAATTTGTTTTTCTACAAAATCAAAATTGGGCTATTAAAATTTGGTAGCATGCGAGGCAAAAAAGTTTATTTGTTTTTGACCCTGTATAAGGTAACTTCATAAAATAAGTATTTTTGAAAACGTAGTTTGTGTCTGAAAGTAATACACCTTAATATCAAGACAAAAAAGAACACAGTGTCATCAGTAAAGTGTTCATTAAGTGGAAAATAAATTTTAGTGGTGGGTAAAAAATCAAAATTATCTTATGCAGCTGAGATTTTTGCATGTGGGCTAGAAGCTGCATTTAAAAAAACTTTTTCTAATAACTTTTTCGATATTTTCAGAAATAACCCCACTTCTAAATTATTTTTTGAAAAAATTAAAATTTGACAGATAATGCGAATCACGTGACTACTATTTGTTTTGCTTAATTTTAATCTCGATCGAAGCAGAACTTGATGTCAAAGTCAAATTTTGAATAAAGCTATTAATAAAAAAAAAACCATATGATGCAGACTTTACTGGTCACACTGTATATGCACTTTGCATATATTCCGCCCTTTAATTTTAACCCTTTGTATAGCGTTCCGTGGTTCTTTTCCATATCTAGTGGGGTTGCTTTTAATATGTAGTGGGGTTGTGGTCCTTTCTTTCTTTTAAGAATTACTTAGTCATAAGGTGATGAAATAAATTTCAAGAATTCCATATTATTTGTTCTGATCTCAAGTTTATTAATTTAAAATTTGTGTCATTTGTAACAATCTGCATAAAAGGTTTAAAAAATATTAATTACTTGACATTTTTATTTTTATCATTATCTATAATCCTTTTCGATTAAGGAAACAGACGAAATCAATTTGTTACTCTGCTAAAAACCCTAAAAATTAAATTTCATTTCATGGACGTAGAGAAGTGGATAAAAATGCAATCGCCCACCCCCTACAGCAACGTTAAAGAAGGGCACCTGTAGAGTTTTCTTCCTAACAATTGAACAAAATTATAATTTTTTTGGTAATATCATCTTTGGCAAGTCGGAAAAACTGGAACATTGGCACATTTTTAACCTTGAGAAGAGTTATAGAATATATTTCTTGACGAGGACGTAGACGGGACGAAAACGGTGAAGGTAGATGCAGACATTCTATCATTTGACAGGTCTATGAACGCTTACTCGTAAAATTAAAGTTCCGGAAGTAAACCATTTACTTTTCAGGTCTAGTACTGTAATTACTTATAAAACTGCTTTGTTACCGTGCGAGCAAAAATTATTTGCATCAAAGAGGGCCTTGCATCTAAGGACGTAATGCTTAGCCGTACAGCTTAATACCTGTTGGGTATCAGTAACTACCTGAATTAACAATCAATCAGTTATTCCGTCATCTTTGAGAGTCGTTACAAGTAATTTGATTCATCGCTAATTTTTCCAATTTCTTGAAAAATTCACACAATGGGCTTTACGGAACAGCACAAAACATTCATGGTTGAAGCGTATTTTCGAAACGGGGTTAGAGTAAATGGTGAGTGGCAATACAATCCGGGTTTGTGCATGGACGATTTTCACGAACATTTTCCAAGCGTTGCTTTTATTGCTGGGGATTTTTATCATTGCCTGAAAAGAACCGTGACTGTGTTTAGGGAAACAGGCTCTATACAACACAAAAAAGGAGCAGAAAGACCATCTGCAAGAACAGAAGAACTTGTTGCAAACGTTCGTGAAATAATGCAAAATACGCCAACAAATTGTATAAGACGTCTGTCCCAAGAAGTGGGAAGATCTTATGGAACATGCAGGACTATTCTTAAAAAGCAGCTAAATTTATTTCCTTATAAAGTGCAAGTATTCCAAGTAATACAAGCCGCAGATTTTGAAAGACGCAGGAATTACTCTCAATGGTTTACCCAAAATTTATTGGAAAGAAATGAATTATTATAGACCTGACATTTTTTTCGGATGAAGCCTGGTTCCACCTCTCCGGTTATGTGAATTCTCAGAATACATGTAATTATTTTTCTTTTTCTTTCTGTATATTCTTACTTTGTTAATTTTATAAACAACAAAAGTAAATTTGTATTTGTCTACTTGTTTTATTACTCATTAGTTTGGCATTTCATGTCATAATATGAATTTGACAAAATTTTAAACTAGATTTGGTTAGATATATCGTCCCCATATCATTGTGATCTAAACCAAGCCCTACGTTTTTTATTCCAAGCCCTCTTTGATGCAAATAATTTTTGCTCGCACGGTACCTACTGCATTGACTGTACAGTTAACTTTTTGATTGGCTCCCAGCCCACAGCTTTCCTTAAAACAGGCATTAGAACTGGTATATTCCCAATAGTTACAAATTCAGTCAATTTAAGCTCAAGTATTTGGATTCTTTGGAAGCAGCGTATTATTTTAGAGTAAAAATTGGTGTATATTTTCCCGTAGTTTCATTGTTTCTGAATTTGAAAAATCAGACTGAGCCAAATTAGAACTAAACGGCGGATGGTCGAGTTAAAAAAGTTAAACTAGCTGAGGAAGGGTGTGACTAGCTGTTTTGTGAATCGACGCATTAATTGAAGACGGAGACTGTTTTATCGTAAGCCCTTTTTGTTCAGTAGCCGTGCTTAATTTTGTTAACGCAATAAAGGTGGTAGAGTGAGTTACATTTAAACCTTCACTGCGACCGTATATATATGATCTATTGTGGCTCACACCTTGTTTATATTTCTCCCAATAGCTCTAGCTTCTTAATGAAGTTAATAATTGTATTGAGGAAGACATTAACGTAAGAAACTGCTGCTATTGTTGTGTTCTTTGAAATGTGTTTAATAATAATATCCTCTGTTTCATTGCAAAAGACAGTGGTCATGAACTTTTTAGCTGGAGACGATGTGTGGGCTTTTCATAAAGGCGCAGAACCCTTATGAACCTATTGCAAAACTTATTTCTACGCCCATGGATCATCTCTTAAATCATCCTATATAAACTCGTAAGAAACTTTTCTAAAGCAATATATTTTTAAAATCTATTTGATAATTCAATAGTTTGCCAAAATGTTTTCCAAAGTCTTCGTCCTTTCAGTTTTTGCGTTTCTATTGGTCCAAGTAAGTATATTTATTTCCATACTAACATAGTAGTGTATGTACCACGTCTATAGTCTGTTTATTTTATCATGATAAAGGTGGGACAGGAGAAAAAAAAACATTGCTCATTACAAGGACTAAATTACACAGCGACATGTTTGGAGCATTTGATCTTTATTGACAAAAATGAAACAATGGCGTTCTTGAAACCTATGCATGTTGGTGTTTTGTTAATGCAAATGTATTGTTGGTTATTTGTCTTTGGAGAACAACAAAAAATCGGCTAAAACGATAAAAAAATTCAATTTTCATTAATACTTGCGATTGTGAACGTTCACATTTGTGCCACAAATTCCTCAAAAATAATTTAAAACGCTTTCATCTTTAACCTATTATTCCTCTGTGCAATGGCAGACCAACCATTTGCTTTTCTGTCTTAAGGTGGGAGTATCAACATGCTTGCCAACCTATAACCTATTTCGCGCAGATTTATTTATTTTTTCTAACTTTTACACAAAATTTAAATAAAATCAATATCGTCTTCATATTCTATAGGTAATAATTGCCATATTTAATAAATATTAAGGAATTTCATAAGTTATTTTGGGAGAATTGTATAGCGAAGAACACCGGGTAAGATTTTTTTTAACATTATTATGTCATTATTCTTTCACTATACAATCCTCCCAAGATTAGCAATGAAATAAATTGATATTTTTGTAATATATCAGGTATTACCTAAGTAATGTGCCAACGATACTGATTTTATTCAAATGTTTATAAAACAATAAACTTGAAAAAACAACACGAAATAGGTTATAAGTTGGCAGTAGATTGAATGACGTTGAGAATTCCACCTTAACATAACATTAGAAAATTTCTTATTTATTATCAGACAGGTTTGTCATTTTTTGACGCGTAAAATTTGTCCGGTGTAAAATAGGTTTCTATCATCCTTCTCAAGATAAATTGGACAGGGTATAAGTTTTCTAAAAAGAGTCTGCACATAAAATATGTTTTATATGGAAAATTTAATGAAAAAGCCCGAAAATAAAAATTACAATTTTAATTTTTGGAAAGAAGCATGCAATTTAAAAAAATTAAATAAAAATATATTTGAATTTAATTTTACATTAAAAGCAGTTTTTTTCATGTAATTTTGCTTTTATAAAAATGGTACGTTACATTTTTTTACAATATTTTCCAGAATAAAATTTATTCTCTCTCTTATACTCTTAAGGCTAATTAATTCGTCTTCATCCCAAACCCTCTTCTTCGTATTCTCTCTACCCAATTTTTACTAGTCAGCGAGTATGAGGTGTTTGAAAACAAGACTGTAGCGCGTTTGTGTTTTAACATAACTTTTGAACAGGTGAAGATACAATTTTTTTTTCGCATTCGTTGTATAACATAGAGTCGAACTGGTAATCAAGAAGTTCTGAGTTCACACCCCAGCGGAGGTGTAAGACTTTTTTCAATTTTAAAAACTTTATCTGCACGCTGATCAACATTTTTCACTTATATCTAATACAGACATGAAAAACTACCATTTCTATATGTCGAATGGCACTACTAATAACTAAATATACTGTCGTAAGAAATTCTTTGAGAATTGCAAAAGTAAAATTTAAACTGAAAAAATACCAAAAATTATGCAAATACTTGGTTTACCAACACAATTTCAAAAATGAAAATTTTCAGTATTTTTTAGGTTAAAACAAATAAAATAATAGTTTATTAATAAATAACAAACTAAAAAAGAGACACCCAGTTTTTTATTAGTTCACAGTTTTTTATATAGTTGAGTCGTATTTTCTTTCTTTTTGCTTCACCCGTCAACGAAATGCCAGAGACTCGAGGATATAAAAAAGTAATTTAAAAAAGTATATTAAATTTTATCATTTATAACCTTAAAACTGAAAAAAAAATCATCTATATTAACACAAAGGTAGCTCGCGGGTTGGCGGTATTGCCAGGTGGGAACGGCTACATCCCCTCTTATTATTATGCTGGCGCATTATGGGAAATCGCATGCAACATTAAAGGTGTTCAAATATTGGCTCCCTTATTTATCTGAGACTAAAAAAGCCCACAGATTTGTCGAGCGGCTCTTCGAAACGTTCGACAAACATTCTATTTGAACAAAAAACACGCAGAGGTTCCAGTATAAATAGTAGTAGCACACATACTAAAGGCTTAAACTAGGTGGCATAAATATCGTTAATTGGCACCCGAGGGTGCTTCTAATATTAGTACTTAATTAATTTTTTTAAAATTAATTAATATATTTTCTTGACACACTATTTGTTCATCTAGTATTTCGGTTTATTATTTACACTTGAATAAAAAATAATCTATTTTCAGAGCGCTCCTCAAAATGTACATTTGGGACCACATTCTGCATCTAGCGAGTCATCGTCAAGTCCAACCGTAAGTGTTCCTACCAATGCGCCTACTGGATCATCTGGCACAACATCAAGTGGTACGCCTTCAGGAACTCCTTCTGATACAACATCAAGTGGTACGCCTTCAGGAACTCCCACTGGTACAACATCAAGTGGTGCGCCTTCAGGAACTCCTACTGGTACAACATCAAGTGGTACGCCTTCAGGAACTCCCACTGGTACAACATCAAGTGGTACGCCTTCAGGAACTCCTACTGGTACAACATCAAGTGGTACGCCTTCAGGAACTCCTACTGGTACAACATCAAGTGGTACGCCTTCAGGAACTCCTACTGGTACAACATCAAGTGGTACGCCTTCAGGAACTCCTACTGGTACAACATCAAGTGGTACGCCTTCAGGAACTCCTTCTGATACAACATCAAGTGGTACACCTTCAGGAACTCCTACTGGTACAACATCAAGTGGTACGCCTTCAGGAACTCCTACTGGCACAACATCAAGTGGTACGCCTTCAGGAACTCCTACTGGTACAACATCAAGTGGTACGCCTTCAGGAACTCCTACTGGTACAACATCAAGTGGTACACCTTCAGGAACTCCTACTGGTACAACATCAAGTGGTACACCTTCAGGAACTCCTACTGGTACAACATCAAGTGGTACGCCTACCGGAACACCATTAAGCACAATAGAACTAAAAGGCTTACAGGAACTCCTTCAAGTACAAGAGCAAGTAATACGTCTACAGAAACGTCTTATGACACAACACTAAGTAATACGCCAACATTAACAGTTTCAGGTCCTAGAGCCAGGATTGGATAAAGACGCCAAGAAAATTATTTTTAACGTATGTACATGCAGATAATGTAAAATATAATATATAAAATGTATTAGAAGCAAAAATAAATATATTTTGGTCGACTAAATTACACGGCATTCTATATTCTATTCTAATATGATTAAGGCGACTTAAAGTGGTTACTTACTTGCCACTTGCAAATAACTTGCCAGGTATCGCAGAGGCATTTTTAATTTCATCATTCCCATTGGTAACAATCAAAGATCTGCTACCTAACATATTTAAAAATTAAGTTGCTGATAAGCACCAACTGAAACATGCATTCATTCAAAATTGTTTGATGATTATGTACAATTGACACGTTGAATGGAACAAATCTATGCCTAACGTATAAAAAAAATTAATATTTCTGCCACCTATCTACGCCTATAAATAGCAAACCAGAAACATAACCTACAAACAACCCAATATGACAAACTGCAGGATTATTATATTCCAATTTTTCGCATATTTGACACCTGCGACATTTTAATTACTCTCCAAAACATCACAAATCACTAAAAACACAGCGCAAGTACACAAAACCGATAAACCGGAAAAAATGTAAAAACGCATTCAATGAAACACTGACGAACATAAATGAATGAACGTCATATGGACAGACTCCGAAAAGAGCTGTTTGGATCTTACTGCTGCATTGCCATACTGCAGATTTTTTTTATTGTTATCCTTACAGTGCATTGGCATGTATTTTATTTTTAGGATCAAAAACAATTAAATATTTTGCAACATTTACTTACAATACAGAACTATCGACACCATTACTTTTAAGCCAAAAAACATAACCGGAATAACCTCCCTTACCGCCGAAATATTAATCCGAGGTTAGAATAGTTGGGTTTCTTACACACCACGCATTAGCGGAACATTGTAAATAATAATACATAGCACTATACTCAAAACCCAATATTATAGGCAGTGACGTATTATTCGAAACCATGGAAACTAATGCAAACCGCCAATGACCATACAGTATTTTGGCCGTTTCCATGGTTATGAGAGCTACGTCACTGCCTATATTTTTGGTAATAGACTATAAATAGTTCTATTTCGAAAAAATACTAAAAATTAATCGAAAAACGCAATTGATCATAAACATAGCTCACCAACACTGTAACGTTAGATGAATGAATATTAAAAATAGGAAAAACATCGGTCCGTACAGCTTTTCCACAGTGATTTCCATGAAACATTATAACTTGATAACATTGGGAAAATATAAATAATTTGACTCGTAGAAAATTTTAAAAACACATACAGTGATGGGCTAAAATATGGAACTAATTCATTTAAAAATCAGGTATTAATTTTTTGAAAAAACGCTCGGACACGTCGATTATAATTCTTTCTTCCGGATTTTTTGCCTCAAAAAGAAATTATACCGAGTGTGTCAAAAAGTAGATGTAGCAAATTTTTTTTGTTTTTTAAATAGAACCCCCCTATTTTTACTTATTACCCTAATTCTACGTCAAATTCTGCGCATAATTCATGTAGCATACTCTATCCTTATCTCTAACGGTTTTAGAGAAAAATTACATCATAAAAAAAAAATGTTTTAAAAAAAAAGGTACATGTATGTACCTACTTAAAGGTAAACAGGCAAATTTAAATGAATTGTTACTACGATAGCAAGTCATGTGTCAATCAAAAATTAGTTTAGGTATAATTTTGAAAAACGGTGATCATGGTGCATTTAAATGAAACACAAAGAATCGAAATTTTAATTTTAATTGAATGTGGAGACAAAACAAGAAGTCAAGAAGAAGTTTGTAACTTGTTTAACGCTAAGTATCCAGAACGGCCGATTACAAGATCTACAGTAAGTAAAATTGAGAAGAAATTCAGGGAAACAGGGAATGTAAAGGATCGTCTACGGCCAGGTCGTCCAAAAATTAGTTAAAACTCACAATTGAACATTTTGTTAGAGGTTGAAGATAATCCTCATAGTGCATCTACTGAAGTAGCCCTTAATAATGATGTTAGCCGACGATCTGTGTTGCGGGTATTGAAACAAGAAAAGTACCATCCGTACAAAATTAGGTTGCTGCACGAGCTAAACGAGATGATCCCGACCGCCGACTACAGTTTTGTGAAACTATGATGGAAATTTGCAACTTAAATCTATTTTTCCATCGCAACATACTTTTTAGCGATGAAGTTACGTTTTGTTTGAATGGTTTGGTAAACAGGCAAAATTTTCGGTATTGGAGTACAAATAATCCCCTCCCAGTTGGATGAGAGAACAGCACACGCAATACCCACAAAAAGTAAATGTTTGGGCAGGGATATTAAATGATATGGACCTTTTTTCTTCGATGGAAATCTTACAGGAGACCGGTATTTACAATTTCTTCAAAATGAATTAATTCCCACACTAGCAGCGGATTTTCCAAATCCGAATCAGCCTCATCTACCAGAAGCGTCTATTTCGTTTCAGCAGGATGGTGCTCCGCCTCATTTTGCTCAACAAGTACGAGAGTATTTGAATACGGTATTTCCCGAACGATGGATAGGTAGAAGAGGACCCATAGAATGGCCTGCAAGATCTCCCGATCTTACACCCATGGATTTCTTTGGGGTTATTTGAAATCAAAAGTGTATAAGGATAAACCACAAAATTGATATGAAATTAGGCAAATTAATGAAAATACTGTAAATAATGTTTTAGAAGGGTTTTTAAGTAGATTAGCATATTGTCAAGAAGTTAATGGTTTGCATTTTCAACACTTAAAAAACTAATTTTTCAACCTTTTTTTAAAGAATTTTTTTTTATGATGTAATTTTTCTCTAAAACCGTTAAAGATAAGGATAGAGTATGCTACAGGAATTATGCGCAGAATTTGACGTAGAATTAGGGTAATAAGTAAAAATAGGGGGGTTCTATTTAAAAAACAAAAAAATGTTGCTACATCTACTTTTTGACACACCCGGTATAATTTCTTTTTGAGGCAAAAAATCCGGAAGAAAGAATTATAATCGACGTGTTCGAGCGTTTTTTCAAAAAAAGAATACCTGATTTTTAAATGAATTTGTTCCATATTTTAGCCCATCACTGTATATTTAATATATTACTTTTACTTAATAGGTACACATGATAATATAATTACTTTAACCTTCGTTTTCAAACACATACTGTAGATCTAGGGCAATCAGCAGAAATTTGTCATCAATGATTTCTGTTAAAAACGATTTCTGTTCGTATTAGATACACCCTGTAGTTACAAAAGGTACAAAAAGAATAAAAACAAAAGTATAATATAAATTATAAATCATAATTCTTAAAGGGCGAAGTCTAGCTGATAAGCATCAGCTACTTTACGTTAATCCTTTTTAAACAAAATAAATAATTAATATTGTGTAATCCGACAATATATACCTATATAGTAAATATTGTGAGTCATAAATTATATAATAATAATAATAATAATAATAATAATAATAATAATAATAATAATAATAATAATAATAATAATAATAATATAATAATAAAATTAGCCATAATAGTAATAAATATGCATCGTTGGCACGCATAATGTACACTACAGTGAGTTCTAGTAAAGAACAGCGTTTTAGATCTAGTATTGAAACTGTCGATGAAAATTAAAATCACAGAAACTAGCTCTCAGCGTTTAGGATTCGCCTGCTTCTCCAGAAGTGACTTTCTTATTCTATTAGAAACAACATTAAAGAGGGGGCAAGTGAAGTAATTATTAAAGGTATTAAAATATTTTTTCTATTTCACGTTCATAATGAGTTCAGTACGACCCTCATTTGCGGATCGTAATGAAGCTATTTCGATACGCGTTTTTTCTTTATTTGATGTTGGTAACATTTAAATGTTTTATTTTATTGACTTGCGTGGCCTTTGTGATTTACGAGAAAACCCATTTTTCGCAGAGGAAAACTAGCTTGATAACTTACTTTCTTATTCTGTGTGGATAACAGTCATGTATGTTGGTTGCATAAATCTATAAATCAATCTTTTGTAGATGCTTCAAGCTATCATTTTCTGCCAAATCCTATCCAAAATTCAATCTACTAACCTTCTAATGTCGATTTTAACTTCACCTTTATTTAAATTTTCCATCTTCCCTATACTAAATTGCAATGCCGTGACGTAAAATCACGTCTTTTGAAATTCGAAAAAAGTAGCAAAATCTCCCGAATTTCCGAACGTTCTGTATATGTACCGAATGTACAAGGATCACACAACGTATTCCGTCCAATTTCAAATCTCATATCGCTAAAATAACTTTAGAATCTCGTGGTGAAAATGGGTCAATAAATCAAAAAATTACAGTTTGCAAAATAATTTTTGTTGTCCAGAGGCTCCTATGATAAAAAATAGTATTACCAACATAAAATTTAGACATAAAAATTTACAAAATTTGAAGGATTTATTTTCTTTTTAAAATGTATTTTTCTTGATTATAAAAGTTGAAATAGAAAAAAATGTATAAAGCACATGTTTCATAAGGCGTTTTAGCGCCCGTGTCAATAAAAAAACTCGCCACTTCGTGGCTCGTTTTTAAAATAGACGCGGGCGCTAAAACCGCTTCTTATGAAACTCGTACTTTAATATACTATTTTCTAATTTTGTCTCGAAACAGATCTATCTCAAACTCCGAATTTTATTATTTAAAGGTTGGCCCTACATGACGTTTTTTTTTCACCGTTTAGCATAGCATTCTAGATAACTAATATTTTTTAGTCCAAATATGCAAAATACTACACGAACCCACGTATGTATGTTTGGTTGCCTAGATCTACAAATCTGTATGTATTGTTTTAGTTAATTAAAAAACACATATTAAATAATAACTTTATTGACGGAGAACTATTTTGCTTTTGTAGATGCTTCAAGCTATCATTTTCTGCCAAATCCTATCCAAAATTTAATCTACTAACCTTCCAATGTCGATTGAAACTACAACTTTATTTGAATTTTTCATCTTCCCTATACTAAATTGCAATGCCGTGACGTAAAATCACGTCTTTTGAAATTCGAAGAAAAGTAGCAAAATCGCTCGAATTTCCTAACGCTCTGTATACAGTGTCACCAGTAAAGTCCGCATCATATGGGATTTTTTTTTATTAATAGCTTTATTCAAAATTTGACTTTGGCATCAAGCTCTGCTTCAATCGAGATGAAAATTAAGCAAAAAAATAGTAGTCACGTGATTCGCATTATCTGTCAAATTCTAATTTTTTCAAAAAAATAATTCAAAAGTGGGGTTATTTCTTAAAATATCGAAAAAAGTTATTAGAAAAAGTTTTTTTAAATGCAGTTTCTAGCCCACATGCAAAATTTCAGCCGCATAAGATAATTTTTATTTTTTACCTATATTTTGTAAATTGAACCACTTTTGCAAAATAAGACTCAACGCAACTTACATAAAACTTCTTAGTTTTGACAATGCTTTATTTCAGATACATTTTCTTTAAAGTAGCGCCATATTAAATGTGTGTTTTTCTACAAAATCAAAATTGGGCTATTAAAATTGGGTCGCATGTGATGCAAAGTTCATTTATTTTTGACCCTGTATAAGGTAACTCCATAAAATAAGTATTTTTAAAAAGTTTGTTTGTGTCTGAAAGTAATACACCTTAATGTTAAGACCAAAAGAAAACAGTGCCTTCAGTAAAATGTTTTTTAAGTGGAAAATAAATTTTAGTTTAACTTAACATAAAGTTTATCTATTTTCAACGATTTAATTTAAAACTCCTTTACTTTATTTTTTATTTTTATTTTTTTACTTCCAGGCACGAACTACGTTTTCAAAAATACTTATTTTATAAAGTTACCGTATACAGGGTCAAAAACAAATAAACTTTGCATCACATGCGACCAAATTTTAATAGCCAATTTTGATTTTGTAGATTTACACACATTTAATATGGCATGGAACAACTATATTTCCTGCTTTCGAGTAACATCCGGTTTAACCGGAAGTTGATTTTTTTGGGAAGATAATAAAAATTAAAGATAGGGACATGTAAGCCGTTTTGCTCTAAGACGTACTGTTAGAAAGCTAGAAGCTGTCAAAGTTCAAAAATGTCACTTTTCAAGAGTCAATATCTCGGAAACTATAAAGTATAGACTAATAATGTATTTAATAAAAAATAATTATAATTTTATGTGGAATTTAAAAATGAAAAAATATACAGGGTGTTCCATTTGAAAAAAGTACATTTTTTATTGTTCCACTTTTTTGAGCCACCCTATAGAGTTAAAAATAATTTTACGTTATAAGTCACTTACTGCCCTTCAACTTTTGTATTAATATTTTTAATGTATTTGAAATAGTAACGGAGCTATTGTACTTTGCCACACTAAAGGGCCACCCTGTACAATATAAAGAGAAGAGGTCCCAAAATGGAGCCCATTACATTACCGATGTCTGACACTTCTGAGCGCGATCTTACAAGTTGCCGTAGGTGGGAGCCTAGCGCAGCGATAGCGTTATCGCATCGCATGCCGAAGGTACCTGGTTGGCGGACCTATTTAGTTTGCTTGACCAGGCCACCGTACTTCGTAGTGTTGCGTTATACAACACACACTGGCATTCTCAATGGCAAAATAAACACTGTAGTAAAAGTAATAGGCGACCTCGATACGATACAGCTGTGGAGCTCTCGGGCTACCTCCGGTATCGTTCGGGTGTTCCTTCGGCATGTTGTCGAGAAGTGACTGAACTAAGTGAAGGATTCGGTGCGGATCTAGTGACCCACAAAAGGGACGCATGTCTGATACCGATCCGGACGGATTGGGGGACGCCCTGAATCAGAGGATTTTGGTAATACGGACGGTGGGTCCCGTGGAGTGACACTCCTGATACTGAATCCCGATGGATTAGGGGGCTCTGCGGCAACATCCTTCAAAGTCACACCACGGTTCATTAGCGGACTGTTTTAAAAGATTAAAATTTAAATGGAGTAAATGTACTGTATCAAACAGGCGTTTTTTAATAGAGCCACCCCATATAGCCCAAAAACGGATAGAATTTTTAAGAGGATTTAAGAATAACGGCAACTCCCAATTTTCCCTAAAACCTGTTTTTCTGGATGAAACCTGGATGTACATACAGTAAAGGGGCTTTTAGGCGAAGTTGACAAGATGATACTCTTCATACAGTTTTAAAAAATTAGCCAGAGGGTGTACGGTATATGATTCTATATGCTGGTTCGGAAAATGGATTTGTGACTGCTGAAAGTTTGATATTCAAGTCCGGCCCATAGACAATTTACCAAGGTAAATTGTCTATGGTCCGGCCTGAAATCTGGTAATTATCATGATTCGATGAATAGTGAAAACTTTGAGAAACGGTTTGAGGAAAAATTGTTACCATACTTGGAAGAACCGTCGCTTATTATCATGGATAACGCCACCCATCATTCTGGGTCAATTGAAAAAATTCCAAATATAAATAAAGATTAATTATTGCATGGTAAGAATAAGGACAAATTCCGGTTTCACCATTTGCAATAAAGGATCAGATCTGGATAATAGTAAAGCAACATATCCCACCCAAACGTTACAGGTAATCTGGAAAGCGCTATTTATTTTATTTTTTCATTATTTTTCTTTTATTCTAATAGGTTGGACGAACTAGCATTGCAACATGGACATCGAGTTGTAAGACTTTCCTCCATATCATTGCCACTTTAATCCTATTGAAATGGTTTGGGTCGGAATGTAAGCGCTATTATGATGCAAAAATAAGTTTTGTGCATCCTGTAACAAATAACGGAGTTTTGGGACTGTAGAATGAAGCCATAGAAAATGTAACAGTGAAAAATTGAAAAATTATGTAACACACTAATAAAATTATAAATGATGTGTGGGAAAGGAAAAGATTTATCGATGATTCAGATAATCTGCCCCTTTGTATTAACTGGTCCGAATCTGATGATGATGATGATCCTTGCGGAGATGATTTATTTATATAATTATTAAAAAACTATATTTTGTTGTGTTGTAATTTTTTATTATATTTTCTTCTTTATGATTTTATAAATAAGATGAAACTATTTGAAACAAAATTTATAGACTGATGCACTAGACAAAAAAAATATATGATTCAATTTTAAATTTTAAAAATGAGTTTTATTTATTTTTCAGTAAATTTAAATTAAACAAAATGTTTCATCATATGATATATTTACCCTAAATAAACTACTAAATCGAGAATCGCTCGAATCCGTGAAATTAAAATTTTTTTGAAACGTATTTTTTTATAGAAAAAGATATTATATAGGGTGGATCATAAAAGTGCTACGTGTATCAATTTTTTTTAACGGAACATACTGTATATTTTTACATTCGACAATCCATTCTAGACATCTTTTATAAATCATGCTCTATAGGGGAAAGGGAGGTACATTCACCCAATTTTTGTAAAATGGCCGGCCAACTGGTTAATAATTAATTATTATAAACGTAAATGTATACCCCACCACAACAAACAATTATATCTTTGTTTTACCAATCCAAATATTCAAGAATTTGATTTTTTTATAGGATATAGCATATAAAAGCGATTTTTTTCCGAAATTACCTTTTACTGGTACAGTTTGATAATTTATACATTGTCTGGTGTTATGATCATGTAGTGTCTTATTCTCATGAAGTGTTATGTTTGATTTTTTTTCTTTTAAAATAATAGAGTGAATTAGAATACCTACAAATTTTTAATTTATAAACGGTTTGAACCCTTTCGGTCTATATAGATTAACAGTTGGTTCCAAATGTGGTAGTTTGTGTATACATTTAATAACTTTATTTAGTTAATTTAAAAAATCATTACAAATGGTTGAAACTGCCCCTTCGGTGGGGTACATTCCACCACATGCTGGGGTAGCTTCAACCATATATAAATAATTGATTAAAATACACAAACAAGAGATATTTTTATTGCAACATAACTAATTATTAAAAATATTAATACCTATGTAATTTTAATACGAGGTTATTTTTCACATTGGAAAGCTAGAGAGACTCTTAATTTATAAAATATAAGGAAAGGTTTTCGGCGAAGTAAAGTAATATTGATGTCCTAGCAGTTTTAGCTAGACTTGGTTATGGTAATTTTAGTACTACATCGGAACGGTTTACAGTAGATATGCATCGACAAGCAAGAGGATAAATAAATTTGTATCCAGGTACCTTCCTGCGTAAAAATTGTATCATATATTCGTTAGGTTTTAATATTTTAATAACTTTTCCGAGGTAGTGGATAGTAGACGATTTTACCACAAACTTTACTAGTAAAAAATCATTTTCATTAATGACATATTCATCTTTTAATGCTTCTTTCTCACTAAAATCATCACTCTGGTCGTCTGATTCTAGCAATATCGATTAATCTTCATCAGAACTGCTTGTGCTATCTTTCCTTGTCATCTTGTTTCTTATTTTCTGGAAAAACTTGCTTTATAACTTTCTGCCGTTTTCGCTCTTCTTGCGTTTTCTTCCGAATTTATCTTTCATTCTCTAATTCTTCCAGCCTGTCCTTCCCAGGGGTGTCAGTATAAATGCGTGATTTTCCTGAGATGGGGCAGATTCAACCACTGGTCGAACGTGCCCCGTAAATTAGAGAGAACAACTGTATTTCAAGGAGATCGATAGCCGATTGTAACCGACTTTTGTGTGACATTTCCTGGCGCCAATTTCAAATACAAACAAAGATATAGCTATTGGTTGAATGTGCCTCGTGGTTGAATGTGCCTCCATCTCCCCTACCTATCTTCAACCCTTTACGAAATATTAACACTTTAATGCTGGTATGCACCATTGATAAATATGTTTCTTGACTTAGCAGCATTCTGACCTCAAATCACAATCTTTAAGCTATTGACAATGACAAATTGCTATTTAAGTTTGAGACGTCAAAGCATGTCAGTGAATGTTAATTAAATTTGAACCATGGTCTGCTGATTTGACATCCAAAATGCACCTCACTGAACATGAACGCAGAGAAATTTTGATTCTGTTGGTTTGTGGAGATAAAAGTAGCAGTCATAGGGTTTGTTCGTGATATGTTCAATAAAAAGTATCCCAATCGCCTGCCTATTAGCCAATGGGCAGTGTCTGTATAATATTTTTTTTCTAAAGAAAATTCATTAAAAACATTAATTTGATTGGTCAGAGCGATTCTTGATTCAATGGGCAGTATTCCATATACAAGGCTGATCAGTTTCTTTATGTTAACACTGATTCTTTTCCCTATCCAGTGGGGTTGCTTTTAATATGTAGTGGGCTTTCTTTTAAGAATTATTCGTCATACGGTGATTAAATAGATTTCAAGAATTCCATATTATTTGTTCTGATCTCAAGTTTATTGATTTAAATCTGTAACAATCTGCATAAAAGGTTTAAAAAATATTAATTACTTATATATTTATGTTTATCATTATCTATAATCCTATTCGATTAAGGGAACAAACGAAATCATTTTTTTACTGTGCTAAAAAAACCAAAATGAAATTTTATTTCATGGACGTAGAGAAGTGGGTAAAAATGCAATCGCCCACCCCCTATATTCCAAACAATATACCTACTGTACTGAGGTACAGTTACATTTTTTTATTGGCTTCCAGCCCACAGCCTTTCTTGAAACAGGCATTATGTACCGCCATAGAACTGGTATATTCCCAATAGTTACAAATTGAGTAAATTTAAGCTCAAGTATTTGGATTCTTTGGCAGCAGCGTATTATTTTAGAGGAAAAATTGGTGTAGGTACCTATATTTTCCCGTAGTTTCATTGTGGAACTCGCAAGAAACCTGTTAGATCTGTTAGCTTGTTAATGCCACTTTCTAAATTTGAAAAAATCAGACGGAGCCAAATCCGGACTAAACGGCGGATGGTCGAGTTAAAAAAGTTACACTAGCTGAGGACGGGTTTGACTAGCTGCTTTGTGAATTTGTGCTCTTGAAATGTATTTAATAATAATAACCTCTGCTTCATTGCAAAATACAGTGGTCATGAACCTTCCCGCTGGAGATTATGTGTGGGCTTTTGATAAAGGCGCAGAACTCTTATGAACCTATTGCAATATTTATTTCTACGCCCATGGATCATCTCCTCTTAAATCATCCTATATAAACTCGTAAGAAACTTTTCTAAAGCAATATATTTTCAAAATCTATTTGATAAATCAATAGTTTGCTAAAATGTTTTCCAAAGTCTTCGTCCTTTCAGTTTTGGCGTTTCTATTGGTCCAAGTAAGTATATTTATATTTGTTTCAATACTAACATAGTAATGTATTTACAACTACTATAGTCTGTTTATTTAATCATGATAAAGATGGAACAGGAGAAAAAAAAAACATTGGTCATTCCACGGACTAAATTACACAGCGACATATTTGGGGCATTTGACACTTCGTTTATTTACAGAAGGCAGCATTGAAGGAATTAGATTTATCTCCATCCTGTCACAATCGGCATTTGACCTTTATTGATAAAAACGCAACAACAGTATTCTTGAACCCTATGCAAGTTGGTGTTTTGTTAATGCAAGTGTATTGTTGGTTATCTGCCTTTGGAGAACAACAAAAAATCGGCTAAAATGATTAAAAAAATTCAATTTTCAATAATACTTGCGATTGATACATCCAATCTGGTGAGTTTTTAAAAATGTTCACATTTGTGCCAAAATACCTCAAAATTAATTTAAAACGCTTCCATCTTTAACCAATTATTCCTCTGTGCAATGGCAGACCAACCAATTTCTTTTCTGTCTTAACATAACATCAGAAAATTTATTATTTTATCTGACAGGTTTGTCATTTTTTGAAATTTGCTTCCTTACTTTTTCTACTGTCATATCAACGGCGCGTAAAATTTGTCCGGTGAAAAATCGGTTTCTATAATCTTTAGTGAGAATAAAGGTTTTGAAACGAAGATTGTATCGTGTTTGTAGTTTTAACATAACTTTTGAACAAGTGAAGATACAATTTCTTTTGGCATTTGTTGTATAACATAGGGTCGAACTGGTAATCCAGAGGTTTTAAGTTCACATCCCAGCGGAGGTGTAAAACTTTTTTCAATTTTAAAAACTTTATCTGCACGCCGATCCATATTTTTCACTTATATTTAATACAGACATAAAAAAACTACCATTTCTATAGAGTCGAATGGCACTAACTAAAAATTCTTTGAAAATTGCAAAAATAAAATTTAAACTGAAAAAATACCAAAAATTATGCAAATACTTGGTTTACCAACACAATTTCAAAAATGAAAATTTCCAATATTTTTGGGTTTTTTTTAGAAGAATGTAACTAGTATTTTGTGTTACATGTTCTATCTCTGCCTGCCTGCCTTCCTTCCTTCCTTCGTTCCTAATGCCATGAATTTTGCGTCGACGGCTACGCGCCGACAACAGCCCGATAGATTAGTACCAATGACCCTGCAAGTTATTTTTTGGAGTAGTATTGTATTAGGACATGCATATTTGTGATTATTGAATGTCGACATAGTGAATAACGAATTATTTATTTGTTTATATATGGTTAAACTCAAATGGTAAATAGATAGAGTGTCCATTATTATGGCAATATTAAGCGCCCAAAAAGATAAGGTGAGGGTCACAGAAAAATTATAGTTTATTATTAAATAAGAAACTGAAAAAGAGCTATATGGTTTGTTTTTTATTAGTTTACAGTTTTTTATATAGTTTAGTCGTATTTTCTTTCTTTTTGCTTCACCTGTCAATGATAGGCCAGAGACCTGAGAATATAAAAAATAGTAAAAAAAAATAAAAAAATATATTAAATTTTATTATTTATAGCCCTCAAACTGAAAAAAAAATCATTTATATTGACACAAGGGTAGCTCGCAGGTTGGCAGTATTGCTAGGTGGGAACGGCTACATCCCCTCTTATTATTATGCTGCCGCATCATGAGAAATCGCATGCGACATTTAAGGTGGTCAAATATTGGCTACCTTATTTATCTGAGACTAAAGAAGCCCACAGACTTGTCGAACCGTTCAGCAAACTTTCTGTTTGAACAAAAAACACGCACAGTGTTTCAGTATAAATAGCAGTAGCGTAGTAGCCCATAAACTCCAGGCTTAAATTAGGTGGCATAATTATGGCTAATTGGCACCCGAGGGTGCTTCTAATATTAGTACCTAACATTAATTCTTAATGGATTTTCTTGACACACTATTTGTTCATAAGGTAACCAGCCATCTATTTTTTCGGTTTATTATTATACTTGAATAAAAAATACTCTATTTTTAGAGCGCTCCTCAGAATGTACATTTGGGAGGACATTCTGCGTCTACTGGGTCATCGTCAAGTCCAACCGTAAGTGTGCCTACCAATGCGCCTACTGGATCATCTGGCACAACAGCAAGTAATACGCCTACAGGAACTCCTTCCGGTACAACATCAAATAGTGTGCCTTCAGGAACTCCTTCTGGAACAACATCAAGTGGTTCGCCTTCAGGAACTCCTTCTGGAACAACATCAAGTGGCTCGCCTTCAGGAACTCCTTCTGATACAACATCAAGTGGCTCGCCTTCAGGAACTCCTTCTGATACAACATCAAGTGGCTCGCCTTCAGGAACTCCTTCTGATACATCAAGTGGCTCGCCTTCAGGAACTCCTTCTGGTACAACATCAAGTGGCTCGCCTTCAGGAACTCCTTCTGGTACAACATCAAGTGGCTCGCCTTCAGGAACTCCTTCTGGTACAACATCAAGTGGCTCGCCTTCAGGAACTCCTTCTGGTACAACATCAAGTGGCTCGCCTTCAGGAACTCCTTCTGGTACAACATCAAGTGGCTCGACTTCAGGAACTCCTTCTGGTACAACATCAAGTGGTTCGCCTTCAGGAACTCCTTCTGGTGCAACATCAAGTGGTTCGCCTTCAGGAACTCCTTCTGGTACAACATCAAGTGGTACGCCTTCAGGAACTCCTTCTGGTACAACATCCAGTGGCTCGCCTTCAGGAACTCCTTCTGGTACAACATCAAGTGGTTCGCCTTCAGAAACTCCTTCTGGTACAACATCAAGTGGTTCGCCTTCAGGAACTCCTTCTGGTACAACATCAAGTGGTACGCCTTCAGGAACTCCTTCTGGTACAACATCAAGTGGTTCGCCTTCAGGAACTCCTTCTGGTACAACATCAAGTGACTCGCCTTCAGGAACTCCTTCTGGTACAACATCAAGTGGTTCGTCTTCAGGAACTCCTTCTGGTACAACATCAAGTGGTTCGCCTTCAGGAACTCCTTCTGGTACAACATCAAGTGGTTCGCCTTCAGGAACTCCTTCTGGTACAACATCAAGTGGTTCGTCTTCAGGAACTCCTTCTGGTACAACATCAAGTGGTACGTCTTCAGGAACTCCTTCTGGTACAACATCAAGTGGTACGCCTTCAGGAACTCCTTCTGGTACAACATCAAGTGGCTCGCCTTCAGGAACTCCTTCTAGTACAACATCAAGTGGCTCGCCTTCAGGAACTCCTTCTGGTACAACATCAAGTGGCTCGCCTTCAGGAACTTCTTCTGGTACAACATCAAGTGGTTCGCCTTCAGGAACTCCTTCTGGTACAATATCAAGTGGCTCGCCTTCAGGAACTCCTTCTGGTACAACATCAAGTGGTTCGCCTTCAGGAACTCCTTCTGGTACAATATCAAGTGGCTCGCCTTCAGGAACTCCTTCTGACACAACATCAAGTGGTTCGCCTTCAGGAACTCCTTCTGGTGCAACATCAAGTGGCTCGCCTTCAGGAACTCCTTCTGGTACAACATCAAGTGATTCGCCTTCAGGAACTCCTTCTGGTGCAACATCAAGTGGCTCGCCTTCAGGAACTCCTTCTGGTACAACATCAAGTGGCTCGCCTTCAGGAACTCCTTCTGGTACAACATCAAGTGGCTCGCCTTCAGGAACTCCATCTGGTACAACATCAAGTGGCTCGCCTTCGGGAACTCCTTCTGGTACAACATCAAGTGGCTCGCCTTCAGGAACTCCTTCTGGTACAACATCAAGTGGCTGGCCTTCAGGAACTCCTTCTGGTACAACATCAAGTGGTTCGCCTTCAGGAACTCCTTCTGGTACAACATCAAGTGGTTCGCCTTCAGGAACTCCTTCTGGTACAACATCAAGTGGCTCGCCTTCAGGAACTTCTTCTGCTATAACATCAAGTGGCTCGCCTTCAGGAACTCCTTCTGGTACAACATCAAGTGGTTTGCCTTCTGGTACAACATCAAGTGGTACGCCCTCAGGAACTCCTTCTGGTACAACAGCAAGTAATACGCCTACCGGAACACCATCAAGCACAATAGAACTAAAAGGCTTACAGGAACTTCTTCAAGTACAAGAGCAAGTAAGACGCCTACAAAAACGTCTTCTGATACAACACTAAGTAATACGCCAACACTAACAGTTTCAGGTCCTAAAGCCAGGATTGGATAAAGACGCCTGGAAAATTATTTTTTACGTACATGCAGATAATGTAAAATATAATATATATAATAAGCAAAAAATAAATATATTTTGGTCAACTAAATTACACGGCATTCTATATTCTGTTCTAATACAATTAGGGCGAGTTAAAGTGGTTACTTACTTGCCACTTGCAAATAACTGGCCAGGTATAGCAGCGGCATTTTTTTTATTTCATGATTCCTATTGGTAACAATCAATGATCTGCTACCTAACATTTTAAAAAATTAAGTTGCTGATAAGCACCTACTGAAACATGCATTCATTCAAAATTGTTTGATAATTTTGAACATTTACTTATACGTTGAATAGAACAAAGTTATGCTTATCATTTAAAAAAATAAATATTGTTGCCACCTACCTACACCTATAAATAGTAAACCAGAAACATAACCTACAAGCAACCCAATATGACAAACTGCAGGATTATTATATTCCAATTTCTCGCATATTTGACACCTGCGATATTTTAATTAGTCTCCAAAAAAAACATCACAAATCACTAAAAACACAGCGCAAGTACACAAAACCGATAAACTGCCAAAAATGTTAAATCGCTGTCAATGAAACGCTGACGAACATGAATGAATGAACGTCATATGGACAGACTCCGAAAAGAGCTGTTTGGGTCTTACTGCTGCATTGCCATACTGCAGATTTTTTTATTGTTATCCTTACAGAACATTGGCATGTATTTTATTTTTAGAATCAAAAACAATTAAATATTTTGCAACATTTTCTTACAATACAAAACTATCGACACCATTACTTTTAAACCAAAAAAACATAACTGGAATAACCTCCCTTACCGCCGAAATATTAATCCGAGGGTAGAATAGTTGGGTTTCTTACACACAACGCAGTAGCGGACCATTGTAATAAATAATACATAGCACTAAATAGTTCTATTTCGAAAAAATACTAAAAATTAATCGAAAAACGCAATTGATCATAAGCATAGCTCACCAACGCTGTAACGTTAGATGAATAAATATTAAAAATAGGAAAAACATCGGTCCATATAGCTTTTCCACAGTGATTTCCACGAAACATTATAACTTGATAACATTGGGAAAATATAAATAATTTGACTCGAAAAAAATGTTAAAATCATATATTTAATAGATTACTTTACACATGACAAATACCTCTAATATAATTACTTTAACCTTCGTTTTCAAACACATGCTGTAGATCTAGGGCAATCAGCAGAAATTTGTCATCATTGATTTCTGTTAAAAACGATTTCTGTTCGTATTAGATACACCCTGTAGTTACAAAAGTTACAAAAAGAATAAAAACAAAAGTATAATATAAATTATAAATCATAATTCTTAAAGGGCGAAGTCTAGCTGATAAGCATCAGCTACTCTACGTTACTCCTTTTTAAACAAAATAAATTATTATTATTATTGTGTAATCCGACAATATACAGGGTGATTCACGGTGGATGGAACGCTAGACGTTTCTGACGAACCAGTAAAGGAATCGTTCTGAAAATTTCGTCGTTTACATAAACGGACACGCTCTATCTATCTAAAATATTTTTAACAATACAGTGTTGCCGCTTCCACACAAAAATAATAGCCACTTCGATATTTTAAATGGAACACCCTATATATTATTAAATTTTTAAATTCTACATAAAATTATAATTATTTTTTAATAAAAGCAATATTAGTCTATGCTTAATGGTTTCCGAGATATTGTCTTTTGAAAAATGACATTTTTGAACTTTAAGAGCTTCTAGCTTTTTAACTGTACGTGGGAGAGCAAAACGGCTTACATGTGCCTATCTTCGAATTTTATTATATTTCCAAAAAGTAACAACTTCCGGTCAAACCGGAAGTATTATATTTCCTACATCCGGTTTAACCGGAAATTGACACTTTTGGAAAGATAATAAAAATCGAAGATAGGGACATGTAAGCCGTTTTGCTCTCAGACGTACAGTTAAAAAGCTAGAAGCTGTCAAAGTTCAAAAATGTAATTTTTTAAGAGACAATATCTCGGAAACCATTAAGCATAGACTAATAATGCTTTTATTAAAAAATAATTATAATTTTATGTAGAATTAAAAAATTTAATAATATATATTGTGTTCCATTTAAAATATCGAAGTGGCTATTATTTTTGTGTGGAAGCGGCAACACTGTATTGTTAAAAATATTTTAGATAGGTAGAGCTTGTCCGTTTATGTAAACAACCAAATTTTCAGAACGATTCCTTTACTGGTTCGTCAGAAACGTCTAACGTTCCATCCACCGTAAATCACCCTGTATATAGTAAATATAGTGAGCCATAAATTAAGTAATAATAATTAAATGAGCCATAATAGTAATAAATATGCACCGTTGGCACTGTTGGCAGACATAATGTGCACTACAGTACGTTCTAGTAAAGAACAGCGTTTTAGATCTAGCAGTGGCGGCTCTTCCTTAAGGTCATTTGGTCAATGACCTCTCTAACTAATTCTCTTATGTAACTTAATATTTATTAAGTTTAAATAAGGTTTAAAAGCCATTGAATCAGCCAAACCTCGTTTATTTCGTGAACTATTACTATAACCTCCAAAATATCCCTCGTATTTTACCAGAGTTTATGATTACAGCCACGCACTATAAGGGTACTTATCGTATGCTCTTCGTATATTGGGTCCAGGCTAATCTTGACCACCGCTCTGTGTTTGCTTTGCCAGAGAAATTTAATGCGCAAGCGTGCAAGAGAGAAACAAACGCATGCTAATACTGAAAGGAAAGACAGAGATACGAGTCCTATAAGGGCTTTAAGCCTCATCAAGTTTCGATGAGGTTCCGACAAACGTTGCAATTTTGCAGAAACGTGTGGGAAGGGAGTTACGTTGCGGAGCAGTTCTTAGTTTATTTCTTAGGAAAACTTGTTGACTTGACTATGGAGGACTCGAGGTAGGAGGCCGATCGCAATGCATTGGATTCGGTCCCAAATTAGCATCGGTAATTCAGCTTTACGAGTCGCCGTAAGATGGCGCTCGTGTTCGAAGTGGACTATCAAATAAATGGTTTCTTATAAACGCGATAACTGTTTTGATTTAAATTAGTTCTTTAAGGAACAAATAAGGACTTTTATATGAATTTACACTTACTTTGTTATACTTATTAGTAAACTCGGCCTGTACGATGCTTGGTTTTTAAAATACAGGGTATTAAACATTCTAGCTATACCTTTGGAGCTAGAAAGAGACTTATTTGGCTGCGTTTCCTCTCTGAAAAAGATCCTGTTTTACACCCCGACACAAAGCAAACTCTACTTTTATAAATTGTACCATTATTCATTATAAATATGGAAATCAATTACAATACAACGTTATTTGTCTCGTCTTGTCTTCAAACGTTATTTGTTCTTTCGAAAATAAAATGTCAATTTGTCAAAAGTAAAAGTAAAAAACGAAGAAGAAGAAAAAGAAGACACCAGCCCACATGCGACGCGAGAGCATCTATCGGCCAATAGCGATCTAACCAAAAAACCGGGACAAAATTTGAAAATGCTGCCATTGTCGATCGGCCTCCTACCCTCTAGTTCTCCATAGACTTGACTTAACCGATTGCTGCAGTAAGGAGGGTTGTATAATGTATATTCAAATATTCCTTTGTCAGTTTGTCATTGTTTACATTTTATTGGATTTTTAATTTACGTACGGGTGCCAGTCGGGTTTGATAATTTGTTGGTTTGTTATTATTTAAAGAGTGTTGTGTTAAATAGTTTATTGTTCCTTGTGTCACAAAATGTCGGTTGTACAAAATATGAACCTAGAACGATTATCTGCATTAGCGATGTTATCAGTCGAAAAATATTTTGTAAGTATTCCAAATTTTAATGAACTAAAGAGAGAATAATCCACCTTAAGTTATTATTATTATTATTTGCTAGGTATATTATGTTGTCACTTTCCATGTAATGAACTGTAAAAGTTAGTTTGGAATAAAGGTATTTTGAAAGTTAGGTTCAAATCTGTTTAAAATGTACGTATATAGGTCGGTCCATATTTTATTTTTTGATTTTTTAATCAGGTAAATTATAGTGTTCACTTTTTCCCGCGAAGACAGAAATTAGTGTAAATAACTACAATTTTAATAGGCAAAGAAATACTTTTATGGGCGTGGCACTCAAAAAAAAAATTTCGCCTTCGGCGATTTGCCTACAGCGCTGTCGATATATCCTTACAATGCTAAATGACCCCCCACTTCAAAAACCCACGAGCCGCCACTGAGATA
Organism: Polydrusus pterygomalis; assembly: GCA_963969555.1. NCBI lineage: Eukaryota > Metazoa > Arthropoda > Insecta > Coleoptera > Curculionidae > Polydrusus > Polydrusus pterygomalis. The sequence goes on along the minus strand of OZ018385.1, from coordinate 18,183,947 downwards.
TAGTATTAAAACTGTCAATGAAAATTAAAATCACAGAAACTAGCCCGCAGCGTTTAGGATTCGCCGGCTTCTTCAGAAGTGACTTTCTTATTCTATTAGAAACAACATTAAAGAGGGGACAAGTGAAGTAATTATTAAAGGTATTAAAATATTTTACCGCGTTGCAGGTAAATCCTTGCTGAAAAATAGTTTTTTCTTATGTTGGGACATCGTGAGCGTATTTGATCTAACTGAAACATTGTGAATGTATTTTCGAGAAAAACTAAATCAGATCTTAAGTACATGGGGGTTGATGTTTTTAATACTTTATATACAAATGTCAATAATAAGAGTTGAAATATATTCGCCATATTCAACCAATTGAGTATGGCATATTTTTAGCGAAATATGGTCAATTTTTTAAAATTAAATATAAATCTGCAGCAATTATAATGTATTTTTTGAAGATGTTGCTTGTCCTCTTGAGTTAAACATGGATAATATAAGATAATACAATATGAAAGCATAGACAATATACAGGGTGTTATTTAATAAGTGTCCGATATTCTACAGGACGATTCCCCAGTTATTTATAAGATAAAAAGTTCATATAAGCATGGGTTCGCAAGGCCTTCATTTTTAAGATACAGGGTGTTAAAATTTTATTTTATTTTTGTTATTCGTAAATAATTTTTGAAATAATGTCGATATTTGGAAGAAAATTAGTATTTGCGGATTTTTTACTATGATAAATTCAAATTTGATCTTAGTTTGGCGCTTAATTGTATGGGGCGCCACCCACACCCACAATTTTTAGCACCCTGTATCTTAAAAATGAAGGCCTTGCGAACCTATGCTTATATGAACTTTTCACCTTATAAATAACTAAGGAATCGTCCTGTACAATATCGAACACTTATTAAATAGCACCCTGTATATGCTTCACATAACTTTTTTCGCACTGTAATGTTTATTTGCATATAATATTTTGAACACCATGTAAGTCCTTTTACGTAAGATTGATATATGCCTATACAAAACCTTAATTTGTCATCAAACGGCACCCTAAATTTTTGGCAGTATCCGTAAAATTAAGCCGCCCCCCATTACATTGTACACTGATATACTGTTTTAAAAAGTCATAACACCTTATTCAGGTGCAAAAAGTAAAACCTGTGTCTTTTGAGCATTTAATCTACTTTCTAGTAAAACAAAAACTTTTTTTAAACTTTAAAATTTTAATTTCGCACAAAATGTGTATGTTTTGACCCCTGCGGGAGTAACTGGGCCGTAAATAGCCTGGTACCCAACAGTTTTTTTTACTTTAAGCCAAATGGTAAGTTAATCTACCTCATTTTACTAAATTTCATTTGCTACATTCCCCTTCCTATTTTTTACAGATGCTTCGACTTTTATGAAAAACAACTTTTTTTTTTTTTCCATCTCACTTCAATTATTTCACATGTCTCTGCCAAAGCTTAATAAAACTCAAGATTTTTCATTACTTTAATAATGTTTTTCACAGATATTTTTTTTTAAAACAACCCCCTAATTTTTCTTTTGCTCTCATCACTTTTCTGCCCAGGACAGTGCCTTTGCACTAACCCTTGACTCTTCAGTATGGTGAAGTCTTGATTGTCGGTCTTTTGACTATTCAATTTTACACCTCTTGTACACCATTAAAAGCTCCATTACGGCTCAATCCCACTATTATTTTCTCTATTGCTAAAAACATCAGCATTTTGACTTTCACTTTGTTTTCCTGATGATGAGTGTTTCTGCACTCGAAACATGTCGATGTGACTCTAGGTTCGCCTAGTTATTTGAATAAAGATTGTGGAGAAAGACATTGTGCTTTTCTTTTTCTATTTAATCTAAGGTTATGTTTACTGCTATATTCAGAAATTCGCTGCAAGTCTGTGTTTATGTTTGCTTCGATATTGTTATAATTTGACGGATGAAAAGTGCAGACAAGCTGTGTATCGTCGGCATAAGTGTGGACTTTGGAAAATTATGGAATTTTACTCATATCGAAGGTATACAATATAAAGAGAAGAAGAGGTCCCAAAATGGAGCCCATTTTGAACGCTACATTACCGATGTCTGACACTTCTGAGCGCGATCTTATAAGTTACCGTCTACCCTCCAGGTAATTTTGAAAAAAGGAGAGTGCTTGATTGGACAATCCAAAGTAATGCAGCTTGGCAAGCATAAGAGTATGGTCCACGCAATCAAATGCTTTGGAATAGTCAATAAGTGTTAAGAGCGTTGCCGTCCCCCTATCCGGGTTCCCAATAATAAGATCATTAATATGTAAAAGAGCTGTCGTCGTACCGTGGCCAGGGCGAAATCCAGACTGGTATTATCCCATTCTCAGTTACAAAAGTAAGAAGTTGTTGATACACAACCCTTTTAAGAACCTTGCTTAGTACCGGTAAGAGACTTATTGGTTTTAAGTCATTTAACGTTGCCGGGGAATTTACTTTAGGTGTTGGACATATCATTGCTGTTTTCCAAACTTCGGGAAAATAACCTTGCTCCAAATAAATGTTTGCTAAGTATATGTATATGTGTATGTGTATAGTGATTAAATAATATAGGTAAACCAAATTTTAGCGTAATTAATGATATCTCATCCAAAACTCTACCTGAAAAATATAGTTGAGTTAGTAATAAGAAATACGCTGTAAGACAAAGAAAAATAAATGCAGCTCGGCTTGTGGTAAAATATAAAACAATTTAATGGTGAACGCTATAGCATTTGGAAATTTCAATTAAGAGCCTTACTTGCTGAAGACGACGAATTAAAAGTGCTTGACTTGAATAACTTAGTGACACCATGATAGGCATTGCGGAAGAAGCAACTGCTCGTGACATAATAAACAAACTAGATACTATCTATCAAAGAAAAAGCCTAGCTACATAGTTAGCAGTTCAAAAGAAGTTACTTATACAAGAGATATATGCCGTTAGTAAAACATTTCTTATATTCGATGAACGATTGAGCTTCTAGCTACTGGAGGTTCTTTGACTAAAATGTCTAAGATAGCTCATCTTCTCCTAACCTTACCATCATTCTTCAACGGAATAGTAACTGCTATTCAGACATTAACCGATGATACTTTATCTCGCATTTGTTAAAACGAAGTTGTTCCGATTATGCAACAAAATTAACCAATAAGAGCAGTGGCACAAGCAGCAAAATATTACAAGCCGGAATTCAAACAAACAACTTCCTACCTCCTAAAAATACCAAATACCCAAATTAAAGAATCAAGTTTTTCAATCAGAAAAATAGACGATATTTTCCAAACCAAGGATTTAGGAAACCAAACAGCTATTTGAATTCTACCATGGATGGAAGGTACATATTGTGGCCGCAAAAACCATAATATAAAGGACTGTTTTTATTACAAAAAGAAGCATTTTCAAAAACATGAAGATTCAGATCGCCAACGTACTCTACAAACAATTGAAACTCAGCCAAATAATAGTGACAAGGGTTTTGCCTTCATGGTGGGAAATTCTTCCCTACAAGCTGATTTGACAACTGAAATAACATTCATATTGGACTTTGGGGCTATTGATCATATTATGGTGAATCAAGCTAATATCTTTAAAACATGCAGAGAGCTGGACCATTATTTATTGTCCATTCAGATGTCTGTGGTCCAATATCTCCATTAACTATTGATAATAAAAATTATTTTGATACATCTATTGACGAATTTAGTCACTACACATTCACGTATTTAATGGAAAATAAATCCGAGGCAGTTAAATTCTTTCAAGATTTCGTCGTAAAAAGTGAGGCACACTTTAATTTAAAAATATCAAATTTATATTGTGATAATGGAAGAGAACATATGCACTAATGAATTTAAAGATTTTTGTGTTAAAAGGGGTTTAAGTTATCACTTAACCGTACCATAATAAAATGTTTTCCAAAGTCTTTGTCCTATTAGTTTTGGCGTTTCTATTGGTCCAAGTAGGTATATTTATATTATTTATTTCAATACTAACATAGTAATGTATGTACAACTACTATAGTCTGTTTATTTTATCATGATAAAGATGGGACAGGAGAAAAAAAACATTGGTCATTCCACGGACCAAATTACACAGCGACATATTTGGAGCATTTGACACTTCGTTTATTTACCGAAGGCAGCATTGAAAGAATTAGATTTATCTCCATCCTTGTCACAATCGACATTTGACCTTTATTGATAAAAACGAAACAATGGCGTTCTTGAAACCTAGGCAAGTTGGTGTTTTGTTAATGCAAGTGTATTGTTGGTTATCTGCCTTGGCGAACAACAAAAAATCGGCTAAAACGATAAAACAAATTAATTTTTATTAATACTTGCGATTGATACATCCAATGCATGTGAACGTTCACATTTGTGCCAAAATTCCTCAAAAATAAGTTAAAACGCTTCCATCTTTAATCTATTATTCCTCTGTGTAATGGCAGACCAACCATTTTCTTTTCTGTCTTATTTATTATCTGACAGGTTTGTCATCTTTTGAAATTTGCTTTTAACGTTACTTTTTCTACTGTCATGTCATGAAGTTTTTAGCTTGAGATTATGTGCAGGCTTTTGATAAAGGCGCAGAACCCTTATGAACCTATTGCAATATTTATTTCTACGCCCATTGAGCATCTCTTCTTAAATTATCCTATATAAACTCGTAAGAAACTTTTCTAAAGCAATATATTTTCCAAATCTATTTGATAATTCAGTAGTTTGCTAAAATGTTTTCCAAAGTCTTCGTCCTTTCAGTTTTGGCGTTTCTATTGGTCCAAGTAAGTATATTTATATTTATTTTAATACTAAGGTGAAGAACGCACGAGCCGCGAACCGCGGCGGATGGCGGTCGCGCGGATGTTAATTTATATAGGAACTAGCATGTACCCGGCCTGCGTTGCAGCCCGGCTTTATACGACGTGAAATAATAAGGCGAACAAACCTCAAACTCAACCGTTTGCCGGCCCGTCCACAATTCACATCCATGCATAAAACATAGTCTGTCTTCGTCTATTCCGGCTTCGGTGCTTCGGATCGATCGTTGAACGGGCCGGGGACCGGTTAGGTTGGGTCGTTCGTTCTCCCTACTCTAATTTATCAGTGTTTATCAGTGTTTTAAGTCTATTAAAAAAAACCGCTTCAAAATCCGTTGCGTAGTTTTAAAGATTTAAGCACATATAGGGACATGACAGGATAGCGACTTTGTTTTATACTATGTTAAGATATATTGCAGACAACTCACTGGCATCCGCGTAACCGTGCGGATGAGCGGACGCCGGCATCGGACGCGGCGAACGCGGAGACCGCGCGAACCCGCGGTTGTCGACATGTTCAGACTTTGTGAGAGACTACGCACGATAACGCAAGTTCGTGCGGTTTTAAGTGATATACAATATTTTTGAGAGTATTTTATTATTATTTTTGACTTCTTTTCCAGTTATTTCTTCTAATTTTGTTCAGTAATTCATCAAAAGATTACGTTGACATTCTCGTATAGTTAAAAAACCTATCTTCGAATTTTCTCAAATCTCTATAGAATAATACGAAAGTTCCATCGGTACTCCTTTTTTGGAGCAGCGGGTGAACCCAATATCTTCGGTTGCAACGACGTTTCTTTCGTTTTCTCGAAATAATAAATTTGTACAAGTGCCAAAGTGCCAAACTTTTTCATGACGCGACTATTCCGCGGCGGTCTCCGCAAGAGCAATCCGCGCTTCCCCGCGGCACCGCTTCACCGCCAACGCGGCTCGTGCGTTCTTACCCTTACATATAAAAATGTTACCATACTAACGTATAGTAATGTATGTACAACTATTATAGTATGTTTATTTTATCATGATAAAGATGGGACAGGAGAAAAAAGGTTTGTCATTTTTTTTAAATTTGCTTCTAACCTTAATTTTTCTACTGTCATGTCAACGACGCGTAAAATTTGTCCGGTGTAATATCGGTTTCTATCATCTTTCTCAAGGTAAAATGGACAACATGGTACAATAAGTTTTTTGAAAAAAAGCTGAATATGGAAAATTTACTAAAAAAACCGGAAAATATTAGAATTAACAAGTTATTTTTTGGAGTAGTATTGTATTAGGACATGCATATTTGTGATTATTAAATGTTGACATAGTAAATAATGAATTATTTATTTGTTTATATGGTTAAACTCAAATGGTAAACAGATACAGTTTACATTATTATGGGCAATACTAAGCGCTTAAAAAAAAAGGTGAGGGTCATAGAAAAATAATAGTTTATTATTAAATAACAAACTAAAAAGTAGCTACTAATATACGGTTCGTTTTTTATTAGTTTACAGTTTTTTATATAGTTTAGTCGTATTTTCTTTATTTTTTGCTTCACCGTAGACTGTAGACCTGTCAACGATATACCAGAGACCCGAGGATATAAAAAATAGTAAAAAAAAATATATTAAATATTATCATTTATAGTCTTAAAACTGAAAAAAAAATCATTTATATTGACACTAGGGTAGCTCGTGGGTTGGCAGTATTGCCAGGTAGGAAAGGCTCCATCCCCTCTTATTATTATGCTGGCGCATCATGGGAAATCGCATGCATAATTTAAGCAAAAATTGCCTCCCTTATTTATCTGAGACTAAAAAAGCCCACAAATTTGTCGATCGGCTCGTCGAACCGTTCGACAAACATTCTATTTAAACAAAAAACACGCACAGGTTCCAGTATAAATAGCAGTAGCGTAGTAGCACACATACTAAAGGCTTAAACTAGGTGGCATAAATATCGCTAATTGGCACCCGAGGGTGATTCTAATATAAGTACTTAATAATTATTAATAGATTTTCTTGACACACTATTTGTTCATAAAGTACCCAGCCATCTAGTATTTCGGTTTATTATTTACACATGAATAAAAAATACTCTTATTTTCAGAGCGCTCCTCAAAATGTACATTTGGGAAGACATTCTGTGTCAAGCAAGTCATCGTCAAGTCCAACCGTAAGTGTGCTTACCATTGCGCCTACTGGATCAGCTGGCACAACAGCAAGTAATACGCCTACAGGAACTCCTTCTGGTACATCAAGTGGTACGCCTTCAGGAACTCCTTTTGGTACAACAAATGGTACACCTTCAGGAACTCCTTCTGGTAAAACATCAAGTGGATCGTCTTCAGGAACTCCTTCTGGTACAACAGCAAGAGGTACGCCCTCAAGAACTCCTTCTGGTACAACATCAAGTGGTAAGCCTTCAGGAACTCCTTCTGGTACAACAGCAAGCGGTACGCCTTCAAGAACTCGTTCTGGTACAACATCAAGTGGTAAGCCTTCAGGAACTCCTTCTGGTACAACACCAAGTGTTACGCCTTCAAAAACTCCTTCTGGTGCAAAATCAAGCGGTACGCCTTCAGGAACTCCTTCTGGTACAACATCAAGTGGAACGCCTTCGGGAACTCCTTCTGGTATAACATCAAGTGGTAAGCCTTCAAAAACTCCTTCTGGTACAACATCAAGTGGTAAGTCTTCAGGAACTCCCTCTGGTAGAACATCAAGTGGTACGCATTCAGGAACTCCTTCTGGTATAACATCAAGTGGTACGCCTTCAAAAACTCCTTCTGGTGCAAAATCAAGTGGTACGCCTTCAGGAACTCTTTCTGGTACAGCATCAAGTAGAACGCCTTCAGGAACTCCTTCTGGTACAACATCAAGTGGTGCGCCTTCAAAAACTACTTCTGGTGCAACGTCAAGTGGCATGCTTTCAGGAACTCCTTCTGGTAGAACAGCAAGTAATACGCCTACCGGAACACCATCAGGCACAATACTAACACTAGAACTAAAACACTTAAAGGAACGCCTTCAAGTACAAGAGCAAGTAACACGCCTACAGAAACGTATTCTGATAAAACAGCAAGTAATACGCCAACATTAACAGTTTCAGGTCCTAGAGCCAGGATTGGATAAAGACGCCTGGAAAATTATTTTTTGCGTACATGCAAAATATAATGTATAATAAGCAGAAAATAAATATATTTTGATCAACTAAATAACACGGCATTCTATATTATATTCTTATAAAATTAAGGCGAGTTAAAGTGGTTACTTACTTGCCACTTGCAAATAACTTGCCAGGTATCGCAGAGGCATTTTTTTTATTTCATCATTCCCATTGGTAACAATCAATGATCTGCTACCTAACATATTTAAAAATTAAGTTACAGATAAGCACCCACTGAATACTTACTTATACGTTGAATGGGACAAATTTATGCTTAACATATAAAAAAATTAATATTTTTGCCACCTATCTACGACTATAAATAGCAAACCAGAAACATAACCTACAAACAACCCAATATGACAAACTGCAGGATTATTATATTCCTATTTCTGGCATACTTGACACTTGCAACATTTTAATTAGTCTCCAAAGAAACATCACAAACCACTAAAATCACAGCAAGTACACAAAACCGATAAACTGAAAAAAATGTGAAAACGCTGTCAATGAAACACGGACGAACATGAATGAATGAACGTCATACGGACAGGCTCCGAAAAGAGCTGTTTGGGCGGTTCTCTTCCTGCTGCGTTGCTATACTGCAGATTTTTTATTGTTATCCTTACATTACATACATTGTCATGTATTTCCTTTTTAGGATCAAAAGCAATTAAATATTTTGCAAAATTTACTTACAATACAGAACGATCGACATCATTACTTTTAAACCAAAAAAACATAACCGGAATAACCTCCCTTACCGCCGAAATATTAATCCGAGGTTAGAATAGTTGGGTTTCTTACACACCACGCATTAGCGGATCATTGTAAATAATAATAAATAGCACTAAATAGTTCTATTTCGAAAAAATACTAAAAATTAATTGATAATATCATAAACATAGCTCACCAACACTACGTTAGATGAACGAATATTGAAAATAGGAAAAACGTCCGTCCGTACAGCTTTTCACAGTGATTTTCACAAAACATTATAATTTGATAACATTAGGAAACTATAAATAATTTGACTAGTAGAAAATTTTAAAAACACACATATATTTAATATACTCTGTGTATCAGCCAAATGGAATAAATTTGATAATAAATACATAAAGGAGTGTCCGAAAAAACGCTCGGACACGTCGATTGGAATTTCTAGTTGGGCATTTTTTCAATAAAATCTTTTTATACAGCGTGTGTGGCTAATACCAACTTTCTTCTTTTAAATGCAATACCATGTTTATTATTCAATTTTTGGATTCTTCAGAAAAATTGATACATACATTCCTATCTTCAACTGTTTCGGAGATATTAAATGTTTTCAGATTTATTGCAAAAATTAACAACACACTCAAAAACTAATAAATACTGTTTATTTATTGATAATGTAAAAAACAAAAAAAAAACATTAATATAGGAGATATTGAAAATGCTCGCCGCGAACGTCTTGACAACATCCTAATCTTAAATAAAAATGTCTTCTAATGTTTCTGAACATCTCAGGCGTGACCGATCTAATCGCAAGCGTTATTCGTCTTCTAAGTCAGCTAAGTCGAGGGGTTTAGTTTTGTATACAATATTTTTTACATAACCCCATAAGAAGTCTAATGGCGTCAGATCAAGAGATCGTGCTGGCCATTCCATCGATCGGTTGAGGTACTGCCGGACATTGATCTGGTAATGGGGCGGTCCACCATCTTGCTGAAACCAAATCATATTTGCTGGAAGTTGTGGGTTTGCTGGATCAGGATATGTTTGTCAAAGTTGGCAAGACATTATTTGGAGCAGTGCTAAATAATTATAGCCATTTAAATTGCCATTAATGAAAAAGGGACCTATGATATGATCTCCAACTATTCCTGCCCATACATTAACCTTTTCAGAATATTGCGTATGTTTTTCTATAATCCTGTGAGGATTTTCCCTAGATCAATCCAATAGCGGCCATTCTGACACTCATCAGTAAACAAAACATGTTCTAATTGGATCACATTGTTATCTAACATTGCCATTATTTCTTCACAAAATTACGTTCTCCTATCAAAATCGTCTTCCATGAGCTCATGAGTAGGTATCATTTTATAGGGATACATTCTATTTTCTTGTAATGTTCGAACAATCGAGGAATGGCTAACATCGAACATTGGGGCTGTTTTTCGACTCGATAGGGTTTTTCTTTATGCAGATATGCAGTTAACGAAATTCAAACGACTATAACACTGACAACTACCGTAATGCAGACAGACAACAATTTGCTAAGGTCAGGAGTTTTAAACAAAAGTAAAGAAAACTATTTATGCCTTTTTTTAATTTCATATCAGTCAAAAGAAACGCTGAAATGCAATAAATCTAAAAACACTTAATATTTCCGAAACAGTTGAAGATAGATATAGGATATTGTACATGAAATATGCCTAAAATTTTCTGAAGAATCCAAAAATTGAATAATATACGTGATAAATGACAATTGCATCTAATATAATTAATATAAGTACCTAACCTTCGTTTTCAAACGTAGATCTAGGGGCAATGAGCAGAAATTTGTCATCATTGATTTCTGTTAAAAACGATTACTGTTCGTATTAGATACACCCTGTAGTTACAAAGAGAATAAAAACAAAAGTATAATATTACATTTCCACTATCTACCATAGACAGTGGAGTAAGTAATAAGAAATACGCTTTAAGACAAAGAAAAATAAATGCAGATCGGCTTGTATTAAACTATATTATAGTATATAAGAGTCACAACCAACCTCGTCAGCGAATGCGTCGATGCCCTGGAAAGGCTCTTGAGGAGGTAAACCTGGTCTGGGTCCCCGGACACCAAGGGGTGCAGGGTAACGAGATGGCAGACGAACTTGCCAGACGTGGAGCTGAGAGCCCATTCCTTGGACCAGAACCGGCTATAGGAATAACAAAAAAGCAGGTAGGATCTGCACTCAACGAGTGGGCTGAACGCCGCTCTAAGGAGCAATGGCGGACGATCCAAGGGTGCAGACAAGCTAAGGACTTTATAGCATGGCCGAGCAAAGCTAAGCTAGATTGGATTCTAAATAGAAGACGATGTGTCCTAAATCCCTTGATTGGGATACTGACAGGACACTGCAAGCTGAGGACACTGATTGGTGTCGAAGACGACCCAATCTGTGCCGGATGCCTGGAGGAGGAAAAAACCCCGCTGCATTTTCTGGGTACCTGCGAGGCCCTGGGAAGACTCAGGCACCAGGTCCTGGGATCGGCGGCTCTCCAGAAGGAAGAAATCACGGCTGTTAAAACTCTCGTTATAACCAAGATTTTTAGTGTCGTTTCCCACTGTAGTTTTCCACGTTCCACTTAAATACCACCCCCAGGTGACCACTCATAAACCCTTGTCGCTAACTGGTCCCACACCTGTTGTCACAAAAATATGTCATGCTGACAGACTCACGCCACCGCGAAATATCTTTTCTTGTAAAAGTCAGTCTCAAATAGTACTAAAAAAGAATAGCACGTACGCTAATTTTCTCCCCACGTATACTCTATCTCCGGTAGTAAAAAGTCAATACGAAAGGTTAACGTATTTCTTCTTATATTTGGTACACGCGTGTGGTGTTTTTACTCGAAATTGATATTCCTTTCAACCCGGAAAGGACTCGATTGAAAGGAAAACGTGCTTCTTGCTTTGTATATATGCCCGTTGTAGTATATAAGCTGTTAGCGGACCTATTACTACGTCTAGGTTGCTAGAGTGTCCCGTAGGCTGTAAATGTGTTCACGTTTTGATGTTAAATTACCGTTTTGTTGAAACTAATAAATAGAACGAAGAATAAGATACTGTTTTATTGCTGCAACTTACCAGCACTGTGGAGACTGCGAGAAAACGAAGAAATACTCGCCCCCAGCTATAAATTGGAAGAGAACACAAATCTCCAGTTTATACAATGGTCCTTCGACCCCAGGATTTTGAAGCTTTCTTTAAAAGTATTTGTTGTAGCTAAACAGGAACCAAGAACCCAAAATTAGGACCAACTCCGCCATTAGACGTTTGCCGTCGGAACCCGGAAAAAACAGCAACCAGCCCGCTGTTTAGACGTTTGCCGTCGGAACACGGAAAAGCAGCAACCAGCCCGCTGTTAGATGATTTGCCGTGGCGAATAACACCCGATTAGATTTCGCTGGCCCAGGAAAGAAGATACCTTCATACTTCGTAGGATTTGGACAATTTAAGGTCAGAACTTTCCAGTTTTTTCGTAAAACTTTTAATGCAATTCTCAGTGATTATTTTAGCTAAACTCTCGTTATAATAGTCGAATAATTTTAAATCACATCATGGAAACTTTACTTAAAAAACGAACTTCTTGTAAAGCATCTCTCACGCGAATTGAAAATTATTTAAACAAAAATGTAAATAACCCGAATTTGTTACTTCATGAGTTTAAAACTCGTCAGACACTTTTAAGTGAAGTGTTCATATATAATGAAACTCAGGATGAAATAGACTTATTGGATAACTCAGATACTCAATTACAGGATAGGGAAGACGTAGAAAATAGGTTTTATGCAGCTTTAGCGCGTTTAAATGAAATTATTGAAATATTAACGAAAAAAACGATCTTACAAACTACTCAAGCCGCGATTATCTCTCAAAACTCTCAAATTACACCCGCAGTAAAATTACCAAATATAGATATACCCCCTTTTTCTGGGAATCCTTCCGAATGGGTGTCGTTTTACGAACTTTTTACTACTTTAATAGTAAATAATCCTAACGTCACAAATATTCAACGATTTATGTACCTTAAGAGCTACTTAAGACACGAACCTTTACGTTTAATTGACAATCTACAATTAACTAACGATAATTTTGATATTGCAATTAACACTTTAGAGAAAAGATACTCAAATAAATTATTACAAGTAAATGCTCGCATTAAATCACTTTTTGAGATGCCTGCTTTGACAAAATGCAACGCACACAATTTAAGAGATTTTATGACACAATCTAAACAAAACCTTGAATCGCTGAATAATTTAATAAATAAAGAAGTTCAGCGGGATTTATTACTTTTTTATTTGTTAGGTCAAAAGCTTGATTATAATACTCGTAAAGGTTTTGAATTGCACAGGGATTCTTCTCAATTACCTACTTTGGATGATCTTTTTAATTTCTTAGATAGCAAATGTGTCTCGCTAGAAATATTAAACCCCGAAACTCAAAACACTGTTAAAGTTCGACGCCCATATAACCCCAGTTTTCAAACTCACTCACACGTTGTGTCACATACACAAGTTCACTCGCAAAATCCCCGGACGCAACAGTCTGCATTATTTTGCATATATTGTAAAGTAAATACTCACAAGATCTACGCGTGTAATGATTTTATTAAACTACCTCATTCGGAAAAATTAAAATATATTCAAAATAAGCAGATGTGTAGAAATTGTTTAGGAAGTAAACACACTGTGGAAAATTGCACGTCAAAAAGTTGTTATGTCTGTTCGGCAAGACATCACACTTTATTACACAATAATTCATTTTCTCAAAATCCCAATTCACGCCCACAAAACCAAAACTCTAACCCAACATTCCCTAGAAATCATGTTACTACTGATGTAAACCACACTAGAAATCACGGTAATACGCAAAATAGGTTTGAAATTTCAAATCGTTCGCGACAAAATACAGCTGAAAATCATTCTCAAGATAGCGGACAAAATGCTAATATTAATCACTCTCAAGTAACTGCGTTCTCGACTCAAAGTTGTGATATTTTGTTAGCAACTGCGGAAGTAACTTTATATTCGGCAGATAAAAAACCCATAATCGCAAAGGTCTTATTAGATTCTGGTTCCCAGTCGTCTATAATCACAGATGATTTAGTACGAAAACTTAATTATAGCACTTATGATAGAAATTTACAAATTTCAGGAATCTCTCAAAATAGCACGGTCTCAAATAAAATGGTAAATCTTAATATATTCTCAAATGTAAACGCGAATTTAAGTTTTAACGTATCTTGTGCTATTTTAGACAAGATAACAAGTAAACTACCCCAAACACGAATTAAAGCGGATCAGTTGAACATACCTCACGATATAAGGTTAGCAGATCCCAAGTTTTTTATCCCCTCTACAATTGACATTTTAATCGGTGCAGATGTTTATTATACATTGCTATCAGATGGACTCGTAAGGTTAGGAAATAATATGCCAGTTTTGCATAACACACACTTAGGGTGGGTTATCGCAGGAAGTGTGCCTCGTCAGCACGGTTTGTCTCATCCCATGCCAAATGTTTCTTTGTTTTTACAAACAGAAAACAACTCTGAAGATATTAATCAGGCCCTTACAAAATTTTGGACTCTCGAAGAAATCCCCAATAAACCTATTCTAACCCCCCAGGATGAGTTAGCTGAAACTATATTTTTAAATACTACAAAGATTTTAAAAAACGGTCAATACCAAGTGGACATACCCTTAAAATCAGAAAAAGAATATTTATGTTTAGGTGAATCTTTTACACAGGCTAAGAAACGATTTTTGCATTTGGAAAAACGTTTTCAAAAAAATCCTCAATTATTTTCAGAATATAAAGCTTTCATTGACAATTATGTAGATTCCGGTTATGGTAAATATATCCCGATCACTCTCACGAATGAAAATAACGAAAATAAATATTATCTTCCCCACCACTGTGTAATTAAAGAAAACAGTACTTCCACGAAATTGAGAGTAGTATATGACACATCTTGTAAAAGTTCTTCAGGATTTTCACTGAACGATATAGCGCTAAAAGGATTTCCCGTACAGCCCGAATTATACGATATTTTGTGTAGATTTCGCACTTCAAAGTTTGTTATGACTTCGGATATCGAAAAAATGTATTTACAAATAAAAATAAACCCCGAACAAACCTTTCTTCAAAACATTTTGTGGAGAGATAACCCAAATAATGAGTTCAAATGCATAGAGTTAGTAACAGTAATTTTCGGAACGAATTTCGCTCCTTATGTAGCAACCCGGACATTAAATGATATTGCTTTAAAGGTTAAAGACCAGTATCCATTGGCATCAAATGTTTTATTAAACTCCACGTATATGGATGATATTTTATGTTCGTGTAATAGTTATGAAGAGCTGATTGAGGTTTATACCCAATTAAGTGCGGTGTTAAATTCAGCAGGTTTTACATTACACAAATTTGGCTCAAATTCTCATGATTTTTTAAATCAATTTTGTAATGACGTACGAAGTATTAAATATGAAATAAAAATTGAAAACGCATCAAGTAAAGTGTTAGGTATATCGTGGAATTCGAAACTTGATTATTTTACAGTCACACTCCCGGATAATTCTAAAAATGAAAATTATACAAAACGTGAAGTGCTCTCAAAATTGGCACAAATGTATGACCCGCTCGGCTTAATAAACCCGGTAGTTGTGATAGGTAAATATCTCATGCAAAAAATTTGGTTAAGGCAAATAGAATGGGATGATTTACTTCCCTCAGACCTACTCGCTGAATGGAAAGATTTTCTAAATGAATTATCGTATTTGTCAAAATTAAAAATCTCGAGATGGTTTTTTATAGATAAAAAAATCATAAAGATAGAACTACACGGTTTCGCAGATGCTAGCCTCAAGGCTTATGGTGCCTGTCTTTATATTCGCGCAGTGTATACTGATAATTCTATATCTTGTAATTTAGTAACTGCAAAATCGCGGATTTCACCCACAAAAACGGTCTCGTTGCCAAGATTAGAACTGTGTGGTATGGTGGTCTTAGCTAAATTAACCCAAAAAATCACCTCTGTACTTTTAAATTTTACTTTTGACTCGGTAAATCTTTACACGGACTCACAAATCGCACTCTGCTGGATCAAGTCGCACCCATCGCGTTGGACTACCTTTGTGTCAAACAGGGTAAGTCAGATACAGGATTTAACTACAAATTTTAAATGGCGACATATCAGATCATTTAATAACCCGGCGGATATACTGTCTCGTGGTATATCTTCTAAAGACATAGTCAACTCGGACATGTGGTTTCATGGACCAAAGTTTTTGCAAGAACCAGAGACGGAGTTTAAAGATATTGATATAAAATTTGAATTACAAGAAATCCCGGAAATGCGAAAAAATGTTATGATAAACGTCACGAATGACTTTTGGGATATAACATTTTCAAAGTTCTCATCGTTTACGCGACTGCAAAGAACAATGGCGTGGTGCTTAAGATTTTCTTACAATTCTCGAAATAAGTATCAAAAAATAACAGGCACTCTCACGGTTGATGAAATGAAAAATGCATTAGGCTGTATAGTAAAAACTTTGCAGATTAAACACTTTTCTCAAGAAATCTCGGAATTGAAAAACAATAAGCAAGTTACTAATAAAAATATTCTCTCACTCAAACCCTTCCTCGATGACGCGGGTATTATGCGCGTAGGCGGACGATTGTCAAACGCTGATATTCATTATAATCAAAAACACCCAATTTTGTTGCCCTCGAAAAACCATGTTGTATCATTGTTTTTGAAAAAAGAACATTTAAGATTAGGACACGCAGGAGCTCAAACTGTTTTGTCAAATGTAAGATTAGAGTTTTGGCCTTTAGACGGTTTGAGAGAAGTAAAACGCGTGATCAGAAAATGTTTATCTTGTTTTAGATTTCACGCAAAACCCAATGAACAAATTATGGGTGATCTACCAAAAGATAGAGTTTCTGTTGCTCGACCATTCCAGAAAGTAGGCGTTGATTACGCTGGCCCATTTTTTATTAAATCTTCTCGATTAAGAAAGGCTCCAGTTCAAAAATGTTATGCTGCAATATTTATTTGCATGACCACAAAGGCGGTTCACATAGAGGTAGTGTCTGATTTGTCAACCCAAGCATTTCTCGCAACTCTTAAAAGATTTATTTCACGTAGAGGAAACCCCTCCATTATATTTAGCGATAATGGCACAAATTTTTTAGGCGCGAAAAATTATCTACACGAATTATACGACTTCTTTAAAAATCAACAAAATATTAATCACGTAAATGATTTTCTGACTTCTCTCGAAATTGAATGGAAATTTATTCCACCACGAAGCCCCCACTGGGGAGGACTTTGGGAATCAGCTGTTAAAGGCGCGAAAAATCATTTAGTTCGGATAATAGGCACTGCTAATTTAACTTTTGAAGAGTTAACCACGATTTTTACTCAGATTGAAAGTATCATGAATTCGCGTCCCCTATGTGCTTTTTCAAACGACCCCTTGGACTTAGACTAGCTTTCTCCCGGACATTTTCTTATAGGAACAACCTTAACCGCATATCCCGAAAGGAATTTATTAGATAAACCCGAAAATCGATTAACTTTTTGGCAGCGATGTACCCAGATACAACAACAGTTCTGGAAAAAATGGTCTGTGGAATATCTCAATAGATTGCAAAATAGACCAAAATGGTTACAACCCACGGAAAATCTAAAGGTAGACGATTTGGTATTATTAAAAGACGATAATGTTCCCCCATTAGTTTGGCCTCGAGCACGAATTACGGAAGTAATGCCCGGATTAGACGGTAAAGTTAGAATGGTGAAACTCCGAACTCAATATGGTGAATTTACTCGAAGTATCACCAAGGTTTGCCCTTTACCCCAACAAGATTCGTCAGATCTTTAATGGGAAAATAAGTAAAATTTTTTTTTTCTGTTTTATGCAATTGCATATATTGTTTTATTCGTTTATATTTAATTTGTTTTATTTAGAAGTTACTTAACTTCAACGGGGGGGAGTATGTTAAAACTCTCGTTATAACCAAGATTTTTAGTGTCGTTTCCCACTGTAGTTTTCCACGTTCCACTTAAATACCACCCCCAGGTGACCACTCATAAACCCTTGTCGCTAACTGGTCCCACACCTGTTGTCACAAAAATATGTCATGCTGACAGACTCACGCCACCGCGAAATATCTTTTCTTGTAAAAGTCAGTCTCAAATAGTACTAAAAAAGAATAGCACGTACGCTAATTTTCTCCCCACGTATACTCTATCTCCGGTAGTAAAAAGTCAATACGAAAGGTTAACGTATTTTTTCTTATATTTGGTACACGCGTGTGGTGTTTTTACTCGAAATTGATATTCCTTTCAACCCGGAAAGGACTCGATTGAAAGGAAAACGTGCTTCTTGCTTTGTATATATGCCCGTTGTAGTATATAAGCTGTTAGCGGACCTATTACTACGTCTAGGTTGCTAGAGTGTCCCGTAGGCTGTAAATGTGTTCACGTTTTGATGTTAAATTACCGTTTTGTTGAAACTAATAAATAGAACGAAGAATAAGATACTGTTTTATTGCTGCAACTTACCAGCACTGTGGAGACTGCGAGAAAACGAAGAAATACTCGCCCCCAGCTATAAATTGGAAGAGAACACAAATCTCCAGTTTATACAACGGCCCTAGCCTGGAGCGACATACTCAACTTAATAAAGAGGTCGGGACGCTTTGGCGGGGGGCCAAGGTGGTTAGTGTGATTGGGGGAAGACTATGGGGTAGGCAAAA
Organism: Polydrusus pterygomalis; assembly: GCA_963969555.1. Classification (NCBI taxonomy): domain Eukaryota; kingdom Metazoa; phylum Arthropoda; class Insecta; order Coleoptera; family Curculionidae; genus Polydrusus; species Polydrusus pterygomalis. Next base: position 18,165,432 of record OZ018385.1, on the reverse strand, counting down.
AGGATCGCGGTTGATCTACTTGCCAGGTTTTCGGAACCTCCCCTCAATTACTACTAATACTACTAAACTATATTTTGTTGTTTCTCTGTTCTGCATTAACAATTAAATCTAATAGTTCGGTACAAAAATTCAACAATTGTCTGTAGTTTTATACGATGCTGTGAAGTTTTCACATCATGTTAATGGTTTTGACAGCGTAAATTTTTCAAACGTAGTGGAGAGGTGCAATTTGCATGTTAATTTAGGTACTTCAGATCGGAATACGATTATGTCAATAGGTTTATTTTTAATTGTTGTATCCATAGGTGGTAGCAGATCATTGGTAATAATCCTATTAAAATTTCAGTACCAATATTAAATTACATATTTGTTTTGAACTTGAAATGATTGATTTATATCGTTTCTGAAAATGTATTTACAAAAGTTATGAATGAATGTTATCGATATGACTCATGTCTGATAACACTATCCAAATAAACTTACTTTACGAGTCCCGACACGATTGGCTTATCCTAAAATAGATGAAAGAAATTCAGGAAATTCTCTTTATTAAACGTGATAATCCAGAAACAAAATCGGTTGTTTAATCCTTGATTATTTTTGGTATTGTGCATTGTGTGTGTAAGTGTGTATGAATCATAGACATTTGTAGATGTGTCAAACTGTGCCAAAATGTGGCGAACAGTTTTGATTTTCTGGGCGTTCGCGTTTCTCTCAGTCTCAGTGCAGGTAAACTTACATTTAATATATATACATACAAAAGAAGGTCTAGATAGAAACAACTAAGTGTGTATGTGTGTCAAATTTCCAATATAACTGATTTAGGCTTTTTCTGTTTTATAACGTGTTTTGTAGCAAAAATTGCTGAGAATTTTCTAAACGACATGTGGCTTTTTTGGCTGCAGCCCACAGACTTAAAAATAAAAAAGATCCAGTTATTTGCTTCTAAAAGCAATCGATAAATCGAACTACATTTCAAATTTATGGATATTTATCCATGATAATAACAGAAGATACCTATTATTTTGAATACCCATGTTTTTTCGTTTTATGGTTTTTCTAAAGAGAACTCTTAAAAATATGTAACTTAAATATAATCATGTTTTTCCGTGTTTATTTTTGTTCTTGTCAATATTTCCGGTTTGAAAAAAGATATAAAGTTGGGGTTTTTGCCAGTATTTTAGGCTTTATTTATCTTTGTAATGAGGTAAAATTAAATATACTAAGAATTTGAAATACAATGAGCATATTGATTAATTAATTGATAAATAAAAAAATTAGGAAAACAATTTATAAGTTTTATCAACTTCGCGAATTCATGCCTCGTGAACTTCTAAGAGTACTTTATCAAGCTCTGGTAGAATCTGTTTTAAGCTATGGTAACAGAATCTGGGGTAGTGCAAGCAGCACAAATCTATCTAACCTGATGATTACACAAAAGTTTATTCTAAAAATAATAAATAAAAAACAAAAGAGATACCCTTTCATCAATTTGTTTTCTGAAAGTGGTGCTTAACAATAAGAGAACTCTATCTGAGAAACGTACCACAGAATACGGAAGAAAATAGAAAATAAACTTAAATGGAGGAATTCTGTCCCGGTTTTTTGGTTAGTTCGCTATTGGCCGATAGATGGCTCTCGCGTCCGAAGTGGGCTGATGTTGTCTTCTTCTTCTTCGTTTCTAATATGGAAAACTAGATCCTCCATAGTTTTTAACTTTTACTAAACCCTTTATTTTTCTGTGCTTTTACTTTTGACAATTGACATTTTATTTTTCGAAATGACAAATAATGTTTAAAGGCAAGACAAGACAAATAACGTTGTATTGTAATTAATTTTCATATTTATAATAAATAATGGTACAATTTATAAAAGTAGAGTTTGCTTTGTGTCGGGGTATAAGACAGGACCTTTTTTAGAGAGAAAACGCAGCCAAATAAGTATCTTTCTAGCTCCAAAGGTGTAGCTAGAATGTTTAATACCCTGTATTTTAAAAACCAAGCATCGTTGGAACTTTATACAGGCCGAGTTTACTAATAAGTATAACAAAGTAAGTGTAAATTCATATAAAAGTCCTTATTTGTTCCTTAAAGAACTAATTTAAATAAAAATAGTTATTGCATCCATAAGAAACCATTATTTGATAGCCCACTTCGAACACGCGCGCCATCTTACAGCGACTCGTAAAGCTGAATTACTGATGCTAATTTGGGACCGAATCCAATGCATTGCGATCGGCCTCCTACCTCAAGTCCTCCATAATTTAAGTAAAAGAATAGCATGAGAAAAGTGAAAAAGAGCTCAGTGTAAATACAAAATCTGGATGCCGTCAAAGTTTTAACGAAAATAAATTGTACAATTCAAGATGCAGCTGCCATCAGAGAACATCTTATGCAAACAATTAGTGTTTTACTTATACCTACATTTTCGTCCAAGACTATTGTATAAAGTGTCCATTAGTATACATGTGTTTTGCTTAATATAATAATACCTATTATTTGCAATAATGAAATCTTTATTCACTATTAACTGCTTTCAATGATTTCTTAAATCAAGAAGGGCGAATACCTTTAAAAGTTTGTAATAAAAAAGCAAATCGTGCTAGAAAACCTTTTTTTTTACGAATTCAGGGGGTCTACTTTTCAGCCCCCTCGAACCTATAAATATTTTTTTATAACCAAATTTGTTTCTTCTTAATATCCAATTGATAAGCAAAGCAAACACTAGTACCAAGTATTATTTGTTAACTTTGCAAATAAAGTAAGAATTTTCTACAATCACATTTTTTTATTTATCCTTTTCGTTACTCTTATTTTTTCCAAAAATCAGTCAAAAAGTGGTCTGCAGGAAGCATAAAGTTTAATAAATTTCAAACCAGAAATGCTTTTATTAATGAATTTTTTTTTAAGCTTTAGGTAAACTGAATAATAGAGCTTCCACAGACGACTATTTAGCTGAGTTTTGGATAAAACGATAACCGCAATGAAATTTTCATGGAAAAAACGAAATGCCGAATGCGCCAGGCCAGCTATGCTATAATATTATTTTCTTGCCCAAATGGCGAACGGAAAAAATATTTTAAAATGTAGTTTCCTGTAACTGATTTTAGTTACCTGTACATGTACGACATTCCTTGGCGCATTATCGCTACAAACTTTAGTGTACAGTTTGCTAGGGTTGGGCAAAAATAACCGGTTATTTGATAACCGGTTTTTTTTTAATCGGTTAACCGGTTAATAATCGGTTTTTTGTTGCTCAGGTTAAACCGACAAAAGGTTATTTATTATCAATAACCGAAGATCGGTTATTAACAGGGTTGTGTTTGAACTTTAGTTAAATAATAAGAAAAAAGGAAATATCTATGGCCAATACATATATGTTAAATTGTGTCTTTGGTCTCATTATTGACTATAACCCTAGAATAGGAAAAAAAATAGAGATAAAAGTTCTACTTTGAAGACTGTATTCTTGTGACATAACGGTAAATTGAAAGGCACAATGGGAAGAAAAATTAAAAAAGGTTATTAACCGGTTATTCAATAACCGGTTATTTTTTGTCCGGTTAACCTAGTCTCGGTTAACCTGACGTAATAAATAACCGGTTAATCAATAACCGGTTATTTTCCAATAACCGCCCAACCCTACAGTTTGCGTTCTATTTCTTCCGTATTCTGTGGAAACGTACTGAATTACATGCAAAAAAACAATACTTATAAAATTCTACCAGTGCGTCTCCATAACACAAGATCTGTAACACATGAACTTGTTTACGCGAACAAAGTAGACTTCACAGCCTGCCAACGCCATACTTCATTTGTAGGACCGAGAATTTTTAATCTTTTGCCATTCCATTACAGGACCATTAAAAGTAAAAAGGTGTTTACTTCAGCCATAGTTGAGTGGATAAGGAAGAATCGTGAGCTTATTTCACAAAAAATACCTATTGTAAGTTAAAAGAGTAGAAACATATTAAACTTTCCCGAGTGCCATCACTAACGTTGTACCTTGACTTTGATTATTGTAGGACTTGCTATTGCAAATTGGCAATAAACCTAATGCGGTAATTAGAAAAAAACATTTCGAGTAGTAGTATGTAGGACTGAGACCATTTTTTTTTACTGTGATGTAACTTTTTAGGTCATATGATGCTAAATATTGTACTATAATTAAATCGTTTATGAATTACTTTAGAATTGATATAATATATTGTACTAACAATTACCTATAAATTATGCGTAAAATAAATATAAGTATAACTTTTTCTAGATTACTTAGTCCCGACAAGTCACTTGTGACTTAGGGTGTTATAGTTTGTTATATAAAGCAATTGTGGAAAAAAGGCATAGGTATAATTAAAGAACAGGTTTTTCTAATTGTAAAGTGTTATAAATCTTATATTGATTGTTATATGTACGCAAATTTGAATGAAGCAATAGTCCCAAGCTCTTGCATGTATTAGAGAAGGGTAAACTTGATTTTCGTTTCCAAATAAAAGAACTGACGATTTGCTAGGATTTGATTTTAGGAATTGTGTCCTGGTAATATTTATTAGTAATTCTGTTAGTGCTAAGCTTTGGCAATGAGAATACTATATTCTTTGTACAATAAAGCATGTTTTGATTCGAAAAGGTAGCAAGAACTTAAAAATAAAAGTTATCCAGAATTTTCAATAGATAAAAAAAATGCTACCTTATACCAGATACAGCTACTCTCCAACATTGTTGCCGAAATTCGAAATTCGTTAAGGAAATGTTAAATCATCACTACAGTGCTGTTTATTGACATAAAATCGGGCTTTGTAAAAAAATTCTCTTTTCGGGCCACTGTAGTAAAAAAAATTGCTTTAAAACACATTTTAGTCAATCTTTTTAATTTCTAGGGCTTTCCCAAAAATGCACAATTAAAAAGAATTTTGAAGGAAGACATCGATGAACTTTCAGATCGTACACAGGAACTATTAACCTCAACCAACACCAAAGTGAAAAATGAGGTAAAACTGTTACAAACGTTTATATCGGGAATAGTTGACACGGCCCTACAAATAAGAGCAGATGGATTAAACAAATTAAACGAAGATGTTTATCAACTTATTCGAATGATCGAGGTTGTCATAGAAGAAGCAGCCAATGAAGGTAAAGTAGCATGGCCGTTCAAGCAAATATTTTTGGAGAGGGGCAATTCTTTGACACTGAAAGTAATTGCATCGGTTTTGATTTTTAGCTGTTTAACCGGTCAGTGAGACAGGTGTCTTCGTCGTTCGCATTTGGCTCTCGCTGAAGGCCGAGACGAACAGGAACGGTCGAAGAGGTACCCAGACAGTCGATAATCTTTAGCTTACTCTTATTAATTTACCTATTATTATCAGGTACGGATATATTCTGAAGACGAAATACGCCAAATTTTCCTAATTTTGTTAGCTCTTTTAATTGCAATCGAGATAATAATAAATCGTCTTTATTAGTTAAAGCAATTGCCTGTAATAACAATGTTAAGGGCAAAGTGAAACAGCTTTACTTATATAAAAATAACAACAAATTTTTTCAAAGCCGTCTATTCAAATCCTAGTTAACTTTAAGATTCGAGACAGACAGGGGAACAATTTACGACTAGTTTTGTATTCCCTGACGAAAAAATAATTCATCCATTCCTTTAAAACATTCAACAACACGGATACCTTTTTTATTTAACCTTTTTTTTTGTATTTCCGTGAGTTTTACCAATTTTTTTTCTGGCAGAACCTGAGCCTAAACTAAAATTCATTTGTAACAGTATGTAGCATTTCTGGAGTTATTTGTCCGTTTTGTGTATTATTTGTTGCCTAAATTTTTAATTTTTTTTTCAGATGTAGACATATCAGACTGCGTTGGCAACAACATCATCAATGTTAAAACAGCTGCCAAAGATCTGGAAATATATATAAGCAATTTTACGGAGAAACAACCCCATCAGGGAGTTGGCCATCTAGACAATAATATTTTAGATTTAAATACTGAACTAAAGAAAGTAGAAAATTGTTTTGTTAAAGCAGTAGAATGTAAACTAAAGGAATACATAGAACAAGTTGCTTGTACTGCCGAACTCTCAGTACAGGTGTCAACATTGGAAAAGGACGTATCAAAAGTAATTAATCATATTGTTACAAATTCAAGCATATACTATGCCACTGAAATAAGGGATTTAGAAACGCATATAAATGAATATTTGAACAATTTCTTCAATGAAAACTTACAAAAGACGTATGTAGTAATTGTCTGCGCTAATACAAAACTACCAACACCATTTCCCATTCCTACTACGCAATTTACAACCGATTGGTCAACTTCTTCCAGCGAATGGCCTCCTACAACTAGCTGGCCAACGTCACCCAGCGGGCAGCCTTCTCCAACGAACTGGCCAACTTCTTCCAGCGAATGGCCTTCTACAACTGGCTGGCCAACTTCTTCCAGCGGACGGCCTTCAACAACTGACTGGCCTACTTCATCAAGCGGACTGCCTTTCACAACTAGCTGGCCTTCTACAACTGACTGGCCTACTTCATCAAGCGGACGGCCTTCTACAACTAGCTGGCCAACTTCTTCCAGTGGACGGCCTTCGACAACTGACTGGCCTACTTCATCAAGCGGACTGCCTTCCACAACTAGCTGGCCCTCTACAACTAGCCAGCACTCTACAACTGACTGGCCAACTTCTTCCAGCGGACGGCCTTCAACAACTGACTGGCCTACTTCATCAAGCGGACTGCCTTCCACAACTAGCTGGCCCTCTACAACTAGCCAGCACTCTACAACTGACTGGCCAACTTCTTCCAGCGGGCGGCCTTCAACAACTGACTGGCATACTTCTTCTAGCGGACGGCCTTCTACAACTAGCTGGTCCTCTACAACTAGCTGGCCCCCTACAACTAGCTGGCCCTCTACAACTAGCTGGCCCTCTACAACTAGCTGGCCCTCTACAACTAGCTGGCCCTCTACAACTAGCTGGTCAACTTATTCCAGCGGACGGCCTTTAACAACTGACTGGCCTACTTCTTCTAGCGGACGACCTTCTACAACTAGCTGGCCCTCTACAACTGACTGGCTTACTTCTTCAAGCGAACGACCTTCTACAACTAGCCGGCCTTCTACAACCGGCTGGCCTTCAAAAAACGAGCTGGCCAACTTCTTCAAGCAGACGGATTTCTAAAAACGAGCTGGCCAACTTCATCAAGCGAACGGCCTTTGACTTACAGACAGGTCAACTTATCCAAAAATATATTCTTCTAGTATTATTTCAGTTATTAATTATTTACTAAAATTTAGTATGGGTATGCTAGCTAGTTAATTTTTAAGGTCTTATAACAAATTGATTTTCACATTCTCAAAATAATATTATTCGAACGCTTTAGGACACTTTCACACGAATTTTATTAAGTGTAAACTTGTTAGTAAATCGGTAAATTTGAGTTTGTAATTTGTCATGCAAAAATTTGGAAAAATATCTGTCTTTGACCTTAATAATCCCGAAAATGATTGTTTACTACCTAACCTTAGTCCCATCATAATTAATATATTATTCAACAAATTTTGGAAATATGTTTTATTCCCTATCTCTCTTACCATTTATATTTTTTAAGCATATATGTTTTAACTTGAAGAATAGTAAATAGTAGAAATTTAAAAGTCGCATAAAGGTCCGTTAAAATGATATGCACCTTTTAAATTTCTTATAACTCTTTGTTCTCCTAAAGATGAATGTTTATGCATTCGGAACACGTAGAGAATTTATCACCTTTCAGACTTCTTAACTTATATGTAACAGTGGAAGAAGACTTAAAGTGTCTAATTTCTTTCCTTTTACAGCTGTTTCATTTTGGACTACAGCGGTGTCATAATAAAAAAACGGATCATCTTTTTATATAGAAAACCGCTCACTTAATCAACAATCGCTCGGACCCGTCAATTTGTTTTTAATTGCATTTTTTTTAGAACAAGATATATACAACAAAAATGCTACGTCTATCAAATTTAATTTTTTTTAATGGAATATATTGTATAATAATATCTACATTTTACAATCAATTCTAGACATTTGTCATAAATCATGCCCTATAAAATATTATACATTTACGAAATATTAACTGATACAACAAAATAGGCAAACGACAACGTATAAAAAAAAACTGGTTTATAAGAAGTTGAAAATGTCCTCCACCAACTGTTCTGCAGTAGATAAATCGATCCAAAAATTCCTGTTGTACATTTTGTACTATTTGTGGAGAAATTTCTCGTATTACTCGTCGCAAGTACTCCATAAGCTTACCTATCAAGTTGGGTTTAGATTTATAAAGTACATTTTTTAAATAGCCCCACAAAAAACAGTCCAGTGGGTTAACATCGGGCGGTCTAGGTGGCCATTCTATTGACCCCCGTCTTCCTAGCCACCGCCCCGGAAAAGTTGAATTTAAGCACTCTCTTCATGAGCAGCATAATGCGGGGGAGCACTATCCTGTTGAAACCAACTTAAACTTGGTAAATCAGGATCATTATCATCTGGAAATAGAGTGACCAAAGCTGGAACCAGATCATTTCGAAGGCAATTTGAATACCTTTCTCCAGTGAGGCCTCATCAAGGAGAAATGGTACGATTATTCTATTTTCAACATTGCCCGCTCAGACATTAACCTTTTCGTTATACCAGTGTTTCCTGTGCCCAGTATCTGTAGTGTTGTCTATTTATCTGACCATTTAAATAAAACATAGCTTCATCTGAATTATTTAAACAATTCGTGCGTGATTATCTGTTAGCTCAATCATTATTTCACGAAATTGCTCTGACCTATCAGGACCATGGTCCAATAACTGATGTACAGTTGTATTCATAGAAAATGGGTAAAAGTCTTACGACCGTTATTTGCCATATTTGCGTAAATTCGACTTTTATGCTCGATTTATTGTTTCTGAGGTTATAGTAGTGACACGGCAAGCAAAGCATTGGCGTAGATAATAAAACGTTTAATAAAATGTAAAAAATATTTCTGTACTATCGCAAATTTTTATATTCAACGTACCTATATAACAACAGCAACAATAACAACAATATAAACATCGAATGTAAAAACAATATCAACAATTATTAAAATTTAATATTTTGTCATATGACCTTCTTTTTCGACTACTTGAGCTAATCTGTTTGGAATTGAGTTAATACAATTTACAATAATATTTTGATCAAGGCCTTCCCAGTACTCATGAATTACTTCGTATAATTCATTAGCATTGTGAGGTCAAAAATTTCTTCTGTATATTTCTTTTGCAATTAAACCCCAGACGTTTTCTATTGGATTAATATCGGGACTATAAGCAGGCCATGGCAGAACTTCTACATTATTATGTTGAAACCATTCCCTCACAGCATTTGCGGTATCAACCGGGCAATTATCATACTGAAAGACGAATGAGGTATGTGGATATAGTTGTCCAACAGCATCATCTGGAAATCAGCATTATATGTTCCAGAACACGCATATAATGTTCGGTGTTGAATCTGCCCTCCAATCGCCATAAGACACCAGGCCCATGAACACAAATCCAACCCCAGACATTCACAGAAAATCGTCCAGGTCGAAAAGCAAGATCGCTAGTATACCGCTCTTCGAATCTTGTGTTGGACGGTATACACGGATTTGTCCATTGTATGTAGACCGAAAAACCTTTTCGTCAGTGAATACTACCGTGTTCCAAAAATGATGGTCGCGGTTAGCGATGGGCGGATCGGATCTGAGCCGGATCGGTGAGTCGGATCTTAAGAAAGATTCATACTGATCCGACTCTCAAAATAAAATAGACGGATCACGGATCTGACGGATCTATTTGATTTGATTGTCGACCGCTAGGTTCACGTTCGGCGTAGGGGTAGAATTCACTGCTACGGCGCACGGCGCCACGAGCTGCGATGCGATCGAGAGCGGCTCGTGGCTCTCGGATCCGTTAAAAGATTTTTTTAAATCGTTCCGATGCCTGACATGCGGGTCGCAGCGTTGGAAAAGAAAACGTAGCGTGGCGATTTATTACTGTTGTGTTTATTGTATTGTGGGTTGCGTCACTTATTTCTTGATGATTTCATAGAGTCTGGAATATAAGTTTTTTCTATGAAACCACCATATTAAAGAATCTTCGTATCTTTTAATAAGCGGTTCATTTAAATGTTTGTCCATTTCTGTAATCACTGGGGGTTCTTATTTTTTGAATAATGTTAAATGGCGCTACCGCGTAAGATCGTTTAAAATAATGATCAATGATACGGATCGTGACTCAGAATAACCGAGCCGAGAACCGATAAGATTTTCTTTATGATTTTTGGGACAAGACCCGGGATCCGGCTCATTGAGTCGGATCTTTGTGCTGATTTGGATCTGGTGACCCGAATCCCAAAATAGATCCGTCTTGCCCACCACTAGTCGCGGTATATATGATTTAGGGCGAAAAGCACCCGAGATTGCCTATGTTGATCTGTGAGCATCATTTTTTTCGCAGCTACGCGGTTTTTTAATTCTGATTCTTTTACTCTTCTGCTGGCTGTAGGTTGAGATCCAGGAAATCCGACATCAATGACAGCGTCTCTTGCAGTTCCGAAAGGATTTGCCCTTAGATATTCCAGAAATGCGTCATCTTGTTCAGGATTGGAAATGCGGACCGGACCAGTACCAACCTTTCTTTTTAAAGACGCCTCTTGCTCCCAACGTTGCTTAACTCTTAAAATTGTGTTCTTGCCTTTTCCGTAAAAATGTGCTAGTGCCCGTATTGACCACCCATCTTCAATTCGGGCTATTATTTGAGCTTTTTCACGTTCTGTCAAATGACGAGGCATTTTTAAAATTTTGGCATTGACAGTCTTTCACTTTTTAAAAAGTCAAAATTAATCAAGTCCTATTTACAATATAACAAATTTAGTGTACCCAATTTTCATGAATAAAACTGTACAGGGTCTTCCAACGAGGACTGAACAGGGGCTCATTTTTGAGCTTCCTTGTATTTAAAGAAAAATCCAAAATAGCCAATCGATGTACTTTTTCCTGCAGAATTCAAAAATGAAACCAAAAATTTATTTGAACCAGAAACAAAAGAGTTACGCTATGGATAAGGTGTCTTTTAAATGGAACATAGCTTTTTTTATACGATTTTTGGAACGAGTGATTTTTTTTTTGTCCGTTCTGATTAAAATATTTAATATTGTGACAGCTATTTTTATTAAATTTTAATGTTTTATCCAGTATAATTTAACTTTAACCTGTTTGAAACATACACTAGGTAATAAAGGTATAATCACCTTTGAATCCTTCAAAGTCATTTCGGCAATATTATAGTAAATTTGTCAAATTTTTTGACTTTGAAGGATTCAAAGGTGATTACACCTTTATTACCTAGTGTATGTTTCAAACAGGTTAAAGTTAAATTATACTGGATAAAACATTAAAATTTAATAAAAATAGCTGTCACAATATTAAATATTTTAATCAGAACGGACAAAAAAAAATCACTCGTTCCAAAAATCGTATAAAAAAAGTTATGTTCCATTTAAAAAACACCTTATCCATAGCGTAACTCTTTTGTTTCTGGTTCAAATAAATTTTTGGTTTCATTTTTGAATTCTGCAGGAAAAAGTACATCGATTGGCTATTTTGGATTTTTCATTAAATACAAGGAAGCTCAAAAATGAGCCCCTGTTCAGTCCTCGTTGGAAGACCCTGTACAATAATTATCGGTTCCTCTTTTTTTTTTTTTTATTTAGATACGATGGTTTGGTGAGTATCGTAGTCACTCCCCAGTTGTATGGTTGAGCCAATGAGAATCTTCGTGTAATAATAATGATATGTTAATTTTTCCTCAGCTTTACCAGGAGGACCACTTTTAACACAATCTTGAACAGTACGGGAAGTTCCCCACTTAATTGTTACGCTGTCGGTTGGCTTATAGGCGGGCGATTTGGGTATTTTTCATTGAGCATATCACGGACTTCTCTACGACTTCTACTTTTATCTCCACGATTTCCATGCGTTCATTTTAAGCGAGGCGCATTTTGGATGTAATATCAACAGAGCAAAAGTCAAATGTGATTAACATTCACTGACATTTTTTGTCGTCTCAAACATAAATAGCAAATTTTCATTGTCAATGCCTTAAAAATTTAATTTAGTAAATAGTTAATTAAATAGTAAATAATTGTTTTTTTCATAGTGTTTCTGATATTTTCTGTAACATTATTATATTTTATTATTCCGTCATTTAAGAGCGATTATTTTTCCGAAATTACTTTTTACTGGTATAGTTTGATAATTTATACCATGTCTGGTGTTATGATCATTATGTAATGTCTTATTCCCCTGAAGTGTTATGTGTGATTTTTTTTCTTTTAAAATAATAGAATTAGAATACAAATTTTTTATTTATAAATGTTTTGAACGTGTAAATACCCCTTTAGCCTATACAGGGTGCTTCATTAAGGTCGAAGAGCGGCCATATCTCGGAAACTACTGGGCATAGAAACTCAGGAAAAGAAAAATGATAATAAAAGTGGCCATGAGAAAATTCTGGAAATAATTTACAAGTTCCTCATTTTGCCGCAAGAGGGCGTAATTGAAAAGTAAATTTTTAAATTTTACATAACTCCGAAAATTCCACATTAAGGTATATGTTTGATAACACCATTTTAAAGCTTGGACAATTATGCATCATTTTGGTCTTATGCTCATTGGCGTACCGACTTTAATAAGAGTGGGGGAAGCTGTTGAAAGTGTGTTAAATCGCTGTAACTTATAAACGACTTATCCGATTTTAGCAAACTAAAGACTGTTTGGAAGAGAAATGTATGCACTTTGACCAATCGTATTTAGTTGTCCATAATAGTTCTCAAAAAAAATGCTAGAGGGCGCAATTTGCAATAACAATACATTTTTTGATTTTCCTCCGAAAAAATAAATCATACGGTATAATTATGATACCATAATCGAGAAGGAGATGAAATTTGCTAGAAAAAGTATTAAAACCGCAGCTCGATATCTCCGTTCGTTTCAGAGTTATTGCCAAAACAATAATTTTTAAGACAAATTGCGCCCTCTAGCAATTTTTTTAGAAACTATCTTGTACCTTGGATACGACAATTAAAGGTACTTACCTTTCTCTTCCAAACAAGCTTAAATTTAGTAAAATTGGTTAAGTTGTTTAGAAGTTACAGCGATTTTAATGTTTACAGTTTCACTTGATAAGAGTGGGAGAAGCTATTGAAAGTTTAAACATTAAAATCGCTGTAACTTCTAAACGACTTATCCGATTTTACTAAATTTAAGCTTGTTTGGAAGAACCTTCAATTGTCGTATCTAATGGTACAAGATAGTTTCTAATAAAATTGTTAGAGGGCGCAATTTGTGTTAAAAATTATTGTTTTGGCAATAACTCAGAAACGAACGGAGATATCGAGCTGCGGTTTTAATATTTTTTCTAGCAAATTTCATCTACTTTTCGATTATGGTATCATAATTATACCGTATGATTTATTTCTTCGGAGGAAAATCAAAAAATGTATTGTTATTGCAAATTGCGCCCTCTAGCATTTTTTTTTGAGAACTATAATGGACAACTAAATACGATTGGTCAAAGTGCATACATTTCTCTTCCAAACAGTCTTTAGTTTGCTAAAATCGGATAAGTCGTTTATAAGTTACAGCGATTTAAATGATTACACTTTCAACAGCTTCCCCCACTCTTATTAAAGTCGGTACGCCAATGAGCATAAGACCAAAATGATGCTTAATTGTCCAAGCTTTAAAATGGTGTTATCAAACATATACCTTAATGTGGAATTTTCGGAGTTATGTAAAATTTAAAAATTTACTTTTCAATTACGCCCTCTTGCGGCAAAATGCGGAACTTGAAAATTATTTCCAGAATTTTCTCATGGCCACTTTTATTATCATTTTTCTTTTCATCAAAAAGGCATTGGAGTGTCGTGGGGTTTGTGTCTGGAGGGGCGCAATAGAAATCCAATACCAAATGACATATAAGCAAATTGCTCGAAAAAGTATCTATTTATAAAAAAAATTTTAGGTAAATTAATACATACATTATTTATAAATGCCTTTTGAAAACCGACGCGTAAAAGATCGGTTTTCGGCCCGTCGTTCACAAGTTTGTGATAACTTTATATCTGGCAACGGCCTCCCCAGTTCTTTAATTTTAAGTTTATCCGCTAATAGCAGCCTACAAAAATGTATTTGAATTATGTTATTGACGAAATTCATTTTTATTAGTTCGAACTCGACGCGCACTTACGCCACAACAAAGTCCGAAATGTAGAAAGCAATGCAAGCGCTAAAATACCGCGGCCGTAGAGTCCCTAAATAAATCGGATATAATCGGGTGACGTTCGGGTTCGTTCGGCGAAATTTATATACGCCAGGCGAGATTCACCGTCCGTCGCAGCGTTTCAACGACGGAATTCAATTATCTAAAATTCAGACGAGGAGGCTTGCTTATCGTTGGTCAACGAAAACGGACAATTAGAGATAAGTTCAGAATTGGTGAGTTACTATGGTTTTTTAAAATTTAGAAATTTTAACTACCTATATGAATAATAATAATATTAGTATTAAAATGAATAGTAATAATAAATATTTAAATAAACATTTAATTTGTGTGTTATGTTAAAATTCCTAGGAGGGGCGCGCGGCCACGCGGCCTTATAGAGCAACCGCCACTGCAAAAAGGCTTGATATTTGGAGGATTTTGCGAAAAAAACGTGAATAAGTTTAAAACTATTCTAGTTATGTATAGGTATATTCTATGTGGGCAGAAGGGAAGGGGGATTTTTGATTAAGATCAAAAATTGTTACTTTCCACTTCCCCGTATCTGAAATTCCATTTTTCCACAGTTCATTATCGAGCACCTTAATATTTTATTTCGACAACCGGAATTTCGAGTTTCACTATTTTTATCTTTGGAAGATATTCAATTTTATTCGACACCCTGTTAAAGGTAAAAATGTGAGAAAACCAATTTTTTCTACGACCGTGCGTTTGAACCCATTTTCCCGCACGCATTTTAGTTTTGAAAGTAAAATTATGCAAATTTTGACCTTATTAGAAGTTATAACTATTGTTACAATAGATAAATAAGTATTTACGAAATCCGAAATAGTCCACCTAATAAAATTTACCTCTTTTCTAGCTTTTTGTTGTATTGTCACGATACGAAATTTGGTAATTTATTTATTTAATAAATTTTGTGTTTTATTTAGTTTATTGTAAAATCATATTTCTTTAAACCGGAAAACTCACGTTAAAGCAAAAGCGATGAATATACACTTTGTTGTTCAGTGAACTTGCATTATAGTAGTCAATATAATTTGTTTAACTTACTGAGTGAGCAAAATTGTGCTGACCTAAGATGTAGCATTGACCATTGAATAACAAAAGACATGGGCAGTCGTTCTTAAAATCCCGTCATCACTAAATGACGTACGACATGTGCCCGCTGGTAGGGAGAAGAGTTACCAAGAGCAAATTAAGTAAGCAGAAAACTTTTTATTGTAAATACTCAAAACTAAACCAATCCTTATTTTATATTTCTTGATGAATAGATTTTATTTTTATAATTTGCATTTTTTAAATTCATGTTCCCTCTAAAGTCGATCTCAGAGACTTCTGCCTATACGAAGTCTCACACCCGAATGCACCGTAAGCAAATTTTGCGGATTAGTTAGGTAATCCAGGATTAGGTTAATGTTTACATGTGCCGCAAGAAAAATGTAGTTTAAGCTTCAGCTTATCTAATCGGTCAACGAAGCGTAGATTGCCCTGGATTAGCGATCGACATCTAACTTCAAAGTCAAATTTTGGCACTATTTTTTTGTAAGTGTTGGATTTTTTTGCAATTTTTTTTATTATTTCGGGATAAAATGGAGTTTATAGAGGATGACATATTCATTGATGATGACCTAGATATCCTCGACATCATCAACAAATTGTGCGATTCCGTCGTTTTCAGATTTCTAATCCGGATCAGATAATCTAATAACGACGCATAGCTACGGATAACAGATTACAAAAACTGGATCGGGGAACTGGGATTACAAACCACAAACCCTGCATTCGGGTGTTTGTCGCAACAAACACCGTTGTAACATATCGTGGAGGCGCCGGGCACATGTCGTAAATTAAATTTTTTGAAATTATAAAATAATGAAGATATTTCTATATAACCCTGTACATTTCTTTAAAGTCATGCCATAAAACAACTATTAAACCAACCTGTGACGGGTTTGCTATGATTACCAAGCCGTGTCATTGTTACTAAAGCCATATTTGAGCGAACTGGCGTCTTCAAGTTGGATTTCGGTATCATTAAGCGTGACGTCATCAAATTTTTGATTCGCAGAAAACCGCATACCGCTAAAATGTCACATGTCACTGAGTTTTGACTTTTTTCCTTTTTTAACCTTAAAAAATATTTTTATAATTTTTCGATTTTTTGAGTTTTACGATTTGATGTTGGTGTAAACGTGTTTAAAATGGAAAATATATCTGCAGCAGACCTATTCTCCTTTATAGAGAAAGATGAATTTTCTGTATTTGCGTGTTTATTTATTTTTAAAGGGTTTCCTATGGTTCTTAATTTGTTAATTTCATTTATGGCAAGGGAACAACATATTCGATCCATTTATGAGGATGATTGGATAAACAGGTATTTAAACCAAGACTTTTTTTAATTGACTGACCAAACCCGACATTTCCTCGGATATTGTAACAGTTTAAAAATATATAAAACGAAAAACGTCGACTGCCATAGTACCGCCAATATATATTATGCCAATTGTCACCTAACCTTAAAACCCCAACAAACATCAACAAAAGTTCATTATTTACCCCCACCACACGCTTATTATCTTTCTGGCAGTCGCCAGACACCGCCAAGTATCGCTTAAAGCGTCTTTAAGCGTGACGTCATCACTTATTCGCTCAAATGACCCCGCTTGAAACGTCTTATCGCGTCTTACTAGCACAAATATGGCTTTAAACTTCAAAGTTGTTTAAAAAGCGTCTTCGAAGTGACAGTATAGTATTTTTCTAAATTAAACCGAATCAAAGCAATATTTAATGGATTCATCCGACGAAGAACTTCCCGAAGCCATTTTGAAGGCTGCAGATAAAGTAAATTCCGAGCTGTTACCTGACAAATCCAGACTAAGGTATGAAAAGCAATACGGACATTTGGTTACATGGTGTAAGGAGAAAACCTATAAGGAAGAGAAATTTCTGGCGTATTTTTCAAACCTAAGTAAGGTTTTGAAATCTATACATTATGGTCCCGCTATTCGATGGTAAAAAATCTAGTAAAAATAAAACAAAATTTGGATATAGGGAACTTCCATAAGTTAACGTTCATAATAATTAGAAGCTTTTTAGTTAACATTTTATATATTATATATTGTTACAAGATATTTCCTAAAATTGAACAACCATTGAATTTTTACATCTTCAACAGAAGTCAGAAATCATAATAAATTAGGTCCACGGAATAAGCAATTACGGTAAACCTTACTTCACCCTACGTAAATATATAATTTAATAATTTAAAAAATGCCAGAACATACCTGAGACGCAGACGAGTGTCTAGACAACGCACACTGACTGTTTCCACGTCGATACGTCGATATTGAATGCGACCGATGGCGGCATGCTCTTTCATATAACGTTCATTCGGGTCAGGGTCAGTTCGGATTGAATATAGCAGTTGAATTCGAGCGTAGCACATCCGAGTCTGACGCCTGACGCGTGACGGCGACGGCTCAGTTTAATTCAGTGGCCACAAAAAGTGCTTAACGCGCCTAAAGAAGTTTTCACTTCAAAAATATATTATACAGGGTGATCTATTTAAAATAAGCAACTTTGTGACAACTTCCGGTATGACCGGAAGTTACATATGGCTGCCGTTATTTCTTTCTAAGAGAGCGTATTCGACAAGTTCCTTATTCAAAATTGCAAAATTCAAATCTCATTACTTTTCGAAATGTGAAAAATGTATTTTTATTCACTTACCTACACGCATACGGACTCCTATAACTGCAATGGGGACACTCGTATCCATCTTCAAGTTTGTGACACTTTATGTGTTTTCTTAAACCGCCCAGTTCGATGGCTTTGAATGGGCATTCTTTGCAATACACCCATTTTTTTTCTTCCTCGGGGATGTGATAAGTTTTTTTGTGTTTGTACATACTCGAGGAATGTTTAGTAGCGTAGGAGCATTCTTCACATCTATAGAAAAACAATAACGTGAGATTAAAAAAAAAGAGTTCTTAAAGTGGAGCCGTGAAATCGATCCCACACGTGTACGTTATTACTATTGAAAGGTCACATATTTATTTATTTATTTAAGCACAAAAGGCTAACAGGTTTTACCCCATTTATAAGACGCACATAATCAAAATCAGAAAGTATACAGTGTATAAGTTATTGTATTATTATATATTATATTTTGTTAAATCTAAAATATTTTATACATACTGTCCGCGGATAGGGTTTACAATAGCACAAACGGATGAAAAATTTCATTTTTTGGGAAAAAAAATTCTTGATAAAAACGTTTTTTTTTGTAAAAAAATGTAATTCACGAAGAGAAAATTTTGATTTTTTATACAGGGTTCGCAAAAACTTCAAAAACATGATTTTTCTCCAAGAGTAAACTACCTTTATTTTTCATTTTTGACCAAAATGTCAATTAGAAAACTTATTTAGAATAACGTTTGTAATTTAAATTCGAGATTTAAAATAAATCTTCCATTTTTTTTATTTTTAGAGGTAAATGGAAATTTTGCTGCTCATTAATCCATTAACGCCCAGCGTCATCGTTTAAGGACACCTAAAATTATTTGCTATTGTATTACTAAAAGACAATAAATCAAATCTATTTTTAGCCTAAGTGCAAGTGCATCAATTTAGCTTTGCCTGAAAAGGTCTAGTTACGCCGTAAGTTCTATAGAAGTCAGTCATTTTATTTTTCGAAAATCTTTTATTTTTAGTGTGTTGTCTATAAGTGAAGTTTGTGGTCATATCTAATACAATATTTGGAGGTAAGCGATAATTTTTTTTTATTATAAACTGAAAACACATATCTTTTATAGTATTATATTGCGCTTTTATAATTTGCTTTAAAATTTTAAAAAATCATTGCGTCCTCAAATGAGGACGCTGGGCTAATTGTGATATTTTATTTTTTTGTACTAGCCAATATGAGTACATCAAGACAAGTTTTTAAAACGCTTGAAGAGGGCTGTTGATTACTTGTATTCGAAACAAATCAAAGCTTTACCACCGGAAGTTCCTGGATGTACCAGTTGTATTAGATGTTGCAGGACAATTGGAAATAGACTTGCCATCCGATGATGATGACATTCCCTTATCAAGCTGTGCCAGGCGAGCACCGTCACTTTCGCATCAACTGCAGTCGAATTCCTTGGGCGATGGGAAAATTACATGTGAAGACAATATCAATGATGAGAACCCAGATGTACCTGTGGAAATAAGTTTACCGTCCGATGACGACTCTGATGATAACGTTCCGTTATGAAATTTTGTCAAGCACACGCACCAGCAACGTCCCATCAGCAAAAGTCCTCGCATTTATTAGACAATAGAAAAGAAGAATCCGCTCAAAAACGAAGAAAAAGCACAAAAATTGAAAGGGAAGGTTTGATGAGAGGAATCATATTATGGGTAAAAGAGACAATCAACGTCGATGCCACTTCGTTTCGTGTAAAGAAAAACCGCGTACTTTTTTTGCACAAAATGTGATCCGACCCTGTGCATTCCATGTTTTCCAAAATTCCACAACAATCTTTCTATCCCTAATTTTGACATTTTTAGTTTAATTTTAAAATTTTTACATTTGTCTTTCGTAATAAAGTACTTTTTATACTGTTAATATCATAAAAAATGTTTTTCTTTAATTTATCAAATTTATCATACGACGCCCAGCGTCCTCATAATGAGAACGGCCCTTAAAACCAAAACTGGGTAAAACAAAAATTATATAACCACTTAGACCTTAACTACAATACCATACGAGTTACCTCTAAGAATATTTTCGAATTTGGAAAGAAAAAATAATTTGGGCGTTAATGGGTTAATGTAAAATTTTATTAGACTCTATTTTCATAATGGGTGGTGTGTATCATATTTTAAAATTTTAAATGCATTCCTACCATCTTTTGAAAAAACAAGGGATTTTTTTACCTTTTTATTATTCTGCTTTGCGTATGGGACAAATTTGAAGTTGTCAAATAGAATTTGATGTGTTTTGAAAATGTTGACCTTAGAACAAAGGGTTTATTTAGTTCAATGTTACGGTGCGGGCGAAATTTCTTACAACCTTGTGATAGAAAAATTTAATCAAAGATACCCTAACGTTTAGGCCTCAAAAATGGGACTTCATAAATTATTAAGAAAATTTCAGCAAACTGGTTCAGTTTCCAATTAAAAAAAAAACTATAATCAGAATGACGCAGCTTCCCTAATCGTATTGCAGTCTGTTGCTGACAATCCTACCCTTTCATTAAGAAACCGAGCTCAAGAATTTATTGATGTTAAAAAGTATATTTTAAGGGCAAAAAAAAAATATTCCCATTTAAGCCAACTTTTAATCAAACGTTGAAAGAAGGAGACGAAGCCAAACGTTAGGATTTCTGTCTTTGGTTCGGAAACAAAATTGTAAGTGAAAACAGAAATTTTCGATGAATCGACATTTTTAACAAACGGGAAAGTGTCTTCTGCGCATATAAGATACTGGAGCGAAAATAAGCCCCGTTTTAGAATTCCTGCAAGAAGACAATATTACAAAAAAGTAAATGTCTGGTGTGCGATTTCTTATTATGGCATTATTGGCCCATACTTTTTCGAAAACACGTGTAACCGTAGGAGTTACCTTAAAACATTCCTTGCTGACAACCTAGAAGAATTGACTCTCCAATTTAGGAACGAAATGTACTACAACAAGATGGATGCCCTACGCATTTCGCAATTGAAGTGAGGGAATGGCTTATAATACATTTGGCCACGGATGGATTGGTCGGAATGGCCCGGTTCTGTGGCCCCAAGAAGTCTTGATTTAACTATTTCAGATGCCTATACTTAATAATAATAAGTTTATTTAAAATTTAATAATATAATATAAAAAATATGTTTATGTCAAACAATTAGTGTACTCCCGTCCAATTGAGAACGACGCGTACAGCTTCTAAAACAGCGAAAAGTTTTGACCACATTCGTTTACAGCTGGAAAAATGTGTTGAATATGGAGGGAGAGTGTTTGAATAGCAAATTATGAAATTATTATTTGTTGCTATTTTAAGATTTTCTTCGGGGTCATTTCATTTGTGAAATTAAAAATACATATTTCTGGTAACACCAAAAATCAGTTTTTGAAACTTTTTGATACCCCTCTGTCATTGATAATGTATGCATTTCGACCGCTAATGCTGCTATCCAAAAAAAAATTCTTTATTGGGCATGTTATGAGAAGAGAAAAGTATGAGCTCCTCCGGACTAATAATTGAGGGCAAAATTCAGGACAGGAGATCAGTTGGAAGAAGGCAAAACTCTTGGTTGAAGGATCTGAGGAGATGGTTTGGATGCACATCGACAGATATTTTTAGAGCTGCAACTTCAAAAATTATGATTGCCAGATGGATCGCCAACCTTCGAGCGGAGACGGCGGATTAAGAAGAAGAATAAACTGGTTTCAATACTGAAAATGATATCGTAATAGATTTCATATAAAACAAAATTTAAAAAAATATTTTCCCATTCCTGCCTAATAGAAACTTGAAAAAGTTAAAGAAGTATCGATATTAAACAATTATTTCGAAAGAAATGCAATGTTCCGTCAGCGAGAATTATTGATGTTGATAAATGCAAATGATATTTATTAAGAATCAAAGATTCTGGGAAAATAATAATATCTTGAATCATTTATTTTTGAGGATTACTAGAGATTAAATAATTAGGTAGTAGACGGCGACGGCGGTGTATAGAAAATAATTTGTCGTACGATACGAATCTATAGCACATAACTTGATGAATAGTATTTAAAAAATGTTGGCATGAAATTTCCAGACGTTCTAAAATGAATCACTTATAATCTCCCTAGAGCATGAATCATTCCGAAAATTTTTTTAAGGTGCAATTTTTTTAAAATTTTCCAGAGGCGCCAGCGGAAAATTTTTCAATTCGCAACTGAGATCAAATTTCCGGAAATTTTAATTTAAGCTCGCAGGAGATTCGGCAAGAAAATTTTATGCGAAAGATATTTCAAAATAGAATTAAATTGGTGACATATCGATGTAAGGGACATAATACAACCCTGTGTTGTAAAAACAATAATGGTACTATACAGTGTGTATCAGCCAAATGGAATAAATTCGATAATAAATACATGGAGGCGTGTCCGAAAAAATGCTCGGACACGTCGATTGGTATTTCTAGTTGCGCATTTTTTTCAATAAAAATTTTTTATATAGGGTGTGTCATGTAACAGTGGCCAATAACAACTTTCTTATTTTAAATGCAACACCTTGTATATTACTTATTCAATTTTTGGAATCTTCAGAAAATTTTAGACATATTTAATGTACAATATCCTATACGTATCTTCAACTGTTTCGGAAATATTAAGTGTTTTCAGATTTGTTGCAAAAATTAACAACACAAACTAATAAGTAATACTGTTTCTTTCTTGATAATGTAAAAATAAAAATAAACATTAATGTAGAATATGAAAATGCTCGCCGCGAACGTCTTGGCAACATCCCAATCGTAAATAGAAATTTCTTCTAATGTTACTGAACATCTCAGGCATGACCGATCTAACGGCAAGCGTTATTCGTCTTCTTAAGTCAGCTAAGTCGAGGGGTTTAGTTTTGTATACAATAGTTTTGACATAACCCCATAAAAAGAAGTCTAATGGCGTCAGAGCAGGGAATCGTGCTGGCCATTCTATCGATCCACGCCTCCCTATCCACATATTTGGAAATACTCAGTTGAGGTACTGCCGGACATTGATTTGGTAATGGGGCGGTGCACCATCTTGCTGAAACTATATTATTATATTCGGTGGAAGTTGTGGGTTTGCTGGATCAGAATGTCAAAGTTGGCAAGACATTATTTTGGAGCAGTGCTAAATAATTATCGCCATTTAAATTGCCATTAATGAAAAAAGGACCTATGATATGATCTCCAACTATTCCTGCCCAAACATTAACCTTTTCAGGATATTGCGTATGTTCTTCTCTAGTCCACTGAGGATTTTCCCTGGACCAATAGCCGCAATTCTGACGATTAGCGTGACCGTGAAGTGTAACGGTGCACTCATCACTCATCAGAAAGCAAAACATGTCCTAATTGGATCAGATTGTTATCTATCGACGACTGCTCTAACTACCGTCCCATTTCGCTGTTGCCCATCTTGTCCAAGGTGTTTGAGTCTGCCCTGAAAAAGCAGATCGTCGAACACTTTGAAATAAACAACCTCTTTTTCCAACGCCAGTTTGGTTTAAGGAGCAGGAAGACCACAGCTCTTGCAGTTGATTGCCTTGTGAGTCGTATTCTGGAGGGGTTTGAGGAGGGCTGTGACACATATGCCTCCTGTCTGGATTTGACAAAGGCCTTTGACTGTATATCCCATGAGATCCTTCTTGAAAAGTTGTCTTTCTATGGATTCCAGCCCAATAGTGTTGATCTGCTACAGTCATATCTCTCAAATCGCACACAATTTGTTTCGTATAATCAGAACAAATCAAGGGAGCAAGATATTCGTTATGGAGTACCCCAAGGTTCTGTCCTGGGGCCCATTCTCTTTTTAATTTACATAAACGACCTAGCAAATTTTCAAAGCGATGGCAATCTCATCCTGTTTGCAGATGACACCACAACCGTTGAAAAATACCATCCCTCACAGATTGATAATACTCGGATTGTGGAAACAATGGCAAATATCAAGGAATGGTTTCTGGCAAATAGGCTGTGCATGAATGAAGAAAAAACACAAACAATAAACTTTACTCTTAGACGGGAAGAGTTGGCTCATCCTCTGATGGCGGGATGTAAGAGGGAGGTAAGTTTTCTGGGAGTATGCCTGGATGCTTCGTTGACATGGGAGAGTCATGTACTGCAACTCAGTAGGAAACTATCGAAGGTTACATATCTCATTAGAAATCTGTCACGCTGTGTAACAACGGGGACTCTTCAGTCTGTATATCATGGCTACTTTGGATCTGCCATATCATATGCAACTCTGGAGTGGGGACATTCTTCCCACGCTAAAACAATATTCAAGATGCAGCGCAGATGTATTCGAATTATTGCTGGACTCGGTTATCGTGATGACTGCAGGCAAAAATTTACACAACTCAAAATATTGACCCTACCGTGTGTTTATATCCTACAATGTCTTCTGTATGTCAAACAAAACTTAAATAAATTTAAATCACACAATGACATCTACACCTACCCAACAAGGAACAACTTAGACCTGGTCCAAAACCACCTTCGACTAGCAAGAGCTAGAAGTGGCACCGGCTTCTACGGTATAAAATTTTATAATTCTCTGCCGCTGGGGGTCACGGCGCTTGACATAGACACATTTAAGTCGGTAATAAAACAATATTTGTTACAAAATGCATTTTATTCGCTTGAGGAGTATCTACAGAGTCCTTTTGGGTTGCAATTTGAATATGTTTAAAAACTTGTTTAATGTAATGTGAATATTTTTTAACTGTACTTGTTTATATTTGTTCAGTGTATCACTTTTGTTATGTAGTATTATTTTTAAGCATTTGTATTTTAGCTTTGACGTGTAAAAAATACTTTGTATTATTGATTATGAATAAACTCTATCTATCTATCTATCTATCTAACATTACCATCATTAGTTCACAAAAATACGTTCTCCCATCAAAATCGTCTTCCATGAGCTCATGAGTAAGTATCGTTTTATAGGGATATATTTTATTTTCTTTCTTTTTTTTTAATTTCATATCAGTAAAAAGAAACGCTGAAATGCAATAAATCTGAAAACACTTAATATTTCCGAAACAGTTGAAAATAGGTACTTACAGAATTATTGTACATAAAGTATGTCTAAAATTTTCTGAAGAATCCAAAAATTGAATAATATACAGGTTGTTGCATTTAAAAAAAAAGTTGGTATTGGCCACTGTTACATGACACACGCTGTATAATATGTATAATATAGGCGCTAAGCTCCATCTACTGTCGATGGGACACCTTTTAAAACATACTAGCACCTCTAACAAACTAATAAAAATAAGGAAAATGTTTGGAGGAAATCACCTGTAAAGACACACGTCACAATTACAGGAGTTCCGCTAGGCAGCGCTAAGCCCGTAGGCTATCGGTTTAAGGAATAAATATAATATGTAAATGGCTTGAAATTAATAAATTATCATTAAATTTTAATAAGTATTTTTTTATAAGTAAATCCAAATTAAAAAATAACAAAATTTCTTCACTGTCTTTCAATAATCATTTAATTAAATACAGGGTGTTTCATTAAGGTCGAAGAGCGGCCATATCTCGGAAACTACTGGGCATAGAAACTCAGGAAAAGAAAAATTATAATAAAAGTGGCCATGAGAAAATTCTGGAAATAATTTTCAAGTTCCGCATTTTGCCGCAAGAGGGCGTAATTGAAAAGTAAATTTTTAAATTTTACATAACTCCGAAAATTCCACATTAAGGTATATGTTTGATAACACTATTTTAAAGCTTGGACAATTATGCATCATTTTGGTCTTATGCTCATTGGCGTACCGACTTTAATAAGAGTGGGGGAAGCTGTTGAAAGTGTAATCATTTAAATCGCTGTAACTTATAAACGACTTATCCGATTTTAGCAAACTAAAGACTGTTTGGAAGAGAAATGTATGCACTTTGACCAATCGTATTTAGTTGTCCATAATAGTTCTCAAAAAAAATGCTAGAGGGCGCAATTTGCAATAATAATACATTTTTTGATTTTCCTCCGAAAAAATAAATCATACGGTATAATTATGATACCATAATCGAGAAGGAGATGAAATTTGCTAGAAAAAATATTAAAACCGCAGCTCGATATCTCCGTTCGTTTCTGAGTTATTGTCAAAACAATAATTTTTAAGACAAATTGCGCCCTCTAGCAATTTTATTAGAAACTATCTTGTACATTGGATACGACAATTAAAGGTACTTACCTTTCTCTTCCAAACCAGCTTAAATTTAGTAAAATTGGTTAGGTCGTTTAGAAGTTACAGCGATTTTAATGTTTACAGTTTCACTTGATAATAGTGGGAGAAGCTATTGAAAGTTTAAACATTAAAATCGCTGTAACTTCTAAACGACTTATCCGATTTTTCTAAATTTAAGCTTGTTTGGAAGAGAAAGGTAAGTACCTTTAATTGTCGTATCCAATGTACAAGATAATTTCTAATAAAATTGCTAGAGGGCGCAATTTGTATTAAAAATTATTGTTTTGGCAATAACTCTGAAACGAACGGAGATATCGAGCTGCGGTTTTAATATTTTTTCTAGCAAATTTCATCTCCTTGTTGATTATGGTATCATAATTATACCGTATGATTTATTTTTTCGGAGGAAAATCAAAAAATGTATTGTTATTGCAAATTGCGCCCTCTAGCATTTTTTTTAGAACTATTATGGACAACTAAATACGACTGGTCAAAGTGCATACATTTCTCTTCCAAACAGTCTTTAATTTGCTAAAATCGGATAAGTCGTTTAAAAGTTACAGCGATTTAAATGATTACACTTTCAACAGCTTCCCCCACTCTTATTAAAGTCGGTACGCCAATGAGCATAAGACCAAAATGATGCATAATTATCCAAGCTTTAAAATGGTGTTATCAAACATATACCTTAATGTGGAGTTTTCGGAGTTATGTAAAATTTAAAAATTTACTTTTCCATTACGCCCTCTTGCGGCAAAATGCGGAACTTGAAAATTATTTCCAGAATTTTCTCATGGCCACTTTTATTATAATTTTTCTTTTCCTGAGTTGCTATGCCCAGTAGTTTCCGAGATGTGGCCGCTCTTCGAGCTTAATGAAACACCCTGTATACTAATACAATTAAATTTTTAGGTTTAATATATTGATGAAAATTTAAGTTGGAAAAAACATATTGAATATTTAAGAAGTTACATCTCACCAATAATTGGCATTTTGTTTAAAGCTAAAAATTATATATCGTTAAAATATTTAAAAAATATATATTATTGTTTGGTTTATTCAAAATTACAGTTTATGATTTCAATTTGGGGATCAGCGAATTTAACCAGAATTCAGCCATTAAAAAACTACAAAACAAAATAATGAAATGCATACATAAACTTCCTTTTTTAGGACCAACCATAAATTTCTATGAACCAAATGGATATTTAAATTTAGAAAAGCTTTACCTATAAATTAAAACTATGCATTCTAACACACTCTATTATTATTAAAGAAAAACAATCGAATATAATATTTCCTTCGCCCAACATTATTCACATCACGAGACAAAATCATCATATTCCAACACCTATGGTAAAGAGTACTTTTGGCCAAAAATCAATATTATATTAATATATTATATAAAGGAATAACAATTTAAAACTGTTTGCCGAAAAAATTAAAGAAATATCAAAATTATGGACTTTTAAAAAAACACTAAAAAAATATTTTTTAAAACTGAACTGACTTTAACGCATTATACCGGATGTCCACGGAAGGTGGCTCGCCCCTCTAACCTTTTTGTTTTTGAAGATAATTCAATAAAATTCGGGGGATTTGCATACGACATAAAACTGCATTTTTTGACAGGTGACTCAATATTATGGAACTACCGGTTTAACCGGAAGTGACATAAACTTTCGATTTTTAAATGGGACACCTGGTATATTTTTACTTTTTTTTACTCCATACTCATTTTAGCTTCAGAAATTCCCTGACTTTTCCAGGTTTTCCCTGACCATGATGAGATTTTATCCCTGACCATTAAATCGCAATTTTGATAAAACGCCTTAGGTAAAATCCACACCTGGTAATAATTATTAATAAAATAAAAACATTATTAAATTGAAAATTGCCATCTTGTGCAAAAATTATCTGTAAAAAGTAAATAAAAATTTAAAAAAGCTTTTTTTAATTCTGTATTTATACAGACAGGTCTTTATAAAAAAACAAATAGAATTAAAAACAACACTAGGACCTACTGATTGAACATAAAAAATATAATACTTCACATAGCAATTTTTCATTACACCGAGCCAGAGTACATAATATCGACGAGCGTTGGAAATAATTATAAATTTCAAATGTCCTTCGTAAGAGTTTTTAATTTTGAATCAATTAGTTCAGCTTCAAATTTTGCATTTTCCATAATACGACGTTTTCTCTTTTCTAATAATGAAATTTCGACATTGGTTTTTCGTTTTACATCTTGCTGTTTGCTAGTTTTACTGACTTGCTTCTTTTTCTCTTCCAAGGCTATTTTATATCTATTGGATGAATCTCTGACAAATCTTCTTCAAGAGTCAGTTATGGGTATATTTTTAACTCCACCAGCGTTTTTGATACTATCATACACAATTCTTTGGGCTGGGGTTTTCTCCTGTATAATTTATTTAAGTAAATTTATAAAACTTGGATTGTTTCCTACTAATTTAAAATAAAAGTCATCCAACCTGTGACTGTCAGGCACAAATAGTTTAAAACCATTAAAATAATCAGTAATTAATTTGTTGTACTGAGATTTCGCCTTCTCAACCTTGTTGGCGTTAATTATCTCCTGGTCATGTAAGATCTGTAGCAAATTTTCTATTTTTTTGGTACAATCATTTTTATTAGTAGCCTTCATAAACTTTGGATTTAATGATATACAATCAAAAATTATCTGGTACCTACTTTAGGCAACATCTTTCTATTATTTTTTTTGTCAGGCTCCTCAGAAAGTCTTGACAATCTTTTAAAAATAAAAGCTTATTTTTTCAGTTATATTATTATCACAAAGATATTTTCTTACTTTAAAACGAATATCAATATCCTTTAAGGCTTTTAAGTTGTTTTCTTTATCATCATAATCCAATGTTAAATGTTTTTTTAAACTCACACCAGCTACCTTGTTTAAAACAAATCTTTTCACTATATTCTGGAGTATTTGCTCTACATCATCTACTAAAAACGGTAGCATTGGCTTATCAGTCTGATACTTTTTCAAAAATATTTCTAAGATGTCAGCAACTGTTGAGAAAAAAGCTAATTTTGTCTCTGTCGAGAGCTACAAGTTTAGGTAAAATTATAGAAATTCCCTGACTTTGGTAATTTTATTTAAATATTTCCTGACTTTAGTAATTTTATTGAGAATTCCCTGACAATTCCCTGACTTTTTAGATATAAAAGAATTCCCTGACTTTTCCAGGTTTTCAAGGTTTTCCAGGTCAGTGGGCACCCTGCCATATGACATTCTAAATACAACTATGTGTCACTTGTCACGTTTTGTCACAAAAAAAAAATATTTTATAATCGTAATAAAATCCTCTTTTTTCTTAACCCGACGAGCCACCATGTTGCCATTTAAAAAAAAAAAGAGTTCTACAACTTTAAAGAGTAAATTTGACATAGCACATAGCATTGGACCAAAAATAGTAAAATTGTATTTTTCCCAAGATTAAAAAACTGAAATAAGTGATTTTAAGGTATTCATAGCCCTCTAGATAAAACAATAAATTTGGAAAAAAAATATTTTCTTGGTGACAAAAAGTGACAAGTTACACATCGTTGTATTAAGAATGTCATATGGAGTCAAAAAAAGGAAAAAATATACCAGGTGTCCCATTTAAAAATCGAAAGTTTATGTCACTTCCGGTTAAACCGGAAGTTCCATAATGTTGAGTCACCTGTTAAAAAATGCAGTTTTATGTCATATACAAATCCCCCGAATTTTATTTCATTATTTTGAAAAACAAAAAAGTTAGAGGGGCGAGCCACCTTCCGTGGACACCCGGTATATTAATATTTTTTTTGTAAATGGTTATTGTATATTTTTTTTTTGAATAATTTCGATGGAGTTATTAATACTTACTAAACATGGTTTTTATTATTTGGAAATTTATATATTGTACCCATATTTGGTGTTATATTCTCTGTAATAAACTTTTTTAAGTTGTTTGAGGATAAAGATATATGATAAAAAACAGACCGAAAACTAATGCAATGAGAAGAATTTTTCCCTTCATTTTGTCAAATCCCTCACCAGACGCGTGTCGCCATATCACGGCTCATCAATGAGGCTCAGATTCGACGAAAGAAAGGAAACTCTGTCTATGGTGAGCAGACCATGTGTTAAAAGTACCACCACTAGATATCATAAACTCCTGAGTATACAGCGTGCCTAACTGTCCAATGATATTGGATTTTACATACCTGAATATACCAGTCAAAAATTTGTTGTGAAGACGTAAATGGCGTGTCACATTCTTTTTGTGGTTGTGAGAAAAAGAGCAATATTGGCACTTAAATGTTCCTTTTTCTTTGTGACGTTCTAAGTGACGTATCATATCCCTGTTATACACAGTCTTGAACGGACACTCTGTACACCTTTTCAATTCGAAAATTTCGACCTAAAAAATAAGTTGTTAATGAACCAGTGCAACAAAGCAGAGTTAATAAATAGTGTATTAACGTACACGTTTTATAAAGCATCATTTTATAGCACGCGTCCATGTTAAAAAACGAGCCGCTTGCGGCGAGTTTTATCGGGATAAGTGCTTAAAACTGCTTTATATAACACGTACGTTATACAATTTTTTCTAATTTGTAGTTTTTTCAATAAAAAACACATATTTAAAAAGAAAATAAATCCTTCAAATTTTGTAATTTTTTATGCCTAAATTTTATGTTAGGTATACTATTTTTTATCATAGTAGCCTCTGGACAACAAAAATTATTTTGCGAACTGTCATTTTTTGATTTATTGACCCATTTTCACCACGAGATTCTAAAGTTTTTTTAGCGATAAGAGATTTGAAATTGGACGGAATACGTTGTGTGATCCTTGTACATTCGGTACATATACAGAGCGTTCGGAAATTCGGGCGATTTTGCTACTTTTTTTCGAATTTCAAAAGACGTGATTTTACGTCACGGCATTGCAATTTAGTATAGGGAAGATGGAAAATTCAAATAAAGTTGAAGTTGAAATCGACATTGGAAGGTTAGTAGATTGAATTTTGGATAGGATTTGGCAGAAAATGATAGCTTGAAGCATCTACAAAAGATTGATTTATAGATTTATGCAACCAACATACATGTCTGTTATCCACACAGAATAAAAAAGTAGGTTATCATGCAAGCTATTTTTCCTCTGCGAAAAATGGGTTTTCTCGTAAATCACAAAGGCCGCGCAAGTCAATGAAATAAAACATTTAAATGTTACCAACATCAAATAAAGAAAAAACGCGTATCGAAATAGCTTCATTACGATACGCAAATACGTATCGTAATAGATTTGTTATGATACAAAATTAGATAAAACCATATTGGGTATTTTTCAGTCGCGTACTATATTTATACGGGTTTGTCTAAAACTACTAAAGCCATCACATTTATTTCAAGATGTTTTTTATTGAAGTTTATTCATCAAGTTCGTTGATGTGGTGTTAATGTTTGATAGTTTTTTAAGAGACATAGACAATTTACCTTTAGATACGTACAACTTATCTCCTGCGCAAACAAAAGTACTTTTTATGGGTGAAAAAATACGCCCGAGCGCATGACTCGCCGGTCAGCTGCCTTCCCTCTGGGCACCTTCGGGCATGCGCACAAACCTCGTGTTATCGGCCTGTCCTACTTTAGCGACATGCTCAAAATACACTCCAGAACCAGCTCGGCCGCTATTTTTGTTGTTGTGTTTTGAGATTTCTCTGTGGATTCCTTGTAGTTTTATTAGCTATTGTGGATTGTGGGTGTTTAATATTTACGGATTACTAGTTTTTGTGTAGTTTAGTGAATTGTGTCTGATTGTGAGAAAATTAATTCTGTCAAAGTTGCTGGTTGGTTAATTTTTTGGTTAAAATGTATACACCCCGACGTTAAGCATTTAATAAAGCCAGTATTCCACGGGTCGTTCCCGGGCAAACACTTTTCAAATTCTTGAACAAGAAATTTTGATTGAAAATGTTTTACACGTATTGCAAAAATTAATACAAGTTATACAGGGTGTTAGTAAATAAGTGCGACAAACTTCAGGGGGTGCTTCTTTAAGTGATTTTAAGAAAAATAGTTCATATAAACATGGGTCCGAAAATGCATAGTTTTTACGATACAGGGTGTCAAACTTTTTAAAAAAAATCGGATGTTCGTAAATATCTCGATATTCTTTTATTCGATTTTGTTGAAATTTGGTAATTTTATTTATAATAACAAGAGGATAATTTAGCCTTAATTAGATTAAAATTTTTAAGTCCAGTGGCGTTCCGGAAGACAGTCCAACTAATATTTTTGACAACAAAACTGCGCGCCACTGGAATTAAGCAACTACAAATACAAATATGGTATTTTTTTAGTTTTTCATATCTTGCTTTGTTTTTGAGAAAAAAAATAGAAACCACTTTATTGCATGTCCCCGGGACAATAAGAGTAAAAAATTTAAACTACTTACTATGCTATTAAGCAATTAATTACACGAAAGTCCTCTTTTGAATTTTAATATTTTAAAATCTATGCGAAAAATTGGAAAGAGAACTTTTGTGTAATTTTAATTGGTTAATAGCATAGTAAGTGGTTTAAATTTTTACTGTTATTGTCACGGGGACATACAATAAAGTGTTTTTTTTTTTTTCTCAAATACAAAGCAAGATATGAAAAAAACTCAAAAAATAAAATATTTGTATTTGTAGTTGTTTAATTCGAAAAAAATACATAATTTTTAAAAAAGCCAGTGGCGCGCATTTTTTTTGTCAAAAATATTAGTTAGACTGTTTTCCGGGACGCCACTGGACTTAAAAATTTTAATCTAATTGAGGCTAAATTATCGTCTTGTTATTACAAAGAGAATTACCAAATTTCAACAGAATTGAGTACAAGAGTATCGAGATATTTACGAACATCCGATTTTTTTTTTTAAGTTTGACACCCTGTATCGTAAAAACTATGCATTTTCGGACCCATGTTTATATGAACTTTTCTTCTTAAAATCACTTAAAGAAGCACCCCCTGAAGTTTGTCGCACTTATTCACTAACACCCTGTATACCAACTAATATTTGACTTGAGGTTAGGTACGCGATAACACCGTAGATTGGTTATTTTGCTGGTTTTGTTTGTTTTTATATTCGATTTTATAAAACTAGTTAAAATTCACATGTTCTTGTTCTCTTCCTTTTCGAACTAAAAACACGACGACGAATCATTTTTAAACAAATTTTAAAAACAACACCTTAAAAATAGTTTTCTATCGTGAAAATCTGATAGGTTTGCTACTACTAAAAATGCCAGAAATCACTACCTTATTTCCAACTTGATCAAAAATTGAGAAGAAAGTTCAATTTTTTGGCAAGAATTTAAATCTTAAAGCCCAGACCTGTCTATTTTCCCATTCATCAAACGATAATGTTGCAGTGCGCATGTCTAATAGTGTCTAGCTTTGTTTACATGCGCGAGGCCATAAATCTGCCACTTTCGTGATTATTGTTTGCTTATCTAAAGGTAAATTGTCTATGGTTACTATACTGATGGAATTGAGTGCTTCTTCCCTGTTAATCCTAAGCCTGCGAACAGTAAGGGTTGTTTGGTATGAGAATCAATTTAAACAAACTGTATCGAGGAGGCAAAGAAGAAATTCTACATTTAACTAACACACTTAACTAAATTATCTTTAAAAACGGGTATTGTTCCAGAAAAAAGAAAATTCCTAAAGTAATTCCTGTATTTAAAACTGATAAAAGATATAAATACAGCAATTATCGCCCAATATCTGTTTTACCAATATTTTCAAAAATACTAGAAAAAATAATAAATTATAAACTATGCGACTTTCTAGAAAGCCAAATATTACTTTTTGCTAATCAGTATGGCTTTCGCAGATCTAAGGATGCAGGAATAGCTGTAGGAGATATGAGATATCATAACAAATCTTCAAGTTAATGTTGACAGCAGTAAAAAATGCTGTTTACTATCCTTAGATCTGCGTAAGGCTTTTGACACCGTAAACCTTGATATTTTATTAAGAAAATTATACAGTATTGGGATAAGGGGAAATACACACAAATTACCTCAAAGTTATTTAAACTATCGTAAACAATTTGTTCAAATCGGGAAAAGAAAAGTTCGGAAAAAGAAATAATATGTGGAGTTCCACAAGGATCAATATTAGGTCCGTTATTATTCTTAATTTACATTAATTCCGTTTCCAAATTGAACTTAAAGGGCAATATAATGCAGATAATACAACAATTATTTATTTTGCTGAAACTTTCGCAGAAATGTATTTTAATATTAATAGTGATTTAAAAATACTTCAATCAGTGGCGGCTCGTGGGGTAGAGCCACAGTGCCATGGCACTACCTGCCCTCCTGTCTAGCGTCCTGCCCTTTACAAATTACCAAAACCTATTAAAATTAATATTCTCGTTTTTAAAGCAATTAGCAAAATAATTTAAAAATGGAACACAGTCGGGTGCAAATTTCCATCTAAAAGGAAGCGATTATGCGTAAAACGGTAACGTAGCTTCCGCGCTAAGCGCGACGAGGCACACGGGAGGTGACGAAACGCCATCACCTCAATAAAAAAACGTTGGAAAATGACCTTGAATGCAAGCAGGCAAAAATCTCGACGACGTAGCCAGCAATAGCCAGGCTCTCTTCGTTTGACCGTATGATGTTAGACGTTTCAAACAGCTGATGTTCGCGTCGCGTCCCGATTTGTTTTCGTTCGGCCGGCGGCTGATTTAATGTAGGGTTAACGAACTTTTTATTTTAGAAATACATAAGTAATGAATACTATTAGATTTTTAAAGGAAACTTTATGAAAAAAATACTTGGGTGTGCGGTTGTGATGAATCTAATAGACTATTTTGTTTTATGTGTGTTTTATTTGGTGGGAAGCAAACTTGGTCCCAAAAAGGTACAGATGATTTGGTCCATTTCTGGGACAAAATGAAAACACATGAAAAATCGAAGGTACATTTAAACAATATATTTAATTTCAGTATGCTAGGTAAAATTAACATTAAAAATCAATTAAATTCTGCATATCACAATGAAATAATGAAGAAAAACGAACAAATTAATAAAAACAGATACATATTAAACCAAATTATAAACTGCGTTCGGGTTTGTGGTGCATTTGAGTTGGCTTTGAGAGGTCATGACGAAAAAGAGACGTCGGAAAATAGGGGCATAGGTATTTCGTGAATTAATAAATTTCAGCTCAGAATTAGACAAAACTCTTAAAGATCATATTGAAAAATCGAAAGTATTTAAAGGAACATCAAAACCCCTACAAAATGAACTTCTGGACTGTATGTTAGATGTGTATCATGATGAAGTCATAAAAGAAATAAAGGACTCTCCGTTTATCGCAGATGAAACCACTGACATTGCTCGTGTGTTTCAACTTGTTATCGTGTTTAGGTATATTCAAGATATGATTGTAAATTCATAAATTAAATTAGGTGCCTTTTTGCTTATTTTTCCTACTTTAAAAGCAAGAACTAAGATTAACAAAAAAGGGCGTGGCACCCAAAAATTTTTTGCCTGCGGCGCTAAGGGTTTACCTGGCCCTACTTCACTAAAATGGCACGAGCCGCCACTGGCTTCAATACTTACGTTCAATTTTACAAAATATTTTTTTATGTTTATAACTAAAAATAAATTAAATTCTATCATTAACCCCTTAACATTTAATAATAAAAATATTCAAAAACGACAACATTTTTGGGATTGGTTTTAGACGAAAATTTAAATTGAAAAGGCCATATCCAGTATATTATATACTCAATATCTCCTTTGGGGAGATCGAGTATGTATGGGATCTGCTTTTTTATCAAACTTAAAACCATTACAAATATTGCAAAATAAACTTATTAATTGCAAACACAAATTACCACATTTATAACCAAACTGTTAATCTATATAGACCGAAAGGGTATTTACACGTTCAAAACATTTATAATTTAAAAATATGTTGGTATTTTAATTCACTCTATTATTTTAAAAGGAAAAAATCAAACAGAACACTTCAAGGGAATAAGACATTACATGAGCATAACACCAGACATTGTATAAATTATCAAACTATACCAGTAACACGTAATTTCGGAAAAAAATCTCTTTTATATGACCGAAAAATAAAAAAATCTTCCAAAAAATATCAGAAAGATAAAAAAAATTATTTATACTATTTTTTTTTAATTGATTTTATTAATGAACTAGCGTGTACCCGGCCTGCGTTGCAATGCCAGGCATTATACGCCTCTGAGATAATAATAAGGCGAGTTCACCATCACGTCAAGATTTATACATGCAAACCCGAACACACCTCTAAATTTATCAGTGTTTCTCTACAATATTATGCATGCATTATACATAAAAACGTTCCTCTTAAATCACTCTATCTATTTAAAAAACCGCTTCAAAATCCGTTGCGTAGTTTTAAAGATTTAAGCACATATAGCTGGGGACAGACGCGACAGCGACTTTGTTTTATACTATGTTAAGATTCAATTGGATTAACTTCCATTTTTATTGTTTTTTTAATGGTTATTATTTCATATATTATATTGTCATTTTCCATGTAATAAACTGTAAAAGTTAGTTTGGAATAAAGGCATTTTTGAAGTCAAATTTCCACGAAACTTTTAACTGAACTGCATTTAATCACTTAAGGTGGGATTAACGACGCCATTTTCTACCGTCAATTCGATTTGCCGAACTGTTGACAATTCAAATGCGTACTGCAGTGCTGTGAGAAGAAAGACAGACATATTCTGGAGCTGGTAGAGCAAGGCATATGTTAGTCAGCCGGTCATAGATTTGTTTCTTTTCGTGTTTTGTGCAATTACGGAACCTTTCCTGTTAAAACAGACACATATTCTCTTGAAATCTTAGGAGAGATGACATCTAGATAGACTAGAAAATATCGTGTTACCAGAAAAAATTGTTGTTTTTACTTCAGTTCTGAAAATCGACGTGTTTACTTTCAAGGATTTTGTAAATTGTAGAAATTTTAGTGTTTGCAAAAAACTGTTTTTTTTTTTAAGTTTCTGTGCAATTATTAAAAAAAAACACCGGCATACTATTCGTCACTGCCTCCCTGAACAGCCCTTCCAAAATTGGATACTAATTATATTTTTTTTAATAATTAAAAGGTTCCAGTTTTTAAGGGTAAAAAACAATATATCTCGATTTCCGGCAAAACTACAAGTCCTATGGAAAAACGTTAAATGGAAAAGTTGTAGGTAATAAAAAGATTTACAACTTTCGTATTTGCACTTTTTTCACATGACCTCAAAATTTATGTGAAAAATTCAAATAACCAAGTTTTTGGTTTTTTATTTTTTACAAACAAATTTTTTTATACACGAAATTTGGTGAAAACTTTCCTTTTTATGTTCCAAACACACTGTAATTTTTTTTATTTAAAATATTTATTTTTTAACCTTATAATATCGAAAAAGCAACCTAATTTTCAATCGAAAATTCTCACGTCAAAATATCTGTTTTTTTTTTAAAAGTCGGTGGGCTTTTTGTTCGTCGAAATCTCTACTTTCAGATGGTGTTACAAAAATATATACATTCCTATGGTAAATGTTCCCAAAAAATGCAAAAAACTCGAATCCGAAATTTTTTTTTAATCATTATGTACAATTTTGAGCTATTTATTAAAATTTATACTTTAATTACTCGAAAAACGTAAGATTCCATGTTACATTGATAAACAAAAAAATTACAAATCCATAAAACATAAAAATCGCAAAAAATATGCGAAAATAGTAGTTCTAAATATAATTAAAGGTAGGATTTTTTTTCGTTTCTTTGCAGTTTTTGAGAACATTTACCATAGTAATGTAGATTTTTTTTACACCATCAGAAAGTAGAGATTTCAACGAACAAAAAGCCCACCGACTTTTTTAAAAAAAGCAGATATTTTGACGTGAGAATTTTTTATTGAAAATTAGGTTGCTTTTTCGATATTAAGTCAAAATAAGGTTAAAAAATAAATATTTTAAATCAAAAAGATTACAGTGTGTTTGGGACATAAAAAGGAAAGTTTTCACCAAATTTCGTGTATAAAAAAAAATTTTTGTAAAAGATAAAAATAAAAAACCAAAAACTAGGTTATTTGAATTTTTCACATAAATTTTAAGGTTATGTGAAAAAGTGTAAATACAAAAGTTGTAAATCTTTTTATTACCTACAACTTTGCCATTTAACGTTTTTCCATAGGACTTGTAGTTTTGCCGGAAATCGAGATAAATCGTTTTCTACCCTTAAAAACTGACCCCTTTCTAGTTCCCGACCTCGGATCGCCCGTAATTTATTTTTCCTTTAATTTTTGTTATATTCTCTTCCTTTTCCAATGGGTTTCATCCTACTATTATTTTTTTTGGTTTCAAAAATTATCGACCCTGGTCTAATTGTTAACGATATCAGGGAAAACGATAGAGAAGCCGACGATGAAGTTGCCTTAACTGACTAACATTTTTTTCTACTGTGGCAGACGAAAGTCTTAGAAATATTCAACCGACAACAAAAGGACCCCCCAACCACACTGGTAGTGCCCTTTATCAGGCCTGAGAATTATAGCTGCGCCCATGCTACTTACTTACCTGGTTTGAATGATGCCTTTGATAATGCATTCTAAATGCATATGAATGGGTACATTTAAAAGCACAATCGGGACACTGAAAAAATGTTCTGTAAGCGAGATATCTCAGGTTGTGCGACTTTCGATGTGTTTCTTTTTCAGGGGCAGATTGGATTTTCTCGTCGCATACTGTGCAAGCATAGTAACATGCGTCAACCAAAAATTTCCTTATTATACTCCTAAAATACATATTATGTGGTTTAGTCATATAACTAAAGAGCAAAATATATGCAAAATGCATATACAGGGTGTCTCACGGTCGATGGTACCTTAGACGTTTCTGACGTAAAGGAATCGTTCTGAAAATTTGGTCGCGTACATAAACAAACATGCTCTACCAACCTAAAATATTTTTAATAATACAGTGTTGCCGCTTCCATACAAAAATAATAGTAACTTCGATTTTTTAAATGCAAAACCATATATTTTATTTTATTTTCGAAACCCCCATTACTTTCCTTACAATTTTTATTAACTCTACTCTATACTTATCTGTTACCGTTTCTTTTGTCCGAAAACGTCACTTTTAAAAATGCTGATAATTTTGAACTCTAAAACACTGAAACTATGAAATTTGGTAAATAGTTAACTAATACCATAGGGCTCTTTGCTCTAGTCCCAAATCTTAGTTGCAATATACAGGGTGGTTGAAAAATACACTTATTCTGGTAACTTGAAAAAGTGACCATAAGTCCTTTTTTTCAAATGTTAACACCCTGTATATTATTACGGATTTAAAAAGCTGCTAAAATTTCACTTAATTCTTGTATATCATACCTGTACCTAAATAACTAGTTTAACCATTTTTTTGACGTATTAAGCATAATTTGTAAAATTTTCTATACAATTCAATTTTTATTCGGTTATTAGTAAGTTAGCCATGACAAAAACTGATGTTTACGTATGTTACTATGGTTATCGTTTTGACATTTTATTAAGTTTAGATACAAGATAGAAATACACTTTAAAGTCATGGAAGAAAACTATATAAATGCAGTTCTTATGAATTTATTTATTTTATTTGGATAATGTGTGAAAAAACTTTAAAACTAATTTTTTCTTGAAATCCATGCAGTCAACACCCGCATATTAAAGTGTTTGGATGTAAACGGCCAGCGTTTTGAACATCTGTTAAAATAGCATTTTATTAGTTATAATTTTAGTAGTCTTTTATTATTTGACTACCTAGTTAACATTTAATAAAATTGTTCTGGATCCTTATGAATTACCTGAGATTCATTGGCGGTAAATTAGAGTACATTTCGTTAAACTAACTTTATACATGTCCTGGCGGTAATTCACATTGTCCAAATAAAATAAAAAAATTCATAAGAACTGCATTTGTATAGTTTTCTTCCATGACTTTAAAGTGTATTTCTATCTTGTATCTAAAATTAATGAAATGTCAAAACGATAACCATAGTAACATACGTAAACATCAGTTTTTGTCATGGCTAACTTACTAATAACCGAATAAAAATTGAATTGTATAGAAAATTTTACAAATTATGCTTAATACGTCAAAAAAATTGTTAAACTAGTTAGTTAGGTACAGGTATGATACAAGAATTAAGTGAAATTTTAGCAGCTTTTCAAATCCGTAATAATATACAGGGTGTTATATTTGAAAAAAATAACTTATGGTCACTTTTTCAAGTTACCAGAATAAGTGTATTTTTCAACCACCCTGTATATTGCAACTAAGATTTGGGACTAGGGCAAAGAACCCTATGGTATTAGTTAACTATTTACCAAATTTCAGGGTTTCAGTGTTTTAGAGTTCAAAATTATCAGCATTTTTAAAAGTGACGTTTTCGGACCAAAAAAACGGAAATTAATTTATATCTTAGAAACGGTAACAGATAAGTATAGAGTAGAGTTAATAAAAATTGTAAGGAAAGTAATGGGGGTTTCGAAAATAAAAAAAAATATATGGTGTTGCATTTAAAAAATCAAAGTTACTATTATTTTTGTGTGGAAGCGGCAACACTGCATTGTTAAAAATATTTTAGGTTGGTAGAGCATGTCCGTTTATGTACGCGACCAAATTTTCAGAACAATTCCTTTACTGGTTCGTCAGAAACGTCTAAGGTACCATCGACCGTGAGGCACCCTGTATACAGTGTGTCTGCTTAAGTTCGCACCATATGAAAAACCTTTTTTATTATTAATTTTACGAAAAAAAGTTATTCTTCATAAAAAGTTTTGCATGGTCTAAAACCTAAAATGCAACCTTTCTTTAGATGTTACATTCTTTCAGTCGTATACGAGGTTTCTCAAAAATATGAATTTGGCTCAAGAGTAACGTATTGAAAACTTTTATTTCTAGTTGGCCGCGATTCAGTGAATGCATTTCGAATCAAATTGCCATGATATTTTATCTGCCTTAAACGTCAAATAAAATTTGTTGTGTTGGTGATAGTTAGTGTGCAAGAAAAAATATAAATTGTGTTAATCGTTGGTGATATAGTCAAATCTGGTCTTATCATGCGGGTCCAAAGGTCCCGATCATATGAATCAATTCGAAAATTCCAGAGCTTATCAAAATGTTGTGAGATTACGTAGATATCAATATACCCGGAGAAAAGAAACATAGTTTTATTATTTTAACTGTCTTGAAGATAGCCACATATAATATTATTATTTTTGCAAAAATTATGTACATAATAGTGGCGAACCTTTATGTATTAACGTGTCATTTTTTCTAAAGAAATGTTTAATGAGGTCATAGACGTACCGTTAAATTCGTAATATAATAATTCATAGTAAACTTTGTGATCGGTGGCGTACCCAAAATTTTATGTCGCGTGCCATCAATGGCACGCGAGCTGGCACGCGAGCCCACGTATCCCTGTAAATAGTATATCTACTAAATCTATTTATTAAAAACGACAATAATAAACAGTGTAATTTATTTTAGCAATAAAATTATTTAACCTAAAAATCCAATGGAATTTAATCCGATTAACTATTTCAAGAAATAAAAAGAAAAAATGGTAATTTGCCAACCAATAAGTAGAAAACAGTAGCAAAAGCACTGGTAATCAATTTAAGGATTGTACAGAAAATTGTCCATGAAAGAAAGCATAATATAATACCGAAGAATACTAAAAAATGTGAACAAAGAAAACCGTTTATAACTATAGACTAAAAACTTAAAAACTGTAATCATCACTTAAAAATTATAAAAAGTCCTCGTCATCTAAGTCGCCCTCGAATGGCGCAATGATCATCGGCGCTACCTCGACATCTAATACTTGTTCTCGATCCCACCAATTCCTTATTAATTTTACTGTATGTTACACCGATTTCTTCCAGTACTCCTGCGCAATATGATCCAACGAATATTGCCAAACTATCTCTACTGAGAACCTCGACAGCTTAGAACATCGAAGACAGGTTGGTGATTTGACTCTCTTCTACAGATATTTCCATGGCAAGTGTTCGACAGATATTGCCCGCTCGATTCCACCTAGAGTAATGCATAGCAGAAACACACGACGAACCACTGCCGCCCATCCCTATGTGGTTCAACTTAGTACACCCCGAACATCATTGTTTCAGAACTCTTTCATTTGGAGGACGTCATCTTTGTGGAACGGCCTTTCTGAGAGTGTGTTTCCATGATACAAAGAAAGAAAGATATGATCGATCGTATTCCCAATTCGGTCCGGTCCGCGCAATGACGTCATGTGGTGCTAACGAGATTTAAAATTACATAGGATTAGCCAGTAAAAGTAGAAATTTTACTGCATATTTTGCAATTATTGCTTTGAAAGATTTAAGTGCATATTATTTTAAGTACTTTAAGGATAGAGGTTCATAAATCAGAACGTATTTCATGATGTTCTTGGGTTAAATGTTAAAATTTAGCATATATTTGGTATCAATGAAAATAATTGTCTGCTTATGCATTTTATCTTTTAAATGATTACAATTACTTATTTATTTTTACAAAATCATAAAAAAATACCCTATATTTTTTGGTCCTTCCACCTTAAGCAATAAATTGTTTGAAAAAAATTTGTACAAATGTGCAGTCTTAAACATTTTTAGAAACAGTTTCGAGCCTTAAATGACCAAAATCAATTAATTTGCTTATTAAGATTTCTTTATGCAATAGGAAACGATAATATTTTTGGAGATGTCTGTTTATAAATTTATATTCTTAACATTTGACCAGGGGCGGACTGGAATCATTTGGCCCCGGTGGCTACATGACCTCTATGGCCCCAACCCTCATTAAGAAAAATTTTTGAAACAAAAATATGGTTGTTTAAATGTTTGGACCAATTGGCCCCAAAGACCTTCTGGCCTCGGTGGCGATGGCCACCCGCTCCAGTCCGCCACTGCATTTGACTATAATTTGACCAAGGATAAGGATGTAAAAAACTCATTCAGACATTAAAAAAAATATACTAGGACTGGTAATTATCATAATAGTAATAAGAGGTACATTAACAATTATTAAAAAATAAGGCACACATACAGGGTGTCCCAGATAAGAATGCACTCTACAGGGATCTCGTAAACCATAGGAGATACAGAGATGGTTAAATTAGAGAAAAGTTGCGCAATACTGAATCCTGTAACGTCATGTTTTCAAATTTAAAAAATTCCGAATGCTTCCGAAGATATTTGGATAAAACCGAATTTTCGCGATTTCGTTTTAATTGATTTCTGATTTTATTTGAGGAGACATTTCAAAATAAATTTAACATTCTCATTGCCACTTTTTCTCCCCTGCAAGATGGTTAAATTACATTTTTGATCCGACGTTTCGTTTAGTCACAACCATCATCAACTTTGTTATTTTAAATTGTAGGAAAATTTTAGTTTATGCTTAGTAAATTCTACGTTTTATTTTAAATCTAACGGTGTATCACGCTTATTATTTATTAGACGTTTCGATATTTAAAAATACATCATCAATGAAAATAGGCACATTATCGAAAATATTTTTGTTTTTATTGTTTTATTTAAACACTAGTTGGATTTTAAAACATTTTTTTAAAAGAAACTTATAACAAAACATAATATCTAATAAAATTTATCTGAAAAATGCAACAAGTAATAATTAATTTTAATTATTAAATACAACATAACGTACCATTTAAATTCGGCATCATATGGGTGGCTATGAAATTGATTGACGACATTGACGTTCGCAATTGTTTAAATAGTTTCTTTAGATCTGTCACTTAGCTACAGAGACCTGTTAGTTTTAAATTTGGTAATAATTATTGTTTAAAAAAAAAAAAATAACTCCAGAAATATTAAATAACGTTATGGAATAAATTGTTTCCCGGTATATGTTATGGAGAATGAGGGTGGAATTTTTGAAAATAAAAAATAAT
This sequence comes from Polydrusus pterygomalis, assembly GCA_963969555.1. NCBI lineage: Eukaryota > Metazoa > Arthropoda > Insecta > Coleoptera > Curculionidae > Polydrusus > Polydrusus pterygomalis. The sequence goes on along the minus strand of OZ018385.1, from coordinate 18,121,131 downwards.
TTATTATAAAAATAATTGTATTTAATAATTAAAATTAATTATTACTTACTTGTTGCATTTTTCAGATAAGTTTTATTAGATATTATGTTTTGTTATAAGTTTCTTTTAAAAAAATGTTTTAAAATCCAACTAGTGTTTAAATACAACAATAAAAACAAAAATATTTTCGATAATGTGCCTATTTTCACTGATGATGTGTTTTTAAATATCGAAACGTCTAATAAATAATAAGTGTGATACACCGTTAGATTTAAAATAAGGCGTAGAATTTATTAAGCATAAAATAAAATTTTCCTACTATTTAAAATAACAAAGTTGATGATGGTTGTGACTAAACGAAACGTCGGATCAAAAATGTAATTAAACCATCTTGTCGGAGAGAAAAAGTGGCAATGAAAATGTTAAATTTATTTTGACATGTCTCCTCAAATAAAATCATAAATCAATTAAAACGAAATCGCGAAAATTCGGTTTTATCCAAATATCTTCGGAAGCATTCGGAATTTTTTAAATTTAAAAACATGACGTTACACGATTTAGTAATGCGCAACTTTTTTCTAATTTAACCATCTCTGTATCTCTTATGGTTTACGAGTACCCTGTAGAGTGCATTCTTATCTGGGACACCCTGTATAACGGTTTATTATTTTAAACCAATTTCGTCAAATTAAACTTTTTTATCTCACCTACGAGGTGGAGAACAATTTTTTTAAGCTAAAATTTGAAATATTTTACATTGATTTGTATCATAAATATGTAGGTATATACTTTTGCCCATAATTATAACAAATAAAAGCTGTCATATTGTCACCTATGCATAACGCCACTGCACAACGCATATTAACAACTAATTGTCACTAACAAACAACAATAATAATCCAAAAAAATACTAAAATCCTCTTTCTGTATAACAAATAATAACAATAGTACATAAAACCAAACGTATTTTATACGAAGCCCGCCAGAAAATTAGCACCGCATGACGTAAGCGGCTGTCGATTTGGCTCCGCCCACATGCGCAATGTCATATCTCTTCTTTCTTTGTATCATGGTGTGTTTCCAACCGAATATAACCTCCAATGATTCAAGAAAAACGTGAATCGCTTTCTTCGCACACGCACTGCTCCCAGAGCGCCTTAAAGGATTTTTCCTATAGTGCTTGTGCTCGATCATAAAAAAAATAAAAAAATTTAAGACCATCACCTACATGTTATTCATAAAAAGATTTTGTCCCAGCCCATATCGCATTAAACTTGCAATGATATGGCGGCAGTCGTAGAACCTCATGGCCATATTCACGCAACATTTCATCTACAGCGTGTATTTTGGGTGATTTGAGAGACTTTGCCATTGGGCGTTTTCACACTAGCCGACACGATACCGGCACGACAACGACAACGACACCGGTGGACGCGTAATCTCATGTAAGTAAAGGGAATGCTTTCACACTTGCCGATATATCGTTATCGTGTCGTTACAGGCGCCGACAGGTCGGCGAGCAGCAAGCGCTCCACTCGTGTCGTTGGCGGTTTTTCCTTTTCCTAGTTGTTTTGGTTAGAACGGCAGAACGGCTACTTAATTTAAATGATAATTTCGACATACCTACTTAACTTTTAAAAGAACTATGGCTAATTTCAAGTATGACATTGTTACTCCTGATAGAAGTTGTAGAGTCAAAACCGTGTCTTCGGGACAAAACAAACGAAAATAATAAAAATAAAATACTCAGAGAAAAAAATGTCTTTGCGGTCTTCGCTTTTTGAGTCTTAAATGCAATAAATATAGCAAATACAATTTATTTACAGGGGCCATGTCTGCGAATACCGGCGCAACACTACGACACGACAGAGATGGATGTCGGCAAATGTGAAAATACTCGCCGATTTATCGTGTCGGTGTTGCTACCGTGTCGTGATCGTGCCGGTATCGTGTCGGCTAGTGTGAAAACGCCCATTGATAGGAGTTCGGATTTTAACATATTTGGTAAAGGATTTTGGTTGTGTTTTCAAGCCACTCATAAATATCACTTTTTCGCCAAGCTGAACTAGGTTGTTTATTTAAAATTCTTGAATAATATGATGCATTGTCTAATACAATTAAAGACGGCTCATCTAAATTTGGGATTAATTGAGCTTTTAGCCATTTTTCAAACATTTCGCAATTCATATTGTCATGATAGAACTTTTTGATGTGGAAGAAAAAATTAAGCTTGCACCTGGAACATATCCTGTTACAGAACTGGCATGTAAAATAATGAACCGCTTTCCCGTGCCTCATCCCTGTTTTTCTTTTTTACTTTTCACAGAATCATCTTGCCAAGATTTTGAACAACCTGCATTTAAAAATATCCCATGTTTCGTCTAAAAATACTACTTTTCTAAATTTTGATCTGTAATAATTTTCCGTATATTTTATTAAAAACTGAACACGCAGACTCACTATCTGTGGCTGCTCACATACAAATCTCCGGTTAAAGTATTTTTTATAGCGAAAACCCAACTTTTTCATTAATTTTGATACCGATTCAACTCCGATTTCCAAAACACCTCGAATTTTTAAATTTTCTTTTAAAACTGGAATAGTTACATTGGTTTTTGATCTGTATAAATCATAAATCACGTTGGTTTCGAACTCCCATTTTAATGTTTTCGCTCAAATATTCAGTCTTTGGCTTTCTTCGTTTACATTTTTTAGTATTCTTCGGTATTATATTATGCTTTCTTTCATGCACAATTTTCTGCACAATCCTTAAACTAATTCCCAGTGCTTTGTCTACGGTTTCCTGCATATTGGTTGGCGAATTTATTCCATTTTGCTGATACACACTGTATACTAGCTAAAACATTCCAAACATAATCCACCTTCACTTTTCTTGTTTCCTGGAAACGTAGCCATACCTGCCCCCTCTCTAAGGATTTTGACGAAAATGTAAATCCAACCATATTAGTTGGCTTAAGGTCTTCAGTACCCCTTAATGTAATTTGAGTAATATTAAAAATTAATAGAAGATGATATAATGTCCGCGAAAATAATTAAAGAAAGAAAATATTGTGGCATATCGGACAAGTGTAACTATTTTTTATATTGAAATACACAGGGATCCAAGTAGTGATGGGATCACTCGAGTTAAAAATAACCTATTATTCGGTTTTTTCAATACCTTGAATTATTCGATTATCTTCAGAAATAATTTGAGTGACGATATGAGTGACGAACATACGGTTTTTATTTTCTAACGCGTCTCCAAAGTTGCTGCCCGCCTGTCAATCACTCACTGCGGCCAGAGCCATCTCCTAGCGAGCGGCTACACCGAGTGGTTTCGGTTATTATTGGCGATATAATTCAAATTAAATACTGCATTACAGGTTACCTGTGTAGTGTAAGATATGATTTATTATTTAGATTTAAATACTGCATTACGGGTTGCCTGCGTAGGATAATAGGATTTATTATTTTATTTAGAAATCGTCGGCGTCTACTGAAAACTTATGTTTAGTGGTGAGTATTCAGTATTCATAAATATCATGAGTTATGCAATATCGTGACATCTCAAGGTCAAGTAGTCAAGTTGTTAAATTAAATTGTAAGATCTGGGAACCATGCCAAAAAATCCACAAATATCTCCGCCACATTTAATAATCCGCAAAAAATCAATCGATTAACAACACCGAGTCAGTTATTCCCAATACAAATGCTGTATATCAACATGAACGATGAACCGCCAATATTAATAATTAATATTAGCATTTGAGTGAAAAAAAAAATCGATTATCATTCGGTTTTTTAAATCACTCGAATTCTCGGTAGTCGATTATTAAAATAAGTTGATTTTTCCCAACACTAGATCCAAGCAGTGTTGCCAGGTCCAAATTTTTTTTCCCTAGATAATTTCTTAAAAATTCCCCAGATTTTCCCCCGATTTTCCCCAGATCTTTTAATTTGAAGGAAAAAGTAGTGATGGTGGGAAAAATCGGGTTATTTTAATAATCGACTTCTGAGTATTCGAGAAAATTCGGCAAAGTAGTAAAAAACCGGGTTAAAAAGCGTTTTCAATATTTTTTACGCTTCTAAAAAAAAAAAAAAAGGTCGCCACTTCCGTAAAGCAACTACTTTGTGCCGCAATGAGTGATTGGTGAATGCCCTGCGGCTCGTTTCAAAAAATGCGTGGTTCCTCTTGTGTGATTCCCCTTAAAATACCAGAAATCAAAAAAGAATAAAAATTCCCTAAATTATAGAAAATTTCCCTTTTTCCCTACTGATTGCAGATTTTCCCCAGATTTAGGGAAATTTCCCCAGCAATGGCAACAGTAGATTAGAGTTGTGTAGTTCGCGAACGAACTAGTTCAAAAGATCGAATCTGGCCACTGAACTAAAAGATTCAATCAGTAATTACTAAAAGATTGAAACAAGGCGAACTAAAGTCTAAACGGAATGTACTACGCAAGCGAGAGCGAGACGACCGAAATTATAGGTTTTGTCACCTGACCGATCTACCTACCGAACTAAACGAACTAGTCTTTTGAACTATTCACTTTATTGAACGAGATCGAAAGATTGAAATCGGCAAAGTGAACTAAACTTCCCAGCACTACAGTAGATCCAAGTTCAATGGATACCCTGGGGCGGGTAGACCACGACGGCCGTTTCGTCCTTGTTAGGACTCGACGGGCAGCCATAACCCAAGCAATTCCAAGAACGACGGAAAAATGTACTAAAAGCCTCCGTGTAGAATCAAGGCGGCCCTCAATACACCTTAGCGCCATCCCACGGAACCAACTCCAATATAAAAGATAGTTACACTGGTCAAGAGTATTGTAAAATTTGGGTTTTCCTCACACCACCAGCCACCAGCGACAATGTTGTGACGAGATAGTTCCATTTAAAGAAAATGTTGCCTCATCGGAAAAAATTATACGCCTCGGAAAAAAACGGGTTTCTTCTAATTCTCCTTGGATGAGAGAGCAAAAATCAAGGCTCCTATCATAATCCCTTTCTTTCAATGTGTGAACGATTTTTGGTCTGAAATTATTTGGTTTTAAAATTCTTCCCACTGTATCTTTACTTACATTTTGTTGTATTGACCACTTCCTTTTGCGCAATGACACTTTTGGATGTTCTACAACAGACAGCATTACTTCTAACTGCGTGTTCTCATTGGCAACCAGTTTTTAGCGTTTTCCATTAAAGTTATTGTTTAAACTTTCACTAGTCTTAAACTTATTCATTATTTTTGTAACAGTTGAATGAATAATATTTTTATTGGGATGTCTATCATTAAAAATAATTGCTGCTTCTCTATGCGCTTTATAGTTTTCTCCCACAATCAAAACAATTTCAATTTTTCTTCAAAACTTAATAACACCATTTTTATGTACTTTATAAATTTTAACGCATTTTGACGGTCGCTGTCAATCATTTCTTGCTATCAACAATTCATTTGTATGTCAGAGCATTCTAGTATTCTAGATAACATGTAACTACAGTTAAATTTGCATTGTTATTGTACACATGTTTCAAAAAAGAAAAAATAATTTGTTTAACGTAAATGGGTGCCATTACATATTTGAACGTGGTTTTTAGTTCTGATCAACTTTTGTTAATAACAATTTTTGATATTGGCAAAAATAAAGGTACCGTAAAGTGGGGTTACTTTGCCAGCCGGGGCAACTTTGCCTAAAAAAATAAAAAATTAATTATCTCCAATCTGGCAACGCTACTCTAATGCAGTTGGCGGTAAAATACTAGGCGACCAACGGGTATTTGGCAGTACGAGTCTGGAGTTTGGCGAAGCGGTGTGACATAAGTTATAATAATAATAATAATAATAATAATGCCTTTTATTTCATACACAAATATTAATACAAAAAAATATTAATAAAGGTGGCGGTATTCAACTACAGCTGCTCATATAACCACCTAATTCATAAAAATAAATAAAATAGAAATCCAAGGAAACAACAAAAATATAAAAAAACAAAAGCAGAAGTTCTAACATGGAAAATATATGTTTTTGAATATAAAAGGGGAAAAAAATATGCCTAATGTAAACTTAAAGTAATATTAGTAAAAAGTAAAATAATAAACAAAAAAGTTGAAAACTAAAAGCAATGTAAAAGTGAAATAAGTTCAAACAAAAATAGAAAAAAAAAATAGAAAAAAAAAATAGAAAAGTTACATGCTGCGCAAACGCTAGCGCGGACTGCGACCCGCCAGCAGATGCTCTTTAACACCCCTACAAAAGGCAGCAGAGCTGGGAGCCATCCTGATACAGTATGGCAAAGAATTGAAAGTGGTAACGGCCGTATAGCGGAATGAACGCTGAAAAAAAGCATGGTTGTGCTTGGGAACACTATACAAATCCCTGTGGCGAGTAAGAACACCATGCACATCAGAACCCTTAGTAAGTTTATTAAAGAGGTAAGAAGGAAGTTCAGTTAGTCTAATTTTGTAAACCAGATGTAGGATATGAAGTACATAACGCTCTTTGATAGTAAGCCATCCTGATTCGATCAAATAAGGGGAGATATGATCGAATTTGCGGACATTAAAACTAAATCTAAGACACGCGTTCTGCAGTTTCTGTAAGCTATTTTTGTCTTTTTGAAGCAATGCAGGCCAGTAGACAACATCACAATAACCTAGATGGGATAAAATTAAAGAATCAGTTAGACGTAATTTAGTATCCGTATCAAAAATATCTCGATGCATGTATAGAAGTTTTAATTTAGCGTATGTTTTTTGAATCAATGAAGAAATATGATCTGAATATCTAAACTCAGAATCAATATGCAGTCCTAGGTTTTTACATGTATTTATAGGCTCTATCACAGTGCCGTTAACAAAGATTTGAAACACAGGATTTTCAATTATAAGGGACTTGCACTTACCAAATACTACGAGCTGAGTTTTCTTCTCGTTTAGAATTAAGTTGTGGGATTTAGAGATATCCGAAAGTAGTTTAAGATCTTCGTTAATTTTTGTTACGGCAGTAGCGACATCAGGGGGTAAAAAGGACAAGTACAACTGTGTATCATCCGCAAACTGATGGGACTCACAATGCTTAAGAAATTTTGAAAAATCAGAAGTATAAATTGAGAATAAAAGAGGACCTAAAATGCTGCCCTGAGCCACACCTCTACTAATGAAATGCATCTGGGAAGGACTACCATTAATTATTACCCGCTGGAATCTGTTAGAAAAATATGACTCAAAAAATTGTAATGCTACATCACCCAGGCCAAAAAATTTAAGTTTAGTAAGTAGTATATCATGCCCAATTGTATCAAAGGCCTTGCTATAATCAAGTAAAATAAGGCAGCTACAGTTATTGTTATCCCAATCCCCCAAAATGTCGTCAGTTATATTTAACAAGGCCGTGGTTGTACTGTGGTTTCTACGGAACCCTGACTGAGTCGGTGGAAGAATGTTATTCGTATTCAAAAAAGAAGTTAATTGGTCAGCCACAACTCTTTCTAGGATTTTAGATAAAGTAGGTAGGATACTGATGGGCCTATAATCCGATAGCTGTTTAGGACTTGTAACTTTAGGAACCGGCACAATATTGGCGGTCTTCCAGGCATTCGGAAAATAGCCTGTCAAAAGGCATCTATTGATTATGAAGCAGATAACGTGTGATAAATAAGGAGTTATATAATGCAGCATTTTTAAATTTATACCATCATTTCCAACCGCGTTGCTCTTCAAACTGGTAATAATTTTGTCAATATCTACATCAGTAACCGCATTAAATTTAAAATCATCACACTGGTTAAACCTTTTATTTACGTAGTTTTGTTCGATAAAGTTACGATCAGCAGGACCGACGGTAGGTAGTGAATTAGTGAAAAAATTATTAAAATCATTAGAGTCACCCACCTTTAATAATGAATTAGATGATTGAGAGTTAGAACTTAAATTTAAATAACCTATAGTGCGCCAGAAGTTTTTAGGGTCTCTTCTAAAGGTATGTTGTAAATAAGCTTTTTTTTCGGCTCTAACTGCAATGTTTACTTGATTGCGTAAGCTTTTATAATATGTCCAAGTAGCGTCAGTTTTAAGTTTTTTGTACTTAGAAAATGCCCTGTCCCTGAGCTTCATCATAAATTTCAAAGTGGGTGTAATCCAAGGCGCTGGGGCTTTAGTAATTTTTGAAGTTTTAAGAGGAGCATGTAGGTTAAAAATATTTATAACATTGTTATTAAGGAAGTCCACCATTGCGTCGATATCGGTTAAGGAATATATATAATGCCAGTTAATATTTTGAAGATCAAGCAAAAAATCATTGTACTGAAAGTTTGAATAGTCCCGATAAGTTTTGAAGGTAGGACCTGGCTTGGTTTTACATATCCTGATCATAAAGTTGACCATTTTGTGGTCGGATATGTCGTCCATGTTGATTACGGATGCACCCTGTACAAGATTTAAGTCCGAGCATACCAGGACATCCAAGAGTGACCTAGTCGAAGGAGTGACGCGAGTATGATCCTTAATACATTGTGTTAATCCGTATTTATTAAATAAACTAGAAAGATACACAGCACCTGCACTATTGGGGTTACTAAGATCTACGTTAAGATCGCCGCCAAAAGCAACAAAGTCAAATTCAGGCAAGAAACTCACCAAAGAATTTTCTAATTCGTCCATACAGACGTTTAAATTAGAGTTAGGAGGTCTATATAGCGCACCCAAGCACACTCGTCTCCCACCCAGCCTAACTGAAATCCACAGTTGCTCCAAGGATGTATTGCCTTTAGGTATTTCTAACACGGAATAATTAAAACAATTCTTTATATAAAAGGCCACACCCCCACCTCGACCAGTGCGGTCATTTCTAATCAAATCAAATCCCTCAACTCGTACTCCACTGTCATCCATATCAGAATTAAGCCATGTCTCCGATAGACCGACAATATCAAAATTGCCCCGTCAGAACATCTGCAAACATGTCAAATCGAGCGCAAAGCGAACGCACATTAAAATGCGAGAAATCAATCCAATTATCACTCATATCCCTATATATATATAGGCTCAGAATTATGATAAAAATATATAAAGCAGGTCTCCTGTAACATATTTCACACTACCAAGTTGTACCTGTGGAACAACAAAATGCGATAAATATTAAATTTGCAATAAACTAAGTAAATGACTAAATAATGTTACCGTGCATATTATGCACCTGACTAATAAACTGACAAAAAGTATCTAAGCCTATGGTGGTACCTATAACAAGTGTAGAAAAAAGGTATACCTAAATAAATTCATATATACAACTAAGGCATTGAGTTTTAAGTTATAAAAATAAGTAGATACACATTACAGGTACCATCACAGCTATTATTAACCTAATAATTTAATAACTACACTAAAATGGCAAAATTTATGTTATACATTTGAAAAGTATTTTGGCATCATCATACATGCGATAAAAATAAAGTCAGGTTGTACACAAACGGATTTTTATTAAAGCAGGTATTTATTAAATTTAAACATATTTATAAGCAAAAAAGAAAACATTCCTTGCGTTCGACTCTATAGCCCTACCAGATCGATAAAGAAGTCGGCAGCAGATAAATAAATGGAATGCCTATACTGAGAAACAATAAAAGCAAAGTCATAAAAATAAGTTTAGAGAGGTATTAATTTCTTTTTATTTTCGGATTCACTCCAATAGTAAATATTACCACCAGCAGACCACACTTTAGTTTTTCCATATGTGTTTTTAGCACTCATGAGTAGATCGTAGCGTTTCTTGGTTAGGTCCTCAAATATAGCAAATTTAGATTTTTTAAGGACTTTTTTGGCATTAAAAACCTCTTCACGAATCCAATTAACAGCAAAAGTAACCAAAATAACCCGAGGCTTATTATGAAAGTGATAAACATGTAAGTAAAATTAAATTTTAACCTCGTGAAATCATGTTGCTATGCTAAGGGTTGTCTAATAAAAACTAATGAAAGTTGAATTCTGGTTTTAACATCACCTATACCGGTGCATATATGGGTTCTATTTACGATATTAACATTTCTCTAGATGCTTAATTTGATATAAGAGACAAACAATAATATTGATAAGAGACAAATTGGTGCACGGCGTTATAAAGATTATTCTGAAGAGCAGTTACAGAGAGCTGTTTTACAGATAATAGACATAATGAAATGGGATATACCGAAGCATCAAATGCCTTCAACATTCCCACTATTTTAGAATCGCCAAAACTTACATCGACAGCAAGACAAATATTTGCATTCCAAAATTTTGATTTTACCAAATACCTATAACATGGTTTAGTTTTTTTTTTCGTAAAAATGTAAATTTTAAAGCATTTGTTAAGTTTCATTTGTGATTGGTAGCTACCTACCTACCTACTTGGAATTAAGAAATATGTTTTTACCATTTTTGTAACCTAAGAGTTAATTATTATTTTAAGAAAAAGTTGTTTCTTAAATTGCACATAGGTAAATGTTCCTCCGCTTCCTTAGCAATATACGTTTCTAATGTTAAAATATGTACTAATTTTAATATTCTTAATTAAATGTTTTTAAATAAATATATTTTTAAATAAATAAATGGGCAAAGTAACCCCTCGGTAGTTAAGCTTGGCCTGTACGCTTCAAAAACGTGCAAACAAGCCACTTGGTAAAGTAACCCCAAAGCCGAGGTAACTTTGCCAACTTTTTAAATTTAAAAAAAATATAGTTCCTATTATTCTTGTGCCTTCTAATTACGAAACTATGTAGCCAAAGGATCAAATTTTCACATAGTTAGAGGCAGCTCTATAATTCCAAACAGAACCCGATATTTTCAAAAAACCAAAAATTTTGTGCAAAGTAACCCCACTTTACGGTACCTCGCTCTTGGGCAAAATTCATATTTTTTGACAAACCTCGTATACGCCTAGAAAAATTTAATATCTGAAAGTTGCATTTTAGGTTTTAGATCATGCAGAAATTTATATGAAGAATAACTTTTTTTCGTAAAATTAATAATAAAAAAGTTTTCCATATGGTTCCAAGTGACGGAGACCTACTGTATAATAATAGTATACTTCTAAAAATCAGTAATAACTTGGTAAAAATTCTTTAAAGTTTCGCGCGTGTCAAAAGCATTTTAAACGACCTCTTAAGCGCGCCAAGCCCGATGACGTTAGGAAGTATGACTTTCCGTCATCCGTCATCCTGACCGGTGGCCGAGCGACCGAGTTTGCATTTGGATTGCCGTGTGTTATTGTATTGTTGTTTTAAGGTGGAATTCTCAACGTCGTTCAATTTATTGCCAACCTATAACCTATTTCGTGGATGTCGCACACGAATTATACTTCTTGACGTCACGACCCGTTTTTACCCGCTTGGGATAATTTGAACTTTGGGGCATTTTTAAATCTTGCTAGCGGTCTTTTGGGACGAAATATGTTGTTTTTTTTGCTGCCATATGTTTTATGATTTATAGAATTTTTTCCCCATTTAAAATTTTGGTCAAGTTCCCTATTGAATGAATTCACTAGAACAATAAAATAATATATTTTTAAAAACGATTTGGGTACTCTAGACATTATTCTTTCCAGCAATCATCACAGTTCATTATATACTACATTATAATTTTTAACCTCTTTAAACGTCAATAAAATTACGCTTTATTACCACATGTTTTTATTACCCCCAGAAAACGAACAAACCCGAACAAACCCAGTTATAGAACTTACTTATTTGGATCACAATCGTCTTCTTTTTCAATTATTTTCTTTGGAGAAGATCGTTTCACATTCCAATCTGAATCCACTTCATCTGAATCCTCATGATCCAATCCTTCCTCTGGAACATAATCACTCTCGTCACTGTGATTTTCTACTTTAATATTTATATTTCCACTCCTTTTCTTTGAGTTTTTTGTATTTTTTCTTTTCCTAATTAGTTGATTTTCTAAAATTGTTTACACACTTTTACAAACACAAGTATCTAACAACAAATAAGAGATACGGCTTACAAATTAGACACATGTATCTGACGTAGTCTTATTGTGAAATCCGTCGTTTCATGAAGAATCTAGTCATATCATGAAGCGTCGGCATATTGTATAAAAACATGAAGCTACACAATATGCCTAGGCTTTTCAAGAAGAGCCCATCACATTTCGGCGAATTGTGTATACCTACTACAACCTGCCTAATTTTAAATATTGCGGGTTCGTGAAATTTCCACAAAGGCAAGGCATATTGTGTTTACGAGCTTGTAATTGAGACATTGCTTTATATAGAGTGGACCAGTTTCAATATAGGGGTGGGTATGAGTATCTAGATATTCTAACAAAAATTTGACTTCAATAAGAAGAATAACATCAAACATTTGTTTCTATTTATTAACACAGGGTCTAAAAGGTATATTGGTTCGTTGTTACCACAGAACTCTTATAAGAGATTTGTGGTTGTTACCCAGAGCATTTTTTTTAATTCAATTTTTTCAACTAAGTAATATTATTTTATTAAAATAAAATTTAAATTAAATTTTTGGAACGGAATTTGTTCCTCTAGTTGTCGCCTCCTATTGACATCTCGTACTTCACAAAGTGCCGCTCTTTCAATTTAGCCAGGTTATGTTACGACGTTATATGCCGAAGTGCTACGGGCTCTTCTTGAAAAGCCTAGGCAGATTGTGTAGCTTCATGTTTTTACATAATATGCCGACGCTTCATGATATGACTAGATTCTTCATGAAAAGACGGATTTCACTATAAGACTACGACATATCTATATCTACAACCCAAGTAAACAAGAAGATAGGAAGCGGTTTCTACTTTTATGAGAAACGATGCTGCAAAGAGATTTTTCCATAGACATTTACCTTTGGATCAGCAAACAATAATCACGAAAGTGGCAAATTTTCTACCTTGCGCATACCACTTCATATATATCTGGAGAAGGAGGCTAAATGGGCCACCTATACTCTATATCAAGCAGCTACTAATAAGCCGCAGTCATGTATCATGGAGGGCACCAGCATGTTAGAAGGCACGCTAGCCTGCGGCATGTTAAATATGCCCTCAGACATAATGACAAGAAAACCCAATATACATGTATATATATAATATTACATTATAAGGTAAGTATAATAATATGTCTATGATATTATGTATATAATAAGCAAAACAATGCTAGTCAGAAAATGTTATTCCACTTTTAGATGTCTTAGAGGGTTAAAACTTGATATGGGGGTAAAAGTTACAACCGTAAAGTAGGGAAAACTAGAAATTTGGCAAATTTTCAACCCCAAAACGAGTTACGGAGTAAATGAATAATTCTGTAAAGTATTTCTTGACACGATGGTGAATGTTCTTTTCCATTGGTGGCAGCGCTTCGAAGCGACCGGAAATTTGCTAGTTTTAAATAAAATACATGAACCGCGAAACCCAAAGCCTAATGTACAGGGTGTTCCAAATTCGAGCCTCATCATGGGGATCTCGGAAACTATAAGAGATACAACATCGGTCAAATTGTGGCAAAGTTGCGCAATTTCGTACTGAGCAATATCGCAAAAAAATATCTGAGCTATCTTGTTTAGTTTTTGAAATTTTTGCAAAAAACTAAAATTTTGAGTTTTTGTTTTTTTAAAGTGCTTGACTTATTTTATCTGCCACAGAAAAACAAGCACAACATTGTTAAGGCAACTTTTTACGCTCCATATTGTGACGTTTTTAGAATTTCGTTACAACGTTTCGTTTTTATGGAACTATTATCAACTTTCATTTTTTAAATATGGACCTGCATTTTTTATTTTATTTTTTGATAGCCTTTTAAGCTCTGAAATAAACCATGTACCACACTTAATTATATTTAGACGTTTTGATGTCATTATTACATCTTCAGGAATGTGATAATTATTTTTAAATACGGCCCTGGTGTTAGTTACTTAATCTTTTTACCACATACAACATGTAAATGGATCCGGAATTTTATACAAATAATTTACTATATTTAAGTTTTTATATAAATTGTAACAAAGTAAAAATAAAACCAAACAAAACAAAGGTTGCTATGACAAGAACTTTTACTTGATTGTTTGGCTTAAGGTAGAATTCTCAACGTCATTTCATCTATTGCCAACCTACAACCTATTTCGCGTTGCTTTTTTTAGTTTATTATTTGATTAACTAACATTTAAATAAAATCAATATCGTCGGTACAATATTTAGGTAATAGCTGACATATTACAAAAATATCAATTTATTTCATTGCTAATTTTGGGAGAATTGTATAGTGAAAGAATAATGACATAATAATGTTAAAAAAAATCTTATCCAACATTTTTCGCTATAAAATTCTCCTAAAATATTTAATAAAATTCCTTGATATTTATTTAATATTTTATGTCAATAACTATTACCTATAAAATATGAAGACGATAATGATTTTATTTAAATTTTGTGTAAAAGCTAGAAAAATTAAATAAATATACGCGAAATAGGTTATAGGTTGGCAAGCATGTTGATACTTCCACCTTAATTATCTTGACAACTGCAGTCACCATTTATACTGAATATTTCAGCAAAATTATGTTTTCTGCTTTAGAAAAGCGCGACATGTTACGAGTTTATTATTCTTCCAATAGGAATTCACAAATTTTTTGTGACCGTTATTTACAGGACTATCCTGAACGCTTGCAGCCTCATTATAGTTATTTTGCTACGCTTGATACTAATTTAGCCCAGTATGGTAGTTTTAATAAACCAAGAGTCAAATATACACCAGGGCCGTATTTAAAAATAATTATCACATTCCTGAAGATGTAATAATGACCTCAAAACTTCTAAATATAATTAAGTATGGTACATGGTTAAATTTAGGGCTTAAAGGGCTATCAAAAAATAAAATAAAAAATGCAGGTCCGTATTTAAAAAATTAAAGTTGATAATAGTTCCATAAAAACGAAACGTTGTAACGAAATTCTAAAAACGTCACAATATGGAGCGTAAAAAGTTGCCTCAACAATGTTGTGCTTGTTTTTCTGTAGCGGATAAAATAAGTCGAGCAATTTAAAAAAACAAAAACTTAAAATTTCTGTTTTTTGCAAAAATTTCAAAAACTAAAAAAGATAGCTCAGATATTTTTTTGTGATATTGCTCAGTACGAAATTGCGCAACTTTGCCACAATTTAACCGATGCTGTATCTCTTATAGTTTCCGAGATCCCCATGATGAGGCTCGAATTTGGGACACCCTGTACAGCTGGAATAGCATAGGTACTCAGAATCATATCCGATTTACCACACTAATGTATACCTTACTTTTATTTTTCTTATGAATCGTAACTTCAAAATCAGCATCGTCATCAGAATTATTCCCAAACGGATCTGGCTCACTATCACTTTTCATTTGGTCCTTTATTTCTCTGATGGTCATTACGGACTTAGTCATATTTAGGCCTTTCTTATGTAATTTATCCTTGATATTAGTATCACAAGTAATATCTAAAATAAACAAATATACTTGTAGTCTCAGTGTGGTTCACTAAGTGTGCAACAAATGGGAATATTGTTCAAGAGCAAGTAAAGTGCCCTTATTTTAAAAAATAAATCAAAATGGCAAGAAAAGTTGTTTAAGGTGGAATTCTCAACGTCATTCAATCTATTGCCAACCTATAACCTATTTCGCGTTGATTTTTTGAGTTTATTATCTTAATAACTAACATTTAAAGAAAATCAATATCGTCGGTACATTATTTAGGTAGTATCTGATATATTACAAAAATATCAATTTATTTTATTGCTAATTTTGGGAGAATTGTATAGTAAAAGAACAATGAGTGACAATGACATAATAATGTTAAAAAAAATCTTAACGGATATTTTTCGATATACAATTCTCCTTAAATAACTTATGAAATTCCTTGATATTTAATAAACATGTCAATTATTACCTATAGAATATCAAGTCGATACTGATTTTCTTTAAATTTTGTATAAAAGCTTGAAAACATAAATAAATCTACACGAAATAGGTTATAGGTTGGCAAGCATGTTGATACTCCCACCTTAAGGTGGAATTCTCAACGTCGTTCAATTTATTGCCAACTTATAACATATTTCGCGTTATTTTTTCAAGTTTATTATTTTATTGAGTAACATTTAAATAAAATCAGTATTGTCGGCACATTACTTAGGTAATATCTGATATAGGTATTACAAAAATATCAATTTATTTCATTGCTAATTTTGGGAGAATTGTATAGTGAAGGAACAATGACATAATAATGTAAAAAAAAATCTTACCCGATATTTTTCGCTATACAATTCTCCTAAAATAAGTTATGAAATTCCTTGATATTTTTTAAATATGTCAATTATTACCTATAAAATATCAAGTTGATACTGATTTTATTTAAATCATGCGTAAAAGCTAGAAAAAATTAATAATCTACGCGAAATAGGTTACACGTTGGCAAGCATGTTGATACTCCCACCTTAAAATAAAAAGTTATGCTCAGATTTAAAATCATAGCCTCCTATCTCAAAAATAAATATTAATATTAATAAACAAATGCAATCTTTAATGTTACTCATTTTATTTCTAAATGTTTAGATGAAGGTAAGAAGAAGAATTACAAAAAGGATTTGATACATACATACACTTGAATTTATTGAAGAAAACAAAATTTTAGTAAATATGCAAGCAGGTTTAAGACAAGGATATTCAACAAAAACGGCAGTCCAGTATGTAATTAAAAATTGAAAGCGAAGCGTTGACAAAAATGAAGTTGTATTGGCAGTATTTTTGGATTTTAAACGAGCTTTGGAAACAATTGATAGGGATAAATTACTAAAACAATTATATCAGTATGGATTAAGAGGAGTGGTTTATAAATGGTTTCAAAATTATTTAACTAATAGGCAGCAAAAAACAAAAATTAATAACATTTTTTTTTTAAAAGGAATATAATAATATTGGGGTACCTCTAGGTAGCATTTTAGGTCCATTATTATTTATTCTTTATATAAATGGTATGGCAAATGTTTTGAAACAAAGTTTGGGATAATACTTTATCTTAACATAGTATAAAACAAAGTCGCTGTCGCTGTCTGTCCGTCCGTCCCTACCTATATATGCTTAAATCTTTAAAACTACGCAACGGATTTTAAAGCGGTTTTTTTTAATAGATAGAGTGATTCAAGGGGAAGGTTTTTATGTATAACTAGCGACCCGCCCTGCCTTCGCACGGGTGCAATTTCAGAAAGTGGCATGCCGGGTATTAATATATCGGGTTTGTTCGGCTTTGTATTTATACCAGCGGGTTGCAACGCATCCCGGATACACGCTAGTTGTATATAAAGGGTAAAAATATTCTTGATTGTATAGAAATTTTAAATTTTGAATTAAAAACTATATCAAACTGGTTAAAGGTAAATAAATTAAATGTTTCTAAAACAAAATTTACGGTTATTGGAAATAACGTAAATAATATAGATATAAATATTTTTGTTGATGATGAAAAATTAGAAATTATACACTATTTTAAATATTTGGGAGTAGTTTTATATTCTAAATTAAAATTTGAATTACATTTTGAAAATCTTGTATCTAAAATTGAAAAAAAAATTATTTAAAAAGAATTACTTAGTCAAAATGTAAGTTTATTTTCACGAAAAACAATTTACAACACTATAATTTTCCCTCATATTTTATATTGTTCAACTATTCTATACACAGCAAATGATGTGATCTTTAATAGACTCCAAGTTTTGCAAAATTAAGCTATGAGTATAATTTTTAATGTGGCTAAATAAATATACGAAAATAAATTTAATGTTAAAGAAACTTCAGTGGTTAAATGTTAAAAATTTAATATTTCTTTTGAGTTGTACTTTTATTTTTAAACTACAAAATAACTTACTTCCCATTTAAAAAATGTTTAACTGAAAATTTTGAAAATCATAACTATTCAACCAGATATAACAATGATTTTTGTCTAAGTAGGGTATCAAAACATTTAACATATAAATCGGTTTTCCATAAAGGATTAAGTGAATATAACAACTTAAATAATTCAATTAAATCACAGAGTTGTTTGAAAATTTTTAAAAAATCATTAAAAAGTTATTTATTTAAAAAACAAAATAGTGACTGATAAAAAAATGTTTAATACTTCATAGATGATATTGTTAAATAATTTTAAATATTTTGTAGAACTTGTTAAATTATAGCACATTGCTAAATAAATCTTGTTACTACTACTACTACTACTACTATTACTACAATATTATATCAAACTATTATTTAAACTAGAATCCAATGGAGTTAGAGATTTCGAATACAATTTGTTTAAAAGCTACTTATCAGATAGTAAACAAAAAGTAAAAATAGATGATTTCAATAGGAAACAACTACATTAATTTGAGGCGTTCCTCAGGGTACTGTCTTGGGACCAATTTTATTTTTACTTTATATGAACGATATATTAAAATCAAAGTTAAGTAAACAGAAAAATATTTTCGTATGCAGATGATAGTGTACCTACCTACTAATAACACCAGCTAATAGTTGTAATAAATGCATTTTAAGTTTAGAAATAGACATTTAAATAATAAAAAATAATTTAAGTTATGACCTATTAAACTTAAATTTAAATAAAACAAACTTTATAACTTTTCTTGTTATAAAGATACCTATTCAACCCAATAATTTAAAAGAAATTAAAATTCATGATTCAAATTGTTTAAAAATATCAGATATACCTAGTTATGATTAACTATAAAGACTGTTCATACCAAAATAAAATTAATTAAAATAATAAAAATAATTTAGGTATAAAAAAATATTTAGGAATATATTGACCACAATTTAAACTGAAATCATCAAATTAACACACTTACGAAATAGTTTATGTAAATTAAGACTTTCGAAAAGTATTGTGAATCAAAAACTTTTTTTAATGTTTTATTATGCACTTTGCAAACAATTATTTCCTTGTGTTAATGCAAAAGTATGTTTTAAGAATAATATTTAATAAACATATTCTATTTCCTTTAAATGTATTATTTGTTTTTAATAAAATTCTGAGGTTTAAACAAATGTGTTACAAAACTTCTATTTTATATACAGTGTGGTTTTTTAAGTGTGCAACATATGGGATTTTTTTTATTACCGATTTCTCAGAAAATTTTATTCTTGATAAAAGTTGGTGCATATTCGATAATCATATTAGGTGCACTTAAAATGGTTGCAAGTCAAACGGCGTACAGGGTAGGCCAAAAAATATAAAACTTTTACAAGAATAAAGTACCCCTATTTCAAAAAACTTAGTAAAATGTTATTAAGAAAAGTTGTTTAGAATTAAAAGTTATGCATAGATTCAAAAACGTGACCTCCTAAAATAAAAAAATATTTTTTTTAAAAAAACAATAATTTCTCAAAAAAATTTTTTTTTATATTCACCATAAAGACCTTCATAAATTAATTAAGATAAAATCAACTTAACATATCTTTGTTCAAATTCAAGCATATTTGTAAAATTTACTTAAATTTTTAATTTATTAAGGAGTCACTAACTTCATGTTTGTTGCAAGGGTATTAAACACAATTTTAAAATATCCTAAAAATTCTTTTTAGCAAGATAAAACATTAGTAATGATAATATGCTAATTAAAAAATTATCATTTAAAGTCCAACATTTTTATTTTAAATGTTTATTAAAAAATTTTTTTGGGAAAATATTAATGTTTTTTAAAAAAATATTTTTTTTTAATTTAGGAGGTCACGTTTGTGAATCTATGCATAACTTTTAATTCTAAACAACTTTTCTTAATAACATTTTGCTAAGTTTTTTAAAATAGGGGTACTTTATTCTTGTACAAGTTTTATATTTTTTGGCCTACCCTGTACGCCGTTTGACTTGCAACCATTCCAAGTGCACCCAATATGATTATCGAACATGCACCAACTTTTATCAAGAATAAAATTTTCTGAGAAATCGGTAATAAAAAAAATTCCCATATGTTGCACACTTAAAAAACCACACTGTATACAGCGTGTCCAAAGAAGTTCTAGACATATGGGAATTTTCTTTATTGTTGATTTTACGAAAAAAAGTTAATCTTTATAAAAAGTTCTGCTTGATGCGCAAATATTATTGACATATCAAATCTTAATATATCATGTACAGGGCGGCAAAAAAATATAAAAACACAGAATTATGTTAAGAGGGAAGTGCCCTCAATTTTTATTTTAGAGCAAATTGTTATAAGAAAATTTTACTAAGGACTACAAAACGGGGTCAGATACAATTTTTCGTTGAAATATTTTAATTTACAGGGTACCATCAAAAAGCCTTTGCAAAATATTTTTTTATTTTATTTCTTTAATTTTTACCTGCAACAACTTTGTAACAACTATGTGCAATACTATACTAACGAATATTGACATGTTAGTCAAAAATCATTTAATATTTTTCGACTTATTAACAAGAGATTTTTTGATCGTACCTACCCTGTAAATTAAAATATTTCAACGAAAAATTGTATCTGACCGCGTTTTGTAGTCCTTAGTAAAGTTTTCTTATAATAATTTGTTCTAAAATAAAAATCGAGGGTACTTCCCTCTTAACGTAATTCTGTGTTTCTATATTTTTTTGCCGCCCTGTACATGATATCTTAAGTTTTGATAAGTATGTCAATATTATTTGCGCATCAAGCAGAACTTTTTATAAAAAATAACTTTTTTTCGTAAAATCAACAATAAAGAAAATTCCCATATGTCTAGAACTTCTCTGGACACGCTGTACACGTACAGGGTGTCCGTACAAAGGAGGTCAATCCGTTAACCATATATTCCTTGAGCAAAAATAATATGACTTTAATAATGCCATCTTTTTATTTTGACCCTCATGTTCAATATACAGGGCGTCAAAGTTTAAAATTAAAAACTGATATTTTTGAATAATTCGAGAATTTAATAATAGGTAAGTATATAAATTTCAAATTTCGTACATTGCTTCACCATAAAGGACATCTTTTGAGAAAAACAAAACAAAAAACAATTGTGAAAAAATTTAAAATAGGGGGTTCCAGTACCCGCTGACCACCCCTATTTTTTAGTACGTGCGCCAGTGACGTCCAAATTATATTTTTTTAGGTAATTATTTGTTTTTGACTATTTTTACTCTCATAGAATTTTGATAAAATGATGCGTTTTGGAGATAATTTGAAAAATATGGGTCCTTAACTGATGCCAATGCTGCTTACGGTAATTTCATAATTTTTAAATGCCGAAGTGATAATACCGAAAGCAAAGGACTAGCAAAAAATAATGTAAGGACAGTGGCGTAAAGATCAAAACCTGAAGTAGGTACTAAACCAGTTAAATGAAATTATTTGATTGCCCTACTAAGAACTTATGTACTATCGCTAATCTTCTTCACAAACAGCGAGGGGTAAACCGCAGTGAGAACTCGCATAACAGTAATTTTATCAGGAATTTTGACTGGTCATTCATTTTTACTATTTCATGTACCTACAAATACACGGTTCTGTGATAATATATATCTGGATAATATACAAATTAATATAGACCTTTTTGTAATCCAATTTCAAAAGCATCCGATGTATTTTTATGCCTCGAAGGCCTGTAGTTGATAATTAATTGTTGGGAAACTTACCGGAATTTAAATAATTTTCTATTTTTACTAAACTGAAACTAGGTCCACCATATTCTACTTCAGAACCACTATCTATATCTTTGGACACAATTTCTATTACCTCATTTCGGCTTTTGTTATTTTTTACATTTAAGGGTTTGCAGGCATTCCGAACTGTGCTCATTAGAACATGGGGAAGAATAATATTCTTAGTTGAGCGATTTTTTAACGTATTTTTAAAGTCGGTTTCTAGTAAGACTATTAGTTGAGCCATTTTGGGTTAACGGTGCGGTGCGGTGGTGCATGTACTTCAATTTATAAGTTGTCGGTAAAATAAGTTTATACCTTTAATACACTAAAGTTTGCCTAAAAACATGATTTGTTTATGACAAAAAGATTCTAATAAAAATAATTTTCAGTATCACGAACACGTGCGTAATGTAATAAAAGTAATTACGCTATTTTATGTAAATCTATACGATAAGGAATAAAAAAACCACAGTCTACAAGATAAGAATAAAATTATATAAAAATGTAAATATAAAGATACCGCTCAACCGCTGTCACAATTTGCAATTTTAAGGTTGGAGAGACATTCTGACTTTTCCTCCTTTTTAGATATAAGGCTTTATGTCACCAAAAGCACAGAGTAGATCAACTGTGTTAGTTCTAAAAGGAAACTACGCTTCTGAAGAAGCATCTGGCCATTCGCTCAAGGATTCAAATTCAACATTGGTCGGGTGTCATTTTAAGTGAAAATACAACTCGTTATATTACTCACAATACAAATTCTAGGTACTTTCCATTTTTCTTTTAAACGGCAAAGCAATGTAAAAGTTTTCGCTTGGCTAAGTTGTAAAGGAACCCTTCGCGAACAACTTCGTATAGTTAGTATGGGAAATAATGAGGGGCATTCTTAACAGCGGCAAGGAGGGAGAAAAAATTTTTTGCTGCACTAAGTCGGCAGTCAACCTCGTTGAGTAAGTATTTATTTTATTTATTTATTCAATTCACAAAAACTATATATTACAGCAATATTTAAGTAATTTACTATTTACTATTGTACTTGTAGTGTGCACCTAGGTGATCAACACCTGTATGTGCAACAATTGAACGTGATTATATTTATTATTTTATACTATACTATAATCAATATCCCTATCAATATCACATCCAGAGGGAAATAGTGCAACAAGCATAATTCGAGAGATCTACAAAAGACTTTCAATATACAGGGTGTCCCGAAATTAGCTGACAATATTTTAAGGGGATAAAGTACATTCAAAAATAAGACTAAAATCATCTATTAACATACCTTCAAAACCGCTTCGTTATGGGGCTAGAGCCCCCCGAATTGGAACCATGATAAGCAGTTTTTTCACAATATCTCAAAAACCCATTAAGGAATCGAAACAAAATTTGATACATGTTTTACCCATAATAAGACGCAATAAACGATTTAATTAGTTTAACTTTATTTCTTCCAGTGGCGTCCCACTGGGTAGGTAGTTGGGAGAATATAGCCCTAAGTTTTTTACTTTTAGGATTTTTTAACTTTAGGTGCAATTTTTAGAAGCCTTGAAGTCTGTTGTTGAAAAAAGGTACTCTTGTTTCATTGCGGTAGGAATCACCATTTTCCAGTAAAATCGATTTTAAAATTTTCGGTTTTTTGAAATCCTGTGAAAAGGCTAAGGTTTTTTTTTTACATATCTCAGCAAATACTTAATATTAAAACATGAAATTTATTAGAACTTCTACTAGCGACAAGGCATATGTATTAAAGGATGTTACTTTAAAATATGTTTCCAGTGACGTCGCACGGGGTGAAGCCTTAAGTAAATATTACTTAAGCAAACAGCTGTTGCTGACCTTCGCCGAGTCGAAAATAAAGACGTTTCTATCTATCTATCTATCTATCTTATATTTTTTTTTTAATGTATTTTTTTTTAATTTTAAATTTTTTGTTAATAAAACGTTCCAATATTGTAATTTGACAGAATGTAACGTTTTTAAATTAAACATATTTTCAGATTCCTTTGTTTTTTAAATATTTATTTTCATGAAGATTTTAAGAAAGTTTTAAAATAAAACAAAAAATAATAACAAATTGCAAATCAAATTTGATTGTGAACCACACGGGAAACTAATTCTTAAGCAAGTACCAGTCATGTGTCCCCAAAAATAATAATCAAGGGGATTTAAATCAAGTGATCTTGGTGGCCAGGCTATAGCTACCAATCCACCTAGTAATTTTCTTTAAGCCAATTCCTCACTTGACGTCCGTAGTGAGCTGGTGCCCCATCATGTTGAAAGAAGTGCCCTAAACGTAAATCCAGTGGCACATTATCTAATAAATTCCCCAGTTGATTATGTATTATTATTATTTGTCGCTAGTAGAAGTTCTAATAAATTTCATGTTTTAATATTAAGTGTTTGCTGAGATATGCAAAAAAAAACCTTAGCCTTTTCACCGGATTTCAAAAAACCGAAAATTTTAAAATCGATTTTACTGGAAAATGGTGAATCCTACCGCACTGAAACAAGAGTACCTTTTTTTAACAAAAGACTTCAAGGCTTCTAAAAATTTCACCTAAAGTTAAAAAATCCTACAAATAAAAAACTTAGGGCAATATTCCTCCAACTACCTACCCAGTGGGACGCCACTGGAGGAAATACAGTTAAGCTAATTAAACCATTTATTGCGTCTAGCTATGGGTAAAACATGTATCAAATTTTGTTTTGATACCCTAATCGGTTTCTAAGATATTGTAAAAAAACTGGTTGTCATAGCTCCAATTCGGGGGGCTCTAGTCCCTTAACGAAGCGCTTTTGAAGGTATGGTAATAGAGGATTTTAGTCTTATTTTTAAATGTACTTTATCCCCTTAAAATATTGTCAGCTAATTTCGGGACACCCTGTATACCCTATTTTTGAATACAAATTCTTTACATTTGCGGGTAAAAGATTTGTAATTAGTTATGGTTCGTAAGTAGTGAGGTAATACATTATAAATTTTTGGCGCTATAATCGATGCAAACCGAATCGACCGAAAATCCGAATCAACCGGCATTCTAACCAATTTGTCTATGTCTGACCATATAGTGAAGAGCTACGGCCGTTGTCGATCGTGTCGGTGTCGGTAGGTCTAAAAACGCCCTATGCTGGTCTGTAGCCTCGTACTCAGAGCTACGTTGTGTCGCCAGCGACATCATCTTGACCAATCAGGACCGCCCTACGTCATTACCCTTAACCCCACCTAAGTGTCGCAAGGTCGGTGACTACTGTCGTCGCTCAATTATTTCAACTTCATCGTCGTGCTGTTTATTTGCAGCAGCTATTTTTTAATTTTATTTGTGTTTTGAATTTTGTGAATTTTCAGTTTGGTTTTAAATAGAAATTAGCATAAACATAGCCTAAATTAATTTTGGGAAATACCCAACGACTTTTAATACAAGGAGACCCCAGTGTTTACGTTTGGTCCCGATCAGAAAACGTTTTAGCATAAATCAATGATGACAAACTTAAGCTGATTTCCTTAGATCTACCGCCTGTGTTTGACGAAGGTTATATTGATTATGTTAGATCCATTTGTGATGCGTACCTATTAAGGTAAAATAATATATTAAATATGTGTGCGTTTTTTTTTAATTTGCTAACTACTCGTCAAATTATTTATTTCCAAATTAAGTACATCAAATTATAATATTTTAGGGAGATCATATGACAACAATGTATGGCCGCTTTTACTCCATTTTACGAATATTTTTACTACGCGGCGGCCTTGTAGCAGCAATCATGGCGGGGTTTATTCATTTTCGAACCGCGTGGTGTTGGTATATAGGCTGTTGGTTTATAAATATTTTTCTATGTAACATAGTGTGTTTTTGTGAAAATATAACTATTGAGTGTTATTTCTTAGCTCACAATAATGGATCGCCAGTGAGTGGTGTGTAAAAAACTGGATTATTCTAACACCGGATTAATAATATTAATAGTCTAAAGTCTAAAGCATAAAGCGTTGCCATTTTGCCCAAGGATGTATGATTGAAAATAAATCGCGTTTTATGAATGAAATGTTTTGTCTCCTTATTTATTAGAAGTCTTTGGAAATACCTTACCTTCTCTTATTTCCTCTTGTCTGGTTTTATTTAGTACTGGAGCGTTTGGCTTTTCGCCAAAGATAATAATACGCTATTAATAAGTTACGCCTTTCCATAATAAATTATTCAAAACAAGTTTACAATAATATTTTACAAACAAATCGGGTTACGTTTTAACGTAATAAAACACGTGGATAGCCACATTGTGCGACAGTCGGTGCTTCCGCTTAAACCCTTTATTTTTCTGTGCTTCCGCTTCACTGTCGCTGCGACACCCAATTGATAAAGGGGATATGTCGCTAGCGACATCCGTACTATCCTTAGCTCTGAAAAAATATTTTTTTTTCCAAATTTATGGGTTTATCTAGAGGGCTATGAATACCTTAAAATCACTTTATTTTAGTTCTTTAATCTTGGGAAAAATACAATTTTACTATTTTTGGTCCAATGCCATCTGCTGTGTAAACTTTATTCTTTAAAGTTGTATAACTAATTTTTTTAAACGGCAACATGGTGTCTCGTCGGGTTAAGAAAAAAGAGGATTTTCTTACGATTATTTTGATACCACACACCATTAGGTTTTTGAAAAGCTGCCATTAAAAAACTTTAAAAAGTTAACTTGGAACTTTCCTAAATTGAAGCATCTTTTGAGAATAAATTTAGATTTAAATGCATCAAGTAGCCTATGAACAGCAAAACTGATAAAACAAAAATTGAAAATGAATTAATTCTCCAAACACTAATACCATATCAACTTTTTCCCTCCTTGTAAAACTATTTTTTTCCATGTTTTTTAAACAACAATTAATTTCACTTTGGCAGAAGTTGCCGGCATGTCAATTTTCTTCAAGGCATGATTTTGTTTTATCAGTTTTGCTGGTCCCCATGAAAGCTCCGGAGGTGGACAGAAGGCGCATTGCCGAAACGTCGGTGTCGGGCCGCCAGCTACAATATCGGCGGCGTAGAGGTAGGGCATGACCGCTCGGCCGCCGGGCGGCTTAATAGCTACATAACGAACCTGGTTGTGCGGTACAGACGCTACTTTTTACCACTGAGCCGCGGGCTGAACAGATTTGATTAGCGCGCGGCATCTCGACGAGACCGCGGACGGTTCGCTGGCAATTCGTTTAAATACCAGCGAGGGACCGCGCATGGTTAGAGGGAAGCCTTACTATTAAAACTCACCGTAAAGTAGAAAACAACAGTTTTATTGTTTAACAAACCCTGCAAATATAATACGTTATTCTGATTCATTTACACATAACTTTTTATTATTATTTTTTGCGACTCATCCGCCCGCCTTCTCTGTCGGAAGCATTTTTATCCAGTTTCTAATGGTCAGAACAATATATGAATTTGTTGCATTGGACGCTATTGGATTTCTTCGTACAGCACCTAAAAACCATTTGGTTTGGTTAAGTTTATATAAGTACGTACTATAAAATACTGCATACAAAGAATAGCCAAGCATGCACTATTTTTTTTTGTTTTAACTCTTTCAACTTTACATATTATGAGAGTAACAGAGGTATAAAAAAAATTACATAAAATTATATAGGTATGAAACTTAAACTCACTTATAGTTTTGTTTTCTGGTACTGAATTATCTGTCTGAGGGGTGTCTTTTTTATCTTGGAAATCAGTAAAAGTTCGTCTAATGATGAATCCTGTATTCTGCCTACAGGCACTGAATCTTCTTGAGAAATGTAGCTTTTATAATAATAAAGGAACGCCTCGTGCTCGTGGAAAAATAATTTTAATGTTCTGTCTACCGTCATTCACCTGTCAAGTGTCAGTTCTTTCGCAGAAGCACAGCGGCGCGAAAAATACGCGGCTGGCTTGCGATTAGCCGTAGCCAAACAAGTAAAACGAGGAACGTAGTAGTGAGCTACCCGCGCGCGGGTGGTACACGGCACGTCGACTCTTTTGTCACAACCGGCGAGATATCTTCTAACCGTGTCCGATTCGAAAGATAAGGTCCGTTTCTCATGTGCTGCGCTACTACCACCATCGGGTGGCAGACTATTAGCCGTGGTAGTTCGACGCATGGAAGGTAACGCGATAGCCAGAAGCGGCCAGTAATCGGCAACAAGAGCCGTCGATTTCCCGTCAGTGCCGGAAGGCGGCCGAACTTTTACCGCCAGCTTTGGTTTACTGGGTCACAGGCTACCTGATGCATTTAAATCTAACTTTATTCTCAAAAGATGCTTCATATTTTAGCAAAGTTCCATTTTTAAAGTTTTTTAATGGCAGCTTTTCAAAAACCTAATAGTGTGTGGTATCAAAATAATCGTAAAAAATCCTCTCCACCATGTTGCTGTTTAAAACAATGAGTTATACAACTTCAAAGATTAAATTTTACACAGCACATAGCATATTGGACCAAAAATAGTAGAATTGTATTTTTCCCAAGATTAAAGAACTGAAATAAATGATTTTTAATGTATTCATAGCCCTCTAGGTAAAACAATAAATTTGGAAAAAAAATTTTTCTTGGTGACAAAAAGTGACAAGTATCACATCGTTATATTTAGAATGTCATATGGAGTCAAAAAAAGGAAAAATATACCAGGTGTCCCATTTAAAAATCGAAAATTTATGTCACACGGAAGTTCCATAATGCTGAGTCACCTGTCAAAAAATGCAATCTTATGTCGTATACAAATCCCCCCAATTTGATTCCATTATCTTAAGAAACAAAAAAGTTATAGGCGAACGGACCGGTACCGTAAAACGGGGTGGATAGGATCAGCGGGGTGAATAGGATTGAAGTTACTTTCAAATTTCAAAAATCTGTAATAATTTTAATTTTAAAGGGTAGGTCTTTTCTATGTACAGATTTTAAGTAACGGTTGTTAAAAGTAATTTTTATGACATTAAACTTAAAATAACTTGGCCACATCGCAGGCTGAATAGCATAACCTAAAACGTCAAATTTAGCGGTTAAACTGTTGTCATTTTATCTTTGCTTTTGTCTTACAAACTTCATATCTCTACAACTCTGCAGCACTTATAAAATTTAGGTAATATTATTTTTAGTACTCTTTTATATTACTTAAGATAAATTTGTGTGCAAAATTCTATACACCCCGCGGTTGTTTAAATCCGATACAGTCAATAAATATGATCTTATTGACACCGGCTGCGGGGTGAATAGGATTTGTGCACAAAAAAAATAAATATATATATATATATACAACAGAGGGTATACCCTGCATAAAAACTTATACCACCATTTAAAAGTACCTTAACTCGTTTTAAGCTATTGAGAAATTTATTCAGGCAGATAGATTTCAAGTTACAAGCTTTCAAAGTGGAAAATTGATCCTATTCACCCCATTTTACGGTATATGATATGTAGGTATCTGTAATTAATTGGAACGTTGTATAGTTTCGGCTTGTTTAAGTTGTTGGAGTGCCAGATATAAATTAATTGATAAGGGAGGCTGAGGCATGATAATGAATCTATACAGTGTGTGTATAAAGTCTGGAAACGGCTTAATAACATCACAATTTACTGGCCGATTTAAACCAAATTTAGTATAGTTGTGTAAGAGGATCTAACGCACCGAATGACGATATTGGCGTTGTTGCCAGCTTTTTAGTTTGTCTGGAATTCGAACGAATTTTATATTTTTAAATATAACACCCAGTATATTTTTACATTTTTAAATTCCACATAAAATTATAATTATTTTTTATTAAATGCATTATTAGTCTATACTTCATAGTTTTCGAGCTATTGACTATCGAAAAGTGACATTTTTGAACTTTGACAGCTTATAACTTTCTAACAGTACGTCTTAGAGCAAAACGGCTTACATGTCCCTATCTTCAATTTTTATTATCTTCCCAAAAAAATCAACTTCCAGTTAAACCGGAACAACTATATTTCCTGCTTTCGAGTTACTTCCGGTTTAACCGGAAGTTGATTTTTTTTGGGAAGATAATTAAAATTGAAGATAGGGACATGTAAGCCGTTTTGCTCTAAGACGTACTGTTAGAAAGTTATAAGCTGTCAAAGTTCAAAAATGTCACTTTTCGAGAGTCTATATCTCGGAAACTATGAAGTATAGACTAATAATGCATTTAATAAAAAATAATTATAATTTTATGTGGAATTTAAAAATGTAAAAATATACTGGGTGTTATATTTAAAAATATAAATTTCGTTCGAATTCCAGACAAACTAAAAAGCTGGCAACAACGCCAATATCGTCATTCGGTGCGTTAGATCCTCTTACACAACTGTACCAAATTTGGTTTAAATCGGCCAGTAAATTGTGATGTTATTAAGCCGTTTCCAGACTTTATACACACACTGTATATAACGTATAAGGGAAATATTATTATATGAGCTTTATCCCACGTAAATAGTTCCTATTTTATTACGTTAGGGTTTAAGGCATATGTTTAACTAAGAAAGGCAAGAGTGTTCGCTTCCGATATCTATACTCCATTCCTACTTTATTTGTAACATGTTGTGGGCTGTTCATAGTTTCTTGGGCAGTTATAAATGATTTTAAATTGATTTGATTATTTTTTAAATTACAAATTTTTAAAAGCTTAGATACTTAATGAAACATTTTTTTAAAGTAAATACAGAAGTTATTTAAGCCAGCTACAATCTACCGCCTGTCTAAGGTGTTGTATGAACTTGCTGTTCTGTTCTTTTCCGTTAGTGAATTTTTCTTTTTCATTTTCTTCCTTGTCGTTGTTTTCTGTCACTAAAATATTATTTTCCAGTTGAATTTCTTTTTTTCTGTCTTTTTCCATTTCTTCTTTAAATTTTTTCAGTTCTAATCTTGACATGAACTTTATTTCTTCAAGCTTCTTTTTCCTTTTGGTCTCCTCGTCATCTGATGAATCATCAGAATCTGAAACATAAATGATGAATACTGATATAACTATGTTTTCTTCAAACCAGTCAAAAATTGTAATATGTAAGTACCTGATAGAAGAATTACACAGGGTTCCCCATTTAAAACGAAATAGGCTATATATCTGGTTCCACGTTAATTTAAAAAAAAACCGCTCGTACACATCATTAGATTTGTCAAGGGGGAGGTTTTTTGGGGCCATTTTAAACACTGCAGTTTGAGCCCTCTAGGAAGGGTGGGACCAACCCTTACTATTCAAATGGAACAAGGGGTCGAGTGATACCTCTTTTAAAAGGGCATTTAATTCTCTTTCAAATGAGATATCATTCGTAAAATTCGGTCAGATAGGTTCCGAGATAATTATCTAATTGTGCAGTGTTTTTTTCTAATCTAATTATTTAAATTACTATTACTATGATTACATGTAAAACAATACTTACGTAATTATTTACACAGATGTTGAAAATGACCACCGCCAACTTCCATGCAATGATAAAGGTGTGAATCAAATTTTTCACGAACTGCCCGTAATGTTTCTGGAGTTGGACAATTCGTTCCCTTAGTTCTTCTAAATCGTTGGGCTTAGTTGCATAAACTTTGGTTTTAAGATGTCCCCATAAGAAAAAGTCCTGTGGCGTTAGATCTGGAGACCTAGCTGGCCACTCAATGGGCCCCCTCCGACCGATCCATCTTCCTGGAAATGTATTCCTGTGCTACCCTTATAATAATAGGATTTATTGTATTCTGTAATAAATCAAGGTAAATTTATCCAGTCAAGTTTTTATTGATGAAAATGGGACCAATAATATGGTTGCCAAGAATACCCTCCCATACATTTAATTTCTGAGGTCTTTGAGTATGCTGTTGCTTGTAGAGATGAGGGTTTTCATCGGACCAATACCTGCAATTATGCCTATTAACTGCCCCGGCAAGAGTAAATGTACATTCATCTGAGAAACAGATATTATAGACAATAATGTTATTTTCTAATATGCGATTTGACATAAGTTCGCAAAATTTTGTCCGGCGATCATAGTCATCTTCGTTGAGCTCATGAACAAGACTGATTTTATATGGATAATACTTTGCATGATTTAATATTCTGTTAAGAAGTTTCAGATACCCCAGGCCCCAGATTCTTCTGACAATGTTGCTATGCTATTAAATTGAGTACGGTCGCTTTCTAAAAGTCCAAGAACCCCTATTTGCATACCTTCATTGGTTATCGTCCGGGCACGATTGTGTTTTTTATTCTGCACCAAGCCAGTTTCATCAAATTTGCTTACTAGTTCCATAACGTATTTGGCCTGAACATTCTTGTCAGGAAACTGCGCGTTGAAAATTCTAGCAGCCGCTCTAGCGCAATCATTGTTGCGATAATACATGTTTAGCAGCTCTTTTCCTTCTTCCCAAGAGTAAACCATTTTTCACTTCACAATCACAGTATCTCACCCTTTCAAAGAAAACTTCCACTAAGTAAAGACTAAAAACGTTCAAAAGTACCAAATAATCCTCTTGATTCCCTTATCAAAACACACTAAACAAAAAACGCACAAAAAATTAGTTTTGCTTGCGATGCAGTGGCGGCGTTAGACTTATTTTTCTGCTGAGAGTTCCGCCGGAGAAGTATTTTAAAAAGCACGTCATTTTACTTGATTTTAATTATTATCTCGGAACCTATCTGACCGAATTTTACGAATGAGATATCATTTGAAAGAGAATTAAATGCCCTTTTAAAAGAGGTATCACTCGACTCCTTGTTCCATTTGAAATAGTAAGGGTTGGTGCCACCCTTCCTAGAGGGCTCAAGCTGCAGTGTTTAAAATGGCCCCAAAAAACCTCCCCCTTGACAAATCTAATGACGTGTACGAGCGTTTTTTTTTAATTAACGTGGTACTAGATATTTAGCCTGTTTCGTTTTAAATGGGAACCCTGTAATATATTTAGTTTAGTGATAATATACAGGGCGTCGATCACATTTAAAAAAAATATACTTATGGTAACTTTTTCAAGTAAACAAATTAACTGTATGTGGCAACTAAATGCACGCCAAAAATTTTCTAGTGATCTATTTATTACTTTCCGTCTTGATTTACTTGCACTTATTAAAAAAAAACTGAACCTATACCTACCCAAATTGCGTGCTACATCTTTAGCCATATTTAACTTATAATCTTCGTCATTTGAACTCGATATTTGAAGATCAACCATATTTGTCAATGCTTCATTTAACAGGTTGGCTTTTTCACTAGACTTAGTTAGTTTTTCTTTTATTTCGTCTAAGGTTAATCTGTAAATAGATAATGGGCTTTTTCACTATACATCGCTTAGGTACATCCTTAAGAGGACTCCGTACACCTTAAAAAGGAGATTTCTTTTTGTGGGTTTATTAATTGATTAAGAAAAAAATTATGTATACAGGGTGTTAATTAATGTCATGCAGATATTTCAGGGGATGGTAGTACTCGTCAAAATAGGAAAAAAATGCAAATATATGCATGGTCCAAAACGCCTTATTTTCGTTATACAGGGTGGCAAAGTTTCAATCTTTTTTCTCGTATTTTGCGTTTTCTCTCTTATATTCTGCGATAATTGTTTCAAATTTGGGACATCAACCCTTTTTTTAAATCTCTACAATAAAGTAACAAAATTGTCGGTCGCAATATACAGGGTGTTACATTTTCTTGAATCGGCTACAATTTTATCTTTCAGAACTTTTTTTTTTGGCTCCCTGTATGAATTCCGGTATGAAATTTGAACTCTCTGTTCATTTGTTTAGCGTTCTGGTCTCTTGCACTATTCTCGTATCTGTGACTGTTTTCAATTTATTTGCAAAAATATCTATCAATGAAAATTAAGTGTAGGCGAAATAACGCAATAATGAATATAAGAAAAAAATAGAGTGTCTGTCAGTCCATGAGGCCAAGACTTAATTCCTGCATTTTAGCAAGAGGCAGCAATTTTCAACAGTTTTTATAATTTTGTTTTATTTTTATTTGATTAACTAATAAATTGTTTTGATACACAGCTTTTTACTCTGCGTTATTTCGCCGACACTTAATTTCCATCGATGGTTATTTTTGCAAATAAATCGAAAACGGTCACGGATACGAGAATAGTGCAAGAGACCAGAACGCTAAACAAAGGAACAGAAAGTTCAAATTTCATACCGGAATTCATACAGGGAGCCAAAAAAAGAGTTCTGAAAGATAAAATTGTAGCCGATTCAAGAAAATGTAACACCCTGTATACTGCAACCGACAATTTTGATACTTTATTGTAGAGTTTTAAAAAAAGGGTTGATGTTCCAAATTTGAAACAATTATCGCAGAATATAAGAGAGAAAACGCAAAATACGAGAAAAAAAATTGAAACTTTGCCACCCTATATAACGAAAATAACTCGTTTTAGACCATGCATATATTTGCATTTTTTTCTTATTTTGACGAGTACTATCACCCCCTGAAATATCTGCATGACATTAATTAACACCCTGTATATACAGGATGGCGCGCTCTATTCGCGTCGGTCTATTTACCAGAAGCCATACAATTATTTTAAAAAGTTTTTATTGTAGGGTACATATATAGGTCCGTTAGGAGCATGTTTTAAAATTATTTTGATTTATACAGTATACAGGACGATTCATCGAAAAGTTACAGACCGAAACTGTAAAAATTTGAATCGTTTACCCTGTATATTATTACATATTTCGATAACACAAAACAAATAAAGGAAAGTTACTGTTATAATACTAATACCTTAATAAGTCATGAGGTTTCTGAGATATTTAGCTTTTTTTGAAAATGTATAGATCATAATGCAAGAAGCATATACAGGGTGTTATTTAAGTATGTGGCCAAACTCCAAGGGGTGCTTCTTTAAGTAATTTTAAGAAGAAGAGTTCATATAAACATGGGTACGAAAATGCATAGTTTTTACGATACAGGGTGTCAAACTTTTTTTTAAAAATCGGATGTTCGTAAATAGCCGAGGGGTGTTTGTTTCACCCGGGAAATTTGGTGTACACTTGAGGGGAAATAGTAGGAAATTATGAGGTAATGATGTCAAATTATTTCTTATATGAGGAAATTATGAAGTAATGAGGGAAATTAAGGAAATTATTAGGAAATTAAGGAAATGATTAGGAAATTATTGGGAAATTGTGGGGAAATAACGAGGAAATTATGGTGAAATTACGTTATTTTAGTATTCGTACATGCGCCGGCGCATGCGCAATACGTCGCCGGTTGCGGGACTGAAGGATGCCGGCAAGAATACTTAACCTCAAACAACGAGAATGAGCAGCGAATATCTTATGAATGCCGAGGAAAGTGTTTAATGTTCCAATGTAAGTACCTGTACCTGTGTGTTCCAATAAATGCTCGAATAAATGTATTTATCGCTTTTTAAACTTTTGTTAGTTTATTACATAGGTAAATAATATATGTATAAGGCGGTCATGTTGTGATAACAAGGGTAAACTATTAGTCGCTATTATTTAACTACAATTTTTGTTTTATGTTCTAGATATTGTCAAAAATCAAGTAATACTCAATCCAAGACTCAATCCAATACTCAGCGAAAGATTATTTGGTGCTCAATCAGGCCAATTTTAAAGATTTTTGGACTTAATGGAGTTCAAGGGTAATATAAACCTCGGTATAAACAATAACATTAGTTTTCTATTTGAGATTTAAGAAAAACCGAGAGGAAAACGGAGAAATAAGAAATATAACTTAATAAAAATTAATGAAAATACTTAAAAGTCTACAAGCAGGTAAACTGCATTGGAAAAAATTTTGTATTAAGAGGATATACCAGTTTTGACTTACTAATAACGTATACCACGTACGGTATAAAAACAAAATAGAAATAATACCCATTGATTTATTTAATTGATTGTTCAATAACATATTACTGAAGCATTGTGTTTTTCTAATACCTGTATAAGAGATAATGTTTTTTTTTAATATTGTTTTTAAAATTATTTTTAAGAAATTATTTAATAAACTTTGGCATCTATTTCGGCTGCTTTTATACTTTTTATTTAATACCGCTACAATATTGTCCTTGGGAAATTATAAAGGCAATTAAGGTGAAATTAAGGTGAATTTAAGGAAATAAAGGTGAAATTAAGGAAATGAAAGTGAAATGAGGGAAATTAAGGTGAAATTGGGGAAATTAAAGTGAAATTATATGGTATTTATACAAATAAGGGGAAATTATCGTCAAAAAGGGAAATTAAGTGTACACATTTGAATAGGTGAAACACCCCTCGTAAATAGCTCAATATAGTACTCTTTTATTCGATTTTGTTGAAATTTTACAATTCTGTTTGTAATAACAAGAGAATTATTTAGCCTCAATTAGATTTAAATTATTAAGTCCAGTGGCGTCCCGGAAGACAGTCCAACTAATATTTTTGGCAAAAAAATTGCGCGCCATTGACTTTTTTTAAAATTATGTATTTTTTTCGAATTAAGCAACTATAAATACAACTATTTTATTTATTTTTTTATTAAAACCCTTTATTTCATGTTCCTGGGACAATAAGAGTAAGAAATTTAAACTACTTACCAAACTATCAAGCAATTAAAATTACACGAAAGTCCTCTTTTGAATTTTTCGCACAGATTAAAACTGTGTTCGATAAAAGAAATTAACAAAATAATCGCATAACGTAATAATTTATTACTGCAATGTTTAATTATTGTATTAAGACAAAACCTATAATAGTATTTATTTTTTTCTTGAAAACAAAGCAAGATATAAATAAACTCAAGAGATAAAATATTGTATTTGTAGTTGCCTAATTCGAAAAAAATACATAATTTTAAAAAAGTCAGTGGCGCGCAATTTTTTTGTCTAAAATATTTGTGGGGCTGTCTTCCGGGACGCCACTGGACTTAATAATTTTAATCTAATTGAAGCCAAATTATCCTCTTGTTATTACAAATAGAATTGCCAAATTTCAACAAAATCGAATAAAAGAGTATTGAGATACTTACGAACATCCGATTTTTTTTTTAAAGTTTGACACCCTGTATCGTAAAAACTATTCATTTTCCGACCCATGTTTACATGAACTTTTCTTTTTAAAATCACTTAAAGAAGCACCCCTTGGAGTTTGGCCACATAATTAAATAACACCCTGTATACTTGCCGTACATATTTTAGCTGGGTGATTCAAATTGTAATGATTCTTTAGCCAAAATAGCAGATTTAGTTCTAAAATAGAGACCTCCTCAAAAAAGTATACAGGGTGTGTGAAATGTATTTTTGAATTTCTTAGCTTTCTTATTTTAAACGGAACACCCTTACCTGGGAAAATGAAAATTATTAACATTTACTTCGTATTCAATATTCAAAAGCGATTTCACAGGATCCTCAAAAATATTCACACCAAATTTTTTCACATATTTCAATGAAACCTTTTCTTTGACTGGTTTCTCGTTCCATGTTTCTCTGTATTTACACCTTTTTTGCATAATTTTTTCCCTTAGTTTTCTCGTCTTTTCTTCAAAAGTTTCTTTTTCTTCTAATTCGGTTTGAGTGGTGTCCATTTGATCGGTGTTTTTTGGCCTTGTACCATCGATAAGTACAATATTTTCACTCTCAACCCGTTCTGGATTTTTTGCCATATCGGAGTTATCAGTTGGTGTTGGAGGTGTAACTAATGTGATGTTAGTAAATTGTTTTAAAGATAAGCTATCGCTCATGTCTAGGACTGCAACTTTTTCAACTGCTTTTCCAGTGTTTTTGCCTACAAGAAAATAAATTATTAGTATACAGATTATTACATAGTTGCGACTTGTCAGGGGAGACAGGGGAGGTATAGTGCCTTCACTGCTACACTCAATACCAATAGAGCTTTGCAGACCACAAATACAAATCTAGGGACTTTGTAAAACCCCATGTTTCTAAGATTACTGATGTTTCCGACCTTATATGGCCTCCCCATTTAAACCAGCTACAAGCCGCCACTGTGTTAGTTGTTTTAGTAAACTTACTCTCTGAAGTAAATGCTCCAAAAGACTGGCTCTGAGTCACGTTTTCCTTACTTAGTGTAATATTTCCTAATATATTTATCTTGCTATTTTCGGATGATGTTTTGGGGAATTTCTTTTGGTAGTTGCTCTTGTACATTTCTTGAAAACAGTTTGGACGAGGCATTTTCTTGTAGGGATTAAACAAGGTATGTTGTTGGCTCATTGGTGATTGAACCTAAAAAAAAATAGTCTAAAATATGCGTTTAAAGCATTAAAATCTATCACACACCTGAAACCATAGTTGTACTTACCTCCACTGATTCTGACACTGCATTTTTAGACCTGCGAATCCTTGAAGATTTAGTTAATCCACAAGGTATTTCATCAATTTTAATATTTGGCGTTTCACTGTTTGTGTCACAGGGTGTTTCGTCAATAATGATATCTTCAGTTTCACTTATAATTAATGGATTTTTTGTTGCAACTTGATGTTTATTGGGAAGAATAGGTTTGATCTTATTGAAAAATGACTTGTTTTCCAGGTTTTCTGCAAAAAAAATGTCCTTAAATTATCACCTTTATTTTTTTGAGTTCTCAACGCCATGCATGGCAAAAATTATTTATATCGATTCGAAGCACATTATTTGGTCCATGATATGGAGTCAAAAAGGTTGTGTAATGAAAAAGTTTATAGTCACAAGAACAATTTGAACATAATATTTAGATCATTTTCCAAAGAAGTAAAAATATTTAGCTGTTCTGGCTCTCCGAGGTGTAGTTTTCCATTGCTTTTAAAGCAGGCTATGTATGGTATAACCATTATTTAAAGTAGGTAATAAAAATCTTCCTTAGAATGATATACTAATATCTTTACTGCCTACACTTAACAAAATTAGAGAAGTATTAATATAAAAAAGAATTTTTTTTTGGAAAAGCATAAATTACTATAGCATTATTTCAGTTTGGGTTTCGGCTAAATTAAAATACTGATACGATATTTCATGTTTTGCAGGAGCTACACTAAAGGTTTAATGATGAAACACGTCATGTATATAAAGCTTGACGTGCTGTGAGTGTCTTAGACCTTATATTTCTGAGCGCAGTTAGATTATCTAACTTTCAGAAGATGACAACTAAATGTTTCGGCAGGCATTTCACGATCTGTACTGGGACCGCTGTTGTTTTTATTATACCTATGTTAAAAATCTTTCTGACGTTATTAAATATGGTCACAGCGCGTTATTTGCGGATGATGAAACACAAAAATCCCGTTTCTCTTAACAATTTACAGATGGATTTGTACCTTCAATAAATTTGGAAAACCCACAGTTGACCATTCAATCTTTTAATCCTAATTTTAATTTTATGACATGTTTATAGTTACCACAATGATATAAATACCTTTGTAAGGTCACGTAGAATTTAGTATATTCTTGTACTCCTTTGAAAATGACCCGAAAGGGCCGAAACACGTGTCAGGAAACTGATTAAATTTGTGAAACATAACAAGTAGTTAAAGAAAGAAAATAT
This sequence comes from Polydrusus pterygomalis, assembly GCA_963969555.1. Classification (NCBI taxonomy): domain Eukaryota; kingdom Metazoa; phylum Arthropoda; class Insecta; order Coleoptera; family Curculionidae; genus Polydrusus; species Polydrusus pterygomalis. The sequence goes on along the minus strand of OZ018385.1, from coordinate 18,082,013 downwards.
TGTGGCATATCGGACAAGTGTGTAACTATTTTTTATATTGGAATACACAGGGATCCAAGTTCAATGGATACCCTGGGGAGGGTAGACCACGACTGCCGTTTCGTCCTTGTTGGGACTCGACGGGCAGCCATAACCCAAGCAATTCCAAGAACGATGGAATGGCTCAAAACCCAAGCGGATTGCGCGCATTCTGGTGGGTACCAGCGTTGATCTGTTTTCTGGTCTGCAAAATGGCAGATGTTTTCGGTGAAAACGCAAATAGCGTTCCCTATACTGGATTGTGATGCACTTCGTACTTTATTTAGTTGTCTACCTTTCGTTATTACCAGTGTAACTATCTTTTATACTGGAGTTGGTTCCGTGGGATGGCGCTAAGGTGTATTGAGGACCGCCTTGATTCTACAAGTAGGCTTTTAGTACATTTTTCCGTCGTTCTTGGAATTGCTTGGGTTATGGCTGCCCGTCGAGTCCTAATAAGGACGAAACTGCTGTCGTGGTCTACCCGCCCCAGGGTATCCATTGAACCATGATACTACAACCTAAAGATAAGATCACGCGCAGGTTATGTTCTGTCTCTCTTTCTCTGCTGACGTCATAGTGTGACAGTTCCGCGTGCTTTATAGGTTATATGACCTAATTGCTTGCATTTTACTTTGTTTTTTGATCTATTATTCCGCTTGAATACGTTATTTTGTTTATTTCTATTGAACTTTGGTGTGTCTATTTTGTATAAACAATGGTTTACTGTGCAGTGTTGGGTTGTGCTAGTAACAACAATAATAAAAGTAAAAACAGTTCGTGTCGTTCTTACCGATACTTTAGTTTTCCAACTGCTAAAGAGATTTGCAATTTATGGGTGCAAAAATGTTATCAAAAGCATTAAAAATGCTAGAATATGTTCAAAGCATTTTGGGGATGATGATTTTTGTGTAAAAGGAATATGGAACGGCTAGAAGCCACTGAAAACAGCTACCTACCTATCTGTAAGCTGTATCAGCGGAATGGTTTGTAAGGAATGAGCAAAAACGTAGAGACCTAGAATGGGAATCTATTACGACCTTTATGAAAAGAAAAGCGGTCAAAGTATTTGAGAAAGCAAGAACACATCCCAACGAAGAACTAAGAGGATTGGTGGATTATAATCATCATCAGAAGATGCAGAAAGAATGAGGGTATATTATAAGCGTCCGAAAAACCAGCTATTATAATAGCTGAGGTAAAATAAATTAGTAAGAAGACAAGGAGAAAGAAGCAAGAAAGAAGATAGTAGCGAATTAATTGATTTAGTCGATACTTGGTGAAAATCCATAATTATAGTATTTTGGGATACAATAAAACAGTTGAACTTGTAAATTTTCACTATAATTTTACAAGTTCAACTTTGTTTGAAGGTGGTAGACAATGAAGTAATAAGTATCAAAAAAATTACCTTGTCAGACTTCCATTGTCTTAATTTTGTTACTTAACACAACGTTTCGGTAAGTTAGTATCTCTAACCGTTTTCAAGTGTAAACGGAGATAGTTACAAGTTAAATTTCAGGGTGTTATTTAATTTTATATTAAAAAATATTTAGAATTCAGATTTCAAATTTTGTATTTAGGCTTTATTTTGACTTATAAACAACTTTGTTTCATAAACATTTTGTCTAAAATAATAAATAATGGTACTTTTATCTTAAAGCATTTTCATGTTTTCTTAATTTATAAACACCCTGTACATCTGATCTAAAATTTTTTTGTAATAAATTCATTTTCTCGACAAGCAGAATTTTTTATAAAGAATAACTTTTCGTCGTAAAATCAATAATAAAGATCTTTTTCCTCTTGTCAACTCCATTCGGGGACACACTGTATGTATCCTGTGTATTAATATTTTAAATAAACTTTATTATTATATTCGGGGTTTATTTTCTCTATTTATCTGGTTTATTTAATTCAAAACCAAAGTGTATTGAGATAATAATATGAATAAATGTATACAATATATTTTATATGACCTTTATTATTATGTATTCACTATCAAAGAAAAAATAATAACCTTGTATACATTGACTTGTTTTTGATTTTGTCTCTTTAAATAATACCCAAAACAAGTTAAAAATAAATTTCAGTAGATCATTTTAATACAAAAATACATTTAAAAGCTATCTTCCCTGCATAACCGCTGTCAACTTTTGTCACGCAGTGACGTCATGCGCGAGCCGGTTCGAAATTCGTTCGGCGAGTGATCTTATCTTGTCTGTTTTAGTATCATGCCATTGAACTTAGATCCCTGTGTATTCCAATATAAAAAATAGTTACACACTTGTCCGATATGCCACAATATTTTCTTTCTTTAATTATTTTCGCGAACATTATATTATCTTCTATAACAAGTAGTTATTATTTTTTCTTCCTGTGCAATGGAACAACCGTTTCACCAAGCATATGTAGCCCAACATAAATTAATTATATCTTATAAAATAGTTTCGTTTCATTATAATAACCTTGTATTTTAATTTTTTTGTTTTATATATTTTTAATACTAATTTATATTTTCAGTTTGTCAATAGGATCGTACATTCCTACTTACCATTAGGTGTTGCCTCTATTATATCACTACTATAATAATTGGCATCCCAATTAAATACGAAGCTGTCTTTGTCAGTTTCATCACGAGGTCCACATCCCACTTTGTCTATTTGGTTTTGATGCAAAAGAAAATCGTTCGTCTCCGATTCGGTACTATTGGCAGCCATTTCGAAATACCTATAAATTTAATTTGGTTTTAGACTGTACTCATTAATTTGAGCATGGCAAACGAGTACGTTACAAGACCATGCAGCGGTAGAGCCTAAACATTTTTTTTTTAATCCGAACAACAATATGCACCTTGGGACAAACCCAGTTGCATCATGTGTTGGTTTTATCGAAAAAAGCTTAAGAGTAGTTAAGGTTACCATCTTTTACCTACCTTTTCTCAGCGTCAGTCATCTCCGTATCTCTCTGTTCTTCCATCCAACTCTTGCCTATTTCCATGGGATCGTTCATTGTCACCAATCGGGCATTTTTCAAATCGAGCGTCTGCCAGTTATTGTTAATATGTTTTTGATTGCCACTAATCACAGTATCACTTAAGGTAGCGGATTTTGCATTGGATATATCCTTAATTGGCAATGGCCAGTACGAAGCATCGAGGGCATTTGTACATTTACCATTTGAATAATCGTTATTGGTATCAAGTGCATTATAATCTGACTTATACCAAACATCAAAATTTCCTTCAGTATTGATACTGGCTGCTGTAGCATTTAGAATACCTTTATTAGCTACTGATGGTATCTTCGTACTTGGCGTAAAGAAAGATGTATCACAATTTTTTGCATGGCCATCAGCAGGCACTGAAGCATTATAAAAATTTTCACTTTCAGCATTTGTTGTGCCGTTAAAAGTATTTTTGCGCGGTACATATTGACTATGTCTGACATAGGGCACTGCTAGAGGTGCCATAGGTTTTTCCACATTAGATTTTCCTTTATCGTCTTTTGATTTAGGTGAATCTTTATTAGATTTCCGTTCCTTGTTATTAGTTGCCTCCATTTCAATATTTAGTAAGAAAGTGTCTTTATTGGTAGAAAAAGAACTAATGGCTGCTTGGTCAGCGGTACTATTTGATGTAGTGGCGGTACATAAAATATGTTTATCGTCTTTTATATCGGATGTAAAAGAAGAATTTCCAACGTCACAGTTAGAAGTTATTGATTCTATGTTATTGGAATGTTTTAAGGAGTATCCTTGTTTTGTATGTTCGTACGATTGAATAAATTTAGAGCTATTTCGTGATACGTCTTCATCCATGGTTTTAAATGGGGATTTTCGAATATTTCCATTGCTTGATGTTGTATTTATGTTCATACAAGTGTCTTTTAATTCAGTAAAGTTTGAACTTAGTGTAGATGTATGTATATCTGGGGCATCCTGTTCAACAGAGAATACTTTGTTATGGGATACTTTTTTTGGTAGAGTTTGTGTACTTTTACCGGTAGCCTCTAAAAATGAGAACAATCAATAAATAACCTGGGAAAGAATATAACGCATTCTTACTAAATACCCTAACTTAGTAGTTTCATATGATGATTTGATTTAATATCAGCGCAGTTATTGAGAATAATATTGTTGTAATCATTGAAACGGCTCAATCATACCACTGAAAACAAACACATTTTAGATTATTTTAGAACTATAAAGCATATAAAAAGCACAATGAAATAAAAATGATTACCTTGTGACTGTTCCTCCCCACTTCCGAAATTGAGATTAGTTAGCAACTCCATTGGTATACTGACAGTATCACTATCGAACTGGACATCAGCTAACCTCAATTTTAACACATTTGAACTTTGAGACAAGCTAGAATAGTCCCGTTTTTCTATCAGAGTAGGCACTGTAAATGGCGCAGTCGAAACATTTCCACTGTCATACTTGTCGTGATCAACTATGTAATTCATTTCAAACCTATCGTTGTCAATCGTGCGAATGTCAATATTTGAAGATACCGACAGATGTCGTCTAAGGAAAGCTTGAGACAAAACTATATTACTAGCCAGTAAAGTTCCTTCCTTGTCATCGGACACTGTCATTTCTTTAACAACCGTCAGCTCCTCGTCACACTGGGTAGTCTGACTTGGAATTATATTGGATGCACTGATGGCTTCGTTCAGTTGCAATAATTCTGACTCAGTTTCATGTGGTGTGATGGACACACTTTTATCGAATCTGTATTGTAAGTTGTTGTCAAGTTTAGATAGTGGTGCTGATTCTACACGAAACAAACTTTGTGTAACTTCTGAGTAACTATGTGATACTGATGGTAATTGACTATTCAAATGTTGTTCTGCTTGATACAATGTTGATGCGTTTCCAGTAAAGCTATTGCTTAAATTATTGTTACTTTCATATGGTGTTTCTAATCTTACATCAGACAACTGATTTTTGGTTTCACAGTCATTTATTATACCCATTGACGTTGGGTTCAGAAAATGTTGATCTGATTCTGATTCGGTTTGATGCAACATTGATGCATCGTTGAATATATATGTAAAGTTGTTGTCGGTTCTGGGAGGTGATTTTGCAGTATACTGATGTCGTTTGGCGTCTAAGTCATCAGATGTGCTTTCTGATGTTCGGGTGTCGGTGGTTGTTGATGATAAGGTGGTGTTTGAGATATTTTGTTGTAGGGTTTTCTCTGAAAATATTTATTTATCATTAATAATTTCAAGAATAACTTTCAAAAATGTCTTTATTCCAAACTTAACTTTTACAGTTCGTTACATGGAAAGTGACAACATAATATAGAAAATAATAACCATTAAAAAAAATAACAATAAAAAAATTAAGTGTTATGTTTGATTTTTTTTTGCTTTAAAATAATAGAGTGAATAAGAATACAAATTTTTAATTTATAAATGTTTTGAACGTGTAAATACCCTTTCGGTCTATATAGATTAACAGTTGGTTCTAAATGTGGTAATTTGTGTATACATTTAATAACTTTATTTTGCAATTATTGTAATGGTTTTAAATTTGATAAACAAGCAGAAGCTAAGTATTGTTATTTTGAATATATTAATGAAAAATCTATATTTTTTTAAAAATATTTCAAAGGAATGAAATATCTAGCTCTGTACAAAACAGATAATATTTACCAATGGATATGGCTTTTCCAATTTAAATTTTCGTTTAAAACTAATCCTAAAAATTTTGTCGTTTTTGAATATTGAATATTTTCATTATTAAATGTTAAGGGGTTAATAATGGAATTCATTTTATTTTTTGATTGAAGCCAAGAAAGAAGTATTTTTAAATCATTATTAATATCAAAATACATTTCTGCAAGAGTTTCAGCAAAATAAATAATTGTCGTATCATCTGCAAATAGCTTTACATCGCCCTTTAAGTTCAATTTGGAAACGGAATTAATGAAACTTAAGAATAATAACGGACCTAATATTGATCCTTGACTCCACATATTATTTCTTTTTCCGAACTTTTTCTTTCCCCAATTTGAACATATTGTTTACGATAGCTTAAATAACTTTGAAGTAGTTTGTGTGTATTTCCCCTTATCCCAATACTGTATAATTTTCTTAATAAAATATCAAGGTTTACGGTGTCAAAAGCCTTACGCAGATCTAAGGATAGTAAACAGCATTTTTTACTGCCGTCGACATTAGCTTGAATATTTGTTATGATATCTCCTACAGCTAGTTCTGTATCCTTAGAACTGCGAAAACCATACTGGTTAGCAAGAAGTAAATTTTGGCTTTCTAGAAAGTCGCATAATTTATTATTTATTATTTTTTCTAATATTTTTAAAAAGATTGGTAAAACAGATATTGGGCGATAATTGCCGCATTTATATCTTTTATCAGCTTTAAATACTGGAGTTACTTTAGCAATTTTAATTTTTTCTGGAAAAATACCTGTTTTTAGAGGTAATTTAGTTAAATGAAATAAAATTGGAGTAATTTCATTTTTTAAACACTTTACAATTTTAACCGATATATTGTCGAATCCATTTGCTTTTTTTGTCTCAACTGACCATTAAGTTAATATAATTAGGTTAGGCAAATTTAATGAAAAAGTAATTTTGTGTTGTCATTATTGGGATGTCATGTATAGGTAATACATACCTTCTTTTAATGACTGGCTATGAATACACTTGACCAGTATCTCGTGAGCAGATTGGGCTACTTTTTGGTCTCGTGGGGACGAGCAGTCTATTCTTTTCAGTATAGCCAGCAATTTGTGAAGCTCGAATTTCATCAGAGGTTTCTCATTTTTTAGATGTAACATGATTTTCCTGTGGATAGCTAAAAGGTTTTCTGCCCTTGCTGCAATTAAATATGACATATTAATCGTATAATTTTTTACTTGAACAATCAATACTAGGCCCTATATCTGCAGAGTACTGCATAATACGGGGCCCCATTTGGTAACGTAAAGTTAAAGGAAAAAACATCCTCACATTTACGCCGGGGTAAGCATGCCATGGAATAGTAATTTACGTTACAAGACCGGAAAGTAGTGTTTTCCAGGTCGAGTCCTGGAAGCTTGGAGAGACCTGGAAAACACTAATTTTCGGTTGCGTGACGTACAATATTTTTTTTTAAACCGACACTTCGATATACTTACATTAAATTATTTTATATTATTTTTAAATGCGTCGTATGACTTTTCGTAACGGGCTTTTGATTTTACTGGCAATATATCGTAAGTCGCTTTCCTTGCTGCTTCCAAAATTGCTTCTGAAATCTCATTTTCCGTGTTGGATAATTCAAAATCTGAATTCATATTGTTAAATTTGCAAACTCGAGAAACAAGTTTGACATAAACAACAAATTAAAAATCAACGAACTGTCACTCGACGATACATCGAAATGTTGTTGTCATAGTAACGAAATCAAGGTAGCTTGTATTATCAAAGAGCGATTGGAAAAACAAAAAACAGGGACCGGAAAAATCTTTTCCGGTCTCTAACGTCACTTTTCCGGTCTTGCGATCGGAAAAAGGTTATTTTCTAGACGAAAAATTGACCAGAAAGTGTATATTTTCTGGTCGGTTTTAAAAAAAATAACATCCCTTCTTTCTTCGGACTACTATTGGCCAAGACGTCGTGTTTACCCCCATAGATATCAATAATCACGAAAGTGGCAAATTTATGACCTCGCGCATGTAAATAAAGCAACTCACGATTAGACATGCGCACTGCAACATTATCATTCCACGAATGGGAAAATAGACAGGTCCGCGCTTTAAAATTTAAGTTCTTGCTCAAGAAATTGTAAAAGTTGACTTTCAATTTATTTTTACGTGTAAACAGCTAAAATTTGCCACAAATTCTTGCCAAAAAATTGGAATTTCTTCTCAATTTTTGATCAAGTCGGGAAATAAGGTAGTGATTTCTGGCATTTTTAGTAGTTTTAAACCTCAGATTTTAAGAATAGAAAATTGTTTTTAAAGATTTGTGTCTAAAATTTGTTTGAAAATGATTCGTCGTCGTGTTTTTAGTTCAAAAAGGAACAGAACAAGTCTATTAAACTATGAAACTTATAAAATCGAATATAAAAAACCGCTATATTACAACGAATACAAAAAAACGCGATGTTATCGCGTATCTATAACCTCAAGTCAAATGTTAGTTGGTTGATTTTTACAATTTGGCAAAAACTTGGTTGTAAAACATTTTCAAGCACAATTTCTTGTTCAAGAATTTAAAAAAGTTTTTGTCCGAGAACTTGACCCGTGGAATACTTTCACCCTTGGATTAATATAAACATACCTAAGACAGTTTAAAAGGTTGTTGGCAAAGAAATAAGTCCTTTCTATTCTTCTTATATAAGAAGGTAGAAAGGACTTTTCTTTGCCCAACAATAAAACTGTTTAATTTAAATCTAAAAGTATTATTATTTGCAAGTTATAAAACTAGGGAGTTGTAGTCTTTTATGAAAAAATAATTGATGCCAAAATCAGGAAAGTTATCGATAGAATCCACGCTGCCAAAATTAAAAACGGTATGAAAATAAAGAGAAACACACACCAAGACAGATTATCCCGATGCATGTTTTGGTATATTTTATTTGCAGCCCTGCAATCTAAGTAGGTACACCTATTTTTCGGGCAATATATTGCTTCAAAAACCTAAAGACACTTTTTTCTATTCTTATATCATATAAAAGAAAAAGTAAATACCTAGGTATGTTTATATTAATCGAAGGGTGAAAAAGTATATTCAACGGGTCAAGTTCTCGGGCAAAAACTTCGTCAGATTCTTGAACATGAAATTGTCCTTGAAAATGTTTTATTTACACGTCCCAAATTTATGCCAAGTTGTAAAAATCAATACAGATTATATACAGGGTGTTCATTTGAAAACTTCCCACCTCGATTTTTCTGCTTTAAAATGAAAATGTGGAAAATCGCTCGAACCCGTCGATTTTTATTTCGAGGGGGACATCTTTTGCGTATATTGTCAATCTAGTTACTTCAAGCCCCTAGAAGGGAGGGGGGGTAAGATCTAAATCTTAAATGGATACCCCTAGCTATTTTATATATTTTTTTTGGATTCTGCATAAAACTCTGAACATTTTTTAATAAAAGCATTATTAGTCTATAAGTACTTAACAGTTTCCAAAATATTGACTCTTGAAAAATGACATTTTTGAACTTTGACAGAGTCTAGCTTTCTAACTGTACGTCTTAGAGCAAAACGGCTTACATGTCCCTATCTTCGATTTTTATTGTCTTTCCAATAATGTCAACTTCCGGTCAAACCGGAAGTACTATATTTCTTACATCCGGTTTAACCGAAAGTTCACACTATTGGAAAGATAATAAAAATCGAAGATAGGGACATGTAAGCCGTTTTGCTCTAAGACGTTAGAAAGCTAGACGCTGTCAAAGTTCAAAAATGTCATTTTTCAAGAGTAAATATCTCGGAAACTGTTAAGTATAGACTAATATTGCTTTTATTAAAAAATGTTTAGAATTTTATGCAGAATCCAAAAAAATTATATAAAATAGGGGTATCTATTTAAGATTTAGATCTTACCCCCCCTCCCTCCTATGGGCTTAAAGTAACAAGATTGACAATATACGCAAAAGATGTCCCCCTCGAAATAAAAATAGACGGGTCCGAGCGATTTTCCACATTTTCATTTTAAAGCAGGAAAATCGAGGTGGGAAGTTTTCAAATGAACACCCTGTATACCAACCAATATTTGATTTGAGGTCAGGTATGCGATAACATCGAAGATTGGTTATTTTGCAGGTTTTGTTTGTTTTTTATATTCGATTTTATAGTTTTGGCATTTTCAACTAAAAACGCGACGACGAAACATTTTTAAACAAATTTTAGAAACAAACCCTTAAAAACAATTTTTTATCCTCAAAATCTGATAGGTTTGCAACTACTAAAAATGCCAGAAATCGCTACCTTAGTTTCTAACTTAATCATAAATTGAGAAGAAATTCCAATTTTTTGGCAAGAATTTGGGGCAAATTTTAGCTGTTTACACGTAAGGTCAACTTTTACAATTTCTTGAACAAGAACTTAAATTTTAAAGCCCGGACCTGTCTATTTTCCCCATTCGTCAAATGATAATGTTGCAGTGCGCATGTCTAATCGTGTGTAGCTTTATTTACACGCCCGGGGCCATAAATTTGCCACTTTCGTGATTTTTGTTTGCTTTATCTAAAGGTAAATGTCAATGGCGGTCTGACCGAAAAAGATTAAATTAATATAAAATGGTTAAACAATAATATATTCTAAATTCATCAGAATTGACATCAAAATAATTGTAGCTCTGTGGCCTTTGGATAGACATACAGGGCCGTCGAGAGCCATGTCAGGCCCGGGGGCTGTGCGGCATCCCGGGCCCCTTCCTAGGGCTGCCAGATTTAAAATATTAAAAAGCGGGAGGTAGGGTTCTAGTTAGTGGCGGCTTGTGACATATTAACTTGAGGGTGCACCAAAAGCCCGCTGTGGGCGAAATGCGCCGCAGGTTAAAAAACTTTAAGACCATGCCCAAATTTGGTCAATAATTTTTAATAAATATTTTAAAAATTTATGATTACCTACTTATTTTATTGAAACTGAAATAAGATAAAAAAAAATAAAAAAGGCCAATTTATTTTTCATTAGTGGGTACCTACATTGTTTAAAAGTAAAGTTCATTCTTCTGTTTTTATTTGCAGCAAACTTATCAATAACAATAAAGTCCCTAGATTTACACTATGTGGTCTGTATCAAGTTAATTTCGAGTTTAGGTCTTCCCTCAATTTTAATTTCAATTTTTTGCAACATACTTAATGAGCTAAAATTGTTTCTTAAATATTCCACATTCATAGTCGTTTTGGCATTAAAACTGTTAATTTTTATTAAAATAAGTCTTTACTACCCCAAAATAATAACTAAAATATACTTTTTAAATAAGAAACCCATTGTTGATCAATTCTAAAATGTACAAAATTTTCGGGTAGGTTCTCCAAAAAGGATGAAAGTTTTATAAACTCCTCGAATAATAAATCGATATTAACACAAATATTGGGCCGGACGGGCGAGGACAAAAAGTATCGATATTTGATACTTAGAACATTAATTATTCGCCAACTCGCCTTACAATTTAGATACCTATGCTACCTACAAAGTAATTTTTTGTCAACAGAGATTTTATGTTTTTTTTTATAATTTATTATATTTTTTTAACTGCGCAGCCCGAGCACGGGCCCTAAAAAGAGATGGGGGCCCGGGAAGTTTGCCCCCCAGCCCCCCCCTCTTGTCAGCCCTGTAGACATAATGATTACTCTTAATAAGTTTTTTTTCATTTGCAATGCCACGACCCGCAAAATAACAATTAACTGAAATACTCAACACAATGCGCGCCTATACAGCTTTGCTTTTTTAATAAACCGAAATTGAATAATAATTATGTATGCTAGGTATAGGCAGTATTGCGTTGTCAAAAAATGAATATGCCGCCCGGCTTATCCATCTCGTTGAGCCCGCATAGACATGTACCGTGCGAGCAAAAATTATTTGCATCAAAGAGGGCCTTGCATCTAAGGACGTAATGCTTAGCCGTAGAGCTTAATACCTGTTGGGTGTCAGTAACTACCTGAATTAACTAGTGATGTAAAATTCTCGGTAATAATCTTTTGGAGAATATTCTCAAGTTAGAGAATTTTCTGAGAATGGTAAGAAAACCGCTAGAAATAGCAATAAAAAGAAATTAAAAATTACCTATTCTTTTTTGATTTGATTAACATACCTTCCCAAGAATAACTAAAAACTAAACAAAAAAACAGTCAAATAAAGAAAGATCACATTTACTTATTAAAAACATACGAGTATACGTTCGCGCTTTTAGGGGATTTCCCTGAATCACTGTTGCAGACGTAAAACACTGTTGCCAGAGTTATAGAAAATGTTAGAGAAACTCAAAATTTTAAAAATCATTGCAAAATTTTTCAGTGTAAATCGAGGCGGTGTAAATTATGTAGAAAAACTTCTCTAGAGAATATTTTCGGGAGAATTTTCTTACAGAGAATATTCTCGAGAATATTCTCTCGAGAATATTCTCCTCTCACATCACTAGAATTAACAATGAATCAGTTATTCCGTCATCTTTGACAGTCGTTACAAGTAATTTGATTCATCGCTAATTTTATCAATTTCTTGAACAATTCACACAATGGGCCTTACGGAACAGCACAAAACATTCATGGTTGAAGCGTATTTTCGAAACGGGGTTAGAGTAAATGGTGAGTGGCAATACAATCCGAGATTGCGCATGAACGATTTTCACGAACATTTTCCTAACGTCGTTGCTTTTATTGCTGGGGGTATTTATCATTGCCTGAAAAGAACCGTGACTGTGTTTAGGGAAACAGGTTTTATACAACACAAAAAAGGAGCAGGAAGATCATCTATAAGAACAGAAGAACCTGTTGCAAACGTTCGTGAAATAATGCAAAATACGCCAACAAATTGTATAAGACGCCTGTCCCAAGAAGTGGGAAGATCTTTTATGGAACATGCAGGACTATTCTTAAGAAGCAGCTAAATTTATTTCCTTATAAAGTGCAAGTATTATAATTTTGTAAACAACAAAAATAAATTTGTATTTGTCTACTTATTTTATTACTCATTAGTTTGGCATATCATGTCATAATATGAATTTGGCAAAATTTTAACCTAGATTTGGTTAGATATATCGTCCCCATATCATTGTGATCTAAACCAAGCCCTACGTTTTTCAATCCAAGCCCTCTTTGATGCAAATAATTTTTGCTCGCATGGTATGTCTATTATCGAGCCATAACTTATTTACCTGTAATTTTTGCAGGACGCTTTGGCGATCCAGATTCGACAAGAACTAAATCCTGAGATGGAGGGTATTCCTGCTGTAAGTCCATAGGAAATTCAACAGATTTATCCATGTTTGATACGTCTACACTGGGGCGACACTCCCGGCTTTTTTTGAAATCAAATATGCGGGACCTGAAAGGCACAGTGTTATCTCTGGTCCAGTGGCAGCGCCTAACCTGTCATTCCTGCATAAGCAACTTTTACCGTTAGAATTTTTAAAGAAAATTTCGTTAAATAAAAAATGGCAAACCTAAATAAAATAAAATACTTTTTATAACTATTTCGCGTGGAAATATCTACCTTTAACCTTAACAATAACTTTTTGTAATAATTTACAATGAATAGCTATTTTCTCCTTATAACTTAACTTAAGCAACACTAAACAAACTAATTAAACAGCGCTAACTAACCCAACTGAAACGTCAGAAAAAACATAACATAAAATCGCCATGCTGTCTTGGAAGTAATCCGATCTATTGTTTTTTCACGGCCTGCTATTTATTTTACCCATGCAAGGCCGTCTTGGATGTACTAACAGGTCGCACAATATAGGCTTGAGATCTGAGATTTGGGTGCACAGTGAACAAGTGGAGCGGGAGCTCATTTATCTAATGGTTTTTTGTAGGCGACTCAGGGCCGTAACTAGGATTTTATTTCGGGGGTGGGTTTAAGTTTCTTTAAAAAAATCTTTCTCATCTTTATTTTAAAATGAAATAACAGAACCTTAGCTAGGCTTGAACGACCGAGGCACAAAAAAATTTTGAGATTCTACATGTATTTCTGAGCAACTTTTATACTTATCTCTAGCCGTTTTTTTATGTATTAATTAATTTTTATTTCTTTTTTTAACGAAAACTTTTAATAAATCTGTTTTCTCGAAACTCTAAAACATTACTAAGTTGAAATTTTGCCCACGGTTAAAAAATGCTTTTACACATTTGATTTTTGATCACATCTTAGTTAAAGCGTGCAGAGTGGTCCAGAAATATATTTTTAATAGGTTACTTAAAAAAATGGACGAAAATCTATTTTTTTTAATCGTTATTTTAATATCGATTTGAAAAACGTAGCTTTTTAATAAAGTATACCTTGCTTATACCTAACTCTTCAAGTTTTCGATTAATAAGCATTTCTTTACAAAATTTCTTAAAACATGTAGGTAATTTTCAACGAGTTTAGTATATAGGAGGCCTTGAAAACAATACTTTTATTGTTAGGCCCCATGGCAACCATTTATTTAAAAGAAGTGACATTTCCTTCCTATTATGCTATACATAATACAAGTGCAATATAACTTCTCATAAAACACCAAGGACTTAAATTCGTAATAATCCGAGAGCCACGACAATATTTGTGTAACCAAAATCGCCATAGTGGATTGTGATTTATACCGGGTGTCCACGGAAGGTGGCTCGCCCCTCTAAGTTCTTTGTTTTTCAAGATAATGAAATAAAATTCGGGGCATTTGTATACGACATAAAACTGCATTTTTTGACAGGTGACTCGACATTATGGAACTTCCGGTTTAACCGGAAGTGACGTAAATTTTCGATTTTTAAATGGGACACCTGGTATATTTTTACTTTTTTCGACTCCATATGACATTCTAATTACAGCGATGTGTCACTTGTTACTTTTTGTCACCAAGAATTTTTTTTTTTCCAAATTACTTAATTGTTTTATCTAGAGGGCTATGAATACCTTAAATCACTTATTTCAGTTCTTTAATCTTGGGAAAAATACAATTTTACTATTTTTGGTCCAATGCTATGTGCTATGTAAAATTTAATCTTTAAAGTTGTATAACTCATTTTTTTTTAAATGGCAACATGGTGGCTCGTCGGGTTAAGAAAAAAGAGGATTTTAATACGATTATTTTGATACCATACACTATTAGGTTTTAGAAAAGCTGCCATTAAAAACTTTAAAAAGTTAACTTGGAACTTTCCTGAAATAAAGCATCCTTTGAGAATAAATTAAGATTTAAATGCATTAAGTAGCCTGTGACCAGCAAAACTGATAAAACAAAATCATGCCTTGAAGAAAATTGACATGCCGACAGCTTCTGCCAAAGTAAATTAGTTTGTTGTTTAAAAAATATGGAAAATAATAGTTTTACAAGGAGTAAAAAAGTTGATATGTTATTATTGTCAGGCTCATTTCGCATTTTCGGAACCAGTTTTGGGTACCTAATAGTGCCGGGTTGAATGACGCCGATTAAAATATCTTTGTGCGTAAAGTCGTGCAGCATCGGTTGAATTATTTCTACATTCTCCAAACACTAATAACATATCAACTTTTTCACTACTTGTAAAACTATTATTTTCCATGCTTTTTAAGCAACAAACTAATTTACTTTGGCAAAAGCTGTCAATTTTCTTCAAGGCATGATTTTGTTTTATCAGTTTTGCTGGTCACAGGCTACTTGATGCATTTAAATCTAAATTTATTCTCAAAAGATCCTTCATTTTAGGAAAGTTCTAAGCTAACTTTTTAAAGGTTTTTAATGGCAGCTTTTCTAAAACCTAATAGTGTATGGTATCAAAATAATCGTAATAAAATCCTCTTTTTCTTAACCCGACGAGCCACCATGTTGCCATTTAAAAAAAATGAGTTATACAACTTTAAAGATTAAATTTTACATAGCACATAGCATTGGACCAAAAATAGTAAAATTGTATTTTTCCCAAGATTAAAGAACTGAAATAAGTGATTTAAGGTATTCACAGCCCTCTAGATAAAACAATTAATTTGGAAAAAAAAAATTTTCTTGGTGACAAAAAGTGACAAGTGACACATCGTTGTAATTAGAATGTCATATGGAGTCAAAAAAAGTAAAAATATATCAGGTGTCCCATTTAAAAATCGAAAGTTTATGTCACTTCCGGTTAAACCGGAAGTTCCATAATGTTGAGTCACCTGTCAAAAAATGCAGTTTTATGTCGTATACAAATGCCCCGAATTTTATTTCATTATCTTGAAAAACAAAAAAGTTAGAGGGGCGAGCCACCGTCCGCGGACACCCGGTATAGTGTCCGACCGAAACAAGATTTACAGCCGAAACCGAATCTTCGGCCTTGGTCTCAGTTTCGGCCGAAACCGATCGATACTTATTTATACATGTTCAAAATTTTATTGTATACCTACTGAAATCTAATTTATTTTATATAGGACGAGATCGATCTTGGGAACGGATTGAACTCTTCCCACCTACCTAAAAAAGAAAGGCCTACAGAGAAAAACTTTATTTACATAGACAACACTGCCTACGAACTTACCCAAAGTTAGCCGTACGGTCCGCGACAATTCACGAAAACCGAGTTTCGGCGCGGCCGAAGGTTCGGCCGTTTTTGGGCCGACACCGAAACTGTCACCGAAACTAGATTTTTTAGCCGAAACTGAACCTTCGGTAGGTCTCTAGATATACATTATTCAAGGCCTTCTGGGATTTAAGAAGTGAGTGAAACAGAATACAAGCCTTCATTAAATAAAACAATTGAAATTTTGGCGTTTACCCCGTGGACGACGTAGGTCACAGCCTTTTACTACTAGACTAGTAACTAACCAACCTACTATACAGGGTGTTTCATTAAGGTCGAAGAGCGGCCATATCTTGGAAACTACTGGGCATAGAAACTCAGGAAAAGAAAAATGACAATAAAAGTGGCCATGAGAAAATTCTGGAAATAATTTTCAAGTTCCGCATTTTGCCGCAAGAGGGCGTAATTGAAAAGTAAATTTTTAAATTTTACATAACTCCGAAAATTCCACATTAAGGTATATGTTTGATAACACCATTTTAAAGCTTGAACAATTATGCATCATTTTGGTCTTATGCTCATTGGCGTACCGACTTTAATAAGAGTGGGGGGGGGGGGAAGCTGTTGAAAGTGTAATAATTTAAATCGCTGTAACTTATAAACAACTTATCCGATTTTAGCAAACTAAAGACTGTTTGGAGGAGAAATGTATGCACTTTAACCAATCGTATTTAGTTGTCCATAATAGTTCTCAAAAAAAATGCTAGAGGGCGCAATTTGCAATAACAATACATTATACGGTATAATTATGATACCATAATCGAAAAGTAGATAAACTTTGCTAGAAAAAATATTAAAACCGCAGCTCGATATCTCCGTTCGTTTCTGAGTTATTGCCAAAACAATGATTTTTAAGACAAATTGCGCCCTCTAGCAATTTTATTAGAAACTATCTTGTACCATTAGATACGACAATTGAAGGTTCTTCCAAACAAGCTTAAATTTAGTAAAATCGGATAAGTCGTTTAGAAGTTACAGCTATTTTAATGTTTAAACTTTCAATGGCTTCTCCCACTCTTATCAAGTGAAACTGTAAACATTAAAATCGCTGTAACTTCTAAACGACTTAACCAATTTTACTAAATTTAAGCTTGTTTGGAAGAGAAAGGTAAGTACCTTTAATTGTCGTATCCAATGTACAAGATAGTTTCTAATAAAATTGCTAGAGGGCGCAATTTTTCTTAAAAATTATTGTTTTGGCAATAATTCTGAAACGAACGGAGATATCGAGCTGCGGTTTTAATATTTTTTCTAGCAAATTTCATCTCCTTCTCGATTATGGTATCATAATTATACCGTATGATTTATTTTTTCGGAGGAAAATCAAAAAATGTATTGTTATTGCAAATTGCGCCCTCTAGCATTTTTTTTGGGGAACTATTATGGACGACTAAATACGATTGGTGAAAGTGCATACATTTCTCTTCCAAACAGTCTTTAGTTTGCTAAAATCGGATAAGTCGTTTATAAGTTACAGCGATTTAAATGACTACACATCGACGTTGTGGTCTGGTGGTTAGCGCAGCGGCCTCACAGATCGTAGGCCCGGGTTCCATTCCCGGTGCCGGCAACGTCGATGTTAAATTTGGAATTTGGTTTAAGAGGTGGCGCCGTCTTTCGGAAGAGACGTTAAACTGTGGGCCCCGTGTCATGGATGTTGGCACGTTAAAGAACCCTACCCTCGACAAAGAGGGATTCGGCAAAAATTACCAGATAGTGTGTGACAAATTCCCTGGCGTCGGTGATTGGCCTCGTTGCGGAAAAAGGCCGACGTAAAATAAATAATTAAAAAAAAAAAAAATGATTACACTTTCAACAGCTTCCCCCACTCTTATTAAAGTCGGTACGCCAATGAGCATAAGACCAAAATGATGCATAATTGTCCAAGCTTTAAAATGGTGTTATCAAACATATACCTTAATGTGGAATTGTCGGAGTTATGTAAAATTTAAAAACTTACTTTTCAATTACGCCCTCTTGCGGCCAAATGCGGAACTTGAAATGATTTCCAGAATTCTCTCATGGCCACTTTTATTATCATTTTTCTTTTCCTGAGTTTCTATGCCCGGTAGTTTCCGAGATATGGCCGCTCTTCGACCTTAATGAAACACCCTGTATAACATAACCGAGTAACCGAGAAACAAATGAAAATGACAGTTGAATTTTTGATATTTAGACATCTTGTCATGATTTGACAAACAGAAGTAACCTAAAAGTATCTATACCGATGTCACGTCCTGTAATAAACTACACCATTTTCTCTTCTGCTAAAACCATCAGCATTAAATACATTTTCTCCACGACCATTACTGAATGCAATAATTCCAAAATCATTTTTGATAATAGAATGTAAAAATTCTCGCTCTTGAGTTGAAATATTTATTCTGAAACACTTGCTTCTTATGCATTTTGCGTGTATTTTCATTTCATAACAAGATACGGAATGAATATTCTGTAATTGATATAATAAACGACATAGGACATAGGTTGCCATGAATTTCGAAACTGCCAGTGTCAGATAAAAATGGCCGCGTTGTAATAATTATTTTCAGACAAATTTTAGTGCAAGTCAAAAAATGAATGAAAAATCGGATGAATCAGATATGGAACTGGATGGTCGTGGAGAAAATACAGTCTGCTACTCGGTTAGAATGAAAATTCGATACTCGCATCGAATTTTCATTCCAACCTTGTTACAGAATCTACTATTCTGTCTCCTAATGATGAACGTTTCTACGTTCGAAACATGTAGAGGCCCCTAAAGAATTTTTATTCTATTCAATTTTGTGGATGAAGACTTTTAGTTTTTTCTTTCTTTCCCATACTTTCAACTCCACTTTAAGCATGAACTGTTTCTTCAAATCCAAAGATATATTTTTTTTTAATTATATTCACTGTCTCAACATGTGGACGTGAGCAACAATTTAACCTTTATCTTTTAAAAATGTTTGATTTGTTAATTAATTTCATTATATTCAAATTAACCGCTTGTGGGGTTGTGATGTCAGAATTTGGGCTTTAACCCTCAGTAGGTACCCCACAAACCACCTGTTACAGTATTTTTATTGTGATATCTTCACATTACTTCCACGAATGACTAATTTTATTTCTATAATGTCTTACAGACATACTTAAAAAGTTTTATAAAAAATGTTCTCAATTTTCTTCATATTATGTCACTTCTACACATCAATTTTTTTAATGCCATAAAAGCTCCATTAAGGTTCTACACCATTTTCTTTTCTGCTAAAACCATCAGCATTAAATAAATTTTATGTCTCCTGATGATGAACGTTTCTACGTTCTAAACATGTAGAAACCCCTAAAGAATTTTTATTCTATTAAATTTTGAGGATGAGGAATTTTAGTTTTTTCTTTCTTTCCCAAATATCTTTGGTATTATCTTATTATTACTAGTCATTGTGTTAACCATTGCATTAACAGTGCAATAAACATTGCAGTGTAAAATATGCGCGCACTGTTACGTTGATAACACTAGTTTTTTAGCTGTTATATTTTATAATTTTTATATTTTGGCACAAATAAGCGATATAAACGTTTCAAACGAATATGTTTGACGAAATGGGTTTTTTTTATCTCTACAAATTAGTTTGACCATAATAAGGGAAAACATGCGTATTTTAAAGTTGATCTGCAATTTTCGGGTATCGGGAAAATTACCTGTTTTTAAATACCATGCTTTGACATGAAATAAGCGTCAGCTGATATTTATAATATAAAATCGTAAAAATAAAGCAAAAATTGTTTTTTTTAGTCAGAATTCGTGGCACCATATAAGTGGATAGTTGTAGATAAAGCATGTCATGCGCGTTTAATGTACCGTGCGAGCAAAAATTATTTGCATCAAAGAGGGCTTGGATTAAAAAAACGTGGGGCTTGGTATAGATTACAATGATATGGAGACGATATATCTAACCAAATCTAGGTTAAAATTTTGTAAAATTCATATTATGACATGCTATGCCAAACTAATGAGTAATAAAATAAGTAGACAAATACAAATTTATTTTTGTTGTTTACAAAATTAACAAAGTAAGAATATACAGAAAGAAAAATAATTACATAAATTGCTGAAATTGTCCACCTCCATGCTCCAAGCATAAATTCACACGTCTCTTCATATTTTCTAAAGTGTTGACCAGCATCTCTGAAGAAATGTTACCACATTCTTGGATAATCCTTTCTTGTAATTGTTCTAAATTTGCAACTGGTGTTTTAAAAATAGTGTTCTTTAAATGAGGAAAAACGAAGTAATCCATTACCGTTAAACAAGGTGATCTAGGTGGGAATTCAATGTCTGATCAAAAACTGATCAATCTGTCGTCGAAAAAATTGCGTAAGTAGTTAATAGCTTAGGCGGCTGTATGGGCGGTTGCACCGTCCTGTTGAAAATATCCAAAACGTAGTTCTTCGTCAAGTAATTGCTCCACAAATGGATTCAAAATATTGTCTCTGTGCTGTAACTGTGTCATGGAAAAAAATAGGACCAACAATTCTTCTTCGGGAAACATCTAACCAGACACCAATTTTTTGAGGGTGCAATGTGGACTTTCACTTGGGATTTTCACTACTCCACATGCGTGTATTCTGAGAATTCACATAACCGGAGAGGTGGAACCAGGCTTCATCCGAAAAAAAGCCAGGTCTAATAAATTATTTCTTTCCAATAAATTGTGGGTAAACCATTGAGAGTAATTCCTGCGTCTTTCAAAATCTGCGGCTTGTATTTCTTGGAATACTTGCACTTTATAAGGAAACAAATTTAGCTGCTTCTTAAGAATAGTCCTGCATGTTCCATAAGAACTTCCCACTTCTTGAGACAGGCGTCTTATACAATTTGTTGGCGTATTTTGCATTATTTCACGAAAGTTTGCAACAAGTTCTTCTGTTCTTATAGATGGTCTTCCTGCTCCGTTTTTGTGTTGATTCTTTTCAGGCAATGATAAAAATCCCCAGCAATAAAAGCAACGTTAGGAAAATGTTCGTGAAAATCGTCCATGCACAAACCCGGATTGTATTGCCACTCACAATTTGCTCTAACCCCGTTTCGAAAATACGCTTCAACCATGAATGTTTTGTGCTGTTCCGAAAAGCCCATTGTGTGAATTATTCAAGAAATTGGAAAAATTAGCGATGAATCAAATTACTTGTAACGACTGTCAAAGATGACGGAATAACTTATTGATTGTTAATTCAGGTAGTTACTGACACCCAACAGGTATTAAGCTCTACGGCTAAGCATAACGTCCTTAAATGCAAGGCCCTCTTTGATGCAAATAATTTTTGCTCACACTACTGAGTATGCGAAAAAGTCAGTAAAAGGGGTCTAAACCAACCAAATAAACTGGGGAAGAAGAAAAAACCCTTCTAAAAAGAAGGTGTCGAGAGTTATTTAAAGTTTTTTATAAAACTTTTAAAGTATGTCTGTAAGACATTATAGAGATAAAATTAGTCATTTGTGAAAATAATGTGAAAATATCACAATGAAAATACTGTCTAACAGGTGGTTTGTGGGGTACTGAAGGTTAAAGCCCAGTAGCGGTTAATTTGAATATAATGGAAATTAATTAACAAATTAAATATTTTTAAAAAGATAAAGGTTAAATTGTTGATAATAAAAATAAAGCGTCAGCTGATATTTAAAATATAAAAGCGTCGAAATAATGCAAAAATTGGTGTTTTCTTAGTCAGAATTTTGTCGACGTTGTGGTCTAGTGGTTAGCGCAGCAGCCTCACAGATCGTAGGCCCGAGTTCCATTCCCGGTGCCGGCAATGTCGATGTTAAATTTGGAATTTGGTTTAAGAGGTGGCGCCGTCTTTCGGAAGAGACGTTAAACTGTGGGCCCCGTGTCATGGATGTTGGCACGTTAAAGAACCCTGCCTTCGACAAAGAGGGATTCGGCAAAATTACCAGATAGTGTGTGACAAATTCCCTGGCGTCGGTGATTGGCCTCGTTGCGGAAAAAGGCCGACGTAAAATAAATAAATAAATAGTCAGAATTTAAAATTCGTGGCACCGTATAAGTGGAAAGTTGTAGATAAAGCATGTAATGCGCGTTTAATGTATCATTATACACTAGGATGATTATGGCCTACATTAAACGCTCGTTAAATAATATATTTTGGGTATTACCATTTAAGTAAAAATACACCAATTCCATAAAAATTTACACTTTATTCATGTAACCACTTAAGTGTTTTAATAAAAATCATAAATTAATCGGTATAAACTTAAAATGCGTATAAAAAGTATCGAGTCATCCCGTATTTATAAATCGACGAAAAAAACCTAAAAATAATATATACAATGCTTTTTCTGAAAGGAGTTTTCAAAATTAGCTATATTTATATACTTAGCTTATAATTTTGAAAGCACCCTGTGTTCCAAATTATTTTGGCAACATGCCAATAAATTAAGCCTATTGGCTACCAAATCCAGAAATATGTCCATTTAATTATTTTATTAAGTTTTAAAATTATGCAGCTTAAATTAATAAATTACTGACCCTGTATAAAAATGTACCCGCACATTCTTTAAAGGCAATTAAAACGTTAATAATGCAGGCACCGGGTGTCCAGTTTCCGATGTTTTTACAGAGTAGCTGCCTAAAGACCCAGCGATGACCGTCAACATGTAAATTAACCATTAAGCTATTAGTACCTTGAAGATAAAATTTGTCGATAATGAGCTTTTGTAATAAGGTATGGTTGGATATCTGGCACATTTTAAAAATATTTTAAATTATACAGGGTGCGCCCAAAAAGTAGGGTGTCATAAAGTTAAATTTTTTTAAATGGAA
The DNA here is from genome assembly GCA_963969555.1 of Polydrusus pterygomalis. NCBI lineage: Eukaryota > Metazoa > Arthropoda > Insecta > Coleoptera > Curculionidae > Polydrusus > Polydrusus pterygomalis. The sequence goes on along the minus strand of OZ018385.1, from coordinate 18,058,965 downwards.
CACCCTATATTTGAATACATTTATTAATTCTACGTGTTATTTCATACATTTTCATTAATGGTTTAATATACGAAAAAGTTATAGTTTTTTTAGATAATTCGATTTATAATAAAAATTTTGCATTTGCAAGCATCTCGTTGTTGTGAAAATGGTACTTAAATTTTTACACTAAGCGATTCATAATTTTTATACTTACTAAGTAAAGTGAAAAATACATATTCACTATGAAATATTTGACATCTCATTTACAGGGTGTTTACTTTCTAGGACCAAAGTCAGAAAACTTCTAATTGAAAAATATCCCTTTTATTAAATGGAACACCCTATATATTTTTCTGTCATCTTATAGCTCGTCATAAATTCGTCAACTCTCGTAAAGAACGTCCTTTCTCTATCTCTAAAAGTTTTTGAAGTATTTTGATATTTCGAGATTTAATGTCCTCGTTATAGCATTTTTTGTCAATGGATCACAGTAGCCATGGGAAATTAATGAAAATAATGGCAGTGGATGACATTAAGAATCAGATCAATGTAAAAATTAAGACGTTTTACTGCAAAGTTTATTGTTCAGTCATTTTATAAGTTAGTACTCAAAATGAATTTTTCGAAAAATAAATTAATCGATATGATTTATGTTTTGGGCGAGGCGGATAAAAAGTGTCTTTTGGTTGAACAACTATACATGATGAAATATCCCGAGCGGCGAACACTCAGTCCTCGAAGTTTTCAAAATTTAATGGAAAAGTTTGATTCAACAGGCGTGATCCATTGACAAAAAAATGCTATAACGAGGACATTAAATCTCGAAATATCAAAATATTTTTTCACGAAAGTTGAAGAGTTTATGACGAGCTATAAGATGACAGAAAGATATATAGGGTGTTCCATTTAATAAAAGTGATATTTTTCAATTAGAATTTTTCTGACTTTGATCCTAGAAAGTAAACACCCTGTAAATGAGACGTCAAATATTTCATAGTGAATATGTATTTTTCACTTTACTTAGTAAGTATAAAAATTATGAATCGCTTAGTGTGAAAATTTAAGTAGCATTTTCACAACAACGAAATGCTTGCAAATGCAAAATTTTTATTATAAATCGAATTATCTATAAAACTATAACTTTTTCGTATATTAAACCATTAATACAAATGTATCGAATAACACGTAGAATTAATAAATGTATTTAAAAATCAATTAAAAAACGTAGCTTTATGACACCGAACTTTTTGAACGCACCCTGTATAATTCAAAATATTTTTAAAATGTGCCAGATATCCAACCATACCTTATTACAAAAGCTCATTATCGAAAAATCTTGTCTTCAAGGCATAAATTTACTCCGCGCAATCTCACCCGGTACATCTCAAAGTATATCGTCTTGACTTTTGCTACCTATTTTAATAAAACCTCATCGTTGTATACCTAAAAGGTCTACAGGGTGACATATTTACAATTTTAATAATGTTACTAACTGGTTTACCATTATTTTGTATAGAAATGTTGTTCTTGTTATCAAGAGCAGGTAGGTCCACCCTGTATTCGACAAGTTTATGACGTTTGCAATTGTTATTTAGGTTAGGCAGCCTTGTTAATTGACCCCAAGGACGGGCCTGGGGCAATTAGGATATATAATCAGTCAGTCTTGAGATACTCTGTGTATTGTGCGTTTGGAAAATTTGTGTTTTAAGGTCGGAGTATCAACATGCTTGCCAACCTATAACCTATTTTGCGTAGATTTATTTGTTTTCTAGCTTTTACACAAAATTTAAATAAAATCAGTATCGACTTGATATTCTATAGGTAATAATTGATATATTTAATAAATATCAAGGAATTTCATAACTTATTTTAGGAGAATAGTATAGCGAAAAATACCGGGTAAGATTTTTTTTAGCATTATTATGTCATTGTTCTTTCACTATACAATTCTCCCAAAATTAGCAAGGAAATAAATAGATATTTTTGTAATATATCAGATATTACCTAAGTAATGTGCCGACAATACTGATTTTATTTAAATGTTAGTATCGTTTTACACAGTAGCAAATTTGACGATAAATTTAAGCAGAAATTTGTTTACAACTAAATTTTAACGTGTAATACACACTTTACAAATTTTATTACAAAAATATTATAATATTTTACGAAACTATAGAAACATTTCTATATTTTATCAAAAAAAGTAATAAAAGTGCGCCAAAATATGCGCAGTACTTTAAAATAACACTTGTCAAAATCTTTTAAGAAAAGCCAAAAAAGAAAGGTTACGTTTGATTGAAATTGGCATTCGGAGGTTATATTTGCTATTTCCTAAATGACTTGTATTGTATTGTATGTCTTTTGGCTCTGCTACGAGGAAATTTGCCAGCTCATTCCTAAATGACTTTATTTTTATTTACCGAAAAGCTGGGTTAGATATGAATTGACATTGACATTTAACAATGAGTCACTGGTTTTTAGTACGCATGATTTCTTGCAAAAATTGCATCCAAATTTGTTACTGTGTCATACACATTAAAATTCCATGTAATTTTGTACATATTTTTGTTAAAAATGTTTACTAATAAAATTTATCATAAATTTTAGCACAAAATTTGTGTTAAAATTACGTCTAAAACGGCACTAAGTCAATAAAATAACTTGAAAAAATAACGCGAAATAGGTTATAGGTTGGTAATGGATTAAATGACATTGAGAATGCCACCTTAATTCTGTCGTGCATAGAAATATTAGTGTTCAACTAGTTTTTTATTATGTGGCACCCGTGGGAAAATTATCGCTCTGCATCTAGTAGAAGAAAACGAAATCACTTATCATTGGATGCAAAACAAATTGTTAAGAATGTGTATGAATCATTATTAAATAGAGGATTTATCAAGCAAGATGCTTTGAAGAAAAGGGAAAATGTTTTAAAATTACCGTTTAAAAAATATCCCCGACAATAGCGTGGTTATAATGTGTTAACAAAGTTATAACAGTCGTTTTGCTATATAGAGCGCCAAACAGATCAAGTACTAAAACTGATGAAAGATTATTTATTAAAAAATGATATTTATTTTGAATTTAGTTAAAAAAAAGAACCCTTTTTATTAAAATGGGTTTAATCCGTCGTCATTGATTTCTTCTCCTAAAATACCTGTTAGCCTGTTGTAAACAATAAATTTTAGCTAGAAATTTGTATTTTGTTAGTTGTCAAAAAGGCAAAACGATATACATTGAAATATGCTTTAAAAGGTATTTTTATCAAACATGTTGTATAAACAAACAAGTCGCAGCGGATGGGTTATCGGTTGTAACACACAGTAAAGGCTTTAAATAGGCTGTGACGTTATACATGCTGTATTTAGAGGATTTTAGCTTTTACAGAAAGCTACCTAGAAGTTCTTACGTCCTTACCAGTTCTGAATGATATTAATCCTTCGTCAGTGTCGTTTCATTATTGTAAAAGTATAAAAGAACCTCTAGGGTGTCACAAGGCTCTAATTTGGGCCCTTTATTGTTTTTGATAACCATGAATAAAATGTTCAAATGCAATAAATGTAACTTTCAAACTAAACATACTTCAAAATCACATACGCTTCGGTGGTATGGTAAAGTAAGCTGAGGATTTATTACTTGCATGATGACTAAGTTATTTTTGGAAATTACTATGAAGCATTTTAGCTTTTACAGAAAGCTACCTCGAAGTTCTTACGTCCTTACCAGTTCTAAATAATATCAATCCTTGGTCAGTCTCGTTTCATTATTGAAAAAGTATAAAAGAACCTCGGAGTGCCACAAGGCTCTAATTTGGGCCCTTTATTGTTTTTGATAACCACGAATAAAATGTTCAAATGCAATAAATGTAACTTTTAAACTAAACAATTCAAAATCACATACGCTTCGTTGGTGTGATAAAGTAAGCTGAGGATTTATAACTTGCATGATGACTTTCAAGTTGTTTTTGGAAATTACTATGAAGCATTTTAGCTTTTACAGAAAGCTACCTCGAAGTTCTTACGTCCTTACCAGTTCTAAATAATATCAATCCTTGGTCAGTCTCGTTTCATTATTGTAAAAGTATAAAAGAACCTCGGAGTGCCACAAGGCTCTAATTTGGGCCCTTTAGTGTTTTTGATAATCACGAATAAAATGTTCAAATGCAATAAATGTAACTTTCAAACTAAACATAATTCAAAATCACATACGCTTCGTTGGTGTGGTAAAGTATGCTGAGGATTTATTACTTGCATGATGCCTTTCAAGTTGTTTTTGGAAATTACTATGAACCATTTTAGCTTTTACATAAAGCTGCCTAGACGTTCTAATGATGTCCTTACAGCGCTGTGACAGCCGAAATGGTACAACATTTTCCGGCTTTTAAATGGATTTTACAGCCATATGGCTGCAGCATTTTTTAAACTTTTTGGTTGGTTTTTAACATGTATTTTTTTCCTTGCGAGAAAAGTTACAAAGTACACAACTGGCAATAATGTGGCAGTTTAAAATGTGATTTAGGCCTTCCAACTCGTGATGCGTCCTGTCTCGTGTTACGAGGCAAAATACTCATGCTGGAATGTTGCGCCGTACTTACACAGTCAATTAGAATGACAGTATTTACCCCACTCGCCAAGAATGATACAAAAATCAGAAATCACATCGATTCGATCATCAATCCTTGATAACGATCAATATTACTCTAATTCCAAGACTGTCATTCTAAATTATCGTGAAAGGTCTAATTAATATCAATATAGTACAAAAAAACTGAACTTTTATGCCTTCAAGAAAAGGGGAAAGTGATAAAACACCCTCAAGCCGAGTAAACCGCCTAATAAAAACATCAGTTATTGAACACCCTCTACTTAACTTAATAGAAGTAATATTTACAACTAGGCACAACTATAATGTAAAGAAATATACTAAAAACGACTAACAAAATTACAAAAATATATCTATGATACACAGGTATAGTAGACGAAGGTTTTTAGCATTATTATAAATATATACCTAAACAATTAGTAACAACAGTAATTGTAAGAGCTTTATATCAAAAATATTATCAATTAAAACAGGAAAAGTTAGATCGCCGGTACTTCCCTACAGACAGAAAACGAACAATTCGTTGAAATTTGCTGTAATAACTTGAAACATGAATGACAAGAAAAATTTTGGTCTGGCATTGTATTTGTTTGTTTTCAATCACAAACATCAACAGGTATGTCTTCAGGTGAATACTAAATAAGCAAAGTAAATACAGCTCTTTTTATAAAAGCTAGGTGCACTGGAACATAACTGAGATGGGTGCAGTCTTGCATTTAATTTTAGTTCGTGCACGGTATTATTCTAAAACAACATCTATTTAACAAAGCTTTCCTCCTTGTGGCTCCTTATGCAGCTGATGAGCACGAGTAATCTTATTGTCTCACCAATAATATTAATATTGTTATACGGTAAGTATTAAAGCGAATTTAAGCAGAGGAAGCTAAGTGTAGAAATATGCGGTAATTCTATTGAAGTGGTGGAAAAAACTAAATATCGTGGATTTTTTATTGACAGTCTTAATTTTAAAGAGCATATTTTACACATTATAAATAATGTAACAAGGAATGTTAACTTTTTATCTAGGGTCACTGCATCTTTATCCCAGTGGACAAAAATTACTGTTTTTAATACTTTGGTTTTGCCGCATCTTGTTTTTAGTTCATCTGTATGGTATTTGGCTAACAAAAATAAGATTAATAGGTTACAAAAACTGCAAAATAGGGCAATGCGGATAATTTTGAGGGAAAGAAGAGACACCCCTGTGAGAGATATGTTAAAAAGACTAAATTGGCTTTCTATTGAAGATTTTCTTAAATTTTGGACACTGGTTCTTATATTTAAAACCAAAAATGGGTTAACACCAGGATACTTAACAGAACGGTTACTGACTAATGAATCAGTTCATTCATACCCGACAAGAAACAAAACGAACTTTTACATTACAACAAAGAATAAAAGTAGTTCGGAAAATTCAGTTTATCATAAAGGCTTAATTAGTTTTAATTATCTGCCACAAGACACTAAGAATGCTAGAAACCTTAATATATTTAAGAATAAATTTAAGAAACACTTAAAGGGAGAATGATTCAATAATCATGATTGTTTTATTCGTGTTATGACAAATAAATATGTTAACACATTGACGGTTTTATTTTATTGTATTGTATTTTTTGACAGTGTATGTTGTTAGTATGTAGTTTATTTTATTTTTTATTTTAAATCTTGATTGCTTTTGTAAATTTTTACTGAAATTGTTGTGTATTAGCCAGGTGCTAAATAACGGAATAAATACATTCAAGACAAGAATTAAAGAGCAAATCATGTGGTCAAAAGCCGAAATCCTGCCTAAAGAATCACACTGGAGGAAGTTCAAGGAAGCTGCTGCGCTATACACAAGAACCCAGGTTGTTTCTGGAAAGCTTTGTTAAATAGATGTAATCTTAGAATAATACAGCACACGAAATAAAATCGTGACTGCTCCCATCTCAGTTATGCTCCAGTGCATCTAGCTTGTATAAAAAGAGGTGCAGTTACTTTGTTTATTTAGTATTCACCTGAAGAAGACTGGAGATACATATCAGTTAAAACGTTGTAAATTAAAACAAATAGAGACAATGCAAGTCCAAAACAATTCAAGAAACATCATTGTCTCAACCTTTAAACAACTTAAAACATGTTTTATATTTATAATAATGCCAGGCTCCGTCCGACATAATAATTTACTATTTGATGCCTCCTAATACTTCATAATACTTCCTCTAGCACAGTAAGGTTCCTTTAGAATTGCAACGCTTTTATTGATAAAACCGTAGTTTCACCTAAACCTAACCTAAGTATAGTTTAAGCCTAACCTACATCTATTATTTTTTTACAGCCACGGATGCCACGCCGGATCCATTCTACACAGATTGTCGGGACTGTTAGCGGCAGCAACTAAAGTGGCAACCTGAAAAAAAAATTTGGTTTAAATAGGCATTGAGCCTAATGAATAAAAATGTAGCAATCGCTTTTTGTTATAAAATCGAAGTAATTTCTTGAAAGCCAATGAATAAAAACTAAAGTAATTGCTTTTGCGTCCAGCAATTGCTTAAAAGTGCAGGAATTGCTTCTAGTCAATTCTTTTTCTTAAAAAAATAGAAGCAATTGTTATCGTTTGCTTAAAATGTGATGAATAAATTAAGGAATTGCTTTTTCTAGTGTAGCAATTGCTTTTAACTTTTTAGGGTAGGTCGACCCTGCATCATTTGCTTGGTAGCAGTCTACTTTAGTTTGCCGCGTCACACATGTGCGTTGCTCTTAATTTGTGTCTTCAATTATGGCTGAATATATAAACGTCCGTAAAAGAAAAATCTACAGTGTACGTAAAAATTGCAGATATCATGATTTCAGAAAGTTATATCGATTTGACTGCGAAAATGTTGAGTGGTTAGCAAACTATTTTTTAACTGATACTGGTAAAAGGCGAGGGGGTGCACTGTCGCCTTTAAATAAGATTAAAGTCTTTCTGCGGAAATTGTCGGATCCGGGCTTTCAAAATTCTGTAGGTGAAGAACTCGGTGTTCACCAAACTACTGTCTGTAAGACATACACTTCTGTAATGGATGCAGTTTTGGAGAAGGCCAATATTTTTATTAAATTTCCTACAAGTGCTGAAGCTGTTGTGGAAGCTAAACGGTTGTGGTCAGAGAGATTTATTTATGTTCCTTCAATTTGTGAACGAATATCAATTGCTTGTCTTCAATTTCTTCATCACTACTATCACTTTCCTCATTTTCACTGAAATCTGCCATATATCACAAATATAAGTTTCCTATTTTCCACAAAAACGTAACAGATTACTATTGTACTAAATAAATAGACCAACGTTGTTGTATTTACGTCAACTCTGTTGCAAATTAGGTACAAAACTAAACATGACATCTATAATCTGAACAAGTGGGTAAGCCACGTCTGAACTTGTGTTGAATAAGCATTTGCTACATAGGTGTAAGAAAAACAGCAATTGCTTCAAAATTTTATTCATATCCAGATCTAGCGATTGCTTTTACTAAAAATTAATTGCTTCAAGTAATTGCTTAATTTTTATTCATTAGGCTCAATGTATTAATCATCTATACTATTATATAATTTTTTTTTTAAATTTCAATAATATAATTAATTAACTGAGCAGATGATAAATATGGTCATTAGTACCTAAATGACTAAACATCCGTATGTGCTATTCAACTACATACCAAATGTAATCCTATACAATAACTATCTATTTCTATGATCTTATAACTAAAATAAAATAAAAGAAACAAAGTATATTGGTCTTACTCTCTAATATCAGAATAACAATTTAAATTTTTTCAGATTGTTAAATATATACAGTGTGGTTTTTTAAGTATGCAACATATTTGAATTTTTTTTATTAACGATTTCTCAGAAAATTTTATTCTTGATAAAAGTTGGTGCATGTTCTATATTCATAATAGGTGCACTTGAAATGATTGCAAGTCAAACGGCGTACAGGGTAGGCCAAAAAATATAAAACTTTTACAAGAATAAAAATTTTTAATAAACATTTGAAATAAAAATTTTGCACTTTAAATGAAGGTTTTTTAATTAGCATATTATCATTACTAATGCCTTATCTTGTTAAAACTAATTTTTAGGATATTTTAAAGTTGTGTTTAATATTGTTGCAACAAACATGAAGTTTGTGACTCCTTAATAAATTAAAAATTCAAGTAACTTTTACAAATATGTTTGAACTTGAACAAAAATATGCGAAATTGATTTGATTTTGATTAATTTATGAAGGTCTTTATGGTGAATATTTAAAAAAAAATTTTTTGGGAAATTATTAATGTTTTTTAAAAAAATATATTTTTTTTATTTTAGGAGGTCACCTTTTGGAATCTTTGCATAACTTTTAATTTTAAACAACTTTTTTTAATAACATTTTGCTGAATTTTTTGAAATAGGGGTACTTTATTCTTGTACAAGTTTTATATTTTTTGGCCTACCCTGTACACCGTTTGACTTGCAACCATTCCAAGTGCACCAAATATGATTATCGAACATGCACCAACTTTTATCAAGAATAAAATTTTCTGAGAAATCGGTAATAAAAAAAATTCCCATATGTTGCACACTTAAAAAACCACACTGTATATGTCCTACACTTTTTCTTATACAGGGTGTTCATTTGAAAACTTCCCACCTCGATTTTCCTGCTCTAAAATGAAAATGTGGAAAATCGCTCGGACCCGTGGATTTTTATTTCGAGGGGGACATCTTTTGCGTATATTGTCAATCTTGTTACTTCAAGCCCCTAGGAGGGAGGGGGGGGGGGTAAATGGATACCCCTATTTTATATAATTTTTTTGGATTCTGCATAAAATTCTGAACATTTTTTAATAAAAGCATTATTAGTCTATACTTAACAGTTTCCGAGATATTTACTTTTGAAAAATTACATTTTTGAACGTTGACAGTGTCTAGCTTTCTAACTGTACGTCTTAGAGCAAAACGGCTTACATGTCCCTATCTCCGATTTTTATTATCTTTCCAATAGTGTCAACTTCCGGTCAAACCGGAAGTACTATATTTCTTACATCCGGTTTCACCGAAAGTTCACACTATTGGAAAGATAATAAAAATCGAAGATAGGGACATGTAAGCCGTTTTGCTCTAAGACATACAGTTAGAAAGCTAGACGCTGTCAAAGTTCAATAATGTCATTTTTCAAGAATAAATATCTCGGAAACTGTTAAGTATAGACTAATAATGCTTTTATTAAAAAATGTCCAGAATATTATGCAGAATCCAAAAAAAAATATATAAAATAGGGGTATCCATTTAAGATTTATATCTTACCCCCCCCCCCTCCTAGGGGCTTAAAGTAACAAGATTGACAATATACGCAAAAGATGTCCTCCTCGAAATAAAAATCGACGGGTCCGAGCGATTTTTCACATTTTCATTTTAAAGCAGGAAAATCGAGGTGGGAAGTTTTCAAATGAACACCCTGTATACATTATGCATTGTAACCTCTCTAATTTCCCGAGGTATTATATTCAAAATCTTACGTCCGCGTAGTTAACAAATCGTATGTTTCTATTTCAATAACTATTGGGAATCTGTAGTTGTTTATTGTCTCTACCTCTGCTTTGTCTGTACTATGGCATGGGGATTTTCTTCATGCCAGATATGCAAATTATGGCAATTTATTACTCCGTCAAAACCATAGCATATTCGCTATAGGAGTAATTCTCCATTACTTAAGTCTTCTGTACTCGCTCAATCAGACAATTTTGAAAACTGTTGTCGTTTACACATTGTCAACGATATAAAAAAACCTTATTTTTTTCGAAAACCGATAATTCCATCATGACAAATGTAGAGTACCTTTTTTAAATAAAAATAACTAAAGTATTTAAAAAAACAGTTTTTAGCTCTGTAAAATGACACCTGTCAAAATTTTGGCCCAACGAGTGTGGTGGCAAGTCCGTTCCTGACTTCCCCGACGATTTAAAACATCTAATGTAGTACGGTTTTATGAGTCTCTATGGCCTACACAAAATACTAAAATTTCATTAAATTATACGTGTCGGTTCAAAACAGCCGAAAAGGTAAGTCGCTGGGTACCTCTTTGGGGCCATGTATCTCCGTTAAGGGGCACTTTAGGTTTTTTTTATATGACAAAGTATAGATATTTTGATAACATTTCTGACTGACTGACTGACTGACTGAATAACTAATTCGTAAACGCCCGGACTAAACCCCATTATCCTAGAATCATGAAATTTTGACGATGTCTTCTCTTTATAACGTAGGCGTCCACTAAGAAGGGATTTTTCGAAAATCAACCCCTAAGAGGGTAAAAACCGGGGTTGACGTTTTTTAGGAATTTCTGTATCTTAGAAACTAGAACTGATGGAGGTCTAAAAATTGCTATAATAAATTTTGATTGAAATAATATACATACGTATTTTGTCATTTTTTTAATAATTTATTTCGTGGTTGAAAAAAAGGGTGTAGCCTATTTTGAAGGGGCAACCTATAACTGTCTATAATTATAAGTAAAGGGCGGAATATATGCAAAATGCATATACAGTGTGAGCAGTAAAATCCGCATCATCACGTTTGTGTTTTTTATTAATAGCTTTATTCGAAATTTGACTTTGGCATCAAGTTCTGCTTCGATCGAAATAAAAATTAAGCAAAAAAATAGTAATCACGTGATTCGCATTATCTGTCAAATTTTATTTTTTTTCAAAAAACTATTCAAAAGTGGGGTTGTTTCTAAAAATATCGAAAAAAGTTATAAGAAAAGGTTTTTTTAAATGCAGTTTCTAGCCCACATGCAAAATTTCAGCTAAAATTTATTTTCCACTTAATGAACACTTTACTGATGACACTGTGTTCTTTTTTGTCTTAATACTTTCAGGCACAAACTACGTTTTCAAAAATACTTATTTTATGAAGTTACCTTATACAGGGTCAAAAACAAATAAACTTTGCATCACATGCGTTCAAATTTTAATAGCCCAATTTTGATTTCGTAGAAAAACACACATTTAATATGGCGCTACTTTAAAGAAAATGTATGTGAAATAAAGCATTGTCAAAACTAAGAAGTTTTATGTAGGTTGCGTCGAGTCTTATTTTGCAAAAGTGGTGCATTTTACAAAATATGGGTAAAAAATCAAAATTATCTTATGCAGCTGAAATTTTGCATGTGGGCTGGAAACTGCATTTAAAAAAACTTTTTCTAATAACTTTTTTTAATAACTTTTTTCGATGCTTTCAGAAATAACCCCACTTTTGAATTATTTTTTGGAAATAATTAAAATTTGACAGATAATGCGAATCACGTGACTACTATTTTTTTTTTTGTTTAATTTTCATCTCGATCTAAGCAGAACTTGATGCCAAAGTCAAATTTCGAATAAAGTTATTAATAAAAAAAAATCCCATATGATGCGGACCACAAGGACCACTCTTAGACCTATTACTATTTATCTTTTAACCTCAAAGACACAAATTTCGTTTTTTCCAAAGGTACAAATGCTTTTTAATCTTGACTCACCTTACTGTCAGTCCCGTCAAACTGCGCCAAACTGTTCAGTCTATTCGAAATTGAGGTTATGGCCCTTCCTACCATATTAACAATCTGTTCAGCTTCTGACATCTTGTCCTGATTATTGACGTTTATGTCGTCGGACTTCTTTACTCGAGACAGCACCATTTCGTCACGGAGAATCGGTTTTAATATGTTTAGAACCTAATATATAAAAACGTATTTAGGTAATAACTCAGTTCAGACAGCAGGTAACATTTGTATGCTAATGGTGTAAACAACGATTTACTATACATTGTGAATTAAAAATACTTACTTTAAAATTAGGGTATACAAAACATCTAGCTGTAGCTATCATAGATGCTGTCAGTGGTCCGCTCACTCCGATGGTTGATAAGTACTCTATTATATTTGGTGTCAGTCTGAATGGTACTGGCCTTGTTTGATCCAATTCACCTGTAAAGATTTTATTTACAAACGGATGATACCGACTACCGAAGAGTCAAAAACGCTTTACATAGTATGAAGTTATCTTATTGTTTTAACGATAAGCACATGGTTTATCGCCAGCGCGCTTCGTTTCACATCGCACACTGACTACAACCTAATATATCTGTGATAATACTAATACTTAACGTACATATTTCTGGCTTGTTCAATCAGTTTAGGTAAAATACTTTACCAGGCACCAAACTAAAAATTTAGGGTTGGTAACATTAGTTACATTATCTAATCTGAGCGACAACATTACCAACTCTAAATGTGTACCGGTAGAAGGCCTCCTCTGCTGTATAATAAAAAAGTTTTACCTACGTTGATCGAACAGGCCTGTCGCACGTGAGAGCCCAATAAACAGACAAATAAAGAAGGTACGTGCTGAAATGAATGCAAAATTTACCAGTTCCGTCGTCGACGTCAAACTTGAAATAGGAAATGTTCATCAGTCCAGAATCTTGATGCAAGTACATCATGTCGGGATTCAATCTGGTCAGGTGGAATACGTATTCGGCAAAACAGGCTAGGGCGAGTTGTAGTGTAAACTAAAAATGAAATATGGTACAGATCGCTTAATAATTCACATTACATCTAAGAACACCCGGAATTTGCCACCTTGTATTAGAAAACTTTTGACCGACACTGACGGTGATATTCTATCAAAACCTTATAAAGTGGTGTTCCACAAGAATCAGTTTGAGGGTCGTCACTTTTTATATATAAAATAATATTTTTTACTTAAAAATTATAAATTAATAATTTTATTATAGGTAATATATTTCTTCAAAAAAAGCTGCGTTTATACTATAAATTACAACATTACAACATACTGTTTAATGATTATTGCGCATTCGGACATAAACATATTTGTAGACAATGATGTTTCTTGAATGATGAAATAGTTTTGGACTTCCATTGTCTTTATTTGTCTTAAACCACAACGTTTCAACGGTAACTATCTCCAGTCGTCTTTAGGTGAGTACTGAGAGTATATATAACAAAATTTATCGAGGAGAAAAATGATTTCAAGTAATATTGAAGAAATATCCCAAAACGAAAAAGAACAAATTATTGACGACCTGGACACAAAAAAGGCAAATGGTTTGTGACAATATATCGGTTAAAAGTATTTAAAAAATCAAATTACTTCAATTTTATTTATATTATGTTTAAAAACAGGAATTTTTCCAGAAAAAATTAAAATTACTAAAGTAACAAGTGACAAGATTTAAATGCAGCAATTATCACTCAATATATTTTACCAATATTTTCAAAGATATTAGAAAAAATAACAAATTATGCGAAAATTTACTTTTTGCTAATCATGACATGAGGATACAGAAATAGCTGTAGGAGATATAATAACAGATAATCAAGTTAATATTACCAGCAATTAAAAATGCCGTTAACTATCATCAGGTAAGGCTTTTGACACCGTAAACCATGATATTTTATTAATAAAATTATACAGTATTGGGATAAGGGGAAATACACTCAAATTATATCAAAATTATCTAAGCTATCGTAAACATTTTGTTCAAATTGGAGAAAGAAAAAGGTCGGAAGAAGAAATATTATGTGGAGTTTAACAAGGATCAATATGGGGTCCAGTATTATTCTTAATTTAAATCAATTTCGTTTCTTAATTGAATTTAAAAGGCAATATAAAGCTCTTTGCAGATGATACAACAATTATTTGTTTTGCTGAAACCTTCACCGGAATGTATTTTGACAGTAATAATTATTTAAAAATACTTCTTTCTTTTCAATGAAATAAACTTTTTTAGGATTATTTTAAGACCAAAATTTAAATTGGAAATGCCATGTCCAGTATATTATAAACTCGATATTTGCTTTGGTATATTTTTTGCACAGACCTAGATATTACATTCCTTTAAAATACTACTATTAAAAATGTCAAATTTGACAGGTAACGCAAGTCGTGCAGCTGCTTCAGTATACGTCATTTTTGGTTTTTAGGTAAGCAAAACCTAACTGCTTTTTCAATTTTTACCTATACCTAATAATACAAAAAAATCCCATTTGATGCGGACTTTCTTGCGGACACTGTATAACAATCTTCCCAAAAATTTCAGAATAATAAATTGGCAACTTTTAAAAAATAATTAAAGGGATGTTTACTGAATAAAATACTTATAGGTACTATTTTTTAAAATTGATTTTACTAATCAATTCAATTGGACCGTAAAAGTTATATAGTTTAAAATAAAGGCATATTAAAGTAACTTACTATTTTCCTAAAGTGCCAATAATCCGTCGCGGAGGGGAACGTCTGCAAGGCCCAGTTCTTTAGTACCATCTTAGGAACCATCTTGTCTTGGACGCTCTTAAAGATGTCCCTGTATATCTGGTGGCTGGCCTTGACGCCTCTGCTTTGCACAGCCGCCAGTCTCTCGTAGTAATACTGGATTGGATCGTCATGTTCAATACCTGAAATTATTTTATCCTGTCAAAGTAAGTGGATGTTGGTGTTTATACAGGGTGATTGGCGGTGGATGAAACGTTAGACGTTTCTGACGAACCAGTAAATGAATCGTAAATGCAACACCATATACAGGGTGTTTTTTTAAGGTCGACGAGCGGCCATATCTCGGAAATTACTGGGCATAGAAACTCAGGAAAAGAAAAATGATAATTAAAGTGGCCATGAGAAAATTCTGGAAATAATTTTTAAGTTCCGCATTTTGCCGCAAGAGGGCGTAATTGAAAAGTAAATTTTAAAATTTTACATAACTCCGAAAATTCCACATTAAGGTATATGTTTGATAACACCATTTTAAAGCTTGGACAATTATGCATCATTTTGGTCTCATGCTCATTGGCGTACCGACTTTAATAAGAGTGGGGGAAGCTGTTGAAAGTGTAATCATTTAAATGGCTGTAACTCATAAACGACTTATCCGATTTTAGCAAACTAAAGACAATTTGGAAGAGAAATGTATGCACTTTTACCAGTCGTATTTAGTTGTCCATAATAGTTCTCAAGAAAAATGCTAGAGGGCGCAATTTATAATAATAACAGTTTTTTTCGATTTTATCCCGAAAATTCAAATCATACGGTATAACTATGACATCATAATCGAAAAGTAGATAAAATTTGCAAGAAAAGATGTGAAGACTGCAGTTCGATATCTTTGTTCGTTTCAGAGTTATTGCCAAAACAATAATTTTTAATACAAATTGCGCCCTCTAGCAATTTTATTAGAAATTATATTGTACCATTGGATACGACAATTGAAGGTACTTACCTTTTTCTTCCAAACAAGCTTAAATTTAGTAAAATCGGTTAAGTCGTTTAGAAGTTACAGCGATTTTAATGTTTACACTTTCACTTGATAAGAGTGGGAGAATCTATTGAAAGTGTAAACATTAAAATCGCTGTAACTTCTAAACGACTTATCCGATTTTACTAAATTTAAGCTTGTTGGGAAGTACCTTCAATTGTCGTATCTAATGGTACACGATAGTTTCTAATAAAATTGCTAGAGGGCGCAATTTATATTAAAAATTATTGTTTTAGCAATAACTCTGAAACGAACAAAGATATCGAACTGCGGTCTGCACCTCTTTGTTTGCAAATTTCATCTACTTTTCGATTATGATGTCATAATTATACCGTATGATTTGAATTTTCGGGATAAAATCGAAAAAACTGTTATTATTACAAATTGCGCCCTCTAGCATTTTTTTTTAGAACTATTATGGACAACTAAATACGACTGGTGAAAGTACATACATTTCTCTTCCAAATAGTCTTTAGTTTGCTAAAATCGGATAAGTCGTTTATAAGTTACAGCGATTTAAATTACACTTTCAACAGCTTTCCCCACTCTTATTAAAGTCGGTACGCCAATGAGCATAAGACCAAAATGATGCATAATTGTCCAAGCTTTAAAATGGTGTTATCAAACATATACCTTAATTTTCGGAGTTATGTAAAATTTTAAAATTTACTTTTCAATTACGCCCTCTTGCGGCAAAATGTGGAACTTAAAAATTATTTCCAGAATTTTCTCATGGCCACTTTAATTATAATTTTTCTTTTCCTGAGTTTCTATGCCAAGTAGTTTCCGAGATATGGCCGCTCGTCGACCTTAAAAAAACACCCTGTATTTTATTTTCGAAACCCCCATTACTTTCCTTATAATTTTTATTAACTCTACTCTATACTTATCTCTTACCGTCTCTAAGATATAAATTAATTTCCGTTTTTTTGTCCGAAAACGTCACTTTTAAAAATGCTGATAATTTTGAACTCGTAAAACACTGAAACCCTGAAATTTGGTAAATAGTTAACTTATACCATAGGGCTCTTATTGCTTAGTTGCAATATACAGGGTCCTTTTTTTCAACTGTTAACACCCTGTATATTATTACGGATTTGAAAAGCTGCTAAAATTTCTCTTAATTCTTGTATATCATACCTGTACCTAACTAACTTGTTTAACCATTTTTTTTTTTGACGTACTTATCTATTAAGCATGATTTGTAAAATTTTCTATACATTCTATTTTTCATTCGTTATTAGTAAGTTAGCCCTGACAAAAACTGATTAGAAAAATTAAAGTACATTTCTTTAAACTTTATACATGTCCTGGCGATAATAAATCACATTGTCCAAATAAAATAAATAAATTCATAAGAACTGCATTTGTATAGCTTTCTTCCATGACTATAAAGTATATATCTATCTTGTATCTAAACTTAATGAAATGTCAAAACGATAACCATAGTAACATACGTAAACATCAGTTTTTGTCAGGGCTAACTTACTAATAACCGAATGAAAACTTAATGTATAGAAAATTTTACAAATCATGCTTAATACGTCAAAAAAATGGTTAAACTAGTTAGTTAGGTACAGGTACTCGTATGATATACAAGAATTAAGAGAAATTTTAGCAGCTTTTTAAATCCGTAATAATATACAGGGTGTTAACATTTGAAAAAAAGGACTTATGGTCACTTTTTCAAGTTACCAGAATAAGTGTATTTTTCAACCACCCTGTATATTGCAACTAAGATTTGGGACTAGGGCAAAGAGCCCTATGGTGTAAGTTAACTATTTACCAAATTTCAGGGTTTCAGTGTTTTACGAGTTCAAAATTATCAGCATTTTTAAAAGTGACGTTTTCGGACAAAAAAAACGGAAATTAATTTATATCTTAGAAACGGTAAGAGATAAGTATAGAGTAGAGTTAATAAAAATTATAAGGAAAGTAATGGGGGTTTCGAAAATAAAATATATGGTGTTGCATTTAAAAAATCGAAGTTACTATTATTTTTGTGTGGAAGCGGCATCACTGTATTGTCAAAAATATTTTAGGTTGGTAGAGCATGTCGGTTTATGTACGCGACCAAAATTTCAGAACGATTCCTTTACTGGTTCGTCTGAAACGTCTAACGTTCCATCCACCGTGAATCACCCTGTATCCTGTATAATAGGTCATACATCGAACCGACCACCTGTGAAGGTGGTGGTAGTGGCAGTTGATGGAACCAGATATGAAAGCTACAAGATGGAGGAGTTAAAACTTGTTGCTTACCCTGTTTTCCTAGCTTAGCACAGCCTTTTTTAAATATATCCAAATACGAAATAGAGGCCGGATTGTCCTCTACCAATCGAATCTGTTGCGATACAGCCACTACCCTGGGCACGGTAAAGTGCAGGAATCTTCTTGCCGTTTCCTAGAGTAGTAACAAAATAGTTGGTTCGGGTTTTCGTTTTTTAGAATTTACTAGATTATATTGCTAAAAGTAGGAATTTAAAATTGGGCCATTATCAATTTTTGCTGCTACATCATTGGAAATAAGAAAGAAATAAATAAAACTAGTTGGTTAAAAAATAATCGCTTGCCTTCTGTTTTCCCAAAAACATGTTCATCATTCTTAGCATCTGCAAAACCCTCTCCTCCCGTCTGGCATCAGCCAATCCTGAATCGTTTACTACTAGATATGGGTAAATTTTTCCATTGTGACCTCTGAAAATAGAGTAGTAAACATATAATGGACATTAACAAACAACATAAATACTTTAAATGTAGACACACATTATACATTGTCCAGAAACTCCGTACGTATATTTCAAAAATAATAAAACTTAAGAAGGACGTTTTTGGTAGTTTGAAGTTTCTTCAAATCCTTTAACTCGTTACAAAGTTTCTTTCTTTTATCTTGGAGCTCCGTTAAGATTTTGAAAATTTTTTTTAAATAATAGAATAGTAATTTTTTTAGAAAAAAAATGCTCTCTTCATTTCAAAACAGGTATTTTTCCAGAAAAAATGAAAATTGCTAAAGTAACTCCAGTATTTAAAACTGATAAAAGATATAAATGCAGCAATTATCGCCCAATATCTGTTTTACCAATCTTTTCAAAAATATTAGAAAAAATAATAAATAATAAATTATGCGACTTTCTAGAAAGCCAAAATTTACTTTTTGCTAACCAGTATGGTTTTCGCAAATCTAAGGATACAGAAATAGCTATAGGAGATATCATAACAAATATTCAAGCTAATGTCGACAGCAGTAAAAAATGCTGTTTACTATCCTTAGATCTGTGTAAGGCTTTTGACACCGTAAACCATGATATTTTATTAAGAAAATTATACAGTATTGGGATAAGGGGAAATACACACAAACTACTTCAAAGTTATTTAAGCTATCGTAAACAATTTGTTCAAATTGGGGAAAGAAAAAGTTCGGAAAAAGAAATAATATGTGGAGTTCCACAAGGATCAATATTAGGTCCTTTATTATTCTTAATTTACATTAATTCCGTTTCCAAATTGAACTTAAAGGGCAATATAAAGCTATTTGCAGATGATACAACAATAATTTATTTTGCTGAAACTCTTGCAGAAATGTATTTTGATATTAATAATGATTTAAAAATACTTCTTTCTTGGCTTCAATCAAATAAACTTACGTTAAATTTTACAAAATCTTCTTTTATGTTTATAACTAAAAATAAAATAAATTCCATCATTAACCCCTTAAAATTTAATAATGAACATATTCAATATTCAAAAACGACAAAATGTTTAGGATTAGTTTTAGACGAAAATTTAAATTGGAAATGCCATATCCAGTATATTATCAACTCGATATCTCCTTTGGTATCTGTTTTGTACAGAGCTAGATATTTCATTCCTTTGAGATACTTAAAAAATATATATTTTTCATTAATATATTCAAAATTACAATACTTAGCTTTTGATGGGGATCTGCTTGTTTATCAAACTTAAAACCATTACAAAAATTGCAAAATAAAGTTATTAAATGTATACACAAAATACCACATTTTGAACCAACTGTTAATCTATATAGACCGAAAGGGTATTTACACGTTCAAAACATTTATAAATTAAAAATTTGTATTCTAATTCACTCCATGATTTTAAAAGAAAAAAATCAAACATAACACTTCAGGAGAATAAGACATTACATGATCATAACACCAGACATTGTATAAATTATCAAACTATACCAGTAAAAAGTAATTTCGGAAAAAAATCGCTTTTATATGACGGAATAATAAAATATAACAATCTTCCAAAAAATATCCGAAAAATTAAAAAATTGGCAACTTTAAAAAAACAATTTAAGAGATATTTACTAAATTAAATTATTTATACTATTTTTTTTAAAATTGATTTTATTAATGAATCAATTGGATTAACTTCAATTATTTTTATTGTTATTTTTTTTTTTTTTTAATGGTTATTATTTTCTACATTATGTTGTCACTTTCCATGTAATGAACTGTAAAAGTTAGTTTGGAATAAAGACATTTTAAAAGTTAACATAAATACTTTAAATGTAGACACACATTATACATTGTCCAGAATCTCCGTACGTATATTTCAAAAATAATAAAACTTAAGAAGGACGTTTTTGGTAGTTTGAAGTTTTTTCAAATCCTTTAACTCGTTACAAAGTTTCTTTCTTTTATCTTGGAGCTCCGTTAGGATTTTGAAAATTTTTTTAAATAATAGAATAGTAATTTTTTTAGAAAAAAAAAATGCTCTCTTCATTTCAATATGGTTTTCCTAAATTTAGATACAGAAGTTGCAGCTGCAACTATTATCAAAGATATTTAACAAAACGTTGATAGCAACCAAAAATGCTGCCTACTATCCCTAGATTTATGTAAAGCATTTGATACAGTCAATCCCAACATTTTACTTAAATGCCTATACAATATTGGAATTCGGCGAAATATTTATTTTTTGTTAAAAAATTACCTAAGTAATAGAAAACAGTTTCTTGGAATGAAAAATGTTTATAGTTCACAAAAAACATAACTTGTGGTGTTATGCAGGGCTCAACCTTTGGACCTACTTTTTTTTATTCTACATTAATTCTATAGCAAAATTAAATTTAAAATGTAAAATAAAATTGTTTGCTGATGATACTACTACTATTGTATATTTTCATGAAGACTATGCTCAAATTCATAATAACATTAACCACGACCTAAATATAATATGTAAATGGCTTGAAATTAATAAATTATCATTAAATTTTCATAAATCATCTTTTATGTTTATAAGTAAATCAAAATTAAAAACAGTTAAAGGTAAATCAATATTGAAAACAGTTCTAGTCAAATGATCATGCACGTCACGTCTGTAATTTAATTTTATATTAGAATGTTTATTTTTTGATATGATTTGGTGAACAAAAACAATATTTTGCATTAAGTGAATATCCTTAATTGACATAATATTAAAATTTTTATATAAAAGTTTAGTTGAATATTGTCTATCCAAGCAATAGATATTTTTAATTGCTTTATTTTGTAAAACTTGTAAAGGATTAAGCAAATTTTGAAAAGTTGATCCCCATATTAAAGTTAAATATTGTAAATGAGAGTGAATAATAGCAAAATAAATAGGACGTAACATATAATTTGGAGTCAAAAAATTATTTTTTTTTAAAATCCCCACTGGTGCAACTATTTTCTGTTTAATATATTCAATGTCTTCACTCCAATTAATAGCTTCATCTATTATCAACCACAAAAATTTTATTTTATTTGATTGTTTTAAATGCCCGACTTTTAATTTTAAATCACTTCTGTATAAATTGTGTTTTTTTCCTATACATAAAAAAGAGGATTTTTCCAAATTTAATGTTAATTTATGACTACACATCCATAATTCAATGATTTCCATATCATGATTTATAAAATTTTGTATAATTTCATATGAATCAGCGATGTATAAAATAGCTGTATCATCTCACCAATAATTGGCATTTTGTTTAAAGCAAAAAATTATATATCATTAAAATATATACATATATTATTCTTTGGTTTATTCAAAATTACAGTATATGATTTCAATTTGGGGATCAGTGAATTTAACTACAATTCAGCCAGTAAAAAAACTACAAAACAAAATGTATACATAAACCTCCTTTTTTAAAACCAACTATAAATTTGTAGGAACAAAACGGATATTTAAATTTAGAAAAGCTTAATAAATTTAAACTATGCATTTTAATACACCCTATTATTATTAAAGAAAAACAATCAAATATAATATTTTCTTCGACCAACATTATTCACATCTGAGACAAAACCATCAAATTCAAACACCTATGGTAAAAGTACTTTTGGCCAAAGATCAATATTATATAAAGGAATAACAATTTACAACAGTTTGCCGAAAAAATTAAAGAAATATCAAAATTAAGGACTTTTAAAAAAAACTAAAAAAATATTTTTTAAAACTAAACTAACTTTACGGTAGTCGTGACTGCTTTCCAGAAGGGACATGATAATTAAGTGAGGGTAGACGAAAAGTCCTGTCGTCCTTCTTAAAAATGTATTAAGCCTACGCGTTTCGGCCTAAATGGCCATCATCAGGGCGTTAGAACTTAAGGTCTGTCACAAATGACATAAAAGAGACGCACCATAATATCAACATTCACGTAAAATTAAAATTAAAATCGACACTGAAATGGACGTCATCATACCAAACATCAAAACATATGTTATGTTTGGTATGGCCAAACATATGTTAGGCAGCTATTATAAATTTTATTGCATACGTCTAATCATGTTCTTTACCAGTTAGACCAAAAGTTCCAATTTTAAAGTAAATATAATTATGTGTGAAACAAAAATTTTTTTTACAAAATCTACATACCGTATGTACAATCTTCTCGCTGCAGCATTATGTTTTTGCACTACGTCTACTCGAGGCATAAACCGAGTGATCCTGACAAAGTAGTGGTTGTGCTTCGGTAGGAGAAACTCCCCGGGTAGTTCTACTTCTGCCGTTTTCAGAGTAAAGTTGGATAGAAAACGGCACTTTTCTTCAATCAGGAAAGATCTACAAAAAAAGGATCTAAATTTTAACATTCAACGGGGAATAATCAAGTTACAGTGTATTATCCATTTAACTTGTAACACGCGCCAAAAATTCGCAACAGCTAAAAGGACTACAATGCAATTCCTGCGGTAATCCGGAACATACCCTAATTTCACTGTTAGTAAATAAGATACAGAATTCAGGATTTCAACACAAAACGCTATTTGCTATCTAACAGAACAAATATATGATTATGATGCGCTAGATAATAAAAAACCTTGTATTAGTTACTTTTCTAGATTTAGCAAAAGCTTTTGATACAGTTAGCCATCATTTACTGCTAAAAAAGTTTGAACATATTGGATTCAGAGGAAAGCAATTAGAATTAAATAAAAATTATCTGAAAAATAGACCAACTTATGTTCAAATAGGTAAAGAAAAAAGCTATCCAAAAGTATTTATCGGTATTTTTAAAAACATTAAAAAAATTTTCAATGTAAGACATGGAATTTTAGGTTGGGGAGGAATAAATAGAACTTTAGTTAAAAAATTAGAAATATTACAAAAAAGGTTTCTAAAAATTATATTTAATAAAGATTATCTTTATCCTTCAAAAGAATTATATTCAGAAACAAAAAAGTTGAACATAAGACAACTTTACATTTATAACATCTTAATATATTATATACTTATTTAAAAATAAAAACCTTATACAATTTAAAAACCATAATCATAATACACGTCATAAAAATGAAATAACCATAAAACCTAAAATAAATAAGTCCATAGGACAAAAAAATTTCAAATATTTATGTTTTTATTTAAACGATTATTTACCAACAAAAATTAAAAAATTGATTTCATTAAAAAAATTTTAAGTCGAAATAAAAACATGGATATTAAAAACAGACGATTTGAAAATATTTTTAGAAATGCTTTAATTAATTAATATTGTTCTGAATAATTTATATTAAGTAATATTTTTTTACTAAAAAATTATAAATTATTAATTTTATTATAGGTAATAAAAAACTGCGTTTATACTATAAATTAACATTTTTACTTTAAAACTTGATTTTTTAATGCATATTTATGATTTATGATTTTACATACTAAAACAAAAAATAAGATTTGCCCCTAACAAGCTCAGCTCCAGGGGATTGAAGAATAGGTTTATAGAAGACAACATAAACATATTTATTATATTATTAAATTTTAAATAAATAAACTTATTATTATTATTATTATTTGAGTTTTAAAAACACCAGTTTTATAGTATCTTAAGATTGTCGAGATGTGAATAACCAGACGCGTCGTTGTGTCGATTGGAGGAACGCAACCTATTTAAAATAGTCCATGTTTCTAAGCTTAATGATGCCGAAAAAGTGTTTCATTCGATAATTAAATGCAAAGTCTCGTTGTATATCTTACGGATATTAAAGTGTCTAAAATTATGCGTCTAAACTTTAAAATTTATCAGAAGTAGTTTAAAAATTTCTAAAAACTTACTGTAGCATCATCTTCGATCGATTATCCAAAATTTTAATCCATTTCTTTAATTTAAATATCAGCGTGTGTAATCTCATCGAATTGGATTGTGAAAAGTCAAAGTCCTTCTTGAATCCTTGTTTCATCTCTTTGAACACTGGATCTTGATAAGTAGCCTCAGCTCTCCTACAAAGAAAAATTACTTTTGGGTAAGTTTGCGTGTGATATACAAAAACCTTCTTTTTGTCGAAAACCGCTAATTCCATCGATACAAATGTAGAGTACCTTTTTTAAATAAAAATAACTAAAGTATTTAAAAAATTATTTTTTAGCTCTTTAAAATGACACCTGTCAAAATTTTGGCCCCAACGAGTGTGGTGGCAAGTCCGTTCCTGACTTCCCTGACGATGTAAAACATCTAATGTAGTACGGTTTTATAAGTCTCTATACCCTACACAAAATACTAAAATTTCATTAAACTATACGTGTCGGTTCAAAAGTTAGAGCCGAAAAGGTAAGTCGCTGGGTACCTCTTTGGGGCCCTGTATCTCCGTTAAGGGGCACTTTAGGTTTTTTTTATATGACAAAGTAAAGTTATTTTGACCTCCCCTATACGCTCCCGAAAGTATGCCATATACTTACCGGACACTGTATATTTTTTTTTAATATTATTAAACTAAGTATTAAATAAAAATTTTTTTTGGAATAAAATTAGTAATTCCGTATACGAAAAAAACGTTTTTATTAGAAAAAAATAGTCAACCTTAAGTACCTACATTAACTTTGACACTTAGCAAATGTAGCTGATTTACAATAATTTTAAGTCAGAAATTCACCGTTGCTCGATTTTCCGTTGCTTTTGGACCACGTACTTAGTTGCATTAGACATATGAAATGCGATTATCTCGAAAATGGTTGCTCCTAGCGACTTCAATAAGTTATACGTTTTTGATGTGAAAGAAGTAAAGCAACTTATTTTTTTAATAGTCGGATCGATATAAGAAGCCCAAACAAAGTTACGCCAGCTAAAAGGAGTGGGCCATGCCGTAGGCAGCGCCTTCTACTGGTTACACAAAAACTCTGGATAATTTTGAATTCCTCACCTCAAAAAACCCCAAAATCCTTAATTTTGTGCTGCTATGTCGTTTCGTTAAGAAATAATCGCAAAAAAACGAAAATAAAATTAAAACTTTGACACCCTGTATCTTGGTTGTTATCAATTTTGGGATGAGACAAGTTTAAATTAATCGCATTATTTCGCCTTAAAGTAGGAGTATCAACATGCTTGCCAACCTATAACCTATTTCGCGTAGATTTATTTAATTTTTCTAGCTTTTTTACAAAATTTAAAGAAAATCAGTATCGACTTGATATCCTGTAGGTAATAATTGGCATATTTAATAAATATCAAGGAATTTCATAACTTATTTTAGGAGAATTGTATAGCGAAAAATATCGGGTAAGATTTTTTTTAACATTATTATGTCATTGTCACTCATTGTTCTTTCACCATACAATTCTCCCAAAATTAGCAATAAAATAAATTGATATTTTTGTAATATATCAGATACTACCTAAATAATGTACCGGCGATTTTGATTTTTTTTAAATGTTAGTGATTAAAATAATAAACTCAAAAAATCAACGCGAAATAGGTTATAGGTTGGCAATAGATTGAATGACGTTGAGAATTCAACCTTAAGGAGTCTGATGTTGCTCTGTGTCCCATTACTTTTGGGACACCCTGTATATAATATATATTTCTATTCCGAAATGATGAGCAAAAAATTTAGGGGATAATTCTAGACAGAAAATAAATGCTATCTCATCCTATAACATTTTTCGAAAATTGATTATTAACAGAGTTACAGGGTGTAATTTTATTGGCAGTTTTTTTGCAATACC
Source organism: Polydrusus pterygomalis (assembly GCA_963969555.1). Taxonomy (NCBI): domain Eukaryota; kingdom Metazoa; phylum Arthropoda; class Insecta; order Coleoptera; family Curculionidae; genus Polydrusus; species Polydrusus pterygomalis. The sequence continues at coordinate 18,032,637 of OZ018385.1, read as the reverse complement.
TTTCGCCACGCTCATATTATTGTGACGAAATCTCGTATATTGGGCTTTTTCGGGATGAGGAATACAAATTGGACCACCGTTTTTTCGCATTTTGTAGAGGGCGCCACATGGGAGCCTATACTTTAATTTGAATGGTCCCAACTTTTTTGTCCTACACTTTATACGTATTTTGACTGAATATTTTTATTCTCCTAACCTTTTGACATGAAAAAGGTATACTACTTTTGTTACGATAAATCTAACCGTTTTCGAGAAAAACGTTAAAATAACATTGCTTGCAGTGATGAATACGAAATCACTTCAATTTCTTATTTTTTAATTAAAAGAAAATATTGTGGCTATCGGCCAAGTGTGTAACTATTTTTTATATTGGAATACACAGAGATCCAAGTTTAATGGATACCCTGGGGCGGGTAGACCACGACGGCCTTTTCGTCCTTGTTAGGACTCTACGGGCAGCCATAACCCAAGCAATTTCAAGAACGACGGAAAAATGTACTAAAGGCCTCCATGCAAAATCAAAGCGGTCATCAATACACCGTAGCGCCATCCCAGCGGAATTAATTCCAATATAAAAGACACTTACACTGATAATAATCGAAAGATAGACAACTAAATAAACCACGCAGTGCATCACAATCGCAAAACTACAGAAAATACATCATAAAAGATGGTTCTGTGAAGGACGACAAGTGCAGAAAACTAGTCTAGGTTTATTTAGCTGTCTATCTTTCCATTATTACCAGTGTAACTCTCTTTTATATTGGAGTTATTCCGCTGGGATGGCGCTACGGTGTATTGATGGCCGCCTTGATTTTGCAAGGAGGCTTTTAGTACATTTTTCCGTCGTTCTTGGAATTGCTTGGGTTATGGCTGCCAGTAGAGTCTTAACAAGGACGAAACGGCCGTCGTGGTCTACCCGCCCCAGGGTATCCATTAAACTTGGATCACTGTGTATTCCAATATAAAAAATAGTTACACACTTGTCCGATATGCCACAATATGTTCTTTTAACTATTTTCGCGGACATCATATCATCTACTAATTATTTTTTAATTTAATTAATTTAATTTTTTAAGAATTGATTTATGCATTCAAGAGGAAGGAGGAAGGACGTCACTTTGAACCTTTGATTTGAACGTTTAATTTATTGTTCTAATGAACTATGAATTTTAAAATTGCAATTAAAACTTAGCTTTAACACCCTGTAACTCAGTTATTCATCAACTTTCGAAAAAAATGTATAGGAAGAGATAGCATTTATGTTCGGTCTAGAATTATCCCCTAAATTTTTTGCTCATCATTTCCCGACACCCTGTATATGTTTATTCCATTTGAAATTTGCGTCAATATAAATTCTACTTGTTTAATTTCATTAGTGCAGTTGCAGTTGGTCCTAATTATTGCGTTATTTTTTTTTAACCATTCAACAAACCCACATAACATAACCTTGTATTTTTAAAGGTCACAGTCAGTTTGAATGATGCTGCCATCTCAAATTAGTGCATGGCAACCTATAAAAACAAAAAACTTCAAGCATGCTGCCGTTCTGTAGGGTACCATTTATACCGTGCGAGCAAAAATTATTTGCATCAAAGAGGGCCTTGCATCTAAGGACGTAATGCTTAGCCGTAGAGCTTAATACCTGTTGGGTGTCAGTAACTACCTGAATTAACAATCAATCAGTTATTCCGTCATCTTTGATAGTCGTTACAAGTAATTTGATTCATCGCTAATTTTTCCAATTTCTTGAACAATTCACACAATGGGCTTTACGGAACAGCACAAAACATTCATGGTTGAAGCGTATTTTCGAAACGGGGAGTGGCAATACAATCCGGGTTTGTGCATGGATGATTTTCACGAACATTTTTCTAACGTTTCTTTTATTACTGGGGATTTTTATCATTGCCTGAAAAGAACCATGGCTGTGTTTAGGGAAACAGGTTCTATACAACACAAAAAAGGAGCAGGAAGACCATCTGTAAGAACAGAAGGACTTGTTGCAAACGTTCGTGAAATAATGCAAAATACGTCAACAAATTGTATAAGACGCCTGTCCCAAGATGTTTCGGTCTATACGTAGTACAAACACTGAGGATTTATGTTTTGTATGATTTTATTATTAAAGTTATAATTTACTATGTATTTTAAGATAATTTACACTTTAAGAGTATTTTTTCTTCTCTCGTCTTGTCAGAGAATTTTCGCTGTCATGGTTGTTATGGTTTTTTTTACAACAATTAAAAAGTAGTTAGGAGCGTTCAAACACGTTCTTAAGGTCGTCTAAACATACTGCCCGCCTTGAAATCCATACGGTTTCAATTTTTATTGATCATCAATTGGTAAGATGCACAGCTTGACAACAGGTCGCTTGAAGATGGAGGTTGCAGTTTTAATGGTAGCAGCCCTAGCCACACCATCGACGCCAGGATGAACTTCGGTTACGACACCCAATTGCCATTTCAGTGGTGGTAGCCCATCTTCTTGTACTAGTACAACACAACCAAGTTTTAGTAGACTGGGAAAGTGTTGCTTCTATTTAGTTCGTTGTTGCAATTCAGAAATGTGTTCTTTGGACCAACGTGCCCAAAAATGTTGAACCATTTTTTGCAGCCGTTTGAACCTTGAAAGTCGATTCTCAGGAATTTGGATGTAGTCATCGTCAGGGATAGTGGTAAGTCGTTGCCCAATCAAGAAGTGTGCGGGGGTTAAAGGTTGAGGATCTGAAGGATCATTGGATAAAGGAGATATAGGTCTCGAATTTAAAATAGCTTCGATTTGTGAGAGGACTGTATAAAATTCTTCAAAGGTAAGTGAATTTGTACCTATAACTCTTTTTAAGTAAAACTTTGTGGATTTTACTCCAGCTTCCCAGAGGCCTCCAAAATGTGGAGCTCGAGGTGGAATCAGGTGCCATTTAACACCGTCACAACTAAGTCGCGAATGAATTTCATCTTGATTTTTAAGCAAAAGCCTTTCAATTTTATTTTTTGCTCCAACCAAATTGGTTCCGTGATCTGAGTATATATCAGAACTTATTCCGCGTCTAGAAAAAAATCGTTTTAACGCAGCAAAAAAAGCATTGGTGGACAAGTCTTCAACAAGCTCGAGATGTATAGCTCTCGTTGATAAGCATACAAAAAGACAGACCCATGCCTTTACTGATTTAAAATTCCGTGTTAGTCTATCCTTTAAGAATACCGGACCCATAAAATCAATACCAGTAAATAAAAAGGTCTACTAGGTGTTACGCGGTGTTTTGGTAAATTACCCATAATATTTTGAATACCAGAAGCATCAAAACGAAAGCATTTTGTGCAAGATCTAACCACCTTTTTTACTAAGTTTCTGTCAGCAGGGGGCCAATAATGATCTCTTATAGAAGCTAGGAGTTTTTGAGAACCTGCATGTAGTAGTCTAACATGCTCATATTGAGCAATTAACAAAGTTAACTTATGTTTTGCCGGCAGGATGGCAGGATGTTTTTTATGTTCTACAAATTCAGAATGCGTTTTTGAAATGGAATATTCAAGGAGTTTTTAACTTTATTAGCCAGCTCAGCCAAAAGAAGAGCACCACATAGTTCAAGCCGCGGAATAGTTACAACTTTTAGTGGAGCTACTCGTGTTTTAGCACAAAGTATACTAACATGACAGTCTCCTGCACTGTCAATGGAGCGGATATAAATACAAGCCCCGTATGCTACCTCACTAGCATCTGAGAAACCGTGAAGTTCAATAGAAATAGGGTTTTCATAAGAATAGTCCTGGGAACCTTTAAATCATTCAAGTCGACCAATTGGTTGTATAGTGTTCTCCATTTGGTTAATACCTCCAGAGGTACAGATTCGTCCCAAGACAACTTAAGCTGCCAGAGCCTTTGAATAATAATTTTTGCTGTGATCACCACAGGAGCAATAAGACCTAAAGGATCAAAGATTTGTGCTATACATGACAAGATATTTCTTTTAGTTGCTGGGCCTTGCATGGTCATTTGAATTGAATATTTAAAAGTATCATTCTTTGTGTCCCAATAAAGACCTAAAGTTTTATTTTCAGCAGAGTCACAAAAATGAACGGACGAATTTTTAGAGCATTGATCACTTGATAAAACTGCTGGCTCATTTGAATGAAATTTACGTAAATCAAATCCTCCTGACAAAAGAATTTGAGTAATTTGCATTTTAATATTCTTGACCTCATTGATAGTACTGCCTCCAGTATACAGATCGTCAACATAAAAATCTTTAGCAATTATTTGACTTATTACAGGATTAGATTGCTTACATTGCAGAGAAAGTTCCTTAAGACACCTTGTAGCCAAGTATGCCGCTGGACCAGTGCCATAAGTAAGAGTGTTTAACTGATAAGTTTTTATTTCACAGGAAGGATCAGAGCGCCATAATATCAGCTGAAGACTGCGCTGAGTTTTGTCTACAAAAACTTGCCGATACATCTTGGCAATGTCGCCTGTGAGAAGAATATTATGTTGTCTTGCTCGCAAAACAATGGAAAATAGGTCTTCCTGTACTGTGGGTCCTACGAGAAGAATATCATTTAATGAGTAGCCACTGGAAGATTTACTTGACCCGTCAAATACAATGCGCAACTTTGTAGTTGTACTGAAATTATTTAATACGCAATGATGTGGAAGATAAAACGAATCAGTATTTTTAAGTATATCTGCATTAATTTGAGACATATGCCCAAGAGCCTCATATTCCTCAAGAAACCTACTATATTCAATTTTAAGATCATTATTTTTGTCAAGTTTTTTCTCTAGATTTAAAAAGCGCCTTTTAGCTATTTCTCTAGATTCGCCTAATACTGCAGTAGGTTGCCTTAAAGGTAGAGACACTACAAAGTGACCTTCCAAGTTTTGTTTAGTAGTAGATTGAAAAAGGTTTTCACACAATTGATCTTCAATCGATAAAGCTTTTTGAATATTATTTTCCTCAATTTCCCAAAATTTAGTCAAACTGTTTTCAAGAGTTTGATTTATGCTTAAATTACATGTTATTTGAGAATTAGGTTGATTAGTATCTATGATTCCAGAAATTATCCATCCTAGCTGAGTTTTCTGAATAATTGGTAAGTTATCACCTAGTCTAATTTGACCCGTGCTAAGCAAATTCCAAAATTTGTCACAACCGATCAAAATATCGATGGGACCAGGTTCATAAAAACCGGGATCAGCCAGTATAATATTAGTGGGAATTTTAAGATGAGAAACGTCTATGGCCATACATGGTATTTTGTTAGTTATTTTTGGTAAAATCAAACATTTAAAGTTTGTTTCATAAGAGCTTTGACGTGCTTGAATTGTAATATTAGTTTGCTTTAAGACCTTAGAATTAGTTTGCCCTATACCTGTTACAGAAATATTAGTGCTAGTAATTGCTAAACCCAGCTTGTCACACAATCGTTGTGTAATAAAACTAGATTCACTGCCACTGTCCAACATAACTCTACACATATGACTATTACTGTCCTTATCAAGAACATTGACTATGGCGGTTGATAATAATACCTTTGGCACACTATTTGAAGAATGGTAAGAATTAACATTATCCTGAGAATATATAGTATTTTGTTTAATTTGGCCTGCATGCGGCATAGTAGGCTCAAGATTTTGTAAGTTGTCATAGACAGCATGATTATTCTGACTATTATTACCCTCAGATTGTCTATTAGTGGTAAAATTAATGTGCAATAAAGTATTATGCCTTTTTGAGCATTTTCTGCACGGTTGAGAACGGCACTGTTCAGTAGGGTGGTTATTTCTTAGGCAATTTAAGCACCATTTTCGTTTTTTAGCTTCAGTTATTCTTTTATTAACATTGAAATTTAAAAAAGTCCTACAATTATAAACAGTGTGATCTTTGCTACACAAAGAACATATCGGTGTATGTGTGTGTGTTGCCGAGAAAGTATGCCTTCGATTACCTTTTTGATTATTATTTATTTGCAAAGTTTCTAACACTCTACATTTTTCATGTAAAAAGTCTGTAAATATTTTAAGCGTAACAGAATCATGCTTGCAATATTCACTTTCCCACTCTCTACGAGTAGAATTATCCAACTTTAAGGATATCATATGTATAATAAGCGCATTCCAGGAATCTACTGGTAGCTTTAGTACATGCAGAGCTCTAAGATGACGATTAAGGCCATCCAAAAGGTTCCGTAAACTAGTATGACACTCGACTTTTACATAATCAAGATCAAAAAGTGCTTTAATATGATTTCTGATTAAAATTTGTGTATTTTCATATCTTTTTACCAGTAAATTCCAGGCTATAGCGTAATTAGCAGCAGAGCTTTCCAAAGATTTTAATAAGTCTGCAGCAGGACCTTTTAAAGATAAGCGAAGGTAATGAAATTTTTGAACCTCGGGTATTGAGTCATTATCATGTATAAGAGAATGAAAAGTATCTTTAAAAAATAACCATTGGTCATAGGCACCATCAAAATTAGGTAAAGGTATGGGAGGAAGCTTCACGTTAGGTTTAGATTGAATATTTTGACTTTTATTAGAGCTTGATGCCAAGGTTTGATTATCAAAATCATCCCTAGGAATTTGCTCCACTTCTGGCGACGTTAAAGCTTTGTCCTCTAGAGCAGTTTTTGCCTTAGACATATATTTAAAATAAGTATCTTCAAATTCATTAGTTTCCGCTTCAAATACGTCATCAGCTATGTCCGTGTTAAGATTTTGAATATTATTTTGAACTTCATAAAATTTATCTAAGCAAGGCTCTATAACTGAAATACGCATTTCAAGATCTTTCAGCTGTACATCCTTTCCATCCGAGCTACCCTGTATCACGTTTTTAAACCGCGTTAATCTAGCTTTGAGATTATTTTTTTAATTTTTAAGCATATTTATAGTTGCAATTTCCTGATTCTCAGACATTGCTTTGGTTTATTTTTAATTTTTTCAGATAAAAATAAATTTTTAATGAAAAAAGCGTATCTATATTTTAAGATAAATCCTATTTAAACCACACGTTTGAAGCCAGTTTAAATTAGAAAAATATATTAGGAATAAGGATAGGATTTGGGAAAAAGAAGTGATTGGAACGCACTGACCTTGATTCCAAGTTTTATTGCTTCTATATCCACTATCGCTGCGTCGCGTCGCCTCTACGGGAATTATCAAATTGCCTTCGTAGAAAACCGGACAAATTGTGAAGTTTTAAATCAGCGTTTTCTTGAGTTATCCAGCAAAGAAGTACCATGTGTTTCGGTCTATACGTAGTACAAACACTGAGGATTTATGTTTTGTATGATTTTATTATTAAAGTTATAATTTACTATGTATTTTAAGATAATTTACACTTTAAGAGTCTTTTTTCTTCTCTCGTCTTGTCAGAGAATTTTCGCTGTCATGGTTGTTATGGTTTTTTTTACAACAATTAAAAAGTAGTTAGGAGCGTTCAAACACGTTGTTAAGGTCGTCTAAACACAAGAAGTGGGAAGATCTTATGGAACATGCAGGACTATTCTTAAGAAGCAGCTAAATTTATTTCCTTATAAACAGCAAGTATTCCAAGAAATAGAAGCCGCAGATTTTGAAAGACGCAGGAATTACTCTCAATGGTTTACCCAAAATTTATTGGAAAGAAATGATTTATTAGACCTGACATTTTTTTAGGATGAAGCCTGGTTCTACCTCTCCGGTTATGTGAATTCTCAGAATACATGTAATTATTTTTCTTTTTCTTTCTGCATATTCTTACTTTGTTAATTTTGAAAACAACAAAAATAAATTTGTATTTGTCTACTTATTTTATTACTCATTAGTTTGGCATAATATGAATTTGACAAAATGTTAACCTAGATTTGGTTAGATATATCGTCCCCATATCATTGTGATCTAAACCAAGCCCTACGTCTTTTAATCCAAGCCCTCTTTGATGCAAATAATTTTTGCTCGCACGGTACATCCTATTAGGCATTCTCATTCTTTTTTAGTTCTGCGGAAGCATTCCATCTTTGTTTGATCTTTCACGACGAAACTTCCATGCTTACCTTGCTAAGCTTTCTGAAGCTGCAGAATTGAACGTAGTCGCGTTTACCGAACTGGAGATATTCTCCACGCCTATACCAAACGTGGACATGAGTTTTTTGACAAAATTGAGTATGTGCGGTGTGATCTTCGCCTCGTTCACGGACTCTCTGTTCTCGAAGGCTATGGCGTAACATTTTGTAAGACCTTGACGTAACTGTCTGAGAACCTGGAAAAAAACAAATTGGTATCAAGTTTATAAATATTTGTGATGGTTAGTAACTATAATTACTGTACAGATACATGTCCAGAATATGAGGAAAAATAATAAATTAAGCGACTTTCTGGAAAGTCAAAATTTACTTCCTGCTAATCAGTATGGCTTCCGCAGATCTAAGAATACAGAAATAGCTGTAGGAGATATCATAATAGATATTCAAGTTAATGTTGACAGCAGCAAGAAATGCCGTTTACCATCCTTAGATCTGCGTAAGGCTTTTGACACCGTAAATTCATAAGATTTTATTAAGAAAATTATATAGTATTGAAATAAGGGGGAAGAAAAAGTTCGGAAAAAGAAATAATATGTGGAGTTCCACAAGAACCAATATTAGGTCCAATATTATAATTAATTTCGTTTTCAAATTGAAGTTAAAACTCTTTGCAGATGATACAACAATTATTTATTTTGCATAACTTTCGCAGAAATGTATTTTGATATTATTAATGATCTAACAATAATTCTTTCTTGGCTTCAATCAAATAAACTTACGTAAATTTTTATAAAATCTTCTTTTATGTTTATATAACTAAAAATAAAGTACATTCTTTTATTAACCCCCTAACATTTGATAATGAAAATATTCAATATTCAAAAACGACAACATTTTTAGGATTAGTTTTAGACGAAAATTTAAATTGGAAATGCCATATCCAGTATATTATAAACTCGATATCGCCTTTGGTACCTGTTTAGTACAGAGCTAAATATTACATTCCTTTGAAATACTTAAAATATATATTTTTTCAATAATATATTTAAAATTACAATATTTAGCTTCTGCATGGGGATCTGCTTGTTTATCAAACTTAAAACCATTACAAAATATTGTTATTATACACAAACTACCACATTTAGAACCAACTGTTAATCTATATAGACCTAATATTTACACGTTCAAAACATTTATAAATTATCAAACTATATCAGTACAAGGTAATTTCGGAAAAAATCGCTTTTATATGACGGAATAATGAAATATAACAATCTTTCAAAAAATATTAGAAGAATTAAAAAATTGGGAACTTTTAAAAAATAATTATGTTGAGTTGCACGAAGGTTTTTAATAATAATTAACTAACCAGCAACTTTGACGGTGACATAAGTGACATTGGCATGATTTATTTACTCAATCAAAGCGCGCCCCGGTTAGTGTAATTTTTAACTTGCTAATCAGGCGCTTTGATTGTGAGTAAATAAATGCCTGCCAATGTCACTTATGACACCGTCAAAGTTGCTGGTTAGTTAATTATTATCAAAAACCTTTGTGCAGCCCAACATTAAAAAGATATTAACTAAATTAAATTATTTATACTATTTTTTTTAAATTGATTTTTTTAAATTTTTATGGTTATTATTTTCTATATTACCGTGCGAGCAAAAATTATTTGCATCAAAAAGGGCCTTGCATCTAAGGACGTAATGCTTAGCCGTAGAGCTTAATGCCTGTTGTGTGTCAGTAGCTACCTGAATTAACAATCAATCAGTTATTCCGTCATCTTTGACAGTCGTTACAAGTAATTTGATTCATCGCTAATTTTTTCAATTTCTTGAACAATTCACACAATGGGCTCTACGGAACAGCACAAAACATTCATGGTTGAAGCGTATTTTCGAAACGGGGTTAGAGTAAATGGTGAGTGGCAATACAATCCGGGTTTGTGCATGGACGATTTTCACGAACATTTTCCTAACGTTGCTTTGATTGCTGGGGATTTTTATCATTGCTGCTTGAAAAGAACCATGGCTGTGTTTAGGGAAACAGGTTCTATACAACACAAAAAATGAGCAGGAAGACCATCTGTAAGAACAGAACAACTTGTTGCAAACGTTCGTGAAATAATGCAAAATACGCCAACAAATTGTATAAGACGCATGTCCCAAGAAGTGGGAAGATCTTATGGAACATGCAGGACTATTCTTAAGAAGAAAAAGAAATGATTATCCAAGAATGTGGTAACATTTCTCCAGAAATGCTGATCAACACTTTCGAAAATATGAAGAGACGTGTGAATTTATGCTTGGAGCATGGCGGTGGCCAATTTCAGCAATTTATGTAATTATTTTTCTTTTTCTTTCTGTATATTCTTACTTTGTTAATTTTGTAAACAACAAAAATAAATTTGTATTTGTCTAGTTATTTTATTACTCATCAGTTTGGCATATCATGTCATAATATGAATTTGACAAAATTTTCCCCCAGATTTGGTTAGATATATCGTCCCCATATCATTGTGATCTAAACCAAGCCCTACGTTTTTTAATCCAAGCCCTCTTTGATGCACATAATTTTTGCCCGCATGGTACATTGTCATTTTCCATACATTGAACTGTAGAAGTTGGTTAGGAATAGACATTTTTAAAGTAAGAACTTAACTGCCCGTATACCGCTTACCTCCTCATACCAATTCTCCCTAAACCATTCCATCTGATCGGCAATGCCTTCTAGACTGGACAAAACCGTTGTGTGTATATCGCGTTGCATTTTCATGATCTTGGAGCATTGTATCATTGCTGGAGTGGCCTTAATCGAAGAAGCCTCTGCCGTCATGCCGGTGGACGTTGTTGGGACCGACGAGGAACCTTCTTGGCTGCCTAAAACATATACAAACAATAAATCAAATCAAATAGAGACAACGGAAATGGATATCTCAGTTTGCCAATAGGTATCTTACTCTCCATATGCGTTTGTTGGCATTGCACTACAGCATTGAATATCAAACTATAAGAAGCATGCCATATAAGCAGATTTCCTAAATCTGCTACGTTCAATTCATAGATAGCACAATGAGTCACGAACACGTCGCGCGCATCGCGGTGCCTGGATTGCCTTGCACTGGCATAATATATCGTCGACTTAGTGCAAAAATGCATTAAGTCAAAATTGACAGTTTTGAGTAAAACCCAGTTTTAAGAAATGGCGGAGTTAAAAGTGATTTATTAAAAAAATGCGCAATAATGTTATGCCTACGAAGTTGTGCATATGTAGAAACTTTTTTCAATATATTTTTACACAATAGTAGATATTTATTATATGCACAATTCATTAAGTGAGTTTTCGACCCAACTAAAGATAGCTACAATGACTTAGTTTGATTTTTATATTGGTATTTTATTAAATAGTTTAAATAAGTAGGTTTTACTTTCTTACTTAAGAAACATCCAGTTTATTTGTATTAGTGAATTACGTATTTTGCTATTTTTCGACGAAATAAAACCTATTTAGTTATACTTGCTGTCGCTTTTTATCTACTTTTATTTGTATAACATTTAACACCTAATGCAACGGTAAAATCATTATGAAAATCGGTCCAATTACCCCGAAGTAATCAGCGTACATATTATTATCAAAAACATACATTCGGCTGGAATTAAGAACCTCCTATTTTATTGTCTGTTAAAAATGCGTAAATCCCTCAAAATTCCAATAAAATACGATATGCGGCAACACCACGACATCACATCAGTGAATTTGAGACATCGTTGCCGAGGCGCTGCATTTATAACTATAGATTTACGATCAACTCCACAATGGCAGCCAAACCGTCTCCAATACAGTCTAAAACAGGGTTGTCAAGTTTTCTCGAAGATCTGCTATTCTTATAGTTTGATATTCAATGACTACAGTAAACGATACTAAAACTCTTAAAAATCACGGAAAACGGTTTTACCTTGAATACTATCACTGCCCTGAGATTCTTGTGAAGCCTGTTGTTGCTGGACGGTGTTTGTTTTCCTTGCCGTGGCAGTCCTCAAAGTCAGGTATAAAATTCTTATAGGAAAGTACACAGCTTGTGGAAACATTCTACCAACCTTTATGAAACAATAAGAATTATGAAACCACTTTTAAAACCTTGATAAATATGATGTAATCGTATTAATATAATTCTTCAACAAGTTTACTAGAATAATATGGTTTTTGGACAATTCAATTAGTTTTTGAGATACTAGCATGGAAATTGGTAAATGCAGGGCTAAAGATTCTAAATGACGACACGACAGACGATAATCTCTGTCGTCCCGAATTGACAAAGTAAATGTCACCGATATTCAAATTCAAATTGTTTATTAATGTCAATATACAGTAGTGTACCTATTTAAATACGCCAACAGAAGCAAATACAGTGTGGTTGTTTAAGTGTGCAACATATGGGCATTTTTTTTATTACCGATTTTTCAGAAAATTTTATTCTTGATAAAAGTTCGATGATCATATTAGGTGCACTTGAAATGGTTGCAAGTCAAACGGCGTACAGGGTAGGCCAAAAAATATAAAACTTGTACAAGAATAAAGTTTTTTAATAAAAATTTAAAATAAAAATTTTGCACTTTAAATGATAGATTTTTAATTAGAATATTATCATTACTAATGTTTTATCTTGTTAAAAAGAATTTTTAGGATATTTTAACGCTGTGTTTAATATCGTTGCAACAAACATGAAGTTTGTGATTCCTTAATAAATTAAAAAATCAAGTAAATATTACAAATATGCTTGAATTTGAACAAAGATATGTGAAATTGATTTGATTTTGATTAATTTATGAAGGTGTTTATGGTGAATATAAAAAACATTTTTTTGGGGAAATTATTAATGTTTTTAAAAAAAATATATTTTCTTATTTTAGGAAGTCACGTTTTTGAATCTATGCATATCTTTTAACTCTAAACAACTTTTCTTAATAACATTTTGCTGAATTTTCTGAAATAGGGGTACTTTATTCTTGTACAAGTTTTATATTTTTTTGCCTACCCTGTACGCCGTTTGACTTGCAACCATTCCAAGTGCACCCAATATGATTATCGAACATGCACCAACTTTTATCAAGAATAAAATTTTCTGAGAAATCGGTAATAAAAAAAATTCCCATATTATGTTGCACACTTAAACAACCACACTGTATAGAACAATTTTCAAAAGTACAGGACTATGACTTATAAATGTAAAAAACATAGGAGACCAATAAGCGATAGTGTTCGGTGCAATTACCTGACACAACAAATTCAATATAACGTTCCCCTCGTACTGCACCAGACAATTCAACAGCTGCGGCGTCCACGGCAGCCACAGGATGGGCGGTACCCCAACGGCGTACTTGTCCAGAGCCTCGATGAGGCTGCTTTTTTCGTCATCGTAACTGAGCAGCCAGAGCACTTTCGCGATGTATTTCCGGGCTTTGGCCTCGTTCTGGTGACGACAGGCGTGGAGGAAGCAGGCCATCGCGTTCACGCCCAAACTTATCTAAAAAAGAAGAAGTTTCATGTGTACAGGGTGTTACAAATTCGACATTCACCATTGGAACCTCGTAAATGGTAAAAGCGCAATTTCGACATGACTAATAAGCCGTCAAAGAGTATTTTATATATTCATTGCCGCTTTTTTTTCTATAATGTCAATCAGATACTGATTATGACGTTTTTAAATACGGACCTGTATATTTTTTAGTTTCGCAGACTTTGTATTTAATAAAATAATAATGCACTACTTCAATCAAATATCAATGCTTAGACCCCTATAATAAAATATTCCAACCTTATCACATTAATATTAAATGTGAAAAACCCAAAATTAACTAAATAACCTACCACGAATAGTATTCAAATAAATAAAGACATTCAAATTTTTAAAGTTAATAAAATAAAATATTTAGGAATTATTTTTGACAGTAAATTAAATTGGAATTTTCACTTAGAATACTTAATTAAAAAATTAAGAAGTTTACTACCGATTTTTAAAAACATTAAAAAATATTTTAAATGTAAGACATATGGAAATATTATATTACGCGTTAGTTAAAACTCATTTAAATTACGGAATTTTAGGTTGGGGAGGAATAAATAGAACTTTAGTTGAAAAATTAGAAATATTACAAAAAAGGTTTCTAAAAATCATATTCAATAAAGATTATCTTTATATCCTTCAAAAGAATTATATTCAGAAACAAAAAAGTTGAACATAAGACAACTTTACCCAAGTAGCATTTTTAGACACATTACGGTAAATGTGTCTAAACTATTGTTTCTGTTTCCGACACAAATTGGAAATTGTTGGCAACATGTATGGAAATATTTTCGAAACGTATACATTTTAAATAGCGCATTAGCACGTGTTTCCAAGTGGTTGGTACGGGCTGTGACTTTCGCTGTTTCGACGCAAAATCGAAACTTTTATCGAAAATGTTTCGAAAATTTTTCAGAAATGTTTGGAACATGTTTCCATAAATGTGTCAAGTGGGAGTTCATTTTACAAAGAGGGCGCTGAGTGTTGGAATTGTAAATTGTCAAAATGGAAACATTATTGAAACAAATAATTAGATATATAATATCTATCTCTCTGCAGGTTGTAAAATAAAAGAAAGTAAACAATATGACAGCATAATTTCGCCATAATGAATTTGTCACCAGAGTATTTTCTATAAGTGATACATTTTTTTCGTATGGTTTATTGCAGAGGAGATCCAAAAATAGTTGACGAAATAAATTTTATCGTGCAATTTAGTAATTTAGCTTTATATTCTTAAGACGCTCCCGGTATATTGACATTTACACACAAAATAAATACTTTGTCAAAAAATAAAATCTTAAATATTTTTAAAATTTTACTTAATTCTTCTTTCAATTGATTAAGCTAGCAAAATGGAACTAATGTAACCACTTTTTTACATTTCAAATGACGCAGGAAGTTAATTAAAGTCCATTTTAATAATATAAAAATGAATTTGTCAAAATGGCCGCCAGAAAGCGAGAATTATTCTGGTCTAAAATGGAGTCAACACACAATTTCTAGTATTTGGTTTCTATAATGTTTCGATAATCATGTAGCTATAATTCATAGAAAATGTGTCGAAACATGAAGAATGTTTCAATATTGTACCGAAACCATGCGAAACAAACGTCGTTAAAGTAAAAAATGCACAGTCCCGTCAACAGGAAGCTTAAGCTTAGAAGCATAAAACTTCTGTATACCGTCACGGTATACACTACCACTTTACACTTTCTGTGACATATAACCTACAAAATTGGTTTGTACTTTGTTGAACGTTTAATAAAACTTACTTATAACTTATTCCTAAGTAATAATCTAAAACATGTACTCAATTGTCGAGACAAAGGAAAAAAGTAGGTTGGTAACAAAACAAAAATGTACAATTTATAGGTTATAATCGTTATAATCGAGGTTATAATAATTGTCCGGGTGCGGTAGTGTAAAGGTTTCTGGCAGTTTCGAAAATTATTTTCTGCGCAGTTTCGTAACTAAATGGATATCACTGTTTGGTAAATATTTCAAAGCAGAAGAATACCAATTTGTTTTGAATCACTTAATTCGAAAATGTGTCGCTACAATTTGGGAGCACATGTGTCTAAACACAATTTCATAATATTATATAAAAATGTTTCGAAAAATGTTCTTTTGTGCGGTTCCTAAATGTATCGACACTGTAGTTTAAAAAGTATTTCAAAACTAACAGTTCTTAATCGTTTCTAGTAACTAAATTCGAAAATGTGTCGCAAAAGTTTCGAAACACATGTGTCTCCACACAATCTAAATAATTTTAATCGAAAATGTTTCGAAACGTTTCTCAGCAAAGAATTTGTGTCCAATTTTTGTCTATAATTGCTACTTGGGTACATTTATAAAATTATAATATACATAATATATTTAAAAATAAAAACCTTATACAATTTAAAAACCATAATCATAATACACGTCATAAAAATGAAATAACAATAAAACCTAAAATAAATAAGTCCATAGGACAAAAAAATTTCAAATATTTATGTTTTTATTTAAACGATTATTTACCAACAAAAATTAAAAAATTGATTTCATTTAAAAAATTTTAAGTCGAAATAAAAACGGATTTTAAAAACAGACAATTTGAAAATATTTTTAGAAATGCATTAATTAATTAATATTGTTCTGAATAATTTATACAGTGACCGGCAGAAAGTACGCACCAAAGGGGATTTTTTTTTTATTTCAAAACTTACCAAATTTTTTTGGCGGTGGAAAAGTTCTGCATGTCCCTAAACAAAAAAGAGCATAGACAAAACTAGTAAGTATTGCGCCGTATACGAGGGAGAGGTGAAAACGTTAAATTCACTTAAGAATAAATTGCCCTTATTTTTAACTGTGGATTTTTTTTTTTATTAGGAAATGGTGTTTGCACTTGAAAGTTATCCATAAATACCAAATTTCAGCTCGGTAGCACAAATATAAATATTTTTCATGGCAACTAGATTTAAATAAAAACGAATTTTATTGTAAGGGTTTAAACTTTAATTCACGAACCAATGGGTTTAAGAGTTTTTGAAAAATTGGGAACGGCAAAATATTGTTGAATGTATGAAGTAAACCCTCATTTGTTTTGCATACAGTTATTCCGCTTATCCATAGAATAATGTACGGTGTGCACCAGAAAAGTTAGATTCTTTTTGACGTTATTTTATTAAACGTCCAGTTCTCGCGTATGTAAACAAATTTAAGTAAGTTATGTGTCTAATTGCCCCAGAGCTTAAAAAATTGAATTTATAGGTTGCAGAGCTTCTCTCGATTCGTTATACGAGGCGTAAAAAAAAAGGAAAAACACTTTTTTTGTGCTACCGAGCTGAAATTTAATATATATGGACAACTTTTAAGTGCAAACAACATTTCCTAATAAAAAAATTTTCTACGGTGGAAAATAAGGGCACTTTCTTGAGTGATTTTAACGTTTTCATCTCTCCCTGGTATACTACGCAATATTTACTAGTTTTGTCTATGCTCTTTTTTATTTAAGAACATGCAGAACTTTTCCACCTGCAAAAAAATTTGGTAAGTTTTGAAATAAAAAAAAATCTCCTTTGGTGCGTACTTTCTGCCGGTCACTGTATAAGTAATATTTTTTACTTAAAAATTATAAATTAATAATTTTATTATAGGTAATATATTTCTTCAAAAAAAAAAAAAGCAATTATTTTATTTATCAGCCTCGCCAAGACCTCTACAAAATTATTTTTTCTTACCTGTCGGTGATCTTTAATAAACACACTTTCCAAATAATCCCCGTATAGGGCCCAAGCTTTAATCGACGCGTCGTGCATCTGCACGGCGGCCGAGAAGGCCTTGTTCGCTTCGTCCGATTTCCCGCTCAGGTGATACATCATGCCTTTGAGGGCGTAGAACTCAGCTGTCATATCTTTTGCAAAGTATTGCATCTTGGTGTGGTTGATCACTTCCAGGCCTACAAAGGATACAGTTTGTATAGTTGTATTCATAAAAAAAGCGTACAAGAATTAGAATGAGAGGTAAGTTATGTCATATTTGCGTAAAACCGGCTTGTCTAAATGATTGTTTATTGGAGGTAATCACACGTCATAGATTATCAAAAATGCAAAGCATTGGCGTCGGTGTAATTAATTTTGAAACTGCATGGTGGTAACGTTTGATAAACTTTGACAGAAGAACATAAAAATGCCTCGCTAGTTGTCTGAAGTTGAAAAGGCTCAAATTGTATCAAGAATCGAAGATGGATGATCAATCCGTGCTGTAGCGCAGTTGTATAACGGAAATAAAAAAAACTACATTGAAAATTAAGCAACGCTGGGAACAAGAAGAATCCATAAAGAGGAAAATTGGTTCAGGTCGTCCCAAATGTTCCAACCCTAAACAGGCTGCTGCTTTTTTGGGATATTTAAGAAATAATCCATTTGCAACTGCAAGGGATGCTGGTATGGATACAGTATTTCCTGCCTCCCAACCTATGGCCAGCAGGAGAGTCAAGGAATCTGAACTACAATGTCGCCCAGCTGCGAGAAAAAGTTTCTTACCGAAGAACAGCGACAATCAAGGATTATTTTTGCTTTAAATTACATATACAATTACAATCCTCAGTTTTGGAACAGGGTCAATTTTACTGATGAAAAGACGTTCCAGTCGACTTATAACGAACAAATTCGTGTGTACCGTCCAAACAATACCAGATTTGAAGAGCGATATACTTACCCCCTCACTTTTAGACATGGACGTTTATCTGTAAATGTATGGGGCTGGATAAGTGTTCATTGACCAGGTGTTTACTGGCGAATCGAATTTAATGCAGGAAATTACATTAACATTTTAGAAAACATATTGTTACCATCTGCTGAGCAAATATATCCCAATAATACTTTCATATTTTAACAAGATAGTTGTCCAGGTGCTGCTTTGGGTCGCTTATAGTCTCGATATCAATCCAATTGAAAATATTTAGGGTATAATCGTAAAAAAAATATATACCTAATCGAAATTTTAGGCCACAAAATTCAGAAGATTTATGAGAAATAATACAGGCAGGCGTGCTGGGAAGAGCTTGATTCAAATATTGTATTAAATATAATACAGTCAGTTCCGAATAGACTGGCCCAAGTAATAGAAAAACAGGGATATATGACCAAATATTAGATTTCATTTATTCTTGTTAAACGTTTTTTGTTTCTATTGTAATTTTAATAAAACTGTTAAGATATATTATAAAATAAAAATAAAATATTTTCGTTATTCTATTGAACTAACGCCCAACGCCAATGCTTTGCATTTTTAATAACCTTTAACATGCGATAAGCCGGTTTTACGCAAATATGGTTAAGGTTTCCTCTCATTCCAATTCGTGTACGTTTTTTTTTATGAATACAACTGTTTAAGTAATAATGAATAAATAAGGCGCATCTAGGATCCTTGAAAAAAATATAGTTGTTACTAAAAATTATTCAATGGAACTACTTACCTTCTTGCAACTCGTTCTTATTGTTCATAGAAGCCATTTGCAGGTAGCACTTGACCTGTTGTCTTACTTTCTGGAAACAATCGACCACGGGCACGCTGGATATACTGTAGATTTTGTTTAGAGAATCCAGACAGACGTTGGTAAGTTTGTGCTTCCTGGCAATCTTACCAAAATGAATGATAGACTGAGCCGACGCGTGCATCCCTTGAAGGAAAATAATGTATAAATTTTTAAATATCTTTATTCCCAAACAACTATAAAACTTGAGCATGAAAGATTTCTGAGATATAACAAGTTTAAGAACTAGTCAAATATCAAAACGAAAAAAAAAATTAGGTTATCACTAGTTACTTAAATTTATTTTTCCAGAAAAAACCTTTTGAAACATCAAAATCAATTTTTAAAGTAAAAATGTTAATATATAGTATAAACGCAGTTTTTTTTTTGAAGAAATATATTACCTATAAAATTATTAGTTTATAATTTTTAAGTAAAAAATATTACTTATATAAATTATTAAGAACAATATTAATTAATTGAAGCATTTCTAAAAATATTTTCAAATTTTCTGATTTACTATCCATGTTTTTATTTTGACTTTAAATTTGTTAAATGAAATTAATTTTTTAATTTTTGTTGGTAAATAATCGTTTAAATAAAAACATAAATATTTGAAATTTTTTTGTCCTATGGACATATTTATTTTAGGTTTTATGGTTATTTCATTTTTATGACGTGTATAATGATTATGGTTTTTAAATTGTGTATAAGGTTTTTATTTTTAAATATATATCTATATTAAGATGTTATAAATGTAAAGTTGTCTTATGTTCAACTTTTTTGTTTCTGAATATAATTTTTTTGAAGAATAAAGATAATCTTTATTGAATATAATTTTTAGAAACCTTTTTTGTAATATTTCTAATTTTTTAACTAAAGTTGTATTTATTCCTCCCCAACCTAAAATTCCGTAATTTAAATGAGTTTTAACTAACGCGTAATATAATATTTCCATATGTCTAACATGTAATGTTTTTAAAAATCGGTAGTAAACTTCTTAATTTTTTAATTAAGTATTCTATGTGAAAATTCCAATTTAATTTACTGTCAAAAATAATTCCTAAATATTTTATTTTATTAACTTTAAAAATTTGAATGTCTTCATTTATTTGAATACTATGCATATTTCGTGGTAGGTTATTAAGGTTTAAAGTAAAAGGAATATAATTTGTTTTATTAAAATTAATTGTTAACAAGTTGTTATGAAACCAATTTTTTATAATTTTAAAATCTTTTTTAACTGTATTATTTAAGTTGTCTCAATTTGTGTAGTATAAAAAATTGTAGTATCAAGTAATGCAAATTTAAAACTTTTAATTTTATGGAAGTAGTCCATTATCTCAAAGTGGAGCAGTTGAGATATAGGGAAAAAAACCCATGTGTCCTTGTCCCATTCATGGTTTTTAATTTTTGACAATTTTTTACATTCCTTAGTAAAGGGTTTTCCAATAAGAACGATATGATTTTGAAACGATATGGTAACCATGGTAATAAAGTTATCCCTGTCACCAGTTCGTCAGTTATTGTCAGTAAACTATAACAATTTATTATGGCTAAATACGCGCTTCAAGAACGTTTGGTTATTATCCAAAAATTTTACGAAAATAGACGATCTTTTGTGAACACTTATCGCGCACTTCGCGAAAACTTTGGTGTAAATAATCGTCCTCCTTTGCTTGCCATTTGTCGCATCGTTGAGAAATTTGAAAATAATTTTACTCTTCACGATGTAAAAACACCAAGAAGACATCGAAACGCAAGAACTGTTAAGAATATTGCTGCTGTAAGAGCTAGTGTTGCAGTGGATCCAAATTTATCAATTCCTCGTCGTGCTCAAGAGTTAAGGATTAAAAAAACGACAACTTGGCGTATTTTGAAACAAGACTTGAATTTACACCCGTATAAGATTGTTTTGACCCAAGAACTTAAGCCACTGGACCATCGTCGGCGCAGAGAATTTTCTGCTTGGAGTTTAGAACAACTTGAAAGGGATCCTAATTTTGCCAAAAAATTATCTTTTCAGATGAAGCTCATTTTTGGTTAAGTGGATACGTTGACAAGCAACATTGCCGTTTTTGGTGTGAAAACAATCCACAACAGATTCATGAGAAGCCTTTGTATCCGTTAAAAGTAACTGTAAGGTGTGGATTATGGTATGGTGACATCATCGGACCATTTTTTTCCAAAATGAGGCAGGAGATGCAGTTACAGTGAATGGTGAACGATATCGACAGATGTTAAGAAATTTTTTGTGGCCAAATTTAGATGCACTTGATTTATAGGATATGTGGTTTCAGTAAGACGGTGCCACATGTCACACTGCTCATGAAACTATCGATATACTGGAAGAAAAGTTTGACGAAAGGATAATTTCAAGGAATGCTACTGTTCAGTGGCCTCCAAGAAGCTGTGATTTAACTCCTTTAGATTACTTCTTGTGGGGCTATTTGAAATCTAAGGTTTATGAAAACAGACCACAAACACTTGATGCAATAAGGTTGAACATTGAACCCTGCATTCGTCAGATCACGCCCGATTTATTGCATAAAGTCATCGAAAATTGGGTTCGTCGAATTCGCTCGTGTACACGAAGTCGCGGAGGACATTTAAACGATGTGTTATTCAAAACATAAATGTTATCGACTATACTTTAAGATAATATAAAACGTTTTGTTGTATCTAAAATTATTTTAATTTTATTTCATTTTGAAATCATATCGTTCTTATTGAAAAACCCTTTATAAATGGCACTTGGGCCCTTCTGTGTTGATGATGGTACTTTCTCGTACCGAAACATGTACACCCCATTAATTTGACTTTTAATATATTTGTGGAGACGACTGTGGGTTTTTTTCCCTATATTAAAACTTTTAATCCATGTATGGAATTAGCACCAGGCTTCTTGGCAAAACTGTAGGAAAGCATCACTTCACAGTACTGTGCAAATTACATAATATTATCCGTAACATCAAAAAGATCAGGAATGGCGGGAAGGTGCCGAAATACGAAGAGAAAACTTTTGTTTAAAAAAAAATGCAAAAGATTTTGTAAAAAAGCCAGGAAAGAAGTATTTTAAAATCATTATTAATATAAAAATACATTTCTGCGAAAGTTTCAGCAAAATAAATAATTGTTGTATCATCTGCAAATAGCTTTATATTGCCCTTTAAGTTCAATTTGGAAACGGAATTAATATAAATTAAGAATAATACTGGACCTAATATTGATCTTTGTATGAGTTATAATTTTCTTAATAAAATATCATGGGTTACGGTGTTAAAAGCCTTACACAGATCTAAGGATAGTAAACAGCATTTTTTACAGCTGTCAACAATAGTTTGAATATTTGTTATGATATCTCTACTGAGTAAATTTTGACTTTCTGGAAAGTCGCATAATTTATTATTCATTATTTTTTCTAATATTTTTGAAAAGATTGGTAAAACAGATATTGGGCGATAATTGCTGCATTTATATCTTTTATCAGTTTTAAAAACAGGTGATACTTAAGCAAATTTCATTTTTCTGGAAAAATACCTGTTTTAAAGCTAGTTTCGGCCAAAAAATCTAGTTTCGGTGACAGTTTCGGTTTCGGCCTAAAACCGGCCGAACCTTCGGCCATGCCGATACTCAGTGTTCGTGAATTGTAGCGCACCGTTCGGCTAACTTTAGGTGGGTTCGTAGGCAGTGTTGTCTACAGTGTGACCAGTAAAGTCCGCATCATATGGGATTTTTTTTTTTTGACTTTGGCATCAAGTTCTGCTTCGATCGAGATGAAAATTAAGCCACAAAATAGTAGTCACGTGATTCGCATTATCTGTCAAGTTTTAATTTTTTCCAAAAAATAATTCAAAAGTGGGGTTATTTCTGAAAGTATCGAAAAACGTTATTAGAAAAAGTTTTTTAAATGCAGTTTCTAGCCCACATGCAAAATTTCAGCTGCATAAAATACCTTTGATTTTTTACCCATATTTGGTAAATTGCACCACTTTTGCAAAATAAGACTCGACGTAACCTACATAAAACTTCTTAGTTTTGACAATGCTTTATTTCAAATACATTTTCTTTAAAGTAGCGCCATATTAAATGTG
This sequence comes from Polydrusus pterygomalis, assembly GCA_963969555.1. Taxonomy (NCBI): domain Eukaryota; kingdom Metazoa; phylum Arthropoda; class Insecta; order Coleoptera; family Curculionidae; genus Polydrusus; species Polydrusus pterygomalis. The sequence goes on along the minus strand of OZ018385.1, from coordinate 18,009,450 downwards.
TGTTTTTCTACAAAATCAAAATTGGGTTATTAAAATTTGGTCGCATGTGATGCAAAGTTTATCTGTTTTTGACCCAGTATAAGGTAACTTCATAAAATAAGTATTTTTGAAAACGTAGTTTGTGTCTGAAAGTAATACACCTTAATATTAAGACAAAAAATAACACAGTGTCATCAGTAAAGTGTTCATTAAGTGGAAAATAAATTTTAGTGGTGGGTAAAAAATCAAAATTATCTTATGCAGCTGAAATTTTTCGTGTGGGCTAGAAACTGCATTAAAAAAAAAATTTTAATAACTTTTTTCGATATTTTCAAAAATACCCGACCTTTTGAATTATTTAAAAAAAAAATTTGACAGATAATGCGAATCACGTGATTACGATTTTTTTGCTTAATTTTTCTCGATCGACGCAGAACTTGATGTCAAAGTCAAATTTCGAATAAAGCTATTAATAAAAAAACCCTATATGATGCGGACTTTACTGGTCACACTGTATATAAATAATAGATTTTTCTCTGTCGACTTTTTTTTTTTTTTAGTGGAAATAGTTCAATCCGTTCCCAAGATCGATCTCGTCCTATATAAAATAAATTAAATTTCAGTAATACAATAAAATTTTTAAGTTTCGGTGTCGGCCAAAACTGAGACCAAGGCCGAAGATTCGGTTTCGGTTTTGGTTTCGGCTGAAAATCTTGTTTCGGTCGGACACTAAATAAAATTGAGGTAGATTTTTTTAAACACTTTACAATGTCAACCGATATATTGTCAACTCCATTTGCTTTTTTGTATCAAGGTCGTCAATAATTTATTTGTTCTATTTCATTTTGGGATATTACTTCAGGATTAATAAAAAAAATTTTTTTGTCTCCTCAATACATTTTTGTATTGATTGGTGACAAGTGACAACACTAGTTGTCCGACAAAATCTACCCCCACCACAAATACACAAGTCACATCCTAATAGTACCCGTGAAGACCGTGCCATAACACCTACATATACCTAATTTGGAGTTGGCCATGGTCGTGTCTCGGTTCTGCTCGTAGTGCTGCACGATCACCTGGTAGTGGTGTTGGCGCCACGTGAAGATGTCGCTCCAGTGCACCAGGTCGTCGGCGATAACGGGCAGGCGGTTACGCCACGTCTTCACGATCGCCTTCATGTCGTGGAGGGAGCTGGGGTGGCCTGGAATAAAATTTAAATCTAACATTAGGACATGTTAAAAAATCTAACAATACGGAAATACCCGTTAAGTGATGCTACTGTAATTAATAATTTTTTTTGTATGCGCACTCAGGGAGGGTGCTGATAATGATTTAGTAAGCTTCTATAATAACAGTAAGTTTGGATCTTCCTCCTTTAATTTTACTATGGCAAATGCACAACAATTTAAGAATTTATTGCGGAGTTTCGAACTAATGCCAGTTGCATTGACAATATCTCTCCACTAATGTTTTAGTACTCTAGTCCATTTCTTTATTCCTATATCACCCATATACAGTGTAAATTTGTACCTTGGAATCCATTCAGTACAGTTTTTCTCACGGGTATTAATATTTTAAGTTGAGGTTTTTTTTTATAAAAAAAATAGTGATACACTGTGTCCCAAACTATGACGATATCAATAATTTTTTCAAATGGCGCCCCTAGTTTTTTATTGACTGTTTTTAAAGTGCATACGACATATTAAGTTATACCGTGCGAGCAAAAATTATTTGCATCAAAGAGGGCCTTGCATCTAAGGACGTAATTCTTTGCCGTAGAGCTTAATACCTGTTGGGTGTCAGTAACTACCGGAATTAACAATCAATCAGTTATTCCGTCATCTTTGACAGTCGTTACAAGTTAATTTGATTCATCGCTAATTTTTCCAATTTCTTGAACAATTCACACGATGGGCTTTACGGAACAGCACAAAACATTCATGGTTGAAGCGTATTTTCGAAACGGGGTTAGAGTAAATGGTGAGTGGCAATATAATCCGGGTTTGTGCATGGACGATTTTCACGAAGTTTCCCTAACGTTGCTTTTATTGCTGGGGATTTTTATCATTGCCTGAAAAGAACCGTGGCTGTGTTAAGGGAAACAGGTACTATAAAACACAAAAAAGGAGCAGGAAGACCATCTGTAAGAACAGAAGGACTTGTTGCAAACGTTCGTGAAAAAATGCAAAATACGCCAACAAATTGTATACAAGAAGTGGGAAGATTTTATGGAACATGCAGGACTATTCTTAAGAAGCAGCTAAATTTATTTTCTTGTAAAGAAACAAATGATATATTTACCTTGTAAAAGACCCTTATGAATCTGGTAAGCTTCTTGAAGCTCCATTATTTGCTGGGCTGCCTGAAGGTACTGTAAGTGGATATGACTCACAATATGGGGAAGTCGTCTCCACTCGTTCAAACATAAGGCACTGGCACTTTCAACGTATCTATAAAGGAATATAAAAATTTAGTAAAGCTAGGTAAAATAATAGGAAAGTATATTTTCCTCCAAGTCATTTAAGGTTTGGTTTCATGAGTATTTTATTATAAGTATTAGCGCGGCTATAATCAAATTTCTCTAAGAATACGTCGCATCGTGGCTAAGTCACGTGTCATTTATGGCACTTTGTTGAAGTCTGGTCTCTTTTACGTTGAATGTTGGCGACAACGTTATACAATTTAAGATATATTTACTAAATTAATCGTTTATACTATTAATGGTTATTATATCTTATAATCTCCCTAGCAGCAGAATTATCGGGAATTAATTCTGCTGCGTGGGAGATTCGGTAAGAAAATTTCATAAATTGAAGTTTTTTTGCTAAAATGCTATAAAAACATATTTTCGGCGGCTTTAGTTAATTGTAACTAATTAGAGTTTTAGAAATAAAGTTCATTTTAGCCGTTAGTAACTCATTTTTATTACTAAACTGTGAGACACATTAAATAAATATGTTATCTGAAATCCAATGTCTTTATAGTTTTAAATTAAAATAAAACTTTAAAAACATATTTCCGATGAGTTTAGTTTAATATGACGCATTGTATTTTTACAATAAAAGTTGATTTTACTTATTAGTAACTAAGGTTTATTACTAAAATTTCAGGAACATTAAAAACATTAATTCGTTTTCAACCATAACATCTGAAATTACATGTCTAAAGTTAATTTAAAAGAATTTCCGTTGCACGTCATACCTTCGAGTATCAGCAGTGTTGCCAGTTTGTAATTAAAATACCCCAGTAAGGAAATGCTTCGGCATTTTTCAATAAAGGTAAACAACGTAATCAACAGAAATGTGTATGAATCCCTTTGTTGTTCTTAAAAGATCAGTTTTTAATCCTATTTAGAAAAGGATTTGCAGTTTTAGTTAAAAACGACTTAAATAAACTCACGAAAACACGAAATGAAAACAATAAACGTCAATCAAAATTCGCCAAGAAATAAACTGACATCACCGATGCGTTGACACTTCTGTTGCCAACTGTCAACCCAAAAAATTCAAATGATATTAATTTTTAAAAGGTTAAATTTAAAAAACATCCCCTTTAAGCGGCTTAGTATCAAAGAAGAATACATTAAGTTTCTTTTACATTCAATATCGCATGAAATTTATACATTTTTTGCCCAAATTTAATTTTCTTATGTTTCCTTACCAATTTTCAATTATCAGCTGATTGATGACGTGCAACGGAAATTCTTTTAATTTAAGTATACATAGTTTCAAATGAAAATTAAAAAAACATATTTCCGATGACTTTAGTTAAATTTTTGATGTGTCTCTTTTAGCCCCGGTGTTCGATATGTAAAGCAAATTGGTTAGTATCAATAGAAATTATAAGTTAGCAACAAAATGCATTTTGATTTTATTCTAAGTGACTTTTGCCAATAGATATAAAGCACTTCATTTTTGACAGAAAAATTATCACTTATTAATATCATTAAGTTAATAGGAACCAGTGGCGGCTCTTGGTCAATTTAGCAGGGTGGTCAATACAGGGGGAAAAGAATTTTTTTTTTTTGGATGCCACGCCCTTTTTTGTTCATATTTCTTGTCTTTCAAAAGGAAAAATATAAGCAGATAATTCTTTTAAATATTACACAATTTCAAAAACAACGCAGCAGTCCGGCATATATGAACTGTTTAACACCTAATTAATTAAAAAACAAACTAATTAAATATTACCGAAATTACATTCCAATTCCATTATCGTAATTGGAGCCACCCGCTCAACAAAACACTGCCACCTGCCACCGACAATTTCCGGATGAAATAATCAATTTCACAGATTAATAATCGATATACGTCAGCCTTTTGTCGATCTGCGTCGGAGATCGAAGAGAGACACGCACAGGTGCATAGGTCGGAGGTTAGGCTAGACATGACATGGAACCAGTGATCTCGCGGTCAAAAGCCTAGGGTCGCAGTTTCTCTCAATTTAACGCGTTGATTTCTTCTATGATTCTCTCTCACTCTAATAAATCACCGGCCGCTATGGATATAGAATTTTACATTTAAATAAGCAGGCTATATTTAGCAAAATTAAGTTTTGATCGGGGTATAATATGAACGACATTTAAGGTCCGGTATTTTCACGCTCTGTTAAATCGAGAAATATGTAACAGTCGATCATTAATTAACAACGCGATAACAGCAGAATAAGGAAAATGGGTATTTTGACTGCTTTTTAAGAGACTGTTAGGTAACATTAGATTTAATCGGAAGTACATATGACAACGTTGCAAAACACGACCTATGCCTACTCCGTGTCGAAGAGTAGTCACAGGATCGGACCAGTATTTCCTCTGTGTAGGTGTCCGCTAACCAAACTAACCTCAAATTTTTATTTGTTTTTCAATTGGTTGGTTCTTGTTTTGGTAAAAGTAGATAAAACCTGTGGGTCGTGTTTTTTTGATTGATGTAAGTACAGAAAAATCAATTTGTTATGCCAATAACAAATATTTATACTCAATTTAATATGACTGCTGTTTTAAATATTGTTGTAGGTACCTAGTTTTATTTTTTAGAAACATGAGTAGCCCACAGCGAAAAAAACGCCGTAATTTTATGTTTATTGCCTTAAAACTCACTTGATGTATTACCTACCAAAATACAAGAATTCTAAACTTTTCGACAATTTTCCAAAGCATCATATTCAACAATAAATATTTCTACTTTTATAGGTTAGAAAACATAGTAAATTCTCCTGTTAACTATATATCCGCCCGATTTATTACCGGTTAGTTAACAAAGAATTAACAAACATTTACCCGACGGTTAAATGTAATCAGTAGTGAAAATACCATAAATTTCGTTTAACAAAGGAATAAAATTTAACCGACTTTTAACCAATGATGAACATACCGGGCCTTAGATGTTGTAGCGTGAAAATTGAAGATTTCAGATGTTCAAGATATTATTTTAGATATTTTTGGATGGGTTAAATGTTGAGTTTTTAAACTATCCTTTTGACTTATTATTTATGGGAGGTCAATGACCATTTGACCCTATTGTTAAGCCGCCACTGATAGGAACTAACAAAACTATCGCGATAATCTCCCGTTGCTATAAGCAACGTAATCAAAAAGGAGCCTTCTAATTGGTTGAAAATAAATTTATGTGAACAAACCCGAACAAACCCAAACGCAGTTTTTGTGAAAAAATATATTACATATTAGTTTATAATTTTTCAGTAAAAAATATAACTTATATAAATTATTCAGAACAATATTAATTAATTAAAGCATTTCTAAAAATATTTTCAAATTGTCTGTTTTTAATATCCATGTTATTATTTCGACTTTAAATTTTTTTAATGAAATCAATTTTGTAATTTTTGTTGGTAAATAATCGTTTAAATAAAAACATAAATATTTGAAATTTTAATTTTAAATTTATACTTACTTTTAGAATTTTTTTTAAAGGAAAATACAACTTTCAAAGATTCACTTACCTTTCAACATACATCAACGGTTTGCTTTCCTCCGGCTGGCAAATTAACAAGAACCCTCCGTACATGGTCACCTTCCACGCCATTTCCTTCGGACAACAAAATTCTACAGTGGATAGGGCCTCTTTCATGAAGTCCCAGTTAGGTATACGCCAAGCACTCTAAGAAACGTATAATTAAAATTTAGGTTAAGTTGAAACTTTATAACGTAAGATCAAAAATCGTCCTCATAGTTGGCTTGGCAACATCGCAGGCATGTCGTAAATTACCACTATTTAACCTAATTTTTGTCATAAAATAATACCTGTCACTAAATAACAAGTAATTCAGGACATGCGGAACTATTTTCAAGGCTTACTTTGAGGACGATTTTTTTTATCCTAATGTAATGTCACTATTATGTAACATTACAAATTCAGTAAGCGATTTGTTACAGAACGAGTAGAACCAATAACCCCTCGATAATAAGGAGTTATTGGTAGAACACGACCTGGCTACATTATTATTTACATTAGCAAGTTTCATATTTTGCTGCGATCCAAATCCATAACAAAAAGTAATTTCTAGCAATCTGAAATCGGTCTTTCTAGAGTCCTAGACAGTTGTAGGAAAAAGGGGTAACTAAGATTTTACGTAAATTTATTTTAAACGAAATCCAAAAAACTAGAAATGTTATTTCTGACGGACCCTGTATAGTAATCGCAAATCTGATCTTCGAAATTGTAGTTTCAGCACAAGCAGACTTTTTTTTAAAGAATGACTTTTTCTTCTATACCTATTAATACTAACTAAACTAAAAATAGTTTCTCCTCTTCCAAACTCTATCCGTGGACAAACTGTAGAGAAATAATTATTTTTTACCTCTAAAAGTAAAAGTGGATCGTACACTCCTGTCTTGGCATATTCAGTCAAGATATCCCACATTTGTAGCTCTTTTGCGCATCTGATCCAATGGTCGCTCCACAGAAGAATTTCTCTTTGGTAAGCGGCAGGGACTGGACCAACACTGGCATCAGCTAAAAATAAATACTCATTTTAAAAATATTTAAAAAAAAAACGTTGTTTGTAGTGCAATGGATTTTTAATTTAGAACTTAAAAGAAAATAATTCCCAAGATCGATTCATACCTATGCATTTTCAAACAGAATCAAAATTGCATGCAGCTTTTTTCACCCTTGAAAGAGTTCTAATTATTTGCACACCCCCATGCGATTTTGTCAAAGTTCCCTAGAAATTTCTGTTGGTGGGATTGATTTATAAATATAACTTCGCTCATTTGACAAGAAAAAAAAACAAGACATCTGTCAGTTTCAGATTTAACCATCTTGTTTTAAACGCGTTTTTCTGCTTATGATACTACTATTGTATATTTTCTTGAAGACTATGCTCAAATTCATAATAACATTAACCACGACCTAAATATAATATGTAAATGGCTTGAAACTAATAAATTATCATTAAATTTTAATAAATGATCTTTTATATTTATAAGTAAATCAAAATTAAAAAATAATAATATTTCTTCACTATCTTTCAATAATTATATCATTAAATATACTAATACAATTAAATTTTTAGGTTTATATATTGATGAACATTTAAGTTGGAAAAACATATTTAATATTTAAGAAGTTATATCTCACCAATAATGGGCATTTTGTTTAAAGGTAAAAATTTTTTTTTTTAATAATTTTTAATGATATATTTATTTATTTTGCCATACGATAAATAAATAAATATATCATTAAAATATTTAAAAAAAAAATATTATTCTTTGGTTTATTCAATATTTAATATTACAGTATATTTTGAAGAAATAGTCCATACTTAAATTGGAGTTGAAAGTATGAAAAGGAAAGAAAAACACAAAGTCTTCCTCCACAAAATTTAATAGAATAAAATTCTAGTTCGAAAGGTCTCTACATGTTTCGAACGTAGAAACGTTCATCATCAGGAGACAGAAATCTATTTTATGCTGATGTTGTTAGCAAAAGAGAAAATTAGAACCTTAATGGAGCTTTTATGGACGTAAAATTTTTAAATGTAGAAGAAACATGGCTTGAAAAATTGACAATGGATGAATACTGAGCATTCAAAAACGTTGTTAAAGTAGGCTTAAACCAACCAAACTAAATGGAGAAGAAGAGAAAAGAAAAAAACCCGGGAGAAAAAAAACTTTCTAAAAAGGTGTAGGAAATTATTTAGATTTCATTCTTAAAATTTATATCCAGCATAAGTGACACATTATGAGGATAGAAGTGCAGTAGCACAATAATGTTGTTATGTAAATGTAAAGTTTTTTGGGGTACTTTACAGTATATGATTTCAATTTGGGGCGAAATTATCTACAATTTAGTCATTAAAAAAACTACAAAACAAAATAATTAAATGCATACATAAACTTCCTTTTTTAGAATCAACTATAAAATTGTATGAACCAAACGGATATTTAAATTTAAAAAAGCTTTGTAAATTAAAACTATGCATTCTAATACACTCTATTATTATTAAAGAAAAACAATCGAATATAATATTTCCTTCGACCAACATTATTCACAACACGAGACAAAACCATCATATCCAAACACCTATGGTAAAGCGTACTTTTGGCCAAAAAGTTTTATATAAAGGAATAACAATTTACAACAGTTAGCCAAAAAAAATTAAAGAAATATCAAAATTATGGATTTACTGGAAAAAAATATTTATATTATATTATATATTATTATTATTATTATTATTATTATTATTATTATTATTATTATTATTTTTTGTTTTTGTAAATGGTTATTATATATATATTTTTTTAAATAATTTCGATGGAGTTATTAATAGTTACTAATTGTATATTTGGTGTTATATTCTCTGTAATGAACTTTTTAAGTTTGATTATTATTAAAAAAAAGCTTATAGAAACAGAGGCAGACCACCAACAAGGTGGACGAAAGACATAAAGAGAATTCGGGGAAACTGGATACAACATGCACAAGACCAAAAGCGATGGTAAATATTAAGGGAGGCCTATGGCCAGCAGTGGACGCGAAAGGCTGTTTGATGATTAATCAATTAAATTGGATTAACTCCCTTTTTATTGTTTTGGATAATGGCATTTTAAAGTAAATATAAAGCATAAGATTAAATAGTACCGACTATGGGTGAAATAGTACACAAAAGGTACAGTATCTTGTCATTTGAACCACTTAGAACAGTATAACTTTTTATTAATAGTAGTTAATACTTTCGCTGACCTTTGTGTTTCGCCATAGCAGCCTCATAAGCCCCTTGAGCTTGTTCGAAGAAACCATGTTGTTCGTAAGCTATGGCGACGCTAGTCTCTCTATAATGAGCGTGTTTCTGCCACAGGCCCGCCCAAAGGTCTTCCTCGCACATTTGGTGGTAGAGGTCGGCGAGTGAGTCGAGAAGTTCAGCCTACAAAATTTAATATTATAAGGTGGTGCACCGACAGACTGGCCATCGGAAATTCAATGTAAATTTTGCTACCCTCAAAAATTTCATTTTTCGGGAAAAAGTCCTTCTTGATAAAAAAAAAAAAGTGCTTGTAAATAAAATGCAATTCACGAAGAGAAAATTTTGATTTTTTTCAGAGTTCGCAAAAACGTCAAAAACATCCTCCAAGAGTAAACTACCTTTATTTTTCATTTTTGACCAAAATGCCAATTAGAAAACTTATTTAGAATAACGTTTGTATTCGAGATTTAAAATAAATCTTCGATTTTTATTTTTTGTTATTTTTAGAGGTAAATGGAAATTTTGCTGCTCAATAAAAATATTAATATTTTTATTAGACTCTATTTTCATAATTTTATTAGACTCTATTTTCATAATGGGTGGTGTGTAGCTTATTTTAAAATTTTAAATGCATTCCTACCATCTTTTGTAAAAACAAGGAATTTTTTTACCTTTGATTTACGTATGAGGCAAATTTGAAGTTGTCAAACAGAATTTGATGTGTTTTGAAAATGTTGATCTTAAAACAAAGGGTTTATTTAGTTCAATGTTACGGTGCGGGCGAAGTTCTTACAACTTTGTGATAGAGAAATTTAATCAAAATAGCCTAACGTTTACGTCTCAAAAATGGAACTTCATAAATTATTAAGAAAATTTTAGCGAACTGGTTCAGTTTCCAATTAAAAAAAAAACTATGATCATAATGACGTAGCTTCCCTAATCGTATTGCAGTCTGTTGCTGACAATCCTACCCTTTCATTAAGAAACCGAGCTCAAGAATTTATTGATGTTAAAAAGTATATTTTAAGGGCAAAAAAAAAAAATATTCCCATTTAAGCCAACTTTTAATCAAACGTTGAAAGAAGCAGACAAAGCCAAACGTTCGGATTTTTGTCTTTGGGTCGGCCATTCTAATTATTAATAAATTCTTGCAATATAACAAAATCAAATTGTAGGAAAAAGATTAAATAAGGCTAAAAATAAAAATAATATAATAATTCATTAATTGTACAAATGTATATATGTAAATATCCCTATTTCTATATTCTAGGTGCTATATATCCGAGGCAACTTTCTGGGTGTGTAATGCTCCTCTGTTGCCCGGGAGAGAGAAGAGTTTAAATCCTTTGTTGTGCTATCTGTCTAACTAACTCCCAAAAATTTAAGTTAAAATAAAAAACAGTGAGTAAATGTGAATAAATTAATAAGAAGAAAACTTGTGGTCGTAATATGCTGTAAAAGCAGACAAAATTACGATCACCCAAATTGTGCTGGCGAATGGCGCTTACCGCAGCCGACGCCATAAAGAAGTGAAGAAGAAGAAGAAGTCTTTGGGTCGGAAACAAAATAGTAAGTGAAAGCAGGAATGTTCATAAATTTATCATGTTCTCCGATGAACCGACATTTTCAATAAACGAGAAACTGTATTCTGCGCATATTAGATACTGGAGCGAAAATAATCCCCGTTTTAGAATTCCTGCAAGAATACAATATTACAAGAAAGTAAATGTCTGGTGTGCGATATCTTATTATAGCCTTATCGGCCCATACTTTTTCGAAAACACATGTAACCGTAGGAGTTACCTTGAAATGTTGGAAACATTCCTTTCTGACAACCTAGAAGAATTGCCTCTCCAATTTAGAAACGAAATGTAGGTACTTTCAACAAGATGGATGCCCTGCGCATTTCGCAATTGAAGGGAGGGAATGGCTTAATAATACATTTGGCCACAGATGGATTGGTCGAAACGGTCCGGTTCTGTGGCCCCCAAGAAGTCCCGACTTAACTATTTCAGATGCCTATCTTTGGGGGCGCTTCAAACAATTAGTCTACTCCCGTCCAATTGAGAACGACGTACAGTTTCTAAAACAGCGAATTGTTGAAGCTGTTTAAACAATTTCCATTGAAGAAATTCGAAGTTTTGACCACATTCGTTTACAGCTGGAAAAGCGGGTTAAATATGGAGGGGGGGTGTTTGAACAGCAAATTATAAAATTATTATTTGTTGTTATTTTAAGATTTTTTTTTGTGTTATTTCATTTGTAAAATTAAAAATACATATGTCTGGTAACACCAGAAATCAGTTTTTGATAATTTAAAAATTTGTTGTGCGACTCCATCGAAAATCATATAATGAGCCTGAGTAGAAAACTGTCATCGGCGTGTTTTGCCATTCGTACCGTAAGGGCAGAACTTGGTCCAGCAATTGCTCGAACAATCTATTTTGCACTGTTTGAATCTCGTCTTAGGTATGGTATTGCGTTCTAGGGGGCAACTTCTAAGTGCTTGCCGAATCTAATAATTGTGTTACAAAAGAAGGCAGTTCGCTTTTTTGCAAATGTTCACCAAAGGGAATCTTGTAGGCCACACTTTCGAGCTCTCCAAATTTTAACGATGACATCATTGTTTATTCTTGAAATTTCAACATTAATTTTTAAAAACAACCATGTCATTCGTGGTGAATCGCAGCGCGCAACCCGACAGACGTTGCATGTACCCCTGCCAATACCAAAATACGAGCTGACAAAGAGGTCCATCTTTTATGAGGGCAAAATTTTTTTAATAATTTACCTGACAGGATAAAATCCTCAAATTCCTCAAGGGTGTTCAAGCGAACCCAAAGTACCGTTACACACGTATCGGGTAAGAATCGGCCGATATCGGGTAGCCGATGGCTTTTGTATTAAGATAGGCGGGAGCTTTCACACGTGTCGGACGATGGTCGGGTATCGGACGATATCGGCTTGTCGCCGGGCGTGCTCACTACAAGACCGACTGTCGGCCGGTTGCTGGGACTTTATACCTAATGCGAGTTTTCACACGCATCGTGTGGCAGTCGTCCAGTCGCTTGTTATTTTGTTTATTTTTGTTCGCAATTAGTGACGAGATGGCAAGTAATACTGATATTGACACATAATTATTAATTACTTTGGTGGAAGCTAAGCCTGTTCTGTGGGACAAAACTCTAGCAATATATAAGGACAAGATTGCCACGAAGAATGCCTGGCGAGATGTGCGATTGGGTGTACCCAATATCTTCTTCGCTTTTGTAAACGTCGACACTTTCGTCGATACAATAGCCGCATTGCCATAATACGCTTTCGATTCACTGCAGACAAAAGTTGATTATTTAATGTTCGTTCCTCGACCTCATTTGCACCAAATCGGCCGGTAACCGGCAACAAAACCGGCTACATGTGAAAGGTTGGTACCCGGTCGCTACCCGATATCGGCCGATTCTTACCCGATACGTGTGTAACCTGCCTAAAAAGAATCCTGCTGCAAAAGGCTTACTATGACATGCGTGAATTTTATGACGACCCGCCATTATAGCTATACGAATGGGTTTTGCATTGTGTCGGTGACATTTTGTTTTATTGTGTTTTTTTATATTTATCTGTTTCTTGCCCGTTTGTGCTAATTATGTTTTTATGTTATTATGTTTATATCAAAGATACTGTGTAATTATATTAAGTATAGCCTATTTTAGGAAGCTTTGTAAATAAGAACATGTTTCTTTTACAATAAAGCATTTTTTGACTTGACTTTGACATCATACACGGACATCCAAAAAAGTTTAATGCAATGTTAATGTAAAATTAATTGTGGAGCCAATATATAAGGGCAGCAAAATTTACATGGGATTTCCCATTGCCAGTCTGGGAGTGGACCACCCGGTATACAAAAGGACGAAGAGACACGGAGTACAGTAGTTTTATTTTGCGTAATAAGATGAAATATCCCTACAGATAAGTTTAAAATGCGGCAAAAAATAGCTGTTAATGTTCTTTTATAAAGTATAAAAAATATGCTCAGTAGGATCGTCGATTTTGATGAAAAGATGATTTAACATAAAATAAAGTGCAGAAATATCTTAACAGATAGACGCAAAATTTAAGAAAATAAGAGTTTGAGATAAATGAAAAAATTGATTGGTCCTATTGGTTTCTATTTTAAGGTGGAATTATCAACGCCATTCATGCCCGTTTGCACCATTACATTTAAGTATGACTTACAGCTAAGTCATCCTTAAATGTAATGGTGCAAACGGGCATTAATCTATTGCCAACCTATAACCTATTTCGCGTTATTTTTTCAAGTTTATTATTCTAATGACTAACATTTAAATAAAATCAGTATCGTCGGCACATTACTTAGGTAAATTCTGATATACTACAAAAATATTAATTTATTTCATTGCTATCTTTGGAAGAATTGTACAGTGAAAGAACAATGACATAATAATGTTTAAAAAAATGTTAGCCGTTATTTTTCGCTATACAATTCTCCTAAAATAAGTTATGAAATTCCTTGATATTTATTAAATATGTCAATTATTACTTACAGAATATCAAGTCGATACTGATTTTATTTAAATTTTGTGTAAAAGCTAGAAATCTACGCGAAATAGGTTACATGTTGGCAAGTCGAAATATTTCATTAACCTGTTTAGGCTGTTCCCCTTCAAATTCGTAACAGCTTGCAGGATTACTTGATTTGCCACCAGAATCGAAAGCCTGTTGTTCCATCGTCAGCGCCATCCTGTGCCACAAATTGTGACTAATTCCGAGGTATTTCATTATCGGAGGAGCCATTTGAATCTGAGGAGTACACCTGCAAATAATAAAACAAAATAGTAAAAAATCAAATTGCATATTTAATATTTATTGTAATTGACGAAGAACTTGCGACTATTACAACATCAGCTTGTTAAAATGACGTAAATCGCCGCACATAGGAGTATTTATGTTAAAAAACTGGAGACAATTATCTACAGGTTTCTTTTACTAGAGAATAAAATGAAAATGTTGGACAATGGTTATTTTTCAAACTGCAAATTTGCAGTTAAATATAGCTACAAATTGGCAATTTCTTCATACCAGATAGCCACTGTTCATTGTTTTTAACAAGCAGTCATTGTTATAGGTACTAGCTATCCAAGTTTTCCAGAAGTTCCTGAAGCACAATAATATGAGGTTTTTCATCCATCCATATTATATTTATGCTTTGTAAGTCTATTTCACAGAATATACTCAAGTAGCATTTTTAGACATATGTCTCGAAACCTATGTTTCTATTTCCGACACAAATTGAAAACTATTGACTACAAATTTGGAGACATTTTTCAAACGTGCACATTTTAAATGACGCCACTGCAGTGTTTCTCAGGTTAATTTAATGACATAAAAAAGTATTAAACTCCTAACCATGGGCGTCGCCAACCAAACAATTAAAATGCGTAGGGTATTGTTTTAATTTGTTAATATGATAATAATATTATAAATAAAGCAACTTTAATGGGGAACATGTTTTAAACAAACATTATTGATTTAAAATGCAGTAACAATTTAATTGCTGGAATCATCAGAATATTCAGAAGTAGAATCGTTTCCAGGTTGGATCACTATTGGCGCTATAGGCGATAAAATAGGATATTCCTTTTCTACTTTTATAACATGAGCTTCGCCGTTTTCCATACATCGCTACTCATGTCGCTAATTACCTGCCGAATATTATCAAGGACAGCTGCGCTTAATGTTGGTGACTGATTATTTTTTCGTAAACTTTTTTTATGGTACACCAAACCATTTCGATAAGGTTAAAGATACATAATATGGGGGTAATCGCAAAAGAGTACGGACGCGCCTAGTGCAAAGAGTATCAATTACGTATTCATTTTTAAAGTTCCTCCTTTTGATGATTTTAATTAATTCCTTTTTGATTGGAATCCTTTCAGGAATATCCATATTTTTATTTCTCTAAACTTTGAAATATCTTCTTTCTTAGTGCTCATGTTAGGTATTTTATTTAATATTCTCAAATGATATGACGCATTGTCCATAACAATTACAGAATTCTAAGGAATGTTAGGTAAAAGCTGTTCAGCAAACCATTTTTCAAACAAATCCGCGGTCATACCTTCCTGATAATCGGCGGAAGATCGAGTGATTTTTTTGTCGACAAGACACAAAGCCATCTTTACCTCCGGCATGAAGAGTAATAACACGTTTTCCCCTCGAACACGGTGTATTTAAAGTACAATTTTTTGAACTGTCTACCCAACCATACTTCACAACATCATGGGTATCGAACCATGTTT
The DNA here is from genome assembly GCA_963969555.1 of Polydrusus pterygomalis. Lineage (NCBI taxonomy): Eukaryota > Metazoa > Arthropoda > Insecta > Coleoptera > Curculionidae > Polydrusus > Polydrusus pterygomalis. The sequence continues at coordinate 17,993,944 of OZ018385.1, read as the reverse complement.
CGTCTAAATAAATTATATTTTTATCTGATTCCCAGTACTCTTATTTAGCTCAAATACTCCTGTCGTAGTTCCACAATACGCCGAGATTCCATTATAACCAATCGATTGTCTAATTTTTTATATTTAAAGCCACAACTCAATAAAAACATATTAAGTAAAAAAAACGTTACGCACAGTACACAGTTATAAACCAAAATTAAATACGTTAATTACAGCAAATATGTTAAACCACCAACTCCACTGTCCTAAAGTATTAAATAACTAAGGCGACTGTGATGATGGCTTAATTATCTTTTAGCAGGTAGATAGAAATATCTTCATTCGCTAAAAATATTCCGCCTTTCTTGTCTAGGACATATAAATTTGCAATTACGTTTTCTTAGTATTATTCACAGACTGTCCGAGACAGCGCCATTGACGCTCGTCTCCATGGCAACGTGCATAAATTATGTGCGCTTGCCAGTTCTTCCAAATTATACAATATATATAAGTATACGTGAAACAAGGGTTTGTTAATTAGTTGTTTTTTAACACTGAGAACACTTTTTATTTCAATTTCAGTTATAATGTTTGTTAAGGACTAAAGAATGTATTATTATAACAATGAATGGCTTGTTCTTTTTTTCTGTCACACTCAAAACTCCTCGGTTTAGAGTATATTTGCAAAACTAGCTTTCAAAGAGAGTTACTGACTAACAATTGAATACTGATATAAAAGGAACATTTTTAATAAAAAAAACTTAAAGAATTGAAGAAGAAAGATCTGACAACCCTGATTGTGAGGTCGGTCTCTTTGAAGCCCGTACGTCGCTTTTTTATGTCATCAAACTGACTTTGGATAAATTATACTAGCTGTGACTTTCGCTGTTTTGACGCATAATCGAAACTCATCAGTGTGCAACGTCACAATCCAAAATCAGTGTATGCAAAATTTCAGCTTCCTGACCTTACAGAGATATCGCTTTTTAATATTGATATTAAATTAAGGGCAGCTGCCCCTTGGGCAAAGGGACGACCGTCAAGGTTTGCACTTTGTGGTAATATTTTAGTTTCTTTAATAATAACAAATAATATTTTCCAATAAGTCCTAATGCCGACTCTGGTTTAAAGGTCTTTTCACTACCTAATATCCGGACAATAATCATTACCTAAAAAGGGCTTCGACAAACGTATTCATAGCGCTGGGATGTCCGTCCTTTTGCACGATATGAGTGCCGGAAGTGATGAACGGAATCATTTCCTGCGCAAGCGCGGCCCGTTCCTCCTCTTCTAAGATGCCCCAGAATTTGGGAAATATACTCAGCCATACTTGCTCCGCCAGACTGGTGTCCATGTGACAGAGTTGCGCAGCTGCCAAGAGGAATTGTTCGGTGGTGATGTGTCGGGATACCTAGAATTTATTTACTTTAAATAGTCTTTATCCAAACTAAATTATAAGTTAAGTTTATTTATCTTTTACTCCTAACCTTACAGGTTTATTACAGGGTTAAATAAGTATATAAACATAACTAATAATTATTACTCTAACTTTGTAGGTATATATTATATAAAGAAAATACAGTTAAAAAAATCGTTTTGTATAGACGTTTGATTAACTCATTAACAAATAAATTTACATAAGGAAATATTTTATAAATTAAATTGAAATAAGGGTAGTTTTTTAATGTTTTAATATTTTCGGGTAAAATATTATATACAGTGTGTGTATAAAGTCTGGAAACGGCTTAATAACATCACAATTTACTGGCCGATTTAAACCAAATTTGGTACAGTTGTGTAAGAGGATCTAACGCACCGAATGACGATATTGGCGTTTATATTTTTAAATATAACACCCTGTATATTTTTACATTTTTAAATTCCACATAAAATTATAATTATTTTTTATTAAATGCATTATTAGTCTATACTTCATAGTTTCCGAGATATTGACTCTCGAAAAGTGACATTTTATTTAATTCAGTTAAACCGGAACAACTATATTTCCTGCTTTCGAGTTACATCCGGTTTAACCGGAAGTTGATTTTTTTGGGAAGATAATAAAAATTGCAGATAGGGATATGTAAGCCGTTTTGCTCTAAGACGTACTGTTAGAAAGTTAGAAGCTGTCAAAGTTCAAAAATGTCACTTTTCGAGAGTCAATATCTCGGAAACTATGAAGTATAGACTAATAATGCATTTAATAAAAAATAATTATAATTTTATGTGGAATTTAAAAATGTAAAAATATACAGGGTGTTATATTTAAAAATATAAAATTCGTTCGACAAACTTAAAAGCTGGCAACAACGCCAATATCGTCATTCGGTGCGTTAGATCCTCTTACACAACTGTACCAAATTTGGTTTAAATCGGCCAGTAAACTTCTAATTGCTGGCAATATTTTAACATGAAATGTTATAAACAGTTGTCCTTGGCGACTTCGTTACGGAGATACAGGGTGTTGAAATGTTAAAAGGAATAACTAATTCTTAAATAACTCCTTAACGAGGGATTTTCTTTTAATGAAATTTAGTGAATAAGGAACTTTCCAAATTTTTTTTTCAATAATATGATTTAGTTAGGCCTGAAAAAAGTATTCCCCATATTGCCATTTTAAAAAAATTAGTTATACAACTTTAAAGATTAAATTTTACATAGCACATAGCATTGGACCAAAAATAGTAAAATTGTATTTTTCCCAAGATTAAAGAACTTAAATAAGTGATTTTAAGGTATTCATAGCCCTCTAGATAAAACAATAAATTTGGAAAAAAAATATTTTCTTGGTGACAAAAAGTGACAAGTGACACATCGTTGTATTTAGAATGTCATATTGAGTCAAAAAAGTAAAAATATACCAGGTGTCCCATTTAAAAATCGAAAGTTTATGTCACTTCCGGTTAAACCGGAAGTTTCATAATGTCGAGTCACCTGGCAATAAATGCAGTTTTATGTCGTATACAAATCCCCAGAATTTTATTTCATTATCTTGAAAAACAAAAAAGTTAGAGGGGCGAGCCACCTTCCGTGGACACCCGGTATATCTTAACAGTTAGCTCTAGTTGGTGGTAATTTGTGTATGAATTTAATAACTTTATTTTCAAATTTATGTACTAACCTCAATAAATTCAAAATGCTTATTTATCATCTTAGTTATGGTCTCGGCTCTGCTTAGTAGCTTTTCTTCGGGCTGATTCGACGATTCCACATTAGCTAAATCCATATCCAAAACCTACAACAGATAGCATTAAATAGTATAGCAAAACGGACCGATATTTTAAAAAATTTGATTTAAAAAAGAACGAAGATGCGTTCCTAATACCGTGCGAGCAAAAATGGCTTGGATTAAAAAACGTAGGGCTTGGTTTAGATCACAATAATATGGGGACGATATATCTAACCAAATCTAGGTTAAAATTTTGTCAAATTCATATTATGACATGATATGCCAAACTAATGAGTAATAAAATAAGTAGGTAGACAAATACAAATTTATTTTTGTTGTTTACAAAATTAACAGAGTAAGAATATACAGAAAGACAAAGAAAAATAATTACATAAATTGGCCACCGCCAGGCTCCAGGCATAAATTCACATTAATCATTTATTTCCAATAAATTTTGGGTAAACCATTGAGAGTAATTCCTGCGTCTTTCAAAATCTGCGGCTTGTATTTCTTGGAATACTTGCACTTTATAAGGAAACAAATTTAGCTGCTTCTTAAGAATAGTCCTGCATGTTCCATAAGATCTTCCCGCTTGTTGGGACAGGCGTCTTATAAAATTTGTTGGCGTATTTTGCATTATTTCACGAACGTTTGCAACAAGTTCTTCTGTTCTTACAGATGGTCTTCCTGCTCCTTTTTCGTGTTTATAGAACCTGTTTCCCTAAACATAGCCACGGTTCTTTTCAGGCAATGATAAAAATCCCCAGCAATAGAAGCAACGTTAGGAAAATGTTCGTGTAAATCGTCCATGCACAAACCCGGATTGTATTGCCACTCACCATTTACTCTAACCCCGTTTCGAAAATACGCTTCAACCATGAATGTTTTGTGCTGTTCCGTAAAGCCCAATGTGTGAATTGTTCAAGAAATTGGAAAAATTAGCGATGAATCAAATTACTTGTAACGACTGTCAAAGATGACGGAATAACTGATTGATTGTTAATTCAGGTAGTTACTGACACCCAACAGGTATTAAGCTCTAGGGCTAAGCATTACATCCTTAGATGCAAGGCCCTTTTTGCTCGCACGGTATTAACCAAAAATAGTTGTATACCGGATATTGCAAGGCCAGACGGGCCATGGGAAATCCCATGTAAATTTTGCTACCCTCAAATATTGGCACTCCTATTCCTTTTACATCAAACTTGTATTAGACTTTTTTGAAGGTCCTTGTATGATGGACTCGCACATCTAGTTTTATTATTTTCTAATAAGTAGTGATGTAAAATTCTCGGTAATAATCTTTTGGAGAATATTCTCAAGTTGAAGAATTTTCTGAGAATGGTAAGAAAACCGCTAGAAATGGCAATAAAAAATAAATTAAAAATTACCTATTCTGCTTATTTTCGGCAAATGTCAAACGGCGAACGACGTTAATCCCAAGTAGCACAAATATACTTCAGACAGTTCTATACATTGCTATATAACAATTTGTAATATAACTATAATATTTTAAAAGTCCTCTGTAAACCACTATATGACTCTTAGAAACACGGAAAAGGCCCAGATTATAAAACAGTTTCATTTATTAGAAGTTTTGTTAGACTCACATAAAATAATTACAATACACTTTTGGGTATTTTATGTAACGTTTATATAATCCATTTTATAAGAAATAATTAAATATTTTATAACTATAGCAAATAACCTCTCATAGATACTAATAAGATATTAATAAAATTGTTTTATAACAGGCTTAAAAATATTTTAACAATAACCATTTTGGCCCGATTAAAATATTTTTATTATATTGTGTTTATATTTTAGTCGTGTAGTTATTACGAATAAAATTTCAATATATTTACCTAATATGTCAACTTATACAAGAGATAGCATAGACTTGAAACATGGCGACAATAAAAACTTACAGCAGTTTGCACGAAAAAGATTTTCAAGTCGAACGCTTTCCCACGGCCAAATTTTTCTGCCAGGCTGATTTTACTGACATAACATATCCATATTTTTAAGTGAATTTTTACGGGCTTTCATTTAATTAAACATTTTGTTATTGAAGATATTTTAAAAATATTTTTAAAAGTTAAATAATAATTTATAAAGTTGAAAATCGACATCTTTTTTTACTTGCAATGTTATTGGCCAAACGTTTTTCTTATTAAAATGACTACTTTAAGAGATATTTAAATATTTTATTTGATTAATATTATTTCGCCAACATGGCCGATTAAAAGTAGTTTTTAAAACATGGCGTCAACTCCAACAAATCACTTTATCGTTCCAGGCACACTTATAAAACAAATATATTATATAAATTGTTATATTATGCCTTTTTACATGACAAAATTGTTTTAATATTTAAAACGGCGCAGCATCACGTGGTAAAATTATTGTGGTTCTCGCAATGTTGCCATGTTTTTGCAGAATATTGATTTTTGTAGCTATAGGTATACTGGTTCGCCTGTGTTGAATGTTTTTGTAAAATCCATTCTTTATTTTTATTATTATCATGATTAGTATTATTATTATTATTATCGTTTTGGGTACCTTTTTGCTATATTTCAAATATTTCCTTATAATTTTTGCGTGTAACCTTAAAGAACCATTGCTTACTTTTATTAAAATAATTGTGCCTTGAAAAATAAAAGTGATTTGGTGAAGCATTCTAGTCCTTTCTATTTAATGTTCCTATTTTAATATATTTGCTTCAAGAAATTAAGAATACTTTTAAGTAGACTTGCAGATTTTATTTTTATTCCGACAATGCTGTATGGCCGGCCAGTCATTCTCGGCCGTGGTGTTAGTAAGTGGCGCAAGGTAGCATGACAGTAGATTAATTTCAAATAATGGCGATACTAATAAATTGATAATATGATAGTTTTGTTGTATAAGGCTCACTTTAGGCATCTTATTCGATACTATTATCGTATACGCTATTATGGTAACCGGTTCTATATAATCTTTTTATTAAGAAATTAAATCTAGTAGCCCATACTTTCATTTTCTTATTAGCTTCAATATTTTTGTTGATCTCAGTTAAATCTAAAGAATTTTCTTCATCGTCGCTCGATTCTACGGTATAATAATCAGAGTCTAAACATTGATTGTATTCTTTACTATGGGCTATGGGCTCATATTCTTGCTCGGATGAAGAATCGTAAAGCATTTTACCCAAATCAACCCTGTCTGTTATCTGTGCTGTTGTGTTTACACGTTGTACATTTGCATTTAAAATTCTTTGATAGTTATCTCTAACCTTTTTCTTCAAGTTTCCACTTTGTCTTATTTTTTCCAGTGGGAAATTGGCCGACTGCTTAAGCTTGACATTGTTTACAAATTATAAATAGATACACTGACTGATCATATCAACTGATGTGGACGTAAAAAGTTAGGTTAGTACGGGAAGTGCTATAAATATTATATAAGGTTCACTAAATAATGATTTTGCATTTACAAAAGCATTTTTATATTTTAAATGCTTTTTAACTATTTCATTACGTTTTATTAAATAACCATTATAAAATAGTCGTTTAAGAGTAGCCGTAGTTGCTTAATTGTCGTCAAAATCAAATTGTTTTATAAATAAGTTTCCGCTACTGCTATATAATCTAACAATAAAGATTCTATAAAATTAAAGTGAATATTTTTATAGTTGCTTTATAAACTGTTTAAAATTACCCTTACAAAATAAGTATAAAATATATCTATCTTAAGCGAAAAGAGTTGTATAAGTTTTGTTACATACATGTTTCTAAGCAATCTGGTTTCTGTACTTTTAAAACTCTTTTAACAATTAACGTTATAAACACCTATATTACAAACTTATAAAGTAATTTTGGTTATACAGCAACTTAGTGTTGATGGCAAGTGTTATATAATAATTCAGTGTATTTAAAAGCTCTAATAAATCCGATATAAAACAATTTAGTCAAATAGTAAGATTATTGTACTACTTGGGAATCAAACTACGGTGACAGGACACTTTAAACAATTAACTAAATGTCTTGCCATTCTAGTAGCATTTTTCACATATACGCTTGAACAGAATTTGCAATTATATACTGCCTTCCCATGGACATTTTTTATATTAAAATATTTCCAAACGTTACTTTTTGGTTTTGTGATACCCTTTAATTAAATTTTTTTCCATGTTTTTATACTTATAGACGGTCTAAACTGAGCCGAACGGAACGCCAAAATAAAACTAGTCTCACCACCACCACACACACCATTTACAATTCACACAGCTGTATACGAGTATACGTTCGCGCTTCTAGGGGATTTTCCTGAATCACTGTTGCCAGACGTAAAATACTGTTGCCAGAGTTATAGAAAGGGTTAGAGAAGCTCAAAATTTTAAAAATTATTGCAAAATTTTTCAGTGTAAATTGAGGCGGTGTAAATTATGTAGAAAAACTTCTCTAGAGAATACTCTCGGGATAATTTTCTTACAGAGAATATTCTTCTCTCACATCACTACTAATAAGCCAATTAAAAGTTATTTAGGAAAAAATCCTCGTAAAATTCTTAAAAATTAAATACTGCTGTGATATACCTTAATGTAACGTAAAACAACCAGTAATAATTATGATAATGTCATATGTTACTAGATGTTTTATTTTTTATTAGTTTTAACTTGTTTCAAAGTATTCACGGGAAAATAAAGATTGTACTTAATATTTTTTATTCAGACGCCCAAACATACATGTTACGTACAGTTGACGACATATAATTTCGTACACTAAACTGTGACACTGTAAATGCAACTTTTTACCTTTATTACCTTTGTAACGCGTTAATTGTTATCATGATATCTGTCAAAGTATTGTCATTATCTTATTTGATTTAAAAATGCCTCATTTAAGTATTATTGAAAAAGCAAGAATAATGTGTTTAGTAGAAATAGGGTGGTCTTATGAAAAAATAGCTGATCATTTTAGAGTACCTAGTACTGTAGTACTGTTCAAGGAATTGTAAAAAAATGGCGCTATCATCAAACATTTGAAAGGTCTGTTGGGTCTGATTTAAATAATAGAAAATTCATCAAATGAAGAAGACCGACATTTGGTGGAGTATTTAAGGCAAAATCCATTGGAAACTGCAGTATCCGCTATGCACAGGATTCCCTGCTTCATTTAGAACTGCGCAACGCCGAGTAAGACAATGTTCCGAATCAAGAAATCGAGCAGCTGCATCCAAACCGTTTTTATAACATAATGATAAGGAACAAAGAATTGGGTTTGCTATGCAATATTTACCAGAAAATGATTTTTTTGGCAAAATGTTATCTTTTCCGATGAGAAAACTTTTCCGTCTACATATAATGGAAGGATTCGAGTATATAGACCACCAAATTCCCGATATGATGAGAAGTATACTCAAAAAAAGCAAACCAGTGGGCGTTTCTCCGTTAATATGTGGGCATGAGTAAGTGTTTACGGTGCAGGTGTATGCTGGAATATTGGTGGGACACTAAACAGTAACATATATCTTCAGATTTTGGGAAATGTTTTTCTTCCTTCTGCCGCGATAGTTTTTGAAGGAAATAACTTTATATTTCAGCAGGATAACTGCCCTGTGCATGCTGCAAGGAATATAGGAAACTGGTTTAGACAAAACAACGTAACATGTCTGTCTTGATGCTCAAGAAGTCCTGATTTAAATCCAACTGAAAATGTTTGAGAATTGATGGTAAAAAAAATGTACAAAATAAATTTTAAACCACAGAATGAAATAGAGTTATTTGATAAATTAGAAGAAATTTGGGAAGGGCTAACTCCGGATTACACCAGAAGTATTATTTTGTCAATGCCAAGAAGATTTCGATTAGTGTTAGAATTCAATGGCGGAGCACTTAAATATTAGTATTTTGTTTGTTGTTTGTTAATAAATTTACCCTTTTTGGCTTTATACTTTTGTAGTTTTCCTGGTATTATTTTATAATTTTCTTATTTTGCGGTTGTAATTTAAACACAAAAATATTTTAAAGCTATGTATATAGCTGGTATTCTATCCAGTTATAAGCAGCAAGGTGAGAAACCCGTTTTACCCAATTTTGTTGTAATTGAGTTATATATGGGTGGAGTGTACGAATTTATATGTCGTCAACTGTACATGTGGGTCTACTCAATAATTTTGGGAACAAAATAAAATATCTTCTAAATCATTCTCTATAATAATACCAGCAAAGATGACTTTGCAATAAATTATCATAGAAAAACACCCGGTCGTCTTAACGCATTACACGGCCGTCCCAGTTCATATAAGAGCTCTACAGAAACGGCTGGTAATGGATAATTTAACACTAAAAATTAATAGACATGTCTATACCACAAACTTTCGGCATTGTCACTCGAGAACCGCCTGTCGACCTATACGTACCTCCTCTTTAGTCTCAATGCAATCGTACAGGTCAGCATCTTCTAGATGGGTCTCTTGGAACTCTCTTCGCTTTTCTTCTGTATCTATCACCGACGTTATGCTCGGTAAGATACTACTTTCATGGGCCATTTCTATGCCTACAGTTGGTGTGGCGGTGACCTGTCAAAGGTATAATGGAATATTGTAACGTTATTACTTTCAGTTAAAAAACTGTTAAATCAGTTTGTTATTTGTTTACAATGTACGGGTAGAAGAAAAAAATTAATTCCTTTTAAATTTTAATTACCACTTTTTAATCTGTATTCGTCTAAACACTCAAAATGTCCTCGTCTCATTTATGGTTTTTAGTTTTTAATTTTTAAAAATCTTTTACATTCCTAGTATAAGTGGCACTTGGGCCCTTCGGTGCTGATGATGGTACTCTATACTACCGAAACATGTACACCACATTAATTTGACTTTTTAAATATATTTGTGGAGACGACTGTGAGTTTTTTTCCCTATAGAAATAGGGAAGTTCGATTTACATTCACGCATCGAAAACATCGATATTTTCAATGCGATACATCGTTTTTAAAAGATGAATCGAGGCCATTTGATATTTTTTGGCGATGCATCGATGTATTTAGAAGAAACTGATCATAAAGAAGTTGAAAATGTTATTGATAGTTTAAAATTAAAAAAATCTCCTGGTGCCGACGGAATAACAACAGAAATATTAAAAACTATTAAAACTTCTATTTCTAGACCACTAATATTTCTTATAAATAATATTCTTAAAACCAGAATATATCCAGAAGCTTTCAAAATTGGTATAATAAAACCTATTTTTAAAAATGGAGATTTTAGTAAAACTAGTAATTATAGACCAATAACATTAATATCTTCGATAGCAAAAGTATTCGAAAAAGTTTTAAAATTAAAAATCGAAAATTATTTGGAAAAAATAAATTTTATTTCTAATAAACAGTTTGGGTTTCAAAAAAATAAATCAACACAAAATGCTATTTGCTATCTAACAGAACAAATATATGATGCACTAGATAATAAAAAACCTTGTATTAGTATTTTTCCAGATTTAGCAAAAGCCTTTGATACAGTTAGCCATAATTTACTGTTAAAAAAGTTGGATTCAGAGGAAAGCAATTAGAATTAATTAAAAATTATCTAAAAAATAGACCAACTTATGTTCAAATAGATAAAGAAAAAAGCTATCCAAAGGTATTTAAGTATGGTGTTCCTCAATGAACAATTTTAGGACCATTATTTTTTAATATTTATATTAATGACTTATTTAGTATAAATTGCGATGGACAAATTCGTAGTTTTGCAGATGATACTACAATTTTTTATACCGATACAAATTGGGAAAACTTAAATAATAAAATTAAAAAACATTTTAAAATTATAAAAAATTGGTTTGATAACAATTAATTTTAATAAAACAAATTATATTCCTTTTACTTTAAACCTAAATAACCTACCACGAAATATGAATAGTATTCAAATAAAAGAAGACATTCAAATTTTTAAAGTTAATAAAATAAAATATTTAAGAATTATTTTTGACAGTAAATTAAATTGGAATTTTCACTTAGAATACTTAATTAACGCGTTAGTTAAAACTCATTTAAATTACGGAATTTTAGGTTGGAGAGAATTATATTCATAAACACAAAACAATTTAAAAACCATAATCATAATACACGTCATAAAAATGAAATAACCATAAAACCTAAAATAAATAAGTCCATAGGACCAAAAAATTTCAAATATTTATGTTTTTATTTAAACGATTATTTACCAACAAAAATTAAAAAATTGATTTCATTAAAAAAATTTTAAGTCGAAATAAAAACATGGATATTAAAAACAGACAATTTGAAAATATTTTGAGAAATGCTTTAATTAATTAATTAATATTGTTCTGAATAATTTATATTAGTAATATTTTTTACTTAAAAATTATAAATTAATAATTTTATTATAGGTAATATATTTCGTCAAAAAAGCTGCGTTTATACTATAAATTAACATTTTTACTTTAAGAACTTGATTTTTAATGCATATTTATGATTTATGATTTTGCATACTAAAACAAAAAATAAGATTTGCCCCTAACAAGCTCAGCTTCAGGGGATTGAAGAATAATTTATTGAAGACAACATAAACATATTTATTATATTATTAAATTTTAAATAAACTTATTATTATTATTATTATTATTTTAATCCATACATTGGACCTTAATTTTATTCACAAAATGATTATTTTGCTGTTGCCTCTCGATCTTGATTATACCTTTTACCTTTAGTTTTAGTTAAAGTGTAAGCTTAGAATAATTATATTAGATTTGTGATTTGTTTTGTAATAATTCTAATTATTTTAGACAAATATTTAAATTTCCCAAGTCACGTTAATACTTTTTGTTAAAAGCTGTTGCGTAAGTTTGGCAAACAAAGTGGAGGGGCGCAGGTTCCTTTGTTATTGTTTTATCTATAGGTACCAGATCCTTGATTTATACACAGTATTATTGATAATAAATTATTAATCAGTTAAATTGGATTAACTTCCTTTTTCAATTTTCTTCGTTTTAATTATTATTTTCTATTAGTAGATCGTCATTTTCGATGTAATGTAAAATTATGATAGTTAGTTTGGAATGAAAGCATTGTAAAGTAACAGCAAAAAACTTTTTTTTTTATTCTCAACCAACTTAAAAAAGTTTATTACAGAGAATATATAACATCAAATATACAATAATATAAGTTCACAAATAATAAAAATCATGTTTAGTAACTATAAATAACTCCATCGAAATTATTCAAAAAAAAATATATATAATAACCATTTACAAAAGAAAATATTAATATATAATACATTAAAGTTAGTTTAGTTTTAAAAAATATTTTTTTAGTGTTTTTTTTTATATTTCTTTAATTTTTTTTGGCAAACTGTTGTAAATTGTTATTCCTTTATATAATGTTGATTTTTGGCTAAAAGTACTCTTTACCATAGGTGTTTGAATATGATGATTTTGTCTCGTGAGGTGAATAATGTTGGTCGAAGGAAATATTATATTCGATTGTTTCTCTTTAATAATTATAGAGTTTATTAGAATGCATAGTTTTAATTTATAAAGCTTTTATAAATTTAAATATCTATTCATAAAAGTTTATAGTTGGTTCTAAAAAAGAAAGTTTATGTACCTATGCATTTAATTATTTTGTTTTGTAGTTTTTTTAATAACTGAATTGTAATTAAATTCACTGATCCCTAAATTGAAATAATATACTGTAATTTTGAATAAACCAAAGAATAATATATATTTTTTAAATTTTTTATCGATATATAATTTTTAGCTTTAAACAAAATGTCAATTATTGGTGAGATGTAACTTCTTAAATATTCAATATATGTTTTTTAACTTACCAGAAGTAATTCTACAGTTTGCTTGATCCAATAATGCTGACCAATCGCTTCCCAGTTTTGCGAACATATGATGTAAAGAAGTCGATCGTACAGCCGTCTTCTCATAGATTCGTCAAATACCTTGACAAAACATAAATTGCATTAAAAATTAGGAAGAAATCATACGCTAGAATACGCTGGTTGCAGCCCATTCCAGAGGTCAGTGTTTAATAATCGTATTATGTATTTTAAACCTCATTTAGTATAAATTGCAATAGACAAAGTCATTGCAGATGATACTACAACTTTTTATACCGATACAAATTGGGACAACTTAAATATTAAAATTAAAAAAGATTTTTAAATTATAAAAAATTGGTTTGATAACAATTAATTTTAATAAAACAAATTATATTCCTTTTACTTTAAACCTAAATAACCTACCACGAAATATGAATAGTATTCAAATAAATGAAGACATTCAAATTTTTAAAGTTAATAAAATAAAATATTTAGGAATTATTTTTGACAGTAAATTAAATTGGAATTTTCACTTAGAATACTTAATTAAAAAATTAAGAAGTTTACTACCGATTTTTAAAAACAAAACACAAAATTTAAATGTAAGACATATGGAAATATTATATTATTAGTAGGGGAGCCCAACAGGGGATTTTGGGATTAACTCAAGCGCGGCAGATTAACAAATGCGGGATACCTTGCACCCTGTTGAGTACCTCTGCCCTGTCTAAGCTCTCTATATAGTGCCGCGCGTGTACGGCAGCTGATCAGAATAGTAAAAAAAATCGATAGCTGGATTTACTCGAGCGCGTCAGATTAAGGTGTGGTGGGTTAATTACATGCTAAAGAGTCTGCATTTCAATAATCTGACGATTTGAGCGTGACGTAAGGGAGTGGGAGGGTCACAAACTTGCAAAAAAAAAACGTCACATGGACATTCTCGAGCGCGGTCAATTTATTTTTATTTTGAGGGAAATAATTCAAGGATAACGGGAAAAATATAATCTGCCGATTACCACAAGCCGAAGTAACAAAATCGTCAATAAAATTTATTAGCGCGTGCAGCTGCAGTGAAGCACTCCGCGCCTCAATGTCTCTTTCTTTATCACTCACTCTCTCGCACCGTCCCCACACTACTTTCCGTCAGCCATCACGCCATCACAGGCTGATCACAGCATTCGTGGGATTATATGTACCGTGCGTTCAATTTATCTTGATAACATTTTGATTCACTGTAACTTTTTTGTTTTTAAAGATATGAAAGTAAACAAAAAACAAAATGTAAGGTTGGTTGCCAAGTTTTTTCCTAAGTTACATATAAAACAAAACACTATCAATTTTCTGACATATAAGTCTACCTTATGTTTTTTTAAATGGAACACCCTGTATATTTTTACATTTTTAAATTCCACATAAAATTATAATTATTTTTTATTAAATGCATTATTAGTCTATACTTCATAGTTTCCGAGATATTGACTCTCGAAAAGTGACATTTTTGAATTTTGACAGCTTATAACTTTCTAACAGTACGTCTTAGAGCAAAACGCTCACATGTCCCTATCTTCAATTTTTATTATCTTCCCAAAAAAATCAACTTCCAGTTAAACCGGAACAACTATATTTCCTGCTTTCGAGTTACATCCGGTTTAACCGGAAGTTGATTTTTTTGGGAAGATAATAAAATTTGAAGATAGGGACATGTAAGCCGTTTTGCTCTAAGACGTACTGTTAGAAAGTTAGAAGCTGTCAAAGTTCAAAAATGTCACTTTTCGAGAGTCAATATCTCGGAAACTATGAAGTATAGACTAATAATGCATTTAATGAAAAATAATTATAATTTTATATGGAATTTAAAAATGTAAAAATATACAGGGTGTTCCATTTAAAAAAACATAAGGTAGACTTATATGTCAGAAAATTGATAGTGTTTTGTTTTATATGTAACTTAGGAAAAAACTTGGCAACCAACCCTACATTTTGTTTTTTTGTTTACCTTCATATCTTTAGAAACAAAAAAGTTATAGTGAATCAAAATGTTATCACGATAAATTGAACGCACGGTACAGGGTTATTATTTTACATTTTAGTTTGTCCCACTTTTAAAAGCCTGTAACTTTTTTGTTTTTTGAGTTAGCGCGTTCACTCAAAAAGTAGGATGTAGAACTTTTGGCCAAGTATTTATGGGTTTTATCGAAAATGACAGTAGGTGTCACATGTCACATTTAAAACCAAACATTTAATTTTTTTTAAATGAGACACTCTGTATATTAGAAGCGCATTAGATGGTTCCTTGTCTTCCGATTTCAAAAATGTAACACACTTATGCATTCTTCTCTTAATTTCATCAAAAATATGTAAAAATAATATTATTAAAAAGCATCAAGATAGTTATGAAACCGTTTTGTTGCTATGGATTTTGTCTTTATTTATATTGCAATTTGTCACTCTTATTGTTATTACTCGTTCCGAATTTTGTACCGAAATATTTTTGATCATGAAATTTTTTTTTTAATCGGTCAGATTAACAAAATCCCTCAAAATAATCGTCAGATTATGAATCAGCATGACCAGGACACCAAGCTGAACAGTCTGTATGAAAATCTGACGCGCTCGAGTATGTCAAAATAGCGTGTTTTTTTTTTGCATTTTCGAAAAGTCGCCACGAGCTTGCGTCACGTCCGAATCGTCAGTCTATTGAATGGAAGCTTATGGGATCCCTTAACATCCCCTCTGAATATCTGACACGCTCGAGTAAATTTTTTTTCCCCATTTTTAACCCTTCCGTACCGCCGCCCCCACCATTAAAACCGGCAGATTATGATAGTTGCCCTAATATTGAATTGGCCTTTAATAGAGTAGCTCACATTTGCCGAAATGTCAATTATGGGTGATTAATTCGAACCTAATACCTCCGTCATGAGAGTCACGTGGGGCATATACACTATTAATTTCTGACGCGCTCGAGTATATCCATGTGACTGTTTTTTTTTATATTTTTGAAAGCCTATAGTAACTCCCCCCACCGGTGAAAGGGTACACATGATATGACATTTTTTCCTTTCTACCATCCAATCTTCAAGATCCAATAGGTCCCCACGACGCTCGAGTAAATCCCCATTTAGCATCGTGGGCTCCCCTACTATAAGCGTTAGTTAAAACTCATTTAAATTACGGAATTTTAGGTTAGGGAGGAATAAATAGAACTTTAGTTAAAAAATTAGAAATATTACAAAAAAGGTTTCTAAAAATTATATTTACTTAATAAAGATTATCTTTATCCTTCAAAAGAATTATATTCAGAAACAAAAAAGTTGAACATAAGACTACTTTACATTTATAAATATATATATTTAAAAATAAAAACCTTATACAATTTAAAAACCATAGTCATAATACACGTCATAAAAATGAAATAACCATAAAACCTAAAATAAATAAGTCCATGGACAACCCCGAACAAACTCGAACGATCTTGACAAAATTGTCGACATGTGTCAAACACCCCTCAACGCTAAGGAACACCAGACTTTTATGATGATTGTCTCGGTAATCAGGCGAGCTCCTCTGAAAAGTGCTACTTTGTGCTTTCTTTTGGTAGCGCAAATTTGTACTTTGCGCTCGGTTGTAGGGATAAATATATATCACAAACCAGTGTTTTTTTCCAGCTTTGTTAGCGTCACGTTTAAATAAAAGCCAGGCGATGTATAACGGCATAACTGGCCCACATCTGATATATATTTAAAGAAAAAGACATAATAATAAGATTATTTATTTAAAATTTAGTAATATAATAAGCTTATTAGGGGAAAATCTTATTTTTTGTTTAAGTATGTAAAAACATAAATCAAAAATATGCATTAAAAATCAAGTTTTAAAGTAAAAATGATAATTTATAGTATAAACGCAGTTTTTTTGAAGAAATATATTACCTATGATAAAATTATTAATTTATAATTTTTAAGTAAAAAATATTACTTATTCAGAACAATATTAATTAATTAAAGCATTTCTAAAAATATTTTCATATTGTTTTTTTTAATATCCATGTTTTTATTTCGACTTTAAAATCAATTTTTTACTTTTTGTTGGTAAACAACCCCTTCTTATTAAATTATAATTATCTCCCTTTAAAAACAATCCGCCCCCGTGCTTAATTGAAATTAATGCATCGCGCCTCCTTGATTTAAAAAAGGCGTCACATAATGACCTAGTTATTGAAAGCAGCTGGCTCACATGACATGTTACCTTTCGTGACAGAGCGCGGATCGCGACCATAAAATTGACAAAGATGACAATAGACGCTTACAGCAAAAATTGTGTCACTGTCACAACGCGATAATTAAAAAAGCCACCGCAAAAAACACTCTTTTAAAAAAAGAAGTCAAGACAAGACGTATCTTCTCGCGTCTATAAAACCCCTTCGTTGTTAAAGTTCTCAAATAACCTACTTAAATATGTGTTATTAAGTAAAGTTAATGTACAAATGGCACAGATAACTTTTCCTCGTGGAATTAGCATTTTTTCGGCTTTCCACTTCTATAATTACTAAGTGCAGTAACCGAAACATGATGCAATTTTTACCCCAATAAAGTAAAGAAACCAGCGTATCATTTTTTATCATACTAAGGTATAATTCTACCAGAGCAAGGTATGCTAGTTTAAGTACAAATAAAACATCAAATGACGCCAGAGCTCGTGGCATTTTATGAGGATTTGACGAATCCCGATTCCCGTCATGCCGTTTTATTAGGACCGCATCATCATAACTAACTTGATAAGTGCGTTCTCCGCTTTCATTTGAGCTTTCTGCAGAAAGGGTGAGACCCGCGACTTTTCCAAGAAAGGTGGAAAACCGCGAAAACTTTTAATGACGATAAAAACATAGTGCCCTGTCGCATAAAAAATTACCTAGGTTAAGTTTTCAGGAATTAATAAGTATTGGACTATCGATACCGTAGTTTTTTATATATTGTTTACCGTCGTTTTTTACACTAATATTGTTGACTATTGTCCATTTTTTGTTTGAACAAAGGTTCAAATAAAACCCTATGTATAATTTTATAATTTAATATACGTAATTATTCTCAATTCATCAATTCAAACTTGTTTTTATTAATACCAGCGAATTTGGAACAAATAGTGTGCTAACATCGGCAATTAAATGATAGGTAATTACATCATTTAACCCTTTTATTGGTTATTGGATAAAAATTCAGAGTTTTTTCTTCAATATATATTATGATGTTATAACTGTAAAGTTGTCTTATGTTCAACCTTTTTGTTTCTGAATATAATTCTTTTGAAGGATAAAGATAATCTTTATTGAATACAATTTTTAGAAACCTTTTTTGTAATATTTCTAATTTTTTAACTAAAAAACATAAAATGTAAAATATTTTAAACGTCCTTACTTTAAAGAATTTCGCCCGAATATGAGGCTGAGTACACCTCAATCCAGCCAAAAACGCAGGCTCCAATTTGGAAGTCAGTTCAGTCGTTTTCAAATGTTTGTCCGTGTAAACGAAATTAACCAACTCCAAGAACTGGGCGTTCAATTCGTTGTCATCTGGAAAGCGCTTTTCGACGTACTGCATTAGTTTGACCAACAATATTGATTTCTCTCGAGAGCTGGGTGCTTGGTTAAGTGTTACAGGGTTTTTGCTTTTCATCCATTCCTCGAGCATTTTAGTTATAGCTTTCATTACCTAGAATAGATGCAAAAACA
Organism: Polydrusus pterygomalis; assembly: GCA_963969555.1. Taxonomy (NCBI): domain Eukaryota; kingdom Metazoa; phylum Arthropoda; class Insecta; order Coleoptera; family Curculionidae; genus Polydrusus; species Polydrusus pterygomalis. The sequence goes on along the minus strand of OZ018385.1, from coordinate 17,975,240 downwards.
AATTATCTTTATCCAATACTTTTTATGTAACGTGTTTTTATTGACTGGTTTTTGAAGGTATAAAGTATAAAAATTTATTTTTAAAATGTTCCTTGTTCACAATATAATATTATATAGGAACTCAGTATTCCGCTTTAGTCCTCCATAGGGGTCACAAGTTTGTAACATGCCATTAGCAACATACTGGTTATATACAGGGTGAGTCGGTAGGAACGGACCAAATTTCAGGAGTACACGCGAAAACAATGTAAAAAAACCCATATGTTCTTATCCGATATTCATTTGTTTTCAAGTTATAGCGCAATATCAAATTTTTTTTCTACGTTCCACTTCTATCAAAATTTTCACGTAGTTAGAGTATGTTGTCTTGACAAAGTGCTTGTGTATTGTGGCAGTAATGAAACGTTTATTTTCAAGTTTGAGTGATTACAGTGTTACAAAATGCCAAATACTTATTCAAATTTAGAATATGCAAATATGGTGTTTATTTATGGTTTCTGTAATGGAAGTGCTACAGCTGCTGTTGAAGAATATCGTCAACTGTATCCACATCACAGACATCCGACTAGAAACTTGTTTATCAGAGTTTTTAACAATTTGTGCGAGAATGGTAAGCTTCCCAGTGCCAACATTACATCTGAACGAGCTACTCGACACGGTTTAGGAGACGTAGAAAATATTCTGGATTTAGTAGGCAGGTTTGACGGACTTATTTAGTTTGCTTGACCAGGCCACCGTACTTTGTAGTGTTGCATTGTACAACACACACTGGCATTCTCAATGGCAAAAATAAACATTGCAGTAAATGGCGACCTCGATACGATACAGCTGTGGAGCTCTCGGGCTACCTCCGGTATCGTTCGGGTGTTCCTTCGGCATGTTGTCGATAAGTGAGCTACTCCTGAACCAAGTAACGGATCTAGTGACCCACAAAAGGGACGCAAGTCTGTTACCGATCCAGACGGATTGGGGGACGCCCCGAATCAGAGAATTTGGTGATACGGACGGTGTACGGTGTGTCCCGTGGAATGATACTGGATCCCGATGGATTAGGGGGCTCTGCCGCAACATCCTTCAAATCGCACTACAGAGACGTAATAGGCTTCCCCCGTCGAGGTCTGTGGTGGACAAGAGGAGTTACAACAGGACCGTAAAAACTGTGCCGAGAATAACATCTGCCGGTAAAATTGTGGTTCGGAACCCACGTAAAACTGTAGGTCCCGTCTGGTTGACATTACCCAGACGTTAAACGGGGTTGGCAAAAAAGGTCGCACTGGCCTACTTGCTTGGCGCTAAGCCTCCCCTTTACTATTACTACTACTACTAGTAGCAGAAAATGCAACGACCAGCTCACGAAGAATTTGTACTTAATTGGGCAATCCACAAAAAAGAGTATTAATCACACTCCACGAGCAAGGCTTATATCCATACCATGTACCTACAGAGAGTACAGCACCTAAAACCAGAAGATTATGCTAAACGTATTAATTTTTGTCGGTGGATAAATAATCATCGTGTATTGCGTATACTTTTTACAGATGAAGCATTCACCCGTGACGGTATTAATAATACTCGTAACTCTCATGTATGGTCAATCGAAAATCCCCACGCAACAGTTGAAAGTAATTTTCAACATAAGTTTTCGGTTAACGTGTGGTGTGGTATGCTCGATAGCTATTTAACTGGCCCTTTCATTTTGGATAATCGCCTCACAGGAGACAACTACTTAAACTTTTTACAACATGAGTTACAAGGACTACTAGAGGATGTTCCTGTAAATATCAGAAGGCAAATGTATTACCAGCACGATGGAGTTCCTGCACATTTTGCTCGTCAGGTCAAGAAACATTTAGACGAAACATTTCCAGGGCGTTGGATTGGTCGCGGTGGTCCTATTAATTGGCCTCCAAGATCTCCAGACCTCACAGCACTAGATTATTGTTAATGGGGCTGATTTAAAAATAAAGTGTACAAAGTGAAAGTGGATACTCGGGATGCACTAATTCGACGTATTAAAAATACTGCAGCCAATTTTAAAGAAGAAAGACATGAATCAATTAGAAGAGCAACGTAGACGAAACAGAAAATGTTTAGAAGTCAATGGCGGTATTTTTGAACCTTTATTAAAAGAACGCTATGATTAGGAACCCGTTAATATATGAACTTTTCTTTATTTGGTATTACGCTATAACTTGAAAACAAATGATTGTCGAATAAGAACATACGGGATTTTTCAAATTGTTTTTGCGTGTATATTACGCTCCTAAAGTTTGGTCCGTTCCTCCCGACTCACCCTGTATATGTGGCTTGAATGAGTTGATTACAATGAGATTCACCGACATAATCGAGATCATAGGAATTTGACATTATCATTGTCCTGTTTGACAGGTACGTCAGCAATTCAGATTTAAGTTGAAACATTTTTTTGAAGATGGTGAAATCGAATAAATTATGTTTTTTCTGCATTAAAAAATAGATAATGTTTCGCAAACCACACACTCGTGTGTGTAGTCAGCAAATATAGTAAGAATTGCATTATCTAGGAATCTAGGCCATTTATATAGGACATGAATAGTATAAGGCATATGACAGAACACTGAGGTACGCCAATGTCCATCAAAACAGATGAGGACATACATTTTCGCTGTGATTATCACAATTTATATTCTTGATGTTAACGCACTGCACTGCACCCCTGGAAAAAAATCGTTCTGCCTTTGTCCATTCTAAATATGTTAAAGACTCTCAAATACAACGCGAATATATTACAGGAACAAATAAAAGAAAAGTAGAAAGGCCAACGTACGGTACGACCAGATATTTGGGGAAATGCATAGAGAATAAGAAGACCAGAGTAGTTAGTTGTCAATATAGCTTTTAAAGTATTATTGTTAAACGCCATGTTTTACTTCACTAATAAAGGGAGACCAAGAGTCTCGAACTGTTTTTGGCAGATATGCATGTATAATTCTTACCTTAATATCTTGAGTTTTCTCCATCAACCCGACCAAAATAGCACCGATGAAGGTCTTCCGCATCTCCACCCCCATAACCACGATCCGCGTCTTCACCAGATCCAAACTTAGGATCAGCAATTCACTAGGAAGCGCTATGAAATCGTCCATAGTAGGCTGCAGGTGTTCCTGTTCTTGGGCCAGGCGGTGAAGGACGCGCATGAAGGGTGAGATTATGGTATCTATGTAGGAGGGGTTGTTCGCGCAGGCTGCTTTTAGGATCATTATCGTACCAAAGAGTGCTAAAAATATATGAAAAAATGAATTTTATAAACTATGGGAATGTTGTCATTCATAATAAAAACGCAATTTTTTTTATACCTGAAGGTGACTTTTTCTCTTCATACGCGTTCAGTCCTTCCAATATCACATTGTTGACTTTGGAATAGAAAATATCCAACTCTTCGAACTTATTTACTTTTTCCAATGGTACTATCGCAAACAATTTCGTAAGAAGATTGTGCATTAGTTTTATTATTTTGCTGTTGGCTGAGACGACGCAGGCTGACAGGCCTTCCTGTAACAGATAACATTTTAGAGTGACGTAATGCGACAACGCTGTACGCCGGCCGACAGCATGCTAGTTAGTATAAAATGGTAAAGCTTGTAACAACGTTTCGTGGCTTTTGTAACGACTATTTCTACAGAAGATGTGTACTCTGAATAAAGGACTGCTCGCAGTTTAAAATGGTGTTTTATTCCTCCGAACAGATTCGCATCGTGTTTTGTGTTGTGTGTTAAGGTGTCGAATGCTATTTTTGTAGATTAGAATTATAACTTGTTTATTTGTTAACTTAATATATTTTGTGCCTTAGATATTATTTACCGACCGTGCGAGCAAAAATTATTTGCATCAAAGAGGGCCCTCCATCTAAGGACGTAATGCTTAGCCATAGAGCTTAATACCTGTTGGGTGTCAGTAACTACCTGACCCAATCAGTTATTCCGTCATCTTTGTCGTTACAAGTAATAATTTGATTCATCGTTAATTTTTTCAATTTCTTGAACAATTCACACAATGGGCTTTACGAAACAGCTCAAAACATTCATGGTTGAAGCGTATTTTCGAAACGGGGTTTGAGTAAATGGTGAGTGGCAATACAATCCGGGTTTGTGCATGAACGATTTTCACGAACATTTTCCTAATGTAGCTTTTATTGCTTGGGATTTTTATCATTGCCTGAAAAGAACCGTGGCTGCGTTTAGGGAAGCAGGTTCTATACAACACAAAAAAGAAGCAGGAAGACTATCTGTAAGAACAGAAGAACTTGTTGCAAACGTTCGTGAAATAATGCAAAATACGCCAACAAATTGTATAAGACGCCTGTCTCAAGAAGTGGGAAGATCTTATGGAACATGCAGGACTATTCTTAAGAAGCAGCTACATTTATTTCCTTATAAAGTGCAAGTATTACAAAAAAAAACAAGACGCAGATTTTGAAAGACGCAGGAATTATTATCAATGGTTTATCCAAAATTTATTGGAAAGAAATGATTTATTAGACCTGACATTTTTTTCAGATGAAGCCTGGTTCCACCTCTCCGATTATGTGAATTCTCAGAATACACGCATGTAGAGTAGTGAAAATCCCCATTTTTCTGTAGAGTCAACATTGCACCCTCAAAAAATTGGTGTCTGGTTAGCTGTTTCCCGAAGAATTGTTGGTCCTATTTTTTCCTTGACACAGTTGCAGCAGAGCGGTATAGAGACAATATTTTGAATCCATTTGTGGAGCAATTACTTGACGACGAACTACGTTTTGGATATTTTCAACAGGACGGTGCGACCGCCCATACAGTCGTCGAAACTATTAACTACTTACGCAATGTTTTCGACATTGAATTTCCACCTAGATCACCTTGTTTAACGGTTATGGATTACTTCGTTTTTCCTCATTTAAAGAACACTATTTTTAAAACACCAGTTGCAAATTTAGAACAATTACAAGAAAGGATTATCCATGAATGTGGTAACATTTCTCCAGAGATGCTGGTCAACACTTTCGAAAATAAGAAGAGACGTGTGAATTTATGCTTGGAGCATGGCGGTGGCCAATTTCAGCAATTTATATAATTATTTTTCTTTTTCTTTCTCTATATTCTTACTTTGTTAATTTTGTAAACAACAAAAGTAAATTTGTATTTGTCTACTTATTTTATTACTCATTAGTTTGGCATATCATGTCATAATATGAATTTGACAAAAAATTAACCTAGATTTGGTTAGATATATCGTCCCCATATCATTGTGATCTAACCCAAGCCCTACGTTTTTTAATCCAAAAGCCCTCTTTGATGCAAATAATTTTTGCTCGCACGGTATAATATAAAAAAAAACAGTACCTGGAGTAGCTTAAAGTTAACCAAAACCTGTTCTTTTTTCAAAAACGTCAACATAAACGTAAGTAACTCCAACGCTGTACAAATATTCGCGATGTTGGCTTTTGGAGTTTCCACCAACATAAGTATCTTGTCGAAGAAACCCAATTTTAGATCCACCGGCTCCGGCCATAGTTCCGGTCTCAGGGCGTTCTTCAAGAGAATAACACAACGGCGGGACAACAGTTCGCCCGGGCTGGTGGTTCCTGGGTTGGCTTGGTTTTGAGGGGTCATTTCGTTAACCTATAAGAGTAGATACATATTATGGGTTATAACTGCTAAAATAAAATTTTTCATCAATTGTGCTATTGTAAACCCTATCCGCGGACAGTCTGTGTATATGAATTTGCCTGAAGACAAAAAAAAACATTTAAAATATTGTCGGATATGGATTGGCACTCTTAAGTCTAGATGAAATAGTTGTAACTTAACTGCAGTGTAAAGACTCTTAAGGTGGCGGAGCTTATCGCAAAAAATGTGTGATAAAAAAAACTAGTGTGTAGAAGAGAGACAGTGACATTTGAATTTAATAGTGAAGAGAGACAGTGACATTTGAGTTTAGTAGTAGGAGTCAGAATTAGAATGTTCATAAAAAAATACTTATTTGTAATTGGTTGGAATAAAGGATTCCAATCCCCTCTTTTAGAGTTTGGGAAGATAATTCATGACACAGCAAAAAAGGAATCCCTTCTTCCAATTGGTAGGGGGTTACAAAATACTATAAAAACTCGAAAGAACACATACAACAGGGAGTTGAAATAAGTATTCAAGTGTAAGGGAAACCTCTGCCCGTTTGTCAGTTCAAAGTAATAAGTTCTTTCAAATTAAGTGAAGTTGTGGAAACTACTGCTCCAGAGTCAATCTATTTTGCTCCTATTGCGTAAGTGTTATTCATTGATTTATAACGTGTAACTATATACACTGTTTAATTTCCTTTTGGTTTGAGTTTACTATAGTCATAGTGGTTTTCTTCTGACTTACTTGGATTAAACCATCGTTCCTGAAGTGAGTCTTAAGAAGGCGACTCTTCTTTAAAGTAACTCTCTAAATTAACATTTTTGTGAACACCTATTTGTTTGGTTATTTTCCTAGTTTTTTAGGATTGTATTTTATTGTTTATCACAATTAATCATTGCTTTGCTTTTCTTTGCCAATTAAATAAACTTGTTAAAAATTCCTTGGTGTTTCAGTGAAGAACTAGAGAGCAACCTTAAATCCGTTAAGACAATTAAATAATTATTTTTTATAAATTTATAATTTAAACTATCTAAGCTACACAACCCAGTCGACTACAAACTGTAGCCCGACAATATCAAATGTGGTATTTATATTGTGACGACTGCACTTCGTACCTGACATGCCAATCTCAACAAAAAATTCAACACGTTGTCCGTATGCCTCTTGTCAATGTGCTGTTGATCTCCAGGTTCCTGTTTGACCACAACGGGTATGGGGGTACCCGAAGTAGAGGCTATCGCCATTTTCTTGCGGGCTTGCTCGTTGGCATCGTCCAACAGAGGTCGTCGCATCGACGGTTCCACGATCTGGTTCTAGACATAAGGTTGAAATTAAAGCAGAATTTAAGAAAAAATCCACTAAATAAACACAGGATATTTAAATATGTATGAGTTAGCATTAAAAATTAAATTTACGTTGATAAAAAAATATTTTGCCAGACAGCTTGAATTTCAATATCAATTCATGCCAAATAGTAGTAGTAGTATTTTATTTAGCAAAAAGCTACAATTAAATATTTTTTAATACATTTTTAACACATTTTTATAGATTTATTTTTAAATTTTAAAACGCAACGTTCTTTTAACAAAAACAGACAAAAAAGTTAAACATTTTGCAAATTGTATCAAATATTACGTATTATTTTGTTTCTTAATTAAATATAATTTTAAAGTTTTTTTAAATAGTTTTAATGATATTTGAGATTTAATAGAATTTTCCAAATTATTATATTCTATCAAACATTTTTGAAAAATAGACTTATAAGCTAAAGTTTTAGACACTCAATACACATAAAAATTTTGATTAGTTCTCGTTTTATAATTATGATGGTCATAATTAAAAGAACAAAAACATTTTAAACAATCAGGCAATAAATTATTTTTAATTTTATGTATAAAAATCATACTAAATAAAAAATTAAATTTCTGACATTAAACCAATCTAAATTTTTGAACATAAAATTTATTTTTGTATATTTGTCACAATTTACAATAATCCGCATTGCCTTATTTTGTAAAATTTGTAATTTATCAAATATTTCATCACTAGCGCAATATAAAATAAAAGAACAATAAAGAAAATGTGGTAATATAATAGTATTAAATACAGTTTTTTAGAAAACAAACTGAAGATAATAGTAGGGGAGCCCAACAAGGGATTTTGGGATTTACTCAAGCGCGGCAGATTAACATATGGGGGATACCTTGCACCCTGTTGAGTACCTCTGCCATGTCTAAGCCCTCTATATAGTGCCGCGCGTGTACGGCAGCTGATCAGAATAGTAAAAAAAATAGATAGCTGGATTTACTGGAGCGCGTCAGATTAAGGTGTGGTGGGTTAATTACATGCTAAAGAGTCTGCATTTCAATAATCTCACGATTTGAGCGTGACGTAAGGGAGTGGGAGGGTCACAAACTTGCAAAAAAAAAACGTCACATGAACATTCTCGAGCGCGGTCAATTTTTTTTTTATTTTGAAGGAAATAATTCAAGGATAACGGGAAAAATATAATCTGCCGATTACCACAAGCTGAAGTAACAAAAATCGTCAATAAAGTTTATTAGCGCGTGCAGCTGCAGGGAAGCACTCCGCACCTCAATGTCTCTTTCTTTATCACTCACTCTCTCGCACCATCCCCACACTACTTTCCGTCAGCCATCATGCCATCACAGGCTGATCACAGCATTCGTGGGATTATATGTACAGGGTTATTATTTTACATTTTAGTTTGTCCCAATTTTAAAAGCCTGTAACTTTTTTGTTTTTTGAGTTAGCGCGTTCACTCAAAAAGTAAGATGTAGAACTTTTGGCCAAGTATTTATGGGGTTTGTCAAAAATGACAGTAGGTGTCACATGTCACATTTAAAACCAAACATTTTTTCAAATGAGACACTCTGTATATTAGAAGCGCATTAGATGGTTCCTTTTCTTCCGATTTCAAAAATATAACACACTTATGCATTATTCTCTTAATTCCATCCAAAATATGTAAAAATAATATTATTAAAAAGCATCAAGATAGTTATGAAACCGTTTTGTTGCTATGGATTTTGTCTTTATTTATATCGCAGTCTGTGTCACTCTTATTACATATCGCGCTACACCGCGATATGTTATACGGCGCTTCGGTGAAAATAATGTATGTATGTTGTCGCCGCCGCCGCCGCCGCCGCCGTGGCTTTCGACATTTTCACATTTGCGATTTTTTTTCTCGGAAACTGTTAGAGTGGGACGATTGAAACTTTTTCAGTTTAGAGAGGAATAGTGGGGGTACGTTGTGTAAAAATTTCGAATATACAGGGTGTACTGAAAAAAAGTTATTAATTTTGAAAGTCGAATAATATCCGATTCTCGTTGAAATTCGATACAGGTCGTAAAAATGAATTTTTTCGATTTAAACTTTTTCGACGTGTAGACGACCGTCGGCTACAGAAGCCTATTGTTTGTGAGCGCGATCGAAAGTTTGGAAATCATTTTTTTTATTTTTTAAAAGTCAAAATTTGGTCCAAAATGGTACCTCTTGGATCGCTAATAAGTTGAATTGGGTGCATCCAATCGACATTCGGTTTGGATAATCGGTTAGGCCATCTCAAAATCTACCTTTTTCCAATATATCGTTCTATACCTAACTGGAATGGAAATTGCCGAAAATTGTAAGAAAGTGGAAATCATAAAGTTAGGCCTGATTTTTTCACGGTTTTTATTTTTTTTTGTACTGAAAACGACTTTTGATCGAAACGTTGTAAACTTTAGCGGATAGAGCTCGTCAAATTGTATTTAAGAGATATTTTTTCGTTTCTTTATCTTTAATACGGAAAAAACGGCAGCTTTTTTTTTACTATATCGACTGTAGCTTATTCAATTTTTAACAAAACCGTTTTATTTTTTTCTCAAAAAATGCGCTGATTACTTCGCAACACCTCTACATATTCAAAATCATTAAAATATATTCGCAAAATTGCGAAAAGTCGCTTTTTTGGGTGCGGAAACAGGCAATCTTTACAAATTCTAACACCATTCACTTTTGACTAAGAGTGCCTTGATATTGATGTATCTAAATTAATTATATTAATTCTAAAAATCCGGCTGTCAAAAATGGCGAAAAATGGGTGTTTTCAGCGTGACTTGCTAGAATAATAAGAACATTTCCAGATTTTAAATCGGGTGGAATATCTACCTTGAACCTTCTTCTAATTTTATTGACCAAAATATTTGCCCAAAATGTTTCAGAAATAGTTGTAATTTCGATTTTAAAGATGGCGTTCCGACATTGATAATCCGTCGCCACGTGGTAGAAGGTTATTCGACATTTCGATATTCGCGAATTTTTTTTTCGGAAACGGTTAGAGCAAAACAATTCAAACTTTCTGGACGTAGAGAGGAATAGTCGGGGCACGTTCTGGGAACAATTTCAAATATACAGGGTGTACCGGAAAAAAGTTATTAAAGTCAAAGTTAAAAAATATGTTTTTTTTCGTTGTAGGGCGATACAGGTGGCAAAAATCATTTTAATCGATTTAAACTTTTTCGACATGTAGACGACGTTGGACTACAAAACACTGTTGTTTGCGAACGCGATCGAAAGTTGGGAAGTAATTTTTTTGATTTTTTTAAAATCAATGTAGGGTCATATTGGATCGTTAATAAATCGAATTGGGTGCGTCCGATATAATTTTGTTTTGGATAATCGTTTAGGTCATCTCAAATACTACTTTTTTCAAATATATTGTTCTATACCTAAACAGCATAGAAATGGTAGCAAATTATAAAAAATAAGAATTACTATTTAAGTATATATAATTTGACAGCTGTCGTATAGAACTTTGTTATTTTGGTACTAAAAATTTTTTAAATTTAGTTTTATTACAGCTTTAACCCTCGCTACGAAAAATCTAAAAAAAAATTTTTAACTTACCTGTCAAAATTTGACAGCTGTCGTATAGAACTTTGTTATTTAACTACTGAATTTTTTTTTAAATTTTGGATTCTTACAGCTTTAATCCTAGATACAAGAAAAGCTTAAAAAAAATGACATTTACCTGTCAAAATGACAGCTGTCGTATAGAACTTTGTTATTTAGAAACTGAAATATTTTTAAATTTAGGATTCTTATAGCTGTAACTCTCGCTACGAAAAAACAAAAAAAAATTGAAACTTACCTGTCAAAGTCTGACAGCTGTCATATAGAACTTTGTTATTTAGGATCTGAAAAATTTTTCACTTTAGGATTCTTACAGCGATAACCCTCGCTACGAAAAGGATAAAAAAACTGACTCCTACCTGTCAAAATTTGACAGTTATCGTATAAAACATTTATATTTAGGTACCTGAAAATTTTTTTATTTCGAATTCTTACAGCTATAACCCTAGCTACAAAAAAGTTAAAAAAAATTACACTTACCTGTCAAAGTGACAGCTCTCGTATAATTAAACGAACGAACTAGAACAGTGCCGTACCCGAAGGGCTCGGTACAATATTAGCTGATAATTGATAGCTTCCATGTAAGAATAATTTTTTGCTTATGTTTTAATCGATTGAATACTTACATATTTTTATAGAGCAAATATGGAAAGTATATCCCACATTGCACAAAGGTGTGCGAGTTTAAAGAGCACCTATACGGCGCCGTCTCAGAAAACTACCTATGTATACGAGAAAACGGAAATTTTGCACCATTGTGTAGTTTTGGTCAGTTGTTATAATGACAATTTGGCGATATGTCTTCCCTTCACGTTCCGCAGGAAGGTGAGGCAAAAAAAGCAATAGTAAATAGAAAAAAAGAAAAGAAAAGTATTTTTTTATTGTAAATTTTTGTAAATCTTTTTAGTACTAATATTAGATGCACTCTCGGCTGACGATTAGCGATATGTACCCAGTCTAGTATTATATACGTCTCTTCCGCGCGGAATCTCGAAAACCCCGATCGGCTCTTGAACAATTTCGTCTATGTAAGACATTTTCACATTTGCGATTTTTTTTCTCGGAAACGGTTAGAGTGGGACGATTGAAACTTTTTGGGTTTAGAGAGGAATAGTGGGGGTACGTTGTGTGAAAATTTCGAATATACAGGGTGTGCCGAAAAAAAGTTGTTAAACCCCAAAGTCAAAAAATATCGGTTTCTCGTTGAAATTCGATACAGGTCGTAAAAATAAGTTTTCTCGATTTAAATTTTTTCGACGCGTAGACGACCGTCGGCTACAGAAGCCTATTGTTTACCAACGTAATCGGATGTTGGGAAGTCAATTTTTTGATTTTTTTTAAATCAATGTAGGTGCATGTTGGATCGTTAATAAATCGAATTGGGTGCGTCCCACATATTTTTGATTTGGAGATTCGTTTAGGTCATCTCAAATACTACTTTGGATCATAAAAAAAACTACAATAAAAAGTATTTTTTGGTTTCTTTATCTTTAATAAGGCAATAATATTCTATATTGTTTTTAAAGTGGTCGGTGGCCTAGTGGTATATATTAGATTACGACTTTTGGTCACGATGATCCCGGGTTCAATTCCAGGCGCGTCTTTTTATTTTTTTAATATTTCGTTATTTAGGTAGGTAGGTACTGAAAGTCTTTTAAATTTTGGATTCTTACAGCGACAATCCTCGGTACGAAAAAAATCAACTAGGTTTGTGAAGAAACTAAATTTATTTTTTATCACGAATTGAAATGTTTCAAAATTAGAGGTTGCTAACAAATGGTTTTGTTAAAAGTATAAAATGAAACGAACGAACTCCAATAGTGCCGTGCCCAAAGGACTCGGTACAATAAAATTTTTACCAATTTATCAGCTATCTATGTAAGAATAGTTAATATCATATATTTCAGTAACGAAAAGTCGTAGCGAATCGAGCGAGACGGCATTGGAAATAGGACGTCGACCACTATACGATGCCGTCTCCGAAAACTACCTATCTATACGAGAAACCGGAAATTTTGCACCCGTTTTTTTATTTTTTAGTTTTTGTCAGTTGTTATAATGACAATTTGGCGATATGTTTCTCCTTCACGTTCCGCAGGAAGGTGAGGTATAAAAAGCAATAGTAAATAGAGAAAAGGAAAAGAAAATTATTTTTTTAGTACTAATATTAGATGCACTCTCGGCTGACGATTAGCGATATGTACCCAGTCTAGTATTATATACGTCTCTTCCGCGCGGAATCTCGAAAACCCCGATCAGCTCTTGAACAATTTCGTCTATGTAAGACATTTTCACAGTTGCGATTTTTTTTTCTCGGAAACGGTTAGAGTGGGACGATTGAAACTTTTAGGGTTTAGATAGGAATAGTGGGGGTACATTGTGTAAAAATTTCGAATATACAGGGTGTGCCGAAAAAAAGTTATTAATTTTTAAAGTGGAGAAATATCGGGATCTCGTTGGCATTCGACACAGGTCGTAAAAATGATTTTTTTTTGATTTAAACTTTTTCGGCGCATAGACGACCGTCGGCTACAGAAGCCTATTGTTTGCCAAGGCGATCGGAAGTTGGGAAGTCAATTTTCTGATTTTTTTTAAATCAATGTAGGGGCATGTTGGATCGATAATAAATCGAATTGCGTGCGTCCCACATATTTTTGGTTTGGAGATTCGCTTAGGTCATCTCAAATACTACTTTTTTCAAATATATTGTTCTAATTGACACTTACCTGTCAAAATTTGACAGCTATGGTATAAAACTTTGTTATTTAGGAACTGAAAAAATTTTCAATTTAGGATTCTTACAGTAGTAACTCTCGCTACGAAAAAGCTAAAAAAAAATTGAAACTTACCTGTCAAAATCTGACAGCTGTCGTATAAAACTTTGTTATTTAGATACTGACATTTTTTTAAATTTCGGATTCTTACATCTATAATGAAACAATAACACACATAACAAATACAAGAAAAGCTTTAAAAAAAAATTACAGTTACCTGTCAAAATGACAGCTGTCGTATAAAACTTTTAAAGAGCACCTATATGGCGCCGTCTCAGAAAACTACCTATCTATACGAGAAAACGGAAATTTTGCATCATTGTGTAGTTTTGGTCAGTTGTTATAATGACAATTTGGCGATATGTTTCCCCTTCACGTTCCGCAGGAAGGTGAGGCAAAAAAAGCAATAGAAAACATAGAAAAAAGAAACTAAGAAAAATACTTTTTAAATACAAATTTTTAGTACTAATAATAGATGCACTCTCGGCTGACGATTAGCGATATGTACCCAGTACGATTTTATGAATTTTTAAAAAAATACTAAAAATCTAATATTTCTGCCAGTTTTTACATTTTCCTCAATACGTCCCTTACTATCGCTTTTAGAATAGAAATTAATATAACTTTTTATATGGAGAATAGAAAAAGGCTACTTTTTTATTTAAAAAGTTTTTATCTAAGTTTTATCAGTTCCGAGATATTGCCAAATATATGAAAACCACTTTTAATTCCATATCTCAAAAACTATAAGACCTACAAAAAATTACTAAGAACTTAAAGTGAAGATCTCGTAAGGATGCTACTTAATAGTTATATACATTGTTGCCATATCTCTTATACTTTCCGAGGAAAATGTTACCTTATTGATTTCATCAAATTTTCATGACTATATACATGAAAAAATTTCAAAAATTTAAAATTCGAAAATATGACAACTTTTCTAGAAATCTTCATCGAAAATAACGTAAAACTCACAAATAGCAAAGAAAATATACAAAATAACGTTTTTATGAATTTTTTAAGAAAATCAAAAATTATACGTAATTGATAAGACCATCCTTGGTTGTGAAAAAACTATGCCTAAACTTTGGTTGTGAAAAAACTATGCCTAATCTTTGTTTGTTATAAAACTATGCCTAATCTTTGGTTGTGAAAAAACGATGCCTAAACTTTGGTTGTGAAAAAACTATGCCCAATCTTTGGTTGTGAAAAAACTATGCCATAATATTTGTTTGTCATAAGACTATGCCAAAATCTTTGTTTGTCATAAGACTATGCCATAATCTTTGTTTGTCAGAAGACTATCCCTTAAACTTTGTTTGTCATAAGACTATGCCGTAATCTTTGTTTGTCATAAGACTATGCCTTAAAATTTGTTTGTCATAAAAATATACATAATCTTTGGTTGTTATAAAAACTATGCCATAATATTTGTTTGTCATAAGACTATGCACTAATGTTTGTTTGTCATAAGACTATGCCAAAATCTTTGAATGTCATAAGACTATGCCATAATCTTTGTTTGTCATAAGACTATGCCTTAAACTTTTTTTTGTCATAAGACTATGCCATAATCTTTGTTTGTCATAAGACCATGCCTTAAAATTTGTTTATCATAAAAATATACATAATCTTTGGTTGTTATAAAACTATGCCATAATATTTGTTTGTCATAAGACTATGCACTAATGTTTTTTTGTCATAAGACTATGCCAAAATCTTTGTTTGTCATAAGACTATGCCTTAAACTTTGTTTGTCATAAGACTATGCCTTAAAATTTGTTTGTCATAAAAATATACATAATCTTTGGTTGTTATAAAACTATGCCATAATATTTGTTTGTCATAAGACTATGCCAAAATCTTTGAATGTCATAAGACTATGCCATAATCTTTGTTTGTCAGAAGACTATGCCTTAAACTTTGTTTGTCATAAGACTATGCCGTAATCTTTGTTTGTCATAAGAATATGCCTTAAAATTTGTTTGTCATAAAAATATACATAATCTTTGGTTGTTATAAAACTATGCCATAATATTTGTTTGTCATAAGACTATGCACTAATGTTTGTTTGTCATAAGACTATGCCAAAATCTTTGTTTGTCATAAGACTATGCCTTAAACTTTGTTTGTCATAAGACTATGCCATAATCTTTGTTTGTCATAAGACTATGCCGTAATCTTTGTTTGTCATAAGACTATGCCGTAATCTTTGTTTGTCATAAGACTATGCCTTAAAATTTGTTTGTCATAAAAAATATGCCATAATCTTTGTTTGTCATAAGACTATGCCATAATCTTCACCGATCTTTGGTTGTGAAAAAACTATGCATAATCTTTGATTGTTAAAAAACTATGCATAATCTCTGTAGTAATAATGATAATATTGTGTGAAATAACTAAGTACGTCGTAAAACATATAACGTAACATGAAAATGTACTTTATACCGCCGTTAGGCGGTATGACCCCACAAATAAAACTATACATATAGGTGGACAAAGAGATTGCAATATGGCCGACAGACGAGCGAGGCGGCATTGGAAACGGGACGTTGAGCACTATACGGCACCGCCTCCGAAAACTACCTATCTATACGAGAAAATGGAAATTTTGCACCATTGTCTAGTTTTGGTCAGTTGTTATAATGACAATTTGGCGATATGTTTCCCCTTCACGTTCCGCAGGAAGGTGAGGCAAAAAAAGCAATAGTAAATAGAAAAAAAGAAAAGAAAAGTATTTTTTTATTGTACATTTTTTTTTTAGTACTAATATTAGATGCACTCTCGGCTGACGATTAGCGATATGTACCCAGTCTAGTATTATATACGTCTCTTTCGCGCGGAATCTCGAAAACCCCGATCGGCTCTTGAACAATTTCGTCTATGTAAGACATTTTCACATTTGCGATTTTTTTTCTCGGATACGGTTAGAGTGGGACGATTGAAACTTTTTGGGTTTAGAGAGGAATAGTGGGGGTACGTTGTGTGAAAATTTCGAATATACAGGGTGTGCCGAGAAAAAGTTGTTAAACCCCAAAGTCAAAAAATATCGGTTTCTCGTTGAAATTCGATACAGGTCGTAAAAATAAGTTTTCTCGATTTAAATTTTTTTGACGCGTAGACGACCGTCGGCTACAGAAGCCTATTGTTTACCAACGTATTCGGATGTTGGGAAGTCAATTTTTTGATTTTTTTTAAATCAATGTAGGGACATGTTGGATCGTTAATAAATCGAATTGGGTGTGTCACACATATTTTTGATTTGGAGATTCGTTTAGGTCATCTCAAATACTACTTTGGATCATAAAAAAAACTACAATAAAAAGTATTTTTTTTGTTTCTTTATCTTTAATAAGGCAATAATATTCTATATTGTTTTTAAAGTGGTCGGTAGCCTAGTGGTATATATTAGATTACGACTTTTGGTCACGATGATCCCGGGTTCAATTCCAGGCGCGTCTTTTTATTTTTTTAATATTTCGTTATTTAGGTAGGTAGGTACTGAAAGTCTTTTAAATTTTGGATTCTTACAGCGACAATCCTCGGTACGAAAAAAATCAACTAGGTTTGTGAAGAAACTAAATTTATTTTTTATCACGAATTGAAATGTTTCAAAATTAGAGGTTGCTAACAAATGGTTTTGTCAAAAGTATAAAATGAAACGAACGAACTCCAACAGTGCCGTGCCCAAAGGGCTCGGCACAATAAAATTTTCACCAATTTATCAGCTATCTATGTAAGAATAGTTAATATCATATATTTCAGTAACGAAAAGTCGTAGCGAATCGAGCGAGACGGCATTGAAAATAGGACGTCGACCACTATACGATGCCGCCTCCAAAAACGACCTATCTATACGAGAAACCGGAAATTTTGCACCCGTTTTTTTATTTTTTAGTTTTTGTCAGTTGTTATAATGACAATTTGGCGATATGTTTCTCCTTCACGTTCCGCAGGAAGGTGAGGTATAAAAAGCAATAGTAAATAGAGAAAAAGAAAAGAAAATTATTTTTTTAGTACTAATATTAGATGCACTCTCGGCTGACGATTAGCGATATGTACCCAGTCTAGTATTATATACGGCGGCTACATTTAAAATAAGTTGTCGTCGTCAGTTTCGACATTTTCACATTTGCGATTTCTTTTCTCGGAAACGGTAAGAGTGGGACGATTAAAACTTTTTCAGTTTAGAGAGGAATAGTGGGGGTACAATGTGTAAAAATTTTGAATATACAGGGTGTACGGGAAAAAAGTTATTAATTTTTAAAGTCGATAATTATCGGAGTCTCGTTGTCATTCGATACAGGCCACAAAAATTAGTTTTTTTGATTTAAACTTTTTCGACGCGTAGACGACCGTAGGCTACAGACCCCTATTGTTTGTGAGCGCGATCGAAAGTTTGGAAATAATTTTTAAAATTTTTTTTAAGTTAAATATGGGACTAAACAGGTACCTATTGAATCGTTAATAAGTCGAATTGGGTCCATCCGATCGACATTCGGTTTGGATAATCCTTTAGGCAATTATTAAAGGTTGCTAACAAATCGTTTTGTAAAAAGTATGAAATAAAATAAACGAATTGGAACAGTGCCCTGCCGGAAGGGCTCGGCAAAATAAGCTTTTAAACTAATTTATCAGCTATCAATGTAAGAATAGTTTCTTTACTTATGTTTAAATTGATTGAATACATATTCTTATAGGACAAACTTGGAAAGTATATTCCACATTGATACGTTTGCTGTGCGATTAAAAAAAAAGCCGGTGCTGATGGGTTCAATGTTAATATCAATATCATAATATTAAATATAATATATTTCCGTAACGAAAATTCGTAGCGAATCGAGCGAGACGGCATTGGAAACGAAACATCGAGCACTATACGATGCCGTCTTTAAAAACTACCTATCTATACAAGAAAACGGAAATTTTGCACCCGTTATTTTTATTTTTTAGTTTTTGTCAGTTGTTATAATGACAATTTGGCGATATGTTTCCCCTTCACGTTCCGCAGGAAGGTGAGGCAAAAAAAGCAATAGAAAACATAGAAAAAAGAAACTAAGAAAAATACTTTTTAAATAAAAATTTTTAGTACTAATAATAGATGCACTCTCTGCTGACGATTAGCGATATGTACCCAGTCTAGTATTATATACGTCTCTTCCGCGCGAAATCTCGAAAACCCCGATCGGCTCTTGAACAATTTCGTCTATGTAAGACATTTTCACATTTGCGATTTTTTTTCTCGGAAACGGTTAGAGTTGGACGATTGAAACTTTTTGGGTTTAGAGAGGAATAGTGGGGGTACGTTGTGTGAAAATTTTGAATATACAGGGTGTACGGGAAAAAAGTTATTAATTTTTAAAGTTGATAATTATCGGAGTCTCGTTGTCATTCGGTACAGGCCACAAAAATTAGTTTTTTCGATTTAAACTTTTTCGACGCGTAGACGACCGTAGGCTACAGACCCCTATTGTTTGTGAGCGCGATCGAAAGTTTGGAAATAATTTTTTAAATTTTTTCAAAGTTAAATATGGGACTAAACAGGTACCTATTGAATCGGTAATAAGTCGAATTGGGTCCATCCGATCGACATTCGGTTTGGATATTCCTTTAGGCAATTATTAAAGGTTGCTAACAAATGGTTTTGTAAAAAGTATGAAATAAAATAAACGAATTGGAACAGTGCCGTGCCGGAAGGGCTCGGCAAAATAAGCTTTAAAACTAATTTATCAGCTATCAATGTAAGAATAGTTTCTTTACTTATGTTTAAATCGATTGAATACATATTTTTATAGAACAAACTTGGAAAGTATATTCCACATTGATACGTTTGCTGTGCAATTTTAAAAAAAGCCGGTGCTGATGGGTTCAATGTTAATATCAATATCATAATATTAAATATCATATATTTTCGTAACGAAAAGTCGTAGCGAATCGAGCGAGACGGAATTGGAAACGGGACATCGAGCACTATACGATGCCGTCTTCAAAAACTACCTATATATACAAGAAAACGGAAATTTTGCACCCGTTATTTTTATTTTTTAGTTTTTGTCAGTTGTTATAATGACAATTTGGCGATATGTTTCCCCTTCACGTTCCGCAGGAAGGTGAGGCAAAAAAAGCAGCAATGTATATAACTAATAAGTAGCATCTTTATGAGATCTTCACTTTAAGTTCTTAGAAATTTTTTGTAGGTCTTATAGTTTTTGAGATATGGAATTAAAAGTGGTTTTCATGTATTTGCCATTATCTCGAAACTGATAGAACTTAGATAGAAACTCTTCAAATAAAAAAGTTGCCTTTTTCTATTGTCCAGATAAAACGTTATATTAACTTTTGTTCCAAAGGCCGTAATAAGGGACGTATTGAGGAAACTTTGAAAACCGACAAAAAAATCCGAGTTTTCTGGATATTTTTTTAAAAATTCATAAAATTGTTAATTATCATATTTTCTTCGCTATTTTCGGGTTTTACGTTATTTTTGATGGAAATTTACCGAAAAATTGACATATTTGCGAATTTTAAATTTTGGCATTTTTTCCATGTTATGCTCAGGAAAATGCTATGAAATCCATAAAAGACCATTTTCCTCGGAAACTGAAAGAGATACGGCAACAATGTATATAACTAATAAGTAGCATCCTTAAGAGATCTTTACTTTAAGTTCTCAGAAATTTTTTGTACGTCTTATAGTTTTTGAGATATGGAATTAAAAGTGGTTTTCATGTATTTGCCAATATCTCGAAACTGATAGAACTTAGATAGAAACTCTTCAAATAAAAAAGTTGCTTTTTTCTATTGTCCAGATAAAATGTTATATTAACTTTTGTTCCAAAGGCCGTAATAAGGGACGTATTGAGGAAACTTTGAAAACCGACAAAAAAATCCGAGTTTTCTGGATATTTTTTTAAAAATTCATAGAATTGTTAATTATCATATTTTCTTCGCTATTTTCGGGTTTTACGTTATTTTTGATGAAAATGTACCGAAAAATTGACATGTTTGCGAATTTTAAATTTTGGCATTTTTTCCATGTATATGCTCAGGAAAATGCTATGAAATCCATAAAATACCATTTTCCTCGGAAACTGAAAAAGATACGGCAACAATGTATATAACTAATAAGTAGCATCCTTAAGAGATATTTACTTTAAGTTCTTAGACATTTTTTGTAGGTCTTATAGTTTTTGAGATATGGAATTAAAAGTGGTTTTCATATATTAGCCAATATCTCGAAACTGATAAAGCTTAGATAGAACCTCTTCAAATAAAAAAGTTGCCTTTTTCTATGGTCCAGATAAAAGGTTATATTGATTTCTATTCTAAAAGCGATAATAAGGGACGTATTGGCTCGGCACAAAAATATTTCTACAAATTTATTAGCTGATAATTGATAGCTTCCATGTAAGAATAATTTTTTGCTTATGTTTTAATCGATTGAATACTTACATATCTTTATAGAGCAAATATGGAAAGTATATCCCACATTGCACAAAGGTGTGCGGGTTTAAAGAGCACCTATACGGCGCCGTCTCAGAAAACTACCTATCTATACGAGAAAACGGAAATTTTGCACCATTGTGTAGTTTTCGTCAGTTGTTATAATGACAATTTGGCGATATGTTTTCCCTTCACGTTCCGCAGGAAGGTGAGGCAAAAAAAAGCAATAGTAAATAGAAAAAAAGAAAAGAAAAGTATTTTTTTATTGTAAATTTTTGTAAATCTTTTTAGTACTAATATTAGATGCACTCTCGGCTGACGATTAGCGATATGTACCCAGTCTAGTTGTTATTACTCGTTCCGAATTTTGTACCGAAAAATAATGAATTATTTTTTTTACACGGTCAGATTAACAAAATTCCTCAAAATAATCGTCAGATTATAAATCAGCACGACCAGGACACCAAGCTAAACCGTCTGTATGACAATCTGACGCGCTCGAGTATGTCAAAATAGCGTTTTTTTTTGCATTGTCGAAAAGTCGCCACGAGCTTGCGTCACATTCGAATCGTCAGTCTATTGAATGGGAGCTTCCTTAGGGATCCCTTAAAATCCCCTCTGAACATCTGACACGTTCGAGTACATTTTTCCCATTTTTAACCCTTCCGTACCGCCGCCCCCACCATTAAAACCGGCAGATTAATGTACCTCCATCATGAGAGTCACGTGGGGCATATACACTATTAATATCTGACGCGCTCGAGTATATCCATGTGACTGTTTTTTTTTTACATTTTTGAAAGCCTGTAGTAACTCCCCCCATTTATTTTGCTAAAACTTTCGCAGAATTGTATTTCAATATACAGGGTTGCCCAGAAGTCCGGAATAAAATTAATATAGCCTTAACATGTAACTTTTGGGAAAAATGCTCGGACACGTCAATTTAGTTTTATATATGCTCACATTTTGACGTTATTCGTCTGTTTTTTTTATAGACATTTGTCAAAGATATGACATCGATCTTTTTTTCTAATGGAAACATACAGCTTGTGATACATCATTTAAAAGCTAATCTCTCGAACAGTATGCTCATAAATTTTGGCGGGATTCTGTCACGCTATTTTAAAATGGCGACTGTGCTTTTAAAAAATCCATATTTAAATAAGCGGAAATGATAAATCATTGATGTTTTTTTTTACCTTTCAGGGTAAAAAATCTTCATTGTTTCACGTTCTGACATTGGGAACTTGTAAAATTAATTTTTCGGCAACCGTTCGGGAAGTACCCACTTCCCGGACGCTTTTCCTTCGAGAAAGTAGCATTTCTCCGGCCTAGTCCGAAAAGTACGTGCCTAATCCGGGAAGTACAAACTTCCCGGACTAGGCCGGGAAGAATCACATCAATATTAGCAATTGCTCGAGTTTTAATATAAATATTAATATAAATAAGAATTAGAATGTTTCTGTTAGTCCCTATTTTCTGTTCGAATTTCAATATTTAATACAAATAAGAATTAAAATGTTCGAAATTTTGTTCTACAAAAAAAAATAATAAAGAAATGTGTCTCATTGATTTGTTATTCTACACGGTTGCCGAAAATAGTATATTAAAGTACACGTTTCATAAGAAGCGGTTTTAGCGCACGAGCCACAAAGTGGCGAGTTTTTTAATTGACACGTGCGCTAAAGCGTCTTATGAACCACGTGCTTTATACTATTTTTTCTATTTGTAGTTTTTTCAATAAAAAATACATATTTAATAAGAAAATAAATCCTTTAAATTTTTATGTCTAAATTTTATGTTGGTAATAATATTTTTTATCATAGTAACCTCTGGACAACAAAAATTATTTTGCGAACTGTCATTTTTTGATTTATTGACCCATTTTCACCACGAGATTCTAAAGTTATTTTAGCGATATGAGATTTGAAATTGGACGGAATACGTTGTGTGATCCTTGTACATTCGGTACATATACATAGCGTTCGAAAATTCGGACGATTTTGCTAATTTTTTTTGAATTTCAAAAGACGTGATTTTACGTCAATTTTTCAATTTCAATGTTACCAACATCAAATAAAGAAAAAACGCGTATCGAAATAGCTTCATTATGAACTTCATTTCAAGTTCATAATGAACTTATTATGAACGTCAAATAGAAAAAATAGTGTACGCAACACGTCCAAAAACAGTTTTATTGAACTCGCAGACTTCCAGGACTCGCCTACGGCTCGTCCTAGAATTTTGTCGACTCGTCCAAAAAAACAGTATTTTCCGGACTTGTAACGTAAATTACTATTAGGTATTTCCGAAGTATTATTTTTGTTTAGAAAATTGTAAAATAATACTTCGGAAATAACTAAATTAATTTTACAAGTTTACAATGTCACAAAATGTCAGAACGTGAATCAATGGAGATTTCTTACCTTGAAAGAAAAAAAAACATCAATGATTTATCATTTCCGCTTATTTAAATAGAGATTTTTAAAAACTTTTAACAGTCGCCACTTTGAAATAGCTCGACAGAATGGCGCCAAAATTTATGAGCAGAATGTACGAGAGAGAGATTCCGATTGATGTATCACAAGCTGTATGTTTCCATTAAAAAAAAAAAAATCGATGTCGTCATATCTTTGACAAATGTCTATAAAAAAACAAACGAATAACGTCAAAATGTGAGCATATTATATAAAACTAAATTGACATGTCCGAGTGTTTTCCCCAAAAGTTACATGTTAAGGCTATATTATTTTATTCCGGACTTCTGGGCAACCCTGTATATAAAATATATACAGTGTGTCTACTTAAGTTGGAACCATATGGAAAACTTTTTTATTATTGGTTTTGTGAAAAAAAGTTATTCTTCATAAAAAGTTCTGCATGGTCTAAAACTTAAAATGTAACCTTCAGTTATCAAAATTTCCCAGTCAAATACGAGGTATATCAGAAATTACGAACTTTTCCCAAGAGTAAAGTACTTTTATTTTTGACAATAAAGAAGAATGTTATGAAGAAAAGTTATTTTCAATTAAAAGTTATATTCAAATATGCAATTACAGTTATTTAGCATGAAAATTTAGGTTTTGTGATTATTTACGTTTTAGATTATAAATTATTTGTATTTATCTCTTGTCTTAGTATTTTTGAGGAACTTTACAATTTAAATACGATATGAATGCATAATAATTATTTATTTTAGGAAAGGTTATAATTTTTTAACAGATAATAGAGATAAATACAAATAATTTATAATCCAAAACGTAAATAATTACAAAACCTAAATTTTCATGCTAAATAACTGTAATTGCATATTTGAATATAAATTTTAATTCAAAATAACTTTTCTTCATAACATTCTACTGTATTGGCAAAAATAAAGGTACTTTACTCTTAAACAAAATTTGTAATTTCTGATATACCTCGTATATGACTGGGAAATTTTGATAACTGAAGGTTACATTTTAAATTTTAGACCATGCAGAACTTTTTATAAAGAATAACTTTTTTCCATAAAACCAATAGTGTTTTCCATATGGTTCCAACTTAAGTAGACACACTGTATAAAATAAATAATAATGACACACAAATACTTCTTTCTTACAGAAGGATAATAGTTAGTTTGGAATAAAGGTATTTTAAGGTAAAAATTATTCTCCTGCTTTCTAAATCTAAAACATTTTCTTCATTGACACCAGCCTTTTTGGATAGCCACTGTAAAGGGTTCCATTAAAAAACATTTTCTTAGAATAAATATCACGTACCTCTGGTAAGCTTTCCTCTTTAATCCCGTTTAGTTCCCATTTAATAATGACCTCGGCCAATTCAACAGCCAGTTTCCGATGCTCGAGTGTGGCGGTGGGACTGAAGCCCAGCCTTTGAATAGAACTGACCATGTGCTGTACTAGATCGTGACGTACGGGATAATATACCTAAATGAACAATTAAACATATTGCACTCCTAATTAGAACCTGGAAATTTCACCAAAAAATTGCAATTTTGGATATAAAGGGTTTTCCAATAAGAACGATATGATTTCAAAATGAAATAAAATTAAAATAATTTTAGATACAACAAAACGTTTTATATTATCTTAAAGTATAGTCGATAACATTTATGTTTCGAATAACACATCGTTTAAATGTCCTCCGCGACTTCGTGTACACGAGCGAATTCGACGAACCCAATTTTCGATGACTTTATGCAATAAATCGGGCGTGATCTAACGAATGCAGGATTCAATGTTCAACCTTAATGCATCAAGTGTTTGTGGTCTGTTTTCATAAACCTTAGATTTCAAATAACCCCACAAGAAGTAATCTAAAGGAGTTAAATCACAGCTTCTTGGAGGCCACTGAACAGTAGCATTCCTTGAAATTATCCTTTCGTCAACCTTTTCTTGCAGTATATCGATAGTTTCATGAGCAGTGTGACATGTGGCACCGTCTTGCTGGAACCACATATCCTCCAAATCAAGTGCATCTAAATTTGACCACAAAAAATTTCTTAACATCTGTCGATATCGTTCACTGTAACTGCATCTCCTGCTTCATTTTGGAAAAAAAATGGTCCGATGATGCCACCATACCATAAACCACACCATACAGTTACCTTTAGCGGATACAAAGGCTTCTCATGAATCTGTAGTGGATTGTTTTCACACCAAAAACGGCAATTTTGCTTTTTAACGTATCAACTTAACCAAAAATGAGCTTCATCTGAAAAGATAATTTTTTTGGCAAAATTAGGATCCCTTTCAAGTTGTTCTAAACTCCAAGCAGAAAATTCTCTGCGCCGACGATGGTCCAGTGGCTTAAGTTCTTGGGTCAAAACAATCTTATACGGGTGTCAATTCAAGTCTTCTTTCAAAATACGCCAAGTTGTCGTTTTTTTAATCTCTTAGCTCTCTTAACTCTTGAGCACGACGAGGAATTGATAAATTTGGATCCACTGCAACACTAGCTCTTACAGCAGCAATATTCTCAACAGTTCTTGCGTTTCGATGTCTTCTTGGTGTTTTTACATCGTGAAGAGTAAAATTATTTTCAAATTTCTCAACGATGCGACGAATGGCAAGCAAAGGAGGACGATTATTTACACCAAAGTTTTCGCGAAGTGCGCAATAAGTGTTCACAAAAGATCGTCTATTTTCGTAAAGTTTTTAAATAATAACCAAACGTTCTTGAAGCGCGTATTTAGCCATAATAAATTGTTATAGTTTACTGACAATAACTGACAACTGGTGACAGGTATAACTTTATTACCATGGTTACCATATCGTTTCAAAATCATATCGTTCTTATTGGAAAACCCTTTAGTCACGATGCGAAATTTTATAAAAGGGTTTTTTAAAGCAGAAGAAGATGAAAATTAAAACAAATATCAAAAAACCTCTGGAGATTTATTCACGTCAGTATTGGAAAAATAAAGTATTTTCTCGATATTTCCTAATTTTCTCAAAAATTGTGCACCCGTAAATACAATATACTTCTTTTAGGCGCAGGGGAGGAACGAACCAAACTTTAGGAGCGTAATATACACGCAAAAACAATTTGAAAAAACCCTTATTCTTATTCGACAAGCATTTGTTTTCAAGTTATAGCGTAATACCAAATAAAGAAAAGTTCATATATTAACGGTTTCCTAATCATAGCGTTCTTTTAATAAATGTTCAAAAATACCGCCATTGACTTCTAAACATTTTCTGCTTCGTCTACGAAGGTTGCTCTTCTAATAGCTTCATGTATTTATTTTTTTAAATTGGCTGGAGTATTTCTAATACGTCGAATTAGTGCATCCCGAGTGTCCACTTTTACTTTGTATACTTCATTTTTAAACCAGCCCCATAAACAATAATCTAGTGCTGTGAGGTCTGGAGATTTTGGAGGTCAATTAATAGGACCACCGCCACCAATCCAACGCCCTGGAAATGTTTCGTCTAAATGTTGCTTGACCTGACGAGCAAAATGGGCAGGAGCTCCATCGTGCTGGTAATACATTTACCTTCTGATATTAACAGAAACATCCTCTAGTAGTTCTAGTAGTCCTTGTAACTCATGTTGTAAAAAATTTAGGTAGTTGTTTCCTGTGAGGCGATTCTCCAAAAAGGGTCAATTAAATAGCTATCGAGCATACCACACCACACGTTAACCGAAAACTTATGTTGGAACCATAGTATTATTAATACCGTCACGGGTGAATGTTGCTTCATCTGTAAAAAGTATACGCGATACAACACGATGATTATTTATCCACCGACAAAATTAAGCCTTGCTCGTGGAGTGTGTTTAATACTATTTTTTGTGGAATGTCCAATTGAGAACCAATTCTTCGTGAGCTGGTCGTTGCATTTTCTTCTACTAAATCCAGAATATTTTCTACGTCTCCTAAACCGTGTCGAGTAGCTCGTTCAGATGTAATGTTGGCACTGAGAAGCTTACCATTCTCGCACAAATTGTTAAAAACTCTGATAAACACGTTTCTAGGCGGATGTCTGTGATGTGGATACCGTTGACGATATTCTTCAACAGCAGCTGTAGCACTTCCATTACAGAAACCATAAATAAACACCATATTTGCATATTCTAAATGTGAATAAGTATTTGGCATTTTGTAACACTTTAATCACTCAAACTTGAAAATAAACGTTTAATTACTGTCACAATACACAGACACATTGTCAAGACAACATAGATGTCAAATAGTTTAGAGTCTTGAGCATGGCATACTCTAATTACGTGAAAATTTTGATAAAAGTGGAACGTAGAAAAAAATTTGATATTGCGCTATAACTTGAAAACAAATGAATATCGGATAAGAATATATGGTTTTTTTTACATTGTTTTTGCGTGTATAATACACTCCTGAAATTTGGTCCGTTCCTCCCGACTCACCCTATATATTATTTTTTTTATTAATCAATTAAATCGAAGTAAAAATTTTTTATGGTTATTATTTTCTATAATATTTTGTCATTTTCCATATGATGAACTGTAAAAGTAAGTTTGAAATAAAGGCATTTATTTTATAGTAAAAAAAAAATAGGCAACCCCATATCTGAGTTATCGATTTGTTTCACTGTGAATGTGACGTGAGTATTTCATTTAAACATACCTTATAATGTTTAACAACCAACTGTAGAATATGGAACAGTTGCTGCATAGAATGTCCCTCGTCCATCAGTATTTTCTTTGTCCAGTGGGTTAACATGTCATAACCTAAAAAGGGGAGAAATAATATTTTTGTTAAAATTGTTCAGTTGTATATCGTGGGCTGTTGAGGTGTGACAAAATTCTATTTCAACACTACCTTTTTCCATTCTATACGGCATTGAAGGTGTCAGAATTTCCAAGGCTTGGCGTACAACATTCCTGGCCTCCACTGCGTGCGCCTTCAGCAGAGAGTGGAAGACCTGCAGGACGATCTTGCGGTGGATCGCGAACTTGTCGATAATGTGGGACAGCAGAAGGTGGCCGTGGTATCTAGAAAATGACCAGACATTAAATTGAACGTTTGATCTATCTATCTGATGCTACAGTTCGGTCTATTATACCTCCCATTTAAAACTAAACAAAAGACATTTAAAGAACCATTGCCGAGTCTCCATTAAGTTAATATATTAGAAAAAATATGAAATAATAAATTACGCCACTTTCTAGAAAGCCAAAATTTACTATTTGCTAACCAGTATGGCTTTTGCAGATCTAGGGATACAGAAATAGCTGTAGGAGATATCATAACAAATATTCAAGTTAATGTCGACAGCAGTAAAAAAATGCTGATTACTATCCTTTTCAAATTGAACTTAAAGGGCAATATAAAGCTATTTGCAGATGATACAACAATTATTTATTTTGCTGACACTCTTGCAGAAATGTATTTTGAATATTATGAATATTTTGACATGAATAATGATTTAAAAATATTTCCTTCTTGGCTTCAATCAAATAAACTTTAAATAATACAAACGTTAAATTTTACAAAATCTTCTTTTATGTCCATAACTAAAAATAAAATAAATTCGATCATTAACACCTTAACATTTAATATTCAATATTCAAAAACAACAAATTTTTTAGGATTAGTTTTAGACGAAAATTTAAATTGGGAAGGCCATATCCAGTATATTATAAACTCGATATCTCCTGTGGTATCTGTTTTATACCGAGCTATATGTTACATTCCTTTGAAATACTTTTAAAAAATATACAGTGTCACCAGTAAAGTCCGCATCATATGGGATTTTTTTTAATTAATAGCTTTATTCAAAATTTGACTTTGGCATCAAGTTCTGCTTCGATCGAGATGAAAATTAAGCAAAAAAATATTATATCTCGTCGATAATCGATCCTGACAAGTGATTTGTCTTTGAGCCCTGCTTCCTTCTGCCAAACTGAGCCTCACTGATGAGCCGTAATAACGGCGAAACGCGTCTGGGGATGAGTTTGGCGGAAGGAAACAGACAAAACTTTTTCGAAAAAAATATTAGTCACGTGATTCGCTTTATCTGTCAAATTTTAATTTATTTCCAAAAAATAATTCAAAAGTGGGGTAATTTCTGAAAATATCAAAAAAAGTTATTGAAAAAATTTTTTTTAAATGCAGTTTCTAGCCCACGTGCAAAATTTCAGCTGCATAAGATAATTTTGATTTTTTACCTATATTTTGTAAATTGCACCACTTTTGCAAAATAAGACTCAACGCAACCTACATAAAACTTTTTAGTTTTGACAAGGCTTTATTTCAGATACATTTTCATTAATGTAGCGCTATATTAAATGTGTGTTTTTCTACAAAATCAAAATTGGAATATTAAAATTTGGTCGCATGTGATGCAAAGTTTATTTATTTTTGACCCTGTAAAAGGTAACTTCATAAAATAAGTATTTTTGAAAACATAGTTTGTGTCTGAAAGTATTACACTTTAATATTAAGACAAGAAAAAACACAGTGTCATCAGTAAAGTGTTCATTAAGTGTTTTATTTTAGTTTATATTATTATTATAAACAAACCTGCAAATAAATAAATAAATAAAAAAAAAAATCAACGTAAAGTTTATCTACTTTCAACGATTTAATTTAAAACCCCTCTATTTATTTTTTTTTCTTTCAGACACAAACTACGTTTTCAAAAATACTTATTTTGTGAAGTTACCTTATACGGGGTCAAAAACAAATAAATTTTGCATCACATGCGACCAAATTTTAAAAGCCCAATTTTGATTTTGTAGAAAAACACACATTTAATATGGCGCAACTTTAAAGAAAATGTATCTGAAATAAAGCATTGTCAAAACTAAGAAGTTTTATGTAGGTTGCGTTGAGTCTTATTTTGCAAAAGTGATTCAATTTACAAAATATAGGTAAATAATTAAAATTATCTTATGCAGCTGAAGTTTTGCATTTGGGCTAGAAACTGCTTTTAAAAAACTTTTTCTTATAACTTTTTTCGATATTTTCAGAAATAACCTCACTTTTGAATAATTTTTTGGAAATAATTAAAATTTGCCAGATAATGCGAATCACGTGACTACTATTTTTTTGCTTAATTTTCATCTCGATCGAAGCAGAACTTGATACCAAAGTCAAATTGTGAATAAAGTTATTAATAAAAAAAAAATCCCATATGATGCGGACTTTACTGGTGACACTGTATATTTTTCATTAATATATTCAAAATTACAATACTAAGCTTCTGCATGGGGATCTGCTTGTTTATCAAACTTAAAACCATTACAAAAATTGCAAAGTAAAGTTATTAACTGCATACACAAATTACCACATTTAGAACCAACTGTTAATCTATATAGACCTAAAGGGTATTTACATGTTCAAAACATTTATAAATTAAAAATTTGTATTCTAATTCACTCTATTATTTTAAAAGAAAAAAAAATCAAACATAACACTTCAGGAGAATAAGACATTACAGGATCATTACACCAGACATTGTATAAATTATCAAACTATACCAGTAAAAGGTAATTTAGGAAAAAAAATCGCTTTTATATGACGGAATAATAAAATATAACAATCTTCCAAAAATATCAAAAAAATTAAAAAAAAATTGGCAACTTTTAAAAAACAATTAAAGAGATATTTACTAATTTAAATTATTTATTTAAACTATTTTTTTTAATTGATTTTATAATAAATTAAATTGGATTAACATCCTTTTTTTACTGTTATTTCTTTTTAAATGGTTATTATTTTCTATGTTATATTGTCATTTTCCATGTAATAAACTGTAAAAGTTAGTTTGGAATAAAGGCATTTTGAAAGTGAAAAAAAAATATTTCTACACATGGAATTTAGAAAATAGAAAACGAAACAATCAAACCGTAATTTCATACCATACCTATTAGTTATAATGCATGCCGTCAGCCGGCGTATACAGCGCTGCATCACGGCATTAAAGACACGGAAAATGTTTAATATATTTGTATTATTACCTTGTTGCAGGATCAACGCAATTCTCAACCAACAAACAGGGCCAGGCAAAGGTCATTAACCTCCGTAACTTAAATCCTTGAGCCTTGTTATTTGGATCGCGGTCGTGAATGTGAGGACTGGCCTGTTCCACTAGTAGACAGGAGAACTGTAGTAGCGATATTCTTACGCAGTCGGCTGTAGGATACGGGCTATCGGGGTCGATTAGTTTGTTGATGAATACCGATACTACGTTCTCGATGTTATCCTAAAAAAGTCAATGAAAATATAAATAACATTAAAAAAAGGTCTTACATTATGCGATGATGCCCTCTAAAAAAAATTCAACTTTTAAAATATTTATGAATACATACCTGATATGGCATCGGTGGTCCTCCGATTAGCTTATTAGTTTCACCCCTTTCGAAACTAACGGAGAAGCACGGAATTAAAATGAGCTGCAATACCTAAAACAAGAAAATTTTTAAATAACATTTTTTGCATTATTAATTATTAATGAATGGGCTTTTTCACTAAATTTCGATTTTTTTATCCTACCGTGCGAGCAAAAATTATTTGCATCGAAGAGGGCTTGGATTAAAAAACGTAGGGCTTGGTTTAGATCACAATGATATGGGGACGATATATCTAACCAAATCTAGGTTAAAATTTTGTCAAATTTATATTATGACTTGATATGCCAAACTAATGAGTAATAAAATAAGTAGACAAATACAATTTTCAAAATTATTTTTGTTGTTTACAAAATTAACAACGTAAGAATATACAGAAAGAAAAATAATTACATAAATTGCTAAAATTGGCCACCGCCATGCTCCAAGCATAAATTCACACGTCTCTTCATATTTTCGAAAGTGTTGACCAGCATCTCTGGAGAAATGTTACCACATTTTTGGATAATCCTTTCTTGTAATTGTTCTAAATTTGCAACTGGTGTTTTAAAAATAGTGTTCTTTAAATGAGGAAAAACGAAGTAATCCATAACCGTTAAACAAGGTGATATAGGTGGGAATTCAATGATCTGATCGAAAACTGATCAATCTGTCGTCGAAAAAATTGCGTAAGTAGTTAATAGTTTCGGCGGCTGTATGGGCGGTTGCACCGTTCTGTTGAAAATATCCAAAACGTAGTTCGTCGTCAAGTAATTGCTCCACAAATGGATTCAAAATATTGTCTCTATACCGCTGTGCTGTAACTGTGTCATGGAAATAAATAGGACAAACAATTATTTTGCGGGAAACAGCTAACCAGACACCAATTTTTTGAGGGTGCAATGTGGACTCTACAAAAAAATGGGGATTTTCTTTACTCCACATGCGTGTATTAGAGAATTCAGCTAACCGGAGAGGTGGAACCAGGCTTCATCCGAAAAAAATGTCAGGTCTAATAAATCATTTCTTTCCAATGAATTTTGGGTAAACCATTGAGAGTAATTCCTGCGTCTTTCAAAATCTGCGGCTTGTATTTCTTGGAATACTTGCACTTTATAAGGAAATAAATTTAGCTGTCCTGCATGTTCCATAAGATCTTCCCACTTTTCGGGACAGGCGTCTTATACAATTTGTTGGCGTATTTTGCATTATTTCACGAACGTTTGCAACATGTTCTTCTGTTCTTACAGATGGTCTTCATGCTCCTTTTTGTGTCATATAGAATCTGTTTCCCTAAACACAGCCACGGTTCTTTTCAGGCAATGATAAAAATCCCCAGCAATAAAAGCAACGTTAGGAAGATGTTCGTGAAAATCGTCCATGCACAAATCCGGATTGTATTGCCACCCACCATTTACTCTCACCCCGTTTCGAAAATACGCTTCAACCATGAATGTTTTGTGCTGTTCCGTACAGCCCATTGTGTGAATTGTTTAAGAACTTGGAAAAATTAGCGATGAATCAAATTACTTGTAACGACCGTCAAAGATGAGGGAATAACTGATTGATTGTTAGTTCAGGTAGTTACTGACACCCAACAGGTATTAAGCTCTACGGCTAAGCATTACGTCCTTAGATGCAAGGCCCTCTTTGATACAAATAATTCTTGTTCACACGGTTTAACATAAAGGAAGACCAAATAAAATTTTCTACAGTTTTGGTTTTTAATATTAAACAGAATACGCTCTCGAATAAGCACTCGCGTAACCAGCGATCTACGTTACAACACAAATCGACCAATCGTTGGTATTGGAGCTCAAGGTCGACCCTCCGGTATCTACCTAAAAGATCTCGAATCTGCCTCCTTTATTTTTCTATTTAACTTATCGAAACAAGGATACCATTATAATATAAATAATAATAAATAATGGGAAGACGTTAAGTATCTGATATTATATTTTCCAACTTTTGCTTTTGCGTAGTCTTTTAAATTGTTACTAGAAAAGGTTTGCAACACTTAAGAAATATTTTTATTATTGTGATATATTTTTAATAGGCTCTAATTCAGGATTCAGTGCTGAATATGATAAATTCGGTTAAAGTAAACCCCATTGGGGCATTAAAATAAATTACTTTTTATAGATAATTACCTTTGCTTTGAGTTCCTGCGACATGTCATTTGAAGAAAACAATTCCACGAATCTGAAGAAGGCCGAACGTTTCCATTCGACCGTGTAGTTTTGAGCGACGGTGTTCTCAAGGAAATCTCGAAGAAACTAAAAATAAATTGAATTAATAACAATTAATGAAAATATATTTTCGGGACTTAAATTATTGTAAGAAGGAAATTATTATTTTATTTTAAGCCGCAATAAAATTTCTTTTTCCAGAAATTTACTTGCAAAGTTAAAATTTGTAAGATTAAAAAAACCTTATGCCAAATGGTTTTTTCAATATACATACAATGACCGGCAGAAAGTGCGCAGCATATGGGAAAGTTTTTTATCTTTAAGTTTAGAAAATTAATTTTATTTTAGATAGGTTCTGCATGTTTTCAAACCAAAATAACACCCATTAAATCCGGTGAAAGTCTTATGGTATACGAGGTAGGATCAAAAATTAGAAATTTCGCTAAGAGTAAAGTACCCCCATCATTCATTTTAGAATATTTTTCTACTAAGAATTATTGTTTTAATTTCAAAGTTATATCCAAATTCCAAAATTTCGCTTATTTTGGACAAAAAAATGGATTTAATCGTGTTTTCTGAATAACCATGTATAAAAAATAAATGGCACCCGAACAGTACGAAAATAAGATTTTCTGCAGACGTTGTTAGAGGTAACCGTCGATCATATGTCCGATTAGGTTGTTTTCATAATATTATGGCTTTTTAAAATAAAAATATTAAATATTTTTGCTGCACACCGTAATTTATTTTCTGAGGGAACAAGTTAATTTCATCAAACTGATATTTTTTGATTTACATTGACTTAAAGCATCTCCTAAATAGTTTTTTATACATTGAAGTATGCATAGAAAGTTTCCTTTTGATTTATAAAGAAAAAAATTTAAATTAAAAATATATTTTGAACGGATTTTATTCATCACGAAAAATAAGGAGCAATATAGGTTATTTTCATTTATCAAATACACTATTAGGATAATCCAACTAATAGGTTATACATTTTTTATCTCATTAAAATAGAATAGAAAACAAAAAATGCTAATGCTATATTTATTCTTAATGCTAATGCTATTTACATTAATAATTTTTTATACAGGGTTATTCAGAAAACACGATTAAATCCATTTTTTTGTCCAAAATAAGCAAAATTTGGAATTTGGATATAACTTTGAAATTAAAACAATAATTCTTAGTAAAAAAATATTCTAAAATGAAAGATGGAGGTACTTTACTCTTAGCGAAATTTTAAATTTTTGATCCTACCTCGTATACCATAAGACTTTTACCGGATTTAATAAGTGTTATTTTGGTTTGAAAACATGCAGAACCTATCCAAAATAAAATTAATTTTCTAAACTTAGAGATAAAAAACTTTCCCATATGCTGCGCACTTTCTGCCGGTCACTGTATAATAATAAATTATTTAAAATTTAATAATATAATAAATATGTTTATCTTGTCTTCTATAAACTTATTCTTCAATCCCCTGAAGCTGAGCTTGTTAGGGGCAAATCTTATTTTTTTTGTTTTAGTATGTAAAATCATAAATCATAAATATGAATTTAAAATTAAGTTTTAAAGTAAAAATGTTAATTTATAGTATAACCGCAGTTTTTTTTGAAGAAATAATATAATTATTAATTTATAATCTTTAAGTAAAAAATATTTTTTTATATAAATTATTCAGAACAATATTAATTAATTAAAGCATTTCTAAAAATATTTTCAAATTGTCTGTTTTTAATATCCATGTTTTTATTTCGACTTTATATTTTTTTAATGAAATCAATTTTTTAATTTTTGTTTAATATTGGCTCCTATTAATTTTACATTAATATTGAAATAAGACTTTTTTGAAGGTCCTTACGGACTTGCACACCAAATTTTATAATTTTCAAATTAGCCAATACAAAGTTATTTAGAAAAAAATTATTTAAAATTAAATACGGCTCTGATACAAACCTCAATGAAACCACCAGTAACAATTGTGAGAATGAGTAGAAAAACAATTTTTCTTAAATTACCCATTAAAACAATAACTAATTTAAATGTAAATTTAATCAACAAAAAATATTCTTGGCTAGCGGACTTTAAATTGTGAAAAGACTTGCAGTGAAGTACACAAGGATGCCATAAACAATGGACTTCCTGGGGCCGAGTAGACATTGACAGCTGTTTCGTCCTTGTTAGGAACTCATCAGAATGCCACAACCCATAGCAACTCCACTGATAACACTGCAGCGCATTTAAACCCTGCTTAATAAAATAGCAAGTAGTAAATAAGCCGCAACGCCATCACGTTGGAAGCAACAGCAATGCAAAATACAGGTATATATATACAATGTAGTGTGGATGTGAAGGGAATAAGCATTTTCCTTACTTACTTGGAATTCCGGTATAAACCTATCAGTACTGGCCCTTAAAAGCTGAAACAATAGGTCAATATTGTACGGGTGGTGACAAAAGTAATGCAACAATATTTTGACCAATAATTTCGGTTCCTTCCAATGCGTATATTCCAGCTGATCAACATTTTTGTGTCGTTCCTAAAACAAAAGATGGATTTTTTAATGGCCGTAATTCACTAAAAAAAAAGCTACCGATAAAAATCCGTGAAAGACAGTCAGACAGTATCAATATGGTTTTCGTAAATTTAGAGATACAGAAGTTGCAGCTGCAGATATTATCAAAGATATTTAACAAAAGGTTGATAACAACCAAAAATGCTGCCTACTGTCCCTAGATTTATGTAAAGCATTTGATACAGTCAATCACAACATTTTACTTAAATGCCTATACAATATTGGAATTCGGGGAAATATTTATTTATTGTTAAAACATTACTCAAGCAATAGAAAAGTTTGTTGAAATGAAAAATGTTAAAAGTTCACAAAAAAAACATAACTTTTGGTGTTCCGCAAGGATCAACCTTAGGGCCCACTTTTTTTAATCTACATTAATTCTATAGCAAAATAAAATTTTAAAGGTAAAATAAAATTGTTTGCTGATGATACTATTATTGTATATTTTCATGAAGACAATGCTCGAACTCATAATAACATTAACCACGACCTAAATAAATAATAAATTATCATTAAATTTTAATAAATCATCTTTTATGTTTATAAGTAAATCAAAATTAAAAAATAATAATATTTCTTCACTATCTTTAAATAATCATATAATTAAATATACTAATACGATTAAATTCTTAGGTTTATATATTGATGAAAATTTAAGTAGGAAAAAACATATTGAATATTTAAAAAGGTAATCTCATCAATAATTGACATTTTGTTTAACAACAAACCCCAAAAATATTAAAGAAATATCAAAAATATGGACTTTAAAAAAAAAAAAAAAAATATTTTTTAAAACTAAACTAACTTTAACGTATATTATTATTATTTTTTTGGAAATGGTTAATATAAATATATTTTTTAAATAATTTCGATGGAGTTATTAATAGTTACTTAACATGATTTTTATTATTTGTGATTTTATATAAATATTGTATATTTGGTGTTATATTCTCTAATAAACTTTTTCAGTTGGTTGAGAATAAAGATATAGATTATTATTACTACCTTGCTGAGGAGCTCATTTGTTTTAGAAACAGAAACTTTTTAGTTAGAAATCGTCATTTCACTATGATACTGCACGAAATTGCAAAATTGCAGCTATTTTCAGTATACAAATACAAAACTTTTTTTGACTGCTCGAACGCTGGCTATGCCGATGAACAACTGTGACAGCTATTTAAAAACACAAAACCTTATAGTTTAAAGGCGAAGCGTCTGGGCAAGTAGGTCAAACGAACATACTATGCCGGTGTACGGCTCAGAGAGCAATTTACAAAAAAACACTTTTTAGTTTAATGGTGAGGCGCTTCGGGTTAATAGATCGAAAGAATGAATAAATTTAAAATGTCAATCATCCACACACGGAACTGCGCCAGTGGAGTCTACGCAACGACTGCACAAACCACCTATGACGCTTCAACGGGGTGCGTCGTTGGTTGATTTAGCCATTGAATATCAAACTATATAAGAATGACGGATGTCCGAGAAAAGTTGACAACCCAGTTTTAGACGTCTTGGAGGTGGTTTGGCCGCCATTGTGGAGTTGATCGTAACTCTAACCTTAAATCTGTCGTTATAATGCAGCGCCTCGGCAACACATGTCTCAAATTCACTGATGTGATGTCGTGGTGTTGCCGCATATCGTATTTTATAGGAATTTTTAATGATTTAAGCATTTTTAACAGACAATAAAATAGGAGGTTCTCAATTCCAGCCGAATGTATGTTTTTGATAATAATATGTACGCTGATTACTCCGGGGTAATTGGACCGAATTTCAAATAAAAAGCGACAGCAAGTACAACTAAAATAGGTTTTATTTCGTCAGAAAATAGCAAAATACGTAATGCACTAATACAAACAAACTGCATGTTTCTTAAGTAAGAAAGTAAAACCTACTTATTTTAACCATTTTGAAAAGTAGTAATAATTGCAATTAAAAACCAAGTTATACAAACAAACCGCACATCATTCATATTTTACCCGACATATACGTTGTAGCCTAGGTATGTATTGAATAGTGAGAGTCGTCATTTAATTCTGTTAGAAATAGAAAACATGGCAGACAAATGACAATATGTTTTTAATTAACGTTGGGACGTCAAGGTTGAAAATATTATAAGCTACAAACCAATTAAAAATAGGGACATTTTTAAGTCTAGCCTATACTATAGGTAGGAAAATAAATGTAAGCTACTTAAATCTAGGATAGGTGTAGGTACTTATGTGAAATCAAGTTTTACGATAAGCTATAAAAATAAATTTTAAAAACTCATGCAGCAAGTTAAACAAACAGGCGGCAACAATGTTTTAATTTAGCAGTGAAAAGGCTAGTCGTTTTCTTGTTGGTGAACTCATTGTGCCATCTATGAATTTGACGTAGCAGATTTAGGAAATCGGCTCATATGGCCTTCTTATAGTTTGATATTCAATGATTTAGCCAATGATAATTTACCGTTAGGACGCATAAGAAATATGAGCGTAAAAGTCCTTACAGTCAGCGTC
The DNA here is from genome assembly GCA_963969555.1 of Polydrusus pterygomalis. NCBI lineage: Eukaryota > Metazoa > Arthropoda > Insecta > Coleoptera > Curculionidae > Polydrusus > Polydrusus pterygomalis. The sequence goes on along the minus strand of OZ018385.1, from coordinate 17,936,382 downwards.
GAAGGACTTATAGTAATTGGTTTTAAAGGGAGCAGAATCCTTATTACAGAAACATACGCGGCAAAATGAAACGAGGAAGACAATGAAGGATATTTTACCAGTGGTGGTCAAATAAGATAAAACAAACAATAATAAACATTTTCTTATAAATTAAGACACTATGTTGGAACTTTTGTTTCAATCTTCCAATTTAACGTAAAAGTACTTACTTGGTATCTGTCGTCGCACCAAATCAGCTTCAAGGATTCAACTAAATCTTGCTGCGCCGACAGCCACTGATCGTCAAATTTAATCAATAACGATATAATTCTTATACTCTGATATTGCAATTCGTTCCTCTCCTGTACCGTCATGTTTATGTGGAGGTAGTTTGACCGCACCATCATTATTAGTCGTTTGACCATACTGCTTTGAATATAATCTCTGTAAAAAAATCTATGATTACGATAAATTATAAAAAAACAGTGACAATGGCGCATTTTTTTAGTTTCACTCATAGTTTTACTGCGAATTCAATATGTACATCCTTTAGGTAACACTGCAACGCTGCTGCAAGTTGGGCCTTGCAACTGAATAATTTTGCTGTAAAAGACAAGTACAGTTGACGACAGATAATTTCGTACACTAAACTGTGACACTGTAAATGCAACTTTTTTACCTTTATTACCTTTGTAACGTGTTAATTGTTATCATGATATCTGTCAAAGTATTGTCATTATCTTATTTAATTTAAAAATGCCTCATTTAAGCATTATTGAAAAAGCAAGGATAATATGTTTAGTAGAAATAGGGTGGTCTTATGGAAAAATAGCTGATCATTTTAGAGTACCTAGAAGTACTGTTCAAGGAATTGTAAAAAAATGGCACTATCACCAAACACTTAAAAGGTCTGTTGGGTCTGGTTTAAATAATAGAAAATCATCAAATGAAGAAGACAGAACTTTGGAAGAGTATTTAAGGCAAAATCCATTTGAAACTGCAGTATCCGCTATGCACATAACAGGTTTCCCTGCTTCATCTAGAACTGCGCAACGCCGAGTAAGACAATGTTTCGAATTAAGAAATCTAGCAGCTGCGTCCAAACCGTTCTTAAAAAATAGTGATAAGGAAAAAATAATTGGGTTTGCTATTTGCAATGCAATATTTACCAGAAAATGATTTCTTTTGGCAAAATGTTATCTTTTCCGATGAGAAAACTTTTCAGTCTACATATAATGGAAGGATTCGAGTATATAGACCACCAAATTCCCGATATGATGAGAAGTATACTCAAAAAAAGCAAACCAGTGGACGTTTCTCCGTTAATGTTTGGGCATGGATAAGTGTTTACGGTGCAGGTGTATGCTGGAATATTGGTGGAACACTAAACAGTAATATATCTTCAGATTTTGGAAAATGTTTTTCTTCCTTCTGCCGCGATAGTTTTTGAAGGAAATAACTTTATATTTCAGCAGGATAACTGCCCTGTGCATACTGCAAGAAATATAGGAAATTCGTTTAGACAAAACAACGTAACATGTCTGCCTTGGTGCTCAAGAAGTCCTGATTTAAATTCAAATGAAAATGTTTGGGGATTGATTGAAAAAAAATTGTACAAAATAAATTTTAAACCACAGAATGAAATAGAGTTATTTGATAAAATAGAAGAAGTTTGGGAAGGGCTAACTCCGGATTACACCAGAAGTATTATTTTGTCAATGCCAAGAAGATTACGATTAGTGTTAGAATCCAATGGCGCAGCAATTAAATATTAGTATTTTGTTTGTTGTTTGTTAATATTTTTTAATTGTTGTTTTAACCCATAAAATTTAACATTGTTTACGCACGAGATAATCTGTACGGATCTAAAGGTAAATGTCTATGGGGATTTCCAATGGCCAATATGACGGTATATTATGTCCGAGAAGCCGATAGGTCCACAGATACTACTCCCACTTGACAACCGTCCAAACTGATTAGAACCATTTGCTATCGAAGACAAAACAATATGGAAAATATATGCGCATTAGCGTACAATGTGTTTTATTGGAACCTTACCTAAACGGTTTGCCGTCTTTATGTTTAATTAGATACTCCAAGTATCGACTGAATCGTTTCTCCTTGATAAAGTTGTCATCCAAAAACATATTTAACGTTTCAGCTGGGTATCTTAGCAGGAACTTCATTAGGACAGCTCTGAAAGGACTGCCAGCTTCTACAAAAATGTTTAATCATGAACGTGTGGTACTTTATTGTTGACCTATTTTAGGTTATTTCGAAATTTAATAAAAATTAGTTTTCCTTTAAAACGCACAAGAAAGTTTGAATGTATAGTTGGGTCCTCAGACCAAATACCACAGACAAAGCTATTTACATTTGGCCATAAAAACCCTTTTAGGTTCACAGTATAAGAATTTACGCACTGTGATGTTGCCGACCTGCAGTAAATTATATAAAAATTAGTAAGTATACATACAAAAATAAATAGAAAATATAATTATCTGTAAAGCGGTAAACATGCAATACCTTCTTTTAACCAGTTGGTTAATACAAGCAGTTATTCTAAACCTATTACTGTCAACCTTATGGCAAAAACATTATTTTCTACGCTTCTCAACGTGACAACGTCGCTTTTGGTACGGTGGCGAAATTCCGGTTGCGCACGCAGCCTACGCTATCTGAAGGTCTTTCAGTTTATTCTCAAATTTCTGTGTCAAAATAGACATAAAATATTTGTCCCAAAACTGCTTATAATATAGTTGTATTCTAGGTTCTGGCAGTTAATTTTGACATTTAATTTTTTTTTTTTTAATACTGAAATGATTGATAATATTTACATTCTTGGGGCAAGTGAGAAAAATACATGACCATAAAAAATATGCAGACAGAACAGAAAGTGCGGGCAATTATAATAAAAACAATTAAAAAATGTAAGTAGAATTTGAAATATTTTTTGTTATTATTTTACTCTAAAATAAAAATAGTTTACTCTTGATACGATTTAATATTTTTAATTTTTTGAGCACACTGTATAAAAAATCGAACCCTTTTTTCGTAGACCATATTCGTTGGTTCATACTGTAGACAGAACTGTAGGTGATGGTAATTTTTTATTCTACTTTGTAATTTATTGATAGAATGTATAGTTATTCGGGTTATTTCAAGTTATAAATAAAAAAAATGTTAGGTAATAATTTATTTTAATTTGTTATTAAAAATCTCAATTACGTTTGTTTTTTTACGTAGATTTAAATAAAAATTAAAATATTGACAAAACTACTAAATTTAGGTTATAGGGATGACTTTACAAAGAGAATTAAACTATCTACAGGACGACCCTAATCAATATAGGGTGTATAAACTGTTTTTCTATCTCTATGTTTAAGAGCTTATAGCAATTTTTCGACTTTCTAATGGAGAAATAAAGATAATTTTATACTATCATGTTTTTTCCAAAATTTTAAGAATTTTCCATTTTGTTCGTCAACGTTGCAAAAAAATTAAAAACAAAATATTGCATCACATGGATAATTTAATGGAGGAAACCAGAAATGCTTAAATATATAGTGTTTATTAAAAAAAAATATATTTTCATTGTACAGGGTGGCCCATTAATAAGGGACGCCGGCTATATCTCGGAAACCATTTATCGTACAGCTTTCGGAAAAAAATTTTTATGAGTAAAGCGGTCATGAGAAAATTCTGGAAATTACTTTCAAGTTCCTCATTTCGCCGCAAGGGGGCACAATTGAAAATTAGTTTTTTAAATTTTAAATTTCTCCCATATTAAGGTATAACTCTGATTATATCATTGAAAAGCTTAGACAATTCGGCATCATTTTGGTTTAAGGCTTGTTGGTGTACCGACCTTGATAAGAGTGGGGGAAGCTATTGAATGTGTAAATATTAAAATCGCCCTAACTTCTAAACGACTTATCCGATTTTACTAAATTTAAGCTTGTTTGGAAGGGAAAGGTAATTACCTTCAATCGTCGTATCCAATGGTACACGATAGTTTCTAATAAAATTGCTAGAGGGCGCAATTTGTAATAATAACAGTTTTTTTGATTTTATCCCGAAAATTCAAATCATACGGTATACCTATGACATCATAATCGGAAAGTAGATGGAATTTACAAGAAAAGATGTGAAAACCGCAATTCGATATCTTTGTTCGTTTCAGAGTTATTGCCAGAAAATAATTTTTAATACAAATTGCGCCCTCTAGCAATTTTATTAGAAACTATTGTGTACCATTGTATACGACAATTGAAAATACTTCCAAACAAGCTTAAATTTAGTAAAATCGGATAAGTCGTTTAAAAGTTACAGCGATTTTAATGTTTAAACTTTCAATAGCTTCTCCCACTCTTATCAAGTGAAAGTGTAAACATTAAAATCGCTGTAACTTCTAAACAACTTATCCGATTTTACTAAATTTAAGCTTTTTTGGAAGGAAAAGGTAAGTACCTTTAATTGTCATATAAAATGGTACAAAATAGTTTCTAATAAAATTGCTAGAGGGCGCAATTTGAATTAAAAGTTATTGTTTTGGCAATAATTCTGAAACGAACAACAATATCGAACTGCGGTCTTTACACTTTTTCTTGCAAATTTAATATACTTTCCGAATATAATGTCATAGTTATACCGTATGATTTGAATTTTCTGGATAAAATCAAAAACACTGTTATTATTACAAATTGCGCCCTCTAGCAATTTTATTAAACACTATCGTGTACTGTTGGATACGACGATTGAAGGTACTTACCTTTCCCTTCCAAACAAGCTTAAATTTAGTCAAATCGGATAAGTAGTTTAGAAGTTACAGCGATTTTAATGTTTACACATTCAATAGCTTCCCCCACTCTTATCAAGGTCGGTACACCAACAAGCCTTAAACCAAAATGATGCCGAATTGTCTAAGCTTTTCAATGATATAATCAGAGTTATACCTTAATATGGGAATTTTCGGAGAAATTTAAAATTTAAAAAACTAATTGTCAACTGTGCCCCCTTGCGGCCAAATGAGGAACTTGATAGTAATTTCCAGAATTTTCTCATGACCGCTTTACTCATAAATTTTTTTTCCGAAACCTGTACGATTAATGGTTTCCGAGATAAAGCCGGCCCTGTACATATTGCTTTTCTGGACAATTAAAAATTATTTTAGATTAATATATTTTATTAAACCTCACAACTTTTGTAAAAAATTTTTTTGTTTAACTCTAATAGTAGATATATATAGTATATTGACTTACCTATAGCCATAGCTTGTTCCGTCTGCAATATAAGCTGGGTCAGCTGAACAATAAACTTACTAGACGCCGCAGGAGTCTGATGGAAAATACTGATTATTGTAACGATTTTTTGTTCGTCGTCCGATTTTTTGGGCAGACCATTGCCGAGTCCAGATTCTGAAAATAAAATAAAAACCCATACATATAAATTTGTTTAATATTATCAGACGAAGCTTACCATTACATTAATACTAAACTCAATTATAAAAATAAAAGCTTTTTCCACAAATTTAGTTAAAGAGGTTAAAGTTTATTGTAAGAAATTAATTTATAAATATTTTTTTCTAATTTTAAACTATAGGTAAGTATAGCATATCATAAGAATGACTTATGGGTATCCTTTGCAAACACTACATATACTTTCTTTTAAATATAACAGTTTAATAATCTACAACAATATAGAATCTCATTTAAAAAAACTAATCTATTCGGCTTTTAAAAGTAATTGAACAAAACATTATCTTAGAGTCCGATTTGGAATACTGATTAATTGTTAATCAAAATGGTACCTTTTTGTGTCAATTAGTATGTTACCGTCACCAATAGTTATTTTTAGTTGTTATATTTTAAAATTTTTGTATTTTGGCACAGCTAAATATCTTTATTATTATTATTATTATTATTATTATTATTATTATTTTGTACTGTGTAGTTAAGTAAATTGTATTTGTGCTATAAACAATGACTAGTAACGAAATAGTATATTAAAGTACACGTTTCATAAGAAGCGGTTTTAGCGCACGCGTCTATTTTAAAAAACGAGCCACAAAGTGGCGAGGTTTTTTATTGACACGTGCGCTAAAACGCCTTATGAAACATGTGCTTTATACATTTTTTTTTCTATTTCACCTTTTATAATCAAGAAAAATAGATTTTAAAAAGAAAATAAATCCTTCAAATTTTGTAAATTTTTATGTCTAAATTTTATGTTGGTAATACTATTTTTTATCATAGTAGCCTCTGGACAACAAAAATTATTTTGCAAACTGTCATTTTTTGATTTATAGACCTATTTTCACCACGAGATTCTAAAGTTATTTTAGCGATATGATATTTGAAATTGGACGGAATACGTTGTGTGATCCTTGTATATTCGGTACATATACAGAGCGTTCGGAAATTCGGGAGATTTTGCTACCTTTTTTCGAATTTCAAAAGACGTGATTTTACGTCACGGCATTGCAATTTAGTATAGGGAAGATGGGAAATTCAAATAAAGTTGAAGTTAAAATCGACATTGGAAGGTTAGTAGATTGAATTTTGGATAGGATTTGGCAGAAAATGATAGCTTGAAGCATCTACAAAAGATTGATTTATAGATTTATGCAACCAACATACATGTCTGTTATCCACACAGAATAAAAAAGTAGGTTATCATGCAAGCTATTTTTCCTCTGCGAAAAATGGGTTTTCTCGTAAATCACAAAGGCCGCGCAAGTCAATGAAATAAAACATTTAAATGTTACCAACACCAAATAAGGAAAAAACGCGTATCGAAATAGCTTCATTACGATACGCAAAAGCGTATCGTACTGAGCTTATTATGAACGTGAAGTAGAAAAACTTTTTTAAATTCTTGATGAGTGAAGGTCGATCTTAGTCTAATTTTTTTCTGAAAGCTGGAACAATTGTATCTTACCTGCCGAGAGTTTATGCGAGTTAGACAAATTCTCCAACAACTTCTTTAAAATCTCCAGCAGCTGCTCGCACAGCTTCTCGTTAAACACATTAGGAAACAGCTGCGTCAAATACGACAACATTTTGACACCGTTGAGCGTCAGATTTTTTACGTCTCCGAGTGTCATCAGCAGGGGACGCACCGTTTGGTGCACCAGTTCTTTCTCCACCGTGTAGCTGGAGATGAACTTTTTCATGCATTCAAAGGCGGTTTCTTGAAGCTCGGCGTTCGGTTTCTCTAATGATTTATACAAAACCTAAAATTTAATAAAACTATTATTTTTTTTATATTTTAGCTTAACCCATCGCATGTTACTTTTAATTAATACTTTTCATTATAAGGGCTGTAATTACAACAAGTATTTTACTTCGTAAGTAACTAAATCTAAGTAATAGATGTGTTTTGGACTTCCATTGCCTTTAGTTTTTCATATCACAACGTTTCAACTGGTAAGTATCTCCAGTCGTCTTCAGGTGAATACTATACAAGTTACAAAGCTACGAGCCTATTTATACTACCTAGGGGGGGCGGAGCTAGTGACGAATTCGGGTGTAGTCGTGAGTCATCTGCTTACGTCACCATGATTATTCATCTGCTGACGTCATCCGCTTACGTCATCACGTTTGCATCACTACTCAATCTGAGCCTACACCTATTTAACAAGGGCTTCCAAATGTTTCTTATATCTGCAGAAGGCTTACTGAAACAGTCAGGGTTCTGGATTATGACAGCTGCTTCTTTGAATTTTCTCTTCCGCCAATGCTCTTCTTTAAGTATAATTTTTGCGTTTTCCCATTGTAAATGATGGCCGTGGGTCCAAGCGTGGTCTGCTGCACCGGATCTGTTTGTTTCTTCTTTCAGTGTGTGGTTTCGATGTTCTTTGATCCTTGTTTGGAGAGGTCGTAGAGTTTCACCAACATAGGATTGTCCGCATTCGCAAGGTATTCTGTATACACAATTCTTCGTGTCCTTTTGATTTGTTGGTTTTGTCTTCGTCAGGTGGCTTCTTAAGGAATCTTTGGAGCTGAATACTGTTCGGATGTTGTACTGTTGTCCTATCCTTCGAATTTTTTCGGAGATTCCCTTGACATAGGGTACATTCATGGCGGGTCCAGATTCATTATCTTTGTTCGTTCTAGTTTTGTAATTTTGACGCTCTTTGATGGCCTGATCGACTAGTTTCGTAGGGTAATCATTCATGCCAAGGTCTTGCTTGATGTTGTTAAGTTCTTTCGTCAAAGTCCCCTGCGAGTTGCAAAGTGTGAATGCTCTATCGACGAGTGTTTTGACTATTCCATGTTTGGTGCTGTTTGAATGGTTTGAGGCGTAGTTAAGATATTGACCTGTGTGGGTTTGTTTTCTATATACCGATGTTTGGATGGTGCTCCCGATTTTCTGTACTACGACGTCTAAGAACGGTAATCTGTCGTTATCCTCCTTCTCCATGGTAAACTTAATTGTAGGTGCCAGGTTGTTCATATGTTGTAGAAAGGTTTGAAGTTCGTCATCGCTTCCATTCCAAATGATGAATGTGTCATCTACGTAACGAAGCCATAGCTTTGGTTTGATATTCGCCTTGTCTATCGCCTGATCCTCGAACCATTCCATGTAAATGTTGGCTATTACTGGTGATAGGGATGAGCCCATTGGTAGTCTGTCCGTCCCAGTGAAGGAAACACTGCAGATCATTAGAAGAAAACTTGGGGAAGACCGAACACTCGAAGAACGAACGTCGCTACCCATCAATGTCATAATGGAGCTTCTAGAATGCTGCCTAAATAATTCTTACTTTCAGGAGAAGAACAGATTCTTTAGCCAAAAGGACGGACTACCAATGGGCTCATCCCTTAAAGAAGAGCATTGGCGGAAGAGAAAATTCAAAGAAGCAGCTGTCATAATCCAAAACCCTGACTGTTTCAGTAAGCCTTCTGCAGATATAAGAAACATTTGGAAGCCCTTGTTAAATAGGTGTAGGCTCAGATTGAGTAGTGATGCAAACGTGATGACGTAAGCGGATGACGTCAGCAGATGAATAATCATGGTGACGTAAGCAGATGACTCACGACTACACCCGAATTCGTCACTAGCTCCGCCCCCCCTAGGTAGTATAAATAGGCTCGTAGCTTTGTAACTTGTTTAGTATTCACCTGAAGACGACTGGAGATACTTACCAGTTGAAACGTTGTGATATGAAAAACTAAAGGCAATGGAAGTCCAAAACACATCTATTACTCAAGATACATCATTGTCTACAACCTTCAAACTAACTAAATCTAAATGGGTAGTTTATTTAAAAATTTTATATATTCTTTTTTAAATGTTTAAAAACTATTTGAATAAACTTTTTATTATTATTATTATTATTATTATTAATGGTTTAGGCATTTTGTTCACTATCTTACCTGGAATATCTGATCTCTGACTTTCTCCAGATAATAACAAGCTGCCAGTACCCTTAGGGCGCTCTGTCTCAGCGGTATGAAGTTAGTTATAGACTTGTAACAAGAAAAGGTGGCCAGTCGCGCGTCTTCCATGTTGCAGAGGGACAGTAGATCGGCAATAAAGAGTTCGTGTTCCTTTATGGACAGATCGATGGTGAACAGGCGGGGTTGAAGAGTGGTGCAGAACATGTTACCTGGAAGCAATTCATCAATGTAAATAATCAGTATTAAGCTCTACCGAATGCTCTCTAGACTTAGTAAGAAAACAGTTTTTTAAAGTTACTTTAAATAATCTTGGAGAAGATGTTTTAAACCCAAACATAGCAATGTTCGGAAAAGTAGGAAAAGCTGGAGAAGTTGAATTTTACGGTAATTTTAAGATTGCATCTTGCACTGTGATGTGTTCTTGTGTGGAAATTAGGTAAATAAAATACTGCATTACCTTCTATTATATATTTTAATAACAAACAACACAAAATAATACTGGGATTCCTGGGACCTGAGCCCGCTATAGGAATAACTAAAAAGCAGGTAGGATCTGCACTAAACGAGTGGGCTGAACGTCCACTCTCTAAGAAGCAATGGCGGATAGTCCAACGGTGCAGACAAGCTAAGGACTTTATAAAGTCGATTCAGCCAGTAAACCTGCAAGATGGCCGACATGTCATATGACAAAAGTCATATTCCAGCTATTTCATTTTTAGTAAGAATAATATTGGCAGCAATAGGTTAGAAATGAGGATTAATTACAAATGTCTAAAAATACTTACCGGCAACACAATAGCACAATGGAATAGCTCTGAAAAGAACTGTTTATAGAATTAAATAAAGTTTCAAGGCACAAAAATGGATAAAACGAATTAAAACGACAAATCAAAACACCAAAATTGAACAATGTCAACTAAAACCTTAAACATTAACTCGAATATTACTTTATAATTATATCTCTGTCTAACAGGTTATATTCCGTTCAAGACGTATGGCGTGTTCCTACTCCTGGAAACGGTCTCTACGTTGCGCTTTACAACAGCAATGCCTGGCCTGCCCTGTGATCGTATACCGGTTCGTGTTAGTTAGCACCGGTATGTGTCTCTCTCTATCATGCATTTAACTCGATACGAAGAAACAAGAAAGATATATGATTTAGGGACTTAATAATAGTTGCTTTTACTTATGTTTGGAATTGAATTTTAATAATTTCTGGTGTGAAATCCTAGTAACTTTTTGCCTTAATTTATTTGTGATTAGAGAGCGCTGACATGGATTATCCGCCGCCATCTTGCAGGTTTACTGGCTGAATCGACTTTAGTTTGACCGAGCAAAGCAACGCTAAAATGGATTCTAAACAGAATACGATGTGTCCTAAACCCCTTAATTGGGATACTGACAGGACACTGCAAGCTGAAGAAGCACCTAGCACTGATTGGTGGAGGAGGAAGAAACCCCGCTGCATTTTCTGGGAACTTGTGAGGCCCTGGGAAGACTCAGGCATCAGGTCTTGGGATCGGCGGCTCTCCAAAAGGAAGAAATCACGGCCCTGGCCTGGAGTGACATACTTGACTTCATAAAGAGGTTAAGGTGGTTAGAATGACTGGGGGAAGACTCTGGGGTAGGCAAAAATGATCGCCGTTGGTCTACTTGCCAGGTTTTGGAATCTCCCCTCAATTACTACTATTACTACTACCGTGAGAGCAAAAATTATTTGCATCAAAGAGGGCTTGGATTAAAAAACGTAGGGCTTGGTTTAGATCACAATGATATGGGAACGATATATCTTAACCAAATTTAGGTTAAAATTTTGTCAAATTCATATTATGACATGATATGCCAAACTAATGAGTAAAAAAATAAGTAGACAAATACAAATTTATTTTTGTTGTTTACAAATTTAACAAAGTAAGAATATACAGAAAGAAAAATAATTACATAAATACAATAATAATAAATAATAATTACAAAAATAGTCCTGCATGTTCCATAAGATCTTCCCACTTCTTGGGACAGGCGTCTTATACAATTTGTTGGCGTATTTTGCACTATTTCACGAACGTTTGCAACAAGTTCTTCTGTTCTTACAGATGGTCTTCCTGCTCCTTTTTTGTGTTGTATAGAACCTGTTTCCCTAAACACAGCCACGGTTCTTTTCAGGAAATGATAAAAATCCCCAGCAATAAAAGCAACGTTAGGAAAATGCTCGTGAAAATCGTCCATGCACAAATCAGGATTGTATTGTCACTCACCATTTACTCTAACCCCGTTTCGAAAATACGCTTCAACCATGAATGTTTTGTGCTGTTCCGTAAAGCCCCATTGTGTGAATTGTTCAAGAAATTGGAAAAATTGGCGATGAATCAAATTACTTGTAACCACTGTCAAAGATGATGGAATAACTGATTGATTGTTAATTCAGGTAGTTACTGACACCCAACAGGTATTAAGCTCTACGGCTGAGCATTACATCCTTAGATGCAAGGCCCTCTTTAATGTAAATAATTTTTGCTCGCACGGTACTACTACCAAGGCATAATTAAACGATTTGATTTAATATGGAACGCTGTAAATTCTATCCTCGCCAACAATAACCGTCATTACCGATCACAAATAATATACTATTACCAATCGTTTCGTACGCTTACCGTCCATAAGCCCCATCTGCGCTATAGCCGGCTGGTGCTTCAACAGATGCTTCTTAGGCGGTACCATATCCGCCAACACTTCCTTGAACGGTTCCATTACCTCTGTGACCGTCTTGTTTTGTTCCTTTGCGAGTAAACGAAGGCTCGCCATTGATTGTTCTCTGACCATAGTGTGAGGGCTGGTTACCTATTGGAAACAATATTTCCTATAAAAAGTTACACGGCGAACAAGAAAATGACGAACAAATAAGAATCCAATTTAAATCGAATAATAGTTATTTATGGTACTAGTGTATTATGTTGAAAATAGGTCACGCGAGAAAGATTTATACCACGAGGCCGTAAGGCCGAGTGGTATAAATTCTCAAGTGACTTAGGAAACATAACACACGAGTGGCATACAATGTTTTATCCAACAAGTGGAAGAAATAGTTTTTTATGAGATCATCATCAAAATAAAAATAATCAAAGCTGTTTGCGTCTCAGTAGCCTATAAATGTCAAAATGATTTGACAGTGACTTTTTTACATTTTGGTCAAAGTTGGTTAATTGTTTGGTTGTCACGGGCATGATACATTGTTAGCAAATGTTTAAATTAATTAATTGATTCAGCCGATAATTATAGTATTATGGGATACAGTAAAACAAAGTTGAACTTGTAAATTTCCACTATATTAACTAGAAAAATGACATGTTTCGCTAACACTATAGCTTCGTCAGATGACAATGATTTAAAAAAGGTGAAAAGTAAAAATTGGGGTGTAATAAAATTAAACTATTTAAGATGTAAATAAAACAGTGGAAGGGTTACAATTTCGGGAAAATCCAACACAGGGTTTAAAAACTAAATTAAATTAGGTACAGTATGGGTATTTACAAAATATTAAGAATATGGTTTGTAAAGTAATTGGCAATTTTCTTAACAAACTTGATATACATTTGTGTTACAAAACTAATAACTCTTTAAGTAAATTTATCAAAAACAATAAATCTAAAAGCGATTAAAACAAAAACTCAGACGTCTATAAATTAAAATGCAAAGATTGTCCTAAAACATACATTGGCCAAACGGGTAGACAGTTTGACAAAAGAATACAGTAACATTATAACAGTTTTCTAAAAAATAAAACAGACTTAAACTATGCTAACCATTTACTTGATTATCAACATAATTTCGATCCTTCCTTTAAAATCTTACATACAGAAAACAAAGGCTTAAAACGGAATTTGTTAGAATCTATGGAAATAAATAAACTTAAAAATACGGACCGGTTACTTAATGATCAATTAGATTTAAATAATTCACCTTTGTTAAATTTATTCTGTTGACCATATTCTTAAGATTTTGTAAATACCCATATTGTACCTAATTTAATTTAATTTTTAAACCCTCTGTTGGATTTTCCCGAAATTGTAACCCTTCCACTGTTTTATTTACATCTTAAATAGTTTAATTTTATTGCACCCCAATTTTTAATTTTCTCCTTTATTAAATCATTGTCATCTGACGAAGCTACAGTGTTAGCGAAACATGTCATTTTTCTAGTTAATATAGTGGAAATTTACAAGTTCAACTTTGTTTTACTGTATCCGATAATACTATGTTTATGTTTGGGATTTTTGTTATCCCACTGCGCCGCGTCCGATTGTTGATATTAACTTCTTCGGGAAACGCGGCTAGATGATTTTGTGTAAGAATACAAGCAAACACGGTCAATTTTACACCATTTTATTTTACTTAAGAACGCTACTAATCAAACTCAACAATAATAAAGTTTGTTGGTTACCAGCCAGAGAAAAGCGCGCGATGACTTGACTTTTTTGGAGTCTCTCGCGGCACTCCCTTTGTCTTTTCGCGAGAGCATTTTGTACGAGGCGTCGCGTGGCGGTTAGAGGTGAATTGGACCTATCTCGCACGGTCAATTGCTCTTGCAGTTTTTATGAAATGTTTGTGGTATCGAACAGTTTAAATAAATTTTGACACTTGTCAGTTTTCCCTGCAGAAAAGGGAAGCTTTTTTGAAGAAAAAACCTATAGAAAATGGAGGAAACCGATGAAAATTACGTTCCTGAGGATATCCTTACGGAAGCGAAAGAAGCAGCGCCAGAAAAGTACCGAGATGCTTACGACAAGGAGTTCAAAATGTTTGAGTCTTGGATCAATTCGCGGAAGATAAAAGGTATCGATGAAAATGTTCTATTGGCTTATTTTTTACATTTGCAAAAAAAAAATAGCCCCATCGTCGCTATGGACCAAATACTCGATGCTTCGCTCGACTATTCACCTTTATAAAAAAATCGACATTTCAAAATATGGCAAACTAACGAGCTTTTTGAAAAGCAAATCACAGTGATACAAACCAAAGAAGTCCAAGACATTAGAATGACCTGAAATAGAGAAATCTTTGAACGAAGCTCCCGACGACGAGTACTTGTTGATGAAAGTGGCTTTGATAATGGGGATTAGCGGTGCTTGTAGATGCGATGAATTGATCAAATTAAAAATAGAAGATATTCAAGAGAAAGGGAAATATTTTTATGTAGTTTTGCCAGACACTAAAACCAAGAAATTGAGATGTTTCACCATACTTGAAGAAGGATTTCCAGTCAACCCGATCAATTTGTGTAAAAAATACATGTCTTTGAGACCAAAGAATACTAGTTCTAGCCGCTTTTTTGTTTTTTACAAAAATGGGAGGTGTACCAGCCAGTGTGTGGGAATAAATACGTTGTCGAAGATACCTTCAAGAATTGCAATGTTTTTGAAATTGGAGGAACCAGCGCTCTACACCGGTCACTGTCTGAGAAGGTCTTCGGCGACTCTTTTCTCCAATGCAGGGGCTAACATGACTACATTGAAGCGTCACGGAGGATGGAAGTCCTCGACGGTAGCAGAAGGATACCTAGAAGAATCGGTGCATAACAACATACAAATTGCAGAAAAAATACAAGGTTCTAATGTGTCGGCGTCTTCTAGCACTATCAGCAGCTGTACCGATGTGGAAGCGTCTGGTTCCAATGAACCAACGAATTTTACAATGACTTCAAATTCGAATAAACCGTTAGCGTTTTCCTTTAATTTCAATATCAATGTGAATTCTGCTTGTAATTGTAATATAAATAAATAGAATACTACTTTAAATATGAACGTGAGTTATTTGATAGTTTACTTGTCTAAAATGACATTGATAATGATAGTCATAACTGTCATGTGTTGGATAAACTCATTTTAATCTCACCTGTCTAACCAACTCGTGAGTAACTTTATGCAACGCCTCGGCCTGTAAATTTTTTGTTTCCGGATCGCTAGTCTCCGGGGGTGGTGCAACCAATACTATTAACATCTTTTGCAAATTTTCTCTGGCCATGTCCAAGGCCCCGCTGGAAACTTCTCCTGTGAGGTCCATCATCACAAATAATAAAGCTTTGAGGAAGGTAAACATGTGTTCGTAGACCCATTTAAGCGCACACTAAAAACGAAATGTATGTATATTTAATTTTAAGAAATACTAGCCGTTACCACAGGTGTAACGTAAAGCTCACAAAAACATAACTTGTGGTATTCCGCAAGGATCAATCTTAGGACCTACTTTTTTTAAATCTACAGTAATTCTGTAGCAAATTACGTTTAAAAGGTAAAATAAAATTGTTTACTGATGATATGATGTATATTTTCATGAAGACTATGCTCAAATTCATAATAACATTAACTATGACCTAAATATAATATGTAAATGAGTTAAAATTTATAAATTATCATTAAATTTTGATAAAGCAAATTTTATGTTTATAAGTAAATCAAAATTAAACAATAATAATATTTTTTCCCAATTTTTTAATAATTATGAAATTATATATATAATATATAATAGGTTAAGTTGATCAGGGGGGCATCTTAGGATGCCCCATCTGGACTTCGCCTATTTCAGAGTAGTACCCTTAATTTTTTTTTATTTTGAACCTGTACTAGAAATTTTTTTATTTTTTATTCTGAAATAAAGACATTTATTATTATTATTATTATTATTATTATTATTATTATTATTATTATTATTATTATTATTATATATACTAATACAATTAAATTTTTAGGTCCTAAAAGTAAATGGTCAATAATTTTGGATTTAGTAGATTGGTTAAAAATAAAGTAAGAATTTCATATAAAATTGTGTCCTATGTCTACTTACTATGAAGCTACAGTCCCGTAAAGGGGGTCTGAAGGTGGGTTTTCTAAATATTTTCGAAACCTTTGTAGATACAAAATTAAAATTTAGATATTTTGGTAAACTTTGTACGCTGAATAGAACTGTGGTCTTCAAAATGCCGATATTTAAGAAATGTTGTCAGAAATAGGGGATAGTGGGGTAAAAATAGACATAACTTTTTTTACGCTGACATTTATACTTTTTTAAGTCAAATTAAAAAAACCTGACATATTTTACAAAAAATGGTACTATTGGTAAGACATGATTGGATGCGCCGTTTTCTAGATAAATTTATTTTAAAATTACATTGCGCATTTTACATTCTAAAATTTTATTCAATTTAATTTAATTTATTTACTAATGAGACTTAATTATTAATAATAATAATAATAATAATAAATAATAAGTTTATTTAAAATTTATTAATATAATAAATATGTTTATGTGGTCTTCTATAAACTAATTCTTCAATCCCCTGAAGCTGAGCTTGTTAGGGGCAAATCTTGTTTTTTTGTTTTAGTATGTAAAATTATAAATCATAAATAATCAAGTTTTAAAGTAAAAATGTTAATTTATAGTATAAACGCAGTTTTTTTGAAGAAATATATTACCTATAATAAAATTATTAATTTATAATTTTTAAGTAAAAAATATTACTTATATAAATTATTCAGCGTAATATTAATTAATTAAAGCATTTCTAAAAATATTTTAAAATTTGTTTGTTTTTAATATCCATATTTTTATTTTGACTTTAAATTTGTTCAATGAAATCAATTTTTTAATTTGTGTTGGTAAATAATTTTATTTAAAATATTTTATTTTAAGCCGCAATAAAATTTCTTACTCTAGAAATTTACTTGTCAATGTTTAAGTTTTATAGTTATTTCATTTTTATGACGTGTATTATGATTATGGTTTTTAAATTGTAAAAGGTTTTTATTTTTAAATATATGTATATATTAAGCTGCTATAAATGTAAAGTTGTCTTATGTTCAACTTTTTTGTTTCTGAATATAATTCTTTTAAAGGATAAAGATAATCTTTATTGAATATAATTTTTAGAAACCTTTTTTGTAATATTTTTAATTTTTTAACTTAAGTTCTATTTATTCCTCCCCAACCTAAAATTCCGTAAGTTTTAACTAACGCATAATATAATATTTCCGTCTTATATTTAAAACTTTTTTAATGTTTTTAAAAATCGGTAGTAAACTTCTTAATTTTTTAATTAAGTATTCTAAGTGAAAATTCCAATTTAATTTACTGTCAAAAATAGTTCCTAAATATTTTATTTTATTAACTTTAAAAATTTGAATGTCTTCATTTATTTGAATACTATTCATATTTCGTGGTAGGTTATTTAGGTTTAAAGTAAAAGGAATATAATTTGTTTTATTAAAATTAATTGTTAACAAATTGTTATCAAACCAATTTTTTATAATTTCAAAATCTTTTTTAATTTTATTATTTAAGTTGTCCTAAGTTGTATCGGTATAAAAAATTGTAGTATCATCTGCAAAACTATGAATTTGTCCACCGCAATTTATACTAAATAAATAAAATATAATAATAATATTATTATAAATATAAATATTAAAAAATAATGGTCCTAAAGTTGTTCCTTGAGGAACACCACACTTAAATACTTTGGGATAGTTGGTCTATATTTCAGATAATTTTTAATTAATTCTAATTGCTTTCCTCTGAATCCAATATTTTCAAACTTTTGTAACAGTAAATTATGGCTAACTGTATCAAAGGAGTTTGCTAAATTAAATTGAATACACGATAACCGATTAAAAAAGTAGACCTACCCACCTTTTCAAACATAAACTTGATGGCAATACATCCCCCCAACTTCGCATACCACGCTCTTTCATAGCACAATCCGCACATCTTCTCGGATAGATACTCGATCAGTGGCAACCGACACGCCATCTCCTTACTCCCCAACAGCGTACTGGCCGTGTCGACGATCAACATCAGCCCTAAATGTCCAGGTTTGCACAGTTCTCTTTCTTCGTGTCCCATTATAACCGCCAAGGCGTCCACCAAAACTAGCGGATCTAGATCCACTTGCTTGTTGGGTTTGGGGGTGTACGCGAACGCGCCGCACTGTTGCGCTACGGCCACCATGGTGTAGTGGCGGACCAAGAGGACGAACGTCTGCATGGCGGGTTGGCGGAGTTCTTTGATTGCGGCTCCCACGATCATACCTGCAAAGGAATTAATAATAATTTTTAAAATAATTAATAGTAATTACACTATGGACGATAAAAATTGGAAGAGAAGGGATAATGAGCGGGATTTGGGTGTTGTATTTGACACCAAAATGTCATTTACTGGACATGTAACAACTAAAATACAGGAGGCACAAAGAATAATGGATTTTATAATTAGAAATACTAAGAAATTTGATTATTGATGGTTGTTTTCGACACATTGGTGTTGGCAAAGTTACAATATATTATATATATTATAATATTATCCAAATAGAGGCAGTGATCAGGGATATTTGTTAGATATTAATGGCATATTGTTCTTGGAAAAAATACGAACTAAAATATGTCTAATTACGCTATTAAGTTATTAAAGGAACATATTGATAACCTTAAGTTAACTTTCAAAATGCCTTTATTCCCAACTAACTTTTACAGTTCATTACATGGAAAATGAGAATATACTATAGAAAATAATAACCATTGAAAAAAATTACCATAAAAAAATGAAAGTTAATCCAATTTAATTCATTAATAAAATCAATTAAAAATAATAGTATAAATAATTTTATTCAGTAAATATATCGTTAATTTTTATTTAAAAGTTGCCCATCTTTTTAATTTTTCTGCTATTTTTTGGAAGATTGTTATATTTTATTATTCCGTCATATTTCCGAAATTACTTTTTACTGGTATATTTTGATAATTTATACAATGTCTGGTGTTATGATCATGTAATGCCATTCTCCTAAAGTGTTATGTTTGATTTTTATTCTTTTAAAATTATAGAGTGAATTAAGAACAAATTTTTTATTTATAAATGTTTCCAACGTGAAAATACCCTTTCGGTCTATATACAGTGTCACCAGTAACGTCCGCATCATATGGGATTTTTTTTATTAATAGCTTTATTCAAAATTTAACTTTGGCATCAAGTTCTGGTTCGATCGAGATAAAAATTAAGCAAAAAAATAGTAGTCGCGTGATTCGCATTATCTGTCAAATTTTAATTTTTTCCAAAAAATAATTCAAAAGTGGGGTTATTTCTGAAAATATCGAAAAAAGTTATTAGAAAAAGTTTTTCTAAAAGCAGTTTCTAGCCCACATGGAAAATTTCAGCTGCATAAGATAATTTTAATTTTTAACCTATATTTTGTAAATTGCACCACTTTTGCAAAATAAGACTAAACGCAACCTACATAAAACTTCTTAGTTTTGACAATGCTTTATTTCAGATAAATTTTCTTTAAAGTAGCGCCATATTAAATGTTTGTTTTTCTACAAAATCAAAATTGGACTATTAAGATTTGGTCGCATGCGATGGAAAGCTTATTTGTTTTTGACCCTGTATAAGGTAACTTCATAAAATAAGTATTTTTGAAAACGTAGTTTGTGTCTGAAAGTAATACACGTTAACGTTATTTGGACATAGCTTAATATAAATTATAATAAAGGGGTTTTAAATTAAATCGTTGAAAATAGATAAACTTTACTACACTAAAATTTATTTTCCACTTAATGAACACTTTACTGATGACACTGTGTTCTTTTTTGTCTTAAGGTGGGAGTATCAACATGCTTGCCAATCTATAACCTATTTCGCGTAGATTTATTTATATTTTCTAGCTTTTATACAAAATTTAAAGAAAATCAGTATCGACTTGATATTCTATAGGTAATAATTGACACATTTAATAAATATCAAGGAATTTCATAACTTATTTTAGGAGAATTGTATAGCGAAAAATATCGGGTAAGATTTTTTTTTACATTATTATGTCATTGTCACTCATTATTCTTTCACTATACAATTCTCCCAAAATTAGCAATGAAATAAATTGATATTTTTGTAATATATCAGATACTACCTAAATAATGTACCGACGATATTGATTTTCTTTAAATGTTACTTATTAAAATAATAAACTCAAAAAATCAACGCGAAATAGGTTATAGGTTGGCAATAGATTGAATGACGTTGAGAATTCAACCTTAATATTAAGGTGTATTACTTTCAGACACAAACTACGTTTTCAAAAATACTTATTTTATGGAGTTACCTTATACAGGGTCAAAAACAAATAAACTTTGCATCACATGCGACCAAATTTTAATAGCCCAATTTTGATTTTGTAGAAAAACAAACATTTAATATGGCGCTACATTAAAGAAAATTTATCTGAAATAAAGCATTGTCAAAACTAAGAAGTTTTATGTAGGTTGCGTCAAGTCCTATTTTGCAAAAGTGGTGCAATTTACAAAATATAGGTAAAAAATAAAAATTATCTTATGCAGCTGAAATTTTGCATGTGGGCTAGAAACTGCATTTACAAAAACTTTTTCTAATAACTTTTTTCGATATTTTCAGAAATAACCCCACTTTTGAATTATTTTTTGGAAAAAATTAAAATTTGACAGAAAATGCGAATCACGTGACTACTATTTTTTTTTTGCATAATTTTCATCTCGATTGAAGCAGAACTTGATGCCAAAGTCAAATTTCGAATAAAGCTATTAATAAAAAAAATCCCATATGATGCGGACTTTACTGGTCACACTATAGTTTATTAGTTGGTTCTAAATGTGGTAATTTGTGTATACATTTAATACCTTTATTTTGCAATTTTTGTAATGGTTTTAAATTTGATAAACAAGCAGATCCCCCTACAGAAGCTAAGTATTGTAATTTTGAATATATTAATGAAAAATATATATATTTTTAAGTATTTCAAAGAAATGTAATATCTAGCCCTGTACAAAACAGATACCAAAGGATATATCGAGTTTATAATATACTAAAAATAGCCTTTTCAATTTAAATTTTCGTCTAAAACTAATCCTAAGAATTTTGTCGTTTTTGAATATTGAATATTTTCATTATTAAACGTTAAGGGATTAATAATAGCATTTATTTTATTTTTAGCTATAAACATAAAAGAAGATTTTGTAAAACAACATAAGTTTATTTAATTGAAGCCAAGAAAGAGGTATTTTTAAATCATTATTAATTAATATCAAAATACATTTCCGCGAAAGTTTCAGCAAAATAAATAATTGTTGTATCATCTGCAAATAGCTTTATATTGCCCTTTAAGGTCAAAATAAATAAATATTATACATATAAACTTTAAAAAATGTTAAGTATTCATCGATTCAAAAAAATACCATGATATGGTAAAAATAAAATACGTTATCCATTTACCTGTCAGCGCCATCTGATGCGTGTCCCTCGCCAACTTATGTATGGACTTGTAATTCGCCCCCTTGGTATTGGGAATCGTGTTCGAATCCTGGAAACTGGGATGCAGGAAGAGGTTGATAAGCGCGTGCTTGCTATCGCTGAGGTCCCGCGAAGCAGTCAGGTAACAGTTGATGACCTCCCACGCCTGCTTGCGGTAGAAGGGGTCGGTGTTGCTCTGTTTTAGGGCGTTAAAGGCAGTGTCTATGACCTGAGAAAAGGGCGGGAGATAAAATACTGACAACTTTTTTTTATCTATGAGAAAGTGTTGTCAACGTTCACGTCATCACAGAGTTGCCGAGCATGTAAACTGTTGTTAGTATAAAAATGCCAAAAAACGCTATTAATATAATTTTTATGGTTGCTAAGGATTTTAATAACGACCCACTGGAAATTTGGTGCTTTTGACTGTGGGCAGATAAAAAAAATATCAATGTTACCGCTGAAAATAATGAATATATAATTTTTTTTGTATAAACTGTCAATTCCGAACTCAGAAGTAAAATACTTAACAATAACATAATTCAGGCACAACTAGATTATAATATAAAACGAATATAACAATATTTTATTGGTATATTTTATATCACTACAGTATACAAAGATACAATACGTCATGTATATAATATATATTTATTTATTTTATTCATTATAGCTTGGTATATTTATTATTTATTAATGACGTTCTTGAATATTTCTCTTGGATTGGATAATATCCAATTTTTAATTTTAATTCTAGAATTATTTAATGATTTAATTATTTTAATTGACTGTGGTAGCATATCAAAAATATATGGATTGATGTTTAAAAAATTATTGTGTGCTATTGCTTTGTTAACTCTATTTTTATATGTAATAGTATTTTTATGACGAGTTTCATGTGTGTGATTAATATAATTTTTTTTTATGTTTAAAAATATATATTAACATGTTGTAAGAAAATATTTGTTTAATATCCATTTTTTTGCTATCTTTAAATAGTAAATCAGAAGAATATTGGTGGTCTTTTTCGTAAATAATTTTCAAAATGTATTTTTGAATAGTTTCAATATTATTATTTATGCCTCCCCATCCTATTATTCCATAATTTAAATGGGTTTCTATTAAAGAATAATACAATATTTCTAATTCTTTTATATTTAAAAATTGTTTAAGGTGTTTAAATTTTGGTATAAGAATTCTTAGTTTTTTTACAATGTAGTCACTATGTAAATCCCATTTTATATGTTTATCAAAAATTATTCCTAGATATTTAATATTTTCACCTTTCTTTATATTATTATTATTGCATATTATTGGACCAATATTTAGTATACAGGGTTGGGCAAATGTTCCGGAACGGCTTAATTACAGGCGAACGAAAAGTGATATCGGATCCGGGTTTTGGGCAATATATAGGACTAAAATTTTACTATTTGACTATTATACCATATGTCAGTAATGTCACCAACTGTCAAGTGTTGACGTTATTTTTTTTTTAAATGGAACACCCTGTATATTTTTACATTTTTAAATTCCACATAAAATTATAATTATTTTTTATTAAATGCACTATTAGTCTATACTTCATAGTTTCCAAGATATTGACTCTCGAAAAGTGACATTTTTGAACTTTGACAGCTTATAACTTTCTAACAGTACGTCTTAGAGCAAAACGGCTTGCATGTCCCTATCTTCAATTTTTATTATCTTCCCAAAAAAATCAAATTCCAGTTAAACCGGAACAACTATATTTCCTGCTTTCGAGTTACATCCGAATTAACCGGAAGTTGATTTTTTTGTGAAGATAATAAAAATTAAAGATAGGGACATGTAAGTCGTTTTGCTCTAAGACGTACTGTTAGAAAGTTATGAGCTGTCAAAGTTCAAAAATGTCACTTTTCGAGAGTCAATATCTCGGAAACTATGAAGTATAGACTAATAGTGCATTTAATAAAAAATAATTATAATTTTATGTGGAATTTAAAAATGTAAAAATATACAGGGTGTTCCATTTAAAAAAAAAAAAAAATAACGTCAACACTTGATAGTTGGTGACATTACTGACATATGGTATAATAGTCAAATAGTAAAATTTTAGTCCTATAGATTGCCCAAAACCCGGATCCGATATCTCTTTTCGTTCGCCTCCCAACTAGCAAAAATATTTTATAATCTCCAACTGTCCGTGCTATTTTATTTTATAATAGCTTTATTACTGGTCGTCAAACACAATTATGTTTTATTAACATTACCAGTGAGGTAATTAAGCTTTTAGGAAGTATTTTGTTTTATAAGGTAGTCGTAAGAACGTTTTTAGAACAAAAATACAAATCAGTTTTACTACAAATTTTAATACTGTTTTATAAACGTTTACACAACAATTTAATACAACATTTTAGCTTACCGGACAAATTTGTTTTATAGCAGATTTATTCTGGTGTTATTTGATACTAGTTCATTCGTTTGCGAACACCTATAAAATTGTTTTATTAGCGCTATGTGAAATATTTATAAAATTAATTTATTAACATTTTCTTTCAGATAATATTGCTGTCTAACGCATATTGCACTCAGATGGTACCTTAAAAAAACTGTTTTATAATTATCATGAACACAGTCATAATAAAAGCCATATATATTAGTTATAAAACAAAAAAATGTTTGTAAGGATACAAAAGTATTTACTAATTCATTTATAAAACGAAAGACATTCTTGCTCACCCATCGTCATTATTAGGTATATTTGATCTTACCGTGACAAATATTACCACGCATGAATTTATTATGAATAAGTAAATGGAAAAAAGTTTTAAAAAGTGGTGCAAAAGCCCAGTACTTCACTCTTAAAAAATAATAACAATTTAAAATGAGGTTAGGTTATTAAAACATAAGCACATGTTGCGCCAGACACAAATTAGCCCTGTTGTTGCTGCATCTGTGACATATTTGAGAAGAAATTATTTTATATCTGATGCAGCCGAAGCATTTAAACAATATTGAAACTAACCGTTTCGTTAATGTTTTTTAAATGTACTATTCAGAAGAATTAATTCGGGTAAGCGTCGTGTGCGCGACTATTTACTCCTGGTCCTATGCGTCATCTGGAGAAAGAAGGTATAACTATGAAAACAATAGCAAACAAGAATTCGTTGAGCAAACACGTATTGAGGGTTCAGAGGCGGACTTCGGTCAATTAAATTTCTTATATATACCAGGTGACTTACCATATAATGCACCATAATATCCTTAACTTTTTAATTTATATATAGAAAAAAAAAACTAAATGGCAAAGTTTTAGTAAATTATGTGTAGATTGTGGTGCCGTAGTGATTTTAACTGATATATAGGGCGCAAAATACGCAAAAACTTAATATTTTTCGTTAATTAACAGTTTGATGGGAAATTTACTCCTGATTCCAAATTTTTTTGACTTGTTGCCAAACCTATATATGAGCCACAGTTTTTATTGCCTATGCTAAAAAAATAATTTTACTGCCGAGGCTCTAAAAGTAACTTTTAATGCCTGACATGTTTAGTTTTATGTACTACATGTATATGAAGTAAAACTATAGGGTTGTGTTTTCAATCAATTAAATTAGGTTTTAGTCTCTGCTTTAGTGCTGTTTGAAGAAAAACGACATTTTTTGAATCTTTGATATGCTATACAATCCGAGACAGTTTAATATCGAGAAAAACACTTTGAACTTTTCAATCCAAACTTTTTTAGAGCTGTTCTTTCATAAAAATTTTATTTGTAAATATTAATTTTTTTTTCGTGGAAGTTAAATTTATAAAAACTTCCATATGTCATACATGCACAGGCATACTAACATTTGATCGATCGGTCTAATCTAATATGTAGGTTTTTATTATACATGCATGGTTTTTTTACACTATCCCTTTTTTCTGCAGTACGTCTCTGTTTAACTAAAATATACCCATAAATTAAATATTTTATAAAAATCTCTCAAAGAGCAAAAACATTTTATAAGAACTCCCAAGGTGGTAAACGTATTTTATAACATGGAAGCCATATTTTGTGTTGTTCGAACTTCACTTTACGACGGCCATTTTTAAGTGTATTCCAAAAAATCATTTTTGCAATGATAAAATGCCTTACTTAACTACTTAAGTATTTATATAATGGTATAAGATCGATCCTTCGAATTATTGTATTACAATACAGGGTAAAATGAGAGAAAAATACAGACTGAAATGTTTGACCTTTTCTTCCAAAACTCAATAATAACTAATATATTTGAGGCGCTTGAAAATTTTGCTATTATACATCCCATATATTATACAAAAAAATTTCTTTCGCAGTAAAATATCAACCATCAGATTGCAAATCGAATTTCTGTTGGGTATACATATTAGAAGTAAATGTAAAAATATGGCTGATGAATTTACTTAAACATATTTTATATCCTATAAAAGATGCAATGCTTGCCTTTTTGTTATCTGAAGGACCATTAAAGAGCTAATTATTCCCAGTTGGTACAATTAAACAACAAAAGCTTACTTTCATAGTGTTAGTGAAAACAAAAAAATAATAAAAAAACTTTTATAAAACTGTTTTATTCTAGCTCGATAAATGTTGTATAATTGTAATAATTATAGGGTAGCAGTAGAGTTTTATAATTGCTGCAAACTATGTTTTATAGTAATTTTGTAAACGTTTAAAAAATAATCCGGTAAAAGCTGTGGAAGCCATAATAAAACAAATAAAAGAACAAAATTGCTGCACAAAAGTGCGCCCTTTTTGGCTGTATAAGCGTTGTATAAACGTTGTTAAAACGTATATAGCGACATTGTTATTTTATAAAAATAGTTCTGTAAACGTTTTTAGGTCATTTATAAAACATAAATTGTTAGTTGGGCTGTAATTAAGCCGTTCCGAAACATTTGCCCAACCCTGTATAACTAGTTCTTTTTGTCATAGGGGTACCACCATAGACATTTAGTTACGTTCGGGTGAAAACATGCGTCCGAGCGCACGGCTTACCGGTCCGATGCCTGCCCTCCCAGCAGAATTGGGCACGCGCACAAAACCTATTGTTATCGGTCTGACCTTCTTTATCGACATGCTCCAAATACACTCCAGAACCGGCTCGGCGCCATTTTTGTTGTTGTGTTTTAAGTTTTCTTAGTGGATTCCTCGTTATTTATTGTGGGTATTTAATACTTATGGATTTCTAGTTTTTGCGTAGTTTAATAAATTGTGTTTGTGCTTTTAGTGACTCCGATTGGAATATAACCAATGACTAGTAACAGCCGTTGTATTATTTTGTTATGCCCAAATAGGGGTAAAATACCGGGTATTTCGTATTTTCAGAAAGTATGGAGTAGTAATGTATCTTGATATATAACTTTATTTTATTATGATCAATTTAAACACATCTAACTAGGCCTAGGCTACACAAATAAGGTATGAAAATAAAAGAGAAACACACACCAAGACAGATTATCCCGATGCATGCAAAGAAAAAGTAAATACCTAGGTATGTTTATATTAATCCAAGGGTGAAAGTATTCCTTGGGTCAAGTTCTCGGGCAAAAACTTTTGTAAATTCTTGAACCAGAAATTGTAACCAAGTTTTTGCCAAATTGTAAAACTCAATGCAAGTTATATACCAACTAATATTTGACTTGAGGTTAGTAGGTATAGTGTTTCTTAGGTCAATTTAATGACATAAAACAGTATGAAACTCCTAACCATAGGCGTCCCAAACAAATAATTAAAATGCGTATACACACTTATAAGTTTGTTTAACATTATGTGTTTGTACATACTACACTTTATAAACCCACTGTATATATAATAATATTATAATAAAATAATAAATATAAGGTAACTCAAAGATTCTATACACAAAACTAAAACCAGAAAAATAAACCTGACACGGCACGACACTGCTCAGAAAATGCTTTAATTTTTTTACCAGAACTCCATTCTGGGACCATTCCCCGGCCCGTCCATAAGTTCCAAATCACGTATATTTTATCTTCGTCTCTTTCACGCCATCGGCGGTCACTGGCCTATCTCTGTCTGACAAAATCGATCGTTGAAAGGGCTGCAGACCGCTTCAGCTTATACCAGCCGCTTTAACTGGCGCTTATCACCCCTGACAACGTGCACGGTTGCCAGTTCTACCAAATTTTCTGGTTTGTTAATATATTATGTATAAGTATACGCGAAACAAGGGTTTGTTAATTAGTTGTTTTTAAACACTGAAAACACTTTTTGTCTTGATTTCAGTTATATTGTTTCTTAAGGACTAAAGAATGTATTATTATAACAATGAATGGCTTGTTATTTTTTTCTGTCACACTCAAAACTCCTCGGTTTAAAGTATATTTGCAAACTAGCTTTCAAATAAAGTTACTGACTTACAATTGAATACTGATATAAATGAAACATCTTTAATAAAAAAAACTTAAAGAATTGAGAAAAAAGATCTGACAACCCTGGTTGTGAGGTCGGTCTCTTTGAGACTGTTTACCGCCGTATGGAATGATTGGAATGTCCTCAAACTGAGTTTGGATAAATTATACGCGATAATATCGAAGATTGGTTATTTTGCTGGTTTTGTTTGCTTTTTATATTCGATTTTATAAGTTTTATAGTTTAATTGACTCGTTCTCTTTCTTCTTTTTCAAACTAAAAACACGACGACGAATCATTTTTAAACAAAACCTTCAAAACAATTTTCTATCCTCAAAATCCGATAGGTTTGCAACTAATAAATAATTCCAATTTTTTGGCAAGAATTTGGGGCAAATTTCAGCTATTTACATTTTACAAATTGAAGGTCAACTTTTACAATTTCGTGAGCAAGAACTTGAATTTTAAAGCCCGGACCTGCCTATTATTCCATTCGTCAAATGATAATGTTACAGTGCGCATGTCTAATCCGGTGTAGCTTTGTTTACATGCGCGAGGCCATAAATTTGCTACTTTCGTGATTATTATTTGCTTATCTAAATTTAAATATCTATGGGTACTACTTGTATAAGACTTTAAATGCCTGCCCTTTTCCCCTATGAAATATATATCAGTCTTGAACTTACTTTGGTAACGGGGAACTCTACACTTTGTTGATAATCGTCAAATTTAGCTAAAATGGCCGGCGGGTCAAAGTCCGAGGATACATATTCCAATTTCTGTGGCTCAATCATCATTTTCCTATTTCCACCGCCGAATTTCCCGAGGACTTTAAAAGCTACCTGAGCAACCTAAAAAAAAATTCTAATATAAATACCTATTTGCTAAAATAATAATAATAATAAGTTTAAAATTTAATAATATAATAAATATGTTTATGTTGTCTTCTATAAACTTATTCTTCAATCCCCTGAAGCTGAGCTTGTTAGGGGTAAATCTTATTTTTTGTTTTAGTATGTAAAATCATAAATCATAAATATGCATTAAAAATCAAGTTTTAAAGTAAAAATGCTAATTTATAGTATAAACGCAGCTTTTTTGAAGAAATATATTACCTATAATAAATTTATTAATTTACAACTTTTAAGTAAAAAATATTACTTATAAAAATTATTCAGAACAATATTAATTAATTAAAGCATTTCTAAAAATATTTTTAAATTGTCTGTTTTTAATATCCATGTTTTTATTTCGACTTTGTTGGTAAATAATCGTTTAAATAAAAACATAAATATTTGAATTTTTTTTGTCCTATGGACATATTTATTTTAGGTTTTATGGTTATTTAATTTTTATGATCATGATTATGGTTTTTAAATTGTATAAGGTTTTAATTTTTAAATATGACGGGTGTCCACGGAAGGTGGCTCGCCCCTCTAACTTTTTTGTTTTTCAAGATAATGAAATAAAATTCGGGGGATTTGTATACGACATAAAACTGCATTTTTTGACCCGTGACTCAACATTATGGAACTTCCGATTTAACCGGAAGTGACGTAAACTTTCGATTTTTAAATGGGACACCTGGTATATTTTTACTTTTTTGACTCCATATGACATTCTAAATACAACGATGTATCACTTGTCACTTTTTGTCACTAAGAAAATATTTTTTTTCAACTTTTTCACTCCTTGTAAAACTATTATTTTTCATGTTTTTTAAACAACTAATTTACTTTGGCAGAAGAGCTGTCGACATGTCAATTTTCTTCAAGGCATGATTTTGTTTTATCAGTTTTGCTGGTCACAGGCTACTTGATGCATTTAAATCTATATTTATTCTCAAAAGGTGCTTCATTTTAGGAAAGTTCTAAGTTAACTTTTTAAAGTTTTTTAATGCCAGCTTTTCTAAAACCTAATAGTGTAATTGGTATCAAAATAATCGTAATAAAATCCTCTTTTTTCTTAACCCGACGAGCCACCATGTTGCCATTTAAAAAAAATGAGTTATACAACTTTAAAGATTAAATTTTACATAGCACATAGCATTGGATCAAAAATTAGAGAACTGAAATAAATGATTTTAAGGTATTCATAGCCTTCTAGATAAAACAATAAAATTGGAAAAAAAATATTTCATTGGTGACAAAAAGTGACAAGTGATACATCGTTGTATTTAGTATGTCATATGGAGTCCCAGAAAGGAAAAATATACCAGGTGTCCCATGTAAAAATCGAAAGTTTATGTCACTTCCGGTTAAACCGGAAGTTCCATAATGTTGAGTCACCTGTCAAATAATGCAGTTTTATGTCGTATACAAATTTCCCGAATTTTATTTCATTATCTTGAAAAACAAATATGTTAGAGGGGCGAGCCACCTTCTGTGGACACCCGGTATATATTAAGATGTTATAAATGTAAAGTTGTCTTATGTTCAATTTTTTTGTTTCTGAATATAATTCTTTTGGTGGATAAAGATAATCTTTATTGAATATAATTTTTAGAAACCTTTTGTGTAATATTTATAATTTTTGAATTAAAGTTCTATTAATTCCTCCCCAACCTAAAATTCCGTAATTTAAATGAGTTTTAACTAACGCGTAATATAATATTTCCATATGTCTTACATTTAAAATTTTTTTAATGTTTTTAAAAATCGGTAGTAAACTTCTTAATTTTTTAATTAAGTATTCTAAGTGAAAATTCCAATTTAATTTACCAAAAATAATTCCTAAATATTTTATTTTATTAACTTTAAAAATTTGAATGTCTTTATTTATTTGAATAATATTCATATTTCGTGGTAGGTTATTTGCAGGAACAATAAACAATTATTTTAGCCCAGGGCCCAGAATTATAAAGATAAAATTAGATTTATTTATTTTTCTTTCGAAACCAGCCTAATACTGATAATCAACTATAATAAAAATAACCAGTTCCGATGTCCGATTTCCTACCAAAAATATTGCGAATACAGATTATTTCTTAATTAATAATTTTATTGATGTAGTTTTTTATAGAAAAACCCATAAATTTATTTATTTATTTACGAAATAGACGGGTAACCCCATTTTACAAAAATATACTATTAAATAATATAACAATAAGATAGTGGATAACAAAATAAATATCTATCAAATAAAACGATTTATCACAATACTTAATACATACATTCACATATAAATATATATATAAAAACAATTTAAGCGGTATAACCTTAATATCTGAAGCATAACGTCAAATTGTTACAGAAAACATAAGCATAAGTTGTTGGCAACACCGCAAGAAGGTTGAAAATAAGAGGAAATGGAGAAACGAGCAGTAGTAAATCCTTCCAGTACTTAACAAATTAAATACCAATAAAATAATTTTAAATATTTCATTAATTTAGATAATAAAGTAACATTCGGCTGATCGGATTTAAAAGGTGTATCGGGGCGGGTTTGTAACTTTTTAACAGATTTTGTTTTTACATTTAGAATTCAAGAATGTTGTGAAAAAAAAACCGAGTATACATAATATATAATTTTCAAAATACAATATTTTGACACCCTGTATATCGAACATAAGTGTCAAAAATGAAAAATGGCATTATAAAAGTCATATTATTTTTGCTCAAGGAATATATTATATTTAACGGACTGTCTTCCTTTTTCCGGACACCCTGTATGAAATCAATAATCTCTCAAGGTTTTTACCTGGTCATTATTTCTCAGAATTCTCCACAGAGCTTGCATTAGCTCAGCACGAACTGGTTGTATGTGTTCATAGAGAAAATCATGCTGCAGATTGTCTACACAAAGTTCAAGAGTTCTCAGGCCTTGGCTTATTAGGAGATGTTCGCCGTTTAAAGCAGAGACCTAAAAGTAGGAAGAAATTTAAAATTAACACAGTTAGGAAGAAAAATATCAATAATATAAGAATACAAACAAGGAGAAGTTGAAACTAAAGTTTTTATAGACATTTTATTCATAAAAATACTTCTAAGCTTCAATAACCAATTTTATAGACTTGAGGAATACAACTAATCAACCATTATACAGGCATAAATAGGACACTTATTATTCTCTTTATTACTTGATATTTTTCTAATCATATTGGACGTTAAACAAATAAATATCTTGCAACTCCCAAGAGTAACAAGAAGCATATGGTACCCCAACAGTATTTTATTTCAAGCTAAATGAAAGCATCTACATGACTTTTACGAAAAACAATTTTTTCTTTTTTCTTTCCCTCTTATTTCAGTATTTATCTTTCACATGTCTCCGACATAGATGAATTAAACTAAAGATTTTTCATCACTTACACTTAAAAATGATTTTTACAAAGTCTTTCTAATACTCCCTAATTAGAGTTGGGCATGGTCAATTGACCGCGGTCAATTGACTGTCATCTGACCATGACGTATTTGACCGGTCAAATTCGGTCAAAATATATCAATTTTATTTTATTATTTATGCATTTGTGATCTGTCCAGATTACCTCCTACCACCCAGGATAATGTTTAGTGTATCGTTATAGCGCCGTTATTTAAGAAAACAATAACACCTGATTCTGGGAATCCCAATAGTCGGCCTCGTTTATTAGTGGTTCCCGGAACGGAATCAATCACAATGAAGGAAATGAATAGAGAAGTTATTGTTATTCTCTTTTTATACCATTTTCATAGACATTTCCTTCTGTCTATTTATTTTTATTTCGTATTTGCCAAAGTTAGGGTTTGCACTTGCATTGCATTTTTGTGAACTAACGACGCGACGTCGCATTCACGATGAGTTTGGGGAAGTCCAAAACCAAAATTTGGAATTGTTTTACCGAAATAAGAGAAGAAAAGAAAGTAAAAGGGAAATGTATCTACTGTGGAGCAACTATTGAGATATACACTTATAGAATGTGTACCTGGATGGACCTAACTATATCATCCATTTGACCACCCTGTATAAAATTTAGATATGGCAATAGACTTTTCAGAACAAGCAAAACTTGTTATGAAAAATTAATTTTTTCCAAAATACAAAATAAGAAATTTGGCAAGTATAGTTAGGTTTATCCACTGCCACATTTTTAAATTTTAATTTATTTCAGTCAATTGACCGGTCATTTGACCAAAAACAAATTGACCGGTCAAATCCACAACTCTTTCCCTAATTTTTCTTTTTTCTCTTCATTTCCCACCCAAGACAGTGGCTTTGCACTAGTCCTTGACTCTTCAGTATGCTGAAATATGTTCTGTCTTTTGACTATTCAAATTTTTTCACTCTTCGTATGTACCATTGAAAGCTCCATTACGGCTTAGTCTCACTTGTTATTTTCTCTACTGCTAACAACATCAGCATTGTACCATTTACTTCGTTTTCCTGATGATGAGTGTTTCTACTCTCGAAACATGTCGATTCAATTTATTATGAATCATTTTAGGTTCGCCTAGTTATTCGAAAAAAATTGTGAAGACATTCTTAGTGCTTTTCTTTTTTCTATATCATTTAACTCCACTTTGAGTATGGACTACTTCTTCAAAATATGTTTATGTTGTCTTCTATAAACTGATTCCCTGAAGCTGAGCTTGTTAATAATTTACTTTGTTATAATACCTATTCCTTTATTTAAAAAATTGGTGAATGCAGTTTCGTAGTACTACCACGGTATAATAAAGAAATATATGTACTCTGGTACTACAACATTATCAAACTTATTCAGTTTGATAATGGCAATGGTATCCATTCATTTACGACAATAATTTTCAAAACTTTTAGCATACACTCACATTCACTACCAAGGGCGTCCATAGAGCGTTTTTCAGGGGGGGGGGGGGGCAAAAACTTAAACAATACTTTTTATATACAGTGTCACCAGTAAAGTCCGCATCATAAGGGATTTTTTTTTATCAATAGCTTTATTCGAAATTTGACTTTGGCATCAAGTTCTGCTTCGATCGAGATGAAAATTAAGCAAAAAAATAGTAGTAACGTGATTCGCATTATCTGTCAAATTTTCATTTTTTTCAAAAAATAATTCAAAAGTGGGGTTATTTCTGAAAATATCAAAAAAAAGTTATAGAGAAAAGTTTTTTTAAATGCAGTTTCCAGCCCACATGCAAAATTTCAGCTGGATAAGATAATTTTTATTTTTTACCCATATTTTGTAAATTGCACCACTTTTGCAAAATAACACTCAACGTAACCTACATAAAACTTCTTAGTTTTGACAATGCTTTATTTCAGATACATTTTTTTAGAAGTAGCTTTATATTAAATGTGTGTTTTTCTACGAAATCAAAATTGGGCTATTAAAATTTGGTCGCATGTGATGCACAGTTCATTTGTTATTGACCCTGTATAAGGTAACTTCATAAAATAAGTAATTTTGAAAACATAGTTTGTGTCTGAAAGTAATACACCTTAATATTAAGACAAAAAAGAACACAGTGTCATCAGTAAAGTGTTCATTAAGTGGAAATAGTTATTTACATTACTATATGCGAAAGTTAATTTTTTGGTGTGAGGAGGTTTTTGAATTGCCGAGGCAAAGCCGAGGTGATTTAATACCTCCGACCACTAAAAAAGGCTTTCGAATCGTGTAATGTATTAAATTTTTTCTACTACTGTTCTCTGATCAATATATTATTAAGTAATAAACTTTGATTTTATTCAAATTAAAATGATAAAATAATTTTTTTTTTCACCGATAAAATAATCCATGACAACTAGTTATTTGAGTATTGTTGACAACTAGTTATTTGAGTACTGTCAGAGTCTGTCAGTTCGGTTTTTTTGTCCTGGCACCGAAAGTATTACTTTCGTAGCTAGCAACCTACTTTCGTAGCTAGCAACGGATAATATTCAGGTAACGGAAAAAATATTTTTCTACTACTGTATAAATAAATTAACTTTCGGGCCCTAGCAACACGAAAGAAAACGAAAGTAAATGTTACAGTTACCTGAATATTATCCGTTGCTAGCTACGAAAGTAATACTTTCGGTGCCAGGACAAAAAAATCGAACTGACAGACTCTGACAGTACTCAAATAACTAGTTGTCAACAATACTCAAATAACTAGTTGTCATGGATTATTTTATAGGTGAAAAAAAAATTTATTTTATCATTTTAATTTGAATAAAATCAAAGTTTATTACTTAATAATATATTGATCAGAGAACAGTAGTAGAAAAAATTTAATACATTACACGATTCGAAAGCCTTTTTTGGTGGTCGGAGGTATTAAATCACCTCGGCTTTGCCTCGGCAATTCAAAAACCTCCTCACACCAAAAAATTTACTTTCGCATCTAGTAATGTAAATAACTATTTGCTTAACCCAACGGAAACTTTATCTATTTTCAACGATTTAATTTAAAATCTCTTTGTTTTATTTTTTATTTATTTACTTTCAGTCACAAACTACGTTTTCAAAAATACGTATTTTATGAAGTTACCTTATACAGGGTCAAAAACAAATGAACTTTGCGACCACATGCGACCAAATTTTAATAGCCCAATTTTGATTTTGTAGAAAAACACACATTTAATATGACGCTAGTTTAAAGAAAATGTATCTGAAATAAAGCATTGTCAAAACTAAGAAATTTTATGTATATGTTGCGTTGAGTCTTATTTTGCAAAAGTGGTGCAATTTACAAAATATAGGTAAAAAATCAAAATTATCTTATCCAGCTAAAATTTTGCATGTGGGCTAGAAACTGCATTTAAAAAAAATTATAACTTTTTTCGATATTTTCAGAAATAACCCCCCACTTTTGAATTATTTTTTGAAAAAAAATTAAAATTTGACAGATAATGCGAATCACGTCACTACTATTTATTTGCCTAATTTTCATCTCGATCGATGCAGAACTTGATGCCAAAGTCAAATTTTGAATAAAGATATTTGTAACTAGACATTAAAAAAAAGGAAAAATTATGAGAACAAGTGGACTGTATTAATGATAAAAACGCGATTCGCACAACGCCATAAAACCAGACTTACCCGGCAGAATCCTACGGATGTTTCTGAGGGCCCTCAGGATAGTTTCTTGCAATCTAGATCGATTTATCGCAGTAATATGGATGCACTATGGTCAACACATTCACAGGATACAATAAATAAAGTTTTTATTCGTTTAACAAAAATCAACCGTACGGGCTGTTTCGAGATTTTTGCGGTACTACCTTTAAATCAAGTTCTGGTACAAATCGTCGCTCACTCGCGCACTGCGCACAGGTGTCGGGAGTTGAGTGACGTTGTGCCGAATTTTTAATTAGACAAATTAAACGTTTATTGAAAGCAAAAAAATAGGATAGAAAAGACCATTTAGTAATATTACCTATTTTAAATTTAAAAATACTTAAGATTAACCCAAAATAAAAATAAAATAGAGAATTAATTTAATAACGAAATAAAATAATATGGAACTTTGAACAATATTAATAAATAAAAATCCCATATGATGCGGACTTTACTGGTGACACTGTATAAGACTATTTATTTAACTTATGCCTAATGTATTAATTTATTGATATGTTTTTATTATGTAATTGTTCAGTTTAGTGATTTGTTGGTCTACTAACTAACCACTGTACTATTCAATATTTATACTGAATTATGAAATAAAATAGTAATGTGGGCGCCTAGGCGGGGGGCAAGTGCCCGTTTTACCCCCCCCCCCCTAACGGACGCCCTGTTCAATACCTATTTGCCTATCGGAACAAATCATAATAACCTATAACTTTTGAGAAGGAAGACAGAACTTTAATACCTACCCTCAATAATTATTGTATTAAAATATTTAAAATGTGTACTTTCGAAAATGTTTCCAAATTTGTAGCCGACAGTTTCCATTTTGTGCTGGGAACACAACATAGGTTTCTAGGCTACTTTGGCTACAGTACTATCTTTAAGTAATTATTTAATAATTTTTAATAAATTTAAAATTTCAGCAACTAAGTCAGGCAAGTAAAAACATGAAAGGTTTACTTACCAATGGATCCATCAACATAGGTAAATACGGCAGTAATGAACTCAACCTTACTGGCACAGTTAAACAAAGCTCCACAAACAAATCCTTTATACGTTGCTTGTGTAACCCACTCTGCAGCCGGTTAAGACCTTCTAGGAGGTTTGGTAACAAGGGTAAGAATTCCTACGAAAAAATATCGTTACATTTTGAAATTTAAGTCAAAATATATCTTAATGTTGTTGACCAGAAAACGATATCTGTTGTTTTATGTATTATGTTAAAATTTACCTGATAGAGCAAATCGTGACTGCCTCCACCAATCGAACGGAATAAAGCACGCAAAAGTAAGAAGTAATTATACGGTTCTGCAGCCGTCATAGCTAATTCCATAGACCTAGAAAAATAAAACAATTTAACGTAAACGCGGTATCAACATGTTCTCGATCTTAAAGCTACCAAAAATCATCATTAATATACAACGCTTATGAGTTGTTTCAAGTTCAAAACTTTGTATACAGGGTGTGTCATGTAACAGTGGCCAATACAAACTTTCGCATTTTAAATGAAGATAGGTATAGGATATTGTACCGGGTGGTCAAATAAGCGAGGACGTCGGCTTTATCTCGGAAACCATTATCGTACAACTTTCGGAAAGATTTTTTTATGAGTAAAGTGGTCAAGAGAAATTGCTGGAAAATACTTTTAAGTTCCTCATTTCGCCGCAAGGGGGCACAATTAAAATTTTTTTTTTAATTCTAAATTTCTCCGAAAATTCCCATATTAAGGTATAATTCTGATTACATCATTGGAAAGCCTAGACAATTCTGCATCATTTTGGTTTAAGGCTCATTGGCGTACCGACCTTGATAAGAGTGGGAGAAGCTATTGAAAGTGTAAACATTAAAATCGCTGTAACTTCTAAACGACTTATCCGATTTTACTAAATTTAAGCTTGTTTGGAAGGGGAAAATAAGTATCTTCAATTGCCGTATCCAACAGTACACGATAGTGTTTAATAAAATTGCTAGAGGGCGCAATTTGTAATAATAACAGTTTTCTCGATTTTATCCCGAAAATTCAAACCATACGGTATAACTATGACATCATAATCGAAAAGTAGATGAAATTTGCAAGAAAAGATGTGAAGACCGCAGTTCGATATCTTTGTTCGTTTCAGAGTTATTGCCAAAACAATAATTTTTAATACAAATTGCGCCCTCTAACAATTTATCTTGTACCATTGGATACGACAATTGAAGGTACTTACCTTTTTCTTCCAAACAAGCTTAAATTAAGTAAAATCGTCGTTTAGAAGTTACAGCGATTTTAATGTTTACACTTTCACTTGATAAGAGTGGGAGAAGCTATTGAAAGTGTAAACATTAAAATCGCTGTAACTTCTAAACGACTTATTCGATTTTACTAAATTTCAGCTTGTTTGGAAGTACCTTCAATTGTCGTATCTAATGGTACACGATAGTTTCTAATAAAATTGCTAGAGGGCGCAATTTGTATTAAAATTTGTTTTGGCAATAACACTGAAACAAACAAAGATATCGAACTGCGGTCTTCACATCTTTTCTTGCATTTCATCTACTTTTCGATTATGATGTTATAGTTATACTGTATGATTTGAAAATGATGTAGAATTGTCTAAGCTTTCGAATGATGTAATCAGAGTTATACCTTAATATGGGAATTTTCGGAGAAATTTAGAAT
Organism: Polydrusus pterygomalis; assembly: GCA_963969555.1. NCBI lineage: Eukaryota > Metazoa > Arthropoda > Insecta > Coleoptera > Curculionidae > Polydrusus > Polydrusus pterygomalis. Next base: position 17,897,641 of record OZ018385.1, on the reverse strand, counting down.
TTAAAAAAACAATTTATAATTGTGCCCCCTTGCGGCGAAATGAGGAACTTAAAAGTAATTTCCAGCAATTTCTCTTGACCGCTTTACTCATAAAAAAATCATTCCGAAAGTTGTACGATTAATGGTTTCCGAGATAAAGCCGACGTCCTCGCTTATTTGACCACCCGGTACACGAAATATGTCTAAAATTTTCTGAAGAATCCAAAAATTGAATAACATACAGGGTGTTGCATTTAAAATAAGAAAGTTGGTATTGGGCACGGTTACATGACACACCCTGTATAAAAAGTTTTTATTGAAAAAAATGCGCAACTAGAAATACCAATCGACGTGTCCGAGCGTTTTTTTCGGACACGCCCCCATCTATTTATTATCGAATTTATTCCATTTGGCTGATACACACTGTATATTGATAAAATAAGTAAATATTATTTCTTTTGTATCAGGGAAGGCAGCTGTGACTGTCTAATACTCACCTATTGACGATCTGATGTAAATGCGGCATTAACATGTTCTCGTTTTCCTGAGGGAACAGCGACACACTACCAAAAACCAACTTGAGTAATTTCAGGTAGAGGTTGCTCCTGTCCAAGTTAGAGCCCATCTCCTCCATCCTTGCGAGGAGATATTCCACCAAGACGGTGGCAAATATGGGACTGGTGGCCGGATTTGCTAGCAGAATGTTCGTTATGGGTTGTAAGGTAGGGTTCTGAAAAAACATTGCCAATAAATAATACCTGTCACAAATTCAAACGAAACGTAATAAATTCCTTTTAATATTTAGTATTCGAATTTGTTTTTTAATCGCTTACCTTATAAACCCTTTCTACCAAGTATTCAATTGTCGTAGAAAAGATTTCGTGGAAAGTTTTGGAGTTCATCATTGAAAATACTCCACAAAAATGTTCGAGCACATCCTTTTCGTCCTTATTTTTAACGGCTTGGTTAACCTATAAACAAACGGATAATAATAATAATAATAATAATAATAATAATAATAATAATAAGTTTATTTAAAATTTAATAATATAATAAAAATATGTTTATGTTGTCTTCTATAAACTTATTCTTCAATCCCCTGAAGCTGAGCTTGTCAGGGGCAAATCTTATTTTTTGTTTTAGTATGTAAAATTATAAATCATAAATATGCATTAAAAATCAAGTTTTTTAAAGTAAAAATGTTAATTTATAGTATAAACGCAGCTTTTTTGAAGAAATATATTACCTATAATAAAATTATTAATTTATAATTTTTAAGTAAAAAATATTACTTACATAAATTATTCAGAACAATATCAATTAATTAAAGCATTTCTAAAAATATTTTCAAATTGTCGGTTTTTAATATCCATGTTTTTATTTCGACTTTAAATTTTTTTAATGAAATCATTTTTTTAATTTTTGTTGGTAAATAATCGTTTAAATAAAAACATAAATATTTGAAATTTTTTTTCCTATGGACTTATTTATTTTAGGTTTTATGGTTATTTCATTTTTATGACGCGTATTATTATTATTATGGGTGTAGAGTTAGTTCGCCTCCACGTGGTGCACCCTGGGTAACGCTAAATGAACTAATACAAAGAGGCGCCAGACAATTTTTAGAGTATCTTTGGATCTCCTGGCAAGAGAATCACAGGCGCAACAACAACAACAAGTGTTATTTTTGTTATATACTTAGGTACCTGTGATGTAGCCATACGCTAAATAAATAAATGATTATGGTTTTTAAATTGTATAAGGTTTTTATTTTTAAATATATATATTAAGATGTTATAAATGTAAAGTTTTCTTATGTTCACCTTTTTTGTTTCTGAATATAAATAAAAACATAAATAAATAATTTATGTTTTTATTTAAACGATTATTTACCAACAAAAATTAAAAAATTGATTTCATTAAAAAAATTTAAAGTCGAAATAAAAACATGGATATTAAAAACAGACAATATGAAAATATTTTTAGAAATGCTTTAATTAATTAATATTGTTCTGAATAATTTATGTAAGTAATATTTTTTACTTAAAAATTATAAATTAATAATTTTATTATAGGTAATATATTTCTTCAAAAAAGCTACGTTTATACTATAAATTAACATTTTTACATTAAAAAACTTGATTTTTAATGCATATTTATGATTTTACATACTAAAACCAAAAATAAGATTTGCCCCTAACAAGCTCAGCTTCAGGGGATTGAAGAATAAGTTTATCGAAGACAACATAAACATATTTATTATATTATTAAATTTTAAATAAACTTATTATTATTATTATTAATTCTTTTGAAGGATAAAGATAATCTTTATTGAATATAATTTTTAGAAACCTTTTTTGTAGTATTTCTAATTTTTTAACTAAAGTTCTATTTATTCCTCCCCAACCTAAAATTCCGTAATTTAAGGGTATGGTCCGAATATCACCACCAGTAACCACGGTTAACCTCGACAAATGACAGATCAACCATAAAAATCCGGTTATATTCGGGACGAAAAATCACCATGTTCGTTAAAATCATAACCTTTAATTTTGAAAAGTTCACGACAGACTGATAATTTACAGAAATGCTAAATACACTTACTTATAATTTCATTGAGATTCATTCTCTTAATAAATTACCAACCATCGGCCAAATATTTTGAAATTAAATTCATAACAATATTTTATAATGACAAGTGACAGGAGAAACCACTTGTAACCGGCGTTTAAAGCCGGTGAGCATTTTGACATTTGGGTGACGTCATATTCGAAAACCGTGTTCCAAAATAAACCTTTTTTTTTGGTTACCGCTATCATTTGGTTAAATACGGAACGCTAAACCACGACACTAGTTACTTTCGGACCATACCCTAAATAAGTTTTAACTAACTTGTAATATATTATTTCCATGTCTTACATTTAAAATTTTTTTAATGATTTTAAAAATCCGTAGTAAACTTCTTAATTTTTTAATTAAGTATTCTAAGTAAAAATTCCAATTTAATTTACTATCAAAAATAATTCCTAAATATTTTATTTTATTAACTTTGAATGTCTTCATTTATTTGAATACTATTCATATTTCCTGGTAGGTTATTTAGATTTAAAGTAAAAGGAATATAGGTAATTTGTTTTATTAAAATTAATTGTTAACAAATTGTTATCAAATCAATTTTTTATAATTTTAAAATCTTTTTTAATTTTATTATTTAAGTTTCCCCAATTTGTATCGGTATAAAAAATTGTAGTATTATCTGCAAAACTATGAATTTGTTCATCTCAATTTATACTAAATAAGTCGTTAATATAAATATTAAAAAATAATGTTCCTAAAATTGTTCCCTGAGGAACACCATACTTAAATACTTTTGGATAGCTTTTTTCTTTATCTATTATAAGTTGGTCTATTTTTCAGAAAATTTTTAATTAATTCTAATTGCTTTCCTCTGAATCCAATATTTTCAAACTTTTTTAACAGTAAATTATGATAATAATTGTAATAATAATAATAATAATAATAAATTAATGATCTATCTGGTTTCATCGTCGTTGGAAACTACCATTTTCTCTGACAAAAACTCTACATATCTAGAGTTGGGCAAGGTCAATTGACCATGACCTATTTGACCGGTCAAATTCGGTCAAAATATATCTATTTTATTTTATTATTTATGCATTTGTGATCTGTCCAGATTACCTCCGAACAAACCCGAACAAACCCAAGATAATGTTTAGTGTATCGTTATAGCGCCGTTATTAAAGAAAACAATAACACCTGATTCTGGGAATCCCAATAGTCGGCCTCGTTTATAATGAAGGAAAAGGGAATAGAGAAGTTATTGTTATTCTCTTTTTATACCATTTTCATAGACATTTCCTTCTCAGTCTATTTATTTTCATTTCGTATTTGCCAGAGTTAGGGTTTGCACTTGCATTGCATTTTTGTGAACTAACGACGCGACGTCGCATTTACGATGAGTTTGGGGAAGTCCAAAACCAAAATTTGGAATTGTTTTACCGAACTAAGAGAAGAAAACAAAGTAAAAGGGAAATGTATCTACTGTGGAGCAACTATTAAGATATACACTTATAGAATGTGTACCTGGATGGACCTAACTATATCATATATTTGACCACCCTGTATAAAAATTAGGTATGGCAATAGACTTTTCAGAACAAGCAAAACTTGTTATAAAAAATTATTTTTTAGGTTCATCCACTGCATTTTTTAATTTTAATTTATTTCAGTCAATTGACCGGTCAATTGACAAAAAACAATTTGACCGGTCAAATCCACAACTATAATCTATAAATAAAATTTCTTACCCTCGGATTTGGCGCGCCAGGTTGCGGTCCAATATTCAACGTGTAAATATCCAACGCTTTCAAAGCCCATTTCACCAGCCTAACAAACACGAGCGTCTCGTGAGGCTGGAAGTGTTTGGTTTGCGCCAGTGTTTGTCCTGTGGCAGTTTTGCAGGCCGAACAACCCCATGTGATTGTTTTAACTCCACAAACCTAGAACAGTTTTTCGTTAATTTACGTCGACAGATACTACAAACTTTTACTTGTTTTACAGCATTGTTTTTATATAAAAAAAAAACACCTTTTAAGATCTAATAAATTCTTGACGTTGCAAGGTCTCTATGTCTATGACTGTGCCATTTTTATTATAATCGCGGGTCCTTACCATAGACAATTTACCTTTAGATAAACAAACAATAATCACGAATGTGGCAGTTTTATGGCCTCGCGCATGTAAACAAAACTGGGAACTATTAGACATGCGCACTGCAACATTATCGTTTGACGAATGGGAAATAGACAGGTCCGGGCTTTAAAATTTAAATTCTTGCTTTCTTCTCAATTTTTGATCAAGTTGGGAAAAAAGGTAGTGATTTCTGGCATTTTTAGTAGTAGCAGATTTTAAGGATAGAAAATTGTTTTTAAGGTTTTGTTTATAAAATTTGTTTAAAAACGATTCGTCGTAGTGTTTTTACTTCGAAAAGGAAGAGAACAAGAACAAGTGAATTAAACTAGTTATATAAAATCGAATATAAAAACAAACAAAACCAGCAAAATAACCAATCTACGGTGTTATCGCGTACCTAACCTCAAGTCAAATATTAGTTGCTATATAACTTGTTTTGATTTTTACAATTTGGCAAAAACTTGGGTACGTGTAAAACATTTTCAAACAACATTTCTTGTTCAAGAATTTGAAACGTGTTTGCCCGAGAACTTGACCCGTGGAATACTGGCTTTATTAAAAGCTTAATGTCGGGGTGTACAGATTTTAACCAATCAGCAACTTTGACAGCATTAATTTTCTCACAATCAGACACAATTCACTAAACTACACAAAAACTAGAAATCCGTAAATATTAAACGCCCACAATCCACAATAGCTAAGAAAACTGCAAGGAATCCACAAAGAAACCTTAAAACACAACAACAAAAATGGCGGCCGAGTCGGTTCTGGAGTGTATTTTGAGCATGTAACTTTTGTTTGCGCAGGAGATAAGCTGTACGTATCTAAAGGTAAATTGTCTATGGTCCAAACACAATTTTATTTATAATATCTCCACGTAAGCCTTTAAGAGTTCTGGTACCGCCCGTTCTGTGGCGTATGCGGAAAAAAGAGTCGGGTACAACCTGTGAACCCGAGAGAAAGTATTCGCTCTCGTCATATAGTAGTGACGAGTAATTTTATTTTATCACCCGCACAGTTGAAGTAGAAAAGGGAACCAAGAATTCTCCACTATAAGCAGGCCTGTTAGAAACCATCCAAGTAAGGTAAGGATTTTTAAAGGCCCGTCTTTTTTTTAATATTTTTATTTGGATTGTCCATTTTCTCACCAACTTGAGTATTGAAGGCTTTAACTCTCAAAATGTCTTGATTCCAAACTAACTTTTACAGTTCATTACATTGAAAGTGACAACATAATAATAACCATAAAAAAATGGAAAATAATAACCATAAAAAAAATAGTATAAACAATTTAATTTAGTAAAAAATAACTCTTTAATTGTTTTTTAAAAGTTGCCAATTTTTTAATTTTTCTGATATTTTTTGGAAGATTGTTATATTTTATTATTCCGTCATATAAAAGCGATTTTTTCCGAAATTACTTTTTACTGGTATAGTTTGATCATGTAGTGTCTTATTCCCCTGAAGTGTTATGTGTGATTTTTTTTCTTTTAAAATAATAGAGTGAAGTAGAATACAAATTTTTTAATTTATAAATGTTTTGAACGTGTAAATACCCTTTCGGTCTATATAGCTTATCAGTTGGTTCTAAATGTGGTAATTTGTGTATACATTTAATAACTTTATTTTGCAATTTTTGTAATGGTTTTAAGTTTGATAAATAAGCAGATCCCCATGCAGAAGTTAAGTATTGTAATTTTGAATATATTAATGAAAAATATATATTTTTTAAGTATTTCAAAGGAATGAAATATCTAGCTCTGTACAAAACAGGTACCAAAGGAGATATCGAGTTGATAAAATACTGGATATGGCATTTTAATTTAAATTTTCGTCTAAAACTAATCCTAAAAATTTTGTCGTTTTTCAATATTGAACATTTTTATTATTCAATGTTAAGGGGTTAATGATGAAATTTATTTTATTTTTAGTTATAAACATAAAAGAAGATTTTGTAAAATTTAACGAAAGTTTATTTGATTGAAGCCAAGAAAGAAGTATTTTTAAATCATTATTAATATCAAAATACATTTCTGCAAGAGTTTCAACAAAATAAATAATTGTTGTATCATCTGCAAATAGCTTTGTATTGCCCTTTAAGTTCAATTTGGAAACAGAATTAATGTAAATTAAGAATAATAACGGACCTAATATTGATCCTTGTGGAACTCCACATATTATTTCTTTTTCCGAACTTTTTCTTTCCCCAATGAACAAATTGTTTACGATATCTTAAATAACTTTGAAGTAGTTTCTGTGTATTTCCCCTTATCCCAATACTGTATAATTTTCTTAATAAAATATTATGGTTTAAGGTGTCAAAAGCCTTACACAGATCTAAGGATAGTATACAGTTAAAGTTTTTTTTTTAAATTTGATAAATAAGCATATCCCATACAGAAGCTACAGAAGTGTGTTATGTTTGATTTTTTTTCTTTATTACTCCAATCTTTACAAAATAAGTAACATAGATGGTTGTATGGTTGCATTTAATTGTTTTAGATTTGTCGTCGTGCGTCCTCCCAAATTGGTAAAAAAATTTCATGGATGGTTTCTCTCGGTTTCATTTCTCTATAATCTTACCAATGTTCTCACTAAGCTTCTATAATCAGCTACGTTGTAATTGTTAGCCGGTTGGCTACTGAATCTCGACTTTAAATCCTTCTCGTTTGTTTGGGTCGAACTTAGGCTCTCTAACGTCTCAGCTGGCTCTACTTTAACCTGGAAATAATAAGGTTAATCTTATAAGTTTAAAAATATTTCCTCTACATATTATCCACGTTTCCATCGCCACTTTGCCATTAAATTTCAATCTATACTTATACAGTGTTACAAAACATTCCATTCATCAAAAATATTTTTTTACAATCATACACACTTCCAAAGTTTCGGATACGGCAGAAGGAGATGGCTTAAAGAAATGGCTTGAAAAAATGGCAACACTGTAAACTGTGTAAACTCGTTATTCTTACAGTGTATTGGAATGTGTTTTTCTTAGGACCAAAAACAATCCATGTATTTTGGAACATTTACTTAAAATACAGAAGTATCTACATCATTGCTTTTAAGCTGAAACGAAACATAACCTGAATAACCTCAAAACCGAAATATTACTTCGGGGTTAGAATAGTCATGTTTCTTACACACCACGTACTGGCGAATCATTGTAAATAATAAATAGCACTAAATAGTTTTATTTCGAAAAAATACTACAAATTTATCGAAAAACGCAATTGATCACAAACACAGCTCATCGACACTGTAACGTTAGATATATTAAAAATAGGAAAAACGTCAGTCCGTACAGCTTTTTCACAGTAATTTCCATAAAACATTATAATTTGATATCATCAGGAAATAACTTGACTAGTAGAAAATTTAAAAAACACACATACAGGGTTAGTTGAAATAATCGGAACGGCTAATTTTCTTCAAACTACCAAGGCTAAATCAATGAATTTTGGTACAGGTGGAAAACTTAAAAAATTGAATTGAAAATTGACAATTGCGACGTTGCCAGCATTTTAGTTTTTTCTGTAACTCAAGGCATGTTTTTTTTTCAAATGTACCACTACTCTTTTTTTATTGAATTCGATTCCTCCCATCAACATTACCATTTCCTGATAGTCTCAAATAGTTTTATGGGAAAAAAAGTAAATTAGTTACAACTCTAACTCTAAAAAAATCCAATCTATTTCCATTTAAAAACGTTTCAAATAATGTAAAAAGGAAGGTTGGTAGACATAATGTATACCTAATAGTATCGATAACGATAATAACAACAAACAACTACTAACAATAACATAGCTAGTAATTAGTAAGAATATTATAAAGTCCGTCCAGCGAATGAATTCACATATCGGATTAAGGTTGCATAAATTAAATAACCCCTGGCACCTGCAAATTCCAGTAACCCTCAATAAGAAATCTATTATATCAATTAAATGCATAATGTACAGGTAGTGACTGGGACTGGGGATTTTTTTGTATTTTATTTGTCGATTTCTCTTCAAAGAAAATGAAACACTTCATTTTGGGTAATTCTAATAAATATACTCGATAAGTATTTATTAGGTGTAATTAAATGTATTTATTAGGTGTAATTAAGATACACACTGCTGGTAAGGATAGGTCATAAGGTCATACATAGTGGACTCCCTAGCGGGAAAATACTGTCACGAGGTATTACCTTTGCCTTCATACCATTGTGATTTTAATGCTATTGAATTAGTGTGGGAAATTTGCAAAAACTACTATGACAAGCATGCATGTTAAACAACTAATGAAGAAAGCATTTGAAATTTATGGAATGAAGCTTTAAAACAGATTAAACCAGAGACTTAGTCAAAATGTATTGACCACGTGGAAAAATTGATTCAAGATACTTTCGATTCTGATTGATGAAATAAGGCCAATTATTATAACTTCTAATAGTGACAGTGACAACAGTGATTATAGTGATAGTGAATATATTGATGATTGATAACCCCATATAGGACGCAAAATAATATATAAATCGCCAAATGTTGTAAGTTTGAAAATGTTTAAAAGCCAGCTCCAGCTATTTTTAATTTCTAAATGTTATTATAGATTGAATAAATATGTGTCTATAGATGCCTAGATTTAGGTTTTAGTTTATAAGTATTGATTTGTCAAGCATTCCTATACAATTTACATTCTGTCAGACAGGAAAATTGGAAATAAATAAATTTAAAAAATAAATGTACCTACCTACTATGTAATAAAATTATTATTATTATTATTATAATTATTATTATTATTATTATAAAAATATTACACAATTCAATAAGTACAAAATAAATAAATAATTGCAATGGAAATTTTAATTACGGCCCATGTAGCTAAAAGTAGTTAAAATTGTTTGAGGACCGCTGTCTATTTTATTGTAGACTAATTTTGACCATAATCGGTTTATGGCAAATGTGAATTCACTCGCCGGACGGACTTTAGTACACTACATTAATTTGATTGAGTAATAGATGTGTTTTGGACTTCCATTGCCTTTAGTTTATCATATCACAACGTTTCAACTGGTAAGTATCTCCAGTCGTCTTCAGGTGAATACTAAACAAGTTACAAAGCTACGAGCCTATTTATACTACCTAGGGGGGGCGGAGCTAGTGACGAATTCGGGTGCAGTCGAATTTGTTTGGGTTAGATCTAGGGAAATCAACAGAAATTCGTCATCATTGATTTCTGTTAAAACGATTTCTGATCAGGACAAAATGTAAACAAGGGGGTATTATTATTATTAGTGATGTAAATTTTAAAAAAAAGTTCCGTTTTTTTTAAAAAAAAAACGTGTTTTTAAAAAAAACAATGCGGCTGGTTTTTTTTTTAAATGTTTTTTTTCAGAATCATTGTTTTTGCTTTATAGAAAAGAGTAAACTTTTTTTTAATGTAATAATTTTATAAAATATAATAAAATAACTGTTAACTGTTGCCGCATCTACATATATCAAATAAAAGCGATCTGTTATGTTTACTTATTTTTATTTTTAAGAAAAAGGGTTTTCCCTGAAAATAGTTCCGGCTCCTGCAGATGACGACAGAAGGCGCTGTAGTTTGCTTTATTGCGCAAATGCATCTCATGAAAGAAAACATTGTTTTGCTGGTTGCTGGAATCCTTAACCTTAACAGTAGCTGTCGCTGTCGTATGATGATTTTTAATAATTTTATTAGAAATATAAAATCTCCCATTTTTCTTGTGTATTTATTTTGGTCCAACCGGGCACAACGCACAATCAATAAATATGTTTTTCTAATTTGGTATCATAACAAGTCTATTACGAAACGCATTGAAGCTATTTCGATACGCGTTTTTTCTTTATTTGATGTTGGTAACATTTAAATGTTTTATTTCATTGACTTGCGCGGCCTTTGTGATTTACAAGAAAACCCATTTTTTGCAGAGGAAAAATAGCTTGATAACCTACTTTTTATTCTGTGTGGATAACAGTCATGTATGTTGGTTGCATAAATCTAAAAATCAATCTTTTGTAGATGCTTCAAGGTATCATTTTCTGCCAAATCCTATCCAAAATACAATCTACTAACCTTCTAATGTCGATTTTAACTTCAACTTTATTTGAATTTTCCATCTTCCCTATACTAAATTGCAATGCCGTGACGAAAAATCACGTCTTTTGAAATTCGAAAAAAAGTAACAAAATTGCCCGAATTTCCGAACGCTCTATATATGTACCGAATGTACAAGGATCACACAACGTAGTCCGTCCAATTTCAAATCTCATATCGCTAAAATAACTTTAGAATCTCGTGGTGAAAATGGGTCAATAAATCAAAAAATGACAGTTCGCAAAATAATTTTTGTTGTCCAGAGGCTACTATGATAAAAAATTGTATTACCAACATAAAATTTAGACATACAAATTTACAAAATTTGAAGGATTTATTTTCTTTTTAAATATGTGTTTTTTATTGAAAAAACTACAAATTAGAAAAAAAATAGTATAACGTACGTGTTATATAAAGCAGTTTTAAGCACATGTCCCGTTATAAAACTCGCCGCAAGCGGCTCGTTTTTTAACATGGACGCGTGCTATAAAATGATGCTTTATAAAACGTGTACGTTAATATACTATTATTTATTTTTTTCATAAAAAACAAAAAAATAATTTATTTTTTAAATAATATGATTTTTTTTTTAATTTGAAAAAAAAATGTTTTGTTTTTTTTACATTACTAATTATTATATATTACATGTCAGTGATTTGAGTAAATTCGGATATACAGGGTGTCCGGAAAAAGGACGTCAAAACCATACAGTCTTGAAGCAAAAATAATATGACTTTTATAATTCTATTTTTCATTTTTGACCCTCATGTTCGATATACAGGGTACGAAGTTTGAAATTAAAAACTAATTTTCTTGAATAATTCGAGTATTTAATAAGATATTAATTTCCAATTTGGTACATTGCTTCAGCATGAACAGTTACATCTTTTGAAAAAAACAATTGTCAAATATTCAAAATAGGAGGGTCCAGTACCGGCTGACCTCCCCCTTTTTTTTAGTACGTGCGCCAGTGACTTCCAAACTATATTATTTTTTTTCTCTTGTAAAATGATGAGTTTTGGAGATAATTTGAAAAGTATGGATCTTTAACTGATCCCAACGCGGCTTATGCAAATCTCATAATTTTCAAATGGTAAATCAAGTCAGTCGTTGTGGCATTACCATGGATACAAGATATAATTAAGTGAAACTTTGCAATGGGTGACAATACCGAAAGCAAAAAACCTTTGCTCTGGCTCTATCCATGGTAATGCCGCAACAGGTGACTTGATTTAGCACTTGAAAATTATAATCCGCGTTAGCATCAGTTAGGGACTCATACTTTTCAAATTATCTCCAAAACGCATCATTTTATCGAAATTTGGGTTGAGATATTCCCTACAAAATTATATTCTTTTGATGCTCTTAGTCGAAGATTTACTCTTAAAGCTGTCTCGACAGGATGTTCTCTTAGAAAGTTGACAAGCTCGGTATCTTCATCCTCCGTTGAGATCTTCCTTCAACCGAAACCTGGGTTTCCCTTCATTTCCCACTATTTCCCAATTTTTTTCTTGCATGATATCATTGCATTTTTGCTTAAAGCTAGGTATCCTGTCCCCCAATGTGGTGTGTTTGAAAGTAAAAAAAAACAAGGTCCAATTTCTTACCTCAACCGCACTTGGTTGTGACGAAGGTCCAGGAGGCTCTTGTTTCTTCTGTTCACTACGTGCTATCAGAATGGGCAGCTGGATCTTTGCGATTGTTTTAAACTTGAGGACAAACACCTCCAACATTCGCATTAGAAGTTCTCTGCCTTCGTTGCTAAACGATAAAAATGTATTAATTAATAAAATTTTAAACTAAAAAAAATAGCATTGCAAAAGGACACTTATAAATGAAAAGATGTGTTTTTCTTGCTGTATAGTCGTTAATAAAATTTAACAGCAACTTGCATACTTATAATAACAGTGTGAATTTGTAACTTGGAATAAATTCAGCAAATCCAGCACAGTTTTTTTTTTGGAAAAATGCTTGGGCACGTGTTGTAACATTTCAAGTTGTAGTATGTTTTATACAAAAAAAAATATTGACACAGTGCGTCCCAACTTAGATATATGACCATATCGATATTTCTTTTAAAATAGCAACACTAGTTTTTATTAACTATTTTTAAAGTATATACCGTGCGAGCAAAAATGATTTGCATCAAAGAGGGCCTTGCATCTAAGGACGTAATGCTTAGCCGTAGAGCTTAATACCTGTTGGGTGCCAGTAACTACCTGAATTAACAATCAATCAGTTATTCCGTCATCTTCGACAGTCGTTACAAATTGGATGCATCGCTAATTTTTCCAATTTCTTGAACAATTCACACAATGGGCTTTACGGAACAGCACAAAACATTCATGGTTGAAGCGTATTTTCGAAACGGGGTTTGAGTAAATGGTGAGTGGCAATACAATCCGGGTTTGTGCATGGACGATTTTCACGAACATTTTCCTAGCGTTGCTTTTATTGCTGGGGATTTTTATCATTGCCTGAAAAGAACCGGGGGAAACAGGTTCTATACAACACAGCACCATCTGTAAGAACAGAAGAACTTGTTGCAAACGTTCGTGAAATAATTATAAAGTGCAAGTATTCCAAAAAATACAAGCCGCAGATTTTGAAAGACGCAGGAATTACTCTCAATGGTTTACCCAAAATTTATTGGAAAGAAATGATTTATTAGACCTGACATTTTTTTCGGATGAAGCCTGGTTCCACCTCTCCGGTTATGTGAATTCTCGGAATACACGCATGTGGAGTAGTGAAAACTCACATTTTTTGTAGAGTCCACATTGCACCTTCAAAGAATTGGTGTCTTGTTAGCTGTTTCCCGAAGAAGAATTGTTGGTCCTATTTTTTTCCATGACACAGTTACAGCACAGCGGTATAGAGACAATATTTTGAATTCATTTGTGGAGCAATTACTTGACGACGAACTACGTTTTGGATATTTTCAACAGGACGGTGCAACCGCCCGATCAGACATTGAATTCCCACCTAGATCACCTTGTTTAACGGTTATAGATTACTTCGTTTTTCCTCATTTAAAGAACACTATTTTTAAAACACCAGTTGCAAATTTAGAACACTTACAAGAAAGAATTATCTAAGAATGTGGTAACATTTCTCCAGAGATGCTGGTCAACACTTTCGAAAATATGAAGAGACGTGTGAATTTATGCTTGGGGCAATTTCAGCAATTTATGTAATTATTTTTCTTTTTCTTTCCGTATATTCCGAGGTATATTCTTACTTTGTTAATTTTGTAAACAACAAAAATAAATTTGTATTTGTCTAATAAATCATTTCCTTCCAATAAATTTTCGGTAAACCATTGAGAGTAATTTTTGCGTCTTTCAAATTTGCGGCTTGTATTTTTTGGAATACTTGCACCTTATAAGGAAATAAATTTAGCTGCTTCTTAAGAATAGTCCTGCATGTTCCATAAGATCTTTCCACTTCTTGGGACAGGCGTCTTATACAATTGGTTGGCGTATTTTGCATTATTTCACGAACGTTTGCAACAAGTTCTTCTGGTCTTACAGATGGTCTTCCTGCCCCTTTTTTTGTGTTGTATAAAACCTGTTTTCCTAAACATATCCACGGTTCTTTTCAGGCAATGATAAAAATCCCCAGCAGTAAAAGCAACGTTAGGAAAATGTTCGTGAAAATCGTCCATGCACAAACCAGGATTGTATTGCCACTTACCATTTACTCTAACCCCGTTTCGAAAATACGCTTCAACCATGAATGTTTTGTGCTGTTCCGTAAAGCCCATTGTGTGAATTGTTCAAGAAATTGGAAAAATTAGCGATGAATCAAATTACTTGTAACGACTGTCACGATGACGGAATAACTGATTGATTGTTAATTCAGGTAGTTACTCCCAAGTAGCACAAATATGCTTCAGACAGTTCTATACATTGTTATATAACAATTTGTAATATAACTATGATATTTTAAAAGTCCTCTGTAAACCATTATATGACTCTTAGAAACACGGAAAAGGCCCAGATTATAAAACAGTTTCATTTATTAGAAGTTTTGTTAGGTTCACATAAAATAATTACAATACACTTTTGGGTATTTTATGTAACGTTTATATAATCCATTTTATAAGAAATAATTAAATATTTTATAACTATAGCAAATAACCTCTCATAGATACTAATAAGATATTAATAAAATTGTTTTATAACCGGCTTAAAAATATTTTAACAATAACCATTTTGGACCGATTAAAATATTTTTATTATATTGTGTTTATATTTTAGTCGTGTAGTTATTACGAATAAAATTTCAATATATTTACCTAATATGTCAACTTATACAAGAGATAGCATAGACTTGAAACATGGCGACAATAGAAACTTACAGCAGTTTGCACGAAAAAGATTTTCAAGTCGAATGCTTTCCCACGGCCAAATTTCTCTGCCAGGCTGATTTTACTGATATAGCATATCCATATTTTTAAGTAAATTTTTACGGGCCTTCATTTAATTAAACATTTTGTTATTGAAGATATTTTAAAAATATTTTTAAAAGTTAAATAATAATTTATAAAGTTGAAAATCGACATCTTTTTTACTTGCAATGTTATTGGTCAAACGTTTTTCTTATTAAAATGACTACTTTAAGAGATATTTAAATATTTTATTTGATTAATATTATTTCGCCAACATGGCCGATTAAAAGTAGTTTTTAAAACATGGCGTCAACTCTAACAAATCACTTTATCGTTCCAAGCACACTTATAAAACAAATATATTATATTAATTGTTATATTATGCCTTTTTACATGACAAAATTGTTTTATTATTTAAAACGGCGCAGCATCACGTGGTAAAATTATTGTGGTTCTCGCAATGTTGCCATGTTTTTGCAAAATATTGATTTTTTGTAGCTATAGGTATACTGATTCGCCTGTGTTGAATGTTTTTGTAAAAGTCATTCTTTATTTTTATTATTATCATGATTAGTATTATTATTATTATCGTTTTGGGTACCTTTTTGCTATAATTCAAATATTTTCTTATAATTTTTGCGTGTAACCTTAAAGAACCATTGCTTACTTTTATTAAAATAATTGTGCCTTGAAAAATAAAAGTGATTTGGTGAAGCATTCTAGTCCTTTCTATTTAATGTTCCTATTTTAATATATTTGCTTCAAGAAATTAAGAATACTTTTAAGTAGACTTGCAGATTTTATTTTTATTCCGACAATGCTGTATGGCCGGCCAGTCATTCTCGGCCGTGGTGTTAGTAAGTGGCGCAAGGTAGCGTGACAGTAGATTAATTTCAAATAATGGCGACACTAATAAATTGATAATATGATAGTTTTGTTGTATAGGGCTCACTTTAGGCATCTTATTCGATACTATTATCGTATACGCTATTATGGTAACCGGTTCTATATAATCTTTTCATTAAGAAATTAAATCTAGTAGCCCATACTTTCATTTTTTTATTAGCTTCAATATTTTTGTTGATCTCAGTTAACTCTAAAGAATTTTCTTCATCGTCGCTCGATTCTACGGTATAATAAACAGAGTCAAAACATTGAATGTATTCTTTACTATGGGCTATGGGCTCATATTCTTGCTCGGATGAAGAATCGTAAAGCATTTTACCCAAATCAATCCTGTCTGTTATCTGTGCTGTTGTGTTTACACGTTGTACATTTGCATTTAAAATTCTTTGATAGTTATCTCTAACCTTTTTCTTAAAGTTTCCACTTTGTCTTATTTTTTTTCCAGTGGGAAATTGGCCGACTGCTTAAGCTTGACATTGTTTACAAATTATAAATAGATACACTGACTGATCATATCAACTGATGTGGACGTAAAAAGTTAGGTTAGTACGGGAAGTGCTATAAATATTATATAAGGTTCACTAAATAATGATTTTGCATTTACAAAAGCATTTTTATATTTTAAATGCTTTTTAACTATTTCATTACGTTTTATTAAATAACCATTATAAAATAGTCGTTTAAGAGTAGCCGTAGTTGCTTAATTGTCGTCAAGATCAAATTGTTTTATAAATAAGTTTCCGCTACTGCTATATAATCTAACAATAAAGCTTCTATAAAATTAAAGTGAATGTTTTTATAGTTGCTTTATAAACTGTTTAAAATTACCCTTACAAAATAAGTATAAAATATATCTATCTTAAGCGAAAAGAGTTGTATAAGTTTTGTTACATACATGTTTCTAAGCAATCTGGTTTCTGTACTTTTAAAACTGTTTTAATAATTAACGTTATAAACACCTATATTACAAACTTATAAAGTAATTTTGGTTATACAGCAAGTTAGTGTTGATGGCAAGTGTTAAATAATAATTCAGTGTATTTAAAAGCTCTAATAAATCCGATATAAAACAATTTAGTCAAATAGTAAGATTATTGTGCTACTTGGGCTGACACCCAACAGGTATTAAGCTCTACGGCTAAGCATTACGTCCTTAGATGCAAGGCCCTCTTTGATGCAAATAGTTTTTGTTCGCACGGTACTTCTTAAGAATAGTCCTGCATGTTCCATAAGATCTTCCCACTTCTTGGGACAGGCGTCTTATACAATTGGTTGGCGTATTTTGCATTATTTCACGAACGTTTGCAACAAGTTCTTCTGGTCTTACAGAAGTGGAAGTGTTTTTTTTTTCATTATTAGGCTTCCGCGGTATTCGGCCGAATACCGAATACAAAAACAATGGCCGAATACTGAATAGTAGCCGAATATTCGTGATATCTCTAGTTAAGAGCCCGAATAAGACATGGGAGTGGGTTAATTTCTCCCTCAAGTAATTAGAAATTCCCTAATGGACAACATTTTGAATATTGACGGAAGGGAATAATAAAGGATGAATAGAATGTTTTTTTTTAAATTAATTTAATTTTTATTTGTTTTATATCTTGAAAAGGACTAGGAGTAAAAATTTGAAATATGGTACTAATGTATGTATAATAATATGTGTAAAAACAATCAATTGTCATATCTCTAAATGCTGTGTCCACGCATTTTTCCAAAAAAAAAGCACTGGATTTACTGAATTTATTCCAAGTTATGGACCCTGTATTAAAAGTTAGATATATTGTACCTCTTTTCAGCTTCCGACTTGATCCTAATACAGTCCACCAAATTCAACAGCAACTTGCACGACATAGTCTGTATCGTTGTCGCCAAGCTGTCGTCGTGCACGTTCTTACTAAACAAATGAACGGCTCTAGTGAGATCCGACAGGGGGAGCTGCTGTCGCACGTGATGCACTAAATCGGCCAACGTGGAGTACGCGAGGGGGCGTAGGGATTCGTGGGTCGTCCAGCCGCGGCCGAGGAGCACGTCTTCGTCGAAAAGGCGTTCCATGTGCGGGACAAATTCTAGAAATTAAATATGTTATAGTGGAGCCTAAGCTTTTTTATATTTATAAACTCGTATACACTATTGGCAAAATCGAATCGGGGGTGCGAAATCTTTAATGCAACCAAGAGAGAAGGCAGATACGGGCAAAGCCTTCAGTTAAAAATAGACACCTAACAACCACTCTTACATTTCTACTGAAAGGGAGGATATGTGTGTGGTGTGGCCGAGCCTTTGCCCGTGAACGTAAACCCATTCAAATTTAATAACAAAGGAGCTTCGATGGAGCGAGCGTCTGATGTTTTTTGTCGTGCGATATTTTTACGATGCTATCATTTTTATATCATGTTTTTCGCTGTTTCATTTGACAATACAACAGCGGTATAAAAGTTAATGTTATTGATTAGCCTTAAACCTAAAAACGAAATAAAACTAATCTTCTAAGAAAATATTGATAATCAAAAAAAATTAATACTATTTATTATTATTATTATTTTATTAAATTTATTATTATTATTTTATTAAATATAAATCACCACAAAACATAAAATCATGTTACTCCGTCACTGGAATCATTGGTTCTATCAAGGTCTATCGCTTCGTGAATTTACTTTAAACGATTGGTATTATTTTATATGTGAAAAAATATAAACAGTGTATGTATCAGAACAAATATTCAAGTTAATGTTCACAGCAGTAAAAAATCCTATTAACTATCCTTAGATCTGTGTAAGGCTTTTGACGCTGTAAACCATGATATTGATTTTATTAATGATTATTATATTGTCACTTTCGATGTAGTGAACTATAAAAGTTATTTTGGAATCAGAGCTGTGGGTAATTGAACTAAAATAATTGAAAATCGTGTTCAATAACTTTTTAGTAATTGAATTACTTTTTGAAAATAGTAATTGTAATTGATTTTCCAATTACTGTGATAAAGTAATTATAATTGGTAATTAGTTTTAAGAAATCTAAGGTAATTAAAGTACTTAAAAGTAATTCAATTATTTTAAAAAGTAATTAAATTACTCCCAAATAATTCAATTACATAAAAAGTAATTTAATTACTCCCAAATAATTCAATTACTTAAAATAAGGGTAATTGAGTTACTCCCAAATAATTCAATTACATAAAAAGTAATTTAATTACTTCCGAATAATTCAATTAAATGAAGAGTAATTGAATTACTTCAAAATAATTCAATTTCTTTAAAAATTTTCATAATTCCTTTACTCTAGAAAGAATTTTTTATTTTATTTTCCCTAATATTACGTTTGCTTTATTTCAACAAATAAATCATATTACATAAAAAAGACAGTTGTTATTATTGGTCAACTTGTTAAAGGTAAGTAGGTACTTATCAAAATTAGGAGATCAAGTTCAACTATAAAATTCAAATTTTTTTTAAATTTCTTTCTATAATAAAGTGTGATAGTTGGACCTTCTACTCTTAAAAAAAAGAATACCTTACCTATACAACTCTTTTTTTGTAAAATGTAAAAAAAGTAATTCCATTTGCTCATATACTAATTCAATTTTAAAAGTGTAATTCAATTACCAAACTGTAATTCAATTATCAAAATGTAATTGAATTACCAAAATATAATTCAATTACTTATCAAAATGTAATTGAATTACCAAAATATAATTCAATTACTTACCAAAATGTAATTAAATTACTCAGAGCAATTTATTTGCCAAAAAAGTGCCTATCATTTATAAATTCAGACTAATTCAATTTAGGGTAGTTCGACTACTATAAAGTAATTGAATTAGTATAAAAATAATTGAATTAAAGCCAGTAATTCGAATGCGGTAATTGATTAAGGAATCAATTACTTTTAGTGGGTAATTGGTAATTTAAATATTTTTATCATACTGTTAGTAATTGGTAATTGTAATTGATGTCTTTTTCGAAGGGTAATGGGTAATTGTAATTAAATTACTTTTTAAGAGTAATTGCGACAGCTCTATTTGGAATAAAGGCATTTTAAAAGTAAAGTTAAAGAACTTACTATTTCTTAATTCAGTAGCCAAAATATGCCTTGCAGCTATCAGCAGTTCTCTTCTTAGATGCGCCACTTCCATTGGACATAGAGTCAGCAGACCTAACATGCCTTGCACCATCATTTGAGAATGATTTTTAACCTAAAAAAATTTTTAATTTAATAATACTGGCCTGCGACAAAACCTCACTTTTAAAGGCAAATTATCATTTTTCGTTCATGTTTATGAGTACAATTCAGAAAAAATATCAGTTTTTTTCCATCACGTTAAATACAATTTAGTACAACTGTAAGTATGTTGTCGAGACGCATAGACTAGTAGTGATAAAAGCAAAATGGACGTCGGAATCGTAGGTACTCAAATTTAGTAAAAAAAAATCTACCACAGCACTGTGTGTGTGTGTATAATTTTCAATGGCACTGGAAAACTGCCAACAGGCCAGACAATTTTTGTAGGTTATCTACCTAATATTGTAATTTTTTTCCGTTGGTCTTGATTATGGAGAACTATAGGGTAGGAGGCCGATCGACAATGGCAGCATTTTCAAATTCTGTCCCGGTTTTTTGATTAGTTCGCTATTGGCCGATAGATGGCTCTCACGTCCGAAGTGGGCTGATGTTGTCTTCTTCTTCTTCGCTTTTAATATGGAAAACTAGATTCTCCATAGTTTTTAACTTTTACTTTTGATAATTGACATTTTATTTTTCGAAATAACAAATAACGTTTGAAGGCATGAAGGCAAGACAAGACAAATAATGTTGTATTGTAATTAATTTCCATATTTATAATGAATAATGGTACAATTTATAAAAGTAGAGTTTGCTTTGTGTCGGGGTGTAAGACAGGATCTTCTTTAGAGATGAAACGCAGCCGAATAAGTCTCTTTCTAGCTCCAAAGGTAAAACCCTCTAGCTAGAATGTTCCTGTATTTTAAAAACGAAGCATCGTTGGAACTTTATACAGGCCGAGTTTACTAATAAGTATAACAAAGTAAGTGTAAATTCATATAAAAGTCCTTATTTGTTCCTTAAAGAACTAATTTAAATAAAAATTGTTATTGCTTCCATAAGAAACCATTTATTTGATAGCCCACTTCGAACACGAGCGCCATCTAATGGCAACTCGTAAAGCTGAATTACCGATGCTAATTTGGGACCGAATCCAATGCATTGCGTTCGGCCTCCTACCTCAAGTCCTCCATAGTCTTGATTCATTTAATAACAATAATTTAACCTAACAATAATCTCGTTATAACAATTGAAGTAAATATATAAACTTTCCTTTTTCTTTGCCTTTTTATCTTTTGGTATATACATATAATACATATATTTTTTTTAATTAATTATTTTTCTTAAACACATTTTTTTTATTATAATTTTTCTCATTAGTTTTTTTTTGTTATCACTGGGACACTGGGTAGGATATTTAGTTTTCGGGTCCGCTGTCCTGGATAGATATACTAACAAGAGGCCTGAGTTTGGGATAAGGGTAAACATAGGGTAACACAGTATTCTTATCGTTAAGTGTCTCATTGGCCCAATGTAGGGATGGTTAACCCACATTCAGACAAAGAGTAATTTTGACTTAGTATAATGCTTATAAACTATATTAAATTTATTAACGTCGGACAGTAGATTTGCTAGGTTTGAAGGAAATATAGTTTTTGAATTATTTAGTTATATAAAGGAACATTTAATATTATTTGTATTTAATGAGCATTCAAAAAAATATATTGTGGATCGGCTGTTACAATAAGGATTATCTCTTAGGCCTATTTTAAATTTATAGCAAGAAGTGCAGATAATGTGGTTTATCGTAATCTGGCTATCTTTTCTATAGCCGTTTTATTAGTTGCATTTGAAACCCATGGTTTGCTACTTAATTTGGGCTTAATGTTACGGAAAAAACATCCTTTGGTCGCTATTTTATTTTATAAGTAGAGAGAAAAAAAAACATTACTTACCACTTCTTGATAGATCTTAATAATGTAAGCCAAGAAACTCAGCGTTTTAATCTGCGCCCCCATAAAATCCACGAAAATTTCCTTATTGAAAGTATCCATCTGTCTCTGTTCCAGAGTAGGTTGCAACGTGATAGTGTTCATGATTAGCGGAATGAAGTCACTTACGTCCTGGTGAACGTTCTCTTTGTAAAGTTGGTACATCAGCACGACGATTATCGGCAGTTCTTGAAGTACTTTTAGGGAGAGCACTGCTTTTGGTATCAGATAGTACTGGAACATAAGAAAAAGGCAATCGTAATTAAATGAATCAACCTAACCTACCACGTTATAAACGACACAGAGCTAAAATGTTCAGTATAACATAAACGACTTACCGCTATTAAGGTTCCATCTTTATTTCTCTTTTCCGTCTGAATGCCAGTAACTGTAAATGTCTCCTTTAACAGTTCTTCAATATTTACTTCACTCAAATCTTTCACTTTTATTTGATTTCTGGGCTCGAAGATTTTGACCATCTGATTCGGCAGATTTGAGTAGATGGACTTAACAAACTGAAGAAACCTTTAAAAAATTATTATAATTAACCAAGGGTAAATGAACATTTATGTCTGTTACAATTTTTTTTTTAATCCAATTTCAAATGGAATAAGGGTCTATGAATAGCTGTAGAATAGGTGTCGCTACTAGATCACATTTTACGAGTACGAACAGCCGATTTCGGGTTGGTAAAGTAAGTATTGCATCCTGCAAGGTAAAGTGTACGGGAGTAGAGAACCAGGAAGAAGGAGGATCTCATGGCTGAAAAACCTAACGGTCTGGTTCGGAAAGTCAACCATGGGACGGTTCAGAGAAGCAGTTAACAAAGTTATGATTGTTCAGATGGTCGCCAGCATCTGGCTCGAATAGGCACACGAAGAAGAAAGTAAGTACAATATAAGCCCATAATTTGTCAGTTCTTTGATAAGTAGTGTTAAAATAAAAAAATAATGGTGTTATTGTTTATGCCCATAAAAGACTCTATACTTTTTAATATTATTATTAATATATCTTTATTCTCAACCAACTTAAAACAAAATATTCAAACTGCGGCTGTGATATCGGAGTTTTGCGTTTGAAAAACAAAAAAACCTGTTTCGTCAAACAGTCGATTATCATCATCATCATCATCAAGACTAAAGCCGTACTGTTCTTCATGACGCGGGTGTCTAGCAGCAACAAATGGTGGTTGCTAGACTATGTAGCATTTGATTAACGTCATTATTTGGACCTAAAGGCCCTTTAGAAGACGTTTATAAGGAGCCAGGATCAACAATAAGGATTTAATATCGATGTTAATTTATTTGTATGAATGAAACAAACCAACCACCAAGATTTCAATATTTCTGTACTATATTGTCAATGTCATTATTGATGTTAGAGTATCTAGGATTGATACTCGATTCAAGCAAGCTCAAGCATAACTGGGACATGAACTTACAAGAACGAGCCAAAAAGGCGTCAGTCGCGTCCCATGCCTGCAAAAAAGCCATTGGTAAAAAGTGGGGATTGGAATCCCATGTAGTACATTGGATTTATACAGCCATCGTCTGGTGAATTGCTTTGGAAAAAAGCAGTACCCGCGAAGAAACAAACGAAGATACAACGGGCAGCTTGTTTTTGAGTAACTGGTGCCATTCACTCAACACCGGCACTGGAAGTGATGCTGCATCTGCCACCCGTGAATATTTATGGGAAAAGTGTGGCTGCAAAAAGTGCTCTGCGACTAAAAAAGTCGAAATGCTGGACCGGTACTAACCACGGTACTGCGGACACAGCAGCATAGTAAGGATATATCCAGGCCAAAATTTACGGGAGCCGACCGATTACATCGTTTCGCTGCCACACTTCGGAACGGGCTTTTCTATGCTCATTCCGGATAGGAAAGAATGGGAAAGCAATCAAGTAACAATGGAGACAGACCACTCGATCTTCACAGACCGTTCAAAAATGGACGTCGGAATAGAAGCTGGTATCTTTCCGAGAGCATGCAAATAGAGGTCGCATAGACTAGCTGTCTATATAGACAGTTAAGCAGTGATAAAGGCAATTTGTTCCAGCGGCATGAAATCAAAATTAATAAGGGGCTGTCGCAACAATCTCCGCACACTTGGTGCTCACCATCGAGTCACCTTGTGTTGGGTTCGGGGCTATTACAACATAGATGGCATCGAGGCTGCTGATGCGCAGGTCAGGGAGGACGCAAGCATGTCTATCAAACTAGCAGATAATAACGTGGCTAGACCATTGGAATCAGTCAAAGAGAAGATATATCGGATAGCTAAAAAATACAACCTATAGCATCTCTAAGCAATTGTGGCCCTTACTTGGTAACAGGAAAACCGCAGCGTTCTTACAGCACATTTGGAAAGACCTAAGAAATATCACTGCCGTACTCACCGAAGATTGCCTTTTCGGTAGACACGTCGACCGTATGATACCAGCTAATGACTTCTGCAGAAGCTGCAAAGATAAAGAAGAGGAGAAAACTATTAACCATTTCTTGTGTGAATGCCCTGGCCTCGCAAGAAGATGGTTTAATGCCTTGGGCGAATCATTATTTAATGATCTGGAGGAAGTAAGCATTATAATTGGGTTGACTCACTAAGTTTATCAACAGCAGGGGCTGGTTTAAATGAGCTGCCAAGATTCTTCTATGTTCTACATCGCGTTAACTATCAGGAAACTGATGCACCTTGTTCTATTATTATTTATATCAATATATGCATTTGACTTATTACCGTGCGAGCAAAAATTATTTGCATCAAAGAGGGCCTTGCATCTAAGGACGTAATGCTTAGCTGTAGAGCTTAATACCTGTTGGGTGTCAGTAACTACCTAAATTAACAATAAATCAGTTATTCCGTCATCTTTGACAGTCGTTACAAAGTAATTTGATTAATCGCTAATTTTTCCAATTTCTTGAACAATTCACACAATGGGCTTTACGGAACAGCACAAAACATTCATGGTTGAAGCGTATTTTCGAAACCGGGTTAGAGTAAATGGTTAGTGGCAATACAAACCGGGTTTGTGCATGGACGATTTTCACGAACATTTTCCTAACGTTGCTTTTATTGCTGGGGATTTTTATCATTGCCTGAAAAGAACCGTGGCTGTGTTTAGAGAAACAGGTTCTATACAACACAAAAAAGGAGCAGGAAGACCATTTGTAAGAACAGAAGAACTTGTTATAAACATTTCTGAAATAATGCAAAATACGCCAACAATAGTGGGAAGATCTTATGGAACATGCAGGACTATTCTTAAGAAGCAGCTAAATCTTAAACCTTGTTTAACGGTTATGGATTACTTTGTTTTTCCTCATTTAAAGAACACTATTTTTAAAACCCAGTTGCAAATTTAGAACAATTACAAGAAAGGATTTACCAAGAATGTGGTAACATTTCTCCAGAGATGCTGGTCAACAGTTACGAAAATATGAAGAGACCTGTGAATTTATGCTTGGAGCATGGCGGTGGCCAATTTCAGCAATTTATGTAATTATTTTTCGTTTTCTTTCTGTATATTCTTACTTTGTTAATTTTGTAGACAACAAAAATAAATTTGTATTTGTCTACTTATTTTATTACTCATTAGTTTGGCATATCATGTCATAATACGAATTTGACAAAATTTTAACCTAGATTTGTTAGATATAAAATAGCGTCCCCATATCATTGTGATGTAAACCAAGCCCTACGTTTTTTAATCCAAGCCCTCTTTAATCCAAATAATTTTTGCTCGCACGGTACATGCAACCATTTATTTTATAACCGTGTCAAAATATACACAAATTGAAAAATAGCCACAATGCATTTTGATTCTTGTAGTTTTTGTTAACCAGAAATCGCAGAATGATTACCTTTGAATTTCAGTACTGAATGGAGGTCTATACTGCTTATGCAATTCGATTATGATTTTGAGGCATACCAGAACATTTTCTTCGTTGTCAATTTCTAAAAGCTTCAGCATCAAAAGTAAAATATTGCGCACGTAAGGTCGAAGTTGCTCATTTGTCGGCAAGCGATATAACATCTCCAGAATCAGTTTTCTAACCTAAAAATTGAATTATTATTTCTGCTACATTAAGCCAGTATTAATCCATTGACGATTGAATCGCGAGGGACCAGAATAATTGTGTGTACACTTGGTGCACTAATAAGAATAAGTGACTGTTTGAAGGTTGGAGACAATGATGTTTCTTGAATGATGAAAGTTTTGGACTTCCATTGTCTGTCAGGTGAATACTAAATAAGTAAAGTAACTACAGGACTATTTATACTAGCTAGGTGCACTGAAGCATAACTAAGGTGGGTGCAGTCATGCGTTCACTCGTTCAGTTGGCACGCGATCTTATCCTAAGATTACATCTATCTAACAAAGGTTTCCAGATATTTCTTATGTCTAATGATGGTTTACTAAAGCAGCCTGGGTTCTGGTGAATAGCAGCAGCTTCCTTAAACTTTCTTGTCCTCCAGTGGGGTTCCTTGCGTAGGATTTCAGCTTCTGACCACATGATATGGTGACCATGTTTCCAGGCATGGTCAGCTGCACCTGACTTTTCGGTCTTTCCTTTTAACGTATTGTTTTTGTGTTCTTTGGTCCTTGTTTCGAGTGGTCTTAATGTCTCACCGATATAAGATTGGTCGCACTCGCAGGGGATCTGGTAGACGCAGTTTTCCTATCTTTTTGACTTGTAGGCTTTGTCTTCGTCAGGTGACTTCTTAGGGTGCCCCTCGAGTTGAATACGGTGTTGATGTTATATTGTTGTACTAGTCTTCTTATTTTCTCAGATACTCTTTTGACATACGGAATATTGAGTGTTAGTTGTGCCTCTCTGTTTGCTTCTTGCGGGTTGGGTCGATTCTTACGATTTTCCAATATTGTGTCAACTAAACTTGTGGGGTGGCCATTTTTGTTGAGGTCGGTCTAGATGTGGTGAACTTCTTTTTTAAGTGCTTCTTCCTAGTTACAGATTGTAATTGCTCTATCCACGAGGGTTTTAACTATGCCATGTTTCGTATTGTTTGAGATTTAAAACAAATAAAGACAATGGAAGTTCAAAACTCTTTCATCGTTCAATAAGAATAAGGTTATTTTAAATATGTAAACCATAATAGGGATGCTAAATTTTATTACTTAATAAACTCGTTTTATGTAATGTATATTACGGGTATTATCGGGTATTAAAAGTAACAAAGTAGTGGCATTCCCGACAAGTGTGTAACTGTATTTTGTATTGGAATACACAGGGATCCAAGTTTAATGGATACCCTGGGGCGGGTAGACAACGACAGCCGATTTAGTCCTTATTAGGACTCCACGGGAAGTCATAACCCAAAGCAACTCCACGGAAAATGGAACGACGCAGTATTAGAAGCCACCTGGCAAAAGTCCAGCGGCCATGAATACATCGTAAAGTCATCTTAGTAGAATCAACTCCAATACAAAAGGCAGTTTACTGGTATAAAATTAAAAGGTAGACAAGTAAATACACTACTTTGTTACTTTTAATTATTTTCACGGGCACAATAATGATCTCCTATTATTCCAAATTTCCCACGGCCAGATCTTGAAAGTTCCTGCCAAAAAAAATTAAAAATTGTTAAACACAGAAACTTACTTGTTGAATATTATATTCGGCGATAAAATGTGGTTCTCCTTCTTCCAAGATATTAAGGAATATCTTCACAGAGTGATCAAGAAATGTGGGATAATGGGCGGAATTTAAAATCATCTAAAAACATTAAATATAAATTAAAACAAAATATTTAATGTCAGCCCAAATAAATAGTTTTACACCTGATGATGGCCTTTCTTCAACGCTTTAAGGAAATAAATAATTTGATTACATTCCCTAGTAGCAAAATAAGTCGCAGATACCTCAGTAACAGGAATGGCTACTAAGAAATAGTATTTGCCTAGTGCTCGCTACTTATAACCACCACTTTATAGTAAAAGCTACCATAAACTCTATTTCAATAGTCGCCGTTACGATAATGCCACTTTAAATTTGGAATTAAAATACCCATTTGATAAGGTAGCAATTATATGTTTATCATAGTAAGTAGAACTACCCATTTACTAATAAATGTTACTTAAAAGTAACAGAAACTTAATAGTAATAAAGTAATAGTGGCAGGTACCATTAAATTTTACCATAATGCCTTTCTAAGGTAGCGGATTCCATAACGAGTAACTTACTTGGTAACAGCTACCTTTTCGGGACCATTGCCGAGAACTATAAAGTTAAGTGGCTCTTAAGAGACATTGATAGTTGCCGGGGAGTTCCCGAAACCTTTAAAAGCCACTATTGAGTCATTGAGTGACTGTTACTATTCGAAAGCCACCAAAGAGTCGCAGTTACTTAATAATGATAACTTTATAGTGGCGGCCGCATTACAGTTTTAATTATATTCTTTAAGGTTAGTGGTTTGCTAAAAGACGCAGTTATCGTTTAACTTTCGTATTAGCAAGTTTTAGTATCTACTTATTTCGTTGTATATAAATATGCCTAAAGCACAGAAAAAAAAGTTTTTTAGACATTCGAGTACCTTTTATAGAAAACTTAAACACTAAATCACAAATCTCCTCACGCGTTAAACCAACGAAATAAGAATACAAAGGAAGTAGGGTATGGTAGATTGACAGTTGTCCGGGATGGGGTCTGATGGCGGCAACATTTAACGCACGCGCGTTTCCGGTTTACCTGTGGCGTATCATTAAAATGGTAATAACAAAATGATTAATGAAATTTTATTTGGACGAAAAAAATATATTTAGATTCATATATAGCTATAAGATACGGTAAGGTTGGTGTAATAAAACAATACAACTATTTCTTTTAATTATTTATTTAAATAAGGTAACGGAGGTGAAAGGGTAATGTAAATATCTGGTTAAATAACTAAAAAACACCTGTTATTATACATTAAAAAAAAAATGCAGAAGACAAATTGTTTCAGATAATCGGCAAAATTATTGCCAAAACGTCTACGTTAAAAAATAAAATTTTAAAAAAACCTTACTCTTTCTTCATGAACCAAATCACAAGAAAATAATAAAATATAATATAATATAGTCCTGTTTATTATAATATGTACCTAAATATTAATAATGAGATTTCTAGTATACAAGAAAATTGTCAAATGACAAACTATGCAGATAATACAAACATTTTATTTATTTGTAGTATCAACAACTTAACAAGTTAATTATAGATACATAAACCCCATTTCTAAAAGCTATCCTAAGCTATAATAAATATTCAATTAGCATTTGCCCAAGCAGTTCATTCCTTAATTTTAATTTTTGATAGTTTAAATTATATATGTCAATGTCTCCACAATATTTATTAAAATAGAGCACAGTCACAGTGGTGAGTTTTTGTATAGATTTGTCCTCGGTGTAGGAATATAAAATACATGTGCGGATCTAGTATTGACTAAGCCTATTCTAAACGGAAGCAATCCTAAGAACTCTTTATTATCTATTTTGTCTCTAATTATTTTATATAAGAAAATAATTCTTGCTTCTATACACAATAGTCTTAAAGAAGGGAAATTAAACAAATTACACAAAAGCCCTTGATCTGTACCTCTTGGCGGATAAACTGAAAATGACTTGTAGTACAAAAATTTTTAAAATTTACGCTGAATAGATTTTGAAAGAGCAATCTTATTGGCATACTGAGGATCCCAAATAGTGCATGCATACTAAAGTTTTGTAGCTACCAGGGATTTATATAAAGTTATTATGGCGTTAACATTTTTAAAGTATTTACAAGTTCTTATTATAAATCCTAGCATATAAAGACCATGAGCTTCTCGAGCAACATATTTAACAATTTATGATTGAAGTAAATAATTTTTTTTTCTAAAGATAAACTGATAATAAATAAATCAAAGACAGTTATCACCTTGTTTAAGACTAACCCATACACTTTGGAGAATCCGGAAACAGTAACCATTAATGATTGTCATATAAGATTAAAGGAATATACTAAAATCTTAGGTGTGTTGTTGGATAGTAAAATGTCCTGGAAGAACCATGTCCTGGAAGAGGCATATCCTGGAAGAGCCGTGTCCAATATATGTTGTAACCAGAAGGTGTTCCAGTTAGATTCACAGTAGGATAATTATCTTCAGGCAGGTTTTGACAGGGTATCTTATAAGATATTGCATAGGAACGTACCTGCCAAAAAATATAAGTTTTTTAATTATTTGTTTGGCACCTTTACCAAATGACACAAAAGTAACTATAACGTGATACTAACTCTCTTTGTAAAATTTTTTTTTTATATTTTGATATGAATTTCTTTAAATGATAGAAGGTTTGGGACTTGCTTTGAATTTATTGTTTTAATCAATGGTATCTCCAGTCGTCCTCAGGTGAATATTGAGAAAACGTTTCTATCATTCTAGAAACATCATTGTCTTCAGTCTTTAAATATGAATTTCTTTGTTTATCGTACCTACACTTCCATATTTTATTACATTCTTTATCCATGGGTTTAAAATTTTATAAGTAGATTAAACCAATAAAACATCTAAAAACTTTTATCGATACATAATTTATGAAAAAGTGACAAAGCAGCTTCCTCAGAAGCATAAATAATGCAGAATTATTTGTATTCATATTCTTAAGTACCTACCTACATATTTTTCAATATATTATGTAATGACCCGATACAATAGTTTCAAAACTTACATTTTTTAACCTGGCTACTTCAAAAGTAGGCACTACTGCAGTTGGGACCAATCTAACTTTCAATCTTGAGGTTCTGTCAAAGCAATCTTCAGGAAAATGCTTCTAGCAAAGAACTGTATTTCGTGTAGGATCCCAATCACTTCGGTTTACAATTTTCAACCACGCCTTTTTTCTTAGGTAATTATTTGGAAAACTAAAAACCAATAAGTATTTTTAATTTGCTTTTTTGTAGAAATGGGGTAACCCAGTCGATTAATAAATAAATAATATTTTTCTGGTTTTATAAGACGAACGCCCATGAATGACATGCGAGGTTCGGAGGTTATGTGTATTTTGATATTAAATTAAAATTTTTTTTTTTCTATACAGATTAAAAAAGTTTATATATAACAACATAAACTTACCGATGAAATGTAATGCCCAGTTTTTTACTTCATAGCGTTTGGGAGCACCCACAAGCAGCACAACTAACCATATTAAAAGCTTATTAATTAACCCAGAATAACAACTAATTAAAATGTTTTAATCGCTGTCCAGCGCTAAAAGTATACTCCACTGTCACACTAAAGTAATTATAAGTTTACTAGTATTCGTTAAATATGGTTGTTAGCTAATTAAAATGCAAAATAACTCAAAAACGGCCAAGAAAGCAGAAATCACAGCTCGACATGTCAACCACGGTCAAACACCAAAACAAACATGGAGTCATATAGTGGTGTCTCAAAATGGCCGACTTCCGTCGGTCGGTTTGTTAGGCGGTTTATGCAAAATCCTACTTCCTTTGTATTCTTATTTCGTTGCGTTAAACGAATTAATTTGAGGTTAGATTGTCCACTTGTCGCCTGACCGATATAGCGATGGAAGGTGTAACTTTATATCGGCCTGAGTTACCTATTAGTGGCTTCCGCTCCTTTATAGTCGCTTCTGCCTACAGCGTGTGTCGCCTTTGCCTACGTGTCGTAACAAGCGCGACCGATAAGTCGCCGGATATAAGCATCTGGGACTGTATCGACAAAATAACTTCTTCTATCAAAAATGTTACTTATATTTTCAAACCTTAATAGTGGTATAGTAGTAACTGCCACTATTAGGTAATTTTTAGGTAGTTCCAATAATACCTTTTATGGTCGCAGATATTAAAAAGTAACAAACGGGTAGTATTGGCCTCGATGATAAAGTTGCAGTAACTTTTAATAAGAAATGTGCCACTTTAAAGTAACTGCTTTCTAGCCGGCCATTTTTAAATGAAATAAATCTTCGCCATTGTATAATTTTACTTATTTAAAAAAAAATTTGATCTTTTATTGAGTTTTATTTACTGTACTATAAAAGCCCAAATAAAATAAATGGTATATTCCAGTAGCAGAAGTAATTTTTATTTTTTGTTAATTTTTTTTTGCTTAAATTTTTTTTTAAATATTATTGTTTCGAGGGCCAAACGAAATTTTCCCACAAACTGGCCATCGTTTAGTCAAAATTTTTTTTTTCGTTTGTAAAATTCCCCTTTTATGGTGGTTAAAAACGCGATTAAAGTTTGTCTTCTATAGTTTAACCACTTTAAAGTGGCCATCCATTGACATAATTTAAAACAAAGAACATATATTTTTAACAAACAATGATGCTCTCAGGTTGTGGTTAAAAAAGAATATAAGTTCCTATATTAGAGTGGCGGCTACTCAGCAGCTACATGGCAAAGTAGTTCCCGCTACTGTTCTGCGTCTAAAAAGGATTCCAAGATAGTAACTAAATAAGTTCCAGGACCTACCCGGACACTACGTAGCTACCTCAATATCTTTCCCCATTTTGGTGACCATCACGTAGCTGCTACTTGGCTGCAACGTGGTCGCCGAAAGTAGCAGCCACCATTGGGGATACTTTCATGGTGGCTGTTACGTTCCTGCCACTATAAATGTTATTGTTGGTTTATTTTTCGCTTCATTGTATACAGGGTTGGGCAAATGT
Organism: Polydrusus pterygomalis; assembly: GCA_963969555.1. Lineage (NCBI taxonomy): Eukaryota > Metazoa > Arthropoda > Insecta > Coleoptera > Curculionidae > Polydrusus > Polydrusus pterygomalis. Next base: position 17,864,821 of record OZ018385.1, on the reverse strand, counting down.
TCCGGAACGGCTTAATTATAGGCGAACGAAAAGTGATGTCGGATCCGGGTTTGTTCGCAATCCATAGGACTAAAATTTTACTATTTGACTATTATACCATATGTCAGTAATGTCACCAACTGTCAAGTGTTGACGTTATTTTTTTTTTTTTAAATGGAACACCCTGTATATTTTTACATTTTTATTCCACATAAAATTATAATTATTTTTTATTAAAAGCACTATTAGTCTATACTACTTCATCGTTTCCGAGATATTGACGCTCGAAAAGTAACATTTTTGAACTTTGACAGCTTATAACTTTCTAACAGTACGTCTTAGAGCAAAACGGCTTAGATGTCCCTATCTTCAGGAACAACTATATTTCCTGCTTTCGAGTTACATCCGGTTAAACCGGAAGTTGATTTTTTTGGGCTATATTACATCAATCATAATTAATAACCGTTGCCGCTTTATTTTACAGCGCACATACAGGTATTTGCACGATCTACGCGGCCAAAATTATTTTTATGCTTAATTGGTATCTAAACAATGTAAATAAATAAAAACAACATTTTTACAGAAAAAATCTATATTTACACACAAAAGCAATAATACAAATGTTAGGTCGGCACAAAGGGAAAAAATGTAAAAATGCTAAGTTTCTTGACTTTCTTCGTCTTTGCTCTCCAATGAATTTTCTGTTTTATTTATTGGGATCTGCAACAACAACAATACAAACATAGCCAAAGTTTCAGGTAAAAATGTTTTTGCTTTCCTTTTCTTTACAGCATGCTACTTAGCACAGGATCTGAACTAAGCAGAAGGCGATTAAAGACATCCTGATTACAACTTTCCCTCAAAACGGTACCTATCCGGACGTTTCCGGAAATGTTTTTGATAGTATTTATAAGGAAAAAAATCAAATAATAACTTATAGTATTAAACTTAGCCGGATCTACCCCGATCCATAAACAAAAACGCTAGTAAAGAAAAAATATTGAAAGTAATCACTGTACGAAAATTAGATTTTTTTAATAAAAAAATAAAAATGGTATTTTATAGTTGACAATGACTTTATTAATGTAGTTTGTAAGTTTTTTACCTTGTTCATCGGAATCCATCACTTTCAATTTGTATAAAGAACTTGATAACATAAAAATTCACATAGGAAGTTTAACTTTTGGAAAAACGCCGAGAAAAGATCCGTATCACCCTGTGAAACGGTCAAATTCCGACTGACGCTACGGGTGAGGGTGGGGAGGTGGGAAGTGCTGGGGGCATGGGTATTGTTCCCGGGTTCGTGCTGCGTTTGAGGAACTGGTTTTTAGGAATGTTATCGCTATTTTGTTTTTACGACTTTTGGCCGCGTAGATCGTGCAAATATGTATGTATGTGCAGCGGGACGACTGAAAGCGCGGCGTTGTCATACATGGGGAACGCAAAACATTAATCAGCTGATTACACTTAAACTAGCAAGGTAATTTTAATGAATCTGTCCTACGATACTTAGCGCGGATAAGAGAAATGTAGCAGCGTTAAGCCTATAAATCGGTTGACCTAGCGAACAGCCTTAAAACCTAAAGCAGCCTATTCGCAGCTGGCCATCCGCGTGTGAGCCACATAGCATAATTCTTTTATGCCCGTATGCACCATTACGACTTAACCGTGATTTATTACAAAAATCGCTATGCACCAGCAAATTATACGTGATTGACCATGATTATAATAATTGACCCTACCATCTTGCCTATTTTAAAATAATTTAAGAAGCCGGAAAGATCAAGACATCCTAACCTTACTTCTTAAAATTATTTTCTGAAGAGGGTATAGTATAGTCCACTGATGATCCTCAGTTCACATTGAACGGTGGCTTGTAAAACCGGGTCTTAGTTAAACATTGTAATTATTAACCTATTCAATGAGCCTAAGAATAAAAATTAAGCAATTACTTGTTAGTAAAAACAATTGCTTAACTAGAAAATGCTATAAGTAAAAGCAATTGCTAGATCTGGATATGAATAAAATTTTGAGGCAATTGCTGTTTTTCTTACACCTCTGTAGCAAATGCTTATTCAACACAAGTTTAGACGTGGCTTATCCACTTGTTCAGATTATAGATTTCATGCTCAGTTTGGTGCCTAATTTGCAAAATAGTTGACGTAAATTCAACAACGTTGGTCTGTTTATTTAGTACAATAGTAATCTGTTACGTTTTTGTGGAAAATAGGAAACTTATATTTGTAATATGGCAGATTTCAGGGAAAATGAAGTGATAGTAATGATTAAGAAATTAAAGACAAGCAATTGATATTCGTTCACAAATTGAAGGAACATAAATAAATCTCTCTGACCACAACCGTTTAGCTTCCACAACAGCTTCAGCACTTGTAGGAAATTTAATAAAAATATTGACCTTCTCCAAAACTGCATCCATTACAGAAGTGAATGTCTTATAGACAGTAGTTTGGTGAACACCGAGTTCTTCACCTACAGAATTGTAAAAACCCGGATCCGACAATTTCCGCAGAAAGACTTTAATCTTATTTAAAGGCGACAGTGCACCCCTTCGCCTTTTACCAGTATCAGCCAAAAAATAATTTACCAACCACTCAACATTTTCTCAGTCAAATCGATATAACTTTCTGAAATCATCATATCTGCAATTTTTACGTACACTGTAGATTTTTCTTTTACGGACGTTCATATGTTCAGCCATAATTGAAGACACAAATTAAGAGCAACGCAAATGATGCAGGGGTCGACCTACCTTAAAAAGTTGAAAGCAATCGCTACACTAGAAAAAGCAATTACTTAAGTTATTCATCACATTTTAAGCAAACGATAGCGATCGCTTCTATTTTTTAAGAAAAAGCATTGACTAGAAGCAATTCCTGCACTTTTAAGCAATTGCTGGACGCAAAAGCGATTACTTTAGTTTTTATTCATTGGCTTTAAAGAAATTACTACGATTTTATAAGAAAAAGCAATTGCTATATTTTTATTCATTAGGCTCAATAGAACTTACAATTGGGTCATCTATTAATTTGGTTAAATACTTTGCAACAAGACTATTAATCTAACAAATTTAACTATAGAATTAAATATGTTTCAATTTTACCTCAAAATTCTTGCTAATCTCTTGTATAGCCTTCAGCTTTAATACATCCTTACAATCGGGGTTCCCCAGCGTCCTAATGTAGGACATAAACTGGTTCATCTGAGTGGTGTGGGGGTCCACCGCGACCCCCAAGCTTGTGGAGGGTTGCGCTTGCATTGTGATGTATGGGCTTTGACGATCCGGTGGTCTGGGTGGGACGGTGTTTACATATTGTCCTGCAAAGAAAAAGAAATAATATACAGGGTGATTCAAAAGTACTTTGACAAACTTCGGGAGGTAATTGCTGGTAATATTTTAACATGAAAAGTTCTTATAAACAGTGGTCCTTGGCGACTTCGTTACGGAGATACAGGGTGTTGAAATGTTGAAAGAAATAGTAATAATTTTTAAATAACTCCTTAACGAGTTAATTTTTTTTTATAAAATTTTGTGAATTAAATAAGCATCTAAGGACACTTATTTTCAAAGTACACATTCGTAAATTTAACCAGTGGCGTCGGTACAAAATACTACTATCATATTTTTTGTGAAAACTATGCTACACCACTTACTTACTTATTTTATTTCAACTTTTTTCTTATAAATCCCCCCTTTATTTACAACAAAAAAGATCACGTGTGTTTTTTTGATACAAGGGACGGTTTAAGCGTAAATGATTATTTTATTTGAATATACACAAATATTAAAAAATGTGTTTTAACTGATCAACCACTCAAATATTTATGAAAGTATTTTAACGAATACCTACATACATACTTACTAATAAACAAATATGTATATACCTAAGGAAGGTATCTTGAGGATGCCCATTTTTCTAAGTATAACACGTTTTCAGTGGCATACATATTTATTTATTAGTATGTTATTTTTTAATATTTTGTGTTTTGACAAGGCGGCTTTGGAAATGCATTTTTTGTCGATAAATTAAAACATATTTGACAGTTAGTTACCACTGAAAATAACAAAACTGAAGAAATAAAACTCAATGGTAACTAACTGTCAAATATGTTTTAATTTATCGACAAATGCATTTCCAAAGCCGCCTTGTCAAAATACAAAATATTAAAAAATAACACTAATAAACAAATATGTATGCCACTGAAAACGTGTTACACTTAGAAAATAGGCATCCTCAGATACCTTCCTTAGGCATGTACATAATTTGTTTATTAGTAGGTATGTATGTAGGTATTCGTTAAAATACTTTAATAAATATTTGAGTGGTTGATTAGTTTAAAACACATTTTTTAATATTTGTGTATAGTCAAATAAAATAATCATTTACCCTTAAACCGACCCTCGTATCAAAAAAACATTGGTGATCTTTTTTGTTGTAAATAAAAAGGGGATTCATAAGAAGAAAGTTAAAATAAAATAAGTCAGTGGCGTAGCATAGTTTTTACAAAAAATATGGTAGTAACATTTTGTACCGACGCCACTGGTTAAATTTACGAACGTGTTTTACTTTGAAAATAAGTGTCCTTAGATGCTTATTTAATTCACTAAATTTCATTAAAAAAAAAATAACTCGTTAAGGAGTTATTTAAAAATTATTACTATTCCTTTTAACATTTCAACACCCTGTATCTTCGTAACGAAGTCTCCAAGGACCATTGTTTATAAGAACTTTTCGTCTTACAATATTGCCGGCAATTACCTCTCGAAGTTTGTCAAAGTACTTTTGAATCACCCTGTATAATTATGTTAGTTGATTTAGCGCCCTTAATAATTTAATTTTTTCAAAGTATTAGTGGGGAAGAGGACTATTCCTCTCCCTTGTAAAGTAGTCCATACTCAAAGTGGAGTTAAATGTATAGAAAAAAATAAAAGCACAAAGTCTTTCTCCACAAGTTTTTTAGAATAGCTAGGCAAACCTAGAAAAATTCGACATGTTTAGGGTGTAGAAACACTCATCATCGGGAAAACAAAGTAAATAGTAAAATGCCGATGTTGTTAGCGATAGAGAAAATAATAGCTGGGAATGAGCCATAATGGAGCTTTCAATGGTGTACACGAGGTGTTAAAAATGAATAGTCAGAAGACCGACAAGGCTTCAGCATACTGGAAAGTAAAGGGCTAGTGCAAAGGACCTATCTTGGGAAGAAAAATGAAGGGAAAGAAAGAAAAATTAGAGAGTTTTAACCGACTTTGTGAAAATCATTTAGGTATATAAGTAGTGAAAAATCTTAAGTTTCATTAAAGTTTGTCGGAGACATGTTAAAGTGGTGAAATGAGAGATTTTAAAGATTTTAAAATTTTTTTAATCTTTTAATTTTGCACACAATGTGTATGCTTTGACTCCTGCCGGGGTAGCTGGGTACCCCAACAGCATTTTACTTCAAGTTAAATGAAGCTTTGAATTTTACGAAAACCAATTTTTTCTTTTTTCTTTCCCTCTCATTTCACCACTTTTACATGTCTCCGACAAAGTTTAATGAAACTTAAGATTTTTCACTACTTTTATACCTAAATAATTTTCACAAAGTCGGTTAAAACTCTCTAATTTTTCGTTCTCTCTTTTCATTTTTCTGCCCAAGACAGGGCCTTTGCACTAGCCCTTTACTTTCCATGTGCTGAAGTCTTGTCGGTCTTCTGACTATTCATTTTTTACACCTCGTGTACGCCATTGAAAGCTCCATTGCGGCTCAATCCCACTTATTATTTTCTCTATTGCTAACAACATCGGAATTATTGTACTATTTACTTTGTTTTCCTGATGAGGAGTGTTTCTACACTCGAAACATGTCGAATTATTATGAATTATTCTAAGTTCGCCTAGCTATTCTAATAAACTTGGGAAGAAAGACTTTGTGCTTTTCTTTTTTTTCCTTCTAAAAATATTATAATCACATTACCGCACAGGTTACGGTGACCTTTACATAAAATCGCAACGGGTTGTTTTGGGTCTCAATAGTTCGCTTTGTAACGTAGCCGTCAAACGCCCAGTTGTAAAATTGTTGTCCCTCTAAAACAGTGATTCCCAAAGTGGTCCAGGTGGGAGACTCGGCGGGGGTCTACGTTGGCGTGACAAAAAAATGGGAGTTCACAATTAGTAAGCGGGGGTCCACGAAAATTTATCTGGTTCAACATTTAATTGCCCTGCATCATGACTTCAAAATCAGATTTGAAGATATTCTGACGATGGAAATACCACCATGGATCATAAATCCGTTTTGAAGAAACTGAAGTGGAGAATGTGATATTACAAAGAGGAGCTACTCGAGCTTAGCACTAATGAGGAGCTGAAGGTGAAATTTTAAAAGAGGGTATCAAACATTTTGACTGCAGGTAGGAAAAGCCGAAAAATATCCTGGACTGTGGGGAATTTCAAGAAAGCTTTTGATAGCGTTTCCCTCGTCATATCTTGTCGAAAAAACATTTAGTGTCGTTACAATCGTTTAAAAAAAAAGGAGCAGATTGAATATCACAGAACGGGGAGATTTGCGGTTATTCCTAAAAAAACTGAAGCCAAATATTGATAATTTGCGGTCAATGCATCAAGTACATTCCTTCCATTAAAATTATGACTATTTGGTGATTGTCATTATAGAAGTTACGTTATTTATGTTTAAATTTTAATTATATTACGACTGTTATCATATTACAGTGTAATGTAAACCTTACAATGTAATATGATAACAATAGTAATTAATAGTGTAATAATTACATATTATTTGAATAAATACAACACAAGAAAATATACTACTTTTAAAAATTTTTTATCACTCCGGGAGTTATTTAAATAAAATAAGTGAGAATTGATTGTAGTCCGGTCAATCTAGACCAAAAATTTATACTGAAGGTACATAAATTTACAACAAGCTGAAAATCAGTAAAATTGTTCAAAATATAATTATAAATAAAATTTATAAGTTCCCCATCATTCCCGTTTGTGGAAAAAATTTTACTCGAGGTCAAAGGTAAAAAAAAAAATTAGTTTTTCGCGATTTTCAGCAAAACGGTAAGTTTTATCATAAAAATACCCCATACAAAAATTGTAGATCATAAAATTATCTATAAAATATGTGTCAATACTTTTTCTCCTACGAGATATAACGATTCAAAAAGTTGTAAAAGTTGTTATCGTCATAATATGCACACGTTTTCACGCCTCGTCGAACTTTAGCAACATCTTCATCTTCTGATATTTTATTTGATGAACGTATGACAGTTCCAACCAGTCAACAACTATTGTTGTTGGTGACGCGTATTACTCACTGCTCGAACTCCAACTGAAAAACTATTTTCTTCTTAAAACCAGGAAAGGCTCAACATCAATCGGAAATATGTTCATCAAAAAGTTTATCTACTTTTGCAAAGTGTCAAAATCATGTACTATTTTTACACGCAATAACTGGCTGTGATACGACCTCTGCATTTTACAGGAGGGGTAAAAGAACAGTTTTCAAAATGTTTGAAAAACAAGATTTAGTTCAATGCGCTGAAGTTTTTAAAAACAGTAATTCAACTCAACAAGAAGTTATCACCAACGGCATCCGCTTGCTTCTTTCTATGTACGGAGCTCCTAAAAAAGTTACCTGCTTAGATAAGCATCGATATGCATGTTTCGTTAAAAATACTAAAAATAAAAAACAAGTTCAATTAGCTTGTCTTCCTCCAACCTCAGTTGCTGCTCATCGACATCTTTTTCGGGTATATTACCAAGTTCTGTGGCTTGGTTATCAGCTAGACCCTACAGACTGGGGTTGGAAGTTGGTCAACAATACATTAGAAACTTTACTCCCACCTGCGCCGGAAAAACTGCTGAACACAATTTTTTGCAACTGGAAAAAGGGATGCAGTGCTAAATGTGGTTGCAAAAAAGTCGGACTGTTTTGTTCTCTGGCATGCACAAATTGTCAAGGCCGGTCATGCTCTAATGTTGAATCACTAACAGTGGAGGATTCGTTTGATTCCAACGAGGTGACATGCGATACATCGCTATTGACGCAATTTACTTTGAAGGTCACGAGTCTGACGAATAAACTTTACCATTTTTTAAAAATTTACATCGCTTTTATCTTTTCCAATCTTTGCTAATAATAATAATAATAATAATAATAATAATAATAATAATAATAATAATAATAATAATAATAATAATAAATGTCTTTTTATTTCAAATTTAGAAAAACAAATTATAAATATAATGGTTTATAGACGGCGAGATCCAGCAACGCTACTCTATCTAACAGTCACCTAATTTCCGTTATTTTCCAATAGTTTTAAATTAAACAGGATCACAACTAACAGGTGGAGTAGGCCTACTGGGGAAACCACGTTAAAAAAATGCGCTAAGGACACTACCTCATAGGTGGCGTGGAAACGTGTGCATATTATGACGATAACAACTTTTACAACTTTATAGATAATTTTATGATTTACAATTTTTGTATGGGGTATTTTTATGATAAAACTTACCGTTTTGCTGGAAATCGCGAAAAACTAATTTTTTTGACCTGTGACCTCGAGTAAAAATTTTTCCATACACGGGAATAATGGGGAACTTATAAATTTTATTTATAATTATATTTTGAACAATTTTACTGCTTTTCAGCTTGTTGTAAATTTATGTATCTTCGAATGTCTAGATTGATTTCTTGTGTTGTGAGTAGATGCTAAAAAAGTAAAGTTGGATGTAATCACTTTTTTGATTGGCCAACTTTACTTTTTTGACATCCACTCACAGCACAATTAATTAATTAATTAACCAATTAATTCTCACTTTTTTTTCGAAAACTGTTAACGCGTGGTTGGAACTCAGCCGCAACGCAAATTTCCACAGTTAGAATCTTTACATTTTTTGTCGAGTTTTGGGAATATCGTAGAAATGTAGCTGCAGGGGGTCCACCGGAACTAGCAAAATTTTTAAAGTGGAAAAAGGAAAAAAAGTTTGGGAACCTCGGCTTTAAAATAACGTTTTGGAGCGTTCGCGATTGCAACGCTCCGGACGTGAAACCGTTTTTTCCACCTCTACATGCTTCCGTTAACTCTTTAAATAAATATTACACAAATTAAGGTTTCCGAACCTTAATAATCCCGAAAATGACACCCATTCATTTTTTTGATATAATATTATTATATTGAGCATAATTCATTTCTTTCACCTCAATAAAAACGATTTGTCACCATTTTCGATACAAACGTTGTTAAAAATAATAAGTAAACAAGTTATTATTATTATATTTGGGGGGGGGGACATAAATTAATATTTTTAATTAAGTTTAAGTTGATAATTGATAAGTTCGTTTATTCTAAATTGGGTTTGTTACTTACGAAATTACATCTCTGCAGATACACAAATTGACAATACCTTTTAATCACAGCAAGCCCGTCATCAGCGAACACTTTGCACTGATTGAAATACGGAAAAACATCGATTTTTCCACGAAAATTCGCGCGTCTCGTCAAACGTTCATATTAAACGCGACACAGTTTAAAAACGAACCCCACCATGGATGGTCCTAGAGAAACTTTTACAACCAAGACCACATTAAAGAATTTAAATATATCGAAACATTTTATATAAAATCGTAGAAAGAAAGCTGTACAGATAGGAGTACCAACTTAACTATGGATGACAGAACAATAGATTTGATTTTCGCGGGGTCTTTGGAAAGCTTACCCCCCGTTAGCTCTAAAATAGTAAGAATTTTCACAAGTTCCACCTTCACCGGTAAGTAACAAAACCGCACTTAACTTTCTGTTTTCTGAACCGATTTTGATGATTCTTTTTGCATGTAGAAGATTAGGTTTTCCTGGCCGTTCCATTAAAAGGAAGCAATAAAAAGGGTTAAAAGGAATAGGTGCCATTTTTTTTTTTGGTACAAACGTTGAGTAATTTTAGGGTTAAAAGGGCAAATTCAGACTAATAAATTTCCAAAAAAGACAATGGGCGATAAAATAACATTTTTATCAAAAACATTGAGTGATATTGCGTTGTCAGAGAATTGAAGGTGAAGGTCAAGAAAACCAATGTTGATCAATGTTAAATCAGTTATAGGGGAAGGGGGGTTGTTCAAAAGTGCAAAAATATTGAGTCAAATGTTATTTTCGCAGTTATTAGGTAAGGTCAGATAATGCAATTTTTGAGTATAACGCGTGAAAAAATTTAAGACTTCAAATTTAAAAAAAAACCCTAAAATGAATAATAATAATAATAATAATAATGTTTATTTAAAATTTAATAATATAATAAATATGTTTATGTTGTATTCGATAAACTTATTTTTCAATCCCCTGAAGCTGAGCTTGTTAGGGTCAAATCTTATTTTTTGTTTTAGTATGTAAAATCATAAATCATAAATATGCATTAAAAAATTAAGTTTTAAAGTAAAAATTTTAATTTATAGTATAAACGCAGTTTTTTTTTTAAGAAATATATTACCTTTAATGAAATTATTAATTTACAACTTTTAAGGAAAAAATATTAAGTACCTATTTAGAACAATATTAATTAATTTATTAAAGCATTTCTAAAAATATTTTCAAATTGTCTGTTTTTAATATCCATGTTTTTATTTCGACTTAAAATTTTTTTAATGAAATCAATTTTTTTATTTTTGTTGGTAAATAATCGTTTAAATAAAAACATAAATATTTGAAATTTTTGTGTCTTTTGACTTATTTATTTTAGGTTTTATGGTTATTTCATTTTTATGACGTGTATTATGATTATGGTTTTTAAATTGTATAAGGTTTTTATTTTTAAATATATATATTAAGATGTTATAAATGTAAAGTTATCTTATGTTCAACTTTTTTGTTTCTGAATATAATTCTTCTGAAGGATAAAGATAATCTTTATTGAATATAATTTTTAGAAATCTTTTTTATATTATTTCTAATTTTTTAACTAAAGTTCTATTTATTCCTCCCCAACCTAAACTTCCGTAATTTAAATGAGTTTTAACTAACGCGTAATATAATATTTCCATATCTTACATTTAAAATTTTTTTAATGTTTTTAAAAATCGGTAGTAAACTTAGTAAAAGTAATTTTTTAATTAAGTATTTTATGTGAAAATTCGAATTTAATTTACTGTCAAAAATAATTCCTACATATTTTATTTTATTAACTTTAAAAATTTGAATGTCTTCATTTATTTGAATACTATTCATATTTCGTGGTAGGTTATTTAGGTTTAAAGTAAAAGGAATATAATTTGTTTTATTAAAATTAATTGTTAACAAATTGTTATCAAACCAATTTTTTATAATTTTAAAATCTTTTTTAATTTTATTATTTAAGTTTTCCCAATTTGTATCGGTATAAAAAATTGTAGTATCATCTGCAAAACTATGAATTTGTATATAAAACAAACTGAAAGCCGTTTTTACAGCTACAACCCCTGAGGACGCAGAAGGATTCCTAAAAGTTCCTAGGTCAGTAGTGGGCCGCAGCAAGCTCACGCATCAGGTTTCAGAGACTAAATTTTCTTGGTGTTTATTATTTAAAAACGGTAGTTTTTAATGTTGCCATAGAAATTACTTATTAAATTTAAATTGATGAGTTCTTAGGTATCCTCCTCAATACTTTTATTTATGTATATATAACTGTCTACAGGATTGGGTAGGAATCCCTAAAACCAGACCGAAAGGGCCGCACGGTAGTTTAACGCACGCATCTGGCCGGATGACTTGTTGCGCCGTTCGGCCGCGATCTAACACCGTTGAAAAGTAGTTAAAATAATTATTTTAGCTTTTGTAAGTAGGTTTAGTGAAAGTTTAATCATTTTATGGGTTTTTACACCTTTTAGAGCGTTCTTAATGAAGACGGTGTTAATATAAATATTTATTAGTTTTGTAAAAATAATTTTATCAACAAAAACAAAATTGCAGACACTACAATGGAAAGGAACACACTTATGGCAAAATGTTATCCGAAAATCAAGGATTACTGCAGGGAAAAGCATGGATTGGAATTTCAGGTAAAATATCTTTAAAAACATCACAGGGTATTATCTTATCTTAGAACATAACTACAAGTTCGATGCTGACTAGGAGAATTTACAAGGGTCGGTAGAGCAGAAATTTTAAATTGAAACCGATTCCCGTTGAGGGACCTAGGTATTAAATAGAATACTCGAAAACGAGTAAAAATGTATTATATTATGCATAATTGACTTTAAACTTTTAAGGTATTATATTGTTAGGGGTTCTATAACTTGCAGTTTTACCGGACGTTATTGTCAACCTTAGTATTTAAAATAGAACACCCTGTATATCTTAGCATTTTAGGATGCCATATAAAAATCTATGTAACTCTTGTTAATAATAATCATACCTATCACTAACCGTTTTTGAGAATTAACTATATTTTTTGAACTAGATTATTTGAGTTATTGATTTGGTTTTTACACAACGAGTTGAATATACAGTGTGTCCACGGATAGGGTTTGGAAGAGGAATTTTTTTTTAAATAAGTAGATTTAGGTACAAGAAAAACTCATTCTTTACAAAAACGTCAGCTTGTGCTGAAACTACAATTTCGAATATCAGATTTGTGATTACTATACAGGGTTCGTAAGAAACAACATTTTTACTATTTTGGATTTCGTTTAAAATAAATTTACGTAAACAAACAACTATTGTTGCTTTATTATCTCGAATATGACTTTATATCCGTTCGAGTAACGATTTTGTTGTAAGAAAACCATTTTTTATTTGCCTACTTTTGAAGTAATTTTATTATTAGATGTCATACCTATTTCTTCATTTCATTCAATCATAAATTATAAAACTTTTATTGGAACGTGGTACCACCGAGTTAGCGCATAGTTCAACTCGACATCTGAATTCCCGATAACAGTTCCTACTTGCTGTATTGGAATATTTGCAATAACTACCTACTCTTATTTTTTTTTTCAAGAGATCTAAGTCATTATAGAAATTGGGTTTATACACTTGTAGCTTCAGATATCCCCATAAATGAAAGTCGATAATTATGAGATCGGGACTCCTACGTGGCAACTGATTTGGACCACAGGTACCTTGTAATCCATTTGTTCCCAAAGTGCAGCGCTGGGCAGTAGCTAGCTACTAAGTAGTTAAGCTAATAGCTAGCTACTTTTTTGGTAGCTAATAGCTTTATTCGAGCTACTTTTAAAACCAAGTAGCTTGTAGCTGTAGCTTTTACATTATTTTTAGTCTATTCATGAAGCTACTTTTAAAAGTAGCTAGTTAGTCAAAAAAGTTACTTAAGCTACTTTCGGTAGCACAAACTTTATAAAATTTTTATTACTAAACTCTTTTAATGTCGAAGAACGTAGTTTTTCAAAACTGCATGCACTGACATAAAGTGAAGAAAACCTTCGCAGAGTGGCTTATAAAAGTAGCTTTAAAAAAAAGTAGCTTAGCTACCAGTAGCTAAGCTACTTTTATTTAAAGGAAGCTTGATTACACGGTAGCTTAACTACTTTAATTTTAAGTAGCTTGGAGCTAGCTACTTTTTTCCAGTAGCTTGCCCAGCTCTGCAAAAGTGATGGTTTAGCCAATCATCAAAAGGAATTGAAAAAAAAAAATCAAAAACACAAACTGTTATTTTTGACAAACCCTGTATAGTAATCGCAAATCTAATAGTTGAAATTGTAGTTTCAACGCTAGAAAAATTTAATTAAATAAATCAAGGAATTGAAAAAAAAAGATTCAAAAAACTAAAAATGTTGTTTGTGACGAACCCTGTATAGTTATCGCAAATCTCATATTCGAAATTTTAGTTTCAGCACAAGCAGACGGTTTTTATAAAGAATGACTTCTATACCTACTAATAAAAAAGTTTTTCCTCTTCCAAACTCTATCCGCGGACACACTGTATTTAAATTTGAAAAAATTGAAATTTCTCCAACTTTTATTTGAACGCCACTTACTTACGTGCAACGCACCTGTCTGTATATAGAGCAAACCCAAACAGCCTCGGGCGCAAAATACGCCAAAGTGGCGGCAAAATCTGAGACAAAAAAAACGACAAATTGGTTTAAATTTTTTCTTATTATCTGTTATTACCGAGCTCAGAACTAAGGCGACAAATAATCTTCAAATGCTATTGACTTTGTATCCAAAAAAGTCACGGCGCAAACAATTTTGAAGGGCTAAGTTTTAATTTCATTTTTCGTTTCTGGGCGGCCATTTTTGCGTGCGTAAAGCAACAAATTGTTTAATCCGGCACTGAACTCGAACTATAAACGGGTTTGAGCGGGGTAATGCCTAAATCATATTATACAAAATTTCATGTCAAGTAGTTTTTAGGTTTTCGAGCCAACAGATGGACAGATCGAAGGAAAAGTGATTTTTGTGACATCTTCCTGCGAAGAAAGTAGAAAACAAAAAATGTATTAAAATTCCATTTGAGGTAGACTAAAAAAATATGTCGCACAATGTGAAGTATGTTCTAAATGCTAATCTGTAATCGATTTTTCTTTAAAACAGTTTAGCTGAACTATTCGAAAAGTTTGTAGGTCATTTCGCGTACCATCCTGCCCCTGGCACTAGCAGTTCCAAGGGCAAGTCTTGCGTTTTACTTTGTGGGGTCTGTTTTTTCAGCTAATAAATTTGGAAGGGACCATGATGCCACGTTTTCGCTTTTAAAATGGGAATAATTATGTTATCTATTATCATTTAATAATAGGACCAAAATACTTCTCATAGTAAAAGCATTATAATATGCAAAATACAACAAGTGTAATTATGAATTCGAAATTCACTCACTTTTAAATCCCCGAAGGTCTTGATTGAAATTATTAAAATTTACGCTGTCAAAAAAAGACCAAAATGGGGGTATTTAAGAGTTTCTAAAGTTATACCGGATGTCCGCGGAAGGTGGCTCGCCCCTGTAACTTTTTGTTTTTCAATATAATGGAATTAAATTTGGAGGATTTGTATACGATATAAAACTGCATTTTTTTGACAGGTGACTTAACATTATGGTTGGGTTAACAGGATTAACTGGAAGTGACATAAACTTTCGATTTTTAAATGGAACACCTAGTACCGTGCGAGCAAAAATTATTTGCATCAAAGAGGGCTTGAATTAAAAAATGTAGGGCTTGGTTTAGATCACAATGATATGGGGACGATATATCTAACCAAATCTAGGTTACAATTTTGTCAAATTCATATTATGACATGATATTATGCCAAACTAATGAGTAGGTAATAAAATAAGTAGACAAATACAAATACAAATTTATTTTTGTTGTTTACAAAATTAACAAAGAAGAATATACAGAAAGAAAAAGAAAAAGAATTACATTGCTTAATAATTGCTTCTTAAGAGCATGTCCCATAAGATCTTCCCACTTCTTGGGACAGGCGTCCAATACAATTTGTTGGCGTATTTTGCATTATTTCACGAACGTTTGCAACAAGCTCTTCTGTTCTTACAGATGGTCTTCCTGCTCCTTTTTTGTATTGTATAGAACCTGTTTCCCTAAACACAGCCACGGTTCTTTTCAGGCAATGATAAAAATCCCCAGCAATAACGACAGAGTGTTTGATGTTATTAAAGAATAGGTAAAAATCAGAGACAGATATAAATACTGTACCAATAGCCATTACGATTTTTTTTTAAATACAATAAAAAACGCCAGATACACATTACAGAAAACTGTAAAATATGACAACGCCGTATTAACTGTAAATCTTACCTTTCACCCCTCGATTAACCCTTCGGTCTCGATCGCGTGGAAAATTTAATTTTGGGAGTTTATTACATGTTTACAGGCAATTATTCAGGATCTTAATGATTTACTAAATTTAAGGCCAATAAATTATATAGATATACAGGGTGTTCGGAAACTTGGACAGGTTATTCTACGTGTGAAAGTAAAGGTAGTAAGTCATGTAAGAAAAAGTCTAAATATCAAGGCATTCTGAGACTTAAGGAGTAAATGAAACAAAATACAGCCCCGTTCAATAAAAAAATTAATGGAATTCGGACGCAAAGATACAAACCCACCAACCAAATGGCAGTTGTATTTTGATATTTTTGTCACAGAAAAAAATAGGTTTATTTTTGCCAAGTCACGAATTTTCATGGGCAATTTATATTTTCGATGTTGGTATTTTTTGGACTTTGAAGCAAGCAATAGTAAATTCTTAGGGCAATAAAATAATTTCATATAAGTGGTTTAGTACCTACTTTAGGTTTTTATCTGTACTCCACTGTCCTTACATTATTTTCGGCTAGTCCTTTGTTTTCGATATTGTCACCTATTTCAAAATTTTACTGAATTATATCTTGTATCCATGGTAATGCCACAACGGCTGACTTGGTTAAGCATTGGAAAATTATGAGATTACCATTGGCACCAGTTAAGGACCCACACTTTGCAAATTATCTTCAAAACGCATAATTTTATCGAAATTTTATGAGACAAAAAATAATCAAAACCAAATAATTACCTGGAAAAATATAGTTCGACAGTCACAGGCACACGTACAAAAAATTGGGGAGGTCAGCGGGTACAGTACCTCCCCTATTTTAAATATTTGACAATTTTTTTTTGTTTTTTCAAAAGTTGTATGTTGTGTCTCTTTATGTTGAAGCAACGTTCCAAATTTTAAATTAATATCTTATTAAATACTCGAATTATTCAAAAAAAAGCAGTTTTTAATTTCAAACATGAGGGTCAATAATGAAAAAATGGCATTATAAAAATTGTGAATGTCGTACACTACTTTGTGAACTGATGCATTGAGCCTAATGAATAAAAATTAAGCAATTACTTGAAGCAATTACTTTTTAGTAAAAGCAATTGCTTGACTAGCAAATGCTATAAGTAAAAGCAGTTGCTAGATCTGGATATGAATAAAATTTTGAAACAATTGCTGTTTTTCTTACACCTCTGTAGCAAATGCTTATTCAACACAAATTCAGACGTGTCTTATCCACTTGTTCAGATATAGATTTCATGTTCAGTTTGGTGCCTAATTTGCAAAAGAGTTGACGTAAATACAACAACGTTGGTCTATTTATTTAGTACAATAGTAATCTGTTACGTTTCTGTGGAAAATAGGAAACTTATATTTGTGATATGGCACATTTTAGTGAAAATAAGAAAAGTGATAGTAGTGATGAAGAAATTAAAGACAAGCAATTGATATTCGTTCAAAAATTGAAGGAACATAAATAAATCTCTCTGACTACAACATAGACAATTTACCTTTAGATAAACAAACAATAATCACGAATGTGGCAGTTTTATGGCCTCGCGCATGTAAACAAAACTGGGAACTATTAGACATGCGCACTGCAACATTATAGTTTGACGAATGGGAAAATAGACAGGTCCGGGCTTTAAAATTTAAATTCTTGCTCATATGCCACCATAGAGAGTTTGTTTTACCCCTATTTGGACATAATACAATTATACAACGGCTGCAACTAGTACTAGTCATTGTTTATATTACAATCCGAGCCGCTAAAAGCACAAACACAATTCACTAACTAAACTACACAAAAACCAGAAATCCATAAATATTAAACACCAGTCCCACAATCCACGATAGCCGATCCGATAGCTGAAAACTTTAGAAAACTATAAGAATCCGCAGAGAAGAGAAACCTTAAACACAACAACAAAAATGGCGGCCGAGCCGGTTCTGGAGAGTATTCTTGAGCGCCTCGATTATTGTCGATAAAGTAGGACGGCCGATAACACGAGGTTTGTGCGCATGCACGAAGGTTCCCCGAATGAAGACAGCTGACCGACAAGTCATGCGCTCGGACGTATTTTTTCACCCATAAAACGTAACTTTTGTTTGCGCAGGAGATAAGCTGTAGGTATCTAACGGTAAATTGTCTATGGACTACAACCGTTTAGCTTCCACAACAGCTTCAGCACTTGTAGGAAATTTAATAAAAATATTGGCCTTCTCCAAAACTGCATCCATTACAAAAGTGTATGTCTTACATACAGTAGTTTGGTGAACACCGAGTTCCTCACCTACAGAATTTTGATCCCACAATTACCGCAGAAATACTTTCATCTTATTTTAAAGGCGATAGTGCACCCCCTCGCCTTTTACCAGTAACAGTCAAAAAATAATTTTCCAACCACTCAACATTTTCGCAGTCAAATCGATATAACTTTCTGAAATCATCATATCTGCCATTTTTACGTACACTGTAAATTTTTCTTTTACGGACGTTCATATATTCAGCCATAATTGAAGACACAAATTAAGAGCAACGCACGTGTATGCCACGGAGAACTAAAGTTGACTGCTACCAAGCAAATGATGCAGGGGTCGACCTATCTTAAAAAGTTGAAAGCAATTCCTTAATTTATTCATCACATTGTAAGCAAACGATAGCAATTGCTTCTATTTTTTACTAGCGTGTACCCGGCCTGCGTTGCAGCCCGGCATTATACGACGTGAGATAATAAGGCGAACAAACCTCAAACTCAACCGTTTGCCGGCCCGTCCACAATTCACATCCATGCATAAAACATAGTCTGTCTTCGTCTATTCCGGCTTCGGTGCTTCGAATCGATCGTTGAACGGGCCGGGGACCGGTTAGGTTGGGTCGTTCGTTCTCCCTACTCTAATTTATCAGTGTTTCTCTATAATGTTATGCATGTATTATACATAAAACCTTCCTCTTGAATCACTCTATCTATTTAAAAAAAAAAACGCTTCAAAATCCGTTGCGTAGTTTTAAAGATTTAAGCACATATAGGGACAGGACGGGCGATAGCGACTTTGTTTTATACTATGTTAAGAAGAAAAAGCATTGACTAGAAGCAATTCCTGCACTTTTAGGCAATTGCTGGACGCAAAAGCAATTATTTTAGTTTTTATTAATTGGCTTTCAAGAAATTACTTCGATTTTATAAGAAAAAGCAATTGCTACATTTTTATTCCTTAGGCTCATTTCGTGAAACGTGAGGAAGAAAACAATTTTCTTGATCGCAAATAAAATGATGTGAAAACACATATCATAGGTTTGTCAAAAAAAAAATGATTTTGATGATGTATAAGGATGTCCTTTAACAGGTTGTAGATATGAGATGGGGTGTGCGAGACGAGGCAACTGACGATCACATGACAACGGAGTTGTGCATGAAGGAAATCCAGAACTGTCAACGGTTATCGATGGGTCCGAATTTTGTGGTAAATACAAAATAACACTTCTTAGCTTAGAAATAAATAATTTAATCAGACTAAAATACCAGTTTCTAATGTAATATTTATGTACGGTGTTGGTAAAAGTGGCTTTCTTAAACTTTAGGTATTTCTTGGACAAAAATACGGTTACAGGCCAATTCCAACATACGTTTTATCATCCGAACTTCAGATGATACGGGACGAACTGAACGCAACCGGACAGGATGTGACCATCATAGACACGTGGTACAGAAAGGACAGTAATGCAGTTCCGCCTATCTCTGTTTTACAGCCTATATCCTCGATTTTAATTAATTTCAACAACAAGGTAAGTTTCTATCTCAGCACAAAACAACTTGTCCTCGCAAAATATGAAATCGTAAATTTATAAAAATTGATTTATACCTGAAATATAGAAAATAAATAGTAATGTGCCTAAAATTGGATCCATGTAACGAAATATGTGCCACGGCCGTCTACGATGTACGTATAGACAAAGACAGAACTGTCATAGGATCTGTCAAAAACGACATTTTTACTTTTTAGGATTTTTTTCAATTCTTAGTTTCAATTCCTTGATTTATTAAATTAATTTTGCTTGTGCTGAAACTACAATTTCAACTATTAGATTTGCGATTACTATACAGGGTTCGTCACAAACAACATTTTTAGTTTTTCTCCTGATGATGAACGTCACTACGTTCGAAACATGTAGAGACTTTTCCTAAATAATTTAATTTATTATTAAACTTTGTGGAGGAAGACTTTGAGTTTTTTCTTTCGTTCCTATACTTTCAACTCCACTTTAAGCATGGACTATTTCTTCAAATTACTATTTTTTTGCTTAATTTTCATCTCCATCCAAGCAGAACTGGATGCCAAAGTCAAATTTTGAATAAAGCTATTAATAAAAAAAATCCCATATGATGCGGACTATACTGGTGACACTGTAGTAATAGGCAAAACATTGTTTTAACGTTAAACCAATCCTTGTTTGCTTAATGTTTATCAATGCAAATAATATTAAATGCTGCAAATAACCCCCTACACTATGTTTAAAAAATTTAAAATTCAAATTTCAAATAGAATAGCGCCTACCATGGCTTCGAACATTTACCATGGAAATCCCCGAGACTGTAAAAATCCATGCAGATATTTGTAGAATGAACAAACAAGGAGCTATACTTTCATTTTGAACGCAAAGTATATCACAATAAGCCTAAAACTATGGAGGACTTGAGGTAGGAGGCCGATCGCAATGCATTGGATTCGGTCCCAAATTAGCATCGTTAATCCAGCTTTACGAGTTGCCATAAGATGGCGCTAGTGTTCGAAGTGGGCTATCAAATAAATGGTTTCTTATGGACGCGATAACTATTTTTATTTAAATTAGTTCTTTAAGGAACAAATAAGGGCTTTTATATGAATTTACACTTACTTTGTTATACTTATTAGTAAACTCGGCCTGTATAAAGTTCCAACGATGCTTCGTTTTTAAAATACAGGAACATTCTAGCTAGAGTGTTTTACCTTTGGAGCTAGAAATACTTATTTGGCTGCGTTTCATCTCTGAAGAAGATCCTGTCTTACCACCCCGACACAAAGCAAACTCTACTTTTATAAATTGTACCATTATTCATTATAAATATGGAAATTAATTACAATACAACGTTATTTGTCTTTTCTTGCCTTCAAACGTTATTTGTTATTTCGAAAAATAAAATGTCAATTGTCAAAAGTAAAAGCACAGAAAAATAAAGGGTTTTAGTAAAAGTTAAAAACTATAGAGGATCTAGTTTTCCATATTAAAAACGAAGAAGAAGACAATATCAGCCCACTTCGGACGCGAGAGCCATCTATCGGCCAATAGCGAACTAACCAAAAAACCGGGACAGAATTTGAAAATGCTGCCATTGTCGATCGGCCTCCTACCCTCTAGTTCTCCATACCTAAAACCTAGTGTATATTAAATAAAGGTTATTACAAATAAACAAAAAACATACTGTTATTTTAGAGAATACCCAAACTTCAAGCAGAAGACCAAGCAAAATGGTGGGAAACTTTGGGAAAATTTCAAAAACTATTTAGAAAAGCATCTGCGTCACTGAATCAGCAGGGTAAAATGGACAATGATGCAATGCACAATTATTTTATGTCAGGTAAAGTAAGATATTAATTATCAAAATATTGCATATTTTAAAATTTTGAGGATGGCATTGAAGTAGAGTGGATATATAAAATTTTATATTACTTTGTGGATCGTTTATCGAGACCTGCTGGCAGTAAACCTCAAGACCTTTTATAAAGCGACCGGCAGAATTTTCGCTCGTATTTGTACGTGTTTTGTGTTTTATATTCGTTTTTTGTAAAGGATTTTTTTATTTTATTGTTATAAGTACCTTGCGAGCAAAAATTATTTGCATCAAAGAGGGCCTTGCATCTAAGGACGTAATGCTTAGCTGTAGAGCTTAATACCTGTTGGGTGTCAGTAACTACCTGAATTAACAATCAATCAGTTATTCTGTCGTCTTTGACAGTCGTTACAAGTAATTTGATTCATCGCTAATTTTTCCAATTTCTTAAACAATTCACACAATGGGCTTTACGGAACAGCACAAAACATGAATGATTGAAGCGTATTTTCGAAACGAGGTTAGAGTAAATGGTGAGTGGCAATACAATCCGGGTTTGTTCGGGTTTGTTGCTTTTATTGCTGGGGATTTTTATCATTGCCTGAAAAGAACCGTGGCTGTGTTTAGGGAAACAGGTTCTATACAACACAAAAAAGAGCAGGAAGACAATCTGCAAATTGTATAAGACGCCTGTCCCAAAAAGTGGGAAGATCTTATGGAACATGCATAGTGATGTAAAATTCTCGGTAATAATCTTTTGGAGAATATTCTCGAGAATATTCTCAAGAATATTCTCAAGTTAGAGAATTTTCTGAGAATGGTAAGAAAACCGCTAGAAATAGCAATAAAAAGAAATTAAAAATTACCTATTCTGCTTATTTTCGGCAAATGTCAAACGGCGTTAATCAAACAAAACGTAAAGAAATAAAAATTTTATTTAAAAAACAACATACCTTCCCAAGAATAACTAAAAACTAAACAAAAAAACAGTCAAATAAAGAAAGATCACATTTAACTATTAAAAACATACGAGTATACGTTCGCGCTTCTAGGGGATTTCCCTGAATCACTGTTGCCAGACGTAAAACACTGTTGCCAGAGTTATAGAAAAGGTTAGGGAAACTCAAAATTTTAAAAATCATTGCAAAATTTTTCAGTGTAAATCGAGACGGTGTAAATTATGTAGAAAAACTTTTCTAGAGAATATTCTCGGGATAATTTTCTTACAGAGAATATTCTCCTCTCACATCACTAAACATGCAGGACTATTCTTAAGAAGCAGCTAAATTTATTTTCTTATAAAGCCCAAGTATTCCAAGAAATACAAGCCGCAGATTTTGAAAGACGCAGGAATTACTCTCAATGGTTTACCCAAAATTTATTGGAAAGAAATGATTTATTAGACCTGTGAAATTTTTTTCGGATGAAGCCTGGTTCCACCTCTTCCGTTATGTGAATTCTCAGAATACACGCATGTGGAGTAGTGAAAATCCCCATATTTTTGTAGAGTCTACATCGCACCCTCAAAAAATTGGTGTCTGGTTAGCTGTTTCCCGAAAAAGAACTGTTAATCCTATTTTTTTCCATAACACAGTTACAGCACAGCGGTATAGAGACAATATTTTTAATCCATTTGTGGAGCAATTACTTGACCACGAACTACGTTTTGGATATTTTCAACAGGACGGTGCAACCGCCCATACAGCCGCAGAAACTATTAACTACTTACGCAATTTTTTCGACGACAGATTGATCAGTTTTCGATCAAACATTGAATTCCCACCTAGATCACGTTGTTTAACGGTTATGGATTACTTCGTTTTTCCTCATTTAAAGAACACTATTTTTAAAACACCAGTTGCAAATTTAGAACAATTACAAGAAATGTGATAACATTTCTCCAGAGATGTTGGTCAACACTTTCGAAAATATGAAGAGACGTGTGAATTTATGCTTGTTGCATGGCGGTGGCCAATTTCAGCAATTTATGTAATTATTTTTCTTTTTCTTTCTGTATATTCTTACTTTGTTAATTTTTTGTTAATTTTGTAAACAACAAAAAAAAATTGTATTTGTCTACTTATTTTATTACTCATTAGTTTGGCATATCATGTCATAATATGAATTTGACAAAATTTTTACCTAGATTTGGTTAGATATATCGTCCCCATATCATTGTGATCTAAACCAAGCCCTACGTTTTTTAATCCAAGCCCTCTTTGATGCAAATAATTTTTGCTCGCACGGTTCTACTCAAGATAGAAAACATCGCAGTAAACTCTCGACTAATACGAACGTATTTGCTGCTATGAAGGGAGACACATCATGACAATAACTTTTTAAATACTAGCTTAACTTAATCCGGCAATTATTTTTAGTTACTGAAAGAGAAGTAATAAACGGTATTCTAGACGTTAAAAACACCAAAAACCATTGCCTAGCATACGTCAGAATGATCAATAATATCAACTTGCAAAACATAAAGAAAGCTTCGCTTTTCGTGGATATTATCAACAGAAGTTTAGACACAGAATCGGTGAAATTGCTTGCAGACCTCAGAGATGCTAGATTGCCGAATAAAATTGAAACCAGCAATATGCAAAAGTAAGATATTGTATTCTGTAACTTGTCCAGTTAATAATTTAGTGCTAAGTATAATATTTCTGTCACATATATTTTTATTTTATTTTAATTTTATTTATTTGCATGTACATATTTTATTCTTTAATACTATACTATACTAGTTTGGTGTAATAAATAGTAAAACTTAGGTTTTGTGTATTAGTAAAACTTAATAATAGACACCTAGGTGCAGAACACCTGTATGTGTCAATATCTAAAAGTAGACTTATGTGTATATAATAATAAATTATATTTTATACTGTATTTACCCAAGTATACACCGTCATGTGACACACATTAATAAAACACTCTTATATTCTTTTAAGATTTAATTACCTAAACAATACTGAGAACTTTTCTGCATTTTGGTGAACATATTGATTACACTTTTTACTAAAAGTTTTTATGTTTTTTATTGATTTTATATTGTTCGAGAGCAAATTAAATGATTTTGGTGTTAAAAGTAATCTATAGAAACTTTTTATTTGCAGTTGTTAAATTTTTAGGCAATTTAAATTTGTTATTAGATTTAGTCCTTGTTTCAATAGTGTGATCGACATAGTCTGGACTTGCACCCATAGACAAAATTACAAATACAATTAACATATAAAGTTCTGATACTTACAGTGTCCTCAGAAAACAATAAACTTGTTGGGAATCTTTTATTTTTTTTTAGATACAATTTTGTGAATATATTTAACTTGTTAAGTACTGTGCCATAAGCACCATCCCACACAATTATACCATATCGTATCAGCGACTTCACGAAAGCTTTATAAACCATCACCAACGTTTTTCATTTAGGAATTCTTTTAATATATAGAATTTGTGTATGAGCCTACGTATTTTATTAGAAACATAGTCAATATGTGGGCCCCACTTAAGAAACTGGTCAACCAGCACACCAAGATATTTTGTGTGGGTTACCCCAACAATATGTCTGAATAATTTGGCTTGCCAGCCCTTGTCAATGAAACAGCTATGTAATTTGTTTTACTTAAATTTAGTGACAGTTTATAAGACTACAACCAATTCTTAACCATTATCCAAAACCTGTTATTGCCTTGTTACTTCTTGCCAATCTTTACCATTAAATATTAAAGCTGTATCGTCAGCATAAGATATTATAGACACATTTAAGGTATGTTTTGGATACAACTCTAATGAGACAGTGTTCGAAAACGATCAGGGACGTACTTATAAGGAAACCCATTATGAACGCCCAGATTTATTAAAATATTATGTGGAATTTGAAAGATGAAAGTTCCTCAGTGCTCATAGTCACAAACGCAGATCAAACGGTTAATTTCACAACGACGACAACAAAAAAATATACAATAATAGTATGTTCTAAAAAAGCTGTGTATCGATACATCGTCATGTTACTTTTGACTTATATTTCCATTCGTATTGGGCGGTTTTTATTCCTCTCTGGAAGTTCCGGTTGGTCCGTTGCTATGCTGGAATGTGCTGAACCGAGCTTGTCGCTTCGAATGGCTAACGTTTCATTTAAATCCTTATAAAATGTGTTTGATCGGTTCTGTGCTGTGCCGAACGAAGTTTGGTTTTCTACTACCTCACCAAGTTTTTACACACAAATTGTGTTTGTTATATTATGTAACTGACTCTTTTTCACGTTTACGTTTTAGATACACCGTTGAATGGATAGGAAGAGAAGGTTTGGATCCCGAAACCCACGAAGAATACTTAAAGCACTTCATAACGCACTTTTACAAAAATATAGTCAAGTTGGTGGACAGAGCGATGAGAAAAGAAGACTCCAGTGCGCAAGGTCAAATAGTTACTGAGATATTGCAGCATTTGCATGCATGTAATAATTCGGTGAAGGTAAGAATTTGTAGCTGGATAATTGGAGGTCCTACTAGAAATAACTCTCTATTTTATTTTCAGGTGTTCTACGGGAGAGAAGAAAACCTCGAACACATACACACATACATGTTGGACGATTCGGACAAGCTCTTGGTTCTCTACGGCGAAGGGGGTTGTGGCAAAACATCACTACTGGCCAAAGCTGCAGGCATGTCTACTGGTCAAGGGTGGTTCAAGGGAGCCAAGCCTATGAGTATTATTAGATTTTTGGGAACCACTCCTGATTCCAGTGCACTTACACCGACGTTAATTTCGATATGTCAACAGGTCAGTCCCCGAGAGTTTAGTTCCGAGATTTTAGTTTAAAAATATGTTTAAATAGGTATTAAGAAAATTGTGGCCTCCAACTAGTCGTTGTTGTTGTCGGGAAGCTCATTAATCCTACGGGAGGATTTGATTTAAGGATTACTATCTTATGTTCAAGAGTCGCTCCAATCTGACATTGTTTGTTCCCGTTACCCTCTTACCTATATAGGAATCCTTGAGTTAGCCGCCATTGCCCCACAGAACTTTCTTCAAAGCTACTGTAAGTTCAGGACCTTAAATGGGAGATTTGGAGCTGGACTTAAGCCTAACAACCTTAGTAATTATACTTATTACCATATAGAACATTACTCTAGTTTTAAGGCGACGCGGCGTTGTATGACATAAATAGTAATTTGCCTCAAAATATTCCTTGTGGAATATCACTTTATACTTTCCGAGAAAACTAATGCATTATTTCGTTTAGATTTCATACAATTTTATGCTTCCATTTGACGGCATACCAGATGACTTGGTTCCTCTAACAGCTCACTTCAAGCAGTTGTTGACGTTGGCAACAAAGGAACAACCCTTGCTCTTGTTCTTGGATTCTGTGGATCAACTTACTGGAACGGCCGACGCAAATAAGGTAATTCTTTATTGATTTAATTAAATATAGATGATGCAGAATAGCTCATTATTCAGTCAGTTATAAATACGTTGTGTGTAATGTGAGGGACAAGAGAAGAGATAGCTTGGAAAATCGAACCAGTTATATAAAAATGTATTTCCAACGTGGCTTACACTTTTCTTATTCTGATCGACAAAATTTGTTTCATCGGAATTTAAAAAATTGCCAAGTGACGTTTTACTCTAGAGTTATCGTTAAAAGTTTTTAATTTTATACTGAGTGGTGCCTATATAAAAATCAAATAGATGTCGCACGGCAAAGACAGAAAGAGGCTTGCTTATTTCTAGTATATATCGTTTTCTTTAGGTTTCTTGGCTACCAACAAGACTTCCTAAACACTGCAAAATAATAGTGTCATGTGCTTCTGAAGAATCTAACCCAGAAGTGTCAAAAGAATATCATATCCTAAGAAGAATGGTCGATGTAGAAGAAAATTTTATAGAAGTTAGAGCTTTAGGAGAAGAGTTGGCCATGAGAGTAATAAAGTAAGTCCCTTCCTTTAATTACTGCACCTAGTTTAAGAAGCTGGCAATTCTAGGTAACAGAAAATTAATTTAGTAATTAGTAGTAAATTTTTATTTTCTAATTAATTTTCTTAAAGTATATCTTCATTCTTGTTCGAGGAACATTGATATGAAAATATCGCCTATTTATAATTCTCAGAATGTGGATGAGAACCGCCTGCAGAGACTTAACAAACTACCAATGGCGTCTCGTTTCCAACGCTATAGACAAATGTAGCCTTCCCATTTTCGTTAAACTGGTTTTTGCCGAAATATGTAGATGGCGCAGTTATACGAAGAGTCAGGATACACATTTGGCTTCCACCGTTATGGATTCGATTATGATGCTGTTTGAAAGAATTGAGAAACAGGTAATTAGACACGAAAAATGTCTACTTAATTCTTTTTTTTTAATCTAGGGTCCATTGATGGTATTAGTGGCAGCAAAATCCAACAATGTTTTTAATTGATCCATTTTTTAAATTGTCTTGCTTTTGGACCTAGTGGAAATAGTACGGACAACTAGGAATGTTATCATAAATCTAAGAAATATGAATAATAGTAGTGGGGGTTATATGGTATTGGATGATTCCAATGTCCATTAAGCATGACGTATCATTCGCCAATATACACACGACCTGGAGGTGCTGAACTGCTGAATAACCTTCCTTTATCGTTCTTTATTGTACTATTTTTAATTTCTACATTTAATGTTAGTTTTAATTAGTTTACTTATGTTCCCATTAATAAGCTTTTAACTAAGAAAGTGACGCAGATCCACGGCGACACAATATATATTTCCTTCTTGCAACTGGTTTCTAAAATTATATTTGTAAACTTGTATACAGTTATCTTTAAAACACCACTTTCTCAATTCCTATGATCTTATAAACATAGAAAATGGTGGTTGGTTAAAGGCAGGGGTTGGGTGTGTGGCTGGCCCCACGCTTCTTACACTGCAGCCTGTTGGCTTATTGTGCGCCCCAACCTTGTTAGAAAAGGTTTGTTCCTTCTACAAGGTCCAATAGTTTCCTTCCAGGTTTGTCATGCGGAAGGTTGTCGCCGCGTTGACAATTACCGAAGATTCTGAATAATTTGCGGGTTAGTGCTTCGCAGCTGTATATGATGTATATGATGTGCGAGGCGATTTCATCTTATTCACTGCAAAGTCTGCATTTAATGGGTCTCTTATAAATTCATACTCGTTGAATGTGCTTTCTTAGGTGACAATGGCCGGTTAACAAGTCAGTAACTTGCCTTAACTGGGTATGGGTTAGATACAGCATTCCAGTTGATAGTTCCTTCGAGGGCTTTCCCATTACGACTCGTGCGTATGTTTAATTAGGTGTACTGTTCTATCGAGATAGATGTTGTTTTTGCGCCCATCTGTCTAAATGTTGTTTTAGTTGCCTGTTTTGATATTCCAAGGGTGGATTCAGGGCCCATGAACTTTCCAGCAGATCTGGCTCTCGCTAGTTTATGTGCAGTTATGTTTACAATAATAGTGGAGAACAATCTATGATAGTCGTTAACTTATTGAGGTTGGAGATATCCACCCATTAACTAATAACCAACTAGAAGCGGATGACTCCAAGATAGTATAGTATATTACCACTACTATTTTTTTTAAACCCTCGTTTCTACCCCGCCATTCGATTTTTTTTATACAAAAATGTCTACGCTTGTTCGTACAAATATTCATACTTTATTTTAACTTCAGCATGGCAGAATCTTAGTCTTCCACGGCTTAGCCTACATAACAGCAGCAAAAAGCGGCCTGTCCGAATCAGAACTAGAGGATCTGATCTCACTGGATGACAAAGTACTGGATGACGTATATCAGTACCATTTACCACCTGTCAGAAGAATACCGCCGTTGTTATGGACGAGGATCCGGAACGACTTGCCCAATTATTTATCCGAGAGAGAAGCGGATGGAGTCAGTGTTATGAATTGGTATCACAGGTATAAAATATATTATGAAGGGTACAAGGAAATACGTGTTTATAATTAGAGTTTTTTTAGAGAGAGCCAAATGATTGAACGGCAAAACGGCACAAAGCTTATAAATTAGCATAACGGGTGGTACTGCACAGCCAGACTGGACATGGGAAATGCCATGTAGATTTTGCTACCCTCAAATGACTGACTCCCCTAGTATTACATCAAAATTGTAGTAGACCTTTTTTGAAGGTCCCTTACACCAAATATTACTATTTTCTAATAGGCCGATTAAAAGTAATTTTTAAAAAAATGCTTCGTAAAATTTTTAAAAATTATATACGGCTGTGATACATACCTTAATAAAACCATCAATGATAAATTATAATAATGTCAAATATTACTGGACCTTTTTTTTAATTAGTTTTAACATGTTTTACAGTATTCATGAAAAAATCAGATTGATTGGGTGGTAATACATCGACAATACTTCTCGGAGAGTATCCGAAATGTTCTCTGCGACGTTTTCTGATAGACCCATTCTAAGCAAAACCACAGTCCTGAATATTGTTCATAATTTTGAAAGTAAAGGTACTGTAATTTATGCTGGAACAACTGCTTGGAGCAAAATAATGATATAAGTACTCGATGGTAGAGCACAAGAAAAAAAATTTAGATTTAGAACTATTACTCCATGTAGAAGAAAATAATGTTGCACCAGACTTCTTTGCATAACTGGAGGAAAGCACCATTCCACATTACTACGCAAATTACATAAGTATACATATACATATCAAAAGCACCAGGAATTGGGGGAAGGTGATGAAAAACGAAGAGAAAACTTTTTTTTGAAGTTATGGAAAATTAACTAGTTAATTCTCACGCAATGCATGTTTTACCGAAAACCTTTACATTAAATAATTAACCAAATATTCAAAATTTGGACATATTGGAGAGGCTCACTCAATGCCCTTAAAAGGTAAATATCGGATCACTGGACCTTTCTTTCCCAACAAAATTTGGAAAAAAAACTTTTTTAGAACTAGATAAAATCAAAACTGACCAGCATTAGACGATATTGTTCCTGAGAATAAAGATATATAGTTTCAAATGACAATGAGAATGCTGATGCGCTCGCCAGGGAGGGCGCAAGCATGTCTCTCGAATTAGCAGAGAATAATGTGGCTAGAACACTGGGATCAGTCAAAGAGGAAATAGATCGAACAGCTAAACAACTTGCGCAAAGCAGATGGACAGGGCTTACAACTTGTAACATCTCCAGGCAATTGTAGCCCCTACTTGATAACAGGAAAACCGCAGCGCTACAGCACAGTCGGAAGGACCTAAGAAACATCACTGCCCTAGTCATCGGCCTGTTCGGTAGACACGCTGAACGTATGCAAATACCAAAAGAACGACTTCTGTAGAAGTTGCAGAGATGAAGAAGAGGAGAAAAGTATTCAGCATTTGTTGCGTGAATGCCCCGGCCTCCCGAGAAGGTTCAATGCCCTGGGCGAACCATTCGTTAATGATCTGGAGGAAGTGAGCAGCCTGCAACTGGGTCGACTCACTAAGTTTTAAGACTGAGCTGTCAAGATTCTTCTACGATCGCGTTCACCATCAGGAAGCTGATGCGGATAGGTTCCGCGGAACATGTGCGGTACCACAACGGTCCTTATAGGACTACGTCTGACTGTTTGGACAATGCCAAAGGTCTGCCACTCTAAACCTAACCTGACCTTCAAATGGACGGTTGTCCTGAACACAATGCACGAGAAGTAAGGGAAATAAAACGTTTTCGATGGACACACAATAAGATTAAATTAGGCCATAAGTTGGCCAGCTAAGTATCTTGTTCTTTCACTAAACGACATATCCCTGTGGGTTCACAGGAAGAACTAACGATTGCAATTTCGGGGAATGTAATCGAATCGAGTCGGGTATCAACGTATGAATATGAATTTTATGACTTAAAAGTCTAATACAATTTTGATGTTAGGGGCGAAAATATTTGAAGGCAGCAACATTGACATGGGATTTTACAGGACCAGTCTAGCGGTGCACAACTTCTTAATCTAGTAAAATATGATTTTAAAGGTACAATAATTAATGTATTATTTTCTTAGGCAGTTTAGAGACACAGCAAAGGAGCGGTACTTTAAAAACATGAACATGGCCATGTATTTTCATTCAATGATAGCCGATTATTTTCTCGGTATATGGGGAGGAGGTAAACCAAAACCATTTAAATATACCGAAATCCAGAGACACAGGTAATTAACTTAACACAGAAATAATTATATTTATAGACTTAGAAACCCAAATCAAATACTACTTGGAGGTACAGAACCAACGATGATGAAGTCAGATAGACAAGCCAGTCCATATATAAACTTACCTATACGCCGCTACTATAACTGTTCATAGGCTTCAGGGGGGCAGGTTTTGGAGTGATTTCGGTCCTTCGTTAAAGGACGCACCCAAAAGGTAGTAGTGGGCTCTAAATGTAATATATACTATGATGTTCCCCAGTGTTCAGTGCTGGGTCCTCTCCTTTTCCTTAGTTATATTAATGACTTTGCTTCTCTAGACATTAAGGGTCAATTTACGATTTTAGCTGATGACAGCATTGTCCTCTGGCATGATTCAAATCCCAATATATTAAGGTTAAAAGTTTCGTCTGATCTTTCTAAAATTAGACAACGGTGTGATGCTAACCTATTGACTCTAAACTTTGACAAAACCAACATTGTGGGGTTTGTTGTGATATTTGGTTTCTATCTTGGAGAGTCTTTACTAACAAAAAAAGGTAACACCAATTTTGTGGGACTTTTAATTGATGCCTGTCTGAAGTTTCACTATCATATCTTGGGACTTGCTAGGAAAGTAGCTTCGAATTGCTACGCAGTGAGATTAACATCGGTGGAGATTGGGACCATATTGGCTCAGAGGATTTACTACTCGTTGGTGAAGCTTCACTTGCGATATGGAATTGTGTTCTGGGGAAATACGTGTAACTACCTGCTAAACTCACTATTTATTCTGCAGAAGTGAACTGGAAGATATTTTGTGGAGTAAATGGCAGAGAATTATGTAGACCGTTATTTAGATCTAAGAAAATCTTGACTTTGTCAGGCTTGTTTATTCTTAAAACGGTCTGCTGTTGTATATCAATACAAGCATAGGGATACATTGCCAGTGCCTGAGCATCCTCATGACACTAAAAGATCAAAAAATCTGTACCGACCTCTATGACCATAAGTCATAAAATTTGTGTTTGTTATATTCAAAATTAGAATTTCTTACTTTTTAGATTTAATTTAACAGATAAAGAAGGGGTCGCAGATAGAAAAGTACCCGTTCAACCACTGATGTTTTACTCAAAGGAAGGAAAGGTCTCGAGATATAATTTAAGAAAGGTATTTTCCATTTTTTTAAAGCAATAACAGAATAGCAAAAATAAATCTATTTTTCAACGTCTATGTAGGCATATTATATAGGTACTACGTTTGCCATAACAATGAAACGTGGCATCGTCGAAACTTCAACTATTATTTAATTAAATAGAATCCCCCATATTTTATAACAGCTTTAAATTCCAGGGACCAAATCTAGTTTACTTACTAAAAGGTCTTTTGTACCGGGTGGTCAAATAAGCGAGGACGTCGGCTTTATCTCGGAAACCATTAATCGTACAACTTTCGGAAAGGTTTTTATGAGTAAAGTGGTCAAGAGAAATTGCTGGAAATTACTTTTAAGTTCCTCATTTCGCCGCAAGGGGGCACAATTAAAAATTGTTATTTTAAATTCTAAATTTCTCCGAAAATTCCCATATTAAGGTATAAATCTGATTACATCATTGGAAATCTTAGACAATTCTGCATCATTTTGGTTTAAGGCTCATTGGCGTACCGACCTTGATCAGAGTGGGAGAAGCTATTGAAAGTGTAAACATTAAAATCGCTGTAACTTCTAAACGACTTACCCGATTTTACTAAATTTAAGCTTGTTTAAAAGGGGAAAATAAGCATCTTCAATTGCCGTATCCAACAGTACACGATAGTGTTTAATAAAATTGCTAGAGGGCGCAATTTGTAATAATAACAGTTTTTCCGATTTTATCCCGAAAATTCAAATCATACGGTATAACTATGACATCATAATCGAAAAGTAGATGAAATTTGCAAGAAAAGATGTGAAGACCGCAGTTCGATATCTTTGTTCGTTTCAAAGTTATTGCCAAAACATTAATTTTTAATACAAATTGCGCCCTCTAGCAATTTTATTAGAAAATATCGTGTACCATTAGATACGACAACTGAAGGTACTTCCAAACAAGCTTAAATTTAGTAAAATCGGACAAGTCGTTTAGAAGTTACAGCGATTTTAATGTTTACACTTTCAATAGCTTCTCCCACTCTTAGCAAGTGAAAGTGTAAACATTAAAATCACTGTAACTTCTAAACGACTGAACCGATTTTACTAAATTAAGCTTGTTTGGAAGAAAAAGGTAAATACCTTCAATTGTCGTATCCAATGGTACAAGATAGTTTCTAATAAAATTGCTAGAGGGCGCAATTCGTAATTAACATTATTGTTTTGGCAATAACTCTGAAACGAACAAAGATATCGAACTGCGGTCTTCACATCTTTTCTTGCAAATTTTATCTACTTTTCGATTATGATGTTATAGTTATACCGTATGATTTGAATTTTCGGGATAAAATCGAAAAAAACTGTTATTATTACAGATTGCGCCCTCTAGCAACTTTATTAAACACTATCGCGTACTGTTGAATACGGCAATTGAAGATGCTTATTTTCCCCTTTCAAACAAGCTTAAATTTAGTAAAATCGGATAAGTCGTTTAGAAGTTACAGCGATTTTAATGTTTACACTTTCAATAGCTTTTCCCTCTCTTATCAAGGTCGGTACGCCAATGAGCCTTAAACCAAAATGATGCAGAATTGTCTAAGCTTTCCAATGATGTAATCAGAGTTATACCTTAAAATGGGAATTTTCGAAAAAATTTAGAATTTAAAAAAAAATTTTAATTATGCCCCCTTGCGGCGAAATGAGGAACTTAAAAGTAATTTCCAGCTATTTCTCTTGACCACTTTACTCATACAAAAATCTTTCCGAAGGTTGTACGATTAATGGTTTCCGAGATAAAGCCGACGTCCTCGCTTCTTTGACCACCCGGTACAGGGTGATCGCGTATAATGTTACCCCCCCTTTAACTTCTTTGTTTCGCAATTAAGAAAAAAACTGTTAAATACAAAATTTGTAGGATTTAATGTAAACTTCTTGCAAAATATATCTTCGTAGATACAGGGTGTTGCAAAAAAGCGTGACAGATCAAAGTTATATTTTTTTTAAATGTATATTGTTCTATTATTGGATTCTACGGACAATTCTAAACATAATTTATATATACCACTATATATCTAAATTAAACCATTTTCGACTTATTGATGTTTGAAAATTACTATATATTATATAAGAAAATAAGGACATTCAAGTCAAGATGTATCGTTAAATTAGTAATGGAAAATACACTGTAAAATCATTAATGATTTATTTTAGTTTGGCGAACTTCCATATCACCTCGTGAGATCACGACGATTCACAGATCTGTACGAAAACGTATTATTTAATTACGAATGGGTACATGCCAAGCTATCGAGCTGCCCTCTACAGTCGGTTTTGTCCGATTATGAAGACGCTAGCACGAATATTGAAGACAAGGAGTCAAGAAGGTATACTTCCTATTATTATATGAATAATATTTATTATTTTATTATTATTATTATAGAAAATAGAGCCATTGTAAGTTTTCAAAAAGTCACCCAGTATATCTTGTCATGTTTGTGTGTGAACTTTTTCTATTTTCATACAATAAAAACCCCATTTTTTAGAGAGTTAATGCTGGTAGCCGACGCCCTACGTCTCGGAGGAGCTGTCCTAGGCATGTATCCCAACATGCTGGCCCCTCAACTGATAGGAAGGCTTCTACCCGAGGTAGCCACTAACCCGAACATAAAAATGTTACTTAACGACTGCGACACCAAAGGGCCGGTGCATTGCGCCCTATTGCCGTTGTATCATTGTTTGCATACACCCGGAGGACCCTTAAAGGTTTGATTTGTTATACAAGGCAGCTATCTCAACGAACTACCTTTTTTTTTCTATTTCAGTACTCGTTGGAAGGCCATCAATTTGCAGTATTCTCAATATGCCTAACTTCGGACTTTAGATATATCGTATCTGTATCGAACAGGTTTATAACATGGGATCTTTCGACCAGCGACCTTACGAGGGACGTGAACCCCAATATCGAAGGCATTATGCAACATTTGGTGTTGAGTCCCGATAATAAATGGGCGGCAGCCTATACCAATAACAATCAGGTAAAGATAAATATGTTTGATCAGGTTTTAAAAATTGTCTTCATGTCCCATTTTATTTTCTCTTGCTTAATGAGAAGTAGCTTATATCACGGGTTTGATATTCTCGAAAGTTCCGTCTTATAAATGAGCAAATTCGTAGCGCTATCGACGTTATAAATATCCCATACTCTGACAGAGTCATCTGTATGCCAAATTTCTTTCATTATCAAGTAAAGGGATTTCTGTCGGTCGTTTTTGACATCACAGTTTGCAAAATCATATCGCAGCGACCTCGATAGAGAAGCGATTAAGGATAAACAGGAAGTACTCTCTTATGATAAACTTGTCACACGTGGAGGCCGAGACCCCATTCCTTGGACCTGAGTCGGCCATAGAAATAACTAAACAACAGGTAGGATCTGCACTGAACGAGTGGGCTAAACGCCGTTCCATGGAGCAATAAGACTAGGATGAATAAATGCTAAACAGAGGACAATGTGTCCTGAACCCCTTAATATGATCGGCGTTGAAGAAGACCCAATCTGCGCTGGATGCCTAAAGGAAGAGAAGACTCCGCTACATTTTCTGGGTACCTCTGAGGCTCTGGAAAGACGCGACAGACATCAGGTGCTAGGATCGGCGGATCTCCAAAAGGAAGAAATGACGGCCCTGGCCTGGAGCGATATAATGGCCTTCATAAGGAGGTCGGGACGTTCTGGCGAGGGCCCAAGTGGTTGGAGGAAGACTCTAGGGTAGAGTAAAAGGATCGCCGTTGGTCTACTTGTCAGGTTTCGAAATCTCCCTCAATTAATACTACCGTGCGAGCAAAAATTATTTGCATCAAAGAGGGCATTGCATCTAAGGACGTAATGCTTAGCCGTAGAGCTTAATACCTGTTGGGTGTCAGTAACTACCTGAATTAACAATCAATCAGTTATTCCGTCATCTTTGACAGTCGTTACAAGTAATTTGATTCATTGCTAATGGTTCCAATTTCTTGAACAATTCATACAATGGGTTTTACAAAACAGCACAAAACATTCATGGTTGAAGCTTATTTTCGAAACGGGGTTAGAGTAAATGGTGAGTGGCAATACAATCTGGGTTTGTGCATGGACGATTTTCACGAACATTTTCCTAACGCTGCTTTTATTGCTCGGGATTTTTTTCATTGCCTGAAAAAAACCGACACAAAAAAGGAGCAGGAAGACCATCTGTAAGAACACAAGAACTTGTTGCAAACGTTCGTGAAATAATGCAAAATACGCCAACAAATTGTATAAGACGCCTGTCCCAAGATAATATTTTGAATCCATTTGTGGAGCAATTACTTGACGACGAACTACGTTTTGGATATTTTCAACAGGACGGTGCAACCCGCCCATACAGCCGCCGAACTACTTACGCAATTTTTTCGACGACAGATTGATCAGTTTTCGATCAGACATTGAATTCCCACCTAGATCAGATATATAACAATCAGGTAAGATAACTATGTTTGATCAGGTTTTAATAATTGTTTCCTTTCCTTGTCCCATTTTATTTTCTCTTGCTTAATAACAAATAGCTTATATCATGGTTTGATATCCCCGAAAGTTCCTTCTTATAAATGAGCAAATTCGTAGCGCTATCGAGGTTGTGGATGTTCCAGACTCTGATAAGAGTCTACTGTGTCTGATATCGGTCTGCAAGACTTCTTCCATTATCTAGTGAAGGAATTTCTTCCCACATCACAATTTGAATATTTCCCACAAACCTAAGATGGCATGTTTGTTTTAGACAGTTCTACTTAATATGTTATCCAGTGAATTCGTCCTTATAGACAACCCACTAGAAGAGGACATCCCAGTCACGGGGATTTACCTGCTAAACCATAACTTATTTATTTATGGCGCACAGAGTTGGGTACAGTACGACATGAGGGGAAACAGAGAGGAAGATTATACGGGGCCAATGAAAACTGAAGAATGGCCAATTTTATGTAAGAAATTTTACACGGTTGAATAAAATTAACTTAATTGCAATGCATGAATCAAAATACTATTTATACGGTGCATTTTGCACCCTTACACTCCTTTTGTATACCGTTAAGCGTTTCAAAGAGTTGGGCGCTTGTTTTTTTGTAGCAATGGAATGGGATAACCAATCGGAGTACAGAATGATATTCTGGAAGAACGACTTGGATGACGACAGAATGAAATTATATAATCGATCAAACGAAGGAGAATATGAAATACTTGACTATCACAGGTAAATTTGTGTGTGACTGTTGTTCATCAGGTTTCGAAGGTATATTAATTGCTTAAAACTTTTTAAAAATGGGCAAATACCTTTTCCCGCTACTTTCCTCGCTAATACATAGATCGGTGTACTGCCAGACGGGCCATGGCGAATGTAACTTTATTTACCCTCAATTATTAATTTTACATCAAAATTGTATTGGACTTTTTTAAAGGTAAACTTGACCGGAAAAATGAAGTTAAGGACCTCGGAGTAATTTTCCAGATAAATATGAAATTTAACAATCATTATATGTATATTATAGTAAAAATCTTGAATACTCTCGCAAGATGGGGGCAAAGTCACGAGACATTCTGTCAATTTTGGTCTATTAAATTTTTATAAGTTGGCATGAATTACAGGACCGGACTTGAAAATTATACATGTGATAGCTTCTAAAACAATTTATGCAATAGCCTCATCGGTTCTACCGCTTTAATATTGCCAAATAATAAGTAATAGGTAATAATTTCTTTTGAAAGTTATGTTTTATAAATATTATAATTTAAGGTAGGTAATAGGTAATAAGCATGAATTTCTATATGGTTTAAAGATAAAGTGTCAAAATAGATTTAAAAAGTTTATAATATTATAAATATCCAAACCTTAAAAATACTAAACTAACTGAAACACAACTTAAAATAGGATTCTGTCACTTATATTTAGAATAGATTTTTTTTTGTTTTATTTGTTCAGATTATACCTATAGGTAAAATACCTACAGTTCAACATAAACTAATTGAATTCAAGTTATTACATTCACTGTCAAGAAAATCCCCATATATGACTTACGTAAGGTACGTAGACCCAAATATGGTTTTTATAGAATTTGTTGGCTATGGTACGGTTACATTTCTAAACTTGTATGTGGGCTAACATAAAGTTAAAAGCTTCAATATAGCTAGGGATTTAATTTTTCTGTCAATGGAAACCCTAATTTAACAGTTTTTGACTTAACGTAAGGTACGAAGACCCAAATACGGTTTTTATAGAATTTGTTGGTTATAATACAGTTACATTCCTAAACTTGTATGTAGGCTAACAGAAAGTTAAAAGCTTTAGTTTAGCCAGGGATTAAATTTTTCTGTCAGTGGAAACCCTACTTTAACAGTTTTTGACTTACGTAACGTACGTAGACCCAAAAGTGGTTTTATGGAATTTGTTTGTTAAAATGCAATTTATTGATACAGTTACATTTCTAAACTTATATGTAGGCTAACTTTATGTTAAAAACTTTATTTTATTGTCATACAAACAATAATAATAGTAATATCAAATAATAATTTCACTTATG
The DNA here is from genome assembly GCA_963969555.1 of Polydrusus pterygomalis. Lineage (NCBI taxonomy): Eukaryota > Metazoa > Arthropoda > Insecta > Coleoptera > Curculionidae > Polydrusus > Polydrusus pterygomalis. Next base: position 17,825,626 of record OZ018385.1, on the reverse strand, counting down.
TAAGGTACGTAGAAATAGAATAGAATTATATATTTGTTGGCTATCCTATTACATACTAATATGGTTAGCTATTTTAACTACTATAGTAACATAATGTTACTTACTATTACCTTACTATTGCCAAACAATAATAATATTTACTAATAACAGTAATAAAAATAATTCCTTCAAAATCAAATAGCTGCTTTTTAAAGGTTAATAATATGGAAAGCTGTTTTGGCATATGGTAGAACTAGGCGATACCCGGTTTTATCAACCTACCTGGTTTTGTCCAACTCTCTCCTACCTACCTAAGTCAGGGAAATACTTAATTTCTACTTATTTTTCTTGAAACAGAAAAGGATACCTGGATAATGTAAAATGCGAAAATTATACATTAGAAACCTAACCTTAACGAACAAACATTTTAAGAACAAAAATTTTACAAACTAACTTTTCGACAAAAACGGCGTTCAGATGAAATAAAACTTATTACTTATCGATGAAATCAACTTAACGAACAAGGCACACATTAATAATTATGATCCCTAATGAAAAAGAATTAAAAAATTTTAACCTGTATCTAAATTTTTGGTCAAATGAATAATAATGGTAGGTACTTACACAAAAGTAATTAAATTAAAATTTTTAAAATGTAATTAAATGTAACAAAAACGCAATTCATAACTCGGTGTTCGGGCTCATTACGGTCCGCTACAAATCTAGGGATATTATTATGTCCCAATATCAGCTGATCGATGACAAATAACCGCTGTCATCTGTTTTAAAACGAGACTATTCGTGACATTTAGTTTACCAATAAGGCTTATAAGGGTTCAGGTTTCGTAATACGAAATAGCAAAAGTTATAGGAGAGCCACAATTATTAAATTATACAATGCTTTGGTGAGACCATCTCTGGAATATGCAAGCCAAATTTGGATGCCCACTGCGTTAACTTTTACTAACCATATTGAAAAAGTTCAGAAACGTTTTCTAAGATTTCTATATATCAGAAAAAAAATGCATATCCATACATGGTTGCATACAGGGCAATGTTAAATAGTTTTCAATTCACAACTTTATTGCATAGAAGAAACAAAATAGCTGTCATGTTCATATACCATATTGTCAATCATACCAAATACAAAGACTGTAGTTTAATTAATTACATAGGCATTAAAGTACCAAAGATTAACCTTAAAATTACAAACAATGATTTATTTAATACTAGCTAGCTATACTCTGCGCGCGTTGCTACGCTACCCGGTACCCGGCATGCGTTGCGCCACTTTTTTTATGCCGAAACCTTCCTCGGCCTGCACACAACAACTCACCAACTTTTCATTGTAATCGGATAAATGGTATAGGAACGCATACGGGACATACAGACAGACAGACATTCATTTTTATACAGGGTGTCCCAAAAGTAATGGGACACAGAGCAACAGCAGATTCCTTAAGGCGAAATAATGTTATTTACTTAAACTTGCCTTATCCCAAAATTGATAACAACAAAGATACAGGGTGGCACAGTTTTAATTTTGTTTTCGTTTTTTTGCGATTACTTCTTAACGAAACGACATAGCAGCACAAAATTAAAGCTTTTGGGGTTTTTTAAGGTGAGGAATTCAAAATTATCCATAGTTTTTGTGTACCCAGTAGAGGGCGCTGCCTGCGGCATGGCCCACTCCTTTTAGCTGGCATAACTTTGTTTAGGCTTCTTATATCGATCCGACTATTAAAAAAATAAGTTACTTTACTTCTTTCACATCAAAAATGTATAACTTATTAAAGTCGCTAGGGGCAACCATTTTCGAGATAATTGCATTCGATATTTTTAATGCAAGAATTCTAAAATATTTAAATTAATTAAATCATTGAAATCAATGGTGGCCATTTTGAACAATTGCTATCACGTTTTTATTAGAAAAAAATAGCCAACCTTAAGTATCTACATTAACTGACACTTAGCTAATGTAGCTCATTTACAATAATTTTAAGTTAGAAATTTACCGTTGCTCGATTTTCCGTTGCTTTTGGACCACGTACTTAGTTGCATTGGACATATGAAATCATAGACAATTTACCTTTAGATAAACAAACAATAATCACGAATGTGGCAGTTTTATGGCCTCGCGCATGTAAACAAAACTGGGAACTATTAGACATGCGCACTGCAACATTATCGTTTGACGAATGGGAAAATAGACAGGTCCGGGCTTTAAAATTTAAATTCTTGCTCATATGCCACCATAGAGGGTTTATTTTACCCCTATTTGGGCATAATACAATTATACAATGGCTGCAACTAGTACTAGTCATTGTTTATATTACAATCCGAGTCACTAAAAGCACAAACACAATTCACTAACTAAACTACACAAAAACCAGAAATCCATAAATATTAAACACCAGTCCCACAATCCACGATAGCCGATCCGATAGCTGAAAACTTTAGAAAACTACAAGGAATCCGCAGAGAAGGGAAACCTTAGAACACAACAACAAAAATGGCGGCCGAGCCGGTTCTGGAGAGTATTTTTGAGCGCGTCGATTATTGTCGATAAAGTAGGACGGCCGATAACACGAGGTTTGTGCGCATGCACGAAGGTTCCCCGAATGAAGACAGCCAGGGCCGGACCGTGACCTTTGGGGGCCCTGGGCTAACGATATCTGGGGACCCCACGAAATTATATAAATTAGGCATTTTCATAAAAAAATGTTTTATGCGGGAAAATTTAACATTCGAAATTTAAAGTTTTTTATTTCAAATGAATACATTATAAACTTAGGTAAAAGTATCTTTTTCTGTTTATCTTAACGGGAAACGGGGCCCCCTGGAACCCGGGGGCCCTGGGCTGCAGCCCATTAAGCCCATACGTAGATCCGGCCCTGAAGACAGCTGACCGACGAGTCATGCGCTCGGACGTATTTTTTCACCCATAAAACGTAACTTTTGTTTGCGCAGGAGATAAGCTGTAGGTATCTAAAGGTAAATTGTCTATGTATGAAATGCGATTATCTCAAAAATGGTTGCTCCTAGCGACTTCAATAAGTTATACATTTTTGATGTAAAAGAAGTAAAGTAACTTATTTTTTTAATAGTCGGGTCGATATAAAAATCCTAAACAAAGTTATGCCAGCTAAAAGAAGTGGGCTATGTCGTAGGCAGCGCCCTCTACTGGTTACACAAAAACTATGGATAATTTTGAATTTCTCACCTCAAAAACCCCCAAAACCCTTAATTTTGTGCTGCTATGTTGTTTCGTTAAAAAGTAATTGCAAAAAAACGAAAACAAAATTAAAACTTTGACACCCTGTATCTCGGTTGTTATCAGTTTTGGGATAAGGCAAGTTTAGATAAATCGCATTATTTCGCCTAAAGAAGTCTTCTGTTGTTCTGTGTCCCATTACTTTTGGAACACCCTGTATATAAAAACCTTCCTCTTGAATCACTCTATCTATTTAAAAAAACCGCTTCAAAATCCGTTGCGTAGTTTTAAAGATTTAAGCATAGTTAGGGACGGACAGACAGCGACTTTGTTTTATACTATGTTAAGATTAGTGAAAATATATCCCCGTTAAGTCGTATGTTAGTACAGTGTAATGAATTAAACATAATAAAACCTTTTGATATGTTTCTTGTAGTAGTAAAAACATGTTTTATAGATTTATTTTTAACGCAACCTTCTTTTAACAAAAACAGACAGAAAAGTTAAATATTTTGTAAATTGTATCAAATATTACCCATCATTTTGTTTATAATTAAATGTAATTTTAAAGTTTTTTTAAACAGTTTTAATGATTTTTGAGATTTAATAGAATTTTTTAGTGTTGAGCAACTTAAAAAACTGTTTGACAATAATGCAGAGATTTAGAATATTGTTTTATGGTTCTGTTTTAATATTTTATTTTGTTATTAGTACAACTAATTTTAGTTAAGTACTTGGATTTTTCTAGTTTCTACCCTTTGCCTGTAAGTACATATAGGAGTACCCTAAGTGTGTTTGTTAAGTGTACAATAAATAAATAATAAGAAAAATAAAATTATAGTTCGCAGTTCAACTTAAAAAAATATACATTTATTTTCAGCGCAATGGTTCTCGAAAAAGACAAATCGGCACTGTACGCGTGTACAACGGACAATCTTTACTGTGTCTCGAAATACGTCAAAAAAAAGGACACCAAGTCTTGGGAGAAGGAGTGCGATTTATCGAGGAGCGGAAATGATGACACTGAAGCTATGTTGCAGTTGAAACTGGACAAACACGATAAGATCCTGTTTGGTAAGTGAAAAATAAAGGGAGAAGTTCCACGGTGACATACAAAAAGTATACGATGTACGTATAGTATATATCACATAAGAATGTAATGGCCGCCGCGCCGTCGTTATACGGTGCAAGCAAAAATTATTTGCATCAAAGAGGGCTTGGATTAACAAACGTAGGGCTTGGTTTAGATCACAATGATTGGGGACGATATATCTAACCAATGATATGCCAAACTAATGAGTAATAAAATAAATAGACAAATTCAAATTTATTTTTGTTGTTTACAAAATGAACAAAGTAAGAACATACAGAAAGAAAAAGAAAAATAATTACATAAATTGCTGAAATTGGCCACCGCCATGCTCCAAGCATAAATTCACACGTCTCTTCGTATTTTTGAAAGTGTTGACCAGCATTTCTGGAGAAACATTCTTGGATAATCCTTTCTTGTAATTGTTCTAAATTTGCAACTGGTGTTTTAAAAATAGTGTTCTTTAAATGAGGTAAAACGAAGTCATAACCGTTAAACTTCAATGTCTGATCGAAAACTGATCAATCTGTCGGGGAACAGCTAACCAGACGCCAATTTTTTGAGGTTGCAATGTGGACTCTACAAAAAAAAGGGGGATTTTCACTACTCCACATGCGTGTATTAGAGAATTCAGCTAACCGGAGAGGTGGAACCAGGCTTCATCCGAAAAAAATGTCAGGTCTAATAAATCATTTCTTTCCAATGAATTTTGGGAAACCATTGAGAGTAATTCCTGCGTCTTTCAAAATCTGCGGCTTGTATTTCTTGGAATACTTGCACTTTATAAGGAAATACATTTAGCAGCTTAAGAATAGTCCTGCATGTTCCATAAGATCTTCCCACTTCTTGGGACAGGCCTCTTATACAATTTGTTGGCGTATTTTGCATTATTTCACGAACGTTTGCAACAAGTTCTTCTGTTCTTACAGATGATCTTCCTGCTCCTTTTTTGTGTTGTATAGAACCTGTTTCCCTAAACACAGCCACGGTTCTTTTCAGGCAATGATAAAAATCCCCAGCATTAAAAGCAACGTTAAGAAAATGTTCGTGAAAATTGTCCATGCACAAACCCGGATTGTATTGCCACTCACAATTTACTCTAACCCCGTTTCGAAAATACGCTTTAACCATGAATGTTTTGTGCTGTTTCGTAAGGCCCATTGTGTGAATTGTTGAAGAAATTGGAAAAATAAGCGATGAATCAGATTACTTGTAACGACTGTCAAAGATGACGGAATAACTGATTGATTGATAATTCAGGTAGTTACTGATACCCAACAGGTATTAAGCTCTACGGCTAAGCATTACGTCCTTAGATGCAAGGCCCTCTTTGATGCAAATAATTTTTGCCCGCACGGTATTAGCTATTGCATTCGATAAGGATAAATAACTAAATTAAGGAATAATTATTTGTATTATATTGATATGAACATCATTTGCCAAACCTATTTATAATGGTACACCGTAGTTTTAAGGTATTCAGTTTGATAATGTAGTAGTAATACGACACGTTTTATGTTGAGTTACAGTGGTATTATTTATCCAATCTCAGTTTGAGGACATTCCAATCATTCCATACGGCGGTAAACACTCTCAAAGAGACCGACCGCACAACCAGGGTTGTCAGATCTTTCTTCTTCAATTCTTTAAGTTTTTTTATTAAAGATATTTCATTTATATCAGTATTCAATTGCTAGTCAGTAACTTTCTTTGAAAGCTAGTTTGCAAATATACTTTAAACCGAGGAGTTTTGAGTGTGACAGAAAAAAATAACAAGCCATTCATTGTTATAATACATTCTTTAGTCCTTAAGAAACAATATAACTGAAATCAAGACAAAAAGTGTTTTCAGTGTTTAAAAACAACTAATTAACAAACCCTTGCTTCTCGTATACTTATACATAATATATTAACAAACCAGAAAATTTGGTAGAACTGGCAACCGTTCACAATTTATGCACGTTGTCAGGGGTGATAAGCGCCAGTTAAAGCGCCAGGATATAAGCTGAACCGGTACGATCGATTCTGCCAGACAGAGATAGGCCAGTGACCGCCGATGGCGTGGAAGAGACGGAGATAAAATATACGTGATTATGCCTTGATGAACGGGCCGGAGTCTGGTTGACGAGAATGAAGTTCTGGTAAAAAAATTAAAGCATTTTCTGAGCAGTGTCGTGCCGTGTCAGGCTTATTTTTCTGATTTGAGTTTTGTATATAGAATTTTTAAGTTACCTTATATTTATTATTTTAATATAATATTATTATATATACAGTGGGTTTATAAAGTGTAGTATGTACAAACACCTAATGTAAAACAAACTTATAAGTGTGTATACGCATATTAATTATTTGTGTGGAACGCCTATGGTTAGGAAATTCCCACAGTTTAATGTCATTAAATTGACATAAGAAACACTATATGCAAGGTTGTAGGATTAACTTAAATCTGGTTTAAGTTTATTTTTACCGTGATACAACATAATATCAAAAAAATATTTAAATCGGGCTGTTAGGTTATCATAAAAAAATACTGTTAAAATATTTGACGTATCTAAATTCCTGTTTGCAAATTTGCCATGATATGACATATTTGTCTTACTTCTCTTCTAGGTACTACCAGCAACGGTTTTGTCATCTGGGACTTCAACGAAGAAAACTGTATCGACAATGGTGATGCCATTGGCCTAACACTACCGTACGGCACTAGAAATATAACCACGAAAATGTTGCAGTCCAATTCAATAATGCTAAGCGGCCGTAAAAACTTCGCCATTGCCGGTGTAAGGTAAAAATGTGACTCTACGTCACACACATTACCTACTCTATAACGGCATAATCAATATTTAATATTTTTAGAAAAAATCTCTACGTTTGGAGCATCGAAACGAAAAAATTAGTCAAAATCTTAGATGCGCATTTCGGCCGAATTATACAACTGGAAGCCTTGACAGTAGGCAACTGGAACAGCTGTGTGACGTCATCTATTGACAGAACTGTCAAAGTATGGAATATTAACAATATTTTTGAACAGGTTCACGTGATAGACAGGCACGAGTTGCAGGTGGATGCAATAAGGTACTGCTCGTACGGTTAAAGCTGTGTGTTTTAAAACTTTTCTAACATAAATTACACGATCAGTTAGCAGTGGTGACGGCATGCGCTGTACAAGTACGAAATTAAAAAAAACCGTTCAAAATTGGCTAAAGAGTGGTTGCTTAAAGGAACACAATTTTCCCACTGAAATCTATTAAATAAGTTACGACTAGAGTCATATGATTGGCTTAATTATCTTTTTTTTCTCTCGATCAGAGTACTATGCATACAACCTTCCATAGGCACGGATGGCTTCTATATAAAATTCTATAAACTAAATTGTAAATTCTTTGCTATAATGCCTCAAATCGATTATTTCTCTGGTTTAAAACAAACCACCTTACTACGCGAACACCACAAAACACAAAAATTCCGTTCCCAACACTGATAAAGTTTGCCCTAGTCTTCACTGGGTGTGTGATATACTACGAATACACAAATTAAAAGAAAAAAAAAGTCGTTCACTAGTAGTTTATAGCCGTTCATTAGTCGTTTATAGCCGTTCATTAGACGTTTAAAGCCGTTCTTTCATTAGTCGTTCATTAGTCGTTTAGAGTCGTTCTTTTATTAGTCGTTTATAGCCGTTCATTAGTCGTTTATAGTCGTTCAGAGCCGTTATTTCATTAGTCGTTTATAGACGTTAATTAGCCGTTTAGAGTCGTTCTTTCATTAGTCGTTTATAGCCGTTCATTAGTCGTTTATAGCCGTTCATTAGCCGTTTAGAACCGTTCTTTCATTAGTCGTTTATAGCCTTTAATTAGCCGTTTAGAGCCGTTCTTTCATTAGTCGTTTATAGCCGTTCATTAGACGTTTAGAGCCGTTCTTTCATTAGTCGTTAATTAGCCGTTCATCAGTCGTTTAGAGCCGTTCTTTCATTAGTCGTTTAGAGCCGTTCATTAGTCGTTTAGAGCCGTTCTTACATTAGTCGTTTAGAGCCGTTCTTTCATTAGTCGTTTATAGCCGTTCATTAGTCGTTTATAGCCGTTCATTAGCCGTTTAGAGCCGTTCTTTCATTAGTCGTTTATAGCCGTTAATTAGCCGTTCTTTCATTAGTCGTTTAGAGCCGTTCTTTTATTAGTCGTTTATAGCCGTTAATTAGCCGTTTAGAGCCGTTCTTTCATTAGACGTTTAGAGCCGTTCTTTCATTACTCGTTTATAGCCGTTAATTAGCCGTTTAGAGTCGTTCTTTCATTAGCCGTTTATAGCCATTCTTTCATTAGTCGTTTATAGCCGTTAATTAGCCGTTCTTTCATTAGTCGTTTAAAGCCGTTCTTTCATTAGCCGTTTAGAGCCGTTGATTAGCTGTTTAGAGCCGTTCTTTCATTAGTAGTTTATAGCCGTTCTTTCATTAGTCGTTTATAGCCGTTAATTAGCCGTTTAGAGCCGTTCTTTCATTAGTCGTTTAGAGCCGTTCTTTCATTAGTCGTTTATAGCCGTTCATAGCCGTTCAATAGTCGTGTATAGCCGTTCTTTCATTAGTCGTTTATAGCCGTTTATTAGTCGTATATAGCCGTTCTATAAACGACTAAAAACTGTTCAAAAAGAGCAAAAAAGGCTCAGAAACAGCTTAACAACGCCGGTAGATATACTTTTGCAAGATATTAGGCCCCATGTTAGTCTTATGGGCCCAGGATGTCTACCTCTACATCATCTACTAAATAACAAGACAGTACCGGGTTTGTGAAGTAACAAGTAAGGGCTTGTGGACGTCATAATAATATGATAATATGTTCTCTGTAAGCAGTGAGTTGTGGGGTCAGCGTAAAAGTACGTTTATGAAAGAGATGCGTGGTTTATCTTTGCTTGATCGTGGTTCATTTTAACCATCATCGCATCCTGCACATAAATTTGAAGCAAGATTCGTTTTATTATACAGGTTTTTTTCATTCTTACCAATTTTCAAATTAATTCTAAAGACCACAAAATCTCGTTATCTATTTATGTTTTTAGTCTATCGGATAACCTAAGTTTGGCAGTGACCGTAACAAGAAACTGTGTTGGGGTGTGGGACTTGAGAATAGGAAAATTAATGGCGAAACTGGCCGACAGCCCTTTGGGTGCCATTGTCACCCATGCTATCATAACTCCGGATGGAAAGTAAGTAAAATTATAACGTAAGAGCGGTACCGTCTCTAGGGTAGGTGACGCTTTGGGGGTGAACGGCCCCCTCCCCCCCCAGTGGTAGATTTAGCAATAGCGCACCGAACGTAGAACGAAACTACTAACAGTTTTTGTTAAAGGCCACTAGGCCGCCCTTTGCTGTTTGTCGTCTCGTCGCTAGAGACGGTCCTGCGCAAGGGCATGCCAAAATAGGTGTCGCGCTTTAATTTACTTTCAAAACTTTATACAGATTCATACGACGCATTTTGACTTTGTATGTAATGTTAAAATGTGTTTATTTTCAGATATATCATCTCTGCAGAGACGGGCAACATCCTCATATGGCTGCGCCTGACCCAACAAGTAATTTTCAAAGACGAACAACCCGGAATAAAGCAACTAACTCTCATAGATGAAGGAACTAAAATCTTGTCCATTTCAAAACCCACCAACCCGCCTGGAACTGATTTAATTAGAACTACTGCGACTCTGTGTTTAAGGGAAGTACCAAGTAAGACCGCAAGCATATATTATACTAATTTATTAAGTCATTGACATAATACTCTGACTAAGATATCGACCCTACAACAAAAACGTAAATCCCAGAGTCTACGATATCTGAACAACTGAATTCGCGGTTTATGTCGGAAAATTTCTGTAATTTTTCAGTTACATTTAAACAATTTATTTAACACTAGCTGAGCACCCGGCATGCGTTGCAGTGCCACTCTTTTTATAGCTGTAGTATCGTGGTTGTACTAATAGGCTTTTTTACTGTAACCGAATTTATCATATTCAGCACTGACATCCTGAATTAGAACCTATTGATAATATATCCCAATAATCGAATCGATCTTCCTAGACCACCACAAACCTTTTTTAGAAACAATTAAAATCACGCCGCAAAATCAAATAACTGTTCATTTCCCGTTAGGAAATCCAATACTATTAAGAAATTTGCTACAAAACTAATCCTTTATTATGGAACATAAACCTTGGTCCTACAAAACTAATCCTTTATTATGGAACATTCGAAAACTATTACGATATATTACGTTAAAAAAAAAGCACATAACATTTATTTGGGTTAAAGCACACACTGGTATAACAGGTAACGAGTATGTGGATACTCTAGCAAAGGATAGTATTCGTAATGGAACACCCATTAGTTCTAGTCTCAACCTTAGCGAGGCAGATGCTCTTCTAAAATCAGAAATATTAGATAAATGGAACGTAAGATGGAAAACCTATTGTACCACATCTCGCACTAGATATTCACTTCTTATAAAAAACATTCCTAATAAGCACTGGCATAAGGAGATAATAGTTCCAAGACGGTTTATTACAACCATTATACGACTGAAATTGGGCCATGCTTGTTATCCAGCCCACCTAAATAATATAGGTATTTTCCCTTCGGACAAATGTGATTTGTGCAATGTCAGATGTGATTTGGACCATCTATTCTTGGAGTGTAAAAAGTATGAAAATGAAATTAATAGCCTCTTCAAGCAATTGATTCAAGAATGTAAAGTCGAGTGCCCTTTTAATATCCTATACCTTTTGTCACTAGGAAATATAAAAATATTTAATGTTCTTGTAACATATTTATATAAGGTCAATTTAAAATTGTAACTCTTAATTATTTAAAAAACAAACCTGCCCTATTTTTTCCTTATATGTAAACCCATTTTTTTTAGTGGTCTTCATTCCCTGTGTGTTTTTAAATAAAGTCGCCCTGACAGACCCCAGTGGCGTGAAGCGTGTGTCCCTGTTTATTTTTCGTATAATAATGTTCTTCTTTTTTACTTTGCGACTGGCTGCATGGCTAATTAGCCAAATGCCAATTAAAAAAAAAAAAAAAAAAAAAGAAATTTGCTGAATTTGAACGACAAAGTATTTGCTATATCGATAGAGGTCTAAAAAGGGGTTACTATTTTATATACAGTGTGACCAGTAAAGTCCGCATCATATGGGATTTTTTTTTATTAATAGCTTTATTCGAAATTTGACTTTGGCATGCAAAATTTTAGCTTTATAAGATAATTTTGATTTTTTACCCACCACTAAAATTTATTTTCCACTTAATGAACACTTTACTGATGACATTGTGTTCTTTTTTGTCTTAATATTGAGGTGTATTACTTTCAGATACAAACTACGTTTTCAAAAATATTTATTTTATGAGGTTACCTTATACAGGGTCAAAAACAAATAAACTTTGCATCCCATGCGATCAAATTTTAATAGCCCAATTTTGATTTTGTAGAAAAACACACATTTAATATGGCGCTCCTTTAAAGAAAATGTATCTGAAAAAAAGCATTGTCAAAACTAAGAAGTGTTATGTAGGTTGCGTTCAGTCTTATTTTGCAAAAGTAGTGCAATTTACAAAATGTGGGTAAAAAATCAAAATTATCTTATGCAGCTAAAATTTTGCACGAGGGCTAGAAACTGCATTTTAAAAAACTTTTTTTAATAACTTTGTTCGATACTTTTAGAAATAACCCCACTTTTGAATTATTTTTTGAAAAAAATTAAAATTTGACAGATAATGCGAATCACGTGACTACTATTTTTTTGCTTAATTTTCATCTCGATCGAAGCAGAACTTGATGCCACAGTCAACTTTCGAATAAAGTTATTAATAAAAAAAATCCCATATGATGCGGACTTTACTGGTCACACTGTATATATGTATAAAGTTCTTACCTTATTTTTAACGAATCTACTCTTCCAAATTAGTGACTATACCTTTTAGGACACCCTGTATAATATACATATACAGGGTGTCCGGAAAATACGTGTACAACGTTTGATTACAGACTCCTGACGTCAAAATAGGTCGATCTAAGCCAAGGGCGGATACAGGGAGAAGTTTCGGGGGGGGGGCACTATTTAGTTGAATTATACAAGAGGTTAGACAACGTGTAGGGTAAATAGCGCCGCAGGCGATTTTTGGGACCACGCCGAAATGTCATAAGAATGCATGGGTGGGCACTATTTATGTTGTAGGGAGGTATTTCGGCGCATCGACGAATGCATGAATGCAACCGATCAGTCATATTTCTTCTGTATTTCTTCGGTTCTTAGGGCGCTCGGGGGGGGGGCACTTGCCCCTAGTGCCCCCCCCCCCCTGGATCCGCCCTTGATCTAAGCCGACTTAGTTATATCCAAAATTGTGTCGTTTAGCCGGTAGAGGGCGTCAAAAATTTGTAAAAATATTGGTTTTTCCTAAATTACGTGAAAACCTGCTAATCGATTTTAATGATTTTTAATATGTAGACTAATACTATAAAATGACGTTTTCTAGTGGTATAGTCACCGGCTGTAAATAAGTGGAAGTGTTATAAAAGTGATATAATACGTCAACATTTCTCCTCATTTTTTTATATGAACGGCGGTATGACAACCCAGATATTTTTGTAGAGTGACTGGATGTATTTGGAAGCTATTTTACCTCTTTAATATTTTTCGTTGAATGAGCTGTTTTGCCCAGAAGAAAATATTTACAATATTTAATATTATTAGTATTAATATTAAAATCAAATTACCTGTAACAATAATTTTTCAAGTGACCTTGTTGCTATGGCATTTAATAATTTGACAATTATTGACAAATTGTCACCAGTCTATGAAATTTAATTTAATTAAATTTAATTTAATTTAATTTACTGTAATTGTAAATATTTTCTTCTGGCAAAACAGCTCATTCAACGAAAAATATTAAAGAGGTAAAATAGCTTCCAAATACATCCAGTCACTCTACAAAAATATCTGGGTTGTCATAACGACGTTCATATAAAAAATGAGGAGAAATGTTGACGTATTATATCACTTTTATAACACTTCCACTTATTTACAGCCGGTGACTATACCATTAGAAAACGTCATTTTATAGTATTAGTCTACATACTAAAAATCATTAAAATCGATTAGCAGGTTTTCACGTAATTTAGGAAAAACCAATATTTTTACAAATTTTTGACGCCCTCTACCGGCTAAACGAGACAATTTTGGATATAACTAAGTCGGCTTAGATCGACCTATTTTGACGTCAGGAGTCTGTCGTCAAACGTTGAACACGTATTTTCCGGACACCCTGTATAACAAAAACAAGAACTTTCCAATATCTAAAAGTTTTTTTTTTAATATTTTTTTCTTAATTGATTAATAAACCAGTCAAAAGAAATCCTGTTTTCAAGGTGCTACGGAGTCGACTTAACGTTCGAACTTATTCAAACTTTCGGCCCTAGGTGGTGAAATGGTTTATACTTTCGAATACCCCGTACGAAGTATAACGGGCGTGCCGTTTAAAGCGGCAGTAGTGACATCGGATAATCAACATCTCATTATATGTGCAGCAGACAAAACCAATAGAGACTGCGTGATAGTGTATAACGCGACAAATGGAAATCTAGTACACAGGATACCACTGAAAATGTGTGGAATAAAGGTACAATGCTCTTATGGCCGTTTGCATCGCTTGGATTAGATGCTACTTAATCTAAGGTTCACCTTATCTACAGAATTTGGTATGCACGCGTTGACTTTTTGCCTAAAGCTTGGCTTTCAGTCGAACAAAACTAAGCCCCAGAATTATTCGGCTTATCTTGGAAATCTAACCTTAAACCATTGAAAAAAATAATATAACCTAAACGTCAGTCAAGTCCAAGTGAACCTAAACAGGAAAAATGGATTTATTAGAACTCATTGCTGATGACGATGAAGTCGACGAAATTAATTTGATTATTTTTGGTTTGCCTAGAAAAGTGTACAACAGGGCTGATTATTTTAACAGTTTTGACCAAAAACTGTTTTTTATGTAGGTTGATTTTGGATGACTATTGAAAATGAAACGACAAAACAATTAGGGGAGAAAAGATTTGGTGCAAAATTTGCTAAAAAAATTACCAGATTGACGCCGTTGTCAAACTTCTTGAAGCCCTAGCTAAGTTTTACGGGTATTGACCCGGTGCATTCCATTTTAATTTAAGGTGAGCTTAAGTATTAGGTTCGCCCTAGCTAATCTTTAACTTTAAGCAAGGCGGTGCAAACGGCCATCAGTTATTTACATTTCCTAAGGATTGGCGTAATTAGGGGCCTAGACAACCTAATGAATAAAAATGTAGCAATCGCTTTTTCTTATAAAATCGAAGTAAATTCTTGAAAGCCAATAAATAAAAACTTAAGTAATTGCTGTTGCGTCCAGCAATCGCTTAAAAGTGCAGGAATTGCTTCTAGTCAATGCTTTTTCTTAAAAAATAGAAGCAATCGCTATCGTTTGCTTCAAATGTGATGAATAAATTAAGGAATTGCTTTTTCTAGTGTAGCGATTACTTTCCACGTTTAAAGGGAAGTGGACACCTGCATTATTTGCTTGGTAGCAGTCAACTTTAGTTCTCCGCGGCATAGACGTGCGTTGCTCTTAATTTGTGTCTTCAATTATGGTTGAATATATGAACGTCCGTAAAAGAAAAATCTACAGTACGTAAAAATTGCAGATATGATGATTTCAGAAAGTTATATCGATTTGACTGCGAAAATGTTGAGTTGGTTGGCAAATTATTTTTTGACTGATATTGGTAAAAGGCGAGGGGGTGCACTGTCGCCTTTAAATAAGATGAAATTCATTCTGCGGAAATTGTCGGATCCGGGCTTTCAAAATTCTGTAGGTGAAGAACTCGGTGTTCACCAAACTACTGTCTGTAAGACATACACTTTTGTAATGAATGCAGTCTTGGAGAAGGCCAAAATTTTTATTAAATTTCCTACAAGTGCTGAAGCTGTTGTGGAAGCTAAACGGTTGTGGTCAGAGAGATTTATTTATGTTCCTTCAATTTGTGAACGAATATCAATTGCTTGTTTTTAATTTCTTCATCACTACTATCACTTTCCTCATTTTCACTGAAATCTGCCATAACATAAATATAAGTTTTCTATATTCCACAAAAACGTAACAGATTACTATTGTACTAAATAAGTAGACCAACGTTGTTGTATTTACGTCAACTCTTTTGCAAATTAGGCACCAAACTGAACATGAAATCTATAATCTGAACAAGTGGATAAGACACGTCTGAACTTGTGTTGAATAAGCATTTGCTACAGAGGTGTAAGAAAAACAACAATTGCTTAAAAATTTTATTCATATCCAGATCTAGCAATTGCTTTTACTTATAGCATTTGCTAGTCAAACAATCGCTTTAACTAAAAAGTAATTGCTTCAAGTAATTGTTTAATTCTTATTCATTAGGCTCATTGTATTTACAGAGATTAAACCGACATAAAAAACCTTTATTTTAATCCTACAAGTTCTAGCTACTAGGGGTGGGAAAAATAATCGATTATTTGATTATAATTTTTTTTTAAATCGACCAATTGATTATTAATCAATTATAACATTTTTCTCAATTGAATTTTTTAAATTAATCGATTTTTTTTGTAATCGAAAATCGATTATAAAATTTCATCTTCCAGCCCTACTTGGGAGAATAGGTACAGTTGACGACAAAAAATAATTTCGTACACTAAACTGTGATACTGTAAATGCAACTTTTTTACCTTTGTAACGTGGTAATTGCTATCATGATATATGTCAAAGTATTGTCATTATCTTATTTGATTTTAAAATGCCTCATTATTGAAAAAGCAAGAATAATATGTTTAGTAGAAATAGGGTGGTCTTATGGAAAAATAGCTGATCACTTTAAAGTACCAAGAAGTACTGTTCAAGGAATTTAAAAAAAATGGCGCTATCATCAAATACTTAAAAGGTCGGTTGGGTCTGGTTTAAATAATCCGGTCAGAAAATCCCAGAAAAAAATTTCCCACTTAGTTTTAGCTCATCCAAAATACCCCAAAATAGAAAATACCCTAACAAAAATAACTCGCTACAAAAACACCTCCGTCACAAATATCCCATGCCGAAAAGTCCCTACAAGAAAGTCACAAGACAAACAATTTGTACTACTAGTAAATAGTACACGTCAGTCAAACCTATAACGTCATTTTAATTCTATAATAAATACTTAGTACTCATCGTTATTTAGATTTTAGTGAATAATATTTTAAAATGGCTTTGGAATTTATTATCCATCAGAAAGGTGGTAAAAACCTTAATTTGGAGTTTCATAAATATATTTTCTTTGTTTTGTAGGCCCCCCACTCTAAACAGAACTTTTTCTGATTAGGTTAATTTATGTTATTAAGATATTTAATGGGACATTATTGTTTTGAGATATTTTTGTAATACGATGTTTTTGTCATGGGTTTTTTTTTGTATGGGATATTTTGGCAAAATCCATTTGAAACTGCAGTATCCGCTATGCACATAACAGGATATCCTACTTCATCTAGAACTGCTCAACGCCGTGTAAGACAATGTTCCGAATTAAGAAATCGAGCAGTTGCATCCGAGCCGTTTTTAAAAAATAGTGATAAGGAACAAAGAATTGGGTTTGGTATGCAACATTTACCAGAAAATGATTTTTTTTTTGGCAAAATGTTATCTTTTCCGATGAGAAAATTTTTCAGTCTACATTTAATGGAAGGATTCGAGTATACAGATCACCAAATTCCCCATACCCATAGCAAACCAGTGGACGTTTCTCTGTTAATGTGTGGGCATGGATAAGTGTTTACGGTGCAGGTGTATGCTGGAATATTGGTGGAACACTAAACAGTCATATATAAATCTTCAGATTTTGGAAAATGTTTTTCTTCCTTCTGCCGCGATAGTTTTTGAAGGAAATAACTTTATATTTGAGCAGGATAACTGCCCTGTGCATACTACAAGAAAATGTTTGGGGATTGATGGTAAAAAAAAAATGTACAAAATAAATTTTAAACCACAGAATGAAATAGAGTTATTTAATAAAATAGAAGAAATTTAGGATTACACCAGAAGTATTATTTTGTCAATGCCAAGAAGATTACGATTAGTGTTAGAATCCAACGGCGCAGCAATTAAATATTATTATTTTGTTTGTTGTTTGTTAATAAATTTACCCTTTTTGTCTTTATACTTTTGTAGTTTTCCTGGTATTATTTTATAATTTTCTTATTTCGCGGTTGTAATTTGAACACAAAAATATTTAGAAATAACCATTATTACTTATGGTAAAAAATCGTACATAGAATAATTTACAGCTATGTATATAGCTGGTGCTCTATCCAGGTATAAGCAGCAAGGTGAGAAACCCGTTTTACCCAATTTTGTTGTAATTGAGTTATGTATAGGTGGAGTGTACGAGTTTATATGTCAACTGTACTTTCCATTTGTTTCTTTTAAACAGCAAAGATTTTTACTTTGCTTAGCTAAGTTGCTAAGAACGCTTCGCAAACAACTTCGTATAGTTTGTATGGGAAGTAAAAAGGGGCATACTTAACCGCGGCAAGGGGGGAGGAAAAAAAACATTTCTGTGATATGTTACATTTTTAAAAGAAACGCTCAACTTAGCCGTTGGCTTTGCTTTGCTGTTTAAAAGTAACCAAAAGGAATTCAGCCAACATTTCCTCCTGACTTTTGTAGTGCATAATTTGTTTAAAATAAAGTTAGGATCTTTTCGGCAAATGGTTTTAGAAAAAAAAAAATTGTATAAAATTCATTTGTTTTAAATTAAGTCCACTAACATAAAGCTATACCATGTCATAATTGATTACATTTTATAATCGAAAATCGATTATGAAATTTCATAATCGCCCAGCCCTACTAGCTACGTCCCGTAAAAATTTCATCAAAATTATTTTATGACGTTTTGCGCAAATGATTAACTGGCCCACCCACAGTTTTTTGAGGCACGCATCACCCCTGATTACAGGGGTGGGTACTAGAACAGTCTAAAATGGCCCAAGTCAAGTGTAATTGAAAAAGCACAAAAATCAATCCTCGAATTAACACAAAAACTGATATTTTTTTAGGATATCGCTAGTTTAGTAGCTATGCCCCATAAGGGGCACCTCATAGCAGTCATGACCACAGATAAAGGAGCTATTATTGATATACGGAGCAAAAAACACTTAAGATCCATACCGAAATGGGGAGGTAGTGTAACTAAAGATGGAAAATGTGGATTATACGCCCCACAAAGGTAGAAAAACTTACAATTTGATCAGTAATCTTAATTTGTCATATAAAATAAAATAGTCATATTAGGCTAAGAAAAATAAGTTTAGTATGAAAAATTAGAATAACAAATTTTTGATTTTTAGGGGTGGATTAGAATTAATTGAACTTAAAAAAGGAACAACGGTGACCACCTACATCCCCAAAGTGGCAGAAGGAGTTTTCACAATTATATGTTTATTTAATAAAACTGACGAGTATGTACTCTATTATCACAGTGGAAGAAAAACAATGAGAGTATTCAGGTAGATGATGCTTAAGAGTACTATTTGTTATATGTAGATATATTCAAAGTGTGTCCTACTTTTATGATACTAGTTTACTTTTTTTCGTGTTAGAAATACTTATATTATATATATAAATAATTATTAACTAACATTTAAATAAAATCATTATCATTGGAACATTATTTAAGTAATATAATATTTGACATATTACAAAAATATCAATTTATTTCATCGCTAATTTTGGGAGAATTGTATAGGTACTTAGTGAAAGATCAATGACATAATAATGTTAAAAAAAACTTACCCGATATTTTTCACTCTATACAATTATTCTCCTAAAATAATTTATGGAATTAGGTACTTGATATTTGAAATTATTATCTACACAATACTTATGCAGTCAATATTGATTTTATTTAAATTTTGTGTAAAGAAAGCTAGAAAAAATAAATAAATCTACACAAAATAGGTTAAAGGATGGCAAGCATGATGATACTCCCACCTTAAAGCAATAGACCACTAAAACTGCTGCCAATCTTCTTCATATAGTATCCTTGTAAATTTTTAGGACTGCCGACGCAGTAATGGTAGCAAACTACCGGGTGCAAGCAGAGCTTACTGCAATCGAAAGTACTCCCGATGGCAATGCCTTAGTATTGGGTACCGTCGATGGATGTGTTTCTGTCTTAGCCATTTTAGATCCATCCAAGAATGATATAAACAACTATTTGTGCGGAATGCCATCTCGAGACGAAGGGGTAAGTAAGTAGGATAATATGCAAAACCTCAAGTCTTTGTTTAATTCAGTAGAATAAATCTATTTGTATTTAGCATGTTAATAATTAAAGTAAATACACATTTAAAATATAAGAATGGGCAAATAGTTTGAATTACGGCTCCAGAACAGCCCCTTATGAAAAAAAAAATTCTTTCGGTCGACCCGACCCGCCCACGGTTAACCTCACTTTTTAAAAATCGAAAATATTCCGATATCCTTACCAAACCACAATAATTTTTTGAGGCCCATACATAGAAGAGCAACTATTTTATGCTAGGGAGCTTCAAGATTACAGGAAAATGCGGAAAATACACCGAATAAACCGATAGTCACACCTGTAAGCTGAAACAATAGCTTTCCTATTTTTACCAACTTTTAGTCTATCGAAATGCTATAATTTGGTGTCTTACAATTAAGCAAACCCTAAACTTATCACTTACCCAAAAATTAATGCATTTGTCTCAAAAAATCGCACAAATTCACACACATTTCTTGTTTGAAAACAAACCGTGAATCGTCTTCACAAAAACAAGTAAAATGACAGGTCAAATTGTTGACAAGTGACTACAAAAAAACGCTTGCGCAGAAATCCAGTTGCACAGACAAAAAGAAAGCTATTAAGCGACTCAAATGTAATGCCCCATGGCCATCTACGATGTTACTGAAGACTATTGTTGGGTTTCTTTTAGTTACTTTTATACAACAACTAGCGTGTATCCGGCATGCGTTGCAACCCGCTGGTATAAATACAAACCCGATATATTAGTACCCGGCATACCACTTTCTGAAATTTCACCCGTGCGAAGCCGGGGCGGGTCGCTAGTTATAGGGTAGAGGCACCACTTATGGCCAGTACCCTACTTATGGCCATTTATGTGTATGTTGTCAAATATTAGCAAGTGAGCTTAGGCGTATTCGATTCGCAGGTTCAGATCGATCCGGATCGATCTAACTGATTCCAACTTATCTGATTTGTGTTCGATTGGTAAGTGATCGCACGGTCAAAGTGATCCCAAGTGATTTTTAAAATCAGATCGATCCAAATCACTTTCCCAATCGAATACGGCTCATGTTTTCCCATCACATTTGGTGCGCATATGGGTTGGTCCATTCCACTTGCATAGGGGAGGATGCATGCAAACCGTCGAAAATAAATCACAGTCTTAAAATAATTTCAAAAGTGACCGCATGCTTGATTTCCGCGAAATTCTTAAGATTTTTACTAAGAAACGAATCTAGAATAATCCCAGTTTCTGGGTTATTTTATTAATAATATTTGATGCCAGCATTTGCATACTTAAGTAAGTAACCTAATTCCTTATATATTTTTTATACAATTAATAATTATCAGGTTTTTAAAGAAAAAATAACTCATGGCCATTGGTGGATCCATTAAATTAATAAGTTTCTACATATGGCCAGTGCGGTGGCCATTAGTAGAACTGTCTTATCCACTTATGGCCATATATTTTTAAAGTTATAGCACGAGTATGAGAATTCCTACTCAATTTTAAAAAATTGAATCTTGCAAACGTAATATATTTGCCACACCAAAGTCTGATATTTCAACAGTCCTAAAGAGCTGTATGCCTTATACCCAGATGAAAAGAAATCAAAGAAACTTAAAAATCGACAAAAACAAGATCCTTGCAGTGTAATAACGTCGGATAAAAGGAGCAAGAAAAACTTGAAAGAAAGCAAGCCAGTGAACCTAAAAAACAAAAAGTAGAAGAAAAACCAACAAAGAAAAAAAATTATAAAAAAATACAACATATTGAAGCTCAGAAGGAAGAAACAAGCTCCGAAGAAGAATGGCAAGCTTCTAGAAGTAGCGATGATGATGTTGATTTCTTAGAAGCAACTGTGCCAGATATTGAACTTATGAAACCAGAAAATCTTAATCCTGGAAGTTTCATTTTGGTATAGAGTTTACAGAACAGAAAAAAGAATGACAATGATTTTTAAATATGTACCAACTATATTGAAGGTTGTTAGCGAAGAAAAATATGAGATTAAGTGTTTGAAAAGTCTCGACAAACAAAAAATAACTTTTGATTATTTAGAAACTGACGTGTCAATCGTTAATAAAAAATATATAATTGGACAGCTTCCACATCCAGTTCTACAGCAGGATGGATAAAGACTAGTAACAAAATTCCCAGGTTCTATTAGTCAAGTTTATGAAAAACAATAATTATAATGTAGCACTTATCTTATTTGTTCCTAATAATATTATTTCATTTGATATACCGCACTCGGAAAATAATTTATTTTCCTGGCTATAGGTGGGTAAAACTTGTGGCGAAAAGTGGGTTGTAACTGGCCAAAAGGGGCGAATCTTGCTTTTTTTGTTTAGAAAATTTATTTCTGTCAGAATTTTAAAAAGTATGTAGGTATTTTTAGTAACTTAACCCAAAAGGGTAGGTCTTAGAGACCATAAATATATATTTTAATTTTTTTTTCTTATAGTCCTAAGAATACCAATAACTGATATATCAATTTTTTTTCTTAACCTGGCCATAAGTGGTGCCTCTACCCTACATAAAAACCTTCCCCTTGAATCACTCTATCTATTAAAAAAAAAACGCTTCAAAATTCGTAGCGTAGTTTTAAAGATTTAAGCATATATAGTAGTGTTGGGAAAAATCGAATTATTTTAATAATCGACTACCGAGTATTCGAGTGATTTAAAAAACCGAATAATAATCGATTTTTTTTCACTCAAATTTATTAATATTGTCGATTCATCGTTCATGTTGATATACAGCATTTGTATTGGGAATAACTGACTCGGTGTTGTTAATCGATTGATTTTTTGCGGATTATTAAATGTGGCGGAGATATTTGTGGATTTTTTGGCATGATTTCCAGATCTTACAATTTAATTTAACAACTTGACTACTTGACCTTGAGATGTCACGATATTGCATAACTCATGATATTTATGAATACTGAATACTCACCACTAAACATAAGTTTTCAGTAGACGCCGACGATTTCTAAATAAAATAATAAATTCTATTATCCTACGCAGGCAACCCGTAATGCAGTATTTAAATCTAAATAATAAATCATATTTTACACTACACAGGTAACCCGTAATGCAGTATTTAATTTGAATTATATCGCCAATAATAACCGAAACCACTCGGTGTAGCCGCTCGCTAGGAGATGGCTCTCTCTGGCCGCAGTGAGTGATTGACAGGCGGGCAGCAACTTTGGAGACGCGTTGGAAAATAAAAACCTTTTGGTCGTCATTCATATCGTCACTCGAATTATTTCCGAAGATAATCGAATAATTCAAGTGATTGAAAAAACCGAATGATAGGTTATTTTTCACTCGAGTGATCCCATCACTAATATATAGGTATATAGGGACGGACGGACAGACAGCGACTTTGTTTTATACTATGTTAAGAAGCAAAGCCACCGGCTAAGTTAAGTGTTCCTTATAAAAATTTACCTTCGCACAGCAATTTTTTTTTCCTCCGCCCTTGCCACGTGCACTAATGCTTGGTCTGAGCTTGTATTATATTTTTATGAAACATATTTATTTTAGTGGAAGAAAAAAGTAGAAAAAATGAAAGCTCATACAAGATTTAAGGCAGTGCAACACATCGCAAAACTTTCTACAAGTTTTGCAAACGAGAATGTTAAAAAAGTTGTAGAGGAGAACGGCAATTTGGAAGAAATAGCTTCAGAAGAACCCATCGCCGAGTAGGGGGTTATTAAACAATGTTCTTAAAACCTTTTTTTAATAAATTCTGCTTGTATCATTGCCAGCGCTGTGACCGGCAGAAAGTCCAACCATTCATATAATAATAGTATATTACATGCCGAAGAGGAAAGTGTTTCATTACTGTCGAGATATTAGTTAGTTATCCGTTGATTGAAAATTAGATAATATTTGATTTTTTTTTAAAATGTAGTAAAAATGTCAAAATATGACATTTATTGTTTTGGCGCCAAACAAAAATAATATGCTGGTTGAATGACAAGTATAGGTACCCATCAACGAATTAGTAATACAAGTACCCATACACCAGCAATCATTCCCGCGGTTGTTTCCTTCCACGTTTTTTTCGTTTTAAGAAATTGAAATGAAACAAAACTTGTTCTATACCTAAATGAAGCGTAAGGCCGTCATCTCTTACTCTATTAACGATCGATAATATTAAAAGGAAAGAAGGTGGAAGGAAAAAACGGCGGGAATGCTTACTGGTGTATGAGTACCTAATGAGGGAAATGAGTGAGGGACGTGGAAGAGGGAAGTAGACATAGGTAATGTGACACTTCCAAACTTTTAAAAATGTAATGTCCACATTACATGTATAGTTGTAAATAAGTATAGTTATATGTAGTTAATGAGCATTCATGGAAACATTATCTTTTGGCCGAGAATTTTAAAGGGACTCTTTTTAGAGAGTTTATCAATTTTCTCTATTGCTATTCTTATTTCCCAATGCATGCCTTTTACCTAATTATATTAACAACCAAAAATGTTCTGTCGATATAATAATGTTTTGAAAATTAAATATATCAATACAATATAAGTATACCTATACTAATCGAAATCGGAAGGAAAGAATGACCTATTTTTAATATCCGATATTTTCAGAACAATTCAAGGCTAGCACAGCTAAAATTCAAAATTCTTGGGATATAAGCTACGGCCGGGACATCCCGCGAGGACGTTCAGTTTTTACCGTAGCATATATCCCAAGGAAATCTGCTATATACAGTGTGGTTGTTTAAGTGTGCAACATATGGGCATTTTTTTTTACCGATTTCTCAGAAAATTTTATTCTTGATAAAAGTTGGTGCATGTTCGATAATCATATATTAGGTGCAAATGGTTGCAAGTCAAACGGCGTACAGGGTAGGCCAAAAAATATAAAACTTGTAGGTACAAGAATAAAGTTTTTTAATAAACATTTAAAATAAAAATTTACACTTTAAATGAAAGTTTTATAATTAGCATATTATCATTACTAATGTTTTATCTTGTTAAAAAGAATTTTTAGGATATTTTAAAGTTGTGTTTAATTCCTTAATAAATTAAAAATTCAAGTAAATTTTACAAATATGCTTGAATTTGAACGAAGATATGTGAAATTGATTTGATTTTGAATTTATGAACGTCTTTATGGTAAATATAAAAAAATAATTTTTTGGGAAATTATTAATGTTTTTTTAAGAAAATATATTTTTTTATTTTAGGAGGTCATGTTTTTGAATCTATGCATAACTTTTAATTCTAAACAACTTTTCTTAATAACATTTTGCCGAATTTCCTGAAATAGGGGTACTTATTTATTCTTGTACAAGTTTTTATATTTTTTGGCCTACCCTGATGTACGCCGTTTGACTTGCAACCATTCCAAGTGCACCTAATATGATTATCGAACATGCACCAACTTTTATCAAGAATTAAATTTTCTGAGAAATCGGTAATAAAAAAAATGCCCATATATGTTGCACACTTAAACAACCACACTGTTGTACAGACATTGGAAGGATAAAGGATTAGTGTTGGGAAAAATCGACTTATTTTAATAATCGACTACCGAGAATTCGAGTGATTTAAAAAACCGAATGATAATCGATTTTTCACTCAAATGCTAATATTAATATTGGCATTGGCGGTTCATCGTTCATGTTGATATACAGCATTTGTATTGGGAATAACTGACTCGGTGTTGTTAATCGATTGATTTTTTGCGGATTATTAAATGTGGCGGAGATATTTGTGGATTTTCTGGCATGGTTCCCAGATCTTACAATTTAACAACTTGGCCTTGAGATGTCACGATATTGCATAACTCATGATATTTATGAATACCGAATACTCACCACTAAACATTAAGTTTTCAGTAGACGCCGACGATTTAAATCTAAATAAAATAATAAATACTATTATCCTACGCAGGCAACCTGTAATGCAGTATTTAAATCAAAATAATAAATCATATTATCTTACACAGGTAATGCAGTATTTAATTTGAATTATATCGCCAATAACCGAAACCACTCGGTGTAGCCGCTCGCTAGGAGATAGTTCTGGCCGCAGTGAGTGATTGACATGCGGACAGCAACTTTGGAGACGCGTTGGAAAATAAAAACCATAATATGTTCGTCACTCGAATTATTTCCGAAGATAAACGAATAATTCAAGTGATTGAAAAAACCGAATGATAGGTTATTTTTCACTCGAGTGATCTCAACACTATAAAGGATATTCTTGGGATATATTTGTGCTATCTGGATTTAAAAATCAATACTTACTTCCAGCTAGAATATTAATGAAGAAATGGGGAAGAGTGTGGGTAGGCATGGTTTATTTTTCACTTGTTGAGACTCACTATATATTTACAGTTTCCTAATGATATAAAATTATAATATTTTAGGGAAACCACTATGCAACGCTGTACGGACATTCTTACTACGCGTGAAGCTGACTTTTAAATATTCATTCACTATCTAACGTTACAATATTGGTGAGCTGTGTTTGCGATCAATTGCGTTTTTCAGTGTGTAAGAGATGATCTTACTATTCTATTAAGTAACATCGTATTAATATTTCGCGGGTAAGTGAGGTTATTCAGGTTATGTTTTTTAGTTTAAACGCAATGGTGTAGATAGTTCTGTCTTTGAAGTACAGGGTTATCCAACCAAGGTTAGACAAGGCGATTTTTTGACTTTTCCTGTACTTTTATAAAAAAACTGAAATAGCCATCTTAAGTCATTTTCTCCCGCGAATTCGAATATCTTCAGCAAAAAACAATTGAACATCAAACAAAAGTACTAGGGGTCGCTTTGATATTTTTTTAAATGGGATGCCGTATTTTTAATGAGCTTATCCGATTTCTTATATAAATTTTGATCTAAAATGTTGGATTTTTAATTCAAAAACGCCTTTTTTCTTCAGTTTTAAATTCGGAAAATGTTCGTCTACCGTACGATTAATACGTGATAGATGGATACCCGTTTCACCTGTTCACCCTTTAACCTGCTTTAAAGCGTCCGTCAGTTAGACAAAATAATCAAGTGTCAAATTTCTATATATTTTTCACGAATTAATTACAAATAATGAAATATTCTTTAGAAGAACGGCTAAGTGTAATAAAATTATATTACAAAAGTGGAGAGAATGCTCGACAAACACAAAGAACGAATTTAAAACTGAAGAAAAAAGGCGTTTTTGAATTAAAAATCCAACATTTTAGATCAAAATTTATATGAGAAATCGGATAAGCTCATTAAAAATACGGCATCCCATTTAAAAAAATATCAAAGTGACCCCTAGTACTTTTGTTTGATGTTCAATTGTTTTTTGCTGAAGATATTCGAATTCGCGGGAGAAAATGACTTAAGATGGCTATTTCAGTTTTTTTTATAAAAGTACAGGAAAAGTCAAAAAATCGCCTTGTCTAGTCTTGGTTGGATAACCCTGTACAGGGTGTCCAGTTTTCGTGTGTATTCATATACCAGCTCCCTTATTATAAAAGATAGAAAGATGGGGTTTGCGGCTTACTGTTCTATTTTTTTATGAAACTTTCATTGCCGTAAACGAAATTTTCATATCCCTCTCAGTTTCTGACATACAGGGCCATTTTCAAATTTTGTCATTTTTGACGCTCCCCTGTATCTCAATTATTTGATAACTTATCAATAAGGTAAAAATGGATTGTTATATAGTTTTTTATGTTGAATTCAGTGGCGTAGTTAGTTTTTTTCTAAAAGGTTTTGTTTATGAGTTATGACCCAAACTTATATTTTTTTTAATGGGACACCCTATATATTATTTACTTTTCTTGTTCCTTTTTTTAAGAGCTTTTTAATAATATATAATAGTCCATATTTTTTTCTTTTAAAAAGGGACAATTTTAACTTTTTTTGTAAAATTAATCATTTTTCATCTAGAATCCAGAAGGCCATGATTAATCATTGATATACATGACAGAAAACAAAGTTTTGTAAATGCGTTATTACAGATTATTGTCAAATATTATACTATTTGTTTGATTTTGTTAGTTTATTTGAAATTTTAGTGAATATTTCCCTCATGTTAAAGTTCCCATAAGAAAAATGCAATTTTCGCAAAATTACAGCGAAAACAGCACTGCCAGAAATTGAAAATTGCATCGCAAGTTTATATTGTTGACGAAACGTCAAAAAATGTAATATTCTGACAATTAACGTCATCTTATTGAGTGACAGCAGACAAAAAAGTCAATGTCAACGAATGTTTTCGTTTCATTTTGTCAAGAATTGTTAATAACTATCTCTTTGCATTCTGTTAAATAAAATATTTAAATTTACTTGATTCGAGTTCTTAATTAATTTGGGAAATATTCAAATAAATTACACTCGTGCATAAAAATAACCAGATAATTTTTTTATTCAATGTGTTTTTTTTTACAAATTGCAATCGTTTGTTTTCATATTTTACGAAAATGCCCTCCTCCTGCGGAGTCGGGCTTTTTCGCGAAAATATGGAAACAAACTCTTGCAATTACAAAAAAACACATTTCATTTAAAAATTATCGGTAATTTTGATGCTCTTGTGCACTTACCCCCGAAAAGTTCGTGGCAATTTATTTTAATTTTCACAGACACGAACCACTTCTTTGTTTTTAATATAATTGCTTAATTGTTGGTTGAAAGTTATGTTTAGTAAAAATAATGTTGTTAATTTTTTTTTATTTGCGGGCATGGCCCTCTATTCGAAAAATGATTAATTTTACAAAAAAAGTTAAAATTGTCCCTTTTTAAAAGAAAAAAATATGGACTATTATATATTTTTGAAAAGCTCTTAAAAAGAGGAACAAGAAAAATAACTAATATATAGGGTGTCCCATTAAAAAAAATATAAGTTTGGGTCATAACTCATAAACAAAACTTTTTAGAAAAAAACTAACTACGCCACTGAATTCAAAATAAAAAACTATATGACAATCCATTTTTACCTTATTGATAAGTTATCAAATAATCGAGATACAGGGGAGCGTCATAAATGACAAAATTTGAAAATGGCCCTGTATGTCAGAAACTGAGAGGGCTATGAAAAAATCGTTTGCGGTAATGAAAGTTTCATAAAAAAATGGAACAGTAAGCCGCAAACCCCATCTTTCTATCTTTTATAATAAGGGAGCTGGTATATGAAAACACACGAAAACTGGACACCCTGTACAGTGTGACAGTGAAGTCCGCATCATATGGGATTTTTTTTATTAAGGTAGGAGTATCAACATGCTTGCCAACCTATAACCTATTTCGCGTAGATTTTTATGTTTTCTAGCTTTTATATAAAATTTAAAGAAAATCAGTATCGACTTGATATTCTATAGGTAATAATTGACATATTAAATAAATATCAAGGAATTTCATAACTTATTTTAGGAGAATTGTATAGTGAAAAATATCAGGTAAGATTTTTTTTAACATTATTATGTCATTGTCACTCATTGTTCTTTCACTATACAATTCTCCCAAAATTAGCAATGAAATAAATTGATATTTTTGTAATATATCAGATACTACCTAAATAATGTACCGACGATATTGATTTTCTTTAAATGTTAGTTATTAAAATAATAAACTCAAAAAATCAACGCGAAATAGGTTATAGGTTGGCAATAGATTGAATGACGTTGAGAATTCAACCTTAATAGCTTTATTCGAAATTTGACTTTGGCATCAAGTTCTGCTTCGAGCGAGATAAAAATTAAACAAAAAAATAGTACCTAATCACGTGATTCGCATTATCTGTCAAATTTTAATTTTTTTCCAAAAAATAATTCAAAAGTGGGGTTATTTCTGTAAATATCGAAAAAAGTTATTGGAACAAATTTTTTTAAATGCAGTTTCTAGCCCACATGCAAAATTTCAGCTGCATAAGATAATTTTGATTTTTTTCCCACCACTAAAATTTATTTTCCACTTAATGAACACTTTACTGATGACACTGTATTCTTTTTGTCTTAATATTACTTTCAGACACAAACTACGTTTTGAAAAATACTTATTTTATGAAGTTACCTTATACAGGGTCAAAAACAAATAAACTTTGCATCACATGCGACCAAATTTTAATAGCCCAATTTTTATTTTGTAGAAAAACACACATTTAATATGGCTCTACTTTAAAGAAAATGTATCTGAAATAAAGCATTGTCAAAACTAAGAAGTTTTATGTAGGTTGCGTTGAGTCTTATTTTGCAAAAGTGGTGTAATTTACAAAATATTGGTAAAAAATCAATATTATCTTATGCAGCTAAAATTTTGCATGTGGGCTAGAAACGGCATTTAAAAAAACTTTTTCTAATAACTTTTTTCGATCTTTTCAGAAATAACCCCACTTTTGAATTATTTTTTTGAAAAATTTCAAATTTGACAGATAATGCGAATCACGTGACTTCTATTTTTTCGCTAAATTTTCATCTCGATCGAAGCAGTACTTGATGCCAAAGTCAAATTTCGAATAAAATTATTAATAAAAAAAAATCCCATATGATGCGGATTTTAGTGGTCACTGTAAATCTGAGAATTGTTTCTGATCCTAAAAAATCACAATGTCAATTGTCAATGCATTGTAGGGATAACAGCGAGCTTACAGTGTTGTCATTTTTTTAAAGCCATCTCCTTCTAACTTATCTGAAACTTTGGAAGTGTGTCTGATTATTGTAAACAAATGCTTTCTTATTAATGGAATGTTTTGTCTCCTTCTATTACACGACTGTGTCCCGTGCCTGTCTTACTTTTTATATTCAGTAACATTTATTATTTTATAACAGGCATTAGGTTAAATAATATTAAAAGTCCACTAAGTTAACAAAAACTTGACATATTTCGCTATACACAGTAGCTTTTTCAGAAAACAATATTTGAATGAATAATTAAGTTAAATAGTGGTCATTTGCGACATTTCTATACCATGTTGCAAAGCTAGTTTCAAGGACATTTTTAGTATTGAAAATACTACTGGTCGCGTATATACGGGTCCATTTCATGAAAAATGAACGACATCAGCAAGCGTCACGCTAGAGATTCGTCGACCGCGTCGGCTTGGCGGTGTGGGTAGGTCAAGGTTGCATAGGCCAAAATTAAGGACATAAATAACACGGCGGATCTGTAATAAGCCAAACGTTGAACCGGCTAGAGTAATTCTTATTGATCGGGAGCTTTGATAAATTGTAGGAATAAAAAAAAATAAACCAATAAATTAATTAAGAATAATTAGTCAAGATTGTATCACATATGTAAATCCTCAAATAAATAATTTATTGTAATTAGCGGCAATGAAAGGTCACACTGACAGGTCAGTTAGACATAAAAGGGTCACTTAGACCGGTGGTCAAAAGTGGATAACCCCGGATCTAAGAAAAATAGCGCGGTGGTCTTCAAATATTACAAAGGTAAAGAATTTAAAAAAGTGGTAAAAAACTAAACCATGAATGTCTCTGAAACAAAGCGATATAGCGCGGCGGTGTTGGCGTATTACACAGAAAGTCAGGGGTGAAGATTTCAAAAAGCAGAAAAACCTCAAAAGTAAGTAGGTATTTCTGGAACTAAGAACATTAGTGCGGCGGTCTTGAAATATTACTAAGGAAGTTGGGGGGTAAAGATATAAACAAAAGTGGAAAAACTCAAAAATGCATATCTCTGGAACTAAGAACAATAATAGCGCGGCGGTCTTGAAATATTACAAAGGAAGTTCGGCTACAGAATTGAAAAAATTGGAAAAAACTAAACAGTGAATGTCACTGAAACAAAGCGAAACACAGATAGGAGTAATCTGTGACATAATGGTTTACTTCTCGCCACTGTATGCGGTAGGTATTTTCAATACGCCTATGATCCTTGCGTAAGCCTAGATGCAAGATCTGTTGATTTTTATCTACGTTTTACATAATATGCCTATAGTTGGAAATTAAATATATATTTATGAGTTGGTTGCCATTGTAACATCATAAGCGTTCTTGCGTCCGTATCACATAACAACATTTTTGGCCACGCCACTGGTCATAGATTAGTTTTTATTTAAAAAATACCGTTTTGACTTTAAGTTAAAGGATATAAGCGTAGCTAGGTATGAAAAATTGTGTCAAAAGTCCCCCTAATTCCATTAAATTGTCGTCCTTTCTATTGGAAAATAGCGGAGAGGTTGCTTTTCTTATCTTTATTTTTATTAAAAACAATTGCAATGAACAAAGTATGTTGTGACAAAAAAAAACTTAAAACCAATATATAGGGCTATAAAAGGTGCGGAAAAAATGCTACCACCAATTTCCGACGAGGTAACCCTAAGGAATTTGTGGTAGCATTTTCCGTACCTTTTAGAGATATCCTGTAAAAGGGGAGAACGTTTGACCACATCGTATTACTCCAGCGTAAAATTTTGCTGATATTTCCATGTCGCTTCATTTATGAACTCGCGCGAAACCTTGTGGACGTTAGCATTTTAGGTCTTGTCGCCTTGTTGTGATAAAGTGAATGCGATGTCTATCTTTCCTCGATCGACCACAGGCCTATAAAAAAAAGTGGAATGTTTATTCCCTATTTCAGATTTCAGTTGGTATCAGAAGAGACGTGCAGTGAGGAATGAAGACAACATTATAAAAGTTCTTGCGTACGTGGAAGCGAATCCACATTTAGGTTCATGAGAAATTTCCATAGACCTAGGTATAAGTGTTATTGCAGTGTTCCGAATTATAAGGGATTTTAGGCTGCATCCCTATCATGTAGATTTACACCAGTCCCTATCGGAAACTGATTTTGATAAAATCATCATCAAACATTGAAAACATTCAAAATATACGGCAAGCCTATAGTTTTAATTAGGTAAGAATGAATTCCACAGTAATTCAAAAATAATCAAGGAGACACTTTTGTCAACACCTATTAAAATTAAATCTGCCGATTTTGTTTCACGGCTAATCTAGATTTATTTTTTAAAACATCATAATGCCTAAATTTTTCAGTTTTTCATGATTACGTCATTAATTCTTAAGTAGTTTTTGGGCCATTGGAATAATGAGTAACAAACCTACACATGAAAAAATCATAAAGTATAAAAAAATTTTTTGTCGTGGCCCAGAAGCTATTAAAATAATAATTTCTTCGATAAAAGTGTTAAAAATTATTGTTTTGGCAATAACTCTGAAACCAACAAAGATATCGAACTGCAGTCTTCACATCTTTTCTTGCAAATTTAATCTACTTTCCGATTATGATAGTCATAGTTATACCGTACGATTTGAATTTTAGGGCTAAAATCGAAAAAACTGTTATTACAAATTGCGCCCTCTAGCAATTTTATTAGAAACTATCGTGTATCGTTGGATACGTCAATTAAAAGTACATACCTTTCTCTTCCAAACAAGCTTAAATTTAGTAAAATCGGATAAGTCATTTAGAAGTTATAGCGATTTTAATGATTACACTTTCAATAGCTTCCCCCACTCTTATCAAGGTCGGTACGCCAATGAGCCTTAAACCGAAATAATGCAGAATTATCTATTATTTCTAATGATGTAACCAGAGGTATACCATAATATAGGAATTTTCGGAAAAATTTAGAATTTTAAAAATTAATTTTCAATTGGGCCCCCTTGTGGCGAAATGCGGAACTTAAAAATAATTTCCAGAATTTTCTCATGACCACTTTAATCATAATTTTTTTTTCTCCAAGTTTCTATGCTTAGTAGTTTCCGAGATATGGCCGGTGGCCACTCTTAAAGAAACACCCTGTAGATTAACAGTTGGTTCTAAATGTGGTAATTTGTGTATATGTCGTAGTCTTATAGTGAAATCCGTCTTTTCATAAAGAATCTAGTCATATCATGAAGCGTCGGTATATTATGTAAAAACATGTAGCTACACAATCTGCCTAGGCTTTTCAAGAAGAGCCCGTAGCACTTCGGCATATAACGTCGTAACATAACCTGGCTAAATTTAAAGAGCGGCACTTTGTGAAGTACGATATGTCAATAGGAGGCGATAACTAGAGGAACAAATTCCGTCTAAAAGGTATATTGGCAACCGGTTTGTTCGTTGTTACCTAGAGCATTTTTTTAAATTTAATTTAAATATTATTTTTATAAAATAATATTAGTTGAAAAAATTGAATTAAAAAAAAATGCTCTGGGTAACAACGAACAAACCGGTTGCCAATATACCTTTTAGACGGAATTTGTACCTCTAGTTATCGCCTCCTATGTCAATGCTTTAAAGCAAAATTGCAGTGTAATTCTTGATGTCACAAAAGTGGTCCCTGTGTTAATAAATAGAAACAAATGTTTGATGTTATTCTTCCTATTGAAGTCAATTTTTTTGTTAGAATATCTAGATACTCATAGCTACCCCTATATTGAAACTGGTACACTCTATATAAAGCAATGTCTCAGTTACAAGCTCGTAAAGTTCACTTAACACATTCGCGGCCATGGCGGACACCGGTGTCTGATCAGCTATGATTTTACCACGCCACGTCAGACACCCGTGTCCGCTACAGTTATTCAACGACACTGCCCAGCGGACACACTTTTCTATAAAAGTTTTCATATGAGGTGTCTGTATTGGCGCTGCGGCACAGTCCATTTATCTTGGTTTTTTGATTGGACAATGTAAATAGATTTTATAACACGTGTCTGCTATTGCGTCCGCTATGGCGAGCAGACTTAATTTTTTTAATTAATTTTCATACACGCCAGGGCAGACACCCAATATTTCAATAAAAATTTAAAGCGCGTTTTGTATTTATTTATTTTCTTTTAAGAAATGTAGCAAAATGTTAACACATTATATCAGGT
This sequence comes from Polydrusus pterygomalis, assembly GCA_963969555.1. NCBI lineage: Eukaryota > Metazoa > Arthropoda > Insecta > Coleoptera > Curculionidae > Polydrusus > Polydrusus pterygomalis. The sequence continues at coordinate 17,791,205 of OZ018385.1, read as the reverse complement.
ATTATATTATAATAAACAGATATAAATAAAACACTCCCTGGTTCTTCATTGGTCACAAAATACATAATTCTTCCGGTTCTGTTATTCATTTTTGCACAAAAATAGAATGTAATAAAATAAATCACGTAAATCGGCCTAAATTTGCAACGGAGAACTAACTAGAACTAACAGTAGACACGTTATCTTACTTCCAACTGAAGTATCCTTACACTCCTTACAGTAGGGCTATAGCTCTATACGATGGGCGGATTTGATGTGTCCGCTATCTACGTCGTGTCCGCTGTGGCGTAACCATGTAAGAAAAATGTCTTCTCAGAGTGTATTCTGTGGCGCGTTATGGGAAAATGGTTTCACCACGCCATGTCAGACACCGGTGTCTGTTTAGGTTTTATTTAAAAAAAAAAAACTGCTATACCCAATTGTCCTAGAATTGCCGTATCTTATAGGATTCAACCTTGGCCTGGCAGACCATTTTTACAAATTTGGCTTGGCAACGAATGTGTTAAACACAATATGCCTTGCCTTTGTGGAAATTTCACGAAACCGCAATATTTAAAGTTAAGCGCCGAAATGTGATGGGCTCTTCTTGAAAAGCCTAGGCATATTGTGTAGCTTCATGTTTTTACACAATATGCCGACGCTTCATGATATGACTAGATTCTTCATGAAAAGAATGATTTCACTATAAGACTACGACATATACATTTAATAACTTTATTTTGCAATTTTTGTAATGGTTTTAAGTTTGATAAACAAGCAGATCCCCATACAGAAGCTAAGTATTGTAATTTTGAATATATTAATGAAAAATATATATTTTTTAAGTATTTCCAAGGAATGAAATATCTAGCTCTAAACAGATAACTTTGAATGTGCTCTTAAAGACAGTTAGACAAAGGCAGAAATGATTAACAGGATTAACTCACAATCAAAGAGATCTGGTTAGTTAAGTCTTGAAGGAATTATTTCTGCACCGCAACGTTAATCTCTCTTGCTTGTGATATTAGCATGTATAATGAAAAAATATAAAGTGTTTTTCTGAGAATATACACCTCTTTTATTTTGTACATTTTACAGGGACAAAAATCCTATGTCTATATAACAATAACAAAGTTTAGTATTTTCAAGGTTTCGATCGATATTTTCTTTAAAAATAAAAAGTAAAACGTTAAATTTTCCAATGTTTCAGCTCACATAGAAAAGATAAATTGGGTTACAATCAAGTTCGGTTCCGAACAACATCTCTCCGCGTCTACCGTCGTAGAGACAATACCGGGTGACCAAAAAACGCTTCCATTCTTATTTGGCTACATGGTACATATAGAATAAATATTGAAATATGCCTACATTCCTAAAATTGCTACATTTTTTTATAGGGCTCAAAATTTAAAAAATTGTGGGAGTTTTAAAATTATTCTAAGGACCCAACATTACTTTTGGAGGGTTGGGAAAAACAGTTAAAAAAACAACAATTTTTATGCCCCGAGAATACCCTGCTGCCCGTTTTGTAGGTATGAGTGTAAAAGAAGTAATGTGATTTTAATCCTGCAGGTCTGGATAATGGAGCTTTCTCTTCGATTGAAGTAACAGCGACCAAGGATACAAAAATGTTTAACAAAATATATTGGAAATAAAGAAAGGTAGACAAAAAATATATTATATATTCATTTAAAATTAGCACGTTGGAGACAACTTCCGGTATAACCGGAAGTCGCATACGGTCGCTGTTATTTCATTTAAAGAGAGCGTTTTCCGAAAACCTCATTATCCAAATTTACAGGATTCCAATCAATGGAAGGTCACCGTGAGACAACCTGTATATTAGTTATTAGATTCGTTTCAATTTTTTAAAACCTTCCAAAACCCCCAGAAACTTCTGGCTACGGTCCTGATGTAGTGAGAGATTTTTATTTTGCGGCACAATCGGCCACTTGAAAGTACTAAACTGAAGTTTAAAAAAATCTTAACCAGTAGTAAGGATGACACTTATTTTTTTGGTATTCTCTATACATATAAAGACATAACAACGATATATTACTTCTACTAAATATGAGTAAAGCAAAAGGCTTTTTATTACAAAAATATTAATTTATCGCTAGGTATATTATTATGTATACAATATACTGCTAATAAAAGCAGCGACACGATTTAAAAACATCCCCGGCATGCGATTGGAATGGGCCTACGGAGTTTGCGCAGTAGGGTGGGAATCATGACACAAATAAAACAAGATATTAGAGACCGACCGTAGATTCAGTTTCGGTTAGTTTCGGCCAAAAAATCTAGTTTCAGTGACAGTTTCGGTTTCGTCGGGCCGTCGTTGTTTTTCGTTTGTTATTGTTGTATCGGTTCTGATCGTCAGTGACATTATAGCAAGGATTGTGGTTATTATTTATAATAATAACGATTTAAAACTATATACTTTAGGCATTTTCATAGACTTTGTTAGGAACTTCCGACTTCAAGATGGCAGGAAAAACGTGTAAGTTCGTAAAATAGTTAAAGGCAGGCGCGGTCGAAAATTTACATAGACAAGGAAACTGCGCAAACTCGTCGGGCCCTGATTGGATGTCCACAGCGGGGACATTGTTGAAGTATATTAGCAATATATTGTAAATGTATAATATATGGGGGTTTTATACGAGTGGCGAAGATCAATGGTTACTTAACCGATATTAATAAATGGCATTAGTTTTATCATAATACAGGCTAGGGTGGAGTCATAAGGGTAGTATTTAGTTATGAAGAATTTCAACCAAAGCGCGTGTCCCCGTTTTCGAGAGTTTCCTGCTTACTTCCAAATGGAAATTTTCAAAAACAAGCTAAATATAGCTTCCCCAAATTAGTGTTGAGTTAGTTGTTAGCCAAGTCCCGTGGTGTCTATCTGAAGTGAGTATTTTATTACTTGTAAATTGCTAAAACGTGAAATAGCGCCTTAGGAAAACAATAAGTTATAAATAAATTCAGTAAATCCAGTGCAGTTTTTTTTTGGAAAAATATTGATTTGTCCCAACTTAAGAGATATGTCTATATCGATAATTTTTTTAAATGACAACCCTAGTTTTTTATTTACTATTTTTAAAGTGCATATTATGTTATACATAACACCAAATTTCAAATTATTATTCCTTGCACGAAACCGGCAAATAATGTTAAGGAGTTGAAAGCACGAATAAGACATAAGTGTAGGTTGATTTCTCCTGAAGTATTTAAAAATGTTTAAAACGGGTTTCACTTGCATTTAGGATATTGCCCAATAGTGAATGGACAACATTTTGATCATTTATTGACGAAAAAGTAGTAAATATGGATAGTTTTTTTTTTATTTTCCGGTTAAATTCATTTTTGTTTGTTAAATGATAAGGATGCAACAGCAAAAAAAAACTCAAAAACAGCTTCGCGCTACCGGCGCATGCGCAGACGCCAGGCAGGAAATTGGCGTTGAACTCCTCATCTATATCTACTGGCGTGGTCCTAAAAAATTTGTGCGTTTTCTGGTGCACCCAAAAATTAAAAACTCACGAGAGCGCGGTATTTTTATATTATTTACTCTAGAAAATATTTTCAGCGGTAGAATTGTCTTTCTCTATCGCACGGAGTAAAGAGCATGCGCGCGCACTCTTTGACTCTGTAGATGCATCACGTACACAGACAATTTACCTTTAAGGCTCGTTTTCATGCGACATAATAATGTCATGACACTTTAAGTCATGACAATATGACATTTTCAGTGGTTGTTTTCATGTAGTTAATGTCACGATTTTTGTATTAAATTAAAAATGGCGTCGAATGAAGTGATTGCGGCAACTGCACGAGTGGTATGTTTAATTATAAGTGAAGAAAATGCACAAAAAAAAGGAAACTTGCAAAAAAAAAATCTGGGTAAGGCGATGGATCCAACGAAGAAATAAATTGGGTGCATGTAACACCCTTATACGAGAACTTGCTGTAGAAGATCCTTCTAGCTTTTTTAGTTTTTTTAATTTCATGCGCATAGACCAGGCTATGCTTAATATTCTACTTGGGAAGGTTCAAACTCCTTCTCTCTCAACCTCACTTTCACACGTGGTCACGACAATGCGGCACTGCTATTTTCACGAGGTATGTTGCGTGGACCTAATGTAAAATGTCACCAAAATATCAACATGATTTTGATATCGCGACACTAATGCCACGGCTTCAAATTCTTGCCGCGACAACGTGACTTTGAAGTTTGCATGTTTAAAAAAATCGCCACTTTTAGTTTCATGGCACTAAAGTCGCGACATTGTGGTCACATGAAAACGAACCTTTAGATACGTACAGCTTATCTCCTGCGCAAACAAAAGTTACGTTTTATGGGTAAAAAAATACGTCCGAGCGCATGACTCGCCGGTAAGCTGCCTCTGTGGATTCCTTGTAGTTTTCTTAGCTATTGTGGATTAGGGTGTTTAATATTTACGGATTTCTAGTTTTTGTGTAGGTAGTTTAGTGAATTGTGTCTGATTGTGAGAAAATTAATTCTGTCAAAGTTGCTGGTTGGTTAATTTTTTGGTTAAAATCTGTACACCCCGACATTAAGCTTTTAATAAAGCCCATATTCCACGGGTCTAGTTCTCGGGCAAACACTTTTTAAATTCTTGAACAAGAAATTTTGCTTGAAAATGTTTTACACGTACCCAAGTTTTTGCCAAATTGTAAAAATCAATACAAGTTATAAAGAAACTAATATTTGACTTGAGGTTAGGCACGCGATAACACCGTAGATTGGTTATTTTGCTGGTATTGTTTGTTTTTATATTCGATTTTATAAGCATAGTTTAATTCACTTATTCTTGTTCTCTTCCTTTTCGAACTAAAAACACGACGACGAATCATTTTTAAACAAATTTTAAAAACAAAACCTTAAAAACAATTTTCTATCCATAAAATCTGATAGGTTTGCTACTACTAAAAATACCAGAAATCACTACCTTGTTTCCCCCAACTTGATCAAAAATTGAGAAGAAAGTCCAATTTTTTGGCAAGAATTTTAAAGCCCGGACCTGTCTATTTTCCCATGCGTCAAACGATAATGTTGAAGCGCGCATGTCTAATAGTGTATAGCTTTGTTTACATGCGCGAGGCCATAAATCTGCCACTTTCGTGATTATTGTTTGCTTATCTAAAGGTAAATTGTCTATGATCACGTACAGCTGCTATGCTGCGCCCTCCTCTATTGCATAGAGTAGTACATTCAGCATTTCTCTGTCGCACCCCGCTTGCTTAATCAAATATCCAAACTTGATATAGTGGATTTCACCTTAGTTTTTAATACTTTGACGTCTCTCTTGTCAAACATATTAGCCAAACAAGAGATGGATATATAACTGACCATATAGTTGCATGTACATGACGAAGATGCACACTACACAGTTCAATACGTTGCCCTTCAATGAGCTCAAACTCGTCAAAAGCACAGGATCGCTCGTATATGCCGTTAGTATGTGCATCTTTGTCTTACGCATTTGCTCTCGCATATCTCTTTTCGTACTTCACTAATTCGATTGTCTCGTCGCGTTCTTTAAATATCACAGAGCCGCATTGGGACACACCGCGCACCGCGTGCATTCTGCTGTTAATTCTTGATCGTTCGTGTAATTGTTTTTGGTATTTTTCAGACAGCATTTTGCTTATATTTTGTGCGTATTAGACTTTTTGGTTTTAAACTGCCGGACTGTGTGTATCTGTGACGTGTTTCTTTTTATGCAAAAGTAAGTAAATAATTATTAATGTCTCGGATGGTGACGACGACATCGACAGCTTGTCAGATGAAGACCAAAAATAATAGGGAACTTGCAACAAAATTAAATTTGAAAACCACAGTGAACCATTATGCTAAAATAAGTTTAACATAGTTGTATTGAAGAGTGCTTGAGGTATCTGTTCTGCAAATGGACAAAAATCTTTTTTTGTAGTATCTACTTACATTATTTTTTCTTTATTCATTAAAAAAAATACCTAATTCGATAACATTACAAACTTTTGTTGTTTTATTATAAACCAACGAAAAGTTAGACCTATTTTGTAAACTTCAAACTCTTTAGAACCTAGTCTAAAGAAAAAAATATCTACCCGTGAATAAGAAAATAAAAAAGTAAACAATAAGCTATTAAATATAATATATAGATTTTTTCAACTTAACACTGCATGGTCTAAAATCAAATTAAAAAACAAAATAATTATTTAATAAAAAACGTAGTTAATTATTGATGATACTAGATTCACGACTGCCCCTTGTATATTTTTTATTGTACTAAATTAAGAGTGTGTTTTTACCAAAATAACAGCATTTTATTATATTATGAATAAAAATTAAATGAAATTGTTTTTCTGATACTCTATCCTATTTCCATTCCCCTTCAGTGTTTTTTTTTTGAAATATCTTAAAAATTGCTTAGGTAATTCTCGTTTCCATCCATATAATTACAACTACAAATAAATTGACCCATGTTCACACATAATTTTTAAGTCCGGCCCTGGCCAATCCTTAAGTTCTGTAAAAAGAAATGTTATAAATGACATGTGTCAGCGGCGGCCATTAAAAACTAAGGTGAAATCCACTATAGATGTAGGTAATAATACCACCGTGTTCGCAATAAATTTATCTTTCGATTGGTACTGAACGACATCTGCAGGGGCAGGGCGGTAAAATCGTCCATGATATAAATCACCATAAATCATCCATCGTGTTACTCCGACAATGGCAGACACGCGACTCGAGATTTTTGTTCGTATCGACGATCAACGTGATATATTATTAAATCTTATATGTGATAAAAAGAGACCGAATAGTAACCGGGAGAACTAAGCGCACAATATGGATAAGCCCGATACCGTGAATATAGCTGTGTTGCCAGATTTAACGAAATCATCGATTTTATTAAGATTTCTTTAAATATACTATTAGGTCTATCGCTTCGTTACCGTGGCTGCATTAACGGTATCGTGAACGAAAATTATAAATACTTTTCAAGCAACCCTGTTTCAATTTTCGATAAGAAATGTATCTGAAAAGCTTTAGAAAAAAAGACCGTGCCCTGTGTGAATTGAACCCGGATCACTCGAGTGGTAGGTTATTGAATATGTCTTTGAGTAAGGAGCAACATGCGTTGGACGGTTTTTATGGTTTAATATGTTGGTTGGGCACCTAAAAATCACAAAGTGTTAGGTATTAAATTCGTTTTTGAGAGACGACCGAAAATTACTCTTTTCTACTTTTTCAAAAACAAAGCAAAATTCGAGATTTGTACAAGAATACTTTTTTGTAGAAATTTCCATCGAAATACGTTCTTAAAACGATTTAACAATTTTTATTTGTAGTACTAGAAATAATCCAAAAATAAAGCTAAAAATTTACAAAAAATATTTATTTTTTATTTTTCGGTAATTCGTCTATAACTTTTTTTGCGACATCTTAGATACAGGGTGGCCGTTTAGTAGCGTGGCGAAGTAAAATAGCTCCGTTATTATTTCATATACATTTAAAACGTTAATACAAAAGTTAAAGGGCAGTAAATGACTTACAACGTAAAATTATTTTTGACTTTATAGGGTAGCTCAAAAAAGCGGAACAAGAAAAAATGTCCTTTTGCAAAAGTATATCCACCGGTGTTGTTAAGCTGTTTCTAAGCCTTTTTTGAACCGTTTTAGCTATATAGCGTTATAGTCGTTCAAAGCCGTTCATGGCCAACTATAAAATACAAATAAAAAACAAATTTTTTTTCAGATTTTTTATTTAAAACAGTTATTACTCCAAAATGAGTAAAAATAACTATCTGAACCTTTAAATAAAAGTTGTAGAGGGTAACAAACTCAACAAGATAAGATATTAAAATACATTTTTGAAAAAACAGAGTAAATTAATTTTAATATGTGAAATGTTGACACGTCTGTAGATAACACCCTGTACAAACTATGGAATGTTTCGAGCGTCTAAAGTATTAAATTAATCTTTGTCTCTCATACCCACAAAAATGCTTGGAATATCTTAAGTTAATTCAATTTTATTTTAAATTTTCCCAAAAATGATTTTTTTCAAATAACTTGGCAACATTGCAAAATAATTAAAAACTATGTTGGCTACGATACGCGGAATTTCGAGGGAAATTTAAAAGAATTAAAAATATACAGGGTATTCTATTTGAAACAAGTACTTTTTTTCTTGTTGAACGGCGATATCTCGGTCACCGTAGGTCGTACGGAAAAAAGAAAAACTACATGCATTTCTATCTCTAAACATTTATATATACCTAGGATGCCGCAAAAAAGTTATGGACAAAGTACCGAAAAATAAAAAAAACGTGACTTTTCGAAAATTTTTAGCTTTGTTTTTCGATTATTTTTACTACTAAAAATGAAAAAATAGTTGTTTGAGCGCATTTCCATTGAAAATTTAATTTTCTACACAAAAAGTATTCTTGTACAAATCTCGAATTTTGCTTTGTTTTCAAGTTATTTAAAAAAAAAAACTAAAAAGGGGCGATTTTCGGCCGGCTCTCAACAACGCACCCCTGAAATTAGTAGCACTTTTTTATCATTTTTAGGTTAAACCATGAAGTTTTGTCTCAAAATTATATTTTATGACGATGAAGTACATTGACGATGATAATTAACGTGAAATAAATTTACAATTTTTGTTCGCGGTAGCGCGGAAGCAGCAATCACCACCATGCACCCACTACTTACTTAAGTGCAAGTATGGAAAGATTATTTTGCACACGGTAAAAAGTGGGACAAGACGGCCAGATTTGTAGGTTTTTCATCATCACTGTATGCTTAACAATCTATAATCTCTACGTACCTACGTTTTCAAACGCATTTTGCTAAAATTTAAAAACATTTATTACAACATAATAATCCATACCAACAGCCTAACAAGACAACGTTACTACAGCTCGAGGCATTTTCTGTTTGTCAGTTTGTTAGGTAAATACGTATGACAGGCGTCCTGTTCAATCGACGAAGGTAATGTACGGCATAGGACGCCCTCTACAACAAAAATTTAGTAATATTATAACGCTGTGTAACCTAACGATCGCGGCGACCTACCATTCCTCTGTGGTAATCTACCTAGTACCTATCAATGTTACCATTACCGACGCTACATTTTTACTTGCAGAGGGCGTTACGTGTCAACCTAGAAACTGACAAACAGAGCTGGTGTAGCTACCATAGCCTTCTAGGTGTTTAAAAGCAGACAAACACAGATATCCGGCCACGGTAAAATCGCGTTCTGACGGATCCCGGAATAGGAGAGGTGGAGGGGCTGAGCGACGCCCGGGGCTAGCTTGTAGGGCTAAGCCCTACCTTAAGGGGGAGGCCTAGCCCTCTTTCCGCCGCCAATGCCAACCACCCGCTAATACCCTTTGCCATGGCCTGACAATTCTGTCTTTGTACACCGTAGGCGTTTGCCGGCCATGCTAGCTACAAATAATAGCAGAGTTTCTTTAGTTACTTTTAAATAGCAAAGCAAAGCCAACGGTTGAGTTTAAAAACTGAACTCAGCTCAGCAACAATTTTCGCCCCTCTATATGTCTCATGCGACAATACGAAGTTGTTCGCGAGGCGATCCTTTAACAACAACAGTCCCAGTTTTACGAGTGCGTCATCGTTTATTGATCAAGCGACAACGTGATTTACAATTCTCCATCTGGATTTTTTATAAACATAAAGGTGAATAAAAACATATATACATACCGGGTGTCCACGGACGGTGGTTCGCCCCTCTTAACTTTTTTGCTTTTTAAGATAATGGAATAAAATTTGGGGGATTTGTATACGACATAAAACTGCATTTTTTGACAGGTGCCTCAACATTATGGAACTTCCGGTTTAACCGGAAGTGACATAAATTTTCGATTTTTAAATGGGACACCTGGTATATTTTTCCTTTTTTTATATGTTATTTTATATGACATTCTAAATATAACAATGTGTCACTTGTCACTTTTTGTCACCAAGAAAATATTTTTTTACCAAATTTATTGTTTTATCTATAGGGGCTATGAATACCTTAAAATCACTTATTTCAGTTCTTGAGAAAAATACAATTTTACTATTTTTGGTCCAATACCATGTGCTGTGTAAAATGTAATCTTTGAAGTTGTTAACTAATTTTTTTTAATCGGCAACATAGTGGCTCGTCGGGTTAAGAAAAAAAAATATTTTATTACGATTATTTTGATATAATAGAACTTTAGTTAAGCTGTTGGTATTTCAATTTTCTTCAAGGCATGATTTTGTTTTATCAGTTTTGCTGGTCACAGGCTACTTGATGCATTTAAATCCAAATTTATTCTCAAAAGATGATTCATTTTAGGAAAGTTCCAAGTCAACTTTTTGAAGTTTTTTAATGGCAGCTTTTCTAAAACCTAATAGTGTATGGTATCAAAATAATCGTAATAAAATCCTCTTTTTTCTTAACCCAACGAGCCACTATGTTGCCGTTTAAAAAAAATTGAATTAAAATTTCAAAGATTAAATGTTGCACAGCACATGGCATTGGACCAAAAATAATAAAATTGTATTTTTCCCAAGATTAAAGAACTGAAATAAGTGATTTTAAGGTATTCATAGCCCTCTAGATAAAACAATAAATTTGGAAAAAAAATATTTTCTTGGTGACAAAAAGTGACAAGTGACACATTGTTATATTTAGAATGTCATTAAAAAACTTCAAAAAGTTGACTTGGAACTTTCCTAAAATGAATCATCTTTTGAGAATAAATTTGGATTTAAATGCATCAAGTAGCCTGTGACCAGCAAAACTGATAAAACAAAATCATGCCTTGAAGAAAATTGAAATACCAACAGCTTAACTAAAGTTCTATTATATCAAAATAATCGTAATACATTTTTTTTTTCTTAACCCGACGAGCCACTATGTTGCCGATTAAAAAAAATTAGTTAACAACTTCAAAGATTACATTTTACACAGCACATGGTATTGGACCAAAAATAGTAAAATTGTATTTTTCTCAAGAACTGAAATAAGTGATTTTAAGGTATTCATAGCCCTCTAGATAAAACAATAAATTTGGAAAAAAAATATTTTCTTGGTGACAAAAAGTGACAAGTGACACATCAATATATTTAAAATGTCATATGGAGTCAAAAAAAGGAAAAATATACCAGGTGTCCCATTTAAAATCGAAAGTTTATGTCACCTCCGGTTAAACCGAAAGTTCCATAATGTTGAGTCACCTGTCAAAAAATGCAGTTTTATGTCGTATACAAATCCCCCGAATTTTACTCCATTGTCTTGAAAAACAAAAACGTTAGAGGGGCGAACCACCTTCCGTGGACACCCGGTATATACTGGGGAAAAAGAAAATCCCTATAAAGACGCCACGTTGCCATATCATCCGAAAGCTCTAATCCAGAGTTTGTTAATCCCCTATATTATTGTGTTGGTGCAAATAAAAAATATATAATCCCAGATTAATATTTAATTTCGGATTATCTAATCCTGTGTTAAATCAAAAGCGGTGCAAATAGGCCTTAGAATTTCAAACAACTTGTAGGAATCCGTACATGGGAACTCTAGGCACACCTATTAAAATGTGGCCATTTTTTCCTCGTATATTTGATTCATATGACTTCGATGACGAATAAGTGATGACGTACGGGTCACCGGGACTACTATAGCTAAACAAAGATTTTTACTTTGCTACACTGTTTAAAAGAAGCAAAAGGAAAGAACCTACTTTGTTCAGGTGTAAAATGAGCAATTTCTTTCAATCGGATAATCAATACAGAGATAGTGTGGTTATCGGTATATCCACAGGTGACATTAAAAACTGACCATATCTAAAAGTATCGTCGTTTTGTCAGATCGCCATCAATATCCGTTCCTTCTAATCACTGCAATAACTTAAATCAAACCGTATTGCTACATTTCAGTTACCTATTTTGCACACATTTAGTAGCTACAAAGACATTGAGATGATAAAACTACATCGATAAAGTCATCTTATGTTCCTAAGTTTATAGGTTAATGGGTAACTACAAGGAGCCATCAAATTTGATATGGACCGATAGTTTCAGCTCGAGGGATCTTTCAATCCTTAATTGTAAACTAAACTATTAGTAAAAAATTTAAAGTGCATCTAAACTGTTCATTAAGAAGTTCGGTAAATTGTTTTTTAACACCTTCATTACGGATCTGTAGTTCGGAAATCGACATAACGGATTTTAATGCGGTTTGAAGGTCGTGTCTTGCAGATTATAGTGTAGGTACGCCTTTGACGTAACCAATGCACTTTAATATTATACAGGGTGGAAAAGAAAGCCATGCAAAAAATTAATAATTTCAAGTACGTCACATTTTGTTAGTGTGCTATATTTTAGTCGGGACTGTTTGAAAAAATTACTTAAGTAATAGAAAACAGTTTGTTCAAATGGAAAATGTTAAAAGTTCACAAAAAACATAACTTGCGGTGTTCCGCAAGGATCACCTTTAGGACCTACTTTTTTTTTAATCTACATTAATTCTATAGCAAAATTAAATTAAAAGGTAAAATAAAATCATTTGCTGATGATACTACTATTAGTAGTATAGTATATTTTTATGAAGACTATGCTCAAATTCATAATAACATTAACCACGACCTAAATATAATATGTAAATGGCTTCAAATTAATAATTTTTTTTTAATAAATCAGCAAGCATCTTTTATGTTCATAAGTAAATCAAAATTAAAAAATAATAATATGTCTTCATTATCTTTCAATAATCATATAATTAAATATACTAAAAAACAATTAAATTTTTAGGTTTACATATTGACGAAACTTTAAGTTGGGAAAACATATTGAATATTTAAAAGGTTATATCTCACCAATAATTAGCATTTTGTTTAAAGCTAAAAATTATATATCATTAAAATATTTAAAAAATATATATTATTTTTAGGTTTATTAAAAATTACAGTATATGATTTCAATTTGGGGATCAGCGAATTTAACTACAATTCAGCCATTAAAAAAACTACAAAACAAAATAATTAAATGCATAGATAAACTTCCTTTTTTAGAACCAACTATAAACTTGTATGAGCCAAACGGGTATTTAAATTTGGAAAAGCTTTATAAATTGAAACTATGCATTCTAATACACTCTATTATTATTAAAGAAACACAATCGAATATAATATTTCATCCGACCAACATTATTCATAACACGAGACAAAACCATCATATTCAAACACCTATGGTAAAGAGTACTTTTGGCCCAAGATCAATATTATATAAAGGAATAACAATTTACAAAAGTTTGCCGAAAAAAATTAAAGAAATATCGAAATTATGGATTTAAAAAAAACTCAAAAAATATTTTTTAAAACTAAACAAACTTTAAGGTATTATAGATTATTATTATTATTTTTGTAAACGGTTATTATATATATTTTTTTGAATAATTTCGATGAAGTTATTAATAGATACTAAATATGATTTTATATATTGTATATTTGGTGTTATATTCTCTGTAATGAACTTTTTAAGTTGGTTGAGAATAAGGATATACAGTGTGTCTACTTAAGTTTGAACCATATGGAAAACTTTTTTATTATTGGTTTTATGGAACAAAGTTCTTCATAAAAAGTTCTGCATGGTCTAAAACTAAAAATGTAACCTTCAACTATCAAAATTTCCCAGTCCTATACGAGGTATATCAGAAATTACGAACTTTGCCCAAGAGTAAAGTACCTTTATTTTTGAGAATACAGAAGAATGTTATGAAGAAAAATTATTTTGAATTAAAAGTTATATTCAAATATGCAATTACAGTTATTTAGCATGAAAATTTAGGTTTTGTGATTATTTACGTTTTACATTTATAAATTATTTTGTATTTATCTCTCTTATCTGTTAAAAAATGATAACTTTTCCATGTGTTAGTGTTTTTGAAGAACCTTGCAATTTAGATACGTTATGAATACATAATAGTTATTAATTTTAAGAAAGGTTATCATTTTTTAACAGATAATAGAGATAAATACAAATAATTTATAATGTAAAACGTAAATAATTACAAAACCTAAATTTTCATGCTAAATAACTGTAATTGCATATTTGAATATAACTTTTAATTTAAAATAACTTTTCTTCATAACATTCTTCTGTATTGTCAAAAATAAAGGTACTTTACTCTTGAGCAAAATTCGTAATTTCTGATATACCTCGTATAGGGCTGGGAAATTTTCATAACTGAAGGTTACATTTTAAGTTTTAGACCATGCAGAACTTTTTATAAAGAATAACTTTTTTCCATAAAACCAATAATAAAAAAGTTTTCCCTATGGTTCCAACTTAAGTAGACACACTGATTATTATTATTTAAAAAAAATCTCTGCAAATCGCTTTAAAATTCGTGATGTCATTGCCGAAGTACAGACCTGTAATAGAGGTGTTAAAAAACAATTTGTCAAACTTTGTAACGGGCAGTTTAGTTGAAAAGCTACCGGTTGTCTCTACCATAAACTAAGTAAACCTAGATGTCCCGCCTAAAGCAGAGAAAGCAAGGCGCAAGACCGCGATGTAAATGCCGAGAAGCGAAGTGACTTTAAACGGATATTCGCGTTCGCTAAATGTTTATCACAGCCAACGTTTGGCGTAACTAATTACAGGTTTGGACGTAGTCAAAAATTATGAGCTGTAAAATGTTTACATTGGATGGTTTTTCTTGGTTTTATGTCTACAGTGTCACCAGTAAAGTCCGCATCATATGGGATTTTTTTTTATTAATCGAAATTTGACTTTGGCATCAAGTTCTGCTTCGATCGAGATGAAAATTAAGCAAAAAAATAGTAGTCACGTGATTCGCATTATCTGTCAAATTTTAATTTAAAAAAAAAATAATACAAAAGTGGGGTTATTTCTGAAAATATCGAAAAAAGTTATTAGAAACAGTTTTTTAAATGCAGTTTCTAGCCCACATGCAAATTGCACCACTTTTGCAAAATAAGACTCAACGCAACCTACATAAAACTTGTCAGTTTTGACAAGGCTTTATTTCAGATAAATTTTCTTTAAATTAGCGCCACATTAAATGTGCGTTTTTCTACAAAATCAAAATTGGGCTATTAAAATTTGGTCGCATGAGGTGCAAAGTTTATTTGTTTTTGACTCTGTATAAGGTAACTTCATAAAATAAGTATTTTTGAAAACGTAGTTTGTGTCTGAAAGTAATACACGTTATTATGACATAGCTTAATTATAAATTATTTAGTTTTAAATTAAATCGTTGAAAATAGATAAACTTTACGTTGTTAAACTAAAATTTATTTTCCACTTAAAAAACACTTTACTGAAGACACTGTGTTCTTTTTTGTCTTAATATTAAGGTGTATTACTTTCAGACACAAACTATGTTTTTAAAAATACTTATTTTATGAAGTTACCTTATACAGGGTTAAAAACAAATAAACTTTGCATCACATGCGACCAAATTTTAATAGCCCAATTTTGATTTTGTAGAAAAACACACATTTAATATGGCGCTACTTTAAAGAAAATATATCTGAAATAAAGCATTGTCAAAACTAAGAAGTTTTATGTAGGTTGCGTTGAGACTTATTTTGCAAAAGTGGTGCAATTTGCAAAATATAGGTAAAAAAATCAGAATTCTCTTATGCAGCTGAAATTTTGCATGTGGGCTAAAAACTGGATTAAAAAAACTTTTTCTAATAACTTTCTTCGATATTTTAAGAAATAACCCCACTTTTGAATTACTTTTTGGAAAAAATTAAAAATTCGACAGATAATGTGAATCACGTGACTACTATTTTTTTGCTTAATTTTCACCTCGATCGAACTTGATGCCAAAGTCAAAATTTGTTTAAAGCTATTAATAAAAAAAATCCCATATGATGCGGACTTTACTGGTGACACTGTATATCGCGCCAGAGGCACCGTCTTAATCTCCTTGTAATTAAACCTTTATACCCGAAGCCCATTTTTTACTCTTAGAATTCTATAAAGCTGTTCTGACCGAAACAATCGCACATACACTACCTAGGTAACTTTTCTCTTAAATTAACTAACAAAAAAAACAATAAATAATAAATCACAGCCACCTCTAAATTCTATAAATAAAAAATAGACTTTTTGATTAATTTCAGATTCATGCGCTCCGTTTTTTTTTCTCTCTCTCGCTCAAGTCATATCAGTTCTTTTTACCAAATTGTTCCCGTCTATTTCCAGTCTATCGAGTCTTCTTTTTGAGGTTGTTGTTGTTGGCAAGCTTTTGAGGTTTCTCGGGTTTATCACTGATGAATAGGATCTGCGAGGCTCCTTTTAGCATAAGGAGGAACCAGTATATTTGAGGGAACAGGAGGAGGGCGATGCTGATTAGGCAGTTCCTTGGTAATTTTTTTGTCACCGCCTAAAATATAAATGAAAAGAAAATAGCTGTTTATTATGTCAGTGTAAAAAAAACCACGACGACAGTGACAGAAAAAGTATCCCGACAATTACTTGTTTTACAACATCTATGGAAACTATAATCGTCTAATTAGAAACAAAATGAAGTTGGTCAAAAAAAAAACACTTTGAAGAACAGTTTCTTTTGGGAGATCGAGAGACAATATGGAAAAATTGAAACTATATTATTTCAAATTCTACAAATAAAACAAAATCAACAACAATTGATTACCTCATTAAAGACAATGAAAAAATCGAACGACCAAGTAATATTTGTGAAGAAATAAATAACCATTTCATCAAAGTTGGAGAAAGTTTGACGAAGAAAATTCCAATGGATCAAAAAGAAAATTATCCAGATGTAGAAATAAACTCAAGCTCTATGTTTTTTTAATAAAGGATATACCACATTTGAAGAAATAGGCAAAATAATTGATAAGCTTAATTCGAAGAAAGCAACTGGTATTGATAATATTTCCATCAAAATTATTAAAATTCTAAAGCATTATACCTATAATGCCTATATTACATCATCTAATCATAATTTCTTTTAAAACCGGGTTATTTCCAGATAAATTAAAAATAGTAAAAGTATCACCAGTTTTTAAAAATGCAGAAAAATATATTAGTAGTAACGATCGCCCATACTACTGCAGCATTTCCCAGGCAGAAATTCTTGCAGTGGATAAAGCAGTCAACACCCTGCGGGATCTCCCTGGCTTGAAAGCAGCTGCATCTATATCAATCTATATAGACAGTCAAGCAGCCATAAAGGCAACTTGCTCGAGCAGCACTAAGTCAAAATTAGTAAGGCGCTGTCGCAACAATCTCTGCACACTTGGTGCTCAACATCGAATCACCCTGTGTTGGGTTCCTGGACACAGCAAAATACATGGCAACGAGACTGCTGATGCGCTCGCCAGGGAGGGCGCAAGCATGCCTGCTAACTAGCAGAGAATACTGTGGCTAGACCACTGGGATCAGTCCACGAGGATATAGATCGGATAGCTAAACAACTTGCATAAAGGAGATGGACAGTGATGGCAAATTGTAGCATTTCCAGGCAATTGTGGCCCCTACTTGAAGGAAGAAAAACCGCAGTGCTATTACAACACAGTCGGAAGGACCTAGAAACATCACTGCCGTAGTCACCGGACATTGCCTGTTCGGTAGACACGCTGAACGGATGCAAATACCAACTAACGACTTCTGTAGAAGTTGCAGAGATGAAGAAGAGGAGGAAAGTATTCAGCATTTCTTGTGTGAATGCTCCGGCCTCGTTAGAGGAAGGTTCAATACCCTGGGCGAACCATTCTTTAATGATCTGGAGGAAGTGAGCAGCCTGCAACTGGGTCGACTCACGACGTTTATTAACAGCAGTGGCTGGTTTGAATGAGCTGTCAAGATTCTTCTACGATCTACGTCACGTCGCGTTAACCATCTGGAAGCTGATGCGGATAGGTTCCGCGGAACACGTGTGGTACCACAACGGTCCTACAGGACTACGTGTGACTGTTTGGTCAATGCCAGAGGTCTGCCACTCGAACCTAACCTAACCTAACGATCGCCCAATTTCTATTTTACCCACAATTTCAAAGATTTTTGAAAAAATTTTAAACAATAGAATAGTAAATTTTTTAAAAGAAAAAAATAACTCTCTCCATTTCAATCTGGTTTTCGTAAATTTAGTGATACAGAAGTTGCAGCTGCAGATATTATCAAAGATATTCAACGAAACGTTGCTAGCAACCAAAAATGCTGCCTACTGTCGCTAGATTTATGTAAAGCATTTGATACACTCAATCACAACAT
This sequence comes from Polydrusus pterygomalis, assembly GCA_963969555.1. NCBI lineage: Eukaryota > Metazoa > Arthropoda > Insecta > Coleoptera > Curculionidae > Polydrusus > Polydrusus pterygomalis. Next base: position 17,772,950 of record OZ018385.1, on the reverse strand, counting down.
TTTACTTAAATGCCTATACAATATTGGAATTCCGGGATATATTTATTTATTGTTAAAAAATTACTTAAGTAATAGAAAACAGTTTGGTCAAATGGAAAATGTTAAAGTTCACAAAAAAACATAACTTGTGGTGTTCCGCAGGGATCAACCTTAGGACCTCCTTTTTTTAAATCTATGCTATGCTATTTATTATGGTAATTTAATTTTATGGCAAAAGTACTGCAACAGCAGCTAGACGCCCGAAAAAGGTTTTTGTGTGTGGCACCCTCCAGCAGGTTGTTTCTTGTGCAGAACACTTATAATAAAGTAAGGTAGTAAATGTAAGGTACTTACCGTGAAGAAGTCAACCTGTATCGTCTGCGCAAATAGATTGATGACGTATGGAAACATGGCCACCCGGAATATGAAAAAGGTGGCCAGCATAACCAAACCATTAACAACATACCTGCAACAATAAAAAAACATTTAAAATAATAATGATGTATTATAGAGGGTGTCAAAAAAGACTGGCGTTTTGCAATATTTTCTTTTCTATTATTAAGTTTTACGTTATATATAACGCATACTTATTGAAAACTTGTCATATTTTCAAGTTTTAATAGAATTTTAAAATTTCCAACTTTTTGCATGCATATCGTCCCCTATTTCACGAACTGTCGCATCTTATTATTTTTTAAATTTGAGATAAGTCGTCGAGAATTTTACTTTTGCATGTACTTCAATCTCACCAAGTGTCGTATCTCAATCTATAATACCTTATGAGATAGGACAGTTAAAGTTTTTGATATAAATTTTAGTTTAACAATAAAATGCGTAGTGTTTTTTTTCAGTTAAACGATTACTTACTGTTGTTTTATATACCAATAATTCCACAAGTCATTATTTGTAAGGTGCTGTATGGACCAAGATTTCAGCCTAATCGAGCGTACGGTAGTCCGACTGTTGTCGTAGTACCGAGCGCTCGATACGTGCCGAGGTCGAGCATCACGAATGCGGTTTACTGGACGCTCCATACAAAAATGCCACCCGGTATACTTACAATAATAACTCACCATTTTGATTTTTTTAACCCCATTTTTGATAAAATTCCTCTTAAAGAAACGAACGGTGTACTGGCCTCCATAAGGTAGATAAATCCAAAAAAGCAGTCTCCTAGTCCCCCTCTAATATACTAAAAAAAAATTTAAAGCTAATAAAATACTAAAAAATGCCGATTTTAGAAATTCGACAACTAACGAAGTCAACGTTTGTAACCATAGACATAAAACATAAAGAGAGACATGATGGTTTATAATTTGTCCCGATCAGAAATCGCTTTTAACAGAAATCAAGAATGACAAATATAATTTTTCATCCGACCAACATTATTCATAACACGAGACAAAACCATCATATTCAAACACCTATGGGAAAATGTACTTTTGGCCAAAGATCAATATTGTTTAAAGGTATAACAATTTACAACAGTTTGCCGAAAAAAATGAAAGAAATATCAAAATTCTGGACTTTTTAAAAAAAACTAAAAAAATATTTTTTAAAACTAAACTAACTAACGTAAGTATTATACATATTATTATATTATTATTTTTTTTTAATAATTTCGATGAAGTTATTATTTAATTAATTTGTGTTGGGCTACATGCTTGGCAAAACTGTTGTTCCATTGCACAGGAAGAAAAAATAATAACTACTTGTTATGTTTCACAAATTTAATTAGTTTCCTGACTCGTGTTTCGGCCCTTTCGGGTAATTTTCAAAGGAGTACAAGAAGATACTATAGTCTATTTCAGAAAGGTGTAGAGTAATAAAATGGGAAATTCCGTCCAGTTCGGCTCAATTTCGGTGTCGGCCATAGACGCAGGTAAACTTTGTGCATTAAATTATTTATGATAACTAACCAAAAATTTCAGAGAAAAAATAGTATTGTTTGTAAAATTAAAATTTCAAGTAATTGCGTAAGAGGATTAGAAAAGGTATATTTTCTGGCCTGAAGTGTCAACATCGAAATATTGTGTAGGGATTAGTTAATTAGTAGATTATAAAGTTACGTTTTGCGTTTAACAGGTACCATTTAACAGGTACCGAGTTTGGCTTTGGCCTCATTGGCTGATCATATAAATAGGTGGTAATTTGGAATAAACTTCATATATCGTGTGTGTATGACCTTAATAAGTATACTTGTTTAGTTTAACGCATCAGTATTTGCTGTTAAGCCGTATATAGTGTTCACAATATTATAAGATTAGTAATCAAATGGCGACATTCACACCAAGAAAAAGATGTTCCAATAATTCTCCACTATCAGTAAGTGAAAAAGCTATTATTTTAAATGTACATGATTGCATAAAATACGATTACCCGACTTTTACTGTACAAGAAACTGTCGACCGATGTTTCCGAATGACTGGAGTTGAAAAGTCCACCATTTTTAAATTATTGCGGGAGAGAAAGACAGCAGGTCAAGTAGAACCTCCCAAGAAAAGTCCTGGCAGACCAGTAAAAGTCCTTGATGAAGAAACCAAAGGTGTAGTTCGAAGAAAAGTTCTCTCTTTTTATTTTAAAAAAGAAATACCCACCCATTGCGTCTCATTGCGAACTAAATCCTATAGAACTTATATGGGCGCAAGTAAAAGGATTTGTAGCAAAACACAATACGACATTCAAAATGAATGACGTTAAGCTACTATTTGAGCAAGCCATTACGGAAGTGACACCAGAGAACTGGCGAAAAGCAGTCCATCATTTCATTAAAGAAGAGGAGAAAATATGGGATCTTGACCACCTGATCGATCGGACCGTCGACCCGTTAATTATAACGTCAAGAGGAGATGACAGTTCCTCAGATGACGAAGAATATTATGATTTTTTATAATTTAATTTCTGTATACTGTATATTTTGGTTTTTTTTATAATGTTTAATAAAAAATAAATGTAGCTAATATTATGTACATAATGCCTAATTTTTATTCTGTTAAAATAAAATTATTTCCATTTTACGAATATCCTACCGGCACACCATTTTCAGTGTTTGTGAATGGACAACAATAGGCAAAACCCATAAATTGACCCAAACCCGGGTGGTACTACCTGCACTTGATGGAAAGAAAGAAATTTGCAATGAAATCAATGCCAAATTATAAAAGTGGATGGCTTAAATATTCATTGGGTCACTCTGTAGTCCCTTTGTATACCTAATGAGCTTTTATTACTCTACACCTTTCTGAAATAGAATATAGTATCTTGTTCTCCTTTGAAAATGACCCGAAAGGGCCGAAACACGTGTCAGGAAACTGATTGAATTTGTGAAACATAACAGGTAGTTATTATTTTTTCTTCCTGCGCAATGAAGTTATTATTAGTTACTGAACATGACTTTTATTATTTGTGATTTCATATATTGTATATTTGGTGTTATATTCTGTCATGAATTTTTTAAGTTGGTTGAGAATAAAGATATATATTATTATTATTATTATTAAATAGTTGGTCATTTTCATTGGGTTTCCATGGTTACGTTACGAATATAAATTTTAATCACCACATGATGTCAGAGCCTCTGAATATCATATCTGGTAACCTTTGTATCATGTTTAATTACATGTATATGAAAAGTAACAATTTCGCAAAAGTACAGTTGTAAAAAAACTTACCGTGATAAATAAAAACCCAAAACCGCCTATGAACATATGGTGGAACACAATGACAAAATTCTGCGACAGATAAGCGGTTACCCTCATTATTTTTAGTACTATTTGGTTTTTGACACCATTCAGCTGCGGCTGGGTCATCTAAAAAATATTTATAATAATAGTCAGTTAATTATTATTATTCAAGGACTATATTTTATTTATTTATTTATTCCAATAAAAATCCCAAAAACATTTGTTTATGAGGGATTCTCTACTAATTAGAACATCTAAAATAATGTAATTGTTAAATATAACTAATTAAAAATACAAGGTAAGCCAATAAAAATAAATATTTAAATATGTATAAAATTATTCAATTATTACTTCTTTTAATGAAATTAAAAAACTAATAATAATTTTGAAAAGAATAATTAATCATAAAAGAAGTGCATGTTTAAATATTTTTTAGTTTAAAATTTAGCTTCCCCTTTTTTAAGTATTTTCTTAATTATCATTTTAAAACGTTTTGTATTTTAATTCTTGGGTATTTCGTTATAAAATTTCATACCTTGATAATAAATGTAGTTCTGACCTGCCCTAGTTTGTATTAAGGGTAAGTCAATATTGAAAACAGATCTAGTTAAATGATCATGTACAGGGTTATTTTTTATATTTGCGTACCCACCTACAGGGCTTAATATAAGTAACATAAAAAAACTTTTACTACAAAAGTTGCATAATGTTTCCCGTCATATCTTTTAGACTTATTAAAAAAAACATCTGCACATCGGAAAGTTAAAAAACAAATAAAATTCTTCTTTTTTTAAATGGAACACCCTATATATTTTTTACCAGGGCGAAAGATCTCTTTCTCCTGATTTCAAAAATATATAACATGTCATCATTCAATCCAGTCGTTTGTGAAATATTTGAGTTTTTGATTAATTGAATTGACTGTAATCTAGTCGGCGTTCCGCATACTTCAACGTGACATATTTGTCACTTTACTTTAAATTGAAAGATTCAGTAAGGAAAATGGGATATTCGGAAGAAGACAAACTTCAAATAGTGCGTCTTTTTTACTCTAATAACAACCGAATAGCTGTAGTTCAACAGCAATTTATTTTACTTTATATCATAAATTATAAATCATAAGTTATTTTCTTTGCTGCATGTTTCAATTTAAATTAAAGTGACAAATATGTCACGTTGAAGTATACGGAACGCCGACTAGATTATAGTCAATTCAATTAATGAAAAACTCAAATAGTTCACAAACGACTGGATTAAATGATGACATGTTATATATTTTTGAAATCAGGAGAAAGAGATCTTTCGCCCTGGTAAAAAATATATAGGGTGTTCCGTTTAAAAAAAGAAGACTTTCATTTGTTTTTTAACTTTCCGATGTGCAGATGTTTTTTTAAATAAGTCTAAAAGATATGACGGGAAACATTATGCAACTTTTGTATTAAAAGTTTTTTTCTGTCACTTATATTAAGCCCTGTAGGTGGGTACGCAAATATAAAAAATAACCCTGTACGTCACGTCTGTAATTGAACTTTATATTTGAATGTTTATTTTTTGATATAATTTGGTGCACAAACACAATATTTTGGGTTAAATGAATATCCTTAATTGAAATAATATTAAAATTTTTATATAACAGTTTAGTTGAAAATTGTCTATCCAAGAAATATACAGTGTGTGTATAAAGTCTGGAAACGGCTTAATAACATCACAATTTACTGGCCGATTTAAACCAAATTTGGTACAGTTGTTTAAGAGGATCTAACGCACCGAATGACGATATTGGCGTTGTTGCCAGCTTTTTAGTTTGTCTGGAATTCGAACAAATTTTATATTTTTAAATATAACACCCAGTATATTTTTACATTTTTAAATTCCACATAAAATTATAATTATTTTTTATTAAATGCATTATTAGTCTATACTTCATAGTTTCCGAGATATTGACTCTAGAAAACTGACATTTTTGAACTATGACAGCTTATAACTTTCTAACAGTACTTCTTAGAGCAAAACGGCTTACATGTCCCTATCTTCAATTTTTATTATCTTCCCAAAAAAATCAACTTTCGGTTAAACCGGATGTAACTCGAAAGCAGGAAATATAGTTGTTCCGGTTTAACTGGAAGTTGATTCTTTTGGGAAGATAATAAAAATTGAAGATAGGGACATGTAAGCCGTTTTGCTCTAAGACGTACTGTTAGAAAGTTATAAGCTGTCATAGTTCAAAAATGTCAGTTTTCTAGAGTCAATATCTCGGAAACTATGAAGTATAGACTAATAATGCATTTAATAAAAAATAATTATAATTTTATGTGGAATTTAAAAATGTAAAAATATACTGGGTGTTATATTTAAAAATATAAAATTCGTTCGAATTCCAGACAAACTAAAAAGCTGGCAACAACGCCAATATCGTCATTCGGTGCGTTAGATCTTCTTACACAACTGTACCAAATTTGGTTTAAATCGGCCAGTAAATTGTGATGTTATTAAGCCGTTTCCAGACTTTATACACACACTGTATATTTTAAATTGCTTTATTTTGTAAAACGTATAAAGGGTTAAGCAAATTTTGAAAAGTTGATCCCCATATTAAAGTTAAATATTGTAAATGAGAGTGAATAATAGCAAAATAAATAGGACGTAACATATAATTTGGAGTGAAAAAACTGAGTTTATTTTTAAAAATCTTCTGGTGCAACTATTTTCTGTTTAATATATTCAACGTTTTCACTCCAATTAATAGCTTCATCTATTACCAACCCCAAAAATTTAATTTTATTTGATTTTTTTTAATGCCCGACTTTTAATTTTAAATCACTTCTGTATAAACTGGTTCTCTTTCCTATACATAAAAGAGAAAAATTTTCTAAATTTAATGTTAACCCATGACTACACATACACGTTTTTGTGTCGTTCATATTTTAAAATGGTGCGGAACAATCTACTTCTTGACCATAAAACACCTACGTATGCTTTTATAGCGCCAAAACATTCATCGCTCACATATTTAAGGTTAAGTACAACAAAAAAAAAATACCATCTGCATTCTTTCACGATCAGATATTCCTCCATGAAAAAGAACACCTGCACGTATGAATTGTCCAAAATTGCAGTAAATATACTTCGATAACGTCATAAGGGACATACGATGGTGGCGGAGCCTAGCAAATCAATTTGGCAACTCAGTGTCGCTAGCTAGGTGTTTAGATTAGCCTACAAGGTTACTGGTATAATGCCACTGCTGCGCCTCGCGCAATGCCAGCTTTATTTATTAGTATTACCGTGTTAAATGCAATCAGCTGATTGATATTTTGCGCTCCTGATGTAAGACAACGCCGTGCTTCAAGTCGGCTATAAAGTAGAGCGGCAAAATTGTCGCTAGCTAGCTGTTTACATTAGCCTACAAGGATACTAGCGTACTGTCACCACTGTTGCCCCTCGCACGATTTCCAACTTTATTTATTATTATCGTGTTAAATGCGATCAGCTGATGCTGAGCGCTTCTAATGTAAAACAATGCCGTGTTCATTTGAAAACTTCCCACCTCGATTTTCCTGCTTTAAAATGAAAAACTTGAAAATCGCTCGGACCCGTCGATTTTTATTTCGAGGGGGACATCTTTTGCGTATATTTTCAATCTTGTTACTTCAAGCCCCTAGGAGGGAGGGGGGGGGGGGGGTAAGATCTAAATCTTAAATGGATACCCCTATTTTATATAATTTTTTTGGATTCTGCATAAAATTCTGAACATTTTTTAATAAAAGCATTATTAGTCTATACTTAACAGTTTCCGAGATATTTACTCTTGAAAAATGACATTTTTGAACTTTGACAGCGTCTAGCTTTCTAACTGTACGTCTTAGAGCAAAACGGCTTACATGTCCCTGTCTTCGATTTTTATTATCTTTCCAATAGTGTCAACTTCCGGTTAAACCGGTTGCAAGAAATATAGTACTTCCGGTTTAACCGGAAGTTGACACTATTGGAAAGATAATAAAAATCGAAGATAGGGACATGTATGCCGTTTTGCTCTAAGACGTACAGTTAGAAAGCTAGACGCTGTCAAAGTTTAAAAATCTCATTTTTCAAGAGTCAATAAATTGGAAACTATTTAGTATAGACTAATAATGCTTTTATTAAAAAATGTTCAGAATTTTATGCAGAATCCAAAAAAATAATATAAAATAGGGGTATCCATTTAAGATTTAGATCTTACCCCCCCTCCCTCCTAGAAGCTTGAAGTAACAAGATTGACAATATACGCAAAAGATGTCCCCCTCGAAATAAAAATCGACGGGTCCGAGCGATTTTCCACATTTTCATTTTAAAGCAGGAAAATCCGTGATGGGAAGTTTTCAAATAAACACCCTGTATATAAAGATGTTATAAAATATAAAGTTGTCTTATGTTCAACTTTTTTATTTTTGAATATAATTCTTTTGAAGGATAAAGATAATCTTTATTGAATATAATTTTTAGAAACCTTTTTGGTAATATTTCTAATTTTTTAATTTGGTTTCAGCTAAAGTGTGAGCTTAGAAAAATTAGATTTGTGATTTGTTTTGTAATTCTAATTCAATTAGAATTTTATTTCGATCCATCGCAAACACATCGATGTTTTTCCGCGATACATTTTCTGTCGACATCCCTTAACGGAAATAGATGTAAGAAATATAGTATCAAATCAAATCAAATCAAATCAAATCAAATCAAATCAAATCAAATCAAATCAAATCAAATCAAATCAAATCAAATCAAATCAAATCAAATCAAATCAAATCAAATCAAATCAAATCAAATCAAATCAAATCAAATCAAATCAAATCAAATCAAATCAAATCAAATCAAATCATTTATTTTCATGTGAACATGCTAATGCATTTACATACGTCATATATTTTAATAATATTATATTTAAGATAAAACACTTTAAAACCATTTTATTTTTAAAATAAGACCAAAACACAATAAAACAAGTTAAAATGCACAATTAAAAAATTCTTCAAATGTATAGAAGGCCCCATTAATCAACAATTTCTTTACGTTCGCTTTAAATTCCTTCAATGGTAGGTTTCTTAGATTGTGTGGAAGACAATTAAAAAATTTTATTGCAAGGTATCCAGGGCCACTCTGACATCTCTTCAATCGGCAGTATTCCGGAACATAATTGTCTGAAAATCTCGTGTCATAGCTGTGGATCTCACTGTGCATCCTATAATTGTTTAGGTTGATCTTGGCATATAGTAAATTCTCCAGAATGTGCTGAGATGGTAGAGTCAGAATACCAAGTTCTTTAAAGGACTGCCTACAGTCATCTCTATATCCCAGACCAGCCATCACTCTAACAGCCTTTCTTTGCAGACCAAAGACTCTAGCAGACTGAGGGGCATGTCCCCAGACGAGCAGAGCATACACCATTACCGAATGGAACAGTGCATGGTAGGCTGCATGCAGCACCCCCCTAGAGACCTGTTCGGCCAGACTGCGTAGCGCAAACAAACCACTCCCAAGTTTTTTTGCTACCTGATCTATATGTTTGTCCCATTTTAGCTTTGAGTCAAGCTGGACTCCTAGGAACTTAACATATGGTGTATCTTCATTCAGGTTTTCCGTGTCACGAAGTGCAAATACAAGCTTGTTTGTTTTTGCTTCATTCAGGAGTAGCTTGTTCGCGCTAAACCAGTCTTTTGCAGTCGACTGCGCTACCCCCAACCTCTCCACAGCCTCGTCCAGGGTATCCGATGAGACAGAGACAGTGGTATCATCAGCAAAGATGGTATGATCATTTAGTGCATTCATGGGCAGATCATTTATGTATATTAAAAAAAGTATGGGCCCCAGGACCGAGCCCTGGGGTACACCTATCGTAACCTCCTCTCTGCCAGACACCACTCCCCCCACTCTCACACACTGGGTTCTATTTATCAGGTATGACCTTATTAAAGCTATGCTGTTCCGATTAAAACTGTAGAAAGCAAGCTTCCTAAGGAGAAGGTCATGGCTCACACAGTCGAACGCCTTACTCAAGTCACAAAACAATGCAGCATGATACTCTTTACATTCAAACGATCTCGCTATTCTGTCCACTAAGTTCAGAATCCCATACACTGTACTTTTACCTCTCCGGAAGCCAAATTGACTATCCGAGAAAAGACCATTTTCCTCCATAAAGCTCACCATTCTCACTGTCATACATTTCTCAACAATCTTAGATACTACTGGTAACAACGATATCGGCCTGTAATTTGATGGTGTTTCCTTATCCCCCTGCTTAAAGATTGGTATAACTAGCGCTTGCTTTAGAACATCCGGGAAAGTACTTTCTCGAAAAGATAAGTTTATTAGCTTTGTTAGTGGCGTTACTATTAAGTTTTTAATTGTTTTAATTAGTACTTCCGGTTTGACCGGAAGTTGACACTATTGGAAAGATAATAAAAATCGAAGATAGGGACATGTAAGCCGTTTTGCTCTAAGACGTACAGATGCAGCAAATGTTCAGAATTTTATGCAGAATCCAAAAAAATTATATAAAATAGGGGTATTCATTTAAGATTTAGATCTTACCCCCTCCCTCCTAGGGGCTTGAAGAAACAAGATTGACAATATACGCAAAAGATGGCCCCCTCGAAATAAAAATCGACGGGTCCGAGCGATTTTCCACATTTTCATTTTTAAGCAGGAAAATCGAGGTGGGAAGTTTTCAAATGAACACCCTGTATATTCGTTTAAAATTAAGGTGATTATTTTCTGGAAAACCGCTTGGACATGTCGATTATTATTTTTAATTGCGAATTATTTGACATAATAAATGTGTATACAGGTTGTCTCAAGAAGAACATATACCGCCAACATTGATTTTTTTTTTAAATAGAACACCCTGTATATTATATTATTTTTAAATTCTACGATACATTCTGAACACTTTTTGTATAACATACCATATTTCCAAAATCAACGGTTTTCGATATACATTGTATATATGTATATGTATTGATATTTTTTCTGGTACGAAAACTACAATTAAAAATGAACTCTTTACATCTATTTAGTCTATAATATTTACATAGACTATATTATATTTTATTTTAATAAATGTTGAAATTGACCGCCACCAACTTCCTGGCAATATGCAAGCGATCTTTGAATTCTTCTAAAACGTTATGGATTACCTGGGGCTCTATTAATCTAACCTTATGCCTTATTCGAGCTTTAAGTTCATCAATATTGTTAGGTCTGTTAAAGTATACTTTAGATTTTAAATAGCCCCACAGAAAAAAATCTAGCGGGGTCAAATCTGGGGACCTTGCCGGCCATTCTATTGGACCCCGTCGACCAATCCACTTGCCAGGAAAGACTGTATCCAAGTACTCACGCACCGGGCGTATGCAATGGGCTGGTGCTCAGTCTTGCTGGTACCATAAGTTATTGTTAGGAATGTCTGGCTCATCTGGATTTGGATAGAGTACAGCAAGTGCCGGTATTAACTCAAATTCTAAAAATTCTAGCCCAAACTTTTACTTTTTGCGGGTATTGTGTGTGGGACTCCATGATCCAGTGCGGATTTTCCTTAGCCCAATATCGACAGTTTTGGCGATTCACTTGCCCATTTAGAGTAAACGCTGCTTCATCAGAGAACACAATTATTTTTAAAATTTGAGGATCTTCAATGTATCTGTTCATCATTATTTCGCATTCTTTTATCCGGGTCATCTTCATTAAGATCATGAACCAACTGTACCCTATGGAGATGCCATTTATTTTTGTGTAAATAATTCAACACGGTTGCTTGACGAATATAATTCTCCGTGGCAATACCGCGAGTAACACTATGGTGGTTTTCTTGGACAGCTAAGCGGACATTTAACTGTACATCTTCTGAAATCCTAGGTCGACCTTGAATATAATTGTATCTAACATGCCCCAAATCCCTAATTTGTTTACAATTTTACTAACAACAAATTGAGATATTGGTTCTCGGTTTGGGTACTTATTGTTAAATAACTCACACACTTCTGTTCGGGTACGCATCCCATCTCCATAGCCAAGCATCATTAGTACCTCTATCCTATCTTTTTCACTTAACCGCGACATTTTTACAGAATTACTTGAAGTTAGATAGATCTACACAATTTGAAGAACTTTTGACAAGAAGTAAATGTCTGCGTCAAAATAAATTAATTCAGGTAATAACAATAGAGACTTTTTGCACCTCTTAAATTAATATCAGTTTTTAGCTCCGTTATGGTTAACTTTATTAAACATAACGAGTAGCGCCACTGTTAAAACCAGAGATTTTGCAGCGCCTATACGTTCTGTCTGTACTTATTAATTTGGCGCCGGCGCACCTAAACAAAATAAAATACCTAACCTAACAATAATTTGATTAAGTTGTATATTTTAATGTAAAGCTACTATTGCTTTGGATTTTAATTAATTGCTTATCACAATTTTAATTCATAGCAATGATGCTTCATAACTTTTGTATGTTCCGGCGACCATGCAGTTTAAGCATAACCATAAGGATAACGATAAGCTCTTCCTTATCCTTCCGTAACTAAGGGAGTCCGTTATGGTTATTAACTATAGCGGATCACCTTTCTGACATTGCGCATGCTCAGAATAACCATAACCACAAAAGAATGACGAATTAAGAGGTGCAAAAAGTCTCTAATACTAATAAAGAAATGCGCAATTATAACTAAAAATCCACAGATCTCAGCATTTTTTCAGAAAAATAGTAAAATGTCAATATATCGAAAACCGTTGATTTTGGAGATATGGTATGTTATACAAAAAGTGTTCAGAATGTATCGTAGAATTTAAAAATAATATAATATACAGGGTGTTCTATTTAAAAAAATTAATGTTGACGGTATATGATGAAAGAGTTTTGGACTTCCATTGTCTTTATTTGTTTTAAATCACAACGTTTCAACTGGTAAGTATCTCCAGTCGTCTTCAGGTGAATACTAAATAAGTAAAGTAACTACAGGACTATTTATACTAGCTAGGTGCACTGAAGCATACCCGAGGTGGGTGCAGTCATGCGTTCAGTTGGCACGCGATCTTATCCTAAGATTACATCTATCTAACAAAGGTTTCCAGATATTTCTTATGTCTAGGGATGGTTTACTAAAGCAGCCTGGGTTCTGATGAATAGCAGCAGCTTCCTTGAACTTTCTTTTCCTCCAGTGTGGTTCCTTATGTAGGATTTCAGCTTCTGACCACATGATATGGTGACCATGTTTCCAGGCATGGTCAGCGGCACCTGACTTTTCGGTCTCTCCTTTTAACGTATTGTTTTTGTGTTCTTTAATCCTTGTTTCTAATGGTCTTAATGTCTCACCTATATAAGATTGGCCGCATTCGCAGGGAATCTGGTAGACGCAGTTTTTCCTATCTTTTTGACTTGTGGGCTTTGTCTTCGTCAGGTGGCTTCTTAGGGTGTCCTTCGAGTTAAATACGGTGTTGATGTTGTATCGTTGTCCTAGTCTTCTTATTTTCTCAGATACTCCTTTGACATATGGAATATTGAGTGTTGGTTGTGCCTCTCTGTTTGCTTCTTGCGGGTTGGGTCGATTCTTACGATTTTCCAATATTGTGTCAACTAATCTTGTGGGGTAGCCATTTTTGTTGAGGTCGGTCTTGATGTTATGAGTTTCTTTTTTAAGTGCTTCTTCCGAGTTACAGATTGTAATTGCTCTATCCACAAGGGTTTTAACTATGCCATGTTTCGTACTGTTTGAGTGATTTGATGTGAAATTGAGATACTGACCTGTATGCGTAGGTTTTCTGTATACTGAAGTTTGGATGATGTTGCCATTTACCTTCACGTTGACATCTAGGAACGGTAATTGGTTGTTTTCTTCTTAATTACCGTTCTTAGATGTCAACGTGAAGGTAAATGGCAACATCATCCAAACTTCAGTATACAGAAAACCTACGCATACAGGTCAGTATCTCAATTTCACATCAAATCACTCAAACAGTACGAAACATGGCATAGTTAAAACCCTTGTGGATAGAGCAATTACAATCTGTAACTCGGAAGAAGCACTTAAAAAAGAAACTCATAACATCAAGACCGACCTCAACAAAAATGGCTACCCCACAAGATTAGTTGACACAATATTGGAAAATCGTAAGAATCGACCCAACCCGCAAGAAGCAAACAGAGAGGCACAACCAACACTCAATATTCCACATGTCAAAGGAGTATCTGAGAAAATAAGAAGACTAGGACAACGATACAACATCAACACCGTATTTAACTCGAAGGACACCCTAAGAAGCCACCTGACGAAGACAAAGCCCACAAGTCAAAAAGATAGGAAAAACTGCGTCTACCAGATTCCCTGCGAATGCGGCCAATCTTATATAGGTGAGACATTAAGACCATTAGAAACAAGGATTAAAGAACACAAAAACAATACGTTAAAAGGAGAGACCGAAAAGTCAGGTGCCGCTGACCATGCCTGGAAACATGATCACCATATCATGTGGTCAGAAGCTGAAATCCTACATAAGGAACCACACTGGAGGAAAAGAAAGTTCAAGGAAGCTGCTGCTATTCATCAGAACCCAGGCTGCTTTAGTAAACCATCCCTAGACATAAGAAATATCTGGAAACCTTTGTTAGATAGGGTATGCTTCAGTGCACCTAGCTAGTATAAATAGTCCTGTAGTTACTTTACTTATTTAGTATTCACCTGAAGACGACTGGAGATACTTACCAGTTGAAACGTTGTGATTTAAAACAAATAAAGACAATGGAAGTCCAAAACTCTTTCATCATTCAAGAAACATCATTGTCTCCAACCTTCAAACAGTCACTTGACGGTATATGTTCTTCTTGGGACAACCTGTATACACATTTCTTATGTCAAAAAACTAGCAATTAAAAATAATAATCGACATGAACAAGCGTTTTTCCAGAAAATAATCACCTGAATTTTAAACGAATTTATTCCAACCTTTTTAAGCTCACTGTATAATACATTTTATTGCGCCGCCTAATCCTTACTGTTTCCGCTACTATGAGAGTCACTGACAGAAATTTTAGAAAGTATAGTAATATAATTTTTTACCTTAGAACTCCATACTTTAAACATTGACCAAATGTCATAAAAGAAGTAAGCTGCCCCGAACCAGGCGTAAGCTTCAGACATATAATGTGACGTCTTCAATATATCTCTCGGGCATGAATACTGGACAGACGTGAGACCACTGAAGCAGCAAAAAAGGGCTTGCACGGCAGAAACACACCTAAAATAATATTGTTTTAATGTTTAAACATAACCCCACTTCAAATGTTCATCAACTGACCATTTAACTTATGTTTTCTTTTTATTTTGTCGTCTTGTCTGACATTGCCTTGACAAACATTATTTACTTACAATCTCAGACCACTGTGCTTACAATTGAAGTTGCCTGAATAGTAAAATATGAATTAAGCTAACCTGGCCACTCTGTTTGTGAAAAAATCATTTCTGACAATGTCTTCATGCATTGAATATCAAACTATAAGAAGGCCATATAAGCAGGTTTCCTAAATCTGCTACGTTACATTCATAGATGGCACAATGATTTCACCAACAATAAAGCGTGTTGATGCAGCCACTAACGACAAGCCTTTTTACTGCTAAATTAAAACATTGTTGCCGCCTGTCTGACTTGCTGCATGAGTTTTTTAAATTTATTTTTAAGCTTATCGTAAAACTTGATTTCACATAAGTACCTATACCTATCCTAGATTTAAGTAGCTCACATTTATTTTCCTAGCTATAGTATAGTCTAGACCTAAAAATGTCCCTATTTTTTATTGCTTAGTAGCATATTCTAATATTTTTAACCTTTTGACGTTCCAACGTTAATTACATGAAAACATATTGACTGCCATCATGTTTTCTATTTCTAACAAAATGAAATGACGACTCTCACTGTTCAATACATACCTAGGCAATACGTTTAAGGAGGGAGAAGTAAAGGATTTTGAAAATTTCACGTTTATTAAGTTGTCAGGTTATTAGTATTACAAAATGGCGTTATTCATGTGGAAAGAATATAAAATATTTTGTACTTTTTTGCGGCTTGTTTCGTTCCGGTTCTCTTGCCGCGGCGGCTCCTCACCGATCGCGCCTGGCCCGTGATTGGCTCTACTACATCGGCCTCACTCGCTCAGCATCGGAATGCGCGCGCACACATATTCAAAGTCAGTGGCGCCTTAACGAATTTATTTCACAACAGTATTATGATGGGTAAAATCTGAATGACGTGTGGTTTGTATAACTTGGTTTTTATTTGCAATTATTACTACTTTTCAAAGTGGTTAAAATAAGTAGGTTTTTACTTTCTTACTTAAGAAACACCCAGTTTGTTTGTATTTAGTGTATTACGTATTTTGCTATTTGTCGACGAAATAAAACCTATTTAAGTTGTACTTACCACCTTTAATAACATGAATAATACCTACTATACTTATTTTATTTACTCAATAACAACACAATATTTTGTCTATTGGAATAAATATTTCCCATTACGAAAGACACTTTTCATTAATGAATTAATTTATCTCATATTTATTTATAGTTAATTTTCGCATCCGTTTGTAAAAAATAAATATTATTATCAAAAACATACATTCAGCTGGAATTGAGAACCTCCTATTTTATTGTCTGTTAAAAATGCTTGAATCTTTAAAAATTCCAATAAAATACGATATGCGGCAACACCACGACATCACATCAGTGAATTTGAGACATCTGTTGCCGAGGCGCTGCATTTATAACTATAGATTTAAGGTTAGATTTACGATCAACTCCACAATGGCGGCCAAACCGTCTCCAATACGTCTAAAATAAGGTTGTCAAGTTTTCTCGAAGATTGGCTATTCTTATAGTTTGATATTCAATGGTTTATGTCAAAGTGCTGGTTCGTTACTTTTTTGTTTAAAATTTGTGTTACACGTCAGTGGTACAGCCTTATTTTTCAATTTAATTATTGCAACATAGATGAATCCTATCTGATTTCGGCTTTTTTCCCCAATCTTAACAGTCTGGTACTATACTTACTTATTGCTAATATCATACGCATCGCTATAGTTCAACTTGTACGCCCGCATAAATCTTCTGCCCCCGTGAGTGTGAATCTGAAAGTTGTTGAACGCCAAGAAGAGAGACGGAAAGAACAATAGGCCGCTCGCAAAGAGCCACGATCCTCGTTGGATGGAGATGTGTTCTTCCCATTCTAAGTCTTTGAGGATGAAGTAGGAAACTATCAGCGAACTGATTATGAGGACTAGTAGGGGGTAGATTATGCCGGCTTTTTTCGCCTAAAACAAAAAAATTCATTAAATAAAGATACAAGGTGAGACTCACCGACCCCAGGTCTGTTTACTTATCTAGGTATTTATTAATTTACGGGACTAGCCCAGTCTACAATAATTTTGTTTACCAAACCTATAAATTAATATGAAACAATAAAAAAAAAACGTTCATACTTCATCAAGACCCTTTTTAGCTTATAGACCAGGGCTGAAGCCTTTGAAAATGGTAAAAAGTGAAAAAAAAATAATAGTAGGATAAAACCCATTGGAAAAGGAAGAGAATATAACAAAAATGAAAGGAAAAATAAATTACGGGCGATCCGAGGTCGGGCAGGGGGGGGGGGGGGATTTTTAAGGGTAGAAAACGATTTATCTCGATTTCCGGTAAAACTACAAGTCCTATGGAAAAACGTTTAATGGCAAAGTTGTAGGTAATAAAAAGATTTACAACTTTTGTATTTGCACTTTTATAACATAACCTCAAAATTTATGTGAAAAATTCAAATAACCAAGTTTTTGGTTTTTTATTTTTATCTTTTATAAAAAAAATTTTTTATACACGAAATTTGGTGAAAACTTTCCTTTTTATGTCCCAAACACACTTTAATTTTTTTGATTTAAAATATTTATTTTTTAACCTTATTTTGACTTAATATCGAAAAAGCAACCTAATTTTCAATCGAAAATTCTCACGTCAAAATATCTGCTTTTTTAAAAAAGTCTGTGGGCTTTTTGTTCGTTGAAATCTCTACTTTCTGATGGTGTAAAAAAATATATACATTACTATGCGGAATATTCGCATTCGGAGTTCATATATCATTTATCATATCATTTATGTAGTTAAAAAACTGATTGAAAAGAGGAGGTGCAAGGTGGGCTCCCTCTGGCACTCCCGAAGTAACGTTAATTATTGAGGAAAAATGTAAAGTTTCGAGAACAATTTTTTCAGAGCCTCTTTTCCGATAGTCTATTAATAATTTCAAATATTTTTTGTAGTTTTAGAGTAAACCATACAATTTTGCCCCAAAGGCAATGATTACAAATATTTCTTGTTACTTGGCTCCCCCTGTACATAGTGATTGGATATTTGTTCTACAATTAGGGAAAGGCCCCTTTAATATTTACACAAAATACCACCAAAATCCGACGAATATAGCAAAAGTTGTTCAGAGTGAAAATGGGTTCCAAATAGATTTGGCCCACAGTGTATATTAAAAAGTGATCTATAACACTACCTTTTTTCACTAGTGCCAGCCATACTAATTTGTTCAGGGTATTTCATTAGTTGTACTGGAGTATTATTATTAAAATTATTTGTCATTTCAGTTACAGAATATGTTTAGAGATTTACGTACACGTTTGGCAGAATGTTTCGAAACATTTCTAAGCAAAGAATTTCTGTCCAATTTGTGTCTAAATATTACAGCAAAGGGTTATAAAATATGGGTTTATTTTACAATACACCAGTCAGACTGGAAAATGTTAGGAAAAAATTGATATCCAAAATTTTATTGCTGGAAACTGTTTATGGGGTAAGTATAAACGTAAAAAAGCAAAAATAGACAACTGGATCGGTCATCCCTCCCCGTGGGGGGTCGAAAGGGGGTGAAAAATGGTGTTTCGTGATTTATGATAAAAGGAGACGTCCTAGAAAAAAATGTTTCATACAAAACTTGTAGATCATGTAAAAATCTACTACTTTTGTGAAAAGCACTTTTTCAAATTTTCTTAGATAAGTGCGAAAAACCGGTTTTTGTGTTTTTTAATTTTCATTTGAAAACATGTCAACTAAGATTTATGAAATTTTAGGGAGAAATAGCTTTTTTTATGACAAATAAGGAAAATTTTTTTGTTTTTATTTCATGGGCTGTTTTGAAGATATTTGCTTTTTTTTTTTGTATTTTTTTCTAATAAAATTTGTCCTTCGAAAAATCAATTTAAAAACTTTTGGTTGTGCTAATTTTTTTCGTTTTTAGTTGCACTTTAACATGAAAAAAAAAATAAGTCAGGGCGCAAAAACATCCTTTAAAATGCACAAGAAGCCAAAAGTGAGTTATACGAAAACGAATATTTCAGTATAAGTTCATAATTCGTTTAAAATTACGAACATTTTTAAAAATCAAGTACTTATTTGTATTCTATGGGAAAAAATACTAAAAAAATTATTAAGAAATTTAGGTTAATTAAAATTTAAATTAGCAAGAATTTTAAAATAAGAATTTTTTTAATTGATCGAGAAAAGTATAATTGCGTAAGCGAGTCACAAAAAAAATAATTTAAGGTGATTTTGAAGTACTCTGGTTCTTTTTAACTAACAAAAATAAACTTAAACTAGATTCAAATAACAAGTATATATTTTAACGAAATATAAATTATTAATTCAAAAAATTTCTTTATGTTAACATAAAGCATGGTAATGATGGTAACATTGAAAAAAAGTGGTATACAAAACCTGTTTGGTCTAGTAGATATTTAACCTATAACTCACGAAAAACCCAAGAATTGCAAAATTATTACATTATTATATTTTAAATAAATATTTAATATAAGCACTAAACCAATCTACGTTTTTTTGGTACACTTTCATCATTTAAATTATATGATTCTGATTTAGAATTTATTTTTTCCGCTGAAACGTTTTCTTCAACTTCATTGCCGTCTTCATCCTCACTACTAATGTGAAAAATAGCTTCAAATATTTGTTTTTCAGCATTTAAGCAAAGGGTTGGTTCTTCGTTTGCAGCTAAAATATCTTCTACATCAATAAAGCCATCCAAATTTTCTCGCTCTTCAAAATTAGTACAATTACCAGCACTCTGACATTTTGCACATAAGTCAGTGCAATGCAGACCATGCTTTCGGCATCCGCACTTAGTACCACAGCCTTTTTCACAGCTACAAGAAATTGATTTAAGTAATGTGTCCGGAATAACTGGATCGTCTGTGAAATGAGGTAACAGCACGTCTTTCTTATTAGCTGTTATTTTATTCAAGCCCCATTTAGTAGCAAGTAAAGTATTGTTTCCAAGCCACTTTTGAACCTGGAAATAGCATCTGTAATAGTGTTGCGTAGCTGCCCCAACAGTTGGTGGTATTTTTTCTAATTTGAAACCTTTTCTAGTCGATAGTTTTTTATACTGGGTGAACCTCAATTCATCAAGTGATTCTTTGGATTTTTCACATTTGTAAATTGATTTTATTAAAGTACAACCGTTAGCAGAAATGATCGTGGGGTCTACATTTTCTTTATAAAAAGGTTCAACCAAAATAGTCAAGTTTGGAGTTTTTAATAATGAATGAAAACTTGTTTTTTTTCCTTTGCCAGCAAATCCAGAGCTTGTATCGCAACCAGTGAAACAGTGAAGAAAGGCGACGATTGATCGTAAATTTTGGTGTTGAAAATTTTTTGAAGAGTAGACTGCATCGCTGACGTTGCCTACTCCTTGTTTAAGGAAAAAGATTCGTAACTCAGCTGAATGTAATTGGTTTAACAAGAAGATCTATGTCCTGACCAACTATAACGATTGTCTTTTTATGTTTGTTTTTTTTTCTTTTTCATATAAATCTTTGTACGTTCTTGCTATTTCTATCGCTGAATAAATTAAAAGTGCATCCGCATCTTCTTCTGCTTGTTTACAAGTGTAACCTTCATCGGAAAACTTTTTTTAAATTTTTTAATAAATTCATTTTTGTTCGTGGTATTTGATAAAAATTGTTCTTGAGTATAGGTGATTTTTGTTTGGGGTTCCATTTTAAATTCAGGCACACTTGATAGATATATTTATTTATTTATTTATTTGAATTTTATTTATTTATTTGAATCTAGTTTAAGTTTATTTTTATTAGTTTTTAAATTCAGGCACACTTGATAGATTTATTTATTTATTTGAATTTTATTTATTTATTTGAATCTAGTTTAAGTTTATTTTTATTAGTTAAAAAAAACCAGAGTACTTCAAAATAACCTAAAATTATTTTTTTTGTGACTTGCTTACGCAATTATACTTTTCTCCATCAATTACAAAAATTCGTATTTTAAAATTCTTGCTAATTTAAATTTTAATTAACCTAAATTTCTTAATAATTTTTTTAGTATTTTTTCCCATAGAATACAAATAGGTACTTAATTTTAAAAAATGTTCGTAATTTTAAACGAATTATGAACTTATACTGAAATATTCGTTTTCGTATAACTCACTTTTGGCTTCTTGTGCATTTTAAAGGATGTTTTTGCGCCCTGACTTATTTTTTTTTTCATGTTAAAGTGCAACTAAAAACGAAAAAAATTAGCACAACCAAAAGTTTTTAAATTGATTTTTCGAAGGACAAATTTTATTTGAAAAAAATACAAAAAAAAAAGCAAATATCTTCAAAACAGCCCATGAAATAAAAACAAAAAAATTTTCCTTATTTGTCATAAAAAAAGCTATTTCTCCCTAAAATTTCATAAATCTTAGTTGACATGTTTTCAAATGAAAATTAAAAAACACAAAAACCGGTTTTTCGCACTTATCTAAGAAAATTTGAAAAAGTGCTTTTCACAAAAGTAGTAGATTTTTACATGATCTACAAGTTTTGTATGAAACATTTTTTTCTAGGACGTCTCCTTTTATCATAAATCACGAAACACCATTTTTCACCCCCTTTCGACCCCCCACGGGGAGGGATGACCGATCCAGTTGTCTATTTTTGCTTTTTTACGTTTATACTTACCCCATAAACAGTTTCCAGCAATAAAATTTTGGATATCAATTTTTTCCTTGTTGCACTAAAATTTTGATAACTTCACTGGTGTACAACGGCTAATTAAAAAAATACCTTGAATTAGTCTTGTCATCGTGATAATTCAAAAACATACCATTATTAACACCATTACACAAACTCTAAATAAATTCAGAATACAACTAACTATCCTAGCAAAATGTATTCACATTTACAACGTATTTAAAATGTAGTACCTAAGTAGGTACTTAAAAAATCATAAATAATATTAGTAAACAAATTGTGATATTTTTACAGTACAATGATCCATTATTTTATATGCCCTTACATAAATTAAATTTTTTAAAAGGTCATAGAGTAAATAAAAATATTTTGTTCAGCGCAAGCGCAAACAAGGGTATTTAATACGTCAAATAAACAAGCGCGTAGATAAAGTCAACTTTTTCAAAAAACAAAGCGTTTCGACCGATCATACCCACATGTGACATTAACAGCTGATACTGGTTTCTTCCTAAAAGTTCCCAGTGCAGCTGTGGGCCGTAACAAGCTCACGCGTCAGTTTTCAGAGACTAAATTTTTTTGGTGCTTGTTTATTATTTAAGTTGAACAATGAGTGGAATAAACCAGTGTAGGTTAATTAACTCTCCTATTTCCAATAACAACCAATTCATTTATCGTCATTTGATATTATAAATTTAATATTATTAGTTTAATCATTTTAATTACGGTACAATAGCTTGCCAAAACCTTGCACTCACTAAGAACTAATCCAGCTGGAAGTAACTTATGATATGACAACGCAGCATTGAACGCGAAACATGCGCAGGCGCTGTCAGGGTTGTTCATACCGTTTTCCATTGGTAAGTTTAGTGCATGTCAAATGTATTTCTATGTTTTACCAATGAATAACGCCATAACCTTTAATCTATCGCACGTAGAATTCGATGTTTCAATTGTAAATAAAATTAACGCTGTATTTTTGCAAGCCATTATCGGACACCATTACAAGTTTAAAATATGATGAATGCGATGGTAAAAGAAGTTAGCCCAGTCCTGTCTCTGTCGCCAACATCTTAACGTAAAATAGACCAGACTTCAACACGGTATAATTTATCCAAACTCAGTTTGAGGACATTCCAATCATTCCATACGGCGGCGGTAAACAGTCTCAAAGAGACCGACCTCACAACCAGGGTTGTCAGATCTTTCTTCTTCAATTCTTTAAGTTTTTTTATTAAAGATGTTTCATTTATATCAGTATTCAATTGTTAGTCAGTAACTTTCTTTGAAAGCTAGTTTGCAAATAAACTTTAAACCGAGGAGTTTTGAGTGTGACGGAAAAAAATAACAAGCCATTCATTGTTATAATAATACATTATTTAGTCCTTAAGAAACAATATAAGTGAAATCAAGACAAAAAGTGTTTTCAGTGTTTAAAAACAACTAATTAACAAACCCTGGTTTCTCGTATATACTTACATTGTGCTTACAAATCCTAAAATTTTGAAGAATTGGCAACAGCAAGGGATACAAGCGCCAGTTAAAGCGGCTGGGATAAGCTGAAGCGGTCTCCGACCCGTTCAACGATCGATTCTGTCAGACAGAGATAGGCCAGTGACTGCCGATGGCGTGGAAGAGACGAAGATAAAATATACGTAATTTGGAACTTGTGGACGGGCTGGACAATGGTCCAAGAATAGAGTTCTGGTAAAAAAATTAAAGCATTTTCTGAGCAGTGTCGTGCCGTGTCAGGTTTATTTTTCTGATTTTAGTTTTGTGTATAGAATTTTTGAGTTACCTTATATTTATTATTTTAATATAATATTATATACAGGGTGTTTCAGAATAAGATGCTGATCCTAAACGGTGTGAATCCTTAGGTGATTTTAAGAAGAAAAGTTCATATTAATATATATCCTTAACCTATCAACTTTCGAACTACAGGGCGTTAAAGTTTTAAGAAAAAAATCGTTTTTCTATCATAACTTTTAAAACTTTCTAGCTATTTTTAGGAATTTTTCACACATGCCCTCTAAGCATCAATAGCCATTTTTTGGTGTAGAAAAATTTTCAAATTTTTTAACCAGTGGCGTCTTGAAAGGGTTTGCACTAGACATTTTGGAAAAATATTATGTACGGCACTGCTTTTTCTCAAGATAAAAATTATTTTTAAAATACTCATTCATTTTAGGCCAAATTTAATATCTCGCCTTTTTATCGTCCGATAAACAGTTTCCGGCCAAAAAAAAATAAAAAGCATTAAATGCGCATTCGCTATGTGCCTATGGTTTATTTTTTAACAATAAATTAAAACAGCTAACTTTAAATAACGTGTGAACAAAAACGAAAATAATTTAGATTAGCTATTGAAAGTGGCCACCACTTGCAAAAATGCATGCTTCAGCTCTTCTCTTCATTGACTTTCGTACCCTTTGAAAAATTCCTGAAGTATTCCTGATAGTGTCAAAACAAACCATAGGCACATGGCGAATGCGCATTTAATGTTTTTATTTTTTTTGGCGGAAACTGTTTATCGAACGATAAAAAGGCAAGATATTAAATTTTGCCTAAAATGAATGAGTATTTTAAAAATAATTTTTATCTTGAGAAAAAGCAGTGGCGTACATAATATTTTTGCAAAATGTCTAGTCCAAACCCTTTCAGGACGCCACTGGTTAAAAAATTTTAAAATTTTTCTACACCAAAAAATGGCTATTGATGCTTAGAGGGCATGTGTGAAAAATTCCTAAAAATAGCTAGAAAGTTTTTAAAGTTATGATAGAAAAACGATTTTTTTCCTAAAACTTTAACGCCCTGTAGTTCGAAAGTTGATAGGTTAAGGATATATCTATGGTGGGTGAGCAAACAAGTACAAGTCAAAATTAGACAAGTCGAGAAAAACGCATTTTAAATATTTGCCGCTTAAATATTAGGGCTTTATTGCCGCTATCGCTTTAGAACCGACTTTTTTAATTGACAAAAATGTTTTTTATGAATTACTTTTATGTATTTAGCTGTTAAGAATTTTGTGTTTAGTGTTAATCATAAAAAAAATATGACTTATACTATTTTATCCGACCTAAGAAGTTGACTTATACTATTATGTAGGGCAAAAATGGGATTTTAGTAGGAATCATTGAAACTTAAATAGCATAAAACATAATAAAATAAATCAAATTTACAAAAAAAGTTTTTATTTTAACATAGGTAGGTACATTATTATTTTTTATTTAAGTTTTTCACCTAATCTTCATCAAATTCAACCACGTCTGGGTAGGTATCACGTACATCATCATCTGTGGGTAAATCAAGGTAAAATTGACGAAAAGCTGGAGATATTAACGGCAGTAACTGTTAAATCAGTTTTTTTTTCTTTAGATATGGAGGGCTTTTGTAAGTAACACTTGTTAGGTGACAATACCTCGGTTTTTCCTCGTCTAGCAAAACAAATTTCCTTGAAATTTTCTTCGTTAAAAGGCTATTTTTAAAATGAATCTGGCCGGGTTCTCTGGTACAGTGACCGGCAAAGAGTTCGCAACATATGGGAAAAAAATTTATTAGCGGAATATTGAAAAATCTTTTTTGGGGGATTGGATGTGCATGTCCCATAACCTTAAAATCGATTTTGACATACGTCACGTGACCAATGGTATGGCGGGAAAGTTGAAAAAACCAATATGAAATCATCATAAATCAGATAAGTTGATGAGATATCGAAAAAATTCCAAGAATAAAAAGTGTTTAGAATTCCATTAGAACCTTAAATACAATGTTTGGGATATCTACTTAAAAAAACATAAAATCGAATATTTTTGTAAATATTTTTTTACCGAATTAAAAATTTCCATATTTTTCCTTTCTTAAAGCTTCATTAAAGTAAAACTGACATCTGGTGACCACAACTAGAAATATTCTTTTGTTTTCTGACAATTTGAAGCAATAATTCAAAAAAATCGTTTACACTTGGATACCAGCTGTTGCAATAGTCTATTTCTAATAACCTTATCGATATTTTTTATATCGAAATATTCTATTATGTTAAGAAATCCTTAAATTCATTAATCCAAAGCAAATTTTATTTATAACCGTAAAAAATAATTTTGAATTTCGCAGAAATCTTTAAAAAAATCTAAAAATTAATAAAAATTTAAATTATTTTTTACGGTTATAAATAAAATTTGCTTTGGATTAATGAATTTAAGGATTTCTTAACATAATAGAATATTTCGTTATAAAAAATATCGATAAGGTTATTAGAAATAGACTATTTGCACAGCTGGTATCCAAGTGTAAACGAATTTTTTGAATTATTGCTCCAAATTGTCAGAAAAACAAAAGAATATTTCTAGTTGTGGTCACCAGATGTCAGTTTTACTTTAATGAAGCTTTAAGAAAGGAAAAATATGGAAATTTTTAATTCGGTAAAAAAATATTTACAAAAATATTCGATTTTATGTTTTTTTAAGTAGATATCCCAAACATTGTATTTAAGGTTCTAATGGAATTCTAAACACTTTTTATTCTTGGAATTTTTTCGATATCTCATCAACTTATCTGATTTATGATGATTTCATATTGTTTTTTTCAACTTTCCCGCCATACCATTGGTCACGTGACGTATGTCAAAATCGATTTTAAGGTTATGGGACATGCACATCCAATCCCCCACAAAAGATTTTTCAATATTCCGCTAATAAAATTTTTTCCCATATGTTGCGAACTCTTTGCCGGTCACTGTATAACGAAGCCATTGCACATCATGCCATTTAAAAGGGTCTCCAGAAGAATATTTTTTTCGCAATATCTACCAAAGAGCTTTTGTATAAATCGGCCAAATTTAAAAACTGGTCGTATGTTAATTCCTTAACCATAAACTTTTGTTTTTTTCAACGCTTCTAACCAGTTGATACCAATCATGGGGATGTGAGATTTCAGTGCCCAACTTTTTTTTTTGTTTCTCTATAAGAGCATGGTCAACGTCACATTCCATATAGCTATGACCACTAACCATAAATTTGTGCTCAATACTATCTAGTGATTTCTTTCGCTGCATAATGGTTAGAAACATACCAGCAACGTGAGAATTTTTATTCTGCCCGCCACATGTATCTGAGTACAGAATCACATTTTTTATGTTTTCTGGCAAGGACAATAGTTCCATAAAAAGACAAGTTGCAATTTAATTACCACCACGCCCCCCTTCTCCTTCATGCCACATAAAGCATGTGACTGCTCCAGTCCCCATATCATGAAGTGTTAGATTGTATGTCCACAGCTGTCTCTTACAAAAATAAACATAGAATTAACATAAGGTGTAGGGAGGCATTATTTACCGCTAACATAACCTAAAACTCTGGCTGTTAAAACGATACAAATAGTATAAGTCGATATTAAATAAAAATACGTATCGTATAGGTTAACTTGTACTATTTAGACTTTTCAATAGTAAATATCTTAATAGTACAACTGAACTTGTACTGTTATGGCCACCAAAATCAAATTATTTTGAAGTTAAACTAAGTAGATCACATTTAAAATATAAATATTTTAAAGACACTGACTTGTTCTATTTGAACCAGTCAATGTGGGATTCTAAAATAGATACAAAAAGTATAAAAACTCATTTTGGGTAAAATCCTGACTTATACCCGTTTGACCACCCACCATAGATATATTAATATAAACTTTTCTTCTTAAAATCACCTAAGGATTCACACCGTTAAGGATCAGCATCTTATTCTGAAACACCCTGTATACAGTGGGTTTATAAAGTGTAGTATGTAACAACACCTAATGTAAAACAAACTTATAAGTGTGTATACGCATTTTAATTATTTGTTTGGGACGCCTATGGTTAGGAAATTCCTACTGTTTAATGTCATTAAATTGACCTAAGAAACACTATACCATCAATGACAGGTGACTTAGCCACGATGTGGAGTGTTCTTAGAGAAATGATACTATAGCTTATTTTCATAGGGGAGGAAGGATTACCTTCTTCACCCTTCAACTTATTAGGGCATTAAGCAAAAACAGTGAGCACAATGTCAGGTACCAACCAAAACATCTAAAAAATACATTTATTATTATGATTGCTAACCCAAAAATGTAAAACACCTTTATTATGGAAAACATAAAAAAAAACTTTAACATGTACCTAGTCAGGATACTTAATGGGAGTCAAATAATATACCGGGTGGCCCATTCTCAAAGCAGAATTCCATAGCATCTAAACTATATACTTAACTTTTTAATATTTTTCAAAAACAGATTTGTAGTTGACATTAGATCAACAATTTAAAATTATTCTGAACTATACAGGGTGTCCCTAATAGTAAGGGCAGATGTTATTAGAAAAAAGTTGTTTGTAGTGTAATTTAGGATTATGTAAAGTTTCAGATGTCTAGGACAAAGTTGAATTTTTGGCTATATTTTCGTATTAAGGTTTTTTCTCATCGTGTAAGTTAATTTTATGGATTCTATATTATGTTATTTAGTTTTTATGCTTATTTTTTTACTGCTATGCCTAGGTAGGTATACTTATTAAATTCGAAATTGTCTTTAAATTAGGGGGTAATACAGGGTGTCCGAAGAAAGAAGGTTAAACACTGATTTTTTTTTAATAATTCGAGTATTTAATAAGATATACATTTCAAATTTGGTACATTGCTTCACTATAATAAAGGGATCTTTTGAGAAAAACAAAATATAAACAATATTTGTCAAATGTTCAAATTAGAGGGTGTTAAGTACACGTAATTTCAAAATTTTCAAATGCAAAAGCGTTCGCCCTTCCATTGCATGAAACCAATGCAATTTCTAGAACGCGATCGCCAGCCGCGGCAATTAATCCCCCAGCGAAGGGGTTGTGAATTGAGGTTGCAAATTTTTCAGCTTCTGGTAGACTCTATAATAGACTTAGGGATTAGCAATAATTGCTAATGGCAAATCACCTATACCACCGTCTCTTCAGACTCCTCCCACTTGTGATCTTGCTGCCATAATTTGCCTCCTGCAAAAACAGTGGGTTTCTCATGTTTCAGTGTCCAGAACGCTAAAGTAAGTATATTTTACCTCGACTGTGGACTTGATGGGTTTTCTACATACATAAATACGCCTACGACCTATGCATATTTAAATAACCACCATAAAATTGTAAATTTAAAATTTAATCTCGCATCTGTGCATATTTTAGATTAACTTTTAATGTATAGGGTGGCTCCCAAGAACCGGGCGCATATCAACTTAATTTATTTAAATGGATACCTTATCCTTGTTTTTTTTATCGTTGACGGTTTATCCTCTATTCGAAAATGTGTACCAGTGAGGGATTCGGCAAAAATTACCAGATAGTGTGTGACAAATTCCCTGGCGTCGGTGATTGGCCTCGTTGCGGAAAAAGGCCGACGTAAAATAAAAAAAAAAAAAAAAAAAAGCTTCTCTAAATTGTGCGTAAAGATAATTCAACTTATAATGAAAATTTTGCATTTGCAAGCATCTCGTTGTGGTGAAAATGCTACTTAAATTTTGACACTACTAAGCAATTCATAATTTTTATACTTACTAAATAAAGTCAAAAATACATATTCACTATGAAATATTTGACGTATCATTTACAGGGTGTTTACTATCGAGGAGCAAAGCCAGAAAACTTCCAATTGAAAAATATCACTTTTATTAAATGGAACACCCTATATATTTTTCTGTCATCGTATAGCTCGTCATAAACTCTTCAACTTTCGTGAAGAACGTCCTACGACGAAAATTTTTTTTGGTGTACCTACATGCTCTTCTTTCTATTTATCTTCAGTTAATAATACCCCGGGTTTCATTGTCTTTTATTTTAAATGTAATGCGTAGTAATGTAGAGTAATACAAAGTAATGCCGAGTAACGCAGGCCAATTTGTACCAGTAATGCGACTAGTGGATGACCTATCGCCTATACCTAAATTCAATTGTTTTTAAGTTACTGAATATTAAAATTCCGTTTTAATTTTTGTATTTTTAATGGTTAAATAAGTTTTTATCCTCGTTATCATAAAAAATTATTAAATTAATTTTAAGAAATTTTTTATTTTCTGAAATTAAATTAACTTTTTTTATATTTTATAATTCACAATTAATTAAATTATTAAACCCAAGCATCGTACAAGTTTGTTTAAACAATCGTTTAGCTATACATCTGCTAAACTCCTTAATGAAATTGATTCTGACCTCTTAAATAGGTCTCAGTTTTCCTTCAGAACTATCTATAAAAATACTCTATATAAAGAACTCTAGAATTCTTTGTTGCTGATCAAAAATACCGTCAGAACTATTTTTAATAAATAAAATGGCGCAGCGCCGGCGTGAGGTTATCGCATTTTTCTTTTAATTATTCGTTTATTTATACATATAAAGTGTGTCCACGGATAGAGTTTGGAAGAGGAAAAACTTTTTTATTAGTAGGTATAAAAGAAAAAGACTTTCTTTATAAAAACGTCTGCTTGTGCTAAAACTACAATTTCGAATATCAGATTTGCGATTACTATACAGGGTTCGTCACAAACAACATTTTTAGTTTTCTGGATCTTTTTTTTTAATTCCTTGATTTATTAAATAAATTTTACTAGTGTTGAAACTACAATTTCAACTATTAGATTTGCGATTACTATGCAGGGTTCGTCACAAACAACAGTTTTTGTTTTTTGAATATTTTTTTTTAATTCCTTGATTTATTAAATAAATTTTGCTAGTGTTGAAACTACATTTTCAACTATTAGATTTGCGATTACTATACAGGGTTTGTCACAAACAACATTTTTAGTTTTTTGGATTTCGTTTAAAATAGATTTACGTAAAAACAAACAACTATTGTTGCTTTCTTACTTCGAATATGATTTCATATCTGGTCGAGTAACGATTTTGTTGTAAGAAAACAGTTTTTTATTTGCCTACTTTTGAAGTATTTTTATTATTATATGTCATATTTCTTCATTTCCTTCAATCATAAATTATAAAACTTTTATTGGAACGTGGTACCACCGAGTTAGCGCACAGTTCAACTCGACATCTGAATTCCCGATAACAGTTCCTAACTTGCTGTATTGGGATATTTGCAATAACTACTTTTTTTCTTTCAAGAGATCTAAGTAATTATTAAAATTGGTTTTATACACATGTGGCTTTAGATATCCCCATAAATGAAAGTCAATAATTGTGAGATCGGGACTTCTACGTGCCAACTGATTTGGACCATAGGTACATACATTCCAATCCATCTGTTCCCAAAGTGATGATTTAGCCAATCATCAAAAGGAATTGAAAAAAAAACAAAAAAAAAAATTAAAAAGGTTGTTTTTGACGAACCCTGTATAGTAATCGCAAATGTGATATTTTTGTAGTTTCAGCACAAGAAGACGTTTTTATAAAGAATGACTTTTTCTTCAATACCTACTAATAAAAAAGTGTTTCCTCTTCCAAACCCTATAAGTGGACACACTGTATATTATATAATATATATTTTCATGGAACTCACAAAAACATTGTTTTTGGAAAAGTAACGGCGCTAACTTCACTTGAGTGTAAAAACGTAGTCAATGCCCTTAACCTATTATAACATAATTATGTAATGCATTTCTCAATTCAATAATAAGCTCAGGATTTAAGTAGGGACAAAAATATATACAGTGAGGACGTAAAGTCTGGAATAAATTCATTATTTAGGGAACGCTGAATGTTTTTAAAAATCGCTCGGACACGTCGATTTTGTTTTTTTAATACGCATTTTTTTCAATATTTTTTATTATACAGGGTGTCTCCGAAAGCACTCTGCTTGGACCAACTTTAATTTTTTAAATGGGAACCCACATTTTTTTTTTAATTTTAGGATTCTGTGCATAATTGTGAACATTTTTTATCTAACATGTCATTATGATTTATCGACAGTTAAAGTTCAAAAATAAATACAGCAATTAATTATTTATCATTTTAATAAATGTTGTCCAAAGGTTAATTGGCAGTAACCTAGACGATCGAAAAATTCTTTCTGCACATTTCTGACAACTTCCGGACTGATTGTCCGTATTTCTTGAACAATTCGATTCTTTAAGTCCTCCATGTCCATTGGCTTAGTTTGGAAAACTTTACCTTTAAGGTAAACCCACAGAAAAAAGTCAAGGGGGGTTAAGTCGGGAGACCTCCGCGGCCGTTTAGTAGCTCCCCTTCTTCCAATCCATCTATTTTCAAAAGTTCGCGCTTATCTTAATACTATTTTTGAAAATAGATGGATTGCAAGAAGGGGGGCTATTGAATGGCCGCGGAGGTCTCCCGACTTAACCCCCCTTGACTTTTTTCTGTGGGTTTACCTTAAATGTAAAGTTTTCCAAACTAAGCCAATGGACATGGAGGACTTAAAGAATCGAATTGTTCAAGAAATACGGACAATCAGTCCGGAAGTTGTCAGAAATGTGCAGAAAGAATTTTTCGATCGTCTAGGTTACTGCCAATTAACCTTTGGACAACATTTATTAAAATGATAAATAATTAATTGCTGTATTTATTTTCGAACTTTAACTGTCGATAAATCATAATGACATGTTAGATAAAAAATGTTCACAATTATGCACAGAATCCTAAAATTAAAAAAAAAATGTGGGTTCCCATTTAAAAAATTAAAGTTGGTCCAAGCAGAGTGCTTTCGGAGACACCCTGTATAATAAAAAATATTGAAAAAAATGCGTATTAAAAAAAAAATCGACGTGTCCGAGCGATTTTTAAAAACATTCAGCGTTCCCTAAATAATGAATTTATTCCAGACTTTACGTCCTCACTGTATATAAATTATATGAATACCATAACATAAGTGTTATGAACATCTGGACTTCGCCTTTTCTGATAATAATAATAATAAGTTTATTTAAAATTTAATACTTAATATAATAAATATGTTTATGTTGTCTTCTATAAACTTATTCTTCATCCCCTGAAGCTGAGCTTGTTAGATGTTAAGCTGTAACCGTTAATGTAATGTTATTATTTTCATTGCTTAAATCATAAATAAATACATCATTATTATTATTATTATATTTATTATTATATTATTAATACCTTCATATCAGTATTACATTGCAATATTTTGGAGAACAGAACTAGTAAAACAGCGTAACACTTTCCACTTGAACTAAAAAAATACTACACGGTTTAACAAGCAATTTTATTCTTAAAACGTGCGTTAAGTAAAGTTTAGTTTACCTAAATCATATAAAATAAGTTTTATGTACACAAATGTAAAGATAAATGAAGGCATTTAATGACGAACTAATATCTTAATATACAGGGTGTTCGGACAATACGGGTACAAAATTACGTGTACGAATTCCCGAGGCTAAAAGATGAGGATCTAGTCCAAAAGTTGATAGTCCCCAAAATAAGTTATTACTATTTTTTTGTAAATATTTATCTTAATAATAAGATGATTTGCACGAAATTTGGTACTTAGGGCTTATTTAGAATGACAAATCAAGATCTAATCATATTTTCGATGTGCAGGGTGTCCCAAGTTCGATGCTCACCATTGGAATCTCGGAAACTATAAAACGTACAACAAATGGTAAATTGAAGCAAAGTTGAATAATTTAGGGCTTAACATAATGCCGGTGAGAAATCAAGAAAATTCCGAGTACTTCCGGAGATATCTGACAAAAACCGAGAACTTCATTTTTAGGTGTTTGTTTTTTTGTGACGTTACACATATTGGAAAACGGAAAAAAAAATCTACAGCCACTTTTTTACGACGCATTTAAAGATAGTTTAATTTATAAACGGACGTTTCGGCGTTCAGATATCATCTTCAGAACAACATTTTTAAATACGGACCTGAAATTGAAATATTATAATAATATACAGGGTGTCCCAAAAGTAATGAGACACAATAGCAGACTTCTTAAGCCGAAATAATCCGATTTACTTTAACTTGCCTTATCCCAAAATTGATAACAACCAAGATACAGGGTGTCAAAGTTTTAATTTTGTTTTAGTTTT
Source organism: Polydrusus pterygomalis (assembly GCA_963969555.1). Taxonomy (NCBI): domain Eukaryota; kingdom Metazoa; phylum Arthropoda; class Insecta; order Coleoptera; family Curculionidae; genus Polydrusus; species Polydrusus pterygomalis. The sequence continues at coordinate 17,739,217 of OZ018385.1, read as the reverse complement.
TTTGCGATTATTTCTTAACGAAACGACATAGCAGCACAAAATTAAGGGTTTTGGGGTTTTTTGAGATGAGCAATTCAAAATTATCCATAGTTTTTGTGTAACCAGTAGAGGGCGCTGCCTACGGCATGGCCCACTCCTTTTATCTGGCATAATTTTGTTTAAATACGTTACTTTACTTCTTTTACATCAAAAACGTATAACTTATTGAAGTCGCTAGGAGCAACCATTTTCGAGATAATCGCATTCGATATTTTTAATGCAAGAATCCTAAAATATTTAAAATAATTGTGTATTCGTATTAGCATTATTTATCACAGCTGACCTTGATTAAAAACAACGACGTTTCTAAGGCAACAACATGTTAGGTACATAAAGTATCATCTGTCAAAGTTATTAATTTTCTTTGTACAATACCTACTTAGATATTATAACTTTTCTAGGAATAATTTATTTTCCAATGCGGAAATGCGTGATATGCTTTGTATTATTTATGCACAAGAAAATTTTAACGGTCGGAGTGCAGGGCGCAAGTAAATGTATTGAGGTCAATGGTGGCCATTTTGAACAATTGCTATCACGGCGTTACCATTTTTTTCTAATTTGTTACTTTTCAATGTTATTAAACTAAGTATTAAATAAAATTTTTCATTGGAGTAAAATTAGTAATTCCGTAGGTATACGAAAAAACGTTTTTATTAGAAAAAAATAGTCAACCTTAAGCAAATGTAGCTGATTTACAATAATTTTAAGTTAGAAATTCATTGTTGCTTGATTTTCCGCTACTTTTGGACCACGTCCTTAGTTGCATGGGACATATGAAACGCGATTATCTCGAAAATGGTTGCTCCTAGCGACTTCAATAAGTTATACGTTTTTGATGTAAAAGACCCGGTAAAAGAAGTAAAGTATCTTATTTTTTTAATAGTCGAATCGATATAAGAATCCTCAACAAGGTTATGCCAGATAAAAGGAGTAGGTAATGCCGTAGGCAGCGCCCTCTACTGGTTACACAAAAACTATGGATAATTTTAAATTCCTCATCTCAAAAAACACCAAAATCCTTAATTTTGTGCTGCTATGTCGTTTCGTTAAGAAATAATCGCAAAAAAACGAAAAAAAAATTAAAACTTTGACACCCTGTATCTTGGTTGTTATCAATTTTGGGATAAGGCAAGTTTATGTAAATCGCATTATTTCGGCTTAAGAAGTCTGCTGTTGCTCTGTGTCCCATTACTTTATATAGGTATCTATTATTTATTATTATTATTATTATTTATTTATTTATTTATTAACGAGCTTAGCCCACTTTTTAAAATTACAATAATTGGCAAATAATGCATATTTTAACATAGGTAAATACCTACATAATAAAATTAACAATAGTATTAACACCTCGATTAACACCAATAAAAAAATATATATATATCACAGTGTAAGAAAAAAAAAGATAAGCGTAAATACAAACTAAAGAAAAAATCAGCAGGGAGCAACTTAATATCAGGTAACCAGACGCAGGTTCCTATAAAAACCTGAAGCAGATGAAAAAAAGTCCAAATCGTTGGAGTAATAGTAATAGTTAGCCAACCTGATAGACCTCTGCCGAAAAGAGTTTGAAGCATAATTTGTGCGATTAAATGACTGATAGAAAGTAAAATTGGAACGTGTGGTTTAGCTTTTGGTTAAAGTAGAAGAAGGAATGGGTAGACATGTCATTGTGTCCCTTTCGTGATTCACTATCCACACTGAATCCTTTACTGGGTCGAGGTGTAGAGTAGCTCACTTATCAACATCACTGTTTTTTGAAGAATTAATAAGAAAAAAAATTGTTGTTGTTTCCTATTAAATAACTATGACTATCACAATTATTTAGAACAACCCATTCCTTTAAAATGTTAAGGTAAAAATAAAAATCAAAACCAGAAACTAGTTATCTAGGTCTAGGTATCCATGTTTTAAGAGGATGAGTGACGCCAGGGCTCGCTGGTCAACTTGACAAGTCAATAATAACCAAAAGGATGTCAACGTGTTGTCAAGTTAATTTGGAATAACAACTCCGTATGTCTCTCACCCCTTAACCTCCCCCTGATACTCTTTGCCATGGCCTAAAAATTCTGTGACTTCATTTACATGGTAGACAGCCATGGTAAAAATGCACAAGAAACATTCTAAAACTCCTACTGTTACTTAACTTACGCACCTAACTATTTTTCATTAAAAAAACTGAGAACACTGTACTTAATTAATAATTACTTTAATTCGTAATAATTATCCTTCCTAATGGGAGGTAAATTTTTATTAACAACATGAACATGAACCTACATGTTGTCCCATATACATATCTATGTTTCCTTCCACATTTTATTTTATTATTTTAAAAGGAAATGCACAATGCATAATTAAGTTATGGATCTCAATATTCCAAATCATCTAATAATTCTAATAAGTGGTTGCTTAATCCATAACAAACAAAAATGTTTATTTCTGTTACCTATCCTTTTATATTCTATTACAAAATATAATTAATTAACTAAATCAGTAGTACCTATTATGCTTTGTAATATGTATCTACTCAAATTACAAAACAACATTCATTTTAAAAGAATGTAATTCTATCCAAATATTAGGTAACAAGTACCAAGATTGTTTATTAAATCTTCAATTTAATAACAATTAAATAAAATTAAGAGCCTCAAGGACAGTGGCACTTTATTTAAAAATGTTGTAATAGATACCTCACCCATTATCTATGAATTTCCTATAATTAGAAATTTCACAATATTTTCAATCAATGAAAAATTTATGCCTATAAAAAATCGAAGCTAAAGACTTGAAGCTTACCTCATTTTTGTAGTAATTCGACGTCTGAAGTTGAGATTTTTTATGCATTTTGAAGATCAAACAGTGTCTTGGCTAACTTTTCCTTGAAAAATTGTGAAGATTCAGTCGGGAAGATAGTAAATTTCCATGTTTAGTGCATAATTTTCACTAAGTAATCACCTAAACACTTTTACTGATTTTAAAGAAGAAAGTAAGGTTACAAAATCTGTCAAATAACGTCAGGAAAAGAATCGTGACGTAAGGAACTTGTCTTTGCCTACTCTGTGGACTACTTTTACGGTTGTAGTAAGTGCCCCATTGGTTAATTTGAACTATTATTAAGAAGCTGGCTGTTTGTCCAAGGATGCCAACGCCTACTTTCTAAATTCTAACCCAACTTTCTTTGTTTATTTCTTTCAGCTTTAGCAAATTTTTAATAAAGTTTTTACCATTTTGCATTATTTTCTTAAAATATTTATCCTATTATTACTAAGGAGCAGAAATGCGGTATGCACAATTAGTTGTGGGGCCTGCAGGCAGCGGCAAGGTAATTTTGTAGCGATATTAAAATTTTTTTTCATTTTAATATGATAATTTGTCAATAAAACTTTCCAAAAAAAATACATATTGTGTAGATCTAAAGATTATGCATCCTCCATTCAATACCCTGACTTCAACTAAGTAAAATATAAAATTAGTATACTTTTTCAGTCCACTTACTGCAGTGCCGTAGCCCAATATGCCCAGGACGCGAAAAGAAATATTGACGTGATAAATTTGGATCCTGCGGCTGAACATTTTGATTATACACCTTTAGTAGACATCAGAGAACTTATTCAAGTACAAGATACTATGGAAGATGAGGAGCTTCACTTTGGTCCCAATGGTAAGATACTTTATTTAAGCTTATTTTTTACTGACTTACAGAGTGTTCCAAAATGTTTGATACAGGCATTCACATTAGTATCAACAGTTACTTGTTAACTACTTAGTAGGTTAGAATATTTATGTAGGTTTATTTGCCTGATTTAATTACTATTGTTTTATTTTAGGTGGTTTAGTTTTTTGTATTGAGTACCTTTTGGAGAATTCTGATTGGTTACATGATAGACTTGGTAAGAATAAGTATAAGTTTCATTCATTCTTAGGATTCATTTATTCGCATGTAAAATATATACATTACAATATTAAAATAAACCTGTGTCTCTTATGTAGGTACTGGATTTCACTTTGTTCATCTTTCAATTTATGCTTCAGCTTTTTTCTCAGAACCTATTTTACACATAGGGTAGTGAAATTTGGCATAGCTATAGTTAGTGATACTCTGAGACTATTTACAGATTTAAAAGTGTTAAAGTTTTAGGGGTACTTAGTATTTTTTTAAAATTAGAGTTTATCCAAATTTATTTTTATGTATTTTGTTTAGGAGATAGCGAAGATGACTACATTCTATTCGATTGCCCAGGACAAATAGAACTTTATACACATTTGACAGCAATGAAAAAACTAGTTAAACAACTACAAGATTGGAATTTTAATGTATGTTCAGTATTTCTGGTCGACGTCCAGTTTATGACAGATGGAGCTAAATTTTTATCAGGTAATTTAACAATAGTTATTAAGACAACATTTTGCAAAATATTGATGTTATTGTCATTATAGTCCTAAATTAAGATACAGAGTGAAACTCATTTTCATACCTTTTAGACATTTTTAAATTTTTTTTTATAAAATAACTAGATATTTTAAAATATTTCAGGTACTATGGCTGCTTTGAGTGTTATGGTAAATCTAGAACTTCCACACGTAAATATTCTCTCTAAAATGGACCTTCTAAGCAAGACTGTTAGAAAAAGGTTGGATAGGTTTCTGGAGCCGGATTCACATGCAATTTTAGGTGTGTTTATGTTAGAATAACTGCTTTAGTTTTAAGCAATACCTCTTTATTTTTCAGATTGTCAGGTTGCTTTAATAACGTTTTGCGTATTTTGTTTGATATCAAATCTACTTTAGTGTTTTCAGTATACATACAGGGTGTCCCAGATAAGAATGCACTCTACAGGGATCTCGTAAACCATAGGAGATACGGAGATGGTTAAATTAGAGAAAAGTTGCGCATTACTGAATCCTGTAACGTCATGCTTTCAAATTTAAAAAATTCCGAATGCTTCCGAAGATATTTGGATAAAACCGAATTTTCGCGATTTCGTTTTAATTGATTTATTATTTTATTTGAGGAGACATGTCAAAATAAATTTGACATTCTTATTGCCACTTTTTCTCCCCTACAAGATGGTTTAATTATATTTTTGATCCGACGTTTCGTTTAGTCACAACCATCATCAACTTTGTTATTTTAAATAGTAGGAAAGTTTTATTTTATGCTTAATAAATTCGACGCTTTATTCTTAATCTAACGGTGTATCACACTTATTATTTATTAGAAGTTTCAATATTTAAAAACACATCATCAATGAAAATAGGCACTTTATCGAAAATATTTTTGTTTTTATTGTTGTATTTAAACACTAGTTGGATTTTAAAACTTTTTTTTTTAAAAGAAACATAACAAAACTTATCTGAAAAATGCAACAAGTAATAATTAATTTTAATTATTAAATACAATTACTTACATATTTTTTATTTTTAAAAAATGCATGATAATATTTAAACATAACGTACCATTTAAATTCGGCATCATATGGGTGGCTATGAAATTGATTGACGACATTGACGTTCGCAGTTAATTGTTTAAATAGTTTCTTTACATCTGTCACTTAGTTACAGAGACCTGTTAGTTTTAAATTTGGTAATAATTATTATGTTTTTTTAAAAAAATATAACTCCAGAAATGTTAAATAACTTTATGGAAGAAATTGTTTACCGGTGTTATTTATGTTTGCAGAATCTGGGTGGAATTTTTGAAAATAAAAAATAATTTATTATAAAAATAATTGTATTTAATAATTAAAATTAATTATTACTTACTTGTTGCATTTTTCAGATAAGTTTTATTAGATATTATGTTTTGTTAAAAGTTTCTTTTAAAAAAATGTTTTAAAATCCAACTAGTGTTTAAATACAACAATAAAAACAAAAATATTTTCAGTAATGTGCCTATTTTCATTGATGATGTGTTTTTCTATGCCGAAACGTATATTAAATAATAAGTGTGATACACCGTTAGATTAAGAATAAAGCGTAGAATCTATTAAGCATAAAATAAAATGTTCCTACTATTTAAAATAACAACGTTTATGATGGTTGTGACTAAACGAAACGTCGGATCAAAAATGTAATTATACCATCTTGTAGGGGAGAAAAAGTGGCAATGAGAATGTCAAATTTATTTTTACATGTCTCTTCAAATAGAATCATAAATCAATTAAAACGAAATCGCGAAAATTCGGTTTTATCCAAATATCTTCGAAAGCATTCGGAATTTTTTAAATTTGAAAACATGACGTTACAGGATTCAGTAATGCGCAACTTTTCTTTAATTTAACCATCTCTGTATCTCCTATGGTTTACGAGATCCCTGTAGAGTGCATTCTTATCTGGGACACCCTGTATATACAGGCGGATTCACGGTGGATGGTACGTTAGACATATATGACGGGCCAGGTAACGAATCCTTCTAAAAATTTAGTCATATACATAAACGGATAATATTATGCTCTATTTATCTATATTTTAGACGACACAGTGTTGCCGCTTCTATTTAAAATTAGTAGCAACTTCGATGTTTTAAATAGAACAACCTGTATTTTATTTTATTTTCGATTTCGTTTTAATACCCTAACAATTTCTTCCCCTATACCTATCTCTTACCGTTTCTAAAATAATAATAAAATTCCAATTTTTTTACGTTAAACGTTAACGTAAAGAAATGTTGATATTTTTTAACTGTGAAATATTGAGACCCTGAAATTTGCCGAACAGTAAAATAATGCCAGGGGGCTTTAACCCTATGCCCAAATCTTAGTTGCGATATACAGGGCGCTTTAAAAATACAGTTAATTATTAAAAAGGTGACCATAAGTATGTTTTTTTAAAATGTAACACCCTGTAAATTAGCAGTGGTTTAAAAAACTCGTTATTTTTATATATCATACCTAACTAGTCAGGTTTTCATAAGCAGTTATTTGTAAAAGTATGCAGTGATAAACTTTTGTTTGGCGTAAAAATTATGTAATTTTCGTTAATGTTGTGATATATTGTTAATTATTACAGATACAGGTGCTGAATATCATAAGTTTCTTGGCGCTTTTAAAGTTAAACCAAGCTCAGTAAAAATTTTCTGTTTTCGTCAAATTTCCCGAGTTTCATTTGCAGAGGCTGTCGGTTCAAGTAGACTACTTTCAAGTTTATTTTTGTAATTGTCATTTGTTTTGTCCCAAAATAAGGGTTTTGCCTGCACAGGTTGGATTAAAGTATGCAATTATTTTGGGTGTTTTGTCGCATAAAACCAAACACTACACAAATTATGAAAAATCGGCGACGCCACGAGTGGGGTGGATGCTCCTTGACGACAAGTCTGCGCCTGCAATGACACGATATCGATAAGTTGGTCAGTGTGAAAGCATAGCATTAATTTAATTCACATGAAAATTCGCGTCCACCGGCAATTGGTGTCGTTTCGTTGCCGTGCCAGCAGGTGTGCAAACGCCCTATCGCTTATAAGTCGAAACCTTGATTAGTTAGGTATATAATTATAATAATAATAATATATATCTTTATCTACAACCATTTAATAATAGGTGCATAATACTTTTGATAATAAGAGCATTATGCTATCCATAATACAAATGTAATTATCATAAAACAACAAGTGTAATTATTATATTTCCCATATGAACTCAACTTTTTTTCAGGCACTGTATAAATGGATGGTTTTAGATAAAGTATAGTATTTGACTCGCGTCTAATGAGCCATAATACACTCGGATGATTTACAACACTCGCCTTTGGCTCGTGCCGTAAACTTCATCCTCGTTTTATTATGGCTTACATTATACCTATACGCTCGTTAAATAATTACTGTTATTCTCAACCAACTTAAAAAGTTCATTACAGAGAATAAAACACCAAATATACAATATATACTTAAAATCACAAATAATAAAAATCATGTTTAGTAATAATTATTATTAATAACTCCATCGAAATTATTTTAAAAAATTTATATACAGCGTGTGTATGTGCAAAAAATGACAGTTCGCAAAATAATTTTTGTTGTCCAGAGGTTACTATGATAAAATATAGTATTACCAACATAAAATTTAGACATAAAAATTTAAAGGATTTATCCTCTTTTTAAATATGTATTTTTTATTGAAAAAACTACAAATAGAAAAAATAGTATAAAGCACGTGGTTCATAAGGCGTTTTAGCGCACGTGTCAATTAAAAAACTCGCCACTTCGTGGCTCGTTTTTTAAATTAGACGCGTGCGCTAAAACCGCTTCTTATGAAACGTGTACTTTAATATACTATTTTAAGCAATACAGAACCAATGTCAACGGTGACAAAAATGAATCTTATGTGACAGATTGGAAGTTATTTTTTGTTCTCCTCATTTTCATGACAACGACAGGTCACGAATTTGACCATTTCACTTACTTACTAAGATATTATTTCCATTTTTTGTAATATACATACCAATAAGTGTACCAATAAAAAAAATAATGTAAAGTATTCGTGGATAACTGGTCTTTAAAACACTTGCTCTATTTCAAGCACTTCGGCTGCGCCGTCGTGCTTGCAAAATCGCGCGTGTTTTAAAGACCTTAATATCCACTTATACTTTAATATACCAATAATTTTTTTTGGCAAACTGTTGTAAATTGTAAAATTGTTATTCCTGTATATAATATTGATCATTGGCCAAAAGTACTCTTTACCATAGGTGTTTGAATAGATGGTTTTGTCTCGTGATGTGAATAATGTTGGTTGAAGGAAATATTATATTTGATTGTTTTTCTTTAATAATAATAGAGTGTATTAGAATGCATAGTTTTAATTTATATAGCTTTTCTAAATTTAAATATCCTTTTGGTTTATACAAACTTATAGTTTGTTGTAAGAAAGGAAGCTTATTTATGCATTTAATTATTTTGTTTTGTAGTTTTTTTAATGGCTGAATTGTAGTTAAATTCGCTGATCCCCAAATTGAAATCATATACTTTAATTTTGAATAAACCAAAGAATAATATATATTTTTTAAATATTTTAACGATATATAATTTTTAGCTTTAAACAAAATGCCAATTATTGGTAAGATGTAACTTCTTAAATATTCAATATGTTTTTTCCAACTTAAATAATATGACATGACGTACAAAAATAAAGAGCAAATTTAAGTAGCTTTTCAAATTAGTGATAATATACAGGGTGTAACATTTAAAAAATATACTTATGTACCTATTTAAGTACCCAAATTAACTGGTTACAAACCCCCTTTGTTCACGAAATGTCAGGGTCTCAATAGTTAAAGAATATCAACATTTCCTAAGTTAACGTTTTCCGTCAAAAAAATTGGAATTTAATTATTATTTACGGTAATTTATTATTAACGGTAAGAGAGAGAGGTATATGATAATGTCCAAGAAAGTTGTTAGGAAAATAATAGCGGGTTTGAAAATAAAAGAAAATACAGGGTCAGGGTATTCCTTGTAAAATATCGAAGTTGCTATTCATTTTTGGTAGGAGAGGCAACACTGTATAGTCAAAAATGTTTTAAATAAATAGAGCATTTCCTTTGATATAAATAATGAAATTTTCAGATTGATTTATGGAAATTACCACATTTTCAGATAGATTCGTCATATACGTCTAACCTACCGTTCACCGCGAATCACCCTGTGTATTGTTATTTTTCTATATTGTAGGTGATGTTGAACTAAATGGAATGTCAGCATTTAATGAAAAATATAAAAAGTTAACTGAAACTATTGGTAAAATTATAGAAGACTATTCACTTGTTAGATTTATTCCATTAAATCTTAAAAATGAAGAAAATATGGGTAAGATACAGAATTATGATCATATTATAAGCGCGTATACCGGGTGTCCAGTGTGTCCACGGAAGGTGGCTCGCCCCTCTAACTTTTTTGTTTTTCAAGATAATGAAATAAAATTAGGGGGATTTGTATACGACATAAAACTGCATTTTTTGACAGGTGACTTAACATTATGGAACTTCCGGTTTAACCGGAAGTGACATAAACTTTCGATTTTTAAATGGGACACCTGGTGTACTTTTCCTTTTTTTTGACTCCATATCACATTCTAAATACAACGATGTGTCACTTTGTCACTTTTGGTCACCAAGAAAATATTTTTTTCCAAATTTATTGTTTTATCTAGAGGGCTATGAATACCTTAAAATCACTTATTTCGGTTCTTTAATCTTGGGAAAAAATACAATTTTACTATTTTTGGTCCAATGCTATGTGCTATGTAAAATTTAATCTTTAAACTTGTATAACTCATTTTTTTTTTAAATGGCAACATGGTGGCTCGTCGGGTTAAGAAAAAAGAGGATTTTATTACGATTATTTTGATACCATACACTATTAGGTTTTAGAAAAGCTGCCATTAAAAAACTTTAAAAAGTTAACTTAGAACTTTCCTAAAATGAAGCATCTTTTGAGAATAAATTTAGATTAAATGCATCAAGTAGCCTGTGACCAGCAAAATTAATAAAACAAAATCATGCCTTGCAGAAAATTGAAATGCCAACAGCTTCTGCCAAAGTAAATTAGTTTGTTGTTTAAAAAACATGGAAAATAGTAGTTTTACAAGTAGTAAAAAAGTTGATATGTTATTATTGTCAGGCTCATTTCGCATTTTCGGAACCAGTTTTGGGTACCTAATAGTGCCGGGTTGGATGACGCCGATTAAAATATCTTTGTGCGTAAAGTCGTGCAGCATCGGTTGAATTATTTCTACATTCTCCAAACACTAATAACATATCAACTTTTTCACTCCTTGTAAAACTATTATTTTCCATGCTTTTTAAACAACTAATTTACTTTGGCAGAAGAGCTGTCGACATGTCAATTTTCTTTAAGGCGTGATTTTGTTTTATCAGTTTTGCTGGTCACAGGCTACTTGATGCATTTAAAACTAAATTTATTCTCAAAAGATGCTTCATTTTAGGAAAGCTCTAATTTAACTTTTTAAAGTTTTTTAATGGCAGCTTTTCTAAAACCTAATAGTGTATGGTATCAAAATAATCGTAATAAAATCCTCTTTCTTCTTAGCTCGGCGAGCCACCATGTTGCCGTTTAAAAAAAATGAGTTATACAACTTTAAAGATTAAATTTTACATAGCACATAGCATTGTACCAAAAATAGTAAAATTTTATTTTTCCCAAGATTAAAGAACTGAAATAAGTGACAGATAAAACAATAAATTTGGAAAAAAAAAAATTTCTTGGTGACAAAAAGTGACAAGTGACACATCGTTGTATTTAGAATGTCATATGGAGCCAAAAAAAGTAAAAATATACCAGGTGTCCCATTTAAAAATCGAAAGTTTGTCACTTCCGGTTAAACCGGAAGTTTCATAATGTTGAGTCACCTGTCAAAAAATGCAGTTTTATGTCGTATACAAATCCCCCGAATTTTATTTCATTATCTTAAAAAACAAAAAAGTTGAGCCACCTTCCGTGGACACCCGTTATTTATACATATTAGGCAGTTGAAGTGCGGTCACGAACGTTAACGTATACGTACAAATTGACAGCTACGCATGCGCAGTAATCAAATTTTGACGTACGTGTTTAAAGCAGTTCAACGGGCGTACGTTACCTTGCGTTGTTTTACGGGCGTAAAAAATGAACGTTCCGTTACCCGAAGGACCTACGAATATAACCGATTATTTCCGAAATGTCATTTTTTGACAAACAGTTTTTTCTGTGGTTATAAATGAATAACTTTTTCTAACCACAAAACATAACAAACAAATCCCAAATAATTTTGCAGTAGGTAATCAAAAAAATCAAAATTTATCAACAATCAGAGTTATTTGTTTTTTAGTTAAAAAATAAAAATTATTTTTATTATCGTAAGTTTTGTGATTCAATTGTGATTTTAGTTCATCAGAGATACTTTTGAATTTTTTTTCTCTATAAGTTTAGTGTAGATTTAAAAATAAAACAAGGTTTTATACTCTTCCATACTCCTTTTTGCTTTTCTTCCTTCTTTATGCAATTTTCTTAACTTTTAAAAAATTAACAGAAAAATAAAGGTAAAAAATTAACATAATAATATGACAAATGTCAAATTTGCATTTTTTGTAGGTTACGTTAACGGGCACAGAATATAAGCACTTCAACTAAAATTCTTGCCACCGGTTCGTCACGTTAACTCCTCAACTAACGTGCGTAAATTTGCTTACGTATTGGTTGTACTTCAACTGCCTAATAATACTGGTCTGTGGGTCTCAACTACCTACAGTTTTACGTTAAAAAAGGTTGGATTTATAAATGAATTAAACCCGAAGTTACTTTTAAGGAACGCGATTTTCTAAAATTTCAGTCGTACCACTTATATCTTTTTCACCAGGCCCGGGAGGGGTTCTAACCCTCCCTCCCCTCCCCCTCCCCCCCATCCCTAGGTGCGCCTCTAACACTTTCTGCTTAATTAAATGTTGTTTAATTTTTAGGTGATGTTTTAATAACTATTGACAACATAATTCAATTTGGAGAAGACCAAGATGTAAAAACAAAAGATTTTGAAGAAGAAGACCCAGAAGAAAAATTTGGAGAACTTTTAAACGATTAAAATTATCTTTATTTATTATAATTAAGAAATAAAAAAAAGTTAAAAAATTCATGCAGATTTAATAGACAGATCACAACCATCTTGAGGTGGTTGTGGACAGATTACAGATTCTAGACCATAAAGCGGTTCAAAGATCTTGCCTTATTTCATTTAATTAACACTATACTGGATTACAATGCCCCATTTGTTGTTTTAACAACTTATCGTATTCATTTTCTAAAAAAATCCAGAACAGGAACGACCTACAGCTTAACGTTCTTTATGAATCTCATGAGTAACCGCACAGTCAGACGCCCTAAATTCTAACTCCAAACACATTAGGAGATCTATTGGTAAATTATTCTGTGTTTGTTTCAAGACAAAACGGCCTACTCTTCCTCTGTAGTGGTAGGTCAAATGCTAGTCTCTTTAGGCACAAAGAACGATAGGTCGGTGTACTCGCCTTTGGGCCGAACGACAGTGTCAGCCGATTATTCCTTTGTGCCTTAGGGTAGTATGTCGTATTTGAATCACATTTTTTTGATTACGTCATATTACTATCATCTGGTTGTGTTCTGTGACGGTAATTCATATGGATTGATGATGTCAACTTGGTAATGACAGTTGTTGACACGTCATTTGTAGGTTAATGTAAAATGTAACTATATTGGGAGTGTAATGTTTATTTATTTTAATAAAAATTTGTGACTCCAGCCGAGTCCTGGGTTAAAATGTTCAAGAAACTGAAAGAGAAAATAACAGAGGAAGTTAAGAGTAGCCCTCAAAGATTCCAGCAGTTAACGCAAAGTGTCAGCGACAAATTACAGGGGACAAGTGCCCCTGACGACAATTTTTTTTCTATTGGTGAAGACGGTATGTAATGTAAAAATTCAGAGCTCATGTTATGTTGATTCTAGGGTATACCGATTCTAGTTCTAATCATAAAATATTTCATTGGGTTGATGTTGTTTTATTATTTAACTAATAATGGTGATATAATACTATAATAACAGGTTCAAATAGGTCAATTAGCTCCATTACTTTTTTATCACTTTAGTAGGTATACCTAGGTACCATATATTTTCAGTTTATTTAAGTAATTAAGTAATATTTGTGAGTTTTGTAAAATTTTGTTTGAATCAATTTTAGCTTTAGGTCGACACAGGAATATTGGCAGGTCATGTTACATTATTTGATTTATTGATTGCCAAATTTAAAGTTAAAATTTCAGTTTTCATATTTTGTTTTTCTCCTGTTGAATAAACCCTGCAAGCAAGGACAACTTAAGAAAGTAAATCTTTATGAGTTTCTCGTTGTCCTAGTTTTGACTGTCAACTATTTCATTATGATCTGACGGTATCTTATAGGTAGGTATAGGATCGTATAGGTGTAATGAAACTGGCAAATTCCTATATTCAACATACTGCTTCAACTAAAATTATTAACAGTTCATCACTGCATGTAATATAAACCCAATTTTTGCCCACCGCTATCCCTAAATTTCTCTGAAACCACACAGACAATTTACTTCAATTTAAAAATTTTGAAAGAACTAGGTCCTAGTTTTTTTTTTTTTTTTTTTTTTAATTTTTTATTTATAACTGACCCCTAAACAGTAATGTGTTTACTGGTACCAGGGCCTTAAATTTACAATTTATTGTATTTACAATCAAATATAAAATATACATACTATAAATTATTTAAATAGGAACTATTTTAGGTTTAAGTCTTTGATTGTAGGTACTTTCTGAGATCGCGACGCATGCTTTCCTTGGTTGGTAATGCTGTTATAATTTCTGGGATGGAGTTAAATGCTTGAATGCTTCGGAAAATTGGCGAGTCCTGTGCAGTTTTAGTTCTTACATATTCATTTCTCAGTTGATTTTTTGTTCTTATATTTCCAATTACTATAGGCCAACTTTAAAAATTATGTTCTCCCAAGTAGGGCCTAAATAAAAAATCTGTTATGAGTAGGGTTGTGGAATTGACCTGTCAAATTATTTTTGGTCAATTATTGACCAAAATAAATTTGAAAATAAAATTAAAAAAAAAAGTGGTTATAAAGTGGTAATTGTATTATTATTTGTAAAAACGCCAACAAGTAATCACCATAATAATAATAATAATAATAAGTTTATTGAAAATTTACTTAAGTAATAATATAATTTTTTTTAAATTTTTATTTATTTATTACAATTTATAAATTACAAATCAATAAACTCTATATAGTCATTAAAACAAAAAGTACTTACTAACAAAAACACCTAGATATATAATATCTGTTTGTGTTTATGTGATGTCATTCATTAGTATTGTAGCTGATATCGTAGGTTCTTAGTTCTTAGACTTTTACTTACTACCTAATAAAGTTACACAAACAGGACCTAGTAAGGCCCATTTAATAACACCAGAAAACTAGTCTGCAAAACATAACCCAAGAGGCAACTCAAAGACCGAAAACCCTCCAATCCAAACACTCAAAACAATCTCCCAAATATCAAATGGAAATTGTTAAATATGTATCAAGCACATTCTTTACCAAAAACGTTAGTTACTTTAATATGACGTATTTCAACCGGTAAGAGGTTAAACAGTTTGGGTCCCATGTAGACAACTGATTTCAAATTTAAGGTTTTGTTATTTTTTGAACACTTGAGATTTTCTTACACTTCAGCTCTGGTTTGGTATTTGTAAGATATTCTATCCACATTTCTTTGTTTTTTCATAAACTTATACACATTTAAAACATAAAGACACTTAAATTTTTGTATTATGCTAGCAGTTTCTGCTATTAATAAAGGATATTATTATTATTACTTCAGATGAGTAAAGAAAAGCGGTGTGATATAGTCTAGATTTCTTATAAATTACTTTTAGTATACAGTTTCGAACAGTGTTTAGTGGTTTTAATGTTGCCTTATATAATGCCCCCCAAACTACGATTCCATAGCATAATATTATAGACTCTACTAATGACCTGTTCATCATAATCAACAATCTTTCACTCATGAATTCTCTCAATAAGTAAAATTTATGGATCAAATTTCTAACACTTTATAATAATTTTATTTATATTGTCTTCGATAAACTTATTCTTCAATCCCCTGAAGCTGAGCTTATTGTTAGGGGCAAATCTTATTTTTTGTTTTAGTATGTAAAATCATAAATCATAAATATGCATTAAAAATCAAGTTTTAAAGTAAAAATGTTAATTTATATTATAAACGCAGCTTTTTTGAAGAAATATATTACCTACCTATAATAAAATTATTAATTTATAATTTTTAAGTAAAAAATATAGGTAGGTACTTATATAAATTATTCAGAACAATATTAATTAATTAAAGCATTTCTAAAAATATTATGTTATAGGTAATATGAAGATTGGGGAACAACCAAATAAACTACGGTTAATTGGCCATCCCCAACTCTAGTTAAATCAGACAAATAATGTTTAAACCTTAAGCTACAGCGATACCAAATTTATATCTAAGTACCTGTTTAATTACATTTTACTGGTGATCAGCCGAATGCAAAAGTATATTTGAAATATTTATCTTGTGGATCATTAATATTATAGAAGTAAAATGTACATAAATTACCCTATTATTTCTAAATAAACAAATATACCTTGAAATAGTCAGAGGGTTTCAAGTAAATGATATAATCATATAAATGATGGTTGCAAGAAAACTGATGGTAGACTCTTAAGTGCCTATTTTACTTATTACCATTTTATTAGTTTCTGTTTTGTTTACTTAGGTTCTAGTTTGTATGTGTTTTTCTTACTTGTGATTACTTATTTGTTGTTTGTAAAGTGTTATCAATTTAGTTGGTCCCACTTTTAAGAGCCTGTAACTTTTTTGTATTTTGAGTTAGCGAGCTCATTCAAAAAACAAGATGTACCATCTTTAGCCAAGTTTTTATAAGTGTTGTCAAAAATGACAGTAGGTGTCACATGTCACATTTAAAAGCAAAAATTTAATTTTTTTAAATGGGACACCTTGTATATTAGAGGCGCATTAGATGGTCCCTTTTCTTCCGATTTCAAAAATATAACACACATATGCATTCTTTTCTTCATTCCATCAAACATTGACAAAAATATGAAAAAATATATTATTGTTAAAAAACATCAAGATAGCTATGCAACTTTTTTTTTTGCTATGGTTTTTATCTTTATTTATATTTCAGTCTGTCATTCTCAGCATTATTGATCGTATCGAATATTGTAGAAAAGTTATTTTGTATGCAAAAATTAACTAACATAAGATATTATTATTCAGTGGAGGAAAAGTGTTTTATGTTTGATATTTTTCGTCAAACGGGCAGTACAACCTTAGCACTTAGGAGGTATAGGCTTCAGTTTCCCAATAGACGGGTTCCTTCCAAAAAAATATTTTATCGGCTGAAGAAGACATTTTTCGAGACTGGAGGTATAAAGAAAAAACGAATAATTAGGCGGAAAACAATTATTACGGAAGAAATGGAGATGAATGTATTAGCCTATTTTCGGGCATTTCCCTACAAGAGCTGCCTATATCGTATGGTTCAGTGGAAACGATTGTTATTTTCTAGTTAATATAATAATAGTATATTATTTAACGAGGCCATAGTAAAACGAGAATGAAGTTTACGGCACGAGCCAAAGGCGAGTGTTGTAATTCATCCGAGTGTATTATGGTTCATTAGCCGCGAGTCAAATACTATACTTTATCTAAAACCATCCATTTATACAGTGCCTGAAAAAAAGTTGAGTTCATATGGGAAATATAATAATTACAGTTGTTGTTTTATGATAATTACACTTGTTGTATTATGGATAGCATAATGCTCTTATTATCAGAAAAAAAGTTGAGCTCATATGGGAAATATAATAATTACACTTGTTGTTTTATGATAATTATACTTGTTGTATTATGGATAGCATAATGCTCTTATCAGAAGTATTATGCACCTATTATTAAATGGTTGTAGATAAAATTGTTTATTCATTTTAATGTGTCGTGTTTCATTGATTATAATATAAGCTATAACAACCAAAACAGTTGCATAGCCTGCTATATCTCGATGCTTTTTAACAATAATATATTTTTCATATTTTTGTCAATGTTTGATGGAATGAAGAAAATAATGCATATGTGTGTTATATTTTTGAAATCGAAAGAAAAGGGACCATCTAATGCGCCTCTAATATACAGGGTGTCCCATTTAAAAAAATTAAATTTTTGCTTTTAAATGTGACATGTGACACCTACTGTCATTTTTGACAACACTCATCAAAACTTGGCTAATAATGGTACATCTTATTTTTTGAATGAGCTCGCTAACTCAAAATACAAAAAAGTTACAGGCTCTTAAAAGTGGGACAAACTAAATTAATAACACTGTACAAGTAGGTACTTAGGTATCTTTATATAAATAGAATAAATATTTTTATAACTATAATTTTAATAATAGGTAGGTAGGTATACTTAATATTGTGCTTTAATCAAGATTTATAGAGTATCTGGTAAGGTACCTACTAATGCTGTCATAATATTATTTTCAAGTTATATTTGCACAAAGTGGTAAATTCAACCATTTGTCAATAATTTTTATTTATTTTTTTAATTCTCAACCAAAAGATAATATTCAAAATTTTTGTAATCTGTTTTAAAAATAAGCAGTAGAATAAACTGTACAAATACTTTCCTAATTACCTAAAAGTTAGGGCTAGCGAACTATCTATTTTAGACATATGACCTAGTTTACAAAACTTATTTAGAATCTTTAGTAGGTATACCTAGTCCAAAAAAACGGACGATACCTTTGCCCAACACTTTCCTACAATAATATACCGAGTGTCCCACTAAGGTCGGCCAGAAAGTATTGGCCATTTTTTCGGGATGAAATTTTTTATGGGTAAACCGGCAAAAAGAAAACACTGGAAATTATTTTTAAAGGTGTACGATTGCTGGTAGACGGTAGAGGGTGTAACTGACGGGACGAAATTCAGATACTTCTGTATAATATTTTTGAAAAGCACAAAAAAAACTTACATTTCGGCAAGGTTGGCAGGATATATGTTCGTGATAAATATCCTGATAAATCAATATTTTTTTTTCTAAAATTCTATTTCATCAGTATAAAAATATGGCCCTGCTGCCGCTGAGGTGGCAACAGCGTATTATGCTGCTTACAATGCGGCGATACGGAGCAATATTTTGCTGTTTGTTTTATGAAATAAAATTTTTACAATGCCAAAAATAAAAAAATCCACTTTGGGTTCATTTAGATTTAATTAACAAGCCCAGTAATTCTGTACATTCTGTACATTTTTCATTCCTAACATAGGAGTACTAAAAAACTTGTTAAGTATTGTGATAGCAAGTATCATTGAATAGAATTGAAATACAAATTTACAGGTTTATAACATGTTTATATTAAATTAAGTGATTTTGAATTTTTAAAATATATCTTTACAGAAAACATGAAATAATTTAAAAATATAAATAAGTATCCAAATTTGGATATATATCGGATATTTGAATATTTATATAAATATCATGATAATTGCCAACTCTGCATTTCGGCGAAAACCGCGTTTTCATATCTATTCTTTGTCGAGTTATTTGCAATAACCTTATTTTTTACAAAGAAATTAACATTAGCAATTTAAAATGATTTTCATGCTTAGAATCTTAAATAAGAAAGCCTTGGAATGGAAATAGTAGCATCTGACTTGGTGAAGATCAAGAATTGGTTTCACTCTAATTTGCTCACTTTGAACATGGATAATACAAATAGTGTGGGGCAGATTGAGCATTGGAGACTGTTCCTTGGTGGACCTGTCTAGCGCAAAATTTTTAAAGGATAATGCATTAACTGAAATAATAAACATAAAAAAGCCAAAAAAATATTAAGTGTTATTTTTTAAATTCACAATAATAATAGTTGAAATTATTTAATAAAGACTAAAGTAAAATGTAATAATTTCCAAACCCGCGAATCATCCTGTAGACTGTAAAGAAAGCAATTCAGTAAATAATTATTTTTTGATTTTTAGATGCAAATACATCCAATATGAGCGCAGATCAAGGTTTTTCCAGTGTCACACTAGTGTCCCCTTCTGCAGACAGCAGATCTAGGAGAATGTCAAACTCATCCTTTGCTAGCGACGTGTCATTTTTGCCTAGGTATGAAGGTGGCAGCCTGTACCATTTACAGGTATGTTTTTAACATTAATTGAAAACCCCATTCGATCTGTGCTGAAAGTGCACCGGTGTTGGGAAAACTAGAAAAGGTTAGAGGGGGGGTTATGAATTATTCAAAGTCGAATTATTAAATGCCATAGCAACAAAGTTACTAAATAAATTATTGTTAGGTTAGTTTTTATAGGAAAAAAGTTCTTGTCCAACAACTTTTTCAAATTCTTAAACAAGAAATTGTGCTTGATAATGTTGTTGTACATGTACCCAAGGTTTTGGCAAATTGTCAAAAGCAATACATTGTTAGCAACTAATATTTGACTTGAGGTTAGGTACGCGATAAGATCGAATATTGCTGTTCTATTTGTTTCCCATTTTCGATTTGATTATCTTGCTTTTCGAACTAACAACACGACGATGAATCATTTTAAAATAAATTTTAGATACAAAACTTTAAAAACGATTTTCTAACCTCAAAAGCTAACTAGCTGCGCTGGCAGCCACTAAAAATACCAGAAATCCCTTTATTTTTCCCTAACTTGGTCATGAAATGAGAACAAGTTCCAATTTATTGACAGAAGTGACAAGAACTATAGGCAAATTTTAGCTGTTTTCTAAAATTTTTGTATGGTAAATTCATTTTCTTGACAAGCAGACTTTTTTTATAAAGAATAACTTTTCGTCGTAAAATCAATAATAAAGATCTTTTTCCTCTTGTCAACTCCATTCGGGGACACACTGTATATTTGCATCATCATCTGCATATAAAAACCTTATTAGAACGGGTCATCTTGGTACCTTTTTCCCTAAATTTTCTTCTTGGGGGCTAAGACTTACCAGAAAGTAACCTTTGTTTCCTCCAACACAAAATCATTTTGCATTATTGGCTATGAGGAACAAAGAAACAAATTCCAGAATTAATTGATTATACTCGGTTAATGAATGGAATAATCAATAACATAAATGTGCCCTCTTCTATAAAATTTTAAGGTGGATCTTTGTTAATATTATTGTGTAACCAAAAGAGAATATTGTGGCATATCGGACAAGTGTGTAACTATTTTTTATATTGGAATACACAGGGATCCAAGTTTAATGGATACCCTGGGGCGGGCAGATCACGACGGCCGTTTCGTCCTTGTTAGGACTCTACGGGCAGCCATAACCTAAGCAATTCCAAGAACGACGGAAAAATACTAAAAGCCTCCTTGCAAAATCAAGGCGGCCATCAATACACCGTAGCGCCATCCCAGCGAAATTAACTCCAATATAAAAGGCAGTTACACTGGTAATAAACGAAAGGTAGCCAACTAAATAAAGCACGAAGTGCATCACAATCCAGTATAGGGAACGCTATTTGCGTTTTCACCGAAAGCATCTGCCACTTTGCAGACCAGAAAACAGATCAACGCTGGCACCCACTAGAATGCGCGCAATCCGTTTAAATTTTGATCTATAAAATTATTTAGAAGATGATATAGTGTCCGCAAAAATAATTAAACGAGAATATTGTGGCATATCGGACAAGTGTGTAACTATTTTTTTTATTTTTGTATGGTATATTTATGGCCGCTTTGATTTTGCGAAGAGGCTTTTAGTACATTTTACCGTCGTTCTTGGAATTGCTTGGGTTATGGCTGCCCGTAGAGTCCTAACAAGGACGAAACGGCCGTCGTATTCTACCCGCCCCAGGGTATCCATTAAACTTGGATCCCTGTGTATTCCAATATAAAAAATAGTTACACACTTGTCCGATATGCCACAATATTCTCTTTTAATTATTTTTGCGGACATAGTGTAATCATCTTCTAATTATTGTGTAACTAAAAAAATGATTTAGTAGCAATAAAGCAGAACCTTTGGAAAATTCTGCAGTAGTAACCATAGACAATTTACCTTTAGATAAGCAAACAATAATCACGAAAGTGGCAGATTTATGGCCTCGCGCATGTAAACAAAGCTAGACACTATTAGATATGCGCACTGCAAAATTTTCGTTTGACGAATGGGAAAATAGACAGGTAGGGGCCTTAAAATTTAAATTCTTGCCAAAAAATTGGACTTTTTTCTCAATTTTTGATCAAGTTGGGAAAAAAGGTAGTGATTTCTGGCATTTTTAGTAGTAACAAACCTATCAGATTTTAAGGATAGAAAATTGTTTTTAAGGTTTTGTTTAAAAATGATTCGTCGTCGTGTTTTTACTTCGAAAGGTATTGGTAAAAACTTGGGTAGGTAGGTACGTGTAAAACGTTTTCAAGCAAAATTTTTTGTTCAAGAATTTGAAAAGTGTTTGCCCGAGAACTTGACCCGTGGAATACAGGCTTTATTAAAAGCTTAATGTCGGGGTGTACAGATTTTAACCAAAAATTAACCAACCAGCAACTTTGACAAAATTAATTTTCTCACAATCAGACACCATTCACTAAATTATACAACAACTAGAAATCCGTAAATATTAAACACCCACAATCCACGATAGCTAAGAAAACTACAAGGAATCCACAGAGAAACCAAAACACAACAAAAATGGCGGCCGAGCCGGTTCTGGGAGGGTCTTTTGAGATGTCGGTAAACTAGGACAGGCCGATAACACGAGGTTTGTGCGCATGCACGAAGGTGTCCAAAGGGAAGGCAGCTGACCGGCGAGTCATGCGCTCGGACGTATTTTTTCACCCATAAAACGTAACTTTTGTTTGCGCAGGAGATAAGCTGTGCTGTACGTCGTACCACAGCGATCTTAACTTGGGGGCTGTGGTCGTACGTATCTAAAGGTAAATTGTCTATAAGGTGACCCATTAAAAATTAGCACTTTAAGAAGGAATATCTCGAAAACTAAGCATTTTCGGCGATATTCGGTATCAGATTCGTAATCTACGTTCCAAAATTCGCTATTCCTAAAATCAATTTAATATTGGTGAAGGTATAATACATATTTACTTTAAATTCCGTTCAAATGCAACTCAATTCTTTTACATTAGAAAACCCAAACTTTTAGAAAATTTTGCGCAATTATTTGGGTTTTATAGGTCAGTCAATAAAATATTAATTATTACGCGTAAGGAATAATAAATGACTTTTATTGATTTTACTTCAACTAAACATGCATTTTTTCGTACTTTGGAAATTATGATTAATTCATACAAATCATTTTTAATAGTATGTATTAAGTTATTATTCAAAAATGTACTCACTTTCCTGTACCACATAAAGGGTCGTGGTGTAATAAACAAAAGTAGGATTATAGTGCATACAGTTGCTTTTTTGAAAATATATATGTCAGGAAAAAACTAATATTTCATCCCCTCCTACTTCCTTCCCTCCCTTTTGACATATGTCTAACATTAAAATCTTATGTGAAAATATTAAATATCTAGAAATAATTTTTGATAAACATTTAAAATGGAATTTACATAGTGACTACATTATAAAAAAAATAAAAATTCTTATACCAAAATTTAAACACCTTAAACAATTTTTAAATATAAAAGAATTAGAAATACTTTATTATTCTTTAGTACAAACCCATTTAAGTTATGGAATACTAGGATGGGGAGGCATAAATAAGAATTATCTTAATAATATTGAAACTATTCAAAAATACATCTTGATAGATAGATTTTTCTGCATGTTCTCAAACCAAAATAACACCTATTAAATCTGGTAAAAGTCTTATGGTATACGAGGTAGGATCAAAATTTGAAATTCCGCTAAGAGTACAGTAAGCACCTCCATCTTTCATTTCAGAAATATTTAGAATTATTGTTTTAATTTCATAGTTAGACCAAAATTCCAAATTTCGCTTATTTTTGACAAAAAAATGGATTTAATCGTGTTTTCTGAATAACCCTGTATAAAAAATAAATTGCAACCGAACAGTACGAAAATAAGATGTTCTGCAAACTTTGTTAGAGATTACCGTCGATCATAAGTCCGATTAGTTTGTTTTCATAATATTATGGCTTTTTAAAATAATATTAAATATTTTTGCTGCACACCGTATTTTATTTTCTGAGGGAACAAGTTAATTTCATCTAACTGATATTTTTTGATTTACATTGACTTAAAGCATCTCCTAAATAGTTTTTTATAGATTGAAGTATGCATAGAAAGTTTCCTAATTTTGTGTGACGAATAAATTCCGTTTATAATATATTTTTAATTTAAATTTTTTTCTTTATAAATCAAAAGGAAACTTTCTATGCATACTTCAATGTATAAAAAACTATTAAAGAGATGCTTTAAGTCAATGTAAATCAAAAAATATCAGTTAGATGAAATGAACTTGTTCCCTCAGAAAATAAAATATTTTATATTTTTATGTTTTTATTTTAAAAAGCCATAATATTATGAAAACAAACTAATCGGACTTATGATCGACGGTTATCTCTAACAAAGTATGCAGAAAATATTATTTTCGTACTGTTTGGTTGCCATTTATTTTTTATACAGGGTTATTCAGAAACCACTATTAAATCCATTTTTTTGTCCAAAATAAGCGAAATTTGGAATTTAGGTATAACTTTGAAATTAAAACAATACTTCTTAGTAAAAAAATATTCTAAAATAAAAGATGGAGGTACTTTACTCTTAGCGGAATTTCAAATTTTGATCCTACCTCGTATACCATAAAACTTTTACCGGATTTAATGGGTGTTATTTTGGTTTGAGAACATGCAGAACCTATCTAAAATAAAATTAATTCTCTAAACTTAAAGATAAAAAACTTTTCCATATGCTGCGCACTTTCTGCCGATCAATGTGTTAAGGGCACAGTTAGTTATCAAGGTCAATCATGTATAAAAGACCTATAAACGGCTTGAATGCAGGGGTAACTTCCGTAACTTTGCAATTATTAAAAAATAATAATTAGTATCCAATTTTGGAAGGGCTGTTCAGGGAGGCATTGACGAATAGTAGCCGGTGTTTTTTTTTTAAATAAATGCACAGAAACTTAAAAAAAAACAGTTTTTTGAAACCACTAAAATTGCCACAATTTACCTTAAAATCCTTGAAAGTAAACACGTAGATTTTCAGAACTGAACTAAAAACAACAATTTTTACTGGTAACACGATATTTTCTTGTCTATCTAGATGTCATCTCTCCTAAGAATTCTAGAGAATATGTATTTGTTTTGACAGGAAAGGGGTTGTAATTGCACAAAACACGAAAGTAAACAAAACTGACCGGCTGACTAACATCTGCCTTGCTCTACCAGCTCCAGAGTATGTCTGTATTTCTTCTTCGTATGCCAAAAGCATAAAAATAACTACTCTGATCAACATAGCACTGCAGTGCGCATGCGAATCGTCAATAGTTAGGCAAATCGAATTGACGATAGAAAATGGCGTCGTTAATCCCACCTTAACTCAAAACAACACATTTATTTATTTTTAGTCGGACCTAGATGTTTCTGCTAGCGAAATTGAAGACAACGCCTCCCAGTCATCTTCGTCGATAGGTCACCTGTCAAAAGAGCAGATACACAATGCCTTTCAAAAATCGCAGATGAGATATCACAAGTACAGAGGGCGCTATACGGACCTAGCGAGGCATTACAAGGAGCTAGAAAGAGAAAATGCTAAAATGAAAGTAAGAATACCCTGTTTTTCTGGCCTTTAGTTTTAAATAGATATTGTAGTATAGTATGTTAAGATTACGGGGCCTAAAACAATTTTTTTAGTATAATCAACAAACATTGTTCACTTACCATTGATGTTAATAGATGAAGAAATATTTGAAATAGTTAAGGACCAAGAACATAACCTTGGGCACTCCACAGTAAATTTACTTAGTGCAACAAGTAGTAAAAGGAAAAATATTATTAAAACTAATGATATTTTCTTTAATTCTAGTCAGTTCTTGTAGAGACTCAAGACAAAGCTATCCGCCGGGTGACAGAACTAAAAGAACAGTGTGCATTGGAACAAAAAGCCAAGGCTCACTTAGAAGGCGCTCTACGCGACGACTTGGACGAGAAACAAATGAAAATACAATCGCTCCAAACGAAGATCGGTCTACTCCAACAAGGACATAACATAGGAGACGGCCTTGAGGTAGATAGAGAGAAGACCAAAGAAGCCACAAATCATGTCGATTCGGACAAGTTGGAGCAGTTAACGAAGTATTTGAACGACGCCAGAACTGAGATAGAGGCGTTGAATGGTAGGATTCAGGAGTATAAGGCGAGTGCGATTATTTTTCAAAGTAAGGAGCAGGAATATAAAGGAAGGATTGCGGGGTTGGAAAAGGATATAGCTAATTTTTCTGAGAGGTAGGTAGCTGGTAGATTAGTTTATTTTGGGAAGGAATTAATAATAATAATAATAATAATAATAATAATAATAATGATAAGTTTATTTAAAATTTAATAATATAATAAATATGTTTATGTTGTCTTCGATGAACTTATTCTTCAATCCCCTGAAGCTGAGCTTGTTAGGGGCAAATCTTTTTTTTTTTGTTTGAGTATGTAAAATCATAAATCATAAATATGCATTAAAAATCAAGTTTTAAAGTAAAAATGTTAATTTATAGTATAAACGCAGCTTTTTTGAAGAAATATAATAAAATTATTAATTTATAATTTTTAAGTAAAAAATATTACTTACTTATATAAATTATTTAGGACAATATAAATTAATTAAATCATTTCTAAAAATATTTTCAAATTGTCTGTTTTTAATATCCATGTTTTTATTTCGACTTAAAATTTTTTTAATGAAATAAATTTTTTAATTTTTGTTGGTAAATAATCGTTTAAATAAAAACATAAATATTTGAATTTTTTTGTCCTACTTATGGACTTATTTATTTTAGGTTTTATGGTTATTTCATTTTTATGACGTGTATTATAATTATGGTTTTTAAATTGTATAAGGTTTTTATTTTTAAATATATAAGTATATTAAGGTGTTATGTTAATGTTCAACTTTTTTGTTTCTGAATATAATTCTTTTGAAGGATAAAGATAATCTTTATTGAATATAATTTTTAGAAACATTTTTTGTAATGTTTCTAATTTTTGAACTAAAGTTCTATTTATTCCTCCCCAACCTAAAATTCCGTAATTTAAATGAGTTTTAACTAATGCGTAATATAATATTTCCATATGTCTTACATTTAAAATTTTTTTAATGTTCTTAAAAATCGGTAGTAAACTTCTTAATTTTTTAATATTTAAGTATTCTATGTGAAAATTCCAATTTAATTTACCGTCAAAAATAATTCCTAAATATTTTATTTTATTAACTTTAAAAATTTGAATGTCTTCGTTTATTTGAATACTATTAATATTTCTTGGTAGGTTATTTAGGTTTAAAGTAAAAGGAATATAATTTGTTTTATTAAAATTAATGGTTAACAAATTGTTATGAAACAAATTTTTTATAATTTTAAAATCTTTTTTAACTTTATTATTTAAGTTTTCCCAATTTGTATCGGTATAAAAAATTGTAGTATCATCTGCAAAACTATGAATTTGTCCATCGCAATATATACTAAATAAGTCGTTAATATAAATATTAAAAAAATAATGGTCATAGATTCATAGAGAGCATTTGGCAATATTAATATTGTGAGTCGAGATCAATTTTATATTTTTTTTTCTAGAGAAAAGGAAAACAACATAAAACTTGCAGAAAACAAGATGGAGCTTCATAACGAACTTTTGAGTAAAGATTCTGAAATCAGTCGATTAAAGAAGGACATGGACTCGCTAAAATCCATTTTAAATGCCCAAGAAAAAGATGGAAAATCCATTAAAATAGAAAATTTGCAAAGTCAAAATAATAAACTTATAGAAAGAGTGGAGAATTTGACACAAAAATGTAACAATAAGGAAAACGAGCTACTAAAAATGGAAAAATTCAAATTAGAAATAAAGGAATTAACTGACAAAAATTTGGAGTTAAATGAAAGTTTAGAAAAGTCTAAAAGTTTGCAAGAGAGAATACATGAGTTGTTGGACGAGAACAATCAGTTACAGAGTGTCGTTGGAAGTTTGAAGATTGGATTGGGCGTCTGTCAAGAAAATTTGAAGGGGTAAGTGAGTTTCATGGTAAAATAGCATGATTGCGTTAATAGAAATATTAGAATTATTTCAGTAAAAAAAACCAATGATCTGATTCCTATAGATGGCACATGTCATTTATAAACGCTATTAAAATGTGTTGACAACATCGTTTGTAGGAGATAAACCGAAAAAATTTCAGACCGCTGTCAAAGAAACAATAAACTTTCGTTTCCATAGGGATGTTTGATATACATCGAAAACAGATATTTTCAATACGATACATCGTTTTTAGGCGATGCATCGAGGTCATTTAATAATAATAAGTTTATTTAAAAATTTATTAATATAATAAATATGTTTATGTTGTCTTCTATAAACTTATTCTTCAATCCTTGAAGCTGAGCTTGTTATGGGCAAATCTTATTTTTTGTTTTAGTATGTAAAATCATAAATCATAAATATGCATTAAAAATCAAGTTTTAAAGTAAAAATGTTACTTTATAGTATAAACGCAGTTTTTTTTAAAGAAACATATTACCTATACTTAATAAAATTATTAATTTATAATTTTTAACTAAAAAATATTACTTATCTAAATTATTCAGAACAATATTAATTAAAGCATTTCTATAAAAATATTTTCAAATTGCCTGTTTTTAATATCCATGTTTTTATTTCAACTTAAAATTTTTTTAATGAAATAAATTTTTTATTTTTGTTGGTAAACAATCGTTTAAATAAAAACATAAATATTTGAAATTTTTTTGTCCTATGGACTTATTTATTTTAGGTTTTATGGTTATTTTATTTTTATGACGGGTATTATGATTATGGTTTTTAAATTGTATAATGTTTTTTAATTTGAAAACTTCCCACCACGGATTTTTCTGCTTTAAAATGAAAATGTGGAAAATCGCTCGGACCCTTCGATTTTTATTTCGAGGGGAACATCTTTTGCGTATATTGTCAATCTTGTTACTTCAAGCCCCTAGGAGGGAGGGGGGATAAGATCTAAATCTTAAATGGATACCCCTATTTTATATAATTTTTTTGGATTCTACATAAAATTCTGAACATTTTTTAATAAAAGCATTATTAGTCTATACTAAACAGTTTCCGAGATATTGACTCTTGAAAAATGAGATTTTTGAACTTTGACAGCGTCTAGCTTTCTAACTGTACGTCTTAGAGCAAAACGGCTTACATGTCCCTATCTTATATTTTTATTATCTTTCCAATAGTGTCAACTTCCGGTTAAACCGGTTGCAAGAAATATAGTACTTCCGGTTTAACCGGAAGTTGACACTATTGGAAAGATAATAAAAATCGAAGATAGGGACATGTATGCCGTTTTGCTCTAAGACGTACAGTTAGAAAGCTAGACGCTGTCAAAGTTTAAAAATCCCCTTTTTGCAAGAGTCAATAAATTGGAAACTATTTAGTATAGACTAATAATGCTTTTATTAAAAAATTTTCAGAATTTTATGCAGAATCCAAAAAAATTATATAAAATAGGGGTATCCATTTAAGATTTAGATCTTACCCCCCCCCCTCCCTCCTATTAGCATGAAGTAACAAGATTGACAATATACGCAAAAGATGTCCCCCTTGAAATAAAAATCGACGGGTCCAAGCGATTTTCCACATTTTCATTTTAAAGCAGGAAAATCCGTGGTGGAAAGTTTTCAAATGTAAAGATGTTATAAAATGTAAAGTTGTCTTATGTTCAACTTTTTTGTTTCTAAATATAATTCTTTTGAATGATAAAGATAATCTTTATTGAATATAATTTTTAGAAACCTTTTTTGTAATATTTCTAATTTTTTAATTTGGTTTCAGCTAAAGTGTGAGCTTAGAATAATTAGATTTGTGATTTGTTTTGTAATTCTAATTCAATTAGAATTTTATTTCGATCCATCGCAAACACATCGATGTTTTTCCGCGATACATTTTCTGTCGACATCCCT
Organism: Polydrusus pterygomalis; assembly: GCA_963969555.1. Taxonomy (NCBI): domain Eukaryota; kingdom Metazoa; phylum Arthropoda; class Insecta; order Coleoptera; family Curculionidae; genus Polydrusus; species Polydrusus pterygomalis. The sequence goes on along the minus strand of OZ018385.1, from coordinate 17,709,461 downwards.
TAACGGAAATAAATAAAACAACGTCATCATGGCTTAGACCAATGTCGTGACGGTCGCATCTTTGGCTGGGTTGCCATACTGCAGACTTTTTATAAGGTTTTAGACAAAGATTTAAGCTTCCCACATCGTGTTAATACTTTTAACAGCGTAAGTTTGGTAAATAAAGTGGAGGGACGAAATTTAAAGGTTGATTCACTTCAAAATGGAATACAATTTTGTTAATAGGTTCATTTGTTATTGTTTTATCTATAGGTACCAGATCATTAAAAATTTTTTAATAATCCGGCCTGATTTTTTATTGTAACTTTGTGGCCAAATAAAACATGTACGGGGAATTTACAACTAAAAAGGGACGCTGGCTATATCTCGGGAACCGCTTACAAACATGGCCAAAAGAAGTGGCTTGTTTTAAAGTTTCTAGGTTGGCCGCTAGAGGTCGTAACTATAGTGACCAGCTATAAAACGTGATTTTCCCAAAAATCCTTATAGTAAAAGTGTTTATTTTGCTAAATAGCGCCCTCTAGCTATGGCAACGGAATTTTTTAACAACAGAGGTATTTACTTTTTCCTTAAAATTAAGTATCGAGAAAAGTAAATTTTAAAGTTTTTGAAGCAATATATTGTAAAGGAAATAGGCGTACCTAATTAGAATCATTGCAGTGCTGCAAATGAAATCTACCAAACCATCCATTGGGATAATCTGACTTTGCATTTCTCTTTATTTTTACATCTTTTTGTGTGGCCTATTAGGCATTAGATATGTTAAAATTGGTCCCAATAAAATATAATTACATATCAAGTTAGGGCGCGAGGGCTATAGGCTGTCTAAACCGTGGTTAATATAATTTTTTTTCCACTACTAACACTTTTATTTTGTACAGTATTAATAAATTATAAAAAATATTAGGTATGTATAAATATATATTTTAATCAAGTTACCTGCTTTGGCATATTGGCAAGATAATTTGTTTTCTTGTCAGTTGGCTTGGTTAATGTCAATTTTGGTTTATTTACGTCATGTATTGTTGGTTGCCTAACCACAAGAAATCACCTTTCACGTTATTTGTTGGGGAATTAACAAATCAAGTTACCTGGTTTTAAATAGATCGGTCAATAATGGATTTCAATGCTTTATTATTGACCGTTGTCAATAGCAACTGAGAAGGGAGAGAAAAACGATTTCTGGCGTTAATTAATCGGTCAATAATGGCGATGTTATAGGTTAGTAGTGGAAAAAGTTCATTAAGGTGGGAGTATCAACATGCTTGCCAACCTATAACCTATTTCGCGTAGTTTTATTTATGTTTTCTAGCTTTTATACAAAATTTAAAGAAAATCAGTATCGACTTGATATTCTATAGGTAATACTTGACATATTTAATAAATATCAAGGAATTTCATAACATAGTTTAGGAGAATTGTATAGCGAAAAATATCGGGTAAGATTTTTTTTAACATTATTATGTCATTGTCACTCATTGTTCTTTCACTATACAATTCTCTCAAAATTAGCAATGAAATAAATTGATATTTTTGCAATATATCAGATACCACCTAAATAATGTACCGACGATATTGATTTTCTTTAAATGTTAGTTATTAAAATAATAAACTAAAAAAAGCAACGCGAAATAGGTTGTAGGTTGGCAATAGATTAAATGACGTTGAGAATTCAACCTTAAAGAGAATATAACACCAAATATACAATACAGTGTGTGGTTGTTAGTGTGCAACATATGGGCATTTTTTTTTTATTACCGATTTCTCAGAAAATGTTATTCTTGATAAAAGTTGGTGCATGTTCGATAATCGTATTTGGTGCACTTGAAATGGTTGCAAGTCAAACGGCGTACAGGGTAGGCCAAAAATTATAAAACTTGTACAAGAATAAAGTACCCCTCTTTCAGAAAATTCAGCAAAATGTTATTAAGAAAAGTTGTTTAGAATTAAAAGTTATGCATAGATTCAAAAACATGACCTCCTAAAATAAAAAAAATATATTTTTTTAAAAAACAATAATTTCCCAAAAATTTTTTTTTATATTCACCATAAAGACTTTCATAAATTAATCAAAATCAAAGCAATTTCACATATCTTTGTTCAAATTCAAGCATATTTGTAAAATTTACCTGAATTTTTAATTTATTAAGGAATCACAAACTTCATGTTTGTTGCAACGATATTAAACACAACTTTAAAATATCCAAAAAATTATTTTTAAAAAGATAAAACATTAGTAATAATAATATGCAAATTAAAAAACTCTATAATTAAAAGTGCAAAATTTTTATTTTAAATATTTATTCAAAAACTTTATTCTTGTACAAGTTTTATATTTTTTGGCCCTGTATGCCGTTTGACTTGCAACCATTCCAAGTGCACCTAATATGATTATCGAACATGCACCAACTTTTATCAAGAATAAAATTTTCTGAGATATCACACTTAAACAACCACACTGTATATAAAATCACAAATAATAAAAATCATACATATAATATAATAACAATAACTCCATCGAAATTATTCAAAAAAAATATATAGAAAAACCATTTAGAAAAAAAAAAAAAAAATAATAATAATAATAATAATAATATACAGGGTGTCCCATAACTTATGGGCTTTAGAGTAACTGTAGATACTAGACATCAAACTAAGCCGATTAAGTCATATAAGTTTTTTCGGATTGTTACTCGTTCTAGAGATACAGGGTGTTGAAAGTTAAAGTTTATTATTATTATTATTAATATTATTATTTATTTAGTTAAAAGTTTAATAAAGTGTATTGAGGTCAACGGTGGTCACTTTCAACATTTACTAAAGTGAGCTTCTTGATTTGTTCCACTGTTTCGAATTTATTGCGTTGTGATAAATAAAATATTAATTTAATTATTTACTATGTTTTTTTATGCTTTGGGATGTTTAAAGGGAAATATCTCGAAAACCGTTAAAGATATTAAGATCAATCAAGTACACCTTTTTGACTCAGAAAATGCTCTTCTTTAAGAAACTTTAATTGAACAACACCTAATATCACAGGTAAGAAAAAAAATCATAGATTTATGAAGCCCAGTGTATGCAACTAGCGCCCTCTAGTGTGAAACTTAAAAATTTCTACAAATTCTTATTTCTTGTTCATAAAAACATAATACTGCCAACTTTCAATTTGATTCATTAAACGGTTTTAAAATTATGGCTTATTTTCGAGAATACACTTTTACTTTCAACACCCTGTATCTCTAGAACGAGTAACAATCCGAAAAAAACTTATATGACTTAATCGGCTTGGTTTGATGTCTAGTATCTACAGTTACTCTACGGCCCATAAGTTACGGGACACCCTGTATAATACGTTAAAGTTAGTTTAAAACATTTTTTTTAGTTTTTTTTTTAAAGATTGTCATACGGTTTTCACAGATATACGTCTTATTTATTCTTATTTTTGCTTAAGTTGAAAAAGACAAACCCTTGCGTTTAAAATTTTTGAGAAAAATGAAGTAAATTCTTGACCCAGCTAAATAGCGCCCTCTAGCTGTCGCAACGAAATCCAGACTTTGTTTTTTATTAAATTAATAAAACGAAATAATCTTACTTAGCCAGTTCAAATTTTTCAAATTCCGATAAGCCAAACCAAAGCTGTGGATATTTTTGCATAGCAATATTTGTCCCCTCCTACCCCTCTTAATCAAAAAGGTAGAGCAACAACTCAAAAACAAAAGTTATCCAGAAAGTTCATTAGATGGAAAAAATGCTACCTTTGATACATGTTTACTATGAGAATTTTTGAGAAAATCCCGCTTTGTGTTTGGTCACTGTAGTAGTAGCAACCAACCAAGAGACTTGAAAGGAATTTCTCTTAGTTCCTTTTGTGATAAATATTTTTTTTCCGCATGACTTACGGTTAAGGTTAGGTTAGGTTAGAGTGGCAGACCTCTGGCATTGACCAAACAGTCACACGTAGTCCTGTAGGACCGTTGTGGTACCACACGTGTTCCGCGGAACCTATCCGCATCAGCCTCCTGATGGTTAACGCGACGTGACGTAGATCGTAGAAGAATCTTGACAGCTCATTCAAACCAGCCACTGCTGTTAATAAACTTCGTAAGTCGACCCAGTTGCAGGCTGCTCACTTCCTCCAGATCATTAAAGAATGGTTCGCCCAGGGCATTGAACCTTCTTCTAGCGAGGCCGGGGCATTCACACAAGAAATGCTGAATACTTTCCTCCTCCTCTTCATCTCTGCAACTTCTACAGAAATCGTTAGTTGGTACTTGCATACGTTCAGCGTGTCTACCGAATAGGCAATGTCCGGTGACTACGGCAGTGATGTTTCTTAGGTCCTTCCGACCGCGTTGTAATAGCACTGCGGTTTTCCTGTCGTCAAGTAGGGGCCACAATTGCCTGGAGATGCTACAAGTTGCCAGCCCTGTCCATCTGCTTTGTGCAAGTTGTTTAGCTATTTGATCTATATCCTCTTTGACTGATCCCAGTGGTCTAGCCACAGTATTCTCTGCTAGTTCGGCAGACCTGCTTGCGCCCTCCCTGGCGAGCACATCAGCAGTCTCGTTGCCCTGTATTTTGCTATGTCCAGGAACCCAACACAGGGTGATTCGATGTTGAGCACCAAGTGTGCAGAGATTATTGCGACAGCGCCTTACTAATTTTGACTTAGTGCTGCTGGAGCAAATTGTCTTTATAGCTGCTTGACTGTCTATATAGATTGCTATAGACGCAGCTGCTTTCAAGCCAGGGTGATCCCGCAGGGTGTTGACTGCTTTATCCACTGCAAAAATTTCTGCCTGGAAAATGCTGCAGTAGTCAGGGGTCTGTACGACCTCTGTATTTGCATGTTCTCGGAGAAGATACCAGCTCCAACCCCGACGTCCATTTTTGAACCGTCAGTGAAGATCGAGTGATCCGCCTCCATTATTACTTGATTGCCTTCCCACTCCTCCCTACCCGGAATGAGCATAGAAAAGCCCATTCCAAAGTCTGGCAGCGAAACAGTGTAATCGGTCGGCTCTCGCAGATTTTGGCCTGGATATATCCTTAGTATGCTACTGTGTCCGTAGTTGGTGCTGGTCCAGCATTTCGACTCTTTCAGTCGCAGAGCACTTTTTGCAGCCACACTTTTTCCGTAAATATCCATGGGTATCAGATGCAGCATCACTTCCAGTGCCGCCGTCGGTGCTGAGTGAAGGGCACCGGTCACTCCTAAACAAGCTGCCCGTTGTACCTTTGTTAGTTTCTTCATGTTTATTGCTTTTTCCAAAGCAGTCCACCAGACCATGACCCCGTAGGTTAGTATAGGTCTTACAATGGCTGTATAAATCCAGTGAACTATGTGGGGTTTCAATCCCCATTTCTTACCAATAGCTTTTTTGCAGGCATAGAACGCAACTGACGCCTTTTTAACTCGTTCTTGTATGTTCGTGCCCCAGTTAAGCTTAGAGTCTAGTATCAATCCTAGATACTTTGCCTTTTCTTTCAGCACTAAAGTACTGTTGTCTAGGACTGGGAGCCTGAAGTTCTCAATCACCCTTCTGCGTGTGAATAGAACTAGCTCCGTTTTTTCTTGGTTGATTCTCAAAACCGACTTACGGTTAACGGTTTCCAAGATAAGGCAGGTTTCCCATTTTAGTTGTACACCCGATATAAAAGAAGTTAAATTATAAAAAATATAGGTAAAATATTTGATTCTAAAAGTTACATTTTTCCCTTCTGCGAGGTATTGTTACCATATTAATGTTTTAAGGTTAACTGAAGAAAAGAACAACCTGATCAACACAATCGAAAAGGAAAAACAAGAATACGAAAGCCAAATACAAACGTTACGAGAAAGCGCCAAAAAGGGACTGTTCACATTGGAAAAGCAAATATCGGATAGACTTGCCCACAGTTTCGAAAACAAGGAAAAGACACTGAAAGAGGAATTCGAAAAAAGGATAACAGACATCTCAAAAAATAATAACACTCTTAAAGAAGTACACTTACAGCTAGTAGAGAAGGACGACCTTATCAAAACGATTTCAAACGAATTAGAGGAAGTGAGTGGGAAGTTGGTACTAAAGGAAAATCAGTATAGGAAGTTGGAGGAAAACCACTTGGAGCTGATTGAGGAGAGCAATCAGTTGAGGGGGCGTGTGAGTGATTTGGAGAGGCAAATTGCGGACGTCGGGAATGAAAATAGTAAGGAGTACGAGGAGAAGATTGGCCGGCTAAAGGTAAGGTAATATCCCAGTAATAAGTTTGCCAAAGTGTTCGACAAATGTCTTAAAGATAGAATCTTGAATTACTTTGTTTTTTCGCATTTTATACAGTAATGCACTAGATTAATGACCTCAAAATCGTACAGTAATGGGTCACTTTACAGCATAGCAACCATTACAGCATAGCAACCATTACTGCATAAAATGTCAATGTCATTCAAAACACAATTTTACAAGAAAGAAATTCGTTTATTTTAAATCTTATTACAATAAATATTAAAAGAACAATTATTTAAGTTAGAAAAGGATGCAACTGTTGACCTCGCCGTATTAAGTAGTTGTTGCTGAACATTTTTTTCATTCATCACAATTCCTATGGGGACTTCTTGGGGTAGTCCCGGTTGGACATTTTTGAATACCCTTTGAGAATTTTTCATTTTATTTTCAATGCTTTCTTCCACGTATCCTTCAGCTACGCTTGTGGACCGCCATCCCCATGCCGTTTGAGATCCTGAATATCAGCGCCATTGTCAGCAAGAAAAGTTGCAGATGTTCTTCTTAAACAATGACCGGTGTAGCTTGAAGCATCAGGAAGTTTTAGATATTCCGCAAGTTTTTGTGGGATTTTTGCGAAAGTGTTGATGCCAACTGGCTGTACTGTACATTTGCCATGACGATCAAACAGGAAAAATCGATTGTGCCTTACTGTTTTGGGTCTTAACAGTAAGTACTTGTGGTAAATTTTATACCCATTGCCGTCTGATCCTACGGTAAATACACGTTTTTTCTTTGTTTTGGTATCATGTAACGTTACTATTTGCATTGTTCCTGAATCCTCTATATCTTTAGATGTTAAACTGCATAGTTCTTCACGCCGACATGCGCCATTCAGCCCAAAAATCAATACCACTTTCATTAACAGAAACGTGTCGTCTGGAGCTTCCTTCAAAAACTTCGTGACGTTTTCCATGGTCAAAACTTTTGATTTTTTAGGTTCATATTTGTCGTTTTGACGTTTCAAAAAAGCGATTAACTTTTTATATTGTAAAATATCCGTATTTTCACTGATAGGTATTGTGCTTTTGATCATAGAGTACGTAGACCATAAACTGGAAGCTTTGAGGACTTTTGCCTAAAACAAATAACAAAATTAGTACCTATATACCACACTTTAACCATATTAAATAGCTTACCTTCTTGTAAAAGTATGCCAGCATAAAATTTTCGTCAATGCCTTTAAAATTCTTGGTGTTTCTCCACTCGCAGAACATATTAGATGCTTTCTCGTATCTTTCCTTGGATTTTACTGGAAGCAAACTTGAAGAAGCTTTGCGGGCCGCATTCAGGATATCTTCCAAGTTCAATCAATCAACAAAATCTTTATTAATGCATCATATTTTGTATACATCAAGAATTTTAACTTGCATAATATATTATAAATATGTAAGGTATAGATATAATATTTATGTGTGTGGTTGTCCGTAGGTCAGGTCAGTTGTGTAAACTGTCTCTACCCAGGACACGGCACTGGCGGACGCTAGCGGGGTTGGTGTTAGCCCTAGGTTAAATTTCTTGACTTATCATTATGTTCTCGGTTTGGCCGGTTCCGTGACTTCTCTACCGCCATAAGGGAATTTATTTTATTCATCACTGAATTTAAGGGGTATGTAGCGCTGTTTTTGTGTGAAATTTTTATAAGTAACTATTTACTGGAAAGACATTATTGAAAAAACCAGCTTGATTTTCGTCAGGTACAGTAGCGCAAACGTTTTGCCAATTGGCTTGAAATAGGAGGTGTATCTGTAACTGATTGGGCGGAGCTTAAACTCCGTGCCAATTTCGTGGACGCCGCGTTACTTTTGTTGAATTATGCTTTATTTTATTGGAAATAAAGGGGTAGTCTTGAGTATATTGGTTTGTGGGGTACGTTGACATTATGTCTTATTTGTAATAGATTTTGCGTTATGTTTGTCTGTTGGGGTTGCGTCATAAAGAATTTAGTGGATATGTCCTGTACATAGTCAAAAATGTAGGGTGTTTGTGTAGCCTGGTGCAGGTGACGGATTGGTGCATAGTTTGTTTCCCTTAGAACTTGTCTTAACACTTTATTTTGAAGTCGTTGAATTTTCTTGAAGTGCCAATCCGCCATACTACACCAGACTGGTGCTGCGTAGGTCAATGTCGGTTTAATTATTTGGTTGTATATTGTCAGTTTATTGTACGGTGCTAATGGTGAATTTCTGTTTAATAGTCTATTTAGTATGTGCGTCGTTGCAATAAATTTTGATGTAATTTTGTTCGTATTATGTTTAAATCGTAATGTATTGTCAAGAACTACCCCTAAATATTTTAATGTCTGTGTTGGTATTATTTCTTTCCCGTTGATTATAATGTTTTCATTTATTTTGTTGTTTGTCATTTTTCTGGTTAAAATTAAGCATTCACATTTATTTTCATTTATTTCGAGTTTCCACTTCTTGTACCAGGGTAGTAGTAAATGTAAGTGGTTTGAAATTAACTGTCTTGCAGCGTTTGCATAATAAGAACTGGCATATAGTAACACGTCGTCCACAAAAATAGCTAAGTTTGTGTTGGGAAAAAATGGAATGTCGGCAGTATATAAATTAAATAGGGGAGCTGCTAAATTTGTACCCTGCTGAAGGCCGGCATGCAAAGTCACCGGTTCAGAGAAATCACCTTCTATTCTTACCTTTAAAGTTCGATTTGTTATGTAAGAATAAATTAGAGAAATTATATGAAGTGGAAAGTTGTGAAATTTTATTAATTTGAAGATTAGCCCATTATACCAAACATTGTCGAACGCCTGCCTTATGTCTAAAGACAGGAGTACCGTTGATTGTTGTTGGTTAAATTTTTGAATGGCGTGTTGCGCAACATGCGCAACCAACAGCACGGCACCCCTGCCAGTTCTAAAACCGAATTGCTGTTCTGGAATGTTCTGGTCTAATCGGCCGATCTTCATTCTTTTAAAAATGATTTTCTCAGCTATTTTTCCGAGTGAACTTAGGAGAGCTATTGGCCTGTATGATTCTGGTTGATTTTTCGGTTTCCCGGGTTTTAAAATCGGTATTATGATAGCTCTCTTCCATCCACTCGGAAAGTGTTGCAATAAAAACATTGCGTTAATAATATAAGTTAATTGAACTATTGTTTTTCGTGGTAAATTTTTAATTAGAATGTTGGTGATCTCGTCTTCCCCTGGTGCTTTTTTATTTATCAGCTCCTCTATTACCCTCTTGATCTCAGTCGGGTTTGTAAAAAGTTTTTGTCTTATAGTTGGTGGAATTGGGTATTTGTTTTTTGTGAATTTATTTGCTAAGTCAGTTATTTCATTTTGTTCGTTAGTAGTGTTTGGTTTCCCCGCACATATTTGTCCATAGTGGTCCGCTAATGTCTGAGCTTTTTCTTTGTTTGTTTGTGGGTATTGTGTAAAGTTTGGTATTTTTGTCTCTGTCTTTTTTGTTTGTGCTATTAATTTCCAAAGAGAGTTGTCAGTTGTTGATAGGTTTGTTATAATATTCGTCCATGTTTTATTTTTATGTTGTTTGATTTTTATTTTTATTTCATTTATTAATTGTCTCATGTCTATGTAGTCTTGTATTGTCCTTTGTCTTTGCCATCTTTTCCTAATAGCATTTTTAAATTTTATTAGGTTAATAATGTCTTGTGGTAGTTTAGTTTCGTTTTTATGGATTTGTACCTTTTTTGCTACTTTGTTTCTGGCGTTTTTAATGTTGTTTGTCAGTATGTCTACTTCGTTTTCTAATTGTTGTGTCGTTGTTATGTCATTATTTATCTTTGTATTTTGGTTTAATAGTTGTCTGTAGTAGTTCCAATTTACATTGCTATATGTCCATGTTGTTTGTTTGGTGTCACTTTGTATGTTTGTTTCCCAGTTTAGTAGTACAGGTAGATGGTCAGATGAAAGTTCATTTAGTACTATTGCTTCTGGTAGGTCTGGTATATTTTTATACAAAAAAATGTCAAGGTATAATGGTTGGTAGTTTGGGTTATAATAAGTTGGTTTGGGTGGTAAAATAATTTGTACGTCGTAGTTATTTAAATAGTTCATTATCGTTCGTCCTTGTCTGTTTGTTATGTGTGCTTTCATTGTAGTGTGTGTTGCATTTAAGTCTCCAAATATTAGTGTTTTGTTCGCTTGATTCATAATTAGGTTAAGGTCATTGTCAGTATAGTGTAGGTTAGGGGGTGCATAGCAACTACTAATCACTGTTCCATTTTTTAATTTTATTGAGACGTGTTCAATACGTGAGTTTGTATTGTTTACTTTTTTATGTGGTATGGAGTTTTTAATTAGTAGTGCTACACCCCCCCCTCTAGCGTTTCTGTCAGTCCTGTATATTTGGTAGTTTCTAAATTTGGTTTTGATCAAGGGGGTTAGTTTAGTCTCAGTTACAGACATTATTCCTATTTTATTTTTAGTAAGAAAGAATTTTAATTCGTCTTGTTTGTTTCTTAGTCCGTTAGAGTTCCAAGTTGCTATTCTCAGAGAGCTAAGAAAGACTATATTTGGTAGTTATTTAAGTTTCCCATAAGGGTCATCATCAACGATACTCGCTCTTCTTGATTTCTAGTCTTTCTTAGCTCTCTGGAGCAGTCATTTAGAAAACGTATGAATTCATTTATGTTGATCAGACTATTAAATTCCCTCATAGCGGTAAATAAGTCACTTGCCTGTGCCATTCCGTGCTCATTCTGATTTGTCAAGTGGGTGTCGCTTTGTGGGCTGGTCCTGGGTAGAGTTGCAGTCTGTTGTCTGGTGTTGGTCCGTGGTAGATTTGGGTATGTCTGTTCGTAGTCCGTTTCTTGGGGGTTTCTTTCATCCTGTTGGGGGTAGTCTACTACGCTACTTGCACTAGCGTTCGTTGGGCCACTTGCCCTGGCCGTTTGCGTCCATGGGTTGTTCTTTGGTGGAGGTGCAGGCTTGTATTGTTTGATCTGTTTAGGTTTGTTATTTGCTATTTGCTGTGCTTTGTAAATATAGACATCACACGTCGGGGATGTAGCTTTATGATCCTTATTGCAGTTAACACATTTTATTGAGTTATCCGCGTGACACTGCGACGTAGGGTGCTGCCCTGCACAGCGAAGGCATCTTTGGTGTCTGTGGCAGTTGGTAGTGGCATGTCCCCACTGCCCGCATTTTTTGCATTGTATTAAAAGAGTGGTTTGTTTTCTTCTTTCCCATGTTATACGGACATAACTTAAATATTTGATTTTCTCCAAGTGCTGAATTTTAGTATTTGTGTCGGTGGTTACCATATATAGAGTTCTATATTGTGTCTTCATAATATACACTTGTTTGACTTTGATGTTATGTTGCTGTGTGAGTTCATTTTTTATTTCTTCGGTTTCTGGTACGTGGTCTAACCCTTTTATAATGAATGACGTCTGACGCGCTGTATCAACTTACGAAGGAGGTGGCTGATACGTTGGAGAGCAATAAAAAATGCATTCCCGTGTTTCTAGACTTGGCCAATGCATTTGACACGGTGCCTCATGACCTGCTTTTGGAGAAATTACATAAGCATGGTGTTAGGGGGCCGCGTTGGATATCTTCCAAAGCTATCTGAGAGATAGAAAACAATTTGTTAAAATTGATAATACCTTGAGTGATCCCTTGGATGTTAAAATATGCGTACCACAAGGCATCGTTCGTGGCCCAATTATTTTAATTTTGTATATAAAATACTTAAACAAAATTAAATTTAAATAATGGATCCATACTGATGACACAGCTGCTATTTTTTCTGGGAAAACCTGGCACGAGGTAAAATATAATACAATGATCGGAATTTATAAAATAAAGATTGGCTTGATACTTTTAAACTATCCCAAAACAAATTATATCGCCCTTCCCTAAGTGAAGGTACTCGTCCCGATTTTGAACATATTAAAATTGATAATTAAGATGATTTAATCAAGGAAGTTCCATCGACAAGGTACTTATGGATCATTGTTGCTAAACACCTAAAATGGGACCAAAAAGTTTGAGAAAACTAATTTATAAATTGAAAAAATAGTCCATGCTTAAAGTGGAGTTGAAAGTATGAAAAGGAAAGAAAAAAACTAAAAGTCTTCCTCCATAAAATGTATTAGAACAAAGATGTTCAGAGGTCACTACATGTTTCGAACGTAGAAACGTTCATCATCATAAATAAGAATCATCTTAATAATATTGAAACTATTCAAAAATACATTTTAAAAATTATTTACGAAAAAGACCACCAATATTCTTGTGATTTACTATTTAAAGATAGCAAAAAAAAATGGATATTAAACAAATATTTTCTTACAACATGTTAATATATATTTTTGATATGCTAATGCTACCGCAGTCAATTAAAATAATTAAATCATTAAATAATAATTATAGAAATAAAATTAAAAATTGGATATTATCTAATCCAAGAGATATATTCAAGAACGTCATTAATAAATAATAAATATACCAAGCTATAAGGAATAAAATGAATAAATATATATATTTTATACATACGTATACTATTGTGATATAAAATATATCAATAAAATATTGTCATGTTCGTTTATATTATAATCTAGTTGTGCCTGAATTATGAAATATATTCTTGACAAAAATATTATATTATTTAACTCAAAACAAGTATTTTACTTCTGAGTTCTGAATTGATAGTTTATACAAAAAAAATATATTTAGCATTAAATGTCAAAAAAATATTTGAATACATTTTTATTATTATTATTATTATTATTATCAGGAGACAGCAAAATTGTATTTCTGATGGTTTTAGCAGAGCTTCACTTTCGTTTCAACACGTGACATGTCTTATTTTGTAAAAATGTTTACATTTTTGGGTCATTTTATGAAATTAAAATTAATTTCTTGTGGGGTTACTGAATTTTAATGCTCAGTGCCCCAAGCCCCCATTTTTTTTTTAAAGGATCTTTTCATTCTGACGACATGATTCTTTCTTAATACCTTATATTAAAATATTTCTATACATAACAAGTTTTATGTTTTACAATGTCCTACAGACATAATTATAAAAAAAACCTTTTGACATCCTCTTTTTAGAAGTGCTTTTTCTGCTTCCCTTTCTTATTTGGTTGTTTTAGATACTTTTAACTAACGTTTTTACATACTCAGTAACTTATTTCTATTTTTCTTCACATTATGTTATTTCGACACCAATTTTTGATTCCATTAAAGCTTCATTAAGGATTTATACCATTTATCATTTTCTCTTCTGCTAAAACCACCAGCAATACAATTTTTCTGTCTCCTGATGATGAACGTTTCTACGTTCGAAACATATGTAGAGACCTCTGAACATTTTTGTTCTAATAAATTTTGTAGAGGAAGACTTTTAGTTTTTTTTCCTTTTCATAATTTATAAATTTTATATCCTAAGAGAAATCTGGAGTAAGAAACTTCTAATTGCAGTTTATAAAGCTATTGTCGAGTCCTTAATAAGGTATTTTTCAATTTATATGGACGTATTTTTAAATTTTTAATATGCTCGTTCTGGGTCAACAAAAATAGCCCCCCCTTAGCGGAAGCATTTACAAATACAAATGTATTTGAAGGAACAATCGAAAAAAGCGATAAGTATTTTATATTTAACTACCCTTATGAAATATCGCTAATTATAGTTAATGTCATAATTCCAAAATATACAGATTTCCAAGGTCTCAATCGATCAATCCTCAATCAACACCTAAGTAAATTCCATAATTATTATAAAATGTACACCGATGGCTCAAAAAGTCTGAATGGAGTGGGCAGTGCTTTTATCATTCCCGAATGTGACAACACGTAAATACAAATGCGAGGACAAGGCATCCATATTTACAGCATTATAAAAGCCTTAGAATACGTAGTAAATCATAAATTATTCCAAAATATAGTAATTTTATCCGACTCTCAATCAGTACTAAAAGCAGTAAAAAATACATACCATTACAAAAATCTACTTATTGCAAAAATTTTAAACATTAGAAACAACCTGTATTCAAAAAATGTCCAAATAGTATTTCTATGGGTTAAAGGACACACAGGATTAAAAGGCAATGAAGAAGTTGACAGGGCGGCAAAACGAGCAGCGGAAGATGGAATAATTATGAGGGTAATTCCCGCAAGCGATCTGTTCCCGTTTATAAAAACAAGATTAAGAACAACATGGCAGAATATTTATCACAATTATACAATAAACAATAAAAATAACTATACATCCATAAACCCTAATCTCCCAACTAAACCCATAATAAAAAGGTTACATCTATCAAGACACTGCGTTACCTCATATTTTAGATATGTTACTGACCATGGCAACATTAATAAACACCTACACAAACTAAAATTAAGTGAAACTCCTGTATGCAACTGCGACAATCAATCTTTAGATGATCTAGACCACAAAATGTTTGGTTGCGGCCTTAACAGAAATGCAACCAAATTTCTTTACTCAGAACTGGCCCAACATAGTTTACTGCCCCCAAACTGTACCTCATTCATGGTCAACGCCAATATAAATCCAACGATAGAGTCAATATTTATAAAATATCTGAAACTGACCGACTTTAAAATATAATAAATCTAAAACTCCTTATCCTCCATAATTATCCTAATTTAACCATATGTGTTTTCCCATTTTTAGTGGCCTTTACTGTCCTATGTATAAATTCAAGTCGCCCTGATAGGCCCCAGTGGCTTGAAACGAGTGTCCCTGTACAGATCCCTATGTTACATACCTATATCCCTATCATTAAATTGTAAAAAACTATTTAATCTATAATTTATTTAATTAATATACTCTGCGGTGGCTAAATGAGCTATGCTCAAGGCCAAAAAAAAATTTTTAATTGCTTAATTATTTTAGGCAAACATAAAGACTCTGCAAGAAGAAATCGGCGACTTAAAGCGAATATGTCACGAAAGAGACGATGACAACGTGCAGCTCAACAAAGACACATTAAAACTCGAGACCGAAAATGCCGAGTTGTTACATACTGTTAGGTGAGTAAGAGGAGTCATATGTCAACATTTAAAACTTGTTCGGGGGTCTTAACGGTTTATTAGCATATTGGCTTGCAAAAATACAGCTTTAATTTTATTTACAATTGAAGCATCGAACTCAATAGATTAAAAGTTATGGCGCTATTCGTTGGTGAAAGATAGAAATACATTCGACATTCACTAAACTAACCAATGGAAAACGCTATAAACAACCCTGACGACATACAAGAGTTTCAACCGCCCAAATATTTTAGCTACGAGCCAATCAAGCGGCAAACGGTGTACCTGCGCATGTTTCGCGTTCAATGCTGCGTTGCCATGTTATAATTTACGTTCGTGGCGTAGTCCAAATGCCATGTGTTTTTAAATAGAAAAATCTGGATTAGTCCTCAGTGAGCGTAAGGTTTGACAACCTACTGTACCATAATTAAAATAGATAAATTAATAATATTAAATTTATAATAAAAAATTATGATAAACAAAATGTTTGGTTTTGGAAATAGGACAGTTAATTAACCTAAAGTGGTTTATTCTACTCAACGTTCAACTTAAATAATAAACACCAAGAAAATTTAGTCTCTGAAACCTGACGCGTGTGCTTGCTACGGCCCACTGCTGAACTAGAAACTTTTAGGGAGAAACCAGTATCAACTGTTAATGTCATATGTCGGTGTCAATTGTCAAAACGCTTTGTTTTCAATGAAACTGTCCACTTTTGGACTGACGTAAGTTGGGTTAGATGTCACATTTAAGCCTCAGGAATTTGTGGTATGTAGCATTTTTTTTTCGCACGTTTTAGAGACACCCTGTATATTTTCCAAGTTACTGAACCTAAGTAGGTACTTGGTATGTTTATACATAAAAAATTAATTTTATAATTCATGTATCAAAAACTGTTAGAGATAGCCATATTAAATACATAGATGTCAAATGAGTGAGTCGGGAGGAACGGACCAAATTTCAGGAACGTAATATACACGCAAAAACAATTTCAAAAAACCCATATGTTCTTATTCGATAATCATTTGTTTTCAAGTTATAGCGTAATACCAAATAAAGAAAAGTTCATAATATATTAACGGTTTCCTAATCATAGCGTTCTTTTAATAAATGTTAAGAAATACCGCCATTGACTTCTAAACATTTTCTGCTTCGTCTACGAAGATCGTTGCTCTTTTAATTGCTTCATGTCTTTCTTCTTTAAAATTGGCTGCAGTATTTCTAATACGTCGAATTTGTGCATTCCGAGTGTCCATTTTTACTTTGTACACTTCATTTTTAAGCCAGCCCCATAAACAGTAATCTGGTGCTGTGAGGTCTGGAGATCTTGGAGGCCAATTAACAGGACCACCGCGACCAATCCAACGCCCTGGAAATGTTTTGTCTAAATGTTGCTTGACCTGACGAGCAAAATTTGCAGGAGCTCCATCGTGCTGGTAATACATTTGCCTTCTGATATTTAAAGAAACATCCTCTAGTAGTCCTTGTAGCTCATGTTGTCAAAAATTTAGGTAGTTGTCTCCTGTGAGGCGATTCTCCAAAATGAAAGGGCCAATTAAATAGCTATCGCGCATACCACACCACACGTTAACCGAAAACTTATGTTGAAAATTACTTTCAACTGTTGAGTGGGGATTTTCGATTGACCATACATGAGAGTTACGAGTATTATTAATACCGTCACGGGTAAATGTTGCTTCATCTGTAAAAAGTATACGCGATACAACACGATGATTATTTATCCACCGACAAAATTCAATACGTTTAGCATTATCCTAAGGTTTTAGGTGCTGTACTCTCTGTACGTGGTATGGATATAAGCCTTGCTCGTGGAGTGTGTTTAATACTCTTTTTTGTGTAATGCCCAATTAAGTACCAATTCTTCGTGAGCTGGTCGTTGCATTTTCTTCTACTAAATCCAGAATATTTTCTACTTCTATTAAACCTTGTCGAGTAGCTCGTTCAGATGTAATGTTGGCACTGGGAAGCTTACTATTCTCGCACAAATTGTTAAAAACTTTGATAAATACGTTTCTAGTCGGTTGTCTGTAATGTGGATACCGTTGACGATATTCTTCAACAGCAGCTGTAGCACTTCCATTACAGAAACCATAAATAAACACCATATTTGCATATTCAAAATGTGTATTTGGCATTTTGTAACACTTTAATTACTCAAACTTGAAAATAAACGTTTAATTACTGCCACAATACACAGACACATTGTCAAGACAACATAGATGTCAAATAGTTTAGAGTCTTGAGCATGGCATACTCTAATTACGTGAAAATTTTGATAAAAGTGGAACGTAGAAAAAAAATTTATATTGCGCTATAACTTGAAAACAAATTAATATGGGATAAGAACATACGGGTTTTTTTACATTGTTTTCGCGTGTATAACACACTCCTGAAATTTGGTCCGTTCCTCCCGACTCAACCTGTAGATTATTATTAACAAAAGTTAGGTTTTAATAAGGTATTCAAAAAAGCTAAAATACACATGGTATTCTATTTGAAATACCAAAGTTGGGCATAACTTCCGGTATAACCGGAAGTGATTCAGATTCAGAAATATAATATTTTAAAAGTTCAAAGTAAATTATGCCTGTTATCAAATTTTAAAAATGATAATTTTACTCGTTTCCGTGATCTTCTAAGAGGCCACTCAACGTGAATCACCCTTTATATCGGCGAGGCAAATGCCGGGCTTTTTTTTTCTAATAAATTTAATCGGTCTCGTACATCAAATATTTTAAATATTTTTCAGATTAGATGAGGAAAGACAAATATCCACGGAACTCGAAACGACGGAATCGAACCTGCTAGAACTCAAAGTTCAAGCGTTGGAGGAAGAAAAGAAATCGCTTCTGAACAGTTTCGAAGTGGAGAGAAAATTGTTCAATCAGTTGTTGGACGAACATAAGGAATTGAAGATCAAGGACATTAGAATGGGTGAATTGGAAGATAGGAATAGAAAGTTGGACGAAAAAGTCGTTCGGATCAAGGGGTATTTGAAGGAAAAGGAGAGAAAGATTGTTGAATTAAATAAAGTAAGTGTAGAAATGAGGGCAAAAAGGAAGAATTTTTTTTAATGCAAATGCTTACACTGACACAATTTGAAGCAAACTTAGCATCGAGTATATATTCCGTGCGAGCAAAAATTATTTGCATCAAAGAGGGTTTGGATTAAAAAACGTAGGGCTTGGTTTAGATCACAATGATATAGGGACGATATATCTAACCAAATCTAGGTTAAAATTTTGTCAAATTCATATTATGACATGATATGCCAAACTAATGAGTAATAAAATAAGTAGACAAATACAAATTTATTTTTGTTGTTTAAAAAATTAACAAAGTAAGAATATACAGAAAGAAAAAGAAAAATAATTACATAAATTGCTGAAATTGGCCACCGCCATGCTCCAAGCATAAATTCACACATCTCTTTATATTTTCGAAAGTGTTGACCAGCATCTCTGGAGAAATGTTATTACATTCTTGGATAATCCTTTCTTGTAATTGTTCAAAATTTTTTCTAATAAATTATTTCTTTCCAATAAATTTTGGGTAATTCCTGCGTCTTTCAAAATCTGCGGCTTGTATTTCTTGGAATACTTGCACTTCATAAGGAAATAAATTTAGCTGCTTCTTAAGAATAGTCCTGCATGTTCCATAAGATCTTCCCACTTCTTGGGACAGGCATCTTATACAATTTGTTGGCGTATTTTGCATTATTCCACGAACGTTTCCAACAAGTTCTTCTGTTCTTACAGATGGTCTTCCTGCTCCTTTTTTGTGTTGTATAGAACCTGTTTCCCTAAACACAGTCACGGTTCTTTTCAGGCAATGATAAAAATCCCCAACAATAAAAGCAACGTTAGGAAAATGTTCGTGAAAATCGTCCATGCACAAACCCGGATTGTATTGCCACTCACCATTTACTCTTACCCCGTTTCGAAAATACTCTTCAACCATGAATGTTTTGTGCTGTTCCGTAAAGCCCAACGAGGATATTATGTCCGGTATAAAACTGAAACTAACTTTTTCTCCACTAAATTCTAACTCTGGGAAATTTTTAATCCTCTTGTTCTCGCCACCTTAGACATTCTGAACACAAATTTGAAATTAGTAATTTCACACTAAAAATACTGAAATCTTTCGACAAACTTAAACAGAAGTATGTATTACAAATGGATATAAATACAGTTTGTTAAGCAGGTAATTATAACGCATTATATATTAAGTGACAATAAACAACCCCTAACAATATCAGGGCCGTCGAGAGCCAGGTCAGGCCCGGGGGCTGTGCGGCATCCCGGGCCCACTCCGAGGGCTGCCAGATTTAAAATATTAAAAAGCGGGAGGTAGGGTCCTAGCCAGTGGCGGCTTGTGACTTTTCAACTTGGGGGCGCACTAAAAGCTCGTTGCAGGCGAATTTTTTTTAAGACCACGCCCAAATTTGGTCAATAATTTTTAATAAAGATTTTAATTATAAAGTGATAATATTTTTCATTAGTGGGTTCATTGTCTAAAGGTAAATTTCAGCAAACTTATCAATAACAATAAAGTCCCTAGATTTACACTTTGTGTTCTGTGTCAAGTTAATTTCGAGTTTAGGTCTTCCCCCCATTTTAATTTCAATTTTTTGCTCAATATTTAATGAGCTAAAATTGTTTCTCAAATATGTATTCCACATTCGCAGTCGTTTTGGCATTAAAACTGTTCATTTTTATTAAAATAAGTATTTACTACCCCAAAATAATAACAAAAATATAATTTTTAAATAAGAAACCCATTGTTGATCAATTCTAAAATGTACAAAATTTTCGGGTAGGTTCTCCAAAAAAGATGAAAGTTTTATAAATTCTTCGAATAATAAATCGGTGTTAATACAAATATTGGGCCGGACGGGCGAGGACAAAATGTATCGATATTTGATACTTAGAACATTAATTATTCGCCAACTCGCCTAACAATTTACATACCTATGTAATTTTTTGTCAACAGAGATTTTATATATTTTTTTTAAATTTTTCATATTTTTTTAAGTGCGCAGCCCGAGCACGGGCCCTTAAAATACACGTGGGCCCGGGAAATTTGCCCCCCCCCCCTCTTGTCAGCCCTGAACAATATACCTGCAAACCCCGGAAACCCCCAATAAATACCTTGTATATAACCGAAATGTAAATATAATTATTATAATCTTTAAATTGGAAAATCCCTGAAATAAGTACCGACCTGGACATTTTACGTTTTAAATTTTTTGATAAAGCCGAAAACATGAAAATATGCTCTTAAAGTAATAATTTATGAAAGACGTGCATTTTATTATAGAATTGACAAAAATGTGCAGAAAATGCAAAAACTCGAGCGTATTTTAATTATTGTAACTAAAAGGGTCAACCTTAGGACATACTTTTTTTTAATCTACATTAATTCTACAACAAAATTAAATTTAAAAGGTAAAATAAAATTGTCTGTTGATAATACTACTATTGTATATTTTCTTGAAAACTATGCTCAAATTCATAATAACATTAACCACGACCTAAATATAATAAGTAAATGGCTTGAAATTAATAAATTATCATTAAATTTTAATAAATCATCTTTTATGTTTATAAGTAAATCAAAATTAAAAAATAATATTTCTTCACTCTCTTTTAATAATCATATAATTAAATATAGTAATTAGGGCTGCACCGAGTACCGAGTAGTTCGGTGCTCGGCCAGAATTTTCACCGAGTAATGAGTACTCGGTGCTCGGTCTTATATTCATTACTTGGCCGAGTATAGTAGAATATTAGAAGCAATCCTTTTCGGCATGTCAAAAACAGTAAGAAATCCTCCTGTACCATTAAGGATAGCGGAAAACTTTTGACAAAGCTTATTAAGGGTTAAGAGATGCTTCTTTTAAAATTAATTCCGTCTATACTATACAGGGTGCTCCAAAAAACCGGAACGGTAAAATTTTTCCATTTTTTAAATAGAACACCCTGTGTTTTTTAAATTTTCAGATTCTACATAAAATTATAATTATTTTTTATTAAATGCATTTTTAGTCCATACTTAATAGTTTTCGAGATGTTGACCTTTTGAAAAATATCATTACTCGGCAGCCGAGTACTAGGTACTCGGTCAATACCATCAGCCGAGTACTCGGTACTCGGTTAAGTTAAAAAACAGGGCTCGGTGCAGCCCTAATACTAATACAATTAAATTTTTATGTTTATAATATACAGTGTCCGCAAGAAAGTCCGCATCAAATGGGATTTTTTTTTATTAGTAGGTATAGGTAAAAATTGAAAAAGCAGTTAGTTTTTGCTTACCTAAAAACCAAAAATGACGTATACTGAAGCAGCCGCACGACTTGCGTTACCTGTCAAATTTTACATTTTTAATAAAATATCTTCAAAAATGCCCTTATTTATAAAAATATCGAAAAACTTTATTCGAGAAAGTTGTTTATTTAGGCATATTTAACCTCTGTAAGAAATTTTGATAGTCTAATACAATTTTAATTTTTTGCCAGATTCTTGAAAATTTTAATTAACCCTCGTAGATTAACTTTTATACATCGATGTAAAACCATTTGCCTTTACTTTATTTGTAATCTTAATGCAATTTTGTGTAAAATTTTTGTTTCCAATTATTTATTATACTTCAAAAACTGAAATTGTTATTGACCAGTATGTAATGTTTGATGAAAAGTTTATCCAATTACATCAGTTTTGTCAAAACCGACGTTTCTTATTTTTCTTAAGTTAGTAAACAGATGTACAAATAGAAAATATTAGGAAGCTTTCGTTGAAATTTTACTTAATTAATATTGGATCAAAAAGAAACTATTAATCGCTCGAAACATTTTATTCAACAAAAATATAGTTAAATATAATTAATTTAATTTAATATTAATTAAGTAAAATTTCCACAAAAGCTTTATAATATTTTCTTTTTGTACATCTGTTTAATAACTTAAGAAAAATGAGAAACGTCGGTTTTGACAAAACTGATGTAATTAGATAAACTTTGCATCAAACATTACATACTGATCAATAACAATTTCAGTTTTTGAAGCAAAATAAATAATTGGAAACAAAAATTTTACACAAAATTGCATTAAGATTACAAATGAAGTAAAGGTAAATGGTTTTACATCGATTTATAAAAGTTAATCTACGAGGGTTGATCAAAATTTTCAAGAATCTGGCAAAAAATAAAAATTGTATTAGACTGTCAAAATTTCGTACAGAGGTTAAAAATGCCTAAATAAACAACTTTCTCGAATAAAGTTTTTCGATATTTTTATAAATAAGGGCATTTTTGAAGATATTTTATTAAAAATGTCAAATTTGACAGGTAACGCAAGTCGTGCGGCTGCTTCAGTATACGTCATTTTTGGTTTTTAGGTAAGCAAAAACTAACTGCTTTTTCAATTTTTACCTATACCTAATAATTAAAAAAAATCCCATTTGATGCGGACTTTCTTGCGGACACTGTATTGATGAAAATTTAAGTTAGAAAAAACATATTGAATATTTAAGACGTTAGATCTCACCAATAATTGGCATTTTGTTTAAAGCCAAAAATTATATATCATTAAAATATTTTAAAAATATATATTATTCTTTGGTATATTCAAAATTACAGTACCTATATGATTTCAATTTGGGGATCAGCGAATTTAACAACAATTCAGCCAAAAAAAAACTACAAAACAAAATAACTAAATGCATGCATAAACTTCCTTTTTTAGAACCAAACGGATATTTAAATTTAATTTTAATTAAAACTATGCATTCTAACACACTATATTATTATTAAAGAAAAACAATCAAATATAATATTTCCTTTAACCAACATTATTCACATCATGAGACAAAACCATCAAATTCAAACACCTATGGTAAAGAGTACTTTTGGCCAAAGATCAATATTATATAAAGGAATAACAATTTACAGCAGTTTGCCGGAAAAAAGTAAAAAAATATCAAAATTATGGACTTTTAAAAAAACTAAAAAATCATGATATATTATTATTATTATTATTATTTTTTTTTTTTGTAAATGGTTATTATATATATATATTTTTTTAAATAATTTCGATGGAGTTATTAATAGTCACTTAACATGATTTTTATTATTTTAGTTTTAAATATTTATTTTTATTGATTTACCTTGTGTTGTTAATTAATTATATTTTACCACTTACGTTATTTAAGATGTTGTAATTAGCAGAGAATCCCTTATAATTTAACGTTTTTGAGATTTTTTTTGAAAAAAATAAATAAATAAATTCATCTTCTCATACCCAGATAAAATGCCACTGTAAGTGAATGTTGGCCAAAACGGTATATTATAATCATATTAATATTAAAAGGCGCACAAGTAGGAAATGACAGGTAACATAACACTTAAAAAAATATATGACAATGACATTATTTAGTATAAATTGCGATGGACAAATCCATAGTTTTGCAGATGATACTACAATTTTTTATACCGATACAAATTGGGAAAACTTAAATAATAAAATTAAAAAAGATTTTAAAATTATAAAAAAATTTGTTTGATAAAAATTTGTTAATAATTAATTTTAATAAAACAAATTATATTCCATTTACTTTAAACCTAAATAACCTACCACAAAATATGAATAGTATTCAAATAAATGACGACATTAAAATTTTTAAAGTTAATAAAATAAAATATTTAGGAATTATTTTTGACAGTAAATTAAATTGGAATTTTCACATAGAATACTTAACTAAAAAATTAAGAAGTTTACTACCGATTTTTAAAAACATTTAAAAAATTTTAAATGTAAGACATATGGAAATATTATATTACGCGTTAGTTAAAACTAGTGATGTGAGAGGAGAATATTCTCGAGAGAATATTCTCTGTAAGAAAATTCTCCCGAGAATATTCTCTAGAGAAGTTTTTCTACATAATTTACACCGTCTCGATTTACTGGCAACAGTGTTTTACGTCTGCAACAGTGATTCAGGGAAATCCCCTAGAAGCGCGAACGTATACTCGTATGTTTTTAATAGGTAAATGTGATCTTTCTTTATTTGACTGTTTTTTTGTTTAGTTTTTAGTTATTCTTGGGAAGGTATGTTAATCAAATCAAAAAAGAATAGGTAATTTTTAATTTCTTTTTATTGCTATTTCTAGCGGTTTTCTCAGAAAATTCTCTAACTTGAGAATATTCTCCAAAAGATTATTACCGAGAATTTTACATCACTAGTTAAAACTCATTTAAATTACGGAATTTTAGGTTGGGGAGGAATAAATAGAACTTTAGTTAAAAAATTAGAAATATTACAAAAAAGTTTTCTAAAAATTATATACAATAAAGATTATCTTTATCCTTCAAAAGAATTATATTCAGAAACAAAAAAGTTGAACATAAGACAACCTTACATTTATAACATCTTAATATATGTATTTAAAAATAAAAACCTTGTACAATTTAAAAACCATAATCATAATACACGTCATAAAAATGAAATAACCATAAAACCTAAAATAAATAAGTCCATGGGACAAAAAAATTTCAAATATTTATGTTTTTATTTAAACGATTATTTACCAACAAAAATTAAAAAATTGATTTCATTAAAAAAATCGAAAAGTCGAAATAAAAACATGGATATTAAAAACAGACAATTTGAAAATATTTTTAGAAATGCTTTAATTAATTAATATTGTTCTGAATAATTTATATAAGTAATATTTTTTACTTCAAAATTATAAGTTAATAATTTTATTATAGGTAATATATTTCTTCAAAAAAGCTACGTTTATACTATAAATAAACATTTTTACTTTAAAAAACTTGATTTTTAATGCATATTTATGATTTATGATTTTACATACTAAAACAAAAAATAAGATTTGCCCCTAACAAGCTCAGCTTCAGGGGATTGAAGAATAAGTTTATCGAAGACAACATAAACATATTTATTATATTATTAAATTTTAAATAAACTTATTATTATTATTAATATTATTATTATTATTAATATTATTATTATTACATCGCTAATTTTTATAATAAACTATTTTCAGATCAATTTCAACCTAGAACAACAACTAACCAAAAACGCAGAATCCCTAAGAATAACCGAAGAGCGTCAAGAAGCGATAGAGCTAGACAAAACCGAGTGCAACCTACTCCAAATTAAAGTGCAACAACTCGAGAACGAGAAAGACAACCTTATCAAGTCGTTCGAGAGTGAAAGAGCGGCGTATGATCACTCGTTCCATAAGAAAAACGAAGAGCTTGAAATTCACAGAGAGGACATTTTAAAAGATAATGTGTCTTTGGCGAAGGAGGGTTTGGAGCTGAAGATTGTCAACGAGGAGTTGAGCGGGAAGGTTAGGATTTTTGAGGAGAGGGACGAGGTGAGAGTATGACTGTGTAGGCCCTAAAAATAAATGTTGAAAATGCTAAACGTGAAAAAAAATATACCAGGAAAAGAATGGATTACCAATAGTTTCTAACATCAATAAACAAACAAAAAATAACTACAAAAATGTTAAAATTCAAATAGTACGAGTCTACAAAATGAATACAAAATTTATAAAAATAAAATAAACGGAATTATTAGAAAAGCTAAAATTAATTATTATTATAAATCTCAAATAAAAATAAAAACCAATCATCTAATGAAACTTCCAAATGGAGATAAAACAACAAAATTAAAAATAATAATATTTGTTCACTATCTTTCAATAATCATATAATTAAATACAAGGTGATTCACGGTGGATGGAACGTTAGACGTTTCTGACGAACCAGTAAAGGAATCGTTCTGAGAATTTGGTCGCGTACATTAACGGACATGCTCTACCAACCTAAAATATTTTTAACAATACAGTGTTGCCGCTTCCACACAAAAATAATAGTTACTTTTATTTTTTAAATGCAACACCATATATTTTATTTTATTTTCAAATCCCCCATTACTTTCCTTACAATTTTTATTAACTCTACTCTATACTTATCTCTTACCGTTTCTAAGATATAAATTAATTTCCGTTTTTTTTGTCCAAAAACGTCACTTTTAAAAATGCTGATAATTTTGAACTCTAAAACACTGAAACCCTGAAATTTGGTAAACAGTTAACTAATACCATAGGGCTCTTTGCCCTAGTCCCAAATCTTAGTTGCAATATACAGGGTGGTTGAAAAATACACTTATTCTGGTAACTTGAAAAAGTGACCATAAGTCTTTTTTTTCAAATGTAACGCCCTGTATATTATTACGGATTTGAAAAGCTGCTAAAATTTCACTTCATTTTTGTATATCATACCTGTACCTAACTAACTGGTTTAACCATTTTTTTGACGTATTAAGCATAATTTGTTACATTTTTTATACAATTCAATTTTTATTCGGTTATTAGTAAGTTAGCCATGACAAAAACTGATGTTTACGTATGTTACTATGGTTATCGTTTTGACATTTTATTAAGTTTAGATACAAGATAGAAATACACTTTTAAGTCATGAAAGAAAACTAAACAAATACAAATGCAGTTCTTATGAATTTATTTATTTTATTTGGACAATGTGTGTTTGCATTAACATGCAAAAAACATTAAAACTAAATTTTTCTTGAAATCCATGCAGTCAACACCCGCATATTAAAGTGTTTGGATGTAAACGGCAAGCGTTTTGAACATCTGTTAAAATAGCATTTTATTAGTTATAATTTAAGTAATCTTTTATTATTTGACTACCTAGTTAACATTTAATAAAATTGTTCTGGATCCTTATGAATTTTCTAAGATTCATTGGCGGTAAATTAGAGTACATTTCGTTAAACTTTATACATGTCCTGGCGATAATTCTATCACATTGTCCAAATAAAATAAATAAATTTTTTAAATGTTTTCTTCCATGACTTTAAACTGTATTTCTATCTTGTATCTAAACTTAATGAAATGTCAAAACGATAACCATAGTAACATACGTAAACATCAGTTTTTGTCATGGCTAACTTACTAATAACCGAATAAAAATTTGAATTGTATAGAAAATTTTACAAATCATGCTTAATACGTCAAAAAAATGGTTAAACTAGTTAGTTAGGTACAGGTATGATATACAAGAATAAAGTGAAGTTTTAGCAGCTTTTCAAATCCGTAATAATATACAGGGCGTTACATTTGAAAAAAAGGACTTATGGTCACTTTTTGAAGCTACCAGAATAAGTGTATTTTTCAACCACCCTGTATATTGCAACTAAGATTTGGGACTATGGCAAAGAGCCCTATGGTATTAGTTAACTATTTACCAAATTTCAGGATTTCACTGTTTTAGAGTTCAAAATTATCAGCATTTTTAAAAGTGACGTTTTCGGACAAAAAAAAGGAAATTAATTTATATCTTAGAAACGGTAAGAGATAAGTATAGAGTAGAGTTAATAAAAATTGTAAGGAAAGTAATGGGGGATTCGAAAATAAAATAAAATATATGGTGTTTATTAATAATTGGGCCAATTTTTTTACCACGGAACACTAAATTCGGAGCGGTATCGAAATTTACTGCAGCATAATTTGGAAGAATGGTTCGTAGATAACAACTTACCACTAGCAGAAATCAATAACTTTTGGTTTCAACAAGATGGGGCGCCCGCTCATAATTCGAGAATTGTCCAAGAATATTTAACGGATAGATTTCCTGATAGATGGATAGGTACGCATTTGGCTGTTTCTTGGCCTGCACGATCGCCTGATCTAACTCCTTTTGACTTTTATTTCTGGGGGTACATCAAAAACTATGTGCACCAACGTAATTTTCAAACGGAGGAAGAATTGCGTCAACTGGTTTTAGAAGCATTTCAAACGATTACCCCAGATGTACTTAACAATGTTTTGAATTCCACAGTAAGACGATGTTACCTATGCTTAGAAAATAATGGCCATTTGTTTGAACACTGTTTGCAATTAAGTTCTAATTTGGCATTATGTTAATAAATGTTTTTCGAGTCGAGCATTCAGTACCGAACTATGGAGATTTTTCTTGAATATTTTTAAACGATAGCTAAAAAGCTGAAAATATGTTTAAACCAATGCAAGTGGTACATCAGTTATTTTAGAGTTCAAAATAGCTTTCGATTAAAAAAAAACACAGGACCGTATTTAAAAAAATAAAGTTGAGGATGTTTTTTCGAAAACGAAACGTCGTACTGAAAATCTGTGAACGCTATCTTGTTCAGCTTAGAAAGTGACAATAAAAAGGTATTTTTCGTATTTTTATATCTGTTAAAATAATGCAACACATAAATAAGAAATAATACAGCAAAAAATATATTTTTTTTAAAATATCGAAATCGCTTAAAAATAGTTTAATTTTGCAAACACCATGTAAAAGGTATTTCAATTGTGCAACTTTTTCCTAATTTAAACAACATTGTAATTCCTACCGTTTCCAAGACTCCAATGCTATCCCATTCTTATCTTGATATACCATATTTAAAAATATGTTTATTCATTTTTATTCGTTTATTCATTCAAACAAATAAGGTTTACAATTGCATTTGTGAAATGTTAATTAAAATTTTAATTGCACAAAATATGGTTATATTTAACACCTAGACGCAGGGCGTCTGTATGTGCTAACTTAAGACTAATACTAGGGCTCATTTTCAACAAAAGTAGATAAAGTATTTTAGATAGTATACAAGGTTAATAATAGTCAATATTGCAGTTGTCTAAAGCAGTTCCAGACATTTAGAAAAATTGTTAAAAAAATAAGTTTTACCCTTTTTAGAGAATCGTTTATAGTTTTCTATATTCTTAATGGTCGTAGGTAACAAATTAAAAACTTTTGGGGCTACTCGATTAACAAACCTCTGATTGCCGTCCCTTCTATAAAAAGGTACAGTCAGATGTCGGTCAGTAACTTGTCTAGTATTGTGTTGATGAGATAATGGTATTTGGATATTAATGTTTTTATAAATAAAAAGGCAGCAGTTGTGGAAGTACAACATTCTAACATTTAAGATATTGTCATTGTACAGTTTATCAGTGGAGTATAATCTGTCCTTTTTAAACATAACTTTCAGAATATAGTTTTATATTGTATTTAGAGGTTCTAACGCAGTCGAGTACAGACCACCCCACACCACAATACCATATTGCAGAATGGATTCCACCAAAGCCTTATAGACAGTTAACAATAGCCCCTGTGTCATAAATTTTCTAAGTTCATAAAATTTATATATAACTCGTCTTATTTTATTACAGAGGGTATTGATTTGTTGAGACCATTTAAGGTTCTTATCTATCATAACTCCAAGATACTTAGTGCTATTAGTTTCCAATATTTTGAGACTTGTATTTGGTATTAGTAAAGCGCCAAAATTGGGTCTATTGATATCTGTCAAGGAAAAAGCAATATAACTTGTTTTGGTAATATTTAGTGATAATTTATTATGGTCTAACCATTTTTTAATCTTATAAACTCCATTTTCAGCCTTCTCCTTAACACCATTCCATGAGGAATCATGGAATATTAGAACCGTATCATCCGCATATGAAATTATTTTGCCATCAATACTAGTTTGCAACAGAGAATTAATATATGTTAAAAACAGAAGTGGGCCCAGAACTGTACCCTGAGGGATTCCCAGATTAACCCTTCGACAGTCACTCAGCTGATCCTTGATTTTAACCTGCTGCTCTCTGTCAGTAAGGTAACTACGAAATACCTCCAACACGGTACCCCTAATTCCATAGTGCCCTAGCACCTCAAGTAATTTTTCATGAGGCACCGTGTCAAAGGCCTTAGCAAGGTCCAGAAAGACACCGAGGCATTTTTTGTTTTCTTCTAACCCAGTTTTTAACCCTTCAACAAGTTTAAACATTGCATCGCTTGTGCTGATACCCTTCTGAAACCCATATTGATTTTCATTTAATATGTTATTTTTTTTTTTAAAGTTGAATAATCTTAGTTTCAGGCATTTTTCAAATATTTTAGCAAAAGCAGTTATCAAACTTATTGGCCTATAGTTGCCAATTTCAGATTTTTTACCAGCCTTATAAATCGGTACCACGATGGTTTTTTTAAAATCGATTGGGACCGTTCCCTGTCTAAATATCAAATTAATTATGTGAGATAAGGGAGTGATGATATGTGCATAACAGTTTTTTATTAGTCCAGCACTGATCCCATCGTAACCTGGCGAGCCATTACTTTTTAATGAGGCTATATGAGTTATGAGTTCGGTTTCATTTACGGGGCTGAGAAACATTGATTTGTCAAGGTTAGGATAATGTTGAGTGGGTGTGTCTGTGGGTGTTTGTATTTTTGAAGCCATATTTTGTCCAACTTTAACAAAATATTCATTACAATAATTTATCATGTCTTTTTTATTTTTAAAAGGCTGATCATCTGAATCGGTCACATGTATGTCATTGCTAGTTTTACTATTGGCATTTGTGGCTTCATTAATAATATTGTAGATTTTTTTCATGTCTTTATTACTATCCTTAATTTTTTTCTTGTAGTATTTGGTTTTTGCTTCAGTTATAATTTTGTTTAGTCGGTTTCTGTATGTCCTGTAATTTATAACGCGTTGGATGTCGTGTCTATTTCTAGTTATCTGTTTTTTCATTTTGTCGCGTTTTTTGATGGATACAATAATTGTATTGGATATCCATGGTTTGATTTTTTTTAATTTTAACACTTTCCTTATTTTTATGGACTGGCAGTCATTGTAGGTATTGCAAAAAATTTCAGAGAACGACCTCCAGGCTTCGATGGCATCATTACATGACAAAACAGATACCCAGTCCCTCTGACCAATCATATTTATGAATTTCATATTATCAAACTGCATTATTGATTTGTCAGCGGTTTGTTCTAGGAGTCCCGATTCATCATAGATTTGTAGGTACACAGGAAAATGATCAGTGGTGTTATTATTTATGACTGAGGATAAAAAATTAATACTGTTATTATTTAAATTTTGTTTTACAAATACATGATCAATGCAGCTTTTAGATTCAGTTGTAACTCTAGTATATGTATTTATGACAGATTTGTATCCGAGAGACATAAGCACTGATAAATAGTTATTTGAGATTTCAGAGGTGCAGTCAAGGATATTAATATTTATATCGCCTACAAAAATGTTTATATTTGCAGTGGAAGTATTACTGAGAAAATTTTCCACATCCATCACGAAATTTTTTTGGCATGTGGAGGGTGATCTGTAGCACGTGACTACGCTGAAAGTAGTGTTTTTTATTTTAAAATTAATTTTTGAAACTGTAATCAATGAAAGCGGCAATACGGTGTGATCTATATTACAGTCGATATTATTATTAATGAAAAGAAGTAGGCCATCATTTTGGTTTAATTGGCTATTGTTAAAATGAGTCGTGAAACCAGGAATGTTAAATTGGTTTGGATTAAAATTATTTCTGGTTTCCCCAAGTATGACAATGTCAATGTCCTGCAGATCACAGGATTCAAGAAAAATTAAAATCTCTTCAAAGTGTTTAGTAGCACTAGAAATATTAAAATGCAGAACCTCCAACGTTTTATTCCTACCTTTTATCCTATCTTTAAATTCGTCCACGTCATCTGTTTGCTGTTGTTGTTCAGTTTCTGTCTCGGCTTCTAAAGAATTTAATATTTGTGTAATATCCATACAGGAGAAAAAAAATATATATGTGACACTCCCTACTACTTAGAGTAGTAGTCGGTGGAGTTCTTATATCTTTGCAAGTAAAATTTATATGTTGGACAATCGATTGAGAAAGCTTCATGATTGAAATCATGCTTTAGATTATATTTATGATTGGAACGTAAACAATTGCAACATTTTTGTTAATTTTTGGACAATTTTCGAATCTGTGTTCTTCACTGCAATAGTTACAGGACAGTTTATTTTTACAATCCACGTCTTTGTGATCATAGGCGCAACATTTCTTGCATTTTGGAATTCTTGAATCCTCGTAGACAGTGTTTAATAATAAATATTAATGAATATTATTATATCTTACAACAAGTAATTTTCTTCCTAAATACCCATATCTAAATTATTGGCAGTTTATTCAAGAAATTTTATATCTTCTTTTTAAAAATGTTTACAGACTATTGGAATAATAAACTTTTTATTATTATTATTATTATTATTATTATTATTATTATTATTATTATTTTATTTTTTATAGGCAGTGGAACTAGAAACCTTGGAATGCAAGCTTCTCACACTGAAAGTCCAAGAGTTAGAAAAAGGCAAAGACGAGATGCTATTCAATTTCGAAAGGGAACGCGAGATGTTTAACAAAATTTTGGTGGAACACAAGGATCTGAAACTCAAGGAGGAGTGTATTAAAGATTTGGAGAGCAGCAATCATCACTTGGCTGAAAAGATTGCCGAGTTTAAGGGCTATTTGGAGAAGAAAGAAGACTCCATAGTGGAATTAAGTAAAGTAAGTAAGACAGTAGTTGACACCGGGCAATGAGAATGACAAGTATTAGATGTATCTTATATGCGCAGAAGACACTTTCCCGTTTGTTGAAAATGTCGATTCATCGGAGAGCATGATAAATTTATGAAAATTCCTGTTTTCACCTACAATTTTGTTTCCGACCCAAAGACAAAAATCCAAACGTTTGGCTTCGTCTCCTTCTTCCAACGTTTGATTAAAAGTTGGCGGGAATATTTGTTTTGCCTTTAAAATATACTGACTATTAGTTTTTTTACTACATCAAGTTCTTGAGCTCGGTTTCTTAATGAAAGGGTAGGATTGTCAGCAACAGACTGCAATACGATTAGGGAAGCTGCGTCATTCTGATCATAGTTTTTTTTCATCAAATTCTATTTGACAACTTCAAATTTGCCCCAAACGTAAAGCAAAGTAATAAAAAGGTAAAAAAAAATCCTTATTTTTACAAAAGATGGTAGGAATGCATTTAAAATTTTAAAATTAGATACACACCATTATAAAAATAAAGTCTAATAAAATTATTATTAAATATTCAAAATTACAATACTTAGCTTCTGCATGGGGATCTGCTTGTTTATCAAACTTAAAACCCTTACAAAAATAAAGTTATTAAATTTATACACAAATTACTACATTTAGAACCAATTGATAATCTATATAGACCGAAGGGGTATTTACCAGTGGCGTGTCGTGGGGTTTATGTTTGGAGGGGCGCAATAGAAATCCAATACCAAATGACATATAAGCAAATTGCTTGAAAAAGTATCTATTTATAAAAACATTTTTAGGTAAAATAATACATACATTTATATAGTTATTTTCCTAACAAGTGCGCAAAGTGATACTTTTCCGCACGCAAGTACAGTTGGACGAACGACGCGAAGCGGAGTTCGGATAAGTTCTTGCGTGCGGAAAAGCACTTTGCGCACTTGTTAGGAACAACATTTTTCCTACGAGCTTCATATCAGATAACAACAAAAATAAAAATATGATAATTTATTTAATAATTTTTAATTCGACTTTAAAGAAAGAACTATAATATACTTACAACTAAAAATTACATAACAAAAAAAAATAATAGAAAATTAAAAAATTACATAACAATAAAAAAAATAATAGGAAACTTAATTATTTGTTTATAACATTTATATTTATCGTCAGAGCTGCTCATTTTAACAGTGTTTATATATATTCCCTACCAAGGAGATTTTTGAATAGTTTTACTTTTCCGCACCCAGTGCGGATAAAAGTCTTATCCGCACTAGTGCGGAAAAGTGTAACTTTGCACACAAAAATGCGTGCGCAAAGTACTACTTTGCGCACGCTCGTAGGAAAAATGTCTTTTGAAAACCGACGCGTAAAAGATCGGTTTTCGGCCCGTCGTTCACAAGTTTGTGATAACTTTATATCTGGCAACGGCCTCCCCAGTTCTTTAGTTTTAAGTTTATCCGCTAATGGCAGCCTACAAAAATTTATTTGAATTATTTTATTGACGAAATTCATTTTTATTAGTTCGAACTCGACGCGCGCTTACGCCACAACAAAGTCCGAAATGTATAAAGCAATGTAGGCGCTAAAATACCGCGGCGGTAGAGTCCCTAAATAAATCGGATATAACCGGGTGACGTTCGGGTTCGTTCCGCGAAATTTATATACGCCAGGCGAGATTCACCGTCCGTCGCCGCAGCGTTTCAACGACGGAATTCAATTATCTAAAATTCACACGAGGAGGCTTGCTTATTGTTGGTCAACGAAAACGGACAATTAGAGATGAGTTCAGAATTGGTAAGTTGCTATGGTTTTTTAAAATTTAGAAATTTTAACTACCTATATGAATAATAATAATAATATTAGTATTAAAATGAATAGTAATAATAAATATTTAAATAAACATTTAATTTGTGTGTTATGTTAAAATTCCTAGGAGGGGCACGCGGCCTTATATAGCCACCGCCACTGGTATTTACACGTTCAAAACATTTATAGATTAAAAATTTGTATTCTAATTCACTCTATTATTTTAAAAGAAAAAAAAAGCAAACATAACACTTCAGGAGAATAAGACATTACATGATCATAACACCAGACGTTTTATAAATAATTATCAAACTATACCACAAAAAAGTAATTTCGGAAAAATCGCTCATATGACGGAATAATCAAATAAAACGTTTTTCAAAAAAGATCAGAAAAATTAAAAAATTGGAAACTTTTAAAAAACAATTAAAGAGTTATTTACTAAATCATTTATACTATTTTTTTAATTGATTTTATTAATGAATTAAGTTAAGTTAACTTTCATTTTTTTATTGTTATTTTTTTAATGGTTATTATTTTTTATATTACGTTGTCACTTTCCATGTAATGAACTGTAAAAGTTAGTTTGGAATAATGAAACTTATTTTATAGAATTTTGTATCGTAAGTTGAATTTTCATCTTATTGTGTTCGAAAACCATATTTGTATATACAGCGTGTCCAGAGAAGTTCTAGACATATGGGAATTTTTTTTATTGTTGATTTTACGAAAAAAAGTTATTCTTTATAAAAAGTTCTGCTTGGCAGATGACTGATACCTCAACAATGTTTTTATGTTAAAGTTGCTGCTTAGTTAATTGTTTGTTTAATATCTGTGCACTCCAACATTAAGCTTTTAGTAAATTCTAAAGCTTAGTAGAAACATGTTTTATTTAGCAAAAGGCTACAATTAAATATTTTTTAATACATTTTTTTAACACATTTTTATAGATTTATTTTTAAATTTTGAAACGCAACCTTCTTTTAACAAAAACAGACAGAAAAGTTAAACATTTTGCAAATTGTATAAAATATTACGTATCATTTTGTTTTTTAATTAAATGTAATTTTAAAGTTTTTTTAAACAATTTTAATGATTTTTGAGATTTAATAGAATTTTCCAAATTATTATATTCTATCAAACCTTTATAAAAAATAGTTTTATAAGCTAATGCTTTAGACACTCTATCCACATAAAAATTTTGATTAATTCTTGTTTTATAATTATTATGATGGTCATAATTAAAAGAACAAAAATTTTTAAACAATCAGGCGATAAATTATTTTTAATTTTATGTATAAAGATACATACTAAATTAAAAATTAAATTTCTAACATTCAACCAATCTAAAGTTTTCAACATAAAATTAATTTTGTATATTTGTCACAATTTAAAATAAATCCGCATTGCCTTATTTTGTAAAATTTGTAATTTTCAAATATTTCCTCACTAGCACAATATATAATGAAAGAACAATAAAGAAAATGTGGTAAAATAATAGTAATAAATACAGTTTTTTTTAGAAAACAAACTGAAATTAGAACTGATTCTTTAAAATAATCTACTTTTTCGGCAATCTTCGATAATAATATAATACTTTCAAAATAATTAAAAATTTTAATTTTGAATCAATGATTATCCCTAAATATTTAAAACTGTTTACTACTTTCAATTTTTCACCATCAATTACAACATTTATATTTTGACAATTTAAATTATTACCCATAACCATACATTTAGTTTTTGAAATATTTAATTTTAATTTATTTACTTTTAGCCAATTTAATAATATATTTATCTCAGAATTTAGAGTATTTAGGCCATCAAAAATATTTAAAACATTAATGTAAATTAAGGTGTCATTAGCAAACATTTGTAATTTACACATTTTTACCATACTGATACAATTTACTCAATAATCTAACCCTGTCAATTGTTTCGAATGCCCGTTTAAAATCCAAAAATACAGCTATAACAGCTTGGATCTGTCTATCTTCCCATTTGTTAAATGATAATTTTGCAGTGCGCATGCCTATTCCTGAATAGCTTTGTTTACACGCGCAAAGCCATAAATTTGCCACGTTCGTGGTTATTTATTTATCAATTTAAATCTCACATGACATATGCATACACTACACACGGCACTGAGATTACGTCATTTATTACAAAGTTACAAATTATATATTAATAAGTTATACATTGTAAAGTTCAATTTCAAAACCATTCATAACTAAAAACCTTACATGTCCAAAAACTCTTCCACGCTATATGGTTCCAGGTCAATCAATAATTTTTTAAATTTTTTGCTTGAACTTCCTCTCAGTCTGTATTACCTATAAGATATTGGGAAGCTTATTAAATAATCTTAAACACATATAATGTGGGCTCTTTTCACTTAATGTTAGACGATGCCTAGGGTAATTTACATTTTGGGTTCTTGTATTATACTGATGTTCAGATGAGATACCAAATAGCTGTCTGTTTTTAAAGAAAAATAATAGGCATTCGTAAATGTATAGGCCATATACCGTTAAGATCCCATTGTTTTTAAATATCGTTCTACAAGTTTCCAGGTACTTCATTTTTTTGATAATCCTAATTACTCTTTTTTGTATTACAAATAAATTCTTAGTTTGGGTGTGTGCCCCCAAAAGATTATTCCGTAACTCATACGAGACTGAAAATTGGCGAAATACAGTATTCTAAGTGTGTTTTCATTTATGTAGTTTCTGGTTAATCTTATGCCATAACATACGGAATTGAGTTTCCCGGAAACAGTGTTAATATGGTAGACCAGTCCAAATGTTCATCGATGTAAACCCCTAGAAACATAGTTTGTTCGGAAAAAGGCAGTGTCACTTCACCAACTTAAAAATTTTCTGGTTTTTCAACTCTTGATAGCTTAGTTTTAAATAATACACTATAGTCAGATCTGGTCTTAACGTGCGGGTCCAAAGGTCACTGATCATATGCGTCAAATCAGACAACACAGAGGCTATCAAAATGTTGTGAGATTATTTACAAATATACCGAAGGAAGGAAACATAGTTTCATTATTTTAGCTATCGCGAAGATAGCCACATATACCTAATATTATTAGTTTTGTAAAAATTATGTACAGGGGAGTTGAAAAAGTTACAAAAAAATTATATAATCGTTAATTATATACCTACTGTACCCTTTAATTAAAAACGACAATAATAAACAGTGCATTTATTTTAACAATTTTACTACTAAAACCTAAAAATACATTGGCATTTAGTCTGATAAACTATTTCGATAATGAAAGAAAAAGTGGAAATTCGCAAACCAATATGCAGGAAACCGTAATGAAAACACTGGGAATTAGTTTAAGGACTATGCAGAATAATGTGCATGAAATAAAAGCATAATATAATACCCAAGAATACTAAAAAATGTAAACGAAAAACACCGTTTATAAGTATAGCCTAAAAACTCTCATCGTCACTTATAAAATCTGAAAAGTCCTCGTCGTCTTCGAATGGAGCAATTATCATTGGCGCTACTTCGACATCTAGTACTTGTTCTCGATCCCACCAATCCCTTATTAATATTTCTGTATGTTCCACCGATTTCTTCCAGTACTCTTGTGTAATATGATCTAACGAATCTTGCCAAACTATTTGTACTTGGTCGGATTTAAGACCATCACCTACATGTTTTTCATAATAAGACTTTGCACCAGCCCATATTAATTCTATTGCGTTAAACTGGCAATGATATGGCAGCAGTCGTAGAACCTCATGACCATATTCACGCAGTATTTCATCTACCGCGTATATTTTGGGTTTTTTAAGAGACTTTGCTATTGATAGGAGTTCCGATTTAAGCATATTTGGTAAAGGATGTTGGTTGTGTTTTTCCAGCCACTCATAAATATCACTTTTCCTCCAAGATGAAGTAGGCTGTTTATTTAAAATTCTTGGATGATATGATGCATTATCTAATACAATTAAAGACGGAGCATCCAAATTTGGTATCAATTGAACTTTTAACCATTTTTCAAACATTTCGCAATTCATATTATCATGATAGTCAGCACTTTTTGATGTTGATGAAAAAATTAAACTCGCACCTGCAACATATCCTGTTGCAGAACCGGCATGCAAAATAATAAAACGCTTTCCCGTACCGCACCCCTTTTTCCTTTTAACACTTTTTACAGACTCATCTTGCCAAGATTTTGAACCACTTCCATTCGAAAATATCCACGTTTCGTCTTAAAATACCACTTTTCCAAATTTCGATTTGTAATTGTCCGTATATTTTTTTAAAAACTGAACACGCTGACTCACTATCTGTGGCTGCTCACATAAAAATCTTCGGTTAAAGTATTTTTTATAGCGAAAACCTAAATTTTTTATTAATTTCGATAACGCTTCAAGTCCAATTTCCAAAACACCCCGAATTTTTAATGTTTTTTGTAAAACTGGAAGAGTTACATTGGTTTTTGATTTATATAAATCGTAAATCACATTTCGAACTCCCATTTTAATATTTTCGCTTAAATCCTCAGTCTTTGGCTTTCTTCGTTTACACTTTTTAGTATTCTTGGGTATTATGTTATGTTTTGTTTCATGCACAATTTTCTGCACATTCCTTAAACTAATTCCCAGTGCTTTGGCTACTGTTTCCTGAATATTGGTTGGCGAATTTCCACTTTTTCTTTCATTTTCGAAATAGTTTTATCAGATTAAGTACCATTTTTTTTGATTGGGGATGCAAAAACCCAGAAAATTGTTTCATTTTGTCACAAACTGTCAAAGTCACAAAACTGGCATATTTAAAATAAAACGTAGCTGGTGCTATTATAAGCTTTTTTAGAATCGCTGGACAGTAAATACATATCCCTTTTTTCATGTCAAAATGGAATAAGTCTGTCTCATTTATCTTACGTATTTTATTTAGAGGGTAAAATTAAACGCAAGTAAAGAAAACAAAAACTGAGAGTATGTCTTTCTTGAATCGTATGACCCGCACGATAAGACCAGATCCGACTATATCAGTTTTTTTTTCATTTAGAAATAAGCCATTTTGTCTAAACCATAATTTTACTTTATTGAATAACATTTTACTAGCCTCCAATAATTCGGGAAGATCATTTTTTCCTGTCAATAAAGAAGTATCATCGGCATACTTTAATAGTATCTTAAAGTACGAGTTTCATAAGAAGCGGTTTTAGCGCCCGCGTCTATTTTAAAAAACGAGCCACGAAGTGGCGAGTTTTTTTATTGACACGGGCGCTAAAACGCCTCATGAAACATGTGCTGTATACATTTTTTTCTATTTCACCTTTTATAATCAAGAAAAATACATTTTAAAAAGAAAATAAATCCTTCAAATTTTGTAATTTTTTATGTCTAAATTTTATGTTGGTAATACTATTTTTTATCATAGGAGCCTCAGGACAACAAAAATTATTTTGCAAACTGTAATTTTTTGATTTATTGACCCATTTTCACCACGAGATTCTAAAGTTATTTTAGCGATATGAGATTTGAAATTGGACGGAATACGTTGTGTGATCCTTGTACATTTGGTACATATACAGAGCGTTCGAAAATTCGGGAGATTTTGCTACTTTTTTTCGAATTTCAAAAGACGTGATTTTACGTCACGACATTGCAATTTAGTATAGGGAAGATGGAAAATTCAAATAAAGTTGAAGTTAAAATCGACATTAGAAGGTTAGTAGATTGAATTTTGGATAGGATTTGGCAGAAAACGATAGCTTGAAGCATCTATAAAAAGATTGATTTATAGATTTATGCAACCAACATACATGACTGTTATCCACACAGAATAAAAAAGTAAGTTATCAAGCTAGTTTTCCTCTGCGAAAAATGGGTTTTCTCGTAAATCACAAAGGCCGCGCAAGTCAATGAAATAAAACATTTAAATGTTACCAACATCAAATAAAGAAAAAACGCGTATCGAAATAGCTTCATTACGATCCGCAAATGAGGGTCGTACTGAACTCATTATGAACGTGAAATAGAAAAAATATTTTTCGAGGGGTCGAGGGGTTATTGGTTGCTGATCTAAAGGTAAACGTTGTATTGATGTTTTTTTTAGATCAAGCTAAGTCTCGAACAAGAGGTTACAAAACTGGCGGAATCACTTAGGCTAAAGGAACAAGAAATTGACTCCCTACAAATAGAAAAAACCGAATGTCAACTCCTAGAAATGAAAGTTAAAACACTAGAAGACGAAAGGCAAAATCTACAACACTCATTTGAACTGGAAAGGACAGCTTTCAACGATGCCTATAACAAACACAGTCAACTGGAGCACGAAATCGAGAAGTTGTCTAAAGAAATCGAACTCTGGAAACAAGATAAAGACGATCTAGTCAGGGCTTTCGATGTAGAGAAGGCAAATCTTATGGATTCTTTTGAAAAAGAGAGGAGCAACTTCCAAATGGCCAATATTAAAGTGAATGAGTTAAATGAAGAAAATATTTTGTTAAAAGAAGAGAAAGAAAAGTTAAATAGTAAATTAAAGGAGGAAAGTGATAGATCTGTTGGGGAGATTAGTAGATTAGAGACTGACGTAGATAGTCTGCGAAAAGAATGCGATAACATAAAGAAAGAATTGGGTAAGTAAAATATTTCGCAACTAGTTGTGGAAAGTCCATGCTACAACTTATACCAATGTAATTAAATTAAATTTTTATGATCCACCCTGTATATTATTATTTTAACGGGTCCGAGCGATTCTTGATTAACTGGGCAATA
Organism: Polydrusus pterygomalis; assembly: GCA_963969555.1. Classification (NCBI taxonomy): domain Eukaryota; kingdom Metazoa; phylum Arthropoda; class Insecta; order Coleoptera; family Curculionidae; genus Polydrusus; species Polydrusus pterygomalis. The sequence goes on along the minus strand of OZ018385.1, from coordinate 17,668,170 downwards.
TTCTACATATATAAAATGCTGATCCGTTTCTTTATCATAACCCTGTATACATACGATATATTGCTAATACCATTGTTCAAGTTTGTAAATATGTTTATTTTTTATATTTATTTACACGTAAATTACTTTACGCTGGGATTTATTTCGGTAAAACAATAGGCAGTTGAAGTGCGGTCACGAACGTTAACGTATACGTACAAATTGACAGCTACGCATGCGCAGTAATCACATTTTGACGTACGTGTTTCAAGCAGTTCAACGGGCGTACGTTACATTGTGTTGTTTTACGGAACGTGAAAAATGAACGTTCCGTTACCCGAAGGACTCCGAATATAACCGATTATTTCCGAAATACCGTTTTTTGACAAACAGTTCCTAACTTTTTTCTGTGGTTAATGGGGTAAATTCCTGCTTTTTATTTGCATTCTCGATCAGTTCACTTTTAAGTGAACTGACCTAAAATGATCTGATCCAAAATGCATCAAATAAAACTGGCTTTGATTCTCTTTCGGACTACGTCAGTGTCATTTGTCACGTAAATTTTGTTGAGGTTATGGTTATTCTCGATTTGATTATGTTTTACAAGAAATAAACACTTTGATGTACTTACTATTGTAGCTAATTCCTCCTCCGAATCCTCTGATTTTAAATTTTGGATTACGGGCAAATATTTTATATTTTTATCTGTGGTTTGCGGTTAGGCTACGCCAAGTATCTGTCAAAACAACTCCCACCTTTTACTTCTGACCAGTTTACTTTAAGTGATCGAAATTTGCAGGTGTTGCAGTTAGGGGCAAAGTGGTCACTTACAAATCAGATCAGTTTGTAAATAAATCATCCTAATTGAATAACTATTTCTAACCACAAAAGGGAATATGGTCTTTTTCAAACCTAAAAGACATCTTCGCTTTAATAGGTGCTATTTCATCCAGGTTAAATCGTCCGTAAAGCTCAGCTCTGTTACCCAGGTTATCATTTAAAATTTGTAGCACCATTCCATCATCTATATTTTATATCATCATCTTCATGAAACTCTCCAAAAATAGCAATATCCAAAATATCTTCCATACTATCCTTTTTGCTTTCCTTCCTTCTTCATGCAATTTTTTTAACTTTTAAAAATCACAGAAAAAGGTAAAAAATAAAGATAATAATATGACAAATGTGAAGTTGCATTTTTTGCAGGTTACGTTAACGGGCACAGAAGATAAGCACTACTTCAACTAAAATTCTTGCCACCGGTTTGTCACGTTAACTCCTCAACTAACGTGCGTAAATTTGCTTACGTATTTGTCGTACTTCAACTGCCTAATAACATGATTGTACTTCGCGCAGCAATGATAGCGCTAGTCCCCTTCACGAGCAGCCGCGTGAAATTCCAGGGTAACGTTTTTTTTTTTGTTTAAGTCAGTATCAGTCAAAAAGGTCACCTTAAAATTTGCATGTCGCATATCTCCCATAATTGCGGGATTCGTATTTTCTCAAGCGGCTACCTTTTTTACTTTTGTTTACTGTTGCAGTAATTGCCAATAGTGGGAAGACTCCCCTTTTTATAGTGGACAGTTAGTAATCCACCGGGTTTTCTTAATAACAATAAACAGGTATTCAAGATAAAATGGGTTTCATTGACATCCACTTAAAACAGTAGGAACTCTACAAGGCGACCTATGGATGGATATGGATGGTCCTTCAATACAGTTTACTGCTTAATACACTGGTCACATCTTTTACACTAAAAAATAGACCAGCAACCTAATCAAGAAAGAGCGACGTCTCATCGTTACAACAAAAATGTGCCATTGCCGCACATAGTGGCCATAACGAGCCGGATTTTCCGGACCAGGAGTCTTTACAGGACTAACAGGACTCATATAACAGGAAAACAGCTTTCTCAAGTACCTACTATACTTGACATCACGGGATTGGAACTTTATTTGGCTAGACTTCGTAGCAAGTTAAACAAGAAACAGTTGGGAACTACGTGATACTAGTGATCAAAAACAAAAGTGTGAATTTAGTTTATCCATTAATAGGACAGGAGATAGAAAGGTCAGATAACTTTAATTATTATTTATTTACACTACTGTCAAATTGTAAAGCAAACTAGGGACGTTTAAATAATAATACCTAATTTAGGTTGTGTTTTTAAGACAGGAATATTTGAACTTATATTTTTCTAAAAATATTTATTGTCAACATGAATAATTTCACCAGAGAATCTTGCTAAATTAAAAAGTCAACGGGCAAAAGCTAAACGGGGTATAACTAGGGTTAACATATATGAGTAATAACAAAAACAATTTATCTGTTAATATTAATGAATTTGTCACTAGGGAAATGTATTTAAAGGAAGCTATTGAGACCTATTGTGACATTCAGGGTAAAATAGTGGAGATTGACGAAGAGGATGAGCAAGATAAGGTTGATATGGAAGATAAATATTTATCATTGCTGCGCGAAGTACAATCATGTTATTGTTTTACCGAAATAAATCCCGGCGTAAAGTAATTTACGTGTAAATAAATATAAAAAATAAACATATTTACAAACTTGAACAACCATACTTCGATTATTTTCCCATTGTGGGTAGCAGAAATATTTTTTTTAACCATCCGCACGAGTTCCACCGCCTGACGAGTCCCAGTTGTTCATGCATCTGCGCGTTTCTGACGAAATGACGAATCTTTCCTCAAGTTTGGTACACAGAAGACATAAACAATTTCTGTGGTTTGGTTTGGTATTCTTAGCTGTTTAATGTTTACTACACCCTACACCTCAACAAATGCTTAAACCAGGTACATCTTCTGCTTTTTTATCCAAATCATGGATACAGATAATTCAAGAGGCGAAGATGTGTTGTGTAAATTGTACTCCACTTTGTCATAAATAATAAACACATATTTTTTGACAATTATTTAATATTATATTTTTACTTAGATGCTGCCTTGAGTTTTAAAATTAGAGGCGATTGTGTAGCAACTGACTTTGAAACTTTTGGTTAAAAGGAATATACTACGAAAACAAATATGGTTTTCGTAAATTTAAAGATACAGAAGTTGCAGCTGCAGATATTATCAAAGATATTCAACAAAACGTTGTTAGCAACCAAAAATGCTGCCTACTGTCCCTAGATTTATGTAAAGCATTTGATACAGTCAATCACAACATTTTACTTACATGCCTATACAATATTGGCATTCGCGAAAATATTTTTTTTATGTTGAAAAATTACTTAAGTAGGTACTCAATAGAAAACAGTTTGTTCAAATGGAAAATGTTAAAAGTTCACAAAGAAACATTACTTGTGGTGTTCCGCAAGGATCAACCTTAGAACCTACTTTTTTTTCAATCTACATTAATTCTATACCAAAATTTAATTTAAAAGGTAAAATAAAATTGTTTGCTGACGATACTACTATCACGGTATAATAAATATATGTACTCTGCTATTATTGTATATTTTTATGAAGATTATGCTCAAATTTATAATAACAGTATCCACGACCTAAATATAATATTATGTAAATGGCTTTCAATTTGGGGATCAGCGAATCTAACTACCATTCAGCCATTAGAAAAACTACAAAACAAAATAATTAAATGCATACATAAACTTCCTATTTTAGAACCAACAATAAATTTATATGAACCAAACGGATATTCAAATTTAGAAAAGCTTTATTAATTAAAACTATGCATTCTGATACACACTATTATTATTAAAGAAAAACAATCGAATATAATATTTCATCCGACCAACATTATTCACAACACTAGACAAAACCATCATATTTAAACACTTATGGTAAAGAGTACTTTTGGCCAAAGTTCAATATTATATAAAAGAATAACAATATACAACAGTATGCCGAAAAAAATGAAAGAAATATCAAAATTATGGAAAATTTTAAATATGGTTAAAAAAATATACAATATAATGTCAATAACTATATTTTTGTTATTTATGACTCGTGGAGTTTGATGTTTATAAATAAACACTAATCTTGAATTTTATCTTCTTCCATGATGTAGATAAAAAAGTTGTAGTAAACACGACAGAACAGGTAAACCCTAAAAACAGCAAAGAATGCCCAAACCTTAAAGATTATAAAATACCAAACTTTAAAGGTTATTAGGGAAAAGTTCTGTCATTTATTCAAGAAACGAGGAAAAACGCGTTGCAAAATAATACATTTTGTCTGAATAATTCTTACACTGGTTTAAAGAGAATTTTTTACAGTTGATCGAGAAAAAATGATAACCGAACTATCGCAAACCATTACAAACTTACAACAGGGCGTAGACGAAAAAGAAGAAAAACTCAAAACAATGACCGAAGCGTTAAAAAAAGAAAAAGCTGGACGAAAACAAGCAGTTCAAAAACTAAGAGAAATGCAACAAGAATTGGACAGAAATAATGCTGAAATCGGTGCAATTAGGAAATCTCTGGAAACTGTGGAGAAATTGTATAGTGAAGTCACCAGCAGACAGTCGGGGGATGTGCAGGTGCTGGAGGAGACGAAGAGGAAATTGTACGATATGGAAAATGAAAAGCAAAGGTATGTTTTTGTTTTCACTAAAATTTAGTACATTATGACAAAAGTCTGGATGTCGAGTAATGAAAGGACCTTTAAACCAGAGTCGGCATTAGGACTAAGGGAACTTGACAAAAATTTTAAATGGGGAAAAAATTCTATAAATCATAAGTATATATTGTCATAAAACGTATGGCAGCAAAAAAAAACAACATATTTCGTCCCAAAAGACCGCTAGCAAGATTTAAAAATGCCCCAAAATTCAAATTATTCCAAGCAGGTAAAAACGCGCTGCTAGTAGTCGTGACGTCAAGGGGTATCATTTGTCAGATTTGTGTGTGACATCTACGAAATAGGTTATAGGTTTTCAATAAATTTAATGATTTGTCAAATTTGACATCCACGCGTCAAGCGACACGACCTTAAAACAACAATACAATAACAATAACACACGGCAATCCAAATGCAGATTGGGTCGCTCGGCACCTGTCAGGAGTGTCAGGATGACGGATGACCAAAAGTCATACCCCCTGACATCATCGGGCTTCGCGCGCTTTAGAGATCGTTTGAAATGCTTTCGACACGCGCGAAACTTTAAAGAATTTTTACCAAGTTATTTTTGATTTGTAAGGAGTAATAATTGGGGAATACTTTTTTCAGGCCTAACTAAATCATATTATTGAAAAAAAAATTGGAAAGTTCCCCAAGATGTTTTTTTTGAAAATGACTCAAAAGCCGAATAGTTTAGTTTATTATATCAGATTTAAAACTAATAAATATATAAGCTTGAAACTAATAAATTGTCATTAAATTTTAATAAATCATCTTTTATGTTTATAAGTAAATCAAAATTAAAAAAATAATAATATTTCTTCACTGTCTTTCAATAATCATTTAATTAAATATACTAATACAATTAAATTTTTAGGTTTATATATTGATGAAAATTTAAGTTGGAAAAAACATATTGAATATTTAAGAAGTTACATCTCACCAATAATTGGCATTTTGTTTAAAGCTAAAAATTATATATCGTTAAAATATTTTAAAAATATATATTATTCTTCGGTTTATTCAAAATTACAGTATATGATTTCAATCTGGGGATCAGCCAATTTAACTACAATTCAGCCATTAAAAAACTACAAAACAAAATAATTAAATGCATACATCAACTGCCTTTTTTTACATCGGCGTTGTGGTCTGGTGGTCAGTGCAGCGGCCTCACGGATCGAAGGTCCCGGGTTCGATCCCCGGGGCCGGCAACGTCGATGTTAAAATTTGGAATTTGGTTTTAAGAGGTGCACCGTCTTTCGGAAGAGACGTTAAACTGTGCGTCCCGTGTCATGAATGTTGGCACGTTAAAGAACCCTACCCTCGACAAAGAGGGATTCGGCAAAATTACCAGATAGTGTGTGACAAATTCCCTGGCGTCGGTGATAGGCCTCGTTGCGGAAATAGGCCGACGTAAAATTAAAAAAAAAAAACATAAACTGCCTTTTTTTAGAACCAACTATAAATTTATATGAACCAAATGGATATTTAAATTTAGAAAATCTTTATAAATTAAAACTATGCATTCTAATACACTCTATTATTAGAGAAAAACAATCAAATATAATATTTTCTTCGAGCAACATTATTCACATCACGAGACAAAATCATCATATTCAAACACCAATGGTAAAGAGTACTTTTGGCCAAAAATCAATATTTAACTTACAGACGATAAAAGTATGAAAATTTTTAAACTGCTTAATACTAAGGTATATAGGTATGATGAATTTAAGGATTTCTTAACATAATAGAATATTTCGATATAAAAATATCGATAAGGTTATTAGAAATAGACTATTGCAACAGCTGTTTGGTATGGTAGTGTAAACAAATTTTTTGAATTATTGCTCCAAATTGTCAGAAAAATAAAAGAATATTTCTAGTTGTGGTCACCAGATGTCAGTTTTACTTTAATGAAGCTTTAAGAAAGGAAAAATATGGAAATTTTTAATTCGGTAAAAAAATATTTACAAAAATATTCGATTTTATGTTTTTTTAAGTAGATATCCCAAACATTGTATTTAAGGTTCTAATGGAATTCTAAACACTTTTTGTTCTTGGAATTTTTTCGATATCTCATCAACTTATCTAATTTATGATGATTTCATATTGGTTTTTTCAACTTTCCCGCCATACCATTGGTCATGAAAATCGATTTTAAGGTTATGGGACATGCACATCCAATCCCCCAAAAAAGATTTTTCAATATTCCGCTAATAAAAATTTTTCCCATATGTTGCGAAGTCTTTGCCGGTCACTGTATAATAAAGGAATAACAATTTATAACAGTTTGCCGAAAAAAATTAAAGATATATCAAAATTATGGACTTTTAAAAAAACACTAAAAAAATATTTTTTATAAAACTGAACTAAGTTTAACGTTTTATAATATATTAATATTTTATACAATTATTTTGTAAATTTTGTTTGTTTTTATAATTTATATTTTTATGATATACAGTGACCGGCAGAAAGTACGCACCAAAGGGGATTTTTTTTTATTTCAAAACTTACCAAATTTTTTTGGCGGTGGAAAAGTTTTGCGTGTTCTTAAACAAAGAAGAGCATAGACAAAATTAGTAAATATTGCGCTGTATACGAGGGAGAGGTAAAAACGTTAAATTCACTCAAGAATAAAGTGCCCTTATTTTTCACAGTAGAAATTTTTTTTATTAGGAAATGTTGTTTGCACTTAAAAGTTGTCCATAAATACCAAAAATGCAGCTCGGTAGCCCAAAAAAAGTGTTTTTACTGTGTATAACGAATCGATAGAAGCTATGCGACCTATAAATTCAATTTTTTAACAGCTCTTGGGCAATTAGACATATAACTTGCTTAAATTTGTTTAAATACGCGAGAACTGGACGTTTAATAAAATAACGTCAAAAATAATCTAACTTTTCTGGTGCACACCGTACATTATTCTATGGAAAAGCGGAATAACTTTATGCAAAACAAATTATGGTTTCTTCATACATTTAACAATATTTTGCCGTTCCCAATTTTTTAAAAACTCCTTATCCCATTGGTTCATGAATTAAAGTTTAAACCCTTACTTTAAAATTCGTTATCATTTAAATCTAGTTGCCATGAAAAATATTTATATTTATGCTAAAAGTAAAAACATTTTTTTTGTGATACCGAGCTGAAATTTGGTATTTATGGGTAACTTGTAAGTGCAAACAACATTTCCTAATAAAAAAATTTCCCACAGTGAAAAATAAGGGCAATTTATTCGTGAGTGAATTTAACGTTTTCACCTCTCCCTCGTATACGGCGCAATATTTACTAGTTTTGTCTATGCTCTTTTTTGTTTAGGGATATGCAGAACTTTTCCACCGCCAAAAAAATTTGGTAACTTTTGAAATTAAAAAAAATCCCATTTGGTGCGTACTTTCTGCCGGTCACTGAATAACATCAGCATAATCTAAACCACTTTAAATAATGGAATTTACAAGCCTTAATTTTGTATCAGTGTTTAAGTACCGGGTGTAGGACTAAATGGCTGTATCTTGGAAACCGTTTACCGTACGGATTGCGGTGTAATGTCTTATTCTCCTAAAGTTTTATGTTTAATTTTTTTTCTTTTAAAATAATAGAGTGAATTAGAATACAAATTTTTAATTTATAAATGTTTTAATTTTGTAAATATCCCTTAAGTCTTTATAGATTAACAGTTGGCTCTAGATGTAATAATTTGTGTATGCATTTAATAACTTTATTTTGCAATTTTTGTAATGGTTTTAAGTTTGATAAACAAGCAGCTCCCCGTGCAAAAGCTAAATATTGTAATTTTTAATATTATTTTAATGAAAAAAATATATTTTTTAAGTATTTCAAAGGAATGTAATATCTAGCTCTGTACAAAATAGTTGTCAAGGGATATATCGAGTTTATAATATAGTGGATATGGCTTTTCCAGTTTAAATTTTTGTCTAATACTAATCCAAAAAAATGTGTAGTTTTTAAATATTGAATATTCTCATTATTAAATTTTAATGGGTGAATGATAGCATTTATTTTGTTTTTAATTATAAACATAAAAGAAAATTTTGTAAAATTTAACATAAGTTTATTTGATTGAAGCCAAAAAAGAATTATTTATAGATTATTATTAATACCAAAATACATTTCTGTGAAATTTTCCGCAAAATAAATAATTGTTGTATAATCTTCGAAAAGCTTTACATGACCTTTTAGCTTTAATTTAGAAACGGAATTAATATAAATTATTAAAAATAGTACTGGACCGAATATTGATCCTTGTGGAACCCCACATAATATATCTTTTTCCGAACTTTTTCTTTCCCCAATTTGAACAAATTGTTTACGATAACTTAAATAATTTTGGAAAGGAAATAAAAAACTAAATTTAATGGAACAAAAAAATTTTTTGCTCAGAGGTCTCTACATGTTTCGAACGTAGAAACGTTCATCATCAGGAGACAGAAAAATGTATTGCTGATGGTTTTAGCAGAAGAGGAAAAGGTAAGTGGTATAAAACCTTAATGGAGCTTTTATGGAATTAAAGTTAAGGTTTTATACCACTTATCTTTTTCTCTTCTGCTAAAACCATCAGCAATACATTTTTATGTCTCCTGATGATGAACGTTTCTACTTTCGAAACATGTACAGACCTCTGAGAAAAAAATTTTTTGTTCTATTAAATTTTGTGGAGGGAGCATGGACTATTTCTTCAAATTAAATAATTTTGATGTAACTTATGTGCATTTTCCCTTATTCCCAATACTGTATAATTTTCTTAATAAAATGTGATGGATTAGGTTGTCAAAAGCCTTACACAGATCTAAGGATAGTAAACACAATTTTTTCGGGCTGTCAACATTAACTTTATTATATATTTGTTATAGTCTCCTACAGCTATTTCTGTATCCTTAGATCATCTGCGAAAGCCATACTGATTCACAAAAAGTAAATTTTGGCTTTCTAGAAAATCGCATAATTTATTATTATTTCTAATGTCTTTGAAAATATTGGTAATACAGATATTGGGCGATAATTATTGTTGCATTTATATTTTTGTCAGTTTTAAATACAGGTGTTACTTTGGCAATTTTCTTTTTCTCTGAAAAAAATCCCATTTTTAAAGATAATTTAAGTTAAATAAAATAAAATTGGAGTAATTTAATTTTTTAAACATCTTACAATTTTAACCACCGATATTGTCAAATGCATTTGCTTTTTTTGTATCGAGGTCATCAATAATTTGTTTTATTTTGTTTTGGGATATTTCTTCAGGATTAATAAAAAAATGCTTTTCTTCTTCTTTTCTCGATAATTTTTTTTAGCCAGTGTTTCTCCTACAATAACAAAATGATTGTCGATTTCCTCACATATAATTTGCTGATCTTCCACTAACTATCATATCAACTTTGCAAGGTTCAAGGTAATCCGTTAGCATGCATTAGTTGTTAAGTATCCTTGACCTTGCGTTAAAAAATATGTATGTATATTGTTACCGTTTTTTGACCTTTAATAACAATTACCCTATATAACTTTGCTATTGCCACACTACAGTTAGTACATATCGATTTAATATAGTGTTCAATAGTTCGAATAGCCGAGTTACAGATATTACTAAAGATATATGTAATAATGAAGATTGTTTTATCACCATACAATTTTCTAATGTAAGTTACTTACTTGTTAAGAAGAAAATCATAGCACTTTTTTTTCACCGCAATTCCGAAATTCCAATAATTGTAGATCATTTTTAAGAATGAAATCAGGATATATACGTTTTCCCCCGCTAATTATTTTTTAAATTATTTGTCCTGTTTCACATAACCTCGGATTTGTCACAAATATAGTTAAACAGTAATAATTTATTGTCGAAACAAGATAATTTTTTTTAAATTACCTTGTCGGTTGTCGAACTACTATTGTCTTTATTTTGTTACTTAACACAACTTTTCGGTTACTAAACTATCTCTAACCATTTTCAAGTGTAAGTTAAATTATAATTCTGCGGCTATTGCCTTAAATACTATCCATGCCTAATGGAGAAAACATTTTTTGGGCGTCTAGCTGCTATTGCAGTATTTCTGCAATAAAATTAGATTACCAAAATAAATCGCGTGTCTTTTTTTGAGGCGCATTGCATTGCACAAATCCCTTTCGAGAATACTTAAATATCTTTATTAAAGTAACGTGTGTAGAGTATTTCTCTGCTAACACCGGCTATCTCTATTCTAATATCTGATATATAATGGCCTACCTCAATTTTTTAATTCAAGGAGCGCTGCTGAGTAGAGATAGCCTATCATAATAGGTCTGTAAGCCTGTATATTCATACTGTAGAATATACAAGCTTAAAGACCTTTTTATTGACCGTTGATAAAGTTTTTATATAAAACGAAACGTTGGGATAAATACAATTGTGTCATTTCATTGCCTGCCCCCATTCCCGCTATACTTATTAGAATCTACTAGTATGGGCGCTATACTTAACTAACTATTTTTTTAAACTTAAAACTAAGTAATTGCTACCCAAAGACGGTTGGCCACTTTTTAGAGAAAAGGGAAAATAAACGAAATATTGATATGAAAATTAAATAGCTAATGAAATGCCCGTTAGCTAAATGAAATTACTCCAATTTTATTTCATTTAACTAAATTCTTTAAAAAACAGGAATATTTTCAGAAAAAATTAAAATTGCCAAAGTAGCACCTGTATTTAAAACTGACAAAAGATATAAATGCAACAATTATCGCCCAAAATCTGTTTTACCAATATTTTCAAAGATATTAGAAAAAATAATAAATTATGCGATTTTCTAGAAAGCCAAAATTTACTTTTTACTACTCAGTATAGCTTTCGCAGATCTAAGGATGCTGCTATAGCTGTAGGAGATATAACAAAAATTGAACTAAATGACAGTAAGAAAAAATGCTGTTTACTATCCTTGGATCTTATTATACCAGTGAAAAGTAATTTCGGAAAAAAATCGCTTTTATATAACGGAATAATGATATATAACAATATTCCAAAAAATAATAGATGAATTCAAAATCAAATAAAGATATTTTTACTAGATTTAATGATTTATAATTACAATTGTTTTTTTATTGATTGAAATTGGATTAAATTTCTTCTTTTTATTATTTTGTCATTTTCCATATAATGAACTGTTATAGTTAGCTTGGAATAAAGGAATTTTAAAGTTAAAACTCAAGAAACCGATATATTTGATAAATATGCTTTTGTTTTTCATACTTGCATGCTATTTTTAGGTTAGAAAATGAACTAAAAAAGAAAACCGACGAGTATAACTTCAAAGCTAAAGAAATGGTTATTATAGAGCAACAGTTTAATGTCTTAAGGCAAGACAAGGACGGACTAACACTTGAAAATAAGCAAATGAAGGATAGAATCGAAGAGCTTTCGCAAGAATGTGAACATTTGAGAAGTTTAGTGCCCAAAGTTAAGGCAGTGGAGCAAACAAAAATGCAAAATGAGGTTGGTACATTTAATATTTTTGTTGTATTAATAAGTTTCGGGACACCAAAATATTTTAGCTGCGAGCCATTCGAGCGGAGCGCGCCTGCGCATGTTTCCGGATCAATGTCATTTGATGCGGCTTTTTGTATACGTTTACATTGATGTGCAAGACAAGCGTCTTCATCTTGGCCGTTGACATTGCAACCAACCAATCAGAGAGGGTTATATAAAAAGCATTAAAAATATATCAGTTACGAACCTAACCTTACTTGTTAGTTGTACCGTGCGAGCAAAAACTATTTGCATCAAAGAGGGCTTGGATTAAAACACGTAGGGCTTGATTTAGATCACAATGATATGGGGACGATATATCTAACCAAATCTAGGTTAAAATTTTGTCAAATTCATATTATGACATGCCAAACTAATGACAAAATTAACAAAGTAAGAATATACAGAAAGAAAAATAATTACATAAATTGCTGAAATTGGCCACCGCCATGCTCGAAGCATAAATTCACACGTCTTCATATTTTCAGGCGTCTTATACAATTTGTTGGCGTATTTTGCATTATTTTACGAACGTTTGCAACAAGTTCTTCTGTTCTTACAGAAGGTCTTTGTGCTCCTTTTTTGTGTTGTATAGAAACTGTTTTCCTAAACACAGCCACGGTTCTTTTCAGGCAATGATAAAAATTCCCAGCAATAAAAGCAACGTTAGGAAAATGTTCGTGAAAATCGTCCATGCACAAACCCGGACTGTATTGCCACTCACTATTTACTCTAACCCCGTTTCGAAAATACGCTTCAACCATGAATGTTTTGTGCTGTTCCGTAAAGCCCATTGTGTGAATTGTTCAAGAAATTGGAAAAATTAGCGATGAATCAAATTACTTGTAACGACAGTCAAATGACGGAATAACTGATTGATTCTTAATTCAGGTAGTTACTGACACCCAACAGGTATTAAGCTCTACGGCTAAGCATTACGTCCTTAGATGCAAGGCCCTCTTTGATGCAAATAATTTTTGCTAGCACGGTAGATATTTTAAAATATAAATATTTCAGTTTGCATCTTGTTACCTTATTGGTATCATGCGGTTGTAGCTTTTAGATGTGCATACATACTGTATGAGTAGTGCCATGTGCCGTGATGCCCTAAACACGTTTTAAGTTCTCGCGTAGTAGTGCTGGGAAGTTTAGTTCACTTTGCCGATTTCAATCTTTCGATCTCGTTCAATAAAGTGAATAGTTCAAAAGACTAGTTCGTTTAGTTCGGTGGGTAGGTCGGTCAGGTGACAAAACCTATAATCTCGGTCGTCTCGCTCTCGCTTGCGTAGTACATTCCGTTTAGACTTTAGTTCGCCTTGTTTCAATCTTTTAGTAATTACTGATTGAATCTTTTAGTTCAGTTGCCAGATTCGATCTTTTGAACTAGTTCGTTCGCGAACTACACAACTCTATCGCGTAGTAGTTTTCGTTTTTTCTGCTTATTATTAATAAATTAAAGTCTGTCCTTTTTACAGCTCGTATTTCAATATAGCTCACTTTATATGCTTTGATACTTTTGTACATATTTAATTGTTTAGGTCACCAATTATTGTGCCGCCGGTACACTGGGTTCCTTAAACTCTGATAAGGAATACCTATAAAAAGTGTGTATTGTTTTTTGCAAATACCTTCAATTTCAATACCAAAGTTATACTAAGTAGTTTACAGACAGGTAAAAATCGGTTGGCTATCGGAAAATCAAGAGGGGGGGGTTTAATAACAGTCCTAAAATCCCTTAAAGCACAGGTTACTGAAGCTCCACATCTAAGTTTTTGGCCAAACTTTCTCTTTACAACTGAATATGATGTTTTTTCTGGTGCTGTAAATAATGTTGGTCGGATGAAGTATTGTATTTGATTGTTTTCCTTTAATAATAATAGTAGGAGGGCCTAAAAGACATCCTGTATGGGTCGAAGACAGTTTTTAGTTCATCACAAGTTAATAAAATGTTAATATTGTAGATTCTTCAGAAGCAATGTGATAAACTCAATCAGGAAATATCAGAATTACAAGTTAGAATTAACCAATTATCGTCAGACAATAGAAACATTAACGAAGAACAAGAAAGACTGATAACCGAGGTCGAAGGGTGCAAAGCGAAAAACGAGTTCCTTGAAAATGAAAAAGGAGAGTTTGAAAGTGTTAGGGCTAAGTTAGAAGAGGAGAAAAATAGTATGGAGGTAAGTTCGCTTCGATCATTGAACCTGTACAGGGTGTCCCAAATTCGATGCTCACCGTTAGGATCTCGGAAACTAAAAGATACAGCAAATTTTAAATTGCGGCAAAGTTGGATAATTTGGAGCTTAAGTTAATGCCAATTATCCAACTTTGCCCCTAAATAACGTTTGCTGTGTATTTTATAATTTTCGAGATTCCAATGGTGAGCATTGAATTTAGGACACCTCGTACACGCCGAGTAATATAAATATCTGGTGGACAGGTTAAAAAATAAGTTGACATCTTTGGGCATATTAAAAGGATTCTGGTCATCTTTTTACCGGAAGGTAGATAGTACTTGCAGGATTAAAATAAGGGGTACCTCTGAGTAAATGGTATAGAGGCGAAGTTAAAGTCTGTTCACCGCTGACCGTTACGTCATGTTCTCCATATTTGCGGTACGTCGTAAATTAATTCAGTCAGTTTGACTTAACGGTGGTAAAGGTTATGATTTTTCTTAGGTTTGACCTACATAAAGACGGATAAAGAAGAAAAGATAATAAAAATACAGTTTTTCAAAGCTTAAAATAAATCATCTCCGCAAGGATCATCGTCATCAGATTCGTCCAAATTAATAATAAGGGGAAGAGTAGAAGCATCGATAAATCTTTTCCGTTCCCACACATCATTTATAATTTTATTAATGTGTGTTACATAATTTTTCCATTTTTCCACTGTTACATTTTCTATGGCTTCATTCCACATACCTAAAACTACGTCATTTGTTACAGGATGCATAGAACTTATTTTTGCATCATAATAGCGCTCACATTCCGACCAAACCATTTCAATAGGATTAAAGTGGAATGATATGGAGGAAGTCTTAAAACTCGATGTCAATTTTGCAATGCTAGTTCGTCCAACCTATTAAAATTTTTTTATAATATATAGCGCTTTCCAGAATACTTGTAACGTTTGGATGGGATATGCTGCTTCACTTTTATCCAGATCTGATCCTTCATGGCAAATGGTAAAACCGGAATTTGTCTTTGTTCTAGCCCTGCAATAAATAATCTTTTTCACCAACTTGTATTTAGAATTTTTTTCAATTAGCTGTTTATATTAGGTATTGCTGCAACTATGAGTATTTAATTATTATTATTATTTAATTCTTTACTTATTAATGGGTACTCGTACTAGTGTCCGACCGAAACAAGATTTTCAGCCGAAACCGAATCTTCGGCCTTGGTCTCAGTTTCGGCCGAAACCGAAACTTAAAAATTTTATTGTATTACTGAAATTTAATTTATTTTATATAGGACGAGATCGATCTTGGGAACGGATTGAACTCTTCCCACTTAAAAAAAAAATCTATTATTTATACAGGGTGTTTCATTAAGGTCGAAGAGCGGCCATATCTCGGAAACTATTGGGCATAGAAATTTAGGGAAAAAAAATTAACAACTAAAGTGGCTATGAGAAAATCCTGGAAATAATTTTTAAGTTCCGCATTTTGCCGCAAGGGGGCGCAATTTAAAAGTAAATTTTAAAATTTTACATAACTCCGAAAATTCCACATTAAGGTATATGTTTGATAACACCATTTTAAAGCTTGGACAATTATGCATCATTTTGGTCTTATGCTCATTGGCGTACCGACTTTAATAAGAGTGGGGGAAGCTGTTGAAAGTGTAATCATTTAAATCGCTGTAACTTATAAACGACATCCGATTTTAGCAAACTAAAGACTGTTTGGAAGAGAAATGTATGCACTTTCACCAATCGTACTTAGTTGTCCATAATAGTTCTAAAAAAAATTGCTAGAGGGCGCAATTTGCAATAACAATACATTTTTTTATTTTACTCCGAAAAAATAAATCATACGGTATAATTATGATACCATAATCAAAAAGAAGATGAAATTTGCTAGAAAAAATATTAAAACCGCAGTTCGATATCTTTGTTCGTTTCAGAGTTATTGCCAAAACAATAATTTTTAATACAAATTGCGCCCTCTAGCAATTTTATTAGAAACTATCGTGTACCATTAGATACGACAATTGGAGGTTCTTTCAAACAAGCTTAAATTTAGTAAAATCGGATAAGTCGTTTAGAAGTTACAGCGATTTTAATGTTTACACTTTCAATAGCTTCTCCCACTCTTATCAAGTGAAAGTGTAAACATTAAAATCACTGTAACTTCTAAACGACTTAACCGATTTTACTAAATTTAAGCTTGTTTGGAACAGAAAGGTAAGTACCTTCAATTGTTGTATCCAATGGTACAAGATAGTTTCTAATAAAATTCCTAGAGGGCGCAATTTGTATTAAAAATTATTGTTTTGGCAATAACTCTGAAACGAACAAAGATATCGAACTGCGGTTTTAAGATTTTTTCTAGAAAATTTCATCTACTTTTCGATTATGGTATCATAATTATACCGTATGATTTATTTTTTCGGAGTAAAATCAAAAAATGTATTGTTATTGCGAATTGCGCCCTCTAGCATTTTTTTTGAGAACTATTATGGACAACTAAGTACGATTGGTGAAAGTGCATACATTTCTCTTCCAAACAGTCTTCAGTTTGCTAAAATCGGATAAGTCGTTTATAAGTTACAGCGATTTAAATGATTACACTTTCAACAGCTTCCCCCACTCTTATTAAAGTCGGTACGCCAATGAGCATAAGACCAAAATGATGCATAATTGTCGAAGCTTTAAAATGGTGTTATCAAACATTTACCTTAATGTGGAATTTTCGGAGTTATGGTAAAATTTCAAAATTTACTTTTCAATTACGCCCTCTTGCGGCAAAATGCGGAACTTAAAAATTATTTCCAGAATTTTCTCATGGCCACTTCAATTATCATTTTTCTTTTCCTGAGTTTCTATGCCCAGTAGTTTCCGAGATATGGCCGCTCGTCGACCTTAAAAAAACACCCTGTATAGACAACACTGCCTACGCACCCACCCAAAGTTAGCCGAACGGTGGTGCGCGACAATTCACGAACACTAAGTTTCGGCATGGCCGAAGGTTCGGCCGGTTTTTGGCCGAAACCGAAACTGTCACCGAAACTAGATTTTTTGGCCGAAACCGAACCTTCGGTTGGTCTCTAATGGGTACCTACCTCGTTTAACATATTTTTTTTTGTTTTAGGCTGCGGTAACAGACTTAACTAAAAAATTACAGCAAAGCCATAGGGACCTTGAAAACGCCTCAAAAACACCAATATCCATTCCAAATGAACTGGACCTCGCACAAATCCAACAGGACTTTTTGGAAATAAAAGGGAAATGTGACAACTTGTATGTGGAGAATAAAAACCTTAAGGCTGAATATACAAAACTCCAAGAGCAATGTAATAATTTTAGTAAAGTGAGTACTACTTTTAGCTTAAAATACTTTTATTCCAAACTACCTTTACAGAATGTGATTAAATGAGTAGATATTATTAAAAATAATGCCATAAAAAAACATTAAAAATGGAAGTTAATCCAGTTTAATTGATTAAAAATCAATTTAAAAAAATAGTATAAATAATTTAATTTTTATAGGGGAAATATTTATTTATTGTTAAAAAATTACCTAAGTAATAGAAAGCAGTCTGTTCAAATTGAAAATGTTAAAAGTTCACAAAAAACATAACTTGTAGTGTTCCGCAAGGATCAACCTTAGGACCTACTTTTTTTTTATTTACATTAATTATATAGCAAAAATTAAATTAAAAAGGTAAAATAAAATTGTTTGCTGATGATACTACTACTACTACTATTGTATATTTTCATGAACACTATGCTCAAATTCATAATAACATTAACCACGACCTAAATATAATATGTTAATGGCTTGAAATTATTTTATTTATTATCATTAAATTTTAATAAATCATCTTTTATGTTTAGAAGTAAATCAAAATTAAAAAATAATAATATGTCTTTCGATAATCATTTAATTAAATATACTAATATAATTAAATTTTTAGGTTTATATATTGATGAAAATTTAAGTTGGAAAAAACATATTGAATATTTAGGAAGTTACATCTCACCAATAATTGGTATTTTATTTAAAGCTAAAAATTATATATCGTTGAAATATTTTAAAAAAATATATATTATTCTTTGGTTTATTCAAAATTACAGTATATGATTTCAATTTGGGGATCAGCGGAAAGCAGAAAACAATATAAAGTTCTCTATACAAATTTAAATGTACTAAACTTAACCCAAATTTCGTCTCTGTTCCTAAAATAAATCTTGAGGTTATGACACACAGCCTTTTCTACAGAGTCCGCGGCAATCCATTGTAAGTTTGTACGCTTCTAAATATATGTGAGTCCTGAGACTTTTTGTACGTTGATAGGTGTTTCTTATATTGTCTCTAGTTCTCAGGCGATAATCGTGAAAGTCTATTTTGTTTCAATTCCACATTCGTTTTTAGTAGTTTATTTTTAATTTTAAATATAAGTTTAGTTTGCTCGAACATTTTAAGTTGTTCAACTTTTAGGAATGGATATACGATGTACAAAGGTTCACTAGCAGTAGAGAATATTGTTTTTATTGACTTATTCTGCAGTCTTTGAGGTTTGTTTATTAAGTGTTCACCAGCATTTCCATAACATGGCAACAAGTATCTTATGTGTGATTTAACAAAACTGTTATACAGCAGATATTTTGTGTATTTATTTAACATATGGCTACATCTTCTAATTGTTCCTAGGACAGGAATAACTTTTACAGTAATGCTTTGTATATGTGCAGACCATGTTAATTTTTTTGTACTTGTGAGTCCTAAGTATCTGTACTGGTAAACTCTTTTAAGCTCTCTGTTATTAAGAGCAGTAACCCCCTTTACCACAATGAAAATTGCGGAACGTTTTGCTGGTCAAACGAAAAGAAAAAAAAAATTGATATTTAGAAAATATATTCTACTTTAAATACCCCATCCAGAAAAGTAAATGACGATCGAAAATATTCCCAAAATTTTTTTTATTTTTAGTAGTTTTGTAATATCTTAAACAATTCTTTATTGGTCAAAAGCAAAATGACTTTCCCGGGTGTAGAATGTTGTACCAAACAATTTTTCTTAAAGCCATTTTTCAATATCGGCCTTACTTTTTTCTCAAAAAGTTTGGGCGCGTAAAGTGAATTTAAGCGTGTAAAATTACTAAAAATAAAAAAAATTTCTAAAAAAAATTTTGGGAATATTTTCGATCGTCATTTACTTTTCTGGATGGGGTATTTAAAGTAGAATTTATTTTCTAAATACCAATTTTTATTTTTTCTTTTCGTTTGACCAGCAAAACGTTCGGCAATTTTCATTGTGGTAAAGGGGTTACTTCCTCTTAAGCTTAATTTTTGGGTGAATTGGGCTTTTTCCTGTTTGACTTAATACTATGTGAACTGTTTTTTCCATTTTTTCCATTTTTTTTTGGTTTAAAATAAAGAAGGAACTTTATATAGAATTGTGTCCTATGTCCACTTACTACGAAGCTACAGCTGCTAAAGGAGGTACTCTGAAGATGGTTTTTTCAAAATATTTTCGAAACCTTTGTAGATAAAAATGTAAAATTTAGATATTTTGGTAAACTTTGTACGCTGAATAGAACTGAATAGAACTGTCTTAAAAATGTCTATATTTAAGAAATGTAGCCAGAAATAGGGGATGGTGGGCTAAGAATAGACTTATAGATCACTTTTTCTTACGATAACATTTATACTTTTCTATGTCAAATTAGAAAAACCTGACATATTTTACGAAAAAAAAGGTACTATGGATAAGACATGATTGGACGCCGTTGTCTAGAAAATGTATTTAAAAATTACCCAGCATTTAAAAAAAATCGCTAATTTATGTTATTTACTAGCATTAACAAATCCTAAAAGTTTATTATATTTTATACAACTTTACATTTATAACATACTAGCGTGTATCCGGCATGCGTTGCAACCCGCTGGTATAAATACAAACCCGAACAAACCCGCTATATTAGTACCCCGCATGCCACTTTCTGAAATTGCACCCGTGCGAAGCCGGGGCGGGTCGCTAGTTATACATAAAAACCTTCCCCTTGAATCACTCTATCTATTAAAAAAAACCGCTTCAAAATCCGTTGCGTAGTTTTAAAGATTTAAGCATATAAGGGGACGGACGGACAGACAGCGACAGCGACTTTGTTTTATACTATGTTAAGAATACATAAAAACCTTCCCCTTGAATCACTCTATCTATTAAAAAAAACCGCTTCAAAATCCGTTGCGTAGTTTTAAAGATTTAAGCATATAAGGGGACGGACGGACAGACAGCGACAGCGACTTTGTTTTATACTATGTTAAGATAATACATACATATAATATGTATTTAAAAATAAAAACCTTATACAATTTAAAAACCATAATCATAATACACGTCATAAAAATGAAATACTGTAGACCATGAACCGGATTATCCGAAATGATTCTTGCTATTCCTCCGCATTATCCGAAATTTCTAAGAAATGTTTTGTTGGTTTTGTTCAGTTGCAAGCAAAATGTTTATTTTAATCAAGTAGGTGTGCGTTATATTTTGCCATACACAAAATAAAACAAGTGTAGGCCTAAATTTTGAGTTATTCTTGGATTGAAGCTTTAAAGTTTCTTACGGATTTTATGCCCACTTTGCTGAGTATGCAAACACGCATTTCCGAGCGATTTCTGCTTGTGGCCATCTTAGTCCCCAAACCTAATTTCTTTAGACTTTTTATGAGAGTGCCTTAAAAATCTTGTCTATTGTACTCCGTTATAACCGGAAGTGATTGAACTGTGAAAATAAAATATTTTGAAAATTCAAAGCAAATCATGCCTGCTACCAAATTTTGAAAAATATGTTTCCTAGATCTTCTAATAGATCATTTAACATGAATCACACTGTATTCCTTTTTTGGAGGCCTTTGATATCTTTAGAAATCATGTTTTTCAGGTAAAAAAAGATCTAGAAAACCAAATGGTGGAATTGGAAAGACATTACAATGAGGTACTGCACGAAAAACAGTTGTTACAAGATGAAGTTCACGAGCTGAAGATACCGCCCATTAATGCCAATAGTAGCAATGGCGGCAGTAACACTAAGTTAGGTAAGTTCAGGGACGTAGCGAAGGCCTCTGGTTTGGGAGGGGTGAAATTCCCAAATTTCCCAAGTTTATAAAATATAAAAAAAAATAACACAATTCAAAAAGTATTTATTTCCCCATAATTATCAAATAAACTGTATAAAAAACATATACAGGGTTGGGCAAATGTTCCGGAGCGGCTTAATTACAGACGAACTAAAAGTGATATCATGGAATAAAATTTGGGGGATTTGTATATGACATAAAACTGCATTTTTTGATAGTTAACTCCAACATTATGAAACTTCCGGTTTAACTGGAAGTGACATAAACTTTCGATTTTTAAATGGGACACCTGGTATATTTTTCGTTTATCTGACTCCATATGACATTCTTATAATAACGATGTGTCACACTTTTTGTTACCAAGAAAATATTTTTTTCCAAATTTATTGTTTTATTTGGGCTATGGAATACCTTAAAATCACTTATTTCAGTCCTTTAATCTTAGGAAAAATACAATTTTACTATTTTTGATCCAATACTATGTGCTGTGTACAATTTAATCTTTAAAGTTGTATAACTCATTTTTTTTTAACGGCAACATGGTGGCTCGCCGGGTTAAGAAAACAGAGGATTTGAATACAATTATTTTGATACCACACATTATTAGGTTTTAGAAAAGCTGCCATGAAAAAACTTTAAAAAGTTAACTTGAAACTTTCCTAAAATGAAGCATCTTTTGAGAATAAATTTAGATTTAAATGCATCAAGTAGTCTGTGACCAGCAAAACTGATAAAACAAAATCATGCCTTGAAGAAAATTGACATGCCGACAGCTTCTGCCAAAGTAAATTAGTTTGTTGTTTAAAAAATATGGAAAATAATAGTTTTACAAGGAGTGAAAAAGTTGATATGTTATAAGTGTTTGGAGAATGTAGAAATAATTCAACCGATCGATGCTGCACGACGTACAAAGATATCCTAATCGGCGTGCTATTGCCCAAAACTGGTTCAGTTAACTTTTTAAAGTTTTTTTTATGGCAGCTTTTCTAAAACCTAATAGTGTATGGTATCAAAACAATCGTAATAAAATCCTCTTTTTTCTTAACCGGACGAGCCACCATGTTGCCGTTTAAAAAAAATGAGTAGGTAATACAACTTTAAAGATTAAATTTTACACAGCACATAGCATTGGACCAAAAATAGTAAAATTGTATTTTTCCCAAGATTAAAGAAGTGCAATAAGGATTTTAAGGTATTCATAGCCCTCTAGATAAAACAATAAATTTGGAAAAAAATATTTTCTTGGTAACAAAAAGTTACAAATGTGTCATGGTTATATTAAGAATGTCATATGAGTCAGAAAAAGGAAAAATATATCAGGTGTCCCATTTAAAAATCGAAAATTTATATCACTTCCGGTTAGACTGGAAGTTTCATAATGTTGAGTCAACTTTAAAAAATTCAGTTTTATGTCATATACAATCCCCCAAATTTTATTTCATTATCTTGAAAAACAAAAAAGTTAGAGGGGCGAACCATCTTCCGTAGACACCCGGTATAGGACTAAAATGGAACACCCTGTATATTATCAGATATTCTAAATTTTCAATAACTTTAAAATATTTTTTGTATAGCATACCATATGACTAAATTCAACTGTTTCGGAATTACGGGCAAATGAATGTAGTACATTTGATTTATTTAAACAAAATTGGTAATCATTTTTAAATAAACAATAATATTAAAAAAAGTTATTTAATTAAATGTTAAAAATGTCGTCCTTCAAACACCTGACAGTGTCCAATCCTCTCGGAAAATTGGGAAAGCACGTTTTGCAAATGTTTCCGAGAAATAACATGCACAGCTTCTAAAATACTGTTTTTAAGGTCCTCCAAAGACTTAGGTTGTGTACGATACACGACACTCTTTAAATGACTGAAAATGCCAAAAGTGTCTATCTATATATTACAGTCAGTCTTACCGGGGCAACTAATGGAAGTTAAATAAGCTGCACACATTTTTGTCTACCCAAGTTTTCCCAACTTTTGATGTTTAAGATAACTTTGGGGGGGGGGGGCGTCGCCCCCCCCCCCCCCCCCATGACCCCGTCCCCCTGGGTAAGTTAGCTTATAACCGTTTTATAAAAAGTTAATCGAATTTAAATATCTATTGTTTAAGAGGTATGCGATCAGTGGCGGGTTCTCAATAAGTGCACATGTGCACGTCAACCTCCAGATTTAAATATCTCTTCTAATCCCCAACCAATAAATCCTCTAAATATCTGATCCGGACCTTATCTCGGCACTGGAAAGCCTTAAAGCACCGCGAAGCATAATGTAGCTGCTGCCATCGGCACCACGTCCGCTGTTAAGGATGCATTCGTTCTTCGTACACTCGGGCGACCTTGAATTGTAATTGGAGGAGCCACAAATATATTTAAATAATCAAAATCGCCGTAGCTGATTGTGATTTGTGTAATTATTACGAGTATATATGACAGTGATAGTCCAACATACCGATGGTGTTCCAGCTTCATTATTACATAAAATTAATCTCATTGTGACTAAAAATGAGCTACTGCAAAATATCCGACAACAATCGCTCGCGGACTCCTGGACTATATAAAAGCATAGTATTTAAAAAGCGTCAAGGTACAGGGTCTTCCAACGAGGACTGAACAGGGGCTCATTTTTGAGCTTCCTTGTATTTAAAGAAAAATCCAAAATAGCCAATCGATGTACTTTTTCCTGCAGAATTCAAAAATGGAACCAAAAATTTATTTGAACCAGAAACAAAAGAGTTACGCTATGGATAAGGTGTTTTTTAAATGGAACATAGCTTTTTTTATACGATTTTTGGAACGAGTGATTTTTTTTTTGTCCGTTCTGATTAAAATATTTAATATTGTGACAGCTATTTTTATTAAATTTTAATGTTTTATCCAGTATAATTTAACTTTAACCTGTTTAAAACATACACTAGGTAATAAAGGTATAATCACCTTTGAATCCTTCAAAGTCAAAAAATTTGACAAATTTACTATAATATTGCCGGAATGAAATATGCATTAGATGAGAGATTGCAGATTGTTATCTTGTTCTACAAATGCCAAGAAAATGCAAGAGAAGCAAGGAGAAGATTTATTGCAAATTTTCACAGAAATATATCCGTCAATACTATTGTAAGGATAAAGAACCTATTTAAGGAAAATAAAACATTACATGACAGAAAAAGAAATCCAGAAAGGAATAGAAATCGAGACCGTGCCATTGTGAATTATTTTCGACTGAATCCAACCAAATCAATTTCGGACGCAGTTCGGGACGTTCAATACGGCGGCGGTGTAAGACGCATATGAGTTACCCAAGGAACTGTTCACAGGACTTTAAGAAATCATAAATTTAAGTCTTATCATATCCTTCCACTTCAACATCTAACACCGGCACAAAAAGAACTTCGCTTCCAATTTGTTTCCCAAATTGTGATTCGGAAAGAAAACGAAGACCCTAATTTATTCAGAAATATCTTATGGACTGACGAAGCCACATTCACAACATCGGGGGTTTTCAATAGACATAATAGTCATCACTGGGCTGTTGGAAATCCAAGAAAATTTCAGACAATTAAATTTCAAGGAAGGACTTCAATCCATGTTTGGTGTGGCATAAAAAATAATAGAATTTTGGGACCAATATTTTTTAACGGGACTTTAAATGGACAGAGATACTACGAGTTCTTAGAAAACGAAATTGAGAACTTTTTGGAAGATTTACCATTGGAAGAATATCAAAATTTAATTTGGCAACATGACGGGGCCCCTCCGCATGCCGTGCCTGAGGCTACTCAATATTTAAACGGACGCCATGAAGAATGGATTGGTAGAAATGGAACCTATGCTTGGCCACCCAATAGTCCCGATTTGTCAATATTAGACACATTTCTTTGGGGCCATTTAAAGAACGTGGTATACAAGCAGCGAAACCACGATATTGAAGAGATCATGCAGAAAATTGTGAATGAAATAAATCGCCTTAACCAGGAAAATCACAGTATAACAGCAAGTTTGGAAAGGCTACAAAGAGGTTATCGCACTTGTTTCGAGAACAACGGAGGTCACATTGAACAATTAAATTATTAATGTTTTTTTTTTTAATTAGTAGATATAGAGTTGGATTTCTTTTCCTGTCATGTAATGTTTTATTTTCCCAAATAGGTTCTTTATCCTTAGAATAGTATTGGCGGATATATTTCTGTGAAAATTTGCAATAAATCTTCTCCTTGCTTCTCTTGCATTTTCTTGGCATTTGTAAAACAAGATAACAATCTGCAATCTCTCATTTCATTTCGGCAATATTATAGTAAATTTGTCAAATTTTTTGACTTTGAAGGATTCAAAGGTGATTATACCTTTATTACCTAGTGTATGTTTCAAACAGGTTAAAGTTAAATTATACTGGATAAAACATTAAAATTTAATAAAAATAGCTGTCACAATATTAAATATTTTAATCAGAACGGACAAAAAAAAAATCACTCGTTCCAAAAATCGTATAAAAAAAGCTATCTTCCATTTAAAAAACACCTTATCCATATCGTAACTCTTTTGTTTCTGGTTCAAATAAATTTTTGGTTTCATTTTTGAATTCTGCAGGAAAAAGTACATCGATTGGCTATTTTGGATTTTTCTTTATATACAAGGAAGCTCAAAAATGAGCCCTGTTCAGTCCTCGTTGGAAGACCAGTGGCACACCCAGGATTTTATGTTAGGGGGGGCCCGCCAACCAGTGCTGGGAGCAAATTTTTTAATAAACTTTTAAGTTACGCATTTTTCTAGAACACTGAGGCAAATGCCCCACCTGGCCCCCCTCAAACGAGGCCCGTAAGGTAAATCTAAGAAAATTGAATTTTTAAAATACTTATCCACTTTCATAATTTTTATTTCATTGGGGGTTTGGGGGGGGGGGGCCAAGGCCCCCCTTGCCCCCCCCCCTGGGTGCGCCACTGTGGAAGACCCTGTACTTAAATTCAAGCCAAAGATTATAACGTACAGAAACTTTAAAATTTTTAATTTAATTAAAATTTAATATATAAATTATATACAGTTTGTCCACGGATAGAGTTTGAAAGAGGAAAACTTTTTATTAGTAGATATAGAAAAAAAAAGGCCATTCTTTATAAAAACGTCTGCTTGTGCTGAAACTACAATTTCGAATATCAGATTTGCGATTAAGCTGTTATTATGTAGTAGGGCTTGGTTACGTGTGTGATATCGTGGAATATGAATGTTAAAGTATGCAAGGCATTCCGGGCTTTTAATATAATAGTTTAGTACATTAAAAGCGAAACAGACATCATAGTATTCCCTTCTACGAGCTAAAGTAGTAATATTTAAGTAGGACATCGTTTGGGCATCGTTAAGATAAATACCGTTATTAAAAAGTTTTAAAGCGAATGTTAAAGTTGATGTGTTCATATTTATAAACTTGTATTTTTTACCTACATTTTACATTCCTAACATAGGAATACTAAAAAAACTTGTTTTTGTGATAGTAACTATCATTGAATAGAATTGAAATACAAATTTACAGGTTTATAACATGTTTATATTAAATTAAGTGATTTTGAATTTTTAAAATATATCTTGACAGAAAACATGCAATAATTTAAAAATATGAATAAATATCCAAACTTAGATATATATCGGATATTTGGATATTTATATAAATATCATGATATTTGACAACCCTGTTAATTACAGATATCTTTAATAGGCATGCGCACCCGAAAACCGTTTGGGTTACGAAACCTAAGGCTCCGTGGCTCACTGATGATGTTAAAATATCGATGAAACGTCGAGACGATGCGCTGGCTGCTTACAAATGATCTAAGTCAGACGATGGCTGGAAAGTATGCAGGGTCTTGCGAAACTCTACTATAAACCTAGTTCGTAGTAAGTGACTAGCGATGGGGATGCAGGAGGGATATGGAGAGTATTGGAGGATTTAAATGTAAAAAGTGCACTAAACATGACATATCTAACATTTGCTTGATGTTGATAATCTAAATGAATACTTCGGATCAATTTTCAAAGATAGCAGTAAGTTGTGAAGAGAGGATACAGAAATTCACACCCTTTAAACAATAATCCCTTTACTTTTGTGCCGGCTACCATTGATGAGATAACTCAGGCTTTACAGAATAATAAGTCAAATGCTTTTCGAGCTGACAACATTACAATATCAATGCTGCTGTAGTGTTTACCGTTTATATGTCCTATTATCACTCACGTCGTTAATGTTTGTCTTGGCATATCCATTTCCCGGACGCCTAGAAAACGTGAATTATCCTGCCCATCCCCAAGATTGCGAACCCTGATTACTGCGGGGACCTGCGTCCCATCAGTTTACTTCCTGCTATGTAGAAGATTTTTGAGAAAATCACGTACTATCAAATTAACGTGTACGTTAACGCCAATAGGACAATTCCCACCACACAGTATGGCTTTAGAAAAAAAACCACAGTACTGTTTCCGCTTTCTCTGGAGTACTGGACACGATTAGGAGGAACTTGGATTATGGTAAAATATCTACGCTGGTGCTGCTTGATTTCTCTAAGGCGTTTGATACAATTAATCATGCTCAAAGCTCAGACATTGCGGTTTTCAGCGGCTTGCCGTGGATTTTGTTTTTTCTTACCTAAATGACCGAACTCAAAGAGTAATGTTAGGTCAAGAAACCTTTTCTTTAAAACCAGTTGTTTCAGGTGTACCCCAGGGTTCAATTTTGGGACCCTTTTTGTTCTATATACATCTGATATACGTCGAAATATTGAAAATTGTGACCACCACGAATATGCCGATGACACTCGGATAATTCACAGCTTTTTCCGTAGTGAGCATCATATGAGAGAGTATATTCTCAATCAGGAAAAAGTAATTTCATCCAAGAAAATAACTTCGAACAACTTAAGAAGTATACAACAATTTCCTTCCAAAATCAAATAACTAAAGTCATTAAAGTCATCAACAGTATATTACCTAACAATGAAACCTATAAATTAAAAGTCATGAACCCGACAGCTCCGATTCTGCACGGACAACCCAAAATACGCAAAACCGATATACCCATAAGACCAGTAGTCACCTATACAGGGTGATTCACGGTGGATGGAACGTTAGACGTTTCTGACGAACCAGTAAAGGAATCGTTCTGAAAATTTGGTGGCGTACATAAACGGACATGCTCTACCAACCTAAAATATTTGTAACAATACAGTGTTGCCGCTTCCACACAAAAATAATAGTAACTTCGATTTTTTAAATGCAACACCATATATTTTATTTTATTTTCGAAACCCCCATTACTTTCCTTACAATTTTTATTAACTCTACTCTATACTTATCTCTTACCGTTTCTAAGATATAAATTAATTTCTGTTTTTTTTTGTCCGAAAACGTCACATTTAAAAATGCTGATAATTTTGAACTCTAAAACAGAAACCCTGAAATTTTGGTAAATAGTTAACTAATACTATAGGGCTCTTTGCCCTAGTCCCAAATCTTAGTTGCAATATACAGGGTGGTTGAAAAATACACTTATTCTGGTAACTTAAAAAAGTGACCATAAGTGTTTTTTTTCAAATGTAACACCCTGTATATTATTACGGATTTGAAAAGTTGCTAAAATTTCACTTAATTCTTGTATATCATACCTGTACCTAACGAACTAGTTTAACCATTTTTTTGACGTATTAAGCATGATTTGTAAAATTTTCTATACAATTCAATTTTTATTCGGTTATTAGTAAGTTACCCATGACAAAAACTAATGTTTACGTATGTTACTATGGTTATCGTTTTGACATTTTATTAAGTTTAGATACAAGATAGAAATACAGTTTAAAGTCATGGAAGAAAACTATACAAATGCAGTTCTTATGAATTTATTTATTTTATTTGGACAATGTGATTATCGCCAGGACATGTATAAAGTTTAACGAAATGCACTCTAATTTACCGCCAATGAATCTTAGAAAATTCATAAGGATCCAGAACAATTTTATTAAATGTTAACTAGTCAAATAATAAAAGACTACTAAAATTATAACTAATAAAATGCTATTTTAACAGGTGTTCAAAACGCTGGCCGTTTACATCCAAACACTTTAATATGCGGGTGTTGACTGCATGGATTTTAAGAAAAATTTAGTTTTAATGTTTTTTGCATGTTAATGCAAACACACATTGTCCAAATAAATTCATAAGAACTGCATTTGTATAGTTTTCTCCCATGACTTTAAAGTGTATTTCTATCTTGTATCTAAACTTAATGAAATGTCAAAACGATAACCATAGTAACATACGTAAACATTAGTTTTTGTCATGGGTAACTTACTAATAACCGAATAAAAATTGAATTGTATAGAAAATTTTACAAATCATGCTTAATAAGTCAAATAAATGGTTAAACTAGTTAGTTAGGTACAGGTATGATATACAAGAAATAAGTGAAATTTTAGCAGCTTTTCAAATCCGTCATAATATACAGGATGTTACATTTGAAAAAAAGGACTTATGCTGACTTTTTCAACCACCCTGTATATTGCAACTAAGATTTGGGACTAGGGCAAAGAGCCCTATGGTATTAGTTAACTATTTACCAAATTTCAGGGTTTCAGTGTTTTAGAGTTCAAAATTATCAGCATTTTTAAATGTGACGTTTTCGGACAAAAAAAACAGAAATTAATTTATATCTTAGAAACGGTAAGAAATAAGTATAAAGCAGAGTTCATAAAAATTTTAAGAAAAGTAATGGGGCTTTCGAAAATAAAATCAAATATATGGTGTTGCATTTAAAAAGTATTTTTGTGTGGAAGCGGCAACATTGTATTGTTAAAAATATTTTAGGTTGGTAGAGCATGCCCGTTTATGTACGCCACCAAATTTTCAGAACGATTCCTTTACTGGTTTCATCAGAAACGTCTAACGTTCCATCCACCGTGAATCACCCTGTATAAATGCCCCTACATACAAAGTATGCCGGTTTCTTAATAATTATCTCTCTAAAACCATCAACTCTTCCTCGAAATATGCAATAAAAAACACGTTTGAGTTTATAGAACAACCAAAAATATGAAAATCCCCTGTAACTCAATCCTGGTTTTCCAATAGCCAAACTAAAAGATATCATACACAACAACAAATAATATAGATGAAATAACTGCGCTTACCGGCCTTTGCATAAACCAACGCTATTTTAGGTTCAACGACAAATTCTACTTACAAAAGGAGGGACTGCCAATGGGCTTTCCCTTATCACCTTTGTTAACTAAACTTTTTATGGCATATTTTAAAAACAAACTATTTAACATAAAAAATATCCTAATTGAAAACATACATTTTAAAATAATATATATAAAAAAATACGATATAAAAAGTTTAGTTAACAAAGGTGATAAGGGAGAGCCCATTGGCAGTCCCTCCTTTTGTACGTAAAATTTGTCGTTGAACCTTAAATACCTTTGGTTTATGCAAAGGTTGGTAAGCGCAGTTATTTTATCTATATTAACTGCGGTGTGGCTATTTGATAGATTGTTATGTATGTATGTATGTATGATATCCTTTAATTCAGCTCTTGGTATTGAAGTGAATAGGCTCTTAGCATCGAAGGAAACCAGGATTGAGTTGCTGGGGATTTTTATATCTTTGGTTTGTTCTATAAATTAAAAAGTGGTTTTATTGCATATTTCGAAGAACTTTCCATGATTTTAGGGAGATAATTATTAAGAAACTGGCATAATTTGTATGTGGGGGAATAGATCTTATGGATATATCGGTTTTCTATATTTTGAGTGGTCCGTACAGAACCGGAGCTGTCGGGTTCATGACTTTTAATTTGTAGGTTTCATTGTTAGGCAATATACTATTGATTGCTTTAATTTATTTACTTATTTGGTTATGGAAGGAAATTGTTGGATCTTTCTTAAGTTGTTCGCAGTTATTTTCTTGGTTGAAATGATTGACTTTTGTTATATATCTGCTTTACATATTATTAGTTCACTATTATGGCATTTATTTTTAATTGATTGACCATTAAAGTCTTTATGAATAATTTGTGAGAAGGAATTTTTGTCTTGTCCTGTAATGTGATTTATTTTGCTTAAAGCTAATTCAGTGTCTATTGCGAGCAGTTCGTAATCGTCTCATTTACTATCTAAATTGAGACAATATTTAAGGCCTTTTTGGAGAGTGTGTTAGAGAGATTTTTAACCCTAGGATAAAAGTTAGTGTTGGTGGTTTGTGTTTGTTGCGTAATATTTTGGATTGGTTTTTTTTTTTGAAAAAGTAATATATTACATTAAAGTAAAAATTTACAATAATTATACATCATTACTCTAATCAGTGCATCGAGCACTGGCCTCGAGTCCTTAATTATTTAGGTAACAGTGTAGAAAAATTTTATGCTAGAATCAGTGTAATCTAAAATGAAAAAAAAAAACTAAAAGAGAACTAAAAGAGAAAAAAAAATGTTATCCTTCAAAATTGGCCTAATTAATATTGTAGTACATTTTTAAAGTCAAGACTTGCCTTATTTCTAGTGGCAGTGTATTAAATACTATCGATAGTTGGAAGAACGGATTGTTAATGCCCACACTTGTTCTATTTTGTGTTTGATAAATATTGTTCTGTATTCTTGTTGGATAATCATGTATTTCATTATTAAATAAAAATTTAGAATTAGTTTTTTGTTCCTTATTTATTATTTTGTACATTAATTTGCACTGTTCCAGTTCCAAAATTGTATCCAGTTTAACTACTTGTACCGTCCTGTATAGTGTGGCAGTGCCAGTGAGCCGATCAAGGTTGAATAAAATTTTTAATATTTTGTTTTGTAGGATCTGTGCAGAATCGAAAGTAACTCTGCCACATGTTCCCCACACTGGTATGAGATATCGAAAAAGTGATAAGAAAAAGGCATTGTATACAAGTTTTTTAGTTTTGTTTGTAATGTAATTTCTAATTTTAAATATAGATGGAATCATAGCAACAATTTTTTTAGTAAGTCTAATGACATGTTCCTTCCAATTTAATTTATCGTCAATTGTTAAGCCCAGATACCCCACACTCGAAACTCTTTCTAATGTATGATCATTAATTCTAATGTTTTATTTTTTTGTTTGAAAACCATAAATTTTGTTTTATCAGTATTTATTTTTAATTTATTAGAGTACAACCATTGAACATATTTCTTTAGATCAGCATTTATATTTTCAATAAAAAGTTGTATTTCAATACCCGAGTAAACTAGTACTATATCATCAGCGAATGCAAAGTATCGAGCTTTCAAACCGGCGCATCTCAAATTTAGAACATAGAGAGAGTATAACAATGGACCAAGGACAGATCCCTGCGGAACTCCATACGTATTTGTTAAAAAAGCACTGAAAGTCTCATCTATCTGAACATATTGTTTTCGATCTATTAAATATGTTTTTATAATATTTAGGATCCGTCCCCGAATGCCCATGTTTTCCAATTTTTTCAAAAGTAACTCAAAATCAACAACGTCAAATGCCTTTTTCAAATCTACAAATATGGCTATCACAATCTCCCTCCTATCAAGAGCATTCGACACAAAATTTGTGAAGTCCACTGTCGCACTTAAAGTATTGCTATTTTTCAAGAAACCATATCGAAAATTATCGATTAACATATTATTACTTGTATAAGATAATTTTCTTCTTTTAAGAACCTTTTCTATTATTTTTGAAAATACACTAATAACAGAGATTGGTCGATAATTATTTAGGCATTTTTTTTTCCCTGCTTTAAATATAGGGGTAATCTTACTTATTTTCAATTCTTGTGGAAATATCCCTGTCATAAGAATGGTATTTATTAACGTACAAAGAATTTCTACCAGTTCCTCTTTAAGCGTTAAGATATCATTTGTTGTTATGTTATCGTGACCTGGTGCTGTGTTTCTTTTAAGTTCCAATATGATTTCTTTCAATTCTGGTACACTAGTCAACTGTAAATCTAAACTATTTTGACAATAATTTAAAATATTATATCGCATATCCAAATTATTTAGTCTTATGTCCTGTTCTAAGTCCCTAACAATGGTTTCCCCTACTTGTGCAAAATGTTGATTAAATAAATTCGCTACCTCCTCTAATTCAGATATTTCCCCATCCCCCACCTTTATTGAATTAATATTTGAACTTTTATTTCCGTCTTTAAAAAAAAAACATTTATAAACCTCCATTGTTTTTTGTAATTATTACCCGCTTGTTCCCATTTATTATAAAAGTATCTCTTCTTAAGCACCTTAATTTTATTATTAATTCTATTTTTTAAAGCTTTAAATTGATTCTCTAGATCAATGTTATTTAGATT
Organism: Polydrusus pterygomalis; assembly: GCA_963969555.1. Lineage (NCBI taxonomy): Eukaryota > Metazoa > Arthropoda > Insecta > Coleoptera > Curculionidae > Polydrusus > Polydrusus pterygomalis. The sequence continues at coordinate 17,634,414 of OZ018385.1, read as the reverse complement.
GTTGCATTTCCTTTTATAAATTTTATCTCGCTGCCGCATCATTTGAAGAACTCCCTGATCAACCCAAGTGTTATTCCTTCTGACTCTTATAGTTTTTATTGATTCTGCTTTCTGTTTACACCCGTTTATTGTGTCAGCAAGTTCCCCAAACGATGCTGGCCTATTATTTAATACCTCTTGTCCAAACAGTTTTACAAATTTTTTGCAATCAGTAAATTTGATTTTATGATTAAACTGTTGGTATGTTTTTAGACTATCTTCTAACATTATTGACAAAATGTTATGATCTGATAAAGTGGTTTTTCTAATTTCTATTTTACAATTTAGGTTGGAGTATCTGTCGGACAAAACTAGATCTATAATAGTTTTTGTTTCTTTTGTTTCCCTTGTAGCCCTATCTTGAGATATCTCATTATTAATTTGGTAATTATTTAAAAAAATTAAATTTTTATAATTTTTTAATAAATCTATGTTAAAATCCCCTATAATTATATGAAATGATTATAAGAACTCACCATTGTCCTGATTTGGAGGCTTATAGACAACACTTACTTTTAAATTCTGCTCACCAATACGCAGACACACCCAATTTATGTTTCCGGCTTTTGATTTTTCTAATTCACAAAATTTTATTGACTTTTTCACATACATGGATGCACCACCACCTCTTCCGTCTCTACATGAATGAATCGCTTCATAATTATCCAGTTTACATAAAAACGTTTCGTTTTCTCTTAACCACGTCTCCGTCAATAAAAGAATATCACAATTATCATTGATCGCAAAGCACTGCACATCGTCTATTTTGTTTTTTATACTTTGTGTGTTTATATAAGCCAATTTAATGTATTTTCGAGGCTTACTTAGTTTTCCAGTTTATCTAGACTATCAACGAGCAATATCTTACTTGTGTCATCCTTCCTGAGAAGGACATTACCACCACTAATCCACAGGTACTTAAAGCTATTCTCTTTTTTATAGGTTTTTGCTGCCATATACAATTCAAGATTTGTTTTGGTTAAATCATGATTCAAATAGATTTTTCTGTCCTGCGTATAACCCAGATCTCTAGCCAGTAGCGGATCCAGGATTTTGCTGAGGGGGGGGCGGCTAAGTTTTAGAAATGAAGCGCCGTAGGCGAAAAATTTTCGCGACCACGCCCAAAATCAAAAATTCACTTTGAAAAGAAATGTTAAAAATAAGTTAAACTAAAAACTGTAATATCTACCTACCTACAAAGAGAAAAATGTTCTTGACCACGCCCAAAATTTCTCAAAAATTCACCATAAAAAACTGTTAAAAATAAGTTAAACTAAAAACTCTTTTTTTATAAAGTTGTACCTTAGACATAAACTATCTGAAAGATTATTTGGGAAATTTTCTGAAAAACTTAAAAAAATATTTTTTGTACCTAATTCATGCCAATCTGAAAATCTTAGTTCAATCTGGCCTTTTGTAGTATCTAAAATATCATTGAAAAGCTGCTTATAATGAAGTTTCTGCGAAGGTCTACGTGTTTGGTTTGTTTTAATTTTAATGTTGTAAATGCCGCCCCCTAATATTTGCCGCCCTGGGCTACAGTCCTTACAGCCCCCCCCCCTAAATCCGCCGCTGCTACCAGTTAAGCCATATGCATTTATCATAAAATAACAGTGTTGATCTTTTCTTTTATTTTTAAAACATGACAATAAATTTATTTATATCATTGGCTGGCTTGTTTTATAAAATATTCTATTATTTCTATTATTAATTATGTGAAGTTGAAATTAAGGTTTTTCTTATATTTATTTCACAGGAATTCGCGAATGACGTATTTGACTTTAGGTGTGGTTAAGAAGGCTCAGGGGGGGGCGAAACCCCGGTCGCCCCTCCCCTAAATCCGCCGCTGTCTCTAGCATTCAGCTCAAACCTACCCTCAGACTTCATAAATGCCATCTTTGTATTGTTGTCTTTGAATGTAACCTTAATTGCACTTTTGTTGCTGTCTTTCCCCAAGCGAACTGCAGAAGATATACCCATATCGATTTCCAATTGAAGTTTATCTCCGATTTTTTCCACAATTTCAGTCAGTTTTTCGTTTTGTTTAGCTGGAACTCCCTGAATGATCAGGTTATTTTTTAGTTCAACCTGCTCTTGCTTGTTTAGTTGTTTTTTGATTTGAGTAATTTCCTTCTGCAATTTTTTATTAATTTCTATTTGTTCGTGAAATTCTGTCATCAATCTGTCATACTTTTTCTCCATGCTCACCAATTTTTCCATTATATCCTCCAAAGTTGCGGCCTTTGTTTGCTTTTTCTTCTCATCCCTGCAGGGATCACATATCCATGGTTGTTCCGACTTACTTATAGCCACATAAGCCCCACTACTCATGGACATACAGACACGGTGCTTCCACACATAACACTTCTCACACAAAAGACCCTCCTGATCATCCAGAACTTTTTTGTTGCAAATATTACAAGTCTCTTTCTCCCTGGTCATCTTTGCGCTGGCAACGCCGCCAGGCGATCTGACGTTTAGCGTGAGTCCAGCTGATGCCCAAGACCAAAAATAGCCGCAAAAACACGTGTGTTTTCCCGTCTATTCCCTCAAGTCCGCTTCTTCCTTCTCTTCCACAGATACAGCACTATGTAAGGAAACAGCCACAGTCACTTTTAACCAAAAAAAAAACCCTGTATCACGCGATAATTTGCGTTTATTTATCACCATCAACAACACTAGCTTCTACACTGTTGCCGCTTTGGGAAAAAAACTTGTGTTTTTGTGTTGTATTAATTTTGTGACTTTTTTATTCTGGTTTCAATAATGCTGGTGAATTTGTTCATTAACTATTTCTATGATATTTTTTGTGATTTCATAAAAAGTAATGTTGCCTAATCGTTTAAAAAGTTCTATGTGAATAACCTTTAAGTGTTCACCTAGGACCTAGGTTGAATCTTCTGGTGTACCATTTCCGGTTTTCGAGTTGGATCCTGGTGTTGGTGGCAGTCTGTAAAGCTCTCTTAGTTTGGATGGATTTGTGGTTGTATCTAATTTTTTATGTATGTCGGTGCTACTTGATTTCTTAAGCATGCTGTATTGAACTATACAGTGTAACCAGTAAAATCCGCATCATATGGGATTTTTTTTTTATTAATAGCTTTATTCGAAATTTGACTTTGGCATCAAGTTCTGCTTCAATCGAGACGAAAATTAAGCAAAAAAATAGTAGTCACGTGATTCGCATTATCTGTTAAATTTTAATTTTTTCCAAAAAAATAATTCAAAAGTGGGGTTATTTCTGAAAATATCGAAAAAAGTTATTAAAAAAAGTTTTTTTAATACAGTTTCTAGCCCACATGCAAAATTTCAGCTGCATAAGATAATTTTGATTTTTTACCCATATTTTGTAATTGCACCACTTTTGCAAAATAAGACTCAACGCAACCTACATAAAACTTCTTAGTTTTGACAATGCTTTATTTTAGATACATTTTCTTTAAATTAATTAAATGTGTGTTTTTCTACAAAGTCAAAATTGGGCTATTAAAATTTGGTCGAAAACGTAGTTTGTGTCTGAAAGTAATACACGTTAACGTTAAGAAAATAGTTTAAAAAGAGTTACTTGTTCTAATAAAAATTAATTTTAATAAATTTTGATTTTGTAGAAAAACACACATTTAATATGGCGCTACTTTAAAGAAAATGTATCTGAAATAAAGCATTGTCAAAACTAAGAAGTTTTATGTAGATTGCGTTGAGTCTTTCTTTGCAAAACTGGTGCAATTTACAAATATTGGTAAAAAATCAAAATTATCTTATGCAGCTGAAATATTGCATGTGGGCTAGAAACTGCTTTTAAAAAAGCTTTTTCTAATAACTTTTTGATATTTTCAGAAATAACCCCACTTTTGAATTATTTTTTGGAAAAAATTAAAATTTGGCAGATAATGCGAATCACGTGACTACTATTTTTTTACTTAATTTTTATCTCGATCGAAGCAGAACTTGATGCCAAAGTCAAATTTCAAATAAAGCTATTAATAAAGAGAAATCCCATATAATGCGGACTTTACTGGTCACACTATATGTGTTGGTTACACATTTTGACTTTTCGTAGGGTTTTTTGTACATGGTTGCCAATTTCGCGTCACTAGCATTTAATATACAGTGTGTGTATAAAGTCTGGAAACGGCTTAATAACATCACAATTTACTGGCCGATTTAAACCAAATTTGGTACAGTTGCGTAAGAGGATCTAACGCACCGAATGACGATATTGGCGTTGTTGCCAGCTTTTTAGTTTGTCTGGAATTCGAACGAATTTTATATTTTTAAATATAACACCCAGTATATTTTTACATTTTTAAATTCCACATAAAATTATAATTATTTTTTATTAAATGCATTATTAGTCTATACTTCATAGTTTCCGAGATATTGACTCTCGAAAAGTGACATTTTTGAACTTTGACAGCTTATAACTTTCTAACAGTACGTCTTAGAGCAAAACGGCTTACATGTCCCTATCTTCAATTTTTATTATCTTCCCAAAAAAATCAACTTCCAGTTAAACCGGAACAACTATATTTCCTGCTTTCGAGTTACATCCGGTTTAACCGGAAGTTTATTTTTTTGGGAAGATAATAAAAATTGAAGATAGGGACATGTAAGCCGTTTTGCTCTAAGACGTACTGTTAGAAAGTTATAAGCTGTCAAAGTTCAAAAATGTCACTTTTCGAGAGTCAATATCTCGGAAACTATGAAGTATAGACTAATAATGCATTTAATATAAAATAATTATAATTTTATGTGGAATTTAAAAATGTAAAAATATACTGGGTGTTATATTTAAAAATATAAAATTCGTTCGAATTCCAGACAAACTAAAAAGCTGGCAACAACGCCAATATCGCCATTCGGTGCGTTAGATCTTTATACACACACTGTATAACTAATTTGTGTTGGGCTACATGCTTGGTGAAACTGTTGTTCCATTACGGAAGTAGACCGGCGCTTGACTGCCAATGATTTCCTATAACTGCCAGTGATTGCCAGTGACTGCTAATGACTGCTCATAACTGCCTAGACATTTGTACAGTGACTGTCTTAGTGAGACACCCCTCTATATATTTACATGGCCGACTATGGTTAGATGCGAAAATAGCTGACCTGTATATTATAGCAAATAAGTAATACAATTGTAGAATTGATTCGGCTTTTACTTGGTGTAAATCGATTATTACTTGTGTTAAATAAATGGTAAAAAAATAAAATTATAATTTTAAACTTTCCACAGATTTCTATTTTGACTCGACATGTTTCGCAACACAGTTGCTTCTTTAAAGGAGTACTTAAAAATGGTATTTTAAAAGTTATAACTTAGGTGTAACAATAAAATTGCAGGTAATTTTCAGGTTGTTTAAATTGTTGGAAAAACCGATATAATGTTTACAGACTAATTAAAGAGATTCAGAAGAGGTGATCCGTTTAAATCCAACTCATCATTAAGAAGAGTATTGTTATTTTTAAGCCTATTTATTTCTAAGGATTCAAGCAAATTTAATTTTGTACTTTTGTTTTCAATGTGCAAGATACCGTAGTTATGATTAAATGTATGATTTGCTTCTAACAGATGGTTAGAATAATTAGAATCTGTTTTGTTTTTTATAAAACTAGCATGATGTTCATTCATTCGTTTGTCCGATATAAACTTTAGAGCAATCATTCCATTTTAATTTGTAAACACCAGATTTATTTCCTTTGTGTATTTTAGTTTTATTATTTTTAATGTGTTTCCCTGGAGTATTGTTAGATTTGAAAGCAATATTATTATTCAAGTTTTTTAAAAAGTTTTTTATTTTAGTGCTAATTAGAGGTGTGACGATATAACTGTCACGGTTAAAAGTAACCGGTTATTAAGAAATAACAGTCGCTATCGGTGATTAAATATGATCTGAAGCAGTTACCAGTTATTCAATATACCAAGCGCTCGCACATCGCACTGCCGACTGAGTTCGCCGGCTCATGGCAGCCTTCTTTCGCTGCACGCTGTTATTTTCTAAATAACTGGATAAAGAATAACATGGTTATTTGAGTAATAGGATGTGAAGCAACTACTAGTGATTCATATACCAACCGATCGCACAGCACTGCCGCTGCTTAAGTCGCCGGCTCATGCAGCCTTCTCTCGCTGTTAAATAACTGGATATTAAAAAATAACATGGTTATTATTAGTAATCGGATAATTTTCATATCACTTTGTGGGCGGTAACGGTAAGGTATAATTAATTTCCAATGAACGTTATTTCTCTGATATTTGATAGTCCTGGTTTGCATTTAAATTGACACCTTTACCTTATAGTAAATCTAATTTTTTGAAAATAACTGGTAACTGTTTAAAATAACAGTTAATTTAAAATAACAGTCACCGGTATACCGGTGATTCAAAAATAACTCTTAAGCCCACCTCTAGTGCTAATATGACCTATGTAAGAAATAACTGTATAATTATTTTTATTATTGTTTGCTGTTGAAAAAAACTAAGTTTATAGCCTTTTTGTATAATTTTTTATTTAGTATTTTATCTATTGTTATCGCGGAATAACCATTATTTACTGCAATTTGCTTAATAATATTTAATTCAGTTTGAAAATTAGTTTTGTTTAAAGGTAATGTTACTAGTCGACGTATTATACTTACTAAAGAAAGAAGCTAATTTATGTTGTACTGGATAACAAGATGTGTTATGTATAGTAGTATCAGTGTGAGTAGGTTTATGGTATATTGAAAAATCATGTTTATTTTCGGATTTTTTTATGGTTAGGTCTAAAAAGTTAATTGAATTATTGATTTATTTTTCAATGGTAAATTTTATATTGTTATGAATATTATTTATGAATTCTAAAAACTGATCTAATTGCCTTTCAGTGCCTATAAAACAAGCCAATACATCGTCTACATATCCATACCAATAAAGAAATGTTTTAAACAGAGGATGTTTCGAAATAATGGACTCTATATTGTCCATAAAGATTTCAGCTAGAAGGGGACTTAAAGGGTTACCCATAATAAGACCTTGTTTACTAGTATAAAATTCGCCATTAAATTCGAAATAGTTTTGTTGTAAACCTCTAAATTGCTCAAAATTTCCTGTTTTTTAACTGGATTAACTTTATTTTTTAATAACAATTTTTCAACTAGTTTTATAGAGTCTATTACAGGAATACTAGGGAATAAGTTACATTAAGTTAATTGGGTTTTCCAACAATTTTAACAACCTGAAAATTACCTGCAATTTTATTGTTACACCTAAGTTATAACTTTTAAAATACCATTTTTAAGTACTCCTTTAAAGAAGCAACTGTGTTGCGAAACATGTCGAGTCAAAATAGAAATCTGTGGAAAGTTTAAAATTATAATTTTATTTTTTTACCATTTATTTAACACAACAAATTGGTAATATTGATAATATTCCTGAATAAAAGACGATTTATTATTATTATTATTATGTACTATAATACGTTCCTTTTCCAGATAACCTATCCATAATAAAACAAGAGAAATCCCTTTCGAACGCCATTCCGAACGGAGCAGTCAGCGAGAACGAACGGCTCCAAAAAGAAATAGAAAATCTCCAAGAAAAAGTCACCCAATACAAATCCTTGGACATAACAAACAAAAGTTCGATAGAATTCTACGAGAACGAACTGCAAAAAATGAAAAATAAACACGAAAAATTAAACAGGAAACTGGACGAGACGCTGGTCACTTTGAATCACTGCGCCGAATTGTCTAGTTCGACAGAGATAGAATATCTGAAGAACGTCTTGTATAATTACATGTTGGGCAAGGAGGGTTTGGTGTTGGCGAGGGTGATCGCGGCGGTTTGCAAGTTCGATCCCACCCAGACGGAGGCGGTGTTGCAGAAGGAGCAGCAGAAACAGACTTTGGTAAGTGCGGGATTGGTTTGTTTTTTAACCAGCTTCAAATTCTTCTGATATTTTTTTTGAAGATTTTTATACATTATTATTTTACGAAGGCGTAGAAGGACCACATAAATTTTATTTTTAGTTCACTAAATTCCTACTTTAAACTCGGAATTTAGCAACATTGTATTTTTCGTGAGTTTCGGCATCTTAAATAGGAGTGTATTGTGAAAGATTTCAGTGCTATAATATAATAGTGTACATATATAAACGATAAAGTGTAAAATGAATAACCGTGTAACTTTATTTGTTTACATATTTTCGCTTGTTTATAAACTGCTGGAACTTTGAAACGCATAAAGAAAATTTTTAGTCTATATTTGAAATGAAATATCTCGGAAAATATTAAACATATTTGGACGCGGTTTAAAGCATATTGAAGCTTATTGTTTGGTCTGGGGGTATATTGATTAGTTTTGGTTTGAATACGTTTTAGTTTCAAGATACAGGGTGGCAAATGAAACAGTGCAAATTTAACAAAATTTCACGAACACCCCATTTCGTTGCAAATATATTTTTGCTTCATTTCTTGGTTTTAAAGGAATCACTGGTTCAATTGAAAAAAACAACTTACTGGGGTTTTGGATAAATATCTTACATTTGCCATAATTAGAGTTTAAGCGAAAAACGACACTTTCGTATTTAATCCCCCTGTATCTGTCTCGCAATTGCTTGAAAAAAAAGGGTTTTAACTTATTGTTAGTCCCAAATTCTTGGCTTTTTTACGTTGTAAAAAGATTTTATACAGGGTGAGAAAGAAGTTTACTTCCAATAATACCCTAATAATATTAATGTTTTCATTACCCAGTACCATTTTTTCTCGGTTCAATTTGGTGACACAAGAGATTATTATGGTTCTCAAAATTAAGTGCAAGTGTTTAAAACTATGGATTAAAATGCGAAAACGGTTTTTAATTTTTAATTTTAGTCGCTTATTTGCAAACAAAATTTTTTAACTAACTTAACTAAAAATTGATGTTTAAATGATTTAAATTATACAAACTAATACTTGTAAATTACCTTAAGTAGGTAATCAAAAATAAACAACGCTATATGATATAAAAAAGTCAACAATATTAGGTTCAATATTTTGTAGGCCCCCCTCTAACGCGTATTACATCTGCGCACCGGCGAGGCATACTATCTACTAACTTGCGAATAAACTCTTGAGAAATATTTTCCCATTCCTCAAATATGGCTTCAGCTAACTCGTCAAAAGTTTGTGGGGTGTTGTCCCGAGATCTCACCAAATATTTTAAACGAGACCAAACATGCTCAATTATGTTAAGGTCAGGAGATTTTGCTGGCAATCCATTCGATTAATGTTATTGGTCCGCAAAACCTCTGTTACAATATGGGCCCTATGAGGTCGAGCATTGTCATCAAGATATAAAAAATTCTGACCGTAATTTGTCGCAAACGGGACTACAATTGGAAGAATAATGTCATTCCGGTAGAGTTCAGCATTAACAGTTTGACGCGTAATGTACAATTCGGTTTTCCCGTTGTACATGACACCTGCCCACACTGTGATGCCTCCGCCGCCAAAGGCTTCCTGTGGAGCCATGTTGTCCTCTTCATACCGCTGGTTCGGCTCTCGCCACACTAGAATTCTTTCATCAGAATTTATAAGATTAAACCTAGTCTTATCAGAAAACATACAGTGCATCCAATCTTCATGAACCCAGAGACGATATCGCTGTACCCACGCAAGCCGGGCAGCTCTATGAGGCTGCAATAACCTGGTACATTTAGCCCTTCTCCTAGCTCTACAACAATTAACATTTCATTAGCAACACTTATTTAAACTTACCGTCACCGACACTGGGTAATTCACGTTTTTTGTGATCCGAAATCTAGCGTACCTACCTTAAGTTATTTTTGTTCAAGATTTTTCTTATAGCTCGGTCACAAACTCGAATAGCCGTTTGTCGTCTAAAACTATCATTAAGGAGCCTAGAACATTTCGTTCGATTTTGACTGGCAATCCGCAATAAAGCCCTTTCTGATCGAATATCAATTTTTCGATTTCCTCCGCCGTACTGGTAATTGTGGTTGCCAGTGGTTTGTAATCGGGTTTTAAGCCTGGATATGCGGCTTTGGTGCACATTATACATTTCAGCAATTTGTTGCTGGTTCAAACCTTGGTTAAGGAGCCTTAAGCAATTTTCTCTTTCTATACTAGTAAATCTACGCATTTTAAATTGAAGTTATTATTTAATAAACATTGAATTCACCACACTCTTATAAAATTAATAACTTACCTGTCATTACAACTTAAATGTCAATAAATAAAATTATCAAGGCAATCTTGATTGTATTACTTGAGGTTCAAAAATATGACTTGTGTCACCAAATTGAACCGAGAAAAAATGGTACTGGGTAATGAAAACATTAATATTATTAGGGTATTATTGGAAGTACACTTTTTTCCCACCCTGTATAAAATCTTTTTACAACGTAAAAAAGACAAGAATTTGGGACTAACAATAAGTTAAAACCTTTTTTTTCAAGCAATTGCGAGACAGATACAGGGGGATGAAATACGAAAGTGTCGTTTTTCGCTTAAACTCTAATTATGGCAAATGTAAGATATTTATCCAAATACCCAGAAAGTTGTTTTTTTCAATTGAACCAGTGATTCCTTTAAAACCAAGAAATGAAGCAAAAATATATTTGCAACGAAATGGGGTGTTCGTGAAATTTTGTTAAATTTGCACTGTTTCATTTACTACCCTGTATCTTGAAAATAAAACGTATTCAAACCAAAACTAATCAATATGCCCTCAGACCAAACAATAAGCTTCAATATGCTTTAAACCGCGTTCAAATATGTTTAATATTTTCCGAGATATTTCATTTCAAATATGGACTAAAAATTTCTTTATGCGTTTCAAAGTTCCAGCAGTTTAGATGCCACATGCCAGCAGAGGCGCCACTAGCCTGACATTTTTTTGGGGGCTTAACTTAAATCCTACTTTCTTTCTTTCTTCCTTTCTTCCTTTCTTCCTTTCTTCCTTTCTTCCTTCCTTTCTTCCTTTCTTCCTTTCTTCCTTTCTTCCTTTCTTCCTTTCTTCCTTTCTTCCTTTCTTCCTTTCTTCCTTTCTTCCTTTCTTCCTTTCTTCCTTTCTTCCTTTCTTCCTTTCTTCCTTTCTTCCTTTCTTCCTTTCTTCCTTTCTTCCTTTCTTCCTTTCTTCCTTTCTTCCTTTCTTCCTTTCTTCCTTTCTTCCTTTCTTCCTTTCTTCCTTTCTTCCTTTCTTCCTTTCTTCCTTTCTTCCTTTCTTCCTTTCTTCCTTTCTTCCTTTCTTCCTTTCTTCCTTTCTTCCTTTCTTCCTTTCTTCCTTTCTTCCTTTCTTCCTTTCTTCCTTTCTTCCTTTCTTCCTTTCTTCCTTTCTTCCTTTCTTCCTTTCTTCCTTTCTTCCTTTCTTCCTTTCTTCCTTTCTTCCTTTCTTCCTTTCTTCCTTCCTTTCTTTCTTCTTTCCTTTCTTTTTTTCTTTCCCAAAAATGTATCGCACACAAAAAAATATTGATCCCACACCCTTTTTAATGCTATTAAAACCTAGAAAGTTTATGCTTTAATTTTTTGCCCCAAAAACGTGAAAAAAAGAAATGGCGTTTTCAGTTAAAGTAGGGTTAAGTCAATTAGTGCCCTACGGTATTTGTTGAGTTTTTAGAAATTATCTGAGAAAAGAAATATAAAACACATATTACAATATAAACAATATAATTCACAACAATATTCCGAGTTTAAAGTCGGAATTTAGTAATATTCCGACTTTAAAGTCGGAATATTAAAAAAAATAATTTATGTGGCCCTTCTACGCCTTCGTATTATTCCGTTATATAAAAGTGATTTTTTCCCAAAATTACTTTTTACTGGTATAGTTTGATAATTTATACTATGTCTGGTGTTATGTTCGTGTAATGTCTTATTCTTCTGAAGTGTTGTGTTTGGTTTTTTTTTTCTTTTAAAATAATAGAGTTAATTGGAATACAAATTTTTGATTTATAAATGTTTTGATCGGTCTAGATAGATTAACAGTTGGCTCTAGATGTGGTAATTTGTGTATGCATTTAATAACTTTATTTTGCAATTTTTGGAATGGTTTTAAGTTTGATAAACAAGCAGATTCCCATGCCGAAGCTAAATATTGTAGCTTTGGATATATTAATGAAAAATTTATATTTTTCTTAAGTATTTCAAAGGAATGTAATATCTAGCTCTGTACAAAACAGATATCAAGGGAGAAATCGAGTTTATAATATACTGGACATAGCTTTTCCAGTTTAATTTTCTTCTAAAACTATCCTAGAAATTTTGTCGTTTTTGAATATTGAGTATTCTCATTATTACATTTTAAGGGGTTAATGATTTATTTTATTTTTAGTTATAAATATAAAAGAAGCTTTTGTAAAATTGAACGTAAGTTTATTTGATGGAAGCGAAGGAAGAAGTATTTTTAAATCATTATTAATATCAAAATACATTTCTGTGAAATTTTCCGCAAAATAAATAATTGTGGTATCATCTGCAAAATGCTTTAAATGGCCTTTTAACTTTAATTTAGAAACGAAATTAATATAAATTAAGATTAGTACTTGACCTAATATTGATCCTTGTGAAACTCCACATAATATTTATTTTTCCATTTGAACAAACTGTTTACGATAGGTTGAATAACTTTGCAGCAATTTGTGTGTATTTTTTATACAGGGTTAGGAAAGATTACCAGAACGGTCGATTATTTTAAAATATACAAGGGTTATCAAAAAACGTCTTATATAAAAAATGTAGGGCTGTTAAAAATCTACATATCGGTGATAAATTGAAATATACAGGGTCGCCCACAAAGTTGTGGAGAATGATAGTTATATTTTTTTAAATGGAACACCCTGTATAGTTTTACATTTTTCAGTTCCACATAAAATTATAATTATTTTTTATTAAATGCATTATTAGTCTATACTTTATAGTTTCCGAGATATTGACTCTCGAAAAGTGACATTTTTGAACTTTGACAGCTTATAACTTTCTAACAGTACGTCTTAGAGCAAAAAGGCTTACATGTCCCTATCTTCAATTTTTAATATCTTCCCAAAAAAAGATCAACTTCCGGTTAAACCGGATTTAACACGAAAGCAGGAAATATAGTTGTTCCGGTTTAACTTGAAGTTGATTTTTTTAGGAAGATAATAAAAATTGAAGATAGGGATGTAAGCCGTTTTGCTCTAAGACGTACTGTTAGAAAGTTAGAAGCTGTCAAAGTTCAAAAATGTCACTTTTCGAGAGTCAATATATCTCGGAAACTATGAAGTATAGACTAATAATGCATTTGATAAAAAATAATTATAATTTTATGTGGAACTGTAAAAATATACAGGGCGTTCCATTTAAAAAAATATAACTATCATTCTCCACAACTTTGTGGGCGACCCTGTATATTTCAATTTATCACCGATATGTAGATTTTTAACAGCCCTACATTTTTTATATAAGACGTTTTTTATTAACCCCTGTATATTTTAAAATAATCGACCGTTCTGGTAATTTTTCCTAACCCTGTATATTTAAATGTGATGGTTTTGAAATTTGAAATCATTTAGTTCATGGACCTTTAATTCTTGCAGTAAATTTTTACGTCTGACAATGCAATTACTACTGCTATACGCACGGGCATGGGAGGCAGCGGCAACATTTTTGTTTCGTTTGAACTGAACTGATGTTTCATGAGTTTGTCTCAACGTGTAGAAATAGTTAAATCATGTATACAAATAGATCAGATACATGTATCGTCGTTTGTCGTGATACACGTATCGACATCAATCTTAAGATTGAATTCTCAACGTCATTCAATCTATTGCCAACCTATAACCTATTTCGCGTTGATTTTTTGAGTTTATTATTTTAATAACTAACATTTAAAGAAAATCAATATCGTCGGTACATTATTTAGGTAGTATCTGATATATTACAAAAATATCAATTTATTTCATTGCTAATTTTGGGAGAATTGTATAGTGAAAGAACAATGAGTGACAATGACATAATAATGTTAAAAAAAATCTTACCCGATATTTTTCGCTATACAATAATCCTAAAATAAGTTATGAAATTCCTTGATATTTATTAAATATGTCAATTATTACCTATAGAATATCAAGTCGATACTGATTTTCTTTAAATTTTGTATAAAAGCTAGAAAACATAAATAAATCTACGCGAAATAGGTTGGCAAGCATGTTGATACTCCCACCTTAACGTGAATGGGCCCGTTTATAGATATTAAATCTATCTCTCTATATCTATATGAAAAAACGCTCGTTCCTCGAAAAAGTGCAACTTTGCGCTTTCTCTTTATTTATTTATTTATTTTCAACAAAACAACATAATATGCTTATTTATTATATAAGAATGTACCGGGTGGTCAAATAAGCGAGGACGTCGGCTTTATCTCGAAAAGCATTAATCGTACAACTTTCGGAAAGATTTTTTTATGAGTAAAGTGGTCAAGAGAAATTGCTGGAAATTACTTTTAAGTTCCTTATTTCGCCGCAAGGGGGCACAATTAAATATTGTTTTTTTTTTAATTCTAAATTTCTCCAAAAATTCCCATATAACTCTGATTACATCATTGGAAAGCTTAGACAATTCTGCATCATTTTGGTTTAGGGCTCATTGGCGTACCGACCTTGATAAGAGCGGGAGAAGCTATTGAAAGTGTAAACATTAAAATCGCTGTAACTTCTAAACGACTTAACCGATTTTACTAAATTTAAGCTTGTTTGGAAGAGAAAGGTAAGTACCTTCAATTGTCGTATCCAATGGTACAAGATAGTTTCTAATAAAATTGCTAGAGGGCGCAATTTGTATTAAAAATTATTGTTTTGGCAATAACTTTGAAACGAACAAAGATATCGAACTGCTGTCTTCACATCTTTTCTTGACAATTTCATCTACTTTTCGATTATGATGTCAGAGTTATACCATATGATTTGAATTTTCGGGATAAAATCGAAAAAACTGTTATTATTACAAATTGCGCCTTCTAGCAATTTTATTAAACACTATCGTGTACTGTTGGATACGGCAACTGAAGATGCTTATTTTCCCCTTCCAAACAAGCTTAAATTTAGTAAAATCGGATAAGTCGTTTAGAAGTTACAGCGATTTTAATGTTCACACTTTCAATAGCTTCTCCCACTCTTATCAAGGTCGGTACGCCAATGAACCCTAAACCAAAATGATGCAGAATTGTCTAAGCTTTCCAATGATGTAATCAGAGTTATACCTTAATATGGGAATTTTCGGAGAAATTTAGAATTTAAAAAAAAATTTAATTGCGTCCCCTTGCGGCGAAATGAGGAACTTAAAAGTAATTTCCAGAATTTTCTCATGACCGCTTTAATCATAATTTTTTTTCTCCAAGTTTCTATGCCTAGTAGTTTCCGAAATATGGCCGGTCGCCACCCTTAATGAATCACCCTGTATATATCCATATTATTAAACAATTTTTAATTGTGCCCCCTTGCGACGAAATGAGGAACTTAAAAGTAATTTCCAGCAATTTCTCTTGACCACTTTACCCATAAAAAAATCTTTCCGAAAGTTGTACGATTAATGGTTTCCGAGATAAAGCCGACGTCCTTGCTTATTTGACCACCCCGGTACATATAAATCTAAAAGAAAACGTATGAATTAACTTACTGTTCGTTGAAAAAAAAAGGACTACATTTAAGCAAAGGTGTATTTGCATACACACAGAGCTCACTCTTCCATGTAGCTCTAGCCTTGGAAGCGGAAATTTGTACTTTGCGCTCGGTAGAAAAATGACATTTTGGTGTCAAATATGACACCCAAATCCCGCTGATTATCCACTCTTCAAATTTTTGTGGCGTCTTTGTACTTCTTCACCACGAACGCATGTTATAATATATTTAATATAATATGGCAACGCAGCATTGAACGCAAAACATGCGCAGGCGCACCGCTTGATTGGCTCGTAGGTGCTATTTTAGCGGCGGTAACTCTTGTATTGTCAGGGTTGTTCATAGTGTTTTCCATTGCTAAGTTTAGTGCATGTCACATGCATTTCTATGCTATACCTAAGACCTTCTGGAATTGAAGGAGGAGTAAGTGAAACAGAATACATGCCTGTTCATTAAAAAAGCAGGTGACATTTTGGATGTCAATGTCTTGGTGTCTTGTCATAATTTGACAAGCTAAACAAACCCAACATTATCTAGTTGAACTCCGTGCCGCTGACTTTAAGACGCCGCATGTAGTGAATCTCACCCCTAGGAGACGCCCTCCCACCTGGATCCGTCAAAGTGCTTTTATGAATACAGGGTGAGTTGGGAGTAACGGACCAAATTTCAGAAGTGTATTATACACGCGAAAACAATGTAAAAAACCCATATGTTCTTATCCGATATTCATTTGTTTTCAAGTTATAGCGCAATATCATATTTTTTTTCTACGTTCCACTTTTATCAAAATTTTTACGTAATTAGAGTATGCCATGCTCAAGACTCTAAACTCTAAACTATTTGACATCTATATGTTGTCTTGACAATGTGTCTGTGTATTGTGGCAGTAAATAAACGTTTATTTTCAAGTTTGAGTAATTAAAGTGTTAAAAAATGCCAAATACTTATTCAACTTTAGAATATGCAAATATGGTGTTTATTTATAGTTTCTGTAATGGAAGTGCTACAGCTGCTGTTGAAGAATATCGTCAACGGTATCCACATCACAGACATCCGACTAGAAACGTGTTTATCAGAGTTTTTAACAATTTCTGCGAGAATGGTAAGCTTCCCAGTGCCAACATTACATCTGAACGAGCTACTCGACAAGGTTTAGGAGAAGTAGAAAATATTCTGGATTTAGTAGAAGAAAGTGCAGCGACCAGCTCACGAAGAATTGGTACTCAATTGGGCATTCCACAAAAAAGAGTATTAAACACACTCCACAAGCAAGGCTTATATCCATACCATGTACAGAGAGTACAGCACCTAAAATCGGAAGATTATGCTAAACGTATTGAATTTTGTCGGTGAATAAATAATCATCGTGTTGTATCGCGTATACTTTTTACAGATGAAGCAACATTCACCCGTGATGGTATTAATAATACTCGTAACTCTCATGTATGTTCAACCGAAAATCCCCACGCAACAGTTGAAAGTAATTTTCAACATAAGTTTTCGGTTAACGTGTCGTGTGGTATGCTCGATAGCTATTTAATTGGCACTTTCATTTTGGAGAATCGCCTCGCAGGAGACAACTACCTAAATTTTTTTACAACATGAGTTACAAGGACTACTAGAGGATGTTCCTGTAAATAGCAGAAGGCAAATGTATTACCAGCACGATGGAGCTCCTGCACATTTTGCTCGTCAGGTCAAGCAACATTTAGACGAAACATTTCCAGGGCGTTGGATTGGTCGCGGAGGTCCTATTAATTGGCCTCCAAGATCTCCAGACCTCACAGCACTAGATTATTGTTTATGTGGCTGGTTTAAAAATGAAGTGCACAAAGTAAAAGTGGACACTCGGGATGCAGTCTTTCGACGTATTAGAAATACTGCAGCCAATTTTAAAGAAGAAAGATATGAAGCAATTAGCTTCATTTCGATAAACGAAGCAGAAAATGTTTAGAAGTCAATGGCGGTATTTTTGAACATTTATTAAAATAACGCTATGATTAGGAAACCATTAACATATGAACTTTTCTTTATTTGGTATTACGATATAACTTGAAAACAAATGATTATCGAATAAGAACATAATATGGGTTTTTTCAAATTGTTTTTGCGTGTATATTACGCTTCTAAAGTTTGGTCCGTTCCTCCCGACTCACCCTGTATATGCTGTGTCACACACTTCTCTAAAATCGAGAAGGCTATGTTAATAATAGTATTGTGATTCGTCAGCTTGTTATGATAAAGAGAATGAAATGTCCATTTTGCTCTATGGTCGTTGGATGATAAACCAATTGATTGTATGTTTTATTTTTTAGCTTGGACAGTTAGGAATTCTTTAGCATACGGATGACTTGGTACCTTAAAAATATATACTTACTTACCCTGCCATATGGACCTAACCAGGTATCTACTACTGCTATTTTGACTAACGAAAGTAACCTTATTACAAGAATAAGCATTCAGACCAGGAAATTATGAGATGAAAGGAAATTTGTCGTGTGAGTAAAAATAAAGACTTTACCGAGAGAATTACTTAATATTACCAATCAATTTATAAGAGTTTTGTTGGGTGAAGAAAAGTGTAAAGAATAATTTTTTTAACCCCAATGAATAAAAATCCTACCGTTATTACTTTTTTTACTAATTAGCAGTACATACATGCTGATTCGCAGTACCATAATATGCCTATGTACTTTAATTATTCCTTACTTAATACTGTAATTTATGGCATTATAGGTGATTTAATAATAAGTAGTAATAAATTGAGATACGTGTATCGCACTTTTGTTATTGATTGCTGGCAACGTGAAAATTTGTACTTTTTAAGCAGAAATTTGGATGCAGGGTGTTAGGGAAATAACTAATATTTAAACCTGTTAAATACTGATACAAAAACACATTGCAAAAAAAAATATTTTTAAATGTCGTTGTGGTATAGGTTAGGTTAGGTTAGGTAAGAGTGGCAGACCCTTGGTTCTGACCAAACGGTCTCACGTAGTCCTGATTAGGTCCGTTGTGATACCACACGTGTTCCGTAGAACCCACCTTCATCAGATCACTGATGGTTTATGCGACGTAACCGCGGAAGGATTTTAACAACTCATTCAAACCAGCCACTACTGTTCAGAAATCTGCTCAGCCGTCCAAGTTGTAAGTTGTTTAGTTCCTCCAGGCTATCGAAAGATGATTCACCCAGAGTAGTGAACCTCCTTCTTGCGAGGCCAGGGCATTCACACAGAAAATGTTGAATACTTTCTTCCTCTTCCTCATCTCTGCAGCTTCTGCAGAAGTCGTTAGTAGGTATTTGCATAAGTTCGGCATGTCTACCGAAGAGGCAATGTCCGGTAACAACCGCAGTAATATTTCTCACGTCTTTTCGACTGTGTCTCAATAGCTCTGCGGTTCTCTTTTTATCGAATGTGGGCCACAGTTGCCTGGATGTACTACAGGTTGTCAACCCTGTCCATCTGTTCTGTGCAAGCTGCTTGGCCGTGTAGTCAATCTCCTCTTTGACCAATCCCAGTGGTTTGTTCACTGTATTGTCTGCTAGATCAGCTGGCATGCCTGCGCCCTCTCTTGCGAGCGCATCGGCAGCCTCGTTGCCATCTATTTTGGAGTGTCCAGGAACCCAGCACAGAATAACCCGATGTTGGTTGCCAAGTGTGCATAGATTGTTGCGGCATCGCTTTACGAGC
Organism: Polydrusus pterygomalis; assembly: GCA_963969555.1. Classification (NCBI taxonomy): domain Eukaryota; kingdom Metazoa; phylum Arthropoda; class Insecta; order Coleoptera; family Curculionidae; genus Polydrusus; species Polydrusus pterygomalis. The sequence continues at coordinate 17,615,045 of OZ018385.1, read as the reverse complement.
TTTGATTTGACGCTGCTGGAACAGATTGCGTTGTGGTATAACAAGCTGGAAAATTCACCATTTTATCTTTTGAAAGAACCCCGCACTTCTCTTATGGAAAATGGCCCTCGGTTAAATTTTCTAAATTTTTAGTATGTTGTAGAGAATGTCATTCTGGTCAAAAGTATTCATGGCCACAACAAAATCTGCCTATCAGTTTTTGAGATACAAGGTGTTCAAGTTGCAAAATATAAATGATCACTACATTATATTTTTATCAGTTTTTGAGATACAAGGTGTTCAAGTTGCAAAATATAAATGATCACTACATTATATTTTCGTAGTTTATAATATTAATTCGTTTTGTTTTTCTGAATTTTTGTTGACCCTGTCGTAGATAGGATAGAATACTATAAAAATAGTCTAAAATTTCTTATTATATACCGGGTGAGTGGCGAAAATTATTTAATATTTTTTGTTAAATCATTGTATTTTCGGCATTAAATTAAATGTTTACAAAGTAATACTGTAGATGACATTAGGTTGGAGCAAGCTATCAGTATTTATATTCATACAGGGTAACTCAAAAATGTTAATATTTTTTTTTATTACTTTTGAAAGAAATTTTGTAGATATTTCTTTATGTACTACTTGTCGCTTATCGTATGCTTCCAAATATATATAATTATTAAAGTTATACAGAGTATTTCCGATGATAAGCGATAGAAAAATAACATAAAAGTGCATGTATTTATAAATCACCCGGTATATTAAAAATGAATTAGTTAAATTTCGTTATTTTTTAATATTTTTTGCTCGAAGTGTCTTACTTACATGTTTGCTATTGATTTCCCTTTTCCTATGACCAGTTCTGGAGATATACAGCGTCGGACAGACTCAAAACTCAACAAATAAGCAAATAAAATAAAAAAAAATTTTTAATTTCAATAAAATTTGTTATGTAAGTTCATTTTATGGTTAAAAATAAATATATTTAATGCTATACAGGGTGTTTCGAATAATTAGGGTATTCTAACACTGTATTGCAAATAAGAAATATATATATAAAAACTATGAACAATTTATTATATCGAAATTATTTTATTCAAAAATAATAAGTAGGCCCCTGAACTTAAATAACAAATTTTATTGAAATTAAAAAAACTATTTTTTGAGTTTTGAGTCTGTTCGACGCTGTATATCTCCAGAACTGGTCATAGGAAAAGGAAAACCAATAGCAAACATGTAAGTAAGACACTTCAAGCAAAAAATATTAAAAAATAACGAAATTTAACCGATCAATTTTTAATATACCGGGTGATTTATAAATACATGCATTTTTATGTTATTTTTCTATCGCTTATCATCGGAAATACCCTGTATAACTATGATAATTATATATATTTAGAAGCATACAATAAGCGACAAGTAGTACATAAAGAAATATCTGCAAAATTTCTTTCAAAATTAATAAAAAAAATATTAACTTTTTTGAGTTTCCCTGTATACTTAAATATAAATAATATAAATTCTGATAGCTTGCTTCAAGCTAATGTCATCTACATTATTACTTTGTAAACATTTAATTTAATGCCGAAAATACAATGATTTAACAAAAAATATTAAATAATTTTCGTCACTCACCCGGTATATAATAAAATTTTTTTAACTATTTTTATAGTATTCTATCCTATCTACGATAGGGCTATCAAAAAGTTAGAAAAACAAAACGAATTCATATTATAAACTAGGAAAATATAATGTATTGAGAATTCATATTTTGCAACTTGGACTCAAAAACTGGTCGGCAGATATTGTTGTGGCCATGAACACTTCTGATCAGAATGGCATTCCCTACAACATACTAAAAATTTAGAAAATTTAAACGAGTGCCATTTTTCATAAGAGAAGTGCGGGGTTCTTTACGGCCCAACAGGTCATAAATTCATAATTAAATTTTTATTTTCATCAGCTGCCACCCTGGCTTATTAGAAACTTTTAGACCTTGCCTATGTTAGCGACTGTTAAGCGAGAAAAATATATTTTCAGGCATTCAAGGAAATGCTTTGTCCGCCCATATCTTCTTAGTAGTAAGTTAGAGCAGTAGAAATATTAAGTGCCGCAAAGCAAATAGAAATATTAAAGCTAGTATAAAACTAAACCAAAAAAATATTATATATTATTTTATTAAACACGAGACTTCCGAAACTCCTGTAAAAAATACATGTCCGTATTTAAAAATACATACCTGATGATGGTACCAGAAAGACGAAACATCAGAATCAATATCTGATAGCATCATATGGGATTTTTTTATTAATAACTTTATTTGACTTTGGCATCAAGTTCTGCTTCGATCGAGATAAAAATTAAGCAAAAAAATAGTAGTCACGTGATTCGCATTATCTGTCAAATTTTAATTTTTTCTAAAAATAATTACTTTTTTACGTCTATCAACAATTGCCACCATGCACTTTTAAAATTAAATGCCAAAAATAAAAAAGAACTATTTACACCATGACAAATTAGGTGTACGGGTTTTTAATGAACAGAACTAACTGTACAGTTGCCGTCACAAAAATCCGGGCACTAATCTGACAGCTAACATTTTTTTCCTAAATTTTGCTAATTCTGGTTTTTACCTTTACTACCATAGGTTGGAAGGTAAAAGTAGTGGTAAAGAGAATTTGGTAAAGTAAACTACACAATAATAACTTGTTATTTAATACAGAAATAGCTTAAAAGAAAGTATGTAACTCTACTACTACAAAACTATGGCAATATAAATAAACTGAGGAGGAAATAAAACCAATAGTATTTAAATTGTATTGCCCTTCCATTACTTTAAATAACTGAAGTTAATCTTTTAGGCATTGAAGCCCCCATACCATTACAGTATTCTTGCGTTAGTTGATTCCAAGTCTCTTGTATTTTCAGCCACAATTGTTCTCTATTTTCTGGACGAAAATCATGTAACCCCAAACATTTTCCATCGGATTTAAATCTGGACTCCTAGAAGGCCAGGGTAATACTTGAATGTCCCTTTGTTGCATCCAATCAGATACTGCGTGGCCAGTATGAGCCGGGCAGTTATCATGTTGGTAAATGTAATTAGTATTGGGAAACATATTATTAACCGATGGCAACATCACGTTCTCCAATATTTGTATGTAATTTTGTGCATTAAATCTACCTTCTATGCGCGTACAAACTCCTATACCCTGTGCACTCATCCACCCCCAAACGTTGACAGAAAAACGGCCGCTTGTTGAAATATTCTGATTGTAGCGTTTATCAAACCGGGTATTAGGTGGTCTATATACCCTTACTCTCCCGCTGAAACATGATTGGAAAATCTTTTCGTCTGTGAAAATTACATTTTCCCAAGCATTTATATTACCTCCGTAATATTTTAATGCATAACCCACTCTTTGCTCTTTGTTGATTACCGTTAGGAAAGGCTTTTTAGCTGCAGGGTGATTGCGAAGATTTGAACCATCTCTTACTCTTCGTTGTGCGGTTCTAACGGAACCCGGAAAATCAGTTACATTGTGAGCTAAAACAGCCGTTTTAAAAGGATTTTCCCTTAGGTATTGAATTAGAGTATTGTCATGTTCTGTCGATGCCCTTTTAAGGCCTGTTCCTTCTATTCTTTCCAGCGAATGTGTTTCCATCCATTTTATTTTGATATCATGAACTGTACTTTTTGGCGTTTAAAATCTTTGAGCCACCCGTCTCTCTGACCATCCTTCTAGCAGTATCACAATTTTGGCCTTTTCCGCAGCATTTAAATGACGGGGCATATTTGTAAATTTATTTCACTAGCCGTAAATAAATTTCAGTTGACAATTTTTGTCAATGTCATTAAAACAGGTAATTTTTAGGTATTCGAGATGTATAAAGGTCGGCTTACAATAGAAAAAACTGCTGCGCGGATTTTTGTGACGGTAACTGTACCGGGTGTTCCACCTAAGGAGGTAATCGGCTATATTTCAGAAAGTAATAACACTAGGACTTTGGGAAAAAATATATATCGATAAAAGCGGCCAAGAGAAATTGCTGGAAATTATTTTCAAGTTCGAAAAATGACCGCTAGGGGGCGTAAGAGCACTTTCAAAATAGTAATGCCGATTTTCTCTTGATTTTTCTTGATAAAAATATGTTAAAAATATAAGCATTGTATTCTTCATAAAATTATGTAACTTTATGTTACGAATCGTTTTTTTCTATTTTCAATAATAAAGTGGTGGGAGGAGGTCAAACCTTTTTTCTTTCAAACGCTGATATCTCTGCTTTTATAAACCGATTTTATTCAACTTGATCTTGAAAAAAAGCCCTTCTTATCCTCTACACGTAGATCTATTAACTATACCATATTGATTCTGATGGTGACCACTAGATGGCGTTTTTCCGTAATTCCTCAATGAATAAGGATTTTCTCAAAAAAATCAAATGTTATGATATGACTTTTTCATTATATTTTATTTTAGGCTTATAAAGGCTATTATGTAGTGGAATAAAAAATCCAGATCCGTATTTAAAATAAAAAAAGTTGATGATGGTCGCTCGAATCCGAAACGTCGGATTAAAAAACTAACCCCATCAGCTTGTAGAGGAGGAAAAGTTACTACAAGAAACTGAAACCCGCAACCTGATATCTTTTGTTAAACTAGAGATTTAATTGATTAATGAATGTTTTAAAAAATGGCCTATTTTTCAATATTAATTATTATTATCCCTAATTTCTCTAGTTTAACAAAAGATATAAAGTTGCGGTTTTTGGTTCCTTATAGTAACTTTTCGTCCTCTACAAGCTGACGGGGTTAGTTTTTTAATCCGACGTTTCGGATTCGAGCGACCATCATCAACTTTTTTATTTTAAATACGGACCTGGATTTTTTATTCCACTACTTAATAGCCTTTATAAGCCTTAAATAAAATATGATGAAAAAGTCATATCATAACATTTGATTTTTTTGAGAAAATCCTTTTTCATTGAGGAATTACGGAAAAACGCCATCTAGTGGCCACCATCAGAATCAATATGGTATAGTTAATAGATCTACGTGTAGAGAAAAGAAGGGCTTTTTTTCAAGACCAAGTTGAATAAAATCAGTTTATGCAAAGCAGAGATATCAGCGTTTGAAAGAAAAAAGGTTTGACCTTCTCCCACCACTTTATTATTGAAAATAGAAAAAAACTATTCGTAACATAAAGTTGCATAATTTTATGAAGAATACAATGATTATATTTCTGACATATTTTTATTAAGAAAAATCAAGAGAAAATTGGCATTTCTATTTTGAAAGTGCTCTTACACCCCCTAGCAGTCATTTTTCGAACTTGAAAATAATTTCCAGCAATTTCTCTTGGCTGCTTTTATCGATATATATTTTTTTCCAAAGTCCTAGTGTTATTACTTTCTGAGATATAGCCGATTACCTCCTTAGGTGGAACACCCGGTACAACCCAAACGAAATTCCAAATATCTAAGCATATTTATTCTGTCATACTGACATAAAATGCCACTGTAACTTGGAGTTTGTAAGTAGGGTATTTTTGATTCCATAATAACGTATATAAGCACTAATTTTTCAAATTTTCACGCGATTTTGTCATATTGTGCTTTAAATTTTGAGCATTCCATTATTTATTATGGCCTGTTTACATTAAGTGCAACAGCTGATGCAATTTTATTCATTTAAAAAGCACCATTTAATTGCATCGCATGTTCTTTCGTGTACTACTTGCACCGAATGTAAACAGGCTTTTAGAAGTTTCATAAAAATTTGAATACCTCACAGGCCTAAATAACAAAAGTAGAATGTTTAATAGACTATATAAGTGGCACACTATAGTACATCTGCATCTCTGAGTTTTGGTTTTTATAGGTTGCCATCCACTAATTATTTAGGGTTGTACCACAGCCGTCTTAACTTTTAAGCCATGAAGTGACATCGGGCAACGCCGCATCAGCTGGGAGTTGCGGATCCGCAAGCTATTATTACGCGCGGCAACAGGCGAGTTTTTTATTGTGTCTGATATTTTTTGTGTTTTTTTTTTGGCTCTGTTGCTACTATATTGATACTGAAAAATGTACAAAAAAGTAATAAACAGTTTTGGATAACAAGAACAACTTACCTAATTATTAAATAATAGTAATATTGCGTTGAGAAGCTGTGTTTGTTTCACTACGAGTAGATTTATTTGATGGATCAAAAGTAATATTTTATTATACAAATTATTATCTTCTGCGGTTAAATTACATAATTTACTATCGACTTCTATAAAGTCGCAAAAGTTAGTAAGCTTAAGGCTTTGTTTAAGAAAGAATACAACAAACACAACTTTTAAATTAAAACAACTAAAATTTTGCCGCCATTTATAAAGCCCGTAAACAAACTGTCAGGCCGGCCAGACTGTTGGATTTTTCACTTTATTAATGGTAATAGAGCAAACCCGCACCACAAATTTTTACTAGTATTTTGTAGAAGTTCTTAGCAATCATAATATCACTTAAATTTTCTATTAGATAAAAACCCGATAAGAAACCGGATAAAAATACATATTAATAGGACAACTACACCACTTCGCGCGTAAAGGTATATACTAAACCATGGCCATGGATAACCTCAAAAGTCACGTGACACATGGATCTTTAAGCAGTGTTGTCGATGTTTCTGTTACACAGCTTGAAGAAGTTAAGACGGCTATGGTTGTACCTCTTAGGTTTAGGCTATCATGGTATTTCGGTGGTTGAGTTGAGATCGTGTTAATTGTACTCTGTAACAAATACCATGTACGGCAGTATGGGACATGCAGGAGAGAATGGTTGCGAGTTTAATATGTTCGAACATGAAATGGAAATAGGCTAAGATAGTCTGAACTGTTATTGATATTATTTAGTACTTTAAATGCAAAACAAACGTCGTAAAATTCCCTTTTACAAGCAAGCGTACTTAGATTTAGGTTGGACCTAGTTTGATCGTTACTTAAGTTGATACCTGTTCTTAACAAATGTTGTTTGGATAATTTTAGAAATTTGTTGGACATTTTCAAGTCTATTAAATTAACATGAACTTGATAGGTTACCAAACTATGTTATCTTATGCACCAAATACAGTGGCATTGCTAATACCTGTATTGTTCTGATAGGTTATACAGTGACCGGCAGAAAGTGCGCAGCATATGGGAAAGTTTTTTATCTTTAGGTTTAGAAAATTAATTTTATTTTAGATAGGTTCTGCATGTTCTCAAACCAAAATAACACCCATTAAATCCGGTAAAAGTCTTATGGTATACGAGGTAGGATCAAAAATTTGAAATTCCGCTAAGAGTAAAGTACCTCCATCTTTTATTTTAGAATATTTTTTTACTAAGAATTATTGTTTCAATTTTAAAGTTATACTCAAATTCCAAATTTCGCTTATTTTGGACAAAAAAATGGATTTAATCGTGTTTTCTGAATAACCCTGTATAAAAAATAAATGGCAACCGAACAGGACAAAAATAAGATTTTCTGCAGACTCTGTTAGAGATAACCGTCGATCATAAGTCCGATTAGTTTGTTTTCATAATATTATGGCTTTTTAAAATAAAAACATAAAAATATTAAATATTTTTGCTGCACACCGTATTTTATTTTCTGAGGGAACAAGTTAACTTCATCTAACTGATATTTTTTGATTTACATTGACTTAAAGCATCTCCTTAATAGTTTTTTTATACATTGAAGTATGCATAGAAAACTTCCTTTTGATTTATAAAGAAAAAAATTTAAATTAAAAATATATTTTGAACGGATTTTATTCGTCACGCAAAATAAGAAAAACTCTGTGCATACTTCAATGTATAAAAAACTATTTAGGAGATGTTTTAAGTCAATGTAAATCAAAAAATATCAGTTAGATGAAATTAACTTGTTCCTTCAGAAAATAAAATACGGTGTGCAGCAAAAATATTTAATATTTTTATGTTTTTATTTTAAAAAGCCATAATATTATGAAAACAAACTAATCGACAGTAATCTCTAACAAAGTCTGCAGAAAATCTTATTTTCGTACTGTTCGGTTGCCATTTATTTTTTATACAGGGTTATTCAGAAAACACGATTAAATCCATTTTTTTGTCTAAAATAAGCGAAATTTGGAATTTGGGTATAACTTTGAAATTAAAACAATAATTCTTAGTAAAAAAATATTCTAATATGAAAGATGTAGGTACTTTACTCTTAGTGGAATTTCAAATTTTTGATCCTACCTCGTATACCATAAGACTTTTACCGGATTTAATGGGTGTTATTTTGGTTTGAGAACATGCAGAACCTATCTAAAATAAAATTAATTTTCTAAACTTAAAGATAAAAAACTTTTCCATATGCTGCGCACTTTCTGCCGGTCACTGTATATCACAAAAATAATTGTTCAACAAAATTAATAAACGCCACATTTAACACGCGAACAACTTAATAACAATAGGCTTGATTGGCTCGCTGACTCGCCGTGGTTCGGAGAGACGCGTATTTTTGGTTGGCGTTAATTTAATTTCAAATGGTTGTCAACATTTTTCTAGAAAAAAAAAATCCCTGACAAGACGGCCGTTCTAAGAGATGCTATTTGGATGGAATAAGCATTCTACTTTTTTTATAGGCCTGTGGAATACCTACATAAATTATTTAGTAATTGCTGGATTCTAAGACATTGTCCAAGACTTATTGAACTTTTAAGATATTCGAGTAGTATTATTAGTTTATCACTTTATGGATAGTTTTTTGCACAATATTGAAAATGAGAGAGGGTAAAGAATTCGGTGCTCTTTGTACTTCTTGGTGAATTTGTAACGTTGCACGAGTGCGCGTACATTTACCTTTAGATAAGCAAACAATAATCACGAAAGTGGCAAATTTATGGCCTCGCGCATGTAAACAAAGCTAGACACTATTAGACATGCGCACTGCAACATCATCATTTGACGAATGGGAAAATAGACAGGTCCGGGGTTTAAAATTTAAGTTTTTGCTCAAGAAATTGTAAACGTTGATCTCCAATTTATTTTTACGTGTAAACAGCTAAAATTTGCCCCAAATTCTTGCCAGAAAATTGGCATTTCTTCTCAATTTTTGTTCAAGTTGGGAAATAAGGTAGTGATTTCTGGCATTTTTAGTAGTTGCAAACCTATCAGATTTTGGGGATAGAAAATTGTTTTTAAGGTTTTGTTTCTAAAATTTGTTTTAAATGATTCGTCGTCATGTTTTTAGTTCGAAAAGGAAGAGAGCAAGTCAATTAAACTATAAAACTTATAAAATCGAATATAAAAAACAAACAAAACCAGCAAAATAACCAATCTTCGATGTTATCGCGTACCTAACCTCAAGTCAAATATTAGTTGGTATATAACTTGTATTGATTTTCAGAATTTGGCAAAAACTTGGGTAGGTACGTGTAAAACATTTTCAACCACAATTTCTTGTTCAAGAATTTGAAAAAGTTTTTGCCCGAGAACTTGACCCATGGAATACTTTCACCCTTGGATTAATATAAACATACCTAGGTATTTTTTTTCTTTTATACATACATACATAATATAAGTATAGAGAAAAATGTCTTTTAAACTTTTTAAAGCAATATATTGCCCGAAAACTAGGCATACCTAATTAGAATGCAGGGCTGCAAATAAAATATACCAAAACATGCATCGGGGTAATCTGTCTTGGTGTGTGTTTCTCTTTATTTTCATAACTTGTTTGTATAGCCTAAGCCTAGTTTGATGTGTTTAAATTGATCATATTAAAATCAAGATACATTACTACTCCATACTTACTGAAAATACGAAATATCCGGTATTTACCCCTATTTGGACATAATAAATTCATACAACGGCTGTTACTAGTCATTGTTTATAATTCCAATCAGAGTCACTTAAAGCACAAACAGAATTCACTAAACTACACAAAAACTGGAAATCCGTAAATATTAAACACCCACAATAGACAACAAGGAATCAACAGAGAAAACATAAAAAACACAACAATAAAAATGGCGCCGAGCCGGTTCTGGAGTGTATTTTGAGCATGTCGCTAAAGAAGGACATGTCGATAACAAGAGGTTTGTGCGCATGCCCAATGATGCTGGGAGGGAAGGCATCTGACTGGCGTGCCGTGCGCTCAGACGTATTTAACTTAACTTTTGTTTGCGCACGAGGTATGCTGTACGTATCTAAAGGTAAAGGTCTATGACGCACACACAATTAGTATTTCTATCATTATAAAAAAAATGTCCTCGGCAATAAAACAGTTTATTTTACAACATAATCCCTCTTTACATCAAAATACTTTTTGTTTGGTTGTTGGGGAAGAAACTTTTACTACGCTTCGTTTCTATAACGTATTTGTTATTTATGGTGTTCATTTAGTATTTAGATCAGTAATGCTGATCATGTAGGGTCTGCAGTAGCTTAGCATTCATAAAAGTTTGCAATAGTCAAACTATTGTTTGAAATTTTGTTTTATATGTCAAAATTTCAGGTCTCCACGTTAAGACTGGAAATTAGGGTTGTGCTGAACAGCCTTCTAGTTTATTATTAAATCGTTCTTTTTTCTTAATTCTTATTATACCTAGTCCATAGGCGTAGTTAGACGGTCAACACTGGGGGTGCTAAAGTCCAGTGGCGGCTCGTGACATGTTAAAGTGGGGGTGCATAAAAAGCCTGCCGCAGGCGAAATTTTTTATGACCACGCCAAAATTTGGTCAATAATTTTTAGTAAATATTTTAATGTGATGTTAATAGCAGGTTTAGGTCTTTCAATGTTCTTGACAATCACTTTCTCCTCCAACGGTAACTTGCTAAAAGATTTTTTCAAAAATTCCACGGTGTATTTTATATCCGACGACGCACTCATTGTTTTTTCGTGTTTATTTAACTTTAAACTTTAACTGAATTCAATAAAACCATATTAAACCTTAATAAACAAAAAAAAATAGTCAAAATACCGGCTAAAAAAGTTCCGCGAATTAGAACGACTACGACTGGTTAAATTTAAATTATCAAATTAATGCAGAATTGCAGAACATAACATACACAAGCTATTATGCCGCTCTTGTATTTTACGAGATTTTTATGATCATAGACCCGCTCTGACAAGTAAACTGGGCGTGAACTACACGGTACAAGAAGGGAAATTTTGAACAGAATCCGCAACTACCTAAATATACTTGAATTTGTACCAGAATTCGAATGCTTGAAATATTAATATGAAAAATTCATTACATATAATGTATATTATAAAAATAGGTTAGTTCTAAAATTAGCCTATATATTGTAAATTTTTTTTGGGGTGCTAATTTAGATCTCGGGGGTGCTTAGCACCCCAAGTACCCCCCTAACTACGCCTATGATACCTACAGGGTGTTCGGGGAAAATGTGTTTGGAAACTTGAGAAGTTATTGCTTATCAAAGTTCAATTTTTTTTTCTTATTTTTAACTTGAGATTTAGATTTTTGTTACATGACTTACTACCTATTTTGTCACGTAAAAAAACCTCTCCAAATTTCCGAACGCCCTGTAATAAACAAAGTCCTACAAAAGTGTATTACAAATATGCCAGTGTAGAGCATCAGATTCTCAACCTCGACAGCTTGTCTACGAATATCGCTTCCCCCCCCCCCCGTCCTAGTATCTCTTAATGTCGCGATAGTAACTCAGATAATATTAAAATGTGTGGTACCCTGTTCTTTTGCAATAGCGTCAGTACCATCTTTATCGAAAAATGCTATCAAACATTTTTTTAACTCGTTTTGTTTTTGTGTTATTTTTAATTCTTAATTTTTCAGTCATTTTTGTACATACTTTTGTTAAAATCTACCTTGTAATTTTTATGTGTAATGTTACAAATAAAACAATATTTTTTAAAAATTTACTGGTTTTATTTCGTACGCAGTTTTTACAAAAGAAACGTTTTAAATGTTGGACGCGGCGTTGTACAAGCGTCCAGAGACCGGCTGCGCACTTTTTAACCGGCCAATCATAGGCCGTCGTCTTAAAGAAAGTAATTTTGAGGTGCATAGCCGATTATTGCAAATCAGAAAAATAAAGTTTATTAATATTGTTATAAATAAAAATGTTTAGTTTGTACCGCCTGTGACAATAAATATCATAATTACGGTTCTTTGAAACGTCACGTAAGCCAAAAACACTCTCCTTCACATTCGCAAAAGTTCATCACAGAAAAAAAACTACAATAAGTGTTGTGGATGCAATAAACAATTTAACAATAAACGGTGCCTTTCAAGGCATGAAAGAAACATAATATTACATACGTTAGGAATAATAAGCAGATTTACAAGTGTAACTGCAAGTATCAACATTACAGAAAAAATACAATACTTGACCATTTAAAAATATTTCTAATTTAAATTGAGGGTTTTGGATATATTTAAAGGAATAATATCTAATCCAAGTCTAGAAAATCTTCAGTATGTAAAATGTCAAGTTAAAGCAATAGCAACTGTGGTGAGTGTAATAAATGAGTCTAAAAATATATCACTAAAAAACAGTAATGTAGATGAAGAGATCAAGCGAAGAAAGGAACCAGCTAACAAAAACATGGAAAGTCAAAGAAGATTATTTTCTACGAAAACAAGGTTTAAGAAGCAAAAAGAAATTGAAACAGCAGAAGAAAAAGTTGATATTTCTCTAAATTTGTTACTAAAGTAATGCGAATTGTTTAATAAAATTATTTTAAAACCAACCCAAAATTGTCATGTGTTAGAAATAGACAATATTACAATGATTTATGTGCGCATTCTGACACATTCATTTTTAAGTTTCCCGCGCTTTATTGCAAAGGTTGATTGGCCGGTTTAAAAGTGCGCAGCCTGACTCTAGACGCTTGTCGGCGACGTACTTTACGCACTAGGGATCCCCCATAATCGCGACTTTTACTATACGGCCGAGTTGTGAACCAAAACCTTTTCTGTGCCGATTGACACGTACGACGGGTCCGTTCACATAGGCGCAAATTGGAAGGGGTCTATAATAATTATACTACGCGACCAAGACGGATGGCAGTGACCCATATGCGTTTTGTGAACTGTGCTATGATACAGTGTCTTACGCTGACCGTCCATCAGAATATTTCGGAAAGTAAGGCGATTTAAATCCTGCAAATTATTGTCAGAAATCAATAAGACTGCTTGCTATTTGGAGGATTTTTGCGAGAAACCGTAAATAAGGTTAAAAGTTATGTATAGGTATAGGGACACCCTGTATAGACAGATAGGGAATGTTCTCACCTATCCATTTAATGAACCAGCATTGCTTTTAAAAAAATAAAGTTATCTACATTTTTTAATAAGGATTAAAAATTGTTAGTTTTCCACTTTTCCACAACCGGAATTTCTAGTTAGGTACACTCTTATCTTTGAAATTATCTTCAATGTTAGGCGACACCTTGAAAGATCAAAATTTGAGAAAAACAATTTTTTTTTCTCGAACGGATAGAGTAGGACACAAGAACTTTTAACAAAAGTTATTGTAAATGAAAAAAGGAACACAAAAAAAAACATTAAACAGGGTGCTCTATTTAACATAAGCAAGTTTGAGACAACTTCCGGTATAATCGGAAGATGCATATAGTCGCTGTTATTTCACTTAAGGAGAGAGCGTCTCCGAAAACCTCATTATCCAAATTTGCAGGAATCAAATAGCATTACGTTCCGCAGTGGCGTAGCTAGGATATTGTCTTGGGGGGGCATATAGTTGCATAGAGGCGTAAAGCCCGCCGCAGGCGAAAAATTTGTTGGACCACGCCCAAATTTTGCTTATCTATGATTGTTACGTAATCGCCTAAGTACAATCCGCAACTGAAATAATCTAGAAGTCCTACAAACAAACCACAACCAAACGTAATTACCTAGATTTTCCTACGATGTTTATATCTTACTTTGTCTTATTTACGTAAATAAAAGAGAGAAAAGGAAATTTACACCACCAGACACCAGATCCGCGAATGTCACATAAAACAAGACGACGGGGATGTGATGACCAAAACAGACGCGTTGTTTCTCAAAGTAAGCCTACCTACGTTAAATTTAAAAGGGCAAAAAAATTTAATTGAAATATTGTTGATATTTACTTTTTTTCATGGCTCTTGGGGGGGGGGCAAATGCCCCGAGGCCCCCCCCCCCTAGCTACGCCGGTGACGTTCCGACATATTCTAATGTACTGTCACCGTGTGACCCTCCATAGCAGGTCTCGCCACGGACTATTCGATGCTGACCTACGTCAATACTGCGACCATTGCATCATTGTTTTCCGTATCCCCTCACCCGAATGCTGCTCTATGAGATAGAGTTGTTAAGAAAAGAACCGAATAGGTTCTTTAGAACAGGTTACAGATAGCCTGTTCAGTGAACTGTTCTTTGTAAAAGAACTGAACCGGTTCTTTAGATAGACTTATGACAGATGATTGCGCTCGAGTGATGTTAAAGAAAAGAGTAGGTAAATTGCTGAACAGTTGTTCAGCAGTTCTCACCCGGGAACCTGTTCCGTAAATCTGTTCGATCATAAATTATTGTAAAAAAAAAAAAAAAGGTCGCCAGTTCCGTAAACTACGAACACAGAGCACCGCTGCATCCGCGTGTGTGCTCTCACTGCTCCCTGTTCCCTGTCTACTCCAAAGAAAGAAGAAACAAAGAACAGCCTGTTCTTTTTATTCTCAAACGACGACCCACATGCCATCATTCATTCATAAATCACCAATCACCTGTTACGGAACTGGCGACCTTTTTTTTTTTTTTTTTTTTTTTAGAAAGTGATTAACAAAAAACGGTGTTTTTTACTACTTTTTTTAGCAAGTGAGTGAGTGACAATAATTTTTATGATCAAAAGAACAGGTGAACAGGTTTACGGAACAGGTTCCCGAGTGAGAACCGAACTGTTCGAACCTGTTCAGCAATTTACCTGTTCTTTAACATCACTACTATGAGACAACCTAGTTACCTTATAGATCTTGAACTAAACCCTCAATCTGCTTATTAGCACCTGCCCTTCTCCCCCAAAGTGCAAGAAAAATAATTATCTAACCACCTGAAAAAAAATCCTTGTACCATAAGGCTTATTTCGTCTAAAATACCACTTTAGATATCGAAATACCCATTCGGATTAGGTACCATCAAGAAAAGGAAACTTTTTTATTGGTAGGAAGTCACTTGTATACCGGTTTCGAACTATTTTCTTCTCATCAGTGCAGGGTAGCCGTTCATTCAGAATTTGAAACAGGCATACATACAGTTTGTCTACTTAAGTTGGAACCATGCATATTATGGAAACCTTTTTATTATTGGTTTTATAGAAAAAAGTCATTCATAAAAAGTTTTGCATGGTCTAAAACTCAAAAAGTTATCAAAATTTCCCAGTCATATACAAGGTATATCAGAAATTACGAACTTTGCCCAAGATTTGACAATACAGAAGAATGTTAAATGAAGAAAAGTTATATTCAAATATGCAATTACAGCTATTTAGCAAAAAAAATTAGGTTTTGTGATTATTTACGTTTTACATTTATAAATTACTAGCTATAACCCGCGCGCGTTGCTACGCTACTTACTAAAATAAATTTGAAGGAAAGACATTACACAAATATCCGGCATCCCGACATCCCAGCATCCGTTGCGCCACTTTTTTTTATGCCGAAACCTTCCTCGGCCTGCACACAACAACTCACCAAATCCCGGCATTCGTTGCGCCACTTTTTTTATGCCGAAATTTTCCTCGGCCTGCACACAACAACTCACCAAATTTTCATCGTAATCGGATAAATGGTATAGGAACGCATAACGGACATACAGACAGACAAACATTCATTTTCATACATATACATTTGTATTTATCTCTCTTATCTATTAAAAAAATGATACCTAACCTTTTCATGTGTTAGTGTTTTTGAAGAACCTTGCAATTTAAATACGTGATGAATACATAATAATTATTTATTTTAGGAAAGGTTATCATTTTTTAACAGATAATAGAGGTAAATAGTAAATACAAATAATTTATAATGTAAAACGTAAATAATTACAAAACCTAAATTTTCATGCTAAATAACTGTAATTGCATATTTGAATATAACTTTTAATTCAAAATAACTTTTCTTCATAACATTCTTCTGTATTGTCAAAAATAAAGGTACTTTACTCTTGAGCAAAATTCGTAATTTCTGATATACCTCGTATATGACTGGGAAATTTTGATAACTGAAGGTTACATTTTAAGTTTTAGACCATGCAGCATTTTTTATAAAGAATAACTTTTTCCATAAAATCAATAATAAAAAAGTTTTCCATAAATGGTTCCAACTTAAGCGGACACACTGTATATACATTCTATAAAAATTTTAATGTTTTATTGTATATATTGTCAGCATGTATCTACATTCACAGCGAGAAGTGTATAAAAAAATATATCAGTCATCAACATGAAACTAGAACTAAAACTCAAAGAACTATTCAAATTCCTTGTAGTAATAAAAAATTAAATCAAAGATTCTTGTCATATTTGGAACCAAAGTTTTAAAACATGCTGCCAATGGATATTAGACAATTAAGAAATAAAAACGGATTTAGTGATCGTTGCATGTAGAACCTATATTTTAAAAAATAATATAGACTTTACAAATTTTTGGTAATATTAAAGCAAACTAAGTATTTTTAAGCATACCTAGTTATAAGTAATTTTAAGCTGTGGATTATATTTATAGTTTCGGAAAAACAAATAAATTATCTTACACAGATAACACACGCAATAGGGCACATACAGCTGTTAAATCAGTTAGGTGCAAATACCAGAATATGGATTTAGTATACCAGCTTATAATATTTATATTGTATCTATACTTATAAAAAAATATTTAAAGAAATTTGAATTTGAATATGGTGACATCCTACCAATAAAAAAATTCTTTTTTCTTGGTAGTACCCAAACTAAATTAGTAGTTTGATATCCAACAGTGTTAGATCAAATACGTTATAGATCAGTCAGATCAATTAGGTTATAGAATTTCAGGTAGTTGGAAAATTATTTTATATTTGTTTCTTGTAATGGATGAAATAATTGTACATGCCTATATACACATTTTTAGGGATAAGATTCCGTCAACTAATTTAATTTAAAAATATACCCAGAAACCCGTTTTTTAGCTGTATCTACTTCCCACGTTTTGAAACGTGCTAAATTTTATACCCATATCTTATTTACCCTCCTTTAACCGAGCTTTAAATTCGTAGTGTTAAAAACTTGTGTAGCTTATATAACGTCATTTGCTTCCAACAAACAGCCCGGCCATAGTAAAAGCGCGTTGGGGCCCTTAAACACAACTCTCGATCAATAAAAAATAATGCTATTAAGATTAGATAGGCATTAACTTTTACAAAAAATCTATGAAAAATTTTTAACGTTTAGTATTATTTGAAAATTATATAAAAATCACAATAAAAAAAGACTACTTTAGGCTAGAATACCTCTAATATAATACTTATAAGCTACTTTTTATAAAATTATTTACAACATTTGGCTGGTGTATTTCTTAAGGAGTGACAATATGTGACATACAAGGAAATGTAACGTACCTTTTTAAAATAGTTAGTTAGGAGAAGGTAAATTGTCTATGGTTAGGAGTGATTCAAAAATTGTTTTTAAGTTTCTATATTTGCTGCTATGGAGAAATAAAACCAAAAAAGACCATTCAATGAAAAAAAAATTCCACTTTTTCAAGCCAAATTAAAAATAATTTTGTAGTCTTCTTTACTTTTATTTTACTATGCTCACTAAACTGCCTCCAAGTATGGATATTTTTTTCTCAAAGTTTGCAGTCTTTGGTATTGTAATGTGTATTTATACAGTGTGTCCAAGAAAGTATGCAACATATGGGAAAGTTTTTTATCACCGATTTCTCAGAAAGTTTTATTCTTTATAAAAGTTGGTGGATGCCTTAAAACTATATGTAAATGCATATTTCATATTTCACCTGCGGCTAATAGTAAGGGAGTAAATGTAATTTTTTCGAAATTGCCTTAAGAGTAAAGTACCTTAATTATTAGAAATATAGCAAAATTTTATATGGAAATGTTTTTGCAAATTAGTAAGTTATTCCAAATACAAAATTTGAGTTAGGTGTCACAATTTTTAATTTTTTTTTTGGTTAATCTCTATTTCCCCCTAAACGGTACACCTCTGGTCGATTTTTTGTTTACGCAATTTTAATATATTTATTAAATAACTTAAACGTGGGTTTATAATAAAAATGGATTAAGTCTCGGATTAAGTAGTTGCAAACTTTTTAAAACCTTTCAATTTTACGAGTTGGTTCAGATATTAGCGTGTTGCACGCCTACTTAAACACATTTTAGCCAACTTATGTTCTAAACAAAATTATAATAGAATCCAACTCAATTCATATTACTGGAAATAATTAATTTATTTGTCATTTTCACCCAGTACGCTGAAGTCCAAAAATCTATTTTAAAGGGATGCATATAAAAAAAAATAAAAATTGACATACCTAACTTAAATTTTGTATTTGGAATAACTTATTAATTTGCAAGAACATTTCCATAAAAAAATTTTGCTATATTTCTAATAATTAAGGTACTTTACTCTTAAGGTAATTTCGAAAAAATGGCATTTGCTCCCCTACTATTAGCCGCAGGTGAAATATAAAATATGCGTTTATAGTTTTAAGAAATGCACCAACTTTTATAAAGAATAAAATTTTTAGAGAAATCGGTGATAAAAACTTTTCCATATGTTGCATACTTTTTTGGACACACGGTATATTATTCAAATTCAGACTTTTCTGTTAGTCAATATGCTAGACAGAAATAATTTTTTAATACTCATTAAAGCACAAGGGCCCAAGAACTTACTCTTTATATTATCACCTATACTGTCACCCCAATTGTTTATATTTAAAATCAAGATGTACCAAAATGTTACATCTAAATACCTATTCCTAATACTATAATTTACATATTTAAAAAAAGCTTACTGTATACTACTCATGTAGCTACTTTCTACTACCATGTACAATTTGCTTGCTATGTCTTACTTTATTCAAAATACTATTTCCATTGATTAAAATTTGAAAGAAAGGTAAAAAAACATGCTTTAATCTGTATATTAGCTGGCAACCAAAGAAAATAGCTACTTTAAGTACAGGTTCCTCCATTCAATTTGCAACACATAGGTACCTATTAGCATTTAAAAAATCTAATTTTATTGAAACTTTTAGAACCACTAAATTTTTAGTATTCAGTTTTACATGGCAGCAAAAGTAAAAAAGAGGCCGTAACTGACATATCTGTAACATTTACATTTTTTCTCGCATTTATTTTATAAGCACTAGGTTTTATATATAGCGCTGTAAAATCAGCCTACAGATTCTGTAAAAAAATTTTCATAGGTACTATCTATGTTGCAAACTATAGTGGGGACACTATAAGACATAACTCATCATAGCAAAACCTTTATCAAACTCTTAAAGCTCAGGCCAATTATTAAATCCATTTATACATCCACTCAACCCTAAAACCTTTTCAAAAACTCCTCGGCAACAATCCTAGCTCTTGCATTTACAGCCAACTTCATTTCAGAAATCTCCTTGTCGATTTCTTCCATAAAATGAATGACAAAGTCCACTAATTTGTGCTTGTACATCTGTTCTGTATGGAAGTTGGTAATGAGAAAACTTATGTCATATCCCTCGATAGGTTTGCGACGTAAAACTATGAAGTTTTCTGCACGCATCATCATGAAACGCATAAACTTTTTACAGAGAATTTTTTCGATTTCATCCGCTTGCTTAACTGCTATGCTGATACGGACTGAGTTAACTGATGTTTCTATTAGCACCTAAAAATTAAAGAAAAAGCTTGTTGAAGTTTATTGTAAGATTAAGAATATATTATATTAGATATGTTTAAAACAAATACTAATAGAAATTTATTTACTATATGATCTATGCGAATAATACCTTTTCTTTCTCGTTCCTAGAAATAACCACAGGAGTGAGTAATAGTTCCCTGGAGCTCCTAACCTCTACCTCGGGCTTATTGTGCCTTTCAACGACTTGCGAGCTAAAGTTATCTAGGCACATGGCTGCTGTAAGTGTATGTCGAACCGCTGTTAAATAGGGCTTTAACGTGGCCGACATTTTTTAAACTTTTCTTTGGTTTTTTAAATAAATTTCGAAAAAACGGGCACACCTCCCCGATTACGGTGTTTTGTTGTCAAAAACTTGACAAATCCTTAGCGACAGATTTCCAGATGTCAGTTATCTTCAGAAGAAATGGCGGTTACTACGTGACATGGCCGTCTACGATGTAAGTAAAAACAAAGATTATTCTCACTCTCAGGTCATGTCAAAGCGTAGCTGTGGTGGTTACTTTGTTATTCAAAGTTAACTTGACATTTCTTTATTTAATATTAAGTTGTCAGTTTGACAAGCAAGTCTTGACGGGGTAGTGGTCCTTCCCAAGTTCCCAACCTACAATCCAGGGGTTATCTGTCTTTGTATACTCTTAAGCATCCTAGAGGGCCATGCTACTTGTCAAACTCAAGTCCAGCTGTGTCAAACTAATCAAGAATCAAAACTACTTTCTTTATTTGATGGTGGATTGGTGAAGGCGCTTCGCTTCGTGGTTCATAAAAATGTTGATGTGGACAAGTGTTTTTAAATAACTTACCGAAATTAAAGATACTGCCATTTTTACGTGTTTCGGTAATGTAATAACAAAGAGTCAAATTAGTATTATGTGAATCTTTTCGTTTAATTCATTAAAATTACCGTAACCAGAAAAGAAATCTTGTAGCCTGCAAAAAAGTGTGTTAAACATGGAATTTTTCAAAAAACTAAGACGTTTTGATGCCTACCCGAAAACCCTGGAAGATGTTAGAATCCAAACCCTCGGAGGAGGCGCAATAACAATAGTTTCAATGATTATAATAAGCCTCCTTTTCTGGGTTGAATTTCTCGAATACTTAACTCCAAATGTAACAGAAGAATTGTTTGTAGACACTTCGAGGAGCCCCAATATTGAAATACAGTTAGATCTAACTATACCTTTAGTGTCTTGTGATTTTTTAGCTCTTGATGCAATGGATTCCTCTGGGGAACAGCAATTACAGGTATATAAACATAATTAGCAAGTAAAATTAGTACCCTGCTCTATTTCTCGACCTAATCTAAACCTGTTTTAAAATTCTAAATTCAAAAATTTTGATTTTGATAATTCGAATTAAGTATTGTAGTAAATAGGTTATTTTAACCTTTTTTTTTAAGATTGCACATAACATTTACAAACGAAGTCTAGACTTAGAAGGCAAGCCTATAGCAGAACCAAAAAAAGAAGATATTGAGATAAAGGTTAAAACTGAAGCACCAGAGGTAGAAGGAAAAAACAAGACTGTATATTGTGGAAGTTGCTATGGTGCGAAGGATGGGTGCTGTAATACTTGCGAGGAGGTTAGAGAAGCATACAGGTAAAAGGCATGAAATATTTATCTAATTATCACAATAGATACCTAGTGCTCGTACTTAAATATAGTTAAGAATAAATATTCCTTTACTTACAGTCAATAACACAAATGTAGCTTACAACACTAGAACATTAGATATAAATTACCCAATTCATAGACTTAAGTACACTAGTGGACAAATATTTAGAATTTTAAACAATTAAAGAGAAAAACTAAACAACTTCTAGTAAATTTAGAACCATATAACCTAAATGATTACTTGAGCATGTAGATTACTTTAGTAATAGAGGTGACGCCATTTCATTTCATGTTTTTGTAATACCCGAGGTAATACCTATGTAAATATGTAGGGTCAAATCAAATCAAAAAATAGCTTTATTGTCGTGAACATTACTTAGTTATTGACAAGCCATACTTACAAACTAGTAACATTAACAACACAAGTGCAAAATCAAATTAACAAATAAAACAATTACATAGTAAAAAACACATAATATAAACTGGGGCTAATGTGATACAGTCAAAATAGTGGGGGTATTATGATACAGCTACTTTAAAAATACTTACAGTCATCAAATTAAAGTAAGAAAAATTGATAAAGTAGAGAATTATATACTTAATTATAAGTCATATTCACTTTTACAAAAATGTAAAACGTTTAAAAAATAAAAAAATATTTCTACTTCAGCCACAATTTTTGCTTAGTAAACTTTTATTTTTTTAGTGATAACTTTATAACTAGGCAACACTATCGATAATATTGTATGTGTTTATGGTTCCCGTCATATAAGGCCGACTTAGAGCTTCAATTTAAAGCCTTGTTTGTTAAATTTGAGCAATGTTGAAGCAGGTATATTCGACGTTAAAGTGAAGGGGCTATTGTGATACAGCAACTGGGGCTTTTCTGAGACAACCACTGGGGCTTTTATGATACATTCTTTAGTTTCTTCTCTTCTTTCTTTTCTTTCTCTAAATTAATGGGCGGTTTAAGAAATTCAGTAGCATACAAATACGTGGTTATGGTGAGAAATATAGATGAGAACGACATTGAAGTAATGGGACTTATTTCTGAGAATAATAAGAAAACGTTTAAAATTAAAGAAAATGATATATCGGTAATAAACAGGGAGGATATACTTGCTAAGTTGCTAAACTGCCCGTTCCCAATATAATCGGGAATAGGGAAAAATACATTTTTAAAAAAGAAGTGCCCGTGTTCGAGGCCATTTAACAATTTAATTTTGTTCAGTATTTTGTTGTCTGTCTATGTTATTTTTGTTGGTATTTTATAATACTTACAGCTCGACTTAGACTTTTAATTTTCGTTTGTGAGTTGTAGTTTGTTGCCTTTCGATGAAGCTAATATTTTTATTATATTATTATAAAACTCTTCATTTGTGAATTAAAATTTAATTACAACATTTGTACTTTTTTTTTAACAATTCCACATTTAACAGTCACATTACCAATTATAATTTTATAAATATCAATCAGTAGCTTTAGTGAAAAAAAAACATGAAATAACTTTCCTGTATCTAACTTAAAACATACTTAAAAGATGGCTGTCAAAATTGCAGGATCAACTGATAAAGGACAATAGTGTATTATATTAGCCCCACATATTTTAAATCTATCTCCACTACAGAATTAAAGCGTTGTATCACAATAGCCCCTTGCTGTATCAACAATAGCCCCAAAAGTTTTAATTTTTGTATCATAATAGCCCCAGTTCACCCTACTGTAGGGACTAAATCTGAAATATAATTTTTTGAATTTGGAAAGGTTAATGCTGTTGTGTAAATATTTTGTAAAACTGAAATATTGGGAATTTACCAGATGCCCACCCATCAACAACTTTACATTTTCATTGACTTTGTTATGTTTGTGTGATAAGACAAAAATAGCAGATAATAGGTCAAATATTAGCTCCTTATTTTATTTACATACCTACCTAAATATATTTTTTTAATTTTTAGGCCTCTTTCTTTTACCACTAAACTTGCTATTTTTTTTTTCTAGAGATAAAAGATGGGCTTTAGAAAATGTAGAAAACATAGAACAGTGCAAGGACGAGAAATTCAATGAAAAACTTAAAACAGCCTTTAAGCAAGGTTGTCAAATTTATGGAAATTTAGTTGTAAATAGGTTAGTATTGAAGAAATTATTTTTTCTACTCCAGTTTTCCGTGAAGAAATCTTTTATGGAAACGGGGCCGGCCGATTTTCAAAATGCGTTAAAATAACTTCCTGTGCTTTCTGAGAAAATATACTACAAAGTATAAATTACAAAATTTTTAGGTTTATACCGGGTGTCCACGGAAGGTGGTTCGCCCCTCTAACTTTTTTGTTTTTCAAGATAATGAAATAAAATTCGAAGGATTTGTATACGACATAAAACTGCATTTTACAGGTGACTCGACATTATGGAACTCCCGGTTTAACCGGAAGTGACATAAACTTTCGATTTTTAAATGGGACACCTGGTATATTTTTCCTTTTTGTGACTCCATATGATGTTCTAAATACAACGATGTGTCACTTGTTACTTTTCGTCACCAAGAAAATATTTTTTTTTCCAAATGTATTGTTTTATCTAGAGGGCTATGAATACCTTGAAATCACTTATTTCAGTTCTTTAATCTTGGGAAAAATACAATTTTACTATTTTTGATCCAATGCTATGTGCTATGTAAAATTTAATCTTTAAAGTTGTATAACTCATTTTTTTTAAATAGCAACATGGTGGCTTGTCGGATTAAGAAAAAAAAAGATTTTATTACGATTTTTTTGATACCATACACTATTAGGTTTTAGAAAAGCTGCCATTAAAAAACTTTAAAAAGTTAACTTAGAACTTTCCTAAAATGAAGCATCTTTTGAGAATAAATTTAGATTTAAATGCATCAAGTAGCCTGTGACCAGCAAAACTGATGAAACAAAATCATGCCTTGAAGAAAATTTAAATGCCAACAGCTTCTGCCAAAGTAAATAAGTTTATTGTTTAAAAAACATGGAAAATAATAGTTTTACAAGAAGTAAAAAAGTTGAAAAAAATATTTTCTTGGTGACAAAAAGTGACAGGTAAAAATATACCAGGTGTCCCATTTAAAAATCGAAAGTTTATGTCACTTCCGGTTAAACCGGAAGTTTCATAATGTTGAGTCACGTGTCAAAAAATGCAGTTTTATGTCGTATACAAATCCCCCGAATTTTATTTCATTATCTTGAAAAACAAAAAAGTTAGAGGGGCGAGCCACCTTCCGTGGACACCCGTATATTATATTCACAAATTGCTACAATAATCATTCCGGCTGTAGGGTTCCAGTTCCACCAAAAACTTTCTCACCCGTTTTTTAAATACTTTTGGTACACTTATTATTTTCAGTTCTCGAGGCAATGCATTAAACAACTTTAAGCACATGTATTGAGGACATTTTTCAGTAAACGTAAGTCTATGACTTGGATACATTACTTCTAAAGTTCGTGTTTCATATCTACTTTGAGACTGAATTCCAAAACGATCCTTATTTTTAATAAAAAATAGTAAACATTTATATACATATATATATACATATCCAGCTATAAAAGCGAGGCCCGATATATAAAACAGGCCACCCGAGGCCCACTCGATGGGATGGTTTTTAAACTATATATTTTGATGTTTTTAAATGTCCTTGTAATTTTAAATGATAGCCCCTATCGAGGGGTAAGATATTACTAAAATTTAAACATACATGTATGCAACTTACATCCGAGTCCCTTTTACTATAGATAATTAACATGCGAGACCCATTGTATATAAATGGCATTTTCAATCAACGTGCGAGTCCCTGCGACGTTGTCAAATATCTATTAGATATTTGCCCGCCAAAAGTCTGTTTACATTTCTTTACACCTGCATAAGCGCATTTTTTATCGTAATTTATTATTTCTAATATTTTGGTGGTGTTATTTTAATTTAAAAATGAATGGGCGTTCAAAATATATTTTGAACATATCGTTAACTCAATATCCATTAGGAAAGTTATCTCTGTAAGAACTAAATTATTATCACTATTAAATAACTGTGATCAGTCCCGATTTAAGCATGGGTCGTCTTTTCGTTTAAAGTACTGCGCGATAACATTTTTAGTTCTTACTGTATTACCATAATTAATATGTGATTTCTTAATCCTGAGTCCGGGAAACAGCTATTTCTGGGTTTAAGCCATATTGGAGTCGGTGCATGAAAGAAGGGTCCTTAGTCCATTTTTGCCGAAAATGAGATATTGTGATATTTGACATTTAGAAAGGTAAACTCAATTATTTGGGCAAGAACGGACCTTATGCGGGTTTCTCCTATGTAATTAAAATAAAGAATTTTGACGGTTCATGCAAGAACGGACCCAAGTCCGGGACTTGTTGTCTTATTATGCTCCACCATTCATGCAAGAAAGTACCTAAGTCCGATGATTTTTCTGCCTCCCAAGGTTACCATAGGTCTATTTCTCCACTGCAATTTGGTTTTAGAAGCTAGATAATAGATGGATAACTCAAGGCTAGCCGGTTCAACAATAATTCTTATGCAATTTTGTTATGAGGTTTTTTTCGATTTTCTCAAAACTATCCAAATGGACTAAGGACCCTTCTTGCATGCACCGATTCATTTTAGAGTGCGAGCGCATCAGCGTTCGTCATTTACTCCAGGGGGCAAACTACCTTAAACCGGTACTAGGTGTGAAATTATTCACATTAATTTGTGTTTTTTTAATTTTAGAGACTAATCAACCTAAATAAGAGTATTTCTATTGTCATAAACAGCAAAATATCTTATTTCTAGTGTTTGTTTGAAGGTGGTAGACAATGAAGTAATATCAAAAAATTTGTTTCTTATTGTAGGATTTTGATCTTGGTCGCGTAAATGATCCATCATTTATTATGAAATTATCGTTAAGTATAGAAAACCCATTAAAGAAAGATTGTATTCTTTTCGGATATCTATAATAAGAATGACGCACAATGATAAGAAATAACTAGGTATTGAATTAAGAAAAAGTGGACTTGTTAAAACATATTTCAGAGACATGATGCAAATTTTCATTGGATTGCATGTAACAAACGTATCGTAATGTTTTAAAGTTCTGACATAGGTACTCCCAGTTCAGCCATTTTTAAAAGAAAAAACACATTTTAAACTTACAACTTTTAAGTCAAGATTGAATATTATTGATCTGACATACAAAACTTGTTTAAACTTTGCCATTAACAGATTATTGTATTTTGTTTCATTAGCGCATTGGCCTACTGTTAAATAAAACGTTATAATTTAAAGAAAATTGTAGTTTATTCAGCTATTTTTTCAAATACATATATACCTACCATTATCTATTTTTAAAACACCAAAAAAAATGCTTAATTTAATTAGTTAAAAATATAGAGGGTGTCCTATTTAAAAACATATGTACCTATGTTTTATAACAAAAACTACGCCACTGTATTCTACAAAAAAAGTTCTATAAGGATACCTTTTCACCTATCTTATAATTTAAAAGACAACTGAGATACCAGGGTGTCCCAAAGGTGCTACTGTTATTTTCACCCGGTATCTCAAAAACCAAGAGGGCTATGGAAATTTTACTAACGGCATGTTTAGTTTAACAGTATAGTGCTGAGCTAAACCGTAATCCTCCATCTTTAAATATAAACGAGATACGCTGCAAAAGTGCCTAAAAATGGACACCCTGTACTTAGTTTCTTTATGTTATTTTTTTAGAAGTTAAAGGGAACAGAAATAAATAGAAAAAAGAAAAAAAAGATATTATGTTGAAATGTTTCAAACATTTTATAAAAAATAAAAAAGCCACTAAAAAACAGGAAGTTAAAGAATTTAAGCTTAAAGAAAAAGTTTTTGAAAAAATAGAGTGGGTTAGAATTAAAACTTATACTATGTCATACTGCATTATAGGGTGTATTTTAGGAAAATATTTTCGCATATACAGGGTTGCCAAAAAAACTGTGATTACATAATTTTGTATTGTGTTAAATGTTGTTTAACAACTTAATTTTTGAAATTTGCAATTATTTTGAAAACGGCTGGAAATAACTTATACGCTTTCATTACAAAAAAATGTGCTTATGAATTCTACATCAAAAAGCCAAATAACATACAGGACATTTTATTTGAAAAACTTGAGAAACATTGTTTTAAATGTGTAGTTTTTGAAATCATATTACAAACACACTGAATAAAATAGATTATACACCATTAGATTTAAAACATCTCTAGGCCCCTTGCCATAAATCTCACCCAATGATGTGTTTAAAAATAGTTTTTTTGATTTTTTCCAGCTTATAATTTATTGTTCTGAACTACCAAAGCAAAGTAAATAAAATTTTAAGTAATTATAGAGGACAATAAGAAGAAACCAAAATATAAAAAACATAGTGTTCCTTTTAAAAAATATAAAATTATGTTAGTGCACTTTTTTGGGCCACCATGTATATAAGAAAACATTTTCCTAAAATACACCCTATGATACAGTATAAGTTTGCATATGATTAAAATGAAAAAAACTTCATTCCCAGAGGATCCATGAAAGCCTGACGCCTTATTGCAGGACCCTGTATTTACTGTTTTTCTGTTAAATATTATAGGTTAAAATACTTTCTACATCTGGGGGCTACTTTAACTACCATATTATAATTATTAATAATATTACCAAGATTTTATGTACTCATTATAAATGGACCGCCCCCTTAACTTTCGTATTTCTAAAGATAGACAGCTGATTTTTTTACCAAATTGTAGGAAATCTTTTGAATTTTTTTACGATTTATAAAAGTATTATACAGGGTGTTCCAAAACGCGTATCAGAATAAACTTATAGGTTTTTTTAATGAAACACCTTGTATATTATTAGAGATTCAGATTCTACTGCAAATTCTGAGCAGATTTTATATAATATACCCTTTACCTAAGTTCAACTGTTTCCGAGCTAGAAACAATTAAATATCGACTAAAATATTATTTATTTAGTGGTAATTGAATAATTGATGAACCTGCAAAATTAACTTCTCTTAGAGAGAAGAATAAATACATATATGAAATAGTTAATAAGGTATAACAAAAATGAATACCACCAAGTTTTTACTGAGACTATATTATTCTCAAAAGTAATGGTAAAAAATGTTCAACTAAAAATTAAACTAACATAACAATAAAAACAAATTTAATTTAAAGAAATGATTGAAGTAGATGTTTAACATGTCCTCCATTTTCTTGAATACATCTTCTATAAATTTGTTTTTGTCTCTCTATTGCAGCTAAAATGATTCCTTGATTTCTGCCATTTAATATTTCTGTTTCTTCGCTTAGTATTTCCCTAATCCTATTCACCGACGGTTGTTTTTCATGATTTAATTTTTCTTTTAAAAACCCCCAAAGAAAATTATCTAAAACAGTTAAATCTGGGCTGTTCGCTGGCCATCTGCAGGACCCAAATCTTCCAATCCAAAAATCAAAATTTTCGTTCAAATACTCCGTGACAGCAACAACATTGTGAGCAGGAGCCCCATCCTGCTGCCAAATCACTTGATTATGCTTCCTTAAATCAGGAACTATTTCATGTATTAATTCCAAATATCGGTTTCCATTCATATTACCAACAAAAAATATTGGACCAATGACTCTATTATTCAAAATACCAGCCCATACGTAAACAGATAGACGGCCTGAATGTTTTATTTCCCGAAAAGCTCTGGTATTTTTAGTCGACCAAAAATGCATATTTTTCTTGTTAAAAATGCCAGAGGTTGAAAATGAAGACTCGTCCGTCCAAATAATTTTATTAAAAAATTGTGCGTCTTGTTCCAAACGTTCCATCATTTCCAAACAAAAACGTAAACGAGCTGCTTTATTTTCTTCAGACAATTTTTGCACCGGCATAATTTTGTAAGTTCTCTGTATCTTAGAATAGGATTTACCTAGTGTTTCAGACAGCCAAATCACTTGATTATGCTTCCTTAAATCAGGAACTATTTCATGTATTAATTCCAAATATCGGTTTCCATTCATATTACCAACAAAAAATATTGGACCAATGACTCTATTATTCAAAATACCAGCCCATACGTAAACAGATAGACGGCCTGAATCTTTTATTTCCCGAAAAGCTCTGGTATTTTTAGTCGACCAAAAATGCATATTTTTCTTGTTAAAAATGCCAGAGGTTGAAAATGAAGACTCGTCCGTCCAAATAATTTTATTAAAAAATTGTGCGTCTTGTTCCAAACGTTCCATCATTTCCAAACAAAAACGTAAACGAGCTGCTTTATTTTCTTCAGACAATTTTTGCACCGGCATAATTTTGTAAGTTCTCTGTATCTTAGAATAGGATTTACCTAGTGTTTCAGACAGAAGTATAACAGATTTCTCCGGACATTCTAAAATTACAAGGCAAGGGAATTAACATGCAGATACCAATTATTAAAGGAAAAAATTACCTTCAAACTGCAAAAGAATCTCTAACTCTTCATTTGCACGATTTTCGTTCCCAGCTAAAGTTCTTTTCTTACGCTTAAATATAGTTTCTGTAGAAACTTTATGGTATATTCGAGGAAAAGTATTTAAACTAGGAATTCTCATTTCTTCTTCAAATATTCTTTGACATTCTCGTTTAGCTTTTCTTTTGTTGTATGCGTTTTTAATATATGATTCATTTATATCACGTTTTTCTGCCTCAAAAAAGTTCATTCTTTAATCAATTCAACTGACTTAAATAAGTAATGTTTTACTTTGCCAGGGTAATTGCCAAATTTGTTTTAATTACTGAAATCATAGCTAACTTGACAAATTGAGCCAAATAAAAATTAATAACCATTCTTTTCTAAAGTCAAGTAACCTAATGTGATTTAAAGCAGAGGTACCACAATAATTGGCACTCATTCAGATAATTCTTAAAAAGTTAATATAAGAAAATCATAATCATTTTGCTGTATCTCTGACCGTTTTGTGGCAATAATTAGCAAAATTTGGTAAAAAGTCTATTTTTAATTGTTTCTAGCTCGGAAACAGTTGAACTTAGGTAAATGGTATATTATATAAAAGCTGCTCAGAATTTGAAGTTGAATCCGAATCTGTAATAATATACAGGGTGTTACATTAAAAAACTATAAATGTGTTCTGATACGCGTTTTTGGAACACCCTGTATAATATTTTTATAAATCATAAAAGAAATTTAAAAGATTTCCTACAATTTGGTAAAAAAATCAGCTCTCTATCTTTAGAAATAACAAAGTTAAGGGGGCGGTCCATTTATAACGAATAACCCTGTACAAAGCCCAGCTTTATCAATCAGTTTTGCAGGTCACAGGCTACTTGATACATTTAAATCTAAATTTATTCTCAAAAGATGTTTCATTACATGAAAGTTCCTAGTTAACCTTTTAAAGTTTTTTAAGGGCACCTTTTCTAAAACCTAATAGTGTGTGGTATCAAAATAATCGTAATAAAATCCTATTTTTTCTTAACCCTACGAGCCACCATGTTGCGGTTTAAAAAAAATGAGTTATACAACTTTAAAAATTAAATTTTACACAGCACATGCCATTGGACCATAAATAGTAAAATTGTATTTTTCCCAAGATTAAAGAACTGAAATAAGTCCTTTTAAGTTATTGATAGCCCTCTAGATAAAACAATAAATTTGGAAAAAAATATTTTCTTGGTGACAAAAAGTGACAAGTGACACATCGTTATATTTAGAATGTCATATGGAGTAAAAAAAAGGAAAAATATATTAGGTGTCCCATTAAAAAATCGAAAGTTTATATCACTTCTGGGTAAACCGGAAGTTCCATAATGTTGAGCTACCTGTCAAAAATGGCAGTTTCATGTCGTATACAAGTTTCCCAAATTTTATTTCATTATCTTAAAAAACAAAAAAGTTAGAGGGGCAAACCACCCTCCGTGGACACCCGGGATATTTTTAAATCGGTTACAAACCATTTTTTAAGACAAGGGGCAACAAAATTGTAAAAAATATCCAATGAAATGAAACATATATTGAAAAGTTAATACGGAAAATAATAGTTTGTAATTTCAGATGATGTCCCGCGGTAATAGCTCCTCCTTTTTAATTATTTTATTATATTATAGCAAATTACCAAAGCATTTACATACTAACAGCGTTGCCAGTGTTAAGGGACTCAGAATTGGCAATAAACTACTATATTTAACTGATATACAGGGGCCTCGCATTGCTAACAGCAAGTTTATACAAAACGATCGAAGCGGCCTCTAGTAAAAAGCAGATCGAACTAAAAACCGTATAACAGGTGACATGCAGATGAATTGCGAGTCCCAAAACAATTTATCAGTATGTGGATTTGGGGGGTCAGGGGATGGTAGACAACTTTATATACATGCATTTACCATGCGAGGCCCTTTTTCGGGCCTCGTATGTGCAAAACGGGCCTCGTATATTATGCTGTACATATAAATACGGGACTCGTATGTGATGACGATAAATCTATACATATATATACATTGCATATACAGTCATTATATCTAGATTACTAAATAAACCTCTACAGCTTTCTAAATATTTTTTTTTCTTAATAACTCTTAATACACGTTTTTGCGCTACAAAAATACTTTGTGTTAAACTATGCCTTCCCCAGAATATTATGCCATATTTTAACACTGACTCAAAATTTGCCATGTATGTTATTCTCAGTGTTCTCTCATCCATGTACTTACCCATGATTCGTATACCATAACATATTGAATTTAGTTTTTTAACAGTACTATTTATATGATCCGACCAATCTAAATGCTCATTAATATAGATACCTAGAAATTTCGCTTTATCAGATGTTGCAATGTTTACATCATTTATTTTGATTATTTCTGGTTTAGTTGTTGCAGCCTGTTTTATACTGAAAACAATAGCATTTGTTTTTTCTTTGTTCAGAAGGAGTCTATTTTTATGAAACCACTCTGTGACTTTCTCAAAAAAGGCCCTTGATTTCACAAGCAGATCTTCTAATTCTTTACTACCCGCAATTAAGTTTGTGTCGTCTGCGTATTTTACAATATATTCAAGTGGTTTATTGATTATAGTAGACAAATCATTGGCAAATACAATAAACAGCAGAGGACCCAAAATGCTACCCTGTGCTATACCTATATTGTTTTGGAGCATATCAGATCGTGATGTTTTTCCATTTTTTATTATACTGACACATTGTTTTCTATTATCTAGATAAGAAATTAGCCACTCTTTAGTGTTACCCCTAATGCCGTGCAGTTCTAATTTTTTAATAAGTATCTGTGTGTCTAAACAGTCATAGGCCTTAGATAAGTCTAGAAATTGCCAAGTGCTAAATCACCATTTTCGATCAGATTTAGTATAATATGTGTAATAAATTCGAAAATTGCCGTTTGGGTAGATCTATTTTTGATATAACCATGTTGACAACTTCTGAAGATGTCACATTCAGTTAAAAAATTCATTAATCTTATGTTCATTGCTTGTTCAAAGATCTTTGAGAACACGGGTAATAAGCTTATAGGCCTATAATTATTCATACTTTCCGGATTTCCTTTCTTATACAGTGTCCGCAAGAAAGTCCGCATCAAATGGGATTTTTTTTTATTATTAGGTATAGGTAAAAATTAAAAAAGCAGTTAGTTTTTGCTTACCTAAAAAGCAAAAATGACGTATACTGAAGCAGCTGCACGACTTGCATTACCTGTCAAATTTGACATTTTCAATAAAATAGGTTCAAAAATGCCCTTATTTATAAAAATATCGAAAAACTTTATTCGAGAAAGTTGTTTATTTAGGCATTTTTTGACTCTGTACGAAATTTTGACAGTCTAATACAATTTTTATTTTTTGCCAGATTCTTGAAAATTTTGATCAACCCTCGTAGATTAACTTTTATACATCGATATAAAACCATTTGCCTTTACTTCCTTTGTAATCTTAAAGCAATTTTGTGTTAAATTTTTGTTTCCAATTATTTATTTTGCTTCAAAAACTGAAATTGTTATTGATCAGTATGTAATGTTTGATGCAAAGTTTATCTAATTACATCAGTTTTGTCAAAACCGACGTTTCTCATTTTTCTTAAGTTATTAAACAGATGTACAAAAAGAAAATATTAGGAAGCTTTCGTTGAAATTTTACTCAAAAAGAATAAATATTAATCGCTCGAAACATTTTATTCAACAAAAATATAGTTTACAAATAGGCGATGCATTAATAATAATTAATATTAATTAAATAATTGGAAGCAAAAATTTTTCACAAAATTGCATCAAGGTTACAAATGAAGTAAAGGCAAATGGGTTTACATCGATGTATAAAAGTTAATCTACGAGGGTTGATCAAAATTTTCAAGAATCTGGCAAAAAATAAAAATTGTATTAGACTGATAAAATTTCGTACAAAGGCTAAAAATGCCTAAATAAACAACTTTCTCGAATAAAGCTTTTCGATATTTTGATTAATAAGAACATTTTTGAACCTATTTTATTAAAAATGTCAAATTTGACAAGTAACGCAAGTCGTGCAGCTGCTTCAGTATACATCATTTTTGGTTTTTAGGTAAGCAAAAACTAACTGCTTTTTCAATTTTTACCTATGCCTAATAATAAAAAAAAATCCTATTTGATGCGGACTTTCTTGCGGACACTGTATAATGGTTTAATAAGTGCAGTTTTTAAGTTATCTGGAAACACTCCAAAGCCAAAAGAATTGTTAATTATATATGACAGTGTATTTTTTAATACTGGAGTTGCCATCTTTACAATACTTGTTGGAAGGTCATCTATACCACTGCTGTGCTTATTTTTTAATTTCCTAGCAATTTCCACAATTTCGTTTGGCCGTACAGGTTTCAAAAACATTGATTGTACGTTGCTATATAATGGATACATACAATACAATATCCTATACCTATCTTTAACAGTTTCTGAAATATTAAGTGTTTTCAGATTCATTGCATTTCAGCCTTTCTTTTTACTGATATGAAATAAAGAAACGGTATAAATAGTTTTGTTTACTTTTGTTTAAAACTCCTGACCTTAGCAAATTGTTGTCTGTCTGCATGACAGTAGTTGTCAGTGTTATAGTCGTTTGAATTTCGTTAACTGCATATCAGAAAAATGGTTTATTTAACAGAAATGCACAAAATAACAATTCTATAGATGATTGGTTATGGAGATAAAACACGGAGACAAATGGAAGTTGCGAAAAAAAGCTGTTTCGCCAGCTTCGACATGTAAAGCAGATAAAAAAAAAGTAGCTCCCAATGCAATAAGTGATGTTATAGCGTTTCTTAGGTCAATTTAATGACATTAAACTGTGGGAATTTCCTAACCATGGGCGTCCCAAACAAATAATTAAAATGCGTATACACACTTATAAGTTTGTTTAACATTAGGTGTTTGTACATACTACACTTTATAAACCCACTGTATATATAATAATATTATATTAAAATAATAAATATAAGGTAACTCAAAAATTCTACATACAAAACTAAAATCAGAAAATAAACCTGACACGGCACGACACTGCTCAGAAAATGCTTTAATTTTTTTACCAGAACTTCATTCTCGTCAACCAGACTCCGGCCCGTTCATCAAGGCATAACCACGTATATTTTATCTCCGTCTCTTCCACGCCATCGGCGGTCACGGCCTATCTCTGTCTGGCAGAATCGATTGTTGGACGGGCCGGGTACCGGTTCAGCTTATATTCTGGCGCTTCCAACCGCAACAAATTACATACTGTTGCCAATTCTTCAAAATTTTCGGATTTGTAAGCACAATGTAAGTACCTATATACGAGAAACAATGGTTTGTTAATTAGTTGTTTTTAAACACTGAAAACACTTTTTGTCTTGATTTCAGTTATATTGTTTCTTAAGGACTAAAGAATGTATTATTATAACAATGAATGGCTTGTTATTTTTTTCTGTCACACTCAAAACTCCTCGGTTTAAAGTATATTTGCAAACTAGCTTTCAAAGAAAGTTACTGACTAACAATTGAATACTGATATAAATGAAATATCTTTAATAAAAAAACTTAAAGAATTGAAGAAGAAAGATCTGAAACCCTGGTTGTGCGGTCGGTCTCTTTGAGACTGTTTACCGCCGTATGGAATGATTGGAATGTCCTCAAACAGATTGGATAAATAATACCAAATTAGATATTATGCTTAAGTTTAAGGAAAACTGCACCAATGTTCGATGTTAGCTATTCATCGATTATTCAAACATTACAAGAAAATAAAATGTATTCCTATAAAATGATACCTACTCACGAGCTCATGAAAGACGATTTTGATAGGAGAACGTATTTTTGTGAACAAATGATGGCAATGTTAAATAAGAATGTGGTCTTTCATATACCTGACTCACCCTGTATTTTTAGAGTTAGCGGTAGCTTCCACGTGGCTCCGGGTAAAAGTTTCAGCGTCGACCATCACATACACGTGCACGATGTGCAGCCGTTTTCCTCTACAGAGTTTAACATGACACATAGGATAAGCAGGTTGACGTTTGGCGCGAGTATCGACAGTGAGACGCATAATCCTTTGAAGGAATTCACGGGGATTGCGACAGAAGGTAATAATAATTAAATTTAGTTTTATGTTTGTATAGAATAGAATAGAATAGAATAGAATAGAATAGAATAGAACTTTATTTCATATTATGTTTCACAATACATATCATAAAGACATAAAAGAAATGACGTCACAAGATTACATTACTATAAGTTTTACATAAGTATTTTTCCTGGTTTTACATATTAAAGTAATCTTCAATTTTATACGGTTCCAGTCCAATTAGAAGTTTTTTAGTCTCCAATTAAAATTTTTTATAACATGATATATTCTTAATTCTATTTGGTAATTTATTATAAATTCTTATACACATATATGATGGGTGTCTTTCTGTCATTGTTAACTTATGGATTGGATAAGTTATGTCTAATGTTCTAGTATTATATACATTATTTACATTGTTTATTAAGAATTTTTCTTTGTGTTTAAATAAATAAAGTAAACATTCATGCAAATATAGGCCATATATTGTTAAAATGCCGTTTTCCTTGAATTTTCCCCTGCAAGATTCTATTATACCCATCTTAAAAATGATTCTTATAATCCTTTTTTGTACAATGAAAATGGATTCAGTTTCTGAGCTAATTCCCCAAAAAATTAATCCATATCTAAGAAGCGCTTCAAAATTTGCAAAATATAAAATCTTAAGAATATCCATATTTACATAACCTGTACATGTTCGAATTGCATAGCAGACTTTATTTAGTTTTTTACCCAAACTCTCAATTTGGGGTGACCATTTTAGGAACTCGTCAATGACAATTCCCAAAAAAGTTGTATATTTTACTGTCTCTATGTCCTTTTCACTTAATACAATATTCATTGGTTTCTCTTTTGTTGTCCTATTCGTACTAAAAATCACAATATTTGTTTTATCTTCATTTATTATTAATTTGTTACGTTCAAACCATTCTTTTGCATCTGAGAAAAAACACTCTATTTGCCGAATCAGAGATTCAGGTTCTTCTTCACCTACAAGTAAATTTGTGTCATCTGCAAAGTTTGTCATAGCTCGACCATCACCATTCGCTATGCAATTGAGATCATTTATGAATATCAAGAATAGAATGGGCCCCAAAACACTCCCTTGAGGTAGACCCATCGTTATTTCTTTGATATTTGACTTAACTGCTTGATTGTTCTTTGTAATTACAACTCGTTGTTGTCTATTTGATAGATATGATTCCAGCCACTGTAAGGCATTTCCTTCGACTCCATAAGAGCTTAGTTTCAAAAGTAGATAACTCCAATCAATGCAGTCATACGCCTTCGATAGGTCTATGAATAACCCCGCTGTAAGTTTACCTTCTTCTAATAGGTTTTGTATTGTCTGCGTAAATTGATACACTGCCGTCTGTGTCGATCTATTTTTTAGATACCCATGCTGAGTGGAACTGAACAAATTAAATTCATTAAAAAAACTTAGCAACCTCCTTGCCATTGCTAGCTCAAACATTTTTGAAAAACTGTTCAATAAACTTATTGGTCTGTAGTTTTCCATCTCTTCCGGATCTCCTTTCTTAAGAATAGGTTTTATTAATGAGCGCTTTAACTGCTTTGGAAAAATGCCAAATTTCAATGAATTATTCAATATGTAGCACAACACCGTATTGATTTTACTTATACTGGATTTGACTATTTTAGTAGGAATTTCATCTTCACCACTACTCCATTTATTTTTCATTTCTTTTGAGAGATCTATTACTTCATTTGGAGAAAAAGGTTTTAGAAAAAGTGATTTGTCATTTTTTGGAATATTTAAATGTGGGGGTGGTAAGTTTGTATTATTGTTCCTTAAAGTAGAAACAATTTGAATTAAGAACTCGTTATATTCTTCCACTATAACTTCTGGATGTCCCTTAATTTGGCATTCTTCCTTATCAGGTGTTTGCCTTTTATGTCATTAACTACAGACCACATAATTTTACTTTTATTATCAGAGTTTGTTATTTTCTGACTTAGAGAATTTGCTCTTACTTCCCTCAACATGTTATCGTATTCCCGCTTTGTATTTTTATAGAGATCTTTATAGTTATTGTCGCACCTACTGAGAGTGAGGAGTAGGTCCAATCTATTCTTGCATTCCTTAATTCTGCTATCATGATATACATTTATCCTACGTTTATGATTGTGAATCAGTCTTTTTGGAAAGCTTTCATTAAAAATATTCATGTAGTTATTCATGAACATCTCCCACTGTCCATTTACATCATTTTTAGTAACATTATATACACATTGCCAATCTCCCTGACCTAGTATAAAAAATTACTAAAATATAAATTTGATCGTTAACAAAAAAAATTGCGAAATAAATAGATTATATAGATTAGAGCCCTGCACGCGCCGGGTTTTCATCTGACCCGACCCGAACTCGAGAGGTCTAAAGGTTCGGGCCGTAGGGCCCTAATAAATGTTTTCGCGAGGGCCGAACCTGTTAAAAAATAGCTTAAACGTCACTTGAAAAACTTGTGACGTTTAGGCTATTGTTTAGATGTCATAAATGTCAAGGTAAATTTGTTCAATTACCTTTTTAGCCGGCTGGGTTTTTCGGGCCGACCGGGCGTTTCGGACCCACCGAGCTTCTCGGGCTGGCCGGGCTTGTAGTACCGAAAAAAGTTATTAAAAACACTTTTTTTTTTATGCAGTTTCTAGCCCACATGCAAAATTTTAGCTGCATAAGATAATTTTGAATTTTTACCCATATTTTGTAAATTGCACCACTTTTGCAAAATAAGACTCGACGCAACCTACATAAAACTTCTTAGTTTTAACAATGTTCTATTTCAGATACATTTTCTTTAAAGTTGCGCCATATTAAATGTATGTTTTTCTACAAAATCAAAATTGGGCTATTAAAATTTGGTCGCATGTGATGCAAAGTTTATTTGTTTTTGACCCTGTATATGGTAACTTCATAACATAAGCATTTTTGAAAACGTAGTTTGTGTCTGAAAATAATACTCCTTAATATTAAGACAAAAAGAACACAGTGTCATCAGTAAAGTGTTCATTAAGTGGAAAATAAATTTTAGTGGTGGGTAAAAAATCAAAAGTATCTTATGCAGCTCAAATTTTGCATGTGGGCTAGAAACTGCATTTAAAAAAACTTTTTCTAATAACTTTTTTCGATATTTTCAGAAAT
Organism: Polydrusus pterygomalis; assembly: GCA_963969555.1. NCBI lineage: Eukaryota > Metazoa > Arthropoda > Insecta > Coleoptera > Curculionidae > Polydrusus > Polydrusus pterygomalis. Next base: position 17,575,772 of record OZ018385.1, on the reverse strand, counting down.
AACCCCACTTTGGAATTATTATTTGGAAAAAATTTTAATTTGACAGATAATGCGACTCACGTGACTACTATTTTTTTTGCTTAATTTTTATCTCGATCGAAGCAGAACTTGATGCCAAAATAAAGCTATTAATAAAAAAAAAAGCCCATATGATGCGGACTTTACTGGTCACACTGTAGATATGCTTTCTGTAACATTTCGCAAATTTTATTGATTTTAGGAGCAACAATGTTTCAGTATCACATAAAAATAGTGCCTACGTCTTATGTAAGAAAAGACGGATCTGTGATTCACAGTAACCAGTTCTCGGTTACGAAACATCAGAAGGCTGTGTCCATTATAACTGGCGAATCAGGTAAGCATTTATAAATCGTATAGTACACTTTTTGTGTACCAACACAGATCCGTAGAACTGTTTTCACATTTCTATAGTAGTTTATCTCTATCTTTATCTAAAGGGCCAGGGTGGAGACTAAGGTAGTAGATATGACAACGTTCGTTAACACTTTTTAGTTGTTTAATTTTCTGCACTACCCACGTGTTAATTCACTCACGGACCATAAAATTAGGAAATTATTAGATTATTTCAAACAAACTGTAAACAAAATCTATTTTGATCAATGAATATACCCGAAACTGAAATGACAACGATATTATCGACCTTTGACCAACCTCTGAACTATTTCTACGTTGGCTGCGGAGTGCTGCGGCGGATAACCCGACCCGCGCTAATATATCCAATTTGCCTGAACGTTCGGGTTTGCTCGCTGCGACATCTTTGAGTAGTTCCGACAAGCTCTAAACTCACGAGGTCAATTCCGGACGCCAGCCCAATGCCCGGGTTTATCTCACAAAAATTTTTAACAGTAACTTTAATTTTTTAATTGGAAATTGTTTGATTGATTCACAAACAAATCTATAATTTATGATTCCAATTTTTTTTTAATTATCTTCCTGTTTATACCGTGCGAGCAAAAATTATTTGCATCAAAGAGGGCTTGGATTAAAAAACGTAGGGCTTGGTTTAGATCATAATGATATGGGGACGATATATCTAACCAAATCTAGGTTAAAATTTTGTCAAATTCATAAGTATGAGGACATGATATGCCAAACTAATGAGTGAAAAATAAGTAGACAAATACAAATTTATTTTTGTTGTTTACAAAATTAACAAAGGAATAATGTACAGAAAGAAAAAGAAAAATAATTACATAAATTGCTGAAGTTGGCCACCGCCATACTCCAAGCATAAATTCACACGTCTCTTCATATTTTCGAAAGTGTTCACCAGCATCTCTGGATAAATGTTACCACATTCTTGGATAATCCTTTCTTGTATTTTCTTGAAATACTTGCACTTTATAAGGAAATAAATTTAGCTGCTTCTTAAGAATAGTCCTGCATGTTCCATAAGATCTTCCCACTTCTTGGGACAGGCGTCTTATACAATTTGTTGGCGTATTTTGCATTATTTCACGAACGTTTGCAACAAGTTCTTCTGTTCTTCCTGCTCCTTTTTTGTGTTAAATAGAACCTGTTTCCCTAAACACAGCCACGGTTCTTTTCAGGCAATGATAAAAATCGCCAGCAATAAAAGCAACGTTAGGAAAATGTTTGTGAAAATCGTCCATGCACAAACCCGGATTGTATTGCTACTCACCATTTACTCTAACCCCGTTTCGAAAATACGCTTTAACCATGTGCTGTTCAGTAAAGTCCATTGTGCGAATTGTTCAAGAAATTGGAAAAATTAGCGATGAATCAAATTACTTTTAACGACTGTCAAAGATGACGGAATAACTGATTGATTGTTAATTCAGGTAGTTAATGACACCCAACAGGTATTAAGCTCTACGGCTAAGCATTACGTCCTTAGATGCAAGGCCCTCTTTGATGGAAATAATTTTTGCTCGCACGGTACAAGTCATTAAGGTCCAAACCCCAAAAATATCAAAAAAGTTCAAAAAATAGCACAAAACTCGTAAAATTAACAAAACAATCACATTAACGTCAATGTAAAAATGCTTTGTTTGTCCCCCTCTCGAAAGTGAGGTTACGTGTGTGACGTCACGAGCTAGTGCCTAATTGCCACGTGAACTGGTAAGGAACCTGGTCTTGTCGGCTGGTTGCGATAGAGATGTCTATTTTTGCTTTTAAACGTCGCCGATTTAAACTTGACAGTTTTAATTTTTTCAGGTATGCCAGGAGTATTCTTCCAATACGAACTCTCCCCCCTCATGGTCAAATATACAGAGCGGGAACGTTCTATAGGCCACTTTCTAACGAACGTTTGTGCAATCATAGGCGGAGTTTACACCGTGGCCGGTTTACTAGATACGTTTTTGTATCATTCAATCAAAATGATTCAGAAAAAGATGGAATTGGGAAAACTGCATTGACGGCGGAGCGAATTATACAGGGAAGGTTTAAAATTAATTTTTTTAGGGGAAATCGGGGGATGGTGTGGTCGGTGGTAGTGGCTGTATTAATCCTAAATTTGGACTGATGGGGTTTAGACTAGTCTCGAGGAGTAAATGCATTGTTCGGGTACATGTTTTGGGAGTTTCAGTTTGCAGTAATAGCGTTTTAGCAGGTTATAGAAATTTATCCAAGTAACATTTTTAGATACATTTTAGGAAATGCATTGAAACCTACGTTTCTGTTTCCAAGACAAAAAGGAAACTTGGCTACTAAATTTGGAAACATTTTCGAAACTTACACATTTTTAATCGCTCTATTGCACGTCTTTTCGAGTGATTAGGACTAGCTATGATTTTCGCTGTTACGACGAATAATCGAAACTTTTATTGAAAATGTGTCGAAAATGTTATATCATATGTGGCTGTTTAATCTGAGAGGGCGCTGTTTGAAGATGTAGAAATGGACTTGATGAGGAAACAAATAATTCGAATTACCTGCAGGTTGTGAAATACAGTGTCACCAGTAAAGTCCGCATCATATGGGATTTTTTTTTATTAATAGCTTTATTCGAAATTTGACTTTAGCATCAAGTTCTGCTTCGATCGAGATGAAAATTAAGCAAAAAAATAGTAGTCACGTGATTCGCATTATCTGTCAAATTTTAATTTTTTTCAAAAAATAATTCAAAAGTGGGGTTATTTCTGAAAATATCGAAAAAAGTTATTAGAAAAAGTTGTTTTAAATGCAGTTTCTAGCCCATATGCAAAATTTCAGCTGCATAAGATAATTTTGATTTTTTACCTATATTTTGTAAATTGCATCACTTTTGCAAAATAGGACTCAACGAAACCTACATAAAACTTCTTAGTTTTGACAATGCTTTATTTCAGATACGTTTTCTTTAAAACAGCGCCATATTAAATGTGTGTTTTTCTACAAAATCAAAATTGGGCTATTAAAATTTGGTCGCATGTGATGCAAAGTTTATTTGTTTTTGACCCTGTATAAGGTAACTTCATAAAATAAGTATTTTTAAAAACGTAGTTTGTGTCTGAAAGTAATACACCTTAATATTAGAACAAAAAAGAAGACAGTGTCATCAGTAAATTGTTCATTAAGTGGAAAATAAATTTTAGTTTAACTTAACGTAAAGTTTACCTATTTTTAACGATTTAATTTAAAACCCCTTTACTTTATTTATTATTTTTTTACTTTCAGACACAAACTACGTTTTCAAAAATACTTATTTTATGAAGTTACCTTATACAGGGTCAAAAACAAATAAACTTTGCATCACATGCGACCAAATTTTAATAGCCCAATTTTGATTTTGTAGAAAAATACACATTTAATATGGCGCTACCTTAAAGAAAATGTATCTGAAATAAAACATTGTCAAAACTAAGAAGTATTATGTAGCTTGCATTGAGTCTTATTTTGCAAAAGTGGTGCAATTTACAAAATATGGGTAAAAAATCAAAATTATCTTATGCAGCTGAAATTTTGCAAGTAGGCTGGAAACTGCATTTAAAACAATTTTTTCTAATAACTTTTTTCGATATTTTCAGAAATAACCCCACTTTTGAATTATTTTTTGGAAAAAATCAAAATTTGACAGATAATGCAAATCACGTGACTACTATTTTTTTGCCTAATTTTTATCTCGATCGAAGCAGAACTTGATGCCAATGTCAAATTTTGAAAAATGCTATTAATAAAAAAAATTCCCATATGATGCGGACTTTACTGGTGACACTGTAGAAGAAAAACAATATGAAGACGAAATAATTTCACCATAATGCATTTGTCGCCATATTATTTTCATCATGATTAATTAATTAGTTTCTGGAAAAGAGAAACAAAAATCAATCAGTCAAATCAATTTATTTGCATTTACAGAAAAAATTATATTTTTAAAAAAATAATAAATAAGGGTAAATATTTTCAAAATAAATTTTTTTTCTTTGGCTAGTAAAATGGAAATAATGTGATAACTTTTCGGCTTTTCAAAAGATATAGGAATTTAATTAAGACTAATTTCAACAAGATAAAAATGTATTTGCCAAAATGGCCTCTAAACCGCCAGTATTCTGGTTTAAAATACGCGATTTGTCACCAAAGCCAATAATCATTAAAACTCCGATTTTATGTTGTTTATTCAGTTAAATAACCAAATCAAATCAAAATAAGCTTATAAGAAGTACATATTGTTAACAAAGCTTTGGACAGTATTAAAACTATTATGGAAATTACAATGTTCACTATATAAAGTAAGAATAAGTAATACAATAAATAGATAATCACACCATATGAGACAATAAAATAGTCATGGTCAAAAATTTACACACAAATCAATCTAAGACGAAGACAAGCTTAATCTTACAAAAAATCTGGCAAGAATACTAATTAAAGTTAAAAAAAAAATCAAGGGAAATGCCTAGATATTATCATTGTAAAATTCCTGGATAGTATAGTAGGGTCTAGTAATGAGTTGCCTTTTTAGTCTTTGTCGCTTCTCGTTGGTTGTTCTTCTCTGGCCTTGTCGCCCTCGTTTAAACTACCGTAGAGGCCCTCCAAGAATGAGAAAATACCAAACTGACAGTCAGTCAGTATCTTATTTTTTAATAAGAACCCAACAAGTCTCTTTTTAACGAGCTTTTCATTTTTTCAATTTTATTATAGCAACAGTACTTCTTGGTATGCTAACGGTTCAAACAATACAAAATACTACAACAGATTAGTATTTACTTTTTCTAAACCAAAAATAAAGTGACCATTGGAATGCGGCATCAAGTAAACAAACAACCTTGTCAATAACATGTTTCCTTTTTGTTTTAAATGTCTGCGCTGACAAAACCCATATTGTAGTATCAATTTTTGCTAAAATGACTAGCTTTTTTTCTGGCTTTCTAGATGACCGAAATGCGAAAGTAATTAGTGGGTCGTATTCTCTTTTTTATGTAATTTCCAACGAGCTATTACAATATATACTTTTATATTTGAAGTCTTCGGTTTCTATAATGTTTTGTATATCATATAGCTATAATTAATAGAAATAAGAAGAAATAAACAGAATCATTGTTTTGATAATGTATCGAAAATGATGCTTAACAAACGTAGCTAAAGTAAAGTCGACTAACATAACCTAAAACAAGAAGAGCCTATAGAAATATTTGATATAAGTTACAACAAATAATGTAAAATGGTTAATAAGGTCATTCATAACAAAGAAAATTAAGCATATTCAAAATACCAAACTGAAAACAATTTAAAAATTATAATTTGAGGGTAGATATTAAAGTCCCGTCTTCCTGCGAGTGTGTGTTGCTGAACGTTTCGAAAAGTATTTTTATCAGAAGTTTCGTAAATTTGTTTGGTAAATATTTCGAAGCCGAAAGATACTAATTTGTTTCGATTCACGTAAATCGAAAATGTGTCGCTACAATTTGGGAACCCATGTGTCATACATACCTTCACATTTTTATCTAAAAAGGTTTCGAAAATTGTTAATTTCCGCATGTGTTGGGAAACAAACAGTTCAAAAAGGTTTCGAGTCACAGAATTCGAAAATGGGTCGAAAAAGTTTCGGAACGCATGTGTCGCGACAAAATTTTCATATTTGAATCGAAAATGTTTTGAAATGGTTCTCAGCAAAGAGTTTGTGTCGAATTTGTGTCTAACCATGCTACTTGAATAACCCTTAGAAGGTATATATTTTTACTTTCCCTGGTATATCGAGGAAAAAATTACAGCAAAACTTGTTAACTGCTTTTACATTTTTCATTAGATAATTATGATATCAGGTCAAATTTTCAACGTTAAGTGGTTTTGAAAATATTCTATTTTGATTTTACTTGGTAACTATTTTACTGCGCTATTGAAAATCAAGTGTGGAAACATCGATAGATAACAACAATAGGCAAAATAAATGGGACTTATACCGGGTGAAATCGAACATTGTTATGGAATTTTGGTAGGTTATATCGTTGCACTGTGCGCACATTTTCAGTATTCAAACGTCACTGTCATTTCCGGTTAAACCGGAAGTGCACAAAACTTTGTTGTTTTAAGTATAACACAACAATAATTGTTTCCTGTTGGATAATATAACTAAATTTTTAAATGCTTATATTTTAAAAACTAATAAGTTTAGACGTTGGAAAATTAAATTTAAAAGGGGGACTGCCATTAAAATTATTGGAGAACTTTGTGTTTGAGTCATGGACAAGCCAGTGGTGCATGAAACTTAATGTATTAAAATATACAGTATTGTATATTGGCCCAAATAACGCTTGTGAAACTTATTTGCTAAATAATCTTCAACTTATTAGTGTTACAGAACAAACAGATCTGGGGTTACTAATTTCTTTTAATTTAGAATGGGAAGCACATATTATTAAAATGGTAAAGAAAGCCAATAGTTTTATTTTCATGGTGCAAAAGACTTTCAAACATCACTCTCTACAGATTGTAAAGAAATTGTACACTTCCTATATTAGACCAAAAATTAAATACGGATACAATACTTGGAACCCCTACTACATCAAAGATATTGAAATTTTGAAAAGGGTCCAAAGGCGGGTCACCAGAATTCCATTTGAATTGAGAGGATTACCTTAACTCGAGAGACTTAAAATATTTGGGCTAACTACTCTGAAGCAAAGAAGAACTAGGGGTGATATAATAGAAACTTTTAAAATACTAACAGACTACTATTCTTGTAACTTGAGAAATTTGTTTCATTTAAATCAGAATCAACAGATTCGGGGACACTCAAAAAAATTAAGCAAAGAAAAATCCGCGATATTTCCAAGAAAGAACTTCCTCATCAATCGGGTAGTGTACATAAGAAAGTACAGTCTGCTTAAATAGTGTAGACTCCTTTAAAACCAAGTTGATCATAATTTTGAGCCGTTAACTCACAACTTTGTGCATTACGGTGCTTGATGATATTCGTTTTTAAATATCTAATGATATTTGTGCGTCCAAAATACTTTCCTACCCATGTTTAAATAACTTTCGCGTAAGAATTTAACAAGTAATTTAAACTAGCCAACGAACTTTTACACATTTTAAATCACGATGAACAATTAAATATACTAAAACAATAGCTTCATTGGACTTTCCGCTTGCTATTGATAAAATAATAATAATAATAATAATAATAATAATAATAATAATAATAATAATAATAATCCGGCATCACTTTCTCTTTGAAAATAATCAAATAATTTTAAAATTAATGCTTGTTCTTTTTCACAGTACCGTGACATTTTTGAAATAATGTTGATTAAAAATGTCGTCAAATATTATAATAAAACTTTTTTGACTGGTAAAATTCTACGACAATCATTATTGACGCAAATTTACTTTTTCTAGTTCACGAATGTTAGAAAGATAAGCACTAGTCGTGACGTAACGGTCAGCGGTAATTGAACAGACTTTAATTGTAATACAATATTTTATTGGATAATGCAATAATACTGTTTTATTTTTGTACAAAAACTTATCCCCAATTTTAAAACACAGATGCTCCAACTTTTTGCTACTTGCTTTCCTACTTTTGTCCCGCCAAATACGTAACAGAGCCGATAAAAATCACTTAGTTAATAATTTATGATGTTCCAATACTCTATATGGGTACCCGAACTGAAAATAAAAAACAGCAACAGTCATATAACGAATAAAATGAAATTTGCTCCCTTTTTACAATGGCCCGCAATATGTGAGGTTAGAACCGTCGTCTCCCGCGTATGACGCAATGCGCATGCTCAAATTTCGACAGGCTAGTCGGCATACCATGTATAGGTATATCGTGATATTATGTATATCATTTTGCCCTCTAAGATGTTATAAAAATGTAACAAGTTTAAACAACCTTTTTTAATTATATTATATTCTGTGCAACTCTCTCTCTCATGCTTTGCTGATCTCAAGTAATTTTTTTTATTCCCTGAAAGTCTTGATAAGAGCAAACATTTCTGTCACTGAAAAAATGAATGCTAATCCTTTGTAGCTTATGTATCAGGAGAAGGCAGGCATTAAATTGCAGCTAGGGGGCTGGATTCTTACCAATCTGGTAACTAGCCACCCCATTTTTTTTCCTAGAAATATTTTTTTGGATTTTTTTTTTGTGATGAAAGTTTACTTGCCTACAGGGCCGATCCTAGGGTGTCGGCCGCCCGCGTGCAAAGACCTATTATGCCGCCCCTCTAAAGAATTTTCCTATTTTGAGTAATACTTAACGTTGACGTTATAAACTCATCTACATGTACATAAGAGTAAAAAGTTAAACATTAATAAAAATGCAAACTACAAATAAAATTTTACGGGAAAGACTTTATTTTTAGGCCAGCTAATATGGTATATTAGCGACACCTTTTTTTCTTTTTACTTTAACAAAATTATAAACCAACAAAAATATTACTTTTGAAACAAAAATAGACATTTTATAATTAGAAATGTAAAACAACAGTATTTACCAAAAAATATAAAATGACAAAAAGTACTAAATAATCTCGCGAAAAGAAAGGTATATATAAATCAGTCCTTCCTCGAAGACTACCTACTAATTAACTATAAAATAATTTTTCTGGCTTTCTGAGAAGCAAATTTGTTAATAATTGCGGTAAGATCAATTTTTTCAGAGATTTCGTATTCAATAGAGATGATGGCCAAATCTGAAAGTCTTTCTTGTGTCATATTATTTCTCAAGTAATTTTTAATAATTTTTAATTTACTGAAACTTCTTTCACCTGAAGCCACAGAAACAGGTTAGGTTAAAAAAATCCTTATCGCTAGAGCAAAATTTGGAAAACAGGCAATGAGATCATTTTTGACTAAAATTTCTAATATCTTAATTAGCTGTTTTTTACCTGGAAAAATATCTTTAAATGAAGTTATTTCATTAAAGAGTTGTATACCGTCTATATCTTTCACAATAGTTCCTTCCTCCTGTACCTGTAACTTAACATCTAAGTCCATGCAGGCTTTCATGAGGTCATCATTATAAATGGTGTGAAACTCATACAGAAAGCAGAATATTGAATAGCACTCAGATAATATAATAAGGTAAATCTTTCATTTATCGAAGAGATCGCGTAATCAAGAACTGCAAAATAGAAAGCAATCTTGAATTGCAGGAATGGATTTAAAGCTGGTTCATCACTGCCCTCGTAATCAAATAAACTAACTTTTTTTCTGAGCTTCGACATGTGACATTCGGGATCAATACCTAAATCTCTAGCAAGTGTTGTTGCTGAATCGACAAATATTTTAAAATTATCGTCAGATCTTTGGGAAACTAAATATTTTTTAAGATTATCTAAGCCTTTAATGTTAATGCATTCCGCGATGTTTAATTTGGGATTTTGAAGCATTTTACTCAATACATCAATTCTTGATAATAAATCATGCCAAATTAAAATTGAACACAAAAACTTAAATGTTTCAAGACTTTTAATTATTGATTTAGCATCACTTTTTTGTTTTCGTGTCTCTGGTGGTATCTTCAATTATTGCCTTTAATGCGGTAATAATGTTTTTTAGCTCTAATTTTAGAGGTCTAATAACATTATTGATACGACTTTCCCATCTTGTTTCACTTAACGTTTTTAAAGTAAGAGTTTTCACGAGTTTTTTGAGTAAATCCCATCGATATGGGGACGCAGAAAAGTAATTATATACCTCTTGTACCACATCAAGAAAACTAGAAATTTCACCACTGGTGGCTGGTTTGATTGAAAATCTTTCATAAATAAATCCATTTGAAATAATTCACAAAAATATTGTTTTCTTCTTCGACGTTAATTTAAAGTTATCTTTTATAGTTTGATAAATGTCACTTTATTTTTATTTCGAGAAATTCATAAAAAGTTTTGCTTGATTGACAGAACTATCTGCGGCCTACGGCCGCCCCTTCTTCTGGCCGCCCGCGTGCGGTGCACGCGCTGCACACCTGCTAGGATCGGCCCTGCTTGCCTATATGCATTATAAATTAATTGAGAGTAAGGTTTTATCAACTAAGGCGTTTGAAATATTATATTTCTCAGTTTTGCAAAAATTAGTAGAAAATTAAGGAAATTGCTCTCCTCCCCCTGTATTCGTCCCTGGTTGATGAATACGTTTATGTTGGGGTCCATACATATTTTAAACAATTAAGGCCACTTTGTGAGTAAATAATTTCCATTAATAGAATTTATGTCACAGTCAAAGGTGCCTGGTTAGGTTATATTATTTGGATTCTTTGTGCAACCGTAACATTATGGTGTTATTTATTTGCTCTACAACCATTTAAGCTGGAACTATTAACTCTGCGTTCACGTTGACCTTAGCGATTGCGTTGCTGCTAGGAGTTAAAACATTGACTTGAATCAACTTTAACTTTTTGGTGCTGGCGTTTGTTACAAATCAATAATATTTTAATATTTGTACTACTTGATAGTTGACAGCTGTCAAAATGATCGTCAAAACTTCGAACTAAATGAACGCCAAGTTCAAGTTTATGACGCCAACGTCATCGCCAACACAAGTTTATAATTCCAGCTTTAATCATAGGCGCATAATACTTCTGATTTTAAGACCATTATGCTATGCATAATACACCTAGGACAGTAATTATAACTTCATAAAACACCTAGGATATTATGAATTCAAAATGGTGTAATTCAACTTCACTTTCTAAAGTTATACCAACCTTTTAAACGACTATGTTGGACGAAATGGGTTATCTGAGATTTCTAACAAAAATATGGGAAAATATACGTAATTTATATATGTTAAATATGGTCGGTAATTTTCGGGTTTCGTAGCATGGCCTTGATATGAAATAGAGCGTCAGCTAATATTCAAAATATAAACTGTGTACCCAAAGCAAAAATTGGTATTTTGTTAGCCATTCATCAGTCGCATTTTGGGTTTTAATGCATTTTAAGGAAACGATAGTATTTGACTCGCGTATAATGAACCGTAATACGTTCGGATGAGATCCTCGTTTATTATAGCCTATATTATACGACATATTATACGATTGTTAAATAATATAATATAAATAGTTTTTTTTAAACCAAAACAAGAACATAATTTTTAACTATTTTTTATGTGTGGACGTGTGTAAATTGGTGAAAATATTTTTATTGTTGTGTTTATTTTTATTTGGTGTATTATTATATTTTTATTATGAGTGTATAAATATTATGTGATTTATTTTTGTAAATAATAAACAACTTATATATATTTTCAAGTTTTTTTTTGTGTGCGTAAAGTCCCAAGGCTACATTTTTTCATGTGTCAGATGTTATATGCCTGATATTATGAATATTTTCAAAAGTTGGTTATAGGGCAATTATTCGTACACAAGATATATTTCATATCATACTTCACACTATACCGGGTGAGTCAACGATTGCGCAGGGTAATTTTATGCAAACAAATTTAAGTTATACAAGGTGCGCTTAAAAAGTAGGGTGTCACACAATTCCGGTTTAACCGGAAGTGACATAAACTTTCGATTTTTAAAAGGGACACCTGGTATATTTTTCCTTTTTTTGACTACATATGACATTCTAAATACAACGATCTATCACTTGTCACTTTTTGTCACCAAGAAAACATTTTTATTGTTTTATCTAGAGGGCTATGAATACATTAAAATCACTTATTTCAGTTCTTTAATCTTGGGAAAAATATAATTTTACTATTTTTGGTCCAATGCTATGTGCTATGTAAAAACGGCAACATGGTGGCTTGTCGGGTTAAGAAAAAAGAGGGTTTTATTACGATTATTTTGATACCATACACTATTAGGTTTTAGAAAAGCTGCCATTAAAAAACTTTAAAAAGTTAACTTGGAACTTTCCTAAAATAAAGCATCCTTTGCGAATAAATTTAGATTTAAATGTATCAAGTAGCCTGTGACTGTGCGACCAGCAAAACTGATAAAACAAAATCATGCCTTGAAGAAAATTGACATGCCTACAGCTTCTGCCAAAGCAAATTAGTTTGTTGTTTAAAAAACATGGAAAATAATAGTTTTACAAGGAGTGAAAAAGTTGATATGTTATTAGTGTTTGGAGAATGTAGAAAGAATTCAACAGATGCTGCACGACTTTACGCACAAAAGATATTTTAATCGGCGTCATCCAACCCGGCACTATTAATGACAATAATAACATATCAAATTTTTCACTCCTTGTAAAACTAGTATTTTCCATGTTTTTTAAATAACAAACTAATTTACTGTGGCAGAAGCTGTCGGCATGTCAATTTTCTTCAAGGCATGATTTTGTTTTATCAGTTTTGCTGGTCACAGGCTACTTGATGCATTTAAATCTAAATTTATTCTCAAAGGATGCCTTATTTTAGGAAAGTTCCAAGTTAACTTTTTAAAGTTTTTTAATAGCAGCTTTTCTAAAACCTAATAGTGTATGGTATCAAAATAATCGCACTAAAATCCTCTTATTTCTTAACTCGACGAGCCACCATGTTGCCGTTTAAAAAAAAAATTAGTAATACAACTTTAAAGATTAAATTTTACATAGCACATAGCACATTGGACTAAAAATAGTAAAATTGTATTTTTCCCAAGATTAAAGAACTGAAATAAGTGATTTTAAGGTATTCATAGCCCTCTAGATAAAATAATAAATTTGGACAAAAAATATTTTCTTGGTGGCAAAAAGTGACAAGTGACACATCGTTGTATTTAAAATGTAATATGGAGTCAAAAAAAAGAAAAAAAATACCAGGTGTCCCATTTAAAAGTCGAAAGTTTATGTCACTTCCGGTTAAACCGGAAGTTCCATAGTGTTGAGTCACCTGTCAAAAAATTCAGTTTTAAGTCGTATAGAAATCCCCCAAATTTTATTCCATTATCTTGAAAAACAAAAAAGTTAGAGGGGCGATCCACCTTCCGTGGACACCCGCTATAATGCCCAGCCCTGTTGGTCGCTACTGGATCTAACCGGCGAGCTGTGCGTACAAACGTATACAGTGAGGACCTAAAGTCCGTCCCCCCCCCTCTAACTTCTAAACCGTTCGGTATATTTTAATGACATTTTGAACGATAATATTTGAGCAAGTCTTGCACTTTTTGACATACCAATGACAGCTTTAAATGTCAAGATGACAGCTGGGTCCGCTTTTGGAATATTTTTTTAAATGGAACACCCTGTATATTTTTACATTTTTAAATTCCACATAAAATTATAATTATTTTTTATTAAATGCATTATTAGTCTATACTTCATAGTTTCCGAGATATTGACTCCCGAAAAGTGACATTTTTGAACTTTGACAGCAATAACCTTCTAACAGTACGTCTTAGAGCAAAACGGCTTACATCTTTAATTTTTATTATCTTCCCAAAAAAATCAACTTCCAGTTAAACCGGAACAACTATATTTCCTGCTTTCGAGTTACATCCGGTTTAACCGGAAGTTGATTTTTTTGGGAAGATAATAAAAATTGAAGATAGGGACATGTGGGCCGTTTTGCTCTAAGACGTACTGTTAGAAGGTTATAAGCTGTCAAAGTTCAAAAATGTCACTTTTCGAGAGTCAATATCTCGGAAACTATGAAGTATAGACTAATAATGCATTTAATAAAAAATAATTATAATTTTATGTGGAATTAAAAAATGTAAAAATATACAGGGTGTTCCATTTAAAAAAATATTCCAAAAGCGGACCCAGCTGTCATCTTGACATTTAAAGCTGTCATTGGTATGTCAAAAAGTGCAAGACTTGCTCAAATATTATCGTTCAAAATTTCATTAAAATATACCGAACGGTTTAGAAGTTAGAGGGGGGGACGGACTTTAGGTCCTCACTGTATAACTGTGTAGTGTGATGGATTTATGTTTTGTCTACGCCGCCGACACTACGCAAATACTCGTTCAGATTGCGGTTGAACATCGCCAAACACTCCTTTGAAGCGGTCATACGGTTACGCTTATGGTCAACAAAGAATCTAGTTTAAGAGATGGTACTATAACAAAGCATAGGCCACAATGTAACATTGACCAAATAGCAGCAAAAGTTTAAGGAAGTGAAAAACAAGCCCCGCATACATCTAGTAGTAATAAGTTTTATTGAAAATATATGTTCAGCAACAGCATTCACATTCGTTGTTTATACAAAAACCATCTCCAAAGCCTTTGGTTGTAACGCAATGTTCTCGGCACAAGTCTCCTTCATTTCCGGTATCTCCAGAGCAAACTGATGTGGTTGGTCCTGAAATAATAAAAGAAATGATTTGAAGGTAGCGCTTTAAAAAAAAGTTTGTTTTCTTTTCTGGTTCAATAGGTTGTTGGCTACAATAATTACAATTTTTGCTTGCTTATATCTCATTAGATTTTTAGTGTAAGTGACGCTCGCGATTTTTTTAGGCAATATGCATATTTTATTAAAAAATTGGATTTGAACAAAATTTTTAAACGTTTCCGGAAGTTTTTTATGCACTTGTTATATTAGTACTGAAATTTACAATGAAGTTACAACTTAAAAAATTGATTAAACAACGTTTACAATAATTGTTGGATACTATCTCCTTTACGTTCTCGTCAAGCGAAATGCTGAAAACATAAAAACTTCAGTGTACAGGGTGTCCCAAATTCAAGCCTCATCATGGGGATCTCGAAACTATAAGAGATACAACATCGGTCAAATTGTGGCAAAGTTGCGCAATTTCGTACTGAGCAATATCGCAAAAAAATATCTGAGCTATCTTTTTTAGTTTTTGAAATTTTTGCAAAAAACTAAAATTTTGAGTTTTTGTTTTTTTAAACTGCTTGACTTATTTTATCCGCCACAGAAAAACATGCACAAGATTGTTAAGGCAACTTTTTACGCTCCATATTGTGACGTTTTTAGAATTTCGTTACAACGTTTCGTTTTTATGGAACTATTATCAACTTTAATTTTTTAAATACGGACCTGCATTTTTTATTTCATTTTTTGATAGCTTTTTAAGCCCTGAAATAAACCATGTACCACACTTAATTATATTTAGACGTTTTGATGTCATTATTACATCTTCAGGAATGTGATAATTATTTTTAAATACGGCCCTAGTGTTAGTTACTTAATCTTTTTACCACATACAACATGTAAATGGATCCGGAATTTTATACAAATAATTTACTATATTTAAGTTTTTATATAAATTGTAACAAAGTAAAAATAAAACCAAACAAAACAAAGGTTGTTATGACAAGAACTTTTACTTGATTGTTTGGCTTAAGGTGGAATTCTCAACGTCATTTCATCTATTGCCAACCTATTTCGCGTTGCTTTTTTTAGTTTATTATTTGATTAACTAACATTTAAATAAAATCAATATCGTCGGTACAATATTTAGGTAATAGCTGACATATTACAAAAATATCAATTTATTTCATTGCTAATTTTGGGAGAATTGTATAGTGAAAGAAGAATGACATAATAATGTTAAAAAAAATCTTACCCGACATTTTTCGCTATAAAATTCTCCTAAGATATTTAATAAAATTCCTTGATATTTATTTAATATGTCAATTATTACCAATAAAATATGAAGACGATAATGATTTTATTTAAATTTTGTGTAAAAGCTAGAAAAATTAAATAAATATACGCGAAATAGGTTATAGGTTGGCAAGCATGTTGATACTTCCACCTTAATTATCTTGACAACTGCAGTCACCATTTATACTGAATATTTTAGCAAAATTATGTTTTCTGCTTTAGAAAAGCGCGACATGTTACGAGTTTATTATTCTTCCAATAGGAATTCACAAATTTCTTGTGACCGTTATTTACAGGGCTATCCTGAAGGCTTGCAGCCTCATTATAGTTATTTTGCTACGCTTGATACTAATTTAGCCCAGTATGGTAGTTTTAATAAACCAAGGGGCCACCAGGGCCGTATTTAAAAATAATTATCACATTCCTGAAGATGTAATAATGACATCAAAACTTCTAAATATAATTAAGTGTGGTACATGGTTAAATTTAGGGCTTAAAGGGCTATCAAAAAATAAAATAAAAAATGCAGGTCCGTATTTAAAAAATTAAAGTTGATAATAGTTCCACAAAAACGAAACGTAACGAAATTCTAAAAACGTCACAATATGGAGCGTAAAAAGTTGCCTTAACAATGTTGTGCTTGTTTTTCTGTAGCGGATAAAATAAGTCGAGCAATTTAAAAAAACAAAAACTCAAAATTTTAGTTTTTTGCGAAAATTTCAAAAACTAAAAAAGATAGCTCAGATATTTTTTTGCGATATTGCTCAGTATGAAATTGCGCAACTTTGCCACAATTTAACCGATGCTGTATCTCTTATAGTTTCCGAGATCCCCATGATGAGGCTTGAATTTGGGACACCCTGTACAGGAAACCCACTTACAGGGGGCAATACCTTAATCACGGATCGAGTCATTCAAACTCCATAAAACAGGGCATAATTCAAACTCTGTATCACAGAACATCTAACGTTTGCAACAATCCGGAAGACGCAGTGGCGTAGCCAGCCTTGCGGGGCGGGAGAGGCGAACATATATGGGGGCGCTTTATGATTTTTTAGAACCACTATTATTATTATTATTAAAAATATGGTGTTTGTTTTTCAAAATACATAGAATACCAAATTATTTTCAATTTCAATGAATGGTACAGGGTGTAATTAAAGTATATTTTTATTTTGCATACGGGCACCAAGCGGCAAGGGGCGCCATGCAAGGGAGGCGGGGGGGGGGGGGGCAGGCGCCCCCACCTGGCTATGCCACTGGGAAGACCTTAATATTGAGATTTCAAACTTAAAAAAAGGTGTAAAACAGAATGGTTACCCTGAAACCTTTGTAACTAATACTATCTCAAAACGTAAAAATCGCGAAGTAAAAACTAATACAGAAACGAAAGAGGACCTAGCATATCCTACAATACCTTAATATGTCAAAGAGATTTTTAAAAAGTTTAGAAGGATAACCAAAAACTATAATATCGAAACGGCCTTAAAATCCAGAAATACGCTTAGAAGCTTCTTACAAAAGTAAAACCGCCCCGTAATGAAAACACCAAAAATTGTATCTATCACATCCCTTGCGAGTGTGGTGAATCGTACATTGGAGAAACAAAAAGACCTCTTCCCGTACGAGTTAAAGAACATAATATGAAATATACTCAAAGAGGTGAAACTTCTAGATCAGGTATAGCGGAACATGTATGAACTAACCAACATAATATACAGTGGTCAGAAGCCAAGGTTTTGGTTAATCGTTTTGACTAAAAAGAAATGTCCTTAATTAAGCAGACTTACCAGCATTGTTATCAATTTTTGGACTAGAGAAAACACTACAAATGTTAGCAAAAATTACAAAAAACAAAAATAACTTGTTTAATTTCATATCTAAACTGAAATAAAAAAATTTATGACGCGTTTATTACCTTCGCCACACATGATGTGTGTATAAAAATAATAGACAAACAACATACCTATTATATATATACTTTATCATTGAACACTTGAAAATACGTATATAATTTTTTGTTCTGCCAACCACAACTATTATTTTCATATAAGTACCTACATTAAAACCCTACTAATTAATTTATTTGTTTAAAATATCCTGAGTTGTGTGCGGGAGTAGATATAGTAGAGATGGGTCAAAATACATGGATTTGTGCCCTCCGTCGACCCAATGAGTACACCAAGAATTTCTCCGTTGTTCTGCATGGTCTAAAACCTAAAATGCAACTATCAGATATTAAATTCTTTTAGGCGTATACGAGATTTGTCAAAAAATATAAAATATTTTTGACAATATCGAAAATTGTTATTAAAAAAAGTTAATCAAAACTAAAAACCACGTTTAAATATGTAATTTCACCCATTTACGATGAAAACATTATTTTTTCTTTTTTGAAACGTAGTGTACCGGGTGGTCAAATAAGCGAGGACGTCGGCTTTATCTCGGAAACCATTAATCGTACAACTTTCGGAAAGATTTTTTTATGAGTATAGTGGTCAAGAGAAATTGCTGGAAATTACTTTTAAGTTCCTCATTTCGCCGCAAGGGGGCACAATTAAAAATTGTTTTTTTTAATTCTAAATTTCTCCGAAAATTCCCGTATTAAGGTATAACTCTGATTACATCATTGGAAAGATTGGGGAATTCTGCATCATTTTGGTTTAAGGCTCATTGGCGTACCGACCTTGATAAGAGTGGGAGAAGCTATTGAAAGTGTAAACATTAAAATCGCTGTAACTTCTAAACGACTTATCCGATTTTACTAAATTTAAACTTGTTTGGAAGGGGAAAATAAGTATCTTTAATTGCCGTATCCAACAGTACACGATAGTGTTTAATAAAGTTGCTAGAGGGCGCAATTTGTAATAATAACAGTTTTTTCGATTTTATCCCGAAAATTCAAACCATACAGTATAACTATGACATCATAATCGAAAAGTAGATGAAATTTGCAAGAAAAGATGTAAAGACCGCAGTTCGATATCTTTGTTCGTTTCAGAGTTATTGCCAAAACAAAAAATTTTAATACAAATTGCGCCCTCTAGCAATTTTATTAGAAACTATCGTGTACCATTAGATACGACAATTGAAGGTACTTCCAAACAAGCTTAAATTTAGTAAAATCGGATAAGTCGTTTAGAAGTTACAGCGATTTTAATGTTTACACTTTCAATAGCTTCTCCCACTCTTATCAAGGTCGGTACGCCAATGAGCCTTAAACCAAAATGATGCAGAATTGTCCAAGCTTTCCAATGATGTAATCAGAGTTATACCTTAATATGGGAATTTTCGGAGAAATTTAGAATTTAAAAAAACAATTTTTAATTATGCCCCCTTGCGGCGAAATGGGGAACTTAAAAGTAATTTCCAGCAATTTCTCTTGACCACTTTACTCATAAAAAAATCTTTCCGAAAGTTGTACGATTAATGGTTTGCGAGATAAAGCTGACGTCCTCGCTTATTTGACCACCCGGTACAATAACAATGCAGATTTAACTGTATAGTATTTACATGATTGTATTCTAGGATGTATATTTTCCTAATTGCAATATAAATGCATATTATGTATTTATTACGGACTTGTTTAAATTGCAACATTGTTAGATAAAATTAAGAAACGAAAAGGTTATCATGTCTTTAATAATTATTACAAGAGATAGATGTTCATTCATAATTAATTAATAACGCAGAAAAATTATTAAAAAATAACAAAACCTATTTTTTCATCATAAATGGGTGTAATTTGAACGTGGTTTTTAGTTTGATCAACTTTTTTTAATAACACTTTTCGATTATGTCAAAAATAAAGGTAGGTACTTTGCTCTTGGGCAAAATTCATATTTTTTGACAAACCTCGTATAAGTACGCTTAAAATAATTTAATATCTGCTAGCAGAACTTTTTATTAAGAATAACTTTTTTTCGTAAAATTATTAATAAAAAAGTTTTCCATATGGTTCCAACTTACGGAGACATACTGTATACACGGTGTACCGTATTAAGTGGGCACTATTGCTAACTCTTTTATTATTAGAGATACAAAGTCGGTTAAATTAATAAAGTAGTAGCATTTTTTATGCTGATTATTATTATAAAAGAAGAAAAACGTTTCCGAATAAATGATTAAAATTACATTTTTTTAAATGGAACACCCTGTATATTTTTACATTTTTAAATTCCACATAAAATTATAATAATTTTTTATTAAATGTATTATTAGTCTATACTTCATAGTTTCCGAGATATTGACTCTCGAAAAGTGACATTTTTGAACTTTGACAGCTTCTAACTTTCTAACAGTACGTCTTAGAGCAAAACGGCTTACATGTCCCTATCTTCAATTTTTATTATCTTTCCAAAAAATCAACTTCCAGTTAAACCGGAACAACTATATTTCCTGCTTTCGAGTAACATCCGGTTTAACCGGAAGTTGATTTTTTTAGGAAGATAATAAAAATTGAAGATAGGGACATGTAAGCCGTTTTGCTCTAAGACGTACTGTTAGAAAGTTAGAAGCTGTCAAAGTTCAAAAATGTCACTTTTCGAGAGTCAATATCTCGGAAACTATGAAGTATAGACTAATAATACATTTAATAAAAAATTATTGTAATTTTATGTGGAATTTAAAAATGTTAAAATATACAGGGTGTTCCATTTAAAAAAATTTAATTTTAATCATTTATTCGGAAACGCCACGTTCAATTGTTTTTCTTCTTTCATAATCATAATCAGCATAAAAAATGCTACTACTTTTGTTAATTTAACAGACTTTGTATCTCTAATAATAAAAGGGTTAGCAATAGTGCCCACTTAATATGGTACACCCTGTATATTTAACACGCGTTTGTACAACAATTTTTTTCTCAGAAAGGAATAGAGTAGGAAAAAATAACGTTTGATAAAAGTTATTGGAAATAAAGAAAATATCACAAAAAATATATTATACAGGGTGCTCCAGTTAAAATAAGTAAGTTTGACCGGTATAACCGAAAGTCGCATACCAGTCGCGGTTACTTCATTTGAATACAGCGTCTCCGATAAACCCTTTTATCCAAACTTGCAGGATTAAAAACGCATTACTTTTAAAAATATTCCAATGAACGATCACCCGATCACCGTGAGACACCCTGTACATATACAGGGTATTACAAATTCGACGCTCATCATTGGGATCTTGTAAAACGGTTAGATATACAGCGAAGCTCAAATGGAGGTAAAGTTGCGCAATTTGGCGACGATAACATGCCGTCAAAAAATTCGGAAAATTCCAAGTACTTCCGAAGATATTAAAAAAAACCGTAAATTATAATTTCATATTTTATTTTTTGCTGCCTTTATTTACAGAGATGGCGAAAAATTAATTTTACATTTTCATTGCGACTTTTTATTTTCTATAACTTGTTATAAAATATTGAATTTCGTCTTTCGGGTACCATCGTCAGGTATGTTTTTTTTATATACGCACCTGTATTTTTTGGTGCAGTTTTGTGAACCTTTTATTTAATAAATTAATAATGAAAAATCAACGTTTCGACCCTATAATAATAGCATCGCTTATTCTCATATCATTTACCGATTTGCGCCTTTTAGAAACAATATAGCCCACGCCTTTTTTAAGAGCCAGTCCGGCCGTGTACTTTTTAAAAACCTAGACTATTTATTATAAACAATTGAATAAAAATTTTAATTTGAATATTGTTTACTCTTGCATTTCGGTAACTGCCGGGAATAGGACCCATGTTTATTTTTGGTCCCCAATACGTACCTAAAATATTGACATTTCCTCCTGAATCACCCTGTATAGTAATGTCGCGACAAAAGGAGTTTGAAACTTAAAATAAATTCAGTAAATCCAGTACAGATTTTTTTTTTTGAAAAAATGCTTGTACAGGGTCATCCAACCAGGACTGAACAGGGGCCTATTTTTTTAGTTTCCCTGTATTTTTATTTAAACCAATATAGCCATTTAGTTTATGCTTTGCCGTAGAATCTAAAATTAATATTTAAAAAGCGATCTGACTTAAAACAAAGGAACTGTGGCGTAAAGTTGTTGCTTTTTTAATGAAACACCCTGTTTTTATGAAACGCCCTTCTTTCCTGATTCCATAAATATATAGTTTGTCCATATTAGCTCAAACCGTTTTTAAGATATGAGCAATCAAACATTTAAAAAGCTGTATTTTAATGCATCGCCATTACGGGGATTTTCTTTTCCAAGGCATTCTAGACGTATTAAGCTCAAATGAATACAGCTTTTTAAATGTTTGATTGCTCATATCTTAAAAACGGTTTGAGCTAATATGGACAAACTATATATTTATGGAATCAGGAAAGAAGGGCGTTTCATAAAAATAAATAATATACAGGGTGTTCCATTGAAAAAACAACAACTTTACGCCACAGTTCCTTTGTTTTAAGTCAGATCGCTTTTTAAATGGTAATTTTAGATTCTACGGCAAAGCATAAACTAAATGGCTATATTGGTTTAAATAAAAATACAGGGAAACTAAGAAAATAGGCCCCTGTTCAGTCCTGGTTGGATGACCCTGTACACGTTCATTAACATTTTAAGTCCTGGTATTTTTGCATGGTACGGTACACTCGTCAGGCGAGTGTTGGTACAGTGTTATCAATTTAGTTTGTCCCACTTTTAAGAGCCTGTAACTTTTTTGTATTTTGAGTTAGCGAGCTCAACAAGACGTACCATTTTTAGCCAAGTTTTTATGAGTGTTGTCAAATATGACAGTAGGTGTCACATGTCACATTTAAAAGCAATTTTTTTTTAATGGGACACCCTGTATATTAGAGGCGCATTAGATGGTCCCTTTTTTCCGATTTCAAAAATATAACACATAATATGCATTATTTTCTTCATTCCATCAAACATTGACAAAAATATGAAAAAATATATTGTTGGTAAAAAGCATTTAGATAGCTATGCAACTGTTTTGGTTGCTATGGATTTTATCTTCATTTATATTTCAGTCTGTCATTCTCAGCATTGTTATTCGTTTAGAATATTGTAGAAGAGTTATTTTGTATGTAAAAATTAACTAACATGAGATATTATTAATCAGTGGAGGAAGAGTGTTTTATGTTTCATATTTTTCGTCAAACGGGCAGTGCAACCTTAGCACGAATTAGCGAAAAAAACGAATAATTAGGCGGAAAACAATTATTACGGAAGAAATGGAAATGAATGTATTAGCCTATTTTCGGGCATTTCTCTACAAATCTATACCCGATATACTACGAGAGCTACCTATATCGTATGGTTCAGTAGCAACGATTTTAAAAAAATATAAGTTCCGTCCATACAAGCCTAGAAGAGTGCAAAAATTAACGCCTGGGCAAAAGGAAAATAGGCTGCATTTTTGTAGATATATGATGGACGAAATAGGAAGAAACCATAGACAATTTACCTTTAGATACGTACAGCTTATCTCCTGCGCAAACAAAAGTTACGTTTTAGGGGTGAAAAAATACGTCCGAGCGCATGACTCGTCGGTCAGCTGTCGGGGAACCTTCGTGCATGCGCACAAACCTCGTGTTATCGGCCGTCCTACTTTATCGACAATAATCGACGCGCTCAAAAATACTCTCCAGAACCGGCTCGGCCGCCATTTTTGTTGTTGTGTTTTAAGATTTCTCTTCTCTGCGGATTTCTTGTAGTTTTCTAAAGTTTTCAGCTATCGGATCGGCTATCGTGGATTGTGGGACTGGTGTTTAATATTTATGGATTTCTGGTTTTTGTGTAGTTTAGTTAGTGAATTGTGTTTGTGCTTTTAATGACTCGGATTGTAATATAAACAATGACTAGTACTAGTTGCAGCCGTTGTATAATTGTATTATACCCAAATAGGGGTAAAATAAACCCTCTATGGTGGCATATGAGCAAGAATTTAAAATTTAAAGCCCGGACCTGTCTATTTTCCCATTCGTCAAACGATAATGTTGCAGTGCGCATGTCTAATAGTTCCCAGTTTTGTTTACATGCGCGAGGCCATAAAACTGCCACATTCGTGATTATTGTTTGTTTATCTAAAGGTAAATTGTCTATGGAAGAAACCCTTTTTAAATTCTATATTATGGACGGATAAGTCAAATTTTTCCACCAGTAGGGGCTGCCACCGCCGAAATACGCATCATTGATCAGACGAAAATCCTTTCAATATTCAGGAAATCTAGTTTCAAAGGCGACAAAGTGTTAACGTTTGGTGCGGATTAATTGCGGAGCGGGTTTCGGACCCAATAATTTTCGAAGGTTCCTTAACTGGCCCACGATATTTGAATATGCTGCAGGAGGAAATTGAAGATCGTTTAGATAATTTACCCATCCTAACGTTAAGAAATTTAAAATGGCAGCAAGAT
The DNA here is from genome assembly GCA_963969555.1 of Polydrusus pterygomalis. Classification (NCBI taxonomy): domain Eukaryota; kingdom Metazoa; phylum Arthropoda; class Insecta; order Coleoptera; family Curculionidae; genus Polydrusus; species Polydrusus pterygomalis. Next base: position 17,551,474 of record OZ018385.1, on the reverse strand, counting down.
GAAGCGCCGCCACACAGTGTCGCTCCAGTAACTGCATATTTAAACGCAAAATATGTCCAATGAATTGAAAAATCGGGTACATAAGATGGCCGACGAACAGCCCAGACCTAACACCCTGTGATTTTTTCTATTGGGGGTATATTAAAAATATTATTCGTTGGATGAACTGTATATTAGAATTGAAAACGCCATCCTTCAGATTCAAAATAATAGAGAAGTTTTATTAAAAATTATTAGTCACATTCTAAAAGTGTTTCGTAAGTGTAGATATCGAAAAGGAGGGGGTCATGTAGAGCAATAATTATCGATTATGAAAGAATAACTTATTAGTTATTAAATTAATGTTATAAACTTTTGTTATTTTCTAGTTATGCCAATAATAAAATTGTTTATTCGTTTCAATGTGCCGTGTTTCATAAGCTAACAACCAAAACAGTTACATAGCTATCTTGATGCTTTTTAACAATAATATATTTTTTTCATATTTTAGTCAATGTTTGATGGAATGAAGAAAAGAATGCATATGTGTGTTATATTTTTAAAATCGGAAGAAAAGGGACAATCTAATGCGCCTCTAATATACAGGGTGTCCCATTCACAAAAATTAAATTTTTGCTTTTAAATGTGACATGTGACACCTACTGTCATTTTTGACAACACTCATAAAACTTGGCTAAAAATGGTACATCTTGTTATTTGAATGAGCTCGCTAACTCAAAATACAAAAAAGTTACAGGCTTAAAAGTGGGACAAACTAAATTGATAAGTACATATTATACGGCTCGCACTTGATAGTTTTTTTTTATAATACTATATGATCTAACTAAATTTTTAAGTAGGCGGTTCTAAGGAGAAGTAACATATTATATTAGGTAGTTGTAGCTACTATAGGTACGTATTATATTGATAAATTACTTAATACATATAAAAAATATTGTCATTATCAAATTACGAGAAACTTAAGCTTAAACAAACAATCACGACTAGTATAAATAATTTGAAGGTGGCTTATTAGTGTAGTTAGTTGGTAACAATAATGCTTTATTACAAATCATTACATGGTTAACATAATATCTTGATTCTTGATTGCTTCCGCGGAACCTTTTTAAAATGGTGTAGTTATTATATAATTAATTATTGATGGGTATATATTTATGTCATGCCAGATAAACAGCGGCAGGCAGAAAGTGTGCACCTCTTCACATTTGTATTATCTGAATATTTTAGGTAGTGTTGGGATCACTCGAGTGAAAAATAACCTATCATTCGGTTTTTTCAATCACTTGAACAATTCGAGTGACGAACATATGGTTTTTATTTTCCAACGCGTCTCCAAAGTTGCTGCCCGCATGTCAATCACTCACTGCGGCCAGAGCCATCTCCTAGCGAGCGGCTACACCGAGTGGTTTCGGTTATTGGCGATATAATTCAAATTAAATACTGCATTACGGGTTACCTGTGTAAGATAATATTATTTATTATTTTGATTTAAATACTGCATTACGGGTTGCCTGCGTAGGATAATAGGATTTATTATTTTATTTAGATTTAAATCGTCGGCGTCTACTGAAAACTTAATGTTTAGTGGCGAGTATTTAGTATTCATAAATATCATGAGTTATGCAATATCGTGACATCTCAAGGTCAGGTTGTTAAATTGTAAGATCAGGGAACCATGCCAAAAAATCCACAAATATCTTCGCCACATTTAATAATCCGCAAAAAAACAATCGATTAACAACACCGAGTCAGTTGTTCCCAATACAAATGCTGTATATCAACATGAACGATGAACCGCCAATGCCAATATTAATATTAGCATTTGAGTGAAAAATCGATTATCATTCGGTTTTTTAAATCACTCGAATTCTCGGTAGTCGATTATTAAAATAAGTCGATTTTTCCCAACACTAATTTTAGGGCCTCTATATTTCCCATACGACTAGGAGAAGTTGCTCGCAAAGCGTTTCCTTTTAGCGACTTAGCTAAGCAAAGATTTGTAGTTTGCTATTGCTATGCTGTTTAAACGAAGCAAAAGGAAATTAGGTAGATACTTTCCTTTTACTTCTTTTAAACAGCTTAGTAAAGCAGAGTTTATTTTTAGTTACTTTTAAATAGCAAAGCTCAGCAACGATCCCCCCCTTGCTGCGGTTAAGTATGCCCTTTGGATTTTATATATTTCAGAGACAGATTTTCTTGGTGTTTATTATTTAAGTTTAATACTGAGTATAAACACCATTTTGGTTAACTCATCTACCCAGACAGCACAAAGATATCTTAAAGATATCCAAAAGATGTCAACAATAGACATTCATGACGTCTTATGGACGTTTCTTAACGCCATCAAGACATCTTATGGATATCTTAAAAAGGTCGTATGTTACAAAACCCAACGTCTATACCACATCTTATGGACGGCTTAAAGATATCTTATGGACATCTTATAGATATCTTATGGAGACCTTATAGATGTATTTTGAATACCTTATAGATGTCTTATGAAGATCTTATAGATGTCTTATGGACACCTTAGCTACATGTTATAGGCCAAACCGCAGAGCCCTAAAACATTTTGTTTTGTTTGTTAAACATGAAACATCATATTATTGCTTAATAAATGGTAATAATGTATTACATAATTAAAACTTTTTTAATAATGAATTTCGCCTATCTGTGGCCCTTCTTAGCTACGTCGCGATGGCATCCTCGGCATCTTTTCTACTGTTTTGAAGCCCTGCACCGCTATTTATATTTGAGCATCCATTGATAACACCAATTTTAATTATTCGAAAACTAAAAACAAACACCACACCACAGAAAAATATGTACCATACAAAACGTTTTTTAATATACAATTCGTTTTCTTTTAACGGTTCACTAAGTAGAAAGTAAAAAACAGCAAGTCATCATCAGCAAAACTATCAAAAATCAAACCCATCGACAGTTGACAGTGTTGACATTGCGTCAATTTCAAATGGCAAAGGGGAGCGCTTTGTTGCCAATCCTAAGTTGTTCGCGATGTTGCTAAATTTACTGATTGTAAAATTTAACTCTATTTTTTGTCTTTTACAAAAAAAAACGATTCAAGGAAACGTCCGAATGGGTAACAATCATTTAAATTGGATTAGACAAGTATACAAAAAAATAAAAGTTCTGATAACGGCGACGGTCGGCGAGCGGGCTGACGATCCGAGATGGCGGCAATTCTAAAGTGTCCATTTAAAAAATATATAAGCTAGAGAGAGACAGGGATACTACAAAGACAGAAGAGAGACAACTCTCTTTCTGTGCTATAACCTAAAAAAAACACGAACGTCATATTTACGATATTTTAGCGACATCTTATGGACGTCATCTTACAACATCTTATATATGTCTGAAAAAAAACGTATTTAAGATGTCTTTTGTAGGTCTGCAGGCGTTCAGACATAATTAAGATCTAAAATGGACGTCTTTAAGACATTGTGTGCTGTCTGGGTATAATCAAATCCATAAAGTGCGTAGTTAATCCATTTACTTATCGTTATATACAGGATGTCTCATAACTAAGGGGCAAATACAGCAACAGGAGATAGTAGACTTGAAAATATGTCATTTATGCTTAAGAACGGTTAATTTTCAATAAATATGTTTCGTTAAGAAATGTGTTTATTTAAATGTTTCTTGCCATATCTAGCATTTAAGCGCAATTATCTCAAAAACTAATTGAAATATCGAGATTAATAAAGTACCTACAACTTTTTTACGTATAAAAGATCCCTCTTTCATAATTTGATGTAATGCTGTCAGAAATGTGAGAGACAAAAATATATGCGAGAATTTATCAAACGCATATTGTGTAGCTAGCGTTCTCTAGGAGGTATCCAAAGGCGGTTCTAGGTGGGGGCTTGGGGGGGCTAAGCCCCCCCAAATCTCGGATTAGCCCCCCCAAATTTAAATGTGGCAATCGAAAAAATTCTATATATCTACATAATTCCAGTAATTTTACTAATTTATTAATTAATTAACTTTTTCTTAAAAAGCTTTTTTTTCTCGCTACCAAACTGCTACTAACACAACTAATAATGATTTTTATTTAGCACCCAATGACCCAATGTGATTGGGATGAAAAAAAGACCTCGACGTAAAGTTGGAAGATGCTTTTAACGTTTTTTCCAAAAAAGTGGGTAGAAAAATAGCTTTATAAAAATTTATTTGTGCAAAGATTTTTTCGTAAATTTGGGAAAAAATCCCGCTGGTGTCAAACATTTTTAACTTTTAAATTATAAAAATATTGCCTGTATTTTTGATTTTTAAACCTCCCCATCCATCCATATATCTACTACCCAGCAAACACAAGAGGGCGCCGAGGGCGTGATTTTTTCAACGATTTTAACGACTTGGGTAAAAATTGGGAGTGGCCCCCCCAAAATTTTCCGCCTTCGGCGAATTAGCCTCCGACGACGCCTGCAGTGGCCTCCATCTCCCTAGGGCTTCAGCCCCCCCTAATTAAAAGGTCTAGAACCGCCTATGGAGGTATCGTCAATTCATAGAATCCTTTTTGTCCTTCAAAACATAAGTACCTACACCAAATTTGATTCATATCCGATTAACATCAAATCATCGCCAATTTTATTTATAAAGTAAATATTTACTTGGATCACCCTGTATATAGGTATCTCTTAACTATGGAGGGCTTTAGGTTGGGAGACCGATCGCAATACATTGGTTTCGGGCAAAGTTTTGGATCGGTAAAGCAGCTTTAAAAATGGCCGTCAGGGGCGCATGTGTTCCTTTAAATCTGTAAAATGCATTGGTTCTTATGGGATAATCAACTGTTTTATTGAATTTAGTTAACTAAAACCCTCTACAGGCTGAGATATGTATATATTATATCTAATAAAGCTTATTTTATTAATTATTGGATAAAAATACCGCTGACGTCTATCAAAACCTGTAAAAAGTCAAACACTTGACGATCACTGCGCCGCGACCGGGAAACAGCGAACTAACTACTAAACAGGGACGTAAATTTAAAGAACAGCCATTTTCGATCGGACTCCTTCCTAAAGCCCTCCATACTCTTAACTTAACTGCATAAGAATTTAAATTAAATGCGGGTAAACGGTATACGGGTTTTTTCAAGTCCAATATCTCCTGTTGCTGTATAGCCCCTTAGTTACGGAAACCCCTATATACAGGGTGATTCAAAAGTACTTTGACAAACTTCGGGAGGTAATTGCTGGCAATATTTTAACATGAAAAGTTCTTATAAACAGTGGTCTTTGGCGACTTCGTTACGGAGATACAGGGTGTTGAAATGTTGAAAGGAATAGTAATAATTTTTAAATAACTCCTTAACGAGTTATTTTTTTTAAATGAAATTTAGTGAATTTAATAAGCATCTAAGGATACTTATTTTCAAAGTACAACACGTTCGTAAATTTAACCAGTGGCGTCGGTACAAAATGTTACTATTATTATTATTTTTGTGAAAACTATGTTACACCACTGACTTATTTTATTTTAACTTTCTTCTTATGAATCCCCCCTTCATTTACAACAAAAAAGATTACCTGTGTTTTTTTGATACGAGGGACGTTTTAAGGGTAAATGATTATTTTTTTATTTGACTATACACAAATATTAAAAAATGTGTTTTAAACTGATCAACCACTCAAATATTTATTACAGTATTTTAACGAATACCTACATACATACTTACTAATAAACAAATACTTATATGCCTAAGGAAGGTATCTGAGGATGCCTATTTTCTAAGTATAACACGTTTTCAGTGGCATACATATTTATTTATTAGTATGTTATTTTTTAATATTATGTATTTTGACAAGGCGGCTTTGGAAATGCATTTGTCGATAAATTAAAACATATTTGACAGATAATTACCATTGAAAATAACAAAATTGAAGAAATAAAACTCAGTGGTAACTAACTGTCAAATATGTTTTAATTTATCGACAAATTATTTTCCAAAGCCGCCTTCTCAAAATACAAAGTATTAAAAAATAACATACTAATAAAGAAATATGTATGCCACAGAAAATGTGTTATACTTAGAAAATAGGCAATAGGCATCCTTCCTTAGGCATATACATATTTGTTTATTAGTAAGTATGTATGTAGGTATTCGTTAAAATACTTTAATAAATATTTGAGTGGTTTATCAGTTTAAAACACATTTTTTAATATTTGTGTATAGTCAAATAAAATAATCATTTACCCTTAAAACGTCCCTCGTATCAAAAAAACACAGGTAATCTTTTTTGTTGTAAATGAAGGGGGGATTGATAAGAAGAAAGTTAAAATAAAATAAGTCAGTGGTGTAACATAGTTTTCACAAAAAATATGATAGTAACATTTTGTACCGACGCCACTGGTTAAATTTACGAACGTGTTGTACTTTGAAAATAAGTATCCTTAGATGCTTATTAAATTCACTAAATTTCATTAAAAAAAATAACTCGTTAAGGAGTTATTTAAAAATTATTACTATTCCTTTCAACATTGAACACCCTGTATCTCCGTAACGAAGTCGCCAAGGACCACTGTTTATAAGAACTTTTCATGTTAAAATATTGCCAGCAATTACCTCCCGAAGTTTGTCAAAGCACTTTTGAATCACCCTGTATATCCATATTATCCAGGATGTCCGGAAAATACGTGCACAACGTTTGACGACAGACTCCTGACGTCAAAATAGGTCGATCTAAGTCGACTTAGTTATATCCAAAATTGTCTCGTTTAGCCGGTAGAGGGCGTCAAAAATTTGTAAAAATATTGGTTTTTCCTAAATTACGTGAAAACCTGCTAATCGATTTTAATGATTTTTAGTATGTAGACTAATACTATAAAATGACTGTAAATAAGTGGAAGTGTTATAAAAGTGATAGAATACGTCAACATTTCTCCTCATTTTTTATGTGAACGGCGATATGACAACCCAGATATTTTTGTAGAGTGACTGGATGTATTTGGAAGCTATTTTACCTCTTTAATATTTTTCGTTGAATGAGCTGTTTTACCAGAAGAAAATAACAACCTTATACAATAAGTTGTAAGTAATCACTAATAATACTAATATTAAAGTAAAATTCTTCGTTTTGTTTTTGCCTTTTCGTCCAGAATTTCTGCCACGGTAATATCAGTATCGTGGTTCGCATAAAGAACTGCCAAACCATTTAATCTGTCCTCTTCCGTGGTGCTACGCAGATATGTCTTTAAATATTTTAAATTTGAAAAGGACCTTTCAGATGTGGCGGTTGTAATAGGCAAAGTTAAAAAAATTTGTAAAAGCCTTTTTATATTAGTAGGAAATATATTGGCATCACATTCGGAATACACTTTGTCCAAATCTTCCTTCAGTTTTTGTTTTTGCATTTATTATACCACAGCTCAAGTTCAGCTATTAACATCGTTTTAATCGAAAACTCTTCAAGGAACTCATTCTTGTAGAAGCTGTGAAGTTTCAAAAAACATTTAAATTGACTATCAAAATCTTGATTCTCATATGAAAAGATGCATTCAAAATTTTGAAGGGTTTCTCGATGTTTTAAAAACCGATCCTCGAGATTTGCTACGAGGCCATCTAAAAACGGAATAAAAATTGTTATTTTAAAATACTCAGCAGCGGAATCGGTTTTTATAACCAATCTTTGTGTTTGTCTTGGCGGTAGTCTAGGTGTACTCTGATTTCAATATCGTATTCCGAAAGTAGATCTTGAGCTTCCTTAAAAATATTTTGAAAATTATCATCTGCCAGGCCTCTTATTTCTTTAACTTGATCTGTTACGTCATTAGCTAACTGTAATGCTTAAAAAAGGTTTAAATCGACTGTTTGTAGAATCTTGCTTAAAGGCAGTGTGTAGGCATATATTCTTTCTGTACACATTAGTGCGATCACAAATTTGGGACTTATATAATACTGGCCAGTAATCCAGATGCCTCAGTGGAAGTATTTAGGTTGGTCCATTCAGTCAGACGTAGTATAATTTCACTATTGATAACATGATTGATGTAAATTATGTGGCTGAATATAAAATATTAGTAAAAGGCGTGAAATGAAAAATTGGTTTGCAGTTAAACGAATAGGCTAAGTTTCTAAGCTCGTGGGGGGCTGCAGCGCAGCCCGGCAGCCCCCCCTCTGGTTGCGCCACTGGCTATAGTTGATAGAAACTAGGAACTAGTATTCACAACGTGTTGTGCTCTAAAATAGACATGACTTCAATAATATAGGAGTTTCGTTGCGTCGCAAGCGATCTCCAATGCGGCATATGTCTGAGATAAACTCAAATTCCTAGTAAACCCGGCTTTCGTTTTTAAAAATAGGTTGTCAGTTTTTAACAATTAACACTATTTCGTTCCGGCGTTTTGTAATATGCACCCAATATGGATTCCGTATACCTATTTATAAACTATGACCCATTATATTTTTATATCGGCTTCAGTAGTCGCTGATCCATTTCAATAACGAACATACCATATGTGTGGAACATTGGTTGCCTACTTAGATGGCGCAACAAAATAACCATAATCGAACCATTTCTTGAACGAGAAGCCGTGCATTCTGTCTGCATCAAGAGAATTATCTTTGTTTACAAACACTTCTCATATAAATCCCAACACCCAATTAATTCTCGGGCTTTCATAATGAACGTAAACGTGCAACAATTAAAACTCAAACAGTAATTCACCGCCTGGGTTAGGGAACGGTCGGATTCTTACGTAAAATAACTCGGCCAAATTTAGAAAGTTGCGCCAGCGATAACTTTTTTCTTTTAACGAAAAATCAACATGGCGCTGGAAAACAAGTGCAAGTGCTAATCGGATTATTTAAAAACAAAGGTTCAAATATCATGGATTATAAGAGACTTGAGTGATGGTTCAGTGTAAATATAGTATAGTTTCCGTCATATACTACTGTACTTCTAGCAGGTAGGTCTTTGACCTGTTTTTCACTCACAACTCTTAAAATATCACTGAAATGGGGCAAACATTTTTCTGTTTCAGATAGCAGAGAGTGCCAGTAAACAAAAGCCTGCCGTAATGGCAGATAGCCAGGGGCAAACAGTTGAGTATCAATGGGCCTACTCAATTATGGACTCGAGTCGAGTTTCAACATTCGTTATCTCAATGCTTCTTATTGTTTATGGAAGCTTTCGAAGCTTAAATATGGAGCAGGAAGCAAGAGAAAAGGCTCATGGATCTAACAATTGTCTACTAAACCCCTCACAGACTGTTCCAGTGGAAAATAATGTGCAAACTTTAGATACAATGCATGCACTGTGTCTGCCCCTAGGAGCTAGTATATCGCTTTTGGTGATGTTCTTTTTCTTCGACTCGATGCAGATGCTGTTTGCCATTTGTACTGCTAGTAAGTACCTACTTACTTTTTTTTATTTACTTAGTTTTAACCGTTTTATCAAGATATCACATAATTATTGAAATGTTAGGAATCTCCTGGAATCTTTGATTTTTATTGACTAATGGTGAATGTTTGAAGGATTTTGCTCACACATAAAAGTATGTTGACATAAACAACAGAACAATAAAATCAACTTTATACAGGGTGTCCCATGGAGAACAGTTTTGATCTATATATGGAAACCTTACATAGGGAAATTTTGAAAATTTGACAGTAGGCTAATGTTCAGGGGGGCAACCCGGATGCCGGAAGTAGGTGTCAACTTGCTTATTTTAAATGGAATACCCTATAGGTATTAGTACATTTTTGGACTCTACACAAGGTTATATGCAGATTTTGTATATATCATATGTCCTATATAGGTACCTACCTAAGTTTAAGAGTGTTTGACATACCTATATAAGTTTTTATGTCAAAAATTACATTATTTGCAGGCCCTAAAGTAATTATCAATTTTTCCTATTATAAAGAAACCTTAACCTTATTTAATTTGGGTTGGATTTCTTGTTAAAAAGTACCTGCTTTAATAGATTTTTTATAATATTATGATAACTATTAATACAGGGTGTTCAAACAATAAGATTAAAAAAAATATTGAAAATTTTATAGGTACCTGTCATTTTTAGGCAATCAGACATTTGCGCTTTGACATGTTGATATGACAATAAGAACTTTTTTTCGGAAATCTCCCTACCTGTAAGATTACTGAGTGAAAATCTGCCTGGCTTGACAGCTGTAATAGAAACAGTGACGTTTGTGTTATTATAAGGCGGAAATTAATCATTCATTTTGTACGCGTTATTATACAGGGTGTTCATTTGAAAACTTCCCACCTGGATTTTCCTGCTTTAAAATGAAAATGTGGAAAATCGTTCGGACCCGTCGATTTTTATTTCGAGGGGGACATCTTTTGCGTATATTGTCAATCTTGTTACTTCAAGCCCCTAGGAGGGAGGGGGGGTAAGATCTAAATCTTAAATGGATACCCCTATTTTATATAATTTTTTTGGATTCTGCATAAAATTCTGAATATTTTTTAATAAAAGCATTATTAGTCTATACTTAACAGTTTCCGAGATATTGACTCTTGAAAAATGACATTTTTGAACTTTGACAGCGTCTAGCTTTCTAACTGTACGTCTTAGAGCAAAACGGCTTACATGTCCCTATCTTCGATGTTTATTATCTTTCCAATAGTGTCAACTTCCGGTCAAACCGGAAGTACTATATTTCTTAGATCCGGTTTAACCGAAAGTTCACACTATTGGAAAGATAATAAAAATCGAAGATAGGGACTCCATAAGCCGTTTTGCTCTAAGACGTACAGTTAGAAAGCTAGACGCTGTCAAAGTTCAAAATGTAATTTTTCAAGAATACCTAAATATCTCGGAAACTTAAGTATAGACTAATAATGCTTTTATTAAAAAATGTTCAGAATTTTATGCAGAATCCAAAAAAATTATATAAAATAGGGGTATCCATTTAAGACTCAGATCTTACCCCCCCTCCCTCCTAGGGGCTTGAAGTAACAAGATTGACAATATACGCAAAAGATGTCCCCCTCGAAATAAAAATCGACGGGTCCGAGCGATTTTCCACATTTTCAATTTAAAGCAGGAAAATCGAGGTGGGAAGTTTTCAAATGAACACCCTGTATAATTTTTTTTAATACTTTTCCGAGTACTTTTTCCTTGTTTCTAGTAGTGTAAAATTATGGAATTTATAAAGAATAATATTTATTTTAGATTATTATTTAAACCTTGTTTTACTAGGGCACAGAGAAAGTAAAAATATTGCAATTTAAACTCCCTATGATTTACTAAAATACAGTGTTACAAGTAAAGTCCGCATCAAATGGGATTTTTTTTATTAATAGCTTTATGCAAAATTTGACTTTGGCATCAAGTTCTGCTTCGATCGAGACGAAAATTAAACAAAAAAATAGTAGTCACGTGATTCGCATTATCTCAAATTTTAATATTTTCCAAAAAATAATTCAAAAGTGGGCTTATTTCTGAAAATATCCAAGAAAGTTATTAGAAAAAGTTTTTTTAAAAGCTGTTTCTAGCCTACATGCAAAATTTCAGCTGCATAAGATAATTTTGATTTTTACCCATATTTTGTAAATTGAACCACCTTTGCAAAATAAGACTCAACGCAACCTACATAAAACTTCTTAGTTTTGACAATGCTTTATTTCAGATACATGTTCTTTAAAGTAGCGCTATATTAAATGTGTGTTTTGCTAGAAAATCAAAATTGGGCTATTAAAATTTGGTCGCATGTGATGCAAAGTTTATTTGTTCTTGACCCTGTATAAGGTAACTTCATAAAATAGTATTTTTAAAAACATAGTTTTTGTCTGAAAGTTAAAAAATAAAAAATAAAGTAAAGGGGTTTTAAATTAAATCGTTAAAAATAGATAATCTTTACGTTAAGTTAAACAAAAATTTATTTTCCACTTAATGAACACTTTACTGATAACACTGTGTTCTTTTTTGTCTTAATATTAAGGTGCATTACTTTCAGACACAAACTACGTTTTCAACAATACTTATTTTATAAAGTTACCTTATACAGGGTCAACAACAGATAAACTTTGCATCACATGCGACCAAATTTTAATAGCCCAATTTTGATTTTGTAAAAAAACACACATTTAATATAGCGCTACTTCGAAGAAAATGGATCTGAAATAAAGCCTTGTCAAAACTGAGTAGTTTTATGTAGGTTGCGTTAAGTCTTATTTTACAAAAGTGATGCAATTTACAAAATATAGGTAAAAAATCAAAATTATCTTATGCAGCTGAAATTTTGCATGTGGGCTAGAAACTGCATTTAAAAAAAGTTGTTCTAACTTTTTCGATATTTTCAGAAATAACCCCATCCCACTTTTGAATTATTTTTTGGAAAAAATTAAAATTTGACAGATAATGCGAATCACGTGACTACTATTTTTTTGGTTAATTTTCATCTCGATCGAAGCAGAACTTGATGCCAAAGTCAAATTTCGAATAAAGTTATTAATAAAAAAAATCCCATATGATGCGGACTTTACTGGTGACACTGTATAGTGCCTACCCCGGTGCCTACTATTGTTTTTACAACACAGGATTGTGTTATGTACCTTACATCGGTATGTCACCAATTTAATCAACATAATCATAATTGCTATGCGTTCATCTTCAGCGAGGCGCATTTTGGATGTAAGAACAAACATAAACCTTAGAAATAAGTTCTCTAGAACCAAAAAGTGTCAAGGCTCTCCAATTTTCCGAAGCATCCAGGTGTATAATGAAATACCGAAAGTCATCATTAGTAAAGCAGCCAAAAAGACTTATGTAAATTTTAAAAATTATATTAAAACTAAAGACCCTCCAAAGAATTAACATAATTATGTTTTATTATGTGTACTATCTAAATTTTAGCGACTGTTACCTATGAAAGATTTTTATTTTGATTGTAAGTGTAGGCCTCGGTGCCAGTATCTCTGTACTGATTTGAGGTCATAAATAAATAAATAAAAAAAAAAAATAAAAAAAAAAATCAGCAGAACTAAATTCAAATTTGATTAATATACACTGATATTTTTTAAGTTGTCAAACTTAAATAGCAAATTGTCATTGTCAATGCAACCCTCTATCTCTGAAAGTTACCGAGGACCGAAAATTTAACTTCTTGTTAAAAAAATTGTAAAAGTTTACCTTCAATTTATTTTCACGTGTAAATTGGGGAAAGATTTCTGGGATTTTTAGTGGCTGCCAACCTATCAGATTTTAAGGTTAGACAATCGTATTTAATATTTTGTTTTCAAAATCTGTTTTTAAAAATTATTCCTCGTCGTGTTTTAAGTTCGAAAAGCAAGAGAACACGTGAATTAAACTTACCTTGTCAATTGATTTGATTTGATTTGATATGGGGACGATGTATCTAACCAAATCTAGGTTAAAATTTTGTCAAATTCAGATTATGACATGATATGCCAAACTAATGTGTAATAAAGTAGACAAATACAAATTTATTTTTGTTGTTTACAAAATTAACTTATGTTCCATAAGATCTTCCCACTTCTTGGGACAGGCGTCTTATACAATTTGTTAGCGTATTTTGCATTATTTCACGAACGTTTGCAACAAGTTCTTCTGTTCTTGCAGATGGTCTTCCTGCTCCTTTTTTGTGTTGTATAGAACCTGTTTCCCTAAACACAGCCACGGTTCTTTTCAGGCAATGATAAAAATCCCCAGCAATAAAAGCAACGTTAGAAAAATGTTCGTGAAAATCGTCCATGTACAAACCCGGATTGTATTGCCACTCACCATTTACTCTGACCCCGTTTCGAAAATACGCTTCAACCATGAATGTTTTGTGCTGTTCCGTGAAGCCTACTGTGTGAATTGTTCAAGAAATTGGAAAAATTAGCGATGAATCAAATTACTTGTAACAACAGTCAAATGACGGAATAACTGATTGATTATTAATTCAGGTAGTTACTGACACCCAACAGGTATTAAGCTCTACGGCTAAGCATTACGTCAAATGCAAGGACCTCTTTGATGCAAATAATTTTTGCTCACACGGTACAACATTTTCATTGTTTATAGCACAAACACAATTTACTTAACTACACAATACACTATACAGAAAAACTAGAAATCCGAAATATTAAACACCCACAATCAACAATAACCGAGTTCCTTTTAGTTGCTTTTAAATAGAAACGGCTAAGTTGTAGTGATGCCGCCGAGATGAGAAATTCTCGTGTCTCGTCTCGTCTCGACGAGACGAGACGAGACGAGACGAGACGAGACGAGACGAGACGAGACGAGACGAGACGAGAGTGAAATTTTTTTCTCGAGAGAAGTCACGAGACGAGACGAGAGAAGACCGTTTCTCGTCGAGAAATTTCTCGTTTTTTCTCGTTTGCTAGAACACTGCATTTTAGGTATCTCCTAATATATAGACAGAAAAATATTGTGTTTAACGTTCTTACTCTATCGTATTGTGAAGGCATTTACCTTAAAACAGATATTCAAGAGAACAGAATCAAATTGTCTAGCCTCTTTCTTCTGTCTACGGTTAGTAGTTGACATTTTTAAATAATTAACCGATTTCGAATTCGATTGAAAACACAATTTCGAAAAGGACCCCAGTCAAATTTCATTCACAAGGCGAAAGGCGATAGATTTTGACTAAATTTAACAATTTTGTATCAAAAATTCTAAATTCGCCAAAAACTTCTCACACAAAAATCATTAATAAAAGTGTGAATTTCATTTCATATCTCTCTTACCAGTTTTAATATTTGACATTACTTTCACAACACCCTGTATATCAACCGAAACTTTATTAGGAAATCACAGATAAAGACAACGGAGGGCCATGAAACTAGTGTTATTGAAACAATAGCATTAAGTTAACAGTCTCAATTATGACATTAGTAAATAAATTAAAAATAAAAAGTCTACTATAATAGGTAAAGTGACATTCAGTACGAATGATTCAAGTGTATGCCTTATTTTGCCTCATTTTATTACACAGGTCTCAGACATAAATTTGGCTATTGAAAATAATTATTAAGTGCGGTAAATGGTACTTTTCCGCACGAGGTGGCAGTTGCACGAACGGCTCGAAGCAAGTCCGGGCATGCCACTAAGTGAGTGTGGAAACGAAACTTTTCGCACATGTTACTTACAATATTTTTCCTAATTGCGTAAAATTAAGCTTTCGTAATAAATTTTTGTATTTTTTGGGTAAAAGGAGCAAAAAACTAGACTGGGTACATATCGCTAATCGTCAGCCGAGAGTGCATCTATTATTAGTACTAAAAATTTGTATTTAAAAAGTATTTTTCTTAGTTTCTTTTTTCTATGTTTTCTATTGCTTTTTTTACCTCACCTTCCTGCGGAACGTGAAGGGGAAACATATCGCCAAATTGTCATTATAACAACTGACAAAAACTAAAAAATAAAAATAACAGGTGCAAAATTTCCGTTTTCTTGTATAGATAGGTAGTTTTTGAAGACGGCATCGTATAGTGCTCGATGTCCCGTTTCCAATGCCGTCTCGCTCGATTCGCTACGACTTTTCGTTACGGAAATATATGATATTTAATATTATGATATTGACATTGAACCTGTCAGCACCGATTCTTTAAAATCGCACAGCAAAGGGTGTAATGTGAGATATATTTTCCAAGTTTGTCCTTTAAAAATATTTATTCAATCAATTTAAACATAAGGAAAAGAAACTATTCTTACATTGATAGCTGATAAATTAGTGAAAATGTTATTGTGCCGAACCCTTCGGGCACGGCACTGTTCGAGTTGGTTTATTTAATTTCATACTTTTGACAAAACCATTTGTTAGCAACCTTTAATTGTTATTGGTAAAGCATTTCAATTCGCGATAAAAAATAAATTTAGTTTCTTCACAATCCCAGTTCGTTTATTTCGTACCGAGGATTGTCACTGTAAAAATCCTAAATTTAAAAAACTTTCAATAGGTACCTAAATAACGAAATATTAAAAAAATAAAAAGACGGGCCTGGAATTGAACCCGGTATCATCGCGACCACAAGTCGTAACCTATTATACAGGGTGTTACAAATTCGAGGCTAAGTACAGGGATCTCCGAAACTACGAGAGATACAAAGTCGGTTAAATGGGGGCAAAGTTCCGCAATATGGAGCTCAAGAAAATGCCGCTATAAAAATTTCAAAGTTCCGACTACCTTCGGAGATATCCGAAAATAAACGAAAATTAGCAAATTCGTTTTTATTTTTTCCTGATTACATTTGTTGAAATAATTTCAAACAAATGTCACATATCCATTGCCACTTTTTCTCCTCTACAAGATGACATAATTAGTTTTTAATTCCGACGTTTCGTTGGCGGGCCACCATCATCAACTTCATTTTTTTAAATACGGACCTGGAATTTAAATTGCGTATTTTTGATCCTCATACCTCTGAAACCTAATATTTGATGTCTTCTAAATGTCATGCAGACGTTTCGTGTCCCAAAAATGCATCAGCAAGGTTTTTGGATTTAAAAAAATTCTACCCTAGTGAAAGTCAGAACAAAAACAAATTCCTATTAGACAAACTTACTTTAATACGGGATTAACGAAATTACAAATATTGCTGAGGTGTATTCATACACTGACTGAATAATTTTGGCGTTGAACCATATTTATCTTTTACCATTATTAAATTCCAACCTTTGAAACAGCAAGTATGTGTAAAATAAATAAGAGTGCCATGAAAAATTAAAAACTAATGACATTTGGGGCACTGCGGTGATAACGTTTGTGGGTTTTTTATTTTAATGCCACAAAATGCCATTCTCCAACCAAGAAAAAAGTGATATGCTTCGCATTTACTTTTTATGCCAAAGAAATTGTTATAGATCCACTCAGATGTATTTTGAGCAATATCCGGAAAAACCTCAACCACACTACACATACTTTAAAAGGTTGGAGTTTAATTTGAAGGAATATGGGTCATTTATAAAACCACGAAAGAAATATGGTAATAAATTCGAAAATGGGGAAATTGATACAGTTCTAAACCAGGTTAGTATTTTTTATAAATTATGATAATATATGCTTTTTAATAAATGCTGTCTATTGTATCTACAGGTAAACCAAAACCCTTCTGTGTCCACCAGACAAATTAAGTCGGAAGCAAACTTGCACTCTTTACACCATGTTAAATGTTGGCGAATATTAAAATCAAATGACTTCAAGCCCTTCAAAATTCATATTTCTCAAACATTACATCCTGGAGATGCCGAGAGAAGAGTTACTTTTTGCCAATGGATGAGAGATCAGGCTACAATAATTCCGAATTTTTTAAATCGCATTATCTGGACGGACGAGTCAAAATTCACAAATTGTGGTTTATTTAATAGAAATAACGAACATGTTTGGGCTGTAGAGAACCCAAGAGAAAATAGAGAACTTCGTCCTCAAATCAGGTTTTCCATTAATGTTTGGGCAGGATTGTGTGGGGACAAAATCTTGGGTCCATTTTTATATGACCATAATTTAAACGCAGATATGTATCTTAATTTTTTAAATAACCAATTTGAAGATTTTTTAATGGATGTCCCGTTGGCAACCCTTCCACATCTCTGGTTTCAACATGACGGTGCACCTCCCCATAATGGTCGATATGTGTGTGCATATTTACATCGAAATTTCCCAGAAAAGTGGATAGGAAACCGAGGTGTGGTAGAGTGGCCAGCGAGATCGCCCGATCTGACACCCCTAGATTTTTTTCTATGGGGTGCAATAAAAAATAAAGTATATAAAAATGGGCCTGTTGAAAACTTGGCGGAGTTACGTCAAAAAATTTTAACTTCATGCCGATCTTTACGCAAAAGATCAATTTTAAGGGCAGTAAGAAAAGTAAATACCAAAGCATTAAAGTGTTTAAACGTAAACGGCAATCTGTTCGAACATTTGAGATAAGTTTGAAGGATATTCTCACCTTTTCTTAATTTTGTTATGATATTACCAGTGCGTTAATCCTGTTTTAATGTGGTTATTTAAGTAAGTTTATCTAATATGAATTTGTTTTTGTTCTGTTTCCTTTACCCATAATTTATTACATTTATTATTATTAAATAAGTGTTTTAAAGACAAAAATATTTTAATTTTCTCTTATACACCTCATCTGCTCAATTTCAAATGAATACTGGTATTTTCACTAGGGTAGAATTTTTTTTTAAATCCAAAAACCTTGCTGATGCATTTTTGGGACACGAAACGTCTGCATGACATTTAGAAGACATCAAATATTAGGTTTCAGAGGTATGAGGATCAAAAATACGCAATTTAAATTCCAGGTCCGTATTTAAAAAAATGAAGTTGATGATGGTGGCCCGCCAACGAAACGTCGGAATTAAAAACTAATTATGTCATCTTGTAGAGGAGAAAAAGTGGCAATGGATATGTGACATTTGTTTGAAATTATTTCAACAAATGTAATCAGGAAAAAATAAAAACGAATTTGCTAATTTTCGTTTATTTTCGGATATCTCCGAAGGTAGTCGGAACTTTGAAATTTTTATAGCGGCATTTTCTTGAGCTCCATATTGCGGAACTTTGCCCCCATTTAACCGACTTTGTATCTCTCGTAGTTTCGGAGATCCCTGTACTTAGCCTCGAATTTGTAACACCCTGTATACCTACCTACCACTAGGCCCGACCACTTTGAAAATAAATTATAATATAGAATATTTATATTGCCGTATTAAAAATGAAAAAAATACGATTTATTTAAGCTTGACGAGCTCTTTCCGCTAAGGTACATTACATTTCAATCAAAAGTTGTTTTCCGTACGAAAAACAATGAAAACCGTAAAAGAATTAAATAGTAATTCTTACTTTTTTATAATTTGCACCCTTTACATTACAGGTAGGTATAGAACAATATATTTGAAAAAAGTAGTATTTGAGATGACCTAAACGAATCTCCAAACCAAAAGTGTGTCAGACGCACCCAATTCGATTTATTAACTATCCAACATAACCCTACATTGATTTTAAAAAAATTAAAAAATTGACTTCCCAACTTCCGATCATGTTTGCAAACAACAGTGTTTTGTAGCCCAACGTCGTCTACACGCCAATAAAGTTTAACTCCATTAAAATTCTTTTTGGCACCTGTATCGCGCCACAACGAAATAAAAACATATTTTTCAACTTTCACTTTAATAACTTTTTTCCGGTACACCCTGTATATTGGAAATTGTTCCCAGAACGTGCCCCTACTATTCCTTTCTACGTCCAGAAAATTTTAATCGTTTTGCTCTAACCGTTTCCGAGAAAAAAATTCGCGAATATCTAAATGTGGAACAGCCTCCCACCACGTGGCGACGGATTATCAATGTCGGAACGCCATCTTTAAAATCGAGATTACAACTATTTCTGAAACATTTTGGGCAAATATTTTGGTCAATAAAATTAGAAGAAGGTTCAAGGTAGATATTCCACCCGATTTAAAATCTGGAAATGTTCTTATTATTCTAGCAAGTCACGCTAAAAACAACCATTTTTCGCCATTTTTGACAGCCGGATTTTTAGAATTAATTTAGATATATCAATATCAAGGCACTCTTAGTCAAAAGTGAATGGTGTTAGAATTCGTAAAGATTGCCTGTTTCCGCACCCAAAAAAGCGACTTTTCTCAATTTTGCGAATATATTTTAATAATTTTGGATATGTAGAGGTGTTGAGAAGTAATCAGCGCATTTTTTGAGAAAAAAATAAAACGGGTTTGTTAAAAATTGAATAAGCTACAGTCGATATAGTAAAAAAAAAGCTGCCGTTTTTTCCGTATTAAAGATAAATAAACGAAAAAATATATTTTAAATACAATTTGACAAGCTCTATCCGCTATAGTTTACAACGTTTCGATCAAAAGTCGTTTTCAGTACGAAAAAAAATAAAAACCGTGAAAAAATCAGGCCTAACTTTATGATTTCCACTTTCTTACAATTTTCGGCAATTTCCATTCCAGTTAGGTATAGAACGATATATTGGAAAAAGGTAGATTTTGAGATGGCCTAACCGATTATCCAAACCGAATGTCGATTGGATGCACCCAATTCGACTTATTAGCGATCCAAGAGGTACCATTTTCGACCAAATTTTGACTTTGAAAAAATCAAAAAAATTACTTCCAAACTTTCGATCGCGCTCACAAACAATAGGGTTCTGTAGCCCACGGTCGTCTACGCGTCGAAAAAGTTTAAATCAAAAAAACTAATTTTTGTGGCCTGTATCGTGTGCCAACGAGATCCCGATATTTCTCGACTTTGACGTTTAATAACTTTTTTCCGGCACACCCTGTATATTCGAAATTTTCACACAACGTACCCCCACTATTCCTCTCTAAACTAAAAAAGTTTCAATCGTCCCACTCTAACCGTTTCCGAGAAAAAAAATCGCAAATATGAAAATGTCGAAACTGACGGCGGCGGCGGCGACAACATACGCACATTATTTTCACCGAAGCGCCGTATAACATATCGCGGTTTAGCGCGATATGTAACTAGACTGGGTACATATCGCTAATCGTCAGCCGAGAGTGCATCTAATATTAGTACTAAAAAGATTTACAAAAATTTACAATAAAAAAATTATTTTCTTTTCTTTTTTTTTATTTACTATTGCTTTTTTTGCCTCACCTACCTGCGGAACGTGAAGGGAAAACATATCGCCAAATTGTCATTATAACAACTGACTCAAACTACACAATGGTGCAAAATTTCCGTTTTCTCGTATAGGTAGGTAGTTTTCTGAGACGGCGCCGTATAGGTGCTCTTTAAACTCGCACACCTTTGTGCAATGTGGGATATACTTTCCATATTTGCTCTATAAACATATGTAAGTATTCAATCGATTAAAACATAAGCAAAAAATTATTCTTACATGGAAGCTATCAATTATCAGCTAATAAATTTGTAGAAATATTATTGTGCCGAGCCCTTCGGGCTTGTTTTTTTTTAGCTTTTTCGTAGCGAGGGTTATAGCTGTAAGAATTCGAAATTAAAAAATTTTCAGGTATCTAAATAAGAATGTTTTATACGATAGCTGTCAAATTTTGACAGGTAGGAGTCAGTTTTTTTTTATCCTTTTCGTAGCGAGGGTTATCGCTGTAAAAATCCTAAAGTGAAAAATTTTTCAGATCCTAAATAACAAAGTTCTATACGACAGCTGTCATTTTGACAGGTAAATGTCAATTTTTTTAAAGCTTTTCTTGTATCTAGGATTAAAGCTGTAAGAATCCAAAATTTAAAAAAAATTCAGTAGTTAAATAACAAAGTTCTATACGACAGCTGTCAAATTTTGACAGGTAATTTAAAATTTTTTTTTTAGATTTTTCGTAGCGAGATTTATAGCTGTAAGAATCCTAGATGAAAAATTTTTCAGTTCCTAAATAACAAAGTTATATGCGACAGCTGTCATTTTGACAGGTAAATTGCAAGTTTTTTTTAAGCTTTTCTTGTATCTAGGATTATAGCTGTAAGAATTCGAAATTTAAAAAAAATTCAGTACCTAAATAACAAAGTTCTATACGACAGCTGTCAGATTTTGACAGGTAAGTGTCAATTTTTTTTTTGGTTTTTCGTAGCGACGGTTATAGCTGTAACAATCCCAAATTTAAAAAAAATTCAGTACCTAGATAACAAAGTTTTATACGATACCTGTCAGATTTTGACAGGTAAGTGTCAATTTATTTTAACTTTTTTCGTAGCGAGGGTTAAAGCTGTAATAAAACTAAATTAAAAAAATTTTCAGTATCAAAATAACAAAGTTCTATACGACAGCTGTCAAATTATATATACTTAAATAGTAATTCGTATTTTTTATAATTTGCTACCATTTCTATGCTGTTTAGGTATAGAACAATATATTTGAAAAAAGTAGTATTTGAGATGACCTAAACGAATATCCAAACCAAAATTTCGAACGCACCCAATTCGATTTATTAACGATCCAATATGACCCTACATTGATTTTAAAAAAATCAAAAAAATTACTTCCCAACTTTCGATCGCGTTCGCAAACAACAGTGTTTTGTAGCCCAACGTCGTCTACATGTCGAAAAAGTTTAAATCGATTAAAATGATTTTTGCCACCTGTATCGCCCTACAACGAAAAAAAAACATATTTTTTAACTTTGACTTGTTCCCAGGACGTGCCCCGACTATTCCTCTCTACGTCCAGAAAGTTTGAATCGTTTTGCTCTAACCGTTTCCGAAAAAAAAATTCGCGAATATCGAAATGTCGAATAACCTTCTACCACGTGGCGACGGATTATCAATGTCGAAACGCCATCTTTAAAATCGAGATTACAACCATTTCTGAAACATTTTGGGCAAATATTTTGGTCAGTAAAATTAGCAGAAGGTTCAAGGTAGATATTCCACCCGATTTAAAATCTGGAAATGTTCTTATTATTCTAGCAAGTCACGCTGAAAACACCCATTTTTCGCCATTTTTGACAGCCGGATTTTTAGAATTAATAATTAATTTAGATACATCAATATCAAGGCACTCTTAGTCAAAAGTGAATGGTGTTAGAATTTGTAAAGATTGCCTGTTTCCGCACCTAAAAAAGCGACTTTTCTCAATTTTGCGAATATATTTTAATGATTTTGAATATGTAGAGGTGTTGCGAAGTAATCAGCGCATTTTTTGAGAAAAAAATAAAACGGTTTTGTTAAAAATTGAATAAGCTACAGTCGATATAGTAAAAAAAAAGCTGCCGTTTTTTCCATATTAAAGATAAAGAAACGAAAAAATATCTCTTAAATACAATTTGACGAGCTCTATCCGCTAAAGTTTACAACGTTTCGATCAAAAGTCGTTTTCAGTACGAAAAAAAATAAAAACCGTGAAAAAATCAGGCCTAACTTTATGATTTCCACTTTCTTACAATTTTCGGCAATTTCCATTCCAGTTAGGTATAGAACGATATATTGGAAAAAGGTAGATTTTGAGATGGCCTAACCGATTATCCAAACCGAATGTGGATTGGATGCACCCAATTCGACTTATTAGCGATCCAAGAGGTACCATTTTCGACCAAATTTTGACTTTGAAAAAATCAAAAAAATTACTTCCAAACTTTCGATCGTCCTCAGAAACAATAGGCTTCTGTAACTCGCGGTCCTCTACACGTCCGTAAAGTTTCAATCGATCAAGTTCATTCCTGGGACCACGGTGTGGGCCGCGTGAAACCCGACTTTTTTCGACTTTGACGTTTAATAACTTTTTTCCGGCACACCCTGTATATTCGAAATTTTCACACAACGTACCCCCACTATTCCTCTCTAAACCCAAAACGTTTCAATCGTCCCACTTTAGCAGTTTCCGAGAAAAAAATCGCAAATGTGAAAATAGCAAAAGCCATGACGACGACGACGACGACAACATACATACATTATTTTTACCGAAGCGCCGTATAACATATCGCGGTGTAGCGCGATATGTAATAAAGTGAATTTTTAAATTTTGATATGTCAAATAGAGCATTTTCGGAAATACTTCTTTAAGTTCTTTCTCATGCACTTTCTATTAATGTAATAAAAAAATTAAGGTTTTTCCCCGGATGACTTTCTGGGCTGATCCCTTTATTTAGTCGAATATTTTCCAAACTATTGCAGTTAATTATGCCCCGAATTATGCCAAAAAATAAATAATAAAAGAAGGGTAGTTCCATTATGAATCAATTATTATTATTATATAAATCGTTCTCTATTCTGTATCTTTTACCACCCCGTATATTTTGGACTGAAAATACCTCGGTGCCAAGCCTATTACATTTTGTGAATTATGTCTTATGGCCGCTTGCAATATTTTGTTGATCTAAGAAAAATAGTTTCTAAGTCACATGACTAACAAACCGACTTATATTAAACCCTTCTGCGAGACGACCAGATACTTTTAAATGTTTACCCCCTTTAAGATTCGTATAAAAAAATATTTTTTATGATTCCCTACTCACGAGAAAAAACGAGACGAGACGAGACGAGACCAGACGAGACGAGACGAGACGAGACAATGGCACTCTCGAGCGAGAAAAACGCGTTTCTCGCCGAGACGAGATAAAAAAAAATTCTCGCCTCACGAGACGAGACGAGAATGGGCCAATTCTCGTCTCGTCTCGTCTTGCGGCATCACTACTAAGTTGAGCGTTCCTTTTAAAAATTTAACTCGGCTCGCAGCAAAGATGTTTTCTCCTTCCTTGCCGCGGTTACTTATGCCCATCTATATTTGTCATACGATTATACTTATATGATTTGTTTGCGAAGCGTTCCTTTAACAACTTAGCTAAGCAAATATTTTTACATAGCTATGCTGTTTAAAAGAAGAAAAAGGAAAGTACCTAATAGCAAAGAGTACAAGAAATCGACAGAGATAACGTACCTAACAACAAAAATGGCGCCGAGCCGGTTCTAGAGTATACAGTCTCTTTCAATAAAAACTCTCAGGCCAATTATTTCGAAAACTGAAAGCGACATGTAAATTCTGTAAACGCCAGTTTTTAGCCTCTATGTTTGGCCTCTCAACTGTGTAAAAAATGTGTTTTAATAATACAAGATGTAGGTGTAAAATAACCTATAGGACCTATCTTCAACTGTTTCGGAAATATTAAGTGTTTTCAGATTTATTGCAAAAATTAACAACACACTCAAAAACTAATAAGTACTGTTTATTTCTTGATAATGTAAAAAACAAAAAAACATTAATGTAGGAGATGATGAATATGCTCGCCCCGAACGTCCTAATCTTAAATAGAAATTTCTTCTAGTGTTCCTGAACATCTCAGGCGTGACCGAACTAATCGCAAGCGTTATTCGTCTTCTTAAGTCAGCTAAGTCGAGAGGTTTAGTTTGTATACAATATTTTTGACATAATCCCATAAGAAGAAGTCTAATGGCGTCAGATCAGTGGATCGTGCTGGCCATTCCATCATCCACGC
The DNA here is from genome assembly GCA_963969555.1 of Polydrusus pterygomalis. Classification (NCBI taxonomy): domain Eukaryota; kingdom Metazoa; phylum Arthropoda; class Insecta; order Coleoptera; family Curculionidae; genus Polydrusus; species Polydrusus pterygomalis. The sequence goes on along the minus strand of OZ018385.1, from coordinate 17,526,551 downwards.
CTCCCTATAAGTCCCTATCCACCGATTTGGAAATACTCGGTTGATGTACTGCCGGACATTGATTTCGTAATTAGGCGGTGCTCCATCTTGCTGAAACCATATCTTATTTGCTGGAAGTTGTGGGTTTGCTGGATCAGGATATAAGTTTGTCAAAGTTGGCAAGACATTATTTTGGAGCAGTGCTATATAATTATCGCCATTTAAATTGCCATTGATGAAAAAGGGACCTATAATATGATCTCCAACTATTCCTGCCCAAACATTAACCTTTTCAGGTATATGCGTACCTATGTTCTTCTCTAATCCAGTGAGGATTTTCCCTAGACCAATAGCGGCAATTCTGACGATTAGCATGACCCTGAAGTGTAAAGGTGCACTCATCAAAAAACAAAACATGTTCTAATTGGTGTTGTCTAACATTGCCATCATTTGTTCACAGAAATACGTTCCCCTATCAAAATCGTCTTCCATGAACTCATGAGTAGGTATCATTTTATTTTCTTGTAATGTTCGAATAATCGATGAATGGCTAATATCGAACACTGGGGCTGTTTTTCGACTAGAAGTATGTGGGTTTTCCTCAAACTCAAGCATAATATCTAATTTGGTATCATCACTTATTGCGTTGGCAGCTACTTTTTTTTATCTGCTTTACATGTCCAAGCTGGCGAAGCTGCATTTCTATTTTACTAATTTTCCCTTGGCAAATTTCTCATGAAATAAGTGAGCAACTTCCATTTGTGTCCGTGTTTTATCTCCATAACCATTAATCTGTAGAATTGTTATTTTGTGCATTTCTGTTATAATTTATCCAATGTCAGTGTGATGACATTCCAATCATTCCATACGGCGGTAAACGTCGGTCTCTTTGAGACTGGTTACCGCCGTATTGAATGTCATCACACTGACTTTGGAATAACAATAAATAACCCATTTTTGTGATATGCAGTTAACGAAATTTGAACGACTATAACACTGACAACTACTGTCATGCAGACAGACAACAATTTGCTAAGCTTAGGAGTTTTAAACAAAAGTAAACAAAACTATTTAAGTATACCTTTTTTTTTAATTTCATATCAGTAAAAAGAAACACTGAAATGCAATAAATCTGAAAACACTTAATATTTCCGAAACAGTTAAAGCTAGGTATAAGATATTGTACCGGGTGAACAACTAAGAATGGTCGTCGGGTATATCTCAGAAACTACTAAACGTAGAAACTTGGGATAAAAAAAATTATAATTAAAGCGGTCATGACACAATTCTGGAAATAATTTTTAAGTTCCGCATTTTGCCGCAAGAGGGCGTAATTGAAAAGTAAATTTTAAAATTTTACATAACTCCGAAAATTCCACATTAAGGTATATGTTTGATAACACCATTTTAAAGCTTGGATAATTATGCATCATTTTTGTCTTATGCTCATTGGCGTACTTTCACTTGATAAGAGTGGGAGAAGCTATTGAAAGTTTAAACATTAAAATCGCTGTAACTTCTAAACGACTTTATCGATTTTACTAAATTTAAGCTTGTTTGGAAGAGAAAGGTAAGTACCTTTAATTGTCTTATCCAATGGTACACAATAGTTTCAAATAAAATTGCTAGAGGGCGAAATTTGTATTAAAAATTAATTTTTTGGCAATAACTCTAAAACGAACAAAGATATCGAGCTGCGGTTTTAATATTTTCTCTAGAAAATTTCATCTTCTTTTCGATTATGGTATCATAATTATACCGTATGATGTGAATTTTCGGGATAAAATAAAAAAACTATTATTATTACAAATTGCGCCCTCTAGCAATTTTATTGAGAACTATTATGGACAACTAAATACGACTGGTGAAAGCGCATATATTTCTCTTCCAAACAGTCTTTAGTTTGCTGAAATCGGATAAGTCGTTTAGAAGTTACAGCGATTTAAATGTTTACATTTTGAACAGCTTCCCCCATTCTTATTAAAGTCGGTATGCTAATGAGCATAAGACAAAAATGATGCATAATTATCCAAGCTTTAAAATGGTGTTATCAAACATATACCTTAATGTGGAATTTTCGGAAATATGTAAAATTTTAAAATTTACTTTTCAATTACGCCCTCTTGCGGCAAAATGCGGAACTTAAAAATTATTTCCAGAATTTTCTCATGACCGCTTTAATCATATTTTTTTTTATCCCAAGTTTCTACGTTTAGTAGTTTCCGAGATATACCCGACGACCATTCTTAGTTGTTCACCCGGTACATAAAATATATCTAAAATTTTCTGAAGAATCCAAAAATTGAATAAGTAATATACAAGGTGTTGCATTTAAAATAAGAAAGTTGGTATTGGCTACTGTTACACGACACACCCTGTATAAAAAGTTTTTAAGAAAAAAAATGCGCAACTAGAAGTACCAATCGACGTGTCCGAGCGTTTTTTCGGACACGTCCCCATCTATTTATTATCGAATTTATTCCATTTGGCTGATACACACCGCACACACTTTGGCTTTCATTTTCTAATAATTTCCTCCTAATCACCACCAACCAAACAAGAAGAACAATGTCCTCGTTTACTCTTCTTTTGTTCGATAAACATTGATACCACTTTTATTCACTCTAATTGATTGAAAATCGGTACTTTCACCAAAATAATTACAGTTGCATTGAAGTCGCCAAAAATGTTATTAACATTCTTTAATTTTTTTGTCCTTAAAATATAAACTTTTAACTTTCATTTATTCAGTAGCATTGTGGTCCGGTGACCTAATTTTTTTAAATTAGAGGTAGGAAGCGAATTAAGGATATGCTGAAACCTCAGATAGTTTCTAGGCTAAACCTTTTTATGTTTTGCGACCTATCTAATATCAGCTATAAACGGCGAGCTTCCGCTGGAACTAAGAAAACTATTTATTCAGATCTAGGGCTAGTGAGGCTTCCCACATTTATTAGTATTGAAAATACTACTGGGTGCGTATATACGGGTATATTTCATGAAAAATGAACGCGACATGCGACATGCACATAAATAACACGGCGGTGAAGTCTAAACAAACATCCGAGCAGCACAGGATCGATGACATCATCTGCTGAGTATTAATATTGTTTTGTTTTGTTTTGGGTTTCGGCATTTATTATTATATTTGTTGATATTAAGATAATATGGCCGGGAGAGAGAACAGCAGAAGTCTGAGAACAGTTACTAGATAGTTATTAATGATACTAGTTCGATGAACACTATAATGAAACGCGTGCAACGTTAAACCACGAGGCGTCAGCCGAGTGGTTTAATTGCACAAGTTTCATTAACAAAGTTCATATCGAACGTGTATCATTCAAAATGTAATCTACGACAGTGCAAATAGATTTTATTCGTCTAAATTTCATTGATATATCAGATAACGTTTTCGTAATTTTTAAAATTTTCAGGTGTCCATATTAGTCGATATCATGGTAACCGCATTTTTGATTGTTTCAATTTCGATAAAATTGGAAAAAAATAAACAGTGAATGTCGCTGAAACAAAGCGAAATAGCGCGGCGGTCTTGGCGTATTACACAGAAAGTCGGGGGAGAATGGATATACCAATCCAAAACATTTCATAGCCGACTTAAGATTTAGACATTTCATGAACAAAGAGTACAAGGACCAACAGGTAAATGGCTGTGTATAGCTAAAGAAATAATTTTGTCGCTATTTTTGAAAAGGTGGTTTTGAGCTCTCTTCAATATGTACTAATATACAGATTATCCTATATTTTTATTTTAACAAAACAGTAAAATTTACACATTTCTAAGTATAATTTACACATTTCTAAGTATAATAATTTAATTATTATTTCAAACTAAATCGGAGCATCCATGCCGTCATAATAATGCGTGATAGCGGCACGTTACATACTCACAGATAGGAGTAATCTGTGCTGTGACATAATGGTTTCCTTCTCGCCATTGTATGTGGTAGGTATTTTCAATACGCCTATGATACTTGCGTAAGATGCAAGATCTGTGAATTTTTAATTTTGGGATTAATATTTCGTTTTGAAAATTCACTTAAGAGTTGAAAAGTAGTAACCTATTTTGATGAAAATTACATAAATTTATTTTCAACCAATTAGAAGGTTCCTTTTTGTTTGCGTTGCTTATAGCAACGGGAGATTATCGCGATAATTTTGTTAGTTCCTATTAACTTAAAATGAAATTAATAAGTGATAATTTTTCTGTAAAAAATGAAGTGCTTTATATCTATTGGCAAAAGTCACTCAGAATATGGGGGACGCCATTTCATTTCAGGTTTTTGTGATAGTTATTGTAAAAACTTTATTTGAAATATAGCAATTTTTGAATTTGAATTTGAATTTAGAATAAAATCAAAATACATTTTGTTGCTAACTTATAATTGTTATTGATACTAACCAATTTGCTTTACATATCAAACACTGGGGCTAAAAGAGACACATCAAAAATTTAAACTCATCGTATCATATGTAATATCAGATGTTATGGTTAAAAACGAATAATTAATGTTTTTAATATTCCTGAAATTTTAGTAATAAACCTTAGTTACTAACAAGTAAAATCAACTTCTATTGTAAAAATATAGTTCGTAATATTTAATTAAACTCATCGGAAATATGTTTTTTTAAGTTTCATTTGAAACTATGTAGACATGTAATATCAGATGTTAAGGTTGAAAACGAATAAGTAATTAATGTTTTTAATATTCCTGAAATTTTAGTAATAAACCTTAGTTACTAACAAGTAAAATTAACCTATATTGTAAAAATATAGTGCGTCATATTTAACTAAACTTATCGGAAATATGTTTTTTTTAAGTTTCATTTGAAACTATGTAGACATGTAATATCAGATGTTATGGTTGAAAACGAATAATTAATGTTTTTAATGTTCCTGAAATTTTAGTAATAAATCTTAGTTACTAACAAGTAAAATCAACTTCTATTGTAAAAATATAGTGCGTCATATTTAACTAAACTCATCGGAAATATGTTTTTAAAGTTTTATTTGAATTTAAAACTATAAAGACATTGGATTTCAGACAACAAAATTGTTATTTAATGTTTCTCACATTTTAGTAATAAAAATGAGTTACTAACGGCTTAAATGAACTTAGTTTCTAAAACTCTAATTAGTTACAATTAACTAAAGCCGCCGGAAATATATTTTTGTAGCATTTTAGCAAAAAAATTACAATAAGAAAAAACTCCAATTTATGAAATAGTAATCTATCTTTGCTTGATAGTCGCTGGAGTGAGGAGTGAACCACTAAAACATTTAGGGGGGGGGGGGGGGTTCTGGGCCCCCTGAAAATACGACTTTCTTCCATAGGACTGCGACATATCTTAATTTTTAAGTGTTTTAAATATGTTTTCTAATGTAAAAAGGTCACAAATTTATTAAAAAAAGTAGGGGACAAGCAAGTCATTATTTATTTAATATTCATAACTTTTAGCAACATTTTTTTGTTTAACTTTGTGATACCTGTTTACCATTATAATATTTTATTGTTTTGTTGACCTACGCCTACTCGAAAATAATGTTTGTTTCTTTCGGTCATCATAGTAATACTAGACACATAGATATTATAATACAATATCTCAAGATTACGAATAGGTTTATTTGCTATTTATTTTAATGATTCAATTTTACCACTTAGTTATTTATAACGTACACGGTCAAATATGGACCTCGCCTAACCCGGTAACACGAAATCATAAAAGTTTTTACACACCCATTTCTTACCTAAGTTAGCGAAGTCTGTTTTTTTTCTTTCTATTTGGTTATCGAGTGTATTTGAATTATTGTATAATATAGATATAGATCTCTTAACCATGAATTTTTTGAAATACATTTTTTACAAAAATATACTATACAGTGTGAATCATACAAATGCTACGAGTATCAACTTTTATTTTTTTAAATTAAACATATTGTATATTTTGGATGTAATATCAGCAAAGCAAAATTCAAATTTGATTAACATTCAATAATTTTTCCACAAAAAAATTTTTTTGTTGTGTCGCTTGCTTAAGTTCAGAGGAAGTTAGCTAAGCATCGGCGTAATTTTTTAAAAACAATAACGACAAAATTAATATTTCCCCAATTAATTAGCGACAAAAAGAGACAACTTTTGCACTTCCAACATTTGCCAAAAACCAATTTTTTGTTTTGTGGTTTTACTAAGTTCATATGAAATCGACAAAACATAGGGTTGTTTTCTAAAAATAATAACGACAAAAATAATTGTTTTATAACTAATAATTAAGGACAAAATAGAAGCAACTTTTGCACTTCCAACATTTGCCAAAAACCATGTTTTTGTTGTGTCGCTTTGCTAAGTTCATAAGAAGTTAGCTAAGCATCGGCGTAACTTTTAAAAAATAAGAACGACAAAATTAATATTTCCACAACTAATTAAGGACAAAATAGAAGCAACTTTTGCACTTCCAACATTTGCCCGAAAACCAATTTTTTGTTTTGTGGTTTTACTAAGTTCATATGAAAATGACAAAACATAGCGTAGTTTTCTAAAAATAATAACGACAAAAATAATTGTTTTATAACTAATAATTAAGGACAAAATAGATGCAACTTTTGCACTTCCAACATTTGCCAAAAACCATGTTTTTGTTGTGTCGCTTTGCTAAGTTCATAAGAAGTTAGCTAAGCATCGGCGTAACTTTTAAAAAATAAGAACGACAAAATTAATATTTTCACAACTAATTAAGGACAAAATAGAAGCAACTTTTGCACTTCCAAGATTTGCCAAAAACCATGTTTTTGTTGTGTCGCTTTGCTAAGTTCATAAGAAGTTAGCTAAGCATCGGCGTAACTTTTAAAAAATAAGAACGACAAAATTAATATTTCCACAACTAATTAAGGACAAAATAGAAGCAACTTTTGCACTTCCAACATTTGCCCGAAAACCAATTTTTTGTTTTGTGGTTTTACTAAGTTCATACCTATGAAAATGACAAAACATAGCGTAGTTTTCTAGAAATAATAACGACAAAAATAATTGTTTCATAACTAATAATAAGGACAAAATAGATTCAACTTTTTGCACTTCCAACATTTGCCAAAAACCATGTTTTTGTTGTGTCGCTTTGCTAAGTTCATAAGAAGTTAGCTAAGCATCGGCGTAACTTTTAAAAAATAAGAATGACAAAATTAATATTTTCACAACTAATTAAGGACAAAATCGAAGCAACTTTTGCACTTCCAACATTTGCCAAAAACCATGTTTTTGTTGTGTCGCTTTGCTAAGTTCATAAGAAGTTAGCTAAGCATCGGCGTAACTTTTAAAAAATAAGAACGACAAAATTAATATTTCCACAACTAATTAAGGACAAAATAGAAGCAACTTTTGCACTTCTAACATTTGCCCGAAAACCAATTTTTTGTTTTGTGGTTTTACTAAGTTCATATGAAAATGACAAAACATAGCGTAGTTTTCTAAAAATAATAACAACAAAAATAATTGTTTCATAACTAATAATAAGGACAAAATAGATGCAACTTTTGCACTTCCAACATTTGCCAAAAATCATGTTTTTGTTGTGTCGCTTTGCTAAGTTCATAAGAAGTTAGCTAAGCATCGGCGTAACTTTTAAAAAATAAGAATGACAAAATTAATATTTTCACAACTAATTAAGGACAAAATAGAAGCAACTTTTGCACTTCCAACATTTGCCAAAAACCATGTTTTTGTTGTGTCGCTTTGCTAAGTTCATAAGAAGTTAGCTAAGCATCGGCGTAACTTTTAAAAAATAAGAACGACAAAATTAATATTTCCACAACTAATTAAGGACAAAATAGAAGCAACTTTTGCACTTCCAACATTTGCCCGAAAACCAATTTTTTGTTTTGTGGTTTTACTAAGTCCATATGAAAATGACAAAACATAGCGTAGTTTTCTAAAAATAATAACGACAAAAATAATTGTTTTATAACTAATAATTAAGGACAAAATAGAAGCAACTTTTGCACTTCCAACATTTGCCAAAAACCATGTTTTTGTTGTGTCGCTTTGCTAAGTTCATAAGAAGTTAGCTAAGCATCGGCGTAACTTTTAAAAAATAAGAACGACAAAATTAATATTTCCACAACTAATTAAGGACAAAATAGAAGCAACTTTTGCACTTCCAACATTTGCCCGAAAACCAATTTTTTGTTTTGTGGTTTTACTAAGTTCATATGAAAATGACAAAACATAGCGTAGTTTTCTAAAAATAATAACGACAAAAATAATTGTTTTATAACTAATAATTAAGGACAAAATAGATGCAACTTTTGCACTTCCAACATTTGCCAAAAACCATGTTTTTGTTGTGTCGCTTTGCTAAGTTCATAAGAAGTTAGCTAAGCATCGGCGTAACTTTTAAAAAATAAGAACGACAAAATTAATATTTTCACAACTAATTAAGGACAAAATAGAAGCAACTTTTGCACTTCCAAGATTTGCCAAAAACCATGTTTTTGTTGTGTCGCTTTGCTAAGTTCATAAGAAGTTAGCTAAGCATCGGCGTAACTTTTAAAAAATAAGAACGACAAAATTAATATTTCCACAACTAATTAAGGACAAAATAGAAGCAACTTTTGCACTTCCAACATTTGCCCGAAAACCAATTTTTTGTTTTGTGGTTTTACTAAGTTCATACCTATGAAAATGACAAAACATAGCGTAGTTTTCTAGAAATAATAACGACAAAAATAATTGTTTCATAACTAATAATAAGGACAAAATAGATTCAACTTTTGCACTTCCAACATTTGCCAAAAATCATGTTTTTGTTGTGTCGCTTTGCTAAGTTCATAAGAAGTTAGCTAAGCATCGGCGTAACTTTTAAAAAATAAGAATGACAAAATTAATATTTTCACAACTAATTAAGGACAAAATAGAAGCAACTTTTGCACTTCCAACATTTGCCAAAAACCATGTTTTTGTTGTGTCGCTTTGCTAAGTTCATAAGAAGTTAGCTAAGCATCGGCGTAACTTTTAAAAAATAAGAACGACAAAATTAATATTTCCACAACTAATTAAGGACAAAATAGAAGCAACTTTTGCACTTCCAACATTTGCCCGAAAACCAATTTTTTGTTTTGTGGTTTTACTAAGTCCATATGAAAATGACAAAACATAGCGTAGTTTTCTAAAAATAATAACGACAAAAATAATTGTTTCATAACTAATAATTAAGGACAAAATAGATGCAACTTTTGCACTTCTAACATTTGCCCGAAAACCAATTTTTTGTTTTGTGGTTTTACTAAGTTCATATGAAAATGACAAAACATAGCGTAGTTTTCTAAAAATAATAACAACAAAAATAATTGTTTCATAACTAATAATAAGGACAAAATAGATGCAACTTTTGCACTTCCAACATTAGCCAAAAATCATGTTTTTGTTGTGTCGCTTTGCTAAGTTCATAAGAAGTTAGCTAAGCATCGGCGTAACTTTTAAAAAATAAGAATGACAAAATTAATATTTTCACAACTAATTAAGGACAAAATAGAAGCAACTTTTGCACTTCCAACATTTACCAAAAACCATGTTTTTGTTGTGTCGCTTTGCTAAGTTCATAAGAAGTTAGCTAAGCATCGGCGTAACTTTTAAAAAATAAGAACGACAAAATTAATATTTCCACAACTAATTAAGGACAAAATAGAAGCAACTTTTGCACTTCCAACATTTGCCCGAAAACCAATTTTTTGTTTTGTGGTTTTACTAAGTTCATATGAAAATGACAAAACATAGCGTAGTTTTCTAAAAATAATAACGACAAAAATAATTGTTTCATAACTAATAATTAAGGACAAAATAGATGCAACTTTTGCACTTCCAACATTTGCCAAAAACCATGTTTTTGTTGTGTCGCTTTGCTAAGTTCATAAGAAGTTAGCTAAGCATCGGCGTAACTTTTAAAAAATAAGAATGACAAAATTAATATTTTCACAACTAATTAAGGACAAAATAGAAGCAACTTTTGCACTTCCAACATTTGCCCAAAAACCAATTTTTTGTTTTGTGGTTTTACTAAGTTCATATGAAAATGACAAAACATAGCGTAGTTTTCTAAAAATAATAACGACAAAAATAATTGTTTCATAACTAATAATTAAGGACAAAATAGATGCAACTTTTGCACTTCCAACATTTGCCAAAAACCATGTTTTTGTTGTGTCGCTTTGCTAAGTTCATAACAAGTTAGCTAAGCATCGGCGTAACTTTTAAAAAATAAGAACGACAAAATTAATATTTCCACAACTAATTAAGGACAAAATAGAAGCAACTTTTGCACTTCCAACATTTGCCCGAAAACCAATTTTTTGTTTTGTGGTTTTACTAAGTTCATATGAAAATGACAAAACATAGCGTAGTTTTCTAAAAATAATAACGACAAAAATAATTGTTTCATAACTAATAATTAAGGACAAAATAGAAGCAACTTTTGCACTTCCAACATTTGCCAAAAACCATGTTTTTGTTGTGTCGCTTTGCTAAGTTCATAACAAGTTAGCTAAGCATCGGCGTAACTTTTAAAAAATAAGAACGACAAAATCAATATTTTCACAACTAATTAAGGACAAAATAGAAGCAACTTTTGCACTTCCAACATTTGCCCGAAAACCAATTTTTTGTTTTGTGGTTTTACTAAGTTCATATGAAAATGACAAAACATAGCGTAGTTTTCTAAAAATAATAACGACAAAAATAATTGTTTCATAACTAATAATTAAGGACAAAATAGAAGCAACTTTTGCACTTCCAACATTTGCCAAAAACCATGTTTTTGTTGTGTCGCTTTGCTAAGTTCATAACAAGTTAGCTAAGCATCGGCGTAACTTTTAAAAAATAAGAACGACAAAATTAATATTTCCTCAACTAATTAAGGACAAAATAGAAGCAACTTTTGCACTTCCAACATTTGCCCAAAAACCAATTTTTTGTTTTGTGGTTTTACTAAGTTCATATGAAAATGACAAAACATAACGTAGTTTTCTAAAAATAATAATAACAAAAATAATTTTTTCCTAACTAATAATTAAGGACAAAATAGATGCAACTTTTGCACTTCCAACATTTGCCAAAAACCAATTTTTTGTTTTGTGGTTTTACTAAGTTCATATGAAATCGACAAAACATAACGTAGTTTTCTAAAGATAATAACGACAAAAATAATTTTTTCATAACTAATAATTAAGGACAAAATAGATGCAACTTTTGCACTTCTAACATTTGCCAAAAACCATGTTTTTGTTGTGTCGCTTTGCTAAGTTCATAAGAAGTTAGCTAAGCATCGGCGTAACTTTTAAAAAATAAGAACGACAAAATCAATATTTTCACAACTAATTAAGGACAAAATAGAAGCAACTTTTGCACTTCCAACATTTGCCCAAAAACCAATTTTTTGTTTTGTGGTTTTACTAAGTTCATATGAAAATGACAAAACATAACGTAGTTTTCTAAAAATAATAACAACAAAAATAATTTTTTCCGAGATTTTTTCCTAACTAATAATTAAGGACAAAATAGAAGCAACTTTTGCACTTCCAACATTTGCCCAAAAACCAATTTTTTGTTTTGTGGTTTTACTAAGTTCATATGAAAATGACAAAACATAACGTAGTTTTCTAAAAATAAAAACAACAAAAATAATTTTTTCCTAATTAATAATTAAGGACAAAATAGATGCAACTTTTGCACTTCCAACATTTGCCAAAAACCATGTTTTTGTTGTGTCGCTTTGCTAAGTTCATAAGAAGTTAGCTAAGCATCGGCGTAATTTAAAAAAAAATAAGAATGACAAAATCAATATTTTCACAACTAATTAAGGACAAAATAGAAGCAACTTTTGCACTTCCAACATTTGCCCAAAAACCAATTTTTTGTTTTGTGGTTTTACTAAGTTCATATGAAAATGACAAAACATAACGTAGTTTTCTAAAAATAATAACAACAAAAATAATTTTTTCCTAACTAATAATTAAGGACAAAATAGAAGCAACTTTTGCACTTCCAACATTTGCCCAAAAACCAATTTTTTGTTTTGTGGTTTTACTAAGTTCATATGAAAATGACAAAACATAACGTAGTTTTCTAAAAATAATAATAACAAAAATAATTTTTTCCTAACTAATAATTAAGGACAAAATAGATGCAACTTTTGCACTTCCAACATTTGCCCAAAAACCAATTTTTTGTTTTGTGGTTTTACTAAGTTCATATGAAAATGACAAAACATAACGTAGTTTTCTAAAAATAATAATAACAAAAATAATTTTTTCCTAACTAATAATTAAGGACAAAATAGATGCAACTTTTGCACTTCCAACATTTGCCCAAAAACCAATTTTTTGTTTTGTGGTTTTACTAAGTTCATATGAAAATGACAAAACATAACGTAGTTTTCTAAAAATAATAATAACAAAAATAATTTTTTCCTAACTAATAATTAAGGACAAAATAGATGCAACTTTTGCACTTCCAACATTTGCCCAAAAACCAATTTTTTGTTTTGTGGTTTTACTAAGTTCATATGAAAATGACAAAACATAACGTAGTTTTCTAAAAATAATAATAACAAAAATAATTTTTTCCTAACTAATAATTAAGGACAAAATAGAAGCAACTTTTGCACTTCCAACATTTGCCCAAAAACCAATTTTTTGTTTTGTGGTTTTACTAAGTTCATATGAAAATGACAAAACATAACGTAGTTTTCTAAAAATAATAATAACAAAAATAATTTTTTCCTAACTAATAATTAAGGACAAAATAGAAGCAACTTTTGCACTTCCAACATTTGCCCAAAAACCAATTTTTTGTTTTGTGGTTTTACTAAGTTCATATGAAAATGACAAAACATAACGTAGTTTTCTAAAAATAATAATAACAAAAATAATTTTTTCCTAACTAATAATTAAGGACAAAATAGATGCAACTTTTGCACTTCCAACATTTGCCCAAAAACCAATTTTTTGTTTTGTGGTTTTACTAAGTTCATATGAAAATGACAAAACATAACGTAGTTTTCTAAAAATAATAATAACAAAAATAATTTTTTCCTAACTAATAATTAAGGACAAAATAGATGCAACTTTTGCACTTCCAACATTTGCCCAAAAACCAATTTTTTGTTTTGTGGTTTTACTAAGTTCATATGAAAATGACAAAACATAACGTAGTTTTCTAAAAATAATAATAACAAAAATAATTTTTTCCTAATTAATAATTAAGGACAAAATAGATGCAACTTTTGCACTTCCAACATTTGCCCAAAAACCAATTTTTTGTTTTGTGGTTTTACTAAGTTCATATGAAAATGACAAAACATAACGTAGTTTTCTAAAAATAATAATAACAAAAATAATTTTTTCCTAACTAATAATTAAGGACAAAATAGATGCAACTTTTGCACTTCCAACATTTGCCAAAAACCAATTTTTTGTTTTGTGGTTTTACTAAGTTCATATGAAATCGACAAAACATAACGTAGTTTTCTAAAGATAATAACGACAAAAATAATTTTTTCATAACTAATAATTAAGGACAAAATAGATGCAACTTTTGCACTTCTAACATTTGCCAAAAACCATGTTTTTGTTGTGTCGCTTTGCTAAGTTCATAAGAAGTTAGCTAAGCATCGGCGTAACTTTTAAAAAATAAGAACGACAAAATCAATATTTTCACAACTAATTAAGGACAAAATAGAAGCAACTTTTGCACTTCCAACATTTGCCCAAAAACCAATTTTTTGTTTTGTGGTTTTACTAAGTTCATATGAAAATGACAAAACATAACGTAGTTTTCTAAAAATAATAACAACAAAAATAATTTTTTCCGAGATTTTTTCCTAACTAATAATTAAGGACAAAATAGAAGCAACTTTTGCACTTCCAACATTTGCCCAAAAACCAATTTTTTGTTTTGTGGTTTTACTAAGTTCATATGAAAATGACAAAACATAACGTAGTTTTCTAAAAATAATAACAACAAAAATAATTTTTTCCTAACTAATAATTAAGGACAAAATAGAAGCAACTTTTGCACTTCCAACATTTGCCCAAAAACCAATTTTTTGTTTTGTGGTTTTACTAAGTTCATATGAAAATGACAAAACATAACGTAGTTTTCTAAAAATAAAAACAACAAAAATAATTTTTTCCTAATTAATAATTAAGGACAAAATAGATGCAACTTTTGCACTTCCAACATTTGCCAAAAACCATGTTTTTGTTGTGTCGCTTTGCTAAGTTCATAAGAACTTAGCTAAGCATCGGCGTAACTTTTAAAAAATAAGAACGACAAAATTAATATTTCCTCAACTAATTAAGGACAAAATAGAAGCAACTTTTGCACTTCCAACATTTGCCCAAAAACCAATTTTTTGTTTTGTGGTTTACTAAGTTCATATGAAAATGACAAAACATAGCGTAGTTTTCTAAAAATAATAACGACAAAAATAATTTTTTCCTAATTAATAATTAAGGACAAAATAGATGCAACTTTTGCACTTCCAACATTTGCCAAAAACCATGTTTTTGTTGTGTCGCTTTGCTAAGTTCATAAGAAGTTAGCTAAGCATCGGCGTAACTTTTAAAAAATAAGAATGACAAAATTAATATTTTCACAACTAATTAAGGACAAAATAGAAGCAACTTTTGCACTTCCAACATTTGCCCAAAAACCAATTTTTTGTTTTGTGGTTTTACTAAGTTCATATGAAAATGACAAAACATAACGTAGTTTTCTAAAAATAATAATAACAAAAATAATTTTTTCCTAACTAATAATTAAGGACAAAATAGATGCAACTTTTGCACTTCCAACATTTGCCAAAAACCAATTTTTTGTTTTGTGGTTTTACTAAGTTCATATGAAATCGACAAAACATAACGTAGTTTTCTAAAAATAATAACGACAAAAATAATTTTTTCATAACTAATAATTAAGGACAAAATAGAAGCAACTTTTGCACTTCCAACATTTGCCCAAAAACCAATTTTTTGTTTTGTGGTTTTACTAAGTTCATATGAAAATGACAAAACATAACGTAGTTTTCTAAAAATAATAATAACAAAAATAATTTTTTCCTAACTAATAATTAAGGACAAAATAGATGCAACTTTTGCACTTCCAACATTTGCCAAAAACCAATTTTTTGTTTTGTGGTTTTACTAAGTTCATATGAAATCGACAAAACATAACGTAGTTTTCTAAAAATAATAACGACAAAAATAATTTTTTCCTAACTAATAATTAAGGACAAAATAGATGCAACTTTTGCACTTCCAACATTTGCCAAAAACCAATTTTTTGTTTTGTGGTTTTACTAAGTTCATATGAAATCGACAAAACATAACGTAGTTTTCTAAAAATAATAACGACAAAAATAATTGTTTCATAACTAATAATTAAGGACAAAATAGAAGCAACTTTTGCACTTCCAACATTTGCCAAAAACCATGTTTTTGTTGTGTCGCTTTGCTAAGTTCTTAAGAACTTAGCTAAGCATCGGCGTAACTTTTAAAAAATAAGAACGACAAAATTAATATTTCCTCAACTAATTAAGGACAAAATAGAAGCAACTTTTGCACTTCCAACATTTGCCCAAAAACCAATTTTTTGTTTTGTGGTTTTACTAAGTTCATATGAAAATGACAAAACATAACGTAGTTTTCTAAAAATAATAATAACAAAAATAATTTTTTCCTAACTAATAATTAAGGACAAAATAGATGCAACTTTTGCACTTCCAACATTTGCCAAAAACCAATTTTTTGTTTTGTGGTTTTACTAAGTTCATATGAAATCGACAAAACATAACGTAGTTTTCTAAAAATAATAACGACAAAAATAATTTTTTCATAACTAATAATTAAGGACAAAATAGATGCAACTTTTGCACTTCTAACATTTGCCAAAAACCATGTTTTTGTTGTGTCGCTTTGCTAAGTTCATAAGAAGTTAGCTAGGCATCGGCGTAACTTTTAAAAAATAGGAACGACAAAATCAATATTTTCACAACTAATTAAGGACAAAATAGAAGCAACTTTTGCACTTCCAACATTTGCCCAAAAACCAATTTTTTGTTTTGTGGTTTTACTAAGTTCATATGAAAATGACAAAACATAACGTAGTTTTCTAAAAATAATAACAACAAAAATAATTTTTTCCGAGATTTTTTCCTAACTAATAATTAAGGACAAAATAGAAGCAACTTTTGCACTTCCAACATTTGCCCAAAAACCAATTTTTTGTTTTGTGGTTTTACTAAGTTCATATGAAAATGACAAAACATAACGTAGTTTTCTAAAAATAAAAACAACAAAAATAATTTTTTCCTAATTAATAATTAAGGACAAAATAGATGCAACTTTTGCACTTCCAACATTTGCCAAAAACCATGTTTTTGTTGTGTCGCTTTGCTAAGTTCATAAGAAGTTAGCTAAGCATCGGCGTAATTTAAAAAAAAATAAGAATGACAAAATCAATATTTTCACAACTAATTAAGGACAAAATAGAAGCAACTTTTGCACTTCCAACATTTGCCCAAAAACCAATTTTTTGTTTTGTGGTTTTACTAAGTTCATATGAAAATGACAAAACATAACGTAGTTTTCTAAAAATAATAACAACAAAAATAATTTTTTCCTAACTAATAATTAAGGACAAAATAGAAGCAACTTTTGCACTTCCAACATTTGCCCAAAAACCAATTTTTTGTTTTGTGGTTTTACTAAGTTCATATGAAAATGACAAAACATAACGTAGTTTTCTAAAAATAATAACAACAAAAATAATTTTTTCCGAGATTTTTTCCTAACTAATAATTAAGGACAAAATAGAAGCAACTTTTGCACTTCCAACATTTGCCCAAAAACCAATTTTTTGTTTTGTGGTTTTACTAAGTTCATATGAAAATGACAAAACATAACGTAGTTTTCTAAAAATAAAAACAACAAAAATAATTTTTTCCTAATTAATAATTAAGGACAAAATAGATGCAACTTTTGCACTTCCAACATTTGCCCAAAAACCAATTTTTTGTTTTGTGGTTTTACTAAGTTCATATGAAAATGACAAAACATAACGTAGTTTTCTAAAAATAATAACAACAAAAATAATTTTTTCCTAACTAATAATTAAGGACAAAATAGAAGCAACTTTTGCACTTCCAACATTTGCCCAAAAACCAATTTTTTGTTTTGTGGTTTTACTAAGTTCATATGAAAATGACAAAACATAACGTAGTTTTCTAAAAATAATAACAACAAAAATAATTTTTTCCTAACTAATAATTAAGGACAAAATAGAAGCAACTTGCACTTCCAACATTTGCCCAAAAACCAATTTTTTGTTTTGTGGTTTTACTAAGTTCATATGAAAATGACAAAACATAACGTAGTTTTCTAAAAATAATAACAACAAAAATAATTTTTTCCTAACTAATAATTAAGGACAAAATAGAAGCAACTTTTGCACTTCCAACATTTGCCCAAAAACCAATTTTTTGTTTTGTGGTTTTACTAAGTTCATATGAAAATGACAAAACATAACGTAGTTTTCTAAAAATAATAACAACAAAAATAATTTTTTCCGAGATTTTTTCCTAACTAATAATTAAGGACAAAATAGAAGCAACTTTTGCACTTCCAACATTTGCCCAAAAACCAATTTTTTGTTTTGTGGTTTTACTAAGTTCATATGAAAATGACAAAACATAACGTAGTTTTCTAAAAATAAAAACAACAAAAATAATTTTTTCCTAATTAATAATTAAGGACAAAATAGATGCAACTTTTGCACTTCCAACATTTGCCCAAAAACCAATTTTTTGTTTTGTGGTTTTACTAAGTTCATATGAAAATGACAAAACATAACGTAGTTTTCTAAAAATAATAACAACAAAAATAATTTTTTCCTAACTAATAATTAAGGACAAAATAGAAGCAACTTTTGCACTTCCAACATTTGCCCAAAAACCAATTTTTTGTTTTGTGGTTTTACTAAGTTCATATGAAAATGACAAAACATAACGTAGTTTTCTAAAAATAATAACAACAAAAATAATTTTTTCCTAACTAATAATTAAGGACAAAATAGATGCAACTTTTGCACTTCCAACATTTGCCAAAAACCATGTTTTTGTTGTGTCGCTTTGCTAAGTTCATAAGAAGTTAGCTAAGCATCGGCGTAATTTAAAAAAAATAAGAACGACAAAATTAATATTTCCACAACTAATTAAGGACAAAATAGAAGCAACTTTTGCACTTCCAACATTTGCCCAAAAACCAATTTTTTGTTTTGTGGTTTTACTAAGTTCATATGAAAATGACAAAACATAACGTAGTTTTCTAAAAATAATAACAACAAAAATAATTTTTTCCTAACTAATAATTAAGGACAAAATAGAAGCAACTTTTGCACTTCCAACATTTGCCCAAAAACCAATTTTTTGTTTTGTGGTTTTACTAAGTTCATATGAAAATGACAAAACATAACGTAGTTTTCTAAAAATAATAACAACAAAAATAATTTTTTCCTAACTAATAATTAAGGACAAAATAGAAGCAACTTTTGCACTTCCAACATTTGCCCAAAAACCAATTTTTTGTTTTGTGGTTTTACTAAGTTCATATGAAAATGACAAAACATAACGTAGTTTTCTAAAAATAATAACAACAAAAATAATTTTTTCCTAACTAATAATTAAGGACAAAATAGAAGCAACTTTTGCACTTCCAACATTTGCCCAAAAACCAATTTTTTGTTTTGTGGTTTTACTAAGTTCATATGAAAATGACAAAACATAACGTAGTTTTCTAAAAATAATAACAACAAAAATAATTTTTTCCTAACTAATAATTAAGGACAAAATAGAAGCAACTTTTGCACTTCCAACATTTGCCCAAAAACCAATTTTTTGTTTTGTGGTTTTACTAAGTTCATATGAAAATGACAAAACATAACGTAGTTTTCTAAAAATAATAACAACAAAAATAATTTTTTCCTAACTAATAATTAAGGACAAAATAGAAGCAACTTTTGCACTTCCAACATTTGCCCAAAAACCAATTTTTTGTTTTGTGGTTTTACTAAGTTCATATGAAAATGACAAAACATAACGTAGTTTTCTAAAAATAAAAACAACAAAAATAATTTTTTCCTAATTAATAATTAAGGACAAAATAGATGCAACTTTTGCACTTCCAACATTTGCCCAAAAACCAATTTTTTGTTTTGTGGTTTTACTAAGTTCATATGAAAATGACAAAACATAACGTAGTTTTCTAAAAATAATAACAACAAAAATAATTTTTTCCTAACTAATAATTAAGGACAAAATAGAAGCAACTTTTGCACTTCCAACATTTGCCCAAAAACCAATTTTTTGTTTTGTGGTTTTACTAAGTTCATATGAAAATGACAAAACATAACGTAGT
Source organism: Polydrusus pterygomalis (assembly GCA_963969555.1). NCBI lineage: Eukaryota > Metazoa > Arthropoda > Insecta > Coleoptera > Curculionidae > Polydrusus > Polydrusus pterygomalis. The sequence continues at coordinate 17,507,095 of OZ018385.1, read as the reverse complement.
TTTCTAAAAATAATAACAACAAAAATAATTTTTTCCTAACTAATAATTAAGGACAAAATAGATGCAACTTTTGCACTTCCAACATTTGCCAAAAACCATGTTTTTGTTGTGTCGCTTTGCTAAGTTCATAAGAAGTTAGCTAAGCATCGGCGTAATTTAAAAAAAAATAAGAATGACAAAATCAATATTTTCACAACTAATTAAGGACAAAATAGAAGCAACTTTTGCACTTCCAACATTTGCCCAAAAACCAATTTTTTGTTTTGTGGTTTTACTAAGTTCATATGAAAATGACAAAACATAACGTAGTTTTCTAAAAATAATAACAACAAAAATAATTTTTTCCTAACTAATAATTAAGGACAAAATAGAAGCAACTTTTGCACTTCCAACATTTGCCCAAAAACCAATTTTTTGTTTTGTGGTTTTACTAAGTTCATATGAAAATGACAAAACATAACGTAGTTTTCTAAAAATAATAACAACAAAAATAATTTTTTCCTAACTAATAATTAAGGACAAAATAGAAGCAACTTTTGCACTTCCAACATTTGCCCAAAAACCAATTTTTTGTTTTGTGGTTTTACTAAGTTCATATGAAAATGACAAAACATAACGTAGTTTTCTAAAAATAATAACAACAAAAATAATTTTTTCCTAACTAATAATTAAGGACAAAATAGAAGCAACTTTTGCACTTCCAACATTTGCCCAAAAACCAATTTTTTGTTTTGTGGTTTTACTAAGTTCATATGAAAATGACAAAACATAACGTAGTTTTCTAAAAATAATAACAACAAAAATAATTTTTTCCTAACTAATAATTAAGGACAAAATAGATGCAACTTTTGCACTTCCAACATTTGCCAAAAACCATGTTTTTGTTGTGTCGCTTTGCTAAGTTCATAAGAAGTTAGCTAAGCATCGGCGTAATTTAAAAAAAATAAGAACGACAAAATTAATATTTCCACAACTAATTAAGGACAAAATAGAAGCAACTTTTGCACTTCCAACATTTGCCAAAAACCATGTTTTTGTTGTGTCGCTTTGCTAAGTTCATAAGAAGTTAGCTAAGCATCGGCGTAATTTAAAAAAAAATAAGAATGACAAAATCAATATTTTCACAACTAATTAAGGACAAAATAGAAGCAACTTTTGCACTTCCAACATTTGCCCAAAAACCAATTTTTTGTTTTGTGGTTTTACTAAGTTCATATGAAAATGACAAAACATAACGTAGTTTTCTAAAAATAATAACAACAAAAATAATTTTTTCCTAACTAATAATTATGGACAAAATAGAAGCAACTTTTGCACTTCCAACATTTGCCCAAAAACCAATTTTTTGTTTTGTGGTTTTACTAAGTTCATATGAAAATGACAAAACATAACGTAGTTTTCTAAAAATAATAACAACAAAAATAATTTTTTCCTAACTAATAATTAAGGACAAAATAGATGCAACTTTTGCACTTCCAACATTTGCCAAAAACCATGTTTTTGTTGTGTCGCTTTGCTAAGTTCATAAGAAGTTAGCTAAGCATCGGCGTAATTTAAAAAAAATAAGAACGACAAAATTAATATTTCCACAACTAATTAAGGACAAAATAGAAGCAACTTTTGCACTTCCAACATTTGCCCAAAAACCAATTTTTTGTTTTGTGGTTTTACTAAGTTCATATGAAAATGACAAAACATAACGTAGTTTTCTAAAAATAATAACAACAAAAATAATTTTTTCCTAACTAATAATTAAGGACAAAATAGAAGCAACTTTTGCACTTCCAACATTTGCCCAAAAACCAATTTTTTGTTTTGTGGTTTTACTAAGTTCATATGAAAATGACAAAACATAACGTAGTTTTCTAAAAATAATAACAACAAAAATAATTTTTTCCTAACTAATAATTAAGGACAAAATAGAAGCAACTTTTGCACTTCCAACATTTGCCCAAAAACCAATTTTTTGTTTTGTGGTTTTACTAAGTTCATATGAAAATGACAAAACATAACGTAGTTTTCTAAAAATAATAACAACAAAAATAATTTTTTCCTAACTAATAATTAAGGACAAAATAGATGCAACTTTTGCACTTCCAACATTTGCCAAAAACCATGTTTTTGTTGTGTCGCTTTGCTAAGTTCATAAGAAGTTAGCTAAGCATCGGCGTAATTTAAAAAAAATAAGAACGACAAAATTAATATTTCCACAACTAATTAAGGACAAAATAGAAGCAACTTTTGCACTTCCAACATTTGCCCAAAAACCAATTTTTTGTTTTGTGGTTTTACTAAGTTCATATGAAAATGACAAAACATAACGTAGTTTTCTAAAAATAATAACAACAAAAATAATTTTTTCCTAACTAATAATTAAGGACAAAATAGAAGCAACTTTTGCACTTCCAACATTTGCCCAAAAACCAATTTTTTGTTTTGTGGTTTTACTAAGTTCATATGAAAATGACAAAACATAACGTAGTTTTCTAAAAATAATAACAACAAAAATAATTTTTTCCTAACTAATAATTAAGGACAAAATAGAAGCAACTTTTGCACTTCCAACATTTGCCCAAAAACCAATTTTTTGTTTTGTGGTTTTACTAAGTTCATATGAAAATGACAAAACATAACGTAGTTTTCTAAAAATAATAACAACAAAAATAATTTTTTCCTAACTAATAATTAAGGACAAAATAGAAGCAACTTTTGCACTTCCAACATTTGCCCAAAAACCAATTTTTTGTTTTGTGGTTTTACTAAGTTCATATGAAAATGACAAAACATAACGTAGTTTTCTAAAAATAATAACAACAAAAATAATTTTTTCCTAACTAATAATTAAGGACAAAATAGAAGCAACTTTTGCACTTCCAACATTTGCCCAAAAACCAATTTTTTGTTTTGTGGTTTTACTAAGTTCATATGAAAATGACAAAACATAACGTAGTTTTCTAAAAATAATAACAACAAAAATAATTTTTTTTTAACTAATAATTAAGGACAAAATAGAAGCAACTTTTGCACTTCCAACATTTGCCCAAAAACCAATTTTTTGTTTTGTGGTTTTACTAAGTTCATATGAAAATGACAAAACATAACGTAGTTTTCTAAAAATAATAACAACAAAAATAATTTTTTCCTAACTAATAATTAAGGACAAAATAGAAGCAACTTTTGCACTTCCAACATTTGCCCAAAAACCAATTTTTTGTTTTGTGGTTTTACTAAGTTCATATGAAAATGACAAAACATAACGTAGTTTTCTAAAAATAATAACAACAAAAATAATTTTTTCCTAACTAATAATTAAGGACAAAATAGAAGCAACTTTTGCACTTCCAACATTTGCCCAAAAACCAATTTTTTGTTTTGTGGTTTTACTAAGTTCATATGAAAATGACAAAACATAACGTAGTTTTCTAAAAATAATAACAACAAAAATAATTTTTTCCTAACTAATAATTAAGGACAAAATAGAAGCAACTTTTGCACTTCCAACATTTGCCCAAAAACCAATTTTTTGTTTTGTGGTTTTACTAAGTTCATATGAAAATGACAAAACATAACGTAGTTTTCTAAAAATAATAACAACAAAAATAATTTTTTCCTAACTAATAATTAAGGACAAAATAGAAGCAACTTTTGCACTTCCAACATTTGCCCAAAAACCAATTTTTTGTTTTGTGGTTTTACTAAGTTCATATGAAAATGACAAAACATAACGTAGTTTTCTAAAAATAATAACAACAAAAATAATTTTTTCCTAACTAATAATTAAGGACAAAATAGAAGCAACTTTTGCACTTCCAACATTTGCCCAAAAACCAATTTTTTGTTTTGTGGTTTTACTAAGTTCATATGAAAATGACAAAACATAACGTAGTTTTCTAAAAATAATAACAACAAAAATAATTTTTTCCTAACTAATAATTAAGGACAAAATAGATGCAACTTTTGCACTTCCAACATTTGCCAAAAACCATGTTTTTGTTGTGTCGCTTTGCTAAGTTCATAAGAAGTTAGCTAAGCATCGGCGTAATTTAAAAAAAATAAGAACGACAAAATTAATATTTCCACAACTAATTAAGGACAAAATAGAAGCAACTTTTGCACTTCCAACATTTGCCCAAAAACCAATTTTTTGTTTTGTGGTTTTACTAAGTTCATATGAAAATGACAAAACATAACGTAGTTTTCTAAAAATAATAACAACAAAAATAATTTTTTCCTAACTAATAATTAAGGACAAAATAGAAGCAACTTTTGCACTTCCAACATTTGCCCAAAAACCAATTTTTTGTTTTGTGGTTTTACTAAGTTCATATGAAAATGACAAAACATAACGTAGTTTTCTAAAAATAATAACAACAAAAATAATTTTTTCCTAACTAATAATTAAGGACAAAATAGAAGCAACTTTTGCACTTCCAACATTTGCCCAAAAACCATGTTTTTGTTGTGTCGCTTTGCTAAGTTCATAAGAAGTTAGCTAAGCATCGGCGTAATTTAAAAAAAATAAGAACGACAAAATTAATATTTCCACAACTAATTAAGGACAAAATAGAAGCAACTTTTGCACTTCCAACATTTGCCAAAAACCATGTTTTTGTTGTGTCGCTTTGCTAAGTTCATAAGAAGTTAGCTAAGCATCGGCGTAATTTAAAAAAAATAAGAACGACAAAATTAATATTTCCACAACTAATTAAGGACAAAATAGAAGCAACTTTTGCACTTCCAACATTTGCCAAAAACCATGTTTTTGTTGTGTCGCTTTGCTAAGTTCATAACAAGTTAGCTAAGCATCGGCGTAATTTAAAAAAAATAAGAACGACAAAATTAATATTTCCACAACTAATTAAGGACAAAATAGAAGCAACTTTTGCACTTCCAACATTTGCCAAAAACCATGTTTTTGTTGTGTCGCTTTGCTAAGTTCATAACAAGTTAGCTAAGCATCGGCGTAATTTAAAAAAAATAAGAACGACAAAATTAATATTTCCACAACTAATTAAGGACAAAATAGAAGCAACTTTTGCACTTCCAACATTTGCCAAAAACCATGTTTTTGTTGTGTCGCTTTGCTAAGTTCATAACAAGTTAGCTAAGCATCGGCGTAATTTAAAAAAAATAAGAACGACAAAATTAATATTTCCACAACTAATTAAGGACAAAATAGAAGCAACTTTTGCACTTCCAACATTTGCCAAAAACCATGTTTTTGTTGTGTCGCTTTGCTAAGTTCATAACAAGTTAGCTAAGCATCGGCGTAATTTAAAAAAAATAAGAACGGCAAAATTAATATTTCCACAACTAATTAAGAGCAAATTAGATACAACTTTTGCACTTCCAACATTTGTCAAAAACCAATTTTTTGTTTTATGGTTTTACTAAGTTCATATGAAATCGACAAAACATAGCGTAGTTTTCTAAAAATAATAACGACAAAAATAATTTTTTCATAATTAATAATTAAGGACAAAATAGATAAATAAGAACGACAAAATTAATATTTCCACAACTAATTAACGACAAAAAAGAGGCAACATTTGCCAAAAACAATTTTTTTGTTGCGTGGTCTTAGTTCATATGAAATTAACAAAACATCGGGTAGTTTTAAAAAAAATTAATAACGACAGAATTAATTTTCCGATTATAAAAAACTTAATTGGATGAAGTTGTCAAAATATTTAATATGTTTCATTAAAAAAATTAAAGTTGATACATATGGCATTTTTATGATCCACCCTGAGTATCTTTTCTCTAAAAAAATGCATGTGGGCGGTATTCTATATAAAAGGCTGATCCGTTTATTATAACGCTGTATTGGCGTTCACACTAGGGCTGGGCGATATTGAAATTTCAATATCGATATTTTAAAAAAATATCGATATAGTCGATATATCGATAATATCGATAAATATCAATAATATCGATAATATCGATATATCAATATTTTATTTTTTAAATATCGTTATTCGATATATCGATAAAACATAAAAATATTATATTATAAATACAGTGTCACCAGTAAAGTCCGCATCATATGGGATTTTTTTTTAATAATAGCTTTATTCAAAATTTGACTTTGGCATTAAGTTCTGCTTCGATCGATGAAAGATGAAAATTACGCAAAAAAATAGTAGTCACGTGATTCGCATTATCTGTCAAATTTTAATTTTTTCCAAAAAATATTTCAAATGTGGGGTTATTTCTAAAAAAAATCGAAAAAAAGTTATTAGAAAAAGTTTTTCTAAATGCAGTTTCTAGCCCACATGCAAAATTTCAGCTGCATAAGATAATTTTGATTTTTTACCTATATTTTGTAAATTGTACCACTTGCAAAATAAGACTCAACGCAACCTACATAAAATTTCTTAATTTTGACAATGCTTTATTTCAGATACATTTTCTTTGAAGTAGCGCCATATTAAATGTGTGTTTTTCTACAAAAACGTTATTATGGCATAGCTTAATAATAAATTATAATATAGGGGTTTTAAATAAAATCGTTGAAAATATAGTTAAATTCACATAAAGTTTTAATGCCAAATGTCAAGACTTGTCATTGTCTAGTTACTTTAGATTTCACCAACTTACTAAATTTCTTATATACAGCTGAGATTGGTCAGTGTTTTTTCTTTTTCTTTTCTGGAATTGTTCGGCCAACTTTTTTTATTTCTATCTCTTTTTAATCCCATGAAATAATACAAGATAGACATACTTTGCGTGCAGTACAATTATACTAATTAAATTTAGCCATTAGAAATTTATATTTTATGAGTTGCTGCAGTATTTGACAAGTATGACAGAACTGAAATGTCACGGCGTTAAAAGTTTATGTGAATTCAACTATAGAAACATTACGTTGTTAAACTAAAATTTATTTTCCACTTAAAAAACACTGTTTTCAATTTTTTAATTAAATAAAATATAATTAGTATCTACTTAAATTAGCCACTCAAAAACATTATAAAGCAACTATATAAATAAACCATTAAAATCATAACAAAAGCGGCAGTTATCTCTCTTTAATTAAATTTTATTGTATTTAGGATTAGTTTCATTTTTAACCCAGATAACAATTTTGCATAAATCTGATGCTATCTCGAATTAACCCATAATTTAGTCGTTTTAACCATCTATGAGGATTGTTAGGCTTAGAAGAACACGCACATATTATTCGAAAATTAAAACAATATACAGGGTGTTTTGGAAACACCATATAATATTTAAACAGCAAAGCAAACATCTTTGCTATATGCATCTATATTGTTAAAGAAACGCTTCGCGAACAACTTCGAATAATCGTATGAGAAATATACCGTGCGAGCAAAAATTATTTGCATCAAAGAGGGCCTTGCATCTAAGGACGTAATGCTTAGCCGTAGAGCTTAATACCTGTTTGGTGTCAGTAACTACCTGAATTAACAATCAATCAGTTATTCCGTCATCTTTGACAGTCGTTACAATAATTTGATTCATCGCTAATTTTTCCAATTTCCTAACAAAACCTTCATGGTTGAAGCGTATTTTCGAAACGGGGTTAGAGTAAATGGTGTGGTTTTCACGAACATTTTTATCATTGCCTGAAAAGAACCGTGGCTGTGTTTAGGGAAACAGGTTCTATACAACACAAAAAAGGAGCAGGAAGACCATCTGTAAGAACAGAAGAACTTGTTGCAAACGTTCGTGAAATAATGCAAAATACGCCAACAAATTGTATAAGACGCCTGTCCCAAGAAGTGGGAAGATCTTATGGAACATGCAGGACTATTCTTAAGAAGCAGCTACATTTATTTCCTTATAAAGTGCAAGTATTATAATTTTGTAAACAACAAAAATAAATTTGTATTTGTCTACTTATTGTATTACTCATTAGTTTGGCATATCATGTCATAACATGAATTTGACAAAATTTTAACCTAGATTCGATTAGATATATCGTCCCCATATCATTGTTATCTAACCCAAGCCCTACGTTTTTTAATCCAAGCCCTCTTTGATGCAAATAATTTTTGCTCGCACGGTATATGCATCTATGTTGTTAAAGAAACGCTTAGCGAACAACTTCGCACACAAGCCCGGACCTGTCTATCTTCCCATATGTAAAATGAGAATACTGCCGTGCGCATGCCCAAGTATGCTAGGCTTTGTTTACATGCGCATGACCATACATTTTGTATTGAAAAGAAAATGAAATGGTGTATGCGACTCTAGTGTTTGCTCTTAATGCAAACTTTTCGTACTGGCCTACCCATTATCCCTTTTATCATTGATTATTTTTATTTCATTTCTTTATAGTTGTGGCAGCTTGGCAGAAACCTCTGATTTTCTTCCCTCGTTCCTGCTTCAGACAGCCATTGGCCCCTTCAGTGGACTGTATCTTCTTGTTTTCTTTCTACTACTTCAATTTAAACGCCAGTGTATCAATTTTAGTAGTTTTATTGAGAAAAAGCTTCCTTAAGAACAATTACAATTCTTTTCTCTGACTTTTGTTGACATCACAGACAAAACCATTTCTGTTACTCTGGTAACCATAAAAAATAAACTTATCGTGGCATGCCGCGGCGAAGAGGTTGTCGCGGGAGCCAATTTGATTAAAATCGACGGCGACTGATGACGCGCGGGTAGGTTCGGCGCTGATTGTGTAACGGAAAGATGCGTCGAGAACAAGTGGCGTCGTGCATATATTGAATATTCAACAATAGTATAAATTATCTTTAAGCGATCTGTCAATGCCAGAAATACAATTTAGGTGTAGATGATTATCTTTTTTTTTAAACTTCCACGGATTGTTAACTCTGTTTAGTGTTAGTTAATGCCTTTACAGAACACTGCATACATATTTATATAGGTAACCGTATTTGTTTTTTTTTTAATCTTATGTTTTGTTGCTTTATTGATAAAATTTATTTGACTATAGCTTCTTGGTAAAATTTCAAGTTTAAAATAATCTTAAATCAAATCAAATATAATTTTATTTATCAATAGCATTTTACATTTTTACTAGTTTTACAATACAAAAAGTGACATATACCGTGCGAGCAAAAATTATTTGCATCAAAGAGGGCTTGGATTAAAAAACGTAGGGCTTGGTTTATATCACAATGATATGGAGACGATATATCTAACCAAATCTAGGTTAAAATTTTGTCATGATATTATGCCAAACTAATGAGTAATAAAATAAGTAGACAAATACAAACTTATTTTTGTTGTTTACAAAATTATCAGAAAGAAAAAGAAAAATAATTACATAAATTGCTGAAATTGGCCGCCGCCATGTTCCAAGCATAAATTCACACGTCTCTTCATATTTTTGAAAGTGTTGACCAGCATCTCTGGAGAAATTTTACCGCATTCTTGGATAATCCTTTCTTGTAATTGTTCTAAATTTGCAACTGGTGTTTTAAAAATAGTGTTCTTTAAATGAGGAAAAACGAAGTAGTCCATAACCGTTAAACAAGGTGATCTGGGTGGGAATTCAATGTCTGATCAATCTGTCGTCGAAAAAATTGCGTAAGTTAATAGTTCCGGCGGCTTCATGGGCTGTTGCAACGTCCTGTTGAAAATATCCAAAACGTAGTTCGTCGTCAAGTAATTATTGCTCAACAAATGGATTCAAAGTATTGTCTCTATACCGCTGTGCTGTAACTGTGTCATGGAAAAAATAGGACCAACAATTCTTCTTCGGGAAACAGCTAACCAGACACCAATTTTTTGAGGGTGCAATGTGGACTCTACAAAAAAATGGGGATTTTCACTATTCCACATGGGTGTATTCTGAGAATTCTCATAACCGGAGAGGTGGAACCAGGCTTCATCCGAAAAAAATGTCAGGTCTAATAAATCATTTCTTTCCAATAAATTTTGGGTAAACCATTGAGAGTAATTTCTGCGTCTTTCAAAATCTGCGGCTTGTATTTCTTGGAATACTTGCACTTTATAAGGAAATAAATTTAGCTGCTTCTTAAGAATAGTCCTGCATGTTCCATAAGATCTTCCCACTTCTTGGGACAGGCGTCTTATACAATTTGTTGGCGTATTTTGCATTATTTCACGAACGTTTGCAACAAGTTCTTCTGTTCTTACAGATGGTCTTCCTGCTCCTTTTTTGTGTTGTATAGAACCTGTTTCCCCAAACACAGCCATGGTTCTTTTTCTTTCAAAAAAATAATAAATGTAAAAAAATTTTTTTGATCCTCTCCATCTATGAATGTTCGAGTTAAAATATTTATTTGCTTATTTGATTTTCTTTCCTGGCATTTTCCAACGTTATTTCCGACCCAATATGAATACTGCCCCATAACAGTTAAAACTCTGACTGAAAATAACCATTAAATAAATAATATATACCTAACCATTATTTATAGGAATCACATTTAATACATTCTCTACATGCGATTTGGTTTTTTTTTCTTATTGGTTTAGCGTTTTGCCTTATCGTGGAAAATGATTTTGATTGATTATTTTATTTTGGTATGCATTAAGGAAATTATTAAACTATAATTCCTTTTGCGTCTATTTGATTCATCTTTATCCATAGATATTTACCTTTAGATACGTACCGGGTGTTCCACCTAAGGAGGTAATCGGCTATATCTCAGAAAGTAATAACACTAGGACTTTGGGAAAAATATATATCCATAAAAGCGGCCAAGAGAAATTGCTGGAAATTATTTTCAAGTTCGAAAAATGACCGCTAGGGGGGGGCGTAAGAGAACTTTCAAAATAGAAATGCGGATTTGCTCTTGATTTTTTTTAATAAAAATATGTTAAAAATATAAGCATTGTATTCTTCATAAAATTATGCAACTTTATGTTAGAAATCGTTTTTTTCTATTTTCAATAATAAAGTGGCGGGAGAAGGTCAAACCTTTTTTCTTTCAAACGCTGATATCTCTGCTTTGGATAAACCGATTTTATTCAACTTGGTCTTGAAAAAAAGCCCTTCTTTTCCTCTACACGTAGATCTATTAACTATACCATATTGATTCTGATGGTGGCCACTAGATGGCGTTTTTCCGTAATTCCGCAATGAATAAGAATTTTTTCAAAAAAATCAAATGTTATGATATGACTTTTTCATCATATTTTATTTTAGGCTTATAAAGGCTATTAAATAGTGAAATAAAAAATCCAGGTCCGTATTTAAAATAAAAAAGTTGATGATGGTCGCTCGAATCCGAAACGTCGGATTAAAAACTAACCCCATCAGCTTGTAGAGGAGGAAAAGTTACTAGAAGGAACTGAAAACCGCAACGTGATATCTTTGTTAAACTAGAGAAATTAGGGATAATAATAATTAATATGGAAAAATAGGCCATTTTTTAAAACATTCATTAATCAATTAAATCACTAGTTTAACAACAACGTTTTCACGTTGCGGTTTTCAGTTCGTTATAGTAACTTTTCCTCCTCTACAAGCTGATGGGGTTAGTTTTTTAATCCGACGTTTCGGATTCGAGCGACGATCATCAACTTTTTTATTTTAAATACGGACCTGGATTTTTTATTTCACTATTTAATAGCCTTTATAAGCCTAAAATAAAATATGATGAAAAAGTCATATCATAACATTTGATTTTTTTGAAAAAATTCTTATTCATTGAGGAATTACGGAAAAACGCCATCTAGTGGCCACGATCAGAATCAATATGGTATAGTTAATAGATCTACGTGTAGAGGAAAAGAAGGGCTTCTTTTCAAGACCAAGTTGAATAAAATCGGTTTATCCAAAGCAGAGATATCAGCGTTTGAAAGAAAAAAGGTTTGACCTTCTCCCACCACTTTATTATTGAAAATAGAAAAAAACGATTTCTAACATAAAGTTGCATAATTTTATGAAGAATACAATGCTTATATTTTTAACATATTTTTATTAAGAAAAATCAAGAGCAAATCCGCATTTCTATTTTGAAAGTTCTCTTACCCCTAGCGGTCATTTTTCGAACTTGAAAATAATTTTCAGCAATTTCTCTTGGCCGCTTTTATGGATATATATTTTTTCCCAAAGTCCTAGTGTTATTACTTTCTGAGATATAGCCGATTACCTCCTTAGGTGGAACACCCGGTACAGCTTATCTCGTGCGCAAACAAAAGTTCAGTTTTATGGGTGAAAAAATACGTCCAAGCGCATGACTCGCCGGTCAGCTGCCTTCCCTCTGGACACATTCGGGCATGCGCACAATCCTCGTGTTATCGGCATGCCCTACTTTGGCGACATGCTCAAAACACACTCCAGAACCGTTGTTGTGTTTTAAGTTTTCTCTGTGGATTCCTTGTTGTTTATTGTGGATGTTTAATATTTACGGTTTTCTTTATAAGTTTTATAGTTGAATTGACTTGTGTCTTCCTTTTTGAATTAAAAATACGACGAGGAATCATTTTTAAACAAATTTTAGCAATAACCCTTAAAAACAATTTTCTACCTCAAAATCTGATAGATTTGCAACTACTAAAATGCCAGAAATTACTACCTTATTTCCCAACTTGATCAGAAATTGAGAAGAAATTCCAATTTTTTAGCAACCATTTTGGGACAAATTTTAGCTGTTTACGCGTAAAAATAAATTGAAGGTCAACTTTTACAATTTCCTGAGCAAGAACTTAACTTTTAAAGCCCGCACCTGTCTATATTCCCATTTGTCAAATGATAATGTTGCATGCGCAGGTCTAATCGTGTGTAGGTAGCTTTTGCTTATCTAAAGGTAAATATTTATGTCTTCATCCCATAACCTTATTTAACGCACGAAAATCCCAAAGAAGCCGATTTTTCTCTAATTTACGCGCGAAGTAGGTGTTAACTTTGCGGTTTTTCGTATTAATTTGTATTTTTATCCGGTTTTCGATTGATATCTAATAGAAAATTTAAGTGATATGATGGCTAAGAACCTCTAGAAAATATTAGTGAACATTTTTGGTGCGGATTTGATGTAATAGCATTAATAAAGTAAAAAATCCAACAGCCTGGCCGGCCTGGCGGTTTGTTTACGGGTCTTATGATGGCGGCAGAATTTTTTTTGTTTTAATTTAAAAGTTGTGTTTTTGTATTCTAGTTAGCTCTTTAGGAAAAACTTTATTGTTTTGTGGCTACAGTCGATCAAATAAATCTACTCGTAGTGAAACAAAAACGGCTTCTCAACGCAATATTACTATTAATTAATAATTAGGTAAGTTGTTCTTGTTATCCAAAACTATTTAATACTTTTTTGTACATTTTTCAATATCAATATAGTGGCAACAGAACCAAAAAATAAACACAAAAAATATCAGAAAGAATAATAAACTCGCCCGTTGCCGCGCGTTATAATAATAGCTTGTGGATCCGCAACTCCCAGCTGATGCGGCGTTGCCCGATGTCACTTCATGGCTTCTTTTCAAGGTGGTTGTGCATGGACTAACCCGATAGGTAAAAGCCGGCTAGACAAAATAAAGCACGTGAAAATCCGCCAATCGCGGCGTGATTTGGGGATCTGGCCAAGTCAAAAAATTTCTTATGAGTCAGTAAGTAGACTCTTGAGACAGTTTTTAATTACTGTTTTGTTCTTACGAGGACCCGTTTTAAATGTGGTGGAATAGATTTTAAAAAAACTCCGTATTGCAAAACCTTTTATAATGATCTGCGTATGTTGCATAATCTACAAGCAGATCAAATATTACAGCCGTTAATTTTTCCGTTAATTAAGACCATCAATTAATACACAGTTATTGCATAGTTCAAAAAAATAAGTATTAAAAATCATATGCTTCGAGGCATTTAAACAATAAAAGATTGTTACATCCTATTCCACTAATTATAGCTTTAATAATGATTGAGTATAGGAAATCTAAACAATACGATGACATATTTATATGAAAAGTCAAGAATGAATTAATTGGTGTTTCTAGAAATCTAGATAATAGTGTCAGTGAAGTACGATGACCGTGTCTCATTTATTACATACCTAACCTAGGGTAGTTATGTTTACACAAAATTTTATTTATTTAATCGAAAATATCAACAGCACTGGTGCTAATTATAGATAAAGTAAAATAATGTAAGAACTCACCGCTTCACCTGTCATTTATGGCACCCTGTTGTTGAAGTATGGTATATTTCACGTTAAGCGGTTGGCTACAGAAACAGAACCGGACTAAGTTTTTTTACCTTCGCCATCTGTTAAATTTTGTAAAGGAGTCTTCATATTTTGTTAAGATATAGCGTAGATAATGATTTTATTATTTATAAAATAAAATATTGACAGACCCGTACCCACCAAAATAAGTACCGTGCGAGCAAAAATTATTTGAATCAAAGAGGGCTTGGATTAAAAAACGTAGGGCTTGGTTTAGATCACAATGATATGGGGACGATATATCTAACCAAATCTAGGTTAAAATTTTGTCAAATTCATATTATAACATGATATGCCAAACTAATGAGTAATAAAATAAGTAGACAATTACAAATTTATTTTTGTTGTTTACAAAATTAACAACTAAACAAAGAAAAAGATAAATAATTACATAAATTGCTGAAATTGGCCACCGCCATGCTTCAAGCATAAATTCACACGTCTCTTCATATTTTCGAAAGTGTTGACCAGCATCTCTGGAGAAATGTTACCACATTCTTGGGACAGGCGTCTTATACAATTTGTTGGCGTATTTTGCATTATTTCACGAACGTTTGCAACAAGTTCTTCTGTTCTTACAGATGGTAATCCTGCTCCTTTTTTGTGTTGTATAGAACCTGTTTCCCTAAACACAGCCACGGTTCTTTTCAGGCAAAGATAAAAATCCCCAGCAATAAAAGCAACGTTAGAAAAATGTTCGTGAAAATCGTCCATGCACAAGCCCGGATTGTATTGCCACTCAATATTTACTCTAACCCCGTTTCGAAAATACGCTTCAACCATGAATGTTTTGTGCTGCTCCGTAAAGCCCATTGTGTGAATTGTTTAAGAAATTGGAAAAATTAGCGATAAATCAAATTACTTGTAACGACAGTCAAATGACGGAATAACTGATTGATTGTTAATTCAGGTAGTTACTGACACCAAACAGGTATTAAGCTCTACGGCTAAGCATTACGTCCTTAGATGCAAGGCCCTCTTTGATGCAAATAATTTTTGCTCGCACGGTATGTGAAAACGTTATAAAATTAAAGGAAAAGAAGAAAACAACATTTATTTCTTTTAGTATTTATTTATAAAAAGCAAAAATAGGTATTTAAATATTTACTAGCGTGTACCCGGCATGCGTTGCATTGCCCGGCATTCGCCCCGGTATACGCCCTGGTATACACGTCTTGGTATGGTCGCTTTCTCTGAGATGTCATAATAAGGCGAGTTCACGATCACGTCAAGTAATACTTTATAGATTTATAGATACAAACCCGAATTATTCTATATATTGGTACCCGGCATGCGTTGTTATAATGCCACTTTTTTTAATGCTGAAACCTTCCTTGGCCTGCACACAACAACTCGCCAAGGTTCCATCGCAATCGGATGAATGGTATAGGAACGCATACGGGACATACAGACAGACAGACAGACAAACATTCATTTTTATATATGTCGCAGGCTGATAGTGCTGCTAGACTTCGCCCTTTAAGAATTGTAATTTATAATTTATATTCTTAATAAAGACTATTATTATATTATTATAGTGAAATCCGTCATTTCATGAAAAGCCTAGTCACTTCATGAAGCGTCGGCAGATTGTGTAAAAACATGAAATTACACGATCTGCCGCGTCACTTCATGAAGAGACCTTGACGTTTCGGCGTATTATGTATAACACAATCTGCCTAACTTTAAATATCGTCACTTCATGAAATGCCACAAAAACAAGGCATATTGTGTAATTCCGTCTAAAAGGTATATTGGCAACTGGTTTGTTCGGGTTTGTCAGAGCATTTTTTTTATTTTTATAAAATAATATTAGTTGAAAAAATTTAATTAAAAAAAAATGCTCTGGGGAACAACGAACAAACCAGTTGCCAATATACCTTTTAGACGGAATTACACAATCTGCCGACTAACATGACATCGTTAGGTACTACATGAAGTGACGATATTTAAAATTAGGCAGATTGTGTTATACATAATACGCCGGAACGTCAAGGTATCTTCATGAAGTGACGCGGTAGATCGTGTAATTTCATGTTTTTACATAATCTGCCGACGCTTCATGAAGTGACTAGGCTTTTCATGAAATGACGGATTTCACTATCAGCCTACGACATATATATATACACACGACACTGTTCGGGTGTGTGTCATTTTTTCTACAACCTAAGATCGTTGTACACTTGCGACAATACTATTATACCGAATCCTTTGGGCACGGCACTGTATGGGTATGTGTCAATTTATCCGCAATCCATGATGTATTTGAGACAATAATATTGTGCCGAGCCCTTCGGGCACGGCACTGTTCGGGTATCTGTAGTTTTTTCACAATAGTATAGTTTTTTCATAACCCAATATAGTTGTTCCGGTTTAACTGGAAGTTGATTTTTTTAGGAAGATAATAAAAATTGAAGATGGGGACATGTAAGCCGTTTTGCTCTAAGACGTACTGTTAGAAAGTTATAAGCTGTCAAAGTTCAAAAATGTCACTTTTCGAGAGTCAATATCTCGGAAACTATGAAGTATAGACTAATAATGCATTTAATAAAAAATAATTATAACTTTATGTGGAATTTAAAAATGTAAAAATATACTGGGTGTTATATTTAAAAATATAAAATTCGTTCGAATTCCAGACAAACTAAAAAGCTGGCAACAACGCCAATATCGTCATTCGGTGCGTTAGATCCTCTTACACAACTGTACCAAATTTGGTTTAAATCGGCCAGTAAATTGTGATGTTATTAAGCCGTTTCCAGACTTTTTACACACACTGTATATGGAAGTTGACACCAACATCCGGTAAAACCGGAAGTGATACAAGCGTCAAAATATAATAATTTAAAAGTTTTAAGTTAATGATGTTTGTATAGTACTGTTGTAAACATTTAGAGATTATTAGCTTTGTTATACTAACATTTATTACTTTTTTTTCAGTTATTGCCACTGTAGCTCTAGCATTCCTCCTCTTGCCCATGTGTCAATACATCATAAGGCCCTGTTCAGACGGAAACAAAATCTCATTCGGCGTCTGCGGACGCTTCACGGCTGCCGAACTGCTCTCTTTCTCGCTCTCTGTCTTTATTGTGTGTATATGGGTGTTAACAGGTAAGCTATCATAGTTTTTTTTTTACGCCGATTCGTAACTACAGGGTTAGGAAAAATTACCAGAACGGTCGATTATTTCAAAATATACAGGGGTTATCAAAAAACGTCTTATATAAAAAATGTAGGGCTGTTAAAAATCTACATATCGGTGATAAATTGAAATATACAGGGTCGCCCACAAAGTTGTGGAGAATGATAGTTATATTTTTTTAAATGGAACACCCTGTATATTTTTACTTATTTTGATTGTCGACTCAATTTTAAACATTTTTTATTAACCATGTGTTATACCTAAATTCATTACTTTTCTAGAAATCGGCGTTTCAAATAGAGATAATTGATATTTTAATTTTAAGGGGGTTTGGCGATAAACAGAGATCATATCAGGAGGTATGCAATATTTACAATAATTTGCATCCAGACAGGCACATTAAAAAAAATGCAGTTTTTCGTACTATCGAGCGTTACAGAATGACTGGTACTGTAAAAAACCGCCCAAGATCTGGAAGACTTAGGACTGCTACCTCCGAGGAAAAAAACCTGGACATTCTGCTTGCGATAGAAGAAAATCCCAAACAATCCACCAATCAGCTTGCTTTGGATCATGAAATTGATCAAAAATCTGTACGAACCGTTCTTCATACTGAGAAAATGCATCCATACAAAATTAATGTTGTACAAGAACTTTTTGACGTTGACTGTGATCAAAGGCTAAAATTTTGCGAAATAATGACTAGAAATATGGAAGAAAACCCGAATTTTTCAAACAATATTGTGTTTTCGGATGAAGCGACTTTTACACTACACGGAACGGTGAATAAGCAAAATTTACCGTTACTGGGCGCGAAATAACCCTAACTGGTATGACGAGCTGCATACACAGTTCCCAAGAAAAGTTAATGTCTGGGCTGGATTATTTGCGGGACATGTAATTGGACCCTTTTTTATCGAGGGAAATTTGAACGGTGATCGATATCTCCGGCTTCTTCGGCAAGAAATAGTTCCAGCTATAAACAATTTAAATGCTGATATTAACTTAACCTGGTATCAGCAAGATGGAGCTCCTCCGCATTTTACTCGCGAAGTTAGAGAATTTTTGGATGTCACGTTCCCAAATCCATGGATAGGAAGAAGTGGGCCTATCGAATGGCCTTCACGGTCCCTCGATCTTTCGCCATTAGATTTTTTTATTGGGGTCACCTGAAAAACATAGTTTATCAAAATAAATCCAATAATTTAGAAGAATTAAGAATGAAAATTGTCAATGACAGTGCGAGAATAACAAGGGAAATGGTTTTAAACACCCAAAGACATTTTTGCGATAATTTGTATCATTGTCAGTTAGTAAATCATCAAAATCATTTTCAACACTTATTAAAAAATAGAGCCGTTTTGCCATGATTTGTTATACGTTTTTGTTTAAAGTTAACTTAATAAATTGTTTCTTGAAATTTATTTTGTGTTTTGTAGCTGATCAATTTATGTAGGAAAGTAATGAATTTAGGTATAACACATGGTTATTAAAAATGTTTGAAATTAAGTCGACAATCAAAATAAGTAAAAATATACAGGGTGTTCCATTTAAAAAAATATAACCATCATTCTCCACAACTTTGTGGGCGACCCTGTATATTTCAATTTATCACCGATATGTAGATTTTTAACAGCCCTACATTTTTTATATAAGACGTTTTTGATAACCCCTGTATATTTTGAAATAATCGACCGTTCTGGTAATTTTTCCTAACCCTGTATAGTCTATTCACATTTGAAACACGCCCGATGTAAACAGAAGCTACCGCGTTATCAGCCCATGCATAGCGTCGTAATTGCCGATTTTCGCAACGCTATTGGGCGAGCAAACAGGAGGCTGGCTCAACGCGTGGCGAAATAGTATAATACGGTCCTATTTTATTTAGCCGTTTGCGTACTTTTGTTAACATTATGGGATTTTTTTTTTAAATTTGAAATATGACTGTGGCATCAAGTTTTGCTTTGATCGAGACGAAAATGAAGCAAAAAATAGTAGTCACGTGATTCGCATTATCTGTCAAATTTTAATTTTTTCCAAAAAATAATTCAAAAGTGGGGTTATTTCTGAAAATCGAAAAAAGGTTATTGGAAAAAGTTTTTTAAATGCATTTTCTAGTTCACATGCAAAATTTTAGATGCATAAGATAATTTTGATTTTTTACCCATATTTTGTAAATTGTACCACTTTTGCAAAATAAGACTCAACGCAACCTACATAAAACTTCTTAGTTTTGACAACGCTTTATTTCAGTTACATTTTCTTTAAAGTAGCGCCATATTGAATGTGTGTTTCTCTACAAAATCAAAATTGGGATATTAAAATTTGGTCGCATGTGATGCAAAGTTTATTTGTTTTTGACCCTGTATAAGGTAACTTCATAAAATAAGTATTTTTGAAAACGTAGTTTGTGTCTGAAAGTAATACAACTTAATATTAAGACAAAAAAGAACACAGTGTCATCAGTAAAGTGTTCATTAAGTGGAAAATAAATTTTAGTGGTGGGTAAAAAATCAAAATTATCTTATGCAGCTAAAGTTTTGCATGTGGGCTAGAAACTACATTTAACAAAAAAATTTTTTCGATATTTTTAGAAATAACCCCACTCTTGAATTATTTGTTGGAAAAAATTAATATTTGACAGATAATGCGAATCACGTGACTACTATTTTATTGCTTAATTTTCATCTCGATCGAAGCAGAACTTGATGCCAAAGTCAAATTTTGAATAAAGCTATTAATAATAAAATCCCATATGATGCGGACTTTACTGGTCACACTGTATAAGAAGACAACATATTCCATTCATTGAAAACCATTTGTTTATAATCAGACATACTTCCAAAGTCTGGGATAAGTTGGAAGGAGATGGCTTTAAAAAATGGTAACACTGTTAGTTGTAAAAACTCGCTGTTATCCTTACAGTTTATTGGCATGTGATTTTTTAAGGATAAAAAAAAATCCCTGTATTGTGTAACATGTACTTAAAATACAGAACCATCTACACCGTTGCTTTTAGCTAAAAAAACATAACCTGAATAACCTCACTGACTGCCGAAATATTAATCCATGGTTTAAATAGTCGGGTCTCTTACACTCCACGCACTGGCGAACCATTGTAAATAATAATATATAGCACTTAATAGTTCTTTTTCGAAAAAATACGAATAAAAACGCTATTTATCACACCCACAGCTCACCAACTCTGTAACGTTAGATAAATAAATATTAAAAATTCTGCGTCACTCGTAGTACAAACGTCCGTACAGCGTTTCTGATGTGATTTTGCTAAAGCAATATATTTCGATTTCATTAAGCCAAATTGTTTATTTTTACCCGATGATACTCGATCGCTCATCATTCCGTCCTTTTCCATTTCATTGCGCCATAGCCATATTTACATATTTGTCGAAAATATCTTGCAAAATCCACCCAAAAATATGGTAATTTGGCAATTCGACTAGCTCTAGCCACTACTTTAATAAAAGAACAATACCTAATTATTTTCCTCGTTCTGATAATACGTTTATTTACCAATACTTACTTATTTAACTACTTTACAAAACGTCAATAAGAGAATTTTAAAAATTGTTTTTATTGTATTCCAACATGCATTTTATGTTACGAGTATCACGTACAGTTGACGACATATAAATTCGTACACTCCACCCTAGTGATGTGAGAGGAGAATATTCTCTGTAAGAAAATTCTCCCGAGAATATTCTCTAGAGAAGTTTTTCTACATAATTTACACCGCCTCGATTTACACTGAAAAATTTTGAAATGATTTTTAAAATTTTGAGTTTCCCTAACATTTTGTATAACTCTGGCAACAGTGTTTTACGTCTGCAACAGTGATTTAGGGAAATCCCCTAGAAGCGCGAACGTATACTCGTATGTTTTTAATAGTTAAATGTGATCTTTCTTTATTTGACTGTTTTTTTGTTTAGTTTTTAGTTATTCTTGGGAAGGTATGTTAATCAAATCAAAAAAGAATAGGTAATTTTTAATTTCTTTTTATTGCTATTTCTAGCGGTTTCCTTACCATTCTCAGAAAATTCTCTAACTTGAGAATATTCTTGAGAATATTCTCCAAAAGATTATTACCGAGAATTTTACATCACTACTCCACCCATACATATCTCAATTACAACAAAATTGGGTAAAACGGGTTTCTCACCTTGCCGCTTATACCTGGATAGAACACCAGATATATTCATAGCTGTAAATTATTGTATGTACGATTTTTTACCATAAGTTATAATGGTTATTTCTAAATATTTTTCTGTTTAAATTACAGCCGCGAAATAAGAAAATTATAAAATAATACCAGGAAAACTACAAAAGTATAAAGCCAAAAAGGGTGAATTTATTAACAAACAACAAACAAAATACTAATATTTAATTGCTTCGGCATTGGATTCTAACACTAAGCGTAATCTTCTTGGCATTGACAAAATAATACTTCTGGTGTAATCCGGAGTTAGCCCTTCCCAAATTTCTTCTATTTTATCAAATAACTCTATTTAATTCTGTGGTTTAAAATTTATTTTGTACATTTTTTTTACCATCAATCCCCAAACATTTTCAATTGGATTTAAATCGGGACTTCTTGAGCACTAAATGCAGACATATTACGTTGTTTTGTCCAAACCAGTTTCCTATATTTCTTGCAGTATGCACAGGGCAGTTATCCTGCTGAAACATAAAGTTATTTCCTTCAAAAACTATCGCGGCAGAAGAAAGAAAAACATTTTTCAAAATCTGAATATATTACTGTTTAGTGTTCCACGTCCAATATTTCAGCATACACCTGCACCGTAAACACTTATCCATGCCCACACATTAACGGAGAAACGTCCACTGGTTTGCTTTTTTTGAGTATACTTCTCATCATATCGTGAATTTGGTGGTCTATATACTCGAATCCTTCCATTATATGTAGACTGAAAAGTTGCCTCATCGGAAAAGATAACATTTTGCCAAAAAAATAATAATTTTCTGGTAAATAGCATAGCAAACCCAATTCTTTGTTCCTTATCACTATTTTTTAAAAACGGTTTGGATGCAGCTGCATGATTTCTTAATTCGGAACATTGTCTTACTCGGCGTTGCGAAGTTTTAGATGAAGCAGGGAATCCTGTTACGTGCATAGCGGATACTGCAGTTTCAAATGGATTTTGCCTTAATACTCCACCAACGTTCGGTCTTCTTCATTTGATGATTTTCTATTATTTAAACCAGACCCAACAGACCTTTCAATGTTTGATGTTTTTTTTACAATTCCTTAAACAGTACTTCTAGGTACTCTAAAATGATCAGCTAATTTTCCATAAGACCACCCTATTCCTACTAAACATATTATTCTTGCTTTTTCAAAAATACTTAAATGAGGCATTTTTAAATCAAATAAGATAATGACAATACTTTGACAGATATCATGATAACAATTAACACGTTACAAAGGTAATAAAGGTAAAAAAGTTGCATTTACAGTTTCACAGTTTAGTGTACGAAATTATCTGTCGTCAACTGTACTAATCGAAATTCTAAAATCCTGTTTACATTAGGTGCAAACACTGCATGCAAGTTATACCGAGGCAATTAATTACTTTGCATGACCGTTTACATATAAAGCAATTATTTTTAAGCAAGCATCTTGACTACAGATGTAACCGACTTTTAAAATCCATCCAATATCAGCTGATTTTATTGCAAAAGTGTGTTTCTGTTATTTTTGTTAATTGAAACAACGGATACAGAAATGGCGAGGTCCTTGAAGTTATCTTTACTGGTCCTAATATTTACGAGAATCAACAAAAAAACTACTCCTAATGATTTAAAACACAAATACTTTTGTGGAGGTTATATTTACTTTTTTATCAGGTTGGTATTGAGAATATTACTAGAAAAATCACTAAAATTGCATGCTACTTGCAATCAAATTACCTACAACTTTTTCTAATGACTTTTTTCGATATTTTCAGAAATCTTTGAATTATTTTTTGAAAAAAATTAAAATTTGACAGATAATGCGAATCACGTGACTACTAATTTTTTGCTTAATTTTCATCTCGATCGAAGCAGAAAATGTTTTTTTAAATGCAGTTTCTAGCCCACTTGCAAAATTTCAGCTGCATAAGATAATTTTGATTTTTTACCCACCACTAAAATTTATTTTCCACTTAATGAACACTTTATTGATGACACTGTGTTCTTTTTTGTCTTAATATTAAGGTACTTAGACACAAACTACGTTTTCAAAAATACTTATTTTATGAAGTTACCTTATACAGGATCAAAAACAAATAAACTTTGCATCACATGCGACCAAATTTTACTAGCCCAATTTTGATTTTGTAGAAAAACACACATTTAATATGGCGCTGCTTTAAAGAAAATGTATCTGAAATAAAGCATTGTCAAAACTAGAAGTTTTATGTAGGTTGCGTTGAGTCTTATTTTGCAAAAGTGGTGCAATTTACAAAATATGGGTAAAAAATCAAAATTATCTTATGCAGCTGAAATTTTGCATGTGGGCTAGAAACTGCATTTAAAAAAACTTTTTCTAATAACTTTTTTCGATATTTTCAGAAATAACCCACCCCACGTTTGAATTATTTTTTGAAAAAAATTAAAATTTGACAGATAATGCGAATCACGTGACTACTATTTTTTTTTCCTTAATTTTCATCTTGATCGAAGCAGAACTTGATGCCAAAGTCAAATTTTCAAATAAAGCTATTAATAAAAAAAAATCCCATATGATGCGGACTTTACTGGTCACACTATACCTCCTTAAGTACATCAAGAAAATCTAGGATATGATTCCTGGCATCAATTTAAGTTGAAAAGTTCATATGGACTTATGCCCTAAAATGCTTACCCTCTAAGATACAGGGTGTTAAAATATTTTCCATTTTCCTTTAAAACTACCATTTTTTTCAAAAGCATAGTAGAGACAACTTTTGTTCCGCTTATATTAGTAATGCATAAAAATGCATCAGAGTTTAAAAAAAAACAGTGGCGTATCACATATTTTCACAAAAAAAATATTGATGGTATCTTCATGCACGCCACTGGTGGAAGTAGGCAAACCCTTTTTTAACCAAAAAGTGCAGTTTAATACGAAATCAATCGACATCAATTTTCAATACCGTATCTTCAAGGAGTTTCGAAATTTTAAAAAACAATTATTTTTTAAAAATATTTTAACACCCTGTATCTTAGAGGGTAAGCATTTTAGGGCATAAGTCCATATGAACTTTTCAACTTAAATTGATGCCAGGAATCATATCCTAGATTTTCTTGATGTACTTAAGGACCACCCTGTATATATTTTTCTATTTCAATATACACCATGAGATCAATTTAAATACGGATATATCCCCGGAGCAAGTACATACAAGAACTGGCTCTTCGCCTCTCTTGGCTCCCCTACAACTCCTTTGTTCTTTTTATCTTTGCACGCTTAAAAGGAAAACCTAATTATGACTTTTAATATAAATAGTTTACTTAATAAACAGGCATTTCCTTAAACGGTTATTAGCCTAATGTTTAGACAAGTTGTCTTTATTACCCTTTGGATAAACAGATCGTATAATTGGAGTTCAGGAAGGTAAAGTTCAATGATACCGAAAAATTGAGTAATTTCGATCGATTTTATAGCACTAAAAGGTTTTAGACGCTGATAAGAATAATTACTTTTTTTATAGAAGTGCTACAACTGTACCTACGTGTTTTCCGCACGGGACGTGAAACACAAAAGAACCATAATTCAACAGACAACACCCAAAGCATCACACAACAATTTTCTAAGTTTTACATCAAAACAATGTCTATTTGCATATAGAAGCTTCAGAGAAAGATATGCACGCGGAAGTAGACCATTTATATGCTGAGTAAACTGCAGTTTCTGATCCAAAACCAATCCCAACCTTCTGGAACCTATTTGCGGTTGTAAGACGTTATTATCAATAGTAATATTAAAATCAAGGAGCAAATTATTGCTATTAAAAAGAATTAAGTTACACTTCGTAGGGCAGAAGCAGTGATGGCACCATCTCCATCAAATCCAATAAATAAATTAATATCGTCTGCAAACGCTTGGATGTTTGAATAATTTACGCTGTCTACAATATCTGCAGTGTATATTGAAAAAAGTAGGGGACCCAACACAGATCCCTAAGGAACACCTGATAAAACTGCGGACAAGGGAAAATACTGGGAATTAAATGACACGTTTTGAGTTCTTTGGTGAAGGTAAGATGTTACAATAGAGATTGCATCAAGGGAAAATCCGTAGTATTTTAGTTTGAATATTAATACTTCATGACTTATAGTATCAAAAGCCTTAGAAAAGTCCAGCGATACCAAGGCTGTAACTTTCCTTTTGTCCGTATTGCCAGTAATATCGTCAGTTATTCTGGAGAGACCTGTTGCTGTACTATGTCCTGTTCTAAAAACCACCTGACTGATAAGGAGGCAATATATTATATCTTTGTAGATAATCATTAAGTTGCTTAAAAAGTACTTTTTTCTACGATCGTTCAAAAAATGTCATTTTGTGTATGAATTTCTAATGACAATTGCCCTAGTGCAATAAAGTAAATTACCTAGGATACGAACAATTTGTTCATAGTAGATATGTGTACCTATTGTGTGTTGCATACCGTCGATACCCTATCGAAATAGAATTCCCGTTGACGGGTCGCCATAATTTTATTATGTTGAATTCAAAGGTATCTATGATCCATTGTCAACTTTAAATTACAACTTTTGCACACAAAGGAGAGGTAATACAGAGCGATTTTAAACTTTTTTGTTAAATAAAAAAACGATTGTAGAAAAAATAGTGTATGTAACATGTGCAAAAATAACTATTTTCAATAACTTAGAAAGAGCCAGAAGGATGCTAATTGGTCTTAGATCAGAAACCAATTCCACAGTGTTTTTTTTTTTAGTATTTGTATAATAATACTGGTTTTCCAGTTGCTAGGAAATTACCCTTGTTCATAGATACATGAATTTATTATGTGGGCAATATAGGAATCAAGAAATGGACTAGAGTAATAAAGCATAAGTGGAGAGATATTATCAATACCGGAAGCATTAGTTCAAAAGTTCGCAATAAGTTCTGAAATCTGTTACAATGGCCATAGTAAAATTAAAGGAAGACGGCCCAAACGTACTGCTACTGCTATTGTAGAAGCTGACCAAATCATTATGAGCACCTTCTTTGAATGCTGATACAAAAAAATTGTTAATATCAGTAGCAGAAATGACCGATATGCTATTGGTTTTTGGATATTGCCAATGAAATGGTTTAGAGAATCTTGCAGAGTGAAAGATTTCCGAATCGTCAAGATCTACAAAACATAAAAGATTCAGAAAAATTAGCCGAAAGCTATTTCACATAAGCGGTGTGAAGGGTCCTTGAAAAGAAAATCAATTGAATATTACAATTAATAATATACAAAATATTGTAAGATATAGATATACAGGGTGAGTCGGGAGGAATGGGCCAAAATCTAAGGACGTAATATATGCATCAAAATAAGAAAAAACCCAAATGTTGTTACCCAATATTCATTTGTTTTCAAATTACAGCGTTAAATAAAATATTAATATTGTTAAACCAAAATATGCAATAATAACATTGTTTTAAATAAATCATTGGTTTAGTAAATTTTCAAAAATACCGCCATTGATTTCCTGCTTCGTTTACGAAGGGTGCGCGTGGCTCTTCTAATTAATTCGTGCCTTTCTTTGATATTGAGTGCAGCATTTCTAATGCGTCTAATTAATGCATCCCTAGTATCTACTTTTACTTTGTATACCTCATTTTTTATAATTTCATTCATTCATGAAATTAGAGTCCAACGGTGTGAGGTCTGGCGATCTAGGAGGCCAACTAATAGGACCACTGCGACCTCTGGAAACTTTTGATCCAAATATTGCTTGACCCGACGATCGAAATGGGCAGGCGCTCCGACGTGTTGATAATACATTTGAATTCTGGTGTTTAAAGGAATCTCCTCCAGTAGTCCTTGCAATTCATTTTGTAAAAAACTTAAGTAGTGATCCCCTGTAAGGCGATTTTCCAGAAGAAAAGGACCAATTAATTTATTGTCGATCATGCCGCACCACACGTTTACTAAAAACCTGTGTTGAAAATTATTTTCGACTATTCCGTGAGCATTTTCGTCCTACGGTACATGGGAGTTTCGATTATTGTTGATGCCGTCACGGGTGAATGTAGCTTCCTCGGTAAAAAGTATATGCGGTACAAGATGACGATTATTAATTATCCACTCACAAAATTGCATACGCTTGGCGTAGTCTCCAGGTTAAAGATTCTGTACACGCCTGTACATGTACGGGTATAAGCCTTGCTCGTGAAGCGTTTTGATCACTCTTTTTTGGGGAATCCCCAACTCAGTTCCAATTCTTCGTGAGCTGGTCGTTGCATCTTCTTTTACTAAAGCTAGAACATTTTCTATTTCTTCCAAATCCTGTCGAATGGCTCGTTCGGATGGAACATATTAGCACTTGGAGCGTTCCTGTCTCGCACAGTTTGTTGAAAACTCTGAAAAAGGCCTTTCTGTTCGATGTTCTTTGATGTGGAAATCATTGACGATATTCTTCAGCAGCCGCTGTAGCAGTCCCATTGCACAAACCATATTGGCGTATTCGAGATGTGAATAAATGTATGGCATTTTATAAAATTGAAATAATACAAATCCGAAAGTTAACGGTGAATCAATGTAAAATTTTATACTGACACTATTTATACTGACAATAACAGGATAGTGACAGCACAACAATCAAAAGCGGACAATAATACCATTTATTACAGGAAAGCTAAATTAATGCAATATTTTGTTTTTGCGTTATAGTTTAAAAACAAATAAATATTGGATAACATCATTTGAGTTTTTTGTTATTAATTATTTTGATGCATAGATTACCCTCTTAGAGTTTGGCTCACCCTGTAGATATTGTAGATACCTGAAATACACAATGTTTAAGACTTTCCCCTATTTATTCGTATAGATAGCAAGCCCTCACTTATCCTTCAAATCTAACGAGGAAGCGAAACTTACTAGCATTCATTGGCTCTTAACAAGGTAAAGTTCATTGGTACCGCAACTATGTGTTCTATATTTAAATTATGCAACAATAATGGTGAGACAATTAATTCCTATGCTAATTACGGTACTAAAGCTCACGCTTCGATTTTAAATGTCGAAATTTGTTTATGAGAGGTGACGGTTACCCGTACGCAAGGTTAAATGGGGGATTTTTGGGTTTAATAATAGTGTATTAACGTACACGTTTTATAAAGCATCATTTTATAGCACGCGTCCATGTTAAAAAACGAGCCGCTTGCGGCGAGTTTTATAACGGGACAAGTGCTTAAAACTGCTTTATATAACACGTACGTTATACTATTTTTCTAATTTGTAGTTTTTTCAATAAAAAACACATAAGTATTTAAAAAGAAAATAAATCCTTCAAATTTTGTAAATTTTTATGTCTAAATTTTATGTTGGTAATACTATTTTTTCTCATAGTAGCCTCTGGACAACAAAAATTATTTTGCGAACTGTCATTTTTTGATTTATTGACCCATTTTCACCACGAGATTCTAAAGTTATTTTAGCGATATGAGATTTGAAATTGTACGGAATACGTTGTGTGATCCTTGTAAATTCGGTACATATACAGAGCGTTCGGAAATTCGGGCGATTTTGCTCCTTTTTTTTGAATTTCAAAAGACGTGATTTTACGTCACGGAATTGCAATTTAGTATAGGGAAGATGGAAAATTGAAATAAAGTTGAAGTTAAAATCTACATTGGAAGGTTAGTAGATTGAATTTTGGATAGGATTTGGCAGAAAATGATAGCTTGAAGCATCTACAAAAGATTGATTTATAGATTTATGCAACCAACATACATGACTGTTATCCACACAGAATAAAAAAGTAGGTTATCAAGCTATTTTTCCTCTGCGAAAAATGGGTTTTTTCGTAAATCACGAAGGCCGCGCAAGTCAATGAAATAAAACATTTAAATGTTACCAACATCAAATAAAGAAAAAACGCGCATCGAAATAGCTTCATTACGATACGCAAATGCGCATCGTAATAGATTTGTTATGATTATGGAGAACTATAGGGTAGAAGGCCTATCGACAATGGCGGCATTTTCAAATTCTGTCCCGGTTTTTTGGTTAGTTCGCTAGTTGGCCGATAGATGGCTCTCGCGTCCGAAGTGGGCTGATGTTGTCTTCTTCTTCTTCGTTTTTAATATGGAAAACTAGATCCTCCATAGTTTTTAACTTTTACTTAAACCCTTTATTTTTCTGTGCTTTTATTTTTGACAATTGACATTTTATTTTTCGAAATAACAAATAACGTTTGAAGGCAAGACAAGACAAATAACGTTGTATTGTAATTAATTTCCATATTTATAATGAATAATGGTACAATTTATAAAAGTAAAGTTTGCTTTGTGTCGGGGTGTAAGACAGGATCTTCTTCAGAGATGAAACGCAGCCAAATAAGTATCTTTCTAGCTCCAAAGGTAAAACATTCTAGCCAGAATGTTCCTGTATTTTAAAAACGAAGCATCGTTGGAACTTTATACAGGCCGAGTTTACTAATAAGTATATCAAAGTAAGTGTAAATTCATATAAAAGTCCTTATTTGTTCCTTAAAGAACTAATTTAAATAAAAATAGTTATCGCGTCCATAAGAAACCATTTATTTGATAGCCCACTTCGAACACGAGCGCCATCTTATGGCAACTCGTAAAGCTGAATTACCGATGCTAATATGGGACCGAATCCAATGCATTGCGATCGGCCTCTTACCTCAAGTCCTCCGTAGTTATGATACAAAATTAGAAAAACGTTTTTAGTGGATTATTACAATAGAATGTAGTGACTAGTAATGACAGAAAAGGCTGAAACTAACGATGACGAAGCAAGATAGACATCTCATTTTCTTTATCATAACAAGCCGATAAGATGCAAATGCAAAGGTCCACCAGGTTCCTCGCGAGTTCAACAATGAAACCACGTGAAAATATCATAGACAATTTACCTTTAGATAAGCAAACAATAATCACGAAAGTGGCAGATTTATGGCTTCGCGCATGTAAACAAAGCTACACACGATTAGACATGCGCACTGCAACATTATCATTTGACTAATAGGAAAATAGACAGGTCCGGGCTTTAAAATTTAAATTCATGCTCGAGAAATTGTAAAAGTTGGCCTTCAATTTATTTTTACGTGTAAACAGCTAAAAAAAAATGTATTAATAGCTTTATTCGAAATTTGACTTTGGCATCAAGTTCTGCTGCGATCGAGATGAAAATTAAGCAAAAAAAATAGTAGTCACGTGATTCGCATTATCTGTCTTTTTAATTTTTTCCAGAAAATAATTCAAAAGTGGGGTTATTTCTGAAAGTATCGAAAAAAGTTATTAGAAAAAGCTTTTTTAAATGCAGTTTCTAGCCCACATGCAAAATTTCAGCTGCATAAAATAATTTTGATTTTTTACCCATATTTTGTCAATTGCGCCACTTTTGCAAAATAAGACTCAACGCAACTCAACTCAATATTAAGGTGTATTACTTTCAGACACAAACTACGTTTTCTAAAATACTTATTTTATTGAGTTACCTAATACAGGGTCAAAAACAAATAAACTTTGCATCACACGCGACCAAAGTTTAATAGCCCAATTTTGATTTTGTAGAAAAACACACATTTATGGCGCTACTTTAAAGAAAATGTATCTGAAATAAAGCATTGTCAAAACTAAGAAGTTTTCTGTAGGTTGCGTTGAGTCTTATTTTGCAAAAGTGGTGCAATTTACAAAATATTGGTAAAAAATCAAAATTATTTTATGGCCTCGCGCATGTAAACAAAGCTACACACGATTAGACATGCGCAATGCAACATTATCATTTGACGAATGGGAAAATAGACAGGTCCGGGCTTTAAAATTTAAATTCTTGCACGAGAAATTGTAAAAGTTGACCTTCAATTTATTTTTACGTGTAAACAGCTAAAATTTGCCCCAAATTGTTGCCAAAAAAATTGAATTTCTTCTCAATTTTTGATCAAGTTGGGAAATAAAGTAGTGATTTCTAGCATTTTTAGTAGTTGCAAACTTATCAGATTTTCAGGATAGAATATTGTTTTTAAGGGTTCGTTTCTAAAATTTGTTTAAACATGATTCGTCGTCGGGTTTTCAGTTCAAAAAGGAAGAGAACAAGTCAATTAAACTATATAAACCTTATAAAATCAAATATAAAAAACAAACAAAACCAATCTTTGATGTTATCGAGTACCTAACCTCAAGTTAAATATTAGTTGGTATATAACTTGTACTTATTGATTTTTACAATTTGGCAAAAACTTGGGTACGTGTAAAACATTTTTAAGCACAATTTCTTGTTCAAGAATTTGAAAAATTTTTGCCCGAGAACTTGACCACGTGGAATACTTTCACCCTTGGATTAATATAAACATACCCAGATATTTAATTTTTTTTATATAATATAAGTATAGAGAAAAGTGTGTTTTAACCTTTTTGAAGCAATTTATTGCCCTAAAAATAGGCGTAGGTATAATTTATCCAAAGTCACTGTGATGACATTCCATACGGCATACAAACGGCGGTAACTCTGTAAGACTGTTTACCGCCGTATGGAATGTCATCACACTGACTTTGGATAAATTATACCTAATTAGATTGCAGGGTTGCAAATAAATTATACCAAAATAAGCATCGGGATAATGTGTCTTGGTATGTATTTATCCTTATTTTCATACCTTGTTTGTGTAGCCTAGGCCTAGTTTGGTGTGTTTAAATTGACCATAATAAAATAAAGTTATATATCAAGGTACATCACTACTCCACCCTTACTGAAAATACGACATACCCGGTATTTTACCCTTATTTGGGCATAACAAAATAATACAACGGCTGTTAATAGTCATTGTTTATATTCCAATCCGAGTGTCCTAGTCACTAAAAGCACATACACAATTCACTAAACTACACAGCCCGGAAACAGAAAGTTGATCAAAAATTCACCCAAAATTTTATAAATTTTTGGAAGTGGGTTTTTTTTCGTATTTATTGGTTCACTTTGTTTTTGCTATTTCTAGCTGAAAAAATAGCAAAACATTGATGCCTTTAAAGAATCAAGTAGGTGAAGTATTTTTTTATTTTCAAAAATATGAATAGTAGTTCAGATTTAAACTAAAAAATTAGGTTTCCTTGGCGTATTTGCCATATTCATATTTAATACGAAAAAAAGTTAAGAAGTAAGGGTGGGACCTATGAGTTGCCACATATTCATCAATAAGGGGGAGGGGGGGGGGGAGGTCACATGCAATGGTGGGATAAACGAGCTGGTAGATCCCCCCGGATATTTTAGTTTAAAAGTTTAAAAACAATCGATGGTATTTATACATATGTCAAGTAAGCTTTTGATTGATACCGTGCGAGCAAAAATTATTTGCATCAAAGAGGGCTTGGATTCAAAAACGTAGGGCTTGGTTTAGATCACAATGATATGGGGACGATATATCTAACCAAATCTGGGTTAAAATTTTGTCAAATTCATATTATGACATGATATGCCAAACTAATGAGTAATAAAATAAGTAGACAAATGCAAATTTATTTTTGGAGTACTTGCACTTTATAAGGAAATAAATTTAGCTGCTTCTTAAGAATAGTCCTGAATTTTCCATAATATCTTCCCACTTCTTGGGACAGGCGTCTTTTCACGAACGTTTGCAACAAGTTCTTCTGTTCTTACAGATGGTCTTCCTGCTCCTTTTTTGTGTTATATAGAACCTGTTTCCCTAAACACAGCCACGGTTCTTTTCAACGTTAGGAAAATGTTCGTGAAAATCGTCCATGCACTCACTTGCCACTCTCCATTTACTCTAACCCCGTTTCGAAAATACGCTTCAACCATGAATGTTTTGTGCTGTTCCGTAAAGCCCATTGTGTGAACTG
The DNA here is from genome assembly GCA_963969555.1 of Polydrusus pterygomalis. Lineage (NCBI taxonomy): Eukaryota > Metazoa > Arthropoda > Insecta > Coleoptera > Curculionidae > Polydrusus > Polydrusus pterygomalis. The sequence continues at coordinate 17,473,779 of OZ018385.1, read as the reverse complement.
TTCAAGAAATTGGAAAAATTATCGATAAATCAAATTACTTGTAACGACTGTCAAAGATGACGGAATACTGATTGATTGTTAATTCAGGTAGTTACTGACACCCAACAGGTATTATTTAATGCAAATAATTTTTGCTCGCACGGTAAATCGAAATTAAAAAAGTCAACCCGCCTTCATGTACTTACAATTCGGGTACATTAATATCAATCGCTTATTGGCTGAACCTTTATAAGTGTTGCGAGGTGCCAAATGTCAGCCTTAAGCGACAAACTGAACGAGAAAAAAAGGCGTCTTGTAAGGTTTTTTCATTCGTGAATCATTTGGCGATAATCAAAAAGGTGACAGACAACATAAAAATGTATGTACTTTGTTCGCTAGAGAAAATCTACATAATACCATTCTTTAATTATTATGATATCAGCAAGCAATTATTGCTTATCTAGACAATTTAAGTATTCAGTAGGTACTATTAAAAAACATGTTTTTATGATTTGCCAGGTTCATTTAAGCTTTTGATAGCTTTTAATTAGTAATTACTTACTTCCTTCCTTTAGAAACGTACAACACTCAGAGAAAAAGCGTTGCAAATTAAAGAAAAACGCTAATAAATTAATTGAAATCAAATATGTTTTTGCTTCATTGTTTATAATAATTAAATTACTTATTAATATATCTTATGATTTTTGAAGCAGTTTTAAAGCAAGCAAAGATCATGGGCTTTTTATTAGTTTATTCTTTTTAAAATAATAACGCTGCCTACCTGCTGCCTAGTTTAATTAAAAAAAAAAAACTTTACTAATTAATTCAGCCAAAAATGCTCATATATATGCCTTGTTTGCCCTTTAAAGTGGTAGTAGTAGTAGTAAAAAGATTTATTTAGCACGTGGCTACATGATACATTTTAACAAGTTTATACCCTTTTTTTTATTTATTTTTTGAATTTAATGACCTTTTGAAACTTTATTTGTCCTGTTGAGTTAATAAGAAAGATTTTAAACTTTTTTTTAAAAGATTTTAAACTTTTTTGATTTTTAATTGACTTGTTTAATTTATTAAATTCAATAAGACCCTTATGAAAAACTGATTTATATGCAATATTTTTTGAAAAATTATTAAGAAAAAAATTATTGTTATTTCGTGTTAAATAATTATGTTGATCACTATTTAGAATGAGTCAATTGCTTTAAATGTGGCGGTAACAAATCATTTTGAATTTTAAAAATAAATATTAGAACCAAAAATAATACTAAATTTTTTACATTTAACCATTCTAATTTTTTTAACATCACATTAATTTTTGTATATCTATCCATATTAAGTAAAATTCGCATTGCTTTATTTTGTAAAATTTGTAATCTATTTATTACACCTTCATCCGTCATAAACAAAATTGTAGAACAATAAAGAAAATGTGGTACATTTAAAGTATTGTATACAATTTTTTTTTGAATAAAATTTTAAATTTAAACTTATTCTTTTAAAATAACTAATTTTTCCCGCAATTTTGTAAATTAAATTTTCGAATTGGTTATTAAATTTTAATTTTGAATCAATCAATATACCTAAATATTTAAAAGAATTGACTATTTCTAGTTTATCACCATCAATTAAAATATTTATATTTGTATAATTATTTAAATTTACACCCATAACCATACATATTGTTTTAGAAACATTTAATTTTAATTTGTTAACTTTTAACCAGTTTGACAATAGAATCAGTTCTGAATTTAAAATTTCCAAAATTTTCAAAAGATTTTTACCGCTTATATAGATAAGAGTATCATCAGCAAACATTTGTATTTTAAGAAATTTTAGGACTAATGGCATGTCATTAATATATAAAATAAAAAGTAAAGGCCCCAAAATACTTCCTTGAGGTACTCCTATGTTATTAAATTTCTTTGTTGAAAAAAAATTACCAAATTTAGTTTTCTGTGATCTATTATTTAAATAATTTTGAAACCATTGATAAACTTTACCCCTTATACCATATTCAAATAATTTTTCTAATAATATATCTCTATTAATCGTTTCAAAAGCTCGCTTAAAATCAAGAAATACTGCTATTACATATTCTTCTCTTTCCAAGGCTCTTTTCCAATTTTCTACTACATATTGTATGGCTGTTTCACTAGAATATCCTTTTCGAAACCCAGCTTGAGAATAAATAAAAATTTTGTTTTTATTCAAAAAAATCCATAACCTGTTCATAAACTACTTCTATTAATTTTTCTATATCCCATAATACATTTATTGGTCTCATTTCATTCCATTGTTTTGAATTTTTAATCTTTGGAACCGGAGTAATATATGAACATTTAAGTTCTAATGGAATTTCTCCTTTGTTTAAACAAACTTCAATAAAGTAAAGAAGATAATATCCAATAACTGTAAATGTTTCTTTCATCAATTTCTTAGTTAAAACCTCGTTGTAATTTTTATTTGAATTTAAATCATTTATAATTTTTCTTAAATGATTAAGAGATACTTTAGAAAAATTTTCCATAATGTTTTTATTTCCAGAAATTTTAGGACATATTGAATGGTTTCCAACATTTATTGAGGCAATAATATCTTCAACGCTCTGAACATAATATGAGTTTAATTTTTCAGCAATGATATTCTTGTTTGATATTTTACCTTCTTCAAATATTATTTTTTTAATATCTATTTTTGTAGTTGGTTTAACTAAATTCCTTAAGGTTTTCCGCATTTTCTTACTGTTTTTTTATTATTATCTATTTGTTTTTCATAATAATTTGTTTTTTCTTCTCTTAATACTGAAACACAAATGTTGCGATTTTTCTTATAAACATTCCAATCCTCTTCACTTTTTGAAATTGAAAATTTCTTATATGCATTATCTCTTTTTTTTCTAATGTCCATAAGTTTTTTATTAAACCAAGGTGTTGGATGTCTTCTTAGAAATATAGTTTTTTCTTCTTTTACTTTATTAATTGCAATCTGTACATTGGTTATCAAGTTTTCAAATATAATATTGACATCTGTAATGGTATAGTTCCAATTGTACAAAATAAGTTAAAGTATTCAGTTCTTTGCATTTTTTTACCCAATATGCAATATTTCTTAATTTCTTATAGTAAAATGAGTTAAAGAAATACATTGGGTTCTAAAAAATATGTTTATTTTATAAAAAATGCAAAAAAAAAAACAAAAGAAAAATAAAAGTAAACTATTTTTTAACCTAAAATTGTATAAAAGGCATTTATTACCAAATATTTTTCAAAATTTTCAACTAAAAAGGATTGTCTTCTATTAGTAAAAATATGTTTATACAAAGAGAAGCTTCTTTCAACATTTAGTGATGTAATCGGACAATACTGCAACTTAGATAGGAAAATATAAGGCCAAGATACAACTTCGTTGGATGGTTTACCCTCATAAATGCTTTTTACTGCAGTTTATTTAAATCCTTCATTCTTTTTTAGAATTACATCCCATTTTTTTCTTACTGGGCCTCCTACTTTACCGGGAATGTTGTTACATTTAATTTTCAAGTTCCTAATTTTACCGTTAGAGTGCGTAGTTGCTATGCTATGATACAAAGTCCTTAATTTCTACTAATAACTGCAATACAATCCAGGTCAGAAATTAAGTTTTTATATGCTCTGTAGTATCTTCTATAAATTTTGTAATAATTTTTTTTGTATAGTTACCATGGTAACAGCCTGCAGAAGGGTAACGACTAAAATATTATATTACCGTACACGTTTTATAAAGCATTATTTTATAGCACGCGTCCATGTTAAAAAGCGAGCCGCTTGCGGCGAGTTTTATAACGGGACAAGTGCTTAAAACTGCTTTATATAACACGTACGTTATACCTACTATTTTTTTCTAATTTGTAGTTTTTTCAATAAAAAACACAGATTTAAAAAGAAAATAAATCCTTTAAATTTTGTAAATTTTTATGTCTAAATTTTATGTTGGTAATGCTATTTTTTATCATAGTAGCCTCTGGACAACAAAATTTATTTTGCGAACTGTCATTTTTTGATTTATTGATCCATTTTCACCACGAGATTCTAAAGTTATTTTAGCGATATGAGATTTAAAATTGGACGGAATACGTTGTGTGATCCTTGTACATTCGGTACATATACAAAGCGTTCGGAAATTCGGGCGATTTTGCTACTTTTTTTCGAATTTCAAAAGACGTGATTTTACGTCACGGCATTGCAATTTAGTATAGGGAAGATGGAAAATTCAAATAAAGTTGAAGTTAAAATCGACATCGAAAGGTTAGTTAAGTAGATTGAATTTTGAATAGGATTTGGCAGAAAATGATAGCTTGAAGCATCTACAAAAGATTGATTTATAGATTTATGCAACCAACATACATGACTGTTATCCACACAGAATAAAAAAGTAGGTTATCAAGCTATTTTTCCTCTGCGAAAAATGGGTTTCCCCGTAAATCACAAAGGCCGCGCAAGTCTATGAAATAAAACATTTAAATGTTACCAACATCAAATAAAGAAAAAACGCGTATCGAAATAGCTTCATTAATATATAATGTAATAGATTTGTTATGATACAAAATTAGAAAAAAACGTAAAAGGCTGTAACCTCGGTCTACGTTAACCGAATTTAACAAACGATGGCTTATTTTAAAGAACGTTCTATCCTGTTTAAACGTTGGTATAAATATCAAAAATAATTCGTGCAGTTAATAATAGAGGGCACTTTAAAAAACATATATTTCTAGCTTCGATTTTTTAAACATTTAAATGCAACCATCAAACCATTGTATAATATTCTATAGCTAACTAGTTAGTAAAGAGAACTGTAAAAACCGCAAGTCGTTTCCTCTTGTCTATTAAAAGTTATCGCAAAAATAGTGGAGAATGTAATTCGATTTAGGCTTTTAGCAATATTTTACAATTTTGCTTTTATTAAAACGTACCTACAAGAGTAGCTCTTTTGGCTCTTGTGTATTTTATTAAATTTATGAATCTTATAATATGTGACTTAACAAAGGTTTGATAACAGCGTTTTTTGATGCACGTGTTAAGTATAGTATAATAATAATATTGGGGTACCACAAGGTAGCATTTTAGGTATATTATTATTTATTCTGTATATAAATGAGATGCCAAATATTTTGAAACAAATTTTTATTCAAATGTTTGCGGATGATACTTTATTGTATATAAAGGGTAAAAATATTCTTGATTGTATAGAAATTTTAAATTTTGAATTAAAAACTATATCAAACTGGTTAAAGGTAAATAAATTAAAATTAATTGTTTCTAAAACAAAATTTATGGTTATTGGAAGTAATGTGAATAATATAGATATTTTTTATTGATGATGAAAAATTATACACTCTTTTAAATATTTGGGTTTGTTCGGGTTCTAAATTAAAATTTGTTATGCCTATACATTAAAAATGATTAAAATAAATCGATTAATTTTTAAGAAATTTGGGAAAAACCAGACAAAGTTTATTATCTTGACGCCCTCTACCGGCTGAACGAGGCCATCATTTCGAGTGTAACATATTTTGACGTCAAGAGTATGTCGACAAATGTTGTACACGTATTTTCGGAACACCCTGTATGCATATTATAAATAATGTATAGTTTTTCAAATATTACTCCGAGACGAAAATTGTTAGTTTCAAGTGAAATGCCAGGACTGTAATCAAAACCACCCGGCTAGTTGTCCATAGTGCGAAAACGGCTATTGCAACACTAGAAAGCTTATTGTGTAACAGTAACCTGTAATGCGAATTCCACGAGTTTCTTCAAAAGGAAAAAAAACAGCTAGACGCAATATTTTTCGTACCAAAGGAATTCATAATATTTTATGTACTACCTATTTTACATAAAAGGTGAAATGTAACTGATTTTTATACAGGGCGATTTTATACGATTTAAGCCATGAAGATAACAAAAATATAAGAAAGAAAGATAAGTTATAGGATGAAATTGGCAACAGATACATACTACAGGTATTTAATTCTTAAACATTAAAAAAATATATCTTGTGAAATTTTCGCGCAAATGTGATAGGAGAAACGAATTTTGTTACCGCCTATGTCGCGAAATATTCGCTTCGGCGAGTTAATACCAGCCGTAGGCGAGTGCACAAATATCATGAGTAAAAAAAAATACACTTTACGCACGAATGCATGCACTATTTTTTCTACTACCGGAAAGCATGTAATATAAACCAAAGAACTTCACTTTACGCACTAGTGCGTAAAGTATTTTGTTTTACGCATTGTTTATATTTATTACATGTTAATAAAATGACATTAAATTATGCAAATATTACATTTTTGATATCACCATTCAAACTTTCTGTACTAAAACCTTCAATAATCCAAAATAATTTTTTGAAATGATACATAGACTTTACATCAATCACAAAATGTCAACACTTAGATACGTCAAAAAGTAATCGCCATTTGTCTAGGGCCATCCAGACCAATTTTAATAAAAAATGCAGGTGTTCATATAAAAGTAATTTAATTATATCCTATTTACTTTTGGCCTTAAAAATTGACTGGAAAGTAATAACAATATTAATTTTTGTCTCGTTCCTTACAGGTCATTGGCTGCTGATGGACGCCATGGGCATGGGCCTTTGCGTGGCCTTTATAGCCTTTGTCCGCCTGCCCAGCCTTAAGGTCTCCACTCTGCTTCTGACCGGATTACTGATCTACGATGTATTTTGGGTGTTTTTCTCATCGTATATATTTAGCGCTAATGTTATGGTTAAGGTAAGAATGATAAAGTATTTTAATAAAGTATTTTTCACCCTAAATGGTATCGACTTATTGACTGCGATAAAACTACCGGTTTAATCCCATTGTTATACACAATCAACAAGCAAATACACTACAGGGTAGGACTTTGGATATTAACACTTCCTAAGAAACACAAAGACTGAAAGATGTTATCGCAAGCACAAGATAGTTAAATATTATCTGATATAATTACAAATTATAATCCGACACTGACCGACAGTTTTTTTGCATTTTTATGGCCGAGCTCTTGCAAAACGTCCCAGGTAGGTAAACGGAGTCAACCATTTATTGTGATAAATACTTTACCATATTTAAAACCGTTTGACACGCGTTGGTGGTTGTCTACATTTACTGACTCTTGCTTTTAAATGTAGTATGGACAGTTTTTGTTGATACGATAATCAAATATTTAAGGTGGTATTAACGACGCCATTTTCTATCGTCAATTCGATTTGCCTAACTATTGACGATTCGCATGCGCACGTACTGCATTCCTGTGTTCATCAGAGTAGTTATTTTTATGCTTTTTGCATATGAAGGAGAAAGACAAACATATTCTGGAACTGGTAGAGCAAGGCAGATGTTAGTCAGCCGGTCATAGTTTTGTTTACTTTCGTGTTTTATGCAAATACGACCTCTTTCCTGTTAAAACAAACACATATTTTTTAGAATTCTTAGGAGAGATGACGTCTAGATAGACTAGAAAATATCGTGTTACCCGTAAAAATTGTTGTTTTTACTTCAGTTCTGAAAATCGACGTGTTTACTTTCAAGGATTTTAAGGTAAATTGTGGCAATTTTAGTGGTTTCAAGAAACTGCTTTTTTAAAAGTTTTTGTGCATTTATTTAAAAAAAAAGCACCTGCATACTATTTGTCAATGCCTCCCTGAACAGCCCTTCCAAAATTAGATACTAATTATTTTTTTTTAATAATTGCAAGGTTCCGGAAGATACCCCTGCATTCAAGCCATTTATAGGTATTTTATACATGATTGACCCTAAACTTAAATATGTCTTGTAGTAAGACTAGTCGTTACTGACATGTTTACCGTTAAATAGGAGATTAGTGTATTTACAATATTATAGGTATCTAATAACTTAAAGCACCTAACCACTAGAACCCTATGGATACATTTTTATTAGTTTCGCATGAGCGAAGCTGAAGGTACAAGGCCGTATGCTAATATTAATCCTATGTGTGTAGTAAATTTGAATTAAGAGCAAACACTAGTGACGCCTTCGCCATTTGGTTTTTATCAATATTTCGTTATTTCAAAAATCATCGAACTACCCCTCTTTAGAGTACCGGGTGTACAACTAAAAAGAGGCAGTGATAGCATTTTCTCAATGTAATGAAAATTCTGGATAACTTTTGACATTTGACTCTACCTTTTTGTTAAGGGGGGTAAGAGGGGTCAAATATTGCTGTCCAAAAACATTCACAACTTTGCTTTGGCTTATCGGAATTTGACAAATTTGAATTCGCTGTAATTATAAATATTGATTCTTTTATTTTATAAATTTTATAAAAAACGAAGTCGTTCTGAATTTCTTTGCGACAGCTAGAGGACGTTAGCAAGAAGAAGAATATCTTTAAAAACCGTAAGCCAATATCTTTTTTAAACCGGAGATATGGAAAATATAATATAAAAATGAGATCCATAAGAATAAACTCACATTTTAATACGGTATTTGTAGTCATGAAGTTACAAATACCATATCATTGTGTCTTCTACAAAGCCATAATCAGCATAACACTTTTTTAAATTAATGTTCTGTGTAATTTAAAGTATTTACAAAAAAAATAATAGAGGATGGTTGCATTAATGGAAAAAAATGTAGTAAAATTTTAAGTGGACTGTGAAAGAAAAAAGGAAGAAGGCTTTGATTTAAAATATGAAATAGTACGTGTTAAAGTTTTAATAAGTTAAATTTTAATTTATTTCCTTAAAATTTGTACTGCGTCAAAATGCCGACCTCAAACGAAGAGGCGTTTGACGTGCTTAATATTTAGCGTTGATAAATTAATATCAGTCAATCAGCGACTGTACAATTATTTTATATACAGTATGTCTCCGTAAGTTTGCACCATATGGAAAACTTTTTTATTATTCATTTTACGAAAAACAATTATTCTTCATAAAAAGATCTGCATGGTCTAAAACCTAAAATGCAACCATCAAATATCGAAATTTTCCAGTCATATACGAGGTTTGTCAAAAAATGTGAATTTTTCCCAAGAATGTGAATTTTTCCCAAGAGTAAAGTACCTTTATTTTTGACATTATCAAAAATTGTTATTAAAAAAAGTTGATCGGATCTAAAAACCACGTCTAAATATGCAATTATACGCATTTATGTTGAAAAATAATTTTATTAATTATTTAATTTTTTAATCATTTAATTAATTTAATGCGTATTATTGCATATTTAGACGTGGTTTTTAGTTCTGATCAACTTTTTTTAATAACAATTTTTGATAATGTCAAAAATAAAGGTACTTTACTCTTGGGAAATCATGGAAGACAAAGATGTTGGAATTAAGGTAAATGGGGTATATATGAACAACATTAGATATGCAGATGACTCTATCTTAATTGCAGATAATATTGAAGATCTGCAACAAATGATCGACGAGCTGAATTATGTTGGTACAGATTATGGTCTTAAAATAAATAGCAATAAAACAAAGTTCATGATAGTAAGCAGACGCAAACTCCCGTACAACGATGCAAGATTAATAGCAGACGGCCAAACTTTAGAACGTGTAACACAATATAAATATCTAGGAAGCTAGTTGCATGAAGACTGGGATAATGACAAAGAAATTAAATGCAGAATCGAAATGGCCCGAAATAACTTCTTTAAATTTAAAAGAGTACTAACTAGTCGTAACATTAAATTAAAACTAAGATTACGCTATGCCAAATGCTATGTATGGTCGGTGTTGCTGTACGGTGCAGAGACCTGGACATTGAAGGCATCGTCCGTCAACAAAATAGAAGCATTTGAGATGTGGATGTATCGTAGGATGTTGAGGGTGCCATGGACAGACAGAGTAACCAACGACGAAATTCTAAGAAGAATCGGCAGAGACCGTGAGTTAATGCTTAATGTCAAAAAGAAGAAAACATCGTACTTTGGTCATATAATGCGAAACTCAAAATATCAACTGCTGCAACTTATTGTCGAAGGAAGAATAGAGGGAAAGCGAAGGATGGGCAGAAAGCAAATGTCATGGTTAAGAAATATAAGAGAGTGGACGGGGTTAAGAACGATAGGAGAGTTGGTCCACACAGCAACCGACAGAGAAATGTATGGAAATATGGTCGCCAACATCCAACAATAGTGGATAGGCAGTCGAAGAAGAAGAACTCTTGGGAAAAATTCACATTTTTTGACAAACCTCGTATATGACTGAAAAATTTCGATATTTGATGGTTGCATTTTAGGTTTTAGACCATGCAGAGGTTTTTATGAAGAATAACTTTTTTTCGTAAAATGAATAATAGAAAAGTTTTCCATATGGTGCAAACTTACGGAGGCATACTGTATAAGTATGCATTCAAATAACTAATTTTTATAATTTTATTATACATTAAAGTACAATGGGATTTTTATTATAAATTTTTAATTATAATAAATTAATTGAAACTTAATTATGTAAATAATTTCAAACGTTTTGGGCATGGATACCAGCTGCGTTTGACCATGATCTCAATTATACAGGACGATTCACGTGTCATATAAGCTTCGTTCGTACAAGCAATTGTCAACCGATTGCCAATTTTTCTCGACGCATGCGTGGTTTTTAACTGGTTGGAAATTTTTTGCTTTGCGTTTACGTTACAATTTTGCTTCTGCGAATGCCGGATTTTTTGTCAGCGGTTTGGGATTTGTCGTGTGCGAACGCTTTTAAAACACGTGCGCATGCGTCGTTAATTTGCTGACGGTTTCTGACCGATGTACGAACGAAGCTATTATTTATTTAATTTGAAGAAGTAATACATGTTTAAAGTGGAGTTGAAAGTATATAGTCCAGGAGGCAGTGAATTTTTTTTGTACTTATTTTCCCAGTCGGTGAATATCAAATAGTCTGCTCGGATGGTGACACAAAACGACAATTTGTGAGTCTGGCTAAAATTTTCGGATGGGTTCACGAGATAAAAAAAAGTCCACTTATTTTTTCCAGTCATAAATATTTGACATTAATTTAAGTGAGTCATTTTATTAATGGAAATAACAGTCTGGCACATCCCAAGTGGAGAAAAGTATGTCTGGCTAAAAATTTACGGATGCAAAAATTTGACCGATCTTTGGAATCCGTAACCCTTATTGTCCCATGCTTGAAATTTATCGTATCATTTGGTACGATCATCAACTATAATCAAAAGTAAGTCTGGCTGATTTACGAAATTGCAGTGGCGGCTCGTGGGGTAGAGCACAGTGCCATGGCACTACCTGCCCTCCTGTCTAGCGTCCTGCCCTTTACAAATTACCAAAACCTATTAAAATTAATATTCTCGTTTTTAAAGCAATTAGCAAAATAATTTAAAAATGGAACACAGTCGGGTGCAAATTTCCATCTAAAAGGAAGCGATTATGCGTAAAACGGTAACGTAGCTTTTGCGCCAAGCGCGACGAGGCACACGGGAGGTGACGAAACGCCATCACCTCAATAAAAAATGACCTTGAATGCAAGCAGGCAAAAATCCCGGCGGGTAGCCAGGCTCTCTTACCGTTTGATGTTAGACGTTTCAAACAGCTGATATTCGCGTCGCGTCTCGATTTGGTTTCGTTCGGCCGGCTGATTTAATGTAGGGTTAACGAACTTTTTATTTTAGAAATACATAAGTAATGAATACTATTAGATTTTTAAAGGAAACTTTATGGAAAAAATACTTGGGTGTGCGGTTGTGATGAATCTAATAGACTATTTTGTTTTATGTGTGTTTTATTTGGTGGGAAGCAAACTTGGTCCCAAAAAGGTACAGATGATTTGGTCCATTTCTGGGACAAAATGAAGACACATGAAAAATCGAAGGTACATTTAAACAATATATTTAATTTCAGTATGCTTCGTAAAATTAACAGTAAAACTCAATTAAATTCTGCATATCACAATGAAATAATGAAGAAAAACGAACAAATTGATAAAAACAGATACATATTAAACCAAATTATAAACTGCGTTCGGTTTTGTGGTGCATTTGAGTTGGCTTTGAGAGGTCATGACGAAAAAGAGACGTCGGAAAATAGGGGCGTATTTCGTAAATTAATAAATTTCAGCTCAGAATTAGACAAAACTCTTAAAGATCATATTGAAAAATCGAAAGTATTTAAAGGAACATCAAAAACCATACAGAATGAACTTCTGGACTGTATGTTAGATGTGTATCATGATGAAGTCATAAAAGAAATAAAGGACTCTCCGTTTATCGCTGTTATCGCAGATGAAACCACTGACATTGCTTGTGTGTTTCAACTTGTTATCGTGTTTAGGTATATTCAAGATATGATTGTAAAATCATAAATTAAATTAGGTGCCTTTTTGCTTATTTTTCCTACTTCAAAAGCAAGAACTATTAACAAAAAAGGGCGTGGCACCCAACATTTTTTTGCCTGCGGCGCTAAGGGTTTACCTGGCCCTACTTCACTAAAATGGCACGAGCCGCCACTGCAAAATTGGCAAATGAGTCTGGCGGCATCTTGAAAATCGTGGAAATTACAAAATTTATGCTCTTATTTTCCCAAATTTGAAAATTTGTCACATGATAAATAACACTATAATTTCATAGAAAATACACGTCTGGCTGTCATTTACAATCACTAAAGCCCCGCCACTGTCAGTTACTCGCATTTACAGATCGTAGTTATGGCTTATAACTACGTGGCTACCTTCTCGGCAGTATTGCCAACTGCCGTGTAATTACACGTTTTCCGTGTAATCTAGAGTGATGCTGTGTAAATCCCGTGTAATAGAAATTACCGTGTAAACAGATAGGAGCGTTGGACGAGTCTGGCAAGGCTGTCGGGATGTTCCACATTAGCCAGACTATTTTTTTTCTTAAGTTTACTGTATCTCTCACTAATAGAACTATTTTTATCACTGGAAAAAAAAGTGCAGTATATTTGTACTTTCTAACGCATTTTCCGCCTCAACCCATCGGAACCCCCCCCCCTACATATATATGAATTTTGCTTAGAATAACAAACCCAATAATTCTATCCATGTATGCTGACTGGGAAAATAAGTACCAAAAATCGTCACTGCCTCCTGGACTAATAGGAAAGAAAGAAAAAACGAAAAGTATTCCTCCACAAAATTTAATAGAATATAGAAATTGTTTAGAGGTCTCTACATATTTCGAACGTAGAAACGTTCATCATCAGATCTTTCATTCACTCTCCGCTACACGTGGACGTGAACATAAAATTTTTTATTTTAATTTTCTAAAATGTGTGGTTACATTACTAATTTCAGCATATTTAAATTACCCTCTCGAGGGGTTACCCCCCCCCCCCCCCCCAGTACCCCAAAAACCGTTCCTCAACAATTTTTACATTATGACCTCTACAAATGACAATTCTTATTTATACTCTCTTACAGACACATCAATAATTTTACAAAAAATTTATAAAAAAATCCTCGATACCTCTTTAGAAGACCTTTTTCTTCTGCCTCATTTTATTTGGTTGTTTAGACTTCCTTTACTAACTTTTTTCACATGCTCAGCATGTTTTAACTCTCCTCAACCATTTTTGTACCGTGCGAGCAAAAATTATTTGCATCAAAGAGGGCCTCGCATCTAAGGACGTAATGCTTAGCCGTAGAGCTTAATACCTGTTGGGTGTCAGTAACTACCTGAATTAACAATCAATCAGTTATTCCGTCATCTTTGACAGTCGTTACAAGTAATTTGATTCATCGCTAATTTTTCCAATTTCTTGAACAATTCACACAATGGGCTTTACGGAACAGCACAAAACATTCATGGTTGAAGCGTATTTTCGAAACGGGTTAGAGTAAATGGTGAGTGGCAATACAATCCGGGTTTGTGCATGGACGATTTTAACGAACATTTTCCTAACGTTGCTTTTATTGCTGGGGATTTTTATCATTGTCTGAAAAGAACCGTGGCTGTGTTTAGGGAAACAGGTTCTATACAACACAAAAAAGGAGCAGGAAGACCATCTGTAAGAACAGAAGAACTTGTTGCAAACGTTCGTGAAATAATGCAAAATACGCCAACAAATTGTATAAGACGCCTGTCCGAAGAAATGGGAAGATCTTATGGAACATGCAGGACTATTCTTAAGAAGCAGCTAAATTTATTTCCTTATAAAGTGCAAGTATTCCAAGAAATACAAGCCGCAGATTTTGAAAGACGCAGGAATTACTCTCAATGGTTTACCCAAAATTTATCGGAAAGAAATTATTTATTAGACCTGACATTTTTTTCGGATGAAGCCTGGTTCCACCTCTCCGGGTATGTGAATTCTCAGAATACACGCATGTGGAGTAGTGAAAATCCCCATTTTTTTGTAGCGTCCACATTGCACCCTCAAAAAATTGGTGTCTGGTTAGCTGTTTCCCGAAGAAGAATTGTTGGTCCTATTTTTTTCCATGACACAGTTACAGCACAGCGGTGTAGAGACAATATTTTGAATCCATTTGTGGAGCAATTACTTGACGAACTACTTTTTGGATATTTTCATCAGGACGGTGCAACCGCCCATACAGCCGCCGAAACTATTAACTACTTACGCAATTTTTTCGACGACAGATTGATCAGTTTTCGATCAGACATTGAATTCCCATCTGGATCACCTTGTTTAACGGTTATGGATTAGTTCGTTTTTCCTTATTTAAAGAACACTATTTTTAAAACACCAGTTGCAAATTTAAAACAATTACAAGAAAGGATTATCCAAGAATGTGGTAACATTTCTCCAGAGATGCTGGTTAACACTTTCAAAAATATGAAGAGACGTGTAAATTTATGCTTGGAACATGGCGGTGGCCAATTTCAGCAATTTATGTAATTATTTTTCTTTTTCTTTCTATATATTCTAACTTTGATAATTTTGTAAACAACAAAAATTAGTTTGTATTTGTCTACTTATTTTATTACTCATTAGTTTGGCATAATATCATGTCATAATATGAGTTTGACAAAATTTTAACCTAGATTTGGTTAGATATATCGTCTCCATATCATTGTGATCTAAACCAAGCCCTACGTTTTTTAATCCAAGCCCTCTTTGATGCCCATGTCCCATTCTATAAAGTGGAAAATTTTTGTAAAGGTTTGTTCGAGGATAGGTCAGATAAAAAATATTTCAAGGCTCGCGAGTTGACTCTATTGACAGCAAATGGTAGTTTACCAAAAATAACGCGCATAGACAGGTATTTACTTACCTAGGTGCAGTGGCGTCTCGTGCCATTTTAGTGAAGTAGGGCCAGGTAAACCCTTAGCGCCGCAGGCAAAAAAATTTTGGGTGCCACGCCCTTTTTTGTTAATAGTTCTTGCTTTTGAAGTAGGAAAAATAAGCAAAAAGGCACCTTTTAATGTTAGTTTTACCAAGCATACTGAAATTAAATATATTGTTTAAATGTACCTTCGATTTTTTCCCAGATATGGACCAAATCATCTGTACCTTTTTGGGACCAAGTTTACTCCCCCACCAAATAAAATACACATAAAACAAAATAGTCTATTAGATTCACCACAACCGCACACCCTATAGTATCTAATAGTATTCATTTATGTATTTCTAAAATAAAATTAACATTAAATCAGCCGGCCGAACGAAAATTATTTAGTTTACAAACAACCTAACCTAATACAAACAAATCGCGACGCGGACAGGGACAACTACTGTTTAAAAAAACGTCTAACGTCAAACGGTCAAACGAAGAGCCTGGCTACTCAGAGATTTTTTCCTGCTTGCATTCAAGGTCATTTTCCAATGTTTTTTATTGATGTGTTATGGCGATTTCGTCATCACTTGGGGCCTCCGCCGTGTGGCGCGAAAGCTACGTTACCGTTTTACGCATAATCGCTTCCTAAATAGATGGAAATTTGCACCCGACTGTGTTCCATTTTTAAATTATTTTGCTAATTGCTTTAAAAACGAGAATATTAATTTTAATAGGTTTTGGTAATTTGTAAAGGGCAGGACGCTGGACAGGAGGGCAGGTAGTGCCATGGCACTGTGGCTCTACCCCACGAGCCGCCACTGCCTAGGTGTGCAGTTTAAAATAGCATTGAACCATGAATAATATTTTAGAGTAATGCACAAATATATTTTAAAAAATTGTAAACAATTTATGTAATAAATTATTATTATTATATTGTTATTATTATAATACCGGGGCAGTCAATTTCACCTTTCAAACTTCTAAACAAAGTGCATAGTAAAATATCGATTCTTCTTTTATGCAATGAAAGCCTGCCAAAGACACCCAAAAGGTATTCGTTATCGCACCCTTTCTGAGGATATATGCCATATTTCCTATAATACATACATTTAACAAACTTTCTCTGCGCTCTTTCGATGAGTGTAACCCACACGTTATACTGGGGGGACCAAATTATGCTTCCGTACTCTAAAACAGGCAACACTAGGCTATCAAAAAGATGCCAGCTAACATAATATGTCCAACTATTAATCATATTTTTACAGGTGGCTACTAGACCAGCTGAGAACCCCGTGGGTTTAGTAGCTCGAAAACTGCACATAGGGGGCGTGGCCAAGGAAGCTCCCAAACTCAGTCTACCTGGAAAATTAGTCTTTCCAAGCATACACAATAGCGGACATTTTAGTATGTTGGGTAAGTTTAATATAATAATTTTTCGGCTAACCTTATCCCAATTACTAGTAAGAATAGTTGAAAAATATACAGTATCGCGAAGCGACCAAAAGTGGGTATGTTTCCCAACCACATAGCATCGCCGTACAGGAATAGGCATGCGCAGTGCAAAATTCTTATTAAACAAATGGAAAAATAGACAGGTCCGGGCTTTAAAATTTAAAATGCCTTACTAAACGCTTAATGCTGGGTGCACAGATTCTAAGCCCATACTTCAATGTCCAATATTATTTATTTTATACATAAACGATATGCCTTTAGTTTTAAAAATGTGAAAGTTACAAATGTTTGCTCCACCTTAATTTACATTAATGTTTTAAATATTTTTGATGTCCCAAATACTCTAAGTTCTGAGATAAGTATATTAATAAATTGGCTAAAAGTAAATAAAATAAAATTAAATATTTCAAAAATTTAAAGGAATGTTTATGGCAGTGGCGTATTTAGAATATTGCCACGGGGGGGGGGGGGTCTATACCTTTCGTTTTATCTTTCTTTTTTTCTTTCTTTAAAAAAGCGCCGCAGGCGAAAAAAATTTCAGTGCCACGCCCTATTTTGAAGTATCAAAATTTATAATTTCTATGTTTTGATAGCTGAACCCAAGAAAGGAAGAAATTAAGAAATTTTTAAATATAAACGCAATAATGGGAATATATATTTTTTTAAATATTTATGTTTAAAAATATATATTTCTACATAATATGACCGATTCCGAAAATGATTGGTTTTCAAGTTATTTTTGCCATTTTTTTTTTGCCAAGTTTGGCCATGTTGTTTTGTTATCTGCGACACAGTTACTTCATTATTTGTAAAAACAAAGTGTTGCTAATAGTTCTAGTTTGCAAAAAAATTACAAAACTAAGTGAACATCATTTCAATTTTTTAATAATTTTATTTAATAATAATAATAATAATAATAATAAAGGTCTTTATTCAAAAATTGTAAAATAGAAAATTATTACATTTTGTTATCGGGCGAGGTTCAGTTCACCCTGTCTACATTAAATGCAACAAGGCATCTGATCTGTTCTTAGTTTTTTTTAATGTTGAGCCCACGGGGGGGGTCCAGACCCCTCGGACCCCCCCCCCCTAAATACGCCACTGGTTTATGGGTAATAATTTAAATTCTCAAAATATAAATGTTGTAATTGATGGTGAAAAAGTGGAATTAGTAAACAGTTTTAAATATTTAGGGATATAATATATTGATTAAAAATTTTAATTTTTTAATTTTTTTGGATGCCGGAAAAATAGGTTATTTTAAAAGAATCATTTCTAATTTAGGTTTGTTTTCCAAAAAAACTATTCAATACTATTATATTACCACATTTTCTTTATTGTGCTTCCATTTTATATTGTGCTAGTGAGGAAATATTTGATAAATCACAAATTTTACAAAATAAGGCAATGCGGATTATTTTAAATTGTGGCAAATATACAAAAATAAATTTTTTGTTAAAAAATTTAGGTTGGTTGAATGTCAGAAATTTAATTTTTTATTTAGTATGTATCTTTATACATAAAATTAAAAATAATTTATTGCCTGATTGTTTAAAAAAATTTTGTTCTTTTAATTATGACCATCATAATTATAAAACAAGAACTAATTAAAATTTTTATGTGGATAGAGTGTCTAAAACATTAGGTTATAAGTATATTTTTCATAAAGGTTTGATAGAATATAATAATTTTGAAAATTATTTATAAATTATTATACAGTGACCGGCAAAGAGTTCGCAACATATGGGAAAAATTTTTATTAGCGGAATATTGAAAAATCTTTTTTGGGGGATTGGATGTGCATGTCCCGTAACCTTAAAATCGATTTTGAGATACGTCACGTGACCAATGGTATGGCGGGAAAGTTGAAAAAACCAATATGAAATCATCATAAATCAGATAAGTTGATGAGATATCGAAAAAATTCCAAGAATAAAAAGTGTTTAGAATTCCATTAGAACCTTACATACAATGTTTGGGATATCTACTTAAAAAAATATAAAATCGAATATTTTTGTAAATATTTTTTTACCGAATTAAAAATTTCCATATTTTTCCTTTCTTAAAGCTTCATTAAAGTAAAACTGACATCTGGTGACCACAACTAGAAATATTCTCTTGTTTTTCTGACAATTTGGAGCAATAATTCAAAAAATTCGTTTACACTTGGATACCAGCTGTCAGCTGTTGCAATAGTCTATTTCTAATAACCTTATCGATATTTTTTATATCGAAATATTCTATTATGTTAAGAAATCCTTAAATTCATTAATCCAAAGCAAATTTTATTTATAACCGTAAAAAATAATTTAAATTTTTATTAATTTTTAGATTTTTTTAAAGATTTCTGCGAAATTCAAAATTATTTTTTACGGTTATAAATAAAATTTTCTTTGGATTAATGAATTTTAGGATTTCTTAACATAATAGAATATTTCGATATAAAAAATATCGATAAGGTCATTAGAAATAGACTATTGCAACAGCTGACAGCTGGTATCCAAGTGTAAACGAATTTTTTGAATTATTGCTCCAAATTGTTAGAAAAACAAAATAATATTTCTAATTGTGGTCACTAGATGTCAGTTTTACTTTAATGAAGCTTTAAGAAAGGAAAAATATGAAAATTTTTAATTCGGTAAAAAAATATTTACAAAAATATTCGATTTTATGTTTTTTTAAGTAGATATCCCAAACATTGTATTTAAGGTTCTAATGGAATTCTAAACACTTTTTATTCTTGGAATTTTTTTGATATCTCATCAACTTATCTGATTTATGATGATTTCATATTGGTTTTTTCAACTTTCCCGCCATACCATTGGTCACGTGACGTATGTCAAAATCGATTTTACGGTTATGGGACATGCACATCCAATCACCCAAAAAAGATTTTTCAATATTCTGCTAATAAAATTTTTTCCCATATGTTGCGAACTCTTTGCCGGTCACTGTATAACTATTAAATCTCAAATATCATTAAAATTATTTAAAAAAACTTTAAAATTACATTTAATTAAAAAACAAAATGATACGTAATGTTTGATACAATTTGCAAAATGTTTAACTTTTCTGTCTGTTTTTGTTAAAATAATGTGGCGTTTCAAAATTTAAAAATAATTCTATAAAAATTTGTTAAAAAAATGCATTAAAAAATATTTAATTGTAGCGTTTTACGAAATAAAACATGTTACTACTACTACCAGTACTAGCTACATATAACAATGGGCCTTTTCACTAAATTTTGATTTTGGTAGTAGTGTATAAAGGAACAAAAATTAAAATTTTCTGTGTTTTTACTTTTCTATACTTTTAAGCCATAACCGAGAAAATAAATAAATAAAAAACTCCTTGAATAAAAACACGGACTTAAACATACCTACGTCATCGCGCCGGAAGATTGATGCACAGAGGAATGATAGGAATAGCCGAGTCGTTGGCTTAAAATATCAAGAATTCACAAAATCAGCAGCTTGACAGTGTTGCCCATAATCTCAAAAATCATTTATTATAGTTTATAGTACCAGTGTAATGGTAATTGACTAGCAATTATTAGTAATTATAATATACCAGTTTTCCATTCAATAGCTGCGGAATGAATTATTTTACCAGTATTATGTTTATATTTATTTAAAGTATCCAAATAAAGTTCTAAGAAGAAAGTATATTATTAAGATTATAAAACTTTCTACATATGGCAACAGCGGCTTAATTTGCCGATGGCAGTTCGACAGATCAGCATTTACGCGTGTGCGAGGTTAAACGCATGCGCTCTAGCAAGCTTTAAACATATCTACGTCATGAGTCGCGCCTGTTTTGAGATTTTCAAATTGGTTGAATTTTACCCGGTTTTTACTGTGCTGAAATAAATTAATGTTATGACCTAGCAATAGTTTTATTGATGAAAAACACTTATTATAGCACCGACTAAACAATTCAAATGCCAAATGTATCAAATTTAAGAATAGTGAAAAGGCCCATTGGCCAAAAACTTGGGTACGTGTAAAACAACATCTGCCAGCACAATTTCTTGTCAATCAAGAATTTGAAAAGGTTTTCGGTATAGTATTTGCAGAATTATACCGTTGACTCTTACTGCCAAAAATAAACTACCTGATTAAACCCTATTGTATACGCCTCAACCTCTTCAAAGGGGATTAAATGGGATCAGGGTCGGCTTGAAAATGTACCTACACCACATGATTTATTTTTATAATTTAAAATAAATAGATTGGTATTTTTAGTTTTAGGTAGGTACCTATAATAAATGTAAAATAATGATAACAATTAATGATGATTGAAAATAATATAATTTAAAAGTATAACTATTAGGATAATATATAATATAAGTACTAAAACTAATTAAATTCTAAAAAACTATTGATAATTTATTCAAAATTTAACTCTGTATCACTATCCTTATCTAAGCCTAAACTTATAATTAAGGGTTGAACATTTGTAATCATACAATAATTGTAAGAATTTTCCACCTTAAGTACATGCCGTACACAGTTTTTCCATCTGTCTGGAGAAATTTTTCTACTTCGTTTTTAATTAATTCTACTACAGATGCATTTAATGTAGGAGAAATATTATTTCTCCTAATATTGGACTTTAATTCATGCCATATTAGCTCAATAGGATTGAATATATGGAGTGTGAGTGTATGGAGGAAGACGCAACACTGTATGTCCATTTTCTGCTGCAAGTTTGTGACACTCGTATTCCTTATTTATTTTAAAAGCTTTTAATACTTCTAGCAGTTCTCGTTTTTTGTAAGTATCTTCAAAATATAAATCATTTTCAATTATAAAATTCTGCTTTTGTATTATTAGAATTGGAAATGATTTTTGCTTGCCGACTATGATAATTGATTTGAATGACATTGTCCATTACAATGACGCTATTTTCAGGTATATTTTTAAGGAGTTTATGTTTAAACCAATCTTCAAAAAGTTGTGCGTCGGTATCTTGATGGTAATCTAAAGAAGAATCTGCTATGTTTTTAGCTAAAAGCAACAGACAATTTGGAACAAACCCGTTCTCTGAACCAGCATGTAATATTGTGATTCTTTTGCCTTTATTTGATGGTGCCTTGGTTTGACATTTATTGGAAGAATCAGCCCAACCTTTTCTTGGAGTGTCATGGGTATCGAACCATGTTTCGTCAAGGTAAATAATTGGACGATTTTCTTCTCTAAATTGTTTAACAGCTGTTAAATATTTAAGTCTCCATTCCCGTAAACGTTGAGATTCCATTAATGTTTGTCTTTTATTAATGCTTCGGTATTTAAAACCCATTTTACGCAAGGCTTGAAAGGCAATAAGAGATATTTGTTTCGTCTTTAATCAGCCGCTCTTTGAGGGAAATCAAAGTGGGTACAGTTTGTGCCTCATACATTTGGTAAATCTTTATTCTTAATAAATCCGTGTCATTTTCGTCAATGCTTCTAAATGTGCCAGAATCACTCCGATTTTTTCTAGGATTAACAGGTTTAAGTACTATGTCTCTTACCGAAGATAAAGGAGTTTTTGTCAAAGTAGACGTCTCTGCTAAAGCATCCATCGAATTAAAATTTCTACTTAACAAAGATTGATACACATTTTTAATTATTAGTTTAGCATCGGTAGATAAATGCTTTCTTCTAAAAATGACACTTGAAGATGCCCCCCTATCAGCACAATTCCAAGGACGCCACATTCTACCTCTAATAAGCCTAACTAAAAATTACTCTGCGGAAAACCACTGAAGACTAAAATTATTAAAAATCAGTTTGTATTTATATATGAATCAGGCATAGGTATAAATTGAATTTGTCCCTGGCCCGGCTCTGCTCGAAAAGGTTTAAAATTTGGGATTTCATTATTTATTTTATGGTCAAAGGGATAATGAGGGTTTATTGCAGTCAAAAGATCAACGGCATAATTCTACAAATACTATACCAGTCATTATTTATAACAAAAATTACACAAGTACACAAAAACTAGAAATCCGAAATATTAAACAACAATAACCGAGTTCCTTTTAGTTGCTTTTGCTTTTAAATAGCAAAGCCAACGGCTAAGTTAAGTGTTCCTGTTTAACTCAGCCCAGCAAAGATAACTTCCTTCTCTCTTGCCACCTTTAAGTATCTATATTTCTCCTACGATTATACGATTTTTTCGCGAAGCGTTCCTTTAACAACTTAGGTTAAGCAAGGATTCTTACTTTCCTATGCTGTTTAAAAGAAGCAAAAGAAAAGTACCTAATAGCACAGGTCCGGGCTTTAAAATTTAACTTACAACATACCCACAACTCTATAAAATAAAGCCAAAAATGGTTCTCAAGTGTATTTAGATCATGTCGCTAAAGAAGGACGGGTCAATAACAAGAGGGTCGCGCGCATGCACATCGTTCCTCGACGTCGAGACATGTGACGGGCGAGCCCTGCGTTCAAACGTATTTTTCACACATAATAAGTTGAAATGTACGGGTCTAAAGGTATAACAGTATATGGTGTCGCGCCTCCTGCTTTAATTAATACTTCACAAAATAAAAATATATACCGGGTGTTTCTAAGACGTTCACCCCTATAACTTTTTTATATTTATAGATATTATTATGAAATTTTGATATTATGCACAAGAGATGAGCTGCATTTATTGGCATAATTTTCAATTTGTTAGCACTTCCGGTTTAACCGGAAGCGACCTTGATATTTTAAATGGGATATATTGTATATTTTTACTTATTTGGGTTCAGCATAATATTATGAGTAAAATGACACCTCACTTGTCATTTTTTGACGTGTTATAACATTTTTATGTTTATTTTTTATTTTCAATCTAGAGTGCTACAAATTAATTAAATCTGTTAATTTATAATCAAGTAGTATATGAAAATTAAAATTATGTCATAAAAATTAACTTTCTAAGTTTCACAAGCGTTTAAAAAATGAAACTTTGTTTTCTTGACGTTTACTCCATTTTTCCAATAGGAACGATGGTGGTTCAGTAGGATATTTAATTAATTTTTTTTTCCAACAATTTGATACCATACACTCCTATGCTATTTTAAAATTGACACGAAAAAATTTGCCTTAAGTCCCAATCGCAAATTTAAAAGCGTTATGCATTATTGCCTCTTTTCTAAAAAAATATAAAGACGGCTTTGAAAACCAATATATGGCTTTAAATTAAAATTGTAATGCCATTCGTTTACTAAACTTACATTGTAAATCAGATAAAATGGTTAGTTTTACTAGAAATGAACAAATGAATATGCTCCTAATTTTGGGAGTGACCAGAAAAATTCTTCTGAAGCCGCAAGATTGTATGTATTGTATATCTTAACATAGTATAAAACAAAGTCGCTATCGCCCGTCCTGTCCCTATATGTGCTTAAATCTTTAAAACTACACAACGGATTTTGAAGCGGTTTTTTTTAATAGATAGAGTGATTCAAGAGGAAGGTTTTTATGTATAATACATGCATAATATTATAGAGAAACACTGATAAATTAGAATAGGGAGAACGAACGACCCAACCTAACCGGTCCCCTGCCCGTTCAACGATCGATCCGAAGCACCGAAGCCGGAATAGACGAAGACAGACTATGTTTTATGCATGGATGTGAATTGTGGACGGGCCGGCAAACGGTTGAGTTTGATGGTTTGTTCTACTTATTATCTCACGTCGTATAATGCTGGGCTGCAACGCAGGCCGGGTACACGCTAGTGTTTTATAAACTAACGAAGAGATGTAATGATTACAACTTTAAATTAAAGCCATATTGCTTTTCAAAACCATTCCATTGTTTTTCAAAGCCGCCTTTATATTTTTTTAGAAAAGAGAGGGCGGCAATAATGCATAACGCTTTTAAATTTGCGATTGGGATTTAAGGCACATTTTTCAGTGTCAATTTTAAAATAGCATAGGAGTGTATGGTATCATATTGTTGGAAAAAAATGCTCGTTTTAAATATCCTAGTGAACACCATCGTTTTATTTGGAATAATGGAGTAAACGTCAAGAAAACAAATTTTTTTAAACGCTTGTGAAACTTAGAAAGTGAATTATTATGACATAATTTTAATTTTCATATACTGCTTGACTATAAATTAACAGATTTAATTAATTTGTAGCACTCTAGATTGGAAATAAAAAAAAAACATAAAAATATTATAACACGTCAAAAAATGACAAGTGAGGTGTCATTTTACTCAGAGTGTTATGCTGAATCCCAATAAGTAAAAATATGCAAGAGGTCCCATTTAAAATATCATACCGTCAAACCGGAAGTGCTAACAAATTGAAAATTATGCCAATAAATGCACACTCATCTCTTATGCATAATCTCAGAATTTCATTTTAGTGTCTATACATACAGAAAAGTTATAGGGGTGAACGTCTTTTGAAAAACACCCGGTATTCGTTCATTTACTTTCATACGTTGCCGTGCCGCCGGACCTTATACCCTATTACCCCCCGCCCCCCTTCGGCTTATGATAACCTTCATTCTTTCATTCTATGGCTATTATGTTGCTCATATAAATACATTTTTTATATCCGGGAATTTATCACTGTCACCATGCAAAAATTATACAATAGATATTGTAAGTACCGTGCGAACAAAAATTATTTGCATCAAAGAGGGCCTTGCATCTAAGGACGTAATGCTTAGCAGTAGAGCTTAAGGTGGGAGTATCAACATGCTTGCCAACCTATTTCGCGTAGATTTATTTATGTTTTCTAGCTTTTATACAAAATTTAAAGAAAATCAGTATCGACTTGATATTCTATAGGTAATAATTGACATATTTAACAAATCTCAAGGAATTTCATAACTTACTTTAGGAGAATTGTATAGCGAAAAATA
This sequence comes from Polydrusus pterygomalis, assembly GCA_963969555.1. Taxonomy (NCBI): domain Eukaryota; kingdom Metazoa; phylum Arthropoda; class Insecta; order Coleoptera; family Curculionidae; genus Polydrusus; species Polydrusus pterygomalis. The sequence continues at coordinate 17,448,264 of OZ018385.1, read as the reverse complement.
TGGGATAAGATTTTTTTTAACATTATTATGTCATTGTCACGCATTGTTCTTTCACTATACAATTCTCCCAAAATTAGCAATAAAATAAATTGATATTTTTGTAGTATATCAGATACTACCTAAATAATGTACCGACGATATTGATTTTCTTTAAATGTTAGTTATTAAAATAATAAGCTCAAAAAATCAACGCGAAATAGGTTATAGGTTGGCAATAGATTGAATGACGTTGAGAATTCAACCTTAATACCTGTTGGGTGTCAGTAACTACCTGAGTTAACAATCAATCAGTTATTCCGTCATCTTTGACAGTCGTTACAAGTAATTTGATTCATCGCTAATTTTTCCAATTTCTTGAACAATTCACACAAATGGGCTTTACGAAACAGCACAAAACATTCAAGGGCGCCTGTCCCAAGAAGTGGGAAGATCTTATGGAACATGCAGGAATATTCTTAAGAAGCAGCTAAATTTATTTCCTTATAAGGTGCAACTATTCCAAGAAATACAAGCCGCAGATTTTGAAAGACGCAGGAATTACTCTCAATGGTTTACCCAAAATTTATTGGAAAGAAATGATTTATTAGACCTGCCATTTTTTCGGATAAAGCCTGGTTCCACCTCTCTGGTTATGTGAATTCTCAGAATACACGCATGTGGAGTAGTGAAAATCCCCATTTTTTTGTAGGTCCACATTGCACCTTCAAAAAATTGGTGTCTGGTTAGCTGTTTCCCGAAGAAGAATTGTTGGTCCTATTTTTTCCATGACACAGTTACAGCACAGCGGTATAGAGACAATATTTTGAATCCATTTGTGGAGCAATTACTTGACGACGAACTACGTTTTGGATATTTACAACAGGACGGTGCAACCGCCCATACAGCCGCCCAAACTATTAACTACTTATGCAATTTTTTCGATGACAGATTGATTAGTTTTCGATCAGACATTGAATTCCCACCTGGATCACCTTGTTTAACGGTTATGGGTTACTTTGGTTTTCCTCATTTAAAGAACACTATTTTTAAAACACCAGTTGCAAATTTAGAACAATTACAAGAAAGGATTATCCAAGAATGTGGTAACATTTCTCCAGAGATGCTGGTCAACACTTACGAAAATATGAAGAGACGTGTGAATTTATGCTTGGAGCATGGCGGTGGCCAATTTCAGCAATTTATGGAATTCTTTTTTTTTCTGTATATTCTTATTTTGTTAATTTTGTAAACAACAAAAATAAATTTGTATTTGATTACTCATTAGTTTGGCATATCATGCCATAATATGAATTTGACAAAATTTTAACCTAGATTTGGTTAGATATATCGTCCCCATATCATTGTGATCTAAACCAAGCCCGCGTTTTTTAATCCAAGCCCTCGTTGATGCAAATAATTTTTGCTCGCACGGTACCTACCCACTCTTTTTTTTTAAGTGTGTATTTATTTTCACATTTCAAATATTTGGTAGATATTTTTCATCACAAAATTCGCTTTAAATATACTTTTCACTTATTTATTTTGTGAGGTTGCCAAAATTCACCAACATTGTATGCTAATTTACATTAAATGACTTCTCCCGTACTGATTTTATCTTGATGTAAATGTGAAACAACTAGGTAAATACAGAAGTAAATTATTTTAGCACTCTTTTACACAATGGACAATTTTTTTTTCTAGTTCTGATGCAACTTCTTTCATCTCGGCTAAACATAATTATTCTCTTTTAAAAACTAATTACTAACAAACAGGATATTTCTTAACGAGGGTATTAATGTACGCTAATACAAAATTTTTGTAAACCCCTTATTCCACGGGCCAAGTTCAGGGACGGACTGGGTCTGGAAAATGTGGCGGGCTATACAGTGTGACCAGTAAAGTCCGCATCATATGGGAATTTTTTTATTAATAACTTAATTCGAAATTTGACTTTGGCATCAAGTTCTGCTTCGATCGAGATGAAAATTAAGCAAAAAAATAGTAGTCACGTGATTCGCATTATCTGTAAAATTTAAATTTTTTCCAAAAAATAATTCAAGTGGGGTTATTTCTGAAGGTATCGAGAAAAGTTATTAGAAAAAGTTTTTTTTATTGCAGTTTCTAGCCCACATGCAAAATTTTAGCTGCATAAGATAATTTTGATTTTTTTACCCATATTTTGTAAATTGCACCACTTTTGCAAAATAAGACTCAACGATTTCAGATACATTTTCTTTTAAGTAGCGCCATATTAAATGTGTGTTTTTCTACAAAATCAAAATTGGGCTATTAAAATTTGGTCGCATATTATAGTAGTAGTAGTAGTAGTAACAAGATTTATTTAGCAATGTGCTACAATTTAACAAGTTATATAAAATATTTGAACTAATTTAACAATATCATCTGTAAAAAAATTTTATCAGTCACTATTTTGTTTTTTAAATAAATAATTTTTCAATGATTTTTTAAAAATTTTCAAAGAGGCCTGTGATTTAATTAAAATATTCAAGTTATTATATTCACTTAATCCTTTATAGAAAACCGATTTATATGTCAAATGTTTTGATACCCTACCTAGACAAAAATCTTTATTATACCTGGTTGAATAGTTATGATTTTCAAAATTTTGAGTTATAAAATCTTTCAAATGAGAAGGCAGTCAGTTATGTTGTATTTTAAAAATAAAAGTACAAATCAAAAGAAATATTAAATTTTTAACATTTAACCACTGAAGTTTCTTTAACATTAAATTTATTTTTGTATATTTATCCACATTTAAAATTATACGCATAGCTTTATTTTGCAAAACTTGGAGTCTATTAAAGACCCCATCATTTGCTGTGTATAAAATAGTTGAACAATATAAAAAAATGAGGTAAAATTATAGTGTTATAAATTGTTTTTCGTGAAAATAAACTCAAATTTTGACTAATTCTTTTTAAATAATTAATTTTTTATCCAATTTTAGATACCAGATTTTCAAAATGTAATTCAAATTTTAACTTAGAATCCAAAATTACTCCCAAATATTTAAAAGAGTCTATAATTTCTAATTTTTCATCATCAACAAAAATATTTATGTCTGTATTAATCACGATATTTCCAATAACCATAAATTTTGTTTTAGAAACATTTAATTTTAATTTATTTACCTTTAACCAGTTTGATAAAGTTTTTAATTCAAAATTTAAAATGTCTATACCATCAAGAATATTTTTACCCTTTATAATAAGGTATCGTCAGCAAACATTTGAATAAAACTTTGTTTTAAAACATTTGGCATATCATTTATATAAAGAATAAATAATAATGGACCCAAAAGGCTACCTTGTGGTACCCCAATATTATTATATTCCTTTTTAGAAAAAATATTATCAATTTTTGTTTTTTGCTGCCTATTACTTAAATAATTTTGAAACCATTTATAAACAACTCCCCTTAATCCAAACTGATATAATTTCTTTAATAAATTTATCCCTATCAATTGTTTCGAATGCACGTTTAAAATCCAAAAATACTGCCAATACAACTTCATTTTTGTCAACGCTTCGCTTCCAATTTTCAATTACAGACTGGATTGCCGTTTCTGTTGAATATCCTTTTCTAAAACCTCCTTGCATATTTACTAAAATTTTGTTTTCTTCAATAAATTCGAGTATCTGTTCATAAACTGTCATTTCTAATAATTTTTTAATATCCCATAATATATTTATTGGCCTCATTTCACAGCTTTTTTTTGTATTTTTAATTTTTGGAACTGGTGTTATAATAGAACATTTTAGATCTTCAGGTATTTCTCCATATTTTAGACAGGTATTGATTACTCTTAATATAATTTCACCTGTGCTTGTAAAAGTTTCTTTCATTACTTTTTTTGATAAAATTTCACTATAATTATTGTTTGATTTGAGTTTAATAATTTTAAATTTTAATTCTTTTAATGAAACTTCTCGGAATTCTTCAATTATATTGGAACATGTAGCAATTTTAGGACATAATATTTCATTTCCAACCTCGATATCATCAACTATTTCTTTAATACTATTAACGTAATAATTATTCATATTTTCAACAATACAATACGGATTTGTTTTTTTTTTCTGCCGTTAAATATCATTTCCTTTATTTCACTTTTTGTAGTTGGCTTGACAAAATTCTTTAAAGTTTTCCACATTCTTTTTGGATCATATTTATTTCTATCTATTTGTTCATCATAATATTTTTCTTTTTCTTTTCTTAAGACACTGACATATATGATGCAAAGTTTATTTGTTTTTTACCCTGTATAAGGTAACTTCATAAAATAAGTATTTTTAAAAACGTAGTTTGTGTCTGAAAGTAATACACCTTAATATTAAGACAAAAAGAACACAGTGTCATCAGTAAAGTGTTCATTAAGTGGAAAATAAATTTTAGTGGTGGGTAAAAAATCAAAATTATCTTATGCAGCTGAAATGTTGCATGTGGGCTTTACGTCACGACTAGTGCTTATCTTTCTAACGTTCGTGAACTAGGTGAGATAGTAAATTTGCGTCAATAATGAATGTCGTATAATTTTACCAGTCAAAAAAGTTTTATTGTCATTTTGAACAGTGACATTTTTAATCAACATTATTTCAAAAATGTCATGGTCCTGTGAAAAAGAACAAGCATTAATTTTAAAATTATTTGATTATTTTCAAAGAGAAAGTGATGCCGAACATATTCTTTTACCCTTTAACGCAGTTTACGAGGTAAGTTGATTTAGTAAAGCAGGAATTGTGAAAACATAAATAATAAACATGAAAAATATATGGCAAAGTTTTTATAAATACCCACGGTATATTATTCTACATGCTGGTTCAGAAAATGGATTTGTGAATAATGCAAGTTTGATATTCAAGTCTGGCCTGAAATCTGGCGATTATCATGATTCGATGAACAGTGAAAACTTTGAGAAATAGTTTGAAGAAGAATTATTGTTACCAAACTTGGAAGAACCGTCGCTTATTATTTTGGATAACGCCACCTATCATTCTGGGCTAATTGAAAAAATTCCAAATACCAGTGTGTCGAAAAGATGACTTATTGCATGGCTAGGACAAAGACAAATTCCTGTTTCGCCATTTGCAATGAAGGATCAGATCGGGATAATAGTGAAGCAGCACATCCGACCCAAACATTACAAGTAATCTGGAAAGCGTTGTTTATTTTATTTTTTAATTAACATATCGCTTTCCGCGATATGTTATTCGTCTCCTTCACGCAAAATCACGGCAACCCTGATTGCCTCTTAAAAATTTTGCACTATATAGGCACGTTCGTGAAGATAATGTTTGTATGTTGTCGGCGTCGTCGTCTCTTTCGACATTTTCACATTTACGATTTTTTTTCTCGGAAACGGTTAGAGTGGGACGATTGAAACTTTCTGGGCTTGTAGAGGAATAGTAGGGGTACGTTGTGTGAAAATTTCGAATATACAGGGTATGCCAGAAAAAACTTATTAATTTTTTAAGTCGACAATTATCGGATTCTCGTTGAAAGACGTTACAGGTCGTAAAAATGAGTTTTTTCGATTTAAACTTTTTCGACGCGTAGACGACCGTGGGCTACAGAAGCCTATTGTTTGTGAGCGCGATCGAAAGTTTGGAAGTCATTTTTTTGATTTTTTTCAAAGTCGAAATTTGGTCGAAAATGGTAGATACCTCTTGGATCGCTAATAAGTCGAATTGAGTGCATCCGATCGACATTCGGTTTGTATAATCGTTTAGGCTATCTTAAATACCACCTTTTTCCTATATCGTTCTATACCTAACTGGAATGGAAATTATCAAAAATTGTAAGAGATTGGAAATCTTAATTTCAGGCCTGATTTTTTCACGGTTTTAATTTTTTTTTTTTCATACGGAAAACAACTTTGGATCGAAATGTTATATATACCTCAGCGGATAGAGCCCGTCAAACTACAATAAAGACGTGTGCCGTGCCCGAAGGGCTCGGCACAATAACATTTTCACCAATTTATCAGCTATCTATGTAAGAATAGTTAATATCATATATTTCAGTAACGAAAAGTCGTAGCGAATCGAGCGAGACGGCATTGGAAATAGGACGTCGAGCACTATACGATGCCGTCTTCAAAAACTACCTATCTATACGAGAAAACGGAAATTTTGCACCATTCTCTAGTTTTGGTCAGTTGTTATAATGACAATTTGGCGATATGTTTCCCCTTCACGTTCCGCAGAAAAGTGAGGCAAAAAAAGCAATAGTAAATAAAGAAAAAGAAAAGAAAAATATTTATTTATTGTAAATTTTTTTTTAGTACTGATAGTAGATGCACTCTCGGCTGACGATTAGCGATATGTACCCAGTCTAGTTATTTTTATTCTATTTTAATACATTGGACGAACTAGCATTGCAACATGGACATCGAGTTTTAAGACTTCCTCCATATCATTGCCACTTTAATCCTATTGAAATGGTTTGGCCGGAATGTAAGCGCTATTATGATGCAAAAATAAGTTCTATGCATCCTGTAACATTTGACGTAGTTTTGGGTCTGTGGAATGAAGCCATAGAAAATGTAACAGTTGAAAAATGATGTAACAGACACTAATAAAATTATAAATGATGTGGGAACGGGAAAGATTTATTGATGCTTTAGATACTCTTCCCCTTATTATTAACTTGGACGAATCTGATAATGATGATCTTTGCGGAGATGATTTATTTTAATTATTAAAAAACTTTATATTATATTTTCTTCTTTATACAGGGTGTCCCAAAAGTAATGGGACACAGAGCAACAGCAGACTCCTTAGGGCGAAATAATGCAATTTATTTTAACTTGCATTATCCCAAAATTGATAACAACCAAGATACAGGGTGTCAAAGTTTTAATTTTGTTTTCGTTTTTTTGCGATTATTTCTTAACGAAACGAGATAGCAGAACAAAATTAAGGGTTTTGGGGTTTTTTGAGGTGAGAAATTCAAAATTATTCATAGTTTTGGTGTAACCAGTAGAGGGCGCTGCCTACGGCATGGCCTCTTTTTAGCTGGCATAACTTTGTTTGGCCTTATATCGATCCGACTATTAAAAAAATAAGTTACTTTACTTCTTTTACATTAAAAACGTATAACTTATTGAAGTCGCTAGGAGCAACCATTTTCGAGTTGTTATCAATTTTGGGATAAGGCAAGTTTAAATAAATCACATTATTTCGACTTAAGGAGTCTGCCGTTGCTTTGTGTCCCATTACTTTTGGGACACCCTGTATAATATAAAATAAGATGAAAATATTTGAAACAAAATATATAGACTGATGCACTAAAGGTGCATTAGACGAAAAAGTATATGATTTTAAATTTTATAAATGAGTTTTATTTATTTTTCAGTAAGTTTAAATTAATTTTATTTTTTCCTCAGGTCTCGGCGACATCGTCATGCCCGGCCTCCTCCTCTGCTTCGTGCTGCGCTACGACGCGTACAAGAAGTCCCAGGGCCTGGCGTCGCCCGGCTCCAAGCTCACCTACTTCCATTGTTCCTTGCTCGGCTACTTCCTGGGGCTCCTCACCGCCACCGTCAGTTCGGAGATCTTTAAGGCGGCCCAGCCGGCGCTGCTCTATTTGGTCCCGTTCACGTTGTTGCCGTTGTTGACGATGGCTTACCTCAAGGTACGTTTTTGTCTTAATTAGAAAATATTGGCTGAAAACGAGTAGAATGAAATTCTCATATTTTACGGGATGAGTAGGAAGTTTCCACGACGAGCCGTAGGCGAGTCCTGGAATCCTGCGAGTCCCGCAAAATCACTCTTGGATCGTGTAACCTACAATATTCGTGGGATAATAACGTATGAACTTTATATACAGTGTGACCAGTAAAGTCCGCATCATATGAATTTTTTTTATTAATAACTTTATTCGAAATTTGACATTGGCATCAAGTTCTGCTTCGATCGAGATAAAAATTAAGCCAAAAATAGTAGTCACGTGATTCGCATTATCTGTCAAATTTTAATTTTTTCCAAAAAATAATTCAAAAGTGGGGTTATTTCTAAAAGAATGCAGTTTCTAGCCACACATGCAAAATTTTAGCTGCATAAAATAATTTTGATTTTTTACCCATATTTTGTAAATTGCACCACTTTTACAAAATAAGACTCGACGCAACCTACATAAAACTTCTTAGTTTTGACAATGCTTTATTTTAGATACATTTTCTTTAAAGTAGCGCCCATATTAAATATGTGTTTTTCTACAAAATCAAAATTGGGCTATTAAAATTTGGTCGCATGTGATGCAAAGTTCATTTGTTTTTGACCCTGTATAAGGTAACTTCATAAAATAAGTATTTTTGAAAACGTAGTTTGTGTCTGAAAGTAGTACACCTTAATATTAAGACAAAAAAGAACACGGTGTCATCATTAAAGTGTTCATTAAGTGGAAAATAAATTTTAGTGGTGGGTAAAAATATTAAAAAATCAAAATTATCTTATGCAGCTGAAATTTTGCATATGGGCTAGAAACTGCATTTAAATAAACTTTTTCTTATAACTTTTTTTGATATTTTCAGAAATAACCCCACTTTTGAATTATTTTATTATAATTAATTAATTATCTATGTCCCGAACCATCGCTTTTTTCTATTGACAGCATTGCTAAAGCTGTTAACGAGGGGTAATTTACTGAGAAAAATTTGTACACCATTTTCCATATTGCCGAATTTTCTTCGTATTTTCCTTGTATTTTCGGTATTTTCCTTGTATTTTCTGTATTTTTCTCGTATTTTTTGTATTTTTCTTGTATTTTCTTAATTTTTCTCGTATTTTTTGTATTTTCTAGAACTTGTTCACCATTTTCGTCAAAAAAATGGACTTACTAAATCACCATCCATTGGAAAAAGGTTTTTTCCCATCACTAAAACCGTCGAAAACCCGGCAGCGTTGTCAAATCTTCCAACGATTTTACGTCATTGCCAAATTGATTGCCGCGCGTATTTTCTATATTTTCCTTATGTTGCCTGTATTTTTCTCGTATTTTTCTTTGTATTTTCTGTATTTTCTTCGTATCTCGGCTGTTAATATGTCTTCATCCATAGAATTTCTAAGAAAGTTTTGATTAACTTTAGGGTCGAAAAACATCTTTTTGTTTCTGATGTAGTCATTGGATGGTAACCAATAATTTCAAAACCTTTACAATTTCCGGAAAAGCAGAATCTAAACCATATGTGATGAGAAAATTTAAAGTCTTTAAACAGCCCAAAACATTTTCGTTTTCACTATCATCTTCTGAACGGATATTTGCTATTTCTGTTCTAGAGTAAAACACCTCTAACTCCATTATTAAAATGTCCTTATTTATCATAGGATATGTAGCACAAAATAACGAATATATATTCGCACCAGATAAATGGTTCTTGAAAAAAAAAAACGTTTTACTTCTGACGTTATTATGTCACATACCTCTCTTCATGTTTTAAGTCCTACACCCCATTTATAGTCCAATTATCATCCCCGCCAAAAAGAAGACACACGAAAAAAAAATAATTTTTGTCCTCAGAACCGCATATCCAGGATTTTTTATTATATATTTCTTTGTCAAACTTAGGTGTAAACTGTGCCTTACTTTTACATTTTGCTTGCACTTGTACTATGTTCAATATTGGTAGTGGCCGCCCTGCATTTTTTAAATCAAGTTTTTCACTTAGGCTCAGAGAACTAAACACACGCTTCTGTAAATCACTGACCTTCATATTAGACGAAATTTTCCAACTTTATAACATAACTAATAAATTAGTCAAAACAAAACATCAGCGGCATCGACAGGTAGCATCCATAGACAATTTACCTTTAGATAAACAAACAATAATCACGAATGTGGCAGTTTTATGGCCTCGCGCATGTAAACAAAACTGGGAACTATTAGACATGCGCACTGCAACATTATCGTTTGACGAATGGGAAAATAGACAGGTCCGGGCTTTAAAATTTAAATTCTTGCTCATATGCCACCATAGAGGGTTTATTTTACCCCTATTTGGGCATAATACAATTATACAACGGCTGCAACTAGTACTAGTCATTGTTTATATTACAATCCGAGTCACTAAAAGCACAAACACAATTCACTAACTAAACTACACAAAAACCAGAAATCCATAAATATTAAACACCAGTCCCACAATCCACGATAGCCGATCCGATAGCTGAAAACTTTAGAAAACTACAAGGAATCCGCAGAGAAGAGAAACCTTAAAACACAACAACAAAAATGGCGGCCGAGCCGGTTCTGGAGAGTATTCTTGAGCACGTCGATTATTGTCGATAAAGTAGGACGGCCGATAACACGAGGTTTGTGCGCATGCACGAAGGTTCCCCGAATGAAGACAGCTGACCGACGAGTCATGCGCTCGGACGTATTTTTTCACCCATAAAACGTAAGGTAAATTGTCTATGGTCGCATCGCGAAGAGCTGTTGTTGGGCGGAAAATTGGAGTCCATCCGTGCAGCTCGTTGTGCGATGTGTAGGAGTTTCACTGTTAAAAACAGTGGCGTTTTGTGCATCCATAGCAACAAAAAAATGTCAGCATTTTTTGAGAGTTGTACAAAAATACATTTTTTTTTATTAACTTTTTTTTATTTTTTTTCAGGGAGACTTGCGCAGAATGTGGTCCGAACCGTTTAAGTCTTTAAGTGTATCGAAGCATTTGCAAGACGTGTGATAAAAACTGATGGTACAACCGTTACTAACTTAGGAAATAATGTTTAAAGAACGAACAAACTACGGTGTTACACCAAGTGGATCATGTGGTCGAAGTGACGACAGTCAGGGGGAACCTACGCTGTAAAAGTATGGTATATAACGGCACATTTCATTTTATTAATAATATAGTGGCTAATGACTGATGACTTCAGAACAGAATGCATTAAATTTACCCAGACTGTTCTATGCGGTTGTGCTTTACCTACTTTTCTCGCCTACCGATGTAGAAATGTGGTTTATACCGATCTCTGATAACGTAAATTCCCTGACAGTAGTCACTTAGTCTACGACACCGTTAGGGTCAGTCTTTTATATTGATTAGATAGCCCTTGGTTATGTCCTTCGACGGATAGAGAACGCTTAACTATTATGTTCAGATAAGGCTGTTATTTTTAGGATAAAAGTTTATAGCGTACTACTGCGGTCAAAAAGGGAATCGTACACGTAACTCACAGTCTCGCCGAATATCAATGATGGCGTAATGATAATATGTAGGTTTGGGTTGTGAAGTACACGTATGATTTCTTTATTTGTAACTATACGGTTTGTCTTCAATGATTTGAGCCTCACCATTTTAGCCTAGAAACTGAAAAATGCGAAACTGGTCAAGTTTTTTTAGTAATATTGCAATAAGCGGTTGGCTACAGAAACAGAATCGGACTAAGTTCTTTTACCTTCGCTTTCGTCATGTGTTAAATTTTGTAAGGGAGTCTTAATATTTTGTAAATATGTAGCTTACATACTAATTTTATTATTTATAAAATAAGTATGTGATAACGTTATAAAACTAAAGCAAAAATAGATATTTATTATACAAGGAAAAAAGTAATACATTTTTTGCGAGGTGTAAGCTTTGTAGACCAGGGTCGATAATTTTTGAAACCAAAAAATAATAATAGTAGGATGAAACCCATTGGAAAAGGAAGAGAATAAAATAAAAATGAATGAAAAAATAATTTACGGGCGATCCGAGGTCGGGAAGTGGAAAGGGGTGAGTTTTTAAGGGTAGAAAACGATTTATCTCGATTTCCGACAAAACTACAAGTTCTATGGAAAAACGTTAAATGGCAAAGTTGTAGGTAATAAAAAGATCTACAACTTTTCTATTTGCGCTTTTTTAACATAACCTCAAAATTTATGTGAAAAATTCACATAACCAAGTTTTTGGTTTTTTTATTTTTATCTTTTACAAAAAAAAAATTTGTTACCTTTTTATGTCCCAAACACACTGTAATTTTTTTGATTCAAATATTTATTTTTTCACCTTATTTTGACTTAATATCGAAAAAGCACCCTAATTTTCAATCGAAAATTCTCACGTCAAAATATCTGCTTTTCTAAAAAAGTCGGTGGGCTTTTTGTTCGTTGAAATCTCTCCTTTCTGATGGTGTAAAAAAATATACATTACTATGGTAAATGTTCTCAAAAAATGCAAAGATACGAAAAAAACTCGAATCCGAATTTTTTTTTTTTAATCATTATGCACAATTTTGAGCTATTTATTAAAATTTATACTTTAATTAATCGAAAAACGTAAAGAATGTAACATGGAATCTTATCTATCCAATATTTTCCAATGGGTTTTATCTTACTATTATTTTTTTTCACTTTTTACCATTTTCAAAGGTCTATTGTGGTGCACATCTAATTAAAACCCTTTTTGTATTGTTACTTTTGTGGGAATTTTATATATGGATATTTATAGGGTGCCCCTTAACTGAAGGACTATACAGCCACAGGAGATAGTAGACTTAAAGATATGTCATTTCATTTATTATATTCGGTTAAAGAGATACAGGGTGAACCAAGTAAATATTTACTTTATAAAATGGGCGATGGTTTGATATTGCGGATATAAATCAAATTTGGTGTAGTTATGTTTTTGAGGGCAAGAAGGAGGATTACATAATAAGTGTAAGATACCTCGTAGAGAACGCTAGCTGCACAATATGAGTTTGATAAATTCTCGCATATATTTTTTGTCTCTCACATTTCTGACCACTTTACCTCAAAATATGAAAGAAGGATCTTTTATACATAAAAAAGTTATCTTCATTAATCCCAATATTTCAATTATTTTTTGAGATAATTGCGTTTAAATGATAGATGGCAGGAAAGATTTAAATAAACACCTGTCTTAACCTCCTGAGACCCGAGCCTTTAGTTTTAAAAAATTTTCGGTAAAAGTTTAGTATTTATATTAATTATGGTCAAAAAAACAAATGTGAATTTTTTCAAATTTTTTTTCCTTTATTGAAAAAAAATTAAGTCCATTTAAATGGACAAATTATTTTATGTAAAATTTTTTATAACAGTTTTTGTTTCCTGTAAAACATAAAAATACATCACATGCTTCACAATAAACTTTATTTTTTTGCTTGCACCCAGGATTCTTACATCTAACAGAGTTCTTTAAGTCAGAAGCCATTGCAGGAAAGTGTTGAATACTTACTTGTTTTTGACGAACGGCTTTGAGGTAATCGTCTGGTACTTGAAGTGCTTCTTGTGACCAAGGGGAGAGTATTGGTAAAGTCCAAAGAATTTTCATTATTGGTATCTTTGAGTAACCACTCAGACACACCTATTTTAAATTCCAAAAATTTCATAACTGATTTGTTGGTATTCCCAAGTTGCTTTCGATCATCTCTGTAAAATATCCAAGAATTTGCAATCGCTATGTCAAATAAGTGGAAAATGGTCAATCGGACAAGTCAGCGTTTTCTAAGCATTCTAGAAGCTTTTCGTCATCCTCTCCAGGCCTTAAATAGGTTTTCTTACCAAAGATGGTTAAAACAAAAAAAAATAGTATACTTTTTGTATACTAAACGACCTGACGTCCACTAAAATTGACGTACCTAGTTGTTTTAGGCTTAAAACAAATAGATAATATTTTGCCAGAACCTTAATACTACTTGTATCTATCCACTATATCCTAAACAACAAGTTTAATAAAAAAAATGCAATTATAACTCAATATTACTAGCTACTTACCATCAATTGTTTCTCTGCGAAATGCCGCCATTTTATCACCTGTTTACAACAGCAGTAGAAGCCTTAAAATATTCTTGGAATGAGCTGTCGCCGTGTTGCTGCGTAATTGCAGCTGTTACCAAAATAATAAATAAAAAGGGGGTGTCCATTTAAATGGACGCCAGGTCTCAGGAGGATATGGAAAGATATTTATTGAAAATTAACCGTGCGTTCTTAAACATAAATGACATATTTTCAAGTCTACTATCTCCTGTTGCTGTGTTTACCCCTTAGTTATGAGACATCCTGTATATAACGATAAGTAAATAGTTTAACTAGACGCTTTATTGATTTGATAATAGATGAGTTAACCAAAATGGTGTTTGTACTCGCTATTAAACTAAAATAATAAACACTAAGAAAATCTGGTTCTGAAATATATAAAACTAGCATGTACCCGGCCTGCGTTGCAGCCCGTCATTATACGACGTGAGATAATAAGGCGAACCTCAAACTCAACCGTTTGCCGGCCCGTCCATAATTCACAGCCATGCATAAAACATAGTCTGTCTTCGTCTATTCCGGCTTCGGATCGATCGTTGAACGGGCCGGGGACCGGTTAGGTTGGGTCGTTCGTTCTCCCTACTCTAATTTATCAGTGTTTCTCTATAATATTATGCATGTATTATACATAAAAACCTTCCCCTTGAATCATTCTATCTATTTAAAAAAAACCGCTTCAAAATCCGTTGCGTAGTTTTAAAGATTTACGCACATAAGGGGACATGAACAGGATAGCGACTTTGTTTTATACTATGTATACAAATATATACAAAAGTAAAATGTTTAAAACACACACTACACAAAAAACAGCCACAGAAACACTTAAAAAACACCAAAATCGGAAGAAAATAATATGACGCAAACTGACGCGTGACGCGTGAGCTTGCTACGGCCCACTGCTGATCTGGGAACTTTACCGACGAAACCAGATCAGCTGTTAATGTCAAAATGTCGTTGTATTCTGTCGAAACGCTTTGTAATTTTTAAAGTTTCTAAGATTTTAAACGGTGAGACTCCAAATTGGGACACACTGTATATAAAATGACAAAATTGACTTATTCTAATACTTAAACCACCTGTAATTGGCATAGATAGATGATCTTCTACGGCATGGGACCCTATCCACAGGTGAAAACTTTTACTCCGCAGAATGGACGAACCAATCAAATCTTTCGTTTTAACCTAACAAATGTAGAAGGTCCTAATAGTAGAGGATCCGACCATAGAACGACCTTAACCACCACGCGTTACGGGATGAAACATGTTTTTATATAAAATTTAATATGTCAAAAAATATATTTCGTGAAGGTTGCCTGAAAATTTTGGTGCAAAGTATTTTTAATTAAAAATTTAAAAAAAAATTTTTTTAAGCGTTTAGGTTACGTTCTATCATATTTGACATAAATTGTGTGCAATATATGTCAAATATGACAGTACCTAACCTAAATGCGTTAAAACTTTGCTTGGTATTTACTACAGGATGGCCCATTAGTGCGACAAAGGTCAATAGACAGTTTTCGTTGTCTTTTAAAAGCGATTCCGATAGCCGCTATTTGACAACTTTGACATTTGAGCTGTCATTTATCGTTATCGTTACGGATAAGTGGCGGGAGCTAACGGACGGAAGACAAAGCCATAGCGAAAACGGGACGCATGCGTAATGACCATTTTTTATGACAGATGCAATCAACATAACCTATTCTTCCTGTTATTACATTATTGGGAATCCTAAGTGCTTCAGCCAGTCTTCTTAAGTGATTTTTTTCAAATTGAAAATAAAGTTTGCATTCAGCATTATTATAGTTTTCTAAATTGAAATTTCCATCCAACTGTGCTCGATACTGAATGTCCTGGCGATCAAGCACCTCCAAGAAAAGGGCATCATCTAAATCCGAATCACTGGATGAGTCCAATAAAAGCAACATTTCGTCTATCATGATGTTTTAGAACTTTGGGTACTAGGAAATTAAAACCAAGCAAAAAAGATAGCACAAAATGTATATGAAAATATGAACACAAACCATTAAAGATAGGTTATGTTATATTTGTTATGTTTACTGTCGAATTCGACTTAACGTTAACGTTAAGCCAATTGAACGAAAACTATTTTTACGATCTGTCAAATAGCGGCTTCGTATTCGTATTCGTTATGGTTAACCGTTTGAATTTGCCAATACAACGAAAACTGTCTATTATCTCGTACCACTAAGATAGCGGAAAACTTTTGACGAAGCTTATTAAGGGTTAAGGTGGGAGTATCAACATGCTTGCCACCCTATAACCTATTTCGCGTAGATTTATTTATGTTTTCTAGCTTTTATACAAAATTTAAAGAAAATCAGTATCGACTTGATATTCTATAGGTAATAATTGACATATTTAATAAATATCAAGGAATTTCATAACTTATTTTAGGAGAATTGTATAGCGAAAAATATCGGGTAAGATTTTTTTTTAACATTATTATGTCATTGTCACTCATTGTTCTTTCACTATACAATTCTCCCAAAATTAGCAATGAAATAATTTGATATTTTTGTAATATATCAGATACGACCTAAATAATGTACCGACGATATTGATTTTCTTTAAATGTTAGTTATTAAAATAATAAACTAAAAAAATCAACGCGAAATAGGTTATAGGTTGGCAATAGATTGAATGACGTTGAGAATGTAACCTTAAGAGGTGCTTAAGTAGTCAACCCAGCGTATGCATATTGCACAAGCTACATGCTTTCGATTTGTATGCAATTTAATACGTAACGGAATGAGTGCAATGTTTAAAAAACAATCATTTTTTAAATTTTAATTAAAAATACTTTGCACCCAAATTTTCAGGCAACCATCACGAAATATATTTTTTGACATATTAAATTTTATACAGGGTGTTAGTGAATAAGTGCGACAAACTTCAGGGGGTGCTTCTTTACGTGATTTTAAGAAGAAAAGTTCATATAAACATGGGTCCGAAAATGCATAGTTTTTACGATACAGGGTGTCAAACTTTAAAAAAAAAATCGGATGTTCGTAAATATCTCGATACTCTTGTACTCAATTCTGTTGAAATTTGGTAATTCTATTTGTAATAACAAGACGATAATTTAGCCTCAATTAGATTAAAATTTTTAAGTCCAGTGGCGTCCCGGAAGACAGTCCAACTAATATTTTTGACAAAAAAAATGCGCGCCACTGGCTTTTTTAAAAATTATGTATTTTTTTCGAATTAAGCAACTACATATACAAATATTTTATTTTTTGAGTTTTTTTCATATCTTGCTTTGTATTTGAGAAAAAAAAATAAAAACCACTTTATTGTATGTCCCCGGGACAATAACAGTAAAAATTTAAACCACTTACTATGCTATTAACCAATTAAAATTACACAAAAGTTCTCTTTCGAATTTTTCGCATAGATTTTAAAATATTAAAATTCAAAAGAGGACTTTCCTGTAATTAATTGCTTAATAGCATAGTAAGTAGTTTAAATTTTTTACTCTTATTGTCCCGGGGACATGCAATAAAGTGGTTTCTATTTTTTTTCTCAAAAACAAGCAAGATATGAAAAAACTCAAAAAATAACATATTTGTATTTGTAGTTGCTTAATTCGAAAAAAATACATAATTTTTAAAAAAGCCAGTGGCGCGCAGTTTTGTTGTCAAAAATATTAGTTGGACTGTCTTCCGGAACGCCACTGGACTTAAAAATTTTAATCTAATTGAGGCTAAATTATCCTCTTGTTATTATAAATAAAATTACCAAATTTCAACAAAATCGAATAAAAGAATATCGAGATATTTACGAACATCCGATTTTTTTTTAAAAGTTTGACACCCCGTATCGTAAAAACTATGCATTTTCGGACCCATGTTTATATGAACTATTTTTCTTAAAATCACTTAAAGAAGCACCCCCTAAAGTTTGTCGCACTTATTTACTAACACCCTGTATAAAAACATGGTTCATCCCCTAACGCGATGGGTGAAGGTCGTTCTATGCTCGGATCTTAGACTATAATTAAAACTAAATTCTTCGTTGATATTGTATAAATTACGTTAAGCATCACATCACACTCCACTTGTATTGGGTGAGAAAAATATTTTTTACTAATACCTTTTTATCGTCGATTTTCTAAATTTTGGCTTAAATTAAAAAATTAAATAAAATCATGTAATGGCGGTAGTTACTGTCATCCAAAAATTCTTCCTGTTGCAAAACAGACATTTTTGGTCAAGGTGTACCAACAAGCCCAGGCTTTCTGGTATTTTAGGGGAATTAAGGGGATACACTGTGTTATATGAATATGTTAATTTTGTCATAAAAAGTATAAATGTTATCATATGCGGCTTACCAGGAATCTCCTATGCTCGGCAGTTATTTTTAAATTTTTTTACCAAAATAATATGTAGTTATCATAAAATATTTAAATTAACTTGTTCTCCAATATTAGTAATACCGTAAACTCAGTAAACCTAGATGAGGATAAGCGGAAAAAATCTATATTTTAAGATGACTATACAGGTCGAAGAACTGTCGAGCGATATACAATAATTATTATTATACAATTTTTAATGCTGACATTATATTTTTTAATTAAAACTATAAAAAACGGTAATTCAACGTTCTATAAATAAGTAAAGTTAAGTAATAAAAGATTGGCTCTGTATGTACGGAAGGTAAGCCAGTTTGTGTTTTACCCCAATTGCATAAGTTTTTGGCGTCGAAAAACAAAAATCTGGTTGGCTTTTTGCACACGTCTTTGTTTAACCCTTATAATACAACGTGTCCATAGACAATTTACCTTTAGATAAGCAAACAATAATCACGAAAGTGACAGATTTATGGCCTCGCGCATGTAAACAAAGCTAGACACTATTAGACACGCGCACTGCAACATTATCGTTTGACGAATGGGAAAATAGACAGGTCCGGGCTTTAAAATTTAAATTCTTGCCAAAAAATTGGAATTTCTTCTCAATTTTTGATCAAGTTGGAAAAAATGGTAGTGATTTCTGGCATTTTTAGTAGTAGCAATCCTATCAGATTTCAGATCAATTGTTTTTAAGGTTTTGTTTTTAAAATTTGTTTAAAAATGATTCGTCGTCGTGTTTTTAGTTTGAAAAGGAAGAGAACAAGAACAAGTGAATTTAACTAGTCTTGTAAAATCGAATATAAAAACAAACAAAACCAGCAAAATAACCAATCTACGGTGTTATCGCGTGCCTAACCTCAAGTCAAATATTAGTTGGTATATATAGTTAAATTCACATAAAGTTTTAACGCTAAATGTCAATACTATGGAGAACTATAGGGTAGGAGGCCGATCGACAATGGCAGCATTTTCAAATTCTGTCCCGGTTTTTTGGTTAGTTCGCTATTGGCCGATAGATGGCTCTCGCGTCCGAAGTGGGCTGATGTTGTCTTCTTCTTCTTCGTTTTTAATATGGAAAACTAGATTCTACATAGTTTTTAACTTTTACTTAAACCCTTTATTTTTCTGTGCTTCTACTTTTGACAATTGACATTTTATTTTTCGAAATAACAAAGAACGTTTGAAGGCAAGACGAGACAAATAACGTTGTATTGTAATTAATTTCCATATTTATAATGAATAATGGTATAATTTATAAAAGTAGAGTTTGCTTTGTGTCGGGATGTAAGACAGGATCTTCTTCAGAGATGAAACGCAGCCAAATAAGTCTCTTTCTAAGCTCCAAAGGTAAAACCCTCTAGCTAGAATGTTCCTGTATTTTAAAAACGAAGCATCGTTGGAACTTTATACAGGCCGAGTTTACTAATAAGTATAACAAAGTAAGTGTAAATTCATATAAAAGTCCTTATTTGTTCCTTAAAGAACTAATTTAAATAAAAATAGTTATCGCGTCCATAAGAAACCATTTATTTGATAGCCCACTTCGAACACGAGCGCCATCTTATGGCAACTCGTAAAGCTGAATTACCGATTCTAATTTGGGACCGGATCCAATGCATTGCGATCGGCCTCCTACCTCAAGTCCTCCATAGTCAAGACTTGTCATTGTCTAGTTACTTTAGATTTCACCAACTTACTAAATTTCTTATACAGCTGAAATTGGTCAGTGTTTTTTCTTTTCTGGAATTGTTCGGCCAACTCTTTTTATTTCTATCTCTTTTTAATCGTATGAAATAATACAAGATAGACATACTTTGTGTGCAGTACAATTATACTAATTAAATTTAGCCATTAGAAATGTATATTTTATGAGTTGCTGCAGTATTTGACAAGTATGACAGAACTGAAATGTCACGGCGTTAAAAGTTTATGTGAATTCAACTATATAAACTTGTATTGATTTTCACAATTTGGCAAAAACTTGGTTATGTGTAAAACATTTTCCAGCACAATTTCTTGTTCAAGAATTTGAAAAGTGTTTGCCCGAGAACTTGACCCGTGGAATACTGGCTTTATTAAAAGCTTAATGTCGGGATGTAGGTACAGATTTTAACCGAAAAATTAACCAACCAGCAACTTTGACAGAATTAATTTTCTCGCAATCAGACACAATTCACTAAACTACACAAAAACTAGAAATCGGTAAATATTAAACACCCACAATCCACAATAGCTAAGAAAACTACAAGGAATCCACAGAGAAACCTTTAAACACAACAACAAAAATGCCGGCCGAGCCGGTTTTGGAGTGTATTTTGAGCATGTCGATAAAGTAGGTTAGGCCGATAACTAGAGGTTTGTACGCATGCCCGAAGGTGTCCAGAGGGAAGGCAGCTGACCGGCGAGTTTGCGCAGGGGATAAGCTGTACGTATCTAAAGGTAAATTGTCTATGGGCTCCTCTCAATATTATCATGTATACATAAAGATGTGTGCCAAAGTCCTGTTGGGTTTTCATTTTTTCGAAGATACTTTGACTTAAGTTATTGGGCTACTTTTAAGACTAGAAAGTGATATGTTTTGTATAGTAAAAAAGTCTTCTTTTTCCAACAAATCTTAAACTTTGTTACATTTTTTCTGTCTATTTAAGAATATTAGTGCTTATATATGTTTACCCTGCTTATCCTACCTCCTACTTTACTATTTTTAAGGCAGGTGAACTTTTTTTTAAAACTTAACTGAAACGAATATAGGGCACACGAATAAACAGAAGGGTAACTTGTGTTGTTGTCGGGCGCGACAATCGATGGCCTCCGAATCATCGATACCCTGAAATTGTCATTGCAGTAGCAATCTTTGGAGTGTTAGGTTCTTAAAATAGAGTGAACATTTTGGTGAAACGGTCAATAGTACGGGAGGAGCGCTGCCATTTTCCGAGGAATTTTATACCGAATAAATTTGGTTTTTAGCAATAATTGATTAATATTCAATAATCAGCAGGATGAGCATCAGTTGCCACAACCGCGGTGGAGCATGTGACAGCATGTTAAAGTTTTTAAAAAATGTGCTGTTATTTCATACATAATTTATGAGATTATGTTTTGGATCATTTTCAACAAATAAATAAAATGGAAAAGAAAGAAAAAACTAAAAGTCTTCCTCC
Organism: Polydrusus pterygomalis; assembly: GCA_963969555.1. Lineage (NCBI taxonomy): Eukaryota > Metazoa > Arthropoda > Insecta > Coleoptera > Curculionidae > Polydrusus > Polydrusus pterygomalis. The sequence goes on along the minus strand of OZ018385.1, from coordinate 17,426,976 downwards.
ACAAAATTTAATAGAATAAAGATTCTTTAGGGGTCTCTACATTTTTCGAACGTACAAACGTTCATCATCAGGACACAGAAATTTTATTTAATGCTAATGGTTTTAGCAGAAGAGAAAACGGTGTAGAACCTTAATGGAGCTTTTATGGAATTAAAAAATTGATGTGTAGTTTTTTTTGGACTATTTCTTCAAAATAAATAAAAGTCAGCTGTATTGAAGAGAAAGGGTTATACGTCAGTCACGTATTGACCATAATGAAAATAAGGGTCGAGAAGTAGTCCATTCTTTTCGTAGGTAAATCTTTACCACAAATATCTTTAATAAAAAATTTAAAGTCTTTTACATCGTAGTAGACATGACCTTAGAGAAGGTCATCATCAGTAATTAGAAAAAGTAGTTCAGGGTTAAGCTTTACGACATAATAATAAATAGATCGATGTACAAATATGAGAGAGGGAAAGCGATTCATGGATCAAGGTAATAAATGACAGTTGAGAAAAATGATCAACTCAAGTAACAGAAAATTACGATGGAATATCAGGTAAACTTTATATAATAAAAGTGGAATAACCAAAGGAAAATTTGACAGTTTTGAAAATTTAGTCGTTGTAAAAGCCCTTATTTCACCTCTTATTTCATAAATCGATAGTTACCAAAAATAATAGCATGGTTAAAAGTTTTGAGAATAAACCCGTAGCGAAAAACATGGGAGGGGAAACTATCCCAGAAGTAGTTAAAAAGTGATGTGTCTTTATATATTATTCATAGGATCAACAATATTTGTGGTTTAAATAATTTTGTGTATTAAAAAGTGAAAATATTTAAGAAAATTTGAGAGATATTTTTTGAAAAACAAATTTTCTTAAATATTTTCACTTTTTATTATTGGCATTGTTGCGCTGCTAAATTGCAACACTACGTAGCTGGGACGCTAACGACCTCTGTGCTCGGCTAGGAACCCCTTCCTTCGCCCCGTACCGCACTTGCTCTTGGGTTTAGATAGCGAAATTTAGGCAGAAATAGAGCTGCAAAACGTGCAGTACAATTCCTGACGGCGGGCTCAGCGTTGGTTGCGTGTTCGCGGTCGCATTTATTTATTTAGTTTAGAAGACGCCAAACGGATGAGCGGGAGGTTATGGTCGTGTTTGTTATTTGTTTTTCTTTTGTAGAAACGTTGGACTTACGCTTTTAGCTATTTTTTCCTAGACATTGTAATTTTTGCCAAACCAAACTTGGCAATTTTTTTACTTTTTATAATAGACACGTGATCTAGAGACTGTAAAAAAATAGCGTTTTTTATACCCTATCGGCAGAACTCACAAACTTTACTGTCACGAGCCGCCACTGGATTGCTTATATATTAGGGGAACACTATTATTGTTATAATGTTCATTCGGTATGAAATTACTCGTTAATATGCAACGCTACCTCCCGGAAACAAAATAATGCTACGAGTATTATATACCGTGCAAAATTTATGGGATGCTTCTTTGGTTAATTTTCAACAAAAAATAATAGTCGACTGTATTGAAGAGAGGGAATCATACGTCAGTTACGTATGTCGTAGAGCGCTAATATGCTAGCAAAACGCCGCTGAACAGTTACCCTTCAGGTTATTTATTGATTCTTGTGGTATAGGTAAGCGGCAGCTCTTATTTACTGGCGGTTAATAAATTTGTATTTTCTGTTATAAGATACATAATATGGTCCATTTATGTAGAACAAATAAAAATCCCTTGGTTATTTAAATCGGGTTTAAAAGGTAATCTGGATTAAGGAAGAGTGGTGCATATACCTCTGTAAGAGTCGTAGATTACTAATAATCATCACATTTTTAAAATTAACGATGCATTATTTCAAACTTTACTTTTCACTGGCGATTTGCCAAAAAGAATACTACCTCTGCTGGTCGCTTTTAAAAACGTTCTTGGCTGCCAACCAATGATATTCAATCACATTTTAAAAATCAAAGATTGCAGATCCTATATTTCAAACCTTACTTAGGTAATATGGATGTGTAGTTTTAGACAAAGTATAGTAGAGCCCTGCACGGGCCGGAATTTTACGGCCCGGCAACCAAGACATTGACGCGGCCCAAAGAAATTATTAACTAAGAGCAAAAAAGCCCGGTCGGCCCGAAAAACCCAGCCGACTGGAAAGGTAATTGAACAAATTTACCTTGACATTTATGACATCTAAACAATAGACTAAACGTAACAAGTTTTTCAAGTGACGTTTAATCTTTTGTTTAACGGGTAAAGTGACATACCATAACATGAAACATAAAGCCTAAACCACAACCACCTTAAAAAGAAGCCATGAAGTGACATCGGGCAACGCCGCATCAGCTGGGAGTTGCGGATCCACAAGCTATTATTATGACGCGCGGGAACGGGCGAGTTTTTTATTCTTTCAAAGGGTAAAATTCATTTCAAATCATTGTAAGCAAATTCATTATTTTTTTTTAAAAACCATTACCCTCATATCAATGTTCACTAAAACGTGATTAACAATATTTATACAGTCATTGGTCAAATCTAAACTATAAAAATATATTTTTGGGTCATTTACAATTTTTACTTCCGAAAATTCAGAAGTATTAATTTTTTAAATAATTACTGTGATCGTCAAAACTTTTTATAAAATCTGCTCGAAAGCTTGATTAAGTTGAGTGGTACGCTCTTGTTGTTCCTCGTTTCTCTCCGCTGGACTTTTTCTAGGAATGAGAACAGTTTTTGACAAGTAAGCAGGCAAATTGGGCTGAAAGCACGGAACAGCTGTTAAATTTAGTCTCACTTTAGTTGGATTTTTTTTGTGGTGCCATCAGGCAAAAGATAATTATCCTCACGAATAATGTCACTGGGGAGAAAATGCTTAGCACAAACTACAAAATACTGTGTGGGCGACCAATTAACTCTTGGAATAGCTTTTAGCCCTAGAATTTTCAGATTTTCATCTTTTGGGAAGTGAAAAACTGATACACTCTTCACCTGCTTTTAAAAAACTTTTATAGTTAGAGTTACACCCAGGAATACAGCAGGGGCTTGGCATGTTGATAAATAAACAAACTAAAAAAAATGGTACTTACCTAAGTACTTAGGTATCTAGAGGTATCCTACCTACTTACGAACTATCTCTACTAGTGATGTATTTAAACTAATTCACATAATATATACCTTCAAGCTAAATAAACACTTCAATATTTAATAAATTAAATGTAGCCAACGCAACTTTTAAATTAAAACAAATAAAATTATGCCGCCATTATAAGGCCCGTAAACAAACCGCCGGCCGGCCAGGCTGTTCGATTTCTCACTTTATTAATGCTGTTACAGCAAGCCCGCACCAAAGATGTTCACTAATATTTTGTAGAGGTTCTTATAGCAATCATGTCACTTAAATTTTCTATTAGATATCGATTGAAAACCTGATAAAAATACAAATTAATACGAAAAACCGCAAGGTTAACACCTGAATCAGGAGTAAATCACATACTAAAACACGGCTAACTTCAAAAAAGTCACGTGACACATGGATCTTCAAGCAGTGTTGTCTATGTTTCTGTTTCACGGCTTCTTTCAAGGTGGTTGTGCCTAAACTTTCAGAATCTATGATGTATTGTCTTCGGCCTATCAGCTGTTGCGTATTGCTTACGTATAAAACGTAAAAAGCCCGATCGGTTCGAAAAGCCCGTTCGGCCCGAATACATTTATTAGGGCCCGAACCTTTATGGATTAAGTGGCCCGACCCGAACCAGGCAGTCGTGCCGAGCCGCGTAGAGGCCCGAGATGAAAACCCGGCCCGTGCAGGGGCTCTAAAGCATAGTATTTGACTCGCGTGTAACTCGGATGATTATATTATTTACCTAACGCTTGCCGCAAGTGTAAATCACCCTGTACAACACAAATAACAATGATATTTTATAGATCCTATTTAATTTATTAGTACTTTTGTACATAAGAGAGAAACACATTCTGCTTTTACCCAATTATTTTTAGGTAGGCTTCCTTTTAATTATATAGATTTTCAAATTTTCTTCCTTTAGTCCACGCAGAAAAACTATTGTAAAGTTTAAGTGTTAACGTGTTTTTTGGAAGTTATTTAAGGTGTGGGCAAAACGCGGTGCCGTTATGCAGTATCACCCGAGGCGACCTTATTAATCTTACAAATGGATTTATAACATTTTTTACTTAAAAAAAACTTGAAACGAGAGTGTGTTTCCATAAAATATAGGGTGTGAAACGTTTTTGGCACGAAACACTTGGTTAATAACATTCCTTGAGATTACACGCCTTGTGTAATACTAGTTTGCAAGTTATAGTTAGGTACAGTCGACATATCAATTCGTACACTCCACCATTTTGGTAAAATAGACTTCTCTTTTTTCTGGTCATACATCGATAGAACATCAGGTATACAGGGTGTCCAGTTTTCGATGGTTTTACGGGGTATCTCGGTTATTAGTAAAGATAGAAGGATACGGTTTTCGCGGCACTGTGCTACTTTTTTATGAAACAAAAGATGCCCTAATCAGAATTTTTCTAGTCCTCCTTGTTTTTGATATACGGGATGTTTTTGATAATTTTACATTTTGGGACACCCCCCATATTTAGGTTACACTGTAGCTTATCAAAGAGAAAACAAATGTTATTTGTGTAGTTTTTTACGTAGAATCCAGTGACGTACTCAGATTTTTTCTACGTTCAATAGTTTCCGAGAAAAATACCAAACTTTTTTTTTTAAATGGGACACCCTATATATTTTTAAATAATATAATTCAGTTCATAACAAGCTTCTCAAAAATATATAATACCCTATTTTTATTTTTAATATTAAGCACGAAATTTACGTTTTATTAAAAAATATATAATTTTAGTTAGTAGGCCATGACGGGTATTGAAAAAAAGAAAAGAACACAGTCGTTTATGTCATATTAATAACTTCTTTAGTTTCGGTCAGAATATTCAGGTTCTCTAAGTTGTTTTAAAATACCTATATAATTAATAGTAAAGGATCAGTTTGTCCTAATTATGGCAGAATATGTGAAATTTGAAAATAATGAAAAATATGACATGCTCGTTTGTTATGTTCATTGTAATGAAAATGCAGATGTAGCATTAGAAGAGTAGGTAAATATACGCCTTTGTGTAGTATCTCTATAAAGATTTAGTAATTTTTTAAAATTATTTGTAGATATCCCGAAAGACGACAGCCGAATAAAAGAACTTTTTTAAGGATGAAATCAAATTTAATTGAACACGGTTCATTTATTAAACCTCGTCCTAAAATCTACAACAAGAAAAACCGCGAGACTGATGAAATAAATGTTTTAGCTTCGATTGAAACAAATCCAACTAGTTCTTGCAGAACGGTTGAAAGTTCGGTCGGAGTAGTTAAATCAAGAGTTCAAACAATCCTAAAAAAACACAATTTCAAGCCATATAAATTTCACCTAGTACAAAACTTACATCCTGGTGATGCACAACGCCGTACAGAATTCTGTAATTGGTATTTACAAAATATCAACAGGGGAAATAATTTTGAAAAAACCGTTGTATGGTCCAATGAATCTCATTTTACCAGTGCTGGTATATTTTATCGACACAATACGAGGTTTTGGTCTCAGGAAAATCAGCATCTAATATTTCCACTCGAACGGCAAGGAAGGTTTGGCTTTAACGTTTCATGTTTTGTACTAGGAGGCAAAATAATCTATAATATATTTTAAGGCAGCCTTAATGCCAATAAATATTTGGAAATTCTGGAAAACGTTGTGCCGGAAATAATAGAAGACGTGCCCTTAGCGGGTATCAATAACTTATATCTGCAACAAGATGGAGCACCCGCTCACAATGCGCTAATTATCAGGGCCTACTTAACTAATAATTTTCCAGTCCACTGGATTGGAATTAATGGACCTGTAAGATGGCCACCAAGGTCACCCGACTTGTCGGTTTTGGATTTCTTCTTGTGGGGATACCTTGAAAATAAAATTTATTCTATTCAATACCAAACAATTGCAGAATTAAGAAATGCTACTGAAAAAGCATTTAGGGAGTTACGGACACGGCCTCTTATTATTTTAAATTCATTAAGGCGGGTAAGAACTATGTGTGAAACATGTCTAAGGCATAATGGAGAACAATTTGAGCAATATTTATGAGAAAGTTCTATTAATATTCAGCTTCTCTTTGTAATGTTTTGCGTAGTAAAATACAACTCGATTTGTGCATTGTTATTATTTTTACTGAAATATTACTGCTAATTAGATTAAGGAGTCCAAAATATATTTTTCCTGCAGTAATTATCATACCAGTAATAGTTTTTTTTTCAATACCCGTCATGGCCTACTAACTAAAATTATATATTTTTAAATAAAACGTAAATTTCGTGCTAAATATTAAAAATAAAAATAGGGTATTATAAATTTTTGAGAAGCTTGTTATGAACTGAATTATATTATTTAAAAATATATAGGGTGTCCCATTTAAAAAAAAAAAGTTTGGTATTTTTCTCGGAAACTATTGAACGTAGAAAAAATCTGAGTACGTCACTGGATTCTACGTAAAAAACTACACAAATAACATTTGTTTTCTCTTTGATAAGCTACAGGGTAACCTAAATATGGGGGGTGTCCCAAAATGTAAAATTATCAAAAACATCCCGTATATCAAAAACAAGGAGGACTAGAAAAATTCTGATTAGGGCATCTTTTGTTTCATAAAAAAGTAGCACAGTGCCGCGAAACCCGTATCCTTCTATCTTTACTAATAACCGAGATACCCCGTAAAACCATCGAAAACTGGACACCCTGTACAGGGTTGGTTGAAATAACCGGAATGGCTCATTTTCTTCAAAACTACCAAAGCTAAATCAATGAATTTTGCTACAGATGGATAACTTAAAAAATTGAATTAAAAATTGATAATTGCGACGTTGCCAGATTTTTAGTTTTTTCTGTAACGAAAGGAATGTTTTTTTTTCAAATGTAACACTTCTCTTTTTTTATTGAATTCGATTCCTCCCATCAACATTACCATTTCCTGATAGTATCAAATTTTTATCTCAAATAGTTCTATAGGAAAAAAGTTAATTAGTTGCAACTCTAACTCTAAAAAAATCCAATCTATTTTCATTTAGAAACGTTTCAAATAATGTGAAAAAAAAAGGTTTGTAGATATAATGTACCTAATAGTATCGATAAATAACAACTGACACCTTAAACTCATCAGGATATTGCCAGAGTTCTTTACCAACAACACTAGCACTATACTTCTTGAGGTTAACGATGTTAGCAGGATGTACCCAAAATCGTCTTTTTCTCTTCGCTCATAACTTCTTTCGGGGGTTTACCCACCACAACAAAATGACGTCTTCATCCGAGGACATGTTAAAGAATACTGTTATAGAAGCAAGTTTCTCGAGTGTGCATTGACATCATGAAACTTATTTCTCCAGTGTGTCACTCGCATCACAAACAACTACTAACAATAACATAGCTAGTAAAAATTAGAATGCTGTCAAACAAATCTGGAGCCATGGCACTCGATATTTTGCAAACAAAATAAGGCCTTTTGATTTTGCATTAACACACACATGGCACACGCGATGTATTAAAAATATTTGTAATTGTTCCGACAAATGTTTATTATTGAGTAGTTAATGAGTAATAATAATTTATAACTTACTATTTAGTGACTTTAAATACAAATATGAACTAACTTCTTAATTCAACTATAGGTTAAAAGTTAGTACATTATAATACAATTTTGAGTGAAGAAAAATTCAGGAACATTAATTTGATTATAAAACCTATAATAAGAAAATATTTTTTACTAGCTATGTTATTGTTAGTAGTTGTTTGTTAGTTGTTATTATCGTTATCGATACTATTATGTATTATTTATCCAATCTTAGTTTGAGGACATTCCATACGGCGGTAAACAGTCTCAAAGAGACCGACCGCACAACCAGGGTTGTCAGATCTTTCTTCTTCAATTCTTTAAGTTTTTTTATTTAAGATATTTCATTTATATCAGTATTCAATTGTTAGTCAGTAACTTTCTTTGAGAGCTAGTTTGCAAATATACTTTAAACCGAGGAGTTTTGAGTGTGACAGAAAAAAATAACAAGCCATTCATTGTTATAATAATACATTCTTTAGTCCTTTAGAAACAATATAACTGAAATCAAGACAAAAAGTGTTTTCAGTGTTTAAAAACAACTAATTAACAAACCCTTGTTTCTCGTATATACTTACACTGTGCTTACAAATCCGAAAATTTTGAAGAATTGGCAACAGGATGTAATTTGTTGCGATTGCAAGCGCCAGGATATAAGCTGAACCGGTACCCGGCCCGTCTGACGATCGATTCTGCCAGACAGAGATAGGCCAGTGACCGCCGATGGCGTGGAAGAGACGGAGATAAAATATACGTGGTTATGCCTTGATGAACGGGCCGGAGTCTGGTTGACGAGAATAAAGTTCTGGTAAAAAAATTAAAGCATTTTCTGAGCAGTGTCGTGCCGTGTCAGGTTTATTTTTCTGATTTTAGTTTTGTATATAGAATTTTTGAGTTACCTTATATTTATTATTTTAATATAATATTATTATATATACAGTGGGTTTATAAAGTGTAGTATGTACAAACACCTAATGTAAAACAAACTTATAAGTGTGTATACGCACATTAATTATTTGTGTGGAACGCCTATGGTTAGGAAATTCCCACAGTTTAATGTCATTAAATTGACCTAAGAAACACTATACATTATGTCTACCAACCTTTCTTTTCACATTATTTGAAACGTTTTTAAATGGAAATAGATTGGATTTTTTTAGAGTTAGAGTTGCAAATAATTAACTTTTTTCCCATAGAACTATTTGAGATAAAAATTTGATACTATCAGGAAAAGGTAATGTTGATAGGAGGAATCGAATTCAATATAAAAAAGAGTAGTGTTACATTTGAAAAAAAAAATTCCTTGAGTTACAAAAAAAACTAAAAATCTGGCAACGTCGCAAAAATATTCAAAATCTTCGGAAACATTCGACGTGGCGATAACCTCCCGCACGACAAACTTGGAAGAAACCTACAGGACGCTGGACCTCGTAGAAGGAACAAACATTTTCTAACAAGACTGGGGCGCACAATAAGCCAGACGGCTGCAGTGTAAGAAGCTTGGGCCAGAACCCGACCCCCGCCTTTAACCAACCAACCAACGTCGCAATTGTCAATTTTTATTTTTTAAGTTATCGACCTGTACCAAAATTCATTAATTTAGCCTTAGTAGTTTTGAAGAAAATTAGCCGTTCCGATTATTTCAACTAACCCTGTATTCACATAGCTGTAGATAATGTATCTATATATTTCTTAACATAACAAATAATGATTGATATTTTCTTTCTAAATATTTTTGTCTTTAAATTACAGATATTAATACCCACAAAATATGAAAATTATAAAATGCACCAGGAAAACTACAAAAGAATTATAAAGCAAAAATGTTAAATTTGTTAATAAACTAGCGTGTACCCGGCATGCGTTGCAACCCGCTGGTATAAATACAAACCCGATATATTAGTACCCGGCATGCCACTTTCTGAAATTGCACCCGTGCGAAGCCGGGGCGGGTCGCTAGTTATACATAAAAACCTGCCCCTTGAATCACCCTATCTATTAAAAAAAAACCGCTTCAAAATCCGTTGCATAGTTTTAAAGATTTAAGCACATATGAATAGGGACAGACGGGCGACAGCGACTTTGTTTTATACTATGTTAAGATTAACAACAAAATACTAATATTTAATTGCTGCCCCATTGGTTTCTAACACTAATCGTAATCTTCTTGGCATTGATTAAGTTAATACTTCCGGTATAATCCGGAGTTAGCTCTTCACAAATTTCTTTTATTTTATCAAATATCTCTACTTCATTCTGCGGTTTAAAATTTATTTTCTCCACGACCATTACTGAATGCAATAATTCCAAAATCATTTTTGATAATAGAATGTAAAAATTCTCGCTCTTGAGTTGGAATATGTATTCTGAAACACTTGCTTCTTATGCGTTTTGCGTGTATTTTCATTCCATAACAAGATACGGAATGAATATTCTGTAATTGATATAAACGACATAGGTTGCCATGAATTTCGAAACGGTCAGTGTCAGATAAAAATGGCCGCGTTGTAATAATTATTTTCAGACAAATTTTAGTGCCAGTTAAAAAAATAGTGAAAAATCGGATGAATCAGATATGGAACTGGATGGTCGTGGAGAAAATATAGTCTGCTACTCGGTTAGAATCTACTATTCTCCACGACCATTACTGAATGCAATATTTCCAAAATCATTTTTGATAATAGAATGTAAAAATTCTCGCTCTTGAGTTGGAATATTTATTCTGAAACACTTGCTTCTTATGCGTTTTGCGTGTATTTTCATTCCATAACAAGATACGGAATGAATATTCTGTCATTGATATAAACGACATAGGTTGCCATGAATTTCGAAACGGTCAGTGTCAGATAAAAATGGCCGCGTTGTAATAATTATTTTCAGACAAATTTTAGTGCAAGTCAAAAAATGAGTGAAAAATCGGATGAATCAGATATGGAACTGGATGGTCGTGGAGAAAATATAGTCTGCTACTCGGTTAGAATGAAAATTCGATACTCGTGGTTCCTCACGCTCGCTACGCTCGCGTTCGGAATCTTCCACTCGGATCGAATTTTCATTCCAACCTCGTTACAGAATCTACTATTCTACATTCTTTCACGATAAATTCCCTAACGTTTTCAATGGGATTCAAGTCGGGACTTTTTGACCATCAAGTACTGGTCGTTTTTCAGTGACCTTCACACAACGATAACGGTCGATCCACAATTCTATACTCCGAGAAAACTTGCTTATTTTCTACACCGAGCAACCTTACTTTTTAGTACAGATGCAAATGCATCAGAACGAAAACAAAATAATATCACAATTAGCTAGGCGCAACGTCAGCTCGCGGACTAAACACAATTTAGACGAGCACATGTTTTTTAGCGATACACAACATCTTAAGAAGGTCACATAATATGCTGCCTAATCCAACGACTTCTAATACATACAGGGTGTTCATTTGAAAACTTCCCACCTCGATTTTCCTGCTTTAAAATGAAAATGTGGAAAATCGTTCGGACCCGTCGATTTTTATTTCGAGGGGGACATCTTTTGCGTATATTGTCAATCTTGTTACTGCAAGCCCCTAGGAGGGAGGGGGGGTAAGATCTAAACCTTAAATGGATACCCCTATTTTATATAATTTTTTTGGATTCTGCATAAAATTCTGAACATTTTTTAATAAAAGCATTATTAGTCTATACTTAACAGTTTCAGAGATATTTACTCTTGAAAAATGACATTTTTAAACTTTGACAGCGTCTAGCTATCTAACTGTACGTCTTAGAGCAAAACGGCTTACATGTCCCTATCTTCGATTTTTATTATCTTTCCAATAGTATGAACTTTCGGTTAAACCGGATGTAAGAAATATAGTACTTCCGGTTTGAACACCCTGTATATTAGAAGTCTTTGCCTAATCCCTTAACCGTATAAACGATGCCGTTAGGACGGTCGCCGTAAGTGTGTGCAAAAGTTGAGTACGCGAATTTATCTGTCAACTGTATCATAGACTTAAAAGAAAAAATACAGTTATTTGACATCACTACAGTACCTACCTAGCGTTTATTGGCAACATATTTATTTAATTATCACTTATAATCTCCCTAGCAGCAGAATTATTACCGATAATTTTTTTTAAGGTCACGAATGGCTTTGTTGATAGAAAAGTATCCCGAGTCAAATACGAGGGAAATTTTCTATCAACAAAAACATGAGCCTTCTAATTGGTTGAAAATAAATTTATGAAATTTTCAACTTAATGAATTTTACCATATTTATGCCTTCAACAATGGTTTCAATTTTAATTTTTATCCTACTGCATAGAGAAATAAAAAAGGTCGGTTGTTTTTTTATTTTTAAGCGGTTCTTGTCGTTAATTTATCAGAACAAAGTTAGTAATATAATCTGTGAGGCTGACAAATAAAATAATTGCGCATATAATGGGTTTACGTAATAAGGTCTTGATCTCATGTTTTCAAACTTATAAAATATAAAATCTCTGTTGACAAAAAATTACTTTACACATTACATAGATATGTAAATTGTTAGGCGAGTTGGCGAATAATTAATGTTCTAAGTATCAAATATTGATACATTTTGTCCTCGCCCGTCCGGCCCAATATTTGTATTAACATCGATTTATTATTCGAAGAATTTATAAAACTTTCATCTTTTTTGGAGAACCTACCCGAAAATTTTGTACATTTTAGAATTGACCAACAATGGGTTTCTTATTTAAAAATTATCGTTATTGTTATTATTTTGGGGTAGTAAAGACTTATTTTAATAAAAATGAACAGTTTTAATGCCAAAACGACTGCGAATGTGGAATACATATTTGAGAAACAATTTTAGCTCATTAAGTATTGAGCAAAAAATTGAAATTAAAATTGAGGGAAGACCTAAACTCGAAATTAACTTGACAGATCACAAAGTGTAAATCTAGGGACTTTATTGTTATTGATAAGTTTGCTGCAAATAAAAACAGAAGAATGAACTTTACTTTTAAACAATGTACCCACTATTGCAAAATAAATTGGCCGTTTTTATTTTTTTTATCTTATTTCATTTTCAATAAAATAAGTAGGTAATCATAAATTTTAAAATATTTATTAAAAATTATTGACCAAATTTGGACGTGATCTTAAAAAATTTTCGCCTGCAGCGGACTTTTAGTGCACCCCCGAGTTAATAAAGTCACAAGCCGCCACTGGCCAGGACCCTACCTCCCGCTTTTTAATATTTTAAATCTGGCAGCCCTAGGAGTGGGCCCGGGATGCCGCACAGCCCCCGGGCCTGACCCGGCTCTCGCCGGCCCTGAATGAGGTTATGTGATGGAGAGCTAAGACACTTATGAAAGTTTTTCCTGTTATTGTTATTCTGATTTGTTTAGTAAAATCAAAGCTCATTTTGATGTAAAATGCAATTGAAACCTCCACGAACAAAACTATTATGCCATTTGCGAACAATTTTTTAAACCAACAAAAAGTATATACTTAGTATTTTTTTTTAACTGGTACTATGTTATTTTGTATATTTTAAAATCCCTAAATGATTCACTTTATAATGGAAAAAGCAGGTTTTGTATTCTTGCCTTTCCTCATCAAAAGTTTGTCGATTTTAAAAGGTAGCCCTAATTTCTAAATAAATTATAGTCATTTCGGTCCTAAATGATAAATGATGAACAAATTCCTCGAGATTAATCTTAGTAATGCCCACACCTTGATAAGAGCACACAATTTTTTGTGTAACTGAATATTTATGTTTTTGTACTTTGATGAAAATGTAACAATATTAGTTTGTAAGTATTTTTTGTGTTATTGTTTTTATATCTAAAAATAATTTAAATAAATTACTATACATATTAGGAATACGTATTTTATTTAGGGCCTGCGAGTTATAGTGATTCTTCATCTCAACAGAAACTAAAATGAAAACATGAATAGGAACAAAAACTAAAAGTTTTTTATTTTAATATTTAATATAATACAATAAACTTTTTTGTTCAAAGGTCTTTACATTTTACATGTTTCGAACGCAGAAACATTCATCATCAAGAGATAGAAAAATAAAAGAATATATTGCTGATGGTTTTAGCAGAAGAAAAAATTATAAGTGGCAAAAAAACCTTAATGGAGTTTTATGGCATCAAAAATTGACTTGTTGAAATGACATAATGTGAGGAAAAATAAAAAAAAAATAAGTTAAAACATAGCTACTGTGTATGTGAAAAAGTCAGTTGAAAGGGTCTAAAACAACCAAAAAGAGCGAGGAAGCAAGAAAAACACTTCTATGAAGATGTCAAAAAGGGTTTCAAATTCAAATAAGTAGTAGTATGTCTTTAAGACATTGTAAAATATAGACATTTTTATGTAGGTATAGAAATTAGGTAAGCGTCATGTAATTAAAATGTATAAAAATAAAAAGGAGATTGAAATATGAAATTTTGTGTAAATATAAAGTAGGTATAAGTAGGTAGGTACTTACAAAACGAAAATTTGCAGTTATTTTCTTTAAATGGGAATTAACGTCTGTTGGGGTTACTGAACTTTAACATTCAGTACCCCAAACCGCTTTTTTAGAAAAAATCGTTTCGTAAGTACCTATACAGTGTGGTTGTTTAAGTGTGCAACATATGGGCATTTTTTTATTACCGATTTCTTAGAAAATTTTATTCTTGTCAAAAGTTGGTGCATGTTCGATAATCATATTAGGTGCACTTGGAATGGTTGCAAGTCAATATAAAACTTGTACAAGAATAAAAAAATTTAATAAACATTAAAAATAAAAATTTTGCACTTTAAATGATAGTGTTTTAATTAGCATATTATCATTGCTAATGTTTTATCTTGTTAAAAATAATTTTTAGGATATTTTAAAGTTGTGTTTAATATCGTTGCAACAAACATGAAGTTTGTGATTCCTAAATAAATTAAAAATTCAAATAAATTTTACAAATATGCTTGAATTTGAACAAAGATATGTGAAACTGATTTGATTTTGATTAATTTATGAAGGTCTTTATGGTGAATATATATATAAAAAATTTTTGGAAATTATTAAAATTCCCATATGTGGCACACTTAAACAACCACACTGTATACCTACTTTATATTTATAAAAAAATTCATATGTCAATATCCTTTTTATTTTTACAGATTTTAAATACATGATGCTTGCTAATTCCTAATTTCTATACATAAAAAATTTCTATATTTTACAATGTCTTAACACGTTCAGCGCCAAGCCCTTTGTCACATTATTTCGAATTTTGACATTTTTTTTAAAGTAATTTTGGGACTTTCTGTTACTTTAGAGTTAGAAAATTATTGTTTTTAACGTTTTTTTTTGCTTATTTCCCCATTTTTTTAGTGTGTATCTTTTTTGATACACTGGCCTGTGAAAAATTTTAGGTCCACAGCATCAGCATTACTTGATAAGAAATGAAAATGAAAAAAAAAGTGCGTGGGAGGTGTGCAGAATGCTATAAGAAATATGGAAGGAAGGGAATGCAAATCGGCGGTAAAATAGTAAAAGCTGCTCAAGTTATAACTAGATGTTCAGTTTGCGATATATTTATTTGTCATAAGTGTTTCAATGCTATTCACTGAAAACCAGGTATTACTAACATCATGAATTGGGTTAGAAATTAACCTACTTTCCTTAATACCTCTACTTAAAACCCTTTAGCCAAGTTTGATTTGGTTTTTTTATATTTAGTTCACCGTTTAAGTTTTTCGCATTTTTATAAATAAATACTCAAAATAAATTCAATTTGTTTTAATTTGCAAAATTTTTACGAAAACTTTTTACCAACCCACACCCCAATTTAACAGTAAGTTCTGCTAGGCCAAAATTTACGATTCTCCATATAAAATGCATGTAATGTGTGTGCACTAACAATACCCAAGGCCAAAAACGAAACTTAGTCGGTGTATCTTTTTAGATACACAAAGCTGGTTGCAAAGTGCATCTTAAAAGATACACTGGCGCTTAACGTGTTAAAGACATACTTACTTATTTTTATTTAAAAAAAACCCTTTTTGACATATTCTTTATAGAAGTGTTTTCTTGCTTCCCCGGTCTTTTTGGTTGTTTTAGACCCTTTCAACTCACATACTCGGTATGATTTAACCTTTTTTCATTTCTATTTTTTCTCACATTAGAGGTCATTTCAACAAGTCAATTTTTGATGCCATAAAAGCTCCATTACGTTTTTTTTGCTTTCTCTTCTGCTAATACCATCAGCAATATATTTTTCTATCTCCTGATGATAAACGTTTCAACAAAAAAAAATATTCTATTAAATTTTGTGGAGGAAGACTTTTAGTTTTTTCTTTCCTATTCATACTTTCAACTCCACTTCCTGTAACATACCCCGTACTAAAATAATAAGAAAAATCTAAAAGAAAAAAAAAGCTCGACTCGCACTTTACCGATTATTTTGTAAAATAATAATTTGCTCCACAATATGTAAAAAAATCTCCATAGGTATAAACGCATTTATTTTTAAAATATAGTCCAACAACACGCGTTACGTTTTCGTATTACTCACCTTTTTCTTATCGTCAAACAAAAAAGGTAAACTTTTTGCCTCGATTTCGATATTTTGTTCGTCACTTTATTCCCAGTGGTTAAGCCGTACGGAGCTCTTCTGTAATTTTTGGAAAACTACCGCGGGGTGGTTCGTTGCGTCCAATTTTTTTAAAGCTCCCATTGGGATAAAGTGTCTTTCGGTTTCGGGAAACTTTTTGATTTCGCGCATCCTAATATAAAGTGTGCTCTGCTTCATTAAAAGGTAAGTCTTTGTATACTTTATTTTGTTTATAGGCGGAGGGGTCCTTTTGCAATTAACCTTTGTTCCTTTTGAACGAGCTACAGAAGCTAATTAACTGTCATTTTAGCATTTTAATTTTAAGAACAAATAATAATTCGCAATAGGGGCCTTATATACAGTGTCACCAGTAAAGTCCGCATCATATGGGATTTTTTTTATTAATAACTATTTGAAATTTGACTTTGGCATCAAGTTTTGCTTCGATCGAGATGAAAATTAAGCGAAAAAATAGTAGTCACGTGATTCGCATTATCTGTCAAATTTTAATTTTTTCCCTATATTTTGTAAATTGCACCTCTTTTGCAGAATAAGACCCAACGCAACCTACATAAAACTTCTTAGTTTTGACAATGCTTTATTTCAGATACATTTTCTTTAAAGTAGCGCCATATTAAATGTGTGTTTTTCTACAAAATCAAAATCGGGGTATTAAAATTTGGTCGCATGTGATGCAAAGTTTATTTGTTTTTGACCCTGTATAAGATAACTTCATAAAATAAGTATTTTTGAAAACGTAGTTTGTGCCTGAAAGTAAAAAAATAAAAAATAAAATAAAGGGGGTTTAAATTAAATCGTTGAAAATAGATAAACTTTACGTTAAGTTAAACTAAAATTTATTTTCCACTTAATGAACACTTTATTGATGACACTGTGTTATTTTTTGTCTTAATATTAAGGTGTATTACTTTCAGACACAAACTACGTTTTCAAAAATACTTATTTTATGAAGTTACCTTATACAGGGTCAAAAACAAATAAACTTTGCATCACATGCGACCAAATTTTAATACCCCGATTTTGATTTTGTAGAAAAACACACATTTAATATAGCGCTACTTTAAAGAAAACGAATCTGAAATAAAGCATTGTCAAAACTAAGAAGTTTTATGTAGGTTGCGTTGGGTCTTATTTTGCAAAAGTGGTGCAATTTACAAAATATAGGTAAAAAATCAAAATTATCTTATGCAGCTGAAATTTTGCATGTGGGCTAGAAACTGCATTAAAAAAAAACTTTTTCTAATAACATTTTTCGATATTTTCAGAAATAACCCCACTTTTGAATTATTTTTTGAAAAAAATTAAAATTTGACAGATAATGCGAATCACGTGACTACTATTTTTTCGCTTAATTTTCATCTCGAACGATGCAGAACTTGATGCCAAAGTCAAATTTCATATAAAGTTATTAATAAAAAAAAATCCCATATGATGCGGACTTTACTGGTGACACTGTATTTATCTAATTCTTCTTTAACACATTTTTTCCCTATCAATGGTTTGGTAACAGTGTTACATGTTAGTGCTTTTGACCTATTACATTAGGGCTTTGCCAATTTTTTACGTAAGTACGCGTGTGAATTAGTTACGTAACATTTGTTTCCTCTGTCCGTTAAATATTGAATTTGTTATTGAAACTCCTCCCCTCTATCGGGCCGCTTTTGAACTAAAGCCTGTTTGTTAAACTACCGTTTTCGTCAGTAGGTGCATGGCGTATTAAAATTAAACTGTGCTACAGACTTGGAGCTAAAATAACAATTTAATAAAAAAATGTTTTCATGTTTAATATTTTTTTAAAAATTATTTTGAGGCGTGTTTTAATTTGTCCGCAAATTATAAAGTAAAAACTGTAGCCCATAAATTAGGAAGCGTCATTAAAATACGTACCTACGCAAACGGGGGAGGGGGCGTTTTCCCAGCGTGAAAATAGGAAATACGGGCCTGGATTTTTTTTTATAGAGAACGTTTTACCCCAAACTGTGTCACTCGACCTAATTTTCTTATGTTTCGGCCCATAATCAGGACAATTCTAAAAACATTATATCAGTACTTAGGTACCTACGGCTAGTTACACAGGGTGTTCATTTGAAAACTTCCCACCACGGATTTTCCTGCTTTAAAATGAAAATGTGGAATATCGCTCGGACCCGTCGATTTTTATTTCAAGGGGGACATCTTTTGCGTATATTGTTAATCTTGTTACTTCAAGCCCCTACAAGGGAGGGGGGTAAGATCTAAATCTTAAATGGATACCCCTATTTTATATAATTTTTTTGGATTCTGCATAAAATTCTGAACATTTTTTAATAAAAGCATTATTAGTCTATACTAAACAGTTTCCGAGATATTGACGCTTGAAAAATGAGATTTTTGAACTTTGACAGCGTCTAGCTTTCTAACTACGTCTTAGAGCAAAACGGCTTACATGTCCCTATCTTCGATTTTTATTATCTTTCCAATATTGTCAACTTTCGGATAAACAGGAAGAAGATTTCTTACAACCGGTTTAACCGGAAGTTGACACTATTGGAAAGATAATAAAAATCGAAGATAGAGACATGTAAGCCGTTTTGCTCTAAGACGCATTGTTAGAAAGCTAGACGCTGTCAAAGTTCAAAAATCTCATTTTTCAAGTGTCAATATCTCGGAAACTGTTTAGTATAGACTAATAACGCTTTTATTAAAAAATGTTCAGAATTTTATGCAGAATCCAAAAAAAGTATATAAAAAAGGGGTATACATTTAAGATTTAGATTTTACCCCCCTCCCTCCTAGGGGCTTGAAGTAACAATATTGACAATATACGCAAAAGATGTCCCCCTCGAAATTAAAATCGACGGGTCCGAGCGATTTTCCACATTTTCATTTTAAAGCAGGAAAATCCGTGGTGGGAAGTTTTCAAATGAACACCCTGTATATTCTGTTATATACTAATAAATTCAATACATTTAGTTCAGAAATTAAGTTCTCATCAGTAACGTCCTCAACTTACAAATTTTGTGTCTGATAACAATTTGTTCGTAGTTCTGTATCTCGGAAGCTAAAACTGGTGAAGGTTAAAAAATTGGTATACAGGGTATTCCCTACTCGATGGTACATTAGAAGTATCTGGAGAACGAAAAGAAAAATAATTTTAAAATTTTCACTACGGCCATAGGAGACTGCGCTCTAGCTTTTAAAAATAATTTCGCGGTTGCAGTGTTGCCAGATCTATTGATTACTGACATCAACTTTGGAATTTTAAATGAGACACCCTGTATATTTTTACATTTTTAAATTCCACATAAAATTATAATTATTTTTTATTAAATGCATTATTAGTCTATACTTCATAGTTTCCGAGATATTGACTCTCGAAAAGTGACATTTTTGAACTTTGACAGCTTCTAACTTTCTAACAGTACGTCCTAGAGCAAAACGGCTTACATGCCTCTATCTTCAATTTTTATTATCTTCCCAAAAAAAACAACTTCCGGTTAAACCGGAACAACTATATTTCCTGCTTTCGAGTTACATCCGGTTTGACCGGAAGTTGATTTTCTTGGGAAGATAATAAAAATTGAAGATAGGGACATGTAAGCCGTTTTGCTCTAGGACGTACTGTTAGAAAGTTAGAAGCTGTCAAAGTTCAAAAATGTCACTTTTCGAGAGTCAATATCTCGGAAACTATGAAGTATAGACTAATAATGCATTTAATAAAAAATAATTATAATTTTATGTGGAATTTAAAAATGTAAAAATATACTCTCATTTAAAATTCCAAAGTTGATGTCAGTAATCAATAGATCTGGCAACACTGCAACCGCGAAATTATTTTTAAAAGCTAGAGCTGTAGTGAAAATTTCAAAATTATTTTTCTTTTCGTTCTCCAGATACGTCTAATGTACCATCGAGTAGGGAATACCCTGTATAAGTTCCTTTAATAAAATAATAAACGTATTTCGGCATTTTTCCAAAATTCACATAAGGGTTGAAAATAGTAGGGTAGCCTATTTTGAAAGGGGTACCTACAAACTGTCTATTTTCTTAAAATTGGTTCTACGCTTACTCTGTTAAAATAAGCAAGTATATAGGTACGTGCTTTGATGTTTTGGGAAATTTTGCCTCTAGGGGGTGGAAAAAGGGGTTATAAAAGTTTATTGAAAAAAAAACAATTTTGACGGAGTTTCTTGAAACTCAGCATAAATAATATACAATTAATAAAACATTCTTATTTTTTTTAAATCGGTCCCTAAAGGGGTGAAAAAGGGGATTAAAAGTTTCTATTGAAAAAATAATTTTTGGTATATTTTCTCGAAATTTAGCAGAATTACTCTACAACACAAATAATGCAAAACATACCTATACGTTAAAGGGCTAAAACAGGGGTTTAAATAAATGGCTTTTCTTTACGTATTTCAATATTTTAATAAATTCTACCCCCAAGTTGTTTATAAAATATGTTTAAAAAATTATGCTGAATCTACAGTGTGTCCACGGATGGAGTTTGGAAGAGAAAAATCTTTTTTATTAGTAGGTATAAAAGGAAAAGGCATTATTTATAAAAACGTCTGTTTGTGCTGAAACTACAATTTCGAATATCAGATTTGCGATTACTATACAAATTATATTCCTTTTACTTTAAACCTAAATAACCTACCACAAAATATGAATAGTATTCAAATAAATGAAGACATTCAAATTTTTAAAGTTAATAAAATAAAATATTTAGGAATTATTTTTGACAGTAAATTAAATTGGAATTTTCACATAGAATACCTAATTAAAAAATTAAGAAGTTTACTACCGATTTTTAAAAACATTAAAAAAATGTTAAATGTAAGACATATGGAAATATTATATTACGCGTTAGTTAAAACTCATTTAAATTGCGGAATTTTAGGTTGGGGAGGAATAAATAGAACTTTGGTTAAAAAATTAGAATATTACAAAAATGGTTTCTAAAAATTATATTCAATAAAGATTATCTTTATCCTTCAAAAGAATTATATTCACTATTCAGAAACAAAAAAGTTGAACATAAGACAACTTTACATTTATAACATCTTAATATATACCAGTGTGTGTATAAAGTCTGGAAACGGCTTAATAACATCACAATTTACTGGCCGATTTAAACCAAATTTGGTACAGTTGTGTAAGAGGATCTAACGCACCGAATGACGATATTGGCGTTGTTGCCAGCTTTTTAGTTTGTCTGGAATTCGAACGAATTTTATATTTTTAAATATAACACCCAGTATATTTTTACATTTTTAAATTCCACATAAAATTATAATTATTTTTTATTAAATGCATTATTAGTCTATACTTCATAGTTTCAGAGATATTGACTCTCGAAAAGTGACATTTTTGAACTTTGACAGCTTATAACTTTCTAACAGTACGTCTTAGAGCAAAACGGCTTACATGTCCCTATCTTCAATTTTTATTATCTTCCCAAAAAATCAACAACTTCCGGTTAAACCGGAACAACTATATTTCCTGCTTTCGAGTTACATCCGGTTTGACCGGAAGTTGATTTTTTTGGGAAGATAATAAAAATTGAAGATAGGGACATGTAAGCCGTTTTGCTCTAAGACGTACTGTTAGAAAGTTATAAGCTGTCAAAGTTCAAAAATGTCACTTTTCGAGAGTCAATATCTCTGAAACTATGAAGTATAGACTAATAATGCATTTAATAAAAAATAATTATAATTTTATGTGGAATTTAAAAATGTAAAAATATACTGGGTGTTATATTTAAAAATATAAAATTCGTTCGAATTCCAGACAAACTAAAAAGCTGGCAACAACGCCAATATCGTCATTCGGTGCGTTAGATCCTCTTACACAACTGTACCAAATTTGGTTTAAATCGGCCAGTAAATTGTGATGTTATTAAGCCGTTTCCAGACTTTATACACACACTGTATATTTAAAAATAAAAACCTTATACAATTTAAAAACCATAATCATAATACACGTCATAAAAATGAAATAACCATAAAACCTAAAATAAATAAGTCCATAGGACAAAAAAAATTCAAATATTTATGTTTTTATTTAAACGATTATTTACCAACAAAAATTAAAAAATTGATTTCATTAAAAAAATTTAAAGTCGAAATAAAAACATGGATATTAAAAACAGACAATTTGAAAATATTTTTAGAAATGCTTTAATTTATTAATATTGTTCTGAATAATTTATATAAGTAATATTTTTTACTTTACTATAATTTAATAATTTTATTATAGGTAATATATTTCTTCAAAAAAGCTGCGTTTATACTATAAATTAATATTTTTACTTTAAAAAACTTGATTTTTAATGCATATTTATGATTTATGATTTTACATACTAAAACAAAAAATAAGATTTGCCCCTAACAAGCTCAGCTTCAGAGGATTGAAGAATAAGTTTATCGAAGACAACATAAACATATTTATTATATTGTTAAATTTTTAAAATAAACTTATTATTATTATTATTATACAGGGTTCGTCAAAAACAACATTTTTACTTTTTAGGATTTTTTTTTCAATTCTAATGTTCATTTTCTTGATTTATTAAATGAGTTTTCCTTGTGCTGAAACTACAATTTTAAATATCACATTTGCCTTTATCACTTACAGGGTTCGTCAGAAACAACATTTTTATTTTTTTTAAAATTTTGTTAATAATTTACGTAAAACAAACAACTATTGTTGCTTTCTTACTTCGAATACGATGTTGCTGTAAGAAAACCATTTTTTATTTGCCTACTTTTGAAGTATTCTTATTATTGCATGTCATATTTCTTTAATTCATTCAATCATAAATTATAAAACTTTTATTCAAACATGGTACCACCGAGTTAGCGCATAGTTCAACTAGACATCCGAATACCCGATACCAGTTCTTAACTTGCCGTATTGGGATATTTGCAATAACTACTCTTATTTTTTCTTTCAAGAGATCTGTTATTATTGAAATTGGTTTTATACACATGTGGCTTCAGATATCCCCATAAGTAAAAGTCGATAATTGTGAGATCGGGATCCCTACGTGCCAACTGATTTGGACCACAGGCACCTTCCAATCCATTTGTTTCCAAAGTAATAATTTAGCCAATCATAAAAAGGAATTGAAAATTAGAATTAAAAAAAAATCCAAAAAACAAAAACTGTTGTTTCTGACGAACCCTGTAGAGTAATTGCAAATCTGATATTTGAAATTGTAGTTTCAGCACAAGCAGACGATTTTATAAAGAATTCTTCTATACCTACTAATAAAAAAGTTTTTCCTTTTTCAAACTCTATCTGTGGACACACTGTATATTTTTGGTATTATTTTCATGAACAAAGCTATGAGATAAAATTACATTTTTATTGAAAGAGAACTAAATAATGAGGAAAACTATAACAATTAAATTGCGCCAGCGAAGTCGCGCTATAGTAATATCTAAAGCGCCTATTTACACTTATTTTTCCTCTAGCCAAATTCTAACCACACCGACGAGCCATGATACAGTGAAAGGCATCTAGGGATGGATCTTTTAAAATAAAGAACTTTGTTTTCAGTTTCACTTTATACTTTATTAATAGAAAATTATCTTTTTACAGACGAAAATCTAAATTCCCGCGTCGTGGTCGACCGGGTGGACGCCACTTGCACGTAGGATACTTCCTCCGGTTGTTTTCGAGGACATGTGGGAACCCATTCCAAGAACAACAACCAATGGAGCTTCGGACCTGAGTTTTCCACCCCAGGCCTTTCGCCCGTGGCGTGGGTCGCACATCGGGGGGGGAAACCGGTGCTTGTGGGGGAAATCTGGCGTGGATACAAAATTTTCTTATCCAGAAACTTTTCTCGGCGGCCTTATGTTTCTGGACAACAGCAGAGCACTTGAAGAAAGAAGAAAGTACGGCCAGCACCTAAAAATAAATAAGGTAAGTTTTTTTAAATATTTGATTTTTTTTTTTTAATTTAAGTACGAAATGTTTTAAAACTGGCTCTTTGGCAGGAAAATTAAAAAAAATAAATAAACACGTGTTATTACTCTTTTTTTCATATTATTAAGTACCTATACCTACTCAAAATTATTTCTATTTTGTTCTAAACAGAAATAAAGTCGATTTTCAAATCCCTCCTCAACTTTCCGAAAAATGTCTCTTGGAATACTTTGACAAGTAGGTATCAATTATCCTCTGACACAATATTTCCAGAAAAGCAGGCCGAGTTTTGTAAACTCGTGATTTATTGTAACCCAATAACAAAAGTCCACGGGGGTAAGATCAGGTGATCTTTGCGGCCACTCAATTGTACCTCTTCTGCCAATCCAGTGATTTGGATAATTTTGGTCAAACCACTCTGTCGCCACAGCAGGATAGTGTCTGCTGAAAGTGTAGAAGTTCTTCGTTCAAATTTATATTACCTTGTTAATCTTTTTGGTTTTCAAGTTCCTGCTTGGTTGAGCATTTCAGCCTAAACTTGACCGGTTAAATTTTCTTTAATAAAAAAGGCCCTAAGATATTGTCTCCCAGTATTCCCAAATTGAAAAATATTGAGTGTGCCTCTCTGTAAAAAAAATCTGGATTAACGTCACTCCAGTAGCGAGGGTGAAATTTATGCATTTTCAGTAGGTACATACTTATTTTCTTACAGAATCTCTGGATACTTTGATAACTGTTAGGTAAATAACGCAATGACTTATAGAAACTTGCCCAACAACTTCAATATGCATATCTTCATACAAAATTCTATAGGTTGTTGTCTATTTTTATTTCTAACAGATCCAGTTTCTTGAAATTTTGAAACAAACTCTCTTATGTAGACGTGCCTTACATGCCTTGAGATTTATTATACAGTGTGTGTATAAAGTCTGGAAACGGCTTAATAACATCACAATTTACTGGCCGATTTAAACCAAATTTGGTACAGTTGTGTAAGAGGATCTAACGCACCGAATGACGATATTGGCGTTGTTGCCAGCCTTTTAGTTTGTCTGGAATTCGAACGAATTTTATATTTTTAAATATAACACCCAGTATATTTTTACATTTTTAAATTCCACATAAAATTATAATTATTTTTTATTAAATGCATTATTAGTCTATACTTCATAGTTTCCGAGATATTGACTCTCGAAAAGTGACATTTTTGAACTTTGACAGCTTATAACTTTCTAACAGTACGTCTTAGAGCAAAACGGCTTACATGTCCCTATCTTCAATTTTTATTATCTTCCCAAAAAAATCAACTTCCAGTTAAACCGGAACAACTATATTTCCTGCTTTCGAGTTACATCCGGTTTAACCGGAAGTTGATTTTTTTGGGAAGATAATAAAAATTGAAGATAGGGATATGTAAGCCGTTTTGCTCTAAGACGTACTGTTAGAAAGTTATAAGCTGTCAAAGTTCAAAAATGTCACTTTTCGAGAGTCAATATCTCGGAAACTATGAAGTATAGACTAATAATGCATTTAATAAAAAATAATTATAATTTTATGTGGAATTTAAAAATGTAAAAATATACTGGGTGTTATATTTAAAAATATAATATTCGTTCGAATTCCAGACAAACTAAAAAGCTGGCAACAACGCCAATATCGTCATTCGGTGCGTTAGATCCTCTTACACAACTGTACCAAATTTGGTTTAAATCGGCCAGTAAATTGTGATGTTATTAAGCCGTTTCCAGACTTTATACACACACTGTATATTATTGACTTATTTTTTTTTTAATTTCAGATAATAAGTGATCCTCTAAACAGAAGTGTGTGCGCGTGTGCTGATTCTTCTCTTCAGAGGAATAATGTACCTAAACATTGTCGTTGTTTAGAAGCGCGGTAAAAATGGCCTTTAAAGAACCACGGATGTGTGGAATGGGCTGGACAGGGCGGCCTGTCCTCCTGGGTGCATCGGCACCCATTTTCTCGTATCCTCTGACGAGTTGAATATGAACAATATTTATGTGTATGGAGACGGAGACGACAAAATGAAGGAGCGTCATCGGGCAACTGGATATGGAACAGGAGGTAAATATCGCGTAACTATTGTAAACATTTTTTAACCGAGCTTTACATAATTTCCCACTGGACAAATTTTGAAAATAAACCGTATTTTAACGCAAAAACGGAGGTTAAATTTAAAATTGGAAATGTGACGCCTGAAAAAAAAGTAAGAATAAAGCTGTTTTATCACACCATACATACCTGAATGCATTTAGGAGATATATATATATATATATATAATAAAATAAATAATAAAATCTTTTTGACTAGTATACCGGGTGTAACAGGATCATCGTACACCCCCCGTATCTCCATTAGTTTTAAAGGTAATTGATTGAAATTTGGGATATCCCATATACATAATAAGCGGCACTTTTTGACCTACAAATAATTTTTTTTCACTTCCGGTTTCGCCGGAAGTGACACCAACTTTCGATTTTTAAATGGAACACCCTGTATATTATTACATTTTTGAATTCTGCATAATTTTCTGAATCCAATGATACCACAAAAGTGACCTTTCAAGCGTAAAAAATATTTTTTATTTAATTTATTTTTAATTTTCCATTTCCATTTCAAGTGTGCCATGACGGTTCCGATTTATTCCAATTGATCCGTCTAATGCTAGAAAAATCGAAGTCCCGTCAAAAATACTAAATTGCGTTTTTTATAAGCAAATAACATTCATCGTAATCGTTTTTGGGGTAAAACTCAATTTTTCCAAATGGAACCCTATTGGTACCGTGGTACCATTTCTTAGTACTATTAATAAGGAATTTATTCATACCTGGTAATAACATGTGCGACAAAAATACAATCAAAATTACAGCTAAAAGAAAATACAATTATTTTGTTCTAATTTAATGCTAAGAAGTTACTAAGGTGGCTTTGATAACAATGAAATTATTCAGATTGTCTGCATTTCGAACAATAATTATTGTTGTAATAGTTTGTGTTCATTTTTTGTATTCCAAAGCCACCTTAGTAACCTCTTAGCATTAAATTAGAACAAAATAATTATTGTATTTTCTTTTACTTAAATGGAAAATTAAAAATTATATAATAAATATTTTTTACGCTTGAAAGGTCACTTTTGTGGTATTATTGGATTCAGAAAATTATACAGAATTCAAAAATGTAATAATATACATGGTGTTCCATTTAAAAATCGAAAGTTGGTGTCACTTCCGGCGAAACCGAAAGTGAAAAAAAATCATTTGTAGGTCAAAAAGTGCCGCTAATTATGTATATGGGATATCCCAAATTTCAATTACCTTTAAAACTAACGGAGATACGGGGGGTGTACCATGATCCTGTGACACCCGGTATAGCTGTCCAAAAACTATATTTTTCCAAGACCCTAAAAAAATTATGGAAATGTGCAAACTTTTCTAAGGACCCAGCATGAACATTGAGAATCTACCCTAAATATCTTGACTTAATATTTCATACTTTTTAGAATATTTTTTAAGGCTATCCTGTGTGTAGGAAATTAAATAAAACTAAAATAAATAATTATTTATTGTTCTGGCAATAAAAACTTGTTGTTTGGAAATTATGAGCTCTGAAAATCAGGAACTGTTTAATAGTTGTCCCAAACATGTGTATAAGACAACAATTAAGTTATTGATATTTTAAAACTAAACAATTTTTCTTTTGTTTCAGATTCGGCATCAATAATAATTAAAAAGTGTATAAACCGCGTCGCGATTTTTTCAGGGTGGCATAAGTTACAGAAACCAGTAATTTAAACAATCCTACCTTTTTTAGTCTAACGTACAGGAAATGTTCGATTGAACGGGTTTTTATTTTTAATTTGTAACATAGTTAACGAAGAAGGTAATATTCTATAGGATCTCTCCAGTTTAACCATTTCTGTACTAATTATTTAAGTTCCATTATCTATTAATATTCATTCTATATGTACAAAAGTGTATGTAATTAGTCTTTGACCTAGACCTTACTTAGACTCTGGCTATATCTTCAACTAGGCATCAGTTGAATACGACCTCCATATTGTTGGTTCCATATCGTTTGATTATCTTTTTATTTCTACATATTTACAGAGATTCTATTCTCCTAATTTACTATATTGTGCCATTCTTATGTATCAACATTTATTTATGCACGTTCATTTGCATCTATATTCTCAGTCTTTCTGCACAGAGTCCAAGTGCACATTCATACAAGGATTTCTAGTATATACATCACATGCCTTCTTTTTGGAAGCACTTTCTAACATTCCAATCTTCTAAAATCGCTTTCATATTATTCTTTATAGGTATGAAAATTTTTATGTATTTACGTTTAAATGTTTCTGCCCTCAATTTTCCTTTACAGTAAATAGTCCAAGTACACATAAATACAAGGAATTCATAGCAACACTCGCACGCCCCCTTGCAGAAAGCAATTTCTGAAATTTAGATCTTCTAAAATCGCTTTTATCTAATTCTTATATATGTATCAACATTTTAATTCTCAATCTTTCTTCACTGCACATAGTTCAAGCGCACATTAATATAAGAAATTCAAGGCAATAGTTCCTATTTAGGAAGGACTTTTATATTCTATACTGTCTATATATACTACTTTAGCTGTCTTTTTTGGAGAAGCTTGCTTTAGCTGTATTTTTTGGACAAGCTTGCTTTGCCTGTTCGCCACTACCTAAATCACGCTTTTACATGATTGTTTATATATCTTCAGATTCTTCATTGCCTTTAGCATGCTTCTTCTCTTGTAAATTTAAATTGAATCTAAAAGTTACGATCACACGACCACAAGTCTGGTCAGAGTTAGGGCTGGTTTCTGAATCTGTTTAATTGTCGCTTTGAGGACAAGTTGTTGGAAAAGACAGTTTGTTTTTTGGATCTGTCTGAGGGGCTTCAATTAGGTGCTGCCATGAAAAGCTAAAACAGAATTTTAAAGTTCGGGACAAAAGCTGGATTAGAGCAATCTGCCGGAGGATTTAAGGTGAGATATTTAAAAGTTGTAACATAAAAGGGGTAAACTAACGATTTTATTATAATTTAACAGTTTATTTTTTATTTTTGGGGTGCAAAAACATGGACATTGTAAATTTAATAATGTTCCTGTAATGCTGTCGCAAACGGCTGGAACCATCCAGTGAATAACTTTTAAAAGTACAACCTACTCGAAAAAATATAACAAAAGAACTAAAATTGATTGACAATTTGATTTACAAGTACCTACATCAATAACTAATAGATTTTCTCTTTTGTTTCAGGTCAGTAAGCATGGGTTGTAGCATCGTTGG
The DNA here is from genome assembly GCA_963969555.1 of Polydrusus pterygomalis. Lineage (NCBI taxonomy): Eukaryota > Metazoa > Arthropoda > Insecta > Coleoptera > Curculionidae > Polydrusus > Polydrusus pterygomalis. The sequence goes on along the minus strand of OZ018385.1, from coordinate 17,397,443 downwards.
TTTCCGATTGTAAGTAAAACATTCCCTTCGCGAGTGCGCGATTTTTTTCGGATGTTTGTTGTTATACCTTTTTAAAGAAAGTTTATCTTCTTACAAATGACTTTAACATAATTATTCAATTCTTTCATTTTTAAAAGGTAAGGTATTTAGTTATCTTTCCTTTTCTGTTATTGCAGGTGAAAGACATGAACTCGCATTCGTTTTTCTTAAATTATAACTTCGCTTTACTGGAAGTAAAACTACAAAAGCATAAATATTTCTGGGACTAAATTACTCTCGGTTTTAAAGTTAAACATCTGTATTGACTAAAAAGTTTCCAGTTTAAGACAATACTATATATATAATAATATATAGTTTAGAATGGTATTTAATATAGGTACGATCCGATATAAACCTATAACTACTTGCAGACTGCTTTAGTAAATTTGGGGCAAAAGTTTTACAGCTTTGTTCACTAAAACCTTTCAAAGTTTAGTTGCTTTCTTTTTATTTTTTAATGATTAAATTATATTGAAAAATAACGGAACTGCTTTCAAGACAAGATGTTGTCAATTGTAAGAAGATAAATGAGTGTGTTAATAATGCCAATGCGACGGAGAAGGTTTAACTGAAGAATGAAAGATTAGAGACCTGCGGTGAGCCCTTAATTGCAATGCAAACAAAAAGGAATAAGGTACTTATGTAAAATAATAGTTATATTATTTCTTTAGTTTCTTAAAATGATACTTATACTTAATATATATTTGAAACGAGTTGCAAACTAATACATTTTTCCTTTTAGGGTTTTTTTACACTTTCTGTTTGCCGAAAAATAAAAAATAAAGAAGTACTTACTTGGGTTGAAGAAAAAGGCAAAAAATATGAAAACGATGTTGAAATAAATAATGCAAAAGTTGCATATTATAAGGTAATAGTTTTTTTGGTATAACGGTTTTATCCAACATTTCACCGAGAATGTTGATGCATAAAACCGTTTTTTTAGGTTTTGATGGCTGTAAAATATTTATAAATATAGGTACCTACATATTTTTTTAATATAAATGGTTTCATCCAACATTTAATTGTGAGATTAGATGTTGATGCATAAAACCACTTTCTTTTAGGTTGTTAGTTGCATATTTTAACCTAATGATTTTTAGTATAACGGTTATATCCAACATTTCACTAGATACTAAATGTTGATGCGCAAAATCTCTTTTCTTTTTCAGCTGTTACTTACTAACGTAATATTTCTTTTTTAGATCTTAAGAATATACTATAAGTGATCAGAGTTGTAAGATCCTTGTATATTCTTGGCAGCTGGTTACGTTTCAGGTAACCATATGTACACAACGAGTAAGCAGCTGTCTGTTGTTGACCGCGTGTTCCGAACAGTGTCCATACAACACTGATGATGGCAAAGGAAGGCCGAAACAGTTGCTGAGGCTTTGAAGGATGTAAATAGAGGGTATGTTTGTTTTATTTATTGTTTGTCGTTTATTTTTAGTCTTTTTTTTTTATAAAATGCATTCGACAGGGTTCCGCGGACAGAGTTTGGAAGAGGAAAAACTTTTTTATTATATATAGGTATAGGTATAGAAGAGAAAGTCATTCTTTATACAAACGTCTGCTTGTGCTGAAACTACAATGTTGAATATCAGATTTGCCATTACTACACAGGGTTCGTCAAAAACATTTTTAGTTTTTTGGATTTTGTTAAAAATAAATTTACGTAAAAGCAAACACTTCGAATATACAGGGTGTTTTTTTAAGGTCGACGAGCGGCCATATCTCGGAAACTACTGGGCATAGAAACTCAGGAAAAGAAAAATGATAGTTAAAGTGGCCATGAGAAAATTCTGGAAATAATTTTTAAGTTCCGCATTTTGCCGCAAGAGGGCGTAATTGAAAAGTAAATTTTTAAATTTTACATAACTCCGAAAATTTCACATTAAGGTAAATGTTTGATAACACCATTTTAAAGCTTGGACAATTATGCATCATTTTGGTCTTATGCTCATTGGCGTACCGACTTTAGTAAGAGTGGGGGAAGCTGTTGAAAGTGTAATCATTTAAATCGCTGTAACTTATAAACGACTTATCCGATTTTAGCAAACTAAAGACTGTTTGGAAGAGAAATGTATGCACTTTCACCAATCGTATTTAGTTGTCCATATTAGTTCTAAAAAAAATGCTAGAGGGCGCAATTTGCAATAACAATACATTTTTTGATTTTACTCCGAAAAAATAAATCATACGGTATAATTATAATACCATAATCGAAAAGTAGATGAAATTTGCTAGAAAAAATATTCAAACCGCAGCTCGATATCTCCGTTCGTTTCAGAGTTATTGCCAAAACAATAATTTTTAATACAAATTGCGCCCTCTAGCAATTTTATTAGAAACTATCGTGTACCATTAGATACGACAATTAAAGGTACTTACCTTTCTCTTCCAAACAAGCTTAAATTTAGTAAAATCGGTTAAGTCGTTTAGAAGTTACAGCGATTTTAATGTTTACGCTTTCACTTGATAAGAGTGGGAGAAGCTATTGAAAGTGTAAATATTAAAATCGCTGTAACTTCTTCTTCGCCGAACCACTTAAAATACTTTTCAATCTATCCCTAAAAACAAACATCTTCCCGCAGGTATGGAAAGAAGTTAAAATATGCCCTGTATTCAAGAAAGGTGACAGCACTGACATTCAAAATTATAGACCAATAGCATTGTTATCTTGCCCAGCCAAAATATTTGAATCGATTATCCATAAATTCATTTATAAATATGTCTCAAACAAATTATCGGGACTCCAGCATGGCTTTATTAAAAAAAGATCCACAACCACCAATTTATGTAATATTACCCAGTATATATCTGAAAGTCTAGACAATAAATTTCAAGTAGATGTTATATATACGGACTTTGCCAAGGCCTTTGACAAGGTGTCACATTCTATCCTAATCGAAAAACTAAGCTCTGAGTTTGGATTTCATGATGATATGGTACATTTCCTTCAGTCCTATTTGCGTAACAGATATCAAAAAGTGGTTGTAAGGGGATATTGTTCTGAGCCTTTCTTGGCCACATCAGGTATACCACAGGGCTCCTGTTTGGGACCACTACTATTTCTTCTATTTATCAACAGCCTAGCACTACTGATAAATGGCTGTGAAGCATTGATATTTGCTGACGACCTAAAACTATATTTAAAAATATGCAAAATTATCGACTGCTCTATTATCCAGGAAAATCTAAATAAAATATATGAATGGTCCAAAAATAACAGGTTGCACTATAATGTATCCAAGTGCTTTGTGCTCAGCTACTGCAGAAAGAAGGTTACTGTCGATTACGATTACAAAATTAATGGATTACCCCTAACTCGAGTGACAGAAATGAAAGACCTTGGAATCATTTTTGACTCCCATCTTACATTTAGGCCTCATATAGCAGCAGTGACAGGGAGGGCCTCAAGGATGTACGGTTTCATCGTCAGAAACTGTACCTTGTTTACAAACAAAGACTGTATCAGAGCACTGTATGTTTCTCACGTAAGAAGTATCCTGGAATATGCCACCATAATCTGGAATCCATATTATAAAAACCACACATACCAAATAGAAAAAATACAAAACAAATTCCTAAGATACATGTACTACAAAGAAACTGGAATCTATCAATTTGATATACCAAAAACCGAGATTATGACTACCCATGGCCTTAAGAGTTTGGAATGTCGCAGAGTTATAACATCATTAATGTTTCTGCACAGATTACTGCATAATCAGATCGATGACCCTCACCTACTAGGACTAATAAATCTCAATGTACCACCACATAGGACAAGGAACCCTGTAACCTTATATGTTCAAAGAGCCCGTACTAACTATTATAGTAATTCTCCAATTATTGTTATGTGCAAATTATATAACAAAATCCGCGACAATTGTGATATATTTAATATAAGTGCAACTAATTTTAAGAAATTACTCTACGAAATTACTTAACTATAACTTAGGTTAATTTTCCTACTTTATAATTGGATGTAAATCCGTAAAGTTTGTAATAAATAAATAAATAAATAAGAGTGGGAGAAGCTATTGAAAGTGTAAATATTAAAATCGCTGTAACTTCTAAACCACTTATCCGATTTTACTAAATTTAAGCTTGTTTGGAAGTACCTTTAATTGCCGTATCTAATGGTACACGATAGTTTCTAATAAAATTGCTAGAGGGCGCAATTTGTATTAAAAATTATTGTTTTGGCGATAACTCTGAAACGAACGGAGATATCGAGCTGCGGTTTGAATATTTTTTCTAGCAAATTTCATCTACTTTTCGATTATGGTATCATAATTATACCGTATGATTTATTTTTTCGGAGTAAAATCAAAAAATGTATTGTTATTGCAAATTGCGCCCTCTAGCATTTTTTTAGAACTATTATGGACAACTAAATACGATTGGTGAAAGTGCATACATTTCTCTTCCAAACAGTCTTTAGTTTGCTAAAATCGGATAAGTCGTTTATAAGTTACAGCGATTTAAATGATTACACTTTCAACAGCTTCCCCCACTCTTATTAAAGTCGGTACGCCAATGAGCATAAGACCAAAATGATGCATAATTGTCCAAGCTTTAAAATGGTGTTATCAAACATATACCTTAATGTGAAATTTTCGGAGTTATGTAAAATTTTAAAATTTACTTTTCAATTACGCCCTCTTGCGGCAAAATGCGGAACTTAAAAATTATTTCCAGAATTTTCTCATGGACACTTTAATTATCATTTTTCTTTTCCTGAGTTTCTATGCCCAGTAGTTTCCGAGATATGGCCGCTCGTCGACCTTAAAAAAACACCCTCTATGGTTTTATATCTGGCCGAGTAACGATTTTGTTGTAAGAAAACCATTTTTTATTTGCCTACTTTTAAAGTATTTTTATTATTAAGTACATGTCATATACAGTGTGTTACAAATTCGACATACCAGCATTGGAATCTCGGAAACCATAGGAGTTAGAGAATCGGTTAAATGGGGGCAAAGTTGCGCAATTCGGTGCTGATTATAATGCCCATTTAGAAGTTTTCAAATTCCGAATACTTCCGATTTTATTCGAAAAAAAACGAAATTTTGCAAAATCGTTTTTATTTATATTTTTTTCTGAGCTCATTTGACAAGCTATTTAAAAATAAATGGCACTTTGTCATTGCCACTTTTTCTCCTCTGCAAAATGACGTTACTAAACTAAAGATCCGCCGTTTCGTCCCCGAGCGGCCATCACCAACGTTACTTTTTTAAATACGGACCTGGATTTTTTAAACCCTAGCCCCTTAAACCCTTAAAATGTAATGGCGATACTACTTTCTCATAATGATGAATTGTCCTTGCTTATTTTTTTAAATTCATATTTTTTACACTTCTTGTCAGTCCGGTCCTGGCGGTCCTAGGTTGGCGTCGTTCAGGATACTCTTGTAAGTAAATTTTAGCAGCTCTTACTATATTTAATCGATAAAAGTAAAAAATTCGAATCATATATATCACTTTTTTCTTTGTTGGAAAAAAAAACATTTTTGTGCAAAGGACCAATAACTTATCGCCTTTTTGACACCACCGTTTGACACTAGGTAGAAATCATCCATATTTTAAAATTTGTTTAAACGCGTTGCTTAGATTCATATGGCACACTCTTTAAATAATGTTCAAATAGTCAAAATTCTTTTTGGGTATTAAATATTGTATTACTTACTTAAATACCTAACATGAACTTTAGACAAACTTTTTCATGAAACTTATTTGTAAAGGTTTTAAATAAAATAATGTTTTTAATTAATATTATGATTCGTTGCCAGGATCGGACTGACAAAGAAGTGTAAAAAATATGAATTTAAAAAAATAAGCAAGGACAATTCATCATTATGAGAAAGTAATATCGCCATTACATTTTGAGGGTTTAAAAATCGGTTAAAAAAAATCCAGGTCCGTATTTAAAAAAGTAAGGTTGGTGATGGCCGCTCGGAGACGAAACGGCGGATCTTTAGTTTAGTAACGTCATTTTGTAGAGGAGAAAAAGTGGCAATGACGAAGTGTCATTTATTTTTAAAGAGCTAGTCGATTTTGCAAAATTTCGGTTTGTTTCGAATAAAATCGGAAGTATTCGGAATTTGAAAACTTTTAAAGCGGCATTATAATCAGTACCGAATTGCACAACTTTGCCCCCATTTAACCGTTTCTCTAACTCCTATTGTTTACGAGATTCCAATGCTGGTACCTATGTCGAATTTGTAACACCCTGTATATTCATAACTATTATAATAATAATAATTTTATTCATAAAAAAAATTACATTTCCTATAACATGCCATAACACAATATTCATGTTTGAAATCCAAAGCTAGAGGCAGCTTGTCCGGACTTCAGGTTATAAATAGTTTTTACAATTCTTAAGAACAAGAAAAAGGGAAAAAAGACCATGATGATATGATAAAAACAAACCACATAGCACAAGTTCAATTAGTCCAAACACAATATCACTAAAGTTAGAATGATTCACTGAAAGTTATTATTAATAGATATTAAATAGAACTTCAAAATTCCCTTTAGTACTCATTTAATAAGGCGCCGTACGGCCCGGGTTATTTGCTGATAATTTATCTTTATCCATCTAGAAATGCCCAACAGGAAAGTATGTAAATTTACAACAGATTTCAAATTCAAGGGTAACATATTGAACAATTTAGGACCAAGATACATAATGTGCCTCTGTGAGGCAGTATATGAGGCTATAGTGGAACGACTAGACACCCACTATTTACAGATCTGGTGTGAGCATTGTGCATGATCCTACTTTTGTATTTATTACACTTTTTCATAAACCTAAGAGTACCCTTTAACATACAACTGCCTTACTGATAGAATGTCAGCCTCTTTAAATAATAAATCTGATGGATACCTTTTGCTTCTGTTCATGAATATCTTTATGATGTATTTTTGAGTAATATTTAAACGGTGAAGAGGCTACCACAAGTACTACCCCAGACACTCAAGCCATACATCAAAACTGATTCAATCAGAGCCTGGTACGTCATTTTTAAAAGCTTTAAAGATAAAAATTCTCTGAGTTGGTAAAATTTATATATAGTTTTACGAATTTTTTGGGTAATATAGTTGCTATAACATGACTGTAACATGACTTTCATACCTTAAATTTTTGTCAATGAATACCCCCAGGTATTTTACACTATCTTTTGCTAATGTCGTCTCTTCACATCTACACACTGACATATCCATAACACATTCATAATTATGCACCCTAAGGTCGGGATGGATCACATTTCCCGGGTTATTCATAGAAAAGGCGATATGAACAGTTTTTTTTACATTCATTGTTAAAAGATTCTGATCCATCCCCAAAGTACTCTGGAAATGTGGTCCTCATCCGCCCTCTGAAATGTCTCTTGCCAAGATTTACCTCTGACTAAAATCACTGTATCATCAGCTTAGCACACACATTCACTATTTTCATTTGGCAGAACAGAAAAGAGATCATTAATATACAAAGAAAAAAGTGTCGGACCCAGTACGGTACCCTGCGGCACCACAAATTCCACTGTACCCATTTTGCTCAAAGAATCATTTATTCTTACTCGCTGGGTTCCATATTTATTAAATAAGACTCAAACAGGCTGAGCGCAAGACCTGGCACTCCAATATCTTTAAGTTTTTTAAGTAAAATTTGATGCGCCACAGTATCGAACGCACGGGCCAGATCCACAAATATACCCAATGTTTTAAATTTGTTATTGTAATATATAAATATAACTATACTAATAAAAGTTTTTTCCCTTCCAAATATTCGTGGACACACTGTATATTTGAGAAAGTTTCATCACTTTAGGAGTATAGGCCCAGGACTTACAAATTCATAATTTTTCTTTTAAGGGGGTTGACAAATTCATAATTTTTTTTAAGGGTGTTAAGCATTTTTTTTATTAAAGAATCTTTATCTGTAGGTATAATACCTACAGTTTATTTTCTAAAATATTTTTTAACGCTGCGGTTCTTGTTTTTAGTTAAAAAAGGAAAACGTGCTGGCTTTCTTGTCGATATTCCGATATATTGGATTCGTACCTATATAACCACTTGACTATGGGATCAAATTGGAAGCTTCCATGCATACCAGTTATAGAATAGTAGCTAATGGTTACTATGTGGAGTGCCTACATATTCCTGCTTTGTAAAGTAAAAGAGCAGGAAGATCAAACCATAAGGTAGAGGTATGTCCTTGAGTAAAATAGTTAGACTTAAATCAAAGTTTTTAAAAAAATCGACAAAACCTACTAACAACGGTAAAACGCACAATAAATGTTTGAAATTTACTTGCTGCTGACACTAAACAAGGATAAAATCTCATTATGTGGAGTTCTACTTCAAGCATGGATTATTTCTTCAAATTTAAATAAAAATGTATGGGATTCACAAACCTATCACTATTTTAAATATTTTTCTTCTCAGTATTGACCACAGAAAAACAAAAGGGTTTGATCGTGTATTGACCACAGAAAAACAAAAGGGTTTGATCGTGTATTGACTTCCTGAGGCGTGTTTGATTGGCACAGAGATTTGGATCGAACTGATTTTAAAAATCCAGATCCCTTTAACCGTGCGATCATTTACCAATCGAACACAAGTCAGATCAGTTACCTGTGAATCGAACACGCATCGGGATTTTGCTAAGAGCCGTATTCGATTCGCAAGTTTAGATCGATCTAACTGCAGGTCTGACCTCTGTTCGGTAAATGATCGCACGGTCAAAGTGACCCTGAACGGATTTTTAAATTCAGATCGATCCAAGTCTCGGCCTACGAACCTTGAGCGAAGTCCACCTATAATTCCTCTGTGCTCTGGCTCTTCATTTCACAGAAATCATGGCCCTCTAAAATGTTAAGAGTTAAGATAATCTTTATTCGCTTGTCAATTTGACTTTGATTAACGAACCAAGTGGTCTTTGAACCCCTTTGCCATCGCCTTAGCTTAGAATTCTGTTTTGTTTTTAAAGTTCATCATATTTTGCGACCATACATAAAATAATAGAAACATATTTAAAAGGGACTTGATACTTGATGGCAATAAGTTGAACATTATTTGAATTATTATATATTAGTCGAGTTCAAGTCACTCTTAGCACGGGTCCCCACGGACGTAAGTTCGACAGCGTAAGCGTGACAGCGCACCTATTTTCTTCTTAGCCCGAGTTTGCATGGGCGAAAATTTGACAGCGTACCTATTTTCTAAGACTTAATTGGTTGATTACTACAATTTTTTTAAATGTCGTTTGCATCAACCATCACGGCACTCTTACGCTGTCATATTTACGCCCATAGGGAATGTCAGACTTGACTGACTTTTTAAAACTTTTTTAAGAAAGCGCTATTGCTACTACTGCATATTTAATTTTAAACTGTAAAGACAAGCATTCATATTTCCAAATACCAGTATGAAGCTAGCACCATTTTAGGAACTATTTGGCAAATAATCCGCCATGTTGGCAGTTTGGAAGAAGAAACCACAGCAAACTTTACGGTCGTCCCTCTCCTTTCGCCATAAACAATTGTAGAGGTGAGTTTTCGTCTAAAATATTCAAGAAAATCTTTAAATTTCTGAACCATCTTAAGGGTTTTTACCGGTCTATTTACTATTGTTTCTAAAGTGAATAGTGTATTTTTTAGTGCAAGTTATATTTTGGGTGAAAGAATATCCAAAAGTGGAAAAATAATGAGTTATTGTCAGCATGTCAGATACTTAACCAAATGTGTGTTGTATTCAACTTTAAAAATTAGTTAAAACGAGTTGATTTAAGTTTAGTGAAAGGATTTTTGTGATGATTTTCATCTTAGGACACCGCCGAAATAGCTATGTCGATAAAAGTTGAAAAACTGAAAACATAACCTTAGAATATTGAAATTTAGCTTCGAGTACCCTCGCTAAAAATAAATCTCATTATTTATTTTTTAGATGGCTCCTGTGCGCCAGAAGCCGCGCCCCAGAAACTACGATCTCGGCAACGGCGTCGTCCGTTTTTCCAGGTCAAAAGTGTTCCATAAAAAGGCACTGTACAAATTTGTAGGAAAGAAAGTGGCTGCCCAAAAGAAGCCCGCCAAGCCCCGCGTTATAGAAAAGCAAATTGGTGGTGAGAAAAACGGAGGAAAACGTTATGTGTTGGTAGCAAAACGCAGGGCAGTTTATCCCACTCAAGACAAGTAAGTTAGCATGCATCTATAAAACGTACCTCTATATTTTTGAAAGTAAATTTCAAATTCATGTCTTTGTGACAGGGCTGCTTATTTACTGAAATTTGGTTTGCCTAAACCTATTTTTTAAGATATACCGGTATAAACTAAAGCTTGGCTCAAATTAGTCTATCCGGGAATATCAATACCCAAAGCAATTCGTTTCCACCTCACAATTGGATAACTTTTATTAAGTTATTATATTTAGGTACTAAATATTTAGACTTTTGTTGCCCTTGTAAAGAAGTTAGTTTAAAGTTATTGCTGATGCTATTTTTTAATCAATTTTAGTCACTATAAGCTTATAGTGATTACTAGACTTGAGCTTGCTGTCTGTATGGTTATAGCTTTGTAAATTTAATTCCAGGGTCACCCCTTTAGTTTTCATTAGATGTTTTAATAAACCATTTATTTTTTAATAATTATGGTCCTTTCTAATGCTGTAAAATGTATACCAATTCTTACAGTTTCGCTAAGGACCAGATAACTGCAAATTTTACCATAAACTTTGCCTAAATTATGTGTTGTTTATAAATAAATTTGCTACATTCAAAAACTGTAAATTTTTAAAAATTATTTGAACAGTTTAGTTGACAATAGGTTCTAATTCTGAATGTCAAAATATGATAAATTTCATGTGAGTTTTGCACTAGATATAGTGCGACCATAAAGTCGGCACCCTAGTTATGTCAGAAATGTTTTGAGATATATTATTCAAATGTGGGATATGTGTCAAAGTGAAATGCTTACTTTTAAATAAAAAATTGTCTTTTTGTTGTTCAAGGTGGTCAAGATACGCCGCGCGCGAGGTGTAAACCACCCCCCAAAATTTGTATACTGATTTCCTATTTGCGAAAACACTTCTGGTATTTCTATGGTAATTCCAAGTATTGCCATGTATTTCCATGTGTTACCAGAATTTGGTAATACTTGGAATTAGCATAAAAATACCAGACGTATTTTCGCAAATAGGAAATCAGTGTACAAATATTCATAAGTTATATCACAAGAGGTGAATATTCTAAATAAAATATTTACCTCGAGTGGTATATGTTGAGATTATATACCAAAAAAAAAGAAAAAATACAACGAAATGCAAGATTTTTAAAATGATTTATGTAGCTACTAGAAAAACGGACAAAACGAAACAAAACCTAAACAATTGACAAAGTAATAAAACTAACAGAAAATTAGTTATAAGTATTATTGTTAAACACACAGTTATTATAATAAACAGTAGTTTTGCTGGTGTTGCTGGAAACTCTTCGAGCTGCAAGAGACTGGAGCTTCGTGTTGGTCCAACCCATTAGTTGGAGGGTGACCTCTTAAACCTTGAATAGTGTTTTCGTGATGAGTTTTGTCCATCTGCAAGTATGGCTTTATGGATGCAGCACTACTATGTCCAGTTATTTTTATAAGAGTTTGTTCGCTCACACCTGCTTTGCTTAATGTAGAGACAGCTGTGGCTCGATTGGAATGGTTTGTGATTTTTTCTTTCTCAGTATCTAGTCCAATTTTTTGTGCTGCTTGTTTTGTCCAATTAGAAAGAGTATTTTTTCCAATGGAACAGTTTTTGTACCAATTTCCCATTTTCCAATTTGGATTTACTGTCAGGAATAGTCTTTGGGTAGTTATATTTTGCCCTCTTTTTGAAATTAGTTTTCTGTAAAGGTGAACTGGACATAAATCGGCATCTTTTGTGTTTGCCACTAACCATTTTGAATTTGAAAGCTTCTTGTCTCCGCCTTGGGATGTTTTTGAAAAGATTGGGTTATATTCCATTCTATTACTTTTTGTACCATCGCTATAATATTCTTCCCTGAAATACGTATTTAGGCATGTCTCGGCTTCTCCTCCTCTCCATGCTAATTCCACAGCCGCTATTTGATAGAACTTTTTCTGTAAATCCTCGGGGTTATTTTCGTCAAAAATTTTTACCATCTTTTTGTACTTGTCGTAGGTTAGTGCTCTTGCACTTTTCCGGTGATTTTTTGGATCAGCCTGAAGCAGTTTTCTTTTAGAATTTCTAGCCATACGTGCTTTTTGGAATTCAGGATCTTTAAAAGGATCAAATTTAATGTTGTATTTATTGAAGTACCTTTCTTGAAGCAGTTGGGCTGTTTGGTTCCACATTGTCTTGATAACCCCTTCCTTGTAGTCAGAACCATCTTTTTTCTTCATATTAAAACTCCAGTCTTCCAATATAGCGGCAAGCTGTATTATAGTTGTATTTTTGGTCAATATATACTGCCGTGTTTCGCAGAATTTCTCGAATTGGGTCCATATATACTTTTTTGTTTTTGTTGTATTTTCTGGGATAGTCTTTTCAGCGTTTTTTCTTATATTTTCGACTGAAACATTAACGAATCGGCAAGATTCCATTTTTAAAAAAATGTGACATGAATCTGACAACATCAAAAACATGATTTGTTGAAAGGGATTTTTGTTATTATAGAAACGGTCTATAGCAACCATCAAATATTTTAAACTTGTTATGATGTTGTTATGCATTGGCATTGTTGTGGCAGGTGGCCCGGGGTATATCCACTTATGCGGGGTATATTCAGTATAATATGCATCTGATTAGTTTTTTTTAGTTAGTTTAGTTTCTTTATTTCAGATTATGTTACATAATTTACAATAATTACAAACATAAAAGGAAATGACGTCACATAGAAAATATAAGCTTAAAAATTACATATTCAAAAAGTCGTCCATATTATAAGGCTCTAATTCCACCAAGGTTGCTCTAACTTTTCTCTTAAATTGTTTTTCATTATTTATTCTTTTTATGTACTCGGGCAGTTTGTTGTATAGTTTCAAGCACATATAATTGGGCGACCTTTCAGTCAGAGTTAGCCTGTGTATGGGATAATTGACATTTAAAGTTCTTGTGTCATGTTGATGATTGACTGGGGTTTGAAAACAGTTTTTATTTTTAAAGAAAAATATTAGGCACTCGTAGATGTATAATGCATACACTGTCAATATCCCAAAGTTTTTAAAAACAGACCTACATGTTACATTAAAATCTAGTTTTTTAATTATTCTGACTAATCGCTTCTGAATTACAAATATACTTTGAATTTGACTATCTCTTCCCCAAAACATTATCCCATATTTCATACAAGATTCAAAATTAGCAAAATACAATATTTTTAACGTTTTTTCATCCATGTATTTACCAGTAACACGAATACCATAACAAATGCCATTTAGTTTCTGTGATAGAGATTTAATATGAAGCGACCAGTCAAAAAATTCATTAATCTGTACTCCCAAAAATTTTGTAGACTCTGATATGATAATTTTTTCTTTACCGATGTTCAGGTTGGTTGGTTTTTCCACTTTTGACGCTTTTGTTCTAAAAAGAATTACATGGGTTTTTTCTTTATTTAGGATAAGTTTATTTTCCGCAAACCATTTTGTGACTCTGTTAAGAAGGTTTATACACTCTATGACCAGTTGATCGATACTCTTGCCCCCTAAAAGTAAATTAGTATCGTCGGCGAAATTAACCATATCCTGATTAGCTTGAATTAGATTATTTAAATCATTGATAAAGATAATAAATAAAATTGGTCCTAATACACTCCCCTGTGCTATACCGACACTGTTTGGTAATGTTTTGGAGTTATACGATTTTCCATTCTTACTGATACAGACTTTTTGTTTTCTGTTATTAAGATATCCCGTTATCCACTTAAGAGCGTTACCTCTTATTCCATACATTTCAAGCTTCCTAATTAATATATCCCTATCTAGGCAGTCGTATGCTCTGGACAAATCCAAAAACATGCCCACAGCCACGCTACCATCCTCAAGGTGTTTCAAGGCCGCCTGAAGAAATTGAAAGATTGCAGTTTGGGTGGATCGTCCCTTTAAATATCCATGTTGCGTGTTATTAAATAAATCACAACTAGTCAGAAAATCTATTAATCTTGAACACATTGCCATCTCAAACAATTTTGAGAAACCCGTCAATATACTAATGGGCCTGTAATTATCCATTCGTTCTGGATCACCCTTTTTTAAAAGCGGTTTTACCAGTGCTATTTTTAGATTTTCAGGAAATATTCCATATTTAAAGGAGTTATTTATTATATAACATAGAATGTCTTTACATGTCGTAATAGAGATTTTGACAATACTAGTAGGAATTTGGTCGACACCGGAACTATGTTTATTTTTTATTTTGTTTGCTATTTCGCATAGTTCTTTAACTGTCACTGGCGTTAAAAACATTGACTGATCGTTTCTGGCGATATTACAATTATATGGAATATTAGGCAAACTACTCATAAGATCGGGTATTACAGATGTTAAATATTTGTTAAATTTATTTGCTATATTCTCAGGATTTCCCTCAATTTCTATGTCCGAGTTTTTTCTAGCCTTTCCTGTAATTTCTTTATAAATTGTCCACATGCATTTCATTTTGTTATCCGTATTATTAACTCTATTGGCATACTGTTTTTTACGAGATTCTTTTAAAAGTTTATCATATACTTTTTTCTTTTCTTTATATTGAATATTGAAGTTTTGATAATGTTTTGATAATATTAATAACAAATCTAATTCGTGTTTGCAGTCAACAATTTCCTTATCCTTAGATACCTTTGAAACTTTTGCCCTCGAACATAATTTTAGAGGGAAATACTGTTGAAATATATTTAAAAAATTGTTCATAAATGCACACCACTGCTCATCAACATTCTCTCTTTTCACAGCATAAACATTCGTCCAATCTTGCTTACTCAAACAGCACAGAAATGCATCTCTGTTTTCGTTCTCAAAAAAACGTCTATACCTCTGGGTATTTACTTTTTGAGATTCAGTTTTAAAAATGACTTTCTGCGCTGTGTGATCCGATATAAAATTCTCAAACACCAAAGCTTCTACTTTATCAAAATTTGTAAATATATTGTCAATACAACTTGATGTTTTATTAGTTATTCTGGTATTTTCCAGTATTTTTGGCTCAAAGTCAAAAGAATACATTAATGACAAAAACTCTGTTCTAGATTTGTTGTCCTTTATCATTTCAATGTTAAAATCACCCAGTATAAAAATATTTTTTTTCTCACTAAAAGTACTAACCAAAATTTGTTCAAGCTTAGCCAAAAATAATTCCATGCTTCCAGAGGGAGGTCTGTATATAGTTATCACTAAAATATTTGTTTTACCTAGCTGACACTCAACCGCCGCACATTCAAACATGCCAGAGACAGATAGCTTGTTTAGTCTCTTTCTTACTTTGTATTTTACATTTTGTTTAATGTATATTGCTGCCCCACCATGCTGATTTTCTTCTCGGCAGAATACTGAGCACAGTTCAAAATTGTTGATTGCCAGTTTACGTATTTGTGTTTCAGACTTCCAATGTTCTGTTACACACACTATCTTACATTCTGGATGATCTTGTAGCATATCATTTAGTTTATCAATTGAGTTGCCAATTGATTGCACGTTCTGATGAATAATGCTTACTTCTATTTGGCTGAAATTATTTGTTTGCTTATTTTTAATTTTATCTTCTTCTGAAGTTATAAAAAATCATCCGTGTAGTTTACTTGATGCCTATATCTTTCAAGTTTTTTTGTATATACGGGGCAGTTTGGGTCTCGTGCTGAGTGTTGGCAATCTTTGTCGTTGAACTTCATTTTTGTGCAATTCGGGCATTTAAAAACAGTCTCATGACAGTCCTTTGCTGCATGTGCTCCACTGCATTTGTGACAACATTGCTTTTCATTGCAGTGTTTGGATACATGACCAAAGCCGCAACACTGGAAACATAACGCTAAATTCAAATGTTCCTGCACAAATACTTTTACCAAATCAAAATTTATTTTCTCTTTTTTGAGGAACCATTTTGCAATCTTAGGGGGTGCTTGCAAGATCCAGTTTTCCTTGTTTTGGTTACGACATTGACGTTTTGCAATTACTTTTATTTTATCTAGTACCGTGCAGCCAAGTTCAATTTCAATATCACTATTTAGACGTATGAGTTCTTCAACAAAATCCTTATCAGAAAAACCTTTTTCGATACCCGTGATTAAAAACATAGGGTCAGATTGTTGGGTATCTTTAATTTGCACGTTTCTCTTGTCCTTAAATGCAAGCTTTAGCTTGTCTTGTTGTAATTTGCTATGTGATTCCACTACTATTGCTCCGTCTTTTAAATGTCGTATACTTTTAAAACCTCCATCCATGTCTTTCGGATTTAATGTCTTTTTTAACTGTTGTGTCACCTCTTTTGAATCCGAAATGTTTTCTATTCTGATTACTGTCTCCAGTTTTTTATTTGTTGGTGGCGTAGTCCATTTTATGGTATTGTGTGTTGGATGTTGTTCTATGGGAGTAACTATAGTAGTATTTTTTATTGCTGTTGTCGTGGCATACGTTTTTTGTTGAAATTCTGCTGGTTCTTTAGGTTCTGCATTTTTTACTTGCTGTTTCAATGACGCTATTTGGTACTGCAAGGATGTATTTACCTTTTCCAACTTACCAAGCTTGTGTACCAATAATGTAAGGCATTGCTGTATCGAGGTACTGGCCACCCTGAGACCTTTTTGATCATCTTTTGAAAGCGTTGGACACTCTTCATTTTTATTTGTTAGTTCTTGTATTTTTCCTAACGATGTAAAAATTTCAAGAATTAGTTTTTCTGTTGGGAACAGTTCTTGTTGGTTTGTTTCACTACTTTCCATAGTTTGTATATCGCTATGACATTGCTTTTTATACATATTTAGTATTTCGGGGCTGTTTTCTGATCTTGGTCTTTTGTTACTGCTACTCTCCTTCGTTGCATTAAGTTTTTTTTCATTTGTTTTGTTAAGGCTGGTATCTGGGGTTGAAGGGGGTGTATGCTGTATCGATGCTCTCGGCTTGAAAATGGCGTTAGGGTCAGTAAATACAATATCATTGTCCAAATTTAGTTCCCACTTATTAAATTCCCCTGGTAATTTGTTTTCGTCCTCTTTATCAGAAATACTTTTTTTGTCATGTTTATCAACACAAGGTCTGAACGACCTTGGCTGGGCACCGATTATTTTATTTATTTCGTCTCTGTTTAAATCTGATCCGACGGAAAAACTCCTTTTTCTTTCATCTAACTGTATTTTTCTTTCTTTATTTTTCTTATAATTCGATTTATCACCATCACTTGAAGCGTCCATGTCAAGTTCTTTAAATATTTCACAGTAGTTATCTAATAATTTGATAAACTGTAGGGAGCTCACACACATACAGCTTATACTCACACCTCAGTTACCTACCATTGGTCGCAAAACAGCGTTTAATTGGTCAGAATCGGATTGAGGTATATAATCTATTATATTTCTAGATATTTCCAAATACTCCCTTATATTTCTAGGTATTCCCAAATATTTCCTTGTATTTCTAGGTATTCCTAGGTATTACCAAGTATTCCTTGTATTCGCACTTATTCTATAAACCGCTCGCAAAATCACCGAAAACATTAAACGTCAATATTATTTTGAAAAGTTAATCTTGGCACCGTTTTTGCTACACAAAAAAAATATAGCTTAGAACAACCTGCTGAAAGCGCATACCACATATAACTAACCGTCCCAGGTCCGATCCCCACTCCTCGTATTTCCATATGTATTTCCAAGTATTTCCTCATGTATTTCCATGTATTTCCAAGTATTTCCATATATTTCCAAGCACTCCCATATATTTCCATGTTTTTACAAATATTCCCTTGTATTTCCGAGTATTCCCAGATATTTCCATGGATTTCCTTTAATTTGTACACTGATTTCCAGAGGTGGTTTACCCCTCGGCCGCGCCTTTCATATTTTTTCCATTGAAATTTTCAAATGACAAATTTTGGAGCACAGATAAATTAAGAGTCACCCTTTCCATGTAAATATGGTTTTCCAAGATAGTGGTTCTCTACTATCTTGAATAACAAAACAATTTTTTGGCATAAGTAAGTATTTTACTTATCATTTTCAAATAAGTACTGAGTTTGAATAATATATCTAAAGTTATTCCTCCATTGGCAGGGGGGGCTTTATGCAAGTATTATAATAATATGAAACCAATGAGTCACTGATGAACATTTTGAACTCAATAGTATAAAGTCATTAATAAATATTACATGATGTAAAATTTGATGAATGAAAAGTAAAATTAAAAAATTATATTTTTATGACCCTGTATCTTAAAAACCAAGCACTTCAGGACAAGTATAAATATTACTCCTATACAGGGTGTTCTCAAAGTTGAGTCATTTATTTTACCAGGTTGTAGAACTCATAAAAATAAGTAATTGTACCAAAAATCATTTATATAAAAGTTGCAGAATAAAGAAGTTATTAACAATTGAAAAAATGTAAAATTTAAAAACTTAAGACCTGCTCTTTGGTATTGTCGACCACTAAAACCCGTAAAACGAATGAATGATAAGTAATTTGTATCCTACAAAAAAAATATGCCATACCCAGTATGGCCAGTAAACAAAACATTGATAACGCAGTGGTCGAGAATATCAAAAAATCAGGTCTTACAGTTTTTAAATTTTACATTTTTTCAATTGTTAATAACTTCTTTATTCTGCAACTTCTATATAAATGATTTTTGGTACAATTACTTATTTTTACGAGTTCTACAACCTAGTAAAATAAATAACTCAACTTTGAGAACACCCTGTATAGAACCAAAACAAAGAATTAGCCATTAATTTAGAAGATATCTTATAGAAAGTAAGCATTTTTTGGGAGTACCTACACATTTTTTGTACCTTTCCTTTGAAGAATTAAGAAGAGGCCAGCCAAACAGCTTTTCAAAGACCACAAAAGGAATATCAGATCATCCATCACCCCCGGAACTGTCCTCGTTCTCTTGGCTGGTTCGCACAAGGGAAAGCGGGTTGTTTTTCTTAAACAGTTGAAATCTGGACTCCTTCTTGTTACTGGTAAGTATTGAAGATACATACTTTTCGACGGTTTAAAGTAGAAGTGCCTTAAACGCCAATATGTCAATTTTGCAGGAAGCTTAAGGTGGGAGTATCAACATGCTTGCCAACCTATTTCGCGTATATTTATTTAATTTTTCTAGCTTTTAGACAAAATTTAAATAAAATCATTATCGTCTTTATATTTTATAGGTAATAATTAACATATTAAATAAATATCAAGGAATTTCATTAAATCTTTTAGGAGAATTGTATAGCGAAAAATATCGGGTAAGATTTTTTTTAACATTATTATGTCATTCTTCTTTCACTATACAATTCTCCCAAAATTAGCAATGAAATAAATTGATATTTTTGTAATATGTCAGATATTAATTACCTAAATATTGTACCGACGATATTGATTTTATTTAAATGTTAGTTAATCAAATAAACTAAAAAAAACAACGCGAAATAGGTTATAGGTTGGCAATAGATGGAATGACGTTGAGAATTCCACCTTAAGCTCAAATTTTAAACATTAAAATTCGTGTGATTACAGTATAATGACAGCTACTACTTACAACTATTATTATTTTTTTTACTTTCGTTTTTAAAAATATATCGTCGTTTTACTATAAAAAAAAACTTATGTCTCTGGAGCAAATTTTACAGGAGACAATAATAACTTCTCTATCTAAGAGCAAGTTTCTCTAGCCCTGTATAGGCATACTTTACCTATTTATTTTAAAATGTTTGTTAGATACAACAAATGCCCCCAAACAGTCAATATTACCATGATGAATAAACTTAGGACACCTTAAGATGTACCATGATATCAACAATGATTATTCTGATATTTCTTTCTGTAACTTCTGTTTTAATTTATTTAAATCAACGTGTGTATAATATATTTTTTTAAATGTCACTCTTAGGTCCTTTCGGTATTAACGCCTGCCCCTTGAGACGTATAAGCCAGAGGTATGTCATAGGCACACATACTAAAATCGACCTCAGCGAGGTAAAACTCCCTGAACAGATAGGTGATGAATATTTTAAGAGACAGAGACAGAAGAGAGCCAAGAAAGAAGAGGGAGATATTTTCCAAAAGAAAAAAGAAGTAAGTATAGGACCTAATTCCTTATAATATTGTGTATATTGTTTGCTTCCTTCATGTGTATGTAGTAGTAACTGATTACTTTGGGTTTTCCCTATATGATAAGACGATAGTCGGTAAAATAAAACTGTCAAATTCCGTGTACTTATTTATTGATAAAACTACTTTATCATGAAGAAGACCTTTTCCTTTTGTCAGTTTTTTAAGATGACACAACAGGTTGTTTAATTGCCATAGGTAAAACAATTTATCTTACTGCATACGACGCCCTCTACAACAGAAGTGTAGAGTTGGTAATACCCAAGGAGGTAGCTCAGCTTTTTTTTCTTTTTAATTTTAAATACTTTAATTTTAGTAAATAATAAAAAAAAAGAAAAAAAAAAAAAAAATTCATAAATATTTAACGTAACCTCTAACAAGTTCAAATTTTCGAAAAAATTAAACAATTCTATTATTTAGCTTAATAAATTTGTAATCTTCTATGTATTTTGTGTCGAGTAGTTTATAAAAAAAAAACATTGTCATGTTTGTAAAGACAGTAATACGTTTATACTAAGTGAATTACTGATCATGAAAGGTCTGCTTTTGTAATTTAAGTTGTAGATAATAATTAGCTGAAAATTTTTAGAAATTAACTGTTAAAAAAAATCATTTTTCTACAGACGTGTGGAAAAACCAATTTTCCGCACGGATATCAGTGCGGAAAATTTTTTCGGCACGATTATGTCAAAAATCCGTGCGGAAAATTGGTTTTTCCACACTAGTGCGGAAAAATTTTTCGGCACGATTATGTCAAAATCAATAATATATCAATAACATGTAGTTATTACTTTTTTTCTCAGAATTGGTTACTGTTACATATGTATGTGATTGTTATAGTTAATTAAAAATTATTAAATTTCTTTGAAATATGTGTTACTTATTTCCATACGTCTGTAGAAAAACTATTGTACCTGACACGTGCGAAAAAAGTTTCCCCTGCACTCGGCTGCTTAACCGAACTCCGCTACGCGTCGTTCGGTGAACGGCAGACTCGTGCGAAAATATTCATTTTCCGCACTTGTTAGGTAAATAGGTATTTAGTTTATTTATTTTTAAAACAATATTATGATGACTTTACTTAGGACACCTTTGGATAATCCATGAAATCAACTTTATAATAAATACTGATACATTTTCAACGCTATATTTAAAATTATTTATGAGTAACAAATTCCTATACTAATAATTTTTTATTTGTTTGTTTTAAGGGTTACAAAGTAAGTGATACGAGGAAAGCTGACCAAAAAGAAGTAGACAAACAAGTTTTAGCAGCCATTAGGAAACACCCTGATAGGTAACAATTTTTTTAAATAAGAAATATAAATTCAATTAAAAACGTGGGTATGGACCACAAGGTACTGGTTCATCTGAATAGGGGCGTATTTTCATTAAAACCAATATTGCTATCTTGTTTATGCTTTACCGTAGAATTTAAAATTGCCACTTGAAAAGCAGCTTGGATTAAAACAAAGGAACTGTGGCGTAAAGCTGTTTTTTCAATGGAACACCCTGTATATTTTTATGAAATGTTTTATTTTCTGATTCCACCAATATATAGTTTGTCTATATTAGCTCAAACCGTTTTTCAGACATGAGCGATCACATTTTTAAAAAGCTGGGGTCTAGAATGCCTTTGAGAAGAAAAGCCCCATAATAGCGGTGCATTAAAATAACGTCTAGTTAGTGTCAACCTACTGAAAAGGGGCTATTGGGCCTGGTTTGGGGGGCCATGACCATTTAAATTATTATTTTTATAAACTGCAGTTATAATTTGTATTATTTTATTATCATTATTATACACATATTAGACTCTACGACACACTCTAGACTTTGACAAATTCTAATAATAATAATATCTTTATTGCCAACAAAATCTAAACAGGGTGTCCCAAAAGTAATGGGACACAGAGCAACAGCAGACTCCCTAAGGAGAAATAATGCGATTTATTTAAACTTGCCTTATCCCAAAATTGATAACAACCAAGATACAGGGTGTCAAAGTTTTAATTTTGT
The DNA here is from genome assembly GCA_963969555.1 of Polydrusus pterygomalis. Taxonomy (NCBI): domain Eukaryota; kingdom Metazoa; phylum Arthropoda; class Insecta; order Coleoptera; family Curculionidae; genus Polydrusus; species Polydrusus pterygomalis. The sequence goes on along the minus strand of OZ018385.1, from coordinate 17,375,078 downwards.
TTTCGTTTTTTTCCGATTATCTCTTAACGAAACGACATACCAGAACAAAATTAAGGGTTTTGGGGTTTTTTGAGGTAAGAAATTCAAAATTATTCATAGTTTTGGTGTAACCAGTAGAGGGCGCTGCCTACGGCATGGCCCACTCTTTTTAGCTGGCATAACTTTGTTTGGCCTTCTTATATCGGCCCGACTATTAAAAAAATAAGTTACTTTACTTCTTTTACATTAAAAACTAAAACGTATAACTTATTGAAGTCGCTAGGAGCAACCATTTTCGAGATAATCGCATTCGATATTTTTAATGCAAGAATGTTATGCTAAAATATTTAAAATAATTGTGTATTCGTATTACTTAGTATTATTTATAACAGCTGGCCTTGATTAAAAACAACGACGTTTCTAAGGCAACATCATGTTACACAAAGTACCATCTGTCTAAGTCAATAAAATTTTTGATTAGAATAAAATTAATAAATCCGTATACGAAAAATCGTTTTTATTAGAAAAAATAGTCAACCTTAAGTATTTACATTAACTTTGACACTTAGCAAATGTTGCTGATTTATAATAATTTTAAGTAAGAAATTCACCGTTGCTCGATTTTCCGTTGTTTTTGGACCACGTACTTGTTGCATTGGACATATAAAATGCGATTATCTCGAAAATGGTTGCTCCTAGCGACTTCAATGAGTTATACGTTTTTGATGTAAAAGAAGTAAAGTAACTTTTTTTTTTAGTCTGATCGATATAAGAAGCCTAAACAAAGTTATGCCAGCTAAAAGGAGTGGGCCATTGCCATAGGCAGCGCCCTCTACAGGTTACACAAAAACTATGGATAATTTTTGAATTCCTCACCTCAAAAAACCCCAAAATCCTTGATTTTGTGCTGCTATGTCGTTTCGTTAAAAAATAATCGCAAAAAATCGAAAACAAAATTAAAACTTTGACACCCTGTATCTTGGTTGTTATCAATTTTGGGATAAGGGAAATTTAAATAAATCGCATTATTTCGACTTAAGGAGTCTGCTGTTGCTCTGTGTCGCATTACTTTTGGGACACTCTGTATAGACACAGCAACGTCTTCTTTACTTGGTTGGTTGGTTGGTTTTATTTTTCAAGGCATTCTAGACTCAAATGAATACAGCTCTTTAAAAATTCAATCGCTCAATATCTGAAAAACGGTTTGAGCTAATGCTAATATGGACGAAACTATAATATATTATAGGGAAAAGAAAACCATAAAGTCTTTCTCCACAATTTTAATTCAATAGCTACGCTATAATCTACATGTTTCGAGTGTAGAAACACTCATCATCAGGATGTTGAAGTAAAAATTATGAACAGCTGATGTTGTTAGCAAAAGAGAAAATATAATTAAGTTAAAGGTGGAACTAATCCATAATGGAGCTTTCAATAGCACGTATAGGGAGTGAAAAAATTTAGCAGTCAAGAGGTGGAAAATCTATCAGCAAGCTGAAAGGTCAGGGACCAGTAAAATGCCACTATGGGCGGGAAATGAAGAGAAAAACAGGACATATCAATACAAATCCATGTCAAATGAAGTGTTTTGTGGAAATCAGTTCAGAGTGTGTGTGATGAAAACATTAGTTTGATTTGATTTGAAAAATTCACCTATGTCGAGGAGGTGTGAAAGAATAAGTCAGAAATGAGGGGGGGAGAAAGAAAAAAATGTGTTTTTTATATATGAGTATAGATGCTTTCATTTAGCTTGAAGAAAAATGCTGTTGGGGCACTAAGCTTGTTACGGCCCAGTTACCCCAGCAGGAGTCAAAACTGACACATATTGTAGAAAAAAAATAAAAGTTTACCACATTTTAGAGGAACTTTTTGGTATTTTTTAAAAATAAATTTTATTCGTTTTTCATGAACATCCTAGACGGAAGTTCGCTGCGACCAGCACGTGTCTAGCCCAAACGGGAAATGATGATAATATATTAATTTGTGGAATGAGGAAAGAAATACTTTTATAAAAATTTGAAATATACAGCGACAACTTTACGCCACAGTTGCTTTTTAAAAGGCAATTTTAGATTCTACGGTAAAACGTAAACAAGATGGCTATATTGATTTTAATCAAAATACAGGGAAACTCAAAAAATGGGCTCCTGTTCGGTCCTGATTGGATGACCCTGTATATATTTAAAAAATACAATATAGCGTTTATTTTTGTTAAACTTTATTTTTCAGTACTTAATTGTACAATTTATTGGGGGTATCAGTCAAATATGTATATTTAGTTGGATGTTACTCATGGCGACATTATTGGTGTCGATGTCTTATTAAAATACATGTTAAGAGATCATCTGCCACAACTACAGGAATGTAAATCCTCGAGTTTATTCAGGTTAATTAAAAATTCTGCTACAAGGTGTAGAGTTAGCTTAGGTGAGAGCACAAAAAAAAAACTCGATCCAAAATTATTTACAAAAAATTTAATTAAGTAGATAGTACAATCATTATTTATAATAATAATTTATTAAGCATTTTACAAAGTTTTTTTATATAACTTCTCAATGGCTTATTAATAACTAGCGTGTACCCGGCCTGCGTTGCAGCCCAGCATTATACGACGTCGCTTTCTCTGAGATAATAAGGCGAGTTCACCATCACGTCAAGATTTATAAATACAAATTCAAACAAACCTCTAAATTTATCAGTATTTCTCTACAATATTATGCATTTATTATACATAAAAACCTTCGTCTTGAATCACTCTATCTAAAAAAAAAAACAGCTTTAAAATCCGTTGCGTAGTTTTAAAGATTTAAGCACATATAGGGACAGACGGGCGACAGCGACTTTGTTTTATACTATGTTAAGATAATAAGTTTATTTAAAATTTAATAATATAATAAATATGTTTATGTTGTCTTCGATAAACTTATTCTTCAATCCCCTGAAGCTGAGCTTTTTAGGGGCAAATCTTATTTTTTGTTTTAGTATGTAAAATCATAAATATGCATTAAAAATCAAGTTTTTTAAAGTAAAAATGTTTATTTATAGTATAAACGCAGCTTTTTGGAAGAAATATATTACCTATGATAAAATTATTAATTTATAATTTTTAAGTAAAAAATATTACTTATATAAATTATTTAGAATAATATTAATTAATTAAAGCATTTTTAAAAATATTTTCAAATTGTCTGTTTTTAATATCCATGTTTTTATTTCGACTTTAAATTTTTTTAATTAAATCAATTTTTTAATTTTTGTTGGTAAATAATCGTTTAAATAAAAACATAAATGTTTGAAAATAATAAAATTTGGTGTGATAGTCTACCATACCTTCAAAGAAGTCTTCGACAATTTTAATGTAAAATGAATAGGGTACCAAAATTTACATTGGTGTTCTCATGGCCGGTATAGAATGGTAGTTGGTTAACTTTACCCCAAATGTCAACTTGCTGGGTTTTTCCAGTACCATCATTAGGATACCATTTATGTAGTAAGAAAAAAGTATTCAAAGTGCAGTCCTTTCTGATTCTGTAAAATGTTTTTCCAAATTTTACAGTTTCGCTTAAGGACTAGATAAGTGCAAAATTTACCATAGATTTTCTCGTTTTCAATGGAAAATTTATAAAATCTTTTGCGACAAAGTATTTATACAACAGGAAATACATGCCTATGTTTATTTTTTGAAAAGGGTTTTTCACTAAATTTTTATTTTACCCTACCGCATAGAGTAAGAAAAAAATAAACGTTTATACGGTTTTAGTTTTTTCAAACTACTAAAAAGTATTTATTAAAAAAATAATTGAAATATGTGAAAACCATGTAAGAAACGTTTCAACCAGTCTTGACGGCGGTCTGGTCAACTAGACTACCTGAATGACGTAATCAAGTCTTGTTTCTGAGCTTAGTTAGGCACATCAAAGAAACATATTTTGTAAAATATTAGCATGTTTTAAATGGAATTTCGCACATCAGCGAAAATGTCTCATGTCACGGAAAAAGAACGAAATATTTAAAAAAAATTATTTAGCGGGATCGGGTACATCGTCTCTAGTCGATTGAGGTGTACGACTACAGTATGTAAACTAAATTTTAATAAATATATACTTTACATACTTCTTTCTTTTTATTCCAGGAAAGTTCTTTTGGCGTACCTGTCGGCTATGTTTGGTCTTAGATCGAGCCAGTTCCCCCACAGGCTGCAATTCTAGGAAGTTAAGTTTAAAAGGCCACCATTTATTGATTGATATTGTTGTGCATTATTTATTCAATAAATTGTGGATTTATATAATTTATAAAATCGTGTGTTTTAATTTTTATCAATAAAAAATTGGAAACTTGGTAGTTATTTTCTTTTTATGGGGAATTAGGTAATCAAATGTGTTTAATAAAAATATAAATAATACCGCAACAACGTAAAATATATACCACCCCCGTATTGACTCTAAAGATTTTTAAATTTCAAAATAATTGGAACAATTTTCTTCCCAGTTGGAGAAAAGTGGGTATTTTCGTAACGGGGACAGCAAGTTTTCCCAAATCTGAATATTTGCGATTCTTGCTAGGTAGCCTTGGACAAAAATAATTGGGATCCGAAAATAGTTTCAAAATTTAGAGAAAAAAAGTGGGAAGATTGAACTTACTTATACAGGGTGTTTTATTAAGGGTGGCCACCGGCCATATCTCGGAAACTACTAGGCATAGAAACTGGGAAAAAAAATTATGATTAAAGCGGCCATGAGAAAATTCTGGAAGTTCCTCATTTCGCCGCAAGGGGGCACAATTCAATTTTTTTTTTGATTCCGAATTTCTCCGAAAATTCCCATATTAAGGTATAACTCTGATTACATCATCGAAAAGCTTAGACAATTCTGCATCATTTTGGTTTAAGGCTCATTGGCGTACCGACCTTGATAAGAGTGGGGGAAGCTATTGAATGTGTAAACATTAAAATCGCTGTAACTTCCAAACGACTTATCCGATTTTACTAAATTTAAGCTTGTTTGGAAGAACCTTCAATTATCGTATCTAATGGTACACGATAGTGTTTAATAAGATTGCTATATAGAGGGCGCAATTTGTAATAACAGTTTTTCCGATTTTATCCCGAAAATTCAAATCATACGGTATAACTATGACATCATAATCGAAAAGTAGATGAAATTTGCAAGCAAAGATGTGAAGACCTCAGTTCGATATCTTTGTTCGTTTCAGAGTTATTGCCAAAACAATTTTTAATACAAATTGCGCCCTCTAGCAATTTTATTAGAAACTATCGTGTACCATTAGATACGACAATTATTGAAGGTTCTTCCAAACAAGCTTAAATTTAGTAAAATCGGATAAGTCTTTTAGAAGTTACAGCGATTTTAATGTTTACACATTCAATAGCTTCCTCCATTCTTATCAAGGTCGGTACGCCAATGAGCCTTAAACCAAAATGATGCAGAATTGTCTAAGCTTTTCGATGATGTAATCAGAGTTATACCTTAATATGGGAATTTTTGGAGAAATTTAGAATTAAAAAAAAAATTTCAATTGTGCCCCCTTGCGGCGAAATAAGGAACTTGACAGTAATTTCCAGAATTTTCTTATGACCGCTTTAATCATAATTTTTGTTCCAAGTTTCTATGCCTAGTAGTTTCCGAGATATGGCCGGTGGGCACCCTTAAGGAAACACCCTGTATATACAGGGTGTCAATTTGAAAACTTCCTACCCTTAATAGCTTTCTTGCAGTTAATAATAGTGTTGGGAAAAATCGACTTATTTTAATAATCGACTACCGAGTATTCGAGTGATTTAAAAAATCGAATTATAATCGATTTTTTTTTTCACTCGAATGCTAATATTAATTATTAATATTGGCGGTTCATCGTTCATGTTGATATACAGCATTTGTATTGGGAATAACTGACTCGGTGTTGTTAATCGATTGATTTTTTGCGGATTATTAAATGTGGCGGGGATATTTGTGGATTTTTTGGCATGGTTCCCAGATCTTACAATTTAATTTAACAACTTCACTACTTGACCTTGAGATGTCACGATATTGCATAACTCATGATATTTATGAATACTGAATACTCACCACTAAACATTAAGTTTTCAGTAGACGCCGACGATTTAAATCTAAATAAAATAATAAATCCTATTATCCTACGCAGGCAACCCGTAATGCAGTATTTAATTTGAATTATATCGCCAATAATAACCGAAACCACTCGGTGTAGCCGCTCGCTAGGAGATGGCTCTGGCCGCAGTGAGTGATTGACAGGCGGGCAGCAACTTTGGAGACGCGTTAGAAAATAAAAACCACATGTTCGTCACTCGAATTATTTCCGAAGATAATCGAATAATTCAAGTGATTGAAAAAACCGAACTCGAGTTATCCCATCACTAGTTAATAATATGAAAAATCGGAGACACGTCAATTTTATTTATAACCTCACTTTAAGGTGGGAGTATCGACATGCTTGCCAACCTATAACCTACCCGTATATTTATTTAATTTTTGTAGCTTTTACACAAAATTTAAATAAAATCATTATCGTCTTCATATTTTATAGGTAATAATTGACATATTAAATAAATATCAAGGAATTTCATTAAATATTTTAGGAGAATTATTGTAATATTGTATAGCGAAAAATATCGGGTAAGATTTTTTTTAACATTATTATGTCATTGTTCTTTCACTATACAATTATCCCAAAATTAGTAATAAAATGAATAGATATTTTTGTAATGTCAGATATTACCTAAATATTGTACAGACAATATTGATTTTATTTAAATGAGTTAATCTAATAATAAACTAAAAAAAGCAACGCGAAATAGGTTGGTAATGGATTAAATGACCTTGAGAATGCCACCTTAAATGAATATTTTTTGCCTTCTTGTTTTAACCCCCTTAGGAGGGGTAGATGTCACCCTTGGAATCTTAAATGGGAGTGAAGTGGCACATAGTTTTAAAGGGCGCTTAATTCTCTTTTCAGCGGTATTCTACTTTGTTACTTTTTGTCCAGAGGTTTCCGAATAGTCGCGTTTCAAGTTGCAGACACAATTAAACGTGCCTGCATTGAGATTTTGGTATTCAGGTTAGTGTTTACACAAAAATTACTGCATTGGGTCTCCTTGTAGTACAAATGATTAGAAGATGAGGTGGGAAGTTTTCAAATTTTCACCCTGTATACCTGTAAATGTAATTAAGACTAAATAAATAACACAATTTAACAATATACAAGCTTTATTTATAATATAATGGCACCAATAATAATATTACATAACATTATTACTCTTAAATGGAATATGTACTTTACACCAGCGTGTCAAAATAAAATATCTTACAAATTATTGAAATATCAGACTAGTTGGAATATTTTATTACTTGCTTAGAATATTTCGACAGGATCACATCAAAAACCTTGCTCGTATGGATTGTTGCTCGAAATTACAACAATATATGTAAATAAACTGCTCGCAATAAATCATATTTTTAGCATCATTTTATCATGTCTGTAGGTACTTGGGAAAATTGTTGATTTTAAATAAATGTTATACCTACTTTCGACGTAAAAGCTGTTTGGTAGTATACAGAGTATCTGAACTACTGACATGTAATAAAATAATGCTAAAACACCTATTTATCGGTGTTTTTGCGATGTTTATTTCACTCGCTGAAGTTGCGTGCGTATACATAGCCAGTGCCAAGTCAAAGTTTTGTGTTTGTCTAATTTCAACACGTCTACCGCAACTTTGGCGTGGTATCGGGTGTACATTTCGAGGTCCAGCAAATTTCGTTCTAGGATAATTAGGAATTATAGCATTTATTAATTATTGGCTAATATGGTCCGAAAATAAGCCTATAGTTAAGCTCGAGGCTAAAGGCTCTGCTACGTAACAGCAATTTGGTTTTTTTCGTCTCGACATCATTTTTTATACCGAGGAGGAATGTACGAAACAACTCAATATTGCTGCGAAACGAATTGTTCTTTTGAAAACTAAAGTGCAGCCAACAGTTTATCTAATCCTGTGGGTAACTAACATACAGGGTGTTTACTTCAATAAATTAAAAATAAACTTAATAAATTCTCTGGACCCAAAAATATTCACTTTATACAGACTTACAGACAGATCTAACAGCGAGCGCATTAATAACACATAATCATAAAATATCTTTGGTTTGCCTAACCTACAAAATTAAAAGAAAAACCATTTCCAAATGTTTTTACAAAGCATTTAGTAAATTTAAAAAAATATTGCTTATTATAGCATTAATTTTAAGACAATGTACAGTGTTTGGGAAAAAGCAGACAGGTAAAAGTGATTTCGGTTCGCTTTCCTCTAAAAGGGTGCATGATGTCAATAAAATAAAAACATTTTATTTTAATTTGTTGAGTAATGTTCAATGGACATAATGTATAACTAACGGAATTGACGTACAATTTACAGTTAAGTAGACCCAACGCGATCATGTAAATGATAAATGATCTGACTTATCCTTATTTCAGAAACTTCATTATTATTGCTTTGTTCCTGTTGGAACTCTGTTAGTTCATTATTTATGGTATTAGGAACGCAAGCTTATTCATTTGCTGAGATCTTCTAATTTACAAGTCGAAAACAAACAGGATTGTCCAAAATAATGTACAGTTTTGTGGTCTATTAAGCATGCAACAAATGGAAATATTTTTTATTAGTGGCAAAACAGAAATTTTAATATCGCCAAAGGTGGTACATGTCCGATAACCATATCGGGTGCATCTAGAATAGCTTTAAGTCGAACAGTATACAGGGTGGTCCTTAAGTACATCAAGAAAATCTAGGATATGATTCCTGCCATCAATTTAAGTTGAAAAGTTCATATGGACTTATGCCCTAAAATGCTTACCCTCTAAGATACAGGGTGTTAAAATATTTTTAAAAAATAATTGTTTTTTTAAAATTTCGAAACTCCTTGAAGATACGGTATTGAAAATTGATGTCGATTGATTTCGTATGAAACTGCACTTTTTGGTTAAAAAAGGGTTTGCCTACTTCCACCAGTGGCGTGCATGTAGATACCATCAATATTTTTTTTGTGAAAATATGTCATACGCCACTGTTTTTTTTTTAAACTCTGATGCATTTTTATGCATTACTGATATAAGCGGAACAAAAGTTGTCTCTACTATGTTTTTGAAAAAAATGGTAGTTTTAAAGGAAAATGGAAAATATTTTAACACCCTGTACCTAATAACAAAATTCCCGTTTCTTGCACATTTATTCGACCAAACATATATGCACATGCTCGCTAGTGGAATGATTATGTTATATTTTACATCAACTTGCAGCGAAATAAGAAAATCTAACCCTTTCTCTGTCGTCTTTTCGTAATTCATTTATTCTAAAACCTAGAACATAATGTGATTTGAATAAATTTAAAACATGGCTCTAATAATCAAGTGTCCCTTGTTTGGGGCTACTCTAGCGCCACCGCCCCCCTCCCCCCCCCCCCCCCCCAACGACAACTAAAAATGGCGAAAAGGCAAGTTTTACATTCAGGATGGATGTTTAAGAGTGGCAGAGCTCAATTCCCCAGTTGATAATAATTACAAATGTACAAAAGACCACTAAAGGTCTTGCGAATTACGGAAATCAGATTAAAAACTATATTTTCTACGAGCGTGCGCAAAGTAAAACTATTAAAAAATATCATGGGTAAAAAAGGTTATATACAGTGTCACCAGTAAGTCCGCATCATATGTGATTTTTTTTTTATTAATAGCTTTATTCAAAATTTGACTTTGGCATCAAGTTCTGCTTCGATCGAGATGAAAATTAAGCAAAAAATACAGTAGTCACGTGACTCGCATTATCTGTCAAATTTAATTTTTTTCCAAAAAATAATTCAAAAGTGGGGTTATTTCTGAAAATATCGAAAAAAGTTATTAGAAAAAGTGTTTGTAAATGCAGTTTCTAGCCCACATGCAAAATTTCAGCTGCATAAGATAATTTTGATTTTTTACCTATATTTTCTAAATTGCACCACTTTTGCGAAATAAGACTCAACGCAACCTACATAAAACTTCTTAGTTTTGACAATGCTTTATTTCAGATACATTTTCTTTAAAGTAGCGCCATCTTAAATGTGTGTTTTTCTACAAAATCAAAATTGGGCTATTAAAATTTGGTCGCATGTGATGCAAAGTTTATTTGTTTTTGACGCTGTATAAGGTAACTTCATAAAATAAGTATTTTTGGAAACGTAGGTTGTGTCTGAAAGTAATACACGTTAACGTTATTATGACATAATAATAAATTAAAATATATACTATAATAATAAACTTTACGTTGTTAAACTAAAATTTATTTTCCACTTAAAAAACACTTTACTGAAGACACCGTGTTCTTTTTGTCTTAATATTAAGGTGTATTACTTTCAGACACAAACTACTTATTTTATGAAGTTACCTTATACAGGGTCAAAAACAAATAAAACTTTGCATCACATGCGACCAAATTTTAATAGCCGAATTTTGATTTTGTAGAAAAACACACATTTAATAGAACTCTATTAAAGAAAATGTATCTGAAATAAAGCATTGTCAAAACTAAGAAGTTTTATGTAGGTTGCGTTGAGTCTTATTTCGCAAAAGTGGTGCAATTTACAAAATATAGGTAAAAAATCAAAATTATCTTATGCAGCTAAAATTGCATGTGGGCTAGAAACTGCATTAAAAAAAACTTTTTCTTATAACTTTTTTCGATATTTTCAGAAATAACCCCACTTTTGAATTATTTTTCGGAAAAAATTAAAATTTGACAGAAAATGCGAATCACGTGACTACTATTTTTTTTGCTTAATTTTCATCTCGATCGAAGCAGAACTTGATGCCAAAGTCAAATTTTGAATAAGCTATTAATAAAAAAATCCCATATGATGCGGACTTTACTGGTGACACTGTATACTTAAATAACTGTAGGCTGTAACTGTTATGCAACATGCTCTTTTACCTACATTATTATTACTATGTAAAATTGTTGTTATCTGACGCTCGTAGAGAAATATTGTTTTCAACGCATGCGCAAAGGGTTTTTTCGGCACGTGACTGCTGTCCCAAACTCCGCTCCGCTTCGCTCCTGCAACGGGCTATTGTTATTTGCAACAGACTTATTGAGCTTAGCCACTTTACATAACCAAACCCAATATAGATTTTATCTGTAATTTTAAAACACTAAATAATACTAAGTTATTAAATAAATAACTCTACAACGATTATAAAACCATGGGCACATAATAAAAATACATGCCAGCAATTGGTAACAATTATATTTTAACGAAATTTATAATATAAGAAAATATAACAATTAAAATGTTAACATAATGTTTCGATGAGATGCATCACTTAATATTAGGCAAAACATATTTTCTTTAGAAGATTAAAAAGCAAATTTTAAAAACTTTATCGAAAAAAATGTTGGGTACGTTTTTTTATACAGAGAGAGACTCAAAATTTTCACTTGTTATTCATTAGGTTACTTAAAAAATTGCTGCCAGTATTTTGTTATTCAAATTTTTAAAATAGCCTAAAAATGCAAAACTGAGAATTAAATCATTTTTAGACTATTAAACCACAAAACTTGTGTTTGATGGTAGAATAATTGTCAAAAGTACACAAATCGTATAAACAATTTTCGTACTGTATTTATTGTCTCACAACAGCGACAATTATACAGTGACCGGCAAAAGGTTGAAAGCCTGTAATGTAAATCGATTTTGATAGATGCATAAAGCCCGCCGCAGGCAAGACAATTTTGGACCACGCTCAAATTTTACTAAAATTGGTCAATAATTTAATTGTAATGAATTATTACTTACAAGCGTCTAGAGTCTGGCTGTGGAATTTTCAACCGCCCCATCAACGTTCGCAATAAAGCGCGGGAAACTTAAAAATAAATGTGTTAGAATGCATACGTAAATCATTGTATTATTTCCTATTAAATTGAGGCGAAAAAATTGAAGAAAGATAATTGGATATTTTTTAGAACGGTTTAGACTAGTGATGTCACAGCCTTCCCGAGTGTGACTATTACATTTGACTAAACCTACTACTTACCTACGTTTGTAATGTACTTACTACTTTTACAGGTTTTGATTTTTTTGTATTGATAAATCTTATTGCAAAATACAAAATACTTAATAAAACAAAAAAGGGACACATGACAATTTTCGGTTTCCTTTAAAATATTTTTATTAAACAATTCTTGTTACGTAACAACAATGAAACTGTGTATCTTCTGGGGTTAAATTCAAATTATGACATATAATTGTTACATGGTCAAGTATTATATTTATTCTGTAATGTTGATATTTGTAGTATGTACACTTGTAAATCTGATTATTCCTAGCGTATGTAATATTCTGTTGCTTCCTTTCATGCCTTGAAAGACACTGTTTATTGTTGAATTGTTTATTATATTCACACTTGTAGTTCTTTTGTGTGATGAACCTTTGAGAATTTTGAAAAGGAGAGTGTTTTTGGCATAGATGACGTTTCAAAGAAACCTATACACCGATATTAATAAACAGCATTTTATTTTCCTAATTTACAACAACCGGCTTTACATCGCTTAACCTTAAAATTACTTTCTTTAAGCCGGCGGCCTATGATTGGCCGGTTGAAAAGTCAATAGTCAGACTCTAGACGCTTGTTTATTACTTTATCACTTACAAACGAAAACAAAACTACTACAATAATTAATATAATTGAGCATTTCACTTTCTTAGCGATATTTCGTTTATTGTTTGTTTTATCCAAAAAGCGACCAAAAACTCTTCGAGTAGCAATTACCTACAAAAAAATTATTTCAAGCAAAAAACGAAATTTAATTAAATTTGCCCATATTTCTTTATCTGCTTTTATTAATTTATAAAACCGACTTCGCAGTATTACATTCACAGTTAAGTGAAAGCTAAGTCACGTGCAGGCGCGCAAATGCTTTGAGGGTGCCGGGTGACGGAGTCGCGGCCGCGCTGTTGCCCCTGTTTAGTTTGGTTTATTTATTATTAGCGTCGATTGTCGCTAATTATAAGCAATAACACGCAAATTAGCTTAGAAACGTATTCACTTAAACTCTTCAGAGGGGGCTATTTTTTATACCAGAGGAAACATTTTTAACGTAATAGTCCGGTTCTCGGGTAAAGTCCAAAATACTGGGCCTTATTCATAAAAAAAAGGTTATGCTTCTACTTGCTACTACAGAATATGAAGAAAATCCTTCAGCTGGCATTTATAATATTCCGAGTAAAACCTTATACTTATAAAGTATGAGCATATCCTTCCCAAAAAAGTATTTGGTTATTCATAAACTTTACCTTTTACTCTAAATAAAAAGAATATCCTTTAATAATTTTGAGTGTGGTCAGTAGCAGACTCGGTCATGTAGTGATCAGTTGTAGCGATGGCAGATGTTGTGGAACTAAGAGAGATTAAACACTACAAGCAGCGTTTATCAACACTTGTTAGTGATTTCAAAGAATTATACCGGTTTGAAGAGGAAAATGTGCAATGGCTTGCCAACACATTTTTGGGAATAAATGCTGAAATTCGAGGAGGTGCGTTATCATCCGTCGTAAAAATAAAGATGTGTTTACGCTATCTCAGTGACCCTGGGTATCAGAAAGGCATTGGTCAAGAACTGGGTGTAAGTCAACCTACAGTATCTCGTACAGTGACTGCCGTAATTGACAGCATAGTTGCGCAATCAAATTACTGCATAAAGTTTACGTCTACTAACAATGAACATGGATGGATGCGAAACAGTTATGGCAAAGCAAGTATAGATTTCCGACAGCAATTGGTGTAGTTGACTGTACCCACATATGAATACCGAAACCAAATCGCCATGGTGATGAGTATGTCAACCGAAAAGGTCATCCTACACTGAATGTGCAAGCCACTTGTGATGCATGGACGTTAGTTGGCCTGGATCGGTCCACGATTCAAGAATATGGAGAAGTTTACAAACAAGGGTTCATTTACAAAATAAAAACAACGTCGTGCTACTTGCTGATGAGGGATATGGAATAGAGCCGTGGCTCATGACTCTAAATTATAATAAACTTTTGAAAAAAGAGAGTAAGTAGAGTAATATATAATGTATAGTTTACTTACTCACCTACAACTAAATAAATAAATAATATTAATATAGTATATTACGCCACTGAGTTCAAGTAGGCGAAGACAAACTAAGTAAACCTAGACATCCCATCTACCGGGGCGAAAGAGAGGCGCAAGGCCGCGATGTAAACGCCGAGAAGCGAAGTGACTTTAAACGGATATTCGCGTTTGCTAAATGTTTATCTCAGGCAACGTTTGGCGTAAGTTGTTACAGATTTGTACGTCGTACAAATATAAATGTTTACATTGGATGGTTCCTCTTGGGTTTGTTTCTCTATTGCGGAGATGATTGCCGATGTCGAACGGTAAGGTAGCGGTATTTTTTACCTCAGGGTGCCACTGTTATCGGGTTGCCGAAATGTGTTAATAAGAACAGCTTATTGAATTACTTTTAATTGGCATATACAACGGTTTTGTCGTACAGTGCGCGCGGTCCATCTTTTTGCAACTAAATTGTTGCGAGGGCTCTAAGGCGTTTCATACTTGACTTTTAGGTGGGTTTACCCTTGATGGATAATTATCATCTTTCAAGTTACTTTTTACAAGACATGGCAGTTGTATTTAACATCCTCTCTGTATAAATAAACCAACAAGTTAATGTATTACTCGAAAACCAAAAACTGTTAGGTGACAATACATTTTTAAGGATTTATATTTATACCATTTGCACACTATATTTGAAAGGTTTACAGATCCAACTGTAGTTTCATAACGTCTAATATCAAATATTTATAATCTCCTAAAAATCATTAAACACCAGTTTGGTATTTATTTTTGTTAGCAACATAAGAAGATTCACAATAATTTCATAGTTTACAGCGTTTTTTTGCCGTTTGAAACGTTTGAATTTTGTCCTTTTACGGCGTTAATGATCGTACCACTGTAAAAGCCAAAATTTCAAAATCTTAAGCACGCGTTCTTTGGTTAGTTGAAAAAACTAAGGCTTTTTAAAATACCAAAAAGTTTGAACACAGTTACATCAGCCTTGTTCGATAAATATGTATGTCAATAGCGTTGTTTAAATTTTATTTGCACGTACATATGTACGGGGTGTCCCAAATTCGATGCACACCACTGGGATCTCAGATACTAAAAAATATACAGCAAAGAGTAAATTGGAGCAAAGTTGGATTATTTAAAGGTTAACCTAATGCCGGTGAGAAATCAAGAAAATTCCGGAGATATCTGTCAAAAACCGAAAGCTTCATTTTCCGTTTTTGTGACGTTATTTATAAACGTATTGAAAAACGGGCAGAATCTTCTACAGGCACTTTTTTACGACGCATTTAAAGATAGTTTCTCAATGGACGTCTCAGTATTCAGATATCACCATCAGATAAATAAATAAGTCCATAGGACAAAAAAATTTCAAATATTTATGTTTTTATTTAAACGATTATTTACCAACAAAAATTAAAAAATTGATTACATTAAAAAAATTTAAAGTCTAAATAAAAACATTGATATTAAAAACAGACAATTTGAAAATACTTTTAGAAATGCTTTAATTAATTAATATTGTTCTGAATAATTTATATAAGTAATATTTTTTACTTAAAAATTATAAATTAATAATTTTATTATAGGTATATTTCTTCAAAAAAGCTGCGTTTATACTATAAATTAACATTTTTACTTTAAAAAACTTGATTTTTAATGCATATTTATGATTTATGATTTTACATACTAACACAAAAAATAAGATTTGCCCCTAACAAGCTCAGCTTCAGGGGATTGAAGAATAAGTTTATCGAAGACAACATAAACATATTTATTATATTATTAAATTTTAAATAAACTTATTATTATTATTATTAGATCAAAATTCTTAAAAAATTTTAATATTACTTTCTGAAGTATTTTGTTCCCTTAAAATTAAATATCATTTTGGCAAAATTTCCCCGTTTTGAACCGATAATGATTCATCAGTAACTTACCGTTTTATTGCACTACGGCCCTGACAATTATTATGATTAAAAAATATGCTACTTTAACCAAAAAGAAAGATATTTAATTAGTACTATTTGGGTAACATAGGAATTTTACATTGAGCATTATAATTTAAATAAGAAATAATCTATATACAGACTGTCCGCGGATAGGGTTTACAATAGCACAAATAGATGAAAAATTTCATTTTCGGGAAAAAGTCATTCTTGGTAAAAAGTTTTGCTTGTAAAAAAAATCCAATTCACGAAGAGAAAATTTCGATTTTTTATACAGGGTTCGCAAAAACTTCAAAAACATGATTTTTCTCCAAGAGTAAACTACCTTTATTTTTCATTTTTGACCAAAATGCCAATTGGAAAACTTATTTAGAATAACGTTTGTAATATCCGAGATTTAAAATAAATCTTCGTTTTTTTTTAATTTTTCATCCATTTGTGCTGCTATTGTAAACCCTATCCGCGGACAGTCTGTATATTGCAAAAAAAATTTAAGTACGCATGGTGAATTTTCGGTTCAAAACAATGAAATGTTGGCAAATTTTAATTGGTTTATATTTTTGGGTTTGTTCAACATACTTCAGATAATAACATTCAAATTTCAGGCCCTTATTTAAAAGATTTGATCTAATGATGATATTTGAAAACCGAAACGTCGTTTTTTAAATTAGAAACTATCTTTAAATGCGCCGTAATGAAGTACCTGTAGAAAGTGCTTTCCGTTTCTCAATATGTTTATAAATAACGTCAACAAAAATCGAAATTGAAGTTTTCGGTATTTTTCCCGACATCTCCGGAAGTAGTCAGAATTTTTTAATTCCTCACTGGCATTAACTCAAGCTCCAAATTGTCCATCTTTGCCCCAATTTAACCTTTGCTGTATATTCTATTGTTTCAGAGATACCAATGGTGAACATCGAATTTAGGACACCCCGTACTTTCATGACAATAACGAAGAATAGACATATTTTCTTTTATACTATAAAAAGATAAAATATTGCTTAACGTCCTGAAGTAAAAATTTGAGGACAATACTTTTTTCTTTGATTAAGATAGATATAAAACCTTAAAAACCTCAATATATTCCAACTAACTAAAAATCGCACGCTTTCCAAAGCAAAAGACGGTAAAAGAGTAATAAATACAGCACAAGGCCCATATCGAAAATCAGTCTATGGAGAAAAACTTCAGCTTGGGGCTTTTCACCAAATGTTATGTGGAAAACTTGTCGCGGATCCATTTCAGGACAGGCGACCGTTCTGGTATCGATCGGGAACTAGTCGATTCTGTAAGGAGAAAAATCATTTGTAGCGATGCAGATGATGCGCAGGCTGGCCCATTTGTATGACCAAGTAATATATCGGCTCTACTATTAGAGTTTTGAACAAATTATTTTTAAATGTTCCAGAACAATGTGACAAAATGGTCCAGAAGAGCAGGACAATAAAAATATACATATTTTTAAATGGAACACCCTATATATTTTAGCAGTTTTGGTTTCTCCATTAAATAAGCCATATGACGCCATATTTGGTTTTTCATTTTTTCCAACGTTGCCAAACAAAATGGTAAATTGTTAATATTTTTATAATTTATTTTGGAAAAAATATCAATAAAAATATCAAAAATAAAAAAATTTCTATAAATTCTTAAACATAGGCATAGCAAAATAGTTTAAAATTATAAAGTAGGTAATTAAAATTTTGTACAGGGTAAATTCTGTTGACGTTATATAAAATTATAAAACACAATAACGTGGTTTTCTTAAATGAAACACCCTATATTTATTAGGCTTGTCCTATAGATATTTTAATTCACTTTTATTTTTGTTACGTCATCCCTAACTGTGATATTTATTGTCCTACTTTTTCTAAAAACAAAACCTTTTGACAGTTGACACATCTAATACTGGTTTATTTCTAAAAGTTCCCAGTTCAGTAGTGAACCGTAGCAAGCTCAGGCGTTAGGTTTCAGAGACTAAATTTTCTTGGTGTTTATTATTTAAGTAGAACATATATAAATAAAATAAAAAATAAACCAGTTTAGGTTAATTAACTCTCATACTTCCAATAACAAACATCTCATTTATCATAAGTTGCTAATATAAATGTAATTTTATTAGTTTATCTATTTTAATTACAGGTAAAAAAATAAAGTAAAGGGGTTTTAAATTAAATCGTTGAAAATAGATAAACTTTACGTTAAGTTAAACTAAAATTTATTTTCCACTTAAAAAACACTTTACTGAAGACACTGTGTTCTTCTTGTCTTAATATTAGGGTGTATTACTTTCAGACACAAACTACGTTTTCAAAAATACTTATTTTATGAAGTTACCTTATACAGGGTCAAAAACAAATAAACTTTGCATCACATGCGACCAAATTTTAATAGCCCAATTTTGATTTTGTAGAAAGAGCATTGTCAAAACTAAAGTTTTATGTAGGTTGCGTTGAGTCTTATTTTACAAAAGTGGTGCAATTTACAAAATATGGGTAAAAAAATCAAAATTATCTTATGCAGCTAAAATTTTGCATGTGGGCTAGAAACTGCATTTAAAAAAACTTTTTCTTATAACTTTTTTCGATATTTTCAGAAATAATCCCACTTTAAAATTATTTTTTGGAAAAAATTAAAATTTGACAGATAATGCGAATCACGTGACTAATTTTTTTGCTTAATTTTCATCTCGATCGAAGCAGAACTTGATGCCAAAGTCAAATTTTGAATAAAGCTATTAATAAAAAAAAATCCCATATGATGCGGACTTTACTGCTGACACTGTTTATGTAATCAGGAAATAAAGGCCTTTCATAAAAATATACAGAACGTAGGCACTAGTTTGGAAAACCATACTATTCAAACACCATACCCAAAATGCACACTAGTTAAAACACAGCCTTACCGTAACCACATAAAGTTAATACAATAATTAATAAACTGAAAGCAGTATTTGCCCACAGCCGCCATTTTTGACATATCATTTGATTGTATTGGGTTTACAATTGAAGACATAAGTGGATAAAGGTGTCATGTCACATTTTTAAACTTCGAAGTAATTCAATAAAACGCGTTATGACTTAGAACTTTTTTAATTATTATTTAATTTTATTTACTAACACTGCATACATTAGGTAAATTTAACTAATTTTATTTGGTCCACTTTAATAATAAAAGCAAATTCATAGTTTTTTTCATAGTGTCATGTAACAAAATTATAACATGACACCTTTATTCACTACGACATGCTAGATGTTTGAGTGACTTAACACCTTTATCCTTAAAAATAATCTTTTATTATGAAGAAAGTGGCATTTAAGGTTTATTAATAGTAAGATCTATACCAGGGATGCTCAAAAAGTAGAAAAAGTAGTTTTAAACAAAAATGCGACATAACACCTTTATCCACTTATGTCTTCAATTATTAAAAAGGGACGCCGGCTGTATCTTGGAAACCGTTTACCATACGACTTGAGGAAACATTTTTTATTACAAAAGTGACTAAGAGAAATTGCTGGAAATTATTTTTAAGTTTCTAAGTAAGCTGCTAGATGGCGTAACCAATCAAAAAACGGGATTTTCTCAAAAGTCCTCATAGTAAAAATATATCAAAAGTAGCAGTTTTTCAATCTAATGAAAATTTTGGATAACTTTTGTTTTTAATTTTTTTCTCTACCTTTTTGTTTTAGGGGGGTAGGACGGAACAAAATATTGGTATGCAAAAATATTCACAACTTTGGTTTGCCTTATCGGAATTTGACAAGGCTAAATAGGGATTCTTTTGTTTTATCAATTTTATAAAAAACGAAGTCGTTGTGAATGCCGTTGCAACAGCTAAAGGGCGCTACTTCGTTTTTTATAAAATTGATAAAACAAAATAATCCTTGCTAGCTCTGGAGCCAAGGAAGACCGAAGCCACTTGGCTAAGCAATATTTTTAGCTTTCGCCTTGTAAATTAGAAGATCTCGAGCAAGCATTAATATTGCTGAAACAAGCTTATTCATGAGTACGATTTAAAATTCTACGTTTAGTTATAAACACAACACGTACAGTTGACGACAGATAAATTCGTACACTCAACTGTTACACTATAAATGTAACTTTTTTACCTTTATCAACATTGTTATCATGATATCTGTCAAAGTATTGTCTTCATCGCATAGAGTGGTCTTACAACCCGTTTCAAACTGCTGTATCCGCTATGCACAGAACGGGATTCCCTGTTTCATCTAGAGCTGCGCAATGCCGAGTAAGACGGGTCGTTTTTTAAAAACAGTGATAAGGAACAAAGAGTTGGTTTTGTTTTTTTTGGCAAAATGTTATCGTTTCTGATGAGAAAACTTTTCAGTCCATATACAGCGTGGTTGTTTAAGTGTGCAACATAAGGGCATTTTTTTTATTACCGATTTCTCAGAAAAATGTATTCTTGATAAAAGTTGGTGCATGTTCGATAATCATAATAGGTGCACTTGGAATGGTTGCAAGTCAAACGGCGTACAGGGTAGGCCAAAAAATATAAAACTTGTACAAGCATAAAGTACGCCTATTTCAGAAAATTCAGCAAAATGTTATTAACACATTGACGACCACCGTCCAGTATACTGGACACGTCGTTCTTTCCGTGGAGTCCAGTATACTGGACACATAATATAATGCATTTAAATGAGTTTAAAATTTCGCGCGGTCCCTCAGGCTCGACTGATTTATTTCGTTGGTTCCCAAGATAAGAAAAAATGCAAAATCTGCATATAATTTCCATATAAGCGTCAGTGGGCTTTTGACGTATTTATTGCAGGTGGGCGAGAAACCCGTTTATAGGCGTATACGCTTTGTTTCTGTCATTCGTTATATTATACACGTGCTTTGTGGCAGAAAAGCTTTTTTTTTTTTTAAAGTTTGTAGCTAAATGTTGTTTTTTGTGTAAAAAAATAAAAAAAAAACGGCGTCCAGTTAACTGGACGTTGGTACCTGACGGTAAAATTTCTTTCCAGATACCGGCGTCCAGTTAACTGGACGGCATTTTGGAAAATTTTGAGTGCGAAAAAAATTATCTATAATAGCCCTAGAACCTATAACAAATATAAGTTTTTTGTTATTACCCCCCGTTTTCGATGGTTTCTCAGGAAGTTTTGTATTTTGACTGTCGGTCGTCAATGTGTTAAGAAAAGTTGTTTAGAATTAAAAGTTATGCATATATAAAAACGTAACCTTATTTGTTTTTTTCTATAGGTATCTGCGATTATTTTAGTAGGATTTCATGTTTGTCGCTTAATCTGTACAGTTTTTTTAATAAACATTTAAAATAAAAGTTTTGCAGTTTTTTAAGTTGCTAATGTTTTATGTTGCTATTTTTTAGAATATTTTAAAGTTGTGTTTAATATCATTGCAACAAACATGAAGTTTGTGATTCCTTAATAAATTAAAAATTCAAGTAAATTTTACAAATATGCTTGAATTTGAAAAAAGATATGTGAAATTGATTTGATTTTGATTAATTTATGAAGGTCTGTATGGTGAATATAAAAAAAATTTTTTGGGAAATTATTGTTTTTAAAAAAATATATTTTTTTAAATTTTAGGTGGTCACGTTTTTGAATCTATGCATAACTTTTATTTCTAAACAACTTTTCTTAATAACATTTTGCTGAATTTTTTGAAATAGGGGTACTTTATTCTGGTACAAGTTTTATATTTTTTGGCCTACCCTGTACGCCGTTTGACTTGCAACCTTTCCAAGTGCACCTAATATGATTATCGAACATGCACCAACTTTTATCAAGAATAACATTTTCTAAAAAATCGGTACCTAATAAAAAAAAAATGCCCATATGTTGCACACTTAGACTACCACACTGTAGAATGGAAGGATGCGGGTATATAGACCACCAAATTCCCGATATGAGAAGAATACTAAAAAAAAGCAAGCCAGTGGTCGTTTCTCCGTTGTATGCTGAAATATGCAAAAAGTAATCTATATCTTTTCGGATTTTGGAAAATATTTTCCTTTCTTCTGCAGCAATAGCTTTTAAAGGAAATACCTTCATATTTCAGCAGGATAACCGTCCCGTCCATATTGCAAGAACTGTAAGAAACTGATTTGACCAAAATAACGTAACATGTCTGCCTTGGTGCTCAAAAAGTCCCGACTTAAACCCCATCGAAAACGTCTGGGAATTTATCGTTAAAAAAAATGTACACTATAAATTCTATACCGCAGAATGAAGTACTAATTTAATAAAATAGAAGAAATTTTGGGAGAGATCTACCAGAAGTATTATTTAGTCAATGCCAAGAAGACTACGATTAGTGTTAGAATCCAATGGCGCAGCAATTAAATATTATTATTTTGTTTGTTGTTATTCTATTAATAAATTTAACAATTTAGTTTTATAATTCTTTTGTAGTTTTCCTGGTACTTTTTATAATTTTCATGTTTCGTGGCTATCAATATCTGTAATTTAAAGACAAAAATTCAAATCATTCCGTCATCAATCATTATTAGTTAATATATACATACAATCATTTACAGCTATGTATATTATTGTATATACAGTGTGTCCAAGAAAGTATGCAACATATAGGAGTTTTTTTTATCACCGATTTCTCAGAAAATTTTATTCTTTATAGAAGTTGGTGCATGCCTTAAAGCTACAAATGCATATTTCATATTTCACCTGCGGCTAATAGTAAGGGAGTAAATGCCATTTTTTCGAAATTGCCTTAAGAGTAAAGTACCTTAATTATTAGAAATACAGCACAATTTTATATGGAAATGTTCTTGCAAATTAGTAAGTTAGTCCAAATACGAAATTTGAGAGGTGTCACAATTTTTAATTTTTTTTTGGTTAATCTCTATTTTCCCCTAAACGGTACACCTCTGGTCAATTTTTTATTTACGCAATTTTAATATATTTATTAAATAACTTAAACGTGGGTTTATAATAAAAACGGATTCAGTAGTTGCAAACTTTTTAAAACCTTTCAATGTTACGAGTTGGTTTAGATATTAGCGTGTTGCACGCCTACTTAAACACATTTTAGCCAACTTATGTTCTAAACAAAATTATGATAGAATCCAACTCTATTCATATTACTGAAAGTAATTAATAATTTATTTGTCATTTTCACCCAGTACGCTGAAGTCCAAAAACCTATTTTAAAGAAATGCATATAAAAAAAATTAAAAATTGACACACCTAACTCAAATTTCGTATTTGGACTAAGTTTTTAATTTGCAAAAACATTTCCATATACAATTTTGCTGTATTTCTAATAATTAAGGTTCTTTACTCTTAAGGCAATTTCGAAAAAATGGCATTTGCTCCCCTACTATTAGCCGCAGGTGAAATATGAAATATGCATTTATAGTTTTAAGGAACGCACCAACTTTTATAAAGAATAAAATTTTCCCATATGTTGCATACTTTTTTGGACACACTGTATAGGCAGGCAGACCTGTTGTACCAAAACTTGCTATAATCGGGTTATGTATGGGTGGAGTGTACGAATTTATATGTCGTCGACTGTACAAAACAACAATATCCCCTACCCCAAATATTGTTAGAAAAATAGACAAACTAACCACAAAAATCGAATGAACACACTACTGTATTGAACAAAGCTGCTTACGTAGCTCGCTCTCGCTCTCGTCGAGGTCGTCGGTGGCCGGCTGCCCGGTGCCATCGAGAGAGGGCGCCACCCGCGGCAGGTACGGCTTGTAGTCGAGGCCTGAGCGCTCGTAGAACAGGATGTAGGCGGAGCTGGTGTCGATCTTGGGGATTTTGGCGTTGTTATAGGGACACCTGGAAAAGGTAAGTGTTTTACCGACATGATGCCATTGTGTCACTTCCGTTTTAACCGGAAATGACTTCAACTAGAGATTTTCAAATGGAACACCCTGTATATTTTTGGCTAAATCGATTCAGAACACCACTCCAAATTCAACAACACCATACGTAACTTTTTGACACTTTAAATAATTTTTGTTTTCATCGTGATTGCTGTGAACTCATAAACATAACACACTCTTTTAAAATTCCAGAAATTTCTTTAAAGTTTATAAGAAAACTTAAAACAAAATAAAACTTGAAAATTGCATTTTTATCGAGATTTTGTCTCATAAGTAAACCATTTTAGAGAGTTCATAGCAATCAAGATAAAAAATGAAAGTCAAAAAGTGACATAATATGGGGTGTCGTTGAATTTCGAATGGTGTTCTGAATAGATAGAGCCAAAAATATACTTGGTGTTCCAATTAAAAATCCAAAGTTGAGGCCATTTCAGGTTAAACCGGAAGTGACACAATGGCATCCGTCATATCATAAAATGTAAAATAATATCACATATAAACCCACCAAATTATAGTTCTGTAATTTAAACAATAAAAAGTTATAGGGGTTAACGTTCGTCCTAAAACACCCGGTATACGCAGAATCTTTTTAAATACTACATTGAGTAACAACGATCAATTAAGATGTCATAAGACTTAAAATATACCCAATAATAAATAAAATACCGTGCGAGCAAAAATTATTTGCATCAAAGAAGGGCTTGGATTAAAAAACGTAGGGCTTGGTTTAGATCACAATGATATGGGGACGATATATCTAACCAAATCTAGGTTAAAATTTTGTCAAATTTATATTATGACATGATATGCCAAACTAATGAATAATAAAATAAGTAGACAAATACAAATTTATTTTTGTTGTTTACAAAATGAACAAAGTAAAAATAAAGAAAAAGAAAAATAATTACATAAATTGCTGAAATTGGCCACCGCCATGCTCCAAGCATAAATTCACGTCTCTTCATGGTCGTATCCTGTTTGGACAAGGCAAAGCTTATCCAATCAGGACATAAAAGTGGACTGTATATTTTTAGGGATCGCGAGATTCTTTTGACCTTGTCCCGAAGAGACTTCTGGATGTCCCGGGATGCCGCTCTTCTGACTTTTTTAGTTTACAAATACCTATTGCGTAAATACGCCCGAAATCTATTAAGCAAGAAACAATAAAGAAAAGTAAGAAAAAAGAACTCGACTTACCTTATTGCATATCGAGGGAAGTGAGTGGGAACAGGTGAAAACTGGGTTTTCTCGGTTTTTTGGCTATGGGCCGCGATGAACCGCGAAGTACCTTATTCGATCAATTTTACTTTTACGAGGGTAATAGGTAAAGTAGGATAATGGAAAAAAAGGAAAATGAATCTAGGTTCATCGAGTTATAATGATAATATATAAAAGTATTAAATGTAATGCAAATGTACGGTAAACCCGAGCCTTTAAATGCATATTTATTTGCAATAGAAAAAATCTTAATCCTAAAAAATTACCAAAGGTAATATTATTTTATATTTAAAAGTACTTATAAAGTTATGACTAAAACTAACGTAAAAAGAAAGAGGCAGGGACACAACACTTCATATTTTCGAAAGTGTTGACCAGCATCTCTGGAGAAATGTTACCACATTCTTGGTTAATCCTTTCTTGTAATTGTTCTAAATTTGCAACTGGTGTTTTAAAAATAGTTTTCTTTAAATGAGGAAAAACGAAGTAATCCATAACCGTTAAAAAAGGTGATCTAGGTGGGAATTCAATGTCTGATCGAAACTGATCAATCGGGAAACAGCTAACCAGACACCAATTTTTTGAGGGTGCAATGTGGACTCTACAAAAAAATGGGGATATTCACTATTCCACATGCGTGTACTCTGAGAATTCACATAACCGGAGAGGTGGAACCAGGCTTCATCCGAAAAAAATGTCAGGTCTAATAAATCATTTCTTTCCAATAAATTTTGGGTAAACCATTGAGAGTAACTCCTTCGTCTTTCAAAATCTGCGGCTTGTATTTCTTGGAATACTTGCACTTTATAAGGAAATAAATTTAGCTGCATGTTCCATAAGATCTTCCCACTTCTTGGGACAGGCGTCTTATACAATTTGTTGGCGTATTTTGCATTATTTCACGAACGTTTGCAACAAGTTCTTACAGATGTTCCTGCTCCTTTTTTGTGTTGTATAGAACCTGTTTCCCTAAACACAGCCCCGGTTCTTTTCAGGCAATGATAAAAATCCCCAGCAACGTTAGGAAAATGTTCGTGAAAATCGTACATGCACAAACCCGGATTGTATTGCCACTCACCATTTACTCTAACCCCGTTTCGAAAATACGCTTCAACCATGAATGTTTTGTGCTGTTCCGTAAAGCCCATTGTGTGAATTGTTAAAGAAATTGGAAAAATTGGCGATAAATCGAATTACCTGTAACGACTGTTAAAGATGACGGAATAACTGATTGATTGTTAATTCAGGTAGTTACTGACACCCAACAGGTATTAAGCTCTACGAGCATTACGCCCTTAGATGCAAGGCCCTCTTTGATGCAAATAATTTTTGCTCGCAAGGTACATTAAAAACTACGTAACGTTTCGTTACCTTTTTAGTATATGAACATGTTAATGTTAATATAATAAAACCAACCTAAATCCATTACTGTTGCTATTTACACTGCCGGTGCTGCCCCCAGTGGATCGTCGACTGGGACAAGGCGAATTAGCCGTCTTATTTCCGCTGACGGACGTTCTGTCACCGTTTTCAGACACATTCCCGCTGTCCAACGCGGTCGACGAGGATCCTATGGAGGTGTCGACTGTGGCCAGTGGGGCTGTTCGTTCCGAGTCTGTGGACCCTGTACTACCTGCAAAAGATATATTCTTGTGTAAAGGTAGTATTCTAAACATTTTTCATTAATCATATACAGTGTGACCAGTAAAGTGCGCATCATATGGGATTTTTTTTATTAATAGCTTTATTCGAAATTTGACTTTGGCATCAAGTTCTGCTTCGATTGAGAAGAAAAGTAAGCAAAAAAATAGTAGTCACGTGATTCGCATTATCTGTCAAATTTAAATTTTTTCCAAAAAATAATTCAAAAGTGGGGTTATTTCTGAAAATATCGAAAAAAGTTATTAGAAAAAGTTTTTTTAAATGCAGTTTCTAGCACACATGCAAAATTTCAGCTGCATAAGATAATTTTGATTTTTTACCCATCAATAAAATATATTTTCCACTTAATGAACACTTTACTGATGACACTGGTCTTAATATTAGGGTGTATTACTTTCAGACACAAACTACGTTTTTAAAAATACTTATTTTATTAGTTACCTTATACAGGGTCAAAAACAAATAAACTTTGCATTACATGCGACCAAATTTTAATAGCCCAATTTTGATTTTGTAGAAAAACACACATTTAATATGGCGCTACTTTCAAGAAAATGTATCTGAAATAAAGCATTGTCAAAAACTAAGAAGTTTTATGTAGGTTGCGTTGAGTCTAATTTTGCAAAAGTGGTGCAATTTACAAAATATAGGTAAATTTATGTAGATTGCGTTGAGTCTAATTTTGCAAAAGTGGTGCAATTTACAAAATATAGGTAAAAAATCAAAATTATCTTATGCAGCTGAAATTTTGCATGTGGGCTAAGAACTGCATTTAAAAAAAACTTTTTCTAATTAACTTTTTTCGATATTTTCAGAAATATTTGAATTATTTTTTGGAAAAAATTAAAATTTGACAGATAATGCGAATCACACTACTATTTTTTTGCTTAATTTTCATCTCGATCGAAGCAGAACTTAATGCCAATTTCAAATTTCGAATAAAGTTATTAATAAAAAAAAATCCCATATGATGCGGACTTTACTGGCCACACTGTATATGGTGCATATCAGCATTAAAATGTTAATATTTCGTAAACGGTTAAATATAGGTATATGAAAAATGTCTAGAATTGATTGTAGAATGTAAAAATATACAATAGGTTTCATTAAAAAATAAAGTTAATACACGAACACGTAGCATTTTTATGATCCATCCTGTATAATATTTTTTAAATAAAAATGCATTTCAAAAAAATAAGTTTGACGGGTCCGAGCGATTCTTGATTAAGTGGACGGATTCTATTTAAAAGCCTGATCCGTTTCTTTATTATAATCGCTGTATAGAACAAACCTGGTGTACAAAATTGGTTGTTTGATTAAGCTTAACCGAATAATACAAAAAGCATTACTTCAGACTATAAAGCGATCATGAAACTACTTTCCCTTTACCCACCTTTCCTTTGCTGCTGCTGCTGCTGCTGCTGACTTCCTGGAGGATTCTTCCGCCGGCCCAACGGCGTGCACCCTGAAGATGATCCTTTGCTACTGTTGAGCGACAGCGTCGACCTCGAAACGTCGGGTTCGGCCATCACTTCTCTGCAGGAGCTGTCGTTGTAGCAGTACCAGTTGCCGTTTGGGTTGCAGGCGTAGGAGATGTAGTGGCCGCCGTTTAGGAGACCGGAGTGGCTCTAGTGGAAAAAATAAAATTTCAAATTGTTAAAGATTAATAAACATTTATACTCTAATTAGCATAATATAAATAACGAATCATACATAATATGTTGAACTTACCACAACTGCGTAGAGCTGATATTTCAAATCAAACGGATCCTGCCCTGGTAAAAGTTTGTGTTCGTGATAATCCTTGAGGTGTTCGTCGATTATTGGCGTCTTTAAGAGGCTTGTTGAAATTAATCGCGACCTAACTTTGTTTATCCTTTCTGGCCTCTGCCTGGGCATACCAGGTGCTACCTATGAAATTTTAAAAAATGACGAGTTAGACAACGAACCTTAAATGGGATATTTCTTCTTGGGCGAACGGCGAACTGCATAATATGTATGTACAGGGTATCCCAAATTCGATGCTCACCATTGGGATCTCGGAAACTATACAAGATACGGCCAATGTTAAATTGAGGCAAAGTTGGATAATTTGAAAATTCCGACTGCTTCCGAAGATATACGAAGAAAAACCGAAAACTTCATTTTCAGTTTTTTTTTTTTACTTTCTTGTGACGTTATTTATTAACTTATAACGGAAAAAATTTTTTACATGAACTTTTTTAAGATAGTTTCTAATTCGTAAACAGGCATTTCGGTTTTTAGATATCACCATCAGTTTAAATTTTTTAAATACGGACCTGATAATTATTATGTTAAAAAATATGCTACTCTAACAAAAAAATATATATTAATTAGCATCGAATTTGGGACACCTTGTAAAGTCGATTTTTAATGAGAGCTCAAAATATAAAACTAGAGACAAATATGGGGTTAGAGGAAAACTATTAAATTGGGCGATGCCGATGTTAACACAACGCACGTTCAATTGCCAGAACCTGAAAGGGTTAAAAGGATTGTCCCACAGGGACCAGTTCTTGGACCGTTGTTGTTCTTGGTCTACACTTTAGATCTAGTACCTACTAGTCTAATCTCAACCACCAATTATTTACAGGCAATTCAACGATATGTGCTGACCGGTTTTAGGACACATTGATTTAATATATAGGTACAGTGTGTCCACGGATGGAGTTGACAAAAGGAAAAAGATCTTTATTATTGATTTTACGACAAAGTTATTCTTTATAAAAAAATTCTGCTTGTCGATAAAATGAATTTACCATATAAAAATTTTAGATCAGATGTACAGGGTGTTGATAAATTAAGAAAACATGAAATGCTTTAAGATAAAAGTACCATTATTTATTATTTTAGACAAAATGTTTATGAAACAAAGTTGTTTATAATCCAAAATAAAGCCTAAATACAAAATTTGAAATCTGAATTCTAATTTTTGTTTATACAATAGAATGAACATTCAAAATGAAAACCTGAGAGTGCTGACCTGTTTATTTAATTTATTTCTAATTTGGAGAAATGTGTGCAGGTTGGAGGAGGATATGTAGAATAATACCTTTTTCCACAATTATACATTTTGAATGTTCATAAATTCTATTGTAAAAAATAAAAAATCCAAAATTAGAATTCAAATTTTGTATTTAGGCTTTATTTTGGATTATAAACAACTTTGTTTCCTAAATATTTTGTCTAAAATAATAAATAATGGTACCTTACTCTTAAAGCATTTTCATGTTTTCTTAATTTACCAACACCCTGTACATCTGATCTAAAATTTTTATAGGGTAAATTCATTTTCTTGACGGGCAAAATTTTTTATAAAGAATAACTTTTCGTCGTAAAATCAATAATAAAGATCTTTTTCCTCTTGTCAACTCCATCAGGGGACACACTGTATAACGAACCCTAAGATGTTCCATTTCCAATTTAACAAGGCAATTATAGTTTATCATATTATCCATGGTATGTGCTAGAAGACAAATTTAACTTACCCTATCTACCTCGTCCTTCCCGCTATCCCCGCTCACCACCGAAACACAGCCATCGTTTCCCTCTTTCCCGCATTCTAACAGCTTGCACTGCTCGCCATTGCACAGAGGCCCACTCAAATTATTGCTATCTTCGTATTGCTTGACCCTAACTACCGTTTCTTCTTTTTCCTTACCCGGCTTATCGCTACTACTTGTTATATTATCACATTGACTATTTTCTACGTTATTTACATCATATGTTTTACTACTGGAGCTGTTGTCTGTTAACAGCTTCGCGTTTTCTTCTATACTACTTCTTGTGCTTGATATTGAGGATTCCCTAACGTCTTCTAAGATTTTATCACCTGAAATAAGAAAAAATAAAATAATTATATTACACTAACTAAAAATATAAACGCAGTTTATTTAATTCAACATTTTTTCAATTGGGAAAAATTGTTTGATTGTGCCTTGTTTTAATAAAATCATGGATAATCAACCCGAGGATCAATGCCGATATTTTTGTTTGGCATACCCGTCATTAAACAGGATTTTCATCTCGGAACATGTCTGATTGGTTTTACTGCCCATTACCAGTATTAAGAAAGTAGTAGTGGAAGAAGGTTCAAGGTAGGTATTCCATCCAATAAATAGGCTCGAAATGTTCTTATTACTCTAGAAAGTCAAGTTGAAAATCCCATTTTTCACCCATTTCTGACAGCCGGATTTTTAGAATTAAATTTCATGAAAATCAAAGCACACTATTCAAAAGTGAATGAATGGTATTAAGTTTACGAAATTTTGCTTGTTTCCGCACTCAAAAAGCTACTTTTCTCAAATATGCGAATATATTTTGATAAGTTTGGATATGCAGGAGTGTTAAGAAGATATCAGCGCGTTTTTTGGGAGACAAATAAAACGGCTTTGTTAAAAATTGAATAAGTTACAGTCGATATAGTAAAACATCTCAAGAAAAAACCTGTGAAAAAATTATAAATTTTTTTTTTGAGCCACAAAATATGTTTTTCCAGAGCGCGCTTACTATGCAAACTAAAGCTTATTTATCCGTTGATATAGTGGACCAAGAAAAAATTCAAAAAGTTACATTCTATAGACACTTACCGACGTGTTTAAGCGAACCAGTGCGACACCTAAAGAAGGTCATTAAATGAAAATTCAAAAGCTTGCCGTTTTTTTCGTATTAAAGATAGAGAAACGAAAAAATATTTCTTCAATACAATTTGCCGAGCTCTATCCGGTAAAGTATACAGCATTTCAATAGAAAGTCGTTTTCCGTACGAAAAAAAATAAAAACCGTGAAAAAATCGTGCCTCAAATCGTGATTTCCAATTTTTTACAATTCTTGACAATTTCCATTCCAGTTAGGTATAGAACGATATATTGGAAAAAGGTAGTTTTTGAGATGGCCTAAACGATTATCCAAACCGATTGTCGATCGGATGCACCCAATTCGACTTATTAACGATCCAATAGGTACCGGTATCGGCCCATTTTCGACTTTGAAAAAATAAAAAAATATATTTCCAAACTTTCGATCCCGCTCACAAACAATAGGCTTTTGTAGCCCACGGTCGTCTACACGTCGAAAAAGTTTAAATCGATAAAAGTAATTTTTGCGACCAGTATCGAATTTCAACGAGAATACGATATTTTTCGACTTCGATGTTTAATAACTTTTTTACGGTTCAACCTGTATATCCGAAATTTTCGCACAACGTACCCCCGCTATTCCTCTCTAAAACCATTAAGTTTCAATCGTCCCATAACCGTTTCCGATAAAAAAAATTGCAAATGTGAAAATGTTGAAACTGACGGCGACGACGACAACATACAGGGTTTTTCCGTATATTTTGGAGCACCCCTGGAGCTTTTATTTGAAGAACTAGAAAAAACTTTAAATTACCAAAGTTGCATGATTTCTCCTGAACTGCCAGAATTTGTTATCGGACAAAACAAATGAACATCGTAAATTTGTTTAATAATGCCAATGTCGATTTTTTTAAATGGAACACCCTGTATATTAATTTTTTTTAACTCCTCGCTCTTTTCTGATTCCAAATATGTATATATGTTATATGTTTGTTTCATAAATTATTATCAATATTATCATTATTTATATTAATTATTGTTACTGAATAAGCATTATGTTCTAGCATGTTTTCCTCACACCAATATAGATTTTCTAATCCGCAATATTTTAAAATGAAATTTTGCCTAAACGACTAAAGTAAACATATAACATATATTTATATTTGGAATCAGAAAAGAGTGAGGAGTTAAAAAAAAATTAATATACAGCGTGTTCCATTTTAAAAAATCGACATTGGCATTATTAAACAAATTTACGATGTTCATTGGTTTTGTCCGATAACAAATTCTGGCAGTTCAGGATAAATCATGCAACTTTGGTAATTTAAAGTTTTTCTAGGTCTTCAAATAAAAGCTCCAGGGGTGCTCCAAAATATACGGAAAAACCCGGTACATACATTATTTTCACCAAACAGCCATATAAGACGGAAATTTTCAAGAGGCGATCAGGGGTTCTAGATTTCGTGCCGAAGAGATGTATAACATATTGCAGTGTTCTGCGATATGTTAATAATTATTTATCAATTACTCTTACCCTGTTTGTGTTCCTCTTCTTCTTCTTTTCGGATTTTTTCCTCCAACAGTTGCCGATGCCTTAAGATAGTTTCTTGAGGGACTGAGGCAAGGTAGGCGGTAGGATCAAAATCCTTAAATGGAAAATTAACTACCTTTTGAGTTTTAACCCATTTGCTGTTCACGCAGTCGAACCGTTTTAGGTGGACAATCTGGAAATAAAAAAATATACATTGTAGGTAATCTATACTATGACGACCCCTCAACTTGAATGAACTGTAAAACAACAAGTCATATGGCGAAAAAAAGCTTACAGCCTAGCAAAGGGGAAATTAAAAAAAGGAAAGTTCTATCTTTTATTTTCACCTTAATAATAATAATATATATCTTTATTATCAACCAACTTAAGAAAGTTTATTACAGAGAATATAACACCAAATATACAATATATAAATTCACAAATAATAAAAAGCATGTTTAGTAACTAATAACTCCATCGAAATTATTCAAAAAAAATTATATATAATAACCATTTACAAAAAAAAATATTAATTTAATACGTTAAAGTTAGTTCAGTTTAAAAAAGTCCATAATTTTGATATTTTTTAAATTTTTTTCGGCAAACCGTTGTAAATTGTTATTTCTTTATATAATATTGATTTTTGGCCAAAAGTACTCTTTACCATAGGTGTTTAAATATGATGATTTTGTCTCGTGTGAATGATGTTAGTCGAAGGAAATATTATATTCGATTGTGTTTCTTTAATAAAAATAAAGTGTACTAGAATGCATAGTTTTAATTTATAAAGCTTTTATAAATTTAAATATCCGTTTGGTTCATACAAATTTATAGTTGGTTCTAAAAAAGGAAGTTTATGCATGCATTTAATTATTTTGTTTTGTAGTATTTTTAATGGCTGAATTGTAGTTAAATTCGCTGATCCCCAAATTGAAATCATATACTGTAATTTTTAATAAACCAAAGAATAATATATATGTTTTTAAATTTTAACGATATATAATTTTTGGCTTTAAACAAAATGCCAATTATGGGTGAGATGTAATTTCTTAAATAATTAATATGTTTTTCCAACTTAAATTTTCATCAATATATGAACCTAAAAATTTAATTGTATTAGTATATTTAATTAAATGATTATTGAAAGATAGTGAAGAAATATTATTATTTTTTAATTTGATTGATTTACTTATAAATATAAACGATGATTTAGTAAAATTTAATGATAATTTATTAATTTCAAGCCATTTACATATTATATTTAGGTCGTGGTTAATGTTATTATGAATTTGAGCATAGTCTTCATGAAAATATACAATAGTAGTATCATCGGCAAACAATTTTATTTTACCTTTTAAATTTAATTTTGCTATAGAATTAATGTAGATTAAAAAAAAAGTAGGTCCTAAGGTTGATCCTTGCGGAACACCACAAGTTATGTTTTTTTGTAAACTTTTAACATTTTTAATTTGAACAAACTGCTTTTTATTACTTAAGTAATTTTTTAACAATAAATAAATATTTCCCCGAATTCCAATATTGTATAGGCATTTAAGTAAAATGTTGCGATTGACTGTATCAAATGCTTTACATAAATCTAGGGACAGTAGGCAGCATTTTTGGTTGCTATCGACGTTTTATTAAATATCTTTGATACTATCTTAATAATTCAACATAATAGATAGTTTTCGTTGTCTTTTAAAAGCGATTCCGATAGCCGCTATTTGTCAACTTTGACATTTGAGCTGTCATTTATTGTTATCGTTACGGATAAGTGGCGGGAGCTAACGGACGGAAGACAAAGCCATAGCGAAAACGGAACGCATGCGTAATGACCATTTTTTTGAATCTAAATTGAAATTTCCATACAACTGTGCTCGATTATCTCGATACCGAATGTCCTGGTGATCAAGCACCTCCAAGAGAAGGGCATCATCCAAATCCGAATCACAGGATGAGTCTAATAAAAGCAACCTTTCGTCTATCATGATGTTTTAGAATTTTGGGTACTAGGAAATTAAACCCAATCAAAAAAGATAGCACAAAACGTATATGAAAATATGAACACAAACCATTAAAGATAGATTATGCTTACTGTCGAATTCGACTTAACGTTAACGTTAAGCGAATTGAACGAAAACTATTTTTACGATCTGTCAAATAGCGGCTTCGTATTCGTATTCGTTATGGTTAACCGTTTGAATTTGCCAATACAACGAAAACTGTCTAATAATACCTGACTAGGAGATAAGCTTTAAAACTTTAAAGACCTACAACCATCGAGTAGTGTTTCTTACCAGAATTGGAGGTAACCTCCATATTTGTAGTTTCTTGGTCGCTGGTTGTTTGTCATTACACCTACTACAATGATATTTGGCTTCTAATCTCTCCTCTGAAGTGAACGCCCTTAGGCAGTAATCTAAATCGATCGGTTCGGTGTGAAGTTTGCGGCACCTGGTTACCGATTCGTCTTCCAACCAAAGCTATAAAAAACAATATATTACCATTCAAATTTAACTGTAATCTATACCGTGCGAGCAAAAATTATTTGCATCATAGAGGGCCTTGCATCTAAGGATGTAATGCTTTACCTGTTGGGTGTCAGTAACTACCTAAATTAACAATCAATCAGTTATTCCGTCATCTTTGACAGTCGTTGCAAGTAATTTGATTCATCGCTAATTTTTCCACTTGAACAATTCACACAATGGGCTTTACGGAACAGCGAAAACATTCATGGTTGAAGCGTATTTTCAAAACGGGGTTAGAGTAAATGGTGAGTGGCAATGCAATCCGGGTTTGTGCATGGACGATTTTCACGAACATTTTCCTAACGTTGCTTTTATTGCTGGGGATTTTTATCATTGTCTGAAAAGAACCGAGGCTGTGTTTAGGGAAACAGGTTCTATACAATACAAAAAAGGAGCAGGAAGACCATCTGTAAGAACAGAAGAACTTTTTGCAAACGTTCGTGAAATAATGCAAAATACGCCAACAAATTGTATAAGACGCTGTCCCAAGAAGTTGGAAGATCTTATGGTACATGCTGTATGCTGTTGTATTCTTTATTTTATTTTAAATTTATACAAGAAATAATCAATTAAAAATTTAAAAAACTAGTACATCATATATCAAAAAGCACATTTTATAGAAGAAGATTAAAGGAAGAGAGAAGAACGTTGTAAAAAAAGGTTTGTTTTAAATTTAAAAATAAAATTTTGGACTTTTTGTGTCAAAAATGACAAGAAAAAGTATTAAAAAAATACCAGCAAAATCAAAAATGATGATCAGTCAAATGAACACCTGAAAGAACAATTTACATCAGATGAAGAAGAAGGATATTTACCATTAAGATATCCAATCCGAGCCAGTCAAAATGTTTGTAATGAAAAAATAAATAAATTTAAGATATGCAAAGAAGACAAACAAGAAGCAGGATCTTCAAAGGTAAATCTATGTACAGAATGCGGAATGAATATAAAACCAAATCAAAATTCTATACAATGTAATGGCTGCTGTAACAACTGGTTTCATATAAAATGTTCAAAATTAGATGTTAAATTGTTGGATAATTTCATTAATGAAAAAAAAAAGAAAAATGGACTAAAGTGGATATGTGGAAAATGTACACCAGAATCTACAGGTTATTTTGAAAAATATGTTGAGGAACTCCAAAAATCAATCAATTTTTTATCTGAAAAATATGATGAACTATATAAAGAAAATAAGAAAATGTCAAAAACATTATTAGAGGTAAATAAAAATCAAGACGAATTAAAAAAAGATAATAAATCTTTAAAAAAGCATGTGGAAAATTTACAAATAGAAATATCAAATATTCAAGAAAAAACCGATTTTAAATCACAAACAGTGTTAAAAAATAATATCGAAATTAAAGGCGTACCGGAAAAATCAAATATTAATGATAAAGAAATAACAAAAACAATTTTAAAACACATAGGAATAACTACTGAAAAAGAAGATATAATAAATATAAAAAGAATAGATAATAAAAATAATAACGGAAATATTATTAAGGTCGAGCTAAAAAATGAAGATATCAAAAAGAAGATTTTAGAGAAGTCGAAACAATATTTTAAAAATCGAGGAAAATTGACAACAAATGAACTTAATTTAAAAAACCATCAAAATAATATCATATACATCAATGAAGAATTAACTCAAAAAATGAAGTACCTATTTGGAAAAACAAAAGAATTAAGAAAAAAAGGATTTAAATATATTTGGATTAAAAATGGGAAAATTCTTGTAAGAAAAAATGCTGAAGAAGAAATTATAAATATTAATTCAGAAGAGAAATTAAAGAAACTGATAAATTTACCTATATGTTAAAATTCATTTAAATTAACTTTTTTAATTTTTAATTTTAATATTATTAAATAATAATTACAATTTTGAAAAAAAAAAAATGAACTATTTAAACGAAGTAAAAATAAATAACATTCAAGCGCAACTGGTAAGTAGTAAAAATGAATATAACGATCTTAAATTTAATAACAAAACATTTTCGATATATCACAATAATATACGTAGTATTGCTAAAAATATTGATGAAAGTAAGTTATTTATTTATAATTTAGAAGAAAAATTTGATATTATAATATTTACAGAAACTTGGCAAATTTTGAATAAAAATTTATTTCATATTCCTAATTATAATTTAATATACAATAATGGTAATTTAAATAAAAATGATGGAATTGTTGTGTTTGTAAAAAATGATCTTAATTATAATTATGAAATAATACCAATTGGTGATTTAAAAATAACATACATAAATTTAATTATTAATAAAACTATGAAAATTAATATTATTGCAGTTTATAGACCTCCATCTACACGTATAACGAAATTTAATAATGATTTGAAATTATTTTTTAACGCTTATTATAGGAAATTTAAAAATGATAATTCAACAATATTTATTGGAGATCTAAATATTAATATACTCTCAAATACAATACATACTAATGAATATTTAAATATTTTAAATGAATATCAATTTATATCATTTATTAATGATATCACAAGAAAAATAAATAATCAATCTTCATGTATAGATCATATTTTCATTAATACAAAACAAAATTTGTCAAATTTTAAATCATTCATATTTCAATATCAAATTACAGACCATTATCCAATTATTTTACAAAATTTTTCAAATACAACTCAAAATACACAACCTGATATAGATAAATATAAAACATATATTAATTACATTAAATTAAATCAATGTTTAAGTAAATTGAATTGGAATGAATTTTTTATAATTAATACCCCGGACGATTTAAGTAATTTTTTAATCAAAACAATTCAAAATAATGTTGAGAAATGTAAAATTAATATTAAAAACAAGAAAAATGTTCCAAAAAAAGATTGGATATCAAAGAGTTTGTTAATATCAATAAACAAAAAAAATGAACTTTATAAAAGTCAGAGAAATACAGATAATAAAGACGTAATAAATAACTATAAAAATTATAAAAATAAATTAACCGAAATTATTAAAAAAGCTAAAATAAATTATTACAAATCTCAAATAGAAAATAAATGTAATTCATCAAAAGAGTTATGGCAATGTGTTAAAAAATTATGTAATGAAAAAAATAAAAAAGATAATTCAATAAAGTCCATGAAACTTCCAAATGGAGAAGTTTAACTAATGATCAAGATTTAATATCTAATAACTTTATTGAATATTATTCAAAAGTTGGAGAATCACTAGCTAATAATATATTAAATATAAATAATATTTCATATGCAACTGTATCAAATAACTTAAATTCCTTTTATCTAAAAGAAACAAATTATCATGAAATAAAAAACATTATAAATAATATTAAACCTAAAAAATCTCCTGGTATTGACGGAATAACATCCGAAATATTAAAATCAATTAGTTCACATATCACCAAACCATTAGCTTATTTAATAAATACTATCTTTAAAACAGGAATATATCCCAATGCTTTTAAAATAGGTTTAATAAAACCAATTTATAAAAATGGCAACAAAACTGAATTAGAAAATTATAGACCTATCACACTTATTTCATCATTAGCAAAAGTTTTTGAAAAAGTTTTAAAAAATCGAATAGACAAATTTTTATATAAAAATAAAATCATATCAGAAAAACAATTTGGTTTCCAAAAAAATAAATCTACTCAAGATGCAATTTGTGAATTAACAACTCAAATATATAACTCAATTGATAATAAAAGGCAAAGCATATGTATATTTTTGGATTTAGCAAAAGCATTTGATACTGTAAGTCATGAAATACTTTTAAAAAAATTAGAAATAATTGGTTTTCGAGGAAATGTATTAAATTTATTTGAAAGTTATTTAAATAATAGACCACAACATGTAAAAATTGGTAAAAGTATAAGTATACCAAAAATATTTAACTATGGAGTCCCACAAGGCACAGTCTTAGGACCATTGTTTTTTAATATATATATAAATGATATATTTAAACTAAATTGTCAAGGTAAATTACACAGTTTCGCTGATGATACTGTAATTTTTTATGAAGGATTGAATTGGAATATTGTAAAAAATATAATTATTGATGATTTTATTAAAATTAACAACTGGTTTAATAATAATTTATTAACAATAAATTATAATAAAACAAAATACCTCCCATTTACTTCTTATAAAAGTAATTTACCAAATAATATAAATACTATAAATATTAATGATAATATAAAAATTGAACAAGCTGAAAATATTAAATATTTAGGAATAATTATTGACAAACATTTAAAATGGAATTTACATAGTGAATATATTACTAAAAAATTGAGAATACTTATACCAAAATTTAAACATCTTAAACAATTTTTAGATATTAAACATTTAGAAACCATATATTATTCATTAGTACAAACGCAAATAAATTATGGAATATTAGGTTGGGGTGGAATAAATAAAAATAATCTCCGTAATATTGAAATTATTCAAAAATGGATTTTAAAAATTATTTATAATAAAGAATATTTATACTCTTCTGATATGCTTTATAAAGAAAGCAAAAAAATGGATACCCGACAATTATTTTTTTATAACATATTAATCTATATTTTTAAAAATAAAAATAAATTAAATTTTAATATTCATAAATATAACACTAGAAATATAAATAATATAACGTTAAAAAATAAAATCAACAAAGTTATAGGTCAAAAACATTTTTTAAACATAATTCCTTATATTTTTGATATTCTCCCAAAATCGATTAAAACAATTAAATCTATGATTAAATACAAACAAGAAATTAAACTATGGATAATAAAAAATCAAAGATATTTTTTCAATAATATTATGGATAGATATTTTAAAATATAAAATATATTATATATGATTGCGTATATTGTTGTGATATATTATGTTATATTATATTATTGTGATACATAATATGTATAAAATTCATTATATTCATGGATATGAAATTATAATACCATAATTATTACTCACTACAAGTAAGACTTCGTGAGTTTCATTATATTTCATTTTAGTTTATTCAAAGTTATAATTTAAAATTTGCAAATATTTTATTATATGTACAATATATTGAATAAACTTTTTATTATTATTATTATTATTATTATTATGCAGGACTATTCTTAAGAAGCAGCTAAATTTATTTCCTTATAAAGTGCAAGTATTCCAAGAAATACAAGCCGCAGATTTTGAAAGACGCAGGAATTACTCTCAATGGTTTACCCAAAATTTAGTGGAAAGAAATGATTTATTAGACCTGAATTTTTCTCGGATGAAGCCTGGTTCCACCTCTCCGGTTATGTGAAATCTCAGAATACACGCATGTGGAGTAGTGAAAATCACCATTTTTTTTGTAGAGTCCACATTGCACCCTAAAAAAATTGGTGTCTGGTTAGCTGTTTCCCGAAGAAGAATTGTTGGTCCTATTTTTTTCCATGACACAGTTACAGAACAGCGGTATAGAGACAATATTTTGAATCCATTTGTGGAGGAATAATTTTTGCTCGCACGGTATAATCAATCTAATAATTAAAAAATATGTATTCTTCTTCGACAATTTTGGTCATATTGGTCTTTATACCTTTTCTCTGCTACTCTGATATCGCAAATGCAAAGCGGTGGGATCCCAATCTATGGCAATGTGCATGGCCTGCGCACTGGTCGGGCCACCACATTTCTGAAGTAGTGGTTCGTCTGTACACGGTAGGGGGCAGCCTCTGCAGAACTTCGTCCAGTGACAGATCGCACAGATTTGACCGCCCGACAGGACGGCCTTGAGGGTGAAGGGGAATTCGTAACCTAACGAGTCATCACTGAAAACAAAGATGTTATATTAAATTTCTAATAATTAATAATGTTTTTCTGCGAAATAAAAATGTGTTTATTATACATTGTGACCAGTAAAGTCTGCATTATATGAGATTTTTTTTTATGAATAGCTTTATTCGAAATTTGACTTTGGCATTAAGTTCTGCTTCGATCGAGATAAAAATTAAGCAAAAAAAATAGTAGTCACGTGATTCGCATTATCTGTCAAATTTTAATTTTTTCCAAAAATAATTCAAAAGTAGTGTTATTTCTGAAAGAATCGAAAAGTTATTAGAAAAAGTTTTTTTAAATGCAGTTTCTAGCCCACATGCAAAATTTCAGCTGCATAAGATAATTTTGATTTTTTACCCACCACTAAAATTTATTTTCCACTTAATGAACACTTTACTGATGACACTGTGTTCTTTTTTGTCTTAATATTAGGTGTATTACTTTCAGACACAAACTACATTTTCAAAAAATACTTATTTTATGAAGTTACCTTATACAGGGTCAAAAACAAATAAACTTTGCATCACATGCGACCAAATTTTAATAGCCCAATTTTGATTTTGTAGAAAAACACATTTAATATGGAGCTACTTTATATAAAATGTATCTGTAATAAAGCATTGTCAAAACTAAGAAGTTTTATGTAGGTTGCGTTGAGTCTTATTTTGCAAAAGTGGTGCAATTTAAAAAATATAGGTAAAAAATCAAAATTATCTTATGCAGCTGAAATTTTGCATGTGGGCTAGAAACTGCATTTAAAAAAACTTTTTCTAATAACTATTCGATTCTTTTAGAAATAACACTACTTTTGAATTATTTTTTGGAAAAAATTAAAATTTGACAGATAATGCGAATCACGTGACTGATATTTTTTTGCTTAATTTTTATCTCGATCGAAGCAGAACTTGATGCCACAGTCAAATTTCGAATAAAGTTATTAATAAAAAAAAATCCCATATGATGCGGACTTTACTGGTCACACTGTATATCAATGTTATCAATTATTATTATTATTATTACGGAAACTTTTTTGAAATAAAATTAAAACATGAGTACAACACCAGAACAATAGATGTTAGCTATATAGCTCATAAACTGACTCTAACTGAGAAATCTACCGGCTATATGCACAAAAAATTGTTTAACACTATCCCAGGTAGATTAAAAAGCATCAGGATCAAGGATATTATTGCCGGGACTTGTAAAATATGTTCGAGTTTTGACGTCATTTTATTTTATGTTATTTGTACCATGATTTGAAATAAAGATTATTAAGAAATATATTCACTCACCAGTCTGTAGCATGATTGGTCTGATCGCTCTGAGGCAACGGACTCAGCAGTCTCGTGACCTGCCCCCACACCAGGTCATACAAATCTCTGCAGGAACTACTCGTGCTGCATCCCAGCAATAGCGGCATGCCGAAAAGGCTGGGCTTGCTTTTCTGTTGTGACAGAAAGTAGGTATCCTGTCTGACGCATTTCCGGTGAACGGCTATGAGGTATGAGGGGGGTCTTTGGGGAGTGATGGATTCAAAGGCACCTGTAAAAAACTCCGTAT
This sequence comes from Polydrusus pterygomalis, assembly GCA_963969555.1. NCBI lineage: Eukaryota > Metazoa > Arthropoda > Insecta > Coleoptera > Curculionidae > Polydrusus > Polydrusus pterygomalis. The sequence continues at coordinate 17,332,226 of OZ018385.1, read as the reverse complement.
TACTTCTTTATTTTTAAAAACGACTATGACACAGTGGCATACTATGTAGGTAGTGACCAAGGGCCTATAAAAAAAGTAGAATCATAGGCTGTATAAATGTAGGAATGGGGATTTGGTTTTTATAGGTTGCATCATAGCAAGTAGGTACAATTATATCTTGGAAGCAAAGATCATGTATACCTCTGGTGAGGTAATCGTGACCTCTGTGTGTCTTCTCAAATAGGTATCCGTTCAGTTTAAAGAAAAGCACGGATTCGTAGATGTATGTGCCGATTACAGTGAGGATACCCTGCGAAAAACGGGTCGACAGCTATCCATCCGTCCCAATTCCGAACATCCTGCGCAGACAAGCCTTCTGGAGAATCATGATTCTGGATGAGTCAGCACTGCCGTCCCAAAACAGGACCCAAAACCGAAGCCCAGAATGGATAAGGGCAGCTGCCTTTCCAATATTCTTCGATAATACACCGAGAGCAAAAGAGAACCTAGGTATTTTCTCAGCCAGAACATGGATGTGCTCCCTCTAATCGAGTCTGGAGTCTGGGGTTACTTCACGAAACACAGCTGAATTGACAGTTTTCAGTGTAATGTCATTAATTTTAATAACTGTGTTATATTTATGTTTAATATAAGATTATTTGTATCAGAGCCTGATCTACCTCGGCGTCCGCACTGGAGGTACCCGCCAGATCAAAGATAAGGGTTATATCGTCAGCGTACTGAACAGTGTGGTGACACGGCCCGGCAATTCGTTAGTGTACAGAATGTACAGTAGCGGCCCCAGAACAGATTCCTGAGGCACACCCCTTTTTACCAACTGCATACCGGAGGCCAACGTGCCTCCAAACTCATCAGCCCCAATAAGACACTGTTGTCGGCAGTCCAGGAAAGATTGTATTAGTTTCAAGGCCCCTATAACAGTAGCTCTACATTTTTCTTAAGAGAATGTCATATTTAACACTGTCGAATGCCCGAGACAAGTCAAGACAAACTGCAAGTGTATTCTTATTTTTGTTTAGAGCATCAAGAACTATAGTAAAAGCCTGATAGATAGCAGTAGCTGTTGATTTACCCGGTCGAAATCAATTTTGATTGATATTTATTATATAGTATTATGAGATACAGTAAAACAAAGTTGAACTTGTAAATTTCCACTATATAAGACAGAAAATGACATGTTTCGCTAACACTGTAGCTTCGTCAGATGACAATGATTTAATAAAGGTGAAAAGTAAAAATTGCAAAAATGCAAAGATTGTCCTAAAACATACATTGGCCAAACAGGTAGACAGTTTGACAAAAGAATACAGGAACATTATAACAGTTTTCTAAAAAATAAAACAGACTCAAACTATGCTAACCATTTACTTGATTATCAACATAATTTCGATCCTTCCTTTAAAATCTTACATACAGAAAACAAAGGCTTAAAACTGAATTTGTTAGAATCTATGGAAATAAATAAACTTAAAAATACGGACCTGTTACTTAATGATCAATTAGATTTAAATAATTCACCTTTGCTAAATTTATTCTGTTAACCATATAACTAAGATTTTGTAAATACCTACCCATATTGTACCTAATTTAATTTAATTTTTAAACCCTCTGTTGGATTTCCCCGCAATTGTAACCCTCCCACTGTTTTATTTACATCTTAAATAGTTTAATTTTATTGCACCCAATTTTTACTTTTCACCTTTCTTAAATCATTGTCATCTGACGAAGCTACAGTGTTAGCGAAACATGTAATTTTCTGTCTAATATAGTGGAGCTTTACAAGTTCAACTTTGTTTTACTGTATCTCATAATACTATAATTATGGATTTCCACCTAGTATCGGCTGAATCAATTAATTTATTTATTATATTATAGTTATCTAAAAATTACAGAAATCTTTTAAAAATTGACTTTTCAAAATTTGTTCAGAAGAGCTATTAGTCTACAGTTTGAGATTTGCGTTTTGTCTCTATCGCAACATACTTGAGCAGGTGCAAAGGCACCTCATCGACCTCCACAGATTCGCTTTTATGTTGTTTATTGTGTTTAGCACTTCCCCTGGATCTGTCGAGAGCAAATAGAGAGAATGCGGACAGAGAACAAACAGATCCAGACACGAGTCTATAAAATAGCCACTTACCCGATTAAGGACTTCAGTGCCTGTGGTGTTAGGGTTTGCTAAATTTCTGAGTACTGGCTCGGATTTTTGACAGTTATTGTTTGTGTATTTTTTAATCAGGGTCCAGGTTGCTTTCCCTGGTTTTTTCGAATTATTGAGAAAGTTTAAAGTCGAAATTTGTTAAGCTGCCTGAACAACTCTCTTAAATGCCCTGCGTGATCCAACTGTTTAGAGTCTTTATGTTTTTTGTTATTGTTTTCAAGAGAAAGCGCAGGTTTAATAAGCATTCTAATTGATAAGAAAAGGCAGTGTATGCATTGTTTGCGTCTGTCTGTACAACCTCTCCCAGGTTCGCTCCCGAAGATCATGCCTGACGTGATCAAGTTTTCAGAGAATATTCGCCCTCTGCGGCTCTCCGCTGTGGCATTTTTCACGCTATAACACAATTATGCACTAAACACAGTGGCATTGTTAATACCTATTGTTCAGTGGCGGCTCGTGGGGTAGAGCCACAGTGCCATGGCCCTACCTGCCCTCCTGTCTAGCGTCCTGCCCTTTACAAATTACCAAAACCTATTAAAATTAATATTCTCGTTTTTAAAGCAATTAGCAAAATAATTTAAAAATGGAACACAGTCGGGTGCAAATTTCCATCTAAAAGGAAGCGATTATGCGTAAAACGGTAACGTAGCTTCCGCGCCAAGCGCGACGAGGCACACGGGAGGTGACGAAACGCCATCACCTCAATAAAAAAACGTTGAAAAATGACCTTGAATGCAAGCAGGCAAAAATCTCGACGGGTAGCCAGGCTCTCTTCGTTTGACCGTTTGATGTTAGACGTTTCACAAACAGCTGATGTTCGCGTCGCGTCCCGATTTGTTTTCGTTTGGCCGGCGGCTGATTTAATGTAGGGTTAACGAACTTTTTATTTTAGAAATACATAAGTAATGGATACTATTAGATTTTTAAAGGAACCTTTATGGAAAAAATACTTGGGTGTGCGGTTGTGATTAATCTAATAGACTATTTTGTTTTATGTGTGTTTTATTTGGTGGGAAGCAAACTTGGTCCCAAAAAGGTACAGATGATTTGGTCCATTTCTGGGACAAAATGAAGACACATGAAAAATCGAAGGTACATTTAAACAATATATTATTATTTAATTTCAGTATGCTTGGTAAAATTAACATTAAAACTCAATTAAATTCTGCATATCACAATGAAATAATGAAGAAAAACGAACAAATTGATAAAAACAGATACATATTAAACCAAATTATAAACTGCGTTCGGTTTTGTGGTGCATTTGAGTTGGCTTTGAGAGGTCATGACGAAAAAGAGACGTCGAAAAATAGGGGCATATTTCGTGAATTAATAAATTTCAGCTCAGAATTAGACAAAACTCTTAAAGATCATATTGAAAAATCGAAAGTATTTAAAGGAACATCAAAACCCCTACAAAATGAACTTCTGGACTGTATGTTAGATGTGTATCATGATGAAGTCATAAAAAAAGGACTCTCCGTTTATCGCAGATGAAACCACTGACATTGCTTGTGTGTTTTAACTTGTTATCGTGTTTAGGTATATTCAAGATATGATTGTAAATTCATAAATTAAATTAGGTGCCTTTTTGCTTATTTTTCCTACTTTAAAAGCAAGAACTATTAACAAAAAAGGGCGTGGCACCCAAAATTTTTTTGCCTGCGGCGCTAAGGGTTTACCTGGCCCTACTTCACTAAAATGGAACGAGCCGCCACTGCCATTGTTTTGAAAGTTTATATATCATAAAAATAACAGCAAATTGTTCAACAAAATTTATAAACGCCACAATACACACGTGAACAAGTTAATAACAATAGGTTTGTTTACGTCGCGAATTCGCCTTGGTTCGGCGAGACCCGTGTTTTTGGTTGACGTTAATATAATTCCAAATGGTTGCCAACTTTTTTCTAGGAGAAAAACTAATTCCCTGACTTCGCAGCCTCTTCACGAGATCCAAATTTAAATACCCAGGCCTTATAGGGAATAGGTTTGGAGGACTTGAGGTAGGAGGCCGATCGCAATGCATTGGATTCGGTCCCAAATTAGCATCGGTAATTCAGCTTTACGAGTCGCTGTAAGATGGCGCGCGTGTTCGAAGTGGGCTATCAAATAATGGTTTCTTATGGACGCAATAACTATTTTTATTTAAATTAGTTCTTTAAGGAACAAATAAGGACTTTTATATGAATTTACACTTACTTTGTTATACTTATTAGTAAACTCGGCCTGTATAAAGTTCCAACGATGCTTGGTTTTTAAAATACAGGGTATTAAACATTCTAGCTATACCTTTGGAGCTAGAAAGAGACTTATTTGACTGCGTTTTCTCTCTGAAAAAATTCCTGTCTTACACCCCGACACAAAGCAAACTCTACTTTTATAAATTGTACCATTATTTATTATAAATATGGAAATTAATTACAATACAACGTTATTTGTCTTGTCTTGCCTTCAAACATTATTTGTTATTTCGAAAAATAAAATGTCAATTGTCAAAAGTAAAAGCACAGAAAAATAAAGGGTTTAAGTAAAAGTTAAAAACTATGGAGGTTCTAGTTTTCCATATTAAAAACGAAGAAGAAGAAGACAACATCAGCCCACTTCGGACGCGAGAGCCATCTATCGGCCAATAGCGAACTAACCAAAAAACCGGGACAGAATTTGAAAATGCTGCCATTGTCGATCGGCCTCCTACCCTATAGTTCTCCATAGGAATAGGCATTCTACATTTTTTTATAGGCCTGTAGTAGTGACAGATGTATTTTTTTATCAATATTGCGATTAGCCTTACAGTTATAAACATTTTTGGCAAAAATAAAAGCCCCTTAAGAAAAAATAACTAAATATGTAACATTGTGGCTAAAAAATACTGGGACAAAGAAATGTAGGGGAGAGTTGGACAAAACCGGGTAGATTAATAAAACCGGGTACCGCCTAGTTCTGCCAAATGTCTGTTGTCATCTATCGGACAATGCTAAAATTAGTGTTCTTAAATCGCCAACAGTCGCGTGTATTAATTTCTACATCATTTGAGTAATATGAGCCGGAGCAGTAAGATTTTAAGTGTTTTTCGGTGCACCAAACTCGATTTTTAGGGTAAGTTTATATTTATTTTTCCTCTACTGAATAACTAATGACCATTTTAAAATTTATTACGTCTAACCAAGTATATTACCTCTAATTTGGTCGAATTGAATATTACATCATAACCAAAAAATTTTACATAATATTTAAGGTCTTGTTGACGAGTTCTACAAAACCGGGTAGTCCAGGTTGTTACAAAACCGGGTACCCGATTTTATCAGACCTGTTGTTTTTTCCAGTTATTGCAGCGGTTTTCTTTTGCTTTAAGTTGACTACAACATGTAGCATTATAAAAGAAACACGAATTGTCAGTCATGGGATCAAAAAAGCATTCAAAATGCAGTAATTGAATTATTAGAACATATTATTATGATATATAAGAAAGACAGGTTTTACTGTTCTTCAATAAACTTTAGAAGATCGTGTGAAAAAAGCAAAAAAAAAATTAAGAATTACCGATTGCAAATTCTGATATTTCAGAGGAAGAAGGTGATAATGATGATGCGTTTCTGTATTGCCACGAGCCCACGAACAATCTTCAAACTCTAAGTCGAACGAAGGCTGGATAAAATGTGAATCTTGCAACAAATGGGCTCATGAAGCCTGTTGTGCCTATGATGTTGTAGATGAAGTTTTTTTGCCACTGCTGTTCATAGATGTTTGATTTTTTTTTCACATATTTTAAATAAATATTTTATTTTCTCCCTATTAGCCTTTTTACATGGTATTTAAGTTACTACCCGGTTTTATCGTATCGCGTACCGGTTGGACAAAGTCGGATATTTTGCAATATTTTCATAAAACATTAAAAAAAATTAGGAATATTTATAAAAACTAAAAAGTGACATTGCAAACTTAAGTCTATTGGGAATATTTCAATCTACAACAAACGTTTGCTGCCCTAAAATCGCACAAGTAATAGTCAGTTTTTGGACTCTCCCCTACCTTAATCTCCTGGACTAATATAAAGGGTTTTTCAATTAGGACAGGTCGAAGTTGGCGGCCTATGGCGGCCATGTTGTTTTGACGGCATCTGTTTAACCTGTGGTTTATTATTCTGTCACTGATGCCAAATCATCATGACAAGTTACACGATTGAACAACACGTCCAAATGATTAAATCTTATTATCAAAATGAGTGTTCGTTAGTTCTAACGTTGCGTGCGTTGCGCCCATTTTACGGCAGACGCGGTGGCCCTTCAAAGTCGACTGTCCAACGTTTGGTGGCCAAATTCGAGACGACCGGTTCCGTAAACAATCAGCCAACACCTGTACGTAAAAAAAAACGCCAGATCGGCCAAGAGAATCGCTGCTGTCCGTGAAAGTGTGCAGGATAACCCGAGGCAGTCAATTCCTCGCCGTGCACAAGAACTTCGCCTTTCGGAGACTTCAACTTGGCGAATTTTGCGTCTAGACTTGGGCCTGCACCCGTACAAGATCCAATTGACCCAGGAGTTTAAAGTTAATGACCATAGACAACGCCGTTTGTTTGCTGAGTGGGCTTCGGAGCGTTTGGAAGAGGATCCTAATTTCGGTAGAAAAATCATCTTTAGCGACGAGGCGAATTTTTGGATGAATGGTTTTGTGAACAAGCAAAATTGCCAGATATGGAGTAACGCCAACCTACAAAAGGTTCATCAGGTGGCAATCCATCCACAAAAAGTTACCGTCTGGTGCGGATTTTCGGCCGGAGGCATCATTGGTCCGTACTTTTTTCAAAATGAAGTTGGTGAAGCCATCACCGTCAACGGCGACCGCTACAGAACGATGATTACCGATTACTTTTGGCCCAGACTGAACAATATGAACGTGAACGACATGTGGTTCCAGCAGGACGGCGCTACGTGCCACACAGCAGACGCCACGATGAACATTCTGCGTGAACGATTTGAGGGTATGGTTATCTCTCGCAGAGGTGATGCGAATTGGCCACCTCGGTCATGCGATTTGAGCCCGCTGGACTATTTTTTGTGGAGTTTTCTGAAGTCTCAGGTCTATGCCAACAAGCCGCAATCGACCGATACCCTAAAAGTGAGTATATACCTAGGCAATCTCTCAAATTCAGCCGGATCTATGCGGCAGAGTCATTGAAAATTGGACCACTCGGATCCGTGCCACCATAAGAAGCAGCGGCGGACATTTGAACGATGTCATATTCCATAAATAATGGCATACATAGCCCTTTCAAATAAAAATTAAATTTGGTTAATACCTTACATGCAGTTTGTTTTATTCCATTTTAACATCGACCCGTCCTTATTGAAAAACCCTTTAGTTATAAAAAGTTATGATTTGTTGGTTTAAAGGTGGTAGACAATGAAGTATTATCAAAACAATTATTACCTTGGCGGACTTCCATTGTCTTTATTTTATTACTTAACACAACGTTTCGTTTAGTTAGTATTTCTAACCGTTTTCAAGCGTAAACTAAATTATAATTCAAAGGCTACGCTAAGCTCGACGACTCCGCCTAAATAAATCACGTAAAATTTCTTGGACAAAAAAAAACCTTATGACTAAATAAATTAAGCGACAGATACATACCTGAATTGGCTGAGCTATTGGAATGTATCGAAATCGTGGACCTTTTAAACGGAATGCTTTTGCTTAATGAAGGCTCTTTCTTTGTCTAGAACAGAGAAAAATATACATTCTAAATCATTCGATGCGTTCCGATAAAAACAAAAAACACTAAAATAATTATACAAAAATTTACACTAAATACCGGGTGTCCCAAGAGCGCGGTAACTTATTTGCGATTAAAGATGCAAACAATCAGAAAATACTGTGGCCCGGCTCTCTTCTCGCTAATATACGTACTGGGTGTCTCAAATTCGATGCTTACCATTCGGATCTCGGAAACTATACAAGATACATTAAATTGAGGCAAAGTTAGATGATTTGGAGCTTAAGTAAATACCGGTGAGAAACCAAGAAAATACCGAGTACTTTCGGGAATATCTGTCAAAAACCGAAAGCTTCATTGTCCGTTTTTTTTTTGTTATCTATAAACATATTGAAAAAGGGAAAGAATTTTCTACCGGCATTTTTTTATGACGAATTTAAAGATAGTTTCTATTTTATAAACGGGCGTTTCGGTTTTCCGATATAACCTTCAGATCAATATTTTTAAATATGGACCTAAAATTTAAATATTACTTTCTTTTTGACAAAATTTCTCCATTCTGAGCCGAAAACCCATCATCAGTAACTTAGGGTTATTTTACGATACGGCCCTGAAAATTATTGTTTAAAAAATATGCTAATCTTACTGCAGTATATAGTATTTGTAGTATAAGTATTTATTATCATTGTTATAGACATTATAAAAGCGCTAGACTAACATATTGTTATTATTTACATGGTTTCGTTGTTCAATGCATTCTAGACGTATTAAACTCAAATCAATACAGCTTTTTAAAAATTTGATCGCCCATATCTTAAAAACAGGTTGAGCTAATATAGACAAACTATATACAGTGTGACCAGTAAAGTCCGCGTCATATGGGATCTTTTTTATTAATAGCTTTATTCGAAATTTGACTTTGACATCAAGTTCTGCTTCGATCGAGATGAAAATTAAGCAAAAAAAATAGTAGTCACGTGATTTGAATTATCTGTCAAATTTTAATTTTTTCCAAAAAACAATTCAAAAGTGGGGTTATTTCTGAAAGTATAGAAAAAAGTTATTAAAAATAGTTTCTTTAAATGCGGTTTCTAGCCCACATGCAAAATTTTAGCTGCATAAGGTAATTTTTAATTTTTACCCATATTTTGTAAATTGCACCACTTTTGCAAAATAAGACTCAACGCAACCTACATAAAACTTCTTAGTTTTGACAATGCTTTATTTCAGATACATTTTCTTTAAAGTAGCGCCATATTAAATGTGTGTTTTTCTACAAAATAAAAATTGGGCTCTTAAAATTTGGTCGCATGTGATGCAAAGTTTATTTGTTTTTGACCCTGTATAAGGTAACTTCATAAAATAAGTATTTTTGAAAACGTAGTTCGTGTCTAAAAGTAATACACCTTAATATTAGGACAAAAAAGAACACAGTGTAATCAGTAAAGTGTTCATTAACTGGATATTATGCAGCCGAAATTTTGCATATGGGCTAGAAACTGCATTTAAAAAAAAACTTTTTCTAATAACTTTTTTTGATATTTTTAGAAATAACCCCACTTTTGATTTATTTTTTGAAAAAAATTAAAATTTGACAGATAATGCGAATCACGTGACTACTATTTTTTTGCTTAATTTTCATCTCGATCGAAGCAGAACTTGATGCCAAACTCAAATTTTGAATAAAGCTATTAATAAAAAAAAAATCCCATATGATGCGGACTTTACTGGTCACACTGTAGACAAAGTATCCCAAGTAGCAATTATAGACACAAATTGGACACAGATTCTTTGCTGAGAAACGTTTCGAAACATTTTCGATTAAAATTATTTAGATTGTGTGGAGACACATGTGTTTCGAAACTTTTGCGACACATTTTCGAATTTAGTTACTAGAAACGATTAAGAACTGTTAGTTTCGAAATACTTTCCAAACTACAGTGTCGATACATTTAGAAAACGCACAAAAGAAAATTTTTCGAAACATTTTTATATAATATTATGAAATTGTGTTTAGACACATGTGCTCCCAAATTGTAGCGACACATTTTCGAATTAAGTGATTCAAAACAAATTGGTATTCTTCTGCTTTGAAATATTTACCAAACAGTGATATCCATTTAATTACGAAACTTGCGCAGAAAATAATTTTCAAAACTGCCAGAAACCTTTACACTACCGCACCAGGACAATTATTATAACCTCGATTATAACGATTATAACCTATAAATTGTACATTTTTGTTTTGTTACCAACCTACTTTTTTTCTTTGTCTCGACAATTGAGTACATGTTTTAGATTATTACTTAGGAATAAGTTATAAGTAAGTTTTATTAGACGTTCAACAAAGTATAAGCCTATTTTGTAGGTTATATGTCACAGAAAGTGTATACCGTGACGGTATACAGAAGTTTTATGCTTCTAAGCTTAACCTTCCTCTTGACGGGACTGTGCATTTTTTACTTTAGCGACGTTTGTTTCGCATGGTTTCGGTACAATATCGAAACATTCTTCATGTTTCGACACATTTTCTATGAATTATAGCTACATGATTATCGAAACATTATAGAAACCAAATACTAGAAATTGTGTGTCGACTCCATTTTAGACCAGAATAATTCTCGCTTTCTGGCGGCCATTTTGACAAAATCATTTTTATATTATTAAAATGGACTTTAATTAACTTCCTGCGTCATTTGAAATGTAAAAAAGTGGTTACATTAGTTCCATTTTGCTAGCTTAATCAATTGAAAGAAGAATTAAGTAAAATTTTAAAAATATTTAAGATTTTATTTTTTGACAAAGTATTTATTTTTTGTATAAATGTCAATATAACGGGAGCGTCTTAAGAATATAAAGCTAAATTACTAAATTGCACGATAAAATTTATTTCGTCAACGATTTTTGGATCTCCTCTGCAATAAACCATACGAAAAAATGTATCAGTTATAGAAAATACTCTGGTGACAAATTCATTATGGCGAAATTATGCTGTCATCATATTGTTTACTTTCTTTTATTTTACAACCTGCAGAGAGATAGATATTATATATCTAATTATTTGTTGCAATAATGTTTCCATTTTGACAATTTACAATTCCAACACTCAGCGCCCACTTTGTAAAATGAACTCTCACTCGACACATTTATGGAAACATGTTCCAAACATTTCTGAAAAATTTTCGAAACATTTTCGATAAAAGTTTCGATTTTGCGTCGAAACAGCGAAAGTCACAGCCCGTACCAACCACTTGGAAACACGTGCTAATGCGCCATTTAAAATGTATACGTTTCGAAAATATTTCCATACATGTTGCCAACAATTTCCAATTTGTGTCGGAAACAGAATCAATAGTTTAGACACATTTACCGTAATGTGTCTAAAAATGCTACTTGGGATATATTTGTGGAATGAAGAAAGAAAGACCTTACATAAAAATAAAAAAATTACAGGGTGTTATATTGAAAAAACGACAACCTTACGCCATAGTTCCTTTGTTATAAGCCAATTTGCTTTTTAAAAAGCAATTTTAGATTCTACACTAAAACATAAACAAGATGGTTATATTGGTTTTAACAAAAATACAGCGAAACTGAAAAAATAGGCCTCTGTTCAATCCTGGTTGGATGACCCTGTACATCGTCGTGAGAAGAAAAGAACGCAATTAGATTAACTGTGTATCGTGTCTTTAAACACATAGAAGTTATTTTGCCTTGTCACACTATTAGGACACACCCTGTATGTATATTAGTATTAGTTATCGTATTATCCAAAGCAGTAAGCGGTTAAAGCCGATGAAACTGCTTTATGAAACTTAAAACGGACTCAAAATATTTTTATATACATATATTGCCAAAAATTGTAAAAAATAACTGATGTTATTTAAGCATTCGTAGCATCACCCCATTAAAAATGGGATTAGTAAACACTAATTTATAAACTTGAAAGGGTATAAATATTTAAGCAGTATTTTAAATAAAATGTCTATATACCGGTTGCACCGCCAGACTGGCCATGGAAAAACCCATTTAAATTTTGCTACCCTCAAATATTGGTTTGCTTATAATACAACTGTATTCAACTTTTTTTAAGGTGTGACTCGCACACCAACTTTATTATTTTCTAATGAGCCATTTAATTGTTATTTAGACATACTCTTCGAAATATTCTTAATAATTAAATACGGCTGTGATACTAACACCATGAAACCACCAGTAAAACGATTTATCGAGAGGGGAGTGCCCCAGGGATCCGTTCTTCTCTTTGTCATATACCGTGCGAGCAAAAATTATTTGCATGAAAGAGGGCCTTGCATCTAAGGACGTAATGCTTAGCCGTAGAGCTTAATACCTGTTGGGTATCAGTAACTACCTGAATTAACAATCAGTCAATTATTCCGTCATCTTTGACAGTCGTTACAAGTAATTTGATTCATCGCTAATTTTTCCAATTTCTTGAACAATTCACACAATGGGCTTTACGGAACAGCACAAAACATTCATGGTTGAATCGTATTTTCGGGTTTGTTCGGGTTGTGATGGTGAGTGGCAATACAATCCGGGTTTGTGCATGGACGATTTTCACGAACATTTTCCTAACGTTGCTTTTATTGCTGGGGATTTTTATCATTGTCTGAAAAGAACCGTGGCTGTGTTTAGGGAAACAGGTTCTATACAACACAAAAAAGGAGCAGGAAGACCATCTGTAAGAACAGAAGAACTTGTTGCAAACGTTCGTGAAATAATGCAAAATTCGCCAACAAATTGTATAAGATGCCTGTCCCAAGAAGTGGGAAGATCTTATGGAACATGCAGGACTATTCTTAAGAAGCAGCTAAATTTATTTCCTTATAAAGTGCAAGTATTCCAAGAAATACAAGCAATTACAAAAAAGGATTATCCAAGAATGTGGTAACATTTCTACAGAGATGCTGGTCAACAGTTTCGAAATATGGTTATTTTTGATTTTTTTAGAAGTTTTAGTTATTCGATTATATTTCATACAATATTATTCACTGACAGTTTTTTGCGAGTAAGACAAAACACAGGGTGTACCATTTACGAAAGTTGACTTTTAAAAACCCCCTGTATAAAAAAGGTAAAACCTAAATTATCGAATGTAAAGATCTATGTTTTAGTTAGAGGCCATGAAAATTATAAATGTTTAGCTTTAGGTATTAGTTTCAAAGTTACTAAACTAATTTTATAATTCATATCTCAAAAACGGTTAGAGATAGGTATAGATTATTATTAACAAAAGTTACTAGGTATCCAAGAAAGCTAAAATATACAGGGTATTCCGGTATAACCGGACGTGATTCAGACGTAAAAATATAATATTTTAAAAGCTCAGTCAACTATACCTGCTACCAATTTTTTTTAAATGATAACTTTACCTTTTTCCGAGATCTTTTAATAGGTCACTCAACGTGAATCACCCTGTATACAGTGTGTCCAAAAAAGAATGCAACATATGGGAAAGTTTTTATCACCGATTTCTCAGAAAATTTTATTCTTTATAAAAATTGGTGCATTCTTTAAAACTATAAATGCATATTTCACCTGCGGCTAATAGTAGGGGAGCAAATGCCATTTTTCCGAAATTGCTTTAAGAGTAAAGTACCTTAACCCTTTCACTGCGAAGTGCTCAAATAAAATCGCACGCCAAATTGCTTATTTTTTTTTACCGCTTGCGAATATACTCGTTAAGAGCACTGTAAACTAATTAAGTCTGACATTAGACACTATACAGGGTATTCCCTACTCGATGGTACATTAGAAGTATCTGGAGAACGAAAAGAAAAATAATTTTGAAATTTTCACTACGGCCATAGGAGACTGCGTTCTAGCTTTTAAAAATAATTTCGCGGTTGCAGTGTTGCCAGATCTATTGATTACTGACATCAACTTTGGAATTTTAAATGAGACACCCTGCATATTTTTACATTTTTAAATTCCACATAAAATTATAATTATTTTTTATTAAATGCATTATTAGTCTATACTTCATAGTTTCCGAGATATTGACTCTCGAAAAGTGACATTTTTGAACTTTGACAGCTTCTAACTTTCTAACAGTACGTCCTAGAGCAAAACGGCTTACATGTCCCCATCTTCAATTTTTATTATCTTCCCAAAAAAATCAACGTCCGGTTAAACCGGATGTAACTCGAAAGCAGGAAATATAGTTGTTCCGGTTTAACCGGAAGTTGATTTTTTTGGGAAGATATTAAATATTGAAGATAGAGGCATGTAAGCCGTTTTGCTCTAACACGTACTGTTAGAAAGTTAGAAGCTGTCAAAGTTCAAAAATGTCACTTTTCGAGAGTCAATATCTCGGAAACTATGAAGTATAGACTAATAATGCATTTAATAAAAAATAATTATAATTTTATGTGGAATTTAAAAATGTAAAAATATACAGGGTGTCTCGTTTAAAATTCCAAAGTTGATGTCAGTAATCAATAGATCTGGCAACACTGCAACCGCGAAATTATTTTTAAAAGCTAGAGCGCAGTCTCCTATGGCCGTAGTAAAAATTTCAAAATTATTTTTCTTTTCGTTCTCCAGATACTTCTAATGTACCATCGAGTAGGGAATACCCTGTATTATAACCTCTCAGACATAAGTGAAATTTAAAAAAAGGTTATAATATAGTGTCTAATGTTGTAAATATAATGGTACGGAACCCTTCGTAAGCGAGTCTGACTCACACTTGGCCGGTTTCTCCGATTCCGGAACTCACGTTTTGTTCCTCATATTCGCTGTCACTTCTGGCTAATATCTCTTCAAGTTGTTTATCTGTAAGATATTTCCCAGCCATATTAGGTTATTCTAACACAAAACTTGTCAAAACAACCAAAAACGCGAACTCTAAATATGTAAACGTACAAAATCAGTTAAATTTCGCGGTTTTCGCGCATTTACGGCCCCATCCTAACTCGGTCCAACCGCCCGCCCGCCACCGCGCCAATTTGAAACGAGCGGCCTGCAAACAACACGTGAAAACTCCGCCAAAGAGATTATTTGTCTAGAGCAGCCTGATCCTCTTAAAACGAATATACTCGTCCAGAGCAGTATACGGCGTGGCGAATATATTCGTCCGGAGCAGCGAAAGGGTTAATTATTAGAAATACAGCAAAATTTTATATGGAAATCTTTTAACTTAGTCCAAATACGAAATTTGAGTTAGGTGTCAATTTTTTTTATATGCTTTAAAAATTGGTTTCTGGACTTCAGCGTACTGGGTGAAAATGACAAAAATAAATTATTAATTATTTCCAGTAATATGAATAGAGTTGGATTCTATATTCTCATAATTTTGTTTAGAACATAAGTTGGCTAAAATATGTTTGAGTAGGCGTGCAACACGCTAATATCTGAACCAACTCGTAACATTGAAAGGTTTTAAAAAGTTTGCAACTACTTAATCCATTTTTATTATAAACCCACGTTTACGTTATTTAATAAATATATTAAAATTGCGTAAACAAAAAATCGACCAGAGGTGTACCGTTTAGGGGAAAATAGAGATTAACCAAAAAAAAATTAAAAATTGTGACACCTAACTCAAATTTCGTATTTGGACTAACTTACTAATTTGCAAGAACATTTCCATATAAAATTTTGCTGTATTTCTAATAATTAAGGTACTTTACTCTTAAGGCAATTTCGAAAAAATGGCATTTACTCCCTTACTATTAGCCATAGGTGAAATATGAAATATGCATTTATAGTTTTAAGGCATGCACCAACTTTTATAAAGAATAAAATTTTCTGAGAAATCGGTGATAAAAACTTTCCCATATGTTGCATACTTTCTTGGACACACTGTATATGACTTAATATTGTTGGTTCATTTCCGAAATCCCAATATTAAAGATGGTCGAGTGTTTTTGTATTTTTCTCGTAAAGAGGAAAAAAAAAAAAAAAATGATAATGACCCCATCATACAAGGATCTTCAAAAAAGTCTAATACAATTTTAATGTAAAATTAATAGGGGTGTTGATATTTGAGGGTTGCAAAATTCACACAGTCTGGCAGTGCACATATTTTTTGTACAAATAACTACCCTAAAAACAATTTTTTTTTAAATATTTATAACAAGCGCACATCAGGCATAAATCTGATACATTATGTAAAAAGTAACAAGGATTAAGTACTGAAATTATTATTAAAATCCAAATATTACTAAAATAAATTTATGTACATACACTACAACATACCCAAAATTCTATACTAATAAAATAGAATAAAACAAAAATTATATAGCCAAAAACTTTTTTCTAGAAAAAAAGTCTAACGTTTCAAGTCATAAACAAACGTAAACTTTTACCATTCCAAAAACAAAACTTTCTACTATTCTAAAAAACAATAAGAGACAATTCGAAAAACTTTTAACAAAAAGGCAAACGTTACAAAAAAATGAAAACAATACTAACATTCAATATATACCTACTTGGTAACCTTTGGGGATAAAATGTCTATAAAGGAGCAGTTTTACAGGGTACAAAATTTGACCAAATTAATTAAAAAAAAAAAAATTGTATATATTTTTAATTTAGTTTTGTGTCAAAATTGGGATGGTCCGTAATTTTTTTAAATGGTTGCCAAACTATTATGGCAGGTTAACACGCGATAACATATTTTATTATAGAACGAAAAGACCTATAATTTGGCGTTTGTTTCATACATACAGCAACAAGAACTTTATTATACAGTGTGACCAGTAAAGTCCGCATCATATGGGATTTTTTTTATTAATAGCTTAATTCGAAATTTCATTTTGGCGTCAAGTTCTGCTTCGATCGAGATGAAAATTAAGCAAAAAAATAGTAGTCACGTGTTTCGAATTATGTCAAAATTTAATTTTTTTCCAAAAAATAATTCAAAAGTGGGGTTATTTCTGAAATATTGAAAAAGTTATAAGAAAAAGATTTTTTAAATGCAGTTTCTAGCCCACATGCAAAATTTCAGCTGCATAAGATAATTTTGATTTTTTACCTATACCGGGTGTCCATGGAAGCCCCTCTAACTTTTTTGTTTTTCAAGATAATGAAATAAAATTCGGGGGATTTGTATACGACATAAAACGGCATTTTTTGACAGGTGACTCAACATTATGGAGCTTCCGGTTTAACCGGAAGTGACATAAACTATAGATTTTTAAATGGGACACCTGGTATATTATTCCTTTCTTTGACTCCATATGACATTCTAAATACAACGATGTGTCACTTGTCACCAAGAAAATATTTTTTTTCCAAATTTATTGTTTTATCTAGAGGGCTATGAATACCTTAAAATCACTTATTTTAGTTCTTTAATCTTGGGAAAAATACAATTTTACTATTTTTGGTCCAATGCTATGTGCTATGTAAAATTTAGTCTTTAAAGTTGTATAACCTATTTTTTTTAAATGGCAACATGGTGGCTCGTCGGGTTAAGAAAAAAGGATTTTATTACGATTATTTTAATACCATGCATACACTATTAGGTTTTAGAAAAGCTGCCATTAAAAACTTTTTCTACTGACGTTTTATAATAACCTCTTTTCGATTGTCATTATGGTTTTTTAATAACCTCCTTTTAAGCGCAGCGTGCTTAAAAAACTTTTAAGCACGTTACCAGGAGCAACGTGCTTAAAAGTAACGCAGGTAATTATTTACAATTAAAACGTAACCACAGACTAGGTATAATTTAATATTTTTTGGCAAGTGTCAATGAAACATAGGTAATAAAATGTTAGTAAAATTACGTTTTTTATTATAAAACCTCAGTAGAAAAAATATTGTATACAATTCGTTACGAAACAATCTCTTTTAGTCACTTTGACGTGTTGTCCAACTTGGCTTTGCCTCGTTGGACAATTTCACGTCGCGTGCCTAAAAGACACTCATTTCGCAACTTATTGTATAAATAGCTATTAAAAAGTTAACTTAGAACTTTCCTAAAATGAAGCATATTTTGAGAATAAATAATTTAGATTTAAATGCATTAAATAGCCTGTGACCAGCAAAACTGATAAAACAAAATCATGCCTTGTATATCACTCCTTGTAAAACTATTATTTTTCATGCTTTTTAAACAACAACCTAATTTACTTTGGCAGAAGCCGTTGGCATTTCAATTTTCTTTAAATAGCTGATTTTATTTTATCAGTTTTGCTGGTCACAGGCTACTTGATGCATTTAAATCTAAATTTATTCTCAAAAGATGCTTCATTTTAGGAAAGTTCTAAGTTAACTTTTTAAAGTTTTTTAATGGCAGCTTTTCTAAAACCTAATGGTGTATGGTAAAATCGTAATAGAATCCTCTTTTTTCTACAGACGTGTGGAAAAACCAATTTTGATTTTCAAAATTGATTTTTCCACACTAGTGCGGAAAAATTTGTCGGCACGATTATGTCAAAAATCTGTGCGGAAAAAATTTTCGGCGCGATTATGTCAAAATCAATAATATATCAATTATTACTTGTAGTTATTACTTTTTCTCAGAATTAGTTACTGTTACATATGTATGTGATTGTTATAGTTAATTAAAAATTATTAAATTTTTTGAAATATGTGTTACTTATTTCCACACGTCTGTAGAAAAACTATTGTACCTAACACGTGCGGAAAATGTTTTCCCTGCACTCGACTGCTTCACCGAACTCCGCTACGCGTCGTTCGGTGAACGGCAGACTCGTGCGGAAAAGTTCATTTTCCGCACTTGTTAGGTAAATAGCTATTTTCTTAACCCGACGAGCCACCATGTTGCCATTTAAAAAAAAATAAGTTATACAACTTTAAAGACTAAATTTTACATAGCACATAGCATTGGACCAAAAATAGTAAAATTGTATTTTTCCCAAGATTAAAGAACTGAAATAAGTGATTTTAAGGTATTCATAGCCCTCTAGATAAAACAATAAATTTGGAAAAAAATATTTTCTTGGTGACAAAAAGTGACAAGTGACACACACGTTGTATTTAGAATGTCATATGGAGTCAAAAAAAGTAAAAATATACCATGTGTCCCATTTAAAAATCGAAAGTTTATGTCACTTCCGGTTAAACCGGAAGTTTCATAATGTTGAGTCACCTGTCAAAAAATGCAGTTTTATGTTGTATACAAATCCCCCAAATTTTATTCCATTTTCTTGACAAACAAAAAAGTTAGAGGGGCGAACCACCTTCCGTGGACACCCGGTATTTTGTAAATTGCACCACTTTTGCAAAATAAGACTCAACGCAACCCACATAAAACTTCTTAGTTTTGACAATGCTTTATTTCAGATACATTTTCTTTAAAGTAGCGCCATATTAAATGTGTGTTTTTCTACAAAATCAAAATTGGGCTAACAAAATTTGGTCGCATGTGATGCAAAGTTTATTTGTTTTTGACCCTGTATAAGGTAACTTCATAAAATAAGTATTTTTGAAAACGTAGTTTGTTTCTGAAAGTAATACACGTTAACGTTAAGGTGGAATTATTAATGTTATTCAATTTATTGCCAACCTATAACCTATTTCGCCTTGTTTTTCTTAGTTTATTATTTTATTGACTAAGATTTAAATAAAATCAATATCGTCGGCACATTATTTAAGTAATATCTGATATATTACAAAAATATCCATTTATTTCATTGCTTATTTTGGGAGAATTGTATAGGGAAAGAGCAATGACATAATAATGTTAAAAAAAAATCTTAACCGATATTTTTCGATATACAATTATCCTTAAATAAATTATGAAATTCCTTGATATTTATTTAACATGTTAATTATTACCTATAGAATATGAAGACGATATTGATTTTATTTAAATTTTGTGTAAAAGTTAGAAAAAATAAATAAATCTACGCGAAATAGGCTATAGGTTGGCAAGCATGTTGATGCTCCTACCTTAAGAAAATAGTTTAATTGAAAAAAGTAAATTGTTCTAATAAAAATAAAAATCATATAAAAATTAAACGCATTTAAAATTCCACCTTTTTAATTAATAACAAACTATTCTTCGTATTTGAATATTAAACTAAAAACAATTAAAAAACCTAAAATTACATTTCTGGGTGCCTTCCACTGCGTTCAATACAAACAATTGTTTTTCTTGACACTTCTTTAAGTTTCTGATACTAATGGGCTTTATTTCTAAAATACAGTTTCGAATCACCGTTTCCAAATAACCAACATTACGGAAAGGTTTGTAAACTTTTTGTTTTAGATAACTCCACAAGAAACTCTAGTGGGGTTAGATCCGGAGACCTAGGCGGCCAGTATTGCTCCATATTACGCCCAATTACTTTGCCTCTAAATACGTCCAAGAGGCATTATTTAACCTGTCTCCTGTCTTGCATTATGGCTTGGAGCACCATCACACTGGTACCACAAATTATGCCTTATTTCAATAGGCATATTGTTCAAAGCTTCAAGGATCTGTGTTAAGAAAACGTAGGAATTGTTCAGAGTTTAAATTACCTCTAAAGAAATAATGCCCAACAACTTGATCGTTTAAAACACCGCACCACACATTATTGGTTTTAAAGGAATACTGGTCCCTGCATTCTATTATAAAATTTGGATTTTCTTGAGCCCACCATCTACAATTTTGAGAACCGTATCTGAAATAAAGCATTGTCAAAACTAAGAAGTTTTTTATGTAGGTTGCGTTTTATTTTGCAAAAGTGATGCAATTTACAAAATATGGGTAAAAAATCAAAATTATCTTATACAGCTGAAATTTTGCATCTGGGCTAGAAACTGCATTTAAAAAAAAGTTTTCTAGTAACTTTTTTTGATGTTTTCAAAAATAACCCCACTTTTGAATTATTTTTTGGAAAAAATTAAAATTTGACACATAATGCAAATCACGTGAATCATTGAATATCAAACTATATAAGAATGACGGATGTCCGAGAAAAGTTGACAACCCATTTTTTTACGCATTGGAGCTGGTTTGGCCGCCATTGTGGAGCTGATCGTAACTCTAACCTTAAATATGTCGCCTGTCTGTCGTTTTAATGCAGCGCCTCGGCAACAGATGTCTCAAATTCACTGATGTGATGTCGTGGTGTTGCCGCATATCGTATTTTATTGTAATTTTTAAGAATCCAAGCATTTTTAACAGACAATAAAATAGGAGGTTCTCAATTCCAGCCGAATGTATGTTTTTGGTAATAATATGCACGCCGATTACTCCGGGGCAATTGGACCGACTTTCATAATGATTTTACCGTTGCATTAGGTGTTAAATGTTAAACAAATAAAAGTAGATAAAAAGCGACAGCAAGTACGTAATACACTAATACAAACAAACTGAATGTTTCTTAAGTAAGAAAGTAAAACCTACTTATTTTAACCATTTTGAAAAGTAGTAATAATTGCAAATAAAAACCAAGTTATACAAACCGCACATCATTCATATTTTACCCAACATATCGTTGTAGCCTAGGTAGGTATTGAAATTGAATAGTGAGAGTCGTCATTTAGTTCTGTTAGAAATAGAATACATGGCGGTCAATATGTTTTCATGTAATTAACGTTGGGACGTCAAAACGTTGAAAATATTATATGCTACAAAGCAATTAAAAATAGGTACATTTTTAGGTCTAGACGTGGATAGGTGTAGGTACTTATGTGAAATCAAGTTTTACGAAAAGCAATAAAAATAAATTTAAAAAACTCATGCAGCAAGTAAAACAGACAGGCGGCAACAATGTTTTAATTTAGCACTGAAAAGGTTAGTCGCTTTCTTGTTGGTGAACTCATTGTGCCATCTATGAATTTGACGTAGCAGATTTAGGAAATCGGCTCCTATGGCCTTCTTATAGTTTGATATTTAATGCGTGAATACTATTTTTTTGCTTAATTTTCATGTCGATCGAAGCAGAACTTGATGCCAAAGTCAAATTTCGTATAAATCTATTAATAATAAAAAATCCCATATGATGCGTATTTTACTAGTCACACTGTATAAAACTTAAGTAACAAAAACAAAAAACACTACTAAAAACTTCCAAAAGCGGTTTACGGTTTTCAAAATGGCGCCCGTTTTCTCGAATGTATTTGCAGCAATTCTCAAACATCTTCAAACATACCTAGGTATCTACGTGCTGTAGATTATGCGTTGGGCCGAAATAAAAGAAACGACAACCATCCCGAAGCTCCCTCGTTGTGTTCCTTGGAATTAAACGTTAACAGAAACAACCGTTACACATTGATTTATAATCGGTTCGGAATTCCTTTATAGGGAAAAATCTAGAAAACGAAACATTTAAGGGGCTCGAATAAAAAGGTCTAACTACACTAGGCCTAGGCCGTGCATACCTTAAAGCATAGAATGTTGGGCATGCAAATGGCCGAACCACTCCTTACCTCTGGGCTGCGGGCCAGGGGGCTGTCGGTCGCGCCCGTCGAGGCCTCTGTGAACAAAAAAAAAACACGGATGTGTGTATTAGTAGCGTTCCTTTCGAGTTTTTTTTATAATTTATGTGTAAATTAAAAAAAAATATATTGTATGTATAATTAATGTATAAATGTCCACACAGGCTTCTGAGCATGTACCGGCAGCTGTTTTTAGTTATTTTGGAGCTGTTTTAAAAACAACTAAAAACAGATAAAACATTTTAAAAACTGGTGCGCACTTGGCGGTGCATGTGCAGAAACCAGTGTGGAAATTGATATTTTTAAAATTGATGTCAAGATCTAGTAAAACTAGTAATTATAGACCAATAACATTAATATCTCCGATAGCAAAAGTATTCGAAAAAATTTTAAAATTAAGAATTGTAAATTATTTGGAAAAAATACATTTTATTTCTAATAAACAATTTGGGTTTCCAAAAAATAAATCAACACAAAACGCTATTTGCTATCTAACAGAACAAATATATGATGCACTAGATAATAAAAAACCTTGTAATAGTATTTTTCTAGATGTAGCAAAAGCCTTTGATACAGTTAGCCATAATTTACTGTTAGAAATTAAGTATGGTGTTCCTCAAGGAACAATTTTAGGACTATTATTTTTTAATATTTATATTAACGACTTATTTAGTATAAATTGCGATGGACAAATTCATAGTTTTGCAGATGATACTACATTTTTTATACCCATACAAATTGGGACAACTTAAATAATAAAATTAAAAAAGGTTTTCAAATTATAAAAAATTGGTTTGATAACAATTTGTTAACAATTAATTTTAATAAAACAAATTATATTCCTTTTACTATAAACCTAACCTACCACGAAATATGAATAGTATTCAAATAAATGAAGACATTCAAATTTTTAAAGTTAATCAAATAAAATATTTAGGAATAATTTTTGATAGTAAATTAAATTGGAATTTTCACTTAGAATACTTAATTAAAAAATTAAAAAGTTTACTACCGATTTTTAAAAACATTAAAAAATTTTTAAATGTAAGACATATGGAAATATTATATTACGCGTTGGTTAAAACTAATTTAAATTACGGCATTTTAGGTTGGGGAGAAATAAATAGAACTTTAGTTAAAAAATTAGAAATACTACAAAAAAGGTTTCTAAAAATTATAGTCAATAAAATATTCAGAAACAAAACATCTTAATATATTATTTAAAAATAAAAACCTTATACAATTTCAAAACCATAATCATAATACACGTCATAAAAATAAAATAACCATAAAACCTAAAATAAATAAGTCCACAGGACAAAAAAAATTCAAATATTTATGTTTTTATTTAAACGATTATTTACCAACAAAAATATTAAAAAATTGATTTCATTAAAAAAATTTAAAGTCGAAATAAATACATGGATATTAAAAACAGACAATTTGAAAATATTTTTAGAAATGCTTTAATTAATTAACTAATTAATTAATATTGTTCTGAATAATTTATATAAGTAATATTTTTTACTTAAAAATAATAAATTAATAATTTTATTATAGGTAATATATTTCTTCAAGAAGAACTGCGTTTATACTATAAATTAACATTTTTACTTTAAAACTTAATTTTTAATGCATATTTATAATTTTACATACTAAAACAAAAAATAAGATTTGCCCCTAACAAGCCCAGCTTCGGGGGATTGAAGAATAAGTTTATAGAAGACAACATAAACATATTTATTATATTATTAAATTTTAAATAAACTTATTATTATTATTATTATTATTATTATTATATACTGGATATGGCATTTCCAGTTTAAATTTTCGTCCAAAACTAATCCTAGAATATTGAATGTTTTCATTATTAAATGTTAAGGGGTTATTGATAGAATTTATTTTATTTGTATAAACGTAACAGAAAATTTTGTAAAATTTAACGTAAGTTTATTTGATTGAAGCCAAGAAAGAAGTATTTTTAAATCAATATTAAATCAAAATACATTTCTGTGAAATTCTCGCAAAACAAATAATCGTTGTATCATCTGCAAAAAGCTTTAAATCGCCTTTTAACCTTAATTTAGAAACGAAATTAATATAAATTGAAATTATTATTGGACCTTATATTGACCCTTTTGTGGTACTCCACATATTATTTCTATTTCCGAACTTTGTCTTTCCACAATTTGAACAAATTGTTTACGATACCTTAAATAATTTTGAAGTAATTTGTGTGTTTTTCCCCTTATTCCAATATAGTATAATTTTTTTTTATAAAATGTGATGGTTTACGGTGTCAAAAGCCTTACACAGATCTAAGGATAGTACACAGCATTTTTTCTTGCTGTCAACATTTACTTGAATTTCTGCGGGGGAAGTAAAAACGGCATTTTCAAACACACATTCAATCTCACTGGCAGAGAAAAAAAAATTACTATATAGGTTACCTGTCTCAATGTGTCCCTCTCCTTCAGCCTGGTCTTTCTCTCCCTCAGTTTCGTCACTACTGCACTCGCCAGGCAGCTCGTAAGCAAATAGCTCGCAAGCCGTTGATGGATTTATCCTGCTGTCATCTGGCAGAAGTGACTTAACCTAAACAACGACATTATTATGTAAACGTAACGATGATATTTTAGCAAATTGGGATTCAAATTTTGTTGCTAGTATTGTTATTCTAGATCTAGCCAAGGCTTTTGATTTTTTAAATCATGAATTACTACTTATACAATTTAATACCATAAAACCTAAAATAAATAAGTCCAAACAAAAAAATTTCAAATATTTATGTTTTTATTTAAACGATTATTTACCAAGAAAAATTAAAACATTTAAAGTCGAAATAAAAACATGGATATTAAAAACAGACAACTTGAAAATATTTTTAGAAATCCTTTAATTAATTAATTAATATTGTTCTGAATAATTTATATACCTAAGTAATATTTTTTACTTAAAAATAATAAATTAATAATTTTATTATAGGTAATATATTTCTTCAAGAAGAACTTCGTTTATACTATAAATTAACATTTTAACTTTAAAACTTGATTTTTAATACATAATATTTATGATTTATGATTTTACATACTAAAACAAAAAATAAAATTTGCCCGTAACAAGCTCAGCTTCAGGGGATTGAAGAATAAGTTTATAGAAGACAATATAAACATATTTATTATATTATTAAATTTTAAATAAACTTATTATTATTATAAATAGGGATTCTTTGGTTTTATTAATTAATTAAAAAAAAAAGTCATTCTGAATTCCGTTTTTATTATTATCCGTAATTATTAGAACCAGAATGCATTTTTTTGTCATTTGACAAAAAGGGCTCGACTCTTACATGCATGATTTCCGGCAACTTTACATGTTCTTAACATATTACTAAAAAAAAATAATACTTTTTTTCTCTCGACTTACTTGGCAGCATGCAACTTCCGCCAGCAGTAACCTTTTGTCTTCCACTTCACACAGTTCACTTAAATGTTGTTTCAGTTCGCCATATTTAGCTTCGGAATTTAACCTAAGGCCATATTTGATAGGGCATTGACCATTAAGTCTAACAACTAAAATATAAGGAAGTTTATGTTAATAATTATTATTATTCTCAACCAACATAAAAAGTTCATTACAGATAATATAACACCAAATATACAATATATAAAATTACAAATAATAAAAATCATTTAGTAACTATTAATAACTGCATGGAAATTATTTTAAAAAATATATAATAATGTTGGTTAAAGGAAATATAATATTTGATTGTTTTTCTTTAATAATAATAGAGTGGATTAGAATGCAAAGTTTTAATTTGTAAAGCTTTTCTAAATTTAAATATCCGTTTGGTTCATACAAATTTATAGTTGGTTCTAAAAAAGGATTTAATTATTTTGTTTTGTAGTTTTTTTAATAGCTGAATTGTAGTTAAATTCGCTGATCCCCAAATTGCAATCATGTTACCATATACACTGCGCGACATATTTAACGCATAACGAAAAAATTGCCTCAATTTTGTTGTTATATATTTTCCAAATTTGTGGTTCGTTTTTAATGATTTTTTTTTCAAATTGTAGGTTTTTTCCTTAAGCATATCACTGCCTTTGTTGTTTAATTGAAAAAGTAACTTTGGTATTATACCGGGTGTTATAAAACTGTTATGTTTTTTTTACGAAAATTCAAAACACCCTGTGGAATTTACTAGCCATTGCAAGTTATCGGAATTCCAGCCAAATTAAAGTCCCATGTTTCCTTTACATTTTCTTTTTTGATTCATTGGTTTATCTCTGTTTTTTTATGAAATATTCAATTTTTAGTTCAACGTGATTTTCATAAAAAAATGTTTAGTTAAAAAATACTATCTATTAAAAAAAACCGCTTCAAAATCCGTTGCGTAGTTTTAAAGATTTACGCACATAAGGGGACAGACGGGCGACAGCGACTTTGTTTTATACTATGTTAAGAAGTATTTCTGTGTTAACAGCTGCTTGTCAAAACCGTCTCGAGAGATCACCTAAACCTAAAGCATAAGAACGATGTTTTTACTAAAATGTATTAACCTTTTATAGCTTAAATATCTTAATTCAAACTTTTTAAATTTGAATCAATCAACTATCTTAATTTTATCATACTGTAATTTGGGACACCTGGTACATATCTTAGGGTAATTTATTATTTTTCATTTTTAAGAAATAAACTAATAGAGTGCATTGAATAGATAAAAACTGCGTAAATAGTCATTAACGGGCTGATGTCTTCAGTTATGTCCAATACAGCTGTTTTTTAAAAAATAGGATAATTTTTGCCCCAGGGTGTGTAATAAAAAAATACCAAAATTGTCCCGAGATATTAACTTACGATATAAAACGACGTTAAAATATAGTACGAAAAAACACTACTAACAAAATGTGACTTAATTGAATTTTTAAATTTTTTGCACGGCTTTCTTTTCCACCCTGTATAATATTAAAGTACATTGGTTACGTCATATGCGTACCAAACTATTAATCTGCAGGAAACGATCTTTCAAACTTAAAATTCGTGATGTCTTTTCCGAACTACAGACCTGTAATAAAGGCGTTAAAAAAACAATTTGTCGTACAGTTGAGTTAAGAAAGAAGTAGGACACGGGGATGGGAAGCGGATAAAACTTTGGATAAGAAAAAGCCTCCTGAAATACCAAGAAAAACAACGCAAGAACATAACCATGGTCTTGTGCCATACTTGGAGGAAAATCCCTTTCAAATAATGCGAGCTGCTATTCAGCAAACACATTTTCCTGGTTCGAAACCGACAGGCTGTCGTAGGGTAAAAGAATCCCATTTAAAAAATTGTGTTGCCGCCAAAAAAATGAAATTAGGGAAAGAACGAACACAAACCAAATTATTTTTGGCCTTAAATAATATTTTGCGGCCAGACTGGAATAGAGTAGTCTTTACCGACGTCTACGTTCAACGGACATATCAGGGTATACAGGGTGTTTTTTTAAGGTCGACGAGCGGCCATATCTCGGAAACTACTGGGCATAGAAACTCAGGAAAAGAAAAATGATAATTAAAGTGGCCATGAGAAAATTCTGGAAATAATTTTTAAGTTCCGCATTTTGCCGCAAGAGGGCGTAATTGAAAAGTAAATTTTAAAATTTTACATAACTCCGAAAATTTCACATTAAGGTATATGTTTGATAACACCATTTTAAAGCTTGGACAATTATGCATCATTTTGGTCTTATGCTCATTGGCGTACCGACTTTAATAGGAGTGGGGGAAGCTGTTGAAAGTGTAATCATTTAAATCGCTGTAACTTATAAACGACTTATCCGATTTTAGCAAACTAAAGACTGTTTGGAAGAGAAATGTATGCACTTTCACCAATCTTATTTAGTTGTCCATCATAGTTCTAAAAAAAATGCTAGAGGGCGCAATTTGCAATAACAATACATTTTTTGATTGGCATCATAATCGGAAAGTAGATAAAATTTGCAAGAAAAGATGTGAAGACCGCAGTTCGATATCCTTGTTCGTTTCAGAGTTATCGCCAAAATAATAATTATTAATACAAATAGCGCCCTCTAGCAATTTTATTAGAAACTATCGTATACCATTAGATACGAGAATTGAAGGTTCTTCCAAACAAGCTTAAATTTGGTAAAATCGGATAAGTCGTTTAGAAGTTACAGCGTTTTTAATGTTTACACTTTTACTTGATACGAGTGGGAGAAGCTATTGAAAGTGTAAACATTAAAATCGCTGTAACTTCTAAACGACTTATCCGATTTTACTAAATTTAAGCTTGTTTGGAAGTACCTTCAATTGTCGTATCCAATGGTACACAATAGTTTCTAATAAAATTGCTAGAGGGCGCTATTTGTATTCATAATTATTATTTTGGCGATAACTCTGAAACGAACAAGGATATCGAACTGCGGTCTTTACATCTTTTCTTGCCAATTTCATCTACTTTCCGATTATGATGCCATAGGTATACCGTATGATTTATTTTTTCGGAGTAAAATCAAAAAATGTATTGCTATTGCAAATTGCGCCCTCTAGCATTTTTTTTGAGAACTATTATGGACAACTAAATACGATTGGTCAAAGTGCATACATTTCTCTTCCAAACGGTCTTTAGTTTGCTAAAATCGGATAAGTCGTTTATAAGTTACAGCGATTTAAATTATTACACTTTCAACAGCTTCCCCCACTCTTATTAAAGTCGGTACGCCAATGAGCGTAAGACCAAAATGATGCATAATTGTCCAAGCTTTAAAATGGTGTTATCAAACATATACCTTAATGTGGAATTTTCGGAGTTATGTAAAATTTTAAAATTTACTTTTCAATTACGCCCTCTTGCGGCAAAATGCGGAACTTACAAATTACTTCCAGAATTTTCTCATGGCCACTTTAATTATCATTTTTCTTTTCCTGAGTTTCTATGCCCAGTAGTTTCCGAGATATGGCCGCTCGCCGACCTTAAAAAAACACCCTGTACAGACCTCGCAATACAAGATACTGAAAATTTTATCAGTAATTCCGAAAGACCAGGGAGATTTTCGGTGAATGTATGGGCATGGGCGAGTTATCACGGACTTGGAGTGTGTCGGATTGTAAATGAAAAGTTTAATGTAGTCACTTACAAGAACATTTTAGAATATATTATGATGCCTAGTATATCGCAACATTTCCCTGATCAGAGCTTTATTTTCCAACACAACTGCCCGGTTCACAGCGCGGGTATGGTCCAAGATTGGTTCCAGAAAAATAACGTAGAAACTTTTCCGTGACCTTCAAAATGGGGTCTAATGACACGAAAAATATATAAAACAAATTTCAGACCAGCTAACAGAAATGAAATTGTTTCATTTATTGAAGAAACGTGGAACGAGTTAAGTGATGATCTTGCTTTTGTGAGAGGTCTATACTTATCGCTACCCAATAGACTGAATGAGCTTTTACAAAAAAATAGAGCGATTACTAAATATTAAATAGGTGTAATTTTCTTTTTTTAATTAATTATTGTGTACAATAAAATATTTGAATTAAGTTATATTTGTTATTTTTTTAATGAAGCAAAAAAAAATGGTAATAAAAATTATAAATATGACACGTTTAAGTCTAGCCCAATTAATAAAAAGTTTAGTCTGTTATAATTTGAACACAGTCAATAGCTTGTCCTACTTTTTTATGAAGTTTCGGGGGATTATGGGTAGGTTTACAACACACAATCGATGTCCTACTTCTTTCTGAACTCAACAGTACTTTGTGATGAGCGGTTTTTTACCGTCAACCTTTAAAACTAAAAGAAATATTTGCTCATACTATTATGTGCAGATTAGAAAAATAAACCTTACCTAATACTTCACAAAGCGTGTAGCTTTCCATTGGCAATGGTAAGCTAAGGTGATTGAATGGATCAAACTTCACAGAATCATGGCCACAAGTTTTACACGTTACCTGCAAAAACAAGTCTTAAACATCTGCGTAGTGAAAAAAAAACTATTTTTTCATTCATAAAACATTTCTTATTATGAAAACCTGAACGTATGATTGAACCTCTCTTGACCGCTTACCTTACTTTTTAACTGCCCGTGAAACAAATCGGTAATAATCGAATGTTCTCTTTTCAGATGATACTGCCAAGCTTCCTCCGCCACAACTTCGTCCGGCCTACCGTCGCTATCCTTTTCTTGTATATATTGTTTTTTTGGTACCCTGTTTAGATCTTCGTGAAGTGCGTCCAGTAACCAAGCTAAGAGCTCCTAAAAATATACGATTGTGACGTTATCGAACCTTTTAGAAATACCAAAAAGACGCCAGGGACACAAAATTGTGCGCAACAAGCGACCTTTAATGTTGTTATACTATAAGTCCAATATTTCTGTCAGTGAGTCATCGCTTTCATACAGCGTTATGATTAGGGAATCCAATCCCGCAAATGCTGGATCCCGTGGGATTGACATTGCGGCCTTAAACGTGCGGGATTCGATGTGGGTGCTGTATGTTAATAAAAAGTTGTTTTATACAATTAAAAACAGAGTAGAGTAGCAGGAAAATATTTATTGCATATAGGCACAATACAATAGTTTAACGGTTACATATTACATTGATTTTGGGAGTATTTTTGGAGAAAAGATAACATGTTTAATGTTTCATCTTTTAGATTTGATCCTATTTTATTGCACATGTATCCTGCGGCTGAAAACGCACGTTCAGCTTCGACACTTGTCGACGGAATAGATTTTACAGTTATATGCAGCTTGCAAGTACATTCCTCGGTTCCCTCCGCATTCAAAAAGTGTCATCTCATGTTTTAGTAACTGATCAAGTGATGCTCGGTCGGACACAGAAACATTTGTGGCCCTCCGATTCGAATAGTTGGCGCATATCGATCGATGTGATAAACTTTCCAAAGGGTATACCATCCTTAGCTACCATTCGAGACACTTTCCTCCAGCGAAACTTTTTTCTCAGATGAAAAAAATCTGTAATTTTCATTTTCTTAGGTAGTACAGAAGAACCACTAACATCTAAGCGTTTAGCAATAGAACTAAACGAACTACTCGAGCTGCTGGTACTAGCTTTCATTTCCTGTGTTATTTTATCAATATCAACACTACCGCTGCTATTCTGAACTTTCAAATTAATATTATGTTTTTTTTGTAAGTGGGTGTGAAGAACTTTGGTGGAACGAGCAGAGATTTTGATAATGCTAGGGCATAACTTACATTTAGCTGTAAGACCATCTTCAGACTTTAAAAAATACAATTTTTCCAGGGCGGTGGATATGTAGACGGGGGTCAATAGGGTGGTCATCCAGATCGCCCGATCTTAACCCTCTGGAGTTTTTGTGTGGCTACGTCAAAAATTTAGTTTACAAATCTAAACCCAACTTCAAAGAGGATATAGATCGGATAGCTAAACAACTTGCACAAAGCAGATGGACAGGGCTGGCAACTTGTAGCATCTCCAGGCAATTGTGGCCTCTACTTGACGACAGGAAAACCGCAGTGCTATTACAACACAGTCGGAAGGACCTAAGAAACATCACTGCCTGAACATTGCCTGTTCGGTAGACACGCTGAACGTATGCAAATACCAACTAACGACTTCTGTAGAAGTTGTAGAGTTGAAGAAGAGGAGGAAAATATTCAGTAGTTCTGTGTGAATGCCCCGAACCATTATTTAATGATTTGGAGGAAGTGAGCAGCCTGCAACTGGGCGACTCACCAAGTTTATTAACAGTAGTGGCTAGTTGGAATGAACTGTCATATTCTTCTACGATCCACGTTGCGTTAACTATCAGAAAGCTGACGCGGATAGGTTCCGCGGAACACGTGTGGTACCACAACGGTCCTTACAGGACGACTGTTTGGTCAATGTCAGGGGGTCTGCCACTCTAACCTAACCTAACCCCAACTTAATAGATACGCTTAAGGAGTCCATTCGAAGAGTAATACGAGAAATTTCGTGTTTAGAATTGATTGTAGAATGTAAAAATATATAAAATGTTTCATTAAAAAAAAAACTCAAGTTGATACACGTAGCATTCTTATGATCCACCCTGTATAAAAATATCATTTTTGTGGACAGTATTCTATATAAAAGATATCATAACCCTGTATAGACAGCATCGGGTCCTGCGATCTTAGGAGAAATAGTTCCGGTGAACTGTATATCTGAAATTCCAAGAACCAAATGTTTTGCGTTCCTGATGCAAGACAACGTCGTGCTTTCAGCCGGCCCACTATAAAATAGAGCGGCAAAGTTTATTAATTATCATTGAGGTAAGGTGCGAATTGCGAATAGGGAACTTTCCAATTTTTTTTTTCAATAATATGATTTAGTTAGGCCTAAAAAAAATATTCCCCAATTATTACTCCTTACAAATTAGTAATAACTTGGTAAAAATTCTTTAAAGTTTCGCGCGTGTCAAAAGCATTTCAAACGGCCTTTTAAGCGCGCCAAGCCCGATGACGTCAGGAAGTATGGCTTTTCCGTCATCCGTCATCCTGACCGGTGGCCGAGCTACCGAGTTTGCATTTGGATTGCCGTATGTTATTGTTATTGTATTGTTGTTTTAAGGTGGAATTCTCAACGTCGTTCAATTTATTGCCAACCTATAACCTATTTCGTGGATGTCACACACGAATTATACTTCTTGACGTCACGACCCGTTTTTACCCGCTTGGGATAATTTGAATTTTGGGGCATTTTTAAATCTTACTAGCGGTCTTTTGGGACGAAATATGTTGTTTTTTTTTGCTGCCATATGTTTTATGACAATATATACTTATGATTTATAGAATTTTTTCCCCATTTAAAATTTTTGTCAAGTTCCCTATACAATTATACGATGTATTGTGCCGCCTGATCGTTACTGTTTCACTAGTTCTAGTACTAGATAAATCACTAACAGACATTTTGGACGCAGAGCTTAGTTTCATTTACCTGGGCATCGTGTTGTCCTCCTCCGCTTAAATGTTGAGCAAACTTTGAAACACAATACCTTAACTTTAGTGGTGCCACACTTCTAGTCGATCCTGCCCACAATTCCCTACAAATTAAAAAATAATAATAATAAAGAATATGAAAACTACCTCTTTGTTAAGACCATTGAATTAAACACCAACAGGTGGGAACTTCAACCTAAGGACCTACGGCTTATTGCGTTTTAAATTAACACACAGGATAAATTAGAGGTAGGCAAAAATAATCGCCTTAGTCTAGTTGCCAGGTTGCTGAGCCTCTCCACAACTACTACTACTGGGTAAGTTTTATTTTTAAGTCAATAGCCCCCCATACACCAACATATAAGTTGGACCGATTTGATCCGTTCGGATTTGGTCTGCGAGCTAGGCTCGGCACGTACCAAAACTCTCGTCATTTTTGGGCAGCCGAATTTGGCTCGCCGACTTAATAACCCAATTAGATTCGCCTGATTAAATCTTCTCGTTAATGGGACAAAACTCCACGTTTTATAACAGTTTTGGCTTGGCTCGCGATCTTTTGGATATCCTGAAAGATTTAACCAGTGGTTTTAGATCGACTCGGATTTATTTGTAGGTACTTGGTGAGATTTAAAAATAAATACCAATCGTAGAAGACTTGAAGAGCTTGTGCCATAGCGTATGTATTTATTGCCAATAACAGAAATCAAAAAAACGGAGCAAGTGGGTAAAAAAATGGATTTCTCGCAGAGATGAACTAAATCATATGTTACTCTTGAAAGAACTTCAACCAAACCAGCCAAATGATTTCCGTAACAGTTTATGAATGGATAATGATACTTTCAGAAATTTGTTAAGTATGGTGGAAGTACATTTGAAAATAAATTCTTTTGACAAGTAACGTGAATCGGCAGACATTATTTGTTGTTATTATTATTTTAAATTAACCTCAAACCAAGTTGGACGACTTGAAACGCATCCCAAATTAACCTAGCGAATCTACTGACGGGTTAAAACCAGCTGATTTCATCCGTGGCAGATATTACAGGATCCGATGAAGCTCGGCTCGCCACATACACGTAAAGTTTTATCGGCGTATTTGGCTCGTGCCATATCAAATTCGTTAAGTTATCCGCTGGTGTATGGGGGGCTATTGGTTTAATAGAAATCCATCTATGAAAGCGTTTTCGATAAATGTAGTTATTTAAACTCTTATAATACAACTACAATTCTTACCTACAAAGCTCAGCGTATCTCTTCGCTACCGCGCCCTTTGTACTGTGAGGATTGTTACAATTTAACTCGCACAACTGGTTGTCCTGCTGAAAATACATAGTCAGTGGGCGGGTGTTGGACACTGCTTGCAACGCTGCGTTCATGAAACACGTATTGCCCAGATTATGTAATCCAGTAGCACCTGTAAAGCAGGATAAACGAAGTTAAATTTTTGTTTAAATCGAATATTCCCCGAAGACGCTTGGAAGTTATTCTGGACGAAAGTTGGTTTGACTTCCAACCGTAGAACTATTTAAGTCGATGTAGAAAACTATATTGTTACAAGGAAAGCAAAAGAACGAACCTTTTTGCTATAGCCGAATTCTTCACACTCAGCACTGACATCTCGAATAAGAACCTATTAAAAATGTATTCCAATGTGTACATCCATCGTTGGGACTAGGGCTGGGCGATGTTGAAATTCCAATATCGAATATCGATATTAAAAAAATATCGATATAGTCGATATATCAATATTTTATTTTTAAAATATCGTTATTCGATATAACATAAAAATATTATATTATAAATACAGTGTCACCAGTAAAGTCCGCATCATGTGGGATTTTTAGCTTTATTCAAAATTTGACTTTGGCATCAAGTTCTGCTTCGATCGAGATGAAAATTAAGCAAAAAAATAGTAGTCACGTGATTCGCATTATCTGTCAAATTTAAATTTTTTCCAAAAAATATATATTTCTGAAAAAATCGAAAAAAGTTAATACAAATTTTTTTTTAAATGCAGTTTCTAGCCCACATGCAAAATTTGATTTTTTACCTACATTTTGTAAATTGCACCACTTTTGCAAAATAAGACTCAACGCAACCTACATAATATTAATAATAATAATAAGTTTATTTAAAATTTAATAATATAATAAATATGTTTATGTTGTCTTCGATAAACTTATTCTTCAATCCCCTGAAGCTGAGCTTGTTACATAAAACTTCTCAGCTTTGACAAGGGTTTATTTCAGATACATTTTTTTAAAAGTAGCGCCATATTAAATGTGTGTTTTTCTACAAAAACGTTATTATGGCATAGCTTAATATTAAATTATAATATAGGGGTTTTAAATTAAATCGTTGAAAATAGATAAACTTTACGTGGTTAAACTAAAATTTATTTTCCACTTAAAAAACACTTTACTTAAGATACTGTGTTCTTTTTTGTCTTAATATTAAGGTGTATTACTTTCAGACACAAACTACGTTTTCAAAAATACTTATTTTATGAAGTTACCTTATACAGGGTCAAAAACAAATAAACTTTGCATCACATGCGACCAAATTTT
The DNA here is from genome assembly GCA_963969555.1 of Polydrusus pterygomalis. Classification (NCBI taxonomy): domain Eukaryota; kingdom Metazoa; phylum Arthropoda; class Insecta; order Coleoptera; family Curculionidae; genus Polydrusus; species Polydrusus pterygomalis. The sequence goes on along the minus strand of OZ018385.1, from coordinate 17,296,461 downwards.
AATAGTCCAATTTTGATTTTGTAGAAAAACACACATTTAATATGGCACTACTTTAAAGAAAATGTATCTGAAATAAAGCATTGTCAAAACTAAGAATGTAGGTTGCGTTGAGTCTTATTTTCCAAAAGTAGTTCAATTTACAAAATATAGGTAAAAAATCAAAATTATCCTGTGCAGCTGTAATGTTGCATGTGGGCTAGAAACTGCATTTAAAAAAACTTTTTCTAATAACTTTTCGATATTTTCAAAAATAACCCCACTTTCGAATTATTTTTGGAAAAAATTAAAATTTGACAGATAATGCGAATCACGGGACTACTATTTTTTTGCTTAATTTTCATCTCGATCGAAGCAGAACTTGATGCCAAAGTCAAATTTTGATTAAAGCTATTAATAAGAAAAAATACCATATGATGCGGACTTTACTGGGGACACTGTATATTAATATTTTCTTATGTAAACTCCGTACCTTCATTTCAAGGGGAGACTCTAATTATGAAAACACGAAGAAAAAAGATTGAATTAAATATTGGTCCTTAAATGTGTTATAAGGACGATATTGAAATTCCAATGGAATATCGATATAGTCGATAATATCGATATATCGAACTTTTGCCAAGCCCTAGTCAGGTCGTCAGACCATCACTTTAGATAGGTTTTCAGTACATCATGTGCAAGCGATTTATTTTAAAAGATAGTTTAAGGTTGAATTCTCAACGTTATTCAATCTATTGCCAACCTATAACCTATCTCGCGTTGATTTTTTGAGTTTATTATTTTGATAATTAACATTTAAAGAAAATCAATATCGTCGGTACATTATTTGGATAGTATCTGATATATTACAAAAATATCAATTTATTTCATTGCTAATTTTGGGAGAATTGTATACTGAAAGAACAATGAGTGACAATGACATAATAATGTTAAAAAAAATCTTACCCTATTTTCTTTGCTATACAATTCTCCTAAAATAAGTTATGAAATTCCTTGATATTTATTAAATATGTCAATTATTACCTATAGAATATCAAGTCGATACTGATTTTCTTTAAATTTTGTATAAAAGCTAGAAAACATAAATAAGTCTACGCGAAATAGGTTATAGGTTGGCAAGCATGTTGATACCCCCAAGCTTAAAACGTTTGGTAAAAAGAAAATACGTGTTTCGAGGAGTTTATTGCCTTTGGAGCTAGTTTTAACTTTGAAACTTCATCTTCTGGGGTTCAGCCCTGCTTCGATAGAAACTAATTATTGGTTTGCTATTATTTTTTTACCATTAAATGAAATAATTAAATAAGGTACCTGGTGGTAGACATATGGTAGGTCTTCTTTCTGCAAGGGCAGTTTCGCTACCCCCGCCTGCAGCCAACTGTCCCAGTTCCTCTGGCCACGTTAAATCTTTATTTCTTACTTCCAATAGTATTTGGTCGGCATCCCTAAAAGAAACCAAAATGCTCTGAAAACTCTGCTAAGTTATACAACTCACTTCCCGACTTCTTTCGACACTCTTACTCACTCCAAACAAATTTAGACAAAATACATTTAAATATCTCGTCGCCAACCAAGGCTGCAAGATAAAAAGGCACAAAACATTTTTTTCTCTTCTTTAAATGTTTATATGGTTATAACGTATTACGCGCGTACCTACTGTTAATGCCCAGTTGTATAGGTTCTGTTTAATTTGAACGCTAAAGATAAGATTAAGCACCACTTTAATGTTAAGATTAATAAAATATATTAGTTTTATAAGTCCCGGTTAAACCAAATAGTCGCTAACTTCATAGTGAATTTAAACTAAAAACTGAACTTAACCTATCATATCATACCGTTTTACAATTTGTTGCCTTGAACATGTAATATAATAATAAAATCACATCATCATATTTTATAATATAAGTATTTTAGGATTTTAAGGTTATATGTTAGAAGTATGTCATTTTTTCCTATTTAAATCCTAAGATTGATTTTCAACGGGTGCTTTTTGGCCTGTTAAATTAACTGTTAGTTAAACCCCAAGTTTGGCGCTAATCGCAACCTATAATTCCAAACCAGCGGTTAATCTGAACATTTTCAGATAACCGCAACCTATAACAATGAAATGCCGATTAATCGGAACCTATACAACTGGGCATAAGGTTTTTTTTATTATTATATGTTGATTTTGGGGTTAAGTCAATCAGGGTGGATAACATAAGTGCTATGCACATCTGGACTTCGCCTTTTCTGATGTTAAGCTGTAACCGTTATTTGCTATAGTTTTGAATTGTAATGTTATTATTTTTACTGCTTGAATCAGAAATAAAGACATCACTATTATTATTAATTAAAACTTTTATAAACTATATACAGGTCGAAAGCTGAAAAATTCAGTAAAGCATATTTTTAAAGTCAATAGGGCATGTGCACAACCTGACAGATGACAGTCGCCCTGAGGAAAAACATATTAATATACCGGTATTATTTACCGGTACTAAGGACGACCTTCAGTCTTTTACCACTTTTTTGAACTCTATACATCCTGCTATAAAATTCACATCGGAAATAGAAGTGGACAACTCTATCCCTTTCTTAGATCTAAAATTAACCAAAAAGAACAATATAATTTCATTTTCTATCTACCAAAAACCAACTAGTACAGATTCTATTATTCCATATCACTCTAATCATCCGGAAAATCAAAAATTTGCTGCTTCCACTCATTATTTTCTAGACTTTTTGCTATCCCTCTTGAAGACAAAGAATTTAAAACTGAACTAAATCTAATCAGACAAATAAGTACTAATAACGGCTACCCTCTAAACCTTATCAACAAAATATATTATAAACATTTAAACAAATCCCTAAACAAAAATCTCCTCTATAAAGACACAACCCCAAAAAAATATTTCTCATTACCATTCTGGGGTCCAATTTCATACAAACTTAAGAAAATCTTCAACTCTTTTAATATTGACATTGCGTTCAAAACAGAACATTCTCTAAAGAAGTTTCTGGGTAATTCGAAAGACCGTGTTCCTATCTCTGATAGGTCGGGGGTATACAGCATATCCTGTTCTACGGAGGGATGCTCAGCTGTTTATATCGGTCAGACAGGTCGTAGGTTCTCTACTAGGGTCAAGGAACACTGCAGGGAATTAGAAAAGGCCTACAATCAGAATCTCTCACCCTCTAAAATTAAATCTAATTTTTCCAGACACATCTACTCGAGTAAACACAACTTTGTACCAGATTCTCACACCAAATATCTACATCTTTGCAATACGGGTAATAAACTGGACCTTCTCGAGATCCTCGAAATTAACAAAACCCTAAATAACCTAAATGTAATCTGTCTTAATGACCAAATTCAACATAGTTCTACAAGTTTCTTTTAATTCCCTCAATTTTTCACAACTTGACTGACTCTTCTCTAATTCTATTTACCCTGTTTCGGCCTTTTATTCTTCATTCTAACTTATTTTAATTATTTTTCAGCGATTAATCTGTTTTGGGGCCATCCATGACTAATTACCTTTCAGCGCTTCTTCTAACCTAACATTTTTACATTAGTTGCTTATTATTTGACCAGTTGTCTTGGCTGAGCTAACTTAAAGACATTTCTTGACTAGATTGCAAATAAAACAACCATTGACAAGTTGACAGTGTTGACACATAAATCAGCCAAAACGAATGATCTCAGTCACAAATCCGGTAACCTTAGCGTAGGTAAGGGGGGAGGAAATTTGACTGAGATAATCTGACTTACTTGGTCAAATAAAACGGCAAGGTAGTCAGTTTAGGTCAGCTCAGCCAAGACAAGTGGTCAAATAATAAGCAACTAATTTTCTTGTAGAGTTGTGTAGTTCGCGAACGAACTAGTTCAAAAGATCGAATCTGACAACTGAACTAAAAGATTCAATCAGTAATTACTGAGAGATTGAAACAAGGCGAACTAAAGTCTAAACGGAATGAACTACGCAAGCGAGAGCGAGACGACCGAGATTATAGGTTTTGTCACCTGACCGACCGATGCATGCCGCGATGATTTCGGACTATTTCGGTATGGAAATGAATAAAAAATATTGTCGGTGTCTACTGTATTTTTTGTTAATTTAATATATAATTTAAATTTTAAAATATTTCTTTTACTTCACTATGCCAGTATAAATCAGTGAACTAAATGAACTAAACGAACTAGTCTTTTGAACTATTCACTTTATTGAACGAGAACGAAAGATTGAAATCGGCAAAATGAACTAAACTTCCCAGCACTATTTTCTTGTCTTGTTCTTATTAGCTCTGTTCCTTGTGAGCGGTCTACCAGCACATTGGGGTGATCGTGGTGTTGTCTGGTTTGTACCGTGTCACGACCACTGATTTTTACATTATTAATACTATTTTACCAACATAACAAACTGTCTATTTCTTACTACTTTTCACTCATGGGTGGCTCTGAGATAGTTTTTTTCTGTTTTATCGAAGTGCTGAGTTACATCTTTCAATTATTATATTAACCTACCAATGGGGGTCGCTATAAACTAATTTTTAGGACACATATTCTTTAACCCTTTGAACAACACCTTTTTAAATTTATTAAAACCTTTTCAATTATGTAAATATTGTTTCTGACTATTTTAGTATTTATTGTGAACCTTAATTGAGCTTTCCCTCGATACATTTTTATTAATTCAGGTGGAATTTATTAGCATGCTGAAAAACTTTAATTTAACCGCTGAAACACATATCACTTGTTCCCCCCCTTTCAATGTCAAGTTCAAGTTCATTTCCTGTTTGGGTTAGACACGTGCTGGTCGCAGCAAACTTCTTTTTAAGATGTTCATGAAAAACGAATAAAAAATTTCTAAACAGTTTTTTAAAAAATTATCAAAAATTTTCTCTGAAAATGTCGTAAACTTTTTTATTTCGATTCTAAATCATATGTGTCAGTTTTGACTCCTGCTGGGGTAACTGGGCCGTAACAAGCTTGGTGCCCCAACAGCATTTTACTTCAAGCTAAATGCTAAGCTAATCTAACTTATTTTATTCCATTTCATTCATTACATCCATTTTTTCTTGATCTTTTACAGAAAGCATCTACACTACTTTAATATAAAAAACACATTTTTTCTTTCTCTCCACCTCATATCTAACATCTTTCACACCTCTTCGATATAGCTGAATCAAACTAAAATGTTTTTTTCACACAAACTTGAACTGTTTTCTACAAAGTCCTTTATCTGATATGTCCTGTTTTTCTCTTCATTTCCCGCCCACAGTGGCTTTTTACTGGTCCCTGACCTTTCAGCGTGCTGATATATTTTCCGCCTTTTGACTGCAAAAGTTTTTCACTCCCCATGCGTGCCTTTGAAAGCTCCATTATGGATTAGTTCCACCTTTAATTTTATTATATTTTCTCTTTTGCTAACAACATCAGCTGTTAATTATTTTTGCTTCAATTTCCTGATGATGAGTGTTTCTACAATCGAAACATGTCGATTCTAGCCTAGCTACTGAATTAAAATTGTGGAGAAAGACTTTATTCTTTTCTTTTCCCCATATATTAAGGTTAGTTTTATGACGTTGACATCGGTATATTTTCAGGTTAGTTTGTTTGTCAAATCATGACAAGACGTTATTCAACTCGCATTTTGGTTAGATTCTCATCTTGATCCGTCAAAGTGCCTTTGCGAAGAGGCTAGTATATGCTGTCACTTCTTTAAAATTAATAAGGCTAGGTATCGTTTTTTTTTATTAGAGCCAGTTTGGCTAAATAGCGTTCTTGAACTTCTTTTGGAAGGGTATTATAGTAGTTGCTTTTGTCCATGTTGTAGGTTAAAATACTTTGTACAACCTTATAAGTAATGTAGTAAATGTAGCAACTTAAAACCAAAGCGAATATTCTTTATAAAACAAAATCCAAAAATATGATACTGGCTACAATAATTATACTTATTATTCGCACAGAAAAACTACCAAAAAACACTAAAGAACATCCAAACATCAAAAATACCTGTAAACTAACGGTAAAAACAGGTTTTGCTTTTCCTCAGGGCGTCTGTCAAATTTGACTAATGACGTCACGTGCACATGCCCTATATACAACCTATTGTTATTAACCTAAATGACGATTCTGACAGTGAAACAGAATTAGGTTTAGATTAAGCAAATTTATTAATTACTAGCTATACCCTACGCGCGTTGCTACGCTACTTACTAAAATAAATTTGAAGGAAAGACATTACACAAATATCCGGCATCCCAACATCCCGGCACCCGTTGCGCCACTTTTTTTTTATGCCGAAACCTTCCTCGGCCTGCACACAACAAGTCACCTAATTTTCATCGTAATCGGATAAATGGTATAGGAACGCATACAGGACATACAGACAGACAAACATTCATTTTTATATATATAAGGGGTTTTCCAATTAGAACGATATGATTTTGAAACGATATGGTAACCATGGTAATAAAGTTATACCTGTCACCAGTTGTCAGTTATTGTCAGTAAACTATAACAATTTATTATGGCTAAATACGCGCTTCAAGAACGTTTGGTTATTATCCAAAAATTTAACGAAAATAGACGATCTTTTGTGAATACTTATCGCGCACTTCGCGAAAACTTTGGTGTAAATAATCGTCCTTCTTTGCTTGCCATTCGTCGCATCGTTGAGAAATTTGAAAATAATTTTACTCTTCACGATGTAAAAACACCAAGAAGACATCGAAACGCAAGAACTGTTGAGAATATTGCTGCTGTAAGAGCTAGTGTTGCAGTGGATCCAAATTTATCAATTCCTCGTCGTGCTCAAGAGTTAAGGATTAAAAAAACGACAACTTGGCGTATTTTGAAAGAAGACTTGAATTTACACCCGTATAAGATTGTTTTGACCCAAGAACCAAAGCCACTGGACCATCGTCGTCGCAGAGAATTTTCTGCTTGGAGTTTAGAACAACCTGAAAGGGATCCTAATTTTGCCAAAAAAATTATCTTTTCAGATGAAGCTCATTTTTGGTTAAGTGGATACGTTAACAAGCAAAATTGCCGTTTTTGGTGTGAAAACAATCCACAACAGATTCATGAGAAGCCTTTGTATCCGCTTAAGGTAACTGTACGGTGTGGTTTATGGTATGGTGGCATCATCGGACCATTTTTTTCCAAAAGGAGGCAGGAGACGCAGTTACAGTGAATGGTGAACGATATCGATAGATGTTAAAAAAATTTTGTGGCCAAATTTAGATGCACTTGATTTGGAGGATATGTGGTTCCAGCAAGACGGTGCCACATGTCACACTGCTCATGAAACTATCGATATACGGCAAGAAAAGTTTGACGAAAGGATAATTTCAAGGAATGCTACTGTTCAGTGGCCTCCAAGAAGCTGTGATTTAACTCCTTTAGATTACTTCTTGTGGGGCTATTTAAAATCTAAGGTTTATGAAAACAGACCACAAACACTTGATGCATTAAGGTTGAACATTGAACCCTGCATTTGTCAGATCACGCCCGATTTATTGCATGGTCATCGAAAATTGGGTTCGTCGAATTCGCTCGTGTACACGAAGTCGCGGAGGACATTTAAACGATGTGTTATTCAAAACATAAATGTTATCGACTATACTTTAAGATAATATAAAACGTTTTGTTGTATCTGAAGTTATTTTAATTTTATTTCATTTTGAAATTATATCGTTCTTATTGAAAAACCCTTTATATAGATGTATTAGTTCATTTGTTAGTGTTGTAAAATTAGTTAGGACACATTATTAGTAAGTATATTTCTAAGACTGCGAATTAAAATTAGAGTTAAATTTTTTTAAATCCGTCACTGATTTCTTCTTCTAAAATACCTTTTAGCCTGTTGCAAATAATAAATTTTCGCTAGAAATGTGAATTTTGTTAATTAATGTAAAAAAGGCAAGACGATATACTTTAACATTAATCGTTTCGGGGCGGGAACAACAAATAATTAGTGATGGGATCACTCGAGTGAAAAATAACCGATCACTCGATTTTTTCAATCACTTGAATTATTCGATTATCTTCGGAAATAACTCGAGTGACGAAATGAGTGACGAACATATGGTTTTTATTTTTCAACGCGTCTCCAAAGTTGCTGCCTGCCTGTCAATCACTCACTGCGGCCAGAGCCATCTCGTAGCGAGCGGCTACATCGAGTGGTTTTCGGTTATTATTGGCGATATTATTCATATCAAATACTGCATTACGGGTTGCCTGCGTAAGATAATAAATATGATTTATTTAGATTTAAATACTGCATTACGGGTTGCCTGCGTAGGATAGTAGGATTTATTATAGTGGTGAGTATTCAGTATTCATAAATATCATGAGTTATGCAATATCGTGACATCTCAAGGTCAAGTAGTCAAGTGGTTAGTTAAATTAAATTGTAAGTTGTAAGATCTGGGAACCATGCCAAAAAATCCACAAATATCTCCGCCACATTTAATAATCCGCAAAAAATCAATCGATTAACAACACCGAGTCAGTTATTCCCAATACAAATGCCGTATATCAACATGAACGATGAACCGCCAATATTAATAATTAATATTAGTATTTGAGTGAAAAAAAATCGATTATCATTCGATTTTTTAAATCACTCGAATACTCGGTAGTCGATTATTAAAATAAGTCGATTTGGTAATTATCTATTATACGCACACCACGCCGATTTTGATGATTTTTTCAGGAAACACGTATTTCGATGCGTAGATTACGAATCCGAAAACGAAAGTTGTCGGAAAAGCTTAGTTTCCGAGATATTTCCTTCTTAAGTTACGATTTTTCATGGTTTGTTTACATTTGGGATTTTTATCGTTTTTCAGCCACCTCTCACTACTTTTTAGGTTACACAGGATATATACTAATTTAAATCGTGGTTAAAAGAAGGAAAATGCGCGTGAAAACGCACATTTTCCTTCTTTTAACCACGATTTTCCACTATGGGAAGCCATCGAAGAAACGTGGTTAGGGTAAGTTTAAGTTTTAGATTCTATGTTGGTAACCTTGAGTAATATTTGGTGCGAAAATATTTATATTTAAATCAATCTAGTTGGCGCTCTTTTTTCAATTTTTTTCGTTTTTAAAAGTGCTTTCCACTACTTTTCAGTCTTCGTCTTGTTATTTAGGTTAAATTAAGGAACTTTTGAAAACGTGAGTATATAATTAATTAGAAACAATGGATTTAACAAGCTTACAATCTAAAAACGTGCCGGTTCTTGCAATTTTCATGAAGTTGCACTTTGTTTCACACAATACTTGCCGCAGCGGAACTTTAGAGTATATTTGTTTAACTTGCAAATATTTGAGCACTTTCCACAATTAATTTCCGAGCTCCAATAAATAATCAATAACCGGCAAATAAGCATTAGTTAATACTAAAAATTCAGTGAAATTCATTTTTTTGAATAGCGTTCTAATAAAAACCAAACTTAATAATGAAAATAAAGCCGCATTGGTTGGTAGCGTCATTTAAAAACGAAAAAAATTGAAAAAATCGCGCCCACTAGATTAATTTAAATTCAAATAGTTTCGCACCAAATATTACTCACAGTTGCCAACATAAAATCTAAAACTTAAATTTACCCTAACCTCGTTTCTTCGATGGCTTCCCATAGTAGAAAATCGTGGTTAAAAGAAGGAAAATGCGCGTTTTCACGCGTTTTCACGCGCATTTTCCTTCTTTTAACCACGATTTAAATTAGTATATATCCTGTGTAACCTAAAAAGTAGTGAGAGGTGGCCGAAAAACGATAAAAATCCCAAGTAAACACGATGTAAACAAACCCATGAAAAATCGTAACTTAAGAAGGAAATATCTCGGAAACTAAGCTTTTCCGACAACTTTCGTTTTCGGATTCGTAATCTACGCATCGAAATACGTGTTTCCTGAAAAAATCATCAAAATCGGCGTGGTGTGCGTATAATAGATAATTACCGTCGATTTTTCCCAACACTACAAATAATACTATAGAAAATATGTTTTTGAATAAAGGCCTGGAAGCAGTTTGAAACAGTTATTTATTTCTCCGAATAAATGTTTACTTTTATGACGTGCATGTTTTAGGTGTCAAAATATTTGAGGTTGGATTCGCATATAAGAATTATTGTTTATTTAATAAGGTGTATATTTTGTTCCAGTCTTCGATTTTGAGGTGGGTTTACGCGCGGCTTTTCTTAACCTGTTATTTTTCAATAAAGCATTTGTTATTTAAAAAGACCTGATTTGTCCTCGATTTTCAAACCAACATAACACAGAATCGGACAGTGTGTTAAACATTTTCCCGAAAATAAACCATTATTGTAACGTATTAAGCAAATTTTACCCATTGACAATTTACCTTTAGATACCTACAGCTTATCTCCTGCGCAAACAAAAGTTACGTTTTATGGGTGAAAAAATACGTCCGAGCGCATGACTCGCCTGTCCTACTTTATCGACAGAAATCGGTATGCTCAAGATACTCTCCAGAACCGGCTCGGCCGTCATTTTTGTTGTTGTGTTTTGAGGTTTCTCTGTGGATTTCTTGTAGTTTTCTTAGCTATCATGGATTGTGGGTGTTTAATATTTTTACGGATTTCTAGTTTTTGTGTAGTTTAGTGAATTGTGTTTGTGCTTTTATAGTGACTCGGATTGGAATATAAACAATGACTAGTACTAGCAGCAGCCGTTGCATAATTATATTATGCCCAAATAGGGGTAAAATACCTCGTATTTCGAATTTTCGGTAAGTATGGAGTAGTGATGTATTGAGGTTAGGTACGCAATAACACCGTAGATTTGTTATTTTGCTGGTTTTGTTTGTTTTTATATTCGATCTTATAAGACTACTTTAATTTACCTGTTCTTGTTCCCTTCCTTTTCGAACTAAAATATACGACGACGAATCATTTTTAAACAAATTTTAAAAACAAAAGCGTAAAAACAATTTTCTATCCTTAAAATCTGATAGGTTTGCTACTACTAAAAATGCCAGAAATCACTTCCTTTTTTCCCAACTTCATCAAAAATTGAAAAGAAATTCCAATTTTTTGGCAAGAATTTAAATTTTAAAGCCCGGACCTGTCTATTTTCCTATTCGTCAAACGATAATGTTGCAGTGCGCATGGCTAATAGTGTCTAGCTTTGTTTACATGCGCGAGGCCATAAAACTGCCACTTTCGTGATTATTGTTTGCTTATCTAAAGGTAAATTGTCTATGATTTTACCACACCATTCGAAAAAAAAATAAACTATAAAATTACTAACTTTATTCCTAAATCCTGCAGCTGCGCCCTCTCGTCTTCCAGCAAAAACGGCTGCTGGTGATCCCTTAGTAGCCACAATCGGGCATCTTCGTTCTTAATCGCCAGGTGCTCGCACAGGAAGTCGGTGACCTGCTGCACGGACGCCAGACGTGAAAAGGCCGCAACGTGGGCGAGATTGCGGCGAATCGACGTCACCGGGGTGGAGGGAGCAAGGCCTGCTGTCGTCAGGGCGCCGTAACTGAAAAAAGATGAAATAATAGTTACTTGAGGGTCTCCCATAGCCGTCTTAACTTGTTCAAGCCGTGTAACAGAAACATCGACAACACTGCTTTGAAGATCCATGTGTCACGTGACTTTTTGAGGTTATTCATGGTTTAGTATACAGGGTGATTCATTAAGGGTGACTACCGGTCATATCTCGGAAACTACTAAGCATACAAACTTGAGTAAAAAAAATTAGGATTAATGAGAAAATTCTGGAAATTATTTTTAAGTTCCTAATTTCGCCGCAAGGGGGCACAATTAAAATTTTTTTTTTAAATTCTTAATTTTTCCGAAAATTCCCAGATTAAGGTATAACTCTGATTACATCATCGAAAAGCTTAGACAATTCTGCATCATTTTGGTTAAAGGCTCGTTGGCGTACCGACCTTGATAAGAGTGGGGGAAGCTATTGAATGTGTAAACATTAAAATCGCTGTAACTTCTAAACGACTTATCCGATTTTACTAAATTTAAGCTTGTTTGGAAGGGAAAGGTAAGTATTTTCAATTGCCGTATCCAACAGTACACGATAGTGTTTAATAAAATTGCTAGAGGGCGCAATTTGTAATAATAACAGTTTTTTCGATTTTATCCCGAAAATTCAAATCATACGGTATAACTATGACATCATAATCGGAAAGTAGATGAAATTTGCAAGAAAAGATGTAAAGACCGCAGTTCGATATCCTTGTTCGTTTCAGAGTTATCGCCAAAATAATAATTATTAATACAAATAGCGCCCTCTAGCAATTTTATTAGAAACTATCGTGTACCATTGGATACAACAATTGAAGTTACTTACCTTTCTCTTCCAAACAAGCCTAAATTTAGTTAAATCGGATAAGTCGTTTAGAATTTACGGCGATTTTAATGATTGCACTTTCACTTGATAAGAGTGGGAGAAGCTATTGAAAGTGTAAACATTAAAATCGCTGTAACTTCTAAACGGCTTTTCCGATTTGACTAAATTTAAGCTTGCTTGGAAGTACCTTCAGTTCTTGTATCCAATGGTATGCGATAGTTTCTAATAAAATTGCTAGAGGGCGCTATTTGTATTAATAATTATTATTTTGGCGATAACTCTGAAACGAACAAGGATATCGAACTGCGATCTTCACATCTTTTCTTGAAAATTTCATCTACTTTCCGATTATGATGTCATAGTTATACCGTATGATTTGAATTTTCGGAATAAAATTGAAAAAACTGTTATTATTACAAATTGCGCCCTCTAGCAATTTTATTAAACACTATCGTGTACTGTTGGATACGGCAATTGAAGATACTTACCTTTCCCTTCCAAACAAGCTTAAATTTAGTAAAATCGGATAAGTCGTTTAGAAGTTACAGCGATTTTAATATTTACACATTCAATAGCTTCCCCCACTCTTATCAAGGTCGGTACGATAACGAGCCTTAAACCAAAATGATGCAGAATTGTCTAAGCTTTTCGATGATGTAATAAGAGTTATACCTTAATCTGGGAATTTTCGGAGAAATTAAGAATTTAAAAAAAAAAATTTAATTGTGCCCTCTTGCGGCGAAATTAGGAACTTAAACATAATTTCCAGAATTTTCTCATGACCGCTTTATTCATAATTTTTTTTTCTCAAGTTTCTATGCTTAATAGTTTCCGAGATATGGCCGGTGGTCACCCTTAATGAATCACCCTGTATACTTTTCGCACGAAGTAGTTGTAGTTGTCCTATTTAGCTTGAAGGTATATGTGAATCAGTTTTAAAATATCACTAGTAGAGATAGTTCGTAAGTAGGTAGGATACCTCTAGATACCTCGGTACTTAGGTAACTAACTATTTTTTTCTTTTAGTTTGTTTATTTATCAACATACCAAGCCCCTGCTGTATTCCTTGGTGTAACTCTAACTATAAAAGTGTTTTAAAGGCAGGTGAAGAGAGTGTATCAGTTTTTCACTTCCCAAAAGATGAAAATCTGAAAATTCTAGCCATTCCAAGAGCTAATTGGTCGCCCACACAGTATTCTATAGTTTGTGCCTAACATTTTGTCCCCAGTGACATTAGCCGTGAGGATATTTATCTTTTGCCTGATGGAACAAAAAAAAATATCCAACTTAAAGCGAGACTAAATTTAACAGCTGTTCCGTGCTTTTATACCAATCTGCCTGCTTACTTGTCAAAAACTGTCCTCGTTCTTAGAAAAAGTCCAGCGGAGAGAAACGAGGAACAACAAGAGCGTACATCTAAACTTAATCAAGCTTTCGAGCAATCAGATTTTATAAAAAGTTTCGACGATCTCAGTAATTATTCACAAAAAATTAATACTTCTGAATTTTGGGAAGTAAAACTTGTAAGTGACTCAAAAATATATTTTTATAGTTTAGATTTGACCAATGACTGTATAAATATTGTTAATCAGGTTTCAGTGGACATTGATATGAAGGTAAAGGTTTTTTTTAAAAGGTAATGAATTGGCTTACAATGATTTGAAATGGATTTTACCCTTTGAAATGAAACTAAGCAGGTGGTCTCAGCTTGAAAACTTATTGTCTCGGTATAATTTATCCAATGTCAGTGTGATGACATTCCAATCATTCCATACGGCGGTAAACGTCGGTCTCTTTGAGACTGTTTACCGCCGTATGGAATGTCATCACACTGACTTTGGAATAACAATACCAGTTCATACGGTGTGAAAGTAACGAAGTTACCCAGATAGCAGGTGACTTTCTTAAGACAAGCGTAGATTTCTTAAACAAAGCCTTAAGCTTACTAAATTTTGAGACTTTAGAAGACAATAGTCAATCCTGTAATTTAAACGCAGAAGATAATAATTTGTATAATAGAATTTTACTTTTGAGCGATCAAATAAATCTACTCCTAGTGAAACAAACACAGCTTCTCAACGCAATATTACTATTATTTAATAATTAGGTAAGTTGATCTTGTTATCCAAAACTATTTATTACTTTTTGTACATTTTTCAATATCAATATAGTGGCAACAGAGCCAAAAAACACAAAAAATATTATCAGACAGAATAAAAAAAACTCGCCCGTTGCCGCGCGTAATAATAGCTTGTGGATCCGCTACTCCCAGCTGATGCGGCGTTGCCCGATGTCACTTCATGGCTTGAAAGTTAAGAGGGCTGTGGCACGCAATAATAAATATTTTAAAAACTGTTGCCGACGTTCGGCACTCACAAAATATCCCCAGTAAAATTTAATTAGATACGGTATTGGCAGTGGCGGCTTCTCAATAAGTGCACGTGCACCGTCAAATTTAAAGGTCTCTTCTAACCACCAACCAATAAATCCTCTAGATATTTTAACCCGTAATATAGAACTAACAGAAATTTATTTCACTCGATCCGGTCCTTATCTTCACATTGGAAAGGCCTAAAACTCCGTGACGCGTAGCTTTAGCTGCTACCACCGACGCTACGTCCACTGTGACTTCGAATTCTAATTGGAGGAGCCGCTGGCCTGCTAACCCCTTGTTCCCCGCGACAGTTCACATTCTTGCATCGCATATGTGCACTCAAAACGCGTGCACAATTCTGCCGTCCGAAGTTAAAAGGCGGCAAGTGACAATTTTGGTAATTTGAGATTTTTGAATTTATCTCTTAATTAGATAGCCCTCTATCTATAAAACTGTCTTTTTTTTTCAAAAAAAAATTCTTTTTCGGAGAAAAAAAATATTTGTGTAGCCGCAAGTGTAAATTCGTCACTCTTTAAGAGATAAAAAGGCGGCAATACTAAATTTCTAAATTAAAAGGCGGCATAATTGTGAATATCCCCTTTTATTTTAAAAATTGTATAGTTCTATAATATATTTTAGAAATTAAAAGGCGGCAACAAACTTTTCTAAATAAAAAGGCGGCCAATTTTACCTTATCCTATTTATTACTTTGACATTATTTACCAATACGCAATTAATGTTGAAGTTAAAACCGATTTCAAGTTAGAAAAAGGCTGTGATTTAAATTTCTTGAAAGTTAATGCATTCAAAAATGGTCTCTCTACCAGAACCGCATAAAGAAGCAATAGGTATACCAAATGAAAAAAATGCACCTATTTTAAAACATTTGTGCCCTTTCATGAATGAAAACCGGCGTTTATTTTGGGAGAATCTGAAGCCAGCAAAAGTAAACGATCTTAATGAATCGTTCGAATAATACATTGTTTTTTTATAATATCTCTGTATATTTTTTATAATATTTATTGGTCAAAACCGGAATATGTACTAAAAAAACTCGTTTTTTTACGCTCTACATGTATATTTTTAATAATGTTAGTAGGTATTTATTTGCGGTGTATTTTGATTGGCCCCAAGATATTTTATGTCAAAAAAATATTAACTGATTTCCATTACTAATACCAAAAAATCGTCATTTCGGAAACATTAAAAACAATTAATGGATTATGCTGTAAAGTCAATCTATGGGCATAAACGGATAACATTTGTAATTTATAGAATAAGACTCGGAATAAGAGTTCAAAAGTCAAGCAGAATATAAATGGTTGTTTAAGGTTTAAATGCGATATAAACAACTTCTTTAAAAAAAGACAGAAAATTAATTTCTGCACTTAATTTCCCTGACATTTACCTTTTCTAGTTTGAATGATAGCCAAATAACTAATTTTAATGCAAATTCTAATTTTATGCTATGTTATTCTAAAATGTGGTTAACATTTTTTAATTAAGTCATTATTGTTTTATTTCAAGCGCTTTTTTAAAAAAATAATAAATTATTTACAAAATACATTTTTATTTACCTAACAAACACTAAAACGTGCGTGTAAAATATGTACTTGTAAATATACCCCTAAAAAGATTATTGTATATTACTGAACTATAAAAATACTCCAATTTTGTAAATACCATTTATTTGGATAAAAACAATCACATCCTAATCAAAAAATATTAAAAAGAACATTATTTATACTAATTAAAACTTTAAAAGTTTTATAGTGTTGTAAATAGCGGCACGTTAAAGGATTTGAAGTAAAAAGGCGGCATGTGCTTCGATTTATGTTGCTTGCCGCCTTTTATTTTCCATTTTTTACTTTAATTAAATGAATACTTTGAAACAAGAAAGAATTTACCAACAAATTCTTCACCAATTCTTTAAAAAATAGGAATATTTTTTATGGAATACATAAACAATGTTCTTTAAAATATCACTAAGCAAAATTTTTTATTTTGGTTACTTTAAATAGTGATGGACAATATCGAAAAGTTTTTGCCATTTATCTCGAAACTGTGGTTTTGTCACTTGCCGCCTTTTAACTTCGGACGGCAGAATTTACGGTCAGTTGTTAGTTTATTTTGACTTGACAGCGTCAAAATATGACGGCTGGTGTTTGTGTAAACATTATGCAGGAGCCACTCGGCAAATATAAAATATAAAACTAAACTAAAAAATATAAATATTATTTTATTAAACACAAGATTTCCGAAACTCCTGTAAAAAATACATGTCCGTATTTAAAAATACATACCTGATGATGGTACCAGAAAGACGAAACATCAGAATCAATATCTGATAGCATAATATGGGATTTTTTTAAATTTATAGCTTTATTCAAATTTTGACTTTGGCATCAAGTTCTGCTTCAATCGAGATGAAAATTAAGCAAAAAAATAGTAGTCACGTGATTCGCATTATCTGTCAAATTTTAATTTTTTCCAAAAAATAATTCAAAAGTGGGGTTATTTCTAAAAATATCGAAAAAAGTTATAGGAAAAAGTTTTTTTAAGTGCAATTTTTAGCCCACATGCACAATTTCAGCTGCATAAGATATTTTTGATTTTTTACCCATATTTTGGAAATTGCAGCACTTTTGGAAAATAAGACTCAACGCAACCTACATAAAACTTCTTAGTTTTGACAATGCTTTATTTCGGATACATTTTCTACAAAATCTAAATTGGGCTATTAAAATTTGGTCGCATGTGATGCAGTTTATTTTTGTTTTTGACCCTGTATAAGGCAACTTCATAAAATAAGTATTTTTGAAAACCTAGTTTGTGTCTGAAAGTAATACACCTTAATATTAAGACAAAAAATAACAGTGCCATCAGTAAAGTGTTTATTAAGTGGAAAATAAATTTGAATTTAACTTAAGGTAAAGTTTATCTATTTTCAACGATTTTATTTAAAACCCCTTTATTAAAATTTGTTATTAAGCTTTGTCATAAAAAAAGTAAAAATAGTATTTTATTATTTAAGTGCAGTTTCCAAAAAATTAATTACAATGATGCACCAAAATCACGTTTAAAACGACAAAATATGGGCAAAAAATCAAAATTATCTTATGCAGCTGAAATTTTGCATGTGGGCTAGAAACTGCATTTAAAAAACTTTTTTTAATAACTTTTTTTGATATTTTCAGAAATAACCCCACTTTTGAATTATTTTTTGGAAAAAATTAAAATTTGACAGAATGCGAATCACGTGACTACTATTTTTTTGCTGAATTTTCTTCGCGATCCAAGCAGAACTTGATTCTAAAGTCAAATTTTGAATAAAGCTATTAATAAAAAAAAAATCCCATATGATGCGGACTTTACTGCTCACACTCTATATATGAGTACTTTCCTTTATACTTTTACTTTTAATGTGCTTTATTGTTGAACATAAGTAGATACGGCTTGGCGTATATATTACAAAACTACAGTCGCTACCTACTTACCCTCCAACAACACTACCCCAAGAGGAGGCGTTACTAACTGGTTGCTGTACTTGATGCCTTAATATCCTTAAATTCAATGGGTACAATTCCAATTCAACTTCTGACCTTCCTGGAGGTTTAATAACCTGGAATACAAAGCGAAATTGTTAAGTCTCCAAAAAAACATAAAATTTTAAGCTTTACATAATAATAATAAGTTTATTTAAAATTTAATAATATAACAAATATGTTTATGTTGTCTTCGATAAACTTATTCTTCAATCCCCTGAAGCTGAGCTTGTTAGGGGCAAATCTTATTTTTTGTTTTAGTATGTAAAATCATAAATCATAAATATGCATTAAAAATCAAGTTTTAAAGTAAAAATGTTAATTTATAGTATAAACGCAGCTTTTTTGAAGAAATATATTACCTATAATAAAATTATTAATTTATAATTTTTAAGTAAAAAATATTACTTATATAAATTATTCAGAAATAATATTAATTAATTAAAGCATTTCTAAAAATATTTTCAAATTGTCTGTTTTTAATATCCATGTTTTTATTTCGACTTTTTTTTTTAATTAAATCAATTTTTCAATTTTTGTTGGTAAATAATCGTTTAAATAAAACCATAAATATTTGAAATTTTTTTGTCCTATGGACTTATTTATTTTAGGTTTTATGGTTATTTCATTTTTATGACGTGTATTATGATTATGGTTTTTAAATTGTATAAGGTTTTTATTTTTAAATATACATATACAGGGTGATTCAAAAGTACTTTGACAAACTTCGGGAGGTAATTGCTGGCAATATTTTAACACGAAAAGTTCTTATGAACAGTGGTCCTTGGTGACTTCGTTACGGAGATACAGGGTGTTGAAATGTTAAAAGAAATAGTAATAATTTTTAAATAACTCCTTAACGAGTTATTTTTTTTTTATGAAATTTTGTGAATTAAATAAGCATCTAAGGACACTTATTTTGAAAGTACAACACGTTCGTAAATTTAACCAGTGGCGTCGGTACAAAATGTTACTATCATATTTTTTGTGAAAACTATGCTACACCACTGACTTATTTTATTTTAACTTTTTTTTTATAAATCCCCCCTTTATTTAGAACAAAAAAGATCACGTGTGTTTTTTTGATACGAGGGACGGTTTAAGCGTGAATTATTATTTTATTTGAATATACACAAATATTAAAAAATGTGTTTTAAACTGATCAACCACTCAAATATTTATTACCGTATTTTAACGAATACCTACATACATACTTACTAATAAACAAATATGTATATGCCTAAGGAAGGTATCTGAGGATGCCTATTTTCTAAGTATAACACGTTTTCAGTGGCATACATATTTATTTATTAGTATGTTATTTTTTAATATTTTGTATTTTGACAAGGCGGCTTTGGAAATGCTTTTTTTGTCGATAAATTAAAATATATTTAACAGTTAGTTACCATTAAAAATAACAAAACTGAAGAAATAAAACTCAGTGGTAACTAACTGTCAAATATATTTTAATTTATCGACAAAAAAAGCATTTCCAAAGCCGCCTTGTCAAAATACAAAATATTAAAAAATAACATACTAATAAATAAATATGTATGTCACTGAAAACGTGTTATACTTAGAAAATAGGCATCCTCAGATACCTTCCTTAGGCATATACATATTTGTTTATTAGTAAGTATGTATGTAGGTATTCGTTAAAATACGGTAATAAATATTTGAGTGGTTGATCAGTTTAAAACACATTTTTTAATATTTGTGTATATTCAAATAAAATAATAATTCACGCTTAAACCGTCCCTCGTATCAAAAAAACACACGTGATCTTTTTTGTTCTAAATAAAGGGGGGATTTATAAAAAAAAAGTTAAAATAAAATAAGTCAGTGGTGTAGCATAGTTTTCACAAAAAATATGATAGTAACATTTTGTACCGACGCCACTGGTTAAATTTACGAACGTGTTGTACTTTCAAAATAAGTGTCCTTAGATGCTTATTTAATTCACAAAATTTCATAAAAAAAAATAACTCGTTAAGGAGTTATTTAAAAATTATTACTATTTCTTTTAACATTTCAACACCCTGTATCTCCGTAACGAAGTCGCCAAGGACCACTGTTTATAAGAACTTTTCGTGTTAAAATATTGCCAGCAATTACCTCCCGAAGTTTGTCAAAGTACTTTTGAATCACCCTGTATATTAAGATGTTATAAATGTAACGTTGTCTTATGTTCAACTTTTTTTGTTTCTGAATATAATTCTTTTGAACGATAAAGATAATCTTTATTAAATATAATTTTTAGAAACCCTTTTTGTAATATTTCTAATTTTTTAACTAAAGTTCTATTTATTCCTCCCCAACCTAAAATTCCGTAATTTAAATGAGTTTTAACTAACGCGTAATATAATATTTCCATGTGTCTTACATTTAAAAAATATTTAATGTTTTTAAAAATCGGTAGTAAACTTCTAAATTTTTTAATTAAGTATTCTATGTGAAAATTCCAATTTAATTTATTGTCAAAAATAGTTCTTGAATATTTTATTTTATTAACTTTAAAAATTTGAATGTCTTCATTTATTTGAATACTATTCATATTTTGTGGTAGGTTATTTACGTTTAAAGTAAAAGGAATATAATTTGTTTTATTAAAATTACTTGTTAACAAATTGTTATCAAACCAATTTTTTATTATTTTAAAATCTTTTTTAATTTTATTATTGAAGTTATGCCAATTTGTATCGGTATAAAAAATTGTAGTATCATCTGCAAAACTATGAATTTGTCCATCGCAATTTATACTAAATAAGTCGTTAATATAAATATTAAAAAATAATGGCCCTAAAATTGTTCCTTGAGGAACACATTTATATTGTTACCTGTCTTGGTAGCGGCAAAGGCCCCCCATACCACATGGAAAGCGCTTTCCACAGAGAGTCAGGAACAAGTTCAAAGTCTCTGTGTTGCGCTAAAGGAGTATCCCTCTTCAAACGACCACCTGAAAAATAATTTAAAAATTAAAGAAAAATGCGAATGTCTAATTTAAATAAAGGAAGCAATGGAAGCATAGGTGAAAATTGTAATTAAAATAGTAACAGTAACGTTTTAGTCCGGTATTGAGCGACCTTAAGGCCTTAAGTACGTAATTTTTATGACACCTTCGTCGCATTTTCATACCGGTACATTGTAAATGCATGCTGAACATAATTATATATCATATGGTGCATCTTTAAGTCGTCAGCTGAGTACTTAAGCATAATCATCCACAATAAAGCCAGCTGATTACGTTCTTTGTTAGTCAACAACACGTCAGCAAAGTCTCAGCTCGCCCACCGCAAATGCACCAGCTGAAGGTGACATTGCTGACTTGTGATACGGAATAAAGCATAGGAAAAAATATCAGCTATGATATGCTGGACTATTTAATTATGACAACCACTACAAATTAAAATAAATTATTACATGTGTACTACTTACCTTCTCCTGTTAAAGTAGGCACCTTAAATATACTCTCAGCGACCAAGTTACTATTATCTATAGGACCCGGCGGGCATAATCCCCGTTTTGATGCCGTTCCGGAACTACTGGACACTCCTGAACTTGAGGCGATGCTACAACTAAAATGAATTGATGGTTATTTTTTTGAATTCTAATTTACTAGTTTACAGTCAATTTGCGACTGTAATGTAAAGGGCAGCTTTTTGTTAATTTTTGGTCTCTAAATGCGAAAATGATCGTAAAAACTTCTCAACACGTAAGATTTTTGAGTTATGATTTTTTTCAGCAAAAATTAATGAGTACTCCTCAGGGGCAGAGTCTATTGTATCCGGAAAATATGCGGTCGCTTTTCGAACTTCCGATACCCGATATTTCTAGAAAATACCAGAGGAAGGGAACGACTATAAAAGTAGCTGCTCGGTCGTCAAATCGAGAGGTGGGAAAAACGGTTTCACGTCTGGAGCGTTGCAATCGTGAACGCTCCAAAATACCTTTCCAAAACAACATTACTTTGGAGCGACAAAAATTTTACGGCTACGTTACACAGCGAACTGTTGAGATCCAAAACAACCCGTTGCGATTTTATGTAACGGGTGAGCTAACATGATTATAACATTTAAAGGGTCACTCGAATAAGTATAGCGGGAATGAGGGCAGGCAATGAAATGACACAATTGCCCAACGTTTCGTTTTTAATAAAAACTTTTCAAAGGTCAATAAAAAGGTCTTTAAGCCTGTATATTCATAATGCGGAATATAACAACACACTTTCTAGAAACACATTCGATATAGGTATATATCCGAACTATCTATCAGTACTACCTTGACAGTAAAACGTTTTACCCTACCTCGGTAAACCGTATAAAATTATTTGAGTTTGGGGGGTATTTTAGTTTTCGTTTTTAATAAAAGCAGCTTGTCGTTATGGCTGGTTAGTGGTTTCTACTGTGTTTTTTGCCTACCTACTATTTTTTCATGATCTTACCTGTCTCCTCTACTTAACAAGTCTCCCATCGACTCCATACTGTTCGAATTGAAGTCATTGCTATTTGAGGTGTAATCGGTCGTAGTGCTGACTAGGCTCTCGTCGCATACTATACCCTCTTCCACCATCCCTCTGGCTTCCGTGCGACAGTCGCAGTGATCTAGGTTTGTTCTAAAAAGTTACATAAAAAAATTATTAATACCGTTAAACAATTCGAGTTACTTAACTTTCAAAATGTCTTTATTCCAAACTAACTTTTACAGTTCATTACATGGAAAGTGACAATTCTGTATATATACCGTATGTCTCCGTACGTTTGCATCATATGGAAAACTTTTTTATTATTCATTTTACGAAAAAAAGTTATTCCTCATAAAAAGCTCTGCATGGCGTAAAACCTAAAATGCAACTATCAAATATCGAAATTTTTCAGTCATATACGAGGTTTGTCAAAAAATGTGAATTTTTCCCAAGAATGTAAATTTTTCCCAAGAGTAAAGTACCTTTATTTTTGACATTATCAAAAATTGTTATAAAAAAAAGTTGATCAGAACTAAAAACCACGTCTAAATATGCAATTTTACGCATTTATGTTGAAAAATTATTTTATTAATTTATTATTAATCATTTAATTTTTTAATTATTTAATTAATTTAATGCGTGTTATTGCATATTTAGACGTGGTTTTTAGTTCTGATCAACTTTTTTTAATAACAATTTTTGATAATGTCAAAAATAAAGGTACTTTACTCTTGGAAAAAATTTACATTCTTGGGAAAAATTCACATTTCTTGACAAACCTCGTATATGACTGGAAAATTTCGATATTTGATAGTTGCATTTTAGGTTTTAGGCCATGCAGAGCTTTTTATAAGGAATAACTTTTTTTCGTAAAATGAATCATAAAAAAGTTTTCCATATGATGCAAACTTACAGAGACATACTGTATATAAAAACACCATTAAAAAAATAACACGACACTACCAAAAAAAAAATGGAAGTTAATCCAATTTAATTCATTAATAAAATCAATTTAAAAAAAAATAGTATAAATAATTTAATTTAGTAAATATCTCTTTAGTTGTTTTTTAAAAGTTGCCAATTTTTTCATTTTTCTGATATTTTTTGGGAGATTGTTATATTTTATTATTCCGTCGTTTAAAAGCGATTTTTTTCCGAAATTACTTTTTACTGGTATAGTTTGATAATTTATACGTCTGCTGTTATGATCATGTAATGTCTTATTCTCCTGAAGTGTTATGTTTGATTTTTTTTGTTTTTAAATAATAGAGTGAATTAGAATACAAATTTTAAATTTATAAATGTTTTGAACGTGTAAATACCCTTTCGGTCTATATAGATTAATAGTTGGTTCTGAATGTGGTAATTTCTGTATACATTTAAAAGTTTTATTTTGCAATTTTTGTAATGGTTTTACGTTTGATAAACAAGCAGATCCCCATGCAGAAGCTAAGTATTGTAATTTTGAATATATTAATGAAAAATATATATGTTTAAATTATTTGAAAGGAATGAAATATCTAGCTCTGTACAAAACTTATTTGCAATGACCTTAAAGAACGACCTATTCACACGGATTTTTTATAGATATTTCAGCTAGTTATCGTGGGTATGTAACAAGGCACAATAATAATAATAGTTTTGCCTTACCTTGGGGCAGAGGTGTAGTTTAACCATTGCTGCCACCAATCTGACGAAACCAAATACCAAAATTGACCAACGTGGTATCCGCGACGTCCCTCGCGTTCCAACCAGCCCATTACTAAAAAGAAAACATTGTCAAATTTATGTTATTTAAACATTAACGTAACGTTTTATAAATGTTAGATAGTTCGTTCAAGCAGTTTTCGATATATGTAGATAGATAGATAAATATTTATTTGTTTCATAGCATATAAAATGTGTGTATACATATGAGTATATGTGTGTCACAAAACAATAATACAAATATACAGGGTGAGTCGGGAGGAACGGCCAAATTTCAGGAGTGTATTATACACTCTTATCCGATATTCACTTGTTTTCAAGTTATAGCGCAATATCAATTTTTTTTCTATGTTCCACTTTTATCAAAATTTTCACGTAATTAGAGTATGCCATGCTCAAGACTCTAAACTATTTGACATCTATGTTGTCTTGACAATGTGTCTGTGTATTGTGGCAGTATTTAAACGTTTATTTTCAAGTTTGAGTGATTTAAGTGTTACAAAATCCCAAATATACAATTTGAATATGCAAATATGGTGTTTATTTATGGTTTCTGTAATGGAAGTGCTACAGCTGCTGTTGAAGAATATCGTCAACGTTATCCACATCACAGACATCCGACTAGAAACGTGTTTATCAGAATTTTTAACAATTTGTACGAGAATGGTAAGCTTCCCAGTGCCAACATTACATCTGAACGAGCTACTCGACATGGTTTAGGAGAAGTAGAAAATATTCTGGATTTAGTAGAAGAAAATGCAACTCAATTGGGCATTCCACAAAAAAGAGTATTAAACACACTCCACGAGCAAGGCTTATATCCATACCATGTACAGAGAGTACAGCACCTAAAACCGGAAGATTATGCTAAACGTATTGAATTTTGTCGGTAGATAAATAATCATCGTGTTGTATCGCGTATACTTTTTACAGACGAAGCAACATTCACCCGTGACGGTATTAATAATACTCGTAACTCTCATGTATGGTCAATCGAAAATCCCCACGCAACAGTTGAAAGTAATTTTCAACATAAGTTTTCGGTTAACGTGTGGTGTGGTATGCTCGATAGCTATTTAATTGGCCCTTTCATTTTGGAGAATCGCCTCACAGGAGAACATGAGTTACAAGGACTACTAGAGGATGTTCCTGCAAATATCAGAAGGCACATGTATTACCAGCACGATGGAGCTGCACTGCACATTTTGCTCGTCGCGTCACGCAACATTTAGACGAAACATTTCCAGGGCGTTGGATTGGTCGCAGTGGTCCTATTAATTGGCCTCCAAGAACTCCCGATCTCACAGCACTAGATTATTGTTTATGGGGCTGGTTTAAAAATGAAGTGTACAAAGTAAAAGTGGACACACGGGATGCACTAATTCGACGTATTAGAAATATTGCAGCCAATTTTAAAGAAGAAACACATGAAGCAATTCGAAGAGCAAGTAGACGAAGCAGAAAATGTTTAGAATTCAATTTTTGGACATTTATTATGTTGTTGTAACAGTTCAACCTAAGATTATTCGTTATCGTTGTTTTAACAATTTTAATGTTAACAATTTTTTGCGAGATTTGCATGGCTTACCATGGAATAATATTCTCTATGAAAATAATTTAGATAACAAAATTAAAATCCTCAATGACTTGATTCTGCTTTTATGTTATTTAATGTTCACGCTCCTATTAAATAATCGCGTATTACAAAATCCAAAGCGCCTTGGTTAACAGCGAATCTTCAAATTTTTATGAAACAAAGGGATACGGCTCTACAAAAATTTAAAAAAAACAAGGAACAACGCTGATTGGCTTAGATATAAACAGTTAAGAAATTTTACGCTTACAATGGTTAGAAGGGCAAAAAAGAATACTTAGATTCATTATGTTTGGAAAAAAATAGTCGTAAAACTTGGGCCGCATTAAAAAACTTTAATATAACCTCTAATAAGAATGTTTCTATTCCAAAAACTTTATCTGATCCTAATGATATAAACAATTTTTTTGGAACATTTCTTCAAAATGTATCTGATTGTAGCGATAAAATAAATTTTTATAGCAGTAATTTCTACATTGGTATAGTGGATTTCACCTTAGTTTTTAATGCTTTGACGTCTCTCTTGTCAAACATATTAGCCAACATGTGATTTTAAAATCCCTAATTCTATAAACGGCTTTCAGGCACGGGCATTGGCTAGATTAACAAGAGATGGATATATAACTGACCGTATAGTTACATGTACATGACGAAGATGCACACTACACAGTTCAATACGTTCCCCTTCAATGAGCTCAAACTCGTCAAAAGCACAGCATCGCTCGTATATGCCGTTAGTATGTGCATCTTTGTCTTATGCATTTGCTCTCGCATATCTCTTTTCGTACTTCATTAATTCGATTGTCTCGTCGCGTTCTTTAAATATCACAGAGCCGCATTGGGACACACCGCGCACCGCGTGCAGTCTGCTGTTAATTCTTGATCGTTCGTGTTATTGTTTTTGGTATTTTTCAGACAGCATTTTGCTTATATTTTGTGCGTATTAGACTTTTTGGTTTTAAACTGCCGGACTGTGTGTATCTGTGACGTGTTTCTTTTTATGCAAAAGTAAGTAAATAATTATTAATGTCTCGGATGGTGGCGACGACATCGACAGCTTGTCAGATGAAGACCAAAAATAATAGGGAACTTGCAACAAAATTAAATTTGAAAACCACAGTGAACCATTATGCTAAAATAAGTTTTACATACAGTTGTATTGAAGAGTGCTTGAGGTATATGTTCTGCAAACGCATGGACAAAAATATTTTTTTGTAGTATCTACTTACATTATTTTTTCTTTATTTATTAAAAAAAAATACCTAATTGGATAACATTACAAACTTTTGTTGTTTTATTATAAACCAACGAAAAGTTAGACCTATTGTAAACTTTAAACTCTTTAGAACCTAGTCTAAAGAAAAAAATATCTACCCGTGAATAAGAAAATAAAAAAGTAAACAATAAGCTATAAATATAATATATAGATTTTTTCAACTTAACACTGCATGGTCTAAAATCAAATTAAAAAACAAAATAATTCTTTAATAAAAAACGTAGTTAATCATTGATGATACTAGATTCACGACTGCCCCTTGTATATTTTTTATTGTACTAAATTAAGAGTGTGTTTTTACCAAAATAACAGCACTTTATTATATTATGAATAAAAATTAAATGAAATTGTTTTTCCATTCCCCTTCAGTGTTTTTTTTTTTTAATATCTTAAAAATTGCTTAGGTAATTCTCGTTTCCATCCATAATTACAACTAAAAATAAATTGACCCATGTTCACACATCATTTTTAACTCCGGCCCTGGCCAATCCTTAAGTTATGTAAAAAGAAATGTTATAAATGACATGTGTCAGCGGCGGCCATTAAAAACTAAGGTGAAATCCACTATAATAATGTTGCATTTTCTTTTAATTTAGCTGATATATCAGATGTACACAAAATTTTGAACGGAATTCAAACCAACGCCAGGGGAGTTGATGAGATATCACCTTTAATGCTGAAATACTGCAGTCCATTTATCGATAAATATATTACTCATATTATAAATTGTTGCATAGAATAAAGTTACTTTCCGGATATATGGAAAATATCGATTGGAAAGCCACTGTCTAAAGTATCAAACCCCGACAGCTTTAATGACCTTAGAATTATTAGTATTTTACCTGCGCTGTCTAAAATTTATGAAAAACTATTATACAACCAAATGTATAATTATTGTGTTAAAAATAAGATCATCCCCGAGAGTCAGTGCGGTTTTCGAAAGGTTTTAGTACTTCTGTTGCTTTAACTAATGTTATTGATGATATAATTCGAGCATCTAATAAAAAATTAAATAGTGCTTCAATTTTATTAGACTTTTCCAAAGCGTTTGACACCATTAATCACAAACTCCTTGTATCAAAATTAAAGTTTTATGGCTTTCAAAAGGAATCATGTTCAATTATCGAGTCATACCTTTCAAATCGCTACCATAAAATATTTTCTGATGGTAAGTATTCAGACCAGGTTAGCATATTATCTGGCGTGCCACAAGGCTCCATATTAGGACCGTTACTTTTTCTCATCTACACGTCCGATATTCTTAAATCTTTAACGTCTAATCATAATTTAAAATTAAATCCCGCTAAATCATATTTGATGTTATTTGGCAATAAAAATAAGGTTGCTTATCTTAGGGATAATATTACTCTGAAAATAAATGAAATTAGGCTTAAGGTGGTTGATTCTACAAGAAATTTGGGAATCGTTTTAGATAGTGAATTACGGTTTCGAGATCATTTAAAAAAACTGTTTCAGAGATCTTATCTCGCTTTAAAAATTTTATATAATAACAGACATATTCTAAACGTTAAATTAAAAAAGATGCTTTGCGAATCGCTAGTACTTTCAAACTTTAACTATTGCGATTTTGTTTATGGTTATTGTACAGACAATATTGGTAAGTCTCGTATTCAAAAAGTGCAGAACGCTTGCGCAAGGTTTATTTATGGTCTTAGGAAATATGACCATATTTCGCATACATTCTCGAAACTAAATTGGCTAAAGATGGATAACCGTAGGCTTCTGCATTTTAATAGTTTCATATATAAAATCTTAAATGAACCTGACTCTCCCACCACTCTTCGTGAACGCCTAACTCCTCGCTCTAATATTCATAATGTTAACATTCGCTATGGGGATAATTTAACTTTACCTCACCATCAGAGTGCCTTGTTTCAGAGGTCTTTTACTTATAACGCTGTCGTTTCTTATAATTATTTGCCTGGAGAATTAACTACTGTCTCTAATGGTGCACTATTTAAAAAAAGATATAAACAATTTCTTTTGGGAGTACAAAGTAAGTAATTTTGCATTTTAATTTTCTGGGTTCTTTGAAAACTATTTTACGAAAATGTCCATAAAGTGTTTTGTTGTTTAACTTTTATGTGGTCATTGACAGGCAGTCAATAAACGATGTTTCTTTTTAACATAATTTAGTCAAAAGTTTTCTTATTAGCATTTATGTTACTTTGGTATTGTTCTACTTATAATTGATAGTTTTAAATTAGTAGTTGGTGATAATATTTTTTGTTTAAAGTTGCTGTCAAGCGTGGTTCAGTAGAGTAGCTATTGACAGCTAGACTGCGTCATGCTGCAGCAAATAGCATAAAAAATTATAATAATTCTTATTTTTCTTATTGTTTTGTAATTTTCTTTTTCTTCTCTTGGTAAAATAAAGGCATTATTTATTTATTTAATTTATTTAAAGGAATCTCGAAAAAAGCAGTCAAAACAGGGACTTGTATCCTTCAGCTGTAACATACACCTCTTTTAATTATCTCGACGTGTAAGCTTAAGTTCTAAGATTCCTAATAATAACATTTTAACTTGATTTATATACGCGTACTTAAAATACGTGTTAAAACTCAGATGACAAAGTTAAGACTAAACATTAGTAAATTCATTGCAAATATAAATAAATATGTTAATGTTATTGTTTTATTATTAGAAGAAAAAAATACTTACTAACAATAGAGGTCACTATATAAACGATGATAAAACATTATGCATTTTGGTGTGATAAACAACTCAATTATTACCCCCTTAAGTGAACACGCAAAGCTAAAAATAGATGTCTCTTATTCTTTGATGTATACCAAACTTTGGGGGACTAATTTTGTCGACCTCCTTGTCCATGACGCAGCCATTTACAATTAAACTTACCTATTTCATATTCATTATGCCTACAGTGAGGCTTTAGTCCTAAAGATACATGGCACACTTGGAACAGCAGTTCCAACAAGGGGGCTACTAGACTATTGTCTTTCACAGCCCAGACTAGGAAATCTTCTTGGGTTAATCCACCATTACTGTCGAGCTAGAAAAAAAAATTAAAGTCAGTTTATGTGGTTCGTTTTCATTTGTCACAATGACATTGACGACCATCCGGCAAAATCGGTGTCTACATTTCATAAGAATAATTACTACAATCAATGGAAAGTTCAAAATTCTTTATACCGGGTGTCCACGAAAGGTGGCTCGCCCCTCTAACTTTTTTGTTTTTCAAGATAATGAAATAAAATTCGGGGGATTTATATACGACATAAAACTGCATTTTCTAACAGGTGACTCAACATTATGGAACTTCCTGTTTAACCGGAAGTCACATAAACTTTTGATTTTTAAATGGGACACCTGGTATATTTTTACTTTTTTGACTATATATGACATTCTAAATACAACGATGTGTCACTTGTCACTTTTTGCCACCAAGAAAATATTTTTTTTCCAAATTTATTGTTTTATCTAGAGGGCTATGAATACCTTAAAATCACTTATTTCAGTTCTTTAATCTTGGGAAAAATACAATTTTACTATTTTTGTTCCAGTGCTATGTGCTATGTAAAATTTAATCTTTAAAATTGTATAACTCATTTTTTTTTTATTTCAACATAGTGGCTCGTCGGGTTAAGAAAAAAGAGGATTTTATTACGATTAATTTGATACCATACACTATTAGGTTTTAAAAAAGCTGCCATTAAAAAACTTAAAAAAGTTAACTTAGAACTTTCCTAAAATGAAGCATCTTTTGAGAATATAGATTTAAATGCATCAAGTAGCCTGTGACCAGCAAGACTGATAAAACAAAATCATGCATTGAAGAAAATTGAAATGCCAACAGCTTCTGCCAAAGTAAATTAGTTTGTTGTTTAAAAAGCATGGACAATACTAGTTTTACAAGGAGTGAAAAAGTTGATATGTTACTATTGTCAGACTCATTTCGCATTTTCGGAACCAGTTTTGGGTACCTAATAGTGCCGGGTTGGATGACGCCGATTACAATATCTTTGTGCGTGCGTAAAGTCGTGCAGCATCGGTTGAATTCTTTCTACATTCTTCAAACACTGATAACATATTAACTTTTTCACTCCTTGTAAAACTATTATTTTCCATGCTTTTTAAACAACAAACTAATTTACTTTTGCAGAAGCTGTTCGCATTTCAATTTTCTTCAAGGCATGATTTTTTTATCAGTTTTGCTGGTCACAGGCTACTTGATGCATTTAAATCTAAATTTTTTCTCAAAAGATGCTTCATTTTAGGAAAGTTCTAAGTTAACTTTTTAAAGTTTTTTAATGGCAGCTTTTCTAAAACCTAATAGTGTATGGTATCAAAATAATCGTAATAAAATCCTCTTTTTTCTTAACCCGACGAGCCACCATGTTGCCATTTAAAAAAAATGAGTTATACAACTTTAAAGATTAAATTTTACATAGCACATGGCATTGGACCAAAAATAGTAAAATTGTATTTTTCCCAAGATTAAAGAACTGATATGTAAGTGATTTTAAGGTATTCATAGCCCTCTAGATAAAACAATAAATTTGGAAAAAAAATATTTTCTTGGTGACAAAAAGTGACAAGTGACACATCGTTGTATTTAGAATGTCATATGGAGTCAAAAAAAGTAAAAATATACCAGGTGTCCCATTTAAAAATCGAAAGTGTATGTCACTTCCGGTTAAACCGAAAGTTTTATAATATTGAGTCACCTGTCAAAAAATGCAGTTTTATGTCGTATACAAATCCCCCGAATTTTATTTCATTATCTTGAAAAACAAAAAAGGTAAAGGGGCGAGCCACCTTCCGTGGACACCCGGTATATCTTGGAAAAATGGAGTGAAACGTTTTTTTCCTTATGATTCGAATTCTATCAACTTTATGGAAAAACTATAAAATTAACTTTTGGCCGCAAAAAAGAAACAGTTTTTATACAGAGTTTGTCATGTAATAGTGGCCAATACCAACTTTCCTATTTTAAAGGCAACACACTGTATATTATTCAATTTTTTGATTCTTTAGAAAATTTTGGTCATATTTCATGTACAATATCTTATACCTATCTTCAACTGTTTCGGAAATATTAAGTGTATGTAAGTATAACGTAAGTATTTCAGATTTATTGCAAAAATTAACAACACACTCAAAAACTAATAAGTAATACTGTTAATTTCTTGATAATGTAAAAAACATTAATGTGGGAGATGTTAAAAATGCTCGCCGCAAACGTCTTGGCAACATCCTAATCTTAAATAGAAATTTCTTCTAATGATACTGAACATCTCAGGCGTGACCGAGCTAATTGCAAGCGTTATTCGTCTTCTTACGTCAGCTAAGAAGTCTAATGGCGTCAGATCACTGTATCGTGCTGGCCATTCCATCGATCCACGCCTCCCTATCCACCGATTTGGAAATACTCGGTTGAGGAACTGCCGGACATTGATTTGGTAATAGGGCGGTGTTCCATCTTGCTGAAACCATATCCTATTCGCTGGAAGTTGTGGGTTTGCTGGATTCGGATATAAGTTTGTCAAAGTTGGCAAAACATTGTTTTGGAGCAGTGCTAAATAATTATAGCCATTTAAATTGCCATTAATAAAAAATAAACCTATGATATGATCTCCAACTATTCCTGCCCAAACATTCAACTTTTTCAGGATATTGCGCATGTTCTTCTCTAATCCAGTGAGGATTTTCCCTAGACCAATAGCGGCAATTCTGACGATTAGCATTACCGTGAAGTGTAAAGGTGCACTAATCAGAAAACAAAACATGTTCTAATTGGATCAAATTGTTATCTAACATATTGCCATCATTTGTTCACAAAAATACGTTCTCTTATCAAAATCGTATTCCATAAGCTCGTGAGTAGGTATCAGTTTATAAGGATACATTTTATTTTCTTGTAATGTTCGAATAATCGATGAATGGCTAACATCGAACATTGGGGCTGTTGTTCGACTAGAAGTATGTGGGTTTTCCTCAAACTCAAGCATAATATCTAATTTGGTATCATCATTTATTGCATTGGCAGTTACTTTTTATCTGCTTTACATGTCTAAGCTGGCGAAACTGCTTTTCTATTTTACTAATTTTCCCTTGAGTTATAGGAAAATTTGGAAATTTTTCATGAAATAAGCGAGCAACTTCTATTTGCGTCCATATTTTATCTCCATAACCAATCTTCTGTAGAATTGTTATTTCGTGCATTCTGTTTAATCAACCATTTTTCTGATATGCAGTTAACAAAATTCAAACGACTATAACACTGACAATAACTGTCATGCAGACAGACAACAATTTTCTAAGGTCAGGAGTTTTAAACGAAAGTAAACAAAACTATTTATACCTTTTTTTTTAATTTCATATCAGTAAAAAGAAACGCTGAAATGCAATAAATCTGAAAAGCTTAATATTTCCGAAACAGTTGAAGATAGGTATAGGATATTGTACATGAAATAGGTCAATAATTTTTTGAAGAATCCAAAAAATGAAAAATATATAGGGTGTTGCATTTAAAATAAGAAAGTTGGTATTGGCCACTGTTACATGATACACCCTGTATAAAAAGTTTTTATTCAAATTAAATCAAATCAAAATATATGCTTTATTGTTTTGAAGAAAATCATTCTTATCAACAAAGCTAAAAATAAATAGGCTGATACATACTGTATAATACTTTTTCCATGCAACACGTATTATTAACAACAGAGAATTTTCCTCAACCGTCTTCGGTCAGAGAACTTGTTCAATTTGCATGTTACTCTTAGAAAGGACGAAGAAAGAACAGGATCCACGACAATTTTTAGTATTGAAAATACTACTGGTAGCGTATATACGGGTCCATTTCATGAAAAATGAACGACATGCGACATGCTAGAGCTTAGTCGACCAAAAGGACATAAATAACACGGCGGTGAAGTCTAAACATCCGAGCAGCACAGAATCGATGACATCATCTGCTTAGCGTTAATATTGTTTTGTGTTTCGGCATTTATTATTATATTTGTTGATATTAAGATAATATGACCGGGAGAGAAACAGTTAGTAGTTAGTATTGAATCGGCCAGTACTTGTACGGTTTACGTTTTTTATTAGACATATAAAAACTGAATTATTCATTTTAATTATCATCCCTTATTTACAATATGCCAAACGTTGAACCGGCTAGAGTAATTTTTATTCATCAGGAGCTCTGATAAACTGTAGGAATTAAAAAAAAATAAACCAATAAATCAATTAAGAATAATTAGTCAAGATCACATCATATGTAAATCCTGAAATAAATAATTTATTGTGATTAGCGGTAATGAAAGGTCACACTGACAGGTCAGTTAGACATAAGGGTCACTTAAACCGGTGGTCAAAGGTGGATATCCCCGGATCTAAAAAAAATAGCGCGGTGGTCTTGAAATATTACAAAGGAAGTTGGGGGTAAAGAATTAAAAAAAGTGGAAAAAAACTAAACCGTGAATGTCTCTGAAACAAAGCGATATAGCACGGCGGTGTTGGCGTATTACACAGAAAGTCAGGGGTGAAGAT
The DNA here is from genome assembly GCA_963969555.1 of Polydrusus pterygomalis. NCBI lineage: Eukaryota > Metazoa > Arthropoda > Insecta > Coleoptera > Curculionidae > Polydrusus > Polydrusus pterygomalis. The sequence continues at coordinate 17,261,638 of OZ018385.1, read as the reverse complement.
TTCAAAAAAGCAGAAAAAACCTAAAAGTGAATATTTCTGGAACTAAGAACATTAGCGCGGCGATCTTGAAATACTACAAAGAAAGTTGGGGGTAAAGAAATAAAAAATAGTGGAAAAAGCTAAAAAGTGAATATCTCTGAAACAAAGCGAAATAGCGCGGCGGTCTTGACGTATTACAAAGAAAGTCGGGGGCGAAGATTGCAAAAAAGCAGGAAAAACTCAAAAATGCATATCTCTGGAACTAAGAACCATAGCGCGGCGGTCTTGAAATATTACAAAGAAAGTTGGGGGTAAAGAATTGAAGAAATTGGAAAAAAAATAAACAGTGAATGTCGCTGAAACAAAGCGAAATAGCGCGGCGGTCTTGGCGTATTACCAAAAAGTCGGGGGAGAATGGATATTCTTCTTCTTGTGGTGTCCTATCCGTTGCGGACGTTGGCGATTAACATGGCTATTCTAACTTTGTTCGCTGCACTCAGAAAAAGTTCTACTGAAGTGAGTCCGAACCATTTACGCAGGTTATGCAACCATGAATGTCTTCGTCTACCCGGTCCTCTTTTGCTGTCTGTTTTGCCTTGTAAGATGAGTTGCAGGATACGATACTTCTCATGGCGCATTATATGCCCAAGATATTCCATTTTACGTTTTTTAACAGTGAATGAGATTTCTCTCTGTTTACCGACCCTGCTGAGAACCTCCTCGTTGGTGATGTGATCGGTCCACGATATTCGTAAAATGCGACGGTACCCCCACATTTCGAAGGCGTCCAGTTTCTTCACCATTCGGTCTGTCATCGTCCATGATTCTACCCCATATAAAAGAATTGAAAATATGTAGCACTTAGCTAATTTGATTTTTGTCTGCAAGGATATATCCGTGCTAATAAGTAATGATTTCATGTTGTTAAACGCTGTTCTTGCTTTTTTAATTCTTGATCTTATTTCTATAGACTGGTCCCATTGAGAGTTTACTAATGATCCAAGATAGCAATATTTCTCGACTTGCTCTACTAGCTTGGTATTAAGTATCAGCTGTTCTGCTTGTTGTTGTCGTTTCCTGATAACCATCCATTTGGTTTTTGAAACATTGAGCTTTAAACCGTACTGTTCGCTGATGGCTTGAATCTTTCTGAATATGGATGTACCAATCCAAAACATTTCATAGCCGACTTAAGATTTAGACATTTCATGAACAAGGACCAGCAAGTAAATGGCTGTGTATAGCTAAAGAAATAATTTTGTGGCTATTTTTGAAAAGGTGGTTTTGAGCTCTCTTCAATATGTACTAATATACAGATTATCCTATATTTTTTATTTTAACAAAACAGTCAAATTTACACATTTCTAAGTATAATAATTTAATTATTATTTCAAACTAAATCGGAGCATCCATGCCGTCATAATAACGCGTGATAGCGGCATAGCATTGTGTCAACACGTTACATACTCACAGATAGGAGTAATCTGTGCTGTGACATAATGGTTTACTTGTCGCCACTGTATGTGGTAGGTATTTTCAATACGCCTATGATACTTGCGTAAAATGCAAGATCTGTGGATTTTTTTAGAAATGAGCTATTTTTCCACTGTCGCCTCTTCCCCTACTCCTTACCTTTTGATTTAGTGACTCCAACGCCTTACTATGCGAGTCGTCTATCTGAAAATTCGCCTGGTGCTGCTCGTGGAAGAACTGCGGCGCGTAAGTCAGCTTGTTCTCGTTCGCGATGTACTGCAGGGTCTGTTTCATGTTGTCCAACTCTTCGGAGTTGAGGTGGAGGTCTCGGTCCATGTCGAATATTTTGAAACAAACTGGGAAAAAAGATAACGTAAATAGTTTAAACCAGAATTGTCCAGGAGTATTTAGCTGACACTGAATTGGCCAGCTCGAAGCCCCGACCTAAACCCCATTAAGCATGTGTGGGACTATATGAAGAGGCAAGTCCGGGCGGAAGTTAAACCGCCGCAAGCAAACTCTTCCACAATTGAAACAAGCGCTGCATCGAATATGGCAGAATATTGACCACGAATTAATAAGAAATTTAATTTTAAGCATGCCACGACGGTGCGGTGTCAAGAAGTTACTAATGCTCGTGGAGGGAATACCCGATACTAAAAATGTATCGCTGAATTTGTATTTGTATTATTATTTTTGTACTTTTAATTTTAAGCAATTTAATTAAATGATTAGATATTTCCGTAGCACTCTGTATTATAGACTTTATTTGTTGACATGTTTTTTACTCTAAATTTAGCAAAAGCTAAAAGTGATAAAATTACTCATTGATTATTTACGAAACGTTTTTTTGGCAACAGAATTTATTTCGAAGAAATGGTATTTTTTTCTTTGCCTCTAGTGGCTTGGCGAAACTTTTTGGCCAGTTTCTAACGCAGATAGATGTCTAATTGCTTTCGTTTAAAAAATAAATTAAATTCAATTTTTATGTAAGATATGTCAGCCCTAAATTTAAGGAAATATACATGCATCTAGAGTTTATGCGCTACCCCGTACAATAAGACGTGTCAGGACGCAAACTACTCTGCCCTAAACCCTAGAATCTTATATCTATAATTAAAAAAAAAAATTGTGTGTGCTTAAGACCACACGACAGAAGTGAAAACTTCAACAAGGTTAATTCAGTGCCCACAAAAAAAGTGCTAAACGCGCCTAAAGAAGTTTTTGCTTCAAAAATAACATAAACTTGGAATACGGGATAATTTTACTGCATACGAAAAAAGATATTTCCTAAAATTGAACAACCCTTGAATTTTTACATCTTCAACAGAAGTCAGAAATCATAATAAATTAGGTCCACGGAATAAGCAATTACGGTAAAACTAATTACCTTACTTCACCCTACGTAAATATATAATTTAAAAAATGCCAGAACATACCGCAACAAGTGTCGCACACTGTTTCCACGTCGACTGATGCGGCAGCGGAGTCGAATTCGAGCGTTACACAGCCGAACCTGACGCCTGACGCGTGACGGCTCAGTTTAATTCAGTGCCCACAAAAAGTGCTAAACGCGCCTAAAGAAATTTTCACTTCAAAAATTCAAAATTGGTTCATTATTAACGAAATCACAGCTTATTAATTTGAGCGTGCATTTTTGAATATTCGATAATTAATGGGCGTAGTGTATATAGGGTGTGAAAAAATATTTGCTCGTTATTGAGGATATTACTTTTCCTTTTATTGAAAATGATAGGTTCGTTTATTTTGACTTAACGATGTCGACGTAACGACTTTTGTTAACAAGTCGATCTATCTATTCTATTTTTACCAGAATATAACTCAGTAGTTATTATGCCTTGTAGCACTATTAAAGCGCGATCCTCACTATGCGTAACGCCACCATTCCGTCAGTCACCGGATTTTTTTTTACATTGCAAGCAATGGACGACGACGGAAAGTGGCACGTGACGGACAGTGTGATTACGTCCATTGCTTGTAATGTAAGAATATTTTCTGTGACGGTGAAGGAATGGTGACGTTACCTATAATGGGAATAGAGCATAAGATATCCTCAAGTAGTAAATTTATAGCTTACATTTCATTCTCTCTGCCATTGGGCCCCTGCAGGCTGCCGATATTCCACAACATAATTCTTTGAAATCTATGTGTTCATCTCGATTAACGTCAAGTGCCAAAAATAATCTAAAATATAAAAAAATACATTTAATCGGATATGCATTAATTTCATTTTGTTATCGAACACGTTTCGATTAATTGGTATTCGTCAATGATCTGCTACCTATAGATGAAACAATAACAAATAAACCTATTGAAATATTCTTCAGTTTATCGGTTTTGTGTAATAATTGCTGTGTTTTTAGTGTTTTGTGATATTTTTTACACACTAATTAAGATGAGTCGCAAGTGTGCGCAAGTATGCGCAAGTATGCTAGAATTTTAATAGCGTTTATGAATAACATGTGCCATCTATAGGTATCAGATCACCAGTTTTTAAGGGTAAAACCTTTTTACACAAATATATTGCACTTGAAAATGGCTAGTGTTCAGCAAAACAGGGTTGGAAAAAAACCCGGTTTTTCTAAAAAAAAACCAAAAAACCGGGTTTTTTTGGTTTAAACCAGGTTTTTTTGGTTTAAACCGGGTTTTTTTAATTTAGGCCAGTATTTTTAAATAACAATGTAAAATGCTAAGTATGTAAAAAAGATTTGGTATAGAGTATGGAAGTAAAACAAAAACATGCAGAATATTGCACTTTAATAGTAGTTAACCTGAAATTGGTGGTGCCTGATATTATTATATCGCAACAAAGCCGAAAAATAAACCAAACTTATCAGCGACAAAGAGAAATAATATTATTTCTCGACCACGTACGAAATGGGAAATAGGGGAATACCCGAATGCAAATCTAAAGCGGGGCTGGACTGGCTGGTGGGGTGGAGGTAAAATAAACACACAGTGTTGCCAACACTAAGATATTTTCATTTAACACAGGGACGTGTTCGCATTGCCAGTAGTAAGAAGGGTATTTTTACTAAAAATAAAAACTCAAATGCCAATAATAAAAATTTAAAAAAAGAAATGGGTTTTTGGTTTAAACCATATGGTTTTTTTAAAAAAACCATCTGGTTTAAATCACGGTTTAAACCATGGTTTAAATCACGGTTTAAACCATGGTTTAAACCATCCTGGTTTAAACCAGCCAACCCTGCAGCAAAATAAGGATATCATTTTTAGTCTAAGGTGTAGGCGATCGAAAAATAATGTACTTTTTCTATTTTCCTAAAAGCGAGTAATAACCTAGTTTTAAATCAGGAATTGAAATTTCATGCAGGAAAAAATTGCCTACTGTAAATTGGCCTTTGAACAGACGATGAGCCGGAAGTATTAGTATTTCTGTTAAATTTTCCTCGTCGATGTTTAGGTCTTGAAATTATTATTGTTGTATTGTTTAGGTCTTGAAATTATTATGGCCATCCACCACCATAAAAATTCATCGATGAGGGTAAAAATAATGAGCTAGGGCACCATTGTAGATTTTTACAAAATATTCTTTTATGTTTATAATTAAAAATAAAATAAATTCTATCATTAACCCCTTAACATTTATCAATGAATATATTAAATATTCAAAAACGACAACTTTTTTAGGATTAGTTTTAGACGAAAATTTAAATTAGCAAGGCCATTATCCAGTATATTATAAACGCAATATTTCCTTTGGCATGTGTTTTCTACAGAGCTAGATATTACATTCCTTTGAAATACTTAAAAAATATATATATTTTTCATTAATAAATTCAAAATTACAATACTTAGACTATGTATGGAGATATGCTTCTTTATTAAACTTAAAACCATAACAAAAATTGCAAAATAAAGTTTTTAAATGCATACACAAATTACCACATTTAGAACCAAGTGTTTTTTACACGTTCAAAACATTTATAAATTAATAATTTGTATTCTAATTCACATACACTGTATAAATTATTAAACTATAACAGTAAAACGTAATTTCGGAAAAAATGACGGAACAATATAATATACAGTGTGTCCAAAAAAGTATGCAACATAGGGAAAGTTTTTATCACCGATTTCTCAGAAAATTTTATTCTTTATAGTTGGTGCATTCCTTAAAACTATAAATGCATATTTCATATTTCACCTGCGGCTAATAGTAGGGGAGCAAATGCCATTTTTTCGAAATTGCCTTAATTATTAGAAATAGAGCAAAATTTTATATGGAAATGATTTTGCAAATTAAAAACTTAGTCCATGCACGAAATTTGAGTTAGGTGTGTCAATTTTTATTTTTTTTTATAATATGCATTTCTTTAAAATAGGTTTTAGGACTTCAGCGTACTGGGTGAAAATGACAAATAGATTATTAATTATTTCCAGTAATATGAATAGAGTTGGATTCTATCATAATTTTGTTTAGAACATAAGTTGGCTAAAATGTGTTTAAGTAGGCGTGCAACACGCTAATATCTGAACCAACTCGTAACATTGAAAGGTTTTAAAAAGTTTGCAACTACCTAATCCATTTTTATTATAAACCCCCGTTTAAGTTATTTAATAAATATATTAAAATTGCTTAAACAAAAAATCGACCAGAGGTGTGCAGTTTAGGGGAAAATAGAGATTAACCAAAGAAAATTAAAAATTGTGACACCTAACTCAAATTTCGTATTTGGACTATTTTACTAATTTGCAAGAACATTTCCATATAAAATTTTGCTGTATTTCTAATAATTAAGGTACTTTACTCTTAGGGCAATTTCGAAAAAATGGCATTTACTCCCTTACTATTAGCCGCAGGTGAAATATGAAATATGCATTTATAGTTTTAAGGCATGCACCAACTTTTATAAAGAATACAATTTTCTGACAAATCGGTGATAAAAAATTTTCCCATATGTTGCATACTTTCTTTGACTCACTATAACAATAAATATAATATATAATAAAATATAACAATCTTCCAAAAAATATCAGAAAAATTTAAAAAATGGCAACTTTTAAAAATCAATTAAAGAGATATTTACTAAATTAAATTATTTTTATTATTTTTTTTAATTGATTTTTATTAATGAAATAAATTGGATTAACTTCTATTTTTATTGTTATTTTTTTAATGGTTATTATTTTCTATATTATATTGTAATGAATAAAGGCATTTTTAAAGTAAAAAAATGTATAGGTTTAGAAGATTGTTCATAATAGTAAAAATATACCCATGAAGAAAACCCAACGATGATCAAGGAAAAGGAAGATTAAGGCTCGAGTCTAACAAAGAAAAGAATAGAATAAGAAATACCTACATTTATGTATTCATGGAAATTTGTATAATGCATTTATCAAGTGAAATTATTATTCAAAAATTTAAGAAAAAACACTACATAAATAATCAAAAATTGCTTTAAAACTGTTCAAATTCTGATTCACCAAACTCATCTGCAGTACTTCTACTATAATCTGCAGTCAAAATAATTAGTAGTTCTACTTGAACATACAGTATTTTTCTCTGTTCCACCAGTCCACAATAATTTTTACAAATGTGTTCTGCTGTTTACCTCTAGTACTTCCCCGTAATATGTGCTAGGGGTTTTTCCACACTTTTTCTACCTGATGTGAACTTGAACCAGTTATAGTATTATGGGATACAGTAAAACAAAGTTTAACTTGTAAATTTCCACTATATTAACTAGAAAAATGACATGTTTCGCTAACACAGTAGCTTCGTCAGATGACAATGATTTAATAAAGGTGAAAATTAAAAATTGGGGTGCAATAAAATTAAATTATTGAAGATGTAAATAAAAACAGTGGAAGGGTTACAATAGCGGGAAAATCCAACAGAGGGTTTCAAAATTAAATTAAATTAGGTACAATAATATATAAAATCTTAAGTATATTATGGTCAACAGAATACTATAGAACAGTATTTTTAAGTTTATTTATTTCCATAGATTCTAACAAATTTAGTTTTAAGCCTTTGTTTTCTGTATGTAAGATTTTAAAGGAAGGATCGAAATTATGTTGAAAATTTTATAAATTTATTTTCAACCAATTAGATGGCTCCTTTTTGTTTACGTTGCTTATAGTAACGGGAGACTATCGCGATAGTCTATCTATAGCCTATTAACCTAATAAAATTAATAAGTGATTATTTTTCTTAGGTATACTACTACGACTTAATTTTAAATCAAATGTCAAGTCATTTCGAAGTGACAGGTGAGACAAACCAGCAAGTAACAATCAGTTTTTTAGTCGTACCTGTCATATTTATTGTTACAATAATAGACAGTTTTCGTTGTATTGGCAAATTCAAACGGTTAACCATAACGAATACGAATACGAAGCCGCTATTTGACAGATCGTAAAAATAGTTTTCGTTCAATTCGCTTAACGTTAACGTTAAGTCGAATTCGATAGTAAACATAACAAATAAATATAACATAACCTATCTTTAATGGTTTGTGTTCATATTTTCATATACGTTTTGTGCTATCTTTTTTGCTTGGTTTTATTTTCTAGTACCCAAAATTCTAAAACATCATGATAGACGAAAGGTTGCTTTTATTGGACTCATCCAGTGATTCGGATTTGGATGATGCCTTCTCTTGGAGGTGCTTGATCGCCAGGACATTCACTATCGAGCAGAGTTGTATGGAAATTTCAATTTAGAAAACTATAATAATGCTGAATGCAAACTTTATTTCCGATTTGGTCATTGAAAATTGGCATTACGCATGCGTTCCGTTTTCGCTATGGCTTTGTCTTCCGTCCGTTAGCTCCCGCCACTTATCCGTAACGATAACGATAAATGACAGCTCAAATGTCAAAGTTGTCAAATAGCGGCTATCGGAATCGCTTTTAAAAGACAACGAAAACTGTCTATTATTGTGTAAAAAATGATTCGTTTTGGTAATAAATCAGCACGTTCGATTGCTAGAGAAATTGAGCAGTTAGTAACTCATTTTTATTACTAAAATGTGAGAAACATTAAATAACAAATCTGTTATCTGAAATCCAATGTCTTTATAGTTTTAAATTCAAATATAACTTTAAAAAACATATTATTTCCGATGAGTGAGTGAGAGTATCAACATGCTTGCCAACCTATAACCTATTTCGCGTATATTTATTTAATTTTTCTAGCTTTTACACAAAATTTAAATAAAATCATTATCGTCTTCATATTTTATAGGTAATAATTGACATATTAAATAAATATCAAGGAATTTCATTAAATATTATAGCAGAATTGTATAGCGAAAAATATCGGGTAAGATTTTTTTTAACATTATTATGTCATTCTTCTTTCACTATACAATTCTCCCAATATTAGCAATGAAATAAATTGATATTTTTGTAATATGTCAGATATTACCTAAATATTGTACCGACGATATTGATTTTATTTAAATGTAAGTTAATCAAATAATAAACTAAAAAAAGCAACGCGAAATAGGTTGGCAATAGATGGAATGACGTTGAGAATTCCACCTTAATATGACGCACTGTATTTTTACAATAGAAGTTGATTTTACTTGTTAGTAAATAAGGTTTATTACTAAAATTTCAGGAACATTAAAAGAAACTCCAATTTATGAAATTTTCTTACCGAATCTCCCACGCAGCAGAATTAATTCCCGATAATTTTTTTCACGGTCTCACTCATGTTTTTGTTGATAGAAAATTATCCCGAGTCGAAGACCAAACGAAACCATTCGTGACCTTAAAAAAAATTATCGGTAATAATTCTGCTGCTAGGGAGGTTATAAGTGATAATCAAGTACTTAAATGGTTAGCATAATTTGAGTATGTTTTATTTTTTAGAAAACTGTTATGATGTTCCTGTATTCTTTTGTCAAAATGTCTACCGGTTTGGCCAATGTATGTTTTAGGACAATCTTTGCATTTTAATTTATAGACGTCTGATTTTTTGTTTTAATCGCTTTTAGTTTTATTGTTTTTGATAAATTTACTTAAAGAGTTATTAGTTTTGTAACACACATTTATATCAAGTTTGTTAAGAAAATTGCCAATTACTTTGCTATAGGTTGTCCAAAGAAAGTGACAAGTTTAAATTGGTCAGAGTTTTTGCTTCTAGGAAAAACTAAGTCAATAGCTTTTCTGTAAGTTTTCTTTTTTAGGATTTGGTCAATTAGATTTGAGTTATATCCGTTATTGACTGCAATTTGTTTAATAATGTTTAGTTCTTTTTGAAAATTGATTTTATTTAGAGGGAGAGTTACTAGTCTATGGATCATACTGTGAAAAGAAGCTAATTTGTGTTGTATAGGGTGGCAAGAAGAGTTGTGAGAGTATGACAGTATTACTATGAGATAGTTTATGGAAAACGAAGAAAACGTGTCTATCATTTTCTCTCTTAATAATTAAATCAAGAAAATTGATAGAATTGTCACTTTCGTGTTCTATTGTAAACTTGATATTTTTGTGTAGGCTGTTAATATATTCTAAAAATACTTTTAACTATCTATCAGTACCAAGAAAACAAGACGTCATCAACATACAATAATTTAATTTTATTGCACCCCCATACATTGCTTATTTTATCTTCTAAAAAATCCATAAATATTTCAGCCAATGGACTAAGAGGGTTACCCATAATAAGACCATTTTTGCTAGTGTATATTTTGTCGTTGAACTTAAAATAATATTGTTCAAGGCATATGTCTCTGACCAATTTAAACTTGTCAGTTTCTTTGGACAACCTAGCAAAGTAATTGGCAATTTTCTTAACAAACTTGATATAAATGTGTGTTACAAAACTAATAACTCTTTAAGTAAATTTATCAAAAACAATACAACTGAAAGCGATAAAAACAAAAAATCAGGCGTCTATAAATTAAAATGCAAAGATTGTCCTAAAACATACATTTGCCAAACGGGTAGACATTTTGATAAAAGAATACAGGAACATTATAACAGTTTTCTAAAAAATAAAACAGACTCAAACTATTCTAATCATTTACTTGATTATCGGGGGTAAGTGCACAAGTGCATCAAAATTACCCATAATTTTTTAATGAAATGTGTTTTTTTATAATTGCAAGAGTTTGTTTTCATATTTTCGCGAAAAAGCCCGACTCCGCAGGAAGAGGGCATTTTCGTAAAATATGAAAACAAACGATTGCAATTTGTAAAAAAAAACACATCGAATAAAAAAATTATCTGGTTATTTTTATGCACGAGTGTAATTTATTTGAATATTTCCCAAATTAATTAAGAACTCGAATCAAGTCAATTTAAATATTTTATTTAACAGAATGCAAAGAGATAGTTATTAACAATTCTTGACAAAATGAAAGGAAAACATTCGTTGACATTGACTTTTTTGTCTGCTGTCACTTATTAAGATGACGTTAATTGTCAGAATATTACATTTTTTGACGTTTGTTAACAATAAAATCCCGCTTTGACGTTTCGTCAACAATATAAACTTGCGATGCAATTTTCGATTTCTGGCAGTGCTGTTTTCGCTGTAATTTCGCGAAAATTGCATTTCTCTTATGGGAACTTTAACATATGAGGGAAATATTCAACATAATTTCTATCCTTCCTTTAAAATCTTACATACAGAAAACAAAGGCTTAAAACTAAATTTGTTAGAATCTATGGAAGTAAATAAACTTAAAAATACGGACCTGTTACTTATTGATCAACTAGATTTAAATAATTCACCTTTATTAAATTTATTCCGTTGACCATATACTTAAGATTTTACATTACCCATATTGTACCTAATTTAATTTAATTTAATTTTTAAACCCTCTGTTGGATTTTCCCGCTATTGTAACCGTTAACTGTTTTATTTTCATCATCAATAATTTAAGGTTATTGCACCCCAGTTTTTAATTTTCACCTTTATTAAATCATTGTCATCTGACGAAGCTACGGTGTTAGCGAAACATGTCATTTTTCTAGTTAATATAGTGGAAATTTACAAGTTCAACTTTGTTTTACTGTATGCCATAATACTATAATTATGGATTTCCACCTAGTATCGGCTGAATCAATTAATTTGCTCTATTTATAAAAAAAAACTAGGGTATACCCGGTGCGCCCCCCTGACGTAAATTTCAGGTCGCTATTATGCTGATACCTCCTTAGAGAAAGAGCTATCTGCCTGCAAAATATGATCTTCCTGGGTCTTATGGTTACCGCGACATTTTTGTTAGGAAATCGGACATCGGAATTGCTTATTATTATATGGTGGTGGCGTGGCAACGTCGCATCATGTCAGATGCTGAAATATTCGAAGACGAAAAATATGAGAAAAACATCGAGAAAATGTTGTGCTGTACGACCAAAAGTGTATCGGTGTATGTGTGCGTCAACTGTTTAGGATTATATCATAAAAGCTGTGTGAAACGGGACTGGAAAACCCTAAAAATCATTGATGAAACAAAAGTAGAATGCTGCCAAAAAAAAAGGCGGGAAGCGACTGTGTATCTAATAACAATAACCTACAAAACTTGGAAAACAAGAGACTAGAAGTAGAAATACATTACCTTAAAAAACTACTGGAAGAAGCTATGGATAAAAACAACCTGTTGAAACTCAACAGCGAACTCCAAATGGAAAAAATATGGAAGTTAGAACAAGAGATAAACCAAAAACAAATCCTGCCGCAAATCAAGACAACCTGGCAACATTGCAAGGCAGCAGGGAGGTGAAGATATCCGACAGAATTAACAGAACAAAAACAAGCGATAAAGGAAAAGTGGCGCCTACTACAAACAGCGAAACTGGTAGTAATAACCAGAAATCTATGCACCAAATGGAGTCCAGAAAGGAATACACGCTTGAACTAGTGCCGGCACAAACAAATCATTCCTCTGTGTCAACTATCGAGAATCTGTCAAAAACTAATGAACTCAAAGTCATTAACCACAATAACAATCACCCAAAACCCGCAAATTGTAGCAATTTTCCAGAACAGGACGCTCGCTCTAAGGAAAAGTGGCCTGAAAAAACACCCGAAAATGATGGGAAATCAGGCGACGAAAACTGGATTTTGGTCAAAAACAAAAAGACAAGACGGCTGCAGGCGACTAAAGGCAGAATGGAAGAAGATACAGGACTTCAAGTGGCTGAAAGATACTCATGGCTTTTCCTGACAGGATTCGACCCAAGCACAGAAGCTGACGATATATCAAATTACTTGAAGGGGAAAAACATTAAAAAGTGCATCTGCGAAAAAATGCGCACAAAAAAAAATGCTGGAAAGGAGCTCATTTCGATTGGGGATACCTGCCTCGCAGGAATCACAAGTGTACTCTGGTGAAATGTGGCCAGTCGGAATATTCGTGAACCATTTTACGAATCTCCAGAGCCAAAGAGGACGCAAAACTCCACGGAACCAGTAAAAATCCCAAACGATGGAACAAAAAGAAGCACAATGTCCAATACAGATTCAAAGTACAATCTTAGAATATTTCATTTGAACGTTCGCTCAATACGAAATAAAATGGAAGAAGTAGAAGCTTTTCTTCAAACAAGGGAACCCACAGAGGAGTATGATGTTCTTTGTTTTAGTGAACACCACCTGACAGGGGACGAGATAGACTACTGTAAAATAAACAACTACAAGATGCAGTCCTTTTTTGCCAGGACAAACGGCAGATGTGGTGGAACAATGATAATGGTAAGACCTCAGCTGGAATGCCAGAGCATTGAAGCTATCAATAGGATTTCGGTGGAGTTTCACCTCGAGATGTCAGCTGTTCAAATTAGAGACTATCACATGGCAATTTTAACAGTATATAGACCTCCAAATGGGGATTTTAATATTTTTATGAATGTATTTGAAAACACACTGCATCTGTTATCACTCAACACAAATATTAGGTATATAATAATTAATGGTGACTTTAATGTAATATTCAACTCTAACAATCAGCGAAAGAAAGATCTTATTGACCTGACAAGAAGTTTCGGACTATCACAACAAATTTTCCTGAACACAAATGAGGTAAACTGTATTGATAATATCTTTGTAAACTTTTGTGACTCTTTACATTACGCTACCAGCGTTTATGAACCACTGTTATCTGATCATTTAGCCATAGATATCGCAATTAGGGTATGTAGAGTGGTTCCGGTACACCAGTGTAGGCCAATTACGGCCAAGGGCATGCGAGGGATGTATGAAAGCTTGGAACAACAAAGTTTTGACTTTGTGTGTGAAAGGGGGAAAAGTGTAGATGATAAATTTAATACATTTTTGCAGATACTTACCACAGGTATAAATCATTACTTCCCTATAGTAAAACGAAAAAACAATAACCACACTACTAAAATAGATTGTTTTAATAATAACTTAAGAGATATGCGTGAGACAATGAGATTTCTGACTGAACTATATAATAACAGACCCTCTGACAACTTGAGACAACAGTTAAATGATTTTAAAAAGGAATACAGACAAAACGTTCGAAATGCAAAAAAGGAAAGCTATTCTAGCTATATAATAGGGTCCTCTAATATTGCGAAAGCATCATGGGAGATAGTAAATGCACTAAGGGGTAAGAACGATTTCTCGAAAGAGGTGAAGGGACTATCACCAGAGGATTTCAATGCCTTTTTCGCAAACATAGCTCAGGAAACACTATCAAAGATTTCCCCCACAGGTAGGAGCCATGAGGAATACCTAGACGCTCCCAAGATGGTACAATTTAAATTTGTGGAGGTAAGTTATATCCAGGTAAGGGATGCTATCGACTCACTTAAAAATAAAGCCAGCAGAGATATATATGATATAAATGTACCCATGATCAAGGCTCTTAAAAACCTAATAATAGCTCCCCTTACTAAGTTAATCAATATAAGCATAAATTCTGGTATTTTTCCCACCTGCTTAAAATACTCCAAAGTGATACCAATACATAAAAAAGGAGACAGAGACAATCTGGGGAACTACCGACCCATTTCCTTGGTACCAGTATTATCAAAGGTCTATGAATATCTCCTAAAGAACCAACTGTACGAACACTTTGAGAGAAACAACTTGTTTACAAGCAGTCAGTTTGGTTTTAGGACGGGCCGGTCGACATCTCTGGCCGTTCTGGATCTTGTGGAGTACATAGTCGGAGCCTTTGAGGGGGGAAAGTATGCGGGGGCTGCCTGCTGTGACCTGACTAAGGCTTTTGACTGTGTATCCCACAAGATACTGCTCGATAAACTAAAGCACTATGGTGTTGACGGGTCGAGCTTGAAACTCATATCTGGGTATTTGAGAGAACGTAGACAGAAGACTGCATATGATGGCAGGCTTTCGAGTGAATGGATGGAGATCAGGCATGGGGTTCCTCAGGGCTCCGTCCTGGGCCCCCTCTTGTTTCTTATCTATATAAATGATATAAATAATGCGGTACCAGGATCAATACTGCTATTATTTGCTGACGATACAAACACGGCTGAGTCCGATGAATGCGTGGACATAGTAAGAATGAGAATGAGGGAGTGTCTGAAAGAGCTGGACATCTGGTTCAGATCTAATAAACTGACGCTGAATGAAACTAAGACAGAAAGCATGATGTTCGGTCTCAGGGAACTGCCGAATGAGAATGCTGAGGAGGTGAAATTCCTAGGCATGTACCTTGATCCATCTTTGAAGTTTGAGGCACATGTGGATCACACTGTCACCAAAAGCATATTTCTCCTAAAAAACCTCGTGAGAATCATGCCGGGGGCTTCACTTCTTCAGGCCTTCCATGCTCTTTTCCAGTCTGTGGCGGTGTATGGAATTTTGGTGTGGGGACATTCGACACATCTAAGTAGAATTTTTGCATTACAACGTAGGGCTGTGCGTGTGATACTTAACATGGAATATAGAGAGGATGTAAGAACAGCTTTCATAAGACATGGTATTATAACCATACCTTGTCAATACATATATGAATGTCTCATGCACTGCTATAAAAATGTTGAACAGTATAACTCTAATCAGGCTTACCACGATTACCCTACAAGACAGGCATATCAAATAAGACCGGAATATTTAAGATTGGAAAAGTCACGCATCTCATCAAATTATTACTCTCCAACTTTCTACAACAAACTTCCTGCCCACTATAGGAATATGCCAAAGAGGCAGTTTAAGAATAGTGTAAAGAGGCTTTTGGTGCAAAATGCCTTTTATAATATTACTGAATTCTTGGAGCATGATTTCGAGTAGGACAGGTGCAGTGTGATTTCATTTTTATTTTATTTTGTTTTGTTTGTTACGTAAAATTTTAATTAGTAACTTTTTAATGTGTTGTGACGTAATTCAAATTTGACATTAAGATTCTTAGGCAAAAAAAACAAAACAAAAAAAACAATTTTCTTTTTAATAGAAATTTTATTTTAATAGATTACATTTATTGACGTCGGTAAAATTTTATGTAAAAATTCATAGCCGTAATATATGATTTGATTTGATTTGATATAAGATGGTTAGAAATTATAAAAATAGAGAAACAAGAGTACCCAACATTATGTTTTGATCGCCTACTAGAGCCGTCATTGGGCCATTCCGTATCTACGAACCACACTTACCCCCGACAAGCCTTGGGCGGTACAGGCGGGCACACCAACGACAACAAACAGTTGAAGTCCAAGTGACCCGTCACCGACGCCGACTGGATCGCCCAGAAACATTTCTCCAACTCGCAGATGTCTTGCTCCTCCAAGTGAGTCACTCCGGCGAGCGTCTGGTAGAACGTGGGCGTCTCGACTTCGGAGCTAAGGGTGACGCACGGGTTGGATAGAAGCCTAGACGAGTAGAAAAGAAACATAAGTATAAAGAAGGCAGAGAGATATAAGTGATGTACAGTTGACGACAGATAATTTCGTACACTAAACTGTGACACTGTAAATGCATATTTTTTACCTTTATTACCTTTGTAACGTGTTAATTGTTATCATGATATCTGTCAAAGTATTGTCATTATCTTATTTGATTTAAAAATGCCTCATTTAAGTATTATTGAAAAAGCAAGAATAATATGTTTAGTAGAAATAGGGTGGTCTTATGGAAAAATAGCTGATCAATTTAGAATACCTAGAAGTAATGTTTAAGGAATTGTAAAAAAATGGCGTTATCATCAAACACTTGGAAGGTCTGTTGGGTCTAGTTTAAATAATAGAAAATCATCAAATGAAAAAGACCGAAATTTGGTGGAGTATTTAAGGCAAAATCCATTTGAAACTGCACTATCCGCTATGCACAGGATTCCCTGCTTCATCTAGAACTGCGCAACGCCGAGTAAGACAATGTTCCGAATCAAGAAATCGAGCAGCTGCATCCAAACCGTTTTTAAAAAATAGTGATGAGGAACAAAGAATTGGGTTTGCTATGCAATATTTACCAGAAAATGATTTTTTTAAGCAAAATGTTATCTTTTCCGATGAGAAAACTTTTCAGTCTACATAATGCAAGGATTCGAGTATATAGACCACCAAATTCCCGATATGATGAGAAGTATACTCAAAAAAAGCAAACCATTGGACGTTTCTCCGTTAATGTGTGGGCATGGATAAGTGTTTACGGTGCAGGTGTATGCTGGAATATTGATGGAACACTAAACAGTAATATAAATCTTCAGATTTTGGAAAATGTTTTTCTTCCTTCTGCCGCGATAGTTTTTGAAGGAAATAACTTTATATTTTAGCAGGATAACTGCCCTGTGCATACTGCAAGAAATAAAGGAAACTGGTTTAGACAAAACAACGTAACATGTCTGCCTTGGTGCTCAAGAAGTCCTGATTTAAATCCAATAGAAAATGTTTGGGGATTGATGGTAAAAAAAATGTACAATATAAATTTTAAACCACAGAATGAAATAAGTTATTTGATAAAATTTGGGAAGGGCTAACTCCGGGTTACACCAAAAGTATGAGCCTCCCCACAACTACTACTTGGATGTAATATCAACAGAGGAAAATTCAAATTTGATTAACATTCACTGACATTTTTGACGACGCAAACTTAAATAGCAAATTGTCATTGTCAGTGAATGTGAGTTTAGAACGTTGCTAAGTCGAGTAACATGTCAATGGTGCATAACAGCATTAAAGTGTTAACATTTCGTAAACGGTTGAAGATAGCTATAGGGCTTGAATTATGAAAAATATCTAGAATTGATGTCAATTTTCTATATAAAAGATTGAGTCGCTTTATCATACCACTGTATGTTTGGCACGTAATTTAAAGGAAGCATTTGCTGTTTGAGAACAGATAATAAATAACCAATTTGTTTACACAATATTAGGACCATTTTTAGTGTTACTCTCACCCAGTATTTTTAATTCCTAAAAAAGTCAGAATTCTTCTGAACTCGCCAATAGAGAAAAATTGACTTCCACTTCTGGTATTTTCCATTCAACAACAAAATATAAATACATACATAAATAAACATTAAAACTCACACCTACTAATAAATCAAACTAAGATTATTCAATTTCTAATTATTGAGTTTATGTCATTATCACTAAAAAGTTATCTTATCGATGTGAATGGAGTCTGCTTAATTCATAACATCATCATAACATTTCAAAAAATAGTAAATAGTGCGCAATATCATAATTCTTATGGTTTGAAACGTATCACAGCAACAATAAGTAAAGTTTATTTCTTCCTATAATAATGTATTGTTTTGTTGTATACGTTTTATTTAGTTGGTACCAATGTAAAATATACTAAGTTTGCTTTCCTTTAAGTCAAAATTTCGAAGATTTAGTTCGTAATCGATGATTCGTACCAATAGCAGAACATAAACGAGCATAAATATGATAGTGTGATGGCATTTTTGAGGTTTACGGAGTGTGTAATCGACCCTTGATTGACTAACAAGTTTAATTCCTTTTTAACACGCATTTATTAGCTTCACCTGTATGTTCGTTTGTTTGTCAGTAACCGACGTCTTTGAACCCGATTTTGACCCACTTTAAACGGTCAGATTTAATTTAAATTTTGTAGACTTATCCAGAACCGCTGACAATACAATAATCTACACGCAAAAAATCCTCCTGTCAAATTTTGACAGCTGTCAGGTATATAACGAAGAAGCGATTTTGACGAAACAAATTATGGAGTCGTATTGTATTCGATGCGGAGACTTCGGAAAAGATAAGCAAAAAATTCTCCCGTCAAAATTTGACAGCTGCCAATATGTCAAATCGTTTAAAAAAAATTATATTAATGAAGAAACTATAAGGTCATATGTATATTGACGGTGGAAAGTTGAAAAAAATACGCAAAAAATTCTCTTGTCAAAATTTGACACCTGTCAATATGTCAGAATGATTAGAATAACCGATAGTAATTAAACAAACGTGGGGTCGTATAGATATTGTCGCTAAGAATAGAGAAAAATTTTTAAAAATTCTACCAGTCAAAATAAAATTTTAACAATTTTTTTTTTTTAATTTTGAAAAATTTTGTTGTTTGTTCGGGTTTGTATGTATGTTTGTTTGTAACCGACTTCTTTAAACCCGATTTTGACCCACTTTAAATGGTCAGATTTAATTTAAATTTTGTAGACTTATCAAGAACCGCTGACAATACAATAATCTACTAATCTAGCTCAATCTACTAAAAAATGTTTTTTTCTTAACAATAACTCAAACTAAAAAATGAAAAATAAATATAGGTAGTTTAAAAAAACTAAAAAACACGCTTTAATAATTATTCAAACTAAAAGCGGAAAATAAATATAGTATAAAATAATTCTTGAAATTCTTAATATAGGCAGAAAATAATACTGCACGATAAACATTAGAATTATAGTGAAAAAAAAGCATGGGGCGCTTTGTGCTATATTTTTTGTATATCGAGCACCCCACGCTTTTTTCACAATAATGCTAATGTTTATCGTTCATTATTATTTTCTGGCTATATTAAGAATTTCAAGAATTACTTTAAACTATATTTATTTCGGTATACAGCATAGACATTTACCTTTAGATACGTACAGCTTATCTCCTGCGCAAACAAAAATTAAGTTTTATGGGTGAAAAAATACGTCCGAGCGCACGGCTAGCCGGTCAGATGCCTTCCCTCCCAGCAGAATTGGACATGCGTACAAACCTCTTGTTATCGGCCTGTCCTTCTTTACCGATTAATATACACTCCAGAACCGGCTCGGCGCCATTTTTGTTATTGTGTTTTGCGTTTCCTCTGTGGATTCCTTGTTGTTTATTGTGGGTGTTTAATATTTACGATTTCCAGTTTTTGCGTAATTTAGTGAATTGTGTTTGTGGTTTTAGTGACTCGGATTGGAATATAAACAATGACTAGTAGCAGCCGTTGTATAATTTTATTATGCCCAAATAGGGGTAAAATACAGGGTATTTCGTATTTTCCGAGGTACAGGGTGGCCCTTTAGTGTGGCAAAGTACAATAGCTCCGTTACTATTTCAAATACATTAAAAATATTAATACAAAAGTTGAAGGGCAGTAAGTGACTTATAACGTAAAATTATTTTTAACTCTATAGGGTGGCTCAAAAAAGCGGAACAAGAAAAAATGTACTTTTTTCAAATGGAACACCCTGTATATTTTTTCATTTTTAAATTCTACATAGAATTATAATTATTTTTTATTAAATACATTATAAGTCTATACTTTATAGTTTCCGAGATATTGACGCTTGAAAAGTGACATTTTTGAACTTTGACAGCTTCTAACTTTCTAACAGTACGTCTTAGAGCAAAACGGCTTACATGTCTCTATCTTCAATTTTTATTATCTTCCCAAAAAAATCAACTTCCAGTTAAACCGGAACAACTATATTTCCTGCTTTCGAGTAACATCCGGTTTAACCGGAAGTTGATTTTTTTGGGAAGATAATAAAAATTAAAGATAGGGACATGTAAGCCGTTTTGCTCTAAGACGTACTGTTAGAAAGCTAGAAGCTGTCAAAGTTCAAAAATGTCACTTTTCAAGAGTCAATATCTCGGAAACTATAAAGTATACTCTAATAATGTATTTAATAAAAAATAATTATAATTTTATGTGGAATTTAAAAATGAAAAAATATACAGGGTATTCCATTTGAAAAAAGTACATTTTTTATTGTTCCGCTTTTTTGAGCCACCCTATAGAGTTAAAAATAATTTTACGTTATAAGTCACTTACTGCCCTTCAACTTTTGTATTAATATTTTTAATGTATTTGAAATAGTAACGGAGCTATTGTACTTTGCCACACTAAAGGGCCACCCTGTATTTTCAGTAAGTATGGAGTAGTGATGTATCTTGATACAACTTTATCTTATTATGATCACTTTAAACACATCTAACTAGGCCTAGGTTACACAAACGAGGTATGAAAACAAAGAAAACCACACACTAAGACAGATTATTCCGATGCATGTTTTGATATATTTTATTTGCAGCCCTGCAATCTAATTAGGTGCGTCTATTTTTCGGGCAATATATTGCTTTAAAAAGTTTAAAAGAAACTTTTCTCTATACTTATATACATTGAGGACCTAAAGTCCGACCCCCCCCCCTCTAACTTCTAAACCGTTCGGTATATTTTAATGAAATTTTAAACGATAATATTTGAGCAAGTCTTGCACTTTTTGACATACCAATGACAGCTTTAAATGTCAAGATGGCAGCTGGGTCCGCTTTTGGAATATTTTTTTAAATGGAACACCCTGTATATTTTTACATTTTTAAATTCCACATAAAATTATAATTATTTTTTATTAAATGCATTATTAGTCTATACTTCATAGTTCCCGAGATATTGACTCTCGAAAAGTGACATTTTTGAACTTTGACAGCTTATAACCTTCTAACAGTACGTCTTAGAGCTTTCGAGTTTTATCCGGTTTAACCGGAAGTTGATTTTTTTGGGAAGATAATAAAAATTGAAGATAGGGACATGTAAGCCGTTTTTCTCTAAGACGTACTGTTAGAAAGTTATAAGCTGTCAAAGTTCAAAAATGTCACTTTTCGAGAGTCAATATCTCGGAAACTATGAAGTATAGACTAATAATGCATTTAATAAAAAATAATTATAATTTTATGTGGAATTTAAAAATGTAAAAATATACAGGTTGTTCCATTTAAAAAAATATTCCAAAAGCGGACCAAGCTGTCATCTTGACATTTAAAGCTGTCATTGGTATATCAAAAAGTGCAAGACTTGCTCAAATATTATCGTTCAAAATTTCATTAAAATATACCGAACGGTTTAGAAGTTAGAGGGGGGGGGGGACGGACTTTAGGTCCTCACTGTATAATAAAAAAAAAGGAAATACCAAGGTATGTTTATATTAATCCAAGGGTAAAAGTATTCCACGGGTCAAGTTCTCGGGCAAAAACTTTTTCAAATTCTTGAACTAGAAATTGTGCTTGAACATATTTTACACGTACCCAAGTTTTTGCCAAATTGTAAAAATCAATACAAGTTATATACCAACTAATATTTGATTTGAGGACGCGATAACATCGAAGATTGGTTATTTTGCTGGTCTTGTTTTTTTTTATATACGATTTTATAAGACTAGTTTAATTGACTTTTCTTCCTTTTGGAACTAAAAACACGACAAATTATTTTTAAACAAATTTTAGAAACAAAACCTAAGCAATATATGGCCTGAAAAATAGGCGTACCTAATTAGATTGCAGGGCTACAAATAAAATATACCAAAACATGCATCAGGATAATCTGTCTTGGTGTGTGTTTCTCTTTATTTTCATACCTTGTTTGTGTAGCCTAGGCCTAGTGTAATGTGTTTAAATTGATCATGATAAAATAAAGTTATACAGTGACCGGCAGAAAGTGCGCAGCATATGGGAAAGTTTTTTTATCTTTAAGTTTAGAAAATTAATTTTGTTTTAGATAGGTTCTGCATGTTCTCAAACCAAAATAACACCCATTAAATCCGGTAAAAGTCTTATGGTATACGAGGTAGGATCAAAAATTTGAAATTCCGCTAAGAGTAAATTTTAGAATATTTTTTTACCAAGAATTATTGTTTTAATTTCAAAGTTATACCCAAATTCCAAAATTTCGCTTATCTTGAACAAAAAAATGGATTTAATCGTATTTTCTGAATAACCCTGTATAAAAAAATAAATGGCAACCGAATAGTACGAAAATAAAATTTTCTGCAGACTTTGTTAAAGATAACCGTCGATCATAAGTCTGATTAGTTTGTTTTCATAATATTATGGCTTTTTAAAATAAAAACATAAAAATATTAAATATTTTTGCTGCACACCATATTTTATTTTCTGAGGGAACAAGTTAATTTCATCTAACTGATATTTTATCATTTACATTGACTTAAAGCATTTCCTAAATAGTTTTTTATACATTGAAGTATGCATAGAAAGTTTCCTTTTGATTTATAAAGAAAGAAATTTAAATTAAAAATACATTTTGAACGGATTTTATTCGTCACGCAAAATAAGGAGGAAAATATATTTTTAATTTAAATTTTTTTCTTTATAAATTAAAAGGAAACTTTCTATGCATACTTCAATGTATAAAAAACTATTTAGGAGATGCTTTAAGTCAATGTAAATCAAAAAATATCAGTTAGATGAAATTAACTTGTTCCCTCAGAAAATAAAATACGGTGTGCAGCAAAAATATTTAATACTTTTATGTTTTTATTTTAAAAAGCCATAATATTATGAAAACCAACTAATCGGACTTATGATCGACGGTTATCTCTAACAAAGTCTGCAGAAAATCTTATTTTCGTACTATTCGGTTGCCATTTATTTTTTATACAGGGTTATTCAGAAAATACGATTAAATCCATTTCTTTGTTCAAAATAAGCGAAATTTGGAATTTGGGTATAACTTTAAAATTAAAACAATAATTCTTAGTAAAACAATATTCTAAAATGAAAGATGAGGTACTTTACTCTTAGCGGAATTTCACATTTTTGATCCTACCTCGTATACCATAAGACTTTTACCGGATTTAATGGGTGTTATTTTGGTTTGAGAACATGCAGAACCTATCTAAAATAAAATTAATTTTCTAAACTTAAAGATAAAAAACTTTCCCATATGCTGCGCACTTTCTGCCGGTCACTGTATATCAAGATACATCACTACTCCATACTTACTGATACTGAATACGAAATACCCGGTATTTTACCCCTATTTGGGCATAATAAAATTATACAACGGCTGCTACTAGTCATTGTTTATATTCCAATCCGAGTCACTAAAAGCACAAACATAATTCACCAAACTACACAAAACTAGAAATCCGTAAATATTAAACACCCACAATAAACAACAAGGAATCCACCGAGAAACGTTAAAACACAAAAAAATGGCGCCGAGCCGGTTCTGGAGTGTATTTTGAGCACGTCGGTAAAGAAGGGACAGGCCGATAACAAGAGGTTTGTGCGCATGCCCGATGCTGCTGAGAGGGAAGGCATCTGACCGGCGAGCCGTGCGCTCGAACGTTGTTTTTCACTCATAAAACTTAACTTTTGTTTGCGCACGAGATAAGCTGTACGTATCTAAAGGTAAATGTCTATGGTCTATAGTCGCCGGACTGTATGTACCCAAATACACTTACCATTTCGATAAAATCGTTGCCTCCCTATTATACTTAATCCAGGCCTTGAAGTCCTCGAACCCCACTTTATCCTGTCCCACTCCAAACAAGGAAATCAACGTGCGGTCCCAATTGGTGTTCGGCTTGTTCGTGCCTCCGTCAGGGGGCGGTAGCGTTCCCTCAATCTGGAGCGCTGACTGAAACTCGTTGCGGGTTATATAGGTGCCGGGGTCGTTGCAGTACAGAGTCCACAGGAATCTAGAAAAATAAAGTAAACATTTTGTTGATTTGGGGCTGAGCCTGTTGGATTGAACTATTATTTGATTGCAACTTTTTCGTACTCACTTGATCTTCTCGTCCTGCGACCCCTTGGTCAACAACACCAGTCCGCATATCAAATCCCTGAGGGCTATACCTCTGGCGCCCCCTCCGCAGGCGATGTATAGCCTCTCGACGATCGGTGGAGGCACCCCCTCGCCGAGAACATGCTGCGCGAAGGCCGCCTGACCAAGGAGGGTGCCCCCGTTTGTGAGGCGCTTGAATGCTTCGCAGACGCGTTTGAATTCGGTATCGGACACTGCAAAGAAAAAAATTATATTAATTAAATTAAATAAGATTGACTTCAGATACGAATATACAAAAGTATTACTATTTGTAAAGGAATTTAACTACCAATTTCATTAAATGTATATTATTGAAATATACGGTCTTTTAAGGTGTGTGGAAGATCTCGGAAACAAGTCGATTTATCTTATTGAAATTTTGGCACTGGGTACAACTCTTAAAAAATGATGACAAACTTTTGCTGATTGCCCTAGATCTACCACCTATGTTTGAAAAAGATGGTTATATCAAAGTACATATATTATTATACCGTGGTAATATTAATTATATTATACAGTGTTACCAGTAAAGTCCGCATCATATGGGATTTTTTTTTATTAATAGCTTTATTCAAAATTTGACTTTGGCATCAAGTTCTGCTTCGATCGACATGAAAATTAAGCAAAAAAAATAGTAGTTGGGTGATTCGCATTATCTGTCAAATTTTAATTTTTTCCAAAAAATAATTCAAAAGTAGGGTTATTTTTGAAAATATTGAAAAAAGTTATTAGAAAAAGTTTTTTTAAATGCAGTTTCTAGCCCACATGTAATAGTAGCTAGTAGTATGTAAAGTAGCGCCATATTAAATGTATGTTTTTCTACAAAATCCTAATTGGGCTATTAAAATTTGGTCGCATGTGATGCAAAGTTTATTTGATTTGGACCCTGTATAAGGTAACTTCATAAAATAGGTATTTTTGAAAACGTGGTTTGTGTCTGAAATAGACCGTAACATTAAGACAAAGAAAAGAACACAGTGTCACCAGTAAAGTGTTCATTAAGTGAAAAATAAATTTTAGTTTAACGTAAAGTGTATCTATTTTCAACGATTTAATTTAAAACCCCTTTACTTTATTTTTTATTTTCTTACTTTCAGACACAAACTAAGGTTTCAAAAATACTTATGTTATGAAGTTACCTTATACAGGGTCCAAAACAAATAAACTTTGCATCACATGCGACCAAATTGTAATAGCCCAATTTTGATTTTGTAGAAAAACACACATTTAATATGTATTTAAAGAAAATGTATTTGAAATAAAGCATTGTCAAAACTAAGAAGGCTTATGTAGGTTGCGTTGAGTCTTATTTTGCAAAAGTGGTGCAATTAACAAAATATAGGCAAAAAATCAAAATTATCTTATTGCATGTGGGCTAGAAACTGCATTTGAAAAACTTTTTCTACTAACTTTTTTCGATATTTTCAGAAATAACACCACTTTTGAATTATTTCTTGGAAAAATAAAATTTGACAGATAATGCGAATCACGTGACTACTATTTTTTTGCTTAATTTTCATCTCGATCGAAGCAGAACTTGATGCCAAAGTACAATTTCGAATAAAGCTATTAATAAAAAAAAATCCCATATGATGCGGACTTTACTAGTGACACTGTATATAAAGCAATTGTGCACACTGCCAATATCTTTCTTTTGGGGATCCCACACTATTAGTATTACTTATCAATATATACAAACCTAAAACGATTAAAGTAAAACCATTTGTTACTAATTAAATTAAAATAGTAATGTAATTATTTTGTTAGAATAGACAGTAATGTTGTAATGCTGATATTCGGTGGTAGATACAGTACCATCGCGTTTAATGAAAACTAGAACAATAAACTTAAATCTCTTGATCTATGGAAAATGTAATAGTTAAAGGTTAGACTTCTGCACTGTCATAGTGGGTCTTGATTCCTAAACCATAAAATACTTATCAGTATCAGTCGTCAGATATTTAATAAAGAACAGTTTTTGTCAGGGTTGGCAAATATCATGATATTTATATAAATATCCAAATATCCGATATATATCGATATATATCCGATATATATCCAAATGTGGATATTTATTTATATTTTTAATTAATTTTAAATTATTTCATCTGTTTTCTATAAAGATACAGTGTGACCAGTAAAGTCCGCATCATATGGGATTTTTTTTAATTAATAGCTTTATTCGAAATTTGATTATGGCATCAAGTTCTGCTTCGATCGAGATAAAAATTAAGCAAAAAAATAGTAGTCACGTGATTCGCATTATCTGCATGGCAAATTTTAATTTTTTCTAAAAAAAGAATTCAAAGGGGGTTATTTCTGAAAATATCGAAAAAAGTTATTGGAGAAAGTTTTTTTAAATGCAGTTTCTAGCCCACATGCAAAATTTCAGCTGCATAAGATAATTTTGATTTTTTACCTATATTCCCTGGCTTGACAGCTATAATAGAAACAGTGACGTTTGTGTTATTATAGGACGGAAATTTATTATTCATTTTGTACGCGTTATCATATAGTTTTTTTTTATTTTTAATACTTTTCCCTTGTAGTAGTATAAAATTATGGAACGTATAATAGTATATTAACGTACACGTTTAATAAAGCATCATTTTATAGCACTCGCCCATATTAAAAACCGAGCCGCTTACGGCGAGTTTTATAACGGGACAAGTGCTTAAAACTGCTTTATATAACACGTACGTTATACTATTTTTCTAAATTGTAGTTTTTTCAATAAAAAACATTTAAAAAGAAAATAAATCCTTCAAATTTTGTAAATTTTTATGTGTAAATTTTATGTTGGTAATACTATTTTTTATCATAGTAGCTTCTGGACAACAAAAATTATTTTGCGAACTGTCATTTTTTGATTTATTGACCCATTTTCACCACGAGATTCTAAAGTTATTTTAGCGATATGAGATTTGAAATTGGACGGAATACGTACATTCGGTACATATACGGAGCGTTCGGAAATTCGGGCGATTTTGTTACTTTTTTTCGAATTTCAGAAGACGTGATTTTACGTCACGGCATTGCAGTTTAGTATAGGGAAGAATGAAAATTCAAATAAAGTTGAAGTTAAAATCGACATTGGAAGGTTAGTAGATTGAATTTTGGACAGGATTTGGCAGAAAATGATAGCTTGAAGCATCTACAAAAGATTGATTTATAGATTCATGCAACCAACATACATGACTGTTATCCACACAGAATAAAAAAGTAGGTTATCAAGCTATTTTTCCTCTGCGAAAAATGGGTTTTCTCGTAATTCACAAAGGCCGCGCAAGTCAATGAAATAAAACATTTAAATGTTACCAACATCAAATGAAGAAAAAACGCGTATCGAAATTACTTCATTATGATACGCAAATGCGTATCGTAATAGACTTGTTACGATACCAAATTAGAAAAAGAATAATATTTATTTTAGATTATTATTTAAACCTTGTTTGACTAGAGCACAGGGAAAGTAAAAATAATGCAATTTAAAATGCTTATGATTTACCCAAATATAGTGCCCAATATTGTTTTTTGCAACACCAGGTAGAGATGTGAGAGGAGAATATTCTCGAGAACGGGAATATTCTCGAGAATATTCTCTGTAAGAAAATTCTCCCGAGAATATTCTCTAGAGAAGTTTTTCTACATAATTTACACCGCCTCGATTTACACTGAAAAATTTTGCAATGATTTTTAAAATTTTGAGTTTCCCTAACCTTTTTATAACTCTGGCAACAGTGTTTTACGTCTGGCAACAGAGATTCAGGGAAATCCCCTAGAAGCGCGAACGTATACTCGTATGTTTTTAATAGTTAAGTGTGATCTTTCTTTATTTGACTGTTTTTTTGTTTAGTTTTTGGTTATTCTTGGGAAGGTATGTTATGTTTTTTAAATAAAAAAATTATTTCTTTACGTTTTGTTTGATTAACGCCGTTTGACTTTGACAGCTTATAACCTTTTAACAGTACGTCTTAGAGCAAACGGCTTACATGTCCCTATCTTCAATTTTTATTATCTTCCCAAAAAAATCAACTTCCGGTTAAACCGGATAAAACTCGAAAGCTCTAAGACGTACTGTTAGAAGGTTATAAGCTGTCAAAGTTCAAAAATGTCACTTTTCGAGAGTCAATATCTCGGGAACTATGAAGTATAGACTAATAATGCATTTAATAAAAAATTATTATAATTTTGTGGAATTTAAAAATGTAAAAATATACAGGGTGTTCCATTTAAAAAAAATATTCTAAAAGCGGACCCAGCTGTCATCTTGACATTTAAGGCTGTCATTGGTATGTCAAAAAGTGCAAGACTTGCTCAAATATTATCGTTCAAAATTTCATTAAAATATACCGAACGGTTTAGAAGTTAGAGGGGGGGGGGACGGACTTTAGGTTCTCACTGTATATTTTCAAACATAAAAATAAAATAAATTAAATTAATCACACACATGAAACTCGTCATAAAAATACTATTACATATAAAAATAGAGTGAACAGAACAATAGCACACACACATTCTTTAAACATCAATCCATATATTTTTGATATGCTACCACAGTCAATTAAAATAATTAAATCATTAAATTATTATAGAAATAAAATTAAAAATTGGATATTATCCAATCCAAGAGATATATTGAAGAACTTCATTAATAAATAATGAATATACCAAGCAATAATGAATAAAATAAATAAATATATATATTATATACATGACGTATTGTATCTTTGTATACTGTAGTGATATAAAATATACCAATAAAATATTGTTATATTCATTTTATATTATTTAACTCAAATCAAGTATTTTACTTCTGAGTTCGGAATTGATAGTTTATACAAAATACTTATATATTAGCATTACTTAAATGTAAAAAAAAATATTTGAATACATTTTTACTATTATTATTATTTAACGATATTTACTAATTTAAAAAACAACGTTTCGGTTTTCAGATAATATCACCATCAGAGAATTTTTAAATACGGACCTGAAATTTAAATATTACTATCCCCCAAAACATGAACCAATAACATTTTGACAAAATTCCATTGTTTTGAACCGAAAATCCATCATCAGTAACTTAAAGTTCTTTTGTATTACCCCATCTTATTTTTAAACAGAAATTCTTCGGTGTTTTCTTACATTATTTCTTATTTCAATTATAATGCTTACTGTAAAATTCCTTTGTTACCAAAATATTACTTATTAAACATATTTATTTTTGGTTAGAGTAGCATATTTTTTAAACATAATAATTATCAGGACAGCACTGCAAAATAACTTTAAGTTACTGGTGATGAATTTTCGGTTCGAAATGGTGAAATTTTGCCAAAATGTTATTGATTTATGTTTTGAGGGAACAAAATACTTCGTATAGGTCCGTATTTAAAAATTTTGATCTGAAGGTGATAGCTGAAAACCGAAACGCCCGTTTATAAATTAGAAACTATCTATAAATGCGTCGTAAAAAAGTGCCTGTAGAAAGTTCTTTCCGCTTTTTAATGTTTATAAATAACGTCGCAAAAAAAAACGGACAATGAAGTTTTCGGTTTTTTTTTTCTTCAGATATTTCTTGATTTCTCACCAACATTAACTGAAGCTCCAACTTATTCAACTTTGCCCCAATTTAACATTTGCTGTATATTTTATACTTTCCGAGATTGAACTGGTGAACATCGAATTTGGGACATCCTGTACACTATTATGTAGTTGGTAACTGAGCAATAAAAACACAATAATGAACTAGTACGACTTCTATAATTTTATGTCCTAGTTGTCATTTAACGCGATGGGTACGCACATAAATATTTTATAGAGTTTTCATAGATGGTATCCTCATTAAATTTCAGTTTTATTAGAATTCCTATAGCCTTTATTACTACTATTCAGTGGCGTAGGTAGAAAAAAGTCTTGGCATATAATTTTATAGCAAAACTAGTTAGTTAATTATTGTTTGAAAGCTTTGTGTAAGCCGCCATTAGAGTTTTAAAATGCCTATAATCCCAAAACAATTAAAGATAGGGGTAGTCACGGGTAGTGATAAGCAGGGGCGGATGGGCCCACCGGAAGATTTCCCGGTGCGCCGGTCCCTCAGGCGCCGCCGCTGTTTGTCCACTTTTTTCTTTTTTAAAAATTTGAACTTTTATGTTATCTTTATGTTAAATATTTTTTATTAAATTTTTATATTAATATTAAATACTGAGCCTAATGAATAAATATTAAGCAATTACTTGAAGCAATTACTTTTTAGTAAAAGCAATTGTTCGACTAGCAAATGCTATAAGTAAAAGCGATTGCTAGATCTGGTTATGAATAAAATTTTGAAGCGATTGCTGTTTTTCTTACACCTCTGTAGCAAATGCTTATTCAACACAAGTTCAGACCTGGCTTATCCACTTGTTCAGATTATAGATTTCATGTTCAGTTTGGTGCCTAATTTGCAAAAGAGTTGACGTAAATACAACAACGTTGGTCTATTTATTTAGTATCTACAATAGTAATCTGTTTTGTGGAAAATAGGAAACCTATATTTGTGATATGACAGATTTCAGTGAAAATGAAGAAAGTGATAGTAGTGATGAAGAAATTAAAGACAAGCAATTGATATTCGTTCACAAATTAAAGGAACATAAATAAATCTCTCTGACCAAAACCGTTTAGCTTCCACAACAGCTGCAGCACGTGTAGGAAATTTAATAAAAATATTCGCCTTCTCCAAAACTGCATCCATAGATGGACAGAAGTGTAAGTCTTACAGAAAGTAGTTTGGTGAACACCGAGTCCTTCACCTACAGAATTTGAAAGCCCGGATCCGACAATTTCCGCAGAAAGACTTTAATCTTATTTAAAGGCGACAGTGCACCCCCTCGCCTTTTACCAGTATCAGTCAAAAAATAATTTGCCAACCACTCAACATTTTCGCAGTCAAATCGATATAACTTTCTGAAATCATCATATCTGCAATTTTTACGTACAGTGTAGATTTTTCTTTTACGGGCGTTCATATATTCAGTTATAATTGAAGACACAAATTAAGAGCAACGCACGTGGTGAACTAAAGTTGACTGCTACCCAGCAAATGATGCAAGGGTCGACCTACCTTAAAAAGTGGGAAGAAATTGGTACACTAGAAAAAGCAATTCCTTAATTTATTTATCACATTTTAAGCAAACGATAGCAATTGCTTCTATTTTTTAAGAAAAAGCATTGACTAGAAGCAATTCCTGCACTTTTAAGCGATCGCTGGACGCAAAAGCAATTACTTTAGTTTTTATTCATTGGCTTTCAAGAAATTACTTCGATTTTATAAGAAAAAGCAATCGCTACATTTTTATTCATTAGGATAATTTTTTTCACCTAAATGTGTTTTAAATGTAAAAAATGAAGTTTGTTTTTTTATTTATGAGTTATTATAAAAAATACGTCGTAAGTGGATGAAAAAATATATATTTATGTCTTTTAATTTTTTTATTGGATCGACACGACGCGGCGCCGCGCCGTTTCAATTGACTTCCCGTGCCGGTCCGAGGTGTCCCATCCGCCCCTGGTGATAAGGTACTACCTTTTTGCTTCTTTCAAACAGCAAAGCAAAGTTAAAATATTTGCTTAGCTAAATTGTTAAAGGAACGCTTCGCGAACAACTTCGTATAGTTCTTGAACAAGAAATTGTACTTGAAAATGTTTTACACTTACCCAAGTTTTTACCAAATTGTAAAAATCAATACAAGTTATATGCAAACTAATATTTGACTTGAGGTTAGGCACGCGATAACACCGTAGATTGGTTATTTTGCTGGTTTTGTTTGTTTTTATATTCGATTTTACAAGACTAGTTTAATTCACTTGTTCTTGTTCTCTTCCCTTCGAAGTAAAAACACAACGACGAATCATTTTTAAACAAATTTTAAAAACAAAACCTTAAAAACAATTTTTTATCCTTAAAATATGATAGGTTTGCTACTATTAAAAATGCCAGAAATCACTACCTTTTTCCCAACTTGATCAAAAAAATTGAGAAGAAATTCCAATTTTTTGGCAAGAATTTAAATATTAAAGCCCGGACCTGTCTATTGTCCCATTCGTCAAACGATAATGTTGCAGTGCGCATGTCTAATAGTGTATAGCTTTGTTTACATACGCGAGGCCATAAATTTGCCACTTTCGTGATTATTGTTTGCTTATCTAAAGGTAAATTGTCTATGGTTGGTATAGTGTTTCTTAGGACAATTTAATGACATTAAACTGTAGGAATTTACTAACCATAGGCGTCCCAAACAAATAATTAAAATGCGTATACACACTTATAAGTTTGTTTTACGTTAGGTGTTTGTACATACTACACTTTATAAACCCACTGTATATATAATAATATTATATTAAAATAATAAATATAAGGTAACTGAAAAATTCTATACACAAAACTAAAATCAGAAAAATAAACCTGACACGGCACGACACTGCTCAGAAAATGCTTTAATTTTTTTACCAGAACTCCATTCTGGGACCATTGTGCAGCCCGTCCACAAATTCCAAATTACGTATATATTATCTTCGTCTCTTCCACGCCATCGGCGGTCACTGGCCTATCTCTGTCTGACAGAATCGATCGTTAGACGGGCTGCGTACCGCTTCAGCCTACACCAGCCGCTTTAACTGGCGCTTGCAAGCGCAACAAATTATATGCTGTTGCCAATTCTTCAAAAATTTTCGGATTTGTAAGCACAATGTAAGTATATACGAGAAACAAGGGTTTGTTAATTAGTTGTTTTTAAACACTGAAAACACTTTTTGTCTTGATTTCAGTTATATAGTTTCTTAAGGACTAAAGAATGTATTATTATAACAATGAATGGCTTGTTATTTTTTTCTGTCACACTCAAAACTCCTCGGTTTAAAGTATATTTGCCAACTAGCTTTCAAAGAAAGTTACTGACTAACAATTGAATACTGAAAAATAAAAGAAACATTTTTAATAAAAAAACTTAAAGAATTGAAGAAGAAAGATCTGACAACCCTAGCTGTGAGGTCGGTCTCTTTGAGACTGTTTACCGCCGTTTTTATGCCGTATGGAATGATTGGAATGTCATCACACTGACTTTGGATAAATTATACTTGGCAACGTTGAATCTTGATATCGATTTCTTCAACTCGCACCAAGCCTGTTTTGCATTCACTTCTTTACATTAAAAACCGTAAGTTCAGCTTGGCTTGTGCCAATACTGTAGAAAATTTGTTTCTCTACACGTTAATAAATAAAACACCGGGTGTCTCGTTGTCTACGCCACTGCTACTATTATCGACGCTATTTTTCTGCGACGAGACTACTGCTTTTTAAGATGCAAGTTTCTCGTTTATTGCGTAATGGCACATAAACTTTAAAGTATTTTATAATTGTGTCGTCATGAAAGGAAGTGGCAATAAAAAAAAAACATGAAATACCATTTCTGCAGGTTGGGAACGTAATGACCGCTAAAGGTCAGAGTTTATTGTTAATGATTTTAAACATTTTTAATGTCGTTCGCAGAAGACGATAAAAAGATTCGGTTTTACTATGGTGTAAAATTATTGTACAGGGTTATCCAACCAAGACTAGACAAGGCGATTTTTTGACTTTTCCTGTACTTTTATAAAAAACTGAAATAGCCATCTTAAGTCATTTTCTCCCGCGAATTCGAATATCTTCAGCAAAAAACAATTGAACATCAAACAAAAGTACTAGGGGTCACTTTGATATTTTTTTAAATGGAACACCCTGTATATTTTTACATTTTTAAATTCCACATAAAATTATAATTATTTTTTTATTAAATGCACTATTAGTCTATACTTCATAGTTTCCGAGATATTGACTGTCGAAAAGTGACATTTTTGAACTTTGACAGCTTATAACTCTCTAACAGTACGTCTTAGAGCAAAACGGCTTACATGTCCCTATCTTCAATTTTTATTATCTTCCCAAAAAAATCAACTTCCAGTTAAACCGGAACAACTATATTTCCTTCTTTCGAGTTACATCCGGTTTAACCGGAAGTTGATTTTTTTGAGAAGATAATAAAATTTAAAGATAGGGACATGTAAGCCGTTTTGCTCTAAGACGTACTGTTAGAAAGTTATAAGCTTTCAAAGTTCAAAAATGTCACTTTTCGAGAGTCAATATCTCGGAAACTATGAAGTATAGAGTAATAATGCATTTAATAAAAAATAATTATAATTCTATGTGGAATTTAAAAATGTAAAAATATACAGGGTGTTCCATTTAAAAAAATATCAAAGTGACCCCTAGTACTTTTGTTTGATGTTCAATTGTTTTTTGCTGAAGATATTCGAATTCGCGGGAGAAAATGACTTAAGCTGGCTATTTCAATTTTTTTATAAAAGTACAGGAAAAGTCAAAAAATCGCCTTGTCTAGTCTTGGTTGGATAACCCTGTACAATGTATTATTCATAACATCGGCGCGTGAATAGGTGAAAAAGCCATACATTTTTTGAGTTATAATTTCCTCTATTGGGGTTCAGCCCTTGTTGGGTAAAAACTAATTTGTGTAATAATTTTATTTTCGAAAAAATCAAGTACCTACCGGGTGTCCACGGAAGGTGGTTCGCTCCTCTAACTTTTTTGTTTTTTAAGATAATGTAATAAAATTTGGGGGATTTGTATACGACATAAAACTCCATTTTTTGATAGGTGATTCAACATTATGGAACTTTCGGTTTAACCGGAAATGACATAAACTTTCGATTTTTAAATGGGACACCTGGTATATTTTTCCTTTTTTTGAATCCATATAACATTCTAAATAGAACGATGTGTCACTTGTCGTTTTTTGTCACCAAGAAAATATTTTTTTTCCAAATTTATTGTTTTATCTAGAGAGCTATGAATACCTTAAATTAACTTATTTCAGTTCTTTAATCTTGGGAAAAATACAGTTTTACTATTTTTGCTTCAACGCCATGTGCTGTGTAAAATTTAATCTTTAAAGTTGTATTTCTCATTTTTTTTTAAACTGCAACATGGTGGCTCGTCGGGTTAAGAAAAAAGATAATTTTATTACGATTATTTTGATACCACATACCACACAATATTAGGTTTTAGAAAAGCTGCCATTAAAAAAACTTTAAAAAGTTAACTTGGAACTTTCCTAAAATGAAGTTTAGTATCTTTTGAGAATAAATTTAAATTTAAATGCATCAAGTAGCCTGTGACCAGCAAAACTAATAAAAAAAATCATGCCTTGAAGAAAATTGACATGCCGATAGCTTCTGCCAAAATAAATTAGTTTGTTGTTTAAAAAACGTGGAAAATAATAGTTTTACAAGGAGTGAAAAAGTTGATATGTTATTCGCGTTTGGAGAATGTAGAAAGAATTCAACCGATGCTGCACGACTTTACGCACAAAGATATCGTAAACGGCGTCATTCAATCCGGCACTATTACCCAAAACAAGCTACTTCTGATGCATTTAAATCTAATTTATTCTT
This sequence comes from Polydrusus pterygomalis, assembly GCA_963969555.1. Taxonomy (NCBI): domain Eukaryota; kingdom Metazoa; phylum Arthropoda; class Insecta; order Coleoptera; family Curculionidae; genus Polydrusus; species Polydrusus pterygomalis. The sequence continues at coordinate 17,225,730 of OZ018385.1, read as the reverse complement.
AAAATATGCTTCATTTTAGGAAAGTTCCAAGTTAACCTTTTAAAGTTTTTTAATGGCAGCTTTTGTAAAGCCTAATATTGTATGGTATCAAAATAATCGTAATAAAACCCTCTTTTTTCTTCATAGTCCTCTATATAAAACAATAAATATTTTCTTGGTGACAAAAAGTGACAAGTCACACATCGTTATATTTAGAATGTCACATGGAGTCAAAAAAAGGAAAAATATACCAGGTGTCCCAATAAAAAATCAAAAGTTCTATAATGTTGAGTCACCTGTCAAAAAATGCAGTTTTATGTCGTATACAAATCCCCCAAATTTTATTGCATTATCTTAAAACAAAAAAGTTAGAGGGGCGAACCACCTTCCGTGGACACCCGGTATGTCTTGGAAACTTACAAAATACTTATTTTTTCTACGACCGTGCGTTTTAACCCATTTTCCCGCACGCATTTTAGTTTTAAAAATGTCACTTTCCCGCACTAGTGCGGGAAAGTAAAATTATGCAAATTTTGACCTTATTAGATAGTTTTTTACCTCGGAAGTTATAACTATTGTTACAATAGGTAAATAAGTATTTACGAAATCCGAAATAGTCCATCTAATAAAATCTACCTCTTTTCTAGCTTTTTGTTGTAATGCAATGGTAAAATCACTATGAAAATCGGTCCAATTACCCGGGAGTAATCAGCGTACATATTATTATCAAAAACATACATTTGGCTGGAATTGAGAACCTCCTATTTTATTGTCTGTTACAAATGCTTAAATCCTTAAAAATGCCAATAAAATACGATACATGCGGTAACGCCACGACATCACATCAGTGAATTTGAGACATCTGTTGCCGAGGCGCTGCATTTATAACTATAGATTTACGATCAACTCCACAATGGCGGCCAAACCATCTCCAATACAGTCTAAAACAGCCGCTATTCTTATAGTTTGATATTCAATGGTAGAGCAAAAGAAAATAAGGCAGATTTAGAACTTTTACTCCATGTAGAAGAAAATGATGTAATTAGCACCAGGCTTCTTGGCACAACTGTCAGAAAGGTTTTACTTTTTAAAACGGCCAACGAAGCTAGAAATTCTTACTTCTTTCGGTGCGTACGCAAGATCGCCGCTTTTGCCACTATTTTGCACTGTATTTGCTTAAAGTTTTAACAGGTGGTGAGCGTTTTAAGTGGAATTCACATGTAACAGTTATTTGCATCACGACATTTGTTTAATAATAACAAATAATAGTGGGTTTATACAAAACGGCCGTCGGGCTCGAGTAACGAAAGTAATAGAGTGTCGTAATAATAAGATACCATATTTTATAATAAAAATAAATATGTGTACAGGGTTTTCAGAGATATTTTCGGTCATATCTACAGTGGTCCCTATAGGAGATACAAAAAAAAATTAAATGTAGGAGTTGTAGGGTTTTGTCTGAACCTCCAGGAAATTAAAAAAAAATAAACAAAAGACGATCCGAAACATAAAAAAAATTAACCAATATGGTTTTTTTAAATGGTACACCCTGTATATTTTTTATTTTTATGAAAGATCTTTCTTCCCCGATTTCAAAAATATATAGTTTGTCTATATTTGCTGGAACCGTCATTAAATTATTTCTAATCAATTATTCTATACGGCACTATACAATAATAATTATTTTGAGTAGTGTGCCTTGGAAAACAATAATTGCCTGATGTAGTTTAGTTTTCAATAGGGAACTGTCAACATTTTGTATTTAAAATCATTTTTTTTTTAAATGGGTTATTCAAGCGAAGAAAAATCGGATATGGTCCGTTTATTCTATAAGCATTCAAGTAATGAACCAAGGGCTCAACGTCAATACCGTATTACCTATCCAGAAAGACCAACACCATGCGTTGACACAATTGGATACGTAGTGCGTTATTTCAAATACAAAATGTTGACAGTTCCCTATTGATTGAAAACTAAACTACGTCAGGCAATTATTGTTTTCCAAGGCACACTACTCAAAATAATTATTATTGTATAGTGCCGTATACAATAATTGACTAGAAATAATTTAATGACGGTTCCAGCAAATATAGACAAACTATATATTTTTGAAATCAGGGAAGAAAGATCTTTCATAAAAATAAAAAATATACAGGGTGTACCATTTAAAAAAACCAAATTTGTTAATTTTTCTTATGTTTCGGATCGTCTTTTGTTTATTTTTTTTTAATTTCCTGGAGGTTCAGACAAAACCCTACAACTCCTACATTTAATTTTTTTTTGTATCTCCTATAGGGAACCCTGTAGATATGACCGAAAATATCTCTGAAAACCCTGTACAAGATTTGTTAAATAAATAATAGGTTTTTAGTGTCTGTATAAATATTATACAGGGTATGATAAAGAAACGGATTAGACTTTTATACAGGGTGTCCGGAAAAAGGAGGTCAATCCGTTAACCATATACCGGGTGTTTCCGGAGGTACGCTCGCCCCTATAACTTTTTTGTTGTTTGAATTACAGATTTAAAATTTTGTGTGTTTATATGTGATATTCTTTTGCTTTTGATGACATAGCAGATGCCATTGTATCACTTCCGGTTTAACCGGAAATGATCTCAACCTTAGATTTTTAAATGGAACACCCTGTATATTTTGGCTATATCGATTCAGAACATCATTCCAAATTCAACGACACTCCATACGTCACTTTTTGATACTTTAAATTATTTTTAATTTTATTTTTTCGTCTAGATTGCTATGAACTCTCTAAAATTGTTTACTTCTAAACCAAAATCTTGATAAAAATGCAATTTTCAAGTTTTATTGTGTTTTAAATTTTTTACATACTTTTTAACTTTTTAAAAAAGCTTTTTCCAAGAGAACTCAATTTTTCCAAATGGAAACATATTGGCTCTTTTTTTCCAACAATTTTATATCACACATCCTAATGTCAAGTTAAAAGAGCAGGAATAATTTATAAAAAATAACATTTTATGAGAAAAAATAAAACACGAAGCGCAAACGGCTTTGCATTTATCTAGGTACCCATGACGCTATAATGCTCATAAACAAATGAACATAATTACAAATTAAATATAATCATTGAAACAATAAAAACAGTCTTGCAAACATTCGCCATAAATTAGTACCATATCGATTTTTTCGTTTCTGTTATAGGTTTCCATTTAAATATTTTATTACAAAATTAGAACTAATACACACTGGCCGAAAAATCAAACGATAAAATAGCAAGCTACTGTCCTCATGTCAAACTTATTTCAATGATGGCGGATTTTAAATTTGTAATTATGTTCATTTGTTTATGAGCATTATGGCGTCATGGGTACCTAGATAAATGCAAAGCCGTTTGCGCTTCGTGTTTTATTTTTTCTCATAAAATGTTATTTTTTATAAATTATCGCTGCTCTTTTAACTTGACATTAGGATGTGTGATAAAAAATTGTTGGAAAAAAAGTGCTCTATCTTTTTGCCCGAGTGAGCCAATATGTTTCCATTTGGAAAAATTGAGTTCTCATGGAAAAAGCCTTTTTAAAAAGTTAAAAAGTATGTAAAAAATTTAAAACACAATAAAACTTGAAAATTGCATTTTTATCAAGATTTTGGTTTAGAAGTAAACAATTTTAGAGAGTTCATAACAATCTAGACGAAAAAATAAAAATAAAAATAATTTAAAGTAGCAAAAAGTGACGTATGGAGTGTCGTTGAATTTGGAATGGTGTTCTGAATCGATATAGCCAAAAATATACAGGGTGTTCCATTTAAAAATCTAAGGTTGAGATCATTTCCGGTTAAACCGGAAGTGATAAAATGGCATCCGCTATGTCATCAAAAGCAAAAGAATATCACATATAAACACACAAAATTTTAAATCTGTAATTCAAATAACAAAAAAGTTATAGGGGCGAGCGTACCTCCTGAAACACCCGGTATATTCCTTAAGCAAAAATAATATGACTTTATAGTATTATGGGATACAGTAAAACAAAGTTGAACTTGTAAATTTCCACTATATTAACTAGAAAAATTACATGTTTCGCTAACACTGTAGCTTCGTGACAATGATTTAATAAAGGTGAAAATTAAAAATTGGGGTGCAATAAAATTAAATTATTGAAGATGTAAATAAAACAGTGAAGGGTTACAATAGCGGGAAAATCCAACAGAGAAGAGGGTTTAAAAATTAAATTAAATTAGGTACAGGGTCATCCAACCAGGACTGAACAGGGGCCTATTTTTTGAGTTTCCCTGTATTTTTATTTAAACCAATATAGCCATTTAGTTTATGCTTTGCCGTAGAATCTAAAATTACCATTTAAAAAGCGATCTGACTTAAAACAAAGGAACTGTGGCGTAAAGTTGTTGTTTGTTCAATGGAACACCCTGCATATTATTTATTTTTATGAAACGCCCTTCTTTTCTGATTCCATAAATATATAGTTTGCCCATATTAGCTCAAACCGTTTTTAAGATATGAGCAATCAAACATTTAAAAAGCTGTATTCATTTGAGCTTAATACGTCTAGAATGCCTTGGAAAAGAAAATCCCCTTAATAGCGATGCATTAAAATACAGCTTTTTAAATGTTTGATTGCTCATATCTTAAAAACGGTTTGAGCTAATATGGACACATTATATATTTATGGAATCAGGAAAGAAGGGCGTTTCATAAAAATAAATAATATTTCCATTGAAAAAACAACAACTTTACGCCACAGTTCCTTTGTTTTAAGTCAGATCGCTTTTTAAATGGTTATTTTAGATTCTATGGCAAAGCATAAACTAAACGGCTATATTGGTTTAAATAAAAATACAGGGAAACTAAAAAAATAGGCCCCTGTTCAGTCCTGGTTGGATGACCCTGTACAATAGGTATGGGTAATTTATAAAATCTTAAGTAGGTATATGGTCAACAGAATAAATTTAACAAAGGCGAATTATTTAAATCTAGTTGATCATTAAGTAACAGGTCCGTATTTTTAAGTTTATTTATTTCCATAGATTCTAACAAATTTAAGCCTTTGTTTTCTGTATGTAAGATTTTAAAGGAAGGATCGAAATTATGTTGATAATCAAGTAAATGGTTAGCATAGTTTAAGTCTATTTTATTTTTTAGAAAACTGTTATAATGTTCCTGTATTCTTTTGTCAAAATGTCTACCCGTTTGGCCAATGTATGTTTTAGGACAATCTTTGCATTTTAATTTATAGACGCCTGATTTTTTGTTTTTATCGCTTTCAGTTGTATTGTTTTTGATAAATTTACTTGAAGAGTTATTAGTTTTATAACACACATTTATATCAAGTTTGTTAAGAAAATTGCCAATTACTTTGCTAGGTTGTCCAAAGAAAGTGACAAGGTGACAAGTTTAAATTGGTCAGAGTTTTTGCTTCTAGGAAAAACGAAGGCAATAGCTTTTTTGTAAGTTTTCTTTTTTTAAGATTTGGTCAATTAGATTCCGTTATTAACTGCAATTATTTACATATTTAATAATGTTTAGTTCTTTTTGAAAATTGATTTTATTTAGAGGGAGGTTACTAGTATATGCTAACCATTTACTTGATTATCAACATAATTTCGACCCTTCCTTAAAAATCTTACATACAAAAAACAAAGGCTTAAAACTAAATTTGTTAGAATCCATGGAAATAAATAAACTTAAAAATACGGACCTGTTACTTATTGATCAACTAGATTTAAATAATTCACCTTTGTTAAATTTATTCTGTTGACCATATACCTTCTTAAGATTTTATAAATTACCCATATTGTACCTAAGTTAATTTAATTTTTAAACCCTCTGTTGGATTTTCCCGCTATTGTAACCCTTCCACTATTTTATTTACATCTTCAATAATTTAATTTTATTACACCACAATTTTTAATTTTCAACTTTATTAAATCATTGTCATCTGACGAAGCTACAGTGTTAGCGAAACATGTCGTTTTTCTAGTTAATATAGTGGAAATTTACAAGTTCAACTTTGTTTTACTGTATCCCATAATACATACTATAGTTATGGATGTCCACCTGGTATCGGCTGAATCAATCAATTTGTTTAAAAATAAATATGTATAAAATTTGTTAAATAAATAATAAGTTTTAGTGTCTGTAATAAATAATATACAGGGTATAATAAAGAAACGGATTAGCCTTTTATACAGGGTGTCCGGGAAAAGGAGGTCAATCCGTTAACCATATATTCCTTGAGCAAAAATAATATGACTTTCATGATGCCATTTTTCATTTTTGACAACTCATGTTCGATATGTGTGTCAAAGTTTAAAAATAATTAAAAATTATATTTTTGAATAATTCGAGTATTTAATCAGATTACAGGTACAGTGTCTTCCAACGAGGACTGAACAGGGGCTCATTTTTGAGCTTCCTTGTATTTAAAGAAAAATCCAAAATAGCCAATCGATGTACTTTTTCCTGCAGAATTCAAAAATGAAACCAAAAATTTATTTGAACCAGAAACAAAAGAGTTACGATATGGATAAGGTGTTTTTTAAATGGAACATAGCTTTTTTTATACGATTTTTGGAACGAGTGATTTTTTTTTTGTCCGTTTTGATTAAAATATTTAATATTGTGACAGCTATTTTTATTAAATTTTAATGTTTTATCCAGTATAATTTAACTTTAACCTGTTTGAAACATACACTAGGTAATAAAGGTATAATCACCTTTGAATCCTTCAAAGTCATTTCGGCAATATTATAGTAAATTTGTCAAATTTTTTGACTTTGAAGGATTCGAAGGTGATTATACCTTTATTACCTAGTGTATGTTTCAAACAGGTTAAAGTTAAATTATACTGGATAAAACATTAAAATTTAATAAAAATAGCTGTCACAATATTAAATATTTTAATCAGAACGGACAAAAAAAAAATCACTCGTTCCAAAAATCGTATAAAAAAAAAGCTACGTTCCATTTAAAAAACACTTTATCCATATCAAAACTCTTTTGTTTCTGGTTCAAATAAATTTTTGGTTTCATTTTTGAATTCTGCAGGAAAAAGTACATCGATTGGCTATTTTGGATTTTTCTTTAAATACAAGGAAGCTCAAAAATGAGCCCCTGTTCAGTCCTCGTTGGAAGACCCTGTACAGGGTTTTTCCGTATATTTTGGAGCACCCCTGGAGCTTTAATTTGAAGACCTAGAAAAAACTTTAAATTACCAAAGTCGCATGATTTCTCCTGAACTGCCAGAATTTGTTATCGGACAAAACAAATGAACATCGTAAATTTGTTTAATAATGCCAATGTCAATTTTTTTAAATGGAACACCCTGTATATTAATTTTTTTAACTCCTCACTCTTTTCTGATTCCAAATATGTATATATGTTATATGTTTACTTTGGTCGTTTAGGCAAAATTTATATTAATTATTGTTACTGAATAAGCATTATGTTCTAGCATGTTTTCCTCACACCAATATAGATCTTCTAATCCGCAATATTTTGAAATGAAATTTTGCCTAAACGACTAAAGTAAACATATAACATATATACATATTTGGAATCAGAAAAGAGTGAGGAGTTAAAAAAATAATAATATACAGGGTGTTCCATTTAAAAAAATTTACATTGGCATTATTAAACAAATTTACGATGTTCATTTGTTTTGTCCAATAACAAATTCTAGCAGTTCAGGAGAAATCATGCAACTTTGGTAATTTAAAGTTTTTTCTAGGTGTTCAAATAAAAGCTCCAGGGGTGTTCCAACATATACGGAAAAACCCTGTTCATTGCTTCACCATGGATACAAGAATTAAGTAACACTTTGCAGTAGGTGACAATACCGAAAGCAAAGGAGCAGCCAAAAATAATGTAAGGACAGTGGCGTACAGATAAAAACCTGTTGTACTAAACCAGTTAAATGAAATTGTTTTATTGCTCTACTAAGAACTTACTATCGCTAATATTCTTCACATAACAGTAATTTTGACTGGTCATTCATTTTAACTATTTCTTTAAAATACACTGCCCTATTTACTTGATGATTTGCCTATAGTGGTAGGACAAAATATTTGGTTTCAACCAGACGGTGATCCCCCGCATTTGACCAGCAAATTTAGGAACTATTTACACCAAATATTTTCTAATCGCTGGATTGGTCGGGGCCAAGATGCTCCTGCTAAATGGCCATCCCATTCCCCAGATCTTACTTCCTTGGACTATTCAGTCTGGGGGTGTATGAAAGATTTTGTGTAGATGGTTTCGATTTTGAGCGAGAATCATTTAATAGAAAGAATCATTCCAGCTGAAGAGCAGTTCAGGTTGAAACCACATATTTTTCAAAGATTAGGATTTTCTTTAATACAGAGAACTCGGAAAAATGGAGGTGATAACGAGCAATTTCTTTAGACTATTTTTTTTTTAATTTTGTTTTTTTTTGTCACTAATGTATTTATATTATGAAAATAGTTTGTTTTGAATATTTATTATCTTATTATGATGTATGAAACTTCTTCTTAACATAGTATAAAACAAAGTCGCTGTCGCTGTCTGTCCGTCCCTACCTATATATGCTTAAATCTTTAAAACTACGCAACGGATTTTGAAGCGGTTTTTTTTTAATAGATAGAGTGATTCAAGAGGAAGGTTTTTATGTATAACTAGCGACCCGCCCCGGCTTCGCACGGATGCAATTTCAGAAAGTGGCATGCCGGGTACTAATATATCGGGTTTGTTCGGGTTTGTATTTATACCAGCGGGTTGCAACCCGCGAATAGTAGATTATTGTCTTAAGAACGAGTGATAACAGTGGCGTTTTACTGGTATGTGAAGAAGATTAGCAGAAGATATTCATATAAATTACGTTACAAAGAAGGTAAGGTCCCTTCTGGGCAGGTTTAAAAAATTTAAACAGGTTTTTAAGGAGAGGGAGCTCACGATTCTGTACATTTCTCTCGTCCAACCCCATATTTTCTATGGTATTGTAGCATGGGGGGAGCCACTAACAACCATATTTACCAACTAGAAACAGTACAAAAATGAATTTTAAAACAAGGATTATACCTATTCAACTGATTTACTATTTCTGGAAACTATAAAAAGCTTGATGTACGACATAGTCCGGTCAATCTAGACCAAAAAATGATAGTGAAGGTACATAAATTTACAACAAGCTGAAAATCAGTAAAATTATTCAAAATATAATTATAAATAAAATGTATAAGTTCCCCATCATTCCCGTGTTTGGAAAAAAATTTACTCGAGGTCAACAGTAAAAAAAAAATGAGCATTTCGCGATTTTCAGCAAAACGGTAAGTTTTATCATAAAAATACTCCAGACAAAAATTGTAGATCATAAAATTATCTATAAAATATGTATCAATACTTTTTTACCTACGAGCCACCGTTTCTGAGATATAACGATTCAAAAAGTTGTAAAAGTTGTTAACGTCATAATATGCACACGTTTTTACGCCACCTATGAGGTAGTGTACTTAGCGCGTTTTTTTAACGTGGTTTTCCCAGTAGGCCTACTCCACGGGTTAGTTGTGATCCAGTTTAATCTAAAACTATTGCAAAATAACGGATATTTCCAAAGATTGGAAAAGATAAAAGCGATGTAAATTAAAAAAAGTGGTGAAGTTTATTCGTCTGATTCGTGACCTTCAAATTATTCTTCTTGTTCTTCTTCTTGATATTCTTCATCTTCTTCTTCTAATTATTGTTCTTCTTCATCTTCATTCTGGTTGCAAGTAAATTGCGTCAATAGCGATGTATCGCATGTCACCTTGTTGGAATCAAACGAATCCTCTACTGTTAGTGATTCTACATTAGAGCACGACCGGCCTTAACAATTTGTGCATGCCAGAGAACAAAACAGTCCGACTTTTTTGCAACCACATTTAGCACTGCATCCCTTTTTGCAGTTGCAAAAAATTGTGTTCAGCAGTTTCTCCGGCGCAGGCGGGAGTAAAGTTTGAACTGGTTCTAATGTATTGTTGACCAACTTCCAACCCCAGTCTGTAGGATCTAGCTGATAACCAAGCCACACTTGAACTTGGTAATATACCCGAAAAAGATGTCGATGAGTAGCAACTGAGGTTGGAGGAAGACAAGAATTAAACTTGTTTTTTATTTTTAGTATTTTTAACGAAACATGCATATCGATGCTTAATCTAAGCAGGTAGTTTTTTTTTGCAACTGCAAAAAGGGATGCAGTGCTAAATGTGGTTGCAAAAAAGTAGGACTGTTTTGTTCTCTGGCATACACAAATTGTCAAAGCCGGTCGTGCTCTAATGTTGAATCACTAACAGTGGAGGATTCGTTTGATTCCAACGAGGTGACATGCGATACATCGCTATTGACGCAATTTACTTGCACCCAGAATGAAGAAGAACAAGAATTAGAAGAAGATGAAGAAGAACATCAAGAAGAACAAGAAGAATAATTTGAAGGTCACGAATCAGACGAATAAACTTCACCACTTTTTTTAATTTACGTCGCTTTTATCTTTTCCAATCTTCGCTAATTTCCGTTATTTTGCAATAGTTTTAAATTAAACAGGATCACAACTAACCCGTGGAGTAAGCCTACTGGGGAAACCACGTTAAAAAAAAACGCTAAGTACACTACCTCATAGGTCGCGTAAAAACGCGTGCATATTATGGCGATAACAACTTTTACAACTTTTTGAATCGTTCTATCTCAGAAACGGTGGCTCGTAGGAAAAAAGTATTGATACATATTTTATAGATAATTTTATGGTCTACAATTTTTGTCTGGAGAATTACCGTTTTGCTGAAAATCGCGAAAATCTCATTTTTTTAACTTTTGACCTCGAGTAAAATTTTTTCCAAACACGGGAATGATGGGGAACTTATACATTTTATTTATAATTATATTTTGAACAATTTTACTGATTTTCAGCTTGTTGTAAATTTATGTACCTTCGAATGTCTAGATTGACTGGACTAGACAGCTTTTTTGTTCGGCAGTACCTACTAATGCGTCAATTTTTACATAAATATGAGTTGGTCAATATAGATCACAAATACCCAACTCGTCAAGGGGAAAGGGGATAATTTGGTTCCTAAGGTGAATAAAACGGTGACAACGTAGTTATCACTTCTTAGGACCAAAATTATTTAACCGTCTTCCCGATAAAATAAAAACACTAAATTCCACAGCATTATTTAAAAAACAACTTGAACTCTGTCGACGTTGTGGTCTAGTGGTTAGCGCAGCAGCCTTACAGATCGTAGGCCCGGGTTCCATTCCCGGTGCCCGCAACGTCGATGTTAAATTTGGAATTTGGTTTAAGAGGTGGCGCCGTCTTTCGGAAGAGACGTTAAACTGTGGGCCCCGTGTCATGGATGTTGGCACGTTAAAGAACCCTACCCTCGAAAAAGAGGGATTCGGCAAAAATTACCAGATAGTGTGTGACAAATTCCCTGGCGTCGGTGATTGGCCTCGTTGCGGAAAAAGGCCGACGTAAAATAAATAAATAAAAAAAAAAAAACTTGAACTCTGGATAAAAACTAAAGATAGACTAGAAATTCATAGCTTAGTAGATCTAAAAATACCTATAACAATAAAGCCTAAATATTAAAATAAACAGGCGCTAACATTAATGTCTAATATATAGAATATAATATCTAAAGGCAGGGTTCGGAGGATATATATCAAGCGATATATATCGTGATATATATTATGATATACAGTGTCCGCAAGAAAGTCCGCATCAAATGGGATTTTTTAATTATTATTAGGTATAGGTAAAAATTGAAAAAGCAGTTAGTTTTTGCTTACCTAAAAACCAAAAATGACGTATACTGAAGCAGCTGCACGACTTGCGTTACTTGTCAAATTTGACATTTTTAATAAAATAGGTTCAAATATGCCCTTATTTATAAAAATATCGAAAAACTTTATTCGAGAAAGTTGTTTATTTAGGCATTTTTAGCCTCTGTACAAAATTTTTACAGTCTAATACAATTTTTATTTTTTGTCAGATTCTTGAAAATTTTGATCAACCCTCGTCGATTAACTTTTATACATCGAGGTAAAACCATTTGCCTTTACTTCATTTGTAATCTTAATGCAATTTTGTGTAAAATTTTTGTTTCCAATTATTTATTTTGCTTCAAAAACTGAAATTGTTATTGATCAGTATGTAATGTTTGATGCAAAGTTTATCTAATTACATCAGTTTTGTCCAAACCGACGTTTCTCATTTTTCTTAAGTTAGTAAACAGATGTACAAAAAGAAAATATTAGGAAGCTTTCGTTGAAATTTTACTTAATTAATATTGGATCAAAAAGAATAAATATTAATCGCTCGAAACATTTTATTCAACAAAAATATAGTTTAATATAATTAATTTAATTTAATAATAATAATAATAATAATTAAGTAAAATTTCAACGAAAGCTTCCTAATATTTTCTTTTTGTACATCTGTTTACTAACTTAAGAAAAATGAGAAACGTCGGTTTTGACAAAACTGATGTAATTAGATAAACTTTGCATCAAACATTACATACTGATCAATAACAATTTCAGTTTTTGAAGCAAAATAAATAATTGGAAACAAAATTTTACACAAAATTGCATTAAGATTACAAATAAAGTAAAGGCAAATGGTTTTACATCGATGTATAAAAGTTAATCTACGAGGGTTGATCCAAAATTTTCAAGAATCTGGCAAAAAATAAAAATTGTATTAGACTGTCAAAATTTTGTACAAAGGCTAAAAATGCCTAAATAAACAACTTTCTCGAATAAAGTTTTTCGATATTTTTATAAATAAGGGCATATTTGAACCTATTTTATTAAAAATGTCAAATTTGACAGGTAACGCAAGTCGTGCAGCCGCTTCAGTATACGTCATTTTTGGGTTTTAGGTAAGCAAAAACTAACTGCTTTTTCAATTTATACCTATACCTAATAATTTAAAAAAAATACAATTTGATGCGGACTTTCTTGCGGACACTGTATAGCATGATCTTTATAGTTTGATATATATCACGATATATTCAATAATTAATTTTTTTTAAATTTCGATTATTCAGAATATATCAATCGACAAATCAAACAAAAAAAAAGTATTTATGTTTTTAAATAATATTAAGGGTGGGTCCGCTATGAAAATATGTTAAGCTTTATTTTTTCTATTGGATATCTTATAATTGTTAACCTTTATGATTTATCTGTTTGGTCATTACTCATTAGTTTAGGTCATGTTTTTTAAAGTCAGTTTACTTAATAAGTATCCTACAAAAATATTTAGTTTTCAATATGTTTTTGATCGACATAGTAGTCCTTTCATTAAAAAGAAATATCTTAAATTTATTTATATGTAGGATTCTTATATATATATCGGATATACAAGGTGTCGACGGAAGGTGGCTCGCCCCTCTAACTTTTTTGGTTTTCAAGATTATGAAATAAAATCGGGGGATTTGTATACGACATAAAACTACATTTTGTTACAGGTGACTCAACATTATGGAACTTCCGGTTTAACCGAAAGTGACATAAACTTTCGATTTTTAAATGGAACACCTGGTATATTTTTCCTTTTTTTTTTGACTCTATATGACATTCTAAATACAACGATGTGTCACTTGTCACTTTTTGTCACCAAGAAAATATTTTTTTTTCCAAATTTAATGTTTTATCTAGAGGGCTATGAATACCTTAAAATCACTTATTTCAGTTCTTTAATCTTGGGAAAAATACGATTTTACTATTTTTGGTCCAATGCTATGTGCTATGTAAAATTTAATCTTTAAAGTTGTATAACTCATTTTTTTTAAATGGCAACATGGTGGCTCGTCGGATTAAGACAAAAGAGGATTTTATTACGATTGTTTTGATACCATGCCATACACTATTAGGTTTTAGAAAAGCTGCCATTAAAAAACTTTAAAAAGTTAACTTAGAACTTTCCTAAAATGAAGCATCTTTTGCGAATAAATTTAGATTTAAATGCATCAAGTAGCCTGTGACCAGCAAAACTGAAAAAGCAAAATCATGCCTTGAAGAAAATTGAAATGCCAACAGCTTCTGCCAAAGTAAATTAGTTTGTTGTTTAAAAAACATGGAAAATAATAGTTTTACAAGGAGTGAAAAAGTTGATAATATGTTATTATTGTCAGGCTCATTTCGCATTTTCGGAACCAGTTTTGGGTACCTAATAGTGCCGGGTTGGATGACGCCGATTAAAATATCTTTGTTGAATTATTTCTACTTTCTCCAAACACTAATAACATATCAACATCAACTTTTTCACTCCTTGTAAAACTATTATTTTCCATGCTTTTTAGACAACAAACTAATTTACTTTGGCAGAAGCTGTTGGCATTTCAATTTTCTTCAAGGCATAATTTTGTTTTATTAGTTTTGCTGGTCACAGGCTACTTGATGCATTTAAATCTAAATTTATTCTCAAAAGATGCTTCATTTTAGGAAAGTTCTAAGTTAACTTTTTAAAGTTTTCTAATGACAGCTTTTCTAAAACCTAATAGTGTATGGTATCAAAATAATCGTAATAAAATCCTCTTTTTTCTTAACCCGACGAGCGACCATGTTGCCATTTAAAAAAAATGAATTATACAACTTTAAAGATTAAATTTTACATAGCACATAGCATTGGACCAAAAATAGTAAAATCGTATTTTTCCCAAGATTAAAGAACTGAAATAAGTGATTTTAAGGTATTCATAGCCCTCTAGATAAAACAAAAAATTTGGAAAAAAAATATTTTCTTGGTGACAAAAAGTGACAAGTGACACATCGTTGTATTTAGAATATCATATAGAGTCAAAAAAAGGAAAAATATACCAGGTGTCCCATTTAAAAATCGAAAGTGTTATGTCATTTCCGGTTAAACCGGAAGTTCCATAATGTTGAGTCACCCGTCAAAAAATGCAGTTTTATGTCGTATACAAATCCTCCAAATTTAATTCCATTATCTTGAAAAACAAAAAAGTTAGAGGGGCGAGCCACCTTCCGTGGACACCCGGTATATCCTTTGATATGATACTTTCGAAAATATCATGATATTTTCGAACCCTGTCTAAAGGTGATCGAGCTAAAAGACAAAACCTTTCTTAACTTTTAAATAACCTATAGCTATACCAGCATAGAGATAGTTTGGGATTCAGTGGAGATTAAAAACACTCTATTTTACAAAAATAAATTGAATAATTTTACCCAGAACATTGTGGAAACAAAAACCTTATTGCCATATACGATGGAGTTAAAATAGTAATAACTTGTGCAGGTAGTAAAATATATTAAAATTTCGGGCAATCATAATAAAATTATATTACTTATTATCGTTAAGACACAATTATTTTATATTTTTTTAGTTATTATACTAATAAGAAAATTATAAAATTTAATTTGGTTTAAGGATACTCCTTGACGATAAATGATTAGTATTTTTATTTTTCTTTATTTATTCTCTGTAAAATGCTTCTTAAAGTTGTACTTGTGCTTATAATAATAAGTCTGAACTTCGTACAAGTCCTAGGGACTTAACGATACGTCTAATTTATTTTCAGGTACATATGTTGGGAGCAAAGCTCGAAAACAGCCAATGGTCGATATTTTTGCTCAATCTTAGGATTGGCTATTTTATAGCGACTAAAGTCCGAAGTTTTATTCAATTTCGGGCTTTGGCCTTCTTCAAACAGCCAAACCTGGAATTGTGCAATTACAAAACGACCAATACTTAAAATAACGGTCATTTCGGTTCGTTACTCGACAAGCATAAAAGATATAATTTAGCGCGAGCGTCATGTGGGCGGACCAGTGTATTATTTTTTAGTGTGGTGTCAGTTAGGGTTGGGCGGTTATTGGAAAATAACCGGTTATTTATTACGTCAGGTTAACCGAGACTAGGTTAACCGGACAAAAAATAACCGGTTATTAAATAACCGGTTAATAACCTTTTCCAATTTTTCTTCCCATTGTGCCTTTCAATTTACCGTTATGACACAAGAATACAGTCTTCAAAGTAGAACTTTTATCTCTATTTTTTTTTCCTATTCTAGGGTTATAGTCAATAATGAGACCAAAGACACAATAAATACAACAAAATCCCTGTTAATAACCGATCTTCGGTTATTGATAATAAATAACCTTTTGTCGGTTTAACCTGAGCAACAAAAAACCGATTATTAACCGGTTATTTTTGCCCAACCCTAGTGTCAGTCCAAGCCTTGCATTGAGGGAGTTTACACGTATTGTCTCTCTCGTTAAGAATGTCTGCTGTTAGTGAACATGAATTTAGGTTGAAATTGGATGCTTATATCCAGAAAAGTGAATCAAATAAAACATTCCTGTTTACTCAATATAAATATAAGGAATTAATAGCCGATGTAAAACGCTATGTAAAAGAAGAGAGAGCAAGCCGCTCACATCATTGGATTATCGATGCATTAAGAGGTATGACATTTTATCCATTGATGATGTAGAAAAACTTATAAAAAAGCGATCAACAAATGACGATGAAATAAAATATTTTTACCATATAGATGCGCTGTATGAAATTATTTACAAAGCTCACATAGATACTGGACACAAAAGAACACGGTGACACATCGTCGCTCGCATCACGTAGGGGCCTAACTCGGTTTTTGTAGTTTTTCAGTAGAGCGATTTAAAGAAATCAATGTTGCTTATTTTGGATACAGCATTGACAAGAATTTTTTATTTAGGTTTATTTTTTTACAGTTTCCTAGATAAATCAATCTAGAATGATGAGACATAATAATTTTTAATGAAGTTTTACGGGTTTTGTAAAAAATAAATAATAATCAAGATAGGCCCCTTCGTAAAAACAATAATAAATTCTGATTTGTACATGAAATCAGCCCCTGTGATATTAATAAAACATTTTGTTTTCAAAGAAAAGGGAGCGAATTTTTTAAACTTTAAACATCTTTATTTTATAAAAACGTTAAAAAAAATTCTAAACATATAACTTCAAAAGAATTAAAAACAGCTAGTGTAATATTTAATTATTTATTCTCTAAAGGTATAACAAATTAAAAATGGGATTGGTATTTATTTTATTTTTTACGAATTGTCTATGTGTTAAATAAAATTGCAATAAATAATAAATTAACAAGGCCTATCTGCAAAGTACTGTTCATCCTTTAAAAATATTTTATAACGTAAAGAAATATGTTGAGATTCGCCCAGTAAGACTCATACAAAAAATATAGCATAGGGGCCAATCTTAAGTTTGGTCTTTACGTAAAAGTATTTTTATCGATAATTTAAGATAGGCCTGACTATAATAATCCTATAAAACAAAAACCATGTATTATAGAGATGCCAGTTTGTGATAACGTTAAGGCAGTCTTTCCCTGACTTTATATGTGTATAACTCATTTTTGCCAAAAATCGAGATAGGCCACTACGTGATGCGAGCGACGACATGGACAAAGAACTTAAAAAAAAGTACTGCAATATCACGCGTCATGTGATTGATATTTATTTACGGTTATGTGGACAATGTCAGCTAAAAAAAAAGAATAAAGGGAAGGGACTAGTGGTAAGGCCAATTTTAAGCAACAACATGAACTCAAAAGGGCAGGTGGATCTGATTGACATGCAAACAGAACCGGACCGGACAGTTATTTATGTATTATGTATTCGTTCGTAAACAAAAATGCAATTTTTGCAATTTAAAAAAAAAATAGTAAAATACAGCTCAAAATGTCACTCATGGTCGAGTTGTATAAAATTATCTTGACATATATTATGTTGTTTATTTCATATTAGGTTTTCTACCTATTTTATTTATAACAGTAATCGGTAGTCTTACTTTGTTTGTTTTATAGTATTTTATACTTATATTAATATTGTTATATTAAACCACTGCAGTTATTAATGTATTATGTGTTCCTTCCTAAATAAAAATTATTTTATACTTTATTGTTTTATTAATTCATGTTAAAATTCTTAGAATTAAATTATGCTTTATCAAAAATTAATTCGAACAAAATGACACAAATACATAGCTGAACCATTTAAATGTGTTTATGATTGATTTTCAATAAACTAACTACAAATTTAAATAACACATTGTTTCAACTTACTTTTTTTCAATTGTATGGTGTGGCTGTATAGCTTTGGTCGTTTCGCAATTGCACAATTCCAGGTTTGGCTGTTTGGAGATGGCCAAAGCCCAAAATTGAATTAATCTACGGACTTTGGTCGCTTTCAAACGGCCAATCCTAAGATTGAGCAAAAATATCGACCATTGGCCGTTTTCGAGCTTTGCTCCCAACATATATAACAAAAAATTTTTGCTTTTGTACAAATTTAAAAAAAAATAGTAAGTTCATAGAAGGCAATAAAATAATTTCATTTAACTGATTTAGTACAACAGATTTTTATCTTTACGCCACCGTCTTTACATTGTTTTCGGACAAAAAATTAATCAAAAACAAATGATTACCTACCTGAAAAAATGTAGTTTGGAAGTCACTGGCGCACGTACTAAAAAATAGGGGGGGGGGGGTCAGCGGATACTTACCCACCCCCTATTTTGTATATTTGACATCTTTATGTTGAAGCAATGTACCAAATTTGAAATTTATATCTTAATAAATACCTACTCGAATTATTCAAAAAAATCAGTTTTTAATTTCAAACTTTGACGCCCTGTATATCGAACATGAGGGTCTTTGAAGTGTATGGCATGATTTATAAAAAATGTCTAGAATTGATTGTAGAATGTAAAAATATACAATCTGTTTCATTAAAAAAAATAAAGTTGATTCACCTTATACAATGTCACCAGGAAAGTCCGCGTCGTATGGGATTTTTTTTTTATTAATAGCTTTATTCAAAATTTGACTTTGGCATCAAGTTCTGCTTCGATCGAGATGAAAATTAAGCAAAAAAATAGTAGTCACGTGATTCGCATTATCTCTCAAATTTTAATTTTTTCCAAAAAATAATTCAAAAGTGGGGTTATTTCTGAAAATATCGAAAAAAGTTATTAAAAAAAAGTTTTTTTAAATGCAGTTTCTAGCCCACATGCAAAATTTCAGCTGCATAAGATAATTTTTATTTTTTGCCCATATTTTGTAAATTGCACCACTTTTGCAAAATAGGACTCAACGCAACCTACATAAAACTTCTTAGTTTTGACAATGGTTTATTTCAGATACATTTTTCTTTAAAGTAGCGCCATATTAAATGTATATTTTTCTACAAAATCAAAATTGGACTATTAAAATTTGGTCGCATGTGATGCAAAGTTCATTTGATTTTGACCCTATATAAGGTAACTTCATAAAATAAGTATTTTTGAAAACGTAGTTTGTGTCTGAAAGTAATACACCTTAATATTAAGACAAAAAAGAACACAGTGTCATCAGTAAAGTGTTTATTAAGTGGAAAATAAATTTTAGTTTAACTTAACGTAAAGTTTATCTATTTTCAACGATTTAATTTAAAACCCCTTTATTTTATTTTTTATTTTTTTACTACTTTTTCAAAAATAATTATTTTATGAACTTACCTTATACAGGGTCAAAAACAAATGAACTTTGCATCACATGCGACCAAATTTTATTAGCCCAATTTTGATTTTGTAGAAAAACACACATTTAATATGGCGCTACTTTAAAGAAAAATGCATCTGAAATAAACCATTGTCAAAACTAGGAAGTTTTATGTAGGTTGCGTTGAGTCTTATTTTGCAAAAGTGCAATTTACAAAATATGGGCAAAAAATAAAAATATCTTATGCAGCTGAAATTTTGCATGTGGGCTAGAAACTGCATTTAAAAAAACTTTTTTTAATAACTTTTTTCGATATTTTCAGAAATAACCCCGCTTTTGAATTATTTTTTGGAAAAAATTAAAATTTGACAGATAATGCAAATCACTATTTTTTGCTTAATTTTCATCTCGATCGAAGCAGAACTTGATGCCAAAGTCAAATTTTGAATAAAGCTATTAATAAAAAAAAAATCCCATATGATGTGGACTTCACTGATGACACTGTATAATATCATTTTTCTAAAAAAACTACATTTCAAAAAAATTAATTTGACGGGTCCGAACGATTCTTGATTAGATGAGTGGTATTCTATATAAAAGGCTGATTCGTTTCTTTTATCATAACGCCGTATAACCGCAACACCACTTGTAAGTTTCGCAGGATCCTCAACATAATATAAGGATCAAGTCGAGAGTCGAGAGACAAAAACAAATGTTAATACAAAACTGAGCCTTGATGTAAAAGAAACTTTTTAAAGTTTAAGGTCAATCAAACATTAAAAATGTTACTCTCAATCAGAAAGAAGCCTTCTTATCTATCTTTTATTATTACCCCAATATAAATACATACACTGATTCATTGACAAGTATTTACTACATGCATATATCCGCCTCAGGAAGAGACAGAATACTGAGCACTAGCTCCCTCCTTGCCTCCTGGTATCTCCGCATGCGATCCTGAATACCCCTCATCTCGTCCAGCTCTATATTATCCAGCTCCATCATAGAATTGTTCAGAATACTGTTGTCCATCTCGTCGGGAACTGGCGTGGACGGAGTCGCCATGACATTCCTATAAATCTGAGACATTCCCCTTATCGAATCGGGTGTGACATCTGGAGACGGCATGGTACCTCTTCCTCCAGAAGCTTCAAAGCTGCTGCACAAGTCGCTGAGGTCGCCAAAGGAACAACTTCTATCAGACTCTGGAGACGGTGGTCTACGTGGCGGAGCTCTTTGTGGTGGAGTCCTCTGTGGATTAGGCGACCTTCTTGGAGAAGGGGCTCGTCGAGGTGACGCTTGTGGAAGTAACTCTTCTACAAGTGACGCTCGTGGAGGTGACGCTCGTGGTGGAGTCCTCTGTGGATTAGACGGACTTCTTGGAAAAGGGGCTAGTGGAAGTAACTCTTCTATAAGTGACGCTCGTGGAGGTGACGCTCGTGGAGGTGACGCTCGTGGAAGTGACTCTTGTGGAGGTGACGCTCCTCGTACAGGTGATGTTCGTGGCATTGGGGGCCTTTGAGAGTAGGAGGCTGGAGGAGAAAGGGCTTCTCCGGAACCACTCATCATTCCACTTAAATCCTCCATGGAGCATGAGCAGCTGTCGGTTGGCGGTCGATAAACGGGACGTTGAGGTTGACGATTAACAGGGCGCGGAGGAGATGGCGAAGGAGGACGTGGGGAACTGGGAATCGAAGGACTCTGAGGTCGTGGAGGTGTCCTAGTTGGTGTGTACGCCGAGCGATACGCAGAAGACTCAGGAGCGAATAAATCCCTTCCCATCCTTATAGGAGATAACTGCGGACTGGGAAAATCCGTCCCTACTTGCGGTCTAGTAGCTACCGGTGTTGACGCGGGACAATAATCGAACTTACCGGAAATGGTATGTTCTCCATGAGTAGTATCCGTTCCGAAATACGACGGTTCGTAGCTTTCGTATGGCGGCGTCTGCGGAGGCCCGTACTGACTTAAACTGCACTTATAGGCTCGTCGCTCTTCCTGAAGGGGACTGAGTGGGGGCAGACCCAACCCTACCACCGTATCACCGATTTTTCTTTCGAATTTATTTTCCGGGTTGGTCAGAGGAGGGTAGTACCGCGGTGGCCTAGCAAACCTCTGTTGTAAACGGGCTATAAGGACCCTTGAATCTTCACATCCGTCCGGAATCTCTATGATGTTGTTCTGGTCTGGTTCCAAGGTGCCTTTTGGTATGATGATGCGTCTACTAGGCGATTGGCTTTCGGCCATGGTCGAATTTTTTAACGAATAATTTTAAAAATGTAAAAAAATATTGAACGTGAACGGAAATTTGGAAATGACAGTTTTGTCGTGACAAATGTCAACATTAAACGTTTCATTGTTGTTACATGTCAAACTTAAAATTACTACAGAGGTGAAAAATATTAATACTTTGACCAATAGCTTACCTCTTAGATAGGTAAAGGTTGCAACTGTCTAAAGAAAATAAATGTAAGATAGGAGGGAATTATTAAAGAATGATGAGGGCACTCGACTGAGGTCTTAAATAATTGCCTACTATTTATTAGTTAAACAGATGTAGATGGGTCGGGATTTTATTAAAATTGTTGAGGAAAGTCTATTTTCAGACTACCACTGAGGTCAGAGAAATCAATTTTCCAAATTGTTTGTAAAAATAAGCTATAGCATTGTAGGTGGTAGCAGGGGATTTCGTCAAAAATGATGAGGGTGGTCTTTTTTGAGACTATTACTGGATCCGAAAAAATAATTAGGTATGTCTACTATTATTAAATTAATTGACTCGGCCGATACTAGGTGGAAATTCATAATAATTATAGTATTATTGGATATATTATGGATATATATAAAAAATAAAATCTAAACCTGGTTAGTACTGGTTCTGAATATTCTACGGAAAATCAGTGTTCAAGTGTTTTTGACAGTGATACTGCTACAAGTAGTTCTGGTACTTCTGGCGCCGTTCCTGGAACTGTGGATGTTTCTCAGCAAATTTTAGATGGGGGTTATTATACGGGATCTCAAACACGAAAATTGATGATGAATTGAAGTACAAAAAGTTATTTATACTACAAGGGATATAAGTAAATATACTTACATCCCGTGAAGTATATAACATTTTTCTCCTTCCCGCGGAATTTATTCTTGGATTTTTATTAATTTAATTCGATACGTTTCGTATGAAATTATGGACAGCTGTGACCGGTTTCTATAGCATCATAAGCATTATTATTTTAGCAACAACGTCAAGCTGACAGTTTATTATCAAAAATTGAGAGAAATTGAAATTATTGATTTGTATAACAGCCAAATGGATATATAAGAATAAGCAAATATCGCTCGTCTGTCGCTGCTGCCAGAAAAATCGAGGAAGAGGTATGAAGCAAGGTATCAATACTTCAAGAAATGGTGCCAAAGACTGCTACTGCAGTTTCAGAAACCGTGCTTTTGGCGTACTTTTACGAAAAATCTGCTGTATTAAAGTCTCCATCAAGCTTATGGTGTGAATATTCCATGCTGAAGTCCACCCTTTTCATAGAGGAAAACATAGATATTTTTAAGTATCCTAAACTTCGAGCATTTTTAAAAAGAAAAAATAACGGATATAAACCCAAAAAATCTAATGTGTTTGACAGGGAAGATGTAAATAAATTCCTGTTTAAAGCCCCCGGTGATATTTATTTAATGATGAAGGTTGTAATGACAAGGGGAACGAACTGCTGGAGCGTGCCGCTTTAGTGAACTCTGTGCAATGAAAATGGACAATGTTGAATTAAGGCATGATGTCATATTTGTTACTATTCCTGATTAAAAAAATGGAATGGCACATAAATTTATAGTGACTAAAAGTGACGATGAGGTTTGTTATTTCAAAAAAGTTCGAAATTACATTGATATAAGATCCCACTCCCACATGACAATTTTTATCCCCGCTTCTTCATGCGATATCAAAATGGAAAGTGTTAAACCAGCCTGTCGGAAAAAACTAGATTTCTTCAATTCCAAGTAAAATTGCTAAATTTCTGAACTTTAAGGAGTATACTCCCTTAGAAGGTCGTCGGCCACTTTATTAGCGAATACTGGAGTTAATGTCTTAGCTCTTAAGCGACATGGCGGATGGAAATCTGCAACTATTGCGGAAAGTTATGTAGCGGAGAGCGTTAACAATAAAAAAGAAGTTGCAAATAAAATTTTATACAATATAACGAAGCCAGACATCTCCTGCAGTACTTCAAGAGTAACAGAAAACTTGGTTAGAGATGGAGAAATTATGGTGTCAGAAAATTTCATACAAATTGCGAAAAAACGAGAAAACATTTATCCAAATTTTGTAAATAATGTTCATAATTATTGTACTATTAAGGTGGGAGTATCAACATGCTTGCCAACCTATAACCTATTTCGCGTAGATTTATTTATGTTTTCTAGCTTTATCACAAAATTTAAAGAAAATCAGTATCGACTTGATATTCTATAGGTAATAATTGACATATTTAATAAATATCAAGGAATTTCATAACTTGTTTTAGGAGAATTGTATAGCGAAAAATATCGGGTAAGATTTTTTTTAACATTATTATGTCATTGTCACTCATTGTTCTTTCACTATACAATTCTCCCAAAATTAGCAATGAAATAAATTGACATTTTTGTATTATATCTACCTAAATAATGTACCGACGATATTGATTTTCTTTAAATGTTAGTTATTAAAATAATAAACTCAAAAAAACAACGCGAAATAGGTTATAGGTTGGCAATAGATTGAATGACGTTGAGAATTCAACCTTAAGGGTTGCTTAAGGCTCAACGTCATTCAATCTATTGCCAACCTATAACCTATTTCGCGTTGATTTTTTGAGTTTATTATTTTAATAACTAACATTTAAAGAAAATCAATATCGTCGGTACATTATTTAGGTAGTATCTGATATATTACAAAAATATCAATTTATTTCATTGCTAATTTTGGGAGAATTGTATAGTGAAAGAACAATGAGTGACAATGACATAATAATGTTAAAAAAAATCTTACCCGATATTTTTCGCTATACAATTCTCCTAAAATAAGTTATGAAATTCCTTGATATTTATTAAATATGTCAATTATTACCTATAGAATATCAAAATCAATATCGTCGGTACATTATTTAGGTAGTATCTGATATATTACAAAAATATCAATTTATTTCATTGCTAATTTTGGGAGAATTGTATAGTGAAAGAACAATGAGTGACAATGACATAATAATGTTAAAAAAAATCTTACCCGATATTTTTCGCTATACAATTCTCCTAAAATAAGTTATGAAATTCCTTGATATTTATTAAATATGTCAATTATTACCTATAGAATATCAAGTCGATACTGATTTTCTTTAAATTTTGTATAAAATCTAGAAAACATAAATAAATCTACGCGAAATAGGTTATAGGTTGGCAAGCATGTTGATACTGCCGCCTTAATATTCCTTAATATTAAGGGCGGTTTACACGCAACGTTTTATAGTACGATTTGTCTGCGTCGACAAAATGATGCAAGCAAAACGATGTGTGTAGATGGCAAATTTTAAAACTGCACAAACACATAAAACGGAGTTGAAAGACTGTAGGCGGTTTACACGCAACCTTTTTTGTACGATTTGTCTGCGTCGACAAAATGTTACAAGCAAAACGATGTGTGTAGATGGCAAATTTGCGCAAATTTTAGAACTGCACAAACACATAAGACGGAGTTGAAAGACTGAGCAAATGGGCATAGATTTAGGCGGTTTGCGCAGACAAGTCGTAACGTGTAAACACTTCTGCTCGATTTGTCGGCAGACTTAGGGTTGTCGAGTAGTTGAAATCTACTGGTTGTTTTGAAAGTGCAAATGTTAATAAAGAATAATAATAATAATAATAATAATAATAATAATAATAATAATAATAATATAGTTTATTTTTCCAATTAAAAGGTAATACAGGGCACTACAATAATTGGAAAAAAGTCAGACAAATGAAGTAACTACAAGAAAAATTCACTAAGACTATAACAGTTTTTTTGAAACAGCAGCTTTTTAAGTCTACTTTTAAAAACATTAATATTAGGTGCCACTTTTATGCTATTATCTAGCTAGGACATTATAAAATCTAAAACAGTTAAAATAAAAACTCTTCTGGTAAGTAGCTGTGCGATGAGGTGGTGGCATCAATCTTAAGTGACCTCTAGTATTATAATTATGATTTAGTCGGCATCCCTCAAACGTGCGCCTATCTCTATAAACATAAAAGCAAACTTCAAGTATATATTATATAATAATATGTCGAAAACTGTAATAATTGTATTCTGCCTAAAAGCCAGTTTACAGGTATCCCGACGTTGAAGCCTACACAATATTCTAATCGCAAACTTTTGAAGCAGAAAAACACTGTTTATCTGACTACTATTACTATATTCTAGTAAATAATTATATGCTTCAATATCCATCCTTAAATAATTTCTCCAATCTTCAGGTTCACCATGTAGTTCCTTAGGCAATTGAACATGAGAATATCTGTCTCTTTTTAGTAACCAAGCTCTGGACCATCTAGAGCGTTGTTTATGCTTTATGTTCAAATGTTTAATTTGCCGTTTTCTTATTAAACAAAGAGCGAAAATTGACCAAAGCACTATTTCCTCCATGATGATTTACAACGACTAGAATAATGAAAACTTACAAGAAATCGTTGCAGTGTAGACACGCTTTGTTTGCAACGTTTTGTTTGCGACGATTTGTCGACGCAGACAAATCGTACTATAAAAGGTTGCGTGTAAACCGCCCATATAATGGGCATAGATTTCGGCGGTTTGTGTAGACAAGTCGTAACGTATAAACACTTCTGCTCGATTTGTCTACAGACTCTAATTTGTAGAGTAGTTAAAATATACTGTTTTTTCCAGTAAATAATTATATGCTTTAATATCCATCCTTAAATTTCTCCAATATCCAGGTTCACTTTGTAGTTCCTTTAAATTGCACATGAGAATATCTATTTCTTTTTAGTAACCAAGCTCTGGACCGTCTAGAGCAGTGGTTCCCAAATGGTGGTCCGCGGACCCCTTGGGGTCCGCGGCGTATTTTTCAGGGGTCCACGGACCCACGCAGCACAAAGGGAAAATAAAACAAAAATAACTAAATAACTCGCCTAATAATAAAACAGTTAAATTATTTATTAGTTTATTAATGTTTTAAGGAAAATACGTTGTATTAATAAATAAAATGCTGTATAAATGAGTTACAAAACGGTTGTTTTAGTACTTTTAAAGATTACCTGGCCATGGGGGTTTGCATGTTACTATAATCCGATTTCGGGGGTCCGGGATTTTGCGAAATTTGGGAACCACTGGTCTAGAGCGTTGTTTATACTTTATGTTCAAACATTTAATTTGCCGTTTTCTTATTAAACAAAGAGCGAAAATTGACCAAAACACTATTTCCTCCATGGTAAATTACAACGACTAGAATAAAGAAAACTTACAAGAAGTCGTTGCACTCTTTGTTTGCAACATTTTGTTTGCGACGATTTGTCGACGCAGACAAATCGTACAATAAAACGTTGCGTGTAAACCGCCCTTTTCTCAATATTTATAAATCATTGTTTTTATATGGCATAAATTATTACCACCCAAGGGTGGTAAGTTGACTTACAACCCGTCAAGGGTAATCGATACCTTTTTGGTAATTGTTACTTACGTCCTTCAAAACAGTGTCAACATTCGTTGTTTACAATATAGGGAGGAGAAAATAGTTATTTATGCAACTAGTGCAAAAAGTGTATGCTTATTGCACACGGCATAGAAGTTATTCACCGATACGTAGTCGAGGAGAATAATATGCCATGTGCAATAAACACGCTTTTTGCACATGTTACATACACTATTTTTTCTACGATCGTTTTTTTATTTAACAAAAAAGTTTAAAATCGCTCTGTATTACCTCTCCTTTGTGTGCAAAAGTTGTAATTTAAATTTGACAATGGATCATAGATACCTTTGACTTCAACATAATAAAATTATGACGCCCTGTCAATGTGAATTCTATTTCGATAGGGTATTGACGGTTTGCAACACACAATACACATACTATAAACAAATTGTTCATTTCCTAGGTAATTTACTTTATTGCACTAGGGCAAAAAGTACTTTATTGCATAGTATGCAATAAAGACCTACTTTTGTCATTACAAATGCATACACAAAATGACATTTTTTGAACGATCGTAGAAAAAAGACATTTAAGTTTCCAGGAAGTGACGATATTTCGAATGAAATGGTTTGAACGTTTCTCGTGGTTGCTTTACACGAGTACAGGACAACAATGTGCTTTATGAAAAATACTATGTATTATTTGCCAGAAAGGCTCTCGTCAGCCGTTGAAATCCTTAGCTACTCAGCCGCTCACTAAAGGGAAAGATGCTGTACATGATTTCAAACATCACAGTGAAAACCAGTACCACAAATCTTCTGTATTATTAGCTGATAATTTTATGAAGGTGTATAATAAATCTTAACCAAATATAATGAGTCAGATTAAGAAACTCCACAGACCAGGAAAGACTAAACGGTTTGGCGTTAATGTCGATCCATCGCAGAATTAACATCGACACCGAGGAGGTAATTGATTTATTCGCTGCAAAGAAAACTAGAGGACTAAATTTAATTTTGTAATAAGGTGTTTATATTTAATGGTTTTCTACTAATAGACCAGGGTCGATAATTTTTAAAACCAAAAAAAAATAATAGTAGGATGAAACCCCTTGGAAAAGGAAGAGAATATAACAAAAATGAAAGGAAAAAATAATTTACGGGCGTTCCAAGGCGGGAAGTGGAAGGGGGTGAGTTTTTAAGGGTAGCAAACGATTTATCTCGATTTCCGGCAACTACAAGTCCTATGGAAAAACGTTAAATGGCAAAGTTGTAGGTAATAAAAAGATCTACAACTTTTGTATTTACACTTTTTTCACATAACCTCAAAATTTATGTGAAAAATTCAAATAACGAAGTTTTTGCTTTTTTTTATTTTTATCTTTTACAAAAATTTTTTTTTTCACGAAATTTGGTAAAAACTTACCTTTTTATGTCCCAAACACACTGTAATTTTTTGATTTAAAATATTTATTTATTCACCTTATTTTGACTTAATATCGAAAAAGCACCCTAATTTTCAATCGAAAATTCTCACGTCAAAATATCTGCTTTTTTAAAAAAGTCGGTAGACTTCTTGTTTGTTGAAATCTCTACTTTCTGATCGTGTAAAAAAAATATACATTACTATGGTAAATGTTCTCAAAAAATGCAAAGAAACGAAAAAACTCGAATCCGAATTTTTTTTTTAATCATTATGTACAATTTTGAGCTATTTATTAAAATTTATACTTTAATTACTCGAAAAACGTAAGATTCCATGTTACATTGATAAATAAAAAAAATACAAATCCATAAAACATAAAGATCGCAAAAAACATGCGAAAATAGTTGTTCTAAATATAATTAAAGGTAGGATTTAAAGGGGATTTCATCACATTTACCATAGTAATGTATATTTTTTTCTACACCATCAGAAAGAAGAGATTTCAACGAACAAAAAGCCCATCGACTTTTTTAAAAAAGCAGATATTTTGACGTGAGAATTTTCGATTGAAAATTAGGGTGCTTTTTCGATATAAGTCAAAATAAGGTGAAAAAATAAATATTTTAAATCAAAAAAATTACAGTGTGTTTGGGACATAAAAAGGTAAGTTTTCACCAAATTGCGTAAAAAAAAAATAAAAAACCAAAAACTTGGTTATTTGAATTTTTCACATACATTTTGAGGTTATGTGAAAAAAGTGTAAATACAAAAGTTGTAGATCTTTTTCTTACCTACAACTTTGCCATTTAACGTTTTTCCATAGGACTTGTAGTTTTGCCGGAAATCGTGAGAAATCGTTTTCTACCCTTAAAAACTCACCCCTTTCCACTTCCCGACCTCGGATCGCCCGCAAATTATTTTTCCTTTCATTTTTGTTATATTCTCTTCCTTTTCCAATGGGTTTCATCCTACTATTATTTTTTTTTTACTTTTTACCATTTTCAAAGGCTTCATTCAGCCCTGGTCTATAAATATAAGTAACACCATTTTTTTCTTTCATAAATTTTTTTTAATGTTTTTCTACTGTTCCACCAAACCTCCCCCCCCCCCTCACCCCCGAAATTGTTTTCTGGCTACGGCCTTGAGGACCACTTAAATAATGGTAACCTTAGGTACTATTTAAAAAAAATTATCTTAGCATAATTATTATAGTCGTTTATCAAGATATAAAACGTTGAAATGTCCGTTTTAACACCATTATTCGATTAATTTACTCTGCGTTTTCTGCACGCAAAAAGACAATTGAAAAATATTGCCGCGGTGCCCCAATTAGCGACATTTATAAAATCGCAATTAAAAATTAACCGCGACATTCGAGGAAGGACGAGACCTTCGCGAACAATCAAATGATAAATGGCAAACTATCTAACGATAATGATAATGAAAATCCAGAAATATAAAACAATAAGCTGTAATATTTATTTTATAACCGTACGCATCGGCTAATTTTAGATCTTACTTTTACAAACAAGCGTTTAGAGTTTAGGGTCTGACTATGGACTTTTCAACCGGCCAATCATAGGCCGCCGTCTTAATGAAAGTAAGTTTGAGGTTAAGCTATATAAAGCCGGTTGTTGTAAATTAGGAACATAAAATGGTATTATACAGGGTCCTGCACCTCACCTCCCGTCTTCTATAGCTCACTTAGTAATTAAGTTAGAACTTTCATATTTTGCAGACCTTATCTGTATCGTGGGGCGCATTTCAGGAAAAAAAAATTTTTCATACAGGGTGTTCCAAAAAAGTGTGACGTCATAAGGGTGTATTTTTTTAAATTACATGCCATATATTTTCTTACTTTTTTGGTTGCCTCCTATAGTTACCTACATACCCCTAAAGTCTTATTTAAATCGATTCAGTATTATGGACGAAAAAAAATAAAAACTAAAAAAATATTAGTTTTGCACCACTGGTATTAAAAATAAAAAAAAAATAAAAATAATGCCTCGTTAATAAAATTATAGAAAGGTACTTATTAAATAAGGTATAACAGTTTCGTTAACCAAGTTTGGTTAATACGAATTGTACAGGGTGTCCAAAGTTTAGTGTCAAACTTTGCAAACTTTAAAGCAATTTATTTTTCTTATTTTCTTTTTATAGATATTATAGGTAATATTTTTATACAAATTGATATTTATGAACTTTTGTTATAATTTTTTTTCTCTAGGTATATTGCTCTGTAAATGGATATTTGTCAGTGGCGTAGCGTAGTTGAAGGGGCGGAAACTTCAAAGGAAAGGGCGTTTTTTTTATGGGGGTAAAAGAGGTCGAAAAAAAACGCGCCGCAGGCGAAAATTTTGTGGGTGCCACGCCCTTTTTTCAATGAAGTTGCCTGATTTTCAAATAGGAAAAATATAAAATACACAAGATCCTCAAGAAAATCACAAAAAAATTAAACAAGTAAAAAAAAGTGCTTCGTTTTCATGGTTCATTATGGGTCCTGGGGGGGGGGGGGGTAATTACCCCCTTATCTACGCCCTTGTTGAAAGGGCGCCTCACTGCTAATGCATAATTTGGTTTGTTTAGTAAATTTTGGCCTGAGAAATAAAGTTTTTGTTTTATTATACAGCAAAATAACTGAAAGAATACAAATTATTGGTCGTCGCAAAATATTTTTATTTTAAATTAAATCAAGTAGTGAAAATAAAATAGAATCTCGAAATAGATATAATAGGTTTATTTTATGTTTCTTTACTTTTAAAGTTATAAACAAATAATAACTTAATTAAAACCTGGAACTGGGAACTACTGGGATAGTGGGAAGTGGGCGCCGTTTGGGACAGGGCTCAAAGGGCGGAGGGGGCGGTCGCCCCCCCCCCCCCCCCTGCACGCTACGCCACTGATACTTGTTGGGCAATAAAGCTATTATTATTATTATTATTTGAAATAGGAACCCCTTTATCTTTTTATGTCATTCGAAGCAGAATTAAAAATCAAACATTTGTCCTAATTACAACCCTATCGCAATTTCTAACGCATCAAGACTTAGGTATTTTCAGGAAACTCATTTTATCAACTATTCCAACAGTCATTATTATAAATAAATATCGAAGGTGGCTTTGAAAAACAATTTATTGGTATTAAAGTTTATTAAAGTGATAAGAGACTTTTGACTTTAGTAATCTAAAAGTTTCAAACATTGTTAAATTCTTAGTAATTATTTAAGCTATTATATTTACTTTATATTGTTTTTTGTGATGTACTACAACCAAGAAGAGCTCGTAGATATGATTTTTATATTAGAAGCATGCGAATAGGACTCTATTTTAGCAAGCCGAGTTTACGCACAGTGTTATCCGGAATGACGACATCCAGACAAAAGGAGCCTGCAAAACATATTAGAGAGGTTTATACAAACGGGAAATGCTAACTAAAACTACCCAAAACCAGTGAGAAATAAACCGGTCCGAACTGAACAAAATCAATTGGCTGTGCTATTATCTGTTATAGAAAATCCTTCAGTTACTCAACAAGCAGTCGCTGATGAATTTTAAAGGATAACCATATCCACGATTATCATTTCCCGTTAATAATGACTAACAATTTAAAAATATTTGAAACTTTTAGATTACTAAAGTCAAAATAGTCTCTTATCACTTTAATAAACTTTAATACCAATAAATTGTTTTTCAAAGCCATCTTCCATATTTATTCATAATAATGACTGTTGGAATAGTTGATAAAATTAGTTTTCTGCAAATAAGTCTTGATGCGTTAGAAATTGCGATAGGTTTGCAATTAGGAAAAATGTTTGATTTTTAATTCTGTATCGCATGATATAAAAAGATACAGGGTTCCTATTTGAAATAATAAAAATAAATTGCTTTAAAGTTTGCAAAGTTTGACACTAAACTTTGGACACCCTGTACAATTCGTATTAACTAAACTTGATTAACGAAACTGTTATACCTTATTTAATAAGTACCTTTGTATATGTTTATTAACGAGGCATTATTTTTATTTTTTTATTTATTTTTAATACCAGTGGGTGCAAAACTGATATTTTTTAGTTTTTATTTTCTTTCGTCTATAATACTGAAACGATTTTAATGAAGTTTTAGGGGTATGTAGGTAACTATAGGAGGCACCCAAAAAAGTAAGAAAATATATGGCATGTAATCTAAAAAAATACATCCTTATGCCGTCACACTTTTTTGGAACACCCTGTATGAAAAAAAATATTTTCCTAAAATGCGCCCCTTGATACAGATAAGGTCTGCAAAATATGAAAATTCAAACATAATTACTAAGTGAGCTATAGAAGACGGGAGGTGAGTGCATGACCCTGTATATCGGGATATTCTATCAATTCATAGGTTGAATGTTTTCCTTGTCGGGTTCAATTAGTTAACTGTGTTTTTGATATAATAACAAGTTGAATAAATATTAAAGAAAATGCATAATGCCATGTCAGTTCATTGAGCCTAATGAATAAAAATTAAGCAATTGCTTGAAGCAATTGCTTTTTAGTAAAAATTGCAATTACTTGAAGCAATTGCTTTTTAGTAAAAATTGCAATTACTTGAAGCAATTGCTTTTTAGTAAAAATTGCAATTGCTTGACTAGCAAATGCTATAAGTAAAAGCAATTGCTACATCTGGATATAAATAAAATTTTGAAGCAATTGCTGTTTTTCTTACACCTCTGTAGCAAATGCTAATTCAACACACGTTCAGACGTGGCTTATCCACTTGTTCAGATTATAGATTTCATGTTCAATTTTGCAAAAGAGTTGACGCAAATACAACAACGTTGGTCTATTTATTTAGTACAATAGTAATATGTTACGTTCTTGTGGAAAATAGGAAACTTATATTTGTGATATGGCAGATTTCAGTGAAAATGAGGAAAGTGATATAGTAGTGATGAAGAAATTAAAGACAAGCAATTGATATTTGTTCACAAATTAAAGGAACATAAATAAATCTCTCTGACCACAACCCTTTAGCCTCCACAACAGCTTCAGCATTTGTAGCAAATTTAATAAAAATATTGGCCTTCTCCAAAACTGCATCCATTACAGAAGTGTATGTCTTACACCGAGTTCTTCACTTACAGAATTTTGAAAGCCCGGATCCGACAATTTCCGCAGAAAGACTTTAATCTTATTTAAAGGCTACAATGCACCCCCTCGCCTTTTACCAGTATCAGTCAAAAAATAATTTGCCAACCACTCAACATTTTCGCAGTCAAATCGATATAACTTTCTGAAATCATCATATCGCAATCCGCTAATGAACCAGTGGATATTTCAACACCATCAATGATTTTAAGGTTTAGTTATATAGAGCGAATGGTAGGTAACGTGTTCACCTGCTCTATACATCCCATAAATACGCTCTCTTATGGTATGTTCATGAATTTCGTGAAGTTGTCGACCACGGGATGACAAAATAGCTGCATTATTGCGATTCTTAAAATCTACATCCTTCTCTATCCCCTTTGCCTTAATTAGTTAGATTGTTGAACACGAAACTCCCAAAGCATCAGAAACTTTCTAAAACAGATAGGCATTTATAAAAACATTGCCATATATTTTTCATGTTTATTATTTGTTTTCACAATTCCCGCTTTATTATATCTTCTTACCTCGTAAACTACGTTAAAGGGTAAAAGTCTTTTTCCACACTGGTGCGGAAAATTTTTTCGGCACGATTATGTCAAAAATCCGTGCGGACATTTTTTTTGGCACGATTATGTCAAAATCAATAATATATCAATTATAACTTGTAGTTATCACTTTTTTTCTCAGAATTAGTTACTGTTACATATGTATGTGTTATAGTTAATTAAAAATTATTAAATTTCTTTGAAATATGTGTTACTTATTTCCACACGTCTGTAGAAAAACTATTGTACCTGACACGTGCGGAAAATGTTTTCCCTGCACTCGGCTGCTTAACCGAACTCCGCTACGCGTCGTTCGGTGAACGGCAGCCTCATGCGGAAAATTTCATTTTCCGCACTTGTTAGGTAAATAGCTATTCCGGCATCACTTTCTCTTTGAAAATAATCGAATAATATTAAAATTTATGCTTGTTCTTATTCACAATACCGTGCCATTTTTGAAATAATGTTGATTAAAAATGTCACTGTCAAAAATGACAAAACTTTTTGATTGGTAAAATTATACAACATTCATAACTGACGCAAATTTACTATCTCACCTAGTTCACGAATGTTAGAAAAATAAGCACTAGTCGTGACGTAACGGTCAGCGGTCATTGAACAGATTTTATCTTCAATGTGACCTGTGTAAATTTAAAAAATTATAGATGCCCCAAATATGTCGCTGTGTAATTAAGTACGTGTAATGTGGGAACTTTTGTTCAATTGTTTTTTCTCTCAGCTTTTTCAAGATAAAATGGACATACCATAGGTACAGTTACCGTCACAAAAATCCGGGCAGCAGTTTTTTCTATTGTAAGCCGACCTTTATACATCCCGAATACCTAAAAATTACCTGTTTTAATGACATTGACAAAAATTGTCAACTGAAATTTATTTACGGATAGTGAAATAAATTTACAAATATGCCTCTACATTTAAATGCTGTGGAAAAGGCCAAAATTGTGACACTGCTAGAAGAAGGATGGTCAGAGAGACGGGATTTCAAACGCCAAAAAGTACAGTTCATGATATCAAAATAAAATGGATGGAAACACATTCGCTGGAAAGAATAGAAGGAACAGGCCTTAAAGGGTATCGACAGAAGAACATGACAATACTCTAATTCAATACCTAAGGAAAAATCCTTTTAAAACGGCTGCTTTAGCTCACAATGTAACTGATTTTCCGGGTTCCGTTAGAACCGCACAATGAAGAATAAGAGATGGTTCAAATCTTCGCAATCGCCCTGCAGCTAAAAAGCCTTTCCTAACGGTAACCAACAAAGAGCAAAGAGTGGGTTATGTTATGCATTACAATATTACGGAGGTGGTATACATGGTTGGGAAAATGTAATTTTCAGACGAAAAGGTTTTCCAATCATGTTACAGCGGGAGAGTAAGGGTATACAGGGTGGTCCTTAATTACATCAAGAAAATGTAAGATATGATTCCTGGCATCAATTTAAGTTGAAAAGTTTATATGGGCTTATGCCCTAAAATGCTTACCCTCTAAGATACAGGGTGTTAACATATTTTCCATTTTCCTTTAAAACTACCATTTTTTTCAAAAACATATTAGATACAACTTTCGTTCCGCTTATATCAGTAATGCATAAAAATGCATCAGAGTTTAAAAAAAACAGTGGCGTATCACATATTTTCACAAAAAAAATATTGATGGTATCTTCATGCACGCCACTGGTGGAAGTAGGCAAACCATTTTTTAAAAGTGCAGTTTAATACGAAATCAATCGACATTCAATTTTCAATACCGTATCTTCAAGGAGTTTCGAAATTTTAAAAAAACAATTATTTTTTAAAAATATTTTAACACCCTGTATCTTAGAGGGTAAGCATTTTAGGGCATAAGTCCATATGAACTTTTCAACTTAAATTGATGCCAGGAATCATATCCTAGATTTTCTTGATGTACTTAAGGACCACCCTGTATAGACCACTAAATACCCGGTTTGATAAACGCTACACTCAGAATATTTCAACAAGCGACCGTTTTTCTGTCAACGTTTGAGGGTATGGATGAGTGCACAGGGTATAGGAGTTTGTACGCGCATAGAAGGTATAGATTTAATGCACAAAATTACATACCAATATTGGAGAACGTGATGTTGCCATCGGTTAATGATATGTTTCCCAATACTAATTACATTTACCAACATGCTAGAGTCGATTCACTCAGTAAACCTGCAAGATGGCCGACATGTCATATGACAAAAGTCATATTCCAGCTAAATAAAATAAATTTTTGCATTTTCAATGACTTTTGTCATATGACATGTCGGCCATCTTGCAGGTTTACTGAGTGAATCGACTTTAACTACCCGGTTCGTACTGCCCACGCAGTATCTGATTGGATGAAACAAATGGACATTTAAGTATTACCCTAGCCTTCTAGGAGTCCAGATTTAAATCCGATGGAAAATGTTTGTGGTTACATGATCAAGAGAATTAACAAATATACTGATTTTCGTCCAGAAAATAGAGAACAATTGGGGCTGAAAATACAAGATACTTGGAATCAACTAACGCAAGAATACTGCTGTAATGGTCTGGTGGCTTCAATGCCTAAAAGATTAACTTCAGTTATTCAAAGTAATGGAAGGGCAATAAAATATTAAATACTATTGGTTTTATTTCCTCCTCAGTTTATTTATATTGCCATAGTTTTGTAGTACTTTACTTTCTTTTAAGCGATTTCTGTATTGAATAACAAGTTATTATTGTCTAGTTTACTTTACCAAAATCTCTTTACCACTACTTTTACCTTCCAATCTATGGTAGTAAAGGTAAAAGCCTGAATTACCAAAATTCAGGAAAAAAATGTTAGCTGTCAGATTAGTGCCCGGATTTTTGTGACGGTAACTGTACCTTTAGGTCTTGATCACTTGTTTACTGATGTGCTGTGCATATAGCTTAGCCAATATTTATATTATCTAGCACATTGCACTCAAACCATTGAAATATTGGTGTCATTTCTAGCAAAACATAAATAAAATGTAGATAAGCAATAATAATTATACTTTTTTCAATTTATTTTCAAATTCTATTTTTTGTTTTTGTGTCTAATCTAGATAAAAATGATTCTAATTAAAAATATATTTTTGCTTATCTAAATTATTTCAGCTTTGATGAGAAACTTTATCTATCTATACTATTATATAAAATTGTAAAGTGACTGACTGACTGATTCAATAACCCCCATCCTGAACCCCTACTCTTAGAAGTCTTAGAAGTAGTGACCGACCGAAGGTTCGGTTTCGGCTAGTTTCGGCCAAAAAATCTAGTTTCGGTGACAGTTTCGGTTTCGGCCAAAAACCGGCCGAACCTTCGGCCATTCCGTAACTTTTTTCGACATTTGACTTTGGCATCAAGTTCTGCTTCGATCGAGATAAAAATTAAGCAAAAAAAAAATAGTAGTCACGTGATTCGCATTAACTGTCAAATTTTAATTTTTTCCAAATAATAATTCAATAGTGGGGTTATTTCTGAAAATATCGAAAAAAGTTATAAGAAAAAGTTTTTTTTAATGCAGTTTTTAGTGCAGATGCAAAAATTTCAGCTGCATAAGATAATTTTGATTTTTTCCCCACCACTAAAATTTATTTTTCACTTAATGAACACTTTACTGATGACACTGTGTTCTTTTTTGTCTTAATATTAAGGTGTACCTATTACTTTCAACCACAAACTACGTTTTCAAAAATACTTATTTTATGAAGTTACCTTATACAGGGTCAAAAACAAATAAACTTTGCATGACATGCGACCAAATTTTAATAGCCCAATTTCGATTTTGTAGAAAAACACACATTTAATATGGCGCTACTTTAAAGAAAATGTATTTGAAATAAAGCATTTTTAAAACTAAGAAGTTTTATGTAGGTTGCGTTGAGTCTTATTTTGCAAAAGTGGTGCAATTTACAAAATAGGTATAGGTAAAAAATCAAAATTATCTTATGCAGCTAAAATTTTGCATGTGGGCTAGAAACTGCATTTAAAAAAACTTTTTCTAATAACTTTTTTCGATACTTTCAGAAATAACTTTTGAATTATTTTTTGAAAATAATTAAAATTTGACAGATAATGCGAATCACGTGACTACTATTTTTTTTGCGTACTTTTCATCTCGATCGAAGAAGAACTTGATGCCAAAGTCAAATTTCGAATAAAGCTATTAATAAAAAAAAAATATTTCATATGATGCGGACATTACTGGTCACAACGTATATAAATAGATTTTTTTCTCTGTCATTTTTTTTTTAACTTCAGCATGCAATAAAATTTTTAACACGTATAAATTTCAAAGTTTCGGTTTCGGCCGAAACTGAGACCAAGGCCGAAGATTCGGTTTCGGCTGAAAATCTTGTTTCGGTCGGACACTAAAATACTTAGAAGCATAAAATTTTGAGGATGTACTCTCCTTATAAAACGTATAGGCATCCACTAACAAGGGATCTTTCGAAAATCAACCCATAAGGGGGTAAAAACGGAGATTGAAAAACTAAAACTGGCGGAGGTCTAAAAACTGGTAAAGTCTGTTCAATGACCGCTGACCGTTACGTCACGATTAGTGCTTATCTTTCTAACATTCGTGAACTAGGTGAGATAGTTAACTTGCATCAATAATGAATGTCGTATAATTTTTTCAGTCAAACAACTTATATTGTCATTTTTGACAGTGACATTTTTAATCAACATTATTTCAAAAATGTCACGGAATTGTGAAAAAGAACAAGCATAAAATTTAAAATTATTCGATTATTTAATAATATAAATAATAAACATGAAAAATATATGGCAATGTTTTTATAAATACCCATCTGTTTTAGAGAGTTTCTGATGCTTTGGGAGTTTCGTGTTCAACAATCCAACGAATTAAGGCAAAGGGGATAGAGAAGGATGTAGATTTTAAGAATCGCAATAATGTAGCTATTTTGTCATCCCATGGTCGACAACTTTACGAAATTGAAGAACATACCATAAGAGAGCGTATTTATGGGATGTATAGAGCAGGTGAATACGTAACCATTCGCTCATTACAACTATAAACCTTAAAATCATTGATGGTGTTGAAATATCCACTGGTCCACTAGCAGACTGTTTAAAAAAAATTTTAATTTAAATGGCGTAAAAGTATTGTATCAAACAGGCGTTTTTTTAATAGAGCAACCCCATATAGTCCAGAAACGAGGAGAATTTTTAAGAGAATTTAAGAATAACGGCAACTCTCAATTTCCCTTAAAACCCGTTTTTCTGGATGAAACCTGGATATACAGTAAAGGCAGTTTAGGCGAAGTTGATACTCTTCATACAGTTACAAAAATCGTCAGAGGGTGTACGGTATAATATTCTACATGATGGTTCAAAAAATGGATTTGTGAATAATGCAAGATTGATATTTAAGTCTGGCCTGAAATCTGGTGAGTATCATGATTCGATGAAATAGTGAAAACTTTGAGAAATGGTTAAACAACGCCACCCAAAATGATTTTGGGCTAATTAAAAAAATTCTAAATACAAGTTTACTTACACACTACAAAGATTACTTATTGCATGGTTAGAACAAAGACAAATTCCGGTTTCACCATTTGCAATGATGGATCAGATCTGGATAATAGTGTAGCAGCATATTCCACCAAAAAGTTAAAGGTAATAATTTATTTTTTAATTATTTTTATTTTATGTTAATTGGTTGGACATTGCAACGTGGACATTGAGTTTTAAGATTTCCTCCATATCATTGCCACTTAATCCTATTGAAATGATTTGGTCGAAATGTAAGCGCTATTATGATGCAAAAATAAGTTCTATGCGACCGTAACGTAGTTTTGAGTCTGTGGAACGAAGCCATAGAAAATGTAACAGCGGAAAAATGGAAAAATTATGTAACACACACTAATAAAATTATAAAGAATGTGTGAGAACGGGAAAAATTTATCGATGCCAAGACGTTGACATCAGCTTGTTTATTAATTTAATATTTTGAGGTTAATTTTATGGCAGGACTATGGAGAACTATAGGGTAGGAGGCCGATCGACAATGGCAGCATTTTCAAATTCTGTCCCGGTTTTTTGGTTAGTTCGCTATTGGCCGATAGATGGCTCTCGCATTCAAAGTGGGCTGATGTTGTCTTCTTCTTCTTCGTTTTTAATATGGAAAACTAGATCCTCCGTAGTTTTTAACTTTTACCTAAACCCTTTATTTTTCTGTGCTTTTACTTTTGACAATTGACATTTTATTTTTCCAAATAACAAATAATGTTTGAAGGCAAGACAAGACAAATAACGTTGTATTGTAATTAATTTCCATATTTATAATGAATAATGGTACAATTTATAAAAGTAGAGTTTGCTTTGTGTCGGGGTGTAAGACAGGATCTTTTTCAGAGAGAAAACGCAGCCAAATAAGTCTCTTTCTAGCTCCAAAGGTATAGCTAGAATGTTTATTACCCTGTATTTTAAAAACCAAGCATCGTTGGAACTTTATACAGGCCGAGTTTACTAATAAGTATAACAAAGTAAGTGTAAATTTATATAAAAGTCCTTATTTGTTCCTTAAAGAACTAATTTAAATAAAAATAGTTATTGCGTCCATAAGAAACCATTATTTGATAGCCCACTTCGAACACGCGCGCCATCTTACGGCGACTCGTAAAGCTGAATTACCGATGCTAATTTGGGACCGAATCCAATGCATTGCGATCGGCCTCCTACCTCAAGTCGTCCATAGGCAGGACGTTAACATCGTTGTATTTTCAGGTTAGTTTTGTTTGTTAAATCATGACGTCATAATTACAAAAAATCAACTGCAATTTTGGTTTGCTTCGAGACTAGACAATAATTGGTTTGAATTAGAGACCGACCAAAGATTCGGTTTCGGCCAAAAAATATAGTTTCGGTGACAGTTTCGGTTTCGGCCAAAAACCGGCCGAACCTTCGGCCATGCCGAAACTCAGTGTTCGTGAATTGTCGCGCACCGTTCGGCTAACTTCGAGTGGGTTTGTAGGCAGTGTTGTCTATATAAATAATAGATTTTTTCCCTGTCGACCTTTTTTTTATTTTTAGTGGGAAGAGTTCAATCCGTTCCCAAGATCGATCTCATCCTATATAAAATAAATTATATTTCAGTAATACAATAAAATTGTTAAGTTTCGGTTTCGGCCGAAACTGAGACCAAGGCGAAGATTCGGTTTCGGCTGAAAATCTTGTTTCGGTCGGACACTAGTTTGAATCTTTATTATCCTAGTAGTAGTAGATGACGGTGACCTATGTAGTCTACGAGTTTAACGTCAAAATTTCACCTGCTTTTTTTAGTAAACATCGATAATAACAGTTTATGTGTCTTAAACGCAATGATTTTAAAGTAAATTAATTAAAAAAAAAACAAGTTATTGGTGATAGGTACAGTAAGTCAGTAAGGATGGGCCTCCAACGAAATAGTCTCAGCATTTTTAACATTGCGGTCCATCGAGTCCAAACTTTAACCAAGTAGAAAAACGAAAAATTAATTTTTTATTTCTGCTTTTACAGCTCCCTGAATTTACAGTTTTAGAATTCCAGAATTTTAAATTACCTATGCAAAGCAGTTTTTTTATATTTTTTACGCATCAAGATGCGATATAGTATTTCAAGAAAATGTATTCATTAGCAAAGGTAAACGCTTCTCGAGCACCTAATTTTATTAAGAATTCAGTTAATTGGCAATAAATT
This sequence comes from Polydrusus pterygomalis, assembly GCA_963969555.1. Lineage (NCBI taxonomy): Eukaryota > Metazoa > Arthropoda > Insecta > Coleoptera > Curculionidae > Polydrusus > Polydrusus pterygomalis. The sequence continues at coordinate 17,183,745 of OZ018385.1, read as the reverse complement.
ACTACGTACGCAATTTCTGTCTGTCATTGTATACCGGGTGAGCTCTATAATTGAGGGACGTAATAACGTTACCAGACCGGAAAGTACTATCTTACACGACGAAGCGGGCAATTTCTAGGGTGAGCCGCCAGGCGGATAAGTTTTTGCGGGCGGAAAATCCGGTCAGTTCATTTAGCGCGGAAGGGCAGTTAACCCTATGGCTTGATACCGTGCGAGCAAAAATTATTTGCATCAAAGAGGGCCTTGCATCTAAGGACGTAATGCTTAGCTGTAAAGCTTAATACCTGTTGGGTGTCAGTAACTACCTGAATTAACAATCAATCAGTTATTCCGCCATCTTTGACAGTCGTTACAAGTAATTTGATTCATCGCTAATTTTTTCAATTTCTTGAACAATTCACACAATGGGCTTTACGGAACAGCACAAAACATTCATGGTTGAAGCGTATTTTCGAAACGGGGTTAGAGTAAATGGTAAGTGTCATTACAATCCGGGTTTGAGCATGGATGATTTTCACGAACATTTTCCTAACGTTGCTTTTATTGCTGAGGATTTTTATCATTGCCTGAAAAGAACCGTGGCTGTGTTTAGGGAAACAGGTTCTATACAACACAAAAAGGAGCAGGAAGACCATTTGTAAGAACAGAAGAACTTGTTGCAAACGTTCGTGACATAATACAAAATACGCCAACAAATTGTATAAGACGCCTGTCCCAAGAAGTGGGAAGATCCTATGGAACATGCAGGACTATTCTTAAGAAGCAGCTACATTTATTTCCTTATAAAGTGCAAGTATTCCAAGAAATACAAGCCGCAGGAATTACTCTCAATGGTTTACCCAAAATTTATTGGAAATAAATGATTTATTAGACCTGACATTTTTTTCGGATGAAGCCTGGTCCCACCTCTCCGGTTATGTGAATTCTCAGAATACACGCATGTAGAGTAGTGAAAATTCTAATTTTTTTGTAGAGTTCACATTGCACCCTCAAAAAATTGGTGTCTGGTAAGCTGGTTTCCCGAAGAAGAATTGTTGGTCCTATTTTTTTCCATGACACAGTTACATCACAGCGGTATAGAGATAATATTTTGAATCCATTTGTGGAGCAATTACTTGACGACAAACTACGTTTTGGATATTTTCAACAGGACGGTGCAACCGCCCATATACAGCCGCCGAAACTGTTAACTACTTACGCAATTTTTTCGACGACGGATTGATCAGTTTTCGATCAGACATTGAATTTCCACCTATAGATCACCTTGTTTAACGGTTATGGATTACTTCGTTTTTCCTCATTTAAAGAACACTATTTTTAAAACACCAGTTGCAAATTTAGAACAATTACAAGAAAGGATTATCCAAGAATGTGGTAACATTTTTCCAGAGATGCTGGTCAACACTTTCGAAAATATGAAGAGACGTGTGATTTATGCTTGGCGCCAATTTCAGCAATTTACGTAATTATTTTTCTTTTTCTTTCTGTATATTCTTATTTTGTTAATTTTGTAAACAACAAAAATAAATTTTTATTTGTCTACTTATTTTATTACTCATTAGTTTGGCATATCATGTCATAATATGAATTTGACAAAATTTTAACCTAGATTTGGTTAGATATATCGTCCCCATATCATTGTGATCTAAACCAAGCCCTACATTTTTTTATCCAAGCCCTCTTTGATGCAAATAATTTTTGCTCGCACGGTATAATATATAATATGCCGATCAGAGTGTATTCGTTTTTTCCCATCACCATAATATTGCTGTTGCTACAGTTCACTTATCGGTAATACAATGATTAACCACGGCAACAAAACGCTCTACATTATATTTTCAAATCGCAAATTCTGGTTGTTTACTTGCATGTGTACCTGGTACAGATAATAAACGATTTAATTGTGTACCGTTTTTATCAAATTATTTAAATTTTGATAACACGGCATTTTGTTTTATAGCATACAATAAAGAATCTTTAATTTAGCACAGATTTTTAATTAAAAATAGCTATTTAGTATAAAATTGTGTCAGAATATAATTTTAAGTGTTCCATGGTAAAACTGGAAATAAGGAACGGTATATTCTCGTCAAAATAGATACCACTTTGGTGTAACGGGAATGCGAAGAGAAGTTAATGCCTGTACCATGGTGGCCCTCTAGGATATTGAAGAGTAGACGAAGATAGACAGGGGCGACTCTAAGAGGAGGGGCGGGGCAGGAGGCGGTGTCACCCAGTAATCAAGCGAGTTGGCCGTTTTTGCTAAAGTTCCCTAAATTTAAACTTCTTAGAATAAAAAAAAACACTCGCTCTTGAAATAAACGAGTTTTTCAAATAATCAGGCAATTTTAAAATAAGTTTATACCTACTTTTGATCTATAATATGAATCAGCCTTTAGGCCGGCCGTACACAGCCGGAATGTCTATCTGAATTCAGAAACGGAATTAAGAATCTGAATTCAGAACGTACGGAATTGTATATATATTTTTATTATACAGCACACACATTTTGATTTTTTCAGATTATGAATTTTTCAAGTTTTCAATGGGCCGGACTTTAGATTCTGGATTCCGTTTCTGAATTCAGATAAACTGAATACTGGGATTCTGAATCTCGGATTCCGGTATCTCGGCTTCATATTTAACGTAGCGCTTAATAGTAGGGGAGCCCACGATGCTAAATGGGGATTTACTCGAGCGTCGTGGGGACCTATTGGATCTTGAAGATTGGATGGTAGAAAGGAAAAAATGTCATATCATGTGTACCCTTTCACCGGTGGGGGGAGTTACTACAGGCTTTCAAAAATGTAAAAAAAAAATAGTCACATGGATATACTCGAGCGCGTCAGATATTAATAGTGTATATGCCCCACGTGACTCTCATGACGGAGGTACCGGGTGTTCCACCTAAGGAGGTAATCGGCTATATCTCAGAAAGTAATAACACTAGGACTTTGGGAAAAAATATATATCCATAAAAGCGGCCAAGAGAAATTGCTGGAAATTATTGTCAAGTTCGAGAAATGACCGCTAGGAGGCGTAAGAGAACATTCAAAATTGAAATGCCGATTTTCTCTTGATTTTTCTTAATAAAAATATGTTAAAAATATAAGCATTGTATTCTTCATAAAATTATGCAACTTTATGTTAGGAATCGTTTTTTTCTATTTTCATAATAAAGTGGTGGGAGACGGTCAAACCTTTTTTCTTTCAAACGCTGATATCTCTGCTTTGGATAAACCGATTTTATTCAGCTTGATCTTGAAAAAAAGCCCTTATTTTCCTCTACACGTAGATCTATTAACTATATCATATTGATTCTGATGGTGGCCACTAGATGGCGTTTTTCCGTAATTTCTCAATGAATAAGGATTTTCTCAAAAAAATCAAATGTTATGATATGACTTTTTCATCATATTTTATTTTAGGCTTATAAAGGCTATTAAATAGTGAAATAAAAAATCCAGGTCCGTATTTAAAATAAAAAAGTTCATGATGGTCGCTCGAATCCGAAACGTCGGATTAAAAAACTAACCCCATCAGCTTGTAGAGGAGAAAAAGGTACTAAAAGGAATTAAAAACCGCAACGTGATATATTTTGTTAAACTAGAGAAAATCGAATGTTTTAAAAAATGGCTTATTTTTCCATATTAATTATTATTATCCCTAATTTTTCTAGTTTAACAAAAGATATCACATTGAGGTTTTCAGTTTCTAATAGTAACTTTTCCTCCTCTACAAGCTGATGGGGTTAGTTTTTTAATCCGACGTTTCGGATTTGAGCGACTATCATCAACTTTTTTATTTTAAATACGGACCTGAATTTTTTATTCCACTATTTATTAGCCTTTATAAGCCTAAAATAAAATATGATGAAAAAGTCATATCATAACATTTGATTTTTTTGAGAAAATCCTTATTCATTGAGGAATTACGGAAAAACGCCATCTAGTGGCCTCCATCAGAATCAATATGGTATAGTTAATAGATTTTCGTGTAGAGGAAAATAAGGGCTTTTTTTCAAGACCAAGTTGAATAAAATCGGTTTATCCAAAGCAGAGATATCAGCGTTTGAAAGAAAAAAGGTTTGACCTTCTCCCACCACTTTATTACTGAAAATAGAAAAAAACGATTCCTAACATAAAGTTGCATAATTTTATGGAGAATACAATGCTTATATTTTTAACATATTTTTATTAAGAAAAATCAAGAGAAAATCGGCATTTCTATTTTGAAAGTTCTCTTACGCCCCCTAGCGGTCATTTTTTGAACTTGAAAATAATTTCCAGTAATTTCTCTTGGCCGCTTTTATAAATATATTTTTTTTCCCAACGTCCTAGTGTTATTACTTTCTGAGATATAGCCGATTACCTCCTTAGGTGGAACACCCGGTACATTAATCTGCCGGTTTTGATGGTGGGGGCGGCGGTACGGAAGGGTTAAAAATGGGGGGAAAAAAATTTACTCGAGCGTGTCAGATATTCAGAGGTGATGTTAAGGGATCCCTAAGTCAGGAGTCACACTGAGCGACCATGATCGACCGTCCGCGATCGACCGGCTACGACCAACAATCAAAATAGCTTAAATTCAGGGTTCTAGTCACACTGGTCGACCGACCACAGCTGTCGACCGCTCGTACGAAAATGTCAAACCTGTCAAATGTCAAGATTTTTTTGTAGATAATACTTTGTCTATATAAACACAAATGACCAAGAGCAAATAAAACCAGCGTGAAAAAGTAGGGCTAGGTTTTAGAGTTGCACGCCACTTCCACTTGGTGTAAAATAAAAAAAAATAAAAATTTTTGTCATGCGCATTAAGTGGGATGGTCCGAGACCGACCAAAATTTCCAGCAGGTTGGAATTTCAAACAAGGTCGACGTAGATCGGTCGAGGACGATCGTTCAGTGTGGTTTTTGTGGTAAGAATGTTCGTGTTGGAAATTTGATCGTCACTGGTCGATCGCGGACGGTCGATCATGGTCGCTCAGTGTGATTCTTCCCTTAGGAAGCTCCCATTCAATAGACTGACGATTCGGATGTGACGCAAGCTCGTGGAGACTTTTCAAAAATGCAAAAAAAAACACGCTATTTGGACATACTCGAGCGCGTCAGATTTTTATACAGACGGTTCAGCTTGGTGTCCTGGTCGGGCTGATTCATAATCTGACGATTATTTTGAGGGATTTTGTTGATCTGACCGTTAAAAAAAAAATGTCATGATTTTTTTTTCTTAAATTTTAAAAATTTAATTCGCTCACAAAAATATTTCGGTACAAAATTCGGAACGAGTAATAACTATGGAGGACTTGAGGTAGGAGGCCGATCGCAATGCATTGGGTTCGGTCCCAAATTAGCATCGGTAATTCAGCTTTACGAGTCGCTGTAAGATGGCGCGCGTGTTCGAAGTGGGCTATCAAATAATGGTTTCTTATGGACGCAATAACTATTTTTATTTAAATTAGTTCTTTAAGGAACAAATAAGGACTTTTATATGAATTTACACTTACTTTGTTATACTTATTAGTAAACTCGGCCTGTATAAAGTTCCAACGATGCTTGGTTTTTAAAATACAGGGTATTAAACATTCTAGCTACACCTTTGGAGCTAGAAAGAGACTTATTTGGCTGCGTTTTCTCTCTGAAAAAGATCCTGTCTTACACCCCGACACAAAGCAAACTCTACTTTTATAAATTGTACCATTATTTATTATAAATATGGAAATTAATTACAATACAACGTTATTTGTCTTGTCTTGCCTTCAAACATTATTTGTTATTTCGAAAAATAAAATGTCAATTGTCAAAAGTAAAAGCACAGAAAAATAAAGGGTTTAAGTAAAAGTTAAAAACTATGGAGGATCTAGTTTTCCATATTAAAAACGAAGAAGAAGAAGACAACATCAGCCCACTTCGGACGCGAGAGCCATCTATCGGCCAATAGCGAACTAACCAAAAAACCGGGACAGAATTTGAAAATGCTGCCATTGTCGATCGGCCTCCTACCCTATAGTTCTCCATAGTAATAACAATAAGAGTGACAGACTCCGATATAAATAAAGACAAAATCCATAGCAACAAAACGGTTTCATAACTATCTTGATGCTTTTTAATAATATTATTTTTACATATTTTTGATAGAATTAAGAGAAGAATGCATAAGTGTGTTATATTTTTGAAATCGGAAGAAAAGGAACCATCTAATGCGCTTCTAATATACAGAGTGTCTCATTTAAAAAATTAAATGGTTGGTTTTAAATGTGACATGTGACACCTACTGTCATTTTTGACAAAACCCATAAATACTTGGCCAAAAGTTCTACATCCTACTTTTTGAGTGAACGCGCTAACTTAAAAAACAAAAAAGTTACAGGCTTTTAAAAGTGAGACAAACTAAAATGTAAAATAATAACCCTGTACATATAATCCCACGAATGCTGTGATCAGCCTGTGATGGCGTGATGGCTGACGGAAAGTAGGGTGGGGACGGTGCGAGAGAGTGAGTGATAAAGAAAGAGACATTGAGGCGCGGAGTGCTTCACTGCAGCTGCACGCGCTAATAAACTTTATTGACGATATTTGTTACTTCGGCTTGTGGTAATCGGCAGATTATATTTTTCCCGTTATCCTTGAATTATTTCCTTCAAAATAAAAAAAAAATGGCCGCGCTCGAGAATGTCCATGTGAAGTTTTTTTTTTGCACGTTTGTGACCCTCCCACTCGCTTACGTCACGCTCAAATAGTCAGATTATTGAAATGCAGACTCTTTAGCATGCAATTAACCCACCACACCTTAATCTAACGCGCTCGAGTAAATCCAGCTATCGATTTTTTTTTACTATTCTGATCAGCTGCCGTACACGCGCGGCACTATATAGAGGGCTTAGACATGGCAGAGGTACTCAACAGGGTGCAAGGTATCCCCATATGTTAATCTGCCGCGCTTGAGTAAATCCCAAAACCCCCTGTTGGGCTCCCCTACTATTACGCGTCGTCCTACGTGAGCGGCACCGCGCGAACGGCGCGGCCGACGCGATTAAAGCGGCAATGCGGTGATTGCGTCCTAGGTGAGCGGCATCGCGACCGATATTCGCGCGCAAAACATCAAAACATGGCGTGGTCAAAGAAGAACCAGGTGTTATTAAGTGAAAATATTTACTTAAAAATTCTAAATCTACAAGCAAAAAGGAGAAGAAGACGTGGAACAAGCATTGTATTCCTGCAGAGAGAAAAGTATGGAGAATTTCATCATTATCACCATCTTATGGGACATATCTCACAAGACCCCACCATTTTGCATGCTACTTATCAGAATTTCATAAAAAGTTTCAGTCATTGTGATGTGTGCGCGCTCTTTATACAAACAACACTGCAACAGAACAGTAGGGTTGGGCAAAAATAACCGGTTATTTGATAACCGTTTTTTTAAAAATCGGTTAACCGGTTAATAATCGGTTTTTTGTTGCTCAGGTTAAACCGACAAAAGGTTATTTATTATCAATAACCGAAGATCGGTTATTAATAGGGATTTTGTTGTATTTATTGTGTCTTTGATCTCATTATTGACTATAACCCTAGAATAGGAAAAAAAATAGAGATAAAAGTTCTACTTTGAAGACTGTATTCTTGGGAATGGGAAGAAAAATTGGAAAAGATTATTACCGGTTATTCAATAACCGGTTAACCTAATCTCGGTTAACCTGGCGTAATAAATAACCGGTTAATCAATAACCGGTTATTTTCCAATAACCGCCCAACCCTACAGAACAGGCGGCACACGCGGATTTATTAAAATTTTTGACCGCCCAGGCCGCTTTAAAGTCGCGTCTACCGCGGTTGCCGCGTTGAAGTTGTCACGTAGGACATCTCCAACGTAGAGATTGTTTTGTTGTTGCCGCGTCGACCGCGCCGATCGCGCCGTCCGCGCGGCACCGCAAAAGAGCGGCCGTAATTTGTAGGCTGTTTTTGCCAACAGTAGTACGGTCGCTTTGGACGGTGAATATTATTGGAAAGTAACATTACATACGGTTCGATAAAATACTAGCGCACCGTCAAAAATCATACTTGCACTATTTCCCAACGTACAGAGCGGCCGCTTTAGAAAATACGGTGCGCTGAACGCTCTGAAGGAACACACTTCGATTTGCAAGTACATACTCTTTTGTTCGCGGCGAGGCTCGCTGTCAAATTATGGCCGCTTTTTTGCGGTGCCGCTTTGTAGGAAACCGAGGCTTTAAGCAAAGCGTTTAGACGGGCGTCTTCTTGGAAACAGAATCGCGATTCTAAATTTCGGAGTCGCACTAATTGCAGCCGCCCGGCTACGGGATTCGAATCGGCGACAAGTCTAGCATGGTTTATTTGTAAGCATTTTCACTGCGATTCTCGTTCAGTAGCCTCTTGCCAGCTCCGTATTAAGGGTCGTTTCTGTTAGGTACGAATAAAGAATTTAATATGGATGTTTTAAAAAGTATTTTCGACACTGACAAGTTTATATCGTCAATACAGGCACGTCCAAGCTTGTGGGATACTGCGTCAGAAGAGTATTCGAATAAAACAGGCACACTGGGTGAAAGTGGCTAAAGAAATTTTGTCTTTTAAGATATTGTGTAGCTCGTCAAAAGACCGAATTGACATTCTGAAACAGTTAAAAAAATTCTCAGTGTTCTCTTAAATTTTTATACAGTAAAACGTATCCTCCTGCTGTATTACGTTCGCTGATTATTGGATGAACCCACACTCTACGTTTCCTAAGTTTTTTCTTTTTTTTACACACTATCTGATAATAATATAGCAACAGCTTTTCTTCTACTGCATTCATTTTAACACTGAACAGAAGCGTGCGGCCCTGGAATTAATCGCCTCTCCACAAAATTGCCGAAACCGCGCAAGATTAGAAAAGTAGGCATTCCGAATATCGTTAGAATTCACGAGAGATTCTGAATCCCCGATACTGAATCTCGCGTTCAGAATCCCAGTATAAAAGGAGCCTTACTGTCAACCACGCGCAACTGCAAATGTGGACACTGGCACGTGGCAGTGCCACACAGACCGAAAATGTTCAGAGGCGGAGACTGAGTTTGGACTTACTTTCTGAACGCAGAATCAAATTTGATATAATATATTGTTTATTTAAATTAGTGAATGGAATAATTGAACGCCCAGACCTTTAACATCGGGTTAACTTTCGAGTTCCACCTAGGGACACAAGAAATCACTTTCTTTTCGCACTCGACCATCATAGATGCAACTACGGTAAATCCTCTCCCATACCTAGAATTGTTAATAATGGGAACAAAATTAGTAATGACTTTTGTAACTCTTCCCTCGCTTCCTTTAAGATAAATATTTCTAAACTTTCACTGTAATTATAGTCTTGTTTTATTATGGGAGAGCTAATTTAAGATTCAGTTATCTTGTTTTCTTTTAACTGTTATAATAATAATAATAATAATAATAATTAGTTTGTTAAGTAAAAATTGTAATTGGGTGTTGCCCGTCGATAAATAAATAAACAAAGCGAGTATTCTGAAATTTCGGACTCTCAAGCCTCAAGAAAGTTAGACGGAATGTTTTTTTTTTTGTTCGTATGTTATTAATTTTACGTAAGTTACGTTGTCAATATGAAATAAAGACATTTTTGATTTGATTTGAATTGTTGTTCTTGGTTGAGGGTTAAGTTAGTTTCGTTATGTGCAGTGTCAGGTAAACATTTATCATAATAACGGAATGAGAACCTTCTATTGAACGAAGACTGACTATAGTATTTACTACACAATATAACTGTTGGGACAAGCAGTAAACACAAACCGAGTATTTCAAGCACAGAGACGTCTTATCAGGCCCATCTTTGGACTAACGCAAACTGTATGCAGAGAAATATACAAAAAACACAAAATTGTCACCGTCCCCTCAACATGCATTCTTAAGTACACCACATACCGGGTGTCCACGGAAGGTGGCTCGCCCCTCTAACTTTTTTGTATTTCAAGATAACAAAATAAAATTCGGGAGATTTGTATAATTAATTAAATATATGCCTGTAATAAATAAACTTATTAAGTTGATTGGGAATAAATAATTAAAAAAAAAAATTTTTTAATGCCAATATCTCCAAGACATGACCTATTTTTCGACATCTTACCCGCCGTATAACAAAAAAATTGATAATTAGGAAGAAAGGTGGAAAAGATGTAGGATACTAAAGGTTTATTACTTACAAAAATTCAGTTAAAATTACACATTCCCATATTTTTTTCCAGGGAGGACTCAAAAGATGGACAACCAAACCACAGAGATTGGCGATGGTCGAAATTAAAACTTGTAGTTTGAAACAAATATACCGGGTGTCCACGGAAGGTGGTTCGCATCTCTCACTTTTTTGTTTTTCAAGATAATGGAATAAAATTCGGGTAATTTGTATACGACATAAAACTGCATTTTTTTACAGGTGACTCAACATTATAGAACTTCCGGTTTAACCGGAAGTGACATAAACTTTCGGTTTTTAAATGGGATACCTGGTATATTTTTACTTTTTTTGACTCCAGAATGCTTGCCAACCTATAACCTATTTCGCATAGATTTATTTATGTTTTCTAGCTTTTATACAAAATTTAAAGAAAATCATTATCGACTTGATATTCTATAGGTAATAATTGACATATTTAATAAATATCAACGAATTTCATAACTTATTTTAGGAGAATTGTATAGCGAAAACTATCGGGTAAGATTTTTTTTAACATTATTATGTCATTGTCACTCATTGTTCTTTCACTATACAATTTTCCCAAAATTAGCAATGAAATAAATTGATATTTTTGTAATATATCGGATACTACCTAAATAATGTACCGACGATATTGATTTTCTTTAAATGTTAGTTATTAAAATAATAAAGTCAAAAAATCAACGCGAAATAGGTTATAGGTTGGCAATAGATTAAATGACGTTGAGAATTCAACCTTAATACAACGATGTGTCACTTGTCACTTTTTGTCACCAAGAAAATATTTTTTTTCCAAATTTAATGTTTTATCTAGAGGGCTATGAATACCTTAAAATCGCTTATTTCAGTTCTTTAATCTTGGGAAAAATACAATTTTACTATTTTCGGTCCAATGCTATGTGCTATGTAAAATTTAATCTTTAAAGTTGTATAACTCATTTTTTTTAAATGGCAACATGGTGGCTCGTCGGATTAAGACAAAAGAGGATTTTATTACGATTGTTTTGATACCATGCCATACACTATTAGGTTTTAGAAAAGCTGCCATTAAAGAACTTTAAAAAGGTAACTTAGAACTTTCCTAAAATGAAGCATCTTTTGAGAATAAATTTAGATTTAAATGCATCAAGTAGCCTGTGACCAGCAAAACTGATAAAACAAAATCATGCCTTGAAGAAAATTGAAATGCCAACAGCTTCTGCCAAAGTAAATTAGTTTGTTGTTTAAGAAACATGGAAAATACTAGTTTTACAAATTCAAATTCAAATTCAAATTCAAATTCAAATATATTACATAATGGCATGTACAGGGTTATTTTTTATATTTGCGTACCCACCTACAGGGCTTAATATAAGTAACAGAAAAAAACTTTTAATACAAAAATTGCATAATGTTTCCCGTCATATCTTTTAGACTTATTAAAAAAAACATCTGCACATCGGAAAGTTAAAAAACAAATGAAAGTCTTCTTTTTTTTAATGGAACACCGTATATATTTTTTACCAGGGCGAAAGACCTCTTTCTCCTGATTTCAAAAATATGTAACATGTCATCATTTAATGCAGTCGTTTGTAAAATATTTGAGTTTTTGATTAATTGAATTGACTATAATCTAGTCGGCGTTCCGCATACTTCAACGTGACATATTTGTCACTTTACTTTAAATTGGAAGATTCAGTAAGGAAAATGGGATATTCGGAAGAAGACAAACGTGAAATAGTGCGCATTTTTTACTCTAATAACAACCGAATAGCTGTAGTTTAACAGCAATTTACTTTACTTTATATCATAAATTATAAATCATAAGTTATTTTCTTTGCTGCATGTTTCAATTTAAATTAAAGTGACAAATATGTCACGTTGAAGTATGCGAAACGCCGACTAGATTATAGTCAATTCAATTAATCAAAAACTTAAATATTTCACAAACGACTGGATTAAATGATGACATGTTATATATTTTTGAAATCAGGAGAAAGATATCTTTCGCCCTGGTAAAAAATATAAAGGGTGTTCCATTTAAAAAAGAAGACTTTCATTTGTTTTTTAACTTTCCGATGTGCAGGTGTTTTTTTAAATAAGTCTAAAAGATATGACGGGAAACATTATGCAACTTTTGTATTAAACGTTTTTTTCTGTCACTTATATTAAGCCCTGTAGGTGGGTACGCAAATATAAAAAATAACCCTGTACATATAACAATTAATATAAGATTTATAACACTTTACGATTAGAAAACCCTGTTCTTTAATTATACCTATGCCTTTTTTTCACAATTGCTTTACATAATAAACTATAGCACCCTAAGTCACAAGTGACTTGTCGGGACTAAGTAGTGAAAAAGTTGATATGTTGGATATTATTGTCAGGCTTTCGCATTTTCGAAACCAGTTTTGGGTACCTAATAGTGCTGGGTTGGATGACGCCATAGACAATTTACCTTTAGATACCTACAGCTTATCTCCTGCGCAAACAAAAGTTACGTTTTATGGGTGAAAAAATACGTCCGAGCGCATGACTCGTCGGTCAGCTGTCTTCATTCGGGGAACCTTCGTGCATGCGCACAAACCTCGTGTTATCGGCCGTCCTACTTTATCGACAATAATCGACGCGCTCAAAAATACTCTCCAGAACCGGCTCGGCCGCCATTTTTGTTGTTGTGTTTTAAGGTTTCTCTTCTCTGCGGATTCCTTGTAGTTTTCTAAAGTTTTCAGCTATCGGATCGGCTATCGTGGATTGTGGGACTGGTGTTTAATATTTATGGATTTTTGGTTTTTGTGTAGTTTAGTTAGTGAATTGTGTTTGTGCTTTTAGTGACTCGGATTGTAATATAAACAATGACTAGTACTAGTTGCAGCCGTTGTATAATTGTATTATGCCCAAATAGGGGTAAAATAAACCCTCTATGGTGGCATATGAGCAAGAATTTAAATTTTAAAGCCCGGACCTGTCTATTTTCCCATTCGTCAAGCGATAATGTTGCAGTGCGCATGTCTAATAGTTCCCAGTTTTGTTTACATGCGCGAGGCCATAAAACTGCCACTTTCGTGATTATTGTTTGTTTATCTAAAGGTAAATTGTCTATGGATGACGCCGATTAAAATATCTTTGTGCGTAAAGTCGTGCAGCATGGGTTGAATTATTTCTACATTCTCCAAACACTAATAACATATCAGCTTTTTCACTCCTTGTAAAACTATTATTTTCCATGTGTAATTGATTCGATCGTTACTTGATGAAGATCCATATTAAATAAATACGTAAATGAAACAACATTAAGGTTTCAAATCTTCACAAAAATTACTTTATTATTATATTAAAAATAAAAATAAAAACATGACTGTTTCGTAGCACTGCTACTTCGTCAGATGTCGAGATGGAAATGACAAACAAAGTTGTAGGTGTAGAGGCATTTACCTGCCTAATAATGGGTAGAGCCATTTACCAGCCTAATAATTAGTACTTAGCAGGTAAATGCCTCTACACCTACAACTTTGTTTGTCATTTCCATCTCGACATCTGACGAAGTAGCAGTGCTACGAAACATGTCATGTTTTTATTTTTATTTTTAATATAAAAATAAAGTAATTGTTGTGAAGATTTGAAACCTTAATGTTGTTTCATTTACGTATTTATTATTTTCCATGTTTTTTAAACAACAAACTAATTTACTTTGGCAGAAGCTGTTGGCATTTCAATTTTCTTCAAGGCATGATTTTGTTTTATCAGTTTTGCTGGTCACAGGCTACTTGATGCATTTAACACGTTCGCTACCGACCAGAAATGGCAGGATCCCGCTGTGAACCAGAGCCGTATTTCAGAATATACCTAAATTTTTTTAAATTTTAAGACGCGTTTATTGACTAACCTAAATCAAGTACCAATGGCCATTATAGTGGCAACGGACCGACGACAGACCGCACAAAGGAAAACATCCACCGCGCGTGAACCAGATCTAATTTACATGCATAAGATTGAGTGTGCATTTTTGGCCACTATAGCGGCCGCGGTTCACCACGGAGGATTGGAAAGGCCACTATAGTGGCCGTCGGTAGCGAACGTGTTAAATCTAAATTTATTCTCGAAAGATGCTTCATTTTAGGAAAGTTCTAAGTTAACTTTTTAAAGTTTTTTAATGGTAGCTTTTCTAAAACCTAATAGGTAGTGTATGGTATCAAAATAATCGTAATAAAATCCTCTTTTTTCTTAACCCGACGAGCCACCATGTTGCCATTTAAAAAAATGAGTTATACAACTTTAAAGATTAAATTTTACATAGCACATAGTATTGGACCAAAAATAGTAAAATTGTATTTTTCCCAAGATTAAAGAACTGAAATAAGTGATTTTAAGGTATTCATAGCCCTCTAGATAAAACAATAATTTTGGAAAAAAAAAATTTCTTGGTGGCAAAAAGTGACAAGTGACACATCGTTGTATTAAGAATGTTATATGGAGTCAAAAAAAGTAAAAATATACCAGGTGTCCCATTTAAAAATCTAAACTTTATGTCACTTCCGGTTAAACCGGAAGTTCTATAATGTTGAGTCACCTGTAAAAAAATGCAGTTTTATGTCGTATACAAATCCCCCGAATTTTATTTCGTTATCTTGAAAAACAAAAAAGTTAGAGGGGCGAGCCACCTTCCGTGGACACCCGGTATAAAAAGAAAAACTAATTCAGAGAACGCAGAAACAATCACAACTATCAAGAAACGCAAATGAAAATTATTGTACAAAAAGTACAGAATTCATATTTTTGACACCGTGTATAGTATTATTTATTTGGTTTCTCTCTATTACATATTATTATGAATGAGAATTGAAATTGATAATGCGTCAATCATAGAAGCTCCACGGAACGATTATATCTACAAACATGCAAATGTTTTCGCTAAATATTACATACGTAATAATGTCAAACAATAATGGCGACTTTTTGCAACAAAACCTCAAATGGTGATAATTGACAAAATTTTTCTTCTAGTAACTACAAAAGAGAAAGTGGAAAGCGATAATCCGTTTTGCAATCCTCATTGCCTTAAGGGATGAAGCTGCAGACGCCCTTACACCACCGGATTAGTATGAAACGTGTCTCTCCCATTTGCTAATTTTCTATGCTACCTAAAATATGGTCTCCCACAATACACTATCAGTACAACATAATCTTGTGGTGGTGTAAATGGATCAATATCAGGTGTGCATCCATACGTGGATCACTGTTCCACTCTCAACAGCATGCCGTAAGGTACACATGAATCGTAAATGGCACAGGTAGGTAGAGTCAAAAGAGGGTACCGCGTTTACAAAAACCTAACCGATGAGTTGCTTTTTTTTGCGTATTGAGAATCATTCAATTGTCTTTGCAAAGACTCCCCAAAACAGAAACAATAATTGACACTTTTGCAAACACTTTCACCGATTCTTTAAGAGGCGTTATACGCTAGGAAAAGGTTACAATGCGCGTCTACAAACCGCACACTCGATTAGCTGAAAGCAAACGTAAGATGCAATGGGCTAAATTTATTTTAGTTTATTTGAATGCTTTAAAAAATAGTTATTTATTTATGTCATTGTATATACAGGGTGTCCGGGAAAATGTGGGAAATCTCCCGGATATGAAAAAAACACGTGAAAAGAATACTACAAGTTCATATAAACTTCTTTCGTATCGGCCTCCTCTTCGGAGATATGGGCTCCCAAAGAGCTCCCATGGAATTAAGTTTTTGACACATAATTATTAAACCAACAGGTATATTTCAATTTTTATTTCATATGATGTATACCAGGTAAGACCCTTCAAATTATTAACCCAGAAATTGTTCCGAATTACTTACAGCTGCAGGGACGGACTAGCTGTGACACTAATGTGCCCATTTTTTTTTACGCCCTGTATGATAAAAACTTTGGACAACGTTTTTTACATACCTTTAACTATTGACTAAAAATTAAGTACTCTTCATTCATATCAAAAATTTCCGACTGCTCTTTTCCCAGTCGACCGGTCCGAGTCGATTCTATGCGTGTACTCCTTAAGCCATTGACAATTTTATAGAGGAACATGAGTTCCTAACAACGCCTACACGCCTCTAAAATTTGAAAACCCAATGTCCCACACCTGTCAAGATATCCCATGTCGGAGACATTTATTCCAGTTCTAAATGCACGTGACTTAAAGCACCCGCTCAATAGAGATCGATCCACACTCGAAACATGGACGGAAAGTTTTGAGAGTGGTGGAAGACTAATCCTTACTATTGCGGATAATAAATCCAAGGCAATTAAGGGCTTTGTCGGTTATGTAGACTTTTAAAATTTGGTTTGCTATCAAATTAATCCCAAAATCTTCCAAATTCCGTGTCGGGCCATCGTCTATGTGGAAAACAAATCTTTGATAGCTTTTGTTTCTGGCAAACGTTATTACAGAACACTTAGAAATGTTCAGATGAAGTGCATTTTCCCAAGACCATTTAGACAGCTCATCCAAATCAAACTGAAGTACCTTGGAGTATTGAATATTTCTTATAGCTTATATGGCAGAATATCTGTTTACTTCGCTCATTTATTCTCGAGCGTACAAGGAGACGATGATTGTAGTTTATTATTAATCTTTAGTCACATCAGAGACGGATAAGTTTTAAACATTGGAATACGATCACTACCTGACAACAGTTATGTGATGTGATAGTGGATGATTGTCCTTGAATGCTCAGAAAGGGGTAGGTCCTGAAACACAATATTTGACTTGCTGGAAAAAATAATTTTCACCACTAAAGAAGATGTGTTGGCAAAATGACCTACATGGTTTTGGGGATTCTTGCGTATGAATATTGGATAAATAGTTTGCAAAAATAGTCTATTATTTACTTACCTTACCATTTTATGACGAAACCTAATCAGCAAACCAACCGACACTATCTCAAGTACTTTTTCAATTAAAAATCAATAAATATCAAAATATAACTCACTCAAAGGTCGTCATTAACGATAGCGTTTTTAAGAGGATATTTTTGCAACATTTGGTTTGCTTATTGAATGATAGAAGACTTTTGGACTTGCATTGTCTTAATTTGTTTTAATATATACCAAATTTCCCACCAATGGTGAGATACACGGCAGGGACACGCGGGGCAGCGGGAATCTCTCGGTACCTTACCGCAGACTACGTAGATGCCAAAATGGCCCTGACTTCTTAGCTGTGAAGTTCTTTAACAAAATACCGCAGGAGGTCAGAGATCTAGAAATTAAAGCTTTTAAGAAAAGAGTAACCGACTTTCTTGTTGGTAGAGCGTATTATAGCTACGACGCTTACTTGGAGGAACGCCAGGATTTACAATTTTAAACTGTTGAATGTAATTTTAATTGTGATTGTAATAATGTGTTGTCAGTTATATTATTCATTATTTCTATTATAAATTTAAACTAAATGTATTAGTGTATTTTAAGTTTTATTTTATACCGTGACGTATGTAAACAAATTTTTTTGTAATGACATAAAAAAAATAAATAAATAAATAAATAAATAAATAAATATGCAAAGTAACTAGGTACAGCTCTATTTATCTAGCTAGGTGTGCCGAAGCATGATTAAGATGATATTACATCCATTTAACAAAGGTTTTTAGATATTTCTCATATCTAATGATGTCTTACTAAAACAGTTTCGGTTCTGGTGTATAGAAGCAGCTTCCTTGAACTTCATTCAGTGGGGGTTCTTTATGCAGGATTTAAGCTTCGGACCACGTGATATGATATCCATGTGACTTTTCGGTCTCTCCTTTTAGCGTATTGTTTCTGTGCTCTTTAAGCCTTGTATCGAGTAATCTTAGTATCTCACCAATATAAGATTGGGCGCACTCGCAGCGGATCAGCTAGACACCGTTTTTTCTGTATTTTTGGCTTGTTAGTTTTGTTTTCGTTAGGTGGCTTCTTAGGGTGTCTCTCGAGCTGAATACTGTATTAATGTTATATTGTCGCATATGGATTGGTATCCTTAAGGATGGATTATTAATCTCGTACTTCGCTGTGGTGCTAAGACTCTTAATGGGTGTTGAGCTTGAAAAGAAGAGGTGTAGTGGAAAGAAAGTGCATAGAACAAGGACAAGGACATTTCTATTTCGTGGGAGAAGTCGGTAGACGAATGTTGATAAGAAATAATTGTTTGTAATTGGTTGGAATAAAGGGTTCCATTTCTAATAGTACATCCAGGGGAATCCCCTCTTTTATTAACATGCAAAATTATTGCTGACATAGCAAAAGCCTTCTTCCAGTTGATAAGGGTTGCAAAACTGTATAAAAATTCGAAAGATCACTTACTCAGAGAGTTGTACCAATTATTCATAAGGCCTTTTGCACACACTCACGGCGACCGTCCTAACGGCACCGTTTACGCGATCTACCGCGTTCGTGTTATCCTTGCAGACATGCACGGTTTTCGTCAGTTTGATTCTATTTTGATTCGAATATGAATCATAGACGTGCTGTGACGATTTTAATGTATTACATGCGTATCAAAAAACGAAGAAAGGCACGAAACAGAATTTTGTGGGTTCATCCATCATCCATCCATCAATATGGGAAGGAAACAATTCGGTGCATTCTTTGTACTATTTGGTCAGTTGAGGGAAAACGAAAAAAAAAAATTTCAACTATTTTAGGATGTCCATATCCAGCTTTGATGGCCTACAGTGCCTACACGAACGATTATAAAATTCGCTTCAACGTCAAGATACATTTATGAGAGAGTGCATACAGCCTATGGAAATGTTGGCTGTTACAATCAAAATCAGGATTGACCTCCAAAAATATTTCCTTCCAGGCACTTCTTGTGCAGTTTCTGTCCTTATATATAGAACTTGTTTTGTCCCAAATAACCGGTCTTGCTTCCACCAAAGATATAAGCATACCCATATCTACATCTACTGCCATTACGAAAAATATGATTATGATATGACAATGTTCAGTGTTGGTTGTGCCTTTTTTCCTGCTTTTGCTGACCTGTATGTGTAGGTTTCCTGTATACTGAAGTTTGGATGGCGTGGCCATGTTTTTATTTTGACATCTAAAAAAGGTAATTGGTTGTTTTCTTCTTTCTCCTTGGTGAATTTGATTGTCGTTGTGAAGCTATTGATGTGATTTAGAAATTCCCCGAGTTCGTCATCGTTTGCATTCCAAAAAATGAAGGGTCATCGACATTTTAGGTTCCTTGCTTGCTCCATTGCTTCGGATTCAAACCATTTCATGTAAATGTAGGCGATTATTGGCGAGACAGTGAACCCATCCACCCCAGGAGGAAGAACCTAGTTTTTTCTTGAAAGTAGAAATTGTTGAGACAACATTCTAATAGTTCTACGATGGCATTGATAGGTAGAGGTGTTCTTGTAGAGTCTGGTCACCTTAAGTCTGCTTCTGATAATGTCAGTGCATATTTTACGGCGACGTTGCTGACAAGCTGATCTCCTGGTTGTACTTCCTTTCCCCCTCTTATTTGTACGAATTGTGGCGAGTTCTCTACAAGTCATGTGCTAGTTCCTTGGAGTGGTTGGAGTAGGAAAGTAGAAATCCAGCTGGTTCGTATATAGGAGAGTTACAGCACGAGGCGTGTTATTTATGTGCATGTAATATGTGCTTTTTGTTTCTTGTACAAAGCTGTCAACAAGTACATAGTATGTGGGTACTTTAGAAACGATACAGTAGCTTTTATCGTAGCTCTGAACATCCATGATGACGGTTGATTTCCCTTTGTCGGCTGGTAAAATATTGATACTGGAAAATTTACGATGTTTTGCAAGATTATTATTTCTTCCTTACTACAGACACTAGGTGGATTATGTATTCCCTACTCCAACGTATCGCATCTTGCCGATTGTTTTCTTGGTGTCACGCCATCCGCTTCGACTGAATTTTAAATTAACGTTTTGTATTTGTGTTCTTCTTGATTACCGACTCGACGGTAACCTTTCGTCGTCGAATTTACGAGCCATTTCCCTGATTCTATAGATCAGTCGGTGATTTTGCGTTCGGGTTTGTTCGAATGGGTTTGTTAAGGGGCTGTCACTTCGTAGTAAGTGGACATAGACATAGACAATTTTATATGAAGAAATACAGAAATACACTCAAATATATAAATCGGAAAACTAATACAAGTCATATTCATACCGATAGAATAAAACTATACTAAAAAAAAGTAAGCTGGAATACAATAATATAAAATGCTTTTAACAAACTATTCGTGATATTTTGTCTTTTTGTCTTGCAATTTTTGCTTTAAATAGTTTTTTTACTAAATATTTCTTATACTATATTTTATGTTGCATATTAATGCTGTTAATTTTTTTATCGATTTTTATACCGGGTGTCCACGGAAGGTGGTTCGCCCCTCTAACTTTTTTGTTTTTCAAGATAATGGAATAAAATTTGGGGGACTTGTATACGACATAAAACTGCATTTTTTGACAGGTGACTCAACATTACGGAACTTTCGGTTTAACCGGAAGTGACATAAACTTTCGATTTTTAAATAGGACACCTGGTATATTTTTCCTTTTTTTCAATTCATTCTAAATATAACGATGTGTTACTTGTCACTTTTTGCCACCAAAAAAATATTTTTTTTTCCCAAATTTATTGTTTTATCTAGAGGGCTATGAATACCTTAAAATCACTTATTTCAGTTCTTTAATCTTGGGAAAAATATAATTTTACTATTTTTGGTCCAATACTATGTGCTGTGTGAAATTTAATCTTTAAAGTTGTATAACACATTTTTTTTTAAACGGCAAAATGGTGGCTCGTCAGGTTAAGAAAAAGGAGTATTTTATTATGATTATTTTGATACCACACACTATAAGGTTTTAGAAAAGCTGCCATGCAACAAAATCATGCCTTGAAGAAAATTGAATTGAATTGGAAATTGGGCTGTCGGCATGTCAATTTTCTTCAAGGCATGATTTTGTTTTATCAGTTTTGCTGGTCACCACGTTACCTTGATTCATTTTAATCTAAATTTATTCTCAAAAGATGCTTCATTTTAGGAAAGCTCCAAGTTAACGTTTTAAAGTTTTTTAATGGCAGCTTTTCTAAAACCTAATAGTGTGTAGTATCAAAATAATCGTAATAAAATAATCTTTTTTCTTAACCCGACGAGCCACCATGTTGCCGTTTAAAAAAAATGAGTTATACAACTTTAAAGATTAAATTTCACAGAGCACATGGTATTGGACCAAAAATAGTAAAATTATATTTTTCCCAAGATTAAAGAACTGAAATAAGTGATTTTAAGGTATTCATAGCCCTCTAGATAAAACAATAAATTTGGGAAAAAAAATATTTTCTTGGTGGCAAAAAGTGACAAGTAAGTAACACATTGTTATATGTAGAATGTCATATGAAGTGAAAAAAAGAAAAATATACCAGGTGTCCCATTTAAAAATCGAAAGTTTATGTCACTTCCGCTTAAACCGGAAGTTCCATAATGTTGAGTCAGCTGACAAAAAATGCAGTTTTATGTCGTATACAAGTCCCCCAAATTTTATTCCATTATCTTGAAAAACAAAAAAGTTAGAGGGGCGAACCACCTTCCGTGGATACTCGGTATACAGGGTTGGGCAAATGTTCCGGAACAGCTTAATTACAGGCGAACGAAAAGTGATATCGGATCCGGGTTTTGGGCAATCTATAGGACTAAAATTTTACTATTTGACTATTATACCATATGTCAGTAATGTCACCAACTGTCAAATGTTGACGTTATTTATTTATTTTTTTAAATGGAACACCCTGTATACAGTGTCCGCAAGAAAGTCCGCATCAAATGGGATTTTTATTTATTATTAGGTATAGGTAAAAATTGAAAAAGCAGTTAGTTTTTGCTTACCTAAAAACCAAAAATGACGTATACTGAAGCAGCTGCACAACTTGCGTTACTTGTCAAATTTGACATTTTTAATAAAATAGGTTCAAAAATGCCCTTATTTATCAAAATATCGAAAAACTTTATTCGATAAAGTTGTTTATTTAGGCATTTTTAGCCTTTGTACGAAATTTTGACAGTCTAATACAATTTTTATTTTTTGCCAGATTCTTGAAAATTTTGATCAACCCTCGTAGATTAACTTTTATACATCGATGTAAAACCATTTGCCTTTACTTCATTTGTAATCTTAATGCAATTTTGTGTAAAATTTTTGTTTCCAATTATTTATTTTGCTTCAAAAACTGAAATTGTTATTGATCAGTATGTAATGTTTGATGCAAAGTTTATCTAATTACATGAGTTTCGCCAAAACCGACGTGTCTCATTTTTCTTAAGTTAGTAAACAGATGTACAAAAAGAAAATATTAGGAAGCTTTCGTTGAAATTTTACTTAATTATTAATATTAAATTAAATTAATTATATTAAACTATATTTTTGTTGAATAAAATGTTTCGAGCGATTAATATTTATTCTTTTTGATCCAATATTAATTAAGTAAAATTTCAACGAAAGCTTCCTAATATTTTCTTTTTGTACATCTGTTTACTAACTTAAGAAAAATGAGACACGTCGGTTTTGGCGAAACTCATGTAATTAGATAAACTTTGCATCAAACATTACATACTGATCAATAACAATTTCAGTTTTTGAAGCAAAATAAATAATTGGAAACAAAAATTTTACACAAAATTGCATTAAGATTACAAATGAAGTAAAGGCAAATGGTTTTACATCGATGTATAAAAGTTAATCTACGAGGGTTGATCAAAATTTTCAAGAATCTGGCAAAAAATAAAAATTGTATTAGACTGTCAAAATTTCGTACAAAGGCTAAAAATGCCTAAATAAACAACTTTATCGAATAAAGTTTTTCGATATTTTGATAAATAAGGGCATTTTTGAACCTATTTTATTAAAAATGTCAAATTTGACAAGTAACGCAAGTTGTGCAGCTGCTTCAGTATACGTCATTTTTGGTTTTTAGGTAAGCAAAAACTAACTGCTTTTTCAATTTTTACCTATACCTAATAATAAATAAAAATCCCATTTGATGCGGACTTTCTTGCGGACACTGTATACAGGGTGTTCCATTTAAAAAAATAAATAAATAACGTCAACATTTGACAGTTGGTGACATTACTGACATATGGTATAATAGTCAAATAGTAAAATTTTAGTCCTATAGATTGCCCAAAACCCGGATCCGATATCACTTTTCGTTCGCCTGTAATTAAGCTGTTCCGGAACATTTGCCCAACCCTGTATACCGAGTATCCACGGAAGGTGGTTCGCCCCTCTAACTTTTTTGTTTTTCAAGATAATGGAATAAAATTTGGGGGACTTGTATACGACATAAAACTGCATTTTTTGTCAGCTGACTCAACATTATGGAACTTCCGGTTTAAGCGGAAGTGACATAAACTTTCGATTTTTAAATGGGACACCTGGTATATTTTTCTTTTTTTCACTTCATATGACATTCTACATATAACAATGTGTTACTTACTTGTCACTTTTTGCCACCAAGAAAATATTTTTTTTCCCAAATTTATTGTTTTATCTAGAGGGCTATGAATACCTTAAAATCACTTATTTCAGTTCTTTAATCTTGGGAAAAATATAATTTTACTATTTTTGGTCCAATACCATGTGCTCTGTGAAATTTAATCTTTAAAGTTGTATAACTCATTTTTTTTAAACGGCAACATGGTGGCTCGTCGGGTTAAGAAAAAAGATTATTTTATTACGATTATTTTGATACTACACACTATTAGGTTTTAGAAAAGCTGCCATTAAAAAACTTTAAAACGTTAACTTGGAGCTTTCCTAAAATGAAGCATCTTTTGAGAATAAATTTAGATTAAAATGAATCAAGGTAACGTGGTGACCAGCAAAACTGATAAAACAAAATCATGCCTTGAAGAAAATTGACATGCCGACAGCCCAATTTCCAATTCAATTCAATTTTCTTCAAGGCATGATTTTGTTGCATGGCAGCTTTTCTAAAACCTTATAGTGTGTGGTATCAAAATAATCATAATAAAATACTCCTTTTTCTTAACCTGACGAGCCACCATTTTGCCGTTTAAAAAAAAATGTGTTATACAACTTTAAAGATTAAATTTCACACAGCACATAGTATTGGACCAAAAATAGTAAAATTATATTTTTCCCAAGATTAAAGAACTGAAATAAGTGATTTTAAGGTATTCATAGCCCTCTAGATAAAACAATAAATTTGGGAAAAAAAAATATTTTTTTGGTGGCAAAAAGTGACAAGTAACACATCGTTATATTTAGAATGAATTATATTGGATCAAAAAGAATAAATATTAATCGCTCGAAACATTTTATTCAACAAAAATATAGTTTAATATAATTAATTTAATTTAATATTAATAATTAAGTAAAATTTCAACGAAAGCTTCCTAATATTTTCTTTTTGTACATCTGTTTACTAACTTGAGAAAAATGAGAAACGTCGGTTTTGACAAAACTGATGTAATTAGATAAACTTTGCATCAAACATTACATACTGATCAATAACAATTTCAGTTTTTGAAGCAAAATAAATAATTGGAAACAAAAATTTTACACAAAATTGCATTAAGATTACAAATAAAGTAAAGGCAAATGGTTTTACATCGATGTATAAAAGTTAATCTACGAGGGTTGATCAAAATTTGCAAGAATCTGGCAAAAAATAAAAATTGTATTAGACTGTCAAAATTTCGTACAGAGGCTAGAAATGCCTAAATAAACAACTTTCTCGAATAAAGTTTTTTGATATTTTTATAAATAAGGGCATTTTTGAACCTATTTTATTAAAAATGTCAAATTTTACAGGTAACGCAAGTCGTGCAGCTGCTTCAGTATACGTCATTTTTGGTTTTTAGGTAAGCAAAAACTAACTGCTTTTTCAATTTTTACCTATACCTAATAATAAAAAAAAATCCCATTTGATGCGGACTTTCTTGCGGACACTGTATTTTTACATTTTTAAATTCCGCATAAAATTATATTTTTTTATTAAACGCACTATTAGTCTATACTTCATAGTGAAAACGACATCCTACAATATTGGTTTCTGAAAATGTTTCCCATACTTATTGCTTTGTGAATAGCAATTTCAAAATGTACAGGGAATCGTAATGGTTTTAAAGGACTTTAATTAATAACTGTTGACATTCTTTGTTTATATACTTAAAGGTAGTAAAATACGTTTTTTGAAGTTTATTTGGCAACAAACAAAAGACTAAAGGAATATAATGGCCGTTTTTAAAACCATGGATTGTCAATATTTGCAGACACCGTTTAGAACAGTACTCAAAAGATCCAACAGCATATAATTCCTCTGAATTTACCAAGCAGCACTGCAAATTTGCTTTACAGGAAAAAATTACTATATATTGTTAATAGAATCATTTCTGACTAAAAACTTTTCTCGTCTGTCAGTAACAATATCAAGATTTTCAACTAGGTTGTGAAATTCCAAAATATCTTTTGGTAATGTTGGAAGAACAATTGACCTAGCTTGATATATTCCTCGTTCTTAAAACATGTTTGGTCGTAACTAATTCACTTAGACTGTTCGATTTTATCACAGTATTTAGTAATTATTATTGCCTAGTTATTTCTTCTTGTGAATCTGGTTCG
Organism: Polydrusus pterygomalis; assembly: GCA_963969555.1. Lineage (NCBI taxonomy): Eukaryota > Metazoa > Arthropoda > Insecta > Coleoptera > Curculionidae > Polydrusus > Polydrusus pterygomalis. The sequence continues at coordinate 17,157,888 of OZ018385.1, read as the reverse complement.
TGATTGTGTTTTAACACTGATTCTATTATCACAGTATTTTTTATCACTGTCACTTTTTAAATAATATGCTTTACCGTTTCTTCTTGTACACTTTCACCTTTTACTATTCACTTAACTTTTATGAAAAGTAAATTTATAATCGCCGGAAACTAACATCGGTTTGCCTTGTTGGCTTAACATTACAAACACGTCAATTTTAAAAACACTACTATAAGGTTTATTCAGAAGGAATAAGGTGTTATCCAATAATTGCTAATATATTATAATATATAATATAAAGTGTGTCTTTCATCATACTCGATTGAAACTCCAAACTTCAAGGTTCAAAGACTTATTTCATTAGAAATAAAAATAGAGCTGGCACGTTTTTTCTAGTATTTACCTAAATTTTGAAATACATATTATATGGAATTAATAATGGGAGCCAATGAAGCCATATCGTACCCTTGAAAATGTACGTGAACAAACGGGAGCCATCTCTATACTTTCCCGTTGAATAATATATCATTACTAAAGCGTCATTAAGTGAATCCCATAAAATTTATTATATTCTCTAAAAAAAGGATTAAGTTCATTGTCTCATAAATTCATCAACGATAATCAAATGTCACAATAACACAAATCTACCTAGAACTACTATATCGAAATGATTGATAATCGTCGCTGATACTAAAACTGGCGAGAAATCGCGAAGTGTAAAACATTATTTACTTTAATGCCAGTGCCAGTTTTATCACTGGATATATATTTATTAAAATATTTACACAATAATTATTATTGTCTGAAGCCTAAATACATAAAATATAACATATTTGTTTAATTTTAATAAGGTCGAGTTAATTTGACTTTTAAAATACATTTTAAACTAATTAACCTGCCAACAATGTCTTTTTTATCAATAACTATGGAAAATTCTTGTCAGCGAGAATATTTTTTGGTCGATTTTAGGTGAAATGTTTGTTATTGACATCTGCCCTATGTAATAGGTACAGGGACGGACTGGGTCTGGACGATGTGGCGGGCTATATTATAAGGGCAAAGGCGCCGATTTAAAGAAGAAACAAATCCGTTAACTCTAAGGTTGTTGTCTTTTTTTTTGTTCTTCCATAGAATACACCAATTAAATTAAATGCGAAGATGTGATGATGCGATGATCAGAGTAGTTATTTTTATGCTTTTGGCATACAAAGAAGAAAGACATACATATTCTGAAGCTGGTAGAGCAAGGCATATTATGTTAGTCAGCCTTGTGCAATTACGGAACCTTTCCTGTTAAAACAAACACATATTCTCTGGAATTCTTAGGAGAGATAACATCTAGATAGACTAGAAAATATCGTGTTACTAGTAAAAATTGTTGTTTTTACTTCAGTTTTGAAAATCGACGTGTTTACTTTTAAGGATTTTAAAGAAAATTGGGGCAATTTTAGTGGTTTCAGAAAACTGCTTTTTTTAAAGTTTCTTTGCATTTATTTAAGAAAAAACACAGGCATACTATTCGTCCATGCCTCCCTGAACAGCCCTTCCAAAATTAGATACTAATTTTTTTTTAATAATTGCAATTTTCCGGAAGTTACCCCTGCATTCAAGCCATTTATTCTTTTATACATGATTGACCTTGAGAACTGTGCCTCTAAGACTGTTAAATGAAAATATATATTTTAAGTGTTTGCATCATAAACGGCAGAGGGTAAAAAAAATGAATAAAAAACAACTGTGAACAACAGTGTTTAAAACATATTTCAACATACTAACTCTGTTCCTAGGTGTACCGTTTTTAACTATATGGATCATTTAAAAAAAATTATATTAAGTTGTTTTTAAAACATTTTCAATTTTCCAGACTTTTTGACATCCTGTATAAACGTTTATCATTTAGTTGCTGCATTGTGCGGCGATAGATGGGTTTGTGGGGCATTTATAATTTTTTTAAATAAATTCTTCCACAATAAAATAATTAAATACAGGAAATACCCAGTGAAATGTTTATTGTACTTCATTTATATTAACACTTAATAATAATAACATAATTATGTAAAAAGAAAATGGCTACACAGCAGAAATTTACACAGTTTACTTATCAAGTAGGGTAACAACTGGGGTAATTATTATATAATAGATGTGGAAGAGTTGTAATTTGTGATATAAACACAATATAAGTATGTACCTACCTAGGAACTAAGTACTCGGTACATAGATATTTCAACTATCTTTTTATTATTGTTATTTGCAGAGATAAATATAAAAAGAGAAATTTCTTAGTTATTAATAAACTCGATGAAGCATGAACTCATATTTAAATTTGATTTTTCAGGTGTTTGATTCATAAGAATTTTTTAATTAATTATAGGACTATAAAAACTCAGAACTTTTATTAATATAAAATAATAATAATGGGGAAATTTTACAAAATGTGGCAGCAGGATATACAGTACTTAACCTACAGCAAGAAGAATTACCCTAACATGTTCCGCGCGCCAACAAGTCAACAGGTTGTAACTTGGCAAGAGAAAGCTTTACACGGCTGACATTCTACACATCAAAAACCTAGGTGGAGAAATGTCACTGAATTGGTTAGAAAAAAGACAGCTACACGCCGAGACAAAAGAATTTATGATTTCTATCCATCATATTTTCATTCAAACAAGAAATTACTAATACTACCTAATACTTAACTGCAATACAAATTATTTAGGTCAGAAATAAATTTTTATACAGGGTGTCTCAAAACTCAGTATCAAGATTTTAGGGGCGTATTTGCCAGGTCAAAATAAGCCTTTTTTTTCCTATAAGCATGTGTCCGCAAACGCTTCGTCACCGATCTACAGTGTTAAATTTTCAAAATTTTTTTATTTTTTCCTTCATAGCTCTTTTAGTTTTTGAGATATTAAGATAAAATTTAAAACATAGATTACGCTTTAGGGCTTACATCATCTAGTATACCGAGTGATTGTAAGAATCTACAGGGAGATATTTTTTCAGGGGTCATGCTCCCTTTTCTCCGCATAAACTTTTTTATAGTGCGCTGCTGGCGGATTCTGAAATATGCAGTACATTCTTTGTTTTGTTTATAAACTTTTTTATCTCTTATAATTTTTATGCATCTAAGATCGTTATCGAGAAAAAAATTTAAACAAATTTTTGTAATTCGCCATATTTAATTGAAATTTTTCAATGAAACAATAAAAAAAAAACAAGTGGGCTTTGACTGCTATTTTCATTTTGACGTTTACGCTTATTTTGAAGCATTTGACATTATTTAAAAGTTGGTTTATGCATTTGACATTATTTAAAAGTTAATAATAATAATAATAATAATAATAATAATAATAATAATCATCTTTATTTCTAATAATGTCATATACATCATTTGCGCAACAAGAGACATACACCACAGAAAAAGAAATGGCGTCAGTGGAAATAATTGTCTACAACTACAACGTATTACTCATCTAATATAGTCCTGAATAGAATAGGGTTCCAAGTCAACAAGCAGTCTCTTAACCTTAATTTTAAATAACTTAAGACTATTAATACTTTTTAAATTAATTGGTAAATTGTTGAACAATTTCAGGCACATATAATACGGGCTTTTCTCCGTTAAGGTTAACCTATGTCTTGGATAATTAACATCTAAAGTTCTTGTATTATATTCGTGAAAAGTTTGTAACTGAAAAATGTCTCTATTCTTAAAAAAGAACAGCAGACATTCATAAATGTACACTCCATAAACTGTCAAGATACCACATGTCTTAAAAATATTTCTACAACTTTCATTAAAACACATTTTTTTTAATACCCTTAACGTTCGTTTTTGCGCTACAAATACTTTTTCGACCAAACTATTACTACCCCAGAAAATTATCCCATATTTCATAACAGACTCAAAATTAGCATAATAAATTACTTTTAGGCTTTTTTCATTAATATATCTCCCAACAACTCTCATTCCATAGCAAATCGAATTAAGCTTTTGTACTAATGAGTTGACATGGTATGACCAATTTAAAAATTCGTCCAAGTAAATTCCCAAAAACTTAGTTTGTTCAACTATTTCAATATCCGATTCCCCAAATGCTACATCAGGTGGTTTGTTGATATGAGATAGTTTTGTTCTGAAGATTAATACATTTGTTTTATTTTTGTTTAATATTAATTTGTTCTCTAAAAACCATAGGTTGGCGTTGTTAAATAGAGCTGCTCCCATAGTTATTAATTCGTCGATACTTTTTCCACCCGCGATAAGATTTGTGTCATCAGCATAACACGTTACATATTCATTAGATGAAGTTGCTATAAAATTCAAGTCATTAAGAAATATAACAAACAAAATTGGCCCCAAAATACTACCCTGAGCGATTCCTAGTTTATTCTCCTTTAAGTTAGAAAAGTATGTTTGACCATTCTTTGTTATCTTAACTTTTTGTTGCCTACCTGTCAAATATGACTTGAATAAATTAAGAGCATTTCCTCTAATACCGTATGATTCTAATTTTTGAAGTAATAATATTGGATCAACACAGTCATATGCTCGGGACAAATCCAAACATATACCCATGGCTAGATTACCTTTCTCAATAAAATCTAATATTTTTGTTGTAAACTGAAAAATAGCAGTCTGAGTTGATTTGCCAGACATATATCCATGTTGTATACCATTAAGCAGTTTACATTTATTCATAAACTTTAAAACACGATTACACATTGCAAGTTCAAACAATTTAGAAAATGATGGTAGAAGGCTAATAGGTCTATAATTTTCCATCAGCTCAGAGTTTCCTTTCTTATATAGAGGTTTTATTAATGCAATTTTAAGTTGCTCTGGGAAAATGCCTTGCCTGAACGAATTATTTATAAGATAACAAAGAACCTCTTTAATTGTCGGAATTGATAATTTTACAATACTTGTAGGTATTTCATCTACGCCAGAACTGTGCTTATTTTTTATTTTATGAGCCATTTCACATAGTTCACTTGTTGATATTGGTCTTAAAAACAATGACTGGTTATTTTTTTTGATTTTATAATTCGTTTGCCGAGTTTCTAATTCTTTTACTAAGTCAGGAACTATGGATAATAAGTAGTCATTATACTGACCCGGTACTTTTTCAGGATTGCCTTTAATACCAATATCTTCGTTCTTGTCATTATTTCCGGTTATTTCCTTACATATATTCCACATACATTTAGTTTTGTTGTCCGCTAATCTTAATCGTTTTTCGTATTCTTCCGACCTTACTGCTCTTAACAAATTATCATATTCTTTTTTTGTTTTCTTGTACTGTTCTTTAAAACTATTATTAAATCTAGATAAAGTTAAAAGTATGTCTAATCTGTTTTTGCACTCTATGATATTTGGATTATCTACGACTTTACGTTTCTTATTTGTGTTAATTAGCATTAACGGAAAACAATGATTAAAAATATTAGTAAAGTTTGTCATAAAAATAGTCCATTGCGCATTTACATTTTGTCTGTCAGCTTTGTATATTTCATCCCAGTCCTGTTCTTTCAAAATATTAATAAATAATAATTTATTTTGATCTGAAAAGAATCTTTTATATTCTAGTCTATTTTTATTAGGTTGCTCTAATTGAAAAGTAACTTTTTGTGCAGTATGGTCAGAGATAAACGTGTTCAGAACTTTACTCTCTTTGTAATCGAAATTTAAAAAAATGTTATCAATACAGGAAGCTGAATTGTGTACAATTCTGGTATTTGCAAATATTGATTGTTTTAAATCAAATGACTTTAACAAAGATATCAAACTTGTTTTATGATTATTATCTTTTAGTATTTCTATGTTGAAGTCACCTGCAATTATAATTTTTTTATTTTCGCTAATTACTGTTGATAATAACTCTTCCATACTGACTAAAAAATTGTTTATATTGCCAGACGGTGGTCTATATACAGATATTACAATGATATAGGACCCATCCAAATCACATTCTATTGCCCCATACTCAAATTCATTTTTAACTGATAGTTTGTTTATTTTGCTTCTTGGTCGAAAGTTAAGTTTTTTGTGTATATATACTGCACTTCCTCCATGCTGACCACTTTCGCGGCAGTAATGAGCTCCTAGTTTAAAATTTTTTATCGATAGGTATTTTAATTGCTCGGCGGACTTCCAATGTTCTGAAATGCATAAAAATTTACATTCACTGTTACTTTTTATTAAATCGTTGATTCCATCTACGGCATTGCCCAGTGATTGTACATTTTGATGAATAACACTTATGTTTATAGAGTTCTTTTTTACAGCTTTTGCATTTTCTTTTTGGAATTGGTCGATCGGTTGCACTTGACTATCTATAAAAAATTATCGTCATAGTTGATATTATTTCTAAACCTTATTAGCCTTTTTTTGTACACCGGACAGTTTGCATCTCTTGCAGAATGCTGAATTTCTCTATATTTCATTTTTTGGCAGTTTGGACATTTGAAACATTCTTCGGTACAGTTTATCGATATATGTTGCCCCCCACATTTATGGCAGCATTCTTTTTCTTTGCAATATTTTGCCACATGATCGAATCCAGAGCACTTAAAACAAAATGCCATATTTAAATGCTCTTGAACGTACACTGTTACCAGGTCAAAGTATATAGTTCGTCTTTTAAGAAACCATTTTGCGATTTTTGCTGGTGCTTGTAGAATCCAGTTCTCTTTAGCTGGATTTCGGCATTTTTTCTTTGTAATTACTTTAATTTTGTCTTGAATACTGGTTTGCAATTCCTCAACTATGTCGTAATTTAATCTTTCTAGCTCTTCAATAAACTCCTGATCTGAAAAGCCTTTCTCAATACCTGTTATCATAAACATAGGGTCAGCAGTGTCGGTTTCTTTGTATTTAATCTTGTCAACTCTGTTTATTGCAGTTTTTAGTTTATTTTGTTGGTCTTCATCATAACTTTCTACAATTATGGCACCATCTTTTGTTTGTTTTATACTTTTAAATCCCTTTCCAATGTCTTTAATATTTATTTGTTGTTTAAGTGTTTTTATAGTTTCTTTTGGGTCGTTTATATTGTCAATTCGAATTATTGTTTCATGTTTTTTTGTAGTTTTAGGCGTTGACCAATTTTCTTCTAAATTGTCTGATTTTTTTCGGCCAAAGTTTTCATTGGTGGTTGCAACATTTGCGTATGTCTTATCAGTCTTTTGTTGTGAGTTCAAATTTTGTTCGTCACTGGTTTTCTCATTTTTATTTTGTAATGGTATTTTGTTTATTTTTTCTATGTTATTTTTTAACATTATATTTTCCTTTTCCGTTTCCCCCATTTTAAATACCAAAAGAGTGAAAATCTTGCACATTTCGGACTGCGCTTCCTTGACAGATTTCTGGTCTTCACCGGAGAGACAAGTTGGTTTATAACTTATCGTATATTTTTTGATTTGTTTAACATTAAAATGGAAAATGGACCATATTCATTTGAACATCTGGCTGACATCCATTTCGTTTATGGTCTGGCTAATGGTAACGGGCTTAATGCTCAGAGGTTGTACGCGCTAAGATTTCCTAATCGCCGGCTTCCCAACTACAGAACTTTTATAAATTCCCATCAACACCTTCGGGAATACGGCAGATTTCAGACTCCAATGCACGATACTGGTAGACCAAGACAAGCACGCAACCCAGCAGTTGATGAAGAGATTTTAAATGTTATCGACGAAAACCCTGGTATGAGTACTCGACAAATAGCACGGCATTTGGATGTTTCCCGTTCAACTGTCTGGAGGGTTTTACACGAAAACATGCTATACCCATATCATATTCAGCGCGTCCAAGGTTTGCTTCCTCGAGACTTTCCACAGCGCTTGCAGTTCTCCAGATGGATACTGCGCAAGTGTACTGTGGATCCTGAATTTTTATCTCGTATCCTTTTTACCGACGAGGCTCAATTTACACGCGACGGAGTAGTGAATTACCACAATGTTCATATTTGGGCACTAGAAAATCCACACATGATCAGAGAATCTCGACACCAGGAACAGTTTAGCGTAAACATATGGGCAGGAATAGTAGGAGATACTTTAATTGGTCCTTTTATTTTACCGCGAATTTTAAATAGTGACACATATTTAAACTTCCTACAGAATGAATTGCCTGCATTAATGGAGGATGTGCCTTTACACGTTCGTCAACAAATGTGGTTTATGCACGATGGGGCCCCCCCTCATTTTCGAGTCACCGTCCGCGATTATTTAGACACAGTGTTTCCCAATCGGTGGATTGGCAGAGCAGGTCCAATTGCTTGGCCCCCACGGTCCCCAGATTGCAACTCGCTGGACTTCTTTTTATGGGGGCATGTAAAGAGTCTAGTTTATGATGCAGGACCAGTGCCTTCCATCGAAGTTCTAACTGGACGAATTATGGATGCCTTTCAAACGGTAAGAAACAATCCCGGAATATTAGAACGCGTACGGCAGTCTATGAGAAGAAGAGTAGAGGGTTGTATCGCAGAAAGAGGAGGGCATTTCCAGCATCTTTTATAAAAAGTCAAAGTTGATTAAGTTTCTTATTTTTGAGGTAATGTTTAAATAATCTTATAACAAATAAGTATAGCGTCTTTTGTTTTCATTGTGGTATTTATTCCCCCCTGTTGTTATAAATGTTAATTAAATGTAGCTAATTACAAAAATTTGTTTAAATTTTTTTCTCGATAACTATCTTAGATGCATAAAAATTATAAGAGATAAAAAAGTTTATAAACAAAACAAAGAATGTACTGCATATTTCAGAATCCGCCAGCAGCGCACTATAAAAAAGTTTATGCGGAGAAAAGGGAGCATGACCCCTGAAAAAATATCTCCCTGTAGATTCTTACAATTACTCGGTATACTAGATGATGTAAGCCCTAAAGCGTAATCTATGTTTTAAATTTTATCTTAATATCTCAAAAACTAAAAGAGCTATGAAGGAAAAAATAAAAAATTTTTGAAAATTTAACACTCTGTAGATCGGTGACGAAGCGTTTGCGGACACATGCTTATAGGAAAAAAAAGGCTTATTTTGACCTGGCAAATACGCCCCTAAAATCTTGATACTGAGTTTTGAGACACCCTGTATTATCTGTAATATCCTCTATAAATGTTGTAATAACAATTTTTTTGTAGTTACCATGCGAGTTACCATGGTAACAGCGTGGAGAAGGCTAATGACTAAAAGTATTTAAAAGGCTGTAACTTCGTTCTGCGTTAACCGAATTTAACAAACTATGGCTTATTTTAAAGAACGTTTTATCTTGTTTAAACGATTTAAAAAAAAAATTAAATGCAACCATCAAACCATTTTAACTCTATTCTATAGCTAACTAGTTAGTAAAGAGAATTGCAAAAACCGCAAGTCTTTATTTTTTCTTACTTACAAGTTATCACAAAAATAGTGGAAAAGTTTAATTCGTTTTGGCTTTTAGCAATGTTTTGCAGCTTTCCTTTTATTAAAACGTTGAAATCCTACAGGAATAGCTTTTTTGGCTATACTTATTTATTAATCTTAAGCATTTAAAAAAAAAATAAATTATGATATTTTGCTATTGATTTAGATATTTATCTGAAAAATGCAATCCTAATAATCCAAATTAAAACGAATAACAAAAAAGCTTTTATAATCAATATAGGTTTCCCACTAACACAACCTTTCTAAAACTGAAACGAAGAAAAAACAAGCACCCAAATTTGGCGATAGAGATCAAAAATATTTGAAAGCTTGAACAAATAGACATAATCCCAATAATAACATCGGAGGAGGGAGCTATGACGAAAAACTTCAAGCCCATCTTAGAAAACTTAGGCCTATCTGGTTATGTGTACAGTGTTATCAATTTAGTTTGTCCCACTTTTAAGAGCCTGTAAGTTTTTTGTATTTTGAGTTAGCGAGCTCATTCAAAAAACAAGATGTACCATCTTTAGCCAAGTTTTTATGAGTGTTGTCAAAAATGACAGTAGGTGTCACATGTCACATTGAAAAGCAAAAATTTTTTTTTTTTAAATGGGACACCCTGTATATTAGAGGCGCATTAGATGGTCCCTTTTCTTCCGATTTCAAAAATATAACACACATATGCATTATTTTCTTCATTCCATCAAACATTGACAAAAATATAAAAAATATATTATTGTTAAAAAGCATCAAGATAGCTATGCAACTGTTTTGGTTGTTAGCTTATATGATCAATGAAACACGACACATTGAAACGAATAAACAATTTTATTATATTAACTAGAAAATAACAATCGTTTCTACTGAACCATGCGATATAGGCAGCTCTCGTAGTTAATCGGGTATAGATTTGTAGGGAAATGCCCGAAAATAGGCTAATACCGAGGCTAATACATTCATTTCCATTTCTTCTGTAATAATTGTTTCCCGCCTAATTATTCGTTTTTTTTTATATTTACCTTCAGTCTCGAAAAATGTCTTCTTCAGCCGATAAAATATTTTTTGGAAGGAACCCGTCTATTGGGAAACTGAAGCCTACCTATACCTCCTAAGGTTGCACTGCCTGTTTGACGAAAAATATCAAACATAAAACACTTTTCCTCCACTGAATAATAATATCTCATGTTAGTTAATTTTTGCATACAAAATAACTTTTCTACAATATTCGAAACGATTACCTAATAATGCTGAGAATGACAGACTGAAATATAAATGATGCTAAAATCCATAGCAACCAACACAGTTGCATAGCTATCTTGATGTGTTTTAACAATAATATATTTTTTCATATTTTTGTCAATGTTTGATGGAATGAAGAAAATAATGCATATGTGTGTTATATTTTTGAAATCAGAAGAAAAGGGACCATCTAATGCGCCTCTAATATACAGGGTGTCCCATTTGAAAAAAATAAATTTTTGCTTTTCATGTGACATGTGACACCTACTGTCATTTTTGACAACACTCATAAAAACTTGGCTAAAAATGGTACATCTTGTTTTTTGAATGAGCTCGCTAACTCAAAATACAAAAAAGTTACAGGCTCTTAAAAGAGGGACAAACTAAATTGATAACACTGTACCGACAAATTTAAAAACAGGGTCATTTTCCAAACGTGATGCATGTAAAAAGAAACAGCTCAGGTTAAGATGAATTTCTTTTCTGTATTGTAAAAAATACCAGCTGTACAAAAAGCTGTAAAAATAATAATAATAATAATAATAAGAACAATAATATAGGTAGGTAAGTATGTCATAATATGAATATATTTCACTTATCCTCAAGATTGTCAAATACAACCATTACCATAACAAGACCTTCTCCATTAGTTAAAAATGGTTAAACGGCCTGAAACTTTATACTTTACTCTACTAGGTAGGAACTTTTGATTCATAATTTACACTCAAATTATACGATTCCTGAAAAAACATCAATTTTGTCATGGCGTGGTCTTCTTATAAGGAATAATTACCAAAAAAAGGAGTACATTTTTACCGATAATCATCAGTTAATAGAAAATGCACCCAGTTAATAGAAAATGCACCGCAAACAAAAAGTCATAAATTTGAAATTAAGCACACAAAACTGACTGACTGATGGCATTCCTAATGATGCCTCGAGTGACACCTACTTTATTTTATTACCTATTCAATTATTAAAAACGTCTCAAAACATTAATGCATTAATTGTTTATTAACAGGTTTATAATAAGTAAACAACGAAAATTCAATAATATAGCACATTATGCAACATGCCAGTGTATAATCAAGAGAATATGATAATGACAATAATGGGAGGACTTTTTATTCCACTTAAAACGCTCAAACAACGACAATGGAAATCAGCACTTAACTAATAATAGCATTAACAACTGTGTTATACATCAATTAACTTAATACTGGGGTACCTACACAATGCTAAATTAAAAAAAAAAAAACAGGAATTTTGCGAAGCAAAAAACGGGATGAGTTAAAACGATGTTAAATGCTCTGTTTTCCGATGCCTGCGGTCATTTAAAATTCATTACACATATAAAATTATCATAATCGTATTTACGCTTTGGCATACCAATCATGTGATAGTGAACGTGAAAAAATTCTCATCGAAAAATGTTAGAAAAGGGTACTCACTGCGCTTTGCCGCATCCTCGTAGCTTAAACAAGTCCTTTTTGAGTCCTTCGCACCCATTTTTAGATTTTTACACAGTCTTTTGCCATTTTTATAAACAAATAACGATTGCACACATTACTCAACCACTATTATTATGACAGCCATAAATAAAGTACTGACGTGAAGTTGTCGCGCTCCTCGATTGTCAATTTTCTCCGTCTGGCGCTCACTACTTTACTGATTTTGTCGAAATTCTAAAAAAAAAACTATAGTTTTTTAATTTTAATGTAAACTCGCACAGTTATCACTTCGACTATCATTTCTGTACTGTCGGTAAATATTTTGTTAATCCAAATAATTTTTTTTTTTAATTCGGAAACCTTCGCAAGGTCATCGTATCTATAATTTATATATTTTCCACTAGGAAGCAGCATCAGCATCCGCCAAGGTAACGTGACAAGTGGCATTTGTAGCTAACGTCATCTTGGGGTCTAAATTGTCAAACCACCTGTCAAAACATTTCACGTACGTCGAGGAGGCGTTTTGCAGATAGTATTTTGAGGAATTTTTCAAAAATACGAAAAATTTAAATGTATGTATTAGTTCTTTTACATTTTTACCATTACTTTATATTACAAAGTTCGATTTTTTTATGTTTGTTTTGTGTGCTTTTTAAAGGTTATCCAGTAATAATTTAATTTCTAGATAATAAAGCCAAAATGACTGATTCAAAGTACTTTACTACCACCAAGAAGGGGGAAATTTTCGAATTAAAATCCGAGTTAAATAATGACAAAAAGGAAAAGAAAAAGGAAGCCGTCAAAAAGGTATATTTAGTAGAATTTGCCAAGACCAAATGACTCGTAATGCTAAATAAATCTTGGGCAAAAAGTGTATGGTTCTTTTCTTAATTTTAAGACAGTTCACATTTTTGTTCCAGCCTCATATAACTGCCCCTCAGCCTATTATATAATCATGTATCCCTTAATGTCTTAGAAGGACGAATCTTGCAAAAGGCTTGTAATTTTTGCTCACTTTTGGATATCTGAAGAAAATACTTTTAAATATTGGTATTTTTCAGGTGATTGCGTCGATGACTGTAGGTAAAGATGTATCAGCTCTATTTCCAGATGTTGTTAATTGTATGCAGACGGACAACTTGGAATTAAAAAAGTTGGTCTACCTTTATCTGATGAATTATGCAAAATCTCAGCCTGATATGGCTATCATGGCTGTCAATACTTTTGTTAAGGTAATTTTAGAAACATTTAAGTAATTTGTACATTTGCATACAGTGAAGCATACTTACATTTTTACAAGCAATATAGACAAAATTTTTATTAAATAAACATGTAACATCCTCGAATGAAAGTTATCAATAAAATAGCCAAAATGTAAATCCAATTTGGGAAAAAATCAGCAAATTAGTATTTTCTCAAGTTTTTTATTTGGAGAAGATGTTTTAAGGGGTAGTAGTGGATGCCTTGGTATCCCTGCCAAACTAATTCAATACGCATATGATACAACTGTAATTATATCTGCTTTCACATTAGATATACTGATTGGAATGGCTCATCATATTTTACTTAAATTTTCTTTATGGTGAAATCACTTAATTTTCATCATAAACCAAACTCTCTATAAGTATATGGTTTTCTATAAATAGGAATGGGTTCCTGATCTACATCTGAAACTAAATGACAATACTATTCAGAGAGTTGAGCAATTTATTGGTCGTTATGTAGACTGTAGACAATTAAAGTGGACAGCTCATGTTGACTTTGTTGCCAGTAAAGTAAACTTAACGCTGCATACTTAGCAGTAGTCAATTTAAAAAGTTTTATGGATAGCAAACAGTTACTAAATATTTACTATGCCTTAGCCTACAGTCCCCTAAGCTATCTAGTGATTTACTGGGGTCAATCAAATGAACTGCAAAGATTATTTGTTTTGCAGAAAAGGATAATCCGAAAACTTTACTCTTTAAGTCCACTTGAATCTTGCAAAGACACTTTTCGGTGCTATAAAATTCTTACCCTGCCCTATATTTTAATTCTTGGTGCCGTCATGTTTGTAAAAATACACAATTCTGAGTTTTCTAATAACCTAAGTACCTAATTCACTACTGTAACACTAGGATTTTAAATAAAATTTATATAGCATTTCTGAAGTAAAAAATTTAAGAAAAGGGTGAAGTGCTACCTTCTTGAAAACAACTTTTATGACATTATGATTTAAAGCTTGACAATGTCATTGTTTACATTATAAATTTATATGATTGTTAGGATTGTGAAGACCCAAATCCCCTGATTAGGGCTCTGGCAGTTAGGACAATGGGATGTATTCGGGTTGACAAAATCACAGAATATCTCTGTGAACCTTTGAGGAAATGCTTGAAAGATGAAGACCCATATGTAAGAAAGACAGCTGCTGTATGTGTAGCTAAATTGTACGACATTTCATCAGGTAAGTACTTAATAATAATTTTAAAAACCTTCATTTTATGTAAACTTAAAGATGATATTTTGGAAAATTGGGATTCAAATTTTGTTACTAGTTTCGTTTTTCTGCATTTGGCCAATACTTCTGATTCTCTAAATCATAAATTACCTACTACTTGCAAAACTTAAATATTATAGGACTTAGTAAACACACTTGTGAATGGTTTGCAAATTATTTATCAAATAGATCTCAAATTTTTAAACGAATTTCTTTATAATGTTTCAAATTCATGGAAGGTATTAAAAGGAGTTCCTCAAGGTTCTGTACTGGGTCCTTTATTATTTATAATTTATTCATATAATTTTTATTTATCCATGAAATATGGTAAGTAATCTATTAGCTTTTGCTGATGATAAAGAAATTTATCACAAAATAAAAAATGATAATCTTCTGCATTGGATTTTATTGACAAATGAGGATATTTCTAATGTTTCTAAAGTAATAAAGGATCAAGGCTTGAAACTTTAGGAAAGCAAAACAAGTTTACTTTTAATCAATCCAAAATTTATATTCATTCAAAAATAAGAATCAACACTGATTTCAAAATTATTATCAATCCTAATAGAGAACTGGACAAAAATTTTAAATGGTGAAAAAATTCTATAAATCATAAGTATATATTGTCATAAAACATATGGCAGCAAAAAAAACAACATATTTCGTCCCAAAAGACCGCTAGAAAGATTTAAAACTGCCCCAAAATTCAAATTATCCCAAGCGGGTAAAAACGGGTCGTGACGTCACGAAGTATTATTTGTCATGATGACATCCACGAAATAGGTTATAGGTTGGCAATAAATTGAACGACGTTGATAATTCCACCTTAAAACAACAATACAATAACAATAACACACGGCAATCCAAATGCAAACTCGGTAGCTAGGCCATCGGTCAGGATGACGGAAAAGTCATACTTCCTGACGTCATCGGGCTTGGCGCGCTTAAAAGTTCGTTTGAAATGCTTTTGACACGCGCGAAACTTTAAAGAATTTTTACCAAGTTATTACTGATTTTTAAGGAGTAATAATTGGGGAATATTTTTTTCAGGCCTAACCGGGGGCCTAACTAAATCATATTATTGAAAAAAAAAAATTGAAAAGTTCCCTATTATGTGATACCGTTGGTTACATCCGCTAGAAATCTTGGTATCACTTTTGTTCACAATATTTGACCTTTGAAGCTCATATAAAAAACATAATAAAAAATGCTTATTATAAACTTAAAATTTTGTATAATTATAAATTGTACTTAAACACTGATACAAAATTAAGGCTTGTAAATTCTTTTATTTTAAGTGGTTTAGATTAAGTAGGGTGTTATAATTTATCCAAACTCAGTTTGAGGACATTCCAATCATTCCATACGGCGGTAAACAGTCTCAAAGAGACCGACCTCACAACCAGGGTTGTCAGATCTTTCTTCTTCAATTCTTTAAGTTTTTTTTATTAAAGATGTTTCATTTATATCAGTATTCAATTGTTAGTCAGTAACTTTCTTTGAAAGCTAGTTTGCAAATATACTTTAAACCGAGGAGTTTTGAGTGTGACAGAAAAAAATAACAAGCCATTCATTGTTATAATAATACATTCTTTAGTCCTTAAGAAACAATGTAACTGAAATCAAGACAAAAATTATTTTCAGTGTTTAAAAACAACTAATTAACAAACCCTTGTTTCTTGTATACTTATACATAATATATTAACAAACCAGAAAATTTGGTAGAACTGGCAACCGTTCACAATTTATGCACGTTGTCAGGGGTGGTAAGCGCCAGTTAAAGCGGCTGGTATAAGCTGAAGCGGTCTGCCGCCCGTTCAACGATCGATTCTGTCAGACAGAGATAGGCCAGTGACCGCCGATGGCGTGGAAGAGACGAAGATACAATATACGTGATTTGGAACTTATGGAGTTCTGGTAAAAAAATTAAAGCATTTTCTGAGCAGTGTCGTGCCGTGTCAGGTTTATTTTTCTGGTTTTAGTTTTGCGTATAGAATCTTTGAGTTACCTTATATTTATTATTTTAATATATTATTATATATACAGTGGTTTTATAAAGTGTAGTATGTACAAACACCTAATGTTAAACAAACTTATAAGTGTGTATACGCATTTTAATTATTTGTTTGGGACGCCTATGGTTAGGAGTTTCATACTGTTTTATGTCATTAAATTGACCTAAGAAACACTATACCTATCACAAAAATATAAATTATAAAAACAAATAAAAGTTACAAATATTACAAAATAATTGTATAAGATTTTCGACTAGACTTCAAAAATACGACCCTGTTACTCCAACCAATAGACAACGTAAAATAAAACTTGAGCATAGACGTGAAATTTATTTAAATTGTTTTATTCATAAAATAATGTTTACTAAAGGAGCAGATTACTATTTATATTAAAAAAATCAATTTAGATTTACCCACAACATGAATAATAGGAATGAAAATAATTTGGAAATACCAATACATCATAAAGAAAAATAGAAAACTTCTTTTAAATAGATTAGTTTAATAATATAACAATATAGAATCTGATTGAAAAAAAAACTAAACTATTCGGCTTTTAAAAAAAATTATCTTAGGGTCGGATTGGAAGAATGATTAATCGTTAATTAAAACCGTACCTTTTTGTGCCAACTAGTACCGTGCGAGCAAAAATTATTTGCATAAAAGAGCATCTAAGGACGTAATGCTTAGCCGTAGAGCTTAATACCTGTTGGGTGTCAGTAACTACCTGAATTAACAATCAATCGTTATTCCGTCATCTTTGACAGTCGTTACAATAAGTTGATTCATCGCTAATTTGTCCAATTTCTTGAACAATTCACACAATGGGCTTTACGGAACAGCACAAAACATTCATGATTGAAGTGTATTTTCGAAACGGGGTTAGAGTTAGAGTTAGAGTTAGGGGGTGAGTGGCAATACAATCCGGGTTTTCTAACGTTGCTTTTATTGCTGGGGATTGTTATCATTGCCTGTAAAGAACCGTGGCTGTGTTTAAGGGAACAGGTTCTATACAACACAAAAAGGGGCAGGAAGATCATCTGTAAGAACAGAAGAACTTGTTGCAAACGTTCGTGAAATAATGCAAAATACGCCAACAAATTATATAAGACGCCAGTCCCAAGAAGTGGGAAGATCTTATGGAACATGCAGGACTATTCTTAAGAAGCTGCTAAATTTATTTCCTTATAAAGTGCAAGTGTTCCAAGAAATACAAGCCGCAGATTTTGAAAGACGCAGGAATTACTCTCAATGGTTTACCCAAAATTTTTTGGAAAGAAATGATTTATTCGACCTGACTTTTTTTCGGATGAAGCCTGGTTCCACCTCTCCGGTTATGTGAATTCTCAGAATATACGCATGTGGAGTAGTGAAAATCCCCATTTTTTTGTAAAGTCCACATTGCACCCTCAAAAAATTGGTGTCTGGTTAGCTGTTTCCCGAAGAAGAATTGTTGGTCCTATTTTTTTCCATGACACAGCGGTATAGAGACAATATTTTGAATCTATTTGTGGAGCAATAATTACTTGACAACGAACTACGTTTTGGATATTTTCAACAGGACGGTGCAACCGCCCATACAGCCGCCGAAACTATTAACTACTTACGCAATTTTTTCGACGACAGATTGATCAGTTTTCGATCAGACATTGAATTCCCACCTAGATCACCTTGTTTAACGGTTATGGATTACTTCCTTTTTCCTCATTTAAAGAACACTAATTTTAAAACACCAGTTGCAAATTTAGAACAATTACAAGAAAGGATTACCCAAGAATGTGGTAACATTTCTCCAGAGATGCTGGTCAACACTTTCGAAAATATGAAGAGACGTGTGAATTTATGCTTGGAGCATGGCGGTGTCCAATTTCAGCAATTTATGTAATTATTTTTCTTTTTCTTTCTGTATATTCTTACTTTGTTAATTTTGTAAACAACAAAAATAAATTTGTATTTGTCTACTTATTTTATTACTCATTAGTTTGGCATATCATGTAATATTATGAATTTGACAAAATTTTAACCTAGATTTGGTTAGATATATCGTCCCCATATCATTGTGATCTAAACCAAGCCCCACGTTTTTTAATCCAAGCCCTCTTTGATGCAAATAATTTTTGCTCGCACGGTATGTTAGGTACTGTCACTAATAGATTTTTAGTTGTTATATTTTATAATTTTTATATTTTGGCACAAATAAATATTATCTTTATTATTATTATCATCAAGTGAATCTTTACATTTCTTTAATATAGATAGTCGGATTTAACAATTTCCAATCCACAAGTATAAAAGTTCCATCTGGGGTTCCCCAGGGGTCTCATTTGGGCCTCCTTTTGTTTAATTTGTTTATTAACGACCTGGGGTCGCAATTCAACTACAGTCAATTCCTCCTCTTTGCTGATGATTTAAAATTGTACATGAAAATCTCCTCCCTCGATGACTGTTTAAATCTTCAGTCCGACTTGGACAGATTGGTAGCTTGGTATAAGAACAATGGTATGGAGCTGAATGCATCAAAGTGCCACTTGATCATCTTTCATAAGACTAGGTCAGCGTTTGAACAGCCTTATTTAATCGAAAATAATATAGTTACGAATGTTCCCGAAATAAAAGATTTAGGTTTGATTATGGATTCAAAGCTTACTTTTATTCCTCACATCCAGAGCACTCTCTCTAAATCTCTCCAACTTATCGGATTCATAAAGCGCGTTACCGTTGACTTCACGACTACTAAAGCTATTAAGCAACTATATTGCTCATTAATAAGAACCCATCTCGAATACTCTTCTTGTGTCTGGAATCCGTGCTATAATGTACACATTCAGAAGTTGGAGAAAGTTCAACATAAATTCTTAAACTTTAAACTTAATGCACCACAACTAATATATTCTCAGCTGGAATCTAATATTCAGATCGGATCACTCTCTCAACGCCGCGATCTAAAAGATCTTAAAATGTTATATAACATACTAGCGTGTACCCGGCCTGCGTTGCAGCCCGGCATTATACGACGTCGCTTTCTCTGAGATAATAAGGCGAGTTCACCATCACGTCAAGATTTATAAATACAAACCCGAACAAACCTCTAAATTTATCAGTGTTTCTCTACAATATTATGCATGTATTATACATAAAAACCTTCCTCTTGAATCACTCTATTTAAAAAAACCGCTTCAAAATCCGTTGCGTAGTTTTAAAGATTTAAGCACATATAGGGACAGACGGGCGACAGCGACTTTGTTTTATACTATGTTAAGATTACACAATAAATATAACTGCCCTCTTCTGCTGGAAAAAAATAGGGTTACATGCACCTTCAAGGGAAACACGTCTAAGAAATACATTTTCGATATTTCCTCATAGAACTAATTATGGTCAAAATAATAATAATAATAATAATAATAATAATAATAATAATAATAATAATAATAATATCTTTATTGTCATAATAAATCATTCACGAGTGAACATTGACAACGTCAGTGGAAAAAATTACTAAGATAACTAACAATCTCACAGTACATAGTCAAACAACAATTATATTCAAACTGAAGAATACCCTATTATATATAATATATACCTACACATACACAAAAAGTCAATAAGACAATCAAGACAAAAAATAAAAACTTTAAGACAAAATAAACAATAAAAGTAACAGTTCAAAAACAAAAACCGGAGCAGCAAACTGACACTTCACTAATTATGTGTTCAGAAGAAGAAAATCATTAAGCGTGTAAAATTCTTTGTCAATTAAAAAGGTCTTTAAGTGACGCTTAAACAATTCACTGCCCCTGATGGCCCTAAGATTATCAGGTAAGGAGTTATATACCTTAATGCAACTCATGAGAGGACCCTTATGAAATAGAGATGTTCGGTGAGCCGGTGTTAGCAAGTCAATAGTTTTATATTAAGGTCAGGCAGACTGGCCAATGAGCATCCCACACTTGATTTCATTTTAAATAGATCTATTTTTATGCGAAAACTTCATACTATAATGTGAAATCTCTCTAATTTTATCACATTGCTGAATGCTACGTTTTTCTTAAGAAATTAATTAAAATATGTTAACTCTGCGTTAGGATTAAGATTATTTATATTTTTGTGAAATTGGGCAGTGCCCGTGAATAAATAAATAAATAAATAAGAACTTTCAATGATATTTTCTGGTATCTAATCAAAATATTTATATGGATTTATAGGTTTAGTGGAAGATCAAGGATTCTTGGAACAACTTAAAGAATTGCTGAGTGACTCCAATCCAATGGTAGTAGCTAATGCTGTTGCTGCATTGTCAGAAATTAATGAGAGTAGTCCTACAGGGCAGCCTCTAGTAGGTAAGTAAAATGTAACAAAAAACTCTAAGGCCTCTTTCACACTATCAGGTTTAGCCGGTCCGGTTTCAAACCTGAAGCAAACCGGACAAGTAATGGAACATTCGTTTAAATATATCTCTTCACACTATCAGGTTCAGGTCCGGCGACCGGTTGCAGCCGGATGGGTCGACTGGAGCATCCGGTTCCCTGACGCCGGACGAAGTGATGGTGGGGTATTGCAGCTTATGCGCGCGTTCACACTTGTCCGGTTATGGTCTTCAGGTTTAGTCTGTGGTAGTTTATTATTTGTTTTAACTCTGGCGAGGAAGGTGCGAACGCTTACCTGATAGTTAAGCTAAGCATTTCTTTTGGACTGATGCAATTCCTCATTTTTGTATTTTTACGCTGTAAAACTGGCTGTAATTTAGTATGTAGTTCTCCAAAAGACGAAACAGACATTCTAAAGTAATTAAAAAAAAATTTCGTCATTTCTTAATTCCTCATACAAAATTTGAAAAGCACCAATCTCGTCACGTGTTTAAAGTAGAGGGTGTACCCAAAGTCTCCTTTTACCATTTCTTTGCTTTTTACGATTTCTATACAAATACCACAAAGCTATAACAGCATTACGATCCATCATTGAAACGTGGACTAAAGATTATTAATAAGGACAATACCGGACCTGATGAAAACTTGATCGGGTCCGGATATTTTTATTTTTACCTTATGATTCTGTCCGGTTTAAAACCTGACTGGCGAACCTGATAGTGTGAAAGAGGCCTAAATTTTGTAAAAATTGCTACCTTAACTTTCTTACCAAACTTTTTGTTACCATATCACTGCAGCGTTGCCTCGCCAAACATATAAAATTTTTGTTAATAATGTCTAATAATTAGACGAAAACGAAATGATTTCTCTCCCAATTTTGATCAGTATTATTTTAAAAAAAGTTGAAGAGATGGGTTAAATGGAATTGAAATAACTGTGTTTTTCCCTGAGAGGTAAGTATATTTTTTTCTTTAATATGCCTTTATTTCAAGCTAACTTTTACAGTTCATTATACCAAAGAGGTGAAACCTCGAGATCAGGTATAGCGGAACATGTATGGACCAACCACATATACAGTGGTCAGAAGCAAAGGTTTTGGACACGGAACAGCACTGGAGAAAACGAAAATCCAAGGAAGCAGCTTTCATGAATTAAAATACACATATATTCAGTAAACCAAGTATAGATATCCTCAATATCTAAAAGCCTCTTCTTGTCCAAAACCAACAGCTCAAACTTCACACTCCAATAAGAACGTAGGCGGAGTCATCAAGCTTCATAGCACATGGATAGTATTTAAGACAGTAGCCTTAGAATTATAATTTAGTTTACACCTGAAAACGGTTAGAGATACTAACTAACCGAAACGTCGTGTTAAGTAACAAAATAAAGACAATGAAAGTCCGACAAGGTAATTTTTTTGAGATTACTTCATTGTCTACCACCTTCAAACAAATAAAACTACATTTTTTGACAGGTGACTCAACATCATGGAACTCCGGTTTAACCGGAAGTGTTATAAATTGTTGAATTTCATATGGGACACCTTAAGTCAGTGGTTCCCAAAGTGGGCGATAACGCCCCCTTGTGGGCGCTGCAGGCCTAAAGGGGGGCGGTAAGAGACCCAGAAAAAAATGGCGGCGTTGTGTAGAGGCTTGGGGGGCGATTTGTAATTTCATCTAGCTAGGAAGACTCTTAGACACCGACTGAGCTCTCGACACTCGACTACAACTTGTGAACATCAACTAATATTAATTAAGAGATTGCTCAAACTCGGTTCGATTTTTCTCTCCGCGTAGTTCATATATATGTCCTGTTTTATTGAATAAATAAAATAAAAATCATGTCAATCGGTCGCTCCGTTTCGAAATGAAAGTAGACACAAACAAACAAATAAAAAGGCAACAGACACACTTTCGCATTTTACTAGTTGTTAGTATTCCTAGATAGGTAATTTTCGTAGATAATAGACCGCGGGCAATCATGTTTTAACAAGTTTTTGTTAAATAACCCGATTTGTGCATTCCTGTATCAATCTGCTGGTTCATAGAATACTTGTTCTTACTTGTTGAGTACGATTGAGCGTCGAATGAGATAAACGAGTTTATGCATGTTTGGCTTATTCCTGTCGGTGCGTGCTGCTTATGCAATCCTATATAAACAACGTAATATTTATTTTATTTTCATTTGCGGTTTCGCGCGTAACTCTTGCGGGTTATAGTAAAAGTCTCGTTTAGAATGAATGTTTAATCTCCGCTAATATAGCTCACAATAATTAATTAATTTAATTTGAAGTTATAGTGGTTTTTAAGTAGGTGAAAAAATGGGGGCGCTAAAAAATAATTTTTCTCAAAGTGGGCAGTAGACAAAATAAATTTGGGAACCACTACCTTAAGTTGTTGTAATGAGTAGAGGATTCCTCATAAACTAATGGTTTTGGGATTTTTTTGAAAAAAAAATAAAACAAAATAATAGTGTTATCTTTTCTAATATTTCTGAAAAGATTTTTAAAACAGATATTGGGCGATAAATTGCTGCATTTATATATTTTGTCAGTTTTAAATACAGGTTTTTCTTTGTTTTTATTTTTCTGAAAAAAGGTAGTCAATGATTTGTTCTATTGGTTTTGGGATATTTCTTCAGGCTAACATTTGATATTTTACAATTATGAATATGTAAACATTTATTTGTAAATAAACGAATAAACTAAACTAAGGATTAGTAAAAAATATTTTTCCTTTGTCTCCTCGATAAGTTTTTAAATTATTTCTTCTTATTTCAGAACTAAGCACTTCAACAATCAACAAACTCCTGACTGCCCTAAACGAATGCACCGAATGGGGACAGGTTTTCATCCTAGACTCTCTTTCTAACTACACGCCGAGAGACGACCGCGAAGCCCAAAGTATTTGCGAGAGAATAACGCCCAGATTGGCTCATGCCAACGCAGCCGTCGTACTGTCAGCTGTCAAGGTGCTGATTAAGATGATGGAGATTTTACAGGTAAACGTTAAGGGTAGTTGATTCGTCTTCATCCCAAAGCGACCCCAAAGAAAAAAAAACTAAAGAGTGTTATATCTGGTGACCTTGCTGGCCATCTGATTGGTCCGTTGGTTCCAAACCATCGATTCGGATACTGTTTATCCAAATAATCCCCAACAATTCGAGCATTATTCTGCTGCAGTCACATATTTGTTCTGTACTGTAAATAACGTTCTCCATTTAACATGCCTTTGTAAAACTAACGTCCAATGAGATATCCATTTAATAAACCGCGCCAACATTAATTTCAAAAAGGCGTTGAATTTTTCTGTCTCTAACCAACGAGGACGATTTTGGGACCAATAGCGACAATTCCATTATTATGAAAGCTTCGCTCGTCGCTCCATAAAATGTTGGACAAGATATTTTCATTTCGGAAAATCTTGCTAAGAATTCCAGTCCTCATGCGACTAGAATTTGGTTCTGTATGGATGAAACTTGTTGTTTTGTAGAATCTCTCATGAAAAGCTTATGGAAACACCAGCATTTTCTATGATTTTGGCTAGTGCAGTTTTGGAGTTATCAACTTGCTGTAAAATTTTGGCTGTATTTTCATTATTTGTAGGAATTTCTCTCCTATCTCTTTTTGGTTTTACAAAGCAACCATACTTCCTTACATTCTTGCACAGAACACAAACGTTTTTTCACCAGGAATTCTTCTACGGGAATAAAGGTCCACCCGTCCCAGGGTATCCAGTTCTAGATGAAGCAGGGAATCCTGTTATGTGCATAGCGGATACGGCAGTTTCAAATGGACTTTGCCCTAAATACTCCACCAAATTTCGGTTTTCTTCATTTGATGATTTTCTATTATTTAAATCAGACCCAACAGACCTTTCAAGTGATTGATGATAGCGCCATTTTTTTACAATTCCTTGAACAGTACTTCTAGGTACTCTAGGATGATCAGCTATTTTTCCATAAGACAAACCCGAACAAACCCTATTTCTACTAAACATATTATTCTTGCTTTTTCAATAATCCTTAAATGAGGCATTTTTAAATCAAATAAGATAATGACAATACTTTGACAGATATCATAATAACAATTTACACGTTTCAAAGGTAATAAAGGTAAAAAAGTTGCATTTACAAGTCACAGTTTAGTCTCAGAATAAAGGACCATACAGAAGCGACAAAGAGCTCTCAATAGCATTGCTTATATGGGAAACGAATCTGTGACGTCACGCTTGACGTGTGTGACGCATATCCTACATTTTACACTGATCATACGCTTACAATTCGGGTTGTACACTGGGGAAATAATATTAATATCCGCATAATGTAAGAAAATGTTAAAAATTATTTCAACTTAATTTTAAGTGAGTTTAGACAATACTCATTTAAAATCAGGGTTGGGCTGATTTAAATCAAGTGATTTAAAAAAAAAATCATGATTTAAATCACTTAGGTACTTATCACTTATTTTCTTTTTTAATCATGATTTAATGATCCTATTTATTTTTAATTCAGAACAATGAACAATATAACATATTAAAAAAATATTTTCAAAAATCAACAGTATAAGTATTTATAGAACTCGCGCTTTTAAGAAATAAAAAATTAGTAGGTGTACAGGGTCTTCCAACGAGGACTGAACAGGGGCTCATTTTTGAGCTTCCTTGTATTTAAAGAAAAATCCAGAATAGCCAATCGATGTACTTTTTCCTGCAGAATTCAAAAATGAAACCAAAAATTTATTTGAACCAAAACCAAAAGAGTTACGCTATGGATAAGGTGTTTTTTAAATGGAACATAGCCTTTTTTATACGATTTTTGGAACGAGTGATTTTTTTTTGTCCGTTCTGATTAAAATATTTAATATTGTGACAGCTATTTTTATTAAATTTTAATGTTTTATCCAGTATAATTTAACTTTAACCTGTTTGAAACATACACTAGGTAATAAAGGTATAATCACCTTTGAATCCTTCAAAGTCATTTCGGCAATATTATAGTAAATTTGTCAAATTTTTTGACTTTGAAGGATTCAAAGGTGATTATACCTTTATTACCTAGTGTATGTTTCAAACAGGTTAAAGTTAAATTATACTGGATAAAACATTAAAATTTAATAAAAATAGCTGTCACAATATTAAATATTTTAATCAGAACGGACAAAAAAAAATCACTCGTTCTAAAAATCGTATAAAAAAAGCTATGTTCCATTTAAAAAACACCTTATCCATAGCATAACTCTTTTGTTTCTGGTTCAAATAAATTTTTGGTTTCATTTTTGAATTCTGCAGGAAAAAGTACATCGATTGGCTATTTTGGATTTTTCTTTAAATACAAGGAAGCTCAAAAATGAGCCCCTGTTCAGTCCTCGTTGGAAGACCCTGTACCTATATAATACATAATATAAACTTTAGAAGCGCGTTCTGACAATATTTTGGGTATATAGAATTTAGATCTACTATATTGTTAGACAGACATCAAAATAATTTGTATTAATTTAGAAAGAAAGAAAAATGTTAAATTTTTAATAAAATCAATAAAAATCAAAAAAATCAATGATTTTTGATTTTTTTAATAAAAATCAAATTTTGCCCAACCCTGTTTAAAATCAAGAAATAAATAAGTTTCAAAATGTTGCCGTTTCAAAATTTGTTTTTCATTTATGAAATTTTTTATTACATACATTTCTTACATAATAAGTAGATACATAAATTCATGCGGCCTTAATTACAATAATACAATACAAAATGTCTTTTTTAATAAATAAAATAAACATTACAAATAGTTATAAAGCGATGGCGACGTTCAAATTCATGCTCTTCGACGCAACCATCAAACAAAAAAAATAAAACTATATTTAAGACTATAAAATAATAAAGATAATGATATTACGCACACAAAAAGAGGTAAGTATTGGGATTTCTTAGGGAAATGAATTTAAAATATCAAACAAATTGTTAAACCTTTCTATGATTTCATTTGTACCAAACGCGTCTGCAGGTAGAGCACCTAAAGTCATATATGTGTTCATTCCACTTAGACCAGGGTCGATAATTTTTGAAACAAAAAAAAATAATAGTAGGTGAAACCCATTGGAAAAGGAAGAGAATATAACAAAAATGAAAGGAAAAATAAATTACGGGCGATCCGAGGTCGGGAAGTGAGTGAGTTTTTAAGGTTAGAAAACGATTTATCTCGATTTTCGGCAAAACTACAAGTCCCATGGAAAAACGTTAAATGGCAAAGTTGTAAGTAATAAAAAGATCTACAACTTTTGTATTTGCACTTTTTTCACATAACCTCAAAATTTATGTGAAAAATTCAAATAACCAAGTTTTTGGTTTTTTATTTTTATCTTTTACAAGAAAAATTTTTTTTTCACGAAATTTGGTGAAAACTTACCTTTTTATGTCCCAAACACACTGTACTTTTTTTGATTTAAAATATTTATTTTTAACCTTATTTTGACTTAATATCGAAAAAGCACCCTAATTTTCAATCGAAAATTCTCACGTCAAAATATCTGCTTTTTTAAAAAAGTCGGTGGGCTTTTTATTCGTTAAAATCTCTACTTTCTGGTGGTGTAAAAAAAATATACATTACTATGGTAAATATTCTCAAAAAATGCAAAGAAACGAAAAAAAATCGAATCCGAAATTTTTTTTTAATCATGTACAATAGCTATTTATTAAAATTTATACTTTAATTACTCGAAAAACGTAAGATTCCATGTTACATTGATAAACAAAAAAATTACAAATCCATAAAACATAAAGATCGCAAAAAATATGCGAAAATAGTTGTTCTAAATATAATTAAAGGTAGGGTTTAACGGGGATTTCATCACATTTACCATAGTAATGTATTTTTTTTACACCATCAGAAAGTAGAGATTTTAACGAACAAAAAGCCCACCAACTTTTTTAAAAAAGCAGATATTTTGACGTGAGAATTTTCGATTGAAAATTAGGGTGCTTTTTCGATATTAAGTCAAAATAAGGTAAAAAAATAAATATTTTAAATCAAAAAAATTGCAGTGTCTTTGGGGCATAAAAAGGTAAGTTTTCACCAAATTTCGTGAAAAAAAAAATTTCTTGTAAAAGATAAAAATAAAAAACCAAAAACTTGGTTATTTGAATTTTTCACATAAATTTTGAGGTTATGTGAAAAAAGTGCAAATACAAAAGTTGTAGATCTTTTTATTAGCTACAACTTTGCTATTTAACGTTTTTCCATAGTAGTTTTGCCGAAAATCGAGATAGATCGTTTTCTAACCTTAAAAACTCACCGCCCCCCACTTCCCGACCTCGGATCGCCCGTAATTTATTTTTCCTTTCATTTTTGTTATATTCTCTTCCTTTTCCAATGGGTTTCATTCTACTATATTTTTTTTTACTTTTTACCATTTGCAAAGGCTTCAGCCCTGGTCTAACTGGCCACTGTGTGGCTAAGAACTTGAGCAGCTACACTAACTTTCATTCTTTCTAAATTGGAATGTCGTAAATGAGCATTTGTCATTGTCATTGTTAGCAGACTTTTAGCAGACGGATGCTTGATTTGACAGTTGTCCCTCATTTCCCCCTCCTAAAAATTTTGGGCCGTTGCGCTTCGCAAAATTATCTGTCGTCAACTGTACAGGGTCTTCCAACGAGGACTGAACAGGGGCTCATTTTTGAGCTTCCTTGTATTTAAAGAAAAATCCAAAATAGCCAATCGATGTACTTTTTCCTGCAGAATTCAAAAATGAAACCAAAAATTTGTTTGAACCAGAAACAAAAGAGTTACGCTATGGATAAGGTGTTTTTTAAATGGAACATAGCTTTTTTTATACGATTTTTGGAACGAGTGATTTTTTTTTTGTCCGTTCTGATTAAAATATTTAATATTGTGACAGCTATTTTTATTAAATTTTAATGTTTTATCCAGTATAATTTAACTTTAACCTGTTTGAAACATACACTAGGTAATAAAGGTATACCTAATCACCTTTGAATCCTTCAAAGTCATTTCGGCAATATTATAGTAAATTTGTCAAATTTTTTGACTTTAAAGGATTCAAAGGTGATTATACCTTTATTACCTAGTGTATGTTTCAAACAGGTTAAAGTTAAATTATACTGGATAAAACATTAAAATTTAATAAAAATAGCTGTCACAATATTAAATATTTTAATCAGAACGGACAAAAAAAAATCACTCGTTCCAAAAATCGTATAAAAAAAGCTATGTTCCATTTAAAAAACACCTTATCCATAGCGTAACTCTTTTGTTTCTGGTTCAAATAAATTTTTGGTTTCATTTTTGAATTCTGCAGGAAAAAGTACATCGATTGGCTATTTTGGATTTTTCTTTAAATACAAGGAAGCTCAAAAATGAGCCCCTGTTCAGTCCTCGTTGAAAGACCCTGTACATACAACCTGGTATTTTAACAAAATTAAATTTTTATATTTAATATTAAAAAAATTACAGGGGCGGTCACAATATAGCCGATGGCTCTGTACAAAATTTAAAACCTTTTTTTATTTAGAAATAATAATATAATAGCCAATGATACCTTGTAATATTTTTTAGGGAGACGTCGAGTTTTGCAACACCTTGAGTAAAAAACTAGCACCACCACTTGTGACATTGTTGAGTTCAGAACCAGAGGTAAAATTTTTAGAAACTTTTTTTCTGTTAGATTTGTTTCTAGCAGGTAAATTACTACAATAATAAACGTATTTGTGTTGTTTTGTAGGTACAGTATGTCGCATTACGAAACATAAACCTTATTGTACAAAAGAAGCCGGATATTCTGAAGCATGAAATGAAGGTAAGGATTTAATCAAAAGCAGTACAAAAAATGCGATTTATTAATTTCAACTGAATAAAATATTTATAATATTTTAATAGTATCTGGTTTTGTAAGGTCTGTTTTATTTAAGAAATGTCAAAATATTATTTCATAAGCTTTGGATGGTTTAATAACAATAAAAAAAAGTTTAATGAATGTTAAGTTGTCCCAAGTAAATATTAAACAAAGTTAAACTTCCCTTACGAACAGCAGCAAGAGGAAATAAGGGTTCTCCTGCACCTCGCTCGCGTTGAAAGTAATATTTGTTCTCTTTCTATATAATGAGACATGCTTTTACAATATTTAACCAGAAAATTATGAAAATACAAAATTGACCAGTTAAAAATATCGACTTGTCAAAATCAAATAATTAGATGTCATTGTGATTTATAGCCTACTAAGTGAAAACAGTTATTAATAAAATAATAAAACTTAGACATACCATTTCTCCTGTCTCATTCTTTATTATGTATTTCCAATTTGTGACGTGCATTCAAGAAGTCGTAAAAAAGACTATACAGTGTGACCAGTAAAGTCCGCATCATATGGGATTTTTTTTATTAATAACTTTATTCGAAATTTGACTTTGGCATCAGGTTCTGCTTCGATCGAGATGAAAATTCAGCAAAAAAATAGTAGTCACGTGATTCGCATTATCTGTCAAATTTTTTCCAAAAAATAATTCAAAAGTGGGGGTTTTTCTGAAAGCATCGAAAAAGTTATTAGAAAAAGTTTTTTTTAATGCAGTTTCTAGCCCACATGCAAAATTTTAGCTGCATAAGCTAATTTTTAAATTGCACCACTTTTGCAAAATAAGACTCAACGCAACCTACATAAAACTTCTTAGTTTTGACAATGCTTTATTTCAGATACATTTTCTTTAAGGTAGGAGTATCAACTTTATCAATCAGCTTGCCAACCTATAACCTATTTCGCCTGTATTTATTTATTTTTTCTAGCTTTTACACAAAATTTAAATAAAACCAGCATCGACTTGATATTCTATAGTAATAATAATTGACACATTTAATAAATATGACGGAATTTCATTACTTATTTCAGGAGAATTGTATAGCAAAGAACATCGGGTAAGATTTTTTTTAACATTATTATGTCATTGTTCGTTCACGATACAATTCTCCCAAAATTAGCAATGAAACAAATTGATGTTTCTGTAGTATGTCAGATATAACCTAAAGAATGTGCCGACAATATTGATTTTATTTAAATGTTAGTCAATAAAATAATAAACTAAAAAATACGAGGCGAAATAGTTTATAGGTTGGCAATAGATCGAATGACGTTGAGAATTCCACCTTAAAGTAGCGCCATATTAAATGTGTGTCTTTTTACAAAATCAAAATTGGGCTGTTAATATTTAGTCGCATGTGATGCAAAGTTTATTTGTTTTTGACCCTGTATAAGGTAACTTCATAAAATAAGTATTTTTGAAAACGTAGTTTGTGTCTGAAAGTAATACACCTTAATATTAAGACAAAAAAGAACACAGTGTCGTAAAAAATCAAAATTATCTTATGCAGCTGAAATTTTGCATGTGGACTAGAACCTGCATTTAAAAAAAAACTTTTTCTAATAACTTTTTTCGATATTTTCAGAAATAACCCCACTTTTGAATTATTTTTTTGAAAAAATTAAAATTTGACAGATAATGCGAATCTCACGTGACTACTATTTTTTTGCTTAATTTTCATCTCGATCGAAGCAGAACTTGATGCCAAAGTCAAATTTCGAATAAAGCTATTATTAAAAAGAAAATCCCATATGATGCGGACTTTACTGGTCACACTGTATATGCGATTTATAACGATTTGTTATTATTATGTGTATTAAGGTGTACCCCGTTTATGTCAGTCTTTATTGTTGTTTACTTAGCATTTCATCTCATGCGGATATATTATCAGTCCACCAGTATTTCACATTTTAAAATACCAAAATGGTGAATTTTTTTTCTACAATTTACCCTCTTCACATACATTATAATTTCTTAACAATGAGCATAAAATAAACCCACTTTTTTTTAGGTATTTTTCGTGAAATACAACGACCCTATTTATGTTAAATTGGAAAAGCTAGATATCATGATTCGGTTGGCTTCCCAGGCTAACATTGCCCAGGTCCTTAGCGAGCTTAAGGAGTATGCTACAGAGGTAAGTCATAGACATATACCTTTAGATCCGTACCTACAGGTTATCTCGTGCGTCGTGCGCAAACAAAAGTTAAGTTTATGGGTGAAAAAACACGTTTGTACTTACCGGTCAGATCCCCTAGCGCCCAATAGGAATGGGCATGCGGCGCGCACAACCCTCTTGTTATAAGCCGTGTATCGGCAATAATAAATACACTCCAGCACCGGCTCGGCGCCCTTTTTGTTGTTACGTTTTCTCTGTGGATTTCTTGTATTCTTTGCTATTAGGTACTTTATTTTTGCTTTTAAACATAGCAAAGGAAAAATCTCTACTTAGCTAAGTTGTTAAAAGAGCGCTTTGCGAACAAATCGTATGAGAAATATATATGGGCATACTCATCCGCGGCAAGGGAGGAGGAAAATATTTTTGCTGAGCCGAGTTAAATTTTTAAAAGAAACGCTCAACTCAGCCGTTGGCTTTGCTATTTAAAAGCAAAAGCAACTAAAAGCAACTCGGTTATTGTTGATTGTGGGAGTTTAATTTAATAATTATCAAATAATATAATTTAATTCTTGATCAAGAAATTGTGCTTGAGAATGTTCTTTTATACGTACCCAAATTTTTGGCAAATTGTTAAATGTTACCAACTAATATTTGACTTAAGGTTAGGTTCGCGATAGCATCGAAAATTGCTGTTTTGTGTGTTTTTAACACGCTTTTATTAGCTTCACCTGTAAAGTCGCCACAGTGGATCTTTTCCCGTGCGTCATCAATCAACGATCAGGACTCAACGTGGTTAATAACTCTGCATCCTTATTTATTACAGTAACAAGTTTGAATAAAAGCATAAAAGAACGTCTCCAAGATTCCGCAATAATATAACGTGCTAGACAAGAATAAAACTATAAACGTCAATTAATTACTTTTTTTATTTGTTTAGTTGAGAACCGTTGTATTTTAGAACGTCATTGTCAACCTTATTTTGATCTGCCAATCTAATTCGTATTTTGTAAATCTGTGTGCCTTAAAACTGTTCCTTTTTCTAAAAATAGTTCTTTTTAGAGCTAATTATACCCACCATCTGTTTTGGCGGTAAGTATTTATGGATTTTTATAATACCTAATTTATTTATTTTAAATATTCTAACCGTGAAAGTTTTTTGAAAAGTTTACGGCAGTGGCTAATTACCTTAAATGAAAGGATGTTAAAAATTTGAGTTTTGCGATTTTAATAGTCAACAAAACACCAAACTTTTCTAGATTTTAAGCTTTAAAAATAGTATTAAATGTATTAACATTTGTTTGTCAATTTCTTTTAGATAATAGAGAATGCCGGGCAAAACTTTAAAAAAATAATAATTTTTCGGGATATTATGTAGGTACGTCAAACGGTAGGCAGGCACGTCCATTTTATGAACTTAACTTAGTTTTGACTTTTTTCGTCTCGTAATTTTGATTTGATTCATACGATTTTGATGACGTAAAAGTGATGACGTAAAAGTGATGACGCACGGGAAAAGAACCACTGTGGCGACTTTATGTTTGTAACCGACTTCTTTGAACCCGATTTTGACCCACTTTAAACGGTCAGATTTAATTTAAATTTTGTAGACTTATCAAGAACCGATGACAATACAATAATCTACTAATCTAGCTCAATCTACTCAAAAACAATTTTTAACAATGACTCAAACTAAAAAATGAAAAATAAATATAGTTTAAAAAAACTAAAAAACACGCTTTGATAATTAATCAAACTAAAAAGCGGAAAATAAATATAATTTAAAATAATTTTTGAAATTCTTAATATAGGCAGAAAATAATAATGAACGATAAACATTAGTGTTATTGTGAAAAAAGCATGGGTCGCTTTGTGCTATATTTTTCGTATATCGAGCACCCCACGCTTTTTTCCCAATAATACTAATGTTTATCGTTCATTATTATTTTCTGCCTATGTTAAGAATTTCAAGAATTATTTTAAACTATATTTTCCGCTTTTTAGTTTGATTAATTATCAAAGCGTGTTTTTTAGTTTTTTTTAAACTATATTTATTTTTCTTGGTAATATAGTGGAAATTTACGAGTTCAACTTTGTTTTACTGTTATCCCATAATACTACAGGGTGTTTTTTAAGGTCGACGAGCGGCCATATCTCGGAAACTACCAGGCATAGAAACTCAGGAAAAGAAAAATGATAATTAAAGTGGCCATGAGAAAATTCTGGAAATAATTTTTAAGTTCCGCATTTTGCCGCAAGAGGGCGTAATTGAAAAGTAAATTTTAAAATTTTACATAACTCCGAAAATTCCACATAAAGGTATATGTTTGATAACACCATTTTAAAGCTTGGACAATTATGCATCATTTTGGTCTTATGCCCA
The DNA here is from genome assembly GCA_963969555.1 of Polydrusus pterygomalis. Classification (NCBI taxonomy): domain Eukaryota; kingdom Metazoa; phylum Arthropoda; class Insecta; order Coleoptera; family Curculionidae; genus Polydrusus; species Polydrusus pterygomalis. The sequence continues at coordinate 17,123,586 of OZ018385.1, read as the reverse complement.
TTGGCGTACCGACTTTAATAAGAGTGGGGGAAGCTGTTGAAAGTGTAATCATGTAAATCGCTGTAACTTATAAACGACTTATCCGATTTTAGCAAACTAAATACTGTTTGGAAGAGAAATGTATGCACTTTCACCAATCGTATTTAGTTGTCCATAATAGTTCTAAAAAAAATGCTAGAGGGCAGTGGCGGCTTGTGCATAAGAGCACATGAGCACGTGCCCCCCTAGTTAAAATTTAAATTGTTAAAATTCAAAATAAAAAAAATCTATAGGTACTAGTTACCGTTTTGTGAATTATCATCACCCTATCTTTTACGTAACGTTAAATTGCGATATCTTTACTTTCCCTATTGTTAGATGTTGCGTCGAACAAAAAATTTCGCTTAAACCGCGGTGACTCATGCGCTTGAACTGCATAACGACCGGCAGAATACGGTGCCGCCGCATGATACAATAAATTCTTTCTTTGTATCATTGTGCCGCCGGTGCCAGAAGTTTTTAATGTTCAGAACGGCCGCAATCTTTTCACGAGTCGAGGAGCACGATAGCTCTATCTTTGTTTTATAGCTAGTTTTATTTTCGATCTCATTCTATCTTTATGGCACAAATTTCTGGTGATCATGAGGTTTAGGCACGTTATGATTAGTCAACTTTAAGCGAAAGTGCTCGTTTGTTCTGAATTATGTTTTCTAATTCGATTTTTACTCTGCTGTTGTGCTGCGCCAGCCCTTAGTTGGTGTTTTGTGGCGCCAGCTGGCTGAGCCTTTTAGTGATTTATGTAATAGTATGTCCGCGGTTTTATTTTACGGCTTCTTTAAAAAATAATAAATAATATAAAAATGACGGCAACGGTCTCGGTGCAATATTTAAATAATTGCAAAAATACAGTGAGTTTTTAAAAAAAGTCATTCTCAGGGTTAAGTTTCGATGATAAGATTATTGTAAAGAATGCGGGAAAACCAGTGCCTAACCTCCAAATAACGCAACTAAATAAAGGTCAAAAACGGGACTTTAAAAGAGTTTTTAAGACTTTAGGAGTGCATTGTATGAAAAACATGAGTGGCTGTGCGGATGTGAAAAGCAGAATAGTCTATTTTGTTTCCCGTCTTTGTTATTTGCCGGCGAAAAGGCAGAACCGTGTTGGGTTAAAAGTGGTGTTAATCGTATTGGTAAGCTATTTATTTATTTTATTGGAATCTTTTTAAGGAAGGGTTGTTAAAAATATCGGCCAGGACACAAATGCACAATATTTTGATGTTTAATAAAAAAATTACACATACATGTCAGTACCTACCTATATTATAGGTAGGTATGTACCTAATTAGGCTCATTTAAGTTCATATTAAGCGATCTTTACATCTGTGAAGTTCTTCGTGAATTTATTCATGAAGTCACTTTAGGGCTAACTTTGATAATGTAAATGGTCAACTTGGACGTCAAATAAATTCGTGAATTTCTTCGTAAAATTATTCACGAAAATTTAACATGCAAAATAATCAGCTGATGCACAGTGTACTAAATGCTACCGACTTCACGAATAAATTCATGAATAAATTCTCGAAGAACTTCATAGCAACAAAACAACATGACCTTGAACTTCCAAAAAAAAATCCGTACCCCCTGCCGCGTTTCCCGTATTTGTGAACCCCCAGACATTCATGTCACGAGCCGCCACTGCTAGAGGGCACAATTTGCAATAACAATACATTTTTTGATTTTGCTCCGAAAAAATAAATCATACGGTATAATTATGATACCATTATCGAAAAGTAGATAAAATTTGCTAGGAAAAATATTAAAACCGCAGCTCGATATCTCCGTTCGTTTCAGCGTTATCGCCAATAGAATAATTTTTAATACAAATTGCGCCCTCTAGCAATTTTATTAGAAACTATCGTGTACCATTAGATACGACAATTGAAGGTTCTTCCAAACAAGCTTAAATTTAGTAAAATCGGTTAAGTCGTTTAGAAGTTACAGCGATTTTAATGTTTACACTTTCACTTGATAAGAGTGGGAGAAGCTATTGAAAGTGTAAACATTAAAATCACTGTAACTTCTAAACGACTTATCCGATTTTACTAAATTTAAGCTTGTTTGGAAGTACCTTCAATTGTCGTATCTAATGGTATACGATAGTTTCTAATAAAATTGCTAGAGGGCGCAATTTGTATTAAAAATTATTCTATTGGCGATAACGCTAAAACGAACGGAGATATCGAGCTGCAGTTTTAATATTTTTTCTAACAAATTTTATCTACTTTTCGATTATGGTATCATAATTATACCGTATGATTTATTTTTTCGGAGTAAAATCAAAAAATGTATTGTTATTGCAAAGTGCGCCCTCTAGCATTTTTTTTGAGAACTATTATGGACAACTAAATACGATTGGTGAAAGTGCATACATTTCTCCTCCAAACAGTCTTTAGTTTGCTAAAATCGGATAAGTCGTTTATAAGTTACAGCGATTTAAATGATTACACTTTCAACAGCTTCCCCCACTCTTATTAAAGTCGGTACGCCAATGAGCATAAGATCAAAATGATGCATAATTGTCCAAGCTTTAAAATGGTGTTATCAAACATATACCTTAATGTGGAATTTTCGGAGTTATGTAAAATTTTAAAATTTACTTTTCAATTACGCCCTCTTGCGGCAAAATGCGGAACTTAAAAATTAATTCCAGAATTTTCTCATGGCCACTTTAGTTATCATTTTTTTCCCTAAGTTTTTATGCCCAGTAGTTTCCGAGATATGGCCGCTCGTCGACCTTAAAAAAATATGGATTTCCACCTAGTATCGACTGAATCAATTAATTTATTTGATTAAAAGAACTTATATACCAGTTTCTAGACCTCCACCAGTTTTAGTTTCCAGAGATTCTAAGATTAGAGGTTTAGGCTAGGCATTGATGAATCGGTCAGTCACTTTACAATTTTATGTAAAAGATAAACGGGAAAAATATATTTTAAAAATTTTTTTCATTGCCGTCAGCTAATATAATTTGTACTTAAGGTTGACGTGGACTTTGTGAGAAAAGCAGTCAGAGCCATTGGACGTTGCGCCATCAAAGTGGAGCCCTCGGCGGAGCGCTGCGTTTCTACTCTGCTGGATTTAATTCAGACTAAGGTCAACTACGTTGTGCAGGAAGCTATTGTGGTAATCAAAGATATCTTTAGGTAAGTACGACTATTTTTTACTATATCTACACGTGACGGTTAACCCAAAAAAATTGAATCATGCGGTTCCACTGTAATTTATTTAGTCCATTTTATGTGGGAAAAAATTCGGTCGAGGTAAAAAGCAAGGTTCTACACGTTTACGTTTACCTACATTGGAATTGCCATGTTTCTCTTTGTCCATCTATCGCAATGGCGGCACGGTAGGGGAGACAGTGCCTCCCCTGCTACAAAAGAAATAATCTATATATATAAAAATGAATGTTTGTCTGTCTGTATGTCCGTTATGCGTTCCTATACCATTTATCCGATTACGATGAAAATTTGGTAAGTTGTTGTGTGCAGGCCGAGGAAAATTATGGCATAAAAAAAAAGTGGCGCAACGCATGCCGGGATGCCGGGATTTGGTGAGTTGTTGTGTGCAGGCCGAGGAACGTTTCGGCATAAAAAAAAGTGGCGCAACGGATGCTGGGATGCCGGGATGTCGGATATTTGTGTAATGTCTTTCCTTTAAATTTATTTTAGTAAGTAGCGTAGCAACGCGCGCGGGGTATAGCTAGTACCCTATATAAATAATACTAATAATAAAACTATTATACCGTGCGAGCAAAAATTATTTGCATCAAGGGCTTGGATTAAAAAACGTAGGGCTTGGTTTAGATCACAATGATATGGGGACGATATATCAAACCAAATCTAGGTTAAAATTTTGTCAAATTCATATTATGACATGATATTCCAAACTAATGAGTAATAAATAAGTAGACAAATATACAAATTTATTTTTGTTCTTTACAAAATTAACAAAGTAAGAATATACAGAAAGAAAAAGAAAAATAATTACATAAATTGCCGAAATTAGCCACCGCCATGCTCCAAGCATTAATTCACGCGTCTCTTCATATTTTCGAAAGTGTTGACCAGCATCTCTGGAGAAATGTCACCACTTACCACATTCTTGGATAATCCTTTCTTGTGATTGTTCTAAATTTGCAACTCGTGTTTTAAAAATAGTGTTCTTTAGAATTTAGCTGCTTCTTAAGAATAGTCCTGCATGTTCCATAAGATCTTCCCACTTCTTGGGACAGGCGTCTTATGCAACTTGTTGGCGTATTTTGCATTATTTCACGAACGTTTGCAACAAGTTCTTCTGTTCTTACAGATGGTCTTCCTACTCCTTTTTTCTGTTGTATAGAACCTGTTTCCCTAAACACAGCCACGATTCTTTTCAGGCAATGATAAAAATCCCCAGCAATAAAAGCAACGTTAGGAAAATGTTCGTGAAAATCGTCCATGCACAAACCCGGATTGTATTGCCACTCACCATTTACTCTAACCCCGTTTCGAAAATACGCTTCAACCATGAATGTTTTGTGCTGTTCCGTAAAGCCCATTGTGTGAATTGTTCAAGAAATTGGAAAAATTAGCGATAAATCAAATTACTTGTAACGACTGTCAAAGATGACGGAATAACTCTGATTGATTGTTAATTCAGGTAGTTACTGACACCCAACAGGTATTAAGCTCTACGGCTAAGCATTACGTCCTTAGATGCAAGGCCCTCTTTGATGCAAATAATTTTTGCTCGCACGGTAGTATAAAATGATAGCATAATTATAAAAACTTTATTTAATATTTTTAAGTATTTTAATAAAGTTTTATTTAAATTAGTTTATACTATTGTTGTTAAAGATATTATGTATAATTGCCTATTCCTGGCTTCTATGGCTTTGTTTACATGCGCAAGGCCATAAATTTGCCACTTTCGTGATTATTGTTTGCTTATAGAAAGGTACATGTCTATGGTTTCGATACATCTACCAAAATGTGTCTAAAAATGGTTCTTGGTTGATTTGGAATAAACACATTAAATAAAAATTGAATTGTAAAATTTATTTATTAAAACAATTTTTTATAAATTAAATTGTAATAACTTTTTAAATTCAACTGTTATATTCCTGCTTTTCCAGTAAATTATCCAAACTATCTATAGTGGTTTATAAGACATTACTCCAACGGGTGCTTCTTTAAGTGATTTTAAGAAGAAAAGTTCATATAAACATGGGTCCGAAAATGCATAGTTTTTACGATACAGTGTCAAACTTTAAAAAAAAATCGAATGTTCGTAAATATCTTAATACTCTTTTATTCGATTTTGTTGAAACTTAGCAGTTCTGTTTGTAATAATAAGAGAATAATTTAGACCCAATTAGAATAAAATTATTAAGTCCAGTGGCGTCCCGGAAGACAATAACTAATATTTTTGACAAAAAAATTGCGCGCCCCTGACTTTTTTAAATTATAATTTTTTTCGAATTAAGCAACTACAAATACAACTATTTTATCTTTTGAGTTTTTTTCATATCTTACTTTGTTTCCGAGAAAAAAAATAAACACCACTTTATTGCATGTCCCCGGGACGCATCTAGACATTCCGCTATAGGATTCGGCACCCGTCTCCATTCTGATTGGATGATTTCAAACGTTCCGTCTAAAAGGTATGTTGGCAACCGGTTGGTTCGTTGTTACCCAGAGCATTTATTTTTATTCAATTTTTTCAACTAATATTATTTTATAAAATTTTAATTAAATTTAAAAAAAAATGCTCTGGGTAACAACGAACAAACCAGTTGCCAATATACCTTTTAGACGGAATGTTTGAAATCATCCAATCAGAATAGAGACGGGTGCCGAATCCTATAGCGGAATGTCTAGATGCCCCCGGGACAATAAGAGTAAAAAATTTAAACTATATACTTACCAAACTATTAAGCAATTAAAATTACACGAAAGTCCTCTTTTGAATTTTTTCGCACAGATTAAAACTGTTTTCGAAAAAGATATTAACATAAAATAATCGCATAACGTAATAAATTACTGCAATGTTTTAAAAGTAACAGAAAAATAATAAGAGTGCTATAAAGTTTTTATTTTTTTTCTCGAAAACAAAGCAAGATAGGAAAAAAACTCAGGAAATTAAATAGTTGTATTTGTATTTGCTTAATTCTAAAAAAAAACAAAACTTTAAAAAAGTTAGTGGCGCGCAATTTTTTTGTCAAAAATATTAGTTAGACTGTCTTCCGGGACGCCACTGGACTTAATAATTTTAATCTAATTGAGGCTAAATTATCCTTTTATTATTACAAACTGAATTGCCAAATTTTAACAAAATCGAATAATAGAGTATTGAGATAGTTACGAACATCCGATTCTTTTTTAAACTTTGACACCCTGTATCGTAAAAACTATGCATTTTCGGACGCATGTTTATATGAACTTTTTTTCTTAAAATCACTTAAAGAAGCACCCCTTGGAGTTTGGTCACATATACAAACACCCTGTATGCACAAATAACTACCCGAATCCAAAATAATAAAAATAGGAGCTCAACAAACATACATTTGAAACATGTAAAAACGTAGCTAATGAACTTCAACCAAGGTCCTAAAGGTAAACATTGAATTCGGGACACACCGTATTTGAAATTTTTTTTATTTAAAAAAAACATGGTTTATAATACAGCTTTGGTAATTAAACTAATCATTAACGCGTTTTGAAATTTTTTATCAATATAATAAAAGTGCATCTTTTAAAACCGTCTCAATCTTTTCATATTTCTTCGCGTCGTTCAATAGCACCACGTTTAAATTAGCAAATAAACCGTCTTCAACCAAAATCATGTACACCCCGTTTTCCTTGCAGTATTCATAGATCTTCTTTTCCTTTATTTTCCTGGCATCTCCATCTTTTTCTTTCACATTGAAAATCTTAAACGACGCTAAAGGATCACTTTGTACGCTGTATCCAATCTCTAAAAGCGTATCGTGGAATTTTTGATTCAGGATTCTTAGTTTGTGGTGCGGTTTGTTTTCCTCGAGCAATTGTAGGGACTCGATACCGGATTGGACGAGGTATGTGGGGAGGGAGGCGGAGAAAATGTAGCCGCTGCCAGAGAGGCGCTGGTGTTCAATTGTCAAGTGGGAACCTGAAAATAGGAAACTGTTAAATTATTTTTCGAATGAGGCGCGGCTTATCCATAAGGTCATTTGGTCGATGACCCACCCAATTAATTTATTTTTGAAAACAAATAAAAATGATTATCCTTTAAAAAATGTCAAAGTTCCAAAGTGTAAGCGTCATGCGAAAACTCCCCAATATAGACCGTATTTTAAGTTGACCGGTGAGTTTATATCAAATAGAAGATTACATAAATGAATTAGACACTAAGAGGAAAACAAACATTCGACTTTAACGGCAACTTAAACGTCAAAGTCGAAAAATATCGGATTTTCGTTGGCACTCGATACAAGTCGCAAAAATTATTTTTATCGATTTAAACTTTTTCTACGTGTAGACGACCGTGGGCTACAGAAGCCTATTGCTTGTGAGCGCGATCGAAATTTTGCAAGTAATTTTTTTGATTTGAGTCGAAAATTGGCCGAAACAGGTACCTATTGGGTCGTTAATGAGTCGAATTGGGTGCATCCGACCGACATTTGGTTTGGATAATCGTTTAGGCCATCTCAAAAACTACCTTTTTTCAATATATCGTTCTATACCTAACTGGAATGGAAATTGTCGAAAATTGTAAGAAAGTGAAAATTACGATTTTTATTTGTCTTCGTACGGTTTTCCATAGCGATCGAAATGTTGTATACATTAGCCGAAAGAGCTCGTCAAATTGTATTAAAGATATGTTTTTCAATTCTTTATCTTTAATACGGAAAAAACCGGCAAGCTTTTGAATTTCCATTTTTTGACTTTTTTTTCGCGTCGCACTGGTTCACTTAAACAAGCCTGGAAATGTCTGTATGTAAATTTTTGAATTTTTTTTTGGTCCACTACTATATCAACGAACAAATAAGCTTTAATTTGCATAGTAACCGCGCTATTCAAAAACATATTTTGTGGTTAAAAAAAATAATTTATGATTATTTTAGAGATTTTTTCATCAGACGTTTTACTATATCGGCTGTAGCTTTTTCAATTAAAAAAAAAACGTTTTATTTTTCGCCCAAAACACGCGCTGATTTTTTTTCAACAGCCCTGCATATCCAAAATTATCAAAATATATTCTATACTAATATTAGATGCACCCTCGGCTGACGATTAGCGATATATGTACCCAGTCTAGTTATTACTGTACTTTTTATTACCTGCACAAAACCCTCCTATAGACCCGATAGCTGTCTCCAGCGAGGCTATAATCATATCTAGCCTATGCTGATCAATATTAAAGTGCTCCATCAAACCTTGTCCTTTTTCGCCCAACACTCCGATGGAGTACGAATCTTCTAAAAATACTCTGATCTTATTCGCTTCGGCAGTGTCAAGAAATTCTGGCAAAGGTAGCATTTTGCCAGTTTTCCAAGATATGCCTTCAACAATTAGGAATTTTCTGGACGATCGTTTTTTGCCTTTTTCGTTATCGACGACTTTGTTGACTTCTTCCGCGAATGATTTTGGGTTCTGGTGGTCAAAGTATATAACCTGAATAAAAGTAAATATATTTATCCTGGACCAAATAATTTACAAGAATTTATTAATTAATACTTTATTAAATCGTAGAACTACTAACTGTTGACAGTGACGTTGAGTGATTATTAGAAGATCTCGTTAACGAATAAAGCTGTGTTTTAAAAATTTGGTAACTAACTAAACAAATTATTATATTGACCTTTGTATCACTTTCGGTTTTACCGGATGTTAGTGTCAACTTTAGTATTTCAAATGGAACACCCTATGTACCGCGTGGCCAAAGATAAAATATTATAGAGACCGTTAATCTTACAGCTTTAGGAAAAAAATATTGTTAATAAATACTGCCAACAGAAATCGCTGGAAAGTATTTTCAAGTTCGGGAGATGTCTGCTAGGGGGCGTAACAGACATGGTCAAATAGAAAATTAGATTTTTCTCGTGATGTTGCGGAATTAAGAGGTACCTACCTACCGAAAATATTGATATTTTGATTCTTAGAGCATGGCGAATATTTTTGGTGTAAACATTTTACCGAGCATTTTACTCTATCTTCTGAAACAAAATGGTGGGCGAACATCGAAATTTGCTTTGTAGAAAAATTGGTTACTTCGTTTGGGTTGAACGGATTTTAACAAATTTGGTCTTATAGAAAAAAGACAAGCACAAAGTCTTTCTTCACAGTTTTTATTATTAGAATAACTAGGCGAACCTAGAATGATTCATACTCGGATTCATAATAATTCAATTCGACATGTTTCGAGTGTAGAAACACTCATTATCAGGAAAACAAAGCAAATGGTACAATGCTGATGTTGTTAGCTATAGAGAAAATAGTAAGTGGAATTGAGCCGTAATGGAGCTTTCAATGGTGTACAAGAGGTGTAAAAATTGAATAGTCAGAAGACCGACAAGACTTCAGCATACTGGAAAGTCAAGGGTTTGTGCAAAGGCCCTGTGTTGGGCAGAAAAATGAAGGGAGTAAAAGGAAAATTAGGGAGTTTTAACAGACTTTGTGAAAATCATTAATTAAGTAGTGGAAAAATCTTAAGTTTCGTTCAACTTTGTCAGAGACATGTAAAAATATTGAAATAAGAGGGAAAGAAAAAGAAAAAAATAGTTTTTTATAAAAGTCAAAGCATCTATAAAAGATAAAAAAGGCAATGTAGTAAATGAAATTTAATAAAATGAGGTAGATTGGCTTACCATTTAGCTTGGATTAAAATGCTTTTGGGGTACCAGGCTTGTTACGGCCCAGTTACCCCGGCAGGAGTCAAAACATACACAGTGTGTGAAAAAAAAATAGTTTTAAAAACCTTTCATCAGCATTGTACCATTTGCTTTGTTTTCCTGATGATGAGCATTGCTACACTCGAAACATGTCGAATTGAATTATTATGAATCATTCTAGGTTCGCCTAGTTATTCTAATAATAAAAATTGTGGAGAAAGACTTTGTGCTTTTCTTTTTTCTATAAATTTAACTCCACTTTGAGTATGGACTAGGGCTGGGCGATATTGAAATTCCAATATCGAATATCGATATTTAAAAAAATATCGATATAGTCGATATATCGATAATATCGATATTTTATTTTTTAAATATCGATATATCGATATTTTATTTTTTAAATATCGTTATTCGATATAATATCGATAATATATATTATCGATAAAACATAAAATTATTATAAATACAGTGTCACCAGTAAAGTCCGCATCATGTGGGATTTTTAGCTTTATTCAAAATTTGACTTTGGCATCAAGTTCTGCTTCAATCGAGATGAAAATTAAGCAAAAAAAAATAGTAGTCACGTGATTCGCATTATCTGTCAAATTTTAATTTTTTTCCAAAAAATAATTCAAAAGTGGGGTTATTTCTGAAAAAAAATCGAAAAAAGTTATTAGAAAAAGTTTTTCTAAATGCAGTTTCTAGCCCACATGCAAAATTTCAGCTGCATAAGATAATTTTGATTTTTTACCTATATTTTGTAAATTGCACCACTTTTGCAAAATAAGACTCAACGGAACCTACATAAAACTTCTCAGTTTTGACAAGGCTTTATTTCAGATACATTTTCTTTAAAGTAGCGCCATATTAAATGTGTGTTTATCTACAAAAACGTTATTATGGCATAGCTTAATAATAAATTATAATATAGGGGTTTTAAATTAAATCGTTGAAAATAGATAAACTTTACGTTGTTAAACTAAAATTTATTTTCTACTTAAAAAACACTTTACTGAAGACACTGTGTTCTTTTAGACACAAACTACGTTTTTAAAAATACTTATTTTATGAAGTTACCTTATACAGGGTCAAAAACAAATAAATTTTGCATCACATGCGACCAAATTTTAATAGCCCAATTTTGATTTTGTAGAAAAACTCACATTTAATATGGCGCTACTTTAAAGAAAATGTATATATCGATAATATCGATAAATCGATATTTTATTTTTTAAATATCGTTTATCGATATATCGATAAATCGATATTTTATTTTTTAAATATCGTTTATCGATATATCGATATTTTATTTTTTAAATATCGTTTATCGATATATCGATAAATCGATATTTTATTTTTTAAATATCGTTTATCGATATATCGATAAAAATATCGATATATCGAATTTTTGCCCAGCCCTAGTATGGACTACTTGTTCAAAATTTGGTCTTATTCGATAGAGTTTTTCTTCCTCTATCCATTGAGCTTCGATTGATTCTTACCAATTTTCTATTTGACCATGTCTGTTACGGCCCCTGGCGGACATCTCCCGAACTTGATAATAACTTCCAGCGATTTATCTTGACAGTATTTACTAACAGTATTTTTTTAAAAGGCGTTAGGTTAACGGTCTTTTTGATACGGACGAGGGCCACCCGGTATTTTAACATTTTTAGATGATATCAAAATCTAACGAACTTTTGTTAATAATAATCTATACCTATTTCTAACCGTTTGTGAGACCAAAATTATAAAATTTTATTTTTATGTAAGAACATTGGTAGGTACCTAAAAAAAAGTTTAGTACTAATAAAGCTGAACATATAAAATTGTATTAGCTTTTGACCAAAACATAGATCTTTTGATTCGATAACTTATGTTTTAAATTTGTTTATACAGGGTTTATTTTAAATTGTGTCAACCTGGCCATGTACAGGTTCATCCAACCAGGAATAAACAGAGGCCTATTTTTTGAGTTTCCCTGTATTTTTATTGAAACCAATATAGCCAATTTGCTTACGTTTTACTGTAGAATCTAAAATTGCCTTGTAAAAAGGAAATTGGCTTGAAAAAAAGGAAGTCTGGCGTAAAGTTGTCGTTTTTTTAATGGAACACCCTGAATATTTTTATGAAAGGTATTTTTTTCCTGTTTCCACAAATACTTATATAGTTTGTCTACAGTGTGTCCAAAAAAGTATGCAACATATGAAAAAGTTTTTTTATAACCGATTTCTTAGAAAATTTTATTCTTTATAAAAGTTGGTGCATTCTTTAAAACTGTAAATGCATATTTCATATTTCACCTGCGGCTAATAGTAGAGGAGCAAATGACATTTTTTCGAAATTGCCTTAAGAGTAAAGTACCTTAATTGTTAGAAATACAGCAAAATTTTATATGGAAATGTTTTTGCAATTTAAAAACTTACTCCAAATACGAAATTTGAGTTAGGTGCATCAATTTTTATTTTTTTTATATGCATTTCTTTAAAATAGGGTTTTGGACTTCAGCGTACTGGGTGAAAATGACAAATAAATTATTAATTATTTCCAGTAATATGAATAGAGTTGGATTCTATCATAATTTTGTTTAGAACATAAGTTGGCTAAAATGTGTTTAAGTAGGCGGGCAACACGCTAATATCTGAACCAACTCGTAACTTTGAAAGGTTTTAAAAAGTTTGCGACTACTTAATCCATTTTTATTATAAACCCACGTTTAAGTTATTTAATAAATACTTATATTAAAATTGCGTAAACAAATAATCGACCAGAGGTGTACCGTTTAGGGGAAAATAGAGATTAACCAAAAAAAATTAAAAATTGTGACACCTAACTCAAATTTCGTATTTGGACTAACTTACTAATTTGCAAGAACATTTCCATATAAAATTTTGCTGTATTTCTAATAATTAAGGTACTTTACTCTTAAGGCAATTTTGAAAAAATGGCATTTACTCCCTTACTATTAGCCCCAGGTGAAATATGAAATATGCATTTATAGTTTTAAGGCATGCACCAACTTTTATAAAGAATAAAATTTTCTGAGAAATCGGTGATAAAAAACTTTCCCATATGTTGCATACTTTCTTGGACACACTGTATATTGACTCAAACCGTTTTTATGAGCGATCAAATTTTTGTGTGAACATAGGAGACAATTTAATATGAAGTTCTTACTTTATTTTTAACCAATCTACTCAATCCCATATTATTGACCATGCATTTTAGAACACCCTATCTATAAAATTGTTTTGGAATTATAGGCATTTCAAAACTCTAATGTCCAGTAGCTTTTAAACAATAATTAACCAACCATCAAACAAACGTGTATAAAAAATGTGAAATATAAGTTACCTATGGAATTAAAGATTTTGCTCAAAGCTAACGGGACTTTTTTCTCTGTATGTTTTTACATAAAAAAATAATTTTAAAATGTTTATCTTAAAACTGGTTAAAAATAGGTAGATAGGTCGTGATTAACAAAGGTGGTTACTTAGGTTTGAATAGTGTAAGTCTCCAAAAATACTAAAATATACATGGTATTATATTCAAAATACCAAAGTTGGCCATAACTTCAAGTATAACCTGGAAATGACAGAAATGTCAAAATATATTTTTTAAAAACTTTAAAGACTTCTACTAACAAGTCACTAAAGATGAATCACTTTTTATACATGTATTTTTCAAAGTATATGAAGTTACCAAAACAACTCCGGACAACCAAGTTAAATGTAACGGTAAAATTTACCACTAATTAACCGTAAAAAAATTAATTTTGCCGCTGGTCTTTTTTAAAAAATACGAGGTGTTTTGCCAAGTTCATATAAAGTTGGCAAAACAACTTTGGAACGTGCAATATTTTTGGGTGTTCAGGTTTGTTCAGGTAGTATAAAAATAAATCTTAACTAGCTAGTCTAAAAAGTTGTTTTGCCAACTTCTTGAGAACTTGGCAAAACACCTCGTATTTTTTAAAAAAGACGAGCGGCAAAATTAATTTTTTTACGGTTAATTAGCGGTTAATTAACGGTAAATTTTCATATAACACCCAAAAATATTGCATAATCCAAAGTTGTTTTGCCAACTTTATATGAACTTGGCAAAACACCTCGTATTTTTTAAAAAAAGACGAGGGTCAAAATTAATTTTTTTACGGTTAATTAGCGGCTAATTAGCGTTAAATTTTACCGTTACACTTAACTTGATTGTCCTGAGTTGTTTTGCTAACTTCATATACATTATTTTTCAATATTAGGCTTTATATTATCAAATGGCTTACTTTACTCCTAGCCATTTGCAACCCTTGTTGAATTGCCGTGTTGCAATAAACGTCAGTAAAAACAATATCACTTTTCTTACAATAAGCCGCTACCGAGCTAGATATAGCCACAAAACCATACGAGTATACTATTGCTTCGTCCATGCCTAAGAATTTGGCAATGCGTTCTTCTAATTCAAGATGAACATCAGTTGTACCTTTAAAATAACAAAGAATTTGAACATTGGCTTTAATGTAACTACCAATTTTTATATATTAATATTGGCTAGTGTTTTGAATGTAGATTTATTTAAAAGTTCATCAGTGTGCCAGTATTTTCATACTAATGTTTAAGAGTTAAGTAACAGATCGTGTTTATGTGATTTTTTTTATAAATTTAGACTTAAAAATCTTACCGTAGAAAGCTCTTGGCCCACAAGTGCCCACCCCGTACTTTCTAATAATATCCTCTGACTTCTTTTTAATGTCTTCATTATTTAATACATTTAAATAATTAGCTTTAGCCAAGTTTATGGTATTTTCGTCTTCCTTTACTGAATGTATTTCCAGTTCATCTTTGGAAATAGGGTGTTCTCGTGGTTTTATTAGGGGCTCCGGTGTAAATGCTGCTAGTCTTTCTGCTAGCAGGTTTTCATCGATTTTCAGGGCTTTGGGAGAAGGCATTTTAAAAATGACTACTTACAATGACTAATTAATGATAAGAAATCAGAGACACTCCCTAAATTTTAATTAATTTGCTTTCAATTCACGACTTAAAACGTGTACAACTAATATTTATGCGCCCTACATAAGGTTTAGGTCGTAAACTGATTGTTTATTGTTAGTTTTATTGCACTTTTATTGGAAATATATTCAAATATTTACTATTTATGGTAAGTTTTTAAAAAGAATATTAAAATTAAGGTTAGATTTTATTGACGTCAGACGTCACATCAGCGGCGAAACCGCAAAGTGAAGTTGGCTGGACATTGTATTCGTGGTGGCGTTTGCTACTTTAGAATCACGGTTGACCTGCATTTACTCTGTGGTATATAGTGTTGGGCATATTTCACGCGAGGATTTGAAATTTCAAGTTGAAATTTTCATGAAACTTGTGAAATTTCTGCGAAACTTTCGAAATTTATGAAATTTGTGTGAAATTTATGAAATTTTTGAGAAATTTATGGAACTTAAAAAAATCTTAAATGTCCTTAAAAATTCATTGAAATTTATGAAATTTTTATTAAAATTTTCATTAAATTTTATTTTCTGTTGTATTCCACAAACTACGTTGATAATCGGTGAAGCTAGCTAAATAAATAAAAGACGTCGCACAGCAAAGTCGAGCCTGTCGTCGCGCCGATGAACCAGGGGAATCCCAAGTATTGCCGAGATTAGGGATGCGTCTATTATATAAACGAGGGGTGGTTGGTTGCATGGAAAAGTTTGTGAAAGTTTCACTGAAATTTTTCTGAAAGTTTCGAATGTAATAAGGACATTTATCAGTTGAATGTTTTAGGTGAAAATTTCAAAAATGTCACTGAAATTTCACTTTTTGGGTAAAGTGAAATTTTTCTGTTTTAAAAAGTTCAAAACAGAAAATTTCATTTGAAACTTTCAAATGGCCCAACCCTACATGGAAAGGTTTGTCAAAGTTTCACTGAAATTTATGAAATTATTCTGAAAGTTTCGAATGTAATAAGGACATTTATCAGTTGAAAGTTTCAGGTGAAAATTTCAAAAAGTCACTAAAATTTAACTTTTTGGGTTAAGTGAAATTTTTCTGTTTTGAAAAGTTCAAAACAGAAAATTTCATTTGAAACTTCCAAATGGCCCAACCCTAGTGGTATATATGGTTAACCCTTCTAAAAGGTGCGAAAAAAATGCTATCACAAATTTCTGAGGCTTAAATATGACTATCTGACCCAACAAGTTCAATACAGAGTGGCTCAAAAAAGTTATTTCGTTTTAAATGTGTGCAAGGTACCACAGATGGTGCCCTTTAAATTTTACAATAAAACTGATAGCATATTTTAATTTTTCACCATACAAAAGCCACCCTAGTCGAATATTGTGACAAAACACCAATTATTAAAAAAAATATTTATGAAAAACTGAAACCAAATTGAACTTTTGACCCTCTGTATCTCCTTTGACACTCTGTATCTCCGAAATCATCCACTTTTGGACTGAAGTAAGTTGGGTTAAATCGTCATATTTAAATCACAGGAATTTGTGGTAGCATTTCTTTCGGACCTTTTAGAGATGCCCGTACTTGCCTTTAAAAAATTTAGTAGCAAAAAATAGTTAAATACATTTTAAGCCGGCCCTGTTCAGTATTTACATGATCAACAAAATGATGTGAACTGTGCAAACTCCGTATCCCGCGTTAGTCCTTCATAGGGGACACAATGTTGTAACATGGCATTAGTGATATACTATACTGGGTATACCGGGTGTCCACGGAAGGTGGTTCGCCCCTCTAACTTTTTTGTTTTTCAAGATAATGGAATAAAATTTGGGGGATGTATATACGACATAAAATTGCATTTTTTGACAGGTGACTCAGCATTATGAAACTTCCGGTTTAACCGGAAGTGACATAAACTTTCGATTTTTAAATGGGACACCTGGTATATTTTTCCTTTTTTTGACTCCATATGACATTCCAAATACAACGATGTGTCACTTGTCACTTTTTGTCACCAAGAAAATATTTTTTTTCCAAATTTGTTGTTTTATCTAGAGGGCTATGAATACCTTAAAATCACTTATTTCAGTTCTTTAATCTTGGGAAAAATACAGTTTTACTATTTTTGGTCCAATGCCATGTGCTGTGTAAAATTTAATCTTTAAAGTTGTATAACTCATTTTTTTAAACGGCAACATGGTGGCTCGTCGGGTTAAGAATAAAGAGGATTTTATTACGATTATTTTGATACCACACACTATTAGGATTTTGAAAAGCTGCCATTAAAAAACTTTAAAAAGTTAACTTGGAACTTTCCTAAAATGAAGCATCTTTTGAGAATACATTTAGATTTAAATGTAGATTTAAATGTATCAATGACCAGCAAAACTGAAAAAAACAAAATCATGCCTTGAAGAAAATTGACATGCCGACAGCTTCTGCCAAAGTAAATTAGGTTGTTGTTTAAAAAACATGGAAAATAATAGTTTTACAAGGAGTGAATAAGTTGATATGTTATTAGTGTTTGGAGAATGTAGAAAGAATTCATTTTTAATTTTTGTTTTATCAGTTTTGCTGGTCACAAACTACTTGATGCATCTAAATCTAAGTTTATTTTTAAAATATGCTGCATTTTAGGAAAGTTCTAAATTAACTTCTTAAAGTTTTTTAATGGCAGCTTTTCTAAAACCTAATAGTGTGTGGTATCAAAATAACCGTAATAAAATCCTCTTTTTTCTTAACCCGACGAGCCACCATAGTGCCGTTTAAAAAACTTTAAAGATTAAATGTTACACAGCACATAAACACATTGGACCAAACGTAGTAAAATTGTATTTTTCCCAAGATTAAAGAACTGAAATAAGTGATTTTAAGGTATTCATAGCCCTCTAGATAAAACAATAAATTTGGATATTTTCTTGGTAACAAAAAGTGACAAGTGACACATCGTTATATTTAGAATGTCATATGGAGTCAAAAAAAAGGGAAAATATACCAGGTGTCCCATTTAAAAATCGAAAGTTTATGTCACTTACCGGAAGTTCCATAATGTTGAGTTACCTGCCAAAAAATGCAGTTTTATGTCGTATACAAATCCCCTAAATTTTATTCTATTATCTTGAAAAACAAAAAAGTTAGAGGGGCGAACCAACTTCCGTGGACACCCGGTATATATGTGGGTGGGCCAAATGAAGCCGTGAGAAAATATCGTTACATAGGGAACTCAAGTTATTGTTTAGCGACCTAGAAAATTTTATTTAATTTTACCTGCAAGCCTTCTTTTTCAGGAAATATCCCAACAAATATGAAAGTATCATCAGCACGTTATGCGAAAACTTGGACACCCTGGACGAACCTGAAGCCAGGGCTTCAATGGTTTGGATTATTGGAGAATACGCCGAGAGGATCGATAATGCTGACGAGCTATTGGATAGTTTCTTGGAAGGTAAAATGACATCGCAATATTGACATTTAAGTTTTAAGAGACCGCAGGCCTATAAAAAAAGTAGAATGCTTAATAGGTTGTATAAGTGGCGCACTGTAATAACTCTGTACGAATGGGGTTTGGGATTTGGTTTTTATAGGTTGCCACCCACTAATTTGAGTTGGCAGCATCATTCCAATTGACTATAACTTCGTAGCGATCGACGCGCGCCAACTTTGAAAATATAGGGTTATGTTAGTTGGGTTTGTTGAAAGATCAAAAAAAGTAGCTAATGGACATCATCTCAGTTTATCATAAACAATTTTTAAAATTTCTTTATGATATTTAAAATACATTGTGTATCAGTCAAATGGTAATCAGGAAAACGGAAGTACTATATTTCTTACATCCGGTTTAACCGAAAGTTCACACTAATGGAAAGATAATAAAAATCGAAGATAGGGACATGTAAGCCGTTTTGCTCTAAGACGTACAGTTAGAAAGCTAGACGCTGTCAAAGTTTAAAAATGTCATTTTTCAAGAGTAAATATCTCGGAAACTGTTAAGTATAGAGAGTATAGACTAATAATGCTTTTATTAAAAAATGTTCAGAATTTTATGCAGAATCCAAAAAAATTATATAAAATAGGGGTATCCATTTAAGATTTAGATCTTACCCCCCTCCCTCCTAGGGGCTTAAAGTAACAAGATTGACAATATACGCAAAAGATGTCCCCCTCGAAATAAAAATCGACGGGTCCGAGCGATTTTCCACATTTTCATTTTAAAGCAGGAAAATCGAGGTGGGAAGTTTTCAAATGAACACCCTGTATATGTTAGAGAAGAACATACGCAATATCCTGAAAAGGTTAATGTTTGGGCAGGAATAGTTGGAGATTATATCATAGGTCCCTTTTTCATTAATGGTAATTTAAATGGCGATAATTATTTAGCACTGCTCCAAAGTAATGTCTTGCCAAGTTTGACAAACTTATATCCTGATCCAGCAAACCCACAACTTCCAGCGAATATGATATGGTTTCAGCAAGATGGAGCACCGCCCAATTACCAAATCAATGTCCGGCATTACCTCAACCGAGTATTTCCAAATCGGTGGATAGGGACGCGTGGATCGATGGAATGGCCAGCACGATCCCCTGATCTGACGCCATTAGACTTCTTCTTATGTCAAAAATATTGTATACAAAATTAAACCCCTCGACTTAGCTGACTTAAGAAGACGAATATTGCTTGCGATTAGATCGGTCACGCCTGAAATGTTCAGTAACATTAGAAGAAATTTCTATTTAAAATTAGGATGTTGCCAAGACGTTCGCGGCGAGCATTTTCAACATCTCCTACATTAATGTTTTTTCTTGTTTTTTACATTATCAAGAAATAAACAGTATTACTTATTAGTTTTTGAGTGTGTTGTTAATTTTTGCAATAAATCTGAAAACTCTTAATATTTCCGAAACAGTTGAAGATAGGTAGTAGGATACTGTACAAAAAATATGTATACAATTTTCTGAAGAATCAAAAATTGAATAATATATTGCATTTAAAATAAGAAAGTTATTATTGGTCACTGCTTCATGACACACCCTGTATAAAAAGTTTTTAATTGAAAAAATGCGCAACTAGAAATACCAATCGACGTGTCCGAGCGTGTTTTTGTTGGATAACGTTTAGAAAATTTGTGTTTTATCACTTTTTTATCCAAAAAAATTAAGAGTGACTATGATTTAAATAATTTGTATAGGTTTTGCTGATGAAAATGCTCAAGTACAACTACAACTACTGACGGCTGTGGTTAAACTCTTCTTGAAAAGACCTCAACACACCCAAGGATTGGTGCAACATGTGCTCAGTTTGGCGACACAAGATTCTGATAACCCCGACTTGAGGGACAGAGGATTTATTTATTGGAGGTAAAATTTCTAAAATTGTTGTGCGTATTTTTAAAATTATGTAAAATTTTTTTTTATTATATTCCCAAGAAACTTACAAGATATCCCTTTAGATTTGTCCAATGAATTCACTTCAGATATACCTATGTCATTGCCTGATGTATTTTAAACAAAAATAGAAGAAATAATAAATAAAATGGACTGTTCAAAGGCCCCAGGATGGGATGATATTGATGTGGCAACGGTTAAAAACTGGAATGAATCATTCTCTAAAAACTGGTGAAGTGTCTCAAGGAATGAAAATTGCTGAGGTTAAACCAATTTTTAAGTCAGGCGATAAACAACAACTAACTAATTACCAGCCGATATCAGTTTTACCAATAATGTCAAAGAGTTTTGAAAGAATAGTAAAGGATGGTCTTAATTTACATTTAAATTCCATAATTTTTTTTTAATCTAAATGGCAATATGACTTTCGAAAATTAACTGTTACATATTCTGCAGCTGTTAAATTAATTTCAGGAATCGGTTTAACGTCAGCAATTTTCATTCCTTGAGGCACTTCACCAGTTTTTAGAGAATGGTTGATTACAATCGTTAACCGTTGCCACATCAATATCATCCTATCCTGAGGCCTTTGAACAGTTCGTTTTATCTATTATCTGTTTTGGTTTGAAATACATCAGGCAATGCCATAGGTATATCTGAAGTGAATTCATTGGACAAATCTAATGGGATATCTTTTATTTTTTGCTGGATAATTTTTCACCAACTGATGAGAAATATTGATTGAAACAGTTACTCATTTTTTCTTCACACGTAATTTGTACATTGTCAATCAATATTGATGTTACTTCAGTTTTCTTGTCTTCACTATTATTTATAAGTACCTATATATGTATATAATATATAGTATATAGTTATGGCTCTCGGATTATTTATAATTCATAATAGTCCTAGGTGTATTATGTACAGCATAATGTTTTTATTATTACAAGTATTATATGCTTATTATTAACTGGTTGTACCGTGCGAGCAAAAATTATTTGCATCAAAGAGGGCTTGGATTAAAAAAACGTAGTGCTTGGTTTAGATCACAATGATATGGGGGATATATCTAACCAAATCTATGTTAAAATTTTGTCAAATTCATATTATGACATGATATGCCAAACTAATGAGTAATAAAATAAGTAGACAAATACAAATTTATTTCTGTTGTTTACAAAATTAACAAAGTAAGAATATACAGAAAGAAAAAGAAAATAAAATAAATGAAAATGGGACAGGCGTCTTATACAATTTGTTGGCGTATTTTGCATTATTTCACGAACGTTTGCAACAAGTTCTTCTGTTCTTACATATGGTCTTCCTGCTCCTTTTTTGTGTTGTATAGAACCTGTTTCCCTAAACACAGCCACGGTTCTTTTCAAGCAATGATAAAAATCCCCAGCAATAAAAGCAATGTTAGGAAAATGTTCGTGAAAATCGTCCATGCACAAACCAGGATTGTATTGCCACTCACCATTTACTCTAACCCCGTTTCGAAAATACGTTTCAACCATGAATGTTTTGTGCTGTTCCGTAAAGCTCATTATGTGAATTGTTCAAGAAATTGGAAAAATTAGCGATGAATCAAATTACTTGTAACGACTGTCAAAGATGGCGGAATAACTGATCCATTGTAAATTCAGGTAGTTACTGACACCCAACAGGTATTAAGCTCTACGGCCAAGCATTACGTCCTTAGATGCAAGGCCCTCTTTGATGCAAATAATGCGACAAATATTATAAAAATTATTTCATTAAAAAAATTTATAGGTTGTTGAGTACTGACCCAGCGGCAGCCAAGGAAGTAGTTCTAGCCGACAAACCTCTTATATCGGAGGAAACCGACTTGCTTGAACCAACTCTTTTGGACGAATTGATTTGCCACATCTCGTCATTGGCCAGCGTCTATCACAAGCCGCCTACCGCCTTTGTGGAGGGAAGAAGTGCAGGTAAGGTAGTTTCTAAAATACACTTACGCGGATACCGACGGCTTGCGACGAGCATTCTCAACTTGTCGGAACGGCATCGAGTGTTTTCGGTCAAATCTAATAATTATTAAGTCGCCTCTCTCATTGGGTTATTAATATGATATGACATTGTATGTTCTCGATTGAGTAATATTTTTTTAAATAAATTATTGTCGAAGAAATCGATATTTCCAAATTCAATGTAGATTGAGGAGAAAAGTTGAAATTGGCAAAGGCACTTGTTTCCTTTAAAGGTAATTTTTCAACGTTTATTTTCTTGTGGCAATTAAATCTAGTAAAAGATTAAAATTGAAAATGATACAATAACAAACAAACCTATTGACAAGATCGTACCCCATTCTGAAGTAAATCAACATACAAATTTCGCCCCTCCACTTTGTTTGCCAAACTTACGCTGTTAAAAGTACATGATATGAGAAATTAAAATCTTTGTCTAAAAGCCTGTTTACATTAGGTGCAATCGCTGCATGCAGTTTATAGCGAGGCAATTAATTGCATTGCATGACCGTTTACATCACGTTTACATTATGAAGCAATTAATTTCAAGCAAGTATCTTGACAACAGATATTACCAACCCAAACATCAGCTGATTAAATAAGAGGTTATGTGTTATGTTGATTTTCCTGTAGGTGTTTCTGTAATTTTTTGTTGTGATTTTTGTTAATTAAAACATATTGATTTTCAAAAATATATTATATTAAAGAAAATCACAAAAACCAACACCCAACGCTTTAAAATACAAACAAATACTTTTGTAGAGGTTATGTTTACTTTTGTTATCAGGTTGGTATTGAAAATAATACTAGAAAAATCACTAAAATTGCATGCTATTTGCAATCAAATTAGAACATTTCCTAATTTCGTGCGATGCAAATAAAATTGCATCAGCTGATCAGAAAGTCACCAAAGCGCATGCCTTGAGGCAATTTTTTATTGCAATTGCATTGAGACTGCACCTAATGTAAACAGGCTTTTAAACCTTATAAGATGTCTGCAGGATGGTAACGCAGATAGAGTCGACTGCGCGCGTCGGAAGTATATAAGATTTTTTTAAAAATTTTAAATAATACATTTTTTAGAGGAAAAAAAATTACACTCTCCATTTCAATATGGTTTTCGTAAATTTAATTAAATAAATAAAACATTAAATAATTAATAATAAATTAATAAAATAATTTTTCAAGATAAATGCGTATAATTGCATATTTAGACGTGGTTTTTAGTTCTGATCAACTTTTTTTAATAACAATTTTTAATAATGTCAAATACTATACATACTATACTACATATATTTGGAAGTTCTTACCAAATGGGAAACTTTTTTATTATTAATTTTACGAAAAAAAATTATTCTTTATAAAAAGCTCTGCATGGTCTAAAACCTAAAATGCAACCATCAAATATCGAAATTTTCCAGTCATATACGAGGTTTGTCAAAAAATGTGATTTTTCCCAAGAATGTGAATTTTTCCCAAGAGTAAAGTACCTTTATTTTTGACATTATCAAAAATTGTTATTAAAAAATTAAAAACCACGTCTAAATATGCAATAACACGCATTAAATTAATTAAATAATTAAAAAATTAAATAATTAAGAATAAATCAATAAAATAATTTTTCAACATAAATGCGTATAATTGCACATTTAGCCGTAGTTTCTGATCAACTTTTTTTAATAACAATTTTTGATAATGTCAAAAATAAAGGTACTTTTTTCTTGGGAAAAATTCATATTCTTGGGAAAAATTCACATTTTTTGACAAACCTCGTATATGACTGGAAAATTTCAATATTTGATGGTTGCATTTCAGGTTTTAGACCATGCAGAGCTTTTTATGAAGAATAACTTTTTTTCGTAAAATGAATAATAAAAAAGTTTTCCATTTATTAAGAACTTCCGAAGACTAATTGAAGATTTATTTAACTTTAATATAAAATATCGTAGTTACCACAGGTCATATCTCAAAACTTTATTCGGCTTTTCGAATTCTCTTTCCAATCTCTTTTATTTTGATCATTCTAAAAAGTTGGATCAAAAATTTTTAATTTTGCAAATCTACATTTTTACATTTTTTGTGCACCCTGTATAAAAAAATGAAAATTTTCTTACGTGAATTATATTTATTTAATAAGCAAAAGAAATGATGAAGAATTACTTTTTTTCTCGAAAAATTGAAAATAAAGTTTTTTACAAGTATAGTTAGGTCCATCCGTGGACACACTGTACATATATTATTCATTGGTTTATTCAAAATTACAATATGTATATGATTTCAGTTTGGGGATCAGCGAATTTAACTACAATTCAGCCATTAAAAAAACTACAAAACCAAATAATTACATGCATACATAAACTTTTTTAGAACAAACAATAAATTTGTATGAATCAAACGGATATTTAAATTTAGAAAACCTATACTATAAATTACAACTAAGCATTCTACTACGCTCTATTATTATTAAAGAAAAACCATCGAATATAATATTTCATCCGACCAACATTATTCACAACATGAGACAATACCATCATATTCAAACACCTAATATGGTAAAGAGTACTTTTGGCCAAAGATTAATATTATATAAAGGAATAACAATTTATAACAGTTTGCCGAAAAAACTTAAAGATGTCAAAATTATGGACTTTTAAAAAAGCACTAAAAAATATTTAAACAAAAATAAAATGTTAGTTTATTACTATTTTTTTAAACTAACTTTAACGTATTATATATTATTTTTTTATTGTAAATGGTTATTATATATGTAGATATATTGTACCTAGATTTCAAAAGTGCTTTTGACCTCGTACCTCATGAATTAGTTCTGAAACTAGAACACTATGGCATTGGTGTAAATCTTTTAAGCTGGATCAAGGATTTTCTAACTAATAGAACAAGTGTTGTTAGAGTTGAGGGCGTGACATCACATAGATTTAAGAACACCACAGGAGTACCCCAAGGTTTAGTCTTACCCCCAATATTATTTAATCTATATACCTGCGACCTACCAACCGGCGTCAATTCACCAATGTCCATGTTTGCCGACGACACCAAATTATATAATAACCCCTCCTCACACTATGAATCACTCAACAGAGACCTGATTAAAATAGAACAGTGGTGCACTAAGTGGAATCTACATTTAAATGAGAGCAAATGCTGTGTCCTTCACGTCGGCTTCAACAACCCTGAACGAACTTATACACTTAAGGGAAAAATATTAAAATTGTAAAAAGTCAAAAAGACCTGGTGGTAACAATAACAAAAGACCTTAAATGGGCAGTCCACGTGGGAAACATCATTAAAAAAGCAAACTTCATCTCATACATGGTGTCACGAACTTTTAAAAACCTCTCTCCAGACCTGCTTGAAAAAATATACAAAATCTACATAAGACCTATCTTATCTTTTCTTTTTTCTAGAATGTTAAATATTTGAACCATTTTTTTTTAATTTCTCCTTTCTACGATATTTATATAATATCTGTACATTTCTAATTATTTATATATATTTTTTATTATTATTTTAGCAAGCAGTGTACTACACAGAGTAGCCTCTGTGGATAGACTGCGCCCCACTTTTGCTTTCTACCTATTATTATTAGTCTTTTTAATTGTTTTCTTTATTCATCATCATAAAAGACGTTTATTATTATTATTATTATTATTAAAAGTATTGATCAACTTGTAAATAAACCAATTTAAACTTAACAGTCCATATAGGATAGGTAACCCCATTTAAGTCTACCCATTACAACCAAAGCATTAAATAATCTCATTACCTTTATCAGTACAAGAAATTTTATCAATCGTATAGTAATTTAATTACAACGGAAAAAACAACTTGCGTAACGAAGAAATCGACAGCGCTTAATCGCCCATTTATTGTTATTACCCAATAACTCTT
Organism: Polydrusus pterygomalis; assembly: GCA_963969555.1. NCBI lineage: Eukaryota > Metazoa > Arthropoda > Insecta > Coleoptera > Curculionidae > Polydrusus > Polydrusus pterygomalis. Next base: position 17,097,472 of record OZ018385.1, on the reverse strand, counting down.
CTTCTTTTCTCCAAGCAACTTCCTAACTTCGTTGTTGTTATGACTGATGAGCAGGCCGTTATTCTACTTTTTTATCCATTCGTTTAGACCAGGGGTCTTCAACCGGCGGCCCGCCCTTAACTTTTTTGTGGGCCGCATACAAATTTATTAATAAAATAAACATTAAACATAAATGTGTTTGTATAAATATTGTCTTGAGGTTACTATATTTCAGCAGTTTCAGATATACTAAATTTCTCACTTGTTATTTGTTCTGGCCCGGCAATCGATGGGTAGCCTAAATATGGCCCTTCTATGAAAAAAGGTTGAAGACCCCTGGTTTAGACCTTTTTAGATAGCCCATACACTATTTGTCGGATTCTGCCATTTTCAATTACCACTATTACGACCGTCGGTGTTCATTGATGAGATTATATTGGCTCTTTCTGCCACCATTTAAAGCCAGTACATGAATAGGCTATTGATTATGTCTTAAAAAACAGGGCAATAAGGAACCAAGACTTTCACGGGTTTTTATTACAGGAATCGATCAATGTGTTATAAATGAAGAAAAAACCGCGGAGTGCTATTAAATTAGAGGGTGGAAATTGAAGATAGGGGTGAAAAACCGCCCCTTTTGGTTTTTTCAATATATCTCGTAAACAAACCAAAATTTCGATATATCTCATATGAAACTTTTTGTAAAGAATCAAATTTCCCATCGGAATAGCAGTTTTTGAATATTAAAAAGAAAAATTTCATGCCGAAACAGTCGAAACAAACTTGAAAAAAAAAGCGAAGATTTCGATTTTTTGATTTTTTTTGCTTTTTCGCCTGTATATTTTTTTTGGGCTTAGATAGGTATAGACATTGCTTCAGATAGAAAGAAACAGATTACATTTCCTTTAAAATGGTGTGCGGAACAATTTTTTTAAATGAAAATTGACCGAGATATGGCCAGTTGAAAATAGCTGTTTTTTTTTTGTGTTTTTTTTGTATGGAACAGTAATGAAACTTTTGCAGACATAAGTACAAAATTTAATTGTCATTTGAACACTTTTTACCCCGAATGTACTGTTGTTTTTTATGGTTATCCAAGCGGCGCAGACACCAGTACGAAAAATGCAGAGAGGTTGCGTCGAACACAGCAAATTGGTCCAGTAGTTCAAATTAGAGATGATTTAAAACCACTAACAAAACCAGGCAATTTTTTATCAAACGAAAGCAATAAAAAAAACTTCATTGCATATTTGATTGAAAAATTGAAGGAAGTAGACAATGATGCAGTGCAAGCAGATGAGGACGCAGATTTTCTTATAGTCGAATGCGCAAACGAGAAAGCATCAATGTTAAAAAATGCTTTTATTGTTGGACAAGATGTGGACCTTCTCATTATTTTATCTCAGTTGCAAAGTAATAATGTATATTTTTGGAAACCACACATCGGAAAAGTAGCGTCAAAATTGTTTGATAGAAATAGTTTTAATTTTTCTCAGTTGCAGAAATATCTAGGATTTATTCACGCCTACAGTGGTTGTGATACCACTTCAGCTTTCTTTAACACTGGCAAAAAAATTATGAATTTTATAACTAAAAACAGTGTACGACTTGAGCCATACATGGAAATATTCTTACGTGACAATGCAACTGAACAAGATATTACCTCTGCATCGGAATACATTGCAGCTTGTTTGTATGGGGCAAAGACGAACATAAGTCTGAGCAACTGCCGATTTTTAAAGTTTTGTAAGCTGTTTAAAAATGCCAACTTTTCTTTGAAGCAATTACCACCAACACGTGATGCTATCAAACAGTATGGGTTGAGGACTTATCGTCAAATGCAGCAGTGGAATGGAAATATCTTGGACCCTCTGAGTTGGGGTTGGAAAAGATCTAAGTACGGGTTAATTGCGATTCGCACAACGGCACCTCCAGCGCCAGAGGTTTTGCTGAAAAAAGTTGCTTGTGGTTGCACTACAGGTTGCCATGGTAACTGTGGTTGCAGAAAAATGAATATTACTTGCTCAATTTTTTGTACAGAATGCATGGGAATTAATTGTGACAATATAAAAGAAACTGATATTTCAGAAGACGACATTACTAAAGATATAGATGATGATATCGATATGCAGTTTGACAATATTATTGTTGAAATGTAGTAGCACCATTGTTCCAAACATTAATTTGGTATACTTGTCATGTATTACCAAATAATAAACGTAAAAAAACTTTTTTAATTAAGTAAAACAATAATTTTTTTAAATAAAATGCGAACAAAAACAATATTCGTACAAGAGGGATGAAATGCAAAAAAAAAAATAGCAATTTTCAACCGGCCATATCTCGGTCAATTTTCATTCAAAAAAATTGTGTCGCCCACCATTTTAAAGAAAATTTAATCTGTTTCTTCCTATCTGAAGCAATGCCTATACCTATCTAAGCCCAAAAAAAAGATACAGGCGAAAAAGCAAAAAAAATTTAAAAAATCGAAATCTTCGCTTCTTTTTTCAAGTTTGTTTCGACTGTTTCGGCATGAAATTTTTCTTTTTAATATTCAAAAATGCTATTTGATTCTCTACAAAAAGTTTCATATGAGATATATCGAAACTTTGGTTTGTTTACGAGATATATTGAAAAAACCAGAAGGGGTGGTTTTTCAGTCGGTCATTACCTGTTCATAGCTATTCATTAGCTGTTCATTAGTCGTCCATGGCCGTTCATCAGCCGTTCATTACCTGTTCATAGCTGTTCATTAGTCTTTCATGGCCGTTCATCAGTCGTTCATTACCTGTTTATAGCTATTCATTAGTCGTTCATGGCCGTTCATCAGTTGTTCATTACCTGTTCATAGCTATTCATTAGCTGTTCATTAGTCGTTCATCAGTCGTTTATTACCTGTTCATAGCTAGTCATTAGCTGTTCATTAGCTGTTCATTAGTCGTTCATAGACGTTCATTAGTCGTTTGTAGCCGTTCTATAACTGCTATAATAAACGGCTTTGAACAGCTAATGAACGACTAATGAACGGCTAATAAACAGCTTTGAACGACCAATGAACAGCTTTGAACGGCTAATGAACGGTTTCCTGACCTTCCTACCACGGGTTCCGTTGCAGGTGGTACTACTTTTGCAAGATATTAGGCGCCATGTTAATATGGAGACCAGTGGGTTAGAACTCTACTAAAGCCAGTGGAAGGGCTATTTAATTGAGAAGGAAGCGATACGAAAAGATTGAAAAAAGTCATGGCGATCCTTAAGAGTACAATATGAAATAAAAGGTTTTACGATACACCTAGCGTAAGTGAATATTACAGTACTCATGCGTCACTTTTGAACAGATACTGTAACAATCCACTTTTTTAATTGAAATTTTGTATTGTACCACGGCGTAATTCCATCCGTATTTGTTCATTCGTCTAAAATGCATCTTTAATTTATGGGGCTATATTTAATTGACAGAAAAGTCGTTGTTACATCACCGAAAGTACTGTACTTCACAGCTCACCATTTGGTAACAAAGAAGTCCGTCTTCAAAGGCCTTTTGTTTGCCGCTCATTGCCCAGTTCAATTGTTTGAGATCCTTGTTACACTGTCAGCTCGTGTCGAGAAGATGGTCGACAAAAAGAGGAAGAATTATAGTCAGGAGGCCATTAGTAATAAATAATAATAATAAGAAAGCTGCTATTGTTGCTGGAAAGAGATCATTATTTTTTACTGGTTGGTGTTTACTTAAATTTTAAATGCCGAGTAGTACAGTAGATAAAAAAATGGGAGTTATTTATTTTATGGAATTTTTTGAACACCGCGTGTAATTTTTAGGTTTGCTGTAGAAAATTTCCAAAATATAATAATAAAAAAAACAAAGTGGGACGCAGTAAAACACACTTTATATTTATATAATTAAGAATGTGGATGTGCCAAAACATCGTTAATTGTGCGGTCTAATCACACTAAAACAAATTATTTTTAACATTTTTTTTTGCTTCGATTTTCCTATTTCATTCATTATTGTTTTTTAAATAACCTTCTTATTGAGGTCAGTATTGCATTTTAAACCTGTCTCCACGCAGAACACTAACAGAGCTAGAATTAGTCCAATTATCCATACATAAAAAACAAATCCCAAAGTTGTCAGGGATATGCTTTTAATTTGACTGTTAACTCGAAACGTCTTCATCTGGGCAACTGTTTTTAAGTTATCTAATTGATTCTTAATCCATCCATTGGAGTTGACCCTTGAAATGACATCGGAACAACTTTCAAATAGAGGGTACCCTTTTGAAAAAAGTAGGTGAATTGGAGCAGAATATTCCGTTTGTGAATTGATGTGTACCATGCTCTCTCCATTATCGTCTGTAAAATATAGGGGAATCTCGTGATACAGTAACCTTGATCTTTCAACAATACACGCACAATCTCCTTGAAAAGCTGTTCGATTCATACTATCTGCATGATCATGTAGTATAAATTTGTTTGGATTTATGTAAATGCCTTTTAGCTCAGTGTAATAAAATAGGTATGGTTTAGGCGTCAGAACTGACAGCTTTAAATCTGATTGGAGAATATCATTAAAGGATTCCATTTGAGGTCTATGGATTGTTGTCGCAGTAATAAATAGAAAAGAATTTTTAAACACTGCTGTTACGGTAAGCATTGCCAGAATCCAAGCACCTCCAGATAATTTTGAGGGTAATGACTCGACACGCTTATCAATTGCTGGATATTCGAAACAAATTTTTAAAGCTAGAACAACATTAAATTTGATGCTTGTTCCAAAGAAGTACTTTGCTATCAGAGCCGAAACGAATACAAGCACTAACCAACATAGATAGACCTTGTATGAAAAAATCTCCATAATTCTTATCCACGCTGGAATTTTTTTACTATTTGGTGTCAACCACGTCACTTCAAATGTTAAGTAAGATGGCGAAACATCATAATCGGGAGGTTGGTCATATATCAGAAAATGGAAACCTCCAAAAATGTCTAGTTTTTGTTCTTGAATTTCCTTTCTGAAAATGTCGTCATAACCATTGTAATCTTTTTTGTATTTTGCCTTGAAAAAAATTATTAAAATTAATTAAAAAAATACTTACTCTTGCCTACAAGGGAATTATCTACCGTTTTTATACAGTGACCGGCAGAAAGTGCGCAGCATATGGAAAAGTTTTTTATCTTTAAGTTTAGAAAATTAATTTTATTTTAAATAGGTTCTGCATGTTCTCAAACCAAAATAACACCCATTAAATCCGGTAAAAGTCTTATGGTATACGAGGTAGGATCAAAAATTTGAAATTCCGCTAAGAGTAAAGTACCTCCATCTTTCATTTTAGAATATTTTTTTACTAAGAAGTATTGTTTTAATTTCAAAGTTATACCCAAATTCCAAATTTCGCTTATTTTGGACAAAAAAATGGATTTAATAGTGTTTTCTGAATAACCCTGTATAAACAAATAAATGGCAACCGAACAGTACTTAAATAAGATTTTCTGCAGACTTTTTTAGAGATTACCGTCGATCATAAGTCCGATTAATTTGTTTTCATAATATTATGGCTTTTTAAAATAAAAACATAAAAATATTAAATATTTTTGCTGCACACCGTATTTTATTTTCTGAGGGAACAAGTTAATTTCATCTAACTGATATTTTTTGATTTACATTGACTTAAAGCATCTCCTAAATAGTTTTTTATACATTGAAGTATGCATAGAAAATTTCCTTTTGATTTATAAAGAAAAAAATTTAAACTAAAAATATATTTTGAACGGATTTTATTCGTCACGCAAAATTAGGAAACTTTCTATGCATTCTTCAATGTATAAAAAACTGTTTAGGAGATGCTTTAAGTCAATGTAATTCAAAAAATATCAGTTAGATGAAATTAACTTGTTCCCTCAGAAAATAAAATACGGTGTGCAGCAAAAATATTTAATACTTTTATGTTTTTATTTTAAAAAGCCATAATATTATGAAAACAAACTAATCGGACTTATGATCGACGGTTATCTCTAACAAAGTCTGCAGAAAATCTTATTTTCGTACTGTTCGGTTCAGTGGCGCAGCCAGAATTTTGTATTAGGGAGGGTTTTCAAAAAAAAGAACAGGATTTCAAAATTTTAAAAACTAAAATTAAACCAGACTCGATAATTTTTGAAACCCAAAAAAATAATAGTAGGATGAAACCCATTGAAAAAGGAAGAGAATATAACAAAAATGAAAGGAAAAATAATTTACGGGCGATTCGAGGTCGGGAAGTGGAAGGGGGTGAGTTTTTAAGGGTAGTAAACGATTGATCTCGATTTCCGGCAAAAACGTTAAATTGCAAAGTTGTAGGTAATAAAAATATTTACAACTTTTGTATTTACACTTTTTTCACATAGCCTCAAAATTTATGTGAAAAATTCAAATAATCAAGTTTTTGGTTTTTTATTTTTATCTTTTACAAGAAAAATAAATTTGTTAAAAATTTACCTTTTTATGTCCCAAACACACTGTAATTTTTTTGATTTAAAATATTTATTTTTTCTCCTTATTTTGACTTAATATCGAAAAAGCACCCTGATTTTCAATCGAAAATTCTCACGTCAAAATATCTGTTTTTTTTTTTAAAGTCGGTGAGCTTTTTGTTCGTTGAAATCTCTACTTTCTAATGATGTAAAAAAAATATACATTACTATGGTAAATGTTCTCAAAAAATGCAAAGAAACGAAAAAAACTTGAATCCGATTTTTTTTTTAATTATTATGTACAATTTTGAGCTATTTATTAAAATGTATACTTTAATTACTCGAAAAACGTAAGATTCCATGTTACATTGATAATCAAAAAAATTACAAATCCATAAAACATAAAGATCGCAAAAAATATGCGAAAATAGTTGTTCTAAATATAATTATTAAAGGTAGGATTTAAAGGAGATTTCATCACATTTACCATAGTAATGTATATTTTTTTTACACCATCAGAAAGCAGAGATTTCAACGAACAAAAAGCCCACCGACTTTTTTTAAAAAAGCAGATATTTTGACGTGAGAATTTTCGATTGAAAATTAGGGTGCTTTTTCGATATTAAGTCAAAATAAGGTGAATATAATAAAGTTAATTTTCTAAACTTAAAGATAAAAAACTTTCCCATATGCTGCGCACCTTCTGCCGGTCACTGTATATGTCGCATATAAAACTACCAGTCAATAAAATAGATTAACAGCAATTTATATGTTTGATAACTTTAAGGTGGGAGTATCAACATGCTTGCCAACCTATAACCTATTTCGCGTAGATTTATTTAGGTTTTCTAGCTTTTATACAAAATTTAAAGAAAATCAGTATCGATTTGATATTCTATAGGTAATAATTGACATATTTAATAACTATCAAGGAATTTCATAACTTATTTTAGGAGAATTGTATAGCAAAAAATATTGGGTAAGATTTTTTTTAACATTATTATGTCATTGTCACTCATTGTTCTTTCACTATACAATTCTCCCAAAATTAGCAATGAAATAAATCGATATTTTTGTATTATATCAGATACTACCTAAATAATGTACCGACGATATTGATTTTCTTTAAATGTTAGTTATTAAAATAATAAACTCAAAAAATCAACGCGAAATAGGTTATAGGTTGGCAATAGATTGAATGACGTTGAGAATTCAACCTTAATATTAATTACCCTAAAAATTGGTTAAGTTATGAAATTTCTTAAAAAAGTTGATAGGACCGATTGTGGAAAAATGTATATTAACTTTTAGTTTCTTGATAAAGATAAGTGCAATGATCGATTAAATTTACTATTCAGGTTATGCCAAAAGTCACCGACTTAAAAAGGAAAAAAAATCTATAATAAATAACAAGATTTTTTAGGCATCTTCTATGCTAAAATTTCCCTACTATCCCCACAAATATATAATTTTAATATTTCATGATTAAAATAAGTAAGAAGACTTACTCTCATCTTTTTGTACTCAAGCGATAAATTATTGCGGTTATTTAGAAATCCCAATCTTTTTTTAAACAGGTCAAATAACTTGTCATCTATGCCATCAAATGAAGTTGTCGTGTATGGCTCCCTGATATTTAGATGTTCCTTTACAGTAGTATTCCTCCATTTTCTTGGATATTTGTTAAAATATTTCTTAAAGGAAATGTCATTTATGTTTTCACAAGATCCTATTTTAAAAGGATGATTTTCAGGGTAGTTAACATTTTCGTATTTGTACGGATCAATGGTAAAAATTTCGAGATTCGAATTGATTGCAAAAAGATTAACTATGTAGTATCGGGTAAAAAATGAAAAGTTGCTAGCCTGGCTAAAGGTAGAAAAATAAATATACCATGATCTAGCAGACAAAAGTTGTCGGTCAAACAGGTGGTTAAGTAAAAGTTCCGTATTCGCTAACTCCTCATTAATGAGATAACCTTGAAATAAGTACTTTGACCAGTTTTTAATATTTTCGAAATTGTTGATTATAATAGTCGGCAGTGTTGTTAGGGAATTATTTTTTCCATATTCCAATACAGGAACTTTACTGAGGTCACTTGGAATACCTTTGATAATGGCGTCCACACACTCTACAACATGATTGCCATTTTGTATTACGGTCACTGCATTTATTTTTGCGTCGGTCTTCAATAGGCATACAGCTATAATTATCAATTTAATAAAAAGCATGTCTGATACCAACTACCACGTCGACATTGGATAAAACCTAAGGATCTAAAGCTCAACTTTTATGATAAATTATATCAGATATATCTATCTGATATATTTTATTTATTAATTACTTTCTCGATTGTTGTTTTGGTTAATTATTAATTGAATATTTTTTATTTTAAATTAATTAGGTATTTAGGGAGATTCTTTTCAAGCAAATCCTAAATTAGGTTTTACGTCAAGGGCCGGTTTAGCTTTTGGGCATATAATAGTGATAAATAAAAGGCTCCCAAACATTTTTGTTTTTAAAAATTTAAGAGAACTGATTGAAAAATTATAGAATTTCTCTGTATGTGATTGCAAAATCTATATGATATCAACTCTGGTATAGTCGTTTAGCGTAACATATGGTTTTTTCCCTTAGTGAGATTCCGATGACTTAAGGACATCTGTCAAACGCCTACCGTAAAATGTGGTGAATAGCAACACTTTTAAGCATTAATGCATCTATACCGCAATTAGTATTATGCGTAAAATAAATATTTAATATGGCAATAATAGATCTCGGTGTCCTCTGTAAGGATTCCTATATGTATTTTTTTTTCTTTAAAAATAACTGTAAAAATAATATATTATGGTGTGTTGCGATTATAGAGAACTTGAGGTAGGAGGCCGATCGCAATGCATTGGATTCGGTCCCAAATTAGAATCGGTAATTCAGCTTTACGAGTTGCCATAAGATGGCGCTCGTGTTCGAAGTGGGCTATCAAATAAATGGTTTCTTATGGACGCGATAACTATTTTTATTTAAATTAGTTCTTTAAGGAACAAATAAGGACTTTTATATGAATTTACACTTACTTTGTTATACTTATTAGTAAACTCGGCCTGTATAAAGTTCCAACGATGCTTGGTTTTTAAAATACAGGGTATTAAACATTCTAGCTATACCTTTGGAGCTAGAAAGAGACTTATTTGGCTGCGTTTTCTCTCTGAAGAAGATCCTGTCTTACCACCCCCACACAAAGCAAACTCTACTTTTATAAATTGTACCATTATTCATTATAAATATGGAAATTAATTACAATACAACGTTATTTGTCTTGTCTTGCCTTCAAACGTTATTTGTTATTTCGAAAAATAAAATGTCAATTGCCAAAAGTAAAAGCACAGAAAAATAAAGGGTTTAAGTAAAAGTTAAAAACTATGGAGAATCTAGTTTTCCATATTAAAAACGAAGAAGAAGAAGAAGACAACATCAGCCCACTTCGGACGCGAGAGCCATCTATCGGCCAATAGCGAACTAACCAAAAAACCGGGACGGAAATTGAAAATGCTGCCATTGTCGATCGGCCTCCTACCCTCTAGTTCTCCATAGTTGCGATTCACCTTACAACCGGTGTAAATAACAGCACCCGTTTAATTACACATCAGATGGCTTTCACATTGTCTACGAGGTGAAAAGCAACACATTTTATGTTTTTAAAAAACGTTTTAGGCTACAAATTAACTGCTGCTCTAACTGTTTCCGAGAAAAAAAATAGCAAATGTGAAAATGTCGAAACTGACGACAACGACGACAACATACATACATTTTTAAATGTAGCAGCTTATATAGACAAAAATTTTCAAGAGGCGATCAGGGGTCGAAATTGGACATGTGCAGGATGTATAACATATCGCAGAATTTTTGCGATATGTTAACTAACAGCTCGCGACCTGTCGCGTTTCCACGTGTTGCGATTCACCCCACTTTTTACTAATTTCTGATCAATCATATTTAAAAATTCATAGAATCGTTACGTTTAAGTTGCGATGTTGCCAAATGTAAAAATTATTAGTAGGATGGTACTAAGGACCTGTGTTATAGCGCTTTACCTTAAATTTAAATGTTAAGTAGATTTATCAGATAAAGTTTTTTCAGAAACAAAAACTTAATAAAAAATATTCCTTTTAAACATTATAACCTCAAAGCCCTTTTTTTTCAGAAATTTCATTTTTGTCCTTTACGTATTAGGAAAAGGTCCCAGGAACTTACTAAAAATGTTTTAAGTTTCTGAAAGGTAAACAGATGGGTAAAAAAAAGAAAACATTATTTTCCTGAAAATCGTTGCGTTTGGTACAGCAGTTGCGATTCACCCCATTCTACGGTGTGTATCAAACACTATGATTATATCCAGGGGCGGTTCTAGACCCAAAATATTGGGGGGACACCACATTGGCGCAGCCACAATTTTTGGTAGCCTTCGCAAGCAAATAACGCCGCAGCCCAAATTTTTTTAGGATCACGCCCAAATTGTATCAAATTATGTAAATAATAAAGCACCCGGAATTTTGTTTTATCATTGGCATGAAATCATAAGTAGTTAGCAATTCGAACAGCGATAAATTTATTTATTGAGTATTAGGTTTCACGAAAAAATATTTGTATTATTTCAGTTTTCCTCAGCCGCATTGTAGGGAGATAGGGTTTGGATATGATTACCTAACATGTTTCGCGAAGATTTTTGCTTCAATGCGAGGGTGCGTGAAACCTGAACTAGGGGCAAAATTAATTTAAAAAAAAATCGTTTTTCTAATTGCTTTATTATTATTCTGTGTATAAAATATGTACCAGAGACAACTGGTTTAGAAACAAAAAATCATTAACAACTTTAACAAATAATAAATTAATTAAAATCTTATTCACAAAAACAAAAAACATATTTTTATTCTACGATATATGTGGCAAAAAAAACAAGTTTGCATTAACTTTAGAAACAAAATAAAACAACAATTTAAAACCAAAATTTAAATCAGATCACTGCAGGCAGATAATTAAAATGCTAGACAAAATTCTCTACTTCCCCGCCAGAACAATTAACATTGGTCAGCACTCAGCAGCAACGAAACACGAAAGTACCCGTTGAAACGGGGATGATTAATGCGTGCGCAGCGTGTATAGTAAAGCGAGGTTGTCATTGTTGCCAAATTGATTGCATTTCTCTATCGCAATGCGAGGTTGTCATTGTTGCCAAATTAATTGTATTTCTCTCGAGATATTTGAAAGTTTTTTTTCAGAAATGTTGGGGGGTCCTGGGCCCCCCAGGCCCCCCCCCCCTCGTAGAACCGTCCCTGATTATATCATTTCAGATCACCTGAAATATTTAATGGTAAAGCAGGAAAATACAATAAAGTTTAAAAACTATGAATATTAAAAAAATCTTTCAAATAATAAATAAAAGCTTTTTTTTTAATTTTAGTTTTTTCTTGGCCCCCTCCTAAAGCCATATTTTAACATGGTATAAAATATTATAATTTCTATTAATTTATTTTGGTTATTTATTAAATAGTAAACCATTACACAGCATTTTCTATTACAGCTTACTTATTTCTAAATTATAAAAATAAAATGTGTAATAATTACACATATTAGTTTCTAAGGATTTCAATTTGTCATAAGAAAAAAAATGATATGGTGCCTAAGTAATAAAATTTCTTGTATGTACCAATGTACTTGATAATAGGGTTTTTAAAAATTAGTGTTAATTAAAGTTATAAACAATATACTTTGCATTATAGCCTGTATTCGGTATGGTGATGGATGACCATGAATAATGTTATTTAAAAATAGTTTTCCGGTTATATATTCCCCCGCAATAAAATGTTTACATTCTTTTTTAAATCTAGGTATGTTTTTTATAGTTTTTAATGTTCCCAGCAGCATAATATATATTTTAGGACCCAGATAGGCCACACTTTTCAAATTAATATTATTGTTTTTGACCGGAATAATTACATAGTTATTCATTCTAGCCCGTGTGTAATAGCAGTTATTTACAGTATGTTCCAAAGATTTTTTCCTATAGACAAACGCCGACACACTGACCATATACATAGTTCTTACATTATAGACGTCACCCAAAAACAATAATTCTCTAGAGTAAAGTCTATCTCGTGTAAACATAATTTTTAAAATAGATTTTCGTCGTCAGTATTATCATGACATTTGTGTTTTAATATATTACAAGTTTTTCATAATTAAAAAAATATAGAGCAAGAAATTCTAAGTTCAACTCCCCCTGAATTAAGGGATATTGCTAATAAAACCGTAAATCAACTTTTTCTTTACCCAATTTGAACAAATTGTTTACGATAGCTTAAATAACTTTGAAGTCGTTTGTGTGTATTTCCCCTTATCCCAATACTGTATAATTTTCTTAATAAAATATCATTGTTTACGGTGTCAAAAGCCTTACACAGATCTAAGGATAGTAAACAGCATTTTTTACTGCTGTCGACATTAGCTTGAATATTTGTTATGATATCTCCTACAGCTATTTCTGTATCCTTAGATCTGCGAAAACCATACTGGTTACCTAAAAGTAAATTTTGGCTTTCTAGAAAGTCGCATAATTTATTATTTATTATTTTTTCTAATACTTTTGAAAAGATTGGTAAAACAGATATTGGGCGATAATTGCTGCATTTATATCTTTTATCAGTTTTAAATACTGGAGTTACTTTAGTAATTTTCAGTATTCTATATTCTTAGTATAGTATTTCCTATAAACAATTTTTTAAATTTCTTTATAAGGGTGCTGAAAAAGTCTGGAATACTTAATCGATTTTTCTTGAAAACGCAAAAGTTTTTGGAAACCGCTCGGACCCGTCGATTTTATTTTATTCTTTAAAATTTTTTGACGTTCTTCAATATTATACCGGATGCGCCAAAAACGCTAGGCAAGTGTCAACTTCACTTTTTCAAATAGAACACCCCTTTTTTTTCTCTCCAATATTCAGATTCCTCTCTAAACTCTAGACAAGTTTCGTATAACATATTGTATGGCTAAAGTCAACAGGAATTGAAATACAGGGCCCAGGGCCGGATTAACCACTAGGCCAAATAGGCCATGGCCTAAGGCGCCACAAACGCAATGGGCGCCGCGACTTTTTAACGAATTTCAGTGTACCTATAATAATTGATATTTTATACATTTAAATCACTATTTAAACTATGGCATAATTGCTAATTATCATACCTACCTATAAAGTATAAAGAACATTCCACATTCCAATCTAAAGAAAAATATTCTAAATTAAAGTATTAAGACTATTTAGTTATCAGATCTTGTGAAATCAACTTCCTTCGACGACATTATTCAAAATTTCTCGAGTAAAAACTGTCGAAAAAACATTTCTAGTATCTTAATTTAATACTCTTAAAAATATGTCGTTATTTTTAAAATTACCTTTAATAAAAGTTTTTGGGCATTGGGCCACGAAAACTGTTCCTTTTATTACCTTTATTTATTTGTTGATGTCATTGATCTCGTTAATAACGAGTCGTTATTAAAATGATGTTATAGAAGTAATTCCTATACTTTAGTTTATATCATTTTGTGTATTTATATAAGGAACCAATCTACCAAAATCATTTGATTCTTAGCGCTGAATTTGTGTTTTTATGTGTTTTATATTTTTGTATCCTAATTAGCTGGATTAGTCGATTAGTTTTTTTGAACTTTGGAAACTACCAAACTCTTATTAAGTTATGATATTTTGAGTTAATTGTTTTATTCATTTCACATTTTGTAAACATTATTCATTAATGTTAAGTTGTTTGTTTATACTTCTATTTTTTGTTATATAATTTTCCCTGAGTATACTTACATGTATTATACGATTATTACAATTAAATTAATCTATGAGTTTTTTCTGCAACAAAACGTGCAAATTTCCGCTTGAAAAACATATTTTTACGAGATTACGTTTAGGCACAAATTTGATCATCCGTATCATGACTCGCTCAATTTTTAAAAAATCCATTTCGAAATTGAAAAAAATAGGCGCCAAAATTTGTCTGGCCTAAGGCGTCAAACGACCTTAATTCGGCCCTGACAGGGCCCCTAATAAAAATCAAGGTATAATTTTAAGGTCTAGGTATTTACCTTTTTACCGGTTTCTACATAATAACTTAGTGACGTAAATGTCAAAACATTTAATATTTACTCCAAAGTTGTCACTTTTACCCATAAAAATGTGTCTAACGGAAGCTGAGAGAATCGAAATATTATTAATAGTAGGATGTGGAGATCGAAAGAGAACACAAATAGAAGTTTGTGAGTATTTTAATGATAAATATCCAAATAGAGAACACATAAATCAGGCAACTGTTTCCAAAATTGTTAAGAAGTATAATGAAGTTGGTCACGTTAGGGATAAACCTAGAAGTGGACAACCTAAAATTTCCGACGATGTCAAACTTGATATTCTAGTTTCGTTGGAAGAAAGACCACATTCGAGCACAAGAAGCATTTCTCAAAATTTTGAAAATATCCACGATTCAACGGTGGCAAAGTTCCTGAAAAAGGAAAAATGGCATGCATATAAATGTCAAGGAGTACAGGAACTTTTGGAAGACGACCCTGACAGAAGGAATGAGTTCTGTTAAATTCTCATGGATAATTACTTGATTAACTATGCATTATTTCCGAGTAACATAATTTTTTCCGATGAGGCGACTTTTTTCTTGGATGGCATGGTAAATCGTCAAAATTGCCGGTACTGGTCCAGCGAAAATCCCCATTGGTTCCGAGAAATTCATACCCAGCGGCCGAGAATAATTAATGTATGGGCAGGAATAATTCGGGATACTGTTATAGGACCCTATTTTTTTGAGGAAAATTTGACTGGCCAAAGATATTTGCAGTTTCTCGAAGAATACCTCGCTCCAGCGTTGATTGCCCTATTTCCCGATCGGAACATTCCTGATTCACATGATACAACTATCTGGTTTCAGCGGGATGGTGCACCAGCCCACTATTCGGCCGAAGTCCGTAGATACCTGAATGAGTTATTTCATCATCATTGGATAGGTCGACGGGGTCAAATAGAGTGGCCTGCGAGGTCCCCCGACTTAACGCCATTGGACTTCTTTCTGTGGTGCTATATTAAGGGAAGGGTTTACAAAAATAAACCAGAAGATATTGATGTTCTCAAAACGTGTATAAACAATAATAAGACAAATTACCCCAGAAATTGTACATAATGTACAGTTAGAATTTCTTTGAGAGATTGGGACATTGTAGAGCCGTAAATGGACACCATTTTCAACACTTACTCAAATAATATTTTAGATTGTTCACTGTATTACCAATTTTCTGTTAGAATTTGTTTCCTGGCCTAAGTATTTGTCATGGAAAACAAGCTTTAAAATTATACCTTGATTTTTATTGGGGGCCCTGTATTTCAATTCCTGTTGACTTTAGCCATACAATATGTTATATGAAACTTGTCTAGAGTTTAGAGAGGAATCTGAATATTGGAGAAAAAAAGGGGTGTTCTATTTGAAAAAGTAAAGTTCACACTTGCCTAGCGTTTTTGGCGCATCCGGTATAATATTGAAGAACGTCAAAAAATTTTAAAGAATAAAATAAAATCGACGGGTCCGAGCGTTTTTCGAAAAACTTTTGCGTTTTCAAGAAAAATCGATTATTTCAGACTTTATCAGCACCCTGTATATCTTAAGAAAACAATGCACCTATTGATATTCATTCCCTGTTGAAAGAAGATATCCTCTGCCGCACTTTCTCACTATTAAAACAATTTTAGGAAAAACTTTTAAAAAAGTTTTACCCATTAACAAATAAGGGGTTAAATGATATGATTACTTATCACTTAATTGCCGATATTAGCACACTATTTTTTCCAACTCGCTGGTATTAATAAAATAACAAGTTTGAATTGATGAATTGAAATATTACTTACTTATATTCAATTAGATAAATGATAAGTAGGGTTTTACATGAACACTTGTTCAATAAAAGGTGGACATTAATCAACAAATGTCAGTACAAAGCTACATTACAGACTTTACCATAACTACTAATATTATTCCTAAACAGCGTAATTTAAAGAACATTATTTATTACTAGCGTGTACCCGGCCTGCGTTGCAACCCGCTGGTATAAATACAAACCCGAACAAACCCGATATATTAGTACCCGGCATGCCACTTTCTGAAATTGCACCCGTGCGAAACCGGGGCGGGTCGCTAATTATACACAAAAACCTTCCTCTTGAATCACTCTATCTATTAAAAAAAAGACGCTTCAAAATCCGTTGCGTAGTTTTAAAGATTTAAGCACATAAGACAGGATAGCGACTTTGTTTTATACTATATGTTAAGATGATTCAAACAGTATACAAGGAAGTATCGCAATTTATCGGATTTCATATCCTGCGAAAAACGCACTATTTTAATTGTCAATAAAATCTATCGCGGATTTCCACATTTCTCTGCAGAAAATTTAAATTGATAATCGTGGGGGGCGCACTGGTTATATTAACCGTTGGTTAATGTGATAAGGTCCTGATAGAACGGCATAACAGGACTCCTAACAAATGATAAGAGCTTCAAGAACTACAAGTATGCTCTGACTTCATTGGAATGATACTTTGAATTTGTACTTAAGCTAGCATACCTTGATCTGGTAGAATTATACCGTGGTATAATTTAAAAGGATACCCCTTAATTAATTTACATCAATTGGGTGAAAATTGCATCATAATTTTTTTACCAAATCACGTACATCGGTCAATGGCCGCCAAATGTACATATCATTTTTGTTGCACTGGGTTTTTGTGGCAGAGGTTTGCAGAGAGAGTGTTTCGTACCTTTTGTACATTAACTTTCAATTAACAATTAAACATTATGATTTTGGTTTCTTAGACCATAACTAGAGAATCGTGGTTTAACCAGAGAGAGTTGTCGAGCGTCTTCGACGACGCGACGGGGCGGGAGAGTCGAGCTTTTTTACATCATCGCGTCGTGACAAGTTGTTTTTCTATTTTAGCGTCTCGTTTCACCTTTGTCTATCTCACGGTCGCGCTCCGCGCTACATCACCGATTAGGCGATATAGCACAGGTTCTTAGATGCCTTGGTTGGTATCTAGCCAGGTGGTTTCTATAAATAGATTATAGTATTTGTAGAATTATACTGTTGATCTTTTGACTGCAATAAACCCTCATTATCCCTTTGACCATAAAATAAATAATGAAATCCCAAACTTTAAAACCTTTTCGAGCAGAGTCGAACCAGGTACAAATTCAATTTATACCTATGCCTGATTCATATATAAATACAAACTGATTTTTAATAATTTTAGTCTTTAGTGGTTTTCTGGCGAGTAATTTTTAGTTAGGCTTATTAGTGGTAGAATGTGGCGTCCTTGGAATTGTGCTGATTTCATTTTTAAAAGAAAGCATTTATCGACCGATGCCAAACTAATAATTAAAAATGTCAAAATCAATCTTTGTTGAGTAGAAATTTTAATTCGATGGATGCTTTAGCAGATACGTCTACTTTGACGAAAACTCCTTTATCTTCAGCAAGAGACATAGTACTTAAACCTGTTAATCCTAGAAAAAATCGGAGTGATTCTGGCACATTTACAAGCATTGACGAAAATGACATGGATTTATTAAGAAGAAAGATTTACCAAATGTATGAGGCACAAACTGTACCCACTTTGATTTCCCTCAAAGAGCGGCTAATTAAAGACGAAACAAATATCTCTTGTTGCCTTTCAAGCCTTAGGAAAATATTGCGTAAAATGGGTTTTAAATACCGAAGCATTAATAAAAGACAAACATTAATGGAATCTCAACGTTTACGGGAATGGAGACTTAAATATTTAACAGCTGTTAAACAATTTAGAGAAGAAAATCGTCCAATTATTTACCTTGACGAAACATGGTTCGATACCCATGACACTCCAAGAAAAGGTTGGGATGATTCTTCCAAAAAATGTCAAACCAAGGCACCATTAAATAAAGGCAAAATAATCACAATATTATATGCTGGTTCAGAGAACGGGTTTGTTCCAAATTGTCTGTTGCTTTCAGCTAAAAACATAGCAGATTCTTCTTTAGATTACCATCAAGATACCGACGCACAACTTTTTGAAGATTGGTTTAAACATAAACTCCCTAAAAATATACCTGAAAATAGCGTCATTGTAATGGACAATGCTAGTTATCATAGTCGGCAAGCAAAAATAATTTCCAATTCTAATAATACAAAAGCAGAAATTCAAAATTTTATGATTGAAAGTGATTTATATTTTGAAGAAACTTACAAAAAACGAGAACTGCTAGAAGTATTAAAAGCTTTTAAAATAAATAAGGAATACGAGTGTGACAAACTTGCAGCAGAAAATGGACATACAGTGTTGCGTCTTCCTCCATACTATTTTATATTTAATCCTATTGAGCTAATATGGCACCAATTAAAATCCAATATTAGGAGAAATAATATTTCTCTTACATTAAATGCATCTGTAGTAGAATTAATTAAAAACTAAGTAAGAAATATTTCTGCAGACAGCTGGAAAAACTGTGTACAGCATGTACTTAAGGTGAAAAATCCTAAATTATGAATAGTTTTTTAGAATTTAATTAATTTTTATTGTACTTGTTATCCTAATAGTTATACTTTTAAATTATATTATTTTCAATTATCGTTAATTGTTATCATTATTTTACATTTATTATAGGTACCTACCTAAAACTAAAAATGCCTATCTATTTATTTTAAATTATAAAAATAAATTATGTGGTGTAGGTACATTTTCAAGCCGACCCTGATCCCATTTAATCCCCTTTGAAGAGGTTGAGGCGTATACAATAGGGTTTAATCAGGTAGTTTATTTTTGGCAGTAAGAGTCAACGGTATAATTCTGCAAATACTATACTGTAGTATGGTGCTTTGTTAAATCAAAAAACGTTATGCATGAGTTACAGTTAGAGCACAGGGGCGGATTGCTTAAAAACAAGATTGATTTATAGACTATTTAGAGGGGTTGGAGTAGTTCTCCAACAACAATTACGCACTAAACACAGTGGTATCGTTATTATTAGCTATTATTTTAAAGTAAAACAACAAAAAGAAATAAAACAAAACCCATTTTTCTGTGCTTTACAATTAATTGACATGTTTCGGTTGGCGTTAATATAATTTCAAATGATTGCCAACTTTTTCTAAAGGAAAAAAATCAATTTTCAGACAAGACCGACGTTCCTAGAAATGCTATTTTAATAACACAGGTCTTATTAAAGTTCTGTATATCGGCTGTACCTGAATATGATGTACATATGGAAGAGGGTAATTGTTTGACTTATTTCAAGACTACAAATTCATATAAACATAGGTCTTTAAACGCTTCGTTACCGATATACGGCGTGTTGAAATTTCAAGATTTTCCTGCAGTTTTTGAGATATTTGGTTCAAATGGGAAACAGCAAAACACACTTTATAGTTATATAATTAAAATTCAGGATATTATGCCAAAAGTGAAATAACTGAATTTGCTCAATAAAAACTAATGGGAACGTCATTAATTCTGCGGTGGTCCTATGACACAAAAATCCACAAAAATAGATTACTTTTAATATATTGTAACTCTTTGTGCTTCAAATTTGCAATTGCACGTATAATTGGTTTCTAAATAATTTTCTCAGTGAGGTCAGTTTTGAATTTTAAACCGATCTCCACACAAAACGCTAACAGAGCTAGAATTAGTCCAATTATTATCATTATTTTTTTACTGGTTGGTGTTTACTTATAGAAATTTTTGAACACCGCGTGTTAGTTTTAGGTTAATAAAAAAACTAAGTGGAACACAGTAAAACACACGTTATATTTATATAATTAAGAATGAGGATGTGCCAAAACATCGTTAATTGTGCGGTCTAATCACACTAAAACAAATATGTATTATAAAAATAATAAGTTTTAACATATTTTTTTTGCTTCGATTCTCCTATTTCATTCATCATTGTTTTTTAAATAACCTTCTTATTGGGGTCAGTATTGCATTTTAAACCTTTCTCCACTGAGAACACTAACAGAGCTAGAGTTAGTCCAATTATCCATACATAAAAAACAAATCCCAAAGTTTTCAGGGATATGCTTTTAATTTGACTGTTAACTCGAAACGTCTTCATCTGTGCAACTGTTTTTACGTTATCTAATTGATTCTTAATCCATCCATTGGAGTTGACCCTTGAAATGACATCGGAACAACTTTCAAATAGAGGGTACCCTTTTGAAAAAAGTATGTGAACTGGAGCAGAATATTCCGTTTGTGAATTGATATGTACCATGCTCTCTCCATTCTCATCTGTAAAATATAGGGGAATAAGGTGATACAGTAACGTTGATCTTTCAACCATACACGCACAATCTCCTTTAAAAGCTGTTCTATTTATACTCTCTGCAGCATCATGTATTATAAATTTGTTTGGATTTATGTAAGTGCCTTTTAGCTCAGTGTAATAAAATTGGTATGATTTAATCGTCCGAACTGCCAGCTTTAATTCTGATTGGAGAATATCATTAAAAGATTCCATTTGAGGTCTATGGATTGTTGTCGCAGTAATAAATAGAAAAGAATTTTTAAACACTGCTGTTACGGTAAGCATTGCCAGAATCCAAGCACCTCCAGATAATTTTGAGGGTAATGACTCGAAACGCTTATCAATTGCTGGATATTCAAAACAAATTTTTAAAGCTAGAAGAACATTAAATTTTATGGTTGTTCCAAAGAAGTACTTTGCTATCAGAGCCGAAACGAATACAAGCACTAACCAACATAAGTAGACCTTGTATGAAAAAATTTCCATAATTCTTATCCACGCTGGAATTTTTTTACTATTTGGTGTCAACCACGTCACTTCAAATGTTAAGTAAGATGGCGAAACATCAAAATCGGGAGGTTGGTCAAATTCCAGAATATGGAAACCTCCATAAATGTCTAGTTTTTGTTCTTGAAGTTCCTTTCTGAAAATGTCGTCATAACCATTGTAATTTTTTTTGTCTTTTGCCTTGAAAAAAATTATTAAAATTAATTAAAAAATACTTACTCTTGCCTACAAGGGAATTATCTACCGTTTTTATACAGTGACCGGCAGAAAGTGCGCAGCATATGGAAAAGTTTTTTATCTTTAAGTTTAGAAAATTAATTTTATTTTAGATAGGTTCTGCATGTTCTCAAACCAAAATAACACCCATTAAATCCGGTAAAAGTCTTATGGTATACGAGGTAGGATCAAAAATTTGAAATTCCGCTAAGAGTAAAGTACCTCCATCTTTCATTTTAGAATATTTTTTACTAAGAAGTATTGTTTTAATTTCAAAGTTATACCCAAATTCATAATTTCGCTTATTTTAGACAAAAAAATGGATTTAATAGTGTTTTCTGAATAACCCTGTATAAACAAATAAATGGCAACCGAACAGTACGAAAATAAGATTTTCTGCAGACTTTTTTAGAGATTACCGTCGATCATAAGTCTGATTAGTTTGTTTTCATAATATTATGGCTTTTTAAAATAAAAACATAAAAATATTAAATATTTTTGCTGCACACCGTATTTTATTTTCTGAGGGAACAAGTTAATTTCATCAAACTGATATTTTTTGATTTACATTGACTTAAAGCATCTCCTAAATAGTTTTTTATACATTGAAGTATGCATAGAAAATTTCCTTTTGATTTATAAAGAAAAAAATGTAAACTAAAAATATATTTTGAACGGATTTTATTCGTCACGCAAAATTAGGAAACTTTCTATGCATACTTCAATGTATAAAAAGCTATTTAGGAGATGCTTTAAGTCAATGTAATTCAAAAAATATCAGTTGATGAAATTAACTTGTTCCCTCAGAAAATAAAATACGGTGTGCAGCAAAAATATTTAATACTTTTATGTTTTTATTTTAAAAAGCCATAATATTATGAAAACAAACTAATCGGACTTATGATCGACGGTTAACTCTAACAAAGTCTACAGAAAATCTTAGTTTCGTACTGTTCGGTTCAGTGGCGCAGCCAGAATTTTGTATTAGGGAGGGTTTTCAAAAAAAAGAACAGGATTTCAAAATTTTAAAAACTAAAATTAAACCAGGCTTGATAATTTTTGAAACCAAAAAAAAATAATAGTAGGATGAAACCCATTGAAAAAGGAAGAGAATATAAAAAAAATGAAAGGAAAAATAATTTACGGGCGATTCGAGGTCGGGAAGTGGAAGGGGGTGAGTTTTTAAGGGTAGTAAACGATTGATCTCGATTTCCGGCAAAACTACAAGTCCTATGGAAAAACGTTAAATGGCAAAGTTGTAGGTAATAAAAATATTTACAACTTTTGTATTTACACTTTTTTCACATAACCTCAAAATTTATGTGAAAAATTCAAATAACCAAGTTTTTGGTTTTTTATTTTTATCTTTTACAAGAAAAATAAATTTGTTGAAAATTTACCTTTTTATGTCCCAAATACACTATAATTTTTTTGATTTAAAAGATTTATTTTTTCACCTTATTTTGACTTAATATCGAAAAAGCACCCTGATTTTCAATCGAAAATTCTCACGTCAAAATATCTGCTTTTTTAAAAAAGTCGGTGGGCTTTTTGTTCGTTGAAATCTCTGCTTTCTGATGGTGTAAAAAAAATATACATTACTATTGTAAATGTTCTCAAAAAATGCAAAGAAACGAAAAAAACTTGAATCCGAATTTTTTTTTAAATTATTATGTACAATTTTGAGCTATTTATTAAAATTTATACTTTAATTACTCGAAAAACGTAAGATTCCATGTTACATTGATAATCAAAAAAATTACAAATTCATAAAACATAAAGATCGCAAAAAATATGCGAAAATAGTTGTTCTAAATATAATTATTAAAGGTAGGATTTAAAGGAGATTTCATCACATTTACCATAGTAATGTATATTTTTTTTACACCATCAGAAAGTAGAGATTTCAACAAACAAAAAGCACACCGACTTTTTTAAAAAAGCAGATATTTTGACGTGAGAATTTTCGATTGAAAATTAGGGTGCTTTTTCGATATTAAGTCAAAATAAGGTGAAAAAATAAATATTTTAAATCAAAAAAATTACAGTGTGTTTGGGACATAAAAAGGTAAGTTTTCACCAAATTTCTTAAAAAAAAAATTTTCTTGTAAAAAATAAAAAACCAAAAACTTGGTTATTTGAATTTTTCACATAAATTTTGAGTTTATGTGAAAAAAGTGTAAATACAAAAGTTCTTTCTTTCTTTTTATTACCTACAACTTTGCCATTTAACGTTTTTCCATAGGACTTGTAGTTTTGCCGGAAATCGAGATAAGTCGTTTTCTACCCTTAAAAACTCACCCCTTCCACTTCCCGACCTCGGATCGCCCGTAAATTATTTTTCCTTTCATTTTTGTTGTATTCTCTTTCTTTTCCAATGGGTTTCATCCTATTATTTTTTTTCACTTTTTACCATTTTCAAAGGGTTCAGCCCTGGTCTAAACCGTAAAAAACCATCTTCGTCTGGGGGGGTGTAACCCCTAAAACCCCCCCTCGCTGCGCCACTGGTTCGGTTGCCATTTATTTTTTATACAGTGTTATTCAGAAAACACGATTAAATCCATTTTTTTGTCCAAAATAAGCGAAATTTGGAAATAACTTTGAAATTAAAAAAAAGAAGTAAAAAAATATTCTAAAATGAAAGACGGAGGTACTTTACTCTTAGCGGAATTTCAAATTTTTGATCCTACCCCTCGTATACCATAAGACTTACCGGATTTAATGGGTGTTATTTTGGTTTGAGAGCATAAAATTAATTTTCTAAACTTAAAGATAAAAAACTTTCCCATATGCTGCGCACCTTCTGCCGGTCACTGTATATGTCGCATATGAAACTACCAGTCAATAAAATAGATTAACAGCAATTTATATGTTCGATAACTTTAATAATAATTAACCTAAAAATTGGTTGAGGTATGAAATTTCTTAAAAAAGTTTATAGGACCAGCTGTGGAAAAATGTATATTAACTTTTAGTTTCTTGAAAGAGAAGAGAAGAGCAATGATTAATTCAATTTACTTTACAGGTTATGCCAAAAGTCACCGACTTAATAAGGATTTTTTTAATAATTATTAAGTATGGTGTTCCCCAAGGAACAATTTTAGGACCATTATTTTTTAATATTTATATTAACGACTTATTTAGTATAAATTGCGATGGACAAATTCATAGTTTTGCAGATGATACTACAATTTTTTATACCGATACAAATTGGGAAAACTTATAATAAATAATAAAATTAAAAAAGATTTTAAAATTATAAAAAATTGGTTTGATAACAATTTGTTAACAATTAATTTTAATAAAACAAATTATATCCCTTTTACTTTAAACCTAAATAACCTACCACAAAATATAAATAGTATTCAAATAAATGAAGACATTCAAATTTTTAAAGTTAATAAAATAAAATATTTAGGAATTATTTTTGACAGTAAATTAAATTGGAATTTTCACATAGAATACTTAATTGAAAAATTAAGAAGTTTACTACCAATTTTTAAAAACATTAAAAATTTTTTAAATGTAAGACATATGGAAATATTATATTACGCGTTAGTTAAAACTCATTTAAATTACGAAATTTTAGGTTGGGGAGGAATAAATAGAACTTTGGTTAAAAAATTAGAAATATTACAAAAAAGGTTTCTAAAAATTATATACAATAAAGATTATGTTTATCCTTCAAAAGAATTATATTTAGAAACAAAAAAGTTGAACATAAGACAACTTTACATTTATAACATCTTAATTTATATATTTAAAAACAAAAACCTTATACAATTTAAAGACCATAATCATAATACACGTCATAAAAATGAAATAACCATAAAACCTAAAATAAATAAGTCCACAGGACAAAAAAATTTCAAATATTTATGTTTTTATTTAAACGATTATTTACCAACAAGAATTAAAAAATTGATTTAATTAAAAAAATTTAAAGTCGAAATAAAAACATGGATATTAAAAACAGACAATTTGAAAATACTTTTAGAAATGCTTTAATTAATTAATATTGTTCTGAATAATTTATATAAGTAATATTTTTTACTTAAAAATTATAAATTAATAATTTTATTATAGGTAATATATTTCTTCAAAAAAGCTGCGTTTATACTATAAATTAACATTTTTACTTTAAAAAACTTGATTTTCAATGCATATTTATGATTTATGATTTTACATGCTAAAACAAAAAATAAGATTTGCCCCTAACAAGCTCAGCTTCAGGAGATTGAAGAATAAGTTTATCGAAGACAACATAAACATACAGTGTTAGGAAAAATTACCAGAACGGTCGATTATTTCAAAATATACAGTGGTTATCAAAAAACGTCTTATATAAAAAATGTAGGGCTGTTAAAAATCTACATATCGGTGATAAATTGAAATATACAGGGTCGCCCACAAAGTTGTGGAGAATGATAGTTTAGTTTTTTAAATGGAACACCCTGTATATTTTTACATTTTTAAATTCCACATAAAATTATAATTATTTTTTATTAAATACATTATTAGTCTATACTTCATAGTTTCCGAGATATTGACTCTCGAAAAGTGACATTTTTGAACTTTGACAGCTTATAACTTTCTAACAGTACGTCTTAGAGCAAAACGGCTTACATGTCCCTATCTTCAATTTTTATTATCTTCCCAAAAAATCAACTTCCGGTTAAACCGAATGTAACTCGAAAGCAGGAAATATAGTTGTTCCGATTTAACTGGAAGTTGATTTTTTTGGGAAGATAATAAAAATTGAAGATAGGGACATGTAAGCCGTTTTGCTCTAAGACGTACTGTTAGAAGGTTATAAGCTGTCAAAGTTCAAAAATGTCACTTTTCGAGAGTCAATATTTCGGAAACTATGAAGTATAGACTAATAATGCATTTAATAAAAAATAATTATAATTTTATGTGGAATTTAAAAATGTAAAAATATACAGGGTGTTCCATTAAAAAATATAACTATCATTCTCCACAACTTTGTGGGCGACCCTGTATATTTCAATTTATCACCGATATGTAGATTTTTAACAGCCCTACATTTTTTATATAAGACGTTTTTTGATAACCCCTGTATATTTTGAAATAATCGACCGTTCTGGTAATTTTTCCTAACCCTGTATATAATTTTAATATTTCACGATTAAAATAAGTAAGAATACTTACTCTCCTCTTTTTGTACTCAAACGATAAATTATTGCGGTTATTTAGAAATCCCAATCTTTTTTTAAACAGGTCAAATAACTTGTCATCTATGCCATCAAATGAAGTTGTCGTGTATGGCTCCTTGATAGTTAGATGTTCCTTTACAGTAGTATTCCTCCATTTTCTTGGATATTTGTTAAAATATTTCTTAAAGGAAATGTCATTTATATTTTCACAAGATCCTATTTTAAAAGGACGATTTTCAGGGTAGTTAACATTTTCGTATTTGTACGGATCAATAGTAAAAATGTCGAGATTCGAATTGATTGCAAAAAGATTAACTATGTAGTATCGGGTAAAAAATGAAAAGTTGCTAGCCTGGCTAAAGTTAGAAAAATAAATATACCATGATCTAGCAGACAAAAGTTGTCGGTCAAACAGGTGTTTAAGTAAAAGTTCCGTATTCGCTAACTCCTCATTAATGAGATAACCTTGAAATAAGTACTTTGACCAGTTTTTAATATTTTCGAAATTGTTGATTATAATAGTCGGCAGTGTTGTTAGGGAACTATTTTTTCCATATTCCAATACAGGAACTTGACTGAGTTCGCTTGAAATACTTTTGATAATGGCGTCCACGCACTCTACAACATGATTGCCATTTTGTGTTACGGTCACTGCATTTATTTTTGCGTCGGCCTTCAATAGGCATACAGCTATAATTATCAATTTAATAAAAATCATGTCTGATACCAACTGCCACGTCGACATTGGATAAAACCTAAGGATCTAAAGCTCAACTTTTATGATAAATTATATCAGAGTAATCTATCTAATATATTTTATTTATTCATTACTTGCTCGATTGTTGTTTTGGTTAATTATTAATAGAACATATTTTTATTTCAAATTAATTAGGTATATAGGGAGATTCTGTTCAAGCAAATCCTAAATTCGGTTTTACGTCAAGGGCCGGTTTAACTTTTGGGCAAAAAAATAATAATAAATTATATTTAATATAGGGGAGAGGGGGGGCATTGGGACACGGGGCACATATGGACATTTCAAATTTTAGCGCCACTAAGCGGAAAGTTTAATTGTATTGCTTATCGTTAGAGCGCACCACGTACCCATTTTCGACAGCGTCAGGCGACTTAGTAGCTAATTACAGTTTGTTGCATGCACGTGTCCCGGCGTGGTAAATAAATCGGAAATCGTTTGAGATCGAATATTTTCCATGTGAATGCTAAAATTAACTCAGTTGAAATTCTAAAGGTAAGTGGACTTGTCTATGCTTACTATGTCTGTATGTGCTGATGTAATTGTTTATTTTAGTGATTTATATAACCCCACTTTGTTTATAAGCATGATTGGGGTATGTTTGAAGGTTGTAGACAATGATGTATCTTGAGTAATAGATGTGTTTTGGACTTCCATTGCCTTTAGTTTTTCATATCACAACGTTTCAACTGGTAAGTATATCCAGTCGTCTTCAGGTGAATACTAAACAAGTTACAAAGCTACGAGCCTATTTATACAGGGGACTTTGACGAAAGAACTTAACAACATCAAGCAAGACCTTGGCATGAATGATTACCCTACGAAACTAGTCGATCAGGCCATCAAAAAGCGTCAAAATCACAAAACTAGAACGAACAAAGATAATGAATCTGGACCCACCATGAATGTACCTTATGTCAAGGGAATCTCCAAAAAAATTCCAAGGATAGGACAACAGTACAACATCCGAACAGTCTTCAGCTCCAAAGATTCCTTAAGAAGCCATCTGACGAAGACAAAACCAACAAATCAAAAGGACACGAAGAATTGTGTATACAGAATACCTTGCGAATGCGGACAATCCTATGTTGGTGAAACTCTACGACCTCTCCAAACAAGGATCAAAGAACATCGAAACCACACACTGAAAGGAGAAACAAACAGATCCAGTGCAGCAGACCACGCTTGGACCCACGGCCATCATTTACAATGGGAAAACGCAAAAATTATACTTAAAGAAGAGCATTGGCGGAAGAGAAAATTCAAAGAAGCAGCTGTCATAATCCAGAACCCTGACTGTTTCAGTAAGCCTTCTGCAGATATAAGAAACATTTGGAAGCCCTTGTTAAATAGGTGTAGGCTCAGATTGAGTAGTGATGCAAACGTGATGACGTAAGCGGATGACGTCAGCAGATGAATAATCATGGTGACGTAAGCAGATGACTCACGACTGCACCCGAATTCGTCACTAGCTCCGCCCCCCCCCCCCTTGGTAGTATAAATAGGCTCGTAGCTTTGTAACTTGTTTAGTGTTCACCTGAAGACGACTGGAGATACTTACCAGTTGAAACGTTGTGATATGAAAAACTAAAGGCAATGGAAGTCCAAAACACATCTATTACTCATGATTGGGGTAGATTGGGACATATAGTCGGGGCACATATGGACACTGTCCCAATCTGCCCCAGAGAAAAATGTGGAAAGTGACTAAAATTTTTTTTAGGCATTAACATGGTAAGGACTTACAAGAGGAAGACCAATCGTTCTGCTATATCGGAGGAGAATATAATTGCCGCTGTTAAAGATGTTTTGCAAGGAAGACTTCCAATAAGAACAGCAGCCACAACCTACAACTTGACAAAATCGACCGTGGGTAACAGGGTGAAAAAATAAAGAGACGACGCCGACGTCTGGAAGATCCCGACCGACGACGCTCCTGACAGACAAGATCCAGATGTTCAAATATCATTTTCCTACGAGCGTGCGCAAAGTAGTACTTTGCGCACGCATTTTTGTGTGCAAAGTTACACTTTTCCGCACTAGTGCGGATAAGACTTTTATCCGCACTGGGTGCGGAAAAGTGTAACTTTTTAATTTTCTATTATTTTTTTTTGTTATGTAATTTTTAGTTGTAAGTATATTATAGTTCTTTCTTTAAAGTCGAATTAAAAATTATTAAATAAATTATCATATTTTTATTTTTGTTGTTATCTGATATGAAGCTCGTAGGAAAAATGTTGTTCCTAACAAGTGCGCAAAGTGCTTTTCCGCACGCAAGAACTTATCCGAACTCCGCTTCGCGTCGTTCGTCCAACTGTACTTGCGTGCGGAAAAGTATCACTTTGCGCACTTGTTAGGAAAATAACTATTTCATCACCATTCCAGTCAAAGTATTCGTCTCAAAAGAAATAGTCGACGGAAAATATTTGATAAATTTTCTCAGAAAGAAAGGAGCTGGATTTACCTTACCCCAAGTAACTGATAAGGACCTAATAGAATTGGAACAAGTGGAAACCTAAGCCAAGAACGTCTGAAACAACTGCAAGGTCTAGTTCAATAAAGCGGTTTCAAGTGGACTTCCGTGCCTATAATGTCATCTAAATGAAATAAAAATGTTGCGTTTAATGTCTTTTTTATTTTTTTTACTGTTTATACGATTTATGTTAGATCGTACCACCTTTATTCACCAAATGAATATGACTAAAGCTTTTTGAATAAAGCAATTTGTTTTTGTCCACATCTGCCCCCACACCGTCCAAATCCACCCCACATGGGGGCACATCGGGACACTTTGGATGATTGGGAAAATTTCAAAATCTGATTCATCTGTTAGTAATAGATAAGCGCTAAGCCTATGGTGATAGATAGTACACTTATCAATGTCAACAACATAACATTATATGATCAATATATTGAATGTCAAACTATACACAGCTAATTATATTTGTAGCGTCCCAATGTCCCCTCCTCTCCCCTAATATTATTTGTTTTTTATTTCTTGCTCGATTATTGTTAATTATTAACCCATTTAGTACCAACCATCGATACAAATAATAAATAGTATTTTTTTTTATAAAACATGTTATATTTTGGTTGTAAAAATACATTTTATGTTTCTACAAATTTACTTTCTCTTTAACTATACAAAAAATAGATGGTTCGCATACGCACCACCGGTAAATACCATAAACTATTAAATGCATAAACTAAGATAATTCTCCTGAAATAACTCGACAAAAAAAACTGTTTTTAAAAGTATAAAAAATAATCGCATTTAACGACTTGCATACAAAGAGACATTAAGGTGGGAGTATCAACATGATTGCCAACCTATAACCTACTTCGCGTAGATTTATTTATTTTTTCTAACTTTTACACAAAACTTAAATAAAATCAATATCGTCTTCATATTCTATAGGTAACATGTTAAATAAAAATCAAGGAATTTCATAAGTTATTTAAGGAGAATTGTATATCGAAAAATATCGGTTAAGATTTTTTTTAACATTATTATGTCATTGTTCTTTCACTATACAAATCTCCCAAAATAAGCAATGAAATAAATTGATATTTTTGTAATATATCAGATATTACCTAAATAATGCGCAGACGATATTGATTCTATTTAAATCTTAGTCAATAAAATAATAAACTAAGAAAAACAAGGCGAAATAGGTTATAGGTTGGCAATAAATTGAATGACGTTGATAATTCCACCTTAAATTGCAAAATTTTTGTTGGTCCGTGAACGCACCACTGGTAGAATGTTACAACTGAAAATTTATCTTAGGTGATACTCTGCGAAACAAGATACATGTAAATGTACTGCACACAGGGGGTGGGGATGTAATGGGGGTAGTTACCCCCCCCCCATGAGCCATTTTTTTTGCTTAAAATTTTTTTAAATTAGAAATCGAGCGCAATAAATATTGTAGTAAAATATATTTAAAAAAAAATATTTTTGATTTTCTTGTAAAAAAACTGTATCATTAAAAAAACCATAATCCCCCCCTCCATCCCAAAGATCAACTCCAGATACGCGCCTGACTGCACATCTTTCGCAAATATGTAGGTATTGTGTGATTATGACCCTACACCTTATTCTAGCTCTTGTTTCATGAGTAATAATGATGTGACCATAATTTATCATTCCGTACCTCTTCTAAAGGTTGGGGAATATGTTTCTGCATAAGTATTATGGTACTCTTTATGAGGCGTAGTGCAATATAAGACTTAAAATCAAGGTGCTACATTTTTGCTTTGTTAGCGATATTATAGTTTCCAAGCATTTACTAAAATGCTGTCCAAAGAATTTCGAAATAGAGGCCATCACCATTTTTGACCCAAAACGTTTGACCTATAATTGGCAATTCCATTGTCGTGCAAATCAACTCCACCCATGAATTTATTATATTGGGCGATAGCATTGGGTTGAGGTATCTGAATCTTTATTTTTCTTTTCGGTTATATCCATAGGCGGTTCTAGACCTCTTAATTAGGGGGGGCTGAAGCCCCAGGGAGAGGAAAATTTTGGGGGTGCCACGACCAATTTTTACCCAAAAGTCGTTAAAATCGTTGAAAAAATCACGCCCTCGGCGCCCTCTTGTGTTTGCTGGTTAGTAGATATATGGATGGATGGGGAGGTTCAAAAATCAAAAATACAATATGTTTATTATTTATTATTTAAAAGTTAAAAATGTTTGACACCAGTGGGATTTTATCCTAAATTTACAAAAAAATCTTTGCACAAATAAATTTTTATAAGTAAAGCAATTTTTCTACCAACTTTTTTTGGGAAAAACGTTAACAGCATCTTCCAACTTTACGCCGAGGTCTTTTTTTCATCCTAAATCACATTGGGTCATTGGATGCTAAATAAAAATTATTATTAGTTGTGTTAGTACTAGTTTGGTATCGAAGAAAACAAAGCTTTTTATGAAAAAGTTAATAAATTAGTAAAATTACTGGAATTATGTAGATATATAGAATTTTTTCAATTGCCACATTTAAATTTGGGGGGGCTAATCCGAGATTTGGGGGGCTTAGCCCCCCCAAGCCCCTACCTAGAACCGCCTATGGTTATATCGTTTTAGGCTATTTACAGGTTGGACATTAAATATGTTGCTACCAACAGTCACAATGTCATTATCGTTCCAGCGTACAAAACATACTTTTGTGTCATTATCATACGCAGAATCGTATGATCCTCGGACTTGTTTATTTACATCTTTTGAGGGTTTTAGTGGGCAGTGAAGACCGACATTTTTTTTCCAAAGCAACTTTATAACAACGTCTCTGTACTACAACTAACTTGAAAGTAATACATTTTATCGAGTTTCTGCCAACCAAGCAAACATATACGAGTCAAAACATTTTTAAACTTCAGTGGTGCGCTAATGCACCAATAAAGTTTTTCAATAGATATTTTTATTTGGGTTAGTAATAACAAAAAGTTAAAAAGCATTTTGTAAAGTGGCACCCTTAGATATTACATTAAAATAAAAACAATACAATTTTTTGGTTTTAAATAACTGCCTTTTTTGAAACCAAAGTTTTAGAAAACTATTCAAATTTTTTGCGCTAATTTGAGGCCTTCAAAAAAATTGTCATTATTTTTTAATAATGAAACAAACATTATTTCTTGATATAAGTATTCTTGCTAAATGCATAATGATTTGTTTTTTTTTTTACTAAAAATCTGATGTAATATGTTCAAAAAATATATTTATACAGTGGTGCGTATACGCACCATTGGGACCAAATGGGTTAATACAACATATTATTTTTTCATAATTAATTAGGCATATAGGGCGATTCTCTTCGGACGATGTTAAAATATTTTATCTATCAGTTGAAATATCTCATTTTTTTTAAATTATTCTGGCAAAGTAATATTTTGCTTTTTCTCGTCATCCATCGACATTGTAAATAAATAAATACTGTTTCCAATCATTCTACATATTAATGTCGGTGACCCCAACCCTGACATCTGGTAGGATGACATTGACGGAAGTATTGTAATATTGGAAACAGAAGCATTGTAGTTGCATTTGGTACTCGGCGGTTACCGCAGCATTAATGAGATGTAATTTAATATCCAACGCCATTGAATATCAAACTATAAGAAGGCCATATAAGCAGATTTCCTAAATCTGCTACGTTAAATTCATAGATGGCACAGCGAGTTCACCAACAATAAAGCGTGTTGATGCAGCCACTAACGACAAGCCTTTTCACTGCTAAATTAAAACATTGTTGCCGCCTGTCTGTTTGACGTGCTGCATGAGTTTTTTAAATTTATTTTTATAGCTTATCGTAAAACTTGATTTCACATAAGTATTTACACCTATCCTAGATTTAAGTAGCTTACATTTATTTTCCTACCTATGGTATAGTCTAGACCTAAAAATGTCCCTATTTTTAATTGCTTAGTAGCATATAATATTTTCAACCTTTTGACGTTCCAACGTTAATTACATGAAAACATATTGACTGCCATGTTTTCTATTTCTAACAGAATTAAATGACGACTCTCACTGTTCAATCGATACCTGGGCTACAGCGTATATGATGGGTAAAATATGAATGACGTGCGGTTGGTATAACTTGGTTTTTATTTGCAATTATTACTACTTTTCAAAATGGTTTAAGGTTTTACTTTCTTACTTAAGAAACATCCAGTTTGCTTATATTTAGTGTATTACGTATTTTGCTATTTTTCGACGAAATAAAACCTATTTTAGTTATACTTACCACCTTTAATAACATAATTAATACCTACTATACTTATTTTATTTACTAAATAACAAATTTCAACGTTAACACAACAAAATATTTTGTCTTTTGGAATAAATATTTCCCATTACGAAAGACACTTTTCATTAGTAAAATAATAATTTATCTCATATTTATTTATATTTATTTTTCTCATCAGTTTGTAAAAAATACATATTATTATCAAAAACATACATTCGGCTGGAATTGAAAACCTCCTATTATATTGTCTGTTAAAAATGCTTAAATCCTAAAAAATTTCAATAAAATACGATATGCGGCAACACCATGACATCACATCAGTGAATTTGAGATATCTGCTGCCGAGGCGCTACATTTATAACACTATAGATTTACGATCAACTCCACAATGGCGGCCAACCCGTCTCTAATACAGTCTAAAACAGTGTTGTCAAGTTTTCTCGAAGATCCGCTATTCTTATAGTTTAATATTCAATGCCAACGCTGACCAGACCAGTGGCGGGGCGGGAGGCGTAAAAAATTATGCAACATTTTTTTTTTCAAGAAAATTTAGAAAATTAAGAATACTTATTTTGAAAAACTATTGAATTTTTCTATATCTGATTGCAAAATTCATATAACGTCAACTCTGGTTTAGTCGTTCAGCTTGATATATGGACTTTTTTCCTTAATGGAGAAAAAAATATTAAAATATTTACATACATGTTAATCTCAAAAAAATCAAGGCGCCTGCGCTTTAGTGGATTAAAAAGGAGCACGCCTCCCCTCTCCTCCTTCGCTTCCTCCCACAGCCACAGTTGTACAATATACTATATGCCGGGTGTCCACGGAAGGTGGCTCGCCCCTCTATTTTTTTTGTATTTCAAGATAATGAAATAAAATTCGGGGGATTTGTATACGACATAAAACTGCATTTTTTAACAGGTGACTCAACATTATGGAACTTCCGGTTTAACCGGAAGTGACATAAACTTTCGATTTTTAAATGGGACACCTGGTATATTTTTCCTTTTTTTGACTCCATATGACAGTCTAAATACAACGATGTGTCACTTATTGTCACTTTTTGTCACCAAGAAAATATTTTTTTTCCAAATTTATTGTTTTATCTAGAGGGCTATGAATACCTTAAAATCACTTATTTCAGTTCTTTAATCTTGGAAAAAATACAATTTTACTATTTTTGGTCCAATGCTATGTGCTATGTAAAATTTAATCTTCAAAGTTGTATAACTCATTTTTTTTAAATGGCAACATGGTGGCTCGTCGGGTTAAGACAAAAGAGGATTTTATTACGATTATTTTGATACCATACACTATTAGGTTTTAGAAATGCTGCCATTCAAAAACTTTAAAAAGTTAACTTAGAACTTTCCTAAAATGAAGTATATTTTGAGAATAAATTTAGATTTAAATGCATCAAGTAGCCTTTGACCAGCAAAACTGATAAAACAAAATTATGCCTTGAAGAAAATTGACATGCCGAAAGCTTTTGCCAAAGTAAATTAGTTTGTTGTTTAAAAAACATAGGCGTAGTTAGGAGGGTACTTGGGGGTGCTAAGCACCCCCGAAATCTAAATTAGCACCCCCAAAGAAAAATTTACAATATATAGGCTAATTTTAGAACTAACCTATTTTTATAATATGGGTACATTATATGTAATGAATTTTTCATATTAATATTTTAAGCATTCGAATTCTGGTACAAATTCAAGTATATTTAGGTAGTTGCGGATTCTGTTCAAAATTTCTCTTCGTGTACCGTGTAGTTCACGGCCAGTTTACTTGTCAGAGCGGGTCTATCATAAAAATCTCGTAAAATACGAGAGCGGCATAATAGCTTGTGTATGTCATGTTCTGCAGTTTTTTGCAATTTGATAATTTAAATTTAACCAGACGTAGTCGTTCAAATTCGCGGAAATTTTTAGCCGGTATTTTGACTATTTTTTTTTGTTTATTAAGGTTTAATATGGTTTTATTGAATTCAGTTACCTAAAGTTTAAAGTTAAATAAACACGAAAAAACAATGAGTGCGTCGTCGGATATAAAATACACCGTGGAATTTTTGAAAAGATCTTTTAGCAAGTTACCCTTGGAGGAGAAAGTGATTGTCAAGAATATTGAAAGACCTAAACCTGCTATTAACATCACATTAAAATATTTACTAAAAATTATTGACCAAATTTGGACGTGGTCATAAAAAAAATTTCGCGTGGCCGGCTTTTTGTGCACCTCCACGTTAACATGTCACGAGCCGCCACTGGACTTCAGCACCCCCAGTGTTGACCGTCTAACTACGCCTATGTTAAAAAACATGGAAAATAATAGTTTTACAAGGAATGAAAAAGTTTATATGTTATTATTGTCAGGCTCATTTCGCATTTTCGGAACCAGTTTTGGGTACCTAATAGTGCCGGAGTTGGATGACGCCGATTAAAATATCTTTAAAATAATCGTAATAAAATCCTCTTTTTTCTTAACCCGACGAGCCACCAAATGTTGCCATTTAAAAAAAAATTAGTTATACAACTTTAAAGATTAAATTTTACATAGCACATAGCATTGGACCAAAAATAGTAAAATTGTATTTTTCCCAAGATTAAAGACTTGAAATAAGTGATTTTAAGGTATTCATAGCCCTCTAGATAAAACAATAAATTTGGAAAAAAATATTTTCTTGGTGACAAAAAGTGACAAGTGACACATCGTTGTATTTAGAATGTCATATGGAGTCAAAAAAAATAAAAATATACCAGGTGTCCCATTTAAAAATCGAAAGTTTATGTCACTTCCGGTTAAACCGGAAGTTCCCTAATGTTGAGTCACCTGTCGAAAAATGCAGTTTTATGTCGTATACAAATCCCCCGAATTTTATTTCATTATTTTGAAAAACAAAAAAGTTAGAGGGGCGAGCCACCTTCCGTGGACACCCGGTAGATACCTATGAATGACTAGAGTAGGTCGGAATGACAGTCTAAGAACGTGTTATATTTTAAAATGTTCTAAAACATAAAGTGAATTTAAATTTCCAAAGGGGTAAATATCAATAAGACAAAATTGGAATCGATAAAACATACTTTATGGGGTGTCCCGTAAATATTTGGCATACTTTCGGGACCGTAAAGGAGAAGTCAACATAACTCTACTTTGTCATATAAAAAAAAACCTAAAGTGCCCCTGAACGGAGATACAGGGCCCCAAAGAGGTACCCAACTACTTACCTTTTCGGCTCTAACTTTTGAACCGACACACCGTCAGGAACGGCCTTGTCACCACACTCGTTGGGCCACTCTGACAATTCTGGTCTATTAAATTTTTATAAGTAGGCATGAATTCCAGGACCGGACTTAAAAATTATACATGTGACACCTTCTAAAACAATTGATGCAATAGTCTCATCGGTTCTATCGCTTTAATATTGCCGAATAATATTAAAAATTTATTTTGAAAGTTTTGTTTTATAAATATTATAATTTAAGGTAGGTTATAATAAACATGAGTTTTTATATGGTTTAAAATTAAGTGTCAAAATAGATTTAAAAACTATATATTATAATTATCCAAACCTTGAAAATACTAAATTAACTAAAACGCAACTTTAAATAGAACTATGTCACTCATATTTACAACAGAATTTTTAGTTTATACCTATAGATAAAATACTATAAACTAATTGAATTCAGTCAGATATTACATTTACTGTCAAGGAAATCCCCATATATGACTTACGTAAGGTACGTATACCAAAATATGGTGTTTATAGTTCATTCGTTAAAATACAATTTATTGATACGGTTACATTTCTAAACTTGTATATAAGCTAACTTAATGTTAAAACCTTTATTTTATTGCCATAGAAACAATAATAATAGTATCTGGAAAATTTTTGAATCCACGAAGACGTTTTCGTCACCTTAGAC
Source organism: Polydrusus pterygomalis (assembly GCA_963969555.1). Taxonomy (NCBI): domain Eukaryota; kingdom Metazoa; phylum Arthropoda; class Insecta; order Coleoptera; family Curculionidae; genus Polydrusus; species Polydrusus pterygomalis. The sequence goes on along the minus strand of OZ018385.1, from coordinate 17,059,319 downwards.
ATTCTGAACAAAAATTTGAAATTACTAGTTTCACACTGAAAATACTCAATTCTTTCGACAAACTAAAACACCAGTATGTATTATAAATCGATATTAATACAGTTTGTTAAGCAGGTAATAATAACGCATTATTAAGTGGCAACAAACAACCCCTATCATTATACCTCCAAACCCCGGAAACCTCCAATAAATACCTTGTGTATAACTAAAATCTGAATTTAATTATTATAATCTTCAGATTGGAAAATCCCTAAAATAAGTACCGAACTTGACATTAAACCTTTAACGTTTTAAATTTTTTGATAAAGCCAAAAACATAAAAATATTCTCTTAAAATAATAATTTATGAAAAATATGCATTTTATTGTAAAATTGAGAAAAATGCATATAAATGCATTTTGCATATATTCCGCCCTTTACATATAAATATTTGTTTATGCATTTGCTTAAGCCGTTTTCCTAGTTAGTATAATTTTTTTTTTTAAACTTCGTAGGTATCAGAAAAACCCTTCCAGCTCGCCAAGGATCCGACGAAGCACCCGCTGCCCAGGAGGCCACGGTCATTCCGAATCAGGAGAGTCTGATCGGAGACTTGCTGTCTATGGACCTGGGGGGCCCCACCGTACCAACGCCGGCGCCTGTTGCTGCTGCACCTACGAGCAACGTCGATTTGCTTGGAGGCGGCCTGGACGTTTTGGTAGGATTTATTGTAGATTTACCTTTTTACGTTTCTTACATTTTTAACCAGAAATTAACTCATAGACAACTCTAAAATCTGATACTGAATTTTAAAAGCAAAATTAGAAAAAAAATCCACAGATCTTGCATCTTACGCAAGTATCATAGGCATATTGAAAATACCTACCACATACAGTGGCAAAAAGTAAACCATTATGTCACAGATTACTCCTATCTGTGAGTATGTAACGTGTTGACACAGAGATATTTACTTTTTAGTTTTTTTCACTTTTTTTATTTCTTTAGCCCCAACTTCCTTTGTATGCTGCTTTTTTGAAATATTCTCCCCCGACTTTCTGTGTAATACGCCAAGACCGCCGCGCTTCTCTCGTTTCCACTCGTGTTTCATATACTAGCGATTTTATCCATCCCCAAAGGCAATAATCAAGCGGGTTTAAGTCAGGTGACCTCGGTGGTCAAACTTGCGGACCACCTCTGCCAATCCAGCGATTGGGAAAACGATAATTAAAGAAATTTCGCACACGGAAACTAAAATGAGGTGGGGCTCCATCATGTTGGAAGTACATTCGTTGTCGAACATTTAACGGAACATCATCCAAAATGTGTATCAAATGGTCTTCCAAAAACCGTAAATATCCGTCTCCAGTAAGACGCCCATCCATTTCAAATGGACTAAACAACTGGTCGTTGAGCATTCCACACCAGACATTAATACTGAATCGATGTTGAAAGTTTCGTTCAAATGTAGCATGAGGGTTTTCATCTGACCACTGATGTTCATTGTGGCAATTATTAACTCCATCACGAGTGAACTGAGCTTCATCGCTAAATAAAATGTATTTGTGCAGACTTCGATTTTGATGGATCCATTCACAAAAGTGTACCCTTAAAGCAGGATCACCATCTAGAATATGTTGAACGGGTTGAACGTAAATAGGTTTTAAACCGTTTTTTCTAAGTGACTCTTATACGGCTAGATGTGATGGTTTGCCTCACCTAGACCCTGCACTCCTTTAGAAACAATTTTTACGCTTGAAAACATTCTTTCCTGAGCACTTGCAAATACTTTTTGAAAAACTCTTCTATTAGGAACTCTTCGATTTGGAAAACGACGTCGATATTTATTAGGTACCCCTACACCAGCAATCATTCCTGCCGTTTTTTCCTTTTACGTTCTTTCCTTTTAATATTATCGATCGTTAGTGGAGTAGGAGATGACGGCCTTACTCTTCATTTAGGTATAGAACAAGTTTTGTTTCATTTCAATTGATTAAAAGGAAAGAACGTGGAAGGAAAAAACGGCCGGAATGATCGCTGGTGTATGGGTACCTAATAACTGCGCGCATCGCACTACCGTTACAGTAACCATACACGAATATCATGTCGGCATACTCCCTGTCAGTGGCGGCTCGTGCCATTTTAGTGAAGTAGGGCCAGGTAAACCCTTAGCGCCGTAGGCAAAAATTTTTTGGGTGCCACGCCCTTTTTTGTTAATAGTTCTTGCTTTTGAAGTAGGAAAAATAAGCAAAAAGGCACCTAATTCAATTTATGAATTTACAATCATATCTTGAATTTTAAGAAAATACTGTAGGTAGAGTGTACTATATAGACTGAAAGAAAGATGGTGTATAGAGCATTAATGGGGGAGTTTTTTTTCAGAAATGTGTTGGGGGTTGGGAGTATTAACTAACCTTATTATTATTAAAGTACATGATGAACAAAGTCCATTCTTCGTTCCTTTTGGCTCACAAACTTTGTTATCACTTTATTATTAAAGTCACTAATTGAGTTAACAAACTGTTTTTCAGCAGATAACATACCTAGAGCACTGAGTCTGTCCTCTTTCATTGTGTTCCTCAGAAAGGTCTTAATCCTTTTTAGCATTGAGAAACACCTTTCCGCCTCCGACGTAGACATAGGTGTTGTTATTAAAGCACTTAATAATTTTAATACTTGTGTATTTCTAAAATAAAAAGTTCGTTAACCCTACATTAAATCAGCCGGCCGAACGAAAACAAATCGTGACGCGACGCGAACATCAGCTGTTTGAAACGTCTAACATCAAACGGTCAAACGAAGAGAGCCTGGCTACGCCACCGAGAATTTTGCCTGCTTGCATTCAAGGTCATTTTCCAATGTTTTTTTATTGAGGTGTGCCTCGTCGCGCTGGGCGCAAAAGCTACGTTACCGTCAGGGCCGTTTCTGAGTGGTGTGCTGGGAGTGCCCCCGCACAAGGGCGGCCAAAGTTATAGGGCGGCGAAAGCCGCCTGCAGTTTCACAGAAAAAAATGTTAGACTTAAAAAAAAATTCTAGGAGTTTTCATAAATATGAAGGGTCAAATAAGAATGGTAAATTCAGTTTTCAAAAAAAAATTATGCAGTAGCTGTCAAGAATGAGGCAGCCGCCCTTTGTGTTAATTAGAGATTTCTTTTTAGATAGATAAGTATCGGAAAAATAAAAAGAATTCTCAACGGAGGTGGCCGCCCTGCAACCCACGTCAATTACATTTTATCTTAGGTTTACTCAAAAAATTAAAACTAATTGATATTATTTGAATAATTATGTAGGTATAGTTGAATTCACATAAACTTTTAATGCCGTGACATTTCAGTTCTGTCATACTTGTCAAATACTGCAGCAACTCATAAAATATAAATTTCTAATGGCTAAATTTAATTAGTATAATTGTACTGCACACAAAGTATGTCTATCATGTATTATTTCATACGATTAAAAAGAGATGGAAATAAAAAGAGTTGGCCGAACAATTATAGAAAAGAAAAAGAAAAAACACTGACCAATCTCAGCTGTATAAGAAATTTAGTAAGTTGGTGAAATCTAAAGTGACTAGACAATGACAGTCTTGACATTTGGCATTAAAACTTTATGTGAATTTAACTATAGGTCTTATTAATTTGGTAGTAGGGTAGGTGGGGGCACAAATACTCACAGGGCCAAAGAACGCACCCTATTTAATTTTGCCGCCGATGTCCGGTTTCAAATGCTGTTACAAATAACTTTTCCGACGCCGAAAAAAAGTACCCAGACATTTTGATTATGAATTAAAAGATGACCCCATCGTCGAGGCCAAACAGAGTTTCAATGTCAATTTTTATTTTTCGATTTTGGATATTTTTTTTTTTTGCCAGGGAGGAAACCCTTTATGGGCACCGGTTACTTGTTCTTTGGATATTGCGATAGAATCAATTAAGGAGAGATTCGTTTCACTTAATAAGTGTAATGAACCTTTTGGGTTTTTGTCGAACTTCTATGAAGCTAATGCCATAAATGACGAGAAATTGTTAAAATCCTGCAAAGATCTCGATATAGCGCTTCAATAGCAAGGAAGTCCCACAAACAAAGATATTGATCGCTCAGAGCTCGACCAGAAAATTTTGTCGTTCCGAGAAATTTTTCCAATAAAACGTACAAAATAATAATTGTAGATACGCTAAAATTCATAGCTGAAAAAGATTTAATCTCATCATTTCCAAATCTTTGTGTTGCGCTGAGAATTTTTATTACTCTGCCGGTTACTGTTGCATCTATCGAACGTAGTTTTTCAAAGTTAAAATTAATTAAAAATTACTTGCGGTCAATTATGTCCCAAGAAAGGATTAGTGGCTTGGCCCTTATCGCCATTGAAAGCCAAATTGCTGAGCCCCTCTGTAGGTAAGTAAGTATGAATAAAAGAAAAATATTAAAAATAGACACCTATTAAAGATTTATTTTTCTGACAATTGCTTTGCGCCATAATTTCAGGTAGGTAATTGTAAAATAGTAACTGATTTGAGTTAAAGGGCAGCCAGTTCATATGTCGCACAAGGGCGGCCAACAGGCCAGAAACGGCCCTGGTTACCGTTTTACGCATAATCGCTTCCTTTTAGATGGAAATTTGCACCCGACTGTGTTCCATTTTAAAATTATTTTGCTAATTGCTTTAAAAACGAGAATAATAATTTTAATAGGTTTTGGTAATTTGTAAAGGGCAGGACGCTAGACAGGAGGGAGGGTAGTGCCATGGAACTGTGGCTCTACCCCGCGAGCCGCCACTGCTCCCTGTGACTGAATGTGTGGGAGTGTGGGGCATTGTAAGTATGGAAATCTTGGTGCAAGTCGATACGCTCAATATGCAGCTAACTGACAACTACTATCCATGTCAAAACTATCAATCAAAATGTATCGGACGTTTAAAACTAAAGCCTCCTTCATTATTACAATATAAAAAAAATGCAGAACCGATTATTTCAGAAATGGTTGTGAATCGAACTAAAACATATGGGTTTATTTCTCTTATTTTCACCCTCTGAACACATTCCCAAAATATTGCCCTTTCCTCCCCAAACACCCTGTATTTAGTATATGTTTACTTAATAGGTACACATCACAAGTGCATCTAATATAATTATTATAACCTTCGTTTTCAAACACAGGCGGTAGATCTAGGGCAATCAGTAGACATTTATCATCGTTGATTTCTGTTAAAACGATTTCTGATCGAGACAGGTTGTAAACAATGGGGTCTCCTTATACAAATCTGTGATCTCAATCGATGGTTTAAAACTAATGGACCAATAAGATGGCCAGCAAGGTCACCAGATATAACACCCTTACATTTTTTCTTTGGGTTCACTTAAAGAACATTATCTACGAAGTGCCAATTGAAGATACTGCCGATATAATAAAGAAAACTAAATTTCTGCAGCATGTACTGCCATTACAAGAAGAACACTTCTAAATAATACCCACAGTAAACCAGGGTTGGCTGGTTTAAAACAAAAACCCATTTCTTTTTTTTTATTTTTATTATTGGCATTTAAGTTTTTATTTTTAGTAAAAATACCCTTCTTCCTACTGGCAATGCGAACACGTCCCTGTGTTAAATGAAAATATCTTAGTGTTGGCAAAACTGTGTGTTTATTTTACCTCCACCCCACCAGCCAGTCCAGCCCCGCTTTAGATTTGCATTCGGGTATTCCCCTATTTCCCATTTCGTACGTGCTCGAGAAATAATATTATTTCTCTTTGTCGCTGATAAGTTTGGTTTATTTTTCGGCTTTGTTGCGATATAATAATATCAGGCACCACCAGTTTCAGGTTACCTACTATTAAAGTGCCATATTCTGCATGTTTTTGTTTTACTTCCATACTCTATACCATATATTTTTTACATACTTAGTATTTTACATTGTTATTTAAAAATACTGGCTTAAATAAAAAATAAAAAAACGGTTTAAACCAAAAAACCGGGTTTTTCCAACCCTGCAGTAAACCTTTAAAAGTAATGTGACAGTTTACACAGATTTACTACTGATCCGTTTCCAATATTAATTACACCTAATATTACTTAAAAACGAGTGAACTAATCGAATTCTGGGATGTTTAAGTGTAAAACCCTGTATAATGTTTTAAAGTTTTAAATTGAAATCATTTTTTAGTTGGGAAGCGGACCCGATCTTACCGTTGGAGCTGCCCCGTCAACAACTGGCCTATTAGGGGACATATTTGGCATTACAACGGCCCCCACCATGTACACGCCACCAAAAGTAAGTAAGGATTTAGGAAAAACTTTTTTTTTTTGAATAAACGTATCTCATACCATAGAGAAACCTATTAAATAATCACTACTATCAACGTCAATAATATGTATGTATAATACCATACGTTACTCTATACCTTATAATAATAATGTTGAGAGCCTGTTCTAGGTTAGCAAAAGTCCTCGTGCCGAGTCTGAGGCCATGATGACGTTGTTTCATTCATTTCCGTTTAGGGATGTCCACAGAAAATGCATCGCGGAAAAATACATCGATGTTTGCGATGCATCGAAATTTTTCTTTTATAGAATTAGAATCACAAAACAAATCTAATAAAATTATTCTAAACTCACACCTTAACTGAAACCAATTCTGTATAGAAAAAGTGGATCAAAGAGGCATTTTAGTGCGTTATTGAGATTGTTTTTGCTTAAAATTATTTTTTTTTCTAGGCCCTTTGGTTGCCTGCTGATAAGGGCAAAGGTTTAGAATTGCAGGGCACTTTTTCAAGAAGAGCGGGTCAAATGTACATGGAGATGACATTGACAAATAAAGCAATGCAGGTAAGTAAAGATATTGAATTTCGATTACTTTATTTAATTTTTTTAATATCTTTATTCCTAATTAATTATAAAGTTCATTGGAGGGAATTAACTTACATATCTAAAGTCGCCACAGTGGTTCTTTTCCCGTGCGTCATCAATCAACGATCAGGACTCGACGTGGTTAATAACTCTGCATCCTTGTTTATTACAGTAACAAGTTTGAATAAAAGCATAAAAGAACGTCTCCAAAATTCCGCAATAATATAACGTGCTAGACAAGGATAAAACTATAAACGTCAGTTAATTACTTTCTTTATTTGTTTAGTTGACAACCGTTGTATTTTAGAACGTCATTGTCAACCTTATTTTGATCTGCCAATCTAATTCGTATTTTGTAAATCTGTGTGGCTTAGAACTGTTCCTGTTTCTAAAAATAGTTCTTTTTAGAGGTAATTATACCCACCATCTGTTTTGGCGGTAAGTATTTATGGATTTTTATAATAACTAATTTATTTATTTTAAATATTCTAACCGTGAAAGATCTTTGAAACGTTTACGGCAGTGGCTAAATTCCCTTAAATGAAAGGATGTTAAAAATTTGACTTTTGCGATTTTAATAGTCAATAAAACACCAAACTTTTGTAGATTTTAAGCTTTAAAAATAGTATTAAATGTATAAACATTTGTTTGTCAATTTCTTTTAGATAATAGAGAATGCCGGGCAAAACTTAAAATAAATAATAATTTTTCGTGATATTATGTAGGTACGTCAAACGGTAGGCAGGCACGTCCATTTTATGAACTTAACTTAGTTTTGACTTTTTTCGTCTCGTAATTTTGATTTGATTCATACGATTTTGATGACGTAAAAGTGATGACGCACGGGAAAAGAACCACTGTGGCGACTTTAAGCAGAGTATTTACACAAATAATATGTTTAAGAATTAATAAAACTATGAAAACAAAAAATATGTACCCACTTAAGTATAGATCGGAAAATGTGTTTGGAACTTGGACAAGTTATTTACAAGGTAGTGTTTAGATCTTTAAGGTCTTGGTCCACCAGATTTTTAAAGCTGATGATAGACCCGGCACAAACAATTTGCTCCCTCAATGCATTAGGGTAGACAACCCTATTTCCAATAAAATTCTTTCGCGGTAATCTGGCACATTTTTTTTTGTGAGCGGTTATTCCTAGATCATTTTGTGCCTCGACGCACCAAAGAAAGGCAAGAAAACCCTGCCAAACAACTATCGACCAGTCGCATTGCTTTCAGTTATATCAAAGGTGATGGAGAAAGCTATTAACCAACAACTTATAAAATACCTGGAAGGCCTTAAAATTATCAGCGACCATCAGTATGGTTTTCGTAAGTCCAGATCAACAGGAGACCTGCTAGCCTATGTCACTCATCTTTGGAGCAACGCAATCGAACATCATGGGGAGTCCCGGGCTATTGCACTGGACATCTCTAAAGCCTTTGACCGTGTCTGGCACGAGGGGCTCCTAAGCAAACTGCGTTCTTATGGTATGCCCGGTCGATTTTGTTCATGGTTGTCTAGCTTCCTCAAGGACCGCTCTCTGCAAGTGGCGATTGACGGGTTTCTCTCAGACACCTTCACCATCAATGCTGGTGTTCCTCAAGGGTCCATATTATCTCCCACTCTCTTCTTACTGTACATTAACGACCTTCTAGCGAAAACAGAAAATCCATTATATTGCTTTGTTGACGACAGCACACTTATCTCATCTTTTACTTTGAAACCTCAAACATCGGCTACTGACGCACATCTTCGCAGACAACATGAGGTATCACGCCTCAATAAAGACCTGGAAGAAATTTTGTCTTGGGGTGACAGTAACCAAGTCGAATTTAACGCTCAAAAAACCCAGGCTGCAGTTTTCTCTAAGAAGGTCAACATTGCAGAACCCGATATCGTTATGGCAGGACACGCAATTCCACTGACTTCGTCTATTAATTTGCTGGGTGTCAACCTGGGAGGAAATATGTCTTGGCATAATCACGTAGTGGCAATCGCCAGGGCAGCTTCTCAGAAGCTCGGTATACTTTTCCGTACCAAAAAGTTGTATACACCTCAACGACTTTTGACACTTTATAAAGCCCAGATTCGACCATCACTGGAATACTGCTCTCATATCTGGAGTTCTGCACCGAAGCATACCCTTCGGTTGTTGGATTCCATCCAAAGGAGAGCCGTTCGTCTAATCGGCGACCACGAGCTGACTAAGAACCTCGACAGCTTAGAACATCGAAGACAGGTTGGTGATTTGACTCTCTTCTACAGATATTTTCATGGCAAGTGTTCGACAGATATTGCCCGCTCGATTCCACCTAGAGTAATGCATAGCAGAAACACACGACGAACCACTGCCGCCCATCCCTATGTGGTTCAACTTAGTACACCCCGAACATCATTGTTTCAGAACTCTTTCATTTGGAGGACGTCATCTTTGTGGAACGGCCTTTCTGAGACCGTGTTTCCAACCGAATATAACCTCCAACGATTCAAGAAAAACGTGAATCGCTTTCTTCGCACACGCACCGCTCCCAGAGCGCCTTAAAGGATTTTCCTATAGTGCTTGTGCTCGATCATAAAAAAAAAAAAAAAAAAAAAAAAAAAAAAAAAAATGCAGTGTTATTGAAGTAGTAGGTATGTCTTGGGATCATCGGCAAATAGGGACTTATGGGACAACATCTCCCGAGCTAGATCTGCCATATATACAATGACCAGCAAAGGGCCAGGAACTGAGCCCTGTGGGACTCCGCTAATAACATTATAGAGAAACATCACCGAGAAGTCTGATTGTCGATTCCCACCTTGCAATTTCGCCCCTTGAGAAACTGCTCTATCCAAGATGGGAGTTTTTCTCTTATGCCATAATGATACGGCTTAGATAAGAGTATGTCATATATTAAAGCCCGTAAGACAAGTGAAAATGTTTAATAGGATATTATTGGCCGGAGGATAGGAAGCCAAAGATTCTTTCTAGCGGCTATCAACCATATATACGTATAAGAAAAAGATTCGTTTATAATCAACGAAAATTACATTCAAAATATTTTATACGTCAAAATTAAAACAATGGTTTCATCATTATCTAGATAAAAGTATTTTATTTTTAAAAGTACTTGTTTGTCTGAAATATCGTTCATATCCCTGCTATGATTATTATGATACAAAGAGAATTTAATCCAAACGCTACTGTTTGGTTTACGGTAATCAATCTTGTTTAACCCTGTCATATTTGATAGATATTTTTGTCAGTGACAAATTTTTTCGTGTTTGCATGTTTCAAACTTTATTTAAATTTTAATATGGAAGACAACCGATTTGATGATAAGTTATTATGAAGAAGAGCAAAGAGAATTAACAAAAACCGACGACTTAATCAAGGAAGTCTATCCGAAAAAAGTTTCAGAAGCACTAAATGTGGGCATCAGAACCATACAGAGGATTGTTCAAGAAAAGCACAACAATATTCCTTTAAAAAAACGTTTATTATGCACATAACTCTACCAGGTTTAAAGGACGATATAAGGGATCGTGGGTTCTGGAAATTGGACTTAAATCTTTGTCAAAATTAAATTAGGGAATCAGTTATATTATCCCCAGAATTACAGAGTGTCTTCGGAAGTTCTTACCAAATGGGAAACTTTTTAATTATTAACTCTATGGAAAAAAGTGCCCCTTCCGAAAAAGTCCTGCTTGGTGAGAAAATAAATTTGCACAAGAATATTTATATGTTGGACATACAGGGTGGCTTCAAAAAGTACCTAAAACTAAAACTAATAGTCGTAAAGATTTGCGGTTAAAATTTTTATAACAAAAGTGATCAAGAGAAAATACTGGAACTTATTTTCAAGTTTCCAAAATGTTCGCCAGGGGGCGTAACCGCAGTAATTTAAACAAAACTTTTTTCGGAGGTGTCACGAACTATAAAGATAGCTAAAATTTACGTTATTTTAAAACAGAGGTAAATTTGAGTCACTTTTGTAAAAAACTTTTTGCTCTATCTCTTTACGGAAAGTGGTGGGGGATGTTCGAACAATTGTGTAAATAATTATCCGTAACTTCAAAATGGCTTAACAGATTTAAACAAACCAATTTATCGCGTTTTCAAACAGAAATTCTAATTGCCAAACTGTCACTGTCACTGCTTAAACGCCTATTTTCTTACCAACAACAATCAATTGTTTCAAAGCCCACTTATCTACAAATACTTATTTTCAAAACTGGGTCTTCTGCAAAAAGCGCCCTGTGGCCTAGAATTTTTTTACCGCAAAACTTTACGACTTTTAGTTTTAGGTACTTTTTGAAGCCCCTGTATGTCCAACATATAAATATTTTTGTGCAAATTTATTTTTTCACCAAACAGGACTTTTTAGGAAGAGACACTTTTTTTCGTAGAGTTAATAATTAAAAAGTTTCCCATTTGGTAAGAACTTCCGAAGTATATTATTTCCTACTTTTTAGAGCTTTTTTAAAGCCGGTTTTATGTGTATATTAACTAATGCTGATTTTTATCTAGGCAATGAGTGGATTTGCCGTGCAGTTCAACAAAAACAGCTTCGGGTTGGCTCCAGCGGCGCCAATGAATATTACAGCCCTACAGCCAGGACAGAGCTTGGAATATAGCCTCCTGTTGAGTAACAGTGGACCTGTGCAGAGGATGGAACCACTAACTACTCTACAGGTAAGTGTGCACATTGACAGGTTGCATCCGTCAACGAATTTAAAATAACAAGCCCATTCGTTTCCACTTTACAAGAGTATTTTCAAGAGATTCATGGAATTCTTTAGTTTCTTTAGTTACTCCAATTTTATTTCATTTAACTAAAAAATTATCTTTAAAAACAGGTTTTTTCCGGAACAAATGCAAATTGCCAAAGTAACACCTGTATCTAAAACTGACAAAAGATATAAATGCAGCAATAGGGAACTTTCCAATTTTTTTTTTTCAATAATATGATTCAGTTAGGCCTAGAAAAAATATTCCCCAATTATTATTCCTTAAAAATCAGTAATAACTTGGTAAAAATTATTTAAAGTTGCGCGCGTGTCGAAAGCATTTCAAACTACCTCTTAAGCACGCCAAGCCCGATGACGTCAGGAAGTATGACTTTTCCGTCATCCTGACCGCTGGCCGAGCTACCGAGTTTGCATTTAGATTGCCGTATGTTCTTGTTATTGTATTGTTGTTTTAAGGTGGAATTCTCAACGTCGTTTAATTTATTGCCAACCTATAACCTATTTCGTGGATGTCGCACACGAATTATACTTCTTGACGTCACGACCAATAGCAGCGCGTTTTTACCCGTTTGGGATAATTTGAATTTTGGGGCATTTTTAAATCTTGCTAGCGGTCTTTTGGGACGAAATATGTTGTTTTTTTGCTGCCATATGTTTTATGACAATATATTGTATACTTATGATTTATAGAATTTTTTCCTTATTTAAAATTTTTGTCAAATTCCCTATTATCGCCCAATATCTGTTTTATCAATATTTTTAAAATTATTAGCAAAAACTATAAATAATAAAGTATGCGATTTACTGAAAAGCCAAAAAAAGTTAGTAGCACATAAAATGTATAAAATACTAAAAACTAAAACATCATTCATACAAAATATACAGTATTACAGTAGGTAATATACGTTGTAGTTGTATTTAATTTTTATATTAAATTTTAAATAAACTTATTATTATTATTATTATTTGTTTGAGCCTCTAACTCACTTTGCAGACTCAGCATTGGGGCAGTTATTAAGGTATGAAGACCCGTAAGCTTTCAAAACAAATTCAAGATTAAGGCTCAAACAAGTACCTAACAAGTAGCCTTAGTAAGCCAATAAAAATATTTGTGGAATTGATTTTGTATCACAACTGAGTTGATATTTTAAGTTAAAAAAAACTCGAAGTTGACTTTAATTATTTTAATAGTTCCAGTTCTGTAAACGTACAGTTAGTAATTATTGGTACTGCGTTATAGCAAATATGAAGCTAATTGTTTTAACAGAGAGTCATGGCTCATTACCAATTATTTTTTGTGAGGTCCTGAGTTGCGTTGCTACAATGAGGATTCTTTTTAAATTTTACTACGGGTTTAACACCATTGTTTGTTCATATAATTATGGAAAACATTGGTTCGTTAACCGGTAATCAATTCACTGATGATTTATTTACAGCAGAACTAAATTTGTATTAAAATTAATATACGCGTTTAACCGAACAGATTTTGCTGGTGACAAATATTATTACAGAAAACTGAAGCGAGAAAGGTGATGACGGGTTTTTTTACCTGTGGTGGCGAGCAGCACTGGTCATATAAGATAAAAACAAATAAAGATAAATAATTTTGAGAAATTTAGACACTACGTTGGAACGAGTTTTCCAACAGATATTATAACCGATATTCAAGTTAATGTTGACAGCAATAAAAAAAAAGCTGTTAAGTATCCTTAGATCTGTGTAAGGCCTTTAACAAGGTAAAACATCACATTTTCTAAGGAAAATTATACAGTATTGGAATAAGTGGAAATTACACACAAATTGGGGAAAGAATAAGTTCGGAAAAAGAAGTATTATATGGAGTTTCACACGGATCAATACCATTCTTAATTTCTATTAATTTCGCTTTAAAACTGAAGTTAAAAGATAATATTAAGCTTTTTGCAGATGATACAACAATTTTAATTTTGCTGAAACTTTCAGCTATAATATGCCTAGGATATTGATAATGTACGAAATAATTTTATGGCAATAAATACTAAAATAAATAAGATTTGCCCCTATTGATAAATACGTTTTTAAAAGAATAAAATATAACCATCTTTATTGCATCATAAATACTTGAAATAAACTTATTATTTATTTTTTAGGTTGCCATTAAAAACAACGTAGATGTATTCTACTATGCATGCCAAGTACCAATTCAAATCATATTTATTGAAGACGGCACACTGGACAAGAGAGTATTTCTGACCACTTGGAGAGACATTCCTTCGGCCAATGAGGTAATCCTTTTTTATGACGTAAAAACCTTTTTATCTACTTAGTTGTAAAGGTATTGGTGCAATAATTGTTATATGTATCTGATTTATTTCGGCCCCTTTTGTGCTGTTATTATAAACAAGGTACCTATTGGAAATTCACTAGACAACCGATCGACATCATTCTATTACACTAACCTATATAAATAGAAAAGAACAGCTTATAAACAGAACACAAGACCCGACGAGGTAACGCATTACGCTGGACCCCATCGGCGTCCGTCGAGTCGTTAGTTTGCGATGTTGTCGGTATTAGGTTCTCGCTTGTTTTTATCAGGGAGCGTATTTTGTTTAAGTAATTCAAAATTTTAAAAACTGAAACTTAGAAAACGCTATTTTTTCTTGCTTTATGTAGTAGGCCAGAGGCCCTCGGCTTTGTAAGACTGTCGCCCTCAGGGCATAATCATCTACTTAGTACCCTTGATACATAAATAACTATTATTGAGCAGCAAAATTTCCATTTACCCCTAAAAATAAAAAAAACTAAAAAAATCGAAGATTTATTTTAAATCTCGGATTTAAATTACAAACGTTATTCTAAGTAAGTTTTCTTATTGGCATTTTGGTCAAAAATTAAAAATAAAGGTAGTTTACTCTTGGAGAAAAATCATGTTTTTGAAGTTTTTGCGAAGTAGTCCATACTCAAAGTGGAGTTAAATGATCTAGAAAAAAGAAAAGCACAAAGTCTTTCTCCACAATTTTTATTTGAAAAACTAGGCGAACCTAGGATAATTCATAATAAATTTTAATCATCGACATGTTTCGAGTGTACAAGCACTCATCATCAGGAAACGAAGGAAATGGTACAATGCTGATGTTGTTAGCAGTAGAGAAAATAACAAGTTAAACTAAGCCGTAATGGAGCTTTCAATTGTACATACAAGGAGTGAAAAATTTGAATAGCCAAAAGACAGAAAATATTTAAGCACACTGAAAAGTCAAGGACCATTGCCAAGCCACCGTCTTGGGTGGGAAATGAAGAGAAAAAAGAAAAATTAGGGATTTTAAAAAGACTTTGTAGAAATCATTTAAGTGTAAGTAATGAAAATCTTTAGTTTAATTCAGCTGTGTCGGAGACATGTGAAAGTGGAAAAATAAGTAGGAAAGAAAAAAGAAAAATTTCAAAATTGTTTTTCTTAAAAGTCATGTAGATGCTTTCTGTAAAAGATAAAAAAAAGGGAATGTAATAAATGAAATGTAATAAAATTAGGTAGATTGGCTTACCATTTAGCTTGAAATAAAATACTGTTGGGGTACCAAGCTTGTTACGGCCCAGTTACCCCCCGCAGAAGTCAAAACGCACACATTAGTACAAAATAAATATTTAAAAGGTTTTTTAGAAAATTTTTGTTTTTCAAGAACATCCCCGTTGGAGAAGTTCCACTGCAACCAGCACGTGTCAGATGGGAAATCAACTTGAACAGCCTGGTACCCCAACGGTATTTTATTTCAAGCTAAATGAAAGCATCTACATGACTTTTAAGAAAAACTATTTTGAAATTTTTCTTTTTTCTTTCCCACTTATTTTTCCACTTTCACATGTCTCCGACACAGCTGAATGGGCCTTTTCACTAAATTTTGATTTTGGTAGTAGTGTATAAACGAACAAAAAATAAAATTTTCTGTGTTTTTACTTTTCTATACTTTTAAGCCATAACTGAGAAAATAAATAAATAAAAAAACTCCTTGAATAACAACACGGACTTAAACATACCTACGTCATCGCGCCGGAAGATTGATGCACAGAGGAATGATAGGAATAGCCGAGTCGCTGGCTTAAAATATCAAGAATTCACAAAATCAGCAGCTTGACAGTGTTGCCGATACTCTCAAAAATCATATATTATAGTACCAGTGTAACGGTAATTGACTAGCAATTAGTAATTATAATATACCAGTTTTCCATTCAATAGCTGCGGAATGAATTATTTTACCAGTATTATGTTTATATTTATTTAAAGTATCCAAATAAAGTTCTAAGAAGAAAGTATATTATTAAGATTATAAAACTTTCTACATATGGCAACAGCGGCTTAATTTGCCGATGGCAGTTCGACAGATCAGCATTTACGCGTGTGCGAGGTTAAACGCATGCGCTCTAGCAAGCTTTAAACATATCTACGTCATGAGTCGCGCCTGTTTTGAGATTTTCAAATTGGTTGAATTTTACCCGGTTTTTACTGTGCTGAAATAAATTAATGTTATGACCTAGCAATAATTTTATTGACGAAAAACACTTATTATAGCACCGACTAAACAATTCAAATGCCAAATGTATCAAATTTAAGAATAGTGAAAAGGCCCATTGAACTAAAGATTTTCATTACTTACAAACTTAAATGATTTCTACAAAGTATTTTTAAAATTCCCTAATTTTTCTTTTTTCTCTTCATTTCCCACCCAAGACAGTGGCTTGGCAATGGTCCATGACTTTTCAGTGTGCTGAAATCTTTTCTGTTTTTTGACTATTCAAATTTTTCACTCCTTGTGTGTACCATTGAAAGCTCCATTACGGCTTAGTTTCGCTTGTTATTTTCTCTACTGCTAACAACATCAGCATTGTACCATTTCCTTCGTTTCCTGATGATGAGTGTTTCTACACTCGAAACATGTCGATGATTAAAATTTATTATGAATTATCCTAGGTTCGCCAGTTTTTCAAATAAAAATTGTGGAGAAAGACTTTGTGCTTTTCTTTTTTCTATATTATATTAATTACTAACTGTAAGAAAATTTTATTTTATTATTTTTAATTTCCCCTCCTCATTTTAAATTCAGCGACATATTAACCTAGTATTAATCACACGTTTCGCACTTAAAAACTCATAATCAATAAGAATAAGTGCAAATTTATCTTGTATAAACATTCTTTTGTTTTTAAAGTCAATTAAAAATAAGTTGCCTCTGGAAAACAATACATTTTTATGAAACTCACGAATATTATCAATTATTCACTTTACTTCAGTTTTTTAATCTCTCTTATACACAGCCTCTGGTTTATCTCGAAAAAGTGTCCAACAGTAATCCGCTAAAATTGAAACATTCCACTTCCCTTGGTATCTTTTTTCCATTTTTCCAATTTCTTGATGGAATCGTTCTCCATGTTTATCACTAACGTGTCCACAATTTTTGGGAAAGTATTCTAAGTGGGAGTGTAAGAAATGTATTTTTAAGGATATATTGCATCCCATATTTTCATAAGCTTTTAAAAGTTTGTTTACAATCTCTGGATAATTGTCTGCTCTTTTATTTCCTAAGAATTGGGTTACAACTATTTTAAAGGCTTCCCATGCCTCTTTTCCTTTTCCCTCCAGCACAGCATCAAATTCAGAATTCCTGAGAAGTTGTCTTATCTGGGGTCCCACAAAAATCCCCTCCTTAGTTTTGGCTTCACTTATTCTGGGAAATTTTTGTATAAGATAATCAAAGGCAGCACCATCTCTATTCAGAGCTTTAACAAAATTTTTAATTAAGCCAAGTTTGATATAATAATAATAATAATAATAATAATAAAAGTTTATTCAAATATTTTTTTTTTACATTTAATGCTAATATATATTTTTTTGGATAAACTATCAATTCCGAACTCAGAAGTAAAATACTTGTATTGAGTTAAATATAATAATAAGTTAAATATAAATTTAAAGTTAAATAATAATATAATATTTATTGTAAAGAATATATTTCATAATTCAGGCACAACTAGATTATAATATAAAACGAATATGACAATATTTTATTGGTATATTTTATATCACTATAATATACGAAGATACAATACGTTATGTATATAATATATATATTTATTTATTTTATTCGATATTGATTAATGAAGTTCTTGAATATCTCTCTTTGATTAGATAATATCCAATTTTTAATTTTATTTTTATAATTATTTAACGATTTAATTATTTTAATTGACTGTGGTAGCATATCAAAAATATATGAATTGATGTTTTAAAAATGTTTGTGTGCTATTGTTTTGTTTACTTTTATTTTATATGTAATAGTATTTTTATGACGAGTTTCATGTGTGTGATTAATATAATTTATTATATTTTTATGTTTAAAAATATATATTAACATGTAAGAAAATATTTTTTTAATATCCATTTTTTTGCTATCTTTAAATAATAAATCAGAAGAATATTAATGGTCTTTTTCGTAAATAATGTATTTTTTGAATAGTTTCAATATTATTAAGACAATTCTTATTTATGCCTAGTATTCCATAATTTAAATGGGTTTGTACTAAAGAATAATAAAGTATTTCTAATTCTTTTATATTTAATGCAATATAATTTGTAATGGCAGAAGTAAAATTTTATTTGCAGGAACTAAAGGAACGTTTAAAATGTTTTTCACTCCCGGTTCAA
Source organism: Polydrusus pterygomalis (assembly GCA_963969555.1). Lineage (NCBI taxonomy): Eukaryota > Metazoa > Arthropoda > Insecta > Coleoptera > Curculionidae > Polydrusus > Polydrusus pterygomalis. Next base: position 17,041,089 of record OZ018385.1, on the reverse strand, counting down.
AAGGTGGCCTTTGTGGCCACACCCTCCTTTTATAGTGGTCCATTCTAGCTCGGCTATCTTATTCACAGAAAACAATAGTATTTTGTATATATCACAACTGCATACCTAGTAAAATAGCTTCAAATCTGCACAAATTTGCCATTCATATTTCTTATATTGTAATGTTTCCAGCAATAGCTTCATATTGGTGTGTGTTTCTTTCATGTGAGCGGCGTAACCAATTGGAAATGAGCGAAGTATGTTGCCATTATGTAGCAATACCGCTTTCAGACTTAGTTTTGATGAGTCTTTAAAAAATCGCCACTCCTGAGGGATGTGTTCTGTACTTAATGCTTTCATGAGACCATCAATATCATGACAAGCTACTAAGTCATTTTCCATTTTAAAAAATGGCATAAGGGATTCCTGACGACTTCTATAAACAGAAACTTTTACCCTATCATCAAGTAAGTTCCACTGTTGCAACCTAGATCCTAACAATTCCGCCTTTTGTTTTGGCAAACCCAAGTCTAGACAGGCCTTTTTAGTGATAAATATTGATTACCGCCATTATACAATCTAGGTACTAAAGTCCGTCCGGCGAGTGAATTCACATTTGCCATAAACCGATTATGGTCAAAATTAGTCTACAATAAAATAGACAGCGGTCCTCAAACAATTTTAACTACTTTTAGCTACATGGGCCGTAATTAAAATTTCCATTGCAATTATTTACTTATTTTGTAAGTATTGAATTATGTAATATTTTTATAATAATAATAATTTTATTACATAGTAGGTACATTTATTTTATTTACCTGTATCATGAAGGCCAGACCTCGGCAAATATTTTGACCGTCGGATTTGTGACGAGCAGGTCAAAATCTATAAGATTGAGCTATTTTTATTACCGACCTTTTTTTGTTGTTGACTAGTGTTACTATTTTAAAACGTTTTGTATTTAAAAATTTTAATTCTTGGGGCATATCGTTAAAAATTTTCATACCTTGATAATAATTGTTCAAAACATTTCTAGTTAAATGATTATGCACGTCAAGTCTGTATTTGAGTTGTATATTTGAATGTATATTTTGCAGTAAATATTAAAACAGCATTATAAAGTTATCCGGAATATAAACGCACTAAACTTATTGGTCATTTATAAGAGATACACACATCATTTCCAGGGATCATTAACTGCCAATACCGTGCGAGCAAAAATTATTTGCATCAAAGAGGGCTTGGATTAAAAAACGTAGGGCTTGGTTTAGATCACAATGATATGGGGACGATATATTATCTAACCAAATCTAGGTTAAAATTTTGTCCAATTCATGTTATGACATGATATGCCAAACTAATGAGTAATAAAATAAGTAGACAAATACAAATTTATTTTTGTTGTTTACAAAATTAACTCTAACTCTACAAAAAAATGGGGATTTTTACTACTCTACATGCGCGTATTCTGAGAATTCACATAACCGGAGAGGTGGAACCAGGCTTCATCCGAAAAAAATGTCAGGTCTAATAAATCATTTCTCCAATAAATTTTGGGTAAACCATTGAGAGTAATTCCTGCGTCTTTCAAAATCTGCGGCTTGTATTTCTTGGAATACTTGCACTTTATAAGGAAATAAATTTAGCTGCTTCTTAAGAATAGTCCTGCATGTTCTAAAAGATCTTCCCACTTCTTGGCAGTGGCGTAAGTAGGGGGGACCAGCCCCCCCCCCCCCCCCCAGAATCCGCGAGAAACAAATTTATTCTGCCAGACCACCCAAATGCGAACGATAAGTCAAACGACAAATTGATTAATTGAATTTTTTTTAAATATTATATTTTTCAAGTTAATCTTAAAATTTACCGAAAAAAATATTTTGTAGTTCTTTGAAGGAAGGAATCGTGAGATATTTATTTGTATTTTTATCTTTGAGTTGGTATGCCTTTTTTATATTTTTATTTTTTGCTATTGACTATGACTAGGAGGTAGGGCATCAGTTAAACTGTTAAGCAAGAAAAACTAAAAACAAAATACCTACATAAATTAATTATATTTATTCATCAATTATATTTTTAGTCTAGTCTATACCCTATACGCGCAACTAAAACTCGGAATCGGTACTCCAAGCCAGGTCTGTAAAGTTAGAAACCCAATGCTGCCTGCCAAGACGCTCTCGGGATCTAATCAGAATAAACATGTCCAAATTCAACTCGAAAAATTTCCAAAAAAAGTTTTTGTGACAGCTGAAAAATCTAACCGATAAAAAACGAGGTCTTGTGATATTACTGTTGATTATTGACCAAATTTGTTAAAATTTGGGCGTGGTCCAGAAAAAATTTCGTCATTTCGCCCGCGGCGGGCTCTCCACCTCTACACGAGCCGCCACTTCAAATCATAATAACAGGGCCACCCCCAGGTCAGAGGGCTAGTTACGCCACTGCTTGGGACAGGTGTCTTATACAATTTGTTGGCGTATTTTGCATTATTTAACGAACGTTTGCAACAAGTTCTTCTGTTCTTACAGATGGTCTGTCTGCTCCTTTTTTGTGTTGTATAGAACCTGTTTCCCTAAACACAGCCACGGACGTTAGGAAAATGTTCGTAAAAATCGTCCATGCACAAACCCGGATTGTATTGCCACTCACCATTTACTCTAACCCCGTTTCGAAAATACGCTTCAACCATTAATGTTTTGTGCTGTTCCGTAAAACCCATTGTGTGAATTGTTCAAGAAATTGGAAAAATTAGCGATGAATCAAATTACTTGTAACGACTGTCAAAGATGACGGAATAACTGATTGATTGTTAATTCAGATAGTTACTGACACCCAACAGGTATTAAGCTCTACGGTTAAGCATTACGTCCTTAGATGCAAGGCCCTCTTCGATGCAAATAATTTTGGCTTGCTTGCGAAACGGGGTTAGAGTAAATGGTGAGTGGCAATACAATCCGGGTTTGTGCATGGACGATTTTCACGAACATTTTCCTAACGTTGCTTTTATTGCTGAGGATTTTTATCATTGTCCGAAAAGAACCGTGGCTGTGTTTAGGGAAACAGGTTCTATACAACAGAAAAAAGGAGCAGGAAGACCATCTGTAAGAACAGAAGAACTGTTGCAAACGTTCGTGAAATAATGCAAAATACGCCAACAAATTGGATTACTTCGTTTTGCTCATTTAAAGCACACTATTTTTAAAACATCAGGTGCAAATTTAGAACAATTACAAGAAAGGATTATCCAAGAATGTGGTAACATTTCTCCAGAGATGCTGGTCAACACTTTCGAAAATATGAAGAGGCGTCTGAATTTATGCTTGGAGCTTGGTGGCCAATTTCAGCAATTGATGTAATTATTTTTCATTAGTTTGGCATATCATGTCATAATATGAATTTGACAAAATTTTAACCTAGATTTGGTTAGATATATATCGTCCCCATATCATTGTGATCTAAACCAAGCCCTACGTTTTTCAATCCAAGCCCTCTTTGATGCAAATAATTTTTGCTCGCGCGGTAGGACACAAGTTCAATTTATGTTTTATGAACAGCCCAACTAGCAAAATTATATTTATAATGATTGTATAAACCACTACACAAGGAATGTTGATAAAACCAAATTATTTTTAAAGGGGTTTTTAAACCGTAATACGATAGCTATACAACCAAAAAAGGCCCATTTTTATAAAATATTTTAATTCTATAGTGTCTGCATTGTAAGGCTATACAGTCATTATACAATTCATATAGGCATATTTAAATAACACTTATAAAACTGTTATATAGATATTTTGTAAATCCTAAAACAAAAATTTCATTTTATAATGTTGAAGAAACTACACCAAAATATCGCAAAATTGCTGTATAACCCAGGTCTTGCAAAATAATATGGATAACATTTATAAGTTAAAATGGCGATGGAATATTTTTAATAAAAAATATTTTGTAATGATAGAATCTTTGACAAACGGCATTAAATGACGAATTTTATGTGCCCGGCAACTATTTCTGACAAAATATATATACTTTTACAGTAAAAAATGCAAGCGCCTTTTGTTTGGCGTAAATTTGGGTTTATTACGATAACAAATATTTAACAAGAAAAAGCAAAAAATTTAATCTGCAGTATATTTTACACCAGATTTAATAAGTGAATGATAGAAACATTTTTTAATTATGGTCTTTGTCCAAAAAAATTGATAAGTTTCGTGTATTTTTTGTTTAAGAAAATAACATTTGCATAATGGCGTCAGTCGAAATAGCGAAAGGAAGTGAAAAATATGGCGGATTTTTAATACAATGTTTTTGTTTTCTTTTCGTCGTTATACGACGCTTTGGTTGAATAATGTTGTCTAATTATACGCTAAAACGTCGTTTGGTTCTTTTTGGGTCATTATAGGAGACTTTAGCGGTGTAATGTTACTTATGCAGGCGCTAAAGAAGCCTTACATGAACGCCATCTATACCGTTTTTGAAAGGTTGCCAACTCTAAATTAGGTAGGAACCTAGCTGTATTATAATACTAGACAAAAGTCGAAACACATTCTTAAATTTTGGGACCATTATGAGCCAACCATGTCCAAAGTAATTAAGTAACAGGATTTATTTTATTTTATAGTTTGTTGACTTTACTACTTGTGAATTTTAAGGACGTGTTTGTCCCCCTCTCTGTTTTCACCTCTATTTTTAGGTAGGATCTAGAATATATTATTTTATTATATACACTTTGTCAATGAAATGGTATGTTCTTCAACAATAAAGCATGTTTTGATTTAATTTAAACTTGTTTATTGTCATTTTTGTTCTATAAACGGAAATGAGGTTAAGTTGTATAACGCGGTGTTAGTAAACATTTTATTCTAATAAGATACATTTTAATGTTATAAGAATTTTTAAACAGTGACAATTTCTAAGATTATGAACGTCTATAAAATAGTTTTAAAGTAGTTCTGTAAGAGTTGTATTGTCTTAATATTATACTAATTTTAATAAATTATTTTAAAGTAAGCTACACAACTTCTTATTCAATGTGTATAAAACTATTTTATAACTGTTGTATAAGTGTATTGACAAATACTATACAGTTTATATATACATCTTTTAGAACTATTTTAAAAAGGCTGTGTTAAATGTGATATAAATAATTATGCAATACTAATAAAACACAGATACTCCTGATTGCCGTTTCTACTATAATATTTGTTGTATATTCATTCTTACAACTATATTATGGGATAATTTGGTTCGTTCGCTAAAATGGTTTTAACTATAGGCATTATAGAACTGAAGTATTCTTTAAATAGCACTAACGAACACCTATATAATACTTTTGTCGTTTTGGATATCCATATTGCTAGTTGGGAGCAGGGCCGTATCTGAGGGGGGGTTTTAGGGGTTCAAACCCCCCCCCGAAAACAATAAAATCCTTATATGTTTGTTTGTGTGTATGTTTAAATGTATGTTTAAAGTATAACTAGTATTTTTTGTCACTGGTCTAACCCCCCCCAAAATTTTGGTTCAGATACGGCCCTGGTTGGGAGTGTACTCCCCTACCTTTTTATGGTGCATTTTCGGATGGGATCTTATACTATAATGATCGATTCGTAGATCATTGGCGCCTAGTTAAATGGAAGTTGACTCTAGGGTCAAAATTTAGATTTAGTAAAAAATCCCATTTGATGAATTTTATACGTTATTCCTATCGTTTCAGGTCCAATATACCTTGAATGATATCAAAGGTACAACCGATACCGTTTCGGCCAAAATGACGTCGAGCAACATCTTCACCATAGCGAAACGCAACGTGGAAGGTCAAGATATGCTATACCAGTCGCTTAAACTGACCAACAACATTTGGGTTCTCCTGGAGTTAAAGTTAACTCCTGGTTTAAATTACGCGACCTTAAGTTTAAAGTCTCGATCTGTGGAGGTGGCGCCGTATGTATTCCAGGCGTACGAAATGATTTGCAAGAATTAAGATAAGTATTTGCATATTTATGGAAAGATATTTTAGGAGACAGAGGTAAAAATTGTTTGTATTAGAACCAGAGTCGTTCTACGTAACGTTTTTTCGGAAATGCTTTTACAGTGGAGGAAGGCGATATGTTCAACGCCAGGTTCCAGAGGTCCCTTCTACGCATGCGCCGGTAATGCGAAGCTGTTTGTGAGCTGTTTTTTGCGTTTTTTTTTTACTGTCTTAAAAACAACTATTAAACAGCAAACAAGCAGCTCAAAAACCGGCTTCTCACTACCGGTGCATGCGCAGAAGGGACCTCAGGAATCTGGCGTTGAAGATATTACTTCCCTCTACTTTTTACTACTACAGTAGACTATTTGAATATGTCCAAAATTAAGGAACAATTGCGTTGCAGGGTTTTTATGGTTTATTATGTTACTTCGGCACCTAAAAATGATAAAATTACAAAGTGCTACCAAATTTAGGGGTGCGTTTTTGAGAGGCGACCGAAAATGGCCCTTTTTTAGTTTTTTTAAAATAACTCAAAAACAAAGCTTAATTCGAGATTTATACAAGAATACTTTTTTGTAGAAAATTAAGTTTCCCATCAACGTACGTTCTTAAAACAATTATTTTTTTCATTTTTAGTACTAAAAATGATCAAAAAACAAAGCTAAAAATTAACGAAAAATCACGTTTTTTTTTATTTTTCAGTAATTGGTCCATAACTTTTTTGTGCAGCATCCTAGGTATATATAAATGTTCAGAGAAAAGAAAGGTCTTAAACAAACTAAGGAATTAATTTTTTTCTTTTGTCCGTACGACCAATGGTGACCGAGATATCGGCATTCAAAGTTGACTATTTCTTGCCATATTTTTCGTAAATTTTTAGCTTTGTTTTTCGATAATTTTTAGTACTAAAAATGGAAAAATAATTCTTTTAAGAACGTATTTAGATAGGAAACTTCATTTTCTACAAAAAAGTATTCTTGTACAAATTTGGAATTTTGCTTTGTTTTCGAGTTACCATGAAAAAACTAATGAAGGGACATTTTCGGTAGACTCTCAAAAACGTACCCCTGAATTTAGTAGCATTTTTTTCATTTTTAGGTAACCAACTATAAACCACCCAACGCAATTGGTCCTTACGCAAGGAACTTCTCTCCTTCTATGAGGAACACTTTTTCCTAGTCATGAAGCTATTGAAAATACTTTTTGATAATTAAATAAAATTAAAAATAAACAATTATCAAAACAATTGATTGTTCTAGAGCAGAGGTTCCCAAACTTTTTTTTCTCATAGACCACTTTAAAAATTTTGCTGGTTCCGGTGGACCCCCTGCAACTACATTTCTACCATATTCCCAAAACTCGACAAAGAATGTGAATATTAGATACTATGGAAATTTGCGTTGCGGCTGAGTTCTAACCACGAATTAACAGTTTTCGAAAAAAAAGTGAGAATTAATTGGTTAATTAATTAATTGATTGTGCTGTGAGTGAATATCAAACAAGTAAAGTTGGCCAATCAAAAAAGTGATTACATCCAATTTTACTTTTTGGCATCTACTCACAGCACAAGAAACCAATCAATTCTCACTTATTTTATTTAGAAAACTACCGGAGTGGTAAAAATAAAAAGAAAAAATAGTATATTTTCTTGTTTTGTATTTATTCAAATATGTAATTATTACACTATTAATTATTATTGTTATCATATTACATTGTAAGGTTTACATTACATTGTAATATGAACAGTTGTAAAATAATTAAAATTAAACATTATAGTAACGTAACGTTACTTCTATAAAAACAAAAAAATTTAGTTCTTCACTATCGAAACCAGGTAAATTTTCATGGACCCCCGCTTACGAATTGTGAACCCCCATTTTTTTGTCACGCCAACGTAGACCCCCGTCGAGTCTCCCGTGGACCCCTGGGGGTCCACCTGGACCACTTTGGGAATCACTGTATCTAGAGAAAACTGTTCTAGTGCGCCACGTAGAACAAATCTGTTTCCAAGGCGACTTATTGCCTCACTTTTTTTTTTGACATTTTGTTTATTAAAATTGTTTTATTTATTTTATGTTTTGGTAATATTTTTCAATTTTACACTCGTATAGAAACCTATAGCAAAATATTGTGTTATGTATATTGTCAAGTTTAAATATAACATTTTAGCTGATGATTGTATAAGCATCAAATTCGTAAGTTATATTATTTAGAATAAAATACTACTTTATTATATAGTTATAAAATATAAAAATGCTTAACGGTCATATAGAGACAAATAACGTCTATTATAGTAGGCCAGCATTCCATTTTTCTTTACAGATAATAAATTAATGGTTAATCCTGATTTGTTTTTTTCCTACTATTTCTCAACCAATTTGTAAAACAGGTTTAAGCATAGACCTGTAGTAAAGACCCAATGGTTTACATGTTTACCCAATCGCTAATCATTCCGTTCTTTTCTTCCATTTCATGTATCCGGAATTCTAGCAACATACATTTTATTGTACGAGTATCGCGTACTATTCGAAATTCTAAATAAAGGGAAGCGATTTTGCGAGGTTGCTGGTTAGTCCAACGCAATTTAAATTATTTAGTAGCAATTTTGGGTGCTTTTTTGCTTTGTTTTTTATGAATTTTGTGAAAAATTATAAACAATCATGGTGCATGCATGTTTAGTATGCCAAACAGTGGGCCAAATGAAGGAAATTTATCTATTCAGGTGGAATTCTCAACGTCATTCAATCTATTGCCAACCTATTAAGTACCTATTTCGCGTTGTTTTTTTAGTTTATTATTTTGTTAACTAACATTTAAATAAAATCAATATCGTCTGCACATTATTTAGGTAATATCTCACATTTTACAAAAATATCAATTTATTTTATTGCTAATTTTAGAAGAATTGTATAATAATAATGTTTTAAAAAAATCCTAACCAATATTTTGCGCTATACAATTCTTGTAAAATAATTTATAAAATTCCTTGATATATATTTAATATGTAAATTAAAGTACCTATAGAATATGCAGTCGGTATTAATTTAATTTAAAAAATTAATAAATCCACGCGAAATAGGTTGGCAAGCATTTTGATACTCCCTTAATCTTACCTTAACCTACAAGTATATGGTCATGTTTTAATATTTGTAGATACTTTCCATTATTTGTTTCTTTTAAACAACAAGACAAAGTAAACATTTTTGCTTAGCTAAGTTGTTAAAGGAACGCTTCGCGAACAACATCGTATAGTTTGTATGGAAAATAGAGAGGGGCATACTTAAGCGCGGCAAGGGGGGGAGGAAGAATATTTGCTGTGATAAGTTAAATTTTTAAAAGAAAAGCTCAACTTAGCCGTTGGCTTTGCTTTGCTATTTAAAAGAAGCTTAAAAGATCTCTATTATATCTCTGCGAGTCTAGGATGGCAAAAAAAAATCGATGGTTTGAAACATCGAGGTTTTTTTCATCTCCAACATTGATGTATTTAGCATCGATATTTTACTTTTGATGATTTTGTTATACCATCGATGTTTATTGTAACATCAAAATAAATCTCAAAAGACTATACAGGGTGTTCCTTAATGACGTGTTAATATTTTAGGGTGTGATTCCTTAAGTCATTTTATGAAGAAAAGTTCAAATATGCATGTGTCCTAAACGGCTTAATTTTTTTGCTACAGGGTGTTGCATTTTTTCTTTTTTAATGCGTTTTTTGTAATATCTCCGAAAGTACTTTAGATAATATTTTTAATTTTGGCATGTGCTAATAGGACATAAAACCACATGTTTTGGTTATAAAAGTTATTTTTTTGTCCCACCAGTGGCGTCCCTGCAAACATGTCCTCTGATATTTTTTAGAAAAAAAGTGTTACACCACTGACATTTTTCCATGTGGATATTATTTCTGATTAGCCTGGTCAATTCTACATAAAAATTGTCTTTTTGAGTTTTTCTCCTCAGGCACACCGTTCTTACTTAAAATAATTAAATTAAATCAGCTCTACTATTTATTATTATTAAAATTGATAATGCAAAATTTTGTTTTATAAAAATTGTTGGAAATTACCACCTTATATATATTATTATATTATATATTAATAGGTATGCTTTCGCCCGTCTTTGCATCGAATAGCGCACTCGTTCAAATAATCCAGGCTAATTCCGTATTGTTTCACAGGAGGCAATTATTCGCTTCCTTAAATTTTCTAAAGTGTTAATGGGAGTTTTATACACTAGAGTTTTAAGAAGACCCACAAGAAAAAATCCAAACTATTGAGATCAGGGGATCTTGCTGGCCATTGTTGAGCTCCTTCGCGACCTATCCAACGATTCGGATAAACTGCATCTGCATTTGATTCCTTAGCGCATGTGGTACATCTTCAAGTAACACAGGTAGTTCTTCTTGGAGGAAATGCAGATAAGACTGCCGTTAAGGCGTTAATTATGTTTTTAAGAACGTCACCGTTCCAGGATAGCTAATCTAATTTAATTATTTTAATTAAGAACAGTGTGACTGAGGAGAAAAATCAGGATACCATTTTTATGTAGAATTGATCAGGCAGTGGTGTACCACTTTTTTTCTAAAAAATATCAGGACATGTTTGCAGGGACGCCACTGGTGGGACAAAAAATAACTTTTATAACTAAAACATGTGGTTCTATGTCCTATTAGCACATGCCAAAATTGAAAATATTATCTAAAGTACTTTCGGAAATATTACAAAAAACTCATTAAAAAAGAAATAATTCAACACCCTGTAGCAAAAAATTTAATCCGTTTACGACATATGTTTATATGAACTTTTCTTCATAAAATGACTTGATGAATCACATCCTAAAAATAATAGCACGTCATTAAGATACACCCTGTAGGTGGCACATGAAGACATGATAGTGTCAGGGAGTACATGGCATTCCCTACTCGATGGTACCTTAGAAGTATCTGGAGAACGAAAAGAAAAATAATTTTGAAATTTTCACTACGGCCATAGGAGACTGCGCTCTAGCTTTTAAAAATAATTTCGCGGTTGCAGTGTTGCCAGATCTATTGATTACTGACATCAACTTTGGAATTTTAAATGAGACACCCTGTATATTTTTACATTTTTAAATTCCACATAAAATTATAATTATTTTTTATTAAATGCACTATTAGTCTATACTTCATAGTTTCCGAGATATTGACTCTCGAAAAGTGACATTTTTGAACTTTGACAGCTTATCACTTTCTAACAGTACGTCTTAGAGCAAAACGGCTTACATGTCCCCATCTTCAATTTTTATTATCTTCCCAAAAAAATTTACTTCCAGTTAAACCGGAACAACTATATTTCCTGCTTTCGAGTTACATCCGGTTTAACCGGAAGTTAATTTTTTTGGGAAGATAATAAAAATTGAAGATAGGGACATGTAAGCCGTTTTGCTCTAAGACGTACTGTTAGAAAGTTATAGGCTGTCAAAGTTCAAAAATGTCACTTTTCGAGAGTCAATATCTCGGAAACTATGAAGTATAGACTAATAGTGCATTTAATAAAAAATAATTATAATTTTATGTGGAATTTAAAAATGTAAAAATATACAGGGTGTCTCATTTAGAATTCCAAAGTTGATGTCAGTAATCAATAGATCTGGCAACACTGCAACCGCGAAATTATTTTTAAAAGCTAGAGCGCAGTCTCCTATGGCCGTAGTAAAAATTTCAAAATTATTTTTCTTTTCGTTCTCCAGATACTTCTAATGTACCATCGAGTAGGGAATACCCTGTATATTCGTATTCGCAAAGGTAGTGCCCAATTATTTGTTGGCCTTTTTGAAAACATCGATGTTTTTCGAGACAACCATTGATGTTTTTTAACACTAACCAATGTTTTTCGACACTAACCGATGTTTTTCGACTATAACCGATGTCGACGATCATCGATGTTTTTTATTTTATGTCTACTGTCGATTCGAACATTGATGTTTTCGTAAAAACGTTTAAATGAATTATTTTCACAGCCCAAACTAATAAGAGGGATTGTGCCAGCGGTTTTTCCCCAGGTTGTTCCATAAATAAGCAGCTTGATGTCACAATGTAAAAAAATTAAATTATTTAATGTCAGTATCTTGTTAACTGTGGGTTTTAGGTACAGAAAACATTATACTTATACTACCTGAAGACAAAATAGTTATTTATGTATTAAGGGCATTATGATTATGTTTATGCCTCCGATGGCAACAATCTCACAAAGTCGAGGGTCTTTGGCCCGAGGGTTTGTAAGTTGCCGAGGGTATGGACAAGTAATGCCCGTGGTACATACAATATTTTATGTCCTACTTCAGATAATTTCAAGTTAAATTAAAAGAAAATTGAAAATCAGGAAGGATTTTTTACCTATAAATTTGCTAAATAAATAAAGGTAATAAGTAAAGCCCGGACGGCGGTAAAAAACTCCACAAAATTGTCCAAACATTGGATGTTTGCATCCAGTAGATATTTATATTGAAAACAATGTAAATAATTAAGCAGTCATATTCTTTAATCTAGCCCCCAAAAAAACGTAAGGCACGAAGTAGTAGACAAACGAATTTAGAGATTTGCGCCAATGGTTTACCATAGGAGAAACATTATTTTTGTCAATATTAAGTACATTAAAAGCAATTTAAAATACATTTTTTTATTTATTAAATTATGTTATACTTTTCTATTGCAGAAATATTTAATTTAAACTTTGTTAGAGCCATTTTCTGTAGTTAACCAAGGTATTAACAAAAAGTAGTAATTAACCGCTGGTGCAATTATCAAACATCTGGCTAGTTCCGAGGTAGGTGAGAAAAATCAGTGACGTCGCCAAACGGAAAAAAATTCGACATGCTTTAACTAGAGTAAAAGATGCGAGTCGTATTTAAATTGTAATTGATGACTTCCATTCCTGTTTTTTCAGTTTAGAAAGTGAGTTTAACTAGTGACAATTGTGATTCATCGCTAATTTTTCCAATTTCTTGAACAATTCACACAATGACCGGGCTTTCGGGTTTGAGAGCACAAAACATTAATGGTTGAAGTGTATTTTCGAAACGGGATTAGAGTAAATTGTGAGTGGCAATACAATCCGGGTTTGTGCATGGACGATTTTCACGAACATTTTCCTACCGTTGCTTTTATTGCTGGGGATTTTTATCATTGCCTGAAAAAAACCGTGGCTGTGTTTAGGGAAACATGTTCTATACAACACAAAAAAAAAAGGAGAAGGAAGACCATCTGTAAGAACAGAAGAACGTGTTGCAAACGTTCGTGAAATAATGCAAAATACGCCAATAAATTGTATAAGACGCCTGTTCCAAGAAGTGGGAAGATCTTATGAAACATGCAGGACTATTCTTAAGAAGCAGCAAAATTTATTTCCTTATAAAGTGCAAGTATTCCAAGAAATACAAGCCGCAGATTTTGAAAGATGCAGGAATTACTCTCAATGGTTTACCGAAAATTTATTGGAAATAAATGATGTATTACACAGTTACAGCACAGCGGTATAGAGACAATATTTTGAATCCATTTGTGGAGCAATTATTTGTCGACGAACTTCGTTTTGGATATTTTCAACAGGACGGTGCACCGCCCATACAGCCGCCGAAACTATTAACTACTTACGCAATTTTTTCGACGACAGATTGATCAGTTATCGATCAGACATTGAATTCCCACCTAGATCACCTTGTTTAACGTTTATGGATTACTTCGTTTTTCCTCATTTAAAGAACACTATTTTTAAAACATCAATTGCAAATTTAGAACAATTACAAGAAAGGATTATCCAAGAATGTGGTAACATTTCTCCAGAGATGCTGGTCAACACTTTATTTGTATTGTATTTGTCTACCTATTTTATTACTCATTAGTTTGCCATATCATGTCAGAAAATGAATTTGACAAAATTTTAATCTAGATTTGGTTAGATATGTCATCCCCATATCATTGTGATCTAAACCAAGCCCCACGTTTTTTAATCTAAGCCCCCTTTGATGCAAATAATTTTTGCTCGCACGGTATACTTAATGTTCTTATTACACATTTATTTCAGTTTAACTCATATTTTTACGCACGCCCTTGATTTCAACAAATACAAAAAATATCGAAGGAACGAGCTCGTTCCGAAATCCGGGCCTTAGTAATAAGTGTTCATTGTTGTGCTGTGTCAAAGTCAAAACTGAAATTAATATAAAATAATGGATTTTCCGTTGAGGGCATTAGGGCGACAGTCTTACAAAGCCGAGGGCCTCTGGCCCGAGGGCTCGTAAGTCGCCCGAGGGTATATATCTATTAGTACCTGTGGTGCATACAAAATTTTATGTCATACCAGTTCGTTTTGAATAATAAATATTTTTTTTAACTTAATTTGATTTACCAATTTTTTATTTTTACCTGCGACATTACCTTGACATTATTAACATGTTTAATGTGTCAAAGTCAAAAATCAAAAAAGATGAACACTTAATGCCCGCGCGGGCCATAATGTGTACTTTATGCCCGCACGGGCATAAAGTAATCCATTATGTAGATGGTATCTAAGGTATAAAAACACAATAATGTACTGGTATGACATAATAGTTATTTATGTATCAAGGGTACTAAGTAGATGATTATGCCCCGAGGGCGACAGTCTTACAAAGCCGAGGGCCTCTGGCCCAAGGGCTCGTAAGTCGCCCGAGGGTATATATCTATTAGTACCCGTGGTGCATACAAAATTTTATGTCATACCAGTTCGTTTTGAATAATAAATATTTTTTTTAACTTAATTTGATTTACCAATTTTTTATTTTTACCTGCGACATTACCTTGACATTATTAAAATGTTTAATGTGTCAAAGTCAAAAATCAAAAAAGATGCACACTTAATGCCCGCGCGGGCCATAATGTGTACTTTATGCCCGCACGGGCATAAGGTAATCCATTATGTAGATGGTATCTAAGGTATAAAAACACAATAATGTACTGGTATGACATAATAGTTATTTATGTATCAAGGGTACTAAGTAGATGATTATGCCCTGAGGGCGACAGTTTTACAAAGCCGAGGGCCTCTGGCCCTAGGGTTCGTAAGTCGCCCGAGGGTATATATCTATTAGTACCCGTGGTGCATACAAAATTTTATGTCATACCAGTTCGTTTTGAATAATAAATATTTTTTTTTAACTTAATTTGATTTACCAATTTTTTATTTTTACCTGCGACATTACCTTGACATTATTAAAATGTTTAATGTGTCAAAGTCAAAAATCAAAAAAGATGCACACTTAATGCCCGTGCGGGCCATAATGTGTACTTTATGCCCGCACGGGCATAAAGTAATCCATTATGTAGATGGTATCTAAGGTATAAAAACACAATAATGTACTGGTATGACATAAAAAAATATTCGAATACCTGAAGGCAAAAAAAAGAGAGACGAAATGGTAAAATTAAAAATACAATTTAAAAAATACTAACTGTTTAAAACCTAACCTAACAAATAATCTAGGAATTCAGAAAATATTATATTTCTTTTTTTTTATAAAACTCTTGGCAACTTTTACTAACGTTAAATTTGATCATTAAAATTGCTTGAAAAATAATAATGGGTTACTTAGTATTTTTTTACTTTATCAAACGGGGGACATATTTAAAAGAGGGACACTTATAAATGGGGGTATGTCGCCCTCAACGGGGGCCGTTTACCTAAACATCAACATCTGATAATATCTCAAAAAACTTTTTGAATTAAAATTGTTTTGTTGTTTTTACTTTGTCGAAATACTGAGTTACACTTTTCTAATATTATAAACCTACCAACAGAGGTCGTCACACAAATACTTATGATGCCTATTTTCAAACCTCAGCAACATATTTCTAAATGTAATTTTCTTTCTATTTTATAGGGATTGTATTGATTGTATCTTGTATTTTAAGTGATTTTTAGTATTTTAAGCAATTTTGAACCTTAATTGAGCTTTTCTCCTTTATAACTTTTACAAAATTCTTATAAACTCCTGGCATACTTGAGGATTCTTCATTTTGACCGCCAAAACGCTTGTCATTTGTTCCCCGCTTTTACAATGTCAAGTTTAGATTCATTTCCCATCCTACACGTGTTGGCTACAGTAGCACCTCTATAACGGGAACACAATAATTTTTTTTTTTTATAAAAAATTTCTTAAAATTTTTTTTCCACACAATGTGTCTGCTTTGACTCTGGCGGGGTAACTGGGCCGTAAAAAGCCTGGTACCCCAACTGTTTTTACTTTTATAATATAAGGTAAGCTAATCTACTACACTTCTTAAATTTCATTTACTACATTCCCCTTTCTATTTTTTTACAGATGCTTTGACCAAAAAACAATTTTTTCTTTTTCTCTTCTTTTCTTTACATCTCACCCCAACATTTTCAAATGTTTCTGACTGGGCTCAATAAAACTCAGGATGTTTCAGTAATTTATTAATACTTTTAACAGATATGTTTTTCAAAACTCCCTAACTTTTACTACCCTATCTTTTTCTGCACGACAGTGTGCTTCTACACTTAACCCTCGACTCTTCAGTATGCTGGAGTCTTGATTTTTGACCTGATTTTTCAATTTTACATCTCTTGTACACCATTAAAAGCTCCATTACGGCTCAATCTCACCATTATTTTCTCTTGCTAAAACATCAGCATTTTAATTTTTCAATTTGTTTCCTGATGATGAGTGTTTCTACACTCGAAACATGTCGATGTGACACTAGGTTCGCCTAGTTTCGATTAATAAAGATTGTGGAGAAAGACTTCGTGCTTTTCTTTTTCTGTATCATTTAACTCCACTTTGAGTATGGACGGACTACTTCTTCAAAATTAAAATTGTTTTGATAGGATATATGATGATGTATCATCCAGTATATATTATCCAGTGTACAACATCGTTTCTTAGCAAAGCGGTCTGCGTTTACCAATCTTGCAGTATACAGGGTGTTACTTAATGATGTGGCGTAATTTCAAGGGAGTATTCCTGAACCAAATTCAAATAGAAAAGTTCATATAAACATGTGTCCTGAAGAGTCTGGTTTTCAAGATACAGGGTGTAAAAGTTTAAAAAAAAAATTGGTTTTTTATTAATATCTAAATGATTATTTTACCGATTTTGTTGAAATCTGGCAGGGTTATTCATTGTAATATGACGCTAAGTTGGCGTTAACTAAAAGAAAATTATAAGTTCCAGTGGCGTCTCGGGGGGCAGTGTCACGAATAATATTGACAAAAAAAATGTACGCTACTGAGTTTTTTGAAAAACTTTAAAAAATTTCAGATTGCATCTACAAATACAACTTTTTTGTCTCATAATATCCTTTCGTATATTACTTCCTTTTCGAGGAAAAAAATAAAAACGACTTCATTGCATGTCGGAAAATTGTTAAAATAAAATCAAGTTAACTGTGATCGTTGCTAGGAAATGTTGTTTTGTTATTATGAACATAATGGTTTTGACTTTCGGTAACAGTTTGTTATTATTTTTCCTCTGGTCAAAAAATGGCAAATAATTATTCTAATTTGGAGATGACACAAATGCATTTCCTTTATGGTCTTGCCAATGGTAATTCGGCGGAGGCCCGGCGGCTCTATCAAGAAAGGTATCCTGACCGTTTCCTTCCATGTAGACAAATATTCATAAACATTCATCGTCGTCTGACTGAATCTTTCAGTTTTAAACGTAATACCTCAGAGGGAAGACCTCGTACAATTCAAACTCTCGCATATAAAAGCATTAGTTTATCTTACACCAAGCGAGACAGAAGAACAACTAAGGAATAGAGTTATTGACGGGTGTGAAACCATTCGTAACACTAATGGAATTTTCGAAAGAGTTCGTCGCTCGATGAGAAGGAGAGCAGAAGCCTGCATAGAAGCTTGCTAGTCATTTCCAACATTTTTTGTAAATAGTCATTACTTTTCGTTAGATTTTAAAAAATGGCTTAGAAATAAATATACTGAACGATCAAAGGTAACTTGATTTTTTTTTAACAATGAAGTCATTTTTATTTTTTTCCTCGAAAAGGAAGTAATATACGAAAAGGTATTAGAAGACAAAAAAGTGGTGTTTGTAGATGCTCAATCTGAAAAAAATTTTAATTTTTCAAAAAACTCAGTAGCGTACATTTTTTTTGTCAATATTATTCGTGACACTGCCCCCCGAGACGCCACTGGAACTTATAATTTTCTTTTAGTTAGTGCCAACTTAGCGTCTTATTACAATGAATAACCTTGCCAGATTTCAACAAAATCGGTAAAAGGATCATTTAGATATTAATAAAAACCCAATTTTTTTTTAAAACTGACAGCCTGTATCTTGAAAACCAGACTCTTCAGGACACATGTTTATATGAACTTTTCTATTTGAATTTGGTTCAGGAATACTCACTTGAAATTACGCCACATCATTAAGTAACACCCTGTATACACGGATCATCTTAACATAGTATAAAACAAAGTGTGTATATGTGCTTAAATCTTTAAAACTAGGCAACGGATTTTGAAGCGGTTTTGTTTAATAGATAGAGTGATTCAAGAGAAAGGTTTTTATGTATGATACATGCATAATATTATAGAGAAACACTGATAAATTAGAGTAGGGAGAACGAACGACCCAACCTAACCGGTCCCCGGCCCGTTCAACTATCGATCCGAAGCCGGAATAGACGAAGACAGACTATGTTTTATGCATGGATGTGAATTGTGGACGGGCCGGCAAACGGTTGAGTTTGAGGTTTGTTCGCCTTATTATCTCACGTCGTATAATGCCGGGCTGCAACGCAGGCCGGGTACACGCTAGTTAAAAAATAAACGACACGTTGTTGTGTCTACCTATATGGAGAAAGCTTTTGATGAAGGTAGACACTGTGTGTTACAGTGGCGTAGCCAGCCTTGAGGGACGAATATATATGGGGGCGCTTTATGATTTTTTAGAACCACTATTATTATTATTAAAAATATGGTGTTTTTTTATTATAAAATGTATAAAAAAAAACAAATAGAAATAATAAAAATCGAGTTAAGACATTCATGCAAGTTTCTGCTTTGAGTTGCCGCTAATTGCAAATTTTTTTCACGATCTTCTTTCCTGAATTGGGCACCCGACTTCTTTTTCTTTTTATCCATTTCAAAATAATTTAAAAAATCACAAACTCTAAACCCCCTCTTGCATAAACAGAAGTAGACTAAATAGAATAATCTCAAATAATAACGTCCGAGTGAAATTCAAATAAGTAAAACAGTAAAAACACTTCTAATACGTGCCGACATGCAAATAATATGCGCTATTGCAGATATAAACAAAAAATACTCTTTTCGGCAACACTATAATGAACATTTGCCGCCGCGACTCAAACGCCGCCGCAGTGTGCCCGCATTGCCTTTGAAGAAATCATTCGAAGGTAATCATTTATTTTAACTCATTAAATAAAAATAGTTCTTTTACTTTTAATTGAAAATTATATTTGAGGCATTTCAAAAAAATATGGTGTTTGTTATAATAGAATACCAAATTATTTTCAATTTCAATAAATGTTACAGGGTGTAATTATTAAAGTATATTTTTATTTTTCATACGGGCACCAAGCGGCAAGGGGCGCCATGGAACGGGGCGGGGGGGCAGGCGCCCCCACCTGGCTACGCCACTGGTGTATTAGTAAAAGCTCTGGAAGATATGAATGTCACTAAGAACTTAATTATGCTGATACCGTCTTACTTGTCGAGACGAGGGCAGTATGTGGAACTGATAGGTTGTAAAAAGTACCTCTGGAGTGCCACAAGGCTTAAACTTTGGGTCCTTTGTTGTTTTTGATAGCCATGAATGGCATTGTTGGTGTGTTAAAATTCTCTAAGGGTTTATTGTTTGCTAATTACTTTAAGTTGTTTATGGAAATTGCTACTTCTAATGATTGTGACAACAGTTACAGAATGATCTGCGTAGCGTGTCTGATTGGTGTAATGTAAACGGTTTTACCCTTTTTGTGAATAAATGTTCTTGTATGTCTTTCTCTCTAAATCACAATATTAATAGTAATTATACCATATAGGTGATAAAAATTTGAAAATAGTGGATGATCACCGAGATTTGTCAAAAAAATGTCATTTACTGAATATGTAACAACTAAAATACAGGGGGCACAAAGAATAATATGGGTTTTATAATTATTACAAATACTAAGAAATTTGATATTGATGTTTGTTTTCGATTGTTTGATACATTGGTGTTTTCAAAAATAGAATATGGTATGGTATGGGAAAATTTTATCGAGGGTGTACAGAGAAAGTTCTTAAAATATATGTATTTAAAGAAGTATGGTTCTTATCCAAATAGAGGCTGTGATCAGTGATATTTGTTGGATATTTTTGGCAGACTGTTCTTGGAAAAACGACTAATTAAAATACGTCTAATTCCACTATTCAAGTTATTAAAAGGAATGCTTGATAATCCTGTGTTGTTAAGTCAGCTTCCTTTTTCAATAAATGGAGTCAACAGTATCAAATAAAGTGTTCTATTTGGATTTTCCCAGGCTCGCCAATTATGAAATGTGTAACTTGTTTAATGAGTATGCGTCTAACATTGACATAGATACTACCAGTTTAAACAAATTAAAGAAATTATTGGACTTCAGGTTAACTGTGAAATAGTATATTATTTTGATTGTATATTATCTAGTTATAGTATAACTGTAGATACTCTAATTGTATCTGTTAATGGCTGTTGCTGTTGATACTTGAATGAATAAATAAAATACATTTTTCTCGCGTTACAATACTTTTTCTGCGAGGATGATAAAAAATTTTTTTTTTTGGTTCAACATGTTTCTTTAGGTGTATTATTTTAGTTATTACACCGATTCGAAAAATCGAAGCCTATATTCGATACATAGCAGGGTGAACAACTAAAAATGTATAGGCTATACCTAGTGTTAGTAGGAAAGTGCGGGGCAAAGGTAGGTAATTGCCTGTTTTTATAAGTAGTATACCCACATATTTTTAACAGTTTTTAATGCAGATTTTTACTGCTGAAAGTGCTGAATATGATAAATTCGGGAGGTTTGTTGAAAGTTCAAACGCGTACGTTGTAAAGCAAAAACTGGTTCTGTCAACAATAAACAAAAAAATACCATTTAAAGTTTAAAATTGCTGATAAGATAAGCCATTGGGAACAATAATATTTTATGTATTTTTTTATTATCTATTAACAAACTATAAATAAAAAATAAGCGCAGTTTCGCGGATTGGACAAATTATTTCTTAATCTTGGGAAAAATAAAATTGTACCATTTTTGGTCCAATGCTATGTGCTATAGTTAAATCAATAGAATTCCCGTTGCACGTCATCAATCAGCTGATAATTGAAAATCGGTCAGGAAACATAAAAAAATTAAATTTGGGCAAAAAATATATAAATTTCATGCGATATTGAATCTAAAAGAAACTTAATGTATTCTTCTTTGATACTAAGTCGCTTAAAGGAGATGTTTTTTTAAATTTAACCTTTTAAAAATTAATATCATTTGAATTTTTTGGGCTGACAGTTGGCAATAGAAGTGTCAACGCATCGGTGATGCCAGTTTATTTCTTGGCGAATTTTGATTGACGTTTATTGTTTTCATTTCGTGTTTTCGTGAGTTTATTTAAGTCGTTTTTAACTAAAACTGCAAATCCTTTTATAAATAGGATTAAAAACTGATCTTTTAAGAACAACAAAGCGATTCATACACATTTCTGTTGTTTACGTTGTTTACCTTTATTGAAAAATGCCGAAGCATTTCCTTACTGGGGCATTTTGATTACAAACTGGCAATACTGCTGATACTCGAAGGTATGACGTGCAACGGAAATTCTTTTGATTTAACTTTATGTAAAATTTAATCTTTAAAGATGTAACCCTCATTTTTTTAAACGGCAACATGGTGGCTCGTCGGGTTAAGATAAAAAAGAGGATTTTATTACCATTATTTTGATAACATATTCACTATTAGGTTTTAGAAAAGCTTCCATTAAAAAGACTTTAAAAAGTTAACTTTGGAACTAAAGTAAAGAAAGTTTATGTCACTTCCGGTCAGTGGTGCAACCAGGGGGGGGGGGGGGAGCTGCCGGGCTGCAGCCCCCCCCCACCGAGCTTAGAAACTTAGCCAATTCGTTTAATTGCAAACCAATTTTTCATGTCACGCCTTTTACTAATATTTTATATTCAGCCACATAATTTACATCAATAGTGAAATTATACTACGTCTGACAACAATGTATCCCGAACGTCATATTGGCACGTGACACTCACGGCTCGAGCTGTCCGTTTGTCAGAAATACCGTGGAGTGACACCCTAAAATACCTTGGCGTCACCCTTGACAAAAAGCTCACATGGGCCCCCCATTTTGACAAAAAAATCATCCTCGGAAAGCATGCTTTCGGTCACCTATATCCACTCCTGTCTAGAAAAAGCAAACTGTCACTTAAAAATAAGACGCAAGTAGTGCGCCCCGCCGTGCTATACGGAAGTATAGCATGGGGACAAGCTCCTAAAACACGCAGGCATCGTCTTCAAGTTTTTCAAAATAAAATTCTTAGGGCAATCACCAACGCACCCCACTACATTAGGGGAGCGGCGATTTACCGCGACCTTAAAGTAGAAACCATCAAAGAATTTTTAAACAAAAGACATACTGAGTTCTTTAGGAAAAAACAGTTTCCATACACTTATACATCTCCATACTCCATACATTCCCCATAAATCCCGCCCCAAACTTGCACAAAATACGTCATAGGAGCATAAATGCACCTATTACGTAAAAACAACAAAAACAACACAAAATAACATCAAAAAAACTTCAAGCCTAGCTTGAATGTCTGACAAGTTGATTGATTTTTGAATCAATCAACAAAAATTAACCAAGCCTAAAAAACTTGGTTGATTTTCAAAAACCAAAAATTTTGGAAAAATTGAAAATTATATTTTTTCTTAGAAAATTTTTTTTTTAATCTCCAAAATACAAACAATTACTAAACACTAACGTCCATCCAAGGACACATTTGTCTTTATCCATTTCAGACCCAACAAGTGTGTAAAAGTGTCGAAAGACACTAGCACAATAAAACCAAGAAAGAAACAGCAGCAGAGCTGTCCGTTAATTTAAAAGCGATGTTTCTACCCGCTAGGTACCCTTTTGTACACCGAATTATTGTGAATTTTATTTATTGAGGTTTGTTGCTTTTGTATTTACCTAATTATTGTTGGTTGATATTACCGTTGAAGAAATTCTGGACGAAATGGCAAAAACAAAACGAAGAATTTTACTTTAATATTAGTATTATTAGTGATTACCTACAACTTATTGTATAAGGTTTTTGTTTTAGTATAAGTATGATTAATATATGCGTTACTTATTTTAAATACATTTTAACTAAATAAAATGAAATCTCTAATTTTTTTTTCATAAATATTTCGTTAGGGCCAGCGGCGTATTATTGCAGAAGTTTTAGGGGGCTGTCGCTCTCGTCTATCATACGTACACCCGGTATATGGGCTGAAACAGATGGAGCGGTTTTTGTCGAGTCGGCACCATAGACAATTTACTTGTCTATGGTCGGCACCTATGAAACAGACGGTGCGTCTCCGATTCGGCAGCCGCCGTGATAGGTTTAATAAAAAGCACCCGGTAGTAACAAACAAATACATGGCAACAACAAATCAAAAATCAACGTAAAAGTTTTTATCAATCATTAGAGAATAAATTATGAAAGCAGGACAATTAAAAAAAAAATTGCTTAGCTCTTTATATCAGTCGTACAAAAAATTGTATAAGCATCAGGAATGGTAAGGATTTACTGATCTCAGACAATATTGGAACTTAAACATTCTTATTGATCAGTAAATGGTTACTGTTCTTAATATACATACTATACTTTGAACAGAAAAAAGGGTTTAGTCGTTTTTATGTAAGTTATCGTTTCATGTGAATTGTATAAAAGTAGATTGCAATCACAAATTCCATAATTTGTAGATTTTATTTTAGTAACTTAACATTAAATGCAATGTTGGATTAGTCAGTTTCAAAAATATGGCCTGTCATAATAGAAACATGAAAATTTTATCTGTATTTTATTTGTGGAGGAATCAAAAGTAGTTCATATTATTCCCGAGTACTTAACTGAAATTTTGAAATACACTTTCACTTACTCTTACCTACTTAAACTATCTTTTAAACGGTATGTATATTTATTCTAAAACTACAAAGTTTTTCCTTATTTACCTATATTTTAATTGTGATCCTTAAAAAAAAATAACAATTTAATCCTACAAGTCGATTTAGGAGTTTTAAAATTAAAATCCTTTAGGGAAGGCTGTTGTATTTTAAACAAGCCTATCTACTAAATAAAGCTCCATAATCATATTTTCTCTTATGGCACTTTTCTATAGCCATATACAGTGACAGTGTGGTTGTTTAAGTGTAAATGTAAATTTTATTCTTGATAAAAGTTGGTGCACTTGGAATGGTTGCAAGTTAAACGGCGTACAGGGTAGGCCAAAAAATATAAAACTTGTACAATAAAAAATTTTAATAAACATTTAAAATAAAATTTTTGCACTTTAAATGATAGTGTTTTAATTAGCATATTATCATTACTACTGTTTTATCTTGTTAAAAATAATTTTTAGGATATTTTAAAGGTGTGTTTAATATTGTTGCAACTTGCAACAAACATGAAGTTTGTGATTCCTTAATAAATTAAAAATTCAAGTAAATTTTACAAATATGCTTAAATTTGAACAAAGATATGTGAAGTTGATTTGATTTTGATTAATTTATAAAGGTATTTATGGTAAATATAAAAAAAAAATTTTTTTTGGAAATTATTAATGTTTTTTAAAAAAATAATTTTTTTATTTTAGGAAGTCACGTTTTTGAAGCTCTGCATAACTTTTAATTCTAAACAACTTTTTTTAATAACATTTTGCTGAATTTTCTGAAATAGGGGTACCTACTTTATTCTTGTACAAATTTTATATTTTTTGGCCTACCTTGTACGCCGTTTGACTTGCAACCATTCCAAGTGCACCTAATATGATTATCGAACATGCACCAACTTTTATCAAGAATAAAATTTTCTGAGAAATCGGCAATAAAAAAAATTCCCATATGTTGCACACTTAAACAACCACACTGTATAAATAGTTATTTATGTATTAAGGGCATTATGATGATGTTTATGCCTCCAAGGGCAACAATCTCACAAAACCGAGGGCCTAGACATTTAGTAATGCCCGTGGTACATACAATATTTTATGTCCTACTTTAGATAATTCCAAGTTAAATTAAAAGAAAAGTCAAAATCACGAAAGGTTTTTTACCTATAAAGTTGCTAAATAAACGAAGGTAAGTGTTCATTGTTGTGCTGTATCAAGTCAAAACTGAAATTCATATAAAATAATGGGCCTATTAGGGATAAATATACCATTTAAAGTTTCTGGTAACTATGGTATTATAAAACAATAATATTTGAGGACAAAATATTTTTTTGTTGCTAATGAATCCCTAGCCTAAATACTATATTATGCTCAATTTTTTTTAATACATTTGGTCCCTCAATATTCTACTACTGGCCAGGAGACCTAGGTAGCAATTTTCCCAATAAACTTATTTTTAATTTAGTGGCACATATTTATTTTATTTGGCAGTTTTTCATTCAATTTCATCAATTTAAATTAAGGGTATTTAAGTTCATTTAAGAAACATACCTAATATATAATAATCACAAAAATCAATAGCCAAAGCCAGACAAGTCTTAACTTGTTGACAAATAATGCCATGTTGTGCAATATTAACAAAAAGGATGCAATATTGTGCATGCAAAGTAATTTCCCAAGAACATAATTATCAACTATGGTATGTAATAAGAAATCTCATTCAAAAAGCCTTATTTACCTATTACCAAAATACATACACTTAATACACTATAATGAAATCATACTACTTACTTTTCCCAATAAGTTTATTAAAAACAAAGCTTAAATTACATCAGGTTAATAAAAATATATTTAATGCTGTTTACGTCTGAAACTGCATCCCTCTGTTAACCTAGCTTTGCCTCCTGTTGACGTACACAAAATAGTGGAGCACCCCTTGCAGGGCACGGCACTCTGGGCATGTGAGAAAATTGTTGATATTGCGTAGCATCCAGGGCACTTAACATCCATAAAGTAGCTGTTTGGATGTTGTACCAATCTCTTTTTTTTGTGGGCCCTCCTTTGATTCTCCGGGCTAGGGTGCAATAAGTCGACTGCTAAAGGCATCTGAAACAAAGCGAAACAAAGATTAGTACACCCAAATTACAAGTCTATGTATTAAGGAATATTTGCCAAGTATTTCCAAACACTGAACTCACTTTTATATTATTTCTTTCTCTTTGAAAGAGCAAAAACTAGTTGAAACGCACGTGGTAATACGGCTATCAACCATGTAAAGAAAGTTGACAGGTCGCGAGCGGTCCAGTAACTAAAATATCAGTGTCGCCAACGTTTTTATACACAAAATACCTAAATGTGGAAGTGTCTACCAGTACATAATGTTCTTCGACATGACCAATAGATGTCTCTTAGGTCAAATGCGGTACTTTTAACCTACGACCGTACGTCGTTTACTAGCTTAACGCCGCAAAAACTTTAAAAGAAGCCTATTAATTAAACTGTAACTTGAAGTTAGCATATTTTAGCTGTCACTTTGATATTTATCGAGGTTCGAGTGCTTGTCGAGCTCCTTTTCTCGAAGAAAAATAAGCAAAAATGATTTTGGGAAGCACAGTTTACAACTCCCTCTTCAAAAGAACCTCCACTTTCGCTTTAGCGTGTGTTGGGGCTGCATTTTTCTTTGAAAGAACCTTCGATTTGGCCTGTGACACCATGTTTGACAAAATTAATGAAGGGGTATGTATGTATGTTACATAATTTTAGTTCTTTGAATATTGGCTTACTGAAGAAAATTCTTGAAGCGCTAACAGTTTCTTATTTAAACAAAACCTATTAAACACAATTAACATTATTCATTAATTAAATTGAAGTGTTGGCTAAAAAAATAGATGGACAACTTATTTTGTTCATTTTTAATCCAAAACGTTTAGGTAAATCTCAACTGTTACTTCAATTAATATAAAAGCTTTTATGGAAATGTCAGAAGGCCAATGTTATCCCCTGTAGCGACATACCCTCTAAATATGGTCCCCCAGGGGCTCTCCCTTGCTGTCTGTGCCGGTTTAGACAAAGCAACCCTGGTGCTTTGTCACTAAGGGTACTGTGGTTTCATCTTAGAACTGAGCCATTTTTTGACAATCACCACTTTGCCCATTTTTAATCATGGTATTTTTTTTCAGAAACTATGGAAGCACATCAAGGGCAATTATGAGCAGTAGTAAAATGTTCAAAATTGTAGTGTAATTTTTGTTAATATTAATTATTTATAAATAAATTTATGGAAGAAACATATTCTTAGAATTTGTTTAACTTTTCCAAATACCAGCCTATGAATATTTATATTCTATCAATATGGTGTTGTAAATCATATATTAACTATAAATGTTCTAAGTAAATCCTATGTTGTAGTATCCATACATTTATATAATATACTCAGTTAAGTGGACATCTATTTAATATTATTTTACCATGTGGGAGATTATCAAACATTTATTACAGAGCTAAAATTTGGCACAAAGTTTAGTTGGGAGGAAAGAATTCCAGATTGTTTTTTGTGTGTGTGATTAGGTTTTATGGCTCTGGTTAAACCAAATGGCCGGCAATTGGTTTTTTTAATTATGGTATGTCATATTTTTGTTTGATTTTTTTTATCAATATTTCGTCGTTTTCTCCAAAAATCGGCCAAATACCCGTGTTTGGGTAACAGTTTGAAAAAAAAATTCGTTGATAAATTATTAATAAAAGCATAAAACGAAATTTTGTCAAATTTGCGCATATTTCTTTTCCTCTTTTTATTAATTGATAAATCCAACCTTTTTTAACATAAAGCTATAGATAATTGAAATATTGATCAACAAACGAAATGGAGAGGACGCCACCACACAAAATCTCTTCTTTTCTTTCGGATTAGGAGTTGTGTGTGTGTGTGTATTTGTTTTATGGCTCTGGTGAAACCAACTGGCCAGCATCTCTCTTTATGTAAGGCCTGTGGAAACTTTTATCCAATATAAAATTTACTGATTTCTATTATATAGACTACTGTTGATACCACATTTTAAGCGTATACTAATTAACTACTAAAATAATGCTGATTTTGTTTATCTAAAAAAAAATTTTTTTTTTTCTTTTATTTTTTTCTTTATTATTTTTTTTTTTATTTATATATTTTTTATATATAGGTATATATATATATTTTTTAAACGTGTTCTTTTTTTTCTTTTTTTTCTTTTTTTTTTCTCTTTTCCTTTTTTTTTTTTTTTTTTTTTTTTTAATTTTTTTTTTTTTCATAAATTTATATTTTGTTTTACAATGAAGTTATACAGAATTCTATAAACAGTTATATTGTTAGGAGTTATTTTCAAAAAAAAACCGAAGTACTTTTCTAATTTTTTTATTATGTACAAAACCTATTTTATTTTAATTACACTATTATTCTACTATTTCCCATGGTTTTTCTGGTCTCTTCTGATCCCACGGATATGAAGGTTTAAACTGGGCAGGTTCTTGTAATTGCACTCCACTTTCTTCTACTGCTTTTAAAAATAGGGCTATTTTACCATCCTTCTTTGGTGATTCTATGTCACAACGTATTTCTGTAAGGCCTGCCTGGAGACATCTTAAGCCCAGAACCTTAAAACAATAATAAAATATTTTCAATGGATTCATTATTCCTCACATTATTTAAGTTTTAAAAAGAAATAATAATTTTGTTTCAAACTAGCAAGAAAAGTGTTACTGAACAATAATTTCCAGTCAATCAATTAAATTTTGAACTTGGCAATTGATTGCTGCAATCGCAAATTTGTTGAGTGAAGGGAAATTACCGTTTATTTATTATTTGCTTGCAAAAAAAGTCAGTTGCTATTAAATTCAAAAAGAGGCCTCACTCTGGTCAAATCGAAAACGACTTTCATTTGTACGAACATTCAAAATGTATATCCTACTCAATCATAACAATTTCCAAAATTTGAAATTGATAAGTTTCTTCATAAGGTTACCGCAGTCTTGCTAACAATTTTGTTGACACCGGGTACTTATATGTTTTAGTACCAATATCTTGCAATGGTTACAAAAATAATAACATAAAAGATGAGGAATATAGACTGGAAAATTTTAATTAGAAAGAAATTGGTATATATCATGTAGGCAGTGGCGTAGCGTGGTTGAAGGGGTGGAAGCTTGAAAGGTAAGGGAGTATATTTTTTTATGGGGGGGGGGGGGGGGGGTTAAAAAAATAATAGCGCCGTTAGGCGAAAATTTTCTGGGTGCCACGCCCTTAAAATATAAAACATACAAGATCCTCAAGAAAATCACAAAAAAATTGATCCAGTAAAAATAAAGTGCTTCGTTTTCATGGCTCATTATGGGTCCTGGAGGAGGAGGGGGGGTAATTATTACCCCCTTATCTAAAGGGCGTCTCACTGCCTATGTATAATTTCATTTATTTAGTAAATTTTGGCCTGAGAAATAAAGTTTTTGTTTCGTCATGTCTACAATGGTCACATGAAAACAATATAAATATGGCAAGGGGAATTTTGTTAAAACTCTATAAAATATTTTATGCATATTACATAATAATATGAGAATATATATTCTCATTGACGACAATTACACACTTTTAAAAAGATAAAATTTAGCCTCTAGTAGGTACTCTAGTAAATTAGAGATTTCATCCAATTTTTAATTGTTAAAGCAAAATAACTGAAAGACCTACAAATTATTGGTTGTGGCAAAATATTTTTATTATAAATTAGGTAAATCAGTGAAAATAAAATACAATCTCGAAATAGGTAACAGGTTCTTTATCTGTTTCTTTACTCTAAAAGTTATAAACAAATAATAACCCAATTAAAACTCATAAAAATACTTTAAAAACAAAGAGAAAGAAGAGAGCATCACAAAATATCATATTTGCCAATATTCTTCTGATAATGGTCATCTTATAATATAAACAGAAACAAAGAACTAAAAAAAAATAATAAAAGTAATGAATAATGAGGGTTTTGTTATATAATTATTATTTATATTCATAAACATAGTAAATTTCCTCTTGCTGCGATAGGTAAACAATATTATCAATTATCATGTGAAGTGAAATTGAACTGGGAACTAATGGGAGAGTGGGAAGGGGCGCCGTTTGGGAAAGAGCTCAAAGGGCGGGGGGGGGGGGGGGCGGTCGCCCCCCCTGCACGCTACGCCACTGCATGTAGGTAGTATTTTGATCTTACCCTTCCTACATTAATGAATGCAGATGAGTCTTTTGTCCTATAAAGCTGCTTCTTAACACACCATTCTGAGGAACTTGCTTTCAATACTACCCCATTTTCAAAATGGCTTACTGTGGCTGTTACATGTCGTCCTGTTACAGAAATGTTTAACCTATAAAAAGAATGAATACATCCTTATATATACATTTATAAATTTATACATAATTAAATAGTAGGTAATAAATAATGTTTTTGCCTGTTTTGTGTTCATAAACCTGTATATAAACACTGAAATGTCAATATGTTGGATCCAACAAAATACACACTTACAGAACTATTCTATACCCACAATAAGAAGCAAAAAGTTTGGAACACAAAATTTATTATTTATTGCTATGCAAAACAGAATAGTGGTTAATATTGAACCCTATACAAGTTAAAAATCCCAGAACAAAAGTTTTATGAGCACACTGTACAAACTAATCAAAAAAATAACAATCATGTAATATTTGTAAAAAGTCTTATAAATAATTTTCGGTAATTAAGATCTATTATACTCACACCACGCCGATTTTGATGATTTTTTCAGGAAACACGTATTTCGATGCGTAGATTACGAATACGAAAGTTGTCGGAAAAGCATGAAAAATCGTAACTTAAGAAGGAAATATCTTGGAAACTAAGCTTTTCGGGACAACTTTCGGATTCGTAATGTACGCATCGAAATACGTGTTTCCTGAAAAAATCATCAAAATTGGCGTGGTGTGCGTATAATAGATAATTACCTAATTTTCTTCAAGCCAACCATCAAAAATGATTAAATTATTTAAATTTTTAAACATTCAAACTTGGGCTATTTTGCCCATTATTAAAATAGGTTTAATTACTTGTGCCAATAGCTTTTTCCAGGCCTTTCCACATGATATCCGTCTGGTTTATAGGCAATCCTCAAACGTTCAAGATTTCTTGGGTTTCTATTTACTATTACTGGGGCTATGTCTGCATTTTTCGTTACCGCAGTACTGCTTGAGTTTCTTAGTTGTAAGGACGGTGTTATGAGCTTGTTGCAGTTGCGAATTGTCTGCATTTTACCTTAAGTAAGTATCATGAAATTTAATGATAATTTTATTAATTTTACAAGTTTTCGAAAAAATTATATTGTCAGATTTATTGTAGGTTAGGTTAGGACTTTCTTCTCTTCATTACAATGGCCTTAAGTAGATAGTGTATATTTGTTCTACTCCTCTAAAACTGAGTGTAGGCGATTCGTCAGCCCCACTATGTCTAGTGCCGAAGAGAAAGTGCCTAGCTTTGCAGATGTTATTGAAAAAATTAAAAAAATAAACTTTGGACCTTTTCGTGTAGAATAGAACTGGCAAATTTTATAATTTATCTTTTCCAAAATTATAAATCTATAGAACCAAAGTTCGCAGCGACTGTAATAACAGCTTGTGATTAGTTTCTAATAGGTAGCCATGGCTCTTCTAAAAAATAGTGTAAGAATAGGTATGAACATTTTATTTTTGTTTAAAATTTATTTGACTACAGTAAAGTATATTTAATTTAGCATAAAGTAAATTTTCGGTACTACCCAAGTTTTTTTTTGCATAAAAATGGTTGAAGCTTGTAGGCATAAGATTTGTTAAGTTAAGCAACAGATTTTTCTTGTAGCTCTAGACAAGGTAATAAATAACTAGTAATTAAAGGCTTCAGGTTTAAAGGAAAATAAACTATCACTGCATGTAAAATAGACCTGTTTTTGGCCCTCAGCCTCAGCTATCACTGAATTTCTCCATCTTGAGACATACAATTTACTTCATTAATTTGTGTTGGGATGCTTGGTGAGGTGAAACTGTTGTTCCATTGCACAGGAAGGAAAAAATAATAACTACTTGCTATGTTTCACAAATTTAATCAGTTTCCTGACACGTATTTCGGCCCTTACGGGACGTTGTCAAAGGAGTACAAGAAGATACTACACAGATTACGGAAAAAAAAATTCTGTAATCTGTGAAGATACTAAATTCTATGTGACATTACAATGGTATTTATATCATGCACCACCGAGAGGGAACTTTTCCCCCTGGTGCCTGAGGATCCTCACCACCCCACCCTAAACATTCACCTCTCGCTAAAGACTACAAAAAAATACAATTTTCCGGTTAACTTAGCGGAATCTAAGTACAACTTTAGGAGGGCAAATTTCCCATTACTCTATGATAGTATCTTGCACGCTGATTGGTCCGATCTCTTAAACTCCCAAGACGTGGACGAGAGTTGTTCAAGTTTTTACAATACCCTTTATAAAATCTTCGATCTCCATGTTCCTAAATCTGTCATACGCAAAAGAAACTTCCCGGTTTGGTTCACATCAGATATAATAAAACTTATAAAGCGCAAACATAGAATTTTCAAAAAGCTAAAGCGATCACAATCCCAATACCTCAGGGATCAATACAATTTTTTACGTACTGAAGTAAGGAGGATGACCAACGCAGCATACAAAAATTATATTCGCAAAGTCGAAAACTCTATAACAAATGACCCAAACACCTTCTGGTCATATATCCGCTCCAAAAATGCCTCTACATCTATCCCTGAAATAATAACATATAACGAAACGCAGTACTCCGATCCCCAAGATATAGTAAATGCTTTTGCAAATTTCTTTGGCAGTGTATATGATACTCCTCATACTCCAAAAGACAGAGCTCCTCATGATATAAACATCAACCAAAATTCATACGTTGCCCTTGAAGGCCTCTCAGATGAAATTATTCTAAATTCAATAAAAAAGCTAAAAAATAAAAGTACTCAAGGCCCAGACAAGGTGCCATGTTTTTTCGTCAAGGACTGTGCATCTGCTCTATTGATGCCCTTATCTTATATATTTAATTTATCACTTAAATCAAGAACCTTTCCAAACGTTTGGAAGGAGGCAAGAATTACACCCATATTCAAAAAAGGAAATTTAAGCGACATCACAAACTATCGTCCCATTTCTATTCTGTCGGCATTCGCGAAGGTTTTTGAGATGTCGGTATACGAGTGCGTTTTTGGCCAGGTTCGACAACTTGTCTCACCTTACCAACATGGCTTCTTTAATGGGCGCAGCACAGTCAGTAACCTGGCCTGCTTCACCCAGTATGTTGGACAGGCACTGGATAACCGCCTGCAAGTAGATGTGCTGTATACTGACTTCTCGAAGGCCTTCGATAAGGTGGATCACCATATATTTCTAAAAAAAATAGATGCCATGGGCTTCAGCGACAACCTTGTTGCCTTTTTTGGCTCTTACTTGAAAGACCGGAAACAATACGTGGAGCTACGTGGCCACCGCTCACCTAAATTCTGTGCCTCAAGCGGAGCACCTCAAGGCAGCAACCTCGCGCCGCTTATATTCCTACTATTTATAAATGACATAAACAAGACTATTTCGAGTCTAGTGTTAATGTTTGCTGACGACCTTAAAATATTTAGAGTGATTCGTGGTGTTGAAGACTGCCTTGCGCTCCAGCGAGATTTAACAGCTGTCGAACATTGGTGCTTTAGAAATAACCTGCCGCTAAATATTAATAAATGCTGTTATATGACTTTTTCAAATAAAGTAAACAATACAACCTTTAACTATGAACTAGGAGGTTCTGCTATTATACAATTTTCTTCAATAAAGGATCTCGGCGTTACTTACGATCCTAAACTTTCATTTGCCACCCACATTGACCAGATTTGTACTAGTGCTATAAAAGTACTAGGTTTCATAATTAGAAATTGTAGGGAGTTTCATAATCTACAAGTGCTCAAAACGTTATTTTTTACCTATATTAGATCAAAACTAGAATACGGCTCCCTCATTTGGCACCCAATATACGAACGGTATATTGTACAACTCGAAAATGTGCAGAGGAAGTTTGTCAAATTTCTAGCGTTTAAAAGTGATGGAGTTTTCCCTCCTAGGGGTACCGAGCAACGTGTACTGTTACAAAGATTTCAACTACCCTCTTTAATAAACCGCAGAAATTACTTACTAACTATGTTTTTGCTTAAAATACTTAAATCTCAAATTGTTTGTTCGGACTTACTAGCACAAATAAATTTCTACATCCCGCCCCGTCCTACTAGGTCTCCTCCTGTTTTCTTCCTTCCCACCCCCACAACAAATTTTTTAATCAAAACGCCGATTTATAGAGCTATGAATTTATTTAATCACACCTGCTGTAACATTGATGTTCATGAACTCTCAACCAATCAGCTAACGAAAATTCTTAAACGAAAATTCTTATCCAATAATTAGTGATTCAACATTTTTATTTTATTCAATTATTATATAATTTTTCTCTAACGTTTCTCTTTTTTATATCCACATGTATTATTTTTTGTAAACTATTGGTAATACTTATCACATACTAGTCACATTGTCTTATAAATTGATATATCATGTATCTGTTAGACAATAAAGATTATTATTATTATTGTTATTATTATTATTATTATTATTATTATTATTATTATTATTATTATTATGGTAACTATAAACATGTCATAAAATTAAAATTAGGATTAGCAGATTGAATGGTCAACTGTGGGTTTTCCTAATTTTTAAAGGTACCTAAGTACAGATACATATTGAGTCCTAAATAAGTGTGCTATTAAGAATTAGGGACCCACCTGAAGGTATTTCGGTTTGATTTTATTAACAACATTACATTTAGAAGGAAAGAAATAAGAACACAAAGTCTTCCTCCTGTGTTCTTATTTCTTTCCTTCTAAATTTCCACTCCACTTCAAGTATGGACTACTTCTTCAACATTACATTTGTTTTTTATAGTTATTGTTTCTAGTGGATTTAGTTTTCTGCTTTTATTGTGTATGTAGGTATATGCATGGGTTTTATGTTGTTAGAGATTGAGTGATTGTCTTTTATGCAGTGATCAGCTAACTCTGTTTTATTTTATTTTATTTTTTAAATAGATGTTTTGTGTTGTGTCACTGCATTAAAGACTCAATCTCTAACAACATAAAACCCATATACATACACAATAAAAGCAGAAAACTAAATCTACTAGAAACAATAGCTATCAAAAAAGCCATAAAAAACAAATTTAATGTTGTTAATAATCAAGCTGAAATACCTTCAGGTGCCTCCCTTAATTCCTAATAGCACACTAATTTAGGACTAAATATTAATATGTATCTGTAACTTTAAAAGTTAGGAAAACCCACAGTTGACCATTCAATCTTCTAATCCTAATTTTAATTTTATGACATGTTTTTAGTTACCATAATATGATATAAATACCATTGTAATGTCACATAGAATTTAGTATCTTCTTGTACTCCTTTGAAAATGACCCGCAAGGGCCGAAACACGTGTTAGGAAACTGATTAAATTTGTGAAACATAACAAGTAGTTATTATTTTTTCTTCCTGTGCGATTTACTTCAGTTTAAAGATATTAGAAATACATCCTAACTGTGTTGTAATGGATTTTTTCTACAGACGGGTGGAAAAACCAATTTTCCGCACGGATATCAGTGCGGAAAATTGATTTTTCCACACTAGTGCGGAACAATTTTTCGGCACGATTCTGTCAAAAATCCGTGCAGAAAAATGGTTTTTCCACACTAGTGCGGAAAAATTTTTCGGCACGATTATGTCGAAATCAATAATATATCAATTATAACTTTTAGTTATTACTTTTTTCTCAGAATTAGTTACTGTTACATATGTATGTGATTGTTATAGTTAATTAAAAATTATTAAATTTCTTTGAAATATGTGTTACTTATTTCCACACGTCTATAGAAAAACTATTGTACCTGACACGTGCGGAAAATGTTTTCCCTGCACTCGGCTGCTTAACCGAACTCCGCTACGCGTCGTTCGGTGAACGGCAGACTCGTGCGGAAAAATTCATTTTCCGCACTTGTTAGGTAAATAGCTATTTAGGTTCTACTTTTTATTTAGAATTAAATTAGTAATTTAGTAGGTACTAATTATAAATACTTTTATTTATAAATTAATAATCTATAGTAGGGATATCCCTACTTTATATTGTAAAATAACATGCTTTCATATGCAGATGATGCAAAAATATATAGTAAAAGTTTGCCCATTAATGATTGTTGCACACTATAGGGTGACATTTGTAGAATAGTGGAATGGTATATTTAAGGCAGTGACTTACCAAAAAACATACCAATATAATATAAGTGGTAATGCAATATTATACTGCAATAGTTATTGGAGAATAAGAATGTTTATTTAAAAGTTCAATACAGAAGGGCTCAAAAAAAATTATTTCGTTTTAAATGTCTACAAGGTATCGCAGGTGCGCCCTCTAAATTTTACTATAAGAATGAGAGCAGATTTTAATTTTTCATCCCACAAAACCACCCCTAGTGACAAGACACCAATAATTATTTAAAAAATATATTTATTATAAATTTTTGGTCCCAAGGGCGGATCCAGGGGGGGGGTCATGGGGGTCATGACCCCCCCCCCCTGGGCGGTTTACATTTCAACAAACGTAAAAACTATTGTGGAGTCAAAAAGAGTGAGTTCATAACCCAGTGCACATTTTTTCTACAAATTGAAAACACTGTTCTTTTACGGCGTCGTGCAAAAAGGAACTCGTTACTACTCATTTTCATTGTAAAGGGAACTTCATTAATAAGATTATAATTTAGGATTATCTCTAAAAAATGTACTAATAAAATCTCTAGTTTTGTATATTTCAGGAGTTGGTTTTCTAAACCCATGTTCTTTTTTCATTAAAAACTCGGCGACTGCCGGTCTTGGATCAAAATGAGCTGTTCCAACTCCATTCAATGACACTAAGAGGCAATCATTCATTTTATCTTCATTTAATGAAATTCTTCCTGGCGTTTTTAATTTGTTGTAATGAGAAATAATCCTCTCAGTAGTCATTGAATTAGGACTTATTAGCAATAACGAGACTAAAAGCTTTTGTAATATATCCTTAATGCAAACTATAAGTTTTCTTAATTTATTAGCAAGTCTGGTGCCTTCATCGGGAGTATCAATGTCTAAAATTTCTTGAATTAAAGGCCAGCAATCACACACGGATGTCGCATAATTGGACACTTCCTCTGAACCGAAGAGATTCTCAATTAATGGTAGGCCTGCGGATATCATTTCAGCTTCGGCACAAATAACGTTTATCATATTTTTAATTGTTTCATCTTCTTCCTCTAAAAACCTCTAAAAATTTTCGCCTGCGGCGCTATTTTTGCGCCTTCGCCGCTATTTGACCCTCCCACAATTAATTTCTGGATCCGCCCTTGTTTGGTCCACTTTTTTTTCGTATTGGCACCGGGCTCGAAATGGAAAAAAGATTGACATGAATAAGCCTAAATCAAGTACCTAATATGCCGGGTGTTTCTCAAAAGACGTTCACCCCTATAACTTTTCTGTATTTATAGATATTAAAATGAAATTTTGAGATTATGCATAAGAGATGAGTTTGCATTTATTGGCATAATTTTCAATTTGTTAGCACTTCCGGTTTGACCGGAAGTGACCTTGACTTTGGTATTTTAAATGGGACATCTTGTATTTTTTTACTTATTGGGATTCAGCATAACATTCTGAGTAAAATGAGTAAAATGACACCTCACTTGTCATTGTGTTATAACATTTTTATGTTTATTTTTTGTTTTCAATCTAGAGTGCTACAAATTAATTAAATCCCTAAATTAACAATTTATAGGCAACTAGTATGAAAATTGAGATTATGTCATAATAATTGACTTTCTAAGTTTCACAAACGTTTAAAAAATAAAATTTTGTTTTCTTAACTTTTACTCCATTTTTCCAAATGGAACGATGAACGATTTTTTGCTTTTCAAAACCATTCCATTGTTTTTCAAAGCCGCCTTTATATTTCTTTAGAAGGCAGCAATAATGCGCCCTGCGCTTATAAATTTGCGATTTGGATTTAAGGCAAATTTTTCAGTTTCAATTTTAAAATAGCATAAGGGTATATAGCATCAAATTGTTTGTTTCATTTTAATATCTATCAATATAAAAAAGTTATAGGGGTGAACGTCTTTTGAGAAACACCCGGTATACAGGGTGTCCGGAAAAAGGAGGTCAATCCGTTAACCATATTATATTCCTTGAGCAAAAATAATAATATGACTTTTATAATGCCATTTTTTCAATATACAGGGCGTCATTTAAATTAAAAACTGATTTTTTTTAATAATTCAAGTACTAATTAATTTCAAATTTAGTACATTGCTTCAACATAAAGAATTACATCTTCTGAGAAAACAAAACAAAAAATAATTGTCAAATATTTATATTAGGGTGGGGGGTCCAGTACCCGCTGACCTCGCCTATTTCTTAGTACGTGCGCTAGTGACTTTTGAACTATATTTTTTCAGGTAATTGTTTGTTTTTGATTATTTTTGTCTCTTATAAAATTTCGATAAAATTATGCGTTTTGGAGATAATTTAAAAAGTGTGGGTCCTTAACTAATATATACAGTGTGTGTATAAAGTCTGGAAACGGCTTAATAACATCACAATTTACTGGCCGATTTAAACCAAATTTGGTACAGTTGTGTAAGAGGATCTAACGCACCAAATGACGATATTGGCGTTGTTGCCAGCTTTTTCAAACGAATTTTATATTTTTAAATATAACACCCAGTATATTTTTACATTTTTAAATTCCACATAAAATTATAATTATTTTTTATTAAATGCATTATTAGTCTATACTTCATAGTTTCCGAGATATTGACTCTCGAAAAGTGACATTTTTGAACTTTGACAGCTTATAACTTTCTAACAGTACGTCTTAGAGCAAAACGGCTTACATGTCCCTATCTTCAATTTTTATTATCTTCCCAAAAAATTCAACTTCCAGTTAAACCGGAACAACTATATTTCCTGCTTTCGAGTTACATCCGGTTTAACCGGAAGTTGATTTTTTGGGAAGATAATAAAAATTGAAGATAGGGACATGTAAGCCGTTTTGCTCTAAGACGTACTGTTAGAAAGTTATAAGCTGTCAAAGTTCAAAAATGTCACTTTTCGAGAGTCAATATCTCGGAAACTATGAAGTATAGACTAATAATGCATTTAATAAAAAATAATTACAATTTTATGTGGAATTTAAAAATGTAAAAATATACTGGGTGTTATGTTTAAAAATATAAAATTCGTTCGAATTCCAGACAAACTAAA
Source organism: Polydrusus pterygomalis (assembly GCA_963969555.1). Taxonomy (NCBI): domain Eukaryota; kingdom Metazoa; phylum Arthropoda; class Insecta; order Coleoptera; family Curculionidae; genus Polydrusus; species Polydrusus pterygomalis. Next base: position 17,001,512 of record OZ018385.1, on the reverse strand, counting down.
AAGCTGGCAACAACGCCAATATCATCATTCGGTGCGTTAGATCCTCTTACACAACTGTACCAAATTTGGTTTAAATCGGCCAGTAAATTGTGATGTTATTAAGCCGTTTCCAGACTTTATACACACACTGTATATAATATACCAAAGCGGCTTACATTGTTAGTTAAGGACCCACACTTTTCAAATAATCTTCAAAACGCATCATTTTATCGAAATTTTATAAGAGACAAAAAATAATCAAAAACAAACAATAAAAATATAGTTCAAAAGTCACTAGCGCACGTACTAAGAAATAGGCGAGGTCAGCGGGTACTGGACCCCCCGAATATAAATATTTGACAATTATTTTTTGTTTTGTTTTTCTCAAAGGTGTAACTATTTATGTTGAGGCAATGTACCAAATTTTAAATTGATATTTTATTAAATACTCAAATTATAAAAAGAAAACCGTTTTTAATTTCAAACTTTGACATGATGGTCAATAATAAAAAAGTGGCATTATAAAGGTCATAATATTTTCGCTCTAGGAATGTATGGTTAACGATTGACCTCCTTTTTCCGGACATCCTGTATAAATCTTATTTAATTTTAATATTTATTTATATTTAATACGAAAAAATAATTAAGATACGGATCATTTATTGTAATTGTAATTTGGAGAAGGCACCAACTGTTCCTAAAATTATTTGATATCGGTCTTTCAAAAACTTGAATGTGAATAATTTCTTAGAGAATATATACAGCTTACCATGGGATAATATCCTTTATGATAACAATATTGACGAAAAAATTAAACTACTTAATTCTCATATCTTAACTTTGTTTGATATACATGCCCCTATAAAAGAATCGAGAATAACAAAACCTAAGGCTCCGTGGTTGACTCAATACTCAATACTCAATATATTACAAAAAATTTAAAAAAATTTACAGACAGTTTTACATGAAGTAGATTAATTACATAAATTATAAAGCATTCAGGCAGGCACCTAGAAAACTTAATTTCTGTATGTACCAATAAATACAAAATTATATAAAGAGTTCAAGCAATTCTTACGTCTACATCATTTGATCATCATTGGCAGACAATACAACACAACCCATATAAACTAGCCTTACAAAGGCCATACAAAATAGAAGACGAAAAAAAAACAGCAAAATGGAAAAGAAAAGTGTAGAAGAAAGAAAAAGAAAACAGAATGGTTATTTTAAACTTTTCAGAACAATGTTGCAAACTTATCAAAGTTATTTGCTATAAAAGTTATACATTTTTGATAAAAAAGTTTTCTATTAGTTATCACTCTCAGTGCTGGCGGTAGAATATTGTACATTCTGACTCCAAGATGGTCAATAGACCTAAGATTTAAGTCTGTCATGCTGTTAGGGATTTGTAGGTTTCTTTCGACATTAAATCTGGTAGAGTATGCATGATTTACATGTTCTCCCATTGTGGGATTCCGATAGATGTAAGAACAGACAGTCATGACAAACAAGGATCTTGTTGAAAGAATCTTTTCACTATAAAGTAGACATGTTGGAAACATTTTACTTTTTCTAAAGATTATTTTAAGAATATAATTTTGAATTGTTTTTAAAGGCTTTAACGTATTTTCATATACATTGCCCCACACTATTATAGAGTATCTAAGTAATGATTCCACAAGAGCCTGCCAACATTAAAGTATTTATGAAACAAAGAGACGGGTTTTGCAAAAATTTAAAAGAAGTAAATTCAATGATGATTGGATTAACGATAAGTACCTATTCAAGAAATCTTACTTTGGCTTCGATAAGACGAGAAAAGAAAAATTGTGTGAATTCTTTGTGTGCCGAGAAAAATTCAAAAAAAATTTGGTCTGCTTTAAAAACATTTAACATTTGCGTTGATAAAAATAGTTCAATACCTAAGGTGTTATCTGATCCTAATGATATCAATATTTTTTTTGCGGCTTTTCTTCAAAATGTCTCTAATTGTAATGATAAAGTTAATTTTTATAAAGACAATGTTTATAGTGATACATTACAATTTTCATTTAGGCCAGCTAAAGTATCTGACGTCAATAAAATTTTAAATGGTATTTCAACAAATGCGACAGGGGTAGATGAAATTTCGCCTTTGATGCTCAAGTATTGTAGTCCATATATCGATAAATATATTACACACATAATAAATTGCTGTATAGAGGTTGGTTACTTCCCCGATTCCCAGTGCCGTCTTTCATATGATTGGGGCCCTGGGCCCAAGGCGGAAATGGGGCCCTGGGAAAAACAAATTTGGTGCCACGCCCTATTTAGGGTGTTTGGAAGGCGCTCTTTTGCGCCCGCCTAAAATGAATAGTTAGGAATTCGACCAGCAATATAATTATTTTTAAATATTAGGTTTCACGAGAAAAATCTTCAATTTGTAAGGTCAGGGTTAAAAAATTTAGTCGAATTTTGACATAATATTTTAAAATCGAATAGTTACCTGGACACCCGATGCTAACTGTGTTTGTTCGATTTCATATCCTAACTAGGATGGATATGAAATTATATACGTTCAGTTAACTGGAATTGCCTACTTATCCATTCTGTAGATTGTGCAGGAAATACCTAATAATAATATGCAGATGGAAGTAGAGAAAAAACTATTTATTCTAACTAAAATATAAAGATGAAATCTCATTCTAAAACATTAATATTAATAACAATAACTGTAAATAATCCGCGCTATGTAAATTATTGTTTTCTTGATCGTAGGTGTGCAAAATCGTCTATTATGTCATCAAAATTTATTCCTAGTAAGATCTCATTTTCTATGCACATTAAGGATAGACTATTCTATTTAGTCTCTCTTGCAGCATGGTATTCCTCAGGTTGTTTTTGATTCTAGCCAATTTAGAAAATGAACGTTCTCCACTGCAGTTAGTTAGTTTAAGATAGGTATTAACCGTTTTGTTTTCCGTGTAATTAATTAGACATACGTTTTTCTAATTGGTTATAAATGTTATCATCATTATCATTACTAGTTTTATTGATGGTTTTTGGTGCTGGGGCCCGGGCCCGGCGGGCCCGTACGGAAAAACGGCACTGCCGATTCCCCTATTTCGATTCGAGAGCGTCTGGTTTTTGCGCTATGAATCATGAATTCATGATAGACGGGTTAGAGACAGAAGTAAATTAACCATGCCTCATCATCAGAGCGCCATGTTTCAACGATCATTTTCTTATAATGCAGTGAAATATTATAATTCGATTTCCACTGAGATGTTGCCACTAAATGTAAATTTGTTTAAAATGAAATATAGAAAATATCTTTTAAATGTGCAGAATACTTAACATTTTAATGTAAATTATACTTACGTATTTTATTTATTTAATTATTTGCTTTAAGTTGTTTACATTTCTTATTAATAATTATATAATTGCCTATTTCATTGCCTTTGTTAAATTTCATTGAAATTAAACATATTCATTTAATGATGGCGATCAAATTTTACTTATTTGTCTTTGACTGGTTCAGTAGAGTAGCTACTACAGCTAGACTCCGCCAGGATTTGACATTAATTTTATGATTTATTAATTGTAAATTTTATATTATATTGAAATAAAAGACGTATATTAATAATACTAGCGTGTACCCGGCATTCGTTGCAACCCGCTGGTATAAATACAAACCCGAACAAACCCGATATGTTATTACCCGGCATGCCACTTTCTGAGATTGCACCCGTGCGAGGCCGGGGCGGGTCGCTAGTTATACATTAAAACCCTGGAATCACTCTATCTATTAAAAAAAAAAGCTTCAAAATCCGTTGCGTAGTTTTAAAGATTTAAGCACATATGAATAGGGACATACGGGCGACAGCGACTTTGTTTTATACTATGTTAAGATTAACAAGTTAAGGCTTTCTGGGGGGGAGGGTCTAAACCCCCCGATGGACACCTCCCCCTCTTTAAATACGCCATTGAGCCTGGCGGAGAAAACTTTCTGTAGGCGCGCGGTAGCCGGAAATAGAAAAAAAATTACGTTACCTTGTCAAACTTAGCGCAAATTGATAGTTTTTGTGTATACAATACTGTACTGTAACTGCACTGGCAGACTATCGGGCCGGCGAAAAATGGCTCAAAACTAGAAGTGCTGACAAAAAATGGTTACTAAATATTGAAAAAAACTACTTCCAAGCCCGCTTATATGATTCACGAGGCACTAAAATATCCTGATCCTTACTGGCAGACATTTTTGCCAAATTTAAAAAAAAAAAAGGAAGTGATGCGAGGTTACATAGACGAAATAATCTTCTTAACGTAGTATAAAACAAAGTCGCTGTCGCGCCTGTCCCCAGCTATATGTGCTTAAGTCTTTAAAACTACGCAACGGATTTTGAAGCGGTTTTTTTAATAGATAGAGTGATTCAAGAGGAAGGTTTTTATGTATAATACATGCATAATATTGTAGAGAAACACTGATACATTTAGAGGTTTGTTCGGGTTTGTATTTATAAATCTTGACGTGATGGTGAACTCGCCTTATTATTATCTCAAAGGCGTATAATAAAGGACCCTACAGATCAACGCGTTTTTGAAGCGGCGCGAATTTGCCGCTGTGGTAATCAAGTGGCAACTCGCGAAACATTCCGTGCGTCCGCAGCGGATTCGCGTTGGTGTGTGGGATCCTTAATGCCTGGCATTGCAACGCAGGCCGGGTACACGCTAGTATATTATAAATTTATACATTTCTTTTTCCTTCAGCATGTTATACAAAGCGGCGAGGTATAGCCTCCCTGGCAGCCCTCTCGGAAACCCACCAGATGCTTCAGAAAACATGCCGGGATTTCGCGGAAGGTGAACTGAAACCGATCGCAGCTAAACTAGACAGAGAACACTTGTACCCTAAAGAACAGATTAAAAAAATGGGGGAACTCGGACTTATCGCCATAGCCATACCGGAAGAGTTTGGTGGTACCGGATTGGATTATTTGTCCTATGCGATTGCTATGGAGGAGATTTCAAGGGGGTAAGTCAATGGGGACCGGGTTTTATTGGCGTTGGGTAAGTAAGGCCCGGGACACACGGACGTTTATTTATTTTACATGCGTATAGGCGCACGTTAGATAGACGCTCGTTGATGTGTGACTCGTATTTCAAATATACAGGGTGTCCGGAAAAAAAGGCAATCCGTTAACCGTATATTCCTGGAGCAAAAATAATATAACTTATTAATTGATTCAACCGATACTAGGTGGAAATCCATAATTATAGTATTATGGGATACAGTAAAACAAAGTTGAACTTGTAAATTTCCACTATAATAACTAGAAAAATGACATGTTTCGCTAACACTGTAGCTTCGTCAGATGACAATGATTTAATAAAGGTGAAAATTAAAAATTGGGGTGCAATAAAAATAAATTATTAAAGATGTAAATAAAACAGTGAAAGGGTTACAATAGCGGGAAAATCCAACAGAGGCTTTAAAAATTAAATTATAGGTACAATATGGGTAATTTATAAAATATTAAGTAGGTATATGGTCAACAGAATAAATTTAACAAAGGTGAATTATTTAAATCTAATTGATCAGTCAGTAACAGGTCCGTACTTTTAAGTTTATCTATTTCCATAGATTCTAACAAATTTAGTTTTAAGCCTTTGTTTTCTGTATGTAAGATTTTAAAGGAAGGATCGAAATTATGTTGATAATCAAGTAAATGGTTAGCATAGTTTGAGTCTATTTTATTTTTTTGAAAACTGTCATAATGTTCCTGTATTCTGTTGTCAAAATGTCTAACCGTTTGGCCAATGTATGTTTTAGGACAATCTTTGCATTTTAATTTATAGACGCCTGATTTTTTGTTTTTATCGCTTTTAGTTTTATTGTTTTTGATAAAATTTACCTAAAGAGTTATTAGTTTTGTAACACACATTTATATCAAGTTTGTTAAGAAAATTGCCAATTACTTTGCTAGGTTGTCCAAATAAATTAAATTATATAGAATTTCTTGTTTTGGATAATGATACTAGAGAAAAAGTCAACTCTATTATTCATAAAAAATTTCTAACACAACGTAAAAAACTCACTTCTCTTATTTCCAAATCGTCTAATCCTCTAAGACAATCTAAACCAAATAATTTTTCTGAACATAAGTTTTTTGACAGATTTATTAACTTATCTACAGTAAATTTCTCTAAAACCGAAACTAAATTAGTAGAAAAAGGTTTTAAATATAACATCCAAGATAATATTTCTCCCAAAACTTTGGAGATATTAGGAGTCGAAACAGAACTAGCACTTAAAGATATTCCTTCTAACATTCCTCTAAAACATAAAGCCTCATCTATAATAAAAAATGAATTTTTAAAACAAACCATTCTAAAACAGGAAAATCAAATAGCCAATAATATTAAAAACAAATCTAATGATGTAATTTTCACCAAAGCGGATAAAGGTAATACCGTAGTAGCAGAATTAATTCTGCTCTGCTGCGTGGGAGATTCGGTAAGAAAATTTCATAAATTGGAGTTTCTTTTAATATGATGAGATGATGAGACCTACGACCTATTCTCAATAAAAATTATAAGTTAGCAACAAAATGTATTTTGATTTTATTCTGAGTGACGTTTGCCATAAAAAATAAAGCACTTCATTTTTGACAGAAAAATTATCACTTATTAATTTTATTAGATTAATAAGCTATAGACTATCGCGATAGTCTCCCGTCGCTATAAGCAACGCAAACAAAAAGGGGCCTTCTAATTGGTTGAAAATAAATTTATGAAATTTTCAACATAATTTCGATCCTTCCTTTAAAATCTTACATACAGAAAGCAAATGGTTAAAACTAAATTTGTTAGAATCTATGGAAATAAATAAATTTAAAAATACGGAGCTGTTACTTAATGATCAATTAGATTTAAATAATTCACCTTTGTTAAATTTATTCTGTTGACCATATACCTACTTAAGATTTTATAAATTACCCATACCTATTGTACCTAATTTAATTTAATTTTTAAACCCTCTTCTCTGTTGGATTTTCCCGCTATTGTAACCCTTCCACTGTTTTATTTACATCTTCAATAATTAAAATTGTATTGTACCCCAATTTGCTTTTTTTACCATTATTAAATCATTGTCATCTGAGGAAGCTACAGTGTTAGCGAAACATGTCATTTTTCTAGTAAATATAGTGGAAATTTACAAGTTCAACTTTGTTTTACTGTATCCCATAATTTTATATTTATATAGATATTATGATCTTTAATGGCTGTGACGTCACGTGGTGAGTAAGTAACCAATTTTCACTTATTATTTTAGATAGGGGTTTATATTTAAAATTTTATTATTTTTTTTATATTAAAAAAATAAAGAAAATCGCTGAAAACTGTCTTACTAGTTTTAGTGTAGACAGAACTCTTAGGCCATGGCAAAGGGTATTAGTGGGGTGGTTGGGGGGATAAGCGACGCCCGAAGTCCGTTAAGCAAAGTCAGTCGGCATCGATCGGTTTATGTAATCATAAACTGTACCGCCCCGGGCGGGGCGTCGCTCAGCCCCTCAAAAGGTCGCTTTGCCGGAAGGCCAGATATCTGCCTCTGTCTATTCTTAAACATCCTAGAGGACCATTATTTTTTAGGTGTGCCAGTGCCGGAGTAATAATGTCTGTAAATAACTCTTTGTACCTTGGACCGATCCTGCAATGGGGCACACAGAAACAAAAAGAAAAATGGATCACACCTTTTACTACTGGAGAAAAGGTATAGGTATATACAGGGTGCTACAAATTCGTGTGCGTACATAGGGATCTCGAAAACCGTAAAAGATACGAAAATTTAATAAGACTGCTTGATATTTGGAGGATTTTGCGAAATACCTTAAATAAGTTTAAAACTATTCTAGTTAGGAACCGTGCGAACAAAAATTATTTGCATCAAAGAGGGCCTTGCACCTAAGGACGTTATGCAGAGCTTAATACCTGTTGGGTGTCAGTAACTACCTGAATTAACAATCAATCGTCAGTCGTAGTCAATTTGATTCATCGCTAATTTTTCCAATTTCTTGAACAATTCACACAATGGGCTTTACGGAACAGCACAAAACATTCATGGTTGAAGCTTATTTTCGAAACGGGGTTAGAGTAAATGGTGAGTGGCAATACGATCCGGGTTTGTGCATGGACGATTTTCACGAACATTTTCCTAACGTTGCTTTTATCGCTGGGGATTTTTATCATTGCCTGAAAAGAACCGTGGCTGTGTTTAGGGAAACAGGTTCTATACGACACAAAAAAGGAGCAGGAAGACCATCTGTAAGAACAGATAAGAACTTGTTGCAAACGTTCGTGAAATAATGCAAAATACAAATTGTATAAGACGCCTGTCCCAAGAAGTGGGAAGATCTTATGGAACATGCAGGATTCTTAAGAAGTAGCTAAATTTATTTCCTTATAAAGGGCAAGTCACCGGCGTAGCTAGGGGGGGGGGGGGGGGCATCGGGGCATTTTTGCCCCCCCCCCAAGAGCCATGAAAAAAAGTAATTATCAACAATATTTCAAAAACTTTTAACATTTCATATGGCAAAAATAAAAAAAAACTACAAATTATCAGTTTATAAGTTTGTTATTTACTTATTTTATTATATTTAAATTTAATACTTGGTTCCAAAATTTGTATTTATTTCATAACAACATATTACAGTTACAGACAATGTTTGTCCAATTTTAATGTTATTATAATATTTAAATAAAGTGTATAATAATTACTATACCAAAATATTCCTATATTATATTGTATATTTTCTCTCACTGTTCTTATGTCGCTAGTTTTTACCATTGTTTGCCAGGGTATAAAAACAGCAACACTACTAATACTGTCAAATTTAGCAAAATTTGGGCATGGTCCAAAAAAATTTCGCCTGCGGCGCTTTTGCCTATGGCGGGCTTTACGCCTCTATGCAACTATATGCCCCCCCCCCCCAAGATAATATCCTAGCTACGCCAGTGGTGCAAGTATTATAATTTTGTAAACAACAAAAATAAATTTATATTTGTCTACTTATTTTATTACTTATTATAGTTTGGCATATCATGTCATAATATGAATTTGACAAAATTTTAACCTAGATTTGGTTAGATATATCGTCCCCATATTATTGTTATCTAAACCAAACCATCTACGTTTTTTAATCCAAGCCCTCTTTGATGCAAATAATTTTTGCTCGCACGGTATTTCATTTTTTCTGTGATTACGACACTTTTTCTGTGAGGAAATTAAAAACGGGTTTATAATCTTTGTAGAGCATATTCCGAATACCTTGTATAACTATTTATTTTATTCGTTTTGTCTGCTTTTTGTGAAGCTAGTTTAATAATAACAATGTATTAATTTCAGGTGGGTTGTTTTGCTTTGTCGGAACCCGGCAATGGGTCTGATGCGGGCGCGGCCGCTACCACAGCTAAGTCAGACGGTGATCATTTTGTTTTGAGCGGTACAAAGTCGTGGATAACTAACGGATACGAGAGCGAAGCTGGAATTATTATCGCTACCACGGATAAGAGCCTAAAACATAAAGGTAAATAATAAAAATAAATAATTTGTGTCAAAATACAACAGAACCATTGAATATCAAACTATAAGAAGGCCATATAAGCAGATTTCCTAAATCTGCTACGTTAAATTTATATATGGCACAATTATGGAGAACTATAGGGTAGGAGGCCGATCGACAATGGCAGCATTTTCAAATTCTGTCCCGGTTTTTTGGTTAGTTCGCTATTGGCCGATAGATGGCTCTCGCGTCCGAAGTGGGCTGATGTTGTCTTCTTCTTCTTCGTTTTTAATGTAGAAAACCTAGATCCTCCATAGTTTTTAGCTTTTACTTAAACCCTTTATTTTTCTGTGCTTTTACTTTTGACAATTGACATTTTATTTTTCGAAATAACAAATCATGTTTGAAGGCAAGACAAGACAAATAACGTTGTATTGTAATTAATTTCCATATTTATAATGAATAATGGTACAATTTATAAAAGTAGAGTTTGCTTTGTGTCGGGGTGGTAAGACAGGATCTTCTTCAGAGATGAAACGCAGCCAAATAAGTCTCTTTCTAGCTCCAAAGGTAAAACATTCTAGCTAGAATGTTCCTGTATTTTAAAAACGAAGCATCGTTGGACCTTTATACAGGCCGAGTTTACTAATAAGTATATCAAAGTAAGTGTAAATTCATATAAAAGTCCTTATTTGTTCCTTAAAGAACTAATTTAAATAAAAATAGTTATCGCGTCCATAAGAAACCATTTATTTGATAGCCCACTTCGAACACGAGCGCCATCTTATGGCAACTCGTAAAGCTGAATTACCGATGCTAATTTGGGACCGAATCCAATGCATTGCGATCGGCCTCCTACCTCAAGTCCTCCATAGGCACAATGAGTCACCAACAATTAAGCGTGTTGATGCAGCCACTAACGACAAGCCTTTTCACTGCTAAATTAAAACATTGTTGCCGCCTGTCTGTTTGCACAAATATAACTTTTAATTTTAAGTCGTTGAGTTTTTTACATTTATTTTTATAGCTTGTCGTAAAACGTGATTTCACATAAGTACCTACACATATCCTAGATTTAAGTAGCTTACATTTATTTTCCTACCTATAGTATAGTCTAGACCTAAAAATGTCCCTATTTTTAATTGCTTTGTAGCATATAATATTTTCAACCTTTTGACGTTCCAACGTTAATTACATGAAAACATATTGACTGCCATGTTTTCTATTTCTAACAGAATTAAATGATGATTCTCACTATTCAATACATACTTAGGCTACAACGTATATGATGGGTAAAATATTAATGGTGTGCGGTTTGTATAACTTGGTTTTTATTTGCAATTATTACTACTTTTCAAAATGGTTAAAATAAGTAGGTTTTACTTTCTTACTTAAGAAACATCCAGTTTGTTTGTATTAGTGTATTAAGTATTTTGCTATTTTTCGACGAAATAAAACATATTTTAGTTATACTTGCTGTCGCTTTTTATCTACTTTTATTTGTTTTAACATTTAACACCCAATGCAACGGTAAAATCATTGTAAAAATCGGTCCAATTACCCCGGAGTAATCAGCGTACATATTATTATCAAAAACATACATTCGGCTGGAATTGAGAACCTCCTATTTTATTGTCTGTTAAAAATGCTTAAATCCTTAAAAATTCCAATAAAATACGATATGCGGCAACACCACGACATCACATCAGTGAATTTAAGACATCTGTTGCCGAGGCGCTGCATTTAATAATAATAAAAAAACGATCAACTCCACAATGGCGGCCAAACCGTCTCCAATACAGTCTAAAACAGGGTTGTCGAGTTTTCTCGAAGATCCGCTATTCTTATAGTTTGATATTGAAAATACGAAATACCCGGTATTTTATCCCTATTTGGGCATAATAAAATCATACAACGGTTTTTATATACTAGTCATTGTTTATATTCCAATCCGAGTATCAGAGTCACTAAAAACACAAACACGATGCACTAAACTACACAAAAACACCCACAATCCACAAGCAAAGAAAACAACAATGCTGTAAATTAAAAGTTATTATTTAAGTAATACACCAAGAAAATATTTAGGAGGGCAAGAATAGCTGAGGAGGTTTCGCCTCCTTCGAGGAGCCGTCACTGGTTTTGAAATCTACACAAGCAGATTATTTTAAAACATTTTGATTTAATTTGTCATATTGTATTTAAACAATTATTGAAAATGCCAATAATTGTGGAATGCGAGCCGAAAGAAATAAGGTGTATTTTTTCCGATGTCCTGCCGTCTTGAAATATATAGTAGAACATCCAAAGAAACTGTCTGCAAAACGTCGAAATGCCTTGGTTAAGGCATTAAAACGGGGCCCCCAACCCCAACTGAAAGACAGCTGATTTCGTAAGATCACGCGCCACAGAATTCATGGAGACGAGACCATAGACAATTTACCTTTAGATAAGCAAACAATAATCACGAAAGTGGCAGATTTATGGCCTCGCGCATGTAAACAAAGTTATACACTATTAGACATGCGCACTGCAACATTATCGTTTGACGTATGGGAAAATAGACAGGTCCGGGCTTTAAAATTTAAATCCTTGCTAAAAAATTGGACTTTCTTCTCAATTTTTGATCAAGTTGGGAAAAAAGGTAATGATTTCTGGCATTTTTAGTAGTAGCAAACCTATCATATTTTAAGGATAGAAAATTGTTTTTAAGGTTTTATTTTTAAAATTTGTTTGTGCAACGACCAGTTACAGAACAAGGCATCTTTGGCTTCAAAAGTAAAATTTAGGAAAACTTAAGAATAGGAGTACTATCAGTAAATGTCTTTACCACCTTGTCAACTAAGCAAGAATTTCTAAAAAAAAAAGGTATAAGTATTTTTCACCCTAAATGGTATCATCTTATTGACTGCAATAAAACTACCGGTTTAATCCCACTACAGGGTAGGACTTTAGATATTTAATTCGTTATTAATAATATATTACACTTCCTAAGAAACACAAAGACTGAAAGATGATATCGCAAGCACAAGATAGTTAAATATTACCTGCTAAAATTACAAATTATAATCCGACCCTAACCGACAGTTTATTTGCATTTTTATGGCCGAGCTCTTGCAAAACGTCCCAGGTAGTTAAACGGAGTCAACCATTTATTGTGAAAAATACTTTAGTAATCAAGCTACTTCTTTGGATTTTGAGCCATTCAGAGATCAGGGGTAATGAAAAAGCTGATCAATCCATAAAAAAGGTGCTAATAGAATTTGAGAAATTGTTGGGAAAAAGTAGGTGTAATTCATACACAAGAATTCGTGCTGTCAAGGCGGCTGCTTATACTTTAACATTCAGAAGGAGTCTCCAAAAGTTCCTTGGTTTCAAAAAATTTAGTGGGTATACTGCAAAAGAAAATACGTAACAGCAATATGCAGAATAAGATCAGGACACTGCTTTAACCCTTCACACCTATTTAAAATAAAAATTGCAACTGTGGCCAAGAATAAGGAGATCTCAATCATAATATGGTACTTACTAGGATGCAACGATAATATAGCGATCAAGAACTATTCTAGTAAATTAGGAAAATAAAATCGCTAATTCTCTCAAACATAATAGGTAACCCAACAGGACAACTAGCAACGAAGAAGTAAGTTCCTGGATGAACATAATAATAAATTATAGTCGCAACTGATGCAACAATTTGAAGCTTCTCGTAGAGCTTTCTTATCTGGATAGCAAGCTTGTACCCCCAGATTAACAGACATTTAGAAATGCCTAATAATATATAATATTCTAATTATTTTTTATTGATAGACACGTACACACACACACCCACTTCATTTTTCGGAGCGAAGCCCAGTGTGATAATTCTGCATTCTCCCAATAATGAGAGCAGTTCATATATTATGTGTATCCTGACCTGCTATCCTTTAAATCGTGAGGGGATAAGTAGGAAAACCTTCAGACGGACCTAGGATGCGCTTATATTCAATCTTTCTTGAACATAAGAAGCGAAAACAAAATGACTGTAGTCTGAAACGCTAGAGGCTATTGCAATCATCGAACAGAACAGAACATCCTCTGTGGCACGTGTTGTTGACAACGAAACGAACTTCACGTTCATTGTCACTTCCCTCAGACTGACGTTATTGACCTGGAAATTTTTGTTTATAAATTTTTAAAAAATTTGTGTTTTTAATCGGTGAAAACTGAGGAATATCCGAAAATGGTTACGGTAGCGGATGGTTCGTGTCCTGTTGAATGTTTATATACAGTTGATTTTTTAAAGGAATCTTTTGACAGTTTACCTTTGGAGAAAAAAATTGTTGTTAAAACTATCGGGCGGCCAAAACCGGTAATAAACCTATCCCATGTGAGACAAGGGGCAAGAAGAAACTTTAAAAGACAATTTAACACGGATCAATATGAAAAATGCGATTGGCTATGTGGTTGTGAAACAAGGAATAGTTTGTTTTGTTTCCCATGTTTACTGTTTGCTAAAGAACAAGGAAACTCTGAACGCTGCTGGACATCAACTGGTGTTGTGGATTTGGCACATTTAGCTCAAAAAATCAGAAAACATGAACGTTCGCCAGAGCATATTAATTCTCAACTGGAATTAAAGCTTTTAGGAAAAATCAATATATGGCAGCAACTGGACAGCACTTATAAGGGACAAATAGAAAAGCATAATGATAATGTTTTAAAAAACCGGTATATTTTTTCAAAAATAATTAACTGCATCAAGTTTTGTGGTATCTTTGACTTGCCTTTGCGAAGCCAAGATGAAAAATTAAATCCCAAAAACCCTGGACTATTTAAAGGACTAATCAATTTTAGCACTGAGTTGGATGTGGTTTTAAAAGAGCATCTTGAAACAGCCTCAGTGTTCAAAGGCACATCTAAAAGATTACAAACCGAATTATTGGACTGTATGTTACAGGTGTGCCAAGAACATATTAAAAAAGAAATAGCCCAATCTCAGTTTGTGTCCTTTATTGTGGACGAGACAATTGAGGTTTCAAAATTTCAAATGACTCTTGTTTTTAGATATGTACTTAATGATGGTAGTCCGGTAGAGCGATTTTGGGCTTTTTTGATTCCAGAATATCATAATGCTGCAAGCTTGGCTCAAAGTATTTCAAGTACATTGGAAACTGTTATTAAAACACCAGGAAAACTAATTTCACAGAGTTATGACGGTGCAACCTCAAATGGAGGTGTTAACAATATAATTCAAAAGCAGTATAAGATTGCGTTTCATGTGCACTGCTATGCGCACCCGTTGAATTTGATTCTAGCCCAAGCTGCAAGTCAAAATGTAGATGTAAGAATTTTTTTTTCCAATCTGACGGATATTAGCAATTTTTTTTCTAATTCGCCAGAGCGAATAGATATATTAGATAAAATTATGGGGCATGATATTTCCGGAACATCCACTACTAGGTGGCTGTTTGAAAGCCAAGCCGTAAAGGTAATTTATGAAAACCAGGAGGCACTGATAGAGTGCACGGAAAAAATTCTAAATACTTCTAGGCAATCTGCAGTAATAAATCAAGCATCTGCGATCCAGAGAATGCTATTGGACTTAAAATTTGTTTTTTGGCTCTCATTTTTTTATATGATCATGCCTCATTTGGACATTCTCTATGACCAGTTAGAAAAATCAGCAATAGAACCTAATGAGCTGGCCAACGCTATAAAAAAATTTGAAGAATGTGTTCAAATGGAAAGGAAAGATTGTGAAGGTATTCCAGTTTTAACGGAACAAGTAAGGCATAATCAAAGTAAGAGGTGTAAGGAAGATTTATGTAACTCAAAAGTGTTTGCAGCCAAGGAAATATGTGATTGCATAGTATTTCAAATTAAAGACAGATTCTCCTTCAATAATCATCTTAGTGGGTCCCTTTTATTTCTGCCTGATAAGTTTTATCAGTATGAACTTTGTTTTCCCACATGCTATCTTAGTGATATAGTTCAATCTTATCCAATGTTAGATCGAACTAGACTTCAAACTGAACTAGAAATAATTTATAAAAGACCAGATTTCAGAAATCTATCTGGAGCCGTACACTGCCTAAAATTCATTATTGAAAATGATCTGCAACAAGTTTTTTCAGCTACCTATGAGCTGCTTCAAATTATAGTAACAATTCCGATGTCGACTGCAGAGGCAGAAAGACATTTTTCGACATTAAAACGGATTAAAACATTTTTAAGAAGCACAAGGAATGAAGATCGATTGTCTGCATTAGCCATGTTGTCAATAGAAAAAAATCTGGTGCAAGAAATTTCCGATTTTAATAATTTAGTTATCGATAAATTCGCGGAACTCCAAGAAGAGCGAGCAGCGGACTTTGTATTTAAACAATATGTTTAATTTTCGTTTGTGTTATCAAACTGTTGTATTGTTATCTAATTAATACAGACATTGAATATTGATATTCAAAGATACAGACCTATACATATACAATATGCAATATATGCTACATATTATTGAATATTTGAATGTTAAGAAATATCCAGGAAAGGTTGGTAAGTGAACTAAAGGGTTTTCCAGTAAGAACGATATGATTTTGAAATGATATGGTAACCATGGTAATAAAGTTATACCTGTCACCAGTTGTCAGTTATTGTCAGTAAACTATAACAATTTATTATGGCTAAATACGCGCTTTAAGAACGTTTGGTTATTATCCAAAAATTTTAGGAAAATAGACGATCTTTTGTGAACACTTATCGCGCACTTCGCGAAAACTTTGGTGTAAATAATCGTCCTCCTTTGCTTGCCATTCGTCGCATCGTTGAGAAATTTGAAAATAATTTTACTCTTCACGATGTAAAAACACCAAGAAGACATCGAAACGCAAGAACTGTTGAGAATATTGCTGCTGTAAGAGCTAGTGTTGCAGTGGATCCAAATTTATCAATTCCTCGTCGTGCTCAAGAGTTAAGGATTAAAAAAACGACAACTTGGCGTATTTTGAAAGAAGACTTGAATTTACACCCGTATAAGATTGTTTTGACCCAAGAACTAAAGCCACTGGACCATCGTCGTCGCAGAGAATTTTCTGCTTGGAGTTTAGAACAACTTGAAAGGGATCCTAATTTTGCCAAAAAAATTATCTTTTCAGATGAAGCTCATTTTTGGTTAAGTGGATACGTTAACAAGCAAAATTGCCGTTTTTAGTGTGAAAACAATCCACAACAGATTCATGAGAAGCCTTTGTATCCGCTAAAGGTAACTATGGTGTGGTTTATGGTATGGTGGCATCATCGGACCATTTTTTTTCCAAAATGAGGCAGGAGATGCAGTTACAGTGAATAGTGAACGATATTGACAGATGTTAAGAAATTTTTTGTGGCCAAATTTAGATGCACTTGATTTGGAGGATATGTGGTTCCAGCATGAAGGTGCCACATGTCACACTGCTCATGAAACTATCGATATACTGCAAGAAAAGTTTGAAGAAAAGATAATTTCAAGGAATGTTACCGTTCAGTGGCCTCCAAGAAGCTGTGATTTAACTCCTTTAGATTACTTCTTGTGGGGCTATTTGAAATCTAAGGTTGATTGAACCTTGCATTCGTCAGATCACGCCCGATTTATTGCATAAAGTCATCGAAAATTGGGTTCGTCGAATTCGCTCGTGTACACGAAGTCGCGGAGGACATTTAAACGATGTGTTATTCAAAACATAAATGTTATCGACTATACTTTAAGATAATATAAAACGTTTTGTTGTATCTGAAATTATTTTAAATTTATTTCATTTTGAAATCATATCGTTCTTATTGGAAAACCCTTTACTTACATTTTTCTAAAAATAATTTTTTTTAAAACACTTGCAGTTTTGTAAACCCTTCAGACTTTGTGAACACTTCCAGTATTTTCGTCAGGAGCGAAAAAGATAATTAGGTATAAACCTGTTCAATTATCTGGAATTTATTAAATTTTGATTACTTACAAATAGGTAATTCATTTGTTTTATTTATTTATTTATTTATTTATTCATTTATGTTCTACAAAACTACATTATTAAAAAATTAAGTAATTTACTATTTTACTTGTAATGTGCACCTAGGTGACCATCACCTGTATGTGCAACAATCGATCATAATTATATCTATAATTTTACTATAAACTATACCCCTATTAATACCGGTATAGCGTCAAAAAAACGCGTAATATTGAACGCGCGACTGCGCGACACAAAGACGCGAAAATTTGTTCGCGCGACCAAAGGAAGCGTATGACAAATGGGCGCGGGGTCAATAGGGATAGGGAACTTTCCAAATTTTTTTTTCAATAATATGATTTAGTTAGGCCTAAAAAAAATATTCCCCAATTATTACTCTTTAAAAATCAGTAATAACTTGGTAAAAATTCTTTAAAGTTTCGCGTGTTTCAAAAGCATTTCAAACGACCTTTAAAAGCGCGCCAAGCCCGATGACGTCACGAAGTATGACTTTTCCGTCATCCGTCATCCTGACCGGTGGCCGAGCTACCGAGTTTGCATTTGGATTGCCGTGTGTTATTGTTATTGTATTGTTGTTTTAAGGTGGAATTCTTAACGTCGTTCAATTTATTGCCAACCTATAACCTATTTCGTGGATGTCACACACGAATTATACTTCTTGACGTCACGACCCGTTTTTACCCGCTTGGGATAATTTGAATTTTGGGGCATTTTTAAATCTTGCTAGCAGTCTTTTGGGACGAAATATGTAGTTTTTTTTGCTGCCATATATTTTATGACAATATATACTTATGATTTATAGAATTTTTTCCCCATTTAAAATTTTTGTCAAGTTCCCTATTGGACGCGCTACATTTGGACGTACCCCATAAAGACGCGAATGTTAGTTTTTTCCCGTTTTCTTGTAAGTATTTCTAGGTTATACTGTGTGGTTCACTTTATAATAGCAGTACTTTAACAGTCGATGTTAAATTTGTTTTAAGATGAAAAGTTTATATTAATATTATATGTTCGTAGAATAAAAGTAATCGTTTCAAACTATGCAAATCGACCACTTTTGGAATACTTGCGTGGAATCGCGCACAATTTTTAGTTGCAAATATAATATAATATGTAACAAATAAGGTTAGCGCCATTTAATTGTATTTTTTTTTTTAATTTTAAAATAAATATAAGTACCTATTATTTTGATCATGTTTTTTTGTTGTTATTAGGTATGTCAATATATTGGCAATTTTTTTTTTAGAAAAGCAAAATTGTATGCGTCCTTATGACTACGTCCTAAAGCTTTGCGTCCAATTTACTCCGCGTCTAGGTATTTGTCGTATGCGTCCTTTTGTTTCGCGTCCAAATGTCCGCGTCGTTTTGTCGCACGTCCAAATTTATGAGTCCTATTGTCGGTGATCCATTAATACCACATCCAGAGGGGAATATAGTGCAACAAGCATAATTCATGGGATCTACAAAATACTCTCAATATATAACCTATTTCTGAATACAAAGCTTTAGCATTTGCGGATGAAGGACTTGTAATTAATTATGGTTCATAAGTCCTGAGTTCTGTGGTCCTGAGGTAGGTAGGAATACGTTATAAATTTTTGGCGCTATAATCGATGCAAACCTTTGACGTGCATCATATTTTCTAAAGGAAACAACCATTGCTCACCTAGTTTTATATCTAGTTTGATAACAATGGTTTACAAACGTTTTATTTTTACATGTAAAACAGTAGATATAATTGCTAAGATAATACAAGCATCCAACATCCAAAACATTCTCATCATAAAGTAGGCTACTCGAATAAAGTTTGTCTTTAAAAAAAATTGTTCTCAAAATAAAGTTTGCCATGTTCAGTGGTTTTAACGCATTTTCATAGAGTCCTCCCCATAATATAACCCAATATCTTAAAATTGATTCCACTAATGATTTATACTTGAATTAGTAATTTTGTAGGAAGTATCCTGCATATTAAGTAAAATTTATAAATTAGGTTCCTTATTTTGTTTGTTAAGTTTTGTATATGATGAGTTTGGTCAATGTAGTATGTTTTTTTCGGAGTTTAAAGTTAACTTGTTTTGATCTAGCCAACACTTTATTTTATCTAACCCGCTGATTACCTTATTCTTAACCTCAGACCAAGCACTATGGTCTGAGTTCTTAACACACTCTCATGTGCTATCCCCAAAAAATAGCACCTTGTCGTCAGCATATGACACATGACACCTAACAATGAATTAATATACAGGGTGTCCGGGAAAATGTGGGAAATCTCCCGGATATGAAAAAAACACGTGAAAAGAATACTAGAAGTTCATATAAACTTCTTTCGTAACGGCCTCCTCTTCGGAGATATGGGCTCCCAAAGAGCTCCCATGGAATTAAGTTTTTGACACATAATTATTAAACCAACGGGTATATTTCAATTTTTTTTTTTCATATGATATATATACCAAGTAAGACCCTTCAAATTACTATCCCAGAAAGTGTTGCGAATTGCTCACAGCTGCATGGACGGACTAGCTGTGACACTAATGTGCCCATTTTTTTTACGCCCTGTATGCTAAAAACTTTGGACAACGTTTTTTACATACCTTTAACTATTGATTAAAAATTAAATACTATTCATTCATGTCGCTAATCCTAACCGTTTTCGGAAAAACGTTTTATTGCGATTATGTGTTAATATTAAGAAGTTAAAAGTGAACATTTATAATTTATAGCAACAAAGATCTCAGTATATAGATCAAAGTATCTTTTCTTAAAACCGACCAGAAAATTTACACTTTCTGGACAATTTTTCGTCTAGAAAATAACGTTTTTCCGACCGCAAGACCGGAAAAGTGACATTAGAGGCCGGAAAAATCTTTTCCGGACTCTAATGTCACTTTTCCGGTCTCTAATGTCACTGTCACCCTGTTTTTTGTTTTTCCAATCGCTCTTTGATAATACAAGATACCTTGATTTAGTTATTATGACAACAACATTTCGATGTATTGTCGAGTGACAGTTCGTTGATTTTTAATTTTGTTCTTTATGTCAAACTTGTTTCGCGTAGATTATAAAATATATCGAAGTGTCGGTCTTAAAAAAAATATTGTACGTCACGCAACCGAAAATTAGTGTTTTCCAGGTCTCTCCAGGCTTCCAGGACTCGCCTATAGCTCGCCCTGGAAATGCTTGTCTCGACCTGAAAAACACTACTTTCCGGTCTTGTAACATACATTACTATTTATTGAAATACGCTAAATATACATGATGTAAATATGTTAAAAATTACGTTTTTCCGAAAACGGTTAGGATTAGCGACATGAATGAAGAGAGTACTTAATTTTTAGTCAATAGTTAAAGGTACCTATGTAAAAAACGTTGTCCAAAGTTTTTATCATACAGGGCGTAAAAAAATGGGCACATTAGTGTCACAGCTAGTCCGTCACTGCAGCTGTGAGTAATTCGCAACACTTTCTGGGATAGTAATTTGAAGGGTCTTACCTGGTATAGATCATAATATGAAAAAAAAAATTGAAATATACCTGTTCGTTTAATAATTATGTGTCAAAAACTTAATTCCATGGGAGCTCTTTGGGAGCCCATATCTCCGAAGAGAAGGCCGATACGAAAGAAGTTTATATGAACTTGTAGTATTCTTTTCACGTGTTTTTTTCATATCCGGGAGATTTCCCACATTTTCCCGGACATCCTGTATATGATTTGTTCTGCAGTTAGGGCATTAATATTACTAAAAAATTACTTACGTTGGGTGGTAAGCATCAGTAGGTATACATAACTACTTAAACATAAAAGTTTTTAAAACTGCAGTAGGTACCATTTCTCAAGGTTGTAAGATTTCTACGGAATAATTAGATATATTGCAAATTATTCATATAGGTATATTTTTAATACGCCATAAAACATAAAAAAGTTTTGTATTTTTTTATTGTAAAATGAACAGGAATGTAAATTTTGTTTAGTCCTTGCTATAATTAATTATGTCTTGAAGACATGTTTTTTTGGCTTTAGTTGAACAAATTTTTGTTAAGTATAGGCTTTTTATTAGTGAAGTAGTTATGTTCAAGTAAATATCATATTTGAAATTACAAACTAAGATTCAATATCTTTGCAACAGCGGTAAAGACTGGCATTGAATTGGAGAAATTCAATTAAATTAATACTGATTTGAATAAATATTTAAAAAATTAGGCATATCTGATGTATTTTGTTTAAGTTAAATATGTGCCAAAATAGACTAATGGAAATACCAATAATACTGGGGTTACATCGAATCGAGCATCGAATTTCTTAATTTTTTTTTATTTTCTAGATAGGAGACTGATTTTAAATCTGAGCATAACTTTTTATTCTAAACAACTTCTCTTTATGCCATTTTGCTTAATTTTTAAAAGAAGGGCGGGGAAGGGGGGAGCCTGGGGTAATAAAAGGTTAAAAACCCGATGGTTTGGCAAGTATATGCGATTCAAAGTTGGCGTAGTACAGCATTATTTTTGTCTCTTGGGGAATATATCTACCGATCACTTATATACTATAAATTGTATCTAGTTATAATCGACATGACATTCCCAAGAAAGCGTTTTATCTAGGAACATACCCAAAAACTTAGTGCTACTTTTCAATTCTACATTACACTCATATATAAACTTTCAGGTTGTTCGAACCGCGATATGTTCGTTCTAAAAATCGTTAAACCTGTTTTGGAACTATTAATAATAATTAGTCTATTTTTGCAAAACCAGTGATCAGCCACTCTCATGGACGCTAGAAGAGCCTGCCTTAAGGGTATCTAGATCTTTATGACGTAGCAAAATATTAGTATCATCGGCATAATTTATAATTTGGCACATATCATGAATAAAGCATAATTAGGTTATATTGTTGACAAACAAAATAAAGCCGTTTGTCTTAAAATTGAGTAGGGGATAACACCTTCAAGATTGGCCACATACTTAATTAATACTAGAGACCGCCGACCAAAGATTCGGTTTCGGCTAGTTTCGGCCAAAAAATCTAGTTTCGGTTACGGCCGAACCTTCGGGTGCGCCTAAACTCAGTGTTCGTGAATTGTCGCGCACCGTTCGGCTAACTTTGGGTGAGTTCGTAGGCAGTGTTGTCTATATAAATAAAAAATTTTCTCTGTCGACTTTTTTCTTTAGAGTTTAATCCGTTCCCAAGATCGATCTCGTCCTATATAGAATAAATTAGACTTCAGTATACCATAAAATTTTTAGTATAACATAAGTTTCGGTTTCGGCCGAAACTGAGACGAGACCAAGGCCGAAGATTCGGTTTCGGCTGAAAATCTTGTTTCGGTCGGAGCATTGAAACTAAAATTTTATGATTAAAGTGGTCATGAGAAAATTCTGAAAATAATTTTTAAGTTCCGCATTTCGCCACAAGGGGGGGTACAATTGAAAATTAATTTTTAAAATTCTAAATTTTTCCGAAAATTCCTATATTAAGGTGTACCTCTGGTTACATCATTAGATAGACTAGACAATAATTCTGCATCATTTTGGTTTAAGGCTCATTGGCGTACCTACCTTGATAAGAGTGGGGGAAGCTATTGAAACTGTAATCATTAAAATCCCTGTAACTTCTAAATGACTTATCAGACTTTACTAAATTTGAGCTTGTTTGAAGAGAAAGTTAAAAACTTTTAATTGTCGTATCCAACGGTACACGATAGTTTCTAATAAAATTGTTAGAGGGCGCAATTTGTAATAATAACAGTTTTTTTTTAAATTTTATCCCGAAAATTCAAATCATACGATATAACTATGAGATCATAATCGGAAAGTAGATTAAATTTGCAAAAAAAATGTGAAGACCGCAGTTCGATATTTTTGTTGGTTTCAGAGTTAGTTATTGCCAAAACAATAATTCTTAACACTTTGCGAAGAAATGATTGTTTTTATAGCTTCGTGGCCACGACAAAAAAATATTTTTAAACTTTAAGATTCTGTAATGTGTAACACTTTTCGTAAACTGTCCGTAATTTTTTACATGTTAACTCTATTAGATTTTTACTTCTGGGGACGAATTAAAAGACGCTGTTTATAATACGCGACCAACCACACGAGACGCTGAAATTAAAGTACTAGCTATTTCTAGTTCTAGAAGAGGAATTAATAGTTGTATTTTGCAAAATGGAAGTAATCATTAACATTTATAAAGTATTTCGATTGTTTCCTTAAAAAGTTTTCCATGATTATTTTAATGATGTTATTGCCCATTGGCCTTTAAACAAACTCCAAATTTTGTCTTGTATATACTACATTTTACTAATCTTACCTACAAACCTACGGAACTATAAAAACAATAATTTCTTCGATAAAAGTATCAAAAATTATTGTTTTGGCAATAACTCTGAAACCAACAAAGATATCGAACTGCGGTCTTCGCATTTTTTCTTGCAAATTTAATTTACTTTCCGATTATGATGTCATAGTTATACCGTATGATTTGAATTTTCGGGATAAAATCAAAAAAACTGTTATTAGTACAAATTGCGCCCTCTAGCAATTTTATTAAAAACTAACGTGTTATGACAATTAAAAGTACTTATCTTTCTCTTCCAAACAAGCTTAAATTTAGTAAAATCGGATAAGCCATTTAGAAGTTACAGCCATTTTTAAGATTACACTGTCAATAGCTTCCCCCACTCTTATCAAGGTCGGTACGCGAATGAGCCTTAAACTAAAATGATGCAGAATTGTCTAGTCTTTCTAATGATGTAACCAGAGGTATACCTTAATATAGGAATTTTCGGAGAAATTTAGAATTTTAAAAATTAATTTTCAATTGTGCCCCTTGTGGCGAAATGCGGAACTTAAAAGTTATTTCCAGAATTTTCTCATGACCACTTCAATCATAAATTTGTTTTCCCCAAGTTTCAATGCTTAGGAGTTTCCGAGATATGGCCGGTGGCCACCCTTAATGAAACACCCTGTATATTATATGTTTTTTAAAAAATAATCACTTTTTTTTGGAAATACCCCTCCCATGAAGAAAAGCTATCTACGTGCCTGCTAGCTTCGATCGATGAGTTCATTAACCATTATTTTTTATTGTGACGTTATTTGTTATCTACTATTTGGGAAATACAATTTAATGGCGTTGTTTTTAGGAATTTCTGCTGTTATTATTCCCAAACCAATTGAAGGGCTGGAACTAGGTAAAAAGGAAGACAAGCTAGGAATAAGGGCCTCATCAACATGCGCCCTTATGTTCGACAACTGCAGGGTACCAAAAGAAAATCTCTTGGGCGAGTTGGGATCTGGTTTTAAGGTAAAATAAGTTTTCTCACTATTACCCTGTACACTGCATAGTCCAGATATAGTGAACACTAAACGGTATGGCCAGATTTCGTTATTTTTTTGGGTTTTATGGCTTATTAGTGAAAACTTTTTTGAGTTAATTACTTTATCCCTTAATAAATATTAATTAAAACACATACCTTATAAACAATAGACCCATTGTTTCATTCATAAAACGCCTGCATGGCAACATTGGCAACACTGTTTAAGGCTTGACGTTTGGCGTCTTCAACTCTTCTCAGAATCATCTCTTCTGTTTCCACAGTTCGAGTTGTTCGCATACGACTCCTGCCTTCAAAGTTTTTCTCAAAGCTGCCCGGTTCCCGAAGATGACGCTCGATATTGGCAAATGTTTGGTGGTTTGGTATTCGACGGTTAGGAAACCTCTCCATGTAAACCCTAACACTCTGACGCCCATTTCCTTGACAAAACCCTTTTACCAGGAGCATGTCAACATTCTCAGAGTTCGTATAATTTTCCATTTTTAATGGTAAAATGAACTTGTAATTCAAGAATGTTGATCGTACACTTGAGTATATTTTATAGACTGGTGACAATTTGTCAATAATTGTCAAATTATTAAATGCCATAGCAACAAGGTCACTTAAAAAATTATTGTTACAGGTAATTTGATTTTAATATTATTACTAATAATACTAAATATTGTAAATATTTTCTTCTGGCAAAACAGCTCATTCAACGAAAAATATTAAAGAGGTAAAATAGCTTCCAAATACATCCAGTCACTCTACAAAAATATCTGGGTTGTCATAACGCCGTTCATATAAAAAATGAGGAGAAATGTTGACGTATTATATCACTTTTATAACACTTCCACTTATTTACAGCCGGTGACTATACTACTAGAAATCGTCATTTTATAGTATTAGTCTACATACAAAAAATCATTAAAATCGATTAGCAGGTTTTCACGTAATTTAGGAAAAACCAATATTTTTACAAATTTTTGACGCCCTCTACCGGCTAAACGAGACAATTTTGGATATAACTAAGTCGGCTTAGATCGACCTATTTTGACGTCAGGAGTCTGTCGTCAAACGTTGTACACGTATTTTCCGGACACCCTGTATATGATTGCATTTAAATTTTTGAGAAAAATGCTAAATAGCGCCCTCTAGCTGTCGCAACTGTATTCAGAACGACTTCATTTCTTAGTAAAATGATAAAACAAAAGAATCCCTATTTAGGAAGTTGAAATGTGTCAAATTCCAATAAGCCAAACCAAAGTTGTGAACTTTTTTGCATAGCATTATTTAAACAAAAAAGTAAAGCAAAAACTCAAAAAAAAAGTTATCCAGAATTTTCTTTGGATTGAAAAATGCTAGCTTTGATACATGTTTACTATGAGGATTTTTGTTTGGTCACTATATATATACAGTGTGTCCAAGAAAGTATGCAACATATGGGAAAGTTTTTTATCACCGATTTCTCAGAAAATTTTATTCTTTATAAAAGTTGGTGCATGCCTTAAAACTATAAATGCGTATTTCATATTTCACCTGCGGCTAATAGTAAGGGAGTAAATGCAATTTTTTCGAAATTGCCTTAAGAGTAAAGTACCTTAATTATTATAAATACAGCAAAATTTTATGTGGAAATGTTCTTGCAAAGTAGTAAGTTAGTCCAAACACAAAATTTGAGTTAGGTGTCACAATTTTTAATTTTTTTGGTTAATCTCTATTTTCCCCTAAACGGTACACCTCTGGTCGAGTTTTTGTTTACGCAATTTTAATATATTTATTAAATAACTTAAACGTGGGTTTATAATAGAAATGGATTAAGTAAGTAGTTGCAAACTTTTTAAAACCTTTCAATGTTACGAGTTGGTTCTGATATTAGCGTGTTGCATGCCTACTTAAACACATTTTAGCCAACTTATGTTCTAAACAAAATTAGGATAGAATCCAACTCTATTCATATTACTGGAAATAATTAATAATTTATTTGTCATTTTCACCCAGTACGCTGAAGTCCAAAAACCTATTTTAAAGAAATGCATATAAAAAAAAATTAAAAATTGACACACCTAACTCAAATTTCGTATTTAGACTAAGTTTTTAATTTGCAAAAACATTTCCATATAAAATTTTGCTGTATTTCTAATAATTAAGGTACATTACTCTTAATGCAATTTCGAAAAAATGGCATTTGGTCCCCTACTATTAGCCGCAGGTGAAATATACAATATTTATAGTTTTAAGGAATGCACCAACTTTTATATAGGATAAAATTTTCTGAGAAATCGGTGATAAAAAACTTTCCCATAGGTTGCATACTTTTTTGGACACACTGTATATATAATGATCTCCAGCAATTTCTTTAAGTCACTTGTCATAAATATTTTTTCCGCAGCCGGCGTCCCTTTTTAGTTGTACATCAGGTACATTAAAATAATGTTTCCCAAAGATGTATTGTGAAGCCAAAAAAGGGCATAGAGATCATCCCATGTAGATATATGTGTTATCTTGATTTCTAGATTGCTATGATGGGTCTAGATGCTGGTCGTATTGGTATAGCTGGTCAAGCTTTAGGAATTGCCCAAGCATCACTTGAAGTTGCAGCAGATTACGCATCAAAAAGACTGAGTTTTGGCCAACCGTTAATAAAGGTATCATAATAAATAAATAGTATTTTTTATATAAGTAGATAACAGGGTGTTATGGAATTGACTTAATATATTTTAACCCCTTAATCCGCTATAATAAGCGAGAAAATTCACCATTTGCTTTCTTGGTATGTGGTGCCGTTACTGGCTTAATATTGCTCGCCTACGGCTCGCCCTGGAAGCTTGGCGTGACCTGCAAAACGTATAATTAATTAATAATAAATAATTCTTTATATTATTTTTAAATGCGTCGTATGACTTCTTGTAACGGGCTTTTGATTTTTTTGGCAATATATCGTAAGTCGCTTTCCTTGCTGCTTCCAAAATTTCTTCTGGAATCTCATTTTCCGTGTCGGATAATTCAAAATCTGAATTCATATTTTTAAATTGCGCACTCGCGAAAGAAGCTTGACATAAACAACAAATTAAAAATCCACGAACTGTCACTCGATAATACCGTACGAGCAAAAATTATTTGCATCAAAGAGGGCCTTGCATCTAAGGACGTAATGCTTAGCCGTAGAGCTTAATACCTGTTGGGTGTCAGTAACTACCTGAATTAACAATCAATCAGTTATTCCGTCATCGTTGACAGTCGTTACAAGTAATTTGATTCATCGCTAATTTTTCCAATTTCTTGAACAATTCACACAATGGGCTTTACGGAACAGCACAAAACATTCATGGTTGAAGCGTATTTTCGAAACGGGATTGGAATAAATGGTGAGTGACAATACAATCCGGGTTTGTGCATGGACGATTTTCACGAACATTTTTTCCTTACGTTGCTTTTATTGCTGGGGATTTTTATCATTGCCTGAACAGAACCGTGGCCGTGTTTAGGGAAACAGGTTCTATACAACACAAAAAAGGAGCAGGAAGACCATCTGTAAGAACAGAAGGACTTGTTGCAAACGTTCGTGAAATAATGCAAAATACGCCAATAAATTCCATAAGACGCCTGTCCCAAGAAGTGGGAAGAGCTTATGGAACATGCAGGACTATTCTTAAGAAGCAGCTAAATTTATTTCCTTATAAAGTGCAAGTATTCCAAGAAATACAAGCTGTAGATTTTGAAAGACGCAGGAATTACTCTGAATGGTTTACCCAAAATTTATTGGAAAGAAATGATTTATTACACCTGATATTTTTTTCGGATGAAGCCTGGTTCCACCTCTCCGGTTATGTGAATTCTCAGAATACACGCATTTTTTTTGTAGAATCCACATTGCACCTTCAAAAAATTGGTGTCTGGTTAGCTGTTTCCCGAAGAAGAATTGTTGTTCCTATTTTTTTCCATGACACAGTTACAGCACAGCGGTATAGAGACAATATTTTGAATCTATTTGTTAAGCAATTACTTAACGACGAACCACGTTTTGGATATTTTCAACAGGACGTTGCAACCGCCCATACAGCCGCTGAAACTATTAACTACTTACGCAATTTTTTCGGTGACAGATTGATCAGTTTCCGATGAGACACTGAATTCCCACCTAGATCATCTTGTGTAACGGTTATGGACTACTTCGTTTTTCCTTATTTAAAGAACACTATTTTTAAAACACCAGTTGCAAATTTAGAACAATAATTGACAATTATTACAAGAATGGATTATCCAAGAATGTGGTAACATTTCTTCAGAGATGCTGGTCAACACTTTCGAAAATATGAAGAGACGTGTGAATTTATGCTTGGAGCATGGCGGTGGCCAATTTCAGCAATTTGTGTAATTATTTTTCTTTTTCTTTCTGTATATTCTTACTTTGTTAATTTTGTAAACAACAAAAATAAATTTGTATTTGTCTACTTATTTTATTACTCGTTAGTTTGGCATATATCATGTCATAATATGAATTTGACAAAATTTTAACCTAGATTTGGTTAGATATATCGTCTCCATATCATTGTGATCTAAACCAAGCCCTACGTTTTTAATCCAAGCTCTATTTGATGCAAATAATTTTTGCTTGCACGGTACTAGTTTAAGTAGAACTTTTGAGTTTCCTTTCTTTCGTCGAATCCTAGCATCACGGATGAGTCATGATATGGCGAAACGCGTCCGACGATGGATGTGACAAAATGAAAGGAAAAATCCTTCTGATTTCTATAAATATACATATTCAAATCGTTTTAGTTGCAAACAATCCAAAACAAACTGGCCGATATGGCGCTACGACTGGACGCCGCCCGATTATTGACGTGGAGGGCGGCGTGGCTCAAGGACAACCACAAACCGTATACCAAAGAAGCTGCCATGGGGAAGTTGGCCGCAAGCGAGGCAGCGACATTTTTGAGTCATCAATGTATACAGATATTGGGTGGCATGGGGTAAGTACTGTTAGATAAATATTACGGGGAATGGGCTTTTTTTTTTCACTACTCTCAAATTTAATAGTTTCACATTCGAATTGTTGAATCATTCATAAAGTTAAATCAAAAGAATTTCCGTTGCACGTCATACCTTCGACTATCAGCAGTGTTGCCAGTTTGTAATCAAAATACCACAGTAAGGAAATGCTTCGGCATTTTTCAATAAAGGTAAACAACGTAATCAACAGAAATGTGTATGAATCCCTTTGTTGTTCCTAAAAGATCAGTTTTCAATCCTATTTAGAAAGGGATTTGCAGTTTTAGTTAAAAACGACTTAAATAAAGTCACGAAAACACGAAATGAAAACAATAAACGTCAATCAAAATTCGCCAAGAAATAAACTGACATCACCGATGCGTTGACACTTCTGTGGCCAACTGTCAGCCCAAAAAATTCAAATTATATTAATTTTTAAAAGGTTAAATTTAAAAAACATCCCCTTTAAGCGGCTTAGTATCAAAGAAGAATACATTAAGTTTCTTTTACATTCAATATCGCATGAAATGTATACATTTTTTGCCCAAATTTAATTTTCTTATGTTTCCTTACCGATTTTCAACTATCAGCTGATTGATGACGTGCAACGGAAATTCTTTTAATTTAAGTATATATTATAACAGATAAATATATTTTTTATAGGTTATAGTTAACGAAGAAAAGTCCTTTCTACCTTCTTACAGCGTTGCCAGATGATTTTTTTTTATATCCCTAGATTTTTGACAAAAAATTCCCTAGATTTCCCTAGGCAAGTTTATTTTATATTTTAGGGAGGAGGGGATAATGAATTTTAGTTAGGTCATTTTTGATCTTTTTTTAGCTTTATTATCTTTAACTACCTAACAAATTTTCTCTTTAAAAAGTAACAAAAAACTTCATATACCTACATAATACATATTCTAAATAAATTAAACAAACCATTTTTTTAAAATTTATTGGTTTTCTTTTTTCTTTATTTTGTATCCAGGATAACCACTATAACTTTTTAATAATTTTTAGATTTCTTCTTTAGGTCTTTCTTATAGATAGAAATAACGACAATGTATTGTAAAAATCGCAAATGTAAATCTTACTCCGCTCTGGGATTCCCGGTAGTTCACCGCAGCGCAGGGGAATCACCGAAATTGCACGATACATAAAGCGCTCTGAGACTAATAGTGTTTTCTATTATTGCTCTCAGAGCAATCTGAAATTGCCCTGCCAGAGATTTGCGTGTTCCATTTACTGCTCGCTCTCGGAGTACCTGTTCTATTATCTGAAACAGGGTGCTCCGCGAGCGCTCTCAGTTGATCTGTGAAATTTCTCGGAGCAAGCGAGAGGTAAACAAGAAAGGCAACATAACCCTACTGTTTACTGTTTGTACTTTTGTGGTTTGTACTTTGTTCGGGTAAGAATGATTAGAAATAGAAAACGTCGGCTGCTACAAGTATTTCTGAGCTCTTCAGATTCTTCTAAAAATTATATTTTGTGCATAAAACACAACATTGAGGTTATGTTGAAAATGTAACTTGGCGCGTGTTCCATTTTGATCTCGGGGCGGTCACTCTTGGCCGAATTCAGAGTGCTCTGGGGCAGATCGTTGACGTCATAGATCGCTCTCGGAGCGATCTGAGGGCAAGATAATAGAAAACACTATAATAGTCAGGGAGCCGGGCCGGAGCCCGGAGAATCTCCGAAATTTCCCGATACATAAACAATTGCGTACCAGATCTGTACGCTGTTTTATATCTCAAAACGTAAAAAAGATACATTATTTACTATTTTTTATATAATAATTAGTATTTATATAATAATATTATAATATTTAAGAATTATTTTATCTTCCCTAGATTTGGCATTAAACTGAATATAATTCCTTTTTTCCCTATAAGCCGCAAATTTCCCTAGAACTAGGGAAATTTCCCTAGGTCTGGCAACCCTGCCTTCTTATACAGGGTGCTCCACGACGGGTGGCGAACGGCTGTATCTCCAAAACCATACATGCTACGACCTTGAGGTAACAAATTCATAATAAAATTTGAGCAAAAAAAATCACTGGAAATAAATTTTAAGTTCCTAATTTTACCGCTAGGGTGCGTAGTCGCTATTTTATTTTATTATTTATTTTAATTTTTATTTTACGTGGGCCGATATCTGCAACGGGGCCAATCACCGACATTGCTATGCTATGGCTATGATACAAAGTCCTTAAGTTTGTAATAACAATTTTTTTTTAATTTGAAGAATTAGTACATGCTTAAAGTGGAGTTGCTACATGTTTCGAACGTAGAAACGTTCATCATCAGAAGACAGAAAATATCTTTAATGCTGATGGTTTTAGCAGAAGAGAAAATGGTGTAGAACCTTAATGGAGCTTTTATGTATTTAAAAAATTGATGTGTAGAAGAGACATAATATGAAGAAAATTGATAACAGTTAATACATAAACATACTGAGTATGTGAGAAGTCAATAAAGGGGGCTCTAAACCAACCAAATAAACTGGGGAAGAAGAAAATACCTTCTAAAAGGAAGGTGTCGAAGAGTAATTAAAATTTTTATAAAATATTTTTAAGTACATGTCTAAGACATTATAAGGATAAAATTAGTCATAATTATGATGATATCACAATAAAAATTACATTCCAGAAAAAGGGTTTTGTGGGGTACTGAGGATTACAAAAAAAATGTTATTACAAAATTTGAAGAGGATATTACAGAGCATAATATAAAAACTACTACAATTATTAGTAGAAATGAAGGACTTTGTATCATAGCATAGCGACTACGCACCCTAGCGGTTTGGGAACCTAAAAATTATTTCCAGTAATTTTTTTTTTTTGCTCATATTTTATAATGATTTTTTTACCCCAAAGTCGTTGAATGTATGGTTTTGGAGATATAGCCGCTGGCCACCCGTCGTGGATCACCCTATGTATATTATTAAACTTCCCTACGCGTTTCGGCTTTTCTAAGCCGTCTTCATGGCGTAGCTGTAAGGAAAACAGAAAAGATATGCGATAAAATTAAAAAAACAAACATATTTTGGTAAACTTATATATTTATATTGTGAATTCCATGCGGAGGTTTTTTTGAAGAAGATACTTTAGATTGGAAAAATTGTATATTTTTAAGAACGGTTTAGACTAGTGACCTTACAACCTTCCCGAGTGTGACTATTATGTTTGATTAAACGTACTACTACCCAAGTTAATAATGAATGAACTTACTACTTTTACAGGTTTTGATTTTTTTGTATTGAGAAATCCCATTGCAAAATACAAAATAATTAATAAAACAAAAAAAGGAACACATGATTTTCGGTTTCTTTTAAAATATTTTTATTAAACAATTCTCGTTACGTAACAACATTGAAACTGTTTATCTTCTGGGGTTAAATTCAAATTATGACATATAATTGTTAAATGGTCAAGTATTGTATTTATTCTGTAATGTCGATATTTGTGGTATGTACACTTGTAAATCTGATTGTTCCTATTGTATTTAATATTATGTTGCTCCCTTTTATGCTTTGAAAAATACACTGTTTAATGTTGAATTGTTTATTATATTCATAACCCTTGTATTTTTGTGTGATGAACTTTTGAGAATTTTGAAAAATGGTGTTTTTGGCATACGTGACGTTTGAAAGAAACCTATATACCAATATTAATATAGTATTATGAGATACAGTAAAACAAAGTTGAACTTGTAAATTTCCACAATATTAATAGATAGCATTTTATATTCCTAATTTACAGCAACTGGCTTTTCATCGCTTAACCTCAAAATTACTTTCTTTAGACGGCGGCCTATGATTGGCCGGTTGAAAAGTCCATAGTCAGACTCTGGAGGCTTGTAATATTGTGTAACATTGTAATTAATTATTTTTAGGTACGTCTCCGATATGCCCGCCGAAAGACATTATAGAGACGCAAGAATAACAGAAATCTACGAAGGTACCTCAGAGATTCAAAGACTGGTTATTGCCGGAAATCTCATCAAGGAATGGGGTTTCTAGGTTTTGTGAATTAACTTACGTATATTCACGAAT
Organism: Polydrusus pterygomalis; assembly: GCA_963969555.1. NCBI lineage: Eukaryota > Metazoa > Arthropoda > Insecta > Coleoptera > Curculionidae > Polydrusus > Polydrusus pterygomalis. Next base: position 16,967,655 of record OZ018385.1, on the reverse strand, counting down.
CTACCTATACTAGGATAAGAATAAAATTGTGTTGGTTTAAAAGGAAAAACGGGTTATGTTATAGTTTTTATGTGTGATAGAATTTAGGATTGTACAGGATGTCCCAAATTTGATGCTCACCATTGGGATCTCAGAAACTATTAAAGATACAGCAGAGGTTAAGCAAAGTTGGATAATTTGAAGCTTAAGTTAATGCCAGTGAGAAATTAAGAAAATTCCGACTACTTCCAAATATATCGGGAAAAAACCTTTTTTTTTTTCGGTTTTTATTTTTTTGTGACGTTTATTAATAAACATACAGGTTACGGTGTTCATATGGCCAAACTCCAAGGGGTGCTTCTTTAAGTGATTTTAAGAAGAAAAGTTCATATGAACAGGGGTCCAAAAATGCATAGTTTTTACGATACAGGGTGTCAAACTTTAAAAAAAAATCGGATGTTTGTAAATAGCTCAATACTAGGCTTCTATTCCCTTTTGTTGAAATTTGGCAATTCTGCTTGTAATAACAAGAGGATAATTACCCCTCAATTAGATTAAAATTATTAAGTCCAGTGGTATCCTGGAAGACAATCTAACTAATATTTTTGACAAAAAAAATTGCGCGCCACTGACTTTTTTTAAAATTATGTATTTTTTCGAATTAAGCAACTACAAATACAACTATTTTATCTCCTGAGTTTTTTTTATATCTTGCTTTGTTTTCGAGAAAAAAAATAAAAACCACTTTATTGCATGTCCCCGGAACAATAAGAGTAAAAAATTTAAACTGCTAAGCAATTAAAATTACGCGAAAGTCCTCTTTTGGTTTTTTTCGCACATTTAAAACCTGTTTTTGATAAAAGAAATTACCATAAAATAATCGAATAAAATAGTTTTCAGATATTTACGAACATCCGATTTTTTTTTTTAAGTTTGACACCCTGTATCGTAAAAAACTATGCATTTTCGGACCCATATTTATATGTACTTTTCTTCTTAAAATCACTTAAAGAAGCACCCCTTGAGGTTTGGCCACATACTTAAATAACACCCTGTATTGAAAAATTCAAAGCACGTCCTATAGACACTTTATTACGACACATTTAAAGATAGTTTTAAATTTTAAAAACGACGTTTCGGTTTTCAGATATCACCATTCGATCAAAAATTTTAAATAGAGACCTGAAATTTAAAGTATTATTTCCCCAAAACATAAACCCAGAACATTTTGCCAAAATTTCATTGTCTTTAATCGAATATGCATCATCTGTACTTAAAAGTTTTTTGGCAATACGGTCCTGATAGAATTGTGTTCTAGCAAAAAGAAAACTTCCTCTAATAGTAAGAAATTATTATTTTTACCTAGTATTTCGGAATAATTATGTAGTTAGTTTAAAGCAACTGAATTCTGTGCTTTTTTTGCATAAACTCAATACAGCGCAATAAGTTTAGTAGTTTTGTCCAGAAAGTTCATTTAAAAAATGAAACCTAACCAGAAATAAATCATTTTGAAAAAAATTATTTTAAGATGCTTAAATTAACTAACTGGAGGAAATTTATGTGTTTTTGGTAATATACCAATACAGTACAATAAGTTAAGTAGTTTCGGCCATATAGTTCATTTTAAAAAATAAACCTAGCAAGTAAATAAATAATTAAAAAACACTAGCGCAATCCAATTGGTATAAATTCGCTATCGAAACAAAACGGCTACCATACATATAACCCAATAGAGAAGAATAGGTACTAATATTATTTTTAAACAGAAATTTCTTTGGTTCTTTCTTTCATTTTTTCTTATTTTAATTATAATGCTTTCTGTAAAATGTACTGATGATAGGGTTGTGGATTTGACCGGTTAATTGACCAATCAATTGACTGGAATAAATTAAAATTTAAAAATGCAGTGAATGAACCTCACTATACTTGCCAAATTTCTTATTTTGTATTTTGGAAAAAATTAATTTTTTATAACAAGATTTGCTTGTACTGAAAAGTCTATTGCCATACCTAAATTTTATACAGGGTGGTCAAATGGATGATATAGTCAGGTCCATCCAGGTACACATTCTATAAAATAGACTGAGAAGGAAATGTCTATGAAAATGGTATAAAAAGAGAATAACAATAACTTCTCTATTCCTTTCCTTCATTGTGATTGAATCCGTTCCGGGAACCACTAATAAACGAGGCCGGCCATTGGGATTCCCAGAATCAGGTGTTATTGTTTTCTTAAATAACAAACGGCGCTATAACGATACACTAAACATTATCCTGGGTGGTAGGAGGTAATCTGGACAGATCACAAATTCATAAATAATAAAATACAATTGATATATTTTGACCAAATTTGACCGGTCAAATACGTCATGGTCAATTGATGATGGATTTTCGGTGAACACGGTGAAATTTTATTGATTTATGTTTTAAGAGACAAACTACTTCAGAAAGTAATATTTAAATTTCAAGTTCGTATTTAAAAAGTTTGATCTGATGGTGATATCTGAAAACCGAAACGTCCGTTTATAAATAAGACACTATCTCTAATTGCGCTGGAAAAAAAAGTGCCTGTAGAAATTTCTTTCCGTTTTCCAATGTGTGTTTACAAATAACGTCACAAAAAGGCGGAAAATAAAATTTTCCGTTTTTGTCAGATATCTCCGAAAGTAGTCGGAATTTTCTTAATTTTTCACCAGCACTAATAACTTAAGCTCCGAATTATCCAACTTTGCCCCAATTTAACATTTGCTGTATCTTTTATAGTTTCCGAGATACCAATGCATGGTGAGCATCGAATTTGGGACACCCTGTACAGATTGGAATTTTAAGGTGAGCTGAGCTTAAATTTGGTCGAAGCATATGTTTTTTAAATGACCGTTTGTATTTTATTATTACATACAATGGGTTCGAAATTATATTTTTGTATAAACAGGGGCGGACTGGTACTAGACACCAAGCAATGTTTGATTTTCTAAGTTTTAAAGTTACTTTTACACAAAAAAACGGTTAGAGATTAGGCTACTTAGGTTTTAATAAGGTATCCAAAAATGCTAATATACACAGGGTATTCTATTTATTTTAACTTTCTGATAATCGGAAATGTCAACATATATTTCTTTAAAGGTTTATATATTTATATTACCAAATTTTAAAAAAATTTAACCTTTACTCGTTTCAGAGATCGTCTAATATGTCACTCAACTTGAATCACCCTGTATATTACGTAAATTGCAATTGGTTGCACATACCTTTGTAATTAATATTAATACCTACCTATTTTCTATTCAAATGGTGCCATAAAATTATGTAGGTACATTTTATATGAAATGAACTTTATATTTATATACAAATACAAATTTTATTATTTTATATTTTTTTTACCAATCCTATTTTAAATGCATCCCGACTGTCCTTGGTGTTTCTCAAAACTATTTTGATGTTCCTCCCCTTGACTTTCTCTATATAGCTACATTTTTCAATAAACTGCCTGGCATAAGAAATTTATCGCTGAAGCAATTTAAAGGTCGTGTTAGGGAAATACTAGTTCAGAATACCTTTCACGAACTTTTATGCGTTTTTTTTTTTGCAATTCTGTTTTTGGCATTAGGTTCTGTATGACTCAAAACAAAACTAATACATATTCCAGTAAAATTATAGCCTTTGTCGGTAAGTTTACTACACTTAGTTTATTTTTCCTAAAAAATAGTAAGTTTTTATTTGTTGTAGCTCGAAGTTTATTGAAGCATTGTCTCAGCACGCCAAACAGAATTTTACAATTTTGGAATATTTTGTATATACAGGGTGTTTCATTAAGGGTGGCCACCGGCCATATCTCGGAAACTACTAAACATAGAAACTTGGGAAAAGAAATATGATTAAAGCGGTCATGAGAAAAGTCTGGAAATTACTATTAAGTTCCTCATTTCGCCGCAAGGGGGCACAATTAATTTTTTTTTATTTAATTCTAAATTTTTCAGAAAATTCCCATATTAAGATATAACTCTGATTACATCATCGAAAAGCTTAGACAATTCTCCATCATTTTGGTTTAAGGCTCGTTGGCGTACCGACCTTGATAAAAGTGGGGGAAGCTAGTGAATATGTAAACATTAACATCGCTGTAACTTCTAAACGACTTATCCGATTTTACTAAATTTAAGCTTGTTTGGAAGGGAAAGGTAAGTATCTTTAATCGACGTATCCAACAGTACACGATAGTGTTTAATAAAATTGCTAGAGGGCGCAATTTGTAATAACAACAGTTTTTTCGATTTTATCCCGAAAATTCAAATCATACGGTATAACCATGACATCATAATCGAAAAGTAGATGAAATTTGCAAGAAAAGATGTGAAGACCGCAGTTCGATATATTTGTTTGTTTGAGTTATTGCCGAAACATTAATTTTTAATACAAATTGCCAGTGGCGGCTCGTGACTAGTGAGTCAGGGGGGGCGCTGGCTTTAAATTAAAAAAAAATGTCTATTATTTTCGAAAGTACGTGTCTGTTTTTTCTAACTTTCTCGTTGTAAATTTTAATTTCATCAGCATAAGCACTACTTAAACAAGTTAAAATATTAGTTTGTCCTAACCTCTCAAAACTTACCACATTATAACGATGTTTTGCACTATTTTCATGTTTTTTATTTTCTCTGAAAGATGTTTTAAGTCCCGCACCCCATTTATAGTCCAATTATCATCCCCGTCAAAAAGAAGACACGAAACAAAAAAAAATAATTTTTGTCCTCACAACCGCATATCCAGGATGTTTTATTATATATTTATTTGTCAAACTTACGCGTAAACTGTGCCATACTTTTACATTTTGATTGCACTTTGTACTATATTCAATATTGGTAGTGGCCGCCCTGTATTTTTTAAATCAAGTTTTTCACTTAAGCTCAGAGAACCAAACACAAGCTTCTGTAAATCAATGACCTTCATATTAGACGAAATTTTCCAACTTTATAAAATAAATCAAAACAAATAAACAAAACGCGAGCGGAATCGACAGGTTGCTTACATATATTGGTTTTTTAAGTAAAGTATTTTTGGATTCTGTTTGAAATAATTGCAGGGAGGGCGGCGCCCCAGAGCCCTTCATTAACGAGCCGCCACTGCAAATTGCGCCCTCTAGCAATTTTATCTTGTGGCCACCCTTAATAAAACACCCTGTATACGTGTCCGCCATGGTAAGACACAAAAGCTTCAAACTTTTGACGTGCCTTATACCTGTCAAATGTCATTTAAAAGTTCCAAACTGGCGAAAGTGTCATTTTTTTTAGAGATATGAAAAAAATATTGCTTCCCATCATATTTTGAGTCTATACCCAAATTTTGACAACCTGTTAAAGTGACATACCATAACATGAAACATTAAGAACCTATGATGTATCTTTGATCTATATAAAACGTAAAAAGTCCGGCCGGTCCGAACCTTTATTGATTAAGTGACCTGACCCGAATCCGAGTCGGGTCGGGCCGCGCGAGATGAAAACCCGGCCGTGCAGGGCTCTACCGAGTACACCCACTGAAATAATACAATCATTCATTAAATATACTTTTATTAAACAATACAATGTACAACATTCTGCGTGATACCAATAAAAAAATCAAATAATTTACCTAGGATCATGCTTCACCGTCGAACAAAAAAGAAACTAGTACTTACAAAAACACCAAAATTTTCAGGGGTAAATTGTAAAAGTACAAACGTAAAAATTTAAAAATGCTTTGTAATCAAACTAGATAGTGTAAGAGTAAATTTACATTCTAACTGCGGACTGACAGTTGAAAAACGATCTTTAGAATTAAATTTTAAGGGTTAGACTGAGCAAAAATTATTTTCTAAAGTACATTTTTAATAAAAACGCTAACATTTTTTTAAAGCTCCCAAAAAACTAAGACATGGCCCTACAGAAGAATAAATTTTCTTAGGAAAATGAGTTAGTATAGTAAAAAACAAGGTAATAAATAATTTAAAAGTAGGCAGAAAAGATTAGAAAAAACTCAAATTTTAAAGGGTCGTCTTGCCAGGCAAAACCACCATTACCAGGGTGCTTGCTAGGCAACAGAGTATTTGTAATTGTTGAAAAGCCGATAATATCACAAAAGCTTTTTTAATGGAAATAACACGAGCTCAGTTTTAGAATTTATAAAATGGAGCCGGAACGCTTGCCGAATGGAAATCGCATATTTGAGGTAGTCTCCTAAGTATTTTAAATTGGCGCCGCCTCAAAATTTATGCAACAGCCGCCAACTTGGCGAAAAATTCAATCACTTGATGCTATGACGAAAAAAAAACAGTTTTTTTGTGGAACCAAAAGTAATTTGTGCCATTATTTTGCAAAATGTTGGCCATTTGTTCTATGGAAAATTCCTTGATAACAAACTTGTAGAGAATGGAATGCTCCACAAAAAACTGTTACTAATTTTGTGTTGGCATCAATGGTTTTCATTTAAGAAACAAAAATTACTTACGTCTTTTAGTATAATGAAAATTTAATAAATTATTTTTTCGCATCTTTGCGTTTAAATAAAGGCTCACTTAAGCAATAAGCTTTTATTTTAATCTCAATATAATAAAAAGCAAAAGGTATTCGAGGAAATCTACGAGTCTTAATATTATTGCAAATAGATATATCCTTAAAAGGGTAAAGCCAAAATTAAATTTCTTTTAAAAATATTAGTGCGTTAAATGTCCACTTTACGCACATAGATAGCACAATATAAAATTATTTTTACGCACTGCCATAGAAAATAGAAAGCGTTTTTTCAACTATCCGTCCGCATCGATCAAATATTAGTTTATAAGGCGAGTTTAAAGTTTTTTTTATAATTTGTCAAAAAAATATTTTTTTACATGTTTCCCTAATCTGCGGGTCTCTTCTCGCTGTGTTTTTTCGTATATTCTTCCGCGTTTTTTGAAAATTTTTTCTTATCTTTGAGGTATTCCTCTGCCAGATCCGCTCTTAGAGGATGTTCGGGCTCGGGTTCATTAACTAGGGCGACTAGAGCTTGGATCACTAAAAAATAAAAATAAAAAGCCTTTAAAAACATTACGTTATTATACAGGGTGTCCGGGAAAATGTGGGAATCTCCCGGATATGAAAAAAAACATGTAAAAAGAATACTACAAGTTCATATAAACTTCTTTCGTATCGGCCTCCTCTTCGGAGATATGGGCTCCCAAAGAGCTCCCATGGAATTAAGTTTTTGACACATAATTATTAAACCAACAGGTATATTTTAATTTTTTTTTTCATATGATGTATACCAGGTAAGACCCTTCAAATTACTATCCCAGAAAGTGTTGCGAATTACTCACAGCTGCAGGGACGGACTAGCTGTGACACTAATAAGCCCATTTTTTTTACGCCCTGTATGATAAAAACTTTGGACAACGTTTTTTACATACCTTTCACTATTGACTAAAAATTAAATGTTAAATACATTTAAGTATTTTTCTAAATATAAGAAATTTGAATTTGAATTTAAGTACTCTTCATTCATGTCGCTAATCCTAGAACCGTTTTCGGAAAAACGTCATTTTATTGCGATCATGTATTAATATTAAGCAGTTAAAAGTGAACATTTATAATTTATAGGAACAAAGATGTATCTTTTATTAAAATACGCTAAATATACATGATGTAAATATGTTAAAAATGACGTTTTTCCGAAAACGGTTAGGATTAGCGACATGAATGAAGAGTACTTAATTTTTAGTCAATAGTTAAAGGTATGTAAAAAACGTTGTCCAAAGTTTTTATCAAACAGGGCGTAAAAAAATGGGCACTTTAGTGTCACAGCTAGTCCGTCCCTACCGCTGTGAGTAATTCGCAACACTTTCACAACTTGAAGTATTCTTTTCACGTGTTTTTTTCATATCCGGGAGATTTCCCACATTTTCCCGGACACCCAGTATATACCTAGTATTGAATATAGCGCAACACAAATATTTCGGAAACAGTTAAAGATATGTATAGGATATTGTACATCCATGAAATATGTTTAAAATTTGCTGAAAAATCCAAAAATTGAATAATATACAGGGTGTTGTATTTAAAATAAGAAAGCTGGTATTGGCCACTGTTACATGACACACCCTGTATAAAAAGTTTTTATTGAAGAAAATGCACCACTAGAAATACCAATCGACGTGTCCGAGCGTTTTTACGCACACGCCTCCATGTATTTATTCCATTTGGCTAGTATTTAACTCCATTATTTGTACACGAAGTTTTATTGAAATCGGTTACGACCACAGACATATAAATCACCTCTATCCACCCAGACAGAGTCCTTGTTAATCAAACTAATTAAGTCACAAAAGGAAAGTGAAAAAGCCTCTTACCTTGATCAGTTTTTGTTGCCGGCTTCCAGTTTTCGGCGCTGATGATTGGCAGGCACACCTGCCCCTTTTCGTCGATGTTCGGGTGGTAGATCTTCGTCTTGAAGTTGATCTTTGGCGGCTTGAAAGGATACTCGGCAGGAAAGTTAATTTCTATTTTGAATGCGCCTTTGTTGTATGGTGCACTGTCCTAAAATAAAATAAAAAAACACTGTGAAATACCTATACTCCTATACAGCACAAATCATAGAAGCCATCTAAAGGGACTGGATATTCACTACAACAGTATACGGAATGTCAAAATAATGGTACAGAAAAAAAAAAATCAAGATATGTATATTTATTTATTTATTTATTACAAACTCTACAGGTACATACCTACAATGAAAACCTAATTATAGAGTAGGATAGTGTTAGACTATTATTAAGGTAGGAGAATCAACACGCTTGCCAACCTATAACCTATTTCGCGTAGATTTATTTAATTTTTCTAGCTTTTTTACAAAATTTAAAGAAAATCAGTATCGACTTGATATTCTGTAGGTAATAATTAGCATATTTAATAAATATCAAGGAATTTCATAACTTATTTTAGGAGAATTGTATAGCGAAAAATATCGGGTAAGATTTTTTTTAACATTATTATGTCATTGTCACTCATTGTTCTTTCACTATACAATTCTCCCAAAATTAGCAATAAAATAAATTGATATTTTTGTAATATATCAGATACTACCTAAATAATGTACCGACGATTTTGATTTTTTTTAAATGTTAGTGATTAAAATAATAAACTCAAAAAATCAACGCGAAATAGGTTATAGGTTGGCAATAGATTGAATGACGTTGAGAATTCAACCTTAAAACCTTTCGAAAAGGTAAGTGATTCCGTCTTGGTACATGAGGTAAAAATGAAGGTTTACAAAATGGTCTGCAGCATTCTGTTTTTGAAAAGCTTTTCTAGTTTTTTACGTGTTACATGTATTTTTTTTTTTATTATACAACGTGTCCAAGATACAGGGTGTTCCGATGATCATGTTACAAAATTCTAGGGTAGATAAAACACACGAAAATAAGAAAAAAAGTTCATGTGAACATGGGTCCGGAAACGCTTCTTCAGGGAGCTAGGGCCCTTCGAAGATGACCTTCAAAAACTACTTTTCGTTTTATAGCTTCGGTACTACTGCAGCTATCGCAACCAATTTTGGGACATGAAATCTAGTTCGTAGGTTCATCAATTTGAGCCTTCCGGATTTTGTCACCTTTAACCAGGGGCGTACAAACCAAGGGGGTATTTGAGTAAATTTGACCCTACTCCTCTTAGGCTTTAATTTCTTACCATTTTTATATCTGATTATGATTCTCCAATGCCTTTTACATAAAAAAGGTACTCTTAGTAAAAATCGCTATCTGTCACAGTTTCCTCCGAAAATGGCTAAATCCAATCAATAATAAATTATTGGTCTTAAACCAATTATTACGTTGAAATATGAAAATGAGGTTCAGTACAGATAGTTGTCAAAAATCTGTCAATAAAATATTGTGTCGCCAGTGAATCATGGATTATACTTTCGCCGAATATGCCGATATGCTATTAATTTATGGCGAAGTTCATTGCAATGGAAGAGCCGCTTCAAGATTGTATCAGGAGCGGTTTCCTGAGAGGCGTGTACCTGCTCACACGCTATTCGAGAGGGTAAATCAGCGCATAAGGGAAACTGGCTCCGTGAAAATAACGAGGCCAGATAATGGCGCTCAAAGAACTGTACGAACTCCAGAATTTGAGGAAGAGGTACTCCGACAATTCGAGGAAAATCCTAGTGTTAGTACCCGAGCTGTTGCAGAATCCATGAATGTAAGTCATGTACGTGTATGGGAGATTGTTAACGAACAACTTCTTCATCCTTACCATCGCCAAAAAGTACAGGAATTGAGACCAAATGATTATGCACCCCGCGTAGAGTTTTGCGAGTGGTTTCTTCAACAGTGTACACAAGAACCCCAATTTCCGAAATTTGTGCTTTTCTCTGATGAGGCTGTTTTTACGAGAGAAGGTATTTTTAATTCAAGGAATAGCCATGTGTGGGCGGAGGAAAACCCTCATGCTCTTCAAATAAGAGGGTACCAACATCGATTCTCGGTGAACATGTGGGCTGGAATTGTTGGAGAACGTCTAATTGGACCAATCATGTTGCCTCCTCGACTAACTGGGACGGTGTACCTCAATTTTTTAAGATACACCTTACCTGAGTTATTGGATGAGCTGTCCCTCGACATACGTCGGAATCTATGGTTCCAGCATGATGGAGCACCCGCTCATTTTGCACATGTCGTACGTGAGCACCTCGATGATCGTTTTAGAGGACGTTGGATTGGACGTGGAAGCGATGTCAACTGGCCAGCCCGGTCCCCAGATTTAACTCCTATGGATTTCTTTCTTTGGGGACATATGAAAAGCCTTGTATATGAAACTCCAGTTCAGTCGGAGGAAGATTTGGTGGCTAGGATTTCTGTTGCGGCTGAAATGATCCAAACCATGCCTGATGTTTTTACTGACGTCAATTTAAATATGCTACGTAGGTGTAATACATGTATTGAACGTGGTGGCAGGCATTTTCAACAATTGTTATTTTGAATTTATTTTGGTACGTACAGGGTCAGTCAACGACAGCGTTAGTAAATTCATCTTCAAGACAAAAATTTACTCTGCCTTATCCTTGACTCACTCGTTAAACCTGTTTAATTGTTTGTTTTTTTTAAATATTTTGTATACGTTCCCTTTTACTTTTTATACCCCCAATTTCGAAAAGGCAATAAATCTCTCTAATCTAATTTATTTTCATTAAAGAAAAAGATTTGACTAACTTATAATGCTCACTATCTGTACTGAACCTCATTTTCATATTTCAACGTAATAATTGGTTTAAGACCAATAATTTATTATTGATTGGATTTAGCCATTTTCGGAGGAAACTGTGACAGATAGCGATTTTTACTAAGAGTACCTTTTTTATGTAAAAGGAATTGGAGACTCATAATCAGATATAAAAATGGTAAGAAATTAAAGCCTAAGAGGAGTAGGGTCAAATTTACTCAAATACCCCCTTGGTTTGTACGCCCCTGGTTAAAGGTGACAAAATCCGGAAGGCTCAAATTGATGAACCTACGAACTAGATTTCATGTCCCAAAATTGGTTGCGATAGCTGCAGTAGTACCGAAGCTATAAAACGAAAAGTAGTTTTTGAAGGTCATCTTCGAAGGGCCCTAGCTCCCTGAAGAAGCGTTTCCGGACCCATGTTCACATGAACTTTTTTTCTTATTTTCGTGTGTTTTATCTACCCTAGAATTTTGTAACATGATCATCGGAACACCCTGTATAAGGAGGGCCACTACAGGGATCTCGGAAACCGTAAGAGTTACGAAGTCGGTTAAATGGAGGAAAAGTTGCGCATAGGTTGGTACTTGAAGCCTTTCAACGTATTACGCCAGAAATGTTGTCAAATGTTTTAGAATCGACAGTTAGAAGATGTTATTTGTGCTTAGAAAATAACGGAAATTATTTCGGACAACTGATGATGTAGTTTCTAACTTTTTTCGTTGTTCGTTTTATTACCTACTGTTTTGGTATGTTCTTTGTTCACTTATTGTTGTTTTATTAATAAATTATTTCTTTGTTTTCGAATTATTTGTTATTTATTGAACTAGTCCAAGATACGTAAAAATTTAGAGTTTACTTATGAGATATTATTTATAAAATTAGGAGAAATACAGGACCGTATCCCAAAACCTCCTGAGGTTGTTCAAAAAACCCTCGAAACGTCATGAAACCATAATGTGTGATACATCGTTGCATTCGGAAGAAAAAAAAGCTCTCAGATTCCGATATCAGGAAAACAGGACCGTATTTAAAAAAATAAAGTTGATAGTGGCCCCTCGAAGACGACTCGTCGGATTACAAAACAATTAACGCTGTTAGATAGAGCGAAGAAAGTGGCAATGTAAAAGTGCAATTTACTTTAGAATTCTTTCCCAAATAAACCCAGGAAAAAAATAAAACGATTTTACGCAATTTCTGTTTTTTTCGGATATCTCCGACATTACTAGGAATTTAAAAAAATTTTAAACGGCATGTTTCTAGGCACGTAAATGCGCAATTTTTCCTCCATTTAACCGACTTCGTAACTCTTACGGTTTCCGAGATCCCTGTACTGGCCCTCCTTATCTTGGACACGTTGTAGATCATTAATAAAATAAAGCAGCTGTCTTTTGTCAAATGGTATATTATACAGGGTGATCCACGATGGGTGGCGAGCGGCTGTATCTGCAAAACCATACATGCGACGACTTTGGGGAAAAAATTTATTATAAAAATGAACAAAAAAATCACTCGAAATAATTTTTAAGTTCATAATTTTACCGCTAGGGTGCGTGATCGCTCTGCTATGATACAAAGTCCCTAATTTCTCCTAATAACAACTGCAATACAAGGTAGGTCAGAAAAATAAGTTTTTATATGCTCTGTAATATCTGTACTTATATAAATTTTGTAATAACAATTTTTTTTTGTAGTTACCATGGTAACAGCGTGGACCAGGGTAACGACTGAAAGTACTTAAAAGGCTGTAGTTTGGGTCTGCGTTGACCGAATTTAACAAACTATGGCTTATTTTAAAGAACTTTTTACCCTGATTGAACGTTGAAAATAATTCTTGCAGTTGATAATAGAGGACACTAAAAAAATATTTCTAACTTCGATTTAAAAAAAAAATTAAATGCAACCATCAAACAATTTTAAATCTATTCTATAGCTAACTAGTTCGTAAAGAGAACTGCAAAAACCGCAAAAAAAATTGTTATTACAAAATATGAAAACTGAATTTCTGACCTGCATTGTATTGCAGTTAATAGTAGAAATTAAGGACTCTGTATCGTAGCATAGCGACTACGCATCCTAGGGGTAAAATTAGAAACTTAAACATTATTTCCAGTGATTTTTTTGCTCATATTTCATAATAAATTTTTTACCCCAGTCGTAGCATGTATGGTTTTGCAGATACAGCCAAACGCCACCCGTCGTGGATCACCCTGTATAATTATAATATAATAAACTCTATTTGGGGAAAAAAATAAAAAGAACAATAAATAATAATAATAAATTAATTTTTCGTCAAATTTTAAATAACCCTCGACACCTTCTTTTTAAAAGGGTTTTCTTCTCCCCCAGTTTATTTGGTTGGTTTAGACCCCTTTTACTGACTTTTTCACATACTCAGTATGTTTTAACTTTTCACAATAATTGTCTTCATATTATGTCACTTCTACACATCAATTTTTTTAATTCCATAAAAGCTCCATTAAGGTTCTACACCATTTTCTCTTCTGCTAAAACCATCAGCATTAAATAAATTTTCTGTCTCCTGATGATGAACGTTTCTACGTTCGAAACATGTAGAGACCCATAAAGAATTTTTTATTCTATTAAATTTTGTGGAGGAAGACTTTAAGTTTTTTCTTTCTTTCCCATACTTTCAACTCGACTTTAAGCATGGACTATTTCTTTAAATTATTTGCAAAAATGCCAGCAAATAATCAAAATAATAATATGAACAGTACGGTTAAGCGCTGCGATGTCGCCGTGGAAGATCGCGGACCAACAAAATAAACGAACTGCCACCCGTAGAGCCGAAAACGATGCCGATATTGCACGATCGTAGAAATTATGGGATTTTGGGACGGGTATAGGGTGTAAGTCAATTGGTGTAATCACAAATTCATAAATAATGTTGATAGCAAATTGTTAAAACGAAAATAAAATGCTACAATATGTTGACCGAATTTGACCGGTCAACTAGCTAGTGGTCAATTGACCATCCCCAACTCTATATAACGCAGATATGGCTCTCAATTAGTGCATAGTAAGAATTTTTAGCTACAGAAAAGTTTAAGTTATAAGATATAAATAATCCTCAGGGCATAACAGCCCGAGGAAATACTTTGACACGACCTTCTGATATGGTCGTCAAATCAAAGTTTTCTGTCCATTGACAACCCCAAAAATTCATTTCCATTAGGCATAGAGACCACTTCGTTTTCCAAGTAAATATTTCCTATGTTACACCTAAAATTCAAACCGTTAGTCTTAGAATATTAAGACAATAAAAATCCCAGAGCGTCTCGGGTAGCGCAAAAGGGTAATGGTACATCAACAAATACAACTTTGAGTGTTAATTTTTTATTTGAACGGGACGGCACTGGTAAACTTTTGAGTTATGTAATATATTATACACATTTAAATATCTTTAACAAGTAAACATGTGTTAAAATATAATCAGTGATAAGAGTCCATTTATAGATATATCAGTGTTCAAAGAATCCAAATTTTATCACTAGAGTTGAGAAAAAAGCGCGGCTCACAACAGAGTCGCATTTAGGTGTAAATAACCTGACTTTATATACTGGGTATATAAACATGACAAAAGTTCATAGGTCCATAAACGTCTTATAAGCTTTATAGCCATTATAAGCTATACACAATTTGACACAGTGGCGTGCAAACAATGTAGGCAAAAAAGCATTGCCTACCCTCGTACCCTTCTCATAGGCCTATAGTTCCTAGCAATATTTGTAAATTAACCTTTTAGCACCCTTTCCAAGATAGTGGAAAAAGGAATAAAAAAAAATTACAAACATTGTCAAGAACACATTCGAATATGATTAGAGTCAATATGGATTCCCAATGAGAGCAACATTGGATCTATTGGACTATATTACAAAAGAATTAGACCAAAACAAGTATGTAGCAACAGTATTTTTCTAATTTGGAATCATAACAAGTCTATTACGATACGCATTTGCGTATCGTAATGAAGCTATTTCGATACGCGTTTTTTTTTAATTTGATGTTGGTAACATTTAAATGTTTTATTTCATTGACTTGCGCGGCCTTTGTGATTTACGAGAAAACCCATTTTTCGCAGAGGAAAAATAGCTTGATAACCTACTTTTTTATTCTGTGTGGATAACAGTCATGTATGTTGGTTGCATAAATCTATTAATCAATCTTTTGTAAATGCTTCAAGCTATCATTGTTAAAGTTTAAAACAAAACAGTTACTACCAAAAGTTAGTCCTCTAGGAACTTTAATAGTCCAAGGTGTCTGGGGGAATTACATGGAAAATGGCGCGCCATGCGAGAGAGAAGAGGAGGGCGGACGAAAAATGACATCAGACAGCAGCAGCAAAATTCACAGCAAACACACGTTTTATTTCTAAAAGTTGTTTTTTATTAAAATAAAAGTTGTTTTAAAAGTAAAAAGTTATTGATTAATACAGTCCACTACGTCGAAGAAGTGAAGACAACGCTCGACAATCATTTTGGCCCCACGAGCCGAATAAAAGCCAGTGAAACCAATTTAAGATAAGTAACAGGAATCCATGATTCATTTCCCTATTTAACCTGTAGTTTTAATTTGAGAAGTACAGTAGAATAAAATTGTGTTTTGTTTTGTGCATTTTCGGGATTTTTGCGATTATTGATTATTCATACTGCAAGTTTTAATTAACGTATGATATTTTGGTTATATTTTTGCCAGTAAGTAGTTTGATTTTAATGCTGTCTCGAGATTATTTTGAGAAGATTATTTTACAGATTCAGATTATTGTTTATTCAAAAGATTTATTTTTTAGTTTATGAAAGATTGTTTATTCAGCTGATTTATTTTGATTACCAATGCAATGGTAAGGATGCTGGACTATTAAGATAAGAGAGTGGTATTGGTACCTAGTACAA
The DNA here is from genome assembly GCA_963969555.1 of Polydrusus pterygomalis. NCBI lineage: Eukaryota > Metazoa > Arthropoda > Insecta > Coleoptera > Curculionidae > Polydrusus > Polydrusus pterygomalis. The sequence goes on along the minus strand of OZ018385.1, from coordinate 16,951,535 downwards.
GATTTGTCAAGTAAGTTTTTGGGATTACCTATAAGATTATTACGATTTTGATTCTCGTAAATTTGATATCAAAGTGTTAAATGAAATTGGATTAAGTAGTCGATTGTTTTAATTACATTGATTATTAAAATTTGTAAGTGATTAGTTCGATTTGAGTATAAAATGGCGGATTTAGATTTGTTAAAAAGAAAAAGGACACTATCAGATTTAAATTGACAGCATTTGGGAAATATGTCGAACCCATTCGTGATGCTTTTTTAAACAATGCAGATTTAGATACGAAGCAAATTATTGAACTTCAGTTTAAAACCAATAAATTGGAGCTTCTATATGAAGAATTTGAATCTGTTCAATCAGAAATTGAAATGTTATGTCCTCTTCAGCAATTAGAAAAGCAATACGAGGAGAGGAGCACATTTTGTGATTGCCATGTAGATATATTGGCCAAGGCCAAAGAGATTTTAAATAAATATGACAATGATAATGCCTCGATTAGTTCCGTAAGCGTTCCTCAAGCTAATGTTTCAAGTGGTGATAGTTTAAGTTTGGTTAAGTTGCCTCCGATAAAATGTCCAACATTCAATTGTGACTTTAACAAGTGGCTCGAGTTTAAAGATACCTTTGAAGCTTTATTTCATAACAACTCTAGTTTATCAGAAATTCAAAAATATCATTATTTAAGGTCATGTTTAGGTGAGGAAGCCCTAAAAATTATTCATAGTTTAGAGTTTGCAGCGCACAGTTATAATGATGCTTGGTCATTACTCTGCGATAGATTTGATAACACTCGATTATTAGTTAACAATCATATTAAAGCATTATTTGAAATTGAAAGCTTAACTAAGGAGTCATCTTCAGGGTTACGTAATTTAATTGATGTAGTAAATAAACATCTCAGGGCACTGAAAACTCTTAAGCTTCCGACTGAGCATTGGGATGCTTTGATTATGTACATGATTTCGTTAAAATTAGACAAAGGAACCTCGCGAGAATGGGAGCAGTCCAAAAATGATAAAAAGTTGCCAAGTCTAAAGGGTTTTTTTACTTTCTTAAAAAATAGAGCTGATTTTCTGGAAACATTAGAGTTAAATAATACAAAATTAAGAGATACTCGATTAGTGGATGCTAGAAATACAAGGCGTCATAATTTTTTGATTAGTGGTTCCAAGGAGGGGTCTGAACAAAAATGTAATTTTTGTAGAAAGGCTCATTTAATATATAAATGTCCAGAATTTTTAAAGATGTCGGTAACAGAAAGGTGGGATACAGTTAAAAAAATGCGATTATGTTCAAATTGCTTATGTTTTGGGCACTATAGCTTTAAGTGTGAATCAGGTCAATGTAGAATTTGCAAGAACAAGCACAGTTCCCTATTACATCATAATAATAATACAGGAGATAACCGGAGAAATCAGAATAACGAGGTAAGAAATTCTGAAAGGCAGGAAAATACATTTACTGGTTCATCGGTGATAAGTGCTGCAAATGCAAGTAACGATAATTATGTTCTACTGTCCACAGCTATGGCGGAGGGAAGGGATATAAAAGGTAACTATCATAAAGCTCAAGCTCTCTTAGATTCTGGCAGTCAATGTTCGTTTATTTCTGAAGCGTTTAAAAACAAGTTAGATTTGAAAGTGGATTCTGTCAATATTTCTATCTCCGGGATTAATAATAGTGTAAGCTCAAACTTAAACTCTAAATGTAATGTATTAATAAAATCAATAAATAATAACTATCAAACAAAATTACCATGTTTAGTAGTACCAAAGATAACAGATAATTTGCCTCCCTATAGATTTAATATTTCAGATTGGTGCATTCCAAAAGACATTAAATTAGCTAATCCATCTTTTAATGTTTCCCGGCCAGTTGATATTTTAATAGGCGCAGATTTATTCTGGAGTACTCTTGGCAAAGAAAAAATAGTATTAGGTAAAGACAAACCTATTCTAATTGACACTGTGTTTGGGTATGTGATATCAGGCTTAATTAGTAGTCCGATTGAAAAACAAGTTCATTGCAATTTTATTTTGAATGATGACCTGCAGCGGTTTTGGTCAATAGAAGAAATTCCAGTAGAATCACCTCCTTTGACCAAAGAGGAACAGATTTGTGAGGATTATTTTAATAAAACAGTTTCACGCGATTATTCAGGAAAATTTGTGGTTAGATTTCCGTTTAAAGATAATCCTCTAGAGTTAGGCGATTCACGCGATTTGGCAATTAAAAGATTAATTCTTCAAGAGAATAGATTAAAAAAGGATGAGATGTTAAAAAACAAATATTTTGATTTTATGAATGAGTATATCGAGCTAAAACACATGAGGTTAATAAATAGCGACTCGATTGATATGTTTAGATGTTTTTTACCTCATTTCGCAGTTGTGCGTGATGAAAGTTTAACTACAAATGTTAGGATAGTATTTAATGCCTCGGTTAAAACAAAGTCTGGAAAATCTCTTAATGACATTCAATATCAGGGGCCAGCGATACAAAATGATATATTTGGGATTATGTTACGTTTTAGGGAGCATAGATTTGTTGTAATCGCTGATATAGCAAAAATGTACCGACAGATTCTTATTCACCCTGATGAGAGAAACTTACAAAATATAGTGTGGAGAAATGATTCGAATGATGATATATCGGTTTATGAATTGCAAACAGTGACGTATGGCACAACTAGTGCACCATATTTGGCAATTAAATGTATTAAAAAGTTAGCTTTTGATAACAAAAGTACAGATCCTGTTGCATGTGAGTTGATTGATCGTGACATGTATGTTGACGATTTGATAACTGGGTTTAATGACGAAAAAACTGGTATAGTCCTTTGCAATCAAATTTCAAAAATATTAAAGTCAGCTTCTTTTAGCCTCAGGAAATGGGCATCTAATAGTAATAACATTTTACAAGGTTTACAAGATACTTCTGATGCTTTTAGCATTCTTGAATTGGGTGAGAATGATAGGGTAAAAACGCTAGGACTTCAGTGGCTAAGCAATCCCGATTTGTTATCGTACAAAGTTTCATCCAATTCGAAGAAATTGCCTATTACAAAAAGAAACTTACTTAGTAACATTGCTAAAATTTATGACCCACTAGGGCTAATCAGTCCCTGTATAATTATTGTTAAAATTTTAATACAAAAATTGTGGTCACTGAAGTTAGAGTGGGATGATATGGTACCATCTGATTTAGGAAAGAAGTGGGAATATTTTCAGTCGAAATTGGTTACTCTTAACAAGTTGAAAGTTTCTAGACATGTTATGTGTGATACCCCAATTAATATTGAACTGCATGGATTCAGCGATGCAAGTTTAGAAGCATATAGTGCTGTAGTATATATGAGATCGTATGACCCGTGTGGAAATATTTGTGTTACATTACTTTGCTCAAAAACAAAAGTCGCACCAGTCAAAGCTTTAACTATTCCAAGGTTAGAACTATGTGGTGCTCTGGCACTTGCTCGGTTAGTAAAACAAGTTTCTGATTCTCTGACGTGTAAGTTTGAAACATATTACTGGTGTGACTCTCAGATTGTGTTGTGTTGGCTTAACACCGATGCCAACAAATTTCAAGTTTTTGTCAGTAATAGAGTGGCTGAAATTCAACGTTTGAGTGACATATCTAAATGGAGTTACGTTAATACTAAAGACAATCCAGCTGACGCTGCTTCTCGAGGAATGTATCCTGATGATTTATATAATTGTGATGTCTGGTGGAATGGACCTTTATTTCTTTACGAACAAGCAAACTGGCCACGAAAATTGCAGTTTGACAAGACTTGTGATATACCAGAGATACGTAAGCAGTGCAACGTATTTGCGACTACTATGACTCAATTTTTAGATTTTGATAGATTTTCTTCATTGGAAAAACTTCAACGAACTTTAGCTTACTGCTTAAGATTTATTTCAAATTCTAAAAATATTAAAAATAAAAACACCGGACCGATTACTGTTAACGAAATTGATGAAAGTATGCAACATGTGCTTAAATTGACACAACGCGAAAGTTTTACCACCGAAATTTCGATTCTTCAAGGTGATAAACAGCTAAGTAATAAAAATAGATTACTCTCTTTGGCTCCATTTCTAGATTCAGATGGTTTATTGCGAGTTGGGGGAAGATTAAAACTTTCTTCTTTATCTTTCAATGAAAAACATCCTATTTTGTTGGACAGTAAACATAAAGTTACAAGATTGATTTTTCAATCTGAACATAAGAGATTACATCATGCAGGCCCCCAATTATTATTATTTTCTGTGCGTCAAAAATATTGGGCTACGTCTGGCATGAATATAGCAAAAATGACTGTACGAAATTGTATTCGATGTTTTCGTACTAAACCAAAACCAATTAACGCAATTATGGGTGACTTACCAAAACATAGAGTTGAGATTGCCAGACCTTTCTCGATTACCGGAGTTGATTATGCGGGTCCAGTAATTTTACGCGATAGGAAAGGTCGTCCATACAAGACATTCAAGGCTTACATTTGTATGTTCATATGTTTTGTAACAAAATGTATTCATATCGAACTAGTAACTGATTTAACCTGCGAAGCATTCATTACGGCGTTTAGGAGATTTGCTGCTCGGCGTGGCACTCCTACACATATGTATTCAGATAACGGATCCAATTTCATTGCTGCTCAAAAAGAGCTAAAGAAATTATATGATTTTTTGGAAAATTCCAAGGACGAATTTGTCAAATCTTGTGCTCAACAAAAAATAATATGGCACTTTATACCTCCGAGTAGTCCTAATTTTGGTGGGTTATGGGAATCAAATATCAAGGCAATAAAATATCATTTATGTAGAGTTATTGGTCAAAGTATTTTAACGTATGAAGAGTATTCTACTTTACTTGTACAAATTGAAGCTACTTTAAATTCCCGACCGCTCTATCCCATGTCCTCTGATCCAAATGATTTTGCCCCTCTTACTCCTGCCCACCTGTTAATTGGTTACCCGTTGACGACACCTCCTGATCCTCCGTTCGAAGATATCAAGATCAACCGATTGTCAAGATTCCAATTATTACAACAATTACACCAAAGCTTTTGGAAGAGATGGTCGTGTTTCTACCTGTCTGATCTTCAGAAGAGACACAAATGGAAAGTGGGCAACTCCAACGTTGAAGTGGGTCAATTGGTGGTCATAAAGAATGACAACCTTCCTCCATGCAAATGGGTTCTCGGAAGAATAACTCAAGTACATCCGGGAGAAGATGGCCACGTGCGTGTAGTGACAATCAAAACTATAAGTGGTAAAGTCTGATTTTTGGTAGAACAAAGGTTGACAAGTGACATATTACATTAACAGCTGATTTGGTTACGTCGAAAAAGTTCCCAGATCGACAGTGGGCCGTAACAAGCTCACACATCACGTTGCGTGAGATTATTTTCTTCCGAATTTGGTGTTTTTTAAGTGTTTCTGTGGCTGTTTTTTGTGTAGTGTGTGTTTTAAACATTCTACTGTTGGATTTTATATATTTTAAAGACTAGATTTTCACGGTGTTTATTATTTAAGTCTTAATGGGGAGTACAAACATCACTTTGATTAATTCATCTATTATCAATAATATTTCTGAGTTTAGATGAATATGGATCATGATTATTGTGTGATCAAGGGCCCCGTTGATATTGTTGAAGAAAATAAGGTAAGTTACACCAATTATTTTAATTTAATACTGTAATATTTACTCGTCTAAAATCGAGGTCATTGAAGGTCACCGGTATTTTTTATAGAAAATGTCCAAGCAAAGCTATACACATTTCATTTGCTATTGTAAATAGTCCCTATTATTAGTTTATCCATCTATTTTAGTTACTGAAACGGTGATTCTTGCTTCTTTTAAAGAAACAGGGAATATTCAAAATCGAGGGTCAAATTCAATCTGAAATAATTTTCGCATATTAGATTATTTATTTTCACGGTTTCATAGAGCATTGCTTGCCTAATATTAGACCTTTTATACGCAGTTTAAAAAAAAATCATGGTAGGTAGGTATACACACCTGGAAAGTTACTAAATGTTTTATTGTTTATATTTCAACCGTACCCCTTGTTGTAGGTTAAACAATCTTATTCTATGCTGCAAGGAAATGAGCTGGCACAGAAATTTGTACAAAATGTGTACGAATATTTTAACAACCATCACCCTCAGCTCAGCGCTATTCAGGTAAATGTTCTTTAATATTGTTCAATTATTATATGTCCCACTTTTAAATTCTGTTTATAGAAAAGCGCTAAATTACCATGGATTTAAGACCATTCTTCACATTAGATTATAAAAACAGTCCATAAATTAAAATTTAGAAAAATTTGAAATAAAATCAAATCACTATATTTGGCACACCCTGTACAGTATTATTATTTTTCTTTGACAAATTTGAATTTAAATTTTGTTATGATAACCTATGGATGGTACGATCCCTGAACTTAAATATCACTCGAGTAGAAATATCACTCGAGTAGTTCCAGCAAAATATATAAATTTAGGACACTCTCTATAGTAAATTAACATTATCCTATTATTAATTCAGAATAATAAAGTCAAAATCCAAGTATACTTGTTACAAACTGTAGCAAAAAAAAGCACTTTAATTTTAAAGTAAAAATTCAGTATTATTCAGGAAAATCTACTCGTAATAAATATTTCAGTAGACGGAACACTACAATGAAGGCATGCAAGAACAGAATGTGCTTGGTTGCTTCTTGATATTAGAGGCTACTTGCTGAATATAACCTCTCAGCAGTTTTTCCTCTTGCAGGTTTACGGAAGTAGATAGAACTTTCGGCTGGTGCTTAATAGCCAAATAACAAAATATAATACTTTTTTTTTTCAAATAGTGCAACCTCACGGAGCTGTAACTCCTAACAGATGTGTGCTACAAAAAAAACTTTTTTACAAAAAATGTAGGAAATTTTATCCTCTTTAAATTTGTATAGAATATCTTTTGTCGTGAAAGCCACTGTTTTTGAGTCATTATCAAAAAACCAAATTTTTGTACCTACAAGCCAAAATAGTCAAATAACAAAATATAATACCTACTTTTTTTAAATAGTGCAACTTCACGGAGGTGTAACTCCTAACATATGTGTGCTACAAAAAAAAATTATCTGGAAAAAATATAGGAAATTTTATCCTCTTTAAATTTGTATAGAATATCTTTTGTCGTGAAAGCCACTGTTTTTGAGTTATTATCAAAAAACCAAATATGAGAAAATAAACATTGAGTTTATGTGGTAAAGAGAGAAATAGCTATTTTAGAGAAACCCACCAGGGCCTATCATATTTATAGTTTACTTTAAATAAATAATTGTTGCTTGGTTTAAAACTAAAATTAGTAAATAAATTTAAAATTTTTAGGAGACGGTTAAAGCATTGCAAATTTCTGAATTCTCTGTACGACGATACAAGAATGGACCTTTGGAAGATCGTCGTACTTTATCCAGAAAGAGGGCCAAACCCTTAAGCGATGACTTACGAGAGGGTGCACGTGTGGAGGTCAGGGATGAAATTTATAATATGTATGCAGAACGTAAGTAATAACTATAATAAATTTTAACCCAACTTAAAAAACAATAAAACTTTTATTTTTTAGCAGTGCATTTCTACCTCTATTGCAGAAATTACAGGTTTTATAAAAAAATTAGGAACTGCAGTACTTACTTACTACTTCCAATAAAGGTAAACTGTATCGGTGTGGGAAAATAACAAAATATAAAACATTTTTTACAATATTTAAAAGACAACATAACATTACATATACCTACACACACATAACAGCTGATTTAAACAGTCTCCGATTAGGTTATAGCTACCACTTAAAAATTTGATGTTATACTTTAACTGACTACTTAAAAAGTGCATGCTATAGAGGCTTGACCACTAACTAAGTAATTCAGCCAGAGTGTGGAAATTAATATTTATTTATAGGCATATTTTCGCGTTATCAGAATTATTTATTTCTATATTTTTTGGTTTTTACTGTTTTCTTTACACAGCTAGAAAGCATCTTAGAATCAGGAGGCAGTAGTGTTTTTATTTATAAATTAAGTATATTTATTTTACCTTATTTTTATAAAACTGTTTGTAGGAAAATCAGTTACTATCAAGAGTTTACATGCTCAGCTCCATGAGAGGAATAAGTTTGCTGGAAGCCTTAGCACAGTACTAAAGCTCGTAAAGAGCTTAGGCTTCAGCTATAGAAAAGATGACAATCGACGTGCACTTATGGAAAAGCCATGTATAGCAGACAAGAGACGAAGATTTCTTTCCGCATACATGGAGAATGAAGAGCTAGGAGCAGAGAAAAAGCCATATGTATTCTTGGATGAGACGTGGATTTTTTCAAACGGCTCCTTTCGAAAATCCTGGCAAGATGAAAGCATTAAATCAGTCAGGAAAGAAAAGGGAGAAGGGTATAGGTAAGAGGAGAGACGGCATAGGAATAACAAAAATAATTTCTGGAAATAAATAGTGTTAGCACCTATATATAAACTATTTGGACCTAGGGGTCCTTGCCCTTTCCCCCGTTGGACCCCCATGCCATTGGGCAAAAAGTGTGGAGCGGCTAACATTCTCTTACTGTACTTAAAAGTAAAAGGAACACATATACTGGCTAAAGAATGTTCATTTTTTGTTTTGCAAAAGTCAACAACTGAAAAATGTTTAAAACAATGTTTTTCTCAAATAATGATTATTGTATACGCTAAATAATATACTTAGATGTTTGTTTAGAAAACGAGGGGTTACTACCTAATATTATTATTTTTTATTTAAATTTTTAATATTTATTTTAGATACATTGTCCTACATGCAGGAGGTCAGCAGGGCTTTATCGAAAATGCTCGGCTTATCTTCAAATCGAAGAGCAACAAGGGAGACTACCATGGCGAAATGAATGCTGATAACTTTGAAAAATGGCTATCCGAATCATCAATCAGCCAAATTTTAACCTAATAACCTGTAAATGTTTTTAAATTTTTAAACTGTTTTGTTCAAGTTTTTTATTTTATTTATTCTATCTATATAGCATGCCTGCATAAACGATGTCAACTTTTGTCTCGCTGTGACGTCATGCGCGAGCCGGTTAACTAGCGTTTTCTAAAAGCTAAACTAAAACTAATTATAGAATTCTCCTTGTTGCCCTCAAAAACATAACTACACCAAATCTGATTCATATCTGCTTAACATCAAATCATCGCCAATTTTATAAAATTAATATTTACTTCGCCCTGTACACAATTTGTGCTGGTACTAGCCTAGCTACAAGCAATAGGTAATAAATAATGGTCCTTTATTTTTCCCATGTTTACTTATTAATACCTAACTATTTTTGTTTTGTATAAATAAACGCTAAGAGAAATAAATGTTTTCTTCTTTTCCTTTAATTTTATGTTTTCACATAATTATTTTGGTAAGTACGGGCCTGTCAATATTTTTTTTTTAAATAATAAGATTAATAACTATATCTTGGTAAAAAATACTAAACTTCCCTTACAAAATTTAAAATATGGCGAAGGCGACGGTAAAATAACTTAGTCCGGTTCTGTTTCTGTAGCCAACCGAATAACTTAAAATAGACCAGACTTTAACAGGTTGCCAAAAATGACAAGTGATGCGGCGAGTTCTTTCATTAATTAGACTTTACCTACAAGCGCGCTATTTCAAAAATATGTCCCCTTCCAATAAATGACAATGAGTGTTTTTAAGTCAAAAACGATAGTTCAAATTTTGAACGGACCGTTCAAAAGGGGGGAGTATGTTAAAGTTTAAAACAAAACAGTTACTACCAAAAGTTAGTCCTCTAGGAACTTTAATAGTCCAAGGTGTCTGGGGGAATTACATGGAAAATGGCGCGCCATGCGAGAGAGAAGAGGAGGGCGGACGAAAAATGACATCAGACAGCAGCAGCAAAATTCACAGCAAACACACGTTTTATTTCTAAAAGTTGTTTTTTATTAAAATAAAAGTTGTTTTAAAAGTAAAAAGTTATTGATTAATACAGTCCACTACGTCGAAGAAGTGAAGACAACGCTCGACAATCAATCATTTTCTGCCAAATCCTATCCAAAATTCAATCTACTAACCTTCCAATGTCGATTTTAACTTCAACTTTATAATTTTCCATCTTCCCTATACTAAATTGCAATGCCGTGACGTAAAATCACGTCTTTTGATATTCGAAAAAAAGTAGCAAAATCGCCCGAATTTCCGAACGCTCTGTATATGTACCGAATGTACAAGGATCACACAACGTATTCCGTCCAATTTCAAATCTCATATCGCTAAAATAACTTTAGAATCTCTTGGTGAAAATGGGTCAATAAATCAAAAAATGATAGTTCGCAAAATATTTTTTTTTGTCCAGAGGCTACTATGATAAAAAATAGTATTACCAACATAAAATTTAGACATAAAAATTTACAAAATTTAAAGGATTTATTTTCTTTTTAAATATGTGTTTTTTATTTTAAAAAAAACTACAAATTAGAAAAAATAGTATAACGTACGTGTTATATAAAGCAGTTTTAAGCACTTGTCCCGTTATAAAACTCGCCGCAAGCGGCTCGTTTTTTACATGGACGCGTGCTATAAAATGATGCTTTATAAAACGTGTACGTTAATATACTATTATAGGTCTGCAAAAGGCTTTTGACACAGTGTTTATAAAAAAAAATGAACAAAATGGGAATAAGAGGTAAACGCCAGAAGCTATTAAAAACCTATTCAACAAAACGAAAGCATTACACCGCAGCAAATAAACAAAATAGACACAACAGGTACCACGATTGGTGTATCACAGGGATCAGTATCAGGACCAATAAAATATCTACTATATGTACCGGGTGGTCAACTAAGAATGTCCGCCGGCTATATCTCAGAAACTACTAAACATATAAACTTGGGGGAAAAAAAATTATGATTAAAGCGGTCATAAGAAAATTCTGGAAATTACGTTCAAGTTCCTCATTTCGCCGCAAGGGGGCACAATTGAAAATTATTTTTTTAAATTTTAAATTTCTCTGAAAATTCCCATGTTCAGGTATAACTCTGATTACATCATTGGAAAGCTTAGACAATTCTGCATAATTTTGGTTTAAGGCTCGTTGGCGTACCTATCTTAATAAGAGTGGGGGAAGCTATTGAAAGTGTAAACATTAAAATCGCTGAAACTTCTAAACGACTTATCCGATTTTACTAAATTTAAGCTTGTTTGGAAGGGAAAGGTAAGTACCTTCAATCGTCGTATCCAATGATACACAATAGTTTCTAATAAAATTGCTAGAGGGCGTAATTTGTATTAAAAATTATTGTTTTGGCAATAACTCTGAAACGAACAAAGATATCAAACTGAGGTTTTCACGTCTTTTCTTGTAAATTTCATCTACTTTTCGATCATGATGTCATAAGTATACCGTATGATTTGAATTTTCGGGATAAAATCAAAAAAACTGTTATTATTACAAATTGCGCCCTCTAGCAATTTTATTAAAAACTATCGTGTATCATTGGATACGACGATTGAAGGTACTTACCTTTCCCTTCCAAACAAGCTTAAATTTAGTAAAATCGGATCGGGCGTTTAGAAGTTACAGCGATTTTAATGTTTACACTTTCAATAGCTTCCCCCACTCTTATAAAGGTCGGTACGTCAACGAGCCTTAAACCAAAATGATGTAGAATTGTCTAAGCTTTCCAATGATGTAATCAGAGTTATACCTTAATCTGGGAATTTTCAGAGAAATTTAAAATGCAAAAAATAATTTTCAATTGTGCCCCCTTGCGGCGAAATGAGGAACTTGAAAGTAATTTCCAGAATTTTCTCATGACCGCTTTAATCATAATTTTTTTTCCCCCAAGTTTCTATGTTTAGTAGTTTTTGAGATATAGCCGGCGGCCATTCTTAGTTGACCACCCGGTACATAGCCTAAAGCTTGTGGATCTTCGCCCAAAATATTTCATATATATTTAATAATATACAATATAACTACATACTTCCTTTTATCAAATATTTTTTTATCTGCAAACAGGTATTATTAAAGCAAACGCAAACATTTTAACGATTCCAATTGGGCAATCTTGCTTTTAAGCCCACTTGATAATCCCCATGTAGGTGGCCCATATGAGCGCATCCTTAGGTAAATTATATATTGAAATGCAAAGGCAGCACCTATAGTGACGGTACGAAATTGAAGCCATGAATGTAGCACCGTGTGTTAAAAAGATATAGAGCGATACAGCATAGGCTAGTTGCCCACAGGACGGTAACGGCACGATTTGTCGCGCGCGGTATATCGCGCCGCGTCCGCAGAGTGCTTGCCCACTACACGGTATATCGTGCGAAACTTGTTTAGATTAATATTCCGTGTGGCCAGATCGATTCTGGTCAGTTGTTGCTATGAGCTTAGAAGTGATGGATCGAAGAAAAGTAATTTTATTAGCGATGGTTTCACGTAGGCGCCGAAGACGGCAAGCTATCAAGAGTCAAAGGCATTGGGTCCATCCCATTTTGAGGCTCAGATTTGTGGAAGGGGCGTTTTATACATTATTTAAAAAACTTAGAGAAAGTCCTCTTCAGTGGCATATTTTTGATGCAAACACAATATCTACTTTTATAGACTGCACGCACTGAATGACAACACAGCACTAAAAATATCGTTGGTAATTTCGTCGTGTCGGCTAGAAATCATTTAATCCTATTGGGCGTTTTCACACTAGCCGACACGACACCAGCACGATTACGACACGGTAGCGACACCGACACGATAAATCGACGAGTATTTTCACATTTGCCGACAGCCATCTCTGTCGTGTCGTAGTGTTGTGCCGGTATTCGCAGACATGGCTCCTGTAAATAATTTGTATTTGCTATATTTATTACAGTTAAGACTCAAAAAGCGAAGACCGCAAAGAAAATTTTTTCTCCGAGTATTTTATTTTTATTATTTTCGTTTGTTTTGTCCCAAAGACACGGTTTTGACTCTACAACTTCTATCGGAGTAATAATGTTATACTTGAAATTAGCCATAGTTCTTTTAAAAGTTAAGTAGGTATGTCGAAATTATCATTTAAATTAAGTAGGAATATTGCCGTTCTGACCAAAACAACTAGGAAAAGGAAAAACCGCCAACGCCACGAGTGGAGCGCTTACTGCTCGCCGACCTGTCGGCGCCTGTAACGACACGATAACGATATATCGGCAAGTGTGAAAGCATTCCCTTTACTTACATGAGATTACGCGTCCGTCGTTTCGTTGTCGTGTCGGCTAGTGTGAAAACGCCCATTGGCGTTCAAAAGTCAGGCGACACAAATTCGCGCGTTTGTGCGGCAACGTTCTGCCGCGACGGTATTATTTAATACTGGCCGCGAAAATATTTATTCTCGCGGCCAGTGGGCGAACACTGTAATTAATTGTATGACAAATTTGTGAATTTTGGCGACAAATCGTGCGGTTACCGTCCTGTGGGCAACCAGCCTTAGGCGAGTAGCATTTGGCGTCTTCCCTGCTCGCGGCGGAGAAAGAACTCTTGCTATATTTAAAACGTATTTCGACTTCTTATGATAATATTATCAATGTATTTTTGATAAGAAACCGTCGTATTGAATAATTGTTTCTTAATTTGGTAACACATTTTAATAAATTTGTGTAAATTAAAAGACAATGTTTCACCTCAAACTTTAACAGGAAAACAATTTTGGCATAATGATAAAATTATGTGTCCACAATTTTCAAATCCAGGGATGTATTGCCATTTTTTGACCTCATTAACATGTTAATCTAAATATACAAGGGTGCGTTAAGTCTTAGCCTATTTGTTGCATGGAACAATTTAATATTTTTGTGGGAACACATTTTTACAAGATGACTGTTTCTATGTTATCTCATCTGTCAGAGGATTTTGCGCATGCGTATTATATTGATGAACCTTCATAATTTTTAGTTTCTAAAGTTAAAAGTTAAGCACCTTTCAAGGTCGCATATTAGCCAATAAAGTTATGAGTAGGTTAAGATTTTTTGCATACAGGTTTGATTTAATCCTTGAATTCCTCTAATAATAGAAAAGTATAAGATTTGGGTTTTAATTTGATATAATAATAAGAATAGTTATGTTTTATGCATTGCAAATCCTTATAAACTGGTTCATAAATATTATCCTTTGATTTAAATCTTAAGCTTATGCACTAAAGTTATCATTACCAACATACCAACTAAAATTATGTTTATGAATGATGATAAACCCCCTACTTATATCTATTAAAATTTAAGAAATTCGGAATTCTTATTCCACAGTGATCACTTAGTTCCATTGATAAAATTAGATTAGAGGATGATAAAAAGGTATTATTATGTAATGTATAATTAGCCATAGATAAGGGAAAGATCGAGGGAAAGATGCAAATACATTGGAATCATAGGGTTATTGTTACTACAAGGAAACATGCTATTTGATTTTATTGCAATAAATTTTCAGTCATAACAAGATAAAATTAGTTCCTAGACAACCTTGGCACATAAAAAACTTTTAAAAAGTTCGGTATTCTACACAATAGTTTGTGTGAGAATTTTGATAAGAAACAAATAATAGAGATACTCAGAAGGAGCTGATGAATTTGATGATAATAAAATTACCAAAACATACACAAGAGGAAATCAATAACCAGCATAAATTATAATAACAAAATCAAAACAAGATCCTAATTCTCAAAGTATTTAAAAAGCACCAGGAGGATGTCATTTTAAACTAAAACCAATTAAAAAATCATTTTAAAACAAAATCAATATCGCCTGCAAATTTTACAGGTAAAAATTGATATACTTATTAAATAAATATCAAAAAAGTTGGGTAAAAATTATAAAATTCTCCCAAAATTAACAATGAAATAAATTGATCTAAGTATTTGTAATAGGTATGTCAGATATTACATAAATAATGTAGGTAGCAACGATATTGATTTTATTTAAATGTTAGTTAATAAAATAATAAACTAAAAAAGACAACACAAAATAGGTTATAGGTTGGCAATAGATTGAATCACATTGAGAATTCCACCTTAAGGTTGAATTCTCAACGTCATTCAATCTATTGCCAACCTATAACCTATTTCACGTTGATTTTTTGAGTTTATTATTTTAATAACTAACATTTAAAGAAAATTAATATCGTCGGTACATTATTTAGGTAGTATCTGATATATTACAAAAATATCAATTTATTTCATTGCTAATTTTGGGAGAATTGTATAGTGAAAGAACAATGAGTGACAATGACATAATAATGTTAAAAAAAATCTTATCCGATATTTTTTACTATACAATTCTCCTAAAATAAGTTATGAAATTCCTTAATATTTACTAAATATGTCAATTACCTATAGAATATCAGGTCGATACTGATTTTCTTTAAATTTTGTATAAAAGCTAGAAACCATAAATTAATCTATGTGAAATAGGTTATAGGTTGGCAAGCATGTTGATACTCCCACCTTAAACATCATGTGTAATACTGATGTAGGTGTGTAAATATCTTCTATATCTAAATACAAATAAACTGTAGTAAGTAATATTTAGGAAATTCAGCACTAGCTTTGAAATGTTAAAAAAAGGATGGGAATTTGCAAGCAATAAGTAACCGAATTATTGGTGCATACCTGATGTATACCTACCTTAAAATGAAATATTTTCAAATAAAAAAATTCAACTTACCGGCACAATAAGACCTTGCCAAGTCAAAATATTGGTTTCATCTACTTGAATATCTCGGAATGACTTTAAACCTGAGTTTCTTATATCACCTAATTCCTGAAATAGTTTGTAATTATTAGTAAAAAAGATTTGGTAATTATTAGTAAAAATAATAACAGAGTTTTAAAAGTTTTTCTATCAACGTTTGTGTACTTAGATTAGAGGCAAGTACTATGACTCATGAGAAAAATGAAACATTTCTATTTTTGAACACACAAAAATAACACTAATGGTAAGTTAAAGAAGAAAATTATACAAATAATCAATTTAAACATTAAAAATAGCGTTGCAAGAGGTAAAAAGCTTAAAAATAAAGCAAAATTACTTACTTTTTGCAACCTCCTAGTGGCTGCCATTTTGTAATAATTTCTGGCAAGTCACCTAAAGCAAACAAATACTTTCTTAAGAAAATAGACGATGGCAAATAACTCTAAAATAAATACGTGTTTTAAAGCAAACTTAAAATCACTTGAAATTTTTCTAGAAAGGTCTCATAATTTTCATAAATTACAACTTTTTTCTTTCTTGAACTGCACTGACAGATGACAGAAGAATCACAGTAATCACACACTAGAGGTGTGACGATATAACTGTCACGGTTAAAATTAACCGGTTATTAAGAAATAACAGTCGCTATCGGTGATTAAATATGATCTGAAGCAGTTACCAGTTATTCAATATACCAAGCGCTCGCACATCGCACTGCCGACTGAGTTCGCCGGCTCATGGCAGCCTTCTTTCGCTGCACGCTGTTATTTTCTAAATAACTGGATAAAGAATAACATGGTTATTTTAGTAATAGGTAGTGAAGCAACTACTAGTGATTCATATACCAACCGATCGCACAGCACTGCCGCTGCTTAAGTCGCCGGCTCATGCAGCCTTCTGCTGTTAAATAACTGGATATTAAAAAATAACATGGTTATTATTAGTAATCGGATAATTTTCATATCACTTTGTGGGCGGTAACGGTAAGGTATAATTAATTTCCAATGAACGTTATTTCTCTGATATTTGATAGTCCTGGTTTGCAGGATGCTTATGCTTAAAGGAAAGGTGTTAAATAGTTACAAGATAATTTCACGTCTTCACTACTGTTCACGTTTAAAATTGCGAGGGAAATAGTGGATTGGTGGATAGGTTGGCAATTATATATTTTGTAATTCCCCGAAGCGCGTTGTGGCGTTGTATTTAATGTATTTTCTATTTATGTGTGTGTATGTCGTGAGTCGTGACCGTCGTATTGTGTGTATTTACTTAGTATATGATACTACATAGACTTTATTTTTATTGGTAATTTAACTAGAGACTAGGGTGTGTGGTATGTGATGGGTACAGTAACATAATATGCTGAAAATAAAATAGAGAAAACGTTGTTATTTTTCAAAATAACAGCTATTTTAATTTGGCGCCAATAAAATATTTAAAAAGAGAAAAAGTCGATTATTTAAATTGACACCTTCACCTTAGGGTATGGTCCGAATATCACCACCAGTAACCACTGTTAACCGCGACAAATGACAGATCAACCATAAAAATCCGGTTATATTCGGGACGAAAAATCACCATGTTTGTTAAAAGCATAACCTTTAATTTTGAAAAGTTCATGACAGAGTGATAATTTACAGGAATGCTAAATACACTTACTTCTTATAATTTGATTGAGATTGATTCTCTGAAAAACTTAATAAATTACCAACCAACGGCCAAACATTTTGAAATAATTCATAACAAAACAAAATATTTCATAATAATGACAAGTGACAGGAGGAACCGCTTGTCACCGGGCGTTTAAGCCGGTGAGCATTTTGACATTTGGGTGACGTGATATCCGAAAACCGTGTTCCAAAATAAACCTATTTTTTGGTTACCGCTATAATTTGGTTAATTACGGAACGCTAAACCACGACACTAGTTACTTTCGGACCATACCCTTAGTAAATCTCATTTTTTGAAAATAACTGGTAACTGTTTAAAATAACAGTTAATTTAAAATAACAGTCACCGGTATACCGGTGATTCAAAAGTAACTCTTAAGCCCACCTCTATCACACACCCGCGCCACCACAAAAAAAAACACCAAAAAAATTAAAAAGCAACTAGAACCGACATGGCTAGTGCACACCTAGTGCAGCAGGAATCAGGAGCCGGAATTTTGCCCGAGTTCCTTTTAGTTTCAAACGCAACAGCAAAGCCAACGGCTTATTTCAACCTTCCTTTTAAAAATTTAACTTCCGCAGTTGCCCCTTCGTCATTTCCCATACGAAGTTGTTCGCGAAGCGTTCCTTTAACAACTTAGATAAGCAAAGATTTTTTTACTTTGCATTGCTGTTTAAAAGAAACAAATGGAAAGTACCTAATGTTATAGTCACATGCTCGGACCAAGCTTCAAGCTTGGTCTGAGGTCACATGCAAAGACTATGGCAAAGACTTCTTTCTATATAATAGAAGTCTTTGGTCACGCCATATTATTTTTAAAATAATACGCTTTGTCCGCTGGAGTCCAAAGTACTCTCACATTCTACTCTGCATTTATAAATCATACGTCGGCAGTGTTGCCATCTCGGTAAATTTTTTACTAGATCTGGTAAAATTAAACGATCAAACGAACTTACCTGTGAAGTTCGATCGTAATTATATAAGTCGCTTCGTCCGAATAGATCACTTGAATTTATTATGTAGTACCGCTTCTCGGTGCTAGATGCCGCACATAATTTAAAGAAGAAAATTTCTTCTCAATTGGCTAACTCTACCGACCAACTTCATCGAGTTTAAAGAGGCAATTTTAATTTTAAAATTGTAAACAGAAACATTTTTCTTTTAAGGGCAATTATTCTAGGGAGGGTGGGAGTGATCTATTCGGACGAAGCGACTCATATAATTACGATCGAACTTCACAGGTAAGTTCGTTTGATCGTTTAATTATATTTCGTCGCTTCGTCCTCTAGATCACTTGAATTTACTATGTAGATGTTTAAAGACAAAAAAAAAAAATGTTGTCTGAACAATAATGCGAAGATTTAAGGTTCATCTTGTCATGGGTGCATAAATTATGACCCAAAATAATAAAAAATAAACATATTATGTTATAATATATACTCTATTATAGAGTCAAAAAATACAAAATAGTCTATACTACAAACTTCCGGTGTAAACCGTAAACAATATAAAAGAAATAAAATAACATATTATAAGCACTAAGTATGCTAATGATACTAAGTAAGTACCGCTCTAGCAAAACTAAACGTACTGTCCAAAGGCCTGTTGTAAAATTCCGCAAAAACACTAGAATTGACAGACCATCCAGCAGTTTTTCTTATTGTCTCTATGGAAATGCCAGACCTAAACGCTTTCGAAGTGGAAGCATGTCTGGTTGAGTGCACTGAAAAATTTTTTGTATCCACCCCTGCAGCTAGAAGTGTTTCTTTCACCCACCTTCTTAAAGTATCGATTTTAGCCCTACGGTGAGGAGGTCTTTAGGTAATAAAAAGAAACTCCTGCCCAAAATTCCGTAGAGTTGATGTTCTTTCCACATATTCACAAAACAGTGAAGCAACACAAATATTTGGTTCTTTTAAAAAATATGGAAGCTTTAAACAAGGTTGTTCGTTACCTGCCTTCGACGTTTTAATTCTTTCATCAATAAAAATTTGTACTCCCTCCTCAGACATTATCACGTTCTCTACCTTTATTAATGATAGCGTCTGAAGTCTATGCCCTGTTACGAGGGCCAGTAAGGTAATGAGCTTCTTGGAAAGAACGTCCAACGGTAAGGTTTCGTTCGGATATCTAGAACCCAGCCATTTTAAAACACAAGCTGGATCCCACGTTACATTGTACTTGTAATGTTGTGGTCTTAATTTTGAGATACCACGTAAGAATCTACGAACCTGAATATTTTGGCCAACATTCCCTGGCAGAATAAGAGACAATGCGGATCTGCATGTGTTAAAAGTGCCATATGCAAAATGTTTGCGATCATACTGGAGCTTTAGAAAAGTCAAGACTTCGGGTACCTCTGCCTTATAACAGTCTATGCCCTTCTGGGCGCAGTAAGACCACTAATCTTTATACACGGTGTTATACTGTGCCTGCGTAGACTTTGCCAAGGATTGTAACATAATCGGCAGTGTACATTCAGGAATACACCTTTTAACTGGAAAGCCGTCCTGATAAACGTCTCACTTCCAGGGTAAGGCTGTTGGCCAACGGATGAGTTTTCCTAAAAGGAGAAGATAATAAGTCTTCTGAAGGACCTAACATAAGGGGTTCACTTAGCGACAACTTCAAAAGAAGAGGATACCACGGTTGCGACGGCCAGCAAGGAACTACTATAATACCCTCTGCTTTGTCTAAAATAATTTTCTTAAGAACTCTTAATATTAAAGAGAAAGGCGGAAACGCATAAAAATAGAACTCTGTCCAAGAAATCGTAAACGAGTCAACTGCATAAGAATTTGGATCACGTGACAATGATACATATAAATCGCACTTAGCATTAGCTTTTGAAGCGAATAAGTCAATCTTTGGTTTACCAAAATAATCAACGATCTTATTGAATTCAGTATTTGCTAATTGCCATTCGGTCTCTAATGAAATTATTCTTGACTCTTTGTCTGCTTTATTTAACTTTGAAGGTATATAAGAGGCATAAATGTAAAGGTTACGGACCTCACACCATTGCCATATCTTCTTTGCTAGTTTGTTAAGCTTTAATTTTTGTACGCTGCCCATACGGTTTATATAGGCTAACGCAGTTGAATTGTCTACTCGAATAAGTACGCTACAAGATCTTTTCTCAGAAACGAAACATTTTAAACCATAATAAACGGCCCTTAGCTCTAAATAATTTATGTGTTGCCCTTGTTCAGATTTGTTCCACCAGCCATGTGCAGTTTGGCCGTGACAATATACACCCCAACCTGTCAGTGAACTGTCTGTGTACAGTTCTATTTCAAAGGAATCCTGCCCAATATTATTCCTGTTATGTAAAATATTATTTTCCCACCAGAGAAAATCATCTTGTAATTTTTCCCTATTTAAAATCATAAAAGAACTATAGTTCTGGTTTGCTTGTTTTAATGCTAAAAACTTTTCTCTTTCAAAGGCCTTAGTATATAACCTGCTATATTTAATTCCTGGTGTAACTGAAATCAAAAGGCCAATAAACCTAGCAAATTCCCTTATGACACAGCATTTCTTAATTTTAAATATTTTAATAAGATTTAAAATTTTTTGTCGTTTTTCCCATGTAGGTTCTATAGTAAACTGCTGACTGTCAAAAATAAAACCTAAATATCTACATCTTTTGGAGGGTATTAGGCAGCTTTTCTCGGTATTTATTATAAAACCCAAAGTTTCTAAAACTGATATGGCTTGATTTGCATTAGAAGTACATTCCATTAAATCCTTACCAAAAATTAATAAGTCATCCAGATAAGCTACACACTGAATATGTTTAATTCGCAAAAAGGTTATTACTGACTTCAAAAGTTTAGTAAATACCAATGGAAGAGGTGCCAAACCAAAGGGCGCACATGTAAACTCATAAATTTGATTGTTATATATAAAGCGCAAGTACTTTCTATAATTACTATCTATATTTATCAAAAAGTACGCATCCTTTAGATCTAGGGTTACCATAAACCAATTTCTTTGAATAAGATTTAAAACCGTTCTAAAATCCTCCATCTTAAAATGGGGAACTTTCAAGTATTTATTCAGCTGCTTTAAGTTTAATATAAACCTATACTGTCCATTGGATTTTTTAACCAAAAAATACGGAGACAGAATCTGCCCGATCTCTTCTTTGCAGGGTATTATAGCACCTTGTTCGAGTAGTAAATTTATGGTCCTTTGCAACTCAGTTTGCTCTCTCTGCGCTTGACAAAAGTAAGACTGCTGAAGTTTTAACAAAAAGGGCAATTTATAACCCTTAACCCACTCGAGAATAACAGTGTTACCTTCTATGAATGGAAACTGTTGCCAAACCTTTAAAAAATGTTTAAGTCTACCAGCGATACTTACTTCAACGACCTCTACTGGCGTCTCCGACGTTGCTGGTATGTCTGTTGAAAGCGACCCTGTGAGGTCTGCCCGTATTGTCTGGGGTCCCTCTTTACCCGAGACGAGCCTTTCCAGTTTAAATTGTTTGTTCTTTTAAGTATACTAGAACGATCTACTTTAATAGATGATTTTACCTCCTTACTATGTTTCTCCACTTCTTTAGCAGTTTTCAGCTGCTCGCTGAAAGTAGTCGAGAATAAAAACTGGTCTATCTCAGTAGACCGAGCCACAGACATAGCCATGGGGTTCAACTGTGGCAATAAAAAACTTCGTCTCTGAACTGAAAAGGTATGAAATAGGTCTGTCAAGATCTTTCCTGTATTGCCTAATTCTGGGACTAACGACCTAGCAAACACACTATCCTCCACCAAAACTTTGGTAAAAATTATACCCAGAGCCGAAATTCCTGATGCAAGTTGATCTTGCATTGAAACCTGATATTTGTCTTTCGTTAAATTTAATTTCGACACTGCCTGAGAAATCTCAGGATTCAAAACGGGGCTTTTCAAGGCTCCAAAATCTTTTGGACAGGGGTATTTCTTTAAAATATCTACTCTGTCTTCTTTAGAAAGACCGTGTTTCAGTATATTGATCCATCTTGGGACTAGGGCCTTATGCAGCTCGATATTTACTAACTCCGAGTCCTCAGGGTCCTCACCTAAACATTTTAGGATTTCTGTATTAAGGTCATTTTCTAATACTACATCCTTTACCATGAGTATTTCATTCGCTGGTGGTGCATTTCTCTTACCGATAGGAGGGGTGAAACCTTCCGAACCAACAAGGGGGGTGGAACCCCTTGAACCAGGCAGAGGGGTGGAACCTCTCGAACCATTAGAATAGGAGCTACCTCCAGAATGGACCCTATGACTAGAAACCTTATTAGTGCTTCTGGACCCCGAGCGTGAATGACGGCGGGGCCGACTTAAATTTCTCGACCGGGAATGTGTTCGGCGTTCTCGAGACCGAGACGCCGACTCTGCAAAATGGCGTTCCAAACGCCGTAATCGTTCCTCTAACTGGTCAGTTCTTCTGCGCTTAGGGGAACGATTCCCTTCCCGGGAGGATGACCGGCGAGGTATCTTCTGTTTTCCCATCTGATTTTGTATCTAAAAAGGGTTAATTAATTAATATTATTAGTGAAAATACTCTACCTGATTTGGAAACGCGTGCACGCTGTTCCAGCCACAAAACACCAACTAAGGTTCCAGCACAAAAAGCGAGATGAAGTTGGTCGGTAGAACGTTAGCCAATTGAGAAGAAATTTTCTTCTTTAAATTATGTGCGGCATCTAGCACCGAGAAGCGGTACTACATAGTAAATTCAAGTGATCTAGAGGACGAAGCGACGAAATATAATTAAAAGGTCATCTGGTAATGTAGTTTTGCAAAGTTTTACCTAAAATAGTTAAAGTTCTGGTAAAATCGTTTGACGTTTCTGGTAAAATCGGACCGAAATTTTTAGGACTACTAATCATGAATGAAATAAATATACCAACCCGACCAACCCATTTTTTTTTCTGTGAATATACTCATAACCTCACATTCAGTAAACATTTTTATTTGAAAATTGCTTTAAAAACAGTTTTAAATTAATGGAAGATGTTAACACAATCGAAAACTTTTATGGCGTTTATCTCCTCTACTGTTTAAACCCGATATTCATAGGCAGGACCTACATAGGTTACACTGTGGACCCAAATCGAAGGATAAAACAACATAACAAGGGCAAAAAGTTCGGAGGGGCACGGAGGACGAGTAACAAAGGACCTTGGTATGCTTTTAAAAGTTAATTATGCTCTTATAGTTCTAGTGATTGCTATAGTTTTTATTTCAGGACCATGGTTATGATTATACATGGGTTTCCAAATGATATATCTGCCTTACGAGTGAGTATAGTTTGTTCACAGATCAATTTACGAACCACTCTCGTTTTAATTAGAAAGAACTATATTATAGAAAATTTAAATGCAGACCTGAAATTCTGGCTTTGTAACCTTTTTCTTTTTACAAAAATGTTTTTAAAAAAATGTTGCTTTTAAATTTTTTTAGTTTGAATGGGCTTGGCAACATCCTCAATCTTCCAGAAGGTTGCATCATGTAGCAAAGAAAAAGGCAAGAGAGAAAAAATATGATTTTTGTCTGAGAGTATTATCTGAAATGTTACTAGTAGGTCCCTGGAATAGACTGCCATTGACAGTTAGGTGGCTAAATGATGAGTTTGCCAGAGACTTCCCAGTAAGTAGGTAACCCTGCGACCAAAAAAAATAGTTGAAACTAATTTAAGTAAGGTAGTACCGGGTAACATTGACACATCTTTATATGTTTTTTTTAATTTCATTTTATTCATGAACTTAAAACAGTACCTAAATATTACTGGTAACAAGGCCTAAAACAATATTTAGCTAACTCAAAAAGAACTTTAGGTAAATTGAAATTATACTAAATCTAGTGTATATAACAGTCCCTCAAAAGGAAAATAAAATATCAAAAATATAGCAACACAAAATAAGTCTATAATATTTTTTTACTCGTTTATAGTTAAATTCAGAAATCTTCAAACTTAATTGTAATTAAGTTACTATGATAGGAGTACACCATCAGTAGTAAATTTGCGTTAAATTTGAAATCTTAGACAACATTTTTTTTTTTAAATCTGTATGCAAATGTCAATGTTGCCTCCTCATGTTGGTAAGATTGACAGCCCATATAAACTGCATTATAAAACTATGTTTGGTATGGTATCATTGACATAAAATAAATTAATAATTGTACACTATTCTCTTTTATTTTTTTTTTATTTAAACATAAACTTCGTCCTAAAATGATGTTAATATCCTATAAATGAGAAGATAAAGGAAAATATGGAAATATTCTTTTTAGGGCAAACCAGGGTTCGGAGGATATATATCAAGCGATATATATAGTGATATATAGTGATACCTATATAGTGATATATATCATGAATTTATATCATAATATTTATAGTTTGATATATATCACGATATATTCAATAATTAAATTTTTTTAAATCTTGATTATTCAGAATATATCAATCAACAAATCAAACAAAAAAAAAGTTTTTATGTTTTTAAATAATATTAAGGGTGGATCCGTTTTGAAAATATGTTCAGCTTTATTTTTTCTATTGGATATCTTATAATTATTAACCTTTATGATTTATCTGTTTAGTCGTTACTCATTAGTTTAGGTCATGTTTTATAAAGTCAGTTTACTTTAATAAAAGTATCCTACAAAAATATTTAGTTTTTAATATAAAGTAGTATGTTTTTGATCGAAATAGTTGTTCTTTCATAAAAAAGAAATATCTTAAAATGATTTATATGTCGGATATATATCCGATATATATCGGATCCTTTGATATGATACTTTCAAAATTATCATGATATTTTCGAACTCTGGGGCAAACACTACAACTCAGTAATGTATTTTTTAAATGAATAGCAAAACATTTAAAACTTGACAGTTTGGAAAATTTCAGCATTTTTGCTAGATGGCTACACTATAGAATAAATTGTAAAATCATAAAACATTAATTATTTTTTAACATATCAGTGCCAGGCGGGATATTTAAAAATGTGTTAAAGTTTACTCCATGTCTGTTACCCAGCGTTACCTTACAGAGGCGGATCCAGGGGGAAGGGGGCAATGGGGCCCGGGCCCCCCCTAAAACCCGTTGAAACCAATTGAACATTTTTGAACCAAGTATTTTTAGTTGAATAGAATACCTGTTACAAAAATTTGTGTTACGTTTTTCACAATATAAAATATAAATATACGGATTTATTTTGATTTTTTGCATACGGGCCCCCCCTTAGGAGTATTTCTGGATCCGCCAGTGTTACCTTATAGTTTGCAGGGTTGTCAGAGAATTTTGCGACAAATGGAAATCTTTTTAATATTGATGTGTCAGAAAATTTTATTCTTGATAAATTTGTTTATTAGTGAGTTATTCTTAAGGTATGCATCCAAAATTAGAAAGTAGAGCAATGTAGCATGTGATAATTAAATTGGAGATACAAGATCAACCATATGAAAATTCCGTGGATATTTGGGGTTTATTTTAGTTGAAACTCGGTGAAAACATTCTTTGTAATGGGAAAGAAAGAAAAACTCAAAGTCTTCCTCCACAAAGTTTAATAGAATAAAAATATTCAACGCAAGTCTCTACATGTTTCGAACGTAGAAACGTTCATCATCAGGAGATAGAAATTATATTTGGTGCTGATGGTTTTAGTAAAAGAGAAATTGGTGTCGAACCTTAATGGAGCTTTTATTTAATTAAAACTTGATGTTTAAAGTAGACATGATATAAAGAAACTTTCTTCAATTTTCTTCGTTTCTACGTTCGAAACATGTAGAGACTTGCGTTGAAAATTTTTATTCTATTAAACTTTGTGGAGGAAGACTTTGAGTTTTTCTTTCTTTCCCATACTTTCAACTCCACTTTAAGCATGGACTATTTCTTCAAATTCTTTGTAATGTTGCCACGGCCCTAAGCTACTTTTTATTACATTCTGTGACAAAAATGATTGGCTACCAAAAAAGTTGCTAGCTAGTAACTTAACCAGTAGCTAGCTATACTGCCCAGGTCCGCATACATTCTTATTTTTTTTGAAGTAAAAAGTTGTGGTCAATTCATGATTGATTGCTTTTTGTGTTTAGTAAGTTAAAATTTAAAAAAGTTATTTTCTTTTATAGGTGGGAAAAAGTCCCCCAATGCACATGCCTATCTGCTATGGCCCTGTGGTAAGCAAAAAACTACCCAAGGTTAAGTCCACACAAGCCACTCAGCAATGCTCACAAAGTACCAGCCAAGCAGTAAATCTAGAGGATATCGCTTTATGTTTCGTATGTTCTAAACCAATCGAAACAACCAAGAAAATGACGTGTCTGAATTTCGACTGCACTGTCACTTGTCACATCATATGCATGTCAAACTATTTCCTGTCAAAAGGGGAGTATGTGCCTATCGAGGGTAATTGTCCCAAATGTAAGACTGAGTATTTGTGGGGTGATGTTGTTAGGAAATTTAAGGGATGTTATGGTAATATGGATTTAAAAATTAATGTGGAGGGGGCAAATGATTTTTATTATTCCGATGACGAGGATAGTTGATATTTCTATTTTAAGAGCAAACACTAGTGGCACATGCGCCATTTCGTTTTTGGTCAATATTTCGTTATTTCTTGTTTCTAGGAAAGGTTTGTGACACTCTAGGAAGATTTTTATTATTGCTGGGATCAAGGTTGACAGGATATCCGTGATAAATATCTTGATAAATATCATGATATTTATGCGACGATATTTATCCTGATATAATATATCAATACTTTTTTTTCTAAAATTCCATTCATCAGTATAAAAATATGGTCCCGCTGCCGCTGAGCCGACAACAGCGTATTATGCTGCTTACGATGCGGTGGTTCCCCATCTTTCCGAGACGTTGACCCCCATGTTGTTCTTTGCCGCGTGGCATTTTTATTTAGTTTCGATTTCTGATTGAAGGGAGCAATATTTTGCTGTTTGTTTTATGAAATAAAAATTTTACAATGCCAAAAATAAAAAATCCAGTTTGGGTTCATTTTGATTTAATTAACAAGCCCAGTAATTCTGGGAACTGGGCTAGATGTAAAAGTTGTTTAAAGGAACTACATGATCTTAATTGGGTTTGGCTGGAACGACAAGAACAATTAAAAAATCCCTCTGCAAATGAAAATGAAGATTCATCAGATTCGGACCAACCATTAGCCAGACTGATTTCATCTTAAACTTACTTTTACCAGTCGGCCTTTTTTACTCGTTTGATTGTTTTTTGTTTTATATCAGAAATATTATTTGAGTTGTTGTTTTCTTTTGGCTGTTGTTCTGTTCTCAATTTTTGTTTTAAGTTGAACCATAGTTAAAAGCAAAAATATATGTGTTCATATTCATAAACCTACATTTTACATTCCTTACATAGGAGTACCTAAAAAAAACTTGTTATTGTGATAGGAACTATCATTGAATAGAATTGAAAAACAAATTTACAGGTTTATAACATGTTTATATTAAATAAAGTGATTTTGAATTTTTAAAATATGTTTTTGTTTTTACAGAAAACAGATGAAATAATTAAAAATATAAATAAATATCCAAATTTTGACATATACCGGGTGTCCACGGAAGGTGGCTCGCCCCGCTAACTTTTTTATTTTTCAAGATAATGAAGCCGATGTCAACGAAAACTAACCTTAATATATTTATTTAATAAACCATAGCCTTCTCAATCTTAAAGAAGTGAGTGAGACAGCTTATACCCTTTATTTTTCTGTGGGTACTTTGACGGATCCAGGTGGAGGTATCTCTGAGAAAGATCCATTACATTACAGGTGGCGTATTAAAGTCAGCGGCGCGGAATTCAATTTTTTTAACAATACAGCGTTGCCGCTTCCACACAAAAATAATAATAACTTCAATTTTTTAAATGCAACACCATATATTTTATTTTATTTTCGAAACCCCCATTACTTTCCTTATAATTTTTATTAACTCTACTCTATACTTTATCTCTTACTGTTTCTACGATATAAATTAATTTCCGTTTTTTTTTGTCCGAAAACGTCACTTTTAAAAATGCTGATAATTTTGAACTCTAAAGGAGTACACGCATTGAATCGACTCGGACCGGTCGACTCGGAAAAGAGCAGTCGGTATATCAACGCGCATTGAATCGACTCGGAAAAGAGCTGTCGGAATGGCGTCAGCCGCGAATTAAATTCGCTTTGCCGGCAGTCGTTCACTAGTAGTCGAGTATAGAGGAGCAGGAGAAGATAAAAATGACAGATTCTTCAGATTCTGACGAAGAATTGATGATAGCTCTAGCGTGTCATGAAATTGAAAGAAATGCGGAGGTCACGCAAAAATACTAGGGTTTGTAGTGACATTAAGTAGTAGATGTAAAAATAATTAAAGGAAATATTTTTACGGTGTGTTAGCATGAAAAATCCTTTAATATTTATAATTTTCATAAAAATAAATTACATTTTTTTGTAAGCGGTAAATTTAAATTGTACCTATGTCTTAATTTTCCATAACTTTCCTAAAATTTACTTATATAAAGTTGTTTATTCATCACTGTTAAAAATATCTTGTTTTATTGTAAAATTAAAATAAAATTTAATATTACAAAAACATTAAGTAATGTATCCTTATCTACCACATGAAAGTATGTGTAAAATTTATATTTTTTAAGGAACTATCATGTAAAATTCAACCCACTTTTTACAGTGTGCAATAAAAAAGATACACTTAAGTTTGTTTTACTGAAACTAAGGCTCGAGAATTTCGATATGAAGGTAAATTAATATGTTGACATTTAAACTTTTTTTTAAAGTCACGGCGGCATCGATCAAATAGCACAATTATAACGTTTCTCTTTATTGGTGTTTTTCCGCTACACTAAATTTCATACAAAAATCGTAGTTCGCCGTCAGAGCATTCGGCACTTTTTGCCCCTGCAAGCAATTCCGGGTCGAGTCGACCGATCCGACTCAGTGCGCGGGGTCTAATTTAATTACATGAATATCAAAAATTTCCGACTGCTCTTTTCCGAGTCGATTCAATGCGTGTACTCCTTAAAACACTGAAACCCTGAAATTTGGTAAATAGTTAACTAATACCATAGTCATAGGGCTTTTTGCCCTGGTCCCAAATCTTAGTTGCAATATACAGGGTGGTTGAAAAATACACTTATTCTGGTAACTTGAAAAAGTGACCATAAGTAATTTTTTTCAAATGTAACACCCTGTCTATTATTACAGATTTGAAAAGCTGCTAAAATTTTACTTAATTCTTGTATATCATACCTCTACCTAAACTAACTAGTTTAACCATCTTTTTGACGTATTAAGCATAATTTGTAAAATTTTCTATACAATTCAATTTTTATTCGGTTATTAGTAAGTTAGCCATGACAAAAACTGATGTTTACGTATGTTACTATGGTTATCGTTTTGACATTTCATTAAGTTTAGATACAAGATAGAAATACAGTTTAAAGTCATGGAAGAAAACTATACAAATGCAGTTTTTATAAATTTATTTATTTTATTTGGCCAATGTGTGTTTGCATTAACATGCAAAAAACATTAAAACTAAATTTTTCTTGACATCCATGCAGTCAACACCCGCATATTAAAGTGTTTAGATGTAAACGGCCAGCGTTTTGAACATCTGTTAAAATAGCATTTTATTAGTTATAATTTTAGTAGTCTTTTATTATTTGGCAACCTAGTTAATATTTAATAAAATTGTCCTGGATCATTATGAATTTTCTAAGATTCGTTGGCGGTAAATTAGAGTACATTTCGTTAAACTTTATACATGTCCTGGCGATAATTCACATTGTCCAAATAAAATAAATAAATTCATAAGAACTGCATTTGTATAGTTTTCTTCCATGACTTTAAAGTGTATTTCTATCTTGTATCTAAACTTAATGAAATGTCAAAACGATAACCATAGTAACATACGTAAACATCAGTTTTTGTCATGACTAACTTACTAATAACCGAATAAAAATTGAATTGTATAGAAAATTTTACAAATTATGCTTAATACGTCAAAAAAATGGTTAAACTAAATAGTTTTGGTACAGGTATGATATACAAGAATTAAGTGAAATTTTAGCAGCTTTTCAAATCAGTAATAATATACAGGGTGTTACATTTGAAAAAAATGACTTATGGTAACTTTTTCAAGTTACCAGAATAAGTGTATTTTTCAACCACCCTGTATACTGCAACTAAGATTTGGGACGAAGGCAAAGAGCCCTATGGTATTAGTTAACTTTTTACCAAATTTCAGGGTTTCAGTGTTTTAGAGTTCAAAATTATCAGCATTTTTAAAAGTGACGTTTTCGGACAAAAAAAAACGGAAATTAATTTATATCTTAGAAACGATAAGAGATAAGTATAGAGTTAATAAAAATTGTAAGAAAAGTAATCACGGTTTCGAAAATAAAATAAAATATATGGTGTTGCATTTAAAAAATCGAGGTTACTATTATTTTTGTGTGGAAGCGGCATCACTGTATTTTCAAAAATATTTTAGGTTGGTAGAGCATGTCCGTTTATGTACGCGACCAAATTTTTAGAACGATTCCTTTACTGGTTCGTCAGAAACTTCTAAGGTACCATCGACCGTGAGACACCCTGTATAAAATCTTCTATTTTATATTTTCAAGTGACTGAAATATTATTAATTATTATCATTTTATCATAGCACTGCCGTCCGTCTCGTCTCCATAAATTCTATGAAAAATATTTATTGCAAAATGTCACGAGGACAATAAACAGAATTAACAATTGCCTATCCCAGCCTACTATTTTTTTCTCATATTTGTTATTGCCTTATTTCGCCTACAGTTAATTTCCATCGATGGCTATTTTTGCAAATAAATCGAAAACTGTCACAGATACGAGAATAGTGCAAAAGACCAGAACGCTAAACAAAGGACCAGAGAGTTCAAATTTCATATCGGAATTCATTCAGGGAGCCAAAAAAAAAAGTTTTGAAAGATAAAATTGTAGCCGATTCAAGAAAATGTACAGGGTTATCCAACCAAGACTAGACAAGGCGATTTTTTGACTTTTCCTGTACTTTTATAAAAAAACTGAAATAGCCATCTTAAGTCATTTTCTCCCGCGAATTCGAATATCTTCAGCAAAAAACAATTGAACATCAAACAAAAGTACTAGGGGTCACTTTGATATTTTTTTAAATGGAACACCCTGTATATTTTTACATTTTTAAATTCCACATAAAATTATAAATATTTTTTATTAAATGCACTATTAGTCCATACCAGGGTTGGCTGGTTTAAACCAGGATGGTTTAAACCATGGTTTAAACCGTGATTTAAACCAGATGGTTTTTTAAAAAAAACCATATGGTTTAAACCAAAAACCCATTTCTTTTTTAAAATTTTTATTATTGGCATTTGAGTTTTTATTTTTAGTAAAAATACCCTTCTTACTACTGGCAATGCGAACACGTCCCTGTGTTAAATGAAAATATCTTAGTGTTGGCAACACTGTGTGTTTATTTTACCTCCACCCCACCAGCCAGTCCAGCCCCGCTTTAGATTTGCATTCGGGTATTCCCCTATTTCGTACTTGCTGGAGAAATAATATTATTTCTCTTTGACGCTGATAAGTTTGGTTTATTTTTCGGCTTTGTTGCGATATAATAATGTCAGGCACCACCAATTTCAGGTTACCTACTATTAAAGTGCAATATTCTGCATGTTTTTGTTTTACTTCCATACTCTATACCAAATCTTTTTTACATACTTAGCATTTTACATTGTTATTTAAAAATACTGGCTTAAATTAAAAAAAACCGGTTTAAACCAAAAAAACCTGGTTTAAACCAAAAAAACCTGGTTTTTTGTTTTTTTTTAGAAAAACCGGTTTTTTTTCCAACCCTGGTCCATACTTCATAGTTTCCGAGATATTGACTCTCGAAAAGTGACATTTTTGAACTTTGACAGCTTATAACTTTCTAACAGTACGTCTTAGAGCAAAACGGCTTACATGTCCCTATCTTCAATTTTTATTATCTTCCCAAAAAAATCAACTTCCAGTTAAACCGGAACAACTATATTTCCTTCTTTCGAGTTACATCCGGTTTAACCGGAAGTTGATTTTTTGGGAAGATAATAAAATTTAAAGATAGGGACATGTAAGCCGTTTTGCTCTAAGACGTACTGTTAGAAAGTTATAAGCTGTCAAAGTTCGAAAATGTCACTTTTCGAGAGTCAATATCTCGGAAACTATGAAGTCTAGACTAATAGTGCATTTAATAAAAAAATAATTATAATTTTATGTGGAATTTAAAAATGTAAAAATATACAGGGTGTTCCATTTAAAAAAAATATCAAAGTGACCCCTAGTACTTTTGTTTGATGTTCAATTGTTTTTTGCTGAAGATATTCGAATTCGCGGGAGAAAATGACTTAAGATGGCTATTTCAATTTTTTTATAAAAATACAGGAAAAGTCAAAAAATCGCCTTGTCTAGTCTTGGTTGGATAACCCTGTACCTGTCTACTGCGACCGACAATTTTGATACTTCATTGTAGAGATTTTAAAAAAGGGTTGATGTTTCAAATTTGAAACAATTATCGCAGAATATAAGAGAGAAAACGCAAAATACGAGAAAAAAATTGAAACTTTGCCAACCTGTATAACGAAAATAACGCGTTTTAGACAATGCATATATGGGCATTTTTTTCTTATTTTGACGAGTACTATCATCCCCTGAAATACCTGCATAACTAACACCCTGTATAACATAAAGTCATAATATCCTTAATACGTTTTATTTAAACAAAAAATTTTTTTTTATATTTTCTTCGTTGGCAGCATTAACATTTCCTCTTAAACAACCTTGCAATTATTTTATTCACCTTACCAGTACATACTATACAGAGTGATTCACGTTGAGTTGCCTATTAGAAGATCTCGGAAACGGAAACGAGTAAAGTTATATTTCTAAAAATTTGGTAACGGGCATGATTGACTTTGAACTTTTAAAATATTACATTTCGACGTTTGTATCACTTCCGGTTATACCGGAAGTTATGGCCAACTTTGCTATTTCAAATAAAATACCCTGTATATTTTAGCATTTTTGGATACCTTATTGAAACCTAAGTAACTTTTATTAACAATGATCTGTACCTATCTCTAACCGTTTTTGAGATATGAATTATAAAATGCATTTTTTATGTAAAAACCTTACCGAGATGAAAGTTCAGTAATTTTGAAATTAATAAAGCTAAACATTTAAAATTTTGTAGGCTTATAACTAAAACATAGATCTTTAGACCAGGGTTGCCAGGTCTACTGATTTATCAGTAGATTTACTGATTTGCTTTCCCATCTACTGATATCATTAGCAAATCTACTGATTATTCTGTATACTGTCGACCGAAACCGACAGAGCGCAACCAGCAGCACACTTTTTGTACGATGGGAACCATCACAGATTTCGAGAATGCAGTAAATTTGAAAGTTAGGAGAACCCCGCACGCCTACTTTTCCATAAACCCTTTATTTTTCTGTGACTTTTCCTACGCCGGCAACCATTCCGAGTTCAGCCGCTCCGCTCCGCAACCCAGTTTCAGCCGACGCGACGCAAGCAAGCAAACGTCGCGTCGCGTCGATGATAGGTTGGGCGGTTGGGCTTCCCCGAATTTATGCAAATTTTTAGATCTGCACAATAATGATATGTACAAAAAAAATAATGAGGATTTAACAGATTCTGATTAATTTATTTTAATATTTTTGGTTACTGAGTTATACCTTTATTTTTATCCTAAAAATTTGTTGCATTTTGTTTTGGGTCGAATAAATATTTATGTTTTTTGAATCATTTTTTATTACTTTCTCATATTCTCAGCATCTACTGATTTCTACTGACTTTCTTCACAACAAGCTACTGATAAAAATATTTGTGACCTGGCAACACTGCTTTAGACTACATTACTTAAGTTTCATGTTTTGCATACAGGGGTTTTTTAAAAGTGTGCCAATGTGGCCATTTAGATAAATGTGCGTAAGTCAATTTTTGCAAATGGAACACCATATTTTTTATTTTAGTAACATGTAGAGAGTCAAATTTCCCATCTAAATGTTTAATATGTCAGTATCAATATTTTTAGTCGTGTTGGAATTATGAGCAATTAAAAAAAAAATATCTTAAAATATATGTTTGTGTTAAGTTCATAAGACATTATTTTTGTAAAAAAGGCATCTGGATAGGCATGAAAATATCCTAAAACAGTAATTTGCTTTGCTTCGGAGTTCAGAACAGGTATCGGAGATGTCCTTTTGGCTTTTGTATGTTCAAACGTTGAAACTGGCCTCAATTCTTTTAAATTGTTTATCGCTAATTGGTAGTGAATGTGGATATCGTTCATTAAACACTCTGCATGTTCTGCTTATGATTCGTAGACACTCTCCATGAATATAAAATAAATTTAAAATATCGTTATTAGAACAATTATTATTATTTGCCATTCTTAGATTATAAAAAATGAAAGTAATTTTCAATAGGTACAGTTGAGTTCAGAAAGAAGTAGGACATCGATTGTGTGTTGTAAACCTACCCATAATCCCCGAAAGTTCATAAAAAAGTAGGACAAGCTATTGACTGTGTTCAAATTATAACAGACAAACTTTTTATTCATTGGGCTTGACTTATATGTGTCATAATTTTTATTACCATTTTTTCTTCATTTCATTAAAAAATAACAAGTCTAACTTAATTCAAACATTTTATTGTACACAATAATTAACTAAAATAAGAAATTTACACCTATTTAATATTTAGTAATCGCTCCATTTTTTTGTAAAAGCTCATTCAGTCTATTGGGTATCGATAAGTATAGACCTCTAACAAAATTAAGATCATCATTTAACTCGTTCCACGTTTCTTCAATAAATGAAACAAGTTCATTTCTGTTAGCTGGTCTGAAATTTGCTTTATATATTTTTCGTGTCATTAGACCCCACACGTTTTCTATTATATTAATATCGGGACTTTTTGAAGGCCACGGCAAAGTTTCCACGTTATTTCTCTGGAACCAATCTTTGACAATACCCGCGCTGTGAACAGGGCAGTTGTCGTGTTGGAAAATAAAGCTCGGATCAGGGAAATGTTGCGATACACTAGGCATCATAATATTCTCCAAAATCTTTTTGTAAGTGACTGCATTAAACCTTTCATTTACAATCCAACACATTCCAAGTCCATGATAACTCACCCATGCCCATACATTTACCGAAAATCTCCCTGATCTTTCGGAATTACTGATAAAATTTTCAGTATATCTTGTATTGCGAGGTCTGTATACCCTGATATGTCCGTTGAACGTCGACTGAAAACCTTTTTCGTCAGTAAAGACTACTCTATTCCAGTCTGGCCGCAAAATATTATTTAAGGCAAAAATAATTCGTGCCTGCTTGTGTTCTTTCCCTAATTTCATTTTTTTGGCGGCAACATAATTTTACCCTGCGACAACCTGTCGGTCTCGAACCAGGAAAATTTGTTTGCTGAATAGCAGCTCGCATTATTTGAAAGGGATTTTCCTCCAAGTATTGCACAAGAAGACCATTGTCATGTTCTTGCGTTGTTTTTCTTGGTCTTCCAGGAGGCTTTTTCTTATCCAAAGTTCCATCCGCTTCCCATCTGTAATTAATATTTTCTACCGTTTTTTTTGCTACGTCCATTATAGCGGCAACGTCTCGTATAGGTATTCCGTCATTTAAAAACACAATTATTTGAGCCCTTTGAACATTGTCAAGCCTAGGCATTATGCTTCGAATCAATAACTACTTGTAAAAAATATATTTTTTTAAATTTAAAAAAAGGATGTCAGTATCATGTCAAACTTTTGATGTTTTTTAAAAGCCTGATTTACATAGGATAAGAATCCGTGTCCTACTTCTTTCTGAACTCAACTGTACCTATAGTAGTAAACTAGAATATGACAACAGACCTAAGGTGAGTGTCAACTTTAAAACAATTTTAGTCAAAGCCTACTTTACAAATTGGTAACAAAGCTCAATGTCAAACAAAAATCGGAGTCAAAGCCTTCTTTACAAAAATAATGTCTTATAAACTTAACACAAACACATATATTTTAAGATATTTTTTTTAAATTGCTCATAATTCCAAAACGACTAAAAATATTGATACTGACATATTAAACATTTAGATGGGAAATTTGATTCTCTACACGTTACTAAAATAAAAAATATGGTGTTCCATTTGCAAAAATTGACTTATGCACATTTATCTAAATGGCCACATTGGCACACTGTATGCAAAACATGAAACTTAAGCAATGTAGTCTAAAGATCTATGTTTTAGTTAATAGCCTACAAAATTTTAAATTTTTAGCTTTAATAATTTCAAAATTACTGAACTTTCATCTCAGTAAGGTTTTTACATAAAAAATACATTTTATAATTCATATCTCAAAAACGGTTAGAGATAGGTATAGATCATTGTTAATAAAAGTTCCTTAGGTTTCAATAAGGTATCCAAAAATGATAAAATATACAGGGTATTCCATTTGAAATACCAAAGTTGTTTATAACTTCCGGTGTAACCGGAAGTAATACAAACGTCAAAGTATAGTATTTTAAAATTTCAAAGCCAATCATGCCCACTATAACTTTACTCGTTTCCGAGATCTTCTAATAGGCCACTCAACGTGAATCACCCTGTATATGGGTGAGATTACAAAAAATGCATACCTGCAATTTTGCAGATCTGCAAATATGGCGGACTTGCAGACGCAAAATAATTTGCAAAAATTTGACATTCCAAAAACTATTTGCAAATCCGTTTCCGTAACCGTTTTACTACTTCTGGTTTATTGATATCGACTGCTAAATAAATGAAATATGCCCAAATCCATGGCCATAATGAACCCTTAACGTTCCCTTGTTTTTTTTATGTATAAAAGTCATATACAAATTGTAAATAATCACCAATAGCATCTTCGTCCGTCCAATCCCCAAAATATAGGTTAGTTTTTAACAAATTTTATACAGTCTGCAAGACCTTCCACCCTTCTGCAAATTTGCAGACGCAACGTTTGATAAACGTCCAATTTTGTCATTTGCATCTGCAAACTGCTACGTGCAGCTGCAGACGTTAGATGCAGAGCTTCTGTATTCTCACCCTATAAATAGGGTAATTCCATGTTAATCTGGGTGCCCCGGAACCTTAAAACCAAAAACACTTCGCCCTTCACCGTGTCAGACGTCACACAATTAGTTCAATTATTATAAATGTCAGGTACTTAATATTAATTGTGTAATATCTAAGTTAGCTGGTTTAAGTGCCGGGTCACCCGCGTTAGAATTACCCAACATGTATACATTAACATTTTTTACAACAAAATTGGTTTTCGAAATATACGAAGACTGATTTCGCAATGATTTAACCACAGTGGGGATATTATTTAAAAAATCACAAACCAATAAAATTTAAACAAAAAGTAATATTGCCAACAATAGAGAGAATTTAATGGACTTAAATTTAACAGAACCGTACTAACGTTTCATTTTATTACATTTAAATACATGCTGGGATCTACAGGGCTTTTATTATTTAAGTACCTACTTGTTTGTAATCTTATGCATGCTTTTAAAATACACTGATTCAGCTCAGCGAGGAACAGTATACCGGGTGTCCACGGAAGATGGTTCGCCCCTCTAACTTTTTTGTTTTTCAAGATAATGGAATAAAATTTGGGGGATTTGTATACGACATAAAACTGCATTTTTTGACAGGGGACTCAACATTATGAAACTTCCGGTTTAACCAAATATGACATAAACTTTCGATTTTTAAATGGGACACCTGGTATATTTTTCCTTTTTTTTTTGAAAAAGTTAACTTGGAACTTTTCTAAAATGAAGCATCTTTTGAGCATAAATTTAGATTTAAATGCATCAAGAAGCCTGTGACCAGCAAAAGTGATAAAACATAATTATGCCTTGAAGAAAATTGACATGCCGACAGCTTCTGTCAAAGTAAATTAGGTTATTGTTTAAAAAACATGGAAAATAATAGTTTTACAAAGAGTGAAAAAGTTGATATGTTATTAGTGTTTGGAGAATGTAGAAAGAATTCATTTTCAATTTTTGTTTTATCAGTTTTCCTGGTCACAGGCTACTTGATGCATTTAAATCTAAATTTGTTCTCAAAAGATGCTTCAGTTTAGGAAAGTTGTTAACTTTTTAAAGTTTTCTTAATGGCAGCTTTTCTAAAACCTAATAGTGTGTGGTATCAAAATCAAAATAATCTTAATAAAATCCTCTTTTTTCTTAACCCGACGAGCCACCATGTTGCTGTTTAAAAAAAATGGGTTATACAACTTTAAACATTTTTACACATCACATGGCATTGGACCAAAAATAGTAAAATTGTATTTTTCCCAAGATTAAAGAACTGAAATAAGTGATTTTAAGGTATTCATAAAAATATTTTCTTGGTGACAAAAAGTGACAAGTGACACATCGTTATATTTAGAATGCCATATGGAGTTAAAAAAGGAAAATATACCAGGTGTCCCATTTAAAAATAGAAAGTTTATGTCACTTCCGGTTAAACCGGAAGTTACATAATGTTGAGTCACCTGTCAAAAAATGCAGTTTTATATCGTATACAAATCCCCCAAATTTTATTCCATTATCTTGGAAAACTAAAAAGTTAGAGGGGCGAACCACCTTCCGTGGACACCCGGTATAAGTATCTTGTAAAAATTTGTTCCCAGAAAAATATTAAATTGTTCCACGCAAGCAAATAGGCTATTTCTCTGTCACGCGTCTTCCGCCGCCGGGCGGAGACTTAACGCACCCATGTTTTAGAGTAAAATGTTTTTGAGGTTAAAACAATGGCAATATCTCCCTGGATTTGAAAATTGTCGACACATAACAATACATAATACTAATTATTAAAAAAATTATTTAAGAAAAACTAAAACCAAATATTTACTCAATATAAATCTATGAAGTATGTTATTTAAACCTGAGTGCGACTCTGTTTTGAGCCGCGATTTCTCGACTTTAATGAAGCATCACGTATTATTATACAGTGTGACCAGTAAAGTTTGACTTTGGCATCAAGTTCTGCTTCGATCGAGATGAAAATTAAGCAAAAAAAATAGAAGTCACACGATTCGCATTATCTGTCACATTTTAACTTTTTCCAAAAAATAATTTAAAAGTGGGGTTATTCCTGAAAATATCGAAAAAGGTTATTAGAAAAAGTTTTTTTTTAATGCAGTTTCTAGCCCACATGCAAAATTTCAGCTGCATAAGATAATTTTTATTTTTTTACCCATATTTTATAAATTGCACCTCTTTTGCAAAATAAGACTCAACGCAACCTACATAAAACTTCTTAGTTTTGACTATGCTTTATTTCAGATACATTTTCGCCTTATTAAATGTGTGTTTTTCTACTAAATCAGAATTGGGCTATTAAAGTTTGGTCGCATGTGATGCATAGTTTATTTGTTTTTGACCCTGTATAAGGTAACTTCACAAAATAAGTATTTTTGAAAACGTAGTTTGTGTCTGAAAGTAATAAAAAATAAAAAATAAAATAGAGGGATTTTAAATTAAATCGTTGAAAATATATAAACTTTACGTTAAGTTAAACTAAAATTTATTTTCCACTTAATGGACACGATACTGATGCTGTGTTCTTTTTTGTCTTAATATTAAGGTGTATTACTTTCAGACACAAACTACGTTTTCAAAAATACTTATTTTATGAAGTTACCTTATACAGGGTCCAAAACAAATAAACTTTGTATCACATGCGACCAAATTTTAATAGCCCAATTTTGATTTTGTAGAAAAACACACATTTAATATGGCGCTGCTTTAAAGAAAGTGTATCTGAAATAAAGCATTGTCAAAACTAAGAAGTTTTATGTAGGTTGCGTTGAGTCTTATTTTGCAAAAGTGGTACAATTTACAAAATATGGGTAAAAAATCAAAATTATCTTATGCAGCTGAAATTTGGCATGTGGGCTAGAAACTCCATTTAAAAAAACATTTTCTCGATTTTTCTTATAACTTTTTTCGATACTTTCAGAAATAACCCCACTTTTGAATTATTTTTTGAAAAAAATTAAAATTTAGATAATGCGAATCACGCGACTACTATTTTTTGCTTAATTTTCATCTCGATCAAAGCAGAACTTGATGCCAAAGTCAAATTTTGAATAAAGCTATTAATAAAAAAAAATCCAATACTGGTCACACTGTATATATATTTTTAATCGACCATTTAAAAAGGTGGTATGTACCCCTAAAATCAAGTCGTTATTTACATCTACACAACTAAAAGTTTTTTTATCCAATCCGCCTCTGTCTTTATAATTCACCAGTAGCGGCGGGCTATAAATTTGGAAAAGACAAATTGTAAATTTTCTCGCTAATAATACGACTGCCTTATGTTTTTATATCAGGATTTTGCAAGTTTAAATTTAATAATAAGTAATTTCCATAACATCCTGTAGAAAAACAACCTATTGTATAAAATTATAATATCCTATCGATTGTATTCGTTTGCCTAAAGCTGCTCGTCCATTTTTAGTAATCTATAAAAGAAAAAAAATCATTATTTTAAAGCCATCTTATTGTTTTTAAATATTTCAATGTAATTGTAATTAGTTTTCACGTCGTACCAAACGGATCATGCAAATAATGCATATACAGGGTGCCCCAAAAAAGGAGGTCAATCCGTTAACCATATATTCCTTGAGCAAAAATAATATGACTTTTATAATGCCATTTTGCATTGTTCGATATACGGTACGATAAGTTTGAAAACTGATTTTTTTTAATAATTCGAGTATTTAATAAGATATTAATTTCAAATTTGATATATTGCTTCAACCTAAAGAGTTACATCTTTTGAGGAAAACAAAACAAAAAACAATTGTCAAATATTCAAAATAGAGGGGGTCCATTACCCGCTGACCTCCCCTATTTTTTAATACGTGCGCCATTGACTTCCGCTCTATATTTTTTTAGGTAATCATTTGTTTTTGATTATTTTTTGTCTCCTATAAAATTTCGATAACCTGATGATGCGTTTTGAAGATAATTTGGAAAGTATGGGTCCTTTACTGATGCCACCGGTAATCTCATAATTTTCAAATATATTATAATTTTTTTTTGTATATTAATTGTACATAAAAATTATTAAAGAACAGATTTAAAATCAAATATAAAATACCGTGCGAGCAAAAATTATTTGCATCAAAGAGGGCTTGGATTAAAAAACGTAGGGCTTGGTTTAGGTCACAA
This sequence comes from Polydrusus pterygomalis, assembly GCA_963969555.1. Lineage (NCBI taxonomy): Eukaryota > Metazoa > Arthropoda > Insecta > Coleoptera > Curculionidae > Polydrusus > Polydrusus pterygomalis. The sequence goes on along the minus strand of OZ018385.1, from coordinate 16,909,793 downwards.
TGATATGGGGACGATATATATCTAACCAAATCTAGGTTAAAATTTTGTCAAATTCATATTATGACATGATATGCCAACCTAATATGTAATAAAATAAGTAGACAAATACAAATTTATTTTTGTTGTTTACAAAATTAACAACGTAAGAATATACAGAAAGAAAAAGAAAAATAATTACATAAATTGCTGAAATTGGCCACCGCCATGCTCCAAGCATAAATTCACACGTCTCTTCATATTTTCGAAAGTGTTGACCAGCATCTCTGAAGAAATGTTACCACATTCTTGGATAATCCTTTCTTCTATATTCTTGGAATACTTGCACTTTATAAGGAAATAAATTTAGCTGCTTCTTAAGAATAGTCCTGCATGTTCTATAAGATCTTCCCACTTCTTGGGGCAGGCGTCTTATACAATTTGTTGGCGTATTTTGCATTATTTCACGAACGTTTGCAACAAGTTCTTCTGTTCTTACAGATGGTCTTCCTGCTCCTTCTTTGTGTTATATAGAACCTGTTTCCCTAAACACAGCGAACGTTCTTTTCAGGCAATGATAAAAATCCCCAGCGATAAAAACAACGTTAGGAAAATGTTCGGGAAAATCGTCCATGCACAAACCCGGATTGTATTGCCACTAACAATTTACTCTAACCCTGTTTCGAAAATACGCTTCAACCATGAATGTTTGTGCTGTTCCGTAAAGCCTACTGCGTGAATTGTTCAAGAAATTGGAGAAATTAGCGATGAATCAAATTACTTGTAACGACTCTGTCAACGATGACGGAATAACTGATTGATTGTTAATTCAGGTAGTTACTGACACCCAACAGGTATTAAGCTATACGGCTAAAGGTCGGGACACACCTATCATGCACCCTTCCGATCCGACTCCGATCATACAGTCGGACGAGTGCCTGGACCTCTATTCTCCAATTTAAGAGATGTGAACAGTGGCGGCTGGTTAATGTAGGGCTCTGGGGCGCCGCCCTCCCTGCAATTATTTCAAACAGAATCCAAAAATACTTAACTTAAAAAACCAATAACGCAATGTATGTAAGCAATCAATTAAAATAATTCAAACCAAACGTAGCCCTATTCTAACGGGCAGGCTATACTCATATACAAGCGAGTTGCGCGCTCTCAAGGTTGTATTAAGCGCGAGCGGCGGCGGGCGACCGAATATCCGTCCCGATTCAACGCGCCTTCTCGATGGGTTGTCATGACGACGGAGGCCTGACGTCACCTACACATTGCACAACGAGCGGCCACGGAGAGCTCCAATTTTCCGCGCCCACTGTTCGCGAATCGCGATGCGACCTGTCGTCTGTCGATGCCGCTGACTCGCTGACGTTTTGTTTATTTGTTTTGAGTTATTTATTAGCTGTTATAAAATTGGAAAATTTCGTCTAATATGACAGTCAGTGATTTACAGAAGGTTGTGTTTAGTTCTCTGAGCTTAAGTGAAAAACTTGATTTAAAAAATGCAGGGCGGCCACTTACAATATTGAACATTGTACAAGTGCAATCAAAATGTAAAAGTAAGGCACAGTTTACGGAAATATTGAGAACACCGCTAGTAGGTACCTCGGATTGCTGGAGAATACGGAATTTTTACAGTGAGAGAACGATAGGTACCAAACGATGTGGGCATATGATGTGAATTGTCACTTCTCTTAAATTGAAGAATAGAGGTCCAACTGTATGATCGGAGTCGGATCGGAAGGGTGCATGATAGGTGTGTCCCGACCTTTATACGTCCTTAGATACAAGGCCCTCTTTGATGCAAATAATTTTTGCTCGCACGGTATAAATCTTGACGGAATACAATTAATATCCTTAAGAACCTAAGCAAGTATTGGTAGGACCCATAAGTAGTGAACAATGGTAAAATTGGGATCCAAAAAACGAGGAAAATCGTCAATGTCAATAGGATAATTTTAAAGAGAGTGGTTAGGAACTTAATAAGGGGTTCGAAAATAAAATAAAATACAGGGTGTTCCATTGAAAATATCAAAGTTGCTACTATTTTTTGGTAGAAGTGGCAACACTGTATTCATATTTGGTTCGTCATATACGTCTAACTTACCGTATTTAAAAAATTAAATTAGAAGATTCCAAAGAAACAAATCTGGTACTAAATATTTGAATACACCATGGTAAAGAGTGGAAAAGGTTTCCTTAGGAACTTTTTCCCAATTTTTTTGTTATGGGAAACAAAAGTCTAAATTTCGTTTTTTTATTTTAATAATTAACACTGACCGGATTTTCCGACGCAACACCCGACGCTGTATCTTTTATACTTAGGCTCCGAGATTCCAATAATGAAGCTTATACAGTGTGTGTATAAAGTCTGGAAACGGCTTAATAACATCACAATTTACTGGCCGATTTAAACCAAATTTGGTACAGTTGTGTAAGAGGATCTAACGCACCGAATGACGATATTGGCGTTGTTGCCAGCTTTTTAGTTTGTCTGGAATTCGAACGAATTTTATATTTTTAAATATAACACCCAGTATATTTTTACATTTTTAAATTCCACATAAAATTATAATTATTTTTTATTAAATGCATTATTAGTCTATACTTCATAGTTTCCGAGATATTGACTCTCGAAAAGTGACATTTTTGAACTTTGACAGCTTATAACTTTCTAACAGTACGTCTTAGAGCAAAACGGCTTACATGTCCCTATCTTCAATTTTTATTATCTTCCCAAAAAAATCAACTTCCGATTAAACCGGATGTAAGCAGGAAATATAGTTGTTCCGGTTTAACTGGAAGTTGATTTTTTTGGGAGATAATAAAAATTGAAGATTGGGTCATGTAAGCCGTTTTGCTCTAAGACGTACTGTTAGAAAGTTATAAGCTGTCAAAGTTCAAAAATGTCACTTTTCGAGAGTCAATATCTCGGAAACTATGAAGTATAGACTAATAATGCATTTAATAAAATATAATTATAATTTTATGTGGAATTTAAAAATGTAAAAATATACTGGGAGTTATATTTAAAAATATAAAATTCGTTCGAATTCCAGACAAACTAAAAAGCTGGCAACAACGCCAATATCGTCATTCGGTGCGTTAGATCCTCTTACACAACTGTACCAAATTTGGTTTAAATCGGCCAGTAAATTGTGATGTTATTAAGCCGTTTCCAGACTTTATACACACACTGTATAATTTTTGTACAGGTGTGTTAAAAATAATTGTCTAACCGTTATTGACGCTCTTAGTTATGGTTGTTTTTAAATTTCAAAATTACCATCGTAGTCGTCGTAATCGTCAACTCCGGGGGGTATGAATATCCCGCCAAGGGCGTCAGAGATCTGCTCCCCAAGGCCCATCCTAGTTGCTATCCCATAGACCAGTCTCATCGCAGCAAGCCTAAAAATATTGTACATAAATAATAGGTATGCTTAAACAAATTTTAAAACAAAATAATTTCTAATATTGTTAACAAAAACAGAGAAGCGCTTGTGCCGCCTTGAACGGGGGAGGGGGTGCGCCACTTATAGTAGAGCAACTGCTCAATTTGATCACTAGAATTCGAAAATGCTAAACCGCAGATAAACCTGCCACTCATACCTAGTGATGTTTTAAATTCTAAACAATTCTTATTCTTCAACGTCTTTCACCTAAAAAAAGGTATACCTATACGTGGTAAGAGTTGATTTGAGTTGAGCAGCAGTTTTTGAGATATCTGGATTTAAAAAATTCACTTTGTGTATGGCCAGTGGCGCAACCAGGGGGGGGGGGGTGCCGGGCTGCAGCCCCCCCCCCCCCCCGAGCTTAGAAACTTAGCGTATTCATTTAATTGCAAACCAATTTTTCATGTCACGCCTTTTACTAATATTTTATATTCAGCCACATAATTTACATCAATCATGTTATCAATAGTGAAATTATACTACCGAATAACTTCCACTGAGGCATCTGGATTACTGGCCAGCATTATATATATAATATATATAATATATAAGTCCCAAATTTGTGATCGCACTTTGTGTACAGAAAGAAGATATGCCTACACACTGCCTTTAAGCAAGATTCTACAAACAGTCGATTTAAACCTTTTTTAAGCATTACAGTTAGCTAATGACGTAACAGATCAAGTTAAAGAAATAAGAGGCCTGGCAGAACATCGAGAAACCCTTCAAAATTTTGAATGCCTCTTTCCATATGATAATCAAGATTTTGATAGTCAATTTAAATGTTTTTTGAAACTTCACAGCTTCTACAAGAATGAGTTCCTTGAAGAGTTTTCCATTAAAACGATGTTAAAAGCTGAACTTGAGCTGTGGTATAAAAAATGCAAAAACAAAAACTGAAGGAAGATTACGACAAAGTGTATTCCGAATGTGATGCCAATATATTTCCTAATATAAAAAGGCTTTTACAAATTTTTTTAACTTCGCCTATTACAACCGCCACATCTGAAAGATCCTTTTCAAATTTAAAATATTTAAAGACATATCTGCGTAACACCACGGAAGAGGACAGATTAAATGGTTTGGCAGTTCTTTATGCGAACCACGATATTGATATTACCGTGGCAGAAATTCTGGACAAAAAGGCAAAAACAAAACGAAGAATTTTACTTTAATATTAGTATTATTAGTGATTACTTACAACTTATTGTACAGGTATTTGTTTTGTTTTAGTATAAGTATGATTAATATATGCGTTACTTATTTTAAATACATTTTTACTAATTAAAATGAAATCTCTAATTTTTTTTTCATAAATATTTAGTTAGGGCCAGCGGCGTATTATTGCAGAAGTTTTAGGGGGCTGTCGCTCTCGTCAATCATACGTATTTTACCCAAAAAAGGGCGCAAGAGATTAAACCCCCCCCCCCCGAACTAAATTTCTGGTTGCGCCACTGTGTATGGCCGCAGGTATAAATTATTGTAGGGCAATTTATTTTGTCAAATTTCCACTTCAACGTCGCTTGTGAAACTAACAATTCTCTGGGAACATTTTTAAAAAACTAAATCAAAAAGCAACAAGTATAATAAATCGGGGGTTTACCAATTAAACTGTGGCTCTTGTCCCAAAACTTATATAGGCCAAACAGGTCGATCATTTAAAACGAGAATTTTGGAACATAGAAGAAGTTTTCTCAGTCATAAAACCGACTCAACTTATTCTAATAATCTTTTCTAATTCTTTAATAATTTTGATAACAAATTTAAAATTTTACGTATACCTATTGAAAACAAGGGTCAAAAACTTAATCTTTTGGAAAGTTTAGAAATAAATCGATTGAAAAATGCCGGTGCATTATTAAACGACCAATTAGAACTAAATAGGTCCCCTTTGCTAAATCTGTGTCAATAATCTAAATATGGTTCTTTGGATTTCCCATAAGATTAAGATATATTATACAGACACCGACAATAATATTTAAGTTTACAATACCTAAACAGTTTTAAGAAAATATAATTAAATAATTAAACTTGTAATGTGTATACCTAAATTGAGTTATTAAGTATCTAGGCCATTTTGTTATTGTACTGAAATAAAATTAGTTAGCACCATACACCCGAAGAAGCTACAATGTAGCGAAACGCGTCGTGTAAAGAAAAAGTTTTTCAAATAAAAGTGGAAATTTGACAAAATAAATTGTCTTTCATTGAGTTATAATGAATTTCCATCAAGTAAAGGCCTCAACGATTCAAAGTATAAATTATTGTAATAATTGAACACAATTTGAAGCGATGGCGTTAAATTAAAATAATTGTCACTAAAAACAATACAATTACATAAATGTGTTGTTCATTTTGTTCTCCAGTAAAACGAGTCAATGAGAATGAAGTAAAATTGAAGCTTGAAGCTGCATAAAAAAGTGAATTTTTTAAATCCAGATATCTCAAAAACGGCTGCCCAAATCAACTCTTACCACGTATACCATTTTCAGGTAAAAGACGTTGAAGAATAAGAATGTTTATTTAAAAATTCAGTGCAGAGTGGCTCAAAAATTTATTTTAGTTTAAATGGGTGCAAGATACCGCAGGTGGCGCCCTCTAAATTTTACAATAAAAACAAGAACACATTTTATTTTTTCACTCTTGTAAAACTATTATTTTCCGTGTTTTTTAAACAACAAACTCATTTACTTTGGCAGAAGCTGTCGGCATGCTTAAAGAACTGAAATAAGTGATTTTAAGGTATTCATAGCCCTCTAGACTCTAGATAAAACAATAAATTTGAAAAAAAAATATTTTCTTAGTGACAAAAAGTGACAAGTGATAGATCGTTGTATTTAGAATGTCATATAAAGTCAAAAAAAGAAAATATAATCCAGGTGTCTTATTTAAAAATCGAAAGTTTATGTCACTTCCGGTTAAACCGGAAGTTCCATAATGTTGAGTAACCCAGTCAAAAAATGCAGTTTTATGTCGTATACAAATCCCCCCAATTTTATGCCATTATCTTGAAAAACGAAAAAGTTAGAGGGGCAAACCACCTTCCGTGGACACCCAGTATGTCTTCCAATAACCAAATATCTACCTTGAGTCATTCTTTACATAATTAAATTGTAGGTAGGTACCTTATAAAATTAATAGGATTGGTCTCTTTCTGTCTCAAAAGCATCCCCTTTGAACTTTTTTTCTTCTTCTTAGCTTCACAAGTAATCACAATTAAAAGCACCACGGTGATAACTAAAACGACTTTTATTTTTGAAATTGACCACATATTTTTCTTGGTTAAAATTATTGTTTTATTTTTTTGGGAGCTGAGCACCCCTTAAAAATATCTAGTTGACAATAAGCTTACAACGAACTTATTGTCAATGAGAAAAATATTTCTATTAAAAAATCACTCCCCGATCAAATCGTCGCTCTCTACAACCTAAAACGTTCAGCCCTACTTTTTAATATAAAATAAAATTTGAACCACTTTGTAACGTTCTAAACACACAAAGAACACAGAATAAAAGGCACTTTTTGTTTAGACCGCGATAGCTAAGGTAACTATAAGTCACTTGGTTCGCAAAGTAGTACCACTTTAGTACCAAAATGGAATTAACTTATGTATAAGCAGAAGAGGTGACATGGTGAATTTTAATGAAAATGGTACCGTTAAGACTAAAATGTGGGTTAATATTAATTATCTGTTTGGTTATTCAAGATTTTTTATAGGATTTCTTATAAAAGTAAGTAATAAATAATTATATGAACCGTTGTGGTGGTTCACAAGCAATCTGTAAGATTAATATAATATCAGGTTAATGCGTGTAGAGCTACTTGCGTAATGAAGCTGTATTTCCATATTGTAAAAAGGAAAAGAAGTAAATATACTTGTTGTTGAAGTTGTATAAAGGTACAATGGAAATAACAAATTAAAATACAGTGTGTCCGGTAAGTATATGGCATACTCTCGGGAGCGTATAGGGGAGGTCAAAATAACTCTACTTTGTCATATAAAAAAAAACCTAAAGTGCCCCTTAACGAAGATACAGGGCTCCAAATAGGTTACCTTTTCGGCTTTAACTTTTAAACCGACACGTATAATTTAATGAAATTTTAGTATTTTGTGTAGGCCATAGAGACTCATTAAACCGTACTACTATTAGATGTTTTACATCGTCAGGGAAGGCAGGAACGGACTTGCCGCCCCATTCGTTGGGCCAAAATTTTGACAGGTGTCATTTTACAGAGCTTAAAACTGATTTTGTAAATACTTTAGTTATTTTTATTTAAAAAAGGTACCTACTCTCCGTTTGTCTCGATGGAATTAGAGGTTTTCGAGAAAAATAAGGTTTTTGTATATCACGTTTAAGCAGTGATTCGAAATTTACAAAGTATGTAAAAAATCAGTTTTTATAGCTCTACGCAAAATACTAAAATTTCATTAAATTATACGTGTCGGTTCAAAAGTTAGAGCCAAAAAGGTAAGTCGCTGTGTACCTCTTTGGGGCCCTGTATCTTCGTTAAGGGGCACTTTAGGTTTTTTTTTGACAAAGTAGAGTTATTTTGACCTCCCCTGTACGCTCCCGAAAGTATGCCATATACTTACCGAACACCCTGTATACCGGGTGTCCCGAATAAGAATACACTCTACAGGGATCTAGTGAACCGTAGAAAATACAGAGATGGTTAAATTACGCCCTACTAAATCCGCAACGTTGTATTCAAATATTCCGAATTCTTTCGAATATAATTGGGCAAAACAGAATTTTCGCGTTTTCGTTTTTATTTTTTCCCGACTCTGAAGATACATGTCAAAATAAAGGTTACAATTTCATTGCTATTTTTCCCCCTTTACAAGTTTGTGCAATTAGATTTTCAATCCGACGTTTCGTTTTCTCACAAACACCATCAATTTTGTTTTTTTTTAAATAGTCGGAAAATTTTATTTTATTATTTTCAAATTCCCCTTCTCACTCCAAGTTCAACGACACCTAGTATTAATAACACGTTACGCACCTAAAAACTCATAAATATATACCTATAGGGGAGGCATGGGCGCATTTTTGTATCGAGCGTCCAGTAAGCCGCATTCGTGATGCTCGACCTCGGCGTGTATCGAGCGTTCGGTACTACGACAACAGTCGGACTACCGTACGCTCGATTAGGCTGAAATCTTGTTTTTTTTTGGTTTTAAAATTTAAAAAAAAATGCTCTGGGTAACAACGAACAAACCGGTTGCCAATATACCTTTTAGGCGGAATTTGTGCCTCTAGTTATCGTCTACTTATAATCCTGTACTCATAAGAAAAAAGCTAAAAAAAATTTACGCTTATCAGTCAAAAGTTGACAGTTGTCGTATGGTAGCTTGACAATCGACGATAGACATACCTCGGTCAATGCGAAATTACCCGAATGCGGTGTACTGGACGCTCGATACAAAAAAGCAAAAAAAATAGTTTGTTTATTAATTATCGATTTCTAATAAAAAAAAATCGGTGGCACCGGGATTTATCTGGACTTCAAAATTAAATAAGTTATTACATGATTTTTTGTCCCTTTTGCTGAAATTTTTTTTTTTTTTCAGAATGTACATTTTATCCGCTCTGCCCAATACCAGGGCAAAGTAAATAACAAATACTTTATATGTAGGAACAACAAAATATATTCTAATGATGCATACAAAAGTAAAAATATAAAGAATAATTATAAAACACATCAAAGTAACATGTCTTATGAACTACAAAAGTCACAAAAAAATAGACCACGCCCACTATAATTCATGCAGAGTTCGTGCGCTCAATTTTGACATCCACTGCACTGGATCCATTCTTCTCCAGTTTCTCCACACGCCAGATAGTCGTATTCTTTTCCAGAATTGCTGCTTGTAGCTTTACTGGGTATTTTATGATCAATAACTTTTTTCTTCATTTTTATGTGTGTGGCTTTCGTGAATAAGGATTTAGCTAGGTATCTATCTATCCGCTTTGCCCTAGTCACTTTGCCCGGACTGGCATAAGGGCGACCCTTTAATAAAATATATTTCAAGGTTGTGGCGTCGCATAAACATTATTACACAAATCTAACCCAATAGAAGCAACAATAAAAAATACAAAGCTATTTTACTACAGTAATTTCAACTAATTTATTTAACTTATCTTAGAGTAATAATTTTAACACAAAACTGTAAACATATTCAATGGTAGCTACGCCCGTGCTGTTTAACTTGTCGCTTGGCTTGCACTGGCTTTCTTTCCGGCTAATCATGCTCTTTGACAGTATGCAAAGTACTGACCGCCATCTCTCTTCGTTTTCATTAAATAACGATTATTCGCTTTGCCTGGGCAATCCGCTTTGCCCGGGCCTCCCCTACTTGTATTTTATTCACCAGTTGATCGAGAGCTCTTCGTATTTGAGAAATTAGAGAGTTTTGAGCAACATGTCGCGAGTTTTTGTAAATAATCCGATAATTTTTGTCTAGGATGTACTCCATTCCACAATAATTCGTTGATTTCTCGACCGCAATCAAATTTAAATGACAACCCTCAGTCGTAATCCCAGCCATAAATAAGTTGCCTGACAAATATCTATTATGTTGTTTCAATAGTTTAGGTTAGCTATTTTCAACAAAACAACAAATATAAAATAATAGGTAAAATAAGTATCTTTATTTTAATCATGTAATTAAATTAAATACCTAGGCAAGTCTTTATCAGCTTCTTCGATGCTTCTCAATTTTCCGCTGTCACGCCGTTTTTTCCTTGGCTGGATGGGTTTGATCACTGTATCACCCTTTATTTTTCTGTGACTATATCTTTTACTGTCGTTGGCCAAAATACTCGTTTCACTAAAACTTGCACTCCGGTCATATACCCTTTTTCTAAAAGGGTACAGTAAACGTTCTTTATGCTGTTTTTGGCATCAAGTGATAAATGTTTTTTCTTCGTTACACCATAACTTCCGGAAGCAATATTATCAGAAGTTTCACACAGATCTGACATATTTTGGATGCTCAATAACACACACGAAAATACCTTTTTCTATTTCACGTTCATAATAAGCTCAGTACGATACGCATTTGCGTATCGTAATGAAGCTATATTTCGATACGCGTTTTTTCTTTATTTGATGTTGGTAACATTTATACGTTTTATTTCATTGACTTGCGCGGCCTTTGTGATTTACGAGAAAACCCATTTTTTTGATAACTTACTTTTTTATTCTGTGTGGATAACAGTCATGTATGTTGGTTGCATAAATCTATACATCAATCTTTTGTAGATGCTTCAAGCTATCATTTTCTGCCAAATCCTATCCAAACTTCAATCTACTATAACCTTCCAATGCCGATTTTAACTTCAACTTTATTTGAATTTTCCATCTTCCCTATACTAAATTGCAATGCCGTGACGTAAAATCACGTCTTTTGAAATTCGAAAAAAAGTAGCAAAATCTCCCGAATTTCCGAACGCTCTGTATATGTACCGAATGTACAAGGATCACACAACGTATTCCGTCCAATTTCAAATCTCATATCGCTAAAATAACTTTAGAATCTCGTGGTGAAAATGGGTCAATAAATCAAAAAATGACAGTTCGCAATAGTATATTAAAGTACACGTTTCATAAGAAGCGGTTTTAGCGCACGCGTCTATTTTAAAAAACGAGCCACAAAGTGGCGAGTTTTTTTATTGACACTTGCGCTTAAACGCCTTATGAAACATGTGCTTTATACATTTTTTTCTATTTCACCTTTTATAATCAAGAAAAATACATTTTAAAAAGAAAATAAATCCTCCAAATTTTGTAAATTTTTATGTCTAAATTTTATGTTGGTGATACTATTTTTTATCATAGTAGCCTCTGGACAACAAAAATTATTTTGCAAACTGTCATTTTTTGATTTATTGACCCATTTTCACCACGAGATTCTAAAGTTATTTTAGCAATATGAGATTTGAAATTGGACGGAATACGTTGTGTGATCCTTGTACATTCGGTACATATACAAAGCGTTCGGAAATTCGGGAGATTTTGTTACTTTTTTTCGAATTTCAAAAGATGTGATTTTACGTCTCGGCATTGGAATTTAGTATACGGAAGATGGAAAATTCAAATAAAGTTGAAGTTAAAATCGACATTGGAAGGTTAGTAGATTGAATTTTGGATAGGATTTGGCAGAAAATGATAGCTTGAAGCATCTACAAAAGATTGATTAATAGATTTATGCAACCAACATCCATGACTGTTATCCACACAGAATAAAAAAGTAGGTTATCAAGCTATTTTTCCTCTGCGAAAAATGGGTTTTGTCGTAAATCACAAAGGCCGCGCAAGTCAATGAAATAAAACATTTAAATGTTACCAACATCAAATAAAGAAAAAACGCGTATCGAAATATAGCTTCATTACGATACGCAAATGCGTATCGTACTGAGCTTATTATAATTATAAAGCACATGTTTCATAAGGCGTTTTAGGGCACGTGTCAATAAAAAAACTCGCCACTTTATGGCTCGTTTTTTAGAATAGACGCGTGCGCTAAGCCCTAATATAATAGGTCAAAAGCACTAACATGTAACACTGTTACCAAACCATTGATAGGGAAAAAAAATGTGATAAAGAAGAATTAGATAACTATACAGGGTGTCCCGAAATTAGCTGACAATATTTTAAGGAGATAAAGTACATCCAAAAATAAGACTAAAACCTTCTATTAATATACCTTCAAAAACGCTTCGTTATGGGGCTAGAGCCCCCGGAATTGGAGCTATGATAAGCAGTTTTTTCACAATATCTCAGAAACCGATTAGGGTATCGAAACAAAATTTGATACATATTTTACCCATAACAAGACGCAATAAACGGTTTAATTAGCTTAACTGTATTTCTTTCAGTGGCGTCCCACTGGGTAGGTAGTTGGGATAATATTGCCCTAAGTTTTTTTATTTGTAGGATTTTTTAACTTCAGGTGAAATTTTTAGAAGCCTTGAAGTCTTTTGTTGGAAAAAGGTACTCCTGTTTCATTGCGGTAGGATTCACCACTTTCCAGTAAAATCGATTTTAAAATTTTCTGTTTTTTGAAATCCGTTGAAAAGGCTAAGGTTTTTTTTTCGCATATCTCAGTAAACACTTAATATTAAAACATGAAATTTATTAGAAGTTCTACTAGCGACAAGGCATATTTATTAAAGGATGTTACTTTAAAATATTTTTCCAGTAACGTCGCACGGGGTGGAGCCTTAAGTAAATATTACCATTATTTTTTTTTATTTCATAGTATTACTGTAATTTTTTTTTTAATTTTAAATTTTTTGTTAATAAAACGTTCTATTATTGTAATTTGACAGAATGTAACGTTTTCAAATTTTAGATTACCTACATTGTTTTTTAAATATTTATTTTCATGGAGATTTTAAGAGAGTTTTAAAATAAAACAAAAAAGAATAACAAATTGCAAATCAAATTTGATTGTGAACCACACGGGAAACTAATTCTTAAGCAAGCGTTCGAAATGATTTCCATTTTGTTGGATGCACAATCTAGACCTGCGTGTTATATTTTGTGAGGCCGGGAGAATCTGAAAATTATATGCAAAAAAAAACCTTAGCCTTTTCAACGGATTTCAAAAAACTGAAAATTGGAAAATCGATTTTACTGGAAAATGGTGAATCCTACCGAAATGAAACAAGAGTACCTTTTTTTAACAAAATACTTGAAGGCTTCTAAAAATTGCATCTGAAGTAAAAAAATCCTACAAATAAAAAACTTAGGGCAATATTATCCCAACTACCTATCCAGTGGGACGCCACTGGAAGAAATACAGCTAAGCTAATTACACCGTTTATTGCGTCTTGTCATGGGTAAAATATATATCAAATTTTCTTTCGATACCCTAATCGGTTTCTGAGATATTGTGAAAAAACTGCTTATCATAGCTCCAATTCAGGGGGCTCTAGCCCCATAACGAAGCGTTTTTGAAGGTATATTAATAGAAGGTTTTAGTCTTATTTTTGGATGTACTTTATATCCTTAAAATATTGTCCCCTAATTTCGGGACACCCTGTATAAGGCCCCTATTCCGAATTATTATTTGTTCTTAAAATTAAAATGCGAAAATGACAGTTATAATTAGCTCCTGGTTAGCTCGTTCAAAGGAAACAAAGGTTAATTGCAAAAGACACATAAACAAAATAACAATAAATAAAAAAAGTACACAAAGACTTACCTTTTAATGAAGCAGAGCACACTTTATATTAGGATGCGCGAAATCAAAAAGTTTCCCGAAACCGAAAGACACTTTATCCCAATGGGAGCTTTAAAAAAATTGGACGCAACGAACCACCCCGCGGTAGTTTTCCAAAAATTACAGAAGAGCTCCGAACGGTTTAACCACTGGGAATAAAGTGACGAACAAAATATTAAAATCGAGGCAAAAAGTTTACCTTTTTTGTTTGACGATAAGAAAGAAAAAGGTATGTTATACAATTACGTAACGCGTCGTTTTGTTGGACTATACAGCCTGTTCAAAATGAAGTCGGCACTATTGCTAACTTTCTTATTATAAGAGATACGACGACGGTTAAATTAACAAAGAAGTAGCATTTTTTTTGCTGATAATTATGGCGATGACCAAAAAAAAATTGAATATCAGGATCACGTGATATTAACAAAAATGTATTTTTCTTTAATGGAATGGGGTATTTTTGCTATAACTGCTTGATACAGAGTGAAATTCTAATTAAAATTTATTTTTTACTACATATCGCTAAACTCAACAATAACAGAGATATTTACATTTTTATAAAATTTTCAATTTATAACCGCAGGCGGCCGTGCACCATATTAAAGGCCTGTCTCGATAACTTATCGACAGACGACCATCACAAAAAAATCGCAGGTAACCATGAAATGTAATTTTTCATTTTTATTATCGTAGGTGGCCATTTACCAGATTAACAAAAAAAGTTCCTTTGACAGATCTTTTAATCTGTTGTACTAAGTTCAGTTTTATTTAAATAAAATGTTTTCACATTTAGAAAAATGCGATCTGCTAGAAACATACATAGTGTGCCAAAAAAATAGCGAACGTGCTTTGGAACGATATCGTCCAGTATTTCCTGAAAGAAATATGCCTGACCGGAGATATTTTTTGATATTATACCGAAAATTTGGATCCAATGAAAAAGTTTTTGACAAATCAATGCCATAGAAGTTATTTATTATAAACGAAGATACTGAAATAAATGTGTTGGCGTATTTTGAAGCATTCCGCGAAAACTCTACAAGAGATTGTGTGAAAGATCTTGGACAATGTTTGGGAACTATTCATAACATATTAAAAAAGTACAAGTACGTACCCTACAAGTATAGACTAACACAGACTTTATTACCGGGTGACCAAGAAAGACATATGGAATTTTGTCGGTGGCTTATTATTACTGCAAATGAGAATCCAAATATTTTGCGCATAATTTTGTGGAGTGATGAATCTAATATCAGCAATAGGGGCATGTTTAATAGAAAAAACCGGCATTACTGGAGTCGCGAAAATCTTATGCGTTACCACCCTGGTAATCCGCAAAGGCGTTTTAGCATAAATGTATGGTGCGGTCTTATCGGTTCAAAAATAGTTGGACCTGTATTTTATGAAGGTACCCTGACAGGCGAACGCTATGTACAACTATTAAGAAACACAATGGAGGACTTTTTAGATGCTGTTAATTCAGCAGAACGGCAAGAAATATTTTTTCAGCAAGATGGTGCGCCGCCACATAATACCTATGTTGTTGCCAATCTGCTTGGCGAACTATTTGGACAACGTTGGTTCGCTACACGCGGACCAATTTTATGGCCACCGCGATCACCAGATATTACTCCCCTCGATTTTTATTTTTGGGGGTTTTTGAAAAACGAAATTTACAATAAAAAATATAATAATGTTAATGAACTGCAAGAATCCATTATTAACACTATTAATAATATTGATGGGCGAATCATTTTGAAGGCTACGAGAAAAGTTTTAAAATGTGCCCCAAAGTGTGTAGAAGTAGAAGGGGGTTTGTTCGAGCACTTAGTGTAAAGTTATATTATTTTATTTCTGTTAATGGCAACTAAAATCTATTTTTTTTAAATTACAACAAAAATTTTATGTAATTTATTATTATAAATAATAAAAAATAAATAAATAATAAATTATAGGTTTATAATCAAAACTACTTATTAATTTTGTTTTTGTGATGGTCGTCTGTCGATAAGTTATCGAGATAGGCCTTTAATGTGGTGCACGGCCGCCTGCGGTTATAAATTGAAAATTTTATTGAAATGTAAATATCTCTGTTATTGTTGAGTTTAGCGATATGTAGTAAAAGATAAATTTTAATTAGAATTTCACTCTGTATCAAGCAGTTATAGCAAAAATACCCCATTCCATTAAAGAAAAATACATTTTTGTTAATATCACGTGATATTCAATTTTTTTTTTGTCATCGCCATAACTATCAGCAGAAAAAATGCTACTTCTTTGTTGATTTAACCGTAGTCGTATCGCTTATAATAAAAAAGTTAGCAATAGTGCCGACTTCATTTTGAACAGGCTGTATTTTGAAAATAAATGCGTTTATACCTATGAAGATTTTTTACATATTGTGGAGCAAATTATTATTTTACAAAATAATCGGTAAAGTGCGAGTCGAGCTTTTTTTTCTTTTAAATTTTTCTTATTATTTTAGTACGGGATATCGTACAGGGGTGGTGGACGCGGATTTTTCAAAACTTTCAATTCGCCCGCTGCTGTATCGGTTCGTGTAGAGTTTCCCCTGAACAGCATAAAAATAAAATGATAGGTTGCCCCCACTCCCCCACAGTTATTTCCTCGTATGTACCCGTCCCTTTAAAAGTAACAAAAATACCATTATTTGGATAAGTAGGTACTTATCTTTTCGGTCAATCAATTCTTTTTTACGCTGTCACGATTCGTTCAAATATCAAAAATGTCGACTTTTTTTTGGTACTCTGGTAGACGAAATACTCACTGAATCGATTTCGTCCATAGGTTTTTTTATTATGTTTTTAAGTACCATTATTTCTTGAATAATACGTACCATGAAATTTATTGGTTTGTACCAATTGTTTGTCCCACAAATCTGGCAACACTGTGTGGCAACTTAAAAGGCGCTTATGACTTTTCAAAATAAATTGCCAAAACACGTAAACTTAGGAAAAAATCAAGGCATGTCCTTATACAGTGACCGGCAGAAAGTGCGCAGCATATGGGAAAGTTTTTTATCTAATTAATTTTATTTTAGATAGGTTCTGCATGTTCTCAAACCAAAATGATACCCATTTAATCCGGTAAAAGTCTTATGGTATACGAGGTAGGATCAAAAATTTGAAATTCCGCTAAGGGTAAAGTACCTTCATCTTTCATTTTAGAATATTTTTTTACTAAGACTAAGAATTATTGTTTTAATTTCAAAGTTATACCCAAATTCCAAATTTCGCTTATTTTGGACAAAAAAATGGATTTAATCGTGTTTTCTGAATAACACTATAAAAAATAAATGGCAACCGAACAGTACGAAAATAAGATTTTCTGCAGACTTTGTTATATATTACCGTCGATCATAAGTCAGATTAGTTTATTTTCTTCTTTTTAAAATAAAAACATAAAAATATTAAATATTTTTGCTGCACACACCGTATTTTATTTTCTGAGGGAACAAGATATTTTATTTAACTGATATTTTTGATTTCCATTCACTTAAAGCATCTCCTAAATAGTTTTTTATACATTGAAGTATGCATAGAAAGTTTCCTTATTTTGCGTGACGAATAAAATCCGTTCAAAATATATATTTTTAATTAAAATTTTTTTCTTTATAAATCAAAAGGAAACTTTTTATGCATATTTCACTGTATAAAAAACTATTTAGGAGATGCTTTAAGTCAATGTAAATCAAAAAATATCAATTAGACGAAATTAACTTGTTCTCTCAGAATATAAAATACGGTGTGCAGCAAAAATGTTTAATATTTTTATGTTTTTATTTTAAAAAGCCATAATATTATGAAAACAAACTAATCGGACTTATGATCGACGGTAATATCTAACAAAGTCTGCAGAAAATCTTATTTTCGTACTGTTCGGTTGCCATTTATTTTTTATACAGAGTTATTCAGAAAACACGATTAAATCCATTTTTTTGTCCAAAATAAGCAAAATTTGGAATTTGTGTATAACTTTGAAATTAAAACAATACTCGAAAATGAAAGATGGAGGTACTTTACTCTTAGCGGAATTTCAAATTTTTGTTCCTACCTCGTATACCATAAGACTTTTATCGGGTTTAATGGGTGTTATTTTGGTTTGAGAACATGCAGAACCTATCTAAAATAAAATTAATTTTCTAAACTTAAAGATAAAAAACTTTTCCATATGCTGCGCACTTTCAGCCGGTCACTGTATCACTAGATTTTCAATATCTAATGAAACAGGAATTTTAGGGAAACAAACAAGGGGGTCCGAAACTTTTGGAGTTGTGTGTAATTTGGTAGGTACATCTAGAAATTTTGATATATTTTGCGATAAGTACCGTATTTTTAGATTTCTAATAAAAAAATATCAAAACCTTCTGATGTTAATTCAGCTTCTACCTCAAAAATGATGTCATCTTCATCTGAAGATGATGATTGATATTTTTGTGTTTGTTTTTAAAGGTAGCTAATTAAGCATGTAGGTATAGTAATAGGTACCTACTACACCGTTCTGTGGTAATGTAATATACTTAGAAAAAACATTTTACATATGTTTAGATTATTATTTTGGATTTTTTTAACAAGAAAAACGTTTTATTTTTTATAATTCAATTAAACACATGCATATTAAAATTTAGTACATTTTTATGAAATTCTAGTACTTTTTCAACCCTACTCTAGTTCGCAAAACAAAAAAGTTCTGGCAACACTGCTTTGGTTTCAGTTAAGGTGTGAGCATAGAATAATTAGAATTGTAATTTGGTTTGTTATTCTAACTCTATTAAAATTTTTTTTTTATGCATCGCAAATATGGATGTTCCGCTATACATTTTCCGCGAACATGCCTAAACGGAAATGAATTAAACAGCGTCATCATGGCCTCAGACCAATGTCGTGGCGGTCACATCTTGCTAATACTTTTAACAGCGTAAGTTTGGCAAACAAAGTGGAGAGGCGAAATTTGTATGTTGATCAGAATGGACTACGATTTTGTCAATAGGTTTAATTGTTATTGTTTCATCTATACATGGTATTACAAATTCGACATACCAGCATTGGAATCTCGGAAACCATAGGAGTTAGAGGAACGGTTAAATGGGGGCAAAATTGTGCAATTCGGTGCTGATTATAATGCCGCTTTAAATTTTCAAATACCGAATACTTCCGATTTTATTCGAAAAAAACCGAAATTTTGCAAAATCGTTTTTATATAGTTTTTCCTGAGCTCATTTGCCTAGCTATTTAAAAATAAATGACACTTTGTCATTGCCACTTTTTCTCCTCAACAAAATGACGTTACTAAACTAAAGATCCGCCGTTTCGTCTCCGAGCGGCCATCAGCAACTTTACATTTTTAAATACGGACCTGGATTTTTTTAAACCGATTTTCAAACCCTCCTACCCTAAAAATGTAATGGCGATATTACTTTCTTATAATGATGAATTGTCCTTACTTATTTTTTTAAATTCATATTTTTTACACTTCTTGTCAGTCCGGTCCTGGCAACGAATCACAATATTAATTAAAAACTTTATTTTATTTAAAATATCCATACCTAAATAATATAATTTATTTTATAAGTTCTAATAATTCTAAATTTACTAATAATTATTATAAATCCTAATTTTCTTAATGTTCAAAAAATAGTCAAAATTCTTTTTGGGTATTGCACGTATTACTTAAATACCTAACATGACTTTAGACAAACTTTTTCATGAAACCTAGTTGTAATAAAGGTTTTAAATAAAATAAAGTTTTTAATTAATATTGTGATTCGTTGCCAGGACCGGACTGACAAGAAGTGTAAAAAAATATGAATTTAAAAAATAAGCAAGGACAATTCATCATTATGAGAAAGTAATATCGCCATTACATGTTCAGGGTAGGAGGGTTTGAAAATCGGTTTAAAAAAATCCAGGTCCGTATTTAAAAAAGTAAAGTTGGTGATGGCCGCTCAGAAACGAAACGGCGTATCTTTAGTTGAGCAACGTCATTTTGTAGAGGAGAAAAAGTGGCAATGACAAAGTGTCATTTATTTTTAAATAGCTAGGCAAATGAGCTCAGGAAAAACTATATAAAAACGTATTTGCAAAATTTCGTTTTTTTTTCGAATAAAATCGGAAGCATTCGGAATTTAAAAACTTTTAAAGCGGCGTTATAATCAGCACCGAATTGCACAACTTTGCCCCCATTTAACCGTTCCTCTAACTCCTATGGTTTCCGAGATTCCAATGCTGGTATGTCGGGTAAGACGGGTATAAAATGAAATGGCGAATGCGCCACTTTTAATATTTACGAAATTTTTAAATAATTCAGAAAACTTCCGGAAATTTTAAATCTTAAAAAATTGTCCATATTAGTTTGAAAGTATGAGATAATTCTGCTTCAAAATGTCGAATTCACAAAATTTTTACTTAGGTAATTCTTGTGACATAAATGATTAATCTAATAATATTGACAACCGGGCATCATATTTTTATCTCTTCTAACTAAGTCAGAGTTTGAACGTTTGTGTGATATGGGGAAAAGGGAAAAGCGTACTTATTTTTGTGTAATAAACATTTACAGGGTGTTTCAGAACATGTGGGCAATCTCTCGGATTCATATAGATTAGGTGAAAATAATATGATAAGTTCATATAATATTTTTTCCTAAGAGCCCCCCTCGAGGAGATATATGCCCCTAAAGACCGGCCATGAAAACTAGTTTTTTATTGATAGCCTTTGAATCGCCCTGTATATTTTGATTGAAATTTAGTATAATCTACACTATAGAAAGCTTTAATAAATAGGTTAATAATAAAATGTACAGTTCATTCTGTGGGCCAGGGACGGACTAGCTTGGGCATTAAAAATCTTACATCTTTGACAGGTGTCATGCAATCGGGATTTTTATATTATTTTTGGATAGCTTACATATTTTAACGCAAAATAGATACTCTTCGTAGATTTCGATAAGTTGAACCGTTTTCGAGAAAAATCAACTTGACCGTTAACATACTTTAAAAAGGTTTAATCGTACCCGAATCTGTTTCGTGTTTTTTCGTTATAATAGGGGTGTTATGGAGGGTGCAGCAGTCTTCAGTACATCATGCCCGGGAGTGTGTTAGAGTAGAGGGAGCCCACATTGAGCCTTGTTATAAATTTTTTAATTAGGTAAAAATCCGTTCATTTTCCTATTATTATAGTTATAATAATTATTAACGTTATTGTCTTTTTCTCGAAAACGGTTCAACTTATCGAAATCTGCGAAGAGTATCTATTTTGCGTTAAAATACGTAAGCTATCCAAAAATAATATAAAAATCCCGATTGCATGACACCTGTCAAAGATGTAAGATTTTTATGCCCAAGCTAGTCCGTCCCTGGCCCACAGAATGAACTATACATTTTATTGTTAACCTATTTAATAAAGCTTTCCATAGTGTAGATTATACTAAATTTTAATTAAAATATACAGGACGATTCAAAGGCTATCAATAAAAAACTAGTTTTCAGGGCCGGTCTTTAGGGGCATATATCTCCTCGAGGGGGGCTCTTAGGAAAAAATATTATATGAACTTATCATGTTATTTTCACCTAATTTATATGAATCCGAGAGATTGCCCACATGTTCTGAAACACCCTGTATAGATATATTCATATTGTTTGTGATATAATGTAATATTGTAAATAACAGTAGTAGGGCACAAGCACACACAGGTATTTATACCTAGGTGCTTAAAATTAAGTTTGATGTTTAACATTGTAAATTTTATTTTGGAAAAAATAAATTTGATTTGATTTGAAGTGGCAACACTAATCAGGATATAATCACGAAAATCGAGGAGTCACGCACGAGTGGATGACGAACTATATTCTAGAAAAATTGTTACTTAAAGTTGCTATTTGAGTAAAAAACTTAAGTCACTATTATATGAACTGAAAAGTGAGCATAAAATCTCTTTGTATAATTCTGATTTGTAAATGCATAGAATGGAATGTATGAGCATCGAGTTTCTTTAAAGTTTTTATAAAATTCGGATTTAAGAGCGAATATTTCGAAAATTATCTGCAAAATTCGGATGGCAATATTCGCTACCAACATTAAAAATATAGGTATTTCTTTGTTATAATTATTACAGTAAAGGTAACAATCATTGTATTTCCTCTATCTTCATAAAAATATTTAATTTAAAGTCTTGCCTTAATTATCAACGTCATTCAATTTATTGCCAACCTATAACCTATTTCGCCTTGTTTTTCTTAGTTTATTATTTTATTGACTAAGATTTAAATAAAATCAATATTGTCTGCACATTATTTAGGTAATATCTGATATACAGTGTCCTCAAGAAAGTCCGCATCAAATGGGATTTTTTTTTATTATTAGGTATAGGTAAAAATTGAAAACGCAGTTAGTTTTTGCTTACCTAAAAACCAAAAATGACGTATACTGAAGCAGCTGCACGACTTGCGTTACCTGTCAAATTTTACATTTTTAATAAAATAGGTTCAAAAATGCCATTATTTATCAAAATATCGAAAAACTTTATTCGAGAAAGTTGTTTATTTAGGCATTTTTAGCCTCTGTTCAAAATTTTGACAGTCTAATACAATTTTTATTTTTTGCTAGGTTCTTAAAAATTTTGATCAACCCTCGTAGATTAACTTTTATACATCGATGTAAAACCATTTGCCTTTACTTCATGTGTAATCTTAATGCAATTTTGTGTAAAATTTTTGTTTCCAATTATTTATTTTGCTTCAAATACTGAAATTGTTATTGATCAGAATGTAATGTTTGATGCAAAGTTTATCTAATTACATCAGTTTTGCCAAAACCGACGTTTCTCATTTTTCTTAAGTTAGTAAACAGATGTACAAGAAGAAAATATTAGGAAGCTTTCGTTGAAATTTTACTTAATTAATATTGGATCAAAAAGAATAAATATTAATCGCTCGAAACATTTTATTCAACAAAAATATAGTTTAATATAATTAATATTTAATATTAATTAAGTAAAATTTCAACGAAAGCTTTCTAATATTTTCTTTTTGTACATCTGTTTAGTAACTTAAGAAAAAGGAGAAACGTCGGTTTCGGCAAAACTGATGTAATTAGATAAACTTTGCATCAAACATGACATACTGATCAATAACAATTTCAGTTTTTGAAGCAAAATAAATAATTGGAAACAAAAATTTTACACAAAATTGCATTAAGATTACAAATGAAGTAAAGGCAAATGATTTTACATCGATGTATAAAAGTTAATCTACGAGGGTTGATCAAAATTTTCAAGAATCTGGCAAAAAATAAAAATTGTATTAGACTATCAAAATTTCGTACAGAGGCTAAAAATGCCTAAATAAACAACTTTCTCGAATAAAGTTTTTCGATATTTTAATAAATAATGGCATTTTTGAACCTATTTTATTAAAAATGTCAAATTTGACAGGTAACGCAAGTCGTGCAGCTGCTTCAGTATACGTCATTTTTGGTTTTTAGGTAAGCAAAAACTAACTGCTTTTTCAATTTTTACCGATACCTAATAATAAAAAAAAATCCCATTTGATGCGAACTTTCTTGCGGACACTGTATTACAAAAATATCAATTTATTTCATTGCTTATTTTGGGAGAATTGTATAGTGAAAGAACAATGACATAACAATGTTAAAAAAAATCTTAACCGATATTTTTCGATATACAATTCTCCTTAAATAACTTATGAAATTCCTTGATATTTATTTAACATGTTAATTATTACCTATAGAATATGAAGACGATATTGATTTTATTTAAATTTTGTGTAAAAGTTGGAAAAAATAAATAAATCTACGCCAAATAGGTTGGCAAGCATGTTGATACTCCCACCTTAACAGGCACAATAAAAAAACGCTATGTCCAAAATTAATGCTGCATAATCTGAAGGCCTGATTAGAAAGATTTTATATGATCTTTTAATTGGTATTTGATGTGACCACCCAGGTTAGTAGCTATTATTGCATTCAGTGGCGGCTCGTAATGAGGGGCTTTGGGGCGCCGCTCTCCCTGCAATTATTTCAAACAGAATCCAAAAATACTTTACTTAAAAAACCAATAACGCAATGTATGTAAGCAATCAATTAAAATAATTCAAACCAAACATAGCCATATTCCAACGGCCAAGATCTATAAAGCGCGGGCGGCCGATTATCGGTCCCGATTCAACGCGACTACTCGGTCGGTTGCCATGACTACGGAGGCGTGACGTCACCTACACATCGAGCTGCACGGATGGGCTCCAAATTTTCCGCCCAACAACAGCTGTTCGTGTTTCGACCCCACGCGACCTGTCGATGCCGCTGATGTTTTCTTTTGAGTATTTATTAGTTATGTTATAAAGTTGGGAAATTTCGTCTAATACATCTAATATGAAAGTCAGTGATTTACAGAAGCTTGTGTTTAGTTCTCTGAGCTTAAGTGAAAAACTTGATTTAAAAATATAGTGCGGCCACTACCAATATTGAACATAGTACAAGTGCAATCAAAATGTAAAAGTAAGCCACAGGTTCGGGACATAGATAATTTTAATAACAAAGTCACCGAGAAAGTTTATTTCCGAAAAAAAAACGAAGATTTCACTTTCATTTCAAAAAACAATATTTGGTATGTTTACCAAAAATAAACGATTTGATTATAGTTATCCGCATTAATTAAAGCCAGCGCCCCCCCTAACTTGTTAGTCACGAGCCGCCACTGATTGCATTTTGCTTGGGTTTGGAAATCTGTACCTACTTATTTAAAATCCTTGCAAATAATCTATAATTGGTTTTATGGTTTAATACACCTTTTTTAATATCTTTACATCTTTCTTTACAATTATTTATTGCAAAATAACACTACTCTACTATAGTTAGGTCCATCCAGGACACACTGTATTATCAAGCATTTAAATACAAAAAGAAAGTATTTTAATAGTTACAACCAGTAGATCAAAACAAGGAAAAAAGGTATTCAGTAAATCAGTATTAAATTAATTATTAGGCAAAGCCATTGGAGTTTATTAAAAAATTTTTTTACTTAACATAATATTCATAAACAAAAACTAATATTTCGAGCATTATACACTGGCTGAAATACTAAATAATTTTTTCTTAGAAAAAAAAAACGACTTATTAGTACCTAAAATTATTTCCTGTACAATTTTCTATGACAAGTAAAATAGGGCCATATAAGTTGACAGGTATCACATGATTAGGTATTATTGAAACGTCTTCATTTTGAAACCCAATACAAATATCCTACGTCATTTTCAGGTTCATATTTGTATGACCATTTTGTTGTGTATTCGCAGGTGGTAAACTGGGATTTTGCTCTGTACTAGCACCATTAGCAACAGGAGTAGTCATCAATCTACTTCTTCTCCTCGTATAATGCTGCCATAATAATATCTGTTGGTCGTCAATGAACTTCGTACACTGTGCATTGACTAGCTCTCTTCTGAAGTGTTCATATTGGAGAAGGTCCAGGAAATATAAACACATTGGGTATTTAAGGTATTTGGCATAGTCCGGTTCCTTCCAGTACAGTAAGTATTTCAGATAATTTATAAAAGTGGAGTCTTTAAAATAGCCTCGTTGGGCAAGAACTGAAAAAATAATAATATGTAAGTATTTATTCGACAGCTATTTTACGAAATATATACCAGGTAAAAAAAGTAAATATCGAGCTTACAGTAGCATTAAAATGCGTTATTTTGTCAAAGATCCAACTAATCTGGACATTTATAAACAGAGTACCAACGAATACTTACAATTTAGGTAATTTGGGTTTCCCAGGCATTGCACAAACTCCAATTCCACTTGAAATCGCAGTCTTTGTTGATCCTCTGTCTCGGGAACTCCTGAAACATAGTTCCAACCTATTTAGGCATTAAAAATAGTTATTTTCTTATAAATACACTTACTTTTTCCAACAAGCCCGGTCATTATTTATTTATTTACGTGTTAATAAAAATTCGCCTGCTCGTCTGTCAAATTCTGTATAATGAGAAATGTCACGTCACTCCGTCACTGTCACCGCCATTTTTGAATTAAAAGGATAAAGAGAAGATTATCGAATTTATATAATTTGTCGATAATAGACTTATTTTTGATTAAAAAACTTTGAAGATTAAAATTGAGCGGTTATTATTTCTTCAAGTAGTGGATTACTTTGAAAGAGAAGAAACTCGACCCCCTTTATTTTGGAAACAGTATTATATTAGTTATATTAGGCGTGTTCACTTTAAGGTTAATAATTAATTAAAACATATGGTGCAGTGTTCATCTTTTTTCTTTTAATACCAAGAATAGCGATAGAAACAGTAAACCCGACCTTCTGTGGTTAGCACATCCTTAAACAATGAACAAATCGAAATTATTTATAGTTACAAGGTCGGGTTTTAGCTTCGCTCAACTAAAATTTCTAAATTCAACTATTTTTGGTGCGATAAAAAAAAATAGTCAATCCCAAAAAATCAATATTTCCACAGATCGATAAAATCGCGCCTTGTAACCGACTTACACAAGCCCCTGTGGCCTAATGGATAAGGCATCTGCCTCCTAAGCAGGGGATTGTGGGTTCGAGTCCCACCAGGGGTAACCATTTTTTTTCTTTTAAATCGAAAAACTTAATTTTTTTTGTTTTGATATGCTCTCAAACAAAACTATTGCATTAATTGACTATTTTTATTTGTATTAAAAATAAAATCAGTCAAAAATATAATTGAAAATTTGAAGGCAGACTTTTCAAGAAGTGTGATCTTTATCAAGACAAGATGACCAAAAAACGCTCTTAGGGAAAGAATAATCATACACGGGCGTAAGTATACAGGGTGCTACAAATTCGTGTGCGTATGTACAGGGTGTTTCATTAAGGGTGGCCACCGGCCATATCTCGGAAACTACTCACTAATTCATCAAAAATTCATCAAAATGTGCAGTCATTAGGTAATTCTGTAGATAGTATAAATAATATGTTAAAAAATAATTCTTGCTGTAAAGTGTTATGTTTAACAGAACATTGGCAGAATCAGGAACAACTCAAAATGCTAGCTATACAAGACTTTACCTTAGCAAGTGCTTTCTGTCGCGAATATGGAGAACACGGAGGAAGCGCTATATACGTGCATAAATCTGTGACTTTTAAGCCAAGACATAAATTGTCTTGTTTATCTATAAAGAATGTCTTAGAATGCGCAGCAGTAGAATGTAAGTTTAAGAAAGAACAGCTTTTAGTATTGTCAGTCTACAGACCAGATAAATCAGGTAGCGTAGAAATGTTTCTCGACGGTCTAGAAAGCATACTTTTAGATATTTTTTTAGAAAATAAAAAAATGGTTATTGTAGGTGATTTTAATATCGAAATGCTTAAACCTAATGGAAATAGAACTAAATTTATATCATTAATGTCATCTTTCAATATGGAACAAACTATTTTTGAAAATACGAGGATACGTCACATTCAGCTACCCAGACGGCACGAACATATTCCAGGAATAAGCCAAGAATATGCAAAAGGAATATTGGAATATTCCAGGAATATGCTATATCCCCCTGGGAATAGAAAATAGAATATTCTATGCTTAAACAAAAGTCACCATGAAAGATATGCTGGGAATATGCTTGGGGATTCTTAGGGATATTTATAGAATATGCTAGGAAGATTTAGGGAACAAAAAATAGAAGATTATAAAAAAAAATCCTTTATTAAAAAAAATAACTTAACAGCGGTCAGCGATCTTATATCTCATTAATTTTGAGTAAGCTGAAGATCTTCATCGGCTTGGTCCCCAGCTTGTTTCTTTCTAAAAATCAGTGCAAAATCAGTTATTTTTCCTAACAAGTGCAGTGTGTGCAGAAAAAGGTACTTTACAGTAAAAATGCACTTTACTGCACGATCGTAGAAAAGGTATTTAAGAATTTTTTGGCAAAAAAATTATGCGGTAAAGTTATTTTGTTTTGTATTTCAAACCGGCATTTTGTTTAAGCAACAAATGACACTCAACTTTGCCAAATTTAAAGTAGGTACACCTCTATCGCATACTGTTTTCGAAATCCCCATATGAGCATCAAATTGGAAATACTGTATATATCTATACCTACTTATTTGAATTTATGGACTGTACATTTTGTCTATACTTACAATTTTCTGTTACAACGATCCGTCGCCTTTGACAGGTATATCGAGATGATGCCTTCTATAGGGTTTTCGCTACATTTTTGGCTTCTTTGGTTAGCTTGCAAACATCTAAAATCAAGGCAATACAGAATAATCGTTTTAAACTTTTCTAAAATAGGATTTTTTCATAGTAATAAAATTGAGGGCCAAAATTTAACACAATTGATTTTTAGGTTAGGTATTCATTTTACCAAAAACTTATTTTATGAGGCAGGAAATTACAAATAACCACAAAAGCCAATCCACACAATCCAAGAAATCTGTTATTTCGAAAAGCAAATAAAAGAATAATAACACAAATTATGTTATATATATTACTTACCAAAATACCAAAAAAGATCCTGGCTTTTAGTTAGTAGTTAAAACACAACCTACAAGTCCTACAACACCCTACACAAAAAATTGCTCAAACAACACGTGCTAGATTCAAGATGATTTTATAGTTATATTATAGGTACTTTATATTATTATTTATAGGTAGGTAGTTCGTAATAATAAAATTATTTCTATCTCGTTGGCGTGGCGTGGGTTTTATTAAAAAAGATCTAGAAATTATTGTCAACTGTCAATCTCATAACATGACGCAGTATTGCCGGCTCAAACTTGAAATTAAAAGAGCGCCATTTTTAGAAAAAAAAATCTCTGATGTTTACTACAAAAAACTTATACATATATAAATTATTGTGGTATATGAAACTTTGACATTAGTAAACTTAGATATAAGATATTAGGGTGTTTACTTAAAAATGCAAATTCGTTTGTCTTGTCAAAAATCGTTTACCAAAAAGTAAATTTGGCACTGCTGTCTCTTACAAAAAGGATACAAAATCGTAACCGATACCGATAGACTGATAAAGGGTGCTGAGCTGAACCGAACGCCCATTTTTTCAAAGTTTTTTATAAGTTCTAAACATTTGATACCTAATAAATAATATAATAAATTCCAATAATTTCCAAAAATATTTGGAATATGTATTGTTCACAAATTTTGAACTTTAATCAATTCTTAAAGAGCTCAAAATTTTACCAATATATTTATCTTCCCAAAAACATATTTAACATATGCCAAATGGCATATGTAACAGCATATTCCCAGTATCACATGCGGGGAATATTCTACTGAGAATGTGAATATGCCAGATATCCGTAGCATATGCGTGGAATATTCGGATATCCCTGGGCAAATAGGCAGATTGTACGCATATTCAACGGATATTCGGTGCCGTCTGGGTAACTGTATTGATAATATTTTTTCAAATTGTAGTTATCTAAATACCTTAGTCTTACACACCTTTATATCAGACCACACTGCTCAGAGAATCGTACTGCCTTTTCAGAAACCTCCCGATTATAAAACACAATTTAAAAGGATTTTCTCAGAAGAAAACAAAAAAAACTTTTTGGACTGCCTAAAAGAACAAAACTGGAATGAGGTTTATGAAAATGAAAGAAATGATGTCGATATACGGTGGTGTAATGGAACGACATGACAATATTTTGAAAAATAATTTTTATATAATAAAGAATTTTTTTTAATGAAAGGAAAAAAAAATTAATTCATTAAGTAAATGATAATATTTAGAAACAAAATAATTGTCTAAATTATTTTGTTCTAGTTACTCAATATAACATTTTTACAAAAAACCGGAAAATAAAAACTTTTCTATTTTCTACATTTTTTTTAAGTTAAGAAATGGACTTAATTTGAAAACTCACTTAATTTCGATCGGCATGTAATCCAATTCCAAAAACAAAAACTAAAACTTAACACAAGACTTCAGTAAAAGTCGTCACATTTAAAATAAATTAAAATTATTTTATTTTATTTTTAAAATTCAACAACTGTTTCCTCGCGTCACTTTCGACTGTTCACTACCGACCGAACGAAACTAATGAAGAGCCACCAAAATTTTATATTGAGTTAAAAACATTCTTGCACTTGGCACTACAATTTTGCACACGAATACTGCGATATATCCGTAGGTGTTTTAATAAATTGCACACGTTACCAATAGTTGCTCACGACTCTACAGTTACTTCAGGACAGGTTTTGCAGGAGCTTTATACACTGAAAGAAAATATTGAATTGGACATATGCTTAATTATAAAACATTTTACTTTTTCTTACAGTGTAGATACTCATAAATTTTATTACATTGTCATGTCGATTGCGAAACATTTCACCCGGCACCAATATAATAATCGAGAAAGGTGTAATTTTGCGCTAAGCACCACTGCTTTTGCGGGTATAAAACACGGAACGTTAGCGATGGAGAGTCAGTCTGTTTTAAAGTCGGTGAAAAAGGTCTAGTCTGAAAAGTGTACCGTGTTGTTAAAAAGTCGTTCTGCCGGAAGTAGTCGCGAAGTATTATTACAGTGGAAAAGTCTTAGTGAAAGTTAGAGTTGTCTTTTAGTTTCATTATGCATTTTGATAATTTTATTTAAATTTAATTGTGGCTCAATTAGTGATAGTGCATTGACCTAGTAGTACGTTTAAATCAGTGAAGGAAATTTAATTTCTATTTAATTTTGACTGTTGGAAACTTGTAGAGCTAACGAATTCGGCTGGAAAAATGCATTCTAAAAGTAAGTGTCGGGAAAGATTTGATTTACTGAGAATTATGATATTAATTTAAAGTGAACGCGGTGGCTCTCCAAAATATTTTAACTTTACTAAATAATAAAAATAGTGTTAAGAATTAAATCGTGTTTGACTTTCTGTAAAAGAAAAACGCTCCCATAGAAAAAATCAGATTGACTGAAAATCATTTACAAAAATTAATTGAAAGTTATAGAATCGCTCCCTTAAAATAAACATAGTGCTCCATTAGCAATTACCAACATTCCTTAAGACACAGTGGCGTAACACAACTGGTACTACGAACCCACACGAAGAAAATTGTAACGGCGCCTAAGAGAAAGGTCGAAAGTTAAGTAAGTAAAACTTAGAAGATATTGTAGCGGGCGTTACAACTGGTGTCAGGTGTGGGGTAGGTTTTTCAACCCCTAGAGAAAATAGAACATTCCTAGGCTAGTCCAGTCAAGCGGAAACTTGCCAACTGCTTAGTGTTACACCAGAACAACAGAGAAATATAAAAAAATGTCACAGCCACCTGCCAATGCACCGACAACCACCCCTACTTCTCCTGCTCCTATTATCACCAACAAAATAGTGCTTGGTATTAATTCAATTTCCATATATGAAGGTACGAGTAGTATAGAAGAATTTTTGGCTTCCATTGATGAAACCGCCCTTATAGCAGACTGGAGTGAACAACAAAAGGTAGCTATTGCCCGACTGAAACTTAAGAATAAAGCAAAACAGTTCATTGACTCAGAACCTTCCATTAAAAATACAACAAGTTGGGATACGTTGAAAGATGCCCTAAGACAACATTTCACCCTTCCATGTGTTCGAGGTGCATCCATGAAAAATTTTGTGGAATGTAAGCAACGTCTAGGAGAGCCTTGCAGACAATTTTTGACTCGATTAAAATTGTTAGGTAATAAAACAGTTACTCTAACAGGAACACAAGTTAAAGACAAGCCAATTTTGGAGAAATTAGAACAAGATCTAATAAGTCAGTTTATTTTAGGCTTACTGATGCCAACTAAGCAACGAGTACTGTCACGAAACCCTTCAACACTAACCAAGGCTCTTGAACTTGCAGAACGGGAAGAATCAGTCGAAAACTTATTGCGACCAACAAACAAAGAGTGTAGAACCGTGAATGATGAAAGACACACAAACTTCCAAAACCAACGAAGCAATGAAACAAATAGACAAAGACATACAAATTTCCAAAATTATCGAGGTAATACAGCCACTAGACAGCGACACAGCGTAAACAATGTGGAAGAAAATAACTGTAACGTGAATAATAACCAGCAAAGAAATTTGACCTGCAACAAATGTAAAAAACCAGGACATTCAACTGCAGTGTGTAGAGCACCTACCTGTTTTGGATGCAACCAGCCGGGACATGCGATTAAATTTTGTCCTCGAAGACAATCTTCCAGCAGTATTTCGCGACAACTTTGTTTTTCATGTCAAGAGCCAGGACATTTTTCAAGAAACTGCCCCACTCGAAACAACGCACAGTACAGACCACGTAATGAACAACCAGCAAACGGTGCTTTAAACTACAGTGCAGCCAGCCAACAACCCCGAGGCGTGGCTGTCGAAACAAATTGGGAATAGAAGCGGATATAGTTACCGGGATATATACGTGCTCTTTGAATGGAACCCCAGGACCTTGTAATAGTATAGAACTTAGTATTAATGGGAAGAAATGTTTAGCTTTGATAGATTCAGGAGCAGTTATATCTCTGGTAAAACCCGACATTGCAGAGGGGTTCAGAAAAACAAATAGTGATTGTAGTTTAGTAGATATTCAAGGTAACGGTATATCTACTTTGGGACAAGTGACTTTGCCACTGACATTTTCATGCGATGTAACAGTAACTCAAAATTTTATGGTAATAGAATCCGGAGCTGTTAATGTAGATGTGCTATTAGGAATTGATTTTTTTGCATGAACATAACGTAAAAATTGATTGGGGAAATGGATGTTTATATGCATTTGATAAAGTGATAGAAATGCATGCTGAGAAGCCTGATGTGCTAACAGACTTTATGGTAACTTCAACAGATGAATTATTGAAGAAATTGCTCATAGAATGGAATGCTATAATGAAAGAAGTAAAAGAGATTTTAAAAGAAAAGAAGACTGAGCCTTGGACTAATTCTTTTAAACGTTCCTCGTCCTCATCACTGACGACGGAATGCAGTATTCAGACGAGTGATGATCGTCTGGAAACTAATGCCAACCAAAATATCGTGAATGAAAGAAACAGTTCCGAGTTGACGTCAAGAAAAACTGGAGTTTCCAGAAAAGAGAAAAATGAAGAAAGTAGCATTTAACCTCTAGAAAGAGAGGAAATTAAGGAATACAGAGAGGAAGTTAAGGAATACAGAGAGAAAGTTAAGGAACACAGAGATGAAGTTAAGGAACACAAAGATGAAGTTAAGGAATACAGAGAGGAAGTTAAGGAAAACAAAGAAGAAGATAAAGATAACTGTGAAGCAAGACGTTTAGACGATTGCTGCAGTTGTCAAGAAAGAAGTACGCAGATATTTATGCCCCAAGATATACGGATTCCTGCAATGTGTCAAGCCATATGTTTAGCGACCTTAAGGAACCCATCAAGAGTCAAGACTCAGCATTTAGTTGTGGAACCTAGTGTTGATGGTCCCCAAGGTATATTAGTGGCAAGAATTTCATGTAAAACGAAAAAGCACATACCACTGAGATTAACAAGCGTTACGGAAAGTGATTCAATTATACCTGGAAAAATCGTGTTAGGCAATGCATATGAAGCAAATGTTAAAGAGGCGAGTACAAGCCCCGTCCCGCCTGTACGAAAAATTACCAAGCAGGAATTGAGTGAAATTATTAAACAGCCTAATTTAATTGACGTTTCGATTAATGAAGAGATTAGACTAAAAAATGTATTACTGGAGTTTATAGACATTTTTAAAGCACGACTCGAAAGTATAGAAAAATCGTCACAGAAAAGGTGCGAGAAACATAACCTAAGAAAAAGTAAACAAGGATTTACTGTTGGAGACCTTGATATTTACATACTCCAGCTATTCCAGGAAAACACATTCCAACAAAATTTAGAGCTAAATGGTCGGGTCTTTACAGACTTTTAAGCAAGCTAGGTTCAGTAACATTAAAATAAAAAATATAGCGGACCGAGACGAGAAAACAGTTCATCTCGATCGACTTAAGCCGTACAGAGGTACAGACATATCCCAATGCATAACAGAAGAAGCTGTTAATGATGTTAAAAATGACGAACCTTAAGAGGAGCTGGATTTACGGGCGGATCAACATCCAGAAAGGCAAATAAATGAAGAATTAGATTCCGATGCCACCCAAAGCGAAAGTAGCTCAGACTATGAAATTACTAATGAAAATGTTCAGGAAGAGGAGGACTATGACAGTGCTCAAGAAAGTGAAGAAGAAAATGAACAAGAAAATGCACAGGTTATGCAAGAAAATGAACCGCGAAGGACTAGAACGCGTGAAGTCCGACTACCTGCGCACTTAAGAAATTTTGATTTAGAATAATAAGAGTGAGAAGCCACCGTGTGTATATATATTATATTAGCAGTAAAAAGATAATTTAATAAGGACAATACATTCAAAGGCAAGGCTTTACATCTCTTAATTGGTTTAATAAGGAAGAAATAGGAAACTTAACAAACTCAACTATTCACAAACTTTATGGTTATTTCTCAATAATTGGAGAATGGACATGCGGTGTACTTGGACTTTATTTTTATTTCGAATGGCCAAATTTGTTTTGGAAACATTTTTAAATCGCTGTAGCCCTACATAAGCTTAATGGTTGTAGTTTCCATTTAATGGCATCTTTTTGGGACACCCTTACTTTGTTTATTTTGTACAAAAACAACAAAAAGTAGTTAATAAGGAATTTCAAAAACAGAGAATGCTACTTATTGTAAAAATGAAAATGTTGATGACGAAACAATAATAAATAGCCATCCAGATGAATATATCACCATTGAATTGAAAGACAGAAATCAAGAAAATTTTCAAGAAATATCGTGGAAAACACAATCAGCTCAGGTTGAATTTGGAAATTTAAGAAAAGAACTAGCTAAATTGCCACCTGTGAAATGAAGTTTTTTTTGCAAGAAATGAAAAAAAAAAGAATAATAAATAAAAATCAAGAAATATTTATCACAACCATAAATAAAAAGGAAGTTTAACTCAGCCTTAGTTAGCCGCTATTTCAAAGAAAAATTGTTATACCTTAAACTATTATCGACCTCTATCAATATGCACCAAAACTACGAAATAGAGTAACATAGAAATCAGTACTACCTAAAGAACATCAAAAGTATAAACACAGCTGCGTTCATATGGCACGTATAAAGTTCCAAACAAAATTAAAGGGCACCGTGTGCAATTAAATCAATCTACGCCTGGAACCAAAATCAAGTGAAAGTACGACTGGAAATAACTGGAATCGATTTTATAAGCTCATATCATTACACAGCGTCTTGACAGACCAAAATCCAGAATGATGAAAAAGTATAAATCACAGGAGAAAATAATAAAATCATGTTCGGGTAAATAATATAGAGACTTACCGTACTATAACGTAACGTTAAATTGGAAAAGTAGAAAATAAATACTCTTTGGTTGTTTTCTTCTATCAAAAGTAATTGACAAAATTTGGAAGTGGAAATACTATACTTATACCGATATAAAAACAAATGCCTGAAAGCTAATCACTTTTATGGAACTCATA
The DNA here is from genome assembly GCA_963969555.1 of Polydrusus pterygomalis. NCBI lineage: Eukaryota > Metazoa > Arthropoda > Insecta > Coleoptera > Curculionidae > Polydrusus > Polydrusus pterygomalis. Next base: position 16,874,585 of record OZ018385.1, on the reverse strand, counting down.
AAAGTAAGGAATACACTAGGAAAGTTTATATTACAGCAAGATTTTAAAATTAACAAAAATTTTCGTTAAAAAGATATGTAGGGAATGACCCTTAAGTAAGGCCGATTAGGACGGAAATAGCTTTTTTGACTGAAAAAAAAAGGACAGATAATAAATGAAAAAAAAAAATTATCCCCCCCTCCTTCGTTAAAATAGGGAACCAACCGGGACTCTCAGACATTCTTAGCCGAATTTTAGTTCAAGAAAGTTTTAATCAAGTGTAAAAAAAAAAGTGGTGATCAGTGAAATAAAGGAATAAGGTGGTGAGAAGTTTAAATTTAAAATTCAAGTGAAAAACAATTAAAAACGAAAAGACTACCCGGGATTGAAAGTTAAACTAGTGAAACCAATTAAGCAGGACTTTCGACGCGGAAATAATATACTTAGACTATATAATATTGACATTAGTTTTGAACTTTGAATAACAAAACAGATAATGACGTGGTTAATATTCTTCCTAGCGTATGTCAGGATGATCTCGGTGCCAGTGCGCCTTTTGCATAGCACCCGATCCAAATTATGGAACACAGCCCGGCATTTTCTGGATAGGCATGGGTTAGCCACAACTAGAAGAATGTCCGTGCCTATTACCGGAACAACCACCTACTGTTTTCACCGCCCCTCCTCCAAACCAAATAAAAGAAGAAACCCATGAGGCATGGTGTCAAGAACCTTACTGCCCATGCTCAAAGTGTCCGGAGTCACCCTGCATGCCAATACATACGCTACCTGTACCTGTAGAATTACCTACACTAGTTCCAATTAATGGAGAGTGGTGTATAATATCCCCAGTAACCATCCCTCCCGTTCCAGTACAAACCATTGACAATATTGATGATCAACCAGAGCAGCCACTTGATACCAGGAGCTACGAAGTAACCCACCTTGACGGATTGCGGATGGTTATGCGTGCCATCACGGAAGATGAAGACCCGGATGAAAATAATGAGGCCACAAGCCCCTGAATCCCCAAAGGAAAATGACCAAAAAGGTACCGAAAACAAGTCATTTCAAAACCATTGTTTTTAGTATCTTGCATGGTTTTTATTTTTTTCTATTATTTTGAAAAACATTAAGTAAGTTGATGATGATATTTTTAAGAAATATTAGGGTAGTAGGTATTGTTAAAAAAAGATTTACTTACTTTTAGTTTTCGCATATTTATAATTTTATTTTAAAACACAAATAATTTTTTTCATTATTTACTTATTATGATTTATTTTTAAAATGTACACTAAATTCCCAAATGGTTGGTTTGACATTTTTATTTCAATACGCTATTGTTATTTGCGTTAATGATTTATGTAATTTTTAATGATTTAAAAATTTAATTTTAAATTGGAAGTTATTTAGATATACTTAACTAGGGTTTAGAAATAATAATACATAAACATGCAACTAAGGTTTTAAGATTTTGTAATATTAAGTATTTTTACCCGACATTTACTCTTAATATCATTTAAATTTAAGCGTACTACGTCACTGATATAAAGAAGCCATAATTAAAAGAAAGAAAAACAATCATACAAGCGCGACCTATTTTTATCACGGTACGACCTAGCGAATGCCGCGACGCGACCTTGCAAGGCAAGGAACTTTTAAGTACGGCGGGTGCATCGATTTTTAAAATAAACAAATATCTGGATGAACGAAGCAGACTTAACTTAATTTAACCTTGGTACTACTGACCTAGGACGTTGCTACATATCCCGGTGGTAGGTGATAACACTTAAAAGAAGAAGCAACAAAGTGATGCTTCTTCTTTTATTGATGGATGGGATGTGATGTAATGGAACGACATGACAATATTTTGAAAAATAATTTTTATATAATAAAGAATTTTTTTTAATGAAAGGAAAAAAAAATTAATTCATTAAGTAAATGATAATATTTAGAAACAAAATAATTGTCTAAATTATTTTGTTCTAGTTACTCAATATAACATTTTTACAAAAAACCGGAAAATAAAAACTTTTCTATTTTCTACATTTTTTTTAAGTTAAGAAATGGACTTAATTTGAAAACTCACTTAATTTCGATCGGCATGTAATCCAATTCCAAAAACAAAAACTAAAACTTAACACAAGACTTCAGTAAAAGTCGTCACATTTAAAATAAATTAAAATTATTTTATTTTATTTTTAAAATTCAACAACTGTTTCCTCGCGTCACTTTCGACTGTTCACTACCGACCGAACGAAACTAATGAAGAGCCACCAAAATTTTATATTGAGTTAAAAACATTCTTGCACTTGGCACTACAATTTTGCACACGAATACTGCGATATATCCGTAGGTGTTTTAATAAATTGCACACGTTACCAATAGTTGCTCACGACTCTACAGTTACTTCAGGACAGGTTTTGCAGGAGCTTTATACACTGAAAGAAAATATTGAATTGGACATATGCTTAATTATAAAACATTTTACTTTTTCTTACAGTGTAGATACTCATAAATTTTATTACATTGTCATGTCGATTGCGAAACATTTCACCCGGCACCAATATAATAATCGAGAAAGGTGTAATTTTGCGCTAAGCACCACTGCTTTTGCGGGTATAAAACACGGAACGTTAGCGATGGAGAGTCAGTCTGTTTTAAAGTCGGTGAAAAAGGTCTAGTCTGAAAAGTGTACCGTGTTGTTAAAAAGTCGTTCTGCCGGAAGTAGTCGCGAAGTATTATTACAGTGGAAAAGTCTTAGTGAAAGTTAGAGTTGTCTTTTAGTTTCATTATGCATTTTGATAATTTTATTTAAATTTAATTGTGGCTCAATTAGTGATAGTGCATTGACCTAGTAGTACGTTTAAATCAGTGAAGGAAATTTAATTTCTATTTAATTTTGACTGTTGGAAACTTGTAGAGCTAACGAATTCGGCTGGAAAAATGCATTCTAAAAGTAAGTGTCGGGAAAGATTTGATTTACTGAGAATTATGATATTAATTTAAAGTGAACGCGGTGGCTCTCCAAAATATTTTAACTTTACTAAATAATAAAAATAGTGTTAAGAATTAAATCGTGTTTGACTTTCTGTAAAAGAAAAACGCTCCCATAGAAAAAATCAGATTGACTGAAAATCATTTACAAAAATTAATTGAAAGTTATAGAATCGCTCCCTTAAAATAAACATAGTGCTCCATTAGCAATTACCAACATTCCTTAAGACACAGTGGCGTAACACAACTGGTACTACGAACCCACACGAAGAAAATTGTAACGGCGCCTAAGAGAAAGGTCGAAAGTTAAGTAAGTAAAACTTAGAAGATATTGTAGCGGGCGTTACAGTGGAATGCTTTCATGAATCTTTTTTGCAGACTTTTTAACCAATGTTTTCCACTAAAACCTATAAAACATTTCAATGTAAAAAAATCACATGAAGATAATGATCAAATTAAAGCTTGTAAACACAGACTAGGTATCCTTTTAACGTTATCTAGACAGGATAATCGATATAAAACAGAATATAAAGAGGTAAAAAAGGAATATGACGCTCTTTTAAAAGCAGTAAGGTCTCAAACATATGACTTAAAACTAAATCTTTCTGACAATAAGACAAAATGCATGCGGTCAATTTGTAATGAAATTTTGGGTAAAGACAACTCTAAGTGTGATACTGAAATGAATGGTGATCCTAGTGACATTGCAAATCAGTTTAACGAATATATGTTGAACATTGTTCCGGAGTTATTAGATAAGTTAGAGAGTAAGCCTTTCCATTGTAATATACCTAAAAATGATCAATCAATGTTTTTAAGACCGGTAACATCTAGAGAGATTTGTGAATATGCCAAACAGATTAAAAATAAACACAGTAGCGGGATTGACGAGGTACCAACTAGCATTGTGAAAATATCTGTGCCACATATTAAAAATGTTTTGTGTTATTTGATAAATCGCTCCTTTAAAGAAGGTATTTTTCCAGACCAGCTTAAGACAGCCTTAATAAAACCATTGTTTAAGAAAGGGGATCCGGAGCTTATAAATAATTACAGACCAATCAGCCTTCTGCCCGGGTTTTCAAAAATATTTGAGTTAGCCATGTGTAAAAGACTGATAGATTTTTTTAAGAAATGCAATTTGTTTAACGGTCATCAGCATGGGTACACATCTAACAAATCAACATAAACAGCAATTTTTCAGTTTACAAAGGCAATTTTAAAACATTTAGAGGACAATAAAATGGCTCTGGGTATCTGCTTGGATCTGTCGAAGGCTTATGACTGTATACTCGTTACTTATCAAAAAATTAGATCGGTATGGCGTAAGAGGTCAGGTGCTAAAGTTGTTCGACTCATACTTATCAAATAGCAAACAAAAGGTAAAAATAACAAAAAATGGATGTACATATTTTTCGGATATTAAAGAAAATAAATTGGGAATAGCACAAGGCAGCATTGTTGGCCCAATATTGTTCGTTATTTTTGTAAATGACCTGTATTCCATAACAAATTCTCACGATGAAAGTATGATATGCTATGCTGATGATACAAATTTGCTTATAAGTGGTGAAAGTGTTGATGAATTGATTGAGAAGGGTAACGGTATCTTTTCAAAGGCTAATGACTGGTTCGTAAGAAATAAAATTAATATTAAATAAAGAAAAAACAAACCTAATTATGTTTAGAACAAAGTTATGTAAAAGTCAAAAACCGCCTAGCATACAAATACTTGATGAAAATGTTAACACTGTGGAGACCACAAAATTTTTAGGTCTGCATATTGATGAGTTTCTTGATTGGTCTAAGCATATTAGTGATTTGTCAAATAAACTAAACTCGATTTGTTATGGAATTAGAGTCGTGAGCAACTACATGAACGAGAAAACATTGAAAATTATGTATTTTGCAAACTTTCAATCTCGTTTAAAGTATGGTATTATATTTTGGGGAAGAAGTAGCCAGACACAGAAAGTATTTGTGGTTCAGAAGCGTGTTCTCCGTTGTATAAAAAAAATGCATTTCAGAGAAAGCTGTCGAGGCGTGTTTAAAGCCGAAGGTATTTTAACTGCATCATGCATGCTTTGTATATTTATGAAGCAATAATTTTCTTTTTTAAAAACCGAGCAAGTTTTGAACTGCAGGTATTTCATGGGTATAATACAAGAACACAAAATGTTGATTACCCAATTCACCGCTTAACATTGACTGAGAATAAGAGTCCTTATTACATGTGCCTGAGATTTTTCAATAAGTTACCAAACAATGTAAAAATCATTACATGTCAGAAAATGTTTAAAAAGTCTGTAAGGAAATTGTTAATTGAACTGGAACCGTATTCCATTGATGATTTTTTAAATAATTAGGCCAAGGTAGACTGAGCTATAGGCTAGGATAATAAAATTGTTGTGATTTGTGGTATTTGTTTCTTTTTTTGACGCCATTTCTTTTGTGTTGGTTATGTTATATTTTATGATGTATTAACACAATATGAAAAATAAAGTTTATTATTATTATTATTATTATTATTATTATTATTATTATTATTATTATTATTACTAGACATAGAAACTCGGAGAAAAAAAATTATGATTAAAGCGGTCATGAGAAAATTCTGGAAACTATTTTTAAGTTCCGCATTTCGCCACAATTAAAGGGGGCACAATTGGAAATTAATTTTTAAAATTCTAAATTTCTCCGAAAATTCCTATATTATGGTATACATATACCTCCTCTGGTTACATCATTAGAAAGAATAGATAATTCTGCATCATTTTGGTTTAAGGCTCTTTGGCGTACCGACCTTGATAAGAGTGGGAAAGCTATTGAAAGTGTAATCATTAAAATCTCTATAACTTCTAAATGACTTATCCGATTTTACTAATTTAAGCTTATTTGGAAGAGAAAGGTAAGTACTTTTAATTGCCGTATCCAACGATATCCACGTTAGTTTCTAATAAAATTGCTATAGAGGGCGCAATTTGTAATATTAACAGTTTTTCATCCCGAAAATTCAAATTATACGGTATAACTATGACATCATAATCGGAAAGTAGATTAAATTGAGATTAAATTTGCAAGAAAAAATGTGAAGACCGCAGTTCGATTTCTTTGTTGGTTTCAGAGTTATTGCCAAAACAATAATTTTTAACACTTTTATCGAAGAAATTATTGTTTTTATAGCATCGTGTGGCCACGACAAAAAAATATTTTCAACTTTATGATTCTTTTATGTGTAGGTTTGTTACTCATCATTATACTTTCCGATTATGATGTCATATTTATACCGTATGATTTGATTTTTCGGGATAAAATCCAAAAAACTGTTATTATTACAAATTGCGCCCCCTAGCAATTTTATTAGAAACTATCGTGTATCGGTGGATACGGCAATTAAAAGTACTTAACTTTCTCTTTCAAACAAGCTTAAATTTAGTAAAATCGGATAAGTCATTTAAAAGTTATAGCGATTTTAATGATTATGTACACTTTCAACAGCTTCCCCCACTCTTATCAAGGTCGGTACGCCAATGAGCCTTAAACCAAAACGATGCAGAATTATCTATTCTTTCTAATAATGTAACCAGAGACCAGAAATATACCATATAATATAGGAATTTTCGGAGTTTAGAATTTTAAAAATTAATTTCCAATTGTGCCCCCTTTAATTGTGGCGAAATGCGGAACTAAGCAGTAATTTCCAGAATTTTCTCATGACCGCTTTAATCATAATTTTTCCCCAAGTTTCAATCTTAGTAGTTTCCGAGATATGGCCGGTGGCCACCCTTAATGAAACACACCCTGTATGTCGTATGTACATATTATGGGTAGGTATCTCGAAAACGGTAAGAGATTACGATACGATGGTTAAATTGAGGCAAAGTTGCGTATTTTTGGGGTAATAATTAATTTAGTGAAAGAAAATTGTAAATATTCGAAATACCTTCGGAGATATATCCGAAAAAAAAAAGAAAATTTTCAATTATTTGCGCCTTAATTTTTGACTTGTGAAAAAAAAAAGTTCATAGCCGTGCGATATGTTCTACAATAAGATATTATTAGTTTCAAAATTCGTTTCGTTCTTAATCAGATATACCACCATCAAATCAAATTTTTAAATACGGATTTAGGGACTTTTAATCTTTAGAAATTAAAGCAAGTCAAGGGTTTTTGAATATTAACGTTTTGTCATCAAATAACATAAAAGTATATTTCAATAATTATCCTTTCTTTATCATTCCTTCCTTACTTTTGTACCCTAGCAATTTTATTGGCCGATGAGTTCCTTTTAAACAGCAAAGCAAAGCCAACGGCCAAGTTGAGCGTTCCTTTTACAAATTTAACTTAGCACCTTGCCGCGGTTAAGTATATGCCCTTCTATATTTCTCATACGATCAACTTAGCTAAGCAACGATTTTTACTTTGCTTGGCTGATGTTTAAGGTGGAATTATCAACGTCATTCAATCTATTGCCAACCTATATCCTATTTCGCGTTGATTTTTTGAGTTTATTATTTTAATAACTATCATTTAAAGAAAATCAATATCGTCGGTACATTATTTAGGTAGTATCTGATATATTATTACAAAAATATAAATTTATTTCATTGCTAATTTTGAGAGAATTCTATATTAAAACAACAATGACTTAATAATGTTAAAAAAAATCTTACCCGATATTTTTCGCTCTACAAATCTCCTAAAATAATTTATAAAATTCCTTAATATTTATTTAATATGTCAATTATTACCCATAGAATATGCAGTCGATATTGATTTTATTTAAATTTTGTGTAAAAGCTAGAAAAATAAATAAATCTACGCAAAATAGGTTATTTGATACTCCCACCTTAAAAGAAGCAAATCATCTTTAGAATTAAATATCATAATTACACAGACCGACGGTGTTTTTTTTTATAAAGAAAAATTGTTACTAGATAGTACAGTAGCTGTTGTTTAATAAAGACAAATGTAAATTTAATTATGAAATATTTTACATCAATAAAAAATAATATTACCATGCCTTCAGGCTATAAAAGTAAGATATTAAATCTGATTTTTCGACTAAAATTTTATTAAAATAATAAACGGCTTGATTACCATATAGGTTTTAACTTTAAATGTCTGTACCTAATGTTAATTTAATATTTAATCCTAAAACTAATTGCTAGGGCCGTAATGGTAAAAAATGAAGATTATTTGAAATACTGATGATGTGTTATTTGATGACAAAACGTTAAAATTTAAAAACAAATTCAAATTTTTATAGCGTCTCCAAAACCCTATTAAAAATTCCAAGTCCGTATTTAAAAAGATTGACTTGACGGCGGTAACTAATGAATGAAACGTCGAACTTCGAAACTGACAACGCCACCTTGTATATATTGAACATAAAGGCAATAAAGGTGCCACGCCCAAACTTACCCATTTGGGAGGAACAAACACTAGCAGAATCACCCACACTTTCAAATTAAATACAGGCAAGGCAAGTTTCCTGCATCATTCAAAAATTTCGGAAATATTAAGGCAAACACTAGTGACTTATTTACGATTTAATTTTCTTACCAATATTTCGTTTTCTTCAAAAAGCGGTCAAATACCCGTCATTGGGTAGCAATTACCTAGTTTTAAGTTAAAAAAAAATTGATAAATTATATATTAAAGAAAAGATAAACAAAACGAATTTAACCAAATTTGCCGATATTTCTTTTATTAATTCATAAATCCTTTTAACATCAAACTGCGGGTAATCGTACTCTAGAGATTGGTATTTGGCAGATTTTTGGATAAAACGAAATATTGATCAAAAAATGCAGTAGCGCTCAATCCTTTCTACTATACTTTTGACATTTTACGAATTTTAGCCTTAATAAAAATAAAACTCCGAATAATCAATCTGAAATGACTATATTATTATCAATTTAATATTAACTATATTACAATGACAAACCCAATTCTGATATAAATTTTATTTTTCTTTTTAAGCTGATACATTAATTAAATATTTTTTAACAGGCTTATATACAATGTGTAAAAAACTAATCGGGAACATTTTCGGGGAAAATTTAACAATAATTATTTAAAATAACTTATAACTAAAAAAATGCTTCGATTGGACAAGCGACAAATTAAAAATCTTTCGACAAAATGGAATTAGAATTGTTGCTAACACACCTAAAACATATTCACGTAAAGATTGTCTCGAGATTTTTAAAAAATCGACAAAACTTTTTAGCAATTTTAGTCAATTCAATTCGAATTTAGAGGAAGTGGTTTACCAGCTTTATCATTTAGTGCGGAAGTGGACAGGGACTGAGCAAAAATCATGAGGGGGTTCACTTAATGACAATCTTTGACTTACATGCCCTGGGGCAAAATAAAAATTTGGCCATCATACATTTCTGCTACTATAAATTCAAAAATAATTTCACATACCATACCGTAGTCACGTTTGACAGCGCGGCACTGAATTTGACACACATGCAGGGTTGGCAATAGGGAATTCAATCCCGGGATCCCGTTTTTCCTGGGATCCCGGACATTTTTTCGATCTCGAAATCCCGGGATTGTCGGTATTTATCTTTGCATTTTTCCCCTTAAAGAAAAATTAAAAGAGGCCCTAGAAAAAACCACAAAACCTCAAAAACTTTTAATAAGATATAATAACATCGATTTATCTCAAATATTAGTCCAGGATATGGAATTCTTCGAAAATGGAGCCGACCGAGGTTTCCATTTGCAGTTAGCTTATGACATGCTGATGACGATTCCATCAACGAGTGTTGGTCAGAAGGGACCTTTTCAATTGCTGAAATATTGTGTACTAAAATAAGGTCTAGGTTGAATGATGACACTCTAGATCAACTTATTTTTTAAAGAAATTTTTCAAGTTTAGAATAACTTTTTTCCTACTATAAGAATCGTTTTTATGTTGTTTTAACATTTTTTTTATTTATAGGTTATATTATTATGTTATAGTGTACTTATATGTTCATTGTTATTTTTTTTAGTTATTAAAATTAAATGAAGAGAGTATGTTTTAGTTTCTTGGTTTTGTATTAATGTTCTGATGAAGAAATAAAGGTTTTTATTTAATTAATAGGAAAAACTCCAAGGAAAATTATTTTTTTATAAATCCCGGGATCTCGGGATTGAAAAACTATAATCCCGAAATCCCGGGATTGAAAATTTCCTCCGGGATTGAATTCCCTAGTTGGCAAATATCATGATATTTATATAAATGTTAGTGATGGGAATAACCGACTACCGAGATTTCAAGTGATTTTAAAAACCGGATGAAAACCGGTAATTTATGAAATAATTATTATTATATCTCAATATAATTCGTTTATGTCGACGGACCTAGAAACAGAATTATATAGTCCTGAACAAATAGAAAAACCTTTTAACTTCCCAACATACATTTTTATTTTTCTACGCGCTTCCTTATAGACCAGGGTCGATAAATTTTGAAATAAAAAAAAATAATAGTAGGATGAAACCCATTGGAAAAGGAAGAGAATATAACAAAAATGAAAGGAAAAATAATGTACTGGCTATCCGATATTTTTTTTACACCATCAGAAAGTAGAGATTTCAACGAACAAAAAGCCCACCACAAAAGGTAACTTTTCACCAAACTTGGTGAAAATTTTTTTTTTGTAAAAGATAAAAATAAAAAACCAAAAACTTGGTTCTTTGAATTCTTCACATAAATTTTGAGGTTATGTGAAAAAAGTGTAAATACAAAAGTTGTAGATCTTTTTATTACCTACAACTTTGCCATTTAACGTTTTTCCATAAAACTTGTAGTTTATCCGGAAATCGAGATAAATGGTTTTCTACCCTTAAAAACTCATCCCCTTCCACTTCCCGACCTCGGATCGCCCGTAAATTATTTTTCCTTTCATTTTTGTTATATTCTCTTCCTTTTCCAATGAGTTTCATCCTACTATTATTTTTTTTCACTTTTTACCATTTTCAAAGGCTTCAGCCCTGGTCTATTAACTATTAAAGCACAATAACTCCTTTGCCGCCAGGGTTACAAAGAAATTTTATATAGAAAAGCTGCATTGGACCCGAAAACGAAACGTATTTAAATAGACACAGAGAGTACTTTAACAGGTTTATTTTTCGCGATCAAAAACCCGATATATTTCCCACACCTGAAACCTACCGTTTTACATTGACATTTGAAAAATGACGTATTTTACATTTTAATACCTGGAAGTAAATAAATGTGGTTGGATCATGGAAGAACTATAAAAGGCGAATTACAGACATGCGGTGCTCCAGCTGATTTGCGAAAGGCAACTGGTAAAAATTCCTTATTATCTTAACATAGTATAAAACAAAGTCGCTGTCGCCCGTCTGTCCCTATATGTGCTTAAATCGAGGCTTAAATCTTTAAAACTACGCAACGGATTTTGAAGCGGGTTTTTTTAATAGATACAGTGATTCAAAAGGAAGGTTTTTATGTATAATACACGCATAATATTGTAGAGAAACACTGATAAATTTAGAGGTTTGTTCGGGTTTGTATTTATAAATCTTGACGTGATGGTGAACTCGCCTTATTATCTCAGAGAAAGCGACGTCGTATAATGCCGGGCTGCAACGCAGGCCGGGTACACGCTAGCTGTAAATAAAAGCAGCTTGTTAATCACCATTACCGCTGGTTTGACGATGCATTTTCCCACTTATTACTGGTCAGTCGTAGCTGTGTTTCGCAAAGTTCCGTCATTAAAATGCTGTAACGTGTCTAGTATGAAAAACGTCATTTTTAAGTGTAAGTATCTCAAAAACGGTAGATTTTAGGTATAAAAACCTAGGAAACTTTATTTACTTTGATCCTTACGACTCAAAAAATCAGCTCATCAACATACATCCCACCAATTGATTTAAAATCAATATGGTCGCGAAAACTAAGAAATTATGTTAAAGAAATTTTTAAAAATCCGCAAAACCTACAGATTACTTCCCTTTACCGTTGGCCACAGTTGACTAGGTTACATCATATTTTTCAGTAAACCATCAATAATTACAAACACATCGTACAACGTTAAAATTTTCCTCGAAAACACCCCCGATCTTCCTATAACCTTGAAAAATCCTTAAAGAACACTATCTGACAAAAAATATATGTAAATAAAAACAAAAAAGTTAGGGAGGGGTGAAAACGGCTGTTCGTGTGAATTGTTGAAGCGCTACTATCTACTCGTCGAAATTCTGCGAGAGCAAAAAGTTGGCGGCTAGGTTTTCGTTCTTTTCACATGCGAAATAGGCCTGAAATTAAAAAAAAATATTTTGAAGAAGTAGTCCATACTTAAAGTGGAGTTGAAAATGTAGGAAAGAAAGAAAAACTAAAAGTCTTCCTCTACAAAATTTAATAGAATATAGAAATTCTTTAGGGGTCTCTACATACGTAGAAACGTTCATCTTCAGGAGACGGAAAAAATTTATATTGCTGATGGTATTAGCAGAAGAGAAAATGGTATAAAACCTTAATGGAGCTTTTATGGCATTGAAAAATTAAAATATAGAAGTGAAATATATAAAAAGGTTGAGGAGAGTAAAAACATGGTGAGCATGTGAAGAAAGTTAGTAAAGGAAGTCTAAACAACCAAACAAAATGAGGAAGAAGAAACAGGCCTTCTAAAGAGAAGGTGTCAAAGATTTTAAAATCATTTATATACATTTTTATGTAAAATCATTGATAATATGTCTGTAGGACAGTATAAAGATAAGAATCTAAGGTAGAATTCATTGAATTCACCTCATATGAATTCTACCTTTGATTGTTATCTTTATACTGTCCTACATATAGGGTTGGGCCATTTGAAAGTTTCAAATGAAATTTTCTGTTTTGAACTTTTCAAAACAGAAAAATTTCACTTAACCCAAAAAGTGAAATTTTCACCTGAAACTTTCAACTGATAAATGTCCTTATTCCATTCGAAACTTTCAGAAAAATTTCATAAATTTCAGTGAAACTTTCACAAACCTTTCCATGCAGCCAACCACCCCTCGTTTATATAATAGACGCATCCCAAATCTCGGCAATACTTGGGATTCCCCTGGTTCATCGGCGCGACGACAGGCTCGACTTTGCTGTGCGACGTATTTTATTTATTCACCGATTATCAACGTAGTTTGTGGGATACAAGATACAACAGAAAATAAAATATAATGAAAATTTCATAAATTTCAATGAATTTTTCACGACATTTAAGGTTTTTTTTTTAAAGTTTCATAAATTTCACAAAAATTTCATAAATTTCGAATGAAAATGTCAACTTGAAATTTCAAATCCTCGCTCAAGTGAAATATGCCCAACACTACCTACAGACATATTATCTACAAATTTTCTTATATAAATGATTTAAAAATCTTTGACACCTTCTCTTTAGAAGGCCTTTTTCTTCTTTCTCTTTTAGTTTGGTTGATTATACTTTCTTTACCAACTTTCTTCACATGCTTAGCGTGTTTTAACTCTCCTCAACTTTTTTATATGCGTCACTTCTAAATTTCAATTTTTCAATGCCATAAAAGCTCCATTAAGGTTTTATACCATTTTCTCTTCTGCTAATACCATCAGCACAATTTAAATTTTTTTTTAAAACCGACCAGAAAATTTACACTTTCTGGACAATTTTTCGTCTAGAAAATAACGTTTTTCCGATCGCAAGACCGGAAAAGTGACATTAGAGACCGGAAAAATATTTTCCGGACTCTAATGTCACTTTTCCGGTCTCTAATGTCACTGTCACCCTGTTTTTTGCTTTTCCAATCGCTCTTTGATAATACAAAATACAAGATACCTTGATTTCGTTATTATGACAACAACATTTCGATGTATTGTCGAGTGACAGTTCGTTGATTTTTAATTTTGTTCTTTATGTCAAACTTGTTTCGCGTAGATTATGAAATATATCGAAGTGTCGGTCTTAAAAAAAATATTGTACGTCACGCAACCGAAAATTAGTGTTTTCCAGGTCTCTCCAAGCTTCCAGGACTCGCCTATGGCTCGCCTTGGAAATGCTTGTCTCGACCTGAAAAACACTACTTTCCGGTCTTGTAACGTAAATTACTATTTCTGTCTCCTGAAAATGAACGTTTCTACGTACGAAACATGTAGATACCCATAAAGAAATTATTTCTATTAAATTTTGTGGAGGAAGACTTTTAGTTTTTCTTTCTTTCCTAAAAAAAATATGATAAATATTGTTATTTAAATTTCAAAATAGTGATTTTTCCAGCTCATGATCGACAAGTATCGCTTTTACTTATAGTTTTAGGACGGGTCCAACGATGTATAATAATTGCGGACGAAAGATCCCGACCGCTCATTTTATTTTTCCAAAAACAATTGTTTATATTATGGGATGCTTCTTAGTACATCTTAAGGGCACAGTTCTCAAGATCAATCATGTTTAAAATACCTATAAATATCTTGACTGCAGGGGTAACTTCCGAAACCTTGCAATTATTAAAAAATAATAATTAGGATCTAATTTTGGAAGGGTTGTTCAGGGATGCATTGACAAATAGTATGCCGGTGGTTTTTTTTGTTTTAATAAATGCACAGACTTTAAAACAAGCAGTTTTTTGAAACCACTAAAATTGCCACAATTTACCTTAAAATCCTTGAAAGTAAACACGTCGATTTTCAGAACTGAAGTAGAAACAACAATTTTTACTGGTAACACGATATTTTCTAATCTACCTAGATGTCATATATCCTAAGAATTTTAGAGAATATGTGTTTGTTTTAACAGAAAATGTTCCGTAATTGCACAAAACACGGAAGTAAACAAAACTATGAACGGTTGACTAACATCTGCCTTGCTCTACCAGTTCCAGAATATGTCTGTCTTTCTTCTTCGTATGCCAAAAGCATAAAAATAACTACTATGATCAACCCAGCCCTGCAATGCGCATGCGAATCGTCAATAGTTAGGCAAATCGAATTGACGATAGAAAATGGCGTCGTTAATCCCACCTTAAATTAGATTAACCTTTTTTGTTTCTATTGTTATTATTTTCTTTATTATATTGTCATTTTCTATGTAATGAACTATTACAATACACAATATCCTTGTTAGTCTGTTTATGTGGCTGTAAAAAGAAAATGTTATTTTTTGTTCTTTTATACACTACAACCAAAATGAAAATTTAGTGAAAAAATCCCCAACAAAAAACCTGTTAGCGATCATTCAACTTAACCTTAGCAAGACAAAACATTAATAAACTACTACTTCTGTCTTTGACAGTTAACTGTCAAGATTTAGCCACACAGCTAAATACCGTGCGAGCAAAAATTATTTGCATCAGAGGGCCTTGCATCTAATGACGTAATGCTTAGCAGTAGAGCTTAATACCTGTTGGGTGTCAGTAACTACCTAAATTAACAATCAATCAGTTATTCCGTCATCTTTGACAGTCGTTACAAGTAATTTGATTCATCGCTAATTTTTCCAATCTTGAACAATTCGAACAATGGGCTTTACGGAACAGCACAAAACATTCATGGTTGAAGCGTATTTTCGAAACGGGGTTAGAGCAAATTGTGAGTGGCAATACAATTGTGCATGAACGATTTTCACGAACATTTTCCTAACGTTGCTTTTATTGCTGGGGATTTTTATCATTGCCTGAAAAGAATCGTGGCTGTGTTTAGGGAAACAGGTTCTATACAACACAAAAAAGGAGCAGGAAGATCATCTGTAAGAACAGAATAACTTGTTGCAAACATTCGTGAAATAATACAAAATAAGCCAACAAATTGTATAAGACGCCTGTCCCAAGAAGTGGGAAGATCTTATGGAACATGCAGGACTATTCTTAGGAAGCAGCTAAATTTATTTTCTTATAAAGTGCAAGTATTCCAAGAATATACAAAAAAGGATTATCCAAGAATGTGGTAATACTTCTCCAGAGATGCTGGTCAACACTTTCGAAAATATGAAGAGACGTGTGAATTTATGCTGGAGTATGGCGGTGGCCAATTTCAGCAATTTATGTAATTATTTTCTTTTTCTTTCTGTATATTCTTACTTTGTTAATTTTGTAAACAACAAAAATAAATTTGTATTTGTCAACTTATTTTAGTACTCATTAGTTTGGCATATCATGTCATAATATGAATTTGACAAAATTTTAACTTAGATTTGGTTAGATATATCGTCCCCATATGATTGTGATCTAAACCAAGCCCTACGTTTTTTAATCCAAGCCCTCTTTGATGCAAATAATTTTTGCTCGCACGGTACTTAAATACACATTGATGAACTCGTCCTTTTAACTGAAAAAAGCAATGTTGGGTTGCATTAACTAACCAGCTTTAACTGTGACAGAAATAACATGGGCAGAAATGATTTTCTCATCATCAGAGTGGCCCGGTTAGCAGAATTCTTGATTTCATATTCAGGTAACTTTAATTGTGAGGAAAATATGTGTACGCCAATGTCATTTATGTCATAATCGAAATTGCCTAGTTAATTATTGTTAAAAACTGTTGTGCAACCCTAAATTATTCTGTTAACTTAGACTTTACCTGTACAACTAAATGCTCGGGGAATCCTAGCGCTTTCAACCTTTCGATAGCGTCTTTGTCTTGTGGCGTAACCTGAAAAATTAAATGTTTAACGTGACACCGAAAAAGTTGGAAGAAAACAAGGATTTGTGATAAAAATATTTTAACAGGTCTATACCTGAATGGGGATGCCCATTCCTCCTCCTCCTCCTCCTCCCCCACCACCTGTCGCCGCTTGTGGGGTACCCGTTGCCGGTACTGCGCCGCCTCCAGTGGCGGGAGTGGCTCCAGTGCCGCCTGAACCGGGCGCGGGTTCATTTAACATCCTGAAACAGTTATAATAAGTGTTATGAGCTACAACCAAGGTTGGCAGGATATATATCCGTGATAAATATCCTGATATATATCTTGATAAATATCATGATATTTATGCGACGATATTTATCCTGATATATATATCAATATTTTTTTCTAAAACTCCATTCATCCATCAATAGAATTGAAATACAAATTTACAGGTTTATTTATATTAAATTAAAGGATTTTGAATTTTTTTAATATATCTTTACAGAAAACAGATGAAATAATTTAAAAATAATTAAAAATATAAATAAATATCATGATATTTGCCAACCCTGTCTACAACAAAAGATATCAATGTAATAATTATTGCACGATACCTGTTTACCAATGTTTCAAAAATATTAAATTATGCGATTTTCTGGAAAGCCAAAGTATATTTTTTTCTAAGCAGTATGGCTTTCGCAGAATCTAAGGACAGGACTAGCTAATGGAGATATCATATTAGATATTGAAGTAAATGTGGGGACAGCAATAAAAATGTTGTTTACTATTCTCAGATCTGTGCAAGGTTTTTGACATCATCACATTTCAATAAAACAATTTTATCTTATTGGGATAAGGGAAAATACGCACACCATACTTTAAAATTAGTTAATCGATAAAAAAAGTCGGAAAAAGCAATAATATGCGGAGTTCCACAAGGATCAATAATAGGTCCTGTACTACTTTTAATTTGTATTAATTCCAGTGTCAAATTCGACTTAAAACGTTTAAATGTTATTTGCTTGATGATACAACAATTATTTATTTTACTTTACAAATTGTACAAAATCTTCTTTTATGTACGGGTCTTCCAACGAGGACTGAACAGGGGCTCATTTTTAAGCTTCCTTTAATTTAAAGAAAAATCCAAAATAGCCAATCGATGTACTTTTTCCTGCAAAATTCAAAAATGAAACCAAAAATTTATTTGAACCAGAAACAAAAGAGTTACGCTATGGATAAGGTGTTTTTTAAATGGAACATAGCTTTTTTTATACGATTTTTGGAACGATAGATTTTTTTTTGTCCGTTCTGATTAAAATATTTAATATCGTGACAGCTATTTTTATTAAATTTTAATGTTTTATCCAGTATAATTTAACTTTAACCTGTTTGAAACATACACTAGGTAATAAAGGTATAATTACCTTTGAATCCTTTAAAGTCAAAAAATTTGACAAATTTACTATAATATTGCCGAAATGACTTTGAAGGATTCAAAGGTGATTATACCTTTATTACCTAGTGTATGTTTCAAACAGGTTAAAGTTAAATTATACTGGATAAAACATTAAAATTTAATAAAAATAGCTGTCACAATATTAAATATTTTAATCAGAACGGACAAAAAAAATCACTCGTTCCAAAAATCGTATAAAAAAAGCTATGTTCCATTTAAAAAACACCTTATCCATATCGTAACTCTTTTGTTTCTGGTTCAAATAAATTTTTGGTTTCATTTTTAAATTCTGCAGGAAAAAGTACATCGATTGGCTATTTTGGATTTTTCTTTAAATGCAAGGAAGCTCAAAAATAAGCCCCTGTTCAGTCCTCGTTGGAAGACCCTGTACAATTGTGTTCAGAAAGAAGTAGGACATCGATTGTGTGTTGTAAACCTAACCATAATCCCTGAAAGTTCATAAAAAAGTAGGACAGGCTATTAACTGTGTTTAAATTATAACATACTAAACTTTTTATTTATTGGGGTAGACTTAAACGTGCCATATTTATAATTTTTATTACCATTTTTTCTTCGTTTCATTAAGAAATAACAAGTCTAATATAATTCAAACATTTTATTGTACACAATTATTAATTAAAAAAAGAAAATGATACCTATTTAATATTTAGTATTCGCTCCATTTTTTTTTGTAAAAGCTCTTTCAGTCTAGTGGGTATCGATAAGTATAGACCACTCACAAAATCCAGATCATCACTTAACTCGTTTCACGTTTCTTCAATAAATGAAATAAGTTCATTTCTGTTAGCTGGTCTGAAATTTGCTTTATATATTTTTCGTGTCATTAGACCCCACACGTTTTCTATTATATTAATATCGGGACATTTTGAAGTTTCCACGTTATTTCTCTGGAACCAATCTTTGACCATACCCGCGCTGTGAACCGGGCAGTTGTCGTGTTGGAAAATAAAGCTCTGATTAGAGAAATGTTGCGATACACTAGGGGCATTATAATATATTCCAAAATGTTCTTGTAAGTGACTGCATTAAATATTTCATTTACAATCCAACACACTCCAAGTCCATGATAACTCACCCATGCCCATACATTCACCGAAAATCTCCCTGATCTTTCGGAATTACTGATACAATTTTCAGTATATTATCTTGTATTGCGAGGTCTGTATACCCCGATATGTCCGTTGAACGTAGACTGAAAAACTTTTTCGTCATTAAAGACTACTCTATTCCAGTTTGGCCGCAAAATATTATTTAAGGCAAAAATAATTCGTGCCTGTTTGTGTTCTTCCCCTAATTTAACCTTTTTGGCGGCAACATAATTTTTTTAATGGGATTCTTTTACTCTACGAAAACCTGTCGGTCTCGAACCAGGAAAATTTGTTTGCTGAATATAATAGCAGCTCGCATTATTTGAAAGGGATTTTCCTCCAAGTATTGCACAAGACCATTGTCATGTTCTTGCGTTGTTTTTCTTGGTCTTCCAGGAGGCTTTTTCTTATCCAAAGTTTCATCCGCTTCCCATCTGTACTTAATATTTTCAACAGTTTTTTTTTGCTACGTGCATTACACCGGTAACGTCAACGTCTCGTATAGGTATTCCGTCATTTAAAAACACAATTATTTGAGTCCTTTGAACATTGTCAAGCCTAGGCATTATGCTTCGAATCAATAACTACTTATAAAAAATATATTTTTTTTAATTTAAAAAAAGGATGTCAGTGTCATGTCAAACTTTTGATCTTTTTTAAAAGCCTGGTTTATATAGGATAAGAATCCGTGTCCTACTTCTTTCTGAACTCAATTGTACTAATACTTAAAAATAAAATAAATTTCTTGAGATAGTTTGTAATAACACTGGTTTATATTAAATGGCAGATTAGTTGGGATGAGGTGTAAAAATAATTTCGAAAAAATCTGAAAAATTGGCAACTAAAACAATAAGAGAATATTTGTTTAATTATAGTATATTATTTAACAAGCGCCGGTTTTTTTTTTAATGAATGCACAGAAACTAAAAAAAAAAACAGTTTTCAGAAACCACTAAAATTGCCACAATTTACCTTAAAATCCTTGAAAGTAAACACGTCGATTTTCAGAACTGAAGTAAAACAACAATTTTTACTGGTAACACGATATTCTCTAGTCTATCTAGATGTCATTTCTTTCAAGAATTCAAGAATATGTGTTTGCTTTAAAAGGAAAGGTTCCATAATTGCACAGAACAAAACACGAAAGTAAACAAAACCATGAACGGTTGACTAACATCTGCCTTTCTCTACCAGCTCCAGAATATGTCTGTCTTTCTTCTTCGTATGCCAAAAGCATAAAAATAACTACTCTGATCAACACAGCACTGCAGTGCGCATGCAAATCGTCAACAGTTAAGCAAATCGAATTGACGAGAGAAAATGTTAATCTCACCTTAAATTAGATTAACTTTTTTGGTTTTATTGTTATTATTTTCTTTATTATATTGTCATTTTCTATGTAATGAACTATTATAATAGTTAGTAGAGTCGATTCACTCAGTAAACCTGCAAGATGGCCGACATGTCATATGACAAAAGTCATATTCCAGCTAAATAAAATAAATTTTTGCATTTTCAATGACTTTTGTCATATGACATGTCGGCCATCTTGCAGGTTTACTGAGTGAATCGACTTTAGTAGAAATAAAAGCATTTTAAGGTTGAATTCTCAACGTCATTCAATCTATTGCCAACCTATAACCTATTTCGCGTTGATTTTTTGAGTTTATTATTTTAATAACTAACATTTTAAAGAAAATCAATATCGTCGGTACATTATTTAGGTAGTATCTGATATATTACAAAAATAACAATTTATTTTATTGCTAATTTTGGGAGAATTGTATAGTGAAAAAACAATGAGTGACAATGACATAATAATGTAAAAAAAATCATATCCGATATTTTTCGCTATACAATTCTCCTAAAATAAGTTATGAAATTCCTTGATATTTATTAAATATGTCAATTATTACCTACAGAATATCAAGTCGATACTGATTTTCTTTAAATTTTGTATAAAAGCTAGAAAACATAAATAAATCTACGTGAAATAGGTTATAGGTTGGCAAACATGTTGATACTCCCACCTTAAAGTAAACATTTTATTTTTTATTTTTACAGTCATCTCCTTGCTATATTTTAGAGAAAAAAGGGTTTCGCATTCCTATTTACAAGGTACCTACTAAATATTGTTTTTTCCGACAAATTTCCACAATTTCTCAGTTATTTTAAAAAGGGCAATTTAGATCAACCTTAGCGTAATGCACTAAAGGCTGGTATTGTTTAACACATTTAAAACATGATTATTTTATAGTTTTCGGTTTACCACTCCGAGATCGCTGTGACATTACAAATCTGACGTAGCCCCGAAAGCAGTACTGCTCTCGCACAGCGTGTAAATATAACGTGACATTTCGTGTATTACTGTGCATGCGCTGCTTCTGTTGTTGCGTGTGATGTTCAGATCGATGAAGACCACTCGCTAACGGATTTAGAGTCAGAGTAACCAAATGTCTAAATCAAAAGTGTTACTCTGAGTGAGATAATCTATTTTGACAATCGAACACGCAAATCTCGAGGATAACACTAATCAGAGTACCCCAGAGCAGTAAACCGAAAACGCTACTAATCAAACCTTGCAATATGACTGTTATTTGTCCTTTTGTCACTTACAGCATTGAATATCAAACTATAAGAATGGCGGATGTCCGAGAAAAGTTGACAACCCAGTTTTAGACGTATTGGAGGTGGTTTAGCCGCCATTGTGGAGATGATCGTAACTCTAACCTTAAATCTGTCGTTATAATGCAGCGCCTCGGCAACATATGTCTCAAATTCACTGATGTGATGTCGTGGTGTTGCCGCATATCGTATTTTATTGGAATTTTTAATGATATAAGCATTTTTAACAGACAATAAAATAGGAGGTTCTCAATTCCAGCCGAACGTATGTTTTTGATAATAATATGTACGCTGATTACTCCGGGGTAATTGGGCCTATTTTCACAATGATTTTACCGTTGCATTAGGTGTTAAATGTTATACAAATAAAAGTAGATAAAAAGCGACAGCAAGTATAACTAAAATAGGTTTTATTTCGTCGAAAAATAGCAAAATACGTAATACACTGATACAAACAAACTGGATGTTTCTTAAGTAATAAAGTAAAACCTACTTATTTTAACCATTTTGAAATGGAGTAATAATTGCAAATAAAAACCAAGTTATACAAACCGCACATCATCCATATTTTACCCATCATATACGTTGTAGCCTGGGTATGTATTGAATAGTGAGAGTCGTCATTTAATTCTGTTAGAAATAGAAAACATTGCAGTCAATATCTTTCATGTAATTAACGTTGGAACGTCAAAAGGTTGAATATATTGTATGCTACAAAGCAATTAAAAATAGGGACATTTTTAGGTCTAGACTATACTATAGGTAGGAAAATAAATGTAAGCTACTTAAATCTAGGATAGGTGTAGGTACTTATGTGAAATTAAGTTTTACGATAAGCTATAAAAATAAATTTAGAAAACTCATGCAGCAAGTCAAACAGACAGGCGGCAACAATGTTTTAAGTTAGCAGTAAAAAGGCTTGTAGTTAGTGGCTGCATCAACACGCTTTATTTTTGATGACTCATTGGTGCCATCTATGAATTTAACGTAGCAGATTTAGAAAACCTGCTTATATGGCCTTCTTATAGTTTGATATTCAATGCTTACAGTCAAAACATTCATTAAACTGCTGATCATATGCCAAACGTACCAGTAGAATAAAGTATTGGTAAGAACTTTTAACTGACCTGACAAACGACTCTTGATTCTGTGAAATAAGCTGCAACAGTGCAGGATTCGTCTGGCCGATCTGTTGCAGCACCGCGTTCAGTAACTGCGGGTTCTGTTGAATGACTTGCCTCATCTGCTGGAACTGCGGCTGGCTCCTTAAAAATGCTAGCGGGTCCTCGGCGTCGGACTGACTTTGGTCGACGCCCGACATGTCTGTCGATTCGTTTACCTGGAGAAGGATTTTACGGTTTTTAAAGAATCGTTTGCAATTTAGAACATTTAATTTTAAAAAGCTAATAAACGACGTTTAGATCTGACAACCTATTTTTGGAATCGAACGCGTAGTTTATTTGGAATTCTGTCACATTTGCTGGGATAAAATCCACCATAATATTATGGTCACGATAGAATAAAGAAACGGTAGATTCACTGCCGCATATTTCCAATTTCGCCGCCAGCGCTCGGATTCGAGCCCAACCAGTTGTAACTGGTTAGTGGCGAGCGGTGGCATTTTTCGTTTGAGGGGCAGTTGAGTTGATTGTTCTTATAAAAGATTATTTTTAGGTTAATTTATTGTTATTAAATGAATCAAGACAAACGCGAAAAAAAAAACTGACAATGTTAGGTAGATAACCTACAAAAACCGTCTAGCCTGTCGGAAATTTTCCAGTGCCAGTGCCATTGAAAATTACTTACACACATATGGCCAGCTTTAGGTATGTGATTAATATAATTATTTGATTTTTATTATTTTTAAACACAGGGCGCTACAAATTCGTGGGCGTACATGGGGTTCTCGAAAAAGGTAAGAGATACGAAGATTTGTTTGAAGGTGGTAGACAATGAAGTAATATCAAAAAAATGACCTTGTCGGACTTCCATTGTCTTCATTTTGTTACTTAACACAACGTTTCGGTTAGTTAGTATCTCTAACCGTTTTCAAGTGTAAATTAAATTATAATTCTAAGGCTACTCTCTTAAATACTATCCATGTGCAATGAAGCTTGATGACTCCGCCTACGTGCTTATTGGAGTGTGAAGTTTGGACTGTTGGTTTTGGACAAGAAAAGGCTTCCAGATATTGGGGTATCTATACTTGGTTTAATAATGTGTATTTTGATTCATGAAAGCTGTTTCCTTGAATTTTCGTTTTCTCCAGTGCTGTTCTGTGTCCAAAACCTTGGCTTCTGACCACTGTATATTATGTTGGTTGGTCCATACATGTTCCGCTATACCTGATCTCGAAGTTTCACCTCTTTGAGTATGTTTCAGATGTTCTTTAACTCGTACGGGAAGAGGTCTTTTAGTTTCTCCAATGTACGATCGCCACACTCGCAAGGGATTTGATAGATACAATTTTTTGTGTTTTCATTAAGGGGATCCCCCAAAGGGGATTTCTGAAAAGATTAGAAGGATAACCAAAAACTATAATATCAAAACAGCCTTCAAATCAGGAAATACGTTTAGAAGCTTTCTTACAAAAGTAAAACCCCCCAGTAATGAAAACACAAAAAATTGTATCTATCAAATCCCTTGCGAATGTGGCGAATCGTACATTGGAGAAACTAAAAGACCTCTTCCCGTACGAGTTAAGGAACATCTGAAACATACTCAAAGAAGTGAAACTTCGAGATCAGGTATAGCGGAACATGTATGGACCAACCAACATAATATACAGTGATCAGAAGCCAATGTTTTGGACACAGAACAGCACTGGAGAAAACGAAAATTCAAGGAAGCAGCTTTCATGAATCAAAATACACATAATATATTTAGTTATCCAAGTATAGATATCCCCAATATTTGAAAGCCTCTTCTTGTCCAAGACCAACAGCTCAAACTTCACACTCCAATAAGCACGTAGGCGGAGTCATCAAGCTTCATTGCACATGAATAGTATTTAAGACAGTAGCCTTAGAATTATAATTTAGTTTACACTTGAAAACGGTTAGAGATACTAACTCCGAAAGGTTGTGTTAAGTAACAAAATGAAGACAATGGAAGTCTGACAAGGTAATTTTTTTTTAGATACGAAGACGGTTAGATTGAAGCTAAATTGCGTGTTTATGGGCTTAATAATTTCGTCAAAGAAAATTGCAAATATGCCGAATACCGCACCGTCGGAAATAAAAAAAAAATCAGTTTTAATTTTTTGCGCCTTAATTTTTGACTTGGGAAAAACAAAAACACTTCGATGGCCATTTTTATGTTCCATAAGATAGCCGTATTAGTTTACAAATTCGATATTTTGTTCTTCAGATACCGCCTCCGGCAAGTCAAATTTTTTAAACACGGACCTGGAATTTTAAATATGGTGGTTCTAGGAACTTCTAAGCTTAGGAAATTTACAACAAGGTTTTATTAACGTTTCAACATCAAATCAACAATACATTTTTTATTCTAAACTCAATTATTTATATATTTTTTTTTCTAACATGCCAAAAATTCCTGAGCCTGAGGTGATATTATTTTCCATGTACACGCATAGCATAGCAGGAATAATAACCAATAGCAAAGGATTTTCTTACCTCAGAGTCGTCTATCTGTGGGATACCCGTAATAAGATATTCTACTGCTCTGTCTGGATTATTAAAACTGGCTCGAAGTGCTTGTTCCACCTGAAATGTAAAGGTCAAGAAAATATATAACGATGCACCAATAAATAAATGGTAGTGGTGGTTACAAAGAAATGCAATAATGACTCAAGACATATCAATGCTTGTCAGTGTTCCAAGCGGTTCTGTTTGTGCATATAGATTATGTAGAATTTATGCAACGTCAAAGAACATTATTATTATCAAGTGTTTATAATTAAAGAGTAGGAATGTGCTATCGCCATTGTTTATCGTTACCGATTTTAATAATGTTTGGTACATAAATAAAACATAGAAAACTACTTTTCTTTGTGGGTGATATTCCCATCAAAGCTGTAGGGTAAAATAGGCATAATTAAAAGTAAATCACCCCATATGAACACTATATTATCTTCTACACATTTTTATGGCTCAAAACTTAAACGGATTGCGCGCATTCTAGTGGGTGCCATCGTTGATCTGTTTTCTGGTCTGCAAAATGGCAGATGCTTTCGGTGAAAACGCAAATAGCGTTCTCTATACTGGATTGTGATGCACTTCGTGGTTTATTTAGTTGTCTACCTTTCGATTATTACCTTTTATATTGGAGTTAATTCCGCTGGGATGGCGCTACGGTGTATTGATGGCCGCTTTGATTTTGCAAAGAGGCTTTTAGTACATTTAACCGTCGTTCTTGGAATTGCTTGGGTTATGGCATGGCTGCCCGTAGAGTCCTAACAAGGACGAAACGGTCGTTGTGGTCTACCCGCCCCAGGGTATCCATTAAACTTGGATCCCTGTGTATTCCAATATAAAAAATAGTTACACACTTGTCCGATATGCCACAATATTCTCTTTTAATACTGTATCAATATTTTATTTTATAAAAAATATCACAACTTAAAATGTTTTTAACAAAAAAAAAACTGCACTGGAGTTACTGAATTTATGTCATGTTACAAACTCACACTGTACGTCCGATAAAAGCCTTAAAATAAAAATCTATATGCACGACAAAGTTTAAACCTGAACCCAGAAGTAGCAATTTCGTACTTGTTCAATGAAATATTAGTGAAATAGAGGTGGAGGATACTTTAATCGATGAACGAATTGAACGAAAACGAAATGAACGAGGAATCGAATTCTTTCAATTCCGTGAAGTGATTCGTTCATTTAGAACGAATCGTTCGCGAACGACACACCTCTATCTCCTTGGTGAGTCGGTCTTATCTCCTATAATTTTTCTCCGTCGACCTTTTTTTTTTGGTCCTCAGTACGTAAGATGATTTACTGTCCCGTACTTTAATGAGCGAAATGAACGAGTGAATTGGTGAATCAAAAAAGGATCGAATATTTTTGGAACGATGAATTAATTCTTTTAATTCAGTGAAGTGATTCGTTCTTTTTGAACGAATCGTTCGCGAACGACACACCTCTACAGTGAAACTATTTTTAGCCATTAATACCACAAAAGTCATGGGTACAAAAATTACTTCAGTAGTTATTTCTCAATAAATGTATAAAATGTGCCCTTACCTGATCCCTAGCGTAACCCATATCCATAATATTCTTAACCATATTCTCATACTCCTCTCCCATGAGCAACGTAGACTCTGCCGTGCTGCTCAAACTCACGTTGGAGGCGGGAGATTCTGGGGGGAGAGCAGCGGCGATGGGGGCGGCAGAAGCAGGGGGCGCTGGCGTCGCGGGGGCGTTGGAAGGTGGGGCGACGGCCGTAGGGGACGGCGTCGTGGCAGCTGGGGCTGGCGTGCTGGAAAAATATTAATGAAAACATTTTTCAGAAACCCTTATCCATGGCTTAGCCTATTTTTTCACATGTCACACATACACAAATAGCAAAAAATGAAAATTGCTAAAATAACTCCAGTATTTAAAACTCATAAAAGATATAAATGCAGCAATTATCGCCCAATATCTGTTTTACCAATCTTTTCAAAAATATTAGAAAAAATAATAAATAATAAATTATGCGACTTTCTAGAAAGCCAAAATTTACATTTTACTAACCAGTATGGTTTTCGCAGATCTAAGGATACAGAAATACCTGTAGGAGATATCATAACAAATATTCAAGCTAATGTCGACGGCAGTAAAAAATGCTGTTTACTATCCTTAGATCTGTGTAAGGCTTTTGACACCGTAAACCATGATA
The DNA here is from genome assembly GCA_963969555.1 of Polydrusus pterygomalis. Taxonomy (NCBI): domain Eukaryota; kingdom Metazoa; phylum Arthropoda; class Insecta; order Coleoptera; family Curculionidae; genus Polydrusus; species Polydrusus pterygomalis. The sequence continues at coordinate 16,846,960 of OZ018385.1, read as the reverse complement.
TTTTATTAAGAAAATTATACAGTATTGGGATAAGGGGAAATACACACAAACTACTTCAAAGTTATTTAAGCTATCGTAAACAATTTGTTTAAATTGGGGAAAGAAAAAGTTCGGAAAAAAATAATATGTGGAGTTCCACAAGGATCAATATTAGGTCCGTTATTATTCTTAATTTACATTAATTCCGTTACCAAATTACACTTAAAGGGCAATATAAAGCTATTTGCGGATGATACAACCCAAGTAGCACAACATATTGGCTGATCATTGGTTCCATATTGGCCCAATATAGATTCATTTCTATCGGCAAAACAATATATTACCAATATTAGTCCAATATTGCATTTCGTGAAATATTACAATACTGGCTGGCAATATTGTACCAACATAGGTTTCGCTGGCTTTAGCCAATATTGGAATTAAAAATATTGACCCAATATAATATAGTATTTTACAATGTTGGGTAACGACTTTTTTTAAAATTTTATATTATAATATAATATATTTTACTATTAAATTATTTAAAATTATTAATACACGGACAACAATAGATATAATAGTATGGAAATAATACGATACTCATTATTCCGAACGCTCGGCGCCCGGAGACGTAGACACTTCCAATGCTTAATGTGCCGAATGTCGGTACAGCTCGCGCTTCCTTTTTTCTTCATTGTTAAGGTTATGTCATGACTTTGCTTTATTGGAGTTTGGAGTTAGTTCTGTGCTGTGGGTGTTAGTATTATTTGTTGACTTTATAGGTTTAATATTAATAAAGTGTCTAAAATAATTAATGTAACAGGAATAATAGCACGTAAGTACCTGTATTGATAAACCTGCTTTAATAATTTATTGAAATGAGAATCAGGTAGGTACAAATATTCCCCTCGTTCGTCAGAGGTTTTTAGTGACAAGATTATTTGTAAATTACTTCCTACCACCCCAAGATCGTTTTGCTGAATACCTACATATACTACATAGCAAAAAAGTTACAATATTGAGCTATGCAGTGGTTTCATGACAGGGTTTCTGTCAGGATTTTTGTGTTACTTACTCTACTAATCTAATTAATACACGAATAGGCACTGTGCCTTTTAAGCGTGGTCTGTTGATAACCGTTTGAAAAATTAACCGGCACCAACTTATAATAATTTATCTAGGTATATAGGTAAGTTCTTTATTAACAAAGAATAGGCATGCGTGTGGTATGCAGCAAAGGTATTCGCAGAGATCAGTGCTCTAGTGCTGTTGAAATATGCATTCGCAGAGATCAGTGCTCTAGTGCTGTTGAAATATGAATATATTGTCAGAGCAATCTAAGGGACTTGCGAGTAATTTTTTTTGAAACTGCCAAAGCTAAATAAATTCAGTTCAAAATCTAATAGAACTAGAAAGTTGCTTACAAGTTACAAAACAGGATTTTTTACTTTTAGGAAAAATGTCAAAAAAATCCATAGGACACGTAGGCGGAGATGCTGTGAAAAAGAATGTTCATTTCATAATGAAAAAACTCATGGATAGGGACCTGAGCTTAAAATACTCTGCAAAAGGGAAGAAACAGAAAAAAGACTTTTCAAAGTTACGCTTATATAAAGCTGTTTTAGGTATGGTAGTATTTGACAAACTCCTATATAAAAGTAATGGCTAAGTCATAGAGATTTATAACTTAAAATTTATCTCTTTTTAAGTAGCATTAGGCACTTAATCCTCACCAGCAAAACATTAGTAAGAAAAATTTCCTGAAATGATGAATTAGGTACTTAATTACCATTTCTGTTTTAGAGGCTGTTAAAGTTAACTTTCAGAACACAACAGACCTGGAAATAACAAGATGCATAGGCATATCTTTAGCCACTGCTGGAGATCGGGATGGGGGCAGGCAGATTAGAGGTTTGTAACATATTACATTTTAGGCAACATATCTACAACTAAAGTATTTTTTTTTAGCTAAAGAAACAAATCAAGAGGATTTTTAAATATAATATATATATATATATATATGTACATATTATGTTCAAATATATACAGTAAGCTTTTCTAATACATTTTGCATTATTTCTGATCCTAGAATAATTGCAACGACTTCAGATATTAACAATAATCCTTGTAAGTAATAAAATAAACAAATAGCACACTCTCTATTACAAATAATATAAATGTTATTGATTGCTGGAGAGGAAAAATAAACTTCTGGTTAAATGGTAGAGCAGGTAAAACTAAGGACACTAAACTTAAGCATAAAATATGTCTATCTTACTTTAGAAAAGTAGAAAGACTAATATTTTTTAATGAAAATCATTTTTATTTTTGAAATACAGTTTCAAATGCAGGGATAGATTGATCCTTCAAAAATAAAAAAGAATTTCATAAAAAATTAATAATTTTTTTACTATTCTAAAGCAATATACAGGCATATTTTATAATAAAAATAATTAAAACGCATTAAATAAAACCATCCACTTCTTAACATTAAGGAATAAAAAATACTGGCGCAATCATGATTACCAATGTTGGCGTAATATTATACTTTTAGTTGTAGCAATATTTTTCTACATTACTGGACCAATATTGAAAAACGATATTGGGCAAATAAATCAAAAAGTCCACATTTTTTAATGGGCCAATATTGATAAACTAAGTTGGGCCAATATATGAACGATATTGGATCGATATTGTTGTGCTACTTGGGAACAATTATTTATTTTGCTGAAACTTTTGCAGAAATGTATTTTGATATTAATAATGATTTAAAAATAAGTACTTCTTTCTGGGCTTCAATCAAATAAACTTACGTTAAATTTTACAAAATCTTCTTTTATGTTTTTAACTAAAAATAAAATAAATTCCATCATTAACCCCTTAACATTTAATAATGAAAATATTCAATATTCAAAGACGACAAAATTTTTAGGATTAGTTTTAGACGAAAATTTAAATTGGAAATGCCATATCCAGTATATTATCAACTCGATATCTCCTTTGGTATCTGTTTTGTACAGAGCTAGATATTTCATTTCTTTGAAATACTTTAAAAATATATATTCCTTGCCATACTTAGCTTCTGCATGGGGATCTGCTTGTTTATCAAACTTAAAACCATTACAAAAATTGCAAAATAGAGTTTAAATGCACACACAAATTACCACATTTAGAACCAACTGTTAATCTATATAGACCGAAAGGGTATTTACACGTTCAAAACATTTATAAATTAAAAAGTTGTATTCTAATTCACTGTATTATTTTTAAAAAAAAATCAGACATAACACTTAAAAAGTAATTTCGGAAAAAAATCGCTTTTATATGACGGAATAATAATAATAACAATATTCCAAAAAATATCAGAAAAATTAAAAAATTGCCAACTTTGAAAAAACAATTAAAGAGATATTTACTAAATTAAATTCTTTATACTGTTTTTTTTTAAATTGATTTTATTAATTAATTAAATTGGATTAACTTCCATTTTTTACTTTTTTTATTGTTATGTTATTTTTTTTTAATGATTATTATTTTCTATATTATGTTGTCACTTTCCATGTAATGAACTGTAAAAGTTAGTTTGGAATAAAGACATTTTGAAAGTTACGTCAAAATTCCTCTATTTTTTTTATATCATTTGGTTCCAAAATGGCGTCTGCGGGATACTTTATGCGTTCATTTTTGTTTATGCTCCACCTTTTTATCTTGAAAATTAACTGGGTATAAAAAATTTTTGGTGACCATCCTTGAAGCTCACCATCGGCTTATCTGAATTTGACAAATTTAAACTGGCTAAAAGGAATTCGTTTGTCTTATCAATTTAATAAAAAGCGAAGTCGTTTTGAATTCCGTTACGACACCTAGAGGGCGCTATTTAGCAGAATCAACAATTTCTTCATTTTTCTCAAAAAATTTATATGTAACGAATATATTTTTTTAGCTTAAGCAAAAAGAATAAATAAGATGAATAATATCTGTAAAAACCTCAAAGCCATTATCTTTTTTTAAACCGGAGATATGGAAAATATAATATAAAAATTAGCTCCAAAAGAACTGACGTTTTAATACGGTATTTGTAGGTATAATTTATCCAAACTCAGTTTGAGGACATTCCAATCATTCCATACGGCGGTAAACAGTCTCAAAGAGACCGACCTCACAACCAGGGTTGTCAGATCTTTCTTCTTCAATTCTTTAAGTTTTTTTTATTAAAGGTGTTTCATTTATATCAGTATTCAATTGTTAGTCAGTAACTTTCTTTGAAAGCTAGTTTGCAAATATACTTTAAACCGAGGAGTTTTGAGTGTGACAGAAAAAAATAACAAGCCATTCATTGTTATAATAATACATTCTTTGGTCCTTAAGAAACAATATAACTGAAATCAAGACAAAAAGTGTTTTCAGTGTTTAAAAACAACTAATTAACAAACCCTTGTTTCTCGTATACTTATACATAATATATTAACAAACCAGAAAATTTGGTAGAACTGGCAACCGTTCACAATTTATGCACGTTGTCAGGGGTGATAAGCGCCAGTTAAAGCGGCTGGTATAAGCTGAAGCGGTCTGCAGCCCGTTCAACGATCGATTCTGTCAGACAGAGATAGGCCAGTGACCGCCGATGGCGTGGAAGAGACGAAGATAAAATATACGTGATTTGGAACTTATGGACGGGCCGGAGAATGGTCTCAGAATGGAGTTCTGGTAAAAAATTAAAGCATTTTCTGAGCAGTGTCGTGCCGTGTCAGGTTTATTTTTCTGGTTTTAGTTTTGTGTATAGAATCTTTGAGGTACTTTATATTTATTATTTTAATATTATTATATATACAGTGGGTTTATAAAGTGTAGTATGTACTGTAACGAAGTTACTATATTTTTCCGGGGTTTTTAATATTTTTACTGAATTGTTTTATAAAGTTTAAAAGGTTAGTATGCGTGTCCGATATTACTTTCTTATTTTTCGTGCTACAACGTTCATTCTTGTACGCAAACAATTCGTTTAATTTTTACTGTTTAAATCTATTAAGTTTTCCGTCGCGAAACATCGAGAAAATAGTTTTCACCATTTTCCGGCCACACTCGTTAGTACTGTTGAGCGCGCCGCCAAGTCCAAGCGCGTACCGTACCCCCAGATGCCTCCGCGCGAGATCGAAGCGCGAACGGTACCCCCGCTTCTCTGACGGCGTGACGTAGTTTCGCAGAGTCAATTTATACGGGAAACCGACCCATTTTAAATCAGAACTCGTGTTCTCACCGCTCCGACAGCTTGCCATCGTAGAACCGCTCCCGATCGGACCGACGACCACCGAGGCTGACCGACCGACTTCCGACGGTAAGAAACTACCATCCGAACCGCCGTTTCCCCGCGCCGCTTCCATTTTTCGTAGACCGCTGCATGTTCTGGTTATAAGGTATTGTTCTCACTTTTACACACAGGTTTTAGGTACTATCTTACACTTTCTTACACACACACCGGGCCGTCCATATGTTTTCCTTCGTTTCTTTACATATAAGGCAAGACTGCACCAGGAGTAAGACCGGGTAGTTTTGTCTTATTTTAATACACGCGGACCGCTATATTATCTCTGTCATACACATACGCGACCGAACTGCCCCTGGAGTAAGACCGGGTAGTTCTGTCTCGTTTTAATTACATTTAATACAACTAATCTAAACACACACTCCGGGCCGAATACTTCATTGCCCTTCTCTTGCATATGAGACAAGGCTGCACCAGGAGTAAAACCGGGTAGCTTTGTCTTATTTTAAAATACGTGGGCCGTTATATTATCTTTGTCATACACACACGCGACCGAACTGCCCCTGGAGTAAGACCGGGTAGTTCTGTCGCGTTCTTAATTCTATCTCACTCACTCTCACACACACACCGATCAACGATTATTCTCACCTATGAGACCAGGCTGCCCCAGGAGTAAGACCGGGTAGCTTTGTCTTATTCTTAGCCTTCAGCTATTTTTCTTTGCAATCATAAGACACCGGATTTCTGCAGGGATCCTGTCTCGTTCTAACTAACAGTTTTAAAACGGGTAAATATCGGGTTTTTCTATGCATACACACACACGTACCGTCTCTGTCACATACACATAGTACCTTCTCCGTCTTACACATTACTTCAATACCAGAGCGCGTTCGGCCGCAAGTTTAGCTTTAATATGTTATATTTAGCCGCGTACTCGCAGGGAAACGACGTCTTACCGAACCGCTACCAACTGTTGGTCATATTACCGCTTAGTTAGGAACTTTTTCCGGCCGCCTCGGTTAAGGTTTAACATCCGCGCCCGTCTTCGCAAACACCGCACACCTGTTCGTAGATAGCACAAACAAACCGCGTTCTAAAGCACAGCCGCAAGTCCACGTACCGCGTTACCTTTCCACTGACCGAATCTGATAAAGTTAACCGCAAACCTTACTTGCCGCCTGCTACCGACCGCGACCGTTTACCGCTACCGCTGAGACAACCGCCGCGTTTCTTGCGAATTTGATAACATGCGCATTATTCAAAACCGATATTATTAGAATAGCCGGATCATTTCATTTCATTAAGACCGATTTGTCGCGAGCATTCACGCATACTCTTCCTTCTCTCTCTCTCATTCATATCTTTTCACCGCATTTAATCTATCTCACTTAGACACATTGTAATGTACCAAGATTTAATTGATAATACAAGAAGTTATACCGAACCGATTGTTTTATTTTCCTTATCCGAAACTGTTTCTTTCAGGACGCTTAAAAATAGTCGCTAAATGCGTAGTTGAACGCCTGGTTTAATTTTCTCTACTGTAACAAGCTACCTGGTGCATTGTGGGCCCCTTACCACATTAATCCAAGGGGTGGCGCCCGAGATACCGTTGGAAACATATTTTCCATCCGTCCACCGAAAGAACCGATATTTTATATAGTTAGATTCCCTTTAAAAATCAAAAAGCCACTTTACAGTACAAACACCTAATGTTAAACAAACTTATAAGTGTGTATACGCATTTTAATTATTTGTTTGGGAAGCCTATGGTTAGGAGTTTCATACTGTTTTATGTCATTAAATTGACCTAAGAAACACTATAACAGTCTTCTGCGAAACTATAATCAACACAACACTTCTTTAAATTAATGTTCTGTAAATTTAAATTATTTACAACCCTAATAATAGACGACGGTTGCATAAATGAAACAAATTGCAGTAAAATTTTAAATAGGCTGTAAAACCAAAAAAATGCCCAAAATACCCATTTCAACTTTTTTTTGTTACACAGCCCACTTAAAATTTTACTGCGGTTTGTTTCATTAATGGAACCATCGTCTATTTATTTAAGTTGTAAATAACGTTGAACGTTGCCCAATTTGGATTTAGGGCCTAGAAAAGCACCGATGATGCCATTTTTTCCTTTCTAAAGGACCTATACATTTCAATTAATGATGGAGAGGTTGCCGCTGCGGTGTTTTGCGATCTGATCAAAGCCTTTGACTGTGTGGATCATGAGATACTGCTCGGTAAGCTTGAAGTTTATGGTTTTCGAGGGACCTTCTTGGCCTGGATCAGATCGTATTTGTCGGATCGTCATCATTTCCTCCAGCTTACGCTTGACCTCTGGGGTCCCACAGGGATCTATCCTTGGTCCCTTGCTTTTCCTGATATATATCAATGATCTGGCAACCCTGGATATATCAGGTCTTTTTACTCTTTTTGCGGACGACGCGACTATTCTGTGGCATTCCGGAGACGCTGGCCAAATGGAGATTGTTATCAGTAACGACTTGGTTCGAGTGAAGGATTGGTGTAATGCTAATTTACTTACCATCAATTTATCTAAGACCAAGATTATTAACTTCAAATGTCAAGTGGACGGCGTCATTTTAAATTCTCAAGCTCTGGGTAGAGTAAATTATAATAAATTTCTGGGTTTGTTTGTGGATGATAGGTTGAAGTTTGAGCCACATGTTTTACAACCAACCACTAAGGTTTCTAGAGGTTGCTATGCCTTAAGGGTTATTTCCCGGGAAATGGATATAGTAACTGCGAGGGCTGCCTACTTCGCTTTAATTGATTCACACTTGCGGTATGGTGTGTGTTTTTGGGGTGCTTGTTCCGGTCATTTATTTAACACCGTATTTATTCTCCAGAAAAGAGCTCTGCGATTTATGATAAGACATATTACTCTCTTTCCGAATTTTTAGAGGATACATTTTAATTTTGTTTGTAATCTGCTTTGTGAACAACATTTTACTATTCGATTTTTATAAAGCTATGTTTGAGTTTGAGTATACGTATAGAAAAGTTGTCTGTTCCTCTTTGCAGTGGCGCAGCGAGGGGGGTTTTAGGGGTTAGATTAACCCCCCCCCCCCCCCGACTAAGATGGGTTTTTACGGTTTTAATTTTTAAAATTTTGAAATCCTGGTATTTTTTTTTGAAAACCCCCCTAATACAAAATTCTGGCTGCGCCAATGCCTCTTTATTTTATGTAACTTGTTTTTATATTTTTTTAGATGACTTATTTAGTCTGGTACTAGTGTAGGTACTTTTTCTACATTAACTTGTACTTAGTTTTAGATTATTGGCTTTGTTAATGAAAAAGAAATTATTTTTATAACAATAACAATGAAGCGTATTTTGATTTGATTTGAATTTTCATTTATCATCATTTGCTATTATAAATTTAATATTATTAGTTTATCCATTTTAATTACGGTACAATAGGTTGCCAAACCTTGCGCTCACGGAACTAATTTAAAAACACATGGCATGGCATTTTGACGGCTTTGTACTACGCCGCGAATGTAAATTATAATATGGCAACGCAGCATTGAACGCGAACTATGCGCAGGCGCACCGTTTGATTGGGTCGTAGCTACAATATTTAGGCGGCGAAACTCTTGTACTGTGCGAGCAAAAATTATTTGCATCAAAAAAACGTAGGACTTGGTTTAGATCATAATGATATGGGGACGATATATCTAACCAAATCTAGGTTAAAATTTTGTCAAATTCATATTATGACATGCCAAACTAATGAGTAATAAAATAAGTAGACAAATACAAATTTATTTTTGTTTTTTACAAAATTAACAAAGTAAGAATATACAGAAAGAAAAAGAAAAATAATTACATAAATTGCTGAAATTGGCCACCGCCATGCTCCAAGCATAAATTCACACGTCTCTTCATATTTTCGAAAGTGTTGACCAGCATCTCTGGAAAAATGTTACCACATTCTTGGATAATCCTTTCTTGTAATTGTTCTAAATTTGCAACTGGTGTTTTAAAAATAGTGTTCTTTGAATGAGGAAAAACGAAGTAATCCATAACCGTTAAACAAGGTGATCTAGGTGGGAATTCAATGTCTGATCGAAAACTGATCAATCTGTCGTCGAAAAAATAGCGTAAGTAGTTAATAGTTTCGGCGGCTGTATGGGCGGTTGCACCGTCCTGTTGGAAATATCCAAAACGTAGTTCGTCGTCAAGTAATTGCTCCACAAATGGATTCAAAATATTGTCTCTATACCGCTGTGCTGTAAATGTGTCATGGAAAAAAATAGGACCAACATCTATTATTCTTCGGAAAACAGCTAACCAGACACCAATTTTTTGAGGGTGCAATGTGGACTCTACAAAAAAATGGGGATTTTTACTACTCCACATGCGTGTATTCTGAGAATTCACATAACCGGAGAGGTGGAACGAGGCTTCATCGGAAAAAAAGTCAGGTCTAATAAATCATTTCTTTCCAATAAATTTTGGGTAAACCATTGAGAGTAATTCCCGCGTCTTTCAAAATCTGCGGCTTGTATTTCTTGGAATACTTGCACTTTATAAGGAAATAAATTTAGTTGCTTTTTAAGAATAGTCCTGCATGTTCCATAAGATCTTCCCACTTCTTGGGACAGGCGTCTTATACAATTTGTTGGCGTATTTTGCATTATTTCACGAACGTTTGCAACAAGTTCTTCTGTTCTTACAGATGGTCTTCCTGCTCTTTTTTTGTGTTGTATAGAACCTGTTTCCCTAAACACAGCCACTGTTCTTTTCAAGCAATGATAAAAATCCCCAGCAATAAAACAACGTTAGGAAAATGTTCGTGAAAATCGTCCATGCACAAACCCGGATTGTATTGCCACTCACCATTTACTTTAACCCCGTTTTGAAAATACGCTTCAACCATGAATGTTTTGTGCTGTTCCGTAAAGCCCATTGTGTGAATTGTTCAAGAAATTGGAAAAATTAGCGATGAATCAAATTACTTGTAACGACTGTCAAAAATGACGGAACAACTGACCAATATTAAGCGCTACGGCTAAGCATTACGTCCTTAGATGCAAGGCCCTCTTTAATGCAAATAATTTTTGCTCGCACGGTATGTTGTCAGGGTTGTTCATAGCGTTTTCCATTGGCAAGTTTAGTGCACGTCAAATGCGATGAATAACGCCATAACTTTTAATGCATCGCACGTCGAGTTCGGTGTTTCAATTGTAAATAAAATAAACACTGTTTTTGCAAGCCATTATGTTAATAAACCATTAAAAGACCCAGTACAAGTTTAAAATATTTTTAATGCAAGGGAAAAAAACTTCACCCAATCCTGTAGCCAAGATATTACCGTAAAATAGACCAGACTTCAATAGGGTGCCATAAATGACAGGTGACATAGCCACAATGCGGCGTGTTTGTTCTTAGAGAAATTTTACTTTAATAGGGCTGTCAAGAGGGCTATTTTTTTATTTAATAAACAACAAACCTTTTGTCACATGGAAATCGCACATAGTAAGTACCTACTTTATTTTCTTTTTTTTTTTTCTTCTACTGTAGCTAAACTTCACCATTTTGCATGCATATACTAATAAAGACGATTTATTATTATTATTATTATTATTATTATTATAACTACTGTAATCAAATATTTATTAAATCTAATGTATTTTTCTAGGTAAGACATAAATCAAAAATAATTGTAAATAAATGTCATAAATTCATTCTTTCAACATATTCATCTGGGTATTTTCCCACAATTTTCATTACATTTTTTAAAATCTGATATTTTCAGATTAACGCTGTTAAAAAAACTTTCTAATATATCTATAAATAGCACCCCATAAAAAGTGAGGAAAACAATTTAAATTGATATTTCTTTAACCTTGACCCATGTAAGTCACCATAAAGTAAACAACAAAATAATATATTCTCCTAAAGCAAATAAAAAGATAGCCAATTTTCTGTCACAAAGAAAATCTACTTTTTAATTTCTTTGTTGGGGTCTTATTAAAATGCCTATAGAAGAAAGATGATTAATTTGAAGAAATAGCCATGCTCAAAGTATGGGAACAAAAAGAAAAGCAAAGTCTTCCTTCACTCTTCCATGGGAATAAAGAAATATTATTAATTTAAATGTTCTAGAGTTGTTTCGAGTCAAGAAATGCCCATTCAGAAGACAGAAAATAAGATAATACGTTGATAATGGCAATAAAGAAAATGGTTCACCACAAAAGATAGGTATCTACGTATATAAGTACCCTATTTTAAAATTAATTTATATATTAAAGGCTTCTTTTTATGTGTTTTAATATGTATAAGACTGTGAGCTAGATGGGACTTCCTTTTTTTGGTTGTGCCTACTTATATATAAGAATGATACACTGTTAAAAGAAATATTCAGGGTGGGGTTATTTGTTTAATTTAAAATTCTAAAAGGCATAGGTATAAGTTTATAGAGGGACAAGTTCTGCCATATTAGACCATACCTAATAATTTTTTAAAGTACATGGGCCTAATAACACTTTAAAGTGGACCCTGCTCCCTTATTTAGCATGCTCAAATTGCAACTCATTGCCTAGCATAACATAAGACTAAGACTAGAACTGGAAAATTTTTCAGACCCCAGTGCAGACATACTACTGAAATATATTACCTTGCAGGGATTGTAGTACTCGATGCATCTCCTGAGTCAATTTTCTCTGGAGCCTTTGGTTTGGTAACCATAACCACTATAAATTTCTTTTCATCAATGTTGTACTCTGACAAGGAAGTTTCGTCTGTGAGAATTTTACCTACAGTGAAAAATAAAGATATTATTTAACACATTTTTACTAAATATTTTAAATGGTTGTACTAACATAGGTACCCCAGCTCTACTAAAATAAAGGTTATCATACCTAGGTACAATAAAATAAATCTTTAAGATAAGCTTGGTAACTTTTAAGGCATAGAAACACTTGAAAACAAGTTACCGGCATAATAATGGCTAAAAATAGCCCTAAGAATTTATATTAAGACATTTTTAATAGAAAAAATTTGCCTGTGTTCCATATAACATACCTGCATAGATAAGCCTTTGGTTGTCTGATGGATAATCGGTCCCCTTTTCAGACTCGATCTTTTGCTTCAGCTGCTTCACCTACAATATGGAAATTCGGTAAAACCGAAGAAAAACATTTTTTCTTTCACAAGAAACTTACCGTTTGGCTGGAATCTATATCTACAACAAAACTCTGCTGCTGCAAATTTTTAAGCGTAATCTTCATATTGCCGATTTAAATTAACCTAAACAGTCTCAAATAAAAAAGTAAATGGGTATTTTTGGTTTCGGCTTTTCACTTCGCACCTCTTTTTGGCTAAATATTCTGCACCGATGATAAAGCACAACCGAAAAATTTGGCAGCCATAATACTTTTGACCATTTGACATTTGACGGGTTTGCCAACTTTGCCGGTAAAATTGATATTTTAAATATCCGAATCCTAAATTCGACAAAGGCAACCTGCCTGTTATAGAAATAAATGTCATACTTTTGATGTAACCGCATCAACGATTCGTCAGGTCATCTGGCGGCGGTTAGCGAAACTCCGAGATCATGGCGCTAAAAATTTGAAAAACACTATAAAATTTTGTGCCTTCCATATTTATTTCATTAGTTCTTATAGCGTTCTTTCATATAGACAAACATGCAAAGAAAGAGTCAAGTTATTGTTTTAAAATTTTCTCTTAAAATAATTTGTTTGGAGAAAAATCAAGTTTGCTAATTTGTAAGCTAACGACCGTCAGTTTTTTTTTTTGTGTCTGTCACAAATTAATTTGCCATAAAAGTGTGACAGATTTCAAGAATGGACTTGAATGGTTTAAAAAAATTATAAGAAAATTATCCCATTTTTTCATCAGATTTTCCCGGAAAATGAACGCGAAGAAGCACAGGCGCAGGGCAGCACCCAAACTTAACCAGAAAGCCGATAGAGGTGGCCAGAATCGTAGAGTCGTGGAGGGAAAATCAAATATTACTGCAAAGAGGGTCACGGTAAATGAATAATAAATGATTTCTAGAATTTTTTAACTGACTTTTTGCGTATTTTTGTTGCAGTTACTTCCTGGATTCTTGATAAATGGTTTTACATCAAATACCGTCCAAAAGGTCAAGAGTAAGTAACATTTTCTTATATATGAATTATTGCTTAAAAAAAACTTAGGTATAAAAAGTCTTATAATCTATATAAGCAAAAATGAAAATTGATTTAGTAAAGTTACATAAAACATTACATTACAACAGAGAGGGTGTTCCAAATTACGTTTTGTAGTGCGAATTAGGTATAAGTTTAATGTGCCTGTTTACCGACCTGCACTAGCAGATCTCGACAATTTTGCTATTTAAACGTTAATAATATTTAACCTTTTAACCGAACCTTGTGGAAAAATGTTTAGCTGGTTTTTGACCACTTATTTGACCTATATTCTACTGGTAAACCATAAAACGGTATGTACTCTATTTCCATGAAAAATCAGTGAACTTTTGGCATTTTACACCCACATTTATCTATATTCTAAGAGAGTGTTAAATGACAGTTTTTTTTAAAAAGGCGCATAATTTTTTTTCACGTTTTATATTTTTCTTCTTTATGATTTTATAAATAAGCTAAAAATATTTGAAACAAAATTTATAGACTAATGCACTAGACAAAAAAATATATACTTAATTCAATTTTAAATTTTATAGGTAAGTAAATGAATTTTATTTATTCTTTAGTAAATTTATAAATTAATGAAAAATTTCATACTGATTTTTAAAAACTAAATCTTTCATTCCATGATGACCCTTTACCCTAAATAAACTAGGTACCTACTTATTTCTGACTTTATTAAAAATTAAAAGTAATAATTAAAAATTTGAAAAAACACGGAAAAAACATGCACGCTTTTGTATTTTACTTATTCACATATGTATCGGTCTTTATGTAGATCAAGCCTAACAAAAATCATAACCTTTACCACCGGTAAGTCAAACTGACTGTATTAATTTATGACGTACCGCAAATATGGGAATAAATATGACGTAAGGGTAAGCGGTCATGGAACAGACTTTACTTTAATCTCAGTGCTGGTAAGTAGATCAAAACCACTGATCAGCACTCCGTAAAGTACTACTATAGAGCAAAATTCAAACGTCGGGTAATTGCCCGGTTCTGCTATACCAGGTTGTCAACGTTCTGGAAAAGCAAGATAGCGATCTTATGATACGCCTTAGACACAAATGTTTTTTTTTATAAGAGATGTTTAAGTTTTTGGATATGCAGAGGGTGTCCCATTTTTATAAATGGTTATAAATTTGATAGTGCTCGTTATAATATTTTTTACTTAAAATTTAATGTAGATTTAATAAAATACATCTCATATTTAATATAACAAAGTTGAAATATATCTTACCTTACGATTTCCAGCCAGATCTGTTTCCAGCGGAAAAATTTTCAAAAAATTTCGCCAAACTTTATTGCTTTATTCTAACCATTACTCTCTCTCTCTCTCTCTCTCTCTCTGCCGAATTTACCGAAGTTACCATTTACAAACTCACACTACATGTATTATTAACTTTCAAAATGTCTTTATTCCAAACTAACTTTTACAGTTCATTACATGAAAAGTGACAACATAATATAGAAAATAATACCCATTAAAAAAAATTACAATAAAAAAATTAAAGATAATCCAATTCAATTCATTAATAAAATTAATTTAAAAAAATAGTATAAATAATTTAATTTAGTAAATATCTCTTTAATTGTTTTTTAAAAGTGCCAATTTTTAAATTTTTTTGATATTTTTTGGAAAATTGTTATATTTTATTATTTCGTCATATAAAAGCGATTTTTTTCCGAAATTACTTTTTGCTGGTCGTATAGTTTGATAATTTATACAACGTCAGGACGTCTATTCTCGAAATAGGCGAATGCTCATTTCAAGAGAAGTGATTAGTTTTTCTCTTAAGAATGATTAAACTGTATTCTTGAAACTTAAAATGACTAGGCACACCTATTCATTTCCATAATATGATGTGAGCATATGATGTGAATTGTCCCTTCTCGCGAGAGAGCGTTCACTTCTCTTAAATTGGAGAATAGACGTCCTGGTGTTATGATGTAATATCTTATTCTCCTAAAGTATGTTTGATTTTCTTTTCTTTTAAAATAATAGAGTCAATTAGAATACAAATTTTTAATTTATAAATGTTTTGAACGTGTAAATATCCTTTCTGTCTATATAGATTAACAGTGGGTTCTAAATGTGGTAATTGGTGTATATGTCGTAGGCTGATAGTGAAATCCGTCATTTCATGAAAAGCCTAGCCACTTCATGAAGCGTCGGCAGATTGTGTAAAAACATGAAATTACACGATCTGCCGCGTCACTTCATGAAGAGACCTTGACGTTTCGGCGTATTATGTATAACACAATCTGCCTAATTTTAAATATCGTCACTTCATGTAGTACCTAACGATGTCATGTCAGTCGGCAGATTGTGTAATTCCGTCTAAAAGGTATATTGGCAACTGGTTTGTTCGTTGTTCCCCAGATTTTTTTTTTTAATTAAATTTTTTCAACTAATATTATTTTATAAAAATAAAAAAAATGTTCTGACAAACCCGAACAAACCAGTTGCCAATATACCTTTTAGACGGAATTACACAATATGCCTTGTTTTTGTGGCATTTCATGAAGTGACAATATTTAAAATTAGGCAGATTGTGTTATACATAATACGCCGAAACGTCAAGATCTCTTCATGAAGTGACGCGGCAGATCGTGTAATTTCATGTTTTTACACAATCTGCCGACGCTTCATGAAGTGACTAGGCTTTTCATGAAATGACGGATTTCACTATCAGCCTACGACATATACATTTAATAACTTTATTTTGTAATTTTTGTAATGGTTATAAGTTTGATAAACAAGCAGATCCCCATGCAGAAGCAAGGTATTGTAATTCTGAATATATTAATGAAAAATATATATTTTTAAAGTATTTCAAAGGAATGTGATATCTATAGCTCTGTACAAAACAGATACCAAAGAAGATATCGAGTTGATAATATACTGGATATAGCATTTCCAATTTAAATTTTCGTCTAACACTAATCCTAAAAATGTTGTCGTTTTTGAATATTGAATATTTTCATTATTACATGAACATGAGTTTATTATACTATACTCCGTGAATCAATAAAAGTAAATTACTTCGCACGATGATTCCAATGCTCAACTGCGCAGATAGAGTTATAAACTTAATACATTTAAGTGAACTTAACACATACCTCCTGTTTACTAAAAAAAAATAATTAGATAACAGGAATTTTTCATAAACTAAATTGAAATTGTTTTTAGATCTAGACGATGTCAGAAAAAATAATAACCTCCTTTTAACCGAAGATCTGCAGGCCTATTTGGAACAAAAGGGGCAACACCCTCGCCGTTCTCAGCGTATTCTAAAAAAACACTTTGAACATCAGATCAATGGATCCAAAACTTCAAGTACTGACTTTCACTGTAATGCCCTAGTCCCTACGCCTAGAAATACTACGTCACAAAACGTCAATAATGTGCCTAGTAACGTTAATTTTAAGTCTATACTAAAAAATAACCCAAAAAGTCTTTTTAAGGACATTAGCGATAGATTTTCTAAAGTGAATATACGTATTAATAACGAGGCAGTAAGTCAAAAAACGTCAGTTCCAGTCGAAGAAAGTGAAATAGTTAATCAGGATTGTGATTATTTCAAAAAATTTGGCAATTGTATAAATCAAAATCCTCAGTTCTCGAATCAAGATTATCAGGATTTAAATCAGAATTCTCAGTCATTAGATCAAAATCATCAGAATTTGAATCAAAATAGTCAGAATTTAAATGTAAATCGCCACAGTTTGATTCAAAATGGGCAGTACATGGATCAAAATCATTTTGAGGAAGTTCTATCGCCAGAACCACAGGATGGGTTTAGAATAGAAGTGAACCGCTTATTTTGCAGGTACTGTTTATATTAAAGAAATATTTTAAAAGGCCTATTAGTAAACTATGTTTTTCATATACAGTGTGTCCATGCACGGATAGAGTTTGGAAGAGAAAACACCTTTTTACTAGTAGGAGTAGGAGTATAGAAGAAAAAGTCATTCTTTATAAAAACGTTTTCTTATGCTGAAACTACAATTTCGAATATTAGAATTACTACGATTACTAAACGGGGTTCGTCACAAACAACATTTTAAGATTTTTGGAAATTTTTTTTTCAGTTCTACAATTCAACTATTAGATTTGCGATTTTTTTTTCAATTCATTTACATGATTGGGTAAATCATTACTTTGGGAACAAATGGATTGGAAAGGTACCTATGGCCCAAATCAGTTGGCACGTAGGAGTCCCGATCTCACAATTATCGACTTTCATTTATATTTATGGGGATATCTGAAGCCACATGTGTATAAAACCACTTTCAATAATTAGATCCCTTGAAAGAAAAAAATAAGAGTTTATTGCAAATATCCCTATACAGCAAGTAAGGAACTGTTAACGGGAATTTAATAATAATAATAATAAGTTTATTTAAAATTTAATAATATAATAAATATGTTTAGGTTGTCTTCGATAACCTTATTCTTCAATCCCCTGAAGCTCAGCTTGTTAGGGGCAATTCATATTTTTTGTTTTAGTATGTAAAATCATAAATATGCATTAAAAATCAAGTTTTAAAGTAAAAATGTTAATTTATAGTATAAACGCAGCTTTTTATATTTAGTATATACCTACTTAGTATATTACCTTTAATAAAATTATTAATTTATAATTTTTAAGTAAAAAATATTACTTATATAAATTATTCAGAACAATATTAATTAATTAAAGCATTTCTAAAAATATTTTTAAATTGTCTGTTTTTAATATCCATGTTTTTATTTCGACTTTTAAATTTTTTAATTTTTGTTGGTTAATAATCGTTTAAATAAAAACATAAATATTTGAAATTTCTTTGTCCTATGGACTTATTTATTTTAGATTTTATGATTATTTCATTTTTATGACGTGTATTATGATTATGGTTTTTAAATTGTATAAGGTTTTTATTTTTAAATATATACAGGGTGTCCCAGATAGGAAAAAAATTAAAGAAAAGTTGCGCATAACTGAATCCTGTAACCTCACGTTCTCAAATTAAAAAAAATCCGAATGCTTCCGAAGATATTTGGATAAAGCCGAATATTCGCGATTTCGTTTTAATTAATTTATGATATTCTATTTGAAGAGACATTTCAAAATAATTTAAGCATTCCCATTGCCACTTTTTCTCCCCTACAAGATGGTTTAATTACATTTTTGATCTGACGTTTCGTTTAGTCACAACCATCATCAACTTTGTTATTTTAAACGTCTATTAAATAATAAGTGTGATACACCGTTCGATTTAGAATACAACGTAGAATTTATTAAGCATAAAATAAAATTTTCCAACTATTTAAAATAACAAAGTTGATGATGGTTGTGACTAAACGAAACGTCGGATCAAAAATGTAATTAAACCATATTGTAGGGGAGAAAAAGTCGCAACAAGAATGTTCAAATTATTTTGAAAGGTCTTTTCAAATAGAATCATAAATCAATTAAAACAAAATCGAGAATATTCGGTTTTATCCAAATATATTCGGAAGCATTCGGAATTATTTAAAATTGAAAACATGACGTTACAGGATTCAGTTATGCGCAACTTTTCTCTAATTTAACCATCTCTTTATCTCTTATGGTTTACGAGATCCCTGTAGAGTGCATTCTTATCTGGGACACCCTGTATATTAAGATGTTATAAATGTAAAGCTGTCTTATGTTCAACTTTTTTGTTTCTGAATATAATTATTTTGAAGGAAAAAGATAATCTTTATTGAATATAAATTTTAGAAACCTTTTCTGTAATATTTCTAATTTTTTAACTAAAGTTCTATTTATCCTCCCCAACCTAAAATTCCGTAATTTCCGCGTTTGTATTTTATTGATCTTGGAAGTAAATCGACTATAGATCGTTAAAATTATAGTCAGATCTGGGCTTAACGTGCGGGTCCAAAGGTCACTGATCATATGCGTAAAATCAGACAACACAGAGGCTATTAAAATGTTGTGAGATTATTTACAAATATACCGAAGGAAGGAAAAATAGTTTCATTATTTTAGCTATCGCGAAGATAGCCACATATACCTAATATTATTAGTTTTGTAAAAATTATGTACAGGGGAGTTGAAAAAGTTACAAAAAAATTATATAATCGTTAATTATATACCTACTGTACCCTTTAATTAAAAACGACAATAATAAATTCTTGAATGATATTATCTTATTATCTAATACAATTAAAGACGAAGCATCCAAATTTGGTATCAATTGAACTTTTAACCATTTTTTAAACATTTCGCAATTCATATTATCATGATAGTCACCACTTTTTGATGTTGAAGAAAAAATTAAACTCGCACCTGCAACATATCCTGTTGCAGAACCGGCATGCAAAATAATAAAACGCTTTCCCGTACCGCACCCCTTTTTCCTTTTAACACTTTTTACAGACTCATCTTGCCAAGATTTTGAACCACTTCCATTCGAAAATATCCACGTTTCGTCTAAAAATACCACTTTTCTAAATTTCGATTTGTAATTGCCCGTATATTTTTTTAAAAACTGAACACGCTGACTCACTATCTGTGGCTGCTCACATAAAAATCTTCGGTTACAGTCTTTTTTATAGCGAAAACCTAAATTTTTTATTAATTTTGATAACGCTTCAAGTCCAATTTCCAAAACACCCCGAATTTTTAATGTTTTTTGTAAAACTGGAAGAGTTACATTGGTTTTTGATTTGTATAAATCGTAAATCACATTTCGAACTCCCATATTAATATTTTCGCTTAAATCCTCAGTCTTTGGCTTTCTTCGTTTACACTTTTTAGTATTCTTGGGTATTATGTTATGTTTTGTTTTATGCACAATTTTCTGCACAGTCCTTAAACTAATTCCCAGTCAGTGCTTTGGCTACTGTTTCCTGAATATTGGTTGGCGAATTTCCACTTTTTCTTTCATTTTCGAAATAGTTTATCAGATTAAGTACCATTTTTTTTTGATTGGGGATGCAAAAACCCAGAAAATTGTTTCATTTTGTCACAAACTGTCAAAGTCACAAAACTGGCATATTTAAAATAAAACGTAGCTGGTGCTATTATAAGCTTTTTTAGAATCGCTGGAAAGTAAATACATATCCTTTTTTTTCATGTCAAAATGGAATAAGTCTGTCTCATTTATCTTACGTATTTTATTTAGAGGGTAAAATTAAACGAAAAGAAAACAAAAACTGAGAGTATGTCTTTCTTGAATCGTATGACCCGCACGATAAGACCAGATCCGACTATATCAATAAGCTCTACTCGACCACCGTATTGATGAATTCGACAGTCATTTTAGCATCTTTCATAACACGTTTTTTAGATCGTCGGCATTATAGCCGTATTCATTTTGTAGGAATTTGGGAAAACAAATTTCCGTCACTTTTAAGAGAAACGTCGTCGATGAGTGCAGGGAAAAACTTAAAATACAAATGGAAACTGTCAATTTAATCCTGCAAGGAAATAAGGAAATAGAGGGGATGATGGTTCATGATACTGAGGACAAGCAAACCGAGGAAGAGACTAGCGATGACCGTCCGGTCACGAAATTCTACCCTGTATCTTTCCAAAACTGGGTGTACCGCACCCCTCCCAATCAAAAAATTGGGATGACTCGAATGGAAGAGAGTCAGCTTCAAGTGGGTAAGTGAAACCAGAGGATCTCGATTCGCCCCTTTAAGTATGTACGCCGATATTCCCCCCTCTCTTGAGATATTATTAATTAAATGGACTTATTTCATTTTTTCTAGGGACCATGTTCCCCCGAACACTAAGGCTATATAGTTACACCACTGACGATTATACAGTGTGATTTTGAAAATTGGAATGAATTCTGTTAATCCATCAGTACAATTAATTTTTGGAAAAATGTTTCGACATGGGTATGGACATTTTAAGTTGTAGTCTTTATTATAAAAAAATATTAATACAGTATGTCCCAAATTAATGATAGTATCGATACCTAACGATAATAACAACAAACAACTACTAACAGTAACAAAATAAAACTTACATATTATAGTGCACTACATTAATTTGATTATGAAACCGATAATATGTAAGTAATTTTTACTAGCTATGTTATTGTTAGTACTAGCGTGTACCCGGCATGCGTTGCAACCCGCTGGTATAAATACAAACCCGAACAAACCCGATATATTATTACCCGGCATGCCACTTTCTGAAATTGCACCCGTGCGAAGCCGGGGCGGGTCGCTAGTTATACATAAAAACCTTCCCCTTGAATCACTCTATTATCTATTAAAAAAAACGCTTCAAAATCCGTTGCGTAGTTTTAAAGATTTAAGCGTAGGGACGGACGGACAGACAGCGACTTTGTTTTATACTATGTTAAGACTGATCTTTGCCAAAAGTACTCTTTACCATAGGTGTTTGAATATGATGGTTTTGTCTCGTGTTGTAAATAATGTTGGTCGCTTGAAATATTGTATGTTTGATTGTTTTTTTTTAAATAATAATTGAATGTATTAGAATGCATAGCTTTAATTTATAAAGCTTTTCTAAATTTAAATATCCGTTTGGTTCATACAAATTTATAGTTTGTTGTAAAAAGGAAGTTTATTTATGCAGTTAATTATTTTGTTTTGTAGTTTTTTTAATGGCTGAATTGTAGTTAAATTCGCTGATCCCCAAATTGAAATCATATACTGTAATTTTGAATAAACCAAAGAATAATAGATATTTTTTAAATATATTAATGATTAATTTTTAGCTTTAAACAAAATGCCAATTATTGGTGAGATGTGACTTCTTAAGGGGTCTATTCTGTAAACTAGCCGCTAAATTTTAGAGGCCATTAAAAATTTAAATTTTAACAACCCTCTAAAAATGTTTGGTAAAATTGATGTTCTGTAAAGGCAAATTTTAGAGTTTGGTTAAAAAATATAAATTTTAGAGGAGTCCGTTAAAATGTGTGTTCAAAAATATGGCAACGTCACATTTTGAGTTGTTTGAATTACTATCGCCGAAATTTGACATTATTATGACACTTTTATTGTGGAATTTTACGATTTAGTTCGTTGATTTTAAAATGTCTCGCGCTCCGAGGACTAAAAAATGCCAGAAAGAGTTTATTGTGCATTTCTTAGAAGAAAAGCAAAAACTGTTAGGAGGAAAAATGAATCCAGTTTTCATTTCTTCTCCTCATCTGTGCCAATAATTTTCATCAGCCATATTTTCAATATCACCGAAAGCACCGTCATCATCTAAATCTAAAATTTCTTCTGGAAGATCATCTTTGGAAAACCGTGAATACCGTGATATATTGTGCAATATACCACAACTATAAATAATTTTCCCTGCCTTAATAGGATCGTAATTTAAAGTATGATGCTTTAATAAGCATCGAAATCTTGATTTTAGTGTTCCATTCAACTTTTCAATTATGTTTCTACTTCTTACAAAGTGATAATTATAATTACTTTCGGGCGTATTTACCGCAGGGTTCTCATAAAGAGGGTTAGTAAAAACGGTTGTAAAGGGTACCCAGAGTCTCCGATAAGAAAATAGTTAACACCATGAATATATAGATCTTGCATGATAGTTTTAATATTGGAAGCTTGCCAAATAGCCGCATCTTGGGTTGATCCAGGAAAAAGAGCATTCATATTCAATACATTGTAGTTACTGTCGACAATTATTTGGCAATTAATACTATACTATCCTTTTCTACAAAAGTAAGGAAGTGCTGGGTAGTCTCCTGGGGGTGATATAATTGCTATGTGAGTACAATCTACAGCTCCCAAACATTGTGGAAAATTATACTTATTTCTGAAACCATTTATAACTGTATTTCTTATGGTATCGTTATTGGGAAATATTATCCAATTCGGCATTAAGTTATAATAGATTATTTCAGTAACTTCATAAATGCAACGACTCATGCTGGGTTGACTTAAAGCAAAATTGTATTAATGTCCAGTGGATAATTGATAGCTACCCAGTACCATAACAGTTTAAGGTTGCAAGAATTTTTAGTTCTCTAGGAATTGCTGAAGTTCTTTGTCCTTGCATATGCGGGCTAATTAAATCGATTATGATTCTTGCTACGTCCTTATTGAATCGAAATATTTTCTTGAACGTGGTATTAGGTAGCTGGAAAGGATCGCTGTTGTCTCGGAGTACCCTTTAATGTAATCTGAATTCACCACTACAAAAATTAACAGCCCTTAGCTCAAAAAAAGATGTAGAAAGTATTTGCCAGAAGATATGGTCCAATGAGTGTTTCAGACATTTATGCTTTCGGTAATTTTAAATTGTGTGAAAACACTGAATAAAAAAAATATATTCGCCTTTCATGGTTGTCAATTAATTCCTCTATCAAGGCCTCGCCATAAACATCATAAAATGCCATTGTTTAAAGGAATAAATACTGTCTTCGTCAATAATCCCAAATTACTAATAAAGTGTCAAACCAAAAAAGATAATATTAAAAGCTACCCTAAGAAAACTAGTTTTAACGGACTGCTAAAAATCAAAGGAGATTTTTAATAGCCCTCTAAAAATTATTGCTTTAGCCGGTAGTTTTAGAAGAATAGGTTATGATTTTGACATATTAGAAAGATACAGAATATAAACAAATTTATAACGGTCGCCAAAATTTTGACGACCTCTAAAATTTAACGGAAGTGCTACAGAATACACCCCTAAATATTCAATATGTTTTTTCCAACTTAAATTTTCATCAATATATAAACCTTTAAATTTAATTGTATTAGTATATTTAATTATATGATTATTGAAGTGAAGTGAAGAAATATTATTATTTTTTAATTTTGATAACATAAAAGATGATTTATTAAAATTTAATGATAATTTATTAATTTCAAGCCATTTACATATTATATTTAGGTCGCGGTTAATGTTATTATGAATTTGAGCATAGTCTTCATGAAAATATACAATAGCAGTATCATCAGCAAATTATTTTATTTTACCTTTTAAATTTAATTTTGCTACAGAATTAAGGTAGAATAAAAAGTATGAAATTTCAAATTTTTATTCATTGTTATTTATATTTATAAGATATTGAAAACACGAATAAGATATGAGTGCAGAGGTTAATTATTTCTCCCGAAGTAATTAGAAATGTTCAATACGAGTTTTACTTGCGTTTAGGATATTGTGTGGTGAATGGACAACATTTTAAGCATTTTTATTTTATTTTTCAATTAAAATAATTTTCGGGTTGCCATTTAAAAAAAATATCGATATCGTCATATTTCTAATCTGGGACACACTGTATCAAAACTTTTTTTATTAAAAAGACCAAAAATTAAAGTGTTAATACACGAAAAAAACTGTTCTGAATTTACTGGATTTATTCCAAGTTACAATGTATATAAAATTCATTCAATATTTTTTCTACAGGAGTATTATGTCAAAATAAAAATCAACGAAACTTGTACGAGGTAAAGCCGGGTTTCAACGTGAACTTTTCCAAATTAAGGAACGTGGACAATGTCCCCATCGACGATAGGTTTATGAAAAAAGTAGCGGAAGTAAAGAAGACCCCGGCCAATTTCGGATTTAGAGGATACATTTCTGATGGGGGTCAGAACGTGTTCCAACAGCCTTGGGGACAGCCTGCGGGATGTGTTGGCCGTGAAGAGTTAGGCGGACAGAAGGTATTTATTAATATAAGAGCAACCAACCAATGTAAAATTTTTACCGCTTGTAACTTTGGACGACGAGACGCCAAATCTGTAACGGGTTACGCCAAACGTTGCCTGAGGTAAACATCATCGAGCGGGAATATCCGTTTAAAGTCACTTCGCTTCTCGACATTTACATCGGCATGGCGCCTCGCTTTCGCCTGTTTAGGGGACGTCTAGGTTTACTTAGTTTATGCTGCTATGCACCAGAACTCTGGTTGTTTAATTAAGCCATCATTAGATACCGTGCGAGCAAAAATTATTTGCATCAAAGAGGGCTTTGATTAAAAAACGTAGGGCTTGGTTTAGATCACAATGATATGGGGACGATATATCTAACCAAATCTAGGTTAAAATTTTGTCAAATTCATATTATGACATGATATGCCAAACTAATGAGTAATAAAATAAGTAGACAAACACAAATTTATTTTTGTTGTTTACAAAATTAACAAAGTAAGAATATACAGAAAGAAAAATAATTACATAAATTGCTGAAATTGGCCACCGCCATGCTCCAAGCATAAATTCACACGTCTCTTCATATTTTCGAAAGTGTTGACCAGCATCTCAGGAGATATCGAGGGAGAAATGTTACCACATTCTTGGATAATCCTTTCTTGTAAGTGTTCTAAATTTGCAACCGGTGTTTTAAAAATAGTGTTTTTTAAATGAGGAAAAACGAAGTAATCCATAATCGTTAAACAAGGTGATCTAGGTGGGAATTCAATGTCTGATCGAAAACTGATTAATCTGTCGTCGAGAAAATTGCGTAAGTAGTTAATAGTTTCGGCGGCTGTATGGGCGGTTGCACCGTCCTGTTGAAAATATCCAAAACGTAGTTCGTCGTCAAGTAATTGGAAATGGATTCACAATATTGTCTCTATACGGCTGTGCTGTAACTGTGTTATGGAAAAAAATAGGACCAACAATTCTTCTTCGGGAAACAGCTAATCAGACACCAATTTTTTGAGGTTGCAATGTGGACTCTACTACAAAAAAATGGGGATTTTCACTACTCCACATGCGTGTATTCTGAGAATTCACATAACCGGAGAGGTGAAACTAGGCTTCATCCGAAAAAAATGTCAGGTCTAATAAATCACTTCTTTCCAATAAATTTCGGGTAAACCATTGAGAATAATTCATGCGTCTTTCAAAATCTGCGGCTTGTATTTCTTGGAATACTTGCACTTTATAAGGAAATAAATTTAGCTGCTTCCAAGAATAGTCCTGCATGTTCCATAAGATCTTCCCACTTCTTGGGACAGGCGTCTTATACAATTTGTTGGCGTATTTTGCATTATTTCACGAACGTTTGCAACAAGTTCTTCTGTTCTTACAGATTGTCGTCCTGCTCCTTTTTTGTGTTGTATAGAACCTGTTTCCCTAAACACAGACACGGTTAATTCTTTTCAGGCAATGATAAAAATCCCCAGCAATAAAAGCAACGTTAGGAAAATGTTCGTGAAAATCGTCCATGCACAAACCCGAATTGTATTGGTGAGTGACCATTTAATCTAACCCCGTTTCAAAAAAAAAGATTCAACCATGAATGTTTTGTGTTGTTCCGTAAAGCCCATTGTGTGAATTGTTCAAGAAATTGGAAAAATTAGCGATGAATCAAATTACTTGTAACGACTGTCAAAGATGACAGAATAACAGGATGCTTTATTTTAGGAAAGTTCCAAATTAACTTTTTACAGTTTTTTAAAGGTAGCTTTTCTAAAACCTAATAGTGTATGGTATCAAAATAATCCTAATAAAATCCTCTTTTTTCTTAACCCGACGAGCCACCATGTTGCCGTTTAAAAAAATGAGTTACAACTTTAAAGATTAAATTTTACATAGCACATAGCATTGGACCAAAAATACCTAGTAAAATAGTATTTTTCCCAAGATTAAAGAACTGAAATAAGTAATTTTAGGGTATTCATAGCCCTCTAGATAATACAATAAATTTGGAACAAAAATATTTTCTTGGTGACAAAAAGTGACATTAGTGTATTTAAAAGGTCATATGGAGTCAAAAAAAGGAAAAATATACCAGGTGTCCCATTTAAAAATCGAAAGTATAATAATGAATTATTACTTTTTAGGACTCTTTCATAAACCCCAACTTCGCCAACATCATAACACGACCTGTAAAGTTGCCCAGGAAACCTGCATTAATTTTCTCAAATTATCTCGACGAAAACTTGCCGACACCGAAAACCCTGCAAGAAGTGAAAAACCAAAATACCAGCGCCGGTCTGCAAGACTTTACGTTTATAGAAGACGGAAACGATTTCAAAATGCAAGATTCGCAGGCGGCAGTGGAACAAAGAAATAAAAGAAAACTAGACGAAGAAGAATTCGTGATAAAGAAAAGAAACCTTTTTATCACGGCGCCCATGAGCTGTGAGAAGAACATGTTTAATTTCGGTAGTCAGGAGAGAAACATGTTTAATTTTGGGAAAGTTTGATTGATATCGGACAGAACGCGCCGCAGGTGTTTTTGTTTCATTGGTCTAGGGTCGCAGAAATTTGATTTAAAGACTGATATCTTAGGAATAAATAGAATTATTGATTAATCTTTAGTTTTTATGATACCATGATGTTTAGGACAACCTTATAGCGTTTTCCTTTTACTGCTGTCGGGCGAGTTTGTTCTGAGAGTGCTCTTCCCGAGATTTGCGTGTTAGATTGATCTCACTCGGAGTAACACGTTCGATTTAGACATTTGCTTACTCTGGATCCGTTAGCGAATATCGATCCGAAAATCTTCAGTGAAGAAAGAGCAGAGCATCGCCTGCGCAGTAACACACAAAATATCACGTTTTATTTACACTCTGTGAGAGGGCAATTGCATACCATTGGCAATATACTGATTACATATAATGTGGCTACGACAGGTCTATGACGTCACAGTGCGTTCTCAGAGTACTCTCGGAGTGGTAAATCAAAAACGCTATTAGAATTTTTTTTTAAACAAAGATTGGGCTAAACCATAGCAAGTAATTTTGTTCCTGGTTTCTTGCATACATATCTTCTAGACTTGTTTAAAGGAAGTTATACTTAAGGTATCAACATGCTTGCCAACCTATAACCTATTTCGCGTAGATTTATTTATGTTTTCTAGCTTTTATACAAAAGTTAAAGAAAATCAGTATCGACTTGATATTCTATAGGTAATAATTGACATATTTAATAAATATCAAGGAATTTCATAACTTATTTTAGGAGAATTGTATAGCGAAAAATATCGGGTAAGATTTTTTTAACATTATTATGTCATTGACACTCATTGTTCTTTCACTATACAATTCTCCCAAAATTAGTAATGAAATAAATTGATATTTTTGTAATATATCAGATACTACATAAATAATGTACCGACGATATTGATTTTCTTTAAATGTTAGTTATTAAAATAATAAACTTAAAAAATCAACGCGAAATAGGTTATAGGTTGGCAATAGATTGAATGACGTTGAGAATTCAACCTTAATATTAAGAAAATACGGCGTCTCCATCTATTTACTCATCTACCTCTATCAAATTGTCTTTTACATAATCGCAAAAATACAAAGGTTCGTTAATCAACTTGGACGACTGGCGTTTAGTCATGAATTTTCGTGCCTCTGCCTCTGGTAGAGTCCGTCGCCTATGCGACCGCTCACTTTTACCCTCCACTTTAGCAATAAGCTGCTACCGTGGAGGATTGCGCCAACCAAGAACCTGGCTTGTGAGGAAAAAGTGAATTTTTAGGCGTAACCGCCCACTCCCATCACTTTTTATTGGCGCATTATAAACAAGGATTTAAACTATATTATGTAGTCTACAGTGAATGTAAAGGCGTAAAACTATATAAGAAAATTTGAAGAAATAGTCTATGCTTAAGGTGGAATTCTCAACGTCATTCGATCTGTTGTCAACCAATAACCTATTTCGCCTTGTATTTTTTAGTTTATTATTTTATTAACTAACATTTAAATAAAATCAATATCGTCGGCACATTCTTTAGGTTATATCTGACGAACTACAGAAACATCAATTTGTTTCATTGCTAATTTTGGGAGAATTGTATCATAAAAGAACAATGACATTATAATCTTAAAAAAAATCTTACCCGATGTTCTTCGCTATACAATTATCCTAAAATAAGTAATGAAATTCCGTGATATTTATTAAATATGGCAATTATTACCTATAGAATATCAAGTCGATGCTGATTTTATTTAAATTTTGTGTAAAAGCTAGAAAAAATAAATAAATACACGCGAAATAGGTTGGCAAGCATGTTGATACTCCTACCTTAAAGTGGAGTTGAAAGTATGAGAAAGAAAGAAAAAACTAAAAGTCTTCCTCCACAAAATTTAATAGAATAAAATTCTTTGTGGGTCTCTACATGTTTCGAACGCAGAAACGTTCATCAGGAGACAGAAAATTTATTTAGTGCTGATGGTTTTAGCAGAAAAGAAAATGGTGTAGAACCTTAATGGAGCTTTTATGGAATTAAAAAATTGATTTGTAGAAATGACATAATATGAAGAAAATTGTGAAGTTAAAACATACTGAGGTTTAACCCTCAGTACCCCCACAAAACAATTATTGGATAGTATTTTATCGTGATATCTTTGTAATACTACCACTAATTTTATCCTCATAATGTCTTACAGACATACTTATATTTTATTAAAATTTTAAATAACCCTCGACACCTTCTTTTTAGAAGCGTTTTCTCTTCTTCCCCAGTTTATTTGGTTGGTTTAGACCCCCTTTTACTGACATACTCAGTATGTTTTAACTTTTCACAATTTTCTTCATATTATTTTATTTCTACACATCATTTTTTTAATTCCATAACCATTTTTCTCTTCTGCTAAAACATAAGCACTAAATACATTTTCTGTCTCCTGATGATGAACGTTTCTGTGTTCGAAACATATATGTAGGGACCCATAAAGAATTTTATTCTATTAAATTTTGTGAAGGAAGACTTTTAGGTTCTTCTTTCTTTCTTATATAAGAAAAGACAAGGATAGATTGCTGGTCCACATAGGTGTCGAACTATCTTAAGTTCCACTGATTAACCTGTCATATTGCCTTGACAAGAGGCATGAAGCCAAGAAAACAGGAAGAACAATGTATGTAGTCAAATAGATAATTAACAGCCGGGTTCCTTTTACGTTACTTTTAAATAGCAAAGCCCGACAAATATTTTTCCTTCCCCCTTGCCGCGGTTAAGTATGTCCCTCTATAGTTTTTATGCGATTATATGATGTTCGCGAAGCGTTCATTTGACAACTTAGCTCAGCAAAGATATTTACTTTGCTTAAGAAGCAAAGGGAAGGTACCTATCAAGTACTCTACGATTATAACGAGAGCCGAGACTCTCATTAAACAACTTAACCCCAAACGTCACTTTTGACAGGGTGGGGTTGGCAAACGGCAGGGGCCAACAATAGGTCTTAGTATGACAGCCATCTAAAATAAATTCAGATACTGTTCAGGCCTTAATTTATTGTGAAATATTGCTTGTTCAAAGGAAAAAAAAGCATGGGAAAGGAACGACAAGGGGGAGAAACTGATAATGTGATATCTATGCAGGAAATAAAGCCACTCACTACTGTGACAGTAGTAGGCGTTAACGGTAAAGGTGAAGGGCCTTTTCAAACTTTCTTTGTGATTGCGGGGGATTGTAAGATGCTTTCTAAGCAGAGCCAAGTTATGGACATCTGTTCGAAAAGCAGTTTTATTATATAAGTAAGGAGGTACTTAAATTTAAGTATTTTAAAATAAAATGTAGTAATGTGTAATTTAAATCTGTTATACATACTAAGCCATCCTGACAAAGCCAGGTAAGGGGTAATATGATTTCTTCGTTTAACACCATAAATCAGTCTTAAACACGAATTTTAAACACGAAAACGGTCCGCAGCATCCAGGCAAAGCATGTAAACCACACTACAGTGGTTAAACTGTGAGAATATCAAAGAATCACAAGAGTTTTCTAGTTTCTTGCGAGAGGCAATGCCGGTTACCATATAGGTATAAGCTTAAGGTTACCACAAGCAATTTTTAATTTGGCAGCAATGTGTTCTTTAAAACGCAAATTAAAATCAAGCAATAGTCCCAAGCTCTTAAGAGGTCTTTACACCCGTGACGTTCTTCGTGAATTTATTCATGAAGTCACGTCAAGACTAACTTCGATAATGTAAATGGCCAACTTGGACGTCAAATAAATTCGTGAATTTCTTCGTGAAGTTATTCACGAAAATTTAACATGCAAAATAATCAGCTGATGCACAGTGTAAATACTACCGACTTCACAGGTGTAAAGACTGCTTTACATGTATTAGAGAAGGGTAAAGTTACATTATTTAATTTTAGATTCATATTTCTTTTAACTAGGATAACTTGATTTTCGTTTCCAAATAAAATAACTGATGATTGGTTAGGGTTAAGTTTGAGGTGATGATCCTCTGCTAGTTCACAACAATTACTTAAATCTGTGTTAGTTAGTTCCTCCGCTATATGTAATTCTCGTACTTGAAATAAGTAATATAATTGAGCAGTCAGCGTAAACGCGATAGCCGCAATGCCGGTGGTAACTAAAAAAATTTGAAGCATTAATGATGTACAGGGTTATCCAACCAAGACTAGACAAGGCGATTTTTTGACTTTTCCTGTACGTTCATAAAAAAAACTGAAATAGCCATCTTAAGTCATTTTCTCCCGCGAATTCGAATATCTTCAGCAAAAAACAATTGAACATCAAACAAAAGTACTAGGGGTCACTTTGATATTTTTTTAAATGGGATGCCGTATTTTTAATGAGCTTATCCGATTTCTCATATAAATTTTGATCTAAAATGTTGGATTTTTAATTCAAAAACGCCTTTTTTCTTCAGTTTTAAATTCGGAAAAGGTTCGTCTACCGTACGATTAATACCTGATAGATGGATACCCGTTTCACCTGTTCACCCTTTAACCTGCTTTAAAGCGTCCGTCAGTTAGACAAAATAATCAAGTGTCAAATTTCTATATATTTTTCACGAATTAATTACAAATTTAGTAGTTTTTGCAAATCTATTATTGCTTACGCATAAAAAAAAGTATGACATATTAGAAAAAACTATAAACTAAAGTGAATAACTTTAATCAAACAAAATAAATTTGTAATTAATTCGTGAAAAATATATAGAAATTTGACACTTGATTATTTTGTCTAACTGACGGACGCTTTAAAGCAGGTTAAAGGGTGAACAGGTGAAACAGGTATCCATCTATCAGGTATTAATCGTACGGTAGACGAACATTTTCCGAATTTAAAACTGAAGAAAAAAGGCGTTTTTGAATTAAAAATCCAACATTTTAGATCAAAATTTATATGAGAAATCGGATAAGCTCATTAAAAATACGGCATCCCATTTAAAAAAATATCAAAGTGACCCCTAGTACTTTTGTTTGATGTTCAATTGTTTTTTGCTGAAGATATTCGAATTCGCGGGAGAAAATGACTTAAGATGGCTATTTCAGTTTTTTTTATAAAAGTACAGGAAAAGTCAAAAAATCGCCTTGTCTAGTCTTGGTTGGATAACCCTGTACAACAACGGTCCCAGGATACTATCCTACGGAAAACAATCGAACAACTAAGAAAGTCGAGTATTGTTGATTATACACAACCTGCTGGGTCCGTCCTGACAGAAACGAGTTTAAAAAAGTACAAGCGCTTTCCGAAAAACCAACATAATGAAGTATTGCCCGAAGGATTTCATGGTTTAGCATACCAAAGGCCTTGCTAAAATCCAGCAACACCAATGCACTCACCTTATTTTCATCAGTTGCTCTCAGAATATCATCACTCAGCCATCAAGGCACTCGCACAGCTATATAGCCGGGCCTAAACTAGGATTGTTTAACGGGTAAAGTATTATTTTGGTTAAAAAAATTTACAATTTGTGTGTTCATGATCCGCTCGAGCACCTTTGACATCGTCGGAAGGTTGCTAATTGAACGAAGGTGATTAAACTCAGTTGGGTTGTATATTTTTGCCAGGGGAATAACCTGGGCCCGCTTCCACAATGCCGGACAATGAGAATTTAAAATACACTCATTTATGATTAGACCATGGTCGATAATATTTAAAACCAAAAAAATTAATAGTAGGATGAAACCCATTGGAAAAGGAAGAGAATATAACAAAAATTAAAGGAAAACTAATTTACGGGCGATCCGAGGTTGCGAAGTGGAAGGGCGTGAGTTTTTAAGGGTAGAAAACGATTTATCTCGATTTCCGGCAAAACTACAAGTCCTATGGAAAAACGTTAAATGGCAAAGTTGCCAAAGTTGTAGGTAATAAAAAGATCTACAACTTTTGTATTTACACTTTTTTCACATTACCTCAAAATTTATGTGAAAAATTCAAATAACCAAGTTTTTGGTTTTTTATTTTTTTTACAAAAAATTTGGTGAAAACGTACCTTTTATGTCCCAAACACATTGTAATTTTTTTGATTTAAAATATTTATTTTTTCACCTTATTTTGACTTAATATCGAAAAAGCACCCTAATTTTCAATCGAAAATTCTCACGTCAAAATATCCGATTTTTTAAAGAAAGTCGGTGGGCTTTTTGTTCGTTGAAATCTCTACTTTTTGATGGTGGAAAAAAAAATATACATTACTATGGTAAATGTTCTCAAAAAATGCAAAGAAACGAAAAAACTCGAATCCGATTTTTTTTTTTAATCATTATGTACAATTTTGAGCTATTTATTAAAATTTATACTTTAATTACTTGAAAAACGTAAGATTCCATGTTACATTGATAAACAAAAAAATTACAAATCCATAAAACATAAAGATCGCAAAAAACATGCGAAAATAGTTGTTCTAAATACAATTAAAGGTAGGATTTAAAGGGGATTTCATCACATTTTTACCATAGTAATGTTTTGCCGGAAATCGAGATAAATCGTTTTATACCCTTAAAAACTCACCCCCTTACACTTCCCGACCTCGGATCGCCCGTAAATTATTTTTCCTTTCATTTTTGTTATATTCTCTTCCTTTTCCAATGGGTTTCATCCCACTATTATTTTTTCACTTTTTACCAATTTCAAAGGCTTCAGCCCTGGTCTAGATGTGAATAATATCAGGACAACAGAGTTGGATACAAGTAGTAATTTAGTCATTGGATTCCGCCCGAACATTGGGGGACAAAATACTAAAATCAAAATGTTACATAAACAATTATTTATTTTAATTTATTCTTTAAATAGGTGTAATATTCTAATAGCTAAAAATACTTTTCAGTTTATCAATATAGTCTCCCTTGTCATATCTAGTAAAAAACAATAAGCTTGTTAAAAAAATTTAAAAATAAATACACAAAAATATAAAACCTAACTCTTCTAGACAAGAAAACGGGCTTAAAATAAGTCAAGTCATCTAACAATTGTTTTTTAATTCTATATTCGGCCTAATAACAACGATTTTAATTCTACGTATTTTTTCTCAAACATTTAAAAAATCAGTTTAAACATGAAATAAAATTTTAACAGCCGTATTCTCTAAAGTTTATAACCGTCCTAAATTGACAGTTCTAGGTTTAAAATGACAAGTGTCAGTATAAGTTAACTGACGTCGGGTGGCACAAAGATTTAAAACAATAATTAAAATTAACTAAACTATGATTGTGACATTATTAACAATGGCAGAAGTTTTCGTACAATCGCTTCAAATTGTGTTCAATTATTACAAAAATTTAGACCTGGCCATACACGAAGTGAATTTGTTAACGGCTGCTCAAATCAACTCGTACCACGACTACCACGTATATCTATTTTGGGTAAAATACGTTGGAGAATAAGAATGTTTATTCCAAAGTTCAATACCGAGTGGCTGAAAAAAGTTATTTTCTATTAAACATGTGCAAGGTACCGCAGGTGGCGCCCTCTAAATCTTACAATAAAAATGAGAGCAGATTTTAATTTTTCACCCCACAAAACCCCCTCTAGCCGAATATTGTGACAATACATCACATTAAGAAAGTTATTTATGAAAAACTAAAACCAATATAGAACTTTTGACACTCTGTATCTCTGCAATCATCCACTTTTGGACTGAGGTAAGTTGGGTTAGATTGCATATTTAAGCCTTAGGCATTTGTGGTAGCATTTTTTCCGCACCTTTTAGAAACACCTGTATAATATAATATACAGGGTGAGTTTTTTAAAGTGTTACAAGGCGATATCTCAAAAACGGTTTAAAATATTTTCTTGAAATTTTAGTGAGGGAATGGGGAGACATATTTAAACATATTTTTGACGTCTACCCCATTTCCCTATTTTTAAGGGTGGGGGTTGTTTGTTTTTTTAAAGACAAATAAGACACAATATGCACTATTGGGCTATTAATGCAAGGAAATAACAGGTTGCTCAAGAATATTGTTTTTTTTGACGAAGCTACTAGCTATAATAAAATTGTGGCCAGGAAGAATTTTAAGTTATCCCTTGTCAGTAGAAATTATTTTTTTTTGTTGATTGTTTTTTTTTAAAGGTAAATAGAATATGCACTATTGGGCGTCGGAAAATCCCCACTGGATGAGAACTCTGCCAAATCAATATCCTTGGGTCAATTAATGTATGTTGTGCTATAATCGGGGATAGGGTTATTGGCCCTCATTTCTTCGAAGGCCACTTAAATGGAGAAATGTATACATATTTTTTAAGGAACCAATTACCGCAATTAATAAACCAAAACATCTCCTGACATGGGGTTTCAACAGGACGAAGCTCCATCGCATTATGCGATACAGGTCCGTAACGAATTGTTTGAAAATAGGTGGATTGGTCGAGCTGGTTGGGTAAACGGCCTGCTAGGTCCCCGGATTTGACCCCCCTTGACTTTTTCCTCTGGGATTTATAAAAGACAAAGTGATGACGGCTACACCTACAACTTTAGATGATATGAAAGACCAAATCCGCGTTGCATGCTTATTAGTGAGAACTAAAATGTTACAACGGATACGATATTAATTCTGAAAAAGAGTAACAAAGTGTTTGGAAGTTGAAGGGAGACATTTCGAACATATTTTGAAGCATGACAGACGATAAATAAGTTGAAATTAAATAGTAAAGTATTTTTGTATTTTATAACCTAATAAATCATAATTTCGTAACCAGGGGAGCAAATCAAAACGCTTTTTGTATACGTACGTAATTTTTTACGTAGATTTGTTTTTACCGAAAAAAATAACATTATCTCATTTAAAATTCCAAAGTTACCCCTACCACTCAAAATGGGGAAAATGTTTTAAACCGTTGTGGAGATATCGCCTTGTAACACTTTAAAAACTCACCCTGTATATTACAATAGAAGGAACACTTGAGGGCACCTGGTTTTGTTAATAAACAAGCACTGGTAGGTAAGTATGTCAAGCTGTTAAAACAACAGTGTCTTAAAAAATATCGCACCCACCACATAAAGTGCCAACGTCTGGTTTCGATGCTTATAATAATTTGCCAACGATTTACAAAATCGGGCATGAACTTAGACGAAGGATCATCACGTTAGCAGAAAATAAGTATGCTGCCCGGTAAGCTTAATTCTTGATTTACCAATCAGGCAACATTGATTGTAAGAAACTATTGCATGCCAATGTCATTTATGTCACAGTGAATGTAGTTAGTTAATTATTCTCAATCTACGACAGTGTCATTATGACGTATTTAGCATTATTATTTAGATGTCATTATGACCTTCATAATAGCACTCAGTGCCATTATGAATTCATAATAACATCCAAATGACAAAATACATAAACAAAAAGAAAGTCGGTGCAAACTATTTATTTGTTATTATTACTTAGAAAAACGAATTGCATTTATTTATTGTAAACATCCGAAGGGAAACTTTCGGATTCAGAATCTCCCATATTTAAATTATTTTTGGCCAACACTTTGCATACAATAGAAAATTAGACGGCAATAATGACGTCAAAATCGAAATTGAAACAATCAAAAATGCGGTTACCATGATATCGACTATTAATTATTATACATTAATAACTATAAAAACCTTTGAGCAACCCAGCGTAACTTTTGTACTATAAATAGTTTTTCGTTTTTCTATAAATTTATAAAACACGTTTTTTGAAACGTACTGTTTCTTTTAAGGTGGGAGTATCAACCAACATGCTCGCCAACCTATAACCTATTTCGCGTAGATTTATTTATGTTTTCTAACTTTTACACAAAATTTAAATAAAATCAATATTGTCTTCATATTCTATAGGTAATAATTTAACATGTTAAATAAATATCAAGGAATTAGTTATTTAAGGAGAATTGTATATTGAAAAATATCGGTTAAGATTTTTCTTAACATTATTATGTCATTGTTCTTTCACTATACAATTCTCCCAAAATAAGCAATGAAATAAATTGATATTTTTGTCATATATTAGATAATTCCTAAATAATGTGCAGACGATATTGATTTTATTTAAATCTTAGTCAATAAAATAATAAACTTAGAAAAACAATGCGAAATAGGTTATAGGTTGGCAATAAATTGAATGACGTTGAAAATTTCATAAATTTATTTTCAACCAATTAGAAGGCTTCTTTTTGTTTACGTTGCTTATAGCAACGGGAGACTATCGCGATAGTCTATAGCCTATTAACCTAATGAAATTAATAAGTGATCATTTTTCTTAGGTATACTACTACTTACGACTTAATTTTAATTCGAATGTCAAGTCATTTCGAAGTGACAGGTGAGACAAACCAGCAAGTAACAATCAGTTATTTAGTTGAACCCGTGATATTTATTGTTACAATAATATTGTGTAAAAAATGATTCGTTTTGGTAATGTATCAGCAAGTTCGATTGCTAAAGAAATTGAGCAGTCAGTAACTCATTTTTATTACCAAAATGTGAGAAACATTAAATAACAAATTTGTTATCTGAAATCCAATGTCTTTATAGTTTTAAATTCAAATATAACTTTAAAAACATATTTCCGATGAGTTTAGTTTAATAGGACGCACTGTATTTTTACAATAGAAGTTGATTTTACTTGTTAGTAACTAAGGTTTATTACTAAAATGTCCGGAACATTAAAAGAAACTCCAATTTATGAAATTTTCTTACCGAATCTTCCACGCAGCAGAATTAATTCCCGATAATTTTTTTCTCGGTTTCATTCATGTTTTTGTTGATAGAAAATTTCCCTCGTCTTCGACTCGGGATAATTTTCTATCAACAAAACCATTTGTGACCTTAAAAAAAAATATCGGTAATAATTCTGCTGCTAGGGAGATTATAAGTGATAATTCCACCTTAATAGAACTAAAACTACTTTGGCAACAATTAATTTATCCGTAAAACGATTTAATGGCAAAAAAAATGAACGAAATAAAAGAAATATTTTCATGGACTAAAGTTAAATGTCTTTAGCGAATACGGACGATAAATTTTTACATTTTAAATATACAGGACCTTTTGTTAAATAGCATAGAAATATATCAATAAAACTAAAAATTACCACAGCCAAAAATTAAGAATAATCACAAACCAATGATTATTCGTTGTTTTTTCTTTACTATAAGCGACTTTTGTTCAAACCTTTATAACCGAGACCGCCTAACATTTTATACAGAATAAATAAAAAAAACACAGCAGTTTATTCATACCTGAGAAAATATAGTTCTTTAGTTCTTATTATACAGGGCGATCAATTTGATAGAGCTGGAAATCTTTGGTAAGCGACATGGCAACGTCGTCGCTTATGTCTCATTTATCCAAGTAGGTATTTTCTTCGTAAATAATCGGGTACCGCGGCACAGCTGAAAACAAGTGTTTATTTAGAATTGACAAATACTGTTTGTCCGTCTAGTATTTATTAGAATATAACTACCTACTGGATATATTTTTTTGAAAATCGGCACATTCGTATAGTTATAAAGTTTCTCAGGTGTCCGCTAGAGGGCGTAATACTAATGCTCAACCATTGAATATCAAAAACTATAAGAATAGCGGATCTTCGAGAAAACTTGACTTTAGACTGTATTGGAGATGGTTTGGCCTCGGCAACGGATGTCTCTAATTCACCGATGTGTTGTCGTGATATTGCCGCATATCGTATTTTATTGGAATTTTTAAGGATTTAAGCATTTTTAACAGACAATAAAATAGGAGGTTCTCAATTCCAGCCGAATGTATGTTTTTGATAATAATATGTACGCTGATTACTCCGGTGTAATTGGACCTATTTTCATAATGATTTTACCGTTGCATTAGGTGTTGAATGTTAAACTAATAAAAGTAGATAAAAAGCGACAGCAAGATTTTTTTTCGTCAACAATTAATCGTTTCTGGGTTAGTTAAGATAATTACAAATAATTAAGGACAGATAGGTAATGTAATATTTAACGTTAAAAATATAAATGGGAAAGTATTAAGTAAAATACACTTTATTTTTATTTTTTTCTAAGATACATATTATTGTTAAGTAAGGTTAGGCCTTCAACTCCATATAAGTTTCAAGTTACACCTGTTATTATTTTTATTTTTTGTTAATATAAACATATTTGAAACCCATTTATCAGCGGTTTTTGGGATATTGAGGATACCAGTGAAAGTTTGTGGAGTGGGTTATTGTTAAGTCGACCCCCTGTAATGTAATACAACCTTTATTTTTACCGAATTTTTATGTAAGATTAAGATGAATCAATTAGAGGCAATACGTTTAATGTAGTTATAATAATAGAATAGAATGGGAAATAACGAAATTTAAAAATGCGTCAAATACTACATTTACTTATAACGTGTTATATTGGGTTTGTTTACATTGGTAGTGTTAAGATTCTTACTGAATTAGTACTCTTAAATTAAGGACTAATATTGTGCTTATATTTAATATTGGAAACCCAGATAAAAGAATATAAATAAACATATGAAATGGGACAAAGAAGTATATGAGTCATTGGTTTACGTGGCATAATGAAAACGTTTCGGCAAACAAACCGGCCAATGTGGGATATAAAAAGAACGGCAGTTTTTCAATTTAGTGATATTTTGACCGATCATGCAGCAAGTCAAACAAGACGGGCGGCAACAATGTTTTAATTTAGCAGTGAAAAGGATTGTCGTTAGTGGCTGCATCAATACGCTGTATTGTTGGTGAACTCATTGTGCCATCTATGAATTTAACGTTGCAGATTTAGGAAATCTGCTTATATGGCCTTCTTATAGTTTGATATTCAATGGCTCAACTAAGAAAACGATGATGGTTTCTCTTT
Source organism: Polydrusus pterygomalis (assembly GCA_963969555.1). Taxonomy (NCBI): domain Eukaryota; kingdom Metazoa; phylum Arthropoda; class Insecta; order Coleoptera; family Curculionidae; genus Polydrusus; species Polydrusus pterygomalis. The sequence goes on along the minus strand of OZ018385.1, from coordinate 16,806,551 downwards.
AATAAGCCTTCACCTTCTCAAATAAAGGAGAGGGGGGGGATTGGTTAGGGACAACGGAAAATTTCAAACTTGATTTCGTTTAAAAGAGATTCAAAGGTTTAGGGGGCGCTGTGTGAAACATCAATGGACTTTACCATTTTCCTCAAAAAATTTCAATGAAACCATTGTCGGATTTTACATAGTCAACAGAACAACCAAAATTGGATTTGTAATATTCAGTGTTACGTTAAAAAATGTTGGATTTAAGGCTCAAAGAGTATTTGGCCGCTTTTTGAAGGAAACAAAAAAATAAAGGTAATATTAATAATGTTTTCTCTAAGATAAAGGGTTCAAAAAAGAATTACATTAATTCTTGTGGACTTTTTTTTTCTCGTTTATAAGTAGTAAAGTAATAATTCATTCAAATAAATTATTGACTAAATTCAGCAAAATTCGCCACCCCCTCCTAAGATAAAATCCTAGGTACGCCAGTGCGTCCTTCCTAGGTGTGTCGTTTCTTTTTGAGTACCTATATGGATATGTCAATTTTCAAAAATTTATATTCACAAGTTTTTCAAATTTTTGCAATTATCCAAACTGTTATGACACCTTGATACGATATGCTATTTCGCATATATTTTCCATCTCTCTTCTACAATCTTACGTCATCATTGACCAAAAAAGGATTAAGGTTTACATACACTGTTCCAAAATATAAATGACAGTGACAATAATATTAAAATTAGGCGCCAGTAAATGAATCGCTATGATTGGCTAAAATCAGTCTGTCTAGTATGACGATAATTAAAGCGGAAATATTAAATTTTAACGTAGAAAATTATAAGCAAATCTTTCAGATCTGATAAACTAAATCTGCCGTATAATATCCTGTATAATTATAATAAGTATAATTATTATAGTTCAAGTTAATTGTAAAAAAAAACTATCGGTTACTGGTTATAAAAGTTGAAGAAAAATCACCCATTATGTAGTAAAAAGTATAGTTTACCGAAATACCCTGTATATTTGAAAATTTCAAATAACACAACAAGAAGAGATATCAAAGCGGTCTGAAACAAAACAGTACTTGACAAAAATACTTTAAATTAGGGGTGTTACAAAATACGTCACAGGTATTTAGTAACAGGTATGAGTGTGGCACAGTTAATAACAGCTACAAGATTTTTAATTTACCTGTTACACTGTTTCAACCTAGTATTTAAATTTACAAAAGGATTTTATTCTGGTATCTGTTACCGATATCGACTGTTAATAAAGTATTTAACCTAACAAGAATATTTTAACTTGTACCGACGCATCAACTCGTAAGAGTATTTTTACTTGTACCTACGTATCATCTGTAGAACAGCTTCTACAGGTGTCTAACTAAAAATAAGTATCAGTAATCGAAATACGCATGTGACGCTACTGAACCATAGACAATTTACCTTTAGCTACGTACAGCTTATCTCCTGCGCAAACAAAAGTTACGTCGGAGCGCATGACTCGCCGGTCAGCTGCCTTCCCTCTGGGCATGCGCACAAACCTCGTGTTATCGGCCTGTCCTACTTTAGCGACATGCTTAAAATACACTTCAGAACCGGCTTGGCCGCCATTTTTGTTGTTGTGTTTGAAGGTTTCTCTGTAGTTTTCTTAGCTATTGTGGATTTAATATTTACGGATTTCTAGTTTTTGTGTAGTTTAGTGAATTGTGTCTGATTGTGAGAAAATTAATTCTGTCAAAGTTGCTGGTTGGTTAATTTTTTGCTTAAAATCTGTACACCCCGACATTAAGCTTTTCATAAAGCCAGTATTCCACGGGTCAAGTTCTCGGGCAAATACTTTTCAAATTCTTGAACAAGTTATATAAGTGTATACCTACGATCTTAGTCGAGACAGAAAAAAAAACTAAAAAAAATTTGATGACAGACTTGTCAAGTCCACGTGGACTATCTTCGAACATCTGTATAGGGAGCGATCAATACAAATTTTGTTATATTTGTATTGTAGTTTCAGTGTGTGATGCAGTAAATTGATCGTACCCCCAATATTTACGTTGTCTCAACTGACTTCGTATGAAGTATACCAACTAATATTTGACTTGAGGTTAGGCACGCGATAACACCGTAGATTGGTTATTTTTAGTGATGGGATCACTCGAGTGAAAAATAACCGATCACTCGATTTTTTCAATCACTTGAATTATTCGATTATCTTCGGAAATAACTCGAGTGACGAAATGAGTGACGAACATATGGTTTTTATTTTTCAACGCGTCTCCAAAGTTGCTGCCCGCCTGTCAATCACTCACTGCGGCCAGAGCCATCTCGTAGCGAGCGGCTACACCGAGTGGTTTTCGGTTATTATTGGCGATATTATTCATATTAAATACTGCATTACGGGTTGCCTGCGTAAGATAATAAATATGATTTATTTAGATTTAAATACTGCATTACGGGTTGCCTGCGTAGGATAATAGGATTTATTATAGTGGTGAGTATTCAGTATTCATAAATATCATGAGTTATGCAATATCGTGACATCTCAAGGTCAAGTAGTCAAGTGGTTAGTTAAATTAAATTGTAAGTTGTAAGATCTGGGAACCATGCCAGAAAATCCACAAATATCTCCGCCACATTTAATAATCCGAAAAAAATCAATCGATTAACAACACCGAGTCAGTTATTCCCAATACAAATGCTGAACGATGAACCGCCAATATTAATAATTAATATTAGCATTTGAGTGAAAAAAAAATCGATTATCATTCGATTTTTTAAATCACTCGAATACTCGGTAGTCGATTATTAAAATAAGTCGATTTTTCCCAACACTAGTTATTTTGCTGGTTTTGATTGTTTTTATATTCGATTTTATAAGACTAGTTTAATTCACTTCTTCTTGTTCTCTTCCTTTTCAAACTAAAAACACGACGACGAATAATTTTTAAACAAATTTTAAAAACAAAACCTTAAAACAATTTTCTATCCTTAAAATCTGATTGGTTTGCTACTACTAAAAATGCCAGAAATCCCAACTTGATCAAAAATTGAAAGAAAATCCAATTTTTTGGCAAGAATTTGAATTTTAAAGCCCGGACCTGCCTATTTTCCCATTCGTCAAACGATAATGTTGCAGTGCGCATGTCTAATAGTGTCTAGCTTTGTTTACATGCGCGAGGCCATAAATCTGCCACTTTCGTGATTATTGTTTGCTTATCTAAAGGTAAATTGTCTATGACTGGGACCCGGGTCGCAGATACACCGGATCCGACTTGACATTCCGGTCGAAATAAATCGTTTTAACGTTGCAATTTCCAATCCATGTTGCATCAAAGCTCCATTCATATTAAACCCACATGGTGCGGGACGCACTGATATACATATTCGTTAAAACCATTTAACAGGCGACCGGAATCCGACTCTAGATGATCGACAACCCAATAGAAAAAGTACCTTGCGAGTCAGATCGACCTGTTTTGGGGTCTGGTGCACTTTAGGACCATCGGAATATGGATAAGAAATATTCGATAATAAAGTACCCTTACTGTAAAAAACATAACAAACAGTTTCTTGTATCACAATCATTAATGATTTTTGTTAATAACTTTGTAAAAAATGGTTCATCCATAAATTACTTAAAAGTATATACAGTGTCTGCAAGAAAGTTCGCATCAAATGGTTTTTCTTTTATTATGAGGTATAGGTAAAAATTGAAAAAGCAGTTAGTTTTTGCTTACCTAAAAACCAAAAATGATGTATACTGAAGCAGCTGCACGACTTGCGTTACCTATCAAATTTGACATTTTTAATAAAATAGGATCAAAAATGCCCTTATTTATTAAAATATCGAAAAACTGTATTCGAGAAAGTTGTTTATTTAGGCATTTTTAGCCTCTATACGAAATTTTGACAGTCTAATACAATTTTTATTTTTTGCCAGGTTCTTGAAAATTTTGATCAACCCTCGTAGATTAACTTTTATACATCGATGTAAAACCATTTGCTTTTACTTCATTTGTAATCTTAATGCAATTTTGTGTAAAATTTTTATTTCCAATTATTTAATTAATATTAATTATTAATGCATCGCCTATTTGTAAACTATATTTTTGTTGAATAACATGTTTCGAGGGATTAATATTTATTCTTTTTGATCCAATATTAATTAAGTAAAATTTCAACGAAAGCTTCTTAATACTTTCTTTTTGTACATCTGTTTACTAACTTAGGAAAAATGGGAAACGTCGGTTTTGGCAAAACTGATGTAATTAGATAAACTTTGCATCAAAGATTACATACGGATCAATAACAATTTTAGTTTTTGAAGCAAAATAAATAATTGGAAACAAAAATTTTACACAAAATTGCATTAAAATTACAAATGAAGTAAAGGCAAATGGTTTTACATGGATGTATAAAAGTTAATCTACGAGGGTTGATCATAATTTTCAAGAACCTTGCAAAATTAAAAATTTTATTAGACTGTCAAAGTTTCGTACAGAGGCTAAAAATGCCTAAATAAACAACTTTATCGAATAAAGTTTTTTGATAGTTTGATAAATAAGGGCATTTTTGAACCTATTTTATTAAAAATGTCAAATTTGACAGGTAACGCAAGTCGTGCAGCTGCTTCAGTATACGTCATTTTTGGTTTTTATGTAAGCAAAAACTAACTGCTTTTTCAATTTTTACCTATACCTAATAATAAAAAAAAAAATACCATTTGATGCGGACACTGAATACTCTTTCAGTTTTTCTTTCAAAAATTGTGAAAATCCTAGAGTCTTAAAGTGCCACATTTGATTTATACAGCCGGTTCAGAAATCCAAATATTTGTACTGATTCGGATCCAGAGACCTTGATGCCAAACAATACTCAAATATCCGAAACCAATCAAGAATCAAGCATAGAGATCATTCCCTTCATAAATTCCAACAAAGTGTTAATTATGCCACCAGATAAAAAAATTTCATCTAATAAACATTTAGTTGTTTGCCGATGCGCCTTTATTACTAAACTAAAATTATTTGTCTATTTTACCGTGATTAATCCTCGTACACGTTAAGTAACTGTAGAAAAGTTGCATTAAAATTATACATAGAAATTTGTTTGCATCGTTAAATATAACTGTATCATATTCTGGCTTCTACTAAACCATGATAAGCAATAATTATTGTATAAACGTATGGTATTAAACATTAAAGGTACTTTTGTCAAGTATCATTTTGTATATCAAAAATTCAAGAATTTTCACTCACAAACTTAAAAATAAAAAGTCAAGTTGTACCAATAACAACAACCTAATAAATATATACTAAATAATTTATCTATCCTTAAAACTAACTTTGTACAAGTAAAAAATGTATAAGTAGAATATGTATGTGAATGCAGAAAAAATAGACGAAAACCGAAAACGAAACCAATTTTAGTTATTTCTAGGAAGTATCTTAAATTGACTGGCATTTTTTACAATTTAGTTTTAATGTGGCAAAAAGGTATTGCGGAAAAAAGTGATCCGTAAACAGGGTTCTGAAAGCATAAAGGGTTTTCTACACACGCTAGGGCCTTCATAACGACTGGGGGTCGATATCTGAAACATCCTAATTCAAGAAGTAGGTACACATTTTGACGTCGCATTCGCATACTTTTCACTATAACTCGGTAGGCGTTGTGCAAAACGAAGCCTTTTTGGATGACAGTGACGACCGCCAAAAACGTATTGGTTATACAGACTGTCCGCGGATAGGGTTTACAAAAGCACGAATGGATGAAAAATTTCATTTTTCGGGAAAAAGTCATTCTTGATCAAAAGTTTTGCTTGTAAAAATAATGCAATTTACGAAGAGAAAATTTTGATTTTTTATACAGGGTTCGCGAAAACTTCAAAAACATGATTTTTCTCCAAGAGTTTGCCTAAAATGCCAAGTAGAAAACTTATTTAGAATAACGTTTGTAATTTAAATCCGAGATTTAAAGTAAATCTTCGATTTTTTGTTTTTTTAATTTTTGGAGGTGAAAAAATTCCTTGTTTTTACAAAAGATGGTAGGAATGCATTTAAAATTTTAAAATAATATACACACCACCCATTATGAAAATAGAGTCTAATAAAATTTTATATTAATATTTTTATTGAGCAGCCAAATTTCCATTTACCTCTAAAAATTAAAAAAAAACTAAGAAAATCGAAGATTTATTTTAAATCTCGAATTTAAATTGCAAACGTTATTCTAAATAAGTTTTCTAATTGGCATTTTGGGCAAACTCTTGGAGAAAAATCATGTTTTGAAGTTTTTGCGAACCCTGTATAAAAAATCAAAATTTTCTCTTCGTGCATTATTTTTACAAGCAAAACTTTTTATCAAGAATGACTTTTTCCCGAAAAATAATTTTTTTTATCCATTTATGCTATTATTGTAAACCCTATCCGCGGACAGTCTGTATATACAGGGTGTCCGGAAAAATGTGGTCAATCCGTTAACCATATATTCCTGGAGCAAAATTAATATGACTTTTATAATGACATTTTAAATTTAGACCCCCATGTTCGACGTCAAAATTTAAAATTAAAAACTGATTTTTTAATAAGAATTAATTTTAAATTTGGTACATTGTTTCAGCATAACCAGTTACATCTTTTGACAAAAACAAAATAAGAAACAATTGTCAAATATTGAAAATAGGAGGGGTCCAGTGCGGGCTAACCCCCCACCCCCGCCATTTTTTAGTACGTACACCAGTGACTTCCAAACTATATTTTTTCAGGTAATCATTTGTTTTTGATTATTTTTCGTCTCTTATACAATTTCGATAAAATGATGCGTTTTGAAGATAATTTAAAAAGTATGGTTCCCTAACTGAAAAATGTTAATCGGCGTGCAGACAAAGTTTTTTAAAATTGAAAAAAGTTTTACACCTCCGCCGGGTTTCGAACCCAGAACCTCTCGATAACCAGTCGAACGCTCTAACCAATTGCGCTACGGAGACACTGGAATTCACGCCGCTTAACATTTTTCAGTTATATTTAATACATACATTAAAAACTACCATTTAAAAAAAATATAGTTCGCAAGTCACTGGCGCATGTACTAAAAAATAGGGGGTCAGCCGGTACTGGACCCCCCCCCTATTTTGTTTTTGTCAAATTTGAAATTAATATTTTATTAAACACTCGAATTATTCAAAATAATCAGTTTTTAGTTTCAAACTTTGACATCAACATGAGAGGCAAAAATAAAAAAATGGCATTAGTTCCTTAAATAAATAATAAAGTTTTTAAGTAGGTACGAGTTTTACTTGCGTTTAGGATATTGGCAAATAGTAAATGGATAACATTTTGAGCATTTATTGACGAGGAAGTATTAAAGATGGACAGAAGGTGTTGTTTTTTAGTTTTCAATTAAATTAATTTTGACAAGAAATAAAAATTTCTAATTTGGTATATACCGGGTGTCCACGGAAGGTGGTTCGCACCTCTAACTTTTTTGTTTTTCAAGATAATGGAAAAAATTTGGGGGATTTGTATACGACATAAAACTGCATTTTTTGACGGGTGACTCAACATTCTGGAACTTCCGGTTTAACCGGAAGTGATATAAACTTTCGATTTTTAAATGGGACACCTGGTATATTTTTCCTTTTTTTGACTCCATATGACATTCTAAATATAACGATGTGTCACTTGTTGTCACCAAGAAAATATTTTTTTTCCAAATTTATTGTTTTATCTAGAGGGCTATGAATACCTTAGAATCACTTATTTCAGTTCTTTAATCTTGGGAAAAATAAAATTTTACTATTTTTGGTCCAATGCTATGTGCTGTGTAAAATTTAATCTTTAAAGTTGTATAACTCATTTTTTTTAAACGGCAACATGATGGCTCGTCGGGTTATGAAAAAAGAGGATTTTATTACAATTATTTTGATACCACACACTATTAGGTTTTAGAACAGCTGCCATTAAAAAACTTTAAAACATTAACTTGGAACTTTCCTAAAATGAGGCATACTTTTGAAAATAAATTTATATTTAAATGCATCAAGTAGCCTGTGACCAGCAAAACTGATAAAACAAAATCATGCCTTGAAGGAAATTGACATGCCGACAGCTTCTGCCAAAGTAAATTCGTTTGTTGTTTAAAAAACATGGAAAATAATAGTTTTACAAGGAGTGAAAAAGTTGATATGTTATTAGTGTTTGGAGAATGTAGGAAGAGTTCATCCGATGCTGCACGACTTTACGCACAAAGATATCCTAATCGGCGTCATCCAACCCGGCACTATTACCCAAAACAGGCTACTTGATGCATTTAAATCTAAATTTATTCTCACACGATGCTTCATTTTAGGAAAGTTCCAAGTTAACTTTTTAAAGTTTTTTATTGGCAGCTTTTCTAAAACCTAATAGTGTGTGGTATCAAAATAATCGTAATAAAATCCTCTTTTTTCTTAACTCCACGAGCCACCATGTTGCCGTTTAAAAAACATGAGTTATACAACTTTAAAGATTACATTTTACACAGCACATAGCATTGGACCAAAAATAGTAAAATTTTATTTTTCCCAAGATTAAAGAACTGAAATAAGTGATTTAAAAGTATTCATAGTCCTCTATATAAAATAATAAATTTGGAAAAAAAATATTTTCTTGGTGACAAAAAATGAGAAGTGACACATCGTCATATTTAGAATGTCATATGGAGTCAAAAAAAAGGAAAAATATACCAGGTGTCCCATTTAAAAATCGAAAGTTTATGTCACTTCCGGTTAAACCTTAAATTCCATAATGTTCAGTCACGTGTCAAAAAATGCAGTTTTATGTCGTATATAAATCCCCCGAATTTTATTCCATTATCTTGTAAAACAAAAAAGTTAGAGGGGCGAACCACCTTCCGTGGACACCCGGTATGTATAACTTAATATGCACTTTAAAAAATGTACATAAAAAATGTCATATACGTTTAATTTGGGACACACTGTATTCATTTTTTTTATAAAAAGGACCACAACTTAACATGCATCGACCCCCAGGCAGCGAAATCTGTGTGTGTGTGTGTAGGCATATCTGAAAGTGCACGAGACTCACGCCTGGGAGTCGATACTTAAAACCTCCTAATTCATACAGTTCACTTTTCGACGCCACGTTCGCATACTTTTCACTTTATCAAATTAGAACCGTCTTAAATTGAAAATGCTTCCGCATGCTATTTTCAAGTTGGCGTTTCTGACGATCACACCACAATTTCCAATCAACCAATGACACTTTTCTAAAATTCTTAATTTTAACTCTACACAAATATTTATAGGACACTCGTCTTATCCAGAATGCTAAAAAAATGTAATTTTTTAAAGTGTGTTCGTTGGTGTTGCGTTAAACCGCACTATTTCTGTACTAAGAATGTATTTTTAAAGGCAAAAAACTATCTAGAGAACACTCATTATATTCACAGAGCAGTGGCGACTCGTGACATTTTAGTAAGGTAGGGCCAAAGATTATTTACGGAGTAAAAGCAGGCAAAAAAATGTTATACCACACCCCAACATTGCTAAAATTATTAGTCAATATTTTACAGTAAATATATTAGTCGTTTGTTCAACAGAAGGTCCTGCGAAGACGAATTATAATTGGATTTAGGACATAGACCTTTTTCTTTCAACTTTTTATGTAGTGTCACCAGTAAAGTCCGCATCATATGGGATTTTTTTTTATTAATGGCTTTATTCGAAATTTGACTTTGGCATCAAGTTCTGCTTCGATCGAGATGAAAATTAAGCAAAAAAAATAGAAGTCACGTGATTCGCATTATCTGTCCAATTTTAATTTTTTCCAAAAAATAATTCAAAAGTAATAGTAGTAATATTTCTGAAAATTTCAAAAAAAGTTTTTTAAATGCAGTTTCTAGCCCACGTGCAAAATTTCAGCTGCATAAGATAATTATGATTTTTTACCTATATTTTGTAAATTGCACCACTTTTGCAAAATAAGACTCAACGCAACCTACATAATAATAATAATAATAATAAGTTTATTTAAAATTTAATAAATATGTTTATGTTGTCTTCGATAAACTTATTCTTCAATCCCCTGAAGCTGAGCTTGTTAGGGGCAAATCTTATTTTTTGTTTTAGTATGTAAAATCATAAATCATAAATATGCATTAAAAATTAAGTTTTTTAAAGTAAAAATGTTAATTTATAGTATAAACGCAGCTTTTTGGAAGAAATATATTACCTATAATAAAATTATTAATTTATAATTTTTAAGTAAAAAATATTACTTAGTAATACACCTTAATATTAAGACAAAAAAGAACACAGTGACTTCAGTAAAGTGTTTTTTAAGTGGAAAATAAATTTTATTTTAACGATGTAAAGTTTATCTATTTTCAACGATTTAATTTAAACCCCCTTTATTATAATTTATTATTAAGCTATGTCATAATAACGTTAACGTGTATTACATTTAGACATAAACTACGTTTTCAAAAATACTTATTTTATGAAGTTACCTTATACAGGGTCAAAAACAAATAAACTTTGCATCACATGCGACCAAATTTTAATAGCCCAATTTTGATTTTGTAGAAAAACACACATTTAATATGGCGCTACTTTAAAGAAAATGTATCTGAAATAAAGCCTTGTCAAAACTGAGTAGGTTGCGTTGAGTCTTATTTTGCAAAAGTGGTGCAATTTACAAAATATAGGTAAAAAATCAAAATTATCTTATGCAGCTGAAATTTTGCATGTGGACTAGAAACTGCATTAAAAAAAACTTTTTCTGATAACTTCTTTCGATATTTTCAGAAAATAATTCTTTTTTGGAAAAAATTAAAATTTGACAGATAATGCGAATCACGTGACTACTATTTTTTTGCTTAATTTTCATCTCGATCGAAGCAGAACTTGATGCCAAAGTCAAATTTTGCATAAAGCTATTAATAAAAAAAATCCCATATGATGCGGACTTTACTGGTAACACTGTACGTATGTACCTTGGATGTGTTTTAATTTTTTTTCAGATATGGACAAGGTCATTGGTTCCTTTTTAGGATCAAGTTTCCTCCCCTCCAAATAAAACACACATAAAACAAAATAATGTATTTAATACATCACACACCCAGCTATTTTTTGTATAAATATTTTTATTAAATTTCCACCCTAGTCCTTAATTTCTTATGAATAAATGGATTGTACATTAAAAAAATAATCATATTCATAACTTCAAAATTATGAAAAGTTAGAAAGAAAAAGAAAATTACATTGTTTACGAGAGTGAAAAAAGTACAAACCACGCATTTGCGACGAACGAACCAACAACTGAGTCGCGCCACCGTCTGAAATAAGATATGGTTGCCTGGCCGGCACGCCCGCAGCAACCGACAGAAATATTTCTATTGGTAGGAGCCTTGAGCGCAAGATTAAAAAAAGCTAGGTACTACCATATGATTCAAGACGGTTGGTCATGATTTTTACTGTGATTGGAGGAACACATCAGTGCAGACTCTAACGAAAGAGTAGAGTCAGATATATAAAAATGAAATAAATCTACTTGCGAGATGATACGATAGCATGTTTCCGGATATCGAGAGATTGAAAAGGCGTTGATGTTGTAACGAATTTCTAGAGTAAATTTTTATACTGTAACCGCTGCTTATGCATATGTCCAAAATTTAAACAGCTCTTTCTTTCCTTTGGTAAGTAATCTGTGGTACAGCCCAAGCGAAAATAATCGGTGAAAAATCACCCATTATATACTGGTTTATAGACGACAATTAAACTCAAATGTTTACTGTTCAAAAAGCATCAATCTCTTATACATACAAATTCACGTTTCAAATCTATGACAACCTATGGATGCCAACAAGTTATAACAAGGTTGATAGGCTTCCACAATATGTGAACCAATGACAGCTGTTTGTAGGAACTTAGAAATTTGAAGCAAAAATTTAAATATTTCTATTGGTTTTCCTAAATTTGTCGGCGCGTATAGATACACGAGTAGTTTGCCTTGTCAAAAATACTTTGATTTGCAGAAATCACAAAAATCTCTATCCTACTTCTGAATCTCGTAAAGTAATATTCAAATAAATCTAAAAAATTCTAGGGTATTGGCACTTGACCGCCTTTAAGAACAATATTTATTAAGGGTACACAAATTTCAGTTTTGGCGTACTTACAACCAACGAACAACAGTTATTTTAAATTAATTTCTTTTAGCACAATGACCGTGTTTTCTACCCTACGCTATACAACTTTTATATATACACATCTTTATTCCAAAATATATTTATTACTATTAATCTGATATAATTTTTCTCTCTTCTGGCAAGTTGTTAATCGCATTTTAGAAAAGTGCTATACTTTGTTTCAGACGCAAACTTTTCTTTTGGCGTTTTCTAAATACGTACCTATAGTTATTACTGGTAAACATTTTGTTCAACAAAAAAATTTAAATATTTTATGCAGAGGATACTATTATAACAATATACAGTACAAAGTAAAATATAAAATAGTGTGCTGATATTTTTTACTACTGCGATTAAAAATTAAGAAGTATACAGGATGATCTGCGTGAGTGGCTATTAGACCAGGGTCGATAATTTTTGAAACCAAAAAAAATAATAGTAGGATGAAACCCATTGGAAAAGGAAGGGAATATAACAAAAATAAAAGGAAAACTAATTTACGGCCGATCCGCGGTCGGGAAGTAGAAGGGGGTTTTAATAAATAGCTCAAAATTGTACATAATGATAAAAAAAAAAAGAATTTCGGATTCCAGTTTTTTTCCTTTCTTTGCATTTTGTGAGAACATTTACCATAGTAATGAATATTTTTTTACACCATCAGAAAGTAGATATTTCAACGAACAAAAAGCCCACCGACTTTTTTAAAAAAGCAGATATTTTGACGTGAGAATTTTCGATTGAAAATTAGGGTGCTTTTTCGATATTAAGTCAAAATAAATATTTTAAATCAAAAAAATTACAGTGTGTTTGGGACATAAAAAGGTAAGTTATCACCACCAAAGTTCGTGAAAAAAAAATTTTTTTTGTAAAAGATAAAAAACCAAAAACTTGGTAATTTGAATTTTTCACATAAAGTTTGAGGTTATGTGAAAAAAGTGTAAATACAAAAGTTGTAGATCTTTTTATTACCTACAACTTTGCCATTTAACGTTTTTCCATAGGACCTTTAGTTTTGCCGGAAATCGAGATAAATCGTTTTCTACCCTTAAAAACTCACCCCCTTCCACTTCCCGACCGCGGATCAGCCGTAAATTATTTTTCCTTTCATTTTTGTTATATTCTCTTCCTTTTTCAATGGGTTTCATCCTACTATTATTTTTTTTTACTTTTTACCATTTTCAAAGGCTTCACTATATTTTAGGAGATCTCGTAAACTAAAAGACTTATCATCTTGCGACTTTGGTACTGGTCGTAATTAGCTCTTAACTTAAGTAGCATTCACAATAAACCTTTTTTAGTGTTTACAGTCGATAATGCCCAGTGATAATCTTCCAATAGGCCCCGCACTGTTGATAATCCTGTATCAAACCCAATAAAACATATATTTTAAATTTTGTTGAAAAAAATTACGCGATCAGATCAATAAATCAATATTATATACAGTGTGAGTGGATTGATGTATATTGTAGATAATACAAAACTGATTTTATAAATTGAACACTTTGTTTGCAATACATTTTGTGCATATTTTTGTTTAAAGTTTAAAAAATTATCAAATTATCTATAAATAGGGTTTTCTATGCCTCAAAAGCACCTATTGTTTTAATTGTTCGAGAAAAATAGTATCGGTTAAAGAGAGGGAATCATTTGTGCTGACGACGTTCGACGAAACCTCATCGCCTCGCTTTATCGACAAAAAATTTTCAGTAATATTTGGAACATCGTTGGAGCATGAATCGTGAACAGAAGAAAGAATGGGGACGGGTACATACATTCTTGCCGCAATACTCTGCTCAAATTGTGATACTTTATTTGTTAATAATCAATTTAGGTATAATAGGATTTTATATATTGTATAATTAATGTTATATGCTATAATGGACTTTTTCTACGGTCGTTCAAAAAATGTCATTTTGTGAATGAATTTCTAATGACAAAAGTAGGTCTTTATTGCATACTATGCAATAAAGTACTTTTTGCCCTAGTGCAATAAAGTAAATTACCTAGAAAACGAACAATTTGTTTATAGTATGTGTATTGTGTGTTGCACACCGTCGGTACCCTATCGAAATAGAATTCACGTTGACAGGGCGCCATCATTTTATTATGTTGAAGTCAAAGGTATCTATGATCCATTGTCAAATTTGAATCACAACTTTTGCACACAAAGATGAGGTAATACAGAGCGATTTTAAACTTTTTTGTTAAATAAAAAAACGATCGTAGAAAAAATAGTGTATGTAACATGTGCAAAAAGTGTTTATTGCACACGGCATAGAAGTTATTCACCGAGACGTAGTCGAGGTAAATAATATGTCAACATACACTTTTTGCACTAGTTGCCTAAATAAATATTTTGACTTTTTATTAATAGTTTTTTTGTAAAAAATTTCGTTCCTCGAAAATTAATTTAGGCAATTTGCAGTATAGAAAACCTCATTTCTGAACGATCAGGATAACATAATTACAGATAAATAATCGTAGCATAACTTGGCAGCCTTTTTTAATTCGTCATGTGTGAATAACTTTATTGCTCTAAAAAATACAGGGTGTTTCACGTCGGGCTTTTATTAAAAAGTTTTATGGTGCCCCTCTTTGGTCTACTAGTATTGATGGACCGACAGTACCGATACACTGTACAGGGTGTCCCAAATTCGAGCCTCATCATGGGGACCTAGGAAACTATGAGAGATACAGCATCGGTCAAATTGTGACAACGTTGCGGAATTTTGTGCCCATTAATATCGTAAAGAAGAATCTAAGCTATCTTTTTTAGTTTTTAAAATTAAAAAAAAAAACTAAAATTTTCAGTTCTTGTTTTTTTTTAATTGCCCGACTGCGACAAAAAATTATTAAGGCAACTTTTCCCGCTGCAATTGTGGTGTTTTAAAATTTCGGTACAACGTTTCGTTTTTGTGGAACTATTATCAATTTAATTTTTTTAAATACGGACCTGCATTTTTATTTCCTTTTTTTAAATGTCACCATTACATCAGCAGGAATGTGATAAATATTTTTAAATAAATACGGCCCTGGTATTTATTTAGGTTTATTGTTTTTCAATGAGAATATTGCATTTGTATACAATGTAATAGTAGGAAGTTTGTGTAAGCCAACAAAATCCCGCTAACCAATTTTTTGAACGGCAATATAATATTTCCATTGGCTAACTCCTGAACCCTAATTTTCCGTTATCAAGAAATCATATTTACCGCTGATCGTCAAACAGGTAGTTACCAAATTGTTTGTGTAGCCTCGGAGATATTCGCGATTGAAATATAATTTAGCAGGATTTTGGTGGATGGCAAAAACTGGCTACTTCTCCTTGGAAAACAATATACCTACGTGCCAGGGTCGTATTTATTTAAAAATATTTATCACATTCCTGGTGATGTAAATGAAAAAAAAAACGTCTAAATATAATAAAGTGTGATATATGGTTACATTCAGGGCTTAAAAAGATTTCAGAAAATAAAATAAAAAATGCAGTTCTGTATTTAAAAAAAGTTGAGTGATTCCCCAAAAACGAAACCTTGTACCGAAATTCTAAAAACACCACAATATGCAGCGAAAAAAGTTTCCTTTCCTTTCCTTCCAAAAGCTGGGGTTTAGCGATTTTGTAGTATGTTTTTAGGCTTGGGACCCTAATGAAAAATCCAAGTTTTCGACCTCGAGGCGCATGCGCTCGAGCCGCCATCTTGGACTGTAGGTACAAAAATTTGGTTTTTTGATAATAACTCAACAACAGTGGCTTTCACGACAAAAGATATTCTATACAAATTTAAAGAGGATACAATTTTCCACATTTTTTGTAGAATTTTTTTTTGTAGCACACATATGTTAGGAGTTACAGCTCCGTGAAGCTGCACGATTTGAAAAAAATAAGTATTATATTTTCTTATTTGGCTATTTAGCACCAGCCGAAAGTTCTATCTACTTCCGTAAACCTGGAAGAGGAAAAACTGCTGAGAGGTTATATTCAAATACCAAGAAGCAACCAAGCACATTCTGTTCTTGCATGCCAGTGGTTGTGACACTACGTGATCCCTATTCAATCAGGAAAAACTACAGGACACCGACAATAACCAATCCGGACTATCGAAACGTGGGTACCAAAATGTAGTAGAAATTAATTTTTGTAACGCTCTAAAATCATAATTTACTATTCTTAAATTTAAAAAGAAAATGCGATATACTTTTCGCCTTTAACTTTGTTTACGAAAAGTATAGGTACTACTGTTAAATGATAATATTCAAATGCCTATAGTTTTTTTTTATAATTATGTAAAACTATAGTTATATTTAATAAGAATAATAAAATAAAACAACCAAGAAGTTTCCACATTTTTTTTTCAAATAGTGCAACTTCACGGAGCTGTAACTCCTAACATGTGTGCTACAAAAAAAAATTGTACAAAAAATGTAGAAAATGTTATACTCTTTAACTTTGTATAGAACATCTTTTGTGGGGAAAGTACCGTTTTTGAGTTATTATCAAAAAAACAAATTTTTGTACCTAAAATCCAAGATGGCGGCTCGAGCGCATGCGCCTCGAGGTCGAAAACTTGGATTTTTCATTAGGGCCCCAAGCCTAACATACTAAAAAACCGCTACTACCCCACCTTTTGCATTCAAAATACCCTCACGTCCTGGACTATTAATGTTGTGATTGTTTTTCTGTAGCGGATAAAATAGGTCTGGCAATTTAAAAGAACAAAACCTCAAAATTTTCGTTTTTTTTAAATTTCAAAAAACTGAAAAATATAGCTCAGATTTTTTGTTTACGATATTACTAGAACCTCATGATGATGCTCGAATTTGGGACAGCCTGTACATACACACATACACATTGACAGTTCGAGAGCTTCTTTGAAATTTCCATAAGAAAAAGCCCGTCGTGATTCGTCCCGTTTACACCTTCAAAAACATTTTTATATGTCTTAATCCAACCAAAAAACATTTTTTTTACCAATAATCACTATACACCTTCTCTCAAATCCCATCAACACAGAATCTTTACATAATTTCGATAAAGTTACTTAAACAGGGGGGGGGGGCAAAACGCGTAGCGCTTATTTGTCTAGATAATGGCGGCATCGATGCTGCCCCTACCTGTAATCAGGGGGCTCAGGGTGCCTGGAACCTTCTGGCCTCGTTCCATTTCGTAGTGGGTGTCTAGGGGAATACCTAAGAGAGAAAAAAGGTAAAAAAAAAGTAGGGACTATTTTTTGAAATTTTTAGGCCAAGGGCGTTTAATAATAATAATAATAATAATAATAATAATAATAATAATAATAATAATAATAATAAGTTTATTTAAAATTTAATAAATAATAAATATGTTTATGTTGTCTTCTATAAACTTATTCTTTAATCCCCTGAAGCTGAGCTTGTTAGGGGCAAATCTTATTTTTTTGTTTTATATAAATCATAAATATGCATTAAAAATCAAGTTTTAAAGTAAAAATTGTTAATTTATAGTATAAAGTGTATAAACACTGCTTTTTTGAAGAAATATATTACCTATAATAAAATTATTAATTTAGAATTTTTAAGTAAAAAATATTACTATAAATTATTCAGAACAATATTAATTAATTAAAGCATTTCTTAAAATATTTTCAAATTATCTGTTTTTAATATCCATGTTTTTATTTCGACTTTAAATTTTTTTTAATGAAATCAATTTTTTAATTTTTGTCGGTAAATAATCGTTTAAATAAAATCATAAATATTTAAAAAAATTTTGTCCTATGGACTTATTTATTTTAGGTTTTATGGTTATTTCATTTTTATGACGTGTATTATGATTAAGGTTTTTAAATTGTATAAGGTTTTTATTTTTAAATATATATATTAAGATGTTATAAATGTAAAGTTGTCTTATCAACTTTTTTGTTTCTGAATATAATTCTTTTGAGGGATAAAGATAATCTTTATTGAATATAATTTTTAGAAACCTTTTTTGTAATATTTCTAATTTTTTTAACTAAAGTTCTATTTATTCCTCCCCAACCTAAAATTCCGTAATTTAAATGAGTTTTAACTAACGCGTAATATAATATTTCCATATGTCTTACATTTAAAATTTTTTTAATGTTTTTAAAAATCGGTAGTAAACTTCTTAATTTTTTAATTAAGTATTCTATGTGAAAATTCCAATTTAATTTACTGTTAAAAATAATTCCTAAATATTTTATTTATTAACTTTAAAAATTTGAATGTCTTCATTTATTTGAATACTATTCATATTTTGTGGTAGGTTATTTAGGTTTAAAGTAAAAGGAATATAATTTGTTTTATTAAAATTAATTGTTAACAAATTGTTATCAAACCAATTTTTTATAATTTTAAAATCTTTTTTAATTTTATTAGTTAAGTTGTCCCAATTTGTAACGGTATAAAAAATTGTAGTATCATCTGCAAAACTATGAATTTGTCCATCGCAATTTATACTAAATAAGTCATTAATATAAATATTAAAAAATAATGGTCCTAAAATTGTTCCTTGAGGAACACCATTCTTAAATACCTTTGGATAGCTTTTTTCTTTATCTATTTGAACATAAGTTGGTCTATATTTCAGATAATTTTTAATTAATTCTAATTGCTTTCCTCTGAATCCAATATTTTCAAACTTTTTTAACAGTAAATTATGGCTAACTGTATCAAAGGCTTTTGCTAAATCTTGAAAAATACTAATACAAGGTTTTTTATTATCTAGTGCGTCATATATTTGTTCTGTTAGATAGCAAATAGCATTTTGTATTGATTTTTATTTTTTTTATTTTAAAAGTAGATCACGCTTTGGGCGCAGCAGAGAACTGCAGAGGTAAAAGAAGGACCGATGCCAGGTGGTCATAAACCTAGTTTGCCCTCTGCTGGTACTGAATTTCTCGAAATTTGCAGTAAAAACATTTAAACTGTGTTTCTTGTTGACAATGTAGCCAAGAACTTTAAAATTTTTATATTATACAGTGACCGGTAAGTTGGCAACATGGGAAAAAAATTAATAGCAAAGTACCGATAAAACTGAATCAAAATAAACCCAGTACCTATATAAATATTGATAAAAAAAACTAGCGTCTTAGAAACTTATCACCTTATATTAATAATAATAATAATAATAATAATAATAATAATAATTTTATTTAAAATTTAATAATATACTAAATATGCTTATGTTGTATTCTATAAACATATTCTTCAATCCCCTGAAGCTGAGGTTGTTAGGGGCAAATCTTTTTAGTTTTTGTTGGTAAATAATCGTTTAAATAAAAACATAAATATTTGAAATTTTTTTGTCCTATGGACTTATTTATTTTAGGTTTTATGGTTATTTCATTTTTATGACGTGTATTATGATTATGGTTTTTAAACTGTATAAGGTTTTTATTTTTAAATATATATATATATTATGGTCAGGTATTAAAAATCAAGATCTATAAACTAACTAGGTTGTCTCATAAAACAGCAATCGGGTGAGGGGAACGGGCGAGTAGGGCGGAAGGCGTATTGTCCTGTTGCGGTTGGTCAGCATCGAATGAGACAACCGAGGATCAACCTTCGGACCTACTTTTTTTTAATCTACATTAACTCTATAGCAAAATTAAATTTAAAATGTAAAATAAAATGACTTGCTAATGATACTACCATTGTATTTTTCATGACGACTATGCTCAAATTCATAATAACATTTTAACTACGAACTAAATATATGTAAATTGCTTAAAATTAATAAATCATCATTAAATTTTAATAAATCATCTTTTATGTTCATAAGTAAATCAAAATTAAAAAATAATAATATTTCTTCACTATCTTATAATTAAATATACTAATTCAATTACATTTTTAGGTTCATACATTGATGAAAATTTCAGTTGGAAAAACATATTGAATATTTAAGAAGTTACATATCACCAATAATTGGCATTTTGTTTAAAGCTAAAAATTATATATCAATAAAATATTCAAAAAATATACCTATTTAATTTTTTGGTGTATTCAAAATTACAGTATACAGGGTGTCCCGAAATTAGCTGACAATATTTTAAGGAGATAAAGTACATCCACAAATAAGACTAATACCCTCTATTAATATACCTTCAAAAACGCTTCGTTATGGGGCTAGAGCCCCCTGAATTGGAGCCATGATAAGCAGTTTTTTCACAATATTTCAAAAACCGATTAGGGTATCGAAACAAAATTTGATACATGTTTTACTCATGACAAGACGCAATAAACGATTTAATTAGCTTAACTTTATTTCTTCCAGTGGCGTCCCACTGGGTAGGTAGTTGGGAGAATATTGCCCTAAGTTTTTTATTTTTAGGATTTTTTAACTTCAGGTGCAATTTTTAGAAGCGTTGAAGTCTTTTGTTGAAAAAAGGTACTCTTGTTTCATTGAGGCAGGATTCACCATTTTCCAGTAAAATCGATTTTAAAATTTTCGGTTTTTTGAAATCCGTTGAAAAGGCTAAGGTTTTTTTTGCATATCTCAGCAAACACTTAATATTAAAACATGAAATTTACTAGCGACCAGGCATACGTATTAAAGGATGTTACTTTAAAATATTTTTCCAGTGACGTCGCACGGGGTGGAGCCTTAAGTAAATATTACTATTATTTTTTTTAATTTCATAGTTTTAATGTAATTTTTCTTAATTTTAAATTTTTTGTTAATAAAACCTTCTATTATTGTAATTTGACAGAATGTAACGTTTTTAAATTAAACATATTTTTAGATTCCTTTGTTTTCATGGAGATTTTAAGAGAGTTTTAAAATAAAACAAAAAAGAATAACAAATTGCAAATCAAATTTGATTGTGAACCACACGGGAAACTAATTCTTAAGCAAGTACCAGTCAGGTGTCCCCAAAAATAATAATCAAGGGGATTTAAATCAAGTGATCTTTGTGGCCAGGCTATGGCTACCAATCCACCTGGTAATTTTCTTCAAGTCAATTCCTCACTTGACGTCTGTAGTGAGCTGGTGCTCCATCATGTTGAAAGAAGTGCCTTAAACGTAAATCCAGTGGCACATTATCTAATAAATCCCCAAGTTGATTATGTATTATTATTTGTCGCTAGTATAGAACTTCTAATAAATTTCATGTTTTAATATTAAGTGTTTGCTAAGATATGCAAAAAAAAACCTTAGAAATTTCACCAGATTTCAAAAAACCGAAAATTTTAAAATCGATTTTACTGGAAAATGGTGCATCCTACCGCAATGAAACAAGAGTACCTTTTTTCAACAAAAGCCTTCAAGGCTTCTAAAAATTTCAAATAAAGTTGAAAAATCCTACAAATAAAAAACTTAGGGCAATTTTCTCCCAACTACCTACCCAGTGGGACGCCACTGGAAGAAATACAGTTAAGCTAATTAAACCATTTATTGCGTCTAGCTATGGGTAAAACATGTATCAAATTTTGTTTTGATACCCTAATCGGTTTCTGAGATATTGTAAAAAAACTGCTTGTCATAACTCCAATTCGGGGGGCTCTAGCCCCATAGCGAAGTGTTTTTGAAGGTATATTAATATAGGATTTTAGTCTTATTTTTGAATGTACTTTTTCCTCTTAAAATATTGTCAGCTAATTTCGGGACACCCTGTATAATAATAAGTTTATTTAAAATTTAATAATATAATAAATATGTTTATGTTGTCTTCTATAAACTTATTCTTCACTTGTTAGGGGCAAATCTTATTTTTTTGTGTTAGTATGTAAAATCATAAATCATAAATATGCATTAAAAATTAAGTTTTAAAGTAAAAATGTTACTTTATAGTATAAACGCAGTTTTTTTGAAGAAATATATAACCTATAATAAAATTATTAATTTATAATTTTTAAGTAAAAAATATTACTTACTTATATAAATTATTCAGAAAAATATTAATTAATTAAAGCATTTCTTAAAATATTTTCAAATTGTCTGTTTTTAATATCCATATGATTTCAATTTGGGGATCAGCTAATTTAACTACAATTCATCCACTAAAAAAATACAAAACAAAATAATTAAATGCATACATAAACTTTATTAGAACCAACTATAAATTTGTATGAATCAAATGGATATTTAAATTTAGAAAATCTTTAGAAATTAAAACTATGCATCCTAATACACTCTATTATTATTATTATTATTATTATTATTATTATTATTATTATTATTATTATTATTATTAAAGAAAAACAATCGAATATAATATTCCTTCAACCAACATTATTCACATCACGAGACAAAACCATCATATTATCTATGGTAAAGAGTACTTTTGGCCAAAGATCAATATTATATAAAGAAATAATAATTTACAACAGTTAGCCGAAAAAAGAAATATAAAAATTATAGACTTTTAAAAAAGCACTAAAAAATATTTAAAAAAAATTAAACGGTAGTTTATTAGTATTTTTTATAACTAACTTTAACGTATTATATATTATTATTGTAAATAGTTAGTTAAATAGTTATTATAAATATTTTTTTAAAATAATTTCGATGGAATTATGAATAGTTACAAAACATAATTTATTATTTGTGATTTTATATATTGTATATTTAATGTTATATTCTTTATATAGAACTTTTCAAGTTGGTTGAGAATAAGGATATATTATTAATAATAATAATAACCTAGTTATTTGATAGATCTCGATTTAAAATGACCGTTACTACCTACTTTGAAATGACTTTTTTAATTATGGACCGCAAAAATTACTTTATTAATTAATGGTACTTACTGGTTTCCATAACATCTTTTGGAGGAATGAAGGAAGCCACGAAAATGGCACATATGACTAGAAAAGCGCCAAAGACGAATGGTGGTCCCGGCACAAGCTGAAAAGGACACGCATAAGCTATAGAGCAAAAAAGGTAAATTCGACAACGTTGGTTAGCTTTCAACGACCTTAACTGCACCAAAAATCAAAAAATTTACTTTTTTCAAAAATGTTAAATAATTACTTTGTATCATAACTTCGTTCGTACAAGCAATTGTCAACCGATTTCCAATTTTTTCTGCGCATTTGTACGGCGCTGCGACAAATAGCCGTAGTTATCGGAATTAAATTGTGCTAGTGTGTGGGATCCTTTATTTTCAAAGTTTTTCTACTGGCGACAGATTACTGGCGACAGATTACTGACGTCGTTTTCCAAGCGTCCCGAGTCTCCAAAAAAGGTCGTATCCGATACCCTGTTTACGCAAAGCTGGAATTATGATATACAGCGTGTTTGGGGAGGAAAGGGCAATATTTTGGGAATGTGTTCAAAGGGTGAAAATTTATTTTCTTATTCATTTCTCAACCATTTCTGAAAAAGTATTTGCAAGTGCTCAGGAAACTGGAATGTTTCCAAGCGTGGGAATTATTTCTGAAAGAGTGTGTTCTGAGGATGGTCTAGATGTGGAAAATGTCCTGGATATTGTCGCAGAGAACTCAGGTATAAGTACGAGACGGGTTACAAATGAACTTCATATACCATCACATCTAGCCGCATGGGAGTGACAAAAACGGTTTAAAACCTTTTCACGTTCAACCCGTTCAACATCTTCTAGATGGCGATCGTGCTTTAAGGGTACAATTTTGTGAATGGATCCATCAAAATCGAAGTCTGCACTGCACAAATACATTTTATTTAGCGATGAAGCTCAGTTCACTCGTGATGGAATTAATAATTGCCACAATGGACATCGGTGGTCAGACGAAAACCCTCATGCTACATTTGAACGAAACTTTCAACATCGATTCAGTAATAATGTCTGGTGTGGAATGCTAAACGACCAGTTGTTTGGTCCATTTGAAATGGATGGGCGTCTTACTGGAGAAGGATATTTAAGGTTTTTGGAAGACCATTTGATACACATTTTGGATGATGTTCCGTTAAATGTTCGACAACGAATGTACTTCCAACATGATGGAGCCCCATCTCAATTTAGTGTCCGTGTGCGAAATTTTTTGAATTATCGTTTTCCTAATCGCTGGATTGGCAGAGGTGGTCCGCAAGTTTGGCCACCGAGGTCACCAGACTTAAACCCGCATGATTATTGCCTTTGGGGATGGATGAAATCGCTAGTAGTTATATGAAACATGAGTGGAAACGAGAGAAGCACGCCGCCATCGAATTTTCAATGCTGCAGCTTTTATTAAAAAAACAATCCCCACTCAATCCAACGTGGTACCCGAGCGATTAACAAACGTGTTTGAAGTTGGGGGGGGGGGGGGGGGGGGGACGGTTGCAAAACGACGCCAGTACTCTGTCCCCAGTAAAAAAACTTTGAAAATAAAGGATCCCACACACTAGCACAATTTAATTCCGATAACTACGGCTATTTGTCGCAGCGCCGTATAAATCGCGGTTAGTGAAATATTCGCGACAAATTCCCGTTAGTTGTTGTCGCCTTTAATACCTCTTTGGTATAACTCACCTGCGAATAAGTTTCAAAAATCTGCGTGGAATGCGTAGCGTTTTGATTATCTCCCTCGTTCAGATCGACGTGGAACATGTAGAAAATAATTCCGAACATCGCCGGCCCTAATCCATTGCACAGGCCTCTCATTCCAGTAACCATTCCTAAAAAAAATTATATTCAGAACCTATTCGGAAATTACTAGTTGACCGTAGCGCCATGACGGTGCATGGTGGAGGTTTCTAGAAACACCCAATTAAAACATTACGCAATTTTGATACTGCTTTGTTAAAGTTAATGTAGTAAGACAAAGATAGCCCACTAACCCATAAACATTGGCTATCAAATTGTTGTTATAAAAACGTTAACAAAAGCTAATATTTTCTAACCTCAGAAGAGCTTTTAAATCTGCCACCAGAGGTCGTATTTCTTCGTGAAATGACGATAAAAAATAGTTCCGAATTACTATTATACAAAACATAATTTTCGCTAAATGTCGCTAAAGAAGGACTAGCCGATAACACGAGGTTTGTGCGCATGCCCGATGCTGCTCAGAGGGAAGGCAGCTGACCGGCGAGCCCTGCGCTCGGACGTATTTTTTCGCCCATAAAACGTAACTTTTGTTTGCGCAGAAGATCAGCTGTACGTATCTAAAGTAGAGATCGACCGATGCCGATATATCGGTCATATCGGCCGTTATGCCGATTATCGGCCCTTTTGCCGATATATCCTGCTGCCAAAAAATTAAATAATATAAATACACCATAAAGTCCTTAAATAATTGACAAATTGAACACGTTTAACAGTAAAAAAAAATCGTATTTAGTTTAAGTTACTTAATATTTGTAAATTATGATTTAAAAATATCAAAGACTCAGCCGTATCTCGTTTTAATTTATTTCTTTTGACAGAAATTACAAGTCCAGCCTCTGAAAACATTTGTTCGTTAAAAATACTGCTTAAAAAAAATTGGAGTACCACCTACGTTGTCACAGTTAAACGTAAATAATTCGTTGGTGTTTGATTGTATTGGCCGATTGATAGACCGATATAATAATATATCGGTATCGACCAAAAAAATCATGTCGGTCGAACTATAATCTAAAGGTAAATGTCTATGAAGAAATACCATTAAGTGTCTCTTACCTTGCACAACACCTTGCCTGTCCGCCGTACTGTGTACGGACACAAATGCCGATATGGCGGGGTACGTGATGGACCCGATCGAGGCCAGGATGCCCGCGCCCCACATCATCCACGTGGTGGTGCCGAACCCGTACCACAACAGCTGCAGCATCTCGAACAGGAGCCCGAGCATTATGGTATGTTTGGCTCCCAAATTTTTTATTAATATACCTAAAAAAAAGAAAGTTGAAAATCAAAGCTACCTAGAATATTTAGTTCTTAAAGAGCCCACGGACTTGTCGAGCGGCCGTCAAACCATTCTATCACAACCACCTTGAAAGAAGCCGTGAATCGAAACATCGACAACATTGCTTGAAGATCCACGTGTCACGTGTTATTTTTGAGGTTAGCCATGGAGCCATGCTTTAGAATGTAATTTACGCGCGAAGTAGGTTGCGGTTTTTTGTATTAATTTGTATTTTTATCCGGTTTTCGATTGATATCTAATAGAAACTTTAAGTGACACGATTGCTAAGAACCTTTACAAAATATTAGTCAAAATTGTTGGTGCGAATTTGCTATAATAGCATTAATAAAGTGAGAAATCGAACAGCCTGGCCGGCCGGGCGGTTTGTTTACGGGTGTTATAATGGCGGCAGAATTTTATTTGTTTTATTTAAGAGTTGTGTTTTTGTATTCTAGTTAGCTCTTGGGATAAACTTTATTGTTTTGTGGCTACAGAATTTATTAAATATTGAAGTGTTTATTTAGCTTGAAATGTGAATTTGTTTAAAAATATCACTAGTAGAGATACATATACAGTACCTATATAATATACATCTAGATACCTAAGTACTTAGGTAAGTACTATTTTTTTTCTTTTAGTTTGTTTATTTATCAACATGCCAAGCCTATGCTGTATTCCTGGGTGTAACTCTTACTATGTGTTTTAAAAGCAGGTAAAGAGAGTGTATCAGTTTTTCACTTCCCAAAGGATGAAAATCTGAAAATTCTATGGCTAAAAGCCATTCCAAGAGCTAACACTGTATTATGTAGTTTGTGCTAAGCATCTTGTCCCCAGTGATATTTTGCAATGGCACCACAAAAAAAAATTCAACTGAAGTGAGACTAACAGCTGTTCCGTGCTTTTATCCCAATTTGCCTGCTTACTTGTCAAAAACTGTTTTCATTCCTAGAAAAAGTCCAGTGGAAAGAAACGAGGAACAACAAGAGCGTACCTCTCAACTTAATTAAGTTTTCGAGCAATCACAAAAAATTAATACCTTACTTCTGAATTTTGGGAAGTAAAAATTGTAAGTCGACTCAAAAATATATTTTAATAGTTTAGATTTGACCAATGACTGTATAAATATTGTTAATCAGGTTTTAGTGGACATTGATATGAAGGTAAAGGTTTTTTTTCAAAGGTAATGAATTGGCTTACAATGATTTGAAATGTATTTTAAGAATAAAAAACTCGCCCGTTGCCGCGCGTCATAATAATAGCTTGTGTATCCGCAACTTCCAGCTGATGCGGCGTTGCCCGATGTCACTTCATGGCTTCTTTTTAAGGTGGTTGTGACATATCGCTCAAATTGTCAAAATTTAACAGACATTTTTTATCACTGTTCTTAAATTAAATGACATTTTACTCTCAACAACATTTAAAACGTCGAGTCGAAAGAAAAATTGCATACTACTTAAAATTGAAAATTCAAATATAATGTCAAATTTCTCTAAGAGCACGCTGCATCGTGGCCAAGTCACCTGGGTTCTAATTCTTGAAACTGGGGAACACTGTTCTCAGGAGAAATGAGGGCGGAGTTCTCACGCAACGCATGAAACGGTATTCTTGATCATATGGGACCATTCACATCACCGATTTACGGGAGAACGCGCTTCTTCTACTATTTTTGGTGGGAACGACCGATCCCATGCAATTCTAACCCCAGTATTATATTTACGTCGTAATAATATTTGACATTGACAAGTTTCATAATCTTACCTTTCACAATAAAGAAAAACCCGCACCAATTTACCTTTAGATTTCTTTAATATTTTCGTAAAAAGTGGCGGCCCTTGCCTTGAAAATGGTTAGCAACACTGTCTTATCACCTCCCCGCACGGAACATACCGTCTGCGTTCGAGAATACCAAATTTTACTAACTTATGTTCATAGGAGAACTGCCGCGGAAGGGAATGCTCCTTTGCGTAATATGATCGTTCACGTTCTCTTACGCTCGAGAATTAGGACCCAGTCATTTATGGCACCCTGTTGAAGTCTGGTCTTTTTTACGTTAAGATGTTGGCGACAGAAACAGGTCTGGGCCAAGTTCCTTTACCATCGCGTTCACTATATTTTAAACTTGTACGGGGGTCTTAATGGTTTATTAGCATAATGGCTTGCAAAAATACAGCGTTAATTTTACTTGCAATTGAAATATCAAACTCAACGTGCGATAGATTAAAAGTTCAATCGTTATTCATTGATAAAACATAGAAATACATTTGACATGCAATAAACTTACCAATGGAAAACGCTATGAACAACCCTGACAACAAAATAGTTTTTCCGCCCAAATATTGTATTCTATTAAATTTAGGAATAGTAAAAATGCCCATTCTATGGCCTTCTTTTAATTCTTACCTAAACACAGCTGGGTTATGACCGCCAGCAGCCCCACCAGCCCAACAAATACAGCCACCATCGGAGCGCTCCATCCCATGACTAGTTTGAGATAGACGAAGATACAACTATACTGCCCCGCTTCGGGCAGATAACTTAAAAAAACTGCTATACATAGGAGAAGAATCGTGGGATCTTGGCCAACGTTTCTAGAAGAGAAATTATATATATATACAGGGTGTCCGGAAAAAGGAGGTCAATCCGTTAACCATATTTGAGCAAAAATAATATGACTTTTATAATGCCATTTTTCATTTTTGACCCTCATGTTCGATATACGAGTCACAGTTTAAAATTAAAAACTGATTTTTTAAAACATAATTTGAGTATTTAATAAGATATACAATTTCAAATTTGGTACATGGCTTCACTATAAAGAGTTACATCTTTTGAGAAAAACAAAATATAAAACCATTGTCAAATATTCAAAATAGAGGCTGTTAAGTACCCGCTCACTCCCCCTATTTTTTAGTACGTGCGTCAGTGACTTCCTAATTACATTTTTTCACGTAATCATTTGTTTTTGATTATTTTTTGACTCTTAAAAAATGTCGATAAAATAAACCGTTTTGGAGATAATTTGAAAAGTATGGGCCCTTAACTCATGTTAATGCGGCTCATGGTAATCTCATAATTTTGAAATGCTAAATGAAGTCAGCCGTTGTGACATCCCAATGGATACAAGATATAATTAAGTAAAACTTTGCAATAGGCAGTGGCGTAGCTACCGGGGCGGCATTGCCACCCGGCGCCAAGTCACAATAGGCGCCGCATCGCCGTCGCGTTCCAATCTAATTATGACGTCAAGTGATTTTAATATACATATTATACATTTTACTCTTACCCTCACCATTAGTTTAGTTACATGCATATTGCGCTTAACAAAAAGTCGTATTTTTAAGTAAAAAAAAAATAATCATATTTAAGACCAGGCGTTGGGACCTGTGTAAATTGCCGACAAACGATACCGTTAAAAGCACCTATTTTGTTTGAAAATGCCGCTAAAGGTGGACCGCGTTTGATCGGCATTTTTTGTGCCCAAAACGATGTTTTAAATAGGTGGTAAGCGGTAAGAATTGAATAATTTTATTATATATTTTCTCACATTCCTGTGTGGTTTTTGTCTTGTGTTAAGGTTTAAAGTAAAGGCGAATGAAATTATTTTGATAGTTTTAACAACAAAAATAATTTTTAATTGTGGTCCTCGGCGAAGGCTTCTTATATGGATAAGGTAAATACATACCTAATATATATTTTTGAATTACCTACATATTAGAGAAAATGGGACTTTTCTATGGGTGTTTTTTACTTTTTCAAATATCAAAAAGAAATAATGGAGCTATAAGGCGATATAATTAAAATTTTAATTTAATTTTTTACAGTAACTATTGTAAAAATTGATATTTTTGTATCTTTTTGACAAAAGAAATAAGACATTCAAATATGTTTTCAATTGGAATGTGAGTGACTGCTATCGGCGACATACGGTGTACAGGGTCATCCAACCAGGACTGAACAGGGGCCTATTTTTTTAGTTTCCCTGTATTTATATTTAAACCAATATAGCCATTTAGTTTATGCTTTGCCGAAGAATCTAAAGTTACCATTTAAAAAGCGATCTGACTTAAAACAAAGGAACTGTGGCGTAAAGTTGTTGTTTTTTCAATGGAGCACCCTGTATATTATTTAGTTTTATGAATCGCCCTTCTTTCCTGATTCCATAAATATATAGTTTGTCCATATTAGCTCAAACAGTTTTTAAGATATGAGCAATCAAACATTTAAAAAGCTGTATTTTAATGCATCGCCATTACGGGGATTTTCTTTTCCAAGGCATTCTAGCAATAACTCCTAGATAAAGAATTGATTCTAGACGTATTAAGCTCAAATGAATACAGCTTTTTAAATGTTTGATTGCTCATATCTTAAAAACGGTTTGAGCTAATATGGACAAACTATATATTTATGGAATCAGGAAAGAAGGGCGTTTCATAAAAATAAATAATATACAGGGTGTTCCATTAAAAAAACAACAACTTTACGCCACAGTTCCTTTGTTTTAAGTCAGATCGCTTTTTAAATGGTAATTTTAGATTCTACGGCAAAGCATAAACTAAATGGCTATATTGGTTTAAATAAAAATACAGGGAAACTAAAAAAATAGGCCCCTGTTCAGTCCTGGTTGGATGACCCTGTACATTTAAAACTAATTAACCGTAACTTTTTTGCTCTTTGGTATTTTAGGATTTTTGATTTAAGTATCGCTTCTCCTATCTTTTTAAACTGAAAAGTTTTCTTTCTAATGCGTTGAGTGGCCGTTTTCGGGATAATTCGACGTCAATGTTAAATAGTCACTATTTATTGCAGGGACCTGCTTGGAAATCTATCTTTGAGTTTGAAAAAATGTTATTTTAAAAAGTTTTTTTTTTGTTATACATCTTTAAAAAAGCATCACGTTAGGCAACACCCTGTATAACTATTAGTTATACATATTATGTATTGAATTTATTGGATTTTTTATTTGTACTTTTTGTAAGACGTTCGTTATTCAGTATGTCCCCGGATGGCGTTTACAAGAGAACAAATGAACAAAAAAAAAATACTTGAACAGAATGGAGATTTTTCTATACGCCTAAGGCGCCATATTAACTCTTGCCAACCGGCGCTGTCAAGTCTAGCTACGCCACTGGCAATAGGTGGCAATACCGAAAGCAAAGGACTAGTCAAAAGTAATGTTAAGACCGTGGCCATTGAATATCAAACTATAAGAAGGCTATATAAGCAGATTTCCTAAATCTGCTACGTTAAATTCATAGATGGCACAATGAGTTCACCAACTATAAAGCGTGTTGATGCAGCCACTAACGACAATCCTTTTCACTGCTAACTTAAAACATTTTTGCCGCCTGTCTGTTTGACTTGCTGTATGATCGGTCAAAATATCACTAAACTGAAAAACTGCCGTTCTATTTATATCCCACATTGGCCGTTTTGTTTGCCGAAACTAATTCAGTAAGAATCTTAAAACTACCAATGTAAACAAACCCAATATAACACGTCATAAGTAAATATAGTATTTGACGCATTTTTAAATTTCATTATTTCCCGTTCTATTATTATAACTACATTAAACGTATCGCCGCTAATTGATTTATCTTAATCTTACATAACAATTCGGTAAAAATAAAGGTTGTATTACATTACAGCGCGTCGGCTTAACAATAACCCACTCCACAAACTGTCGCTCGTATCCTCAATATCCCAAAAACCGCTGATAAATGGGGTTCAAATATGTTTATATTAACAAAAGATAAAAATAATTAAAAAATAATCGACTTATATGGAGTTGAAGGCGCCAAACCTTACCTAACAATAATATCTTAGAAAACAATAAAAATAAAGTGTATTTTACTTAATACTCTCCCATTTATATTTTTAACGTTAAATATTACATTACCTATCTGTCCTTAATTATTTGTTATTATCTTAACTAATCCAGAAACGATTAATTTTTGACGAAAAAAATCTTGCTGTCGCTTTTGATCTACTTTTATTTGTATAACATTTAACACCTAATGCAACGGTAAAATCATTATGAAAATCGGTCCAATTACCCCGGAGTAATCAGCGTACGTATTATTATCAAAAACATACATTCGGCTGGAATTGAGAACCTCCTATTTTATTGTCTGTTAAAAATGCTTAAATCCTTAAAAATTCCAATAAAATATGATATGCGGCAA
Source organism: Polydrusus pterygomalis (assembly GCA_963969555.1). Lineage (NCBI taxonomy): Eukaryota > Metazoa > Arthropoda > Insecta > Coleoptera > Curculionidae > Polydrusus > Polydrusus pterygomalis. The sequence continues at coordinate 16,774,411 of OZ018385.1, read as the reverse complement.
CATCACATCAGTGAATTTGAGACATCTGTTGCCGAGGCGCTGCTATTATAACTACATAATATAGATTTATGGCGGCCAAACCGTCTCCAATACAGTCTAAAACAGGGTTGTCAAGTTTTCTCGAAGATCCGCTATTATTATAGTTTGATATTCAATGTTGTGAGTAAATAATGTCTGCCAATGTCACTTATGTCACTATCAAAGTTGCTGGTTAGTTAATTATCATCATGTGCAACCCAACAATAGTAACATACAAAAATATATATTAAGTACAAATACAGTGTACTCCGTCTATAACGTACGCATTTCTTTGGTCCCACGGCTGACTTACTCTTGATTATTGGTTTTTATAGCGTACTTTCGGTTATAAAGTACCCAATTTTTGAAGGGTACTTTATAACCGGAGTTTACTGTATATACAGTAGTATTCATAAAAAAAAGCGTACAAGAATTGGAATGAGAGGCAAGTTTTGTCATATTTGCGTAAAACGGGCTTGTCTAAATGATTCTTTATTGGAGGTTATCACACGTCATAGATTATCAAAAATGCAAAGCATTGGCGTTTTTGTAATTAATTTTGAAACTGCATGGTGGTAATGTTTGATAAACTTTGACAGAAGAACATAAAAATACCTCGTCAGTTGTCTGAAGTTGAAAAGGCTCAAATTGTATCAAGAATCGAAGAAGGATGGTCAATCCGTGCTGTAGCGCAAAATTAAGCAACGCTGGGAACAAGAAGAATCCCTAAAGAGGAAAATTGGTCCAGGTCGTCCCAAACGTTCCAACCCTGAACAGGATGCTGCTGTTTCTGGGATATTTAAGAAATAATCCATTTGTAACTGCAAGGGATGCTGTTATTGATACAGCATTTCCTGCCTCCCAACCTACCGCCAGCAGGAGAGTCAAGGAATCTGAACTGAAATGTCGCCCAGCTGCGAAAAAAATGTTTCTTACAGAAGAACAGCGACAATCAAGGATTATTTTTGCTTTAAATTATATATACCGCAATCCTCAATTTTGGAATAGGGGCATTTTTACTGATGAAAAGACGTTCCAGTCGACTATAACGGACAAATTCGTGTGTACCGTCCAAACAATACCAGGTTTGAAGAGCGATATACTAACCCCCTCACTTCTAGACATGGGCATTTCTCTGTAAATGTATGGGGATGGATAAGTGTCCATGGACCTGGTGTTTGCTGGCGAATAGAGGGAAGATTTAATGCCGGAAATTACATTAACATTTTAGAAAACATACTGGTGCCATCTGCTGAGCAATTATACTTTCATATTTCAACAAGATAATTGTCGAGTCCACACTGCCAATGCTGTAACCCACTGGTTTCAAACCCATAATGTGGAAGTGCTGCCTTGCGTCGCTTATAGTCCCGTTATCAATCCAATTGAAAATATTCGGGGTATAATCGTAAAAAAAATATATAATGGAAATTTTAAGCCACAAAATTCAGAAGATTTATGGGAAATAATACATGCGTGCTGGGAAGAGCTTGATCCGAATATTGTATCAAATATAATTCAGTCAATTCCGAATAGACTGGCTCAAGTAATAGAAAAACAGGGATATATCAACAAATATTAGATTTTATTTATTCTTGTTAAACGTTTTTTGTTTCTATTGTAAATTTTATAAAACTGTTAAGATATATTATCAAATAAAAAAATTAACTTTTGTTATTCTATTAAACTAACGCCCAACGCGAATGCTTTGCATTTTTAATAACCTTTAACATGCGATAAGCCGGTTTTACGCAAATATGGTTAAGGTCATTCTAATTCGTGTACGTTTTTTTATGAATACAAGTGTACAGGGTCATCTAACCAGGACTGAACAGGGGCCTATTTTTTGAGTTTCCCTGTATTTTTATTTAAACCAATATAGCCATTTAGTTTAAGCTTTGCCGTAGAATCTAAAATTACCATTTAAAAAGCGATCTGACTTAAAACAAAGGAACTGTGGCGTAAACACCCTGTATATTATTTATTTTTATAAAACGCCCTTCTTTCCTGATTCCATAAATATATAGTTTGTCCATATTCGCTCAAACCGTTTTTAAGATATGAGCAATCAAACATTTAAAAAGCTGTATTCATTTGAGCTTAATACGTCTAGAATGTGAAGAAAATCCCCGTGATGGCGATGCATTAAAATACAGCTTTTTAAATGTTTGATTGCTCATATCTTAAAAACGGTTTGAACTAATATGGACAAACTATATATTTATGAAATCAGGAAAGAAGGGCGTTTCATAAAAATAAATAATATACAGGGTGTTCCATTGAAAAAACAACAACTTTATGCCACAGTTCCTTTGTTTTTAAGTCAGATCGCTTTTTAAATGGTAATTTTAGATTCTACGGCAAAGCATAAACTAAATGGCTATATTGGTTTAAATAAAAATACAGGGAAACTAAAAAAATAGACCCCTGTTCAGTCCTGGTTGGATGACCCTGTACCTATCTAATTGTATGAGGAAAACCATAAAATAATATCTATCTAGCCTTGATAGAAACTGTAATATGTATACATCTTTTATAACGTATAACTGTAGGTATTTGAATCCCAAAGATGGGTATTTGACCGATTTTTGGATAAAACGAAGAAGTAACGATATATTGATCATCACTACACTGGACCACAAAAATAACCAATTATCTTGCTTCAATTCAATCTTAAATAACTTTTAAGTTTATAAACCAAGTTCGATATTTTTTTGACATGTTGCAGATGCTGTTGTCTTCATCATGTTCTGATATCGGTTTTACGAACTGTGTAAACGGACATGTTGACATACAGGGTAGCAGAAAAAATTGCATTTTACGCTTAACTTCTAAACATCCTGAGGAAAAATTTAATAAATGATTGATGTTTCTTGGTACGACATTTTTAAGTCCCATCTTATCTGAACAACTTGTTTTTTGATTAATACCGATATCTGGATTATTAAAGGAAAAACACAGGTTTAATGGAAATATTGCAAATAATCCTTTTTTAGCAACAAAAAATGAAATGATTTATTTGTAAAGTTGGCATTGTCTTTTTTTTTTGTCTTTCTGAATGCAATTTCCATGGCACCATGGCTTGTCAAAAATATTTTTGTCAACAATATACAGATTTATTAATTGCTGTACTTCTAGCGTTTGTTAAGTAAGTTGTTGTTGGTTGTTTTGTGTTTTAAAACTGTTCCGTAAACGATAAGTGTATTTACGTAAATTCAAAATGAGACGAGAAGAAGTGGCACAAGCCGTTGCTTTACAAGATGAAGGTAGTCCGATTCTGTATATCGCAAAAAGGCTTGGCCATCCACGTAGTACCGTATCCGATGCGATACAAAGATTTAGACACACTGGTTATTACTCAAGAAGACCCGGGCAGGGAAGACGAAGAGCCACAAATGCAGTTGAAGATCGATTTTTCGTTTTCAGGTTTTTTGAGAGCGAACAGCTTCTGCTCCGGTTTTAGCTATAAGATTGGCAAATGTTCATGGTAGATTAGTTTAATCTAAAACCGTAAGTAGAAGGTTGAGAATACAAAATCTAACATCTCATGTAACTGCTACAGGACCTCTAATAGATGCAGGTCATCGAAGGCAGCGCCCTGAATTTGCTCGAGATCATGCAGATTGGGACTTGAACGACTACCAAAACATTCTCTTTACATACGAGTTCCGTTTTACACGATATTCACCTGACGGACGCTAAAGAGTGTGGAGAAGGCACGGTACTCTCAATAGTCTCAATGTTGTTTCTCTCCTAGAGTGCAATTTGGTGGCGGAGGGGTATGGGGCGGCATTTGCTTAGAAGCCCGTACAGACCCCATTACACTTTAGGGGGTATTAACGCTAATAGATAAATTATACATTGCTGAGAGGATCATGATCCCTTATTCGCATTTTATAGGAGAAAATTTTAACTTAATGCACGACAATGCTCCTTCGCATATAGCACAAATAACGAGGCAATATTTAAACGATGTTGGCCCTCAAGAAGTCCGGACCTGAACCCTATTGAACATATGTGGGATACACTAGGAACAAGAGTTAGACAGAACTACGGTGAGTTTTAAACCTCGGTTGTGTTAGCACAGGTACTAATAAACGAGTGGCAGCAGAAACTCCAAGACAAGGTTGCTGCCTTAATTGAATCTATGCCTGAAAGGACCAGAGCTGTTATTCAGACTCGTGGAGGAAATACTCGATTTTAATAAAATAATCTTAGTACCATGATGTTATGTTTTTATTTTTTGTTGCTAAAAAGGATTATTTGCAATATTTCCATTAAACCTATGTTTTTCCTTTAATAATCCAGATATCGGTATGAATCAAAAAACAAGTTGTTCAGAAAAGATGGGACTTAAAAAGGTCGTACCAAGAAACATCAATCAATTATTAAATTTTTCCACAGGATGTTTAGAAATTAAGCGTAAAGAGCAATTTTTTGTGCTACCCTGTATGTCAACATGTCCATTTACACTGTTCGTAAAAACGATATCAGAACATGATAAAGACGACAGCATCTGCAACATCTCAAAAAATTATCGAACTGGGTAAAGAAAACTTAAAAGTTATTTAAGATTGAAGTGAAGCAACATTTTGTTCGTCTGGTTAATTTTGTGGTCCAGTGTAGTGTTTGCTCGTAAGGAAAAAAACATTTTTCCTAATCAGTCGGAGTTCGGACATTCTTGCATCATTTACTTTTAGTGTTTCCATGAGCGTTACTATTTTGAGGTAAGTTACTGTCTCATAGGTTTCTAGGGGGGTACTGTCCACCGGTACCCTCCCTCTACCTACGCGCTTGGAAAAAAGTGCAGTGTTCTTAACGTTAGTAAAAAATAACGAATGTAACGTATTTGCCAGTCATCCTTTAAAATAATCCCACTTACCTCAAAGCCGAAAAGGGATCGGCCTGCTCCCAACTGATCGGCGACACTCGGACTTTTTCCGGCAGCGACTCCGGAACGGCAACGAGGATAAAAAATACATCCAAAATGGCGACGGCGGTGGCTAGGGCGACGACTAGAGAGACTGACCATCTGCAAAGAAATAAAAAAATAAATTACCATAGTTAAGCAAGATTATTATAAAGAACAGTTTACCAAAACTGAAGGAAGATATGGGATAATATAAATATGTCATTAACAAAGAATAAAACCAAAAGATCTGTTATACAGTATGTCTCCGTAAGTTGGAACCATATGGAAAACTTTTTTATTATTAATTTTACGAAAAAAAGTTATTCTTCATAAAAAGTTCTGCATGGTCTAAAACCTAAAATGCAACTATCAGATATTACATTTTTTCAGGCGTATACGAAGTTTGTCTAAAAATATGAATTTTGTCCAAGACAAAGTACCTACCTTTATTTTTGACAATATCGAAAATTGTTATTAAAAAAGTTGATCAAAAATTACGTTTAAATATGTAATGACACCCATCTACGATGAAAAAATCATATTTTCTTTTTTGAAACGTATGTGCACAATAACAATGCAAATTTAACCGTAGTTACATAATCTAGGATTATCTGACATACAAATGAATTATTGATAGCAAGAAATGTTTAACAGCGACCTTCAAAATGCGTTAAAATTTATATAAAGTACATAAAAATGGTGTTATTAAGTTGTGAAGAAAAAGTATTAATCAATTAACTGTTACGAAAATAATGAATAAGTTTAAGACTAGTGGAAGTTTAAACAATAACTTTAATGGAAAACGTCGAAAACTGGTTGCCAATGAAAACAGTTAGACAGTGGCGGAACAACGTAGCCACGGGCCTGTGTGCGAAAACTTTGCCGGGCTCCCATTATGATACCTACGGAATATTATTATTTATAACCATATTAATTTATGAATTTTGAGTAGGTCCACAAAAAAGCAATTATTGTTATGTGCACATACTATTTTTTCTGCAATCGAAAAGAAAATAGAATAAATACAAAAATAACCCTTAACTCTCAAGCCGTTAGCTTTGCTTTGCTGTTTAAAAGTGACTAAAAGGAACTCAGCCATTATGTATTTTATGTTTAGAATGTTGTGTGCTTGCTGCTTTATTATTATAAATACAAAAATAAAATTATTGTGCATAATAAAAAATTAATTAAAAGTCATTATTCCAGTATTGTTAACCGTTGCGAAGCAATGGGCAATAATATATCGATACGAGAATAGTAGATTATGTAACGAGGTTGGAATGAAAATTCGATCCGAGTGGAAGATTTCGAACGCGAGCGTAGCGAGCATGAGGAACCACGAGTATCGAATTTTCATTCTAACCGAGTAGCAGACTATATTTTCTCCACGACCATCCAGTTCCATATCTGATTCATCCGATTTTTCACTCATTTTTTGATTTGCACTAAAATTTGTCTGAAAATAATTATGACAACGCGGCCATTTTTATCTGACACTGACAGTTTCGAAATTCATGGCAACCTATGTCGTTTATATCAATCTTGTTATGGAATGAAAATACGCGCAAAACCCATAAGAAGCAAGTGTTTCAGAATAAATATTCCAACTCAAGAGCGAGAATTTTTACAATATATTATCAAAAATGATTTTGGAATTATTGCATTCAGTAATGGTCGTGGAGAATATCATATTCTCGGCCTAGGCCGGGAGTAATATATTCCCGTATCGTTATATGACTCATTGCGTAGCAACGGTTAACAATACTGGAATCATGAACTTTGTGGCGTCAAATCACGCCAGAAAGAGGCCAGTTTGTGGACGATTGCAGAGAAAAATATTTTTTTTCTTGCTTTTGCATGCGCAAAGTTTGAAATCAGATTAGAAATGTCTATTTTTTGAGCTTCCTCATTTTCTATAGAAATAATTGCTAAAGCCGATAATTTGTTATCGGTCATGCAATTTCTCAAATAAGTTTTAATTAACTTTAACTTGGAAAAATACCGTTCAGCTGATGCAACCGAACTAGTGATGATCAAAAAAAATGCAGGCAGCTACAATTTCACTAAAACTGGAAGATGAATAATAATTTTATACCAATATAAAATGTAATAAATCAAAAATAGAAGTTAAATTATCTAACTAAAACATTCTCTAAATGAAAGCACTTGCGATGAAACTTTATCAGCGATATCTTCTAGATATTGAAGATGCATGGCTTTGACTCATATCGTAAATATCCTTAGCAGAAAGAGAAGGATCTCGTAAAACGTTGGGGAACTTGATAATGGCTATTAACATCAAAAATTATTTTTGGTCTTGATATCCTTTTGTTTTCGAATTCAGGGGTAGTGCCCCATTGCCTAGCCAAAATAACAGTCCGTTTTAATTACATCAAAATTATTTCTCATTTGATTTACGATTTCAGTGGCTGTGGTAAATATTTTAGATGCAGCTTCAATATTTTGCTCTTTTTTTTGTAAAAGTTTTGACACCTTTCTTTAAAATTTTATTTTGACCTAAAGGTATTATATAATATTATTATTATTATTATTATTATTATTATTATTATTATTATTATTTTGTAAATGGTTATTTATGTGATGTTATATTTATTGTTATGTGGTGTTATATTCTCTTTTTAAGGATAAAAACAGTGAAAGCTATTAATCTTTTATAATTTAAATATCTTAGTTCAAACTTTTTAAATTTGAATAACTCAAATATCCTAAATTTATCATACTCTTTGTAATTTGGGACACCCGGTACATATCTTAGGGTCGTTTTTTTTAAAGTAATAAACCAAATAAGTACATTAGATTGAAAACAAACTGCGTAAACAGCCATTAACGGTCAAATGTCTCTTATTCTAGGATATAATAAAAAAATATCCCGAGATATTAACTTAGGTTATAAACCGACGTTAAAATATAACATGAAAAAACACTACTCACAAAATGTGACTTATTGGAAATTTTAAATTTTTTGCACGGCTTTTCTTTCCACCCTGTATGCTACTAAAGTGCATTGGTTAAGTGATAAGCATACCAAACTATTAATCTGTAAGAAACAATCTTTCAAAATCTGCAAACCGTATTAAAATTCGTCACTTCCTAACTACAGACCTGTAATAAAGTTGTTAAAAAACAATTTGTCGAACTTTGTGATGGACAGTGTATTTTGGACCATTAATAAACTTTAAATTAAATTATAAAATGTAATATATTAATTACCGTACACCGTAATCTTTGAACCAACAATTAATTTGTATAAACCACGTGGGTTTTGGGATATTAAAAATCATTGTAAATTTAAAACTTGTATGATCATAGTTTTTAATTTTTAAAGAAAATAAATCAAATATAACCCTAGAAAACGTAACGGAATTTCAGGGACAAGTACTTGTTTAAGTAATTTTCTGTAATATGTACTTCTACTTTTTTTAACTTTTAAAATTAATGTTCAGTTACTACCGTGTGAGCAAAAATTATTTGCATCAAAGAGGGCCTTGCATTTAAGGACGTAATGCTTAGCCGTAGAGCTTAATACCTGTTGGGTGTCAGTAACTACCTGAATTAACAATCAATCAGTTATTCCGTCATCTTTGACAGTCGTTACAAGTAATTTAATTGATAGCTAATTTTTCAATTTCTTGAACAATTCACACAATGGGCTTTACGGAACAGCACAAAACATTCATGGTTGAAGCGTATTTTCGAAACGGGGTTAGAGTAAATGGTGAGTGGCAATACAATCCGGGTTTGTGCATGGACGATTTTCACGAACATTTTCCTAAGGTTGCTTTTATTGCTGGGGATTTTAATCATTGCCTGAAAAGAACCGTGGCTGTGTTTACGGAAACAGGTTCTATACAACACAAAAAAGGAGCAGGAAGACCAGAAGAGCTTGGCAAACGTTCGTGAAATAATGCAAAATACGCCAAAAATTGGAAATTTATTGGAAAGAAATGATTTATTAGACCTGACAGTTTTTTCGGATGAAGCCTGGTTCCACCTCTCCGGTTATGTGAATTCTCAGAATACACGCATGTGGAGTAGTGAAAATCCCCATTTTTTTGTAGAGTCCACATTGCACCCTCAAAAAATTGGTGTCTGGTTAGCTGTTTCCCGAAGAAGAATTGTTGGTCCTATTTTTTTCCATGACACAGTTACAGCACAGCGGTATAGAGACAATATTTTGAATCCATTTGTGGAGCAATTACTTGACGACGAACTACGTTTTGGATATTTTCAACAGGATGGTGCAACCGCCCATACAGCCGCAGAAACTATTAACTACTTACGCAATTTTTTTGACGACAGATTGATCAGTTTTCGATCAGACATTGAATTCCTACCTAGATCACCTTGCTTAACGGTTATGGATTACTTCGTTTTTCCTCATTTAAAGAAAACTATTTTTAAAACACCAGTTGCAAATTTAGAACAATTACAAGAAAGGATTATCCAAGAATGTGCTAACATTTCTTCAGAGATGCTGGTCAACACTTTCGAAAATATGAAGAGACGTGTGAATTTATGCTTGGAGCATTGGCGGTGGCCAATTTCAGCAATTTATGTAATTATTTTTCTTTTTCTTTCTGTATATTCTTACTTTGTTAATTTTGTAAACAACAAAAATAAATTTGTATTTGTCTACTTATTTTCTTACTCATTAGTTTGGCATATCATGTCATAATATGAATTTGACAAAATTTTAACCTAGATTTGGTTAGATATATCGTCCCCATATCATTGTGATCTAAACCAAGCCCCACGTTTTTTAATCCAAGCCCTCTTTGATGCAAATAATTTTTGCTCGCACGGTACTTATACTTTCTTTAAACTTTTACTATTAATGTTCAGTTACTATTAGTTTTAATTAGTTTTTTATGTTTCCTGTTATAAGCCTTTAGTTGGTCGAGGATAAAACTAATTAAACAAGAAAAACATTTGCTTAACTGAAAGGTTTCAAATTATGAACATCCAACTACTCTTTTTGTACCCTTTAGTCTTTGACTTACCTTTCCATTAAGTATGCTCCCAAAGCTGGCGAGATAACCATGCTGGCAGCAAATGTCCCGCTTACCAATCCGTAAGCTAGAGATCTTTCCTTTTCGTCCGTGACGTCAGCTACGTAGGCAAACACAACACTGAATGTGACGGCAAAAACACCTAAAAAGTTTATGTATTAGGAATAATAAATTAGTCCACGTCCATTTAAGGGCACCGTTCTCAAGGAGAAACATGAATAAAAGACCTATAAATGTCTTGAATGCAGGGATAACTTCCGGAACCTTGCAATTATTAAAAAAAACTAATTAGTATCTAATTTTGGAAGGGCTGTTCAGGGAAGCATTGACGAATAGTATGATGGTGTTTTTTTTTTAAATAAATGCACAGAAACTTTAAAAAAAGCAGTTTTTCGAAACCACTAAAATTGTCACAATTTACCTTAAAGTCCTTGAAAGTAAACACGTCGATTTTCAGAACTGAAGTAAAAACAACAATGTTTACTGGTAACATGATATTTTCTAGTCTATCTAGATGTCATCTACCCTAAGAATTCTAGAAAATATGTTTGTTTTAACAGGAAAGAGGTCGTAATTGCATAAAACACGAAAGTAAACAAAACTATGACCGGCTGACTAACATTTGCCTTGCTCTACCAGCTCCAGAATATGTCTGTCTTTCTTCTTCGTATGCCAAAAGCATAAAAATAACTACTCTAATTAATCAACACAGCACTGCAGTGCGCATGCGAATCGTCAACAGTTCGGCAAATCGAATTGACGTGAGAAAATGGCGTCGTTAATCCCACCTTAATGATAATTTAGGTTCTACCGGTAAATACAAAAAAATCTGAATGCTGAAAAAATGTTACTACAACCATTGAATATCAAACTATAAAAATGGCGGATGTCCAGTTTTAGACGAATTGGAGGTGGGTTGGCCGCCATTGTGGAGTTGATCGTAACTCTAACCTTAAATCTGTCGTTATAATACAGCGCCTCGGCAACAGATGTCTCAAATTCACTGATGTGATGTCGTGGTGTTGCCGCATATCGTTATCGTATTTTATTGGAATTTTTAATGATATAAGCATTTTTAACTGACAATAAAATAGGAGGTTCTCAATTCCAGCCGAATGTATGTTTTTGATAATAATATGTACGCTGATTACTCCGGGGTAATTGGGCCGATTTTCACAATGATTATACCGTTGCATTAGGTGTTAAATGTTATACAAATAAAAGTAGTTAAAAAGCGACAGCAAGTATAACTAAAATAGGTTTTATTTCGTCGAAAAATAGTAAAATACGTTATACCTAAAACAAACAAACTGGATGTTTCTTAAGTAAGAAAGTAAAACCTACTTATTTTAACCATTTTGAAAAGAAGTAATAATTGCCTTTAAAATTGCCTTTTTACAATTTTTTATTTTAGGTATTCCTAATATATAAAATTGAACCCATTTAAAAACTGTAACTACTTTTTATTCCAGTAAATATACAGAAAATGTAACTGAAGTATAACAAGAAATAAAAGTCAAAACCATTGATTAAGACGAAGGTCAAAGTAAGCTAAAAAACCAGCCCTTAATGAGATATTTGTGCTTGCTTACCAGAACAAAGAGGTTTAAAATCAGGTACAATACTTGACAAATTTAATCGTAAGTCTGGTTCCGCATTCAACCTATAGTTCAATAAAATGGTGCACAAAAAGGGCTTAAAGTGGAAAGTTCTGGTGTAATTATTTTTATTGGTTTATTTTATGTTTTTTGAGGTGCTAAACACGAACCAAAAGTTGTCCAACAAAAATTCTGCCCGCAAATATGAGAAATCAATATAAAAACACGAAAAGATAAGTTTTTTTTAGTGATATGCAACATATAACTTTCAAAGCAAGCTACATTTACGCAGAAGGTGATCCTATGGTAAATAAAGAGGAAAAAATACTTACAATTCATATCTCTTTACATGTGTTTGTTTTTTACAGCAAAAAAAATAATTATACCCATATGGTTTTTTAAAATTAAACTTTGTGCGAAAAAGCACTATTTTACGCGTGCTTTTTTGTGTTGTCTCCAAGGGTGTGTGTACGTCATAGATGGAGGATACTTGCTCCACAAGGTCGTGTGGACCAGGGGTCAATCGTTTTCGTAAATTTGAGAAAGTTATGTTGCATTTGTTAAGTCCAAGTACAAAGACAGCGCTGTAGTCGTATTCGATGGTTACCCTCAAGATGGTACTAAATATGCTGAGCGAGCAAGAAGATCACGTAAACAGATGTCAGTAGATATCATGTTTGACGAAACAATGATCGCGACAGTGCCACAAGAAAAATTCCTAGGCAATATGAAAAACAAAATTCGTCTTATTACAATATTGATGAACAAATTTGCAGCAGCCGGGATTCACACAAAGCCGGCACAAGAGGACGCAGACATACTTATTGTCACTACAGCAATGGATCTCGCACAACAGCATAACTCTGTAGTTATGGTGGGTGAAGATGTAGATTTGCTGGTGATCATGATTGGTCGTTGTCAGGGTATACATTCAAATGTATACTTTTTAAAGCCAAGTAAAGGGGCAGTTTCACAAGTCATTTTTTCACCTGAGTGCACATCAGAGCAATACATAAGTGACAGCATACTATTTTTACATGCCATGGGAGGATGCGATACAACTTTAGCCTCGTTCAAAGTTGGAAAAATGAAGTTTCTCCAAACCCTCAAGAAAAACCCTGCTCTAATCAGGACCAGTTCCCTGATCCACTTGAAGGTAATTATACATGAATAATTCTTTCGCACCTTTATTTTTTCTCCCACAATTTATTTGTGTTTTTCATCACACTATACTGTTTCATATCCAAATAAGTTAATTACTTATTTCCAATTAATTTTCTTGTTTGTTACAGGTGTACAGGAACTAGAAGGCGGTACTGAAGGAGGTATGGAGCCCGTACATAAGAGGGCTCGATTAGATACATAAATGCATATAACTTGCGCAGAAATTCTTAATAGGTAATACTTTTATATCTAAATAATATATTGTTGGATTTATTCAATTAAGTCAATGATTATTTGTTTCAGGCGTAGAGGAACTGGAAAGCTGCCCTGGAGAAACCATGGAATCTGTGTCTAAGAGGGGTCGCAATATTCATATTATTGCATGAATACTGATAAATTCTAAAGAAATTCGTGCCTTTTATTAGCCTGTAAATAATGTTTGTCTACATGAAATAAAAACTATAAATTAGGAGGAACAACTTTTTTCAAAAATTACCGATTTCACTAAAACACACTTTTGCACGGAAACCGTATGACATACAAAAAAACATTCAGAGACCTAAATTGTAGATAATTTTCCCCTCTTAATTTTACTACTGAATCACTTTTTGTGTAAACAGCTTCCTTTGCAAGTTGAAATCTAAAAACCCCTAAAAAAACATAATTTTTAGTGTTTTTTTGATGATTTCTGATATTTGCCGGTAAAATTTTTGTTGGACAACTTTAGATTCGTATTCAGCACAGCAAAAAACATAGAATAAACCATTAAAAACAATTACACCAGAACTTTCCACCTTAAACTACCGTTTGACTCGGCTACTATATTTTTAAGGTAAATATAGGTAGAACATCTTTTTTCACATAAATAGGTGGTACAAAATGGTAACAAAGTCTTAATAGCTAAATCTACTAAAACAGGATAATCTTTTCTTATACCCAACCAAAAGTCAAGCAAGGGCTTTTCCTTGAAAATAATTTTTAAAGAACTGTCGACTGACAAATCAATAAGTAATTCTTTTTGAGATAAAGAAATAGTGTGTGCTTTTGAGATATTATTGTCGTCACAAGGATTGCGGATCCAGTTATTTACTTCTGGTTGTGTTGGAAAGTAGTAATAAAGTATGTTTCCGCCATTACCGTTTTTTCTGCCGCGAACCACCGGTTGGGGATCGCTGCTCTAGACTATACTATAGGTAGGAAAATAAAGGTAAACTACTTACATCTAGGATAGGTGTAGATACTTATGTGAAAGCGGCAACAATGTTTTAATTTAGCAGTAAAAAGGCTTGTCGTTAGTGGCTGCATCAACACGCTTTATTTTTGATGACTCATTGGTGCCATCTATGAATTTAACGTAGCAGATTTAGGAAATCTGCTTATATGGCCTTCTTATAGTTTAATATTCAATGCTACAGCCAACAGCACACCGAAATAGGTAAAAGCATCGGGATGTTTGCTCGGTTGCCGTGGTTCATTTGGTTGTGTTAGGTTCGGGTTTATTCTATGGGTTTTATTTTTGAAAATAATGATTTCTTTCTTACCTGATATTGAGATCATCGCGAAAAACCAAAATGTGTTGATTGTCATCAACGGAATGGGTAGGCAAGTAAAAAAAACTGTCACTAGGAGGAACAATTTCCTGAAAAATAAAAACATAAATATTATTCTGACAGGTAGGAACGCCTGTAATGTCAGAATTATAGGTTAAAGTGATGTATTTGTTATTTCGTTATTTCAATGGGCTTTATTTATTTATTTTACGAGAATAGCTCATTTTTAAATTACAATAATTAGTAAGTGATGTATTATTGTATACAGGGTGTTTCAATAAAAACTTCCAGGCCAATTATTTCGAAAACTAAAAGTGACATGTAAATTCCGTAAACGCAAGTTTTTAGCCTCTATGATTGGCTTCACAACTGTGTAAAAAATGTGTTTGAATAATACAAGATGTAGGTGGCGCCGCGCTGCAAAGAAATTTTTTGATGACAGGAACTTTCAAATGTTGTCGATCTTAAAGATAATTAATTTTTGATCAAATTATGTTCCATAAAAAATTTTGATAAATATAACATGAAAGGAGATATTTGGGGTTAAGTATTTTTTTTTAATAATTTTAGTGATAAAACGCTCGTGTAGCGCTAAATTATTACGTCCAGTGACGTCTCAGGGGGCGCCTTAACAAATAATATTGGCAAAAAATAAGACACCACTGAGTTTGTGGTAATTTTTATATTTTTTTTCGGATTAAGCAACTAATAATATCCTTTTCTTGTCTCTTAAATTGTTTTCTTATCTTGCTTGGTTTTCGAGAAATAAAAATAAAAACAATTTTATTGCATATCTCTGGAAAACAAAAATCATTAAATAGTGGCGGTACAATCAGTGCTAAGCTACAGTATAATGTTCTGGGGCTCTTCTTGTGGTGCCAAGGACATATTTCTGGTGCAGAAACGCATAATTAGATGTTTTCTGAGACTTCCTCCAAGGGAATCATGTCGACCCTACTTTCAGTCTTTAGGTATTTTGAGTGCTCCATCCCTGTATTTTTTAAATTTAGTAATGTTTCTCAAAAAGCATAACAACCTATTTGAACAAAATTTCCATCATTACACTAATTCAATGACAACCGTAACAAGAGGAAGAGGTGACAGGTGACCTTCATATACCAGCCCATAATTCGACCTACTTTAAAAGGGTCCATATTATATGGCAGTCAAAGCCTATAATATGCTCCCCACAGAAGTTAGAGGTAGGGAAACATTGGCGTCATTCAGAAGAGCCACATTGGACTTCCTTCATAATAAATGTTTTTATGATTTTAACTTTAGGTTTTAAATTTATTGTTATCAGTGTGTCTCTTTTTGTTTTTGGCGTGTAGGATTGTTGTGTATACTATTTATATGTTTTTAAAAATTATTTATGGTTTTAATAGGTTTTTTAATTATTTAAGTGAAATATATTAAGATGTTTACAGACGATTAAATCGTCCTTTTGATGACGTTGCTATGACAATATAATTTGATTTTGCTGGCAAATAAAGATATTATTATTATTATTATTATTATTATTATTAATACGTTGTATCTTTTGCTATTAATCGTAATACTCTATTGAGAGTTTGCAGAACTGAATTATTATATCGATTTGCTATGTGTGCATATGAAAACGGCAATAATTTTAAACACCTCATTCGACCCCATTAAATAGTTTTTGGTATTGTTCTAATTTTCATTAATAATTTTGTATATTTTCTCATCAGTTCTTTGATAAAATTTACAACATCTTTTAATTTTATTTTATAATGCTTTAATGTTTTAATGCTTTTAAACAACAAAAAATACAACGTATTAATTATTTAATGATTTTTGTTTTCCAGAGATAGATATGCAATAAAATTGTTTTTATTCTTATTTCTCGAACACCAAGCAACATAAAAAAATAATTTAACAGACAAGAAAATGATATTTATAGTTGCTTAATCCGAAAAAAATTACCAAAAACTCAGTAGCGTCTTATTTTTTACCAATATTATTTGTTAAGCCGCCCCCTGAGACATCACTGGACGTAATAATTTAGCGCTACACGATCGTTTTATCACTAAAATTATCATTACCAAAATTAAATTAAAATCAGCTAAAGGATATTAAAAATATTTATAATTAAAATACTCGTTAAAATTATTTAAAAAAAAAACTTAACCCCAAATATCTCCTTTCATGTTGGACTTATCAATTTTTTTATGGGACATAATTTGACCAAAAATTAATTATCGTTAAGAACGACAACAATATTTAAAAGTTCCTGTCATCAAAAAATTTCTTTGCACCGTGGCGCCACCTACATCTTGTATTATTCAAACACATTTTTTACACAGTTGTGAAGCCAATCATGGAGGCTAAAAACTGACGTTTACAGAATTTACCTGTCGCTCTTAGTTTTCGAAATAATTGGCCTGAGAGTTTTTATTGAAATACCCTGTATACCTAGGATACATGAAAATTAACAAACTAATAAGTAACAATAATATTAACACCAATAACAAAATCTTACAGTGCCCGCAGAGTGATTTACCCAACCATAGTCAAAATCAGGTATCCAACTTAAGAAACATAAACATAAATAAAAAATCAGCAGAAGATTACCTATTTCTTTATTGCAGGTTCATATAAAAAGAAGATGAAAGAAAGTCCAAGTCGTTAGAATAATAGTGCGCCAACCTAATAGACCTCTGCAGAAAAAAAAATTGAAGCATAATTTACCTGATAAAGTGACTGATAAAAAGTGAAATTAGAACGTGTGGTTCTGGGTGGGACAAAAAGTGGAATTTTTACTAACAGATCCGGACAATGGTAAACATGGTTTAAGATATTATATAAAAGTTTCAAATCATGTCTCTTACGGCGAATCTCAAGTAAAATCAGCTCCAATACAGACTGAAGTTCAGGATCTCCAAACTATTTGTATGTATTGCATAAAATGGACTCCATACCGAGGATGCATATTCCAAATTGGATCTTACCAAAGAAGCACAGTACAGAAACTTTAAGGATCGTGAACTCTGGAAGATTTCTTTATAAACTCTAGCATTTTTAGTGCATTCCTCTTAATATTTGTTATATGTGGCACGAAGCCAAGAGACCGATCCAATATTATTACCAAACAGATCAAAACATTTATTATTATTATTATTATTGTTATTATTAAATAGGACAAATATCGGTGTGTAAGACATATATTTTTTTTATTTACGCCCAACCAACTTTATGAAATTATTACAGGGATAATAAAATAACAACAATAATAGTTATTATTCTAACTTAGTATATATAAAAAAAGACAGTTAAAATATAAAGATTTGTATACACGTTTTGTCAATCTAACCAAACTCAGTGAGGTATAACAAGAAAAGATTGGCAAATATTTTTTCCAATTTTTAAAATATTTTTATATTTTCGGGTAAATTATTATATATTATATAATATTAATCCACTATATAACAATGACCGGTGTTTAAAATTATATATAATACTTATATTATCCCAATTAATGGAGTAAGTTCTAATATGTTCTACTTGTTTTCTCCAGCTTAAATTTTGATCAATATATAAACCTAAATACTTTATGTTATCTGTGCAATCGATATTTTCTCCATTAAATATTATTGGTAGCTTCTCGATCTTTGTTTGGTAACGTACATAAAAGAAGATTTATTCAAATTTAAAGTTAGTTTATAAGACTCTAACCAATTTTTAAATATTTTTTAATATTTAATTGGATATCCCGATATTCGTAATATTTATAGCATCTAAACGAAACTAATTATCCTGAAGTTAAAAACTTTGTTAATAGCTTAAAACCTAAAAAAATTCCTGGAATTGATGGTATCACATCTGAGATTTTAATATCAATAAATTCATACATTTGTAAACCATTAACTCATTTAATTAACACCATCTATAAAACAGGAATATATCCATCTGCTTTTAAAATAGGTATAATTAGAATTTCAAAATTACAGACCTGTAACATTAATTTCATCATTAGCAAAAGCTTTTGAAAAAGTTTTAAAAGAAAGATTAGAAAATTTCTTAAATAATAATAAAATACTATCAGACAAACAATTTGGATTTCAAAAAAATAAATCTACACAAGATGCCATTTGTCACCTAACAAATAAAATATATAATTCAATCGATAATAAAATTAACAGTATACTGGGTGTCTCAGGAGGTACGCTCGCCCCTATACCTTTTTTGTTGTTTAAATTACAGATTTAAAATTTTATGTGTTTATATGTGATATTCTTTTGCTTTTGATGACATAGCGGATGTCATTTTATCACTTCCGGTTTAACCGGTTTGTATTAAGGGTAAGTCAATATTCAAAACAGTTCTAGTTAAACGATTATGCTTGCCGCTATTTACTCAATATTATGTTTAAATCTGATCCTTACCTTCCACATACATCGCTCAGGGCTCCGATCAGGGGAGCGCTCAGAAAACTCAAAATCCCCTTGATCCCCATAATTAGTCCGTTCATCAGGAACGTGTGGTCAGGGAACGTGGAATTCAGCACGGAGATGACGGGCATCGTGAGCAGGCCCCATGCAAAGAACTCGAGGAATATCACTACTAGGGCGTGGTAAAGGGACGGCTTTCCTATGCCTGATGTCTGAAAATAACGTAAATATCATTGAAGCACAAAAAAAAAATAATAATAATAGACTTTTTGATTAGACTAATAAATTGATAGGAAATCTATAAGAGCAAGGCAAGGTTTAGCAGAGACTAGGGGAATCTGCTATTCGTACCTAATCATAATGTGGTCTATCCATATTATTGGAAGCGCAAATACAGTGTGACCACTCTGACCAGTTAAGTCTGCATCATATGGGATTTTTTTTTATTAATAGCTTTATTCGAAATTTGACTTCGGCATCCAGTTCTGCTTCGATCGAGATGAAAATTAAGCAAAAAAAATGGTAGTCACGTGATTCGCATTATCTGTCAAATTTTAATTTTTTCCAAAAAAATTATTCAAAAGTGGGGGTTATTTATGAAAGTATCGAAAAAAGTTATTAGAAAAAGTTGTTTTAAATGCAGTTTCTAGCCCACATGCAAAATTTCACCTGCATAAGATAATTTTTATTTTTTACCCATATTTTTTAAATTGCACCACTTTTGCAAAATAAGACTCAACGCAACCTACATAAAACTTCTTAGTTTTGACAATGCTTTATTTCAGATACATTTTCTTTAAAGTAGCGCCATATTAAATGTGTGTTTTTCTACAAAATCAAAATAGGGCTATTAAAATTTGGTCGCATGTGATTCAAAGTTTATTTGTTTTTGACCCTGTATAAGGTAACTTCATAAAATAAGTATTTTTGAAAACGTCGTTTATGCCTGAAAGTAAAAAAATAAAGTAAAGGGGTTTTAAATTATATCCTTGAAAATAGATAAACTTTACGTTAAGTTAAACTAAAATTTATTTTCCACTTAAAAAACACTTTACTGATGACACTGTGTTCTTTTTTGTCTTAATATTAAGGTGTATTACTTTCGGACACAAACTACGTTTTCAAAAATACTTATTTTATAATTATATAAATTAAAAAAATTATAAAATTATTTTTTGGAAAAAATTTAAATTTGACAGATAATGCGAATCACGTGAGTACTATTTTTTTGCTTAATTTTGATCTCGATCGAAGCAGAACTTGATGCCAAAGTCAAATTTCGAATAAAGCTATTAATAAAAAAATCCCATATGATGCGGACTTTACTGGTGACACTGTAATATAATAAGCATTTTTTATATAAGCTTCAGGTCAAATATTGATCAAAAATGATACTAAGATCTTTTGCGGATGCTACCAACGGTATGGCATAATTGTTAATAATAATTCTAAAATCAGTTTTGATTATTATTTTTGAATGAATATATTTTGGACCAATTAACAGTAAACTTGTTTGGCTTTCATTAAGTTAAAAGCTATCAAATCAAATCAAATCAAAATACGCTTTATTGTTATAAAAAAAATTTCTTTTTCATTAACAAAGCCATTGATCTAAAACTAAGTACAAGTTAATGTATAAAAGTACCTATACTAGTACCAGACTAAATAAGTCATATAAAAAAAATATGAAAACAAGTTACATAAAACAAAGAGGAACAAACATCTTTTCTATACGTATACTCAAACTCAAACATAGCTTTATAAAAATCGAATAGTAAGATGTTGCTCACAAAGCAGATTACAAACAAAAAAACTACTAGAATTAAAATGTATCCTCTAAAAATTCGGAAACAGAGTAATATGACTTATTCAAAAGAATCTTCTTGACCTCCCTCTTAAATTTTTTAATGCATAAAATCTCTCTAACCTGCCTAGGCAGATGATTAAACTTTTTTTTTGCCCCTGTATACAAAAGAATTCTTAATTAAGGTGGAACCCGGTATCGGAAGAGCTGTGGTGTGAGAATTACGGAAAAAGTAAGACGAAGCAGAGATAATTTCCTGGCTAAACTTTTTATGCACGAGACATACCGTTTTTTAATATAAAAATACATGGTAATGTTAAGATTTTGTTACTATTAAACAATGGCCTACATGATTCCCTTCGTTTCAAGCCTAACATAAATCGCAGAGCTCTTTTCTGGAGAATAAATACGGTGTTAAATAAATGACCAGAACAAGCACCCCAAAAATACACACCATACTGCAAGTGTGAATCAATTAAAGCGAACTAGGCAGCCCTCGCAGTTACTATATCCATTTTCCGGGAAATAACCCTTAAGGCATAGCAACCTCTAGAAACCTTAGTGGTTAGTTGTAAAACATGTGGCTCAAACTTCATGATCCTCATTTATCAATGAAATCCAATGCAGAAGATTATCATTTCTTATTTTGTGATATATTTGTATATCATCAGCAAAAGCTAAAACATCATAAAGAAATTCGTTTGAAATTCTTGCAATTTGAGATCTATTTCATAAATAATTTGCAAACCATTCACAAGTGTGTTTACTAAATTCTGTTGTTTGCAAGTAGTAATTCATTATTTCGAGGATCTAAAGCCTTGGCCAGATCAAGAAAAACGATACAAGTAAATGAATCCCAGTTTACTAAAATATCATCTTTAAGTTTACATAATAATGTCGTTGTGCTAAAATTAGCTCTGCAACTAGATTGATTGATAGGTTAAATATCATATTTATCTAAATAAAATATAACTTGATTAAAAATTAGTCTTTCAAGAATTTTAAATATTAAAGATGGTACCTAATACTACTGGTCGAAAATTTTTAACATTTTGTGCATTATTTACTTTAGTTATTGGGATAATAATACCAGTTTTCCCAATAACTGAATAAAGAATATTTAAGCAATTATTGTTCATACAGAGTTCTAACATTTTCAAGGTTACACCATCGATTCCACAAAAAACTTACATAGTACTCCCTAGACAATTTATCTTTTGTTTTGTTTTTTTAAATTTTTTTAATGCTTTCTTTTCTAATTTAGATATTTCTTTTATTGTAGGAGTAACCCAGGGATGTGACTTTTTCTGTTCTAAATAAGTTCTAATGGAGTATTTCAAATAAATTTATAATACTATTATTAAAAAGTTCAATTAGCCTAAAGAAATTTTTACGGTTTTTTGCAATATTTTCTATAAAAGCTAAAAACCCCTGTAAAATCGAGTTATTATTATCTACAACCATTATGCTACACCTAGGACAATTATACCATCTCATGAAACACCAAGTGTTATCCAGGGGGGGGGGGGGGACAAACGCCCCCCTTGTTAAAAGGGTAGATGGATTAACTGATTTTTTTAATCTGCGCAGGACAAAGGTAGAGGATGCTAAATTTTTGTAAGACTATGGTATTTGACCTGCGTATAATGAACCATAGTACCCTCAGATGATTATACAGTGTGTCCCCAGATGGAGTTGACAAGAGGAAAAAGATCTTTATTATCGATTTTACGACGAAAAGTTATTCTTCATAAAAAATTCTGCTTGTCGAGAAAATGAAACCATATAAACATTTTAGATCTATTGTAAAAAATAAAAAACAAAAATTAGAATTTAGATTTCAAATTTTGTATTTAGGCTTTATTTTGGATTATAAACAACTTTGTTTTATAAACATTTTGTCTAAAATAATAAATAATGGTACTTCTTTCTTAAAGCATTTTCATGTTTTCCTAATTTATCAACATCATCTTATACATCTGATCTAAAATTTTTATATGGTAAATTCATTTTCTCGACAAGCAAAATTTTTTATAAAGAATAACTTTTCGTCGTAAAATCGATAATAAAGATCTTTTTCCTCTTGTCAACTCCATCCGGGGACACACTGTATAATATAACACTGCCGCAAGGGGCTCGCGTTAAAATCATCCTCGCTTATTATAGTTTACATTATACGCTCGTTAAATAATATACCATTACTTGAAACAGTTTTTCAAAAAAAGATTAAAGTTTTTTCCGAAAAAAAACTCGAATTTTTCAGTTGTAACCATGTCCTTTAAAATATAAGCGAGTAGCTCACTTACCCACAGTTTCAACACGATAACTCGACACCTATTTATGTTTTTCTCATCCACAGGCACGTCAGACATGATTTTTTAGGATACTATTTTTTTAGTGCATTGTCAAAAAATTGATATTGCAGAACCAAAATTTCTATCTATTTTTGACTAGAAAGCGGGTTTTCGATAATAGGACGTATATAAATAAATTAAATGCTTTAATTCTAATAAGGAAATTTGGTCTTATCATAATAAAATTGAGCAAAACCCAATATTTTACAGGTATAATTATGGCATATGACAGCATTTTGTTGTCAGTTATGTACCTACCTACTGACATAAGAATTATTGGGAAAGAAAGAAAAAACTTAAGGTGGGAGTATCAACATGCTTACCAACATGTAACCTATTTCGCGTAGATTTATTTACGTTTTCTAGCTTTTACACAAAATTTAAATAAAATCAGTATCGACTTTATATTCTATAGGTAATAATTGACATATTTAATAAATATCAAGGAATTTCATAACTTATTTTAGGAGAATTGTATAGCGAAAAATATCGGGTAAGATTTTTTTAACATTATTATGTCATTGTTCTTGCACTAAGAAATTGGAAAAGGAAGATCCATGGTATGGGTATAGAAATAAATGACAGGTGCTTGTTCACTCTTCAGTTTGCAGATGATCAGGTCATAGTGGCTAATGACAAAGAGGACATGCAATATATGGTAAGAAAACTCATGGAAGAGTACCGAGAATGGGGCCTGACAGTCAATATAAATAAAACAAAATATCTATGTATAGGCACCCAGGACGGAAATTTGGAAGTGGACAATGGTCAGGAAATTCTGCAATGTCAGGAATATGAATACCTAGATATCACATTCGACAACACCGGAACAGATGTGAAAGAAATAGAAAAACGAATAGTTAAGGCTAAAAAAGTAATCGGATGCCTAAATGGAATTTTATGGAGCAAGGAGATTACCAAAAAAGAGGAAAAATATATACGAGACAATGGTAAAAAGCAGTCTTCTGTATGGAGCAGAAACTTGGAGAATTACAGACAGACAAAAGAAGAAAGTAGAGGCAGTTGAAATGGATGCCATTAGAAGATCCCTGCGAATCTCACGAAGAGACAGAATAAGGAACGACCATATAAAACAACAAATGGGAATAGAAGGTACGATAGTTCAGGACATTGAAAAAAAACAACTTACCTGGTACGGACCCATAGAGCGAATGCCAAATAACAGGTGGCCAAGAAGATTACTGCATTGGCAACCAACAGGTAGAAGAAAACGAGGAAGACCAAGACGGGAATGGCAGAAAACCATACAAAAGTCCATGAGTGAAAGAAACCTCTCACCAGAAGATTGCGAGGATAGAAAAGGATGGAGATTAGGTGTCGGACAACGAAGCAAGACGTTCTAGACCGACTTATATATATATATATGTCATTGTTCTTTCACTATACAATTCTCCCAAAATTAGCAATGAAATAAATAGATATTTTTGTAATATATCAGATATTACCTAAGTAATGTGCCGACAATACTGATTTTATTTAAATGTTAGTCGATAAAATAATAAACTTGAAAAAATAACGCGAAATAGGTTATAGGTTGGCAATAGATTGAATGACGTTGATAATTCCACCTTAAAGTCTTTCTCTAGGGGTCTCTACATGTTTCGAACGTAGAAACGTTCATCATCAGGAGACAGAAAGTTTATTTAGTGCTGATGGTTTTAGCAGAAGAGAAAATGGTGTAGAACCATTAATGGAGCTTTTATGGAATTAAAAAATTGATGTGTAGAAGAGACATAATATGAAGAAAATTGATAAAGGTTAAACCATACTGAGTATGTTAAAAAAGTTATTAAAGGGGGTCTAAACCAACCAAATAAACTGGGGAAGAAGAAAAAACATTCATGAAAACAAGGTGTCGAAGATTATTTAAAATTTTTAATAAAACTTTTCAAGTTTATGTCAGTAAAGCTTCGGTTTCCTACAAAGCGGTACCGCAAAAGAGCGGCCGTAATTTGGCGACCGTTTTTGCCAACAGTAGTAAGTACGGTCGCTTTGGACGGTAAAAAGTAAAAAAAAGTAACATTAAATACGGTTTGATAAAATACGGCGGCAAGAGCCAATTGACAGTTCAATTTCAAAAATTGTGTGTGGTGTTTAGAAGATGGACGACCTAAGTTTGGCTATTTTAATAGTTCTTGAGGTACGAAGAATCGTACTCTCATCATTTTACATTAAAAATTGCCTCATGAGTTCGAACAAAGTCGATTAAAATTTCGTCTTGTTCGCTAGACCAACTAATTTCTTCAGCCATTTCTAAATATTAGTATGAAAACGACACAATCACTACACTGGCGCACCGTCAAAAATCGTGTTTGCACTATCCCAACGTACAGAGCGGCCGCTTTAGAAAATACGGTGCCGTATTTTTTGCGTCGAACGCTCTGGAGGAACACACTTCGATTTGCAAGTACATACACGTTTTTTCGCGGCGAGGCTCGCCGTCAAATTATGGCCGCTCTTTTGCGGTACTGCTTTGTAGGAAACCGAAGCTTTAGACATTATAAGGATAAAATTGTCACATCACAATAAAATTACATTGCAGAAAGTGTTTTGTGGGGTACCGAGGATTAAAGCCCAGTAACCCCCGCAAGCGGTTAATTTAAAACCAATAAAATTAATTGATAAGTTGCACATTTTTAAAAAAAGTCAAAAGGTTGTTCACTTCCACGTGTTGGGACAAAAACAGTACAAGTGAGTACAAGTATGTGGGGAGTATTTTATCCAATCGGCGAGGTCCAAAAGTTTATGCGATAGCCGCCAACTTTGCGAATGAGTGGTTAACAAATCGCGAAATATTTTTGGGATCAATGTTGATGATTCCTATTCCTGCGAACCTATATTCATTGAAATATAGGTTTGCTGCAGCATCAATTTTGACAACACTCATTGCCTTGTTAAAAGGCATAATATGGTGGTTTTACCACATACATTGACAATGTAGATCAACCGATCAAACTGTTAACGCACAACATCAAAATATTCAAAGCATGTTCGGAGACATTTTCTATACACGAATCGTTAGTAACAACAGCGTGTTTATAACTACAAGATAAAAATTTGGCTAGGTGTGCCATAGTAGTAAAAATTATTTATTTAGGCAAGATAACTTTAATTCTTGTTGATAATCTTATTATCCCACTCTATCTCAAGCCCAATTGACGAATTGCAGAGATAAGAAATTTTATAACCGTCGATGGATATTTTTATGACACAGGAATGTGTGTAAAATATGAAATCATTTTTGCGTTTATGCATTTATTGTGGTGTTTACTATAATGATTCATTTAAAATACCGATGCGCCATTTAGTTCATAGTAATCGTGCATCCACTAATGTTTCGTATATCTTCTATCTGCAAGTATCTAGGTTAGGTTAGGTTAGAGTGGCAGACCTCTGGCATTGTTCAAACAGTCACACGTAGTCCTATAAGGACCTTGCATCAGCTTCCTGATGGTTAATGCGATCGTAGAAGAATCTTGACAGCTCATTCAAACCAGCCACTGCTGTTAATGAACTTAGTAAGTGCGACCCAGTTGCAGGCTGCTCACTTCCTTCAGAACATTAAAAAATGGTTCGCCCAGTGCTTTGAACCTTCTTCTCGCGAGGCCGGGGCATTCACACAAGAAATGCTGAATACTTTGCTCCTCTTCTTCATCTTTGCAACTTCTACAGAAGTCGTTAGTTGGTATTTGCATACGTTCAGCGTGTCTACCGAACAGGCAATGTCCGGTGACTACGGCAGTGATGTTTCTTAGGTCCTTCCGACTGTGCTGTAATAGCGCTGCGGTTTTCCTGTTATCAAGTAGGGGCCACAATTGCCTGGAGATGCTACAAGTCCTGTCCATCTGCTTTGCGCAAGTTGTTTAGCTATTCGGTCTATCTCTTCTTTGACTGATCCCAGTGGTCTAGCCACAGTATTCTCTGCTAGTTCGACAGACATGCTTGCGCCTCCATGGCGAGCGCCTCAGCAGTCTCCTGCAAGTACCTACGTTACATTCCTGCCGATATTCTTCCGATATTAAGTTTTTCTACTGTGCTAATGTTTAGTGGAGTTATACCAGCAGGACGAACCGACCTGGTCACGTCTTCCAAACCAAAACTGTCCCTTTCAAACTCTTTTTCTCTCAGGTTTGGCACACCCAGTTCCTTGTACTAGTTTGTGTACGTCAACTGGGGAGAGCGTCGGGATATCCTTTGATTCTAGTCTTGGTTGCCCGAGTATTTGTTGCTTTTTGCGATCAAATGCAGTGGCCGATTATGTACTGTACATCTTCTCTTTCTTGTCCGCATAACATGTAGCGTAGGTCTCTGTTGTAAAGTTGCATACGGCGCAGGTGCTTTTTAAGGGCCATATGGCCTGTCAGAATTTCTATGGTGATTCTCAGCTGATTTCTGCTCATCAGAAAGCGTATAATTAAAAGTTTACCTTTCAAACATTTTACTTCACCAATAACTTCCACCGAATAATAGGACTAATTGTTTATATTATTATAGATTTTCTGTTTTTATGTATCATCGTATTCAATATAGCACACCCTACATGATCATTAATACTGACATTATTGATTGAAGCGTAACATTCCTAATAATAACGTAGATGCATTTTAAGTAATGATGATAACTGGGGGCGCACTGGCTCTTCTCACATGAAGTTGAGATTGAGGCGAAGCAAGGAGTTCTCTAGGGCTCAATCCTGGGTCCCCGGCTTTTTCTGCTGTACGCGCATAGCCCCTCGGGTGGTCTGTGATTCTGATCTCTGGGCGGGATGCTGTGCCAGTATGCAGACGATGCGTCGTTCATACTGGCGCACGTGTCGCTGGTGGTCTCTGGAGAGGATGTTCGCGTATGTCGGAGAATGCAGGATTGATGTCAAAAGGACAATCTAACCCCTAATTTCATCCGTTCAAAATAATTTGTAGAAACCAAAAACGAATTGTGAGCTATATCTTTCAACTGCATCCCAAATTATTAAGCGATTTCGGTTTTGACCTCGCAGATGAGATCAGAGCAAGGATAATTTTAGATCATGTGATCACGGAGGATTCAGACGACGTTGATATTTACCGAACAATCTTGATGGTTTTTCCTTTTTTTTTCTAACCTAAAAAATTTGTAAATAAATTTAAACTTCGTTTTGCATACTTTTGTGAAGTGCAACAAAAATGAATTTTGCCGAAGCTGCCAGAATATTTGAGATTTCTGTGCCATTTACACACTATCTATTTTTTGGACGATTGATTCATGATAGCTGTGGTCGAAAAACGGCGTTAATCGGGGACGTTTCACATTCACAAAATAAAAACGTCTGCTCCTATATAGGCTGGTGTGGCGAGGTTATTTCTAGTTATTCATCCCTCACCTCTCCGATAATCCTTAGATTTTTAAATTTCCCGCCTTTTAAAAATCGGGTCGAATTTCTTCTCTCTGTCCTCTGAAACACTAACCCTTCGGGCACGGAGTAATCCGACCAATCTGTTATATACCGCTAATTATGTAAACCTTATTAACCAAAATTAGGTGTACTTACTGTCACTCTATTATCTATGATATCCATTAATCGTTGAAAAGCTACCAGAGCATTTAGTGCTCCATTTTCCGTTCAGTCCTCTATCAGTTCAAATACCAATAACAATCATACAAGGTGACTCAATTTAACAAAGGCTGCTGGTCTTATAAAATAATGTAATTTACAGAATCTTAAAAAAAAACTCTCATAAAAATAGAGATAACCCAATGGTTCGAAACACAAAATTCACGAATTTATGGAAATGTATCAAGAAATAATGATTATTATCAAAAATAACAGCTCCAATTTCTCTACACGGTGTTTAAAACTTAGGACAAAAAACTCATGGATTCATCCCACTATAATATCACTATTGAACATGACCAATCATTAAAAACATACAGCACATTCCTAATGACTGAAAAAGAACTGTAAAAATCGGATCAACAGCAAAAAAGTTATAAAGGACACAGGCACTACAAATAGTAACTCTAAATAGCTCAACTTTTATACGTACGGTTCTAAGTGAGAACCTTCTTCTGATCCGAAATCGGCTAAGCACTTGGTACTTTTGTATTTTTCTTATCCTCGCTCTTGTTATGAAACGCATTTACAATAAGGCGTGTACCTTGAATACTGGGTATTTTTATATAGTAATTATTAGAACAATATTATATTACAAGTGAATAATTTCGTGGCTCTATCTAAGGTTTATTCACTGTAACACGTTCGCTGCCACCATAAATTCGGTATTCACATCGGTGAAGCCAAATTATATAATACAAGTGTATTAAACTGCGTGGAAGGGGAACGCATCAGTGACGTTCACGGCACACACGATGATGATGCGATCAACGCCACCTATGCGTTGCTGGCAGCGAACGTGGTAAACGACTTTACAATGTACACAGGCCCACGCTTTTAGCCCTGTCTCTTTTTGTTTTTGTCTATACATATACACAACTTTGATTAGCTTATGTGTCTGAAAATACAATGATTAATTAACTAAATAGTTTTTATTTTAATTTCACCCACGTTGCGTTGTTCTTTTCAAGTTAATCGGCAATAAAAATAGGGAGTAATATTATAGGGGGATGTCGTTTGTTTTAAATAAACCCGAGTTCAAACCATTAGACAAATACTGGGTGTTATGGAAATTACTTTTGTATTTAAATGGGTATCGTAGAGAAATAATAATAATAATAATATTAATAATAATAATAAGTTTATTTAAAATTTAATAATATAATAAATATGTTTATTTTGTCTTCTATAAACTTATTATTCAATCCTCTGAAGCTGAGCTTGTTAGGGGCAAATCTTATTTTTCGTTTTAGTATGTAAAATCATAAATATGCATTAAAAATCAAGTTATAAAGTAAAACGCTAATTTCTTTGTTTATTTATTTTAGGTTTTATGCTTATTTCATTTTTATGGCGTGTATTATAATTATGGTTTTTAAATTGTATAAGGTTTTTATTTTTAAATATATATATTAAGATGTTATAAATGTAAAGTTGTCTTATGTTTAACTTTTTTGCTTCTGAATATAATTATTTTGAAGGATAAAGATAATCTTTATTGGATATAATTTTTAGAAACCTTTTTGTAATATTTCTAATTTTTTAACTAAAGTTCTATTTATTCCTCCCCAACCTAAAACTCCGTAATTTAAATGAGTTTTGACTAACGCGTAATATAATATTTCATATGTCATACATTTAAAATTTTTTAATGTTTTTAGAAATCGGTAGTAAACTTCTTAATTTTTTAATTAAGTATTCTAAGTGAAAATCCCAATTTAATTTACCGTCAAAAATAATTGCTAAATATTTTATTTTATTAACTTTAAAAATTTTAATACTATTCATATTTCGTGGTAGGTTATTTAGGTTTAAAGTAAAAGGAATATAATTTGTTTTATTAAAATTAATTGTTAACAAATTGTTATCAAACCAATTTTTTATAATTTTAAAATCTTTTTTAATTTTATTAGTTAAGTTGTCCCAATTTGTAACGGTATAAAAAATTGTAGTATCATCTGCAAAACTATGAATTTGTCCATCGCAAGTTATACTAAATAAGTCGTTAATATAAATATTAAAAAATAATGGTCCTAAAATTGTTCCTTGAGGAACACCATACTTAAATACTTTTGGATAGCTTTTTTCTTTATCTATTTGAACATAAGTTGGTCTATTTTTCAGATAATTTTTAATTAATTCTAATAATTGCTTTCCTCTGAATCCGATATTTTCAAACTTTTTTAACAGTAAATGATGGATCACTGCATCAAAAGTTTTTGCTAAATCTAGAAAAATACTAATACAAGGTTTTTTATTATCTAGTGCATCATATACAGGGTGTAACATAAAGGTTGGGAATAAATTAAACGGTAGATTCCTTAGTCAAAAATAATAGAAATTTTTCATATAAGGATATGCTCTACGGGATTTCGTTCCCAAGTTACAGGGTGTTGAATTTTTCTTAAAAAATTAGTTTTTGTTTAATATCTTTTGAACGCTGGCAGATAACAAAACGAAATTTTAGCAGTAACTTCACTTGATAATGCCCTAGGAGAAGTAAAAAAATTGTTTTCCTGGGATACTCAGTGGCGTGCATACGGATATTGCCGTAGGGTTTTTTAAATGAAAAATGTAGTACGCCACTGATAGAATTATTTTTTTGTCAAAATTTATAAATTTTCCTTTTATTCTAAACAAAATTCTCCACTTGCGTTTTCTTTGTATCTCTTGCCATTTTCCCGTAATTAAACATTTTGCAAATATCAGTTTTCAGCAATTTCAGTACCTAACAGTAATAAAATCGAGTACCTACGTTGTGATCCAGTGTTTACAAAATGGCAGAAACGACATTCAAACGTGGTACGTTTCGTTGAGGTATTCTCTAACTTCTCGCCTAAAGTGAGCTGGAGCGCCATCATGCATAAACCACATTTGCTGTCGCGTTTCAATTGAAACTTCTTCTAATAAAGGTGGTAATCCATTTTAAAGGATATCCAGATATGATAATCCGTCTAATCTATTTGGTAGTACTACAGGACCAATCAAATAATCGCCAATTATTCCTGCCCAAACATTAATAGAAAATCGTTGCTGGTGCCGGGATTGTATGATTCCATGAGGGTTTTCATCAGCCCATAGATGGTTATTATGAAAATTAATTATGCCATCCCTTGTAAATCCAGCTTCGTCGGTAAATAAAATGGATGAGTGAAATGAATGGTTTAAATTGCATTTATTTAAGAACCATGTACAAAATCTAAGACGTGGTGCATAATCCTCGACAGAAAGAGCCTGCATTCGTTGTAAATGGTATGGGTACAATAAATTATCATGTAGGATTCGTTGGACTGTCATATGGCTTACCCTTTCCATTCTTCCAATTCTTCTAGTACTAGATTCAGGATTCGCCTCGACAATCTGAAGGATTCGTTCTTACGTATTGTGGTCTTCCACTGGAGGTGCAAGGCTTTAATGATCCGGTTTCACGTAAGCTAGCGTGAATCCTTAAAAAAGTCTTCCTATTCGGAATGCGTCGATTTGGAAAACGTTCAACATACAGACGTACAGCTAACACAGTATTCCTGTTGGCACGGCCATAAATAAAATGCATATCTACTAATTCTTCAACTGAGTAATCCATTTTTAATAGGTTTATTACTTAAATTAAAAAGCCTAAGCAAAATTAAATAACTTAACTGACAATGACATTATAAGAAAATATCGTGGTCCAAGGCATGCTCGATTTTGTTCCTATTACGCTCAATTTCCTATGTAACCTGTGGAAAAACTGATATTTGCAAAATGTTTAATTACGGAAAAATGACAAGAGATACAAAGAAAACGCAAGAGGGAAATTTTGTTTAGAATAAAAGGAAAATTCATAAATTTTAACAAAAAAATAATTCTACCAGTGGAGTACCACATTTTTCATTAAAAAACCCTACGGCAATATCCGTATGCACGCCACTGAGTATCCCAGGAAGACAATTTTTTTACTACTCCTAAGGGCATTATCAAGTGAAGTTACTGCTAAAATTTCGTTTTGTTATCTGATAGCGTTCAAAAGATATTAAACAAAAACAAAATTTTTAAGAAAAATTCAACACCCTGTAACTTGGAAACGAAATCCCGTAGAGCATATCCTTATATGAAATATTTCTATTATTTTTGACTAAGGAATCCACCGTTTAATTTATTCCCAACCTTTATGTTACACCCTGTATTTGTTCTGTTAGATAGCAAATAGCGTTTTGTGTTGATTTATATTTTTGAAACCCAAACTGTTTATTAGAAATAAAATGTATTTTTTCCAAATAATCTTCAATTCTTAATTTTAAAATTTTTTCAAACACTTTTGCTATCGAAGATATTAATGTTATTGGTCTATAATTACTAGTTTTACTAGAATCTCCATTTTTAAAAGTAGGTTTTATTATACCAATTTTGAAAGCGTCTGGATATATACTGGTTTTAAAAATATTATAAGACATGTTAGTGGTCTGGAAATAGCAGTTTTAATATTACTGTTGTTATTCCGTCGGCACCAGGAGATTTCTTAAATTTTATACTATCAATTACATTTTCAACTTCTTTATGATTAGTTTCTTCTAAATAAAATGAATTTATATTGTTTGTTTTTTATTTGAAAATGTGTTATTACCTTTATTGATTTTGTTTGGTAGCTTTTCTCCCACATCAGAAAAATAGTCAATAAAGCTATTAGCTATACTTCATATATTTTTTAAAGACCAAAAAGTAGAGTAAGGCTCCCAAAACCAGACCAAATACGCTGTATATCAGTGGAAATATTAATCGATTCGAAAATTAGAATCTCACTAACAGCCGTTGAAAAGTAGTTAAAACGGCGATTCCGATGTGATGGAGTTTTTTCGGCTTTTATAAGCAGTTTTAGTGAGTAACAAGTATGGCTTGAAACAACAATTAATTGTTTCTGGACGGGAATATCGGATGTTGTGTAGATAATGTGTATACTCTGAATAAAGGACTGTAGGCAGTTTACAACAGTTTTTTATTTCTCCGAATAAACGTTTAGTTTTGTGTCGTGCATGTTTTAAGTGTCGAATGCAGAAAGAAGGACAATTTTAAGTTTGAATAGTAGATTATATCTATAGCGATATTAATGCCAGTAAAAGATTTTTTGAGGTACTAAGTTTAATTTTAATGTTCCTTTCAAGTTTATACTTGTCATATTTCAGGGTTGGCAAATATCATGATATTTATATAAATATCAAATATCGGATATATATCCGATATATATCTGATATACAGTGTCACCAGTAAAGTCCGCATCATATGGGATTTTTTTTATTAATAGCTTTATTCGAAATTTGACTTTGGCATCAAGTTCTGCTTCGATCGAGATGAAAATTAAGCAAAAAAATAGTAGTCACCTGATTAACATTATCTGTCAAATTTAAATTTTTTCAAAAAATAATTCAAAAGTGGTGTTATTTCTGAAAATATCGAAAAAAGTTATTAGAAAAAGTTTTTTTTTTGCAGTTTCTAGCCCACATCCAACATTTCAGCTGCATAAGATAATTTTGATTTTTTACCCATATTTTGTAAATTGCACCACTTCTGCGAAATAAGACTCAACGCAACCTGCATAAAACTTCTTAGTTTTGACAATGCTTTATTTCAGATATTTTTTTTTTTTTAAAGTAGCGCAATATTAAATGTGTGTTTTTCTACAAAATCAAAATTGGGCTATTAAAATTTGGTCGCATGTGATGCAAAGTTCATTTGTTTTTGACCCTGTATAAGGTAACTTCATAAAATAAGTATTTTTAAAAACGTAGTTTGAGACTGAAAGTAAAAAAAATAAAAAATAAAATAAAGGGGTTTTAAATTAAATCGTTGAAAATAGATAAACTTTGCGTTAAGTTAAACTAAAATTTATTTTCCACTTAAGGTTGAATTATCAACGTCATTCAATCTATTGCCAACCTATAACCTATTTCGTGTTGATTTTTTTAGTTTATTATTTTAATAACTAACATTTAAAGAAAATCAATATCGTCGGTACATTATTTAGGTAGTATCTGATATATTACAAAAATATCAATTTATTTCATTGCTAATTTTGGGAGAATTGTATATTGAAAGAACAATGAGTGACAATGACATAATAATGTTAAAAAAAATCTTACCCGATATTTTTCGCTATACAATTCTCCTAAAATACGTTATAAAATTCCTTGATATTTATTAAATATGTCAATTATTACCTATAGAATATCAAGTCGATACTGATTTTCTTTAAATTTTGTATAAAAGCTAGAAAACATAAATAAATCTACGCGAAATAGGTTATAGGTTGGCAAGCATGTTGATACTCCCACCTTAATGAACACTGTACTGATGACACTATGTTCTTTTTTGTCTTAATATTAAGGTGTATTACTTTCAAATACAAAGTACGTTTTCAAAAATACTTATTTTATGAAGTTACCTTATACAGGGTCAAAAACGAATGAATTTAGCATCACATGCGACCAAATTTTAATAACCCAATTTTAATTTTGTAGAAAAACACACATTTAATAAAATATGGCGGTACTTTAAATGTATCTGAAATAAAGCATTGTCAAAACTAAGAAGTTTATGTAGGTTGCGTTGAGTCTTATTTTGCAAAAGTGGAGCGATTTACAAAATATAGGTAAAAAATCAAAATTATCTTATCCAGCTGAATTTTGGCGTGTGGGCTAGAAACTGCATTTAAAAACACTTTTTTTAATAACTTTTTTTGATTTTTTCAGAAATAACCGCACTTTTGAATTATTTTTTAAAAAAAATTTTAATTTGACAGATAATGCGAATCACGTGACTACTATTTTTTTGCACAGTCGCGTCGACGAACGCTTCAGTAATGAAATAAATAGGGGATACCAATCGTAATACCAACCCAAACCATACAACATTTGGCGGTAAATTAAAATTTCCAAAAATTTGTTTAATATCGTTGTTAACAGTTTTTTCAGCACTTAAAAAAAAGTAATTTTTTAATAATAAATATCATGATATATATCGAGATATAAATATCATGATATATATATCAGTGATATATATCATGCCAACCCTGTCATATTATACTGTGTCTATAATACACCAGTAGCGGCGGGAAAAAAATTATCTTCTTCTAGTCCCTAGTTTTAAGCTCTCTTACTTGTCAATACTTTTTTGTGTTTGTAAGAGATTGAATAAATAAATAAATAAAAATATTTTTTTGCGATGTGTTTTCATATCAGGATTTAAAGGTTTAAATAAAACAACAGACAACATAAAAGTTGCGCTACAATGAAATGGGGACGATCTAACCAAATCTAGGTTAAAATTTTGTCAAATTTACATTATGACATGATATGCCAAACTATGAGTAATAAAATAAGTAGACAAATACAAATTTATTTTGTTGTTTACAAATTATAATACTTGCACTTTATAAGGAAATAAATTTAGCTGCTTCTTAAGAATAGTCCAGCATGTTCCATAAGATCTTCCCACTTCTTGGGACAGGCGTCTTATACAATTTGTTGGTGTATTTTGCATTATTTCACGAACGTTTGCAACAAGTTCTTCTGTTCTTACAAATGGTCTTCCTGCTCCTTTTTTGTGTTGTATAGAACCTGTTTCCCTAAACACAGCCACGGTTCTTTTCAGGCAATGATAAAAATTCCCAGCAATAAAAGCAACGTAAAGGAAAATGTTCGTGAAAATCGTCCATGCACAAACCCGGATTGTATTGCCACTCACCATTTACTCTAACCCCGTTTCGAAAACACGCTTCAACCATGAATGTTTTGAGCTGTTCCGTAAAGCCCATTGTGTGAATTGTTCAAGAAATTGGAAAAATTAGCGATAAATCAAATTACTTGTAACGACTGTCAAAGATGACGGAATAACTGATTGATTGTTAATTCAGGTAGTTACTGACACCCAACAGGTAATAAGCTCTACGGCTAAGCATTACGTCCTAAGATGCAAGGCCCTCTTTGATGCAAATATTTTTTGCTCGCACGATAAATAATGTTGATGCTAATGTTAGAACTCTGTATGAACAATAATTGCCTAAATGCTCTTAAATATATATTTTTAATCGTTGATTCAGTTATTTCAAAAATTGATATTATTATCCCAATACCTAAAGTAAATAATGAACAAAACGTTAAAGATTTTCAACCAATAACTTTACTATCTAAAATTCTTGAAGGACTAATTTTTAATCAAGTTATTATTTAGATAAATATATTTTACCTAGCAAATCAATCTTGTTTCCGAGCTAATTTTAGCACAACCACATTATCATTTAAACTTAAAGATGATATTTTAGAACATTGGGATTCAAATTTTGTTACATGTGGTTTTTCTAGATTTGACCAAGGCTTGCATAACTTAACTATAGGATTTAGTAAACACACTTGTGAATGGTTTGTAAATTATTCAAATAGATAACGAATATCTTTATAATGTTTCAAATTCATCAAAGGTATTAAAAGGAGTTCCTCAAGGATCTGTACTGGGTCCTTTATTATTTATAATTTATACATATGATTTTAATTTATCCATGAAATATGGTAATCTATTAGCTTTTGCTGATGATAAACAAATATATCACAAAATAAAAAATGATAATGTTCTGCATTAGATTTCATTGATAAAAAATGAGGATCCTTCCGTTTCCGAAGTAATAAAGGATCATGGCTTGAAACTTAATGAAAACAAAACAAGTTTACTTTTAATGGGTCCCAAATCTATTCATTCAAAAATAATAATCAACAATGATTTCAAAATTATTATTAATAATTATGCGATACCGTTGGTACCATCCGCTAGAAATCTTGGTATTATTTTTGATCAATATTTTTTGATTTTTGATCAACCTTTGACGCTCATAAAATACATAATAAAAATACTTATTATAAACTTAAAATTTTATATTAATTATGTAATTTTAAATTGTACTTAAACACTCATACAAAATTAAGGCTTGTAAATTATCATTAAGTGGTTTAGATTATGGTAATGTTATACAGGGTGAGTTTTTTAAAGTGTTACAATACGATATCTCGAAAACGGATTAAAATATTTTCTTGAAAATTTGGATTGTTTAAAAACAGGTGGATTGGTCGAGCTGGTTCGGTAAACGGCCTGCTAGGTCCCCGGATTTTACCCCCCTTGACTTGTTCCTCTGGGATTTTATGAAAGACAAAGTGATGGCGGCTACACTTACAACTTTAGATAATATGAAAGACCGAATCCGCGTTGCATGCTTATTAGTGACACCTAAAATGTTACAACGGGTACGATACTCATTCTGAAAAAGAGGGACAACGTCTTTGGAAGTTGAAGGGAGACATTTCGAACATCTTATGAAGCATGACGGACGATAAATAAGTTGAAATTAAATAGTAAAGTATTTTTTGTATTTTAGAACCTAATAAATCATAATTTCGTAACCAGGGAAGCAAATCGAAACGTTTTTTGTAAACGTACGTAGTTTTTTACGCAGATTCGTATTTACCAAAAAAAGTAGGTACATTATTTCATTTAAAATTCCAAAGTTACACCCCACCCCTCAAAATGGTGAAAGGGGGTAGACATCAAAAATATGTTTAAATATGTCACCTCATCTCCCTATTACTTCACTAAAATTTTATTAAAATATTTTAAACCGTTTTCGAGATATCGCCTTGTAACACTTTAAAAAACTCACCCTGTATATCATAAAAATATAATTTATAAAAACAAACAAAAGTTGCAAATATTACAAAATAATTGTATAAGAT
The DNA here is from genome assembly GCA_963969555.1 of Polydrusus pterygomalis. NCBI lineage: Eukaryota > Metazoa > Arthropoda > Insecta > Coleoptera > Curculionidae > Polydrusus > Polydrusus pterygomalis. The sequence continues at coordinate 16,736,209 of OZ018385.1, read as the reverse complement.
TTTCTACTAGCCCTAAAAAGTACGACCATGTTACTTCAACATAATATAAAAAACTTGAGTTTAGAAGTGAAATTAACTTTCAAAATGTCTTTATTCCAAACTAACTTTAACAGTTCATTACATGGAAAGTGACAGCATAATATAGAAAATAATAACCATTAAAAAAAATAACAATAAAAAAATGGAAGTTAGGTAGTCCAATTTAATTTATTAATAAAATCAATTTAAAAAAATAGTATAAATAATTTAATTTAGTAAATATCTCTTTAATTGTTTTTTAAAAGTTGCCAATTTTTCTGATATTTTTTGGACGATTGTTACATTTTTTTCTATAGCTGATGTTAAAATGTTGTTATAGCAACTCTTTTGAGTAGATAAAGTATCACTTTAACCGCAAGGGTAGATAAAGTAACACTTTAACAGCAAGGGTAGATATAATGTTTTAACTTTTTTTATTTAATTAAATTTACAAATTTCAAACACGTTAATTCGAAGGATTAACAACAAATGTAATTTTACAATTAACATTATTAGAAACACATTATCTTTCTTCTTCTTGTGTTAATTATTTTCCGTACATTTCGTATTCACTTCGTACACAAAACGCAAAAATACTGAACACTCCACAAAAACCAGACTGTAAAATTTGTTTGACATTTGTTGACAGAGTAATAATTCATATCCCTAGTAACAGAGCAACACAGTTGCGATTTTTGTGCCAAAAATTACAATTTTCACTTATAATATCACAAGAGCTTAAATTATTTCCGAAAATTTCCAGGAATAATTTAAGCTCGCGTGGGATTCGGTAAGAAAATTTCACACCACTTCACACCATAATTTGGAAAAAAAAGTATTAATCAAACTTGACATTTTAAACTAATTTTACTGCTTGTCAAGTTGGCCAGGTTATTTTGACATAATAATAGTTGCTTATTATTTGACCACTTGTCTTGGCTGAGCTGACCTAAACTGACTACCTTGCCGTTTTATTTGACCAAGTAAGTCAGATTATCTCAGTCAAATTTCCTCCCCCCTTACCTACGCTAAGGTTACCGGATTTGTGACTGAGATCGTTCGTTTTGAATAATTTATGTGTCAACACTGTCAACTTGTCAATGGTTGTTTTATTTGCAATTTAGTCAAGAAATTTCTTTTAGTTAGCTCAGCCAAGACAACTGGTCAAATAATAAGCAACTATTATGTTGAATTGTCATTTTTGTTTAACCGGTTGTCACAAAGCTTAATAATTACTAAGTATATAGTTTAAAACGTCTGTACGTTGAGTGTTGAGTTTAATAATAAAAAATACATTTCCACCACCTTTAGTAACCTAAAATTATGAAAGGGCGATAGACTGAACTAATGCCCATCTGAGTTTTAGCATTTGGTGTAACTAAAGTTGGTAATTTTTTTTATTTAACGAAATATAGTGGATATACCTATATAATTTTTTTAGAATTTATTTCATGGTGACCTAATATACTTTAGCAAAAAATACATTTCTACCACCTTTAGTAACCTAAAATTATAAAAGGGCGATAGACTGAACTAATACCCATCTGGGTTTTAGCATTTGGTGTAACTAAAGTTGGTAAATTTTTTTATTTAACGAAATATGATGGATATACCTATTATGTATATATGTCGTAGGCTGATAGTGAAATCCGTCATTTCATGAAAAGCCTAGTCATATCATGCTGCACGCTAAAAGGTATATTGGCAACTGGTTTGTTCGTTGTTCCCCAGAGCATTTTTTTGCATTTTTTTTAAATTTAATTTAAATTTTATTTTTATAAAATAATATTAGTTGAAAAAATTGAAAAAAATGCTATGGAGAACAACGAACAAACCAGTTGCAATATACCTTTTAGCCACGCTTCATGATATGACTAGGCTTTTCATGAAATGACGGATTTCACTATCAGCCTACGACATATATATATATATATATATATATATTTTAGAATGTATTTCATGTTGAACTAATATCTTCATTGGCAAATCTCTAATGATATCCACTAATAAGCAAAATAATAATGAAATAAATTTAATTATTATTGGTTATATAGACATTAATTCGTCACCTTCCTATTCACCATTAAGAAGAGAGGATGGGTTAGAATTCAAGCAACATTTAAATTTGATTTATTAACGATCCAGCATGACCCTACATTGATTTTTAAAAAAAATCAAAAAATTGACATCCCAACTTTTGATCGCGTTCGCCAATAACAGTATTTTGTAGCCCAACGTCGTCTACATGCCGAAAAAGTTTAAATCGATTAAAATGATTTTTGCCACCTGTATCGCGCTACAACGAAAAAAAACATATTTTTCAACTTTGACTTTAATAACTTTTTTCCGGTTCACCCTGTATATTGGAAATTTTTCTAAGACGTGCCCCTACTATTCCTCTCTACATCCAGAAAATTTTAATCGTCTTGCTCTAACCGTTTCCGAGAAAAAAATTCGGGAATATCGAAATGTGGAACAGCCTCCCACCACGTGGCGACGCATTTTCAATGTCGGAACGCCATCTTTAAAATCGAGATTACAACTATTTCTGAAACATTTTGGGCAAATATTTTGGTCAATAAATTAGAAGAAGGTTCAAGGTAGATATTCCATCCAATTTAAAATCTGGAAATGTTCTTATTAGTCTAGCAAGTCAAGCTCAAAATACCCATTTTTCTCCATTTGTGACAGCCGGATTTTATATTTACCTTTTCAACTGTCAAAAAATTTCCACTTAAATATCGTGGCGCCTCGAAAAAATTTCCGGAAATTCTTTTAGTTGCCATGGTAACTAGTCATAATTAAGGTATCTTATTGGTTAAAAAGTACAAGTGTGAAATTTTCTTTGAAATTTTATTTTTCACCTGAATTTGAAGTCTTGCTATAGAAAAAAATTATGTATTGCACACGACGATAAAATCGCATTATCTGCTCGAGCGTAATTAGCGTCTCGACTGACGTCTCGACGCTAAAAAACACTCTCAGAGATAAAGTACAATTTTATCGTCTTGTACAATAAATACCTATTATTATTCCGTCATATAAAAGCGATTTTTTCCGAAATTACTTTTTACATTTAAATGGTTTTATTCATAAAATAATTTTTACTAAAAAACCAGATTATTTATATTAAACAATGCAATTTAGAATTACCCACATCATGAACACTAGAAATAAAAATAATTTGAAAATATCAATAAATCATAAAGAAAAATATAAAACTTCTTTTAAATAGATTAGTTCAATAATATAATAATATAACAATATAGAATCTGATTGAAAAAAAAAACTAAACTATTTGGCTTTTAAATCATTTTAAAAAACATTATCTTAGGGTCGGTTTGAAAGACTGTTAAATGGTTAATCAAAGACCTACCTTTTTGTGCCAACTAGTATATTACTGTCACCAATAGTTATTTTTAGTTATTATATTTTATAATTTTTATATTTTGGCACAAATAAATATCTTCATTATACCTATTTACAAAACAATGCATAATTGCTAAAACACAAAGCCCAAAAAAAAGGTTATCGTTGCAAATACTTACCGGAAAACTGAGATAGCATTTCTTAAACCTTCTGAAATTGAGCACATATCTCTTGAAACAGTAATAAAATACCAGCATGCACATAGTACAGTCATAACTGTCTTCACACACTTTTTAGAAAATAAAATGTCATCACCGCACCATTCTATTACTAGAATTATTAACAATAATTAGGATTACCAATTAACGTTGATAATTTTTCTCTATCGAGATGATCCTGGTCCCTGGTTTAATTCCAACTACGCGAGGAGGATATTTATTTTTAGGTTTTAATTTTATAACTAAATAATCCTAATAATAATTACTAATTTTTAAAATAATCCTGTAGATTAAAAATTAAAAGAGCCATGACATACCGGGCACTGGCGGATCCAGAAATACTCATAAGGGGGGGCCCGTATGCAAAAAATCAAAACAAATCAGTATATAATCAGTATATTTATATTTTATATTGTGAAAAACGTAACACAAATTTTTGTAACAGGTATTCTATTCAACTAAAAACACTTGCGCTAATTTAAGCAAAAAAGAATTTTCAATGTTTCAACGGGCTTTAGGGGGGGCCCGGGCCCCATTGCCCCCCCCCCCCCCCCCGGGATCCGCCTCTGATACCGGGTGTTTCTCAAAAGACGTTCACCTCTATAACTTTTCCGTATTTATAGATATTAAAATGAAATTTTGAGATTATGCATAAGAGTTGTTAGCACTTCCGGTTTGACCGGAAGTGACCTTGACTTTGTTATTTTAAATGGAACATCTTGTATATTTTTTCTTATTTGGGTTCAACATAACATTCTGAGTAAAATGACACCATCGTCATTTTTTGACGTGTTATAACATTTTTATGTTTATTTTTTATTTTCAATCTAGAGTGCTACAAATTAATTAAATCTGTTAATTATTTATAGTAAGTAGTATATAAAAATTAAAATTATGTCATAATAATTGACTTTCTAAGTTTCACAAGCGGTGACACTGTATAGTCAAGTAGTATATGAAAATTAAAATTATGTCATAATAATTGACTTTCTAAGTTACACAAGCGTCTAAAAAAATGAAATTTTGTTTTCTTAACGTTTACTCCATTTTTCCAAATGGAACAATGGTCGTTCACTAGGATATTTAAAACGAGCATTTTTTTCCAACAATTTGATACCATACACTCCTATGCTATTTTAAAATTGACACTGAAAAATTTGCTTTAAATCCCAACGTAAAACCAAAGTAAACGTCAAGAAAACAAAATTTTATTTTGTGAAACTTAAGTCAATTATTATGACATAATTTTAATTTTCATTAATACTACTTGACTATAAATTAACAGATTTAATTAATTTGTAGCACTCTAGATTGAAAATAAAAAATAAACATAAAAATGTTATAACACGTCAAAAAATGATAAGTGAGGTGTCATTTTACTCAGAATGTTATCCTGAACCCAAATACCCAAATAAGTAAAAATATACAAGATGTCCCATTTAAAATACCAAACCGGAAGTGCAAACAAATTGAAAATTATGCCAATAAAATAAATGCAGACTAATCTCTTATGCATAATCTCAAAATTTTATCTTAATATCTATAAATATAAAAAAGTTATAGGGGTGGACGTCTTTTGAGAAACACCCGGTATACAGGGTGGAATTTTTAACTGAAATAAATTCAGTATTAGAAAGCCTCTTTATTTGCTGAAAAAATACAGAACTACTGCTTCGTTTATTTTTAGTTTCGCATACGTTTTTCGTGTCTTTATGAAGTTAACTCCGGGTAGAAACCGCCCACAACTGTTTTGTTCAATTGTAAAGGTACGTATTGTGAAGGAAAAAGTGTTGAAAAGGGCATAAAACTTTTGTATTTCGGTAATCCAAGAAGCCAGAAAAAAAAACGGGCCATTTTTAGCAACAATTGATACTAAAATTTGGGTTTTAAAATAAAATAAAATTATCATTGGATTGCGACATCAAGTACACAAACAACCTTATCAATAATATGTTTCCTTCTTTTTTAAACAGTCTGCGCTGGCAAAACCTAAATTATTTATAGTATAATTTTGAAGAAGTAGTCCATACTCAAAGTGGAGATGAATAATATAGGGAAAAGAAAAGCATAAAGTCTTTCTCCACAATTTTAATTCAGTAGCTAGGCTAGAATCGACATGTTTCGAGTGTAGAAACACTCATCATCAGGAAATTGAAGCAAAAATAATTAACAGCTGATGTTAGCAAAAGAGAAAATATAATAAAATTAAAGGTGGAACTAATCCATAATGGAGCTTTCAAAGGCACGCATGGGGAGTGAAAAACTTTTGCAGTCAAAAGGCGGAAAATATATATCAGCACGCTGAAAGGTCAGGGACCAGTAAAAAGCCACTGTGGGCGGGAAATGAAGAGAAAAACAGGACATATCAAATGAAGGACTTTGTAGAAAACAGTTCAAGTTTGTGTGATAAAAACATTTTAGTTTGATTCAGCTATGTCGAAGAGGTGTGAAAGATGTTAGATATGAGGTGGAGAGAAAGAAAAAATGTGTTTTTTATATTAAAGTAGTGTAGATGCTTTCATTTAGCTTGAAGAAAAATGCTGTTGGGGCACCAAGCTTGTTACGGCCCAGTGACCCCAGCAGGAGTCAAAACTGACACATATGATTTAGAATCGAAAATAAAAAAGTTGACAGCATTTTCAGAGAAAATTTTTTGATAATTAAAAAAAAAAAACTGTTTAGAAAATTTTATTCGTTTTTCATGAACATCTTAAGAAGAAGTTCGCTGCGACCAGCACGTGTCTAACCCAAACGGCAAAATATGAAAGCACCTACACTACTTTAATATAAAAAACACATTTTTTCTTTCTCTCCACCTCATATCTAACATCTTTCACACCTCTTCGACATAGCTGAATCAAACTAAAATGTTTTTATCACACAAACTTGAACTGTTTTCTACAAAGTCCTTCATTTGATATGTCCTGTTTTTCTCTTCATTTCCCGCCCACAGTGGCTTTTTACTGGTCCCTGACCTTTCAGCGTGCTGATATATATTTTCCGCCTTTTGACTGCAAAAGTTTTTCACTCCCCATGCGTGCCTTTGAAAGCTCCATTATGGATTAGTTCCACCTTTAATTTTATTATATTTTCTCTTTTGCTAACAACATCAGCTGTTAATTATTTTTGCTTCAATTTCCTGATGATGAGTGTTTCTACACTCGAAACATGTCGATTCTAGCCTAGCTACTGAATTAAAATTGTGGAGAAAGACTTTATGCTTTTCTTTTCCCTATATTTATAGTATAGTCAAAGTCCAATTAGTCAAATATGCTTTATTGTCCAAGACATAATCTTAATGACAAAGCTAAAAACAATTTAGAGAAAAATAAAAAACAAATAATCATAATACTAATAAAAATATTTAAATGCAATAAAATAATAAAAGCAGGTAATAAAAGCATATAAAAAGAAAACGACAAACAATGTAAAAATCAAAAATGAGAACCACAGACAAAATACAATTCTATAATTGGTCATTATAAAAGTCTCCCAACTCGTAGTAAGCTCTGCTCTCCACCAAAAGCTGTTTCAAAGAGCTCTTAAACAAAACTAGGGTAGGACGAGCCCTGATAAACATAGGAAGGTGGTTATAAATCTTTCTACTTTCAAAAATGATCGACCTCCTTACCAAAGCTGAAGAAGGTATCGACAGATGAAGATCCTGCGACTGCATAGTACCATAAGAATGTTCAGGCACTGGTAAAGTGTTTTCGCGCTTGTAAATCATGCATGCCGTTTCCAGAATGAACATAGATGTTAAGGTTAAAAAATTTTTGGATTTAAACCACGGTCTGCATAAAATGACCAGCTCTTTTTCTGGCTTCCTAGATTACCGAAATGCAAAAGTAAAGAGGGATCGTATTCACTTTTTTATGCCCTTTCCAACGAACTTTCACAATACATACCTTTACATTTGAATAAAAAAAGTTGAGGGCGGTTTCTACCCCAAAAAGAGGAGTAAATTTCATGGGGACACAAAAAAGTATGCCAAACTAAAAATAAACGCAGCTGTAGTTAGGTATTTTTCAGCAAATAGAGGCTTCCTAATACTGAATTTATTCACCCTGTATATAATACAATGTGGTTGGTTGTTTAAGTGTGCAACATATGGGAATTTTTTTTATTAACGATTTCTCAGAAAATTTTATTCTTGATAAAAGTTGGTGCATGTTCGAAAATCATTTTAGGTGCGCTTGGAATGGTTGCAAGTCAAACTGCGTACAGGGTAGGCCAAAAAATATAAAACTTTTACAAGAATAAATTTTTTTAATAAACATTTAAAATAAAAATTTTGCACTTTAAATAATGGTTTTTTAATTAGCATATTATCATTACTAATGCTTTATCTTGTTAAAAATAATTTTTAGGATATTTTAAAGTTGTGTTTAATATCGTTGCAACAAACATGAAGTTTGTGATTCCTTAATCAATTAAAAATTCAAATAACTTTTACAAATATGCTTGAACTTGAACAAAAATATGTGAAATTGATTTGATTTTGATTAATTTATGAAGGTCTTTATGGTGAATATTAAAAAAAAAAATTTTGGGAAATTATTAATGTTTTTTAAAAAAATATATTTTTTTATTTTAAGAGGTCACGTTTTTGAATCTATGCATAACTTTTAATTCTAAACAACTTTTTTTTAATAACATTTTGCTGAATTTTTTGAAATAGGGGTACTTTATTCGTGTACAAGTTTTCTATTTTTTGGCTTACCCTGTACGCCGTTTGACTTGCAACCATTCCAAGTGCACCTAATATGATTATCGAACATGCACTCACTTATATCAAGAATAAAATTTTATGAGAACTCGTTAATAAACAAAATTCCCATATGTTGCACACTTAAAAAACCACACTGTATATTGACTGTCGAATTTAATCGTATGAAGACACAGCGGAAGCAGGGCCGGTTGTACCACTAGGCGCTCTAGGCGCTAGCCTAGGGCCTCATGTTTAGGGGGCCTCATAAAATGACAAAATATAAAAATATTAAATTGAGCCAGCAGAGCTTTCAATCTGGCAACAGAGCAAGAAACGCTGAATCAGCGCAGCGCGACGTTATGGTATTGTGGTGTAAATAGTGTAACTGAACCACTGTTGTTGAATCTGCAAATCTAATATAATATAATAGAATAATAGGTAATCAGTTATCTTTAATTCAACTAATTGGAGTCTGACCAGGCGTAATGGTAAGTTGGAGTAAAGTTTGTATTGGTATTCATTAAATGGCGAAAATCTACTAAACTCTTTAAAACAGTTTGTTATGGATATTCGAGGGAATTTCCCAGAAATTGAAACTGAAGCTAAGACTATGACTAACGAATGCCTTTTTAGTGATGAAAAAAACCGTGTAAAAACGCGAAAACAGCAAACTGATGACTCATCATCAAATGAAGTAAATCTGAAAGGTCGCCAAAAATTCATTACACAAACGGTTTGTTATTTGTGATAGGTTAATCAGTAAATTGGATAGAAGGGGTAAAATTTATAGCGAAATTTTAGAAAACTTTAAGATATTTTATGATAGCGATCTCGCCGAAGAAGGTCGCAATATTTGTATAAGGAAACTAAAAGAGATTTATAAAAAAGATATTAATGCAGATTATCTCAAAGATGAAATTAGACATTTTTTAAATTATGCCAAAGAAGAAAATATTTAGTATGTATAAACTTATTATTAATGGTTTAGGATCAACATTTCCTAACGCAGAAACACTTTTAAAAATATTTCTTACACTACCTGTCAGCAACGCATTCGGAGAGCGTTCGTTTTCAGTCCTAAAGAGAGTTAAAAATTATTTAAGGACCAGTATGGTACAGGATAAGATTTGTGGCCTCTCGATAATTTTTATTGAATCAGAAGTAGTCAACACACTAGATTACAACGAAATTATTGACTTATTTTCGAAACAAAAGGCTAGGAAAAAGTTCTTTTAATTTTAGTTTTTGCAAGTTTCTAAGTATAATTAGATAGGTAAGTAAATAAGAATTTGTTATAACTTGCATAACGCAGATGTTTTGCGTTTTAATAATTGAGTCAAATAAAATATTCAAAAATATAAAAAATCTTTTTGTTTTTTTCCCTTGGCTGCGACTGAAATTTGATTTAAAATACATCACGAAACACGTTGGCAACTCTACCTATAGTCTATAGTTTATTTTGTAATATATAAAATAGATGCCTAACAGAGGGCATTAAAATTGCCTGGCGCCTAGGGCCTCATGTTAGGTAAAACCGGCCCTGAGCGGAAGGCAGAAATGAGGTTCATTAGCACAGCCGGCCTCAACTCAGCTAACAGTTAAGACTATATGAGGCAGTATGAGTTAGATAAACGACCTTTTTAACCATTGGAATACGTTACTCTGACAAATTTTTGAACATTTTATATCACTTTTTCAACTGTTCACCACTGTTAATAAAGCTGTTAGAAATATTTGCGTGACAAGCAAGTCGCGGACTAAATCTTTTTTTTGTAAAACGTTATTGTCTGATTTGTATAATCTCTTATCTTTGTGATAACGGATTTTTTTTGATGCGGGTCCATTATCAAATGGAATTTTCATCGAGGTTTAATTATTTAAAAAATACCTTCCTTTATCGTCGTGCAATACCTATTCTTAAGATAAGATTTTTAGTGCTGAGCGATGTTCATCGATGTTTCTGAAACTTTAAAGTTTTGTTTTCGATTTTAAATAAAAGGTGTTACTTCAGGGGTGGATTAAAAGTTTGTCTGGGGGGGGGGGGGGGGGCATATTAAATTTTTTTTTTAAATATACAGGGTCGCTTTTATGTATGGAAACCGTAGATTATTTGCTAAAGTAAGATAGCTAGCGAAGAATGTTAAATACAAAACTTTTAGGGTTTTTAGAAATCTATTACACTGCACATAAACTAAGTATACAGGATCAGTCAAAAAGCCATGGAAGAACAAAGTTATTTTATTTTAAATGGAATTATTTACAAGATTCTAAAAAAAATGTTAAGCACACCACATACCCAATCTTAACCGTTTTCGAGATATCGAGTTTCGAATATCATTTTCAAATACATAAATCTAATAACAATAATAAAAAAGACAAACTAAGTTTTATAAACAACAATTTGAAATCCTATTTTATTAGGTGCTCAAAGTGTCCACCGTTTACCTCCTGGCAGCAATGAATTCGGTGAACAACATTTTGTAGCGAATCTAAAAGGATATTGGGAGCAATACTGGAAATTTCATGCATTATTCTTTGTTGCAAATCTTCGATATTTTGTGGCCTATTTTTGTACACTAAATTTTTGATATGGCCCCACAGGAAAAAGTCAAGAGGGGTCATATCAGGAGACCTAGCAGGCCATTCAATTGCACCTCTGCGCCCAATCCATTTACCAGGAAAAGTTTCCTCTAGATATTCCCTCACCATCCGTCCAAAATGTGGTGGTGCCCCATCTTGTTGAAACCATTTTTGTTCAGCAGGTAAATTGGGATTATTATGGTTCGGGAATAATCGTCTGAGCTGTAGAATAATATTTTCTTGTAACAGTAATAAATATCGTTCCGAGTTCAAATTTGCATGTATAAAATAGGGTCCTATAACGTTTCCACCAATAATGCCACACCAAACATTGGTTTTTTGTGGTCGTTGGGTATAAACTTGTTCCATCCAATGTGGATTTTGGTCTGACCAATATATACAGTTGTGTCGATTTACGTGCCCGTTTAAACAAAACGTTGATTCATCAGAAAATAAAATGTGGTTGACAAAGTTGACGTTTTGATTCAATTTATCCATAATGATTTCACAAAACTAAATTCTGCTTCACTTAATTCTTGTAACAAATGAATTTTATATGGTTTGAATTTTTCTCTTTTGGTAATTTTTTGAATGGAATATCGACTCATATTATGATTTAAAACCCGCTGTTGCGTCGAATTTATTGGATTTTCTACCACATCTAACATGACATTTAGAGAATTTTTTTCATAAGTAACGCTTACCGGTCTTCCACTTTTTGGTCGATCTTTCAGACTTCCAGTTTCATGAAAACGCTGCAATGTTTTGAAACAGTTGATTTAGTCATAGGTTCCCGATCTGGATGCAATTCGTTAAAAATATTCACCACTTGGGTAAAACTGCGTGTTCTATCGCGGTACCCTATCATCATTAAAATTTCAATGCGCGCGGTATCACTTAAACGTGCCATTTTTACGCGAAAATTGTTCACAAATTGTAAATGTAAGTATTTTTGGCATATCTGTTGTCAAGATGACAAAACAGTATTGTTATGGAGATAAATAAATATTTTCTGAGGTAACTTGATGGACTAGAAAATTAATGAATGTAATAATTTATTTGAAAACGATATTCGAAACTCAATATCTCGAAAACGGTTAAGATTGGGTATGTGGTGTGCTTAACATTTTTTTTTAGAATCTTGTAAATAATTGAAATATTGAATAATATACAAGGGGTTCCATTTAAAATAAAGTAACTTTGTTCTTCCATGGCTTTTTGACTGATCCTGTATACTTAGTTTATGTGCAGTGTAATAGATTTCTAAAAACCCTAAAAGTTTTGTATTTAACATTCTTCGCTAGCCATCTTACTTTAGCAAATAATCGACCGTTTCCATACATAAAAGCCACCCTGTATATTATTTATTAATAGAACAAACGACTTACCTGTAGGAAGTTCGTTCTATATTATATGAGATATACTCGTCCAATTATTATTTTGGTAACTAAATACATTTCCGTGCAAAAAAAACGGGCATCATAAAATTTGGATTAAGTTTAGCGCTTTCTAACATTTTTATTTTTACTTCAATTTAAGTGATTTTTTAGAGAGTTATAGATACATTTATTAGTTTTAAAATGCCTATGCAAATTTTAAGAGAAATTTGTTTTTTGACATACAGTGTGACCAAAGTCCGCATCATATGAGATTTTTTAAATTAATAGCTTTATTCGAAATTTGACTTTGGCATCAAGTTCGGCTTCGATCGAGATGAAAATTAAGCAAAAAAATAGTAGTCACGTGATTCGCATTATCTGTCAAATTTTAATTATTTCCAAAAAATAATTCAGAAGTGGGGTTATTTCTGAAAGTATCGAAAAAAGTTATTAGAAAAAGTTTTTTTTTAAATGCAGTTTCTAGCCCACATGCAAAATTTTAGCTGCATAAGATAATTTTAATTTTTTTTGTATTTAATCGTATGAAGACCACTAAAATTTATTTTCCACTTAATGAACACTTTACTGATGACTGTTATTTTTGTCTTAATATTAAGGTTTATTACTTTAAAACACAAACTAAGTTTTCAAAAATATTTATTTTATGAAGTTACCTTATACAGGGTCAAAAACAAATAAACTTTGCATCAGATGCGACCAAATTTTAATAGCCCAATTTTGATTTTGTAGAAACACACATTTAATATGGCGCCACTTTAAAGAAAATGTATCTGAAATAAAGCATTGTCAAAACTAAGAAGTTTTATGTAGGTTGCGTTGAGTCTTATTTTGCAAAAGTGGTGCAATTTACAAAATATGGGTAAAAAATCAAAATTATCTTATGCAGCATGTGGGCTAAAAACTGCATTTAAAAAAACCTTTTCTAAGAACTTTTTTTGATATTTTCAGAAATAACCCCACTTTTAAATTATTTTTTGAAAAAAATTAAAATTTTACAGATAATGCGAATCACGTGACCACTTTTTTTTTGCTTAATTTTCATCTCGATAGAAGCAAAACTTGATGCCAACAAAGTCAAATTTCGAATAAAGCTATTAATAAAAAAATCCCATATGATGCGGACTTTACTGGTCACACTGTATATCATACAAGGATAATCGAAAAGTTTTTTTTAACTAGTGTCATAACACCATGTGGAATAATTAGGAAGCAAAATTACCGGTAAAATTACTTCAAAATATCAGTTTTCATTAAGCCGCAAATATTCTTTGCATTTTGGTTTTTGGTTCATGTCAATGCGTGCTTTTGTTCTCACCCAAATGCAAAAGATCTTGATGATGTCAATAATTTAGGAAACGCAAAACTTAAGCTATTGATGACCGATTTCTTGTACTTAAAACTCTTCGGAAACGTCGTTTGATGTCAGTACAGGTGAAAAACCAACTTCGAGATGTTCGAAATAAAAATGTCAGTTCTTGGACAGTTCGTCGAAGATTACACGAAGGTAATTTAAGCTCACGCGGACCAGCAAATTACCCCCGCGTCATAAGAGTCAAGAATGGAGGAATATTACCCAGGATGATATTCGCGGGCTAATTGATGGCATGAACAGACGCGACGTGTACAGGCAGTAGTAAGGGCTAGAGGCGGCAATAGAAATAATAGAGATGTGTTTAAGTGAAAAAGTTGTTGGTACCTGTTAAGTTTGTTTTGCAAAAATGTTATTTTTTAAATCGTAGTTATGCGCACCTTTTTCCGTAAATTTATTTCTTTATTAAATCTTGATTATTATTATTACAATAACATTTGTTGCATTTTAATGATCTATTTTATAAATTTGGTATACCATAAATTTAAATAAAAACTAAAATTTCCACAATGGTTTATTGAAAAAAAACATAAGGAAACGTCCCGGTGGAAACAACATTACACCAGTGGCGGTTCTTGGTCAATTTAGCAGGGTGGTCAATACAGAGGGAAAAAATGCGCGGCAGGCAAAAAATTTTTGGATGCCACGCCTATATTTGTCTTTGAAAAGGAAAAATATAAGCAGATAATTCTATTAACTACACAATTTCACAAACAACGCAGCGGTCCGGCATATTAATTGTTTAACACCTAATTAATTAAAAAACAAACTAATTAAATATTACCGAAATTATATTCCATTATTGTAATTGGAGCCACGCACAGAAAAATAAAGGGTTTATTGAGCCACTCTCGACAAAACACTGCCACCGACAATTTCCGGATGAAATAATCAATTTCACAGATTAATAAATCGATAGACGTCAGCCTTTTGTCAATCTGCGTCGGAGATCGAAGAGACACGCATGTCGCACAGGTGCATAGGTCGGAGGTTAGACTAGACAATCTAGACATGACATGTGGCCTATCGCATCGAACCAGTGATCTCGCGGTCAAAAGCCTAGGGTCGCAGTTTCTCTCGATTTAACGCCTTGATTTCTTCTATGATTCTCTCTCGCTCTAATAAATCACCGGCCGCTATGGAAATAGAATGTTACATTTAAATAAGCAGCCTATATTTAGCAAAATTAAGATTTGACCGGGGTATAATATGAACGACATTTAAGATGTTGTAGCGTGAAAATTGAAGATTTCAGATGTTCAAGATATTATTTTAGATATTTTTGGATGGGTTAAATATTGAGTTTTTAAACTGTCCTTTTGACTTATTATTTATGGGAGGTCAATGACCATTTGACCCTATTGTTAAGCCGCCACTGCATTACACTACATTTAAAACATATTACACACATTGTTTACCAAAAAAAGACAGATAAACAAAACAGACACTTGTTTTTGGAAGTCTGACGCAGGTAACTGACCTATTTTTGCACTTGCGTGCATTCTGTTTCGCCACGCGCAGGCAACCAGCGTTTCCGTTTTGTGCCTTGAATACTCAAAAATAGTCTATCTTACTTTTAAAATTCTAAAGTTCTATTTTGGTATACATATGCGAAGTCCTTCGTTTTCGTTTCAATTCGGTTCCGGTGACGCATGTACATGTATTTGTTAGGTAATATAAATACAACTATTATTTTGATCATGTGTGAGTTGAGCAACACTGTGCCAGAACTGGATTTTAACTTTAGAAATACTTTTGAAAATCGTTTCAAAACGATACAATTATACCTAATATGGTAGTAATAAACACCAGTATGTACTTGGAGCTTTTGCAGCATTTTTTATATTACGTGATAATTCGAGAACGAGAAATTACGAGACTCTCGCAACAAGACGAGATTTGGAAAAAAGCTCGTATTGATTTGCGAAACGAGACGAGAGTTTCCTTAACTTTTAAACGATTTAAAGAAACAATTGAGAACAATCCGTTCTGCAAAAAATTCCATTTTATCTTACAAAAGAAGATATATAAAAATCCATTAAAATAAATTGCCCAGCACAATGCAAATAGAACGTACGATCTTTGTATGTATAAAAAAATAAGATTAGATTAGCCAGAAGTGTATGAACGGTAAATATTCGTGCGATGTTGATATGACGATGTTATAATGACACATCTTGTTACTATTAAGTATCGGTATAACCCAATTGCGTCCCGCGGTCAGAAAAGAAGTCCAATTGCGTCCGGAGTAAAATAAAGGTTGATCGAATTGCGTCCCGCGGTATAGCCCATTTGCGTCCCATGGTCAGAAAAATATCTACCTACAAACTGTAATAAAAATTGTTTCATTACATACATAATCAAGTTTAGTAAAGTACCCTTCATCCTAAATCCCTATGCCGACGCAATAGGGAACTTTCCAATTTTTTTTTCAATAATATGATTTAGTTAGGCCTAAAAAAATATGCCCCAATTATTAGTCCTTAAAAATCAGTAATAACTTGGTAAAAATTCTTTAAAGTTTCGCGCGTGTCGAAATCATTTCAAACGACCTCGAAAGGGGCCTACAGACTCACGTACATGTATTAGTACATGTACGCGCGTTGATGTGTGTGGATCACATTTCTCTACAGACACAGGAACTTGTATGTCAGTCTTCTAGGCGTTGCGGTGTCAGCATCTCACGTGACGATGAACTAAACTTTTTGGCAGTGGCTTGCGTGTGTGTTATAAGAAAAACTTCTTAAATCCGCCATGTTCAAATCAAACTACAACAACAAAACTAACCCGACACTGACAAATTCCTTGAAACAAACAAACTTCCGTCTCCACACCTTCATACATGTGCGCGCGTTTATGTACATGCGTACATAAATTCAAGTTGGAACAGCAAACATGTGCGTCGGTTTTGTTGTCGGTATTTTGTCTACACACTGGCGAACTTCAACGCGCGTACATGTACTAATACATGTACGTGTGTCTGTAGGCCCCTTTAAGCGCGCCAAGCCCGATGACGTCAGGAAGTATGACTTTCCGTCATCCGTCATCCTGACCGGTGGCCGAGCGACCGAGTTTGCATTTGGATTGCCGTGTGTTCTTGTTATTGCATTGTGGTTTTAAGGTGGAATTCTCAACGTCGTTCAAATTATTGCCAACCAATAACCTATTTCGTGGATGTCGCACACGAATTATACTTCTTGACGTCACGACCAATAGCAGCGCGTTTTTACACGGTTGGGATAATTTGAATTTTGGGGCATTTTTAAATCTTGCTAGCGGTCTTTTGGGACGAAATATGTTGTTTTTTTTTTTGCTGCCATATGTTTTATGACAATATATACTTAAGATTTATAGAATTTTTTCCCCATTTAAAATTTTTGTCAAGATCCCTATTGGGTTATATACCGTTATTCTATATACTCTGCAAACGGTTCTTAAAGGTGTATTGGCAACCGGCTTGTTCGTTGTTACCCAGAGAATTTTTTTTTGAAATATCAACCGGTATAATGTATTTTATTTTGGTTAAAATAAATAAATTGGTATATTTAAATTTTAATGAGTTTTATTTAGAAGAGCCCTGGGCCGCAATTGGGTATATAATTTGTCAGGTAGCGGGACGCAATTGTACTGTATAGGGTTAGCTTTTTCAGGTGCGGGACGCAATTTGTATACAGCCTTAAGTATTACTAGGAAAAAGTTAAATTTTAATGAGTTTTACTTATAAGAGCCCTGGGCCGCAATTGGTATATAATTTGTCAGGTAGCGGGACGCAATTGTACTGTATAGGGTTAGCTTTTTCAGGTGCGGGACGCAATTTGTATACAGCCTTAAGTATTACTAGGAAAAAGTTAAATTTTAATGAGTTTTACTTATAAGAGCCCTGGGCCGCAATTGGTATATAACTTGTCAGGTAGCGGGACGCAATTGTACTGTATAGGGTTAGCTTTTTCAGGTGCGGGACGCAATTTGTATACAGCCTTAAGTATTACTAGGAAAAAGATGCAAGTCATTTATTGTATATAAACTAGGGTTTCATCGGGTAAGGTAACCACAACCAGTTGCACCCTGCCGAGTTCGATAACAAATAAAAATGTTTGTGTTTGAAGATGGTAGACAATGAAGTCCAAGCCCCCCCCCCTAGTCTTATACATGGGTAAATAACCAATACACAGGGTGTCAAAATACGCGCTGGATTATTGCAAATATTTCAAAAAGCACTGAATAAATTTTTTTGAGAATTGGCACATCCATATAAGTAGTTAAAAACGGTACACCTAGGAAGGGCGAAACCGTTTCTGTAACTATACAGGGTTAGTAAAAAAAATACTAACTTTTAGATGTCACTTTTCAAAAAATTATATTGCTATTTTAAAAATATGCTATGAAACATATTTTACGTACAAATAATTACCCTATACCCAGTTTTCGAAAATATTCATATCACAAGACCTATAAATTTAATCGATTAAACTAGGCAACATATTTTGATCATGATTTTACTTGGAAAATAGTTGAATGCTCAATAATTTAATAAAAACCCGAGACTGCGAAGCGGTCGAGGGTTTTTATTTTCAAATTATTGTGCATGAAACTATTTACCAAAAAGTAAAATCATGATCAAAATATGTTGCATAGTTCGATTAAATTTATAGGTCGAGTGGTATACGGCTAGATTATTTTTCGAATAGCAAAGTGTGTATGTAAATATTACAAATTCTGACATATTTTCATCGCCTTATGTCAAAATATTTGTATAAAAATTCTATCGAAAATGGCGTATTTGCTAATAAAAAAACAATATTAGGTTATTCAGACGACTAAGAAATTAATGTTTCTTTATAAACTGTTGCCGAGAATTGGAAGAATTAGTGATAAACGATAAAACAAAAACCAATATGGAGGACGAAAGTTTAACCGCGGTTAAACAGGTCTTGGGATTTAATCAGTTATCTGAACAAAATTTATTCGAAAAATGATGGTGTCTGATTGGTCTATTTGATAATGAGGGAAATAATCACTTATAATCTACCTAGCAGCAGAATTATTACCAATAATTTTTTTTAAGGTTACGAATGGTTTTGTTGATAGAAAATTCCCCTCGTCTTCGACTCGAAACCGAGAAAAAAATTATCGGGAATTAATTTTGCTGCGTGGGAGATTCGGTAAGAAAATTTCATAAATTGGAGATTCTTCTTATTGTAATTTTTTTGCTAAAATGCTACAAAAACATATTTCCGGCGGCTTTAGTTAGTTGTAACTAAGTAGAGTTTTAGAAATGAAGTTTATTTTAGCCGTTAGTAACTTATTTTTATTACTAAAATGTGAGAAACATTAAATAATAAATTTGTTATCTGAAATCCAATGTCTTTATAGTTTTAAATTCAAATAAAACTTTAAAAAACATATTTCCGATGAGTTTAGTTAAATATGACGCACTATATTTTTACAATAGAAGTTGATTTTACTCGTTAGTAACTAAGGTTTATTACTAAAATTTCAGAAACATTATAGTTATTGTGTTTGTTTGAAGGTTGTAGACAATGATGTATCTTGAGTAATAGATGTGTTTTGGACTTCCATTGCCTTTAGTTTTTCATATCACAACGTTTCAACTGGTAAGTATCTCCAGTCGTCTTCAGGTGAATACTAAACAAGTAGCTTTGTAACTTGTTTAGTATTCACCTGAAGACGACTGGAGATACTTACCAGTTGAAACGTTGTGATATGAAAAACTAAAGGCAATGGAAGTCCAAAACACATCTATTACTCAATTATAGTTATTAATGATACTAGTCCGATATGAACACTATAACGAAACGTGTGCAATGTTAAACTTTTAATTGTACAAGTTTCATTAACAAAGTTCATATCGAACGTGTATTATTCAAAATTTAATCTACGACAGTGCAAATAGATTTAATTCGTCTAAATTTCATTGATATCAGATAACGTTTTCGTAATTTTTAAAATTTTCAGGTGTCCATATTAGTCGATATCATGGTAACAGCATTTTTGATTGTTTCAATTTCGATTTTGACATTATTGCCGTCTAATTTTCTGTTGTATGCAAAGTATTGGCCAAAAATAATTTAAATATGGGAGATTCTGAATTCGAAAGTGTCCCTTCGGATGTCGAAGATATCGCACAAAGCGTAATAGATTCCTTACTTCCCGAAAAGTCAAGGCAGGTGTACGAACAGACCAACCTAAACATCTAACTTTGGATGTTGTTATGAATTCATAATGGCACTGAGTGCTATTATGAAGGTCATAATGACATCTAAATGATAATGCTAAATACGTCATAATGGCATTGTCGTAGATTAAAAACATTAATTCGTTTTCAACCATAACATCTGATAATACAAATGTCTACATAGTTTTAAATGAAATTTAAAAAAACATATTTCCGATGAGTTTAGTTAAATTTTTGATGTGTCTCTTTTAGCCACGGTGATCGATATATAAAGCAAATTAGTTAGTATAATTTATCCAATGTCAGTGTGATGACATTCCAATCATTCGATACGGCAGTAAACGTCGGTCTCTTTGAGACTGTTTACCGCCGTATGGAATGTCACCACACTATTCACACTGACTTTGGAATAACAATATCAATAAAAATGATAAGTTAGCATGTATTTTGATTTTATTCTGAGTGACTTTTGCCAATAGATATAAAGCACTTTATTTTTACAGAAAAATTATCACTTATTAATTTCATTAAAATTGGAACTAACAAAATTGTCGCGATAATCTCCCGTTGCTATAAGCAACGTAAACAAAAAGGAGCCTTCTAATAGGGAACTTTCCAATTTTTTTTCTTTCAATAATATGATTTAGTTAGGCCTAAAAAAATATTCCCCAATACCCCAATTATTACTCCTTAAAAATCAGTAATAACTTGGTAAAAATTCTTTAAAGTTTCGCGTGTGTCAAATGCATTTCAAACGACCTTTTAAGCGTGCCAAGCCCGATGACGTCACGAAGTATGACTTTTCCGTCATCCGTCATCCTGACCGGTGGCCGAGCTACCGAGTTTGCATTTGCATTGCCGTGTGTTATTGTTATTGTATTGTTGTTTTAAGGTGGAATTTTCAACGTCGTTTAATTTATTGCCAACCTATAACCTATTTCGTGGATGTCATCATGACAAATGATACTTCGTGACGTCACGACCCGTTTTTACCCGCTTGGGATAATTTGAATTTTGGGGCAGTTTTAAATCTTTCTAGCGGTCTTTTGGGACGAAATATGTTGTTTTTTTTGCTGCCATATGTTTAGTGTGTAATTCTTCGATATCTCAAATACTATCCTATATAGAGAAAAACTTTAAATGTAAAAAATAGACGACTGTTAAAGGTGTATATTATAAAAATATTTTTAAATATATAGTGTGTTTCACAAAAGCCGGACCACTAAAATTTAAATATTTTTAAATGGAACACCCTATATTTTTTTCTTGCAATTAGTGCCCCTCTATATTGTTTATGTAATCTCAATTTTTTTTTCAATCTGTTGCATTGTTGCCAAGATATTCATTATTTTCCTAGTTTTTTTGCTTTTGTACGGTCTCAATAAATATGCTACAGTTTCTTTATTGATTTTAATTTAATTATTATTTTTACAGACGGTTGCATCTGGGTCCTATGAGTAGTATTTATAAGATTATATCCGATTTTTTTTATACAGGGTGCTTCAGTTTTACTTCCAAATTTCGGGAAGTTAAGATTAATTTTACTCAATATTCTTAAATGAAACACCCTGTATATTTTGTCAAGAATTGAAACTTCTAAGTTCCCTTTTAACTGTAAAATATTTTATTTTTATTTTGCGACGTTGCCAAATTGTAACGACTTTCTCAAAATTTTCGTTACTTAATTGCTTTTTGATTTGTTTTTATTTTAATTGTATCCTGTATTTTATTGTATTATAACGTTCTTACCCTTAAACATAATACCAAATTTTATAAAGTCCAGATAAATAAAAAATTAATAAAATTAAAAAAAAATTCTCAAAAATGGATAGGTCGAGGAGGACCAATTAACTGGCCTGCCAGATCACCTGATCTGACTAGCGTGGACTATTTCTTATGGGGTTATGTTAAATCAAAAGTATATCGCTTATCAGCCACCACTCGTGATGATATGAAAGAACTAATTAGAGAGGCATTTCATAGCATAACACCTCATACCTTATCTAATGTAAGAGACAATTTTATAATTCGGATTCAAACTTGCATTGATCCAACCGGATGACACTTTGAACAACTTCTTTAACTAAGTAGATACTTTTAGTACAATATTTAATTATTATACTTAATTGGAACATCGCAGAAATATTATTATACTAAAATAAATTAAAGTTGTTTTTTTTAATTTTATTAATTTTTTATTTATCTGAACGTTATGAAATTTGGTATTATGTTTAAGGGTAAGAACGTTATAATATAATAAAATACAGGATACAATTAAAATAAAAGCAAATCAAAAAGCAAATAACGAAAATTTTGAGAAAGTCGTTACAATTTGGCAACGTCGCAAAATAAAAATAAAATATTTTACAGTTAAAAGGGAACTTAGTAGAAGTTTCAATTCTTGACAAAATATACAGGGTGTTTCATTTAAGAATATTGAGTAAATTTAATCTTAACTTCCCGAAATTTGGAAGTAAAATTGAAGTACCCTGTATAAAAAAATCGGATAAAATCTTATAAATACTACTCATAGGACCCAGATGCAACCGTCTGTAAAAAATAATAATTAAATTAAAATCAATAAAGAAGCTGTAGCTTATTTATTGAGACCGTACAAAAGCAAAAAAACTAGGAAAATAATGAATATCTTGGCAACAATGCAACAGATTGAAAAAAAAATTGAGATTACATAAACAATATAGAGGGGCACTAATTGCAAGAAAAAAATATAGGGTGTTCCATTTAAAAATATTTAAATTTTAGTGGTCCGGCTTTTGTGAAACACACTGTATATTTAAAAATATTTCTATAATATACACCTTCAACAGTCCTCTATTTTTTACATTTAAAACAAAACACAAAAACAGCTTAACTTAAACTTGATGCACATATAAAAAAAATGACGCCGATTTTCTATCCCCTAATTAAATAATCAAAAAATGTTCTATACGGTGCACACTTTCTGACCGTCACTCTTTAATAACAATACATTTTCATCGTAAACAATAATTATTAATGTTAACCGAACTGTCATCAAAACGCAATCAAAAGGTAAAAAAGAAACTTTCCTACTGAACCAAAGTAATGTTTTGTACAAATAAACTATCTTCCATTGTCATCAATCAATAATCAATACGTTTCATTGACTTTCACAACTTGGAAACGACTAAGTTTTATTTAATTTTGCATAAATATTTTAATAAGTTATACTTATGTACAATCCACGATTTTTTACTAGTTTTTTTTCACAGCTCGTTACTTCAATCGTTAATTCATCCTTTTGGAACTCTTTAAATAAATTAATATACATGTTACCGTTACCGCTAATGTCCATAGACAGAAAATCTACCGCCTGTGTTTGAAAACCAAGGTTATACCGTGCTAGCAAAAATTATTTGCATCAAAGAGGGCCTTGCATCTAAGGACGCATGATCCTTAATAAAATAAAGTTTTGAATGTGAATCTGAATTGGCGGATTTTCACGTTCTTTATTTTGTCTAGCCTATTAGTGGAGTCAATCTACGGAAAAATGAGGTGAGGTCCGTAAAAATTTGATAGAGGTTGGGGACGTGGAAAAAGTTGTTTCTTGTGATAAGAGTAAAGATATTCCAAAATTTCGACAAAAAATATTGATCGGAACCATCCCAAAAATCCAAAAAACTGTTTTTTTGGGTTTTTTTTACGTCATTTTTGAAGATTAATTTTTTTTCGGACCCCTTAGACTTCTAACTAAGATTTGGGAGTTGAACCCTTTTAATGTCAATGTTCAAGGAAGCTTTAGTTCAAATTTGGAATCTTTGCGATCATTACTTCCCCTAAAAGATATATATGTATATATACGTTTTTCGGACTAAAACTTGAAATTAGGCTATATTGGTTAAATCTTCACCAAATTGGATGAAATTTGGTGTAAAGGTGGGTTATGGTGACCACAATAAGTAATCCAAAGATGAAGTTAAAATAAGAAATATTTTCGATAAAAATCCAAAATTTTGAGTTTTTTCCCAAATTTTGAAACTGACCCCCATCCTGTCAAATAAATCGCAGAGTACTCTACTTAGGCTCAAATTAAAGGCTATTTTATATAGTTGAACGTGGTATAACTTGTTATCCAAATTTTGCTCATTTGTTGGCCATTTACGCCATATATACATATATGCGCGCGCTGATTTCCCACTTTGTATTATAATGGTATTTTTTTACTCTAATATTGTATTTAGCGTATATGCTTTTTCTTACATTATTATACAGTATGTCTCTGTAAGTTTGCATCATATGGAAAACTTTTTTATTATTCATTTTACGAAAAAAAGTTATTCCTCATAAAAAGCTCTGCATGGTCTAAAACCTAAAATACAACCATCAAATATCGAAATTTTCCAGTCATATACGAGGTTTGTCAAAAAATGTGAATTTTTCCCAAGAATGTGAATTTTTCCCAAGAGTAAAGTACCTTTATTTCTGACATTATCAAAAATTGTTATTAAAAAAGTTGATCAGAACTAAAAACCACGTCTAAATATGCAATAACACGCATTAAATTAGTTAAATAATTAAAAAATTAAATAATTAATAATAAATTAATAAAATAATTTTTCAACATAAATGCGTATAATTGCATATTTAGACGTGGTTTTTAGTTCTGATCAACTTTTTTTAATAACAATTTTTGATAATGTTAAAAATAAAGGTACTTTACTCTTGGGAAAAATTTACATTCTTGGGAAAAATTCACATATTTTGACAAACCTCGTATATGACTGGAAAATTTAGATATTTGATGGTTGCATTTTAGGTTTTAGACCATGCAGAGCTTTTTATGAAGAATAACTTTTTTTCGTAAAATGAATAATAAAAAAGTTTTCCATATGATGCAAACTTACGGAGACATACTGTATATGTAAGAAAACATATACATTATTTATTTGGGGCTCGTTCGTGACAAAATAATATTTTTTTTTACTGCACCTCCGTTATTATGGTATATTATATACTAGGTATACTATATACAACTTTTTTTTAATTTAAAAAAAAAAATCATTTGTGGTTTTTCTAATTCAAGACGCGACAAAAATTTTCTTCTCGTGATGCCTACTAATATTATGAGATAAAAATTATTTTTTTCTATTTGACGTTCATAATAAGTTCATTATGAACTTGAAATGAAGTTCATAATGATATTTCGATACGCGTTTTTTCTTTATTTGATGTTGGTAACATTGAAATTGAAAAATTGACGTAAAATCACGTCTTTTGAAATTCAAAAAAAATTAGCAAAATCGCCCGAATTTCCGAACGCTCTGTATATGTACCGAATGTACAAGGATCACACAACGTATTCCGTCCAATTTCAAATCTCCTATCGCTAAAATAACTTTAGAATCTCGTGGTGAAAATGGGTCAATAAATCAAAAAATGACAGTTCGCAAAATAATTTTTGTTGTCCAGAGGTTACTATGATAAAAAATAGTATTACCAACATAAAATTTAGACATAAAAATTTAAAGGATTTATTTTCTTTTTAAATATGTATTTTTTATTGAAAAAACTACAAATAGAAAAAATAGTATAAAGCACGTGGTTCATAAGGCGTTTTAGCGCACGTGTCATTTAAAATACGCGTGCGCTAAAACCGCTTCTTATGAAACGTGTACTTTAATATACTATTAAATCAATGACAGGTAAAAAAATTGTGTATCTTATGTTTCTTTTTTCCTTCGAATTTTTTAACTGCTGCAGCAATGCTGTTAGCAGACATGTATGTTTTATAGCATTAAAATGAAATTCATTTTCTTTCATATTGATCAATGATCTATATATGTTATAATACAATAAAAGTGGGAAATCAGCGCGCGCATATATGTATATATGGCGTAAATGGCCAACAAATGAGCGAATCTTGGAAAACAAGTTATACCACGTTAAACTATATAAAATAGCCTTTAATTTGAGCCTAAGTAGAGTACTATGCGATTTATTTGACAGGATGGGGGTCAGTTTCAAAATTTGGGAAAAAACTCAAAATTTTGGATTTTTATCGAAAATATTTCTTTTTTTGACTTCATCTTTGGATCACTTATTGTGGTCACCATGACCCACCTTTACACCAAATTTCATCCAATTTAGTGAAGATTTAACCAATATAGCCTAATTTCAAGTTTTAGTCCGAAAAACGTATATACAGTGAGGACCTAAAGTCCGTCCCCCCCCCTCTAACTTCTAAACCGTTCGGTATATTTTAATGAAATTTTGAACGATAATATTTGAGCAAGTCTTGCACTTTTTGACATACCAATAACAGCTTTAAATGTCAAGATGACAGCTGGGTCCGCTTTTGGAATATTTTTTTAAATGGAACACCCTGTATATTTTTACATTTTTAAATTCCACATAAAATTATAATTATTTTTTATTAAATGCATTATTAGTCTATACTTCATAGTTTCCGAGATATTGACTCTCGAAAAGTGACATTTTTGAAATTTGACAGCTTAAAACTTTCTAACAGTACGTCTTAGAGCAAAACGGCTTACATGTCCCTATCTTCAATTTTTATTATCTTCCCAAAAAAATCAACTTCCAGTTAAACCCGAACAACTATATTTCCTGCTTTCGAGTTACATCCGGTTTAACCGGAAGTTGATTTTTTGGGAAGATAATAAAAATTGAAGATAGGGACATGTAAGCCGTTTTGCTCTAAGACGTACTGTTAGAAGGTTATAAGCTGTCAAAGTTCAAAAATGTCACTTTTCGAGAGTCAATATCTCGGAAACTATGAAGTATAGACTAATAATGCATTTATTAAAAAATAATTATAATTTTATGTGGAATTTAAAAATGTAAAAATATACAGGGTGTTCCATTTAAAAAAATATTCCAAAAGCGGACCCAGCTGTCATCTTGACATTTAAAGCTGTCGTTGGTATGTCAAAAAGTGCAAGACTTGCTCAAATATTATCGTTCAAAATTTCATTAAAATATACCGAACGGTTTAGAAGTTAGAGGGGGGGGGGACGGACTTTAGGTCCTCACTGTATATATATCTTTTAGGGGAAGTAATGATCGCAAAGATTCCAAATTTGAACTAAAGCTTCCTTGAACATTGACAATAAAAGGGTTCAACTCTCAAATCTTAGTTAGAAGTCTAAGGGGTCCAAAAAAAATGAAACTTCAAAAATGACCTAAAAAAAACCCAAAAAACCTGTTTTTTGGATTTTTGGGATGGTTCCGATCAATATTTTTTGTCGAAATTTTGGAGTATCTTTACTCTTATCACAAGAAACAACTTTTTCCACGTCCCCAACCTCTATCAAATTTTTACGGACCTCACCTCATTTTTCCGTAGATTGACTCCACTATATGGAGAACTAGAGGGTAGGAGGCCGATGGACAATGGCAGCATTTTCAAATTCTGTCCCGGTTTTTTGGTTAGTTCGCTATTGGCCGATAGATGCTTTCGCGTCGCAAGTGGGCTGGTGTCGTCTTCTTCTTCTTCGTTTTTTACTTTTACTTTTGACAAATTAACATTTTATTTTCGAAATAACAAATAACGTTTGAAGACAAGACAAGACAAATAACGTTGTATTGTAATTGATTTCCATATTTATGATGAATAATGGTACAATTTATAAAAGTAGAGTTTGCTTTGTGTCGGAGTGTAAGACAGGATCTTCTTCAGGGAGAAAACGCAGCCAAATAAGTCTCTTTCTAGCTCCAAAGGTATAGCTAGAATGTTTAATACCACGTATTTTAAAAACCAAGCATCGTTGGAACTTTATACAGGCCGAGTTTACTAATAAGTATAACAAAGTAAGTGTAAATTCATATAAAAGTCCTTATTTGTTCCTTAAAGAACTAATTTAAATAAAAATAGTTATTGCGTCCATAAGAAACCATTTATTTGATAGCCCACTTCGAACACCAGTGCCATCTTACGGCGACTCGTAAAGCTGAATTACCGATGCTAATTTGGGACCGAATCCAATGCATTGCGATCGGCCTCCTACCCTCTAGCTCTCCATAGTCTAGCCGACTAGTACCAACCGGGTTAGTCCTTCGTCTTTGCTGGCAGAAGGCAGCTGTTTTTAATACGGTTTTAATTGTCAAAATATTAACTTTAAAACATATTTCTATTATAATTTAGTTATTGTTGTAGGTTGGATGTTAGTTTAGGTTGGTGTGTTATCCGGGACTGTTGATTCGCGTTTCAAAATGAATAAAATCAGTTTTTTTAAACAATTATGACTTTCCGCGCTTTCCTTGGAAAAAAATGCAGGTGAAATATCGAGTCGTCCCTTGCCAAATTGTATACAGACACAGACTGTCCGCGGATAGGGCTTACAATAGCATAAATGGATGAAAAATTTCATTTTTCAGGAAAAAGTCATTCTTGATAAAAAGTTTTGCTTGTAAAAAAGATGCAATTCAAGAAGAGAAAATTTTGATTTTTATACAGGGTTCGCAAAAACTTCAAAAACATGATTTTTCTCCAAGAGAAACCTACCTTTATCTTTCATTTTTGACCAAAATGCCAATTAGGAAACTTATTTAGATTAACGTTTGTAATTTAAATCCGAGATTTAAAATAAATCTTCGATTTTTTAGTTTCTTTAATTTTTAGCTCAATAAAAATATGAATATAAAATTTTATTAGGCTCTATTTTCATAATGGGTGGTGTGTATCTTATTTTAAAATTTTAAATGCATTCCTACCATCTTTTGTAAAAACAAGGATTTTTTCCCTTTTTACTACTTTGCTTTACGTATGGGGCAAATTTGAAGATGTCAAATAGAATGTGATGTGTTTTGAAAATGTTGACCTTAGAACAAAGGGTTTATTTAGTTTAATGTTACGGTGTGGGCGAAAGTTCTTACATATTTGTGATAGAGAAATTTAATCAAAGATACCCTAACGTTTACGTCTCAAAAATGGGACTTCATAAATTATTAAAAAACTAACTAAAAACTGGTTGTTTCCAATTTAAAAAAAAAACTATGATCAGAATGACGCAGCTTCCCTAATCGTATTGCAGTCTGTTGCTGACAATCCTACCCTTTCATTAAGAAACCGAGCTCAAGAACTTGATGTAGTAAAAAAACTCATATTCAGTATATTTTAAAGGCAAACAAAATATTCCCATTTTAGCCAACTTTTAATCAAACGTTGGAAGAAGGAGACGAAGCCAAACGTTTGGATTTTTGTCTTTGGGTCGGAAACAAAATTGTAAGTGAAAACGGGAATTTTCATAAATTTATCATGTTCTCCGATGAATCGACATTTTCAACAAACGGGAAAGTGAGTAGATACTGGAGCGAAAATAATCCCCGTTTTCGAATTCCTGCAAGACAATATTACATAAAAGTAAATGTCTGGTGTGCGATTTCTTATTATGGCATTGTTTGTCCATACTTTTTCGAACACACGTGTAACCTTGAAATGTTGGAAACATTCCTTTCTGACAACCTAGAAGAATTGCCTCTCCAATTTAGGAACGAAATGTACTTTCAACAAGGTGGATGCCCTGCGCATTTCGCAATTGAAGTGGAGGAATGGCCTAATAATACATTTGGCCACAGATTGGATTGGTCGGAATGGTCCGGTTCTGTGGCCCCCAAGAAGTCCCGATTTAACTATTTCAGATGCCCATCTTTGGGGGCGCCTCAAACAATTAGTGTATTCCAGTGGCAGCTCGTGGGGTAGAGCCACAGTGCCATGGCACTACCTGCCCTCCTGTCTAGCGTCCTGCCCTTTACAAATTACCAAAACCTATTAAAATTAATATTCTCGTTTTTAAAGCAATTAGCAAAATAATTTAAAAATGGAACACAGTCGTGTGCAAATTTCCATCTAAAAGGAAGCGATAATGCGTAAAACGGTAACGTGGCTTTCGCGCCAAGCGCGACGAGGCACACGGGAGGTGACGAAACGCCATCACCTCAATAAAAAAAAACATTGGAAAATGACCTTGAATGCAAGCAGGCAAAAATCTCGACCGTTTGATGTTAAGCGGGCCTCACACGATCAGTAATACTGACAGTTTCTTATACTGACAGTAATTCTTCAGTATTTTGAAATTCACCTCACACGATCAATATTTTATAATCAGTATTTAGTTTTGTTAAAACTTTTGTCGCGATAAGTATTATTTGTACAAGTATTTTTTAAATTAAAATTGAATTAAAAAAATGAACAAGAAAGAAAAGGCATGCATTGCCATTATATTGTATTGTACAAGTTTGAAGCGCAAGAAGCAAAAAAGACGTTGGGTCAAACAATGGTTAGCTGAACGGGAAAAATACACTCATTTAAATTTGTTAAATTTTATAAGAGCCACGGATCCCGAGGATTATCGAAATTATTTCCGAATGAGCAGTGATGTTTATAATGAGCTTCTCAGTATCTTAAAGCCTTATATTTGTAAACAAGATACAAATATGAGGCAAGCAATATCAGCAAATGAAAGGCTAGCCGTAACGCTGCGTTTTTTAGCTACTGGACGATCATTTGAAGATCTTAAGTTTTCCACTCTTATTTCACCCACAACAATAAGTGAAATAGTAATGGAGACTTGCAATGCAATAATTAAAGTGTTGGCAGACTACATTAAAGTAAGTAAATTTTAAAATTTTTATTATACCTATATATACATTTAAGTTAAAAGTTACTAATAATAAACAAATGATACTTTACTCAAAAGACGAGAAATACGATTTATTAGCAGAATTTATAGGATATGCAGATGATTGTGGTGTGGGTTCTTCCTGAGGTGCTTGTTGCATTTCGGTGATATTATATACTTCATCCATGGGAATTGGCGGGGAATATATAGGCGGAGAAGTGTAGCTATAACAATTATAATTGCTGACAGATGACGTACTTCGAGTTGATGATGATTTTGAACGTCCGCCAGTTGAATTTGCTGAAGATGGGCGTTTGCCTCACACGATCAGTATTTTCATCAGTATTTTAGCTCCGCCCAAATACTTTCGGAATCCCGAAAGTATCAACAGTATACTGACGATCCATCAGTATTTACCCTCACACGATCAGTAATACTGACAGTATTTCGATATACTGTCAGTATTACTGATCGTGTGAGGCCCGCTTTAGACGTTTCAAACAGCTGATGTTCGCGTCGCGTTCCGATTTGTTTTTTGTTTTCGTTCGGCCGGCTGATTTAATGTAGGGTTAACGAACTTTTTATTTTAGAAATACATAAGTAATGAATACTATTAGATTTTTAAAGGAAACTCCATTTTCTACCATTTCCTTAAAACAGAAATTGGAAATTAAGGAATTAGGACGACCGTTACCAGATTTAAATATAGAAAAAACTCAGGGCGGACAGAAAGTGCGTTTGCGTTAATTTAATAGAAATATTTATGGAAAAAATACTTGGGTGTGCGGTTGTGATGAATCTAATAGACTATTTTGTTTTATGTGTGTTTTATTTGTTGGGGAGCAAACTTGGTCCCAAAAAAGTACAGATGATTTGGTCCATATCTGGGACAAAATGAAGACATGAAAAATCGAAGGTACATTTAAACAATATATTTAATTTCAGTATGCTTGGTAAAATTAACATTAAAACTCAATTAAATTCTGCATATCACAATGAAATAATGAAGAAAAACGAACAAATTGATAAAAACAGATACATATTTAACCAAATTATAAACTGCGTTCGGTTTTGTGGTGCATTTGAGTTGGCTTTGAGAGGTCATGACGAAAAAGAGACGTCGGAAAATAGGGGCATATTTCGTGAATTAATAAATTTCAGCTCAGAATTAGACAAAATTCTTAAAGATCATATTGAAAAATCGAAAGTATTTAAAGGAACATCAAAAACCATACAAAATGAACTTCTGGACTGTATGTTAGATGTGTATCATGATGAAGTCATAAAAGAAATAAAGGACTCTCCGTTTATCGCTGTTATCGCAGATGAAACCACTGACATTGCTTGTGTGTTTCAACTTGTTATTGTGTTTAGGTATATTCAAGATATGATTGTAAATTCATAAATTAAATTAGGTGCCTTTTTGCTTATTTTTCCTACTTCAAAAGCAAGTACTATTAACAAAAAAGGGCGTGGCACCCAAAAAATTTTTGCCTGCGGCGCTAAGGGTTTGCCTGGCACTACTTCACTAAAATGGCACGAGCCGCCACTGGTGTATTCCCGTCCAATTGAGAACGACGTACAACTTCTAAAACAGCGAATTGTTGAAGCTGTTCAAACAATTTCCATTGAAGAAATTCGAAGAAGTTTTGACCACACTCGTTTACAGCTGGAAAAATGTGTTGAATATGGAGGGGGAGTGTTTGAATAGCAAATTATGAAATTATTATTTATTGTTATTTTAAGATTTTTTTGTGTTATTTCCGGTCATTTCATTTGTGAAATTAAAAATATATATTTCTGGTAACACCAAAAATCAGTTTTTGAAACTTTTTGATACTTCTCTGTCATTGATAATGTATGTATTCCGACCGCTAATGCTGCTATCCAAAAAAAATTCTTTTAAATCTTCTAAAAATTAAAAAAACTAAAAAAATCGAAGAATTATTTTAAATCTCGGATTTAAATTACAAACGTTATTCTAAATAAGTTTTCTAATTTGCATTTTGGTCAAAAATGAAACATAAAGGTAGTTTCGAGGGTAGTTTACTCTTGGAGAAAATCATGTTTTTGAAGTTTTTGCCAACCCTGTATAAAAAATCAAAATTTTCTCTTCGTGAATTGCATTTTTTTACAAGCAAAACCTTTTATCAAGAATTACTTTTTCCCGAAAAATGAAATTTTTTATCCATTTGTGCTATGGTAAACCCTATCCGCGGACAGTCTGTATAACAAACGATTTTTGTTATTGATATTTTTGGTTCTTCTTCTTTCGATGCCTTACAGGATTCCAGCGTTGGCGACCGTCCCTTAAGGGCCCCATTCACGTTGAGATCGGTATCGATACGTGCATCGCGACAAAACGGCGATACCGTTTTATCAGTATCGTTAAATGCTCCTTCACGTTGAGACCCACTCATGAAACATCAGTTCACTTCACTTGTAGAACAAAAATGGTGGCTCCGCCGCCACCCGTGCTTATTGCAGCAGCAGTTTCGTTATCAGATATTGTAAAGAAAAAAAGACGGCTAAAGAGAATATGGGTAAGCAATGGTTACGGATGAGAAATTCCTCCCAAAACTCGCGATCTGCCATATTGAAAATTAAACTGTTTATATTTTTGCAGCCCGAATCGCGCGCGGTTCACGAAACATCCACATACACGCTGCGACAAGTATCTGTTGCAGTCGCGCGGTATCGAAGTTTCACTACGGTGATACAGACGGCGATACCACCTGATACTGAGAT
This sequence comes from Polydrusus pterygomalis, assembly GCA_963969555.1. Classification (NCBI taxonomy): domain Eukaryota; kingdom Metazoa; phylum Arthropoda; class Insecta; order Coleoptera; family Curculionidae; genus Polydrusus; species Polydrusus pterygomalis. The sequence continues at coordinate 16,702,981 of OZ018385.1, read as the reverse complement.
AGCGATACTGAGACAACCAAATACACTATGAGATTTGTATCGCGAGACTGATACTTGCGACATATATCGATACCGATCTCAACGTGAATGGGGCCCTTTAGATGTTTCTATTTATGGCAGCTCTTTGCAGTTCTTGGAAGCTCTGTATGCCTGTCCACTGTCGGATGTGTCGTAGCCAGGATAATTTTTTTCTACCTATTCCCCTTTTTCCACCTTCGATATTTCCATGAAGAATAAGGCGCTGAAAATGATAGCGCTCTCCGCGTAGGATGTGTCCCAGGTATGAAATTTTCCTTCCTTTTATATATGCGAATAGTTCCCGGTCTTCTAGTTCAGCTCTTTGGAGTACTTCCTCATTTTTTATGTGTTCGGTCCTAGATATTTTAAGCATTCGCCGCAAGGTCCACATTTCAAAATCTTCGATCTTATTTATTGTTGTTATTTTTAATGTCCATGTTTCCACCCCATATAGTAGGACTGACCACACGTAGAATTTCAGCATTCTGTATCTAAGTTTAAAGTTTAAATGTCTATCTACAAGGAATTTTCGAAGCTTTATAAAGACTGTTTTTGCTTGTTCTATCCTACTTCTTATCGCTTGTTCTGGGCCCCATTTTTCATTCAGCATACAACCCAGGTATCTGAACCTTGCGACTCTCTCAACAACTTCTCCATTTATATGTACTCTAGTGTTTGGGGGATTATTTTTACTCATTACCATTACTTTGGTTTTATTTATGTTAATTTTCAACCCTACTCTTTCACTTGCTTCGTTAATCAGGTTAAGCAGTGTCTGGAGATCATTCACATTATCTGCTAGTATTGCAGTGTCGTCTGCATATCTGATATTGTTTACGGGGATCCCGTTTATTTTAATACCTGTAGGACTGTCTGAAATTGCCTCTGTGAATGCTCTTTCTGTATATAAGTTACAAAGCATTGGGGACAAGATACAACCCTGTCTTACACCTTTTTTTTTAATCTCAAACAGTTCCGTTGTTGAGCTATTTATTTGAATTTCTGCTTTCTGGTTCCAGTATAGGTTGATTATAAGCCTTAGGTCTTTATCGTCTAGTCCTATGTCCTTCAAATATGTCATCAGGAGATCATGTTTAATGTTGTCAAATGCCTTTTCGTAGTCTATAAAGCATAATATAAGCATCTTTTCTTTTTTGGTTCAACCTGTTTTAATTATCACCAGCCGTCACTGCCTCGTAGTAATAGTCGATATTCTTTTTTCCTGCTTTTGTATCAATCAACCGTAAACAACTTTTTAAAATTTTGGTGAACAAAAAGAGGAACTGAATGTCCGGTGAAAAGATACTTTCGAGGCTATTAATTACTATCTCCTTTGCATGCATCAATAGCGTCGGGTTGCACAAATATTTTAAACAATAATTAACTAACCATCGACGTTGACTGTAACATAAATGACATTGGCAGAAATAAAATTTCTCACGATCAAAGTAGGCCGGTTATCTTAATTCTTGAATTACTAATCAGACAAACTTTGATTGTGAGTAAATAATATCTGCCAATGTCATTTATGTCAGAGTGAAAGTTGCCTGGTTAGTTAATTACCGTGCGAGCAAAAATTATTTGCATCAAAGAGGGCCTTGCATCTAAGGACGTAATGCTTAGCCGTAGAGCTTAATACCTGTTGGGTGTCAGTAACTACCTGAATTAACAATCAATCAGTTATTCCGTCATCTTTGACAGTCGTTACAAGTAATTTGATTCATCGCCAATTTTTCCAATTTCTTGAACAATTCACACAATGGGCTATACGGAACAGCACAAAACATTCATGGTTAAAGCGTATGTATTTTCGTAACAGGATTAGAGTAAATGGTGAGTGGCAATACAATTCGGGTTTGGGCATGGACGATTTTCACGAACATTTTTCTAACGTTGCTTTTATTGCTGGGGATTTTTATCATTGCCTGAAAAGAACCGTGGCTGTGTTTAGGGAAACAGGTTCTATACAACACAAAAAAGGAGCAGGAAGTCCATCTGTAAGAACAGAAGAACTTGTTGCAAACGTTCGTGAAATAATGCAAAATACGCCAACAAATTGTATAAGACGCCCGCCCCAAGAAGTGGGAAGATCTTATGGAACATGCAGGACTATTCTTAAGAAGAAGCCTGGTTCCACCTCTCCGGTTATGTGAATTCTTTCCCGAAGAAGAATTGTTGGTCCCATTTTTTTCCATGACACAGTTACAGCACAGCGGTATAGAGACAATATTTTGAATTCATTTGTGGAGCAATTACTTGACGACGAACTAAGTTTTGGATATTTTCAACAGGACGGTGCAACAGCCCATACAGCCGCCGAAACTATTAACTACTTACGCAATTTTTTCGACGACAGATTGATCAGTTTTCAATCAGACATTGAATTTCCACTTAGATCACCTTGTTTAACGGTTATGGATTACTTCGTTTTTCCTCATTTAAAGAACACTATTTTTAAAACACCAGTTGCAAATTTAGAACAATTACAAGAAAGGATTATCCAAGAATGTGGTAATATTTCTCCAGAGATGCTGGTCAACACTTTCGAAAATATGAAGAGACCTGTGAATTTATGCTTGGAGCATGGCGGTGGCCAATTTTAGCAATTTATGTAATTATTTTTCTTTTTCTTTCTGAATATTCTTACTTTGTTAATTTTGTAAACAACAAAAATAAATTTGTATTTGTCTACCTACTAATTTTATTACTCATTAGTTTGGCATACCATGTAATTTGATGTAATAATAATTATGAATTTGACAAAATTTTAACCTAGATTTGGTTAGATATATCGTCCCCATATCATTGTGATCTAAACCAAGCCCTACGTTTTATAATCCAAGCCCTCTTTGATGCAAATAATTTTTGTTCGCACGGTATCATTATTTAAAAGTCATTCCTACTCCCAATTTGTCCGTTTCTTTTTTAATCGTTACTGCCTTTGTAAACAAATATAATAACTTCATAATTATGTAGTCTTTGATTAAACAGCTGAGCCAACTGCAGATTCGCGTTCGCCGTTCTTGTTCCAACAGGCTGCTCATTGAGCGGTTCATCGAGCAAAACAGCCAGTAAAACCGCAGTCCGTGAACATCGTCGCTGTCTAACCAGACTACATAAAGGAGTTTGTGGCTATCAAAAGAATGCGGGTAAAAATACACGCCCAGTGCCGTTTTTCCGTACGGGCCCACCGGGCCCGGGCCCCGCCGCTGTCTTAGGGGCCCCACGATCCCCACTGTCTTCGTCTGGCAAAGAAAAATTTAAAATTGAAGTTTTTTTCCAATTATGGATTTACTAGCGTGTACCCGGCCTGCGTTGCAGCCCGGCATTATACGACGTGAGTTAATAAGGCGAACAAACCTCAAACTCAACCGTTTGCCGGCCCGTCCACAAAAACATAGTCTGTCTTCGTCGATGCTTCGGATCGATCGTTAAACGGGCCGGGGACCGGTTAGGTTGGGTCGTTCGTTCTCCCTACTCTAATTTATCAGTGTTTCTCTATAATATTATGCATGTATTATACATAAAAACCTTCCTCTTGAATCACTCTATCTATTAAAAAAAAACCGCTTCAAAATCCGTTGCGTAGTTTTAAAGATTTAAGCACATATAGGGACAGGACGGGCGATAGCGACTTTGTTTTATACTATGTTAAGATTAATAGCTGAACTTAACCCGTGATTTGCTGCATACGACAGCATATTCAATCGGTTTGGTTTCCTCGCAATTTTAAAAACAATCAGTAAAGTCGATTTGCACCTTAGTTGTTCAAGATTTGTAGAAAATTACAGTTCTGATGTCAATGGAAAAGAATTAGAGTTGGAATGCATTTTTTTGGCAGAATATTTAAATTCAGACGAAAAATATAAAACCCAGGAAATCAGTTTGTTGGACCTATACAATATTATAACAACTAACAAATTAGAGGACACATTTCCTAACGTTGCCATTTCATTAAGAATATTTTTATCAATAATGATAACTAACTGCAGTGGAGAACGTTCATTTTCTAAATTGGCTAGAATCAAAAACGAACTGAGGAATACCATGCTGCAAGATTAATGTGCATAGAAAATGAGATCTTACTAGGCATACATTTTGATGACATAATAGACGATTTTGCACACCTACGATCAAGAAAATAATCATTTACATAGCGCGGATTATTTACAGATTGTTATTAATATTAATGTTTTAGGATGAGCTTTCATCTTTATATTTTAGTTAGAATAAATAGTTTTTTCTCTACTTCCATCTGCATATTAGGTATTTCTTGCACAATCTACAGAATGGATAAGTAGGCAATTTCAGTTAACTGAACGGATATAATTTCATATCCATCCTAGTTAGGATATGAAATCGAGCAAACACTATTATGACAAAATTCGACTAAATTTTACGAAAAATTGACCCTGACCTTGCAAATTGAAGATTTTTCTCGTGAAACCTAATATTTAAAAATAATTATATTGCTGGTCGAATTCCTTACTATTCATTTTAAGCGGGCGCAAAAGAGCGCCTTCGGCGCCATCCAAACACCCTAACTAGGGCGTGGTACCCATTTTTTTTTCCCAGGGCCCCATTTCCGCCTTGGGCCCCAATCATTTATGAAAGACGGCACTGTACACGCCTATGATCCAACCAACATTTAAAATTTACTCGTTTACGCCTTTCATCACCCAGTCTCCTCAGGCCGAAGCCACCTACTCGTAAGGCGGACTATAACTATGAAGATAATACAACTGTGCGCAGTGGCATTAGCCATAAAAAAGAAACGGACAAAGTGGGCGGAGACATGGCTTTTGAAGAGAAACTAGTTTGCTTATATTAACCAATTAAAAGAGCTGACACGGGAACCGGGAGATTTCCTATAAAGTTATATTGGAGGACACGACCTGTTCGTTCGCAAATAAAATGGTATAGTAGGTATTATTTGTATACAGTGTGACCAGTAGTAAAGTCCGCATCAGATGGTTTTTTTTTATTAATAGCTTTATTTGAAATTTGACTTTGGCATCACGTTCTGCTTCGATCGAGATGAAAATTAAGCAAAAAAATAGTAGTCACGGGCTTGTAAAAAAAAATAGAATAATGCCAGTCATAGGTCTGGAAATTTAAAAAAAAAATCTGCCAAAACCGTCTCGACGGACCAATATCGACAGTTCTGTTTTTTGACTTCACCATTTAGTACAAACGTATTATCATGTGTAAAAAGGATCCAGTCCAAATCTACTAAATGCTCATCAAGTGCATTCATTATCACCTCACATAACTTACGACGCGACGGCGATCCGGATCATCTTTTTTTTTCTCTTGCAAGTTGCCGAAGTGGAGTAATAGTATTTTCTTCAAGAGCAAGTAAAACGTTTAATTGCGTGTCTTCATCCATTTCTTCAGGCTGCCTTATTCTTGGTATAGCCCTGACGTGGCCCACTTCACGATAATGTCGTTCAATTTTGCTGATGGTGTCTTGGGAAATTACTGGTAGATCGGGGTGTGTTTCGTGAAATAATTCTGCTAGAGTACGCAATCTTTCGCCAAAGCCAATCATCGTTAAAATGTCTGGGACGCCATGTAGATATCTTAGAGTAGGTAATTTATTATTTTTCCTTTTGAAGAAATAAATCAAATGAGTACCTACATAAAATAGAAAAAACTGTCATCACGCTGATGTCTTCAGTTATGTCCAAAATAGCTATTGTTTTTAAAGAAATAGGATAATTCTTGGCCGACATATTAACTTAGGTTATAAAACTACGTTAAAATGTAATACGAAAAAACACTACTAACAATATGTGACTGACCGTTCTTCCAAACTCTGCAAACCGAATTAAAATCTGTGATGAACAGACCCCTAATAAAGGTGGTAAAAAAACAATTTGTGGAACTTTGTAATGAGCAATTTATTAGCTCTCGGACAGCCGGTATATTGTTTAAAAAATTACAATACATTGTATTATTATAACATTAGCGGAGTAACTGTTGATAACCTGTTAATGGTTTTTGTCCGATAACAAAACCAGGGTAAATGCATGTCCTACAAAATAGAACGCTTCCGATTTCAAACATATTGTGTGTACCTTTGTAATATTTGTCACACTTTTCTTTTTTTAGGTTATTAAATTTATAAGTAATCGTTTATTAATAGAAGCTTATCAAAAGGGGGGATCGGCTACGCTTTTATATGTATGGAGGGTAAATTACTTTTACATATATATATATATTTTTTTTTATATATATATTTGGGGACGAAAGGGCAATATTTTGGGAATGTGTTCAGAGGGTGAAAATAAGAGAAATAAACCCATATGTTTTAGTTCGATTCTCCGCCATTTCTGAAATAATCGGTTCTGAATTATTTTATATTGCCGGCCTGCGTTGCAGCCCGTCATTATACGACGTGAGATAATAAGGCGAACCTCAAACTCAACCGTTTGCCGGCCCGTCCACAATTTCCATGCATAAAACATAGTCGGTCTTCGTCTATTCCGGCTTCGGATCGATCGTTGAACGGGCCGGAGACCGGTTAGGTTGGGTCGTTCGTTCTCCCTACTCTAATTTATCAGTGTTTCTCTATAATATTATGCATGTATTATACATAAAAACCTTCCCCTTGAATCACTCTATCTATTAAAAAAAAAACGCTTCAAAATCCGTTGCGTAGTTTTAAAGATTTACGCACATAAGGGGACATGAACAGGATAGCGACTTTGTTTTATACTATGTTAAGATAATGAAGGAGGCTTTAGTTTTAAACGTCCGATACATTTTGATTGATAGTTTTGACATGCATAGTAGTTGTCTTGTCAGTTAGCGTCATATTGAGCGTATCGACTTGAGCCAAGATTTTCATACTTATAATGCCCTACACATTCCGTCACAGGGAGTATGCCGACATGATATTCGTGTATGGTTCCTGTAACGGTAGTGCGAGACGCGCAGTTAATGAATATCGACGTCGTTTTCCAAATCCAATAGTTCCTAAAAGAAGAGTTTTTCAAAAAGTATTTGCAAGTGCTCAGGAAACTGGAATGTTTCCAAACGTGAGAATTGTTTCTGAAAGAGTGCAGGGTCTAGATGTGGAAAATGAAGAAAATGTTCTGGATATTGTCGCAGAGAACTCAGGTATAAGTACAAGACGGGTTGCAAATAAATTTCATACACCATCACATTTAGCCGCATGGGAGTCACTTAGAAAAAACGGTTTCAACCCTTTTCACGTTCAACCCGTTCAACATTTTCTAGATGGTGGTCCTGCTTCAAGGGTACAATTTTGTGAATGGATCCATCAAAATCGAAGTCTGCACAAATACATTTTATTTGGCGATGAATCTCAGTTCACTCGTGATGGAATTCATAATTGCCACAATGAATATCGGTGGTCAAATGAAAACACTCATGCTACATTTGAACGAAACTTTCAACATCGATTCAGTACTAATGTTTGGTGTGGAATGCTCAACGACCAGTTGTTTGGTCCATTTGAAATGGATGGGTGTCTTACTGGAGACGGATATTTACGGTTTTTGGAAGACCATTTGATACACATTTTGGATGATGTTCCGTTAAATGTTCGACAACGCATGTACTTCCAACATGATGGAGCCCCACCTCATTTTAGTATCCGTGTGCGCAATTTCTTGAACTATCGTTTTCCTAATGGCTGGATTGCCAGAGGTGGCCCGCAAGTTTGGCCACCGAGGTCACCAGACTTAAACCAGCTTGATTATTGCCTTTGGGGATGGATGAAATCGCTAGTATATGAAACACGCGATCGAATTTTCAATGCTGCAGCTTTTATAAAAAACAATCCCCACTTAATCCAACGTGCTACCCGAGCGATTAACAAACAAATTCCATCTTTTGCCCTTCTATTTCAAGATGATAATGTTCCTGATTTACCAAGTTTAACCTTATTGTTTGAACAGGATGGTGCCTCCCCGCATTATGCTGCTCATGTAAGGGAATAATTAAATGCAATTTTTCCTGGGCGGTGTATTAGCAGATGGGGTCAAAAGAGTGACCACCCAAATCGTCCAACCGTTTAGAAGTTCAGGCTTTAGATGGGAGAGAGCGTGTATGGAGGCGAAGTAGAGAATGATTTGCTGAATGTACGTTCAGCCCTCGGTTTAGTTATGGAGGAGGTTCCGTGATGGTTTGGGCTGGAATATCAAGGGATGCTTGTAATGAATTAGTTTTTATTAATGGAGGTTAGGTTTATTAATGTACTCTTTTTTGTGAAGTTCTTCGTGAATTTATTCAACTTATTATTTTATTAAAGAAACTTGTATACAGGGTGTCCGGGAATATGTGGGAAATCTCCTCGATATGAAAAAAACACGTGAAAATAATACTACAAGTTCATGTAAACTTCTTTCGTATCGGCCTCCTCTTCGGAGATATGGGCTCCCAAAGAGCTCCCATGGAATTAAGTTTTTGACACATAATTATTAAACCAACAGGTATATTTCATTTTTTTTTCATATGATCTATACCAGGTAAGACCCTTAAAATTCCTATCCCAGAAAGTGTTGCGAATTACTTACAGCTGCAGGGACGGACCAGCTGTGACACTAACGTGCCCATTTTTATTACGCCTTGTATGATAATAACTTTGGACAACGTTTTTTACATACCTTGAACTATTGACTAAAAATTAAGTATTCTGCATTCATGTCGCTAATCCTAACAGTTTTCGGAAAAACGTCATTTTTAACATCATGTATATTTAGCGTATTTCAATAAAAAATACATCTTTGTTCCTATAAATTATAAATGTTCACACACTGCTTAATATTATTACATGATCGCAATAAAATGACGTTTTTCCGAAAACGGTTAGGATTAGCGACATGAATGACGGGTACTTAATTTTTAGTCAATAGTTAAAGGTATGTAAAAAACTTTGTCCAAAGTTTTTATCATACAGGGCGTAAAAAAAATGGGCACATTAGTGTCACAGCTAGTCGGTTCCTGCAGCGGAGAGTAATTCGCAACACTTTCTGGGATAGTAATTTGAAGGGTCTTACCTGGTATACATCATAGTATGAAAAAAAAATTGAAATATACCTGTTGGTTTAATAATTATGTGTCAAAAACTTAATTCCATGGGAGCTCTTTGGGAGCCCATATCTCCGAAGAGGAGGCCGATACGAAAGAAGTTTACATTAACTTGTAGTATTCTTTTCACGTGTTTTTTTTTTCATATCCGATTTCCCACATTTTCCCGGACACTCTGTATACCAATTAGAGGTGTGTCGTTCGCGAACGATTCGTTCAAAACGAGCGAATTACTTGAACACTGAATTGAAAGAATTAATTCATCGTCCAAAAAGATTCGATTCTTTTTTGATTCACCAATTCAGAATTGATTTCAAGAGTTGGCTTAGCATTTCGTTCACTCGTTCATTGGTACCCAAAACTCGATTAAAGTAATTTCAGTTCAGTAAGTAGTTTAATTAGGTACACGGAGTACAGTTCAAGGAAAAGGGACAAATATATAGGATGAGATAGAGGATAAAAAATATGATTTTACAGGACGATCAGGCACGGATTAAACATCAATTCCTTAATTAACATAGTACGATCTTTTACATTGTGTTCATTCATGCGTTGAAGTTTACTAAGCTTCAACCAACATAACATATTATATCGATCGATTCAGCATTTTCGATTTATTTTAAAAGAAAAAGAATAATCTCTGATCTTTCTGAATGAATCTTTTTAACTGAATGAATCAAAAAAATTGAATCACCAAAAAGGATCGAACTTCCAACCTTTAACACTAATTTTTTTTTCTATAGCTGATGTTAAAATGTTGTTATAGCAACTCTTTTGAGTAGATAAAGTATCACTTTAACCGCAAGGGTAGATAAAGTAACACTTTAACCGCAAGGATAGATAAAATAACACTTTAACAGCAAGGGTAGATAAAATGTTTTAACTTTTTTTATTTAATTAAATTTACAAATTCAAACACATTAATTCGAAGGATTAACAACAAGTGTAATTTTACAATTAACATTATTAGAAACATCTATCTTCCTTCTTCTTGTGTTAATTCTTTTCCGTACATTTCGTATTCACTTCGTACACAAAACGCAAAAATACTGAACACTCCACAAAAACCAAAATGTAAAATTTGCTTGACATTTGTTGACAGAGTAATTCATATGCCTAGTATAGTGTTTCTTAGGTCAATTTAATGACATTAAACTGTGGGAATTTCCTAACCATAGGCGTTCCACACAAATAATTAATATGCGTATACACACTTATAAGTTTGTTTTACATTAGGTGTTTGTACATACTACACTTTATAAACCCACTGTATATATAATAATATTATATTAAAATAATAAATATAAGTTAACTCAAAAATTCTATATACAAAACTAAAATCAGAAAAATAAACCTGACACGGCACGACACTGCTCAGAAAATGCTTTAATTTTTTTACCAGAACTTCATTCTCGTCAACCAGACTCAAGTTCATCAAGGCATAACCACGAATATTTTATCTCCGTCTCTTCCACGCCGTCGGCGGTCACTGGCCTATCTCTGTCTGGCAGAATCGATCGTCAGACGGGCCCGGGTACCGGTTCAGCTTATATCCTGGCGCTTGCAATCGCAACAAATTACATGCTGTTGCCAATTCTTCAAAATTTTCGGATTTGTAAGCACAATGTAAGTATATACGAGAAACAAGGGTTTGTTAATTAGTTGTTTTTAAACACTAAAAACACTTTTTGTCTTGATTTCAGTTATATTGTTTCTTAAGGACTAAAGAATGTATTATTATAACAATGAATGACTAGTTATTTTTTTCTGTCACACTCAAAACTCCTCGGTTTAAAGTATATTTGCAAACTAGCTTTCAAAGAAAGTTAATGACTAACAATTGAATACTGATATAAATGAAGTATCTTTAATAAAAAAAACTTAAAGAATTGAAGAAGAAAGATCTGACAACCCTGGTTGTGCGGTCGGTCTCTTTGAGACTGTTTACCGCCGTATGGAATGATTGGAATGTCCTCAAACTGAGATTGGATAAATAATAACAGAGCAACACAGTTGTGATTTTTGTGCCAAAAATTACAATTTTCTTTGAAATCTTATTTTTCACCTGAATTTGAAGTCTTGCTATAGAAAAAATGTTGTATTGCACACGACGATAAAATCGCATTTTCTTCTCGAGCGTAATTACGCTAAAACGCTAAAAAACCCTCTCAAAGATAAAGTACAATTTTACCGTCTCGTACAATAAATAACTATTAAACTTCCACCAGTTTTAGTTTCCGATATACAGAAATTCCTAGAACAATTTCAATCCCGTTTTTACTCCCTTAGGGGGTTGATTTTCGAAAAACCCTTCAGTGGATGCCTACGTAAGGGTTAGACATCCTCGAAATTTCATGATTAAGATTAGGGGTTTAAGTTGGGCGTTGACGAATCTGTCAGTCACTTTTCAATTTTATATAATAGTATCGATAAGAACCAACAACGCCTATAAACAAGGACACTGTTTATTTGTGACGTCAGCATCTGTAGTCCTATAAATACCTATTATATTTTGTTTTTCGGAATTTATACAAGGATTTATATTTTTGTGTGACTTTTAAATTTACCTATAAACTTGAAACTATCGTTATTTGCATATTTAAGCTGGCATTTAAGTAAATTATGCGTTACTTAACACATCTCCTTGTTGTAAGAACACAACAGGCAACAGGCACGAATTGATACTTGTAAAAAAATCGATACCATTAAATGGCGTTAGAAAAGCTTGCTCATAACAACCATACCTAACGTTTAAAAGGAATTTTTATTTCATTATATAAAAAGATTAGATACACTTTTCTATCTGTCCTCGGTGTAACTATTTATTAAGTTTTATTATATTACCTACAATCGTTAGAATCTCTTAACAAGCTATCAATCCTAGTAATTTTTTTATCTGTAATTAAACATTGTATATAGGCTGATTAAATTGGCTGGATTTTAACAAACAATCGCAAATCAGGTAAATTAAATATTTGTATTAAGAGTTTATTGCAGCATGTAAAAGAAAACCCATTTTTTTGCCTGCCGCTGTCACCAAGTTTGCACAAATTGGGGGACACACGATTAACTTTAGCGTACAGATATTGAAAGGCGCATTCTTAAACTGTGTTGGTTTAAATTGACCATCTTTGGGAATTATTATCTTCCAATAAAATCCCTAAATTAAAAATCAGGGCTTTTCATGATATTATTTAAGACTTTGAATGCAAAACAAACGTCTTAAAAATCCCTTCTACATAGGACATAGTTTGATTATTACTTAAGTTATTACGTGTTCTAAACAAATGGTATTTGAAAAATTTCATAAATTTATGTTTGACATTTTCAAGTCTGTTAATAATGATGATGAATGAAGTTGATAGTATGATGATCAAATTATGTAAGACGAATTCCAAAACTCATATTACGTGAGAAATATACAATGTCAATAATCGGATTGCATTATTATTTGTAAAATATTTACATGATCCAAGTCCCAACATTCTATTCGCTCCACCAATAATGCTCTCAAAGTATTGCAAGAATGGTAATTTGCTATCCAAGAGAACTCCAAGATCTTTAACTGTAGATACCTCTACAAGAGAAATACCATGGATGGAATGGGGGCCACATTTAGCCTACTGAATCTTATGAACTGACATTTAAGGTATTCAGTGACATTCTGTTACATACACACCAAGAGATTATCCTGTCAATATCATTTTAAAGAGCTATTATGTCTAGAGGAGAGAAAATTTGTCTAAAAAGTTTTAAGTCATCGTAATCATAAATAAAATAAATATAAGATGCCCTAAGTGAGAGCCTTGGGAACCCCCGATGTTGAACTGAAATGGTCAGAAAGGAAGCCACCCACTATAACCCATTGCACCCACCATACAGGTAAGACTCTAGCAGTAGACTAGATACATCTAGTCGGAATAGTTTGCAAATAAGAATGGTATAACTGACCTTGTCAAAAGCCCTACTGAAGTCAGTATAAAACGCGTGACATTAGAAAACAGACCGCCCTGAGATACAACCATGGTGCTGAATGACAATGATAGGCTCAAAAACTCCTGTGAGGACCAGCTAGGAAATGTTTCCGAACTTAAAGATTTGGAAAAGATGTAGTGAAGGGACATATATAAGAGAATAGGAACAGAATTTTAATAACCTGTTAAGTATATTATCTGGGCCTACACACTTGTTGCCATCAAGATTATCGAGAGCTGTTTCAACCAACGACTTCTAATACAAGGAGACCCCAGTGTTTACGTTTGGTCACGATCAGAAAACGTTTTAGCATAAATCAATGATGACAAACTTAAGCTGATTTCCTTAGATCTACCGCCTGTGTTTGAAAACGAAGGTTATATTGATTATGTTAGATCCATTTGTGATGCGCACCTATTAAGTTAAAATAATATATTAAATATATGTGTGCGTTTTTTTTTAAATTTACTACTCCTAAAATTATTTATTTCCAAATTAAGTACATCAAATTATAATGTTTTAGGGAGATCATATGACAACAATGTATGGCCGCTTTACTCCATTTTACGAATATTTTTACTACGCGGCGGCCTTGTAGAAGCAATCATGGCGGGGTTCATTCATTTTCGAACCGCGCGGTGTTGGTAGGCTGTTGGTTTATAAATATTTTCTATGTAACGTGTTTTTGTGAAAATATAACTATTGAGTGTTATTTCTTAGCTCACAATAAAGGATCGCCAGTGAGTGGTGTGTAAAAAACTGGATTTTTCTAACACCGGATTAATATATCCTAATAGTCTAAAGCATACAGCGTTGCCATTTTGCCCAAGGATGTATGATTGTAAACAAATCTCGTTTTATGAATGAAATGTTTTGTCTCCTTATTTATTAGAAGTATTTGGTTTCAACCTCTGAAGGTGTACTTAATGACAATGCTAGAAATCGACACAGACCCCTCGGGGAGATCGATATCAACAAAATTATTGTCGATAGGGTACAGAGGACAAGTAACGAGCAAAGAGTTTGGCAATATCGTGGCCGTTATCGGCTCTGTCACTTTAAGAAACATCTCTTTGGGAATGGCACTATGATTGAATTGCGACCGGACATATTTCCAAAAGAACCGAACATTATTAGTTATGGGAGATAATTATTATTGTGTCCGTGAAAAATAATTAAAAGTGCATCGGAATTGCTCCGGTTATGTCTTCCGTAGAGCCCTAGTAAGGACTTAACGGCCATCGTGGTCTACCCGCCCCAGGGTATTCATTATGCTTGTATCCCTGTGTATTCAAAATACGATTATACACTTATCCGCTATGCCCCTATTATGTTGCTTTTAATTATTAGTTATAGCATTTTCTGAATTAGCCATGTAATTTTATCATAACATACCCGAGTTAGAGTTTTACACTCTCACTACAGATTATATGCTTGTTTGCTCCTCAGGACATTAACCTTAGTTTTACTATTAGGTACTAGGTATTCTGATATCCGATTTAACTATAACGTTGCCACTTCTACTAAAATAAGTAGCAACTTTAATATTTTAAACGGAATAAGTCAAAAACTTGACTAGTTAGGGATAGATATGATATACAAAAATAAAGACCTCATTTAGGTAGCTTTTCAAATCAGTGATAATATACAGGGGGTTACATTTAAAAAAATATACTTATGGTCACCTTTTCAAGTAACCTAATTAACTCTATTTTTAAACCACGGTGTATATCGCAACTAAGAATTGAATCGATGAGTGGAAGAAGGGTCCAAGTGCAGTAATAATCATTTTAGAGGAAACAAAAAAAAACTAATTACTTTAAAAGGGAAGGAGAATGTGACGGTTTTTTCTCAGGGTATATTATTTTACGTGGGTTTAGACCAATAAAACTCTGAGCATGCCAGGAAATATACTTTTTATTGAGACAGGCTTTCTTGTTTCTTTTACTTGTTTGGTAAATCAGAAAATACATATAAAAATAAGGTAAGTTCCAGATAGGTAATTATTTTTCTAACAACATAATAAAGAGTAAGTATTTTTAATACAAACTTAATTACAGAGAAATTAAAAACTCAATAAAATACCTCAATGTTATGAACTGTAACATTTTATTTGAGAATTAGATATTATAAGGAAATTCACCTACCTGGTACTAGGCGGGTAACTTTTAATTAGGGTAAAATAATTAAATAAGTTTTCAAAGCCGAACAGATACTAGCTTTGCCAAAGGTTCAAGAAAGAAAGGAATTTGTCGATTTTGATAGGTACCAACGTAGTACTCGCAGTGAACAAATAGCGCAAAAAAGGTCGCAAAAAAAGTGCAAGATAAGATGGGCTACAACGCGCGCGATTCTGTGATTATTCAAAGCTAATACCCATAGGTCCCTCTGGTGACAACCCTTTCAAGCGCAAAAATACTCAGGAAGGTAACCTACAAACTCGGTGTAATTTTAGCTATCCGCAACAACGCCCCCTAGAAGAGAGTAGTTAAACCTTGAAAAACATTAAAAAGAAATCCTACCTTTTAACTATGGAGAACTATAGGGTAGGAGGCCGATCGACAATGGCAGCATTTTCAAATTCTGTCCCGGTTTTTTGGTTAGTTCGCTATTGGCCGAAAGATGGCTCTCGCGTCCGAAGTGGGCTGATGTTGTCTTCTTCTTCTTCGTTTTTAATATGGAAAACTAGATCCTCCATAGTTTTTAACTTTTACTTTTGACAATTGACATTTTATTTTTCGAAATAACAAATAACGTTTGAAGGCAAGACAAGACAAATAACGTTGTATTGTAATTAATTTCCATATTTATAATGAATAATGGTACAATTTATAAAAGCAGAGTTTGCTTTGTGTCGGGGTGTAAGACAGGATCTTCTTCAGAGAGGAAACGCAGCCAAATAAGTCTCTTTCCAGCTCCAAAGGTAAAACCCTCTAGCTAGAATGTTCCTGTATTTTAAAAACGAAGCATCGTTGGAACTTTATACAGGCCGAGTTTACTAATAAGTATAACAAAGTAAGTGTAAATTCATATAAAAGTCCTTATTTGTTCCTTAAAGGACTAATTTAAATAAAAATAGTTATCGCGTCCATAAGAAACCATTTATTTGATAGCCCACTTCGAACACGAGCGCTATCTTACGGCGACTCGTAAAGCTGAATTACCGCTGCTAATTTGGGACCGAATCCAATGCATTGCGATCGGCCTCCTACCTCAAGTCCTCCATACTTTTAACTTTAACCAAAACGAAAACTGCAAAGTAAACAGAAAGTAGATAGTAGATTCCTGTTCACTATAACATAACTTGACGGCAGTTCGAAGTTCAAAATGGTAGAAAACAAAACAAGTCAACGGTATATTTGCAAGAAAAATGACAACAAACATTGTCCAGGCTTATAAAACAAGAAAAGCCAAACCAAAGGTAAGAATTAAGGAAATTCTGCCTCAAGAATGAGAAATGTTTTTTATTGTTTATTATTTTCTTTTGTTTTATTTTCATTCTATAAACTATAAAGGATAATAAAAGAGTATAGGTATACAAGGTGTAATCAATAATCAATAATTGTATTCAACAGTTTTCGCAGTGGTAACATTCCATGACACAATATGGTAATAGAACTCTAAATCTTTACCACTAACGTATTGTATATGATGCGGATTTTACTGGTCACACTGTATATTATGCTTTATTATAAATTTTTTGTCCCGTAAAAAATAAACATCTTTATGTCGCAGTGTCCAGTGTCCTAAGTAACAAAATAAAGACAATGCAAGTCCGACAAGGTAATAATTTTTTTGATATTACTTCATTGTCTACCACCTTCAAACAAATGTAATTTTTAGTTTTGTGCTAAATTGTCAGTGTCATGAACAATAAAAGCAGAATTTTAAAACTACACACTCCTAGACCAGCGTACCATATTGTTGCAAGATTTTTTGCATATTGGTGTTACAGAATCGGAATGAATAATCATTAAAAATTAAAACAATTTCAAACGAAACAGCAGCTGTCCTTGAACGACGCTATTGCACTATTATAGTTATAATGTTGTTCACATTTAAAATAAAAATGTATTACCATATGGGAATGAGGAGGCATGGTTGTGTAAATAATATTTATTAAAAAAATATACATCTATATATGGTAAAACAATGCAATTGTTTGAAACTCCAGTTAAGAATATCTATTCAGCCTAATGAATAAAAATGAAGCAATTACTTGAAGCAATTACTTTTTAGTAAAAGCAATTGCTTGACTAGCAAATGCTATAAGTAAAAGCAATAATTGCTAGATCTGGATATGAATAAAATTTTGAAGCAATTGCTGTTTTTCTTACACCTGTAGCAAATGCTTATTCAACACAAGTTTAGAGGTGGCTTATCCACTTGTTCAGATTATAGATTTCATGTTCAGTTTGGTGCCTAATTTGCAAAAGAGTTGACGTAAGTACAACAACGTTGGTCTATTTATTTAGTACAATAGTAATCTGTTCCGTTTTTGTGGAAAATGGGAAACTTATATTTGTGATATGGCAGATTTCAGTGAAAATGAGGAAAGTGATAGTAGTGATGAAGAAATTAAAGACAAGCAATTGTTATTCGTTCACAAATTGAAGGAACATAAATAAATCTCTCTGACCACAACCGTTTAGCTTCCACAACAGCTTCAGCACTTGTAGGAAATTTAATAAAAATATTGGCCTTCTCCAAAACTACGAGGCACGTCTAGAAAGTAAGTGTACTCAATTTATGTAGGGTTTAAAAAAAATTTATTAAAACAAAAACATACTTGGTTTGGTTTTTCGACATAGTCACCATCCCTCTTGATGCAAGTGGTGAGCCGCGGGATCAATTTTTTGATGCCTGCCTCGAAGAAGTCTCCCGCCAGCTCTTTCGCCCACTTCTCCACCTCCTCGTCCGTTGAAAACTTGTTCCCACCCATGTGCACCTTAAGGGAAGTGAAGAGATTGAAATCTGAAGGGGCCAGGTCAGGGGAATACGGGGGGTGGTTCAAAACGTCCCATCCAAATGAGTCCAGGAGTTGCTTCGTGGCGTTGGCCGTGTGAGGTCTGGAATTGTCGTGCAGCAGGCAGACTCCCTTCGTCAGCATGCCCCTCCTTTTATTCTGAATCGCCCTTTTCAATTTTTTAGCGTCTCACAGCATCTTGCCGTGTTGATGGTCTCCCCGTGAGGCAGATATTCAATCAAAATTATGCCTTTATGGTCCCAAAACACGGATGCCATGATTTTTTTGGCTGAAATTGTGGTTTTGGCGGGATATACGATCGACATTTTTCGCGAGAGATGCTACTGAGTCAAGAGTTTTCAACACACTAACCTCGGATTGGTCTCGTTTTGAAGGGGAGGGGTTAGGCTATGCGGCAGTGTTGCCAAAATGTCGAAAAAGTATTCCCTACAGCTGTGAGAGTAACAGTACACTTACTTTCTGGACGTGCCTCGTACATCCATTACAGCAGTGTATGTCTTACACCGAGTTCTTCACCTACAGAATTTTGAAAGCCCGGATCCGACAATTTCCGCAGAAAGACTTTAATCTTATTTAAAGGCGACAGTGCACCCCTCGCTTTTTACCAGTATCAGTCAAAAAATAATTTGCCAACAACTCAACATTTTCGCAGTCAAATCGATATAACTTTCTGAAATCAACATATTTGCAATTTTTACGTACACTGTAGATTTTTCTTTTACGGACGTTCATATATTCAGCCATAATTGAAGACACAAATTAAATTAATTAAAAAAAAAAAAATTACATATCAAGAACTATCACTTGTACTTATAGAAAATACGAAATACCCGGTATTTTACTCTAAGTATTTGGGCATAATAAAATCATACAATGGTCTTTACTAGTCATTGTAGCTGAGTCACTAAAGGCACAAACACAATTCACTAAACTAGCAAGAAATCATGTGTGTGAAGTTAGCAACGTTTATGCAGCTACGAATTTTTTTTGGGGTACGTGTCAATTCCGCCTGTAGCGTTTCTAAACGAATTTGAATTTTTTTAGTGGTGAAGATTGAAATTCTACTATTTGGATTTATCGTCATTAGTAAACTACCCCATAGGGGTAAATTACCTGCTACATACAAATTTCCAAAAACCCGGAGGAAAAACATTGCAGGATAAAAACTTCGAAAAGTAGGGTTTTTAAACGAATTTTAATTTTTTTAGTGGTGAAGATTGAAATTCTACTATTTGGATTTATCGTGATTAGTAAACTACCACATAGGGGTAAATTACCTGCTATATACGAACTTCCAAAAACCCTGAGAAAAAAAGTTACAGGATAAAAACTTCAAAAAGTAGGGTTCGTAAACGAATTTTAATTTTTTTAGTGGTGAAGATTGAAATTCTACCATTTGGATTTATCGTCATTAGTCTTCGCCACTAAAAAAATTAAATTCTTTAACAAACGCTACTTTTCGAAGTTTTTTTTTATCCTGTAACTTATTCTCCCGGAATTGGGAAATTTGTAGATTAACCCCTATGGGGTAGTTTACTAAATCTAAAATGGTAGAATTTCTATCTTCGCAACTAAAAAAAATTAAAATTCGTTTACAAACGCTACAGGCGTAATTAAATAAATAATTAACTGCTTTATTTCAGATTATTACTGATTATGACATACATAAAAAGACATAAAATGAACATGACGTCACACAAAAACTCTACACATCCTGGCAAAAATCTTTAAGACAATACGGTTCCAAATTTATTAGCAGCTTTTTAACTTTTAGTTTAAATTTGACCTGACTTGTGATAACCTATATATTATTTGGGAGAGTATCGAGTAATTTTATGCACATGTACTAAGCGGCCTTTTCGGTCAGACTAAGTCTATGAGGAGCGTAATTAACATTCAGCGTGATGTTTTGAGGAATCAAATAGTTCTCTGTTTTTGAAAAAGAACATCAAACACTCATATAATTGACACGCACCTCCAAAAAAATTTCGTTTCTGCATAAACATTGCTAACTTCACACATATCAAGAAATCTACAGACCAAACGTAAAACACAACAACAAAAATAGGAAGAAAAACCTAATACCATGTGGGTGTAGGGCGGCATGGGCATACAAACGCATTTTTTTCACTTTCTTTCGCCACCCCATATAACTTAACTTTTGTTTGCGCACGAGATTAGTTGTACGGATCTAAAGGTAAATGTGTATGTTTTCTTCCCTTGATTTATCCTACCTTTAAAGAATGTGAATATTGCGAACGAACGTACTTGAAATTTGAAATAAACCAAAAAATTAAAAATTGCGGCAATTTTTTCGACTTTCTCCACTGGGACCAAATGGGACTTTTAATGCTATCGAAACACACCTGCTGAGATTAGTTTTTTTCCACTTACACCCTCTACCTATATCTACTATTCACGAGCTATTCAGCTAGGTATATTAGTTTGCCTATACTAATTTTTTCTTAAACTTGCTTTCAAACTTATTTTTTTAAATGAATCATCAAGCTGCATGTTTATAATTGATTAAGACGTTTTAAGACAAGATAACGAAATATAATACTTAAATACATACTGATAATATAATTAATTCACTTCTATTAACGATTTAGCAAAAATATTCCAGAACTTAAATTCTTATGTGATGAATTTTTTTTTTGGGTTATTCACCACAAATTGATCTAAAGATAAAGTCGCCGCAGTGGTTCTTTTCCCGTGCGTCATCACTTTCACGTCATCAAAATCGTATGAATCAAATCAAAATTACGAGACGAAAAAAGTCAAAACTAAGTCTAAGTTCATAAAATGGACGTGCCTGCCTACCGTTTGACGTAACTACATAATATCCCGAAAAATTATTATTTATTTTAAGTTTTGCCCGGCATTCTCTATTATCTAAAAGAAATTGACAAACAAACGTTATTACATTTAATACTATTTTTAAAGCTTAAAATCTAGAAAAGTTTGGTGTTTTATTGACTATTAAAATCGCAAAAGTCAAATTTTTGACATCCTTTCATTAAAGGGAATTTAGCCACTGCCGTAAACTTTTCAAAGAACTTTCACGGTTAGAATATTTAAAAAAAATAAATTGGGCATTATAAAAATCCATAAATACTTACCGCCAAAACAGATGGTGGGTATAATTAGCTCTAAAAAGGACTATTTTTAGAAAAAGGAACAGTGTTAAGGCACACAAATTTAGAAAATACGAATTAGATTGGCAGATCAAAATAAGGTTGACAATGACGTTCTAAAATACAACGGTAGTCAACTAAACAAATAAAAAAAGTAATTAATTGACGTTTATAGTTTTATTCTTGTCTAGCACGTTATATTATTGCGGAATCTTGGAGACGTTCTTTTATGCTTTTATTCAAACTTGTTACTGTAATAAATAAGGATGCAGAGTTATTAACCACGTTGAGTCCTGATCGTTGATTGATGACGCACGGGAAAAGATCCACTGTGGCGACTTTATATTTTATAGCTCTTATACGAATTAAGTTACAAATTTCATTCATATACTGACACTCTTACACGGGATATACTTATTTCGCATATACAGGTTCGCCCAAAAAAGTGTAATAAAATAAAATGTTACTCTTTTAAATGGAACAGCCTGTATTATTTGTAGTTTTAGGTTTGTATTAGCATCTTTTATAATTGTTTATCAATCATTGCTTTAGTACCTAGTTTAGGAGTAATAAATTAAAAACTAAAAAAAAGTTTTGCACACCTGGAAAAAATCAAATAAACAATGTAAAAGTATTTTTTACATTACGGCACTGCGTGAGATTAATAGACCAGGGCTGAAGCCTTTGCAAACGGTAAAAAGTGAGAAAAAAAATAATAGTAGAATGAAACCCATTGGAAAAGGAAGAGAATATAACAAAAATGAAAGGAAAAATAAATTACGGGCGATCCGAGGTCGGGAAGCGGGGGGCGGTGAGTTTTTAAGGTTAGAAAACGATTTATCTCGATTCGTTCGAAAACGTTAAATAGCAAAGTTGTAGGTAATAAAAAGATCCACAACTTTTGTATTTGTACTTTTTTCACATAACCTCAAAATTTATGTGAAAAATTCAAATAACCAGGTTTTTGGTTTTTTATTTTTATCTTTTACAAGAAAATTTTTTTTTTTCACGAAATTTTGTGAAAACTTACCTTTTTATGTCCCAAAGACACTGTAATTTTTTTGATTTAAAATATTTATTTTTTCACCTTATTTTGACTTAATATCGAAAAAGCACCCTAATTTTCAATCGAAAATTCTCACGTCAAAATATCTGCTTTTTTTAAAAAAGTTCGGATTCGACTTTTTTTCGTTTCTTTGCATTTTTTGAGAATATTTACCATAGTAATGTATATTTTTTTACACCATCAGAAAATAGAGATTTCAACGAACAAAAAGCCCACCGACTTTTTTAAAAAAGCAGATATTTTGACGTGAGAATTTTCGATTGAAAATTAGGGTGCTTTTTCGATATTAAGTCAAAGTAAGGTTAAAAAATAAATATTTTAAATCAAAAAAATTACAGTGTCTTGGGGACATAAAAAGGTAAGTTCTCACCAAATTTCGTGTATAAAAAAAAATTTTTGTAAAAGATAAAAATAAAAAACCAAAAACTTGGTTATTTGAATTTTTCACAGAAATTTTGAGGTTATGTGAAAAAAGTGCAAATACAAAAGTTGTAGATCTTTTTATTACCTACAACTTTGCCATTTAACGTTTTTCCATAGGACTTGTAGTTTTGCCGAAAATCGAGATAAATCGTTTTCTAACCTTAAAAACTCACCGCCCCCCACTTCCCGACCCCGGATCGCCCGTAATTTATTTTTCATTTCATTTTTGTTATATTCTCTTCCTTTTCCAATGGGTTTCATCCTACTATTATTTTTTTTGGTTTCAAAAATTTTATTGACCCTAGTCTATAATGGCAAGGTGGCAACAGATACTATAAATGAAATAGATTTCAGATATTTAATACAGGGTGTTCAAAATAAAGTTTTAAACATGGCACATTTTCAACAACCTATACAGGGTGTCCGGAAAAAGGAGGTCAATCCGTTATTCCTTGAGCAAAAAAAATAATATGACTTTTATGATGCCATTTGTCATTTTTGATCCTCATAAATAATTCGAGTGTTTAATCAGATCTAAATTTCAAATTTGGTACATTGCTTTACCATAAAGAGTTAATCTTTGAAGAAAAACAAAAGAAAATGTAAATTACAGGGTGTTATTTAAGTATGTGGCCAAACTCCAAGGGGTGCTTCTTTAAGTGATTTTAAGAAGAAAAGTTCATATTAACATGCATCGTTTTTGCGGTACAGGGTGTCAAACTTTAAATCCAACTAATATTTTTGACAAAAAAATGGCGCGCCACTGACTTTTTTTAAAATTAAGTATGTATTTTTTTCGAATTAAGCAACTTCAAATAGAACTATTTTATCTCTTGAGTTTTTTTCATATCTTGGTTTGTTTTCGAGAAAAAAAGTAAAAACCACTTTATTGCATGTCCCCTGGACAATAAGAGTAAAAGATTTAAACTACTTACAAACTATTAAGCAAATAAAATTACACGAAAATCCTCTTTTCAATTTTCGCACAGATTAAAACTGTTTTCGATAAAGAAATTAACATAAAATAGTCGCACAACGTAATAAGTTATTACTGCAACGTTTTAAAAGTAACAACTATAACTCTTATTGTCCCGGGGACATGCAATAAAGTGGTTTTTATTTTTTTTCTCGAAAACAAAGCTAGATATGAAAAAATTCAGGAGACAAAACAGTTGTAGGTATTTGTAGTTGCTTAATTCCAAAAAAATACATAATTTTAAAAAAAAGTCAGTGGCGCACCATTTTTTTTGTCAAAAATATTAGTTGGACGTTGGACTGTACTCGCCGACCCCCTTATTTTTTAGTACGTGCGCCAGTGCCTTCCAAATTATATTTTTTTAGTTACTTATTTGTTTTTGATTATTTTTTTACCCTTATAGAATTTCGATAAAAAGATGCGTTTTGGAGATAATGTGAAAAGTATAAGTCCTTAACTATTAGTTAGTTAGTTTATTTATTTACGCATTCACATTTACAAGATATCAAATCAATTTACAAAAAATTTCTTAACCTAAAATTACCCTCTTGGCAGAAGTTTTAAACCTATCTTTAGTTACATTAAAGAAATCAAGTTGACTACAATATTTGTTGACATTTCGGCTAATTCTGTTGACTGGATTAAACATAAAATAATAAGTACGACACTGAGGGACATGTAACAGTGGAGCATTACGAGTTATGTAACCTGGAACATAAAACTTCAAGGCAGAGAGACATTCAGAACTACATACAAAGTTATTAATAATATTAAAAGCAAAACACACATCATAATACTCCCTTCTGTTCCTCAGAAAACTTAATTGCAAGTAATTATATGTATTTTCAACTGAGAGAAAAATGCCATTTCTACCAAGTTTATGCCATCGCGACTTACAGTAATCTCATGATTTTCAAATGCTAAACCAAGTCAGCCGTGTGACATTACCATGGATACAAGATATAATTAAGTAAAACTTTGCAATAGGTGACAATACCGAAAGCAAAGGACTAGCCAAAAATAATGTAAAGACAGTGGCGTACAGATAAAAACCTGTTGTACTAAACCGGTTAAATGAAATTAATTTAGTGCCCTACTAAGAACTTACTTGCCAATATCTTCACATAACAGTAAAACGCCACTGTTATTAGGGCTGCACCGAGCCCTGTTTTTTAACTTGACCGAGTACCGAGTACTCGGCTGCCGAGTAATTATATTTTTCAAAAGGTCAACATCTCGGAAACTATAAAGTATGGACTAAAAATGCATTTAATAAAAAATAATTATAATTTTATGTAGAGTCTGAAAATTTAAAAAAACACAGGGTGTTCTATTTAAAAAATGGGAAATTTTTACCGTTCCGGTTTTTTGGAGCACCCTGTACAGTATAGATGGAATTAATTTTAAAAGAAGCATCTCTTAACCCTTAATAAGCTTTGTCAAAAGTTTTCCGCTATTCTTAATGGTACAGGAGGATTTCTTACTGTTTTTGACATGCCGAAGAGGATTGCTTCTAATATTCTACTATACTCGGCCGAGTAATGAATATAAGACCGAGCACCGAGTACTCATTACTCGGTGAAAATTCTGGCCGAGCACCGAACTACTCGGTACTCGGTGCAGCCCTGTTATCACTCGTTCTTAAGACAATAATCTACTATTACTTATTAAATAACCAAAGGCCGAATATTCGTTATTCGGCAAGTAGAACTGATGTATTAGGCGAATATTCGGCAAAAATATTCAAACTATCTTCAAGGGTTTTTTGTTTAGCTACGTTAGTTTCCCTAACATTGTGTCTGCTGTGAACTGCCTGCAACTGATACTGAAATGATATGAATTTTATATACACGGGGATGTTTGTGTTTTAGATGGTTAACCATAGAACTATTAGTCGCCGCTTTTCCCACACCACCAAGCAATATTTTTACCGAACAAATAGCGCACACCGCTTTTGTTTCATTTTGATTCTCCAAACTAAAATGTTCCCAGATCCAGCATTTCTTTTTACCCTTTGGTTCCCCAAAGTCTTCCATGTTTACCTTATTTTATTTTAAGAACTAAAAGAAAACTATAATTCAACTCGCGCCGTTAAAAATAAACAAGTCCTCACAATAGATAATTCACAACAACTTTTTAAGTTTAAACAGCACTGTCAAATAAAATCCGTCGTGCCAACTTTAATATAGCGTAAAACCCTAAAAATATATACAACCAACGATACACATTGGCCGAATATTCGGTCAACATCTTGGCCGAATATTCGTTATTCGGCCAATGGCCTAGCCTAAACTACTATTCGGCGCATGTCTAATAAATAGCCAAAACAAATTATTTTCATAAAATTATAAATAGGTACATTAGTAACAAAAAGAAACAAAATTTTCAAAAAATAGTCGTAAGAAATTGCTCGATATAATCTCCATTCTTTTGGAAACACACGTGAGCCCTCTTTATTAAAGAGAATCTTAACCTTTAAAAAATATGTGATTTGAACCTGAACTACTCTCCAGCCTAAATGATTCTCGCTCAAAATCCGAACCTTATACACCCCCAGACTGAATATTCCAAGGGAGTAAGGTCTGGGGAACAGGGTGGCCATTTAACAGGAGCATCTTGACCCAGACAGCGATTAGGAAAGATTTGGTGTAAAAAGTTCCTAACATTTTTAGCAAAATGCGGAGAAGCACCGTCTAGTTGAAACCAAAGATTTTGTCCTACCACTAGAGGCAAATCATCAAGTAAATCGGGCAGTGTGTTTTGAAGAAATAGTAAAAATGAATGTCAGTCAAAATGCCTGTTATGTGAAGAAGATTAGCTATAATAAGTTCTTAGTAGGGCAATAACATAATTTCATTTATCTGGTCTAGTACAAAACGTTTTTATCGGTACGCCACTGTCTTTAGATTATCTTTCGCTAGTCCTTTGCTTTCGGTATTGTCACCTATTGCAAAGTTTTACTTTTCAAATTATCTCCAAAACGCATAATTTTACCGAAATTCTATAGGAGAAAAAATATTCAAAAATAAATGATTAGGGTCGAGTGGGGTAAATGTAAACAGGGGCAATTGTAAACATCATTGGTTTTCGATTTAAATTTGTCGTTAAATTTTCAAAAACTACGAATTTGTCAAGGTTATATCTTCCGCTGTCAACACACAAACGAATTTTGATGCTGGGCCAACTATTTCAGTTTGCTCTCGAACTTCGTTAGAGACACTACAAAAAATGCAATTTTCAGTTTATAAGTGTTGTGTTAAAGTGAGCTTAATTTTTTTTTTGTTAAGCTAAGTACTGAATTATCTTTTATAACATGTTGAAATGTGTTACTTTACTGGTTCCCACTTGTGTAAAAACTGTTTAAACAACAAAAAGGCTTATAACTCGTGTTTACATTTACCCCTTTAAAAAGTCTATATGGGGTAAATGTAAACAGCATTCTGAGCACACATCACTCCCCTGAAAAAAATGTATCCACCATAGAAGAAACGACTCATTCGTTCAAAAAAATCGTAATTCCTAGTAAGACAGCAGAGTTATGACGAAGTTTTAACTACTGAAGACATCCTAGAACGATTAAAAGAAGCCCAAGACAAAAGATAAAGAAACCAAAAGAAGTAAAAAAAACACAGTGTGCACCAAAAAGAAAATTACAAATTGCAAAACTGAAAATAAAAAAAAGACTATAAAAATTAAGGAACTTCCAACGAGGAGAGTAAAAAATCCCTTTGTTTAAGTGGCAGTGATAGTCCATTGGAGGAAGATTTTAACGTCACTGGAGATGAAGATTTCATCTTAACAACAAAGACGCCAATATCAAACTTGGCTAATGGAAATTTTGTACTTGTAGAGTTCAGGGGAGGAAAAAGGAAGACAATACTTTACAAGTATGTGGGTTCAGTTGAAAATGTTGTTGATCAGGACGTAGAAGTAGTTGGTTTAAAGAGCATACCTAGATGATACTATGCAAAACTTTGCCATACAATCAAGCGATGTTAGCTTTGTTGCCGCAAATCAACTTATTGGAGAGTTGCCTTTTCCTACAATTAAAACCAAAGGCCAAAGAATTTATTACCATTTTGAAAAAAAAGTCCCTGTTATGAAAAGATACATTTTCTTTTCCAGTTTAGTCCCTACTTTTGTGTTTAAGTCGTTCATTTTGTATTTTTATAATATAACTCGTAGACGTAAATGTGTTTTTAGTTTTAAATAAATTGTAGTACCTACAGTTTTGGCGTTAATATAAACATAATACTAAACAGCTTTGGAGGGACCGAATAAATTGAAATATGATTTGTTTACAATTTCCCCGTACACTCAACTCAAAATAATGCGTCTTGTGTTCAGCTGTTTACATTTACCCCAAACTAGTTGGGGTAAATGTAAACATTACTAACTTAAAAAATATAATTAAAAAAAAATACTAACTAATTTCATTATTTCGACCATTGAAGTGTGAAATATATAGACCATAGAACATAATGCAAGAGTTGTCACTTCAAAAAACTTAAGTTCCAAATTTTAAAATGCAAT
The DNA here is from genome assembly GCA_963969555.1 of Polydrusus pterygomalis. NCBI lineage: Eukaryota > Metazoa > Arthropoda > Insecta > Coleoptera > Curculionidae > Polydrusus > Polydrusus pterygomalis. The sequence goes on along the minus strand of OZ018385.1, from coordinate 16,674,806 downwards.
TAAAACTATTTAAAAAAAAAGTTGTCAAATATGTTTACTTTTACCCCACTCGACCCTACCTGAAAAAATATAGTTTGGAAATCACTGGCGCACTTACTAAAAGTAGAGGGGTCAGCAGGTACTGGACCCCCTTATTTTGTATATTTCACAATGGTGTTTGTATTGTTTTTCGCAAAAGATGTAACTCTTTATGTTGAAGCAATGTACCAAATTTGAAATTAATATCTTATTAAATATTCGATTTATTCAAAAAAATCTGTTTTTAATTTTAAACTTTGAGGAATATTGAATATTAGGGTTAAAAATGAAAAATGGCATTGAAAGTCATAAAATATTGTTTTTTTCTCAAAGAATATAGGTAAGTAATATGGTTAAAGGATTGACCTCCTTTTTCCAGACACACTGTACTATAGGTAGGTACATTTTACTATTTGATGAATAATTTCAAAACAAACAATTTTTGCATTTGCAATGCATTTAAAATTTGAACCAGTTTTTAAAATATTAATCAAAAAACATAAATTTTGATATCAATATAGTTTTATCAACAAAATAGCTAGACAGTCATGGAAAACAATCATATACTTATGAACAATAAAATACATTTTGACATTATTTCTCAGTAATAAGTATGTACTTAAGTGTGCTTACACGGATAATTTTTTGTTCAACAACTAGAAATAAAAAAGTTACCCTTTATCAGAGGCCATAATTTTCACAGCTTAATCACAAATTAGAATTAAAAATTTCATTATTCTTAAATTAACCTTTTCTGTGGGAGCAAAAACCAGGTTACCATGCTTGAACCTAATTTGAATAGACAGGTGAAAAAATAAATAAAAAGTAAAACCTGTTCCATATTAGTAAAACTTTGAAATATTGATAATGTACCTATTAAATTTTGAAAATAAGGGAAAATTGAAACGCTTTGAAGTGGTTGGTTTACCTTTCCTTTGGTACAAGCAGTGTGTGGAGTGTGTGTAAAAATTAACTACAAACAATAAAAAACTTATAGACTCAATGAGTACAAAGGTATTTCAATAATGATTCCCATGATGGACCTGAGATGTTATGCAATTATATAGGTATTACCACCTAAATGGATTATGAATAATATCTCAAAAATCTCACCTACCTTGTTATTGTTTCTGTAAATTTTAAACAGGCATAGAATGATAAAATCAGAATTTACCAAAACTTTTTCTTTAGTATGCAAATACTGTCAGAAAATTATACTAATGCATAACATAATAAAGGTTATAGTTTATGTAATCAGAAATAAAGAAATTCATTATTATTATTATTATTATTATTATTATTATTATTAAGGTTTGTTATCCTCAGAAAACTCAACAATGTCTGCCTCACTGCTGATAACATTTTTGTGGTGGAGTTTTTAAATGAGAAGTGAGAAAGGTGAGATAATATGTATTTTAGTGCCAATAATTAGATAAGTAGATATATGGAAAATATGTTTTGAGTTCAATACCTTAAAAACTTAGGTACAATCTCTTTTTCACTCCCTAGGGTTAAAATGCAGAAACCGTGATATTGTGTTTCAAGTAAGGAAATTAAATAGGTACTAATCGAGGTACTAATTTTCTTTATTTCTAATGGCTGCCAAAATACCACAGTCACACCTAATATGTAAAATTTACTCCTTCATGTTCATCCTTCTGCCATCTTTAATTATTAAAAGTAAATAAGTACATATTAAGTATTCGTAATGTTCCTACAACCTAAAAAACCCTTGAATAAAGTTTCATAACAACTATACCATGAAATGATTTTCTCCACCAAATTAGTTCGATCACAATTTTAAATTCATAATCGACAAATCTGAGAACCCCCTTAAACCAACGGGTATAAGAAGACGTCTTCAAAATTGCCATTTCATTGAGGAATGATTGAACTATATAATCTATAAATACAATTATTTATTTTTTGTTAAAGTGTGGCCTTTAATTTACACATTATTTATTTACAAAACTTTTAACTTTTGGAATAAATAGGTAGGTATCAGCCTAAAAACTGAAATGTCATAATAAGGAAGTCCTGGCTATTATCAAAATAATTTAATAAAAATATTATAGGACCAACAAATACCTAATATAAATGACAAATTAAATACTGTACAAATTAATGAAAAATCATCCAAAAATAACCAAAATCTGTGTACAAATCCAATTATTGTAATTCAACTTAACATGCAAGGCAGCTTATTTCCCAGGTTTATTTGCACTATACAAACATATTTGCGATTAAATCAATGACACGGTATTTATTTTTCCAGAGAAAATCACTGGTTGTTTGTAAAGAAAACGTAAATTACAAAAATGTCAATGAAAATTGTCAACTTACTGTAACGACCCCATCTTTGGCAATGGATTTTCTGGAGCGAATTATTATCCCAGCGACCCTTCTCGAGGGTTTCGCCTTCATATTTGTTGAATTAAGCACTTATTTAGTCTATAAATACTTATAATTCTCACTTATAATACATTATCGCTATTTTTTGTATTGAACGCAACGATTTTACGTCTATCCGCCATAACCTTTTTTGTCAAACTGATTGACAGCACAAGGACGACACCTCGCGGTGACCTCTACATGTAGCACATTGCTGATAATTTAGTTTTCTGCAGCTCTTCATCCCTTTTTATGCGGTTCTCAACATCCTATAATAAACAATAAAAGGTAATTTCCATTTGCTTGATTTGCTTTTTTTGAAAAGCTAGCAAAGTAATAATAGTAAATATCTTTGCTGAGGCTGCTGAGCGTTGTGTAAGGGAACGATTCGCGAACAACATCGATTAATCGCATGAGAAATATAGAGGGGCATATTTAACCATGGCAAGGGGGGGGAGGGAAAAATCTTTATTGTGCGCTTTGCTATTTAAAATTGCGAAAAAGGAACTCGGCTTTTACTTTGCTTTGCTGTTTAAAACAAACAAATGAAAAGTATACCCTATGCAGGCCACTACCACCGTGTTATATCGGTGGTAGTGTGCAGGCCCAAGGTTCTTATACCCATAGATAAAAGCTTATAAAGTGCTTATACCATAGTGGGCACAGAGCTAAAAACAAACAATACAAACTAATCCCAGAGAACTCTTCCTTGCTTGACGAAGCCAGAATATAACCTAATTCTCCTCGGTGCATTGGGTGAGTTTCTAAATTCTGGAAAATCTGGGTATATGTACATGATTTGACCCTGGTCTGTCCTAGACGGGTCCTTTAAATACACGTAGACATGTTATCCATTTTAATTTACTTCTAGGTTTACTCTAGAATATTGATAATTGATTCGGTATATATATACCATTGATTCTAACCACGCTTAAAATTATTGCATACATATAAAATCATAGAATGCCCAAGATATTCGGATTCTCGGAGCGGGAGTCAGTGCCAAAACCCAATTTTAAAATTAAAATGTCGTTGAACGAAGAATTGTTAGGTTAGCGAATTAAGGAAAACAAGCAATAATAAGAAAACTTAAAATATGTTATCACAAGAATTAATTGGCGTAAATGGTAATGTAGTTTTACAATAACACTTAGTAGTGTACTTCAGGTCAAATAAATATTGCCTTTGTATTCTGTTTTAGAAACATATAAAAAAACTATACTTGATATCAATAAAGCAAGCCAATATATAAACGACTCTGCTAATGAAAGTCTTAAAGGAAGAAGTTCAGCCTTTACAGTTGCAGTGGGCAAGGAAAGTGCCCCATTAATTGTCTCATTAAAACAACTTGCCGATAATATATACAAAATGAATATAGACAGTGCAAACATAATTACTCAGGTAGTTTTGGTGTGGTAAAACAATAGTGGTTCAAATTTTAGGAGTCTCTCAGTTAACACAAGAATTGGTATATTGTCGTTAATTAAAATTGCATTTTGAATTCAGCCATGTATTAACTAAGTTTACAAATAAGCTCGCAAATAAGCCATTGAATGATTAAATGTGTTTTTTAAGGAAACTGTCCAAAAAAACCTGTCCAAAGCTGAAGATAACCTACATGTAGTTGAAGACGTATGTAAATCAACAAATAACTTTATACAAAGTTTAGAATATCTTATTGATTATGTTAAAAACAAGAACCAATTGGATAAAAATTTAAGCACAGGTAAATATATTTTTTACAAGTTAATTTTTTGATTTGATGATAATATTTCGGTAATCTCTAATTATATGTTATGGTATTTATATTACTACGTGTATTACAAAGGGTTGACATTCAAAGCAATAATAATTAATATATTAATATAGTAGTTAAAGAACTGGTATGTAATTTTTATTATTAAATCATTCTTATATAGTTTCAGACATTTCTACTTTTCTGGATAACAATATAGTCACATCGTCTCCAATCCCCAAGTAGTCCTACAATGTGAAAGGAGCAACTATATGTTTGTTTTGCTATTTTATTTAGTAATACAAGTATGTACATGTACAATTGTGGCCGAAGAAAATTTACTTTTCACATAAATTATACCTATTTTTTTTTATCTAGTTTTATTTTCTGTTGGCTACTGGGGGTTAAACAAGTAAATATAATTTATATATGTGGTTATTTTACTTTTGCCGATGCACTTGAACTACTTATATTCATTCATAGAATAATCATATACATTTGAAATGTGCTAGGAGCACAATACTATTTAGATTAATCAGATAATACGCAACTGCGAACTATAATTGCTTAGTTCCAAGATCCCAACCCAGCAAAAAAAATCGTTTCCAACCGGCAATTCCCAGCCTTGAATATTGTGCCTGGTCCACACCAAACCAACAAAACAGCAACTCAATGTTTCCCAACAATTTTTAAACAAAATCAAAACAAGTATATATATACTTATATAGTATAGTATTATATTGTATAGTATAGTAAAAGTAATTTGTAAACTACTCTGGTATTGTCCATGTCCACATTAACATAATTTACAAGATGAAGTAAAAAGCTGATATTTTATTGCATGCACATCGGGTAATCACAGAGGTACTTATCATTTTACTTTTTTCTAGGGATGCACCGGAATTCCGGCGGTACCAGTAAATCCGGCCTGTCGGCCGAAACTACCACCGGCCGGATTGTTTTTAGGATCCGGCCGATATTTTTAAAATTAATATTAAAATTTTTTTTAAACTTTAAAATAAGTAAAAAAAACGTTCACTATGAAAACTCTCCTTTAGGTAGGTACAATAACAAACATTAAGCTTGATATCACTTTTATTTATGAACAAAAAATACAAAAACATCAAACCGAAAATTTTTATTTTTTTTTTATTTATTTATTTTACGTCGGCCTTTTTCCGCAACGAGGCCAATCACCGACGCCAGGGAATTTGTCACACACTATCTGGTAATTTTGCCGAATCCCTCTTTGTCGAGGGTAGGGTTCTTTAACGTGCCAACATCCATGACACGGGGCCCACAGTTTAACGTCTCTTCCGAAAGACGGCGCCACCTCTTAAACCAAATTCCAAATTTAACATCGACGTTGCCGGCACCGGGAATGGAACTCGGGCCTACGATCAAACCGAAAATAGTAATAAAAATAATAAGGACACAAAAGATAATAGGAACATAACGTATCAATACTACTAATACCAATAGGAACGTAAGAAAGAATACTAAGAATAATAAAACATAATAGGAAGGAAGGAACGTTTTGAGAACAAAGTTATTAAAAACATGAACATATAAATCAAAAATTAAAACTAATAGTCATAATCTGCCTTGTATAGATTGTGATGAATAAACAAAAGCTTCTCTCTCTCTCTATTTTCAGAGGTTAGCCTACACCTATTGTCAACATATTTGACATGTCAACAGATTTGGTGATTCCCCTGTTTAAAATGGGGAAATACCTAGTCAAACAGTACGGAGATACAGCGTTATAGCGTAATAACCTTGGACGACGGCGCGCGAAGCATTGATGCCAGGTGTTCTTTTTTAGATTTTGATCCGGCCGGAATTCCGGCGATCCGGTCCAGCTGATGGCAGGAATTTCGGCCGGATCGGGAAAACTCCGATCCGGTGCATCCCTACTTTTTTCATACCTGGACTTTGAATCCTTGGTGTAGTCAATTGATCCAATAACTCTTAGCATTCTAGCTTTTTGATAAAATGACAACTGCTTCTCTCTAATTTCTGCTGGAGTAGAAGGCATTTTAATATAATGAGGTGCCAATGAAGCAATAGGGAACTTGACAAAAATTTTAAATTGGGAAAAAATTCTATAAATCATAAGTACATATTGTCATAAAACATATGGCAGCAAAAAAAACAACATATTTCGTCCCAAAAGACCGCTAGAAAGATTTAAAAATGCCCCAAAATTCAAATTATTCCCAGCGGGTAAAAACGCGCTGCTAGTAGTCGTGACGTCAAAGGGTATCATTTGTCAGATTTGTGTGTGACATATCCACGAAATAGGTTATAGGTTTTCTATAAATTTGATGATTGGTCAGGATGACGGATGACCAAACGTCATACCCCCTGACGTCATCGGGCTTCGCGCGCTTTAGAGATCGTTTAAAATGCTTTCGACACGCGCGAAACTTTAAAGAATTTTTACCAAGTTATTTTTGATTTTTAAGGAGTAATAATTGGGGAATACTTTTTTCAGGCCTAACTAAATCATATTATTGAAAAAAAAAATTGGAAAGTTCCCTATTGCATGAGTCACCTTTTTTACAATGTTTGAAGATGCACCTTTACTAATGTTAATGATCACCTACACTTAAAAGGAATCCTCCTGTTGCATAAAAACGAAGAGTTAAAAGTAGCTGATTTATTGGGCTGACTGAATGGTTCCTAAAAACGTCAACATTTAGGACAAACTGTTACCATTCCTTATAGCAAGATTATTAATTTTTATTGAAGTATTTATTTAGTTTATTATTCCATTACTCCTAGTATTATATTTTAATTATTTTATTTACCAGTCAGTTGGCGTTTCAATAATATCTTTAATTTGTTCTAAAATAAATAAACCTGCAGGTTTCCTCAACCTAAATCTTAATGTAAAGAAATCAATACCTATCATCAAATTCCTCGATTGGATTTGTTCTTTCCCTTACGCGGCAAGGTCTCCGTTCATATGCAATAAATTCCAAAACATCTTCTTCATCGCTCAAATCAAACATACCTACCGATTTTTTCCAATATAATTTGCGACTTCACCGAAAAGAACTAAAAAGGCACATCAAAGATCGAAATGTATAGGAAAAGGCGAAAATAGTTCTATTGCTTATGTAACGGCCCAACCAAATAAAATAGGCTAGCATATTTTATTAGACAAAGTTAAAAGAAAATACAAATAAATATTTTATTTAAACAATCACGATAATCAACTTAAGTCAAACGCTCCGGTTAGTAGAAACTTAAATAAAACTATTAAAAGTAAAGTTTGAAAAAATATAGTAAATAAATTAATTAGTTTGAAATAAAACAAAAATATTTAAATACATTTAAAATAGAAAATGATAATACCTTAAACTATGAACGCAATAGGTACAGCTAAATAATTATTAAATGATTACGTACTACCGCACGAGATCGCAAAGTTATTATAAAAGTCAAAGTTGTTTTTTTACTACTATTAAAAGTATTTCTATAAAATAGATCAGACAGCAAAACTATTATTGAAAGCTCAAATGTTTTAATTGAATTAAAAAGAGAACAGTTCTAAGCAAATAAGTATTAAAATATCCAAAGCACAAAGACTCACCTGGCAGTTACGACGACACACGGAAAATGAAAGAACCAAAGCGAACCAAGCTTGAATAACCTCCTTGGGTTCAGACCGTCGTCAAGTCCTTTTCTCTCTACTTGTTTAACCAGTCAAAGCGCTCGAAACTCGTCCACACAGGATCTATGCTGACCTAAGTGGCTGCGCATTAATGGTGCTGAGAACCAGACCACCCTGGCGTGTGACCGTAAAACTGCCACTTGAAAAATGTTTTATTGCGGCTCTCTGAGAATCATGCGCAATAACTCTTGGTATAACAACCATGGGAAAGGAATGTACGGCTATACGTGACGTTAAAATGTAATTTATGACTCTATCTAGGAACCCTAGGTATTATGGTGACAAAGCAGACGGTTCACTGGAAGTCTGGTACGTGAAGATATGTGGTGAGAACCACTTAGCGCAGGTCTACGACCGTTATATGTTATTATTCTTGGTACTTCAAGTGTGGGAAGCTTTTTGTATTTATTAGTGTAGTTACTTAGGGAGAATTGCAGTCACATAAATTCTAAGTGGAATTTAGCGCCCTCTGCAAATTCAGCGGGTAAGCGTACTAAGAAACCAATGATGATAAAAGAGAATTATATGACAGTTGGGTCCCATAAATCTAGTTTTAATGGTAGTTTTAGCATAATTCTTAGGAACAGTTAATATTCTGCATGAAATTTCTTGTGACAAAGAGTTCATTGGTAGTGTGGGAACCTATGAAAATTGCCCCACTCTGCATAAATTTTACTATACAACTATATTTCCTGCTTTCGAGTTACATCCGGTTTAACCGGAAGATGATTTTTTTGGGAAGATAATAAAAATTGAAGATAGGGACATGTAAGCCGTTTTGCTCTAAGACGTACTGTTAGAAGGTTATAAGCTGTCAAAGTTCAAAAATGTCACTTTTCGAGAGTCAATATCTCGGAAACTATGAAGTATATACTAATAATGCATTTAATAAAAAATAATTATAATTTTATGTGGAATTTAAAAATGTAAAAATATACAGGGTATTCCATTTAAAAAAATATTCCAAAAGTGGACCCAGAGCTGTCATCTTGACATTTAAAGCTGTCATTGGTATGTCAAAAAGTACAAGACTCGCTCAAATATTATCGTTCAAAATTTCATTAAAATATACCGAACGGTTAAGAAGTTAGAGGGGGGGGGGCGGACTTTAGGTCCTTACTGTATAAACCGGCGCATAACGCTGAAAAAGTAATCATTCAGTTAATCGGTCCTACTGAAGCAGATGAGCAGTGCTACTCAAGCTCTCAACCAGGGCAAGTTAGTGTTAGAATAAATAATTGTTTATAAGAAGTTGTTAGATGCTAGAAACACGGAGTGTTACCAAATAAGTGATTTTTGTAAAACTTTGATTTTGTGAAAAATAACGATGGTGTTGCAAATTCATCGAATAGGTCAGTGCCAAATAATTGTTGGTATCGAGACATTTCCTATTTTTGACGATGATAAGAAATTTTAACCACTGTACTTATGTTATGGATGTGAAACTTATTACTTAATCTATATACATGCTAGACTATTTCTATTTTAAATAAATAACTTATTAAAGTAAAATTTCTGCTATTTACTTTCGAAACGACTCCCGTAAGGACAGGGCCGTCGTAGGTCGCCATTGCAAGGAAAATGACGCCTTATCTGACAGTGATTAATTTTAATGGTGTTTATACAGATAAGACGTCGAACCTGCCAAGCAATTAATACCCAGAGTCTACGAACCAGTGGCGGCTCGTGCCATTTTAGTGAAGTAGGGCCAGGTAAACCCTTAGCGCCGCAGGCAAAAAAAATTTGGGTGCCACGCCCTTTTTTGTTAATAGTTCTTGCTTTTAAAGTAGGAAAAATAAGCAAAAAGGCACCTAATTTAATTTATGAATTTACAATCATATCTTGAATATACCTAAACACGATAACAAGTTGAAACACACAAGCAATGTCAGTGGTTTCATCTGCGATAAACGGAGAGTCCTTTATTTCTTTTATGACTTCATCATGATACACATCTAACATACAGTCCAGAAGTTCATTTTGTAGGGGTTTTGATGTTCCTTTAAATACTTTCGATTTTTCAATATGATCTTTAAGAGTTTTGTCTAATTCTGAGCTGAAATTTATTAATTCACGAAATATGCCCCTATTTTTCGACGTATCTTTTTCGTCATGACCTCTCAAAGCCAACTCAAATGCACCACAAAACCGAACGCAGTTTATAATTTGGTTTAATATGTATCTGTTTTTATCAATTTGTTCGTTTTTCTTCATTATTTCATTGTGATATGCAGAATTTAATTGAGTTTTAATGTTAATTTTACCAAGCATACTGAAATTAAATAATAATATATTGTTTAAATGTACCTTCGATTTTTCATGTGTCTTCATTTTGTCCCAGAAATGGACCAAATCATCTGTACCTTTTTGGGACCAAGTTTGCTTCCCACCAAATAAAACACACATAAAACAAAATAGTCTATTAGATTCATCACAACCGCACGCCCAAGTATTTTTTCCATAAAGTTTCCTTTAAAAATCTAATAGTATTCATTACTTATATATTTCTAAAATAAAAAGTTCGTTAACCCCACATTAAATCAGCCGCCGGCCGAACGAAAACAAATCGGGACGCGACGCGAACATCAGCTGTTTGAAACGTCTAACATCAAACGGTCAAACGAAGAGAGCCTGGCTACCCGTCGAGATTTTTGCCTGCTTGCATTCAAGGTCATTTTTCAAGGTTTTTTTTATTGAGGTGATGGCGTTTCGTCACCTCCCGTGTGCCTCGTCGCGCTTGGCGCAGAAGCTACGTTACCGTTTTACGCATAATCGCTTCCTTTTAGATGGAAATTTGCACCCGACTGTGTTCCATTTTTAAATTATTTTGCTAATTGCTTTAAAAACGAGAATATTAATTTTAATAGGTTTTGGTAATTTGTAAAGGGCAGGACGCTAGACAGGAGGGCAGGTAGTGCCATGGCACTGTGGCTCTACCCCACGAGCCGCCACTGCCACGAACCCACAAATAATAAATATTGTAGGTCGCCCATATGTGTTTAAAAAGTGATTATTAGGCCAGCATAAAGTAACAATAAAAGGGTTGTGAATCTGGACTACATGTCGGCCATTACACTTACCACAAAACAGGTATCTTAAAAAATAATTAATCTCAGTATATCTCACTTAAATACAATCAACATTTTGATATTTGAGGTTAGGATATATATATTTAACCCAAAGCTAAACAGCAAACCCGAGGTTTCATGTCCGAGCTAATTAAGCCCTACTTTAACACGTACTGTGAATTTATCCCATAACATGCATAAACACTTTACCTTCGAGTTACAGAGTTTAACTCTGAGCTAAATGAGCCTAACACTCCACTGATAAACCGGCCCTAAAAGAACCCAACACCACAGCCCCCTTTATCAAGTCCGGCTGTGCCTTTGCCATGGCCTAATAATTATATCTTTGTTATAGACGTTCATGACCACTAGCCTCTAAAACAGAGGGAGGTGTGGGTGGTACCCTCTTACCTCTGACGGTAAGGTTTCTAAAAGTAGGGTTTGTTCGGGTTACCCTCTAGAAACCTTGCTCCGACAGAGGGTAATTGTCACAGAACACCAATAAAGGTATTTGTGCCATGCCAAGATCGTCTTTGGCGCTTCCTGGGATGGAAAATAGTATTGAGTATTGATAGTTTAGAACATTGAGGTCAAATAAAGGTCGTGATATGGTACAGACCAGACAACATCACGATCACCCCTAATGTGCTGGCAAATTGCCCCCAGGGAGCAGAGCCATTAAGAACAAGACTAAAAAACTAAAGGTCATAGAATAGACACCCTATAAATTTTCTTTGTCATAAGACGGGGTTTTAGGTTATGTTAGTTATGTAAGTAATGTAATAATTGTAATCTTAATGATTACGAGCACATTACGAGGCCGGGAGGATATCTCCTGCATCTCCTGAGTGATTTCTAGAAGCAGGAGCTTTTTAAAGTTTTTTTTTGCTTAGACAATGTCTCCAGCAGCAAAGAAATTGTTCCTGCTCGCTGGGGTGGCCCTTACACTTCATACTGGTTTTCTTTTTATAAAACCTATAGTTATGCCAGAGAAAGAAGAGTCAAAGAATGAAACGTTGGAGAAGTTAAAGGCAATTTAGAGATTTCTTAAAACTAATAAAATTATCTACATTATTTAAGGAGATAAAATGTAAGCCTTAAAATTAAAAGGTAAGATTGTCATATACTTTTTTTTATCCATTTTTAAATGTGCGCTAAATCACTGAGCACCTTTTTTAAATACCATAGTTTTAGTAATAAAGTCTGTTTAATGACCACTGACCGTTATGTCACGACTACTGCTTATCTTTCTAACATTCCTAAACTAGGTGAGATAGTAAATTTGCGTCAATAATGAAAGTCGTATAATTTTATCCATTTTACCAGTCAAAAAACTTTTATTGTCATTTTTGACAGTGACATTTTTAATCAACATTATTTCAAAAATGTCACGGTATCGTGAAAAAGAACAAACATTAATTTTAAAATTATTTGATTCAAAGAGAAAGTGATGCCGGAAAGACTCTTTTACCCTTTAACGCTGTTTACGAGGTTAGTAGATATAATAATAAAGCAGGAATTGTGAAAACATAAATAATAAACATGAAAAATATATGACAATGGTTTTATAAATACCTCTGCCTCTATTTTAAAGTTTCTGCTGCTTTGGGAGTTTTGTGTTTAAAAATCCAACAAATTAAGGCAAAGAAGGATGTAGGTACCTACCTAGATTTTAAGAATCGCAATAATGTAGCTAAAGTTGCCACAGTGGATCTTTGCCCGTGCGTCATCAATCAACGATCAGGACTCGACGTGGTTAATAACTCTGCATCCTTGTTTATTACAGTAACAAGTTTGAATAAAAGCATAAAAGAACGTCTCCAAAATTCCGCAATAATATAACGTGCTAGACAAGGATAAAACTATAAACGTCAGTTAATTACTTTCTTTATTTGTTTAGTTGACAACCGTTGTATTTTAGAACGTCATTGTCAACCTTATTTTGATCTGCCAATCTAATTCGTATTTTGTAAATCTGTGTGCCTTAGAACTGTTCCTGTTTCTAAAAATAGTTCTTTTTAGAGGTAATTATACCCACCATCTGTTTTGGCGGTAAGTATTTATGGATTTTTATAATAACTAATTTATTTATTTTAAATATTCTAACCGTGAAAGTTCTTTGAAACGTTTACGGCAGTGGCTAAATTCCCTTAAATGAAAGGATGTTAAAAATTTGACTTTTGCGATTTTAATAGTCAATAAAACACCAAACTTTTGTAGATTTTAAGCTTTAAAAATAGTATTAAATGTATAAACATTTGTTTGTCAATTTCTTTTAGATAATAGAGAATGCCGGCAAAACTTAAAATAAATAATAATTTTTCGTGATATTATGTAGGTACGTCAAACGGTAGGCAGGCACGTCCATTTTATGAACTTAACTTAGTTTTGACTTTTTTCGTCTCGTAATTTTGATTTGATTCATACGATTTTGATGACGTAAAAGTGATGACGCACGGGAAAAGAACCACTGTGGCGACTTTATTTTGTCATTCTGTGGTCGACAACTTCACAATATTCATGAACATAGGTACCATAAGAGAACCTATTTATCGAATGTTATAGAGCAGGTGAACAGGTTATCATTTGCTCAATACAACTAAACCTTAAAAACATTGATGATCTTGAAATATCAACTGGTTCATTAGCGGATTGTTTAAAAAAATTTAAATTTACTGTTTCAAACGGGGGTTTTTTAATAGAGCAACCCCATATACAGTGTGGTTGTTTAAGTGTGCAAAATATGGGCATTTTTTTTATTACCGATTTCTCAGAAAATTTTATTCTTGACAAAAGTTGGTGCATATTCGATAATCATGTTTGGTGCATTGGAATGGTTGCAAGTCAAACGGCGTACAGGGTAGGCCAAAAAATATAAAACTTGTACAAGAATAAAGTACCCCTATTTCAGAGAATTCAGCAAAATGTTATTAAAAAAAGTTGTTTAGAATTAAAAGTTATGCATATATTCAAAAACGTGACCTCCTAAAATAAAAAAAAAAAATATTTTTTTAAAAAACATTAATAATTTCCCAAATTTTTTTTTGATATTCACCATAAAGACCTTCATAAATTAATCAAAATCAAATCAATTCCACATACTTATCTTTGTTCAAATTTAAGCATATTTGTAAAATTTACTTGCATTTTTAGTTTATTTAGAAATCACAAACTTCATGTTTGTTGCAACCATATTAAACACAATTTTAAAATATCCTAAAAATTCTTTATAACAAGATAAAACATTATTAATGATAATATGCTAATTAAAAAACTATCATTTAAAGTGCAAAATTTTTATTTTAAATGTTTATTAAAAAACTTTATTCTTGTACAAGTTTTATATTTTTTAGCCTACCCTGTACGCAGTGGCGGAACTACCGGTGTTCAATGTGTGCGAAACACATAGGCCCGGGCTAAAAAGGGCCCGGGAGCGGAGCCACAAAAACATAATAATGCAAAACAAAATGTTCTTATAGAAAAAAATGCAATACTCCGGAAACGTATCCGCAAAACTACTCTACTCAATACTTTTATAGATAGTATTTCTGAAATAATCACATAAAACGGCCTTTATTTTTTTATTATTGTTTTTATTAAACCGCAATTCGTAATACCGGCATTTAGTTTAAAGGGCGGTGTTTGTGTCGGCGATTATTGAACTTGGATAAGAAAAATTAGGAATTTCTACGATTTAGTTGAAAGTGTCTATGTTTTTTTTGGACAAAGCATTAAACGGTGGACACTTTTGCAAAGTGTTACTAATGCCAAAATAACTTTAAAAAAATTGACACCCGATGGTTATCGAGACACAATGCATTAGGTCTTCGTTTTAGATATTATTATGTGGATATTTTAAAAACGCTGACAAAAATAATTTTAACCTCTACAAATAAAGCGGAAGTTAATGAAGCAAAGTTTTTAAGAAAACACGTGGAAAAATTTGAAACCGTCAAAATAAAATTTTTAAGAGTATTGATGCTTTGACAAAACTTTTACAAAAAAAAAAGAGCAAAATATTGATGCTGCGTCTAAAATGTTTACCACCGCCTCTGAAATCATAAATCAAATGAGAAATAACTTTGATGTAACTAAAACGGACTCAGTTATTTTCGCTAGGCAATGGGGCACTAGGTACTTCTGAATTCGAAAAAAAAAGGATATCAAGACAAAAAATAATTTTTGATGATTAATAACCAATATCAAGTTCAAACAATGTGATGATTGGCTTAGAATAAATGTGTTTTTTAAAACTATAAATATAATTACAGCTCAATTAAAAAATCGAAGTTCTGGCCTGTACAAAATTTGTTCTTATTTTCGCGTTTTGTTCCCCAATGTTTTACGAGATCTTTCTCTTTCTGATAAGGATATTTACGATATGAGTCAAGCCCTGCATCTTCAATATCTAGATATCGCTGATACAATTTCATCACAAGTGCTTTTATTTAGAGAATGTTTTAAGAATGATTTAGATAACTTAACTTCTATTTTTGATTTATTAGATTTTATATTGGTAAAAAATAATTATTCATCTTCCAGTTTTAGGGAAATTGTAACTGCCTGCATTATTTTTTTGACCATCCCTATTTCGGTTGCAACAGCTGAACGGTCTTTTTCCAAGTTAAAGTTAATTAAAACTTATTTGAGAAATTGCACGACCGATAAAAAATTATTAGCTTTAGCAATTATTTCTATCGAAAATGAGGAAGCTCAAAAAATATACATTTCTAATCTGATTTTAAACTTTGCGCATGCAAAAGCAAGAAAAATTAATTTTTTTATATGGTTATCAATTATAATACTCCGTATCATAATGGGTTCCGCCACTGCCTGTACGCCATTTGACTTGCAGCCATTCCAAGTGCACCTAATATGATTATCGAACATGCACCAACTTTTATCAAGAATAAAATTTTCTGAGAAATTGGTAATAAAAAAATGCCCATATGTTGCCCACTTAAACAGCCACACTGTATAGCCCAAAAATGAGTAGAATTTTTAAGAAAAATTTAAGAATAACGGCAAGTCTCAATTTTCCTTTTAATACCTGTTTTTCTGGATGAAACTATATACAGGGTCCTGCACCTCACCTCCCGTCTTCTATAGCTCACTTAGTAATTAAGTTTGAATTTTCATATTTTGCAGACCTTATCTGTATCTTGGGGCGCATTTTAGGAAAATATTTTTTTTCATACAGGGTGTTCCAAAAAAGTGTGACGCCATAAGGATGTATTTTTTTAGATTACATGCCATATATTTTCTTACTTATTTGGGTGCTTCCTATAGTTAACTACATACCCCTAAAATTGTATTGAAATCGATTTAGTATTATAGACGAAAAAAAATAAAAACTAAAAAATATCAGTTTTGCACCACTGGTTTTAAAAATAAATAAAAAATAAAAATAATGCCTCGTTAATAAAATTATTCAAAGGCACTTATTAAACAAGGTATAACAGTCTCGTCAACGAAGTTTGATTAATACGAATTGTACAGGGTTATCCAACCAAGACTAGACAAGGCGATTTTTTGACTTTTCCTGTACTTTGATAAAAAAAACTGAAATAGCCATCTTAAGTCATTTTCTCCCGCGAATTCGAATATCTTCAGCAAAAAACAATTGAACATCAAACAAAAGTATTAGGGGTCACTTTGATATTTTTTTAAATGGGATGCCGTATTTTTAATGAGCTTATCCGATTTCTCATATAAATTTTGATCTAAAATGTTGGATTTTTAATTCAAAAACGCCTTTTTTCTTCAGTTTTAAATTCGGAAAATGTTCGTCTACCGTACGATTAATACCTGATAGATGGATACCCGTTTCACCTGTTCACCCTTTAACCTGCTTTAAAGCGTCCGTCAGTTAGACAAAATAATCAAGTGTCAAATTTCTATATATTTTTCACGAATTAATTACAAATTTATTTTGTTTGATTAAAGTTATTCACTTTAGTTTATAGTTTTTTCTAATATGTCATACTTTTTTTATACGTAAGCAATAATAGATTTGCAAAAACTACTAAATTTGTAATTAATTCGTGAAAAATATATAGAAATTTGACACTTGATTATTTTGTCTAACTGACGGACGCTTTAAAGCAGGTTAAAGGGTGAACAGGTGAAACGGGTATCCATCTATCAGGTATTAATCGTACGGTAGACAAACATTTTCCGAATTTAAAACTGAAGAAAAAAGGCGTTTTTGAATTAAAAATCCAACATTTTAGATCAAAATTTATATGAGAAATCGGATAAGCTCATTAAAAATACGGCATCCCATTTAAAAAATATATCAAAGTGACCCCTAGTACTTTTGTTTGATGTTCAATTGTTTTTTGCTGAAGATATTCGAATTCGCGGGAGAAAATGACTTAAGATGGCTATTTCAGTTTTTTTATAAAAGTACAGGAAAAGTAAAAAAATCGCCTTGTCTAGTCTTGGTTGGATAACCCTGTACAGCGTGTCCAAAGTTTAGTGTCAAACTTTGCAAACTTTAAAGCAATTTATTTTTCTTATTTCAAATAGGAACCCCTGTATCTTTTTATGTCATTCGATGCAGAATTAAAAGTCAAACATTTTTCCTAATAGCAACCCTATCGCAATTTCTAACGCATTAAGACTGATTTGCAGAAAACTTATTTTATCAACTATTCCAACAATCATTATTATGAATAAATATCGAAGGTGGCTTTGAAAAACAATTTATAGGTATCAAAGTTTATTAAAGTGACCAGATACCATTTTGACTTTAGTAACCTAAAAGTTTCAAATATTGTTAAATTGTTAGCAATTATTAACTGGAAATGATAATCGTGGATATGGTTATCCTTTAAAATTCGTTGAACTGTTCTTTCGATTACATTTACGGCATCAGCGACTGCTTGTTGAGTAACTGAAGTATTTTCTATAACAGATAATAGCACAGCCGATTGATTTTGTTCATTTCGGACCGGTTTATTTCTCACTGGTTTTGGGTAGTTTACATTTCCCGTTTGTACAAACCTCTCTAATATGTTTTGCAGGCTCCGTTTGTCTGGATGTCGTCGTTCCAGATAACGCTGTGCGTAAACTCGGCTTGCCAAAAAAGAGTTCTTTTCACATGCTCCTAATAAAAAAATCATATCTACGAGCTCTTTCTTTTTGGTTGTAGTCCATCAGAAAAACCATATAAAGTAATTATAACAGCTTAAATAATTACTAACAATTTAACAATATTTGAAACTTTTAGATTACTAAAGTCAAAATGGTCTCTGGTCACTTTAATACCTATAAATTGTTTTTCAAAGCCACCTTCGATATTTATTCATAATAATGACTGTTGGAATAGTTGATAAAATGAGTTTTCTGCAAATAAGTCTTAATGCGTTAGAAATTGTGATAGGGTTGCTATTAGGAAAAATGTTTGATTTTTAATTCTGCATCGAATGACATAAAAAGATACAGGGGTTCCTATTTGAAATAAGAAAAATAAGTTGCTTTAAAGTTTGCAAAGTTTGACACTAAACTTTGGACACCCTGTACAATTCGTATTAATCAAACTTGGTTGACGAGACTGTTATACCTTTTTTAATAAGTACCTTTGTATAATTTTATTAACGAGGCATTATTTTTATTTTTTATTTATTTTTAAAACCAGTGGTGCAAAACTTATATTTTTTAGTTTTTATTTTTTTTCGTCTATAATACTGAGTCGATTTCAATAAAATTTTAGGGGTATGTAGGTAACTATAGGAGGCACCCAAATAAGTAAGAAAATATATGGCATGTAATCTAAAAAAATACATCCTTATGACGTCACACTTTTTTGGAACACCCTGTATGAAAAAAAAAATAATTTCCTAAAATGCTCCCCAAGATACAGATAAGGTCTGCAAAATATGAAAATTCAAACTTAATTACTAAGTGAGCTATAGAAGACGGGAGGTGAGGTGCAGGACCCTGCATACAGTAAAAGAGCTTTTAGGTGAAGTTGGCAAGATGATACTCTTCAACTCTTCATACGTAGAATGACAATATGTATAAGTTTGTTTAGATGCAAGATATTTGAATTTGTTGATGTCAAAAGGTGTTACAAATGCTATGGATATAATCATATGGCAAGGGATTGCACGGAAAAGCAGGCATGCCCAAAATGTAGTAGGGAACATAATCAGAGTGAATGTAGAGATAACGAAAAGAAATGCATCAACTGCATTAAAACAAATAATAAATATAGCCTTAATCTGGCGGTGGGTCATGCTGCATGGGACCGTTCATGTAAATGTTTACAAAAAGTAGAAGAACTTCGTCGAAACAAACTAAATTACATATGTGAGAAAGAGAAAAAATAGCAATTAAAGATGATTTGTGTTAACGCTCAGAGTTTATTGAACAAAATAGATGAAGTAAAAACATTGATAGTGGATTATGACATAGATATTGCTTTTATAACAGAAGCACGAGTCACAGAGGATATACAGCAACATGAAATAGATATTACCAACTATTGTACTATAAGATGTGATTCACAGAGCAGACACACTGGAGCAGTAGTTTGTTACGTAAAAAACAAGTATAATTGTAAAGTATATCCATCAGCTTGTGTCGATAAAATATTATGGGTCTGTTGTTTCCATATTGATTCGGACTTGTATGTTGGGGTGTATAGATCTCCCAATTCTTTAACCAGGGATTTTTTTGTATATATGGACGAAATATTGGAGGATAAAATGAAGAAAAAGAGAAGAAATGTGTATGTAATTGGCGACTTCAACGTGGATTTTATAAAGAACTCTCCTGAAAAACGCCATTTAATAGATCTAATGGCAATGTATGGACTGAAACAGAAGGTGGAAGAATATACCAGGGTTACAAAAGATACAAAAAGCATCATTGATCTCATGTTCACAAATAATGACAAAATATGCACAACAGTGTTAACAAGCCCTAAAATTAGTGATCATGACATAATCCAGGTGGTAATAAGAAATGAAGTGGAAATTCCCAATCAAGTTATTATCAAAACAAGACGTAATAAAAACCAAATATTGTTTGAAGAACTTCAGGCTAAGCTGGATGATCAGAGCTGGTTAGATATGGGTAGTGTTAATGAACTGGTAGAAAACCTATACAATAATGTGTCTGAAGTATTGGATGAGGTGGCACCTATGCAACAAAGAATAATTTCAACATATAAAAATCCTTGGTTTGATGAAGATGTTAAAAATGCACTTCAAAAAAGAGACGTACTGTACCAGAGGGCACGATATTTGGGGGATAGTTTTAAATGGGCATTATATAGGAGGCAGAGAAATGTTGTTTGTTACCTTTTAAGAAAGAAAAAAAGACAATACTACGAGCGTATTATTGATCAAAATAAAAATAACAGTAAGAAAATGTAGAAGAGTATAAAAGATATAGTTGGAAAGAAAAGAACGGAATGTCACATTAATTCGGTAGTGTACAGGACAGAAACGGTTACTTCAAAACCTCAGATGGTAGAAACATTTAATAATTACTATGTTGAAAGTATAGAACAAATGATAGCAACTAGTATGAAAAAGAATATGCCGGGTTCGTCTAATATTGTGGATAATACATGTGAGACACAAAACTTAACATTGCTGACGGACTTTAAGCTATTGCACGAAAATGATATTCATAAGCTTATTAAAAGGATAAAGAAAGAATCATCAACTGATGATATAGATATGGAAATTTTCGAAAAAAGCGGTAATATCATGGCAAGTCGTGTGACAAAAGTTATAAATACATCTATTCTGGAGGCAGTGGTGCCTGATAGGTGGAAGGTATCAGTAATATCTCCAATTCCAAAAGTTGTCAATGCTAGCAGGGTTGAAGACTTTAGGCCGATCAACATGCTTCCTTTAACCGAGAAACTGTTGGAGTTACATATTAAGGATCAACTTCTTGAACATTTGAAGAAAAATAAAATACTTATAGAAAACCAAAGTGCGTTTCGAGAAAGGCATCATGTGAAACATCCCTACAACTTGTGTTGTCAAAGTGGAAAGAATTAATGGACAGGGGTGATAGTATAATAGCAGTGTTCTTGGACTTGAAGAGAGCTTTTGAAACGGTAGACAGGTCAATTTTGCTTCAGAAACTGAAAAGTTGTGGAATTAGGGGGAGTGTATATAAATGGTTTGAGAACTATCTTAGTGAAAGGTATCAGCAGACAAAAGTTAGCGATTGCATTTCTAAAAAAAGAAAAACTTGTTTTGGTGTACCGCAGGAAACAATACTGGGACCCTTGCTGTTTCTCATTTATATTAATTACTTTGATGCTTGCTTTGATAATGATACATTGTTGAATTTGTTTGCTGACGATGCATGTATCTCTGTAAATGATGAAACGACGGAGGGTGCAATCGATAAAATGGCTGGTGAATTGATAAAAGCGGAGGAGTGGCTGTTTGTAAATAAATTGTTGGTTAATATTGATAAAACAAATTTTATGATATTTAATAACAAAATAAATAATGGTGTAGGTTTGAGGTTGTTTGGAGAGGAATTGAAATGTGAAATTGGAAATATTTGGGCATAATGATTGACAATAAACTAAATTTTAAAAAAGAAAAGCACGAAGTCTTTCTCCACAATCTTTATTAAACGAAAAACTAGGCGAACCTAGTATTACATCGACATGTTTCGAGTGTAGAAACACTCATCATCAGGAAACAAAGTGAAAATTAAAATGCTGATGTTTTTAGCAACAGAAAATAATGGTGAGATTGAGCCGTAATGGAGCTTTTAATGGTGTACAAGAGATGTAAAATTGAAAAATCAGAAGATCAAAAATCAAGACTCCAGCATACTGAAGAGTCGAGGGTTAACGTAGAAGCACACTGTCGTGCGAAAAAAAAAAAAAGATAGGGTAGTAAAAATTAGGGAGTTTTGAAAAACATATCTGTTAAAAGTATTAATAAATTACTGAAACATCCTGAGTTTTATTGAGCCCAGTCAGAAACATTTGAAAATGTTGGGGTGAGATGTAAAGAAAGAAGAGAAAAAGAAAAATTTGTTTTTTTTTTTGGTCAGATCATCTTTTAATGTAAAAGTAAAAACAGTTGGGGTACCAGGCTTTTTACGGCCCAGTTACCCCGCCAGAGTCAAAGCAGACACATTGTGTGGAAAATTTTTAAAAAAAATTTTTGTGTTCCCGTTATAGAGGTGCTACTGTAGCTACAGCTTTTTTACATCTCACCCCAACATTTTCAAATGTTTCTGACTGGGCTCAATAAAACTCAGGATGTTTCAGTAATTTATTAATACTTTTAACAGATATGTTTTTCAAAACTCCCTAATTTTTACTACCCTATCTTTTTTTTTTTTTTTCGCACGACAGTGTGCTTCTACGTTAACCCTCGACTCTTCAGTATGCTGGAGTCTTGATTTTTGATCTTCTGATTTTTCAATTTTACATCTCTTGTACACCATTAAAAGCTCCATTACGGCTCAATCTCACCATTATTTTCTCTTGCTAAAAACATCAGCATTTTAATTTTCACTTTGTTTCCTGATGATGAGTGTTTCTACACTCGAAACATGTCGATGTAATACTAGGTTCGCCTAGTTTTTCGTTTAATAAAGATTGTGGAGAAAGACTTCGTGCTTTTCTTTTTCTGTATCATTTAACTCCACTTTGAGTATGGACTACTTCTTCAAAATTAAATTTTAAAAGTCACACGAACTATATAATTAGGAAAATAAACAAAAAATTAGGTTTTTTTAGAAGAATTTGTCAGTCATTGTCTCTACAATCTAGAATAACTGTTTATAAAACTATAATAAGTCCACATTTTGAGTATTGTCCAACAATAATGTTATATATTAACAAGACTGATAAAGATAAATTGCAGACGTTACAAAATAGGGCCATGCGTGTGATTCTAAGAGTAGATAGATACACTAGAATATCTGATATGTTGGCTACACTGCATTTTATGTCAATTCACCAGAGACTAGTAACTTTAAATTTGTTGTTTATTTATAAGATAATTCATGGAATGTTGCCCAATTATATGAGTAAAAAGCTTAAATTTGTGAATGACATACATACATATAATACAAGAGCGTCCTCAAACATACATTCCAATGGTTAAAAAGAGTGGAACACAAAGTTCTTTGTTTTTTGAAGGGTTGGTTGAGTATAATACTGTTCCATTGTATATTAGGGCAGCTAGTAATTTAAGAGAATTTAGGAGAATAGTGATAGGATTTGTAAAAGAAAACTATTGATCAAAGGAATTAAGTATATTTATTTTTGCTAAGTGTACATCAGTACATAGTTTGTAATTTGTTATTTATAGCACAAGTTGCTAATAAAAATCATTTCATTTCATTTCATACAGTTACTTATAACATTATTATCGTCAGAGGGTGTACTGTATATTATTCTACATGCTGATTCAGAAAATGGATTTGTGAATAATGCAAGTTTGATAATCATGTCTCGCCTGAAATCTGGTAATTATCATTATCATCATGAATAGTTAAAACTTTGGGAAATGGTTTGAAGAAAATTTATTGCCAAACTTGGAAGAACCGTCGCTTATTATCATGGATAACGCCACCCATCATTCTGGGCTAATTTAGAAAATTCCAAATAAAAGTTGGTCAAAAAAAAACTAAGAAAATTATAAATGATGTGTGGGAACGGGAAATATTTATCGATGCTTTAAATACTCTTCCCCTTATTATTAACTCGGACGAATCTGATGATGTTAATCCTTGTGGAGATGATTTATTTTAAATATTAAAAATTGTAATTTGTTGAGTCATTTTTTATTATATTTTCTTCTTTATGATTTTATAAATAATATAAAAATATTTGAAACAAAATTTATAGACTAGACAAAAAAATATATGATTCAATATTATACCTAATTGAGTTTGCTTTATTTGTCAGTAAATTTAATTTAATTAAAAATTTCATACTGCTTTTCAAAAACAAAATGTTTTATCCATGATACCTTTTACCTAGGGTTGTACCTGGTCAATTGACCGAGATTTTGACCGATTTTGACCGGAGAGATTTTGACCGGGTCAAATTCGGTCAAAAACTTTTGCAGCCTTTTGTGAGAGAAATTGGTCCTCATGGGGCATTGTACATTCGCTTAGGAAAGCTTGTTTATATAAAGTACAACTGAAAGCTGCTAAGTGACAGTGGAAATAAAAAAAATGGAAATTCGGAGGAACCAGCGCTAAATTTCAGTAGTAAGGATAAAACGAGTGATTCAGATTCGGAAGAACATAAAGGCAATGCCCGAGGGGTAAACCACCCCTGGAAATCAGTGTACAAATTAAAGGAAATCCATGGAAATATCTGGGAATACTTGGAAATACAAGGGAATATTTGTAAAAACATGGAAATATATGGGAGTACTTGGAAATATATGGGAATACTTGGGAATGTATTAGGAAATACTTGGAAATATATATGGAAATACGTGGAAATACGAGGAGTGGGGATCGGATTGTTCTAAGCTATATTTTTTTTGTGTAGCAAAAACGGTGTCAAGATTAACTTTTTAAAATAATATTGACGTTTAATATTTTCGGTGATTTTGCGAGCGGTTTATAGAATAAGTGCGAATACAAGGAATACTTGGTAATACCTAGGAATACTTAGAAATACAAGGAAATATTTGGGAATACCTAGAAATATAAGGGAATATTTGGAAATATCTAGAAATATAATAGAATATTTGTATACTGATTTCCTATTTGCGAAAATACTTCTGGTATTTCTATGGTAATTCCAAGTATTCCAAATTTTGGTAACACAATTGTCATGGAAATACCTGGCAATACTTGGAATTACCATAGAAATACCAGAAGTATTTTTGCAAATTGGAAATCAGTGTACAAATTTTGGGGGGTGGTTTACCCCTCGGCAATGCCGGGGGTGAGTTCAGTGACGAAGATGATGTACCTTTATCTAAGCTATCTACCAAGACCAGTACTGCCAGTAGTCTCTCATTTCATCATCAATCATTCACTCACTAATTACTTCATTAGTAATTTGGTATTGTTAGATTAATATTATACATAATATTTATGCGTAATTTTTGTGTTTTTTGTACCTCAGAATGGTTTATTTATTTTTTGTTAGCTGTAATTGACCACAAAAGATTTTGACGGTCAAAATCCCAACCCTACTTTTACCCTAAATAAACCAAAAATAAAAAATAATAATTAAAAATTTGAAAAAACGCGGTTGTGTTTTACTTGTTCTCATTCATCCGTCTTAATGTATATCAAGCCCAAGAAAAATCCTACCGCAAATATGGAGAATATGATGTAACGGTCAGCGGTCATTGAACAGACTTAACACGCAATTTATTTCTGTTTTTTATTGTTTGTCGAATAAATAATAATTAAAGATGGGCAATGTGTGGCGAATCAGTGGCGGCGTCATATACATAATTAAAATCCGGATATTAGGTAGTGAAAGGATTTTAAACCAGTATCGACATGAGGACTCATTGGAAAATTGTTTTATTGCCAGCTTTACTAATAATATGAAATGTAATGAAAATAATGTTATACAGTGTGTGTATAAAGTCTGGAAACGGCTTAATAACATCACAATTTACTGGCCGATTTAAACCAAATTTGGTACAGTTGTGTAAGAGGATCTAACGCACCGAATGACGATATTGGCGTTATTGCCAGCTTTTTAGTTTGTCTGGAATTCGAACGAATTTTATATTTTTAAATATAACACCCAGTATATTTTTACATTTACATAAAATTATAATTATTTTTTATTAAATGCATTATTAGTCTATACTTTATAGTTTCCGAGATATTGACTCTCGAAAAGTGACATTTTTGAACTTTGACAGCTTATAATTTTCTAACTACGTCTTAGAGCAAAACGGCTTACATGTCCCTATCTTCAATTTTTATTATCTTCCCAAAAAAATCAACTTCCAGTTAAACCGGAACAACTATATTTCCTGCTTTCGAGTTACATCCGGTTTAACCGGAAGTTGATTTTTTTGGGAAGATAATAAAAATTGAAGATAGGGACATGTAAGCCGTTTGCTCTAAGACGTACTGTTAGAAAGTTATAAGCTGTCAAAGTTCAAAAATGTCACTTTTCGAGAGTCAATATCTCGGAAAGTATGAAGTATAGACTAATAATGCATTTAATAAAAAATAATTATAATTTTATGTGGAATTTAAAAATGTAAAAATATACTGGGTGTTATATTTAAAAATATAAAATTCGTTCGAATTCCAGACAAACTAAAAAGCTGGCAACAACGCCAATATCGTCATTCGGTGCGTTAGATAGGAGCGGCTGTGGGTAGAATGATCCGACGTTGCCAGATATCTTCATATTTGAATTTCCTTTGTCAGTTTTCCCGCTAAAAACGTTTACACAAGAACAGGAGTGTGTGTCGTGACGGCCGTGTGGTGGTCTGTGCTAACGTTAGTAACCAATATTATAATTTTGTGGTTTTTTGGCTTTTGCAAAATTGCTCTTTACCCTTTTTATATATGATTGCTCTCCGATTTTTCTCCTAAAGTATTTATCTGTGCGCCGATTGTATTCGTGTACTTTAAAAGGTTCATATCTATTTTAAAATTGCCTTGTTCTTTACTATGGCGTTTAGTTGCTATTACTGTGAAAAGTCCTATTCTTCTCGAAGTAATTTACATAGACATTTAAAAGAAGTCCATATCATAAACAAAAACCACTAAAAAAAACTCTAAAAAAAGTAAATCTTCCCTAACGAAAGCTGACCCAAGTGAGTTTTCGAATATTAAAAAGGCATTATTAAATAAAGAATAATTAATATCTCAAAGTAGTTTAGAAGATCACAATTATTTGGGAATTTTTACAAAAATGAACGTGAGCGGTATCAATTTGAGTAGTTCCAGTAGGTACATATCCCACGTCCTAGATACGTACTTGGCTCTACTTTTTTAAATTATAATTTTTTAAAAGAAATCAATCCCGTTAAAGCATACATACATAAACCACATAACGTCAAATTTTAATGTTAATTCTGGGGAGTGGATAGGTCCGGATAGGATATACTGTAGTTTTCGTTGTTCAATAAATGTATTTAAATATGGTTTTTAAATTTTTTTTTATAAAATTGCATAGTAGGGTTTTGTAATGGATTATTATACCTATATAATTTACCGAGAAACATAAAACAATCAAAAACCTATACCTAAAACTAAAAAATATTTCCCAAAATATTTCTTTTTAATAATTACATTTAATTTCACTGCATATATGAGTATCAGAATTTAAAATAATACTTCACCGAGTATGAGCAGGCATGAGATTTTATATCATAGGTTGCAGAACTTTTATATTTTTAACTCCTGAATGAAGTTACTTATGTAATAAACTTGGTTGGGTTCACTAAAGAAAAAACATGGTATAATTATTAAAGAGTCCGATTTTAGTAAAATATTTTTAATCTTTTATTTCCTTAGTTCCCATTCCATTGCCTTATTTTTATTATTTAATCCAGAAATAGAAACGTGCCA
Organism: Polydrusus pterygomalis; assembly: GCA_963969555.1. Lineage (NCBI taxonomy): Eukaryota > Metazoa > Arthropoda > Insecta > Coleoptera > Curculionidae > Polydrusus > Polydrusus pterygomalis. The sequence goes on along the minus strand of OZ018385.1, from coordinate 16,647,385 downwards.
TTAAATTTAGGCAATCATAATTTTTTTTGTTATTCAGGTCTTCGATCCGAATGCAATCCACCTATCGAGAATATGTAATGTTGGTTGCATATAAACCTGTCTCAATAAAATAATTCGGTATATATGGCAACATCGGATTGTTCTACCCACAGCCGCTCCTCGTTAGATCCTCTTACACAACTGTACCAACACGGGGATGAAGGTGGGATTGGGCAACCCGCAACATCTTGCCACCGGATATGTCAGCCACCTGGCCATATTTGAACGTATGTGCAAAAGCAATTGAGACGTACGTGCGATTAAAATTTGACATTGTTGACGTCTCGTTTTCGTAACCTTTCTTTTTTTAGACCGCCTTGTGGAAATGTTTTATTTTTTTGTGATTTTTATCGCACCGGCATTATTATTTATTTTAAAAATGTCACTGAAGTTCTTAGTATTTCTCTGAGTAAGTACTAAATATTGTAATATTATTATTAAGCTAAAAATATTGCATCCGAGAATATTTCTTTTACTTCCAAATAATGTTTCTTGGAGGGATGATTTTTATAACCTTGAATTGAAAGTCTGTACCTGACTGTGAAACTTGCTAATTTTTATTCTAGCGACGTTACTAATCAGTATTTATTTGTTTCATTTAAAGAATATGATGAAAATACTAGACTTACTTATGCCAGTGACAAACTAGTTCACTTACTCGATGTAATTCCACGAGAAATTGTATCGTTTCCTTAATAATAGTGCATTGCTCACTTAGAAGATACATTTTTAGATATTTATGGAAATGAATTTCAAAAATTTAACTTCTGTGAGCAACACGACATATGTAATGAAATTGTTAAATTATATGTTCGATTAACAGTTTACAAATATTTAAGAGATAAAAATACTCAAAATCAAACTTTAAGTGCTGGACACTATAAAAAGCATAACATTTTTAATAAAAGTAAAGTTAATGACCCCAGTTATAAAAGATTTAAAACCAATTAAACAATTTTCTCAGTTTCTATTTAAAAATAATTCTTGTTTTAAAACATTTTACTAATGTATGAGATTATTCTGCCCAATTTTTTTTTTGTTTCATGTTAATGCACACCTACAAGACTAGCCCAATGTTGACCTCCACCGGATTAAGACTTGCCCCACATGAAGACCTAATTTTAATAATGACCAGCCCTATAGTGCAAAATTGAAAAGCATAGGCAAGGAAGCCGTTGAACGACACCACGGTGACTCTAAACTTGTACATACTAAGAAGGGTGATATAAGAATCACTGGTAGATACCTTAGATGCTGCCTTGGCTTATATTTTTGTACAGGCCCAGGAAGTTAGTCGACTCTGAGTACCACCTTTAATCCCTTAGGAAACTTTTATTTTTGATAGTACAATGTTCCGTAACTAGTTCGTACCAGAAGTTCATATAGTTATTAGAAATTCGTCTTGTGTTAGACTCATTGGAAGTTATGCCTTCTGCATTAAGATCTTTTTGATCTAAACTTGAAATAAATTATAAACAAAATATGGTCGTTTTTTTTTCTAGAAGTCTTATTGTTTTTTATAGTAAATTAATTTTTTAATGTTGTTTGCTTTGCTGTTTTTAATCGTTGAATAAACATAATTTGTCTCAGAAAATTAAAAAGCGAAGTAAACAAACGTTAAAAAATTAATTTACTAACCTGCAATTAAAATTAAGCGTTCCCCCGCCTTCCTCACCCCCTGCCACCTAACATGGCGATCGGTTAAACGTCATTCCCGTTTCGTTCAATTAACATGCAAATAACGTTTCTCTTAGTTGGTGTTTTGTGTGTACCAACTTTGGTTTAAATCGGCCAGTAAATTGTGATGTTATTAAGCCGTTTCCAGACTTTATACACACACTGTATTAAGATTAACAAGACAAAACTTCATTTTTTTTAGGTACTGTTTTTCCATTCCATCTAAGTATTAAGTGAGTGGGTATTGCAGGTACAAACATATAATTATTATTAAGACCCTCTCTATTGCTGTTAAAATACAATTTATTAGGTAATGTCTAATTTATAATGTAACCTAATATAGGTAATGTTGTTTATTGTCCTGGCTGGGTGTTTTGCTGTTTTAAATCTACCACTTGGATAAGTTATTGTCACCAAAACTACCAAAATATGTCATAATATGCTTATTACAGGGAAACCTCCTATAAGCGGACACTCACGCTCTCGCCGATTTTGTCCGCTTATTGGAGGTGTCCGCTTAAGAGAGAAAACTGCGAAATTTTAAAAAATATTCAATAATAAACATACATGGTTGTATTACTTATAATAAAACAGGACAACAGAAACGGAAAACTAAATAACACTTAAAAATAGAAAATCGTTAAAAATCAGGTAAACTTAAGAAGTTTCTTAGCACTAACAAAGCTAGTTATCTACTTATTTATACTAGACTCTAAAAATGTTTTGTTGACGCATATTTTCATATTTTATATTTTTTTTCTTCAAAACAGTAGATTGAAAATGATCTAAATTTTTGAGATGTTGAAATGCAATGTAGGTAGTCCTTATTAGCAAAAATTTTTTAAGTCGGTTATCACTTTCACAGCCTCACTATACGTAGTTATTGTGTTGCTCCTTTCAACACTGTCCTGCTGGAGATCGTTGTCTTCTTCTGATGCAGAATCGGGTTCAATCACATTTTGAATTTCATCGTGAATTCGAACATAATTTTTAAGATTTTCTTGTGTTATGTTTATTTCTTTGGCACACCTTTCCATTTGAGCTACCGTAGATAAAGGAAGATAGTCTTCTGGATCCCACTGAATTGATGTAGAATTGCCAATTTTTCTCTGAAAACCAGCTTGTCTGCAACAATTTTGTATTGTTGCTTACGAAACTTTATTCCGGGCGGTTTTAATGTAATAAAAGAGCATCCAAAACATTTATGGACTTAGTTAGCTCTGAAGCGGATCTTACTTCATCCATTTTTGATAAAATGTACTTCAGTATCAATCCACGATAAGAGAATTTAAAGTTTTGAATGATTTCCTGGTCTAGAGGTTGACACACTGATGTCGTATTGTGGGGTAAAAAGATAAGTTTTATGTTTTTTAGCTTTACCTTACGAGAATGGGATCCTGCATTGTCCAAAAATAATAAAATTTTTCGTTTTTGCTTCATCATTTTTCTATCAAATTCGAGCAACCATTCATTCATAGATAATGTTTTGTGTCATCCATGCTTTCTTGTTAAATTTCCACGTTGCCGGCAAATCTTTTATCGCAATATTTTTGAATGCCCAAGCCCTTTCCAATCACGAGCAAATCTTCTTTCTGCCCAGCCATATTAGCAAAACATAAAATTGTAACCTTTTCTTGAAAAGCTTTCCACCGCTACATTTTTCTGACTTAAAGGCAAGGGTTTTGCCGGTAGAGCTCGAAAAAAAGGGCCAGTGTCATCGGCGTTGTACACATCTTTTGGCCGATAACAATAAAAATAAATCACAGTAAGTAGTCCCGCCGAATAAAATATGTAAAATACGACAGAAGTATTTAGTCTCCGCATTAAAACCGAAAAATGTAATTTCCCGGTTAGTGGGTATTCCTAGGCTGTAGAGTGCGTTGTCGCCAACACATATAATATTTATGCCATGTCTTGCGGCGCGCTGTCCCGTTGTTCGGGAAATTTCAGAATTTTTTAACAAAAAAAATTGTCCGCGTCCGGTTTTTAGAGTGTCCGGTTATAGAAGTGAATTTTACATCTAAAGAAATAGGCAAAAGCTTGGTTCCAACAAATTTGTCTGCCTAAAGGGAGTGTCCGCTTAGAGGTGTCCGCAAAGAGAGGTTTTAGTTTCACTATGCTTTTCGGTCAGTTATTACTGTTATTAATTATAACTAAGTATTTAGGTAATGTCACACTGAAGTTGAGATAATTTTTTCATCAAAAAATGACATAAAGTCGCCACAGTGGATCTTTGCCCGTGCGTCATCACTTTCACGTCATTAAAATCGTATGAATCAAATCAAAATTACGAGACGAAAAAAGTCAAAACTAAGTCTAAGTTCATAAAATGGACGTGCCTACCTACCGTTTGACGTACCTACATAATATCCCGAAAAATTAATGTTTATTTTAAGTTTTGCCCGGCTTTCTCTATTATCTAAAAGAAATTGACAAACAAATGTTAATACACTTAATACTATTTTTAAAGCTTAAAATCTAGAAAAGTTTGGTGTTTTATTGACTACTAAAATCGCAAAAGTCAAATTTTTGACATCCTTTCATTTAAGGGACTTTAGCCACTGCCGTAAACTTTTCAAAGAACTTTTACGGTTAGAATATTTAAAATAAATAAATTAGGTATTATAAAAATCCATAAATACTGCCAAAACAGATGGTGGGTATAATTAGCTCTAAAGTCGCCACAGTGGATCTTTTCCCGTGCGTCATCAATCAGCGATCAGGACTCAACGTGGTTAATAACTCTGCATCCTTATTTATTACAGTAACAAGTTTGAATAAAAGCATAAAAGAACGTTTCCAAGATTCCGCAATAATATAACGTGCTAGACAAGAATAAAACTATAAACGTCAATTAATTACTTTTTTTATTTGTTTAGTTGACTACCGTTGTATTTTAGAACGTCATTGTCAACCTTATTTTGATCTGCCAATCTAATTCGTATTTTGTAAATTTGTGTGCCTTAAAACTGTTCCTTTTTCTAAAAATGGTTCTTTTTAGAGCTAATTATACCCACCATCTGTTTTGGTGGTAAGTATTTATGGATTTTTATAATAATTTATTTATTTTAAATATTCTAACCGTGAAAGTTCTTTGAAAAGTTTACGGCAGTGGCTAAATTCCCTTAAATGAAAGGATCTCAAAACTTTGACTTTTGCGATTTTAATAGTCAATAAAACATCAAACTTTTCTAGATTTTAAGCTTTAAAAATAGTATTAAATGTATTAACATTTGTTTGTCAATTTCTTTTAGATAATAGAGAATGCCGGGCAAAACTCTGAATTATAAATAATTTTTCGGGATATTATGTAGGTACGTCAAACGGTAGGCAGGCACGTCCATTTTATGAACTTAGACTTAGTTTTGACTTTTTTCGTCTCGTAATTTTGATTTGATTCATACGATTTTGATGACGTGAAAGTGGTGACGCACGGGAAAAGATCCACTGTGGCGACTTTCCCTAAACTTTTTAATTCAATTTTTCCACTAAAAATGTAAAAAACAAATGGGTTGATAATAACTGACATAATATGTTGAATTAGTTAAATTTGTAACAATGATTTCAAACAAAAACAAGAAAAGTATTTTTTTAAGGGAGATTTATTTTTAAATATTTACAGGTCTTTTTTGGGTAACATTGCTCTAGAATTTTAAAATATACAATATAGCTACATTATAAAAACACAACCACAATAAAAATTTGTTTATAAAGGTACAATTTAAATATTTCCAATTTCTGTATATTAGGTTTAGTAGTTTAAATGTTTCATTAGCTGTTATCAATTGAATAGTAAGTTGAATAGTAACCAGTCTCATAACCTTTGCCTTTGTATTAAATATAAAAAAAACTGGACAAGTACGATTTCCCAGTATAGTTGTTTCAAAACTAAAACGAAGTGTTTTCTCAAAAATTCCGTTCCGTTTTTCGGTTTTTGCTACACGAGAGTTGTAAACGCACTTGACCATTTATTTAATTTAAAGCATTGATAAATAATATTATTATTATTATTATTATTTTATTTCATTATAAATTCATAGACAGTTCTTGGTTCTTGGGTACAAAATATTACGTATACCTACTCTATTATATCTATAAATTTATACCTAGTATTATTTTTTTAATATAATTTTTAAATTTCTAATCGACAAACTTGTTTTGAAAATGAAAATTTCTGGAACTTCTTTAATTAGTAATTGACATTTTTTAGAACATTCACTTCCTATGTGCTGTTTATTAGAGTTTAAAAAACATTTAAAAAAATTATGTTGGATCTGATTTCAATGAGAACAGGCAACTATATCATAGTATTAATCAAGGTTGGCAGGATATATATATATATATATATCCGTGATAAATATCCTGATATATATATATTGATAAATAACATGATATTTATGCGACGATATTTATCCTAGTATATATATCAATATATTTTTTTTCTAAAATTCTATTCAGTATAAAAATACGGCCCGGCTGCCGCTGAGCCGGCAACAGCGTATTATGCTGCTTACGATGCGGTGATTCCCCATCTTTCCGAGACGTTGACCACCTGTTGTTCTCTGCCGCGTGGCATTTTTATTTACTTCCGATTTCTTTTTTTGTTTTATGAAATAAAAATTTTACAATGCCAAAAATAAAAAATCCAGTTTGGGTTCATTTTGATTTAATTACCAAGCCCAGTAATTCTGGGTTTGAAGTTGAACCATAGTTAAAAGCATATACCTACATGATGTGTTCATATTCATAAACTTGTATTTTTTACCTACATTCCTAACATAGGAGTACTAAAAAAACTTGTTATTGTGATACCAACTATCATTGAATAAAATTGAAATACAAATTTACAGGTTTATAACATGTTTATATTAAATTAAGTGATTTTGAATTTTCAAAATATATCTTTACAGAAAACAGATGAACTAATTTAAAAATAATTAAAAATATAAATAAATATCCAAATTTAGATATATATATTGGATATTTGGATATTTATATAAATATCATGATATTTGCCAACCCTGGTATTAATGGGCGTAGACCTTCGTTAACTAGGCTTGTTTCTGAAGGGAGAAACCCCTTAATGCGCAAAATTTATGGTTTTTTTGACTTCGTTTCTGAAAAATAACACCACACAAATTATAACTATTTACTTCCTATAACAGAAAAAATAGGCAGGTACGTCTTAACCTGTATTAAAGGTGTGTGTGGCAACCAAGGACGACAGAGCAAGATAGACATCTCATTGTCTTTATCAGAACAAGCCGACAAGAGGTTTAATGCAAAGGTCCACCAGGTTCCTCTAGAGTTCCTTAATGAAACTACGTAAAAATATACACCAATTTTTTGGGTTTTAATTCGGCTTAAATTGACTTAATTTATTGTAACTATTGGGAATTTACTGGTGTTATGGCGGCGCATAATGCCGGTTACAAAAACAGCTGTTGGCTGGTAGCCAACCAAAAATTTAACTTTACAGTCAGAATTAGGGCTGGGCGATATTAACATTTCAATATCGATATTTAAAAAAATATCGATAATATCTATATTATCGACAAATATCGATACATCGATAAATAACAATAATATCAATAAATATCGATAAATTGATAAATATCCATAATTATCGATATTTAATTTTTTAAATATGTATCGTTATTCGATATATCGATAATATATTATATATATTATCGTTAAATATATCATCGTTAAAACATAAAATTATTATATTATAAATATATCAATATTTTCTTATGTGCCCTGTAAAACTACATACCTTCATTTCAAGGGGAGACTCTAATTATGAAAACATAAAGAAAAAAGATTCAATTAAATATTGGTCCTGAAATGTGTTATAAGGAAGCTATGGCCGTCCGAGGGTTTTTGATTTAACATACCAATTATAGTTTATTAAATAACTAGCGTGTACCCGGCATGCGTTGCAACCCACTGGTATAAATACAAACCCGATATATTAGTACCCGGCATGCCACTTTCTGAAATTGCACCCGTGCGAAGCCGGGGCGGGTTGCCCCTTATACATAAAAACGTTCCCCTTGAATCACTCTGTCTATTAAAAAAAACGCTTCAAAATCCGTTACGTAGTTTTAAAGATTTAAGCACACAGACAGCGACTTTGTTTTATATAATATGTTAAGATTTAAATAAATCCTTTTTTTTAACTACACTGCGCGACATATTTAACGCATAACGAAAAAATTGCCTCAATTTTGATGTTATATATTTTCCAAATTTGTGGTTCGTTTTTAATGATTTTTTTTTCTAATTGTAGGTTTATTCCTTAAGCATATCATTGCCTTTGTTGTTTTGCTTGAAAAAGTAACTTTGGTATTATACCGGGTGTTATAAAACTGTTATGTTTTTTTACGGAAATTCAAAACACCCTGTGGGATTTACTAGCCATTGCAAGTTATCGCAATTCCAGCCAAATTGAGGTCCCATGTTTCCTTTACATTTTATTTTTTGATTTATTGGTTTATCTCTGTTTTTTTATGAAATATTCAATTTTTAGTTCAACGTGATTTTCATAAAAAAATATTTAGTTAAAAAATAGAAAATAAACGAAATGCTTTGATTAATGCAACAGCAAGAAAAAACAAATTATAAAGTAAATAAAGAATCAATATCTGGTATTAATTTACTGAATCCACAAAACAGGGCAAAAAAAATACGGGGAAAAAAATTGTAATTTCTAAATGTATTAAAAAAAATTAAATATGAATAATTAGTAGCGAGTATTGCCGACGAATCTTAGAGCCTTGCTTCCTCCTCCTAGAAACTTAAATGATCTGTCATTGAGGCTTATGGAAATATGGAATCAGATTAATCAAGATGAAATCATAAATCTGATTTTAAGTATGCCAAGAAGATGCGAAGCATTCATTAGAACAAGGAGAGGCAATACTCGCTACTAATTATTCATATTTAATTTTTTTTTAATACATTTAGAAATTACAGTTTTTTTCCCCGTATTTTTTTTGCCCTGTTTTGTGGATTCAGTAAATTAATACCAGATATTGATTCTTTATTTACTTTATAATTTGTTTTTTCTTGCTGTTGCATTAATCAAAGCATTTCGTTTATTTTGTATTTTTTAACTAAACATTTTTTTATGAAAATCACGTTGTACTAAAAATTGAATATTTCATAAAAAACCGAGATAAACCAATGTATCAAAAAAGAAAATGTAAAGGAAACATGGGACTTCAATTTGGCTGGAATTGCGATAACTTGCAATGGCTAGTAAATCCCACAGGGTGTTTTGAATTTCCGTAAAAAAACATAACAGTTTTATAACACCCGGTATAATACCAAAGTTACTTTTTCAAGTAAAACAACAAAGGCAGTGATATGCTTAAGGAAAAAACCTACAATTTGAAAAAAAATCATTAAAAACGAACCACAAATTTGGAAAATATATAACATCAAAATTGAGGCAAGTTAGCTTACAACAGTGCACATTTTCAAAAAAAAAGTAAAAATAATGTTTTTTTAAAAGGTATTTTCCAAACCACAAAATGCAACTTGCAAAAGAGGTTAAGTTATCTCTTGATTCAATTTTCGATCGTTTCGTAATGTAAATGGTGCCACAGATGAGTTATAGCGATGTTATGTTTATAATCAGAGCCGTATTCGATTGGGACAGAGATTTGGATCGATCTAAGGCGTGTTCGATTCGCTGGTTTGGATCGATCCGGATCGACGGATTCTTATGTCAGTTGTTCGTTTGAATTTCGATTTTGACTTAACCTCATTTCATGTTCAAAAATTAGTCGAGAGTAGCGTAGTAGTGTTTTATAAACGGGGGAGTAAAGTGAAACAACTTTAACATATTTTTTTCCACACTTCTCATTCACGTACAGGAAATAGCATTTACCTAGATGGGTTCACTAGGACGTATTGCATCCATTTCTAATTTTACATCACAGTTGATTTTCTTGAAAAAAGACGTAATCAATGAATCAACAAATGCGTTTTGTTGCAAGTTACCACGATGTTGCAAGTAACCCGATTTTACGGTAATGAAAATTAAACGTTTTTACGTTTTGTGTGAATATTATAACAAACTAATAGCAAAAGACAATACCAGGTCTGTAAAGTACTGATTCAATACCAGGATTTTCATTTTCCAAGTAAGTGATCATAGAAATGTCATATGATAGAATGTCCTCTAAAAACAGTGTTTTGTGGGCTCGGCGCAAAAGTACGTTTTTGAATTAGATTCGTGGTCTATCTTTGCTTGATCGTCTTCTGTACCTAGCACATTTAGTTTTTGAGATATGGACAAACTTTTATAAAAACTTTGACAGGCTGTAGCTATTAAACGATGTAATATGTGTTTAAACCAACGCTGTTACGCTACTGCCTTAATTAATTATCTAATAATTATTTATTCAAAAGAGCCAACCAAATATTGTGTTTAATTTGTTTTCGAATTTAAAAAATAAGTATCAAAAAAATTACCTTGTCGGACTTCCATTGTTTTTGCTTTGTTACTTAACACAACGTTTCTGTTAGTTAGTATCTCTAAACGTTTTCAAGTGCAAACTAAATTACAATTCTAAGACTACTTACTGTCTTAAATACTATCCATGTGCAATGAAGCTTGATGACTTCGCCTACGTGCTTATTGGAGTGTGAAGTTTGAGTTGTTGGTTTTGGACAAGAAGAGGCTTCCAGATATTGGGGATATCTATACTTGGTTTACTAAATATATGGGTATTTTGATTTATAAAAGCTGCTTCTTTGAATTTTCGTTTTCTCCAGTGCTGTTCCGTGTCCAAAACCTTGGCTTCTGACCACTGTATATTATGTTGGTTGGTCCATACATGTTCTGCTATACCTGATCTCGACGTTTCACCTCTTTGAGTATGTTTCAGATGTTCTTTAACTCGTACGGGAAGAGGTATTTTTGTTTCTCCAATGTACGATTCGCCACACTCGCAAGGGATTTGATAGATACAATTTTTTGTGTTTTCATTACGGGGGGGTTTTACTTGTGTAAGGAAGCTTCTAAGCGTATTTCCGGATTTGAAGACTTTTTTGATATTATAATTTTTGGTTATCCTTCTAATCTTTTCAGAAATCCCCTTAACATAAGGTATTGTGAGAAATGCTTGCTCCTCTTTCGTTTCTGTATTAGTTTTTACTTCGCGATTTTTAAGTTTTGAGATGGTATTAGTTACAAAGGTTTCAGGGTAACCATTCTGTTTTAAATCTTTTTTGATGTTTAAAATTTCAATATCAAGGTCTTCCGGATTGTTGCAAACGTTAGACCTCTTCCATTATGAGTTAAAGAAACAACTCAAAGAGGTGAAACTTCGAGATCAGGTATAGCGGAACATATATGGACCAACCAACATAATATACAGTGATCAGAAGCTAAGGTTTTGGACACGGAACAGCATTGGAGAAAACGAAAATTTAAAGAAGCAGCTTCCATGAATCAAAATACCCATATGTTTAGTAAATCAAGTATAGATATCCCAATATCTGGAAGCCGCTTCTTGTCCAACACCAACAGCTCAAACTTTGCACTCCAATAAGCACGTAGGCGAAGTCATCAAGCTCCATTGCATATGGATAGTATTTAAGACAGTAAGCCTTAGAACTATAATTTAGTTTACACTTGAAAACGGTTAGAGATACTAACTAACCGAAACGTTGTGTTAAGTAACAAAATAAAGACAATGGAAGTCCGACAAGGTAATTTTTTTGATATTACTTCATTGTCTACCACCTTCAAACAAACATTAAAAAATAAGTGTTCAATAACTCTTTTAAATATGACAAATAAGAAGAGAGCATTTTCTTTGCTGAAATAGTCCAAGTACTAGACCTAAAATTCTTTCTTTTCTATTGACGTTTCAACTGTGATTGACGTAATACGAGGTAACAGTAAGATTGTCAGTTAAAAAAGGAACATGTTATTAATTATGATTTTTGTGATTTTCTTGCTTTATTTTTTTAAGAGAAGTGGATGTTTCTCTGGTTCTGCGACGATATTCTAATAACTCTTGTAAAAATAATAAACGAAAAGGCCCTGTAAAATACCTATTTTCCAATGATCTGGTTCCTACAGATGGCACATGTCATTCATAAACGCTATTAAAATGTGTTTACAACTTCGTTTGTAGGAGAGAGGCGAAGTGGGGCCGGGAGTAGGGGCTACGGTGAATTTACCTTTGAATGTGACCTTACTACTATAGTTTAAACCTAACCAACAACAAATGACTGAACTTTCTATTTACTCGCCTATGAAAAGTAACTACAGAATTATCATTTTCCAAATTCTCGCATACTTGACACTTATTGCATGCGACTCATCTTAATTAGTCTTCAAAAAAAATACTAAAACCACAGCAATTATTACACAAAACCGATAAACTGAAGAAAATTTCAGACCGCTGTCAAAGAAACATTAAACGGAAATACGGATGTTCGATATACATGGACGCATCGAAAACATCGAGATTTTCAACGCGATACATCGTTTTTAAGCAATGCCTCGATAGACCAGGGCTGAAGCCTTTGAAAATGATAAAAAGTGAAAAAAAAATAATAGTAGGATGAAACCCATTGGAAAAGGAAGAGAATATAACAAAAATGAAAGGAAAAATAATTTACGGGCGATCCGAGGTCGGGAAGTGGAAGGGGGTGAGTTTTTATGGGTTGAAAACGATTTATCTCTATTTCCGGCAAAACTACAAGTCCTATGGAAAAACGGTGAATGGCAAAGTTGTAGGTAATAAAAAGATCTACAACTTTTGTTTTTACACTTTTTTCACATAACCTCAAAATTTATGTGAAAAATTCAAATAACCAAGTTTTTGGTTTTTTATTTTTCTTACAAAAAGAATTTTTTTTTTCACAAAATTTGGTGAAAACTTACCTTTTCATGTCCCAAACACACGGTAATTTTTTTGATTTAAAATATTTATTTTTTCACCTTATTTTGACTTAATATCGAAAAAGCACCCTAATTTTCAATCGAAAATTCTCACATCAAAATATCTGCTTTTTTAAAAAAGTCGGTGGGCTTTTTGTTCGTTGAAATCTCTACTTTCTGATGATGTAAAAATAAATAGCAGCAGTCACATTTTTTAGATGAAATCCTCTTTAAATCCTACCTTTAATTATATTAAGTAGGGGAGACCGGGGCTAGTTGTCGCAGGGGCAAGTTGTCGTAATCGTTATATCGCAAAAAGTAGAGTACTCAGATTTCCCAAATCAATATTTTCTGAATCAATATAGTTACCCCATCTCTAATTTCTAACGTTGTTATTGATTCCGTTAGATGGCGGCACTGCAGTTTGAATAATCTCATTTTCTGGCACGTGTGTAATTTTTTGCCCCGAATTTGTTTCATGTGATTCTGTAAAAAAATAAGCGTGAAGGTAGGAAAAATGTATTTTTATGATAGTTTATTATGTTTCTTATATCTTCATAGTATTGTTTGTGGATTCTATTATGAAACCGAGAAGTTATTTGATTATAACCTAGGTCATACCGGTTGGGGTTATATGTCGCATTGTTTGCGGGGCAAGTTGTCTTAACGCGACAACTTGCCCCGGTGCAACAAAACAGCTAAAAAAGCAAAACTCATCGACGAAGAAATGTTAAGTGATGATAAAGAAGAAACATTCTGCATCACTGCATCATGTGCCATGGACCGTACCGTTCCTCAATGGTGGACTGGTTGCAATGCATCGGATGCAAATTCTGGGCTCATGAAAGTTGCATAGATGGGAACCCATACTACGTAGGTATGTCGGAATTGTGATTCTGATGATGACTTCTAGTTTCATTGCCATTATGTTTAGAATTGTCTTTTGTTTATTTATTTAAAAAATTATATATATAAATGAACTACTGTAACTTTTTATAAAATAATCGCATTTGATTTATTAACGACAAGTTACCCCAGGTATTACGACAATATGCCCCGCAGTGGGGCAGCTTGTCTCATTTTCCCGAGCAGAACAAAAATGACTAAAATTCTAGATACAGTACATTTTGTTTACAATTGCTCTGTAAATAGTGTTCGTAACATATAAAAGTACAATATCAATTTACTTATTTCCATATAAATTTAAAAAGAACCCTAAAAAAAAATTAAAAGTAAATTTTGCGACAACTAGCCCCGGTCTCCCCTACAACTATTTTCGCATGTTTTTTGCGATCTTTATGTTTATTTGTAATTTTTTTGTTTATCAATGTAACATAAAATATTACGTTTTTCGAGTAATTAAAGTATAAATTTTAATAAATAGCTCAAAATTGTACATAATGAGTAAAAAAAAAATTTCGGATTCGAGTTTTTTTCGTTGCTTTGTATTTTTTGAGAACATTTACCATTTTTTTTACACCATCAGAAAGTAGAGATTTCAACGAACAAAAAGCCCACCGACTTTTTTAAAAAAGCAGATATTTTAACGTGAGAATTTTCGATTGAAAATTAGGGTGCTTTTTCGATATTAAGTCAAAATTAGGTGAAAAAATAAATATTTTAAATCCAAAAAAATTACAGTGTGTTTGGGACATAAAAAGGTAAGTTTTTACCAAATCCCGTGAAAAAAAATTTTTTTGTAAAAGATAAAACGAAAAAACCAAATACTTGGTTATTTGAATTTTCACATAAATTTTGAGGTTATATAAAAAAAGTGTAAATACGAAAGTTGTAGATCTTTTTATTACCTACAACTTTGCCATATAACGTTTTTCCATAGGACTTGTAGTTTTGCCGGAAATCGAGATAAATCGTTTTCTACCCTTCCACTTCCCAACCTCGGATCGCCCGTAAATTATTTTTCCTACAGACGTGTGGAAAAAAATTTCGGCACGATTATGTCAAACATCCGTGCGGAAAATTGGTTTTTCCACACAAGTGCGGAAAATTTTTTCGGCACGGTTATGTCAATATTAATAATATATCAATTATAACTTGTAGTTATTACTTTTTTTCTCAGAATTAGTTACGGTTACATATGTATGTGATTGTTATAGTTAATTAAAAATTATCAAATTTCTTTGAAATATGTGTTACTTATTTCCACACGCCTGTAGAAAAACTATTGTACCTAACACGTGCGAAAAATGTTTTCCCTGCACTCGGCTGCTTCACCGAACTCCGCTACGCGTCGTTCGGTGAACGGCAGACTCGTGCGGAAAAATTCATTTTTCCGCACTTGTTAGGTAAATAGCTATTTCCTACAGACGTGTGGAAAAATCAATTTTCCGCACTGATATCCGTGCGGAAAATTGGGTTTTCCACACTAGTGCGGAAACATTTTTCGGCACGATTATGTCAAAAATCTGTGCGGAAAATGGGTTTTTTCACACTAGTGCGGAAAAATTTTTCGGCACGATTATGTCAAAATCAATAATATATCAATTATAACTTGTAGTTATTACTTTTTTTCTCAGAATTAGTTACTGTTACATATTGTATGTGATTGTTATAGTTAATTAAAAATTATTAAATTTCTTTGAAATATGTGTTACTTATTTCCACACGTCTGTAGAAAAACTATTGTACCTGACACGTGCGGAAAATGTTTTCCCTGCACTCGGCTGCTTCACCGAACTCCGCTACGCGTCGTTCGGTGAACGGCAGACTCGTGCGGAAAAATTCATTTTCCGCACTTGTTAGGTAAATAGCTATTTCCTTTCATTTTTGTTATATTCTTTTCCTTTTCCAATGGGTTTCATCCTACTATTATTTTTTTTTTGTTTCAAAAATTATCGACCCTGGTCTACGAGGCCATTTGATATTTATCGATGTGTATTAGGCCCTCGATTAGGCCTTAAGTTTATTCGTAAAATAATTATTTCGCCATCGCCTCTCGATCTTAATTATACCTTTTACCTTTGGCTTCAGTTAAGGTGAGAGCTTTAGATTTGTGATTTGTTTTAAAATGTAGTTTAAAAAAATTTGATGCATAGCAAACATCGACGTTTTTTCGCGATACATTTTCTGTGAACATCCTTAAACGGAAATGAATGAAACAACGTCATCATGGCCTCCGACCAATGTGGGAGCGGATCTATTACTGCTGCGTTGCCATACTGTAGTATTTTTATAAGGTTTTAGGCAAAGATTTAAATGTCCCACATCATGATAATACTTTTAACAGCGCAAGTTTGGCAAACAAAATGGAGATGCGAAATTTGTATGTTGATTTACTTTAGAATGGAATAATTTTGTTAATAGGTTCATTTGGTATTGTTCCATCTAGTGTGTCCAAAAAAGTATGCAACATAATAATAGGGGAAAGTTTTTTATCACCGATTTTTCAGAAAATTGTATTCTTTATAAAAGTTGGTGCATTCCTTAAAACTATAAATGCATATTTTATATTTCACCTGCGGCTAATAGTATGGGAGCAAATGCCATTTTTTCGAAATTGCCTTAAGAGTAAAGTACCTTAATTATTAGAAATACAGCAAAATTTTATATGGAACTGTTTTTGCAAATTAAAAACTTAGTCCAAATACGAAATTTGAGTTACGTCTGTCAATTTTTAATTGTTTTTATATGCATTTCCTTAAAATAGGATTTTAGTGGTCCAGTGGACAAAAAGACTGATTTCAAACATTAGAAAATGGGTCAATTGCGAGCACCGTCGCACAGATTTCTACCTCACTCAGGTGCTCACTGGACACGGTGTTTTTCAAGTATACCTGAAAAGGTTCAAAAAAACAGAGACGGAAGAGTGCCTATACGGCGGAGCCCCTGGTATAGTGCAGCACACGCTCCTTGACAGTCCAAGATGGAATACCCAGAGACGGAACACATGCCTACTACTAGGGGTAAATAACCTATACCTAAATACCTTCCTGGATCAAATGCTGCAGGCCAGCGACAAGTGGACAATTACACACAGCTTTATAAAGGATATACTGAAAAACAAATGAGAAGAATGAAGGCAGTAGAAGCGAAAACATTGTCCGAGGCTTTCCTGACGGGGCAGTCTCTGCGAGGAGGAGGGAGGTTTTAGTGCGTAAACAGGCTGGCATCCTGGACTCTCACACTATCGGTGAACGGAGGAACAAGTAACCGGTGCCCATAAAGGGTTTCCTCCCTGGCAAAAAAAAATAATAGGTTTTTGGACTTCAGCGTTCTGAGTGAAAATCACAAATAAATTATTAATTATTTCCAGTAATATGAATAGAGTTGGATTCTATCATAATTTTGTTTAGAACATAAGTTGGCTAAAATGTGTTTAAGTAGGCGTGCAACACGCTAATATCTGAACCAACTCGTAACATTGAAAGGTTTTAAAAAGTTTGCAACTACTTAATCCATTTTTATTAAAAACCCACGTTTAAGTTATTTAATAAATATATTAAAATTGCGTAAACAAAAAATCGACCGGAGGTGTACCGTTTAGGGGAAAATAGAGATTAACCAAAAAAAATTAAAAATTGTGACACCTAACTACGTATTTGGACTAATTTGCAAGAACATTTCCATATAAAATGTTGCTGTATTTCTAATAATTAAGGTACTTTACTCCTAAGGCAATTTCGAAAAAATGGCATTACTCCCATACTATTAGCCGCAGGTGAAATATGAAATATGCATTTATAGTTTTAAGGCATGCACCAACTTTAGTAAAGAATTAAATTTTCCGAGAAATCGGTGATAAAAAACTTTCCCATATGTTGCATACTTTCTTGGACACACTGTATGGGCGTTTTCACACTAGCCGACACGATACCGACACGATACCGGCACGATCACGACGTGGTAGCGACACCGACACAATAAATCGGCGAGTATTTTCACATTTGGCGACAGCCATCACTGTCGTGTCGTAGTGTTGTGCCGGTATTCGCAGACATGGCTCCTGTTAATAAATTGTATTTGCGACATTTATTGCATTTAAGACTCAAAAAGCGAAGACCGCAAAGAAAATTTTTGATACATCCAATAATAAAGGTGCGCTACTTACACGGCACCTATTAAACTCTTTTTGAGACATTGACTAAGGATTCTGACAAATTTTTCGACTACTTTCGAATGAGTCATGAAACATTTAACTATGTGCTGAGCAAGTTAATCGACGAAATCAAAAAAACAGAACAGAAACAACTAGGAAAAGGAAAAACCGCCAACGACACGAGTGGAGCGCTTGCTGCTCGCCGACCTGTCGGCGCCTGTAACGACACGATAACGATATATCGGCAAGTGTGAAAGCATTCCCTTTACTTACATGAGATTACGCGTCCACCGGTGTCGTTTTCGTTGTCGTGTCGGTATCGTGTCGGCTAGTGTGAAAACGCCCTATAGGTACCAGATCATTGTATTTTTCCTTAATTTGCGATAGTACGAGTAGTAATAATATCGTTTACATTTGTCTCACCAATTATTATTAATATCGTAGGTACCTAATATTTTACAAATATTCTACTATATCGCACTTAATACTAATATTTGGACACGACCTTCCGAACGAATAATCCACAATATTATGCTGACTCTTATTTCTCTCAGTTAACAGTTTTTGAAATATAGGTAGAATTTCCCTATCTAGCAACTCCCCTTCGGAAGTAGCATTGTACATAGATTTGTCTCTTTTGGGCGGGTGTGTACTCGACTTGATCGCCGCCGCAACGTTTGGAGTGCTTTGGAAGTAACCGAGTTTGTTGCGTTGCTGGTTGCATATGTTGCTGGTCAAATCGGGAGGATGAGTTTTGGCGGGAGATTTGTCACGTTTTTCTTTTTGGGAACCGTGGCGGTTTCTCTCGGAGGTTGTGCGGTGTATGTGGCTGTCTTCTGAAAAATAAAATAATAAAACATTGACGGTTAAATCGGAGAAAACGCCATTGATCTTCCGCTAAGAAAACGCTGTACGCGTATAGTTGACGTGTAACTGAAGCGTCTAAACCATGACATCATTTTTTTTAATGGTAGCATTGACATTTAACTCAGTTTCCTTTTTAACAGCCGCGAAAACTTTTATAAGATATTGTAAAGTGCAGCATCATTTTCGGTTTAACCGGAAGTGACATAAACTTTCGATTTTTAAATGGGACACCTGGTATATTTTTCTTTTTTTTTTTACTCCATATGACATTCTAAATATAACGATGTGCCACTTGTTACTTTTGTCACCAAGAAATTTTTAATTTTATTGTTTTATCTAGAGGGATATGAATACTTTAAAATCACTTATTTCAATTCTTTAATCTTGGGAAAAATACAATTTTACTATTTTTGGTCCAATGCCATGTGCTGTGTAAAATTTAATCTTTAAAGTTGTATAACTCATTTTTTTTAACGGCAACATGGTGGCTCGTCGGGTTAAGAAAAATAGGATTTTATTACGATTATTTTGATACCACACACTATTAGGTTTTAAAAAAGCTGCCAATAAAAAACTTTAAAAAGTTAACCTGGAACTTTCCTAAAATAAAGCATTTTTTGAAAATAAATTTAGATTTAAATGCATCAAATAGCCTGTGACCAGCAAAATTGATAAAACAAAAATTGAAAATAAATTCTTTTCACATTCTCCAAACATTAATACCATATCAACTTTTTCACTCCTTGTAAAACTATTATTTTCCATGTTTTTTAAACAATAACCTAATTTACTTTGACAGAAACTGTCGGCATGTCAATTTTCTTCGAGGCATGATTTTGTTTTATCAGTTTTGCTGGTCACAGGCTACTTGATGCATTAATATCTAAATTTATTCTTAAAATATGCTTCATTTTAGGAAAGTTCTAAGTTAACTTTTTAAAGTTTTTTAATGGCAGCTGTATCAAAATAATCGTAATAAAATCCTCTTTTTTCTTAACCCGACGAGCCACCATGTTGCCGTTTAAAAAAAATGAGTTATACAACTTTAGAGATTAAATTTTAAACAGCACATGGCATTGGACCAATAATAGTAAAATTGTATTTTTCCCAAGATTAAATAACTGAAACAAGTGATTTTAAGGTATTCATAGCCCTCTAGATAAAACAATAAATTTGGAAAAAAAAAATTTTCTTGGTGACAAAAAGTGACAAGTGACACATCGTTATATTTCGAATGTCATACGGAGTCAAAAAAAGGAAAAATATACCAGGCGTCTCATTTAAAAATCGAAAGTTTATGTCGCTTCCGGTTAAACCGGAAGTTCTATAATGGTGAGCCACCTGTCAAAAAATGCAGTTTTATGTCGTATACAAGTTCCTCAAATTTTATTTCATTATCTGGAAACACAAAAAAGTTAGAGGGGCTAACCACCTTCCGTGGACACCCGGTATATAGCTTCTAGAATCATTCAGTCATAATTAATAGTTTTGTTTTACGTCCAATTACAGTGTGTAATAATAATCAGGTATCTTAATTTTTAAAGAGCCAGGCGCCCAAAGCTCCCACCAATAGAAATCTTTCAGTCAGTTGGAGTACGCGTGCCGGCCCGGCCATGCGGTGGCGCAATTAAGTTGCTGGTTCGTACGTCGCGAATGCGTGTTATTTTACTTTGTTCGCGCTCGTGAACAAAGTATCTAATTTTCTTTCTAATTTTTCATGATCTAAAAGTTTTTAATAGACAATTCATCATCCACATGCGGGTGCATGTGAATTATTTGATAGACTCTTTTGTTTTTTTTGTGTGTTTTATTTGGATGGTAGGAAACTTGGTCCCGAAAAGGAACCGATGACCTTGTTCATATCTGGGAAAAAATTAAAACCCATGAAAAATCAAAGGTATATCATTATCTCAAGGTACGACATTTTAAATTTCTGTATGCTTGGTGAAATTAACATTTAAACTCAGTTAAATTCTGCAAACCGTAACGAAATAATCAGGTTAAACGAAAAAGTTGATAAAACAGATACCTATGTCTTAAATAAAATAATTCGTTTTAGCGGTGCAGACCTTTTGTTGAACGAATGACTTATTAAAAGTAGCAATATTTAGAGCGTGGTCCGTAAATACGAGCCGCCACTGTGCTGAAACAGTAGCCTCTGGTCATAAAATTCGAAAGACAAATTGTATCAGGATTTCTGGGTTTAAATATAATAAGCCAATACTATTACACCCTGTATGCATTAAGTTTATGCTTGTGCTGCTATTATGTTTTCTTATATAAGGTAATTATTACTCCACAGAATATGTTCATATTATATTATAGATAATTCAAAAATTTAAATAAAAAGTCGAAAAAAATGTTCAGAAAAACCTTTTTTGTAAATAACTTTTATAATTTGACATTAAATTACAAAGCTATGAGTTGTTGTGGTTTCTTTTATAGAAACGACATTGATGCAGTGTGTTCAAAAGTAGAGATATGACGATATTGATACTGAATTTATTCCAAGTTAGAATCTCACACTGTATTACTTTATTTTAAACTTAAATTCTAAAAATTCTTTATTTGTAAAATTTTTCCTAAATATTATCACTTTTTTCTAAAAGTTGGATTGCATTCTTAGAATTCATTTTCATAATCCGGCTTATCAAATAAAATTTCGGAATTATCGGTGGTGTAATATAAAACAAATTTTGTGTAGAAATAACCTCCGTATATCCAATTTTTGTAAATATTTAGAGTAAGATCACAACAGACATAAATCTGTTTGACATGTGACATTAAAATCTTAGCCAAAGCAGCGGCCAGATAATTATGCATTTACTCCCATTTAACTTTTTATCTAAATCTTTTAACCTTCGAAACATGTACGGTCTAAGGATTTTTTTATTTCCTTTGATTAAAACTAGTGGAGCAGACTGTGTGTATTATTTCCCTTATAATATCACTCCACTGAGAGATGGACTACTTCCACAAAATTAAATCTCTTAGTATTTTCGAGTCCCGAATTTGTAAGACCGTATAGACATATAACATACTGTATATACATACACTGTTTAGGCTTAATCTACTTGTGTTGGTTGTATTTAAACTGGGTAAATGGGTCTATATAATACACTTTATACATTTCTTACAAAAATAGCAATAAACAAAAAACGATAAAATGTCCTACCTTCATCTTGTTGCGTTATACTAACTCTACTACTCTTCTGGTGTGCTTTTTGGCACCTATGTTGACTACCGGTATCCCAAAGCTCGCTTTTAGCCACTACGTGGGTACCACACTCAGATTTTTTCTTTGGGGTACCCCTGGTATTACTTTGAATGCTTGTACGCCTAGGGCAGGGAACTTCTGGAAGATAAAGAGGGGGAGGGTAAGCGGGAAGTGCGTTTTGAAGCTCAGTAGAAAGAGTATAAAATGTTTGTTTAAAAGGTTGTAAACAATGTTATATTTATTTTCTTACTGGAAACGACACGTCGTACGCCGCAACGTATCGGTGAGTTAGTAGTGTTAATAGAGTAATAACAAAAAGACAATACAAGTACGACAAAATTAGTAGTAAAATCATAAAGTATTATAAAAACTGCTTTCTATACATAGTTTGTTAAATCTAGGTATAATTTGCATTCTATACCCATTCATACGGTTAAGAAGAGGAAAATACATTTATGCCTACCTACATATTATTGCCAATAACAAAAGCCAATAGTTAAAATTTCAAATTTACACAAGTAGATTGTAGCGTATAGTCCTAAGTAAGTGCTGGTGCTGTGTAGTAAGGTGGTGGATCAATTTTTGTGAAACGATAAAAGTAAAATGGTTACACCCAATTCTTATTTAGCAGTATGACAATTTATTTACAAGGAAATTCCACCCTATTTCTTTGTAATCTCCAATTGTAAATGTGGCTTATTTACATTTTGTCTTTGAAACTGCCAAATAAGCATTAAAGTAATGTATGATCTGTGTATTATGTACAAAACTTAAAAATACACGAAAATATAACAAACATTTACATGGTATCTTCAAAAACACTTTCTTACCTTTAACTGTATCGTCTTCCAATATATTTCCACTAGTTTTTATACTGCTTCTTCTTTTATCCTGTATTTCAATTGAGTCAATAGCACCTACAGTTCTGGAGGCTTTTCGCTCGTGTGTAGGAGTTTTTCTATGTTTTTCTTCTTGTCTTTTTAAAGTCGAATCTCTTTCTTTTTCCGTCATGTCACTAGGAATTGGTTTGATCTAGGTAAAAGGAAAATTATTAATCGTAATGTCTCTCTCTCCTTTATACAGCCTGTTCAAAATGAAGTCGGCACTATTGCTAACTTTCTTATTATAAGAGATACGACGACCGTTAAATTAACAAAGAAGTAGCATTTTTTCTGCTGATAATTATGGCGATGACGAAAAAAAAATTGAATATCAGGATCACGTGATATTAACAAAAACGTATTTTTCTTTAATGGAATGGGGTATTTTTGCTATAACTGCTTAATACAGAGTGAAATTCTAATTAAAATTTATCTTTTACTACATATCGCTAAACTCAACAATAACAGAGATATTTACATTTTAATAAAATTTTCAATTTATAACCGCAGGCGGCCGTGCACCATATTTAAGGCCTATCTCGATAACTTATCGACAGACGACCATCACGACAACAAAATTAATACGTAGTTTTGATTATAAACTTATAATTTATTTTTGAAGAAGTAGTCCATACTCAAAGTGGAGTTAAATGATACAGAAAAAGAAAAGCACGAAGTCTTTCTCCACAATCTTTATTTATCGAAAAACTAGGCGAACCTAGTATCACAACGACATGTTTCGAGTGTAGAAACACTCATCATCAGGAAACAAAGTGAAAAGTAAAATGCTGATGTTTTTAGCAAAAGAGAAAATAATGGTGAGATTGAGCCGTAATGGAGCTTTTAATGGTGTACAACAGATGTAAGATTGAAAAATTAGAAGGTCGACAATCAAGACTCCAGCATACTGAAGAGTCGAGGGTTAAGTGTAGAAGCACACTGTGCCGTGCAGAAAATGATAGGGTAGTAAAAATTAGGGAGTTTTAAAAAACATATCTGTAAAAAGCCTTAATAAATTACTGAAACATCCTGAGTTTTATTAAGCCCGGTCAGAAACATGTGAAAATGTTGGGGTGAGATGTAAAGAAAAGAAAAAGAAAAAAGTTGTTTTTTTGCGTCAACGCATCTTTTGGTTAAAAAGTAAAAGCAGTTGGGGTACCAGGCTTTTTACGGCCCAGTTTCCCATCCTACACGTGTCGGCTACAGTAGCACCTCTCTTTAACGGGAACACAAAAAAAAAATTTTTAAACTTTTAATAACCTTTTTTGCACCAAATGTGTCTGCTCTGACTCTGGCGGGGTAACTGGGCCGTAAAAAGCCTGGTACCCCAACTGCTTTTACTTTTTAACCAAAAGATGCGTTGACGCAAAAAAACAACTTTTTTCTTTTTCTTTTCTTTACATCTCACCCCAACATTTTCACATGTTTCTGACCGGGCTTAATAAAACTCAGGATGTTTCAGTAATTTATTAAGGCTTTTTACAAATATGTTTTTTAAAACTCCCTAATTTTTACTACCCTATCATTTTCTGCACGGCACAGTGTGCTTCTACACTTAACCCTCGACTCTTCAGTATGCTGGAGTCTTGATTGTCGACCTTCTAATTTTTCAATCTTACATTTGTTGTACACCATTAAAAGCTCCATTACGGCTCAATCTCACCATTATTTTCTCTTTTGCTAAAAACATCAGCATTTTACTTTTCACTTTGTTTCCTGATGATGAGTGTTTCTACACTCGAAACATGTCGTTGTGATACTAGGTTCGCCTAGTTTTTCGATAAATAAAGATTGTGGAGAAAGACTTCGTGCTTTTCTTTTTTATAATTTATTATTTATTTTTTATTATTTAGGTATATCTAATAATAAATTACAGAATATTTTTGTTGTAATTTAAAAAAAAATAGATTTTATTTGTCATAATAGAAATAAAATAATATAACTTTACATTAAGTGCTCGAACAAACCCCCTTCTACTTCTACACACTTTCGGGCACATTTTAAAACTTTTCTCGTAGCCTTCAAAATGATTCGACCATCAATATTATTAATAGTGTTAATAATGGATTCTTGCAGTTCATTAACATTATTATATCTTTTATTGTAAATTTCGTTTTTCAAAAACCCCCAAAAATAAAAATCGAGGGGAGTAATATCTGGTGATCGCGGTGGCCATAAAATTGGTCCGCGTGTAGCTAACCAACGTTGTCCAAATAGTTCGGCAAGCAGATTGGCAACAACAAAGGTATTATGTGGCGGCGCACCATCTTGCTGAAAAAATATTTCTTGCCGTTCTGCTAAATTAACAGCATCTAAAAAGTCCTCCATTGTGTTTCTTAATTGTTGTACATAGCGTTCGCCTGTCAGGGTTCCTTCCTAAAATACAGGTCCAACTATTTTGGAACCGATAAGACCACATCATACATTTATGCTAAAACGCCTTTGCGGATTACCAGGGTGGTAACGCATAAGATTTTCGCGACTCCAGTAATGCCGGTTTTTTCTATTAAACATGCCTCTATTGCTAAAATTAGATTCATAATTAGGCGCAAAATATTTGGATTCTCATTTGCAGTATTAATAAGCCACCGACAAAATTCCATACGTCTTTCTTGGTCACCTGGTAATAAACTCTGTGTTGGTCTATTATACTTGTAGGGTACGTACTTGTACTTTTTAAATATGTTATGAATAGTTCCCAAACATTGTCCAAGATCTTTCACACAATCTCTTGTAAAGTTTTCGCGGAATGCTTCAAAATACGCCAACACATTTATTTCAGTACCTTCGTTTATAATAAATATCTTCTTTGGCATTGATTTGTCAAAAACTTTTTCATTGGATCGAAATTTTCGGGGGTAATACCACGAGTGATTAAAAATTACCGATAATTTTCATGAAAGCTTGTTATACTAATTCCACTCGTTCTTCGAACTCGTGGAATTATAAATAACAAGCTTTCATGAAAATTATCTGGTTAATTTTTATGCACGAGCGGTATTTAGGGAGAATATTTCTAGAATGAAATATATATAAAAAATTTTTTTTGTCATACAATTTTCAATTTCATATAACATAATTAAAACTGTAACTGAAATCCAATAACAATTTTTTTTTTATTTTATAAAAAAAACTTAACAAATAGCAACAAACAATTGAAAAATATTAACTAATTATTGATTGAATAATAAAAATTTAAAAAACTGTCTCGTCAAATAGGTTCGATTGTTGTGTGTTGGATATACAACGTTGTCTAGGCAACGTTGTATATCCGCTGATATTTTTTTATTTTTAACGTTTCTTATGGGAAAATTTATACATGAGTGAAATATTCGGTATAATATCAAAAAATATCTCCGGTCAGGCATATTTCTTTCAGGAAATACTGCACGATATCGTTCCAAAGCACGTTCGCTATTTTTTGGCACACTATGTATGTTTCTAGCAGATCGCATTTTTCTAAATGTGAAAACATTTTATTTAAATAAAACTTAGTACAACAGATTAAAAGATCTGTCAAAGGATTTTTTTTGTTAATCTGGTAAATAGCCACCTACGATAATAAAAATAAAAAATTACATTTCATGGTTACCTGCGATTTTTTTTGTGATGACAGCCTGTCGATAAGTTATCGAGATAGGCCTTTAATATGGTGCACGGCCGCCTGCGGTTATAAATTGAAAATTTTATTAAAATGTAAATATCTCTGTTATTGTTGAGTTTAGCGATATGTAGTAAAAGATAAATTTTAATTAGAATTGCACTCTGTACCAAGCAGTTATAGTAAAAATACCCCATTCTATTAAAGAAAAATACGTTTTTGTTAATATCACGTGATCCTGATATTCAATTTTTTTTTCGTCATCGCCATAATTATCAGCAGAAAAAATGCTACTTCTTTGTTAATTTAACCGTCGTCTTATCTCTTATAATAAGAAAGTTAGCAATAGTGCCGACTTCATTTTGAACAGGCTGTATACTTTTATGGAATTTCACAAGTGCCGTTCTAAAAATGACTGCAATAATTAACTTTAAATTTTTTAGCTAATTGGGAAACTTGTAAGGAAAATCTAGAAGTAAAAGAGTTATTTTTGTTTTTACCTGTGTTTCACATTTTTGGATTTCCATTTTATCAGTAATAGCAACCAACTTATTTGGCTCCTTAACACTATTATAGTTACTATCCACTTTAGTTGTGATTCCTTTTGAAACGTCATTGTCAATTTTAATACTGGCATCGATTTTGACGTTATTGGACGTTTTGGTAATGGTTCCATTGACTTGCTGTTGTTGATTTGGTCTTAATTGGTTTTGAAGTTGTTTTTGTTGATTATATTGATCGTCCATTTTTCTGCTTTTGGGAGAGTTATGAGTTTTCTTAGGAGAAGTTTCGTTTGTTGTTGGCAGTTTTTTTCTCCTATAAAATATATTTTTTATACAGTTAAAAAACCACCTAGTAATACCGAAGGAATGATTAGGTCCATTTTATTTCGTTATTTATTGATAAACTTTATTATCGCTCAACATTGCACCTTAACTTTGTTTAAAAAAGGTGTTTTGTGGTTTGAAAACATGATAAACTACACCACAGCCTGAATTATAAGAGAGAACCTCTGCAGTTATTCTTAAAATTCGTGGTAACGAATCAATTACGCTCCACCTGATAATAGTTTCAATTAAGTACCTATATTGGAGTAAAATATATACTTTTGGATGCTCCTAAGTTACGTAGGTGCACAAGGGCCCATTAGATTGATTTTAGATCACAAGCCTCCAGATAGATAGTAACAAGTAACCTAAAAATTGTTATCTAGCTCTGCCGTTTATGAATAATTGACTTGACACTGTAACAAATCGTTTTTCTTACTTTTGGCTATCTGTGTGATGAAGTGACGTGTACTCAGCTTGGGAACTAAGACTGCAAAGGGATGTTAGATCACTGGTTTCTGTAGCACTAGGCATTTCTTTACGTAATAGTGGAACTGACAGACGATTTGTGTCGGATATGGAATCTTCTGTTTTTTGCTCTAGGATTTCCGATGCTTCGTTGCCAAGTTTTCTTATTAACATCTGAAATTATTTTTTTTAATTAAAATCTTTAGAACTGAATTGGTTTTCAGTAGGGCTGGGTGATATTGAAATTCCAATATCGATATAGTCGATATATCGATACATCGATATTTTATTTTTTAAATATCGTTATTCGATATAAATATCGATAATATATATTATCGATAAAACATAAAAATATTATATTATAAATACAGTGTCACCAGTAAAGTCCGCATCGTATGGAATTTTTTTTTATTAATAGCTTTATTCAAAATTTCACTTTGGCATCAAGTGATCGATCGAGATAAAAATTAAGCAAAAAATAGTAGTCACGTGACTCGCATTATCTGTCAAATTTTAATTTTTTCCAAAAAATAATTCAAAAGTGGGGTTATTTCTGAAAAAATCGAAAAAAGTTATTAGAAAAAGTTTTGCTAAATGCAGTTTCTAGCCCACATGCATCTTGATTTACTTTAGAATGGAATACGATTTTCACAATAGGTTCATTTGTTATTGTCTCATCTATAGACTATAGGTACCTACCAGATTCGCAAGGAATTATAACACTGAAAACTAGGGCTGGGCAAAAATTCGGTATATCGATATATCGATAAACGATATTTAAAAAATAAAATATCGATTTATCGATATTATTGATATATCTACTATATCGATATTCGATTGGAATTTCAATATCGTCGTTATAACACATTTAAGGATCAATATTTAATTCAATATTTTTCTTCATGTTTTTATATGAGTCTCCCCTTGAAATGAAGGTACGGAGTTTTACAGGGCACATAAGAAAATATTGATATACAGTGTCACCAGTAAAGTCCGCATCATATGGGATTTTTTTTTATTAATAGCTTTATTCAAAATTTGACTTTGGCATCAATGCTTGCCAAACTTACTCTGTTAAATGTATTATCATGATGTCGGCAATTCAAATCTTTGTCTAAAACCTTATAAAAAGTCTACAGTATGGCAATGCAGCAGTAAGAGACCCGCCTCCAAAGATGTGACCACCACGACATTGGTCTGAAGAAATGTTGACGTTCATTTCCGTTCAGGGATGTCCACAGAAAATGTATCGCGGAACAACATCGACGTTTGCGATGCATCGAAAAGAGATTTTAATAGAGTTACAAAACAAATCACAAATCTAATAATGTAATAATTATTCTAAGCTCACACCTTACTTGAAACCAAAGGTATAATCAAGATCGAGAGCTCTTCACCTCTCTCCTAGAAACGATGTTGTCAACACATTTTAATAGCGTTTATGAATGACATGTGCCATCTATAGGTATCAGATCGTTGGTTGAAAGTTGGGAGTTTATTCGTTCCACACAACTTTATTGCGTTCGCCTATTGTTTTAAATCCTTCAAAGGAGTATTTTGAGTATTCTGAGAGGTTAATGAAATTTTTGTGATTTTGCAAAAAAGGCTTGCGCGAATCTTTGATGCTGCGGTTGTATCCATAGACAATTTACCTTTATATACGTACAGCCTATCTCCTGCGCAAACAAAAGTTGCGTTTTATGGGTGAAAAAATACGTCCGAGTGCATGACTCGCCGGTCAGCTGCCTTCCCTCTGGGCACCTTCACCTACTTTAGCGACATGCTCAAAGTACACTCCAGAACTGGCTCGGCCGCCATTTTTGTTGTTGTGCTGTGGACTCCTTGTAGTTTTCTTAGCTATTGTGGATTGTGGGTGTTTAATATTTACGGATTTCTAGTTTTTGTGTAGTTTAGTGAATTGTGTCTGATTGTGAGAAAATTAATTCTGTCAAAGTTGCTGGTTGGTTAATTGTTTGGTTAAAATCTGTGCACACCGACATTAAGCTTTTAATAAAGCCAGTATTCCTTGCTTGAAAACTTTTTACACGTACATACCTACCCAAGTTTTTGCCAAATTGTAAAAATCAATAAGTTATAAGTATACCAACTAATATTTTACTTGAGGTTAGGCACGCGATAACACCGTAGATTGGTTATTTTGCTGGTTATATTTGTTTTTATATTCGATTTTATAAGACTAGTTTAATTCACTTGTTCTTGTTCTCTTCCTTTTCGAACTAAAAAGCCGACGACGAATCATTTTTAAACAAATTTTAAGAACAAAACCTTAAAAACAATTTTCTATCCTTAAAATCTGATAGGTTTGTTACTACTAAAAATGCCAGAAATCACTACCTTTTTTCCCAACTTGATCAAAAATTGAGAAGAAAGTCCAATTTTTTGGCAAGAATTTAAATTTTAAAGCCCGGAGCTGTCTATTTTCCCATCCGTCAAACGATAATGTTGCAGTGCGCATGTCTAATAGTGTCTAGCTTTGCATGCGCGAGGCCATAAATCTGCTTATCTAAAGGTAAATTGTCTATGGTTATATCCCATCATTCCCAAATTAGAAACAGCCGCATAACTTGGTTTTAACTCGAAACATTTTAACAATATTCTCTCTAGACCTACCTGTAACTCACTTTCCCTGTCCATCAAAGTTTTCTTGTACTTCGTATTCATTTCCTTTAAATCTTTCATCTTAGTTTCGATCTCCGATACGCTCGAATCCCTTCTTGTTTTTGACATCGGTCTCAAGGTAGCTCTAATTCGTTTGTCTATGGAAGTGCCAGGATCTTTCTTCAGTTCAACCATTTTTGGAACGAAGACTAGACATAGAGTGATGGTGGTGCAAAATATTATGAAGGAACCTACAAAAATAAAATGGCTTACCGATCTACACAAGGGAAGTCATTGTCAGAAGAGAAGTAGATAATTAAAACCGGTTTTAGCATACATATATTAAAGGACACTGGTAGAAGAAAGAAAGGGGAGACTTGGGTTAGACAAATAAGCTAGTATCGCTTTTTTTAAGAACCCTATTTGACTTATGGGTTGTCAGTCAGGCGGAGCCCTCCGGATCAGAATTTACCAGCGGATATTAGTGTTATGAAGGCCGGAACACACCTATCATGCACCCCTCCGATCATACAGTCGGACGAGTGCCTGGACCGCTATTCTCCAATTTAAGAGAAGTGAATGCTCTCTCGCGCGAGACCATTCACTTCTCTTAAATTGGAGAATAGAGGTCCAGGCACTCGTCCGACTGTATGATCGGAGTCGGATCGGAAGGGGATCCGACCACCGCAGACATGTTAGCAACGGCATTTGGCAACGCAAAAATTATTCGTCGAAGGCAGCCGCTGCGATCCGTTCGCATGCATCGACTATAGGGGCCTGGACCATCTGCACTGTGATCGTATATAATAGTTTTATATTTATATTATATATTTTACCATGCACTCTTTTTAATTATTGCAATTAAGACTTTAGTTTAATTTCCACATAATATTTATTTTATAACCCGACGCGTTTCGCTACACTGTAGCTTTATCAAGGGATTTTTTAAATCGAGTGAGGTACTATAATTTTAACCTAAATATTTATATAGGTAATTATCTTTTTCTTAAACAAGTAATTAAATTAAGGGAATACCCACAGCTGTTTTTAGAATATGGTCAATTTTTGAAAAGGTTTATTAAGGGCGATTTATTCAAATCTGTTTGGTCATTCAAAAGTAGACTGGTGTTTTTATGACGGTTTATTTCCAAACTGTCCAATAAATTAAGTTTATGGCTTTTATTTTCTGTTTGAAGAATTTTAAAATTATCTGCAAATGTATGGCTTTCTTCGGTAATATGATTGGAATAGGTTGAGTCTGTTTTTTGACGTAAAACACTTCTTTTATGTTCAGATATTCTGGTTTTGAATGTCTGACCTATATAAATGTTTGGACACGATCGATCTGCAATTTAATTTGAATGATGAAAGAGTTTTGGACTTCCATTGTCTTTATTTGTTTTAAATCACAACGTTTCAACTGGTAAGTATCTCCAGTCGTCTTCAGGTGAATACTAGATAAGTAAAGTAACTACAAGACTATTTATACTAGCTAGGTGCACTAAAGCATAACTGAGGTGGATGTAGTCATGCGTTCAGTTGGCACGCGATCTTATCCTAAGATTACATCTATCTAACAAAGGTTTCCAGATATTTCTCAGGGTTTTAACTACGCCATGTTTCGTACTGTTTGAAGTGATTTGATGTAAAATTGAGATACTGAACTGTATGCGTAGGTTTTCTGTATACTGAAGTTTGGATGCTGTTGCCATTTTTCTTCACGTTGACATCTAGGAACGGTAATTGGTTGTTTTCTTCTTTCTCCATGGTGAATTTGATTGTTGGTGTTAAGCTATTGAGGTGATTTAGAAAATCTCCCAGTTCGTCGTCGGCTTCATTCCAAATAATGAAGGTGTCATCCACATATCTCAGCCACATTTTTGGTTTCTTCTTTGCCTGTTCCATTGCTTTGGATTCAAACCATTCCATGTCAATGTTGGCGATTATTGGCGAGAGAGATGAGCCCATCGGTAGTCCGTCTACTTGGTTGAAGAATCTATCCTTTTCTTGAAAGTAGGAATTGTTGAGGCAGCATTCTAATAGTTCCAAGATGGCATTAATGGGGAGCGTTGTTCTTTCCTGTAGAGTATGGTCTTCCTCAAGTTTGTTTTTGATAACCTTTAGGGCGTCTTTTACGGGAACGTTGGTGTAAAGACTTTTGACGTCAAAGCTAGCTGATCTCCTGGCTGTACTTCCTATCCTCCTATTATTTGTACGAAGTGTTGTGAGTTCTTAACAAATGATGTGCTATTTCCTTGGAGAGGTTTGAGTAGAGGAAGTAGAAATCTAGCTAGCTCGTATGTTGGAGAATTACGGGAGCTCGTAATGGATCTTAGAGGCATGTTGTGTTTGTGTATCTTTGGCAGGCCATAGAGATGTGGAGGCTTACTGTGGTGTGGTGTCAGGCGTGTCCGTGTCTTTTCTGGTATATATAGTTCATATTTCTTAAGTGTTCGGTAAATTCTTCTCTCGATGGTAGAGGTCGGATCCTTGGCAGTAAGAGAGTAGTTTCCTTTCTGCAGGACTTCTTCGATTTTCTGATCGTAGGTCTGAACATCCATAATGACGGTCGATTTTCCCTTGTCGGCTGGTAGAATCTTGATAGTGGAGTCTTTGCGAAGGTTTGCAAGGAAGATTTTTTCTTCCTTACTGATATTTTGTTTTGGAGGCTTCTATTTTTCTAGAACTTCCCTAACTTTCCATCTAAATTCCTCCCCTTGTGTCTCTCCTATGGTTGTTGAGTCGACGGCGCTAATAATGTCCAGTGTTGGTATCTCTTTTGGAGCGATAGTAAAGTTTAAATCCTTGGCCAATAAGTTTTCTTTATTGCTTGTTAATTCTTTAGATGAAATGTTAACAATGGTCCTTTGATTGTGCGTTATTGGTGTTTCTTGACTTACATGTTTTCCCAATTTCTTCTTATGATTATTTTGTTGAGTTGTTCTTACTTTGTCACAGGTGGCGTCAATCTTCCGAAAAATAGGTCCATGATCCTCTTCTAATGTGTATTCTTTAATTTCCTCGAATCTCTATTGGATATCCGTGAGTAGAGCAGCTTCTTAAAGCTGCGGTAGTTAATCTGGGAGCGTATGAGGGCTTTGCTGGGCATTATTTAGAATTTGTAATATGCAATTTAATTGATAGACGCCAGATTTGTTCTTACTGTTGGTCTTTGTTTTATGGTTTTTTAAATTTTTTACCTAAAGTATTATTTGTTTTATAAGCTACATTTATTTCTTTTTGAAAATAGGTTTTAATTTTCTTGGTGGAATTTCCTATACAGTGTCCGCAAGAAAGTCCGCGTCAAATGGGATTTTTTTTTTATTATTAGGTATAGGTAAAAATTGAAAACGCAGTTAGTTTTTGCTTACCTAAAAACCAAAAATGACGTATACTGAAGCAGCTGCACGACTTGCGTTACCTGTCAAATTTGACATTTTTAATAAAATAGGTTCAAAAATGCCCTTATTTAACAAAATATCGAAAAACTTTATTCGAAAAAGTTGTTTATTTAGGCATTTTTAGTCTCTGTCCGAAATTTTGACTGTCTAATAACATTTTTATTTTTTGCCAGGTTCTTGAAAATTTTGATCAACCCTCGTAGATTAACTTTTATACATCGATGTAAAACCATTTGCCTTTACTTCATTTGTAATCTTAATGCAATTTTGTGTAAAATTTTTGTTTCCTATTATTTGTTTTGCTTCAAAAACTGAAATTGTTATTGATCAGTATGTAATGTTTGATGCAAAGTTTATCTAATTACATCAGTTTTGCCAAAACCGACGTTTCCTATTTTTCTTAAGTTAGTAAACAGATGTACAAAAAGAAAATATTAGGAAGCTTTCGTTGAAATTTTACTTAATTAATATTGGATTAAAAAGAATATATATTAATCGCTCGAAACATTTTATTCAACAAAAATATAGTTTAATATAATTAATTTAATTTAATATTAATTAAGTAAAATTTCAACGAAAGCTTCCAATATTTTCTTTTTGTACATCTGTTTACTAACTTAAGAGAAATGAGAAACGTCGGTTTTGGCAAAACTGATGTAATTAGATAAATTTTGCATCAAACATTACATACTGATCAATAACAATTTTAGTTTTTGAACCAAAATAAATAATAGGAAACAAAAATTTTACACAAAATTGCATTAAGATTACAAATGAAGTAAAGGCAAATGGTTTTACATCGATGTATAAAAGTTAATCTACGAGGGTTGATCAAAATTTTCAAAAACCTGGCAAAAAATAAAAATTGTATTAGACTGTCCCAAATTTCGTATAGAGACTAAAAATGCCTAAATAAACAACTTTCTCAAATAAAGTTTTTCGATATTTTGATAAATAATGGCATTTTTGAACCTATTTTATTAAAAATGTCAAATTTGACAGGTAACGCAAGTCGTGCAGCTGCTTCAGTATACGTCATTTTTGGTTTTTAGGTAAGCAAAAACTAACTGCTTTTTCAATTTTTACCTATACCTAATAATAAAAAAAAAATCCCATTTGATGCGAACTTTCTTGCGGACACTGTAGAAGTCAAGGTCTTAAAATTATTTTTTGATTCTTTGTATTGAGAATATACTTCTGATATAGCTTTTTTAAAACATTTTTTATTTAGAATAATATCTATTAATTTAGGGTGGTAACCGTTATTTATTGAAATTTCTTTTATAATATTTAGTTCTTTATCAAAATCTTCTTTTGACAAAGGGATGCTAGTGAGTAGTGAGTCTATGTATCATGCTATAATACGCAGATAATTTGTGTTATTGGGGGTGACATGAGCTGTGGTATCGGTATGTGTGGGTTTATGATAGATTTTAAAATAATGTGTGGTTGGTCTTCTGGTAATTGTTAAATCAAGAAAATTTAAGGACTTATCAGATTCTACTTCCATAATGAATACAATGTTATTGTGTATTGAGTTTAAATGATTTAAAACCGAATTAAGTTGTTTATCGGTTCCTGTAAAACATGTGATTATGTCATCTACATATCGATACCAATATAAACAGTTCTTTGCTCACGGATGTTTGTGTATAATATTTTCCAGGTTGTTCATTCATTAATTTCTGCCAATAAGGGCTTAGTGGGTTACCCATGATGAGACCTCCGTTACTGATGTAAAAATATTGTTAAAGGAAAAATAGTTTTGGTGCAAACAGGTTTTTAATAGGTCTAGTTAGTATGTCAGTTTTTATTATATGGTTGGTTTTTAATAGGTCTAGTTAGTATGTCAGTTTTTATTATATGGTTGGCATGGTTAGTTGTTAGAAGATTTTGAGAGTGTGAGAGTTACTTGCTTCGCAAATAATCAATCCGAACAACACTTACAAAACAAATCGATAGCTTTTTTAATCCTTCATTCTAAGATGCTCTGCATGAAAGTGTGAATAGTGTTTAATAAATAGGATGATAAATACTATTTCCATATTCTACTTACTTATGAGTAAGAACATTTCATCCTGGTGATCCACTAGTGCTAGTGCTACCGCAGCGCCCAAAATGCACATGATGACGACGTTGTACACCGAAAATCCCACGTATCTGCTGTCATTTAAAGCTGGTATAGATACATGGCGCGTTTCCCATGCTAAGAATGCACCAAAAATCTGAAAAAAAAACGTGTGAACTAAAAAATTTGGTATTCCTACTAAATTTTTTATAAATTAACTTAATTTTTACAAACCATTAAAAGTCCCTTGTATACGTAGATCGAAGAAATAAATATCGTCATTTTTCCAGAGGTGCAATATTCATTTTCGGGTATGATAATTTCGTCTTCATTGGAAGGATGTGGCTAAAATTTATAAAAAAATAATTTTGGACTATGCTTCTAATTTAATTTTTCAATTTAATTTTCAATTTATTCATACAAAACAACAATTAACAAATACAATTTACTAATAAAAATCACAACAGTCTAAGGGTATGGTCCGAAAGTAACTAGTGTCAGCGTTCCGTATTTAACCAAATGATATTTTGGAACACGGTTTTCGGATATGACGTCACCCAAATGTCAAAATGCTCACCGGCTTTAAACGCCGGTTACAAGTGGTTTCTCCTGTCACTTGTCAATATAAAATATTTTTATGAATTTAATTTCAAAATATTTGACCGATGGTTGGTAATTTATTAAGAGAATGAATCTCAATGAAATTATAAGTAAGTGTATTTAGCATTTCTGTAAATTATCAGTCTGTCGTGAACTTTTCAAAATTAAAGGTTATGATTTTAACGAACATGGTGATTTTTCGTCCCGAATATAACCGGATTTTTATGGTTGATCTGTCATTTGTCGAAGTTAACCGTGGTTACTGGTGGTGATATTCGGACCATACCCTTAATAATGTTTCTTTAAAGGTGGTAGACAATTAAGTAATATCAAAAAAATTACCTACCTCGTCAGACTTCCATTGTCTTTATTTTGTTACTTAACACAACGTTTCGTTTAGTTAGTATCTCTAACCGTTTTGAAGTGTAAACTAAATTATAATTCTAAGGCTACTGTCTTAAATACTATCCATGTGCAATAAAGCTTGATGACTCCGCCTACGTGCTTATTGGAGTGTGAACGTTGAGTTGTTGGTTTTCGACAAAAAGAGGCTTTCAGATATTGGGGATATATATACTTGGTTTACTAAATATATGGGCATTTTGATTCATGAAAGCTGCTTCTTTGAATTTTCGTTTTCTCCAGTGCTGTTCCGTATCCAAAACCTTGGCTTCTGACTACTGTATATTATGTTGGTTGGTCCATACGTGTTCCGCTCTACCGGATCTTGAAGTTTCACCTCTTTGAGTATGTTTCAGGTGTTCTTTCGTAACATGGGAGAAACCAAAATACCTCTTCCCGTACGTGTTAAAGAACATCTGAAACATACTCAAAGAGGTGAAACTTCAAGATGAGGTATAGCGGAACATCTATGGACCAACCAATATAATATACAGTGATCAGAAGCTAAGGTTTTGGACACGGAACAGCATTGGAGAAAACGAAAATTCAAAGAAACAGCTTTTATGAATCAAAATACCCATATATTTAGTAAACCAAGTATAGATATCCCCAATATCTGGAAGCCTCTTCTTGTCCGAAACCAACAGCTCAAACTTCACACTCCAATAAGCACGTAGGCGAAGTCATCAAGATTTATTGCACCTGGATATTATTTAAGACAGTAGCCTTGGAATTATAATTTAGTTTACACTTGAAAACGGTTAGATATACTAACTAACCGAAACGTTGTGTTAGGTAACAAAATAAAGACAATGGAAGTCCGACAAGGTATTTTTTTAGTCTTAATAAAGTACAAATATTAATTATTGCACCTAGATCACGAGCAATCTGTATGTGCAAAAAATCAAAAAATATTTCTATAATATTGTAATTTAATTTAATTTTGAGCAAAAAGTGAAAAGCTGAACAATTTCATGTCCAATTCGATTGAAGAAGACAAGAAAGTAAAAATATTGCAACTTATTAGAGCAGTTCGAGGATTAATTATATATTTTTCTTATAACAAATACCCAATCCAATTTAGGTCTTAAGCAATCGGCAATAAGGTTACAAAAGGAAAGTAGATATTTTATAATTTCTACATCGCCAACATTGACAATTTTAACGCACTTACGTAGGGTTCCCCCCTTTTGGTCTCCCTATAAAATGGATCAGCAATCTGCCACGTCGTCATTATAACAACGTCCACACACAGCAGTACCCCCACCACCATAAACAGCTGATAATCTTTGATGACTTTCTTGTTTAGTTTAACATCGGTGAAGATCGAGTGTACACGCCACGTTTTGCTGAACATCGAGCCGAAGGCGAGTGAGAATCCCGCCATTAACGTCCAGGCTCGGGCCGTGCAGATGTAGGGGAAGGCCTCTAAAAGGTTGGTGGCATTTAAATCTCTTAAGTTTATTTGATTGAAGCCAAGAAAGAAGTATTTTTAAATCATTATTAATATCAAAATACATTTTTGCGAACGTTCCGGAAAAATAAATAATCGTTGTATCATCTGCAAATAGCTTTATATTGCCCTTTAAGTTCAATTTGGAAACGTAATGAATGTAACTTAAGAATAATAATGGACTTAATATTGAACTTTGTTTTACTGTATCCCATAATACTATAACTTTAAAGTAGTTTGTGTTATTTTCAATACTTGATATTTGAAGAATTTTGCGAAAAAAACGTAAATAAGTTTAAAAATATGCTAGTTGGGTGTAGGGACACCCTATGTGGATAGATAGGAAATGTTCTCGCCTCTCCATTTAATGAACCCGAATGTAGCATCGTATTTTAAAAAATGAACTTTTAAAAAAAAATTGATAAAGGTGTTACTTTTCCACTTCCCTGTATATAAAATTCCTTTTTCCGACAATTCACTATCGAGAACAATAATATTGGAACTCCACAACCGGAAAAGATTTGAGGCGACACCCTGTTAAAGGTCTAAATTTGAGAAAACTATTTTTTTTTCTTTTAATAAAAGTTGTTGGAAATGTAGAAAGGAACACAAAAAAATTTATTATACAGGGTGCTCCAATTAAAATAAGCAAGTTTGATACAATTTCCCGTATAATCGGAAGTGGCATATGGTCGCTGTTATTTTGTTTGAAATGATGCGTCTCTGAAAACCCCATTATCCAAATTTGCAGGATTTAAATCCGATTAGTTTCCGCAATATTCTAATGGGCGGTTACCGTAAGAACCTCTGTATATAATCAATAATTCTACCTATACTTGATAATCCAGAGTCTAATCCCAAAAATATTATACTTGTGTATGTTATCATGCATCCAATAATAATAAGGTTGTTTAGTTGAGGACTGGACATCTTGATGTACCTAAAATAGAAATTTGATTTTAAAAATTACAAGTACCGTATGGGAATTTAAATCCCAATGAAAATGGTGCAGCAGTTTTAGCATAGCCGTCTTATCTTGTTCAAGCCGTGTAACAGAAACATCGACAACACTGCTTTGAAGGTCCATGTGTCACGTGACGTTTTTGAGGTTATTCATGGTTTAGTTTAGTATATACTTTTCGCACGGAGTAGGTGTAGCTGTCCTATTAATTTGTATTTTTATCCGGTTTTCGATTGACATCTAATAGAAAATTTAAGTGACATGATTGCTAAGAACCTCTACAAAATACTAGTAAAAACTTGTGGTGCGGGTTTGCTCTAAAAGTATTAATAACGTGAAAAATCCAACAGTCTGGCCAGCCTGACAGTTTGTTTACAGGTTTTATAAATGGTGGCAAAATTTTATTTGTTTTAATTTAAAAGTTGTGTTTTTTGTATTCTAGTTAGCTCTTTGGGATAAACATTATTGTTTTGTGACTACAGTTAAATTATTAAATATTGAAGTGTTTATTTAACTTGAAGGTATATGTGAATAAGTTTAAAAATATCACTAGTAGAGAAAGTTCGTAAGTAGGTAGGATACCTCTGTACTTAGGTAAGTACCATTTTTTAAAATTTTAGTTTGTTTATTTATCAACATGCCAAGCCCCTGCTGTATTCCTGGGTGCAACTCTAACTACAAAAGTGTTTTAAAGGCAGGTGAAGAGAGTGTATCAGTTTTTCACTTCCCAAAAGATAAAAACCTAAAAATTCTATGGCTAAAAGCCATTCCAAGAGCTAATTGGTCGCCCACACAGTATTCTGTAGTTTGTGCCAAGCATTTTGAAATGAAACTAAGCAGGTGGTCTCAGCTTAAAAACTTATTGTCCCGGTACCAGTTCATACATTGTGAAAGTAACAAAGTTACCCAGAAAGTAGGTGACTTTCTTAAGACCAGCGTAGATTTCTTAAACAAAGCCTTAAGCTTACTAAATTTTGAGACTTCAGAAGATAATAGTCAATCCTGTAATTTAAACGCAGAAGATAATAATTTGTATAATAGAATTTTACTTTTGATCGATCAAATAAATCTACTCGTAGTGAAACAAAAACAGCTTCTCAACGCAATATTACTATTATTTAATAATTAGGTAAGTTGTTCTTGTTATCCAAAACTATTTATTACTTTTTTGTACATTTTTCAATATCAATATAGTGACAACAGAGCAAAAAAAATATCAGAAAGAATAAAAAAATCGCGGCGCGGGCGTCATAATAATAGCTTGTGGATCCGCTACTCCCAGCTGATGCGGCGTTGCCCGATGTCACTTCATGGCTTGAAAGTTAAGACGGCTGTGGTTTTGGTGTTAAATGAATCAGACGACGATTAAGCAGAGATAGACAATAAATCATTTCATTCATAAACGTACTTTTGCGCCGAGCTGACGTATTTTACTGTTATAGAGGAGACTCTATAAAAATCACTGGAAATATCTTAGTTCCTAATTTTACCGCAAGGGTGCGTAGTCGCTATAGTATGACACAAAGCCCTTAATTTATAATAATAACTGCAATACAATGAGGTCAGAAATTAAGTTTATATATGCTCTGTGATATCCTCTATAAACTTTGTAATTAACACTGTCGAGAAGGGTAACGGCTAAAATTACTTAAAAGGCTGTAACTTCGATCTGCGTTAACCGAATTTAACAAACTGTGGCTTATTTTAAAGAACGTTTTATCATGTTTGAATGTTTGTATAGAAATTATTAAAAATAATTCGTGCGGTTTATAATAGAGGGCACTTTAAAAAAAAATTCTAATTTCGATTTAAAAAAAATTTAAATGCAACCATCAAACCATTTTAACTTTATTCTATAGCTGACTAGTTAGTAAAGAGAATGGCAAAAACCGCAAGTTGTTTCCTCTTCTCACGTAAAAGTCATCGCAAAAATAGTGTAATTAATAAATGTGTTAAAAATAAAATTATTTGCACTCTATATATCGTAAATAATAAAGGACCCATGACTTACCTT
This sequence comes from Polydrusus pterygomalis, assembly GCA_963969555.1. NCBI lineage: Eukaryota > Metazoa > Arthropoda > Insecta > Coleoptera > Curculionidae > Polydrusus > Polydrusus pterygomalis. The sequence continues at coordinate 16,606,325 of OZ018385.1, read as the reverse complement.
TGATTTCTGTTTTTGATATTAAAGGCCAAAAAGAATGCTGCTATAAATATTCCCACAATGGCGAGTGTGGCAAGTATGGCGTAGACTGTTTTATTTACTCTTGTGTGTTCGATAATTAAAACTGTCCTGTCTTTTGGTGGATATCTAAAATTAATTTAATAATAACTAAACAAATTTAATTAAAAAAACTTTATTATTCAATAATTATAGTAGTTATATCACGTTACATTGCACAGGAAGAAAAAATAATAATAACTACTTGTTATGTTTCACAAATTTAATCAGTTTTCTGACACGTGTTTAGGCCCTTGCGGGCCATTGCCAAAGGAGCACAAGACGATACTAAATTCTACGTGACATTAGTAAGGTATTTATATCATAAATTATGGTATTATAAACATGTCATAAAATTAAAATCAGAATTAGAAGATTGAATGATCAATTGTGGGTTTTCTTAACTTTTAAAGGTACAGATACATATTTAGTCCTAAATTAGTGTGCTATTAAGAATTGGGGAAGCGCCTGAAGGTATTTCGGGTTTGGGTTTTTAACCCATATACATACACAATAAAAGCAGAAAACTAAATTTACTAGAAACAATAGCTATCAAAAAAGCCATAGAAAACAAATGTAATGTAGTTAATAATCAAACCGAAATACCTTTAGGCACTTCCCTAATTCTTAATAGCACACTAATTTAGGACTAAATATGTATCTGTAGGTATATTGTACCTTTAAAAGTTAGGAAAACACAGTTGACCATTCAATTTTCTAATTCTAATTTTAATTATATGACATGTTTGTAATGATATAAATACAAGGGCGTCCATAGAGCGTTTTTCAGGGGGGGGGGGGCAAAAACTTAAACAATATTTTTTTATATATGACTAATTATTTAACATATAGGTACCTTATGCCTAACGGAACCTACAGAATTCGTAAAAAATAAACACAAAATTACAATTTATAAGTTTTCATCATAAAATAAAAATGTTAAATTCCTAGACGTCTTGCCAAACTCGTTGATTACTTTTTTTATTAAATTTTCTTTATTTTTTTGTAAATAATCATAATCAGTTTAGTGATTTGTTGGTCTCTACTAACTAATCACTGTACTATTCAATATTTACAGGCGCGGATCCAGAACTTTGCTTTGGGGGGGGTCATCATGATATAAATGAAGTTAAAAAGCGCCGCAGGCGAAAAATTTTTGCGACCACGCCCAAAATTTGACAGAGAATGCGCTATAGGCGAGAAAATTTTCAATGATAATTTTTACATTAAAAAGGATAATATATGCATGTAAATTAATGTTAAAGTGAATTCAAAAAAAGAAAAAATATAACTAATTTATGGTATAGTAATGTTTTCATGAATCTTGTGAAAAAGCTGCAGAGGTAGTCAAAACAGTAAATTCATTTATTTATTTTCTGTTTTGGGGGGGTCATGACCCCCATGACCCCCCCCCTGGATCCGCGCTTGAATATTTTTACCGAGGGGTAATTCACTGGCGAAAATGGTGTACAACTTCTAGAAAATACAAAAGAAAATACAGAAAATAAGAGGAAAATGCAGAAAATACGAAGAAAATACAAAGAAAATACGAGAAAAATACAGGCAACATAAGGAAAATATGGAAAATACGCGCGCCAATCAATTTGGCCATGACGTAAAGTCGTTAACGCTGCCGGGTTTTCGACGGTTTTAATGATGGGAATAACCAACTTAAGATTCTGGAACAACGCTGCTTTGACTTTTGAAAATACAAGGAAAATACAGAAAATACAAGGAAAATACGAAGAAAATTCGGCAATATGGAAAATGGTGTACAAATTTTTCTCAGTGAATTACCCCTCGATTTATACTGAATTATGAAATAAAATAGTAATGTGGACGCCTAGGGGGGGGGGCAAGTGCCCGTTTTACCCTCCCCCCCCTATGGACGCCCTTGTATAAATACCTTTGTAATGTCACGTAGAATTTAGTATATTTTTGCACTCCTTTGACAGTGGCCCGCAAGGGCCGAAACACGTGTCAGGAAACTGATTAAATATGTGAAACATAACAAGTAAAGTCTATCCAAACCTAATAGAATTTTTAGAGACGATGTTTCGCCACCGAAATAAATGTATCCATGGGCGTGCCGTCGAACCATAATTATGACTTTAAATTAATGCAATAAATATATTATTTTTTATAATTATTTGTAATCCAGTATAAACATGGTAAGCATTTTAGAAACCTGTCAAATCGAGCGCAAAAATAATTTACCTATTACTTTAATCAAAACTTTTGAAGGCGCGTGTTGTAATCAAGCGTAGAAATTGCTAATTGGTCGCAAAAAAGGGCTTCCTTCTCCCCTACACCCATTCCAATCCCATCCTGTATTTATAAGAATATTAATCATTGTTAAAACTTTTAAATCGAATCAAAAAATCAAATCTAAAATAAAAAAATATGTATTCATACGCTGTTGGAATCGTCAGATGATTCGGAACTGGATTCATTCGCATTTTGAATCACTAGTGGTGCTACTGGCGATAAAATAAGATATTCCCCCTCTTTTTTTATAACGTGGGCCACACAGTTTTTCCAAATATCGCGGCTTAGTTCACTTACTACTTGCCGAATATTATCGAGTACTATTGCGCTTAGTGTTGGTGACTGATTACATTTACAAAAACGTTTTTTTTATAGTGCCCCAAATCATTTCTATAGGATTAAATATGCAATAATAAAGAGGTAAACGCAATGCAGTATGGCCGTGTCTAGTGCAAAGATTATCAATTATGTATTCATTTTTAAAATTTCGACTCTTTATCATTTTTAGTAATTCTTTTTTTACCGGGACTTTCTCAGGAATTTTCATGTTTTTACTCCTCATAAAATTTAAAATGTCCTCCTTTTTAGTATTATTATTCGGGATTTTGTTTAATATACGCGAATGGTATGATGCATTGTCCATGACTATTACCGAGTTTGGTGGAATGTTTGGTAAGAGCTGATCGACAAACCATTTTTCAAATAAATCCCTAGTCATGTCCTCATGATAATCGGCAGAAGATGTTGATATATTTTGGCCGACAAAAGCAATGCATTGGGCACGAAACCGTTTTCACCTCCGGCATGAAGGATTATTATATGCGCTTTCCTCTTGAACACGGTATATTTAAGCTACAATTTTGAGTTTCATCTACCCAACCGTACTGAACAACATCATGAGTATCAAACCATGTCTCGTCTAGATATACTATATACCTTTTTGATTCGCGATATTCTTTTATTTTACGCAAATATTCTTGACGATGTTCAACGAAACGGCGTGACTCCATTATTACCATTCGATTATTAATTTTTTTATGTTTAAATCCGCAATTTAATAAAATACCCCGAAGCGTTTCCAATGACTGATACTTATAATCAGGGTAATCACGTAACTTATCCCAGATAATTTGTAATGTCGGTACCGTATTTTCCTTGTATGAATTGTAAACAATTCGTCGAATAACATCTTTTGTTGCATCGTCAACTTTCCGAAACTGTTGGTTATTTTTCTTTCGCTTTACCGAATGATCTGTAACATCTCCTGCCTTAATTACGCGATAAATTGTAGATATCGAAAGTAGTGTTAATTCGTTAATTCTTTTTATTATGAATTTATCTAACTGTTCGGGATTTTCTTTCTTTAAACACCCGTAAATATTTAAAATTATTCGTTGACTTTGAACATGTAAATCTTTATTAAACTTCGAACATTTTTCGGCTAGCGATGCGGTCGTTAGCGAAGGTAATTCAACATGTAATAATTCCCGTTCATCTACATCAAACGGGCGCCAAAAAGACATTATTATAATAAAAATATACTTATCTTAACGAAAACTCGGAGACAATCGAAACACGTCCACACACGACATTGCTTTTCTAGAAACTAACAACCGTTGAAAATAACATCTCAATTAAGCGTTAGAAACCAGAAATCAGTCGAACGGAATGCCGACCGCGATCGTTCAACCTTTTTTAAGCCTAAAATCTGACCGCCTAGCGCGTAGTATTTAGTAGTAGTGAGCAATCCTGGTATATAGTGCTGTTGGCGGCGTTATTTGTAGTTTTTATTGCCATTTTAAAAACATGTTTATTTAGGATGGAAACATTGTCTTTAAAAATTCTATTTGGTTTGGATAGAGTATAGTTATTATTTTTTCTTCCTGTGCAATGGAACAACAGTTTCACCAAGCATGTAGCCCAACACAAATTAATTATATGTTATCACGTTATAGATTGTAATGGCCGCCGTTGGCGTATGTGAAATATATTTGTCAACCTTTAATTTAATAGTTTCTTATTCAGAAAACACCCTGTTGACAGGACAATCGTTGCACTGATAAGAGATGGATATATAAATGGCCTTTTATTTACATGTACATGACAAAGATAAAGTCTGTTCAATGACCGCTCACCGTTACGTCATGTTTTCCATATTTGCGGTACGTTGTATATTAAATCAGACAGTTTGACTTACTGGTGGTAAAGGTTATGATTTTACTCTCTCTTAAGCTTGATCTAAGTAAAAACGGACGCATGTGAACAAGTAAAATACGAGCGCGTTATTTTTTCAAATTGTTAATTATTATTTTTATACTGTTAATGAAGTGAAAAATAAGTAGGTAGTTTATTTAGGTTAAAAGGTGTCGTGGGATAAAACATTTTTACGTTTTTGAAAATCAGTATGAAATTTTGAATTGATTTAAATTTACTTAAAAATAAATAAAACTCATTTATAAAATTTATAGTCTATAAATTTTGTTTCAAATATTTTCATCTTATTTATAAAATCATAAAGAAGAAAATATATTAAAAAATGACAACAAAGTACAGTTTTTTAATAATTAAAAATAAATCATCTCCGCAATGATCATGGTCATCAGATTCGTCCAAGTTAATATTAAGGGAAAGAGTATCTGAAGCATCGATAAATCTTTCCCCTTTCCACACATCATTTATAATGTTATTAGTGTGTTATATAATTTTTCCATTTTTTCACTGTTACATTTTTCATGGCTTCATTCCACAGACCCAAAACTACGTAATTTGTTACGGGATGCATAGAATTTATTTTTGCATCATAATAGCGCTTACATTTCGACAAAACCATTTCAATAGGATTAAAGTGGGAATGATATGGAGAAAGTCTTAAAACTCGATGTCCATGTTGCAATGGCTAGTTTGTCCAACCTATTAAAATGAAATAAAAATAATTAAAAAATAAAATAAATAGTACTTTCTAGATTACTTGTTACGTTTGGGTGGGATATGCTGCTTTAATATCATCCAGATATGATCATTCATTGCAAATGGTGAAACCAGAATTTTCCTTTGTTCTAACCATGCGATAAGTAATGTTTTTGACCAATTTGTATTTGGAATTTTTTCAATTATCCCAGAATGATAATGATCCATGATAATAAGCGACGGTTCTTTCTAGTTTGGTAACAATTTTTCTTCAAACCATTTCACAAAGTTTTCACTGTTCATCGGATCATGATAATCGCCAGATTTCCGGCCAGACTTGAATATCAAACTTGCATTATTCACAAATCAATTTTCTAAACCAGCATGTAGAATATTATACCGAACACCATGTGACGATTTTTTTTTAAATGTATGAAGATTATCATCTTGCCAACTTCGCCTAAAATCACCTCTACTGTATATCCAGGTTTCATCCAGGAAAACAGGTTTTAAGGGAACCTGAGACTTGCCGTTATTCTTAAAGTCTCTTTAAAATTCTACTCGTTTTTGGGCTAAATGGGGTTCCTCTATTAAAAACGCCTCTTTAATACAGTAGTTACATTTACGCCAGGAATTTCGTTTTGGGCTTTTATTTATACCGGGTGTCCACGGAAGGTGGCTCGCCCCTCTAACTTTGTTGTTTTTCAAGATAATGAAATAAAATTCGGGGGATTTGTATACGACATAAAACTGCATTATTTGACAGGTGACTCAACATTATGGAACTTCCGGTTTAACTGGAAGTGACATAAACTTTCGATTTTTAAATGGGACACCTTGTATATTTTTCCTTTTTTTGACTCCATATGACATTCTAAATACAACGATGTGTCACTTGTCACTTTTTGTCACCAAGAAAATTTTTTTTTCAACTTTTTCACTCCTTGTAAAACTATTATTTTCCATGTTTTTTAAACAACAAACTAATTTACTTTGGCAGAAGCTGTTGGCATTTCAATTTTCTTCAAGGCATGATTTTGTTTTATCAGTATTGCTGGTCACAGGCTACTTGATGCATTTAAATCTAAATTTATTCTCAAAAGATGCTTCATTTTAGGAAAGTTCTAAGTTAACTTTTTAAAGTTTTTTAATGGCAGCTTTTCTTAAACCTAATAGTGTATGGTATCAAAATAATCGTAATAAAATCCTCTTTTTTCTTAACCCGACGAGCCACCATGTTGCCTTTTAAAAAAAATTAGTTATACAACTTTAAAGATTAAATTTTACATAGCACATAGCATTGGATCAAAAATAGTAAAATTGTATTTTTCCCAAGATTAGAGAACTGAAATAAGTGATTTTAAGGTATTCATAGCCCTCTAGATAAAACAATAAATTTGGAAAAAAATATTTTCTTGGTGACAAGAAGTGACAAGTGACACATTGTTGAATTTAGAATGTCATATGGAGTCAAAAAAAGGAAAAATATACCAGGTGTCCCATTTAAAAATTGAAAGTTTATGTCACTTCCGGTTAAACCGGAAGTTCCATAATGTTGAGTCACCTGTCAAATAATGCAGTTTTATGTTGTATACAAATCCCCCGAATTTTATTTTATTATCTTGAAAAACAAAAAAGTTAGAGGGGCGAGCCACCTTCCGTGGACACCCGGTATATCAATTCATTTTTTTTGTAACCTAAAACTGTTGGTAACCGCCACCCAAACACGGATATGTGGCCGCTTTTTGGAGTAAATAAAATATTGATAAGGAAACAAATCGGCGAATTACTACATAGTAATTATTTTTTACATACAATATTTTTTCTATAATATAAAAACCAAAAAAATTAAATACTTTTGCTATGTATATTGAGGTACCAAATATTAAAAAAATTGTGTTTCTTGTAAATAAAAACTGTTGGTATGGTTGGGTTGAAATGTTTATAACGTTATTATACTAGCTAAAATTATAATGTTAAAAATGAGTTAAAAGTTTTCATACGTCTGTATGAAACAAATAAGCATTTTTTAAAAGTTTTTAAAAAACCCAAAATGTCTTAATAAATTAAAGATTTTTTAGTTTTTACTAGGTTAATTTATTTTATCGTTCATACTTTCCAGTCCATTTAAGTGGAACTCCTAGAGTCAAGTCCAGGTGTTGTATCGCAGCACTGTATTCCCCTACTTTAACTTCTTGTCCTTCTTGAAACTGTTTTAGAAGAATACTAGCTTTTCTTTCGTTGTCGTAAAACCGTACGGGTCCAGTAACACCTTAAAAGAAACAGTATTTAAGCACCAGACTTTTATGCTGTTAATAATAGATATTATTGTGTTCGTGAAAAGTAATTAAAAGCAAGATAATAGCGGCCAGTGGATGTTGTATTGGAATACACAGGGATCCAAGCATAATGGATACTCTGGGGCGGGTAGACCACGACGGCCGTTTCGTCCTTATTAGGACAGCCATAATCCAAGCTACTCCACAGATAACGGCACAATGTACTAAAAGCCATTTTGCAAAAGTCAATCGGCCTTCATTACACCGCTATTATATTGCTTTTAATTTTTAGTTGTTATTAATATGAATATTTTCTAAAACCAGGCAACAACTTCTATAAACAAGAACGCATCAGCGCTTTAAAGAACTTTGGTAGAGACGTCACGCTCTGTAGTCATAACAATTATTGGCATCATTTGTCTATTCTATCTAGTTGACTATGCTCCCCCTTGCATCGGCAAGTGGCATTGTCAGCTCATCCATAATTTCTGATTTTTTTGAAAACATATTGTCTTATTATATAATGTGTTTACTGTTTATGCTTATAACATTATAACTATGTTAACTTAATTATTACCACAGGCCTAATATAGTTTTACAGAGGTAGGTATTTTATTGGGAATATTTTGTTTAAATAAAAAAATATTAGATAGTGAACGTGAACGTGCAGAAGGAATAGAACAGGCGAAACAGTCGAGTCGATCTGGCAACGTTGCAACACCTATTAGTCCTTTTGTTTGGCCAATCGTGTACCGGGATTTTGATTTCTGTGTATTTAGTGAAAAATACAGTGTTTTCCGGTTCAAATAGTGGTTTAAATAGTTTTAAAATGCCGTGTCGATGTTGTGTAGTCGGTTGTAAGGGTATTTACCCAAACTGTCCAACAGTGCGAGTGTTTATTTAATATGCATTAAAGAAAATCCGTGCAAATGTAAAACCAACATCGAATAAATCAAGCTAATTTCGTAAGGTCACGCGCCACTGAATTTATGGAGACGAGACGGGACAGACAGCAGTGCTATGGTAATATGATGATACTATTTCAGTTACTTGAAAATATCCTGGAATTAGCGTTGATTATATCTTCTCGATAACTTTCCTGATTTTGGCGATTATTTTCAACGTACCTTCATAAGATTTCATAAAAGACTACAACTTCCTAGTTTTATAACTTTTACAAAGGAATAAGACACTTTTAAATTTGAATTTAACAGTTTTATTTCAAAATAATAAGATCAGCAGACGTTTAAATATTTATTGAAGTAAAAACAAACCGATGTCAACGTGTTGTCATCATTTGACAAGCAAAACTAACCTAACGTCAAATTATTTAGTTGAATTTCGTGACTTCAAGACCCACATGAGGAGGATCTCACCCCTCGGAGACGCCCCCCACCTGGATCCGTCAATGTGCCTTTATGAACAGGTTAGTATATGCTGTCTCAGTTACTACTTTAAAATTGAGAAGGCTATGTCCTACACGAACTCGTAAAAAAGTATTTGTCGTACTAAAAAATAAAACAATCGAACCGAAACCCTTTCACAACCACCTTGACAGGAAGCCATGAAGTGACATCGGGCAACGCCACATTAGCTGGGAGTTGCGGATCCACAAGCTATTATTATGACGCGCGGCAACGGGCGAGTTTTTTATTCTTTCTGATATTTTTTTTTTGCCCTGTTGTCACTATATTGATATTGAAAAATGTACAAAAAAGTAATAAATAGTTTTGGATAACATGAACAACTTACCTAATTATTAAATAATAGTAATATTGCGCTGAGAAGCTGTCTTTGTTTCACTACGAGTAGATTTATTTGATCGATCAAAAGTAATGTTCTATTATACAAATTATTATCTTCTGCGTTTAAATTACAGGATTGATTATCGACTACTGAAGTCTCAAAATTTAGTAAGCTTAAGGCTTTAAGAGACCTACGCTTGTCTTAAGAAAGTCACTATACTATCTGGGTAACTTCGTCACTTTCACGATGTATGAATAATTGGTACCGAGACAATAAGTCAAGCTAAGACCACCTACTTAGTTTCATTTCAAAGGGTAAAATCCATTTCAAATCATTGTAAGCCTATTTATTACATTTTAAAAAACCTTTACCTTCATATCAATGTCCATTGAAACCTGATTAACAATATTTATACAGTCATTGGTCAAATCTAAACTATAAAAAAATATTTTTGAGTCACTTACAATTTTTACTTTCCAAAATTCAGAAGTATTGATTTTTTGTGAATAATTACTGAGATCGTCAAAACTTTTTATAAAATCCGATTGCTCGAAAGCTTGATTAAGTTGAGAGGTACGCTCTTGTTGTTCCTCATTTCTCTTCGCTGGACTTGTTCTAGGAATGAGAACAGTTTTTGACAAGTAAGCAGGCAAATTGGGATTAAAACACGGAACAGCTATTAAATTTAGTCTCACTTTAGTTGGATTTTTTTTTGTGGTGCCAATTTTAGCTCTAGGAATGACTTTTAGCCATAGAATTTTCAGATTTTCCTCTTTTGGGAAGTGAAAAACTGATACACTCTCTTCATCTGCTTTTAAAACACTTTTATAGTTAGATTTACACCCAGGAATACAGCAGGGGCTTGGTGTGTTGATAAATAAACAAACTAAAAGAAAAAAATAGTACTTACAGTAGGTACCTAGGTATCCTACCTACTTACGAACTATCTCTACTAGTGATATTTTTAAACTGATTCACATATACCTTCAAGTCAAATAAACACTTCAATATTTAATATATTAACTGTAGCCACAAAACAACAAAGTTTATCTCAAAGAGCTAACTAGAATACAAAAACAGCTTTTAAATTAAAACATAAAATTCTGCCGCCATTATAAGACCCGTAAACAAACCGTCAGGTCGGCCCGGCTGTTGGATTTTTCACTTTATTAATGCTATTACAGCAAATCCACAACAAAAATGTTCACTAATATTTTGTAGAGGTTCTTAGCAATCATGTCACTTAAATTTTTTATTAGATATCAATCGAAAACCGGATAAAAATACAAATTAATACGAAAACCGCAAAGTTAACACCTATATCGCTCGTAAATTACATACTAAAGCATGGATCTCAAAAAGTCACATGACACATGGATCTTCAAGCAGTGTTGTCGATGTTTCTGTTTTACGGCTTCTTTCAAGGTGGTTGGGCTCCTTTATACCTTTTCATATTTTTTGCATTGGAATAATATGTATAATTCCTCGTTCGTAAAAGTGCCTATAGCGACGTTCCTGCATGCGTAACGACTTTAATTCTAAAACTTACCTTCAAAACTAGTATTATTTAATGCATCCAGGAACAAACTCTCCCACAATGGATCTCTATACTTAAAATCGTTGACAGTTTGATTTCTCCGGAAGTACTTAATTTTGTGCGCTACGTTTTGGATAGCCAAAGCAACGGCCCAGATGCCGTCGTATGTGTAGCCGTGAAAACGGGAGTATTCGTGGCCTCTTCTCGAGTCGTATTCGACTTTGTACTCGTCGGCTGTCTAAAAGTTATTGGAAATAAGCACATACATAATATAATATATAAGGAGACTAAATTGTTTACATTTTGTCTCGATCTGAAATTCTTTTTACCAAATTTTACCAAAATTTAATGATCACACTTCCCAATCGGTAATGACTGAGGATCGTGGTTCGAAACCCACTTTAAACTGTAGGTCTCCTCGGGAATGGCCCTGGCAGCCAACGAAGAGGAAAAAATCCGAAAATAATAACAAATAAAATGTTGACAATTTAATTTAAATTAATTTTATATCTTTAAATTCCAATAAAATATGGACAGTGATTTATCGGAGTTTACGAACACTCCGCCGATTATTGCAGATACTGCACAGAAAGCTACTTTGGCTTTGCTTCCCAAGAAATATCAGATAATATCCGAGCAAACATTTTTTTTCTACAAAGCAAAATACTTTACGCACTAGTGTAGTAAAGTGAAGTATTGGTATTTTGATTTATATTATATATTTTCTGGTAGTAGAAAAAATAGTGTATGCAATTCGTGTTTAAAGTGCCTGTTTTACTCATGAGATTAGCGCACTCGCCTACGGCTTGTACGTGATAATTTCCCATTCTTGAGCAAAGGCCTACTTTACACACTCGTTGCATAAATAACTATATTTCATACTGTCCAACATACAAGGACGGAATTCATCCTTTCGGGGATGAGGTACGAAAAAAGCATCTAAAGTTTTTGCCCCCGAAGGGGGTTTCCTCCTGCCATCCGTACAGATTAAGAGAGGGCCTTGTCTTGTCACAAAAAGTCATGGAAAATTAACCTATTTTTTTAATGCCCAGATAGTTAATGTAACAAATCAGGTAGCACCAAATACCTAATGAAGCTACAAGAAAGCAAGACGCTTCATCTAAAGAAAGTTTCTTAAATAGTGTGGAAATTTGACTAGTAAACAAAGTATTCTTTTTAAATTAATAATTTTGATCCTATCTGAGTCTATCTGTTGCCTCTCCGACCATCGAAACTTTATGAACTTGGTTAAACACCTTTTAAAACTTACAATTCCTGATATAGTTATCTCGCCACTAGTACTTAAAGGCAACAAATCTGTTAAAATAGTTTGTTCCAAAGCAGTTTCTAGTTCCTCCAAGGTACAGTTTACGTCGGGGTCATATTTTTTCCACCATTCGAACCTGTAGGTGCCCATTATGAGCCATTGGTACTTCCTACCATACATCTCCAGCTTGTAAGCTTCGCAAAACATGTGCTTTGCCCATTTTTCGTTAAAGTTGCCTAAAAAAGATACTTACAATGATATGTATAATACCGATATAAAATATTTATCTCAATTTTCTTAATGCAAGAAAACCGACTGTATCAAACTGAATAGATTGTATGTAGAATCGAAAATGGTAAGGACGTGACCCGACGTGTAGTGAACCCAAAAATTGTTTCACCTTTATTGAGAAAATAAATAATTTTTTAAATTCATTTTTGATGATTGGTAAATTGGCAACATAATTTTCCTTTAGGAGAAAATAATTCGTTTGAATTATTAACCTTAAAATGTTTTTAAAAAATATCCAAAAGATAAATTGTAAGAGTATTTACATCAAAGTAAAAAAAATAAATTTTAAAAAAAATTATTTTATTTAATTAAAGAATTTGGACAATATTTTTAAGAATTAAAAGAAGTTCTAAATAATTTGAATAAAATTAAAATTATTTTTTTTAACAAAACAATTTTAAATAATTTTAACGAATAAAAATTAAAATTTTTAAAGTTCCAGTATGGGATTTAATAAGAGGGTAAAAGAAAGAACAAATTAAATTAAAATAACTAAAACTCACTGTTCATGAAGGATACATCAATCCAGAGATTTATGTCACAAGTGGTATCACATAAATTCAAAAACATTTTAAACTTTTAAATTATTTCTTGCTGTCAACTGGATACGAGCGCGAAACATTAAAAACTAAACGGGTAAACATAATATCATTATAGGTCTGATGACGCTCTCATAAGAGCGAAACATGTCACCTACCTTTTAATAAAGGACAAGAAATTTGTGAGACTCTGACTTTGAGTATTTTGTTGTTTTTGTTAGAAAATTCTTTTCAATGGTTTGTTTCCAAAATTTGTTTAAAAATGATTCGTTGTCGTATTTTTAGTTCGAAAAGTAAGAGAATAAGGCAATTAAACTTACCTTATCAAATCGAAAATAAAAAAACAAACAAAACAACAATATTCAATGTCATCGCGTATACCTAACCTCATTTAAATATTAGTTGGTAACATTGTATATTTTACCAATTTGCCAAACACTTGGGTAGACATGTAAAACAACATTTTCAACATAATTTCTTGTTCAAAAGTTTGGCTAAGAGAAATACGGGCTTAAGAAATTGATATCAGTATTTAATAAAAGGTTGTAATATTGAATTTGAAAGGAAAAAGTATTAAATACTGATATCAATTTCTTATATATACTTCTTCTTTCTTGGGTTTTAAAGTGTTAGTGCCGTTGAGCACTTTTACACACTTTGGGTTTTCTGAAAATTAAAGGACAAATTGTCCTTGGGGGGGGGGGACGTTAGTGTTTCTGTAGAGTGTAATTTTTTGAAACTGTTTATTTTCAAAAAAAAATTTACTTTTTGAAAATTGATCAAATTTTTTGGGTTTGATCAATTTTTGTTGTCATACAATCAAGCATGGCTTGACGATTAGGATGTTGTTTTTGTGTTTTTTATGTTATTGTATAATAGGAGCATTTATGCTCCTATTGCGGATTTTGAGCAGATCTGGGGCGGGATTTATGGGAAATGAATTTTGAATTAATTGATTTGGGTGAAACTGTTTTTTCCTAATAAACTCAGTATGTCTTTTGTTTAGGAATTCTTGAATTGTTTCTACTTTAAGATCGCGGTGGATCGCCGCTCCCCTAATGTAGTAGGGCGCGTTTGTGATGGCCCTAAGAATTTTATTTTGAAGTGTTTGAAGACGTTTTCTTCGTGTTTTAGGTGCTTGACACCATGCTATGCTTCCGTATAGTATGGAGGGGCGCACTACTTGTTTGTATAGTAGCGTCTTGTTTTTAAGTGACAGTTTGCTTTTGCGACCCAGGAGAGGATATATGCTTGCTTTCCGCTTTTGATTTTATTGTCAAAATGGGGGGCCCATGAGAGCTTTTTGTCAAGAGTGACACCGAGGTATTTTAGGGTGTTGCTCCAAAGTATTTCAGTGTTGTCTAGTTCAAGATTTTGGATATTGATGTTGTTTATTCTCTTGTTGGAAATGAGAATGGCTTGAGTTTTTTCAGCGTTAACTTTTATTTTCCATTTTTGAAAATAGTCAATAAGCGTGTTAATCTGATTTTGTAAACATCTTTGAATGTGTGCAAGGTTTTTATGGGTGCACGTCATGGCCGTGTCGTCAGCAAAGATGTATTGCTCGACGAAAGGCGTTTTTGGCATGTCCGCAGTATACACAATGTATGAAACTGGGGCAATTGGGAAACCTTGGGGAACGCTCGCTTCAATATCGCGTACGTCTGACAAAATGCCGTTTACACGGGTTTGGAATTTTCCATCTTTGAGGTATGAAATAATGAATTTTGTGAAATTTATGTTTATATTGGAAACATAATGGAGTTTGTATGCGAGGCCGTCGTGCCAAACTTTGTCGAAAGCTTTGGAAATGTCTAGAGCTACCATGCCTGTGGAGGCCTGGTGCTGCAGACCGTCTGTGGCTGTGTCGATTAGTCTAGCAAGTTGGCCTTCGGTCGAATGACCGTGGCGAAAGCCAAACTGCTCATCTTGAATGATGTGGAATTCGTTAAGAATGTCCCATAGTCTGGATAGAAACATTTTTTCTGAGATTTTTGCTATGGACGAGATGAGGCTTATGGGTCTCCAATTTTCGGGGAAAGTGCGATTTTGATTAGGTTTTGCAATCAGTATTACAATCGCTGTTTTCCACGTGTCTGGATATACGTGGTTTTTAAACATGAAGTTTATGATCATTGCGATGTTATCAATGACGTTATCCGGCAGGTTTTTCAGCGCTGTGTTACTGACTGCGTCCTTACCCGGGGCTTTTTTGGGTTTAGTGATGTGAATTTGTGCTTTTACTTCCTTAGAATTTGTGGGGCGTATTTCGGGGGGGGGGGGGGGGGGAGGGAGGGGGGGCGGTTGGAGAAAAATTCTCGGGATTTCTGAGGCAAGTTTCCCAGTCGATGTCGTCATCAACTGAAGTGTTCAGGCAAAATTGGCTTTCAAGTGACTCGGCGAAGGCTTGAGCCTTCTCGTCGTCCGAGTAAACCATTCCGCCTGCGCCGTGCAGAGGGGGCACTTGGGTTGTTTTATTTTTGTTGAAGTGTTTTTGAATGTGCCAGAGTGAATTGTCTTCTGGACTTAGTGAGTTTAAGTGGATTTCCCACTTATAGTTACGAAACTCCATATTTCTTATATGACATCAAGAAAAGAGAGACACATTTGGAACTTTCAAACCAGAATAGTTAACTTATTCTTTCCTCCTTCTCTACAAATTACTTTTAGGGCAGACCAATAATAGACCACATGTTTGTTTAATTTTAAGTTAATTGCATCACCCTTTTTAAATAAATAATATGATATGTCATGATTCCTGCGTAAACAGAATCCTACGAGGACTGAAGATGACCTCCACTCAGGCCGAAACTTGTCCCCTCTTAACATTTTTTTAATAAATTTGGTGATGGTGTAAGATCGACCTTATTTTATTTCATCCAATATACTGCCACTGAAATATGGATTATTTCTAAAATTATTTTTGGTGTTCTACATGCCAATTTAAAAATGTATGCAGTGTTGCAAAATTGTGATGAAATATTTATTTAACTTAAATTGTCATTGATTTTTTAAAAACATTTTATCGGTCCATGAAAGCACCGCTTCCCCAGTGCCGTATTCGATTGGGACAGAGATTTGGATCGATCTGATCTTAAAAAACAGTTCAGTGATCCAAGGTGAAACAAAGGATTTTTATATCAGTTGTTCGTTTGGGTCTCGGTTTTGACTTAACCTCATTTCATGTTCAAAAATTAGTAGCGGGGTAATATTTTATAAAGCGGGGGACTAAAGTAAAACAACTTTAACATATTTTATTTCCAATTCTCATTCACTTACAGGAAATATTATTTAGCTAGATGGGTTCATGAAGACGTAATTCATCCCTTTCTACTTCTACATCACAGTTAATTTTCTTGAAAAAAGACATAATCAAAGAATACTAATAAATACTCAACGAAAATCTAAAAACAGGGACAGAATATAACTTCCAGAACTATAAAGTAAACAAAAAAAACTGATCTTATTTCCCAGGTTCACTTGGGATCACTTTGACGGTAGTGGGGGAACAGTGAATATTTGCCGATCGAACACAGATCAGATCAGTTAGAACCAGTTAGATCGATCCGGATGGATCTAAACCGGCGAATCTAACACGCCTCTGCTTGCCATGACTCAACAAATGTCAATGAATCCAGTGCCGTTTTGGAGCTCTTCCCCACATCAATAGCACCGCACACCACTGTTTTGAAGACAGTTTTTAGAAGAATAATACTCTGTAAAATTCCAAGATGGTTGACATTTTTTGTTTATAAAGATTTTATACTTGTCACTTAACAGATATTAAAGCAGGTGTATTTTTACATTAACTTGTAGTTGAGTGGCTTACCCAAAATAATTCGAGTATCCTTCTCTTTAAGTTTCATTAAAGCAGATGTAACTTCATTGGTAAAACTTTGAGTTTCAACTACCTGGTAACCCAAGACGTCCAATTCTGCTACCAACCTACAAAACAAAAAACATAATACATTTTTGCCCACGTTATTTTGGAAAACTTCATATTTTGTTGAAGCCTATTAATTTTACAAATTATAAACATAAAACATATTAGTCAAGTTCCTTTTTTGTTACTTTTAAATAGCAAAGCAAAGTACAGCAAAGATATTTTCCTCATCTCCCCTTGCCGCGGTTAAGGGTGGGTGTTATAAAACCTAATTGACAGATGAACGAAGGTTAACTTGTAAAATGACGTCACAGGTTGAAGTAAATGTTAATATGACAATTTCAATATTATTGGGAGGAACAAGTAGGACCTATCAATTAAAGTTAACTTACCTATATATATATTAAGAATTAGTGAAATGACAGTTTTTGGTCGGTTTTGAAGACTTTTGCTGACACAACATAACCTGTAATTTTCTTTCCGTGTGTGCTTTAAATTTAGATCTCGTAATGTTAGCAGGAGATATAAATGATATATTTAAAGAAATTTTTAACTAATAATGAATATTATGGAAGACCCCCGACGACCAAGAGTTTTTAGAGAGAAAAATTATTTATATTGATGGCAGAGATCCTAATCTGTTAGGTTAAAAAACCCTTTTTACTTTCGAAGGTTAATATTTAGGACTTTATAAAACTGTCATTTATTCTAACGAAGTTAACCTATTCGTTAACATTGAAGTTAACTTTTGACTTTTTTATAATACCCACTCTAGACATCTACATTTCCCATAAGTTGTTAAAGTAATGCGTCACAACTTCGTATAGTCGTATGAGAAATTTAGATGGGCATACTTAACCACAGCAAGTTGGGAGGAAAAGATCTTAAAAGGAACTCTGCTTATTAATTAATCAGACAACTGCCTTCTCGATTTTAAAGAAGTGAGTGAGACCACATAAAAATAAAGGGTTTGTTCGGGTTTGTTAGTGAGACAGCAAATATATCCTCTTTATAAAGGCATTTTGATGGATCCAGGAGAGGGGCGTCTCCGAGGGGTGACCTTCACCACAGGCGGCGTCTTAAAGTCAGCGGCACGGAGGTGTAACTAAATAATTTAAGGTTAGCCTTGCTTGTGAAATTATGACAAGACGTTGACATCAGTTAGTTTATTAATTTAAGATATTGAGGTTAGTTTTATGACAGGCGACGTTGATATCGATATTCTTTCAGGTTAGTTTTGTTTATCAAATTATGTCGTTGACTTCGCTATATTTTCAGTTTTTGTTTGTCAAATGATGACTGTAACGCCACGCCAATGTTATTAATTATTAAAATAACTAATTTTTATAATATTAAGATGTTGTTTTGAAAGGGAGCTTTTAGTGGTTGACGTACGAGATATTTTTATTATATTAGGGTTCTTTTTGTTATTCTCTATATTGTAATTAATAGTTTTCTGGAAACCTACTCAAATGATTACTAAATTTTTTTATTAACTGGTCGATGACTGGTGGTTGACTTTTTATAAATTTATTGCTTTAAAATGGTTAATACAAAAATGTATACACTACAATTCTATTAATTTATACCAAAGTATACGGTTATTATAAAATACATCAATTTACAAAATACAACATGCACAATTTTCGTGTATAGTTTCCCCCTATTTTTCTGTACTACAATTAATTCCTTAGTTCTTTCCCTGCGGGATTTTCATAATTAAATACATTTTATGAAACATTTATAATTCCGTTTACTCCATCCCTGCGGGATATATAATAATAACATGTATTTTCTGTACTACATACAGTTCCTTTTTACCATCCCTGCGGGATATTTTCTAATATGCCTTGCTGCTTCGGCGACCCTACTATATTAATGTTGTTTCATTGGTTTATTGACTACTTCGAACTTTTTATGCGCGAGAATAGAAACGCCTTTTATTGTTTCTCTCTCTTTACTAAGAAAATTGGTTAAACACTGATCGTCGAATCGACGAAAAAGAAATGGATTTGGTTTTGATTTCATAAAATAAAATATTCAATATTTAAATTTAAATGGGCAATCTGACCCACGACAATGACACTACGGCATAATATCAAAAAATCAACTGCCATTTTGGTTTGCTTCTTCTCTACTATATAGTTTGACGTAAAAATGTCACATGCTTTTTTTACTGAACAGGTCTGTATTTTGTTTCACATACTCCTCCTTAAATAGAAGGTCTTGGCCAAAATAATAACATATTTACCTGTTGTGTGCCAAAGAGTACCTAGGTTCATTCTGATACATAGTACCCACTCTAGTCCAATTGAATTCTTTCAGTAACGATAACCTTGGCGAGTTGAAAGCGTTTTCCGAGGGCACTATCCTGAAGAAATTCGGAAAGTTTTCTTTTGTGAACATTGGATGGGTATCGGCATAAGAAAGCTTAAAATATATAACAAAATTTAATTTGTGTTTAATCCAGGTTTAATCCTAAAGAAACAATACGTAGGTACAGGGTAATTCACGTTGAGTGGCCTAGAGAAGATCTCGAAAACGAGTAAAGTTTTTTTTTGAGCTTGGTAACAGGCAGATTACTTTGTATATTTTCGCCTTTTTAAATACCTTGTTAAAACAAATAATTTTTTAATAATAACCCATACCTATATATCCAACCGTTTTTGAGATATATATTGTAAAACTATTTTTTTACTTAAAAAAACTCTGAAGTGACTTTGAAACTAACATTTCAAATTTCGGTAGCAAAGAATGTAAAAATAATTTACTAACCAGACCACGTTGACTCTTACATTGGAAAAAAGGATTTACTCGTAATCAATGTTGTCTTATTAGTCACTAATTAAGCTAACCGAGCCACTTTCATTGTAATATAATCATATCTGCTGCCCTCTTCATATGTCACAGTCCAAATTTCCTGGTTAGTTAAGAGCAAACACTAGTGGCATATTCGCCATTTCATTTTTTGATCAATATTTCGTTACCTCGTCGTTTTATTCAAAAATCGGATAAATACCCATTTTTGGAATACAATTACCTACACTTTTACGTTAAAAAAGGTTGAAATTATAAATTAATAAAAGCAGAACAATAAATGGAGAAAACGAAAAATATTTATTTATTTCAAATTTGAAATTTGTTTTACAAAATACAAACTGAAATGACGTCAACAAAGAACACAATTAAATTTACTTATTCCTAAATGGTAAGCTGTAATATAACAGTTAATGTTACTTTAGAAAGTCATCCACACTATATGGTTCCTTCAATTAAAAGCTTTTTGAGTTGTAGCTTGAAAATGTTTAAACTTTAAATTGTTTTGAAGTTCTTGGGTAGCTTATTATAAACTTTTAGACACATATAATGTGGACTTTTCTCACTCAAGTGTCTGACGATTTATAGGATAATATGTTACATCTCTTGTTCTGGTGTTATATTGGTGTAGAGATGAGGTTTCAAAGCAATGTTTGTTTTTAAAAAAGAACCTTAAGCATCCATAAATATAGAGACCGTATATGGTTAGAATACCAGCGTCCTTAAACACTATCCTACACGATTCATAATTCTTCATTTTTTTAATTGTTCTTAACAAACGCTTTAAAATGATAAAGATACTTTGAGCTTAACTGTGTATACCCCAAAATCGAAGCTGCAGTTCAAATCATTAATAAATATAACAAACAGAATAGGACCCAGCACACTTCCTTGTGCTATGCCAAGTTCATTTTTTAGGGGTTTCGATTTATCGATTCGACCAACACTTTGAAATCTTTTATTTAAGTATTCCACTAACCATTTGCCCTTATCTCGTACATTTCAAGTTTTCTGATCAACAAATCCCTGTCCCAGGCAGTCATAGGGCTTCGAAAGGTCTAAAAAACATCCCAGAAACGAAATATTGATAAGAAAATGAAATGGCGAATGCTACGAGTATTTGCTCTTAATTATTGTTTAAAAGCTTTGTGCGATCCGACATTAGAGTTTTAAAATGCCCTTAATTCCAAAACGATTAAAGATAGAGAATAGTGACTTATTAGACGTTTGGATTCTTACCTGCGTTAGGTGCCAGTGTTTCGATGCTTTGGCGATAGGATCTGTGACGTGGGTACATGCAGCTCCAAAAAGCATCAGCTTATGTGGTCCACTGTGCATCATGTCAAAAAAGGCTTTGACGCCGACGGCAGCATTACACTAAAAGAAACGATATAGGTATTAAAAAATAAATAGTTTTTTCACTATTTCGTTACTTTATTGCTTTTTTTTTAATTTATTTATTTATGACCTCAAATCAGTACAGAGATACTGGCACCGAGGCCTACACGTACAATCAAAATAAAAATTCTTTTATGGGTAACAATCGCTAAAATATAGAAAGTACCCATAATGTAACATAATTATGTTAATTCTTTTGAGGGTCTTTAAAATTTACTTAAGTCTTTTTGGCTGCTTTAATGACTTTCGGTATTTTATTATACACCTGGATGCTTCGGCAAATTGGAGTCTTGACACTTTTTGGTTCTAGAGAACTTATTTCTAAGGTTCATGTTTGTTCTTACGTTATACTTATGAAAGTCCAAATTTTTGCTCAACACTACATTTGATTTTAGTAATTTATTTTCTAACCAGTGTATTAGTTTTGCTTGTTCTAGTTCTTGTGTTACCATTTAAATATATCTGTAAGCTATTTCTGTGCAACTAAGTGTACTTCTACAAACTAGTTGACGAATTTGCTGCAATAAGGCATCGCCGTTACCCACTAAACCATTAGTTTAGTGAAAGGAGAGAAATAAGACACTTTAAGTCTTCCTCCACTGATATATTAAAATAAAAGTTTTATTGAAGGGTAAATTCTCTACATGTTCATCATCAGGAGAATAGAATAAAGAAAATAAGAAATACAATAGGCGAACAGACCAAACGGAGCTACAAGATGATGGAAAGGTCAAGTTAGGTATTTGGAGAAACTTCAAACATAATGATAGACCAAACGAGAGGCTATTCGTAAAGTATAAGCAGAAACCAAGTCAGAAAGTTATCACAGCATTAAGTTATGTGTCAATGTAGAAGTATTTGTAATAAAGAGAGAAAGAAGCTGATTGTTGTGAAGGAGGAATCGAAAGAATTGAGTAAAATGAAAGGTCGATTCAATTTACCAATTAAAGGGACTATAAAGAAATAATTTTGTGTGAAGTCACATATTAGTGAAATAGCAAGTGTGAGGAGAGAAAATTATATATAAAATTTGAAAAGCAGTAGATGTTATAAATTTTTTTCTCTTGTGTCATGTAGGTACTTATAGGCATTCTTTGTTAAAGAGTAGAAGTAATAATAGTTTAAAATCTTGGCTCTCGACATTTCTTAATTAGAAATTAAAGTTTAAAAAGTTTTAAATGTGAACTGGAGCTGACAATTCTGAAAAGACAAGGTAAAAAAAATAAAAAAATAAAATTATTATATCATTAATTTAGTGTTTAGGATCGTGTTTAGGTCTGAGCTTCTTTGTTTTTTTAAATGTATGTTTTACCAAAAAAAATGTTTTGTTTTTATGCTTATTTTTGTTAATTTGGCATCAATAAAGTGTCTTTTTTCGTCCATAAAGATTTTTTTTAAAATTAGGTATGCCCCCCAAGAGAAATGTGAAATGACGCCCCTGCCTTTACGTATGCCGTATATTTTCAGCAAATAAAGAGTTTGTCTAATACTGAATTTATTCCAGTTAAAAATTCCTCCCTGCAAGTATACCTAAATTTGTTACTATTAGATTTTTGTTTAGATCATAAACATTATTTTAAAGTAAAAAGTACAAGATAAATATTCTTTTTGCGTGTTTTTTAGATATAAAACACGGGGGATCGAAGACAGATATTGATGACCGTTTAGTTTTTCAGACCATTTACTTTATATCACTCTTTTTTGACATTTCCGAAAATGGTCGATTAAAGAAGCTCGGGAATACTTATATTATTTCTTTTCGATTTTAAATTGAATTTGGAAACGAAAACCTAACTCGACGTGTGTCAACAAAAAACTTTTGTGCCTCCAATATAGAGTGATTGAAAAGGAAAACGTTTTCATGACTAGAATGGGGTTATAGATTATGTACAATAAAGTAAATCTTTTGAGCGCGTTTTTTCTATATTGGAGTTATTAATTAAGTCATTGAAATTATTATAGATAGAGAATGGAAGACTGACAATATTTTTACTTTGGTTATTTCAGCAAATCGAAAACATATATGCCATTATGCACCATTGCGACTTAATCAGGGTTAAACTTTAACGGTGATTTATGACAAAAGTCGCTATGGATCAGCAAGTATCGATACCAACAAGGATGACTACGTTTTAGATACTAAAATAGAAGAAGTCGTCTTAGAAGAAGAGTCGAATGGTGACTTTGGGTTTGGTTCTGATAAAGAAAGAGTCCAAAAGCAACAATAGAAAACGAACTAAAAAGGTTTCAAAAGCAAAGAAAACAGTAAAGATTGAAGAGAATAAACCTAGTAAGTTCCATAGCGATTATTGGCACCATCAGCAAATTTGAAAGTTACTGGATCACAGGATCACGAGGATATGGGGACGATATATCTAACCAAATCTATAGGTTAAAATTTTGTCAAATTCATATTATGACATGATATGCCAAACTAATTAGTAATAAAATAAGTAGACAAATACAAATTTATTTTTGTTGTTTACAAAATTATAATACTTGCATTAATAAATAAGGAAATAAATTTAGTAGTGATGGGATCACTCGAGTGAAAAATAACCGATCACTCGATTTTTTCAATCACTTGGATTATTCGATTATCTTCGGAAATAACTCGAGTGACGAAATGAGTGAACATATGGTTTTTATTTTTCAACGCGTCTCCAAAGTTGCTGCCCGCCTGTCAATCACTCACTGCGGCCAGAGCCATCTCGTAGCGAGCGGCTACACCGAGTGGGTTTCGGTTATTATTGGCGATATTATTCATATTAAATACTGCATTACGGCTTGCCTGCGTAAGATAATAAATATGATTTATTTAGATTTAAATACTGCATTACGGGTTGCCTGCGTAGGATAATAGGATTTATTATAGTGGTGAGTATTCAGTATTCATAAATATCATGAGTTATGCAATATCGTGACATCTCAAGGTCAAGTAGTCAAGTGGTTAGTTAAATTAAATTGTAAGTTGTAAGATCTGGGAACCATGCCAAAAAATCCACAAATATCTCCGCCACATTTAATAATCCGCAAAAAATCAATCGATTAACAACACCGAGTCAGTTATTCCCAATACAAATGCTGTATATCAACATGAACGATGAACCGCCAATATTAATAATTAATATTAGCATTTGAGTGAAAAAAAATCGAGTATCATTCGATTTTTTAAATCACTCGAATTCTCGGTAGTCGATTATTAAAATAAATCGATTTTTCCCAACACTAAAATTTAGCTGCTTCTTAAGAATAGTCCTGCATTTTCCATAAGATCTTCCCACTTCTTGAGACAGGCGTCTAATACAATTGGTTGGCGTATTTTGCATTATTTCACGAACGTTTGCAACAAGTTCTTCTGTTCTTACAGATGGTCTTCCTGCTCCTTTTTTGTGTTGTATAGAACCTGTTTCCCTAAACACAGCCACGGTTCTTTTTAGGCAATGATAAAGATATGATGAAAATTTTTTCTCGTATTACACGAACCCACTCCATATTTACAGGTTCGTGTAGGTGCCGGTGCGCACATTACAGACACGACCTGCTATGACAGTCGTTGCTGGTGACGGAGCGTGTAATTCGCTACAAAAACGCAGCTAGTGTGTGTGATCACCCTTAAGGTCGGGACACACCTATCATGCACCCTTCCGATCCGACTCCGATCGTACAGTCGGACGAGTGCCTGAACCTCTATTCTCCAATTTAAGAGAAGTGAATGCTCTCTCGCGAGAAGGGACAATTCACATCATATGCCTCGGAATGCTGGAGAATACGGAATTTTTACAGTAAGAGATCGATATATCGAGCATATGATGTGAATTGTCCCTTCTCGCGAGAGAGCATTCATTTCTCTTAAATTGGAGAATAGAGGTCCAGGCACTCGTCCGACTGTATGATCGGAGTCGGATCGGAAGGGTGCATGATAGGTGTGTCCCGACCTTTAGGCTATAATATTTTTACTTTTCTTGCAATTTTTTTTTACATATCGCAGGTAAGTAGATTACGAAAACATATTTCCCATTTTTCTTTACGTCTGTCTATACAGGGTGAGTCATTAAGGGTGACGAGGTACCGTATCTCAGGAACTAATAGTCGTACGAGTTTGAAAAAAAAATCCCTTTAATGAAATCGACTAAGAGAAATTGCTGGAAATAATTTTCACTAGGGTGGCATTTCCGGTTATACCGGAAGTAGGTGTCAAGTTGCTTATTTTATAAGAATCACCCTGTATATTATTACATTTTTGAATTCTACATAAAACTATAATTACTTTTTATTAAATGCATTATTACTCTATGCTTAATAGTTTCCAAAATATTGACTCTTGAAAAATGACATTTTTGAACTTTGACAGCTTCTAGCTTTCGAACTATACGTCTTAGAGCAAAACGGCTTACATGTCCCTATTTTCGATTTTTGTTATCTTTCCAAAATTATTAACTTCCGGTCAAACCGGAAGTACTATATTTCATGCATTTAAGTTACATCCGGTTTACCCGGAAGTTGACACTTTTGGAAAGATAACAAAAATCGAAAATAGGGACATGTAAGCCGTTTTTCTCAAAGACGTATAGTTCGAAAGCTAGAAGCTGTCAAAGTTCAAAAATGTCATTTTTCAAGA
The DNA here is from genome assembly GCA_963969555.1 of Polydrusus pterygomalis. Classification (NCBI taxonomy): domain Eukaryota; kingdom Metazoa; phylum Arthropoda; class Insecta; order Coleoptera; family Curculionidae; genus Polydrusus; species Polydrusus pterygomalis. The sequence continues at coordinate 16,580,718 of OZ018385.1, read as the reverse complement.
GTCAATATCTCGGAAACTATTAAGCATAGAGTAATAATGCATTTAATAAAAAGTAATTATAGTTTTATGTAGAATTCAAAAATGTAATAATATACAGGGTGTTCCTTATAAAATAGGCAAGTTGACACCTACTTCCGGTATAACCGGAAGTGCCACCCTATTGAAAATTATTTCCAGCAATTTCTCTTGGTCGATTTCATTAAAAGGACTTTTTTTCAAACTCGTAAGACTATTAGTTCCTGAGATACGGTACCTCGTCACCCTTAATGAAACACCCTGTATATTGGCTTGAAAGTCTTATAAATTATTGTAAAACAGGAAAAATACTGCATTGTATAAATCATCCCTCTAAAAAATTATTCTTAGAGATACCTATTAATTATTGAACCTATATTTTTATTTATAGACATATTTATATCTAAAAATATATCAAAATGATAATAGTTTATTAAAACGGTAGCGATTTATTAACAGAAATGTATAATTTTAATTCCTAAATAATAAATTTTTAAAAAGTTTATAAATAACTACAGAAGCGATAGAATAACAACGAAAAAATTGAATTGGCTAGTTTTAACGATAACTGAATGGAAAAACGTCGATTTTGAGGCGTATTAAACTGATTCATTAATAGTTTATCATTCCCGCGCAAATTTCCACGATTTTTCAGATCAATAACGACATATAGCTAATTTTTTATTAGGACGATGACGATAAGTCGATAACTTTCATGGGTGCACTAACTGATTGATAATAAACCGTTTAGTCGTTTGCGATCTATTCGGAGGTGGAAAAAGTCCAAGATCACCCACCGGTTAATTAGCACATGAAATAGAAAAAGAGCAAATTTTAGACCCAATCAATTAGAAAGAGCAGAACCTAGTAATCGTCTGTTCTCGACAGTACAGTTCAGTTCGAATGACTTAATAACTTCGGCTAATTGGCGTTGGTAAAAAAGTGCGGGATTCATATACAGTGAGGATCAGAAGTCCTGCATAAATTTGATAAAAAATTAGGGATGCATTTTTCAGAAAAATGCTTGAACACGCAAATTTTTGTTTTCATTTACGCATCTTTTGACGTAAAAGTTTAGTATACAGGATGAATGACATAATTCGGTAATTTTCCTTATGGAACACCCCGTATATTTTTTGATTTTTTAATTCTAATAAACATTCTAAACATATCTGATAAAGCATATCCTACGCCTAAAGTGAAAGATTATTGAGACATTTTCGATTGAATAAAAAAGACCAAGTTATAAAAATATTTATTGTAAAGGGGGTATCAAAGATAAAAATATTAAAAACTACTCTAATTATTAATCTAGTCAAATATAGTGAATGTTCGAACTGTGCTTCATTGACTTCCTGGCAGCAAGCAAGCCGCAATTCAAACTCTTCAAAAATGTTATGTATCATTTCACGGGTTATTAATTGAATTTCATATCTGGTATTATTTTTTAATTCTTCGATTCTGTTAGGTTGTTTGTTTTGACTTCCATACTCTATTATATTTCCATTGTTATACAATAGATTAAAAAGTTGTACTAAATCATTCATAATGAAAGCACATAACAATAATAATTAACTATTAACAACGCGCGCAATTTGAGGTTAGATCCGTTACGATTAGATTTTGAAATATTGTGCTGAGCGCGATTATATTTTGCAATGACGTAGTTGGACGCGTGTCTTATGCTGTAATCTTAACATAATATAAAAACAAAGTCGCTATCGCCCGTCCTGTCCCTATATGTGCTTAAATCTTTAAAACTACGCAACGGATTTTGAAACGTTTTTTTTTTTAATAGATAGAGTGATTCAAGAGGAAGGTGTTTATGTATAATACATGCATAATATTATAGAGAAACACTGATAAATTAGAGTAGGGAGAACGAACGACCCAACCTAACCGGTCCCCGGCCCGTTCAACGATCGATCCGAAGCACCGAAGCCGGAATAGACGAAGACAGACTATGTTTTATGCATGGATGTGAATTGTGGCAAATGGTTGAGTTTGAGGTTTGTTCGGGTTTGTTCGCCTTATTATCTCACGCCGTATAATGCCGGGCTGCAACGCAGGCCGGGTACACGCTAGTAGTTTATATTTAGTAAAACCACGGCCGGGTTATCGGGTCCCAAAGGGGAATCAAGCGATTTTCCTTTTTCGTAGGTATTAATTTAAATAATTTTAACAATTTAATTTTACATAAAAGTACCAAGCCCGATTTTTAAAAAACAGCTGATTGTAGAAAATATTGCAAAAATATATGGTAATGATTACTATGTAGATTTTATCTCCAAAAGGTGTCTCTAAAACTTTTTCCTAGCTCGCGCCGCGGTTTTCAAGTTATCAGCGTCGATCTGAAAACGATCTTTTCGCAGAATATAAGCACTTAACCCCATTCCTACGTCATTTATTCCCCCATATGATATGCCCTTGAGGTTCTTTTATATAATTCCGAAGCATTACACTTTGCGTGTGATTTAAGTTATTTTAATACTGGTGTCAGGTGTGGGGTGTTACAAGAGTGGTAAATTTATTTATTTGAATGAATTCGTCCTTGCTATATTATCAATTATATCAGCTTTACTTTTGTTTTTAAACTAATAGTAGGGAAAGAAAGAAAAAAACTAAAAGTATTCCTCCAAAAAATTTAATAGAATAAAAATTCTTTGGGGGTCTCTATATGTTTTGAGCGTAGAAACGTTCATCATCAGGAGACATAACATTTATTAATGCTGATGGTTTTAGCAGAAGAGAAAATGGTATAAAACCTTAATGGAGCTTTTATGGAATCAAAAAATTGAAGTGTAGAAGTGCCAAAATAAAAAGAAAATAAAATAAAATTTTGAGTGTGGGCAGTAGCAGACTCAGTCGTGTAGTGATCAGTTGTAGCGATGGCAAATGTTGTGGAACTGAGATTAAACACTACAAGCAGCATTTATCAACACTTGTTCGTGATTACAAAGAATTACACCAGTTTGAAGAGGAAAATGTGCAATGGCTTGCCAACACATTTTTGGGAATAAATGCTGAAACTCGAGGAGGTGCGTTACCATCCGTCCTAAAAATGAAGATATGTTTACGCTATCTCAGTGACCCTGGGGTATCAGAAAGGCATTGGTCAAAAATTGGGTGTAAGTCAACCTACAGTGTCTCGTACAGTGACTGCGGTAATTGACAGCATAGTTGAGCAATCAAATTACTGCATAAAGTTCCGTCTACTAACAATGAACTTATGGATGCGAAACAGTTATGGCAAAGCAAGTATAGGTTTCCGACATCAGCAATTGGTGTAGTTGACTGTACCCACATAGGAATACTGAAACCAAATCGCCATGGTGATGAGTATGTCAACCGAAAAGGTCATCCTACATTGAATGTGCAAGCCACTTGTGATGCAAGAGAAATGCATGTTCACTAGTATGGACGTTAGTTGGCCTGGATCGGGCCACGATTCAAGAATATGGAGAAATTGACAAATAAGGATTCAATTAGAAAATAAAAACGTCGTGCTACTTACTGATTATGGATATGGTATAGAGCCAAGGCTCATGACTTCATTCAGAAATCCCGCTCGAGGTCCTGAACTAAATTATAATACTTAATCTTTTGAAAATAGAGAGAGTGATAATTGAACGTTATTTTGGTCAACTGAATTACACCAGTTTGAAGAGGAAAATGTGCAATGGCTTGCCAACACATTTTTGGGAATAAATGCTGAAACTCGAGGAGGTGCGTTACCATCCGTCCTAAAAATGAAGATATGTTTACGCTATCTCAGTGACTCTGGGGTATCAGAAAGACATTGGTCAAAAACTGGGTGTAAGTCAACCTACAGTGTCTCGTACAGTGACTGCGGTAATTGACAGCATAGTTGAGCAATCAAATTACTGCATAAAGTTCCGTCTACTATCAATGAACTTATGGATGCGAAACAGTTATGGCAAGCAAGTATAGGTTTCCGACAGCAATTGGTGTAGTTGACTGTACCCACATATGAATACTGAAACCAAATCGCCATGGTGATGGGTATGTCAACCGAAAAGGTCATCCTACATTGAATGTGCAAGCCACTTGTAATGCAAGAGAAATGTTCACTAGTATGGACGTTAGTTGGCCTGGATCGGGCCACGATTCAAGAATATGGAGAAATTCACAAATAAGGATTCAATTAGAAAATAAAAACGTCGTGCTACTTACTGATTATGGATATGGTATAGAGCCATGGCTCATGACTTCATTCAGAAATCCCGCTCGAGGTCCTGAACTAAATTATGATACTTAATCTTTTGAAAATAGAGAGAGTGATAATTGAACGTTATTTTGGTCAACTGAATTACACCAGTTTGAAGAGGAAAATGTGCAATGGCTTGCCAACACATTTTTGGGAATAAATGCTGAAACTCGAGGAGGTGCGTTACCATCCGTCCTAAAAATGAAGTTATGTTTACGCTATCTCAGTGACCCTGGGGTATCAGAAAGGCATTGGTCAAAAACTGGGTGTAAGTCAACCTACAGTGTCTCGTACAGTGACTGCGGTAATTGACAGCATAGTTGAGCAATCAAATTACTGCATAAAGTTCCGTCTACTAACAATGAACTTATGGATGCGAAACAGTTATGGCAAAGCAAGTATAGGTTTCCGACAGCAATTGGTGTAGTTGACTGTACCCTTATAGGAATACTGAAACCAAATCGCCATGGTGATGAGTATGTCAACCGAAACGGTCATCCTACATTGAATGTGCAAGCTACTTGTGATGCAAGAGAAATGTTCACTAGTATGGATGGACGTTAGTTGGCCTGGATCGGGCCACGATTCAAGAATTTGGAGAAATTCACAAATAAGGATTCAATTAGAAAATAAAAACGTCGTGCTACTTACTGATTATGGATATGGTATAGAGCCATGGCTCATGACTTCATTCAGAAATCCCGCTCGAGGTCCTGAACTAAATTATAATACTTAATCTTTTGAAAATAGAGAGAGTGATAATTGAACGTTATTTTGGTCAACTGAAACGTCGATTTCCTATTTTGCAATATGTTCGCCGAGTGAAATTGGAGAATGTGCCAAAAGTAACCGTTGTATTGTGCTTCCTAACGTGGCAAAAACTTTGAAATACATCGATTTTGAAGCACCTGAAGAAGAAGTGCCAGAAGAAGATGACAATGATAATGACGAATTTGATCTACCTCTTCGCCAGCAAGGACAAGAAGTCGGAAATAATTTGAGCATTGTAATAAACAGTATGATAATTAAATGTAGGTATAAAACTGTATAAAATAAAAGTTCAAATTTAATTTAGTTTTATTATTTACGTCATAATAATATCAAATCATTTTGGTTTTTAAAAAACAAAATTCGAATAATTATAATAAGTTTATTCTCATACCCTTTACTTATTCTTGGAGGATATCCTTGCAAGTATAAAGTAATCATTATGAATACGAAAAAGAGGAAAATGCTTATACTCCCACCTTTTTCTTCAACTCAAAACCTTATACTTCTACCTTATACAAGGATATCATTCAGTTTTATGAATACGGCTCAATATAAAGGTACAATTTGTCGAAGAAAGGTATGTGAAGATATTATAATAAAGATATTGTAGAAAATGGTTCAGCTCAGCAACCCCACAATCAGGAAATTTAAAAATAATGAACGTCGGCGTTGTGGTCTATGGTCAGCGCAGCGGCCTCACAGATCGTAGGCCCGGATTCCATTCCCAGTGCCGGCAACGTCGATGTTAAATTTGGAATTTGGTTTAAGAGCTGCGCCGTCTTTCGGAAGTGACGTTAAACTGTGGGTCCCGTGTCATGGATGTTGGCACGTTAAAGAACCCTACCCTCGACAAAGAGGGATTCGGCAAAATTACCAGATAGTGTGTGACAAAGTCCCTGGCGTCGGTGATTGGCCTCGTTGCGGAAAAAGGCCGACGTAAAATAAATAAATAATAAAAAAAATAATGAAATAAATTATAACATCACACATTTTTAGAAATCAAATTGTTGTTCACGTCCACGTGTTGAGACAAAAGTTGATTGCTGCTGGAGTGGATAGCGAATATTAGTTATTTCGTAAATGTGGCAAACACTGTTTTTGCGGATTATGTCTGGCTCCACTAGTACTTTATCTTTGGGCACACTGTTACCACTGGGCTAACATAAGACGCCGTATTGACAAAGTAACCATAATAATTTAGAAACGTATATACAGGGAAAGTATTTACGGACATCCGGTATGTTTCGCATTATTCTTGGACGTCATAGACGCAGCAGTTCCTGTTGACTATCGTCTAACAAGATTGGGACGACAGAAGGGGGACTTACTCAAATGCACAATCCGCCGCAACTGTCTTCCCGAACCTGTCAAACGCATTTCCAGTTTCCTGTCCCATCTGCAGCAGAATAGTCCACAATAGTATATTTTTGGTAGGTACCACATCAGGCAGTTTATCCAGTTCATTCATTGTCTGGCGCCGCCTTTAATCTCCGTAAAGTATTGAAGCGCTTTTTTCCGATAGCTTTCAGAAATTGACATGACCAGCGCGCGATGAATTTGGATAGGTGAACGAGTTGAGGTATATAATATGCGTTCATGGACCAGACATAACTGGATACATAAGTATTATTGTAAAGGACTATTTTCCCTAGAAAACAGAAAAGCGTTCGGCGCCATACTGAGAAAAAATCTTCTATTCCTTATAAGAATTCACATACTCTTTATACAACAACTGTTTAATACTATATGTGACAGAAACGCGTTTTCCTACTGTAAGACAACGAAAATTGCTAGACCGTTGTGTAGTGATAATATCACGGTAATTTAGCCAATAGGAAATAGGGGTAAATGCTACCATAAAATGGTTTATAGACATTATTGTTTTGAATACTCACAGTAATTATCAAGTTCTATTAGGGGTGTAATTTGGCCCGGTTTTATATACTGTATTAGTTCCGACTGACAGTTGTAATGAAACTTGGATATTGATCATAATAATATTGGCTTGCAACCGTTAATAAAGCATATACTTATCACTATCACTAAGTCAGTACCTACTGTAGTTCTCAAAATTTTAAATAGCTTCTAATGTGATATTGTTTTGTCGTTTAACATTGCATATGATTATCTGTTATGCAACATGGTTTACTGAGATGTTAAAATTCGTCCATAGACTATAAAGTCCAATACTAATGATGGGTTGTGCGAAATAAGAATATTCTATTGCTTTATCTGACGTGCAAAGTTTAAGTAAACTTAAATACAAAGTAAAAATAAATTAATTGAAACAGAATAAGGGTCCATCTTGATGGCCCCTTTAAAATTTTCTGCCAGCTTTGCTTTTCATAGATATTTCATTTTATAATTAATTTTATTTTTTATATCCTGAGAATTTAACTTCGTTAAGCGAAGAAAAATGATATACGTGCAAAGCGCGGAATTTTCAAACGATATACCATAAAGACTTGTCCATTGACTTTCCTAGTAAAATTGTATTATAGTATTTCAAAATTAAAAACGGTATATGAATTTGTGGATAATTTATTAAAAAAATGTATGTGTGTTCTTTAAATTTTCCAGATGCATCTAGTGCAGTGATGTTATTTTTAACTTTACCAGTTAGTGTGGCATCAGCGGAACGATCTTTTTCCAAACAAAATAGTAAAAACACATTTACGCAACACCATGGGACAACAACGCCTTTCGGATTTATCCTTAATCAGTATCGAACACGAGTTTGTTAAAACATTAAATATCGACGAAATTATAAACGATTTTGCAAAAAAAACTCTCGACGATCTGGTCGTTTTGTATAATACCTTGTATAGTACTTAGTGACATAATGTTTGTGCAGATTTGTTGAGTGCTCATGTGTTTTACTGTTTTCTGTCTTTTGAATTCTATGAGGCTCGATCACTGCTACCCCCGTTATTATTTATCCAATCTCAGTTTGAGGACATTCCAATCATTCCATACGGCGGTAAACAGTCTCAAAGAGACCGACCGCACAACCAGAGTTGTCAGCTCTTTCTTCTTCAATTCTTTAAGTTTTTTTATTATAGATATTTCATTTATATCAGTATTCAATTGTTAGTCAGTAACTTTCTTTGAAAGCTATAGTTTGCAAATGTACTTTAAACCGAGGAGTTTTAAGTGTGACAGAAAAAAATAACAAGCCATTCATTGTTATAATAATACATTCTTTAGTCCTTAAGAAACAATATAACTGAAATTAAGACAAAAAGTGTTTTCAGTGTTTAAAAACAACTAATTAACAAACCCTTGTTTCTCGTATATACTTACATTGTGCTTACAAATCCGAAAATTTTGAAGAATTGGCAACAGCATGTAATTTGTTGCGATTGCAAGCGCCAGGATATAAGCTGAACCGGTACCCGGCCCGTCTGACGATCGATTCTGACAGACAGAGATAGGCCAGTGACCGCCGATGGCGTGGAAGAGACGGAGATAAAATATACGTGGTTATGCCTTGATGAACGGGCCAGAGTCCGGTGGACGAGGATGACGTTCTGGTAAAAAAATTAAAGCATTTTCTGAGCACTGTCGTGCCGTGTCAGGTTTATTTTTCTGATTTTAGTTTTGTTTATAGAATTTTTGAGTTACCTTATATTTATTATTTTAATATAATATTATTTTATATACAGTGGGTTTATAAAGTGTAGTATGTACAAACACCTAATGTAAAACAAACTTATAAGTGTGTATACGCATATTAAGTATTTGTATGGAACGCCTATGGTTAGGGTTTGTTCGTACACTATAAGCAATATTATAAGTGGTGTTTTAAAATTTTGATTTTGCATCATGTTTGCTGGAATATTAAGTATAATGACTTATTAACTGCCTGTGTTATGTCTACCAGTCTACCCAGTATTATAAATTAAATTCGAATTGTTTGCTGTTTTAATAGTAGGTACTTAACGCATAATGTGGGGGTTAACTCTAATTATTAAATTATTACACGATTAACGAATTCAAAAATTCATAAACCTTAACCTAATAGTAATGAAAATAAGAATTATCATTTTCCATTCGTTATAGAGAGGGGGCCCATGAAAACGTTTGCGGGGGGGGGGGGGAGCTCAGTTTTTGTTACGCCACTGCATGCAATTGTCATTTCTCTAAATATAGCCGACACAATTTTATAGCCGTTTTATTTATGCTAATAAATCACTTTGCACTTTGTTATGATTAAAATTTTTCATCATAATTTCAAGGAGTCACGCTAGCTGCAAGCCAGCTGCTAACTTGCATTTATACTGAAATAACCTTAAGGGTCCCCCAGTGGAGTATTTTTCATTTAAGTATGGTGTTCCTACTGTTCCTCAAATCCTCAAGGAACAATTTTAGGACCATTATTTTTTAATATTTATATTAATGACTTATTTAGTATAAATTGCGATTGACAAATTCATAGTTTTGCAGATGATACTACAATTTTTTATACCGATACAAATTTAGAAAACTTAAATAATAAAATTAAAAAAGATTATAAAATTATAAAAAATTGGTTTGATAACAATTTGTTAACAATTAATTTTAATAAAACAAATTATATTCCTTTTACTTTAAACCTAAATGATCTACCACAAAATATGAATAGTATTCAAATAAATGACGACATTCAAATTTTTAAAGTTAATAAAATAAAATATTTAGGAATTATTTTTGACAGTAAATTAAATTGGAATTTTCACATAGAATACTTAATTAAAAAATTAAGAAGTTTACTACCGATTTTTAAAAACATTAAAAAATTTTTAAATGTAAGACATGGAAATATTATATTACGCGTTAGTTAAAACTCATTTAAATTACGGAATTTTAGGTTGGGGAGGAATAAATAGAACTTTAGTTAAAAAATTAGAAATATTACAAAAAAGGTTTCTAAAAATTATATACAATAAAGATTATCTTTGTCCTTCAAAAGAATTATATTCAGAAACAAAAAAGTTGAACATATAAGACAACTTTACATTTATAACATCTTAATATATATATTTAAAAATAAAAACCTTATACAATTTAAAAACCATAATCATAATACACGTCATAAAAATGAAATAACCATAAAACCTAAAATAAATAAGTCCATAGGACAAAAAAATTTCAAATATTTATGTTTTTATTTAAACGATTATTTACTAACAAAAATTAAAAAATTGATTTCATTAAAAAAATTTAAAGTCGAAATAAAAACATGGATATTAAAAACAGACAATTTGAAAATATTTTTAGAAATGCTTTAATTAATTAATATTGTTCTGAATAATTTATATAAGTAATATTTTTTACTTAAAAATTATAAATTAATAATTTTATTATAGGTAATATATTTCTTTAAAAAAGCTGCGTTTATACTATAAATTAACATTTTTACTTTAAAATTTTGATTTTTAATACATAGTTATTTATGATTTATGATTTTACATACTAAAACAAAAAATAAGATTTGCCCCTAACAAGCTCAGCTTCAGGGGATTGAAGAATAAGTTTATAGAAGACAACATAAATATATTTATTATATTATTAAATTTTAAATAAACTTATTATTATTATTATTATTATTATTATTCCCGCCTTGCATTTATTAGGTTTACCTAAAAGTCCTCTCAAGCTATCAAATTTATTTCACATTGGAGAGTAGGGGAATTGTGCGAAAACGTTTCCCGCTTAAATATTGAACATTTACCACTTCGACAAGTACTGCCATTTAGCTGTTTTTGTTATACATACAAACAAACAACATTGTAGGTGGTGAAAATAAGAAGGTAAGCTGACTATCTATTTTTAATTATTTTTTTGCACATATAGCCATAATTATTATAGTTTTAGGCGTCTGCTGATGTAAGATAACTTACTGCAAACAAGTTTTCTGTTCCGTAACAACTGTTTTTCTACTTGTAATGTGGTGTGAGGGTGAGGAATTGTACGCCAGTATGCGCTCAATTACCCATCACAGAATTAAATTACAAGTAGTATTAATAATTTAATTAATACAATTTTTTGTTCACAGATGCCACGAAACAACATACGTAAGACACAAAAACACTCTTGGGATCTAGACAAAATTAAAATAGCCTTAAATTAAGGTAGAAAAATAATAAAAATATACCAAAGTGGACATCCTGACTCTTGCTAAATTCTTTCAGGGTTTGACGCCATCTTAATAAACATATGTATATTATAAGCTTTTATTTGATATTAAAATATTTTTGATTAACTTTATTATGCCTTCAATACCTAACTACTAAATAACGCGCACAATTCCCCACCCTTTGCGCCCAATTACTCCCATGGGATGGGGAATTGTGAGCTTGTAATGGTTGTGTTTTTTGCTATATTGCTCGGTTGTACAAATAGTTTAGGAAATATGCTTTTACACAATAAGGCCTTTATTTGCACGCACTCATGGCGACCGTCCTAACGGCACCGTTTACGCGATCTACCGCGTTCATGTTATCCTTGCACACATGCACGGTTTTCGTCAGTTTGATTCTATTTTGATTCGAATATGGATCATATGACGTGCTGTGGCGATTGATGTCTTACATGCGTATCAAAAAACGAAGAAAGGCACGAAACAAAATTTTGTGGGTTCATCCCATGAATATGGGAAGGAAACAATTCGGTGCACCCTTTTGTACTATTTGGTCAGTTGAGGAAAGACGAAAAAAAACTTTTTCAACTATTTTAGGATGTCCATATCCAGTTTTGATGACCTACACGAAAGATTAAAAAATTCGCTTCAACGTCAAGATACATTTATGAGAGAGTGTATAAAGCCTATGGAAATGTTGGCTGTTACATTCAAAATTAGGATTGACCTCCAAAAATATTTCCTTCCAGGCACTTCTTGTGCAGTTTCTGTATAGAACTTGTTTTGTACCAAATAACCGGCCTTGCTTCCACCAAAGATATAAGCATATCCATATCTATATCTACTGCCATTACGAAAAATATAATTATGATAAAATATACTAAATAAAACAATGTTCCCGCCAATGAACCAAGAAAATATCGTAAGCGCGGTACATGTGCAAGCACCAATTAAATTTTAACTTTTCTGGGCAATACTGAATACTGGGCATGTCTCTCCGTCAACATGCACGGTGACGGTCGCCGTGAATTGTAGTGGGGGCTCACGGTGACATTGCGGTGGAACGGAACCGTGTACACGGTGCCGGTGCGTGTGAAAGGTCACATTATGCTGCCTAATCCCTTAACCGTATAAACGGTGCCGTTATAGGACGGTCGCCGTGAGTGTGTGCAAAAGGCCTAAAGGTATAATGTCATTTAGGTACTTAAGTGTAGAAAACTATTAGTATTTTAAGACCAACGATGTAGTCATAGGAACACGTTATGCTTAGGTGCGCAGAATTCCCACACTCTCCCAGGGTGTTATGGAAACCATCAAATCCTGATATGGAAACAAAAAAGTGCATGCAAAACGTCGCTCGAAATGACCTATTTCCGATTTTTCCTGCACTATATAGAAAAATTTGTAGCAATATAATTTTCTTATTAAAGGCATGTTTACCTTAATAATTAAACCTACTTAGCATATAATTATTGTTGCGACAAAGCGACATATCAAATTTTATGATTCTCGAGCACGACAGGGTTATTTTAATAACATGACATGAAAAAATAGTTTTCCCTATTTAAAATTGTTTCAAGGGAAACGATGAAGGCTGTAACATTCACGATACACGATGATATCCATTTTAATTGACAAATTACACAGGCATGTGAATTTTAAACCAGTATTTTCATTTTTTATTAAGAAGTTTTTAGGCACTGAAACTCACCGTTTAATAAACATGTACACTTTATCCAAACCAAATAGAATCTAAGAACTATAAATTCTTAAGATTTAAGTACTAGAATTTACAGAAAATTGTAATAGTTTTCTAGGAAATTGTACTAGATTCTGTATTTGTAAATGGTAATAGATTTGCAGTTAACTGTAATAGAAATTATAACTCTATCCTCGATTACGAATATCATACACTAACAGTTTCAAGCTATTATTTGTAAGTTTGTCAGATAATCTTGTTTTAATTTATTGTTTTTAAAATGTTTTAGTCTATTTTTTTCCTTTGTTTCCTCGCATTAAATAAAAGTAAAAATGTTTTAGATTATAATATTTTGTAATGGGAATGGGGTAATATATAGTCGGATCTGGTCTTATCGTGCGGGTCATACGATTCAAGAAAGACATACTCTCAGTTTTTGTTTTCTTTACCTGCGTTTAATTTTACCCTCTAAATAAAATACGTAAGATAAATCAGACAGACTTATTCCATTTTGACATAAAAAAAAAAGGATATGTATTTACTTTCCAGCGATTCTAAAAAGCTTATAATAGCACCAGCTACGTTTTATTTTAAATATGCCAGTTTTGTGACTTTGATAGTTTGTGACAAAATGAAACAATTTTCTGGGTTTTTGCATCCCCAATCAAAAAAAATGGTACTTAATCTGATAAACTATTTCGAAAATGAAAGAAAAAGTGGAAATTCGCCAACCAATATTCAGGAAACAGTAGCCAAAGCACTGGGAATTAGTTTAAGGACTGTGCAGAAAATTGTGCATGAAACAAAACATAACATAATACCCAAAAATACTAAAAAGTGTAAACGAAGAAAGCCAAAGACCAAAAACATTAAAAATTCGGGGTGTTTTGGTAATTGGACTTGAAGCGTTATCAAAATTAATAAAAAATTTAGGTTTTCGCTATAAAAAAGACTGTAACCGAAGATTTTTATGGGAGCAGCCACAGATAGTGAGTCAGCGTGTTCAGTTTTTAAAAAAATATACGGACAATTACAAATCGAAATTAAGAAAAGTGGTATTTTTAGACGAAACGTGGATATTTTCGAATGGAAGTGGTTCAAAATCTTGGCAAGATGAGTCTGTAAAAAGTGTTTAAAGGAAAAAGGGGTGCGGTACGGGAAAGCGTTTTATTATTTTGCATGCCGGTTCTGCAACAGGATATATTGCAGGTGCGAGTTTAATTTTTTCTTCAACATCAAAAAGTGCTGACTATCATGATAATATGAATTGCGAAATGTTTGAAAAATGGTTAAAAGTTCAATTGATACCAAATTTGGATGCTCCGTCTTTAATTGTATTAGATAATGCATCATATCATTCAAGAATTTTAAATAAACAGCCTACTTCGTCTTGGAGGAAAAGTGATATTTATGAGTCGTGGCTGGAAAAACACAACCAAAATCATTTACCAAATATGCTTTAATCGGAACTCCTATCAATAGCAAAGTCTCTTAAAAAACCCAAAATATACGCGGTAGATGAAATACTGCGTGAATATGGTCATGAGGTTCTACGACTGCCGCCATATCATTGCCAGTTTAACGCAATAGAATTAATATGGTCTTATTATGAAAAACATGTAGGTGATGGTCTTAAATCCGACCAAGTACAACTCAAGATTCGTTAGATCATATTACACAAGAGTACTGGAAGAAATCGGTGGAACATACAGAAATATTAATAAGGGATTGGTGGGATCGAGAACAAGTACTAGATGTCGAAGTAGCGCCAATGATAATTGCTCCATTCGAAGACGACGAGGACTTTTCAGATTTTATAAGTGACGATGAGAGTTTTTAGGCTAAAATTATAAACGGTGTTTTTCGTTTACATTTTTTAGTATTCTTGGGTATTATATTATGCTTTTTTTGCATGCACATTATTCTATAGTCCTTAAACTAATTCCCAGTGTTTTCATTACGGTTTCCTGCATATTGGTTTGCGAATTTCCACTTTTTCTTTCATTATCGAAATAGTTTATCAGACTAAATGCCATTGTATTTTTAGGTTTTAGTAGTAAAATTGTTAAAATAAATTGCACTGTTTATTATTGTCGTTTTTAATTAAAGGGTATACAGTAGGTATATAATTAACGATTATATAATTTTTTTGTAACTTTTTCAACTCCCCTGTACATAATTTTTACAAAACTAATAATATTAGGTAGGGGTATTACAGTGGAACTGGACCTGTTCTTTTGGAATAGGTATCATCTGCCTATTCCGCGTACCTATTACCAGGTACCTATTCCAGGTCCGTTGGTACTGTCACATGTTTGATTCTCTGGTTTCATTGTTATTCCTTTTTCAAGTTGTCAGGTACAGGTACGATGTAAGGAATGGAACGGTTACAGGTTTTGCTTTAAATTCATATAATATGTTTATAATATGGCGAATTTGCAGTTAAGAATTTTAAACGTTGCCGTTACAAGCACATTGCAATAATTAAAATAATCTTACTAAATAAAGATAAAGGGAAATAGTAAAAAATAATAAATATTTCTAAAAATATTGTAATAGTTTATTGGGCAACAAAATATAGCGTATATAATGTAGGATATGCAACCAGCAATGAGGAATTAATTAAAAAGGCAACATATATGGTGGATGTACCTGCATGCCTATTATTCATGTTTCTTTAAATAATTAATAGGCCTCCGTTACAATCAAATCTTCCAAAAAAGTCTGGTGCGAAAAATATTAATCTGTTACAAAATTTATAACGAAATTTAATTCGAACAATCGGAAACTGCTGGCCACGCTGGAGTTCTAGCGGCCTTCTTTAAAAACTCGTGTCGGCCATGCAGCCGGAATAGCGCCAATCGGCGGGTTCGATAGGTATTCACTAAAAATTCTTCCGTCAGTACTGCGACGGTGCGATCAACGAACACAGAATAATCTTCTAACTGCCCCTCGTTAAACAAAAAGTTCCAGCGCTCACCACTAACCAGTTAGAACTGGTTTCGCTCGAATCCGAGCGATGGCGGCGAAATTAGAAATATGCGGGCAGTGAATCTACCGTTTCTTTATTATACCGTGATATCAGTACCTACCTCTAAACATAAAATTTAGTAAGTAAAATGTTAAGGGCACAGTTCTTAAGGTCAATCATGGATAAAAGAATAAAGGGTTGAATGCAGGGGTAACTTCAGGAACCTTGCAATTATTAAAAAAAAATTATTAGTATCTAATTTTGGAAGGGCTGTCCAGGGAGGCATTGATGAATACTATGCCGGTGTTTTTTTTTTAAATAAATGCACAGAAACTTTTAAAAAAGCAGTTTTTTGAACCTACTGAAATTGCCACAATTTACAATCCTTGAAAGTAAACACGTCGATTTTCAGAAGTGAACTAAAACAATCACTGTTAACACGATATTTTCTAGTCTAATTAGATGTCATCTCTCAAGAACTCTAGAAAATATGTGTTTGTTTTAACAGAAAATGTTCCGTAATTGCACAAAACACGAAAGTAAACAAAACTATGAACGGTTGACTAACATCTGCCTTGCTCTACCAGCTCCAGAATATGTCTGTCTTTCTTCTTCGTATGCCAAAAGCATAAAAATAACTACTCTGATCAACACAGCACTGCAGTGCGCATGCGAATCGTCAACAGTTCGGCAAATCGAATTGACGATAGAAAATGGCGTCGTTAATGCCACCGTGGGAGAAAACCCGTTAATTTTAATATTCAAAATTTAAAAAAATAAATAAATAATACGATAGTCGAGAAAGTTAAGTCGTGTTGGATTTAATTTCCAAAATAGGTTCCACAAGAGGATGTCCGATATATGTCCCATAAAAAAAGAACATAAAATGTACGAACATACTATTACGTTCTTTAAACGTTGAACGTATAGAGTAAGTCCAAAATACGTCCCTTGTCATATAATGTAAAAAAGGTTCGTCGACACATCGGTTGAAGGTGCCTTTAAGTGTTAAACCAACGAAAAGTTGTGGTATTACAGGTGATGAATTGGTTTTCAAGACGTATTCTCTCTCGTTGTTACCTATCTTCGTGGATATGTTTAATTGCTAAATAATTACTATCATTACCAATCCATAGAAAAATATAGTACCTAAGTATTCTTGTTTAGGCTTGACTCTAAATAATTGATGAGTACAACTTTTTCCATAATATGTCGCGTATCTGTTCGAAATTGTAAATTATATAGGTACTATTATTATGCCGCGATCTTTGATTTTTTTCAAATTGATTGATATTCCATTAAGTAATTGATTAATTAGTATCTACATTACGTATCTAAAATAATGAATATATTTACTGCACATGAAAAATACATAAATAATAAATACAACAGTAAAAATATAGATATCTATAGATAACCAACACAGGGAAAAATCTTGGGGTATATATCGTCCTGATATGGACTGGGTTAAATGAAAATGCTTTTTTATACGCCAAGCTTTCGATAATGTTTATTATCTTCTTCGGGGCTACAAAATGAACAAGAAAATCCTGTTAATCATAAAAACTCGTAATTTTGCAAAATGAAGTTGGATTTTGCTGTTAAAAAAAAATTCTTGTATTGATAAGAAAGTATTAAAAAATAATTAAAAAAATACCTATATGTCCAAAAAATCATTTCTTTCTCATCTCTCGTTTGAATTCCATTTTCCATGCCATAGTTTTCCTTGCTCATCGTAAATTAGCAGTAAGTAAACATTTTTTCAATATTTCTCTTGTTTTAAAGAGAAACAAACGATTTTTTGATACATTTTTTTCTTTAATTATTTTTTTGGATTTGTAACAGAAACATTCAACTTTATTTTGAAACTATTGTGGCATATCGGACAAGTTTGTAACTACTTTTTATATTGGAATACACACTGATCCAAGTTTGCCTGTCTGCCCGTCGAGTCCTAACAAGGACGAAACGGCCGTCGTGGTCTACCCGCCCCAGGGTATCCATTAAACTTGGATCCCTGTGTATTCCAATATAAAAAAATAGGTTCACATGCACTTGTCCGACATGCCACAATATTTTCTTTTAATTACATTCGCGGACATTATATCATCTTCTATTCCACTTTATTTTCCAAACTTGAAGTTTCCTATCATTCGCAGGTTTTTCTTGTTCTTTTGTAGCCCTGAAGAAGATAATAAACATTATCGAAAGCTTGGCGTAGCTTACAAAAGCATTTTCATTTAACCCACATCAGGACCGATACCCCAAGATTTTTCACTTTGTTGGTTAACTAGTCGGTCAAGACTACCTTTCACTTCTTATCTATAAATATACAGGGTGTCCCAAAAGTAATGGGACAGAGAGGAACAGCAGACTCATTAAGGCGAAATAATGCGATTTATTTAAACTTGCCTTATCCCAAAATTGATAACAACCAAGATACAGGGTGTCAAAGTTTGAATTTTGTTTTCGTTTTTTTGTGATTATTTCTTAATGAAACGACATAGCAGCACACAATTAAGGATTTTGAGGCGAGGAATTTATAATTATCCATAGATTTTGTGTTACCAGTAGAGGGCGCTGCCTACGGCATGGCCCACTCCTTTTAGCTGGCATAACTTTGTTTAGGCTTCTTATATCGATCCGACTATTAAAAAAATAAGTTACTTAACTTCTTTTACATCAAAAACGTATAACTTATTGAAGTCGCTAGGAGCAACCATTTTCAAGAATGCTAAAATATTTAAAATAATTGTGTATTCGTATTAGTAGTATTCATCACAGCTGGCCTTGATTAAAAACAACGACGTTTCTAAGGAGACACCCTGTATATAACAAATATAAATGGCTAAATTAAAAAAAATAGATTATCGAAATCTTACCATCGTATCATTCCACCACATGTGCAGCCGATAATTCCTGAGAACCTGTGAGTGCTCGTTCACGTGATCCAATGCCAACTTGACGCTGGGCATGACTCCTCGGCCTATAAAATGTTCCAATACTGAAAAAGACTGCATACTTCACTCGAATGCAAAAATATTACAAAGATATACTATATTTTGTTATTATACTATGATGACGTCTGATGGTCATAATTGGAATTAATTTGATATAACGAAATGTCTGTAAATTTATTATACATATTTTATAGTTTTAGTTAAAGTCTGGACCAAGATATACCGTTTGGCTTAATGACTGCAATAAAACCCCTTAATGGCTTAATAATAGTTTCATTATATTGTAAACACTTAAAGAAACCCTGTTTCTGTTTACCTGTTCGATTGCCAAACCTTTTTTAAATAATTTAGTGGTAAAATTACCCATATAAAACTATCGATGAGCCTGCCAACTCTTCAGTATTTCACCGCGTTAACACCTATCCCACGTCTGACACCGAAACTTGTTTTAGTCTTTAAATGTAAAAGTTTTCAAATGGAACCATATTGGCTCACTCGGGCAAAAAAAACACTTTTTTTCCAACAATTTGATATCACACATCCTTATGCCAAGTTAAAAAAAGGAGACATAATTTATTAAAAATACCAATTCAATATTTCGTTTTTTTTTCGTTTTCTATTGAAAGCGGCCAAACACCCATCTTGTGGTAGCAGTTATCTCTACACTGTTGGATAAAACGATGAAACGAAATGGCGAAAGCGCCATTAATGTTTGCTGTTAATTGAAATATTTAAAGTAGTATTATCAATTTTCCGCGCTAATTTAACAGCTCTTCCCTTATCACATGGCGTATTTCGTCATTACGAAGAAAGTTAAAGTCCGATTTTAATGAAAACTTACAGAGGAGTAAGGGCCACCAATTATTTTTTAATTTTTCTGATTTACAGGTCGGTTTTATCGACTTACAAGTCAAAAATATATTTTTCTGACTTATAAATCAGTTTTATCGGCTTACAAGTCGGTTTTATCAAGTGTCAAGTCAAAATTATATTCTGACTTGTAACTCGGTTTTATCGACTTACAAGTCAAAGTTATATTTTTATGACATATAAGTCAGTTTTATTAACTTACACCTTCACGGCTTACAAGTCGAAATTACATTTTTTTGACTTGATAAGTCGGTTCTATCGACTTACAAGTCGGCTTTATCGGATTACAGGTCGAAATAATATTTTTCGGACTTATAAGTCGGTTTTATCGAGTTTCCAGTCGAAATTATATTTTTCTGACCTGTAGTAGTAGTAATAGTAGTAGTAGTAAAGGGGAGGCTTAGCGCCAAGCAAAGGCCAGTGCGACCCTTTTTGCCAACCCCATTTTACGTCTGGGTAATGTCAGCCAGACGGGACCTACAGTTTTACCTGGGTTCCGAACCACAATTTTACCGGTAGACGTTATTATCGGCATAGTTTTTACGGTCCTGTTGTAAAACCTCTTGTCCACCACAGACCTCGACGGGACACACCGTCCGTATTACCACAATCCTCTGATTCAGGGCGTCCCCCAAACCGTCCGGATCGGTATCAGACATCCGTCCCTTTTGTGGGTCACTAGATCCGCACCGAATCCGTCACTTGGTTCAGGAGTAGCTCACTTGAGATCCCGCTCACTTCTCGACAACATGCCGAAGGAACACCCGAATGATATCGGAGGTAACCCGAAAGCTCCACAGCTGTATCGTATCGAGGCCGCCTTTCTTACCTGTAAGTCGGGTTTGTTGAAAAATATAATTTTGACTTGTAGCTCGATAAAACCGACTTGTAAGTTAGAAAAATAGAATTTCGACTTGTAACTCGATAAAACCAACTTGTCACTCGATAAAACCAACGTGTAACTCGATAAAACCTACTTGTAATTCGATAAAACCTACTTGTAATTCGATTTTATCGTTTTATAAGTCAGATAAATTAAAAAAAAAAACAATTCTACGATTCCGTAGCGTTCTAAAAGTAACTAATTATGAGCACAACGAAATTGTACAGGAATGGGCATCAATAATACCCCTTAACTTAACAACATCTTACCTGTCTCGGAATTCTCCACCCCCTTGCCAAAAGGAAAGAATCCAGCTATGTAAACATCGTGTCTTCTCGCGTCCACATTCGGTTTTTGTAACTTACAAAACTCGAAATTAAAAATTATCACAAATAATATCACTATAAGAGCGTTCATTTTGGTACTAGTCATTGTGACTAATACGAAATAGTCCTTGGAGTCATAGGAGCATTTTTTCACCGTTTAATTGTTTTTTTTAAATTATCACCTACCTAAAACTTTCCAAAAATTTATAGAGTACCTATTTTGTTGTAAAACCTCTGTTTATTAAGGAAAATAATTTGTAAGCTGGATATAAACTGGATGTTCAATAAATACACAAATATGTTTTTACTAAGCAATGAGTAAAGTCAGTTTGTTAACTTATTCGTCTTCGAACATATCCAAAACTGTGTTCAGAGTGTTCAAATAACACTGGCCACCACAAATGTTGAAAAAACATATTCTTAATAACTTTTTTTTTTGCTTCGAACAATCTGATCAATGTACGGGCTTTAGTGCTATCGTAAACATTTCGATAACATGTAACACTGGTAAAAATTTAAAAATAAACAAAATTCCACGATTTTTCAGATCGATACCGACATATTTTTAGTATTACCACGTGGTTCAAATTTTAGAATATTAAAAGTAAGATACACCCTTTCTGACTATTTAAGGCACAAAACGACAACGCTGATTGCCTGCAGAATCACGTGGCGGAACAGAATGCACGCAAGTGCAAAAATAGAGTTAATAGTTACCGGTGTCAAACTTCTAAAAATACTTGTCTGTTTTGTTTACCTATCTTTTTTGCCCTCAATTCTATTGCGAACTTTTGGAAAGAAATGACAAAATATATTGAAGACAAGAAGAACTCCTATAGAGGATACTTAAAGCATCAAATGAAATAACTCCAGAATTTATAACAAATTCAGTGTTAAGCATGCCAAGTCGTCTAATATAATATTTGAGAAGTGACAATGGCTTTATTTTATTAATGATCTATAATAAAAAATACATGTTTTAATAAATAAATAAATAAATAAGGTCTTTATTATTTCCATTGTAATTCATAATACAACCTAAAAGTAAAGTGCACCTAATGGAAAATGCCGAAGGTCAGATGGGAGTGTAAAAACCTGAAGGCAAGACACTCCCCTTGTTCTTTACCTTAAGCATGCACAGCAGATAGGCTATGGCAAGAAAAAAAAAACAAAACTATGATTTAAGTGAAAAAAGTTACTTTTTTAGGAGCAAATATAATGTATCAAGTAAAAAAAACAGAAAAGCTTTTTAAAAACAGAATGCTCCATGGCATTTCAAAACCCTTCATCTTTACGTCGTAGGTATACAAACAAATAACAAAGTGGAATCATAGATTGCTCTTATCTTTTCAAAAGGTTTTTTTCCAGTCCCTATATATGTAATATAGAAAATAATGACCATTAAAAAAAATAACAATAAAAAAATTGGAATTAATCCAATTTAATTCATTAATTAAAATAATTTTTAAAAAATGGTATAAATAATTTAATTTAGTAAATATCTCTGTAATTGTTTTTTAAAAGTTGCCAATTTTAAAAATTTTTCTGATATGTTTTTGGAAGATTGTTATATTTTACTATTCCGTCATATAAAAGCGACTTTTTTTCGAAATTACTTTTTACTGGTATATTGTATCTTAGTTTGATAATTTATACAACGTCTGGTGTTATGATCATGTAATGTCTTATTCTCCTGAAGTGCTATGTTAGATTTTTTTCTTTTAAAATAATAGAGTGAATTAGAATACAAATTTTTAATTTATAAATGTTTTGAGCGTATAAATACCCCTTCGGTCTATATAGATTAACAGTTGGTTCCAAATGTGGTAACTTGTGTATACATTTAATAACTTTATTTTGTAATTTTTGTAATGGTTTTATGTTTGATAAACAAGCAGATCCCCATACATAAGCTAAATATTGTAATTTTGAATATATTAATGAAAAAAATTTATTTTTTAAGTATTTCAAAGGAATGTAATATCTAAAACCCTTCAACATTTTTCGTTATTTAGAACCTGCAAATTTTATGAATATGGATGCCAGCGATAAACAGGCAAACCAAAAAAATGCCTTATTACCAAAATTCCATAAAATGAAAATACCTGATAAAAATATATTATACAATGTCAGTTTGTAACTTGGAATAAATTCAGTAAAACCAGTAGAGATACCGTATAATGGGGTGAATAGGAGCAGCGGGGTGAAAAGGATTGAAAGTTACCTTCAAATTTCAAAAATCTGTAATACCTAATTGTCATTTTAAAGTGTAAGTCTTTTCAATGTTCAGATTTTAAAAAACCGTTGTTAAAAAGTAATTTTTGTGACATTAAACTTAAAATAACTTGGCGACATCGCAGGCTGAATACCATTGTCTAATAGAAAGAAGTTTTGTTCCTTTATTATTATATTATAATTATATAGGATTTATATTACGTTTATACCTGTTCTGAAATATATGTTCATTTCTTTAAAATATTTGATTCTTTTCCGAGTAGGTTTTTTGATTCTGTACACCCCGCGGTTGTTTAAATGCGATTCAGTTAATAAATCAATCACTTATCCTATTGACACCGGCACCGCCTGCGGGGTAAATATAGGATCAGTGCACAAAAAAATATATTTATAAAACAGGGTACACCCTGTATAAAAAATCTATAGGTACCACCATTTAAAGTACCAACCTTAACTCATGTTTTAAGCTATTGAGAAATTTATTCGGGCAGATAGTTTTCAAGTTACAAGCTTTCAAAGTGGAAAATTGATCCTGTTCACCCCATGTTACGTATATTTAAAAAAAAGGCTTGGGCACAAGTATTAACGTTTTAAGTTGTGGTATTTTTTATTAAAAAAAAAATGATACAGTGTGTCCCAAATTAGGGATCGACGATATCGATCATTTTTTTAAATGACAACCCTAGTTTTTTATTGACTATTTTGAAAGTACATATATTAAGTTATACATAAGTCCCAAATTTCAAATTATTATTCCTTGACACTCATAAGATATTAAACAAACAAGAATTGATTTAATTCAAAAATAAAAAATGAAACCTTCTATCCATTTTTTTTCGTCAATAAATGCTCAAAATATTAAAAACAAACTATTACCTTGTCGGACTTCAATTGTCTTTATTTTGTTACTTACCACAACGTTTCGGTTAGTAAGTAAGGTAAGTAGGGGTAAATGTAATAATGGGGTAATTGTAATATTGCCTAATAAATAATAAAATAATAAGTTCAGATACTAGTGCCACCTAGTAGTGACTCAATTGGATACTTTTACTGGCAGCTGCTCATAAGTGAAATCTGTTTTACCGACCGTCAGCATGCGCCATGCATTCTTGCAGAATATGTCCAAACAGGTGGCCGTACGAGTTTACAGGGAAATAGTCCGTTAATAATAGCCAGGGCGTTTTTGCAAATAGGTCCTCAAAATATTACTTTAATTTATTATTTAGTATTTCTCTTTTATGTACAAAATGCAATTGGATATTTTAGCTATATCTTAACTATAATTTGGGTTATGTTACATTTTCCCCAGGAATTTGTTATCTGGGGTAAATGTAACAAAATCACTGGGGCAATTGTATTATATATATTACATTTACCCCTTTGTTTTAAGTTTTTTACAATGGTTCGCCATTATATATAAAAAAAGTATTGTATAAGTAGCCTAAATACAGTCAAAAAAATTTAAAAACATTTTTTTTGTTAAAGAATTATAAAATTCTTTTAGTTAATTTGTTCTTGCTTTGTTGCAGATTAAAGCCTGCTTTTTAAATTTAATTTTTCTAAATAAATTTGAAAGTTAGTATATAAAAGTATGTAACTTTTTATTCATGATCTGAAATAAGAGCTTGAAGCGGCAAAACAAGGCCAAAACACTAAAGTTTTACATTTACCCCGACCAATATCATCAAGTGTTCTAATATAAACTTAACCTGCCACTATCACATTTACCCCAATTTACGGGGCAAATGTATTATAGGGACAGCGTTTTAAAAAAAATACCATAGTTTTTTTCTTATTGGATTTCTAGAAAATGTATCTATCCCATACTGTTAGGAACTATATACCAAGTACTGTCAATTTTTTGGGAATTTTATTACCAAAAAATGTGTTCGATGCAAACCGTTTTTCAGGAACTATTAAAATTTTATATTACTTTTACCCCTACTTCTTATCTCTTACCGTTTTCAAGTGTAAACTAAATTATAATTCCAATAAGGCTACTGTTTTAAATATTATCCATGTGCAATGAAGCTTGATGACTCCGCCCACGTGCAGAGTGTGAAGTTTGAGCTGTTGGTTTTGGACAAGGAGAGGCTTCCAGATATTGGGGGATATCTATACTTGGTTTACTAAATATATGGGTACTTTGATCCATATATAAAAGCTGCTTCTTTGAACTTTTTTAGTTAACCAAGTATAGATATCCCCAATATCTGGAAGCCTCTCCTTGTCCAAATCCTACAGCTCAAATTCACACTCCAATAAGCACGTATTGGCGGAGTCATCAAGCTTCATTACACATGGATAGTATTTAATACAGTAGCCTTAGAATTATAATTTAGTTTACACTTGAAAACGGTTAGAGATACTAACTAACCAAAACGTTGTGTTAAGTAACAAAATAAAAACAATGGAAGTCCGACAAGGTAATTTTTTTGATATTACTTCATTGTCTACCACCTTAAAACAAACAAATGCTCAAAATGTTGTCCGTTCATTTGGCAATATCCTAATTTCCTCAACCCGAGTAAAACTCGTTTTGAACATATCTAATTACTTCGAGAGAAATTAACCTATATAATATACACTCATGCCCATGTGTTTCGTGCTTTCAACTCCTCAAAAAATACAAATTTGGTACTTTAAAAAAAGTCAATAAAAAGCTAGGGTTGCCATTTAATTACCTATCGATATCGTTCTATCTCTAATTTGGGACACACTGTATTAATATTTTTTTATAAAAATACCACAACCTTAAATGTTAATAAACGTTGTCCAATCATTTTTCAAAAAAAAACTGCACTGGATTTACTGAATTTATTCAAAGTTACAAACTCGCACTGTATTATTATCATTATTAAAATTTATTTTGTTTGCCTTATTTTTACGATATTATACAATTAGCTTGTGGGATGTCCCTACTACACATCTTACTATAGAAAGCGATGTCGAGCACAAAAATTACATAATAGGTATATACCCTTATTTCCCTTATTACCCTTGTACCTATACTTACTTCCTTAAACCCTAATTGGGTACAAAAATACCTTTATCCAACTTACAAATTACTTTTAAATTATCTATAACATATTTAGCAAGTCTATTTTGTCGAAAAATCGGCACTTTTTAACAATACCCCGGTCTATTTACAGTTCGAATTCACTGTCTACCGACATTATAATAGATATAGCTTTTTTCGCACCTCACTACCGTCTTTTATCTGAAAAGCTAATGTTCCGAGTCCCAGCTTCATTTCTAAAAAACCTTTTCCCGAAACTGGGTTTCCAGAGCTCTATCGGAGGCTCTATTTCACCCCGGAATCGGTCATTTGGCTCTATCGATTTTCAGCGCGCTCTGAAATGGAACTGTAGCTGGACACGCATGCGCAGGTTTATTTATTTATGTTATTGTGCCCAGATAGATGCTTCCCCGGAGTTAATTTAATTTTTAAAATTAGTCTCTAATTTAGGGTTTATTTATTTTAGGGGTTTTCGGCTGTAGGATTTATTTATAAGCCTTTCTAAAATAAATAATAAATATATTATAGTATTATGGGATACAGGATACAGTAAAACAAATTGAATTTGTTAAAGCCCACTATATTAAAACTAATTGGACATGTTTCGCTAGCACTGTAGCTGCGTCAGATGACAATGATCATCTATTGAAAATTTTTTGACATTTTAAACAGCCAATTAAATTTTGTTATTCTTTATCATCTTACATAAATCACCCAATCATATCAACATTTAAGTGACTATTTAACTAGAGTGTTTTACACTGGCAAAATGTCATAGCAACGGCAAAATTACTACCTGCACCTACCTGGACAAAATTCACATGTGATTTTTGCCGCGGCAAAATTTTGTCTTTTTTCTAGTTAAATAGTCATGTCGAATACCACTCGAGAAAAAATTGTGTAAGCAAAATTGTTCTCAAGGATTTATTTAAGTTTGTTGCTTTTAAGCAATTTCGCTCATGACATTTTCGACAAAATCACTCGCCTGACGGCTCGTGATTTTGTCAAAAATGTCATTCGCGAAATTGCCAAGCAACAAACTTTCATACCTTTCGAAAATTTTGCCGACAAAATTTTATCTCTTGTGATATTATATATGAAAACAACACTCCGGATAGTTTTCAATCACTATGACACCCAGGCATCATTTATTATGACACCAATACTTTGACAGTTCATATTCCAACTATATAAATTTCAAAATGTCACGTTTTGGCAATGCAAATTTTCATTGCATTAACGCGCTAGTTAATGAAACAATCCCAAAAAATACCAGAAACAGTCACAAATACACGTGGGGAATATTTATAGAGTTTTGCTGTGAACGCAAATACGAGTTAAATAAACATATAGAAGCGTAGAAGAGCTGGCAATGATACTGAAAGATTGGGCGGTTAATATGAGAAAAAAAGATGGGACTGAATTCAAAGAAGCAACGGTAAAGACTATGTGGAACGTTTCGTGCAAAATTTTACAAGAAAAGTACTATAATGAATATAAGATTATGATTGACCCGTTTAACAGCATAGTACTTAAACCAGCCCGAGATGCCCGCGATGCAACCAGAAAGAAATTACAAGCAGATCCATGTAAATGTAAGACCAGTTCAGTTTCGTTAAGTCTATCTGAAGTAAACCAAATAATATTGTTCTGGAATGAAAATACCCCTGAAGGTCTTATGCGTAAATTCTACCATATTGCTGCAGTAGAATCAGCGTGGAGAGGAGGCGAAGCAGTTGCATATCTCCTGGATTTTTTTCAAATCGAAAAAAATAACGATGGTTCTCCAACAAATCGTATTGAATATAATCCAGTGTTCAGTAAAACTTGCCAAGGCGGTTCAAAAAGCTGTACAAGTAGTAAATGGTTGATTGTCAATAGTGAAAGTCAAAGATGCCCTGTACGCCTGTTTCATAAATTGATATCAAAACGAGGCGTACATATAACCTCACCACGGCTGTTCTTAAAAGCAATTCGACACTGGAAAACGGAAACCGATAGTTGGTACGATAATGTTCCTGTTGGAAAAAATACTATTAATGGATGGACAAAATCGTCTGCTGAAGCTATCGGCCTGAATGTAAAGGACAAAAAAATAACAAACCATTCAAACAGGTCAACTGATGTTAGCGAATTGGCAAAAAAGGTGTGCAAGAACAACAATTGCTGAAAATCACTGGTCATAACAATCCAAATTCTATAAAACCATACTTAAACATCGACCAAGAACACCACAATAAGATTATTAATACTATGCGTGGTAATGGATCTTCTATAGTAGAAAAAAATAGCGAATCAAATGTTACGTTAAATTTTAATAACTGCACCTTTACAAATTGTACTTTTAATAAATAAATAATTGTTTGGTTGCGAGAAATTTTATTTTTTTATCAAAAATTTATCAAAAAATTTTCTGACCGAATATCCCTCGGACATTGACCAATGCCTCATAATTTTATCTCAAGCACGTAACCAAGGTAACAACCCTCCGCCTTCAGCGTCGGGTTGTTACCAGGCAACGTGCTTTCGACTAAAATTATCTCGTCCATTATCAATGTCCTAGGGTTATTATAGCTGATAATTTATGGATTTTCACCTACTATCTGTCATTTACCTTTAGATATGTACAGCTTATCTCGTGCGCAAACAAAAGTTAAGTTTTATGGGTGAAAAAATACGTCCGAGCGCACGACTAGCCGGTCAGATGCCTTCCCTCCCAGCTCCCAGCAGAATTGGGCATGCGCACAAACGTCTTGTTATCGGCCTGTCCTTCTTTAGCGACATGCTCAAAATACACTCCAGAACCGGCTCGGCGCCAATTTTGTTGTTGTGCTTTAGATTTTCTCTGTGGATGTGGGTGTTTAATATTTACGGATTTCTAGTTTTTTTGTAGTTTAATGAATTGTGTTGGTGCTTTTAGTGACTCCGATTGGAATATAAGCAATGACTAATAACAGCCATAGTATGATTTTGTTATGCCCAAATAAGGGTAGAATACCGGATATTTCGTATTTTCAGTAAGTATGGAGTAGTGACGTATATATCTTGATACAGGGTTAGGAAAAATTACCAGAACGGTCGATTATTTCAAAATATACAGGGGTTATCAAAAAACGTCTTATATAAAAAATGTAGGGCTGTTAAAAATCTACATATCGGTGATAAATTGAAATATACAGGGTCGCCTACAAAGTTGTGGAGAATGATAGTTATATTTTTTTAAATGGAACACCCTGTATATTTTTACTTATTTTGATTGTCGACTCAATTTTAAACATTTTTTATTAACCATGTGTTATACCTAAATTTATTACTTTCCTACATAAATTGATCAGCTACAAAACACAAAATAAATTTCAAGAAACAATTTATTAAGTTAACTTTAAACAAAAACGTATAACAGATCATGGCAAAACGGCTCTATTTTTTAATAAGTGTTGAAAATGACCCCCATTTACTAACTGACAATGATACAAATTATCGCAAAAATGTCTTTGGGTGTTTAAAACCATTTCCCTTGTTACTCTCGCACTTTCATTGACAATTTTCATTCTTAATTCTTCTAAATTATTGGATTTATTTTGATAAACTATGTTTTTCAGGTGACACCAATAAAAAAAATCTAATGGCCAAAGATCGGGGGACCGTGAAGGCCATTCGATAGGCCCGCTTCTTCCTATCCATCGAGTTGGGAACGTGACATCCAAAAATTCTTTAACTTCGCGAGTAAAATGCGGAGGAGCTCCATCTTGCTGATACCAGGTTATTATCAGCATTTAAATTGTTTATAGCTGGAACTATTTCTTGCCGAAGAAGCCGGAGATATCGATCACCGTTCAAATTTCCCTCGATAAAAAAGGGTCCAATTACATGTCCCGCAAACAATCCAGCCCAGACATTAACTTTTCTTGGGAACTGTGTATGCAGCTCTTCATACCAGTTAGGGTTATTTCGCGCCCAGTAACGGTAATTTTGCTTATTCACCATTCCGTGTAGTGTAAAAGTCGCTTCATCCGAAAACACAATATTGTTTGAAAAATTCGGGTTTTCTTCCATATTTCTAATCATTATTTCGCAAAATTCTAGCCTTCGATCACAGTCAACGTCAAAAAGTTCTTGTACAACATTAATTTTGTATGGATGCATTTTCTCAGTATAAAGAACGGTTCATACAGATTTTTGATCAATTTCATGATCCAAAGCAAGCTGATTGGTGGATTGTTTGGGATTTTCTTCTATCGCAAGCAGAATGTCCAGCTTTTTTTCCTCGGAGGTAGCAGTCCTAGGTCTTCCAGATCTTGGGCGGTTTTTTACAGTACCAGTCATTCTGTAACGCTTAATAGTTCGAAAAACTGCATTTTCTTTAAATGTGCCTGTCTGGATGCAAATTATTGTAAATATTACATACCTCCTGATATGATCTCTGTTTATCGCCAAACCCCCTTAAAATTAAAATATCAATTCTCTGTTTTAGTAAGTAAAAATGCCATGCTATTTTCTTTTTTGTCTATTTCTGTCAGAATTTGAGTTTCAGATGTCAAACTATTAATTATTTATTAGTACCCATGGTCGTGCCTTATTTGTTGTTCACTATGTTCGAAAATCGCATCGTTATACGTTATTATTTGAAACGCCGATTTCTAGGAAAGTAATGAATTTAGGTATAACAGATGGTTAATAAAAAATGTTTAAAATTGAGTCAACAATCAAAATAAGTAAAAATATACAAGGTGTTCCATTTAAAAAAATATAATTATCATTCTCCACAACTTTGTGGGCGACCCTGTATATTTCAATTTATCACCGATATGTAGATTTTTAACAGCCCTACATTTTTTATATAAGACGTTTTTTGATAACCCCTGTATATTTTGAAATAATCGACCGTTCTGGTAATTTTTCCTAACCCTGTATAACTTTATATATTTTAATATGATCAATTTAAACATATCTAACGAGGCCTAGGCTACACAAACAAGATATGAAAGTAAAGAGAAACACACTAACACACACCAAGACAGATTATCCCGATGCATGTTTTGGTATATATTTTATTTGCAGCCCTGCCAGCTAATTAGGTACGCCTATTTTTCGGGCAATATATTGCTTCAAAAAGTTTAAAAGACACTTTTCTCTATACTTATATTATATAAAAGAAAAAAGTAAATACCTGGGTATGTTTATTTTAATCCAAGAGTGAAAGTATTCCACGGATCACTTTCTAGGGCAAAAACTTTTTCACATTCTTGAACAAGAAATTGTGCTTGAAACTTGAAAATGTTTTACACATACCCAAGTTTTTGTCAAATTGTAAAAATCAATACAAGTTATATACCAATAGTTGACTTGAGGTTAGGTACGCTAGTTAGGAGGCTTAAATGAACATCCAGAAGAAGGTAAGGACCTATATGACGAAGTCGTAGAAACGGTAGAAACTCTGGAAATGCTAGAAAAAGCACAGGAGATACCAAAACCTACTTCTCCAGGAGAAGTAAAGGAAATAGTCAAGAGACTGAAAAAAAGGAAAGCTTCAGGCAAAGATGGAATAAGCAATCAAATGCTTAAAAATATGGGCAGGAAAGAAATAGCCGCCATAGTGATCATAACAAATGGAGTAATGAGAACAACCCAAAAAGTTGGAAACATGCAGGAGTACCTGGCAGAAGTCATAGTACTGGATAATCCAGGAAAAGAGAAAAAATTTCCGCAGATCTATAGACCAATAAGCCTGCTATCAGCACTTGACAAAGTGGTGGAAAGAGTCATTAACAATAACTAAAAGATGAAACAGAGATGCTCAACATTTTGCCGGACGAACAGTTCTGCTTCAGAAGTGCACATTCATCAGAACAACACAGGTGCTGAGAATAGTGGAATCTGCAACTAAAGGCTTTCAAGAAAAAATGTCAACGGGAGTAGTGCTACTAGATGTAGCCAGAGCCGTTGACAGGGTCTGGCATCAAGGCTTAATTTACAAAATGGCCACCTCAGGGTATTTAGAGAAAATCTGTAAGATAATATGGAGCTAGAACCATCAGCGTTAAAATTGGACAAGAAAGATCGGAGCCAAGAATGCTTGAAGGGAGTACCTACCGCAAGGATCTGTGCTACGCCCACAATTATTTTTAATATATACAAGTGATATACCAAAAGCACCAGGAGCGTTTCTGGGACTATTCGCTGATGATACAGTAGTAGCCATCAAGCATAGAAACATATAGATGTTATCTGCAGAAGACTACAGAATGAAGTCGACAAAATAGTGCAATGGTGCATAAAATGGAAAATCAAAATAAATGGACAAAAAAGCCCAGCCATAGTGCTGCAAAGAAAAAGATCTATTCCACCTAGAAATATAATTATAGATGAAGAGGAGGTCACATGGACCAAGGAAGCTATAATTACTTAGGAATAACCATAGACTTCGGTCTAACATGGGAAAAGCACATCAAGAAAGTAATTAAGAAGGTAAAGGCAGGTATATGAGCAGACTGTGCCCACTGATAGATCCAAAGAGCACGATGGGGCTTAAAATCAAGCTGCAAATGATAAAAGGAGTATAGCTAGACCACAACTGACCTACAGATCAGCGGCGTGGGGCTATGCAGCTAACACATATATAAAACGACAGGAGGCCACAGAAAATAATTATGTAAGAAAAGCAGTAGCGGCACCATGGTTTGTAAATAATGTACAAATCCATAAAGATCTTGAATGGGAAATGATAACAACATTCATGAAAAGGAAAGCAGTCAAAGTTTTTGAAAATCCGGAACTCATCCCAATGAAGAACTAAGAAAATTAGTGGATTATAATCCAGTAGAGGACGAGGAAAGAATGAGGGTATACTATAAGCGCCCAAGAAATCAGCTATTGTGATAGTCTAAAGGAAATTCGCTGCTGAAACATATAAAGAGAAGGAAACATTATTATACTTACCTAGCAAGGAGTCGTTAAACTAGACGCTGCCATACCTAGCCAGTTTAAGTAGCTAGTTAACAAAAAAGCCTACAAAAAAATTTACCTACCACACAAGAACTTACTACATACAACACTGCACCTATGCACACACAAGTTCTTACCTAGTAACAATCTACACCCTACAAAGCTTACTTCTGCCCAGACCCAGCGCTGCTTGGTTCTCTCCCTGAAATAGCGGGATCCCCGTTGCGGAGATGCGTGGGCACATAACATCTCATCTGAGCACAAACATCACAATCATCGCAAACACAAACACAAACACTAACACAGTATAAGCAATAGTTTACTACTGCTTAGACCAGCGCTGTTGGTTCTCTCCCTGAAATAGCGGGTTCCCCATGCGTGGGCACATAGCAATCTCATCTGAGCACCAACATCGCAAACACAAATACTAACACAGTAAGCTTTCTACCTAGTTAGATGACAAAGCCAGCTTAGTACACCGGTACCAAAGACTTGGCAAGGTCCGTATGACGCAAAGCACGCATTAAGGTCGGGACACACCTATCATGCACCCTTCCGATCCGACTCCGATCATACAGTCGGACGAGTGCCTGGACCTCTATTCTCCAATTTAAGAGAAGTGAATGCTCTCTCGCGAGAAGGGACAATTCACATCATATGCTCACATCGTTTGGTATCGTATTCTCACTGTAAAAATTCCGTATTCTCCAGCATAAATATTTTTCTAAACTTTTACGTCCATAAAAGCTCCATTAAGGTTCTAATTTTCTCTTTTGCTAACACCATCAGCATAAAATAGATTTCTGTCTCCTGATGATGAACGTTTCTACGTTCGAAACATGTAGAGACAATTTAAACTAGAGTTTTTATTCTATTAAATTTGGTGGAGGAAGACTTTGTGTTTTTCTTTCCTTTTTAAATAAATAAATAAATATTATTTATTTATTGATAACACCGCTAGTAGGTACCTACCTCGGAATGCTGGAGAATACGAAATTTTTACAGTGAGAGAACGATACCAAACGATGTGAGCAGGGACCCGGACCGGAACCGTTAACTGCAAAGAACCGGACCGGAACAGATATTATTTTTGGACCGGAATCGGAACCGAACACATATTTTACTAGCAAAACAATTTTAGGTGCAAAACCGGAACCTCTAAAAATTATAACGGTTTTTTGGGTTTTTTTCGGTTTTCAGGGTGATACTTGGCCTTGGCCGAATATTGTTTAATTTTGAGTTTATTCCGTGACTTCTGTTTTATGGGGAACACTAACCTTAACCTAATTTTTTTGTTATCTGTGATGAGTGTCTTTGACAATAATTTTTACCGTTGGTTTACTTGTATTTTTTGATTTTCTACGAACTTACTTCTTCAAGCCACTTCAAGTACTAGGAATACAACTATACAATACAACAGGTATTTATTTATTTGCCTTTGATTTTTCGGAACCGAATCGGAATCGAAATTTCCTAGTTTGTATGGAACCGGATCGGAACCCCTAAAAATTGGTAAGAACCGAATCGAAATAATTATTTCGGGACCGGAACTGTAACGGAACCCAAATCATTTATTTCATCTGGAATCGAAACCGGAACGGAACCGTTATTTCATTTCGGTCCGGGTCCCTGGATGTGAGCATATGATGTAAATTGTCTCTTCTCGCGAGAGAGCATTCACTTCTCTTAAATTGGAGAATAGAGGTCCAGGCACTCGTCCGACTGTATGATCGGAGTCGGATCGGAAGGGTGCATAGGTGTGTCCCGACCTTAAGGCCTGCAGAGCTGAAATACTAAGACGTGCCGTATGGTCTGAAGGTTTATAGGTACACCTATGGCGCGGAAACCGCAGGAACACGGGGAGTTTAGTCGGTTAGCGGCCCCCACTAGGGGGGTTGGGACAGTACCTTGCCTCACAGGGTCTCTTTGGAAGATTCTCCTCGAAAAAAAAGGGTACGCGATAACATCGATGATTGGTTGTTTTGCTGGCTTTGTTTGTTGTTTATATTCGATTTGATAAGTTTTATAGTTTAATTGACTTGTTCTCTTCCTTTTTAAACTAAAAACAAAACGACGAATCATTTTTAAACAAATTTTAGAAATAAACCCTTAAAAACAATTTTCTATCCTTAAAATCTGATAGGTTTGCTACTACAAAAAATGCCAGAAATCACAATCTTATTTCCCAAATTAATCAAAAATTGAGAAGAAATTCCAATTTTTTGGCAAGAATTTGAAAATAAATTGACGGTCAACTTTTACAATTTCTTGAGCAAGAACTTAAATTTTGAAGCCTGGACCTGTCTATTTTCCCAATCGTCAAATGATAATGTTGCAGTGCGCATGTCTTATCGTATGTAGCTTTGTTTACATGCGCGAGGCCATAGATTTGCCACTTTCGTGATTATTGTTTGCTTCTCTAAAGGTTTAGTTCTATATTTCTGTCTTATGATACGAGTTTTCTAAGATATTTCAAAGATTAAGATATTTACTATTTAACACGATATATTCTTGAAATGACGTCACCTGGAAACCCGTTGAAAGTCTCCCGCTGACAACGTGCTGACAACCACTTTTTTTTTTAATTCTCCCCCATTTGACTTTGACAAGTGGGCGGAGCTTATTAAGGGAGTCGTCTTCAATAGACATTTTTGGAGCTGCACCGCTTATTGTAATAGTAATTTACGTTACAAGTTCGGAAAATAATGTTTTTTTGGACGAGTCGACAAAATTCTAGGACAAGCCGTAGCCGAGTCCTAGAAGTCTGCGAGTCCAAAAAAACTGTTTTCGGACGTGTTGCGTACACTTTTTTTTCGGCAACCGTGTAGAATAACCATAGGCCTCTTTTAAGAGGCCTACGAGAATAACAAATCAGTGAGACACACTTCTCATCAACATCAATATCCCAAATCTTGACCTAGACAACACCGAAATACCATGGAGTGACACCCTAAAATACCTCGGCGTCACTCTCGACAAAAAGCTCACCTGGGCTCCCCATTTCGACAACAAAATAAAAACCGGAAAGCAAGCATTTGGGGCACTTTACCCTCTCCTAGGCCGCAAAAGCAAACTGTCACAAGACGCTACTATACAAACAAGTAGTGCGCCCCTCCATACTATACGGAAGTATAGCATGGAGCCAAGCTTCTAAAACAGAAGACGCCTACACAAACATTACAAAATAAAATTGTTAGGGCCATCACAAATGCGCCCTCCTACATTAGGGGAGCAGCGATACACCGCGACCTTAAGATAGAAACCATACATGAATTCTTAAACAAAAGGCACGCTGAGTTTTTTAGGAAAAAACAGTTTCACCCTAATCAACTAATACAAAATTCTTTCCCCAATAATCCCGTCCCAAATCTGCACAGAGTACGACATAGGATGATAGGAGCATTAATGCTCCTATCACCCATTAACAAAAACCACAAAAATAACATCTTAATCATTAAGCAAAGCTTGATTGTATGACAAGTTGTTTGATTACTGAATCAATAAACTAAAATGAATCAAACCCAAAAAATTTGGTTAATTTCCAAAAAAGTGAAAATTTTAGAAAATAAGTTTTTCTTCTTGGAAAAAAAAAATATTTTCGGAAATCCCCCACTACAAAATCACTAACGTCCACCAAAAGGACAACTTTGTCTTTTTGATTTCATATTTTCAAAAGTGTGTTATAGTGCCCAACGGCACTAGCACAATAAAAACAATAAGTCAGAAGAAGAAAGCGTAGGTACACTATTTTTTCGGCAACCGTATAGAATAGAAAATCAATGAGACACGTTTCTTTATTATATTTCGTTGTAGAACAAAATTTCGAACATTTTAATTCTTATTTGTATTTTTTTTTTTAATTTATTTATTTTACGTAGGCCTTTTTCCGCAACGAGGCCAATCACCGACGCCAGGGAATTTGTCAAACACTATCTGGTAATTTTGCCGAATCCCTCTTTGTCGAGGGTAGGGTTCTTTAACGTGCCAACATCCACGACACGGGGCCCACAGTTTAACGTCTCTTCCGAAAGACGGCGCACCTCTTAAACCAAATTCCAAATTTAACATCGACGTTGCCGGCACTGAGAATGGAACCCGGGCCTACGATCTGTGAGGCCACTGCGCTGACTATAGACCACATTAAATATTGAAATTCGAACAGAAGATAGGTACTAAAGAAACATTCTAATTTTTATTTAAATTAACTTTTATATTAAAATTCGAGCAATTGCTAATATTGATGGGATTCTTCCCGGACTAGGCCGGAGAAATGCTACTTTCTCAAAGGAAAAGCGTCCGGGAGGTGGGTACTTCCCGGACGGTTCCAGAAAAAAAGAATTTTTGGTGGCCAAAAAGGTGGTTTTACGACAGGCTTTGCTAAGAATTTTGTCGCTTATCATCATGAACATCGTAGACGGCCATGGGAAGGAATATGTAAAAAAATTTAATCAAGTTTTAACCCACCATCGAGAGATGTCACTAATATCACAAGTTGTCCAAATTTTCGAGCGAGGCCAGGACAATCGTATTTTTGACGTTTTAAAATTTTCGCATAACCAAATATGGCTTTTCTCACTGGTCGAAGTGAATATCGTGAACGAGATATGAAGTGCTAGTGAAAATTAACGCGAAATAAACATTTTAGTTAATTTAGATGTAAATAGACATTACGAGCAGTATTTAGAGTCTACAATCTAGGATATAAAACAAGGTTTGTGCCCTTTATACGTCCTTAACATGAGATTTGTAGGTTATGTTTGGGTTATCAAGTTTGAAAATTTGATATTTTTTGGAAAATATTGAAAAAAATAGCTTAATTGTATAAAGAATTTATAAATAAATGACTAGGATATTAAAATAAATCATATTTGAGGACAGTACTCATTGATAAATAATAAGTTAAATGAGATAAAAGTTTGGGGTCATCATTTTCCTACTCCCTGAAATAGGTACCTATATTTATTTTATGAAAATATAAAAAGGAATCTAAATATATCCGAGTTTATAAAATGTTATGATTTATGAAAGATACCTGAATGACGTTCTATGGGCTTTTTATTGATTAGGTACTCTTAGGCAGTTGTTTTTTCCCCTCCGGAACCCTCTACAGATTATAGAATGAAGATCCCTTTAATATAAGAAAAGTTTATAATGAAGTAGATATTTTAGTTTAGATATCATAATAATTCATGAAAAGGTCAAAATACACAGAAAGAATTACCATTTAAATTGGAATGTAATAAGTTTACTGTAATTAATACAGGCACCCCCTTATATTTAAGAAACACATAAATATAACTCTTTATGTTTATAGAACTTGGGGTATGCATATAGAAAGTGATAAAAACATACTTATTCTTAGGTAGCATAAAGTCCAATTGAATATTGCACTGATAATTTTTTATACTAAGTAGGTATCTGTTTTTGTCGAGAGGCAAACAATTGCCGTTGGCTTTCCATCTCATATACAAACCTAATGTTTTAAGTTCTCTATAATGTATACTGCCAGTAAGATTTATAGTAAATATTGACATCATGGTTCAAAATATTTCAGAAAAATTAAGTTAAACTTATTAGTTTAAATTACAAAAACATGCAAAAACCCTGTGCAGATTTAACTTCCTCAGGCAGCCCATTATAGACCTGAGATCAAAAATACAAGGGACTCTTTCTATAAAGACTCAATTTATCCCCTTATCCAATCCCCTCTCGCCTTCAGTAGACTCGCCTTATCCCAGCATGAGAGAGGGTTCAGAATAATCAACAATAACAGATCAAGACAGACCTATCATTCTTCTTATCATAACAAGAGGACAAGGCGGCATATGGAAAGGTCCACCTTAATCGTCATTGAGAATAATAATGCACCTATCCATATTGTTGTGATTTAATTTATTAGCAATATCTTTTTTATTATGATTAAAGAATACCTAAAAATAATAGCTATTTAAATATTTCTAAACCATTTTATTTATAAATTTAAGTTACCCAATATGCTTACCTCTATAATTAATCATAAATTACCTAGGTAGTGTTAAGTTTAAAAGTAAGGACTGTTAGGTATATGGATAATAAAATAAAATTAAATCTATTTATTTTTTGGTCTGGCACCAGGCAGACTAGGTAAACTGTAGATTACTGTAGAATCTACTTTGTAATAAATTTGTCAAATCAGTCTAAGCATACATACTAATATACAGTGCGAGTAAAAATTATTTGCATCAAAGAGGGCTTGGATTAAAAAACGTAGGGCTTGGTTTAAATCACAATGATATGGGGACGATATATTATCTAACCAAATCTAGGTTAAAATTTTGTCAAATTCATATTATGACATGATTATGCCAAACTAATAAGTAATAAAACAAGTAGACAAATACAAATTTATTTTTGTTTTTTACAAAATTAACAAAGTAAGAATATACAGAAAGAAAAAGAAAAATAATTACATAAATTGCTGAAATTGGCCACCGCCGTGCTTCAAGCATAAATTCACACGTCTTCATATTTTCGAAAGTGTTGACCAGCATCTCTGGAGAAATGTTACCACATTCTTGGATAATCCTTTCTTGTAATTGTTCTAAATTTGTATTTACACAATTATTCATACGTACACTTTATAAGGACATAAATTTAGCTGCTTCTTAAGAATAGTCCTGCATGTTCCATAAGATCTTCCAACTTCTTGGGACTTTCGTCTTATACAATTTGTTGGCGTATTTTGCATTATTTCACGAACGTTTGCAACAAGTTCTTCTGTTCTTACAGATGGTCTTCCTGCTCCTTTTTTGTGTTCTATAGAACCTGTTTCCCTAAACACAGCGACGGTTCTTTTCAGGCAATGATAAAAATCCCCAGCAATAAAAGCAACGTTAGGAAAATGTTCGTGAAAATCGTCCATGCACAAACCCGGATTGTATTGCCACTCACCATTTACTCTAACCCCGTTTCGAAAATACGCTTCAACCATAAATGTTTTGTGCTGTTCCGTAAAGCCTATTGTGTGAATTGTTCAAGAAATTGGAAAAATTAGCGATGAATCAAATTACTTGTAACTTGTAACGACTGTCAAAGATGACGGAATAACTGATTCATTGTTAAGTCAGGTCAGGTTACTGACACCCAACAGGTATTAAGCTCTACGGCTAAGCATTACGTCCTTAGATGCAAGGCCCTCTTTGATGCAAATAATTTTTGCTCGCACGGTATTAATAAAACACGTATTTCATATTTTTTGACGGCCTTTCTGGACGTATTTTAATATTTCAATAAATTCTACCTCGAATAAGGTGTTCGTTTATAAACGCAAAGTCCATGGTAAGGTTCTGTCAGCATTATCAACGATCTGTAATAAAATAGATATATTTTTTTATAATAATGAATCAGGAATCTATATTTTTGGCATTATTTTCATGAACAAAAATCAGGTAAGAGTTAAATAACATTTTTATTGACAGTAAAAGAAATAATGTATGAAAGTGCAAAGAAATTTCTTTTTAAAAATAATATGAGTACTTACCTGTTAAAGGTCCTATTGGGTGGTAAAGTATTTTTAATGACCGCTGACCGTTGCGTCAGATTCTCCATATTTGCGGACGTCGCGTAAATTAATTCAGTTTGATGGTAAGGCCACACGGGCGGAAAAGGCGGAGAAGCGGAACCTAAATAAGCTATGCGATTGGCCAGCAGTCGGCCATCTTTATGAAATGACAGTTACGCCGATGATCCGCCAAAAGTTGGTTTTGTTTAACTTTTTGCGGAATTGTTAGGTTAGTTTGTTGTTTACAAGTTGTGTTTATTATATAATTTTTGTAATCTTTTATTAAATTATTGCTGACACCATACAACTGTCTTCTTTGATCTTCTGTAAGGATATCCCTAACCCAGCACTTCCTTTGTACTTTTTCTTTTTCGGTTTCTTTAGTCTTTAAATACAATTGGGATTGCGAATATCTTTCGCCGAAAAGCATTTCTCGTTATGTTATTGCATTTTTTGTATTTAACTACAAGTGCACCTATAGCTAATAAAAGCGTGTCGCTATTTAAAGAGTTCATAATTAACAGATTGAGAGTTTTATTCTTTTAAATCACATCGAGCTCAACTAGCTAACTAAAAAAAAGTAAAAAGCAAGGTTATAGGTTCTATTTTTTTAGGTTAGTTGTTTACCATACGCCCTAGTTTTTGAATTCGACGTGGAGACGTTCCGCTAAAAACGGCGGATTTGCGCTTCTCCGCGATTTCCGCCCGTGTGGCCTTACACTTTCCGCTGGTAAATGTTTTTCTTAGGCTTGATCTACATAAAAACGGATGCATGTGGACAAGTAAAATACAAACGCTTTTTTTCAAAGTTTTAATTATTATTTTTATACTGTTAATAAAGTCAAAAATAAGTAGTTTATTTAGGGTAAAAGGTATCATGGGATAAAACATTTTGTTTTTGAAAATCAGTGTGAAATTTTTAATTGATTTAAATTGACTGAAAAATAAATAAATCTCATTTATAAAGTTTAAAATTGAATCATATATTTTTTTGTCAAGTGCATCAGTCTATAAATTTGGATTCCCACACATCATTTATAATTTTATTAGTGCGTGCATTGAATATCAAACTATATAAGAATGACGGATGTCCGAGAAAAGTTGACAACCCATTTTTTGACGTATTGGAGCTGGTTTGGCCGCCATTGTGGAGCTGATCGTAACTCTAACCTTAAATCTGTCGCCTGTCTGTCGTTATAATGCAGCGCCTCGGCAACAGATGTCTCAAATTCACTGATGTGATGTCGTGGTGTTGCCGCATATCGTATTTTATTGGAATTTTTAAGAATTCAAGCATTTTTAACAGACAATAAAATAGGAGGTTCTCAATTCCAGCCGAATGTATGTTTTTGATAATAATATGTACGCTGATTACTCCGGGGTAATTGGACCGACTTTCATAATGATTTTACCGTTGCATTAGGTGTTAAATGTTAAACAAATAAAAGTAGATAAAAAGCTACAGCAAGTATAACTAAAATAGGTTTTATTTCGTCGAAAAATAGCAAAATACGTAATACACTAATACAAACAAACTGAATGTTTCTTAAGTAAGAAAGTAAAACCTACTTATTTTAACCATTTTGAAAAGTAGTAATAATTGCAAATA
This sequence comes from Polydrusus pterygomalis, assembly GCA_963969555.1. Classification (NCBI taxonomy): domain Eukaryota; kingdom Metazoa; phylum Arthropoda; class Insecta; order Coleoptera; family Curculionidae; genus Polydrusus; species Polydrusus pterygomalis. The sequence continues at coordinate 16,538,526 of OZ018385.1, read as the reverse complement.
AAAACCAAGTTATACAAACCGCACATCATTCATATTTTACCCAACATAATAAGTTGTAGCCTAGGTAGGTATTGAATAGTGAGAGTCGTCATTTAGTTCTGTTAGAAATAGAATACCTACATGGCGGTCAATATGTTTTCATGTAATTAACGTTGGGACGTCAAAAGGTTGAAAATATTATATGCTACAAAGCAATTAAAAATAGGTACATTTTTAGGTCTAGACGTGGATAGGTGTAGGTACTTATGTGAAATCAAGTTTTACGATAAGCTATAAAAATAAATTTAAAAAACTCATGCAGCAAGCCAAACAGACAGGCGGCAACAATGTTTTAATTTAGCAGTGAAAAGGTTAGTCGCTTTCTTGTTGGTCAACTCATTGTGCCATCTATGAATTTGACGTAGCAGATTTAGGAAATCGGCTCATATGGCCTTCTTATTATTATATATTATTCAATTATTGTTAGTCAGTAACTTTCTTTGAAAGCTAGTTTGCAAATATAATTTAAACCGAGGAGTTTTGAGTGTGACAGAAAAAAATAACAAGCCATTCATTGTTATAATAAACATTCTTTAGTCCTTAAGAAACACTATAACTGAAATCAAAATAAATAGTGTTTTCAGTATTAAAAAACAACTAATTAACAAACCCTTGTTTCACCTATACTTATATACCTATTGTATTTACAAATCGAAAATTTGAAAGATTTGGCAAACGCACATAATTTATCTCCGATGCCGGAAGCGGCGCGGCACGATACAAAGCGGCGGCGCGATCCCAGCGAGATAATTAAGCCATCAATCACTGTCGCTTTAGATTTAAGTGAATAGGACAGTGTAGTAGGTGGTTTAATTTGCTGTAATTTACGTATTTAATTTTGCTTTGTAACTGTGAAGAAAGAGTAAGGTTTTTTTTACTTAATATATTTTATTAGCAGCAATGACTGTTTGGCGGCCATTTGAAACTGCTGATCAAGGTGGTGTGCAGTAGTAAATAGGTGCACTGGGGCCAGACAGCGGCGATCGCCCACGTGGGCGGTCCCTTTTTTTAGGCCTATTGATTTTTGGCGTAAACCGATTTTTAATCCCTTTGTTCGCCCAGGTGTGAGGCTCTTTTTAAAATTATTTCCAAGGATTTCTCGGGTAACCCGGGAGGAGTGACCTTGTTTGCTTACGTGGGTTGGGTGATACATTTTTATAATTTGTGATGATTTCTCGTATAAACCCTAATCTGTAACCATGAATACATACGTGCGTGGGTGTTTTTTTTTATAATTGGATGCAGGTGTTAATGGTGATATTATATGACCTTGTATTATACATGTAGTACCTATATGACCTTGTATTATACATGTAGTATATGACCTTGTATTATACATGTAGACGAGAGATGATTTTTTATAACCTTGAATTTGGTTGTATACAGCTAGGTGTTTTATGGGAGAATAACTGTTCGTGAAGAAGTGCAGATGGTATTTTTGCAATGGCCAATGTGAAGATATTCTAAAGTTTTTATTTCTTATAAACATTTTATTTCTTATAAATATGGATATTCCTGAACGGATTCCAGTCAAAAAGGAATTAATTAAAATCATCATGCGTGGGCACACAACAATCTCAGCTGGGCACAAACAACACAACATCGCGAACACAAACACCAACACAATAAGCAACAGCTTGCTACTGGCTACTGCTCAGACGATCTGAGCACAAATATCGCAAACACAAACACTAACACAGTAAGCTAATTACTTAGCTAGAGTAGTTAGACGACAAAGCCAGCTTAAGTACACCGAGTACCCAAAGCGCTGGCGAGTAAGACGCAAAGCACGCATTAGGCGTGCAGAGCCGAAATACCGAACCGAGTGGTCTGAAGGTTTATACGCCTATGGCCCACAGGGGGTTGAATCCGACACTCCTCTGTTAGTATCACCACAGGGGTCAGTCTTTTGAAGATTCTCACAAAAAAAAAAGCAATGAAATTGTCACTACATTTTGAATCAATAATGTTTGTTTAAAACGTGTTACGTATTAAAGTTACTTTATTTATAATATTATCATATTAAACAATTAAAACAATACCCTACGCATTTTAATTATTTGTTTGGGACGCCTATGGTTAGGAGTTTCATACTGTTTTATGTCATTAAATTGACCTAAGAAACACTAAACTATTAGTATCATAGTATCCATTATTCTCAATTTCTGACGATTTTTTCCCTCCTTCCAGATGTCGTTTCGCGTGGTGAGAAGTTCCAAATTCAGACACGTTTACGGCCAGGCGCTGAAGCGGGAGCAATGCTACGATAACATCAGGGTGTCGAAGAGCTCCTGGGACTCGACGTTCTGTGCCGTCAACCCCAAGTTCATAGCCATCATCGTCGAGAGTGCTGGCGGCGGTGCCTTTATAGTATTACCCACCAATAATAAGGTAAAATATAACTTCTGATTTTCATATTATCGAAGAAAGTATTGTAATTCAAAAAATAGATACCATGTATAAAAGTTTTTTAATATTTATCGTTATGCAGTTATAACTGCTTGATACCTTACGTTCATAGAGTCAGTAAGTTTAGCACAATAGTGAGATGAAAATGTTTTGCCTTGGGAATCCAATCCCGCAAATGCTGGATCCCGCGGCGATTTCGCGGGATTAAACGTGTGGGATTTGCGGGACTCTATGTGGGTGCTGTATGTTGTTTTATGCAATTAAAAACAGAGTAGAGTAGCAGGAAAATATGTATTGCATATAGGTATAATACAACAGTACGACTAGTTTAACAGTTACATGTTACATTGATTTTGGAAGTATTTTCGGAGAAAAGATAACATGTTTAATGTATCATCTTTTAGATTTCATCTTATTTTATTGCACATGTATCCTGCGGCTGAAAATGGACGTTCAGCTTCGACACTTGTCGGTGGAATAGATTTTACACAGTTATATGCAGCTTTCAAGCATTCCTCTATTCCCTCCGCATTCAAAAAGTGTCATCTCATGTTTTAGTAACTGGTCAAGTGATGCTCGGGCGGGCACAGATACATTTGTGGCCCTCTGATTCGAATAGTTGGCGAACACCGATCGATGTGATAAACTTTCCAAAGGGCATACCATCTTTAGCTACCATTCGAGACACTCTTTCCTCCGTCGAAACTTTTTTCTCAGATGAAAAAAATCTGTAATTTTCATTTTCTTAGGTTGGACAGAAGAACCACTAACATCTGAGCGCTTAGCAATAAAACTAAACGAACTACTCAAGCTGCTGGTACCTACTAGCTTTCATTTCCTGTGTTATTTTATCAATATCGACACTATCGCTTATGCTCTGGACTTTCAAATTAATATTATGCTTTATTTGTAAGTGGGTGTGAAGACTTTTGGTGGAACGAGCAGAGATTTTGATAATGTTAGGGCATAACTTACATTTAGCTGTAAGACCATCTTCAGACTTTAAAAAATAATTCCAAACTAAACTTGAACCTTTATTCTATTTGTAAACTACACTGACACTCATTTTTGTGATTGCTGTTTAAATTCCATGTATTATATGCAATGTCACCAGATATTAGTTGAATAACGCTCTTACTTTCGCACGTACGCAAGGAAACTGTTCTGTTTAACGTATTTTTAATAGCCCAGCAGGGCGGGAAATCCCCGACGCGTCGACCAAAAATACCACAGTTCATTGTTTGCTATCCCGCAAATCCCGCTTATCCGCGGGATCGATGGGCTCAATCCCGCAGGTTTGCGGGATTAAAGTTTGGGTGCGGGATTGAATGTTTTTCGTGTTAATCGTGATCTAGGGACCTTAAATTTAACATTTTTTTGCAATTACAATAAGGGAATCTAATCCCGCACCCAAACTGTAATCCCGCAAACCTGCGGGATTGAGCCCATCGATCCCACGGATCCGCGGGATTTGTGTGATAGCAAACAATGAACTGCGGTATTTTTGGTCGACGCGTCGAAGATTCTCCGCCCTGCTGGGCTATTGAAAATACATTAAACAGAACAGTTTTCTTGCGTACGTGCGAAAGTAAGAGCGTTATTCAATTAGTATCTAGTGACATTTATCAAGTGGTTAAATATAATACATGGAATTTAAACAGCAATTACAAAAATGAGTGTCAGTGTAGTTTACAAGTTTAGTTTGAAATTATTTTTTAAAGTCTGAAGATGGTCTTACAGCTAAATGTAAGTTATGCCCTAGCATTATCAAAATCTCTGCTCGTTCCACCAAAGGTCTTCACACCCACTTACAAACAAAGCATAATATTAATTTGAAAGTTCAGAGCAGCAACGGTAGTATTGATATTGATAAAATAACACAGGAAATGAAAGCTAGTACCAGCAGCTCGAGTTGTTCGTTTAGTTCTATTGCTAAGCGCTCACGCTCAGATGTTAGTGGTTCTTCTGTGCTACCTAAGAAAATGAAAATTACAGATTTTTTTTATCTGAGAAAAAAGTTTCGATGGAAGAAAGAGTGTCTCGAATGGTAGCTACAGATGGTATTCCCTTTGGAAAGTTTATCACATCGATCGATATGCGCCAACTATTCGAATTAGAGGGCCACAAATGTATCAGTGCTTGCCCGAGCATCACTTGACCAGTTACGAAAACATGAGATTACACTTTTTGAATGCGGAGGGAATAGAGGAATGTAAGCTGAACGTGCATTTTCAGCCGCAGGATACATGTGCAATAAAATAAGATCAAATTTTAGTGTTGCCGCGAGACGAGACGAGATAAAATGGGTCTCTCGTCTCGTCGAGAGAGGGCGAGACGAGACGAGAGACGACCTTCTCTCGTCTCGTCTCGCTTCTCTCGTGATTTAAACCAAATATAGTAAAAACCAAGCAAAATTTTAACGCGTTTAGGTTAGGTTCTATCATATTTGACATAAATTGTGTGCAATGTATGTCAAATATGACAGAACCTAACCCAAATGCGTTAAAACTTTGCTTGGTAATTACTACAGGGTGGCCCATTAGTGCGACAAAGGTCAATATCTCCTGTACCACTGATAGCGGAAAACTTTTGACGAAGCTTATTAAGGGTTAAGAGGTGCCTCTTATAAAATTATTTTTGTCTATACAGGGTGCTCCAAAACACCAGCTCAGTAAGAAATTTCCATTTCCAAGATATTGACTTTTAAAAAATGTAATTTTTGAGTTTTGACAGATCTAACAGTACGTCGTAGAGCAAAACGGCTCACATATCCCTATCTTCCATTTTTATTATCTTCCCAAAAAAATCATCTTCCGGTTAAACCGGAAGAATTATATTCCTGCTTTCGAGTTACATCCGGTTTAGCCGGAAGTTTGATTGATTTGGGAAGATAGTGAAAATGGAAGATATAGACATATGCGCCGTTTTGCTCTAAGATGTACTGTTAGAAAGCTATAGGCTGTCAAAACTCAAAAATATAATTTTCCAAAAGTCAATATCTTGGAAACTATTAACTATAGACTAATAATGCATTTATAATAAAAGTAATTAAAAATTTATGTAGAATCAGCAAATTAAAAAAAAAATTTTTTTGGGACACCCTGTCTATTATGAGATTTTAAAAATCTTCTTAAATTCCTCTTATCAAAAATATATAATGTCCATATTTGGACTGACGGTTTTCAAGTTATTTGACTGCAAATAATTTCTCCAGCGATAAAACGTCATAATATGTTATTCTGAATGGCCAGGCACGGCTAACTAGATGAAACTATCTGTAGTTAAATAACTCGAAAACCGCTGGTCCAAATATAGACATTATGTATATTTTTGCAAAGAGGAATTTAAGAAGATTTAAAAAAGCTCAACAAAGTAACGTTTTTTGCTCGAGAGAGACGAGGATTTCTCGACGAGAAAGGGTACTTCTCTCGTCTCGTCTCGGAGCTTTACTCGAGAGAAAATCGAGAGACGAGAATCTCTCGTCTCGGCGGCAACACTATCAAATTTAAAAGATGAAACATTAAACATGTTATCTTTTATCCGAAAATACTCCCAAAATCAATGTAATATGTAACCGTTAAACTAGTCGTACTGTATTGTACCTATATGCAATAAATATTTTCCCGCTACTTTCTTTTTAATTGCATAAAACAACTTTTTATTAACATACAGCACCCACATCGAGCCCCGCGAATCCCGCACGTTTAATCCCGCGGGATCCAGCATTTGCGGGATTGGATTCCCTAATTACAATACTTTCTCTGCGAAAATAAAAACATACACGTTTCGAAAACGCACTTGTATATATAGGGAACTTGACAAAAATTTTAAATGGGGAAAAAATTCTATAAATCATAAGTACATATTGTCATAAAACATATGGCAGCAAAAAAAAATAACATATTTCGTCCCAAAAGACCGCTAGAAAGATTTAAAAATGCCCCAAAATTCAAATTATTCCAAGCGGGTAAAAACGCGGTGCTAGTAGTCGTGACGTCAAGGGGTATCATTTGTTAGATTTGTGTGTGACATTCACGAAATAGGTTATAGGTTTTCAATAAATTTGATCATTTGTCAGATTTGACATCCACGCGTCAAGCGACACGACCTTAAAACAATACAATAACAATAACACACAGGAGTGTCAGGATGACGGATTACCAAAAGTCATACCCCCTGAGTCCCCTGACGTCATCGGGCTTCGCACGCTTTAGAGATCGTTGAAATGCTTTCGACACGCGCGAAACTTTAAAGAATTTTTACCAAGTTATTTTTGATTTTTAAGGAGTAATAATTGGGGAATACTTTCTTCAGGCCTAACTAAATCATATTATTGAAGAAAAAAAAAATTGGAAAGTTCCCTATTAGTAAGCCCAGTGAATGTGAGCATTCGAAAATGACGAAAAGGAGATCTTTGAAATAGTTTAAAATTACTAGAAATAATATGTTTATTGTCCAAATAAAGAAGAAAGTATGTAAGAGCCCAAAATGATTACATATTAGGCATGTGTAGTTAACAAATCATATACAAAGTATGTTTTTTACGCTTTTTGATTTTCATGTCGTGGTCGACTTAATAAAAATAGAAGGGGCGTAAATATAAATAATATCAATATTAAATGGCGGAAACACAGCAATTATATCAACATTTCTCTGTTTACAATTAGAACGTTAACAAACGTTTTAGATAATTGGGAGTTTTTGCCACCAATCAACGTAATTTTTTATACAGGGCGTACTAAATGGTATGGTCCATAATTGAATTAGGTAGATTTAAAGTTGTGGACCGGTAAAATTATTTGACTGGTCAATTGAACAAAATAAACTTAAAAAAAAATAAAATAAAACAACGAAGTAATTATAAATTATTTTTATTATTATTATTTGTAAAAACGCCAATAAATAATCACATAAGTACACACAACAAGGCTAGAACTGTATATAAAATATTGTCCTTTGACCCCGCATTACCAAGCTACAGTCCCCTGAACGGGGACTCTGAAGATGGATTTTTAAAAATATTTTCGAAACCATGAAAAATAAAATTACGAAATTTGAAAACGTCGGTAAATTTTGCAGGCTCGAGTCAAAAGGAGGGGAAAGTAGATTAAAAATAGACGTAACTTATTTATAACATTTTGTATTCTTTTAGCTTGTTACCTATTAAAGTTTAATGAATTTTCCAAAAAAAAACTATTCTTAGTTAGATACAATTTAGTGTTTCGTTTTCGAGATAAATTGATTTAAAAACTATCTTGCATCAGAAGAAAAGACAAACATATTTTTTCTACTCCTTACTCGGTAAGTACTTCATTTTGATACTGATTTGAGGGAGGTAAGTACGTTTTACCTCCCTAGGGAAGTACAAAGTACGCCAGCATAGAATTCTCGGTGACTCTTTCATCACTTGCATTAATACTGCACCAATCCTTGAAGTCCTTGTAACACCGATTGTACCGTTCCTTCGATTTCTCTGAGGTAATAGAGCTGCATTCGCAACTGCATCGATATCCATTTTTTCGATTTCTTAAAAAAACTGACACTGACAGAACGTTTGTTTGATTATGAACATTATGAATTCCATAGCAATCAACGTGTCAACACTAGGAAACCTGTCATACATACAGGGTATTTCATTTGGATAGCTCAAATTATAAAATTAAAAAACATTTTTTTTTTAATTTGAGGCAACTGGAGTAGAAAAAATATAATACAAAACTCGGGAGGCAGTATTCTTGACCAGTCTCGGACTATTTTGCAAGTCCTCGCTATCGCTCGGACGCAAACTATGTCCTCGACTGGTAAGTATCACCTGCCTCCCTTGTAGTGTAAATAACTATTAAAAAATACCAATAGTTTATTTTATTTGCTTAAATTTCACTTACTAGTAAGTTTCTAATATACTCTTTCCTCTTAAAACGGCTTTTTTTTTCCTGTTAGGTACTATTTTAAACTTTTGTGATAGAAAATGGTTTATTGAATCAGTTTGCAAAACTTTTTGTTTTTCTGCCAGTGATTCATCCAGTACCAGATACAATGATGATTAGGCGGCACAGTAAAATGTTTTATTGTTTTCGCACCTTGCATCAATCATAATTACTAAACTGTTCCGCTCCACTGTATCGTGGGTCGACTGAAAGCGCGGCGTTGTCATACAACAGGATCTCCAGCCTGCCTTACCAAAGTCAACGTGCTTGCGATTGACATAAAATTATGAGGCATTTGTCTGATAAGGTACAAAACATTTTACGGCATTTTGAAATTTATTTCGAATATGAAGCTGTCAAAGTCTTGACGTAATAATTGAATTCTTGGTGTCATAGTGATTGAAAACTACCCGGAGAGTTATTTGTCAGTTAAATGTTAGTACAGTGTCTACTTTTAACCACAAACTACGTTTTCAAAAATACTTATTTTATGAAGTTACCTTATACGGGGTCCAAAACAAATAAACTTTGCATCACATACGACCAAATTTTAATAGCCCAATTTTGATTTTGTAGAAAAACACACATTGATTGTGGCGCTTCTTTAAAAAAAATGTATCTGAAATAAAGCATTGTCAAAACTAAGAAGTTTGATGTATGTTGCGTTGAGTCTTATTTTGCAAAAGTGGTGCAATTTTTAAAATATAGGTAAAAAATGAAAATTATCTTATGCGGCTGAAATTTTGCATGTCGGCTAGAAACTGCATTTAAAAAAACTTTTTCTAATAACTTTTTTTCGATATTTTCAAAAATAACCCCACTTTTAAATTATTTTTTTGAAAAAATTAAAATTTGACAGATAATGCTCGGATAATGCGAATCACGTGACTACTCTTTTTTTGCTTAATTTTCATCTCGATCGAAGCAGAGCTTGATGCCAAAGTCAAATTTCGAATAAAGCTATTAATAAAAAAAAATCCTATATGATGCGGACTTTACTGGTGACACTGTATATACTATAGGTAGGAAAATAAATGTAAGCTACTTAAATCTAGGATAGGTGTAAGTACTTATGTGAAATCAAAATTTACGATAAGCTATAAAAATAAATTAAAAAAATTCATGCAGCAAGTCAAACAAACAGGCGGCAACAATGTTTTAATTTAGCAGTGAAAAGGTTAGTCGCTTTCTTGTTGGTGAACTCATTGTGCCATCTATGAATTTAACGCAGCAGATTTAGGAAATCGGCTCATATGGCCTTCTTATAGTTTGATATTCAATGGTTTGTGTCTTTACTAGCCGAGTTAAGGCTCGTTCCCAGAGCTACGGATGTCTCTAGCGACACATCCCCACCCTTATCAATTGGGTGTCGCGGCGACCGTGAAGCGAAAGCACCGACTGTCGCACAGTGTCGCTATCTGTCCAAACATAACCCTAATTGATTTGTTTGTTTGTAAACTTGTTTTGAATAGTTTATGATGGAAAGGCGTAACTTATTAATAGCGTATTATCTTTGGCGAAAAGCCAAACGCTCCAGTACTAAGGAAAACCAGATAAGAGGAAATAAGAGGAGGTAAAAGGTACTTCCCAAAATTAAGTTAGGCTATGTTTATGCTAATTTCTATTTAAAACCAAACTGGAAATTCACAAAACAATATCAAAACACAAACAAAATTCAAAAATAGCTGCTGCAAATAAACGGCACGACGTTGAAGTTGAAATAATTGAACGACAACGACACCGATCTTGCGACACTTAGGTGGGGGTTAGGGGTAATGACGTAAGGCGCTCCTGATTGGTCAAGATGATGTCGCTGGCGACACAACGTAGCTCTGAGAACGAGGCTTTAAACGTCAAATATTTTTACTTGTGTTTTTTATGAACAGGCCTGTATTCTACTTCACTCATTCCACCTTAAATCCCAGAAGGCCTTGTTCCAAGCCCAGAACTGGTCCCGACATTTTTACGTTAAAATGTTTCCGTTAATTAACTGCGATAATTACTATAAAAGTATATTAATAATTATTTAAAAGGCATGTTATGTATACGTGCAAAAAGCTTGTAATAACTGTACCTTATATGGATTTATTTAATAAATTATTTTTGAAATATGTAGTTTAATAATAAACGAGGGACGGGCGGGAGCTTATAAATATTTGTTTTATGCTACAAGGTGGTCCACCCTTCAATTTTAACACAGTTTGGAATTTGACTGGAATGCTAAAGTCATTTTTGTATTTGCCCCTTGTGCTATGAACTAACGCCCAAATAAATATTTCTGATGCGTCATTTAATACCTGTCATTTACATGCTCTTGGAGTGATAAAACACCTTTCCTTCATCATATGGGATTTTTACTTTCTTACACAAACTACGTATTCAAAAATACTTATTTTATGAAGTTACCTTATACAGGGTCAAAAACAAATAAACTTTGCATCACATGCAACCAAATTTTAATAGGCCAATTTTGATTTTGTAGAAAAACACGCATTTAATATGGCGCTACTTTAAAGACAATGTATCTGAAATAAAGCCTTGTCAAAACTGAGAAGTTTTATGTAGGTTCCGTTGAGTCTTATTTTGCAAAAAAGGTGCAATTTACAAAATATAGTTAAAAAATCAAAATTATCTTATGCAGCTGAAACTGCAGTTAAAAAAACTTTTTCCAATAAACTTTTTCGATATTTTTAGAAATAACCCAACTTTTGAATTATTTTTTGGAAAAAATTAAAATTTGGCAGATACAGTGACTGGCAGAGTTCGCAACATATGGGAAAAAATTTTATTAGCGGAATATTGAAAAATCTTTTTTGGGGGATTGGATGGGCATGTCCCATAACCTTAAAATCGATTTTGACATACGTCACGTGACCAATGGTATGGCGGGAAAGTTGAAAAAACCAATATGAAATCATCATAAATCAGATAAATGATGAAATATCGAAAAAATTCCAAGAATAAAAAGTGTTTAGAATTCCATTAGAATCTTAAATACAATGGTTGGGATATCTACTTGAAAAAACATAAAATCGAATATTTTTATAAATATTTTTTTACCGAATTAAAAATTTCCATATTTTTCCTTTCTTAAAGCTTCATTAAAGTAAAACTGACATCTGGTGACCACAACTAGAAATAGTAGAAATATTATTTTGTTTTTCTGACAATTTGGAGCAATAATTCAAAAAATTCGTTTACACTTGGATACCAGCTGTTGCAATAGTCTATTTCTAATAACCTTATCGATATTTTTTATATCGAAATATTTTATTATGTTAAGAAATCCTTAAATTCATTAATCCAAAGCAAATTATATTTATAACCGTAAAAAATAATTTTGAATTTCGCAGAAATCTAAAATAATTTAAATTTTTATTAATTTTTAGATTTTTTTAAGATTTCTGCGAAATTCAAAATTATTTTTTACGGTTATAAATATAATTTGCTTTGGATTAATGAATTTAAGGATTTCTTAACATAATAGAATATTTCGATATAAAAAATATCGATAAGGTTATTAGAAATAGACTATTGCAACAGCTGGTATCCAAGTGTAAACGAATTTTTTGAATTATTGCTCCAAATTGCCAGAAAAACAAAAGAATATTTCTAGTTGTGGTCACCAGATGTCAGTTTTACTTTAATGAAGCTTTAAGAAAGGAAAAATATGGAAATTTTTAATTCGGTAAAAAAGATTTACAAAAATATTCGATTTTATGTTTTTTCAAGTAGATATCCCAAACATTGTATTTTAGGTTCTAATGGAATTCTAAACACTTTTTATTCTTGGAATTTTTTCGATATCTCATCAACTTATCTGATTTATGATTTCATATTGGTTTCTTCAACTTTCCCGCCATACCATTGGTCACGTGACGTATGTCAAAATCGATTTTAAGGTTATGGGACATGCACATCCAATTCCCCAAAAAAGATTTTTCAATATTCCGCTAATAAAAATTTTCCCCATATGTTGCGAACTCTTTGCCGGTCACTGTATAATGCGAATCACATGACTACTACAGCAGAACTTGATGCCAAAGTAAAATTTTGAATAGAGCTATTAATAAAAAAAAATTCCATATGATGCGGACTTACTGGTGACACTGTATAAACTTATCCATACTATTAGGCATACAAGGTGTCCGGAAATGATGAGCAAAAAATTTAGGGGATAATTCCAGACCGAAAATAAATGCTATCTCTTTATATAACATTTTTTCGAAAATTGATTATTAAGGGATTTACAGGGTGTTAAAGTTAAATTTTATTTGCAATTTTTTTTGCAACGCTCTTAATATTTTGCCGAAATCTCGTATATGGGGCTTTTTCGAGATGAGGAATACAAATTTGCCCACCGTTTTTTTGCATTTTGTAGAGGGCGCCACATAGGAGCCTATACTTTAATTTGAATGGTCCCAACTTTTTTGTCCTACACTGTATGCGCATTTTAAGTGAATTGTTTTATTCTCCTAACCTTTTGACATAAAAAAGGTATACTACTTTTGTTTCGATAAATCTAACCGTTTTCGAGAAAAACGCTAAAATAACATTGCTTGCACGCGATGAATACGAAATCATTTTAATTTATTTTCCACCTTAAACATAGCAAAGCAAAGGAAGGAATATTCCATGGAGTTCGTCGGAATTTTTTAAGAAGAATTAATTTATGCATTGTCGAGGAAGGACGTCACTTTGAACCTTTGATTTGAATGTTTAATTTATTGTTCTGGTAACTTATGTATTTTAAAACTGCAAATAAAATTTGCACTTTTAACACCCTGTAACTCTGTTAATAATCATTTTTCGAAAAAAACGTATAGGAAGAGATAGCATTTATTTTCGGTCTAGAATTATCACTTATAATCTCCCTAGCAGCAGAATTATTACCGATAATTTTTTTTAAGGTCACGAACGGTTTTGTTGATAGAAAATTATCCCGAGTCGAAGACGAGGGAAATTTTCTATCAACAAAAACATGAGTGAAACCGAGAAAAAAATTATCGGGAATTAATTCTGCTGCGTGGGAGATTCGGTAAGAAAATTTCATAAATTGAAGTTTCTTTTAATGTTCCTGAAATTTTAGTAATAAACCTTAGTTACTAACAAGTAAAATCAACTTTGTAAAAATACAGTGCGTCATATTAAACTAAACTCATCGGAAATATGCTTTTTAAAGATATATTTGAATTTAATACTATAAAGACATTGGATTTCAGATAACAAATTTGTTATTTAATGTTTCTAACATTTTAGTAATAAAAATGAGTTGCTAACTGCTCAATTTCTTTAGCAATCGAACTTGCTGATTCATTACCAAAACGAATCATTTTTTGCACAATATTATTGTAACTATAAATATCACGGGTACGACTAAAAAACTGATTGTTACTTGCTGGTTTGTCTCACCTGTCACTTCGAAATGACTTGACATTAGAATTAAAATTAAGTCGTAGTAGTTAGTATACCTAAGAAAAATTATCACTTATTAATTTCATTAGGTTAATATGCTATAGACTATCGCGATAGTATCCTGTTGCTATAAGCAACGTAAACAAAAAGGAGCCTTTCAATTGGTTGAAAATAAATTTATGAAATTTTCCTCTAAATATTTTGCTCAATCATTTCCGGATACCCTGTAAAAAATTGTAAAATGATCGACTGATTCATCAAAGCCCAGCCTAAATCCCTACTCTTAGAAGCAAGAAATTTTCAGGATGTATTCTCCTTATAACGTAGGCATCCACTAAAAAGGGATCTTTCGAAAATCAACCCCTAAGGGGGTAAAAACGGGGGTTGAAATTTTTATAGAAATTTGTGTATCTCAGAAAGTAAAACTGAAGGAGGTCCAAAAATTGGAATATAAGTTCCTTTAATTAAATAATAATTATACATTTTTCTCAAAATTCACTTTGGGTTGAGAAAAGGGGTGTAGACTATTTTGAGAGGATACCTACAACTGTCTATAATTTTAAGCCATATTGATACTACGCTTACTCTGCTAAAATAGGCAAGTAGGTACGTGTTTTGATGTTTTGGGAAACTTTGCCCCCAGGGGGTAGACATGGAGGGGGTAAATGTCCAACGCAACCGCTAGAAAAAAAGATATACGCAAAATAATTTAAATAAATCATTCGCTTGGAACAAATAAACATGTTTATGTACTTAAGAAATTTAAAGTACCCTTTAAATCCCTATTTTCAGGGAAAAAAGTGGTACTTTAAATCCCTAGGGATTTAAAATGTACTTTAAATCCCTAGGGAATTAAAGTAAATTTCTTTGCAATAAAAGCTAAATTTCGAAATTTATTTTCAATAATTTTATTAGAAAATATAACATGACATGGATGCAACAAAAGTGTAACGTGTCTAGAACAATATTAAACTATAAAAAATAACTTAATTTCTATTTACTTAGTTACTTGTCATAACTTGTCATTTGGTCGTTGATATGGTAACATCAGCCGCTTCGATGATTTTTTAGAAATAGAGTACCTACCGTTTAGTGGCATTTATTTTTTTTTTTAACGTTTTACCTATCCTAAAGTACATAAAATAGTATATACACCTCAGGACCAAAGTGTTTTTAAATCCCTTGACAAATTATAGCCCTCCCGTTGGTCGGGCTATAAACTTTTTGTCTCGGGATTTAAAATACCACTTTAGTCCCTAGGTGTATAATGTACTATTTTAGCATTTACGACAAATTTTGTCCCTAGGGGGTGGAAAATGGGGTAAAAAACTTCATATTGGAAAAATATTTTTGATCCGAATTTCTTGAAACCCTGCATAAACACGCTAAACACAACTAATGAAACTCGTATTTCTTATTTCCCCCCCCCCCCCCCCCTAAAGGGATGAAAAGGGGTGATAAACGTTTATATTGGAATAAATATTTTTTCATGAATTTTTTTAAAACTCATTCAATTAATAAAACACGTGAAAATCGGTCCTTAAAGGGGTATAAAAGTTTCTAATGGAAAAAAGTGTTTATTTCTGACCGGGATATTATAAGTTTATATCATCATGGTTACGCTATCAATAAAGAGGGTTATAACTCCCTTGGGATATTAAAGATTCTCTAATTCCCTCTACATTTTACAGGTGAAATAAAATAAGAAATGCTAAAATAACTATTTTTTATTCATGTCATTATAACGTCAATGTCATTATTGACGGCACCCGATTCAAATATATCGAAAAGGTGATAAATTGAAACATTTATTCCGTTTTAAAAATGAACAAAAATTTAAATCGGTCAGAAATAAAATTATCTATGTACCACGGGAATTATAAAAGTCTCAATTACCTTGGTCAATTGCTGTCCCTCGGGCCAAAGGCCCTCGGGAAGTAAACTTTGCCCTCGGTAATTAAGACCCTTATAATTCCCTGGATACATAAATAACTATTTCTCATATTTAAGTACTTGAAATTAAGCTAGCAGAAAGACTTTCCAACACAAATAATGAAATACGTAATTGTTATTTTTTAGTGGTGTATATAGTGATATATAATAGTATACCGGGTGTTTCTCAAAAGACGTTCACCCCTATAACTTTTTTATATAGATATTAAAATGAAATTTTGAGATTATGCATAGAGAGGAGTCTGCATTTATTGGCATACTTTTCAATTTGTTAGCACTTCCGGTTTGACCGGAAGCGGGACCGGAAGTGACCTTGACTTTGATATTTTAAATGGGACATCTTGCATATTTTCACTTATTGGGATTCAGCATAACATACTGAGTAAAATGACACCTCACTTGTAATTTTTTGACGTGTTATAACATTTTTATGTTTATTTTTTATTTTCAATCTAGGGTGCTACAAATTAATTAAATCTGTAAATTTATAGTCAAGCAGTATATGAAAATTAAAATTATGTCATAATAATTGACTTTCTAAGTTTCACAAGCGTTTAAAAAATTAAATTTTGTTTTCTTGGCGTTTACTCCATTTTTCCAAATGCAACGATGGTGGTTCACTAGGATATTTAAGACGAGCATTTTTTTCAAACAATTTGATACCATACACTCCTATGCTATTTTAGAATTGACATTGAAAAATTTGCCTTAAATCCCAATCGCAAATTTAAAAGCGTTATGCATTATTGCCGCCCTATCTTTTCTAAAGAAATATAAAGGCGGCTTTGAAAGACAATGTAATGGTTTTGAAAAGCAATATGGCTTTAATTTAAAGTTGTAATGTCAATGTCATTAGTTTATAAAACATACAATACCTACATACAATCTTGCGGCTAATATATAATATTTCTGGTCACTCCAAAAAGTAGGACCATATCAATTTGTTCATTTCTGTAAAACTAACCATTTTATCTGATTTACATGTTACATAAACGAATGACATTACAATTTTAATTTAAAACCATATATTGGTTTTCAAAACCATTCCATCGTTTTTCAAAGCCGCCTTTATATATCTTTAGTAAAGAGAGGGCGGCAATAACGCATAACGCTTTTAAATTTGCGATTGGGACTTAAGGCAAATTTTTTCGTGTCAATTTTAAAATCGCATACGAGTGTATGGTATCAAATTGTTGGAAAAAAAATGCTCGTTTTAAATATTCTAGTGAACCACCATCGTTCCATTTGGAAAAGTGGAGTAAACGTCAAGAAAACGAAATTTCATTTTTTAAACGCTTGTGAAACTTAGAAAGCCAATTCTTATGACATAATTTTAATTTTTATATACTACTTGACTATAAATTAACAGATTTAATTAATTTGTAGCACTCTAGATTGAAAATAAAAAATGTTATAACACCTCAAAAAATGACTAGTGAGGTGTCATTTTAATCAGAATGTTTTGCTGAACCCAAATAAGTAAAAATATACAAGATGTCCCATTTAAAATATCAAAGCCATCCGGTCAAACCGGAAGTGCTAACAAATTGAAAATTATGCCAATAAATGCAGACTCATCTCTTATGCATAATCTCAAAATTTCATTTTAATATCTACATATATCAAAAAATTATAGGGGTGAACGTCTTTTGAGAAACACCCGGTATAGGTGATGTATGGTATCCGCTGCTTTGTTTTTTCGATAGCGAATTTATAGCAATTGAATTGCACGAGCGAAGTCGGGATACCCGCTAGTATCTACATAATATAACATAGGTCTATTGTAAAAAATTGAATATCTACTTGAGTAGTATTTTTTATAATTTATGTAAACTTTATCAAATCGATATTAAGATTGAATCATTTTTAAATAGAAAGTGACATAATGTTATCTTATTTTTACTAGGATTACCTATTCATATCAAGTACGAAGACAATTTTTAAAAAAATTTAATCGGACATTTTTTCGCTTTGGATAACCAACAGCAAATTATAATGGACATTTTTTGATATAATCACAGAATAATTTTGTTTGACTTAAAGTTTGTTTAAATTTTTTTTATTTAAACGTGTTTACACTTCGCAAAAACGCATTTGAACCAAATTAAATCAAAGTTTTTTATAAAATAAAAGTTTTAAACATTTCCCTTACATAATTAAGATGTTTTTGATATTCTTCTGCCACCTCCTTTTTTTCTAAAGGCGAAAAAGCTGAACTCGGAATGGAACATATCGCTTTATTAATTAAATATCTGTCTGATGAAATATACCTATGTAATATTTAGACACCATTTTCTTTACCATTTTTCCATTTAATAGTTTCAATTTTGAATAATTTAGAAGCGAATATTCCTGAACAATTCGAAACACATTTTCTTTCGTTAAATGGCAACCGCAATCTTCTATTGGTTTGGCCAAATATGACATAGTACGATGATTGATCTTAACGTCGGACAATTTTTTGCATACAGCATGATTTTGAAAACGATTCATTTTAAAAATAAAAAAAAGTATTGTTTGTTTTTGACTGCAAAATATTCTGTTTACTACAAAACACAAATTTTTACTGACAGTTTGTACTGTCAAAATATGATGAACCTACGAGCGGTTCGCTGCCGCTGATTATGCAAGCCATAAAATGTACGTATAAGAAAATGAAATAAAAACTAAAATAACCAATTTTGTGCCACGTGTAGTAACTCAAAATTTATGTAAAATAAAAAAAAATACTATGTTAAGTCTTAAAATTGTATTTCAGTATAACTACCGTGCGAGCAAAAATTATTTGCATCAAGGAGGGCTTGGATTAAAAAACGTAGGGCTTGGTTTAGATCACAATGATATGGGGACGATATATCTAACCAAATCTAGGTTAAAATTTTGTCAAATTCATATTATGACATGATATGCCAAACTAATGAGTAATAAAATAAGGAGACAAATACAAATTTATTTTTGTTGTTTACAAAATTAACAAAGTTAGAATATACAGAAAGAAAAAGAAAAAGAATTACATAAATTGCTAAAATTGGCCACCGCCATGCTCCAAGCATAAATTCACACGTCTCTTCATATTTTCGAAAGTGTTGACCAGGATCTCTGGATGTCAGGTCTATTAAATCATTTATTTCCAATAAATTTTGGGTAAACCATTGAGAGTACTTCCTGCGTCTTTCAAAATCTGCGGCTTGTATTTCTTGGAATACTTGCACTTTATAAGGAAATAAATTTAGCTGTTTTTTAAGAATAGTCCTGCATGTTCCATAAGATCTTCCCACTTCTTGGGGACAGGAGGCGTCTTATATAATTTGTTGGTGTATTTTGCATTATTTCACGAACGTTTGCAACAAGTTCTTCTGTTTTTACAGATGGTCTTTCTGCTCCTTTTTTGTGTTGTATATAACCTGTCTCCCTAAACACAGCCACGGTTCTTTTCAAAATTAAAATTTAGGTATTTTGTTAAACTTTGTAAGCTGAATAGAACTGTGGTCTTAAAAATGTCGATATTTAGGAAATGTGGCCAGAAATAGGGGATAGTGGGATAAAAATAGACAACTTTGTTTACACTAACATTTATACTTTTTTTTATGTCAAATTAGAAAAACCTGACATATTTTACGAAATAAGGTACTATTGGTAAGACTTGATCGAATGCGCCCTTTTCTAGATAAATTTATTTAAAAATCACTAGTTTCAATTACCATAACAAATTAAAAACTAAATACTTTATTTTAACTTTTAACAGTCATTAAATTATAAGGGCTTCATAATGAAACAGCAAAATAAAATAGGATTTCTGCTAAGGAATGTGTTCAATATGCGCACCCCGTTCAGCTATACACTTTTTCTTCTAATTCCAGCGGAGTAAAACAATATTCTAACAATTGTTCTCTTGTTGTCACAGGAGTTGAATAAATGAGTCTTTTAAGATAACCCCAAAGAAAAAAATCTAAAGGATTTATGTCTGGGGAGCGAGGTGGCCAAAAATGTGGACCACCCCGACCCATTCACTTATTGGGAAACCAATTATTTCAATAGTTTCTTACGACGTTCCTAATGCTACCATGGCTCAAAATAATACCCAGAAATGTTGAAAAAGGAAAAATTAAAGTGTATTTTAAAATAGCAGGAAATTATATAATATATTTGTTAATACTAGTAAATAACATAAATTAGCGATTTTTTCAAATGCAAGGTGATTTTTAAATAAATCTATCTAGAAAACGGCGCATCCAATCATGTCTTACCAATAGTACCTTTTCTTCGTAAAATATGCCAGATTTTTCTGACTTTACATAAAAAGTATAAATGTTCGCGTAAAAAAAGTTATGTCTATTTTTATTCCACTATCCCCTATTTCTGGCTACATTTCTTAAATATCGACATTTTTAAGACCACAGTTCTATTCAGGATAACAAAGTTTACCAAAATATGTAAATTTTAAATTTGTATCTACAAAGGTTTCGAAAATACTTAGAAAAAAACATCTTCAGAGTACCCCCTTTAGGGGGGCTTCGTAGTAAGTGAACATGGGATACAATTTTATATGAAGTTCTTACCTTATTCTTAACCAATCTCCTCAATTCCAAATTATGGACCGTACCCATAGACAATTTACCTTTAGATAAGCAACCAATAATCACGAAAGTGGCAGATTTATGGCCTCGCGCATGTAAACAAAGCTAGACACTATTAGACATGCGCACTGCACCATTATCGTTTGACGAATGGGAAAATAGACAGGTCCGGGCTTTAAAATTTAAATTCTTGCCAAAAAATTGGAATTTCTTCTCAATTTTTGATCAAGTTGGGAAAAAAGGTAGTGATTTCTGGCATTTTTAGTAGTTGCAAACCTATCAGATTTTAAGGATAGAAAATTGTTTTTAAGGTTTTGTTTTTAAAATTTGTGTAAAAATGATTCGTCGTCGTGTTTTTAGTTTGAAAAAGAAGAGAACAAGAACAAGTGAATTGAACTAGTCTTATAAAATCGAATATAAAAACAAACAAACCCAGCAAAATAACCAATCTACGGTGTTATCGCGTGCCTAACCTCAAGTCAAATATTAGTTGGTATATAACTTGTATTGATTTTTACAATTTGGCAAAAACTTGGGTACGTGGAAAACATTTTCAAGCAAAATTTCTTGTTCAAGAATTTGAAAAGTGTTTGCACGAGAACTTGACCCGTGGAGGCCGTGGAATACTGGCTTTATTAAAAGCTTAATGTCGGGGTGTACAGATTTTAACCAAAAAATTTACCAACCAGCAACTTTGACAGAATTAATTTTCTAACAATCACACACAATTCACTAAACTACACAAAAACTAGAAGTCCGTAAATATTAAACACCCACAATCCACAATAGCTAAGAAAACTATAAGGTATCCACAGAGAAACCTTAAAACACAACAACAAAAATGGCGCCCGAGTCGGTTCTGAAGTGTATTTTGAGCATGTCGCTAAAGTAGGACAGGCCGATAACACGAGGTTTGTGCGCATACCCGAAGGTGTCCAGAGGGAAGGCAGCTGACCGGCGAGTCATGCGCTCGGACGTATTTTTTCACCCATAAAACGTAACTTTTGTTTGCGCAGGAGATAAGCTGTACGTATTTAAAGGTAAATTGTCTATGACCATACCTTTCAGGTCACCCTGTATATTTAACACAGACACTAAAAAACTTCATTAGAATATTATTTTGGTTTATGCTAAGATTATTAGAATATTCTTTTGTAACCCTTTTATCATAGCCGATTTATCATTTATCAATTAGTATATCTATGATAAAACAGTAATATTTTACAGCTTAAAGTATTGTATAACGTCGTAAACAACATTTTATTGTACGAAAGAGCATCTTTGTATAGTATTTGTAGAATTATACCCTTGATCTTTTGACCGCAATAAACCCTCATTATCCCTTTGACCATAAAATAAATAATGAAATCCCAAATTTTAAAACCTTTTCGAGCAGAGCCGGACCAGGTACAAATTCAATTTATACCTATGCCTGATTCATATATAAATACAAACTGATTTTTAATAATTTTAGTCTTTAGTGGTTTTCCGGCGAGTAATTTTTAGTTAGGCTTATTAGAGGTAGAATGTGGCGTCTTTGGAATTGTGCTGATAGGGGGGCATCTTTAACACATTCGCTGCCAAGCCAAATTTGTAAAGATGGCCTCCCAGGCCAAGGTTGAATCCTATAAGATACGGCAATTCTAAGACTATTGGGTAAAGCAGTTTTTTTTTTGCTGTGTTTTTTGCGGTTTTTTTTTAAATAAAACCTAAACAGACACCGGTGTCTGACGTGGCGTGGTGAAACCATTTTCCCATAACGCGCCACAGAAGACACTCTGAGAAGACATTTTTCTTACATGGTTACGCCACAGCGGACACCTTAGCGGACACGACGTAGATAGCGGACACATCAAATCCGCCCATCGTATAGAGCTATAGCCCTACTGTAAGGAGTGTAAGGAGACTTCAGTTGGAAGTAAGATAACGTTGTGTCAACTGTTAGTTCTCCGTTGCAAATTTATGCCGATTTACGTGATTTATTTTATTACATTCTATTTTTGTGCAAAAATGAATAATAGAACCGGAAGAATTATGTATTTTGTGACCAATGAAGAACCAGGGAGTGATTTCTTTATATCTGTTTATTATAATACAACACCTGATATAATGTGTTAAGATTTTGATTACCTTTCTTAAAAGAAAATAAATAAATACAAAACGCGCTTTAAATTTTTATTGAAATATTGGGTGTCTGCCCTGGCGTGTATGGAAATTAATTAAAAAAATTAAGTCTGCTCGCCATAGCGGACACAATAGCAGACACGTGTTATAAAATCCATTTACAGTGTCCAATCAAAAAACCAAGATAAGTGGACTATGCCGCAGCGCCAATACAGACACCTCATATGAAAAATTTTATAGAAAAGTGTGTCCGCTGGGCAGTGTCGTTGAATAACTGTAGCGGACACGGGTGTCTGACGTGGCGTGGTAAAATCATAGCTGATCAGACACCGGTGTCCGCCATGGCAGCGAATGTGTTAAGTGTAATTTTTAAAAGAAAGCCAAACTAATAATTAAAAATGTGTATCAATCTTTGTTGAGTAGAAATTTTAATTCGATGGATGCTTTAGCAGAGACGTTTACTTTGACAAAAACTCCTTTATCTTCGGTAAGAGACATAGTATTTAAACCTGTTAATTCTTGAAAAAATCGGAGTGATTCTGGCACATTTAGAAGCATTGACGAAAATGACAGGGATTTATTAAGAAGAAAGATTTACCAAATGTATGAGGCACAAACTGTACCCACTTTGATTTCTCTCAAAGAGCAGCTGATTAAAGACGAAACAAATATCTCTTGTTGCCTTTCAAGCCTTAGGAAAATATTGCGTAAAATGGGTTTTAAATACCGAAGCATTAATAAAAGACAAACATGAAAGGAATCTCAACGTTTACGGGAATGGAGACGTAAATATTTAACGGCTGTTAAACAATTTAAAGAAAAAAATCGTCCAATTATTTACCTTGACGAAACATGGATCGATACCCATGACACTCCAAGAAAAGGTTGGGATGATTCTTCCAAAAATGTTAAACCAAGGCACCATCAAATAAAGGCAAAAGAATCACAATATTACATGCTGGTTCAGAGAACGGGTTTGTTCCAAAAAATATACCTGAAAATAGCGTCATTGTAATGGACAATGCTAGTTATCATAGTCGGCAAGCAAAAATCATTCCCAATTCTAATACAGTCTAGGAGCCGGGAAATCTGGGGAAAAAACGGGAATTTTACAAAGCCGGAAAAAACCGGGGATTCGACGGGAAAATTAAGTTTAAGCCGGGAATTTTGAATGAGCAGATAATTTCGAACTTAAAAATTTGAAGTAGGTACTCGGGCACTCCTATTTTCAAAATAGATCTTTTTAAAAAATACAAGAATGGTTTATATTGCAACCTTAAAAAAGTCCAAGGGATGATATGGGACTAGAGCGGCTATCAAAAAATGCGTCGGAGTTAAAGATAAAGAAATGATGATCTTTCGCCAGGATTGTCGAAACTGCTTGATGTATACAGTTTCCAAACTTTTGGAAAAATGTCCGTTAGCATATAAATTAACTAAAGCTATAAGTTTCCTTAACCCTAATAAAACTGGCAGAGATCCAAAAAAATCCTTGCAACTGATGTCCAAAGCATTTGAAATTTTGTTAAATTCAAACAGATGAAATGCGACTAAATTGGAATAAGCAGATAGAGCATTTAGAGACATTCTTACTGATCAGACTATGATGAAAATTTATTCCAGATGTAACAGAGTAGATGACTTTTGGATGGAAACTATCACAAATGACAGTTTAAAAAACGTGGTGCAACTTCTTTTAACAATTTCTCATGGAAATGCCACAGCAGAAAGGGAATTTTTTGTTAATAAGGAGATTTTGGTGGAAAATTTAAAAGAAGAGTCACTTATAGGCAAAATATTAGTGTACGATTCACTACAAAAAATTGGAAGAGTTCAAACTATGGACATTACAAAATCCATGATACTTTCCATGAGAAATGCCTATTCAAGATACAACACAGCACAAAAAGGCAAAAGAGGTTGACAGCGACTTAAAAAAAGCAGAAAAAAGAAAGCTTCAAAAGCAAGCAGAAGAACTGGAAACTAAAAAGAAAAAAAGTATCGAACAATCACAAAAGATTTGGCAGCTAGAGAACAAGAAATCGTAAAATTAAAAAAGTAACTATATTATTTGGTTGTGCTTAAGCCATGTGTTTTCAAATAAATGTTTTAAAATTTAACAACGAGAGTTCAGTTAATTTAGGAAAACCCAGCCGGGAAATTTTCAAAAACCGACCGGGAATTAGTCGGAAATTTTGTTTTCGATTTTTGCTAGACACCCTGTAATAATACAAAAGCAGAAATTCAAAATTTTATGATTGAAAATGATTTATATTTTGAAGAAACTTACAAAAAACGAGAACTGCTAGAAGTATTAAAAGCTTTTAAAATAAATAAGGAATACGAGTGTGGCAAACTTGCAGCAGAAAATGTACATACAGTGTTGCGTCTTCCTCCATACTATTGTATATTCAATCCTATTGAGCTAATATGGCACCAATTAAAATCCATTATTAGGAGAAATAATATTTCTCCTACATTAAATGCATCTGTAGTAGAATTAATTAAAAACGAAGTAAGAAAAATTTCTGCAGATACCTGGGAAAACTGTGTACAGCATGTACTTAAGGTGGAAAATTCTTACAATTGTATGATTACAAATGTTCAACCGTTAATTATAAGTTTAGGCTTAGATGAAGATAGTGATAGTGATACAGAGTTAAATTTTGAATAAATTATCAATGGTTTTTTAGAATTTAATTAATTTTTATTTTACCTGTTATCCTAATAGTTATACTTTTAAATTATATTATTTTCAATTATAATTAATTGTTATCATTATTTTACATTTATTATATAGGTACCTACCTAAAACTAAAAAGTACCTATCTATTTATTTTAAATTATAAAAATAAATCATGTAGTGTAGGTACATTTTCAAGCCGACCCTGATCCCATTTAATTCCCTTTGAAGACGTTGAGGCGTATACAATAGAGTTTAATCAGGTAGTTTATTTTTGGCAGTAAGAGTCAACGTCAACGATATAATTCTGCAAATACTATATACAGTGTGAGTTTGTAACTAAATATAGGAACCAATATTTAATGACAGCAAAATTTACATGGAAATTCCCATGGCAATTCAGAGTATTTTCTGTCTCACAAGAGTATAATCAGGGACGGACTGGCCCGGCGGGCTCGCAGGCGGAGCCCGCCGCGCCTTTTGTTCTGGCCCCTTTTGTCCTGGCCTGGCGCCCTTTTGGTTTACGTGAACGTATGAAAATAAAAGGAAAAACAAAAACCAAAATCGAAAATATTACATAAATTAATAATTTAATGTTTTGGTGGCGCCCGCATGCGCAATGAAAAACAACTTGTTATTCAGTGCCGCCCGGCGATGGCCAAACGAATGGGGCAATGGAACCCGAACGAGCTGAAATAAATAGAAATATATTTGAAGGAAATGAATTGCTTTAGCAAAAGTACCTACTTTAGTTAATACAGCTGTGCTATATAATTCGGTTTTCTGGTGCAAATACAATATTTTTTTTGTTATCATAACTCAATTTTTGGATCTTTGAAATGATTTTTCCTTAGTTAAGAGATTTAACAGACTAATTTTTTAAATTATTATTTTTCCAAGCAAAAAACTTAATCTAAATAATCTTACTTTCTATTTATTATTTTTCCTACTTGAGCACAAAGTTTTCAATTCATTGACAAAAAAACGTGGCACCCAAAAAAGTTTCATAATATGCGGCGCTACTATTTATTTTTCCTATTTGAAAAGCAAGTCACATCATTAAAAAAAGGACGTGGCACCCAGAATAATTTCGCCTGCGGCGCTATTTTTTTTCCATCATGAATACATGCCGACGCCTTTGCCATCCTATAGCCCGTCACATTATATAGACCCAGTCCGTTCATGAGTATAATAGTTACTCTTAAAATGAGTACATCTGATCAGCCTATAGATTGGTCTTGACAGAGACAGAAGACATCTTTAGCAATAATATCTAAATTAAAAAAAATAATTTGATTAATATTCGCAGAGGTGTAATGGAATACCGCAATTTCCATCGACGAAATTTTAAAAATGCAACGCTATAAAGTGACTTGTCGGACATGACCGGCAGTGTCCGCCTGAAACCGAAATAGAATATTAATTATGTAGTATAAATTGGCGGCATCGCGGCGAAAAAATATCCGCTGACTCAACTGTAGGATTCCATATCTACGGACGTCGGAAGTTGCGAGTGTACAGGGTGCGCGAAATGTATGCACTCCAATGCAATGTTGTTGATTGTCAAATGGCACAGCTCTTTTCTGCGACAAGCTCCAATTATACCCAAATGGCTCCTTTCATCATGACGTATTTATCGTCTGATGAATTTCTCAGGAGTTGCTCTATTTGGTCTATTGTCAAAATCATTGAGTTTTTGTTGTAAACATATCTGAGAGAACCCAATTCCTTAACCTTCCTTTTTTTATTTCAGGAAACCAGGAAACAAGAATTTGTTTCCAACAATTTGATACCATACACTCCTATGCTATTTTAAAATTGACACGGAAAAATTTGCCTTAAATCCCAATAACAAATTTAAAAGCGTTATGCATTATTGCCGCCCTTGTCTTTTCTAAAGAAATATAAAGGCGGCTTTGAAAAACAATGGAATGGTTTTGAAAAGCAATAAACATGGCTTTAATATAAAGTTGTAATGTCGTTAGTTTATAAAACATACACTACATACAATCTTGTGGCTTAAGAAGAATTTTTCTGGTCACTCCAAAAATTAGGAGCATATCAATTTGTTCATTTCAAGTAAAACTAACCATTTTATCTGATTTACAATGTAAGTTTAATAAACGTATGACATTGACATTACAATTTTAATTTAAAACCATATTGCTTTTTAAAACCATTCCATTGTTTTTCAAAGCCGCCTTTATATTTCTTTAGAAAAGACAGGGCAGGGCGGCAATAATGCATAACGCTTTTAAATTTGCGATTGGGATTTAAGGTACATTTTTCAGTGTCAATTTTAAAATAGTATAGGAGTGTATGGTATCAAATTGTTGGGAAAAAAATGCTCGTTTAAATATCCTAGTGAACCACCATCGTTCCATTTGGAAAAGTGGAGTAAACGTCAAGAAAACGAAATTTCATTTTTTAAACGCTTGTGAAACTTAGAAAGTTAATTATTATGACATAATTTTAATTTTCATATACTACTTGACTATAAATTAACAGATTTAATTAATTTGTAGCACTCTAGATTGAAAATAAAAAAATAAACATAAAAATGTTATAACATGTCAAAAAATTACAAGTGAGGTGTCATTTTACTCAGAGTGTTATGCTCCAATAAGTACAAATATACAAGGTGTCCCATTTAAAATACCAAAGTCGAGGTCACTTCCGGTCAAACCGGAAGTGCTAACAAATTGAAAATTATGCCAATAACTGCAGACTCATCTCTTATGCATAATCTCAAAATTTCATTTTAATATCTATAAATACAGAAAAGTTATAGGGGTGAACGTCTTTTGAGAAACACCCGGTATAGGTACAACATTATTGGTATAGGACGACTCCGAGGAAAAGCATTTATTGGAAATATTATATAATTAGAATTATTTCCGACAAATAAGACATCTATGGCTAAAGTTAAATGGTTAAAGATGTTTGCGTTTGTTTTAAAAATTATTTTTGTCAAAACATTTACGAATTATACATTTGTACTCTTTTTTTCAAGCAAAATATATCGGCAAAAGACCGATGTTCGTATACCTATACCGTTGTGAATGCCGATATATCGGTATTAGTCGATCTCCATGTATTTGCCGATTTTTTCCAAGGAACGTTGACAGTTGTTTGCGTTTTGTAGAACTATTTTCTCTATATCGAGCTGAGAAATCTGGAGAATTAAAAAACATAATAATATTGCCCTTACCTTTTGTCAAAAGTAGGTATGTATGATGTGTTATTATTGACAACTATGACTTTAAAAATAATACTGCAAACGGACAAAAATGAATGAATTCAGAGAACCCCATAAATAATAAAAAATTTCATATGCTAATAACGATACTGGTGGAATGAGCCATCGAAGACTTTTATTATCTATTGTAACCAAGAATTTATTAAGTGATAAAATTTATTGCCCGTTTGGTTTTTCGACTTGAATTGTATTTATCGTTTTGCTGTGCTTCGTTGTCATTTCAATTATTATTTAAAAGGAATTCACTTTATACAGGGTGTGTCGAATCTCGTCGTTAGGATGTCAGACACTATGAGGAGTACAGGAAAATTCGACAGCGCGAGTATGACTGTATACCGTGCGAGCAAAAATTATTTGCATCAAAGAGGGCCTTGCATCTAAGGACGTAATGCTTAGCCGTAGAGCTTAATACCTGTTGAGCAGGTATGGGCAACCTTTGCTTAGCTGAGGGCGTAATTTCGGGACTTAATCAGGTCGCGGGCCATATAGGCAAGAAATATCTAGGTAGTAGTAAATAAAAAAGCGACAAAAATTCACACTTTTTTTAATTAATAATTATAATAGCATAATCAAACATATTTATAAAAAGCAAATTAATAAAAGAAGATAGAAAAATCAAATGAAAATTAATGAGATACTTGGGTTTGAAGCTGCGAAACAAGATGATCAATATTGGGGTCAATATCACTAGTACATAGGCGCAAAGTGTTTTCTAAATTAACATCTGTAAGCCGAGTAGGTAGGACGCTTATTTTTATTAATTTTCATGATTGAAAAAAGCTGCTCACATTTATACGTGCTTCCGAATGTGCAAATTATTTTTCGTGCTAAAACTTTCAGCTGTGGATACTTTTCCTCGGAAAGGTATGTTCTGTAAAATTCGCTTAGTTCCACACCATTAAATTTAGACTTCAAATATAAGTCTTCTTTAAGCTCTATCAACTCCATTTGTAGGTGAAGCGGAGCATCTTAAACATTACACTTACAAGGATTTGCAAAAATATTGAAAGTGTTATCCATATTCTTAAAATCGGACGCAAGCGCTTTCATCGGGCGCGCGTTATTTAAAATATTTGAAATCTCTCGCGGGCCGGGCTGAAGCTAGAGGAGGGCCCTCAGACCAAGCAGTGCAGTGCAGTGCTTGGTCTGAGGGAGGGCCGAATCCGGCCCGCTGGCCGGGCGTTGCCCATACATGCAGTTGAGTGTCAGTAACTACCTGAATTAATCAATCAGTTATTCCGTCATTTTTGACAGTCGTTACAAGTAATTTGATTCATCGCTAATTTTTCCAATTTCTTGAACAATTCACACAATGGGCTTTACGGAACAGCACAAAACATTCATGGTTGAAGCGTATTTTCGAAACGGGGTTAGACAGGGTGCCCACTGACCTGGAAAACCTTGAAAACCTGGAAAAGTCAGGGAATTCTATTTTTATCTAAAAAGTCAGGGAATTGTCAGGGAATTCTCAATAAAATTACTAAAGTCAGGGAATATTTAAATAAAATTACCAAAGTCAAGGAATTTCTATAATTTTACCTAAACTTGTAGCTCTCGACAGAGACAAAATTAGCTTTTTTCTCAACAGTTGCTGACATCTTAGAAATATTTTAAAAAAAGTATCAGACTGATAAGCCAATGCTACCGTTTTTAGTAGATGCTGTAGAGCAAATACTCCAGAATATAGTGAAAATATTTGTTTTAAACAAGGTAGCTGGTGTGAGTTTAAAAAAACATTTAAGATTGGATTATGATGATAAAGAAAACAACTTAAAAGCCTTAAAGAATATTGATATTCGTTTTAAAGCAAGAAAATATCTTTGTGATGATAATAATATAACTGAAAAAATAAGCTTTTATTTTTAAAAGATTGTCAAGACTTTCTGAGGAGCCTGACAAAAAAAATAATAGAAAGATGTTGCCTAAAGTAGGTACCAGATAATTTTTGATTGTATATCATTAAATCCAAAGTTTATTAAGGCTACTAATAAATATGATTGTACCAAAAAAATTGAAAATTTGCTACAGAGCTTACATGACCAGGAGATAATTAACGCCAACAAGGCTGAGAAGGCGAAATCTCAGTACAACAAATTAATTACTGATTATTTTAATGGTTTTAAACTATTTGTGCCCGACAGTCACAGGTTGGATGACTTTTATTTTAAATTAGTAGGAAACAATCCAAGTTTTATAAATTTACTTAAATAAATTATACAGGAGAAAACCCCAGCCCAAAGAATTGTGTATGATAGTATCAAAAACGCTGATGGAGTTAAAAATATACCCATAACTGACTCTTGAAGAAGATTTGTCAGAGATTCATCAAATAGATATAAAATAGCCTTGGAAGAGAAAAAGAAGCAAGTCAGTAAAATTAGCAAACAGCAAGATGTAAAACGAAAAACCAATGTCGAAATTTCATTATTAGAAAAGAAAAAACGTCGTATTATGGAAAATGCAAAATTTGAAGCTGAACTAATTGATTCAAAATTAAAAACTCT
Organism: Polydrusus pterygomalis; assembly: GCA_963969555.1. Lineage (NCBI taxonomy): Eukaryota > Metazoa > Arthropoda > Insecta > Coleoptera > Curculionidae > Polydrusus > Polydrusus pterygomalis. Next base: position 16,507,636 of record OZ018385.1, on the reverse strand, counting down.
TACGAAGGACATTTGAAATTTATAATTATTTCCAACGCTCGTCGATATTATGTACTCTGGCTCGGTGTAATGAAAAATTGCTATGTGAAGTATTATATTTTTTATGTTCAATCAGTAGGTCCTAGTGTTGTTTTTAATTCTATTTGTTTTTTATAAAGACCTGTCTGTATAAATACAGAATTAAAAAAAAGCTTTTTTAAATTTTTATTTACTTTTTACAGATAGTTTTTGCACAAGATGGCAATTTTCAATTTAATAATATTTTTATTTTATTAATAATTATTACCAGGTGTGGATTTTACCTAAGGCGTTTTATCAAAATTGCGATTTAATGGTCAGGGATAAAATCTCATTATGGTCAGGAAAAACCTGGAAAAGTCAGGGAATTTCTGAAGCTAAAATGAGTGGGCACCCTGTTAGAGTAAATGGTGAGTGGCAATACAATCCGGGCTTGTGCATGGACGATTTTCACGAACATTTTCCTAACGTTGCTTTAATTGCTGGGGATTTTTATCATTGCCTGAAAAGAACCGTGGCTGTGTTCAGGGAAACAGGTTCTATACAACACAAAAAAGGAGCAGGAAGACCATCTGTAAGAACAGAAGAACTTGTTGCAAACGTTCGTGAAATAATGCAAAATACGCCAACAAATTGTATAAGACGCCTGTCCCAAGAAGTGGGAAGATCTTATGGAACATGCAGGACTATTCTAAAGAAGTAGCGACATTTATTTCCTTATAAAGTGCAAGTATTCCAAGAAATACAAGCCGCAGAGTTTGAAAGACGCAGGAATTACTCTCAATGTGGAAAGAAACGGTTTATTAGACCTGACATTTTTTTCGGATGAAGCCTGGTTCTAGTGATGCCGCCGAGACGAGAAATTCTCGTGTCTCGTCTCGTCTCGACGAGACGAGAGTGAAATTTTTTTCTCGAGAGAAGTTACGAGACGAGACGAGAGAAGACCGTTTCTCTTCGAGAAATTTCTCGTTTTTTCTCGAATTTTCTCGAATTTTGTCGTTTGTAAGAACACTGAATTTTAGGTATCTCCTAATATACAGTGTCACCAGTAAAGTCCGCATCATATGGGATTTTTTTTTATTAATATATACAGGGTCAAAAACATACATCACATACGACCAAATTTTAATAGCCCAATTTTGATTTTGTAGGAAAACACACATTTAATATGGCGCTACTTTCAAGAAAATGTATCTGAAATAAAGCATTGTCAAAACTAAGAAGTTTTATGTAAGTTGCGTTGAGTCTTATTTGCAAAAGTGGTGCAATTTACAAAATATAGGTAAAAATTAAAATTATCTTATGCGGCTGAAATTTTGCATGTGGACTAGAAACTGCATTTAAAAAAACTTTTTCCAATAACTTTTTTCGAAATTTTCAGAAATTTGAATAATTTTTTTGAAAAAATTAAAATTTTACATATAATGCGAATCACGTGACTACTATTTTTTTGCTTAATTTTCATCTTGATCGAAGCAGAACTTGATGCCAAAGTTAAATTTCAAATAAAGCTATTAATAAAAAAAATCCCATATGATGCGGACTTTACTGATGACACTGTATAGACAGAAAAATAATGTGTTTAACATTCTCACTCTATCGTATTGTGAAGGCATTTACCTACTGCAGTAGAAAAAAACGCAATGGCAATGCTTGTTGGTTTTCATACCAAAGGTTGTCAGATATATATTTTTTAGAAACATACAACAAAAGTATATGAGACTAAACAAAAATATATGAGATTCTTATAGGTATTGTAAAACTTTCTGTTGTAGCGGCGGTGATCTTAAACTAATTACAGTTTACATTGTATAACTAATATGTAAAAGAATGACACAATAATTAATTATCTAATGTTACCGCGATTTAGTCCGAATATTTCATAAACTATGAGAGATTGATATGTCAAATAGAGCATTTTCGGAAATACTTCTTTAAGTTCTTTCTCTTGCACTTTCTATTAATGTAATAAAAAAATTAAGGTTTGTGCGGATGACATTCTGGGCCTGGGCTGATCCCTTTATTTAGTCGAATATTTTCCAAACTATTGCAGTTAATTATGCCCCGAATTATGCCAAAAAATAAATAATAAAAGAAGGGTAGTTCCATTATGAATCAATTATTAGTATTATAAATCGTTCTCTATTCTATAACTTTTACCACCCCGTATATTTTGGACTGAAAATACCTCGGTGCCAAGCCTATTACATTACGTGAATTATGTCTTATGGCCGCTTGCAATATTTTGTTGATCTAAGAAAAATAGTTTCTAAGTCACATGACTAACAAACCGACCTATATTAAACCCTTCTGCGAGACGACCAGATACTTTTAAATGTTTACCCCCTTTAAGATTCGTATAAAAAAATATTTTTTATGATTCCCTACTCACGAGAAAAAACGAGACGAGACAATGGCACTCTCGAGCGAGAAAAACGCGTTTCTCGTCGAGACGAGATAAAAAAAATTCTCGCCTCACGAGACGAGACGAGAATGGGCCAATTCTCGTCTCGCGGCATCACTACCTGGTTCCGAGTGGTTCCACCTCTCCGGTTATGTGAATTCTCAGAATACACACATGTGGAGTAGTGAAAATCTCCATTATTTTGTAGAGTCCACATTGCAACCTCAGAAAATTGGTGTCTGGTTAGCTGTTTCCCGAAGAAGAATAAAATTGTTGGTCCTATTTTTTTCCATGACACAGTTACAGCACAGCGGTATAGAGAAAATATTTTGAATCCATTTGTGAAGCAATTACTTGACGAACTACGTTTTGGATATTTTCAACAGGACGGTGCAACCGCCCATACAGCCGCCGAAACTATTAACTACTTACGCAATTTTTTCGACGACAGATTGATCAGTTTTCGATCAGACATTGAATTCCCACCTAGATTACCTTGTTTAACGGTTATGGATTACTTCGTTTTTCCTCATTTAAAGAACACTATTTTTAAAACACAAGTTGCAAATTTAGAACAATTACAAGAAAGGATTATACAAGAATGTGTTAACATTTCTCCAGAGATGCTGGTCAACACTTTCGAAAATATGAAGAGACGTGTGAATTTATGCTTGGAGCATTTCAGCAATTTATGTAATTATTTTTCTTTTTCTTTCTGTATATTCTTACTTTGTTAATTTTGTAAACAACAAAAATAAATTAGTATTTGTCTACTTATTTTATTATTCATTAGTTTGGCATATAATGTCATAATATGAATTTGACATAATTTTAACCTAGATTAGGTTAGATATTGTCTCCATATCATTGTGATCTAAACCAAGCGCTACGTTTTTTAATACAAGCCCTCTTTGATGCAAATAATTTTTGCTCGCACGGTATATTTCTTAGTACGTTTTTAATTCCTATGTCATAGTTATGGTAGTCCTTATTTTGCTTCAGTACGTTTTTTGTCTTGAGTAATTTATTTTATCGTAACATAGTATAAAACACGCTGTCGCGTCTGTCCCCAGCTATATGTGCCCTAATCTTTAAAACTACGTAACGGATTTTAAAGCGGTTTTTTTTAATAGATAGAGTGATTCAAGAGGAAGGTTTTTATGTATAACTAGCGACCCGCCCCTGCTTCGCACGGTTGCAATTTCAGAAAGTGGCATGCCGGGTACTAATACATCGGGTTTGTTCGGGTTTGTATTTATACCAGCGGATTGCAACGCATGCCGGGTACACGCTAGTATGTAATAAACCAATTTCATTTGTTCAAATATTGTAAGCTGTTTAACAGTCAAAAATGGGTATGTTGAACGACATTGTTCACTTATCCCTACGTCTTGTCATTTTAAACCTCCAATTGCCAAATTAGGACGGGTTTCAATTAAAAATCCTTCATTGAATACGGATAAAATGTTTTGAGATACAAAACGAATAAATTTTAAAAAAATTAAGGATCCCATTAGAAATTGCAAAGATGCCACATTTATTTTTGGGTGAAAACGATCTAAATGCGGATTTTGGCACGGGTCCAGCCCTAACCTGAACTAATATTTCGGGTTGCTATTTTTAAGATCCGCTCTATGCGATTCGAATTTTGCATTTTTCGAGTATCCGTCAATGAAGTTGTAAAAATAGAGATTACCGAATTTCAAATGCGTATTCTGGAATGGATGATGAATTATAATGTTTTTCGTGCGTGACCCAATTTTTTTTATTCCTAGTGGTCCATCGCAGCGCAGCCCACCCCTTTACTGTTTGTTGTTGTTTTTTGCCCTCCGTTGTCGCTGAGTTTCTCCGACTGGGAGATATATTTATTTATTTAAAAATTTTTACAATAAAATGAAAAATTAATGAAGTTGTTTGTTTTTAATAAAAATAAATCTAATTTTTTATCATCATTACAAAATCATGGATTTAAAACCTGTCCCATTTTCTAATGAAACAGTTTATACAGGGTCCTACACCTCACCTCCCGTCTTCTATAGCTCACTTAGTAATTAAGTTAGAATTTTCATATTTTGCAGACCTTATCTGTATCTTAGGGCGCATTTCAGGAAAATATTTTTTTTTTCATACAGGGTGTTCCAAAAAAGTGTGACGTCATAAGGGTGTATTTTTTTAAATTACATGCCATATATTTTCTTACATTTTTGGGTGCCTCTTATAGTTACCTACATACCCCTAAAATGTTATTAAAATTGATTTAGTATTATAGACGAAAAAATATAAAAACTAAAAAATATCAGTTTTGCGCCACTGGTATTAAAAATAAATAAAAAATAAAAATAATGCCTCGTTAATAAATTTATACAAAGGTACTTATTAAATAAGGTATAACAATTTCGTTAACCAAGTTTGGTTAACAGGAATTGTACAGGGTGTCCAAAGTTTAGTGTCAAACTTTGCAAACTTTAAAGCAATTTATTTTTCTTATTTCAAATGGGAACCCCTGTATATTTTTATGTCATTCGATGCAGAATTAAAAATCAAACTTTTTTTCTAATTGCAACCCTATGGAAATTTCTAACGCATCAAGAGTTATTTGCAGAAAACTAATTTTATCAACTATTCCAACAGTCATTATTATAAATAAATATCGAAGGTGGCTTTGAAAAACAATTTATTGGTAATAAAGTTTATTAAAGTCACGATAGACCATTTTGACTGTAGTAATCTAAATGTTTCAAATATTGTTAAATTGTTAGTAATTATTAACTGGAAATGATAATCGTGAATATGGTTATCCTTGAAAATTCGTTGAACTGTTCTTTCGATTACATCTACGGCATCAGCGACTGCTTGTTGAGTAACTGAAGGATTTTCTATAACAGATAATAGCACAGCCAATTGATTTTGTTCAGTTCGGACCGGTTTATTTTTCACTGGTTTTGGGTAGTTTACATTTCCCGTTTGTACAAACCTCTCTAATATGTTTTGCAGGCTCCTTTTGTCTGGATGTCGTCGTTCCGGATAACACTGTGCGTAAACTCGGCTTGCCAAAAAAAATTTTTTTCGCATGCTCCTAATATAAAAATCATATCTACGAGCTCTTCTTGGTTGTAGTCCATCACAAAAAAGAATATACTGTAATTATAACAGCTTAAATAATTACTAACAATTTAACAGTATTTAAAACTTTTAGATTACTAAAGTCAAAATGGTCTCTGGTCACTTTAATAAACTTTAATACCAATAAATTGTTTTTCAAAGCCACCTTCGATATTTATTCATAATAATGACTGTTGGAATAGTTGATAAAATTAGTTTTCTGCAAATAACTCTTGATGCGTTAGAAATTTCGATAGGGTTGCAATTAGGAAAAAAGTTTGATTTTTAATTCTGCATCGAATGACATAAAAATATACAGGGGTTTCCATTTGAAATAAGAAAAATAAATTGCTTTAAAGTTTGCAAAGTTTGACACTAAACTTTGGACACCCTGTACAATTCGTGTTAACCAAACTTGGTTAACGAAATTGTTTTACCTTATTTAATAGGTACATTTGTATAAATTTATTAACGAGGCATTATTTTTATTTTTTATTTATTTTTAATACCAGTGGCGCAAAACTGACATTTTTTAGTTTTTATTTTTTTTCGTCTATAATACTGAATCAATTTTAATAAAATTTTAGGGGTATGTAGGTAACTATAGGAGGCACCCAAAAATGTAAGAAAATATATGGCATGTAATTTAAAAAATACACCCTTATGACGTCACACTTTTTTGGAACACCCTGTCTGAAAAAAAATATTTTCCTGAAATGCGCCCTAAGATACAGATAAGGTCTGCAAAATATGAAAATTCTAACTTAATTACTAAGTGAGCTATAGAAGACGGGAGGTGAGGTGCAGGACCCTATATTACATACAGGGTGTTTTTTTAAGGTCGACGAGCGGCCATATCTCGGAAACTACTGGGCATAGAAACTCAGGAAAAGAAAAATGATAATTAAAGTGGCCATGAGAAAATTTTGGAAATAATTTTTAAGTTCCGCATTTTGCCGCAAGAGGGCGTAATTGAAAAGTAAATTTTAAAATTTTACATAACTCCGAAAATTTCACATTAAGGTATATGTTTGATAACACCATTTTAAAGCTAGGACAATTATGCATTATTTTGGTCTTATGTTCATTGGCGTCCCGACTTTAATAAGAGTGGGGGAAGCTGTTGAAAGTGTAATCATTTAAATCGCTGTAACTTATAAACGACTTATCCGATTTTAGCAAACTAAAGACTGTTTGGAAGAGAAATGTATGCACTTTCACCAATCGTATTTAGTTGTCCATAATAGTTCTCAAAAAAAAATGCTAGAGGGGGCAATTTGCAATAACAATACATTTTTTGATTTTACTCCGAAAAAATAAATCATACGGTATAATTATGATACCATAATCGAAAAGTAGATGAAATTTGCAAGAAAAGATGTGAAAACCGCAGTTCGATATCTTTGTTCGTTTCAGAGTTATTGCCAAAACAATAATGTTTAATACAAATTGCGCCCTCTAGCAATTTTATTAGAAACTATCTTGTACCATTGGATATGACAATTGAAAGTACTTACCTTTTTCTTCCAAACAAGCTTAAATTTAGTAAAATCGGTTAAGTCGTTTAGAAGTTACAGCGATTTTAATGTTTACACTTTCACTTGATAAGAGTGGGAGAAGCTATTGAAAGTGTAAACATTAAAATCGCTGTAACTTCTAAACGACTTATCCGATTTTACTAAATTTAAGCTTGTTTGGAAGTACCTTCAATTGTCGTATCCAATGGTACAACATAATTTCTAATAAAATTGCTAGAGGGCGCAATTTGTAGTAAACATTATTTTTTTGACAATAACTCTAAAACGAACAAAGATATCGAACTGCGGTCTTCACATCTTTTCTTGCAAATTTTATCTACTTTTCGATTATGGTATCATAATTATACCGTATGATTTATTTTTTCGGAGTAAAATCAAAAAATGTATTGTTATTGCAAATTGCGCCCTCTAGCATTTTTTTTGAGAACTATTATGGACAACTAAATACGGGTGAAAGTGCATACATTTCTCGTTCAAACAGTCTTTAGTTTGCTAAAATCGGATAAGTCGTTTATAAGTTACAGCGATTTAAATGATTACACTTTCAACAGCTTCCCCCACTCTTATTAAAGTCGGGACGCCAATGAGCATAAGACCAAAATGATGCATAATTGTCCAAGCTTTAAAATGGTGTTATCAAACATATACCTAAATGCGGAATTTTCGGAGTTATGTAAAATTTTAAAATTTACTTTTCAATTACGCCCTCTTGCGGCAAAATGCGGAACTTAAAAATTATTTCCAGAATTTTCTCATGGCCACTTTAATTATCATTTTTCTTTTCCTGAGTTTCTATGCCCAGTAGTTTCCGAGATATGGCCGCTCGTCGACCTTAAAAAAACACCCTGTATAGTGTGTCCGCGGATGGGGACCCCTATAGGGAAAAATCTTTATTATTCATTTTACGACCAGAAGCCATTCTTTATAAAAAGTTCTGCTTGTTGAGAAAATGAATTCGCGATAAAAAAAAAATGTTAGATCAGATGTACAGGGTGTAAATAAATTAGGAAAATATGAAAATGCTTCAAGAAAGAAGTACCATTATTTATTATTTTTAACAAAAATTTTATAAAACAAAGTTGTTTATAAACTAGCATAAAGACTAAATACAAGTTTTAAAATAAAAATTCGAATATTTTAGAATAAAATTTTAATAATTACTTATTAAGTATCGTTTTCATTTAATTATTTGCATTTTACAAAAAAAATCGATATAACCGATTTTGTATACGTTCATGTTTATGTCAGCATTTTATTTACATCTGTCAGTATTCTGTTTTCATAAAGGCATTTTCGAAAATGTATTTATTTAATACAATGTTACGGTATTGGAAATTAGTCTTATAAATACGCTATAGATGTTTTCCATGTAAAATTTCCAAATACGCCTGTGTCAAAACGAGGATTGCGTAAATTATTTAAAAATTTTAATAAAACTGGGTCGGTGATGAATGTAAATAAATCAAAGAAAAAATATGTTGAAAATGACACAGCTGCATTATCAGAAATAGGGTCAGTTTTAGAAAACTCGAAATTATCTTTAATAAAATAAAATTTTATTTTAAAATAGGTATTCGAATTTTTATTTTAAAACTTGTATTTAGTCTTTATGCTAGTTTATAAACAACTTTGTTTTATAAAATTGTTGTTAAAAATAATAAATAATGGTACTTCTTTCTTGAAGCATTTTCATATTTTCCTAATTTATTTACACCCTGTACATCTGATCTAACATTTTTTTATCGTGAATTTATTTTCTCAACTAACAGTACTAAATTACTAATGAAGTAATTAGTGAGTGACTGATTGATGATGAAATGAGAGACTGCTGGCGGTGCTGGCCTTAGTAGATATAGCTTAGATAAAGTTACATCATCTTCATTACTGAACTCATTCCCGGCATTCGGCATTGCCATTATGTTCTTCAGAATCTGAATCACTCGTTTCATCCTCAGTACTGAAATTTAGCGCTGGTTCCTCCGAATTTCCATATTTTTTATTTCCACTGTCACTTAGCAGCTTTAAGTTGTACTTTATATAAGCAAGCTTTCCTGAGCGAGTGGTTTTCAATCGGTTGCAAAGCTTGCTATGGACAATGGCCTCATGAGGACCAATTTCTCTCACAAGAGGCTGCAAAAGTTTTTGACCGAATTTGACCCGGTCAAAATCTCTCTGGTCAAAATCGGTCAATTGACCAGGCACAACCCTATCTATCTCAGACATGTTGCGTTGGATAACGTCTTGCAACGAAACGTCCCGTTCGTCGATTACGCGTTGCGCATGTTTAATGAATCCGTTCATCTGTAGTGATCGGAAATCAAAGGGCTTCTTTATGTTGGTATTTCAAATTTTAATTTTTTGGCAATTAAAACTCTATTTTCTTTTTGACGTAAAAGAAGTATTATCCGACATAAAATGAGTTATTTAACTGGTTATTTTTGGTTTTAGAGTCAAGGAAGAATATCAGCTGATCACCCCCTCGTAGGAGGCCATAAAGGTCCCGTTCTAGATATAGCCTGGTGTCCGCACAACGATAACGTCATCGCTAGTGGATCAGAAGACTGCGTTGTCAAGGTAACTGTCAACTACATTATTTCAAATTCAATACAAATTGTGTCATTATCAATTCAATCGATTTACACACGTCAGTATAAAATATAATAAAATACAATAAAAGTACAATCTAAAATGTACATCCAAAATGGAGAATTAAAATCACATTAACAATAGTTTCCTTAAAGAAGCATATTAATTTAAAAATTATTGAAAACTGTAAAACACATTTCTAACAAGGACCTGTTGAATTTTCTTTTTAAAAATTTTATTGGGGAGACTCTTTATCTCCTCAGGCAGCTTATTAAAGAATTTAAGTGACCAATAGCCTGGTCCGCTCTGACACCTTCTCAATCGCCAGAATTCCGGCACAAAATCACCCCTATTTCGTGTTCGGTAATGATAAATTTCCTCATGAGTTCTGAGTAAGTTCTGATTTTCCTTCACATACATAAGGTTTTGCAAGATATAAATAGATGGAAAGGTAAGCATACCCAAATCCGCAAAGGCTTGTTTACAGTCCTCCCTGAATCCCAGAGCAGCCAAAATCCCGATGGCTTTCCTCTGAAGGCCAAAGAGACGATCTTACCTTTATATTCACCTCGTTTGTATCGACGCTAAAATCACCTAAAAATCTTGATTAAAACTGGCTCGATACATTTAAGTCAAACTAGCGCGAAATTCGAACAGCGCCGAACAACATTGTTGAGACATTTCTGTTTTTGTCAGCCGTGTTTTGATATATTGTTTATGTGTAGGTATGGCACATACCCGACTGTGGCCTCGTCAAAACCCTCACGGAACCTATCGTCGACCTCGTATACCATCAACGAAGGGTGGGACTGGTTCTGTGGCACCCTACGGCGCTGAACGTACTTTTGACTGCTGGTAGCGACAACCAGGTCGTTATTTGGAACGTAGGTAAGATTATCTTAATGGGGTGTAAGTTTAAGTCGTGTCGCAGTTACAGACAAGGGATTTCAAATTGACTCTTGTAGTAGTATTGTCACCAAAAATCAGGTTTTTTAAAATTATTTAAAAGTAATAGGTTTTCTTGCATTATTCCGTGTATTATCTGAAACCAACAACTAATTTGTGAAGAAATGAATACCCATTTTACAAGTATTGGTCCAAAATTAGCTAAGAAGATCTCATTAAAAGAAAGAATGGAAGAAGAGGTAAATTCAAAATCCATGTTTTTAGATGAAAACGATATTGACGAGGATGAAATTAAGAATATAATTGAAAATTTAAATATACATAAAGCTACTGGTTATGACAATATTTCAGTAAAAATAGTAAAGGCAGTTAAAATTGAAATAATTCCTATTTTAAAATACCTGGTACAATTATCTTTACAAAAATCAACATTTCCTGAAAAAATGAAATTTGCTCAAGTGACACCAGTTTTTAAAAACGATAAAACTAATAATCCTAATAATTACCGTCCAATATCTGTTTTGCCTGTTCTATCAAAAATTTTGGAAAAAATTATAAATATAAAATTAACGAAAGACAAAATTTACTTTTCGAGAATCAGTACGGGTTTCGCAAATCTAGAGATACTGAAGTTGCAGCTATGGATGTTATTACTAACATTCAATTAAATCTAGATACCAAAAAAAATTGCGGCATTTTATCTCTAGACTTGTGTAAAGCCTTTGATACTGTAAACCATGATATATTATTAGTTAAATTATTTGATATAGGAATAAGAGGAAAAATTTATCGTTGGTTTGAGAGTTATATAAAAGATAGAAGGCAATGCGTTAAAATAGGAAGTAATATTAGTTCCTATCAAACAATTAGATGTGGAGTACCACAAGGTTCTATTCTAGGACCCACATTGTTTCTTATTTATATCAATTCTGTTTCAAAATTAAAATTATATGGACAAATTAAACTTTTCGCCGACGACACAACAATTATTTATTATGCTAAAAATATTAGGGACATCAAATTAAATATCAAAAAAGATTTAAAAATTATATTTGACTGGTTGCAATCTTATAAATTAACTTTAAATTTTAATAAATCATCATTTATGTACATTGACAAACAAAGACTAGATATGGAAAAGCAACCAATAATATTTAATGGGGAAAATATTAATTACAAAGATAACATAAAATTTTTAGGATTATATATTGATCAAAATTTAAGCTGGAGAAAACACGTAGAACATATTCGAACTTACATTTCTCCGTTAATTGGGATATTCTTTAAAATTCGTCACTGTATATCTTTAAATTGTTTAAAAAATATTTATCATGCATTAGTACATTCAAAAATTCAGCATCTTATTTCTATTTGGGGTTCAGCCAATTCAATAGTACTAAACCCTTTAAAGAAATTACAAAATAAAATTATTAAATGTATTCATAGATTGCCGCACTTAGAACCAACAACAAATTTATACAAACCGAATAAATACCTAGATATAAATAATTTATATAATTTAAAAATTTGCATATTTATTCATTCTTTACTTTTAAAACAAAAAATGTCTAACATAACGTTTACAAAAGTTCATGATATTCATAGACATGATACTAGACAAACTAATTTTTTAAAAACTATTAAAATAAACAGTAACTTTGGAAAACGGTCATTGTTATATAATGGATTAATATTATATAATATTTTACCGGAAAATATTAAAACATTACAAAAACTACCATTATTTAAATTTCATTTAAAAAAATATTTCCTAGTATAAATTTCTTTCTTAACGTATTAATCATACGTTTATAATATAAAACGAATTATTTTTTTTAACTGCCTTTTTTTATATATATATCTACCTATTAAGTTAGAGTAATAATTGTTAGTTATTTTTATATACTGATCCCTGTAATAAACTTGTATAGTTGGTTGGGAATAAAGTAAAAAAAAAAAAAAAAAGCTCATAGGTGTTTTGCTCAATCTCGGCCCTGATACTGTTTTAGAGGTGTTGAGCAATTTTAGAAGTATGTAAGTCTTTATAGAGGGTTTGCTATTCGAATCACATTAGACAGGTGGAAAATAGTGTTCTATCAGATCCCAAGATTTCTGGAATTTCGTAATAAGTTAAAACGACCACAGTGTTATTTCCTATAGTGTGACGTACCTAGATATAACTACTTCTAATAAGCATGATAGAGTAAACTATTTTGCTGATTACTCCTCGTCTGTCTGTGAGGCAGAGGCTACCAATCAACAGTTAAATATAGCTTGTATAAAAAATTATGAGAACGTGTTTGTTTTTTTTTAAATTAAGAATTTCGGAGGTTATACTTGTCAATCAACTTGAATAAGGGGCCAGGCCCCGATTTAGTGAAGCTCCTGTTCTTGAAAAACTGCCCCTTCAGTTTGGCTAGTCCGCTGTCTGTGGCTTCTATTTATTCAATCTCTAAACTCGGGAACGTTTCCAGATATCTGGACAGTTATTTTCTATTTTTGAAGAAGTAGTCCATACTCAAAGTGGAGGAAAATGATACAGAAAAAGAAAAGCACGAAGTCTTTCTCCACAATATTTATTAATCGAAAAACTAGGCGAACCTAGGATCACATCGACGACATGTTTCGAGTGTAGAAACGCTCATCATCAGGAAACAAAGTGAAAAGTAAAATGCTGATGTTTTAGCAAAAGAGAAAATAATGGTGAGATTGAGCCGTAATGGAGCTTTTAATGGTGTACAAGAGGTGTAAAATTGAATAGTCAGAAGGTCGAAAATCAAGACTCCAGCATACTGAAGAGTCGAGGGTTAAGTGCAGAAGCACACTGTGCCGTGCAGAAAAATGTAGGGTAGTAAAAATTAGGGAGTTTTGGAAAACTTATCTGTAAAAAGCATTATTAAATTACTGAAACATCTTGAGTTTTATTAAGCCTAGTCAGAAACATGTAAAAATGTTGGGGTGGGGTGTAAAGAAAAGAAAAAAAGAAAAAAGTTGTTTTTTTAGGGGTCAACGCATCTGTTAAAAATAGAAAGGGGAATGTAGTAAATGAAATTTAAGAGATGTGGTAGATTAGCTTACCTTTTGGTTAAAAAGTAAAAACTGTTGGGCTACCAGGCTTTTTACGGCCCAGTTACCCCGCCGGAGTCAAAGCAGACACATTTGGTGCAAAAAAGTTTTTAAGAAATTTAAAAAAAAATTAATTTTGTGTTCCCGTTAGAGAGGCTCTACTGTAGCCAACACGTGTAGGATGGGAAATGAACTTGAACTTGACATTGTAAAAAGGGGGGAACAAATGACAAGTGTTTTGGCGGTCAAAATGAAGAATCCTCAAGTATGCCAGGAGTTTATAAAAATTTTGAAAAAAGTTATAAAGGAGAAAAGCTCAATTAAGGTTCAAAATTGCTTAAAATACTAAAAATCATAAGTATTTGTGTGACGACCTCTGTTGGTAGGTTTACAATATTGGTAAAAGTGTAACTCAGTATTTCGACAAAGTAAAAAGTGACTATCACAGTGTCATCTATGAGTAAGAGGTAATTAATATAAGACCTTTTGGTTCGTCGGTAAAGTAAATTAGATAACGTAGAGATGTTAAAATTGGTGCTGAAAAGTAATTAGTCGCGGACAAAAGCAGACCAATTTACGATCATCCAAATTATGCTGGCGAGTGCATAGTTCTACAAGCTTTTTCAATTCCCTCAACTTTTCATGACTCAACTGACCCTTCTCTGAATCCTTTTGCCCCCTTTTTCTGCTTTATCTTTACCATTTCTATTTTAATTGATTTTCAATAATTATAACATAACATATTTTCAGGGCCATCTGTGACTAACTCTTCTTCACTTCTTTGTGGCGTCGGCTACGGTAAGGGCCACTCGCCAGCATAATTTGGGTGATCGTAAATTGGTCTGCTTTTGTCCGCGACTAATTACTTTTCAGCACCAATTTTAACATCTCTACGTTATCTAATTTACTTTACCGACAAACCAAAAGGTCTTATATTAATTACCTCTTACTTATAGATGGCACTGTGATAGTAACTTTTTACTTTGTCGAAATACTGAGTTACACTTTTACCAATATTGTAAACCTACCAACATATTTCTAAATGTAATTTTCTTTCTATTTTTTTAGGGATTGTATTGATTGTATCTTGTATTTTAATTGATTTTTAGTATTTTAAGCGATTTTGAACCTTAATTGAGCTTTTCTCCTTTATAACTTTTTTCAAAATTTTTATAAACTCCTGGCATACTTGAGGATTCTTCATTTTGACCGCCAAAACACTTGTCATTTGTTCCCCCCCTTTTACAATGTCAAGTTCAAGTTCATTTCCCATCCTACACGTGTTGGCTAAAGTAGAGCCTCTCTAACGGAAACACAAAATTATTTTTTTTTTAAATTTCTTAAAAACTTTTTTGCACCAAATGTGTCTGCTTTGACTCCGGCGGGGTAACTGGGCCGTAAAAAGCCTGGTACCCCAACAGTTTTTACTTTTTAACCAAAAGGTAAGCTAATCTACCACATTTCTTAAATTTCATTTACTACATTCCCCTTTCTATTTTTTACAGATGCGTTGACCCCTAAAAAAACAACTTTTTTCTTTTTTTCTTTTCTTTACACCCCACCCCAACATTTTTACATGTTTCTGACTAGGCTTAATAAAACTCAAGATGTTTCAGTAATTTAATAATGCTTTTTACAGATAAGTTTTCCAAAACTCCCTAATTTTTACTACCCTACATTTTTCTGCACGGCACAGTGTGCTTCTGCACTTAACCCTCGACTCTTCAGTATGCTGGAGTCTTGATTGTCGACCTTCTGACTATTCAATTTTACACCTCTTGTACACCATTAAAAGCTCCATTACGGCTCAATCTCACCATTATTTTCTCTTTTGCTAAAAACATCAGCATTTTACTTTTCACTTTGTTTTCTGATGATGAGTGTTTCTACACTCGAAACATGTCGTCGATGTGATCCTAGGTTCGCCTAGTTTTTCGATTAATAAATATTGTGGAGAAAGACTTCGTGCTTTTCTTTTTCTGTAGTTATTTTCTAGTTTCCGAACATAAGAACAGTGGTGCCAGGTGACTAATTATACAGTATGTTCCCAGTTCGACTAAAAATTTTTTGAGTTGATACCTCACTTTCTGGGGTTTAGACTTGCTTCAATAGAAAGTAATTTGTGTCATAATCTTAGTTTCAAAAAATTAAGTAGATGTTGGAAATTTACTAAAACTTATTTTCCACTAGTAAAGTGGACACCTCTTGTAAGATTCAGGTCGCTATTATGCTGATGCACCAATTTAGGGCAAACGCTATCCGTTTGCAAAATACGAGCTTCTTAGGCCCAAGGGTTTTCGTAATATTGTTGGTAAGAAATGACATCGGAACTGGTTATTATTATAGTGGATACTTAGTTTCAAAAATAATTTAAATACACAGTACCATACCAAATTCTAGGTACCGGTGAAGCCCTAGTTGAAATCGACTGCCACCCGGACATCGTCTATAGCGCGTGCTTCAACTGGGACGGCTCGGAACTGCTGACGACTTGCAAGGACAAAAAAATTAGGATGATCAATCCTAGAACGGGACAGGTGACGGCCGAGGCTGTCGCGCACGAGGGTAAGTAATTGT
Source organism: Polydrusus pterygomalis (assembly GCA_963969555.1). Taxonomy (NCBI): domain Eukaryota; kingdom Metazoa; phylum Arthropoda; class Insecta; order Coleoptera; family Curculionidae; genus Polydrusus; species Polydrusus pterygomalis. The sequence continues at coordinate 16,491,439 of OZ018385.1, read as the reverse complement.
GTGGGGTGATCTTCCGGGTATCCCAAGTTCAGTGACGGCTCGTGAGATATTAAACTGGGCGTTTAATTCAATGATTCTTACTTTTTTTTTTAAATGGGTACCCTGCGAATATGCGGTTTGTCGGTTTGTGTAGTCGCTTTAGGACTAGTGTGTGGTTCGTAAACACCTGGGGGTTCGCGACCCTAATTCAAAGAAGTTCGAGAGACCAAATGGCGGATGACAAGGCAAAGCATCACGCATATGTCGATGGATAAACTCGATTAATTTTCAAAAATCCATCTCCAGAACCTTAAAAAAAACATTAGTAACTATACCGGGTGTTTCTGAAAAGACGTTCACCCCTATAACTTTTTTATATTTATAGATATTAAAATGAAATTTTGAAATTATGCATAAGAGATGAGTCTGCATTTATTGGCATACTTTTCAATTTGTTAGCACTTCCGGTTTGACCGGACGTGACCCTGACTTTATATTTTAAATGGGACATCTTGTATATTTTTACTTATTTGGGTTCAGCATAACATTATGATTGAAATTACACCTAATTTTTTGACGCGTTATAACATTTTTATGTTTATTTTTTATTTTCAATCTAGAGTGCTACAAATTAATTAAATCTGTTAATTTATAGTCAAGTAGTATATGAAAATTAAAATTATGTCATAATAATTTACTTTCTAAGTTTCACAAGCGTTTAAAAAATGAAATTTTGTTTTCTTGACGTTTACTCCATTTTTCCAAATCGAACGATGGTGGTTCACTAGGATATTTAAAACGAGTATTTTTTTTCCAACAATTTAATAACATACACTCCTATGCTATTATAAAATTGACACTGAAAAATTTGCCTTAAATCCCAATCGCAAATTTAAAAGCGTTATGCATTATTGCAGCCCTCTCTTTTCTAAAGAAATATAAAGGCGGCTTTAAAAAACAATGGAATGGTTTTGAAAAGCAATATGGCTTTAATTTAAAGTTGTAATGTCATTACAACAACATACAATCTTGCGGCTTCAGAAGAATTTTTCTGGACACTCCAAAAATTAGGAGCATATCAATTTGTTCATTTATAGTAAAACTAACCATTTTATCTGATTTACAATGTAAGTTTAATAAACGAATGACATTACAATTTTTATTTAAAACCATATTGATTTTCAAAACCATTCCATTTTTTTTTCAAAGCCGCCTTTATATTTCTTTAGAAAAGACAGGGCGGCAATAATGCATAACGCTTTTAAATTTGCGAATAGAACTTAAAGGAAATTTTTTCGTGCCAATTTTAAAATAGCATAGGAGTATATGGTATCAAATTGTTAAATGTATCCTAGTGAACTACCATCGTTCCATTTGGAAAAATGGACTAAAAGTCAAGAGAACAAAATTTCATTTTTCAAACGCTTATAAAACTTAGAAAGTCAATTATTATGATATAATTTTAATTTTCATATACTACTTGACTATAAATTAACAGATTTAATTAATTTGTAGCACTCTAGATTGAAAATAAAAAATAAACACAAAAATGTTATAACACGTCAAAAAATGACAAGTGAGGTGTCATTATACTCAGAATGTTATGCTGAATCCCAATAAGTAAAAATATACAAGATGTCCCATTTAAAATACCAAAGTCAAGGTTTATTCCGGTCAAACCGGAAATGCTAACAAATTGAAAATTATGCCAATAAATGCAGACTCATCTCTTATGCATAATCTCAAAATTTCATTTTAATATCTACCTATAAATACAGAAAAGTTATAGGGAACGTATTTTGATAAACACCCGGTAGAGGACAAGATAATAGAGCCATATTTGTGCGAGTTAGACGCGATAAGCCGCTTCAAGCGGGGTCATTTGAGCGAATAAGTGATGACGTCATGCTTAAAGACGCTTTAAGCGATACTTGGCGGTGTCTGGAGACCGCCAGAAAGATAATAAGCGTGTGGTGGGGGGTAAATAACGAACTTTTGTTGATGTTTGTTGGGTTTTTAGGGTTAGGTGACAATTGGCATATATATTGGCGGTACCAGCAGTCTACGTTTTCGTTTTATATATTTTTAAACTGTTACAATGTCCGAGGAAATGCCGGGTATGGTCACAGTCAATTTAAAAAAAGTCTTTGTTTAAATACCTGTATATCCAATCATCCTCATAAATGGATCGAATATGTTGTTCCCTTGCCATAAATGAAATTAACAAATTGAGAACGATAGGAAACCGTTTAAAAATAAATAAATACGCGAATACATAAAACTCATCTTTCTCTATTAAGGAGAATAGTTCTGCAGTTCTGCTGCAGATATATTTTCCATTTTAAACACGTTTACACCAACCTCAAATCGTAAAACTGTACGAAAAATTATAAAAATATTTTTTAAGGTTAAAAAAGGAAAAAAGTCAAAACTGAGTGACATTGTGACATGTCAGCGGTGCGTTTGTGCGAATCAAAAATTTGATGACGTCACGCTTAAGGGCGCTTACAAATTCAACTTGAAGACGCCAGTTCGCTCAAATATGGCTTAGGTATTAAGTTGACTGCTCTCTTCCTATCGCTGTCTCTTATTTCAGGTACAAAAGCAACGAGAGCTATCTTTCTCCGACACGGTCTAGTGTTTACGACGGGCTTCTCTAAAATGTCAGAGCGGCAGTACAGTTTGAGGACGCCGGATTGCCTGGATGAGCCCATCGTAATGGTCGAGTTGGACACGTCCAATGGGGTTATGTTCCCGTTGTACGATCCCGATACTAATTTGATTTATTTGTGCGGTAAAGGAGACTCCGTTATAAGGTAAAGATGTTCCCTTCTCCTGCATCATTAAATCTTTGTGTGAATCTTTTAATTGAAATAAATTCGGTAACAAAGAATCCTTCCATTCCTTGAAAAAAAGCTATGGGTACCTTTTTTCTATTTAACATTTTTTTTGCATTTTCGTGACTTTAACCCTTCTTTCAGTGGAGAAAACCAGCAACTTTGACAGTATACAGGGTGATTCATTAAGGGTGGCGACCGGCCATATCTCGGAAACTACTAGGCATAGAAACTTGAAGAAAAAAAAATATGATTAAAGCGGTCATGAGAAAATTCTGGAAATTACTTTTAAGTTCCGCATTTTGCCGCAAGAGGGCGTAATTGAAAAGTAAATTTTAAAATTTTACATAACTCCGAAAATTCCACATTAACGTATATGTTTGATAACACCATTTTAAAGCTTAGACAATTATGCATCATTTTGGTCTTATGCTCATTGGCGTACCGAATTTAATAAGAGTGGGGGAAGCTGTTAAAAGTGTAAACATTTAAATCGCTGTAACTTCTAAACGACTTATCCGATTTTAGCAAACTAAAGACTGTTTGGAAGAGAAATGTATGCACTTTCACCAATCGTATTTAGTTGTCCATATTAGTTCTCAATACAATTGCTAGAGGGCGCAATTTGTAATAATAATAGTTTTTTTTGATTTTATCCCGAAAATTCAAATCATACGGTATAATTATGATACCATAATCGAAAAGTAGATGAAATTTGCAAGAAAAGATGTGAAGACAGCAGTTCGATATCTTTGTTCGTTTCAGAGTTATTGCCAATAAATTAATTTTTAATACAAATTGCGCCCTCTAGCAATTTTATTAGAAACTATCTTGTACCATTAGATACGACAATTGAAGGTTCTTCCAAACAAGCTTAAATTTAGTAAAATCGTATAAGTCGTTTAGAAGTTACAGCGATTTTAATGTTTACACTTTCAATAGCTTCTCCCACTCTTATCAAGTGAAACTGTAAACATTAAAATTCCTGTAACTTCTAAACGACTTAACCGATTTTACCAAATTTAAGCTTGTTTGGAAGAGAAAGGTAAGTACCTTCAATTGTCGTATCCAATGGTACAAGATAATTTCTAATAAAATTGCTAGAGGGCGCAATTTGTATTAAAAATTATTATTTTGGCAATAACTCTGAAACGAACAAAGATATCGAACTGCGGTCTTCACATCTTTTCTTGCAAATTTTATCTACTTTTCGATTATGATGTCATAGTTATACCGTATGATTTGAATTTCCGGGATAAAATCGAAAAAACTGTTATTATTACAAATTGCGCCCTCTAGCAATTTTATTACACACTATCGTGTACTATTGGATACGGCGATTGAAAATACTTACCTTTCCCTTCCAAACAAGCTTAAATTTAGTAAAATCGGATAAGTCGTTTACAAGTTACAGCAATTTTAATGTTTACACATTCAATAGCTTCCCCCACTCTTATCAAGGCCGGTACGCCAATGAGCCTTAAATCAAAATGATGCAGAATTGTCTAAGCTTTTCGACGATGTAATCAGAGTTATACCTTAATATGGGAAATTTCGGAGAAATTTAGAATTAAAAAAAAAAATTTAATTGTGCCCCCTTGCGGCGAAATGAGGAACTTAAAAGTAATTTCCAGAATTTTCTCATGACCGTTTTAATCATAATTTTTTTTTCTCCAAGTTTCTATGCCTAGTAGTTTCCGAGATATGGCCGGTGGCCACCCTTAGTGAATCACCCTGTATTCAGTATTTTAAATGTAGGTGTAAATTTAATATATTTTTTAAAATTATTTCAGATATTTTGAAATTACTGCCGAGCCACCTTTCGTCCACTACATCAATACCTTCCAAACACCCGATCCTCAGAGAGGTATCGGTATAATGCCAAAGAGAGGTTGTGACGTCACAACTTGCGAAATTACCAGGCTTTTCAGGCTGAACAATTCTGGATTATGTCAGGTAAGAATTATTGCTAAATAACCATGGATCTCTACGATGTTTAAGAGTAAAAAATACAGAAATACGGCCACTTCAAAATGTCGTTTTGACGTATGAGAATCGTCCGAAGACGTATTTGTTAGAGGCAAATCGTATTTTAGTATTTAAAGTTATAAATTATTATTATTATTTTATCAATAGCAAGCGGAAAGTCCGATGAAGCTATTGTTTTAGTCTCTTTGATTTTTTTTTCTTTAATTGTTCATCTTGTTTTAAAATGTCTAAAAGTCCGTTGGCTAGTTTAAATTACTGGTTAAATTCTTACGCGAAAGTTATTTAAACATGGGTTTGGACGCACAAATATTATTAAATATTTAAAAACGAATGTCATCAAGCACCGTAATGCACAAAGTTTTGAATTAACTGCTCAAAATTACGATCAACTTGGGTTTTAAAGGAGTTTACACTATTTGCGCAGACTGTACTTTCTTCAAGCGAGTTCCTTATGTACCGGGTGGTCAAATAAGCGAGGACGTCGGCTTTATCTCGGAAAGCATTAATCGTACAACTTTCGGAAAGATTTTTTTATGAGTAAAGTGGTCAAGAGAAATTGCTGGAAATTACTTTTAAGTTCCTTATTTTGCCGCAAGGGGGCACAATTAAAAATTGTTTTTTTAAATTCTAGATTTCTCCGAAAATTTCCATATTAAGGTATAACTCTGGTTACATCATTGGAAAGCTTAGACAATTCTGCATCATTTTGGTTTAAGGCTCATTGGCGTACCGGCCTTGATAAGAGTGGGAGAAGCTATTGAAAGTGTAAACATTAAAATCGCTGTAACCTCTAAACGACTTATCCGATTTTACTAAATTTAAGCTTGTTTGGAAGGGGAAAATAAGTATCTTCAATTGCAGTATCCAACAGTACACGATAGTGTTTAATAAAATTGCTAGAGGGCGCAATTTGTAATAATGACAGTTTTTTCGATTTTATCCCGAAAATTCAAATCATACGGTATAACTATGACATCATAATCGAAAAGTGTGTGAAAAGTGAAATTTGCAAGAAAAGATGTGAAGACCGCAGTTCGATATCTTTGTTCGTTTCAGAGCGAGGGGGAAATCACTGGGGTATTTTAGTGTACAAAGTAAGAAATTGCAGGGGCATTTCGGGGAATTTAGAGGTATTTCGTAGAATTTCAAGGTATTTCGGGGTATTTCTGGGCACAAACGTATTTTCTATAATGTTTAATAATATCTTCTACAATTTGGCAACGTTGTTGTAAAAATGTAATCGGCCGAATTTTGCTGTGAATTTCAAGAGCGCTTTGGGGAATTGCAGGGAATTTCGGGAAATTGCGGGGAATTTCGGGGAACTTTTGGAGAATTGCAGAAAAATTAAAGGAATTTCCAAGCTATTAAAATTTAGGGTATTTCGGGGAATTTCAAAAATGTTTGAGTAATATCGGGGAATTTTTTCTGAAAGGGGAATTTTAGTGTACAATTTTTTTTAGTGATTTCCCCCTCGTTTCAGAGTTATTGCCAAAACAATAATTTTTAATACAAATTGCGCCCTCTAGCAATTTTATTAGAAAATATCGTGTACCATTAGATACGACAATTGAAGGTACTTCCAAACAAGCTTAAATTTAATAAAATCGGATAAGTCGTTTAGAAGTTGCAGCGATTTTAATGTTTACACTTTCAATAGCTTCTCCCACTCTTATCAAGTGAAAGTGGAAACATTAAAATCGCTGTAATTTCTAAACGACTTAACCGATTTTACTAAATTTAAGCTTGTTTGGAAGAAAAAGGTAAGTACCGTCAATTGTCGTATCCAATGGTACAAGATCGTTTCTAATAAAATTGCTAGAGGGCGCAATTTGTATTAAAAATTATTGTTTTGGCAATTACTCTGAAACGAACAAAGATATCGAACTGCGGTCTTCACATCTTTTCTTGCAAATTTCATCTACTTTTCGATTATAATGTCATTGTTATACCGTATGGTTTGAACTTTCGGGATAAAATCGAAAAAACTGTTATTATTACAAAATGCGCCCTCTAGCAATTTTACTAAACACTATCGTGTACTGTTGGATACGGCAATAGAAGATACTTATTTTCCCCTTCCAAACAAGCTTAAATTTAGTAAAATCGGATAAGTTGTTTAGAAGTTACAGCGATTTTAATGTTTACACTTTCAATAGCTTCTCCCACTCTTATCAAGGCCGGTACGCCAATGAGCCTTAAACCAAAATGATGCAGAATTGTCTAAGCTTTCCAATGATGTAACCAGAGTTATACCTTAATATGGGAATTTTCGGAGAAATTTAGAATTTAAAAAAACAATTTTTAATTGTGCCCCCTTGCGGCGAAACGAGGAACTTAAAAGTAATTTCCAGCAATTTCTCTTGACCACTTTACTCATAAAAAAATCTTTCTGAAAGTTGTACGATTAATGGTTTCCGAGATAAAGCCGACGTCCTCGCTTATTTGACCACCCGGTACACTACCTGATTGATGAGGAAGTTATTTCTTGGAAATGTCGTAGATTTCTCGTTGCTTAATTTTTTTGAGTGTCCCCGAAGCTGTTGATTCTGATTTAAATGAAACAAATTTCTCAAGTTACAAGAATAGTAGTTCGTTAGTATTTTAAAAGTTCCTATTATATCACCCCTAGTTCTTCTTTGCTTCGGAGTAGTTAGCCCAAATCTTTTAAGTCTTTCGGGATAAGGTAGTTCTCTTAATTCAAATGGAATTCTGGTAACCCGCCTTTGGGCCCTTTTCAAAATTTCAATATCTTTGATGTAGTAGGGGTTCCAAATATTGTATCCATATTCAATTTTTGGTCTAATATAGGAAGTGTACAATTTCTTTACAATCTGTAGAGAGTGATCTTTGAAAGCCTTTTGCACCATGAAAATAAAACTATTGGCTTTCTTTACCATACTAGAAGAAGTATGAGTATGAAATAATTACTTATGATGTTTAAAGTGTCATTTTATTTTGTGAGTATTAAAATCGGACGAGTGTAGAAAGTGATCCAACCCTTTGATTTTTTTTGTGTGATCCGGCAACGTGGTGTCGACTTCGTCGTGTTTATAATAACCATTTTAGTATTTTATGCCGACGATACACAGCTTGTCTGCACTTTTCAACCATCAAATTATAACGATAGCGAAGCAAACATAAACACACTTGTAGCAAATTTGCAGAATAATTGCTGCAGTTTTATATTTAATTTAATAAAGTATGACCATATTTCGTTAAAAATAATTGGCTAAACATGGCGAATATATTTCAACTCTTATTATTAACATTTGTGTATAAATTATTAAAAACATCAACCCCTATGTAAAGTATGTTCAATGACCGCTGACCGTTATTCTCCATATTTGCGGTACGTCGTAAATTAATTTAGTCAGTTTGACTTACCGGTGGTAAAGGTTATGATTTTTCTTAGGCTTGGTCTACATAAAGACGGGTGCATGTGAACAAGAAAAATACAAGCGCGTTTTTTCAAATTTTTAATTAATAATAATAATAATGCCTTTTATTTCATTCACAAATATTAATACAAAAAAAATATTAATAAAGGTGGCGGTATTCAACTACAGCTGCTCATACAACCACCTAATTCATAAAAATAAATAAAATAGAAATCCAAGGAAACAACAAAAATATAAAAAAACAAAAGCAGAAGTTCTAACATGGAAAATATATGTTTTTGAATATAAAAGGAAAAAAAAGAGTATGCCTAATGTAAACTTAAAGTAATATTAGTAAAAAGTAAAATAATAAACAAAAAAGTTGAAAACTAAAAGCAATGTAAAAGTGAAATAAGTTGAAACAAAAATAGAAAAAAAAAATAGAAAAAAAAAATAGGAAAGTTACATGCTGCGCAAACGCTAGCGCGGACTGCGACCCGCCAGCAGATGCTCTTTAACACCCCTACAAAAGGCAGCAGAGCTGGGAGCCATCCTGATACAGTATGGCAAAGAATTGAAAGTGGTAACGGCCGTATAGCGGAATGAACGCTGAAAAAAAGCATGGTTGTTCTTGGGAACACTATACAAATCCCTGTGGCGAGTAAGAACACTATGCACATCAGAACCCTTAGTAAGTTTATTAAAGAGGTAAGAAGGAAGTTCAGTTAGTCTAATTTTGTAAACCAGATGTAGGATATGAAGTACATAACGCTCTTTGATAGTAAGCCATCCTGATTCGATCAAATAAGGGGAGATATGATCGAATTTGCGGACATTAAAACTAAATCTAAGACACGCGTTCTGCAGTTTCTGTAAGCTATTTTTGTCTTTTTGAAGCAATGCAGGCCAGTAGACAACGTCACAATAACCTAGATGGGATAAAATTAAAGAATCAGTTAGACGTAATTTAGTATCCGTATCAAAAATATCTCGATGCATGTATAGAAGTTTTAATTTAGCGTATGTTTTTTGAATCAATGAAGAAATATGATCTGAATATCTAAACTCAGAATCAATATGCAGTCCTAGGTTTTTACATGTATTTATAGGCTCTATCACAGTGCCGTTAACAAAGATTTGAAACACAGGATTTTCAATTATAAGGGACTTGCACTTACCAAATACTACGAGCTGAGTTTTCTTCTCGTTTAGAATTAAGTTGTGGGATTTAGAGATATCCGAAAGTAGTTTAAGATCTTCGTTAATTTTTGTTACGGCAGTAGCGACTTCAGGGGGTAAAAAGGACAAGTACAACTGTGTATCATCCGCAAACTGATGGGACTCACAATGCTTAAGAAATTTTGAAAAATCAGAAGTATAAATTGAGAATAAAAGAGGACCTAAAATGCTGCCCTGAGCCACACCTCTACTAATGAAATGCATCTGGGAAGGACTACCATTAATTATTACCCGCTGGGATCTGTTAGAAAAATATGACTCAAAAAATTGTAATGCTACATCACCCAGGCCAAAAAATTTAAGTTTAGTAAGTAGTATATCATGCCCAATTGTATCAAAGGCCTTGCTATAATCAAGTAAAATAAGGCAGCTACAGTTATTGTTATCTCAATCCCCCAAAATGTCGTCAGTTATATTTAACAAGGCCGTGGTTGTACTGTGGTTTCTACGGAACCCTGACTGAGTCGGTGGAAGAATGTTATTCGTATTCAAAAAAGAAGTTAATTGGTCAGCCACAACTCTTTCTAGGATTTTAGATAAAGTAGGTAGGATACTGATGGGCCTATAATCCGATAGCTGTTTAGGACTTGTAACTTTAGGAACCGGCACAATATTGGCGGTCTTCCAGGCATTCGGAAAATAGCCTGTCAAAAGGCATCTATTGATTATGAAGCAGATAACGTCTGATAAATAAGGAGTTATATAATGCAGCATTTTTAAATTTATACCATCATTTCCAACCGCGTTGCTCTTCAAACTGGTAATAATTTTGTCAATATCTACATCAGTAACCGCATTAAATTTAAAATCATCACACTGGTTAAACCTTTTATTTACGTAGTTTTGTTCGATAAAGTTACGATCAGCAGGACCGACGGTAGGTAGTGAATTAGTGAAAAAATTATTAAAATCATTAGAGTCACCCACCTTTAATAATGAATTAGATGATTGAGAGTTAGAACTTAAATTTAAATAACCTATAGTGCGCCAGAAGTTTTTAGGGTCTCTTCTAAAGGTATGTTGTAAATAAGCTTTTTTTTCGGCTCTAACTGCAATGTTTACTTGATTGCGTAAGCTTTTATAATATTTTATTATTTTAATTCTGTTAATAAAGTCAGAAATAAGTAGTTTATTTAGGGTAAAAGGTATCATGGGATAAAACATTTTACATTTATGAAAATCAGTATAAAATTTTTAATTAATTTGAATTTACTGAAAAATAAATAAAATTTAAAATTGAATCATGGCTTTTGTCTAGTGCATCTCTAGTGCATCAGTTAATAAATTTTGTTTCAAATATTTTCATGAAGAAAATATAATAAAAAATGACAACGCAACAAAATACAGTTTTTTAATAATTAAAATGAATCATCTCCGCAAGGATCATCATCATCAGATTCGACCAAGTTAATAATAAGGCGAAGAGTATTTGAAGCATTGATAAATCTTTCCCGTTTCCACACATCATTTATAATTTTAGTAGTGTATGTTACATACTTTTTCCATTTTCCACTGACCCAAAACTACGTCATTTCTTACAGCATGCATAGAACTTATTTTTGCACTTAGAATTTAAATTTATATTTGTTCTAACCATGCAATAAGTAATCTTTTTGACCAACTTGTATTTGGAATTTTTTCCCTTTAACCCATAATGATAGGTGACGTTATCCATGATAATAAGCGACGGTTCTTCCAAGTTTGGTAACAATTTTTCTTCAAAAGTTTTTCTCAAAGTTTTCACTATTCATCGAATCATCATAATCAGTAGATTTCAGACCAGACTTGAATTTAAAGTTGCATTATTCATAAATCCATTTTTTGAACCAGCATGTAGAATAATCATATGCGGTATACCCTCTGATGATTTTTTTTAACTGTATGAAGAGTATCATCTTGCCAACTTCGCCTAAAAGCCCCTTTACTGTATATTTTTTATTATATTGCTTTGCTGACGACAGCACACTTATCTCATCTTTTACTTTGAAACCTCAAACATCGGCTACTGACGCACATCTTCGCAGACAACATGAGGTATCACGCCTCAATAAAGACCTGGAAGAAATTTTGTCTTGGGGTGACAGTAACCAAGTCGAATTTAACGCTCAAAAAACCCAGGCTGCAGTTTTTTCTAAGAAGGTCAACATTGCAGAACCCGATATCGTTATGGCAGGACACGCAATTCCACTGACTTCGTCTATTAATTTGCTGGGTGTCAACCTGGGAGGAAATATGTCTTGGCATAATCACGTAGTGGCAATCGCCAGGGCAGCTTCTCAGAAGCTCGGTATACTTTTCCGTACCAAAAAGTTGTATACACCTCAACAACTTTTGACACTTTATAAAGCCCAGATTCGACCATCACTGGAATACTGCTCTCATATCTGGAGTTCTGCACCGAAGCATACCCTTCGGTTGTTGGATTCCATCCAAAGGAGAGCCGTTCGTCTAATCGGCGACCACGAGCTGACTAAGAACCTCGACAGCTTAGAACATCGAAGACAGGTTGGTGATTTGACTCTCTTCTACAGATATTTTCATGGCAAGTGTTCGACAGATATTGCCCGCTCGATTCCACCTAGAGTAATGCATAGCAGAAACACACGACGAACCACTGCCGCCCATCCCTATGTGGTTCAACTTAGTACACCCCGAACATCATTGTTTCAGAACTCTTTCATTTGGAGGACGTCATCTTTGTGGAACGGCCTTTCTGAGACCGTGTTTCCAACCGAATATAACCTCCAACGATTCAAGAAAAACGTGAATCGCTTTCTTCGCACACGCACCGCTCCCAGAGCGCCTTAAAGGATTTTCCTATAGTGCTTGTGCTCGATCATAAAAAAAAAAAAAAAAAAATTCAGGTTTCATCCAGAAAAACAGGTTTTAAAGGAAATTAAGAGTTGCCGTTATTCTTAAATTATCTTAATAATTACACTCGTTTTTGGGCTACATAAGGTTGCTCTATTAAAAAACGCCTGTTTGATACAGTACATTTACGCCATTTAAATTTTAATTTTTGTAAACAGTCCGCTAATGAACCAGTGGATATTTCAACGCCATCAATAATTTTCAGGTTTAGTTGTATGGTAACGTGTTCACCTGCTCTATACATCCCATAAATACGCTCTCTTATGGTATGTTCATGAATTTCGTGAAGTTATCGAACACGGAATAACAAAATAGCTACATTATTGCGATTCTTAAAAATCGACATCCTTCTTTATCCCTTTTGCCTTAATTGGTTGGATTGTTGAACACGGAGCTCGCAAAGCATTAGAAACTCTCTAAAATAGATACTTAGGTATTTTATAAAAACATAGCGATATATTTTTCACTGCGTGTACCCGGCCTGCGTTGCAGCCCGTCATTATACGACGTGAGATAATAAGGCGAACAAACCTCAAACTCAACCGTTTGCCGGCCCGTCCACAATTCACATCCATGCATAAAACATAGTCTGTCTTCGTCTATTCCGGCTTCGGATCGATCGTTGAACGGGCCGGGGACCGGTTAGGTTGGGTCGTTCGTTCTCCCTACTCTAATTTATCAGTGTTTCTCTATAATATTATGCATGTATTATACATAAAAACCTTCCTCTTGAATCACTCTATCTATTTTAAAAAACCGCTTCAAAATCCGTTGCGTAGTTTTAAAGATTTACGCACATTAGGGGACATGAACAGGATAGCGACTTTGTTTTATACTATGTAAAGATGCTTATGATTTATATTTTCATAATTTCTGCTTTATTATATCTACTAAACTGCTTTAAGGTGTAAAATAGTCTTTTCGGTAAAACTTTCTCTTTGAAAATAGTCAAATAATTTTAAAATTAATGCTTGTTCTTTTTCACATACCGTGACATTTTTGAAATAATGTTGATTAAAAATGTCGCTGTCAAAAATGACAATGAAACTTTTTTGACTGGTAAAATTATACGACATTCATTATTGACGCACATTTACTATCGCACCTAGTTTACGAATGTTAGGAAAGTCGTGACTTAACGGTCAGCGGTCATTGAACAGACTTTATTTAAGATCTAAATAAATTTTTCGTAAATACATTTACAATGTTTCAGTTAGATCAAAGACACTTACGATGCCCCAACATAAAAAAAAATATTTTTCAGCGAGGATTTACTTACAACCCGGTAAAATATTTTAACAACTTTAATAAAATTATTACTTCGCTTGCTCTTCTTTGATGTCGTTTCGTTATAGAATTAGAAGGTCACTGCTGGAAAAACCGGCAAATCCTAACGCTGAGTGCTAGTTTCTATGATTTTCATTAACAGTTTCCATTCTAGCGCTGCTGTTCTTTACTAGAAGTTTCTGTAGTGCCCATTATGTGCGCCAACCGTGCATATTTATTACTATTATATTATGGCTCACTGTTACTATTATATAATTATGACTCCAATTGACTACAGTGTGACCAGTAAAGTCCGCATTATATGGGATTTTTTTTTATTAATAACTTTATTCGAAATTTGACTTTGGCATCAAGTTCTGCTTCGATCGAGATGAAAATTAAGCAAAAAAATAGTAGTCACGTGATTCGCATTATCTGTAAAATTTAAATTTTTTTCGAAAAATAATTCATATTTCTGAAAGTATCGAAAAAAGTTATTGGAAAAGTTTTTTTAAATGAAGTTTCTAGCCCACATGCAAAATTTTAGCTGCATAAGATAATTTTGATTTTTTACCCATATTTTGTAAATTGCACCACTTTTGCAAAATAAGACTCAACGCAACCTACATAAAACTTCTTAGTTTTGACAATGCTTTATTTCAGAAACATTTTCTTTAAAGTAGCGCCATAATAAATGTGTGTTTTTCTACAAAATCAAAATTGGGCTATTAAAATTTGGTCGCATGTAATGCAAAGTTTATTTGTTTTTGACCCTGTATAAGGTAACTTTATAAAATAAGTATTTTTGAAAATGTAGTTTGTATCTGAAAGTAATACACCTTAATATTAGGACAAAAAAAAACAGTGTCATCAGTAAAGTGTTCATTAAGTGGAAAATGAATTTTAGTGGTGGGTAAAAATTCGAAATTATCCTATGCCGCTGAAATTTTGCACGTGGGCTAGAAAGTGCATTTAAAAAAAACTTTTTCTAATAACTTTTTTCGATATTTTCAGAAACTTTTCCCGGAAATTCAAACCATACGGTATAACTATGACATCATAATCGAAAAGTAGATGAAAGTTGCAAGAAAAGATGTGAAGACCGTAGTTCGATATCTTTGTTCGTTTCAGAGTTATTGCCAAAACAATAATTTTTAATACAAATTGCGCCCTCTAGCAATTTTATTAGAAATTATCTTGTACCATTGGATACGACAATTGAAGGTACTTACCTTTCTCTTCCAAACAAGCTTAAATTTAGTAAAATCAGTTAAGTCGTTTAGAAGTTACAGCGATTTTAATGTTTACAGTTTCACTTGATAAGAATGGGAGAAGCTATTGAAAGTGTAGACATTAAAATGGCTGTAACTTCTAAACGACTTATCCGATTTTACTAAATTTAAGCTTGTTTGGAAGAACCTTCAATTGTCGTATCTAATGGTACAAGATAGTTTCTAATAAAATTGCTAGAGGGCGCAATTTGTATTAAAAATTATTGTTTTGGCAATAACTCTAAAACGAACAAAGATATCGAACTGCGGTCTTCACATCTTTTCTTGCAAATTTCATCTACTTTTCGATTATGATGTCATAGTTATACCGTATGATTTGAATTTCCGGCATAAAATTGAAAAAACTGTTATTATTACAAATTGCGCCCTCTAGCAATTTTATTAAATACTATCGTGTACTATTGGATACGGCGATTGAAAATACATACCTTTCCCTTCCAAACAAGCTTAAATTTAGTAAAATCGGAAATCGGTATCGGTAAAGTCGTTTACAAGTTACAGCGATTTTAATGTTTGCACATTCAATAGCTTCCCCCACTCTTATCAAGGCCGGCACGCCAATGAGTCTTAAACCAAAATGATGCAGAATTATCTAAGCTTTTCGATGATGTAATCAGAGTTATACCTTAATATGGAAAATTTCAAAGAAATTTAGAATTAAAAAAAAAAAATTTAATTGTGCCCCCTTGCGGCGAAATGAGGAACTTAAAAGTAATTTCCAGAATTTTCTCATGACCGCTTTATTCATAATTTTTTTTTCTCCAAGTTTCTATGCCTAGTAGTTTCCGAGATATGGCCGGTCGCCACCCTTAATGAATCACCCTGTATATTTTAATTATGGATTAAAAAGATATTTGGTATTTAATAATATGTTTAGCCTAATGATACTTTTATTAAAGGCAATCACCATGACAGTCCCCAGGAAATCCGAGCTTTTTCAAGAAGACCTGTACCCGGACACGATAGGCGACACAGCCGCGCTCTCAGCCGACGATTGGATGGCGGGCAAAGACGCAGAACCTATTTTGATCTCCCTCAAGGACGGGTACAAACCGCCTGAATCGAAATCGTCGCTTTCGGTAGCGCGGAAGAGCAACATTTTGAACAAGATGCCCGGGAAAACATCCAAAGGGGCGGAAAGTGGCGGTGTGGAAGCGGCACATGTTCCGGTAAGCCGCAAGGCGGGTTAATAGTAGTGAAATCTAAAAATTCCGTCAATTCGACACTTAAAAATGAAAAATACAAAAGCGCGAAATTTTGTTAACAACATTTATAGAAATTAACGTGATAATTAAGGTAATCATTTGTTTTTGATTATTTTTTTTACTACTATAGAATTTTGACAATACCGACAGCAAGGGACTAGTAAAAAATAATCTAAAGACAGTGGCGTACAGATAAATATCTGCTGAATTCGATATTTCAATTATTACGAACAATGCTAATACCGTGCGAGCAAAAATTATTTGCATCAAAGAGGGCCTTGCATCTAAGGACGTAATGCTTAGCAGTAGAGCTTAATACCTGTTGGGTGTCTGTAACTACATGAATTAACAATCAATCAGTTATTCCGTCATCTTTGACAGTCGTTACAAGTATGGAGGACTTGAGGTAGGAGGCCGATCGCAATGCATTGAATTCGGTCCCAAATTAGCATCGGTAATTCAGCTTTACGAGTCGCCGTAAGATGGCGCTCGTGTTCGAAGTGGGCTATCAAATAAATGGTTTCTTATGGACGCGATAACTATTTTTATTTAAATTAGTTCTTTAAGGAACAAATAAGGACTTTAATATGAATTTACACTTACTTTGTTATATTTATTAGTAAACTCGGCCTGTATAAAGTTCCAACGATGCTTGGTTTTTAAAATACAGGATATAAAACATTCTAGCTCTACCTTTGGAGCTGGAAAGAGACTTATTTGGCTGCGTTTTCTCTCTAAAAAATATTCCTGTCTTACACCCCGACACAAAGCAAACTCTACTTTTATAAATTGTACCATTATTCTTCATAAATATGGAAATCAATTACAATACAACGGTATTTGTCTCGTCTTGTCTTCAAAAGTCCTCCATACTTCAAACGTTATTTGTTATTTCGAATATAAAATGTCAATTTGTCAAAAGTAAAAGTAAAAAACGAATAAGAGAAGACGACACCAGCCCACTTGCGACGCGAGAGCATCTATCGGCCAATAGCGAACTAACCAAAAAACCGGGACAGAATTTGAAAATGCTGCCATTGTCGATCGGCCTCCTACCCTCTAGTTCTCCATAGTTACAAGTAATTTGATTCATCGCTAATTTTTCCAATTTCTTGAACAATTCACACAATGGGCTTTACGGAACAGCACAAAATATTCATGGTTGAAGCATATTTTCGAAACGGGGTTAGAGTAAATGGTGAGTGGTAATACAATCCGGGTTTGTGCATGGACGAGATTTTCCTAACGTTGCTTTAATTGCTGGGGATGTATTCCAAGAAATACAAGCCGCAGATTTTGAAAGACGCAGGAATTAATTTCAATGGTTTACCCAAAATTTATTGGAAATAAATGATTTATTAGACCTGACATTTTTTTCGGATGAAGCCTGGTTCCACCTCTCCGGTTATGTGAAATCGCAGAATACACGCATGTGGAGTGGTGAAAATCCCCATTTTTCCACATTGCACCCTCAAAAAATTGGTGTCTGGTTAGCTATTTCCCGAAGAAGAATTGTTGGTCCTATTTTTTTCCATGACACAGTTACAGCACAGCGGTATAGAGACAATATTTTGAATCCATTTGTGGAGCAATTACTTGACGACGATCTACGTTTTGGATTTTTTCAACAGGACGGTGCAACCGCCCAAACAACCGCCGAAACTATTAACTACTTACGCAATTTTTTCGACGACAGATTGATCTGTTTTCGATCAGACATTGAATTCCCACCTAGATCACCTTGTTTAACGGTTATGGATTACTTCGTTTTTCCTCATTTAAACAACACTCTTTTTAAAACACCAGTTGCAAATTTAGAACAATTACAAGAAAGGATTAGAGATGCTGGTCAACACTTTTGAAAATATGAAGAGACGTGTGAATTTATGCTTGGAGCATGGCGGTGGCCAATTTCAGCAATTTATGTATTTATTTTTCTTTCTGTATATTCTTACTTTGTTAATTTTGTAAACAACAAAAATAAATTTGTATTTGTCTACTTATTTTATTACTCATTAGTTTGGCATATCATGACATAATATGAATTTGACAAAATTTTAACCTAGATTTGGTTAGATATATCGTCCCCATATCATTGTGATCTAAACCAAGCCCTACGTTTTTTAATCCAAGCCCTCTTTGATGCAAATAATTTTTGCTCGCACGGTAAAATAAGTCCCCCTTACAAGTTTAAAAGATAGTAAATGCGAAGGTAAAAAAACCTAGTCCAGTCCTGTCTCTGTCGCTAACATATTAACGTAAATTAGACCAGACTTCAACGGGGTGTCCTAAATCTGACATGACCGCAATGCACAATGCACAAATTTGACAAGTAACCTGGCTATTAAACATAAACTGTGATTGGTCAATTTCCTATCTTAACAAGGGCAGTGGCGGCTACTGCCAGGGGGCACAGGGTCACGCACCCCCCAATTCCATATCTGTTATAAAAAAAAATATTTATTTAAGCCACTTATACTTGAAACCCAACTATTCAAACCCTCCTCGTAACGTCGCAGCACTGGCAACGTCTTCGTTTAATTTTAGAAGTTAGTTTAGAGTCCCTTAGCGAGAGTCCCACGTTACAAATTTAAACGGTAGATCGGGCGCGTCTCTAAACAGTCTAAACTTACTTCCACAGGGTCTCATCTCGGAAATAAACGCAAGATGACCGGGATGACGTAACATTCATGACGACGCGTTTTAAGGTGACCAATCAGATTTGCAGTTGCTATGACAACGATTAGACGAAGTACACGTGTATGGACACATACGTCCTGGACGTCTATTCTTGAAAGCAAGAGAAGGGAGTGGTCCCTGGGAGCTCTCGGCGAGTGTCCCTCATTTTGATCTCCCCGACAGCAAAACGCCGTATTTTTGAAACACCGAACGCGCCGGGGAATATCAGGGAGGGAGCAAAATCAGGGAACAGCGTTGCCAGGTTGGTTAGCCAATGGCATTGCTGCAAATTTTGACATTCCACATAACCTCACTCTTTTGTTTTTATTTTAATTTGGTAACGGATTTCACGATTGTCGGTTTCGGGATTTAAAAATGGAATTTAAATCGAGGCAGTTGCATGAGTACTAAACAAAAACAGATTTTAGTGGATTTTCTATACGCGCGGGCCCGATATGTAAAAGGGCAAATTAACCGCCACTTATACCAATGCAATAGGCATTAGCTTATGGCGAGAAGTAACTTGTATCTTAAATGGCCCAGTCTAAGATCACAAATTAAAAGAAGTCTACATAAGCATGCCTCGACTAGCTACAAGTTTTCTACTTACCTTGGTTTGTATATGATAGGGCAGAGGTTCTTGTGGGTTGGGCTAAAAAGGGGGTAACCATGTCAATTATATCGTGACAGAGGTCCTTATCCACCCTGAATAACCGAACAAACTTTCTGTCTGATAACTGGAATGCATTTGTTTGGGGAAGAAAATCCCTCCCAATATAGCCAGTTCTTCCACCGCTGCGCTGCTTCAACATCCTCGTTGAAAATTTCATTCCACAGCATTAGATTCAAATTTTCCATATATATTTTAAATATTTAACCACTTTTCATAAAAAAATAATATGTCAAATACAACCAAACACAACACAATTTTAGGTTAGGTTTCCTACTTCTCTCGGTCACTAGTGGGAGAACTTCAAGTTCTCTTGGGAGTGACTCCCTCCCTTAATATTTTTCCAAGAATACAGTGTTTTACATTTTTAAGAAAACCACACCCACTTCTCTCGCAAGTTCTACTCCCTGAATTTCAAGAATAAGGGTCCTGCAGCCTTTTCGGTTCGCCAGCTTGCAGAAGGTGGTAAATGTGTTTGTTGTTATTTGTTTTGTTTTTCCGGGATTTTACGGTGTCCGGGTATATTTTGATGTTCGGTATGAATTCGGTAAAGAATATTTTAGAAAATAGACCTCTCCCCTTTGAAGCAAAAGTTGAAATAAAAAAGTTGGGCCGTCCGACACCCGATTTACAAATAAAATCAACAGTAGTGTGTAAAACCAGAGAATTCAATCGCTATTTTAAGAGGGAAACTACTTATAACAGATTTTTATGGCTGTGTGGTTGTCCAGAGACCAACAAATTTTTTTGTTTTATTTTCTCCCCTTAGCCACGACTGCCACGAGACCAAAGCACGGTAACGTTAATTTTTTCTTTTCAATTTTCTTGGAAAAAGGTGTGAAACCTGGTTAGCGCTTAGTTAAATTAGGAAGTTTTTATAAATAAAATCCCTCAAAAACCTTTTCAATAAATAATTATCAACCAAATTGCGATTAGCTAGGTAAAAAAGGACGTGGCACCCAAAATTTTTTCGCCTGCGGCGCGGCGCTATTTATTTTTTCGCCTGCCTTTGCATCCCCCATATTCAAAACCCACGAGCCGCCACTGAACAAGGGTGGATATCAAATTATGTCAATTAACTGGAATAGCATATTTATCCGTTCAGTAGATTGTAAAGAAAATATGCATGTGGCAGTAGAAAAAAATTATAATATTGTATTATTATATTTCCAGGATAAAACGCTCCAAGAATTCGCCGACGAAATCCGCAAGCTGAAAGCGATGATCGTGAAGCACGAGAACCGGATCAGGGCGCTGGAAGCGGATGTGGCGCTCTCGAAAGCCGAGCGGACTGAGAACAAAACGACTGAGGACGCGGACGGAGCGGGAGGAGACGGACTGGGGGCGCCACCGACGCTCGCAGCGGACGAAGTCTGATCCGGCGCCGTCTATAGCGTCTTTTGGTACTGCTCAAATTAACACAGAGTAGGTGAGTATCGGTTTTTGTTGTTGCCTTCTCTGAAACTTACCGGACCAAAAGGGAAATCACGGTAAATACAGTGTCACCAGTAAAGTCCGCATCATATGGGATTTTTTTTTATTTATATTACCTGTCTATTTTTCTATTTGTCAAATGATAATGTTGCAGTGCGCATGCCTAATCCGGTGTAGCTTTGTTTACATGCGCGAGGTCATAAATTTGCCACTTTCCTGATTATTGTTTGCTTTTCTAATAATGTTTATAAAAAAAAACAGTGTTTTTGTCATGTCACATGAAAAAGTTGACTCTATTCACGTACAGTGTCACCAGTAAAGTCCGCATCATATGGGATTTTTTTTTATTAATAGCTTTATTCAAAATTTGACTTTGGCATCAAGCTCTGCTTCGATCGAGATGAAAATTAAGCAAAAAAATAGTAGTCACGTGATTCGCATTATCTGTCAAATTTTAATTTTTTCAAAAAAATAATTTAAAAGTGGGGTTATTTCTTAAAATATCGAAAAAAGTTATTAGAAAAAGTTTTTTTAAATGCAGTTTCTAGCCCACATGCAAAATTTCAGCCGCATAAGATAATTTTTATTTTTTACCTATATTTTGTAAATTGAACCACTTTTGCAAAATAAGACTCAACGCAACTTACATAAAACTTCTTAGTTTTGACAATGCTTTATTTCAGATACATTTTCTTTAAAGTAGCGCCATATTAAATGTGTGTTTTTCTACAAAATCAAAATTGGGCTATTAAAATTGGGTCGCATGTGATGCAAAGTTCATTTATTTTTGACCCTGTATAAGGTAACTCCATAAAATAAGTATTTTTAAAAAGTTTGTTTGTGTCTGAAAGTAATACACCTTAATGTTAAGACAAAAAGAAAACAGTGCCTTCAGTAAAATGTTTTTTAAGTGGAAAATAAATTTTAGTTTAACTTAACGTAAAGTTTATCTATTTTCAACGATTTAATTTAAAACTCCTTTACTTTATTTTTTATTTTTATTTTTTTACTTCCAGGCACAAACTACGTTTTCAAAAATACTTATTTTATAAAGTTACCTTATACAGGGTCAAAAACAAATAAACTTTGCATCACATGCGACCAAATTTTAATAGCCAATTTTGATTTTGTAGATTTACACACATTTAATATGGCGCTACTTTAAAGAAAATGTATCTGAAATAAAGCATTGTCAAAACTAAGAAGTTTTATGTTGGTTGCGTTGAGTCTTATTTTGCAAAAGTGGTGCAATTTACAAAATGTAGGTAAAAAATCAAAATTATCTTATGCAGCTGAAATTTTGCACGTGGGCTAGAAACTGCATTTAAAAAACTTTTTCTAATAACTTTTTTCGATATTTTAAGAAATAACCCCACTTTTCAATTATTTTTTTGAAAAAATTAAAATTTGACAGATAATGCGTATTACGTGACTAGTATTTTTTTGCTTAATTTTCATCTCGATCGAAGCAGAGCTTGATGCCAAAGTCAAATTTCAAATAAAGCTATTAATAAAAAAAATCCCATATGATACGGACTTTACTGGTGACACTGTACGTGAATAGAGTCAACTTTTTCATGTGACATGACAAAAACACTGTTTTTTTTTATAAACATTATTAGAAAAGCAAACAATAATCAGGAAAGTGGCAAATTTATGACCTCGCGCATGTAAACAAAGCTACACCGGATTAGGCATGCGCACTGCAACATTATCATTTGACAAATAGAAAAATAGACAGGTCCAGTCTTTAAAATTTAAGTTCTTGCTTAAGAAATTGTAAAAGTTGACCTTCAATTTATTTTTACCTGTAAACAGCTAAAATTTGCCCCAAATTCTTGCCAAAAGATTGTTTTTTTAAGGGTTTGTTTCTAAAATTTGTTTTAAAATGATTCGTCGTCGTGTTTTTAGTTCAAAAAGAAAGAGCACAAGTCAATTAAACTAGAGTAATAGATGTGTTTTGGACTTCCATTGCCTTTAGTATTCACCTGAAGACGACTGGAGATACTTACCAGTTGAAACGTGATATGAAAAACTAAAGGCAATGGAAGTCCAAAACACATCTATTACTGAAGATACATCATTGTCTACAACCTTCAATCAATTAAACTAGTCATAAAATCGAATATAAAAACAAACAAAACCAGCAAAATAACCAATCTTCCATGTTATCGCGTACCTAACCTCAAGTCAAATATTAGTTGGTATATAACTTGAATTGATTTTTACAACTTGGCAAAAACGTGTAAACCATTTTCAAGCACAATTTCTTGTTCAACAATTTGACCCGTGGAATACTTTCACCATTGGATCAATGTAAACATACCTAGGTATTTACTTTTTTCTTTTATATAAGTATAGAGAAAAGTGTCTTTTTGAAGCAATATATTACCCGAAAAATAGGCGTGTATAATTAGATTGCAGGGCTGCAAATAAAATACACCAAAACATGCATCGGGATAATCTGTCTTGGTTTATATTTTTCTTTATTTTCATACCTTGTTTCATTTGCTTTGATCATAATAAAATAAAGTTATATATCACACTCATCACTACTCCATACGTACTGAAAATATGAAAAATCCGGTATTTGACCCAAATTTGGGCATAATAAAATCATACAACGGTTTTTCAGTCATTGTTTATATTCCAATCCGAGTATCGGAGTCACTAAAAGCACAAACACAAGTCACTAAACTACACAAAAACTAGAAATCCGTAAATATTAAAAACCCACAATCCACAATACCAAAGAAAACAACAAGAAATCCACAGAGAAAACCTAAAACACAACAACAAAAACTTCGCCGAACCGGTTCGGGACTGTATTTTAAGCAATTATGTCGCTAGAGAAGGACAGGCAAATAATAAGACGTTTGTGCGCATGCCCAATTCTGCTGGGAGGGAAGGCATCGGACCGGCGAGCCGTGCGCTCAGACGTATTTTTTCACCCATAAAACGTAACTTTGTTTGCGCAGGAGATAAGCTAAAGGTAAATGTCTGGTTTTTCCCTCAACCCTGTTTTATTTCGGGCTATATAAATTTAAAGCAACTTCTTTTGTTTCAGGTGTTGTGTCACGCCCAAAACTATACTGGTTTGCAATTGCCTTGCTTTTTATACATATACCATAAGCCTTTCATCTTTATTTATTTTTTCATAAAAAACACAATCTTAACGCAAATTTTAACCAAAATTCATTTTATTTTAGCGCAATGTACAAATTTTACTAGATTAATTTTAAGAGGTGGTTTATCTATCCTTTGGGTAAGGCTCGAGGCTCATCTAACTAGAAGTTATTTAGAGATAAGTGACAATATTGGGTGTAAGTAATTTTGTACGGGGCGTATCAAAAATATGCAATACGAGTTTTATTAATAAATGAGTTTGGGTTGGTCGGGTTTTAGCGTTTCTTTTTAACGTTATAGGAATGTTTTTTTTATGTTTGTTATTTTTATACGCTCTGTATGTTTACTCTAAACTATATAGGTGTCCCCGACTGAATCTAGTACCTACTACTCTTGTATTCTTAAGTTTTATCCGACAGATAACAGTTTGTTAATCTACACTCTACACCTTAACTGGACGATGGATAAATTGACCCTAAACTAATGATTGTACTCTCTATATCATCGAAATCAAGTGCTCTTATGAACTCTTAAGTCTGCTACGCTGTTTAAATGTGTGAATATTTTTTTTATATAGTGTTTTTTAAAGGAGGTGGGAACAAGGAACAAAACCATTTTTTATTAATAGAGCGAAGACGGTCCTGTTGCCAATAGCACCAATCAGACCCTTAGTATTAAAATCTATTAAAATAATATTCCAGTAATCTTTCTCTCTGTCTTCCTCTTCCTAGAGTGTCACAAGACTTTTCTAGAAACAACTGCCGCCCGTGCAGCTTAAGACTATACAATCCCAGTGCCTGTGCGTTGTCATATATACCGGGTGTTTCTCAAAAGACGTTCACTCCTACAACTTTTTTATATTTATTTAA
This sequence comes from Polydrusus pterygomalis, assembly GCA_963969555.1. Taxonomy (NCBI): domain Eukaryota; kingdom Metazoa; phylum Arthropoda; class Insecta; order Coleoptera; family Curculionidae; genus Polydrusus; species Polydrusus pterygomalis. The sequence goes on along the minus strand of OZ018385.1, from coordinate 16,466,606 downwards.
ATGAAATTTTGAGATTATGCATAAGGGATGAGTCTGCATTTATTGGCATAATTTTCAATTTGTTAGCACTTTCGGTTTGACCGGAAGTGACCTTGACTTTGTATTTTAAATGGGACGTCTTGAAGATTTTTACTTATTTGGGTTCAGCATAACATTATGAGTGAAATGACACCTCCCTTGTCATTTTTTGACGTGTTATAAGATTTTTAATTTAATTTTTTATTTTCAATCTAGAGTGCTACAAATTAATTAAATCTGTCAATTTATAGTCGAGTAGTATATTATGAAAATTAAAATTATGTCCTAATAATTGACTTTCTCCGGTCAAACCGGAAGTGCTAACAAATTGAAAATTATGCCAATAAATGCAGACTCATCTCTTATGCATAATCTCAAAATTTCATTTTAATATCTATAAATACAGAAAAGTTATAGGGGTGAACTTCTTTTGAGAAACACCCGGTATATTGCTAAGGCAAGAGCAGGTCCTTTTAGGTGCTTTTGAACAGAAAGCGATAAAGTCACTTTGTGATAAATAAATACATTTGAAAAATTGTGACGTTTTCTATTGGTCTTACTAGGTCATGAGTCGAAGAGTTTGTTGTTCTTATAATATTTGAGGATTGTTCCCATCTCTTTTAACAATTTTACCTTATTACTACTGTTTTAAATATATTTATATAGTCTATATAAATTTATTTCTATGGAATTTTTGATAATAAAATTGTTACAGTAAAATGTACTTAAAACCAGAACTACCTAAGAGTTATTCGTGTCCGATAACCTGTTAATACAGTGTACACCAAAAAGTTTGCAATAATGGACAAGTTCTTTTAACACACTATTTTGTAGATTCGCCTTATATTATTATTTTTTTTAAATAGTAGTAAAAAAAAATTGTTTCTATGTGTTGCAAACTTTATTTGGAACTCTGTATATTTGTATTTATAAAATGTAAAGATATTACGTTAAAACGATCTTAATATTTTTGTAAATTTTTAGCCATAATTTTCAGTAAATATTTTTGTATCTCCCTGTATTATACCATATAAATACTAAAGTGACTGACAATAATGAAATCAATGCAAGTGATCTTTAAAAACTAAATCTCTAGAATTGCCCTTATTTGTCATTATTTTACGTTCTTGTCTATACCCGGAATTTAGTAACTAATATTTACTCCTCTCTGGTTTTATAATAAGTAGGGTTTTAAATTATGATATATGTGAAAATAATAGCATAAGCGTGATATACCATAACATACAGGGTGTCCGGACTAGTGATGTAAAATTACCGGTAATATTACGGTGTCATTGGTAATTTATAAAAAAACAGCTTTTTAAGTAATACTAGTTTTTTTTATTTCAAAACTGTAAAAACATTACGAAAAACAACTAGATCGTTTTTTAAACTAGTCAGAGTCAGAATGGATCACGTAATAGAGTGGATAATGGTAAATCATCCTTATCGTCATCCCCAACCTCGTCATCTGATTCTTCTTTCTCTTTCGTTAATTGAGTCAAGTCTATAACTTCGAAACCGATATCTTCTTTTTCTATTTCTTCCTCAGTATCTTCTACTATTCTTGAATGATCTTAGTAGAAGATGCGGCACTTGGGCGCGCTCAGGTCTTGCGGCACTTGGGCGCGCTGCTACTGCGCAGGCGTCTGTCATCTGTCATTTAGTAAATTATAATTATGGGCAATATAAGTTAGTTTTCCGGCCCTCTCCACGGTTAGTCTGTTTCTTTTTTGCCGATGAATTAATCCATAACTACTAAAGGTTCTTTCGGTTGCGGCTGTTGACGATGGTAAATTTAAAATGTCTACAGCCAACCTACTTATTTTAGAACTGGGGCAAATTCCTGCCCACCAAACAGGTCCAGACATAGATTTTTCACTGGAAATGACGAATTCCTTAGCAAAAATATTACCTCTAATTTTGTACTGTGCGAGTGCTTCCATAATAAGATCTACTTGTAAATAATACTTTGGATGACGCCTTGCAGTTTCATAGATGAACTCCGTTGCAATTAAATTTTCAGCTTCAGTTAAATTATCGCCGCGTTGACTTGGTTTCTATAGTCTTCCCCGATCGATTTGTTCAGGAAGCGGCCGCGCGGCGCCAGTAACGCCAAGTAGAGCTGAGCAAATAAATTATAGTATGGAGCGGAAAAAAAAATTTCCAATGTTACCGATCTTGCAGTAATATTACCAAAATTACCGGTAACATTACCTTTACATCACTAGTCCGGACAAAGGAGGTCAATCCGTTAACCATATATTCTTTAAGCAAAAATAATTGACTTTCACACCTGATCGACTTCAAATGTCATTTATCGCCAAAGCTAGGGTGGGACAGGTATACGAACAAAGTTCTTTATTAATTCTAGAGATTTAATTTTTAAAGCAAGTGATATATTAATACTTAATCGTAAAATTGTTCATGTTTATAAATATTTTGTCATTATTTCTTGTAAATATTCATATTAATGTTATTTTTATTGTTAATATTTTTTTAACCTAAGTCTTTTTCAACGGACGTTGTCCGCTAAACTCAACAAAGGCTGGTTATTTTCACTGGGTGAAATTCAGCTGAAGAAAAGCAATGAATCAAATTCTTTAAAAAAATAGTACCCTTAAGTCCAGGGGAGGAATCGCGTTTACTCTACCTTTTGACACTGGTGAAATTTCTCACGTGTCTGGGTTACTATTGTTGGTTTATGCATGTTTTCTCTAAATTTTCAATGACAGGTACCATTTTGTGGAGAAAGCGAAAGTCGATATCTTCTCTTCCTGTTCAAGTTTTGGTGTCAAAATTGAATTATTTTAAATGGAACCATATATGTTTGTGGTTCACGCACTACGCACACAAACTGTTTTTGTATTATTAATCGTTAAAGAAATGCTGCCACGAGAACTTAGGTCGTTTGAAAGAAATTAAAAGCAAAAATTTCGCAGAATGTCAACAGTTGTAATAAGAATGGTGTGATTTCCGCCACGTTGAAAAATATCGAGAAAATTCCTGATAGGTTCGAACCCGAAGTGGTTTAGCGACAAAATTTCTTTGTGGTTTATGTTTATTTTTTAGCTGTAAATCACAACAAAACATATTTCACTTCGAAACGACGCTAGGTACCATGTTTAGGTCCCAAATGTCATATTGTAATTACGTAGTTAAAAATAGATGCTTAAAGCTGAATTACAAAGGAACAAAGACACACAGTAGGCTGTTAAAAATATTCAAATTATAATTACTTCCGGTAAAACCCGAATCATCACTCTAAATAAGATTTCGGCTTCAGGTTTTCCACTTTATTTTCCTTTTTTAAAAGTCCTTTTTTTGCAAGGTCACAAAATATACAGTGTGTCCAAGAAAGTATGCAACATATGAGAAAGTTTTTTATCACCGATTTCTCAGAAAATTTTATTCTTTATAAAAGTTGGTGCATGCCTTAAAACTATAAATGCCAAGTCAAGTACCTTAACTATTAGAAATACAGCAAAATTTTATAATAAAATGTTCTTGCAAATTAGTAAGTTAGTCCAAATACGAAATTTGAGTTAGGTGTCACAATTTTTAGTTTTTTTAGTTAATCTCTATTTTCCCCTAAACGGTACACCTCTGGTCGATTTTTTGTTTACGCAATTTTAATATATTTATTAAATATCTTAAACGTGGGTTTATAATAAAAACGGATTAAGTAGTTGCAAACTTTTTAATACCTTTCAATGTTACGAGTTGGTTCTGATATTAGCGTGTTGCGTGCCTACTTAAATACATTTTAGCCAACTTATGTTCTAAACAAAATTAGGATAGAATCCAACTCTATTCATATTACTGGAAATAATTAATAATTTATTTGTCATTTTCACCCAGTACGCTGAAGTCCAAAAACCTATTTTAAAGAAATGCATTTAAAAAAAATTAAAAATTGACACACCTAACTCAAATTTCGTATTTGGACTAAGTTTTTAATTTGCAAAAACATTTCCATATAAAATTTTGCTGTATTTCTTATAATTAAGGTAATTTACTCTTAAGGCAATTTCGAAAAAATGGCATTTGCTTCCCTACTATTAATGATGACTATTATGAAATATGCATTTATAGTTTTAAGGAATGCACCAACTTTTATAAAAAATAAAATTTTCTGAGAAATCGGTGATAAAAATCTTTCCCATATTATGTTGCATGCTTTTTGGACACACTGTATATAGTACCTGTTTATTTGAAAATTTGGAAAAGCATTACTGTATTAATAAAAAGTTAATTTACATTCGGTTAAGCCAAACCGAAATTATGTCCATTTATTGATAAAGATATAAAACCTCCCACCGTTCCTATTAAACGGGCGAAATAGGGGTAAAGTTGCGTAAACTTTTTAATAATCAATTTGGTGATTGTGCACTTTAAGACCATCGGAATCTCACATTTTTTGAAAGAGAAACTGACAGTATTTAATTCGGATGAACAAAGTTATTAACAAAAAATCATTATTGACTGTGTTACAAGGAAGTATATGTTATGCTTTTTACAGTAAGGGTATTTTATTATGTAATATCGAAAAAATGTGGGGTTATTTCTGAAAATATGGAAAAGAGTTATTAGAAAAAGTTTTTTTAAATGCAGTTTCTAGCCCACATGCAAAATTTCAGCTGCATAAGATAATTTTGATTTTTTACCTATATTTTGTAAATTGCACCACTTTTGCAAAATAAGACTCAACGCAACCTACATAAAACTTCTTAGTTTTGACAATGCTTTATTTCAGATACATTTTCTTTAAAGTAGCATATTAAATGCGTGTTTTTCTACAAAATCAAAATCGGGCTATTAAAATTTGGTCGCATGTGATGCAAACTGTATTTGTTTTTGTAAGGTAACTTTATAAAATAAGTATTTTTGAAAACGTAGTTTGTGTCTGAAAGTAATACACCTTAATAGTAAGACAAAAAGAACACAGTGTCATCAGTAAAGTGTCCATTAAGTGGAAAATAAAGTTTATCTATGCGACCAAATTTTAATAGCCCAATTTTGGTTTTGTAGAAAAACACATTTAATATGGCGCACTTTAAAAAAAATGTATCTGAAATAAAGCATTGTCAAAACTAGGAAGTTTTATGTAGGTTGCGTTGAATCTTATTTTGCAAAAGAGGTGCAATTTACAAAATATGGGTAAAAAAATTAAGATTATCTTATGCAGCTGAAATTTTGTATGTAGGCTAAAACTGCATTTAAAAAAATTTTTTCTTATAACTTTTTTCCATATTTTCCGAAATAACCCCACTTTTCAATTATTTTTTGGAAAACATTAAAATTTGACAGATGATGCGAATCACGTGACTACTATTTTTTTGCTTAATTTTCATCTCGATCGAAGCAAAACTTGATGCCAAAGTCAAATTTCGAATAAAGCTATTAATAAAAAAAATCCCATATGATGCGGACTTTACTGGTCACACTGTATTAAAATAAACTTAACATACTCTCCAATCAGCTCTAAAAGGTTTTTTCGTTGTTACCCAGAGCATTTTTTTTTAACTAAATTTTTTCAACCAATATTTTTTAAATTGAATTAACCCAAAAAAAGGTGAAATCCTTTATGAATTTTCTATCAGTTTATATAATATACCAAGTGTGGCAACATTGTTGGAAATGACTAAGGAATTTTAGCATATGAATAGCTGTCAGATCCGAACATCTTTTCCTTTTTTTTTTTTCATAGTAGAAGTGTCATCCATAATTTTTTTGTTCTATACAAACAATTCTTTCCATTGCATTTTCAAAAATTGTGAAATTCCAAAGGTCCTAAAGTGCATCAAACCCATCAATTTTGATGATTGAATTGACGGCCTGTCGACGTGTTAACTTAACGAATCGACACGGTCTTAATGTAAGCTGATGTTAAATAAAACAATGACACGTTGACTTAGTTTTCCGTTTAAAACTTCAAAATAGACTGCTGTTGGTGCGCTTACAAAGAAACGCGAAATTATTAGAATTATGCGCACAAAATGTTTGTTTAAGCGGTGTTAAAAACATTTGTTTCGTACATGCGACTAAAAAATTGTTTGTAATAATTATGTTACCACTGTTATAGGATTTAGCTATTTGCATTGTTGAAATTAATTATAAATTGTTAATGTGACCTGTTAATAATTTTTTATAAGCGATATCTTTAAGATACCTACTTTACAAATTATAAAAAGTATATATGAAGGGTGTTCCACTCTCAACTTAGAATACCATAGCGTTGAAAGTATCAACAGTATTTTTTGCACATGGTTATACCGGATGATGGAATTTGCTACCCTTAAATATTGGGTTCCCTAATAAGTGTACATGAAAATTGTATTAAATACGGCTCTGATACATAACTCAATGAAAGCACCAGTAATAATTATGATGTCACAATGACAAAACCAAAAAGTCAAATAGTTTTAGTTTTTAAGTGAAGACGAGATAGTAACATTTTCTCCATCTCGTCGACAACGGTCCAATAGATTAGTCCCAATGAACCTCAGCAAATTTGCATGGGAATACGGTCCCTTTTTTTAGCCCCTCTACACTACACTGCCCCCTTTTTCTTTATTTTTCTTTTATCCAAAGCGATTACTACTCCAAAAAGCGCTAGAGATAGTGTTGGGATCACTCCAGTAAAAAAAACCTATCATCCGTTTTTTTTTCAATACCTGGTATTATCCGGTTATCAATCGGTTATAATTCGAGTGAGTATTAGAATTCGAGTGAAAAACCGGTTATCATTCGGTTTTTAAAAATACTCGGTAGTCTGTTATTAAAATAAGTCGGTTATTCCTAACATGAGCTAGAGCGTCAACATAAACCACACTCTGCACCACTGAAAAATGCACCAATATCACAAATAGTGATTTATATTAGACATTACTAGTATATGACATAAATAAACAACTTTAATTTGAAGAAATAGTCCATTAAGTGAAGTGTATGTTTAAAGGGAAAGAACTTAGACTAAGTCTTCCTTCACTGGTATATTAAGATAAGTTTTAATTAAGGGTAAATTCTCTACATGTTTCGACTGTATAAACAGTCATCATCAGGAGAAGAGAATAAGGAAAATTGAGAAATAACAGGTGCATACGGAGCTAAAAGATGATGGAGAGGACAAATAAAGTGATTGGAAAACGTCCACCGTAATGGTATACCTAGCAAGAGGTCATTCGTGGAGAATGTGGCAAAAACCAAGATATTAAGCTAATATAGCAGTAGGTAAGCTAAGTGTCAAATTAGTGACGTAACGGTGGACATTTTCCAATCACTTTATTTGTCCTTTCCATAATCTTTTAGCTCCGTTTGGACTGTTTGCACCTGTTATTATGTTATTTCCCATTTTTCCTTATTCTCTTCTCCTGATGATAACTGTTTATACAGTCGAAACATGTAGAGAATTAACAATTATTTAAAACTTATCTTAATATACCAGTGGAGGAAGACGTAAAGTGTCTTATTTCTTCCCCTTTAACAACTTTAATGTTTAAATCGCGCTTCGTGGCACCAAGTTTGAAATTTAGGACCTAAACATGTCTTTGTTTTTTACTGAAATCAGCAAAACATTTAGTTTACTTGTAAATGTCCGCAATGTCAATAAAAATACATTGTCTTGTCTGTCACGTAAGTTTCTTTCCCGGAAATATGGGCGACGTCAGCGACGAACATGGCGAACGCTTTTATCAAGATGTAGCCGAGTTTGAGGAGCGTGACCAGGGCTGGTGGGAGCCACCCATACTCGCCGATTACTGTTGGCCTCTTTTGTGGGATACTTCAGAGCAGTGGCGCCCTGACGAGGTGGGGATTTGGGGTGTTTGTTCGGGTTTGTAGTCGATCCGGCGACCGTCCTTCGGTCGGACTACTGGATCATCTGTAGCCGTATTAACATAATTTATTGGTGGTTTCATTGAGGTATACATGTATCACAGCCGTATTTAATTTTAAGAATTTTACGAAGAGTTTTTTTATATACATAACTTTTAATTGGCTTATTAGAAAATAATATAATTTGGTGCGCGAGTGCATCATACAAGGACCGTCAAAAAAACCTAATTCAATTTTGATGTAAAATAATAGGGCAGCCAAGATTTGGGGGTAGCAAAAGAAAAAGGCATTAGAACTTACACGATGATATATTTATATTATAAGTCAAAAAATTACCTTGTCGGACTTCCATCGTCTTTATTTTGTTACTTAACACAACGTTTAGGTTAGTTAGTATTTCTAACCGTTTTCATATTCTTATAATTCTAAGGATACGGTCTTAAATACTAGCCATGTGCAGTGAAGCTTGATGACTCCGCCTACGTGCTTATTGGAGTGTGAAGTTTAAGCTGTTGGTTTTGGACAAGAAGTGGCTTCCAGATATTGGGAATATCTATACTTGGTTTACTAAATATATGGGTATTTTGATTCATAAAAGCTGCTTCTTTGAATTTTCGTTTTCTCCAGTGCTCTTTCGTGTCCAAAACCTTGGCTTCTGATCATTGTATATTTTGTTGGTGGGTCCAGTGGCGGCTCGTGGGGTAGCGCCACAGTGCCATGGCACTACCTGCCCTCCTGTCTAGCGTCCTGCCCTTTACAAATTACCAAAACCTATTAAAATTAATATTCTCGTTTTTAAAGCAATTAGCAAAATAATTTAAAAATGGAACACAGTCGGGTGCAAATTTCCATCTAAAAGGAAGCGATTATGCGTAAAACGGTAACGTAGCTTTCGCGCCAAGCGCGACGAGGCACACGGGAGGTGACGAAACGCCATCACCTCAATAAAAAACATTGGGAAATGACCTTGAATGCAAACAGGCAAAAATCTCGGCGGCGTAGCCAGGCTCTCTTCGTTTGACCGTTTGATGTTAGACGTTTCAAACAGCTGATGTTCGCGTCGCGTCCCAATTTGTTTTCGTTCGGCCGGCTGATTTAATGTAGGATTAACGAACTTTTTATTTTAGAAATACAGAAGTAATGAATACTATTAGATTTTTAAAGGAAACTCCATTTTCTACCATTTCCTTAGAACAGAAATTGGAAATTAAGGAATTAGGACGACGGTTACCAGATTTAAATATAGAAAAAACTTAGGGCGGACAGAAAGTGCGTTTGCGTAAATTTAATGGAAATATTTATGGAAAAAATACTTGGGTGTGCGGTTGTGATGAATCTAATAGACTATTTTGTTTTATGTGTGTTTTATTTGGTGGGGAGCAAACTTGGTCCCAAAAAGGTACAGATGATTTGGTCCATATCTGGGACAAAATGAAGACACATGAAAAATCGAAGGTATATTTAAACAATATATTTAATTTCAGTATGCTTGGTAAAATAAACATTAAAACTCAATTAAATTCTGCATATTACAATGAAATAATGAAGAAAAACGAACAAATTGATAAAAACAGATACATATTAAACCAAATTATAAACTGCGTTCGGTTTTGTGGTGCATTTGAGTTGGCTTTGAGAGGTCATGACGAAAAAGAGACGTCGGAAAATAGGGGCATATTTCGTGAATTAATAAATTTTAGCTCAGAATTAGACAAAACTCTTAAGGATCATATTGAAAAATCGAAAGTATTTAAAGGAACATCAAAAACCATACAAAATGAACATCTGGACTGTATGTTAGATGTGTATCATGATGAAGTCATAAAAGAAATAAAGGACTCTCCATTTATCGCTGTTATCGCAGATGAAACCACTGACATTGCTTGTGTGTTTCAACTTGTTATCGTGTTTAGGTATATTCAAGATATGATTGTAAATTCATAAATTAAATTAGGTGCCTTTTTGCTTATTTTTCCTACTTCAAAAGCAAGAACTATTAACAAAAAAGGGCGTGGTACCCAAAAAATTTTTGCCTGCGGCGCTAAGGGTTTACCTGGCCCTACTTCACTAAAATTCCACGAGATGCCACTGGGTGGGTCCATACATGTTCCGCTATACCTGATTTCGAAGTTTCACCTCTTTTCGTACGAGTTAAAGAACATCTGAAATAAGCACGTAGGCGGAGTCATCGAGCTTTATTGCAAATGGATAGTATTTAAGACAGTAGCCTTAGAATTATAATTTAGTTTACACTTGTGCGTTTACTTTAAAAACGAAAGATTAAATATTTTCTGTTATATTTTGATAATTTGATCGATATATTTCCTGATGACAGTACGCAGGAATGTATAAGATATTGATTCTGACGTTTCGTCTTCCAGGTGCCATCATCGTTCATCAGGTATGTGTTTTTAAATACAAACCTGTATTTTTTATTGCAGTTTCGTAGGCCTTGTCTCATAAAATAATGACGCTATAATGCTTTAATCAAATACCAACGTTTTGGCACCAATAATCTTCAATTTTTATCTTCGTAAACGGATACATCTATACGATTAAATGGCGGCAGAGGTGCGCAATTTGAAGTTTATTAACATGCCTTGGGAAAATTCCAAGTAGTTCCGAAGCTATTCGTAAAAGAATGTTTAAAAATCGATTTCCTTGCAAAAACATTGTACCCAAAATGTATTTGATTTCTAAAAAACATTAGCAATTAAATAAAGAAAACGTGTAAAACACCGAGAGTGAAACAGTATTTTTACGAACATAAATTTACCTTAAAAACATGAATATGTACAGTTACCGTCACAAAAATCCTGGTACTAATCTGACAGCTAACATTTTTTTCCTGAATTCATACTTTTACCTTTACTACTATAGATTGAAAGGTAAAAGTAGTGTTAAAGAGGTTTTGGTAAAGTAAACTATACAAGAATAACTTCTTATTCAATACAGAAATAGCTTAAAAGAAAGTAAAGTAACTCTACTACTACAAAACTATGGCAATATAAATAAAACCAATAGTATTTAATAGTTTATTGCCTTCGATTTGAATACCGGAAGTTAATCTTTTAGGCATTGAATCCACCAGACCATTACAGTATTCTTGCGTTAGTTGATTCCAAGTCTCTTGTATTTTCAGCCACAATTGTTCTCTATTTTCTGGACGAAAATCATTAAATTTGTTAATTCTCTTGATGTAACCCCAAACATTTTCCATCGGATTTAATTTTGGACTCCTAGAAGGCCGGGGCATTTATCGTGCTGGTAAATGTAATTAGTATTGGGAAACATCATGAACCGATGGCAACATCACGTTCTCCAATATTTGTATGTAATTTTGTGCATTAAATCTAACTTCTATGCTCATACAAACTCCTATACCCTGTGCACTCATCCACCCCCAAACGTTGACAGAAAAGCGGCCGCTTGTTGAAATATTCTGGTGTAGCGTTCATCAAACTGGGTATTTGGTGGTCTATATACCCTTACTCCCCCGCTGTAACATGATTGAAAAATCTTTTCGTCTGTCAAAATTACATTTTCCCAAGCATTTATATCACCTCCGTAATATTGTAATGCATAACCCACTCTTTGCTTTTTGTTGGTCACCGTTAGGAAAGGCTTTTTAGCTGCAGGGTGATTGCGAAGATTTGAACCGTCTCTTATTCTTCGTTGTGCGCTTCTAACGGAACCCGGAAAATCAGTTGCATTGTGAGTTAAAACAGCCGTTTTAAAAGGATTTCCCCTTAGGTATTAAATTAGAGTATTGTCATGTTCTTCTGTCGATGCCCTTTTCAGGCCTGTTCCTTCTATTCTTTCCAGCAAATGTGTTTCCATCCATTTTATTTTCATATCATTAACAGTTCTTTTTGGCGTTTGAAATCATTGAGCCACCCGTCTCTCTGACCATCCTTCTTCTAGCAGTGTCACAATTTTGGCCTTTTCCGCAGCATTTAAATGACGGGGCATATTTGTAAATTTATTTCACTAGCCGTAAATAAATTTCAGTAGACAATTTTTGTCAATGTTATTAAAACAGGTAATTTGTAGGTATTCGAGATATATAAAGGTCGTAAAACTGCTACCCGTATTTTTGTGACGGTAACTGTACATGCACAAAAACATTGTAGCACTAACCTAGGTTTTAAAAAAATCGATTTTTTGCAAACATCGATGCTCGACGCACATCCCTAGATAGAGGGAGATGTCCCAAGGTGTTAGCGTAGATTAGATAAACAAAACCAAGAGATACCATCCGATATAAAAAATTTACCGCTCATAATTTTGGACGACGCGCGACTTCCAAATAATGTCCAACGAGTTACACACACCGTTGCCTGTGATAAACATTTAGAGGTTACGTGGTAACGAGTATCCATCTAAAGTCACTTCGCTTTTCGGCATTTAGATCGCGGCCTTGCGCCTTTTTTTTGCCCATTTAGATGGAAGAGAAAAGATGTAATGCGGCGGTGCGAGTTTTTTGTTTAGGCAAAAAATAAATATACTATAACGGTATTGTAGTCAAAATATATTAAAAATGTTAATAGTGTCGATGCTATGGAATACTATATTGAGAGTGGAGTTCCCCTGTATTTTTTAAATTATCAAAAGTTCCATGCTAAGATTAACTTGTGTGCTACAAATTTAACAACGAATAATTTATTGTATATAAATGTGTATAAATATATAACATGCATTTTTGAAACTAATGATAATGTATTGTTAGTATTTTTACAAATATATTTGAACAAAAATATAAGAATGAACGGGTTTGTTTTATTTTAATATTGGCGATTTTGACAATACTTGGCCACAAGAAATGATTGCTTTTGAAAAGAGATTAGCCGAGTTCCTTTTACCTTACTTACTTTTAAATAGCAAAGCACAACAAGGATTTTTCTTCCCCCCTTGCCGCGGTTAAGTATGCCCCTCTATTTCTCATGCTTTTATACGAAGATGTTCGGGAAGCGTTCCTTTAACAAATTTATACTTAGCACAGATATTTACTTTGCTAAGCTGTTTAAAAGAAGCAAATGGAAAGTAGGGGAAAGTGTTCAACCTAGGGACACCAAGGATTTTTGGCCCCATCGACCAGTAGGCCAATCGTCTTAACGCTATGACGCGAGACTATGCTTTAGCAACTATACTGAAGAAAACTGTAAATGGCCGCGTAATAAAATAGCAGCTGACCGCATTGCGTTTTAGTGGTGCATAAGTAAATATTTTCACAATTCTCTGGTGGTGTTTATTGTAACAAGTGTGATTGGTAAGACCTTTGCTATATTTTAAATAACTAAAGTAATTATTCCATTATTTTTTAACTGTAAAAGGCACGCAAGAAATTTAAAGGTTAGATTTTTTAGATTATTTTTAAAGAAAACTATACCATACGTACCTAGGGACATTGAGTGGTGCTGTACCTGGAGACAGTTTTGTGTCCCTAGGTACATCGCAACACAATATCCCCAGGTACAAACTCGCATATATTTTTTAGTTATTTGTCTGTTGGATATATTTTTTGAAATTTTCGGATGAATATAAAATACCAAGACAGCGAAAATAGTGAAGAAAATGAGAAAATGGAAGTGAATTTCCACGAGAGTTCAGATTCCGATTATGCGAATGAAAATGAAGTCTTTGAAAGAGAAAAAAGAAATATAGAAATGTTAGATCGCCAAAACTTTGTAGTAGGTGACTATATGTTCTTGCGCAATGTAAGGGCGAAAAGAACAAAGAGAATCATGTTGCAAAGATTTTATTTTAAAAATTTCAAGTGGGATATTCGAAGTTGAATTTTTGAAAAAAATGACAAATTTTGACATTTTCAATGTAGATACGGACAATTCAGATTGCTACACCTTGTAGTCTGATGATTTAGTTATGAAACTGCCAAAACCTGAATCAGTAGAAACTACAAAAAGAAGCTCTGGTCACCTAAAATTTAGAGTTTGGATTTTTTAAACTACCTCATGCGCTAAAATCATTATATTTAGGTTAGAATAGTTAACAGAATAACCCAAATTAATTTTTTGTTATTGTAAATTTAAAGTCGTTTATTTGTTATTTCTTTGATGTTTGCTTAGAAATTCGAATTTTGTTTTAGGATAAGTGTTTGTGAAACCAGATATTTAAGGTTTTAGTCTCTTTTATGCCAAATTATATATTTTTTTACGAATTTCAAAGTTTGTTTAGTGAAAGTTTTCTTAAACAGCTACTAGATTTTTACTTAAATAAATGTTTAACATGTCCATTAATGTCCCTAGGTAAAACACCATCCGTCCCTATAGGTACAGGGTTATCCAACCAAGACTAGACAAGGCGATTTTTTGACTTTTCCTGTACTTTTATAAAAAAACTGAATTAGCCATCTTAAGTCATTTTCTCCCGCGAATTCGAATATCTTCAGCAAAAAACAATTGAACATCAAACAAAAGTACTAGGGGTCACTTTGATATTTTTTTAAATGGAACACCCTGTATATTTTTACATTTTTAAATTCCACATAAAATTATAATTATTTTTTATTAAATGCACTATTAGTCTATACTTCATAGTTTCCGAGATATTGACTCTCGAAAAGTGACATTTTTGAACTTTGACAGCTTATAACTTTCTAACAGTACGTCTTAGAGCAAAACGGCTTACATGTCCCTATCTTTAAATTTTATTATCTTCCCAAAAAAAATCAACTTCTGGTTAAACCGGATGTAACTCGAAAGAAGGAAATATAGTTGTTCCGGTTTAACTGGAAGTTAATTTTTTGGGAAGATAATAAAAATTGAAGATAGGGACATGTAAGCCGTTTTGCTCTAAGACGTACTGTTAGAAAGTTATAAGCTGTCAAAGTTCAAAAATGTCACTTTTCGAGAGTCAATATCTCGGAAACTATGAAGTATAGACTAATAGTGCATTTAATAAAAAATAATTATAATTTTATGTGGAATTTAAAAATGTAAAAATATACGGGGTGTTCCATTTAAAAAAATATCAAAGTGACCCCTAGTACTTTTGTTTGATGTTCAATTGTTTTTTGCTAAAGATATTCGAATTCGCGGGAGAAAATGACTTAAGATGGCTATTTCAGTTTTTTTTATAAAAGTACAGGAAAAGTCAAAAAATCGCCTTGTCTAGTCTTGGTTGGATAACCCTGTAAAAACCCAAAAAAAAAGAATAATTTGGCTGTGGGTGTCAAAAGGGTTAATTTTTGGTGCTGTAGTAATTCTTTTATCTAAAACTTGCGTAATGCCACGAGATTTTTTTTTAAATTTCAACAGGCATTTTTGGGAGGACTTCAAAAAAACGCGTCCCTAGGTCGAGCACTCTCCCCTACATATTATTAGGTCTGCGATTGTCGCTGGTAATAGGTACTTTTCTTTAGCATGGCAAAGTAAAAATCTATTCTTAAAGTCAGCTTTTTCTAAAAACAATGCGTTTTGACAGTTGACACCTACATATGATATTAACAGATGATACTGGTTCCTCCCGGTGCAGTTAGTAGTGGACCGTAGCAAGCTCACGCGTCATGGTTTCAAAGCTTTTTCCTCCCCCCCTTGCCACGGTCAAGTATGCCTTTCTCTATTGGGAAGTTGTTCGCCAAGCGTTTCTGTAACAACTTAACTAAGCAGAGATTTTTACTTTACTTTGCTGCTTAATGCCCACTTGCACCAAACTTTTAAGAATCCTACCTTAAGTCGCTCTTAGGTCTTAAGATGTAAAATTGCCTTGCACCAGCACTTAAGAAAGGCTTAAGATCGCTTAAGATTTTTTAAATTTAAGTCGCCGTTTTCGTGTCCTTAAAGCATTCTTAACTTATTCCTAACCTCAATCTAACTGTAATAAATACTAATTTTTGTTTGATATTTGGGGAAGTTGGACATATTTTAACGACTTGGAATTTTTAGAATTAATTGAAAATGTATTTCATAGAAGGCTATAAATAAAATAGTTTGTATTATAATACCTACATTTTGCAATATTGTTAATTAAAGGTGTATTCCGGGTGTTTCAGGAGGTACGCTCGCCCCTATAACTTTTTTGTTGTTTAAATTACAGATTTAAAATTTTGTGTGTTTATATGTGATATTCTTTTGCTTTTGATGACATAGCGGATGCCATTTTATCACTTCCGGTTTAACCGGAAATGATCTCAACCTTACGTATCATCCATATATACTTGTTAGCTTTTCTTTCTTTATTGACAAAGTAACAAGGGTTTGTTTGCATCACTAAGTAAGGCATCCTTCATGATCCCTTGAGGGTTGAGGGCTGTCGATAACCTCCAGGTCCAATTAAATTCTCAGCCAGTCTCCTGTAAAAGTGCGTTTTTTGCAGGAGCGAAACAAAGAAGCAAGAAGAGCTTTTTAGCGAAAAAGTAACTATTAAACTTTTCGGGCGCGTTTCAGGCTAGCTATTGCACTTACACGCCCGCTTAACGACCATCATCGAAGGAAAAGGTCTGGTAAAGGGTGCAATAGCAGAATAGCCGTTTTGTTCGGAAACTAGAAAGGCCGCAACGTCCTGGCACTGCAGGCTTTGTCGGGCTGGACTAGTATAAGTTCTTTTATCTTAAAACTACCCTGGGAATCCTCTCTAGGATTTTAACAACAAAAACCTAACCTCAAAAAAGTAACAAAAACAATGCGCCAAAAAACTTAGATTTTAATCGCGTATTTAAAGATAACGTTATTGTTTCGTCCGCGGGTGTAGCTTTTTAGGGTTCGCCGCGCGTTTTTATTCGTACTGTTTAAATATCTTAAGTTTTTAAATATCTTACAAACCCCCTAGAAAACAGGTATTGCAAAAAAACAGGAAATTTAAAGTCTCTATATAGTGAGAACATAAGTGTCAAGCTAGGGTCAAAAAAATAAGATTTTTGTAAAAACTTGTAGGTTATCTTATATTGCGCCAGGTTAACTTACAAAGGACAAACACTGAACCCTTTATAAAATAGTAAATTCTGACGCGGAAAAAAAGGTACAAAAAACTTTTAGCCATCTCCTTGATCAAATAAGTTTTTTTTTAATTATTGATACTTGTTTTAAGATCGGACGTGTGCCCGTGCCGATCAAACTTTAAACGCTGAGCCGGATCAACAAATAGGCTTTGCCCTGAAAATTTTGATCCGGTCTTTGAGCATTAAAATAAAACATACCTTAAATTTTTGAATATCTCAAAACGCCCCTTATATCTTTGCGCCTGAGTGGACTGTCAACACTTCCAGTTGACGGGGTAAAAGGTTGGTGGGACCACTTTTAACAAAAATTTGTTTTTGAAATAAATTTTACATTTTTAGAAACGACCGCCACACGCGGTCTGGCATCCCTGATTTTTTTTTACTATTAGAAAACACTACGTGAATAGTATAAACAAACAATGTCAAGCGGAGGTAGTAACCTGTATTTAGGGACATTCCCTGAATTCAGTTTTTTAAATTACCTTCAATATTCTGACCAAGCCGGGCGTCGCGACGCTTCAAGCGATGAGCCGCCGGCTTCGATAGATGTTTGGCTGTCGCAAGCGGCCACATCCAATTTGAACATACTGGGTGGGGATTCTAGATCCGCAGAAGAAGAATCCAGTCATGGGGACAACAATAATTTAAATATCAAAAATAATCAAATAATAACAAATCAAGGGGAAATTGATAATATTTACGCAGAAAAGGGAGGATTCGGCGACATTTGCTAAGATGTTTAAAAGAAGCAAATGAAAAGTTTGATTCCTTTAAACCTCTTTTAAATAGCAAAGCGAAGCCAACTGCTAAGTTGAATGTCCCTTTTAGAAATTTCACTTAGCACAGCAAAGATTTTTTTTCTCCCCCTTGCCGCCGCTGCAGCGGTTAAATATGCCCCTCTCTATTTTCCATACGTACTATATATACATTAAATTCGCGAGGCCTTCTTTTTCCAACTTAGTTTAGCAAAGATCTTTGCTTTGCTGTATAAAATAAACAAATGGAAAGTACCTAATCATATGAGACAAATATAAAGGGGCATACTTAACATCTGCTCTGACAACACGTTTTTTCCTTAGACGAGGATTTTTTTCAAATTCTCCAATATTTGACTTTGACAAGTGGGCGGAGCTTATTGAGAGAGTCGTTGAGAAATTTCCAGAACTACACCACTTATTATATTATATTAGAGACTTTTTGCACCTCTTAAATTAATATCAGTTTTTAGCTCCGTTATGGTTAACCTTATTAAACATAACGAGTAGCGCCACTGAGATTTTGCAGCGCCTATACGTTCCGTGTGTAGTTAATTAATTTAGCGCCGGCGCACCTAAACAAAATAAAATACCTAACCTAACAATAATTTGATTAAGTTGCATATTTTAATGTAAAGCTACCATTGCTTTGGATTTTAATTAATTGCTTATCACAATTTTAATTTATAGCAATGATGCTTCATAACTTTTGTATGTTCCGGCAACCATACAGTTTAAGCATAACCATAAGGATAACGATAAGCTCTTCCTTATCCTTCCGTAACTAACGGAGTCCGTTATGGTTATTAACCACACAAAACACCAACTAAGGAACTAAATTAACCATAGAGCGGATCACCTTTCTGACATTGCGCATGCTCAGAATAACCATGACCACAAAAGAATGACGAATTAAGAGGTGCAAAAAGTATATTCTGTGCTTATTTGTAAAAGCATTTCTTCGTGGTCAGAAAGATGGTTTTACGCTGTGGTTTTACGACACTTTAAGAAGGAACGCTTCGCGAACAACAGAGGGGCAAATTTAACCGTGGCAAGGGGGGTGGAAATCTTTGTTGTGCTTTGCTTCCTATTGAAAAGTAACGTAAAATTAACTTGGCTAATACCATTCCATGATTTTGTTTTTTTATAAAAATCGATGTTTCGAAAACCAAACATCGATCGCATCCCTAGCTCAGATAAACCCTTTTTTTTCTGTGTGTGAAATGACCAGACCCTATAAATTTTCTTTGTTGTGAAGTGTTGAAGTTTGTTTGCTGTGGTTGGTAGGTTGGTAATCCTGAATATTCGGTCTTAGAATTTCCCAGAACTTCGTTTTCGACGTTCTCGTTATAGTCTTTCACACCCGAACAAACCCTCTTATCATTTTCTTTGTTTTTTCACTTTTTCTTTATTCCTTTTCCTTTCACCCACATAAAAATAAAGGGTTAAGGGTTTATTAATTTTCTTTGGGTTTATTCTTTGACCAGTTAGTTGTGTGTTCTGTGCTGTGGAAATCGTATTTGTGTATTTGCTTTGTTTTAACCCGATTTCAGATTTCTGTAATAATATTTCTTAAACACGATGGGTTCAGTTCAGTCTGTTAGTTTAGTAGGTGGTTTAATTTTGGGGATATTGTTAGCTGCTTTGGCTACACCTACAAGTAAAGAAAATAACGGTCACAAACAAGCTTCTGAAAAAGCAGACAATTTTTCGAGTAACGAGTTCTTGCAGATGAAATCAGAATTGGAAAAATTACAGAAAGAAATAGATGAAATTAATCGGTAAGTAGGTATATTTTTAGCTTATTCTAATAAAATTTGGATTTAATTTTTGGTTTTAAGGATAACTATCATAATATCTCTTAAAGGGTCCTGATTTACAATCTGCCCGTAAAATGCTCAAAATAAATGTCACATAGTTAATTTAATTTTTACACTTAACTGATGACCAATCTCCTATGGGAGTGCAAAAAATCATTTTGGTTTTAAAGGGGTAGGTAACTCATCTCCCTTAAGAGACCTGACCAATAATCTGGCTATACAGTTCTCAGATTATTTTCATAATCATTTATACTTATAAGACTTTTAACCCCATAACCACCCCTTTAACCTAATTTACAGTTTTAAGACGGCATATTTTTTAGCACACTTTTTATATGAAAACATTTCATACCTAAATGGTTTATATTTATTAGATTTTTTTTAACTAGTCTTCGCCAATGGTCTTTTGGCCGTTTTCAGAATTTTGGCAGCTAACAGAACATTTTGCCAACTTTACATTCGTTCTTTTCAAGTGTAGGTATAGTGTGTATACTTATAAGTTTGTTTATAAATGTTTTTAAGTGTAAACTAGAATTATTGTCAGTAGTAAGTAGAAGAAATGAAATTAATTTAATTTTATTTTATTCATTCATAATATATTTACATAGACATTATTTGTAAGTATTACACATTATATACTTTTAGACTAAATTTAGAAACACCTAGGTGTGAGACACCTGTATGTGTTTGGTTTAACCTAAAATATAAAGAAAACAATATGCTATGCACAAATGACAAAATATGTTACACGCTCAGTTACACACAGAGAAAATGAAATAATAAGAAAATACCAAAAACACTAAGAAATCGATACTGACTTTTAAAGGAAAAACACACAATAACTACAGTACCCGAAGAAAGTCAACAATATTTTCAAAAAGATAATTGCTAAATTGTTTTTTAAATTGTTTTTTGTTTGTTAAAGTTCTAATACGTTTAGGTATTAAGTTATATAGCTTTGGACCATAATACGTTACAAAATGTTGCATCATCGTAGACCTGGTTTTACAGATGTTTATTATATAAGTCATTTGTTTTTCCTCTAGTTTGGTGATTGTGTGATATTTTTAATTTTATGTGACTGTCATTAGAGTAAAAGAAGTTACACACCACCATAATGTACAGAGTTCTAATATTACATACTTCTCGAGAATAGAGTTGATTAGTTGGAAAAAGTTTTGGTTTTTTAAGACAGATTTTTACAATACAATTTTGAACAACTTGAAGTTGCTCAAGATTACTGCCATACATTATTATTATTATTATTATTATTATTTTATTATTATTATTATTTTATCAATAGCAAGCGGAAAGTCCGATGAAGCTATTGTTTTAGTCTCTTTAATTTGTTTTTCTTTCTTTAATTGTTCATCGTGATTTAAAATGTCTAAAAGTCCGTTGGCTAGTTTAAATTACTTGTTAAATTCGTACGCGAAAGTTATGTAAACATGTACACAAATATCATTAAATATTTATTTATTTATTTATTTATTTACATTACCTACCCTACAGGTTAAATAACCCAACTACAAGGCAGGACCATGAAAAAGTTTACACAAAAAATAAATATACTAAAAGTGAAGCTAAAAATACTAACAAAAGTAAGCTAGTCTATACTTAAACCTAAACTAATTATTCGAATATAAGAAAAGTAACAGTAAAAAAAGAAACAGTAAAAAAAGAAAAAGAGAGACTGAACATAGAAAATCATGTCACTGGACAAAAAATAATACCAGCCGCACAATCTCAGTTTAAAGTATTAATGCAGCACTAACCTCTTAACTGTACTGACCGAAGAACTGAAAAAATCTAAATCAAACCGCTTATTATATCTCTCACACATTTGAAAGACAGGAGAAAACTTTAAAATATTTGTCTTTGGATTAGGCAGGTAGAAAGTCATATTTTGTCGTGAATTCAATCGTGGCACATTAAAATTAAGCTTACCCAATATATTAATACAGTCGAGTTGATTGTTTAGTAATTTATACAGAGCCATTAATAGGTGGTAATCACGGCGATCCCTGAGTGATTCATATTTAAATCTCTGAAGAAGTAGAGTCTGGGGAAAACCCTGCATGGGATATATTCCGTCGACCCTAAAGCTAAGGTACTTTAAGAATTTTCGCTGCACCCTTTCAAGATTATCAATGTGAACAATATACTCAGGTGTCCAGATCACTGCGGCATATTCTAGTTTCGATCTTATATATGCATTGTATAAGCTTGTTAAGACATCAACGCTGTTAAAATCCCTAGTGCAGCGCACAATAAATCCATAACTCTGAAGGGCTTCACTAATAATCTTATTTATATGGGGTATAAAAGAAAGCTTTAAATCAAAAACGACACCCAAGTCGCAAAATGAGTCAGAGCGAGAAATAATTTTATTTTCAAGAATATAATCAAAATTAATTACAGAAAGTTTATTTGTAAAAGAAACAACTTTACACTTCTCAATGTTAAGCTTTAAATTATTTTTAATACACCAATTATTAATTAGATCCAAATTCCGCTGAATAACAATACAATCATTGATGTTTCTAATTCTTTTATATAGTTTAATATCATCAGCGTATATCAAATGGTCAACATCCAGATCATCACCAATATCATTTATAAAAAGAATAAAAAGTAACGGCCCAAGCACCGATCCCTGGGGGACACCGGAGCCAGCGGTATATTTATTAGAGCTGAGTCCATGAAGGGAAACATACTGGCAGCGGTTGGAGAGATATGACTTAATAAGTGCCAACAACGACTGTGAAAATCCAAACTTATCTAATTTTGAAATCAAAATACCATGATCAAGTCGATCGAAAGCTTTTGAAAAATCTAAATATATTACATCAGTTTGTATACCCTCATCCAACGACTCAGAAAGATTTTGTGCCATATTAAGCAAGTTGGTTATCGTGGATCTACCCTTAAAGAATCCATGTTGCTGCTGAGTTATTTGCCCGCGGATGAACGGAAAGACAGACTCGTGAAGTAGGAACTCAAACACTTTACAAAAATTACAGATAATTGATATTGGTCGGTAGTTAGATACTTCTGACCTATCACCCTTTTTATATACAGGACATACTTTAGAAGTTCTCCATATCTGAGGTATTGACTGATACTTAAGACATAGATTAAATATAACATAAATATTTAAAAACGAATGTCATCAAGCACCGTAATGCACAAAGTTTTGAATTAACTGCTCGAAATTACGATCAACTTGGTTTTTAAAGGAGTTTACACTATTTGCACAGACTGTACTTTCTTCAAGCGAGTTCCATGTGTACACCACCCGATTGATGAGGAAGTTCTTTCTTGGAAATGTCGCTGATTTTTCTTTGCTTAATTTTTTTGAGTGTCCCCGAAGCTGTTGATTCTGATTTAAATGAAACAAATTTCTCAAGTTACAAGAATAGTAGTTTGTTAGTATTTTAAAAGTTTCTATTATATCACCCCTAGTTCTTCTTTGCTTCAGAGTAGTTAGCCCAAATCTTTTAAGTCTTTCGGGATAAGGTAAACCTCTCAATTCAAATGGAATTCTGGTAACCCGCCTTTGGACCCTTTCCAAAATTTCAATATCTTTGATGTAGTAGGGGTTCCAAATATTGTATCCATATTCAATTTTTGGTCTAATATAGGAAGTGTACAGTTTCTTTACAATCTGTAGAGAGTGATCTTTGAAAGTCTTTTGCACCATAAAAATAAAACTATTGGCTTTCTTTACCATCTTAATAATATGTGCTTCCCATTTTAAATTAGAAGAAATCACTAACCCCAGATCTGTTTGTTCTGTAACACTAATAAGTTGAAGATCATTTAGCAAATATGTTTCACAAGGGTTGTTTGAGCCAATATGCAAAACTGTACATTTTGATACATTAAGCTTCATGCACCACTGGCTTGTCCATGACTCAATACGCCTCAGATCTCTGTCTAAGCATTGCTTTTGCAACAATGGATTACAGAATAACTTGGTATCGTCGGCAAAAAAAATTATGAATGTCTCAATATTCCATGACAAATCGCTGATGTAAACCAGAAACAGCAATGGTCCTAAAACAGATCCTTGAGGGACCCCACTTATAACTGGATGTTTATTGGATAATATACCATTGACCTTTACTTGATAAAAGCGTTTGGTGAGAAAGTCATTGATTAGACTAAGAAGCTTGCCTCTTATACCAAAATGTTCAAGCTTGTAGAGCAACAATGAATGTGGTACTTTATTAAATGCTTTCTCAAAATCCAGGTATATTACATCGGTAGGTTGCATGTCATCGAGAGCTTTGGTCCATTTATTAACGCAGCTTAAAAGGTTAGTAATTGTTGAGCGCTTAGAAATGAAACCGTGTTGTGAATCTGGTAGAACTTTGTTGTTAAGTAAGAAGTCAGTCAATTCTGAAGCTATGATTTTTTCTAGACATTTGCAAGGATTACAGGTCAAGCTGATGGGTCTATAATTTTCTGCAATATGTCTGTCACCCTTCTTATAAAGTGGAGTAACTACTGCTTGTTTCCAGATTTCTGGAATTTTTCCTGAATTCATACACTCCTGAAATAATAGCGAAAGGTGGTTGCTAATAGAGCCTTTGCACTTTTGCAGAAATATTGTTGGAAAACCATCCGGGCCTGGACTGGAGTCAGACTTCATTTCACTTAAAGCTTTGATTACCTTCTCTTCTGTAAATTCTATGCTGTCTAACGTATTAGTTACTCTTGACGCGTTTGGTAAAGTTGGTGTGACGTTCTGATTTGGACTGAATACTTTATTAAATTGTACGGCGAATTGTTCCCCCATATGTTTAGGATCAGTTATTAACGCATTGTTATCGTCTTTTATCGATATAGATGATACTTTAGAGTTAAGGCTTTTTGTTACATATTTAAAAAATTGCTTTGATGTGCCATTTGTTGCTATTCCATTTTCGTATTTTTGTCGTGCTTCTGCAATTGTTTGTTTTAGTTTATTACTTTGAATCCTATAATTCTGATAGTTTTCTATCGTTCTTCTGTTGACATATTTATCCCAAAGCCGTCTTTTTTTATTAATTTCTTTAAAAATATGCCTATTAATCCATGGTTTTTGAGAATTGACTCTTACGGAAACGTTTGGTATGAACCTATCTATTGTAGAATTTAAGATATTTTCAATATCATTGTAAGTAGTGTTGGAGGGAATTATGGTTGGTGTGACATTTTGAAACTGTTCTTGCAAGTGATCATTAATACCAACGTAGTTTGCATTCCAGAAGTTACGCCTGAGTATATTTTGGGTCGGTTTAATAATAGTTTTTATTTGCGATTTGGCAGTAATTACTAAATGATCACTTTTTCCGACTGGTGGTTTACTTTGTATATCGTAGACAGAGTTTTTTGAATTGCACAAAAAAAGGTCAAGAAGAGAGGAATTGTTGTTTCTAAATCTTGTTGGAAATGATATTAATTGATATGCGTTGATTTCGTGATACATGTCAAGAAAGTCCTGGGACTTCCTATCAGCAATTTCTAAAGAGCTGTTATTCCAATTTATATTGGGGTAGTTAAAATCGCCCATGATGAAAGTGGGTACTGGGGTAGAAAAAGCTTCTTTAATTTGGTTAATCATTTGCAAATTAATAACTTCTGAGGTTTGATTCGGTCTATATATGCATGCTAAATGTATATTGGTATCATTAATTCGGACTTCTATCCAAAGAGAATTAACTGGCAGTTCAATTTTATATTTTTGTGATATATTAGAAGCAAATATGTTGATGTTGTCTACTTTATTTTTGATATATATACATACACCTCCTCCTTTTTGATCCGCTCGATCACTTCGAAAAAGAGTATATCCATCTAGATTAATTAAGCTGTTGTTTATATTATTATGTAACCATGTTTCGGTTAACATTATGACAGTTGGGTTTGATTTTTGAACGTCTATTTTAAACTCATCTACCTTATTAACTAGTGAACACGTATTAGTATACCAAAATGAAATTTCAACCACCCCATCTGTTTTATGTAAATTTAGTTTTTTGGTTTTTCTGTTATAATAGTAGGAACTCCCCTTATATATTTAATTTTCAAATTTTGATTACCCTTTCTTTTTTCTTCTTCGAATTTCTCAATGACTTCTTTAAGGTATTTTCGCTGTAGAACTGTTTGATCGCTTTTTATGTACATACCGCTTTCTTCCACTGCTCTTCTATTCTTTAAGACTGTTAAAGCTTCTTCTTTGGATGGGAAAATTACTCTAATGGGACGCATTTTTCCGTCAACATAGCGTCCTAATCGCATTATTTCAGAATCTCTTGGCAAATCTAGCTCCATTTTTTCAAAAATCTTTAGGATATTTTCTTTATCTTCATCTTTTCTACCTTGCAATTCTTTTTTCTTAGATTCCTCTACCCCAAATACTAAAACATTTCTGGCTCTGCTTTCCCTCTCTTTTAATTCCACTAAAGTAGGTTCCAACATACGCTCCGTAATAGGATTTGCGTGATTTGGTGTAGAACTTATGATTTCAACCTTTTCCTCTAAATTCTTAAGAACTTCAGCGTAATTTTTTTTGGGTAGACGTTCTTTAATTTCTTCGATATCTTTGCTTATTATAGCTAAATCTTCTTTAAATCGGGTGGAGGTTTCTACTTGTTCTTTCATTTGGGCGTCCAAAGAGATTTTATATGATTCTATATCAGTTCTTAACTCCATTGTGGTTTTAGAGGTTTTTTTTGAATCCGCTAATGATTTAGATAAGTCTTCTTTTAGAGTTCTTATTTCCTGTTGAGCTTTAGTGAGGTCCTGTTTCATTTTTGGAATCGCCTTAATACAATCCGGACAGAGAAATAACATAGCTCTTGATTGACTAGGGACGCAGCGAATCTCTTGGGCTTGCAATTTGACGCAATCACTGCATACTACCAGCTTACAAAAATCACATGGAAAACCGAAAAGTTTTCCTTTTTCTTCCTTTAACTGACACACAGACTTACACTTGTAGCAGTTGTGCTGCCCCATTTTAAGAGTTGCAAGTTATTTTGCCGATCCCTGTATACCTGCAGTATTTCTATTTATATCGATAAACAAGTTAATAGTTTGGTTTATAAACACACTTTTTTACTAGAGATAAGATTTATTTTAGTAGGAATTTAAATGCTTTTTTTTTCCGTTGGTAAATGAATTTTGGTATATTTAGATATATTATAATATAATGAAAAGTTAATTTTTTTAAAAAGAAAATTATTTCTTGGGAAAAATGTTATCTATGTTTAAGCACTGGTATTTAGTTGTATCACTCGCGAAAAAAGCGGATTTTTTATGTTAATTTTAAGCGTAAAAACAGCAATTTAACGGGAACGATTTAAAGCACGTCTTTCGCGAATCACGACGGAACTCGACCCCATTCCACCCCAGATCAGAATACCATATCTCAGAAGAGGTTCGACAAGCGCCCTATAAACCATAATGATGAGCTTTTTGCTTAGAATCTCTCTCAAGATATAAAACTTGTGTATTAGACATCTAACTTTTTTACATAAATATAAGACATGTTGGTCCCATCGGAGATGCATGTCAATGACTATACCTAAATATTTAATGTGAGTGACCTCCATGAGTGGTTCACTAATACCAGGTATCGCAATTTGATTAAAATTTGGTCTATTTACAGCATTTAGAGAGAAGGCAATGTAGTGAGACTGATTGATATTTAAAGTTAATTTGTGATTGTCTAGAAATTTTTTAATTTTAATGAAATTTGTTTTTATTTTTTGTTGTAACAAATACCAACTCTCATCATTAAAAATGATAACAGTGTCATCCGCATATGCCACCACCTTTCCACCGACATCAAGACTACAGATTCTATTTATATATAAGTCAAATAAGATTGGAATGAAATGTTAAAAGTAACTAGCAAGTAAGTACTAATTTTTTTTTTATTTATGAATGACCTTTTCAAAGGGTTCGATGGGGGCTGGTCTTTAAGTATGTTGATGACACATATCTGTAGTGCTGGTCGATCGGTTTCTGGTTTTTGTCTGATCTGTATGTCAATTTAAATTTGAATATTATTTTTTTCCAAATGAGATACTCATCAAGAGTATCTACGAGCTACTTGTAAAATCAAATCATAAATCGATTAGGTACTATTACTTCCTGCTAATTACCATGAGCTGTCAAGAGAGAAATTCAAAGCCATAATAAAAAAATTGTTGTTAAGTAGAGCTTTTTTTAGTGTTCAGGAGTTTATGGACTCTCAGTTTTAATTACATTTAGTTAAATGTTGGCCTAAATTTTAGCCTATAGTGTTGTCCTCAAATTTCAATTTTAATTTTAATTCAATTTTTTTTTAATCCGTATAGGTACTGTGTTTTTTTGTTCTGTGTGTGACTTGTATAGTATTGTTTGGTGTCCAAGGTTGACCTGAATTTAGAAATTAAGGAAGGAAAAAAAAGAAAATGTATAGGAAACTATTAAATTTTATTTTATTTTATTTCTATTATTGACAAGGTAAAAAATTATAAAATTTTCCTAACCGTAATATATTTGATTTGATTTGACTCCGTGAAGTTTTTGAGTGTTACCTTGGATAGCTGCTTGACTAAATTCAGGTGGACAGCCACTGAATAACTAAATTCAGGTGGACAGCCGGGGCAGATTTTATAGCTTTTTTCCCTAAATTCAGAAAATACGTACAAGAAAAATGGAACCAACGCTTTGCAAACATGGGAAGAAGGAAGGCCAGAGCATATGTACTCCAAACTCCGACCAGGTAACCATGGTTCAAGAAAATCACTGAGGATAAAACCGGTTACGTTCAGGACACTGCCTAACCCCAGTTCACCTGCAGCGAATAGGCATATTGCAAGACAATCTCTGCTCATGTGGGGAGATATATATCCTGTAGGATACCTATCTGCCAGGTGGTGTACCACCTGCTTTTTGCATGAGCTATCAACCAGCATAACATCAACTAGTTCCACTCCAGGCTTAGAGACCAATATAGGGCATTCCCATATTCAATGCATGACATTCTGTTTTTCCCAAGCCACAAAACTGCTAACACCATTTCAGCCTTCCTTAGAGATAGTAACCTTAAGCTTTGAGCATGACATTTCCTCAAACATTAGATGCATAATCATTCCAAGAAAACATTCCTAACCCAATTTTTTTCTTAATCTCATTCATACTGTCTCACTCATTGTCCTCATACTCATACTATTATATTCACCATACACACCCTAAATAAAGCATAGCCCTATAACCCCCTATAACCTGTAACTAGGAGGAGCTAACAAGAGACCATAAGGAGCCCACAAAAAGAACGGTACCCGGCCAAAATATAGCCTCTGCAGCTTAGGCCATATTTAAAGGAAGAGAGAAAGAGAACTAAATTCTAAACTAAATAGTGGTTGTACTGTGGTTAGCAGGCTGAAGAACATAGCCCTCAATAGCATGTTGATATTGAATGTATGATATTGGATGGATTTTAAAAGTTGGTTACATCTGTTGCCAAGATACTTCCATAAAAACAATTGCTTTATACTATGTAAACGGCCATGCAATGCAATTAATTGCTTAAACAGGCTTCCAAAAAAATGACATACCCACATATTTCATTTTACCTCTTTTATATAAAATTATTATATTATATTTTATTATTATTGCCTGGTTAATATTTAATTAACATTCATTTCAATAACAAGGGCATATCCATTGGGGACGTGTGATTTATTTTATTACCTATATTACATCATAGGGTAATGATGATGAATGATCTGGCTGAGCTGATGAGCGAAGATATTGCTAAGATTTGGAAATGGTGTGACGATAACTTTTTAACTTTTAATGTCTCCAAGACGAATATACTGTGTTTTAAATGCGATATTAGTGACATTGTTATGGATAGCGAAATTATTAAAAGTCAGGCATGAACTAAGTTTCTGGGGCTTCACGTAGATGATAGGTTGACTTTTAAAATTCATATGTACAGCTTATACAGCAGGCTTGCGTCAGGTTGTTATGCACTTGGAGTGTTGGCACGTGAGCTTGATGTTTTGTCTTTAAGAGGTGTATACTTCGCTTTAATTGAATCTCATCTACGATACGGTGTCTGTTTTTGGGGGGGGTAGTTATCAATATTTGTTGAATCCCATTTTTGTACTGCAAAAGAGGGCAGTTCGTTTTGTATATAAGATCGGTAAGAGAGATTCCTGTAACCCCTATTTTTTAAGACATAGAATTTTGACACTGACATGTATTTTTATTTTGGAATGTGTTTTATGTTTGCTTAATGTATAAGAAGTTTAGGTCCGTCATGAATGATGGATCTGCTTTTAATACCACACAGGTTATAAATATTCCTCTACCCATACCAGCCTCTTCACAAGTTCAACGCTCTATCTATTATAATGCGAAAAAAATATTTAACCACCTACCCAATACCATAAAATCTTTAACTTGTTCTAATAAATTTCGATCTGACGTAAAAAAGAAATTATTATCCAAGGCATACTATGGGATTAAGGAGTATTTCCATGATAAATGGTGATCCGTTTTAGCTGTTCTGTTACATTTGTTAGTATTGTATATTGTTGGTTTTATAATAGCACTGATTAGGTTTTTATTATTGATCTTTCTTATGTTCTCATTGTGGTTTTGTTTTTTTTATGTATATAATTGAAGAGTGGAATGGATAAGTGGGCTCCATTTCTTTACTTTTTAGTATTTTTACATAAAAATAATCTAAATGCCAACGCGGATGTATCCTAAAACCGGCTATGTGCTAAACCCATTATTTAACCACGTTACCCTACTAAAATACAGTAGCTCAGGATATGTACCATCGAAAGTTTCCTTTAAAAGCGGCTAAGTGCCAACCGTAAACCACGTGTCTGTTTAGGCGATAAGTCTGAACCAGTCATAGTATCTAGTACTAAGCCATGTTAACTATTATTTTGTAATAATAAAATGGTATACAAATCTTAGTCGTTTTTTTTTAGTAGGGCAGCACAATTTTTCAATTTTACTCTTAGGGCACATAGCCCTTTTTAAATATTGCCTTATAGGC
Source organism: Polydrusus pterygomalis (assembly GCA_963969555.1). Taxonomy (NCBI): domain Eukaryota; kingdom Metazoa; phylum Arthropoda; class Insecta; order Coleoptera; family Curculionidae; genus Polydrusus; species Polydrusus pterygomalis. The sequence goes on along the minus strand of OZ018385.1, from coordinate 16,436,159 downwards.
ACTTAACCTTTTTTTTAATGTTGCCTTATTGGCACTTAGCCTGTTCTAGTAAATAAGAACTTTAAAAATTATTTTCAAGATGATTATAATAAGCTGGATTTCTAAATTTTTGTCAGGGTATTCTAATACCACTAAAATATATATATAAAAAAATAAAACTTTACTAGCGTTTATATTGAGTCTCACAGACAGTTTTTTTAGCTAGTTTAAAACTAAACTTTTGGCACTTAGCCCACTTATCCATTCCACTCTTCAATTGTTAGAGTGTAGAAATGGACTTTACTGAGCATTTCTTGACTTTCTTCATTCATTCATTCATTCGGTTGCTCGTCAATGACGATGATTGACGTGCTGAGTGGCCTGAGCTGCTAGGGCTATACGGCCAGCTGCTGTCCCCTTAGGAAGCCGTGGAACTGCCCCCCAGGGTTAACTTTTCTTTTCTGTAATGAGAAAAACGAAATTCTGTGTTGGTAAGAGTAATTTAGAGAAGAACTACGACCTATATTTTAATTTGGCAAGCGTGCAAGAACTTGGAAAGCGATTTAACCCCAGTCAAATTAATGGAATGAAAAATGATATCATGCATGGTGATAGGTTGATGTTTGATGTCGATTATAAGTTTAGCATAAAATTCTTGGAAATGCGGTGCGTTCAGCATGCAGTCAAAGATGATATGCTGTAGATTTCCAACTTCTCCACATGAGCACAAGTTGTCTTCTCTGATATTGATTTTGTTGAGGTGAACTGGAGAGAGGCAGTGACCTGATCTTAACCGGTTTACTGTAGTAATTTCCCCTCTGGTTAAGTTTTTGTATCCCTTAAACCATGGTACTTTTAAGGGTTCCTCGACGGCGGCACTGTATTCTTTCCCTTTAAGCCGACCTACTTCCTTAAACTTAGTTGTCCATTGATTCCATATTTCCTTGTATATTCCTGGAAGAACATTTTTGAATTCCGGTTTTGGGGTATCCGGTTCCTGATGCATTCTACCCTCATTTGCTAGATTGTCTGCCCTGTCGTTCCCAAAGATCCCAGTGTGACTTGGAATCCATGCAAGCTCAATGTGTGGGTTTTCTGTTAGTTTTTTCTTCACTAGTAGTACCATTTCTTCGCTTTTTGCTAGTATACCTTGTCTACTTATTTTTTGAAGTGCACTTAAAGAGTCCGAGAAGATGACTGCGTTTCTTATTCCGTTCTCCTCTAAAACTGTCAGTGCGGTATATATTGCATAGACTTCGGCTGAACATATTGTATGGAGTCTTGGTAGTCTTTTGGCGATGTTTATGTTTAAGACACTAGAGAATACTCCTATTCCAACTCTGCCCTCCTGATCTAGGGATCCGTCTGTATATACAAAATGATAGTTTTCTGGCCAGTTTTGTCTGGCCTCGGTGAGAAATTTCCTGTTGTTGTCTACTTCTTTGTTGAGTTCGAATTTTGTAAACTCATGGGGTTCCAGTTGTTCCTTCTTTTGGAATAGGAAACACGGAAGGTTAGGCAATGTTCTTGTATGGGGTAGGTGAGTGGCCACCATATCAAAGGCTTCTACTAAAGGTGGATTATTTCTCCAGAAAGTGGTCCTGTTGTTGTAGTCAGCATAAAATCTTATTATCTGTCCTGTAAGGTGATTTTCGTGGGCCATATTTTTTGCGACAAACTTGGTTGCTAGCCAGTGTCTTCTAAGTTGTAGGGGTAATTCTGCAGATTCGCTGAGTAGAATGTTGGTAGGAGTGGATCTCATGAGACCTAGTGCGACCCTTATGGCTTGGAATTGGACTCTATCCAGTTTTATTAGTAGTTGCTTTGAACACCTAGCTAGAAAAATGCTTCCATAATCTAAGTGTGATCTTACCATAGCCTTGTAAATCATCAGTAGTGAGCTTGGATGCGCTCCCCACCAGGTCCTGCAAAGGCATCTCATTATATTAATTCCTTTTTGGGCTTTCACACACATATGTTCTACCTGGTTTCTCCAATTTAATTTATTGTCGAGATAGATGCCTAAATATTTAGCTGATATTTTCCATTCGATTTGTTGATTGTTGAAAATTAAATTATTCTGTGGAATTAGCCCTTTGGCATTGAAAAAAATTGCTGTTGACTTGATCGGTGAGACTGAAAGCCCGTGTTCTTCCATCCAGATTCTTAGGTTTTCCAGTGTTGCATTTAGGGAATCTATCATGACATCTGTGTTCTCTCCAGTTATTAGTAGTGCTATGTCATCAGCATATTTGATGAGTTTCACATTTCTGACTACAACTCGTTTGGATGAATCTGTATAAACATTAAATAGTGCCGGCGACATTGGTGACCCCTGTGGAAGTCCCCGAAAGGTCTCCCGGGGTCCAACCAGTGTTCCGGTCGCTGGGTCCTTGACATAGATTGTCCTGTTCTTAAGGAATTTCATTATTAAATTGGTTAACTGAGTGGATAGTCCAATTTCTTGGAGTTTGTTATACATCTTGTGTATTATTACATTATCGTAGGCTGCTGTTACATCGAGGAGTACCAGTATTGATTTTCTTTTTCTCGACAAGCCTCCCTCAATTTGAGTATAAATTGTGGCTAGGTTTTCCATCACTCCTTTTCCCTTTCTAAAGCCCATTTGTAGTGGATCAAGAATTTGTCTATTTTCCAGTTGCCATTCTAGTCTGTTTTTAATCATATTCTCTAGTGTCTTGCCTGTACATGAGCCTAGGCTTATGGGTCTCCATCCTGAGACTTCAGCATGATTTTTTCCTGGTTTTGGTATCGGGTGGACAACTTGTGTTTTCCAATCTTCTGGTAGGCCCGAGTTGACATTACTTAGTAGCTCATTGAAGCATGTTAATAGCTTTTGTCTATTGTTTTCAGGGAGATTTTGGAGCATGGAGTATGATATCTTGTCCAGACCAGGTGATGAGTTCCGTTTATTCTGAAGGCTGGTTACTAGTTCCTCCATGGCGAAAGGCTCCTCTACCATATTTGGAAGAATTACATTTTGTGGTTCTTCGGGTCTTATGTTAGGTGTTAGAGACTCAATTAGTCGTTGGCCAATATTCGCATTAAGTACGTTCTTGTTCACTTTCTGTTGTCTGGATTTAGCAAACCTTTTAACAGCTTTCCATACTTCTGAGATCGGAGTATCTACAGAAATGTTTTGGCAGTATTCTTGCCATCCCTGTCTTCTACTTTCCCTAAGGATCCTTCTTGTTTTGGCTTCTTGTCTTCTATATTTTATAAAGTCCTCTGTGGTTTTGGCTCTCATGTATGTCTGCAGCGACTCTTTTTTTTCCCTCATTGCCATGGAGCAACCTTCATTCCACCACTGATGTTGAGCTTTGTAGTTCCTGAAACCGGATTTCTTTTTTGGGATGGTTTCGTCTGCTGCAGCTATAATTATCTTTTTTATTTCCTCATAGCTGTCACCTTCCATACTTTTTGTTTTCTCCTCTATTTGCCGTCTGTACCTTGTCCAGTCTGCTTTTTTAGTATTGTACCTGAGTAGTCTATTGTCAACCTTTGTTTCCGTAGACCTGATGTGATTGTCGTATTCAACTAAAACTGGGAAGTGATCACTGTACCCTATGTCATCATCGATCATAAATTCCAGGTGATTGACCAGTTCTGGAGAGCATAGTATGATATCAGGGGCACTTGCCCTGCCTTCTGGGGGTGTAAGTCTGGTTGGTGCTCCGTTGTTAACGAACACCATGCCGCTGTGGTCTAGGAAGTCCATAAGTGTCTCACCGTTTCTGTTGTTGAAGCCCGAGCCCCAAGCCATATGTTGACTATTTAGATCTCCTAAAATTACGATTGGTTTGTGTGCTTGCTGAACTTTATCCACGATTGATTGAAGGGCAGGAAGGTTTAGTCTAATGTCTGGTGGGACGTACATGCTTACTATGCAAATATGTTCGGTTTCAATTGCTACTATTTGCCATCTTGCGTCCACTCTGATTGTCTGCATGTCTATTGTTCTAAAAGCGATGTGGTTCCTGAGTCTTTCAAAATCTGCGGCTTGTATTTCTTGGAATACTTGCACTTTATAAGGAAATAAATTTAGCTGCTCCTTAAGAATAGTCCTGCATGTTCCATTGTGTTGTATAGAACCTGTTTCCCTAAACACAGCCACGGTTCTTTTCAGGCAATGATAAAAATCACCAGCAATAAAAGCAACGTTAGGAAAATGTTGGTGAAAATCATCCATGCACAAACCCGGATTTTATTGCTACTCACCATTTACTCTAACCCCGTTTCGAAAATACGATTCAACCATGAATGTTTTGTGCTGTTCCGTAAAGCCCATTGGGTGATTTGTTCAAGAAATTGGAAAATAGCGATGCACGGGATAAATAGATTTTTTCTGCTTTGCGACTTTTTTTTTCTTGTTTTTTTTTTAGAAGATCGATCTTGTCCTATATAAAATAAATTAAATTTCAGTATACAATACATTTTTCCAGGTTTTGGTTTCGGCCGAAACTGAGACAGGGCCGAAGATTCGGTTTCGGCTGAAAATCTTGTTTTGGTCGGACACTATAAATAATATTTATCAAATTATTTTCTTTTTAAGTCACACTATATAAATAAAATGGTGTTATGGAAATAATTACTTATTATATTTAAACTCTTAAATCCAGGTTCGAAAACACAAATCATTTTTAAATGTCGCGCTATAAATGGACGGGAAAATTCACCATAATTATGTTTTTTGAATTTATGGCTCGCTGCTACTGTTGGACTTTTAACACGCTTTTATATTAGCTTCACCTGTATGTTTGTATGTATGTTTGTAACCGACTTCTTTGAACCCGATTTTGATCCACTTTAAACGGTCAGATTTAATTTAAATTTTGTAGACTTATCAAGAACCGCTGACAATACAATAATCTACTAATCTAACTCAATCATTAAAAAAATTTCTTAACAATAATAACTCAAACAAAAAAATGAAAAATAATTATAGGTAGTTTAAAAAAACTAAAAAAACACTCTTTAATAATTAATCAAACTAAAAAGCGAAAAATATAATATATATGTAGTTTTAAATAATTCTTGAAATTTTTAATATAGATAGGCAGAAAATAATAATGAACGATAAACATTAGTATTATTATAGTAAAAAAAAAGCGTGGGGCGCTTTGTGCTATATTTTTCGTATATCGAGCACCCCATGCTTTTTTCACAATAATACTAATGTTTATCGTTCATTATTATTTTCTGCCTATATTATTAAGAATTTCAAGAATTATTTTAAACTATATTTATTTTCCGCTTTTTAGTTTGATTAATTATTAAAGCGTGTTTTTTAGTTTTTTTAAACTATATTTATTTTACAACCACTTGGCATAAAATGACACGTAAACACTTTTAAGAGGTAAAAAACATGTTTTTGTTCCAGGAGGGGTAACGGGGGGTCCGTGTTTTTATTAGTGTTTTTTTTTTCGGGATTCTAAAGGAAAACTAGAATTTAGGTGAACTGAGAATTGTTCGTAACACATTTATCCCTGGGTTTGTTGGTTTCAATCATTCATACTTTAATATGTTTTCGGCCAAGTTTGTGGATTAATTACAAGACAATTTTTAGTCCGGTCAATCTAGACCAAAAAATGATAGTGAAGGTACATAAATTCGCAACAAGCTGAAAATCAGTAAAATTGTTCAAAACATAATTATAAATAAAATTTAAAAGTTCCCCATCATTCCCGTGTGCAAAAAATTTTACTCGAGGTCAAAGGTCAAAAAAATCAGTTTCGCGATTTTCAGCAAAACGGTAAGTTTTATCATAAAAATACTCCAGACAAAAATTGTAGATCATAATATTGTCTATAAAATATGTATCAATACTTTTTTTCCTACGAGCCACCGTTTCTGAGATATAACGATTCATAAAGTTGTAAAAGTTGTTATCGTCATAATATGCATGAGTACGCCACGTATATACATCTCTAGAGTTTTTATACATATATGTTGAAATATTTAATAAAATGAAACCCAGTCCCTTAATTTATACGCCGCTTTCTTCTTTCTATGTACGGAGCTCCTAAAAAAACTACCTGCTTAGATAAACATCGATATGCATGTTTCGTTAAAAATACTAAAAATAAAAAACAAGTTCAATTAGCTTGTCTTCCTCCAACCTCAGTTGCTACTCATCAACATCTTTTTCGGGTATATTACCAAGTTCAAGTGTGGCTTGGTTATCAGCTAGACCCTACAGACTGGGGTTGGAAGTTGATCAACAATACATTAGAACCAGTTCGAACTTTACTCCCACCTGCGCAGGAAAAACTGCTGAACACAATTTTTTGCAACTGCAAAAAGGGATGCAGTGCTAAATGTGGTTGCAAAAAAGTCTGTTTTGTTCTCTGGCATGCACAAATTGCCAAGGCCGGTCGTGCTCTAATGGTGAATCACTAACAGTGGAGGATCCGTTTGATTTCAACGAGGTGACATGCGATACATCGCTATTGACGCAATTTACTTGCACCCAGGATGAAGATGAAGATGAACAAGAAGATGAAGACGAAGAAAAAGATAATGATGATAATGAAGAAGATGAAGAAGAAGAAGAAGAAGAAGAACAAGAACAAGGAGAATATCAAGAAGAATAATTTAAAGATCACGAATCAGACGAATAAACTTTACCATTTTTTTAGTTTACATCGCTTTTATCTTTTCCAATCTTTGCTAATTTCCGCTATTTTGCAATACTTTTAAATTAAACAAGATCACAACTAACACGTGGAGTAGGACTACTGGGGAAACCACGTTTAAAAAAACGCGCTAAGGACACTACCTCATAGGTGGTGTGGAATCGTGTGCATATTATGACGATAAGAACTTTTACAACTTTATGAATCGTTATATCTCAGAAGCGGTGGCTCGTAGGAAAAAAGTATTGATACATATTTTATAGACAATATTATGATCTACAATTTTTGTCTGGAGTATTTTTATGATAAAACTTACCGTTTTGCTGAAAATCGCGAAAAACTGATTTTTTTGACCTTTGACCTCGAGTAAAATTTTTTACACACACGGGAATGATGGGGAACTTTTAAATTTTATTTATAATTATGTTTTGAACAATTTTACTGATTTTCAGCTTGTTGCGAATTTATGTATCTTCGAATGTCTAGATTGACCGGACTATTTATTATTCCTAAGGAAATTAATAATAGGCTTTATTATTGTTGGGTTTTGCTACGGCCACTGTAATATTACCTGGTGTAGGGGTACCGTGTAATCTAAAAATATTGCATAAATCTAACTGGGGTATTTGGTTTATGGGGGCACTCAAAGAATATATGATTTTCGATTTGGAAGTTTTGGTTTAAAATTTGCCAAATCCATGTCGGATTCAGGGGATTTATTGTAGTATGGGGCCAGAGATTTTGCTAGAGATATTCGAAGGTGTTGTGGCATGTTCTTTACAAAATTATCCGGTTGTTTTAATGATTGCAAGGTTTGAAAGTTACCCCTGCATTCAAGACATTTATAGGTCTATTTTATACGATTGACCTAGAGAACCGGGCCTTTAAAGTCACGTTAAACCCGTTGATAATAATTGTAGGTCCTATTTATCTGTCTTTTTTATAGAGTTTGAAATTCAAGGCCCTAGGTCATTGCCTAGGGGAGTTGCGGAGGTCTGTTTTAACGGGATTCCGTAGCTATTTCTTAGTTTTTATTTTCTAGCTGTTATGCTGGTGTCGCGTCTCCGAGAGTAGGGTTTCCCACTGTTTATATGAAGAGGGACAATCAGTGGGCGACTTAGATGGATTATTAATTAGGCTTCGAATTAGATTATGAGTTAATATTTCGGTTTATAAAATTTTTTTTTTCGAAAAAATCTTTTATTGATAAAAGTTGTTTGGAATTAATAATGGAATAATGGAAATTTAATCTATCATTGCGAAATTAAAATAGTATATATTAACGTACACGTTTTATAAAGCATCATTTTATAGCAGGGACAAGTGCCTAAAACTGCTTTATATAACACGTACGTTATACTATTTTTTCTAATTTGTAGTTTTTTTAATAAAAAACACATATTTAAATAGAAAATAAATCCTTCAAATTTTGTAAATTTTTATGTCTAAATTTTATGTTGGTAATACTATTTTTTATCATAGTAGCCTCTGGACAACAAAAATTATTTTGCGAACTCATTTTTTGATTTATTGACCCATTTTCACGACGAGATTCTAAAGTTATTTTAGCGATATGAGATTTGAAATTGGACGGAATACGTTGTGTGATCCTTGTCCATTCGGTACATATACAGAGCGTTCGGAAATTCGGGCGATTTTGCTACTTTTTTTCGAATTTCAAAAGACGTGATTTTACGTCACGGCATTGCAATTTAGTATAGGGAAGATGGAAAATTCAAATAAAGTTGAAGTTAAAATCGACATTGGAAGGTTAGTAGATAGAATTTTGGATAGGATTTGGAAGAAAATGATAGCTTGAAGCATCTACAAAAGATTGATTTATAGATTTATGCAACCAACATACATGACTGTTATCCACACAGAATAATAAAGTAGGTTATCAAGCTATTTTTCCTCTGCGAAAAATGGGTTTTCTTGTAAATCACAAAGGCCGCGCAAGTCAATGAAATAAAACATTTAAATGTTACCAACATCAAATAAAGAAATAACGCGAATTAGCTTTATTACAATACGCAAATGCGTATCGTAATAGTTTTGTTGTTATACAAAATTAGAAAAAATAAATTATTTAAAAATATACAGTGTGTCCCAGATCGACGCTCGGAAAAAGCACTTTACTGATGGAAAAAAATAAGTTTTTTTGTAAATTTCCTAGAGACATGATTTTTCGAAATTAAAGTTTTGACTCAAATTAGTTTTTATCGAAGCAGGGCTAAACCCCAGAAGATAAAGTTTCAACTCAAAAAATTTATGTCTTTTTCACCTATTTATTTATTTATTTATTAACGAGCTTAGCCCATTTTTAAAATTACAATTATTGGCAAATAATGCATATTTTAACATAGGTAAATACACAATAAAATTAACAAACTTAAAATTAACAATAGTATTAACACCAATAAAAAAAATATCACAATGTAAAAAAAGATAAGCGTAAATACAAACTAAAGAAAAAAATCAACAGGGAGCAAACTCAATATCAGGTAACCAGACGCAGGTTCCTATAAAAACCTGAAGCAGATGAAAAAAAGTCCAAATCGTTAGAATAATAGGTAGCCAACCTGATTGACCTCTGCAGAAAAGAGTTTGAAGCATAATTTGTGCGATTAAATGGCTGATAGAAAGTAAAATTGGAACGTGTGGTTCTGGGTGGAACAAAAAATGGAATCTTCACCAACAGATCCGGACAATGGTAAGCATGGTTTAAGATATTGTATAATAATTTCAAATCATGCCTCTTACGGTGAGCCTCAAGTGAAACCAGTCCCAAAACAGACTCAAGTTTAGGATAAGACATTGCATAACCATCTGGGACTCTAAATGCTGAATATCTAAGAAACTTGTGCTGGACAGTTTCCAAACTATTTACATGTGTTGCGTAAAATGGACTCCATACTGAGGATGCATACTCCAGATTGGGTCTCACCAAAGAACAGTACAGATACTTTAAGGATTGTGGACTCATAAAATCTCTTGAAGATCTCTTTATAAACCCTAACATTTTTAGTGCCTTCCTCTTAATATTTGTAATATGTGGCACGAAACCAAGAGAGCGATCCAATACAATCCTCAAATCAACCACACTATCCACAAGCTTCAGTGCATCCTGCCCAATAACATATTGGTATATAGGTGGAGTGCGAGACCTAGAGAAAAGCATCAAGTGACACTTTGAAGCATTAAGTTCCATTCCATTCAATTTACACCAGTTCATGAGGTTGATCAAATCCAATTGCAATAATTCATAATCTTGGGGAGAGCTGATACGAGAAAACAATTTGAGGTCATCGGCAAATAAAATATAGTAGGAAAATTTAAAACATTTATAAATATCATTAATAAATAGGTTAAAAAGTAAGGGACCCACATGAGAACCCTGGGGCACCCCTGAAGTAACCTCAATCACCCTCGAAGTGAAGTTATGAACCTTAACAATCTGAGTACGATTATGTAGATAGCTTTCAAACCATTTCAGCAGAGGGCCATGAATGCCAAGAGACTCAAGGTTGGCCAAAAGTACACGATGACTGACCCTGTCAAAGGCCTTGGAGAAATCTGTAAATAGCATGAACCGTTCCACCATCCTGCAAGGTCTCCGACAAAAAATCAATATATTACACCAAGTTAAGCTCCGTTGACTTCCCGCGTTGGAATCCAAACTGACCGTCAATAATAACACCACTGAATGCCTCTGTCAGATAATCAGTCACAATATTCTCAAACAATTTTGGTATTGTGTTCAATATGCTCACTGGTCTATAGTTATTAACTTCTGTTTTACTGCCAGATTTGTGAATGGGTACAATGAAACTTGACTTCCAACAAAATGGCAAACAACCGGTGGACAACGACAGCTTAAAAATAAAGAAAAGGGGTTTAGCCAGAATAAAACTACAGTGGTGAAGCAAACGGGGAGGTATTCCATCCGGCCCAGGACCCTTACCGCAATCCAATGTACTTAACTTGCTATAAACATCAGATATACAGGGTGGCCCTTTAGTGTGGCAAAGTACAATAGCTCCGTTACTATTTCAAATACATTAAAAATATTAATACAAAAGTTGAAGGGCAGTAAGTGACTTATAACGTAAAATTATTTTTAACTCTATAGGGTGGCTCAAAAAAGTGGAACAATAAAAAATGTACTTTTTTCAAATGGAACACCCTGTATATTTTTTCATTTTTAAATTCCACATAAAATTATAATTATTTTTTATTAAATACATTATTAGTCTATACTTTATAGTTTCCGAGATATTGACTCTTGAAAAGTGACATTTTTGAACTTTGACAGCTTCTAGCTTTCTAACAGTACGTCTTAGAGCAAAACGGCTTACATGTCCCTATCTTTAATTTTTATTATCTTCCCAAAAAAATCAACTTCCGGTTAAACCGGATGTTACTCGAAAGCAGGAAATATAGTTGTTCCGGTTTAACTGGAAGTTGATTTTTTTGGGAAGATAATAAAAATTGAAGATAGGGACATGTAAGCCGTTTTGCTCTAAGACGTACTGTTAGAAAGTTAGAAGCTGTCAAAGTTCAAAAATGTCACTTTTCAAGAGTCAATATCTCGGAAACTATAAAGTATAGACTAATAATGTATTTAATAAAAAATAATTATAATTCTATGTAGAATTTAAAAATGAAAAAATATACAGGGTGTTCCATTTGAAAAAAGTACATTTTTTCTTGTTCCGCTTTTTTGAGTCACCCTATAGAGTTAAAAATAATTTTACGTTATAAGTCACTTACTGCCCTTCAACTTTTGTATTAATATTTTTAATGTATTTGAAATAGTAACGGAGCTATTGTACTTTGCCACACTAAAGGGCCACCCTGTAGATAGGTTTATATTGGAAATGGTTGTATTATTTGTTGATAACTGGTTAGGAATATCACAGTGCTTATCACAGTAAACAGACGAAAAGTAGTCAGCGAAAAGATTGGCAGTTTATGCGTCGATCCGGGGACACACTGTATACAGGGTGTTTCATTAAGGGTGGCCACCGGCCATATCTCTGAAACTACTAAGCATAGAAACTTGGGAAAAAAATATTGTGATTAAAGCGATCATGAAAAAATTCTCGAAATTATTTTTAAGTTCCCCATTTCGCCGCAAGAGGGCACAATTAATTGAAAATTATATATATTCCATAATTCCAGAATTTTCTCATGACCGCTTTAATTATAATTTTTTTCCCCAAGTTTCTACGCTTAGTAGTTTCCGAGATATGGCCGGTGGTCACCTTTAATGAAACACCCTGTACATATACAGGGTGAGTTTTTTAAAGTGTTACAAGGCGATATCTCGAAAACGGTTCAAAATATTTTCTTGAAATTTTAGTGAGGGAATGGGGAGATGGGGGGGGGACATATTTAAACATATTTTTGACGTCTACTCCCCTTACCCATTTTGAGGGGTGGGGGGTAATTTTGGAATTTTAATTGAGACAATGTACTTTTTTTGGTAAATACGAACCTACGTAAAAAACTACTTACGTATACAAAAAATCTTTTGATTTGCTCCCCTGGTTACGAAATTCTTTTAAAAACCAATTACCCCAATTATTAAACCAAAACATAAGTTCTGACGTGTGGTTTCAATAGGACGAAGCTCCGCCGCATTATGTGATACAGGCCCGTAATAAGTTGAACAAATTGTTTGAAAATAGGTGGATAAATCGAGCTGATAGTTTGGTAAACGGCCTGCTAGGTCCCCGGATTTGACCCCCCTTACCTTTTTCCTTTATTTATTTTTTATTTTATAAAAGATAAAGTGATGGCGGCTACACCTACAACTTTAGATGATATGAAATACCGAATCCGCGTTGCATGCTTATTAGTGAGGCTTAAAATGTTACAACGGGTACGATATTTATTCTGAAAAAAAGTGACAAAGTGTTTGGAAGTTGAAGGGAGACATTTTGAACATCTTCTGAAGCGCGACAGACGATAAATAAGTTGAAATTAAATAGTAAAGTATTTTTTGTGTTTTATAACCTAATAAATCATAATTTCGTAACCAGGGGAGCAAATCAAAAGATTTTTTGTATACGTACGTAGGTTCGTATTTACCAAAAAAAAGTACATTGTCTCATTTAAAATTCCAAAGTTACCCCCCACCCCTCAAAATGGGGAAAGGGGGTAGACGTCAAAAATATGTTTAAATATGTCCCCCCATCTCCCCATTTACTCACTAAAATTTCAAGAAAATAATTTGAACCGTTTTCGAGATATCGCCTTGTAACACTTTAAAAAATTCACCCTGTATATAAAAAAAAGGATTTTCCAATATTCCTTGTTTAATTTCTAACAACTTTTATATAAATACATAATTTTTTTCTTAATGAATTATTAAATCCGTGAAAAGCAATCTCGTTTTCCTCTTAAGGATATTTTATTTCTATTTTTTTTAGAGAAAAAGCCAGGAAAAAAGCCAAGAAAAAGGCTGCTTCGACAATAAGCAGTGGGTATGATTATAAAAGTGCTTGTGAGGAGTTGGATGTCGCTGATTACGACCTTCTGAACGAATGGAATAGAAATTGTGTAGATTACTATGGAGACTCGGAGGAGACCACTAAGCTTGAAAAGGTAAGAGTTTGCGCAAAACACTTTTTTTGGAGGGGTGAGGGGGTTAAAATGAATTGTCAATTAAATAACATAATCTATATAAAATGATCTTTCGTCAATAGGGAACTTTCCAATTTTTTTTTTTCAATAATATAATTTAGTTAGGCCTAAAAAAAATATTCCCCAATTATTACTCCTTAAAAATCAGTAATAACCTTGTAAAAATACTTTAAAGTTTCGCGCGTGTCAAAAGCATTTCAAACGACCTCTTAAGCGCGCCAAGCTCGATGACGTCAGGAAGTATGACTCCGTCATCCTGACCGGTGGCCGAGCGACCGAGTTTGCATTTGGATTGCTGTATGTTTTTGTTATTGTATTGTTGTTTTAAGGTGGAATTCTCAACGTCGTTCAATTTATTGCCAACCTATAACCTATTTCGTGGATGTCACACACGAATTATACTTCTTGACGTCACGACCCGTTTTTACCCGCTTGGGATAATTTGAATTTTGGGGCATTTTTAAATCTTGCTAGCGGTCTTTTGGGACGAAATATGTAGTCTTTTTTGCTGCCATAAGTTTTATGACAATATACAGGGTGGTCCTTAAGTACATCAAGAAAATCTAGGATATGATTCCTGGCATCAATTTAAGTTGAAAAGTTCATATGGACTTATGCCCTAAAATGCTTACCCTCTAAGATACAGGGTGTTAAAATATTTTTTTTAAATAATTGTTTTTTTAAAATTTCGAAACTCCTTGAAGATACGGTATTGAAAATTGATGTCGATTGATTTCGTATTAAACTGCACTTTTTGGTTAAAAAAGGGTTTGCCTACTTCCACCAGTGGCGTGCATGAAGATATCATCAATATTTTTTTTGTGAAAATATGTGATACGCCACTGTTTTTTTTTAAACTCTGATGCATTTTTATGCATTACTGATATAAGCGGAACAAAAGTTGTCTCTACTATGTTTTTGAAAAAAAATGGTAGTTTTAAAGGAAAATGGAAAATATTTTAACACCCTGTATCTTAGAGGGTAAGCATTTTAGGGCATACTTAAGTCCATATGAACTTTTCAACTTAAATTGATGCCAGGATCATATTCTAGATTTTCTTGATGTACTTAAGGACCACCCTGTATACTTATGATTTATAGAATTTTTTCCCCATTTAAAATTTTTGTCAAGTTCCCTATTTTTGACGCACGAAAAAATATGCCAAACTAAAATTAAACGCAGCCGTAGTTCTGTATTTTTCAGCAAATAAAGAGGCTTCGTAATATCGAATTTATTCCAGTTATAATTATTGGTGGCGTCCTCGTTATATAATTTCGAAGGAACTAAAAAAAAAATTTATTTTTAGAAACTAAAAGTCATTGATGAAAAATTAGACGGCGACGGCGACAACAGGCTAGAGTTCCAAAAAGTATTGGAAGAGTTGGAAGATCTTTGTTATAACAACCCAGAGAACGCGGATCTATTGTACCGTATTGGACAAACGCATTTTAGGCTAAGTGAAAATCAGTCTGACGATGTTGTGAAGAGCCACGCCCAGAAAGGTAATCGTTAAAATATATAATTTTTAGAATTTAATAGTATTAAATTTTAAAAACTACAAAATAAAATTATTAAATTTATTCGTAAATGGGTGAATATTTGAAAATTGGGTCCAGACCTGTCCCAGCATATTATTTTTTTTATTTAAAAGAAAATTGTAGTTACAAGTATTTCATAGTAGTAATTACTTATCATAACAATAGGTCAGTAAATTTAGTTCACGAGTAATTTTTATATTTTTCAAAATTTGTCGTTAAAGTGCAAAATTGTAATTCCCCTGTTATGTCCCTTCAGCGGTATTATGTGCTACATTTAATCCTACTACTTAAAAATATTAGAAATTAAAAACCTAATGACATAAAGAAGTACCAGAATAATTTACATTAACGTTTAAATAGTTGTTAAATTAGAAAATATATTAATAATTTTTTAAAATTGTCGTTTACAAGTGTCCCTATATTTTTATGTAATTCCCCTGTATAATAATTTGACCCCGATTACGGATGATAATGACGAAGGTGCCAGTATTATTATTGTACAGTTGGTAAAATTGCGATGTAAAGTTAGCTGTAAGTGACGTGTCGTGTTGTTTGCTTTTTACAATCAGTTGAAAAGTGGTCAGCAACCGCGGAGGTCGTCTTAGTGCCAGTTACTTTGTAATTCCACTGTTGCACGTGTGAACGTGCAAAAAGTAAGTATTATTTACTCTTCTACCACACTTTTGTATAAAATCATTGGCCAAAGTTAGAGACAAAGTTATACAAGTAATAAAGTAGATTTTGTTAGATTATTTAGTCTTTAAATAAGAAAATGTAATTCCCCTGGTGTAATTCCTCTGTAAAATTATACACCAGGGAATTACAGGTATACCAAGGGAATTACCATAAGGAACTTATGCCTACTTCATTTTTAATGTATTTTCTTTCATTACCTTAGTTAAGCGTAGCTTTATTTTAGTTTTTAGTTAATCCTAACCTGTTTATTACAGGCATATGTGAAAATGGCAAAAATCAAAAAATTAACACGAGGAAATTTTGGAAAAAATACGACTATCCGAAAGAGCCAGATATCACCGTATTAAAAATGACCCTGTGAAGCGCGCAGAGCAGCAAGAAAAAGAGAGATTAAAGTATTTAAAAAAGAAAGAACAAGGTAAAGTAAAAGCAGCAAAAGACATGACTCCTAGAGAAAATAGACTAGCGCGAAAACGGTGGAAAGAAAATGTTGCTGCCTTTCGTAGACGACAAAGTGAGATGAAAAATATCACCAAGAGATACATAAGGGACAACACGCCGGACTCTTTAGCTGAAGAGCGGGAAAGACAAGAAGATCGAAGAATATTGGCTGCCAAAAGAAGATCGAAGAAAATAAGAAAAATTCGAAACAAAGTGATAGAAAAGAAGAATCATGAAATACAGAAGTTGAAAAAGAGGCTCGAAAAATACAAGAAACGATTACAACGCGTCAAAAACAATAAAGAATCATTTAAAATATTGACTCCAAACTCTAAAGTTAATAAAATGTTAGATGATCCAAATTCCAGCGCAAAAGAGAGTGTAATGAAACATTTATTATTTGGAGAAGTCATGAAGCAACAGCTTAATGAAAACTTTTTTAAATTAAATTCTTCAAAAGAAAAGCATATTTTTACACGGGCTGTAACGGGCAAATTAGTAAAAAAATATAAAATTTATAATGACATAGGAAATATTTCGAAGAAAATGATGATAAAAGCAGCGAAAAGTCATTCCCTTTTGGACCACCACAGAAAACCTAGAAGAAATAAAATAAATATAATAATTAAAAATTTAGTTCAACAATTTCTAGAAGAAGACAGTAACTCTCGTTTGTGTGCTGGAAAAAAAGAATATATAACGCGAAAAAAAGAAAAAAAAACAAAAGCGTGTATTAACAGACACAATGAAAAATTTGCATAAACATTTTTATCATCTGGTACGATACGTATTAGTTACAGCATTTTTTGCAAGCTTCGTCCATTTTGGATTGTTCATCCGAAGACGAATGATCATGATCCGTGCTTATGCGTTACTCATGCTAATTTTGATCTTCTTTTGCAAAGTCTCAATCAGTCTAATATAATTATTATTTCCAATCACCAGAAATTGCTGGATTACATATGTTGCGACCGTTATAATGAAGCTTGTCTGGCCCGAAAATGTCACCAATGCATATTAAAACAAATTCAATATAACTGTCTTAGACTTGTAAGAAATATATTTTTTTATAAACATTACTGGTATATATTTATCATTTTCTTTTTGTTTTTAAATAGAAAATGTAATTTTCCTGGCCTAAGAAGTAATTCCCCTGCATATGTGTCATTTCCCTGGTAGCCGTATTTCCCCTGGATATAAAAAACAACAATAATATCCAAAATAATATCTGACCCGTTTGGGATTTTATTGTATGTAAGTGCTAAGAAAATCATTGATCGACTCTGTTGCCATTTCTCCATATATATGGAACCCATTTTCAAATATTTACCCAAATAACACACTTTTAAGTTTTAATTAAACAGTTTTATTTTAACACAATAACAGACGTTTAAATATTTATTAAAGTAAAAACAAACCGATGTCAACGTGTTGTCATGATTTGACAAGCAAAACGAATCAAGCCAAATTATTTAGTTGAATTCCGTACCGTTGACTTAAGGGCGCCACCTGAGGTCACACCTTTCGGAGACGCCCCCCCCCACCTGGATCCGTCAAAGTGTCTTTATGAACAGGCTAGTATATGCTGTCTCACTCACTTCTTTAAAATTGAGAAGGCTACGGGCCGAATAAATAGTTAGATATAACTAATTTATATAATTTTAAAGTTTGCGTATTTATTTATTCTTTACTTTAAGAAAAAAAAATTCTAACAAAACGTTTACGAAAGTCCATTATGTACACAAACATGATACTAGACCGGTGGTCGCCAATCTTTTCTACTTTGATAATTTTGGAATAAACAGTGAGCTATCTAGTCGTAAGCAACGTGAGCCAACCTAAATGAAATAATGCACAGTTATATTCAACATACATAAATATTGTATTTATTTTACTAATACATACTAATAAAAATAAAGTAATAACTAGAGACCGACCGATAATTCAGTTTCGGTTTCGGCTAGTTTCGGCCAAAAAATCTAGTTTCGGTGACAGTTTCGGTTTCGTTCAAAAATCGGCAAAAACTTCGGGTTCCTCGAAACTCAGTGTTCGTGAATTGTCGCTCACCGTTTGGCTAACTTTGAATGAGTTCGTAGGCAGTGTTGTCTATACAGGGTGATTCACGGTGGATGGAACGTTAGACGTTTCTGATGAAACTGAGGAATCGTTCTGAAAATTTGGTCGCTTACATAAACGGACATGCTCTACCAACCTAAAATATTTTTGACAATACAGTGATGCCGCTTCCACACAAAAATAATAGTAACTTCGATTTTTTAAATGCAACACCATTTATTTTATTTTCGAAACCCCCATTACTTTCCTTACAATTTTTATTAACTCTACTCTATACTTATCTCTTACCGTTGCTAATATATAAATTAATTTCAGTTTTTTTTACCGAAAACGTCACTTTTAAAAATGCTGATAATTTTGAACTCTAAAACACTGAAACCCTGAAATTTGGTAAATAGTTAAGTAATACCATAGGACTCTTTGCTCTTGTCCCAAATCTTAGTTGAAATGTACAGGGTGGTTGAAAAATACACTTATTCTGATAACTTGAAAAAGTGACCTTTTTTTAAAATGTAACACCCTGTATATTATTACGGATTTGGAAAGCTGCTAATATTTCACTTAATTCTTGTATATCATACATGTAACTAACTAACTTGTTTAACCATTTTTTTAAAGTATTAAGCATGATTTGTAAAATTTTCTATACAATTCAATTTTCATTCGGTTATTAGTAAGTTAGCCATGACAAAAACTGATGTTTACATAGTAACATTACTATGGTTATCGTTTTGACATTTCATTAAGTTTAGATACAAGATAGTTACAGTACAAGACAGTTTAAAATCATTGAAAGAAACCTATACAAATGCAGTTCCTATGAACTTATTTATTTTATTTGGACAATGTGATTATCGCCAGGACATGTATAAAGTTTAACGAAATGTACTCTAATTTACCGCCAATGAATCTCAGAAAATTCATAAGGATCCAGAACAATTTTACTGAGTTTGGTTCAGCTTTAAAAGCGACATGAAACTTGCCTCGACCCGTGACTTCTGACGAAGACAACGAGATTAATGTTTTGGTATATTTTCATGCATTTCCCCAGTCTTCAATACGATGTGCTCAATACGATTTAGGTATAACATATTATTCATCAGTTCAAAGAATTTTAGTACAGCATAACATGCATGATTACAAGTTTACAAAAATTTAAGCCATCGAAGCCTCAATAAGATCCTCAACAGAGAGTAGAATTTTGTGAAATGTTATTGGTGCGCACCAGTGGCGAAGCGTGGTTTTTTTTCTGGATAGACATAAAAAATTAAATTGAGCTTTGTTTTAAATACATATAATTTGTGTACGAACACATTGGTCACATTGGTGAAACATTTTATTGTTAAAAAATATTGGCTTTCTGTACAAAATTTTGTTATCACATTAACACCAGATTTTGCACAGGGTTCCTCTCCACCAATCAGACTACACGGAAAGCAATATAATGCATTCGTATTGACACTTTCCGTCAACCAGCTAAAAGATTCGTACCAACTTTTTTGAAATTTCCGGATAGTTTTTCCATCTTTTTGCGATATATTTAGTTCTGGCTGCTTTTGGGAAGTTTTCAAATGTAATTTTTCTTTTAGAGATAGAGTTGAAAAACTACGTTGTTTTACATAAATAATCGGGTCTTCTATTATCTGCCATTTTATTTTATTATCGAACAATCAATACAATCATAAAACATAAAATCAAACGAAGAGTTAATAAAATAAAATAATAATTACTCTGCCACCAACAACCGTCTTTACCAGACTAAATAAATGAGCGAGAGAGAACACAGAACTGCAATATAGAAATCGACCAAGTCGCATACGATTCCTAAAGCCATATTATATCGCGCCGGTAATACATAGTAAATAGCTGGTCAACAACAAAGACAAACGCTCAAGTGTCTTCGGATCGCCCGAAATTCGCGTGCTTGCATCGACACTTTCAGCAGTGAGGGAAGCGCCCGCCTGCATGGTGGCTGCATTATTAAAAGACAAATCTCGATGTGTCTCTCTATACCCCGGCTGCGTAGTGCGTATTACATTTATTTACCATACGTGCGGTCTCAACACGCCGCCGGTCGGCCGGTTTGAGTTTCTTTTATAATAGTTTGATGTTTGATACAATGCTGCAATTTGTTGGACGTTAATAAAGTTAAAAGTCAAAGTACATTAACAAATAATTATTTTATAAAACTGTTTTATAATAAAAAAATAAACCTTTTGTGTAGAATTTTGGGTAGACAATGTCTACCTTGTCTACTCGTACGCTTCGCCACTGGTGCGCACTCAAGACGGTAAATTAGAATACATTTCGTTAAACTTTATACATGTCCTGGCGATAATCACATTGTCCAAATAAAATAAATAGGTTCATAAGAACTGCATTTGTATAGGTTTCTTCCATGATGTTAAACTGTCTTGTACTGTAACTATCTTATAACTAAACTTAATGACATGTCAAAACGATAACCATAGTAACATACGTAAACATCAGTTTTTGTCATGGCTAACTTACTAATAACCGAATGAAAATTGAATTGTATAGAAAATCTTACAAATCATGCTTAATACGTCAAAAAAATGGTTAATTTAGTTAGTTAGGTATAGGTATGATATACAAGAATTAAGAGGAATTGTAGCAGCTTTTCAAATCCGTAATAATATGCAGGGTGCTATACAGGGTGTTCCGATGATCATGTTACAAAATTCTAGGGTAGATAAAACACACGAAAATAAGAAAAAAAGTTCATGTGAACATGGGTCCGGAAACGCTTCTTCAGGGAGCTAGGGCCCTTCGAAGATGACCTTCAAAAACTACTTTTCGTTTTATAGCTTCGGTACTACTGCAGCTATCGCAACCAATTTTGGGACATGAAATCTAGTTCGTAGGTTCATCAATTTGAGCCTTCCGGATTTTGTCACCTTTAACCAGGGGCGTACAAACCAAGGGGGTATTTGAGTAAATTTGACCCTACTCCTCTTAGGCTTTAATTTCTTACCATTTTTATATCTGATTATGATTCTCCAATGCCTTTTACATAAAAAAGGTACTCTTAGTAAAAATCGCTATCTGTCACAGTTTCCTCCGAAAATGGCTAAATCCAATCAATAATAAATTATTGGTCTTAAACCAATTATTACGTTGAAATATGAAAATGAGGTTCAGTACAGATAGTGAGCATTATAAGTTAGTCAAATCTTTTTCTTTAATGAAAATAAATTAGATTAGAGAGATTTATTGCCTTTTCGAAATTGGGGGTATAAAAAGTAAAAGGGAACGTATACAAAATATTTCAAAAAAAAAACAATTAAACAGGTTTAACGAGTGAGTCAAGGATAAGGCAGAGTAAATTTTTGTCTTGAAGATGAATTTACTAACGCTGTCGTTGACTGACCCTGTACGTACCAAAATAAATTCAAAATAACAATTGTTGAAAATGCCTGCCACCACGTTCAATACATGTATTACACCTACGTAGCATATTTAAATTGACGTCAGTAAAAACATCAGGCATGGTTTGGATCATTTCAGCCGCAACAGAAATCCTAGCCACCAAATCTTCCTCCGACTGAACTGGAGTTTCATATACAAGGCTTTTCATATGTCCCCAAAGAAAGAAATCCATAGGAGTTAAATCTGGGGACCGGGCTGGCCAGTTGACATCGCTTCCACGTCCAATCCAACGTCCTCTAAAACGATCATCGAGGTGCTCACGTACGACATGTGCAAAATGAGCGGGTGCTCCATCATGCTGGAACCATAGATTCCGACGTATGTCGAGGGACAGCTCATCCAATAACTCAGGTAAGGTGTATCTTAAAAAATTGAGGTACACCGTCCCAGTTAGTCGAGGAGGCAACATGATTGGTCCAATTAGACGTTCTCCAACAATTCCAGCCCACATGTTCACCGAGAATCGATGTTGGTACCCTCTTATTTGAAGAGCATGAGGGTTTTCCTCCGCCCACACATGGCTATTCCGTGAATTAAAAATACCTTCTCTCGTAAAAACAGCCTCATCAGAGAAAAGCACAAATTTCGGAAATTGGGGTTCTTGTGTACACTGTTGAAGAAACCACTCGCAAAACTCTACGCGGGGTGCATAATCATTTGGTCTCAATTCCTGTACTTTTTGGCGATGGTAAGGATGAAGAAGTTGTTCGTTAACAATCTCCCATACACGTACATGACTTACATTCATGGATTCTGCAACAGCTCGGGTACTAACTCTAGGATTTTCCTCGAATTGTCGGAGTACCTCTTCCTCAAATTCTGGAGTTCGTACAGTTCTTTGAGCGCCATTATCTGGCCTCGTTATTTTCACGGAGCCAGTTTCCCTTATGCGCTGATTTACCCTCTCGAATAGCGTGTGAGCAGGTACACGCCTCTCAGGAAACCGCTCCTGATACAATCTTGAAGCGGCTCTTCCATTGCAATGAACTTCGCCATAAATTAATAGCATATCGGCATATTCGGCGAAAGTATAATCCATGATTCACTGGCGACACAATATTTTATTGACAGATTTTTGACAACTATCTGTACTGAACCTCATTTTCATATTTCAACGTAATAATTGGTTTAAGACCAATAATTTATTATTGATTGGATTTAGCCATTTTCGGAGGAAACTGTGACAGATAGCGATTTTTACTAAGAGTACCTTTTTTATGTAAAAGGCATTGGAGAATCATAATCAGATATAAAAATGGTAAAAAATTAAAGCCTAAGAGGAGTAGGGTCAAATTTACTCAAATACCCCCTTGGTTTGTACGCCCCTGGTTAAAGGTGACAAAATCCGGAAGGCTCAAATTGATGAACCTACGAACTAGATTTCATGTCCCAAAATTGGTTGCGATAGCTGCAGTAGTACCGAAGCTATAAAACGAAAAGTAGTTTTTGAAGGTCATCTTCGAAGGGCCCTAGCTACCTGAAGAAGCGTTTCCGGACCCATGTTCACATGAACTTTTTTTCTTATTTTCGTGTGTTTTATCTACCCTAGAATTTTGTAACATGATCATCGGAACACCCTGTATTTGAAAAAAAAAAGACTTATGGTAACTTTTTCAAGTTACCAGAATAAGTGTATTTTTCAACCACCCTGTATATTGCAACTAAGATTTGGGACTGGGGCAAAGAGCCCTATGGTATTAGTTAACTATTTACCAAATTTCAGGGTTTTAGTGTTTTAGAGTTCAAAATTATCAGCATTTTTAAAAGTGACGTTTTCGGACAAAAAAACTGAAATTAATTTATATCTTAGGAACGGTGAGAGATAAGTATACAGTGTGGTTGTTTAAGTGTGCAACATAGGGGCATTTTTTTTTATTACCGATTTCTCAGAAAATGTTATTCTTAATAAAAGTTGGCGCATGTTCGATAATCATATTAGGTGCACTTGGAATGGTTGCAAGTCAAACGGCGTACAGGGTAGGCCAAAAAATATAAAACTTGTACAAGAATAAAGTACCCTTATTTCAGAAAATTTAGCAAAATGTTATTAAGAAAAGTTGTTTAGAATTAAAAGTTATGCATATATTCAAAAACGTGACCTCATAAAATAAAAAAAATTATTTTTTTAAAAAACATTAATAATTTCCCAAATAATTTTTTTTTTATATTCACCATAAAAGACCTTTATAAATTAATCAAAATCAAATCAATTTCACATATCTTTGTCCAAATTCAAGCATATTTGTTAAATTTACTTGAATTTTTAATTTATTAAGGAATTACAAACTTCATGTTTGTTGCAACGATATTAAACACAACTTTAAAATATCCTAAAAAAAATTTTTAACAAGATAAAACATTAGTAATGATAATATGCTACTTAAAAAACTATCATTCAAAGTGCAAAATTTTTTATTTTAAATGTTTATTAAAAAAACTGTACAAATTAAGCGACAAACATGAAATCCTACTAAAATAATCGCAGATAGGTACCTATGGAAAAAACAAATAAGGTCAAGTTTTTGAATCTATGCATAACTTTTAATTCTAAACAACTTTTCTTAATAACATTTTGCTGAATTTTCTGAAATAGGGGTTCTTTATTCTTGTACAAGTTTTATATTTTTTGGCCTACCCTGTACGCCGTTTGACTTGCAACCATTCCAAGTGCACCTAATATGATTATCGAACATGCACCAACTTTTATTAAGAATAAAATTTTCTGAGAAATCGGTAATTAAAAAAATCCCCATATGTTGCACACTTAAACAACTACACTGTATACTAGGTTGAAATAATTATTGTTGTTATTTTTATATTTACAAAACTCAACATGCGCATTACCTGAAATGTTTACGGATGACACCACTCTGTAGTCCGAACCTAACGATATTGTAAATGCCTTTGCAAACTTTTTCAAATCCGCTTACACCACCCCATCTAATCGATCTTTTTCACAAAACGTATCAAGCGGAAGCACTTTTGTCATCCTCAAACACCTTTCCGACGAACTAATCATGGCATCTCTAAAGAAAACAAAAAACCGTGTTTTGTTGTCAAAGACTGCGCTGCTCCTCTTCTTAAACCGCTGTCATTTATCTTCAATTTATCACTTAAGACTAATACATTTCCAGATGTATGGAAGGAGGCAAGGATCACCCCAGTTCTTAAAAAAGGAAATTCCAGTGAAATATCAAATAACAGACCAATCTCTATTTTGTCTCCATTTGCCAAGGTCTTCGAGATGTCTGTCTATGAATGCATTTTTAGCCAAATAAAATCGCTAATTTCACCCACGCAACATGGTTTCTTTAATGCCCGTAGTACAGCAACTAATCTCTCCTGCTTTACCCAATATGTAGGACAGGCTATGGATAATCGCAAACAAGTTGATACCATTTACACTGATATTTCAAAGGCCTTCGACAGAGTTGATCATTCCATTTTATTACGTAAATTATCTCAATTAGGTTTTAACTAACAACTTGTTACATATCGCGCTACAACGCGATATGTTATACGGCGCTTCGGTGAAAATAATGTGCGTATGTTGTCGGCGTCGTCGCCGCCGCCGTCAGTTTCGACATTTTCACATTTGCGATTTTTTTTCTCGGAAACGGTTAGAGTGGGACGATTGAAACTTTTTGGGTTTAGAGAGGAATAGTGGGGGTACGTTGTGTAAAAATTTCGAATATACAGGGTGTGCCGGAAAAAAGTTATTAATTTTTAAAGTCGAGAAATATCGGGATCTCGTTGGCATTCGATACAGGCCACAAAAATTAGTTTTTTCGATTTAAACTTTTTCGACGCGTAGACGACCGTGGGCTACAGAACCCTATTGTTTGTGAGCGCGATCGAAAGTTTGGAATGAATTTTTTGGAATTTTTTAAAGTCAAAATTTGGTCGAAAATGGTACCTCTTGGATCGCTAATAAGTCGAATTGGGTGCATCCTATGTACATTCGGTTTGGATAATCGGTTAGGCCATCTCAAAAACTACCTTTTTCCAATATATCGTTCTATACCTAACTGGAATGGAAATTGCCGAAAATTGTAAGAAAGTGGAAATCATAAAGTTAGGCCTGATTTTTTGACGGTTTTTATTTTTTTTTCGTACTGAAAACGACTTTTGATCGAAACGTTGTAAACTTTAGCGGATAGAGCTTGTCAAATTGTATTTAAGAGATATTTTTTCGTTTATTTATCTTTAATACGGAAAAAACGGCAGCTTTTTTTTTACTATATCGACTGTAGCTTATTCAATTTTTAACAAAACCGTTTTATTTTTTTCTCAAAAAATGCGCTGATTACTTCTCAACACCTCTACATATCCAAAATTATTAAAATATATTCGCAAAATTGAGAAAAGTAGTTTTTTTGGGTGCGGAAACAGGCAATCTTTACAAATTCTAACACCATTCACTTTTGACTAAGAGTGCCTTGATATTGATGTATCTAAAAATTAATTATTAATTCTAAAAATCCGGCTGTCAAAAATGGCGAAAAATGGGTGTTTTTAGCGTGACTTGCTAGAATAATAAGAACATTTCCAGATTTTAAATCGGGTGGAATATCTACCTTGAACCTTCTTCTAATTTTATTGACCAAAATATTTGCCCAAAATGTTTCAGAAATAGTTGTAATCTCGATTTTAAAGATGGCGTTCCGACATTGATAATCCGTCGCCACGTGGTGGGAGGCTGTTCCACATTTAGATATTCGCGAATTTTTTTCTCGGAAACGGTTAGAGCAAAACGATTAAAATTTTCTGGATGTAGAGAGGAATAGTAGGGGTACGTCTTAGAAAAATTTCCAACATACAGGGTGTACCGGAAAAAAGTTATTTAAGTGAAAGTTGAAAAATATGTTTTTATTTCGTTGTGGCGCGATACAGGTGCCAAAAAGCATTTTAATGGAGTTAAACTTTGTCGGCGTGTAGACGACGTTGGGCTACAAAACACTGTTGTTTGCGAACATGATCGGAAGTTGGGAAGTCAATTTTTTAATTTTTTTAAAATCAATGTAGGGTTATGTTGGATCGTTAATAAATCGAATTGGGTGCGTCTGACACACTTTTGGTTTGGAGATTCGTTTAGGTCATCTCAAATACTACTTTTTTCAAATATATTGTTCTATACCTACCTGTAATATAAAGGGCGCAAATTATAAAAAAGTAAGAATTACTATTTAAGACACGATTCTTTTACGGTTTTCATTGTTTTTCGTACGAAAAACAACTTTTGATTGAAATGTAATGTACCTTAGCGGAAAGAGCTCGTCAAGTTTAAATAAATCGTGTTTTTTTATTTTTAATACGGTAATATAAATATTCTATATTATAATTTATTTTCAAAGTGGTCGGGCCTAGTGGTAGGTAGGTATATAATAGGTTACGACTTGTGGTCACGATGATACCGGGTTCAATTCCAGGCCCGTCTTTTTATTTTTTTAATATTTCGTTATTTAGGTACCTATTGAAAGTTTTTTAAATTTAGGATTTTTACAGTGACAATCCTCGGTACGAAATAAACGAACTGGGGTTGTGAAGAAACTAAATTTATTTTTTATCGCGAATTGAAATGCTTTACAATAACAATTAAAGGTTGCTAACAAATGGTTTTGTCAAAAGTATGAAATTAAATGAACCCACTCGAACAGTGCCGTGCCCGAAGGGTTCGGCACAATAACATTTTCACCAATTTATCAGCTATCAATGTAAGAATAGTTTCTTTTCCTTATGTTTAAATTGATTGAATAAATATTTTTAAAGGACAAACTTGGAAAATATATCTCACATTACACCCTTTGCTGTGCGATTTTAAAGAATCGGTGCTGACAGGTTCAATGTCAATATCATAATATTAAATATTATATATTTCAGTAACGAAAAGTCGTAGCAAATCGAGCTAGACTGCATTGGAAACGGGACATCGAGCACTATACGATGCCGTCTTCAAAAACTACCTATCTATACGAGAAAACGGAAATTTTGCACCCGTTATTTTTATTTTTTAGTTTTTGTCAGTTGTTATAATGTCAATTTGGCGATATGTTTCCCCTTCACGTTCCGCAGGAAGGTGAGGCAAAAAAAGCAATAGAAAACATAGAAAAAAGAAGCTAAGAAAAATACTTTTTAAATACAAATTTTTAGTACTAATAATAGACGCACTCTCGGCTAACGATTAGCGATATGTACCCAGTCTAGTTTTATTCCTCGAGTCCTATCTAAAAGATCGCGTACAGTATGTTGAGATTCGCGGATATAAATCCTTTAAATTCAAAGCCACTAGTGGTGCTCCTGAGGGTAGCAATCTAACTCCCTTAATATTTTTAATCTTTATCAATGACATAAGTAATAATATGTCTAGCAATGTACTACTTTTTGCAGACGTCTTAAAAATATTCAGAGTAATAAGTAATTTATTTGACTGCCTGTTATTGCAGAGGGATCTAAGCACTCTGGAGAAGTGGTGCAAAATTAACAACTTGCCATTGAACGTAAGCAAATGCTTCGCCATGACATTTATAAATAAGGTAGACTTTATTCGCTTCAACTATAGCATTTATAACACAGTCATTAAGCAGTGTGACACTTTTAGAGACCTTGGTGTAGTTTTCGACCCAAAGCTTTCCTTTACTTTTCACATCAGTAATACCTACAGCAGTGTAATGAAGATGCTTGGATACATTATAAGGAATTCGGCTGATTTTACAAATACTCAAACATTGAAAACCCTATAAAGTTAATTTTAGATAATTATTAAAATACGATAAATTGCTGAATTTTCAGGGTCTAAAGCCGTTGGCAACGAGTCCCTACACTAGGATCAATGGGGAATTTTAGTATGTTAAAAATTACAACGAAAACTATACAATACCGTAAAATTTAGCTTTAGTAAATGTTGCAGAGGCGGCTCGTGGTATTTGAAAGTGGTGAGGCACAGTTGCAAAATTTTTTTTAGCAAGGTTAGATTTTAAAGTTTAGACAAGTTTTTTAAATCGCTATAACCACATTTTGACCAAACTTTGTCGCTATTATTTGTTGCAAACAGAATACACGGCCAGCAAAATAATTTGTTTAACGTTACACTACCAGTAAGCCAGTCGTACTTTTCGTACCAAGTGTTTTGAAAGCTCCGATTTGATTTCCCCACCCCACCGATAGTAACAAGACGTTAATGGAGTACACGCATTGAATCGACTCTGAAAAGAGCAGTCGGAAATTTTTGATATTCATATAATTAAATTAGACCCCGCGCACTGCGTCGGACCGGTCGACTCGACCCCATGATGTTTGATATTCCGACTGCTCTTTTCCGAGTCGACCGGTCCGAATCGATTCAATGCGCGTCGTCCTTTACTCAAATCTGGAACAGGTCGCTTTGCTTCTTTTACTATGTACAATTTATCTTCATAGGAATTAATACTTGAAAAATTCTGCTCATTTACTAAAAAATTAACAAGATAACAAGTAGGATTGCGAATGTTTACATTTACCTGGGGAAGTTGTGACGCTGTGCTTGGTCCCGCTGAATCCATTTTTCGCTAGTAAGCACAAAACAAATAAACTAATAAGTAATAAAAGTAATGTAATATTAATATTTTAGAAAAATCACTGCCCACTGTTGGAAAAAAAGCAAAACAAAAATCAGTACGGAAAACCACAAAAGTATTTACCGAAAACTATAGTAAAATACAATGCACTATGCACTATCTCTAAACTTTCAACGGACAACCTGTTAATCTGATAATAGCATTTCTCCAAATACCGTGTCGCGGCGTTCATCTTTATAGATTAGATTAGTCCTCTCGCGTTCGCATTAAATTTATGTAGAGAGTTGAGGCTGGCCTCAGAAGAATGGTTTTATGCGCTATTTAAAGCTAGATTCGACTGGACTATTACGGGTATCACACATCACATTAGATATTTTCACTAATACGCTAGACAAGGAAGCGGGAGGCCGGGCCTCTAACCATATACGACCGCATGCAGAAACAGGGATGGATGATATATGATATTTCTAGCGAAGCGCGTTAAGATTGACGGCATTAATTCTAATGGATATATATTTATGCAAATAGTAAAGTAATATTAATTTGTGATTTATTTAATTTGCAAAATTGTTGGTGAGGCACTGCCTCACCTGCCTCATAGGAGAAGCCGCCACTAAAATGTTGTTCCGGGTACCACGGGCCAAATGCACCGGAGTAACGCTAGTTGTAAATAACTCTAGTTTACTTATTTATAGGTATTGATGTCCTGTTGACAGCCTTAAGTTTAAACGACAAGCACGCCGAAGTCCACAAATGGTATGGCATTTTGTTGGGTGTACGATGCCAATATCTGTCGTTAAAAGAAAAAGCAATCGATGGGTATAAGCTTAAAAAGCATTGTGATTTGGCCTGTTTACTTAAGCCTAATGACGCAGTCGTGTACCATATACTGGGAAGATTTGACTTTGAGATTGCCGGTCTCGGATGGTAAGTAAACAAACCTCTTTATGATGTAAGGATTAAGATACTTGTTGAATTTTCGCAAATACCTTTGCCCATATACAGGTATACAGGGTGTTACAAATTCGAAGTAATAGCATTGCTATCTCGGTAACTATAAGAGATACAGAATTGGTTAAATTGAGGCAAAGTTGCGCATTTTTGTGCTGAATAATAAGCTAAATTTTTTTTTTTAATTCCGATTACTTCCGGAGATATACGAAATAAACTAAAAAAATCATTTTTGGTTTTTATTTATTTGCGGCCTTATTACTAGTGATTTCAAAAAAACAATAGTACTTCTTCATTGCGCTTTTTTATGCTCTTCAAGAAAATAATTTTATTTTTTAGATACGACGTTTGGTTTTTTATATACCAACATCAACATTAATTTTTTAAATACGGACCTGCACTTTTTATTGCATTTTTGAGTAGCTTTTGACGTTCCAAAACTAATAATGTATCACACTTCTCACTAACTTGTTTTCTGTAGGAGTTATTTGAAGTTTTTTTAAAATTATAGAGTAGGCATTGCCATTAAAACATCAGTAGTGTGCGTAAGGAACGTTTTAAATCGAAAGTGGTGTTTTTTTTTTGCCTGGCCAGCGCGGTTGCCCGAACTTTCACCATTAGATTTTTATTTGTGGGGCGCGTGAAAAAATGCAATTTACAAAAACGAAATAAATGCCCTAGAAGAGCTAAAAAATCGCATTAGAAATGCTTTCCGCATCATAACAGGGCGCACCTACTTTACACAGGACAATAAATAAATTATCAAGGAAAATCAACAACTGTATTCACGTCAACGGCAATCTTTTTGAACATCTAGGAAAGTAGAGACATTGTTGATTGGTTACAAAATATTTTTGTCAGTCTTAATTTTTTAAATAAAGTTTTGTGTTGTTACAGAAAGGTGACTTTTATGAAAGTCTATTGTCAAAGTCAA
This sequence comes from Polydrusus pterygomalis, assembly GCA_963969555.1. Taxonomy (NCBI): domain Eukaryota; kingdom Metazoa; phylum Arthropoda; class Insecta; order Coleoptera; family Curculionidae; genus Polydrusus; species Polydrusus pterygomalis. Next base: position 16,405,233 of record OZ018385.1, on the reverse strand, counting down.
GGCACACTACTGATGTTTCAATGTCAATGCCTATTCTTTTATTTTTATAAAACTTCAAATAACTCCTACAGCAAACAAGTTACTGAGAAGTGTGATACTACTCAAAAATGCAATAAAAAGTGCAGGTCCGTATTTAAAAAAATTAATGTTGATGTTGGTATCTTAAAAACGAAACGTCGTATCTAAAAAATAAAATTATTTTCTTGAAGAGCCTAAAAAAGTGCAATGAAAAAGTGCTTTTGTTTTTTTTTTGAAATCACTAGTAATAAGGCCGCAAATAAATAAGAACCAAAAATGATTTTTTCAGTTTATTTCGGATATCTTTTGAAGTAATCGGAATTAAAAAAAAATGTTTAGCTTATTATTTAGCACAAGAATGCGCAGCTTTGCCTCAATTTATCCAATTCCCTATCTTTTATAGTTACCGAGATAGCAATGCTGTTACTTCGAATTTGTAACACCCTGTATAGTCAACTTTTTCTAAAAACAAAGCGTTTCGACAGTTGACACTTACATATCACTTTAACAGCTGGTTTCTTCCTGAAAGTTCCCAGTTCAGTAGTGGGTCGTACCAAGCTCACGCGTCACGTCTCAGAGACTAAGTTTTCTTGGTGTTTATTATTTAAGCTGAACGGTGAGTAGTTACCAGTAACAAACATTTCATTTATCGTCATTTTGCGTACAATAGGTTGCCAAACCTTGCGTTCACCGAGAACTAGTTCAGCTGTTTGACTTTCCAAAAAAAAACGTGGAACTCCTTAAGGTCTTTTAATACAGGGTACGCCAAACTCGATGGCCCCTTAGAAGTATCTAGACAATGAAACAAGTTAGGAATTTGAAATTTAGGATTTGTCCATAGGAGGTCATAATCTCCAATTTGAAAATAGTTTTAACATTGCGGCGTTGCCAGATCTACTCTTACTACATACCAACTTTGTTATTTCAAATGTAATGCCCTATATATTTTCACATTTTTGGATACCGCTGGACGTTCTAAAACTTTTCTCTATAACCGATAGTATACCTATCTAGAGCCGTTTGACAAATAAAAATTATTTATTAAGAAATTTAGCAACACGCATCCCTCAATAAAAAAATAAGATTTTTCGCAACGGACAATGACAACCGACTGAGATTTTGGCTGTTGTTCCTTAATAGGTTGTTTTGTCATAATATGTCAGGCAAATTAAATTATCTCATACAGGGTGTCTACAACATCATATTCATTTCGTGCAACATAAAAATTGTAGTTATGCAGTAATTTTAAATGGAACACCCTATATTTTAGAGTGGTAACTAAAAGATCCATTAATTCTCTATCTAAAAGTATTATGTGATGTCATACCTAATTTTAGCCGTTTTGGACTTATAAGCAAAAATACAAAATAATGTAATTCATGTAAATATAATTTCTTATTAGCAGAAGAAGTAGGCTATGACTTCAATCAAAAACGTTTGTCAAAATGTCACTGTCTATTTGGCAAGTAAGCGCTGTACGTACGTTCGTAATCTATTATCTGAATATGGCGAATTCTTATACAAACGAGGAAATTTTAAAACTGTTCTACATTCATGGCGAGTGCAACAGAATTATTAATAGAACATGCAGAACATTTAACGAACACTATCCACACTTAGTCCCAATGAACAAAAAGAAATTCAATAGGATAGAAAATAACTTTAATGACTTCAATGAAATAAATGTTCTTGCATATTTTGTTGCATTTCCTCATGATACCTGTTACAGGTTTAATTTGGGTTCTTTCCTGCTTTATTTGACCATTGTTCTTAAAGTTATTTTCTATCCTATTGAATTTCTTTTTGTTCATTGGGACTAAGTGTGGATAGTGTTCGTTAAATGTTCTGCATGTTCTATTAATAATTCTGTTGCACTCGCCATGAATGTAGAACAGTTTTAAAATTTCCTCGTTTGTATAAGAATTCGCCATATTCAGATAATAGATTACGAACGTACGTACAGCGCTTACTTGCCAAATAGACAGTGACATTTTGACAAACGTTTTTGATTGAAGTCATAGCCTACTTCTTCTGCTAATAAGAAATTATATTTACATTAATTACATTATTTTGTATTTTTGCTTATAAGTCCAAAACGGCTAAAATTAGGTATGACATCACATAATACTTTTAGATAGAGAATTAATGGATCTTTTAGTTACCACTCTAAAATATAGGGTGTTCCATTTAAAATTACTGCATAACTACAATTTTTATGTTGCACGAAATGAATATGATGTTGTAGACACCCTGTATGAGATAATTTAATTTGCCTGACATATTATGACAAAACAACCTATTAAGGAACAACAGCCAAAATCTCAGTCGGTTGTCATTGTCCGTTGCGAAAAATCTTATTTTTTTATTGAGGGATGCGTGTTGCTAAATTTCTTAATAAATAATTTTTATTTGTCAAACGGCTCTAGATAGGTATACTATCGGTTATACAGAAAAGTTTTAGAATGTCCAGCGGTATCCAAAAATGTGAAAATATACAGGGCATTACATTTGAAATATCAAAGTTGACATGTAGTAAGAGTAGATCTGGCAACGCCGCAATGTTAAAATTATTTTCAAATTGGAGATCATGACCTCCTATGGACAAATCCTAAATTTTAAATTCCTAACTTGTTTCATTGTCTAGATACTTCTAAGGGGCCATCGAGTTTGGCGTACCCTGTATAAGCTCGAGCAAGAATTGTAATATTCCCGATAACTTATCCGATCCTAATGATATAAGTAAATTTTTTGGTAGGTATTTGAAAACTGCTTCTGACTGCAGCCCTAAAGAGAATTTTTACAATAGTAGAATATTTAATAATAAACTAACTTTCTCTTTTAGAATCGCTGAAATACCAGATCTTCACAAAATAATTCACCCCATCACTTCCAATGCATCTGGTGCAGATGGTATATATGTCTTTAACAGTGTTGCAGTCCCTTGTAACAATATTGCAGTCCCCACGTAGATCAGTATGTCACACATATTATTAACTGATGTCTAATGGCTAACTATTTTCCAGATCAATGGAAAATTTCGGTTGGTAAACCACAGCCCAAAATTATTAATATCCTTTAACTTTTAATGGTCTTCGAATCATAAGTATATTGCCACTGCTTTCCAAAATTTTTTTAAGAGTTTTGTATGGTCAATTTTATTTCAATACTGTGTCATTAACAAAATAATTCCGGATAGTCAATGTGGCTTTAGAAAGGACTTTAATACGGCTGTCGCACTTGTTAAGATTACAGATGATATAATGGCAGCAATTGATCAGAAATTAAATAGTGCGTTAGTTCTTCTCGATTTTTCAAAAGCCTGTGATACCCTTAATCATTCAATTTTGCTGGCAAAATTAAAATATTATGGCTTTAAAAAATCATCCTTAAATCTTATTAGATTATACTTAAACAACAGGTGCCAAAAAATTTTCAATAATACCAATTATTTAGAAAAAATTCAAATTTTGTCTGGTGTACCTCAAGGATCTATCCTTGGACCTCTTCTATTTATTATCTATACCTTGGATATTTTAAAATCTTTAAAGCACTGTAAGGTTCAGGCATATGCAGATGATATACAAATTTACCTTCATTTCGACTGCCAAGACTATATAAACGCATCGAATTTGCTTAACGAAGATTTAAGCATGTTAAGTCAACTTTCACAACTTAAGGTTAAATCCATTGAAGTCATCCTTGATGCTTTGTGGGAATAAGAACAAAATTGACTTTTTGAATGATAATATCAATATAGTCGTTGATGGTGTTAGGCTCCCCATAGTTAAAACAGCTAACAATCTGGGTATAATCCTGGATACTGAACTAAGGTTTAGGGAGTATGTCAAAAAACTAATTCAAAAGTCATATAATATATCTTTAAGAACAACCGTCATATCCTTAATTCTAAATTACTTGAAATGCTGTGTGAGTCTCGGTTTATCCAGCTTTAACTACTGTGATTTCATTTATGGTCCATGCCTTGATGCAGGCCTGGATTTAGGGGGGTTCTTATGGTGCTATAGCACCCGGCCCCGATCAAAAGGGGCCCCGCCCCGGCCAGGGCCAGTTTAAGTATCTGTTTTATTCAAATTACAGCATACCGTGGGCAATGCAACAATAAGTAAAAAAAAATGATGGCCCCACAAGTACAGTTAGCACCCGACCCCACGAAGCTTAAATCCGGCCATGCTTTGATGTAGCAGATAGAAATGGGATACAAAGGGTACAGGATTCATGCTCACGCCTTGTCTTTGGAAAATTTGATCATATTTCTCATACGTTTAAAAATCTCAAGGGGCTAGTAATAAACAACCGTAGAACTTTACATTTGGGGGATTTTTTGGTTAAAACATTAAATAATCCGCCTCTTCCTCGTTCTTTAAAAAGTAGGTTTCTATTTCGTGAAAATATACATTCCCGTGACATGAGATTTCCTAATAGGTACCTCAGCATCAGAGTGCCATGTTTCGGAGATCATTTACCTACAACTCTGTTAAATTGTACAACTCCTTACCTAATGAACTGGTTTTCCTTGATAGTAACAAATTTAAATTGCAATATAAAAAATATCTTCTCAGTTTTCAAAATGAACAACTGCGGTCATTATTTTTGTTAAATTATTATTTTTATCAATGTTTTGCAGGTCATTCTTCGAATCATGTAATTGTCGTCTTCTGCATCAGGTTAGAATGTAGCGTATTTTTCTTTTTTCTAGAATGATGAAACTATTTGAACCAATATTTTTTTATTTCTCCTTTCTATGATATTTATATAATATCTGTACATTCATAATACTTTATATTTTTTATTATTATTTTGGCAAGCACTGTGGGGTTCAGTAGAGTAGCCTTTGTGGCTAGACTGCGCCCCGATTTTGCTTGTCAGCCTGTTATTATTAGTCTTTGTAATTGTTTTCTTTGTTTATCATAATAAAAGACGTTTAATATTATTATTATTATTATTATTATTATATGTCGCCATGCGCTTCATCCTCTCGGCTGATCGTCATATTTACTACATTTAGGTAGTACACACGTTCCTTTAATTCGTTAGATCCTAGCCTTACTGATGAGCCGGGATATGACGAAACGCGCCTGGGGATAGACAAAATTAAGGGAAACATTTCTTTCTGAATTATAATATGGCAATGCAGCATTGAACGTGAAGCTTGCGCAGGCGCACCGCTTGCCGCTTGATTGAGCTACAATATTTGGGCGGCGAAGCTTTTCTATGTTGTGAAAGTAGTACAGGAAATGAAGCTCAAAAAAAGGTAAAACCTCGCAGTTTTTTCGTCCAGCATGGAATTACTTGAAATTTTAACAGAAGGTAGGGAATAGCCCACAGATCAAAATCTATATCGCACCAAAGGGCGCTGAACGTTTTTTAGGGGTGAAAACTACCCCCTAATTGTCAAAAATTATAAAATAACATTTCAAACCTGAATATGGGAAAGATTTGGTTTCGATTAGTTAAATAATGATTGTTTCGTGCTTTGGAATACAGTTTCATTATGTTTTAACCCTTAAAAAGCAACCCTTGTTAGAGCTTAATGTAAAAAAAAATTATTAATTCTAAAAAAAATGATTTCGCCTTGGATCGAATTGCACAAAAATTTGAGATTAGGCTAAACTCACCCTCTGCTTTATATTTTATATCATGCCGATGAGGGCTGATTGTTTCTTAGGGGTGAAAACAACCCCTAATTGTAAAAAATTATAAAATAACATTGTAAACCTTAAGATAGGGTGAAATTTGGTTTGGATTAGTTAAATAATGATTATCTTATACTCTAAAATACAATTTCATAATTTTTCAACCCTTAAAAATCAACCCTTGTTACAGCTTAATACAAAAAATTTTTTTTTACAATTCGCGAAAAACCCATTAAAAACGTCGATTTTTTCGTCTAAAAATTGTTACTTTCAATCGCGAATAACTTGAAAAATATTAGTTTTACGAAAAAAATGTATAGAACATTTTTTGCTTAGAATCACTTTTTCGATCGATTCCTGTGGTTAAAATGTAATAAAAAATTCCCACCCCCGAGATGGGGTGGTAACCACCCCCAGGGCTTTGGCGCCCTTCGGTTCCATATAGATTTTAATACCTTCTGTTAAAATTTCAAGTAAATCCATGGTGGACGAAAAAATTGCGAGCCAAAATGCTTCATTTCCTGTACTAAGGTTGTTCATAGCGTTTTCCATTGATAACTTAAGTGCATGTTAAATGTATTTTTATGTTTTACCAATAAATAACGCCATAACCTTTAATCTACCGCAGGTTGAGTTCAATGTTTTAATTGAAAATAAAATTAATAATGTACTTTTGCAAGCCGTTATGCTAATAAACCTTTAAGGGCCCCATACAAGTTTAAATTGTAGTGAATTCGCTGGTAAAACAACAGTTCAGTCCTATCTATGTCGCCAACATATTAACGTAAAATAGATCAGACTTCAATAGGCTGCCATAAATGACAAGAATGACTTAGACACGATGCGGCGTGTTCTTAGAGAAATTTGACTTTACAGAGTTACAAGACAGAAACGGAATAGCCTTTTATGTACACTACCGCCCATTTAATCAAGAGTCTCTCGAACCAGGCAAATTAATTTTTTCGAAATGCATTTTTTTAGAAAATAGATCATAAATATGTCACGAGTAAAATTTTTAACTTCTACAATTAATAAGGCACTAGCTCGTGACGTCACACAGATAACCTCACTTTCGATGGCGGGACCACAACCACCTTAAAAAGAAGCCATGAAGTGACCGAGCAACGCCGCATAAGCTGGGAGTTGCGGATCCACAAGCTATTATTATGATGCGCGGCAACGGGCGACTTTTTTATTCTTTCTGATAACATTTTTTGTGTTTTTTTTTGGATCTATTGCCACTATATTGATATTGAAAAATGTACAAAAAAGTAATAAATAGTTTTGGATAACAAGAACAACTTACCTACCTAATTAAGTCTTAAGTCTTAATCTGGGTAACTTCGTTACTTTCACAATGTATGAATTGGTACCGAGACAATAAGTTTTCAAGCTGAGACCACCTGCTTAGTTTTATTTCACATGGTAAAATCCATTTCAAATTATTATAAGCCAATTCATTCCCTTTAAAAAAAACCTTTACCTTTATATAATCAATGTCCACTGAAACCTAATTAACAATATTTATAGCCATTGGTCAAATCAAAACTATAAAAATATATTTTTTTAGTCAATTACAATTTTTACTTCCCAAAATTCAGAAATATTAATTTTTTGTAAATAATTACTGAGATCGTCAAAACGTTTTTATGAAATCTGATTGCTAGAAAGCTTGATTAAGTTGAGAGGTACGCTCTTGTTGTTCCTCGTTTCTCTCCGCTGGACTTTTTCTAGGAATGAGGACAGTTTTTGACAAGTAAGCAGGCAAATTGGGATAAAACCACGGAACAGCTGTTAAATTTAGTCTCACTTTAGTTGGAATTTTTTTTGTGGTGCCATCAGGCAAAAGATAAATATCCTCACGAATAATTTCACTGGGGACAAAATGCTTAGCACAAACTACAGAATACTGTGTGGGCGACCAATTAGCTTTTGGAATAGCTTTTAGCCATAGAATTTTCAGATTTTCATCTTTTGGGAAGTGAAAAACTGATACACTCTCTTCACCTGCTTTTAAAACACTTTTATATTTAATAAATTAACTTTAGCCACAAAACAATAAAGTTTATCCCAAAGAGCTAACTAGAATACAAAAACACAACTTTTAAATTAAAACAAATAAAATTCTGCCGCCATCATAAGACCCGGAAACAAACCGCCTGCCGGCCAGGCTGTTCGATTTCCCACTTTATTAATGCTATTACAACAAACCTTCATTAAAAATTATCACTAATATTTTGTAGAGGTTCTTAGCAATCATGTCACTTAAATTTTCTATTAGATATCAATCGAAAACTGGATAAAAATACAAATTAATACGAAAAACCCCCAAAGTTAACACCTACTTCGCGCGTAAATTACATACGATAACCTCAAAAAAGTCACGTGACACATGGATCTTCAAGCAGGTTGTCGATGTTTTTGTTTCACGGCTTCTTTCAAGGTGGTTGTGGCGGGACAAACAAAGCGTTCTTACATTAAAGTTAATGTTTTGAAATGGTAGTTTTTAACGCCTGTGTTAAATATAACTGAAAAATGTTAATCGGTGTGCAGGCAAAGTTTTTAAAATTGAAAAAAGTTTTACACCTCCGCCGGGATTCAAACCCACAACCTCTCGACTGGTAATCGAGAAAGGGTTCGGGAAATACATTCATAGGTCCAGCATAGACAATTTACCTTTAGATACCTACAGCTTATCTCCTGCGCAAACAAAAGTTACGTTTTATGGGTGAAAAAATACGTCCGAGCGCATGACTCGTCGGTCAGCTGTCTTCATTCGGGGAACCTTCGTGCATGCGCACAAACCTCGTGTTATCGGCCGTCCTACTTTATCGACAATAATCGACGCGCTCAAGAATACTCTCCAGAACCGGCTCGGCCGCCATTTTTGTTGTTGTGCTTTAAGGTTTCTCTTCTCTGCGGATTCCTTGTAGTTTTCTAAAGGTTTCAGCTATACGATCGGCTATCGTGGATTGTGGGACTGGTGTTTAATATTTATGGATTTCTGGTTTTTGTGTAGTTTAGTTAGTGAATTGTGTTTGTGCGTTTAGTGACTCGGATTGTAATATAAACAATGACTAGTACTAGTTGCAGCCGCTGTATAATTGTATTATGCCCAAATAGGGGTAAAATAAACCCTCTATGATGGCATATGAGCAAGAATTTAAATTTTAAAGCCCGGACCTGTCTATTTTCCCATTCGTCAAACGATAATGTTGCAGTGCGCATGTCTAATAGTTCCCAGTTTTGTTTACATGCGCGAGGCCATAAAACTGCCACATTCGTGATTATTGTTTGTTTATCTAAAGGTAAATTGTCTATGGTCCAGAGTCGGCATTCGGTGTCCCAAGGTGGCAAGGTGCACAGTCCGATGCCATAAAACGATGGACAAGGAATGCTCACAAAATCTACTGGAACCATCACAGGAATTCTGACAGGACACATGGCTGTCAAGAAACACCTGCATCGTGCGAGGCAGAGGCACTGGTTCGAAAAACGCACTAAATACTCGGGCAACCAAGACTAGCACCAGAGGGCATACCGACACTCTCCCCAGTTGGCCTACACAAACTAGTGCAGGGAACTGAAATTAATAAGTGGGTGTAAGACTAACGAGCTAACTAAAAAAAATGTAATATGCACATTTCTGCGAAAGTTTCCGCAAAATAAATGATTGTTGTATCATCTGCAAAGAGCTTTATATCGCCCTTTAGGTTCAATGTAGAAACTGAATTAATATAAGTTAAGAATTGTACTGGACCTAATATTGTGAAACGCCACATAATATTAATTTATTTTCCGGCCTTTTTCTTTCCCCAATTTTAACAAAAATTATTTGTGTGTATTTTCCCCTTATCACAATAGTTTTTTTACTTTTCTTAATAAAATGTAATGGTTTACGGTGTCAACTGCCTTACACAGTTCTAAGGATACAGCATTTTTTATTGCAAGGAAAATAAAAATGTTAAATTGACCCAAAAAGTGATAAAAATAATGCAGTTGTACCCTACGTAGAATGACTTAGATTTTTTTTAGGTTTCAAAGGACCACAGCCGGAGCTATTATTGGTGAAACTCTAGACTCTACTTACTCTGACGCTTTGAAGAAGTTCATGAAAGCCGAAAGACTTTCTGAAGGTCAGCGTTTAAGAGTGAAATATCAAATCGAAAATAAAAACATGATTGCAGAGACTTTAGTTGCTCTGGATAGAAACATAGAGGCGAAGGAATGGTTGAGAAAAGCTAAACGTTTGGAAAATTGTAAGTATTTGAATGGTAGGGGACGGCGGGGCACAGCGTTACACAAAACTTTTTTTCATCATGTCAGTTTAGAAATAGGATAAAGTTAACAGCTTCATTTTAAACTATACAGGGTGCTACAAATTCGTGTGCGTACATCTCGACAATCGTAAGGGATACCCCAAGACGGTTAAATTGAGGCAAAGGTGCTTATTTTAAGGCCTTAATAATTTGGTGAAAAAACGAAAATTGTAAATTTTGACTTGGGAAAAAAACAAAAACATTTTTATAGCCGTTTTTCACGTTCTACAAGTTGACACCGTCAAGTCATTTGTTTAAATACTGACCTGGTATTTTAAATACGGTTTCAGGAACTTCTAAGATTTGAAGATTTAAATATTTTTAAATTTTAACTTTTTGTCATCAAACAACACATTATCGGTAGGTATTTCTAATTATTATTTTTTCTTTACCATTACGGACGTAGCAATTATTTTTAGACGAAGATGAAGCGAGTGGCAGTGGTTGAAAAATATCATGATATTTTCAGAACTACAAGAGCCCTTTAAGTCTGTTCTAAAATGGTTTGTAACACTGTGTCCCGTGGGTGTTTTTGCTACAAAAAAATATGCGAATATTTCTCTCATGTGTAAAAACTACCCATATGAAGCGGGAACTTTTCGACGAAAATTGCCCAGTAGGTGCGAAAATGTCCGGCCGAAAATTTCCCTATAGGTCCGTATCTAAGTAACAATAATTAATATTTACAATAGCACCTTGTAGGTGTATTATTGTGTTGATATTATGTATTTGTCATTTTGACATACATAAATCAAATTTAAAAAGTCGTAAAAATGTCGCGATTTGGAAGTGATTCATTAAGTTTAATTTTAGAGAAAGTTACCGAAAGTAAACCTAAAAATACATTACTAAACCACCAGTATATATGGAGACAGTTCATGGATTTTATTAAAGAGAGAAATTATAGTTTAAACGAAAATACTTTAATACCGACGCTGGCCAATATTCTGACTGACTGGGCCTACAATATGAAAAAGAAAAATGGTGTGGATTATAAAGATTTTACTGTAAAGACTATTTGGAACGTTACGTCAAAATTATTAATGGAAAAACATCAAAACGAATATAACATTAAATTTAATTCCTTTACTGATACGGAATTTAAAACAGCCCGCGAAGCAAAAGGTGCCAAAAGGAAGCAGTTGCAGACAGACCCGCAGAAAAGAAAGGAAAGCGCTGTATCACTTAAATACAATGAGTTTAAAAATATGGTACAGAATTGTGATGAAGAAACGCCTGATGCCTTGCAAAAAAAATTGTTCTTTGTTTTGTCATACGAACTAGCATGGCGAGGAGGAGAGGGAGTAAAATGTTTAATTTCGTATTTCAAAGACGACATTAATAACGCAGGAGAAAAAACAGGCAGAATGGAATACAACCCAATATTCGAGAAAACAACACAAGGAGGAGAAAAACCTTGTGCACCATCCAAGTGGCTAGTTAAAAACAAAATTAATCCGGATTTGTGTCCAGTAAGGTTGTTTAAAAAGTTCTTAAAAAAAAGAAATAACATAAATATTCCGCGATTGTTTTTAACTGTTAATCCTTTCTGGAAATTGGGCAAGTGGTATAAGAATATCCCTGTCGGAAAAAATATAATCACTCGGTGGACCTCAACGGAAGCAAAAAAGTCAGGTTTAGCGACTGAAAAGGTTAAAATCACCAACCATTCACTGCGTGCAACAGCTGTTTCGAAATTAGCAAAGCAAGGGGTTGAAGAAAATACGCTAATAAAAATTACTGGACATTCCAACCCAAAATCCATAAAGCCGTATCTTCAACTAGACGAGGAACAGCACTCTAATATAGTAGAAAAAATGAGGGAAGACAATGATAAGGCTAATCATAACCCAGAAACTAATATCTGTATGCCAGGTTCTACAAGTTCTAATTCAATGGCAAACGCACATACATTAACAAGTAATGTAGCAGACTCCAAAAATAGTAATTTTTACAATAATTGTGTTTTCCACTGCAATTCATGCAATTTTTAATTTGTTTATTTTCATATAATTAAATATAAGGTTTAAATAAAAATATTAAATTTTGTGCTTTCATTTTACGTACTCGAGAAATATTCTACCGAATTACATTCGTGCATCAAAATAGACCTGATAATTTTTCATTCAAGCATGTTGTCAGTAAAAAACTGGATTCGATTATTTCCATATTTTGTTTAAAGAGCCCTCCACCTTTGGTGTCGGGCTCTTTTGCCAAAATATGAAAATAAACTCATTCAGTTTTTAGACAACATGCTTTCATAAAAAATTATCGATAATTTTGATGCACTTATGTAATTACTTACGATAATTTTGATGCACTTATGTAATTACTTACGATAATTTTTCTAGGCAATTATTTTATTGCATTGCCCGGAAATACCATAATATTGTGTAGAATGGCTATTGTCTTAACTGCAGAAACACTTTTTTATTTTTAGACAAATAAGGATGGCCCAAAAATGTTGTTAAATAGTTTCCGGCCAGCTTGTCAAGAAGAAAGGCTTCTGCTCGGCGACATTTTAACGTGTATCAGATTTATTCCTGTACTGCTCTTATTATACTCTAGGAAAAAACGTGTAAATTCCATGATGACTTTCTCTTTGGGAATTTTTTATATGGTGGCCGATAGGACGGGAAAGATTAGAAAATATTTTAAATTCAAATTTTTTAAAATTTGAATATGGTGGGGTAAATGGGCCTTTTCACTAAATTTTGATTTTGGTAGTAGTGTATAAAGGAACAAAAAATAAAAGTTTCTGTGTTTTTACTTTTCTATACTTTTAAGCCGTAACTGAGAAAATAAATAAATAAAAAAACTCCTTGAATAAAAACACGGACTTAAACATACCTACGTCATCGCGCCGGAAGATTGATGCACAGAGGAATGATAGGAATAGCCGAGTCGCTGGCTTAAAATATCAAGAATTCACAAAATCAGCAGCTTGACAGTGTTGCCGATACTCTCAAAAATCATATATTATAGTACCAGTGTAATGGTAATTGACTAGCAATTAGTAATTATAATATACCAGTTTTCCATTCAATAGCTGCGAAATGAATTATTTTACCAGTATTATGTTTATATTTATTTAAAGTATCCAAATAAAGTTCTAAGAAGAAAGTATATTATTAAGATTATAAAACTTTCTACATATGGCAACAGCGGCCTAATTTGCCCATGGCAGTTCGACAGATCAGCATTTACGCGTGTGCGAGGTTAAACGCATGCGCTCTAGCAAGCTTTAAACATATCTACGTCATGAGTCGCGCCTGTTTTGAGATTTTCAAATTGGTTGAATTTTACCCGGTTTTTACTGTGCTGAAATAAATTAATGTTATGACCTAGCAATAATTTTATTGATGAAAAACACTTATTATAGCACCGACTGAACAATTCAAATGCCAAATGTATCAAATTTAAGAATAGTGAAAAGGCCCATTATTATACAGAGTTAGTTGAAATAGCCGGAACGGCTAATTATCTTCAAAACTACCAAGGCTAAATCAATAAATTTTGGTACAGGTGGATAACTTAAAAAATTGAATTAAAAATTGACAATTGCGACGTTTCCAGATTTTTAGTTTTTTCTGTAACTCAAGGAATTTTTTTTCAAATGTAACGCTACCCTTTTTTTTATTGAATTCGATTCCTCCCATCAACATTACCTTTTCCTGAAAGTATCAAATTTTTATCTTAAATAGTTCTATGGGAAAAAAGTTAATTAGTTGCAAATCTAACTCTAAAAAAATCCAATCTATTTCCATTTAAAAACATTTCAAATAATGTGAAAAGGAAGGTTGGTAGACATATTGTACCTAATAGTATCGATAACGATAATAACAACTTAGGTTGACACCTCAAACTGATCAGGATGTCGCCAAAGTTCTTTACCAACAACACTAGCACTATATTTGAGGTTAACGATGTACCCAAAATCGTATTTTTCTCTTCGTTCATAACTTCTTTCTGCGGTTTACCCACCACAACAAAATGACGTCTTAATCCGAGGACATGCTAAAGAATACTGTTATAAAGGCAAGTTTCTCAAGTGTGCATTGACATAAAAAAAAGTTTGACGTAACTTGCTTCAGCCACAAGTTTCATGAAACTTATTTCTCCAGTGTGTCACCCGCCTAACAAATAACTACAAAGAATAACATAGCTAGTAAAAATGAAAATTCTGTCAAACAAATCTGGAGCCATGGCACTCTCGATATTTTGCAAACAAAATAAGCCTTTTGATTTTGCGTTAACACACGTGGCACAAGCGATGTATTAAAAAATATTTGTAATTGTTCCGACAAATGTTTATTATTGAGTAGTTAATGAGTAATAATAATTATAACTTAGTATTTAGGGAGCTTAAGTACAAATATGAACTAACTTCTTAATTCAAGCATAGGTCAAAAGTTAGTACCTACATTATAAAACAATTTTGAGTGAAGAAAAACCTATAATATGAAAGTAATTTTTACTAGCTACGTTATTGTTAGTAGTTGTTTGTTACTATTAGGTACAGTATGTATACCAACCTTCCTTTTTACATTATTTGAAACGTTTTTAAATGGAAACAGATTGGATTTTTAATTAACTTTTTTCCCATATAGAACTATTTGAGATAAAAATTTGATACTTTCAGGAAAAGGTAATGTTAATGGGAGGAATCGAGTTCAATAAAAAAAAGAGTAGCGTTACATTTGAAAAAAAAATTCCTCGAGTTACAGAAAAAACTAAAAATCTGGCAACGTCGTAATTGTCAATTTTTAATTCAATTTTTTAAGTTATCCACCTGTACCAAAATTTATTGATTTAGCCTTGGTAGTTCCGGCTATTTCAACTAACCCTGTATAATATTAATCCATTATTTATAACGATGACCATTTTCCAAAATTACTGTTTATCTTAATGGTTTGCAAAAAATTAGTTTGTCTAGTGTATCATCTTATCGCATCTCATCACAGTGTTTGATGTATAATCATACTAATACTGCTACTTTTTTACCTTTCACTCCATTTTCACTCTTATAAAAGAATTTTTTTTTATGAATTATTTTTTCCTTCTCTTTGCTTGTGTTTGTTTTCCTGTTATACTAAGCACCTATTATAAACGTAGTTTTAGTGGATGAACCTACATAGTTTTATTGTAAATCTTTTGGTTCAATAAAGGATATATATAAAAAAAAATCTTGTAATGTAAGTATTTATTCAGCCTATATACATTTAATAATTTTATTTTATAGGTTTTTAAAGGTTTTAATACTATTGAATTGGCTAAACTCCAAATAGAAATAGGATACAGAATTTTTGAATGCAGTTACGCATGATAAATAATTTTTAAATAGTTTAAAGATATATAATGACGAATTTTAAAGAATATCCCAATTAATAGAGAAGATGTCTATTGGTAATGTACATAAAATAAGATTTATTTAAATTTAAAGTTAGTTTATAAGACTAACCAGTCAAATATAATTTTTAAATCTTTTTTCATATTTAATTGAATAACCGTAATATTTTCAGCATGATAAATAATTGTTGTGTCGTCTAAAAAAGTTTAATTTGTCCATGTAATTTTAATTTTAAAATAGATTTGATGTTAAGAAACAATGTTGGTCCTAGAATTGAACCCTGTGGTCCTTCACAAGTAATTGAAAACAAATATTTAGTTACGGGATCAAATTTGGGTTCTTCTTTAGTAATTTCCATCAACGTGGTGAAAAATTGAGCAAAACTTGAAATTATAATACAAAATACTAACCATATAGCAAATTTCCAGAGAGAAAAATGTTAATTTGGTTTTATATGACCTTTTTGATGTCTGGCAGACGCTAACGTTCCATCCTCGAATTTGCACGCTATTTTCTATATATTTTCGAAAATTGGATATAGGTAGGGTAGTTATTTGAACACAAAATATGGTTCATATCACACTATAGATAATTCGGAGTTATTTCCTATTTAAGTTATCGAGACAAAGATAAAATTGTAATCAGCCGCTCGACTGCCAAATAAATTGTTTGTAATAAGTCGGGTCGTGCTCAACCTTTATAGTTTCGCGTGGTCTTTTTAATTGTTTCTAGGAAAGTTAAGCAAAATTTTTATTATTTTTTTACCCGCAATATTTATAGATTGTGTAAAAATTAATACCTATAGCCAGTTTCCGAAATTATTCATAAAAACAGCTTAAGGTGGGAGTATCAACATGCTTGCCAACCTATAACCTATTTCGCGTAGATTAATTTATTTTTTCTAGCTTTTACACAAAGTTTAAATAAAATCAATATCGTCTTCATATTCTATAGGTAATAATTGCCATATTAGGTAAATATCAAGGAATTTCATAAATTATTTTAGAAGAATTGTGTAACGAAAAATATTGAGTAAGATTTTTTAAAATATTATTATGTCATTGCTCTTTCACTATACAATTCTCCCAAAATTAGCAATGAAATAAATTGATATTTTTGTAATATTATATCAGATATTACCTAAGTAATGTGCCGACGATACTGATTTTATTCAAATGTTAGTTTATAAAACAATAAACTTGAAAAAACAACGCGAAATAGGTTATAAGTTGGCAATAAATTGAATGACGTTCAGAATTCCACCTTAAATACAAAATGAATATTGATTCTGATACATATTGAAAAATGGCGCAAGAATCCTTAATGCATGTTCCGTCAATAAAAATAAGGTTTCAATATACATAGGTAACTTTTTATAAGGAATTTTACATTTTATATGAACTAGTATATAATAAGATAACGTTGTTTGTCATTTTGTATCCCCCAGGTGTGTAAAGTGCGTCGAAATTCGCAAATACTACGTAAAATAAAAATTTTCATATTCATCTTAGGACACGAGCTTGTTTTCTTAAAAGATAAGTCCTATGAAACGTGTATTTTGGAATATTTTTATATTTCGATTTTAAATCCCTTAAAAACTTATACAGTGTGACCAGTAAAGTCCGCATCAAATGGATTTTTTTTTTAATAGCTTTATTCGAAATTTGACTTTGGCATCAAGTTCTGCTTTGATCGAGATGAAAATTAAGCAAGAAAATAGTCAAATTTTAATTTTTTCCAAAATATAATTCAAAAGTGGGGTTATTTCTGAAAGTATCAAAAAAAGTTATTTGAAAAAGTTTTTTTAAATGCAGTTTTTAGCCCACATGCAAAATTTTAGCTGCATAAGATAATTTTGATTTTTTACCCATATTTTGTAAATTGCACCACTTTTGCGAAATAAAACTCAACGCAACCTACATAAAACTTCTTAGTTTTGACAATGCTTTATTTCAGATACATTTTCTTTAAAGTAGCGCCATATTAAATGTGTGTTTTTCTACAAAATCAAAATTAAGCTATCGCATGTGATGCAAAGTTTATTTGTTTTTGACCCTGTATAAGGTAACTTCATAAAATAAGTATTTTTGAAAACGTAGTTTATGTCTGAAAGTAATACACCTTAATATTAAGACAAAAAAACACAGTGTCATCAGTAAAGTGTTCATTAAGTGGAAAATAAATTTTAGTGGTGGGTAAAAACTCAAAATTATCTTATGCAGCTAAAATTTTGCATGTGGGCTAGAAACTGCATTTAAAAAAACTTTTTCTAATAACTTTTTTCGATATTTTCAGAAATAACCCCTTTTGAATTATTTTTTGTAAAAAATTAAAATTTGACGGATAATGCGAATCACGTGACTACTATTTTTTTGCTTAATTTTCATCTTGATCGAAGCAGAACTTGATGCCAACGTCAAATTTTGAATAAAGCTATTAATAAAAAAAATCCCATATGATGCGGACTTTACTGGTCACACTGTATAAGAACATTTTCCACGAGATTTTCCATTAACAATAAATGCTTTTTCATCGAGGTTGGCCGAGGGGTAACCCGCGCAGGAATTTTCGTATACAAATCTTGGGAATTAGTGGCATTACTAAAGAAATTAGTAGGCATAACAGGAATTAATCGAGACATTAGAGAAATTAACAAAGGTATTATTACCTACTTTGAAAATGAAACTTTATTTTGGCATTAAATTTACTTTATTGTATATACAGTGTGTCCGAAATTCAAGTCTCTATATGGATATCTCGCTTAATAGGAAAGTTGGTTAAATGGGGAATATTTTAGAGAATTTAATGCCGATCTCGAATCCTTTTTCAAAATTATTAAAAGTTTTGTAGTTTTTCACTTATTAAACAAAAACTAAAAATGGCGGTTAATTTGACATATCCCAAAGTGTTACATTCTTAAGACACTTTTTAGGGAAGAACATTTCTGTACAAAAAGAAAATGCAGATTGCCTTTTGTTTGTGAGTTACCCACAGTAACTTTGTTATTTTCTATGGCGGCCATCTTGGATTTGTACATAAAATTATTTCTCTTTGAATAACCTTTTAAACGATGTGTCACATGCTACCAACATTTTGGAGAAATACTCTTAAATTATTAAAAAACCAGTTTTATCGTTAACTTGGCAACAGCGCATGCATCTAACATAGCATGTGGGTACATCCAAGGGTATTAGTTTAATAACAAAAACATTTTCTGCCCCAAATAATCATTGTTTTCTAGCTAATAAAATAATTAACGCATTTTTTGTCTACGGTCTTAAATAGGTTTGGCAACGCCGCGATAAAAAAAAATCTTAATCGGAATGAAACGAAAAATAATTCAATTAGAAAAAATAGGGCTTTCAACTAAAAATCGCGTCTTTTTTTGTTTGCAATTACATTTAGTTAAAATATTAGAAAAAATAGATCAGAATAAAAACTTTACAAACAAAAAAAAAATGCAAACCTTTTTTAATTTTGCCAAACCTAAGTTTTATTACATTAAAATTATTTGGTATAATCATATAATAACGGATGGATTATTGTTACATGGTATTCCGTGATATTTTTAAATGGTAAAATGGCCATGATATTTTTACATGGTAGGCCATGGTATGCAATATTAGAAAAAATGTAGTGCCTATTTATTTGTCATTCAAGATTCCAAAAAATGGTTTAAATTGTATAATATTACCTACATCTTATCTTATTTTGAAAATGGCACAAATTTTAAATGAACAAAAATTTGATATGTTGGCACTTTATTTGCAATCACACCGAAATGCTGAACTAACTTCTGCTAGATATTTGGAATTGTATCCAGAAAGACATCAACCGCATAAAACGTATTACAGGAAATTAATTTAATTAAATTAAAATTATCCTACTTGGTTTTGGTTAGGTTAGGTCAGGTTCAGAATTTAAGGATCTTGAAAGAAACTGTATTCTAAAAAAATAAAGGTTTAAGAGGTGCTTTAAATGGTTTAATTACTATCTGCTATGTTAGATGCATGCGCTGTTGCCAAGTTAACGATAAAACTGGTTTTTTAATAATTTAAGAATATTTCTCCAAAATTTTGGTAGCATGTGGCACATCGTTTAAAAGGTAATTCAAAGAGAAATAATTTTATGTACAAATCCAAGATGGCCGCTATAAGAAATAACAAAGTTACTGTGGGTAACTCACAAACAAAAGACAATCTGCATTTTCTTTTTGTACAGAAATGTTCTTCCCTAAAAAGTGTCTTAATGTAACACTTTGGGATATGTCAAATTAACCGTTAAGCCTCTATTTAAAAAAAACGAAATGCGCCATTTTTAGTTTTTGTTTAATAAGTGAAAAACTACAAAACTTTTTATAATTTTGAAAAAAAATTCGAGATCGGCATTAAATTCTCTAAAATATTTCCCATTTAACCAACTTTCTATCTCATCTATTAAGCAAGATACCCATATAGAGACTTGAATTTCGGACACACTGTATGCCTTGGTTGTTATATTTTCAATTTATTTTCTAAATCATTTTTGATGTAATTTTTTTATTATTAAGCTGAATAATTTTGGGCTTCGCCCAATAAATATTTAGTCAAAATGGCAACATTGCATGTTGATTGCAAGTTGTCTGCAATGTTGCTAAATCCAGTTTTTGCGGTAGATCTACCGTTTTGATGTATAAACTGCCGTTCTACTGCTGAGGTACCAATTACTAATTTCTACCGCTAAACATCACACTCGATTTAATTTACGCTTTCAAAATAATTATGTTGATAAGCATTAAATATTTTCTTTTAAATTAATTCCTAATTAAAAATACAACAAAATGCATGACCATACTGTAGCGACATTATATTGCCGGCAGGCAAAATTAATACATTACTGACTACTGGTTGAAGTGTAAAGGAGCAGACCGCGGCTTTGCTGGCTGCTTTGCTCGGCCAACAAAATGGCGTACGGGAGACTGCAGTAATGTTCACCAGTTTAACCGAAAACTACCTTATTATGAAGACAATATACTGGGTGTCCACGGAAGGTGGTTCGCCCCTCTTAACTTTTTTGTTTTTGAAGATAATGGAATACAATTTGGGGGTTTGTATGACATAAAACTGCATTTTTTGACAGGTGATTCAACATTATGAAACTTCCGGTTTAACCATAAGTGACATAAACTTTCGATTTTTAAATGGGACGCCTGGTATATTTTTTTTTTTTTGACTTCATATAACATTCTAAATATAACGATGTGCCACTTGTCACTTTTTGTCACCAAGAAAATATTTTTTTTCCAAATTTACTGTTTTATATAGAGGGCTATGAATACCTTTAAATCCCTTATATTTCAGTTTTTTGATCGTGGGAAAAATACAATTTTACTATTTTTGGTCCAATGCTATGTGCTGCGTAAAATTTAATCTTTAAAGTTGTATAACTCATTTTATTTAAACGGCAACATGGTGGCTCGTCGGGTTAAGAAAAAAGATGATTTTGTTACGATTATTTTGATATCACATACTATTAGGTTTTAGAAAAGCTGCCATTAAAAAACTTTAAAAAGTTAACTTGGAACTTTCCTAAAATGAAGCATCTTTTGAGAATGAATGTAGATTTAAATGCATCAAGTAGCCTGTGACCTACATTCTCCAAACACTAATAACATAATAATATCAACTTTTTCACTCCTTGTAAAACTATTATTTTCCATGTTTTTAAACAACAAACTAATTTACTTGGACAGAAGCTGTCGGCATGTTAATTTTCTTCAAGGCATGATTTTGTTTTATTAGTTTTGCTGGTCACAGGCTACTTGATGCATTTAAATCTAAATTTATTCTCAAAAGATGCTTCATTTTAGGAATGTTCCAAGTTAAGTTTTTTAATGGCGGCTTTTCTGAAACGTAGTAGTGTGTGGTATCAAAATAATCGTAATAAAATCCTCTTTTTTTTAACCCGACAAGCCACCATGTTGCCGTTTAAAAAAAATAAGTTATACAACTTTAAAGATTAAATCGAGGATTAAATTTTACGCAGCACATGGCATTGGACCAAAAATAGAAAAATTGTATTTTTCTCAAGATCAAAGAACTGAAATAAGTGATTTAAAGGTATTCATAGCCCTCTAGATAAAACAATAAATTTGGAAAAAAAATATTTTCTTGATGACAAAAAGTGACAAGTGGCACATCGTTATATTTAGAATGTCATACGGAGTAAAAAAAAAGAAAAATATACCAGGTGTCCCATTAAAAAAATCGAAAGTTTATGTTACTTCCGGTTAAACCGGAAGTTCCATAATGTTGAGTAACTTGTCAAAAAATACAGTTTTATGTCATATACAAATCCCTCAACTTTTATTCCATTATCTTGAAAAACAAAAAAGTTAGAGGGGCGAACCACCTTCCATGGACACCCGGTATTTTA
The DNA here is from genome assembly GCA_963969555.1 of Polydrusus pterygomalis. NCBI lineage: Eukaryota > Metazoa > Arthropoda > Insecta > Coleoptera > Curculionidae > Polydrusus > Polydrusus pterygomalis. The sequence goes on along the minus strand of OZ018385.1, from coordinate 16,383,478 downwards.
TGTGCAGTGGCGGCCGCATAACCATAAGAAAATAAAATGGCTTTTTTTTTAAATATATTTTTATAAATTTATCAATTTACTTATTTATAGTACATATTTACATTTAAGTAGGTATTTAATTAGACACTTGGTTATTGGTTTTTATTCAAATATTAGGTAAGTTGTCAAATAAATTTCCATTTTATAAATTTACAGACTTTAAGATACATGTTATTATTTGTTTAAAGTGAAATTTACTATTGGCATTGGAGGAATTAGTGGGCATTTGTAAAGAAATTAAGGGGTATTAGTTAATTAAAATAAGGAATTGGTGGCATTAGTGTACAAGAATTTTGACTGCGGTTTACCCCTAGAAGGAATATGCTACGACTAATTTTAACCGCAACGAAAAAACATCGTAGCGGTAGTAAAAAGTGAAAAAAAAACGTAGTTGGATCCTCGAGAATGAGGGCTTTAACACCCCACCACCAGCAGTACGTACCTGGTATGTCGTTTATAATTTAAAACACATAAATTATTAACACTTTTTTTATTCAACATTCTTAGGTTGTTCAAATATATACAATAAATTTAAAAAATAAAAATTCTCTACAAATCCTCACTATTCACAAGTAATTTTGATGTTAGAACGTGAAATTCTTCTGAAAATTACTTCCATTCTAGGCGAAAAGGCGCAATTTAATAATTTTTTTTATAAAAAGTTTCTTTACGTGCTTTATTCTCTATAAGAAATGCACTCCTATTCCAAACTGAACGCCCGGATGGGTCTGATCTCCTTTGTCGAACTTGTATGGAAAACAATAGTTTACTTCTAACCGGGCCATGTTGCCAAGTCTCAGGGCCACGCCCACCCCGTATGATATCCTCATGTTAGCTTTTAGGATTTCTAAAAGGTCGCCTTTTGATGATTTTTCTAAAAAAAAAAAAGTGATTGAAATATTTTGCAAAAATTGACTTATGCACATCTGGTTTATTTTGCTGAAGTTAAAGGCCTTTAGTTGAATAATAGAAAACCAATAATTCGGGGGTTTACATCGAATTTTCTTTAAAAAAATATTTTTGAGATAGGAGGCTATGTTTTTAAATCTCGGCATAACTTTTTATTTTAAACAACTTTTCTTTTTTTTTTGATTTATTTTTTAAAATAAGGGTAGTTTACTCTTGAACGATTTTAATATTTTTTGCCCTACCCTGTATCCTATTTGACTTGAGGTCATTCTCAATCGAAATGAATCGCTCGTTTCAAAAACAACATAAGTCACTAAAACGCAATTTTACAGGATGTGGGGCAAGAGCTACATAAGTCGACGACTTATGATGTTTTTGCCACGAACATAGGATACGGCCTTGCGTTATTTCTATAAGGTTAAATGGGACTTGTGTCATTTTTATTCAGAACGTGCGCCTTCTAATGTAAAGGCGTTTCGTGGTAAAAAGTAAATTTCGTAAAAAAGTGACTTATGTCGTTTTTGAAATGACCGATTCAAATGGATACCGGACATGCACTAACCTTTGGCAGTATTTAAACTTTGGTTTTACAACTAATAAAACAAATTCCCTTTTGTTGCACACTTAGTAGACCACACTGTATACCTAACTAACTTTTACAGTTCATTACATAGAAAGTGACATAACATAATATAGAAAATAATAACCATTAAAAAAAAATGGAAGTTAATCCAATTTAATAAAATTTATTTATAAAATTAATTTAAAAAAATAGTATAAATAATTTAATTTAGTAAATATCTCTTTAATTGTTTTTTAAAAGTTGCCAATTTTTTAATTTTTCTTATATTTTCTGGAAGTTTGTTATATTTTATTATTCCGTCATATAAAAGCGATTTTTTTCCGAAATTACTTTTTACTGATATAGTTTGATAATTAATACAACGTCTGGTGTTATGATCATAATGTCTTATTCTCCTGAGGTGTTATGTTTGTTTGATTTTTTTTTTCTTTTAAAATAATAGCGTGAATTAGAATACAAATTTATATTCTATAAATATTTTGAACGTGTAAATATCCCTTCGGTCTATATAGATTAACAGTTGGTTATAAATGTGGTAATTTGTATATACATTTAATAACTTGATTGTGCAATTTTTGTAATGGTTTTAAGTTTGATAAACAAGCAAATCCCCATACAGAAGCTAAGTATTGTAATTTTGAATGTATTAATGAAAAATATATTTTTTTTTAAGTATTTCAAAGGAATGAAATATCTAGCTCTGTACAAAACAGATACCAAAGGAGATATCGAGCTAATAATATACTGGATATGGCCTTTCCAATTTAAATTTTCGTCTAAAGCTAATCCTAAAAATTTTGTCGTTTTTGCATATTTTTATTGTTAAATGTTAAGGGGTTAATGATGGAATTTATTTTTTATTTTTAGTTATAAACATAAAAGATTTTGTAAAATTTAACGTAAGTTTATTTGATTGAAGCCAATAAAAGTATTTTGAAACATTATTAATATCAAAATACATTTCTGCAAAAGTTTCAGCAAAATAAATAATTGTTGTATCACCTGCAAATAGCTTTATATTGCCCTTTAAACGGAATTAATGTAAATTAAGAATAATAATGGGCCTAATATTATACTATACCTATACCTGGTGGCTTTGTTGTGCTGCTCAGCCTTCTAACTAGAGTTGGGCATGGTCAATTGACCATGACGTATTTGACCGGTCAAATTCGGTCAAAATATATCTCAATTTTATTTTATTATTTATGCATTTATGATCTGTCCAGATTATCTCCTACGACCCAGGATAATGTTTAGTGTATCGTTACTGCTCGTAATAATTCAGCTACTTAAGGTTGAATTCTCAACGTCATTCAATCTATTGCCAACCTATAACCTATTTCGCGTTGATTTTTTGAGTTTATTATTTTAATAACTAACATTTAAAGAAAATCAATATCGTCGGTACATTATTTAGGTAGTATCCGATATATTACAAAAATATCAATTTATTTCATTGCTAATTTTGGGAGAATTGTATAGTGAAAGAACAATGAGTGACAATGACATAATAATGTTAAAAAAAATCTTACCCGATATTTTTCGCTATACAATTCTCCTAAAATAAGTTATGAAATTCCTTGATATTTATTAAATATGTCAATTATTACCTATAGAATATCAAGTCGATACTGAGTTTCTTTAAATTTTATATAAAAGCTAGAAAACATAAATAAATCTACGCGAAATAGGTTATAGGTTGGCAAGCATGTTGATACTACCGCCTTAATTACACGAGTCTGATATTTTATTTTAAGGTGGGAGTATCAACATGCTTGCCAACCTATAATCTATTTCGCGTAGATTTATTTATGTTTTCTAGCTTTTATACAAAACTTAAAGAAAATCAGTATAAACTTAATATTCTATAGGTAATAATTGACATATTTAATAAATATCAAGGAATTTCATAACGTATTTTAGAAGAATTGTATAGCGAAAAAAACGGGTAAGATTTTTTTAAACATTATTATGTCATTGTCACTCATTGTTCTTTCACTATACAATTCTCCCAAAATTAGCAATGAAATAAATTTATATTTTTGTAACATATCAGATACTACTTAAATAATGTACAGACGATATTCATTTTCTTTAAATGTTAGTTATTAAAATAATAAACTCAAAAAATCAACGCGAAATAGGTTATAGGTTGGCAATAGATTGAATGACGTTGAGAATTCAACCTTTAGTGTTCATGTTTTTATGTTTTCATGGTTACTTATATAAAAAATAAACTATTGAGATATACACTTATAGAATGTGTACCTGGATGGACCTAACTGTATCGTCCATTTGACCACCTTGTATAAAATTTAGGTATGGCAATAGACTTTTCAGAACAAGCAAAACTTGTTATAAAAAATTAATTTTTTCCAAAATACAAAATAAGAAATTTGGCAAGTATAGTTTGGTTCATCCACTGCATTTTTAAATTTTTTAATTTATTTCAGTCAATTGACTGGTCAATTGGCCAAAAACAAATTGACCGGTCAAATCCACAACCCTACTTCTAACCGAAAGTAATCAACTTACCCAAGCTAAAATCACAAACATTCCCAGCGTTTAAAAAGAAATGCGTCCTGAACAGCTCTCCAAAGCCCCCTTTTCCAGGTCTGAAAGGCAGCGGCGTGAAAAGGTGGAGCCCGGCGGCCCAATACGAGTTCGCACCGAGCGCGTCGCCGTCGGAATGGGGTCCGACGCCCCGCGTTTCGAAGCCTCGCACCGATAGGGGCCCGCCGAGGTAGCACCGGTCGGCTATGGTGATTTTTTTGTCTTTGCTTAGGGCGGACATGTAACCCGCCATGAAGCTCGTTTGAAGAACCTAAAAATAAAATAAAAAGATGTACCATGTTTTTGTAGGTTCCTTTATAGACCAGGGCCTTTGAAAATGGTAAAAAGTGAAAAAAAATAATAGTAGGATGAAACCCATTGGAAAAGGAAGAGAATATAACAAAAATGAAAGGAAAATAATTTACGGGCGATCCGAGGTCGGGAAGTGAAAGAGTTTTTAAGGGTAGAAAACGACTTATCTCGATTTCCGGCAAAACTACAAGTCCTATGGAAAAACGTTAAATGGCGTAGGTAATAAAAAGATCTACAACTTTTGTATTTACACTTTTTTCACATAACCTCAAAATTTAGGTGAAAAATTCAAATAACCAAGTTTTTTATTTTTATCGTTTACAAAAAAAAAATTTTTCTCACGAAATTTGGTGAAAACTTACCTTTTTATGTCCCAAACACACTGTAATTTTTTTGATTTCAAATATTTATTTCTTCACCTTATTTTGACTTAATATCGAAAAAGCAACCTAATTTTCAATCAAAAATTCTCACGTCAAAATATGTGTGATGGTGTAAAAAAATAGGTATACATTACTATGGTAAATGTTCTCAAAAAATGTAAAGGAAACGAAAAAAACTCTTATTAACTTCATTAACTTATTTGTTTGTTAATAATTATAGTAGTATATTTCGACTTGCATTTTTTTGTTTATCAATGTAACATGGAATCTTACGTTTTTCGAGTAATTAAAGTATAAATTTTAATAAATAGCTCAAAATTGTACATAATGATTAAAAAAAAATTCGGATTCGAGTTTTTTTCGTTTCCTTTGCATTTTTTGAGAACATTTACTATAGTAATGTATATTTTTTTTACACCATCAAAAAGTAGAGATCTCAACGAACAAAAAGGCCACCGACTTTTTTAAAAAAAGCATATATTTTGACGTGAGAAAAATTAGGTTGCTTTTTCGATATTAAGTCAAAATAAGGTGAAAAAATAAATATTTTAAATCAAAAAAATTACAGTGTGTTTGGGACATAAAAAGGTAAGTTTACACCAAATTTCGTGAAAAAAAAAAATTTTTGTGAAAGAAAAATAAAAACCAAAAACTTGGTTATTTGAATTTTTCACATAAATTTTGAGGTTATGTGAAAAAAGTGTAAATACAAAAGTTGTAGATCTTTTACCTACAACTTTGCCGTTTAACGTTTTTCCATAGGACTTTTAGTTTTGCCGGAAATCGAGATAAATCGTTTTCTACCCTTAAAAACTCACCCCTTTCCACTTCCCGACCTCGGATCGCCCGTAATTTATTTTTCCTTTCATTTTTGTTATATTCTCTTCCTTTTCCAATTGGTTTCATCCTACTATTATTTTTTTTCACTTTTTACTATTTTTAAAGGCCCTGGTCTATTAGCCGAGTTCCTTTTTTGTTTTTAAATATCAAAGCGAACGGCTAAATTTAGCGTTCCTTTTAAAAATTTAACTCAGCTAAGCAAATATTTTTTCCTCTCCCCTTGCCGCGGTTAAGTATGCCCCTCTATATTTCTTAGACGACTATACGAAGTTGTTCGCAATTTGTTCCTCCAACAACTTAGCTAAGCAAAGATGCAAAGATCTATACTTTGCTTTGCTGTTTAAAAGAAGAAAAAGGAAAGTACCTATTTATTAGTAAATATAGAGGGATGCGGTTTTCGGGTCAGTGTGCTATTTCTTTAAGAAACTAAAGAAGGGCAAAAGATTTTTACAATTATCTTAGTTTTTATTTAAAGTGTAAATTTTGGACACTCATGTCTTAGTTATATTTTAAGTCGTCATGAGGAAAGTGGAAACATGATTTTATGGTGTTTGTGCGTGGAATCCGGTGGAGTAACGTTTTTTTTTCAAGGTTTTTAATTTTTAAATATAATCCCGGTTACCATTGCTGGTTGCCATCAAATATTGTGATGAAATGTGACAAGACGAAAAATGGCTTGGAGAGCTAAAATTTGACAAAGACATGTTTATTCGTCAGTTAAGTAATTAAAAAAACACTTACTATGTCCTCAAATAGTGTATAGTTGTCCTGGTAGAACACTTCGTTTTTTAAAAACCCGACGTCGCCGCCCAGTCCGGCTAATTCCGAAGTAAGTTGGACAAGGGAACTAAGAAAAGAAACACAAAAAGTATAGTAAGTACCGTGCGAGCAAAAATTATTTGCATCACGGAGGGCCTTGCATCTAAGGACGTAATGCTTAGACGTAGAGCTTAATACCTGTTGGGTGTCAGTAACTACCTGAATTAACAATCAATCAGTTATCCCGTCATCTTTGACAGTCGTTATATACAAGTAATTTAATTTTCCAATTTCTTAAACAATTTACACAATGGGCTTTACGGAACAGCACAAAACATTCATGGTTGAAGCGTATTTTCGAAACGGGGTTAAAGTAAATGGTGAGTGGCAATACAATCCGGGTTTGTGCATGGACGATTTTCACGAACATATTCCTAACGTTGCTTTTATTGCTGGGGATTTTTATCATTGCCTGAAAATAACCGTGGCTATGTTTAGGGAAACAGGTTCTATACAACACAAAAAGAAGCAGGAAGACCATCTGTAAGAACAGAAGAACTTGTGGCAAACGTTCGTGAAATAATGCAAAATACGCCAACAAGTTGTATAAGACGCCTGTCTCAAGAAGTGGGAAGATCTTATGGAACATGCAGGACTATTCTTAAGAAGCAGCTAAATTTATTTCCTTATAAAGTGCAAGTATTCCAAGAAATACAAGCCGCAAATTTTGAAAGACGCAGGAATTACTCTCAATGGTTTACCCAAAATTTATTGGAAAGAAATGATTTATTAGACCTGACATTTTTTTCGGATGAAGCCTGGTTCCACCTCTCCGGTTATGTGATTTCTCAGAATACACGCATGTGTAGTAGTGAAAATCCCCATTTTTTTGTAGGGTCCACATTGCACCCTCAAAAAATTGGTGTCTGGTTAGCTGTTTCCCGAAGAAGAATTGTTAATCCTATTTTTTTCCATGACACAGTTACAGCACAGCGGTATAGAGACAATATTTTGAATCCATTTGTGGAGCAATTACTTGACGACGAACTACGTTTTGGATATTTTCAACAGAACGGTGCAACCGCCCATACAGCCGCCGAAACTATTAACTACTTACGCAATTTTTTCGACGACAGATTGATCAGTTTTCGATCAGACATTGAATTCCCACCTAGATCATCTTGTTTAACGGTTATGGATTACTTCGTTTTTCCTCATTTAAAGAACACTATTTTTAAAACACCAGTTGCAAATTTAGAACAATTACAAGAAAGGATTATCCAAGAATGTGGTAACATTTCTCCAGAGATGCTGGTAAACACTTTCGAAAATATGAAGAGACGTGTGAATTTATGCTTGGAGCATGGCGGTGGCCAATTTCAGCAGTTTATGTAATTATTTTTCTTTTTCTTTCTGTATATTCTTACTTTGTTAATTTTGTAAACAACAAAAATAAATTTGTATTTGTCTACTTATTTTATTACTCATTAGTTTGGCATATCATGTCATAATATGAATTTGACAAAATTTTAACCTAGATTTGGTTAGATATATCGTCCCCATATCATTGTGATCTAAACCAAGCCCTACGTTTTTTAATCCAAGCCCTCTTTGATGCAAATAATTTTTGCTCGCACGGTACAAAGCCATAAAATCGTCAACAAAAGATAATAACTTCACTATTGGTAACGTCGAAAGTTTCGAGAACATTTCTCATTCGCTAGCAGCTAATAGAGCTTTTTAAAACGGTCGCCTACTGTAAATCGTTGATATTATGATCATTATACCAGCGAAATAATGGTTTTTTTTGACCGATGAAATTGAGATTGCTAATGTAAAACTACTTACCCCGTACTCGGAAATATGACTTCATCCCTCATATCCACTGATAAGATGTGTTTGATTGTCGATTTCAGACTTGGGCCCGCTTGCTCTCTGACATCGAACGATGCTGTTCTAGTTAAAGTCGACAAATCTCTTATTGCGCCTTCCCATTGAATGTTATGTTTAAACTAAAAAGAAAAATAATAATCAGGGGTGAAAAACTGTCTTCCCAATTAAATTCCTTTTAAAAATCTTTACACACGTTGAAGTGTGGAAAAGCTACGTTCTATAAAGTACCCACAGCGAACGCCATCATTTTACGGGAGTTGACACCATGATCATGACGTGTCATCGGTCAGCTAATAGGATGTTCCTATTTAGCGCAAATGTATCATTTGGGAGTTGTAGTCACGGACGCCCACACAAGAAAATTACATATTTTAATTTTTATTATATATTTCTAGGGTTGTGGATTTGACCGGTCAATTTGTTTTTGGTCAATTGACTGAAATAAATTAAAATTTAAAAATGCAGTGGATGAACCTAACTATACTTGCCAAATTTGTTATTTTGTATTTTGGATAAAATTAATTTTTTATAACAAGTTTTGCTTGTTCTGAAAAGTCTATTGCCATACCTAAATTTTATACAGGGTGGTCAAATGGATGATATAGTTAGGTCCATCCAGGTATACATTCTATAAGTGTATATCTCAATAGTTTATTTTTATATAACCATAAAAACATAAACACTTAAAATAAAATATCAGACTCGGGTAATTAGATAGCTGAATTATTACGAACAGTAAAGTATGTAGCCAATGGTAAATTTTCATCTTCGAAGTCAGATTCTAGCTGCTCGGCTTCGGAAGACGAAGAGACATCAGCTTCGGAAAATGAAGATAAATTTAAGTCGGGTATTCTTCCACATTTATTAATTATATTTAAATTGTATTTAACATACACCAATTTTCCGGATCGTGTAGTAGTCGGCCTATTTCTTAACTTATTATGGATAATACCCTATGTGGACCAATTCCTTTCACAAAAAGCTGAGGAGGCCGGCATTTTTAATAACTATATAGCTACATCGTCAAGTGCCGATTTCTTTTGCCAACTCTCCCACCCAGATACATTTCCCTTTTACTTTGTTTTCTTCTCTTATTTTGGTAAAACAATTCCAAATTTTGGTTTTGGACTTCCCCAAACTCATCGTAAATGCGACGTCGGCGTCGCGTCGTTAGTTCACAAAAATGCAATGCAAGTGCAAACCCTAACTCTGGCAAATACGAAATGAAAATAAATAGACTGAGAAGGAAATGTCTATGAAAATGGTATAAAAAGAGAATAACAATAACTTCTCTAATTCCTTTCCTTCATTGTGATTAAATCCGTTCCGGGAGCCACTAATAAACGAGGCCGACTATTGGGATTCCCAGAATCAGGTGTTATTGTTTTCTTAAACAACAGCGCTATAACGATACACTAAACATTATCCTGGGTGGTGGGAGGTAATCTGGAGTTCTGGACAGATCACAAATGCATAAATATGTAATAAAATAAAATTGATATATTTTGACCGAATTTGACCGGTCAAATACGTCATGGTCAATTGACCATGCCCAATAATATTTCTACTTCAACTTGAAATGTGAATGAGATGTCAAACCCAATTCTATAGTAAAATTAAATTTAAAAGGTAAAATAAAATTGTTTGCTGATGATACTACTATCGTATATTTTCATGAAGACTATGCTCAAATTCATAATAACATTAACATTAACCACGACCTAAATATATGTAAATGGCTTGAAATTAATAAATTATCATTAAATTTTAATAAATCATATTTTATGTTTATAAGTAAATCAAAATTAAAAAATAATATTTCTTCACTATCTTTCAATAATCATATACATAATTAAATATACTAATACAATTAAATTTTTAGGTTTATATATTGATGAAAATTTAAGTTGGAAAAAACATAGGTATTGAATATTTAACAAGTTACATCTAACCAATTATTGGCCTTTAGTTTAAAGCTAAACATTATATATCATTAAAATATTTTAAAAATATAGATTATTTTTTGGTTACAATATTATATGATTTCAATTTGGGGATTAGCGAATTTAACTACAATTCAGCCATTAAAAAAACTACAAAATAAAATAATTAAAATCATACATAAACTTCCTTTTTTAGAACCAACTATAAATTTGTCTGAACCAAACGGATATTTAAATTTAGAAAAGCTTTATAAATTAAAACTATGCATTCTAATACACTCTATTATTATTAAAGAAAAACAATTGAATATAATATTTCTTTCAACCAACATTATTCACATCACGAGACAAAATCATCATATTCAAACACCAATGGTAAAGACTACTTTTGGCCAAAGATCAATATTATATACAGGAATAACAATTTAAAACAGTTTGCCGAAAAAAATTAAAGAAATATAAAAATTATGGACTTTTTTTTGAAAATGGTTAATATATATTTATCTTTAAAATAATTTTGATGGAGTTATTAATAATTTCTAAACATGATTTTTATTATTTGTGATTTTATACATTGTATATTTGGTGTTATATTCTCTGTAATGAACTTTTTAAGTTGGTTGAGAATAAAGATATATATTATTATTATAAAATATAGAAGGTTGCAACAAGGTGGGTTACAATTACAAAACTACCTATTTGCTAGATCCAAGCTGTAATATGGGAGAAGTGATTAATTTAGATATTTTATTGGGAGAAAATACTCTGTATTATAAGTAAGTTAGGCGAGTAATCAAGATATACTTACCAGTGAGTTGGAATAAAAACCCAAATCGAGAAGGAGGCCCCTCTCCAGTTGTTTGTAGCCTGAATTTGGCCATTCTGAATTGGCTTGGAATATCGATGTTGTTAAACTAAGGAATATAATAAAATACACTTTTATACTTGTTTGTTGTATACGGGGTGTTTCACGTTGCGTGGTCTGTTAGAAGACGTTGGAAACGAATAGGTATATATTTTTAAATTTGCTAATAGGCATGATTGACTTTAATATTTTTAAGAACTATATTTTGACGTTTGTTTTAATTCTGGTTTTATCTGATGCTTATGTCGACGTTAGTATTTCAAATAGAATATATTTCAACATTGTTAGATGCCATATACCATATACCTAACTGTTTTAAGATTAAAATTATAAAACTTATTTTTGATGTAACAAACGTATCGAAAAAAAAATCTGTTATTTTGAAATCAATAAAGATAAACATTTGTCCCGGGCGCATCTAGACATTCCGCTATAGGATTCGGCACCCGTCTCTATTCTGATTGGATGATTTCAAATTCCGTCTAAAGGGTATATTGGCAACCGGTTTGTTCGTTGTTACCCAGAGCATTTTTTTTTAATTTTATTTTTATAAAATAATATTAGTTGAAAAAATTGAACTAAAAAAAATGCTCTGGGTAACAACGAACAAACCGGTTGCCAATATACCTTTTAGACGGAATTTGAAATCATCCAATCAGAATAGAGGGGTGCCGAATCCTATAGCGGAATGTCTAGATGCGTCTCGGGCACAGCGTACCTGTTTTCTAAGACTTGATTGGTTGATTGGCCATTTTTTAAAATGTCGGCCGTATCGACAAATTATGTTACACTTACGCTGTCATTTTTACGCTCAGGGGGACTGGGTCTTAAAATTTGATAAACTTTTGATCAAAACATAGGTATTTTGTATCCATAACTTATGTTTCACATTTTTAAACAGTACAAACACAATAATTCTGCATAGCTCGATATTCGCAAATGGAACACGCTGTGTTTTGTTTTGGCAATTTTGTCCGTGGCATAAAAAACTGGCAGAAATGATAAACTCCTAATCGAAGTGATCCGGAGAAGACTGTTAAATAGAAAATTTGTTTCTTTACACGTAAGTTAAATAAATGATGTTTCATTTATTTGCTTTTAATATTTCTAAGATTAACGTTTTGAATTTTAGGTGGAACATAGGAAATATTTACTTGGAAAACGAAGTGGTCTCTATGCCTAACGTAAATAAATTTTTAAGTTTGTCAATAGACAGAATTTTCTAAGGGTTATATCTAATTTATTTATTTATTAACGTATCAACATTTACATACATGAATAGGAAAGAGAAAACTAAAAGTTCTTCCTTCACAAAATTTAATAGAATAAGAATTCTTTGTTCAAAGGTATCTACATGTTTCGAACGTAGAAACGTTGATCATCAGGAGACAGAAAAATATATTGCTGATGGTTTTAGCAGAAGAGAAAAGGATAAGTGGTATTAAACCTTAATGGAGCTTTTATGGCATCAAAAATTGGATTGTTGAAATGACATAATGTAAGAAAAATAGAAGTGAACATAAGTTAAAACATACCGAGTACGTGAAAGTCAGTTTAAGGCTAGAACAACCAAAAAATACCGGGGAGGCAGAAAAAACACTTCTAAAAAGAAGATGTGGGTTGTCTTAATAAAAATATGTCTTAAAGACATTGTAAAATATAGAATTTTTTTTATATATGGAAAGATAAAAGATATATTGAAATAAGAAGATTTTTTATCATTTACCACTTTACCTAAGAAGCCAGTATGTTTAAAGAATGGTTCTTATCAATCCCTTATTTGCTTTTAATTGATTAAGTATACTATACCCTTCAGGAATTTTATGATTATGTGTAGATTTGTTTATGTTTGTCTATATGGCCTATATTATTTTCTAATATATGTAGTTTTTTATTGGCGTTTATAACTTTGCGCTAATGCTAATTAAGTTATACAAGATAGCTCATTATGTTTAGTTTTAACTTATTTATAGAATTGCCTTACACCAATCATACTTCCTTGTTGACTTGTTGGGTTCTTGATTTGTTAACTTTCTACTCGTATTTTTAAATTATTGTTATAGTGAGTTTCATTTAGATTAATGTCACAACTTTTATTATTTAATATTTTTTTTTTTATTTATTAAATAATTCCCAACGAACTTTATAAGTCCATTACAGGGAAATTATTACACTAACTTAAAAATAAACAAATATAAACAAAATTTTTTTACAAAAATATAGAATTACAATACAGAATACAATACAAATAAAATTAATAAAATAGTCAAATTTAAATCAATTTTAAAACTAATTTCCGAATAAAATTAGAGTGCTTTTATTTCTTTAAAAAATACAATTTAGTTTTCTTTTTAAAGAGTGTCAATTTTTTTATATTTTTATACATATTTGGTAAGGTATTATAAATTATAACCCCATTGTATAATAATGATCTTTTACCAATATTGCTTTTAATATTTACTGCTAAAATACTTTCATTTTGCCTTGTGTCATGATTATGTACGGTATTTAATTTTTGGAATGTGATTTTTGATTTTTTTTGATGAGTGGATATTGAATGAATAATTACACATATTTTTAATTTATACAAATTTTCTAAGTTTAAATATCCTAGTGGTTTGTATAAATTTATTGTTGGTTCTAAAAAAGGAAGCTTGTAAATACATTTAATAAGTTTATTTTGTAATTTTTTTAAAGGGTTTATTATTGTAGAGGAAGCAGATCCCCAGACGGATATTAAATATTGAAATTTAGAATAAATTAGAGAATAATAAATATTTTTTAAAAGCTTAATTGGTAAATAATATCTTATTTTATAAAAAATTCCAATCAATGGGGTAATATTTTTCCTGAGATAATCGATATGTGTTTTCCAACTTAAATTTTCATCTATATGCAGTCCTAGAAATTTTATAGAATCAGCATATTTTATGATTTTATTATCAAATAAAATTTCTTTTTTTGATAACAAGCTGTTTATTTTTGTTTTAGTAATATATATAAAAGAAGATTTTTTAAAATTTATTGATAATTTATATGACTGAAGCCAAGAAAAAATGATTTGTAAATCATTTTTTATTTGATTTTGAATGTCAAAGTAATTATCGCCAAAATAAATAATAGTTGTATCATCAGCAAATAATTGTATCTTACCATTTAGGTTTAATTTAGATATACTATTAATATATATAAGAAATAATATTGGTCCTAAAATTGATCCTTGCGGAACACCACATTTAATAGTTTTTTGAGTACTTTTACTGTTATTAATTTCAACATATTGTGATCTATTGCTTAAATAACTTTCAAACCAATTGTAAATATTTCCCCTTATTCCAATGTTATGAATTATTTGTAATAAAAAATTATGGTTAACTGTGTCAAACGCTTTACAAAGGTCTAAAGATAATAAACAGCATTTTTGATTTTGATCTATTTTTAATTGAATGTCTGTTATTACATCCATAACAGCAATTTCAGTATCTCTATATTTTCTAAAACCATATTGACTATCTGAAATTAAATTTTGATTATCTAAGAAATCTGTTAATTTGTTGTTCATAATTTTTTCTAAAATTTTTGAAAAAACTGGCAAAACAGATATTGGCCGATAATTACTTGGATCATTTTTTGAATTTGCTTTAAAAATTGCTGATACTTTAGCTAATTTCATTTTTGATGGAAAAATACCCTTCATTCATATAGTTTAAGTAAAATTGGTAATATTTCTATTTTGACTTTTTTAATAATTTTTACTGATATTTCATCAAAACCGCTTGCTTTTTTTATATTAAGATCATCTATTATCTCTTCAATTTCACCCATAGTTATCTTTTCTAGGTTCAAAAACATCGAGTTAGGGTTTGCATTTTCAGTATATCTTCTTATAAATGGAATTTGATTTGATAAATTTTCGCCAACATTTATAAAATATGTGTTCATTTCTTCGCATATGGTTTGTTCGTCTTTAATTTTAATACTATTGGATATAATACTATCAATGTTGGTTTTGTTTTTCTTTGACTTGTTTGTCAATAATAAATTTAAATTTTCCCAAATGCCTTTTTGGTCAGTGTTCAAAAATATGTTTTTAAAATATTTTTGTTTTGTTGTTCTTATTGTTTGTTTTACAAGTTTATTTAATTTATTAAAAGTCTGCTCATATTCTTCAATCATTGGATATTTCTTCTTTTTTTCATATATCTTGTCTCTTGTTTAATTAATTTTTGCTAAATCTTTCGAAAACCATGGTTTCGAATTTTCATTAATTTTTATTGTATTTGTATATGATGAGGATTCAAATATTTCTAATATCTCATCATATAGTTTATCTGGTTCGTTAATTAAATGTTGCCTATTTTGTAATTTTATTAGGTCGTGTTTCAATTTATCTATAAAATATTCTCTAATTTTAATATTTTTGAAACTTCTATTATTTTTGGTATTTTGTTTAGGTATATTTAAAATTTGTATTTTATGATCACTTAATGGACTTACTATAAACTTTATCTCTAGTTTATTTTGCATATTTGTTAGAGTATGGTCTATCAAGCTTTTGTAGTTTGTAGTTTCTCTTGTTGAAATAGTAGTATTGCAAAGTGTAAAATTATTTGACGAATATATTTCTAAAAGTCTTTTTGAATCACTAGTATTTTGAAGTAAGTTAATGTTCATATCACCAACCATTAAACATTTGATTTTATAATTGTTTAAATTTTCAAGTTTTTCTTCAATAATATTTAAAAAACTATTACTTTTTACGGATGGTGGTCTATAAATACCACAAATAATAAATTCTGGAGATTTTATTTTAAGTGCTATATATGATAATTCACCTTCAAAATTTTTTCTAAAATTTCATAGTCAAATGTCTTTTTCACAAAAATGCCCAATCCACCTCCTCTCTTTTTCCTGCATGCATATATTGAATTAAATTTTTTGAAATTATAATATTTTTCTTCTTCTTTGTAAACCCATGTCTCACTAATTACTATAATATGAATATTTTCATCATCTGCTAAAATTTCAATTTTATCCATTTTATTCTTAATTGATCTGGAGTTTATATATAAAACTTTAAGATTTTGTATAATATTTATATTATATTTTGCCATTATTAATTATAGTTTATTTTTTCTTTGCTCTGTTTAATTTTCCATTGATGCAATATACAATCATTTTTATTTGCTTCATGATTATAATCATTGTTTTTATTATATAACTTATTGTAAATAATGCAGTTAGAACACTTTGGAAATTCTTGTTTACAGTCCCAATATTCGTGTTTACCTGTACAAAAAGAGCAGATCTTATCTTTTTTTTTACAATCTTCTTTCTTATGTCCATATCCACAGCATTTAAAACATATCATTATATTTAAGTCTTCTCTCACTTTACATTTATTCCACCCTAATGATATATCTTTGTCGACTAATTTTCTAAAAGTATCTCCTTTTGTCTCGAAGTAAATAATATATTGATTTGAATATTTTGATTTTCTTGTATATTTAATGTCTAGTGAATCATTTTCATGTAGATAGTTTAAAGCTCGCATTTCTTCTAGAAGTTCTATATTATTGTACATTTTTTTTGGTTCTATTAACACTAATCTTGGTAATTTTAACTTTGAAATGTAAATTGAATATTTTTCATTTAATTTTTCTTCTGATAATACTTTAATTTTTTCTACGTCCTCTTTTGATTTTCCCTTAATAATAATTCCGCCATTTCTTATTTCCTTTATGCCATTTACTGATGCCTTAACAGCCATTGGATTAATTTTGTTTTGTATTTCATTTTTAGTCTGCTGGTATGTTTGATTCTTCTTTGGTTTAATAATCAATACTGGAATATTTTGATTATTAACAATTTTTTTATTGGATTTTAAAATATCTGAATATAGTTCATTTTTTTCTTGCATAATATTTTTTTTTTCATCCAAGTTTTTTAAAATTTGATTAATATTTGAATCAATTTTGTTTAATTTTGAAGCTATATTTATTTTTTCCAGAATTTCCACTTTGGATTTTACTTCATTCGTATTTTGAGTCAATTTTTCAAGTTTTTCGTTTATTTGATAAATAATGTCTTTAAATAGTTTATTTTCTTCTTCTAGTCTCTTGATTCTATTATTAAGTTCAGATGAACTTTCATTGTCTACGCAATTTATGCATGTCCATTTAATACTTTTCTTTTTATTTCAGTTGTTTCTTTTTTTGATAGTTTTGTACATGATAAACAAAACCATTCTTCACATTTAATACACATTAATGAATAAGTATTATTTGTGAATTTATAACTACAATTTATACATTTTTCATTATTCACCTTTTCTCTATTAATTTTCATTTTATTTGAAAGACGTGTTGATTTTCCTGCCTCCATTTTATCTTGTGTATTTATGTAAAAGTTTTTGACAAAATTTTCGTTATTTATGATCGTTTGGGTACTTTTCTGGTAAATAGGTATTTTCATTGTCACTACTATCTTCGAGGTTACATTGTAAATTTGGGTTATTTGTCACTGTCACTTTTTTTTGTGTCAAATCCTTTTTGCGTTTTTTATCCATTTTATTACATTAGGAACTTTTTGATTACAAATTGATATTTCACTGATTTTTAATCTTTTTGGTTAACACTATAATGAATCTTTTAATAATTTTTTTTGAGTAAAAACTACTTTAAAACCTTTTGAGAATATGACATCATAAGAATGACACTACCTAGGTAAAAGGTTATAGTCTGTGAATCTTTGCAAACAAAAAGTATATGTTATTCCTATAATAAAGGATTCTCTATTTTTATATGGTCAGGTGCTTACGAAATAGTTTCAAAATTAGTGACCTTTTTTATTTTACGCTACTTATTTTATAATTTTTATCTCAAAAATGGTTAGATAGGTATATAGGTTATTATTAACAAAACTTTCTAAGGATTTAAAAAGGCATCCAAAAATGCTAAAATATACATCATATAAACATCTATTCCCAATACAAAAAAGTTCGCCATAAAATACAAGAAATGTCAAAATATATTTCTTAGAAAGTTTGAAGCCAGTTTTGCCTGTTGCTAAATTAAAAAAAAAACTACTCATTTCCAAGGTCTAATAGGTCAACAACGTAAATCCCCTGTATTAGGACTGAAAGAAGTAAATCCAATTTTTTTTCGGAAATCTAATTAGAAATTATATAAAAAGGGTTTTTTTTTGTGTTTAAAAAATTAACTTTTTATTTTAAAAAGGGTATTTTCTAAAAGCACTTTCTGAGGAAACACTAGTGGCGCATTTGCCATTTAATTTTCTTATCAATATGTCGAATAGTCTCTTCAGCCGTTGTTGAAGTTTTATAGTGGGCACAGCACGACAGTCTGCTGGGAGCTTATTCCAAACCTTAGTAATTGAGTACACAACATTTCTCTGAATGTAGGAGAACTTTGATATTTCAGTTGTTAAGTTATGTTTATTTCTTGTGGGATATTCATGAGTTAATAAACAATTTTCAAAAAGACCTGGATTTTTTTTTATAAACATGACCGACTCCAAGATATACAGACCACTAACTGTGAGTATTTTATTTTCCATGAAAATGTTCTTACAAGTATCTCGCGGACCGAGACCAAATATACCTCTTAGACATCTTTTTTGGAGGACAAAACAGGACATATGGAAATATTATATTACGCGTTAGTTAAAACTCATTTTAATTACGGAATTTTAGGTTGGGGAGGAATAAATAGAACTTTAGTTAAAAAATTAAAATATTACAAAAAAGGTTTCTAAAAATTATATTTAATAAAGATTATCTTTATCCTTTAAAAGAATTATATTCAGAAACAAAAAAGTTGAACATAAGACAACACTTTACATTTATAACATCTTAATATAGGTATATGTATTTAAAAATAAAAACCTTATACGATTTAAAAACCATAATCATAATACACGTCATAGGAAAAAAAATGTCAAATATTTGTGTTTTTATTTAAACGATTATTTACCAACAAAAATTAAAAAACTGATTTTATTAAAAAAATTTAAAGTCGAAATAAAAACATGGATATTAAAAACAGACAGTTTGAAAATATTTTTAGAAATGCTTGAATTAGTTAATATTGGTCTGAATAATTTATATAAGTAATATTTTTTACTTAAAAATTATAAATTAATAATTTTATTATAGGTATAGTATAGGTACCTAATATATTTCTTCAAAAAAAAAATGTGTTTATGCTATAAATTACATTTTTACTTTAAAATTTGATTTTTAATGTAGGTATATTTATGATTTATGATTTTACATACTAAAACAAAAAATAAGATTTGCCCCTAACAAGCTCAGCTTCAGGGGATTGAAGAATAAGTTTATAGAAGACAACATAAACATATTATATTATTAAATTTTAAATAAACCTATTATTATTATTATTATTAATAAAAGCACAGAATGAAATTTTGATAAATTTACACGGGTTTATTTTTCTGCTTTTATTAATTTTTATAAATCCAACCTTTTTTAACGAAAAACTGATTAAAAATGATATGGCGAAGGCGCCACTAGTGTTTGTTCTTATAGATGTAATATCAGTTACAGAATAGCACCATTTTTATCATGGATTGCTATTGAGCATAAACGGGTTTAAAAATCAAATCTGTTGATTTACGAGTATGATACTTGGCTAGTAGAGGGTAAAAACTTACGTGGGCCTATGTTTTCCTCTAAACGGCTTAATAAAAGCTAAGTTGAAGTTGCTAGTCTTCTTTGATCCGTGACTATATTCAACCTGGACCCTCTCGCCGCGTCCAAAGATATTTGGAGCGCGCATGCCCACTAAAAGTGAGCCTTCATTGTTGCCAACTTGTGTACTGACTCCACCTGTGACGCGTTTGTGTTCTTTGACATCAAAAGTAACCTAAAATAGTTTAAGGATGTGCAATTATTGAGTATTTTGTGTAATTTTCATTTTTCCCCAAAGCTAATTTGGATAATTTTTTAAATTTTGGCATAAAATACTAGTTTATTGCACAATATTATGTACTTACTTCAAGGCCATCATTTGTAGCACTTGAACCTTTGCTTGTGTCGATGTAGACACCAATATTTTTGAAACAACCCAGTTCATCTAATTTTACTCTAGCCTAGAAAAAAATAAACACTTAGGTAGGTACCGTACTGTCTTCTGTAATACAAAATAACACTGTATAACATTAGAAAATAGTTTACTTACTTAACCAATAAGAAAATGACTTTAATTTTTTAAAATTTATTAATAACCATATAGGTAGGTGTCGGTACCCAGGGACCCACCCTTTTATTATTTTATTTGTGTATAATATTAATGGGCACTACCCAAGAAAGTAAAAATAAAAAAAAACCTCGGCAATTGAATTTAACTAAAAAAAAAATGTAATTTAGCTTACTTTATGCGCTTTTAAAAGAACATCCTGAAAATCTTTAGCCTTAAACAGTTCTCGAATACAATCCTCCACTATGTCATTCTTGGTTCTTCCCAGACCATCTACATTGACTCTGTCTACTCTTACCTATAAAATAATAAAAAACTTTAGTATATAAATCTAATGCAAGTGTTTTAGAATACCAATGTTTTTTCTTTTAAACGTTTTATAATATAATTTATAAGCTGTACAGAAACGATAGTGCAAAGCGTATGTGTTCGAGTGCCTCCTATTCTTACAACACCTATACAAGAAGTATTTAGAAAAAATATGTGAGAACTTACTCGAACTTTCTCCAAATCAATTTCCTTGATATCTGGCTCATCGCGGGGCTCATGGAGCCCCGTGTGCTTGGCAAAATCTCTTATATTTGAAGCGGCTTCTTCAGGTACCTACAAATTTTTGGTCAGACTTAAATTTAGAACAAAAATATTCTTAAAACTTACCTTTGCGTGCACAATACCCATTTCTGCGGCAGCTCGAAGGTTTCAAATAAATGTCCGATAGTTTAGTAACTCATTTTAAGTTAGAATAGTCTTTTCTTTTTCAAAAATAAAAATTTTGGGAAAATTTGAGGAACTAGGTCGTTTCCCGAGTTATATTTGACATGATCTGTCACAGAAAAATAAAGGGCTGATCTATCGAGTAATTTTGAAGGAGTTACAGGAATCTGTAATACTCTCGGAAGGTAGTTTTGAGTGTATTACCCCGGTGTGTAGGATTAACTTTAATCTAATTTAAATTTATTTTACCGCGGTAAAACATAATATTAAATAAGTAAACCAAGATTTCCCACGTAAATGGTCGAAAGCGAGGCTCGAGACCGAGATGTAAATTCCAAAACCGATTCAGGGTCAACAAAAAGGTTTCATCCTGATTCTGTAATCGTGTTAATAAACTTAAAGACCCTTACATTTTCATTTTTGAAAAGCCCGAATTTATCTTTGAGCCCTGAGCAGCTGCTAGTGGGGTAAAAGAAGTTAGGTAGGACCTCTTTTTCTAAAAGGCAGACACGCTTTGTCTTTTCGATAGGCAAAAATTGCCTGGCGTCGCTAAGTAAATATTTTCCAACGAGGAAAGAGATGCTTATTTATTTAGGGGTATTCCCTAAATTTAGTTTTTTACAAAACCTTTTCTGTGATGACCTTAAAGTGTGTGCTAATACGTGGCACCCGTTGGTGCCACAGTTGGTCTCTTAAGAGATTTGTGGTGCCTATACTAAACAAACTCTGGGTGGGGATTCTAGACCTACAGATATGGAATCCATTAATGGGTAGAGTAATCAAAATAATTCGAAAGAAAAAAGTCACTGGGGTCGTGCATTCGGGGAAATAAGCGGCAATGGCAAAATGGCATCAATCTCGGAAACGGTGATGTTGGGTGAGCGATGCCCGAGACTCGCATGCACGTCAAGCTGATAAATTACCATAATTATTTTCAGGCGTTTCTCGTCCCGCTAATACCATTTGCCCTGTCCTGAGAATTCTGTCTCTTTGCCGGCCTGAATATTCTGTCTTTAATTAATCGTAGATGGCCATGAGCTGACCTCATTTCTCTATCTTACTAACCAAATTAATATTCTGTGCTATTTAGTCGACTACGAACGTTCCTTATTCTGTGAGCCACAGAAAAGCGTAAACAGTTTGAAGCCCTAGTCCTCCTATATTTCCTAATATACAAGAACATGAAAATACAGACCAAAGGATATATTTTTTTTAAATAACGATACGGTCGTATTAACTTCATTAACATCCTCATATGAAAAAGGAGCAGATATATTAGTAGGCATTGATTTTTTATCAGTGGGGAAGGCACGCGCTGTTTACATGCGTTTTATTTTAAATCAAACCATATGTAGAAAAAATATATATTTTTTATAAAATCATCCAGAAAAATACGTATATCAAATAGATTGTTACAAAATAATATATAATTAAAACTATATTAGTCGATGCATCGTTTGGAAACAGGGTTTACTTTTTGCCTCCTATAAAATAATAAAAAAAATTACATAAGTAACAGATTATAATTTTTGTTTAAGTTTTACCTTTTTTTCCTCCTTTAGCTGCAGGTTCTTTGGGTGCTGTTTTTGGTTCTGCTACTTTTACTGCAGCAGCGCCTTTTTTCTAAAAAAAACCAAAACACTCCTAAATATATTCCTTTTGAATAGATTTTAAAAAACTGACCTCAGCTGCGGCAGGTGCGGCTCCAGTACCTCCTTTTCCTCCCTTGCCCTTTCCCATTTTAAAAGAGAGAAATTTAATTAAAAAGTATATACGTATTAAAAATAACAAGATATTACAACATGCGTTTTAACCTTTCGATTTGCTCAAAAAATTATGACTTGAATGCCAAGTTACCAATATATGTAAATCTTAATTTAGCTCTTGTATCAAGTTCAAGATCTATTTTTAAAAATAATAAAAATATTTTGGCAGATAAAAAAAATTTATTGATATTTTTGCGTCAGTGCATTTGAACTACTTGCTGTGTTAAATTAGGAGCAGACGGCATTTTTAACGTAGTTAAGTTAGTTAGAAGTGTTGTTGACATTGTTGACAAACGACGTTGATAGATTGGCGGTTCTCGTTAGCGTTAGCGACGTTAGCTTAGCGACCTTAGCGTTAGTCGTTAGGTTAGCTGTGCTCGTTAGTTTACGTATGTTTGGAGAAGTAATAATAATATATAGTTTTTTCATGTTTTGTAAAAATATTTGGGAAAAATAATACCTCCACCGGCACCGGACCATAACGAATAAGTGTGCTTATTCAGCAAACAAGTAAGACGTCTAAAAAACAAAAATAATTTATGAAGCATCCTGAGTACCTACTGGGGCATCAAAACATTTTAAAACACCCAATATTGTTCTGAGTATTTTTATAATTTTTTCCATAGTCCATAGTTAAATATAGCTTTGAATATTCATACTTTTAAATTCAATCCAATACACTATCCTAGTCTTTTTTTACTACTTAATAACTTGATATTTCATTTTAGGTACTGAATAAGCACTTGGAATGTCTGATTCTGAGGGCAGCAACTTCTCAGACCGCGAGCGTACTTCTGATGCAGGTTCAGTGAGATCGAGAAGCTCAAGAGGTAGTCACAGGGCAAGTAGGTCCCAGTCCAGGTCTAGATCTAGGAGTCCAAGTAGATCCAAATCTAGATCGAGGTCCAAGTCTAGATCCAAGTCGAGATCCAAGTCGAGATCCAAGTCTAGAAGCCCAAGTGTAAGATCTGGATCTAGGAGCAGATCAAGAAGTCGGTCTAGGAGCAGATCTAGAAGTAGATCAAGAAGTAGGAGTGGATCTAGATCTAGAAGATCTGGGTAAGATTAGCATGCATAAATACCTAATATTATATATTATATAAGTAGATGCCAAATTCCAATAGTGTTTAAATATACATTTTCGCTATGTAAGAATTAAAATTGAAATGTTGATGTGAAAATTTCTATTTTACTAAAAAATATAACAAAAAAAAATTTAAATATGCATGTATGCATAGGTACTTACATAGGTCTTGTCTGTGATATCTTTTTCAATATTTACAGATCAGAAGCTAAAGAAGCCTCAGAACCAGAGGAGGTTCAAGAAGAAGAGGAACCGGATGGACACAGTCTCAGAGACAGTGAGGAATATGACTCTGAGGAAGATGACAGTGATGATGGAGGAAGGGCCAAGAAAAGGAAGAAGAAGGAGAGATATGGAGGATTTATTATTGACGAAGCTGAGGTAACACAGGATTTATATTATCATTACTAGTTTTAGGTAGGAATGGGATAATAACAGGTCGACCTGGACAAAATTAAGACCCAATAAAACTTCATGGTCTTTTTAACCTTAAAAATGCCTACCCAAAATAAAATTCTTTTTATAAATTCCATACTTGCCAACTTGCTTGCACAGGTATTCAATGCAGTAGTGGTGGGCTTATTTATTTGTTTTTTTTTACTGAACTATACTATATTCACATTTCAAATACGCCTAATGTCAACAAAAGCACGTGAACAACAGGACCGCGCCGCCTATAGCGTTGCGAGAATTGGCAATCACGAGGTTAGCTGGCGGTTCGGCTTGCGGAGAGCACGCGCCGGTCAGTGTTTACATCGGGCGTATTTCAAACGTGAATATAGTTTAGTTAAGTTTTTTCTTGCTACCGATCCTTGCATGGACCAATCAAGGTGGATAGTCCAATCCCCTAATAGTTTGTTCGCAAACTACTCAGCACTATGATGCATGCAATCATTTTTTAATAGTTCATTAAAATATCATGTAAAATGACGTTTTTTTTAGGTGGATGATGAAGTAGAAGATGAGGACGAATGGGAAGATGGTGCTCCAGAAATCGGTATTGTTTCAAATGAACTGGACGAGTTTGGTCCAACTGCAAGGGAAATTGAAGGAAGAAGAAGAGGAACAAATTTGTGGGAGTAAGTGCCTCTTAAATTCTTAAATTATACATTCATATTGCATCAATTGATATTAATTTTTCAAAATAGACCAAAATTTTATAACAAACAGTTGGGAACCAAAAAACTAATCTAATTAGGTACATAATTTTAGTTGTTTCTCAGTTTTTAACAGCCATTCAAAAAATCATGATTTAAAAATAATCAATAATTTAAATGGTATTTTTTTTTGTTGAAATCAGAATTTTTGCATTTTATTTAAATGTGTATTTTATTTATTTATTTATTTATTTATTTCAAACTGGTCTTACAAAAATTATAAAATATCTAGGTGTACAAATGAATGAATGAAAATATTGTAAGGTTTATAAGACACCTAAGTGTTAAATACACTTGTGTGTGTCATAACAAACACTTAAAAACTAAAAAATAAAGATAATTTACAGTTAGTACAATAATTTTACTGTAATCAATATGAATTGAACGAATTAAATACTAATCACAAAAACACCATAAAAGGTAAGGTGTTTGAAAAAAACTAATTAAACACTATTTACAAAAAACACCATATAAGGTAAGGTGTTTGAATGGTACTCAAGTAATTGGATTACTTGTATTGTAATATAATCTTCAATATAATTTTATTATAAGTAAGTATATTAATTATTATTAAGTAATGGTTTTATTTTTATTTGTAGTTACACCTTGGTTACTGGCATTCTTTAAGGCTAAGAATGAGTAAGAAACAGTTAATTAAAAATGTTTTTAAAATATCTGAAATTTTTTGATATGTGATTTCTACATTCATTTTTAAATTTACACATGTTTTTAATATTCTTTATTATAGTAGGGATCATATTATACAACTTGGGTCCCAAGTAGGCAACACTTTTTAAGTTAATGTTATTGTAATTTAATGGAATAAGAACGTCATTACTCATTCTTGCACGAGTGTGGTAACTGTGGCTTACAGTATTCTTATAAGATTTGGTTTTGTGTACAAATGCTGTTACTGTTACCATATATAAAGTTCTTACATTGCAAATGTCACTTGAAAAAAGTAATTCTGTAGGATATAGTCTGTTTCTTTTGTACATAACCTTTATAATAAATTTTTGAGCAATGTTTAGTCTGTAGAGTGCACTGTTGTAAAACTGTATTTCATTGTTTTTTGTTCAAATGTAACAAAAACAGTTACAACATACTACATGTTACTTATGTACAGGGTCATCCAACCAGGACTGAACAGGGGCCTATTTTTTTAGTTTCCCTGTATTTTTATTTAAACCAATATAGCCATTTAGTTTATGCTTTGCCGTAGAATCTAAAATTACCATTTAAAAACCGATCTGACTTAAAACAAAGGAACTGTGGCGTAAAGTTGTTGTTTTTTCAATTCAATTTCAATGTATATTATTTATTTTTATGAAACGCCCTTCTTTCCTGATTCCATAAATATATAGTTTGTCCATATTAGCTCAAACCGTTTTTAAGATATGAGCAATCAAACATTTAAAAAGCTGTATTTTAATGCATCGCCATTACGGGGATTTTCTTTTCCAAGGCATTCTAGACGTATTAAGCTTAAATAAATACAGCTTTTTAAATGTTTGATTGCTCATATCTTAAAAACGGTTTGAGCTAATATGGACAAACTATATATTTATGGAATCAGGAAAGAAAGGCGTTTCATAAAAATAAATAATATACAGGGTGTTCCATTGAAAAAACAACAACTTTACGCCACAGTTCCTTTGTTTTAAGTCAGATCGCTTTTTAAATGGTAATTTTAGATTCTACGGCAAAGCATAAACTAAATGGCTATATTGATTTAAATAAAAATACAGGGAAACTAAAAAAATAGGCCCCTGTTCAGTCCTGGTTGGATGACCCTGTACATACCTAATACCCATATCAGGGTTGGGCTGATTTATGTCAAGTAATTTAAATGACAATTAAAATCATGATTTAATTGAAACAACTTTTTTTTAAATGTTATCCAGTGCAATATAACTGCCATAATATGGTGTCTTCATTTCGTGCGTAGTGAAAAAGCATTTTTAGTTATCACAGTATTGCAAACATATTATTCAAAAGGGGCTAGTGTCTTTTGTCAAATTTGCCTATATTTCTTTTTTTAAGCTTATTAATATCTACTATATAATATGTATATAAAATTGTAAGGTCACTGAACAATCGACGCCTAACCAAAACTAGTAAAACTACTGTTGCTAAAAACTGAAATTTGGCAAAAAACAATTATTTTATTATTATAAAGTTTGCTATAACATATAACATATAATCGCAGGATTCCACAATCCATCATAGAAGTGTAAAAAATATAATACTATACCCTATACCAGAAACTATTATCATTGGAAGAGAGAATGAAGTATATCATAATATAATCTCAAAAACTTTTTGAAAAACGAACTGAAATAATTTTGAAACTACAAACTGTTATAGAATTAATTTATTATTTATTTTTCTGTTATATATTATTATATATTATTCACTAAGGCCTCGGTGCCAGTTTGTAACTGATTTGAGGTCTGTAATAAATTGATTAAAAAAAAAGAAAAAAAAATTATTATAAAATTAAATAATTAAATATGAATTTTATTTCAGTGCCCAAAAAGAACATGAAATCGAAGAATATCTCCGCAAAAAGTACGCAGATGACGGCGCCGCAGCCAAACACTTCGGAGATGGGGGTGAAGAAATGTCTGACGAAATCACACAGCAAACCCTCCTTCCCGGAGTGAAAGACCCTAATTTGTGGATGGTCAAGTGCCGCATAGGTAAAGTATTTTTTATTAACTTTTGCTATCACAAAGATTTTTTTGTTAGGGCATATTTATGCTTGGTATGGCCTGCATTGGATTATTGCGCAAGACTACAAAGGCTCTTTACACAGAAGACTATACAATTACCTGCTACAGGTTACAAATCTGAGCGAAAAATCTTAGCTACACAGCAGAAACCAAAAATTCTTGATCAATCCACTCTCTTATAGTTATTATTACATGGAGCGAAATAAAATTAAATTACACTTAGCTGCAAAAATAAGGCACAACCAAAAATTATGCTCAATTTCAAAGTTGATTTTCCCGCAAACAGATAAATCGATTTCGATAAATTTTTTTTTTTAACTGTAGCTTTTTTCTTTGGTAATTGCACTGTCATAGAATTTTTTATTCAGATTTCAGTTATAGGCTTATACAGGGTGCAAAAATGAGAATATTCTTTTTACATTAAATTTGAGACACCCTGTAGGGAGCATTATCAACAACAACGGATGCATGATGAAATCAAACTGTACTCTCATGTCTAAACATTTTTTTTTATTTCTCTGATATCTGCACTATCAAAGAAAATGCATAGGTTTATACCAGAACAAGTTTTTTAAAATTAAAATAACATTTTGACAACATTAAACTACGAATAACACTAACAATAAATAGCAAAAAAAGTACATTAGTAGCGCGTGTTTCCACCACATCACTTCGGTATACTCGATATTAAATTGGATATTTGATTTTGGTCAAGTCCATTCCAAATATTGGTAAACATTATTTGGACATTTTGCTGTTTTGGCAGGAGGGGGTTCACTTGTCTCAGGGCCCTACCAATAATATCCCATAAGTGCTCTATAAGATTCAAATCGGGACTGGCGCAGTGGCTAATTTAGAGTTCGAATATTTACTTCATGTAAATATTCATGACGATGCACGCTACATGAGGTATTTTGCGTTATCGTGCGCTAGTAAAAAATTATTTCCAATCTACGAAGCGAAAGGGACAACGTGCTTAGACAAAATGTCACTATTTCTTCTTCTTCGCTATTTAAAGAACCCCCACGTTAAGGTACGATATTCGTACGTGCTGTTAAGGAAATGTCCAAAACATCACAGAACCTCCCTTAACTAAAGTTGGCCGGCGGATAACTCTTTGACGTCTATCGGAGCTATATAGACAAAACCTAGATTCGTCTGTAAATAGAACGTGTTCCCAGTCCTCAATAGTCCACTTTACATGCTCCCTGGCTAATTGCAGTCTAGCTCTGCGGTGGTCTGCATTTAATCTAGGACCCGTCACTGGAACTCTGACATGTAAATTGTGATCAGAAAGACAGACGTCTCACAGTCCTCACAGTATCAATACTTGGTTGAATATTATGAACTGCACTAAGTTGTGTCAAAAGTTTCCTTGCGGTGGTAAAACGTTCTTTTAAAGCACGCAGTCTGTTTGGGACATAATCTACCTACATAAACATAAAATTTTCATGCCACCCGGTATTATCTCCAGTGACGTTAAGTTTGGGGATTTTTCTGATTAGCAGCAGCAGTGCAAAACTAGCAATCAAGCCGCGACGCTCTTAAAAATAAGGATCACACATTTTCTCTAGTCATCTGAATAAAAAATAAGTGAAATGCCTTAAAACTAGTGTTGGGATCACTCAAGTGAAAAATAACCTATTATTAGGTTTTTTCAATTACTTGAATCATTCGATTATTTTCGAAAATAATTCGAGTTACTAACATAATATGGTTTTTATTTTCCAACGCGTCTCCAAAAGTTGCTGCCCGCATGTCAATCACTCACTGCGGCCAGATCCATCTTCTAGCGAGCGGCTACACCGAGTGGTTTCGGTTATTATTGGCGATATTATTCAAATTAAATACTGCATTACGGGTTGCCTGCGTAGGATAATAGGATTTATTATTTTATTTAGATTTAAATCGTCGGCGTCTACGGAATACTTAATGTTTAGTGGTGAGTATTCAGTATTCATGAGTTATGCAATATCGTGACATCTCAAGGTCATTAGTCAAGTTGACCAAGTTGTTAAATTGTAAGATCTGGGAACTGGGAACCATGCCAAAAAATCCACAAATATCTCCTCCACATTTAATAATCCGTAAAAAATCAATCGATTAACAACACCGCGTCAGTTATTCCCAATACAAATGCTGTATATCAACATGAACGATGAACCGCCAATGCCAATATTAATATTAGAATTTGAGTGAAAAATCGATTATAATTCGGTTTTTTAAATCACTCGAATACTCGGTAGTCGATTATTAAAATAAGTAGATTTTTCCCAACACTACTTAAAACCTTGGTTATTTGTAAATCATTATGGTTGGTCACGTATTTAGTATCGTCTTTACAGTCCGCGATATCGAAGTAACAAGAAAATTTACATAAACCAGAATTCGCGATTCACATTCGGCGTCTTCAGTCTAATATAGCGATCTTGAACAAATTTAGTCGCGCGAGGTCTGCCTTGTCGTGGACGTATGTTATAGTCATTAGTTTCACTGAAACGAAGTCTAGGAACTGTCTGGTTGTCTGTATCAGAAATAATTGCTAATCATCTCAAGCAGCTAGACGACCAAGGTTTGTAGTTTTCCTGAAAAATGTTTCCCCTAAAAAGGTTGCCATGTTTAAGTCTTTAAATTATGATGATCACAATAAAAATTCACCAATGAATGCTAAGAACTTTTAATTCGCTTGTCTAAATTACATTTTTTGTTGTTTATTTTCATGTCGTTAAACTATACCCCATCATCACGTTTTCAAGGAAACTGTACCAGAGCTTATTACATATTTTTAAAAATTAGGGAGAGCTACTTTCAACAAATGTAAGAACTGCACCAATACTTGTTTTCATTCCATAATACATCATTTTTTTAATGGCGTATCCAAACAGTTGACCGGAAGTATTTAAATAAATAAGTAAACAAACAACGCTTTCATATTACAAAAAAAAAATTACAAAATAAGGAGAAATTTTTTAAATTTTTTTGATGGTATTCTCTGGAGCACGGCGCAGTCGAACTGCAAATAATAGCTACTTCACTGAATGCACTACAATAACTTTAAAGAAGAAAATATAATTCCAAATTACTAATTTAAAATTTGAAATCAGAAGATGTTTCCTTTAAGTAGAACAACGCCGAAGTAACATGAATGCTAATAAGAAAACTTTTGACTTACAAGAAACATCTTTTGTTAATGACTAAATAAAAATTAAACATAAAGAAACATTTCTTCGCGCCGATTTTTGCTACTTTCCAAATCACCTTTTTTGTTTATTAACTGAGGCCACAAAGAAGTTCCAACATTAAACTCCTATTAAGGGACTTCTTTATGGTAATGTTTTAGACTGTGCGTTAGAGGAAATTTTTTTCCCTACTATACCTCTATATATTTATTTTTTTTAATCTTCCAGGCGAAGAAAAATCAACATGTCTCCTTTTAATGCGCAAATTCCTCGCGTACCAAAACACCAACGAACCCCTCCAGATCAAGTCCGTTGTAGCCCCCGAAGGAGTCAAGGGATACATTTACATAGAGGCCTACAAACAGCCCCATGTAAAAGCCGCCATAGAAAACGTAGGCAATTTGAGGGTGGGCATATGGAAGCAGCAGATGGTGCCCATCAAAGAGATGACCGATGTTTTGAGGGTGGTTAAGGAACAGTCCGGATTAAAGTCCAAGCAGTGGGTCAGATTGAAAAGAGGATTGTACAAAGATGATATAGCGCAGGTTGATTATTTTGACATGGCTCAGAATCAGGTTCACTTAAAGATACTGCCTAGGATTGACTATACAAGGCTCAGAGGAGCCTTAAGGACGACCCAGTCAGAAAACGAAGCTGAAAAAAGAAAGAAAAAGCGCCGTCCCCCGGCGAAACCTTTTGACCCCGAAGCTATACGCGCTATAGGTGGAGAAGTCACCTCCGATGGTGACTTTCTGATTTTTGAAGGCAACAGATACTCGAGAAAAGGCTTCTTGTACAAAAACTTCACTCTAAGCGCTGTCATAGTGGATGGTGTAAAGCCTACTTTAGCTGAGTTGGAACGTTTTGAAGAGCAGCCTGAAGGGATTGATCTAGAGCTTCCTACAGAGAAAGAGGACAAGACTGTCACTCACTCTTTTAGTGCTGGAGACAACGTAGAAGTGTGTGAAGGGGAGTTAATTAATTTGCAAGGTAAAATCATGAGCATAGATGGGGCTATGATTACGATAATGCCTAAGCATGAGGATCTTAAGGACCCCCTAGTTTTTCAAGCTTCCGAATTAAAGAAGTACTTCAAAATGGGAGACCATGTGAAAGTCTTGGCAGGTCGTTATGAAGGAGACACTGGCCTTGTAGTCAGAGTAGAAAATAACAGGGTTGTACTGATCTCCGATTTGACAATGCATGAAATGGAAATATTGCCGAAAGACTTGCAGTTGTGCAGTGATATGGCTAGCGGGGTGGATTCCTTGGGGAAGTTTGAGTGGGGCGATTTGGTCAATTTAGACGCTGAAACTGTTGGGGTTATTGTCAGGCTGGAGAGGGAGAATTTCCATGTTTTGAATATGCATGGTAAGTTTAAAAATTGAAATAGGGTGTCTAGGAAGTTTGCCACATGAAAAAGTTCCTAACTTACTATTGATTATTGTTAGCGCATATCCTATATTTACAGTAAAGCTTCGGTTTCCTACAAAGCGGCACCGCAAAAAAGCGGCCGTAATTTGGCGGCCGATTTTGCCAACAGTAGTACGGTCGCTTTGGACGGTGAATATTATTGGAAAGTAACATTACATACGGTTCGATAAAATACTAGCGCACCGTCAAAAATCGTACAGAGCGGCCGCTTTAGAAAATAATAATAATAATAAATATTCTTTATTTCAAAGGTATGCTACAACAATTTGTTACAACATAAAGTGAAATAACGTCAATAAAAGGAAGAACAACAAATACTTATAAAATTCTAACAAATTGAAAATACTCACTAACATTATACGGTTCTATGATTACTAACAAACTAAATACTTCCTTTTTCAACTTTTTAATACTATTGATAGCTTTTATATTTGCAGGCAAATGATTAAAAAACTTTATGCAGTTATAATATGCTCCTCTTTCAGTGACCGTTAGTCTGTGTTTGGGATAATTATAGTTTATTTGTCTAGATGGGTATGTATTCTGAGGAAAGCTATCACTAAACATATTTTTTTTTTTATAGAAAAATATAAGACACTCCTGAATATAAATAGCAGTTAGTGTTAACAATTTATTTTCCCTAAATTTACCTCTACATGATTCCCTAAAATTTAGTTCTAACATAATTCTTAAGACTCTTTTTTGATAAATAAATAGTTTTTTAGTATCCATGCAACTTCCATACAAGATTATGCAATATCGAAGGTGAACCTCAAAATTTGAATACTAAATAGCTTTTTTAATTTGGAAATCCGTGTATTTTGATAAGAGTCGGAAACTGTAGCAAACTGCATTTAATTTTTTTCCAATATAATCAACGTGATGTTCCCATGATAGAATATTATCCAGAACAACCCCCAGGAATTTTGCCTTTTGTATTATACTTAACGAGTTACTGTTAATTTTTATTGTTTGAGGTTCATCGATTCTAGACCTATTTGTTTTAAATATTATCGTATTAGTTTTGTTACTATTTAAGATTAATTTATTTTCAAAACACATAAAATTCAATTTCAAATTTGCCCCGTGCGTAAAGCAAAGTAATAAAAAGGTTAAAAAATTCCTTGTTTTTACAAAAGATGGTAGGAATGCATTTAAAATTTTAAAATAAGATACACACCAACCGTTATGAAAATAGAGTCTAACAAAATTTTATATTAATATTTTTATTGAGCAGCAAAAGTTCATTAAAAAACCTAAAAAAATCGAAGATTTATTTTAAATCTCGGATTTAAATTACAAACGTTGTTCTAAATTTTATTTATTTATTTAATTTCCCAACTAACTTTACAAAAGTTTATTACAGGGAAATTTCTAATTAAAAAAAAATTATTAATTAAGATTAAGAGTCAAAATTATACAATAATTATAGTATCATATATAACAAAAAAAAAAACAGTAATATGTTATATTTTTAATTAATGTTTTTTAAATAAATATTTGAACTTTTTTATATTGATTGTATTTTTTATTTTTTTTGAAATATTATTATAAATTTTTATACCATCATGAAGAATTGATTTTTTTCCAAAATTAGTTTTTATTTTTACAGTTTTTAATTTTTTATTAAATAAGTTTTCTAATTGGCATTTTGGTCAAAAATGAAAAATAAAGGCAGCTTACTCTTGCAGAAAAATCATGTTTTGAAATTTTTGCGAACCCTTTATAAAAAATCAAAATTTTCTCTTCGTGAATTGCATTCTTTTTACAAGCAATACTTTTTATCAAGAGTGACTTTTTCCCGAAAAATGAAATTTTTCATCCATTTGTGCTATTGTAAACCCTATCCGCGGACAGTCTGTATATTTTAATAAAACAATGCACCTTTTGAGATTTATTACCTCTTTAAACAGATTTCCTATGCCGCACTTTCCTCGCTTTTACAAACTAAACAATTATACACTAAACACAGGAGCATTGTTAATACCTATTTTTTTGAAAGTTTATACATCATAAAAATAACAATTGATAAAAACCACAATAAACACCCGAACAAGCGAATAACAAACTTGATTGGCTTGCCGACTCGCCGTGGTTTGACGAAACTTGTGTTTTTGGTTGGCATTAAGTAATATAAATTTAAATGGTTGTCAACTTTTTTTTAGAGAAAAAATAATTCGCCGACAAGACAGCCTTTCCTAGAGATGCTATTTTAATAAGACAGGTCTTATAAGGAATAAGCATTCTACTTTCTTTTATAGGCCTGTGTTATCTCGTCACCTAACCTCACTTTTTGTAAATTCACAATTTTTTTAACTTGCCGCTATACCTAGATACCTACCAGTAGTCACGTATGTCAAAATCATTTTTAGGCTATCGGACGTGCTAAACCGATCCCCCGATAAGTTTTTCTGTAGTTTGCTAATAAATTTTTTTCGATATGTCGCCGGTTACTGTATACCGGGTGTCCACGGAAAGTGGTTCGCCCCTCTAACTTTTTTGTTTTTCAAGATAATGGAATAAAATTTGAAAGATTTGTATACGACATAAAACTGTATTTTTTGACAGGTAACTCAACATTATGGAACTTCCGGTTTAACAGGAAGTGACATAAATTTTCGATTTTTAAATGGGACATCTGGTATATTTTTACTTTTTTTTTTAATCCATATGACATTCTAAATACAACGACCTATCACTTGTCACTTTTTGTCACCAAGAATAGTTATTTACCTAACAAGTGCGGAAAGTGGTCCTTTACCGCACGCGACGGCAGTTGCACGAACGACGCGAAGCGGAGT
The DNA here is from genome assembly GCA_963969555.1 of Polydrusus pterygomalis. NCBI lineage: Eukaryota > Metazoa > Arthropoda > Insecta > Coleoptera > Curculionidae > Polydrusus > Polydrusus pterygomalis. Next base: position 16,348,290 of record OZ018385.1, on the reverse strand, counting down.
TCGGGCAAGCCGTTAAGGGCGGTAAAGACACTTTACGCACGTGGTAGGTACACAATTTTTCCTTCGAGCAATAATATTTGGAACAAAAATCAAATTTAAAAGAAAAAATTTATAAAAAGTAACAAATATTAATTGTTAAAAGCTATAAATATTTTTATATTATGCATTGCGCGAATGCAAGTACATCAATTGCATTTTTTGAATAAAATTAATACAGTGCGGTAAAGAATCTTTACAGCACTGAGTGCGGTAAAGAATCTTTACCGCACCGGTAAAAAAAAGAATTATATTACAAAATTAATACAAAAAGAAACAATATTTTTTAAAAATATTTATTACATACAAACATTATAATATAAAAATATAGCTAACGATAAATATTAAAATTAAATGTACAATTTGTAGCGCAATGCAAATTAAGTGCTGAGCGAGCTTGATTTTGTTCATCAGATGTAGTTGAGCAGTTTTTGTAAATTACAGAAGCGTTATTTTCTTGCGCCATGCATGGTACAGTAGATTGTTGTGACCTGAAAATTGCTAAAGGTGTAGGCGTTGGGTTGTTTCGTGTTGATAGACCAGGAGCATCCTCTAAAGTCTCTGTCACTGCTACTGACGTTGATGTTAAAGTTGAACACTGCTCAGTGCTTCTATTTGGGGTACTAGAGCTTTGCAGAATGTTTTGAGCAATCCTTTTTTTATTTTGCAAGGAATCTTCTATGTACGACTCTGCTACAGAGGTGGATTTCCATCCACCGTGCCTCTTAATGAAATTAACTGAACTGTTTAGATGGTATCTACAGACGCGAAATATAATAATGAGTTGTTGCTATGGGAATACAATGCAATGCAGTCGAGCAGATTTTGACTAATGCCATCTAGATCAGACGTTTAATCAAATTCCTGTCATAAAAATTATGACATAAAATTATTTATAATATTTTAGGTACAGGGTGTTTCATTATATAAGTAGAGAAGAAACGTATAAAAGTATGAGACCAAAAATAGGTACCTAGTAAAAATATTCGTAATGATGTGATACTTATCGCCGTTAGTTGTGGTTAGCATCATAATGTAGTAAATTAAATAGAACATATTACGCATATAATAAAATTTACAAGAGTGCGGTAAAGAAATTTTACAGCATTGGGTGCGGTAAAGAAATTTTACCGCACTTACCGCACTGAGTGCGGTAAAGTACTACTTACGACATGAAAATGAGTGCTGTAAAGTGTACTTTACCGCACGCGAGTAGGAAAAATATTTTTTTTCCAAATTTATTGTTTTTATCTAGAGGGCTATGAATACTTTAAAATCACTTATTTCAGTTATTTAATCTTGGGAAAAATACAATTTTACTATTTTGGGTCCAATGCTATGTGCTATGTAAAATTTAATCTTTAAAGTTGTGTAACTCATTTTTTTAAACGGCAACATGGTGGCTCGTTGAGTTAAGAAAAAAGAGGATTTTATTACGATTATTTTGATACCACACACTATTAGGTTTTAGAAAAGCTGCCATTAAAAAACTTTAAAAAGTTAACTTGGAACTTTCCTAAAATAAAGCATCCTTTGAGAATAAATTTAGATTTAAATGTATCAAGTAGCCTGTGACCAGCAAAACTGATAAAACAAAATCATGCCTTGAAGAAAATTGACAACCGACAGTTTCTGCTACAAAGTAGGTTGTTGTTTAAAAAACATGGAAAATACTAGTTTTACAAGAAGTGAAAAAGTTGATATGTTAATATTGTTAGGCTCATTTCGCATTTTCGGAACCAGTTTTGGGTACCTAATAGTGCCGGGCTGGATGACGCCGATGAAAATATCTTTGTGCGTAAAGTCGTGCAACATTGGTTGAATTCTTTCTACATTCTCCAAACACTAATAACATATCAACTTTTTAACTCCTTGTAAAACTATTATTTTCCATGTTTTTTAAACAACAAACTAATTTATTTTGGCAGAAGCTGTCGGCATGTCAATTTTCTTCAAGGCATGATTTTGTTTTATCAGTTTTGCTGGTCACAGGCTACTTGATGCAGTTAAATCTAAATTTATTCTCAAAGGATGCTTTATTTTAGGACAGTTTCAAATTAACTTTTTAAAGTTTTTTAATGGTAGCTTTTCTAAAACCTAATAGTGTGTGGTATCAAAATAATCGTAATAAAATCCTCTTTTTTCTTAACCCGACGAGCCACCATGTTGCCGTTTAAAAAAAAATGAGTTATACAACTTTAAAGATTAAATTTGACATAGCACATAGCATTGGGCCAAAAATAGTAAAATTGTATTTTTCCCAAGATTAAAGAACTGAAAAATCGAAAGTGTATGTCACTTCCGGTTAAACCGGAAGTTCCATAATGTTGAGTTGCCTGTCAAAAAATACAGTTGTATGTCGTATACAAATCTTTCAAATTTTATTATCTTGAAAAACAAAAAAGTTAGAGGGGCGAACCACCTTCCGTGGACACCCGGTATATGTATAATAATAAATTTATTTAAAATGTTTATAACATAATAAACGCGTTTATATTTTTTTTAATAGTTCCCTTTTTAATAAACACATTCATCAATCCGCTGAAGGGAAAGAAAAAGATTCGGAAACTTAATGAGATAATATAATAATTTTTATATTAAAAAATAGTTTGTAAGTGTAATGTTAGCTGGCACAAAGGTTTTTAACAATAATTAACTAACCAGCAACCTCGACTGTGACATAAATGACACTGAAATATAATTTACTCACAATCAAAGTTGTCTAATTAGAAAGCTAACAATAAGCTCTTACAGACATACTTTTTTTAGGTAAAGTCGTAGAATGTCGTCCTGGTTCACTGCAGAAACGCAGGATAAACAGATTTACCGCGGCTTTGGATTCCTATAGGAATAGTTTACACAGACGAGATATGGTGAAGGTAAGTAAGAGAGTGGCCGTCGCTTTTGTGTCATTTGCTCGCAATCCTCTAAACCAGTGGTTCCCAAATGGTAGTCCGCGGACCCCTTGGGGTCCGCGGCGTATTTTTTGGGGTCCGCGAACCCACGGAGCACAAAGGGAAAATAAAACAAAAATGACAAAATACTCACCTAATAATAAAACAATTATTCGCGTTGAGCAACCGTCTTTCGCTACATTTCCTTCTTTAGAATCATTTATAAAATCGTCAAAAAAAACACTGCCGCAAGAGGTTCAACTCATTATCTGTGAACATTTGCGTAATCTGGTCATAAGTTTTCGTGAATATTTTCCGGTTCCAAATATTAATAATAACTGTATTAGAAATCCATTTTCTACAGAAAACATTGAAAAAAATGTAGCTCTTACAGAAAAACAACAAGATCAGCTCGTCGACTTGTCATGTAGTATTTCCAAAAAGGATATTTTTAACGATAATAGTTTAATTCAGTTTTGGTTTAATATAAGTCCTGATTACAATGAGCCCGCCGAAAGGGCTATGATACATTTAATTCCTTTTTGCACAACGTATTTGTGTGAACAAGCTTTTTTTGTATATTATTATGTTCAGTTAAAATCAAAGCAAAGAAATCGGCTTAATGTTGGTCCCGATTTAAGGTTAAAAATATCGAATAATAGACCAGATTTGGAAAAAATTATAAATTCAAAAACAATATTTCATTCTTCCCATTGAATTTTAAAATTAGTTACTTCAATATGCCTAATGTTTATTTTGTTTCATATTTTTAAAGTGTGTTTAAAATTTACTTTGTACCTACAACTAGCACTAGAATAGAGATAAGTAATCCTTGTGTTTTAAGGTTATTATTGTTTTTAAGGAAAATACGTTGTATTGATAAATAAAATGTTGTTTAAATAAGTTACAAAACGGTTGTTTTAGCACTTTTAAAGATTAACTGGCCATGGGGGTCCGCATGTTACTATAATCCGATTTCCGGGGTCCTGGATTTTGCGAAATTTGGGAACCACTGCTCTAAACCCATATATTTCACGATATATTTGTTTAATTAGAAATAATAAAGTAATTTTTAGTACACTGTACTGATTTAACAGTTGGTTCCTTGTGAAATACTTTTTAAATATTATTAGGACACGCTTTTATTAGCTTCACCTGTATGTTTGTATGTTTGTTTGTAACCGACTTCTTTGAACCCGATTTTGACCCACTTTAAACGGTCAGATTTAATTTAAATTTTGTAGACTTATCAAGAACCGCTGACAATACAATAATTTGATAAGTTTATCTCATTATCCTGATCAGGAGCGCCGGAATTAAATCATTTCCTTACATATCCTCTGTATGAGAGTGAGAGAGATAGAGCTCACCGTATGCGCATGCGTACTATCTACCTACTTTCCGGCTCGAGCACTCGGCTTAATAGTGTTGGTACATTATTTCGCTAACAGTTGGTCCGTTGGCCGAGCGGGTTTGTGGATCCAAAAATAGATCCACTGCTTTAAATCTAGCGATTTCAAAAAGTCATTGTTAAATTAGTGACAGTATTCCATCTCTACTCAAAAAAAAATTTTTTTCTTAATACTAACTCAAACTAAAAAATGAAAGATAAATATAGTTTAATAAAACTAAAAAACACGCTTTAATCTTTAATCAAACTAAAAAGTGGAAAATAAATATAGTTTAAAATAATTCTTCAAATTAATTGGGTTTGTGCTATATTTTTCGTTTATCGAGCACCCTACGCTTTTTCACAATAATACTAATTTTGATCGTTCATTATTATGTTCTGCCTACATTAAGAATTTCAAGAATTATTTTAAACTATATTTATTTTCCGCTTTTTAGTCTGATTAATTACACTGGCCGACAAAAAAAAATTTTTTTGTTGTAACACAAAGCTAAATAGCATATTGTGGTAGAATGGACCTATCCAAATACGAAAATGAGAAAAAAAAAGTTGTAACACGTAACGTTTTTTTGTTACATTAATAGTACCACATTTTTACAATATTATTTAATATCTATTGAAATAATAATTTAAGAATTTTCTAACTGTGTATATCGACTATATTTAAATTTTTACACCTACTAAACATACCTTACATCTAAGAAAAACACAAACATTAAAAATATTAACTGAACACACTAATTAAATTTTATTTTTTCCTTTTATGAGGGGTCATATCTTCTCTTTTAAAAAACCAACAGGAATCACCCATCATGGCTGGATCCCATCGTCCTTGATAGCGAATTTCCATTGTCCTGATATCCTGGTGGAACCTTTCACCCTGCTCGTCACGGACAGCTACCAAATTTTCAGGAAAAAATGACAGATGGGAATGGAGGAAGTGAATTTTTAATGACATTCGGGCACCAAGCGATTTGTAGGAATCTAAAAGTTCATCAACTAACTGTTGATAGTTTGCATCCATATTGTTGCCCAAAAATTCCCTTACTATAGTAACAAATGAGTTCCATGCTCTGAGTTCCTGCCTAGTAAGCTTCTCTGTAAAGTTGACATCGTCCAGCAATTTTCTGATTTGTGGCCCAATAAAAATGCCTTCCTTTAATTTGGCATCACTTAACTGGGGAAAGACTTGTCTTAGGTATTTGAATCCATCGCCGTCTTTATTCATAGCTTTCACAAAGTTTTTCATCAGCCCAAGTTTAATGTGAAGAGGAGGCAGAAGGACTTTTTTGGGGTCTACAAGAGGTGCAAACTTAACATTTTGAGATCCCGGCTAAAATTCACTTCTTTGTGGCCAATATTTTATTACATAATGCTGATCTACTGCATGACTGTCCCACAAACAAAGAAAACAGCAATATTTTGTAAATCCTCCCTAAAGTCCTACTAAAATTCCTACAGTTCAGGTAATTTTTCTGTTATAAAATGCATGCATTTTTAACCCCCCTAATTAAATTGACTACCAGCTAATGTAAAATGGTCTTATTAAGCTATTGAAAAATGGTATGTATTGGGGCTTTCCCAATATTATTTCTATATTATTTCCATTTTAAAAATAAAGAGCTGACCTGTGTTAGAAAAATCTTGTCGGCCAGTGTTATTAAAGCATGTTCTTTAGTTTTTTTAAACTATATTTATTTATTCTTTACTTTACATTTGGTGATTTACGGCGCTGCCAACAGTACCAACTGCTTCGGCGGAAAGGCGCTAAACCGGATTGCTTGAGGGTGGTGCAATTTTCAAATGTACAGGTCTTATGGGACGGTCAGCTATCTGCCTTTTTAAAATACGTATGGACGGTTCGGAGAAATAAACTGTTTTCAACTGCTTACAGTCCTTGATTCAAAGTAGATTTTCTGTAGGAATGTTTGTTGTCATAGCCACATAACGATCGTTGTTATAAGCTGCGCATACCCCATAGACAATTTACCTTTAGATACGTACAGCTTATCTCCTGCGCAAACAAAAGTTACGTTTTATGGGTGAAAAAATACGTCTGAGCCCATGACTCGCCGGTCAGCTGCCTTCCCCCTGGGCACCTTCGGGCATGCGCACAAACCTCGTGTTATTGGCCTGTCCTACTTTATCGACATGCTCAAAATACACTCCGGAACCGGCTCAGCCGCCATTTTTGTTGTGTTTTAAGATTTCTCTGTGGATTCCTTGTAGTTTTCTTAACTATTGTGGATTGTGGATGTTTAATATTTACGGATTTCTAGTTTTTGTGTAGTTTAGTGAATTGTGTCTGATTGTGAGAAAATTAATTCTGTCAAAGTTGCTGGTTGGTTAAAATCTGTACACCCCGACATTAAGCTTTTAATAAAGCCAGTATTCCACGGGTCAAGTTCTCGGGCAAACACTTTTCAAATTCTTGACAAGAAATTTTGCTTGAAAATATTTTACACGTACCAAAGTTTTTGCCAAATTGTAAAAATCAATACAAGTCATATACCAACCAATATTTGAATTGAGGTTAGGCACGCGATAACACCGTAGATTGGTTATTTTGCTGGTTATGTTTGTTTTTATATTCGATTCTATAAGACAAGTTTAATTCACTTGTTCTTGTTCTCTTCCTTTTCGAACTAAAAACACGACGACGAATCATTTTTAAACAAATTTTACACACCAAACCTCAAAAACAATTTTCTATCCTTAAAATCTGATAGGTTTGCTACTACTAAAAATGCCAGAAATCACTACCTTTTTTCCCAACTTGATTAAAAATTGAGAAGAATGTCCAATTTTTTGGCAAGAATTTCAATTTTAAAGCCCGGACCTGTCTATTGTCTCATTTGTCAAGCGATAATGTTGCAGTGCGCATGTCTAATAGTGTCTAGCTTTGTTTAAATACGCGAGGCCATAAATCTGCCACTTTCGTGATTATTGTTTGCTTATCTAAAGGTAAATTGTCTATGGTATACCCACTTATCACTAAAAGTACATAGAAAAGCTAAAATAATTTAAAAGTGCGACACGGAAATTGATGATAATTGATTTCTTACAAAAGTAAATAAAAAGTTACAAATAAAAGTAAATGACTCACTGCCCAACAGTAAACCTTAATCCTAGTTCCTTTGAATTTCAGGTTATAGACGGACCCCACTCTGGTTTTTCCGGCGAAATCAAACATTTATACCGGAATTTCGCTTTTCTCTACTCGGTCGAATTCCTTCAAAACGGCGGTATTTTCGTCTGCAAAACTAAACATTTGCATTTGGCCGGAGGAAACAAAATTGTGCCCAGCGGGGACATTTCAAGTGGGATGGAGTTTATGTCTCCCAGGAGGAGTTCGCCCATGCATCCTTCCAGTGGCGCTGCAGGTAAGACTATTTTTTTTTTGGTTTAATAGTTTTATTCCCAGAAAACAAATTGCGGTATTATGGGATGTTGGCGTTTTAGGGTCTCTAGATCACGAAAAACACGTTTCCTATTTCCATCGGTCTGTAAGTCATCTGTAGGTCAGTTGTCTCAAAAGTTTAAAAGGTACCTGAGGGGAATGACGAAATTTGTATAGTGATTAGGTATTAACTTTGCTCATAACCGGGTATAGTTTAGGTTTGCTATACAGGCATGATTGACGTTCAACTATTAAAATATTCTATTTCTGAATCTGAATCACTTCCGGTTATACTAGAAGTTATGGCCAACTTTGATATTTCAAATAAAATTCCCTGTATATTTTAGCTTTTTGGGATACCTTATTAAAACCTAAGTAACTTTTGTTAATAATAATCTATACCTATCTGTTGAATATTCAATATATTCACTACGCCACTGTAGACCAGTGCTGAAGCCTTTGAAAATGGTAAAAAGTGAAAAAAAAATAATAGTAGGATGAAACCCATTGGAAAAGGAGGAAAATAAAACAAAAATAAAAGGAAAAATAAATTACGGGCGATCCGAGGTCGGGAAGGGGGGGAGGGGGGGGGGGGGGGGGGTTTAATGGTAGAAAACGATTTATCTCGATTTCCGGTAAAACTCCTATGGAAAAACGTTAAATCGCAAAGTTGTAGGTTATAAAAAGATCTACAACTTTCGTATTTACACTTTTTTCATATAACCTCAAAATGTATGTGAAAAATTCAAATAACCAAGTTTTTGGTTTTTTATTTTTATCTTGTACAAAAAAAATTTTTTATTCACAAAATTTGGTGAAAAATTACCTTTTTATGTCCTAAACACACTGTAATTTTTTTGATTTAAAATATTTATTTTTTAACCTTATTTTGACTTAATATCGAAAAAACACCCTAATTTTCAATCGAAAACTCTCACGTCAAAATATCTGCTTTTTTAAAAAAGTCGGTGGGCTTTTTGTTCGTTGAAATCTCTACTTTCTGATGGTGTTAAAAAAATATACATTACTATGGTAAATGTTCTCAAAAAAATGCAAAGAAACGAAAAAAACTAGAGTTCGAAATTTTTTTTTTAGATCAATATGTACAATTTTGAGCTGTTTATTAAAATTTATACTTTAATTACTCGAAAAACGTAAGATTCCATGTTACATTGATAAAAAAAAGTATACATTTTAATAAATAGCTCAAAATTGTACATATTGATCTAAAAAAAAAAAATTTCTGATTCGAGTTTTTTTCATTTCTTTGCATTTTTTGAGAACATTTACCATAGTAATAAATATATTTTTTAACACCATCAGAAAGTAAAGATTTCAACGAACAAAAAGCCCACCGACTTTTTTAAAAAAGCAGATATTTTGACGTGAGAATTTTCGATTGAAAATTAGGGTGTTTTTTCGATATTAAGTCAAATAAAGGTTAAAAAATAAATATTTTAAATCAAAGAAATTACAGTGTGTTTAGGACATAAACAGGTAAGTTTTCACCAAATTTCGTGGATAAAAAAAATTTTTTGTAAAAGATAAAAATAAAAAACCAAAAACTTGGTTATTTGAATTTTTCACATAAATTTTGAGGTTATGTGAAAAAAGTGTATAAACAAAAGTTGTAGATCTTTTTATTACCTACAACTTTGCGATTTAACGTTTTTTCACAGGACTTATAGTTTTACCGGAAATCGAGATAAATCGTTTTCTACCATTAAACCCCCCCCCCCCCCCCTCCCCCCCTTCCCGACCTCGGATCGCCCGTAATTTATTTTTCCTTTCATTTTTGTTCTATTCTCTTCCTTTTCCAATGGGTTTCATCCTACTATTATTTTTTTTTGTTTCAAAAATTATCGACCCTGGTCTACTGGTTCTCGACGCATCTATCAATTCCACAATCAGCGCCGAACCCACCCGCGCGTCTACGGTCGCCGTCGATTTTTATCAAATTGGCTCCCGCGACAACCTCTTCGCCGCGGCACGTTGCGATAAGTTTGTTTTAATAGTTACCACAGTAACAAAAATGTTCTGTCTGTCAAGTCAAGAAAAGTCATAGAGAAATAAGAATTGTAATTTTTCTCAAGGAAGCTTTAACATAATAAAAGTATAAAATGGACAGAATGTTGTTTAACTTGAAGTAAAAGAAAGACGAAAAGAAGATACAGTCCACTGAAGGGGCCAATGGCTGTCTGAAGCAGGACCGAGGGAAGAAATACATAGGTTTTTGCCAGGCTGCCACATCATGGTCGTCATCGAACCAGATAAATAAGGTTTTATGTTTTCATTATTGACTATTGAGTAAAGTTTTAAAACTTTCAACAGACTTAACAATCTTTTAGCAATTAGGTTATTGCTTTTAAAGATCAAATAATGACTGAATTGCATGAAAAAATAAAAGCTTAAGGTCGCTTGTAAGAGAAAAAACTTACGTCTCTTTTATGAGAAAAATAACTTGACTCTTGTATGAGAAAAAATGTAATGTTGTCTTTCACGCTTCTTGTATGAAAAATTTTGTATGGTAAGGTATTTTTTTAGAAGTTCAAGGTCTCTTGTATGAGAAAAATTAATTTTAGATACTATAAGTTTTAGTTTCTTGTATGAAAAAGAAAATGTTTAAAGAGCTGTATAAGTACAGAGTTGTGTTTTTGCAAAAAAATTCTGACAGAAAAATAAGGTTCTGTGCAGCAAAGCCACAATTTTGTAAAAAAACTATTTTGCAGTATTTACTTACTTAAAAGCGACTTTTGCGACAAACATTAGAGATACTTTTTATGATCAAAGTGCAGTGACATTTAAATATTAGACGGGCTTTTAGACAAACGAGGTATTAGTATAAAAAATGTGCCGTACCAAAAATAAACAAGGTGTTTTGTATAACAAAAAATAAGGATTATAGATTAGATTAGATTATCTTAAGTTAAAGTTTTGTTACAGATATTTTATTGTAACATTGTATTACCTCACAGTAGATACTGAACAGACAAAATATGGACGCGCTTAAGCGAAAACGAGCGCGTGTTAAGGGCGAGTTAACGCGAATTCAAAATTACTTAAAAGAATACAATTCAGATTCAGTAATTGAAGTAAATGACTTAGTAATCAGGGAGAGTTTGTTAATGAAAACCTATAATGAGTTTGGAAAGATTCAGGATGATATTGAAGATCTATTAGAGAATGATGCAGAGGTAGAGGCGCAGGCTGTGGAGCGGGAGGATACTGAAAATAAATACATTGGTTGTCACAGTAAAATAAGAACACTCATTCAAGCGCAGCTAAATCGTCAAGCGGTATCTGCACCTGCCGTTGGTGGCGCAACATCTGGTAATACTAATAGACATGTTCAGCAACCTCACACCCCCAGCTGTCAAAGTTAATCTGCCTAGTATGAAAATTCCAATTTTTACAGGAAATTATGGTGATTGGCGCACATTTATTGATTTATTTAATGCATCCGTTTATAATGATACAGGTTTAGCCAACTCACAAAAGTTTCTTTATTTGAAATCGTTTTTAAAAAATGAACCTTTGGCATTAATTTAACGAATTAAATATTTCAGATAGTTACTATGAAAAAGCGTTAGATATTTAAAAGGCAAGGTATGATAAAAAAAAATTCCAGTTAGTCATCACATCAATGCCCAAGTAGCACAAATATACTAGACAGTTCTATACATTGCTATATAACAATTTGTAATATAACTATGATATTTTAAAAGTCCTCTGTAAACCATTATATGACTCTTAGAAACACGGAAAAGGCCCAGATTATAAAACAGTTTCATTTATTAGAAGTTTTGTTAGGCTCACATAAAATAATTACAATACACTTTTGGGTATTTTATGTAACGTTTATATAATCCATTTTATAAGAAATAATTAAATATTTTATAACTATAGCAAATAACCTCTCATAGATACTAATAAGATATTAATAAAATTGTTTTATAACAGGCTTAAAAATATTTTAACAATAACCATTTTGGGCCGATTAAAATATTTTTATTATATTGTGTTATATGTTTTAGTCGTGTAGTTTTTACGAATAAAATTTCAATATATTTACCTGTCAACTTATACAAGAGATAGCATAGACTTGAAACATGGCGACAATAAAAACTTACAGCAGTTTGCACGAAAAAGATTTTCAAGTCGAACGCTTTCCCACGGCCAAATTTCTCTGCCAGGCTGATTTTACTGACATAACATATCCATTCCATTCCATATTTTTAAGTGAATTTTTACGGGCTTTCATTTAATTAAATAAAAATAAAAGTGATTTGGTGAAGCATTCTAGTCCTTTCTATTTAATGTTCCTATTTTAATATATTTGCTTCAAGAAATTAAGAATACTTTTAAGTAGACTTGCAGATTTTATTTTTATTCCGACAATGCTGTATGGCCGGCCAGTCATTCTCGGCCGTGGTGTTAGTAAGTGGCGCAAGGTAGCGTGACAGTAGATTAATTTCAAATAATGGCGACACTAATAAATTGATAATATGATAGTTTTGTTGTATAAGGCTCACTTTAGGCATCTTATTCGATACTATTATCATATACGCTATTATGGTAACCGGTTCTATATAAACTTTTCATTAAGAAATTAAATCTAGTAGCCCATATTTTAATTTTTTTATTAGCTTCAATATTTTTGTTGATCTCAGTTAACTCTAAAGAATGTTCTTCATCGTCGCTCGATTCTACGGTTTAATAATCAGAGTCTAAACATTAATTATTTTTTTTACTATGGGCTATGGGCTCATATTCTTGCTCGGATGAAGAATCGTAAAGCATTTTACCCAAATCAACCCTGTCTGTTATCTGTGCTGTTGTGTTTACTCGTTGTACATTTGCATTTAAAATTCTTTGATAGTTATCTCTAATCTTTTTCTTAAAGTTTCCACTTTGTCTTATTTTTTTTCCAGTGGGAAATTGGCCGACTGCTTAAGCTTGACATTGTTTACAAATTATAAATAGATACACTGACTGATCATATCAACTGATGTGGACGTAAAAAGTTAGGTTAGTACGGGAAGTGCTATAAATATTATATAAGGTTCACTAAATAATAATTTTGCATTTACAAAAGCATTTTTATATTTTAAATGCTTTTTAACTATTTCATTACGTTTTATTAAATAACCATTATAAAATAGTCGTTTAAGAGTAGCCGTAGTTGCTTAATTGTCGTCAAGATCAAATTGTTTTATAAATAAGTTTCCGCTACTGCTATATAATCTAACAATAAAGCTTCTATAAAATTAAAGTGAATGTTTTTATAGTTGCTTTATAAACTGTTTAAAATTACCCTTACAAAATAAGTATAAAATATATCTATCTTAAGCGAAAAGAGTTGTATAAGTTTTGTTACATACATGTTTCTAAGCAATCTGGTTTCTGTACTTTTAAAACTGTTTTAACAATTAACGTTATAAACACCTATATTACAAACTTATAAAGTAATTTTGGTTATACAGCAAGTTAGTGTTGATGGCAAGTGTTAAATAATAATTCAGTGTATTTAAAAGATTTAATAAATCCGATATAAAACAATTTAGTCAAATAGTAAGATTATTGTGCTACTTGGGTGGGCTTATGCAAGCGACCGTTGTAAAGGGCACTAACGGGTTAAGGGACTTTTTAAGTCAAATAAAACAACATATAAAAGCCCTTGAAGCACTCAATGTGGCAACTGGGATTTACTGTTGATTAATATTTTCTCCAGTAAAATTGATAGAAACTTAATTTATTTATTTATTTATTTATTTATTTATCCTTAAATACTCTACGGAATAAAATATTCCAATTGGTACATCTAAATATAAGATACAATTACAGCAGAAAAAAACAATACGTAGTACAAAGCAAACAACAGAGTTATTGAGCCAAAACAGATTAAAATAAATTAAAATAGTACAAGTCATTACAGGTTTTTTAGTGAATAAAGACTAATCCTAAACAAATCGCAATCCTGAAAATAAGTATTATAATTCTTCAGTAGTCTTGAAATAAAGGCATTTTGTCCGTAATTGGTTCTATGAGTAACTTCAAAGAAAAGTTGCGTCTGCCTCGTGCGCATTGGTGGAACCAAAAAAAAACACAGATTCAAGTAGGGCATTACAGCAAATTGTGCCATTCACAAGCTTATACAAGAAGACCAACAATGATTTTCTGCGTCGGCATTCTAGGCTCTGCATGCCACAAAGGAGAATTCTTGTTTCGTAAGATAGGTTTTGATAGGGAAACCTGAGCTTGAACAGAAGATATTTGGCGTATCTATTCTGAACACGTTCAATCCTTTTGATGTGGCACTGGTAATAGGGACTCCATATAACGGAACAGTATTCAAGCAGAGATCGAACTAGTCCACCATACAGAGCGTTAAGTGCCTTTGTATCGTAAATCTGTTTAGTATTCCGTTTCACAAAACCAAGCAGTCTAAAACTCTTCAAAATGACGTTGTCTATATGTAGATTGAATGTAAGATCTTTATCAAAGATGACACCAAGATCGTTGAAGTGAGAGACAATCTCCAGGTTAGTGCTCTCAATATCATAGGTATGGTTTGTCGGAGAGTTGCATTTATAAAAGCGGAGGACCTTACACTTGCTCACATTAAGTTGTAAAAGGTTAGCTTTACACCAGGTAATCAACCTGTTCAGATCAGACTGCAAGTAGTTTACATTAGGAGAAATTTTGGTGTAAAACTTTAAGTCATCAGCGTAAACTAGACACTCGGACACATCAAAGCAAGAAATTACGTCGTTTATAAAAAGTAAGAATAAAATAGGGCCGATATGTGAGCCCTGAGGAACACCAGACGTCACAAGAATTTCTCCGGAGACAGAACCACATACAGTAACGCGTTGGCGGCGGTGAAGTAGATATGAACGAATCCATTTGAGATAATTCCCTCCAATTCCAATATCAGACAGCTTATTTAGAAGCAGTGTATGGCAGACACTATCAAACGCCCTCGACAGGTCTGTGTATATAACGTCAACCTGATGACCAGCTTCAATAGAAGAGACTAAGAAGTTCTGATAAACTGCCAAGTTTGTCGCAGTTGAGCGTCCTCTAAAGAAGCCATGTTGTTGAACCATGATGTAATTTTTGTAGGTGGAAAAGATTTCATCAGTAATAATAGATTCAAAAAGCTTCGGAATGGATGAAATTAAGGATATTCCACGATAATTCTCAATGGCACATCTGTCACCAGTTTTAAAGACAGGAATGAGGTTCGAGAATTTCCAAGCCTCCGGAAACATTCCTGTATCGAATGATTTTTGGAAAAGAGAAAGTAAGGGGCCAGTAAGTGATGATTGACAGTTTTTCAATAATAAGGGGGGTATGCCATCAGGGCCCGATCTTTTAGAAGCGTCAAGATTGGTGATCTTTTGAGTAATCTCTTCCAAAGTGAAGTGATGTGAAGATAAAACACCGGCAAACTTCACTGGGTTTCTGTCAGTCAGGTCAACCTCGGAGTGGTCGGAGTAGCAGGATTGAAAATGTCGGGCGAATGCATTAGATATATCTTCCGGATCGGAGAACTCCTGACTATCAAACTTCATGAGATTAGGTAGACCCGAATTTCTTTTTAGATTATTGATAAATGTCCAAAAGTGTTTGACGTTCTCCGGTATTAAGTGTTCAGTTTGGGTTACAAACATGAGATAGCATAAGTCAGTGCGAATTTTAACCTCGCGACGTGCGGCAGCAAATGAGTCGTAATCAACCTGCAAGCCAGATCTCCTGAATTTCCTGTATAGCTTATTCTTCTGCCCTATCAGTCTGCGAAGCTGAGAATCGAACCACCTTGGATATTTATCACTTTTAACAAGCTTCTTAGGAACATATAGATCCATACCGTCAAACAAAATCTTGTAAAATTGCTGTACAGATTGATCTATGTCTAATTCAGTAGACAGAAAGGACCAGTCGGCCTGACTATAAAAATCATTTAATTTGAGGAAATTAGCCTTGAAAAACTGGTAAACGCTTATTTCTGTTTTTAGCCTTAGTTGAGGAGTGTAAACATCAGAGAAACATAACTCGATCGGGGGGTGAAAAGCATCAGGGAAAACAATTGGGGTATCGCAGGGTGTCAGAGATACCCTGGAGAAATCGTCTGCAAATACAAGGTCCAGGATTCTGCCCAGTCCGTTACGCAAAGAGTTTAGTTGCTGAAGTTCAAGGAAGAACATTGAGTCCATCAGAATCTCGGCGCTCTGTGAAGTGAGAACACCAGGAACGAGCGTGTCATCGTCAACTATCCAATCAAGAGAAGGTAGATTAAAATCACCGAATATTATAAATTTTGAATCTTCAAAACTGTTCTTGAGAGATTCACAGGTGTTACAGAAAGAATGGTAACTATCAAGCTTAGAGTTGGGAGGCAGATAAACACACCCCAGAACAATATTGCCTTGTTCAGATTTTAAGTGGACCCAAATATCCTCATAGAAAGGATTGACAGGACTATCGATAATAGAAGCCTTTATGGTGGCAAAGGTTGCGATTAATACACCTCCACCGCGTTGACAATCAAGTTCTTCATAATTTCTATCTCGACGAAAAACCTGGTAGTTATCTCCAAAAATCTCACTATTTTGGATGTTAGAATTTAGCCAGGTTTCTGACAAAATTATTGCCTCATAGTCGCATGTCAAAGTACTGTTACGAAAATCGACCAGTTTAGTGCGTAGCCCACGAACGTTTTGGTAATAAAATACCATATTATTCAAGGATTTGTGATGGTCGGCGCTTTTAGAAAATGTGAAGGCTTGGAAGCAGGTTGTTCAGGCGCAATGAGAAAGCTAGGAGCACCAACGTGCAGCTGACCAGAACCATCTACAGCAGGAAGAAGATTATCAGGAGCAGAGATAACTTTGCTAGGTTGTATGATATTTGAACAAATGTATTTATAAGAAAAGAGTTTGAATTATCTAGAGACCAAACAGAGTTGCCAAATTTAACATAATTTTTTAAGTTTTTGGATAAAAGGATAATCCCTTCTTCTTCATCTCAAACCATAACTTTAAAGAATGACCCAAAGTAAGATTTTTTTAACTCAGGTGGTATCTCAAGTGGACACTCGGGTGGTAGCTCGGGTGGTTATTCGGGTGGTAAGTCGAGTGGTAATTTGTCAAGTTATTCAGCTATTAATAACTCGGTTGAATGTATTTTTTGTAAAATCAAAGAGCATAATATATTTAGGTGCACAAAATTTAAATCATTGGATATTGTGCAAAAAAGGGATTTTATATCAAAAAATAACCTTCGTTTTAATTGTTTTGGTAAATGTCATGGGGTATATCAGTGTTATAAAGAAAAATGCAAATTATGTTTAGGTAAACATCATTACTTACTTCATGACAGTCAGAGGTTAAAAGCGCCAAATCAAAATATTGGTAGGTCGGAAAATACCAATCTTACTATCAATAATAAAGATAGTGATGTTTCTCAAACAATAACGTGTACATTATCTGAACCGGAAACAAAAAATGCAGATGCCAAGATTGCTATATGATCCAACTAATGAGGTAAAATCATTTGAGATGGCTTTTCGGATGCTTCAATGAAAGCATACGGAGCTTGTGTTTATTTACGAACTATTTATACTAATAATCAAGTTACATGCAGACTTATATGTTCAAAATCCAGAGTAGCGCCGCTTAAAGTGGTCACATTGCCAAGGTTGAAATTATGTGGATTCCTATTACTTTCCCGATTATGTCATAAGATAGTTTTGGTATTCAATCCCACATTTTCGAGAATTGTTCTTTGGACTGATTCCAGTATAGTTTTGTATTGGTTAAACAGTAATCCAGATAGGTGGACAACATTTGTGTCCAATCGTGTTTCAGAAAACCAAGAACTAACCACTAATTTTCAATGGAATCATGTATCATCTGCTGAAAATTCGGCAGACCATATCTCACGTGGTTTAGATCCAATTTGCATAGCACGCTGTGAACAATGGTGGAATGGTCCTCAATTCTTGTATAATTCAGAGTTAGAAAAGGATTATAGTGCCATATATCAGAGAACCGACTTGATTTCTGTAACCATTGCGAAAAAATGCGACATATATTCTGGAAACGATGGTCGACAGAATATTTAAACAGGTTACAACATCGTCCGAAATGGACAATAACTCACGATAATATTAAAGTAAATGATTTAGTTTTGTTGCGTAAGGACAATACATTATTTTTATACATTATACATTTATTAGAGTGGCGATTAGCCCGAATAATTGAAACCTTTCCTGGTAATGTACGAGTAGCCAAAATCCGTAATCAGTAGGGTACATTTACAAGGCCAATCACCAAATTATGTCCTTTGCCATTTTGTTAACTTATCAGCTGGGGGGAGGATGTTGAATATTCAATATATTCACTACGCCACTCCAATTTTTAAATCTTGATGAATTATTTAAATAAATGTTCACCGTCGACAAAGTGAGAAATCCTGTATTTTATTTTGTCCTAAGCACCATCGAATAAACAAACCATTATAATTTGAAGGACACAATTTGTTATAAAGGTCCTTCCCCAAATAATTTTGACGAAAGGTTTCCCAGTTAGGGCCGGTGTTGATCCTTAATTGACCTCGCTGTATATCATTGCATATTTTTTGTTAGCTGGTGGATTCGGCGGAGGTGGACGAGGCGGTGGCGGTGGTGGTAGAGGACGCGTCTCACGTGACAGGGACATTATCGGAACCACCATTAAGATTACCAGAGGACCCTACAAAGGCAACATCGGCATCGTTAAGGATGCCACACAGAGCACGGCGAGGATCGAGTTGCACACTTCTTGTCAGGTAAAATATTATACTTATTATATTAAAAAACTGCCTTATTAATCTTTTTATAAACTAGTTGTGTCTGATTTATTTAAACATATTTTTTGAGGTCCTGCACCTCACCTCCCGTATTCTATAGCTAATTTTGATATTTTGCAGACCTTACCTGTTTCTTGGGGCGCATTTCAGGAAAATATTTTTTTTCATACAGGGTGTTCCAAAAAAGTGTGACGTCATAAGGATGTATTTTTTTAGATTACACGCCATATATTTTCTTACTTATTTGGGTGCCTCCTAATAATTACCTACATACCCCTAAAATTTTATTACAATCGATTCAGTATTATAGGCGAAAAAAAATAAAAACTAAAAAATATCAGTTTTGCACCACTGGTTTTAAAAATTAATAAAAAATAAAAATAATGCCTCGTTAATAAAATTATACAAATATACTTATTAAATAAAGTCTAACAGTCTCGTTAACCAAGTTTGACTAATACGAATTGTGCAGGGTATCCAAAGATTAATGTCAAATTTTGCAAACTTTAAAGCAAGTTATTTTTCTTATTTCAAATAGGAACCCCACCCTTTTTATGTCATTCAATGCAGAATTAAAAATCAAACATTTGTCCTACCTACAACCCTATTGCAATTTCTAACGCATCAAGTCTTATTTGCAGAAAACTCATTTGAATTTCCGAATTGATGCTGTAGGTCAGTGGCGGCTCGTGCCATTTTAGTGAAGTAGGGCTAGGCAAACCCTTAGCGCCGCAGGCAAAAAAATTTTGGGTGCCACGCCCTTTTTTGTTAATAGTTCTTGCTTTTGAAGTAGGAAAAATAAGCAAAAAGGCACCTAATTTAATTTATGAATTTATAATCATATCTTGAATTTTAAAAAAATACTGTAGGTAGGTGTACTATATAGACCGAAAGAACCACAAACCGAACGCAGTTTATAATTTGGTTTAATATGTATCTGTTTTTATCAATTTGTTCGTTTTTTTTCATTATTTCATTGTGATATGCAGAATTTAATTGAGTTTTAATGTTAATTTTACCAAGCATACTGAAATTAAATATATTGTTTAAATGTACCTTCGATTTTTCATGTGTCTTCATTTTTTCCCAGATATGGACCAAATCATCTGTACCTTTTTGGGACCACGTTTGCTCCCCCATCAAATAAAACACACATAAAACAAAATAGTCCATTAGATTTATCACAACCGCACACCCAAGTATTTTTTCCATAAATATTTCTATTACATTAGCAGGCCGAACGAAAATTATTTAGTTTACAAACAACCTTACACGACACGACGCGGACAAACAACTGTTTGAATTTGAAACGGTCAAACGGGGTCAAAGAGCCTGGCGCTACACGGAGATGTTTTCCTGCTCGCATTCAAGGTCATTTTCCTATGTTTTTTATTGGTGTGTTATGGCAATTACGTCATAACTTCGGGCCTCCCGTGTGCCTCGTCGCTTTGGCGCTAAAGCTACGTTACCGTTTTACGCATAATCGCTTCCTCAATAGATGGAAATTTGCACCCGACTGTGTTCCATTTTTAAATTATTTTGCTAATTGCTTTAAAAAGGAGAATATTAATTTTAATAGGTTTTGGTAATTTGTAAAGGGTAGGACGCTGGACAGGAGGGCAGGTAGTGCCATGGCACTGTGGCTCTACCCCACGAGCCGCCACTGCTGTAGATGTAAACGAAAGAACAGTATAACGAATTTTAAAGAATAACCATATCCACGATTATCATTTCCAGTTAATAATGACTAACAATTTAAAAATATTTGAAACTTTTAGATTACTAAAGTCAAAATAGTCTCTTATCACTTTAATAAACTTTAATACCAATAAATTGTTTTTCAATACCACCTTTGATATTTATTTATAATGACTGTTAATATGATGATAGTTGATAAAAATTACTTTTCTGCAAATAAGTCTTGATGCGTTAGAAATTGCGATAGGGTTGTAATTAGGACAAATGTTTGATTTTTAATTCTGCATCGAATGACATAAAAAGATACAGGAGTTCCTATTTGAAATAAGAAAAATAAATTGCTTTAAAGTTTGCAAAGTTTGACACTAAACTTTGGACACCCTGTACAATTCGTATTAGTCAAACTTGGTTAACGAGACTGTTAGACTTTATTTAATAAGCATATTTCCATAATTTTATTAACGAGGCATTATTTTTATTTTTTATTAATTTTGAAAACCAGTGGTACAAAACTACGAAGGCGTAGAAGGGCCACAATTTATAAAAAAAAAATATACACCCAAATTCCGAGTTGTAACTCGGAATTCCGAGTTGTATCTCGAAATTCCTAGTTGCATCTCGGAATTCTGAGTTGTAACTCGGAATTCTGAGTTGTATCTCGGAATTCCGAGTTGCATCTCGGAATTCCAAGTTGTCGGTATGTTTGCAGTGTTGCCATTTGGGGCGGCAAATCGCCAAAATGACGACTTTTTGTCTCTATGAGAGTGTGGCGGCGATTTTCAATAAAAAGCTTATTTTTGGCGACTTTTTACAGGTGAAAAAATTGAATATGATGTATACAATACGTAGAAAGAAACAACGTCACAATAATAATCATTATTGCACCGAAGGATTTCTCAAAGAGAATATCTAAACGCGCCACGACTTGTACGTCAAATTTTGGGGAATCCCCGAAAGCCTACTTGTCGGTCGGTCGATTGTCGAATATCCATATCAAAGCCAGTGCCATTAGGAGGCGATAACTAGACGAACAAATTCCGTCTAAAAGGTATATTGGCAACCGGTTTGTTCGTTGTTACCCAGAGCATTTTTTTTATTTCAATTTTTTTAACTAATATTATTTTATAAAAATAAAATTTAAATTAAATTTTAAAAAATGCTCTGGGTAACAACGAACAAACCAGTTGCCAATATACCTTTTAGAAGGAATTTGTTCCTCTAGTTATCGCCTCCTAATGGCACTGGCTTTGATATGGACATTCGACAATCGACCGACCGACAAGTAGGCTATCGGGGAATCCCCAAAATTTGACGTACAATTCGTGGCGCGTTCAGATATTCTCTTTGAGAAATCCTTCGGTGCAATAATGATTATTATTGTGACGTTGTTTCTTTCTACGTATTGTATACAACGTGTACCTATATTCAAATTTTTCACCTGTAAAAAGTCGCCAAAAATAAGCTTTTTATTGAAAATCGCCGCCACACTCTCATAGAGACAAAAAGTCGTCATTTTGGCGACTTGCCGCCCCAAATGGCAACACTGAAAACATACCGACAACTTGGAATTCCGAGATACAACTCAGAATTCCGAGTTACAACTTAGAATTCCGAGATGCAACTCGGAATTTCGAGATACAACTCGGAATTCCGAGTCACAACTCAGAATTTCGAGATGCAACTCGGAATTCCGAGATGCAACTCGGAATTTGGGTGTACATTTTTTTTTTATAAATTGTGGCCCTTCTACGCCTTCGTACAAAACTGATATTTTTTAGTTTTTATTTTTTTTTCGCCTATAATACTGAATCGATTTTAATACAATTTTAGGGGTATGTAGGTAATTATAGGAGGCACCTAAATAAGTAAGAAAATATATGGCGTGTAATCTAAAAAAATGCATCCTTATGACGTCACACTTTTTTGGAACACCCTGAATGAAAAAAAAAAAATTTTCCTGAAATGCGCACCAAGATACAGGTAAGGTCTGCAAAATATCAAAATCCTAACTTAATTAATAAGTGAGCTATAGAAGACAGGAGGTGAGGTGCAGGACCCTGTATAAATACTGATGGATATTTTTATATCTTACAACCAGTATTTTACTTCGTAAGTACCTAAATCTAAATTGGTAGTTTATTCTAGATATTTTATATATTCTTTTAAAAAATGTTTATAAACTATTTGAATAAACTTTTCGATTATTATTATTGGTCCTGTAGACCACTTTTGTATTGAATATTTATTTTTTGATTGAGATTAAGTTTGTTTATAGCCTAAGAGCTAGTATATTTTTATTTACGCCGCTACAGCTGGGATGATTTTTTTTGATATGTTGCGCAAAATAATCATTTTTATATACAGTGTCACCATATGGGATTTTTTATTATTCATAGCTTTATTCAAAATTTTACTTTGGCATTAGGTTCTGCTTCGATCGAGATGAAAATTAAGCAAAAAAATAGTAGTCACGTGATTCGCATTATCTGTCAAATTGTGGTTATTGGGGTTATGTCTGAAAATATCGCAAAAAGTTATTAGAAAATGTTTTTTTAAATGCAGTTTCTAGCCGACATGCAAAATTTCAGCTGCATAAGATAATTTTGATTTTTTACCTATATTTCGTAAATTGCACCACTTTTGCAAAATAAGACTCAACGCAACCTACATAAAAAAACTTCTTAGTTTTGACAATGCTTTAGTTCAGATACATTTTCTTTAAAGTAGCGCCATATTAAATGTGTATTTTTCTACAAAATCAAAATTGGGCTATTAAGATTTGGTCGCATGTGATCCAAAGTTTATTTATTTTTGACCCTGTATAAGGTAACTTCATAAAATAAGTATTTTTGAGAACGTAGTTTTTGTCTGAAAGTAATACACGTTAACGTTATTATGACATAGCTTAATAATAAATTATAATATAGCGGTTTTAAATTAAATCGTTGAAAATAGATAAACTTTACGTTGTTAAACTAAAATTTATTTTCCACTTAAAAACACTGTACTGAAGACATTGTGTTCTTTTTTTGTCTTAATATTAAGGTGTATTATTTTCAGACACAAACTACGTTTTCAAAAATACTTATTTTATGAAGTTACCGTATACAGGGTCAAAAACAAATAAACTATGCATCACATGCGACCAAATTTTAATAGCCCAATTTTGATTTTGTAGAAAAACACACATTTAATATGGCGCTACTTTAAAGAAAATGTATCTGAAATACAGCATTGTAAAAACTAAGAAGTTTTATGTAGGTTGCGTTGAGTCTTATTTTGCAAAAGTGGTGCAATTTACAAAATATAGATAAAAAATCAAAACTGTCTTATGCAGCTGAAATTTGCATGTGGGCTAGAAACTGCATTTAAAAAAACTTTTTCTAATAACTTTTTTCGCTATTTTCAAAAATAACCTCACTTTTGAATTATTTTTTGGAAAAAATAAAATTTGGCAGATAATGCGAATCACGAGATTACTATTTTTTTTTGCTTAATTTTTCATCTCGATCGAAGCAGAACTTGATGCCAAAGTCAATTTTTGAATAAAGCTATTAATAAATAAAAATCCCATATGATGCGGACTTTACTGGTGACACTGTATTTAAAAAAATAAAAGACGCTGTGGTGGATTTTATTTAAATTTAATCTCATAATCGGTTGTTATTTTTTTAGACCATCTCAGTCGACCGAAACCACATCTCCGATGTCGGTACTCCAACCAAAGATGGCTCGATCTCGAGCTACGGGCGCACCCCGGCATATCCTGGCTCGCAGACGCCTCTTTACAGAGATATGGGTAATAAGACACCCATGGCGGACTCGGGCTCGCGTACTCCACTGCATTATGGCTCTATGACTCCCATCCACGATGGATCGAGGACGCCGAACGCCGGATCCGAGTGGGACCCGAGCGTGCCTAACACTTTTCCGTCGCCTGCTTATAATCCAAGTAAGTATAATACGATATAGTATATAATAGTAGTAGAAATATTTATTTAACTGACGACTACATAAAATATATTAATACTCAACTCAAAGTCTTTACGAAATACTGCTTTATATTCAATGTTCTTTGAAAAACGATTAAGAAAATAGTTATTTATGTACCAAGGCAGTAAAGTGATTCTTTATCGGACGAGTCTGAAATTATGAGATGAGCGAGCGAGGCGAATAACAGGCGAGTTCGATAAAGACACTTTACTGACGTGGTGCATACAAAATTTTATTGCCAACCGTTTAGAATTTATAATATAAAAAATTGAGGTATAACTCATCGCATTTTATTATAACAAAGTAAACAGCAAATATAGAACAAATCTACTTATTATTTGTTATAATAAAAGTGAACGTACACCCTGAAGTATTATAAAAATTAATTCCTGAAGGCGAAGGAGTTCCAACTCAAAACGTTTGCGGATTATTATCTATGTTATAAATGCGAATTGAATGAATGAAATTAAAAATGAAAATTTGTGGAGGGTAAAATACTTTTTCTACGATCGTTCAAAAAATGTCATTTTGTGTATGAATTTCTAATGACAAAGGTAGGTCTTTATTGCATACTATGCAATAAAGTAGTTTTTGCCCTAGTGCAATAAAGTAAATTACCTAGGAAACGAACAATTTGTTTATAATATGTGTATTGTGTGTTGCACACCGTCGATACCCTATCGAAATAGAATTCACGTTGACAGGGCGCCATAATTTTATTGGAGTCAAAGGTATCTATGATCCATTGTCAAATTTGAATTACAACTTTTGCACACAAAGGAGAGGTAATACAGAGAGATTTTAAACTTTTTTGTAAATAAAAAACGATCGTAGAAAAAATAGTGTATGTAACATGTACAAAAATAACTATTATCGTCAACCGTAAAGCGGTACATTATCAGAGTGATTTCCGGAAGCAAACGAACACTTTATTTTATTGTAAAATAAAATACTTTACCTATAAATACTTTTACTCCGCAAATTAGTGACTTTGACATTTATTAATCAAAAATCGTCTGTCACTGTCACGCTTTCCCTATTACAGCTCGATAATAGTTTTCTCGCGATTTATTGCGATGAGTTATACCTCAATTTTTTATATTATAAATTCTGAAATATCAAAACCAATAATAATACTTACTAAATTTTTAAAATTTAAATATTCTAATTTTTTTAACATAACATTAGTTTTTTCATATCAATATTGAGTAGAATTTGCATTGCTTTATTTTGTAAAATTTATAATGTATTTAGGTATTACACCTTCATCCGCGATAAACAAAATTGTAGAACAATATAAAAAATGTAAAGCATTGTATACACGTTCCTCGAATTAAATTTTAAATTAAAACTTTTCTTTTAAAATAACTAATCTTTTCTGCAATTTTTGAATTGAAAATAAATTTTAATTGAAAGGCGATCAATATCCCTAAATATTTATGAATTAGAATATTTAAATTTTAACCCATAACCATAATTTTTTTTAAAAACATTTAACTTTCAAAATGTCTTTATTCCAAACTAACTTTTACAGTTCATTACATGGAAAGTGACAACATAATATAGAAAATAATAACCATTAAAAGAAATAACAATAAAAATAAATGGAAGTTAATCCAATTTAATTCATTAATAAAATCAATTAAAAAAATTCTATAAATAATTTAATTTAGTAAATATCTCTTTAATTGTTTTTTAAAAGTTATAAAAGCGATTTTTTTCCGAAATTACTTTTTACTGGTATAGTTTGATTATAATAGAGTGAATTAGAATACAAATTTTTAATTTATAAATGTTTTGAACGTGTACCGGGTGGTCAAATAAGCGAGGACGTCGGCTTTATCTCGGAAACCATTAATCGTACAACTTTCGGAAAGATTTTTTTATAAATAAAGTGGTCAAGAGAAATTGCTGGAAATTACCTTTAAGTTCCTCATTTCGCCGCAAGGGGGCACAATCAAAAATTATTTTTTTAAATTCTAAATTTCTCCGAAAATTCCCATATTAAGGTATAACTCTGATTACATCATTGGAAAGCCTAGACAATTCTGCATCATTTTGGTTTAAGGCTCATTGGCGTACCGACCTTAATAAGAGTGGGAAAAGCTATTGAAAGTGTAAACATTAAAATCGCTGTAACTTCTAAACGACTTATCCGATTTTACTAAATTTAAGCTTGTTAGGAAGGGGAAAATAAGTATCTTCAATTGCCGTATCCAACAGTACACGATAGTGTTTAATAAAATTGCTAGAGGGCGCAATTTGTAATAATAACAGTTTTTTCGATTTTATCCCGAAAATTCAAATCATACGGCATAACTATGATATCATAATCGAAAAGTAGATGAAATTTGCAAGAAAAGATGTAAAGACCGCAGTTCGATATCTTTGTTCGTTTCAGAGTTATTGCCAAAACAATAATTTTTAATACAAATTGCGCCCTCTAGCAATTTTATTAGAAACTATCTTGTACCATTAGATACGACAATTGAAGGTACTTCCAAACAAACTTAAATTTAGTAAAATCGGATAAGTCGTTTAGAAGTTACAGCGATTTTGATGTTTACACTTTCAATAGATTCTCCCACTCTTATGAAGTGAAAGTGTAAACATTAAAATCGCTGTAACTTCTAAACGACTTAACCGATTTTACTAAATTTAAGCTTGTTTGGAAGAAAAAGGTAAGTACCTTCAATTGTCCTATCCAATGGTACAAGATAGTTTCTAATAAAATTGCTAGAGGGCGCAATTTGTATTAAAAATTATTGTTTTGGCAATAATTCTGAAACGAACAAAGATATCGAACTGCGGTCTTCACTTTTTTTCTTCAAATTTCATCTACTTTTCGATTATGATGTCATTGTAATATGAGGGTAAAACACTCTGTATTAGTATATTGTATTAGTGTTCTAATTAGTTATTATGATTAGCTAGTATAACAATACTGTCGATATAACAAATATGTAATATAAACATTTAGCGTAAGTGGAACAACTACGTATGTGGCGACATGGACTAAGATGGAGAATATAGTTTGATGTTGAATATGAAACACCGTTTTCTTTGAACCCTTTGCTGCCACCTATCTGAACATCAAATTATTACATGGCGATCCTGCCAGCCAAAAAACCATAAGAAGAAAAGCGCCGATATGGAGTAAAATGGGTAGTGCCAAGTCTAAAGAGGAAATAGTTATCAACCAGGCCTCGAATGGAGACGCAAGGAGCGAAATACCAAACAAGGGGTTTTCGCTGTCAGAGTACCTTTTACTAACACTTGTAGTAGCCGTTATCCTGTATATCATATATAGTGGGATTCTTCGTTATCGTAAGGAATTACGAAAAACTATTCGAAGAGAAATTAACAGAAGCGAGTTAAGAAAATCAAGGGATGAATTAATGACGGAGGAAGCAGTATAAAATTTTTTTTTTAGGTTCTTTTTAGGATAATTATAAAGATGGTTATTACACTTATGGAAAAAAAAAAAAAAAAAAAAAACTGAAAATGGACATAAGAAACAAGGCGATATGTAAAGAATGGAAAAAATTAAGCAATTTAGTAATTAAAAAGAAAAAATGTACTAAGTAAGTTATAGAATTAAGTAAATTGTATTGAAATAGGGACCTCTTTAACAAGTACTTTGCTCTTAAATAATTAGATTTGCATATTTTTCATGGGAGATAACTTAAACATAATTTTAAGTTCTCTAGCAGATGTCAGAACTTATCTAGGAAAATTAAATTACGACAGACGAAAAACATCCATCGTTTCAACTAAAGTTAGGGAAGCAAAAACTATTTACTCTCGACTGAGTGAGGAGGTTTCTGCTATTAATCAAAAAATAAAAGATTCTGAACTCGACGAAGCAGACATTGAATATTCTAAAAATACTATAGACAAAATTAAAAAAGTATATCAGGAAATTATAAATTTTGATAAACAATTCGCAGAAGGTTTGAGTAGTGATAACCAGGACGCGAAAATTATACATTCAGATATGTCGGCTTTTGACCTGAAAGTGGCCACGAGCCTCTTGCCTGTAATGGATGACTCGGAAGCTATTACACATAAACTAATCGACGCGGCAGAATTTTATCATTCTATGCTTAACGATGATGGCAAGCCTATTTTAATTAAATTCATTCTGAAAACACGAATTTCAAATAATGCGAAATTGAGATTAAAGTCTAGTTACGAGTCTATGGATTCATTATTAGGAGACATAAAAAAACATCTTTTAACGAAACAATCCGATACCGCCCTTCAGGCAAAATTGTTTTCCGCCAAGCAAGGCGATAATACTGTTTCTGAGTTTGGTAAAAATCTTGAAGATATCTTAGTAAATCTGACAATTTCTCAAGCAGACGGTGATTCAAGAGCTTTTGATATTTTAAGACCAATAAACGAAAAAATCGCTATAAAAAGGTTTACAGGTGGCCTTAGAAATCATAAACTCAGCACAATCATATCTGCTAGAAATTTTGAATTTTTAAAGGATGCCATTAGAGCGGCGCAGGATGAAGAAATTTCCTCTCAAAGCAGTAATCAACAAATTTTCAATATGTTTAGAGGAAGAGGAAACAACAGAAATTTTTCTGCAGGTTTTAACAGAGCTAGAAACTCTGGAAGACATTTTAATAACAATTTCAATAGAAACGTAACTAATAGAAATAACAATCATGTTTCTAATTATCAACAAAATAATTCTCGCTTAGGTAATGGTAATAGCAATCCGCAAAGTCAGCGTTTTCAGGGGGGACACCGAGGACGTTCGTTTACTCGCGGTTATCGTGGAAATTCGCGGAGACAAATAAATTTTGCTGACCAAGACATTAATGCAGGTCAGGAAACGTTGCCGTATGATGTTTCTAGGGAGCAAACATTTTTTCGTCCCTAAAGTAGAGGGGAATAGTCATAATAATATTTTTACTTACTCCGAAAATTACTCAAATTCAGTTTCTTTTAGAGTAAACAACAAAAGTTTAGGATTCTTAGTAGATACGGGAGCGTCATTGTGTGCGCTTAAGTTAGAGCATTTAGATGCAAGTATACCTTTACATAAGGAAAATCTTGAAATAAATGGCATAGGTGGTAGAGTATGTTCCGTAGGTTATGTATACTTAAATCTCGCTATAGGAAACATACAATTTAGGGAAAAGTTTTATGTATTTGATTCGTTGGAATGTCATACAGATGGTATAATTGGGAGAAATTTTTTAGGGAAGTATAAAGCTAAATTAAACTATGAGGAAAATACTTTAGATCTTTTCAATAAGGGAAAGAATGTTATTTTAGACTTAAATGCTTGTTGTAGTCATATATTAGTGTTACCTGCAAGGTGTGAAAGTATTCAGTACCTTGAGACAGGGTTAAATGAGGAATGTGTTGTTATGCCAAGTGAGTTATGCCAGGGTGTGTTTGTAGCAGGAGTGATTGCACAACCAGTGAATGGGAAAGTTCCGGTTAAAATTTTGAATACACGGGAAAGTGAAGTACGCTTGAGAAATTGCTTACCTAAAACTGAGAAGCTCAACAATTATGATTGTTGTCAGTTTACTTCTCAAAATATTTCAGTTAATCGAGTAAAACAGTTATTTGACATGCTTAAACTTACCTACTTGAATAAAGAAGAGAAAGATTCAATAGATCAATTATGTGCTAAATTTGCAGACATATTTCATATGCCTGGGGATAAATTATCTGTAACAAATATTTATAAACAGTCAATTCAAGTCAAACCGAACACTCAACCAGTTTATATAAAACCTTATAGACTGCCTCAATCCCAGAGGGAGGAAATAAATAAGCAAATTTCCCAAATGTGCGATAATGATATAATTGAGAGTGCGCAGAGTGAGTGGTCGTCGCCTGTTTTACTGGTACCGAAAAAGAGTGAGACATCAGGAGAGAAACGTAGCAGATTGGTTTTAGATTACAGATTTTTAAACCGTAGTTTAGTAGATATCAAGTGGCCTATTGCAAATGTGGTTGATATTTTGGATTCTCTTGCGGGAGCTTTTTATTTTTCGCATTTAGATCTAAGTCAGGGGTATTATCAAGTGGAACTAGATGAACAAAGTAGAAAATTGACAGCCTTTACAACTGATCGGGGGCAATGGCAAATGAAAAGATTGCCCATGGGGCTAAAACTTAGCCCCAGTGCCTTTTCTAGGATAATGACAGTTGCAATGGCAGGTCTAAACTACGAAAAATGTTTTGTTTACCTTGACGATCTAATAGTATTCGGGAGAAATCTTAAGGAACACAACAAAAACCTTATGGACGTTTTTACTAGACTTCGTAAAGTAAATTTAAAACTAAATCCCTTAAAATGCGAGTTTTTAAGGAAAGAAATTCTTTATTTAGGTCACATTATTAGTGATAAAGGAATATCTCCTGATCCTGAAAAAATTAAAGCTTTAGACGAATATCCCGTTCCAAAAAATTCAGACAAAGTTAAACGTTTCGTGGCTTTTGCAAATTACTACAGAAAGTTTATTCCGAAATTTGCGGAGCTATCTGTACCCCTAAACAAATTGTGCAGAAAGTATGCAAGGTTTGAATGGACGGATGAATGTAACAACTCATTTCAAATCCTAAAGAACGCACTAAGTCAATATCCAGTTTTACAGTATCCTGATTTTGCAGAGAAAAATGAATTTATACTTCAAACTGATGCGTCAAAGTCAGCTATTGGAGCAGTACTCTCAAATAAAAATAATAGACCAGTGGCGTACGCCAGTAGAAGTTTAAATAAAGCGGAAATAAATTACCCTATTATTCACAAAGAACTTTTAGCTATCTACTGGGCTGTAAAGCATTTTCGGCCTTATTTATATGGACGCAGATTTAAAATAGTAACTGACCATAAACCTTTATTATACTTATTTAGCCTTACTGACCCATCCAGCCGGTTAACAAAATTTCGATTAGGCCTTGAGGAATATGATTTTTACGTTGAGTATGTGAAAGGAAGTGAAAATGTCACCGCGGATGCATTATCAAGAATTATCTTGACATCTGAGGAATTGAAAAGCATGAATAATGACATGATTGCTGTTTTGACCAGAGGACAGTGTAAGAGTATGAAAGAGCAAGATTGTGTGTTGGACAAGGATAACCTTAATGTTTGGCCTGATCAACCAGATATTGTGGAAGTTCTTAAACAACCTAAAAATTGCACTGAGTTAGTTTTAACGACATCGTCCAAAATAAAAACATTGTCAAAAGATATAACTGAACACTTGGGGAGTTTTTATTATGTTCCATTGCAACTTAGTTTGTACTTTAGTCAAAATACTCGATCGGCATTGGCGCGAGACGAAATGCTGAGAGATTTGGCCAAAATAACTAAGAAAGCAAATATAAATGAATTATATATTTTAAAAAATGAGAAAAATAAAATGTTTATTAAATGGATAGGTAAGGAAATAAATAGTAATCCTAATTGGGGGGGCCCCCGTATAAATATTGTACAAGGAGCTAGCAAAATAATAGATAATGATGAGAAACGAATTATTTTGAATGATTTTCATTTACTTCCCACAAGTGGACATGCAGGCATAAATAGAATGACAAATAATATAAAAAAGTATTACTTTTGGCCAGGTCTAGATAACGATGTTGCAGACTTTGTAAGAAAATGTGACACTTGTCAAAAACAAAAGCATTGCAATCGTTATACTAGACAGCCCATGGTTATTACGTCGACAGCCAATTATTCTTTTCAAAAAGTATATTTAGATATTGTAGGACCACTACCAACAGATGTAAATGAATTTGCATACATCCTGACTTTACAGTGTGAGTTAACAAAATTTGTGGAAGCATATCCTATAAAAAATAAAGACACCGTATCTGTGGCAAAATCATTTGTGGAAAATTTTATCTTACGATATGGAATTCCACAGGAAATTGCAACGGATAGGGGTTCTGAATTTATTTCTTCCACTATGAGTGAGGTTTGTAAGCTTTTAAAAATAAATCAAATTTATTCCACGGCATACCATCATGAAAGTATTGGTTCTTTGGAAAATTCACATAAGGTATTGGGTGCCTATTTAAGAATTCAATCCGAAAATAATGATGCAGCGTGGAGTACATGGATTCCTTATTGGTGTTTCTCTTATAATACTACAGTCCATACTGAAACTAAATATACTCCTTTTGAACTGGTCTTTGGAAAGAAATGTCAGATTCCTAATAATCTAAATAATATGTTAGAACCCATTTATAACTTTGAGAATTACCCTATTGAGTTAAAGTATCGGTTGCAAAAGGCTCATGAGGATGCAAGAGCTAACTTATTACATTCAAAATTTAAAAGAAAGCAAAGTTATGATGAAAAAATTAAACCCATTCAATACAAAAAAAAGGCGATTTAGTACTGGTAAAAAATGAAGTGGGAAACAAAATCGCAAGTCCTTGTTTTCTTGGTCCTTATTTAGTTATCGAGGATGAATCTCCAAATGTAAAACTAATGAAAGGTAATAAGGAGATTGTAATCCACAAAAATAGAACTAAGTTATATCATAGTTAAGTAATTTCTAGGTAATAATTTAGTAGTAAGGAATCGGCCGGCCCTACTTTCGTATTCTTCTCTATCTGCTATTTATTCTAGGTCTGACTACTCTAATTTTCTTCCTTTTCTTTCTTCATTTCTTGAATTCTTATTGACTAAGAAAATGTTTGTTATAAGTATAGTTATTATTTCACATGAGTTAATTACTTTCATATTATAATTAGCAGGAATTTCCATTTGAAAACAAAGTGTAAATTCCTTAAATTGCCCGGGGAGGTGTAATATGAGGGTAAAACACTCTGTATTAGTATATTGTATTAGTGTTCTAATTAGTTATTATGATTAGCTAGTATAACAATACTGTCGATATAACAAATATGTAATATAAACATTTAGCGTAAGTGGAACAACTACGTATGTGGCGACATGGACTAAGATGGAGAATATAGTTTGATGTTGAATATGAAACACCGTTTTCTTTGAACCCTTTGCTGCCACCTATCTGAACATCAAATTATTACATCATAGTTATACCGTATGGTTTGAATTTTCGGGATAAAATCGAAAATACTGTTATTATTACAAATTGCTCCCTCTAGCAATTTTATTAGAAACTATATTGTACCATTGGATACGACAATTGAAGGTACTTACCTTTTTCTTCCAAACAAGCTTAAATTTAGTAAAATCGGATAAGTCGTTTAGAAGTTACAGCGATTTTAATGATTACACTTTTAATAGCTTCTCCCACTCTTATCAAGGTCGGTACGCCAATGAGCCGTGAACCAAAATGATGCAGAATTGTCTAAGCTTTCCAATGATGTAATCAGAGTTATACCTTAATATGGGAATTTTCGGAGAAATTTAGAATCTAAAAAAACAATTTTTGATTGTGCCCCCTTGCGGCGAAATGAGAAACTTAAAAGTAATTTCCAGCAATTTCTCTTGACCACTTTACTCATAAAAAAATCTTTCCGAAAGTTGTACGATTAATGGTTTCCGAGATAAAGCCGACGTCCTCGCTTATTTGACCACCCGGTACATACCCCTTCGGTCTATATAGATTAACAGTTGGTTCTAAATGTGGCAATTTGTGTATACATTTAATAACTTTATTTTGCAATTTTTGTAATGGTTTTAAGTTTGATAAACAAACAGATCCCCATACAGAAGCCAAGTATTGTAATTTAACTTGAATGTGTTTACTTTTAACCAATTTGATAATCGAGCAAGTTCTGGAATTTAAAATTTCCAAAATATTTTTACTATTAATATAAATAAGAGTACCATCATCATCTCATTGCATTTTAACAACCCATTTTAAGACTAATGACATGTCATTAATATACAGTGTGTCCACGGATAGAGTTTGCAAGAGGAGAAACTTTTTTATTAGTAGGTATAGAAGAAAAAGTCATTCTTTATAAAAACGTCTGCTTGGGCTGAAACTACAATTTCGAATATCATATTTGCGATTACTATACAGGGTTTGTCACAAACAACATTTTTAGTTTTTTTTGAATCTTTTTTTTTCATTTCCTTAATTTGTTAAATAAATTTTGTTAGTGTTGATACTACAATTTCA
Organism: Polydrusus pterygomalis; assembly: GCA_963969555.1. Taxonomy (NCBI): domain Eukaryota; kingdom Metazoa; phylum Arthropoda; class Insecta; order Coleoptera; family Curculionidae; genus Polydrusus; species Polydrusus pterygomalis. The sequence continues at coordinate 16,313,898 of OZ018385.1, read as the reverse complement.
AGTATTAGATTTGCGATTACTATACAGGGTTCGTCAAAAACAACAGTTTTTGTTTTTTGGATATTTTTTTTCAATAGGGTACTTGCACGAAATTTAAATAATCGAAATTTTAATATATTTTCATAGTAAATGGAAAAATAACGGACACGTAAAAAATATTTTGCCTTAAATCCAAGTAGTTTTTAAAATATTCAAGATTAAAATTTAAAATATTAACACGTGTTCGGAAACGAATTTGATTGGTTTACGTCACTAATCAGTAAAACGTTGCCAAACTGATTGACAAGAAATGTACTATTTCGCGGTTGCCAAACGTTGCGTATTGTGTCTAATCGTTTTGTACTATTTCGTCGACTACTTCATTATAAGAGGTATAGTTAAAACTTTAAATATTAAGTTGCAATTAGCCTTTAAAGTTCTACCTTTAATTTTAAATGTGAAGATACCTATGTATCATAACTTAACGAATAAATTTTCCGAGAAATAAACATTATTCGGCTGGAAATATGTTTTCAGGTTTTCGATCAATTAACTTTGGCATCATGGTAAAGTAAAATTCAAACAAACGATTCCAGCACCGGTATAGTGGCCTTAAACCTTAAAAGTATGTTACCCGATTTTAAAAGAACAGGAATAAGTAATAAACCTAACATTGTATTTAATACTTTATTCCAAAAAGTAGGCTTTTTAAATAGGCATTTAAAGTTGATATATTTTGTGCATTAGGGATACCATATACTAAAAAGAGGATACCTTTGTCAGTGAATACAGACTGAATTTTATGATTATTTTTATTATGGAATATAAAATTTGTTATAAATAGTTGGAATAATATTCAACAAGTTTTTATAAACTTTGGTCGCCGGCGGTTTCGAGTAGCGAGTGTTGTCCGATCGTTGTAGCTGTAATAACAATCAAAAATAAAGTTTTTGTTGTGATTTGTGGTTAGGTTTGCTTTGAACTGTCAATAAAACTTTTTGTTGTTGTTAATTAATTATTTAAATTATGACTGAAGCTGGCTTTATTAAAGCAGACTCGAACAATTTGCCAAAAGTAGATGCTTTTATGATTGCACAGTTTTTCTCTGACAGTGATTTCTTTAACGCTGCAGAAATTAGCGGTGTGAAAACTGATAGGTAATTACGTATATTCATAATATTAAACGATTTTATTGTCATTATTTTTGTCGAATGTAGTGAATTATATCTTTATTAGGTAAATTTGAATGCAACATAATATACATACTTTAACACGCATAGATAAAATAACAAAAGTAAATAAACAATAATAAAAAGTAAGGTTATATACTTTAGTACATTTGATTGTACGTGAATTAAATTGTACTAACGGCATTATTGGCAACATTGCTAATTACTGATTTTTGACGTCACGTATAAGTAGGCGTTTTGGCGCGCATTTAAAATAGGACATTTTATTTTTAATATATCTGGAAATCAAGGCAGTATTTTTGAAAAAGAAAAAAAAGGGCCCATGTATGAACCCATAAAGAGTTAAATTAATGAAAAAAAAAGTTGTGCAAGGACCCTATTCTAATTCTCAATTCCTTTTGATGATCACTTTGGGAACAAATGGATTGGAATGTACCTATGGTCCAAATCAGTTGGTACGTAGGAGTCCCGATCTCACAATTAACGACTTTCATTGTGTATAAAACCAATTTCAATAATAACTTAGATCTCTTGAAAAAAAAAAGAGTAGTTATTGCAAATATCCCAATACAGCAAGTTAGGAACTGTTATCGGGAATTCAGATGTAGAGTTGAACTATGGGCTAACTCGGTGGTACCACGTCGGAATAAAAGTGTTATAATTTATGATTGAATGAATTGATGAAATATGACATGTAATAATAAAAATACTTCAAAAGTAGGCAAATAAAAAATGGTTTTCTCAGAACAAAATCGTTACTCAACCAGATATAAAATCATATTCGAAATAAGAAAGCAACAATAGTTGTTTGTTTTTACGTAAAGTTATTTTAAACGAAATCCAAAAAACTAAAAAATGTTGTTTTTGACGAACCATGTATAGTAATCGCAAATGTGATATTTGACATTATAGTTTTAGCACAAGCAAAATTTATTTGATAAATCAAGGAATTGAAAATAAAATCCCAAAATGTTAAAATGTTATTTTTGACGAACCCTCTATAGCAGTGTTTCCCAATTAAAATAGACGGCGGAACACTTACAAGTTGACACAAGAATGCCGGAACACTACATATTATTTTTCTACATGCCTACTTAAAATGACTGGATTTATTTACCTAAAATATTTAATATTTATTACGATATTCCATTTATATAAAAATGAAATGAAAATAAGAAAAGCAATAAAAAACAAGTCATATATAATACATTTTGTTTACAAATTTAAAATAATGAAAAAGTTAAAAAAAAAACTGAAAACATCACTAATCAATGCAGAAAGAACTAGTGAGAACAGTGTGATTTGTTTTTATTCTTACAGATTTTTTTTTATATCCGGCTTAATGGTTGACAACTGTAAACGCAAATCAGGAGCAGCATTAAGTTAATTGGTCTTTTTTTTAGTATCTAATACGTAAGATATTTGGCGGAACACCAAGCACGTCATCGCGGTACACTAGTGTGCCGCGGAACACCATTTGGGAACCACTGCTCTATAGTAATCGCAAATCTGATATTCGAAATTGTAGTTTCAGCATAAGCAAACGTTTTTATAAACAATGACTTTTTGTTCTATACCTACTAATAAAAAGGTTTTTCTCTTCCAAAATCTATCTGTGGACATACTGTATATAAAATAAAAAGCAAAGGCCCATAATACTTCTCTAAGGTACCTGCTCCTATTCTACTTTATTTTTTTTGTTGAGAATATATTACTTACGAAATTTTGTGTTCCATTATTTAAATTATTTTGAAACCTTTGATAAACTTGACCCCTTATACCATATTTTTTATATATTATTGTATATTTGGTGTTATATTCTCTGTAAAGAACTTTTTAAGTTGGTTAAGAATTAAGATATATTATATTATTATTATATTCAAATAACTTTTCTAATAATATTTTCCTATTAATTGTGGCAAAAGCTCGCTTAAAATCAAGAAATACTGCGATGACATATTCTTCTTTTTCCAAGGCACTGTTTCAACTTTCCACTACATTTTGGATGGCTGTTTCAGCAGGATAACCTTTTCAAAACCCAGTTTGAGAATAAATTGAAATTTTGATTCATCTAAAAAATCGATATCTTGCTCATAAACTACTTCTTTTAATTTTTCTATATCCCATAATACATTTATTGGTCTCATTTCATTGTTTTGAATTTTTAATCTTCGGAACCGGTGTAATATATGAATATTCAAGGTCTAATGGAATTCCCCCCTTGTTTAAACAAACGTCAATAAAGTAAAGAACATAATTGTAATTTTCTTTTGAATGTAAGTTATCTATATGTTACTCAAATGGTTGAGACTTTAGTAAAGGTTTTTAAAATATTTTAGAATTGTTTCAAACATTTATTAAGGCTATAATTTATTTAGCGGTCTGAACATAATGTGTCTTTAATTTTGCAGCAATGACATTCTTGTTTGATATTTTACCGTCTTCAAATATTATTTCTTTTATTTCCGTTTTTGTAGTTGGTTAACCAGGGCCGATCCTGGGGTGTCGGCCGCCCGCGTGCAAAGACCTATTAGGCCGCCCCTCTAAAGAGTTTTTCCTATTTTGAGTAATACTTAACGTTGACGTTATAAACTCATCTACATGTACATAAGAGTAAAAAGTTAAACATTAATAAAAATTCAAACTACAAATAAAATTTTACGGGAAAGACTTTATTTTTGAGCAAGCTAATATGTTATATTAGCGACACCTTTATTCTTTTTACTTTAACACAATAATAAACCAACAAAAATATTACTTTTGAAACAAAAATAGACATTTTATAATTAGCAATGTAAAACAACAGTATTTACCAGAAAATATAAAATAACATAAAGTACTAAAGCATAAATCTCGCGAAACGAAAAGTATATATAAATCAGTCCTTCCTCGAAAACTACCTAATAATTAACTATAAAATAATTTTTCTGGCTTTCTGAGAAGCAAATTTGTCAATAATTGCGGTCAGATCAATTTTTTCAGAGATGGCCAAATCTGAAAGTCTTTCTCGAGGGGTATTTCGCAGGGGAATTTTGGTGTACAATGTTTAGGAATTAGTAAGGAATTAAAGGAATTAGTGGGAAATTGGAGGAATTAGTGGAAAATTAGAGGAGTTAGTGGGAAGTTAGAGGAATTAGTGGAAATTACTCGGGAAATTTGGGGAATTAGTAAGAAAATAGTGGAATTAGTAGGGAGTTAGTGGGGAATTAGAAGTGAATTAGTAGATCGCGCAACGTTGCGTAACACGTGCGGCGTCTTTGATTTTGCTCGGACAATATATAGTATACAAATGCATACTGGAAATGGTAATATGAAATTAAAAAAAGAAATGTATCGGTTTTTGAAAATTCACAACATTAGAGAAAATCGGCACAACTACTATTTTTACTTCCCTCGCCAGAGCAATTATTGTAATGGACGCGGTAATCGATAAAAAATGATCATCCAAGATTGATTTTTTTTCGCGTTTTTGGTTGCAATGGTTGATACAAGGTTGACATGGGTTGGAAAAGGGGTTACTTGTTAATATTCGATGTCGCATACCATTTTTGGCAAGTTTGTATTATTTTAACAACCTGATCAATAATAACTGAAATAGTAGCAAGTAAAATGGTGAGGGTGGGGGTGAAATTAAAAATATTAAGCTATGGATATTTCTAACGACTTATTTAGGCGAAATATTAAAAAAGAAATTATTTTTATAAAAAAAAAGCACAAAGTCTTTCTCCACAATTTTATTAGAATAAATTAACTAGGTGAACCTAGAGTTATTCTTTACAATTCTACATGTTTCGAGTGTAGAAACACCTATCATCAGGAAAACAAAGTATATAGTACAATGCTGATGTTAGCAATAGAGAAAATAAAGAGTGGTATTGAGCCGTAATGGAGCTTTCAGTGGTGCACATGAGGTGTAAAATATGAATAGTCAGAAGACCGACAAGAATTCAGCATACTAGAAAGTCAGGGGATGCTGAATTCTTGTCGGTCTTCTGACTATTCATATTTTGTTTAATCTTACATACACATACGAGTTGTTTTTAGCGAGGGAATTTTTTTGTGTTTCTTGGGATTGTTGATTATGTTATGATTGACTTTGATGGGTTTATTGTTTTTTTTGAAGATGCGTGATTGGTGAACCGAGTGGTGGTGAACTGGAGAATAGTGTGACTCCTCGGATGGCTCCGATGATTTGGAGGAGTTTTCAAATGAGATGTTGCCGTGTAAATCAGAAAATCCATCGAAATCTGCCGTGCACGAGCAACACTTAGAACATTATTACGCGGTTTTTTATTACCAGTCGTGGTTTATTGGTCGGATAATTGAAGATAGAGGAAACGCAGATTATAGAATAAAGTTTTTGAAAGCAGAGCACATTTATTTGGCCCCGAACAGAAGACATTGATACCATCCATGCAGATTTTATTTTTTACGGCCCTAATAATTTATTTGGTGGCGGTCCATTTCAATTTAAACGGGCCGACCAACTTAATATTATCAAGAACAGATATAAAGCGTTTGAAAACCAATATTTTTTTATTTTTGTTCAATAATGGTATTACTACTAGAAACCGTATGTTCAGTTTTATAATAAAAATAACCGGTACTTTTACTTTCATAAGTTTTTTGATGTAACAATAAATTGTTCATTGTTCCCAGCTTTTTTATTTTAGTACCTACTGCAAATATCTAGATATCATTTATTTATTTTACACCATTTTGTTGCCTAGTTTACGAAACATATTTGGTGAATTCGTAGGGAATTAGCTTGGGAATTAGTTAAATTAGGGGAATTAGTAAGGAATTAGGGTAATCACCAGATATTTTTTAAAGTTAATAAGGAATTATAATATATAAGGGGAATTAGTGAGGAATTAGAGGAATTAGTAGAATACTGGGAATTAGTGTACACATTTTTTTCTGCGGTTTACCCCTCGGTCTTTCTTCTGTCATATTATTTCTCAAGTAATTTTTAATAATTTTTAATTTACTGAAACTTCTTTCACCTGAAGCCACAGAAACAGGTAAGGTTAAAAAAATCCCTATTGCAAGAGCAAAATTTGGAAAACAGGGAATGAGATCATTTTTGACTAAAATTTCTAATATCTTAATTGGCTATTTTTTACCTGGAAAAATATCTTTAAATCCTAAAGTTATTTCATTAAAGAGTTGTATACCGTCTATATCTTTCACAATAGTTCCTCCTGTACCTGTAACTTAATATCTAAGTCCATGCAGGCTTTCATGAGGTCATCATTAGAAATGGTGTGAAACTCATACAGAAAGCAGAATATTGAATAGCACTCAGGTAATAAGGTAAATCTTTTATTTATCGAAGATATCGCATAATCAAGAACTGCAAAATAGAAAACAATCTTAAATTGCAGGAAGGGATTTAAAACTGGTTCATCACTGCCCTCGTAATCAAATAAACTAACTTTTTTTTCTAAGCTTCGAGATGGGAAATTCGGGATCAATACCTAAATCTCTAGCAAGTGTTGTTGAAACTAAATATTTTTTAAGATAATCTAAGCCTGTTTAATTTAGGATTTTGAAGCATTTTACTCAATACATCAATTCTTGATAATAAATCATGCCAAATTAAAATTGAACACAAAAACCTAAATGTTTCAAGACTTTTAATAATTATTGATTTAGCACCCATTTTTGTTTTCGTGTCTCTGGTGGTATCTTCAATTAATGCCTTTAATGCGGTAATAATGTTTTTTAGCTCTAATTTTAGAGGTCTAATAGCATTGATACGACTTTCCCATCTTGTTTCACTTAACGGTTTTAAAGTAAGAGTTTTCACGTGTTTTTTGAGTAAATCCCATCGATATGGGGACGCAGAAAAGTAATTATATGGTACCTCTTGTACCACATCAAAAAAACTAGAAATTTCACCACTGGCGCTGGCTGGTTTGGTTACAAATTTTTAATAAATAAATCCATTTGAAATATGTAATTCACAAAAATATTGTTTTCTTCTTCGACGTTAATTTAAAGTTATCTTTTATAGTTTGATAAATGTCACTTTATTTTTATTTCGAGAAATTCGTAAAAAGTTTTGCTTGATTGACAGAACTAACTGCGGCCTACGGCCGCCCCTTGTTTTGGCCGCCCGCGTGCGGTGCACGCGCTGCACACCTGCTAGGATCGGCCCTGTGGTTAACTAAATTTCTTAAGGCTTCCACATTTTTTTGCTATATTTTTTTAAATGTCGAACATTTATTTAAACACATCAGGGGGAAAGATTTCAGCTTGGGAAAGATTTTAAACTTCTGAATTGTATTTATGAGGCTTAAACATCTAACAAACACACTCTATGTGAAGTCGCAGATATGCTCTTAACATTTGTAAATAGTATTTAATTCAATAATTACAGTAAAATGGATATTTCGCCTGGCTTTTGATGGAAAAACTACTAGTAAAAATCATCTTTATAGACTCGCGTGCAAAGACTAGCCAGTAAGGGTAGAAAGGGAATTTAAGAAACGTTTCTATAATATAAACTATGGTTTGACGGCGACAATTTCTGCAGGGAAAAATCTGCAACTATTTTTGTTTAACGGTTGAATTATAAACACGATATCACTAATATGTACGAAATTTGGACACCTGTGTAAATTAGATTAATAACATTTTAACTTTTTGTTGTCTAGGTACCCCCGGCGGCATGAATGCACCCTTCACCCCGCAGACGCCAGGTGGTGTATACGATGGCACAACTTACAGTCCGTATGGAGGATATCAGAGTGCGATATCTACGCCTTCTCCAGCAACAGGTAAGACGAAATGTTTAATGAATTAAAACATTGTTTTCAAAAGTTTAAAGACTTCGAATAGGATTTTTATTGTTTTTATTTTAATATGTGTATTTCTAAATTTCAAGCAAGCCCATTTGCCATTCACGATCCAGGTATGTCTTATAATATTTTAAAATGCACTTATTTATTTGTTTTTAAAAGTAGAATATAGTGTATTAAAAATTAGAAGAGCGTTTATTTATGTTTAAAAAGGCTGTCTACTGTCTAGAAAAAAAAACACTCTCGTTTGTGGAATCCCTATAAAATGTTATAAACTTTTTAGTCCTTTTTAATTGTTACAGGTTTAATTTATTACTTTTTCACTAAATTGAAGCTATGGTCTACAAGTGATTTATCATTTATTAGTGTATAAAGCTGTAACAGGTTCCAAAAGTTTCATAATCACCATCATAGAATTAGCAATAATTTTGATTTCATTCGCAAAAGCGTAGTTTATTTCTGAGATGATGAAAATAAATAATGATAGGCCTAGAACTAACCCTTGTGGTTCACCCCGTAATACTTTGTGATGGTTTGATAGAATGTTTAAAATGTCAAATGTCAAAATTAATTTTTTACAGGTTATGGTCAATCTCCTGCAAGTAACAACCCATACAATACACCCAGCTCAGGGTACAGTCCCACGATGCCATATAATCCACAGACGCCGGGAGCCGGGTTAGATGTGCTCCCCATGACCGACTGGCATACGGTTGATATAGAGGTAAACAAAATAACATAAACATGTTTGTGCTAATTGTTCAAAAGTCAATTTCGTTAAATAAAACACAGGGTGAAATCACCCTGTATTGAACATATGAAAATCTTTACTCGTTTTGGAATTATAGGCATTTTAAAACTCTAATGTTCTACTTTACTTCGCAGTAAAACGTGAACGTTGTTTTCTTGGGTGCAATCTTGAACAATTCTTGCCTTGTGGATAGTGATGTGAAATACCCGGGTATTTATAACTCGGGGTAAATACCCAGGGTAAATACCCAAAATTCATAAATACCCAGGTATTTATGAATTTCTAGAGAATCACTGCTCGCAATATTCACAGTCACGTAGTAAGTTAAAAAAAATTGTAAAATTTTGCTTGTAACTAATGTTCTTGAGGTAGCTACTTTAATAAGTAACCTGGAAAATGGTATGGATAATAGTTGTTTTCCTGATAAATGCACAAAGTGATACTTTTCCGCACGCAAGTATAGTTGGATAAATTCTTTCGTGCGGAAAAGCACTTTGCGCACGCTGGTAGAAAGAAAAATTAACATGTTTTAAGTTTTAATTCTGTTATATTTCTTGTTTAGTGGTAAATGTAAGTCAAAACTTTAATCTACAACAGTTAAACAGTATAAAACTGACTAAAAGTAAGGTTATGCTTGCGATTTGCGGTTGGTAGTGCGTCCAGATCAGCCAACCAGTGTCAGCTGACCAATATGTACTCTGTGGTAGTGGTAGTAATGTACAAATACGAAACTATCGAATAAAATTGGCTCTTAAACTCTCAAACAAGAAAAAAATGAAAATACCCTCATTTTGGGTATTTATTAGGGCATGGGGTAAATACCGGGTAAATACCCAATTTATAAATACCCTACCCGCTGGGTATTTACCCGGCCCACATCACTACTTGTGGACTGGGGCATTGTCGTGCTGGAAGATGTAATCCTATCCATATACCACTCCAACCGATGGAATCATGACTCGAAGATATATACAGCAACTGTCAGTTTTCTCTGAACAGTTTGCGAAACTGGCACTAATCAAGCCCTAAATATTAATCGAAAAACGTTCACTTTAATTATTAGTCTTGTGGGTAAATTTCTCGTCATACTTCATGTTTCGGGCTCTATACAGGGTGTTTCAATAAAAACTCCCAGGCCAATTATTTCGAAAACTAAAAGCGACATGTAAATTCTTTAAACGCCAGTTTTTAGCCTCTATGTTTGGCTTCTCAACTGTGTAAAAAATGTGTTTGAATAATACAAGATGTAGGTGGCGCCACGGTGCAAAGAATTTTTTCGATGACAGGAACTTTTAAATGTTGTGGTTCTTAAAGATAATTAATTTTTGAGAAAATTATGTCCCATAAAATTTTTTGATAGATCCAACATGAACGGAGATATTTGGGGTTAAGTTTTTTTTTAATAATTTTAACGAGTATTTTAATTGTAAATATTTCTAATATCCTTTAGCAGATTTTAATTTAATTTTGGTAATGATAATTTTAGTGATGAAACGCTCGTGTAGCGCTGAATTATTACGTCCAGTGACGTCTCAGGGGGCGCCTTAACAAATAATATTGGCATTGGATAATTTTTCCAAAAAATGTTAAAAATAAATTTTTTGCAATTTTAGTGTCAAATTTTGTAAACGAGCATAAAATTGAAATCTTAACATCCGTTTCAAATAACTTTTTTTCGGTTTCTCGTCTTCTAATACCACTTTTTACGACGAAATATCTGGAAAAATGTATATAAGGTGGAAACAGGTGCAGAAGAGGAACCTGTGACGTTACTATAGAAAGACCAAAAAACAAGAAGTTTTTGAAAGAAAACGTCAAATAAGAACAATTTTGATAGTATTACAATTAAGTGTTTTTTCTAATAATTATAGTTCTAAATAAAATAAAACCAATTTAAAGGAAACCAGATACAGTCCACTTTATTGAAAAGTCATCATGGTCCATCGACGACGGATTATTAGAAAGAACAAATTGATGTAAGACCTGTCCGTTAATAAGTCCGATCATTTTTATCCCATTATTCCATTCCTTTCCACTCCTATTTAGTGGTGTTTTTGATTGTGCAATTTTGCATCATATTTATGCAAATATCGTAAGTTTTACTTGTCTTGCAATATAATTTTAATTCAAGGGGATTATAACGTACTTTATGATTCTGGCGGGTAAAAGAGAATGATTGGAACTTAATTTTTATTATTGACAAATTATTGATATCATTTTTCTAGAAAATAATAATTTTAAATTTAAAATTAAAACATTTTAGGTAAAAACCAGGTAAAGATTTTACGTTTGTTAATTTAAAATACCAGCAATTTCTCATGGCACAATTGGTGTCAGTTTGACAAAGTTCATTTTGTGACATTTGACCAAATCACAGAGTAAGTACTGGACTAGTTATATATTTATTTGTCTCCTAAAACTGACAGTTATTTGTCTAGGTATCCAGGTAAGTCGGACAAGTTAAAAGGTGTGATTTCAACAAAGAAATTTTGATTTAAACAGTTTTTAATGACAGACGAAGGTGTTTTTGATATTAAACCGCTTACCCGCAAAAGAGGAAATATAAAACATAAGTTAACCAGTTTTGCCAACTTTTTTGACCCAATTTATTCAAATTTTAACCAAAATGTGAAAATAGAAGAAAAAACATTTCGTGAACTTGAAATTCGTATTGAAAAATTAGCTTTAGTATATGATGAGTTTGAGGAAGTGCAATCATCTATTGAATTAAATTGTGATGAAACAGTATTGTCACAACAATATGCAGAAAGGGATGATTTCACTACCCAGCACACCCGTTTATTGGCATCAGCAAAATTGGTTATGTTCAAATTACACGACAATGAAAGTTCAAGTACGTCCTCGGGTCAAATCGTACCAAAATTTGTACCGATGAGTAGCGGTGCTATGAATATAAATTTACCTGCTATTAAAATTCCAACTTTTAATTGTGACTTTAACAAATGGTTAGAGTATAAAGAAACGTTTGAATCTTTAATTCATGAAAATTAAGCACTCAAAGAAATTCAAAAATTTCATTATTTAAGGGCGTCATTGGGTGATAATGCTATTAAAATAATACAAAGCTTAGACTTTTGTGCCCAAAACTATGTTTTTGCTTGGGAACTATTATGTAATAGGTTTGATAATTCAAGGTTATTGGTTAATAATCATCTAAAGGCAATTTTTGAGTTAGAATCTTTATCCAAAGAATCTGTCTCTCGGATACGTTATCTGATTGATACAATGAATAAACATTTACGAGCACTTAAAAGTCTGAATTTATCCATAGATCATTGGGATGCATGGTTAATTTATTTAATTTCCATGAAATTAGATAAAGTAACTGCTCGTGAATGGGAACAAAGGTACAATGATTATTCAACTTCAAATAAAGACTTACCTACAGTTAAACAGTTTTTTGAATTTTTAAGTAACAGAGCAGATTTTTTGGAAATGTTAGACGCAAAACAACAATCTAAAGGTAATCGTCCTTTATCCCTATACACAGGTAATACCTCTAATCCAAAATGTTCTTTGTGCCATGAAGGCCATTTAATTTATAATTGTCCTCAATTTTTAACTTTAACTATTTCTACAAGGTGGGAGAAAGTTAAGGAACTTAAACTATGTTCAAATTGTCTATGGAGAGGACATTTTCTTAGACAGTGTCGTTACAAAGGATGTAAAAAATGCAATTCAAAGCACAACACTCTTTTACATAACAATGATTATAATAAAAAAGATAATTCTAAAATTAATAAAGGCAATTTACATGACTTGTTAGAATATAATTCACCCCCCAAACATTCTAATGATTTAGATACTTTAAACCAACCTAGTAGTAACATGGAAGACTCAGTTTCTGTAAACCTTTCAAGCCAAGGTTGCAGTAATTATGTTTTGCTTTCTACAGCTGAGATATTCGTATATGATTCAAATGGAGTTCCACATAAAGCTAGGGCGGTTCTTGATAGTGGAAGCCAGTCATGTTTTATTACCGAAAAAATGTGTGAAAAACTTAATTTGAGTACTAAAAATGCTCATATGGCAGTTGTGGGAATCAACAACGGTATTGCTAATGTACGGGCTAGCTGTCAACTTGTGCTACAATCAAAATCTAGTAACTTTCGTGCTACTTTGTCATGCTTGGTTTTACCAAGAATTACAGAACATTTACCAGTTTATAACATTGATGTTTCAAATTGGAATATTCCTACAAATATTCAATTAGCTGATCCAAACTTTTTCATTTCAAATCCTATTGATTTATTGATTGGTGCTAGTCACTTTTGGAATCTTTTATTAGAGGGAAAGGTGTCTCTGGGAAAACACTTGCCAGTATTACAAAATACGGTGTTTGGTTATGTAGTTTCTGGACAAGTAGCTAAACAAAATAATTTTAAAATGCAGTCCTATTTCGTGACAAATCAAAGGCTTCATGATGAATTACAAACATTTTGGGAAGCTGAGGAACCCACTTCAATTTCAAGTGTAAATGATGAGGATGATGATTTATGTGAAAGGCATTTTATCGAAAACTTTGTTCGAAATGACGAAGGGAGGTTTGTTGTTCGAATTCCATTTAAAGAATCGGTAGAAGAGTTGGGTGAGTCCAAGTCTTTAGCTACTAAACGACTGTTGAATTTAGAACGCAGAATTCAGAATAATTTTAATTTTAAAGAAAAATATAATTCATTCATGATCGAATATAAATATTTAAATCATATGACCTTAAATCCGGTTTCTGAAAGTAAGAAAAATTTTTATTTTTTGCCTCATCATGGGGTTATGCGAGAAGAAAGTCTAACCACAAATTTACGTGTCGTTTTTGACGGTTCAGCTCCTACTAGCACTGAGAAATCTCTTAATGATATACAATTCAAAGGCCCTTCAATTCAAAATGGCATATTTCAAATTTTAATCAGATTTAGAAAACATGCATTTGTATTCACATCAGATATTGAAAAGATGTATCGACAGATTTTGATTCATCCTAATGATCGTGTGCTACAACAAATTTTGTGGCGTGATGATTCTAATCAGCCTGTTTTAGCATTTTGTTTAAATACTGTAACATATGGTCTAACTACTTCTCCATTTCTTGCTATTCGATGTATAAAACAACTTGCAATTGAAAATAAGGTTCGAGCTTATTGTAATAGATTTTTATCCAACTGTAAATTAACTGCAACAGAAAGAAAAAAAGGACCGCTGACAACAAATGAGTTAGATATTTCTATGAAAAGTTTATTAAAATTATCTCAATCAAATTCGTTTGAAAATGAAATGAAAATGTTAAAAATTTCCAAGGGACTACCAATAAAACACAGACTCCTCCCTTTAGCCCCTTTTATTGATAATGAAGGTTTATTACGAGTAGGTGGACGTTTGAAGTTTTCTCCACTAAGCTATGATAATAAACATCCTATCCTATTAAATTCAAAACACAAAATAAGCAGACTTATATTTGAACATGAACATTTGCAACTTCAGCATGCCGGTCCTCAATTAATGTTCTACTCGGTAAGACAAAAATATTGGCCAACATCTGGGATGAATTTAGCCAAGTCTGTTGTTAGAAACTGTTTAAGATGTTTTAAATTTAGGACGCCATTGCCTCTTACTAATATAATGGCCGATTTACCTGAAACAAGAGTAACAGCATCTACGCCTTTTTCGATTTCTGGCGTTGACTATGCTGGTCCATTTACATTAAAGGATAGAAAAGGCCGCGGTGCAAAAACATACAAAGCATATATTTGTTTATTTATTTGTTTTTCCACTAAAGCAGTGCATCTGGAGTTAGTATCCGAATTAACAACAGATGCATTTATAGCAACATTTCGGAGATTTGCTGCAAGACGTAGTCGACCAGCACATATCTATTCGGACAACGCGTCTAATTTTGTAGGAGCAAATCGATCGATAAAATTGCTATTTAACTTTTTGTCAAAATCCCAAAATGAACTTGCGGAAAAATTGGCTGATGAGGCTCGTTCTCAAAAAATAACGAAAACTGAGTATTACATTGGGAAGTTTTAAAAAAAAATTACTTTTATAATTTATTTTCGTGCAAATATACAAATTATATTCAAATTATTAAAAAAAAATTATGTACCCCTAATATTAAAAAAAAAAAAAAAAAAAATGACATGGTAATGAGATTTGTCAAACACGGTAATGTACAGAAGACACGGTAATGTTAAATTGGTGTCATGGTAATGTCGAAAAATATCAAAAAATGGAAATATGTGGTTTTCTGCCTTTTAAAAAACGATGTTTTTTTCACAGATTTGATTTTTTTTTTCAATATTAGCAGTAAGTATTTTTTTCATTAAAAATCACAAAAACTACAAACATATCAAAACAAGGGTGTTGTTTATTTATATCAAAAACTGAAAAGTACAATTCAGTCAAATACTTAAAAAATTAAAAATCATAAGTCAGTCAAATACTTAAAAATATAAATTGCACATATATATATATATATATATAAAACACACTAAATATGTAAAATAAAATTAAACCAATTGGTCTATAATTTTAGACTCCGGAACAACAAACAGTCGGGCGGAGCTTGGCACAGGTGGCGTGGACAGTTTACACAAAATTTCAGTACATGGAATAAATTGAATGTCACGCTTTTCTGGCCAAAAAAATTGCCCACCTTTTCTATCCATAAATTGAATTTCCAAACACATACGCTTCAAAGATAAGACTACTCCCGGATACCAGAAATCATTAAACAGAACAGCCACCCATTCATTAGGTTTAATGTTTGATTTATTATCTTTGTCCTCTTCAGGATCAAGTTTATGAGTGACGCTTAAAAGTTTATCGTCGGGTATGGGACCCTCGGTAATTTCAGTATTGGATGCTTCATTAATTTCTTCAATATCATGATGCTCCAATGGATCAATGTGTAATCTGATGTGTCCAAGGTCGTAATGGGTGCAAGATTTGCCAATATCGCAAGATAAACAAGTCAATGTGTTAAAGTGTAGTTCTTCCTTTTCTCTGCACCATGTAACATTATGCACTAGCATTGTACCTTTAAACGTGCCAAAACTTTCGTTAATTTCGTTATCTACGGTTTGTATATCCAATTCGCTCACTGTATTAATATGTATGTTAGATACATTTTCATTAATTACGTTCACAAATTTTTCGTAACAGGGTATGTCTGTATTTTCCGCTACCAATCGGTCCGCTGTACGTTTTAAGGTTGCCCCAATTCCGTCCGGGGCACCTTTGCCATGTCCAGCCTCACTGTATGACCAAGAAATTTTGTCAATATTTGTAAATTTAGTTGGCAAATAATACCCAATGATATTAAACATCGTCTTGTTGCGATATTGTGTACTAGGGCTATCCGAAAGAAAATATAAGGTATTTATCAAAGGCGTACAAAAACGTTCTAAAATCGGAATTAAGTGAGCAGCAATCGCTTTGGCATCATGCCTAAGACTCGGTGATATAGTGCAAAATGAGCTTACCCGATCCTTGCTGTAAGCAACACCTGTATGCAATGATATTTGCTGCCTTGATGCACCAAAATGAACCGATTGTGCTTCGGAGGAATATTTACATGAATAGTTCTCTGAAAAGTCAATATGAAGAAGCAGTTCGGACTCACTAAGTGACTTTTTGATTGTTGATAATATTTTGTGCTGATGGTAGATATTTCTGACGTGTAGCATGTATTTTGGAAGAAGCAAGAACACCTCCTGGACAAGATTGTAGTGAGATATTGTAATATCTTCTTTCAAAGTTATCTGCACAATAATCGTCTTACCAGTCTTGCTACTAACTCGGGATTCTTTTTTAGTACACCACTTCTGATACTGACATTGGCTGTTTGCATTAAATTCATTTACTTGCAATTGAATTTCCTTGCAAGTTTTACATTGTCGACTTAAACATTCTTCTTTATGGGGGGTACACGTAACAGCACTAATAACTTCCTCCCGAGTTCTCAAATTTATAATTTTTTCAGAGTGTAATCTGGAAACGATCAAACGAAAATTTTCATGCGTTATGCATAAGCAAGTGTCCCGAGAGCCAAGTCTAGGTGGCACTACCCAAAAAGGTCTTAGACGGCAAAATGTAGTGTAAGATATTATTTTACATCTTTTTTCTTTTAAATATTTCTGATGCAAAGACTTAAGTGAGTAATTCATATAGCGTTTCTGCTTTTTAACTTTTTTGTATGTAATACACTCTTTCTTTCCCGCACACAGACGACTATTGTCATCATTTTCGAAAAATTGTATAACATCTCTCCTCACAGAGTTTATCTTTACATTAGCCCTCTTTTTTTTGCGACTTGATAATGACGTGCTTAGATATTGTGACATATTAAGCTTACATGTTACTCCATATTTTTTAAGAATGCCTCCTCCTACTGTTTGAGCAAATACTTGTTTTGAACGATGACCTTTAATACTCTTGAAATTTGCATTTAACTGCTGCTTTACACACTCTCCAAAAACTAACTCCTTTTTTATGCTGTTGGGAACTACAACTCCAGCCTTTTCAAGAACAACATTGATTTTTGTATTGGGAGTCAAATCTGGCAAAGGACATTCTTCCGTAGTAGTTTTGTCATTTGGACTTCCATATTGTGCTGTAATTTTCTCTTTCAATGCCCTGGATCTTAGCTTTCTATTCTTATTTTTAAGCCTTTCTATTTCTTGTTTTTGTCGAAGTCTTTCCCGGTGTGCTCTCATCTTTAGACGGGATATTTTCCTTCTCAAATTAATTTCAGTTTGTGGCAAGGCATTCTCCGCAATTTGGACTTCATTTATGTCAACCAGTGATGGTGTAGGAGTATTGCAAAGAGCTTCGTTCTCAATATCGGTTAACTTTCTTCTTTTTCCCCTGTATGTTCTATTATGATGTACCCATGTTTTTCGTTTTTTTCGTTTATCTCTGTCACTTAAATCTTCAATAAGTTTAATTTTGCCTTCACTTTTTCTTTTCTGGTAACGCTCCTTTTCTTTCTGTCTTTGCTTTTCATATTCTTCCGGGTTGTTCTTAACTTTCTGTCTTCGTGCACGTTCTCTTTCTTTTTTCTTACTCAACATATCTTCCCTAGATTGTTTGGCGGTTTGTTTGGCCATCTGAAATAAATAAAATGTCTATTTAGTCGTTATAATGACCACCTTAAACATTACCGTGTCATAACAACATTACCATGTCATTTTAAAAGACATGGTTATGTCAAGCAGTTCTGACATGGTAATGAGCAAAATACCAAATATTATTTACATATTGCACAATAACACAAAAGTCTAATTAATCCTACCTTGCAGTAATATGTCTCCAAATAATCCAAGGTATTTAAAAATTTCGTTTGCAACAGTAAAAAAATATCTGAGGGTCACGGTAATGTCGTCAAACCGGTTACACTTTATCAAATAGTCGAACGACTCACCTATTTCGCATCTAATCAGCAACTGCTTCGAGAATTTTCTTTTCTGGGTTCATAAGTGTTGGTGGGGGAATCGTTCCACCTGGTGAAGGCTAACCAAATACTTTTAGATGTTGCCAGATTGTGATAAAATGTTGGTGACACGGTAATGAGCATATGTCTTGGTTACAGTTTAAAACTAAATAAAATGAAAAAACCAAAAAATTGAATTGACGTTAAATATCAAAAAAGGTTGTTCTTATTCATAACAACATTGAACTATACTAATTGTTTATTAAAATAAAACTTTTAATCATGATTTA
Source organism: Polydrusus pterygomalis (assembly GCA_963969555.1). NCBI lineage: Eukaryota > Metazoa > Arthropoda > Insecta > Coleoptera > Curculionidae > Polydrusus > Polydrusus pterygomalis. The sequence continues at coordinate 16,295,434 of OZ018385.1, read as the reverse complement.
TAAGCCGTTTACTAAAAATTTGTCACACGACCGGGACATGGTAATGTATTTTTTTCTCTATATTTTTTCTAAAAATTTTATGGTAATTTTTATTTTGCAAATTGTAGTTTGTACATTTAGATTAATGATAAATACATGCTTTAAAAATAAATATAAACATAAACATTTTAAAAAACGAATTAGAAGCTTAAAATTGTTGGTTTTCGTCTTTTTTTGATATTGACCCATGAAAGAACTGAGTGGCATTTCATACCTCCTAATTCACCAACATTCGGAGGTCTTTGGGAGTCAAATATTAAAGGTGTTAAGCATAATTTATTACGAGTTTTAAATAATGTTGTTTTAACCTACGAGGAATTCACTACTGTTCTTGTTCAAATAGAAGCAACACTGAATGCCCGTCCTTTATACCCATCGTCATCTGACCCCAATCATTTTCATCCTCTTACCCCTTCCCATTTTCTAATCGGCAAGGCGTTGATAACTGCTCCTGATCCAATGTTTGAAGAAGATATTCGCTTAAGTCACTTATCACGATTCCAATTGCTACAGAAAATAAATCAAGATTTCTGGAAAAGGTGGTCTAAATGTTACTTAAATGAACTTCAACAACGAAGCAAATGGAGAGTTCAATGTGATAACATAAAAATCGGCACGATGGTTTTGCTTAAGGATGATAATCTTCCACCTTGTAAGTGGTTGCTTGGACGAATTGAAGATATCCATCCAGGCCTAGACAATATCGTTCGTGTTGTTACCGTAAAAACCGTTAAAGGTTTATTTAGGAGAGCCATTACAAAAGTGTGTCCATTGCCTAATCAGAACTAATTGTGTACTAAGTCTGTTGTGTGCGTAGCCCTCAACGCGGGGAGTATGGAAAAATGTATATAAGGTGGAAACAGGTGCAGAAGAGGAACCTGTGACGTTACTATAGAAAGACCAAAAAACAAGAAGTTTTTGAAAGAAAACGTCAAATAAGAACAATTTTGATAGTATTACAATTAAGTGTTTTTTCTAATAATTATAGTTCTAAATAAAATAAAACCAATTTAAAGGAAACCAGATACAGTCCACTTTATTGAAAAGTCATCAATATCTTTGTACCGATCTTACCGATTTACTTTTTTGAAGATCTGCACTTGACATTATTTACATCATTTTTACAATTATTGCAGGTGAGAATTAGAGACAGTCACGACGACGCAGGTTTAGTGGGACAAACGGGCATAATCCGGAGCATCTCCGGAGCGATGTGTTCCGTCTTTTTGCCGGAAGAAGACAGAGTGGTGAATATTTTGGCCGACCATCTGGATCCCGTTAGACCGCAGAGGGGGGATCAGTTTAAGGTAAGATGGGCTGTGTTATACAGTGACCGGCAAAAAGTGCCCAGCATATGGGAAAGTTTTTTTTATCTTTAAGTTTAGAAAATTAATTTTATTTTAGATAGGTTTCTGCATGTTCTCAAACCAATATAACCCATTAAATCCGGTGAAAGTCTTACGGTATACGAGGTAGGATCAAAAATTTGAAATTCCGCTAAGAGGATCAATATAGTTTATTTTCATTTATCAAATACACTATTAGGATAATCCTACTAATAAGTTACACATTTTTTAACTCAAGAATAGGAAACAAAAAATGCTTATTAACATTAACTAATTATCATAACTTTATATTTCTACATGTCTTCCATTTTCTATACATTTTATAGTTCTTTTGTTAAATTCTTTGGCTACGTTCCTTAAAAAAGCCGGATTGATTATAGCGATACACTGTCTTATAACATTTTCCAGATGATCCAAATTTCTAAAAGGCCGATACTTATACACCTGGTTTGATGATCCTTATTTTGCGTGACGAATAAAATCCGTTCAAAATTTATTTTTAATTTATATTTTTTTCTTTATAAATCAAAAGGAAACTTTCCATGCATACTTCAATGTATAAAAAACTATTTAGGAGATGCTTTAAGTCAATATAAGTCAAAAAATACCAGTTAGATGAAATTAACTTGTTCCCTCAGAAAATAAAATACGGAGTGCAGCAAAAATATTTAATGTTTATGTTTTTATTTTAAAAAGCCATAATATTATGAAAACAAACTAATCGGACTTATGATCGACGGTTATCTCTAACAAAGTCTGCAGAAAATCTTATTTTCGTACTCTTTTGTTGCCATTTATTTTTTATTCAGAAAACTCGATTAAATCAATTTTTTTGTCCAAAATAAGCGAAATTTGGATATAACTTTGAAATTAAAACAATAATTCTTATTAAAAAAATATTCTAAAATGAAAGATTTACTCTTAGCGGAATTTCAAATTTTTGATCCTACCTCGTATACCATAAGACTTTTACCGGATTTAATGGGTGTTATTTTGGTTTGAGAACATGCAGAACCTATCTAAAATAAAATTAATTTTCTAAACTTAAAGATAAAAAAAACTTTCCCATATGCTGCGCACTTTCTGCCGGTCACTGCATATTTAATATTAATAATAATAATAATAATAATAAACTTTATTTTTCATATTGTGTAATACATCATAAAATATAACATAACCAACACAAAAGAAATGGCGTCAAAAAAAAGAAACAAATACCACAAATCGCAACAATTATCCTAGCCTATACCTGCTCAGTCTACCTTGGCCTAATTATTTAAAAAATCATCAATGGAATACGATTCCAGTTCAATTAACAATTTCCTTACAGACTTTTTAAACATTTTCTGACATGTAATGATTTTTACATTGTTTGGTAATTTATTGAAAAATCTCAGGCACATGTAATAAGGACTCTTCTCAGTCAATGTTAAGGGGTGAATTGGGTAATCAACATTTTGTGTTCTTGTATTATACCCATGAAATACCTGCAGTTCAAAACTTGCTCGGTTTTTAAAAAAGAAAATTATTGCTTCATAAATATACAAAGCAGATGCAGTTAAAATACCTTCGGCTTTAAACACGCCTCGACAGCTTTCTCTGAAATGCATTTTTTTTATACAACGGAGAACACGCTTCTGAACCACAAATACTTTCTGTGTCTGGCTACTTCTTCCCCAAAATATAATACCATACTTTAAACGAGATTGAAAGTTTGCAAAATACATAATTTTCAATGTTTTCTCGTTCATCTAGTTGCTCACGACTCTAATTCCATAACAAATCGAGTTTAGTTTATTTGACAAATCACTAATATGCTTAGACCAATCAAGAAACTCATCAATATGCAGACCTAAAAATTTTGTGGTCTCCACAGTGTTAACATTTTCATCAAGTATTTGTATGCTAGGCGGTTTTTGACTTTTACATAACTTTGTTCTAAACATAATTAGGTTTGTTTTTTCTTTATTTAATATTAATTTATTTCTTACGAACCAGTCATTAGCCTTTGAAAAGATACCGTTACCCTTCTCAATCAATTCATCAACACTTTCACCACTTAAAAGCAAATTTGTATCATCAGCATAGCATATCATACTTTCATCGTGAGAATTTGTTATGGAATACAGGTCATTTACAAAAATAACGAACAATATTGGGCCAACAATGCTGCCTTGTGCTATTCCCAATTTATTTTCTTTAATATCTGAAAAACTTGTACATCCATTTTTTGTTATTTTTACCTTTTGTTTCCTATTTGATAAGTATGAGTCGAACAACTTTAGCACCTGACCTCTTACGCTATACCGATCTAATTTTTTGATAAGTAACTCCTTGTCTATACAGTCATAAGCCTTCGACAGATCCAAGCAGATACCCAGAGCCATTTTGTTGTCCTCTAAATGTTTTAAAATTGCCTTTGTGAACTGAAATATTGCTGTTTCTGTTGATTTGTTAGATGTGTACCCATGCTGATGACTGTTAAACAAATTACATTTCTTAAAAAAATCTATCAGTCTTTTACACATGGCTAACTCAAATATTTTTGAAAACCCAGGCAAAAGGCTGATTGGTCTGTAATTATTTATAGGCTCCGGATCCCCTTTCTTAAACAATGGTTTTATTAAGGCTGTCTTAAGCTGGTCTGGAAAAATACCTTCTTTAAAGGAGTGATTTATCAAATAACACAAAACATTTTTAATATGTGTCACAGATATTTTCACAATGCTAGTTGGTACCTCGTCAATCCCGCTACTGTGTTTATTTTTAATCTGTTTGGCATATTCACAAATCTCTCTAGATGTTACCGGTCTTAAAAACATTGATTGATCATTTTAAGGTATATTACAATGGAAAGGCTTACTCTCTAACTTATCTAATAACTCCGGAACAATGTTCAACATATATTCGTTAAACTGATTTGCAATGTCACTAGGATCACCATTCATTTCAGTATCACACTTAGAGTTGTCTTTACCCAAAATTTCATTACAAATTGACCACATGCATTTTGTCTTATTGTCAGAAAGATTTAGTTTTAAGTCATATGTTTGAGACCTTACTGCTTTTAAAAGAGTGTCATATTCCTTTTTTACCTCTTTATATTCTGTTTTATATCGATTATCCTGTCTAGATAACGTTAAAAGGATACCTAGTCTGTGTTTACAAGCTTTAATTTGATCATTATCTTCATGTGATTTTTTTACATTGAAATGTTTTATAGGTTTTAGTGGAAAACATTGGTTAAAAAGTCTGCAAAAAAGATTCATGAAAGCATTCCACCGTGTATCGACATCATTTCTTTCATTTTCATAAACCTCATTCCAGTTTTGTTCTTTTAGGCAGTCCAAAAAGTTTTTTTTGTTTTCTTCTGAGAAAATCCTTTTAAATTGTGTTTTATAATCGGGAGGTTTCTGAAAAGGCAGTACGATTCTCTGAGCAGTGTGGTCTGATATAAAGGTGTGTAAGACTAAGGTATTTAGATAACTACAATTTGAAAAAATATTATCAATACAGCTAGCTGAATGTGACGTTATCCTCGTATTTTCAAAAATAGTTTGTTCCATATTGAATGATGACATTAATGGTATAAATTTAGTTCTATTTCCATTAGTTTAAGCATTTCAATATTAAAATCACCTACAATAACCATTTTTTTATTTTCTAAAAAAATATCTAAAAGTATGCTTTCTAGACAGTCGAGAAACATTTCTACGCTACCTGATTTATCTGGTCTGTATACTGACAATACTAAAAGCTGTTCTTTCTTAAACTTACATTCTACTGCTGCGCATTCTAAGACATTTTTTATAGATAAACAAGACAATTTATGTCTTGGCTTAAAAGTTACAGATTTATCCACGTATATAGCGCTTCCTCCGTGTTCTCCATATTCGCGACAGAAAGCACTTGCTAAGGTAAAGTCTTGTATAGCTAGCATTTTGAGTTGTTCCTGATCCTGCCAATGTTCTGTTAAACATAACACTTTACAGCAAGAATTATTTTTTAACATATTATTTATACTATCTACAGAATTACCTAATGACTGCACATTTTGATGAATTATACTACATTCATTGGATTTTTTATGACTAATTGTTTTTGTGTTCGCAATCGTTACACTTTTATCGCATTTATTGGGTTTTTTGTTTGATGTGGGTTTATTTTTTATAAAAAATCACTGTAATTAATATCATTTCTAAGTGTATTTAATCTTCTTTTGTACACAGGACAATTTTTATCTCTAGCTGAGTGGTTTAGGTCAGTAAATTTTAGCTTTGTGCAGTTTGGGCATTTAAAATCCTCTTTCTTACAGTCTGTTCCTTTGTGTTCTTCTCCGCACTTGTGACAGCACGGCTTCTCTGAACAGTACTTTGATACGTGACCAAAGCCACTACAACTAAAACACTGCGACAGATTGAAATGTTCTTGGACATAAACAGTTGTTAAATCGAAGAATATTTTACCCTTCTTAAGGAACCATTTTGAAATGACAGGGGGGGCTTGAAGAATCCAGTTTTCTTTCGATGCATTGCGACACTGCGGCTGTCCCAAGGAAAAACACAGTACATGTAAAAAAAATGTTTTTGAGAAATTAAGGGTAAAAGTTGCTTTGTTATAACGATTACGTTTAAGATTTTATTTACGTCTTTATAAGTTTAACGAGGAAGCAAGGCTTTAATTCAACTATATTATACCACTAATTTAATTATGGTTTGCTAGCTTCTAAGAAATAAATGGTTTTTTGAACAAAAATGCATATACTGTGTTTTGCTTTTAATAAAAGTTTTAAGGTAATGGGAATTTCATATAAAAAAAGACAGTAAGTACAGACTGTGTTTTTACTATATTAAATTTATGAATATATAAAATTTAAAAATAGTGATAACACAGTAAAAATACTTTAAGTTTTTTAAATAAACGTTTATTGCACAAGTATTGGTAAAAAATACAGTCGCAAAAAATACCTAACATAATTCTCAGAAAAAAGTGAAAAGAAAACAAAATCTCTTATGGAGAAAAAATAAACAAAAAGTAAATTCAGTATTCATTATAACTAATATGTATGAACATACATTATTATTCTACATAATTATTTAGCAGGAAGATTAAGCCAAAATGCACGATGGTTAATATTTTTCATTTTGGGTACTAGGTCTTTAACTATAGCAGCTTTTTTCTCTGCATTTATACCGCGATAAGCACCTTTTATTGGTGGAAGTTGTTGGTTTGGAACAAACTTTTTCTGAAGAAAGTCGATCTCTTCATATTGGTCAGATTCAAAATCCGTCTTATAAAGAAGTTCACGTTTTCCCTTAACAAATTTAACTTCAACAATATGTTGTAAAAGTACATTAGGAGCAGCTGGTGGTCCAGGCTGGTCGGTGTTAACACCTTTAATCCCTTTTTGACGATTACTATTTACCCGTTTCTTGCTTTTCCATTCTCGAAATATTTCTTGCTTTTCCACATGTAATTGTTTTCTTGACCTTTGAACTACTCTGACAAATTCATCAAAGTTATCTATGGATCCTGCGGCACGCATAGCCTTTTCGATATTTCCATGTACAGAGTCAGCGGACATATGGGTATGGCCCTTAGTTAAGTATCGGATTATAACTTGTTGTGATCCTGTCTGTTGATTAACCATATGGACTAAGGAGGAATATATGGTCCAATTTTTATTTTGGCTCGTGCAATTGTCTGCCCAGAACGTATATAAAGTCGCCTCATTATCCATGTTCATAACAGTATAGATTGTGTCCACAATAGAATCTGCGTTACGCCCTTGCAGTGCCTCGTGCCAAAGAACAGCAACACTCTTATATGCGTAGTTACTGTTTAATATTGCATAGGTTTCATTATACACGACAAGCCGGCTTATGAAGAAACTGTCCTTAATATAAGGCATTATAGGCAATAAAATTACCTTCTGAAGGTCCATAGAATATATTCTCTCATGAAGTTCTTGAGTTCTCGTTTTATCGATTTTATATAAAGCCTTCGCTTGACTTGCTTTGCGCTCGTGCAATTCTTTTTTAGCTAATAAATCAGGATCAACCAGTCTGTTTTCATTGTTAGCCTCCTTAATTGCTGCTTCATAAGTTAAACATTCAGCACAACGGTCCCCTTTAGGCATTTTTAGAGAAATATTCATGGTTTTTAAAGTATTTCTGTAAGTTTCCACTTTACAGAAATCTGGATGTTTTCCTAAAAAGTCTTCATACATAATCTGGACAGTCAAATCTCTTGACAAGTAGCGACAGTTTGGAGCATTATGTCTCCTATAGTGACTAAGAGATGGACCAAAGCTTTCAATATGATTTATAATAATATTACGATCAACTTTACTGACAGGAGCCGATCTTCCCCGATTTTCACCAATCGCCTCTCCAACATTACTTTTCTTAATTGCATGTGAAAGTTCTGTAATTACTGAATCATTGGTGTATCCAAGAGTACTAAGAAATAATTTTTTGCAAACTTTGACTTGTTTGTACTGTAGGCATGGTCGAGGTAAAAAATACTCTCTTGATTCATTCTTTAAAAAAGTGCGACCAGTTTTTTCCTCTTCGGTTGTATCGTCATCTAAATATTCTTGAACTGTTAGATTTTTAGGTTGTACAGTTCTTCTTTGAACCTGACAAATTCGGACATGTCGGCACAACCATTGACGTCTAACGGAATATTGGAGGCTCCAAAACTCATTCCAAATTTCCTTTCTATCCTCGTCAGTTATTTCAGAACACTTTTTATTCTTACATTTCAGTAGACATCCTCCGAGCTGTGGGTGCTTTTCTCTATCCCTTTGAATTTTTTCAGAAGCATTTTTTCTTTTTCTTTTCCTTTGCACTAAATTTTCTTCATTTTCCATAACTTGTAACTCCTCAACAACAAGATCAATATTATTATGGTCTTCGAAGGTTTCGTCTCCATCGGGAATCATTTCTAGATTTGAAATTGTTGCTGATGGGTTGATTTTTATGGGATCTATGGTATTAGTCGAGCCTTCATCTTCCCGATTGTGAAGAACTTGGAAAGTACATATATTTTGTTCTCCGCTCGGAATTTCTGTCAAGTTTGGAGTATTATCCATCCGGTTTACTTCGTTTTCAATTTTGTTGTATTTTTTTTGTACAAGATATTTAAGTGGTATATTTTCGCTGGAAGACGAATCTTCTGAATCCGATTCTAAGTTAGGAGCTGCATATTCTTTATCAGAAATTCTTCCTTTATCAGCTGTCACATTTGGTGGTTCCTTCCAATAATCGTTTGTTAGTTCATCTAATTTTCCCTTTATACTATGTATTATGGTAGACGGAGCTGCTGCTCCTTTCCGATCATATTCAGCAAAAGCCTCATGTACTATCCTAAAAAATATTACTAAATAATTTTTCTTGCGATACCAATACCTAGACCGAGATCAACACTTTTGCTTCGAAACGAATGCTCTTAAAACTGATATAGGTATAGTAAATTAACCCCAAAAACAAAATTAAAATGCACAAATTACCCGTTATGCTTTACTAGAATTAAACCTAATAATCTTAATTTATCTGACAAAAACCTATAACCTCACTTTTCTAAAATAAATAATTAAAATTATTACTCACTTTGCTTTAGCCACAGCTAATTGGACCATTTTATGGCCACGAGATCCTTCCATTATGTATATATTTTTATTCCTAATTTTGCATAAGTTACTCAATTGCAATAAAAAATATAAACGATTATAACGACAGCAACTACACGACTAGATTGCCAAGACAAACTAAAACAAATATCAAAACACAGCATCTACGTCGACGGTTACAAAATGTCGAGTTCTGATTGGTCAGTGAATGTGCTGTGTTTTACATCTTGTTGATGCGCAGTTACTGTGTTTTTGAAATTTGATAAATGCTGGTGCTCTGTAGATACTGGGTTTTTGTATTCATTATTTCCGTTAATTTGATTTAAATTTAAATTTTTACTTTCACATAAGATAGATCATTAGCCAGTATGTGCAGATATGTTAAAACCTCAATATTTATAAAAAATGCATATACTGTGTTTTTCCTTGGGACAGCCGACTGCTTTGTTGTGATTACCTGTATCTTATCACTTACGCTATAGCCAAGTTCTTGCACAATTTCATAATTTAACCTTTCTATTTCCTGAATAAATTCTTCATGTGAAAAACCTTTCTCAATCCCAGTTACCATGAACATTGGGTTGTTGTTTGATGATTCTTTAATTTTGATGTTCCCCTTTCCTTGTACGGCTGCTTTTAATTTGTCTTGTTGTTTGTCATAACTTTCGATAATTATTCCTCCATTCTGTTTGTTTCACACTTTTAAAGCCCCTTCCTACATCTTTATTTTTTATATTTTATATTTATATTGAACATCTATGTGTGGAATGTTCTACCAATATAATTCAGTTTAGGACATAGGACACACCGTGATGCAACAGCCAGATTTCAAATTATAGACTTCATATTCGACTTGTCCCAGTGGTGTGACAATTAATTGTCAAAGTCAAAAACCATTAAGTTTAGATATAAGAAGCATTAAAGCAACGTTATTTAATTTAGAATTTAAAAAATGAAGGTGTCGTCGTTAATATACATAACTTTGTCATGTATATTTTTTCATTTATTCTTGGAATATTTCGTAATCATTTTCATTTTAGATTATGTTCCCTTGGGTCTAAGGGTGGGTATTATAAAACTTAATTGACAGATGAACGAAGGTTATCTTGTACAATGACGTCACAGGTTGAAGTTAATATGAGAATTTTAATGGTAATTTTATTGGGAGGAACAAGTATCATTATTCCATTACCTATATTAAGAATTAGTGAAATGTGAAATGACAGTTTTTGGTCGGTTTTGAAGACTTTTGTTGACAACATAACCTGTAATTTTTTTTCCGTGTTTGCGTTTTAAATTCAGATCTTGTCTTGTAATGTTAATTAGGAGGAAATATAATGAAATATTTGAGGAAATTTTAACTAATAATGAATATTGTGGAAGGCCACCGACGACCAAGAGTTTTTAGAGAGTGAAATTATTTATATTGATGGCAGAGGTCCTGACCTGTTAGGTTAAAAAAATCTTTTTACTTTCGAAGCTTATATTTAGGACTTCATAAAACTGTCATTTTTTCTAACGAAGTTAACCTAATCGTTAAAATTAAAGTTAACTTTTGACTTTTTTTTATAATACCCACCATGGGCGTCCATAGGGGGGCAAAACGGGCACTTGCCCCCCCCCCCCCCCTAGGCGCCCACATTACTATTTTATTTCATAATTTAGTATAAATATTGAATAGTACAGTGGTTAGTTAGTAGATAAAAAAATATTGTTTAAGTTTTTGCCCCCCCCCCTGAAAAACGCTCTATGGACGCCCTTGATACCCACCCTTATACAGAGCAATTTTACTTTGTCATACTATCGGGACACCTGGTATAATCATTAATATAAACAACCCATTCACATCTAAAATATACTGAAAAATTCTTCGAAAAAAAATTTGCCTTCATTTTTAGTTTGTTTCACTTAACCGCTTTCTTCACTAGTTTTGTTTTCTTAGGTCATCATTGGTGAAGAAAGGGAGCAGACTGGCGAACTGCTATCCATCGATGTTCACGAGGGCGTGGTCAAGATAAAGAATGACATTACGATGTTGCCTCTACAGAATTTGTGTAAAATGAGAAAGATGGATCATTAGAATTGTATTGTTTTTTTATAGTGTATGTTTAGTTTTATTTTAAGTTGTATTTAAATGCTGATCATTGAATAAAATGATTCTCGATGAACTGAATGTTGTTTTATTATTATTATTCTGTTTTCATTCTCGACAATCTAATACAGGTGGAATGCGACCTTAAAATTGCATATTGAAGACCGTGAATTAACAATTTAATTTAGTTTTATTGAATTTGTATTAGGAGCACAGTAACGCGAAGAGAAATGCGGCTCCTGCTATTTGCATTTCTGCGCTCCTAATACAAAAATTAGAATTTTACGTTCAAAATACACCAGTTTTCAAATTTGTATCAGGAGCACAGAAACGCAACGAGGTATAGGGCTGTGGCTATGAGAAGCAAATACCTCCTTGCATTTCTGCGCTCCTAATACAAAAATAGCGTTTTACGTCGAGAATATGCCAGAATACTAATTTCTATCAGGAGCGCAGAAACGCGAAGAGGTATACGGCTGCTGCTATCACTAGGAGCAAATACCTTGTTGCATTTCTGCGCTCCTAATACAAAATTAGCGTTTTACGTCGAAAAGATGCCAGAATACTAATTTCTATCAGGAGCGCAGAAACGCGAAGAGGTACACGGCTGCTGCTATCATTAGGAGCAAATACCTTCTTGCATTTCTGCGCTCCTAATACAAAATTAGCCTAAACGTTGAAAATAGGCCGGTATACAAATTTCTATCAGGAGCACAGAAACGCGAAAAGGTACGGCTCCTGCTGTCATTAGAAATAAATACCTCTTTACATTTCTGCGCTCCTAATACAAAATTAGCGTTTTTCGTCGAAAAGATGCCAGAATACTAATTTATATCAGGAGCGCAGAAACGCGAAGAGGTACACGGCTGCTGCTATCATTAGGAGCAAATACCTTCTTGCATTTCTGCACTCCTAATACAAAATTAGCCTAAACGTTGAAAATATGCCAGTATACAAATTTTTATCAGGAGCACAGAAACGCGAAAGGTACGGCTCCTACTGTCATTAGAAATAAACACCTCTTTACATTTCTGCGCTCCTAATACAAAATTAGCGTTTTACGTCGAAAATATGCCAGAATACTAATTTATATCAGGAGCGCAGAAACGCGAAGAGGTACACGGCTGCTGCTATCATTAGGAGCAAATACCCTCTTGCATTTCTGCGCTCCTAATACAAAATTAGACTTTACGTTAACAATATGCCAGTATACAAATTTCTATCAGGACCACAGAAACGCGAAAAGGTACGACTCCTGCTGTCATTAGAAATAAATACCTCTTTACATTTCTGCGCTCCTAATATAAAATTTAAAACTGTAAAATAAGGCAGTTGAACAGATTTATAATTAGTAGCACAGAAAATCAAAGGGGTACCTATATGGCCAGGAATTTAATCGTTTATAGAATAGGAGATCTAGAAAAAAAAATACATTATGGCTTTTAATTTTATTTATTAATTTCATTTGTATGTTTTTTTTTGTTCTAAAAGGTAACAAAGTTGTAAATTCTAACAATTCTCAATTTTACAAAAATAAATAACAGTTTATTGGAATGAATCCAGTTATAGTTTAAAACATTAAAAACTTTAAAATTTTAAAAGATATGGAATTTAAAACAAATATTAAAAAAGCTCTTCACTGTAGGAGGGAAGAAAATCTTCAAAAAGTTAACTTTAACATTGGAAATACACACATATACTCTGTTTAACTTGAACAAATATAATAAGATACTATAACAATTCTTGAGCAAATAAATAAGAAATATTACAGCTTTAAACTTTATTCTCTTATAATACATACTCCTACTGCATTGAAACTATACACCATAAAATTACATCTAGTCAGTTCATTAATAATATATTTATAAAACGTCACATGTATAAATCACATTTACATTTTGAGTGACAGAAAACGCATAAGACATACACACACCATTTTAAAGTAACTATTGTAATTGTACTAAAAACACTATAAAATTATTTACATTTAAAAAAATACATATTGATGCTGGAAAGAGTTTAATTAAAAATTCGGTAACCAACATAGCATGGATTGTGACAGAATTTCTAACGATGTCACAAAGTTGTCTGGTTAGTTAATTTTTGATAAGTTTCTCTGCAATTAGACGTTAGAATACTGGTTAGGGTTTCTTTGTCATTTATTATAATCAAAAGGGGCCGTTCAAATATTAAGTCAAAACCCTTCCTCTTATGTCATGGATTGTGCTTAAAATGACATCCCTTCCTCCATCATTTCACGTCACATAGTCGAAGTTTGCAGTAACATTTTATTCTGTAAACTTTGACATAGTTCTACAACCCCTTTAAATAGGAGAGAAAATTATGTGTAAGACAAGAGCACCTATTGTAAAGTAAACACGTACGACAGGCCTGTTTAATCGGCGTAGGTAAAACATTTAAAGGTAGTATGCAGAGTTGCTTGAGGAAGACTTCGAGCCATCCTCAGATGACTGTATAGCGCCGATACCTGTTTTGCCATACGATGATCTCTACAATTAAAATTTAAAATTGATACCATGTGTTATCCATCTAACAATGTAACAACTCTCAATTTCTACTAGCAGAGGGCGCCCTATGCTATAAAAGGGTAATTCCACGGTAACGTAGGTGACTCGGCCCTTCCAAATCAGTAACTCACAATTCGTTAAAGTCGATTCACTGAGTAAACCTGCAAGATGGCCGACATGTCATATGACAAAAGTCATTGAAAATGCAAAAATTTATTTTATTTGACTGAATCTGACTTTTGTCATATGATATGTCGGCCATCTTGCAGGTTTACTCAGTGAATCGACTATACCACTGTTTATAAATTCTATAGAAACAATAATACAGATGGAGGGCGACGCATTTCTGCTTTGACAGTTCAGGGTCACCCACGTTACTCTGGAAACTCACAAGGTACATTTTTTTCCTACACCAACTAAACAGGTTCGGTTCAACAGTTACGTGGAGGTCTTGTACTGACATGATATACATACTATAATTTTAAGTACCGTCAAATTGGGTGAAATGTGAAATTGATTTTATGGGGAGACTTTGATAACAGGTAATATTTTGTTAAATAAATTTAGATATCCCGCAATTATAATCCGCGGACATCCGCGCCATGCTCAGTCGAAAGAGTGAAGTTTCTCCATTGTTGTGTCCTGTTAGTATGCCGGTAAGTATTTGTTATAATATTTTTGTAAATAATCTATAATAATGGCGTTAAATTCACACTGTCTAAAATTATAAGTTATTTCATGAGTTTTTAGAAATTTTATAAAAAAATCGGTTATTTACGATGAGGTGGTTTCTACTTAACCTCACTCCATGTAAAATTCGGCGCCAAATACGCTTGGTTGAAAAGTATTAGTTGATATATCATGTGGGGTCACTTTGATAACACTTTCGGGGTGAGATTGATAGTTATCAAAGTCGCCCCATAGTTTATAAAAATTAACATTTTCACGATTTCCCGTTGTTTGCTTTGATCTAGAATAGTTTTAATTTTATGTCACCTTCATTCACAATGGGCCGTATTTAAGCTTGGAAGACATCATAGCCATTCTACAACAGCCAGCAGAAACTTCTGGAGGCCGTGGGACGAGATATGTGTTTTCAAAATCGGTTGATGTTTTTGAACGTTAAATTTTGTTAAAAAAAAATGTGTTAATTTGAGTTTGGATATTTATATACGAAATAGCTTTCTTTATCATAACTAAAGTCTAATTTCCACTTTTGTGAGGATAGGTTATTAAAATTTGAGTGATAAGGGGCGAATTTGACAATCTCTGTAAACTTATGGATTTTCAGACACCCCAAGCGCACATAACATTGATAAAAATAGTTATTTACACTACAAGGGAGGCAGGTGATACTTACCAGTTGAGGACATAGTTTGCGCCCGAGCGACAGCGAGGGCTTGCAAAATAGTCCGAGACTGGTCAAGAATACTGCCTCCCGAGTTTTGTATTATATTTTTTCTACTCCAGTTCCCTCAAATTTAAAAAAAAATGTTTTTTAATTTTATAATTTGAGCTATCTAGCTGAAATACCCTGTATGTATGTCAGGTTTCCTAGTGTTGACACGTTGATTGCAGTGGAATTCATAATGTTCATAATCAAACAAATGTTCTGTCAGTGTCAGTTTTTTTGAAGAAATCGAAAAAATGGATATCGATGCAGTTGCGAATGCAGCTTGCGCTGCTCTATTACCTCACAAATCGAAGGAACGGTACAATCGGTGTTACAAGGACTTCAAGGATTGGTGCAGTATTAATGCAAGTGATGAAAGAGTCACCGAGAATTCTATGCTGGCGTACTTTGTACTTCCCTAGGGAGGTAAGTATTTACTTACCTCCCTAGGGAGGTAAAACGTACTTACCTCCCTCAAATCAGTATCAAAATGAAGTACTTACCGAGTAAGGAGTAGAAAAAATATATTAAGACTGAGGGAAAAGGTGTTACATTGATAACTTTTGGATACGAAGCATTCGTTGTAATGCAAGAAAACAGTGCCTATCAAAGTCACCCCAATTTGAACATAACTTTGATAATGAGGTTATTTATTTTCTAGCAAAAAAACAATTATTTGAAGTTTGTTATAAGCCTGGGTGTCTTCATTCGGCATAGTGCAAATATATTATCTTTTTTTCTCGCAAAACTAAGTGTACTTTTCTTGTAATTTACATATTAATCAAAAAAGCTAGCAGTTTCACCCCATTTGACGGTACGTAAAAAAGGAAAATGTCTTTTTGAGTTATTCAAATTTTTCGTGTTAATTGTTTAAAATTTAATGTTTCAAAGGAAGGTCTGGTGTATTACTCATTACACTAAAACCGACAAAGAAACCATTCTCAGACTCCTAACATAATAAACCTATTATTTGTACGTTTACAGTTTAATGCATTATCATTTCTATACTAGGGTACCTATTTTTGACGACCATGAATTAGAAAGTTTCCTAGTAGACTTGCGTGTCTTCTATGGTAAATTTTCTTTTTTAAGTTTCACGTTAAATAATTTTTAACAGTAGAAGTTAGCCCGTGTTAAGATGGCAGTAAGGGATTGCATAGGCTCTAATAAATGTTTTTGATCTTATTAAATTAGACAAGTTTTTGTTTGTCCAACATTTTTTTAACGAACTAACGTAGGTAACCCTAAAGTTCTTTCTGCCTGTCGATTAAATATTTGCTGCGTAAAAATCGAAAACACTTTCCAGTTGTCAAGAATAGGGTATCCGGAGAGATTCTGGCATCACAAACGAACAAATTAATTTTAGGAAGTTTCAGTTAAAATCTTAATTCTTTTCCGTTTCTTTATCAGCATTATAAGTCATTTTATGCCATGTGTCAATTCTCTCGCTGATTATAGCAAAGCGACATTCAATATTTTCTGCAATGTGTTATTTATGGAGAACTAGAGGGTAGGAGGCTGGTCGACATTGGCAGCATTTTCAATTTCTGTCCCGGTTTTGTGCTTAGTTTGCTAGTTGTCCAATAGATGCTCTCGCTTCGCAAGTGGGCTGGTGTTGTCTTCTTCATCTTCGTTTTGGACTTTTACTTTTGACAATTGACATTTTATTTTTCGAAATAACAAATAACGTTTGAAGGTTTGAAGACAAGACAAATAACGTTGTATTGTAATTAATTTCCATATTATTTATAATGAATAATGGTAAAATTTATAAAAGTAGAGTTTCCTTTGTGTCGGGGTGAGACAGGATCTGCTTCAGAGAGGAAACGCAGCCAAATAAGTATCTTTCTAGCTTCAATAGTTGTTTAGTTGCTCACTTTAAAAAAACCCTCTGTAGCTAGAATGTTTAATACCCTGTATTTTAAAAACCAAGCATCGTTGGAACTTTATACAGGCCGAGTTTACTAATAAGTTTGACAAAGTAAGTGTAAATTCATATAAAAGTCCTTATTTGTTCCTTAAAGAACTAATTTAAATAAAAATAGTCATCCCGTCCATAAGAAACCATTTATTTGATAGCCCAATTCGAACACGAGCGCCATCTTACGGCGACTCGTAAAGCTGAATTACCGATGCTAATTTGGGACCGAATCCAATGCATTGCGATCGGCCTCCTACCCTCTAGTTCTCCATAGTGTTATTATTGCGGGTTTAAATATAATAAGTCATTTACATCTGCGTTATATTTCGGTCGCCTTCATGATAGACTAAAAATCATTGTATGCGCCGCGCCGTTTCAATTTAAATTCAAAAAGTAATCATTTAAATAAAGTAAGTGTAAACGAATATTTTTACCGGGATGTGATTATTTTTGACAAGCCCATGCATCGCATTGTAACCGGCGAAAGTCTTACCAACTAACAGCAGAGAAACAGAAAAGAAGCAGCGTTTTGACCTATACGTCAAATTATCATGCAAATTATTATCATCGTGGAATTTTAAAGGCTGATGACCACTTTACACACAAAAATAGTAACAAAAAATTTCAAAATAAAATAAAGCTTTTTTGAAAATAAAACAAGCTGATACATCTACTTTTGTGTTTACAATGGAGGATTAAATATCACCTTAACAGACGATTGGTAGTATGATAACTACAGGATTATCTATAGCTGCTATATTTTTCTAGTAGCTCCTTAATTTCTCTTTCCACTTTGTCATCCTGAAATAAGAACAAAATTTATTTATTTAGTCAACCAGCAATATGAAAACAAATTTTTAATCTAATTACTATAGAGCGGATGTTAGGTAGTGAAAGGACATTTAAACCCTAATGAGAAAATATTATTCATTATTATTAGACTAATTTTACAGGCAATTATAATAAAGTAGCTACATACATTGTACCACAGTAACTCTCAGGAAGCTGAAATTGTAGAGACACTTTATGTTGGATTGCTCAAAGGTCTTTAACAATAATTACCCAATCAGGTAACTTTGACTGTGACAGTAATGATATCGACAAACATAATTCACTCACAATCAAAGTGGCTCTGTTAGCTTGTGTACAAGTCTTGTATAAGTATGTATAGGTTTGTTCAAGACAGTACAAGGTTTTACAAGTTTGTACACGTTTGTACATATCTGTATAAACTTGTACAGACTTGTTCAAACCTGTATAAAGTTGTACAACCTTGTATAAGTGCGTACACACTTCTACAAAAATTATTTGAAAGCTACACGAGCCACATTAATTGTAAGTATATTATGTTTGTCAATGTCACAGTCAAAGTTGCCTGATGAGTTCATTATTATTGGTAAATAACTTTGTGTCATATGTGTCTGTAGATTTTAGCTTACTGGAGTTTACCGTTTTTGAGATTTCGGTTTTTAATAATTAGGGGCAGCTCCCCTAATCCCAGGGGAGAAAAGAAGCGCCGTCAATGTATGTCCTTTGTGGTAATTACTGTAAAATTTTAGTCTCCTTAATAATAATAAATAATATTTTCCAATGAGTCTTCATGCTGACTCTGGTTTAAAGGTCCATCACTACCTGATATCCGCACCCTACAATTAATATTCTAGGTGGTTTACCGCCAGACTTGCCATGGGAAATCCCTTGTAAATTTTGTATATATAAACAGTGTGACCAGTAAAGTCCGCATTAATGATATTTTTTTTATGAACAGCTTTATTCAAAATTTGACTTTGGCATCAAGTTCTGCTTCAAGCGAGATGAAAATTAAGCAAAAAAAATAGTAGTCACGTGATTCGCATTATCTGTGAAATTTTAATTTTTTCCAAAAAATAATTCAAAAGTGGGGTTATTTCTGAAAATATCGAAAAAAGTTATTAGAATGTTTTTTTAAATGCAGTTTCTAGCCCACACGTAAAATTTCAGCTGCATAAGATAATTTTGATACCCATATTTTATAAATTGCACCACTTTTGCAAAATAAGAGTAAACGCAACCTAGATAAAACTTCTTAGTTTTGACAATGCTTTATTTCAGATACATTTTCTTTAAATTAGCGCCACATTAAATGTGTGTTTTTCTACAAAATCTAAATTGGGCTATTAAAATTTGGTCGCATGTGATGCAAAGTTTATTTGTTTTTGACCCTGTATAAGGTAACTTCATAAAATAAGTATTTTTGAAAACGTAGTTTCTGTCTGAAAGTAAAAAAAAAAAATAAAAAATTAAATTAAATCGTTGAAAATAGATAAACTTTACGTTAAGTTAAACTAAAATTTATTTTCCACTTAATGAACACTTTACAGATGACACTGTGTTCTTTTTTGTCTTAATATTAAGGTGTAATACTTTCAGACCAAACTACGTTTTCAAAAATACTTATTTTATGAAGTTACCTTATACAGAGTCAAAAACAAATAAACTTTGCATCACAGGCGACCAAATTTTAATAGCCCAATTTTGATTTTGTAAAAAAACACATTTAATATGGCGCTGCTTTAAAGAAAATGTATCTGAAATAAAGCATTGTCAAAACTAAGAAGTTTTATGTAGGTTGCGTTGAGTCTTATTTTGCAAAAGTGGTGCAATTTACAAAATATGGGTAAAAATCTTAATTATCTTATGCAGCTAAAATATTGCATGTGGGCTAGAAACTGCATTTAAAAAAACTTTTCTCATAAGTTTTTTCGATACTTTCATTTTAACCCCACTTTTGAATTATTTTTTGGAAAAAATTAAAATTTGACAGATAAGGCAAATCACGTGCCTACTATTTTTTGCTTAATTTTCATCTCGATCGAAGCAGAACTTGATGCCAAAGTCAAATTTCGACTAAAGTTATTAATAAAAAAAAATCCCGGTAACTATGCTTCGCATCATGTTCAAACGCTCTTGGCATCCATGCCTAAACGTTCCGAATTAATTTTAAAAAAATTACGTTGCATGAAATATTAATTTACTCATGCTTTTATGATGCTATTTATTTGTAAAAAAATTTGAAATAAAATACACCAAATATTTATTTTTTAATGAGGGCTTGAATATAATAATTATTATTATTTGCTAATATTGCTAAACAACGGATTTATTTCCTTGCTAAAATGAATCTTTTACCAGTTTATTTACGCCAAGCCAAATTACCAAATTTTGCTTAACAGAAAATGTCAAAAAAAATTTTTTTACTAGGAATAAGTAATTGTTTTGATGTTTAAATTACTTAAACTTTTTTCCTGTAATAAATTTATCAAGATGGTTGGGATTAAATAAATTTAAAATTAAAAAGTGTCCGGGATCTTTCGTCCGCAATTGTACACAATTTTTTGTCTAGAAAAAGAACTCACCAATCCATTTCCATGTTTACACCGACTCGCCTTCTCCAACCACTCCACCGCCTCCTTATATTCCCCCATAGCTATTTTGCACTTGGCGAGCATCCATTTGTTATCTCTCCATTCGAACTTGACCAGCCTCTCTGCTTCTAAAAAGTGCGAGTACGCTTCTTCGTAAGTAGCACTCGGGGGTTCCCCGTAAACGGCTGCCGCCAGTTTTCTTTCGTACCTAAACAAATTTATTATTTAAAGACGCCAGTACGTTCCAAGTTATGTTTTTAAATATTGAGAGTTATTATTTCAATATATGGTTCTGAACAGTGGCGCACCCAGGGGGGGGGCCAAGGGGGCCTTGCCCCCCCCCAAAACCCCCAATGAAATTAACTTCAACTTACTATACCCACTAACCCACTAAAAAAAACTTTAATTTCCAGGCGCGATACAAAGAACGATATAATTTTTATTACTTTTGTTCAGTATTATAAGTAGAAAATTTGCAAAGCTTTCTCAGCCTTCATTCTTCTTATGCAAATTACTCATTTTTTGAAAATTTTTATAATGAAAGCATTCTAATATGCGAATTTAAATTATGGAACGACAAGTTTACAGATAGCAAAGAAATACCCTCCGATATGTTTAAGCTATATATTCAATGGAATGGTATGATATTTCCCAATATAAAAACTTTTGCAAATTTTTATTACCCTTCCCGGCACCGCCAGTACCTCTGAAAGGTCATTTTCCACATTAAAGTACTTAAAATCGTACTTAAGAAATTCCACCGGGCAAGTAAGACTTAATGGTTTGGCAAATTTATTTATTCATAAGAATGTTCCTGTTTCTTGTGAAGAAAGTTTAAATAAAGTTTCTAAGGGTCGATGAAAATTAGATTGACATATTTAACAAATGCAAAGGTGTTATAAAAAAGTTTTGGTTTCTATTATTTATAAAATATTGTTTATTGTTGTGCTTTGTACTAATTTATATTTTTAAATAAATATATTTGTGTTATGGATATGTCGTCATCACTATTACCTATATTTTATTTGGTAAAAAGAGTGGTATGTTTTGTCCGGAATAATTATTAAAGTGGATATTTTAAAAAGTAAATTTTTTTAGATATTTACTTGAAACTTGAACTTGAATTGAACTAGGCTATTGCGATCTTCTGAGAATACCTGTTAGAAAGCTACAAAGTTCTAGAAAAATGCGTAACTTAAAAGTTTATTAAAAAATTTGCTTCCGGCACTGATTGGCGGGCCCCCCCTAACATAAAATCCTGGGTGCGCCGCTGGTTCTGAATATACAGGGTGAATCTTTTAACTGGAATAAATTCGATAACAAAGAATCAACCCATTCCTTTAAAAAATCGAAAAACAAGGGTATGTATATGTTTTTACAAAAAAGGTAGTACAGGGTGGATCATAGAAATGTTACGTGTATCAACTATAATTTATAAAAAATATAAAATAAGATAAACAAAAGCGATATTAAATATTTTCTTGAAATTTTAGTTGGGGGAACATATTTAAACATATTTTTGACGTCTACCCCTTTTCCCTATTTTGAGGGGTCTGAGGTAACTTTGGAATTTGAAATGAGATAATGCACTTTTTTTTTTGGTAAATACGAATCTGCGTAAAAAACTACGTACGTATACAAAAAAATGTTTTGATTTGGTCCCCTCGTTCCGAAATTTTGATTTATTAGGCTATTAAATACAAAGAATACTTTACTATTTAATTTCAACTTATTTATAGTGTGTAATGCTTCAGAAGATGTTCGAAATGTCTCCCCTTTAACTTCCAAACACTTTCTCACTCTTGTTCTCTGAATGAATATTGTACCCGTTGTAACATTTCAGGTCTTACTAATAAGCATGCAACGCGGATTCGGTATTTTATATCATCTAAAGTTATAGGTGTAGCAGGCACTTTGTCTTTTATAAAACCCCAGAGGAAAGTCAAGGGGGTCAAATTCGGGGACCTAGCAGAACAGTTTAACGAACCAGCTCGACCAATCCACCTGTTTTCAAACAATTCGTTCAACTCATTACGGGCCTGTATCTCGTAATGCGGTGGAGCTCCGTCCTGTTGAAACCACATGTCAGGAGTTATGTCCTGGTTTAATAATTGGAGTAATTAGTTCCTTAAAAAATCTGTATACATTTCTCCATTTAAGTGGCCTTCGTAGAAATGCGGACCAATAACTCTATCCCCAAACAACAAAAAAATATATTTAATTTCTACTAACAAGGGATAACTTAAAATCCTACCTGGCCACAATTATGGAAAGTAGCTCGTCAGAAAAAACAACATTCTTGACGAACCTGTTATTTCCTTGCATTTGTCTTGTAGGTACCTAACTCAATTGCAAAATAATATAACTAAATTTTTAAAGTCTTGCCTATACAGGGTGTAACAAATTCGTTTATCACTACAGGGATCTCGTAAACCGTAAGAGATACAAAGATGGGGGCAAAGTTGCACAATTTGATGCCTAATCATAATCCAAAAAGAAATTATTTAGATTCCGAGTACTTCCGGAGATATTCGAAAGAAACCGAAAAACTGTCAATAAGATTTTTTTGTTTTGCGCCCTTAATGTAGGCGATAAAAGAAAACCAATCACACCTTTTCAGGGCCACTTTTAATCCTTTCTTAGAATATGTAATTAGTTTTTCCATACAACGTTTCATTTTCCTGAAACCATCATTAATTTCACTATTTTAAATACGGACCTGGATTTTTTCCATTTTTCAATAAAAGACCTAGGACATCTTTATTCAAAGCCTTGGTTAAATATTAATTTTAGAAACGGATTAATGCTCTAATGTAGATTTTATTAAGATTTTTTTAATCCGACCCTGTGTTACACAATACCTTTTCGTTTTAATAACGACATGAAAATGTATCGCTGTCCAGGGAAACATTTTTGAACACGTAATTAATAATTAATTTTTATATGGCAACTTCTTTTATTCAGGAGTATTTTTCTTTATTTTGCTAATATTGCTTATAATGTTTTTCGTAAAGTTTTACTTCATTTTATTAATATTATAAAATATTGTTAATTAAATAAAATCTAATATCATTAGCAAGAATTTGTATTACGATTATTGTTAATTTAATGAATTTTATAGTATTTTTTGAAGGAGCTACCTAGTTTAAATTGTTACACAAAAGATGACGTGGGTAATAAAACGAATGGGTATTGTGTAACACAGGGTCGGATTAGAAAAATCTTAATAAAATCTACATTAGAGCGTTAATTCTTTTTTAAAATTAATATTTAGCCTAGGCTTTGAATAAAGATGTCCTAGGTATTTTATTGAAAAATGGAAAAAATCCAGGTCCGTATTTAAAACAGTGAAATTAATTATGGTTTCAGGAAAATGAAACGTTGTATGGCAAAACTAATTATATATTCTAAAAAAGGATTAAAAGTGGCCCTGAAAAGGTGTGATTGGTTTTCTTTTATCTCCTACATTAAGGGAGCAAAACAAAAAAATCTTATTGACAGTTTTTCGGTTTCTTTCGAATATCTCCGGAAGTACTAGGAATCTAAATAATTTCTTTTTGGATTATGATTAGGCATCAAATTGTTCAACTTTGCCCCCATTTAACCATCTTCGTATCTCTTACGGTTTACGAGATCCCTGTAGTGATAAACGAATTTGTTACACCCTGTATAGCTCTTGGTGGAGTGTAACGTGGTATGGATGAAATGTGTACAAGTGCAATATGGTCATAACTGATTTCTGACTTATCCAGCATCTCTAGCAAACCGCCTGGAACCTACATGCGGGTCAATAGCTACGATTCCTAAAACTTCAACTGCCCTATTTTCATTCGTTTTAGTTCGCTTTTAAACTCGTGGTTTTGTCTTAAGGCTGTCGGTTGAACGACTCCTGTTTCCAGCCTTTTAAATGCCATGCGAGATTTCGGATTATTAGGAAACCATTCCGGCCACGCTTATGCAGCTTGTCTGTAGTTTTTTCGGCACTCCCCCAAAATTACCAACATATCAACTTGCACACTAAAATTCGCTTCCATGTTTATTAAACGAGAAATAAACGTAAAAAAGCTCAACTGACTTTAGTTAAAACAACGCATTTCTATGGAAACGAGTAATAATTTTAAAATAAGTGAACTTGCGTATTTATTTTTTTATCAAAATTGAATAAATAAGTTGAGTTAAATGGAAATTATTTTAAACCAATAATAATTTCGTAACCAGGGTAGCAAACCAAAACATGTTTTGTATACGTACGTAGTTTTTTACGTAGATTCGTATTTACCAAAAAAAGTACATTATCTCATTTAAAATTCCAAAGTTACCACCCACCCTTCAAAATGGGGAAAGGGGGTAGACGTCAAAAATATGTTTAAATATGTCCCCCCATTTACTAACTAAAATTTTAAGAAAATATTTTAAACCGTTTTCGAGATATCGCCTTGTAACACTTTAAAAAACTCACCTGTCTAATGTCTATTTCAAAAGCTGGAGGAATTTAATGGTTAAAATGCGGAAACCTGATTTGTTGAACGACAGTCACGTAATAAGAAGTAAATAATCAGATATGTAGAAGTAAAACGCAATCTGCTTGCCACTACTTTATTAAAGTTGGTTTATATTATTTCGTATTTCGGTGGTAAGAACTTTCATCTTCAGCGGAAACGAAGATGACTTACTACCTTTATTTTGTCACATAGAATAATCTCTCCAAGTTTCCAAACACATTTTCAGAACACCCTGTATATGATAAGTTTTTATATCGCTTACCATTTGAGTCCAGCCACCTCATAGTCGAATCTTCCCAACATATAATGCAGCGAATAATCGTTTGGATTTAAACTTATGGCGGTATCGACGTGCTTTTTGAAAAGATGACCGTCATTGATTTTCTCCTGAAGGGAAACAAAATCTGTTCGGCTACCTAAAAGAAAAAATGTATATTTTGAAAAATATTTGAAATATTTAAACTTTTTGAGAAAAATGAAGAAATTGTTGATTCTGCTAAATAGCGTCCTCTAGCTGTCGCAACGAAATTCAGAATGACTCAGTTTCTTATTAACTTGATAAAATAAAAGAAACCCTATTTAGCAGTTTCAAATTTGTCAAATTCTGATAAGCCAAACCAAAGTTGTAAATATTTTGGCATAGCAGTATTTGTCCCCTCCTACTCCCCTTATACAAAAAGGTAGAGCAAAAACTTAAAAACAAAAGTTATCAGGAATTTCGTTAGATTGAAAAATCCTTATGACTATTTTTGAGAAAATCCCACTTTTTGAATGCTAACTAGAGTTACGCCCCTAGCGGCCAACCTAGACACTTTAAAATAGTTGCCAGCAATTTTTCTAAGTCACTTTTATTATAAAAAAAATGTTTTGCAAGCCGTACGGTGAACTGTTTTTGAGATATAGCCGGCGGCTATGCTTAGTTGACCACCCGGTACAGAAGTCAAGTGCCATAGCTTGAATATGTGTTATTTTATTTCATCGTTGGTGTAGGAATGATTCGCTTATTGTGTATATTTTCGTTATTTACGAAGATTTCTATATTCTTCTGGACCGTGTGCCTCATGTTGGATAGACATTAGACATATTTACTTGACCACATTTTTGTAAGTTACAATTAAAATATATATTAAAACATAATTGTATAAGAGCATAGCATACACAAACGTTATAAACCGAGGGGGAAACCACCTTAGAATTCTGGTGTACAAGCTGATAGAATTTTTAAGAATATATTAGCATTTCTTAGAATTACCAGAATTTTTAAGCATTTTAAAATTTTTTTAGTATTTCTTATTATTTTTTAGCATTTTTTTAGCATTTTTGGCATTTTTTAGAATTAAATTAGAATTTATTTAGAATTTTTACCTATTGCGCATGCGTAAGCTATTGAAATTTTCTTTTATAATAGGTCCTTTTCGGTCCGGTAAAGAAAACCGTGAAACTTAAAAAAAAGCTTTTAACTTTTTACATGAAATTGAAAAAAAAACGAGGACGAAGCTGTTTTTACATTAGGCTAAATAAAAACTTAAAACTTCATTCATTAAAAAAACAAGATTCCTATGTCAATATACTTAGTATCATTAATGATAGACGTGTTTGGGACTTCCATTGTCTATATTTTTTCTCATCACGTTTCGTTTCAACCGAAACAACTATATTTCCTGCTTTCGAGTTACATCCGGTTTAACCGGAAGTTGATTTTTTTAGAAAGATAATAAAAATTGAAGATAGGGACATGTAAGCCGTTTTGCTCTAAGACGTACTGTTAGAAAGTTATAAGCTGTCAAAGTTTAAAAATGTCACTTTTCGAGAGTCAATATCTAGGAAACTATGAAGTATAGACTAATAGTGTATTTAATAAAAAATAATTATAATTTTATGTGGAATTTAAAAATTTAAAAATATACAGGGTGTTCCATTTAAAAAAAAAATAACGTCAACACTTGACAGTTGGTGACATTACTGACATATGGTATAATAGTCAAATAGTAAAATTTTAGTCCTATAGATTGCCCAAAACCCGATTCCGATATCACTTTTCGTTCGCCTGTAATTAAGCCGTTCCGGAACATTTGCCCAACCCTGTATAATTTAAAAAAATATGTATAAATAAAATATTATAGTTTTTTTCAATAAAACTGTTTTTTTTTCAGAAAAAATAATACAATTTTTATCAAAACAAGAAAATACTATAAAACTGATCGCATTTTTTATCTAGTAAATTTTGTCTAAGAGTAAGCTTACCAAATAATGTAGTACGACTACTTAAAAAATCATCACTTATTTTTGATTACCTACTCCGTGAGGGACAATGAAGGGTAAATACAGATCGGATAAATATATTTTCGACAAAAATTATAAACGTAAAAATGATACATACGATAAAAATGCAGATAAAAAATTAAAGTGTTATAGAATTCCTAAGAACTATTTAGAATTTTTTGGAATTTTCTACAATTTTTGGAATTTTCTACAATTTTTGGAATTTTCTACAATTTTTGGAATTTTTTAGGATTCGTAGGATTTCTTGAAACAATTACATGAAAAATAGCATTTTTGAGGATTTTAGAATTTTTGGTGTACAGGGTGTCCCAAATTCGAGCCTCATCATGGGGATCTCGGAAACTATAAGAGATACAACATCGGTCAAATTGTGGCAAAGTTGCGCAATTTCGTACTGAGCAATATCGCAAAAAAATATCTGAGCTATCTTTTTTAGTTTTTGAAATTTTTGCAAAAAACTAAAATTTGAGTTTTTGTTTTTTTTAAACTGCTTGACTTATTTTATCCGCCACAGAAAAACAAGCACAACATTGTTAAAGCAACTTTTTACGCTCCATATTGTGACGTTTTTAGAATTTCGTTACAACGTTTCGTTTTTATGGAACTATTATCAACTTTAATTTTTTAAA
Organism: Polydrusus pterygomalis; assembly: GCA_963969555.1. Classification (NCBI taxonomy): domain Eukaryota; kingdom Metazoa; phylum Arthropoda; class Insecta; order Coleoptera; family Curculionidae; genus Polydrusus; species Polydrusus pterygomalis. The sequence continues at coordinate 16,267,664 of OZ018385.1, read as the reverse complement.
TACGGACCTGCATTTTTTATTTTATTTTTTGATAGCCTTTTAAGCTCTGAAATAAACCATGTACCACACTTAATTATATTTAGACGTTTTGATGTCATTATTACATCTTCAGGAATGTGATAATTATTTTTAAATACGGCCCCGGTGTTAGTTACTCAATCTTTTTACCACATACAACATGTAAATGGATCCGGAATTTTATACAAATAATTTACTATATTTAAGTTTTTATATAAATTATAACAAAGTAAAAATAAAACCAAACAAAACAAAGGTTGCTATGACAAGAACTTTTACTTGATTGTTTGGCTTAAGGTGGAATTCTCAACGTCATTTCATCTATTGCCAACCTATAACCTATTTCGCGTTGCTTTTTTTAGTTTATTATTTGATTAACTAAGATTTAAATAAAATCAATATCGTCGGTACAATATTTAGGTAATAGCTGACATATTACAAAAATATCAATTTATTTCATTGCTAATTTTGGGAGAATTGTATAGTGAAAGAAGAATGACATAATAATGTTAAAAAAAATCTTACCCGACATTTTTCGCTATAAAATTCTCCTAAAATATTTAATAAAATTCCTTGATATTTATTTAATATGTCAATAATTATTACCTATAAAATATGAAGACGATAATGATTTTATTTAAATTTTGTGTAAAAGCTAGAAAAATTAAATAAATATACGCGAAATAGGTTATAGGTTGGCAAGCGTGTTGATACTTCCACCTTAATTATCTTGACAACTGCAGTCACCATTTATACTGAATATTTCAGCAATTATAGTTATTTTACTACGCTTGATACTAATTTAGCCCAGTATGGTAGTTTTAATAAACCAAGAGTCAAATATACACCAGGGTCGTATTTAAAAATAATTATCACATTCCTGAAGATGTAATAATGACATCAAAACTTCTAAATATAATTAAGTGTGGTACATGGTTAAATTTAGGGCTTAAAGGGTTATCAAAAAATAAAATAAAAAATGCAGGTCCGTATTTAAAAAATTAAAGTTGATATTAGTTCCACAAAAACGAAACGTTGTAACGAAATTCTAAAAACGTCACAATATGGAGCGTAAAAAGTTGCCTTAACAATGTTGTGCTTGTTTTTCTGTAGCGGATAAAATAAGTCGACCAATTTAAAAAAACAAAAACTCAAAATTTTAGTTTTTTGCAAAAATTTCAGAAACTAAAAAAGATAGCTCAGATATTTTTTTGCGATATTGCTCAGTACGAAATTTCGCAACTTTGCCACAATTTAACCGATGCTGTATCTCTTATAGTTTCCGAGATCCCCATGATGAGGCTCGAATTTGGGACACCCTGTACATAATTGGATAGGTGGTTTCCCCCTCGTTATAAACAAACAGTAATATCAAAAAATTTTAATATTTCTCACACAACAACAGGAAAAAATTGTTAAAACAAACCATCCTCTGTGGCTGTGTCCATATACTCCCAAACTGAATAAAAACAGTGACAGGAAAAAATTGTTAAAACAAACCATCCGCTGTGGCTGTGTCCATATACTCCCGAACTGAATAAAAACAGTGACAGCGAAGAGATTTTTTAATCATAGATTTGAATTTTGAATAACTAAGCAGCTTTACATTTTCAGGCAGTGCATTATACAATGAGATATTAATAGAATTATCCTTGGCCTTCTTGTAGCAACATTTTTTAGGTCTGATTAAGTCAGAGCCGCTAGTTAAGTAGTTATGAACATTAGAATTTAAGGAAAAACTATTATTGTTTTTATGAATTTCGAGCAGTTGATAGAATATAAACAGAGAAGGTAGAGGCACAATCCCAAACCTCTTAAAAAGGGGCTGACAGTGGTCAAAGGAACCAGCATCGGCAATCACACGAACAGCTTTCTTCTGCTGTCTAAAAGCTTTAATGGCCGATAAAGAATTGCCACACAATACGACACCATAACTCAAGTGAGAATGAAAAAGTGCGAAAAACAGTTAAAAGGATAGATGGATTAACTGAACTTTTTAATCTCCGCAGGACAAAGGAGAGGATGCTAGTCAAAGGTTTAATAATATAGCCGCTGAGTTCTTGAGTCAGAACACTGGTAAATTCGTACAGGTCAGCAGAGTGAGATTTTTTAAGTTTATTTATTGTATCAAGCACTTCAGTCTGACACTGGACGTAGGAAGAAAGATGAGGATTCTAACGGAATTTTCAGTAAACATTCATTCTGTACAGATTTGGTAGCAGAAAGTACGTTTATATTTTTTGAAACCGTAACAAAAAAATTATTAAATTCATCAGCAGATAATGATGATTCCGGTTTATCAGCTTTACCAGAATAATTTCTCTCATCATTCACAATTTTCCAGATGTCCTTAGCTTTGTTATTAGATGAATTAATAAAATTATCGTGAGCTGTTTTCTTTGTCTCCTGCGCACATTTTTTATATTCCCTGTTTAACGTTCTATAAACCGCTAAATGTTCCTCGTTTTTAGAGGAATGATAGATAGTTTGTGCCGCGCTTACTCTATTTCTCATTATTTTAAGGTCATTATTAAACCAGTTTATTTTGTTTGGAAGTTATTATAGGAATATTACTAATTGCTAATGTTTTAAGACAATTTAGTAAAATCGAGGCCATGCCGTTTGTCTCTTTTAACAAACTATTTTTAAAGCTACTGAACAAGTTCTTTGGTAGCTTACAACCTTGTTGGGGTCAATCAGGATTACGGTCGGCAGCAAAAATGTTCAAAGTGAAATTTTACAAAACGTAAATTAGATTAAACTTACCTATTAAAACAGCATACCATTTATGGACTTCAGAATGATGGGGAGCAAGGGTTAAAGCTATAGCCACCGCTTGAATTCCTAAAAAAGGTATATAAAATGATACAAAATGGTATTTGGTTTAGTATAAATTGCCAAATTCATACTTTTGAAGTTTTGTAGATGATACTGCTTTTTTATAGCGATAGAAAGTGGGGCAATTTAAATTATAAATAATTGGTTTTATAATAATAATAATAATAATAATAATAATAATAATAATAATAATAATAATAATAAGTTTATTTAAAATTTAATAATATAATAAATATGTTTATGTTATCTTCTATAAACTTATTCTTTAATCCCCTGAAGCTGAGCTTGTTAGGGGCAAATCTTATTTTTTGTTTTAGTATGTAAAATCATAAATATGCATTAAAAATTAAGTTTTAAAGCAAAAATTTTAATTTATAGTATAAACGCAGTTTTTTTTAAAGAAATATATTACCTATAATAAAATTATTAATTTATAATTTTTAAGAAAAAATATTACTTATATAAATTATTCAGAACAATATTAATTAATTGATTAAAGCATTTCTAAAAATATTTTCAAATTGTTTATAATGTATCAATTATCTTCCTATTACTTTAAACCTATATAATATACCAGAAAATATAACTAGTATTAACATTTGTTATGCCATTAGGATTAATTTTTGACAGTAAATTAAATTTTCAATTAGAATAGTTGATTAAAAAATTAAGAAGTTTACTACCGATTGTTAAAAACATTAAAAAGGATTGTATATTAAACAACTGGAATAATTATTATATTATGCGTTAGTTAAAACTAATTTGCCGTTATACCACGATAACACGACCACATTGCCTTTACAGCGAATTTTTAATAAATCATTGATGACTTGCACCTTTCCCGATCAGTGAAAACATAGTTATATTACCCCAATCTTTCAATCAGGTTCCTTGGAGGATGTTAACAATTATAGAGGAGTTTGTATGCAGTCAGCAATGTCTAAACTATTTGATAGTCTTGTATCGAAACAACTAACTTGGTGCTGTAAGGGCATGGTGTCGGAAGACCAATTCGGGTTCTGTATGGGTAGGTCCACTGTGGAGAATCTGGCCTGTTACGAGGTTGCTTTGTTGGAGGCCCTGGAGAGTGGCGATCAAGTAGACTCTATCTACACTGACTTCTCCAAGGCCTTCGACAGAGTAAACATAGATATTCTGTTGGGAAAGCTGTGTGCTTTAGGAATTTCTAAGGATCTACTTGAGTGGCTAAGAAGTTTTCAAACCGGAAGAACACAGGCTGTTAAGCTTCATGGAGATATATCTGCTACTTTTCAGGTGACTTCGGGCGTCCCACAAGGATCCCATTGTACCCCCCTTTTATTTATTTTATTCATCAATGACATTACTGATTGTTTACTCTATTCTATGGGGTTCACATTTGCAGATCATCTAAAGTTTTATAGGGTGATAAGATGTGAGAGGGATGCAGTGAAACTCCAGAATGACCTTGACGCCTTGGTAGCAATGGACTCAGGTTAATCATTTATCGTTAAATATAAATAAATGCACATATATTAGCTTTTACCGTGGTAGGAGTAGAGTTCCCACTGTCTATAACATAAATGGTGTGGATCTGTCCTATTCGAGCACTGTCAAAGATCTCGGTGCCTACTTTGATGAAAGAATGACCTTTGCTGAGCATGTTTCTAAAGTGAGTCTGAAAGGAATGAGAATGCTAGGATTTGTCTGGAAAAACTGTTCCCAATTTTCAATTGATGTTATTAAGTTATTATTCTGTTCACTTGTTAGATCCAACCTAGAATATGCTACTGTTATTTGGTACCCATCTTACCAAGTACACAAAGATATATTAGAAAGAGTTCAGTTCAAATTTTTAAGGTTCGCTGCCTATAAATTAAATATTGATATGGAGGATTATCATAGGGCAGACATCTTGAATATTTTGAATATGGTTTTATTGGACAGCAGACGTCTTATGTTTGATGTGTCCTTTGTTTTTAAAATGATTAACGGTTTATCAAATTGCCCTCGGCTATTGTCTCAGATCCATCTAAATGTACCTAACCGACAGTTACGTCACGCAGATCTGTTCCACATCCCTTTTCACCCAACAAAATATGGAATGAATTCCCCAGTCGATAGAGCTCTTCGACTGGCCAACCAGTTGAGTAGTCAGGGTCAGATCGATATTTTCAACTCTAGTCTTTCCGGTATCAAGAAAAAAATTATTAATGTATCACAAAGGTGATGTTCTGTTGTATTTTTTGTTTTTTGTTACTATATATGTATATATTAAGTATTGTGATAAATCGTGGTATTTGTTAGATATTTATTTTGTTATCCACTATCTTATTGTAATGTTATTTAATAGTATATTTTTGTAAAATGGGGTTACCCGTCTATATCGTAAATAAATAAAAAATAGAAACTACAATTCGGTCATTATTATATAATTCAGCGATGTTATGGAATATTATGGAATTTTAGGTTGGGGAGGAATAAGTAGAATTTTAGTTAAAAAATTTGAGGAATTACAAAAATTATTTCTGAAAATTATATTTGTAATAAGGAATTATATTTGGAAATTAAAAAAAACTAGTTTGAGTAGAATTGAGTGCATAAACCTTCTTAACAGGGTCACACAGTGGTTTACACAAAATAAACTTATATGAAACAAAAATAAAGCCCATGTAATTCTTTTTAGAACAAAAGCGTCAAGGATGGAAAAACCAACCAACTTCAATATTAATGAGGACAAAATTATTATTTCAGGATGTACAAAATTTTTGGGACTACAGATTAATGCATTTTTAGATTGGTCGTTCCATATCAACATCGGCGTAGCTAGCCTTAGTTTTCAGGGGGAGCCTGGGCCCCAGTGTACGGTGGGTTAAAAAATACATTATTTATATTGGATATTTCAGGGGGGCCCCAGAGCCATCAGGGGGGGTAGCCCACCCCCCCCCCAAGCTACGCCGATGCATACCAAATGTCTTTGGTATGGTATTCGCGTTACTGGTAAATACAGGGATGAAAAAATTTAATATTTTGCTAATTTTGAATCTCGTTTAAAATATGCGATAATGTTCTGTAGAAGGGATAGTCAAACTCAAAGTATAATTATTGTTATTCAGAAGCGATTAGTCAGAATAATTAAAAAATTAAATCAACGTATGATGTCGATTTGTTAAAAAATTGGGAATATTGACACTATATATGCATTGTAATTTGAGTGTTTAATATTTTTCTTTAAAAATAAAAACTGTTTTCAAACTCCAGTTACTTATCATCACGAAACAAGAACGTTAGATATCAATAATTATTATCTCACACACAGGCTAACCCTTACTGAAAAATCACCCAATTATATGCGCTTAAAACTGTACTTAGCTCGAGAGAATAAAAATAATAAACAATGAAAAGCAATTTAAAATAGAAATTAGACGAACTTTTGAGGAATTAGAGCCCTATAATATGGATGATTTTTTGAATATGTAATTTGACGATTTTCTTTTATTACATCATTTCATTTTATGTTTATAATTATTGTAAATTATGTAACATGATCTGAAATAAAGAAATTAAGTTAAAAAAAAACAGTAAAGTTTCCAAATTTCCAAACATACCTTTTGCTAATCTTTGCTGAATAAGTTCCTTATCGTGGCTTCGGTCCGCAACCTTATGATGCGCTTTACCTGAAATACATTTATTAACTTATTTATTATTATTTCACCTTTTTGGTTATTTAAGTAAACGATTTAAAGTAATAACCGCTGGTATTAAACACTAACTCGCTTGGACAGGCTAAACAACCGGAAAACACCCGCAGCTTATGACTAAACTTGTTGTCAGTGCTTATGTTTACATGTGAATTATTGTGGAAGTTCGACTAAAACTATTATTTTATTTATTTATCCATTTATGAAATAAATAAAAATAGTTAACCCGAACAAACACAACATTTTTATAAGATATATTAATACGTAAAAAAAACTGTTTTCACATTACCTTACCTATTCTGTACAGCAGCTCTGGATTTTCAGGATGTTCTATACAAAGATCTTCCAGCTTTTGTAGCGCTTGTTCTATTTCTTCTACATCTCCTAAGTCTAGATTTTTATCTACTTCAATTAATATCTAAAAAATATTTAAACATAGTTATGACACTTGACACTCGCGAGTGGTTTAAACATCAAGAAAATCCTCTTTTTTCTTAACCCGACGAGCTACCATGTTGCCGTTTAAAAAAAAATGAGTTATACAACTTTAAAGATTAAATCGAGGATTAAATTTTACGCAGCACATGGCATTGAACCAAAAATAATAAAATTGTATTTTTCCCAAGATTAAAGAACTGAAATAAGTGATTTTAAGGTATTCATAGCCCTCTAGATAAAACAATAAATTTGGAAAAAAAAATATTTTCTTGGTGACAAAAAGTGACAAATGACACATCGTTATATTTAGAATGTCATATGGGGTAAAAAAAAAGGAAAAATATACCAGGTGTCCCATTTAAAAATCGAAAGTTAATGTCACTTCCGGTTACACCGGAAGTTCCATAACGATGAGTCACTTGTCAAAAAATGCCATTTTATGTCGTATACAAATCCCCCCAATTTTATTCCATTATCTTGAAAAACAAAAAAGTTAGAGGGGCGAACCACCTTCCGTGGACACCCGGTATGTTGCTATTCAAAGACAAAAATGTTAAAATATGCAGGTTTTTCTATTTGCGATACCAAGTTTGCCATAACTTCCGGTACAAACGGAAATGAAAGAAATGTCAAAATATATTTTTTAATAAATTTAAAGTCACCAAATTTAAACTTGATTTAGTCCCTACGACTAACAAATGCTGCCCGTTCAAAAGGTCGAGATTCTCAGATCGACCGCTGTATATTTTTTGTGTTTTATGCATCGATTACTCTGAAATTTTAAGGTCAATTACGATTAGATTTCCTAATAGGTTACACAACGTGAATCACCCGTATAATATGAAACATATTTTGAATACAAATAACTATAATATACAGGGTGTCCAATAACTTAGGGGGCTATACAGCACCAGGAATTGAAAATTGAATAAGTCATTTATACCTAATTTCTTATGTTAAAATATCCACGGTTTAAAACAAACACTAGTGACTAGAGAATCCAAGCCCGTAAATGCTACATATTACATTGATTTTGGGAGTATTTTCGGAGAAAAAATGACATGTTTAATGTTGTTGCATCTTTTAAATTTGATCTTATTTTATTGCACATGTATCCTGCGGCTGAAAACGCAAGTTCAGCTTCTACACTTGTCGGCGGAATAGATTTTACAGTTATATGCAGCTTCCAAGTACATTCCTCTATTCCCTCCGCATTTAAAAAGTGTCATCTCATGTTTTAGTAACTGATCAAGTGATGCTCGGGCGGGCACAGATACATTTGTGGCCCTCTGATTCGAATAGTTGGCGCATATCGATCGATGTGATAAAATGTCCAAAGGGTATACCATCTTTAGACACTCCATCGAAACTTTTTTCTCAGATGAAAAAAAATCTGTAATTTTCATTTTCTTAGGTAGCACAGAAGAACCAGTAACATCTGAGCGCTTAACAATAGAACTAAACGAACTACTCGAGCTGCTGGTACTAGCTTTCATTTCCTGTGTTATTTTATCAATATTAACACTTGACCTGAAATAGAGAAGTTTTTGAACGATGCTCCCGACGACGAGTACTTGTTGATGAAAGTGGCTTTGATAATGGGGATTAGCGGTGCTTGTAGATGCGATGAATTGATCAAATTGAAAATAAAAAATATACAAGACAAAGGGAAATATTTTTACGTAGTTTTGCCAGACACTAAAACCAAGAAATCGAGAAGTTTCGCCATACTTGAAGAAGGATTTCCAGTCAACCCGATCAATTTGTGTAAAAAATACATGTCTTTGAGACCAAAGAATAGCTAGCCGCTTTTAAAAATGGGAGGTGTACCAGCCAGTGTGTGGGAATAAATACGTTGTCGAAGATACCTTCAAGAATTGCAATGTTTTTGAAATTGGAGGAACCAGCGCTCTACACCGGTCACTGTCTGAGAATGTCTTGGGCGACTCTTTTGGCCAATGCAGGGGCTAACATGACTACATTGAAGCGTCACGGAGGATAGAAGTCCTCGACGGTAGCAGAAGGATACCTACAAGAATCGGTGCATAACAAAATACAAATTGCAGAAAAAATACAAGGTTCCAGTGGCGGCTCGTGGGGCAGAGCCACAGTGCCATGGCACTACCTGCCCTCCTGTCTAGCGTCCTGCCCTTTACAAATTACCAAAACCTATTAAAATTAATATTCTCGTTTTTAAAGCAATTAGCAAAATAATTTAAAAATGGAACACAGTCGGGTGCAAATTTCCATCTAAAAGGAAGCGATTATCCGTAAAACGGTAACGTAGCTTCCGCGCCAAGCGCGACGAGGCACACGGGAGGTGACGAAACGCCATCACCTCAATAAAAAAACGTTGAAAAATGACCTTGAATGCAAGCAGGCAAAAATCTCGACGGGTAGCCAGGCTCTCTTCGTTTGACCGTTTGATGTTAGACGTTTCAAGCAGCTGATGTTCGCGTCGCGTCCCGATTTGTTTTCGTTCGGCCGGCGGCTGATTTAATGTAGGGTTAACGAACTTTTTATTTTAGAAATACATAAGTAATGAATACTATTAGATTTTTAAAGGAAACTTTATGGAAAAAATACTTGGGTGTGCGGTTGTGATGAATCTAATAGACTATTTTGTTTTATGTGTTTTTTATTTGGTGGGAAGCAAACTTGGTCCCAAAGAGGTACAGATGATTTGGTCCATTTCTGGGACAAAATGAAGACACATGAAAAATCGAAGGTAAATTTAAACAAAATATTATTATTTAATTTCAGTATGCTTGGTAAAATTAACATTAAAACTCAATTAAATTCTGCATATCACAATGAAATAATGAAGAAAAACGAAAAAATTGATAAAAGCAGATACATATTAAACCAAATTATAAACTGCGTTCGGTTTTGTGGTGTATTTGAGTTGGCTTTAAGAGGTCATGACGAAAAAGAGACGTCGGAAAATAGGGGCATATTTCGTGAATTAATAAATTTCAGCTCAGAATTAGACAAAACTCTTAAAGATCATATTGAAAAATCGAAAGTATTTAAAGGAACATCAAAACCCCTACAAAATGAACTTCTGGACTGTATGTTAGATGTGTATCATGATGAAGTCATAAAAGAAATAAAGGACTCTCCGTTTATCGCAGATGAAACCACTGACATTGCTTGTGTGTTTCAACTTGTTATCGTGTTTAGGTATATTCAAGATATGATTGTAAATTCATAAATTAAATTAGGTGCCTTTTTGCTTATTTTTCCTACTTTAAAAGCAAGAACTATTAACAAAAAAGGGCGTGGCACCCAAAAATGTGTCGGCGTCTTCTAGCACTATCAGCAGCTGTACTGATATGGGAGCGTCTGGTTCCAATGAACCAACGAATTTTACAATGACTTCAAATTCGAATAAACCGTTAGCGTTTTCCTTTAATTTCAATATCAATGTATTTGTAAATGTAATATAAATAAATAGAATACTACTTTAAATATGAACGTGAGTTATAATCCATAACTCACCAGTGAGTTATGAATTATGGGCACTAGTGTGTTATTTGATAGTTTACTTGTCTAAAATGACATTGATAATGATAGTCATAACTATCATGAGTTGGATAAAATAATTTAATTATATTGTTTAACCATAAAGAGTATAAATAAATAATTAATTATTAAATTTAATAGTAATGAATTGGGTTTTCGCCTTATTGCCTCATTTTGCCACCCCATTGAAATTAACCACGGACCGTCACCGGTAATGTCAGCCAGACGGGACCTACAGTTTTTGACGTGGGATTCGAACCACGCGTATACACTCGTTTGTCCGTCAGTCCCCTACAGAGCAGGATTATCCGCCCGTCAGTGGGTCGTATTCAGAACTTAACTAGTGTCATACTACATTCCCCCTTTTTGTATTATCGAAAAATCGGCCAAAAACCGATCTTTGGAGTACAATAATTACCTACAGTTTTACGTTAAAAAAGGTTGGATTCACAAATTAATAAAAGAAGAAAAATAAATATGAACAAATTTGACCAAGTTTCGTTTTATGCTTCTAATTCAGTTATATTTTTTAAACTTAAAACTGTAGGTACCTTTTGCTCAAAGACGGGTATTGGGCATAGAGAATTTACCTTTAGATAAGCAAACAATAATCAGGAAAGTGGCCAATGTATGGCCTCGCGCATGTAAACAAAGCTAGACACTATAAGACATGCGCACTGCAACATTATCGTTTGACCAATGGGAGACAGGTCCTGGCTTTAAGGTTGAATTCTCAACGTCATTCAATCTATTGCCAACCTATAACCTATTTCGCGTTGATTTTTTGAGTTTATTATTTTAATAACTAACATTTAAAGAAAATCAATATCGTCGGTACATTATTTAGGTAGTATCTGATATATTACAAACATATCATTGTATGTCATTGCTAATTTTGGGAGAATTGTATAGTGAAAGAACAATGAGTGACAATGACATAATAATGTTAAAAAAAATCTTACCCGATATTTTTCGCTATACAATTCTCCTAAAATAAGTTATAAAATTTCTTGATATTTATTAAATATGTCAATTATTACCTATAGAATATCAAGTCGATACTGATTTTCTTTAAATTTTATATAAAAGCTAGAAAACATAAATAAATCTACGCGACATAGGTTATAGGTTGGCAAGCATGTTGATACTCCTACCTTAAAATTTAAATTCTTGCCAAAAAATTTGACTTTCTTTTCAATTTTTGATCAAGTTGGGAAAAAAGGTAGTGATTTCTGGCATTTTAGTAGTAGCAAACCTATCAGATTTTAAGGATAGAAAATTGTTTTTGAAGGTTGTGTTTTTAAAATTTGTTTAAAAATGATTCGTCGTCGTGTTTTTAGTTCGAAAAGGAAGAGAACAAAAACAAGTGAATTAAACTAGTCTTATAAAATCGAATATCAAAACAAACAAAACCAGCAAAATAACCAATCTACGGTGTTATCGCGTACTTAACCTCAAGCCAAATATTAGTTGGTATATAACTTGTATTGATTTTTACAATTTGGCAAAAACTTGGGTACGTGTAAAACATTTTCAAGCAAAATTTTTTGTTCAAGAATTTGAAAAGTGTTTGCCCGAGAACTTGACCCGTGGAATACTGGCTTTATTAAAAGCTTAATGTCGGGGGGTACAGATTTTAATCAAAAAATTAACCAACCAGCAACTTTGACAGAATTAATTTTCTCACAGTCAGACACAATTCACTAAACTACACAAAAACTAGAAATCCGTAAATATTAAACACCCACAATCCACAATAGCTAAAAAACTACAAGAAATGCACAGAGAAATACAACAAAAAAATGGCGGCCGAGCCGGTTCTGGAGTGTATTTTGAGCATGTCGTTAAGTAGGAAAGGCCGATAACACGAGGTTTGTGCGCATGCCCGAAGGTGCCCAGAGGGAAGGCAGCTGACCGGCAAGTCATGCGCTCGGACGTATTTTTTCACCCATAAAACGTAACTTTTGTTTGCACAGGAGACAAGCTGTACGTATCTAAAGGTAAATTGTCCATGGTATTGGGCCACTTTTTGGGAAAAACAAAAAATTGATAAGAACATGACATGGCGAATGCGTCACTAGTGTTTATTCCTAACGAAACATAACTTATTGAAAATTAACATATTCTAACATAATAAATTAAACACAATTGACCTATTTTCTCCTGTTGCTTTATGGCCCCCTAGTTATGGGACACCCTGTATTCAATTTTCGAAAATACATAGTTGCAAGCACTTACAAATTCTAAATTTGAATTAGTTTTATCGATTTCATCATCACTGAGGTCGTAGAATTCCAAATCCGAACTATCCATATTTGAGGCGCTAAGATAGTCATCGGTAGTAGTAGACAGGGCCGAGCTATTAGCTTTTTTGTTCTCCGATTTATGGGATCTTCTTGTTCTGTGCGGCCTAAAGGCATACAATTTAGGAAATAACTTAAATAGACCTACGTTCCTTACAATGAGGCAGACGTTTTAACAAAATTTAGAATCAAAAATAACGCGCAAACACTGTTTAAAGTACCAAATTACCTCGCCAAAAAATTATGGTTTTAGTATACTTCTACATCTATATTAAAATTTGCGCATTGATTTTCTTGTTAATTACACTAAAATATTACTTACTAAACTTAAAACTCGCGTATTCTTACCAAACCAACTATTTACTACGGAACTGTATCCCTACCTGTCTTATTATCAATTATTATCGTACCATAAATTTATTAGTAGTTTATTAAAACTGTCATACAATTTACATATCACATTTTTTCTATCTTGAGCTTGGGAAATAATGTTTAAAAACAATGCCAGATCCCTTAACAAACAATAATTTTAAAAATGGCTAAACAAATAACTACACAAGTTACTGGGTGTCTCAATTAAGTCACACGCAGTTGTGAACAAAAGTGTGGAAACCTGTGGGCTTTTATTTTTCTACTAGAGCAAACAGTATGTAACACTAATATGTTATTCTCTACCGTGCGAGCAAAAATTATTTGCATCAAAGAGGGCCTTGCATCTAAGGACGTAATGCTTAGCCGTAGAGCTTAATACCTGTTGTGTGTCAGTAACTACCTGAATTAACAATCAATCAGTTATTCCGTCATCTTTGACAGTCGTTACAAGTAATTTGATTCATCGCTAATTTTTCCAATTTCTTGAACAATCCACACAATGGGCTTTACGGAACAGCACAAAATATTCATGGTTGAAGCGTATTTTCGAAACGGGGTTAGAGTAAATGGTAAGTGGCAATACAATCTGGGTTTGTGCATGGACGATTTTCACGAACATTTTCCTAATGTTGCTTTTATTGTTGGGGATTTTTATCATTATTAAGGGTAATAAAAAACTCAGTCTGCTCCACTAGTATTTTTATCATTGTCTGAAAAGAACCGTGGCTGTGTTTAGGGAAACAGGTTCCATACAACACAAAAAAGGAGGAGAAGGACCATCTGTAAGAACAGAAGAACTTGTTGCAAACGTTCGTGAAATAATGCAAAATACGCCAACAAATTGTATAGGACGCCTATCCCAAGAAGTGGGAAGATCTTATTATGCAGGATTATGGAACATGCAGGACTATTCTTAAGAAGCAGCTAAATTTATTTCCTTATGAAGTGCAAGTATTCCAAGAAATACAAGCCGCAGATTTTGAAAGACACAGGAATTACTCTCAATGGTTTACCCAAAATTTATTGGAAAGAAATGATTTATTAGACCTGACATTTTTTTCGGATGAAGCCTGGTTCAACCTCTCCGGTTATGTGAATTCTCAGAATACACGCATGTGGAGTAGTGAAAATGCTGGTCAACACTTTCGAAAATATGAAGAGACGTGTGAATTTATGCTTGGCGCATGGCGGTGGCCAATTTCAGCAATTTATGTAAATATTTTTCTTTTTATTTCTGTATATTCTTACTCTGTTAATTTTGTAAACAACAAAAATAAATTTGTCTACTTACTTTATTACTCATTAGTTTGGCAGTCGGCAGTTTGGCATATCATGTTATAATATGAATTTGACAAAATTTTAACCTAGATTTGGTTAGATATATCGTCCCCATATCATTGTGATCTAAACCAAGACCTACGTTTTTTAATCCAAGCCCTCTTTGATGCAAATAATTTTTGCTCGCACGGTAATAAAGGTATTTATAAACATTTCGGGCCCAAACGTTTTTTGTTTTATGGAAACGTTTTGGTTTTTCTATTATAGACAATATTGTAGGTGAAACAATAGAAATTATGTACCGGGTAGTCAAATAAGAACAGACGCCGGCCATGTACAGGATTAAATACGATTGAGTTCAAGATGTAAAAAGTAATTCAGTTTAACAGCTGTTTAAAACTATGTTTTGTTAGCATTATTTATAACATAAAACACAATTAACATCATATAGTCAAATTCCATTTAACTAGGCGGGTTCTGAGTTTATCGAAGACAAACTATACTTAGTGTTATTTAAGTAAAAGTTAAACAGCATTATAAAGATATCCGTAATATAAACGCAATAAACTTATGAGTCATTTATAAATCGGACAGAGATCCACTCATAATTTCCAGTGATTATGAAAATGTGTACGTCAACTAGGGCTGGGCAATATTGAAATTCCAATATCGAATATCGATATTAAAAAAAATATCGATAAATATCGATATTTTATTTTTTAAATATCGTTATTCGATATATCGATAAAACATAAAAATATTATATTATAAATACAGTGTCACCAGTAAAGTCCGCATCATATGGGATTTTTTTTTATTAATAGCTTTATTCAAAATTTGACTTTGGCATCAAGTTCTGCTTCGATCGAGATGAAAATTAAGCAATAAAATAGTAGTCACGTGATTCGCATTATCTGTCAAATTTTAATTTTTTTCCAAAAAATAATTCAAATGTGGGGTTATTTCTGAAAATACCGAAAAAAGTTATTAGAAAAAGTGTTTCTAAATGCAGTTTCTAGCCCACATGCAAAATTTCAGCTGCATAAGATAATTTTGATTTTTTACCTATATTTTGTAAATTGTACCACTTTTGCAAAATAATACTCAACTACACTTACTTACTACTTCTTAGTTTTGACAATGCTTTATTTTAGATACATTTTCTTTAAAGTAGCGCCATATTAAATGTGTGTTTTTCTACAAAAACGTTATTATGGCATAGCTTAATAATAAATTATAATATAGGGGTTTTAAATTAAATCGTTGAAAATAGAAACATTACATTGTTAAACTAAAATTTATTTTTCACTTAAAAAACACTTTACTGAAGACACGGTGTTCTTTTTGTCTTAATATTAAGGTGTATTACTTTTAGACAAAAACTACGTTTTCAAAAATACTTATTTTATGAAGTTACCTTATAAGTACAGGGTCAAAAACAAATAAACTTTGCATCACATGCGACCAAATTTTAATAGCCCAATTTTGATTTTGTAAATAAAGCTATTAATAAAAAAAAATCCCATATGATGCGGACTTTACTGGTGACACTGTATATCAATATTGTCTTATGTGCCCTGCAAAACTCCGTACCTTCATTTCAAGGGGAGACTCTAATTATGAAAACATGAAGAAAAAAGATTGAATTTAATATTAGTCCTTAAATGTGTTATAAGGACGATATTGAAATTCCAATCGAATATCGATAATATCAATAAATATCGATATTTTAATTTTTAAATATCGTTTATCGATATATCGATAAAAATATCGATATATCGAATTTTTGCCCAGGCCTAACGTCAACACTCCCCTAACATTTCATTGGAGTTTAACATATGTTTGAGAAAGGTGTTAATTGTTAGTTATAAATATTGCCACATGCCATATAAAAATCAGTTTGCAGGATTTTTACATCCCCAGACGAAAGAACTGCTTCCTAATATAATAGATTACTTCGAAAATGAACAGAAGAAGACTACTCAATTCAGCGAGGTATCAAATCCCAAGTCTATTAAAGGAAAAAGCTTCGGAAGCACTCAAACTAAGTAATTGTTTATAAAAGTATACCAATGAAGCAAATGCAACGACAATCAAGAAAAAAGAAGACTAAAACTTTACAGGAAACTATAAAAATGAATGTATAAGACTTATATGCCTCACAAATTAATATAACACTTCTACTTTTAAGAGATGCTTTGAAAAACGAGGAATTTTTGAATTAGGACTTAAGTCCTTATCAGATGTGATAAGACCTTAGGATTTCGTTATAGGAAGGACTGCAACAGAAGATTTTTTGTGGGAACAACCGAGAATTACAAAAGAAAAACTTTTGCGGTCACCACCATACTACTGTCAATAATTTAATGTCTTAAAAATTTGGGCAGGAGCAAAATCGTTCTATGAAAAAATGGTCCAAGTTTACGTCACGTAGAAGTGTGGAAGAAATCCCTAGCATATATTACCAGGGAATACTGGAGGTAAACAGCAGAATACACAGAAAAAATTATTGTGGACTGGTGGAACAGACAAAAAATACTGGACGTTCAAGTAGTTATTTTGACTGCAGAAAAAGTACTGTATTTTAGATTATTTATTTTGTGTGAATTGGTGTACCACAGGGAACGGTATTGGGTCCCATCTTGTTTACTATATATATAAACTCATTATTAAAATTAAATCTAGGTGGTAAAGCTATTTCTTATGCTGACGACACACTGTTATTGTCTTCAGTGGTGGTGATTGGGATGAAGTCAAAAATAAAGCGATAAGAGGGTTATCAATAGTACAAAATTGGCTGCAAACCTATAAATTGACATTAAATTTAACAAAAACTAACTATATAGCTTTCTCATTGACGGCCGCAAATAGACCCAACTATTCAAACATTTTAATTGATGGTCATGAAGTAAGGGAGGTTCCAGATATAAAATATCTTGGAATTATCTTAGATAAACATCTTAAGTGGGGAGCGCATATTGACTACATATCTAATAAAATACGCAGACTTGTACACAGATTCTATCTTTTGAGGGAGTTCTTGAGCAGGGCTATTATTGAGGTCGTTTATAAGTCTTTTGTTGAACAGCTAATAAGATATGGTATCTTGGTGTGGGGTGGGCTGTATAATAACTGTCTATACAAGCTAAACATAGTTCAGAAATTCATACTCAAAATTATTTACAAAAAACACCGACTATATCCATCCCACTTACTATTCTCTGACAAAATATGTAATATTAGGACTATATACATGAACACTATTTGTATGTATATTTATAAAAATGGAAATTTGTGGAATGAGGTGGCTCACATTTATAACACTCGTAATAGAGCAGATGGAAATAAACAAATACCTGTTAGTTATAATAACGTTAATTTGAAATTTATCAGCTACTTAGGACATAAGGTTTATAATATAGTGCCCCAAAAAATACGGAACTTTAGAAATAGATATAAATTTAATAAAGAATGTAAAAAATTTATTATTGGAAATTACAATACACTTAAAAGGGTGTTTGATTAGTTTCGAATGATGTAGATTTTATTGATTGTTTTGCTAGTCTTTTAGTTCTAAGAATAAAAACTGCTACTTACATAATTTATAGCGATTTTTCAGGCATATACAAGTGTTTCAACACTTAGATGCCAATATAAACTATTTATATAAGTACAATATTTTATGAAATATATTATAATAATTGTAAATTTAAATTTTGAATAAATAAAAAAAAAAAAAAAAAAAAAAAAAAAAATAGTGTTCTTATTTGTTAAATTCTATAATAATTTTATTTGATAAATGCCTTATACGATTTCCATGAATTTTACATAAGTTTAAGTACTTCTTACATCTTTTTTTTACTAGAATAAAGCCTTGATTTTCCTTGTTCATCATTGCTTTTTCTTCTTGGGTATATTTCTACTACTCCTATAAACAACCGAAGACCTACAAGGCACTTGTACGCTTGTACCCATACATTTTAAAGTAAGTATAAGTGTCACAAACAAAACTTGAACAATATGTAATTTAATTTGAATATTTGCGATTTTTTGATATTAACAATGATATATTGTTATATTCTATGTGTAAGTAATCACATTTACTATACCGGATGTTTCAATAAAAACTCCCAGGCCAATTATTTCGAAAACTAAAAGCGACATGTAAATTCTGTAAACGCCAGTTTTTAGCCTCTATGATTGGCTTCACAACTGTGTGAATAATACTTGATGTAGGTGGCGCCACGGTGCAAAGAATTTTTTTGATGACAGAAACTTTTAAATGTTGTGATTCTTAAAGATAATTAATTTTTGACCAAATTATGTCCCATAAAATTTTTGATAAATCCAACATGAACGGAGATATTTGGGGTTAAGTTTTTTTTTAAATAATTTTAACGAGTATTTTAATTATAAATATTTTTAATATCCTTTAGCAGATTTTAATTTAATTTTGGTATTAATAATTTTAGTGATAAAACGCTCGTGTAGCGCTAAATTATTACTTCCAGTGACGTCTTAACAAATAATATTGGCAAAAAATAAGACGCCACTGAGTTTCTGGTAATTTTTATATTTTTTTCGGATTAAGCAATTAAAAATATCCCTTTCTTGTCTGTTAAATTGTTTTCATATCTTGCTTCGTTTTCGAGAAATAAAAATAAAAACAATTTTATTGCATAGGTATCTCTGGAAAACAAAATTCATTAAATAATTAACAACTCAGTGTTAGTGTCAGAATTTGCAATTTCTACATTTTTAAAATAAAAATGGCTCACCATACAAATCAAGACAAATTGAACATGGTTCTAGTATGGAGAATAATTTGGTTTAATAAATTTGGATTTTCTTCCAAAAGAATATGAAAATGTGCCAAAAAGTTAATTATTACAATTTAACAGACAAAAAAAGAATATTTTTAGTTGCTTAATCCGAAAAAATTATAAAAATTCAGTGGCGTCTTATTTTTTGCCAATATTATTCGTTAAGGCGCCCCCTGAGACGTCACTGGACGTAATAATTTAGCGCTACACGAGCATTTTATCACTAAAATTATCATTACCAAAATAAAAATCTGCTAAAGGATTTTAAAATAATTTATAAATAAAATACTTAA
The DNA here is from genome assembly GCA_963969555.1 of Polydrusus pterygomalis. NCBI lineage: Eukaryota > Metazoa > Arthropoda > Insecta > Coleoptera > Curculionidae > Polydrusus > Polydrusus pterygomalis. The sequence goes on along the minus strand of OZ018385.1, from coordinate 16,248,096 downwards.
TTAAAAAACTTAACCTCATATCTCCGTTTTTTCGGAGTAAGCAACTAAAAATATCCTTTTCTTGTCTGTCAAATTGTTTTCTTATCTTGCTACGTTTTCGAGAAATAAAAATAAAAACAACTTTATTGCATATCTCTGGAAAACAAAAATCATTAAATAATTAATTCGTTGTATTTTAAAAAAAAATATTTATAATTAAAATACTGGTTATAATTATTTTTAAAAAAATTAACCCCAAATATCTCCGTTCATGTTGGATTTATCAAAAATTTTTATGGGACATAATTTGATCAACAATTAATTATCTTTTACAGAATTTACATGTCACTTTTAGTTTTCGAAATAATTGGCCTGGAAGTTTTTATTAAAACACCCTGTATCTAAAGCAAAATAAAATTTTATTAATCAATACAATTTTCTACATTTATTTGGTTTCTTTAAGTAATTATTTGTTAATAAAATTTCTCAAAATTCCTATATTTTAACCTCATATAATAGTAATACAAATGCACCTAGTCTTTTATATCAGAACGAGCCAGTCGTTTTCATGTTGCTTGTCAGTTTCAATTAAATTGTTAACCTATAAACATTATGAACATTGAAGTTTATATTATGGAACATCACCTGCTCATACACAGCCACATTGTTTTTTAATTTTAGAAATATTTTTGGGACCTCGGCTTTCAATGATTGATTTGTAGACCATTAGGAGCCTAGTTAAATAGAAGTTGACTATATAATTGTAAAATTCAAAAATTATTTTTAAATTAATTAGTTATTTCCAAACTAGATGGGACAAAATAGGTGTACCACAAGAGCTACAAAACTGTGACTTTGGTATGTATATCAAAGAAAATATTTCATGCATAATCAGGCAATTCAATTTTGAGAATATTTTCAAATTGGACCTAAGTAGGTACTTGATTTTAACGTAAAAGTTTAAAAGATTAGTTTTGCATGCTGGTAAAAATTGTACTTAAATCATTAACACAACATAATAAATGTTAATTCTTCGAAATTTCACCTTACTGTTTATTATTAATAGTTACCGTTCAGTGCGATTTTGAGTTTGTAAAACTTGTAATTCGCTTCGTAACTTGGACAATTCCTGGTCGAGTCTAGCTAAATCCTTTGCCATAGCGTTACGCATTTTTTCCTGTCTGTACTGTTCCACCAAGAACATTCCTGCGGCTCCAATGACACCCAAGACAGCCGCACCTAAAAAAGCGTTGAGATTTTGTTGTAGAGGCATTTTTGCTGTAATGTGTTTACTTTGCAACGGTTAAATGTTGAGAATAAAATTTACTGTTGGGGTTAAATAGACAAGTTCTAAATAAGAATTTTGCGATAAAACATTTTTGTTTAAAGTGGTTTCGCAATTGATTCTGGGGTAAAAGTCCAAATTTCTTTAAAAAAGTTGACGCGCGAAGTTTAGGTTATAGTGTAAAAGAAACGTCACACAACACACATGACACACAATTTACACGTGAAATTAGCCACATGATAAAAACTTCTATTTGCGTCTAAGTTCAGTGGGTTGACCACAGAATATAAAAAGTAGAAAAGCCACTTCCCAGGCAGCCTATCATTCCTCTGTGGCTTCACCCGTAGCATAGAGAAATAATAAGACTCAATAGTCGCTGCACGCTCCAGCACAGAGTAAAAGTATGGTATTGAGGTGAGAATATTTATACGGTAATAAAATATACATTTGTTGCCTCAGCCACCAACCATATTGACCAGATGGCATATTGATTATTGACCAGATGAAGATCAAATAAATAATACGGTCTATACTATAGTATATTTATTTCCAAGATATACTGCTGGTGTAAGTATTCGTTGATATTAGTGATGGGAATCTACAGAAACACTAACGTCCCCCCCCCCCCCCCCCCCCAAAGGACAATTTGTCCTTTAATTTTCAGAAAACCCAAAGTGTGTAAAAGTAAAAGTGCTCAACGGCACTAACACGTTAAAACCCAAGAAAGAAGAAGTATATATTTATTTCCAAGATATACTGCTGGTGTAAGTATTCGTTGATATTAGTGATGGGAAAAACCGAGTTATTTTAATAACCGACTACCGAGAATTTAAGTGATTTTAAAAACCGGATGAAAATCGGTTTTTCACTCGAATGCTATATTATTGGAATATGGGCGGTAGTTCATTGAACAACACTGCTGACTTCTAAAAAAAACGGCTATAACTATAATTCGGTTTTTTAAATCACTTGAATTATCAATACGCTGCCCCCAGATATTTAGACTTCTATAAAAAAAAAGGTCACTAGTTCCGTAAACTAGTTTGTCTCGCCGCAATGAGTGATTGGTATGAATGGAATGCGGGTCGTTGGTAGCGATGGGCGGATCGGATCTGAGCCGGATCGGTGAGTCGGATCTTAAGAAAGATTCATACTGATCCGACTCTCAAAATAAAATAGACGGATCACGGATCTGACGGATCTATTTGATTTGATTGTCGACCGCTAGGTTCACGTTCGGCGTAGGGATAGAATTCACTGCTACGGCGCCACGAGCTGCGATGGAGTGTGGCTCGTGGCTCTCGGATCCGTTAAAAGATTTTTTAAAGTCGTTCCGATGCCTGACATGCGGGTCGCAGCGTTGGAAAAGAAAACGAAGCGTGGCGATTTATTACTGTTGTGTTTATTGTATTGTGGGTTGCGTCACTTATTTCTTGATTTCATAGAGTCTGGAATATAAGTTTTTTCTATGAAACCACCATATTAAAGAATCTTCGTATCTTTTAATAAGCGGTTCATTTAAATGTTTGTCCATTTCCATGATCACTGGGGGGTTCTTATTTTTTTAATAATGTTAAATGGCGCTACCGCGTAAGATCGTTTAAAATAATGATCAATGACACGGATCGTGACTCAGAATAACCGAGCCGAGAACCGATAAGATTTTCTTTATGATTTTTGGGACAAGACCCGGGATCCGGCTCATTGAGTCGGATCTTTGTGCTGATTCGGATTTGGTGACCCGAATCCCAAAATAGATCCGTCTTGCCCACCACTAGTCGTTGGAAAATAAAAACCGAATTTTCGTCACTCGAATAATTACCGATGATAACCGAATATTTCAAGTGATTGAAAAAACCGAGTGATAGGTTATTTTTCACTCGAGTGATCCCAACACTAGTTGATATACTGCTTGTAAGTGAAATATCATCGATATGGCAAACCTATTTTAAACTAATGTCCGATCGGCCAATAAGAATATAAGCTTGCGTGGAGGCTCAGCCTGATTTCTTGACTGACGCGTAACGAATATTTACATTTCGGTCTACCTTATAAATAAGTTTACTTTAAATATATCTAAATTAGACTTATTAAATATGTATATAAAGTATCTGCCAAAAAAAAAAAATTATACATAGGGGAGAGGGTGCAGGATTCGGCCCCTGGGAGGATTGGGCCACCTACTGAAAAGAAAAAAAAATACCTTTCCAGACAACTATACCAAAACAAACTCTGCAATGTCAAATCTTTGTATTTTTATTTTCATACACCGTTTGGTCTTTATGTTCAATTCAATATCTTATATATTTTAAATAATAGAAAAAACACTCTTACACAAGAGTTATAGGTACGGACACTTGATGGAGGCAGAGAACTCTTATCAACGGAGTTCTCTGATAGAGGTGCATATTTTAAAAACATTGTTCATCATACAAGGTGGACAACAAGAGAGATATAATTTATCCAAAGTCAGTGTGATGACATTTTCCAATCATTCCATCTCTTTGAGACTGTTTACCGCCGTTTGTACGCCGTATGGAATGATTGGAATGTCATCAAACTGACTTTGGATAAATTATACAATCCAACCCTCGGGTTTTCTAAAATGGGACACTGTATCGATTTTTTGATTTTCGGATTCCCCAGTTAATTTTAGTCATATCTGATGTGGCATAATTATTCATATAGGTACCTGAAATGAACGATTTTAGAAAAATATATATTTATATTTTAAAATATTTATTACTTTTAGCATATACCGGGTGTTTCTCAAAAGACGTTCACCCTTATTACTTTTTTATATTTATAGATATTAAAATTAAATTTTTGGATTACTTATGCATAAGAGATGAGTCTGCATTTATTGGCATAAGTTTTAATTTGTTAGCACTTCCGGTTTGACCGGAGAAGTGACCTCGACTTTGATATTTTAAATGGGACATCGCTTGTTTATTTTTACTTATTTGGGTTCAGCATAACATTATGAGTGAAATGACACCTTATTGTCATTTTTTGACGCGTTATAACATTTTTATATTTATTTTTTATTTTCAATCTAGAGTGCTACGAATCAATTAAATCGGTTAATTTATAGTCAAGTTATAATGTGAAAATTAAAATTATAATAATTGACTTTTTAAATTTCACAAGCGTTTAAAAAATGAAATTTTGTTTTCTTAACGTTGACTCCATTTTTCCAAATGGAGTGTGGTCACTAAGATATTTAAAACGAGCATTTTTTTCCAACTATTTGATACTATACACTCCTATGCTATTTTAAAATTGACACTGAAAAATTTGTAATCGCAAATTTAAAAGCGTTACCTATGCATTATTGCCGCCCTCTATTTTCTAAAGAAATATAAAGGCGGCTTTGAAAAACAATGGAATGGTTTTGAAAAGCAATATGGCTTTCATTTAAAGTTGTAATGTCATTAGTTTATAAAACATACAATACATATACAATCTTGCGGCTTCAGAATAATTTTTCTGGTCACTCCAAAAATTAGGAGCGTATCAATTTGTTCATTTCTAGTAAAACTAACCATTTTATCTGATTTAAAATGTAAGTTTAATAAACGAATGACATTACAATTTTAATTTAAAACCATATATTGGTTTTCAAAACCATTCCATTGTTTTTCAAAGCCGCCTTTATATTTCTTTAGAAAAGAGGGCGGCAATAATGCATAACGCTTTTAAATTTGCGATTGGGACTTAGGCAAATTTTTTCGTGTTAATTTTAAAATAGCATAAAAGTGTATAGTATTAAATTGTTGGAAAAAAATGCTCGTTTTAAATATCCTAGTGAACTACCATCGTTCCATTTGAAAAAATTGAGTACCTAAACGTCAAGAAAACAAAATTTCATTTTTTAAACGCTTGTGAAACTTAGAAAGTCAATTATTATGACATAATTTTAATTTTCATATACTAGGTACTTGACTATAAATTAACAGATTTAATAAATTTGTAGCACTCTAGATTGAAAAAAAAATATAAACATAAAAATATTATAACGAGTCAAAAAATGACAAATGAGGTGTCATTTTACTCAGAATGTTATGCTGGATCCCAATAAGTAAAAATATACAAGATGTCCCATTTAAAATACCAAAGTCAAGGTCACTTCCGGCCAAACCGGAAGTGCTAACAAATTGAAAATTATGCCAATAAATGCAGACTTATTTCTTATGCATAATCTCAAAATTTCATTTTAATATCTATAAATACAGAAAAGTTATAAGGGTGAACGTCTTTTGAGAAACACCCGGTATATATGCATGCAAACATTATACAGGGTGACTTTTTGAAAACTTATAGTGTTTATATTTCTACACTAAAGAAGATATCAAAAAACCAAAAATACAATTTCTACAAGAACGCCGGGGAATATAAATGAGGTATTTTGCGGACCCATTTACCCACCCGGGAAGCACTATACCCACATCCACTTTATAGTTATTAATGATACTAGTTCGATATGAACACTCTATAATGAAACGTGTGCAACGTTTGTTCTTTCGAAAATAAAATGTCAATTTGTCAAAAGTAAAAGTAAAAAACGAAGAAGAAGAAGAAGACGACACCAGCCCACATGCGACGCGAGAGCATCTATCGGCCAAAAAAAAAACGGGACAAAATTTGAAAATGCTGCCATTGTCGATCGGCCTCCTACCCTCTAGTTCTCCATACTCTAACCTTAAATCTGTCGCCTGTCTGTCGTTATAATGCAGCGCCTCGGCAACGGATGTCTCAAATTCACTGATGTGATGTCGTGGTGTTGCCGCATATCGTATTTTATTGGAATTTTTAAGAATTTAAGCATTTTTAACACACAATAAAATAGGAGGTTCTCAATTCCAGCCGAATGTATGCTTTTGATAATAATATGTACGCTGATTACTCCGGGGTAATTGGACCGACTTTCATAATGATTTTACCGTTGCATTAGGTGTTAAATGTTAAACAAATAAAAGTGGATAAAAAGCGACAGCAAGTATAACTAAAATAGGTTTTATTTCGTCGAAAAATGGCAAAATACGTAATACACTAATACAAACAAACTGAATGTTACTTAAGTAAGAAAGTAAAACCTATTAACCATTTTGAAAAGTAGTAATAATTGCAAATAAAAACCAAGTTATACAAACCGCACATCATTCGTATTTTACCCAACATATACGTCGTAGCCTAGGTATAGGTATTGAATAGTGAGAGTCGTCATTTAGTTCTGTTAGAAATAGAATACATGGCGGTCAATATGTTTTCATGTAATTAACGTTGGGACGTCAAAAGGTTGAAAATATTATATGCTACAAAGCAATTAAAAATAGGTACATTTTTAGGTCTAGACGTGGATAGGTGTAGGTAGTTATGTGAAATCAAGTTTTACGGTAAGCTATAAAAATAAATTTAAAAAACTCATGCATCAAGTCAAAGCGGCAACAATGTTTTAATTTAGCAGTGAAAAGGTTAGTTGCTTTTTTGTTGGTGAACTCATTGTGCCATCTATGAATTTGACGTAGCAGATTTAGGAAATCGGCTCATATGGCCTTCTTATAGTTTGATGTTCAATGTATCAGATAACGTTTTCGTAATTTTTAAAATTTTCAGGTGTCCATATTAGTCGATATCATGGTAACCGCATTTTTGATTGTTTCAATTTCGATTTTGACAACGTCATTATTGCCATCTAATTTTCTATTGTATGCAATTAAAGTGTTGGCCAAAAATAATTTAAATATGGGAGATTCTGAATCCGAAAGTGTCCCTTCGGATGTTGACAATAAATAAATGCAATCCGTTTTTCTAAGTAATAATAACAAATAAATAGTTTGCACCGACTTTCTTTTTGTTTTTGTATCTTAACATTTGGATGTTATTATGAATTCATAATGGCACCGGAGTGCTATTATGAAGGTCATAATGACATCTAAATGATACGTCATAATGGTACTGTCGTAGATTAAAATACTAAATGACACTACCCCACTTTGTGACACCTCTCTGGAAACCTTTATTAAAAAATAATGAGATTTAAGTACGAAAAGTTTGAGAAACTGTTTTAAAACTGGGCTTTTGCAAAATTTAGCAGGAACAATTAGAAAATAAACCTAAATAATGACAAATTATCTCCAGCCTACATTAAAACACTATATTGTAGAGATTTGGTTTCAAAAGTTCAAGAAACTGATGGATCCGTTGGAAATTAAAGAAATGGAACAACCTATATAGCAGAGGTTTGTATGAAGATATGCAAACAGAGGCAGGCGCGTATTTAAAGGGGGGGGGGGGTAATGGGGGGTAGTTACCCGGCGCCCCCCCCCCCCCATGAGCCATTTTTTTTGCTTAAAATTTTTTTTAATTGGACAGGTGGAAATCGAGAGCAATAAATATTGTAGTAAAATATATTTTTTTAAAAATATTTTTGATTTTCTTGTAAAAAAACTGTATCATTAAAAAAAAATGTCATAACCCCCACCAAAATCATAACCCTTCCCCCCCAAAGATCAACTCCAAATACGCGCCTGTACAGGGGGGACACTCAATATCCCCAAAAAATCAATTTTTGGGCGGGAATATTGGAAAACAACATCATAGATCCTGTTTTTTATTATGAATAGTTAATTTAAACGTCCAAGTTTATGCTCAAATGCTCAACCAGACATAGCAGCATAGCAAATTTAGATTGCAATCTAAATTTGAACCGAAAATTCTACTCACTATATAATGCTGATGTTGTGGCGAGAGAGTGTTTGGACCAAAATGATCCAAACCAGTGCATTGGCAGAATAGATACAATTGAGTGGCCGCCAAGATCACCTAATCTGACCCCTATGAACTTATTTTTATGGACTTACATTAAATATCACTAATATACAAAAAAATGTCGCCAGAGGATAATTAATTACTGATGCTTGTCGAAGTATTTGAACAGACACTTTGTGGAAAGGTACGATCAAGACATTTGAAAATCGACTATATTTCTGTTTAGAACAATATGGAACTCATTTTGAGCTCTGATAAAATATTTTAAAAAAATAGCAAAAAAAGTATAGGTATTTGCGATATAGTAAAAAAAGTTTTAGCACTACAAATAGGGCTTGGGACCATTTTTTATCATTTACGTTTATTTTCCAACTTTCCTGCCAAATTTTGCAAAACCCATCAGTTTTAAAACATTTTCTCAAAATTTGCCAGCATTTCATATCTAGATCTCATTAACTTTGGTATCACTGAAAAGCGTTTTTGACAAGGTTTTCCAGACAGGTGTTACAAGTGGGGTAATGCCGTTTAAGATATTAAAGGGTGATGCTTTAAGGGTAGTCCACAAAATACTTGCATTTTATTCCCTCGCGTTTATGTATAAATTTATACTCATAAAGCTAAGATTTTTACTTCGCCTTGCTGTTTGAAACAAAAGCAAAAAAGGAAGGTAGGTTTACCTATTGAAGAGCAACATTTTTGTAATAGATTGATATAGAGACCGCCAAAGTTAGGTTTCTGTGCCAAACATCAATTTAATTAATAAATTAATAATTGCCGTTAAAAATAAGAAGAAAAAAATTGAACTTTGAAAATGTTCGCTAGTTTATTGTGGTATTCATTCATTTAGTTGAACAATTTGTTTGTGTGATATATAATATATAAACTTTCAAAAAATTCAAAACAATAGTTAACAATGCCACTGTGTTTAGTACATTAATAGTAAGAAAAGTTCGGCAGATGATATCTCTTTCAACAGATAATGAATCTCAATAGCTGCATTAATTGTTTTATTTAGATATATTATAAAAATATCATAAAGAAATTTTAAAAATTGTTTATGATAAACGGTTGTGCTTTGTGCTGCTTAGTGATGTCCAGATATTATTAGTTATCTTTTTACCTTTCAACAAATCCAAATAACGTAACCCTATATTTTAAAAGTTGGCGCGCGTCGATCGCTACGAAATTACAATCAGTTGGAATGATGCTGCCATGCCTGCCATGCAACTTAAATTAGTTGATAGCGATCTATGAAAACCAAAACCCCGTTAGTACAGAGGTATTACAGTGTGCCAATTATACATCAGCCTATAAAGCATTCTACCTTTTTTATAGGCATGTGATGATCGCTTTGTATGTGAAAGTTATTAAAAAAATTGAAAAACTGGTGCTCCAATGTTCGGTTTTAATCATAAATAATATATTATTGGTATATTTCGTTACTTAATGTTTAGCATAGTTACACTAATCTATTGTTTTTTACAATAAAAAAAATGGTATGCTGTTGCCTTATGCTAAACTAATAAAATGTTTTTGTTTACTAAACATAATTGCGCTGGTTGTATCATGTGTGCGAAGAAAGCAACGAAAATTAGCGGCAACGGTTTTTTTACGGTAAACCCAGCCACGAATTTAGCGCCAAATTGCTAATTGCGCCTACATATCTGGCAACGATTTTTTACAGCAGCGTCAACAGTTACATCTACTGGGTAGCAACGAATTTCTTCTTTTTCTTCTAACTAGTTGGAAAAAGAGTAAATGTGGCAACGAAAAGTTAAGTAATAACCTTTTTTATGTTTAAATAGGTTTTTAGCAACAAATTTGAATTTTAGTATAAAAAAAATTATTATAGTAGGTATTATCTACCGGAAGATTTATTAACATTAAGAATAAAATTGCAATTACATCCGAACAAAAAGTTTTGACACTTCCATATTATATAGGACGTTAACTTATACCTCTAACTTTAGTATCCACCATATGACATATATCAAAAAATGTTGGGAACTTTGTAAAAAATTAAAAACTCCGAGATGTCGCGTAAACTTTAAGAAAAATGGCAATTACATCGGAACTAAAAGTTTTCACACCTCCATATTTTACAAGACGATAGCTTATATATTTAGCTATAGTATCCATCCTATGACATATTTCAAAAAATGTTGGGGACTTTGTAAAAAATTAAAAACCTTGAAATATCGCGTATTTTTTTAGAAAAATGGCAATTACATCGGAACTAAAAGTTTTGACACCTCCATATTTTACAGGACGATAGCTTATACCTTTAGCTATAGTATCCACCATATGACATATTTTAAAAAGTGTTGGGGACTTTGTAAAAAATTAATAACCTTGAAATATCGCGTATTTTTTTAGAAAAATGGCATTTACATCGGAACTAAAAGTTTTGACACCTCCATATTTTATAGGACGTTAGCTTATACCTTTAGCTATAGTATCCACTATATGACATATTTCAAAAAATGTTGGGAACTTTGGAAAAAATTTAAAACTTTAAAATGTCGCGTATATTTTAAGAAAAATTGCAATTACATCGTAACTAAAAGTTTGGACACCACTATATTTTAGAGGACGATAGCTTATACCTTTAGCTATAGTATCCACCACATTTTTGTTAAAATATATGCGACATTTTAAAGTTTTTAATTTTTTCCAAAGTTCCCAAAATTTTTTGAAAAATGTCATATGGTGTATACTATAGCTAAAGGTATAGGCTAACGTCCTCTAAAATATGGAGGTGTCAAAACTTTTAGTTACTATGTAATTGTCGTTTTTGTTAAAATATACGCGACATTTCGAAGTTTTAATTTTTTTCAAAGTTCCCAACATTTTGTGAAATCTGTCATATGGTGGATACTATAGCTAAAGGTATAAGCTATCGTCCTCTAAAATATGGAGGTGTCGAAACTTTTCGTTACGATCAGAGAACTCAAAGCCAACGTAATATTCTGTGTTACGATGTAATTGCCATTTTTGTTAAAATATACGCGACATATCGAAGTTTTTAATTTTTTCCAAAGTTCCAAACATTTTTTGAAATATGTCGTATAGTGGATACTATAGCTAAAGGTATAAGCTATCCTCCTCTAAAATATGGAGGTGTCAAAACTTTAGTTCCGATGTAATTGCCATTTTTCTGAAAGTTTACGCGACATCTCGGAGTTTTTAATTTTTTACAAAGTTCCCAAAATATTCTGTGTTACGATGTAATTGCCATTTTTGTTAAAATATACGCGACATCTCGAAGTTTTTAATTTTTTCCAAAGTTCCAAACATTTTTTGAAATATGCCGTATAGTGGATACTATAGCTAAAGGTATAAGCTATCGTCCTCTAAAATATGGAGGTGTCAAAACTTTTAGTTCCGATGTAATTACCATTTTTCTGAAAGTTTACGCGACATCTCGGAGTTTTTAATTTTTTACAAAGTTCCCAACATTTTTTGATATATGTCATATGGTGGATACTAAAGTTAGAGGTATAAGTTAACGTCCTATATAATATGGAAGTGTCAAAACTTTTTGTTCGGATGTAATTGCAATTTTATTTTTAATGTTAATAAATCTTCCGGTAGATAATACCTACTATAATAATTTTTTTTATACTAAAATTCAAATTTGTTGCTAAAAACCTATTTAAACATAAAAAAGGTTATTGCTTAACTTTTCGTTGCCACATTTACTCTTTTTCCAACTAGTTAGAAGAAAAAGAAGAAATTCGTTGCTACCAGTAGATGTAACTGTTGATGCTGCTGTAAAAAATCGTTGCCAGATATGTAGGCGCAATTAGCAATTTGGCGCTAAATTCGTGGCTGGCTTTACCGTAAAAAAACCGTTGCCGCTAATTTTCGTTGCTTTCTTCACACACATGGTTGTATCTACCCTAGAGCCCTGCACGGGCCGGGTTTTCATCTCGGGCCTCTACGCAGCCCGGCCCGGGTTCGGGTCGGATAGGGCCACTTAATCAATAAAGGTTCGGGCTGTCGGGCCCTAATAAATTTTTTCGGGCCGGAATTTTTACGTTATAAATTGTAATGTCGTTATTATATATTGACTCTTGAAAAATGAGATTTTTGAACTTTGACAGCGTCTAGCTTTCTAACTGTACGTCTTAGAGCAAAACGGCTTACATGTCCCTATCTTCGATTTTTATTATCTTTCCATACAATAGTGTCAACTTCCGGTCAAGCCAGAAGTACTATATTTCTTACATCCGGTTTAACCGAAAGTTCACACTATTGGAAATATAATAAAAATCGAAGATAGGGACATGTAAGCCGTTTTGCTCTAAGACGTACAGCTAGAAAGCTAGACGCTGTCAAAGTTCAAAAATCTCATTTTTCAAGAGTAAATATCTCGGAAACTGTTAAGTATAGACTAATAATGCTTTTATTAAAAAATGTTCAGAATTTTATGCAGAATCCAAAAAAATTATATAAAATAGGGGTATCCATTTAAGATTTAGATCTTACCCCCCCTCCCTCCTAGGGGCTTGAAGTAACAAGATTGACAATATACGCAAAACTTTTAGTTCCGATGTAATTACCATTTTTCTGAAAGTTTACGCGACATCTCGGAGTTTTTAATTTTTTACAAAGTTCCCAACATTTTTTGATATATGTCATATGGTGGATACTAAAGTTAGAGGTATAAGTTAACGTCCTATATAATATGGAAGTGTCAAAACTTTTTGTTCGGATGTAATTGCAATTTTATTTTTAATGTTAATAAATCTTCCGGTAGATAATACCTACTATAATAATTTTCGTTGCCACATTTACTCTTTTTCCAACTAGTTAGAAGAAAAAGAAGAAATTCTTTGCTACCCAGTAGATGTAACTGTTGACGCTGCTGTAAAAAATCATTTCCAGATATGTAGGCGCAATTAGCAATTTGGCGCTAAATTCGTGGCTGGCTTTACCGTAAAAAAACCGTTGCCGCTAATTTTCGTTGCTTTCTTCACACACATGGTTGTATCTACCCTAGAGCCCTGCACGGGCCGGGTTTTCATCTCGGGCCTCTACGCAGCCCGGCCCGGGTTCGGGTCGGATAGGGCCACTTAATCAATAAAGGTTCGGGCTGTCGGGCCCTAATAAATTTTTTCGGGCCGGAATTTTTACGTTATAAATTGTAATGTCGTTATTATATATTGACTCTTGAAAAATGGGATTTTTGAACTTTGACAGCGTCTAGCTTTCTAACTGTACGTCTTAGAGCAAAACGGCTTACATGTCCCTATCTTCGATTTTTATTATCTTTCCATACAATAGTGTCAACTTCCGGTCAAACCAGAAGTACTATATTTCTTACATCCGGTTTAACCGAAAGTTCACACTATGGGAAATATAATAAAAATCGAAGATAGGGACATGTAAGCCGTTTTGCTCTAAGACGTACAGCTAGAAAGCTAGACGCTGTCAAAGTTCAAAAATCTCATTTTTCAAGAAACTGTTTACGTGAAACGTTTACCGTAAAAAAACCGTTGCCGCTAATTTTCGGTGCTTTCTTCGCACACATGGTTGTATCTACCCTAGAGCCCTGCACGGGCCGGGTTTTCATCTCGGGCCTCTACGCAGCCCGGCCCGGGTTCGGGTCTGATAGGGCCACACTCAATAAAGGTTCGGGCTGTCGGGCCCTAATAAATTTTTTCGGGCCGGAATTTTTACGTTTTATATAGATCATAGATTCTTCATGTTTCATGTTATGGTATATGATATGTCACTTTACCAGTAAAACAATAGGTTAAACGTCAGTTGAAAAACTTATGAACGTTTAGTCTATTGTTTAGATATGGTAAATGTCAAGGTAAATTTGTTCAATTACTTTTCCGACCGGCTGGGGTTTTCGGGCCAAACGGGCTTTTCGGAATTTTTTGCTCTTAATAATTTCATCGGGCCGCGTCAATGTCTTGGTTCCGGTTTGGGCCGGGCCGTAAAATTCTGGCCCGTTCAGGGCTCTAAATTCTACCCTATATGTTGTACTCCATCAGTACTGAGGAAGATTCAACTAAATGTAGATTCCCTTAAATGTATTTTTTAAGTACCATTTGTATTTTATTTTTTTATTTAGAAATGGTTTTTTAAGTGCATAATAACCTTTCAAAATGGGATATTGTCATTTTTTTACGTGTCACTTAAGGCAATATCATACTAGCGCCATTTATACATTATTGGGTTGAATCAACCCCAGTCTCCCCTATAGAACTACCTTTTAAAGGTAGTTCTATAGGGGAGACAACCTTTTGTCTTAAAACAAATTAAATTTGTTCCTTAAAGTTTGTATTGGACCATTTAAAAATCATATTGTATTCGATAATACGAAATAAGAACTGAAATGTTTCAATACGTACTTTATTCCACTAAATCCACATACAGGGTTGTTCAGTCCTTGTAGGTACCAAAAAGGTAACCTACAAGGACTGAACAGGGTGTTCATTTGAAAACTTCCCACCTCGATTTTCCTGCTTTAAAATGAAAATGTGGAAAATCACTCGGACCCGTCGACTTTTATTTCGAGGGGGACATCTTTTGCGTATATTGTCAATCTTGTTACTTCAAGCCCCTAGGAGGAAGGGGGGGTAAGATCTAAATCTTAAATGGATACCCCTATTTTATATAATTTTTTTGGATTCTGCGTAAAATTCTGAACATTTTTTAATAAAAGCATTATTAGTCTATACTTAACAGTTTCCGAGATATTGACTCTTGAAAAATGACATTTTTGAACTTTGACAGCGTCTAGCTTTCTAACTGTACGTCTTACATGTCCCTATCTTCGATTTTTATTATCTTTCCAATAGTGTCAACTTCCGGTCAAACCGGAAGTACTATATTTCTTACATTTAAGATTTAGATCTTACCCCCCCCCCCCCCCCCCCTCCCTCCTAGGGGCTTGAAGTAACAATATTGACATTATAAGCAAAAGATGTCCCCCTCGAAATAAAAATCGACGGGTCCGAGCGATTTTTCACATTTTCATTTTAAAGCAGGAAAATCGAGGTGGGAAGTTTTCAAATGAACACCCTGTATTCCTTTTTACTTTTAAATAGCAAAGCAAAGCACAGCAAATACCCCCCATCCCCCCCCCCCCCTTTCTACAATGAAGAATCGTCCTTCTATATTTCTCCTACGATTATACGAAGTTTTAACCACTTAGCTAAGCAAATATATTTACTTTGTTTTGCTGCTTAAAAAAGCAAAATGAAAGTACCTATTAGTATCTAGTTTTAAGCGCCAAAAACGGATATAGCGACAGTGCAGGGGGCATGGCATTTTTTTAAAATTAAAATAGGATAGCTACTTCTGTCTTATTTGCTAATTAAAGCTTATAAAAGGTAGGATAATTTTTTTTTATTTAACCAAACTTTGAATTGCAGAATATAATAGTGTCGATGTCGATGTTAAAGAATTGTGTTTTCTTAAAGCGAATATTTTTATTATCTATAGACTCTAGAGTCTAGAGGGACCTAAAAGGTCAAGGTCTCAGAGATGTCAAAAAACGATTACAATCTTGCGAAGAAAACAAAAAATCTATATTTTATACAGAAAACACTAGGGAATAAACAGGCATAAGGCATAATTAATTATACTTAATAAATATTATAGGTATAAAATATGTACCTTACCTGTTGATAATTGCCAAAAATACCCTTTTGTGGCCTTGTGAAACATTTTACTCACTATGTTGAAAAACTTTAAAACAAATTTGCATCTAGATAATAAAACTTAACAAGTAGGTGTACTATAACAATCACACTATAAATATTATTTAATGTATGTACGTTCCACTGACACTCTCTTTTATCAAAATTACTTTAGATTATTTTAATTGCGATCAAATATCATTGGATGTAGTTTTTTAAATAGTCTTACATAATTTAAAGATCAGTAACATATTTGACATTCATGAATATGTATGTTAGAAAATGTATAAAAATAACCTTCAGTGGCGGGTCGTGCGGTGTGCCATGGCTTGTGGCTATACCGGGTGTCCACGGAAGGTGGCTCGCCCCTCTAACTTTTTTGGTTTTCAAGATAATGAAATAAAATTCGGGGGATTTGTATACGACATAAAACTGCATTTTTTGACAGGTGACTCAACATTATGGAACTTCCGGTTTAACCGGAAGTGACATAAACTTTCGATTTTTAAATGGGACACCTGGTATATTTTTACTTTTTTTGACTCCATATGACATTCTAAATACAACGATGTATCACTTGGCACTTTTTGTCACCAAGAATAGTAATTTAACAAACTAGTGTAATAATCGCTATTTAATATACGCGTTAGTTACAATATTTTTCCGTCGATTGTCTTGTTAATAGATTATATTTTTTTTTAATTTAGAACCAAACTACATATTATAACAAATTTTTGTATTTCAAACTTATTGACATCGACAGAAACTATGGCAACGCCATTATGTACGCGGCAGTGCGTGCTTTGTAGTATGTTTGGTTGCCTAAAATCGTTTATTAATAAAAAAAAAATCATGCATTAATAGTAGTGGAGTCAATCTACGGAAAAATGAGGTGAGGTCCGTAAAAATTTGATAGAGGTTGGGGACGTGGAAAAAGTTGTTTCTTGTGATAAGAGTAAAGAAATTCCAAAATTTCGACAAAAAATATTGATCGGAACCATCCCAAAAATCCAAAAAACTGTTTTTTTGGGTTTTTTTTAGGTCATTTTTGAAGTTTAATTTTTTTTGGACCCCTTAGACTTCTAACTAAGATTTGGGAGTTGAACCCTTTTAATGTCAATGTTCAAAGAAGCTTTAGTTCAAATTTGGAATCTTTGCGATCCTTACTTCCCCTAAAAGATATATATATATATACGTTTTTCGGACTAAAACTTGAAATTAGGCTATATGGGTTAAATCTTCACCAAATTGGATGAAATTTGGTGTAAAGGTGGGTCATGGTGACCACAATAAGTAATCCAAAGATGAAGTCAAAATAAGAAATATTTTCGATAAAAATCCAAAATTTTGAGTTTTTTCCCAAATTTTGAAACTGACCCCCATCCTGTCAAATAAATCGCAGAGTACTCTACTTAGGCTCAAATTAAAGGCTATTTTATATAGTTTAACGTGGTATAACTTGTTTTCCAAAATTCGCTCATTTGTTGGCCATTTACGCCATATATACATATATGCGCGCGCTGATTTCCCACTTTTATTGTATTATAATGGTATTTTTTTACTCTAATATTGTATTTAGCGTATATGCTTTTTCTTACATTATTATATATGTTAGAAAACATATACATTATTTATTTGGGGCTCGTTCGTGACAAAATAATTTTTTTTTTTACTGCACCTCCGTTATTATGGTATATTATATACTAGGTATACTATATACAACTTTTTTTTAATTTAAAAAAAAAATCATTTGTGGTTTTTCTAATTCAAGACGCGACAAAAATTTTCTTCTCGTGATGCCTACTAATATTATGAGATAAAAATTATTTTTTTCTATTTGACGTTCATAATAAGTTCATTATGAACTTGAAATGAAGTTCATAATGATATTTCGATACGCGTTTTTTCTTTATTTGATGTTGGTAACATTGAAATTGAAAAATTGACGTAAAATCACTTCTTTTGAAATTCAAAAAAAATTAGCAAAATCGCCCGAATTTCCGAACGCTCTGTATATGTACCGAATGTACAAGGATCACACAACGTATTCCGTCCAATTTCAAATCTCCTATCGCTAAAATAACTTTAGAATCTCGTGGTGAAAATGGGTCAATAAATCAAAAAATGACAGTTCGCAAAATAATTTTTGTTGTCCAGAGGTTACTATGATAAAAAAATAGTATTACCAACATAAAATTTAGACATAAAAATTTAAAGGATTTATTTTCTTTTTAAATATGTATTTTTTATTGAAAAAACTACAAATAGAAAAAATAGTATAAAGCACGTGGCTCATAAGGCGTTTTAGCGCACGTGTCATTTAAAATATGCGTGCGCTAAAACCGCTTCTTATGAAAGGTGTACTTTAATATACTATTAAATCAATGACAGGTAAAAAAATTGTGTATCTTATGTTTCTTTTTTCCTTCGAATTTTTTAACTGCTGCAGCAATGCTGTTAGCAGACATGTATGTTTTATAGCATTAAAATGAAATTCTTTTTCTTTCAGATTGATCAATGATCTATATATGTTATAATACAATAAAAGTGGGAAATCAGCGCGCGCATATATGTATATATGGCGTAAATGGCCAACAAATGAGCGAATCTTGGAAAACAAGTTATACCACGTTAAACTATATAAAATAGCCTTTAATTTGAGCCTAAGTAGAGTACTATGCGATTTATTTGACAGGACGGGGGTCAGTTTCAAAATTTGGGAAAAAACTCAAAATTTTGGATTTTTATCGAAAATATTTCTTTTTTTGACTTCATCTTTGGATCACTTATTGCGGTCACCATGACCCACCTTTACACAAAATTTCATCCAATTTGGTGAAGATTTAACCAATATAGCCTAATTTCAAGTTTTAGTCCGAAAAACGTATATATATATATCTTTTAGGGGAAGTAATGATCGCAAAGATTCCAAATTTGAACTAAAGCTTCCTTGAACATTGACAATAAAAGGGTTCAACTCTCAAATCTTAGTTAGAAGTCTAAGGGGTCCAAAAAAAAATGAAACTTCAAAAATGACCTAAAAAAAACCCAAAAAACCTGTTTTTTGGATTTTTGGGATGGTTCCGATCAATATTTTTTGTCGAAATTTTGGAATATCTTTACTCTTATCACAAGAAACAACTTTTTCCACGTCCCCAACCTCTATCAAATTTTTACGGACCTCACCTCATTTTTCCGTAGATTGACTCCACTATAGGGGCCATTAATGTATGATTTTTTATACATTAATTAAGGTTGTAAATACACGGTTGACGGAAAAATATTTTTTTTACAATTTATTGTTTTATTTAGAGGGCTATGAATACCTTAAAATCACTTATTTCAGTTCTTTAATCTTGGCAAAAATACAATTTTACTATTTTTGGTACAATGCTATGTGCTATGTAAAATTTAATCTTTAAAGTTGTATAACTCATTTTTTTTAATGGCAACATGGTGGTTAAGAAAAAAGAGCATTTTATTACGATTATTTTTGATACCATACACTATTAGGTTTTAGAAAAGCTGCCATTAAAAAACTTTAAAAAGTTAACTTAGAACTTTCCTAAAATGAGGCATATTTTGAGAATAAATTTAGATTTAAATGCATCAAGTATAGCCTGTGATCAGCAAAACTGATAAAACAAAATCATGCCTAGAAGAAAATTGAAATGCCAACAGCTTCTGCCAAAGTAAATTAGTTTGTTGTTTAAAAAACATGGACAATATTAGTTTTACAAGGAGTGAAAAAGTTGATATGTTATTAGTGTTTGGAGAATGTAGAAATAATTTAACCGATGCTGCACGACTTTATGCACAAAGGTATTTTAATCGGCGTCATCCAACCTGGCACTATTAGGTACCCAAAACTGGTTCCGAAAATGCGAAATGAGCCTGACAATAATAACAGATCAACTTTTTCACTTATTGTAAAACTATTATTTTCCATGTTTCTTAAACAACAAAATAATTTACTTTGGCAGAAGCTGTTGGCATGTCAATTTTCTTCAAGGCATGGTTTTGTTTTGTCAGTTTTGCTGGTCACAGGCAAACTTGATGCATTTAAATCTAAATTTATTCTCAAAAGATGTTTTATTTTAGAAAAGTTCTAAGTTAACTTTTTAAAGTTTTTTAATGACAGCTTTTCTAAAACCTAATAGTGTATGGATAAAACAATAAATTTGGGAAAAAAAAATATTTTTCTTGGTGGCAAAAAGTGAGAAGTCACACATTGTTGTATTTAGAATGTCATATGGAGTCAAAAAAAGTAAAAATATACCAGGCCCATTTAAAAATCGATAGTTTGTCACTTCCGGTTAAACCGGAAGTTCCATAATGTTGAGTCACCTGTCAAAAAATGCAGTTTTATGTCGTATACAAGTCCCCCGAATTTTATTCCATTATCTTGAAAAACAAAAAAGTTAGAGGGGCGAACCACCTTCCGTGGACATCCGGTATATTAACACAAGAATAAAGAAATATTAACGGCACTGCCCTGCTAAGCTGAATCGTCCTATCTGACCTAATGAAGTTCTGAGATATTAACGATTTTTTGTTTTCATATTGTTTACTGAGGAAATATTTTTCAAAAGAAATGAAATTTTGACACAACCTAACTCTAAGGCTGGATCCACATACATCCGTGATACGCATCCGTTGTGTACCACATAATTAATATGAACCAATGAAATTTTATTCCCTAAAATGTCGCATTGGTTCATATTAATCATGTGGTACAGAACGGATGCGTATCACGGATGTATGTGGATCCAGGCTAAGGGCACAGCTCTCAAGGTCAATCATGTATGAAAGACCTATAAATGGCGTGAGTGCAGGGGTAACTTTCGGAACCTTGCAATTATTAAAAAAAAATAATTAGTATCTAATTTTGGAAGGGCTGATCAGGGAGACATTGACAAATAGTATGCCGGTGTTTTTTTTTAAATGCACAGAAACTTTTAAAAAAGCAGTTTTTTGAAACCACTAAAATTGCCACAAGTTACCTTAAAATCCTTGAAAGTAAACACGTCGATTTTCAGAACTGAAGTAAAAACAACAATTTTTATCTGTAACACGATATTTTTTAGTCTATCTATCATATATCATCTATCCTAAGAATTCTAGACAATATTTGTTTGTTTTAACAGGAAAGGGGTCGTAATTGCACAAAACACAAAAGTAAACACAACTATGACCGGCTGACTAGCATCTGCCTTGCTCTACCAGCTCCAGAATATGTCTGTCTTTCTTCTTCGTATGCCAAAAACATAAAAATAACTACTCTGATCAATACAGCACTGCAGTGCGCATGCGAATTGTCAACAGTTCGGCAAATCGAATTGACGATAGAAAATGGCGTCGTTAATCCCACCTTAAGCAATATAAATCAATACATAATACACTACGCCCATTAATTATCGAATATTCAAAAATGCACGCCCAAATTAATAAGCTGTAATTTCGTTAATAATGAACCAATTTTGAATTTTTTTTGTTTAAATGATAGATATAAGATTCTAGGGTTTAGGGCAGAGTAGTTTGCGTCCTGACACGTCTTATTGTACGGGGTAGCGCATAAACTATAGATGCATGTAAATTTCCTTAAATTTAAAACTGACGTATCTTACATACAAATTGAATTTAATTTATGTTTTAAACGAAAGCAATTAGACATCTATCTGCGCTGGAAACTGGCCAAAAAGTTTCGCCATGCCACTATAGAGGCAAAGAAAAAAATACCATTTCTTGGAAATAAATTCTGTTGCCGAAAAAATGTTTCGTAAATAATCAATGAGTCATTTAATCGCTTTTGGCTTTTGCTAAAGTTAGAATAAAAATACATGTCAACAAATAAAGTCTATAATACAGGGTGCTACGGAAATATCTAACCATTTAATTAAATTGCTTATAAAGTTAAAATTAAAAATACAAAAATAATAATTCATTTTTATTATCAGGTATTCCCCACGAGCATTAATAACTTCTTGACACCGTCGTAGCAAGCATAAAATTAAGTTTCTTATTAATTCGTGGTCAATATTCTGCCATATTCGATGCAACGCTTGTTTTAATTGTGGAAGAGTTTGCGCCGGGTTAACTTCCGCACTGACTTGTCTCTTCATATGGTCCCACATGCACATGCTCAATCTTTGGTTACCTAATAATGATGCTGTATCTGAATTTGTATTTGTATAAATTTTCTGTGAACGAATTAAATGGATAGGTTTTTGCGTGCCACCCTGTATTATAGACTTTATTTGTTGAAATGTTTTTTATTCTAAATTTAGCAAAAGCCAAAAGTGATTAAATGACTCATTGATTATTATTTACGAAACATTTTTTCGGATCAGAATTTATTTCGAAGAAATGGTATTTTTTTCTTTGCCTCTAGTGGCATGGCGAAACTTTTTGGCCAGTTTCTAGCGCAGATACATATCTAATTGCTTTCGTTTAAAAAATAAATTAAATTCAATTTTTATGTAAGATATGTCAGTTTTAAATTTAAGGAAATTTACATGCATCTATGGCTACCCCGTACAATAAGACGTGTCAGGACGCAAACTACTCTGCCCTAAACCCTAGAATCTTATATATAGGTATCATTTAAACAAAAAAAAATTCAAAATTGGTTCATTATTAACATTAACGAAATTACAGCTTATTAATTTGGACGTGCATTTTTGAATATTTAATGGGCGTAGTGTACTTTGCAACGTGCAAAGTTGCCCAAAACTTTAACTTTTGTTAGTTAGGGCGTTTCTCCTTAGGAATCGGAAAAAAGGTAAACACATATAGGACAATAATATTTTTTTTTTGAAAAACTTTGAATGTGTAGAGAAATTTAATTAAATCTTCGATTTAAGAAATGGAATATTTTATTTGGTTTTTATTCTTTGAGACGTGAATATACATCTGCATTACATTTAGGTTGTATTAAACTGAAACGTTCTATTTGCATACTTAGATAGTATAGAAACAGATATTCACACGTGTACAGCTACTAATCTTGTACTACGGGCTTGTGGAGCCCTAACTAACTTCGATATGGAATAGCGGTCGGGGGGCAGGCAGGGTGTGTTACTAATAACTACTTATCTAATTTACAAAAATTGAGTATAAAATTAATATTTTTCAATGAGTATTACCCAGTGGTATTACCCTACAGATAGTTTGTTCGGTGAGAGTGGAATTTTTGACTTACACGGCAGTTGTTTTGTTGTTTACAAATCATAATCAGGCAGTTTAAAAACAAAAAAATAATTAGTTAAAATAAATTACACATATTAGGTATGTTACAATAGGGGCTAAAGATCACTTATCAAGAATACCCAAAGTAAACAAAAACGATTGTATAAAGAAGTTATTTTTTTCTAGCACAAGTATTCAATTTGACGTCTTGAGTAAATTAACACACATCAAAGAAACCAATTATTAAATGTACTTACACAAAAGCAAATATTCGGTTCTAAAATCTAAAAGTGTAATGTGTAACGAACGAAACGAACATTTGCACACGATTATTTGATACCAAATATTCGCAGAATTGCCGTACATTCGTTATATTATAGCATGTGTGGTGCTGGGGTTAGCCCGGTTCCTTACGGACGTAAATTCGGCAGCGTAATAAGTGTGACCTACCTATTTTTTCTTAGACTTGATTGATTGTACCGCAATTTCTGTATCTCGTAAACTACATATTAACTGGTGCAGGTTTAAACATTGGTACCGTGCGAGCAAAAATTATTTGCATCAAAGAGGGCATTGCATCTATATAAGGACGTAATGCTTAGCGGTATCAATCAATCAGTTATTCCATCATCTTTGACAGCACAAGTAATTTTATCTAAACCAAGCCCTACGTTTTTTAATCCAAGCCCTCTTTGATGCAAATAATTTTTGCTCGCACGGTAGATAGGTACTACCTAAAGCTGTATTTTGTCGGTAAGACGTCTAACAGAAGCTAGTCGCAGCTGATAGATTATGCATTTTCTGTGTTGATTAATGACGTCACGTCTTACGGCGTCTGGTCGCATTGGTTTGCCACCGAGCGAGGTGTCAAGCAAAGTCTCTTTTTTAAAAAAGGAAAGAAGATTGAGAGAAAAGCTGTATTTTCTCGGTAAGACTGTCTAACCACAGAAGGCGAACCACGAACAATCGCTTTTATATCGATCGACAAGGAGAAGTCGATCGCCTTCTTGTCGAAGCGATCGAGATTTCGTACCACGGTGAATCTATTTATCGAAATCGTCTTCTGTTCGGGCGTTTCCGTTTTGTCGATAAAGACTTATTATCCATTTTAAAAATATTTCCTATAATTCCCCGTTTATGATTAAAAGCCAGTAATTAACAATAAAAAGAAGAAGAATATAGGTTATATTTTTAAATTGTTTTGGTATTTGTGTTTGTTTACTGTTTAATGTAGTCTCTAAATTTTAAGTTTTTAATCATTTTTCTTGTATATTATCTAATAAAATGTTTTTATTTCCGCCACCTTCATTTTTGTTTTATATTTTCAGTTTTGCACAGCAAGCTTTCATTTATCAGGATTTTTTTCCCCTAGGCCCAACGCATTTTATTTTGTGGCTGCATCCTTCCACAACTCCAGAGATTTTTGTTTATCATTTTGGCACACAAATTTGCCTGGATTTGCCAGGATGCACCTCTAAGATATCTAGGAGTAAATCCCAATGCCTGGAATTTACTCTCATTCTTTTTACTGCAGACTCCATTGTCTAAACACAGAAAACTTCATGTAGGTACATACTTACTGTGTTTTTCGCTTTCTCCGAAAAACCTATAAATTTGTATGAACTAAACGGATATTTAATTTTAGAAAGCTTTATAAATTAAAACTATATGTATTCTAATACACTCTATTATTTTTAAAGAAAAACAATCGAATATAATATTTCCTTCGACCAACATTATTTACATCACGAGACAAAAACAATGATATTCATACACCTATGGTAAAGAGTACTTTTAGCCAATGATCAGTATTATATAAAGGAATAACAATTTGCAACAGTTTACCGAAAAAAATTTAAGAAATATCGAAATTATGGATTTTTAAACGAAAACTAAAAATACCAAAAATTTTTAAAACTAAACTAACTTTAACGTATTATTATTATTATTATTATTATTATTATTATTATTATTATTATTTCGTAAATGATTATTATATATATATATATTTTTTAAATAATTTCGATGGAGTTATTAACAGTTAGGTACTAAACATGATTATTTGTGATTTTATATTATACCTATATTTGGTGTTATATTCTCTGTAATAAACTTTTTAAGTTGGTTGAGAATAAAGATATATAATAATATTATTATTATAATTATAAAGATATATTATTATTAAACCACCCAAATGCGAAAAACCATTTAAAACTCAAAACAAAGTAAACAAACCCGATTTCTGAGGTTAGGTTGTTCGTCGACAAGCTTTAGCGGCGTCCACTTGTCAGTCGACTTCTTTCGATGCGATAAAATCGTTAAGTTGGATAAAGCGATCGTCTGTGGTAGCTATTTATGTAGATTGACCTTGAGCCAAGGCGAGACGGGGAAAGACGTAAGGGGAAATTGTCGATTACGATTGTCTGTGGTTCCACTTCAGGTCTAGCAGTCTGGCTAACAGGCATCTATTAGAATGACGTCATTAAAAGTTTAGACCGCGAAAATGCCATGTCTAACAAATGACCTTCGAAGGAACATAACCAAACAAATTTTGAATGGAAATTCGACGTTTTAAGTTTGTTGACGAAATGGATGAAGAAGAAATGTTTGTTGTGATGGCTCTCTGGCAACAGGACAATTTTGTCACTCATTTTCACTCTCGACAAAATTTTTCGGTTGGTTTTTGGTTTTTTAAAACATTAATAACCTTATTTTTCAACGATTCGACTCGTGTTTTTGGGCGGTAAATTTTAAAGTTATGACAGTTTCTCTCAATCTTCTTTCCTTTTTTAAAAAAGATACTTTGCTTGACACCTCGCTCGGTGGCAAACCAATGCGACCAGACGCCGTAAGACGAGATGTCATTAATCAACACAGAAAATGCATAATCTATCAGCTGCGACTAGCTTCTGTTAGACGTCTTAGGCCCGGTTTAATAATGTGCTGATAAGGTCTCTGGTTGTTACCAAGAGAATAAATTTTATCTCTCTGGTAAACCGCCGGAAAACTTCTGATCAGTTTATCAACAAAATTTTAACCAAAGGACAGATAACCGGAGCTATACAATTTGGCAACATGTGGTAGCAAAATCCACCTAATTAAAGAAGATATTATAGGGTTATATATCATGGTACGTTATGTTTTAAATGTGTTTTACATTCATTCTATATATTATATACGTTTGAGTTTATTCTATAATAAGTTCAAGAAAATGAATATAAAGAAGGAAAACGAAAAATTAAAAAAAAAAGGTTGCAAATTTTTTACAC
Source organism: Polydrusus pterygomalis (assembly GCA_963969555.1). Classification (NCBI taxonomy): domain Eukaryota; kingdom Metazoa; phylum Arthropoda; class Insecta; order Coleoptera; family Curculionidae; genus Polydrusus; species Polydrusus pterygomalis. Next base: position 16,221,943 of record OZ018385.1, on the reverse strand, counting down.
AGACACAGCAGGAATTGTTGCAAGGGGGCTTTTAGAGCACAGTTCCTATAAAATTTAAAAAAATGGTCAAATTCAAATATAGTTTATTATAACAATAGTCTGTAGGATAGATAGCAAATCATATTTTCTATTCGATTTAAAAAAAAAGCTGTACCGTATCGTCGACAGTCTAAAACGATTGACAAAATCCCTGTATCATCCTAGTAATTTATGTGATTTGGGGGGTCGTGAAAAATCCTTGGCCTTCTAAATAAAATATTAACATAATCTTCCAAATCATCATCTGAATCCGATTCATTTGAAAACATTTTAACATCAAAAAGCACATTCATTTTTTTACAATTGCTAAAAACAGTGAACTCTACCTAAAGAATGCCAAAAATGATCAAATTTGAGGTTATGGCTTTTGATTTAACCTTTCTAAGGATTTAACCCACTGGTAAACCGTTAACAGCCGAATATTTCGCTGGGTAAATTATCCTGCTGGCAATAATTGTTAATCTTGCTGTTAACGCTACCAGAAGATTGAAAAACAGATTTTTTTCATTAACAGCAGGCCAGAGGCTTTGCCAGCACATTATTAAACCGGCGACCGACAAAATACAGCTAAACTGTCATAGCTTTAAAATTTACCGCCCAAAAACACGAGTCGAATCGTTGAAAAATAAGGTTATTAATGTTTTTAAAACCAAAAACCAACCGAAAAATTTTGTCGAGAGTGAAAATGAGTGACAAAATTGTCCTGTTGCCAGAGAGCCATCACAACAAACATTTCTTCTTCATCGATTTCGTCAACAAACTTAAAACGTCGAATTTCCATTCAAAATTTGTTTGGTTATGTTCCTTCGAAGGTCATTTGTTAGACATGGCATTTTCGCGGTCTAAACTTTTAATGACGTCATTCTAATAGATGCCTGTTAGCCAGACTGCTAGACCTGGTTAGACAGTCTTACCGAGAAAATACAGCTTAAGTTCTTTTAATAAAATAATAATATACGTGTTTCGTCATTTTTCCAAAATAAGGGTTGAAAAAAGGCCGGGGTGTGGCCTATTTTGAGGGGATACATATAACTGTATAATTTTAAGCTATATATTGCTGAAAATTGGTACTATGCAGTCTGTTAAGCAGGCACACATATGTGTTTTGATGTTTTAGGAAATTTTGCCCGCGAGATTTTTTTCAAACGCAGCAAAAGCAGGCGTAGATGCATTTGTCATCAAAAGTGCGCCACTTATTCAACGTTTCGGCAAACCCAGCGTTGGCCTATGGTAATATTTCTATTTTAGGGGAAAGAAAGAAAAAACTAAAAGTCTTCCTCCACAAAATTTAATAGAATAAAAAATTATTCAAGGGTCTCTACGTGTTTCGAACGTAGAAACGTTCATCATCAGGAGACAGAAACATTTAGTTTATGCCGATAGTGTTAGCAAAAGAGAAAATTAGAACCTTATAATGGAGCTTTTATGGACGTAAAAAATTGAAGTGTAGAAGTGACATGATATGAAGAAAATTGATAAAGGTTAAACCATACAGAGTATGTGAAAAAGTTATTAATGCGGGTCTAAACTTCTATTTTAAATATTTCTGCGGGAGTCTTCTTGGAGTTATTTTAGAGGATAGACCAATCATCTATAGAATAGATTATTGGGATAGAACTATTCAAGGACAAGTCCAGGAAACATCAAAAGAGAAAGTCGAGCGGTGCAAAAAAAAAAGACCGTAAAATGTGCCCAAATTGGTAAATATAGTGGTCTTTATTTTTTTTTTAGAATACTCTATTACCAATAACTCTTATTTATAAATAAGCGGAAGTAGTAGCAATCCACGACGCTGTTAAAACTGTTATCGATAAACACATTAATAAAGCTATCATTCTTTCCGATTCGAAAAGCGCCATAACTATAATTTTAGTAGTAATCTCTTTTCGGCCAAAACAGAACAATGGATTCTATCTACAAGACATCTAATAAACACGGCTAATAAAAACGGTCATGACTTTCGGCTTGCATGGGTTCCAGGCCATGCCGACATCCCGGGCAATACGGAGGCGGACACACTGGCTAAAATTGGAACTAGTTTAAACACTCCTAGAAAAATGCTTATAGACATACATGATATCTTCAATGTTATTAAGGAAATGATTACTAAAAACTTTAAAGATGCCTGGGGGTTGGCAATTACACAGAAAAAGCATGGCTATGCTAAAATACAATCGAAATTCCCTAACAAGAAGTGGTTTTCCAATTTAAATTATAAAGATAGAAAACACATTACAACAATCATTAGAATGCGTACCGGTCATTGTCTAACCAACTCTCATCTCTACAGGATTAAAATAAAGGATAATCCTTTATGTGACTGTGGGACTATGGATGACTTAAATCACATATTTTTTGAATGTCCCATATAAGGCCAAATGTAGATTTGTATGAAAAACTGGTTTTAAAAAAAAAATTTCGCCCATATCGATGTCTGACATTCTGTCTGTTCCTGACGAGGAAACGATTGAAATAATCATGCATTTGTAAACATAAATAAGTTAAAATTATAAAAGCTCAGCTTCTACTTCCCTTACTACCCTCGTATATTTATTTCCCATGTAGTGTAGAGTGCTTTTATGTATCCTGCTTCCATATGGTGTGCTACTAACAAATTTTCCTCTATAAATAAATAAATAATAGTTAAAGTATAATAAATCCTGTTTCAAGCTATACAGAATAAAGAAGAATCCAGAATTAAGGAAAAGTCCAGAGCTCCCTACATGGCTCAGAGCCAGACAGCTGGGGATCTCAAAAGAAGCGAGCTGGCAATTGCCTAGTAGCAAAGCCATAGACAAGCAAGCCAACAAGCCAAGCCAAGTAAAAACATTTTTTACAAAAATTGTTTCGTTAAATCGACCCATCGATAGCAGTTGCGTAAAAATTATGTCAGCAAAGAAAATTTATAGGGTTTTATGTCAGTATCGACGTTACGGGTTACGGGATGAAGACACACACAAAATATAGCCTCTATGAGAGGGTATATTCTGTGGACTGACTAAGCTTTTCATTTTTTCGTATTTTAATATTTAAATCTTATTAACAGCATGTTGTCAAACACAGAAATCAGAAATAAGTTTTGAGTTTTTGAGCACGTTCGTTGTTTGTGAAGTATGTTAGTCGACCTTGGGACCTTGCAATTAAAAACTCCCAAAGTTGAGGATTGGGGACTTTTCGAGGTAAGAAATAATAAAAAAAATTACGTAGTTTGTTTACTTATCTAATTTGTAATTTTTGTGGCCCGTGAATGTCCGAGAATCGGGTAACCGTTATTTTTAGCTGATATATTTTGGTATACTTTTTTTTATTATTACCTTTACTTGCAAATAACAACTTCAAAAAATACGTCTTAATCATTTATTTTACATATCAAAATCTATAAGATTAGATAACGGTATTTTTTAGGCCTTAAGTACGGGATTTTACTGAAGGAATAAAAAGCAAAACAACAAGGAGAGTCCTAAAAGATGTCTCTCCGAGCCATCGGAGGGAAGGTGTTCAAACATGGGACATCCCTCATACGACACCTCAACAAAGGAAAACCTCCCGGACGCCCCCCAACTAGAACAATTAGCCTGTCGGTAGGATCAGGTCAGCAGGCAGGGCCCCAAATTCAAAAAACTGATATTGTAAGCAAGAGATACCATGTATTTAGGAATATTGGAGTCCAGATAAGTCAAAGGGCAAGAAGAGTGTTGTTTGATGATGTGGTCAATAGAGTTTCAAACAAGGTTGGCACAGAAGTCTTTCAAAAGGCATCTCAGAGGGGGTTGTATGGAAATACTACCCCTTTGTTGACATTGGTAGGAGTGGCTGTGGTTTCTGGCCAAGGGTTTCTTACTAAAGATGACGAACTAGAAGGTAGGAACTAATATATTTTTAAGAGAATTTGTTTTTTATTTCCTTTTCCTTTATACATTTACTCAATATATGGGACATGCACATTCATACAAAAGTTCTTAGCCTAACATCAAAGACATGTAATGTACTACTTAATACAAATATAAAGAAGCAAATACAAAGTGTAAATGAATTAACAATAAAAATTTCAATATAGTAATATTTTTTAGTAGTATTTTCATTTTATCCACACTTATATTGAACAAATCACCCCAAACCTGTTCCCACTTTTCATTATTCTATTAATAGAGGAATTCCCTTATAGAATATGGTTCTGTTTAGGTTCAAATGTTTTAAATTCTCATAACTGCCTAGGTGGTACATATTATAATCATAATGGGGACAAAAGTTCTGGGCTACTTATTAAACCATTTAAAATTTTATGTGATAACATGTCATTAATCATTCACGACGTTTTCTTAAACAACTTAATCCTAATTCTCATTCCAAATTGATATAATTTATAATTTATTTTAATGCTATGTACCTAATAAATTTTCTCTGAACTGATTTAAGCTTGCCAATATAAACTTGATACTCTAGATACTCCAAACACTAGTACAATTTTTAAAGTGTGGTTGTATAAGTGAAGTGTACAGAGTTTTGAGAACATTTTATATTAGTGAAATCTTTTGTATTTCTATTTACAAAGCCAATCATTTTAAGTGTCTTATTACTGCAACTTTTAACATGTGAGAAAGATAGTTTAGAGTCAAAAATAAAAAAAAAAAGAGTAGAGAGAAGAAATTTCGTAACTCACATACCCTTACCCTTGAACCTTAGTTAGTAGGGGGATGGACTTTATATTATGTATGTATAAGAATAAACCTGAACACCGCCACTAACGCCCATATTATGTAGGTAGTTTTATCTATAAGTCAATTTTTTTTTCTCTATTTCATCCAAGCTTTGGTTTTATCACTTATTGATCTGATAGGTACTATACTACTAAACTATGGAACTAAATTACGGAACTTTTTCTGCTTACTCTCCAGGCATCTGTTGGGAAATCCGTGAGTGTATGTCCAAAATACAATGGAACAGAGAAGCCATGGCCCAAGAAACCGTCCCAGAGAACACACCCGTGAATTTACAAGCCTTTATCTTTGGGAAGCCCATAGCAAAGGGCGCGAACGCAGTAGTGTATTCGGCAAAACTTGCATCGGAGGGACGCCTACAAGAAGTTGAAAAAATAAGAAGCAGTGATAAAACAAGTGGTTTTCCTTTCGCATTAAAGATGATGTTTAATTATGATATCCAGTCAAATTCTTTGGCTATTCTAAGGGCAATGTACAGGTAATTTTTATTGAAACTACCCCCCCTCCTCCATGTGTTTCGCAGCTGACCGTTTTTTTTTCTTGTTCTGACAGAGAGACCGTCCCAGCCCCGGTATACTTCAACCGCCACGGTATCACAGAACACGAATACGACTTTCTGAACAGAACCCGGCATCTCCCGCCGCACCCGAACATTGTCAAAATCATGTCTGTGTTTACCGATTACGTTCCGGAATTGGAGAAATGTAAGGAAATGTATCCAGCGGCTCTGCCTAAGAGGATTGATCCGGAGGGGGAGGGAAGGAACATGTCCTTGTTTATACTCATGAAGAGGTAAGAAAATGGGAAGACTCTAATGAGACTATGAATTAAATTTTAATATTTTAACCTGACAATTTTTCTAAGAGAATACGCGATATTTCAAGGTTCTTAATTTTTTACAAAGTCCCTAACATTTTTTGACATATGTCATATGGTGGATACTATAGCTAAAGATATAAGCTATTGTCCTGTAAAATATGGAGGTGTCAAAACTTCTAGTTCCGATGTAATTGCCATTTTTCTTAAAGTTTACGCGACATCTCGAAGTTTTTAATTTTTTCCAAAGCCTAACATTTTTTGAAATATGCCGTATGGCGGATACTAAAGCTAGAGGTATAAGCTAACGTCCTATAAAATATGGAGGTGTCAAAACTCTTAGTTACGATGTAATTGCCATTTTTTTTTAAATATACGCGACATTTTAAAGTTTTTAATTTTTTTCCCAAGTTCCCAACATTTTTTGAAATATGTGGTATAGTGGATACTATAGCTAAAGGTATAAACTATCGTCCTGTAAAATATGGAGGTGTCAAAACTTTTAGTTCCGATTTAATTGCCATTTTTCTTAAAGTTTACGCGAAATCTCGGAAGTTTTTAATTTTTTTCCAAAGTTCCCAACATTTTTTGACATAACGGTGGATACTAAAGCTAGAGGTATAAGTTAACGTTCTATAAAATATGGAAGTATCAAAACTTTTAGTTCGGATGTAATTGCAATTTTCTTTTTAATGTTAATAAATCTTCCGGTAGATAATACTATAATAATTTTTTTTATACTAAAATTCAAATTTGTTGCTAAAAACCTATTTAAACATAAAAAAGGTTATTACGTAAATTATCGTTGCCACATTTACTCTTTTTCCAACTAGTTAGAAGAAAAAGAAGAAATTCGTTGCTTCCAGTAGATGAAATAACTGTTGAAGCTGCTGTAAAAAATCGTTGCCAGATATGCAGGCGCTTTTAGCAATTTGGCGCTCAATTCGTGGCTGGGTTTACCGTAAAAAAAACGTTGCCGCTAATTTTCGTTACTTTCTTCACACACATTTCCCAATTGATATAATTTATACTTTCTGAAGGTATTGTTATTCAAATGCTATGTACCTGTCAAATCAAATCAAATTTGATTTGATTTATGCTTTCTGAAGGTATATGTTATTTAAATGCTATGTACCTAATACATTTTCTCTGAACTGATTAAAGCTTATCAATATAAACTTGATGGTAAGGACTCCAAACACTGTTACAATTTTAACCAGCCAATTTTTTTAAACTGTTAGGTTCAAACTGTGATTTTATGTTTTATTGAATTTTTTAAATCTTTTACATCTATAAGATTAGTATAGCTGTTATTGATTGAGCCATCATAGCTGATGCTGACTAAAAATAAAACGGCAACGTTGCAATACCAAATCTTGGGATTCGAATTGATATCGTTTTCCCATTCGGTCTAATTTTAGGGGTCCTTACCCAACTTTTTAGACTGTCAATTTAAATAAATATGGAGTATTTCTCTAGGACACGCAAGAAGCTATTGGACTGTATGTTAAACATTATTTGTTCTTTTAACCTCAATAACGATAAAAACAGCAAATTTTCTGTGCGCTTCCTTGAGCGAATTTTATTATCATGCGCTTTTTACAGTTTGGGTTTGTTCGGGTTTGTTTGTATGCATTTCCTTGTGTGCATTTTTCTGTGTATGCTTATACCATGCGAGCAGAAATTATTTGCATCAAAGAGGGCCTTGCATCTAAGGACGTAATGCTTAGCCGTAGAGCTTAATACTTGTTGAGTGTCAGTAACTACCTGAATTAACAATCAATCAATCAGTTTAATTATTCCGTCATCTTTGACAGTCACTTCGTTAAAAGTAATTTGATTCATCGCTAATTTTTCCAATTTCTTGAACAATTCACACAATGGGCTTTCCGGAACAGCACAAAACGTTCATGGTTGAAACGTATTTTCGAAACGGGGTTAGAGTAAATGGTGAGTGGCAATACAATCCGGGTTTGTGCATGGACGATTTTCACGAACATTTTCCTAACGTTGCTTTTATTGCTGGGGATTTTTATCATTGCCTGAAAAGAACTGTGGCTGCGTTTAGGGAAACAGGTTCTATACAACACAAAAAAAGAAGCAGGAAGACCATCTGTAAGAACAGAAAAACCTGTTGCAAACGTTTGTGAAATAATGCAAAATACGCCAACAAATTGTATAAGACGCCTGCCCCAAGAAGTGGGAAGATCTTATGGAACATGCAGGAATATTCTTAAGAAGCAGCTAAATTTATTTCCTTACAAACTGCAAGTATTCCAAGAAATACAAGCCGCAGATTTTGAAAGACGCAGGAATTACTCTCAATGGTTTACCCAAAATTTATTGGAAAGAAATAATTTATTAGACCTGACATTTTTTTCGGATGAAGCCTGGTTCGCTATGTGAATTCTCAGAATACACGCATGTGGAGCAGTGAAAATCCCCATTTTTTGTAGAGTCCACATTGCACCCTCAAAAAACTGGTGTCTGGTTAGCTGTTTCCCGAAGAAGAATTGTTGGTCCTATTTTTTTGCATGACACAGTTACAGCACAGCGGTATAGAGACAATATTTTGAATCCATTTGTGGAGCAATTACTTGACGACGAACTACGTTTAGGATATTTTCAACAGGACGGTGCAACCGCCCATACAGCCGCCGAAACTATTAACTACTTACGCAATTTTTTCGACGACAGATTGATCAGGTTTCGATCAGACATTGAATTCCCACCTAGATCACCTTGTTTAACGGTTATGGATTACTTCGTTTTTTCTCATTTAAAGAACACTATTTTTAAAACACCAGTTGTAAATTTAGAACAATTACAAGAAAGGATTATCCAAGAATGTGATTTCTCCAGAGATGCTGGTCAACACTTTCGAAAATATGAAGGCGTGTGAATTTAGGCTTGGTGGCCAATTTCAGCAATTTATGTAATTATTTTTCTTTTTCTTTCTGTATATTCTTACTTTGTTAATTTTGTAAACAACAAAAATAAATTTTTCTACTGACGTTTTATAATAACCTCTTTTCGATTGTCATTATGGTTTTTTAATAACTTCCTTTTAAGCGCAGCGTGCTTAAAAAACTTTTAAGCACGTTACCAGGAGCAACGTGCTTAAAAGTAACGCAGGTAATTATTTACAATTAAAACATAACCACAGACTAGGTATAATTTAATATTTTTTGGCAAGTGTCAATGAAACATAGGTAATAAAATGTTAGTAAAATTAAGTTTTTTATTATAAAACCTCAGTAGAAAAAATATTGTATACAATTCGTTACGAAACAATGTCTTTTAGTCACTTTGACGTGTTGTCCAACTCGGCTTTGCCTCGTTGGACAATTTCACGTCGCGTGCCTAAAAGACACTCATTTCGCAACTTATTGTATAAATAGCTATTGTATTTGTCTACTTATTTTATTACTCATTAGTTTGGCATATCATGTCATAATATGAATTTGACAAATTTTTAACCTAGATTTGGTTAGATATTATAGTCCCCATATCATTGTGATCTAAACCAAGCCCTACGTTTTTTAATTCAAGCCCTCTTTTATGCAAATAATTTTTGCTCGCACGGTATGACTGTGTGCAACATTTCTATGCTCTTTTTTCCGCTTGGCATATTTCCTAGGTTTTTAAAAAACACCCAACATTTTTTCAGGTATCACCAAAACCTACAAGATTACCTCAACTCACCCAACAAACCCACTCTCCGCACATCGGTCCTCCTCCTAACCCAGCTCCTTGAGGGGGTGGTCCACATGGTCACTCACAACATCGCCCATCGGGACCTGAAAACCGATAACGTCTTAATGGATTTATCTGACCCGAGGAGCCCCCTGACGGTCATAAGCGACTTTGGGTGCTGTCTGGCTGAAAAAAACGCGGATCTGTCAGTGGCGTATACGAGCTACGATATAGAGAAGGGAGGAAATACAGCGCTAATGGCTCCCGAGATAATCGGAAAAAAGCCGGGGTCATTTAGCAAGCTGAACTATGGCAAGTCGGATTTGTGGGCTGTGGGAGCTATGGGTAAGTCTTATTTATTTATCAAACATAAGGGATACCCACCAACAGAGCTATAAAAAAAGTAGAATGCATAACATGCTGTATAAATGGTACATTATAATATCTGTATAAATGGTACATTATAATATCTTTGTACTAATGGGGTTTTGGGTTTTATAGGATGCGATCCACTAACTTGAGTTGGCAACATCATTCCAACTGCCTGTAACTTCGTAGGGATCGACGCGAGCTAACTTGAAAATACAGGGTTATGTTATTTAGGTTTGTTGAAAGCAAAAAAAAAACGGCTGGACATAACCAGGTAGCGCAATTTATCATAAAAAAATTTAAATATATCTTTATGATATTTATAAAATATATCTTAATAAAACAATGCACCTCTATTCACATTCATTACCTGTTGAAAGATATATCCTCTGCCGAACTTTTCTCACTATTATAACAATGAAATTATAAATAAAATCACAAAATATCTGCTGTATAACAGTTTTGTTGAACCACGCATATTATACTTATAAAAAAATTATAATTTTACACTTTGCACAGATTTGTGGAAATTGTTTTTTTTACCATCAACACAATATTTATTTACCTTTATTTTTAAATTATTTCATCTGTTTTCTGTAAAGATATATTTTAAAAATTCAAAATCACTTAATTTAATTTAAGCAGGTTAGAAACCTGTAAATTTGTATTTCAATTTTATTATATTCAATGATAGTTGCTATCACAATAACAAGTTTTTTTAGTACTCCTATGTTAGGAATGTAAAATGTAGGTAAAAAATACAAGTTAATGAATATGAACACATCATATATTTTTGCTTTTAACTATGGTTCAACTTAAAACCCAGAATTACTGGGCTTGTTAATTAAATCAAAATTAACCCAAACGGGATTTTTTATTTTTGGCATTTGAAAATTTTTATTTCAAACAAACAGCAAAATATTGCTTCGTTCAATCACTAATCGGAACTAAATAAAAATGCCACGCGGCAAAGAACAACAGGTGGTCAACGTCTCGGAAAGATGGGGAATCACCGCATCGTAAGCAGCATAATACGCTGTTGCCGGCTCAGCGGCAACGGGGCCATATTTTTATACTGATGAATAGAAGTTTAGAAAAAAAAATATTGAATATATTAGGATAAATATCGTCGCATAAATATCATGATATTTATCAAGATATATATCAGGATATTTATCACGGATATATATTCTACCAACCTTGATTTAATGCTATACTCTTTATAATGAACTTTTTAAGTTGGTTGAGAATAAAGATATATTAATAATAATAATAACCCTTGTATGTAAAATTTAGCTTAAAAAAACAATTTCAAAGTACCTACACTTTTTACTTTTTAGGATATGAAATATTTGGAGCACCAAATCCATTCTATGGCAACAAATCGTCGAGACTCTCCAGCATGTCTTACAATGAAAAAGCCTTACCTAACCTACCGGAAACAGTGCCTACTATTTTTAATAGACTTATTAAAAATCTGCTAAGGCGCCATCCAGAAGACCGCCTAGATCCAGATATAGCCGCTACCATTGGACAGATGTTTTTATGGGCCCCAAGCACGTGGTTGGAGGAAGCGAAAAAATTCCCAACGTATGAGGAAATTTTGGAGTGGCTTTTGAATTTAGCAGCGAAAATTCTGTGCGAAGGAGGAAATTGTTATAACCCTGCTAATAACGAAAATAAGCTTTCGTACCCCGAGTACTTGTTGATTTCAACGTTTTTGTGCAGAGTAAAATTGGCTAATATTAAGTCGGCTCTGAGCTGGATGCGTAGTGACAGTTTGTAGGATATTGTGTTATTTGTTTTGTAAATAGTACTTACTTAAGCTAGAGTTGCATGTTCCAAACTTTACCAGATGTACTTTTGGATAAAACGAGTGTTATGTTTGCTAGGTTGAGAAAAAATATTCAATATATAGGCCCCCTTGTATGATAAGAGGAAGGGCTGAAATATCTTAAACATTCTTATTTTGTTTTAAAGGGTGATTTAAAAAAAAAATTAAACCCACAAACTCTCGTCCTAAAGTTCTCAGTGGTTGCCGCTTTACCCGTTGTTTAGCGCCTTTGAATAAATATGATTTTCTCAATTTATAAAAAAAGTATTTGGTAAAATTTGATACACGACTCCGTTATATTATAATATATTTTATGATTTGGTGTTGAAAATAATTTGTTAATCAATTTTTTTGAAATGTTATGAAATAACAAATAAAACATAATACTTAAGAAAGAGTACTTTTTAATTATTACCTGCCGTTGATAAGAAATACCTAAGAAGTTATTAACGCCAAAATCGTCCATTTATCAGGTTTAGATTCGAAATAACTATCACAAAACACACTAAACTATATTATACAGCGAGATTTTATTCGAAAATGCCATGCCATATTTGTTCAAGGCAAAGGTAATTGATTTCAATATTCAGGATTTGGATATGATTAACCTCATGTGCTTTCAAAATCGCCCATCACTAAAGGAAATAAGTTTTGATCAATCACACATTATGCTATCGTACTAAAATTAGAGTGTTAAACAAGGATAGTACGTTACTTTCATTTACATATCTTGACGTAGGTGGTCTATCAGAAAATTTAATGAAGTGACGTTTCTCCTAACCTCAAATTATTAAATAAACAAACAAACAGTTTTTGGCATGTGATTTGTGAAAAAATCGCAAATAGAACTAGAATATCTTCCAATTTTGCACACATAAAGACAATTTTGTGTTTCCCACTTCTAAGGTTTGTACGAATTTATATTTTTAGTCATGCTTAACTACTTAATACTACTTATACACCTATATTGATCAACTCTGTTCAACAAAAATGAAGTACATTTTCATACTTACAAAATCAGCCAGACTCGTGCTTTTATCGATCTCTACATACGATTTTTCCATAAACTATTTGTTAATTGTTACAGTTACTTTTTCTGTAAGTAGGAGCCAAGAGGAACCTACTTCACAGGTCCTTTTTCTAACCTTGTAATCCTAGTAGGTATTTGCAAGAGACCATAATATTATAATATTATCATCCTTAATAATGTGCAGATAATTTACTAGTGTGAGGAAAGGCCTTCTGAGATTTAAGGAGGAGTAAGCGAGTCAGAATACTCTCACTCACATTAAAATTGAGAAGGCTATGGTGTGAGGTAATTATTGTCAACTGCTGACAGAACTTCGCTTTGTATCTTTTAATAAACATTAAAATAATAAAGTAAAGTAAAATAAAGTAATTTTTAATTCATCATTTAAGCTCATTTACAATATATATAAATTAGCCTATTAGACTTGTCAATATGTATATCAGTATATCCCCGAGTACCTATATCTTAAAAATAAAACAATGCACATGTAAAATTTAATAAAAGTAAAGACAGTAAAAGTAAAGACAATAAAAGTAAAGAAAATCACACTTAATTTACAACTCTAAATATTCTTCCCCATCAAGCCAATACTTAGGTTTCTTAATAACCTGTTTATATTAGGTACAATGTCTGCATGCAATGCAATTAAATGATTGTTTTTAAATGAAGCAAAGCGCAGGTAATTTTACTTGCAATTGCCCCTAATGTAAACAGGGCTTTATAAATTTGGCCATAAATCACTGGATTTCAAAATTTTTGATGAAATTATTTTTACTTGCCTATTTTATTGATCCCACTAAGTACCTACTTATTGTTCCTATTCTGGTTTAAGTATTTTATTTTGAAAATAGAATTGATGTCTCAGATGTTATTTGTGATAAAAGTTGTGAAAAGTGTTAAAATGATATCTTCATAAAGAGGAGCTTCAAGGATTTTCATTATAAAGGTGGGAAATTCAAGAACAATGGATGCTGGAATAAAACATTTTTATCGAGGGGTGTCTCACTAGTTAAAATATGTACACCTACTGCCAAGTTTGGCAGGACTTGTCGTTTTTGCCCTGGTCCTGCTTGTCCTGCCACGGTCCTGTTACTGTCCTACCACGGACACACAACTTCTAAATATTTATCTTCTTTCTTAACCAAGAAATAAACTCGGAAATAAACAATATATTTTATCAATAACTTGCATGAACATAATAAATGAGACTGCAAACTCGACTCTAGTCGACTGTTGTGATTCACCAGTATTTACAACGGAACTCAAACAGGAATATTATGCGGCGACGCGCGCCGAGAACTTTAAAAACTGCGACGTCTGTTACACGCACTTCCATTTCATTTTCAATTAATAAACAAAAGCAAACAGAAACATTTTTTGCCTCCCGCTATTTATCCCTACTCCTAAAGTTATTGAAGAAATCTGATTGGATCTTAAAGGTACTGCCTGTCCTGCTTCGATCCTGCCACGGTCCTGCCAGGTCCTGCTACAGTCCTGCCCGGTCCTGCTACAGTCCTGCCAGGTCCGGCTACATTCCTGCCAGGTCCTTCTACAGTCCTGCCACGGTCCTGCTAAGTCCTGCCTTAACATTTGTACACCTACTGCCACAGTGAGACACCCCTCGATTTTTATTTAAAATGAATTTTAAGCATCACCCAAGGCATAAGGTCAAGTTGGTGGGTACTTATGGCAAAACAACCCCCCCCCCCCCTCTTTATTAAAAGACGATTTTTAATTAAAAATTCTACCCCAAAAAAATTAGTGTGGTGAAATATCAACTAAGCTTAATTTTTTTCATCAATATTTTTGTTCTACAGTAAAAATTTCAATCAAATACGCGCCAAAACTTACAAAATTCCAAAATCTCGGAGAAAACGCCAGGCTTTGAAATGAAATGAAAAATCTTTATTTGTCCAATATGTATACATACAACACAAAATTTTGCCCATAAGGCGTCGGACGTGTCAAATTTAAACGTAAATAAACTTACAATACAATACAATAAACAACTAATTACAATTAAAAACTTAACTAACTATGTAAAACATATTAAAATTTTCAGTTTCATGTCACCAGAATTAGTAAGCTACAGCTTGTCTGTGAGAAACTCCTCTAAGGTGTAGTAGGCCCTTGAGACCAGCAGTCTCTTAAGATACTGCTTTCAATTCAATTCAATTCAATTTATTTCAAAATTACAATAAATACTTAACGAATACGACAAATACATATCAAATTTTAGTCTAAATTATATCATATATACTGCATCTAGATCACAGACAATCTGTACATGCAGAGTAAATCTTAATTAGTAAGTTATTCCAGAAACATATAAATCAAAATCGAATAAAACCTACATGTATTAGGAAATCTATCAAAATTGTAAAGAAAGGGAGAGTGAGAAGGGAAAAAAGAAAAGAAAAGCTTAGAATATTAATATTTTGTTTTCTAATTTCAATAGGAATTTTGTTGAATATCTTTATGAAGACGAATGAACATTCCTTTGTATGTACGTAAAATTACACTTCATGTCCTTCAGATTGTCTTTGTGTCGTGTAGGGTGGTGGTGTTTTCTGTCACAGTTGTTGAAAAGAGTAATGTTTTGTTTAACAAACAGAACTGCTTCATATATATATAATGATTGTAAAGTGAGAATTTTTGTGTTAATAAATTTAGGTTTGCAAGTTTCAATGGATCTTAGATTGAAAATGTTACGAATGCATCTCTTTTGAAGCAAAAAGATTCTGTCCGCCTCCACCCCCCTGGCCCAGAAAATGATGCCATACCTTAATCGCGAGTGTACAGTGTTATCCATTTAGTTTGTCCCACTTTTAAGAGCCTGTAAGTTTTTGTATTTTGTGTTAGCGAGCTCATTCAAAAAACAAGATGTACCATTTTTAGCCAAGTTTTTATGAGTGTTGTCAAAAATGACAGTAGGTGTCACATGTCACATTGAAAAGCAAAAATTAATTTTTTTTAAATGGGACACCCTGTTTATTAGAGGCGCATTAGATGGTCCCTTTTCTTCCGATTTCAAAAATATAACACACATATGCATTATTTTCTTCATTCCATCAAACATTGACAAAAATATAAAAAATATATTATTGTTAAAAAGCATCAAGATAGCTATGCACTTGTTTTGGTTGTTAGCTTATATGATCAATGAAACACGACACATTGAAACGAATAAACAATTTTATTATATTAACTAGGAAATAACAATCGTTTCTACTGAACCATGCGATATAGGCAGCTCTCGTAGTTAATCGGGTATAGATTTGTAGGGAAATGCCCGAAAACAGGCTAATACCGAGGCTAATACATTCATTTCCATTTCTTCTGTAATAATTGTTTCCCGCCTAATTATTCGTTTTTTCTTTATATTTACCTCCAGTCTCGAAAAATGTCTTCGTCAGCCGATAAAATATTTTTTGGAAGGAACCCGTCTATTGGGAAACTGAAGCCTACCTATACCTCCTAAGGTTGCACTGCCCGTTTGACGAAAAATATCAAACATAAAACACTTTTCCTCCACTGAATAATAATATCTCATGTTAGTTAATTTTTGCATACAAAATAACTTTTCTACAATATTCGAAACGATTACCTAATAATGCTGAGAATGACAGATTGAAATATAAATGATGCTAAAATCCATAGCAACCAACACAGTTGCATAGCTATCTTGATGTGTTTTAACAATAATATATTTTTTCATATTTTTGTCAATGTTTGATGGAATGAAGAAAAGAATCCATATGTGTGTTATATTTTTGAAATCGGAAGAAAAGGGACCATCTAATGCGCCTCTAATATACAGGGTGTCCCATTTGAAAAAAATTAATTTTTGCTTTTCAATGTGACACGTGACACCTACTGTCATTTTTGACAACACTCATAAAAACTTGGCTAAAAATGGTACATCTTGTTTTTTGAATGAGCTCGCTAACTCAAAATACAAAAAAGTTACAGGCTCTTAAAAGTGGGACAAACTAAATGGATAACACTGTACACTCGCGATTAAGGTATGGCATCATTTTCTGGGCCAGGGGGGTGAACAAGTGATAAAACGGACCTCCTCACTATAATCAAACTAATCATAGCACTAACATCGGAATTAGAACATACAGGGTGATTCACGTTGAGTGGCCTATTAAAAGATCTTGGAAACGAGTAAAGTTATATTTCTAAAAATTTAGTAGCGGGCATGATTGGCTTTGAACTTTCAAAATACTATATTTCGACGTGTGTATCACTTCCGGTTATACCGGAAGTTATGGCCAACTTTGGTATTTCAAATGGATTACCCTGTGTATTTTACCATTTTTGGATACCTTATTAATACCTAAGTAACTTTTATTAACAATGATCTATACCTATTTTTAACCGTTTTTGAGATATGAATTATAAAATGCATTTTTTATGTAAAAACCTTACCGAGAGGAAAGTTCAGTATTTTTGAAATTAAAAAAGCTAAACATTTAAAATTTTGTAGGTTTTTTTCTAAAACATAGATCTTTAGACTACATTACTTAAGTTTCATGTTTTGCATACAGGGGTTTTTTAAAAGTGTGCCAATGTGGCCATTTAGATAAATGTGCATAAGTCAATTTTGCAAATGGGACACCCTGTTTTTTTATCTTAGAAACGTGTAGAGAATCAAATTTCCTATCTAAAAGTCTAATATGTCAGTATCAATATTTTTATTCGTTTTGGAATTATGAGCAATTTAAAAAAAATATCTTAAAATATGTGTTTGTGTTAAGTTCATAAGATATTAATTTTGTAAAGAAAGGCTTTGACTACGTTTTTTGTGTGAATTTGAGCTTTGTTACCAATTAGTAAAGTAGGCTTTGGCTGAAATTGTCTTAAAGTTGACACTCACCTTAGGCCTGTTGTCATATTCTAGAAAGTAATTTCAATATCTAAGTAAACTAGAATATGACAACAGGCCTAAGGTGAGTGTCAACTTTAAAAAAATTTCAGCCAAAGCCTACTTTACTAATACAAATTTTAAGATATTTTTTTTTAAATTGCTTCTAATTCCAAAACGGCTAAATATATTGATACTGACATATTATTATATTAGACTTTTAGATAGGAAATTTGATTCTCTACACGTTTCTAAGATAAAAAAAACAGGGTGTCCCATTTGCAAAAATTGACTTATGCACATTTATCTAAATAGCCACATTGGCACATTTTTAAAAACCCCCTGTATGCAAAACATGAAACTTAAGTAATGTAGTCTAAAGATCTATGTTTTAGTTCAAAGCCTACAAAATTTGAAATGTTTAGCTTTATTAATTTAAAAATAACTGAACTTTATTCTCGGTAAGGTTTCTACATAAAAAATGCATTTTATAATTCATATTTCAAAAACAGTTAGAGATAGGTACAGATCATTGTTAATAAAAGTTACTTAGGTTTTATTAAGGTATCCAAAAATGCCAAAATACACAGGGTAATCCATTTGAAATACCAAAGATGGCCATAACTTCCGGTATAACCGGAAGTGATACAAACTTCAAAATATAATATTTTGAAAGTTCAAAGCCAATCATGCCCGCTGCAAAATTTTTAGAAATATAACTTTACTCGTTTCCGAGATCTTCTAATAGGCCACTCAACGTGAATCACCCTGTATAGGTATTGAAAATATATCCCAACGACTAAAGTAAACATATAACATATATACATATTTGGAATCAGAAAAGAGTGAGGAGTTAAAAAAAAAATTAATATACAGGGTGTTCCATTTAAAAAAATCGACATTGGCATTATTAAACAAATTTACGATGTTCATTTGTTTTGTCCGATAACAAATTCTGGCAGTTCAGGAGAAATCATGCAACTTTGGTAATTTAAAGTTTTTTCTAGGTCTTCAAATAAAAGCTCCAGGGGTGCTCCAAAATATACGGAAAAACCCTGTATAGAGAAAAGTGTCTTTTAAACTTTTTAAAGCAATATATTGCCCGAAAAATAGGCGTACCTAATTAGGTTGCAGGGCTGCAAACTGCAAATAAAATATACCAAAACATGCATCAGGCTAAACTGTCTTGGTGTGAGTTTCTCTTTATTTTCATACCTTGTTTTTGTAACCTAAGCCTAGTTTGATGTGTTTAAATTGATCATTATAAAATCAAGATACATGACTACTCCATACTTACTGAAAATAGGAAATACCCGGTATTTTACCCCTATTTGGGCATAATAAAATCATACAACAGCTATTACTAGTCATTTTTTATATTCCTATCCGAGTCACTAAAAGCACAAACACAATGGGCCTTTTCACTATTCTTAAATTTGATACATTTGGCATTTAAATTGTTTAGTCGGTGCTATAATTAGTGTTTTTCATCAATAAAACTATTGCTAGGTCATAACATTAATTTACTTCAGCACAGTAAAAACCGGGTAAAATTCAACCAATTTGAAAATCTCAAAACAGGCGCGACTCATGACGTAGATATGTTTAAAGCTTGCTAGAGCGCATGCGTTTAACCTCGCACACGCGTAAATGCTGATCTGTCGAACTGCCATCGGCAAATTAAGCCGCTGTTGCCATATGTAGAAAGTTTTATAATCTTAATAATATACTTTCTTCTTAGAACTTTATTTGGATACTTTAAATAAATATAAACATAATACTGGTAAAATAATTCATTCCGCAGCTATTGAATGGAAAACTGGTATATTATAATTACTAATAATTGCTAGTCAATTACCATTACACTGGTACTATAAACTATAATAAATGATTTTTGAGAGTATCGGCAACACTGTCAAGCTGCTGATTTTGTGAATTCTTCATATTTTAAGCCAGCGACTCGGCTATTCCTATCATTCCTCTGTGCATCAATCTTCCGGCGCGATGACGTAGGTATGTTTAAGTCCGTGTTTTTATTCAACGAGTTTTTTTATTTATTTATTTTCTCGGTTATGGCTTAAAAGTATAGAAAAGTAAAAACACAGAAAATTTTATTTTTTGTTCCTTTATACACTACTACCAAAATCAAAATTTAGTGAAAAGGCCCATTCACTAAACTACACAATAATTAGAAATCCGTAAATATTAAAGACCCAACAACAAGGAAGGAATCCCCAGAGAAAACTTAAAACACAATAAAAATGGCGCCGAGCCCGTTCTGGAGTGTATTTTGAAGATGTCGGTAAAGGACAGGCTGATAACACGAGGTTTGTGCGCGTGCCCAATTCTGCTGGGCGGGAAGGCATCTGACCGGCGAGCCGTGCGCTCGGACGTATTTTTTTACCCATAAAACTTAACTTTGTTTGCGCACGAGATAAGCTGTACCGGGTGTCCCACTAAGAATAGCTCTCGGCCGTATCTCAGAAAGGGTTAATCGTATGGCTTGCGGACATTTTTTTCTTAATAAAAGCGGCCATGAGAAATTGCTGGAAATTATTTTTAAGTTCCTCATTTTGCCGCAAGAGGGCACAATTAATTTTTTTTTTTTAATTATAAATTTCTCTGAAAATTCCCATATTAAGGTATAACTCTGAATACATCATCAAAAAGCTTAGACAATTCTGCATCATTTTGGTTAAAGGCTCGTTGGCGTACCGACCTTGATAAGAGTGGGGGGGGGGGGGGGGGGGGGGAAGCTATTGAATGTGTAAACATTAAAATCGCTGTAACTTCTAAACGACTTATCCGATTTTACTAAATTTAAGCTTGTTGGGAAGAGAATGGTAAGTATCTTCAATCGCCGTATCTAACAGTACACGATAGTGTTTAATAAAATTGCTGGAGGGCGCAATTTGTAATAATAACAGTTTTTTCGGGTTTTTCCCGAAAATTCAAATCAGACTGTATAACTATGACATCATAATCGGAAAGTAGATGAAATTTGCAAAAAAAGATGTGAAAACCGCAGTTCGATATCCTTGGTTGTTTCAGAGTTATCGCCAAAATAATAATTATTAATACAAATAGCGCCCTCTAGCAATTTTATTAGAAACTGTCGTGTACCATTAGATACGACAATTGAAGGTACTTCCAAACAAGCTTAAATTTAGTAAAATCGGATAAGTCGTTTAGAAGTTACAGCGATTTTAATGTTTACACTTTCAATAGCTTCTCCCACTCTTATCAAGTGAAAGTGTAAACATTAAAATCGCTGTAACTTCTAAACGATTAATCCAAGTTTACTAAATTTAGGCTTGTTTGGAAGAGAAAGGTAAGTAACTTCAATTGTTTTAATTGTTTTATCCAATGATACACAATAAAATTGCTAGAGGGCGCAATTTGTATTAAAAATTATTGTTTTGGCAATAACTCTGAAACGAACAAGGATATCGTACTGCGGTCTCCACGTCTTTTCTTGCAAATTTCATCTACTTTCCGATTATGATGTCATAGTTATACCGTATGATTTGAATTTTCGGGATAAAATCGAAAAAACTGTTATTATTACAAATTGCGCCCTCTAGCCATTTTATTAAACACTATCGTGTACTGTTGGATACGGCGATTGAAGATACTTATCTTTCCCTTCCAAACAAGCTTAAATTTAGTAAAATCGGATAAGTCCTTTAGAAGTTACAGCGATTTTAATGTTTACAAATTCAATAGCTTCCCCCACTCTTATCAAGGTCGGTACGCCAACGAGCCTTAAACCAAAATGATGCAGAATTGTCTAAGCTTTTCGATGATGTAATCAGAGTTATACCCTAATATGGGAATTTTCGGAGAAATTTAGAATTAAAAAAAAAATTTTAATTGTGCCCTCTTGCGGCGAAATAAGGAACTTAAAAATAATTTCCAGCAATTTCTCATGGCCACTTTTACTAAAAAAATTTTTTTCCGCAAGCCATACGACTAACCCTTTCTGCGATACGGCCGAGAGCTATTCTTAGTGGGACACCCGGTACATATCTAAGGGTAAATGTCTATGGGTAAAAACCAAACTCGACAACTATTTAGGCCGCGCGGCGTGTCGTCTTTGGAAAATTCGTGGAATTTTTTTTATTGGACAGGACATTTTGACAATTTGACATAATAACCTGGATGATGAAAAACTGAATTTTCGCCTGCGGCGTATATCTTTCGTTCCTTACTTTTTCGTTCCTGTCGAAATACCGCAATTTAAGGATATACCGGGTGTAACAGGATCATGGTACACCCCTGTATCTCCGTTAGTTTTAAAGGTAATTGATTAAAATTTGGGATATCCCATATACATAATAAGCGGCACTTTTTGACCTACAAATGATTTTTTTTTCACTTCCGGTTTCGCCGGAAGTGACACCAACTTTCGATTTTTGAATGGAACACCCTGTATATTATTACATTTTTGAATTCTGCATGATTTTCTGAATCCAATGATATCACAAAAGTGACATTTCAAGCGTAAAAAATATGTATTATTTAATTTTTAATTTTCCATTTAAGTGTGCCATGACGGTTCCGATTTATTCCAATTGATCCATCTAATGCTAGAAAAATCGAAGTCCCGTCAAAAATACTAAATTGCGTTTTTTATAAGCAAATAAAATTCATCGTAATCGTTTTTGGGGTAAAACTCAATTTTTCCAAATGGAACCTTATTGGTACCGTGGTACCATTTCTTAGTACTATTAATAAGGAATTTATTCATACCTGGTAATAACATGTGCGATAAATACAATCAAAATTATAGCTAAAAGAAAATACAATTATTTTGTTCTAATTTAATGCTAAGAAGTTACTAAGGTGAACAAAAATAACAACAAATGTAAAGAATTTTCCAATACACAATAAAAACACCGATACACCACCGAATACTTATTTGACAATCTGAATAATTTCATTGTTTTCAAAGCCACCTTAGTAACTTCTTAGCATTAAATTAGAACAAAATAATTGTATTTTCATTTAGCTATAATTTTGATTGTATTTATCGCATATGTTATTACCAGGTATGAATAAATTCCTTATTAATAGTACTAAGAAATGGTACCACGGTACCAATATGGTTCCATTTGGAAAAATTGAGTTTTACCCCAATAATGATTACGATGAATTTTGATTTGCTTATAAAAAACGCAATTTAGTATTTTTGACAGGACTTCGATTTTTCTAGTATTAGACGGATCAATTGGAATAAATAGGAACCGTCATGGCACACTTAAATCTGTACCCCAGAGGTAAGGTGTACTATGTCACATAAAGTAATTTTTGCAGGAAAGCGAAATAAAGAAACTAAACCATGAATTTAGTCTACTGCTGTTTTATACAGCTAGTTAGGGATAAGTAGTGTACACGGAGTCCATAAATATGTATTGTTTTATGTACAATAAACTTAGTTTTCAAAAAAACCTTTTAGTTTTTTATCAAAAGGACTTAGTATATTTTACCACTGAAATTTTTGGTAACCAACGTGGACTTAGTACAGTCACAGAAAATATAGCTACGCAACAGAACGATGGAGACGTGGCAACAAATCGCCCCCGAAAAAAGAAGCCGGCTGCCGGCAGCGGGCTTCCCTACAAGATTCAGGCGGTTTCTATGGGAAGATTTCCTAAGAGATGTCGTGCGTGCAAGTCCCACGTTGCCAAACGTACCGTTGTGTATTTAAATGTGAGGAAAAGTATTTTAATAAATCAAAGTATGTACATCTTATAGAAAATGTAGAATTATAAAATTTAAAGGGCTGATTTTAAAGAGTGTATTAAATTTATGTATTACCAACATTAAAGCCTTGATACAACATATTTTATTATCATGGAAAAGATTTAGGCGATAATTAATGCCAACACAGACTAGGTAGTGGCGCAGCGAGAAATTCCACCTAGGAGGGGGTTTTTACCACAAAAATGTTCTTATTATATAAAGTAGGTGTACCGCAGGCAATGCGGTGTAGGCGACATATGTGTTTGTCTATTATTAATGGGTACCTACTTCAATAATAACTATTAAGATTAATTTTTTAATAAGTCTTTGGAGGGGTTGGTTGTGATGAAAACGAATTTCTTGGTTCATTAAGTTTACCAATTATAAGTGAAACAAAACAAATATATTATAATATAGTACTTCCAAAATGTTTGTTTTTAAAAATATATCGAAAATGTAAGTAGGTACAGGGCCAGTTAAAGGATGGGGATGTTCCAATGGAATTATTTAGATCATTAACGATAGGTAAGTAAAGTCAACTTTTTTATTTCTACGTTAAATGTATATACTTACATATAACTTTTGTCAGTTTTGTTGAAATATAAGTATATAGGTAGGTGTACTTTAGGATTATTATGCTAATTTTTATGCTTTTAACGTCAAACTTACTGACAATTTTAAGTTTGTAAAAGCAAGCAAATTTTTTGCAGAATTTCCTACCAAATTGAATTACATAAACATCGATTTGTTAGTGCCTAAATTGTGTACAGGATAAAATTATGCAGTTTCTACATTTACTTTTTACTTATAATATGATTTTCGAATTCGCGATCCGGCACTTTCCCTACTAAGCAGCTATCTTTTAAATCGTAGACAAAAAGTTGAAGTAAAACAAGAATTTAGTAGTTTACAGGAAATTAAGTATGATGTACCGCAAAAGGGACAGTATTGGGTCCAATACTGTTCAACATTTATATAAATAATTTGTTAATTCAGAATTATACTGGTGAAGTAATATCTTTTGCGGATGACACAGTTTTGTTTGTTGAAAGTTACACATGGAAAGGAGTCGAACAAAAAATTAATTGTAATTTACAAAAAATTGTGCGGTGGTTGGATGATAATTTGTTGACCATCAATTTAGGTAAAACCAAGTATTTACCCTTTGCAAGTAATATCTCAGGCCTTCCGCAAAATGAGCAAATAAATGTCGATTTACCATTTAGATTTGGAACTTAGAAAAATCTGACTCTGTTAATTATTTAGGAATATTATTTGATAATCATTTAAAATGGAACAATCATATATAGCAACTTACTAAGAAACTTCGTCCTTATTTTATCTGTTCAAACATATCAAAAAAATATCTGACATAAGTTGTATGCGAGCAGTATATTTTGCTTTAGTTCAGTCTCTGTTAAGCTACGGAATAACTGCATCGGAAGGAGCTTACGAAAATACCCTTAAACCTTTGGAAGTTAACAAAATATTTAAAAGCCATATTTTTGTATACTCAGTAATTATCGAATGTAATATCTACCACAAGATGTTTCGGGATTACCGAATAATACTTTTGGAGGAGTGGTGTTGCTGATGGTAACTCGTCGTTGAGTGCCAGGTAAAAGTATTAGGTAATCCCAAAACATCGAGTGGTATTCAAAAGATTATATAACGAACCATAATTTGAATAATTATTCATTTTTATTATTATTGATAACAAAGTTACAATTATTATAATAAATATTATTTACTCCAGTGCGATTTTTCTGTATTTTTTGGCCTCAAATTCACTTCGGACAACGAAACACTTCCAAATCTCGTTTGGTTTGACATTTTTTTAAAAATTATGTCACAATTAAATATTTGATAATGTGTTACCATGACAGTAACAATCGTTCCACCAAAAGCGATAATCCCAAAGGCTTATCACTTATCATAAGCCTCTCGAGCTATATGGGAATTATGTACCGGGTGGTCAAATAAGCGAGGACGTCAGCTTTATCTCGGAAACCATTAATCGTACAACTTTCGGAAAGATTTTTTATGAGTAAAGTGGTCAAGAGAAATTGCTGAAAATTACTTTTAAGTTCCTCATTTCGCCGCAAGGGGCACAATCAAAAATTGTTTTTTTAAATTCTACTTTTCGATTATGATGTCATAGTTATACCGTATGATTTGAATTTTCGGGATAAAATCGAAAAAACTGTTATTATTACAAATTGCGCCCTCTAGCAATTTTATTAAACACTATCGTGTACTGTTGGATACGACAATTGAAGATACTTGTTTTCCCCTTCCAAACAAGCTTAAATCTAGTAAAATCGGATAAGTCGTTTAGAAGTTACAGCGATTTAAATGTTTACACTTTCAATAGCTTCTCCCACCCTTATCAAGGTCGATACGCCAATGAGCCTTAAACCAAAATGATGCAGAATTGTCTAAGCTTTCCAAAGATGTAATCAGAGTTATACCGTAATATGGGAATTTTCGGAGAAATTTAGAATTTAAAAAAACAATTTTTAATTGTGCCCCCTTGCGGCGAAATGAGGAACTTAAAAGTAATTTCCAGCAATTTCTCTTGACCACTTTACTTATAAAAAATATTTCCGAAAGTTGTGCGAATAATGGTTTCCGAGATAAAGCCTACGTCCTCGCTTATTTCACCACCTGGTACATTGAGTTGTATAATGTATAATCAGTAAAATAATTAAACTACAATTTAAAGTTTCGTTCTAGAACAAGCAAGTTCATTATTTTGGAAAATTAATGTTCATTGAAAGTAAATATAAAATAAAAAACCTACTGGAACTGGATAAAACGGAAAGTTTGTGTGTGTCAAACTATTATATAAATTTTAGACTTTTCACCTATATAACGATTGAACGTTGCATTTGTGGGAATTTTAATATTTTATATAGGTACCTATAAAGCTGACTGAATTATTTCAATGTTCACTAAATAGATCCAATCTCTTATAATTACAATCCTTAAAGTTGCCACGTTAGTGAAAAAATGTCGGACATTAATGTAACAGTATAAGGCCACCTAATTTCAAGAGCCAAAATATTTCTCATTACGGATCTCCTTTGAATTTGTGGTATTTTAATAATGACATTAGGAAAGCCTTAAATTGAATATTCCTCCAAGTTTAAAATAAATACATGTTATGGGTATTTTGAAAGGTAGTTATTTACAGTTTAACTGACTATTTTAAAAATCTTATCTAGGTATAATGTCTCTTTGCCCTTAAAAAATAACAATTTATTTTAGAGATTGCAGGTTTAAAATTAAGATTTTTTAAATCTTAGTTTTTAAGTCTTAGTTACCGCTGTACTTGAATTGCGAATCCGAACGCATAAAAAGTGCTGGTGATATTTTATTTCTGGGTATTTATCTATATTATAGATATACAGGGTGTCCGCTAATTAAGGGTATATCGAAAAACCACAGACTCATTACGTAAAAAATATTATCATTTAATCATACTTAATTATCTACATCCGAAAGTTGATATTGACTGAGATACAGGGTTACAAGTTAAAACTTAATTTTTGTTTGTGTCCAATAGCTTTGAGAAAAACGTTTTTTCACAAAATTTTGCAATTAAGTTTTTTTTTAGAACGAGAAGTTTATTTGAGTGTGAAATTTTAATGTACAAAGTAGGTGGCGCTGTTTGCGGTATTTTTCGCACATTTATTAGGTCATAACTTTTTTGTGCCTCAGTGTATTTAAGTTTTTAACGAAAATAATACTTTACAGAGTTACCGTTTCAGAGATATTTGCATTTAAATTATTCAGTGTACTAGCTCAGGCAAGTAAAATATAATGTTTTTATTATCTTCATTAAAAACTTAAATACACTGAGACACAAAAAAGTTATGACCTAATAAATGTGCGAAAAATACCGCAGAGAGCGCCCCCTACATTGTACATTAAAATTTCATAAAAAAATTAATTTCTCGACCTAAAAAAACCCTTAATGCAAAATTTTTGAAAAAACGTCATTTTTTCTTAAAGTTATTGGAGAAAAACGAAAATAAAGTTTTCTTTAATCTACCTCAGTTAAAATCAACTTTCGGATATATGTATGTATGAATAAATCCTAATATTTTTACTTAAGGAGTCTGTGGTTTTTCTATGTACCATTAATTAGCGGACACCCCGTATATAATAATAACTTAATAATTTTTGGTAGTAGGTAATTTCGCAGTCTGTAAGATCTAGGAGCCTTAATTGATTTGGTTGATTTTAATTTATAGAGGTGGCTTTCGCATAAAATGTATGTTTTTGTTGTAGCGGGGGCGAACCCTGGTTTGTCTAAAAGAGGGTAAAAGGTAAACCTCTCTGATCTACCACTTTAGCCGCCGGAAAAAACGCCGATAGGAAGCGGCATTCCGGGAAAACGTTTGAAGTATCTCCGACATTATTAGCGGCAAGGTTTTAAACTCTCATTATGTAGCAATGCCAAAATTAGAGACCAATCGAAGGTTCGGTTTCGGCTAGTTTCGGCCAAAAAATCTGTGACAGTTTCGGTTTCGGTCAAAAATCGGCCGAACCTTCGGCCGAACCTTCGGCCGCACCGAAACTCAGTGTTCGTGAATTGTCGCGAACCGTTCGCCTAAATTTGGGTGAGTTCGTAGGCAGTGTTGTCTATATAAATAATGTTTTTTCGCTGTTGACCTTTTTTTTTTAGGTGGGAAGAGTTCAATCCGTTCCCAAGATCGATCTCGTCCTATATAAAATAAATTAGATTTTAGTATACAATAAAATTTTTAACATGTATAAAAGTTTCGGTTTCAGCCGAAACTGAGACCAAGGCTGAAGGTTCGGTTTCGGTTTGGGCTGAAAATCTTGTTTCGGTCGGACACTAGCCAAAATATTAAAAATTATTTATTTTTACAGGGACAAAATAAAATGCTGTGATTTTAAATAACTAAATTCATAAATTAGAAAACTCGTCATTAAAATCTTTCAAATAAACCACTGTTTTTCGTAATTAAAAAAGAACTTCTACAAAATATTTTATGTTGGTTAACATAACTTTTTACACTATATACAGGGTCTGTTGAGATTAAGTGGTGGTACTAAGAAAAATAATTATGAAACTCAGGTAAAATGTAAAATACTTTATTACGAACAAAAACGAATGGTTACAAAGACCGGGCTTGTGAATTATTGTGATAGACAATAATTGAACTCTAACTTACTGTAATTTCTTAAAACAAACAGAAAGAATCCTTGACAAATATTACGTCTCGAATTACGCCATGAAAATGGAAAATGGAACCGCCATCGTCGAAACATAAACAAATCGGTTCGACATTCAGATAAACCATAAACAGAATAAGCTCTTAGTCAGCGTTACTTTTATATTTCAACAGGGTCGCTAATAATCGATGTCGATTATTTTTTAAAGATAGTTAAAACGAAAAGTGTAAAAAACAAAACTTTGATCGGTTTTTAGTCTATTAGAATAACAAAAATAAAATAAAAAAGTTATTCCAATTTAAAAAATTGCCAAATACCCACCTTTGCCCAGCACTTTATTTGTCGCTCGATAGTCGATATACATTTTTAGTTGTTTACCCTGAATCTACTAGACTCTGATCACAGAATACCCATATAACGCGCTGGTATAGCACAATCAAATTACTTATAACAGGTTTGAAGCAGTGTTAATACTTAATCCATATACAAAATTTTATCATTCTCCGTCATCTAGGGACCCCCAAAACATCGACATCTCATAATGTAAAAAAAAATTTGCGACCTTTATTATTATTATTATTATTATTATTATTATTATTATTATTATTATATTATGTGACCCTTTCTGTTATATTATATGTAAGTACATTTTTATTTTTATTTTGATAGGTCTGTCATTCAATAAACCGCATTATGATATAAAATAATAAATAAACTTGCGAAAATCCAAGTAAGTGTAAATCGAATTGCAAGAGTGTATCTGAACGGCAACATCACCAAATAAATTCTTTCTCAGAACAGCGCGAAATCGGCGGAATACGATAAATGCTTGTACTGTTACTCGCAGCGCCACCTCGAACCTTTCGAGTAACCATTCGCGGCCGTTTTCGTTTGTCGCCTGTCTTCCTATTCTCATCAGCGTTCTGTTGCGTAGCTATATTTTCTGTGGTACAGTTCAATTTATATAATGGACGTTTTTTCGGATCAAAAGTCATAAATGTTAAAATAAAAACGTTTATTAAACATATTTTATTTAACCCTTACTAAGGAACGAGACTAAACTTAGGATTAACAAAAATATTATACATAATATAAAAGTATAAAAAAGTAAAACAGTACTAAGTCCATGGGTATAGGACATATTATATGAGTAATACAATACTATCTCCAATTAATATAGCATGTGGTATAGTTTACCTCTGACTTTTGTTGAAATTGTTGTGACTTGGTATTATTTAAAACTAACTAACTCCTCAACAGACGTAATAAGGTGTATTACGAATTTTTTTCTCGATAGAGCGTAAAAATCCAAGTGACATAGTACAGTTAACTAATTTTTAGCAAGAAGTGGACTTAGTACACTTTACCTCTGGGGTAGTGAAATGGAAAATTAAAAATTAAATAATAAATATTTTTTACGCTTGAAATGTCACTTTTGTGATATCATTGGATTCAGAAAATCATGCAGAATTCAAAAATGTAATAATATACAGGGTGTTCCATTTAAAAATCGAAAGTTGGTGTCACGGCGAAACCGGAAGTGAAAAAAAATCATTTGTATGTCAAAAAGTGCCGCTTATTATTTATATGGGATATCCCAAATTTCAATCAATTACCTTTAAAACTGACGGAGATACGGGGGGTGTACCATGATCCTGTTACACCCGGTATTGTAAAAATTTGGCCCACTGCACATGTTTTTCCTTTCATTGTATTTATAGCATTTTTAAATTCTAGGGATCAAAGTAAAGTTGCTATTGTATTTCCTTATTTCCTATACTTTTAAAAACAGGTATAAATTTGGAAGATTTTTAAAAAGGAATTGTGACTTTGTGACTAATCTAGTTATCCGATGTTATTAATTAAAATATAATATCTCAATGAAAGACAATTTATTTTGTCAAATTTCCACTTTTATTGGAATTTTTTTTCTTATCACGACGCGTTTCGCTACATTGTAGCTTCTTCGGGTGTACGGTGCTAACTAATTTTATTTTAATACAATAACAAAATGGTCTAGATACTTAATTACTTAATTCATGTATACATATTACAAGCTTAATTATTTAATTATATGTTCTTAACACTGTTTAGGTATTGTAAACTTAAATATTATTGTCAGTATAATAATATATGGGAAATCCAAAGAACCCTATTTAGATTATTGACACAGATTTAGCAAAGGGGAACTATTTAGTTCTAATTGGTCGTTTAATAATGCACCGGAATTTTTCAATCGATTTATTTGTAAACTTTCCAAAAGGCTTAAGTTTTTGACCCTTGTTTTCAATATGTAAAAATTTAAATTTGTTGTCAAAATTATGTTGTTCCTGTAAAAGATGATTAGAATAAGCCGAGTCGGTTTTATGACTGAGAAAACTACAGACAATAATATTTAAGTTTACAATACCTAAACAGTGTTGAGAACATATAATTAAATAATTAAGCTTGTAATGTGTATACCTGAATTGAGTAATTAAGTATCTAGACCATTTTGTTATTGTACTGAAATAAAATTAGTTAGCACCATACACCCGCAGAAGCTACAATGTAGCGTAACGCGTCGGGTAAAGAAAAAGTTTTTTAATAAAAGTGGAAATTTGACAAAATAAATTGTCTTTCATTGAGTTATAATACATTTCTATCAAGTAAAGGCCTCAAAGATTCAAAAAAAATATATACAGGGTGTTAATTAATGTCATGCAGATATTTTAGGGGGTGATAGTACTCGTCAAAAGAAGAAAAAAATGCAAATATATGCATGGTCTAAAACGCGTTATTTTCGTTATACAGGGTGGCAAAGTTTAAATTTTTTTCTCGTATTTTGCGTTTTCTCTCTTATATTCTGCGATAATTGTTTCAAATTTGGAACATCAATCGATCAACCCCTTTTTAAAATCTCCACAAAAAAGTATTAAAATTGTCGGTCGCAGTATACAGGGTGTTACATTTTCTTGAATCGACTACAATTTTATCTTTCAGTTCTTGCACACACTTAATTTCCATCGATGGCTATTTTTGCAAATAAATCGAAAAAGGTCACAGATACGAGAATAGTGCAAGAGACCAGAACGCTAAACAAAGGAACAGAGAGTTCAAATTTCATACCGAAATTCATATACAGGGAGCCAAAAAAAAAAGTTCTGAAAGATAAAATTGTAGCCGATTCAAGAAAATGTAACACCCTGTATACTGCGACCGACAATTTTGATACTTTATTGTAGAGATTTTAAAAAAGGGTTGATGTTCCAAATTTGAAACAATTATCGCAGAATATAAAAGAGAAAACGCAAAACACGAGAAAAAAAAATTGAAACTTTGCCACCCTGTATAACGAAAATAACGCATTTTAGACCATGCATATATTTGCATTTTTCTCTTATTTTAACGAGTACTATCACCCCCTGAAATATCTGCATGGCATTAATTAACACCCTGTATATAATGTATAAATAACTTAACATTAAAGTAATTTACAGTCTGCCAAAACTCGCCCAATTTAAAAATAATAATTACCCGTATATTTTTACAAATTATCAATAAATAAAAAAGGATAACTCTTTTCCACGTTGTAATATGCGCAAAACACGTTAACGAGGTTTTTATTTTCATTGACAATTTTTCTTATAGTCCTAGCCAGTCGAAGGTTTTGTCATAACTTCATCTGAAGTGCTACATAATTTCTGATTATTTATTTTTATTATTTTTTCAGTTTGAATAAACGCTAAAAAACAACAAAAAATGAACCTAAGTGCATCTATTAAACCAAAAACAGCAACCGATCAAATCCAAGTAGAAAAACGTCATAAATGTGACAAAGACGGTTGTAATAAATCATTTATAAGAAAAAGCCGATTAAAATTACATACAATATCACATCTTAAAGGTACACAACAACCCATAAATGTATATAAATGCGACGAAGTAGGATGCGAAGCAAAATTTTTTCTACCCGAAAGACTTAAAACACACAAACTTATTAATCATTATGGAGAAAGACCTTTTAAATGTGATTTTGAAGGATGCGACAAAAGTTATAAAAAGGATGCTCATTTGAAGAGGCATAAAGCCACAAGTCATTCTATGGAAGAATGTACTTCAGAAGAGGTGATGTGCAACGACTGTGGAAATACTTACTGTAATAAATATGTTCTCATACAACATATAGTTAGTGCTCATGCGGCGCATGCCGATAACGGTACTAAGAAAAAATCTGACGTTGAAAAAAGGCATGTATGTGACGAACCTGGGTGTAATGCAGCTTTTAAACGACCTTATAGACTGAAGAATCACAAACTCACAGTCCACGGTAATGATAAACCGTTTCTATGTGAATATCCAGGTTGCGACAAAAGATATACACAAGAATCACATTTGGTCAGACATAAAACCACCACTCACTATCCATATGAATTAGATAAGGGAAAAGAAGTCATCTGCAGAGAGGAAGGATGTGGAAGAATTTTTGCCAACAAGTATAACCTTAAAAAACACGTATCTAGAGTTCACGTACCCCTTCCATTTTCGTGTGCAGATTGCGAGGAGAAATTTATACGCAAGAGTCAACTGCAGGCTCATAAAATAGAAGTTCATAATAAAGAAGCGTCATACAAATGCAATTCGTGCCCCAGAACGTTTCTACATTTACATCTATACAACAAACATTTAAAAGATCATAAAACGTACCAATGCGATTGTGAACAGACATTTGATAAGTGGACAAAATTATTAAAACATAGAAAAACTGAATGCACTGTCCAGCAAAAACAACACAAGTGTGTAATTTGCGACAAAACGTTCACTTTAAAGTCTAAACTAACGCAACATTCTTTAAATGTCCACGTACCTGATAGTCAGCATATAAAATGTCCTTACTTAAACTGCAATCGTGTATATAAACAGAAAAACAGTTTGAAAGATCATATAAGGATCTACCATGAAAATAATACTGTAAACATGGTCAAGTGCACAGAAAAAAATTGTGATGTGGTGCTTAAATCGAAGAAAACTCTGAAACAACATTTGAGGATAGCACACCTTGCTCTGCCGGTTAAAGCCAGGAAGCCTAGAAGGCCCAGAAAAGATAAGGGAAAGCCTAAAATATCTATGGCGTCTTTAATTAGTGGAGTCGAAGTAACCGCTGAAGAAAATTATAGGAATACCACGGAAAATATGGATGAGAACTTAAAGGCTTCAAAGACAGCATTAGATCTTTTAGATGAGGATGACGGTCGTCCAAATGCTAATAAATTCAATAAGGTTAGGGACAAGACCGAAGATCCAAAAAGTTGTTTAAGAATCCTCAACAATACTAAAGTTAAGGACAAACAAGCTGAAGAAAGAAGTACAGACATGCATTTTTTGGAGGATTGTCAAGAAACGTCGCCCGACGTTGTCAAGTCATTACCTACGTCTAACATTGTTACCACTACTGAAGTAAATTTTGAAAATCTTCATAAGGATACCTCTTTTTCGGTAGTTAGCATGAACATAGACGTTGAATGTCCAAAAATGTCCACAGCCGTAGATGTAAATCAGTTAAAAGAACCAACAAATGGTGTAACCGATAATGTGCAGAATCAAAAAAAATCTGAAAACGCCAGAGCCGAAGAAATTAAAGATTGTGGCAATGACTTTGAAGAAATAGATAATGTTCACAGTAAAACAGCAGATACTGTAGCTATGCTATGTAACAGGAATGATGTGGTAACTAACATGGTGGTAGATCCTGAATCTTTAGACAATTCCGTTATTGTAGAAATACCTTCAAACGAAAATATAAACGATCACGATGTCCAAGGATCTATGGGTGATATAAACACATCAAGATGTCCGACAGATGTGTCAAGTGATACCTTATTAAGTGTAAATTCAGACTCACTTTTAAATTCTAGTCAAAATAGTTGTAAGGTAGTTATATTTGATTTCCCTGAATTTGACACTACTGAGCTTAGTAATAAACCAGACACTATTAATAAAGAAGCAAATGTTAAAGAACAAACTGTGTCTGGGGGTCTTAATGATTTTAACGATGGGTATGTACCCGATGAAGAACAACTTTAAATGAAACTTGGGGTGATTTAAGATAGATTTTTTCTGTAGTTAAACATGTGGAGAATGATTGTTACATTATTACAGACTCGATTACAGAAAAATTTATAGACTTGTATTAGGAAAATTCTGTAGTATATTAATTTATCTGTTACATTTTATCCTTTCACACCGATGTCCCAAAAGTGCAACAAGGTAAAATAATTATTGTAGGTTCAAATACAGGAAATTTTTGTACATAAGATTTTATTCGGGATCCTAAGGTGCAGATTTAAAAATTATTGCAAAATATATAACAGATCCATGACCAAATAATTTTTCTTAAATAGTTCAGCCTATATTTTATGGCTTTTTAGACAGATAAGAAAAATTCGTTAGAGTTGCAAGCCACTTCCCTAAAAATATTTTAGTTTGTCGCACTTTTGAGACACCAAATATAAAAATGCGTGTAAACAACATTGTTACCTGTACCTTATTAATAATTAAATAATATATTATTTCAAAAAAAACTCGTTTTTTAGCAGTTTCTTGTACAGGGTGTTTTTTTAAGGTCGACGAGCGGCCATATCTCGGAAACTACTGGGCATAGAAACTCAGGAAAAGAAAAATGATAATTAAAGTGGCCATGAGAAAATTCTGGAAATAATTTTTAAGTTCCGCATTTTGCCGCAAGAGGGCGTAATTAAAAAGTAAATTTTTAAATTTTACATAACTCCGAAAATTCCACATTAAGGTATATGTTTGATAACACCATTTTAAAGCTTGGACAATTATGCATCATTTTGGTCTTATGCTCATTGGCGTACCGACTTTAATAAGAGTGGGGGAAGCTGTTGAAAGTGTAATCATTTAAATCGCTGTAACTTATAAACGACTTATCCGATTTTAGCAAACTAAAGACTGTTTGGAAGAGAAATGTATGCACTTTTACCAATCGTATTTAGTTGTCCATAATAGTTCTCAAAAAAAAAATGCTAGAGGGCGCAATTTGCAATAACAATACATTTTTTGATTTTACTCCGAAAAATAAATCATACGGTATAATTATGATACCATAATCGAAAAGTAGATGAAATTTGCAAGAAAAGATGTGAAGACCGCAGTTCGATATCTTTGATCGTTTCAGAGTTATTGCCAAAACAATATTTTTTGATACAAATTGCGCCCTCTAGCAATTTTATTAGAAACTATCGTGTACCATTAGATACGACAATTGACCCCTCTGGTCTCCAAAAATATCACAATTATTACACAAAATCGATAAACTGAAGAAAATTTTAAACCGCTGTCAAAGAAACACCAAATGGAAATACAGATGTTCGATATACATCGATGCATCGATATATGCGCTGCCGATTCCCCAAAAAATCCTTAGACATCCTTGGATATCCCCAAGACATTCCTAGATTTCCCCGAACATCCTCAAGTCTGCACACTAAAAATCCCCAGCGGTTTACCCCTCGATGTGCTCTAATTAAAACAGGCAAGTTTGAGACAACTTCCGGTATAACCCGTAGTCGCATATTATGGTCGCTGTTACTTTATTTAAAGAGAGCGTCTCTGAAAACCCCCCTCCAAATTTTCAGAATTAAAATCGAATTACTTTCCAAAATATTCTAATGGACGGTTACCGTCAGACACTCTGTATATTAACATCGCCCGAATTACTTTACAACGTATTGTTTTATGTCTTTTTAGATTAAAACGCCTAGATAATGAACTTAACTACAACCGAGGCTGACTCAACAACACAACAGCCTCCAACTACCAAAACCTATCAATGCGACTTCGACAACTGTGAAATATCATTTTACAAACTATTTGATTTAAAAAGACACATACAGGCACATCTTAGAGGTACCGCCAAGCCAACTGCCAAAGAGTTGATCAGTAAACAGATATACGCGTGTCAAGCTACTGGGTGTGGTAGATCGTTTACCAGAAAATGGTCACTATCATTACATCAACGGAGAATACATAGCGGCAGTGAAAATAAAAAACATAGCAGTGAAAACATACAGGAAAATACGTGGTATAAATGCGATGAAGTGAATTGTGGGGCAGTGTTTGCGCTTTGTGATCGACTAGATGAACATAAACTTAAACACCTAGTTGCAGAGCGACCCTTTATATGTGATTCTGAAGGATGCGACAAGAGCTATAGCAACAACGGTCATTTAAATAGGCACAAAATGACTGCACATTGTCTAGAAAAAGATAAACAGCAACAGCAAGTTTTGTGTGGCATCGATGGCTGTGATAAAACTTATTGCAACAAATATGTCCTTAAACAGCATATTGACAAGGTTCACATGTTTGTGGTAGTACCATCTCAACTGAACGATGGCTCTGTAATTAAGTGCGAAAACGCTGTTAAACCAGTAGTTAAGAAAAGGTCTGATATTGAAAAACGTCACAAATGCGACCAAGTCGGTTGTGATGCTGCGTTTAGGCGCCCCTATAGGCTGAAATACCACAAAGTATCTCACCATGGTGGTGATAAACCGTTCAAGTGTGACTTTTCAGGGTGTAGTCATAAATACACAAGTAATAGTCATTTGGTGCGACACAAACTTGTCAGCCATTTTCCAGATAATGTCGTTCCAGATGTGTTTGCTTTTTGTGAGGTAAGAGGTTGCGGTAAAGTGTTTAAGAATAAATATAACCTCAAAAAGCATACAGCAATAAAACATGTAGTTGCCCCGCCTTCATTGTGTCATGAGGTTAAGATTGAAGATTCCCTTAGCGGAGAAGAAATTAAAGTTGAAGCGAGTGGTATTGATGTTGGTACTAAAGAACCTTATAAATGTTGCGTACCAGGCTGTATTGCCGCATTTACTGAAATTTACCGGTTGAAGAGCCATTGCTTGAATGTTCACGGCGAAGATAGGCCATTTAAATGTGACTATAACGGTTGTGACAAAAGTTACAGGAACGTATCACATTTAACAAGACATAGAATCACAAGTCACTGTCCAGTAGAAACTGGCTTAATGAAAGAAGTTATTTGTGAAGTAGAAGATTGTGGAAGAATTTTTTTCAGTAATTACAGCTTAAGGAAACATACCATTAGAAGCCATGGGGATCTTCCCTTTCAATGTACAGAATGCGACGAAAAGTTTAAACGAAAAAAACGACTTCGCGCACACAAATATAAAGAACATGAAAGTAAAGCGGCATTTAAATGCACAGAGTGTTCCAGAAGTTTTGTATGTTACCGTTCGTTTGACCGGCACTTAAGGCATCACAAGATTCACCGGTGCGATTGTGACAAAATGTTCGACAAGTGGTCAAAACTAGTGAAACATAGAAACACCGAGTGTCACGCTGACAGGAACCAACATGCGTGCGAATCTTGTGGAAAAGGATTCTTTTTGAAAGAGAACTTAGTGCTTCATCGCTTGCGTGTACATAAAATCAAATCTGAAATTAATCTGTGCAGGTGTCCGTTTATAGACTGCAAGAAGTCGTACAAGTATAGTTGGAATCTCGACTACCATATAAAATGCCATAAAATCGTTTCGGAGAAAACTGAGGCTACAGAGAGGATATGCGAGAAGCAAGTTAAGGATAAGATATATGGAAAGGTGGCAAGAAAATCTAAGTTAGTTAAAAATAGAAGAGACTGTAAGGCAAATAATAAGACCATGTAAAAACAATTGTTGTTGTGGACCTTATAAAACTACTTTTATGTCGGTTTGTTTTGTTGATAACCAGAGCGGCGGTACAAAGTACACTGCACATCATATAAAACGGGTACAACTCTTGTAGGCTAAAAATTAGCTTTTTTAAGCTTTGTAAATTGGTCGTTTATGACGTTTGTATAACAATGAATTTTGTTGGTTATGGCTTTAAGAAACAGTACTGTCAGCTATTCGAAAATTCCTTTAACCTTCTCAGTAAATAAATAAACTTCACCAAAGAAAAGATAATTAAATCGGTTTAATTTTTTTTAAATTCATCTGCTAAGTAAAATTATACATTATTTTAAGTTAATAACTAGTCATAGCTCCATTATTATCCAACACTTTTTGTAACCGTATTGGCACAGAATTTATTAAATTTAATGCTAAATTTGGATCTTCGGACAGGTTTTCCCAAACATCCTCAATAAGAGTCCACAGCTGTTGCCTATTTTGCGGAACGATATTTAATTTTCGAATTTTTTTTACCATAATTCCCCAAATATTTTCTATAGGATTAAGATCCGGACTCTTTGATTGCCAAGGAAGAACTTGAATATTGTGTTCATCAAAATAATTCCTTACACAGTTAGCAATGTGAACTGAACAATTATCTTGTTGAAAAATAAAATTGTTGTTCGGAAAAACCTCCCTGACTGAAGGCAACATTACATTATCTAAAATATCTATATATTTCCTCGCATTCAATCTTCCGTCAATGTCCAACATACTCCTAATCCCCCTCTGTACATCCAAGATCCAAGCCCAAACGTTCACTGAAAATCTTCCCGATTTATCGCTTGGAGAAATATACTTTTCTTCGTATCTGGACCGAGGCGGTCTATATACTCGAATATGCAAATGGTAGATGTTGGCCCACCCGGCATCGCCCGGTGAGATACCATTTCATCGGCTTAGGCGGCGTGAAGTTGCTCTTGAGTTATTCTTTGAGTCAACGTTTCGTCGCTGTGCCGATGTTTTCGGTTTATAGAGTGGGAAGAAAAAGCATGATGGAAGCTCCAGGACCAAAATACTCCGGAGGTAATCTCGCCCCCCGATCGGATCTCCGGGTGGGGGCTGATCATGTAGCCTAATCAAGCGATATTAACCGAACATCCACTGTCTCCGACAATATACTGGGTTCCCCTAACAACACTCAACGGAGAAATAGTGTGGCACCTACAGTTGCTGACACACCCAAAAACAGCAGCTTCAAAATTGATTTCTGCAATATCAGAGGGCTTAATACCAACATCAATTCAGTCCACCAGCACTTACAATCATCCAAGCCCCATGTGCTCGCACTGGCCGATACAAAGGTCAGATCGTCAACGAACACCGTCAGCTATTTATATCCTGGATACGATTTTCATTTCCTATTTAGACGCAACTTTGGGGTCTGTCTCTTTATCCGAGATGATCTTTGCTGTAATATCAACTGGCTCAAATACCAACGATGAACAGGGTCGTGAGGCGGAATCTTTTGCGATCAGTTCTGGTCTAACTCAACTCGTGGAAGAACCAACGCGAATTCCAGACCGAGATGGACATTTTGCTAGTCCTATAGATCTCTTTTTGACATCTAACCCTGACCTATACACAGTCACCGTTCATCCTCCATTAGGATCTTCCGATCACAAACTTATTTCAACTTTAAGCGAGCTGCCAATTTGTTCTGAACAACCTCCTAAACCTCGTAAAATTTGCTAATCAGCTAGTTGGGAAGACCTAAGGGACCATTTTCGCACTTTTTCTTGGCTGGAAGTATGCTTCTCTTCAGATGATCCATCCGCTTGTGCTCAAGAGGTCTCCGATGTCATTCTTACTGGCATGGAAGCCTTTATTCCTTTCTCCAAGAAGCGCCCTTCTAATGGCAAGCCCTGGTTTAGCAAGAACTGCGAGCGTGCTGTCAGAGCTAAAAATCTAGCATACCGACAATGGCGTAAAAATCCTACCGATGTGAATCGCACCATCTTTGTTACCGCTCGAAACCAGTGTAAGCAAACGATAGATCAAAACAAAGAGGCTCATAACATGAGGATCAAAAATAAACTTCTCGCCAGTCCTAACGGATCTAGGTCCTTTTGGTCAGTCGCTAAGGCCGTCAGTCAAAATTTTACCAAATCAAATATTCCACCGCTAACACGTTCTGACGGCACAATAGCAACCACGGCTGAAGATAAAGCGAACTTACTCGCAGAACTATTTGCTTCACACTCCACGGTGGACTTTCAGGGAAAAACACCCCCGAACATTCCAGCAGTTCGATCGGAAATGACTGATATCGTATTCCGTCAGCGTCCTGTCAAACGAATTCTGAAGGGGCTCGATGCCAAAAAAGCTTCTGGTCTAGATGAAATTCCTATTATAGTGCTCAAGAGATGCGCCGATGAACTCACACCAGTATTTTGTAGACTTTTTAATCTATCCTACAAAAAAGGAATATTTCCATCTTGCTGAAAAAAGGCGCGAGTCCAGCCTATACCAAAGAAAGGCCAGAAAACCCTGCCAAACAACTATCGACCAGTCGCATTGCTTTCAGTTATATCAAAGGTGATGGAGAAAGCTATTAACCAACAACTTCTAAAATACCTAGAAGACCTTAAAATTATCAGCGACCATCAGTATGGTTTTCGTAAGTCCAAAGCAACAGGAGACCTTCTAGCCTATGTCACTCATCTTTGGAGCCACGTAATCGAACATCATGGAGAGTCCCGGGCTATTGCACTGGACATCTCTAAAGCCTTTGACCGTATCTGGCACGAGGGGATCCTAAGTTAACTGCGTTCTTATGGTATGCCCGGTCGATTTTGTTCATGGTTGTCTAGCTTCCTCAAGGACCGTTCTCTGCAAGTGGCGATGGACGGGTTTCTCTCAGACACATTCACCATCAATGCTGGTGTTCCTCAAGGGTCCATATTATCCCCCACTCTCTTCTTACTGTACATTAACGACCTTCTAGCGAAAACAGAAAATCCAATATATAGCTTTGCTGACGACAGCACACTTATCTCATCTTTTACTTTAAGATCTCAAACATCGGCTGCTGACTCACATCTTCGCAGACAACATGAGGTATCACGCCTCAATAAAGACCTGGAAGAAATTTTGTCTTGGGGCGACAGTAACCAAGTCGAATTTAACGCTCAAAAAACCCAGGCAGCAGTTTTCTCTAAGAAGGTTAACATTGCAGAACCCGATATCGTTATGGCAGGACACACAATTCCACTGACTTCGTCTATTAATTTGCTGGGTGTCAACCTGGGAGGAAATATGTCTTGGAATAATCACGTTGTGGCAATCGCCAAGGCAGCTTCTCAGAAGCTCGGTGTACTTTTCCGTACCAAAAAGTTGTATACACCTCAACAACTTTTGACACTCTATAAAGCCCAGATTCAACCATCACTGGAATACTGCTCTCATATCTGGAGTTCTGCACCGAAGCATACCCTTCGGTTGTTGGATTCCATCCAAAGGAGAGCCGTTCGTCTAATCGGCGACCACGAGCTGACTAAGAACCTCGACAGCTTAGAACATCGAAGACAGGTTGGTGATTTGACTCTCTTCTACAGATATTTGCATGGCAAGTATCCGACAGATATTGCCTGCTCGATTCCACCTAGAGCAATACATAGCAGAAAGCAGAAACACACGACGAACCACTGCCGCTCATCCCTATGTGGTTCAACTTAGTACACCCCGAACATCATTGTTTCAGAACTCTTTCATTTGGAGGACGTCATCTTTGTGGAACGGCCTTTCTGAGACCGTCTTTCCAACCGAATATAACCTCCAACGATTCAAGAAAAACGTGAATCACTTTCTTCGCACACGCACTGCTCCCAGAGCGCCTTAAAGGATTTTTCCTATAGTGCTTGTGCTCGATCATAAAAAAAAAATGACCATCATGATACGATTGAAACACTTTCTCGTCAGAGAATATAACTCTCCCCCAAAAATTTACTACATCATTTAAGAGGTAATTAAGAGCAAAAATAATTCTACCTTGTTTTTTTTCTTGGGAAAGTTTATATTTTTTTGCCGCTGCACAATTTTTTAATTCCGTTTTTCGAATCCTTCTTAACGCAGTTGTGACAGAAGCGGGGAAATTTGTTTTAACTTTAGCTTTTCTTGCACAATCAAAAGGATGGTCTCTTACAAAATTAACTAAATTTGCATCTTGCTGGTCGTTATATAGTTATACACGATCTTCCTGTCCCTCTTCTTCTTTCAACAGTTTGTTCATTATCCCATCTTTCTTTTAAATTCTGGATAGTAGTTTTGCTTCTATTATATTCTTCGGCCAGTATTCTTACTGTTAAATCCACCATGTAATTATTTTCATTATTGTTAGTAACTAGGGTAACGAGAGCTCCATCATTAATATAGTACGGGTTTTTAGAAAGTTAGTTTTGTTCAGGGCGTGGAGTAGTGTTATTTAGTGTAATTGTTGGTAAAAAGTCCGTTATACCTATTAAAACGTACAACAGTCAATAAAGAAGATCTTTTATTATAAATCGAACCGATGTGATTCACAAAACGGGTAGTTTAGTGAAGAGCATCATTAATATTTGGCGACCGTGACAGGACTGTTGACGTTTTTTTGAGTGACAACTGGGACTTTGCCGACACGTCCGAACTGATTTTAGTGCTTTGCCATATTTTACACACCGGGCTGCCATAGTTGAGGACTTAAGGCAAACGGGGGTTTGTGTTGGCAATTCGACGCTCATTTGTTAGGAAAAAATGGAAGCCAAAAAGAAACATCGTACTGTTCTCCGTTCATCCTTTACGAGAAAAGCTAATGATTTGCAGAAATTGCTAGATGCAAGTGACAAGAATTGTTCTACCATTAAAGCGTTTTGGGACATTCTTCAGGAAAGTTATGAGGCCCTTAAATTAGTGGATAGCGAAATATACGACTTTTTAATGGAAGAAGATGCTACCGAAGAAAGTTTATTACAAGAAATGGACAGCAGCGAAGAATATAAAAAAAAGTATTTATTCTTTTACCACGAGTATGGAGAACTGCTACAGAGAGGCCCAAGGTCAGATACCGGCGTTTCACAATCTCAACCAGGTAACACGTCGACTGGCATGGCAGTAGGTAAGAGGAAGTTTAAATTACCTACTATTCAATTTAAAGTTTTTGATGGGAACATAAAAGATTGGCTGCCGTTTTGGGCACAATTTAGCAAGGTACATGAAGACCCAGAAATAGACCTTGAAGATAAAGTAGAGTATTTAATTCAGGCGACAGTTCAGGGAAGTAGGGCTAGACGGCTTGTCGAAAGCTTTCCAGCAGTTGGTGCTAATTATAATAGTATGGTGGACAGTCTAAAATCTCGTTTTGGACGAGAAGACTTGCAGATAGAAGTTTATATTCGCGAATTACTTAAATTAATTTTGCATAACGCTAATTCCACTAATAAATTAGATTTGTCCTCCCTCTATGATAAATTAGAGACACATTTAAGAGCGTTAGAGACTCTCGGTATTACATCTGATAAATGTGCCGCTATGATTTTTCCTTTAATAGA
This sequence comes from Polydrusus pterygomalis, assembly GCA_963969555.1. Lineage (NCBI taxonomy): Eukaryota > Metazoa > Arthropoda > Insecta > Coleoptera > Curculionidae > Polydrusus > Polydrusus pterygomalis. Next base: position 16,178,341 of record OZ018385.1, on the reverse strand, counting down.
ATCATGTTTACCGGAAGAGTTATTGCGTGTTTGGCAGCGTTCATCTCATTTTATCTTGCAGGCTTCGTCGACGTCGCAAACCAGCATTGTTACTGGAGACCCATCAATGGAGGCGAGGTTAAAGGGCTTAATGAATTTTTTGCAGAATGAGGTGCAAAATGAGCAGCGTATCCAATTGGCAACTGAAGGGTTTGGTTTACGTAGTCAACCTTACGCCAGAGAAGCTGAACGAGGTGGCGGTACACACAGACGTAAAATATTGGAGTATCAGGAGCCAAAGGTGCCTACTGCTGCTGGTCTTGTAAATTTTAATGCGGGTGCTGCAAAATGTTGGTTCTGTGGTAATTCTCATGAAACTGCTAACTGTATGAAAGCACAAAAAATGCCATTAGATAAGAAAAAATCTATTTTGAGTGAAAAGAGAGCTTGTTTTAATTGTTTTAAGGTGGGACATCCAGCAAGAAATTGTCGTACTCGTTTGAAATGTGTTATTTGTGGTAAATCACACTTTGCTTTGATGTGTCCAGGGTTGTCAGTCAGCGGACAGGAGAAAGAGCAATCTACATCAAAGGAAAAGGAAAATCACCAGGATTCAAATGGATTAATCAGCTGCACAAATAGTAATAGTACTCATGTTTTTTTACAAACTTTGAAAATTAAATTAAATGGTGTTTCAGGATCTCAAATAGTTAGGGCCTTAATTGATACTGGTTCCCAGAGGTCATACATCCTGCAACATACAGCGCGTCTTTTAGGATATGAGCCAAAAGATAAAGTTAAAGTGGTACATTGCTTGTTTGGAGGTAGTCTATCTGCGCAAGAACATGAAATTTATGATATAGAACTTAGCAACGGTAATTTTAGAATTACAATGGAAGCCTTGACGCAGCCTGTTATTTGTACTGAAATTCCACAAGTTTTTCAAGGACCTTGGATGCAGCAGCTAGACAGTCTAGGAGTAAAGCTATCAGATGAGAATGCTAATTCCAATAATAGTAAAATTGATATTTTGATCGGTTCAGACTTAGCGGGGCAGTTATATACTGGGCGTAGACATTTGCTACCCTGTGGATTAGTAGCTATCGAGACTCTATTAGGGTGGACATTGATGGGAAAAATACCTTTGAAAAATTCTTACAACACTACCATGACGGATATTTTGCTTTTTATAAGAGACGCCTCGCTACCTCAGCTATGGGAGTTAGACATTTTAGGAATTAGGGACCCCACAGAAACTAAAACCCAAGAAGAGCTTGCGTTGGCTGCCAAGGATTTTTTTGCAAATACGATAAAGGTGAATAAGGAAGGGCGCTATGAAGTAAGGTTGCCGTGGTTACAGGGTCATCCAATACTATCAAATGCTTACCATATGGCGAAAAATAGGTTGCAAAATACATTGAACAAGCTTAAAAGGGATAATCTTATAACAGAATATAGCCAGGTTTTCAGTGAGTGGCTTGACGAAGGCATTATCGAAGAGGTAATTGAAGATGTACCACTTGAGCTAGATGTACATTATTTACCGCACCGGCCCGTTATTAAAGAGGGCAGCACTACAAAAATTCGACCAGTTTTCGATGCATCAGCAAAAGAAAAAGGAAAGCCTTCTTTAAATCAATGCCTTGAGAAGGGATCAAATAATATTGAGCTTATCCCGAATATATTATTGAGATTTAGGTTACACAAAATTGGGGTCATTTCAGATATTAGAAAGGCCTTTTTACAAATAAGTTTGTGTAAAGCTGATAGAGATTTTTTGCGTTTTATTTGGATTGATGAAGATGGCAAGGAAAAAATCTTTCGTCATAAGAGAGTCGTATTTGGTGTTAGCAGCAGTCCGTTCTTGCTAGGAGCTACTATCGAGCACCACATTACCGAGGCTCTTAAAGATAATGGCAGAAATCAGCCGCATTCGGAAAATGTCATGTTAAAACTCTTAAACAGTTTTTATGTCGACAACTGTGTAACAAGCGTTCGAAATGAAGAGGACCTAAAAACTTTTATCGAACAATCAACAACAGTCATGAACGAGGCAAAGTTTGATTTAAGAGGGTGGGAGTTTTCTGGTCAAGTACATAAAGAAACTTCAGTTCTCCCCCCGACTGCTGTTCTGGGACTGCTATGGGACACACAAAGTGATTTGTTGATGGTGAATACAGTTTGGATGAAAGATAAGGATGAATTGGCTAATAAGCCTATTAGTAAAAGGATCATGTTGTCGTTTGCGCAAAGAATATTTGATCCTATAGGTTTTATTTCACCCGCTACATTACTTCCAAAATTGTTACTTCAAAAGACTTGGAAAAAGAAATTAAGTTGGGATGCTGCTGTAGATCCTGATATCGAACATGCATTTCGTCAATGGGTAGAAGAATTGCATTTTTTGTCGAATATTAAAATACCGAGGTGGATCTATGATGATAATTGCGATATCGAGCATGGAAGTTTGCACACATTTTGTGATGCTAGCCAAGATTCCTACGCTGCTGTCATATTTTTCCGAGGAGTTTACCATGGTAAAGTTACTGTAAGACTTCTAGCAGCCAAGTCGAGAATAGCTCCATTAAAAAAGCTGTCGATACCACGATTAGAACTTCTGGCGGCTCTTATTGGTACTAGATTGTACGTCTCGTTGAAGGAAGATTTAAATCTCGATCCGAGAATAAAACTTTATTTTTGGACCGACTCTTCCACCGTTATATTTTGGTTAAACAGAATAGAAGATTGGAGTACATTCATTGGCAATCGTGTGTCAGAAATTAGAAAATACACTTTGTGTAAAATGTGGCACCATGTTCCAGGAGCTATGAATCCGGCGGATCTCCCTTCGAGAGGATGTTCTCCCAAACAGTTATGGAAATCCAAATGGTGGCAGGGACCGAGTTGGCTTTACGAAGACCCCAACTTATGGCCACAAGAAAACGCTATTTGTAATGAAGAAGAGGTCAACAGCGAAAAGAAAAAGAAGTTAATTACAACGCTTAATGTTTCAAATGTAGACATATGTCTATAGATGACTGGCATTTGTTATATTTTTCAAAATATACCAAAACTATACGCATGCTTGCCTGGATTTTTAGATTTTTAAGTAACATTAAAAAGTCTTTAAAGAAATATCAAGGTGAATTAACTGTTAGAGAACTAGACGCCGCTGAGACTCATCTATTAAAGTTTATACAACATAAATGTTTTGCTGATGAAAAGGATCCTCGATTATGTAGTTTATATCCTTTTAAAGATGAGCTGGGAGTACTTCGTTTGAAATCCCGCCTAAGTTCGAGAGAGGATGTGGAACATTTTTGCTTTCCTGTCATTTTGCCTGCAAAGAATGTTTTGGTAAATAAACTTATTTTCGAACAGCATGTTAAATCCTGTCACATTGGTACTCAAGGACTTATGAGCATTCTTCGAGAAAAGTATTGGGTATTGGGTGGACGAAGAGCTATTAAGTCTGCCATATCAAGTTGTGTTATTTGTAAAAAAACTAAAAGTAAACCATTCGTAACAAATTTGCTGCCGCTTCCCAAAGATCGTGTGCGCGAATCCGCTGCGTTTGAAATAACGGGTATAGACTTTGCTGGGCCGTTGTTTCTAAAGACTGGGGCGAAAGCATGGGTTTGCCTGTTCACGTGTGCTGTCTACCGCGCCGTTCATTTGGAATTGTGCACATCATTGTCAGTTTCAAATTTTATGCAAGCCTTAAGACGATTTATTGCGCGTCGCGGTCGACCTAAAACTATATATACTGATAATGGTACTAACTTTGTGGGCACCGCAAATGCCTTTAGGAAAATTAATTGGCAGATGGTAGAACAGATTAGTAGTGTCGATAGAATTACGTGGCGTTTCAATCCTCCGACAGCTGCATGGTGGGGCGGTTTCTGGGAAAGAATGATAGGAATTCTTAAGCCAATGTTGCGTAAAATACTAGGTCGTGCTTCCGTGACCTATGAAGATATGGTCACTATTCTGTGTGACTGTGAAGCCACCATAAATTTAAGGCCGCTCACCTATATTTCTAGTGAGCCAGATGAATTGATACCGCTTACGCCGATGATATTTTTAAGGGAACAAGTTGAAGCTGGTATTCCTGATGGTGACTTAGTTGATCGTCATTCACTCTGCAAGAAAAGTTTACATATTCAAAAGTTAAGAGATGACCTACGTCAAAGATTTAGAAACGAATATTTGGGACAGTTGAAATACTGGCGTTCTAAAAAACCTGGTAGACAGATCGTGCTAGGAGAGTTGGTGCTTATAGGCAATGACAATGACAAGCGTCTCCATTGGCCTTTGGGACGAGTTATTGAATTACTTCCCGGAAAAGATGGTGAAATTCGTCTTGTACGTGTGCATACTTCTAAAGGATCTCTACTAAGACCTGTTCAACGTTTATACCCCTTAGAATGTACCGATGAGAACTTCAATGGACCTGATCTTCAAGATGATAAGGAGAATGGTGGTGTTGAAGTATCCCGTGTATTGGCAGAAGGAGAAATGTATAGAGACTGTCCTACTCCTGATCCCGATCCAACTGAAAGTGCGCGAGAAAGTCCGGGAGTGTTAAGCAGAACATTCGTACCGACAGTAAAACTAACGCGTAGTGGCCGTGAAACTAAAGTTCCGAAAAGGTTTTTGTAACGGTTCCGTTCTGTCTAGTATAGTTACTTCTTATTGTATAGGAAGTTAGATTGTAAGATTTTATTGTCTTTGTTGTATGTTTTTAGGATTACTTTGAGGTTAAATGTCTTTAACTTATTTTAATGAGGCATTCTTTTGTGTAAAAATCGTGCCTCAGGTGGGAGAATGTTAAATCCACCATGTAATTATTTTCATTATTGTTAGTAACTAGGGTAACGAGAGCTCCATCATTAATATAGTACGGGTTTTTAGAAAGTTAGTTTTGTTCAGGGCGTGGAGTAGTGTTATTTAGTGTAATTGTTGGTAAAAAGTCCGTTATACCTATTAAAACGTACAACAGTCAATAAAGAAGATCTTTTATTATAAATCGAACCGATGTGATTCACAAAACGGGTAGTTTAGTGAAGAGCATCATTAATACTTACAGACCAACCAGCCTCTATTTTGGAAATTATTTGCAACTTTTCGAAATTACTCAACTGCCTTGGCATCGCTATAACGTAAAATGGAAATTTTTGACATAATATCCTATTATTTGTCATAGTGACAGGTGTATTAGGTGGCATTCTTATGCAAAGCATGATTGATAGCGAATATTATAAAACCCGATTTACATTGATAAAATCAAAGTGTACCAGTTTTATATGACGCGCAGTGTACAAGTGTTTGCAATGCATACACAGCCGCTAATATGTGTGGAAACGATCGATTTATTTTCTAAAGTAAGTCTTAAGTTAGCAAAAATGTCAATAAAAGTTTTAGTTATACAGAACTGTTTAAAAAGTCACGCCAACAAAGTTATTTTTTTAATGTATTAACTATCTTTTTATTTTCCTCTCAAAAGAAAATATTGCCAGTTTGGGTTTGCTATATAGGTACAAGTGTCCAGAAAAATATTAATTTCATTTCGGTAATACTTTAGGAATTTTTAATAAACCTTTTGAAAAAAAGGGCTTATTGGTCACTTTTTCAAGTTTCCAGAATAAGTGTATTTTTCAACCACCCTGTATAGTGCAACTAAGATTTGGGACTAGGGCAAAGAGCCCTATGGTATTAGTTAACTATTTACCAAAAAACGGAAATTAGTTTATATCTTAGAAACGGCAAGAGATAAGTATAGAGTATTAGTTAATAAAAATTGTAAGAAAAGTAATGTGGGTTTCGAAAATAAAATAAAATATATGGTGTTCCGTTTAAAAAAATCGAAGTTACTATTATTTTTATATGGAAGCGGCATCACTGTATTGTCAAAAAATTTTAGGTTGGCAGAGCATGTCCGTTTATGTACAAATTTTCAGAACGATTCCTTTACTGGTTCGTCAGAAACGTCCATCCACGGTGAATCACCCTGTATAAATATTTTCTGGGCGTTTGAACAGTTTTATATTAGAAGATAAATTTCTTTAAAATACTAAATTTTGCTGTCCCGAGAGCATGTTAAGAATAGATTAAACATGTAGTTCTAAAAAAAATCAGAGGTTGAGCAAAAATATGTAGTATATATATTTCTAATACTTATTTTTTATCAATATAACATTTTTTTACCTAGCCAGAACAATATATTTTTTAATTTAATAAAATCAGGAACTATCAAACAAAATAGAAAATACCAAGCGAGGAAATGACACCATAAAAACCAGCTGCATTCTGATAAACAAGCTACTTTTATTTATGCTTTTATAATAAGTTTATTACAGTTTATTACTCCGGAATCAGTTTATTTAAATATAAATACACAGCGAAAAAGTAGGGTATCATTTCCTCGGTTATAATGTGTCCATAGAAAATATAATAATTACATTTTAGTATTACTTAGCTCTACAAATAAAATGTTAATTAAAAAAATATATAATATAGTAAAATTTATTGGAAAATACTTCTAAAATCACCCAAATCTATATTACTAATATCCCAAAAAATGTCTAGGGTAGAGAATTAAAGCTAAAAAATATAAATATATTGTGTTATTCATATAAGTAATCTGTTAATCCTCAGTCCATTCCATAAGTTAGTTCATGCTACAAAAATATAGGGCAGGATTGGCGTTTTAACCACGTTACAACAGTGGCGGCTCGTAATCTCCGAAATAATTGAATCAAACTTGTATTCCGCCCCACAAAAAAAATGTATTCCAAGACATTTAAAGCACGTTCCATTTTACTTTTCTATTTACGTCGACATTTGACTTAAGTTGTGTGAATTTAAAAAGTTAGCATGACCGTTACCATGTCACAGTAAACCAAGTGAACACAAAATCTATTATACGCTCCACCACGCCAAAACTGATGATTTTTTCAGGAATGGTGAATTTTGGGGCGTAAATTACGAATTTGAAAACGATTTTCGCCTATAAGTATCATAACTACTGTCAAATATTACTACCATGTTATTAGTTATAATGTTAGGTTAAGTGAGGAAGCCTAGCTTCAACTTCGCCTTTTGTAATTTTGTCCTTAATTACAATAAAGACATTTATTATTATTATTATTATTAATAGGTTACAAAAACTGCAAAATAGGGCGATGCGGATAATTTTGAGAGATATGTTAAATAGACTAGATTGGCTTTCTATTGAAGATTTTCTTAAATTTTGGACACTGGTTCTTTTATTTAAAGCAAAAAATGGGTTGACACCAGGATACTTAACAGAACGGTTACTGACTAACGAATAAGTTCATTCATACTCAAGAAACAAAACGAACTTTTACATTACAACAAAGAATAAAAGTAGCTCGGAAAATTCAGTTTATCATAAAGGCTTAATCAGTTTTAATTCCATACCACAAGACATTAAGAATGCTAGAAACCTTAATATATTTAAGAATAAATTAAAGAAACACTTAAAGAGAGAATGATTCAATAATCATGATTGTTTTATTCGTGTTATGACAAATAAATATGTTAACACATTGCCGGTTTTATTTTATTGTATGGTATTTTTTGACAGTGTCTGTTGTTAGTATGTAGTTTAGTAATCTTGATTGCTTTTGTAAATGTTTACTGAAATTGTTGTGTATTAGCCAGGTGCTAAATAAAGGGATAAATACTAACTGGTATTTAGTAAGAACAAAGTACTTATACAAAATACCTATTCTCTATAGGCAATCGACCAGTTAAAATATTTATTTTAAAAACCGCGTGTATCACCTTAATTCCTTTATATTGTGGTATTTCGGAGGCCAGTTATTCACTTGTTTTTAGTTCGTCATAGCCTCCTAGCAAAATTATTTGTGTCGAAGGAACCAATATATTTTGGTTATTTTTAGCCAAAAAAATGAATATAGAACATTTTATTTACAGACAGACAGAGAGTTTTATCAATTTTTTCTTAATTCTTGTGAAAAGGATTTAAACGCAACTTTTGCATCAGAAACCTAACTTTTAATAGGTACTTTAAGAAAATGAAGCGTTTCCGATGAAAGTCGTTGTTAGAGAGTTAAGAGTCATAATCTACGCCCCAAAATTTATCATTTCTAAAAAAATCATAAATTTTGGCGTGGTGAGCGCATAGTAGATATTCACCACAAAATAACCTGTATGTATAGGTATTTTCAAAATTTGTATTTAAAAAAACAGACGCAAAGAAACTAGAAACCAGAGCTGTCGGTAATTGAATTAAAATAATTGAAAAATCGTGTTCAATTACTTTTTAGTAATTGAATTACTGTAATTGAATTACTTTTTGAAAATAGTAATTGTAATTGATTTTCCAATTATTGTGATAAAGTAATAATTGTAATTGGAGGTAATTGAATTACTTAAATTTAATTAAATTTTTTTTAAAAGTAATTGAATTACTCCCAAATAATTCAATTACATAAAAAGTAATTTACATACTCCCAAATAATTCAATTAGAATAAAGGTAATTGAATTACTCCCAAATAATGCAATTACATAAAAAGTAATTTAATTACTCCCGAATAATTCTATAAGATAAAAAGTAATTAAATTACTCCAAAATAATTCAATTCCTTTAAACATTTTCATAATTCCTAGAAGAAAAAAACATTTTTTATTTTCCCTAATATTACGTTTGTATTATTTCAACAAATAAATCATATTATATAAAAAAGGAAGTTGTTATTATTGGTCAATTTGTTAAAGGTAATGAGGTACTTACAAAATTAGGAGATCAAGTTTAACTATAAATTTCGAAATTTTTTAAATTTCTTTCTATAATAAAGTGTGATAGTAGGACCTACTGCTATTAAAAAAATAATACCTTACTTTGTAAAATGTAAAAAAAGTAATTCCATTGCTCATATACTAATTCAATTTTAAAAAATGTAATTCAATTACCAAACTGTAATTCAATTACCAGAATGTAATTCAATTATCAAAATGTAATTAAATTACTCAGAGTAATCTATTTGCCAAAAAAAGTGTCTATAATTTATAGATTCAGAGTAATTTAATTACTTTTAGGGTAGTTCCATTACTATAAAGTAATTGAATTAGTATAAAAGTATTAAACTCAGTAATTCTAATGCGGTAATTGATCAAGGAATCAGTTACTTTTAGTGGGTAATTGGTAACTTAAATATTGTTATTATACTGTTAGTAATTGGTAATTGTAATTGATGCCTTTTTCGGAGGGTAATGGGTAATTGTAATTGAATTACTTTTTAAGAGTAATTGCGACAGCTCTAAAAACGAACTATTCTTCTTTTTGATCCTGCAAATCGGTTAATAATATTCGATAGTATATTCATTTCGTACCTAAATAACTGGGTTAACTAAGAAATAGAAGTGATCCCCCCCCCCCCTTGAACCGCCACTGCAAAGCGCCTGATTGGATCACAAGTCAGGACGACTAGATTGTGATTCTATAACAGTTTTTGTTTTTATATAAATGTTAGTAATTTCGATTCGATTTTACGTTCCAGGTGGAAATTATATGTTATAAATGTTAGATTTACATTTAATATACCTAATTTAGAATGATGAATTTATTTTAATGCGAGGGGTCACTGCCTCATTATCCTTAGTGCATACCAGTCGCCGTTTCATCACATCGCCATTTTGTGTATTTGCCTGCAACCGCCATAACTCTTAAACCTCTAAAATATTTTTAAAAATGTGTTCCCTTATGTTACCAGTCCTTAACCTCTTTATCGCATGTCCTAATAAGTATAGCGTTTTCTATTGCTAGAAGCTAGAACTAAGAAGCACTTAAGCTATTTTTATATTTCGTTTTTATCGATTCAATATGCAGATAATGCACATTATCTTTATTTAGACCAGCTGCTGCTATGTCCAATGGAAAACGCTATAACTAATATCCACTATTTCGTGGCGTAAGCCTACAAGTACATTATCGGCCTCATTTAAGCCATTTTAAAAATTTTGGGGCCATCTTCATGATACACCCTATTCCCCCTCATCTTATCCTACACAACTATTTTCAACTTCAAAACTGTACATATTTTCCAAATTAAAAAAAAAAAAATGACCATTAGAGCAGGGTCGATAATTTTTGAAACCAAAAAATTATGGTGAGATAAAACCCATTGGAAAAGGAAGAGAATATAACAAAAATGAAAGGAAAAATAATTTACGGGCGATCCGAGGTCGGGAACTGGAAGGGGGTGAGTTTTTAAGGGTAGAAAACGATTTATCTCGATTTCCGGCAAAACTACAAGTCCTATGGAAAAATGTTAAATGGCAAAGTTGTAGGTAATAAAAAGATCTACAACTTTTATATTTACACTTTTTTCACAAACCTCAAAATTTATGTGAAAAATTCAAATAACCAAGTTTTTGGTTTTTTATTTTTATCTTTTACAAGAAAATTTTTTTTTTCACGAAATTTGGTGAAAACTTACCTTTTTACGTCCCAAACCCACTGTAATTTTTTTGATTTAAAATATTAATTTTTTTACCTTATTTTGACTTAATATCGAAAAAGCCCCCCCATTTTCAATCGAAAATTCTCACGTCAAAATATCTGCTTTTTAAAAAAAGTCGGTGGGCTTTTTGTTCGTTGAAATCTGTACTTTCTGATGGTGTAAAAAAATATACATTACTATGGTAAATGTTTTCAAAAAATGCAATGAAACGAAAAAAACTCGATTCCGAATTTTTTTTTAAAATTATTATGTACAATTTTGAGCTATTTCTTAAAATGTATACTTTAATTACTCGAAAAACGTAAGATTCCATGTTACATTGATAAACAAAAAAATTACAAATCCATAAAACATAAAGATCGCAAAAAATATGCGAAAATAGTTGTTCTAAATATAATTAAAGGTAGGATTTAAAGGGGATTTCATCACATTTACCATAGTAACGACTTTTTTAAAAAAGCAGATATTTTGACGTGAGCATTTTCGATTGAAAATTAGGGTGCTTTTTCGATATTAAGTCAAAATAAGGTGAAAAAATAAATATTTTAAATTACAGTGTGTTTGAGACATAGAAAGATAAGTTTTCACCAAATTTCGTGAAAAAAAAATTTGGTAATTATCTATTATACGCACACCACGCCGATTTTGATGATTTTTTCAGGAAACACGTATTTCGATGCGTAGATTACGAATCCGAAAACGAAAGTTGTCGGAAAAGCTTAGTTTCCGAAAAATTTCCTTTTTAAGTTACGATTTTTCATGGGTTTGTTTACATCGTGTTTACTTGGGATTTTTATCGGTTTTCAGCCACCTCTCACTACTTTTAAGGTTACACAGGATATATACTAATTTAAATCGTGGTTAAAAGAAGGAAAATGCGCGTGAAAACGCGCATTTTCCTTCTTTTAACCACGATTTTCCACTATGGGAAGCCATCGAAGAAACGAGGTTAGGGTAAGTTTAAGTTTTAGATTTTATGTTGGTTACCATGAGTAATATTTGGTGCGAAACTATTTATATTTAAATCAATCTAGTAGGCGCTCTTTTTTCAATGTTTTTCGTTTTTAAATGACGCTACCAACCAATGCGGCTTTATTTTCATTATTAAGTTTGGTTTTTATTAGAAAGCTATTCCAAAAAATGAATTTCACTGAATTTTTAGTATTAACTAATGCTTATTTGCCGCTTATTGATTATTTATTGGAGCTCGGAATATTTGTATCTAAAATTAATTGTGGAAAGTGCTAAAATATTTGCAAGTTAAACAAATATACTCTTCTAAAGTTCCGCTGCGGCAAGTACTGTGTGAACCAAAAGAAGAAGAAAACAAAGTGCAACCTCATTTTATAGGCAATATTCATTTTTCTTGTTAAATATATTGTTTCTAATTAATTATAAACTCACGTTTTTAAAAATTCCTTAATTTAACCTAAATAAAAAGACGGAGACTGAAAAGTAGTGGAAAGCACTTTTAAAAACGAAAAAAATTGAAAAAAGAGCGCCCACTAGATTGATTTAAATATAAATATTTCGCATCAAATATTACTCATGGTTACCAACATAAAATCTAAAACTTAAACTTACCCTAACCTCGTTTCTTCGATGGCTTCCCATAGTGGAAAATCGTGGTTAAATTAGTATATATCCTGTGTAACCTAAAAAGTAGTGAGAGGTGGCTGAAAAACGATAAAAATCCCAAGTATAAACACGATGTAAACAAACCCATGAAAAATCGTAACTTAAAAAGGAAATATCTCGGAAACTAAGCTTTTCCGACAACTTTCGTTTTCGGATTCGTAATCTACGCATCGAAATACGTGTTTCCTGAAAAAATCACCAAAATCGGCGTGGTGTGCGTATAATAGATAATTACCAAAAATTTTCTTGTAAAAGATAAAAATAAAAAATCAAAAACTTGGTTATTTGAATTTTTCACATAAATTTTGAGGTTATGTGAAAAAAGTGTAAATACAAAAGTTATAGATCTTTTTATTACCTACAACTTTGCCATTTAACATTTAACGCTTTTCCATAGGACCTGTAGTTTTGCCGGAAATCGAGATAAATCGTTTTCTACCCTTTAAAACTCACCCATTTCCACTTCCCGACCTCGGATCGCCCGTAAATTATTTTTCCTTTCATTTTTGTTACATTCTATTCCTTTTCCAATGTGTTTCATCCTACTATTTTTTTTTTTTCACTTTTTACCATTTTCAAGGGCTTCAGCCCTGGTCTACATAAATGTATTCTGCATCACTCTGGTGTTATATGTACATAGATCTCTGTGGTACCCTGTATAAAGAAGATACCCATGCAAATGTGCGACTAACAAGAGCCTAATCTATCCTGCAGTGTAAGCGATAACGCTTTAAAGAAGCTATTTATTATTGGACTGAAATAAATGGAACCTCTTTTTGGGCGCCTGAGTACCTTTTAACTTCTTTGGACTTAACAATTTTAAAACAAATTAGTAGGACAAGCGTTTAAATAAATGTTTAAAATTTCAATTTTAATACTTAAAACTAACCTAACAACGTTCTTTAATGGTCTAACGCTCCGTCCCTGTATCTTCAGCGTTCGTGTTTATAATACTGTCATCTTCCATTTGTCTCCTGGAAGTTCTCCTGTAGATGATCGATTTGCAGTATACATATGTCGAGTTAAAAGTTATTCCATTGTAAAGGCACATTCCGATAATTAGAAAGAAGAAACCGAGGAGCTGAAAATACGATTTTATTATCATTATATGCATTAATAAGTGTACTTCAAATATTTACAGTATAACAAAGATGTTAATATTTCATTATTTAATAAACTTATTCATCGAGAAGACTGCTTGTTAGGGGCAAATTTTATTTAATGGTGTCCTTGAAAATTTACTGGTATTACTCCTGACGGTTTATCTTTTATAAGATCTTTTCTTATCTCGTCACGGAAGTCCAAAAGACCTTTTAAATTTTAAGAAGACGCGTTTAATAACTAACCTAAATCAAGTACCAATGGCCATTATAGTGGCAACGGACCGACGACAGACCGCACAAAGGAAAACAACCACCGCGCGTGGACCAGATCCAATTTACATGCATAAGAATGAGTGTGAATTTTTGGCCACTGTAGCGGCCGCGCTTCACCACGGAGGAACGTGTTAAATATTTATTTTCCAAGCCGTTTAAGACGATTTTTTTTTTAATATGGCCAAAACGGAAATACAACTGTCCTTCCTTGTTCAAAAAGTCGAGAATTCATATAAAAGCCCAAGCTATTATTTATATAAATAAACTAATTTAGTTTTCAATAAAAAGGACACTTAGAGTACAAAATAAAAGAAATAACCCGATAATTTTCTCAAAAAAAGAGCCTTCTTGTCCACTTCCGCACCTGTCCTACGTAGCAACTGCTAAATTGGATACAATTTAATTGTTTGATCAAAATACAATTATAATAAAAACAATATATCATAGATTTGGTTATTCTTTCTACTAAAATATTCAATGACATAACCGAGATAACCCGCAATAGTCTTTGCACTATTAGCTTTCTAGGACTGTCACCTCGGAAAAATGTCCATTCCGCACCTACGAAATCCACACATTAAGACAGCGTCAGTTTGGTATCAGTGCGTTTTTATCATTTCTGGTTTTGTTATAGTGTTGTGCGCCGCTTAAAGATATTGGTAAGTACCCGTTTTTTGATATATATTGGCAAAACAGTTAATTAAAAAAAGAAAGTAAAAAATGCTCACTTTCTTGCGTGTCCTCTCTGCACCGCAGTTTCCGTTTACGTTACGTATTTCTTTTAGAAAAATAGATTATGGTATGGTGCATTTTTAGGTCGGCAAAACATAACCTAAGAATAATTCGAATCAGCGTTGCCAGAATTAGTGAATAAATTAAAAAGTCAAAAAATGTCCATTCGGCACCGTCCGTCCCGTGCCTGTTTTACGTTGGTGCGGATTGGACAGTGAGGTGCGGATTTGATATAAATAAGTATTAATCGGTGTTGGTTAATGGTAATGTTGTCTTTTCCTAGTACTTATTTGAAATTTACATTTTGGTTTTTAATAAATAGTTCTTTACCTTTTTATATTGATTTAATCGAATTTAATCATATACGATGTCCAATCCGCACCTTAAGTGTCAAGTCCGCACCTTTTGTAAAAATGGCTAAAAAAAAAGTTGAGGCACCCAATTAATATTATTAGTCTATTTTTTATAAAGACTCGAAACGTTTTTAAATTTCCTTAAAATATTCTAGGGGCATTTACCGATGAAAAATATATCCCAAAATATTATTTTTATATTTGGTCAATAAATTTTCCTCTTAGTTTTTTTTAAGATTTTATTCACACAAGATATATTTTTTGAAGATCTGGACGTCTATTCTCCAATTTAAGAGAAGTGAACGCTCTCTCGCGAGAAGGGACAATTCACATCATATGCTCACATCGTATGGAAATGAATAGTAATTTTAAGTTTCAAGAATACAGTTTAAACATTTTTAAGAGAAAAAGTAATCACTTCTCTTGAAATGATCATTCGCCTATTTCGAGAATAGACGTCCTGTTGTAATTTAAGTTTTGTTAATATATAATGCATAATTTATTTTTACTTTTTAGCATAAAAAATTGCCTTGGGTTTTAAGGTGCGGAATGGACAAAATTATCGACCTTTTTGAGCAAAATAGCGTTTTGAGACCTTATTTCTAATATATATCCTCACATCTTTGTTAAGTAAGGCAAATAACAAAAATATTAGGGTAGAGGCACCACTTATGGCCAGGTTAAGAAAAAAAATTAGTATATCAGTTATTGGTATTCTTAGGACTATAGGAAAAAAATTTAAAAATATATATTTAGGGTCTCTAAGACCTACCCTTTTGGGTTAAGTTACTAAAAATACATACTTTTTAAAATTGTGACAGAAATAAATGTTCTAAACGAAAAAAGCAAGATTCACCACTTTTGGCCAGTTACAACCCACTTTTCGCCACAAGTTTTACCCACCTATAGCCAGGAAAATAAATTAGTTTCCGAGTGCGATATATCAAATGAAATAATTTTATTAGAAACAAATAAGATAAGTGCTACATTATAATTATTGTTTTTCATAAACTTGACTAATAGAACCTGGGAATTTTGTTACTAGTCTTCGTCCATCCTGCTGTATATAGAACTGGATGTGGAAGCTGTCCAATTATTTTTTTTTTATTAACGATTGATACGTCAGTTTCTAAATAATCAAAAGTTGTTTTTTGTTTGTCGAGACTTTTCAAACACTTAATCTCATATTCTTTTTCCTGTTCCCGTAAACTCTACCAAAATGAAACTTCCAGGATTAAGGTTTTCTGGTTTCATACGTTCAATATCTGGCACAGTTGCTTCTAAAAAAACAACATCATCATCGCTAATTCCAGAAGCTTGCCATTCTTCTTCGGAGCTTGTTTCTTCCGTCTGAGCTTCAATATGTTGTATTTTTTTATTATTTTTTTTCTTTGTTGGTTTTTCTTCTACTTTTTGTTATTTAAGTTCTCTGGCTTGCTTTCTTTCAAGTTTTTCTTGCTCCTTCTGTATTTTGGTTTTTTTCTTTGTCTTCTTCTATATTGAGCCACGTTATTACACTGCAAGGATCTTGTTTTTGTCGATTTTTAAGTTTCTTTGACTTCTTTTTACCTGGGTAAGGCAGACAGCTCTTTAGGACTGTTGAAATATCAGACTTTGGTGTGGCAAATATATTACGTTGGGAAGATTCTATTTTTTTAAAATTGAGTAGGAATTCTCATACTCGTGCTATAACTTTTAAAATATATGGCCATAAGTGGATAAGACAGTTCTACTAATGGCCACCACACTGGCCATATGTAGAAACTTATTAATTTAATGGATCCACTAATGGCCATTAGTTATTTTTTCTTTAAAAACCTGATATTTATTAATTGTATAAAAAATCTATAAGGAATTAGGTTACTTACTTAAGTATGCAAATGCTGGCATCAAATATTATTAATAAAATTACCCAAAAACTGGGATGATTCTAGGTTCGTTTCTTAGTAAAAATCTTAAGAATTTCGCGGAAATCAAACATGCGGTCACCTTGGAAATTATTTTAAGACTGTGATTTGTTTTCGGCGGTTTGCATGCATCCTCCCCTATGCAAGTGGAATGAACCAACCCATATGCGCACCAAATGTGATGGGAAAACAAGGTCACTTGCTAATATTTGGCAACATACACATAAATGGCCATAAGTAGGGTACTGGCCATAAGTGGTGCCTCTACCCTAATATCTAAACTTTAAAAAATTAGAGTATAAAAAATGGTTTTGGCCATATTAAAAAAAAATCGTCTTAAACACCAAATATAAAATATATAAAATCACAAATAATAAAAATCCCATTAAGTAACTATTAATAATTCCACCGAAATTATTAAAAAAAAATATATATAATAACCATTTACAAAAAAAAAATAACATACAGGGTGTTACAAATTCGACATACCAGCATTGGAATCTCGGAAACCATAGGAGTTAGAGAAACGGTTAAATGGGGGCAAAGTTGTGCAATTCGGTGCTGATTATAAGGCCGCTTTAAAAGTTTTAAAATTCCGAATACTTCCGATTTTATTAAAAAAAACCCGAAATTTTGCAAAATCGTTTTTTTTTCCTGAGCTCATTTGACTAGCTATTTAAAAATAAATGAAACTTTGTCATTGCCACTTTTTCTCCTCTACAAGAAGACGTTACTAAACTAAAGTTCCGCTGTTTCGTCTCCGAGCGGCCATCACCAACTTTACTTTTTTAAATACGGATCTGGATTTTTTTAAACCGATTTTTAAATCCTCCTACCCTCAAAATGTAAAGGCGATATTACTTTCCCATAATAATGAATTGTCCTTACTTATTTTTTTAAACTCATATTTTTTACACTTCTTGTCAGTCCGGTCCTGGCAACGAATCACAATATTAATTAAAAACATTAATTTCAATTCATACATAAGTAATATAAAGAATTTTCTAGTAATTCTAAATTTACTAATTATAAATCCTAATTTTCTAAATGTTCAAATAGTCAAAATTCTTTTTGGGTATTACATGTATTACTTAAATACCTAACATGAACTTTAGACAAACTTTTTCATGAAACTTATTTGTAAAGGTTTTCAATAAAATAAAGTTTTTAATTAATATTGTGATTCGTTGCCAGGGCCGGACTGACAAGAAGTGTAAAAAATATGAATTTAAAAAAATTAAGTACGGACAATTCATCAGTATGAGAAAGTAATATCGCCATTACATTTTGAGGGTAGGATGGTTTAAAAATCGGTTTAAAAAAATCCAAGTCCGTATTTAAAAAAGTAAAGTTGGTGATGGCCGCTCGGAGACGAAACGGCGGATCTTTAGTTTAGTAACGTCATTTTGTAGCGGAGAAAAAGTGGCAATGACAAAGTGTCATTTATTTTTAAATAGCTAGTCAAATAAGCTCAGGAAAAAATAAAAACGATTTGCAAAATTTCCTATGGTTTCCAAGATTCCAATGCTGGTATGTCGAATTTGTAACACCCTGTATAATACGTACGTTTTGATATTTCTTTAATTTTTTTCGGCAAACTCTTGTAAAGTGTTATTCCTTTTATAAAATTGATCTTTGGCCAAAAGTACTCTTTACCATAGGTGTATGAATAAAATATGATGATTTTGTCTCGTGATGTGAATAATGTTGGTCAAAGGAAATATTATATTTAATTAATAATAATAATAATAATAATAAGAATAATATATAATAGGTTTATTTAAAATTTAATAAATATCTTTATGTTGTCTTCTATAAACTTATTCTTTAATCCCCTGAAGCTGAGCTTGTTAGGGGCAAATATTATTTTTCGTTTTAGTATGTAAAATCATAAATATGCATTAAAAATTAAGTTTTAAAGTAAAAATGTTAATTTATAGTATAAAAACACAGTTTTTTTTTGAAGAAATATATTACCTATAATATTATTATTAATTTATAATTTTTAAGTAAAAAATATTACTTATATAAATTATTCAGAACAATATTAATTAATTAAAACATTTCTGAAAATATTTTCAAATTGTCTGTTTTTTATATCCGTGTTTTTATTTCGACTTTAAATTTTTTTAAAGAAATCAATTTTTAAAATTTTTGTTGGTAAATAATCGTTTAAATAAAAACATAAATATTTGAAATATTTTTGTCCTACGGACTTATTTATTTTCGGTTTCATGGTTATTTCATTTTTATGACGTGTATTATGATTATGGTTTTTAAATTGTATAAGATTTTTTTTTAAATATATATACAGTGTGTCCACGGATCGACCTAACTATACTTGTAAAAAACATTATTTTCAATTTTTCGAAAAAAAGTCATTCTTCATCATTTCTTCTGCTTATTATAAAAATGCAATTCGCGTTGAGAAAATTCGATTTTATTGTACAGGGTGTGTAAAAAATGTTAAAATGTAAATTTGCAAAATTAAAAATTGTTGATCAAACTTTTTTGAATGATCAGAATAAAAGAGATTGGAAAGAGAATTGGAGAAGCCGAATAAAGTTTTTAGATATGACCTGTGGTAACTACGATATTTTATATTAAAACTTTAATCTGTAGGAAAATATCAATAATTCAAGGAAAGATTAAAGTTTTAATATAAAATATCGTAGTTACCACAGGTCATATCGAAAAACTTTATTCGGCTTTTCGAATTCTCTTTCTAATCTCTTTTATTCTGATCATTCAAAAAAGTTGGATCAAAAATTTTAAATTTTGCAAATCTACATTTTAACATTTTTTACACACCCTTTACAATAAAATCGAATTTTCTCAACGCGAATTGTATTTTTATAACAAGCAGAAGAAATGATGAAGAATGACTTTTTTTCAAAAAATTTAAAATAATGTTTTTTACAAGTATAGTTAGGTCCATCCGTGGACACACTGTATATATTAAGATGTTACAAATGTAGAGTTGTCTTATGTTCAACTTTCTTGTTTCTGAATATAATTCTTTTGAAGGATAAAGATAATCTTTATTAAATATAATTTTTAGAAACCTTTTTTGAAATATTTCTAATTTTTTAACTAAAGTTCTATTTATTCCTCCCCAATCTAAAATTCCGTAATTTAAATGAGTTTTAACTAACGCGTAATATAATATTTCCATGTCTTACATTTAAAATTTTTTTAATGTTTTAAAAAATCGGTAGTAAACTTCTTAATTTTTTAATTAAGTATTCTCAGTGAAAATTCCAATTTAATTTACTGTCAAAAATAATTCCTAAATATTTTATTTTATTAACTTTAATAATTTGAATGTCTTCATTTATTTGAATACTATTCATATTTCGTGGTAGGTTATTTACGTTTAAAGTAAAAGGAATATCATTTGTTTTATTAAAATTAATTGTTAACAAATTATTGTTCTTTAGTAATAATAGAGTGTATTAGAATGTATAGTTTTAATTTATAAAGTTTTCCTAAATTAAAATATCCGTTTCCATTTATTAAAGGAATTTTGCTTGTGCTGAAACTACAATTTCAAATATAACATTTGCGATTACAATTTATCCAAAGTCAGTGTGATGACATTCCAATCATTCCATACGGCATACAAACGGCGGTAAACAGTCTCAAAGAGATGGAATGATTGGAATGTCATCACACTGATTTTGGATAAATTATACTATACAGGGTTCGTCAGAACCAACATTTTTAGTTTTTTGGATTTCGTTTAAAATAAAGTTACGTAAAACAAACAACTATTGTTGCTTTCTTACTTCGAATATGATTTTGTATCTGGCCGAGTAACGATTTTGTTGTAAGAAAATGATTTTTATTTGCCTACTTTTGATGTATGTATTTTTATTATTACGTATCATATTTATTTAATTCATTCAATCATAAATTATAAAACTTTTATTCCAGTGGTGGTAGCACCGAGTTAGCGCATAGTTCAACTCGACAACTGAATTCCTGATAAAAGTTCCTAACTTGCTGTATTGGGATATTTGCAATAACTACTCTTATTTTTTCTTTCGAGAGATCTAAGTTATTATTGATATTGACTTTTTCTTCTGTACCTACCATTGAATTGAGAATACAAAGGAAGTAGGATTTTGCATAAACCGCCTTACAACGCAACCGACGGAAGTCGGCCATTTTGAACCCCCATCTAATGTCTAAATATGACTCCATGTTTGTTTTGGTGGTTGACCGTGGTTGACACTAGTTGACAGGTCGAGCTGTGATTTCTGCTTTCTTTGCTGTTTTTGAGTTAATTTCCATTTTAATTAGTTAAGAACCATATTTAACGAATTCTAGTAAACTTATAATTACTTTAGTGTGACAGTGGAGTATACTTTTAGCGCTGGACAGCGATTAAAACAGTTTAATTGGTTGGTATTATGGGTTAATTAATAAGCTATAAATATGGTTAATTGTGCTGCTTGTGGGTGCTCCTAAACGCTAGGAAGTAAAAAACTGGGCATTACATTTCATCGGTAAGTTTATGTTTAGATATATAAACTTTTTTAATCTGTAGAGAAAAAAAAATGTAAATATTTTAATTTAATATCAAAATACACATAACCTCCGAACCTCGCATGTCATTCGTCATTCATGGGCGTTCGTCTTATAAAACCAGAAAAATATTATTTATTTATTAATCGACTGGGTTTGTTCATTTCTACAGAAAAGCAAATTAAAAATACTTATTGGTTTTTAGTTTTCCACATAATTACCTAAGAAAAAAGGCATGGTTGAAAATTGTAAACCGAAGTGATTGGGATCCTACACGAAATAGAGTTCTTTGCTCGGAGCATTTTTCTGAAGATTGCTTTGACAGAACTTCAAGATTGAAAGTTAGATTGGTCCCAACTGCAGTAGTGCCTACTTTTGAAGTAGCCAGGTTAAAAAATGTAAGTTTTGAAACTATTGTATCGGGTCATTACATAATATATTGGAAAATATGTAGAGGTAGGTACTTAAGAATATGAATACAAATAATTCTGCATTATTTATGCTTCTGAGGAAGCTGCTTTGTCACTTTTTCATAAATATATATAAAAGTTTTTAGATGTTTTATTGGTTTAATCTACTTTTAAAATTTTTAACCCATGGATAAAGAATGTAATAAAATATGGGAGTGTAGGTACGATAAACAAAGAAATTCCTATTTAAAGATTGAAGACAATGATGTTTCTAGAATGATAGAAACATTTTCCCAATATTCACCTGAGGACGACTGGAGATACCATTGATTAAAAAAATAAATTCAAAGCTAGTCCCAAACCTCAATCATTCAAAGAAATACATATCAAAATATAAAAAAAAATTTACAAAGAGAGGTAGTATCACGTAATAGGTACTTTTGTGTCATTTGGTAAAGGTGCCAAACAGATAATTAAAAAACTTATATTTTATTGGCAGGTACGTTCCTATGCAATATCTTATAAGACACCATGTCAAAACCTGCCTGAAGATAATTATCCTACTGTGAATCTAACTGAAACACCTTCTGGTTACAACATATATTGGACATAACTCTTCCAGGACATGGCTCTTCCAGGACATGGCTCTTCCAGAACATTTTACTATCCAACAACACACCTAAGATTTTAGTATCTTCCTTTAATCTTATATGACAATCATTAATGGTTACTGTTTCCGGATTCTCCAAAGTGTATCGGTTAGTCTTAAACAAGGTGATAACGGCCTTTGATTTATTTAATATCAGCTTATCTTTGGAAAACCAATAATTATTTACTTCAATCATAATTGTTAAATATGTTGCTCGAGAAGCTCATGGTCTTTATATGCTAGGATTTATTATAAGAACTTGTAAATACTTTAAAAATGTTAACGCCATAATAACTTTATATTAATCCCTGGTAGTTACAAAACTTTAGTATGCATGCACTATTTGGGATCCTCAGTATGCCAATAAGATTACTCTTTTAAAATATATTCAGCGTAAATTTTTAAAATTTTCGTACTACCAGTCATTTTCAGTTTATCCGCCAAGAGGTACAGATCAAGGGCTTTTGTGTAATTTGTTTAATTCCCCTTCTGTAAGACTATTGCGTATAGAAGCAAGAATTATTTTCTTATATAAAATAATTAGAGACAAAATAGATAATAAAGAGTTCTTAGTACTGCTTCCGTTTAGAATAGGCTTAGTCAATACTAGATCCGCACATGTATTTTATATTCCTACACCGAGGACAAATCTATACAAAAACTCACCACTTATAAGACTGTGCTCTATTTTAATAAATATTGTGGAGACATTGACATAATATATAATTTAAACTATGAAAAATTAAAATTAAGGAATGAAGTGCTTAGGCAAATGCTAATTGAATATTTATTATAGCTTAGGATAGCTTTTAGAAATGGGGTTTATGTATCCATAATTAACTTGTTAAGTTGTTGATACTAGAAATAAATAAAATGTTTGTATTATCTGCATAGTTTGTCATTTGACAATTTTCTTGTATACTAGAAATCTCATTAATATTATTTAGGTACATATAATAAACAGGACTATATTATATTATATTTTATTATTTTCTTGTGATTTGGTTCATGAAGAAATAGTAAGGTTTTTTAAAATTTTATTTTTTAACGTAGACGTTTTGGCAATAATTTTGCCTTCGTCAGTATTTATTATCTGAAACAATTTGTTTCCTGCATTTTTTTTTGAATGTATAGGTGTTTTTAGTTATTTAACCAGATATTTACATTAAGGACCCTTTCACCTCCGTTACCTTATTTAAATAAATAATTAAAAGAAATAGTTGTATTGTTTTATTACACCAACCTTAACGTATCTTATAGGTATATATGAATCTAAATATTTTTTCTGTTATCTTCGTCAAATAAAATTTTTTTAATCATTTTATTATTACCATTTTAATGATACGCCACAGGTGGACCGGAAACGCGCATGCGTCAAATGTTGCCGCCATCGGCCCCCATCCCGGACAACTGTCAATCTACAATACCCTACTTCCTTTGTATTCTTTATTCGTAGGTACCTACTAAAAGAACGTTTTTCCTCTTCCAAACGCCATCCTTGGACACACTGCTTATTTAAAAAACACTTAAACATGGATTGATTTTTTTGTATTTCTATTAGAAAAATACCATATTAATCCGAAAACCACCGACCGGGGAAATAAAGGTTCATCTTACCTGTAACCAATGGAACAATTGGTCAAAGAACAACAAACTGAAAGCCCAGATCACAATCGTTCTAACACTGTCCAATACCATTCTGGTAGTTGCTGACATTTCTTTGGTCACGCTGATACCAGCGAAGTTAAAGAATGCAATGGATACGATGGTACCTAAAAAATAATCAGTATTATCATAATCACTGACCGTGTGGAGGAGCTAGCTTATGTTTTAGTAGTAACCACGTTCTTACGTGGACAGTAAAGTTTACAGATTGTAGGGAGAATAATATGGGAAAAACCTAAACTATTTTACACAGCCGCATAATAAATTACAAGTAAACGTGTTTTTAACATGCTTTTATTAGCTTCACCTGTATGTTTTTTTGTTTGTCCGTAACCGACTTCTTTGAACCCGATTTTGACCCACTTTAAACGGTCAGATTTAATTTAAATTTTGTAGACTCAAGAACCGCTGACAATACAATTATCTACACGCAAAAAATACCCCTGTCAAATTTTGACAGCTGTCAGGTATAAAACAAAGAAGCGATTTTGACGAAACAAATTATGGGCTCGTATAGTATTCGATGCGGAGACTTCGGGAAAAATAAGCAAAAAATTCTCCTGTCAAAATTTGACAGCTGTCAATATGTCAAATCGTTTAAAAAAAATGACATTAGAGAAAAAACTATAAGGTCGTACGGTGGAAAGTTGAAAAAAATACGCAAAAAATTCTCTTGTCAAAATTTGACACCTGTCAATATGTCAGAATTATTACAATAACCGATAGTAATGAAACAAACGTGGGGTCGTATAGATATTAATTGTCGCTAAGAATAGAGAAAAATTTAAAAAAAATTCTACTCGTCAAAATAAAATTTTGACAAAAATTCTCGTGTCAAAATTTGACACCTGTCAATATGTCAGAATTATTACAATAACCGATAGTAATGAAACAAACGTGGGGTCGTATAGATATTGTCGCTAAGAATAGAGAAAAATTAAAAAAAAATTCTATCCGCCAAAATAAAATTTTGACAATTTTTTTTTAAAATTTTGAAAATTTTTGTCGTTTGTTCGGGTTTGTACGTATGTTTGTTTGTAACCGACTTCTTTGAACCCGATTTTGACCCACTTTAAACGGTCAGATTTAATTTAAATTTTGTAGACTTATCTAGAACCGCTGACAATACAATAATCTACTAACCTAGCTCAATCTACTCAAAAAAAAAATTCTTAACAATAACTCAAACTAAAAAATGAAAAATAAATATAGTTTAAAAAACTAAAAAACACGCTTTAATAATTAATCAAACTTAAAAGCAGAATATAAATATATAAAATAATTCTTGAAATTCTTAATATAGGCAGAAAATAATAATGAACGATAAACATTAGTATTATTGTGAAAAAAGCGTGGGGTGCTCGATATACGAAAAATATAGCACAAAGCGACCCACGCTTTTTTCACAATAATACTAATGTTTATCGTTCATTATTATCTTCTGCCTATATTAAGAATTTCAAGAATTATTTTAAACTATATTTATTTTCCGCTTTTTAGTTTGATTAATTATTAAAGCGTGTTTTTTAGTTTTTTTTAGCTATATTTATTTTTGTATTTTTCTCGAAAATAGGCAAGATTTAAAAAAAAATAATGACCCTCTTATAGGGCACAAGTTTTATGAACAGTGTATCCCCCTATCTTTTTATGTTGGATTTTTCGGATGGGTTCTTAGACTATTATAGTCTGTATATCCAAAAATGTTCCATAACATTGTAAAAAATATTACCTAAAATTGCTACTATCAGTTTCCAACTATGTCCTATCTGGACGAAGGCATCAATGGCGTCCTCCAACCGATCACCTGAATGCTGCGTCACTGGGGGTCCGGCCCTGATGAAGTAGAAGGGAATCTGGAGAAGGCCCAGACACGTGAACCCAAATAATCCTAAAACAAAAGGAAGTAATTACCGACGATTGCATTTTTTATTTGGTTATTGAAAAATAGTTTTATTCATAAAAAATTGACAAGTAGTAAAGGAAAAGCAACGTAATCAAGGTCTCTGTATTTGGCCGTTTGTTAGGTTGACACTACGTTCGCGCTTTGCTAACCGAAGGTTTCTGATTCGATATGCTGGGCTGATTTGGCTAGACTTATTTACGCCTGAATGAACCGTTTTTACGTTTCATATAGAAAAAGGAAATCTGGATTAATTTTCGCTGGATGTTTTTTATAAACATTTTGGCATCACTGGATTAAAAAAAAAAGAAGTAGATAGCAGACTATAATCTCACTTTTTCACTTTTTGTCAGATGTATAAATAGATAAAATTTCATTTTTCGGGAAAAAATCATTCTAGATAAAAAGTTTTGCTTGTAAAAAAAATGCAATTCACGAAGAGAAAATTTTGATTTTTATACAGGGTTCGCAAAAACTTCAAAAAAAATATTTTTCTCCAAGAGTAAACTACCTTTATTTTTCATTTTTGACCAAAATGCCAATTAGAAAACTTATTTAGAATATCGTTTGTAATTTATATCTGAGATTTAAAATAAATCTTCGATTTTTTTTAGTTTTTTTTTTCATTTTTAGAGGCAAATGGAAATTTTGCTGCTCAATAAAAATATTAATATAAAATTTTATTAGACTCTATTTTCATAATGGGTGGTGTGTATCTTATTTTAAAATTTTAAATGCATTCCTACCATCTTTTGTAAAAACAAGGAATTTTTTTACCTTTTTATTACTTTGCTTTACGTATGGGGCAAATTTGAAGTTGTCAAATAGAATTTGATGTGTTTTGAAAATGTTGACCTTAGAACAAAGTGTTCATTTAGTTCAATGTTACGGTGCGGGCGAAAGTGCTTACAACTTTGTGATAGAGAAATTTAATCAAAGATACCCTAACGTTTACGTCTCGAAAATGGGACTTCATAAATTATTAAGAAAATTATGATGATGATGATGATGATGATGAATATTGAATAGCAAATTATGAAATTAATATTTGTTGTTATTTTAAGCTTTTTTTGTGTTATTTCCGGGGTCATTTCATTTGTGAAATTAAAAATACATATTTCTGATAACACCAAAAATCAGCTTTTGAAACTTTTTGATACCCCTCTGTCATTGATAATGTACAGTTGCGCAACCAGAAATTTTGTTCGGGGGGGGGGGCTTTTGGGTAAAATACTTATGATTGACGAGAGCGACAGCCCCCTAAAACTTCTGCAATAATACGCCGCTAGCCCTAACGAAATATTTATGAAAAAAAAATTTAGAGATTTTATTTTAATTAGTAAAAATGTATTTAAAATAAGTAACGCATATATTAAGCATACTTATACTAAAACAAAACAAAAACCTTATACAATAAGTTGTAAGTAATCACTAATAATACTAATATTAAAGTAAAATTCTTCGTTTTGTTTTTGCCATTTCGTAGGATGAAACCCATTGAAAAAGAAAGAGAACATAACAAAAATGAAAAAAAAAATATTTTACGGGCGATCCGAGGTCGGGAAGTGGAAGTGGGTGAGTTTTTAAGGCTAGAAAACGATTTATCTCGATTTCCGGGAAAACTACAAGTCCTATGGAAAAACGTTAAAAGGCAAAGTTGTAGGTAATAAAAAGATCTACAACTTTTGTATTTACACTTTTTTCACATTGCCTCAAAATTTATGTGAAAAATTCAAATAACCAAGTTTTTGTTTTTTTATTTTTATCTTTTACAAAAAAAATTATGTTTTCACTAAATTTGGTGATAACTTACCTTTTTAAGTCCCAAACACACTGTAATTATTTTGATTTAAAATATTTATTTTTTCACCTTATTTTGACTTAATATCGAAAAAGCATCCTTATTTTCAATCGAAAATTCTCACGTCAAAATATCTGCTGTTTTAAAAAAGTCGGTGGGCGTTTTGTTCGTTGAAATCTCCACTTTCTGATAGTGTAAAAAAATATATACATGGTAAATATTCTCAAAAAATGCAAAGAAACGGAAAAAAATCGATCCGAAATTTTTTTTTTAATCATTATGTACAATTTTGAGCTATTTATTGAAATTTATACTTTAATTACTCAAAAAACGTAAGATTCCATGTTACATTGATAAGCAAAAAAATTACAAATCCGTAAAAAATTTGAGATCGCAAAAAATATGCGAAAATAGTTCGCGTGACATGAAAAATTGGTTTGCAATTAAACGAATAGGTAAGTTTCTAAGCTCGGGGGGGGGGGGGGCTGCAGCCCGGCAGCCCCCCCCCTGGTTGCGCCACTGATAATGTATGTATTTCGACCGCTAATGCTGTTATCCAAAAAAAAATTATTTTACCTTTAAAAATTAAAAAAACTAAAAAAAATCGAAGATTTATTTTAAATCTCGGGTTTAAATTACAAACCTTATTCTAAATAAGTTTTCTAGTTGGCATTTTGGGTCAAAAATGAAAAATAAAGGTAGGTTTCTCTTGAAGAAAAATCACGTTTTTTAAGTTCAAAGATCAAAATTTTCTCTTCGTTAATTGCATTTTTTTTTACAAGAATGACTTTTTTCCGAAAAATAAAATTTTTCATTCATTTGTGCTATTGTAAACCCTATCTGCGGACAGTCTTTATAGATCGTCGTCCAAAAAATATCATGTTTAATTTTTATTGATTTAAAAGCACGAACAGGAAAGGCATTCTGGAATTTAGAAAATATTTATTTATACATCGAGAAGGCTGTGGTTGCAACAAAACGCTTTTTGTTAGGTTAGAAAATCCGGCTTAAACCGTCGACATTCTGGGATTAGGTTAATTTAGATTGCTAACTTTATTTTTCGATTATAACACGAACCCAACAACGTAATCGCGATCTGTTGCTTTGCTTAATTAGGTCACCGTAATAAGTAGTCTTGCGCATGTGAAACACTGGCATCTTCAATGGCAATGCATGCCGTTGAAAGGTTACTTTGATACACATATAGCATGGACTACATTGTTTACGTTTTAAAAAAATCAAAGATTCCAGCGTTCGCAATTTGTCTGGTTGGCTGTACGGTCCACGTATGGTCCACTACACTTAACAGGTGCATCAAAAGAAGCGCTGCTATCAAACTTACTGTTAGGCAGTGGCGTAGCGTGCAGGGGCCAGGGGGGCGACCGCCCCCCCCCCGCCCTTTGAGCCCTTTCCCAAACGGCGCCCCCTTCCCACTCTCCCAGTTCCCAGAGACAAAAGTGTACAGTTGGCCATTTGCCAATATGGTAATATTTTAAATTTCATTAGCAGATCTTTTATTTTTGGTTGTTAAAATTTAAAATTATTTTATTTATTACTATTATTATTATTATTATTATTATTTTTTAGTTCTTTGTTTCTGTTTATATTATAAGATTACCATTATCAGAAGAATATTGGCAAATATGATATTTGAGATTTTGTGAAGCTCTCTTTCCTTTTGTTTTTAAAGTAATTTTATGGGGTTTAGAGTAAAGAAACAGATAAAATAAACCTGTTACCTATTTTGGGATTCCATTTTATTTCTACTACTTGATTTAATTTATAATTTTATCACGACGAATAATTTGTATTCTTTCAGTTATTTTGCTTTAACAATTAAAAATTGATTCAAGAAAGTTTTGTCTGTTTAATTAAAAATTGCTTGAAATCTCTAATTTACTAGATACTAAATTTTATCTTTTTAAAAGTGTGTTATTGTCGCCAATGAGAATATATGCTCCTATTATTATGTAATATGCATAAAATATTTGATAGAGTTTTAACAAAATTCCCCTTGCCGTGTTCATATTCTGTTTTCATGTGACCATTATGACGAAACAAAAACTTTATTTCTCAGGCCAAAATTTACTAAAGAAACAAAATTATACATTAGCAGTGAGGCGCTCTTTGAAGGGCGTAAGAGAAGGGGGTAAAAATCTCCCGCCCCCCCTCCTCCCCAGGGCCCATAATGAGCCATGAAAACGATGAACTTTTTTTTTTACTTTATCAATTTTTTTGTGGTTTCCTTGAAAATCTTGTGTATTTTATATTTTTCCTACTTGAAAAAAGGGCGTGGCACCCTAAAACTTTTCGCCTGCGGCGCTATTTTTTTCCCCTCTTTTAAGCTATAAGCAAAATTTACGCCCTTACCGCCCCTTCAACCACGCTACGCCACTGCTGTTAGGTTAGAGTGGCAGACCTCTGGCATTGTCCAAACAGCCACACGTAGTCCTATAAGGACCGTTGTGGTACCACACATGTTCCGCGGAACCTATTTGCATCAGCTACCTGATGGTTAACGCGATCGTAAAAAAATCTTGACAGCTCAATCAAACCAGCCACTGCTGTTAATAAACTTAGTAAGTCGACCCAGTTGCACTTACTGTTAAGTCGCATATTAGATCCATAAAAATAATAAAATACACGTTTTACAAAAGTATAATTCAGATACATTGCCAACGTTAATAAGATACTATAGGTAGAACAAGTTTTTCTTTTGTTGGTTTAAATAAAATAAATATGATTATTTCAGGCTTTGTATTTAGTACCTACTTATTTTAGTTCCATGATGACAAAATCTAGAGTGATGGCGCTTTTCTTTTTCACACGTCGGCCATTCACGAGTAGTAACAAAAACGCTGTAGTAATCGAACAAACCCTTCTTTTTTTCTGTGAGTAATCGTAGAAATTGTTTTTGCGATGTCGTGGTTAGTGGTCGGAATAATCGTATTTGTTCGTGTTTTGTGAAGTTTTTGTTTGAGTTTTTTGTAAAGGACTTTTTATTTTATTACTTAACAAAACAGTGCGTTAGTGCCAGATTTGTATAAAATTAGATTTTTTTAATCCGGAATTATCTTTTCCGAGGTAAGGTTATATACATACATACCTTCCCATCCAACAGCTTGCAAAGCAGGTATATCCTGGCCCGAAACGAATTTTTCTTCCACCACCATCTGGATGGCTTGGATAACCTGCGCAATAACGATCAACATATCTCCTGTGATGACGTCGTTTTTGTTATGGCTGTCGTCTCCACTTTTCGAGACAAAATCAGCCACACCCACAACTGCCAAACCTAGAATACACAAATATAACTTAACTTTCAAAATGTCTTTATTCCAAACTAACTTTTACAGTTTATCACATGGAAAGTGACAACATAATATAGAAAATAATAACCATTAAAAAAAATAACAATAAAAAAAATAGTATAAATAATTTAATTTAGTAATTATCTCTTTAATTTTTTTTTGAAAAGTTGCTAATTTTTTAATTTTTCTGATATTTTTTGGAAGATTGTTATATTTTATTATTCCGTCATATAAAAGCGATTTTTTTTCCGAAATTACTTTTTACTGGTATAGTTTGATAATTTATACAACGTCTGGTGTTATGATCATGTAATGTCTTATTCTCCTGAAGTGGTATGTCTGATTTTTTTCTTTTAAAATAATAGATTGAATTATTTACATTAGTACTCACATCAATATTTTCATTTTTATTTATAAGAAACGTTTTGTGATACAAACCGTTTCTCAGGTGGGAGAATGTTATGAACCAGTAATTAATTTAAGGTAGTTAAGTCAATGTCAAAGAAAATATAGTTCGGCATTGAATATCAAACTATAAGAATAGCGGATCTTCGAGAAAACTTGACAACCCTGTTTTAGACTGTATTGGAGATGGTTTGGCCGCCATTGTGGAGTTGATCGTAAATCTATTGTTATAAATGCAGCGCCTCGGCAACAGATGTCTCAAATACACTGATGTGATGTCGTGGTGTTGCCGCATATCGTATTTTATTGGAATTTTTAAGGATTTAAGCATTTTTAACAGACAATAAAATAGGAGGTTCTCAATTCCAGCCATACATATTTGATAATAATATGTACGCTGATTACTCCGGGGTAATTGGACCTATTTTCATAATAATTTTACCGTTGCATTAGGTGTTAAATGTTTTACAAATAAAAGTAGATAAAAAGCGACAGCAAGTATAACTAAAATAGGTTTTATTTCGTCGAAAAATAGCAAAAAAATCAAACTAAGTCATTACATATCGCGCAAACACGCGATATGTTATACGGCGCTTCGGCGCGAAATCACGACAATCCTGACTGCTCTTGATACTCCGCCTATATAGGCGCTTCGGTAAAAATAATGTGCGTATGTTGTCGGCGTCGTCACTTTCGACATTTTCACATTTGCGATTATTTTTCTCGGAAACGGTTAGAGTGGGACGATTGAAACTTTTTGGGTTTACAGAGAAATAGTGGGGGTACGTTGTGTAAAAATTTGGAATATACAGGGTGTACCGGAAAAAAGTTATTAAACGTCAAAGTCGAGAAATATCGGGATCTCGTTGAAATTCGATACAGGCCACAAAAATTAGTTTTTTCGATTTAAACTTTTTCGACGCGTAGGCGACCGTGGGCTACAGAACCCTATTGTTTGTGAGCGCGATCGAAAGTTTGGAAATAATTTTTTAAATTTTTTAAAAGTCAAAATTTGGTCCAAAATGATACCTCTTGGATCGCTAATAAGTTGAATTGGGTGCATTCGATCGACATGCGGTTTGGATAATCGGTTAGGCCATCTCAAAAACTACCTTTTTCCAATATATCGTTCTATACCTAACTGGAATGGAAATTGCCGAAAATTGTAAGAAAGTGGAAATCATAAAGTTAGGCCTGATTTTTTCACGGTTTTTATTTTTTTTCGTACTGAAAACGACTTTTGATCGAAACGTTGTAAACTTTAGCGGATAGAGCTCGTCAAATTGTATTTAAGAGATATTTTTTGGTTTCTTTATCTTTAATACGGAAAAAACGGCAGCTTTTTTTTTACTATATCGACTGTAGCTTATTCAATTTTTAACAAAACCGTTTTATTTTTTTCTCAAAAAATGCGCTGATTACTTCGCAACACCTCTACATATTCAAAATCATTAAAATATATTCGCAAAATTGAGAAAAGTCGCTTTTTTGGGTGCGGAAACAGGCAATCTTTACAAATTCTAACACCATTCACTTTTGACTAAGAGTGCCTTGATATTTATGTATCTAAATTAAATTAATTCTAAAAATCCGGCTGTCAAAAATGGCGAAAAATGGGTGTTTTCAGCGTGACTTGCTAGAATAATAAGAACATTTCCAGATTTTAAATCGGGTGGAATATCTACCTTGAACCTTCTTCTAATTTTACTGACCAAAATATTTGCTCAAAATATTTCAGAAATGGTTGTAATCTCGATTTTAAAGATGGCGTTTCGACATTGATTATCCGTCGCCACGTGGTAGAAGGTTATTCGACATTTCGATATTCGCGAATTTTTTTTTCGGAAACGGTTAGAGCAAAACAATTCAAACTTTCTGGACGTAGAGAGGAATAGTCGGGGCACGTTCTGGGAACAATTTCAAATATACAGTGTGTACCGGAAAAAAGTTATTAAAGTCAAAGTTAAAAAATATGTTTTTTTTCGTTGTAGGGCGATACAGGTGGCAAAAATCATTTTAATCGATTTAAACTTTTTCGACATGTAGACGACGTTGGGCCACAAAACACTGTTGTTTGCGAACGCGATCGAAAGTTGGGAAGTAATTTTTTTGATTTTTTTAAAATTAATGTAGGGTCATATTGGATCGTTAATAAATCGAATTGGGTGCGTCCGATATAATTTTGGTTTGGATAATCGTTTAGGTCATCTCAAATACTACTTTTTTCAAATATATTGTTCTATACCTAAACAGCATAGAAATGGTAGCAAATTATAAAACATAAGAATTACTATTTAAGTATATATAATTTGACAGCTGTCGTATAGAACTTTGTTATCTAGGTACTGAATTTTTTTAAAATTTGGGATTCTTACAGCTATAACCGTCGCTACAAAAAAGCTAAAAAAAAATTGACACTTACCTGTCAAAATCTGACAGCTGTCGTATAGAACTTTGTTATTTAGGTACTGAATTTTTTTTAAATTTCGAATTCTTACAGCTATAATCCTAGATACAAGAAAAGCTTAAAAAAAACTTGCAATTTACCTGTCAAAATGACAGCTGTCGTATATAACTTTGTTATTTAGGAACTGAAAAATTTTTCATTTAGGATTCTTACAGCTACAAATCTCGCTACGAAAAATCTAAAAAAAAATTTTTAACTTACCTGTCAAAATTTGACAGCTGTCGTATAGAACTTTGTTATTTAACTACTGAATTTTTTTAAAATTTTGGATTCTTACAGCTTTAATTCTAGATACAAGAAAAGCTTTAAAAAAATGGACATTTACCTGTCAAAATGACAGCTGTCGTATAGAACTTTGTTATTTAGGATCTGAAAAATTTTTCACTTTAGGATTTTTACAGCGATAACCCTCGCTACGAAAAGGATAAAAAAAACTGACTCCTACCTGTCAAAATTTGACAGCTATCGTATAAAACATTCTTATTTAGGTACCTGAAAATTTTTTAATTTCGATTTCTTACAGCTATAACCCTCGCTACGAAAAAGCTAAAAAAAATGACACTTACCTGTCAAAGTGACAGCTCTCGTATAATTAAACGAACGAACTAGAACAGTGCCGTGCCCGAAGGGCTCGGCACAATAATATTTCTACAAATTTATTAGCTGATAATTGATAGCTTCCATGTAAGAATAATTTTTTGCTTATGTTTTAATCGATTGAATACTTATATATTTTTATAGAGCAAATATGGAAAGTATATCCCACATTGCACAAAGGTGTGCGAGTTTAAAGAGCACCTATACGGCGCCGTCTCAGAAAACTACCTACCTATACGAGAAAACGGAAATTTTGCACCATTGTGTAGTTTTAGTCAGTTGTTATAATGACAATTTGGCGATATGTTTTTCCTTCACGTTCCGCAGGAAGGTGAGGCAAAAAAAGCAATAGTAAATAGAAAAAAAGAAAAGAAAAGTATTTTTTTATTGTAAATCTTTTTAGTAGTAATATTAGATGCACTCTCGGCTGACGATTAGCGATATGTACCCAGTCTAGTATTATATACGGCGGCTACATTTAAAATAAGTTGTCGTTGTCAGTTTCGACATTTTCACATTTGCGATTTCTTTTCTCGGAAACGATAAGAGTGGGACGATTGAAACTTTTTCAGTTTAGAGAGGAATAGTGGAGGTACGTTGTGTAAAAATTTCGAATATACAGGGTGTGCCAGAAAAAAGTTATTAATTTTTAAAGTCGATAATTATCGGATTCTCGTTGGGATTCGATACAGTTCGTAAAAATGAGTTTTTTTGATTTAAACTTTTTCGACGCGTAGACGACCGTGGGCTACAGAACCCTATTGTTTGTGAGCGCGATCGAAAGTTTGGAAGTAATTTTTTTGATTTTTTTAAAGTTGAAAATTGATCAAAAATGGTACCTCTTGGATCGCTAATAAGTCGAATTGGGTGCATCCGATCAACATTCGGTTTTGATAATCGTTTAGGCCATCTCAAAAACTACCTTTTTCCAATATATCGTTCTATACCTAACTGGAATGGAAATGATCAAAAATTGTAAGAAACTGGAAGGCGTGATTTTTCGCAGTTTTTATTTTTTTTCGTACGGAAAACGACTTTTGATCGAAACGTTGTATACTTTAGCGGATAGAGCTCTTCAAATTGTATTTTAGAGATATTTTTCGTTTCTTTATCTTTAATACGGAAAAAACGACAGCTAATGCATTTTTTCCAGTAATTTCTGTTGGCGTCGCACTGGTTTGTTAAATACTTCTGCAAGTGTCTATAAATACAACTTTTTGAATTTTTTCTTGGTCCACCATATCAACCGATAAACAAGCTTAAGTTTGCATAGTAAACGCGCTCTGAAAAAACATCATTTGTGGCTCAAAAAAAATAATTTATGATTTATCAAGAGATATTTTTATCCGACGTTTTACTATATCGACTAGCTTATTCAATTTTTAACAAAACAGTTTTATTTTTTCCCAGAAGACGCGCTGATTTAGTCTCAACACCTCTACATATCCAAACTTATAAAAATATATTCGTAAGTTTAAGAAAAATCGAGTTTTTGAGTGCGGAAACAAGCAAAATTTGCAAATTCTAATACCATTTAATTTTGACTAGAGTGCTTTAACTGCTTTGGTTAATGTAAGTAAATTAATTCTAAAAAACCGGCTGTCAAAAATGGCGAAAAATTGGTGTTTTGAGCTTGACTTGCTAGACTAATAAGAACATTTCCAAATTTTAAATCGGATGGAATATCTACCTTGAACCTTCTTCTAATTTTATTGACCAAAATATTTGCCCAAAATGTTTCAGAAATAGTTGTAATCTCGATTTTAAAGATGACGTTCCGACATTGAAAATGCATCGCCACGTGGTGGGAGGCTGTTCGATATTTCGATATTCGCGAATTTTTTTCTCGGAAACGGTTAGAGCAAAACGATAAAAAATTTCTGGACGTAGAGAGGAATAGTAGGGGCACGTTCTGGGAACAATTCCCAATATACAGGGTGTACCGGAAAAAAGTTATTTAAGTCAAAGTTGAAAAATATGTTTTTTTTTCGTTGTAGCGCGATACAGATGGCAAAAATCATTTTAATCGATTTAAACTTTTTTGGCATGTAGACGACGTTGGGCTACAAAACACCGTTATTTGCGAACGCGATCAAAAGTTGGGAAGTCAATTTTTTGATTTTTTTAAAATCAATGTAGGGTCATGTTGGATCGTTAATAAATCGAATTGGGTGCGTCTAACACACTTTTGGTTTAGAGATTAGTTTAGGTCATCTCAAATACTACTTTTTTCAATTATATTGTTCTATACCTACCGGTAATATAAAGGGTGCAAATTATAAAAAAGTAAGAATTACTATCTTACGTTTTAATCCTAAATTGAAAATTAACTGTCAAAATGACAGCTGTCGTATAGAACTATGTTATTTAGGAACTGAAAAATTTTTCAATCTTGGAATCTTACAGCGACAATCCTTGGTACGAAAAAAATCAACTAGGTTTGTGAAGAAACTAAATTTATTTTTTATCATGAATTGAAATGTTTCAAAATTAGAGGTTGCTAACAAATGGTTTTGTCAAAAGTATAAAATGAAACGAACGAACTCCAACAGTGCCGTGCCCAAAGGGCTCGGCACAATAAAATTTTCACCAATTTATCAGCTATCTATGTAAGAATAGTTAATATCATATATTTTAGTAACGAAAAGTCGTAGCGAATCGAGCGAGACGGCATTGGAAATAGGACGTCGACCACTATACGATGCCGTCTCCAAAAACGACCTATCTATACGAGAAACCGGAAATTTTGCACCCGTTTTTTTATTTTTTAGTTTTTGTCAGTTGTTATAATGACAATTTGGCGATATGTTTCTCCTTCACGTTCCGCAGGAAGGTGAGGTATAAAAAGCAATAGTAAATTTAAAAAAAGTACAAGAAAATTATTTTTTTAGTACTAATATTAGATGCACTCTCGGCTGACGATTAGCGATATGTACCCAGTCTAGTTTAGCTATTTGTAGTTGGGTCGAAAACTCACTAAGTTACTTAATGAATTGTGCATAATATATTATGCCAGTGGAAGGCAATCCAGGCACCGCGATGCGCGTGACGTTATGGTTATGGTAGTGGGGAGAGGATCATAAAGCAAGTTAAATAGACAGGCGGCAACAATGATTTAATTTAGCAGTGAAAAGGCTTGTCGTTAGTGGCTGCATCAACACGCTTTATTGTTGGTGACTCATTGTGCCATCTATGAATTTAACGTAGCAGATTTAGGAAATCTGCTTATATGGCCTTCTTATAGTTTGATTTTCAATGAGTTCGGAATTCAAAAATATTGTAAAATTAGTCTAACTTGCCGAGGAACAAAATTGTTTTAAGTTATAAAACATAGTCCCTAATTTTTCGAACGTCTAGGCCGGACGAGCGGGTAGCTAGCCAACAGTTAGGCAAAAAACATTTGAACATAATAAGGTATGAATTCTAGAAGAAATACGGTTAAATTCTGACACCAATTTTTGTCTTATTTTGACAGTTTATATTAAATATCAGCTGACGCTTTACTTGACATCATGCTATTTAAAAACGTCAAAGTTTAAAATTAAAAACTGATTTTTTAAAATAATTTGAGTATTTAATAAGATATAAATTTTAAATTTGGCGCGTTGCTTCACCATAAAGAGTTACATCTCTTGTGAAAAACAAAAAAAAAATATTTAAAATAGTCCAGTACCCGCTGACCCCCCATTTTTTAGTACGTGCGCCAGTGACTTCCAAACTATATTTTTGGGGTAGATGATGCCCAAGAGGGCGAAACACGAGTAATCAATTTTTATTGTCAATCCACATAATATCATCTTACCCACAATAACGAACAATATTCCAAACCATTCTCTTTTGAGCAATCTTCTTTGAAGAAACGCCACACTCAGAAGACCCACAAATACTATCACAGAGCCTGTAAATAAAGAAAAATCGGTAAAGTCAGTCTCGAATCATAAAAACTCCGTATTATGCGCTGTTAATAACTATTTTTGTTGTCTGTGTGGGTGTTATCCGACATATTTTTTAATTGCAACCAACATTTTTTTATAACGTTCTCTATTTTTCGAATTAAGGGTACTTTACTCTTGAACGATTTTCATATTTATATTTTTTATATTTGCAGTTTGGGTTCAGGGAGGGTGTAGGTACTGATTCTGCATTGCATGAGGTTACAGATTTTATTGTAGACTGCTTTAATAACAATCATAAGTGCTTAGCTGTTTTTTTGGATCTCTCAAAGGCCTTTGATACCGTGAATCACCAAATTTTACTGAATAAATTAAATAACATTGGTATTCGGGGCAGAGTCTTGGAACTATTTACGTCTTATTTAACGAATAGATTTCAGAAAGTTAGATTTAATGCAGTATGCGGCTCTGATACCGTGGTGACTTGTGGCGTTCCACAGGGTACTGTACTGGGACCTGGGACCGATATTGTTTTCTATTTACATTAATAAATCTATCATCAGTAATTCATGATGTACGAACCATAAGTTTTGCTGACGACACAGCGTTCTTGTGTAGGGGATTAAGTTGGGGTGAGGCCTTTGAGAGGGCTGAACGGGCAGTTAGTTATGCTCGAATCTGGATGGACTTGAATTCACTAACGCTAAATCTTGACAAAACCAATCTTATCTGTTTCTCCATGAATAGTAGGGGGTGGCCTGATAGGCACACAATTAAAGTACATTTTTGTCAAGCTGTGGCATGAGTGATGACTTCTACTGTTCTCACTATATTGAATCTGTTACGAAAACTAAATACTTAGGAGTTTACTTAGACCAATTTTTGAAGTGGAATGCTCATTCGGAGTATGTAAAAAATAAGTTAAGAAAACTAATTTACAAATTTTATGAATTAAGAAATACAGTGACCGGAAGAAAGTGCGCAACATATGGGAAAGTTTTTTATCTTTAAGTTTAGAAAATTAATTTTATTTTAGATATGTTCTGCATGTTCTCAAACAAAATAACACCCATTAAATCCGGTAAAAGTCTTATGGTATACGAGGTAGGATCAAAAATTTGAAATTCCGCTAAGAGTAAAGTACCTCCATCTTTAATTTTAGAATATTTTTTTACTAAGAATTATTCTTTTAATTTCAAAGTTATACCCAAATTCAAAATTTCGCTTATTTTGGACAAAAAAATGGATTTAATCGTGTTTTCTGAATAGCCCTGTATAAAAAATAAATGGCAACCGAACATGGCAACCGAACAGTACGAAAATAAGATTTTCTGCAGCCTTTGTTAGAGATTACCGTCGATCATAAGTCCGATTAGTTTGTTTTTATAATATTATGGCTTTTTTAAATAAAAACATAAAAATATTAAATATTTTTGCTGCACACCGTATTTTATTTTCTGAGGGAACAAGTTAATTTTATCTAACTGATATTTTTTGATTTACATTGACTTAAAAAGCATCTCCTAAATAGTTTTTTATATGCATAGAAAGTTTCCTTATTTTGCGTGACGAATAAAATCCGTTCAAAATATATTTTTAATTTAATTTTTTTCTTTATAAATCAAAAGGAAACTTTCTATACATACTTTAATGTATAAAAAACTATTTAGGAGATGCTTTAAGTCAATGTAAATCAAAAAATATCAGTTAGATAAAATTAACTTGTTCCCTCAGAAAATAAAATACGGTGTGCAGCAAAAATATTTAATATTTTTCTGATTTTATTTTAAAAAGCCATAATATTATGAAAACAAACTAATCGGACTTATGATCGACGGTTATCTCTAACAAAGTCTGCTAAAAATCTTATTTTCGTACTGTTCGGTTGCCATTTATTTTTTATACAATGTTATTCAGAAAACCCGATTAAATCCATTTTTTTGTCCAAAATAAGCGAAATTTTGAATTTGGGTATAACTTTGAAATTAAAACAATAATTCTTAGTAAAAAAATATTCTAAAATAAAAGATGGAGGTACTTTACTCTTAGCGGAATTTCAAATTTTTGATCCTACCTCGTATACCATAAGACTTTTACCGGATTTAATGGGTGTTATTTTGGTTTGAGAACATGCAGAACCTATCTAAAATAAAATTAATTTTCTAAACTTAAAGATAAAAAACTTTCCCATATGCTGCGCACTTTCTGCCGGTCACTGTATATTAGATAGGAAACTTATTTTTAGTGTGTATAGATCTCTAGTCGAATCCTGCTTATCATATGGTATAATTTGCTGGGGTTCAGCACATAAAAATGTTTTACATAATATCTTAATTGCGCAGAAATAATCTTAAAGATAATTTTGTTTAAGTCAAGGCGTTTTCCTACAGATGTATTATTTCAACAGTCCGGTGTCTTTAACGTCTTGCAATTGTACATAAAAAATATTTTGCGTTTTTCATTAAATAGAAATGAATTCCAAAACTATGTAAATCATAATATAATGACGAGAGCGAATGCTAATGAACAATTAATATTACCCAACACTCACTATCATGCCACTAAAAGATGTACTGGGTATATAGCTCCAAGAGTTATAAACTTAATACCAGCAAATTGTAAAATGGTCCATATAGGCGAAAAAAATATAAATTGAATACCTGGGTCAAACTTAACACCCAGATGATAAAAGACCCGATTAAATTTTTGTAAACAAGGGACTTTTTTGTTAATATTAATAAAAAGGATAGGTTTCATTGGTTCATTGTTTATTTGGATTTTTATGAATAACTAGCGGATAAGGTGGATGCTCACACAGACTATATGTCCTTGCGCGCACACTTAATATTATACTAATTTATAGATAGTGTATACCAATGTATAGATAATTGATAGATATGTAAAGTGCAATATAAATAAATAAATATTTTTTGCCCTAATGCATTTGCAATTTCCCATTTGTTGTACACTTAATCGACAAAACTGAACGTTTGTGTCAGTATACCTACACTTGATTACATTTTCCAGTAATACAAGAATTAAGAGTACCAACTTATAGCTTATATTGTCTCAAAACGCAGACCTTTTAATCAAAAATTAGTTTTTATATTCATAGAAATAAAAACTTTCTGTCTTTTCTTGTATGAAGAAAAACTTACCTCTGAACATTTGAAAGCTAGATGCATAAGTCAAGTTGAGACCAATGTACATAATCGACGTAGCTGTCATGTCGCACATAGCTGGTATGAAAAGAATGAAAGGGCTGAAGTTTCGGTTTCCTTTGGTGAGTTCTGAAACATCTTCTGTTCCATCCTAAAAAAATATTAACATGTAATACAGGTTATTAAATTACACAGGATCGTATTAAGGGGTCTACCATCCCTTTTGAAAATTTTTCACTTGCTACTTTTATACCATTTACTTAGATCCCTCCTAAGCTATCAAATTATTTTAAGACATTATTATTCTTACTGGTCTACTACATGAAGAAGCGCACCCCTTTCCCTTCTTTCGTCGGATCCTAGCGTTACTGATGAGCCGAGATACGACGAAACACGTCTAAGGATGGATATGACGAAATGAAAGGAAACTTATTTTCAATTGTTCAATAGATTGCACGTGTTATGTTACCAAATTTATTAATTATTGCAACGCACTGTTACCATAGACAATTTACCTTTAACAAATAAAAACTAAAAACGCAAAGTCGTCGTCTCGTCAATCACTTTATTCAAAAAGGTGACATGTTTCGCCCTATATGGGCATCATCAGACCTAGAAAGTTTTTTAAAACATAACATTAAATAGAAAAACCCCCCCTAAATTTTTCTTACCTAACATTAAAACACGAAATTGAAAGTTAATAAATAATTAGACACATCAACATTACAATTAAAAAGAAAGTAACAATAACCAAACAGTTTACGGTAGGGCCAGGGACTTGGTGGTAACTCAGTAAGAACAGATAATAGCCCACATTCTAATGTCCTGATTCAAAATTAAAAAAGAAGAAGAGCTGTCAGTCAAAGTCGTTGTACTATTTACATGAAAAAAGGCGGGAAAAATATGTGGTTAAGTAT
Source organism: Polydrusus pterygomalis (assembly GCA_963969555.1). NCBI lineage: Eukaryota > Metazoa > Arthropoda > Insecta > Coleoptera > Curculionidae > Polydrusus > Polydrusus pterygomalis. Next base: position 16,136,138 of record OZ018385.1, on the reverse strand, counting down.
ATTTACGTATTAATCGTTTATATTATTAAAAATAAAATAGGGTTCAAAATTGAAAAAGTCGTTAACACAGGTAAGGACAGGACTCTTTTTTGCTTTTGTAATCTCAAGTTTCTCCAATAAATCCAACTTTTTGCTCTTATGGCATTCATGAATGATGTTTATATTTTCAGGTACTGAGAATTGGTGTCCTGATTCCAATAAATGCTTTGCGTTTTTAGTCTTTATTTGTTAATAGAAACGGGCCTCTTAGAGAATGGACTACTTCTTTGAATTTACCTTTAGATAAGCAAACAATAATCACGAAAGTGGCAGATTTATGGCCTCGCGCATGTAAACAAAGCTAGACACTATTCATAGACAAGTGAGTTACGCGCTCTCAAGGATAGATAGGCAACTTAACATACTAAATTGGTTCCCTGATAGCGTCACATGCGACCGGGGGCGAAACTATAAATATAGTCGTGGTGGGGGTAGGCGCCAAGCATAAAAATTTAAATTTTATTATTACTTTGAATTCAAGTTTTAGCGCTTCTAACTTAACGGAAAAGTTTGAAGCGCGAAACATCTGATTCAAGTTAAAATAATTTGGGAGAACGAAAGGAAATTATAACAACGTTTCTGATATGGCGACCAGATTTATTAATAATTAGATATTTACATAGAAAGGTTTTAAATAAAAAAACACCTTAAATTATTATATTATTATTTTCTGTAGATTTTTCTAACAATTCCGTGTTATTTTCAAAGTTTTTATTTAATAAACTAGTTATTGTACCTTGTAGTTCATTAAGTTGTGAAGTAAAGTTTTTTTCTATATCTTTAATAGCTTTCTCTGTACTTTCCAATCGTTGGACGACATTATTGAAGTATTCAGGAGGTTCCACGCTTTTGTTAATTGCCTTGGCTTTTCTTCCCGATTTCTTTGGTCGCGACATATTAAATATATATGATTCTCAAACTACCGACTGGGCCATGTTAACTTTATAAATTATATATGAATACTTATTTAATAATAACTTTATTTTTTATATATTTTACAAATCAATCATAAAATGACAATGACAATCATTCACCAGTCCAGGTAAAAAGACTTCAGGATCTGTCACAATAAGCCATATTTTTATCTTTCTCGCACATATGCTGGTACAGTTTAATACAGAGAGAGAGAGGTACAGAATGTTGGCCATGCTCATTCTAAATGAATATTCTGTTCCTACCAACGTTTAGGAGATGAACAACCTTATAAAACAAAATTCCTACAATAGCGCCACTAGCGACCGGGGGCTAAATTAAACGTACAGGGGACGACCTTCACCATTTACGTTATCCTAGCCTGACACTATTAGTCATGCGCACTGCAACATTATCGTTTGACGAATGGGAAAATAGACAGGTCCGGGTTTTAAAATTTAAATTCTTGCCAAAAATTGGAATTTCTTCTCAATTTTTGATCAAGTTGGGAAAAAAGGTAGTGATTTCTGGCATTTTTTGTAGTAGCAAACCTATCAGATTTTAAGGATAGAAAATTGTTTTAAAGGTTTTGTTTTTAAAATTTGTTTAAAAATGATTCGACGTCGTGTTTTTAGTTCGAAAAGGAAGAGAACAAGAACAAGTGAATCAAACTAGTCCTATAAAATCGAATATAAAAACAAACAAAACCAGCAAAATAACCAATCTACGGCGTTATCGCGTACCTAATCTTAAGTCAAATATTAGTTGGTATATAACTTGTATTGATTTTTATAATTTGGCAAAAACTTGGGTACGTGTAAAACATTTTCAAGCACAATTTCTTGTTCAAGAACTTGAAAAACCCCGTAAATATTAAAAACCCACAATAAACAAGGAATCTACAGAGAAAACTTAAAACACAACAAAAATGGCGGCCGAACGGGTTCTGGACTGTATTTTGAACATTTCGCTAAAGTAGGACAGGCCGATAACACGAAGTTTGTGCGCATGCACGAAGGTGTCCAGAAAGGAAGGCAGCTGACCGGCGAGTCATGCGCTCGGACGTATTTTTTCACCCATAAAACGTAACTTCTGTTTGCGCAGGAGATAAGCTACGTATCTAAAGGTAAATTGTCCATGAGTTTACACCACCGGCGTATACAGGGGGGGGGGGGGTGTAATGGGGGTAATTACCCCCATTACCCCCCCCCCCCAAGATTACTTAAGCGTTGTTTAATTTTTGTCCTTACTCCTTAAAGCTGCTATTATCTAGTATCCTAGCCAGGCACGTAGCTAGGAGGGAGGGTACAGGAGACCTGAACCCCCTCCGAAACTCGAACTCTGATTTCGGCAACATAGGCAATACATTAAACATTTCCTACACTATTACATTTTCTTCACCTCAATTATTACCAGGTTTGTTTTTGAGATTTTCTTAAGGATTTTGTGTTGTGTTTTTTATTTTTCCCACTTGAAAACCAAGCACCATGATTCAAAAGAGGGCGTGGCACCCAAAAATTTTTCGCCTACGGCGCTTTTTTTTTTGCACCTTCAACGCGATCCCGATAGCCCCCCCCCCCAAAAAATCCTGGCTACGTGCCTGATCCTAGCCGATCGATTACCCCCCCCCCCCAGACGCATTAGCTGGATACGCCGGTGGTTTACACATTAATTTCATTAGTTTTAGTCAATCTTATACATATTATGTTTAACCTTAAGCGCCTAGTTTGTTTTACACTTTTATAGAAATCTATTGTTTTTATAATCGATTTACTTGTCACAATTAAATTAAACATAATAAGCAAATAACAAGTATATACAACATATTTTTATTGAAGTGTTTGTTCTTATTAAATATACAATTGATTATTAATAGGAATTATCTTAAAGTACAATGACACTATTAAAAGCAACTTAAGCTTTCATCTACAAGTGGTTAATACTGATTTCCAAATAAAAATGTGGCTTAAAGTTCATGCTAGATAAAGTACGTTGCACGGGTGCATAAAAATATTGAAGTTTGGTATATTTTTACTACTTATTTATTCCAGTCATGATTATTTTATAAAATTATCCTTAATCTGCCTCGGTCATTTTTTCCCTATTTACGGGTCTGTTCACACCAACGAAATAAGAATACAAAGGAAGTAGGATTTTGCATAAACCGCCTAACAAACCGACCGACGGAAGTCGGCCATTTTGAGACACCACAATATGACTCCATGTTTGTTTTGGTGTTTGACCGTGGTTGACAGGTCGAGCTGTGATTTCTGCTTTCTTGGCCGTTTTTGAGTTATTTTGCATTTTAATTAGTTAACAACCATATTTAACGAATACTAGTAAACTTATAATTACTTTAGTGTGACCGTGGAGTATACTTTTAGCGCTGGACAGCGATTAAAACATTTTAATTAGTTGTTATTCTGGGTTAATTAATAAGCTTTAAATATGGTTCGTTGTGCTGCTTGTGGGTGCTCCCAAACGCTATGAAGTAAAAAACTGGGCATTACATTTCATCGGTAAGTTTATGTTTAGATATATAAACTTTTTTAATCTGTATAGAAAAAAAAAATATTTTAATTTAATATCAAAATACACATAACCTCCGAACCTCGCATGTCATTCATGGGCGTTCGTCTTATAAAACCAGAAAAATATTATTTATTTGTTAATCGACGGGGTTACCCCATTTCTACAGAAAAGCAAATTAAAAATACTTATTGGTTTTTAGTTTTCCACATAATTACCTAAGAAAAAAGGCGTGGTTGAAAATTGTAAACCGAAGTGATTGGGATCCTACACAAAATACAGTTCTTTGCTAGAAGCATTTTCCTGAAGATTGCTTTGACAGAACCTCAAGATTGAAAGTTAGATTGGTCCCAACTGTAGTAGTGCCTACTTTTGAAGTAGCCAGGTTAAAAAATGTAAGTTTTGAAACTATTGTATCGGGTCATTACATAATATATTGGAAAATATGTAGGTAGGTACTTAAGAATATGAATACAAATAATTCTGCCTTATTTATGCTTCTGAGGAAGCTGCTTTGTCACTTTTTCATAAATTATGTATTGATAAAAGTTTTTAGATGTTTTATTGGTTTAATCTACTTTTAAAATTTTAAACCCATGGATAAAGAATGTAATAAAATATGGAAGTGTAGGTACGATAAACAAAGAAATTCATATTTAAAGACTGAATACAATGATGTTTCTAGAATGATAGAAACGTTTTCTCAATATTCACCTGAGGACGACTGGAGATACCATTGATTAAAAAAATAAATTCAAAGCAAGTCCCAAACCTTCTATCATTTAAAGAAATTCATATCAAAATATAAAAAAAAAATTTTACAAAGAGAGTTAGTATCACGTTATAGTTACTTTTGTGTCATTTCGTAAAGGTGCCAAACAAATAATTAAAAACTTATATTTTTTTGGCAGGTACGTTCCTATGCAATATCTTATAAGACAACCTGTCAAAACCTGCCTGAAGATAATTATCCTACTGTGAATCTAACTGGAACACCTTCTGGTTACAACATATATTGGACATGGCTCTTCCAGGATATGCCTCTTCCAGGACATGGTTCTTCCAGGACATTTTACTATCCAACAACACACCTAAGATTTTAGTATATTCCTTTAATCTTATATGACAATCATTAATGGTTACTGTTTCCGGATTCTCCAAAGTGTATGGGTTAGTCTTAAACAAGGTGATAACGGTCTTTGATTTATTTAATATCAGTTTATCTTTAGAAAACCAATAATTATTTACTTCAATCATAAATTGTTAAATATGTTGCTCGAGAAGCTCATGGTCTTTATATGCTAGGATTTATAATAAGAACTTGTAAATACTTTAAAAATGTTAACGCCATAATAACTTTATATAAATCCCTGGTAGCTACAAAACTTTAGTATGCATGCACTATTTGGGATCCTCAGTATGCCAATAAGATTGCTCTTTCAAAATCTATTCAGCGTAAATTTTAAAAAATTTTATACTACAAGTCATTTTCAGTTTATCCGCCAAGAGGTACAGATCAAGGGCTTTTGTGTAATTTGTTTAATATCCCTTCTTTAAGACTATTGTGTATAGAAGCAAGAATTATTTTTTTATATAAAATATTTAGAGACAAAATAGATAATAAAGAGTTCTTAGGACTGCTTCCGTTTAGAATAGGCTTAGTCAATACTAGATCCGCACATGTATTTTATATTCCTACACCGAGGACAAATCTATACAAAAACTCACCACTGTGACTGTGCTCTATTTTAATAAATATTGTGGAGACATTGAAATATATAATTTAAACTATCAAAAATTAAAATTAAGGAATGAACTGCTTGGGCAAATGCTAATTGAATATTTATTATAGCTTAGGATAGCTTTTAGAAATGGGGTTTATGTATCTATAATTAACTTGTTAAGTTGTTGATACTACAAATAAATAAAATGTTTGTATTATCTGCATAGTTTGTCATTTGACAATTTTCTTGTATACTAGAAATCTCATTAATATTATTTAGGTACATATTATAATAAACAGGACTATATTATATTATATTTTATTATTTTCTTGTGATTTGGTTCATGAAGAAAGAGTAAGGTTTTTTTAAAATTTTATTTTTTAACGTAGACGTTTTGGCAATAATTTTGCCGATTATCTAAAACAATTTGTCTTCTGCAATTTTTTTTTAATGTAAAATAACAGGTGTTTTTTAGTTATTTAACCAGATATTTACATTACCCTTTCACCTCCGTTACCTTATTTAAATAAATAATTAAAAGAAATAGTTGTATTGTTTTATTACACCAACCTTACCGTATCTTATAGCTATATATGAATCTAAATATATTTTTTTCGTCCAAATAAAATTTCATTAATCATTTTGTTATTACCATTTTAATGATACGCCACAGGTAAACCGGAAACGCGCGTGCGTTAAATGTTGCCGCCATCAGACCCCATCCCGGACAACTGTCAATCTACCATACCCTACTTCCTTTGTATTCTTATTTCGTTGGTTCACACTGATGTAGCCAGGAGGAAGGGGGACAGTTGTACCTTTCCCCCCTCAAGCGCGAAAAATGTCATTAGGAATGTGCTTTTTTTAATGATGATTCATGTTCGACAGAGTGATATACAAAGGTGAATCAATGGATTGTTTTTCTTTCATCACATCTCTATTTTTGGAAAAGATTTTTGAAAAAAATTGTGCAAATTAAATTATTTTATTATAAGACGTAATTCTTAAAACGAATCAACAAAAAGCGCGAAACCATGCCTGTTTGGTCAATAATTTGTAATAAATACTAGAGTGAAACATCTCTTAGGCGGACACCTACGGGACTGTCTAAATGTGGCCGCCTAATAATAATAATAATAATAAATTGCTTTATTTCTGATTATGTTATAGTAAATTACAATTCCCTGAAAATAGAGAAGCGAAACACACAAAGAAACAGCGTCGAAAAAAAAGGGACAGAATAATATTATGTACATTGAAATAAGTGTGCTTAATACCTTAGGTAATTCTGCATGGAATATGGCTCCAGCTCAATCAAAAACTTTTTTATTTTAACCTTAAATTGCTTAACACTGTTTATGCTTTTGAAATCATCCGGCAAATTATTAAATAACTTTAGGCACATGTACTTGGGACTTTTCTCTGTGAGTGTCAGTCTGTGTATTGGATAGTCAATGTTTCTTGTTCTAGTATTATAACCATGTGAGATCTGAGAATTGAACATTTGTTTGTTTTTGAAGAAAAACATTAAACATTCATAGATATAAAGACCATAGAATGTCAATATGCCAGATAATTTAAAAACACCTCTACAACTATCATTAAAACCCATCCCCTTTAATACTCTTAAAACTCTCTTCTGATTTATAAATATGTTGTTTGCCGTACTGCTACAGCCCCAAAATATTAATCCATACCTTATCACAGACTCAAAATTAGCAAAGTAAATTATTTTTAAGGCTCTTTGACTCATATACCTCGCAACGATCCTTATCCCATAGCAAATGCTGTTTAGCTTTTGTGATACCGTTTCTATATGGTATTTCCAGTTCAGAAATTGATCTAGGTATATTCCAAGAAATTTTGTTTGGTTCGCAATTGTTATTTTTGTATTGTTTAACTGTATATCCCCTTGTGTGACAGCCTTAGATTGTTTTGTTTAGAAACTAGTTACTCTTGTTTTGCCCGAGTTCAATATTAATTTATTTTCCAAAAACCATTTAGAGGCCTTGTCACTCAGATTTGTCCCCACCATTCTTAGTTCATAGAGGTGTCCGCCCATGGGAAATTTGTTATTAGGTAATATGTAAATGCAAAATTATTACTACATATATGTATGTAACAAACATTTATTAAACATAACAAAAATACACTAGTTTTAGTTAGGATGTAGTACTAAAAAAATCTAATAACGTGTTTGACGTGTTTGCGTTTTAAACTTGCAATCTAGCAAATGTAATTTCAAGTCTGATAACAATTCCATTGCTGTAGAGTCACCTCTATTCTTTGCATACTCTTGTAATTCCTTTACCATACTAATGGCTTGTTGATAATAAAATTGTTAACATTTGTATGATTACTGCATTCAACTTCTTCATCAGAGTTGTCAGATATTGATGTGGTTTCAGTTTGGGCTACATAATCGGTAGGAATGGGGTCACCGCCATCTTCTAATAGCACATTGATAGCAATGTTAATGAACTGGCCCAAATCATTGTTATCAAATCCAAGAAATTCAGAGTTTTTCCATATCTCATGTAAAATAGAAAGATGTAGGTTATCTTTTGCTGAAAAATCGTCACTTTACACAATTTGGTTTTGATCTGTTTTAGTTCCTGCTTTACGAAAACGTTTCTTTTGTAACCTTTTGCCAAGCAGCTTTTATAAAATAAACAGCGTCTAAAAAATTTATAGCTTTAGTAAGACCTTGAACATTTGAAACAGATTCCATTTTTAATAATAGACTTTTGACCAAAATTACTCTATAAAATGCTTTAAAATTTTTGATAATGCCCTGGTCTACAGTCCTGTTTCGTCTGCATTATAGACATCTTTTGGTGAATAGTCTTTTAAAAGAGAAGGTACTTTGTTTAAAAAAACTGTTCACATACTTTTGATTAACACTTCCAGCTTCTCCCGATATGGCCTTAAAAACTATGTTATGCCTGTGACGGAACTTTTCAAGCCATCCGGATGACGCACTAAAATTTTCATATTCCAAAGTGTCTGCAATTTCTTTTGCCTTAGCCTGAATTAAAGGCCCTTAAATTTAAAATGTCGGATTCGTCTTCCAAATACTTAAAAAAAAAATTTGTCCGTTTAAAGGAGAGTTTTCGCACTCTTTGTATAAAAACAGCCTGTCCGCGTCCGCCCAAGAGAGGTTGATTTTCATGGAATTTCATATACCTAATGCCGGACTATAAAAAAATGTCCGCTTAATAGAGATGTCTGCTTATTAGAAGTGTCCGTTATGAGAGGTTTCACTGTACTAATTTTTTAACTTTTCTTCCAAAGATAACGAAGAAAAACAAATTATTGTATTTAATTATTGTACGGCGCAAACATCGGTTAAACAAACACGAGCCGAAAACTCCGTCATATTTGCAGACTGATGAGGATTACTACGCCTGTCGAGGTAAAATAAACTAATAACAAACCGTAAATTGTGCACGGGTTTTGGTGCACATAGGCGATGTAAGAATGTGGACCGTCGCGGGGAACAAAAGGTTACCGCGGCAGCGGCTCCTTCAATTAGAATTCGAGGGCGCCGAGCAGTGAACGAAGACATTGAGCCCAATGAATAAAAATTAAGAAATTACTTGAAGCAATTAGTTTTTAGTAAAAGCAATTGTTTGACTAGCAAATGCTATAAGTAAAAGCAATCGCTAGATCTGGATATGAATAAAATGTTGAAGCAATTGCTGTTTTTCTTACACCTCTGTAGCAAATGCAAAAGTTCAGACGTGGCTTATCCACTTGTTAAGATTATAGATTTTATGTTCAGTTTGGTGCCTAATTTGCAAAAGAGTTGACGTAAATACAACAACGTTGGTCTATTTATTTAGAACAACAGTAATCTGTTACGTTTTTGTGGAAAATAGGAAACTTATATTTGTGATATCGCAGATTTCAGTGAAAATGAGGATAGTGATAATAGTGACGAATAAATTAAAGACAAGCAATTGATATTCGTTCACAAATTGAAGGAACATAAATAAATCTCCCTGACCACAACCGTTTAGCTTCCACAACAGCTTCAGCACTTTTAGGAAATTTAATAAAAATATTGGCCTCCTCCAAAATTGCATCCATTACAGAAGTGTATGTCTTACAGACAGTAGTTTGGTGAACACCGAGTTCTTCACCTACAGAATTTTGAAAGCCCGGATACGACAATTTCCGCAGAAAGACTTTAATCTTATTACTTAAAGGCGACAGTGCACCCCCTCGCCTTTTACCAGTATCAGTCAAAAAATAATTTGCCAACCACTCAACATGTTCGCAGTCAAATCGATATAACTTTCTGAAATCGTCATATCTGCAATTTTTACGTACACTGTAGATTTTTTTTTACGGACGTTCATATATTCAGCCATAATTGCGATTGCTTCTATTTTTTAAGAAAAAGCATTGACTAGAAGCAATTCCTGCACTTTTAAGCGATTGCTGGACGCAAAAGCAATTACTTTGGTTTTTATTCATTGGCTTTCAAGAAATTACTTCGATTTTATAAGAAAAAGCAATCGCAACATTTTTATTCATTAGACTCAATGGCATTTTTAACAGCGTAGTGGCGTCGCACATAGGGGTATTTACCCTATCTAGGCGGCCAAAATTATTTTACCAGTTTACTTAATTCCAAAGGTGCCTATTAGACTGTTTATAGGTTTATAATGAACTAGCGTGTACCCGGCATGCGTTGCAACCGGCTGGTATAAATACAAACCCGAACAAATCCGATATATTAGTACCCGGCATGCCACTTTCTGAAATTGCACCCGTGCGAAGCCGGGGCGGGTCGCTAGTTATACATAAAAACCTTCCCATTGAATCACTATATCTATTAAAAAAAACCGCTTCAAAATCCGTTGCGTAGTTTTAAAGATTTACGCACATAAGGGGACAGACGGGCGACAGCGACTTTGTTTTATACTATGTTAAGATACAAAATACCTTGTATTGAAAAAAGTTAATTTTATTTATCAAAAAAATAGGAAATGAACAATAAGTCTTATTAATGTATTTTTAAATTTATAATAAGGATGTTTTCCATGATTCTTCATCCGAAGTTGAGGCACTAACTTCCTCGTCCGATGATTCTTCATAATCTGTTGTATCTAGCAGGTTCATCTGGAAGCAACATGGCTATCGTTTCTTTTAAGAACGGTTTGCTAGTATTTTTAGGTATCGATCTTATTCCTGTTATAAATGGATCCGAACTGAGTAGTAGCCTGTTCAGAACATCCATATCACAAGATTGCCTCGATACCTTTCGGGCAGAGTTTCGACGATAGAGTCGAAAATGTTTATTGCGAGCTTCAGCAGCCTCTTTTGATAATTGGCCTATCGGAATCAGCGCGTGATCTCGGACCCATGAACTAGTATTTTATGCATAGTAGGAGTCATCGGATGCCACGGGTAGAACTGAATATAGAGCTCAGCAGTTTCCTTCGCATAGGCAGCAAAAAATGCCCTATCTTGCAATATCGCAGCATTCCGCAAAATTTTTAGCAAATATAAAAAAGAAATAGCCCTGGGTATCCTATTTTACCAAAAAAATTTGCCGGGAAATACAACTTAAACGCTAACAAGTAAAAAAAAAATAAATAAATAAAAAAAAAAAATTACACATATTCAAATCAAATATCACAGCAAATAATATAGCATTTGAAACAAAAAGCTCTGAAAAGTAGACTGTACGATCACAATCCCTGGCTTTTAATTAGGTATAACTGCTTCTTTAAAATAATAAATTCACTATGAAACGTTCGCTTACGCAAGAGACACCGAGAAATGATACTCTTCTTATAAACGATCAAGTTCAGACTAGTCGTAAGAGCGCTTTGGTTGTGTGGGAAGCGGGGGAAGTGTGACATCATAAGCGTACAACCCTTGGCCCTATTTATCGGTCATTAGTTTCTACCTGCGTTAAAATTTTAATATTAGACTTTTGGCCGCCTAGATCGGCTAAATACCCGTATGTGCGTCGGTGACGGCAGCTATATCCACGCTTCACAAGGTGAAATAAATTAATGTTAGTTATATTTTAACTGGTTAAAATATCTAGAGGTTTTATTGGTTGGGCTCTGGGGGTATATTGTGTGCACTTAGCGAGCCGCCGCCACTGTCTATGGGTATATTTTAAATCGTTTATAGTTCAATAAATAACATAACATCTGTTAATTATTTTATTATATAGGAACCTTTATAAATTTGCTGGTTGCGGTTTTGTATATTTTTTATTCTGTTTATCCACACACTCCAAATATAAATGATATTAATGACCTGTGACGAATTTACTGATAAAAAATTAATTGTGTTTAAGAATAATTATTATGTGGGTTAAATATGATTCCTTATTATTGTATAATAGTTGTGTGTGTCACCATATGCTCGTGTTTATATAAAGGAACGTGCTTTTCTGACACAATACGATAAAATTTACAAAAATTATTTTGATAAAATAAGGACAAACCCCTTTTGATGGGAAGTCATCTGCTAGAAAAATGAAGATGTCAGGGTTTACTGATTGTATTTCGGAACAGTACGTCACGTCCTTTTGCATACTCTACGCCACGTGTAAGCGACGTAAGCAAAGATAACCGGCAAGGTAGAATATGAGCAAACGATTGAGAATTTTCCAGAATTTTATTAAAAATCTGACATCGAAAAAATATGTTTTTAATTAGGTTTAAAAATCCGTAAGAAGAGATATTATTTTAGGCGATTAATGTTTCTTTTTCATCCTTAAAACATCATCGCAATTTAATCATGTAAAAAAAATCAACCGCGCTGAACTATTTCTATGTGGAATTAAGAAAAAAGCCAATAAAAAAACGAGCCCATCGTATGCAAAATTTAATGCTCTACAACATTTAAAAAAAACTTTTTTCCATATTATTTTTCCTTTAGAGTTATTGCCCAAAAATAAATATAGTTTAAAATAATTCTTGAAATTCTTAATACAGGCAGAAAATAATAATGAACGATAAACATTAGTATTATTGTGAAAAAAGCGTAGAGTGCTCGAAATAGGAAAAATATAGCACAAAGCGCCCCACGCTTTTTTCACAATAATGGGCCTTTTCACTATTCTTAAATTTGATACATTTGGCATTTGAATTGTTTAGTCGGTGCTATAATAAGGGTTTTTCATCAATAAAATTATTGTTAGGTCATAACATTAATTTATTTCAGCACAGTAAAAACCGGGTAAAATTCAACCAATTTGAAAATCTCAAAACAGGCGCGACTCATGACGTAGATATGTTTAAAGCTTGCTAGAGCGCATGCGTTTAACCTCGCACACGCGTTAAATGCTGATCTGTCGAACTGCCATCGGCAAATTAAGCCGCTGTTGCCATATGTAGAAAGTTTTATAATCTTAATAATATACTTTCTTCTTAGAACTTTATTTGGATACTTTAAATAAATATAAACATAATACTGGTAAAATAATTCATTCCGCAGCTATTAAATGGAAAACTGGTATATTATAATTACTAATTGCTAGTCAATTACCATTACACTGGTACTATAATATATGATTTTTGAGAGTATCGGCAACACTGTCAAGCTGCTGATTTGGTGAATTCTTGATATTTTAAGCCAGCGACTCGGCTATTCCTATCATTCCTCTGTGCATCAATCTTCCGGCGCGATGACGTACGTATGTTTAAAGCCGGAGTCTCATGCATACGATTTCCGACGATACGATGATACGTCGGCGCTGTCATTGGTCGAAAATTTTGGCGTCAAATTTTATCCGAATAATTTTAACAATTTACGACGCGTCCTACGAGTTGAATTTAGTTTAACTTTTGTCCGATGTCGGAAGTTTTTTAACCTCACTTTACTACGTATTTGACTTTTATTTGGTTTCGGTCTGTGGTTTCGGTGCTTTTTGGATATTTAACATAATAATGATTAAACAACGTAGAAAATACATTTGTACTGCCAATTAACGTACTGCTTAATGTTTGAAGTTTGAAGGTTATGTTTAAATGTCAGACTTCTTCGTCTTCTTTTTAACGTACTGTTTACAGAAATTCGGATCCGAAAGTCGTGTCCATGGGATATGCAAAACATTCTCGTACGAAAACCAACCTATTTTCGGATATCGGACGTCGGAAATCGTATGCATGGGACTCCGGCTTAAGTCCGTGTTTTTATTCAAGGAGTTTTTTTATTTATTTATTTTCTCAGTTATGGCTTAAAAGTATAGAAAAGTAAAAAAACAGAAAATTTTATTTTTTGTTCCTTTATACACTACTACCAAAATCAAAATTTAGTGAAAAGGCCCATTCTAATGTTTATCGTTCATTATTATTTTCTGCCTATATTAAGAATTTCAAGAATTATTTTAAACTATGTATATTTATTTTCCGCTTTTTAGTTTGAATAATTATTAAACCGTGTTTTTTAGTTTTTTTAAACTATATTTATTTTTCATTTTCTAGTTTGTTATTGTTAAGAAAAAAAAAATTTGAGTAGAGATAGTCATAGAGAGGTCCGGAGTAGAGATGGAATACTGTCACTAATTTAACAATGACTTTTTGAAATGGCTAGATTTAAAGCAGTGGATCCATTTTTTTTTAATGGCTAGATTGAAAGCATTGGATCCACAAACCCGAACAAACCCGCTCGACCAACGGACCAACTGATAGCGAAAGAATGTACCAACACTATTAAGCCGAGTGCTCGAGCCGGAAAGTAGGTAGATAGTACGCATGCGCATACGGTGAGCTCTATCTCTCTCACTCTCATACAGAGGATCTGTAAGGAAATTATTTAATTCCGGCGATCAGGATGAGATAAACTTATCAAATTATTGTATTGTCAGCGGTTCTTGATAAGCCTACAAAATTTAAATTAAATCTGACCGTTTGTGGATAGAATATCTCACAAATATCAAACCAGAGCTAAAGTGCAAGAAAATATCAAGCGTTCAAAAAATAACAAAACCTTGAATTTGAAATCAGTTGTCTACATGGGACCCAAACTGTTTAACCTCTTACCGGTTGAAATACGTCATATTAAAGTAACTAAAGTTTTTGGTAAAGAATGTGCTCGATACATATTTAACAATTTCCATTTGATATTTGGGAGATTGTTTTGAGTGTTTGGATTGGAGGGTTTTCGGTCTTTGAGACTCTTGTGCTATGTTGCAGACTAGTCTTCTGTTGTTATTAAATGGGCCTTACTCTGTTTATGCAAATGTATTAGGTAGTAAGTAAAAGTTTAAGAACTAAGAACCTACAATATCCGCTACAATACTTCTGAATAACATCGCAGAAACACATACAAATATTATATATCTAGGTGTTTTTGTTAGTAATAAGTGACTTTGACTTTATAGAGTTTATTAATTTGTAAATAAATTGTAAAATTTTGTTAGTAATAAGTTTACTTTTGCTTTGAATGACTTTATAAAGTATGTTGAATTGTAATTTATGAATTGTAATAAATAATAAATAAATAATAAAATAAATAAATGAAAAAAAAAAAACTGGGTCAAAATCGGGATTAAAGAAGTTTTTTAAATTATAGATATAAGATTCTAGTGTTTAGGGCTGAGTAGTTTGCGTCCTGACACGTCTTATTGTACGGGGTAGCGCATAAACTCTAGATGCATGTAAATTTCATTAAATTTAAAACTGACATATCTTACATAAAAATTGAATTTAATTTATTTTTTAAACGAAAGCAATTAGACATCTATCTGCGCTAGAAACTGGCCAAAAAGTTTCGCCATGCCACTAGAGGCAAAGAAACAAATACCATTTCTTCAAAATAAATTCTGTTGCCGAAAAAATATTTCGTAAATAATCAATGAGTCATTTTATCACTTTTGGCTTTTAAATTTAGAATAAAAAACATGTCAACAAATAAAGTCTATAATACAGGGTGGCACGCAAAAACTTTTAATTCGTTCACAGAATGTATCCCTGAATTTGTATTTGTATTATTATTTTTGTATTTTTAATTTTAAGCAATTTAATTAAATGGTTAGATATTTCCATAGCACTCTGTATTATAGACTTTATTTGTTGACATGTTTTTTATTCTAAATTTAAAAGCCAAAAGTGGTAAAATGACTTATTGATTATTTATGAAATATTTTTTCGGCAACAGAATTTATTTCGAAGAAATGGTATTTTTTTCTTTGCCTCTAGTGGCATGGCGAAACGTTTTGGTCAGTTTCTAGCGCAGATAGATGTCTAATTGCCTTCGTTTAAAAAATAAATTAAATTCAATTTTTATGTAAGATATGTCAGTTTTAAATTTAAGGAAATTTTCATGCATCTAGAGTTTATGCGCTACCCCGTACAATAAGACGTGTCAGGACGCAAACTACTCAGCCCTAAACACTAGAATCTTATATCTATAATTTTTTAAAAAAAAGTTCAAAATTGGTTCATTATCAACGAAATTACAGCTTATTAATTTGAGCTTGAATATTTGAATATTCGATAATTAATGGGCGTAGTGTATTTCGAGGGTTTTTAACTCTTGTGCAAAGACTCAACACAGCGATGGAGGCAATTTGTTCCAGCAGCATTAAATCAAAATTAGTAAGGCGCTGTCGCAACAATCTTTGCACTTGGTGCTCAACATCGGGTCACCTTGTATTGGCTTCCTGGCCATTGCAATATAGACGGTAACGAGGGTGTCGATGCGTTCGCCAGTTAAGGAGCACGCATGTCTGCCGAACTAGCAGAGAATACCGTGGTTAGACCACTGGGATTGGTCAAAGAGGAGATAGATCGGATAGCTAAACAACTTGCGCAAAGCAGATGGACAGAGCTAACAACCTGTAGTATCTTTAAGCAATTGTGGTCCATACTTGATAACAGGAAAACCGCAGCGTTATTACAGCACAGTCGGAAAGACCTAAGAAATATCACTGCCGTAGTCACCGGGCATTGCCTCTTCGGTAGACATGTCGAACGTATGCAAATACCAGCTAATGGTCTCTGCAGAAGTTGCATAGATAAAGAAGAGGGGGAAAGTATTCAACATTTCTTGTGTGTCAACCTAAGGACTGGACACAAAATAGTACTGAAGCGTTCTTTCACATGATAAAGTCTATTTTCTTTTAAAAAGCAGCTTTCTAAAATTCCTGGATCCTTGGATAATAGATTTAATTGTTAAAATATTTCGTCACAAATTTGAATAAAAGTTAATTTTGCTCTTACTCTTAAACTCTTAAATATGTGCAATTTTGGCTGAATGCGACCCATCGGTAAACCTGGGGAAATTATGAAGTTTCTATACCAGCTGATCGATGGCAAGTGACTCGTGTCAATTGCCGAAAATCGATAGGGTTCACTGCGATACCCTAGGTCTGCTGTCAAAATGTTGGATTGATCTGCTCGCGCACTGAAGGTCGTAGTTTTAAATCCTGCCTGTTACTGTCAGCTTCAAACCTACCATATCTAAGTATACTTAAACGCTTGCCACTATTGACATCTTTTAAAACACTTAAGTTTTGTGAAAATTAATGTTGCCCATTGGTGGTCCAGTTTTCCTCCAAAATGTATGTGTAACTCTGTACAGGGTGTTTTTTTAAGGTCGACGAGCGGCCATATCTCGGAAAATACTGGGCATAGAAACTCAGGAAAAGAAAAATGATAATTAAAGTGGCCATGAGAAAATTCTGGAAATAATTTTTAAGTTCCGCATTTTGCCGCAAGAGGGCGTCATTGAAAAGTAAATTTTAAAATTTTACGTAACTCCGAAAATTCCTAATTAAGGTATAAGTTTGATAACATAATTTTAAAGCTTGGACAATTATGCATCATTTTGGTCTTATGCTCATTGGCGTACCGACTTTAATAAGAGTGGGGGAAGCTGTTAAAAGTGTAATCATGTAAATCGCTGTAACTTATAAACGACTTATCCGATTTTAGCAAACTAAAGATTGTTTGGAAGAGAAATGTATGCACTTTCACCAATCGTATTTAATTGTCCATAATAGTTCCCAAAAAAAATGCTAGAGGGCGCAATTTGCAATAACAATACATTTTTTGATTTTACTCAGAAAAAATAAATCATACGGTATAATTATGATACCATAATCGATAAGTAGATGAAATTTGCAAGAAAAGATGTGAAGACCGCAGTTCGATATCTTTGTTCGTTTCAGAGTTATTGCCAAAACAATAATTTTTAATACAAATTGCCCTCTAGCAATTTTATTAGAAACTATCGTGTACCATTAGATACGACAATTGAAGGAACTTCCAAACAAGCTTAAATTTAGTAAAATCGTAAAGTCGTTTAGAAGTTACAGCGATTTTAATGTTTACACTTTCACTTGATAAGAGTGGGAGAAGCTGTTGAAAGTGTAAACATTAAAATCGCTGTAACTTCTAAACGACTTAACCGATTTTACTAAATTTAAGTTTGTTTGGAAGTTCCTTCAATTGTCGTATCTAATGGTACACGATAGTTTCTAATAAAATTGCTAGAGGGCGCAATTTGTATTAAAAATTATTGTTTTGGCAATAACTCTGAAACGAACAAAGATATCGAACTGCGCACATCTTTTCTTGCAAATTTCATCTACTTTTCGAATATGGTATCATAATTATACCGTATGATTTATTTTTTCGGAGTAAAATCAAAAAATGTATTGTTATTGCAAATTGCGCCCTCTAGCATTTTTTTTTTGAAAACTATTATGGACAACTAAATACGATTGGTGAAAGTGCATACATATCTCTTCCAAACAGTCTTTAGTTTGCTGAAATCGGATAAGTCGTTTATAAGTTACAGCGATTTAAATTATTACACTTTCAACAGCTTCCCCCACTCATATTAAAGTATGTACGACAATGAGCATAAGACCAAAATGATGCCTAATTGTCCAAGCTTTAAAATGGTGTTATCAAACATATACCTTAATGTGGAACTTTCGAAGTCATGTAAAATTTTAAAATTTACTTTTCAATTACGCCCTCTTGCGGCAAAAAGCGGAACTTAAAAATTATTTCCAGACTTTTCTCATGGCCACTTTAATTGTCGTTTTTCTTTTCCTGAGTTTCAATGCCCAGTAGTTTCCGAGATATGGCCGCTCGTCGACCTTAAAAAAACACCCTGTATAATATAGTTACTATGTAATAAATAATATCTACATGATTACAATAGAAATTGTTACAATGCGTTTAAACTTTTCCTCAATATAGATAGATAGGAATAATTTACATATTACACATCTATAGACATTCTTGATCTGGGTGCTGATTAAGACATTCTTTGTTTTTCGATAACGCCACTGAACTTTTTGAAAAAATACAAGATTAATATGTTACTTATTTTGTATTGCAGAAATAAACAAATAATGTAATAGCTTTGATAAAAATATTTTTCTAGGGCTAAAAATATGTTTCCTATTAATATGCTCTATGATGATTTTGCGTTAATTTGATTTTTTCAAAATTTAAATATATTATATACCGGGTGTCCACGGAAGGTGGCTCACCCTTCTAACTTTTTTATTTTTTAAGATAATAAAATAAAATTCGGGGGATTTGTATACGACATAAAACTGCATTTTTTGACAGGTGACTCAACATTATAGAACTTCCGGTTTAACCGGAAGTGACATAAACTTTCGATTTTTAAATGGGACAACTGGTATATTTTTACTTATTTTGACTCCATATGACATTCTAAATACAACGATGTGTCACTTGTCACTTTTTGCCACCAAGAAAATATTTTTTTTCCAAATTTGTTGTTTTATCTTTTATGAATACCTTAAAATCACTTATTTCAGTTCTTTAATCTTGGGAAAAATACAATTTTACTATTTTTGGTCCAATGCTATGTGCTATGTAAAATTTAATCTTTAAAGTTGTATAACTCATTTTTTTTAAATTGCAACACGGTGGCTCGCAGGGTTAAGAAAAAAGAGGATTTTATTACGATTATTTTGATACCATACACTATTAGGTTTTAGAAAAGCTGCCAATAAAAAACTTTAAAAAGTTAACTTAGAACTTTACTAAAATGAAGCATCTTTTGAGAATAAATTTAGAATTAAATGCATCAAATAGCCTGTGACCAGCAAAACGGATAAAACAAAATCATGCCTTGAAGAAAATTGAAATGCCAACAGCTTTTTCTAAAGTAAATTAGTTTGTTGTTTAAAAAGCATGGAAAATAATAGTTTTACAAGGAGTGAAAAAGTTGATGTGTTATTAGTGTTTGGAGAATGTAGAAATAATTCAACCGATGCTGCACGACTTTAAGCATAAAGATATTTTAAACATAAACATAAACATAAACATAAACATAAACAATCTTTATTTTCAAATTTGTTACAGTAAATAACAAAGTGAAATGACGTCAAAAAACAGTTCCGAATTATTATTAGGTATACAAAATATAATTTTCATAAACAATAAATTAATCTATTACATATTTATATAATCGTTCAGAGAATAGGGTTCCAACTGAATTAGAAGTTTTTTAATTTCTATTTTAAACAGGTGTTGACTATCGATGCGTTTGATTCGTAGTGGTAACTTATTGTATAATTTAACACACATATATTCTGGGCTTGTTTCTGTACTATGAAGGCGATGTATGGGGTAACTGAAATTGTCTGTTCTTGTGAATCGAATGTTATTTTGTGAATTAAACAATGTTTGGTTTCTACGCAAAAACATAAGACATTCAAAAATGTATAAGGCATACACAGTCATGATACCGTTTACTTTAAAAACATTTCGACAGGACTGATTGAACTCCATTTTTTTAATTACCCTTAGTGCCCTTTTTTGCGAAACAAAAATATTTTGCACATGGGTATGTCTCCCCCAAAAAATTATACCATATTTTAAAACAGACTCAAAGTTTGCAAAGTATAGAATCTTCAAGGTTTTATCATTCACGTATCTACCAACAACTCGCACTCCATAGCAGACTGAGTTCAACTTTCTCAATAGCTGGCTTATGTGAAAAGACCAGTCTAGATTTTGGTTAATATAAATGCCAAGAAACTTTGCATTTTCAGAGACATCTAGCCGATTTTCTGCGGTTTCAAAGTGTGTAATATTTTCAGCTCTTGATTTTTTTGTTTTAAAAAGCATTATGTTTGTTTTATCTGAGTTAAGGATTAGATTATTGTCAGTAAACCATTTTTTTACTCTATTAAAAAAGTTATTACTATCTGCCAATAGCTGAAACAAATTTTTACTACCCGTTATTAAGTTTGTGTCATCCGCATAATTAATTATTGTCTGACACGGTTGATCTGCCTCGGAGTACAAATCATTAATATATATTACAAACAAGAGTGGACCCAAGATGCTACCCTGAGCGATTCCATACTCGCTGTTCAACATTTGTGATTTGCAGGACTCTCCGTCCTTAGTGACGCCCACTATTTGTGTTCTTCCATTAAGATAAGATTCCAGCCATTTCAGAGCATTCCCCCTTACTCCATACATTTCCAATTTTTTATGAGTAATTTCCTATTAAGACAGTCATAGGCCTTAGTCAAATCCAAAAACATGCCAATTGCAATTTCACCATTTTCAAAGAACTTCGAAATTGTTTTAATAAACTGATAAATTGCTGTTTGCGTAGATTTTCCCTTTAAAAATCCATGTTGGTTATAATGTAATGTTTTGCAACTGGTTATAAAATTAACTAGTCTTTTATACATGGCAAGTTCAAATAATTTGGAAAATCCAGGCAACAAACTTATAGGTCTATAACTGTCCATTTGCTGGGGATCGCCTTTTTTAAACAGTGGTTTAATTAATGCTACTTTTAATTCATCCGGAAACACTCCGATTCTAAATGAATTATTGATCATAAAACATAAAATATGTTTTAATTCATTTACCGAGCTTTTTATAATACTTGTTGGTATTTCATCGACGCCACTGCTAAGTTTATTTTTAATTTGACTACCTAATTCACAAATTTCTTCAGGGGTAACCGGCTTTAAGAACATTGATTGTTTGTTAGGTGTTATATTACAACGTCGAGAGCTATTTATGTCTTTTAACATTTTTGGAATCACCGACACTAAATGTTTATTGTATTTATTGGCTATATCTTGCGCATTTTCATCCATTGGAATGCCGTTGTCATTATGATGTACTTTTCCAGTGATTTCTTTAGTTATTGCCCACATACTTTTCATCTTATTATCAGAGTTTGTGATGCGATCTTCGTAATTTTTTCTTTGAGTAGTTTTTAGTTTAACGTCATATTCTTTTTTTGCTTGTATGTAGGCATCTTTATACTTGGCGTCATGATTACTCAGAGTCAGAAGAATATCTAATATATTTTTACATTTTTGCAGTTCCGGGGTTGTTTCAACTTTTCTTTTTTGTTTCCGTAATATCTTCAAAGGAAAACATTGATTAAAATATAGTTTGTAGATGTTCATAAACATATTTTAATCGGCGTCATCGTCATCCAACCCGGCACTATTAGGTACCCAAAACTGGTTCCGAAAATGCGAAATGAGCCTAACAATAATAACATATCAACTTTTTCACTCCTTGTAAAACTATTATTTTCCATGCTTTTTAAACAACAAACTAATTTACTTTGGCAAAAGCTGTTGGCATTTCAATTTTCTTCAAGGCATGATTTTGTTTTATCAGTTTTGCTGGTCACAGGCTACTTGATGCATTTAAATCTAAATTTATTCTCAAAAGATGCTTCATTTTAGGAAAGTTCTAAGTTAACTTTTTAAAGTTTTTTATTGGCAGCTTTTCCAAAACCTAATAGTGTATGGTATCAAAATATTCGTAATAAAATCCTCTTTTTTCTTAACCCAACGAGCCACCATGTTGCCATTTAAAAAAATGAGTTATACAACTTTAAAGGTTACATTTTACATAGCGCATAGCATTGGACCAAAAATAGTAAAATTGTATTTTTCCCAAGATTAAAGAACTGAAATAAGTGATTTTAAGGTATTCATAGCCCTCTAGATAAAACAATAAATTTGGAAAAAAAATATTTTCTTGGTGACAAAAAGTAACAAGTGACACATCGTTGTATTTAGAATGTTATATGGAGTAAAAAAAGGAAAAATATACCAGGTATCCCATTTAAAAATCGAAAGTTTATGTCAGTTTCCGGTTAAACCGGAAGTTCCATAATATTGAGTCACCTGTCAAAAAATGCAGTTTTATGTCGTATACAAATCCCCCGAAATTTTATTTCATTATCTTGAAAAACAAAAAAGTTAGAAGGGCGAGCCACCTTCCGTGGACACACGGTATACAAATTCTAACAAATTCACATTTTTTGACAAACCTCGTATATGACTGGAAAATTTTGATATTTGATGGTTGCATTTTAGCTTTTAGACCATGCAGAGCTTTTTATGAAGAATAACTTTTTTTCGTCAAATTAATAATAAAAAAGTTTTCCATAATAATATGCTGCGAACGTAAGCAGACACGCTGTATATATATACACTTATATTAAATATAATATTATTAATTATAATAAAATTATTAATTTATAATTTTTTTTTAATGTTTATTAATGTTTTTATTTCGACTTTAAATTTTTTTAATAAAATCATTTTTTTAATTTTTGTTGGTAAATAATCGTTTAAATAAAAACAAATATTTGAAATATTTTTGTCCTATGGATTTATTTATTTTAGGTTTTATGGTTATTTCATTTATATGACGTGTATTATGATTATGGTTTTTAAATTGTATAAGGTTTTTATTTTTAAATATATTATATTAAGATGTTATAAATGTAAAGTTGTCTTATGTTCAACTTTTTTGTTTCTGAATATAATTCTTTTGAAGGATCTTTATTGAATATAATTTGTAGAAACCTTTTTTGTAATATTTCTAATTTTTTTAACTAAAGTTCTATTTATTCCTCCCCAACCTAAAATTTCGTAATTTAAGTGAGTTTTAACTAGAGCGTAATATAATATTTCAATATGTCTTACATTTAAAATTTTTTTAATGTTTTTAAAAATCGGTACTTAGTAAACTCCTTAATTTTTTAATTAAGTATTCTAAGTGAAAATTCCAATTTAATTTATTATCAAAAATAATTCCTAAATATTTTATTTTATTAACTTTAAAAATTTGAATGTCTTCATTTATTTGAATACTATTCATATTTCGTGGTAGGTTATTTGGGTTTAAAGTAAAAGGAATATAATTTGTTTTATTAAAATTAATTGTTAAGAAATTGTTATCAAACCAATTTTTTATAATTATTTTAAAATCTTTTTTAATTTTATTATTCAAGTTGTCCCAATTTGTATAAAAACTTTTGGATAGATTTTTCTTTATCTATTTGAACATAAGTTGGTCTATTTTTCAGATAATTTTTAATTAATTCTAATTGCTTTCCTCTGAATCAAATATTTTCAAACTTTTTTAACATCTAACTGTATCAAAGGCTTTTGCTAAATCTAGAAAAATTCTAATACAAGGTTTTTATTATCTAGTGCATCATATTTATATTTGTTCTGTTAGATAGCAAATAGCGTTTTGTGTTGATTTATTTTTTTGAAACCCAAACTGTTTATTAGAAATAAAATGTATTTTTCCCAATAATTTTCAATTCTTAATTTTAAAATTTTCTCGAATATTTTTGCTATATATTTTTATATTTTTTACTTTATTATATATTAATGTTATTGGTCTATAATTACTAGTTTTACTAGAATCCCCATTTTTTAAAATATTATTTATAAGAAATTTTAGTGGTCTAGAAATAGTAGTTTTAATTTTTAATAGTTTTTAATATTACTGTTGTTATTCCGTCGGCACCAGGAGATTTCCTAAATTTTAAACTATCAATTACATTTTCAACTTCTTTATAATTAGTTTCTTCTAAATAAAATGAATTTATATTGTTTATTTTTTTATTTGAAAATGTGTTATTACCTTTATTGATTTTGTTTGCTAGCTTTTCTCCCACATCAGAAAAATAGTCAATAAAGCTATTAGCTATACTTTTCTTATCAGTAAGTGATTCATTTTCAATTTTGATTTCGTTTATATTTTTATGTTTTTTGATTTATTACATATTTTTTTAATAGTTTTTAACATATCTTGATTAGAGTTTTTACATTTATCAATTTCACGTTTATAAAAATTGGCTTTTGTTTCTTTAATTACTTTAAGAAATCCTTAAATTCATTAATCCAAAGAAAATTTTATTTATTATTTTATTTATAACCGTAAAAAATAATTTTGAATTTCGCAGAAATCTTTAAAAAATCTAAAAATTAATAAAAATTTAAATTATTTTTTACGGTTATAAATAAAATTTGCTTTGGATTAATGAATTTAAGGATTTCTTAACATAATAGAATATTTCGATATGAAAAATATCGATAAGGTTATTAGAAATAGACTATTGCAACAGCTGGTATCCAAGTGTAAACGAATTTTTTGAATTATTGCTCCAAATTGTCAGAAAAACAAAAGAATATTTCTAGTTGTGGTCACCAGATGTCAGTTTTACTTTAATGAAGCTTTAGAAAGGAAAAATATGGAAATTTTTAATTCGGTAAAAAAATATTTACAAAAATATTCGATTTTATATTTTTTTAAGTAGATATCCCAAACATTGTATTTAAGGTTCTATTGGAATTCTAAACACTTTTATTCTTGGAATTTTTTCGATATCTCATCAACTTATCTGATTTATTTATTTATTTATTTAATATTACCACATTCTACAGAATTAAATATCCAATTATCGAATGGGATATAAAAAAAAAGTTTTAACATAATACAAAGCATTATAAAAAAGAAACAACATAGATATAGTAAAAATAATTAAACAATGATATATAATATGTAAATAATTACAGAGTCAGGCGTTTAATGGAGGCCACAGTGCAGGCATGTATATCTAAATGGTTTTGAATTTTATTATATTTTTCATATATTTGATGTAATGGAGAAAACTTTAGTGTATTTGTCCTTGGAGTTGGTAGAGTAAAAGTCAGGTAATTACGCGAGGTTGGCCTTGGCACCTGAAAGTGCAGGGACTGTAAAATATTCCCAGCATCAATTTTTCCGAAAAGTACGTTATGTAGAAAGATAATTTGAGATTTTGTTCGCCGTGTTTTGAGGCTTTCCATTGAAAATCTTGCCAAGAGACGATCATGCGGGAACCCTATTTCAGGGTAGATTCCATCTAGCTTAAAACTGGTGTACTTTAAAAAGCGTCTTTGAATTTTTTCCAGACTACTAATGTGGGTTTGATAGAAAGGGCACTAAATAACCGAGGAGTACTCAAGGCGTGACCTAACAAAGCTATTAAATAACAACCTAAGTGTGTCCCAACTCGTGAAATCTCCAGCGTTTCTTATAATAAAGCCCAGCAATTTTAAACTTTCTCCAACAATTTTAGAATAATGATCACGAAAAGAGAGCTTTGAGTTCAGCACAACACCAAGATCACACATAGACTCACACCGTTTTAACATATCCCCATTTATACTATACTCATATACAATCGGATGCACTTTTTTAGTAAAGGTAATAATACTGCACTTAGATACATTTAATAGTAATTTATTTTTCTCACACCACCTATTCATTTTCTCAAAGTTATCTTGTAATTTCATGCAGTCCCTCTCGTCTCTAATTCTAAGATATAACTTGACATCGTCGGCATAAATTAAATGATCGACATCTAGGATAAAAATAAGGTCATTAAGAAATATAATGAAAAGTAGGGGTCCCAAATGTGACCCCTGGGGGACACCTGAGGTGGCAGCAAACTCTCTGGAATTTTGACCATGGCATTGAACATATTGTAGGCGGTTAGTCAAAAAATGCAATAAGTCTTTGTGATAGACCAAACGTAGCCAATTTTTCGAGAAGAATACCATGATCGAGCCGATCAAAGGCTCTGGAGCAATCAGTGTAAATGACGTCAGTTTGTTCACCCGCATCAAGAGATTCCGCAAGATCCTGAGTAAGACAAAATAGATTTGAGACGGTTGAGCGACCCTTCATAAAACCGTGCTGTTGAGCAGATATGTGAATGCTAATTGAATTATATATATATATATATATTCGTGTAAAATAATTTCAAAAACTTTCGAGACGATATGATGATTTCATATTGGTTTTTTCAACTTTCCCGCCATACCATTGGTCACGGACGTATGTCAAAATCGATTTTAAGGTTATGGG
The DNA here is from genome assembly GCA_963969555.1 of Polydrusus pterygomalis. Taxonomy (NCBI): domain Eukaryota; kingdom Metazoa; phylum Arthropoda; class Insecta; order Coleoptera; family Curculionidae; genus Polydrusus; species Polydrusus pterygomalis. The sequence continues at coordinate 16,109,755 of OZ018385.1, read as the reverse complement.
ACATGCACATCCAATCCCCCAAAAAAGATTTTTTAATATTCCGCTAATAAAAATTTTTCCCATATGTTGCGAACTCTTTGCATGTATAATAAAAATAGGTCATTATTTTTTTGTAATTTTTTATAAAGTTCATTTTTTGTTTTAATAGAATTAAGTAAGCCGTTCGTAATCCATTCTTTTCTCTTTTTAATTTTATTTATTTTAACAGTATGCCGATGCCGAATCGCCCATATGCCTTTAACCCTTTTTTTAGTTCGTTTGTTTGTGTTTCTGACTTGTGCTTGTGACTTGTATTAAAGAACAATAACTTCAACAGTCCAAGAAATAGTACAGCTTAAAACAAGCGCTGTATTAACATTTGAAAAACGTTTAGAAATGAGAGAAAATAAATGCCCCAGACCTTTTCTGGATCTGAAACAGATCACGAAAGACAGAGGGAAAAACATAAACAGGTATTTTAAGCAAACTTTGGTACTACATAAAGGTAAGAGAGTTATATATAAAAAATAATAATAATAAAGTAAAGTTGTTTGATGTAATTAATAATAATAATAATAATAATAATAATACCTAATTTTAAAAGTTTATTCAAATATTTTTTTGACATTTAATGCTAATATACAGTGTGTGTATAAAGTCTGGAAACGGCTTAATAACATCACAATTTACTGGCCGATTTAAACCAAATTTGGTACAGTTGTGTAAGAGGATCTAACGCACCGAATGACGATATTGGCGTTGTTGCCAGCTTTTTAGTTTGTCTGGAATTCGAACGAATTTTATATTTTTAAATATAACACCCAGTATATTTTTACATTTTTAAATTCCACATAAAATTATAATTATTTTTTATTAAATGCATTATTAGTCTATACTTCATAGTTTCCGAGATATTGACTCTCGAAAAGTGACATTTTTGAACTTTGACAGCTTATAACTTTCTAACAGTACGTCTTAGAGCAAAACGGCCTACATGTCCCTATCTTCAATTTTTATTATCTTCCCAAAAAATCAACTTCCGGTTAAACCGGATGTAACTCGAAAGCAGGAAATATAGTTGTTCCGGTTTAACTGGAAGTTGATTTTTTTGGGAAGATAATAAAAATTGAAGATAGGGACATGTAAGCCGATTTGCTCTAAGACGTACTGTTAGAAAGTTATAAGCTGTCAAAGTTCAAAAATGTCACTTTTCGAGAGTCAATATCTCGGAAACTATTAAGTATAGACTAATAATGCATTTAATATTAATATTATAAATAAAAAAAATAATTATAATTTTATGTGGAATTTAAAAATGTAAAAATATACTGGGTGTTATATTTAAAAATATAAAATTCGTTCGAATTCCAGACAAACTAAAAAGCTGGCAACAACGCCAATATCGTCATTCGGTGCGTTAGATCCTCTTACACAACTGTACCAAATTTGGTTTAAATCGGCCAGTAAATTGTGATGTTATTAAGCCGTTTCCAGACTTTATACACACACTGTATAATTATTTTTTGTATCTATCTATCACTTCCGAACTCAGAAGTAAAATACTTGTTTTGAGTTAAATAATATAATATTTTTGTCAAGAATATATGTATTTCATAATTCAGGCACAACTAGATTATAATATAAAACGAATATGACAATATTTTATTGGTATATTTTATATCACTATAGTATACGAAGATACAATACGTTATGTATTGTATATAATATATACAGGGTGTTACAAATTCGAGGGCCACCATTGGGATCTGGGAAATGGTAATAGATACGGGGAAGTTTAAATTAGGGCAAAGTTGCGCAATTCAATGCCGATCAATATACCGTCAAAAAGATTTGTCCATTCCGAGTACTTCCGAAGATATTCGATAAAATCCGAATTTATCGTTTTTCATTTATATGTTTTCCTGCGTTTATTTAAATAGATATTTGAAAATAAATTGAACTTTCTCATTGCCACTTTTTCTCTTCTATTAGACTGTGGTATCAGATTTCGAATCCGACGTTTTGTCTCTGGGACCCATCATTAATTTATTTTTTTAAATACGGACCTGGATTTTTATTTTATTTTTGGAATCACCAAGGCTGATTGCATGATATGATTGCATTATTTTGATTAGGATTTAAAAGTTTAAGCTTATAAAAAGATCTTATAATATTGTTTTTGTTTATTTTTTAATTAATGAAATTTTACTTAAATTCTAGAAATAATCGGAAAATAATGGTAGGTAGGTACCTACACATTCACTAAAAAGAATCAATTTTATCTAAGACTAAGATGTTCAAAAAGATTTCCGTTTGCACGTATACATCGATTAATTTTGTTCCTTACTTTTTCAGTGGACCTTTGTATCGACCCTCTCCTTATTGACCTAAATCCTTCAATAATCCTAGCTCTAAGTTCTTCTAATGTATTAACATTATGTTTATAAATTTTATTTTTCAAAGCCCCCTACAAAAAGAAGTCTAAAGGTGTCAAATCTGGAGATCTCGCAGGCCATTCCACCACACCTGCAACCATATCATGCAATCAGCCTTGGTGATTCCAAAAATAAAATAAAAAATCCAGGTCCGTATTTAAAAAAAATAAATTAATGATGTGGCCCAGAGACAAAACGTCGGATTCGAAATCTGTTACCACAGTCTAATAGAAGAGAAAAAGTGGCAATGAGAAAGTTCAATTTATTTTCAATTATCTATTTAAATAAACGCAGGAAAACATATAAATGAAAAACGTTAAATTCGGATTTTATCGAATATCTTCGGAAGTACTCGGAATGGACAAATCTTCTTGACGGTATATTGATCGGCATTGAATTGCGCAACTTTGCCCTAATTTAAACTTCCCCGTATCTATTACCATTTCCCAGATCCCAATGGTGGCCCTCGAATTTGTAACACCCTGTATATTTATTTATTTTATTCATTATAACTTGGTATATTTATTATTTATTAACGACGTTCTTAAATATATCTCTTGGATTGGATAATGTCCAATTTTTAATTTTATTTTTATAATTATTTAATGATTTAATTACTTTAGTTGACTGTGGTAGCATATCAAAAATATATGGATTGATGTTTAAAAAATGTTTGTGTGCTATTGTTTTGTTTACTCTATTTTTATATGCAATACTATTTTTATGACTAGTTTCATGTGTGTGATTAATATAATTTTTCGTCGACCGTGTATTTACAACCTTAATTAATGTAAAAAAAATCATACATTAATGGCCCCTTTTATTAATGCATGATTTTTTTTCATTAATAAACGATTTTAGGCAACCAAACATACTACAAAGCACGCACTGCCGCGTACATAATGGCGTTGCCATAGTTTCTGTCGGTGTCAATAAGTTTGAAATTCAAAAATTTGTTATAATATGTAGTTTGGTTCTAAATTTAAAAAACTATATAATCTATTAACAAGACAATCGACGGAAAAATATTGTAACTAACGCGTATATTAAATAGCGATTAATACACTAGTTTGTTAAATTACTATTATTTTATTATTATATTTAAAAATATATATTAACATGTTGTAAGAAAATATTTGTTTAATATTCATTTTTTGCTATAAGATATAGATGATGATATTGATATGCAGTTTGAGTAGTTTGACAATATTATTGTTGAAATGTAGTAGAGTAGCACCATTGTTCCAAGCATTAATTTGTTGTACTTGTCATGTATTACTAAATAATAAACGTAAAAAAACTTTTTTAATTGAGTAAAACAATAATTTTTCCAATAAAATGCGAACAAAAACAATATTCGTACAAGAGGGATGAAATGCAAAAAAAAACAGCAATTTTCAACTGGCCATATCTCGGTCAATTTTCATTCAAAAATAATTGTTTCGCCCACCATTTTAAAGGAAATTTAATCTGTTTCTTTCTATCTGAAGCAATGCCTATACTTCTATATATCTTCGCTTTTTTTTTCAAGTTTGTTTCGACTGTTTCGGCATGAAATTTTTCTTTTTAATATTCAAAAAATACTATTCCGATGGGAAATTCGATTCTCTACAAAAAGTTTCATATGAGATATATCGAAATTTTGGTTTGTTTACGAGATATATTGAAAATATCAAAAGGGGTGGTTTTTCACCCCTATCTTCAATTTCCACCCTCTAATTTAATAGCACTCCGCGGTTTTTTCTTCATTTATAACCCATTGATCGATTCCTGTAATAAAAACCCGTGAACGTCTTAGTTCCTTTCTATATGACATAATCAATAGCCTATTGTTACGTTACCGCTACCAACATTTGCCCCACCTGTAAAATAACTCAGGGGCCGCGCCGCCTGATTTATAGCACCCTGTACATCTGAGAACATTCTACGTTGTGTAAAAAATATACTTACAGCTCTCTTACTATAAATCAGATATAAAATCTTGAAAAATATTAGACAAGTAAGTTCGCCCAAAAACATAGTGCTGGCTTGAAAGAACGGATGATCGAAAAGCTTTTCCTCTCCTCCATCTCGTCCTACTGATTTTATTCTATCTGCCCATCTAAAAAAAATCACGTTTAAGGTTTTATGAGCACATGTAAAATAAATCCAATTTTTGCCATTGGCTGGCACTAATTTTTTCCAAATTGAGAGATACGATTTACTTTTACTTTTACATTAGCTGCATGAACTTTATCACCCCTCATATTCTGGAGAAACCCACCAAGTTGTTCGATTTATGTTTTCACTAAGGCCTCTTTCACACTATCAGGTTCGCCAGTCAGGTTTTAAACCGGACCGAATCCTGAAGAAAAAATAAAAATATCCGGACCCAATCAAGTTTTCATCAGGTCCGGTTTGTCCTTATTAATAAACTTTAGTCCACGTTTCGATGATGGATCGTAATTCTGTTATAGCTTTGTGGTATTTGTATAGAAAGTGTAAAAAACAAAGAAATGGTAACAGGGGACTTTGGGTACACCCTCTACTTCAAACACGTGACGAGATTGGTGCTTTTCAAATTTTGTATGAGGAATTAAGAAGTGACGAAAAACAATTTTTTAATTACTTTAGAATGTCTGTTTCGTCTTTTGAAGAACTACATACAAATTACAGCCAGTTTTACAGCGTCAAAATACAAAAATGAGGAATTGCATCAGTCCAAAAGAAATGCTTAGCTTAACTATCAGGTAAGCGTTCGCACCTTCCTCGCCAGTTAAAATAAATAATAAAATACCACAGACTAAACCTGAAGACCATAACTTGACAAGTGTGAACGCGCACATATGCTGCAATACCCCACCATCACTTCGTCCGGCGTCAGGGAACCGGATGCTCCAGTCGACCCATCCGGCTGCAACCGGCCGCCGAACCTGAACGTGTGAAGAGCTATATTTAAACGAATGGTCCATTACTTGTCCGGTTTGCTTCAGGTTTGAAACCGGACCGGCTAAACCTGATAGTGTGAAAGAAGCCTAATGCAGAAATAAGATCCTTTTTGTTCAGGTAAAACAACAGAACTATATAAAAAAAAGTAGAATGCTTAGGGTGTATAAATTAGTACCTACACTATAATCTCTGTGTACTATAATGGGGTTTTTGTTTTTATAGGTTGCCATCCACTAATTTGAGTTGGCAGCATCATTCCAACCGACTGTAAAGTCAGTGTAAAATGCTGTAAAGGGTTCAATGACCGCTGACCGTTACGTCATGACTTGTGCTTATCTTTCTTATATTCGTGAACTAGGTGAGATAATTTGCGTCAATAATGAATGTCGTATAATTTTACCAGTCAAAAAAGTTTCATTGTCGTTTTTGACAGGCTGATTTTTAATAAACATTATTTCAAAAATATTGTCAACTAAAACTCACAGTGGTCCGGTATATTTTGGATACTCGACCACTGTACGTTGTTGAGGTCGCGACCCACTGTACGCCAATCCGGGTCAAGTGCGTCGCAACCTCATCATTTATTCGCCTATATAAACTGGACCAGCTTTAGCAGCAGGCATCGGTGTTTATCGCCCGGTCAACCAACAACAGGTGACAAGCCTTGGCCTAGGCCAAGTGACGCATCTGCACATCTAATTAACAATAGGTGACAAGCCTTGGTCTGGGCCAAGTGACGCACCTACGCGGAACAATAAGAGACATGCTGGTTCGCCTTCTAGGATAGAAATTAAGAAGAATACAATAGACGCCGTTTTGTAACTCCATACTTTCATTCCCCTCATCTACGTCCCCGACACACAAAGAGAAATTCGTGACAATATCACGGTATTTTGAAAAAGAACAAGCATTAATTTTAAAATTATTTGATTAATTTCAAAGAGAAAGTGATGCCGGAAAAACTTTTTTACCTTTTCAGGCAGTTTACGAGGTAATCGGAATTTTTAATAGAATTTAAGATTAACGGCTCTCAATTTCCTTTAAAATCTGTTTTCCTGGATGAGTCTCGGATATAAAAAAGTAGGAATTGTAAAAACATAAATAATAAACATGGAAAATATGTAGCAATGTTTTATTAAATACCTACCTGTTTTAGAGAGTTTCTGATGCTTTGGGTGTTTCGTGTTCAACAACCAATATTTGTATCTTTATGCTTTTCATAGATATCAAACGTGGTTAGTATCTTTGGGGCATATATGAATCCAGGAAGTGCACTTTTTTAAAGGTACACTATAATTTTCGGCAGAACACTTAATATATATCACAATAATATTCAGCTAGAAATCAGTAATGACTCCAGATTATTCTGGCAGTATATGAAAAACAAAAAGGTCTCCATTACATACCAAATAAGATTAGATTGGAGCAGGTCGAGTATGTTGATGGTAAGAGTATTTCTAATGCATTTGCAGCCTACATTAGTTTTGTATATGATAATAATAATAATAAATTTATTCATACTATCACAGAAATTGTTTACATAGTAATACGTCAACAGAAGAAATGTATAAAGCCTAATTAAAGTTATACTTAATAAATTAATAAAGATAACTTAGGAATTGCAATTTAATCTTCATGAAAATAAGACTCAATGTCTGAGAAATAATTATTATTAAACTCTTCCAGTGAATAGAAGCATTTGTCGATTAGATATCGTTTTATGACATTTTTTAATTTTCTCGTAGGTAGCATTTTGACCAAGGGTGGCAGTAGGTTATAAAATTTCGGTGCATAAAATGAAATACCGGTCTTGATTTTATTGATTTTATGATAGTTAGTATAAATTAGCTGTCTGTTTCGGGTATAATAATCATGGACATTTTCATGTGTTGAATAATTTGGTACATTTTCCTTCATATACATTATGCATTGGAAAAGTAGAGACAAGGAACTTTCAGAATTTTGAGATTAATAAATAACTGTTTACAGTCAGCTTGATAGTGAATTTTAGCAATTACTCGTATAGCTTTCCTCTGAAGGCCAAATACTCTTTTCATGTTAGGTGCGTGACCCCATGCAAGTAAGGCGTAGGTAATTTTCGATTCAATGAATGCATAGTATGCTGATAAAACCACCCTTTCAGAGACCACACTTGCCAAGTTCCTCAGCGCGAAAACACCTCCGAAGCGACCCTATCGCATACCTCATTAATGTGGGGGGTTCCAGGTCAATTTAGGGTCAACCCGGACCCCCAAAAAACGAACCGATTTTAAAGATTCCATGTCCAGAAGAGGTCGTAAAGAAAAAAATATAATTTCCGTTTTTGATTTGTTTAGGTTTAGCATGTTACTGGTGAACCACCTGGTGACTCTCGACCGTGTCTCCCCCAGAATAGCTTTAATTTCGTCTAGCTTCTTCCCCTTTTTTAGAACGTTACTGTCGTCGGCGAACACCACGTAATCAGCACCGGGGTCACAGCTCTCAAGATCGTTTATGTAGATCAAAAAGAACAGCGGCCCCAGCACTGAGCCCTGTGGGACGCCGAACAGCACCTCTGCGAGGTTCGAAATGTTTCCATTTAGGTCAGCAAATTGTTGTCTGTTACTAAGGTAAGATTCAATTAATTTTCTGCTATTAGTATAAAAAGTTGTAGAATACTAATTTATTTAATAGCAATCTGATGGAGACACAGTCGAACGTCTTAGTCAGGTCGCAGAATAAGGCCCCAATGTATTCCCCTTGGTCATATCCTGAATTGACCAGTTCGACCAGTTTGTTTATAGCCATTGTTGTTGAACGGGAGTTTCTAAAACCAAATTGATTACAGTTCAATAAATTATTAGTTTCAAAATAAGAAGTGATTCTATTCTTTATGGCATTTTCAAATAGTTTAGAGAATACAGGAACTATGGAGATTGGTCTATAGTTGTTCAAATCGTCACTTGATCCCTTTTTATGTATTGGAACGACCCTGAATATCTTTAAAACTGATGGCAAAATTGAATCTTTTATACACAAATTTATAAGTTTTGTAAGGGGGTAAACTATTTCATTGACTATACTTTTAATAATCTTACTATTAAGGCCGAAATGGTCCCGAGAGTTTTTGTTTTTTAATTTTTTTATTAAATCTCTAACTTCAATGTACGTGACTTCTGAAAGTGAACAGTTAATGTTACTTAATCTCTGTGCCATAGAATTTGTGTAGGTTCTGATGTAATTGTCTGATGATCCAACACAGACGGGAAGGGCTTCAACCAGCCTGCGTGGAACATCAATAAAGAACTGATTAATTAGGTTATAGGTTCGATATTTAAAACTGTGGCTGATTTTTTGTTTCCCAGTGATGTACAACTTTTTACCAGATCCCACACAGCCCTAGGGCTGAAATTGTGGTTTACTAAATAATTATCATTGGCTTGTTTTTTAGCTCTTGTTAATTCTGAACGGTACTGAGTTGTGAAATTTAATAAATCACGTTTGGCCTTGAGGCCAGCATTAAACCAGGAGTGTAAGGGTTTGCCTTTTTTGTGTATGAATTTTTTTTCTGGGAACGCCAAATCAGCACAGTTTTTTAGGAAAGATAAAAACATTTTAAATTTATCCTCTGTGTTTATGTCATTGTTAGTTACAAAGTCCCAGCAGATGTTACTTACCAGAAACCTAAAGTGAGAGAGCCCCCGCTCAGTTATCGGTCTATATTTTGTATGAGCTATTGGTTCTTTTTGAGGCAGTGGAGAGCAGTGGCAGGTGAAAGTCCGCCACAACTGCCAGGTGATCCGAGAAACCCACATCCAGGACACGACCCTCACATTCATGCACGCATTGTCTATGCATGCATTGCCTCTTGTGTTTTCTTTTATAAGGATATTTAAACCATAGGAGTGAATGAGGTCCGATAGATTTTGTAGTTGTATATTATTATTAGAAAAATTTATGTTAAAATCTCCATTTATGAACAATGAATAATTTAGTTTTACCTCTGAGTCGAGAATTGCCTTCAGGGTGTCTAGAAATATATTAAAATTTCCTGTGGGGGGCCTGTAAACAGTTATTACCTGCATTTTAAGAATATCCGATTGTACTACACAAATCTCGCAATTCATTTCATCTGAGAAGTTTTTTAGGTCATCCCTAGCGAAGAAATTTTCAGACAATGAATTAATCGTAGCAATTACCACACCTCCATGCCTATGATACCTACGTGAAAAATATGATAGTGAAGATAATTTAGGACAAATTAACGAAGGGAAGGGGGGAGAAAGGGAACCCAGTTTTTTGACTATATAATATAGACGATGTCGTCTTAACGCGGGTCAGAGAAATAGATCTGGGAGTAACATTTAATTCACAATTGTCATTTAAACCACATATTTTAAATATAACAAAAAAGGCATTCAGCAATTTTGCAGGCGGGCTAGAAACTGCATTTGAAAAAACTTTTTTCGATACTTTCAGAAATAACCCCACTGTTGAATTATCTTTTGGAAATAATTAAAATTTGACAGATAATGCGAATCACGTGACTACTATTTTTTTGCTTAAGGTTTAACTCAATCGAAGCAGAACTTGATGCCAAAGTCAAATTTCGAATAAAGCTATTAATAAAAAAAAATCCCATATGATGCGGACTTTACTGGTCACACTGCATACTTATAGCTTACAATAGGAGTAATAATAATATTATCCAGTTATTGCCAGCAACAATCACAATGGACATAGCAACGTAAAAAAAAAAAAGATTAGGCTATTGCCCTTACAAACTTATCATTTATATACAGGGTGATTCATTAAGGGTGGCGACCGGCCATATCTCGGAAACTACTAGGCATAGAAACTTGGAGAAAAAAAAATTATCATTAAAGCGGTCATGAGAAAATTCTGGAAATTACTGTTAAGTTCCTCATTTCGCCGCAAGGGGGCACAATTAAATATTTTTTTTTAAATTCTAAATTTCTCCGAAATTTCCCATATTAAGGTATAACTCTCATTACATCATCGAAAAGTTTAGACAATTCTGCATCATTTTGGTTTAAGACTCATTGGCGTACCGACCTTGATAAGAGTGGGGGAAGCTATTAAATGTGTAAACATTAAAATCGCTGTAACTTCTAAACGACTTGTCCGATTTTACTAAATTTAAGCTTGTTTGGAAGGGAAAGGTAAGTATCTTCAATCGCCGTATCCAACAGTACACGATAGTGTTTAATAAAATTGCTAGAGGGCGCAATTTGTAATAATAACGGTTTTTTCGATTTTATCCCGGAAATTCAAACCATACGGTATAACTATGACACCATAATCGAAAAGAAGATTAAATTTGCAAGAAAATATGTGAAGACCGCAGTTCGATATCTTTGTTCGTTTCAGAGTTATTGCCAAAACAATAATTTTTAATACAAATTGCGCCCTCTAGCAATTTTATTAGAATCTATCTTGTACCATTAGATACGACAATTGAAGGTTCTTCTAAACAAGCTTAAATTTAGTAAAATCGGATAAGTCGTTTAGAAGTTACGGCGATTTTAATGTTTACACTTTCAATAGCTTCTCCCACTCTTATCAAGTGAAACTGTAAACATTTAAATCGCTGTAACTTCTAAACGACTTAACCGATTTTACTAAATTTAAGCTTGTTTAGAAGAGAAAGGTAAGTACCTTCAATTGTCGTATCCAATGGTACAAGATAATTTCTAATAAAATTGCTAGAGGGCGCAATTTGTATTAAAAATTATTGTTTTGGCAATAACTCTGAAACGAACAAAGATATCGAACTGCGGTCTTCACATCTTTTCTTGCAAATTTCATCTACTTTGCGATTATGATGTCAAAGTTATACCGTATGATTTGAATTTCCGGGATAAAATCGAAAAAACTGTTATTATTACAAATTGCGCCCTCTAGCAATTTTATTAAACACTATCGTGTACTATTGTATACGGCGATTGAAGATACTTACCTTTCCCTTTCAAACAAGCTTAAATTTAGTAAAATCGGAAAAGTCGTTTACAAGTTACAGCGATTTTAATGTTTGCACATTCAATAGCTTCCCCCACTCTTATCAAGGCCGGTACGCCAATGAGCCTTAAACCAAAATGATGCATAATTGTCTAAGCTTTTCGATGATGTAATCAGAGTTATACCTTAATATGGGAAATTTCGGAGAAATTTAGAATTTAAAAAAAAAAATTAATTGTGCCCCCTTGCGGCGAAATGAGCAACTTAAAAGTAATTCCCAGAATTTTCTCATGACCGCTTTAATAATAATTTTGTTTTCTCCAAATTTCTATGCCTAGTAGTTTCCGAGATATGGCCGGTCGCCACCCTTAATGAATCACCCTGTATATAATAAGTAAGTATAAACCTACAATAAGTAACTACATTTTAATCATAAAAAAAAGTATACAGGAACAAAAGACCACACATATAACATTATGTAAGAGACCATTGCAACAAATTAAAAATATAAAAGTTATTATATGATATTATGTGTGTCTTTTTAAAATTAAAAAAAAGGACACCTTTACCTTTTAAGAGTTAGGTCGGGAGTTAGGTATAATTTAAGACATGTTGGATCGATTCCGCGGCATTCTTTGAGGACGTTTTTTGTTATCTTGAAATTGATCTATACTTTCTCTAAAGTTTATCAGATACAAAAATATTGTAAAGGTAAGGGAAAAAAATCAGTAAGTAAATTCTTACCATTGTAAAAACACTTTAAGTACCTAATACTTACTAATGATCTTTTTCTGTATATTTTTTTCTTTAAGTACCTGAGTACTTGAACTACCTTTTTTTCTCATAGTTTTAACAATACCAATTTTTTATTAGGCGCAGGTGAAGCCAAAAAAAATGCTATCTGACACACCGTTTATCACACAGCGTATCTATACAAAATTACCATAAAGAAGCCATTTAAGTATTGAGAGTTAATGCCAATCATTTTACTAAGCATTTTACAGAAGTATCTATTTGCAACATAGCAAAAATAGGTCTACGTATTCAAAGTTTTGCTGGTATGATGAACACAAGAATACTTACTTACCTAATGTAAAATAATTTTTGCTAACTAACACTTGATATCCATGCATGCCCACCTTCTTTTCTATGGTATTTCCAGGGCGATTTACCTGGGATCATGCTCCGATATTACTCATAATATAGCAAATGTAAGGTACTTAATTTATTTATTTATTATACCAAAAATGTGCAAAGGTTGATGATTTTTGCAGCAATTATAAATTTTGGGATGTACATTAAAAATCTAAACGCTTTTTGTTAAAAAAGCTTAGTTTTAGACATATTTCTTGAAGCCTGTTTACCATTAGGTGCAATCACTGTATGCAAGTTATAACGAGGCAATTAATTGCATTGCATTACCGTTTACATAATATGAAGCTCTTGACAACAGATGGTACCATCTTTTTAAATCTAGTCAATATCAGCTGATCTGATTGTAAAAGTGTGTCTCTGTAATTTTTGTTAATTAGAACAATGGATACAGAAGTGGCGAGATCCGTGAAGTTATCTTACTGATCTTAATATTCACAAGAATCAACAAAAAACTTACAAAGTGCTTTTGTGGAGGTTATATTTACCTTCTTTTAGGTTGGTACCTATTGAAAATATTACTAGAAAAATGACTAAAATTGCATGCTATCTGCCATCAAATTAGAACATTTTCTAATTTCGTGAGATGCAAATAAAATTGCATTGCATCATAATCTAGCATTTTTATGAAGCTGACTGTTCATTTGTTTTTAGTTCATCATAGCCTACCTACTAAGTACTATGCAAAATTATTTTGTTGTGTTGAAAGAATACTTAGTTTAAAGAGTTAAAAATAGCTACAAAAAATATCTGGGGAAGTTAATTAAAACCAATTTCCAAATGACTCATTTTACCTACTAATTTTTCCTTACCTACTTAATTACTTTTGTCGAAGATGGTTATGAAAAATGCAGCTTCTAAATCAGAAACCTTTACAAACAGGCACAGAAGGAAAATTTAAGCGTTTGTCCAAAATTGTTTTTATATTCATAATTTACAACCCAAAATTCATTCCTGAAAAAAATCATCAATTTTGACACGATGTTCATATTACAACATATTTATTATCAGCTTGTGGTTGCAAAGGGCGGAGACACCACACACAATTTTAGGGCATCAAAAACCTATAATAGTTAGTATAAAGACAAAAATGCGTCTATAAAGTGTCTTTTTTTATACAAATTAAAAAAATCTTGCCCCTAACTTTCTAAATTAATTCGTCAACAAATCCGCAATATCATATATCTATTAATTAAAATAATATGTGAAATTCTTAATTTCAGATTTCAGACAAAATAATATGCTGATTACAAAATTTTCCCACAACCTTAACCTTAAATAATCCACTTACTTGGTACTTATGGTGTTAATACTTCCGGTAAACACCATAAGAACGGCCAAAAATATTTGGTACCTTGTCCAAGCCATTTTTTCACATGAAATATCTGGAAAACAGATTAAAAGATTTGATTTCTAAATCAAATGCACTTATCAAAACAAAACAGTCAGCTGTGATTGTACTAGGGGTGTGGTGTGATTTCACGACCTGTGATTTTGTCACAGCTCCGGGCCTGTCACAGTCGCGACCAGTTCCGCTTCGACTAAAGGAGCTGTGACGACGTGACCGCGCTAGATATGAGATTCGCGGACCGGCCGGTGCGCGCTGCGGCTTCCGCTTCGACTAAAGGATCTGCGACGACGTAACTTAACGTGACCGCGCTGGATATGAGGTTCGCGGACCCGACGGTGCGGCATAAAAAAGACCTAACGGTGCGGTAGAGACTGGACTGGAAGTGAGTGACGCGAGCGTAAAAACAGGTCCTGCCGAAACGCAGGAAATGCCGGAATTGGATTCGGTAGGAGAGAGGTCGCCAAAAAGTAGAATGCAGTTGCACCGGCAGGCCAGAAAAATTGATTTAAATATTTATATTTTAATTAAAAAAAAGCAATTTTTGTATGCCATTTTTGATTTAAAATTTAGGAAACATAGCTGCATAATAATATTAATCAAAAGCCAATAACCATTCAACAAACAAAAAATATACTTATTATCCGTATAATATTATAATAAAATAGAAAATACCAATTTAATAAAAGAAAAATAAACATTTCGCGGAACTCGTTCAAAAAGTAATTCGGAGAATTCATTTGAGCGTCGCCGCCGCCGCTTCTATAAAATATAAATCACGTGCTGGTTCTGTGTCGAAGCGCAGAAGGAGCTTGTTGGCAGAGCGGAATATAAATAAGTGTGAAACCGCTACCGCGCTGGTACGCTGCCGTTCGTTTGTGGTTTCGCAGCCAGCATCCCTGCAAATTGCAAGTCCGGAGCTGTGACAAAGTCACAGGTTCAGACCTGGAGCTGTCACAGCTCGGAGCTGTGACAGGAAAATCACGCTTTTTCCCACCCCTAGATCGTACGTCGATGACGGCTTTTACTTTTCTGGGAATTGCGATGTTGTCACGTTGCCAAAAAAATGTTCAGGGTAAAGCACGATAAGGGGTGAGTTTCTCGGTCTAATGGCCAGACGGCCAGTGCACCCTACCGGTTACGATCCGATCACGGTTCACGATTGCGATTCTGTTGGACCCATCGACCAATCAGAGCGAACCAGTCCACGATTACGATTCGATTGGGACGTTTTAGGTCGAGTTCTATTTTCCATCGGATCGTAGGCAACCGTAGCCAATAGCAATGCCGCTTGCAATCACGTGATCATCTGTTACTGCTGCTCATCTTCATGTTCGAATGAAACCCTTTATATTTCTGTGGTTCGAATCATAACATTTCAGTTTTCAGTCAAAAAGCCGTGTACAGTTGCGTGTATAATAATAATAAAGCAGCACCAAAAATGCCACGCAAGTCCAAAAACGGGAGGTACGAGGCAGGCCTCTGTAATTTTATAAGTTATATTTAGTATAATCGTGAAACGAACCGTAACGATTGTCACTGTAGTGTGAGTTCACGAACGTGCAATCGTAACCGTAATCGTGATCGGATCGTAACCGGTAGTGTGCACTGGCCTTTAAGCCCCCATGAGCGTAAACATGACATCGTAATTGTGACGTGATTGGTCGATTCGCCAGACATTTTAAAAATTGCCATAATCAACCAATCCTTCTTTACCTCTTCTAAGAACCAATCAGTAAGAAAATAAGTACGCTGTCAAATTTACGCCCATGGGGACTCGAGCTAAAAACCGACAGCAAAAGCCCCTCTCTATTTTCCATACGAACGATACGAAGTTGTTCGCGAAGCGTTCCTTTAACAACAGCTAAGCTAAGATTTTTAACTTTGCTTTGCTGTTTAAAATAAACAAATGGAAAGTACCTAAAGCTTTGATGTGCGAAAGCGTGGCCGTCTACAGCCTCGTTCTCAGAGCTACGAATGTCGCTGGCGACACATCCCCACTCTTATCAATTGGGTGTCGCGGCGACCGTGAAGCAGAAACACTGACTGTCGCTATGCTATCTGTCACATTAAAACGTAACCCTAATTGATTTGTTTGTTTGTATTTTGTAATATAATATTATAAACTTGTTTTGAATAATTTATTATGGAAAGGCGTAACTTATTAATAGCGTATTATCTTTGGCGAAAAGCCAAACGCTCCAGTACTAAGGAAAACCAGATAAGAGAAGGAGGTACAGGTAATTTCCAAAATTAAATTTTACTTTAAATAAGTATAGCGGGAATGAGGACAGACAATGAAATGACACAATTGTATTTCTCCCAACGTTTCGTTTTATATTAAAACTTTTTCAAGGGTCAATAAAAATGTCTTTAAGCCTGTATATTTATGCTCTGTAGAATATGACAACACATTTTCTCGAACACACCTTGGATACCTGTATATACCCGAACTGTCAGTGTCAGTACCAATATGGGACATTAAATTTTAAAATCAAACTGAAATTTCACAAAACAATATTTAAAACACAAACAAAATCCAAAAATAGCTGCTGCAAATAAACGGCACGCCGTTGAAGTTGAAATAATTGAGCGACAACGACACCTATCTGGCGACACTTAGGTGGGGGTTAGGGGTAATGACGTAAGGCGGTCCTGATTGGTCAAGATGATGTCGCTGGCGACACAACGTAGCTCTGAAGCCTCGTTCTCAGAGCTACGTTGTGTCGCCAGCGACATCATCTTGACCAATCAGGACCACCTTACGTCATTACCCCTAACCCCCACCTAAGTGTCGCAAGGTCGGTGTCGTTGTCGCTCAATTATTTCAACTTCAACGCCGTGTCGTTTATTTGGAGCATCTATTTTTGAATTTTGTTTGTGTTTTGAATATTGTTTTGTGAATTTATTTCCAGTTTGGTTTTAAATAAAGGTTTATATTATTTATACCTCCTCCTATTTCCTCTTGTCTGGTTTCCTTAGTACTGGAGCGTTTGGCTTTTCGTCAAAAATAATATGCTACCTATTAATAAGTTACGCCTTTCCATAATAAATTATTCAAAACAAGTTTACAATAATATATTACACACAAACAAATCAATTAGGGTTACGTTTTAATGTTATAAAACAAGTGACAGTGTGGCTACTGTGACAGTCGGTGCTTCCGCTTCACGGTCGCAGCGACAGTCCGCGACAACCAAGTGATATAAGAGTGGGGATGTGTCGCCAGCGACTTTCGTAGCTCTGAGAACGAGGCTTACGACTTAAGTGAAGACAAAGACAGAATTTTCAGGCCACAGAAAAGGTTTATAACGACGTGGATAAAAGACGCCCGGGGTTCGTTCATCAATGTCAACTTGACAAGATATTCACATCTGTTTGTTTATTATTAAATCACAAAGTCATTTTGCTGTTGTCGGATATCTGTCTTGGTCTACTCCTCAACATCTTAGAGGGCCATGTGAGGCGGACAAATAGGTTTTTTCCTTTTTATTCTGTAAAACAACAAAGCAACGTTCGACGCTTCTAGAGGGAAGGTGCTTTTTGTGCTCCGGGTGTTTGGCTATTCGGGGATTAGATTAGTAATCTGATTGGCTTACTTAAACACGTGATTTGTCTGGTTGGTTTGAATCAAGTAAACCAATCAAGACTAATACTCCGTTGCACAAAAATGATCTGGAAGGATTTTTTAGGTTTTTACCAATCAAAAGCTGTTTTTTTCCACAAGGAAGGAATCACGCTTGGAATGGCCATTTTCATTGATCTGTGTGTTAACAGTGCAATTCTAATTAAAACCTTAAAAAAATATATATTTTACGAATATATTTTACATTTCTTCTCCAGAAAGGACATTTTGCATAATTTATTATATAATTTTCGAAGAAGCTATACGTGACAACAATGCAATATGTGATCGTAACAATCTTCCCACTAACAAATTGGAAGTATTTTTAAGTTTTAGATAACCAAGTATACACGTGCAATTTATTTGGATATTACAAAACGCATTATAAAATTGTGGTTTATGTTATTCTTGGTAGAAAGTTTCCCAATTCCATCTTTGATGTGAGGAAGCAGATTAAGACAAAAATCGTTTCTTTCTACTTTGCCATTAAAGAATGCCTTAGGTATACTTTCCATTTTCTTCTTTTAAACAGCTAAGCAAAGTAAAATATCTTTGCTCAGCCGCGCTACTTGTATCCACCTATTGTATAAATCCACCTATTTTTCTTCAAGTTTCATTAATATTTTTTTGGTTTTTGAAATTTTCTACATTTTTCCAAATATCTCGCTTATAATTCATTTTAGAGTAATCGTGAATAGAACGTTTTTTGTAGAATATATTTATAGACATTTTTTTAAATTGAAGAGTTTGTTTCGAAGTTCTATCAGTTCCGAGATATTTGCAGTAATGTAAAAACCACTTTTCAGTCAATATCTCACAAACTATAAAACTTACAAAAAATTCCTAAGAAGTAAATTAAAGTATAAAGATCTCGTAAGTATGCAACTTAATAGTTACATATATACTTTGTTGCCATATCTCTTTTACTTTCCGAGGAAAATGCTACTTTATGGATTTTATCAAATTTTCATGGCATGGAAAGTTGCAAAATTAAAAATTCTGTAAAAATTTGAAAATATGACACTTTTTCGATAAATATGCGTTGAATATACCGTAAACCCCAATAATAGAGAAAAAAATATGCTAAATACCGGTTTAATGATTTTTTTTAAAAACTCAAAAAATTTCTAATTGTTCCGTCATTATTGACATTTTCCTCAATACGTCCCTTATTATCGTTTTAGAACAGAAGTCAATATAACCTTTTATGTGGATAGTAAAATAAGACAACTTTTTTATTTGAACTATTTGTTAGAAAGTTCAATCAGTTCCGAGATATTCGCAATAATGTAAAAACCTCTTTTCAGTCAATATCTCAAAAACCATATGCGACTTACAAAAAAATCTTTAGCAGGATAGTGAAGATATTGTGAGGATCCAACTTAATAGTTATTTACATTATTGCCGTATCTCTTATAGTTCTCGAGGAAAATGCTACTTTATGGATGGAAAAAGTTCGAAAATTTAAAATTCTGTTAAAAGTTGAAAATATGACAGCTTTTCGATAAATATTCTTCATATGAAACATAAAACCTAATAATAACGAAGGAAATATGCACGATACCGTTTTTACGAATTATAATTTTAAAAAAAATTATAAATATTACATTTTGACTGATTACAAAATACCTTAATATATTTTTTTTGTACTTACCTATATCTAAATAGTTGAAAGGAAATAACTGAAACCAATCAATTTTTAAATACATTAATTTATTAATAATTATCAATCACACTATTAATAATAATATAATATATAAATATAAAATATGTCTAATATATTTTTAATCTCCACTAAGCAAGAATGATAAAATATTTATATATTAGGTATATTTAATTTCACGTGTTCTTATCTTTTTTTTTGTTAATGACTGTTCCACTGTATAGTTGAATTTTGTATTTAAAATACGTTAAAAACACTTTTTTATAACTAACGTGACTATATTGAGAAACGTGTTTATGTTTGTGTGCGCAATTTTCAACTACAGTGGCAGTAATGTAACTAACTAACTAAACTGTAAAGATTGTCACTTAAAAATAGTAATTTTACCATTTATAATTTTAATAACTACCTTCTCAACCAATAATATATTTATATATTTATTTTATTTAGATAAAATGTAAAAATGAATATTGTGATAACTTTATAGTGTGCTTTCACTAAGCTTGAGAAAATTTTCAATTTATCAGGTGTAAGTATTTAGGACGCAATTATAAAAAAGTTGTACCTTTGAGTGTTGAGTTTTTATGCAATATCACTATTATTTGCAATAAAAATGTATAACTATTATTATTGTAAAATAAAATTTTCCATAATAATTGATTATATTAATATTTATATATATATTATATCAATGTATAATAATATGTCTCTAGTTTGTAAATAAGATGAAATTTTAAGAGTATTAATATATAATAAAATAAACATATGTGTGGGGTGGACATAAATCTAAATAATTATACACATATACGTACACATATTGTAGGTTGAAGTATAACTTGAAAGTTTGTCGAATCATCATTGGAAAATGACAATTATTAGTAATAATAATCGGGACGTTAAATATAAAATTTAATATAAAAATGATTAAAGTGAACACCCAATGAGAACATGATTAAAATATTCTTTTTAATTTTTAAACTTTCTTAAAGTAATATAAAAATAATATATCCTATTTAAGTTTATAAAAGAATGAACGACCAAAGTGAAGTGTTCTAGATAGAGTTTAATAAAAACTATCAAACTATTATCCACCCTATACCGGGTGTCCACGGAAGGTGGCTCGCCCCTCTAACTTTTTTGTTTTTCAAGATAATGAAATTTAAAAAAATTTTGACAGGTGACTCAACATTATGGAACTTCCGGTTTAACCGGAAGTGACATAAACTTTCGATTTTTAACTGGGACACCTGGTATATTTTTACTTTTTTTAACTCCATATGACATTCTAAATACAACGATGTGTCACTTGTCACTTTTTGTCACCAAGAAAATATTTTTTTTCCAAATTTATTGTTTTATCTAGAATGAATACCTTAAAATCACTTATTTCAGTTCTTTAATCTTGGGAAAAATACAATTTTACTATTTTTGGTCCAATGCCATGTGCTATGTAAAATTTAATCTTTAAAGTTGTATAATTCATTTTTTTTTAATGGCAACATGGTGGCTCGTCGGGGTAAGAAAAAAGAGGATTTTATTACGATTATTTTGATACCATACACTATTAGGTTTTAGAAAAGATGCCATTAAAAAACTTTAAAAAGTTGAAGTTTCCTAAAATGAAGCATCTTTTGAGAATAAATTTAGATTTAAATGCATCAAGTAGCCTGTGACCAGCAAAACTGACAAAACAAAATCATACATAACACATTAGTAGGGGAGCCCAACAGGGGATTTTGGGATTTACTCAAGCGCGGCAGATTAACATATGGGGGATATCTTGCACGCTGTTGAGTACCTCTGCCATGTCTAAGCCCTCTATATAGTGCCGCGCGTGTACGGCAGCTGATCAGAATAGTAAAAAAAAATCGATAGCTGGATTTACTCGAGCGCGTCAGATTAAGGTGTGGTGGGTTAATTACATGCTAAAGAGTCTGCATTTCCATAATCTGACGATTTGAGCGTGACGTAAGGGAGTGGGAGGGTCACAAACTTGCAAAAAAAACATCACATGGACATTCTCGAGCGCGGTCAATTTTTTTTTATTTTGAAGGAAATAATTCAGGGATAACGGGAAAAATATAATCTGCCGATTACCACAAGCCGAGGTTACAAAAATCGTCAATAAAGTTTAATAGCGCGTGCAGCTGCAGTGAAGCACTCCGCGCCTCAATGTCTCTTTCTTTATCACTCACTCTCTCGCACCGTCCCCACACTACTTTCCGTCAGCCATCACGCCATCACAGGCTGATCACAGCATTCGTGGGATTATATGTACAGAGTTATTATTTTACATTTTAGTTTGTCCAACTTTTAAAAGCCTGTAACTTTTTGTTTTTTGAGTTAGCGCTTTCACTCAAAAAGTAGGATGGAGAACTTTTGGCCAAGTATTTATGGGTTTTGTCAAAAATGACAGTAGGTGTCACATGTCACATTTAAAACCAAACATTTAATTTTTTTAAATGATACACTCTGTATATTAGAAGCGCATTAGATGGTTCCTTTTCTTCCGATTTCAAAAATATAACACACTTATGCATTCTTCTCTTAATTCCGTCAAAAATATGTAAAAATAATATTTAAAAAGCATCAAGATAGTTATGAAACCGTTTTGTTGCTATGGATTTTGTCTTTATTTATATCGCAGTCTGTCACTCTTATTGTTATTACTTGTTCCGAATTTTGTACCGAAATATTTTTGTAAGTGAATTAAATTTAAAAAAAATCATGAAATTTTTTTTTAAACGGTCAGATTAACAAAATCCCTCAAAATAATCGTCAGATTATGAATCAGCACGACCAGGACACCAAGCTGAACCGTCTGTATGAAAATCTGACGCGCTCGAGTATGTCAAAATAGCGTTTTTTTTGCATTTTCGAAAAGTCGCCACGAGCTTGCGTCACATCCGAATCGGTAGTCTATTGAATGGGAGCTTCCTTAGGGATCCCTTAACATCCCCTCTAAATATCTGACACGCTCGAGTAAATTTTTTTCCCCCTCATTTTTAACCCTTCCGTACCGCCGCCCCCACCATAAAAACCGGCAGATTAATGTACCTCCATCATGAGAGTCACGTGGGGCATATACACTATTAATATCTGACGCGCTTGAGTATATCCATGTGACTGTTTTTTTTACATTTTTGAAAGCCTGTAGTAACTCCCCCCACCGGTGAAAGGGTACACATGATATGACATTTTTTCCTTTCTACCATCCAATCTTCAAGATCCAATAGGTCCCCACGACGCTCGAGTAAATCCCCATTTAGCATCGTGGGCTCCCCTACTACATAGCATTGGACCAAAAATAGTAAAATAGTATTTTTCCCAAGATTAAAGAACTGAAATAAGTAATTTTAAGGTATTCATAGCCCTCTAGATAAAACAATAAATTTGGAAAAAAAATATTTTCTTGGTGACAAAAAGTGACAAGTGACACATCGTTGTATTTAGAATGTCATATGGAGTAAAAAAAAGTAAAAATATACCAGGTGTCCCATTTAAAAATCGAAAGTTTATGTCACTTTCGGTTAAACCGGAAGTTCCATAATGTTGAGTCACCTGTCAAATAATGCAGTTTTATGTCGTATACAAATCCCCCGAATTTTATTTCATTATCTTGAAAAACAAAAAGTTAGAGGGGCGAGCCACCTTCCATGGACACCCGATATATGTATATGAAATTTTTTAAATTTTGAAAATATAAATTATTAGTTGAGAAATTCAACATTCATTCGAATGGTTAACAATTATTCAAATATACAATATTATTAATTTTTTTTATCGCTACGATTTTTATTGTAATGTAACTAGTTACGAAACGTATAATATACGTTCGATGTTTTTTTTGCGTATGATGTTAAATTAAAGATACGATATGAAATCGAATCTGTTTTCTTTTTGATTTTGTTTTTATATTTTTATTAACTATTTCATTTTGTCACCAATTGAAAATTGGTTATATTTTTTTGGTCGGTCTGACTTAAATAATAATTAATAAAATTATGACTTTTAAAAAATTACCAAATTGAATTATTTTATGTAAATTTCAATCTACATATTTGATACATTTGGTGATGTAAACATTACATTAAAAATCACCAATATTGGCTTTATAACGTTTTAAATTCACTATAAATTTTAATCAGCAAATTTGGCTTATTTGCGCCGTCGTCGCTGTCATCAATTTGTGGCACGTTGTTGCCCATATCCACATTTCTAATTGGAGCATTTGCGCCACGTCCAGATTGACGCCAACCTGTTCGGAAACGCATTGGCGCCGTATTGGCTATGCTCAATGGCATTGTCCCAAGAACGCTCGTATAGACAACGTTTCGCGTTAAAATTCTGCCGTTTCGAAAGGCAAAGCAACCTTGTATCGGTGAATTCACGATACTTACTTTGATGTTATTAAAGTTACCTACCCGCGAGAAGGCTACGTAAAGCTGTCCGTGTGCAAAACAGGGTGCTGGCATATGTAACTAACCCCACCCGTTTAAAGGTTTGACCTTGAGACTTATTTATCGTCATTGCAAAAGCACGTCGAATTGGAAATTGTACCCGTCAAATAGGGCAGCTTAGCTCCGGAACTCCATTTTTGGTAGGAAGAAACGCTCACCCATACTCGTGCGGCTCGTGCCGGTTATAGCTTCCAATTCGATCATGTTTCCCAATAGTTGACGGACAATAAATCGACAGCCGTTACACAGACCAGCACTGATATCTAGATTTCTTAGTAAAATTACGACAGCCCCGACTTTAATGTTTAATTCGTGCGGTGGTAGATTGGACGCAACGGTGGAATGTAAAAAGTCCTCGGGGACGAAAAAGTCGTCCCCCTCGTTACGTTCCGACCTATCCACCTAATAGTAAGTTGTCTGTTGTCCGGGAAGGCGTGCCAAAACTTCCCGGTTAATTTTAGCGACGACCGCATTTGTAGGACAAAGTATAACACGTTCGTTAAGTTGTGTGCGGACTGGAACTCGACCGGACAACCACTCGATTAAATGAATGCGAGCGATTAGTCGCGAGGTTGTTTATTGGTATCCGGACTAAGTCGAGGGGTGCGTTGACGGCCGTGACTCTAACGTGAGGTAATTTCCCCTCACCCAAATTTAAGATCCAAAACGCGTAAGAGGAAGTTTCCGCGGGTGTGGTACTAAGTTCGGCGCGCAAGTTAGTAATTAAATTAAAACTTTTGTCGATGTGCTGCCAAAGTCTGCTAGCTTTGACCGAAGCTGATAAAATTACAGCCCGACTTCCTCTTATAACGATCGGTAATGTCTGCCTGAAATCGCCACCGAATAACATTACCTTACCGCCGAACGGTATTGCTTCGTGTCTGGTAATGTCACGAAGATACCGATCGACAGCTGCGAGAGCGTACCGTGACGTCATCGATACTTCGTCCCACAAAATAAGGTTAACAGCGGCCAACTCGCGGCTGCGATCATGCTCGTACGCCCACCCAACGCGTGAATGTTCATCGAGTTGTAGAGGCAATTTAAATGCTCTATGGACCGTTTGACCCTGAAATAGCAATGATGCAGCAATCCCCGTATAACCGACCGTAAGAATTTCGAGTCGGATTTCATGTTGATGCCTTCTTTGGTTGTTGTTGTAAAGCGCAAATTTGTATATGATTATACGTTGTATAAGAAAGTTTTTCCCGTACCAGCAGGCCCATCGACGAAAAATATAGTTGGGTCGTTATTTATTCCGGATGTTGGGGCACGGTTAGCGGTGAAGTTACTTATTTCGAAAAAATCTAAAATATCAAAAGTTTTCGAGCAAATTTTGTGTAGATAGGACCGCATATACAACGTAATTATACACTTGTCGTTGATCTGCCGTTAATGCATCTACCCTATACGTAAGTCCTGCGACTTCTAGTCGCTGCCTCTCGATCGCGTTGTCTTCAGCATCTATGTCAGTAAAAAAATTACGGTCAAGCTCGGCGCCGCCGTATAGTTCTTGCATTTCGTTGTCGTAGTCGTTCGCCGCTTCGTTGTCGACCAGACCGATATCGTGCAGAGATGTATCGTAGCGATTTCTTCGTACGATAGTTTCGATGTCGAGCTAATCCGCGATCGAGAAGGTATCTGATCATGTACGGATCTTTAAAGTCGTTCCATAATAAAACGACTTGAGCAAGAATATTATCTCCTACATCAAAAGAAATTATTAATAACGACGCGAACAAACTACGCAACCTATTTGGAAACGTGGCATTGATGGCTTCTCGCATGACGTTACGATAAAGATCGTTGTCTTCGAAAAGGTGCAATCCATCGCACGTTTCCACATATGTTTCGCAAATTGTTCCGTCTGGCAGAGTGCGCAAATTTTGAAATGATGTTGCCCCCCTCACGTGTTGTAGGAGAATGCGCAAATAAAATAGCTCAGAGTCAATCGCGGTCACTTCGACGATTGTCCCTATAACTTTGATGTTTCTCACCCGTCTACGCCACTCTTGAGTGTTATCCGCCCACACGTAATGCTCGGGAATTTGGATGTACTTTAGAGGTCGTGCATCCGGGTCGTCCCTATTCAATTGAAAGTATGCGGTCAATTGCCGATCTTCCAAGTGAATAGGCAGACACACGACCATGTGCGACCGGTCGCTTATTGAATATTCAAACAATCGCCATGTGGCCTCTATCGAACTGACATAACGACAATCTAAATAATTTTTAATTTCGTCCCAATTAATGACCCTCCCGTTTTGATCGTTCATCTCGATAGAGCACATGTCGCTCCCCTTAGTGACGTACTTGTACATATATTTAACCGAAGCCAAACTCCCGACACATCCAAAGTTAATGTGACACCGATATTTAAGTGCCGCATAACGATTGTAGGGTACCACATCCCTGTTAGTGTAACGATGACCGTCGATAAAAATAGCCCTTCTGTCGTTGCGACGCCGGTATTCCGGTCGTCCGTCCCGCGTTGTCGTTAAATGATAATTTAGTTCGGTGACGTCCCGATAACGTTTTGGAACCCCCTTGCTACAGCGACCTTCACGTAAACAACGGACCGCCATGTTATCGGGTGCGCAGACGTGGTGCATGCAGTTTTCCGCTACGATGCCGTGTAATTGGGGTTCCGTTTCAGGGTCCGGTATCTCTGCACTCACAATCTGATCGACCTTGTCAACCTCGGACAATTTGTCCTCGGGATAGAAAGTCACCAAAATATGAGCGTGTGGTAAACCACGCTTTTGGAACTCGACATAAAAGTAGTTGAGTACCGTGCCGTACAGTTGCTTTTTGACGATGTCGTCTATAAACTCCAGCAATTTGACATGAAAGACGCGGCAAATGAGGTCCATTCGATTTTGGGTATTTTTGCCGGTGTTCGAGGTTGGTGGTGATTTTCGGCCAATGCGGATTACATGTAAAGGTGATAAACAGGTCGGGCTTTCCCTGTCTGGCAATTACCGCCATCGCATCTAAATACATGCGATTTTGGTCACGATGCCCACCCTGAAATGTCGCGGGTAAAATCATCACTGATCCGACCCGACACTGTTCCTCGGCGGCCCTGCGTGCCAAAAAATTACGGATTTTGTCGTAATTTGACAGACGTTGTTGTTGCGCAAATACCACAAATAATTACCCTCAATTTTGACCCAAGCGTCAACAAGGTACTGCTGAAACAATTTACCCCCATTATGTAAAATAGAAAAACTGTCACGCAAATTGACCCTGTACCTGTAAAACTCCCTGAATGTGACAACCCCATCGGTACGTCCGTGGCGCAAATTTCTACAATCGTAACCGCGCTCCCGCGGATTTAATTTTTTTAATTCGTGACGCCCCCTCTCACCCTGATTGCGGTCGCGCGAGTAAACAATGAGATCGACCTCAAAGGGCGGCTCTCCCTCGAACACTGCCTCGATTTCACCACGATTTTCTGGCAATGCGAAATTTCTTTGCTGCCGGTGTATGTCGTCCCTGAAACCGACGGTCATGTACCCCTGAATTAGCGGATTTACTTCGCGCAACATCCGTTCGATGTTAATCAAAGTTAATCGCGGCACTCTATTCCCCAAAAGGTCGATGCGCCGATTGACCGCATCGTCGACATCGACAAAATAATACTGCGAATTTTGCAAATTTTGTTCGCCACCAAGTGCCGGAATCGCCCGACAGTGATGGTAAATCTGCCCCGAAATGACGAAACACCACATACCTCGAACACCTACCTGGTTCACGTCTTCAGTTATCGTGGCCTTAAATGTAGCCATACCAAAATTTGAGTTGATCGACCTGATCTCCTCTCGAAAGTTAGCAGCCATTGGACTCAAATCCGTAAGGTATTCGAACGATACCTCGGGACACTCGCCCAACGGCCCTAATCTTATATCCCCATTCTGACAGCATGACAAATTAACTCCCTGTCGGTTGACCTTTTCATTCTCAAAAAATTTTGCCCCGCAATATACACAAAATGCCCTCAACCTCCCAGCATTGAAGATGCCAATTTGATTTTCGGCGGCCCCCCACCCCATTAAATTACCCAACGTTATCCCAGACCTATAGGTCCAGACGCGGGGTACATCGGCATGTCTCCTTCTTGGAGACGGTCGTTCCTGAGACAAATGTGGATCGATCAAATATCGATCTTAGGGCAACATAACACCGGGTGTGTTATTTTTATCGCCGTACTCAGGCATGCCTATTGGTACTCCGTCATCTTGCGCTGCCACATTCGCCCTCTCCGCTCGTGCCGGCAACTGTCCAGCCATAACGGCCAAATTGTCGCGTGCCAATTGCACAACCAATTCTATTGGTTGAGAATTGGTTCTCTTCGGCACGTACCAATTCAACCCCCGATCGTCTCCCTTCATCTACAACGGACCGGTCCTCAGTCATACGAACATCCGCAACGGTAAAATTACTTTGTTCTACGCGAACAACCAATCTTCTTGACTGTTCGTGCAAAACTGGCAACTCTACCACCTATTATGCTCCAGCAAATGAACAGTTGGCATTCTCTCCAGCACCACTCTCAGCTGCCTTTGCAAATTTATACCTCTTAAATTAATTAACCTTAAAGAACGCCGTCGGCCATTTCCGTTATCCATTCTGTTGTTGGTATTGTTGTTGCTGTAGCTGTTGCTACTGCTGCTGTATTTTTTTTAAGAATCTAAAATGTAATTGAATTAATATGGATAAAAATGTAAATAAATTATAAAAATTATTTTTGAAACCTCTTTTAAAAATATGCCAGAAACTGTATATGATTCTATGTTATAATACACTCTGTCTAAAAATGTCATTACTTTACATTACTGTCAATAAATAGGTAATGTATAAACTCTTCGTCGTATAGTATGATTTTTTTTATGATCGAGCACTATAGGAAAAATCCTTTAAGGCGCTCTGGGAGCGGTGCGTGTGCGAAGAAAGCGATTCACGTTTTTCTTGAATCGTTGGAGGTTATATTCGGTTGGAAACACGGTCTCAGAAAGGCCGTTCCACAAAGATGTCCTCCAAACGAAAGAGTTCTGAAACAATGATGTTCGGGGTGTACTAAGTTGAACCACATAGGGATGGGCGGCAGTGGTTCGTCGTGTGTTTCTGCTATGCATTACTCTAGGTGGAATCGAGCGGGCAATATCTGTCGAACACTTGCCATGGAAATATCTGTAGAAGAGAGTCAAATCACCAACCTGTCTTCGATGTTCTAAGCTGTCGAGGTTCTTAGTCAGCTCGTAGTCGCCGATTAGACGAACGGCTCTCCTTTGGATGGAATCCAACAACCGAAGGGTATGCTTCGGTGCAGAACTCCAGATATGAGAGCAGTATTCCAGTGATGGTCGAATCTGGGCTTTATAGAGTGTCAAAAGTTGTTGAGGTGTATACAACTTTTTGGTACGGAAAAGTATACCGAGCTTCTGAGAAGCTGCCCTGGCGATTGCCACAACGTGATTATGCCAAGACATATTTCCTCCCAGGTTGACACCCAGCAAATTAATAGACGAAGTCAGTGGAATTGCGTGTCCTGCCATAACGATATCGGGTTCTGCAATGTTAACCTTCTTAGAGAAAACTGCTGCTCGGGTTTTTTGAGCGTTAAATTAGACTTGGTTACTGTCACCCCAAGACAAAATTCCTTCCAGGTCTTTATTGAGGCGATGATGAAATTTTATTCTTCATAACCATAGCAATAATGTAAATACTTAATTTAAATTTTTTTTTAAATCATAAGTTTTTTGTGGTACACTCTGTATAAAAATATTATGAAACAAAAATATTCATTATACTACTGTTATTATTTAACAAAAGTATAAACTTTTCGTCCTTTATGATAAGAGAGATATTTAAATTTTATTCCATGTAAACATGGCAATAATGTAAATAATTTTAAATTTTTTTCCCAAAAAAAATTCATAACTTTTTTGTAGCACACTCTGTATAAAAATATTATGAAACGAAAATGTTTAGTATATTACTATTAGTACTTAACGAAAGTGTTAACTTTTCGTCCTTTATGATAAGAGAGATATTTAAATTTTATTCCTGGTAAACATGGCAATAATGTAAATAATTTTAAACTTTTTTTTCCAAAAAAAATTCATAACTTTTTGTGGTACACTCTGTATAAAAATATTATGAAACGAAAATGTACGTTACATTACTGTTAGTATTTAACGAAAGTATAACCTTTTCGTCCTTTACGATAAGCGATATATTAAAACGTTATGCTTCATAAAAATAAAAAAATCGACTAATATTGATGATAAAAACTTACGATATTTTTCTTTTGGCAGCTCGACTTGCTGGCGATTCACTGGTGATTGATTGGTGATTTTTTTTAGGGTTGTCCTATTTTAAAAGAAATAAGTTTAGAATCTTAAAAGAAATTGAATGAATAAGGATAAAAATGTAAATAAATTATAAAAATTATTTTTGAAACCTCTTTTAGAAATATGCCAGAAATCTTAATTGATTCCATGTTATAGTACACTCTGTATAAAAATGTTATTAACAAAAACCTTTAGAATTTTACTGTTAGTCTTTAAGGAAAGAATAAACATTTCTTCCTTAATGATAAGCGAGATATTTAAATTTTATGCTTCATAAAAATGAAAAATTCGACAAAAAATATTCATGATAAATAAAAACTTACGATTTTTTTCTTCTTGCAGCTCGACTTGCTGCTCCAAGTAAGTGGTGAGTCACTGTTGATCGATCGGTGTTTTTTTGAGGGTTGGCCTATTTTAAAAAAATAATGTTTGGAATCTAAAAAGAAATGGAATAAATAAGGATAAAAATGTAAATAACTTATAAAAATTATTTTTGGAACCTCTTTTAGAAATATGCCAGAAATCTTAATTGATTCCATGTTATAGTATACTCTGTATAAAAATGTCATCAACAAAAACGTTTAGAATTTTACTGTTAATAAGTAGGTAAGATTTAAAGTCGTCGTCGTTTATGATAAGCGAGATATTTATATTTTATTCCTGGTAGAGACCGACCGAAGGTTCGGTTTCGGCTAGTTTCGGCCAAAAAATCTAGCTTGGTCGCGCGGAAACTCAGTGTTCGTGAATTGTCGCGCACCGTTCGGCTAACTTTGGGTGAAACTGAGACCAAAGCCGAAGATTCGGATTCCTTTTCGGCTAAAAATCTTGTTTGGGTCGGACACTAATTCCTGGTAATATTATAAAACAAAAATGTTTAGCATATGTTACTGTTGATGGTTTACCACAGTTTAAACGCCATTGCCACGAGATAATTAAATTTTATTTTTAATTTCCATGTCAAATATGTCAAAATTTTCTACAAAATAAATTCGTAACTTTTTCTGGTACACTCTATATAAAAATATCATATAGCAAAAAACGTTCAGAATATTATTATGAATATTTGGGCAATGTTTAAGGTGTATGCTATTTAAGGTAATTGAGCTATTTAATTTTTTCTAACTTTAAAACGTAAAATTTTCAGGGACACAAAATATGATGCTTTAAGTACTTACAGGCTAATAATAAGTTGCAATGGATCCAAAATAACTGCTATTTTATTTGCGCAATACAATGTCTTTTAGAAATATTAACAAATTTTTGATCTACTGTGAGGAGAAACCACAATAAAACACTATTTAAATCACAAATTTTAGAATATAGCAATTCTTTTGTGACAAAAGTGACAAACTGACATTTGCTTGTTATGTTACTATGACATCTTTTACTATATGAATAGGTAAAGGTATAGGTGTAGGTATAGGTATAGAGAAAGGCATATGATGTAAAGTCGCCACAGTGGTTCTTTTCCCGTGCGTCATCACTTTTACGTCATCAAAATCGTATGAATCAAATCAAAATTACGAGACGAAAAAAGTCAAAACTAAGTTAAGTTCATAAAATGGACGTGCCTGCCTACCGTTTGACGTACCTACATAATATCCCGAAAAATTATTATTTATTTTAAGTTTTGCCCGGCATTCTCTATTATCTAAAAGAAATTGACAAACAAATGTTAATACATTTAATACTATTTTTAAAGCTTAAAATCTAGAAAAGTTTGGTGTTTTATTGACTATTAAAATCGCAAAAGTCAAATTTTTAACATCCTTTCGTTTAAGGGAATTTAGCCACTGCCGTAAACTTTTCAAAGAACTTTCACGGTTAGAATATTTAAAATAAATAAATTAGGTATTATAAAAATCCATAAATACAGATGGTGGGTATAACTAGTTCTAAAAAGAACTATTTTTAGAAAAAGGAACAGCTTTAAGGCACACAGATTTACAAAATACGAATTAGATTGGCAGATCAAAATAAGGTTGACAATGACGTTCTAAAATACAACGGTTGTCAACTAAACAAATAAAAAAAGTAATTAATTGACGTTTATAGTTTTATTCTTGTCTAGCACGTTATATTATTGCGGAATCTTGGAGACGTTCTTTTATGCTTTTATTCAAACTTGTTACTGTAATAAACAAGGATGCAGAGTTATTAACCACGTTGAGTCCTGAACGTTGATTGATGACGCACGGGCAAAGATCCACTGTGGCGACTTTAAAGTCGCCACAGTGGATCTTTTCCCGTGCGTCATCACTTTCACGTCATCAAAATCGTATGAATCAAATCAAAATTACGAGACGAAAAAAGTCAAAACTAAGTCTAACTTCATAAAATGGACGTGCCTGCCTACCGTTTGACGTAACTACATAATATCCCGAAAAATTATTATTTATTTTAGGTTTTGCCCGGCATTCTCTATTATCTAAAAGAAATTGACAAACAAATGTTATTACATTTAATACTATTTTTAAAGCTTAAAATCTAGAAAAGTTTGGTGTTTTATTGACTATTAAAATCGCAAAATTCAAATTTTTGACATCCTTTCATTTAAGGGAATTTAGCCACTGCCGTAAACTTTTCAAAGAACTTTTGCGGAATATTTAAAATAAATAAATTAGGTATTATAAAAATCCATAAATACTTACCGCCAAAACAGATGGTGGGTATAATTAGCTCTAAAAAGAACTATTTTTAGAAATAGGAACAGTTTTAAGGCACACAAATTTACAAAATACGAATTAGATTGGCATATCAAAATAAGGTTGACAATGACGTTCTAAAATACAACGGTAGTCAACTAAACAAATAAAAAAAGTAATTAATTGACGTTTATAGTTTTATTCTTGTCTAGCACGTTATATTATTGCCAAATCTTGGAGACGTTCTTTTATGCTTTTATTCAAACTTGTTACTGTAATAAATAAGGATGCAGAGTTATTAACCACGTTGAGTCCTGATCGTTGATTGATGACGCACGGGAAAAGATCCACTGTGGCGACTTTATATAAGACAGTATTAAACGAAAGTACTTATTAGTTTTAAATATGACGTTTTCTCTTAAAAATCATATAAAAATATAATACAGTGTTCCGTAAAGGAATACAAATAGCTATTTATGATATAAGTGTGAAAATAACTCGTTTAAGGCACGCATATGAAAATTTGCGGAACGAGCGAAGCGGGTTTCGCAATTTATATGAGTGCCTTAAACGAGATATTTTCTTACGTATATCATACAAGATTTTTTCTACGAGCGTGTGAAAAGTACAAGATTTTTTCTACGAGCGTGTGAAAAGTTCGACTTTTCACCCGGCTATATCATCCTTAACCATAGGATAATATTGAGTTGCTGAATAAGCATCAACAGACTTTAACGAAGCCAAGATCTTCATGAGAATTAAAATCAGTCGGGTTTTTATTGTCACGCTATCAATACTGTAACCCAAAAAAAAAAACCGTGAGCGCGATTTTATGAAATTAATTTTAATTTAAATATGATTAAACAAATAAACCAAAATAAAATAAAATAATTAACCTTGTAATAAACATAACGGGGCGGATTGGCGACTCTATATTCAGTTGATCCCTGGCATAGTTTACCTGGAAATAATGAAAACATCGTTTGAACAACTCTTCTTCTACACATTTCCACTGTTAAAAATTAGAAACAAGTAGTAAATAAATCTTTCTTTAAAACTTAGCGAATAACCAAATGACATTTCTGTATGTAAATTACTTTGAAACCAGCTTCATAACATTAGTTATTTAAATTATATTTCGAACCAATCAACAATCAATATAAGTATTAATATAATATGATCTTTGTCATAAAGTAATATTCTCTGCAATAATTAAAATATTAGGTATTATTTTGAAATAACCAACTGTCCCCAGTACTGACAAGCAGTACCAGATTTGGATTATGCTATTTACACGTGATGTGCAAAGGGGTATTAACCCGTCCAAAGTGCCCAAACGTACCTACTGATGGTTATTATGAGTACAAAAGTAGCTCATTCCAGTACAGGTAGTAAATTACTACCAAAACAATACAAAACGAGGTTACAACACAACCTCCGGTCAAGACCAACTCGGCAATACCACACTTTGTACTGAGACGTGTAATGGACACAAAACGCGAGGGTCCGCTCCAGATACAAAGCTTGTAATATATCTTGATGAGACGTGCAAACAATGGTCCTAGACCTGCTCCAGATATATATACAAAAACACTTGCCAAAATCCACTGTACTGAGACGTGCAATGGACGCCAAAACTCGAGGGTCCGCTCCAGAGTCCAGATACAGGGATTGCTAAATATCTTCACGAGACGTGCAATGGTCCCAGACCTGCTCCAGATATTTAACAAAACAATAAAAAAACTTCCACATACAAGACAGTAACCAAATATCAGAAACTATGAAAAATATACACAAGAGAATCAGAATATGTAGAAAAAGTATGCTCAGTGATTCAACTTACCCTTTCTTGTCTTTAATCTGTCGCACAGCACAAACACAAAATTATTTCTTAATATCTTTTATATAATTCCTCACACACTTAACTGTAACACATTCAAAACTATAATAAAAGAAAGTGAAAGCTCTTGAATATTTGTACCAAAGGCAGTTTCTATAATATGTCTGTGTCAACTATAAACAAACAGTATCCTGACGTCAAGGTCAAAGTACCTGGATCAGCAGAGATTTTATAAACATCCTGGGGAGTTATAAAAACAAACATATAGGTATGCTTCTTAGCTGCTTTTGATAACCAACTCTGGGGATAATAAATAACATTAGTTCTTATTTAATTTATCTTTTGCATAAATACAGGGTATTAAAAAAATATTATCATATTAAAAAATCTAAAAATGAAACACAATAATATGCTTTATAAAAGTATTTATTACCAACACAAAAATACTGTAGTACCTATAATAGGTAGGTATTGTGTAATATCAACATTAAACTTTTTAAAATGGTGTTATTGAAATCAACTGTTTTTTAATGCAATATGTAAACGTATTTTGGCGAACTTCTTCAAGGTCCAAATCATCTGCTATTTCCCGGTTTACGTGCACTACCATTTGATCATTCAGTCTTTGCTGGGTAATAGTACTTCTTAAATAAGTTTTCTCCGTAATGCTGAAAATGATCTTTCGGCGGTGCATGTCGATACTGGAATA
Organism: Polydrusus pterygomalis; assembly: GCA_963969555.1. NCBI lineage: Eukaryota > Metazoa > Arthropoda > Insecta > Coleoptera > Curculionidae > Polydrusus > Polydrusus pterygomalis. The sequence goes on along the minus strand of OZ018385.1, from coordinate 16,074,657 downwards.
GTTTCTACCAATTTAATAACTTCAGATATGATATCTTTGGTACTCCAGACACACTTACCTTATCATTAATAAAACCAGCAAAAAAACGAACACATGACTGACACTATTGAATACCTACCATTGATAACTTAACACAACTTAGATTTTAGTTAAATGAGTTTAAATACGGGCTTCAAACTCCATACATACAATACATAGCATAGACAACTAAAATGCCAGGTATCTTCATCATTGGTTAAAGTCGGTTAAATTTTATTCCTTTGTTAAACGAAATTTATGGTATTTTTACTCCTGATGAAATTTAACCGTCGGGTAAATTTTTGTTAACTAACCGGTAATAAATCGGGCGGATAAGTTAACATGAGATAAGTATGTTTTTCTACTCCTTACTCGGTAACTACTTCATTTTGATACTGATTTGAGGGAGGGAAGTACGTTTTACCTCCCTAGGGAAGTACAAAGTACGCCAGCATAGAATTCTCGGCGACTCTTTCATCACTTGCATTAATACTGCACCAATTCTTGAAGTCCTTGTAACACCGATTGTACCGTTCCTTCGATTTCTGAGGTAATAGAGCAGCGCAAACTGCACTCGCAACTGCATCGATATCCATTTTTTCGATTTCTTAAAAAAACTGACACTGACAGAATGTTTGTTTAATTATGAACCAACAATTAGGCAATCCAAACCACGTGGTAAAAAACTGACGTTGGTTGGCACACATGACTGACAGTCATCCATAACCAAAGCATTTATTTTTTTGTGTTGAACTGTTTGGATCGTGTTTTTAAGTATTTTGGTATCTTTTTTCTTTTAAATAAACTAAAATCTTCTGTAATGGAGAGTGAATATCTACGAAAATTATTAGTGGAGAATCCAGATGTTGGTCAAAGGTAGGTTTAAATGCAATCAATTTTCTTGTTTACCTTTGTAACCATTGTTTTCTTTTTAGGTATCAACTGAAATTAAAATTAATAAGCAGCTTGGACCCGTTTCTTATTAATTCTCAGGACCTTGATTATACTATTAATGGTGTTCCACCTATATCAATCTAGACATTATTGCTTATTTGGTTTTTCCCATAGTTTTTATTCAAAAGAACAAAATGAAGGCATTTTAAAGTTTGCAGGCATACAAATATTTTGAGTCTGGCTTTCTTGTACAAGCTGGAACTAATTGGAAAAGTAAGATGTTTGTTTATTTATTACCAATTTTGTGCTTTTTACTCTATTGCTTCAAAAATTGTAATGTAATTAGGTAAATTAATTACAATTTTACTTATAACTTTTCACTTTTAGGTCAAACATTCTCAGAGAACCACTTTGAAACCATTAGAGGCCTGGGTAATAATTGGAAAAGATGGAAGTGTGTGTACTGCCCACTGTACTTGCATGGCAGGGAACAGCGAGGTCTGCAGCCATGTAGGTGCATTACGTTTTGCTGGAGAGTATGCTCACTCCAGGAAAGAATCATTGTCTTCAAGTATTGTGCACATACAGGCATTTGAGTTGCCTAGGTGCATTTGTAAATACCCGGAACCATATTTTACAATGTTATACCTACGAATAATTCTGTAAATTGTTAAAAATTATGTAAATACTGAATTGAACTGAAATATTTGTGATAATTCAAAATTGAGAATGAACTATTGAAATATTTTTTACTTTTGACTGTATTTTCATGAATTTTTATTCTTAATTTTAATAAATATCAACGACTAAAAAGTATTTTTTTTATTAAAATACAATTAACCAAGAGTAAATTAAAAACAAAGAAACAACTAAAGGTGAGAGAATATTAAAAGCCAATACTAATAATTGTTTAATAATTTTATTTCAAATTATATAAATACCTATTTCTTTACACATCACATCTTACTATACTATAACTATCATCTAGTCCCTGCTTTTTTTACAATAATATCGGATCATATTTCTTAAATCGCTTCGTTCTGGCCATATTTATTAGTGATTTAAACCTTCTATATAAAATATCTATTAAATTTTCAAAGTAACTAGAAGCAGTTGTTGGAGATATTTTGAAATTATAAGCAATTAGTTTAAAATGAAGATCTAATCGTAACTTAATTAAAGTTGATACTAATTGACTGAAGGCACTGAGAGCTGTTGTAGTTGGGATGTATATTCTTCAAATGTATCTCCATTTTTCGTCGTTAGAAGTATTATCCATCAATCCGAATGGTGAATTATCCACTTTGCTTAGTTGCTCAAATTTTACTGCAAGTTGTTCCATCGTTATATCGGTCTGAATTGCAGTTCCTCCATCTTCCCCTTCCGAGTCAACATTTGGTTCAGTGATATCACCTTGATTTAAATCCATATTCTCCACCTGCAAATGTTATAATTTATTTACCAAATATTATCTTTAAACGAATCATAAAAAAATCACTATTTTTGCTTAAGGTTGATATATGAAACTTGCATATCCTCATGGTAATGAGCTAAGTTTAAACACACAAAAATCAATATCACAAGAAAAACTTATGCATTTAGAAACTAAAACATCTAAGTTCAGTAATAATCTAATAAAATATCAAAAAACCTCTTACTTTACATTGTAGCATCTTTCGTCTTTTCTCTAGACGTTAATTTCTTTCTAAAGCTTTAGACCTCCTTTCAATACTTTGTGCAATATGCCCCATATTTTGAGAAGGAACCCAATCTGGATGTTCTTTCTCTTCCAATATGGCAGGCTCACCTATTAATCATAAATGTATTAGAAACAGCAACTAAAACCACTGAAATTTCCATTCTCAAAGCTCTGAAGAAGGTTTTATTCTACGGAGTTTTAGAACTTACCAGTTATAAAATGTTTACTGCAGACTCTCTGATATTTTAGCTTTGCTTCAGTTAAATCATCGCGCTGTATAGCCGCTATCCACAAAGCCCTACGTTTTCGCGACATCTCATTTTTATGGGGCTTATTAGATAAATTCAGTACGCTGGGAATTCTATAAAACGACACATTGTCACGATTGCGCCGACTTCCGCAGTTAACAACAATACATAATAATAATAAAGCTCTTCAAAAACAATATAAAAATACTTAAGAGATAACAAACACCAAAATAAACTGAAAAATATGAATATAAATACTCCTTTTTACGCAAGCTCAAACGGTTGTTTACATACATGTGTGCCAACCACTGTCATATTTGACAGGTCGTTGGATTGCCTAATAAATTCCATAGCAATCAACGTGTCAACACTAGGAAACCTGTCATACATACAGGGTATTTCAGTTGGATAGCTCAAATTATAAAATTAAAAAACATTTTTTTTTTTAATTTCAGGGAACTGGAGTAGAAAAAATATAATACAAAACTCGGGAGGCAGTATTCTTGACCAGTCTCGGATTATCTTGCAAGCCCTCGCTGTCGCTCGGGCGCAAACTATGTCCTCGACTAGTAAGTATCACCTGCCTTCCTTGTAGTGTAAATAACTATTTCTAACCTAAAGAAGTAGAAATATTTATTTGTTGAATGTGATGCTTTGGAAAATTTTCGAGTATACACCCTAAGTTTAAAATTCTTGTGTTCTGGTAGGTCATGTGAGTTTTTGAGGCAATAAACATACAACTACGGCGTTTTTTTTCGCTGTGGGCCTATCGTTTTTAAAAAATAAAACTACAACAATAAAAACAGCAGTCATATTAATTATTTAAATTGAGTATAAATATTTGTTATTGGCATAACAAATTGATTTTTCTGTACTTACATCAATTAAAAAAACACGACCCACTTGGTTTCCTCCACTTTTACCAAAAACAAGAACCATACAACCAATTTAAAAACAAATCAAAATTTGAGGTTAGGTTGGTTAGCGGACAGCTGATTACACACAGAGGAAATACTGGTCCGATCCTGTGACTACTCTTCGACACAGAGTAGGCGTAGGTCGTGTTATGCAACGTTGTCATGTACTTCCGATTAAATCTAATGTTATATACCAGTTTGTTAAAAAGCAGTCACAGTACCCATTTTCCTTATTCTGCTGTTAATTAATAATCGACTGTTACATAGTTCTCGATTTAACAGACCGTAAAAATACCGGACCTAAATGGATCGAGTCTGGGATTCCCCGAAATCCAAAGTGCGCGAAACAAAACAGCGCCCCGCCATGTTCGCCAATTAAACAGCCACCAACTCGCTGATCGCACAGCAACGCGCGGGCCCGTGAGATTATAGAGTTACAAAATGTTACGTTTCCGATTAATAGGGGTGTATCGCAAATAAATATGACAGTGGCAGTCATAACCACAACAATAGGGAACTTTCCATTTTTTTTTCCAATAATATGATTTAGTTAGGCCTAAAAAAAATATTCCCCAATTATTACTCCTTAAAAATCAGTAATAACTTGGTAAACAATTCTTTAAAGTTTCGCGCGTGTCAAAAGCATAACAAACGACCTCTTAAGCGCGCCAAGCCCGATGACGTCAGGAAGTATGACTTTCCGTCATCCGTCATCCTGACCGGTGGCCGAGCGACCGAGTTTGCATTTGGATTGCCGTGTGTTCTTGTTATTGTATTGTTGTTTTAAGGTGAAATTCTTAACGTCGTTCAATTTATTGCCAACCTATAACCTATTTCGTGGATGTCGCACACAAATTATACTTCTTGACGTCACGACCCGTTTTCACCCGCTTGGGATAATTTGAATTTTGGGGCATTTTTAAATCTTGCTAGCGGTCTTTTGGGACGAAATATGTTGTTTTTTTTGCTGCCATATGTTTTATGGCAATACATACTTATGATTTATAGAATTTTTTCCCCATTTAAAATTTTTGTCAAGTTCCCTATTGTTAAATTATTAAGATATTGTCATTGTGGTGCGGATAAAACAACTAAGTAACGCACGCAATATGTGCTGTTTTAAATGATAGCTTTTGTAGTGATTTTTTTCATCCTTACCTTGACGGAAATTATATTATTTGTATGGGTGCATAATATATTCAGTTTGGGTGCTTGCGCACCCATATAGCACCCATGGAGTCGGCGCCTATGACCCCTGAAATTGCAATCTTTAGTTCTTCCAGATTTTGTTAACGCACATTTTTATAAATAACACTTTTAATGGGACAGACAAATAGACGGACGGAAATGGGACACATGTTTTTCGTGATCTAGGAACACTAAAACGTCGACCTCCAATATCTCAATTTTTATCGCTATGCTATGACAATACTTTCTCTGTGAGGAAAGTAAAAAAGGAAAAACTTACCAGTTACTTACCTATTTTTGTTTTTAACATTAGCTTTAAGCCAACGATAACGAATTTCTTTTATAAGTATTTTGTTTTTTTTATCTTTTTTTAATGCCCCAAGTTCAATCAGTTTATTAAAATATACATATTTTTTCCTTATCTTTTTTTCTACCTAATTTCTTTTTTTTTTATTGTTTTTACTGTTACCTTTTATTACATTTTTTAATAGTAACATTTACTTTTTTTTAGGGCGTTAATTTGCATAATGCTTTTTTTTTCTTTTTTACCAACTCAATTTATAAAGGTTTAGAATACATACAATTAGATTTTATACAATATAAGTTTTTACACCAAAAATCCAAATTATCTAAAATATTGTGATCATTATACAGCATAATATACAGGGTGGACAATACGTCAGTTCCATAAAAAAATAAAATTTTCGAAAAGCCACACTTTCTTTAAGTTATTCTTATATACATAAAATACGTTTCGTTTCACTCCAAGGATATTATTTTTTTTTTTTGAAAAAGCCAGAAAAATGACTATGTAGTTTATTAGATAATTGTCCCTTTTACAGCTAAAAATGATATAGAGGCATGTCAATAAACACCAGAAAGTTGCATGTTGTTAATCTATAAAAACTAAACGTAAAATCCACCGTGTATATATGTAAAGAAAAGTATCTGTCGCCCCAAATTATAGATTTTTGGCTTACACAGCTCCAAAATGCAAAAATTTACAAACATTATCTTAAGCAAAAAAGCTAACAAGGAAAAATGGTATGACTATTAGTCCAGGAGACGAATGCATGAAATTCTGTCATCGACCGAACTTGCATCACCCGAGCATACCACTCTAAAGGGGTGGTTCATTTTTGAGGTTTCGTCTACACGTCGACGAAAAAGGGTGGGACAAGGTACACAAAAATATTGTGATTAATACTTTAAAAGAAAAAATATATATTTATGATGATGTAGAGTTTCATGCTGTCGTCTCCCGATCTATACGAGTCGAAGCGGCGAAAGCAGGTTTTGGTACGTCACCAGATACCTTTTAAGCAGAAAAGACTACCTTTTCCAAAACGAAATGATTAAAATTAAAACATTATTCTTATTTGCTAGCCAGCGAACCAATCAAACCTATTTAACTTGTTCGCGTGATTATTGTGTTGTTCGTTCATTTTCTTGAACAATTTGTTGGTATTTTTGTGATATATAAACTTTCAAAAGAACAGGTGTTTAAGGAAACAATGCCACTGTGTTTAGTGCATTATTGTGTTATAGGGTTAACCGACCGAGTACATCTTTTACAGGGATTGAACTAATACTTTTTGATATAAGAGTTTTAAAAATAGCAGTCATTTTGGACTGTGACAACTAGGGCTGGGCAAAAATTCGATACATCGATATTTTTATCGATATATCGATTAACGGTATTTAAAAAAATAAATATCGATATTATCGATATACAGTATGTCTCCGTAAGTTTGCATCATATGAAAAACTTTTTTATTATTCATTTTACGAAAAAAAGTTATTCTTCATAAAAAGCTCTGCATGGTCTAAAACCTAAAATGCAACTATCAAATATCGAAATTTTCCAGTCATATACGAGGTTTGTCAAAAAATGTGAACTTTTTCCAAGAATGTGAATTTTTCCCAAGAGTAAAGTACCTTTATTTTTGACATTATCAAAAATTGTTATTAAAAAAAGTTGATAAGAAGTAAAAACCACGTCTAAATATGCAATAACACGCATTTAATTAATTAAATAATGAAAAAATTAAATAATTAAAAATAAATTAATAAAATAATTTTTCAACATAAATAAGTATAATTACATATTTAGTCGTAGTTTTTAGTTCTGATCAACTTTTTTTAATAACAATTTTTGATAATGTCAAAAATAAAGGTACTTTACTCTTGGGAAAAATTCACATTCTTGGAAAAAGTTCACATTTTTTGACAAAACTCGTATATGACTGGAAAATTTCGATATTTGATAGTTGCATTTTAGGTTTTAGACCATGCAGAGCTTTTTATGAAGAATAACTTTTTTTCGTAAAATGAATAATAAAAAAGTTTTCCATATGATGCAAACTTACGGAGACATACTGTATATCGAATTATCGATATTTATTGATAGTATCGATAAATATATTAATTATTTTCCCTTGAAAATAATAGGCAACAATTTCAAATTATACAGGGTGTCCCAAAAGTAATGGGACACAGAGCAACAGCAGACTCTTTAAGCCATTCGGGACGGTTGACGTACCGGTACGGTTTCCAAAGAGGACATTGAGAGCCGAATGCCGTACATGTACTACTTTCTGTGCAATAGCTTTAGACGGCTGCCGTACATGATTAAGGGCTTTTGTATTTGTGCATTTACTTAAATTGTATTATAACTTTATTAAAACGAAACAGCGAAACGAAACGAATAAGGAAACTAAAAATATTTTGATTCTTAACAAATAAGAAAAAAACAGTACGGCGACCGTCCCACGCCGTTGGATTCACGGCGCCGTCCTGCGCAGGAGCGCGCGACTTGTCGGTCCGTCCCGAATGGGTTAAGGCGAAATAATGCGATTTATTTAAACTTGCCTTATCCCAAAATTGATAACAACCAAGATACAGGGTGTAAAAGTTTTAATTTTGTTTTCGTTTTTTGGCTATTATTTCTTAATGAAACGACATAGCAGTACAAAATTAAGGTGGGAGTATCAACATGCTTGCCAACCTATAACCTATTTCGCGTGGATTTATTTATGTTTACTAGCTTTAATACAAAATTTAAAGAAAATCCGTATCGACTTGATATTCTATTGGTGATAATTGACATATTTAATAAATATCAAGGAATTTCATAACTTATTTTAGGAGAATTGTATCGCGAAAAATATCGGGTAAGATTTTTTTTTACATTATTATGTCATTGTCACTCATTGTTCTTTCACTATACAATTCTCCCAAAATTAGCAATGAAATAAATTGATATTTTTGTAATATATCAGATAAAAACCTAAATAATGTACCGACGATATTGATTTTCTTTAAATGTTAGTTATTAAAATAATAAACTCAAAAAATCAACGCGAAATAGGTTATAGGTTGGCAATAGATTGAATGACGTTGAGAATGAAACCTTAAGGGTTTTTTGAGGTGAGAAATTTAAAATTATTCATAGTTTTTGTGTAACCAGTAGAGGGCGCTGCCTACGGCATGGCATACTCTTTTTAGCTGGCATAACTTTGTTTGGGCTTCTTATATCGATCCGACTATTAAAAAAATAAGTTACTTTACTTCTTTTACATTAAAAACGTATAACTTATTAAAGTCGCTAGGAGCAACCATTTTCGAGATAATCGTATTCGATATTCTTAATGCAAGGATGCTAAAATATTTGAAATAATTGTCTATTCGTATTAGTATTATTTATCACAGCTGGTATTGATTAAAAACAACGACGTTTCTCAGGCAACAACATATTACAGAAAGTATCATCTGTCAAAGTTAATAAAATTTTTAATTAGAATAAAATTGATAATTCCGTATACGAAAAAGCGTCTTTATTAGAAAAAAATAGTCAACCTTAAGTATCTACAATAACTTGGACACTTAGCAAATGTAGCTGATTTACAATAATTTTAAGTTAGAAATTCACCGTTGCTCGATTTTCCGTTGTTTTTGGACCATGTACTTGTTGCATTGGACATATAAAATGCGATTATCTCGAAAATGGTTGCTCCTAGCGACTTTAATGAATTATACATTTTTGATGTAAAAGAAGTAAAGTAACTTATTTTTTTAAGAGTCGGATCGATATAAGAAGCCTAAACAAAGTTATGCCAGCTAAAAGGGGTGGGCCATGCCGTAGGCAGCGCCCTCTACTGGTTACACAAAAACTCTGAATAATTTTGAATTACTCACCTTAAAAAACCCCAAAACCCTCAATTTTGTGCTGCTATGTCGTTTCGTTAAGAAATAATCGCAAAAAAAACGAAAACAAAATTAAAACTTTGACACCCTGTATCTAGGTTGTTATCAATTTTGGGATAATCGCATGCATTATTTCGACTTAAGGAGTCTGCTGTTGCTCTGTGTCCCATTACTTTTGGGACACCCTGTAATAACGCCAATCAAAAACTAGAGTCACCAATCCAAGGCGAGTCGGCCAGCCAGTCAAGCCTAGGGCTGGGCAAAAATTCGATATATCGATATTTTTATCGACATATCGAATAACGATATTTAGAATCGAAAATATCGATATTTATCGACAGTTTGATATTATCGATATATTGACTACATCGATATATCGATATTAAAATTTCAATATCGCCCAGCCCTAGTGACAATCATTACATTCTATTTGACTTGCTTAATAAAATTCGAACCCCTGGTTCTCAACACATCTTCAAGCTGTTTTTAAATTGGGTTAATGGGATCGTCCAGGCTACAATTTAAAATTGTTTAAAAGCATACAAGGTGTACAAAACTCATAATGGAATACCCTACAATAAGAATATTTTTCTTAAATTTATCGATAATCTCTTTGATCCCGAGTATCATCAAGGATTTTATTATTGGTTCTTGATGACGTAACTAAATCTTAAATCGTCGCTTCAGCTATATAATAAACTGTTACTAGCAAGACGACCGTCACAACTGGTAGTAATCGATTTTAACGAAATTCGGTATACAGCACTCAAAAAATTTTAGCTGTTTTTTTAATTTTTATTTTAACTGTTTAAAATCGGCGACGACCAGTTCTGCCTGTCTCCTTGTAAGACCAGGTTAAGTATAAGGTTTCCAAACAATAATTTTGGAATATAATAAGGTATCTGTACAGGCAAAACTAAATCATATAAGCAAAACAACCTAAAAATTAGAGTAATTCGTTATTTTTTTAATGCTAGAAAAATAGCCCAAATTCTACAGGGTTTCTGTATTTTCTCCACTTTCTCGCTATGTGTATTCATTGAACTAACAACCATATTTTGTTTTGTATTTCAAAGAAGACCTCGGAGACATTTTTACCATCTGATTTTTCACTCTTTTGGTTGTAATTTAAAAAAAAATATACACAAGGTGTTATCGAAATGACAATATTTAAACTTGTAAATCCTGATATAAAAACAAATTGCAAAAAATATTTTTTAAATCTCGTTTTTCTATTATAAGCGAGAAAGTTTGCCATTATTTGTATTTTGAAAATTATGGCCCGCCGCTACTGGCGGATTACAAACACAATCGCATGGGATTTAATGACAAGCAGGGTTGGCAAATATAATATTTATATAAATATCCAAATATCCGATGTATATCGATATATATCCAAATTTAGATATTTATTTATATTTTTAATTATTTAATCTGTTTTCTGTAGATATATTTTAAAAATTCAAAATCACTTAATTTAATAAAAACTTTATAAACCTCCAAATTTGTATTTCAATTCTATTCAATGATAGCTGCTGTCACAATAACAAGTTTTTTTAGTACTCCTACGTTAGGAATGTAAAATGTAGGTGAACAATACAAGTTTATGAATATGAACACATCATATTATTATATTTTTGCTTTTAACTATGGTTCGACTTCAAACCCAGAACTACTGGGCTTGTTAATTAAATCAAAATGAACCCAAACTGGATTTTTTATTTTTGGCATTGTAAAATTTTTATTTCATAAAACAAACAGCAAATCATTGCTCCATTCAATCAGAAATCGGAACTAAATAAAAATGCCACGCGGCAAAGAACAACAGGTGGTCAACGTCTCGGAAAGAATGGGGAATCCCGCATCGTAAGCAGCATAATACGCTGTTGCCGGCTCAGAGGCAGCGGGGCCATATTTTTATACTGATGAATAGAATTTTAGAAAAAAAATATTGATATATATCAGGATAAATAATATCGTCGCCTAAATATCATGATATTTATCAAGATATATATCTAGATATTTATCACGGATATATATCCTGCCAACCTTGATGACAAGTATATACGTATCGGTTCTGCATGTCCGGTAACCTATAAATCGATTTGACATACGTCACGTGGCTACTGGTATAGCGGCAAATTAAAAAAATTGTGAATTTACGAAAAGTGAGGTTAGGTTACGAGATACCAAAAAAATATATTGGAAAAAGTTGTTTAGAATTAAATTCTAGGTCAATATGCAAAATTTCAAGATTTTATTTTAAAAAAGTGAAAAAATACAATTTTTATGCAATTTCTTTTATCAATTTATCAATATCCAGTTTATCCTTTTAGGTAGCTCAGCTAATGCAAAGCCCATGTATTTAGGTGAATATAAACGAATGTAGTAATTTTTTCTACAATTGACGGGACAAAATCGAATAAATAAGTTTTCGTCGGACGCTTACTGTTGCAATAGTTTGTATCTGATGAGGGTAGCAATTTTTTAAAAAGATTTTTGTGCTATAGTACCTCCAAAAGGACTTTTTTCTTTCTTAGAATCAATTTTCATAGATAATCTACTTAGTTTAAGAAAAACCACACCTAAATACGTCACAGTAGCTAAGCTACCTAAAAGGAAAAGACTGGAAACAAATTGATTAAAAAAAAATTAAAGAACAATTTTGGGAAAACCTATGGGGACTCAGAACGCAAATGGCGCTGTGGTTATATGTCACAGTCATCAGACCCTTGATGTCACACGAGTCTGTAGTTTGGTGGACAAAATACAGCAAATCACGACAGCCACAAAACTAAATAGCTTACAGAGGCCGGCCTGCTAGTATATCCGCAATGCAATGAGAAGCACCTCCCACCGCAGCAATGGAAAGCATACTATGCCCAACACCCCTAGATCTACACATCAAAATGGAGGCCAATTGCAGCGCCTCTAGGATGAAAACAAATAAAAGAATGGAAACAACGCCCCGGAAAAATAGGGCATACAAAAGCCACGGGCATTATCAACGACGAGCTCTTGGAGATGCAGACCGATCGCATGACAGCGATACATAACTTTACAAAACCATTTAATATCAGATGATATGTGGTCAAAAGGGAAACCTCCGTCTTTAGATAAAGGCCTAGTTTGTATACTGATGGATCGAAAACGGCCAACGGAAAGACCCAGAATGGAAATTAGTATCCTCCTGGGAAACTACGCCACAGAATACCAAGCAGAAGTTCATGCATGCAAAAGAATCTTGAAAAGGGCTACCACGACCAAGATACATATCCTGTCGGACAGCCAAGCTGCCCTTAAGGCTCTGAACTCCTACCGATTGACATCAAAGATTATAATGGAGTGCCTTAATAACCTGGCAGCCAGAAACAATAAGGTTGAACTCCTGTGGGCTCTTGGTCACTCAGGGATAAAATGCACTGAAAAAGAAGATGAACTGGCAAGAACCGTATCTGCTCAAAATTCCTTTGGGATATCGAAACAGGTAACCAAAACAACATTAAACAGACGGGCGCGAAAACAACATCTATCTCGATGGAACGGTACACCTGGTCAAACACACGCACAGGCCTTTATTGGTAAACCCTCCAAGAAATTATCAACTGGAATGCTACTCTTGACGCGTACCCAGTTAAAACAAGTGATTTGCTTGTTAACAGGCCATAGTCACTTAAGAAAACACCTTCATCGAGTGGGAATCTACAATGGAAACCACCTTTTATATAATATACAGCTGCGAAGCACTAGCCCGCAAAAGATTTAGGATCTTCGGAAATATTCAACGTGGCGACAACCTCCCCCAAAACTATTGGACCTTGTAGAATGAACAAACCTCTTCTAACAAGACTAGGGCGTGCAATAAGCCCGAAGGCTGCAGTGTAAGAAGCCTGGGCCACACGTCGAACCCGACCCCCGTCTTTAAAAGAACCAACCAACCAACCAACTAACCAAAGAACAATTGAGTTTTCAATATTTTTTAAAACGAAAACTTTGAATATTATTGGTCGATAATTTAACAACTTTTTTAATAACATTTTTTGGATATTTTGTCACTGACTTAACCTTATTTTTTGTAAATTCACATTTATTTTTATTTGCCGCTATACCAGTAGTTACGTGACACCGATTTAGGTTAACGGACATGCAGAACCGTAGTCAGTTAAAAAGAATCCAGCTGGTAACTCGCTCCGGGATCCGTCTTAAGCATCATAACGGAAATATATCACTTTGTTGCACTATACAAACAATTTATTATAGCGACTAGAATCATTGTAAATACTAAAGCCATTTTTCTAGTAATAAAATTACACTTAATAAAACACAAGTCCACTTGGTTATTATGGCTTTTCCGACTACGAAACTAATAATTCAAATCGACAACCGAATATAATTTAAATGAAGATGTTTTTGGTGTTAAATCAATCCAGCGGATAACTAAAAGCATCAGATGGTTCACAGTCGAAACTCATATTAAGGGGCCTGCTTAGGCTCATTTGCTTAGACTGTCAACCACCGGGCACTTTCCGTTGTAATGTAAAAGAAGTCAACAAATAGTGTCAAAAGTTATTTTATGGAATATAAGGGAACAAAAAACGTCCCGAAATCTACAATATCACTTATTACGCGGTAGCCTGGGAAATGTTTTTTATTCCCTTATAATATAATCAGTTATCTTTAAACAAATGCATGATTTAAGGTTCGAATTGCCAGGTGTAACAGTAAGAAATAGAACTGGTTCTTCTTGAAACATTCAATCCAATAAAAAACTGGTCGTTGGTTCCATATAGTAAGTCACCCCCATTAAACAGGAACCTCATACATACAACCACAATAGTCATAAACCGATATTCAACAAGAAAAGATAAAAGAAGTTATGTCAAAATAATATCAGCACATATTTATAGATTAAGACCGGTAATATTGATCTGCTTTTAAGTTATTAGATAGTATATCAGATCATATAAATCCCAGGTATCGCTATGATACACCGTAATCGATGGATGGGATGTGTGAAACAAAAAAATCAGATACTTCCTGGGGCAATAATCTAGTATTTATCAGATAAGAATGTCATGGCCGCCGTTGTCATATTATGTCAAATATATTCGCCACCTTTTAATTTACCTAACACCTATTTCAGAAAAAGACTATCGTTGCATTGATGAGAGATGGATATGTAAATGGTCATATATTTTCATGTATACGACGAAGATACATACTCCAAGATAGAATATAGTGTAGATAGGCATTTTTCTTACGCTTTTGCACATGCATATATATTTTCGACCAGTCTGTCTAGTAGTATTTTATTCGGTAACCTTGAAAACTCGCAGAGCCGCCACATTTTTGATTTATGAAGCTTATTAAGCCAAAGTTAGAGCTTAGAGTTGTAAAAATACATGTGAATTAACTTTTATTTTAGAATTTATATATAAATTCTGTTGTAATTTTGCCCTTTTCCCTGAAATCAAAGTATGCATTTGGTTTATATAAATTTATTGTTGGTACTAAGTGCGGCAGTTTATAATTAATAATAATAAAAGCTGTGAAGTCCGACTATGAGCAATGTTCAAGTTGTGAAAACATGTTACTAGAAATGGCATATTCTGACAATGACGACCATTATATTCTTAGCTGATAAACCCTTTATACAGGCGCCTCAAAAATCAACGAGAGTAAGATGCTCACTTCTCACTGGATAAGTCTCCCTTGGTGTCCAAGCGGAAATCTACGCCATCCTACAGTACGCGCATGAAAACAATAGGAATATCTATCTTAAAAAGATGATCCACCTATACTCAGACAGCCTTAAAGCGATAATACGCAACAAGGTGACATCAAGACTGGTATTATGGGAACATCAGGAGGAACTATTGGCTCTGGAAAAGAGTAACAAAGTAATACTACAATGGGTACCTGGACATGAACGTATTGCAGGAAACGAAAAGGACGACTACGAACTTGCCAGAAAGGGTTCTGATACAACATTCATGGGTCCAGAACCGGCACTAAGAGTACCAAGGTGCACAGCACGAGAGGACATAAAAAGATGGACCAAGAATGAACACAAAATGTACTGAAATAATAGACTGGGATTAAACCACAGCAAATCTCTCATTATGGACTAACGAAAACTAAAGTCAAATTTCTCTAAAAACACGCCGCATCGTAGCTAAGTCAGCCTGTCATTTATGGCACCTGTTGAAGCCTGGTCTATTTTACTTTAAGATGTAGGCGGCAGATACAGGACTGGGCGAAGTTCTTTTATCATCGCGTTCACATTATTTTAAACTTGTACGGGGATGTTAATTAATGGTTTATTAGCATAATGGCTTGCAAAAATACAGCTGGATTAGTTCTCAGTGAGCGTAAGGTTTGGCAACCTGTTGTACCGTAATTAAAACGGATAAATTAATAATATTAAATTTATAATAGCAAATGATGAAAAATGAAATGTTTGCTATTAGAAATAGGAAAAAAACCTAAACTGGTTTACTCTACTCACCGTTTAACTTAAATAATAATCACCAAGAAAATGTAGTATCTGAAAGCTGACGCGTGAACACGCTACGGTCCACTACTAAACTGGGAACCTTTAGGAAGAAACCAGTATCAGCTGTTAATGTTACATGTGGGCGTCAACTGTCAAAACGCTTTCTCTTTAGAAGTTGACTCTACTTTTGATGAGCAGAAATCAGCTGAGAATCACCACAGGAATTCTGACAGAACATATGAGTTGTGACTACACATTCTATCTGAGTGGTAACAGACTCCTAATGATAAACAACCTAAAGACTCCTTCAGATTAGAAGAGCCGTTAACTCTACGACAGAACTTCAAATCCAGCAAAAGAACCGTTTCTAAATGGTAATTTCCAGTCGCTCAACTAATTTCCATCGATTGCTAAGTTCAATATTTAATTGACAGGCTATTATGCAAAAGGGGCTTTAAATTTAGACATTTTAATGTATGGTCAACGTCAACAGTTGAAAAAATATTTACCAAATTTTATTTTTTTCAAACCTTGAAACGTTGTAGTTAACTATGCCTCCGTAAAAGTTGTATGTACCGGGTGGTCAAATAAGCGAGGACGTCGGCTTTATCTCGGAAACCATTAATCGTACAACTTTCGAAAAGATTTTTTTATGAGTAAAGTGGTCAAGAGAAATTGCTGGAAATTACTTTTAAGTTCCTCATTTTGCCGCAAGGGGGCACAATTAAAAATTGTTTTTTTTAATTCTAAATTTCTCCGAAAATTCCCATATTAAGGTATAACTGTGATTACATCATTGGAAAGCTTAGACAATTCTGCATCATTTTGGTTTAAGGCTCATTGGCGTACCGACCTTGATAAGAGTGGGAGAAGCTATTGAAAGTGTAAACATTAAAATCGCTGTAACTTCTAAACGACTTATCCGATTTTACTAAATTTAAGCTTGTTTGGAAGGGGAAAATAAGCACCTTCAATTGCCGTATCCCACAGTACACGATAGTGTTTAATAAAATTGCTAGAGGGCGCAATTGCAAGAAAAGATGTGAAGACCGCAGTTCGATATATTTGTTCGTTTCAGAGTTATTGCCAAAACAATAATTTTTAATACAAATTGCGCCCTCTAGCAATTTTATTAGAAACTATGTTGTACCATTGGAAACGACAATTCAACATTCCAAAGTTCCAGTTTTTAATGAGCCACTTTTTATTAGGAATTTTAGTAAAAATGTATTTCAAAGACTAGTGTTTTCTGCTTCTCGTTGTATAACGGTCGGAGGATGACTTACTTTACGAATTCACTGTAAATGTTGTGTTACTACTTTAAAAGAATAAAAAACTAAAAAATTTTCATTCCATAAAATAACCTTTAGTCTGATAAGTTTAAAATAAGCTTAAAACGAATTATAATAAAGAATAATAATCAATACGTTTGTGCCAAATTAACAAAAGCAAAAATAACGAAAAAAATTAGAGTGTAAAAACCCAAAACGAAAATTGAGATGTCTGTGTGTAATATTGTTATGGACAGCTATAAAAATGTTAACACCAAGTCAACTTCTAGCAGTGGTTAATATCCACTATAAATAAATGTTAACCGAGGTAAATCATCGGCGAGACTGTAAACTATCGACGCCATGAACGGTCTTCTTCGTCTTCGTCCTCATCGTCCTGGAGAAGGGCTTCTTCTGTTTCTGGACCAAGCTGAATAAAACAAAGAAAATAATTAAGATGAAAGTAAAATACTTTTGGCAGTATTCCGGTCGAAAGATTATAAAATTCGTTGGGTATTAATAAGTCGTCGCTTGAGAACCAGGTTATACTATGTCCATTTTTCAAAATTTTACAGTAGAGCATTTTTAAAATTCACCATCTCTTATTGTGTATATCTTAATTTTTTTTTCTTTTAAAAGTGTAATTTAGTTAGGTTAAAGGGTGTACAAAAAGGAGTCATGCAAGAATATATCAAAAATTTTGCCTGTCTAAGAAAAATTATCATAAAAAAAAATCTGTTGCGGACATAGAATAAGTTGCTGTTTACATAAAAATTTAACTAGCAAAACAAATTATTCTATGTCCACAGCCCTTTTTTTTAATAATAAAAAACATTAATATTTAAGTAACATAATATTTAGGCATTCTTCCGATTCACTCATTATTTTTCAGCTTATTTTACTACCAAAAACACTGTAAACATGGACACTACACGATATAATAATATGGGCATGTGCACGTTGTTCAAACAGAAATATTTATGCCAAATTATTCTATGTCCTCACGTGGTGCAGATGGCCAAATTCTATTGGTTGGCGAGGACATAGACTAAAATGGTTCGGATATTAAAAACTTTATATGGACATAGTATAAGTTCGACTCTCTGTAAGTAGTTAACCGAATGGCGCAGAGTGACATGGAATAGCTTGGTCGATAGAGCTTCGGACATAGAATACTTTGATGATAAAATGTCAATTTTGAAAAAAAATGGACATAGTATAAACTGGTTCTGAAGCGACGAAGTATAAGAACTGTCAAGTTAATTTATTTACATTTCTTGGACACGTTAAGTAACCAGTAGTGATAAAGGGGTATTTTTGGATGGAATGGGACGTCAGCTCAGGACTATAAAAAAGTAGAATGCTTATTATCTACCGTGCGAGCAAAAATTATTTGAATCAAAGAGGGCCTTGCATCTAAGGACGTAATGCATAGCCGTAGAGCTTAATACCTGTTGGGTGTCAGTAACTACCTGAACTAACAATCAATCAGTTATTCCGTCATCTTTCACAGTCGTTACAAGTAATTTGATTCATCGCTAATTTTTCCAATTTCTTGAACAATTCACACAATGCGCTTTACGGAACAGCACAAAACATGGTCAAAGCGTATTTTTGAAACGGGGTTGGGGTAAATGGTGAGTGGCAATACAATCCGGGTTTGTGCATGAACGATTTTCACAAACATTTTCCTAACGTTGCTTTTATTGTTGGGGATTTTTATCATTGCCTGAAAAGAACCGTGGCTGTGTTTAGGGAAACAGGTTCTATACAACACAAAAAAGGAGCAGGAAGATCATCTATAAGAAGAACTTATTGCAAACGTTCGTGAAATAATGCAAAATACGCCTACAAATTGTATAAGACGCCTGTCTCAAGAAGTGGGAAGATCTTATGGAACATGCAGGACTATTCTTAAGAAGCAGCTAAATTTATTTCCTTATAAAGTGTAAGTATTCCAAGAAAGACAAGCCGCAGATTTTGAAAGACGCAGGAATTACTCTCAATTGTTTACCCAAAATTTATTGGAAAGAAATAATTTATTAGACCTGACATTTTTTTTCGGATGAAGCCTGGTTCCACCTCTCCGGTTATGTGAATTCTAAGAATACACGCATGTGGAGTAGTGAAAATCCCCATTTTTTTGTAGAGTCAACATTGCACCCTCAAAAAATTGGTGTCTGGTTAGCTGTTTCTCGAAGAAGAATTGTTGGTAATATTTTTTTCCATGACACAGTTACAGCACAGCGGTATAGACAATATTTTGAATCCATTTGTGTAGCAATTACTTGACGACGAACTACGTTTTGGATATTTTCAACAGGACGGTGCAACCGCCCATACAGCCGCCGAAACTATTAACTACTTACGCAATTTTTTCGACGACAGATTGATCAGTTTTCGATCAGACATTGAATTCCCACCTAGATCACCTTGTTTAACGGATATGGATTACTTCGTTTTTCCTCATTTAAAGAACACTATTTTTAAAACACCAGTTGCAAATTTAGAACAATTACAAGAAAGGATTATCCAAGAATGTGATAACATTTCTCCAGAGATGCTGGTCAATACTTTCGAAAATATGAAGAGACGTGTGAATTTATGCTATGGCGGTGGCCAATTTCAGTAATTTATGTTATTATTTTTCTTTTTCTTTCTGTATATTCTTACTTTCTTAATTCTGTAAACAACAAAAATAAATTTGTAATTGTCTACTTATTTTATTACTCATTAGTTTGGCATATCATATCATAATATGAACTTGACAAAATTTTAACCTAGATTTTGTTGGATATATCGTCCCCATATCATTGTGATCTAAACCCACATTTTTGAATCCAAGCCCTCTTTGATGCAAATAATTTTTGCTCGCACGGTAGAAGCAAACTAATTCCTGTCACCCCGCGATGCGCCTGCGCCACGGCCGCTTTAAACATACGGTGTGACGTAGGGACCGCTGGATCTCTATCTGCCAAACGTTTATTAACTACCCCTCTCCTTATCGGTCTTTAAATGAAATATATGGTCACGGGGTTCTCTTCGTGGGCGGGGTCGAAGGGGGAAGAATGAAAGTCCGGAGATCGGTATAACGGCGTCTATTGAATACTTCTTATTTTACCCTAGAAGATGAACGAGCATGTCTTTCTCGGCTCCGCCTAGGACTTATTCACGTCACGGGGGTAGCGGTTTCCTAGGTGCGTCACTGGGCCTAAACCAAGGCGTCATAAATTGTGCGCAATATATGTCAAATATGACAGAACCTAACCTAAACGCGTTAAAACTTTACTTGATTTTTACTATAGTTTGACCGGGCAATGAACACCGACCCCGCTCACCCCGCTGGTAAATCTGGGCCGGCTTATATCAAGGTCTCTAAAGGGTAGGTTGCCTGGTAACTCTATGGTCGAAGCGACGTGAGCGGGGTGTCTACGTCATCGAGACGACAAAGTTGATTTGTTTACATGGTGTACATAGCGGTTTTCACTGAATTATTGCTTTTGTAGTGTTATTTTGTTATTTAGGTGGTTAAATTTTAAACAATTGTGAAGTGTGGACATATTTTTGCGAACTCACAATATTATTTTGTGAGAAAACTATCACAAATTGTAAATTTTCAGCGATTTTCATTGTGTGAATTTCAAGGTTAGTTTATTAAACTTGATTCTTATTATGTTCTAATTTTAAAACAAATTATTGTTTGAATATTTATTTAGATATGAGTGGTGGCAATATTTGTAGCATAGCTATATGTAACAGTAATTCAAAGAAGAAGCCAGATCCAGGCGAAAAAAGATCATGTTTTTTACATTCCCAAAAAACCCCATCGTTTCAAAAGAATGGGAACGAAAATGTTGCTGAAAGGATAATTGGACGCCCAAAAATAAGAGGATATGCAGCAAGCATTTTCTGTTTACTGACTACAAAGATGAACTGCAAGCTCGCTTAATGAATTTCCAACCAATGGTTTTAAACAAAGATGGTAAGTGAAAAAGAGGAAATAAATAGGCAGTTCTCTATTAATAAAGTGACAACCAAGCCCAAAGTAAATAAACTTATATTATTCAGGGGTGAAAAATTCCAAAGTAAGGGTTGAGTTAATGTATTTATAACAATAATAATATTAATATTTGTGAGGGCTCTTGAAGTATCATCTAATGATAATCATAATTATTATTAAGACAGAAGTTTGTAGGTTTAGTGAACCCTTATTTTATTTATTTTTTATAGCTGTCCCGACATTATTTTTACCTTTGATAGAAAATAAAGATACCTACTGTGTTATCGAAAAGAGCTTGTCGGATAAATCGAAAAGAAAACAAAGCAACTGTGGAAGATTTATTACAGTTAGAAACAGAAAAGCTAAAAGCCATTGATAACATTTCCATGGATATTTCGGAGGTTACATCAACAAGCAAAAAAACCGATTATGATATTATTTGGGAAAGAAAATTTTCATTATTGAGACAAGAAAATGAGAAGCTCAAAAAGAAATTGCAGATCATGAAAATAAAGAAACGATTTTAAAACAAAGTGGCTCCAACTTAGATGAACAAGATGTTTTGTCTCCAAACCAAGTGGACATTGCCTTAAAAATTAAATCTAAAGCTCGCTGGACACAGGATGAACTCTTAAAAGCTTACGTTAAAATATTTTGGTAAACGGTCATATACCTATATTTAAGACAAACTTTGCATTATCCGCTGCCTGGAATATCCACTTTACAACAGTGGGCTGCAAATTAATATCAATTTAAGAAATGGAATTATAGATGATATTTTGCACATTATGGGAATAGCAAAAACATTAATAAAAGTGTTAATAGACATTAACCCTAATCGTTATTAAACTTCTTAGGTAATGAATGGTAAACCTATTTTATTTTGTGACATCATTTCATTTTATTCCCCATTGTAAAGTATAATTTGAAATAAAGAAATTATTATTGTTATTATTGCCCACAATTCCCAATATTTTTTAATAATAGATAAAACATGGTTTTCCAAAATATAATATTTAACATTATATGCAAAATTTTAAATGCTTTTAGCACTTACCTACCTATTAGTAATACAATACTGTCTATTTTCTGATAGGCCTAATTAATAATCAGAATATTGATAATAGAGTAAAAGTGCCTGTTCTTCCACCCAAGCCATAATTAGGAAAATATATAAGAAATATTTCTTTCTTAAGGGCTAAAATCATTTAAAGTTTGTCAAAAAATGATATTTAAACAAAAGCAATTGAATTTACATATCAAAACCACAGGAATTCTGTGTGAAAACTATTTAATTGCCATTCTTTATATGCTGACCATGAAAATATTTTAAATGTGTCGTCTGGATGACGTATTCCCGCGCATGAAATGCGAACATCTGATTGGCCCAAAGTTACCAGGCAACCTATAGTATAGAGACCTTTGGCTTATATGGCCGAATTATTGCTGAGGTTGCGTTGCACTTGGCCCCGATCTGTGTACAGTGGGACGCGACCTCAACGTACAGTGGTCGGGAATCCTAAATATGCCGGGCTACCGTGTGTTTTAGTTGACAATATTATTTGAGAGCATTTCTTACTATTCAGTTTTAAACTCTCATTAATGTCAGTTGTCACTTGGACCCAAACGTTGACTGGGGGCCAGTATACTTATTACTTACACTTACCTCGTCGTCCCCTTCCAACAGACTCTGATCGATCAGGTGATCTTCGTCCGATTCGGACAACAGGACCGTTCTGGTGGACGAACCGCCGCTCCTTTGGGTCTGTAGACGGTGGGCGTTGCCGGTTTGCCAGGTGATAGAAAGAGTCCGGTCCTGAAATTATGAATGATCATAATGTTGTTAACAATACTACCATGTGGATAACATTCTTAGATTGATTTGGGCACCTCGGGGCACAATGACCAGGTCAAGAAAGTTACAGCCGCGGAGGAGAAGTTCGACTTTGGCTGCTTTGCATTTGTTCATATATATCTTGAGGACTATACGCTGTTCTTTTATAAAACTAATTTTTTGTTGCTTAAAAAGCTTCATAAACTACTAAATAATGAACGAATTTTTATTTGGATATTAACATTTAAAGTATTATTTTAGTTTTAAATATTAATTTTTATTGATATACCTTGTATTTTTAATTAATTATATTTTACCACTTACGTTATTTAAGATGTTGTAATTAGTAGAGAATCCCTTGTAAATCAACGATTTTGGGATTTTTTGGAAAAATAAAATAAATATAACATTTTCGACACATTTTCCATAAACGTTTCGATTATGAGTCGAAATAGCCAAAGTAACAGCTAGTACCAACCACTCGGAAGCACGCGCAGTAGCGCCATTTAAAATGTGTACGCTTCGAAAATAATTCTCAATTTGTAGCCAACCTTTTTGTGTCGGAAACAGAAACATAGGTTTCGATATATTTACCAAAATGTGTCTAAAAATGCTACTTGGATTTATAGTCAACATTTGGTAATATTAAAAAAGTTAAAATTATGGAACATAATTTACCTGGAAATTCTTTCCTTTCAATAAAGCCGTTTCCGCCTCTTTTCTAGTCTTGTAGTTGAGTGATATACTTGGTAATGACGTATCGATGGTGTAGTCTACTATTTCACCGTATTGCTAAAAAAATTAAATAAAACTTACGGGAAGCCACAAAAAACGGGTAATGGACTAAATGTGATAATACCGAATAAAAATGTGTGTACGTGGGTGTGTGTGATTATTTTTGATCATACCGAGTGGTGCACCACCAGACTTTCCACGGGAAATTCCATGTAAATTTTGCTTTACTTAAGGATTGGCACCCCTATTATTTTACATTAAAATTGTATTAGACTATTTTTAGAGGTTCTTTTGTATGATGGACGCACACCAAATTTTATTATTTTCTAATAAGTCAATTAACAATTATTTACCAAAAACTCTTGTGTTAATTAAATTATTTTCTTCAACCGTGCGAGCAAAAATTATTAAAAAGAGGGCCTTGCATCTAAGGACGTAATGCTTAGCCGTAGAGCTTAATACCTGTTGGGTGTCAGTTGGGTGAGCTGAATTAACAATCAATCAATTATTCCGTCATCTTTGACAGTCGTTACAAGTAATTTGATTCATCGCTAATTTTTCCAATTTCTTGAACAATTCACACAATGGGCTTTACGGAACAGCACAAAACATTCATGGTTTAAGCGTAATTTCGAAACGGGGTTGGAGTAAATGGTGAGTGGCAATACAATACGGGTTTGTGTGCATGGACGATTTTCACGAAAATTTTTCTAACGTTGCTTTTATTGCTGGGGATTTTTATCATTGCCTGAAAAGAACCGGGGCTGTGTTTAGGGAAACAGGTTCTATACAACACAAAAAAGGAGCAGGAAGACCATCTGTAAGAACAGAAGAACGCCAACAAATTGTATAAGATGCCTGTCCCAAGAAGTGGGAAGATCTTATGGAACATGCAGGACTATTCTTAAGAAGCAGCTAAATATATTTTCTTATAAAGTGCAAGTATTCCAAGAAATACAAGCCGCAGATTTTGAAAGGCGCAGGAATTACTCTTAATGGTTTACCCAAAATTTATTGGAAAAATAAATGATTTATTAGACCTGACTTTTTTTCGGATGAAGCCTGGTTCCACCTCTTCGGTTATGTGAATTCTCAGAATACACGCATGTGGAGTAGTGAAAATCCCCATTTTTTGTAGAGTCCACACTGCACCCTCAAAACAACATTTTAACTTCATTTGTGGAGCAATTACTTGACGACGGACTAAGTTTTGGATATTTTCAACAGGACGGTGCAACCGCCCATACAGCCGCCGAAACTATTAACTACTTACGCAATTTTTTCGACAACAGATTGATCAGTTTTCGATCAGATATTGAATTCCCACCTAGATCACCTTGTTTAACGTTGTGACGTGTGAATTTATGCTTGGAGCATGGCGGTGGCCAATTTCAGCAATTTATGTAATTATTTTTCTTTTTCTTTCTGTATATTCTTACTTTGTTAATTTTGTAAACAACAAAAATCAATTTGTATTGGTCTACTTATTTTATTACTCATTAGTTTGGCATATCATGTCATAATATGAATTTGACAAAATTTTAACCTAGATTTGGTTAGATATATCGTCCCCATATCATTGTGATCTAAACCAAGCCCTGCGTTTTTCAATCCAAGCCCTCTTTGATGCAAATAAATTTTGCTCGCACGGTAGTAACACTTACCTAATCATTGTTATTTTTTTTTTAATTCTGTAAAACATGTTGAAACTAATAAAAAATAAAACGTCTGGTAACATTTGACATTATTATAATTATCACTGGTGGTTTTCTAGAGCTAGGTGTAACAGTTTTAAATTTAAAAAAATTATTTTTCTAAATAACTTTTAATTGGCTTATTAGAAAATAATAAAATTTGATGCGCGAGTCCATCATACAAGTACCTTCAAAAAAGTCCTATACAATTTTGATGTAAAATTAATAGGGTAGCAAAATTTACATGGGACTTTCCATGGCCCGTTTGGTGGGGAACCACGCGGTATACCATAGGTCATTGAATATCAAACTATAAGAAGGCCATATAAGCAGATTTCCTAAATCTGCTTCGTTAAATTCGTGGATGGCACAATGAGTTCACCAACAATAAAGCGTGTTGATGCAGCCACTAACGACAAGCCTTTTCACTGCTAAATTAAAACATTGTTGCCGCCTGTCTGTTTGACTGGCTGCATGAGTTTTTTAAATTTATTTTTATAGCCTATTGTAAAACTTGATTTCACATAAGTACCTACACCTATCCTAGATTTAAGTGGCTTACCTTTATTTTCCTACCTATAGTATAGTCTAGACCTAAAAATGTCCCCATTTTTAATTGCTTAGTAGCATAAAATATTTTCAACCTTTTGACGTTCCAACGTTAATTACATGAAAACATATTGACGGCCATGTTTTCTATTTCTAACAGAATTAAATTACGACTCTCACTATTCAATACATACCTAGGCTACACGTATATGGAGGGAGAAGTAAAGGATTTTGAAAATTTCACGTTTATTAGGTTGTCAGGTTATTAGTATTACAAAATGACGTTATTCATGTTCATGTGGAAAGAATATAAAATATTTTGTACTATTTTGCGGCTTGTCTCGTTCCGGTTCTCTTGCCGCGGCGGCTCCTCGTCGATCGCGCCTGGCCCGTGATTGGCTCCACTACATCAACCTCACTCGCTTAGCATCGGAATGCGGAATTACTAAATAACCACACTATTTTGTCTATTGGAATAAATATTTCTTATTACGAAAGATACTTTTCATTAATGAATTAATTTATCTCATATTTATTTATAGTTAATTTTCGCATCCGTTTGTAAAAAATAAATATTATTATCAAAAACATACATTCGGCTGGAATTGAGAACCTCCTATTTTATTGTCTGTTAATAATGTTTGAATCCTGTTGAGATCACATCAGTGAATTTGAGACATCTGTTGCCGAGGCGCTGCATTTATAACTATATATTTAAGGTTAGATTTACGATCAACTCCACAATGGCGGCCAAACCGTCTCCAATACGTCTAAAACAAGGTTGTCAAGTTTTCTCGAAGATGCGCTATTCTTATAGTTTGGTATTCAATGCATAGTTTAACAATATTTTTAGTTTACATACCTGGAAGTGACCTAAAACCCCATCCTGCTCCTCAGTCTCGTAACCAGAGACCAGTAACCTGGTCGGCCTGTGATCCACCGTGTGTTTCGGAAACGGCGCCGGTACCAGAGACGGTACTATCGGGGCCGATGGCGGTGTGACGGTCGCGTTGTTCACTATCTTGTTTACTGTTTTAATTTTGCCCGTCAATTCTGAAAATAGGAACTAGATTTTAGACCACAATCGATAATAATTTACGTTGATTAGTAAAATAGGTACTTTTTTGTTGCCTTAGAATTTTTTATCAATCCAAATTAATTTAAAGTGAGGCCTAAAAAGTTCGCAGTAAAATTTGATTTTTACCACAAAACATGAGTGAATCAGGTGGCAAAACAGCAAACTTCTTGGCCACTCTGTCTTCCGAATTGCTGGTTTGGTATACCGGGTGTTTCTCAAAAGACGTTCATCCCTCTAGCTTTTTTATATTTATACCTAAAAAAACGTGAATCGCTTTCTTCGCACACGCACCGCTCCCAGAGCGCCTTAAAGGATTTTTCCTATAGTGCTTGTGCTCGATCATAAAAAAAAAAAAAAAAAAAAAATACCTATATTAATATGAAATTTTGAGATTATGCATAAATATGAGTCTGCATTTATTGGCGTAATTTTCAATTTGTTAGCACTTCCGGTTTGACCGGAAGTGACCTTCAGTTTGATATTTTAAATGGGATATCTTGTATATTTTTACTTATTTGGGTTCAGCATAACATTATGAGTGGAAAGACACCTCACTTGTCATTTTTGACGTGTTATAACATTTTTGGTTTATTTTTTATTTTCAATCTAAAGTGCTACAAATTAATTAATAAATCTGTTAATTTATGGTCAAGTAGTATATGAAAATTAAAATTTTGTCATAATAATTGACTTTCTAAGTTTCCCAAGCGTTTAAAAAAATTAATTTTGTTTTCTTGACGTTTACTCAATTTTTCCAAATGGAACGATGGTGGTTCATTAGGATATTTAAAACGAGCATTTTTTTTTCAACAATTTGATATCAAACACTCCTTTGCTATTTTAAAATTAACACTGAAAAATTTGCCTTAAATCCCAATCGCAAATTTAAAAGCGTTATGCATTATTGCCGCCCTCTCATTTCTAATAGTATATTAAAGTACACGTTTCATAAGAAGCGGTTTTAGCGCACGCGTCTATTTTAAAAAACGAGCCACGAAGTGGCGAGTTTTTTAATTGACACGTGCGCTAAAACGCCTTATGAACCACGTGCTTTATACTATTTTTTCTATTTGTAGTTTTTTCAATAAAAAATACATATTTAAAAAGAAAATAAATCCGCAAATTTTTATGTCTAAATTTTATGTTGGTAATACTATTTTTTATCATAGTAACCTCTGGACAACAAAAATTATTTTGCGAACTGTAATTTTTTGATTTATTGACCCATTTTCACCACGAGATTCTAAAGTTATTTTAGCGATATGAGATTTAAAATTGGACGGAATACGTTGTGTGATCCTTGTACATTCGGTACATATACAGAGCGTTCGGAAATTCGGGCGATTTTGCTAATTTTTTTTTGAATTTCAAAAGACGTGATTTTACGTCAATTTTTCAATTTCAATGTTACCAACATCAAATAAAGAAAAAACGCGTATCGAAATAGCTTCATTATGAACTTCATTTCAAGTTCATAATGAACTTATTATGAACGTCAAATAGAAAAAGAAATATAAAGGCGACTTTGAAAAACAATGGAATGGTTTTGAAAAGCAATATGGCTTTAATTTAAAGTTGTAATGTCATTAGTTTGATAAAAAAAGGGCCATTTTAATTCTTGTATTGACACTATTGTATAAAAACTAAAAGTAAAATAGATTAACCTCGGCCAGAAAATGAGTAGAAAACTAGAATAGTAGATTTATGTTTTGTTCTTTTTTCACATACCTCATAAATTAAAAAGTTATATAGGTAAGGAGTGCACGCACAGCATCTTAGATGCAATTGTGCACTAAAAGCAGTATTAAAGGGTTTGAGTTTGATGATGTATTATTGAGTAGAATATTGGATATTTGTTGTAATTTATTGTTATTACTGCTGAAATAAATAAATAAATAAATAAATAAGTTTATAAAACATACAATACATACAATCTTGCGGCTTCAGAAGAATTTTTCTGGTCACTCCAAAAATTAGGTGCATATCGATTTGTTAATTTTTAGTAAACTAACCATTGTATCTGATTTACAATGTAAGTTTAATAAACGAAATCACATTACAATTTTAATTTAAACCCATATTGGTTTTCAAAACCATTCCATTGTTTTTTCAAAGCCGCTTTTATATTTCTTTAGAAAAGACAGGGCAGGGCGGCATTAATAGTACATAACGCTTTTAAATTTGCGATTGGGACTGAAGGCAAATTTTTTCGTGTCAATTTTAAAATAGCATAGGAGGTATCAAATTGTTGGAAAAAAATGCTCGTTTTAAATATCCTAGTAAACTATCATCGTTCCATTTGGAAAAATAGAGCAAACGTCAAGAAAACAAAATTTCCTTTTTTATACGCTTGTGAAACTTAGAAAGTCAATTATTATGACATAATTTTAATTTTCATATACTACTTGACTATAAATTAACAGATTTAATTAATTTGTAGCACTCTAGATTGAAAATAAAAAATAAACATAAAAATGTTATAACACGTCAAAAAATGACAAGTGAGGTGTCATTTTACTCAGAATGTTATGCTGAATCCCAATAAGTAAAAATATACAAGATGACCCATTTAAAATACCAAAGTCAAGGTCACTTCCAGTCAAATCGGAAGTGCTAACAAATTGAGAATTATGCCAATAAATGCATACTCATCTCTTATACATAATCTCAAAATTTCATTTAATATCTATAAATACAGAAAAGTTATAGGGGTGAACGTGTTTTGAGAAACCCGAACAAACCCGGTATAATCTATACAATCATAAAAAATTGTGAGTCTCTGACCGAGTGATTTATCAACGCCCAGCCTAAACCACTAATCCCAGAATCATGAAATTTTGAGGATGCCTTCTTCTTATAACGTAGACATCCACTAAGAAGGGATTTTTTGAAAATCAACCCCTCAGGGGGTAAAAACGAAGGTTGTAATTTTTATAGGAATTTCGGTATCTCAGAAACTAAAACTGGTGGAGGTCTAAAAATTGGTATGTAAGTTCCTTTAATAAAATATAATACAATGCGTTTTTTAACGCGGGCCGTAGGGATTTACATGGTACATCTTTAAACCTATGTCGGACACAGTTATAGTCAGATCTGGTCTTAACGTGCGGGTGCAAAGGTCACGGATCATATGCGTCAAATCAGACAACACAGAGGCTATCAAAATGTTGTGAGATTATTTACAAATATACCGAAGGAAGGAAAAATAGTTTCATTATTTTAGCTATCGCGAAGATAGCCACATAATATACCTAATACTATTAGTTTTGTAAAAATTATGTACAGGGGAGTTGAAAAAGTTACAAAAAAATTATATAATCGTTAATTATATACCTACTGTATGTACCCTTTAATTAAAAACGACAATAATAAACAGTGCAATTTATTTTAACAATTTTACTACTAAAACCTAAAAATACAATGGCATTTAGTCTGATAAACTATTTCGATAATGAAAGAAAAAGTGGAAATTCGCCTGAGTCGTCTTCGAATGGAGCAATTATCATTGGCGCTACTTCGACATCTAGTACTTGGTTCTCGATCCCACCAATCCCTTATTAATATTTCTGTATGTTCCACCGATTTCTTCCAGTACTCTTGTGTAATATGATCTAACGAATCTTGCCAAACTATTTGTACTTGGTCGGATTTAAGATCATCACCTACATGTTTTTCATAATAAGACTTTGCACCAGCCCATATTAATTCTATTGCGTTAAACTGGCAATGATATGGCGGCAGTCGTAGAACCTCATGACCATATTCACGCAGTATTTCATCTACCGCGTATATTTTGGGTTTTTTAAGAGACTTTGCTATTGATAGGAGTTCCGATTTAAGCATATTTGGTAAAGGATTTTGGTTGTGTTTTTCCAGCCACTCATAAATATCACTTTTCCTCCAAGATGAAGTAGGCTGTTTATTTAAAATTCTTGAATGATATGATGCATTATCTAATACAATTAAAGACGGAGCATCCAAATTTGGTATCAATTGAACTTTTAACCATTTTTCAAACATTTCGCAATTCATATTATCATGATAGTCAGCACTTTTTGATGTTGAAGAAAAAATTAAACTCGCACCTGCAACATATGCTGTTGCAGAACCGGCATGCAAAATAATAAAACGCTTTCCCGTACCGCACCCCTTTTTCCTTTTAACACTTTTTACAGACTCATCTTGCCAAGATTTTGAACCACTTCCATTCGAAAAGATCCACGTTTCGTCTAAAAATACCACTTTTCTAAATTTCGATTTGTAATTGTCCGTATATTTTTTTAAAAACTGAACACGCTGACTCACTATCTGTGGCTGCTCACATAAAAATCTTCGGTTACAGTCTTTTTTATAGCGAAAACCTAAATTTTTTTATTAATTTTGATAACGCTTCAAGTCCAATTTCCAAAACACCCCGAATTTTAAATGTTTTTTGTAAAACTGGAAGAGTTACATTGGTTTTTGATTTGTATAAATCGTAAATCACATTTCGAACTCCCATTTTAATATTTTCGCTGAAATCCTCAGTCTTTGGCTTTCTTCGTTTACACTTTTTAGTATTCTTGGGTATTATGTTATGTTTTGTTTCACGCACAATTTTCTGCACAGTCCTTAAACTAATTCCCAGCGCTTTGGCTACTGTTTCCTGAATATTGGTTGGTGAATTTCCACTTTTTCTTTTATTTTCGAAATAGTTTATCAGATTAAGTACCATTTTTTTTGATTGGGGATGCAAAACCCAGAAAATTGTTTCATTTTGTCACAAACTGTCAAAGTCACAAAACTGGCATATTTAAAATAAAACGTAGCTGGTGCTATTATAGGCTTTTTTAGAATCGCTGGAAAGTAAATACATATCCTTTTTTTTTTCATGTCAAAATGGAATAAGTCTGTCTCATTTATCTTACGTATTTTATTTAGAGGGTAAAATTAAACGCAAGTAAAGAAAACAAATACTGAGAGTATGTCTTTCTTGAATCGTATGACCCGCACGATAAGACCAGATCCGACTATATATTAAACAAATAATATTAAAACTTGAGAATAGATAAAATATAAGATGGAAGGAAGAAGTTAACATACAATATGTGCAAAAAAGCTCCAAGAGATACCAAAAAAAGCTCTTTTTATTTTTTTTTAAATTACACTTTTTTACTCCCTTGTAATTTATGTAATTAACTACCTTAGATAAAGAAACATAATTGACACGGCTGTCAGTATTTTCCTGACTTTCATGAAATTAGTTTTGTAATTTATCATGTCTTGCTACACCGTAAAAGAACGAATTGAAATGGTTTCAAACTGCATAAGAGGAATGTCATATCGGGAAGTTACTGATAATTTTGCCGCTGTCAATTAAAACCGTCCCATTCCCAGCAAGTCTACCGTACGACGATTGCATGGAAATTTCATGACTTCTGAATGTCGTGATGATTGCCATAAAAAACGAAAAAGAAATTCATCTGTGGTAACTGAAGAATTCCGAATGGGTCTATGCATGGCGATAGAAGAACAATCATCATCCAATTTGACACACCTTGCTGAACGCTTTGACAAGTCTAGAAGCAGTTGTTACAAGGCATTAAAGAAAGACAAATACAAATCTTTTAAAATTCGAAACATACAGGAACTTTTACCTCATGATTATTTTGAACGGATGCAGTTTTGTGAAGAATGGATGAAACGAATTAATAACCCAGGTATTGCGAATAACATACTGTTTACAGATGAAAGCTCCTTTAATATTAATGGAAGTGTGAACAAGCCGAATTTTAGAGGCTGGTCGCGAGAAAATCCCTACGTGGTGCATCAAACGCATACCCAGTGGCGACAAAATGTAAATGTATGGGCAGGTATTCTAGGAAATATGATTATTGGTCCATTTTTATAGACTGTACGCTTACCCAAGAAAAATATATGGATCTTTTACATATGGAAGTAGGTCCTGCGCTAGCCCACAGAAGGGAGTTAATTATATTTCAACATGATGGAGCTACATACAGCTCATAGCGCAATAATTGTAACGGAATATCTAAATAATATGTTTCCGGGCAGCTGGATAGGACGATTTGGACCTCTTAAATGGCCCGCTCGAAGCCCGGACATCACGCCTTTGGACTTATTTTATTGGTGATACCTCACATCAAAAGTTTTTGATAACGTAAGAGGAAGACCAAATGATGTCGAGGCCTCACGCAGCATCACAGCGCGACAGTTGTCGAATGTTAGAAAGCATTTTTATGATTGTTTGGGGCACTGTTCGGCTGTAAATGGAGGGCACTTCGAACAGTTTATATGAGTTTTAAGTTTATTGTTGTAGATGATATTTATTTAAATTATTAAACTTTATTGAAATAAAAGTTCTGCTTTAGAATTAAGAAAATTAATACATTTTAAACCACTTAAAATAAAACCTATTTAATACAAACTAAATAATCATCAACATTGTATAATTTCGGTACAACTTGCCAAATATTATAAAAATGTCACATACCAGCTTATGTCAAAATATACCTGGGTTAACTTAATATACAGGGCTGGGCAAAACAGCGTGATATTATAACTTAAAATGGTATTTTTCAATGTTTTGCGTTAGTAAAGTAATACAAACATGGTCCTAAATTGGATACGAGACCACAAGAAATATCTGTGTAAAATTTCAACTCGTAGTTCTCCATAGAAATGTGCCTAACATAGACTTTATTATTTACCATGTAAATCCCTATGGCCCGCGTTAAAAGAAAAACTCACTGTATACGTGTTTCATAATTATTTTTTTCTATTTCACGTTCATAATAAGCTCAGTACGATACGCATTTGCATATCGTAATGAAGCTATTTCGATACGCGTTTTTTCTTTATTTGATGTTGGTAACATTTAAATGTTTTATTTCATTGACTTGCGCGGCCTTTGTGATTCACGAGAAAACCCATTTTTCGCAGAGGAAAAATAGCTTGATAACTTACTTTTTTATTCTGTGTGGATAACAGTCATGTATGTTGGTTGCATAAATCTATAAATCAATCTTTTGTAGATGCTTCAAGCTATCATTTTCTGCCAAATCCTATCCAAACTTCAATCTACTAACCTTCCAAAATCGATTTTAACTTCAACTTTATTTAAATTTTCCATCTTCCCTATACTAAATTGCAATGCCGTGACGTAAAATCACGTCTTTTGAAATTCGAAAAAAAGTAGCAAAATCTCCCGAATTTCCGAACCGAATGTACAAGGATCACACAACGTATTCCGTCCAATTTCAAATCTCATATCGCTAAAATAACTTTAGAATCACGTGGTGAAAATGGGTCAATAAATCAAAAAATTACAGTTTGCAAAATAATTTTTGTTGTCCAGAGGCTACTATGATAAAAAATAGTATTACCAACATAAAATTTAGACATAAAAATTTACAAAATTTGAAGGATTTATTTTCTTTTTAAAATGTATTTTTCTTGATTATAAAAGGTAAAATAGAAAAAAATGTATAAAGCACATGTTTCATAATGCGTTTTAGCGCACGTGTCAATAAAAAAAGTCGCCACTTTGTGGCTCGTTTTTTAAAATAGACGCGTGCGCTAAAACTGCTTCTTATGAAACGTGTACTTTAATATACTATTATAATTCACTTAGGGGTTAAAAAAAGGGGTATGAATAAAATGATATTATATTGGAAAAAATATTTTTCGTCTAAATTTCTTGAAACTCAGCATAAATACTCTAACATACAATTAATAAAATATGTATTTCTTTTTTTTTTGTTTTTTGAAAATCGGTCCCTAAAGGGGTGAAATAGAAGTTTATATTATGGGAAAAATATTGTTGGTTCGAATTTTTTGAAATTAATACCCTAAACACACGTAAGGAAACACTTATTTTTTTAACGTCTGTCCCTACAGGAATGAGAAGATGATATAAAAGTTTATATTGGAAAAAAAAATTTGACGCGCGGACTTTCTTGAAGTATTTCAATAAATTCTATCCCTAAGGTGTCTATAAACGCGAAGTCCACGGAAAGTTTCTGTGAGCATTATTAACGATCTGGTCAACAAAGGTCTGTTGAAACAATTTTATTTCAGAACAGTAAATACTCACTCATACTATTATCGATCAAATTGTTCTTGCTCAACAAATGCCTACTGACGATGGGTACGTATCTTCCTCGGCCGCGCCCTCTCGTGGGTCGGGTCAGAATAGTCGCTTTTGCTTTCAGTTCCGTCAATTTCTTTTGTAGTTCCGTCGTATCGGCTCCTTCCTGTTGCTTGGCTATTAGATCTAGTTCCATGTCGAGTAGTTCCTAATAAAAATAATTTAATTTGTTTTTATAAAATAAAAATCTAAGATCCAGAAATAGCTGTAGGAGATACCATAACAAATATTCAAGTTAATGTTGACAGCAGTAAAAAATGCTGTTTACTATCCTTAGGTTTGTGTAAGGCTATTGACCCCGTAAACCATGATATTTTATTAAGAAAATTATACGGTATTCGGATAAAGGGAAATAAACTAGGGCTGCACCGAGCTCTGCTTTTTAACTTGACCGAGTACCGAGTACTCGGCTGAAGGTATTGACCGAGTACCTAGTACTCGGCTGCCGAGTAATGATATTTTTCAAAAGGTCAACATCTCGGAAACCATTAAGTATGGACTAATAATGCATTTAATAAAAAATAATTATAATTTTATGTAGAATCTGAAAATTTAAAAAAACACAGGGTGTTTTATTAAAAAACCGGAAAATGGAGAGAGACTTTTGCTTGCTTCTAATATTCGAGCACCGAGTACTCATTACTCGGTGAAAATTCTGGCCGAGCACCGAACTACTTGGTGCAGCCCTAAAATAAACACAAATTACTTCAAAGATATTTAAGCTATCGTAAACAATTTGTTCAAATTGGGGAAAGAAAAAATTCGGAAAAAGAAACACTATGTGTTGTTCCAAAAGGATCAATATTAGATGCAGTATTATTCTTAATTTATATTAAGTCCATTTTCAAATTGAATTTAAAGCGCAATATACAACTATTTGCAGATGATAGAACAATTATTTATTTCGCTGAAACGTTCGCAGAAATGTATTTTGATATTAATAATGATTTAAAAATATTTCTTTCTTGGCTTCAATCAAATAAAATTACGTGAATTTTTACAAAATTTTTATCATTAACCCATTTAATAATGAAATATCAACATTCAAAAACAACAAAATTTTTAGGATTAGTTTTAGACGAAAATTTAAATTGAAAAGGCCATATCCAGTATATTATAAACTCGATATCTCATTTAGGATTTTTTTTGTACATGGTCATCCAACCAGGATTGAACAGTGGTCTATCTTTTGAGTTTCCCTGCACTTTTATTAAAACCAATATATTATCCATCTTGTTTGTGGTTTACCATAGAACCTTTTTTTTTTAATAATAATATATATCTTTATTCTCAACCAACTTAAAAAAGTTTATTACAGAGAATATAACACCAAATATTTTAGTAACTATCGAAATTATTCAAAAATAAATATATATATTTATAAAAAAAAAATATTTTTTTAGTGTTTAGTCCATAATTTTGATATTTCTTTAATTTTTGTCAGCAAACTGTTATAAATTGTTATTCCTTTATATATTATTGATTTTTGGCTAAAAGTACTCTTAACCATTGGTGTTTGAATATGATGATTTTGTCTCGTGATGTGAATAATGTTGCTCAAAGGAAATATTATATTCGATTGTTTTTCTTTAATAATAATAGTGTATTAGAATGCATAGTTTTAATTTATAAAGCTTTTCTAAATTTAAATATCCATTTGGTTTATATAAATTTATAGTTGGTTCTAAAAAAGAAAGTTAATATATGCATTTAACTATTTTGTTTTGTAGTTTTTTCGATGGCTGAATTGTAGTTACATTCGCTGATCCCCAGATTGAAATCATATACTGTAATTTTGAATAAACCAAAGAATAATATATATTTTTTAAATATTTTATTGATAAATAACTTTTAGCTTTAACCCTGGAACACTGTCGTACGTAAAAATTACGTATAATTTCGAAAACTCCCTTGCGACAATGAAGCCATTTGACCCCTCCACTCCAGCAGCCAGCAGTGCTTTATGTCAAATGTTTTACTCGTCTCCAGCGTGAATCAGTTTGGTTTGGCATCCATGAGTGACCACAACTTACTGCCCAAAGTGTAGAAAACCAATTTGTGGAGAGTACACAGTTAAAATATGTCCAAAAAATGTCCATGTTTTTTAAAAAAAATCATATAATTTTATGTTTGTCGTTACAATTTATAATTAATATTTAAACATTATTATTATTATCTTTGTTGTTTTCTTTTCCTTTATAAATAATAATAAAATATTTTCATAGTTTTACTACGTACGTACATTTTACGTGTCAACAGTATTATGCGACATAAAATAACAACAGTGTTCTAGGGTTAAACAAGATGCCAATAATTATTGGTGAGATGTAACTTCTTAAATATTTAATATATTTTTTCCAACTTAAATTTTCATCAATATATAAGCCTAAAAATTTAATTGTATTAGTATATTTAATTAAATAATTATTGAAAGACAGTGAAGAAATATTATTATTATAAATTATTATAATTATTATAAAATGATAATTTATTAGTTTTTTTTTATAATTTATTTTTTTATTTATTAATCTAAAATTGCTATTTAAAAAGCAACTTGGCTTAAAACAAAGGAACTGTGGCGTAAAGTTTTTGTTTTTTAATGGAACACCCTGTATATTTTTTACCTTTTGTGTTTCTTCTTTGGTCTTTTTTAACGAAAGCGTGGAGCTTTTGGCAGCCAAGGCAGCTCGTTCCAGATCTTTCTTGATGCCCTCTATTGCTTCCTGAGTTTTCTTAATAGTTTCTTTGATGACGTCCCGCTGTGGACCTGGAGGTACTAAAAAATTAATTGCTATCACTAAATTTTTCTTGACACAGGTTTAAAACTTTAGTTTGTTTATACCTCGCTCTAAAAACTACTCATTATTTATTTATTCCTTCTGAGAATTTATATCGTTGCAAATTCAGACTTATAAGTACCATTGATTAAATATAATTATTAATTAACCAGAACTATTGGCGGTGACATACATGACATTGGCAGAACTATTTTTTTCACAATCAAAGCGTAATTTTTGACTAGCAAATCAGGCGCTTTGATTGTGAGTAAGTCATGCCTGCCAATGTCACTTATGTTACTGTCAAAATTGCTGTTAGTTAATTATTATTAAAAACCGTTGTGCAACCCAACAATAGCGTTGTGTTGTAAATATTTTTTGGTTTTTCTTTAAATTCATAAAGAAAAAAGTTTTTTTATACTTTATTTAATAGAACTGAAACTACTTTGACAAGAACACCCCCCTGATCTGATCTATCGGTAAAACCATGTAATTGCAAACGAATCACGTTAATGAGAAACCGTCATATTATGGCGTATTGAGAAAAATACACGGTGTAGTAAATACCGTGCAAGCAAAAATTATGTGCATCAAAGAGGGCTTGGATTAAAAAACGTGTGGCTTGGTTTAGATCACAATGATATGGGGACGATATATCTAACCAAATCTAGGTTAAAATTTTGTCAAATTCATATTATGACATGATATGCCAAACTAATGAGTAATAAAATAAGTAGACAAATACAAATTTATTTTTGTCGTTTAGAAAATTAACAAAGTAAGAATATACAGGAAGAAAAATAATTACATAAATTTTCTTCTTCCTTTCTTGTAATTGTTCTAAATTTGCAACTGGTGTTTTAAATTCTTTAAATGAAGAAAAACGAAGTAATCCAACCGTTAAACAAGGTGATCTAGGTGGGAATTCAATGTCTGATCGAAAACTGATCAATCTGTCGTCGAAAAAATTGCGTAAGTAGTTAATAGTTTCGGCGGCTGTATGGGCGGTTGAACCGTCCTGTTGAAAATATTCAAAACGTAGTTCGTCGTCAAGTAATTGCTCCACAAATGGATTCAAAATATTGTCTCAATACCGCTCTGCTCTAACTGTGTCATGGAAAAAAATAGGACCAACAATTCTTCTTCGGGAACCAGCTAATCAGACACCAATTTTTTGAGGGTGCAATGTGGACTCTACAAAAAATGGGGATTTTCACTACTTTACATGCGTGTATTCTGAGAATTCACATAACCGGAGAGGTGGAACAGGCTTCATCCGAAAAAAATTTCAGGTTTAATAAATCATTTCTTTCCAATAAATTTTGGGTAAACCATTGAGAGTAATTCCTGCGTCTTTCAAAATCTGCGGCTTGTATTTCTTGGAATACTTGCACTTTATAAGGAAATAAATTTAGCTGCTTCTTAAGAATAGTCCTGCATGTTCCATAAGATCTTCCCACTTCTTGGGACAGGCGTCTCATACAATTTGTTGGCGTATTTTGCATTATTTCACGAACGTTTGCAACAAGTTCTTCTGTTCTTACAGATGGTCTTCCTGCTCCTTTTTTGTGTTGTATAAACATGTTTTCCTAAACACAGCCACGGTTCTTTTCAGGCAATGATAAAAATCCCCAGCAATGAAAGCAACGTTAGGAAAATGTTCGTGAAAATCGCCCATGCACAAACCCGGATTGTATTGCCACTCACCATTTACTCTAACCCCGTTTCGAAAATACGCTTCAACCATGAATGTTTTGTGCTGTTCCGTAAAGCCCATTGTGTGAATTGTTCAAGAAATTGGAAAAATTAGCGATGAATCAAATTACTTGTAACGACTGTCAAAGATGACGGAATAACCGATTGATTGTTAATTCAGGTAGTTACTGACACCCAACAGGTACTAAGCTCTACGGACGGCTAAGCATTACGTCCTTAGATGTAAGGCCCTCTTTGATGCAAATAATTTTTTGCTCGCACGGTATCTTAAGGTTGAATTCTCAACGTCATTCAATCTATTGCCAACCTATAACCTATTTCGCGTTGATTTTTTGAGTTTATTATTTTAATAACTAACATTTAAAGAAAATCAATATCGTCGGTACCTTATTTAGGTAGTATCTGATATATTACAAACATACCAATTTATTTCATTGCTAATTTTGGGAGAATTGTATAGTAAAAGAACAATGAGTGACAATGACATAATAATCTAAAAAAAAATCTTACCCGATATTTTTTGCTATACAATTCTCCTAAAATAAGTTATGAAATTCCTTGATATTTATTAAATATGTCAATTATTACCTATAGAATATCAAGTCGATACTGATTTTCTTTAAATTTTGTAGAAAAGCTAGAAAACATAAATAAATCTACGCGAAATAGGTTATAGGTTGGCAAGCATGTTGATACTCCCACCTTAATGGACTAAATTTAAAAGATTTTAGTGAATACGGGCGGTAATGTTTAAAACCTTATGTTGCCATCGACTACGTTGTATTACATGTATCAGATTTATGCCTGGTAGGCCCTTTATTATAAATATTCTGGAAACT
Source organism: Polydrusus pterygomalis (assembly GCA_963969555.1). NCBI lineage: Eukaryota > Metazoa > Arthropoda > Insecta > Coleoptera > Curculionidae > Polydrusus > Polydrusus pterygomalis. The sequence goes on along the minus strand of OZ018385.1, from coordinate 16,034,349 downwards.
TGGATATAGGGTAGCTATTTGTATGTTCCACATAATCGTATAGAAAATTAATAAATAATTTTTATAATTTAAACATTCTTTTTTATGATATAAAACGTCAAGCTCCGATAAGATCTTGAAAAGTATTTCCTTCTCGCGAGAAAAGTAACAAGCGGGTAAATATTAACAACTTACATTTTGACATTTTTTCAATAAGTATCTTCTGCTGTGAGAGCTGTTTATCTAAAAGTTCTTGTTTTCTTTTTCTCAGATCACTCTGGATTTTCAATACTTCTTTACGCTGTTCGTCTTTGTTTTTGTTTACCTATATAAAGATGCATAGTAATTAGATTAAAATAAACAAATGATTGATGAAATATTGAAAATACTTTGATGGCGATCATCTCTGCATAATGGGTAACCTAAAAATTTATTTTGACATTTGTCACGTGGCGGGAAAAGGTAAGAAATATATTTTGACTTGAAAATTGCTATTAGTTGACGAAATATCTAAAAAGTTGTTACATTTTAATTTTATGCTCGTTTACAAAGTTGAAGCAAAAATTCGAAAATAATTATTTGTGTAACTAGTGCACAAAGTACATCGTTGTTGCATGATGCATGAAGTTTGCAGCTCGAGACGAAGTCGAGAGCTGCAATCATGCTGAGTGCAACAAATATGCTTTTTGCACGTGTTGCGCACAACATTTGTTCTACGATCGAATTTAATTCGAAGAATATTTTACAATACAAGAAATATTACTAATTCTTAACAATAACATGAACAGTTTAAACTAACGTTCTTTTTATAAAACTGATGGACAAAGTTCATGTCCAGTAATTTTTTGAATTTTGTTCTCGTTTTTGCTCGTGGAGGTCTCAGGTTCTTCGCTTAATCTTTTTCTGATGGATGTGAAGTTTCCGGTACTAGTACCTACTTGGTTCACCTTCCAGAATTTGAGTCGCTATTTTAGTTTTCTTAGAAATTGATTCCTCAATGTAGCCCTCAGCTACAGTTGATGATTTTCATCCTCCATGGTGTTTTAATGTTAACATGTCTGCCCCCGATTCCACAAGCAACGTTGCAGAAGGTCTACGAAAACAGTGTCCCGTGTATTGCATTGGGTTTACAATATTTAAGTATTTTGCAATTTTACTTGGAATTTTACTAAAAGCATTTACACCAACAGGTTGACCTGAACATTTTCCGTTATAATATGTTAAAAATGTTACCTTTAGATTAAACTCCTAATAAATAGAGTATAAAAGTATTACTGCAAAAAGTATGTTGCTTTTTACACTAGTGAAAAAAAGTTAAACTTTTGGCACAATAGATAGTGCAAAAAATAGTAACTTTTTGCAACACGATCGTAGAAAAATATATTTTGTAACATTTAAAAAAAAAATAAACCTTTTTTGAATTTTTACATCAAACTTTGTTAACAAGCATTAAATTAAAATATAAACATCTTTTTCTAATAACTTTTTTCTATATCTCGTCTAACACCAGTTTTCAACACATGATATATTTTTTACAATTTACCGGCCAAACAAATCAATTTAATTTTTATGTTAACCATTATGTAGATTTAATCGACATAACATTTTTTCAATATTCCATCAATATAAATGTTTCCTACTTGGTCAACTTTATGCCGGTCACAGTATAAATAACATTTCTATATGGTCGACTTTTTGGCCCATAACTAGGTTATAAAATGATTTACTAGTTATAAGGGCATTGGATCAGTGTTCCTCCTATATTATTCCTAGCAAAACGTTTAACAAAACCGATCATTCTAACTTTCTACCTTCATATCTCTTCCCAACGAAGATACAGCAAAGATAGGCCACGCATCTCATTAGCCCCCCATACACCAACATATAAGTTGGACCGATTTGATCCGTTCGGATTTGGTCTGCGAGCTAGACTCGGCACGTACCAAAACTTTAGTAATTTTTGGGCAGCCGAATTTGGCTCGCCGACTTAATAACCCGATTAGATTCGCCTGATTAAATCATTCTCGTTAATGGGACAAAACTTCACGTTTTATGTTTTATAGCCGTTTTGGCTTGGCTCGCGATCTTTTGGAATTCCTGAAAGATTTAACCAGTGGTTTTAGATCCACTCGGAGTAAAAAAAATGATCTCTCGTAGAGATGTACTGAGTCATATGTTACTCTTGAAAGAACTTCAACAAGACGAGCCAATTGATTTCCGTAACAATTTAATGATGGATAATGATACTTTCAGATATTTGTTAAGTATGATAGAAGTACATTTGAAAATAAATTCAACGTGAATCGGCAAACATTATTTGTAATTATTATTTTAATTTAACCTCAAACCAAGTTGGACGACTTGATACGCGTCCCAAATTAACCTAGCGAATCTACTGACGGGTTAAAACCGGCTGATTTCATCCGTGGCAGATATTACACGGTCCGATGAAGCTCGGCTCGCCACATACACGTAAAGTTTTTCATAAAATACTACAACTCCCTAGTTTTATAACTTTTATAAACCAATAAGACATGTTCAGATTTGAATTAAACAGTTTTATTTTAAAATAATAAGTTCAGCGGACGTTTAAATATTTATTGAAGTAAAAACAAACCGATGTCAACGTGTTGTCATGATTTGACAAGCAGAACCAAACTAACGTTAAATTATTATTTAGTTGACCTCCGTGCCGCTGACTTTAAGACGCCACCTGAGGTGAATCTCACCCCTCGAAGACGGGTGCCTTTATGAACAGGCTGGTATATGATGTCTCACTCACTTCTTTAAAATCAAGAAGGCTATGGTAAATACTGTAGCTTGACTGCTGTGGCTATACATTTTTAAGATGCAGTAAAATATTTTCGAACTAGAGCATTGAATACCCTTAAGGTTTTTAACTGCGACATGATATTACTTGCGCAAATTTTTGACAATACAAACACAACTTTAAGATTATTACCTTTGCTTGCGCCGCCAACAGATCTTGATTTTTCTTGATGGCAGCAGTTGCCTGTGCTTTGGTCTCTTCTTTACTTAGCTCCGGTTTAGGCTCTTCTTTGTCTTCAGTTTTGGCATCGCCCTCAGACTCCCCCGCTTTTGGCTGAACCAAGTTAAGCACCTAAAAGTTTTATTAGATCATTTTGTTGAATGAAGACAACAGACATACAATTATTTCGATATTATTTTTTTAAATAACTATCAATTTGATTCCTGTTGACCATTAAAATGGGCAGGTATATGTCCTTTCTGCCGGGTGTCCACGGAAGGTGGTTCGCCCCTCTAACTTATTTGTTTTTCAAGATAATGGAATAAAATTCGGGGGATTTGTATACGACATAAAACTGCATTTTTTGACACTTGACTCAACATTTTTCGATTTTTAAATGGGACACCTGGTATATTTTTCCATTTTGACTCCATATGACATTCTAAATACAACGATGTGTCACTTGTTACTTTTTGTCACCAAAAAAATATTTTTTTTCAAATCTATTGTTTTATCTAGAGGGCTATGAATACCTTAAAATCACTTATTTCAGTTATTTAATCTTGGGAAAAATACAATTTTACTATTTTTGGTCCAATGCCATGTGCTGTGTAAAATTTAATCTTTAAAGTTGTATAACTCATTTTTTTAAAACGGCAACATGGTGGCTCACCGGGTTAGGAAAAAAGAGGATTTCATTACGATTATTTTGATACCATACACTATTAGGTTTTAGAAAAGCTGCCATTAAAAAACTTAAGTTAACTTGGAAATTTCTTAAAATGAAGCATCTTCTGAGAATAAATTTAGATTTAAATGTATCAAGTAGCCTGTGACCAGCAAAACTGATAAAACAAAATCATGCCTTGAAGAAAGTTGACATGCCGACAGCTTCTGCCAAAGTAAATTAGTTTGTTGTTTAAAAAACATGGAAAATAATAGTTTTACGAGTGAAAATGTTGATATGTTATTAGTGTTTGGAGCATGTAGAAAGAATTCAACCGATGCTGCACGACTTTACGCACAAAGAATCGGCGTCATCCAACCCGGCACTATTACCCAAAACTGGTTCCGAAAATGCGAAATGAGCCTGACAATAATAACATATCAACTTTTTCACTCCTTTATCAGTTTTGCTGGTCACAGGTTACTTGATACAATTAAATCTAAATTTATTCTCAAAAGATGCTTCATTTTAGAAAGTTCCAAGTTAACTTTTTAAAGTTTTTTAATGGCAGCTTTTCTAAAACCTAATAGTGTATGGTATCAAAATAATCGTAATAAAATCATCTTTTTTTTAACCCGACGAGCCACCACGTTGCAGTTTAAAAAAAATGAGTTATACAACTTTAAAGATTAAATTTTACACAGCACATAGCATTCGACCAAAAATAGTAAAATTGTATTTTTCCCAAGATTAAAGAACTGAAATAAGTGATTTTAAGGTATTCATAGCCCTCTAGATAAAACAATAAATTTGGAAAAAAATATTTTCTTGGTGACAAAAAGTGACACATCGTTGTATTTAGAATGTCATATGGAGTCAAAAAAGGAAAAATATACCAGGTGTCCCATTTAAAAATCGAAAGTTTATGTCACTTCAGGTTAAACCGGATATTCCATAATGTTGAGTCACCTGTCAAAAAATACAGTTTTATGTCGTATACAAATCCCTCAAACTATATTTCATTATCTTGAAAAACAAAAAAGTTAGAGGGGCGAACCACCTTCCGTGGACACCCGGTATTGGTTAGCATGTACAAAATGACGTCCTCTGAAGAGCCTTTTTAAAATTCTGAATAAAAATAAATCAATCGGAGCAAAATCCGGACTAAACGGCGGATGGTTCAGCTCAAAGTTACTATCGATAAACAGTGTAATAATTGTAATATATTGTATAATTGCCCAACTAGCAAAATTATATTTATAATGATTGTGTAAACCACTACACAAGGAAAGTTGATAAAACCAAATTATTTTTAAAGGGGTTTTTAAACCGCAATACGATAGCTATACAACCAAAAAAGGCCCATTTTTATAAAATATTTTAATTCTATAGTGTCTGTATTGTAAGGCTATACAGTCATTATACAATTCATATAGGTATATTTAAATAACACTAATAAAACTGTTATATAGATATCCTCTTGGGCTGCCTTATAATTTGCATTTATTTTAAACAACAATTTAATTTTATAATGTTGAAGAACTACACCAAAATATCGCAAAATTGCTGTATAACCCAGGTCTTGCAAAATAATATGGATAACATTTATAAGTTAAAATGGCGATGGAATATTTCTAATAAAAAATATTTTGTAATGATAGAATCTTTGACAAACGGCATTAAATGACAAATTTTATGTGCCCGGCAACTTTTTCTGACAAAATATATATACTTTTACAGTAAAAAATGCAAGCGCCTTCTCTTTGGCGTAAATTTGGGTTTATTACGATAACAAATATTTAACAAAAAAAAGTAAAATTTAATCTGCAGCATATTTTACACCAGATTTAATAAGTGAATAATCGAATAATTATGTAATTATGGTCTTTGTCTAAAAAAATTGATAATTTTCGTGTATTTTTTGTTTAAGAAAATAACATTTGCATAATGGCGTCAGTCGAAATAGCGAAAGGAAGTGAAAAATAAGGCGGATTTTTAATACAATGTTTTTGTTCTCTTTTCGTCATTATACGACGCTTTGGTTGAATAATGTTGTCTAATTATACGCTAAAAAGTCGTTTGGTTCTTTTTGGGTCATTATAGGAGACTTTAGTGGTGTAATGTTTCCTATGCAGGCGCTAAAGAAGCCTTACATGAACGCCATCTATACCGTTTTTGAAAGGTTGCCAACTCTTAATTAGGTAGGTACCTAGGTGTATTATAATACTAGACAAAAGTCGAAACCCGTTCTTAAATTTTGGGACCATTATGAGCCAACCATGTCCAAAGTAATTAAGTAAGAGGATTTATTTTATTTTATAGTTTGTTGACTTAACTACTTGTGAATTTTAAGGACGCGTTTGTCCCCTTCTCTGTTTTCATCTCTATTTTTAGGTAGGATCTAGAATATATTATTTTATTATATACACTTTGTCAATGAAATTGTATGTTCTTCAACAATAAAGCATGTTTTGATTTAATTTAAACTTGTTTATCGTAATTTTTGTTCTATAAACGGAAATGAGGTTAAGTTGTATAACGCGGTGTTAGTAAACATTTTATTCTAATAAAAAACATTTTAATGTTATAAGAATTTTATAATAGTGACAATTTCTAAGATTATAAACGTCTATAAAATGGTTTTAAAGTAGTACAGTAAGAGTTGTATTGTCTTAATATTATACTAATTTTAATAAATTATTTTAAAATAAGCTATACAACTTATTATTCAATGTGATAAAACTATTTTATAACTGTTGTATAAGAGTATTGACAAATACTATACAGTTTATATATACATCTTTTAGAACTATTTTAAAAAGGCTGTGTAAAATGTGATATAAATAATTATGCAATACTAATAAAACACAGATACTCCTGATTGCCGTTTCTACAGTAATATTTGTTGTATATTCATTCTTACAACTATATTATGGGATAATTTGGTTCGTTCGCTAGAATGGTTTTAACTATCGGCATTATAGAACTGAAGTATTCTTTAAATAGCACAAACGAACACCTATATAATACTTTTGTCGTTTTGGATATCCATATTGCTAGTTGGGTGGTGTGCCGAAACCCAGCAGACTCCGTTGTTTAGACCAATAAAAAAAAAATCTTTTTTTTACCTTATTACTATTGGGCGCCACATTCCCGCTTACTCGGTCTTTCCCCGCCAACTGTTGGGCGGGTGGAACGTTTTCTTGCTTATTCCCCTCCGAATCGTGCCAGAACAACTTGATGAATCGATTGTTCAATACAGCCTCTGTACTTCTGTAGGCCGAGTTCGCTTCCGCGTGAGTCGAGAACGTTATAAGAGCGGCCTCCTGGTCGCCTTCATATTGTACCTAAAAAGACATAATACTATCAGCTAAATAGTTCGAAACGTATATTTTTCAGCATGCGACTGCAGTTAAATACTTCTCGCAAGCATTAAAAACAGAAGAGTACTTCTTGTATCTCTGATAAGATTAGGACTAACATACTTTTTAATAAACCCAAACAAAGTTAAAATTGTGAGATTATAAAATACCAATACTGTTAAGAACAAACTACACACTTATTACAGTTCATGACAGGCAACCAGAAATCCACTCTCTTTTCTGACAAAAATAAAAAGTCTGTTATCTACTATCTTACTGTAAAAGGAGTTAATAAAAATCGAAGATAAAAAGAAAATATATGAAGAAATAAATCGATATCGATATATGATTTCAATCTGGGGATCAGCGAATTTAACTACAATTCAGCCATTAAAAAAAACTACAAAACAAAATAATTAAATGCATACATAAATTGCCTTTTATATGAACCAAACGGATATTTAAATTAAGAAAAGCTTTATAAATTAAAACTATGCATTCTAATACACTCTATTATTATTAAAGAAAAACAATTGAATATAATATTTCCTTCGAGCAACATTATTCACATCACGAGACAAAATCATCATATTCAAACACCAATGGTAAAGAGTACTTTTGGCCAAAAATCAATATTATATAAAGGAATAACAATTTATAACAGTTTGCCGAAAAAAATTAAAGAAATATCAAAACTATGGACTTTTAAAAAAACACTAAAAAAATATTTTTTCTAATTTTGACATATAAAGTGACACTTTTTAAAACTGATTGACATTATGAAACGTCTTACTTTTTGTAACTAGTTGCATAAAGTAAAATTTTATGCAATTGGTGACGAAAAATGTATTTCAAAATTAGTGACAAAAAGAATTATTCTATTTATTAAACTGTTATAATACAAGTTAAAAACATAAATTATAAATTAATTAATTATTATAAATATTGATAACTCAATTATTGCAATTATTCAAATTAATTCCCGACGACATATTTTTTTCATTGCTCGAACTTGCTGTTATTTGGGAAGCGACGCACATTGCATTAGATGTTTCACCAAATATTTCTTGCGCTATAAGTTTTTTATTATTCATGGAATTTTCAACATATCCCTCCGCAACAGAACTAGATTTCCAACCTCCGTGCCTCTTTAATTTTAAAAGATCAGCGCCACTGTCTGCTAGGAAAGTGGCAGAGCTTCTTCTGAAGCAGTGGCCAGTATATAGAACAGGATTTGAAAGACCAAGAAATTGTGCAATAACTTTTGGCAGACTGCTAAATGTATTAATTCCCACAGGATTTCTGGTACATTTTCCATTCGCATATTTTACAAAAAATCTGTTGTGTTTAAGAATCTGGGGACGCAACTTAATATATTTTCTTAATATTTCAACAAGATTCGTATTTTCAATGTCTCCAGTGGTAATTGCACACTGCTGTATAACTTTTGTTTTTGAAGGTGGGATATCAACACGAAAATGGCTTCCTTCGTCTATAACATTTTCAACTGGAAGAAAAGTTAATTCTGCTTTTCTGCATGCTCCTGTCATTCCAATTATCATTGCAACCTTAGCCATTAAGTATTCTTTGTCATCAGCTTCCAATAAAAATTTGGCAAAATCTTTTTTAATAAAAACTTTTGACTTTTTAGCACTGTACCCGCCCGCTTGCCTTTTAATATATGCTACCAAATTTGTATATTTTCTAATATTAATATTCCTTTTCAGATTTAGTTCAGACCTTAACATTGAGTAAAGTGTCCATAATGTGGAAACTTTTAGATCTTTCTTACCCTCGAAATATGCAAGTAAAACTTTCTCATTAACATGTTTAATTTTCTTCTCATCACACCACGTAACAAATTTTTCGTATGCCAAATCATAAACTGCCTTTGACTTTTTGGGAATTACTGATAATAGAGCATTACCTGCTGCCTCTTCAATATCGCTTGGTAGCTCTTCAGACCTTTAATGACTCATTTTTTTAAAATAAAACTAAAAATACTTATATCAATCTCGCTAAAAACCTTCCGTCTAGACTTTTTTACAAAATGTCAAACTGACAACTAACATGAAGTAACAGCAACAATAGCTATTTATGCCATCAGTTATATGTCAAAATTAGAAAAAGTAAATTTATGTTTTCCAAATTTTTATCAATTATATTAAATTTTATTTTTTTATTACTTTCTTCAAAATTAGAAAAAATCTTGTATGCAATACGTTACGAAATGAAATTTTGTGTAACTTGTGAGTTTTTGCGAAACTCACTTCGTTCGTTCCGCAAAAATCTCACGCGTTCCACAAAATTAGGCATTTCGTAACTGATGGCATAAATAGCTATTTTAAAACTGAACTAACTTTAACGTATTATATTATTATATTAGTATTTTTTTTTTATAAATGGGTATTATTTATATTTTTTTTTTGAATAATTTCGATGGAGTTATTAATAGTTACTAAACATATTTGGTGTTATATTCTCTGTAATAAACTTTTTTAAGTTGGTTGAGAATAAAGATATATATTATTATTATTATATTATATCTTATTAAAATGGGAGAAAACCTATCAAGCAAAATTTCAATACTTCAAGCCGATCAAAAAAACCAGGAATTAATGTTTCTAGAGGCCGATGAAATCATGTTACAAAACTTTGAAGTTATAGAGTCAACTTTTCTAAAAACAAAGTGTTTCGACAGTGTTGACACCAACGAAATAAGAATACAAAGGAAGTAGGATTTTGCATAAACCGCCTAACAAACCGACCGACGGAAGTCGGCCATTTTGAGACACCACAATATGACTCCATGTTTGTTTTGGTGTTTGACCGTGGTTGACAGGTCGAGTTGTGATTTCTGCTTTCTTGGCTCTTTTTGAGTTATTTTGCATTTTAATTAGTTAACAACCATATTTAACGAATACTAGTAAACTTATAATTACTTTAGTGTGACAGTGGAGTATACTTTTAGCGCTGGACAGCGATTAAAACATTTTAATTAGTTGTTATTCTGGGTTAATTAATAAGCTTCAAATATGGTTAGTTGTGCTGCTTGTGGGTGCTCCCAAACGCTATGAAGTAAAAAACTGGGCATTACATTTCATCGGTAAGTTTATGTTTAGATATATAAACTTTTTTAATCTGTATAGAAAAAAAAATTTATTTTAATTTAATATCAAAATACACATAACCTCCGAACCTCGCATGTCATTCATGGGCGTTCGTCTTATAAATCCAGAAAAATATTATTTATTTATTAATCGACTGGGTTACCCCATTTCTACAAAAAAGCAAATTAAAAATACTTATTGGTTTTTAGTTTTCCAAATAATTACCTAAGAAATAAGGCGTGGTTGAAAATTGTAAACCGAAGTGATTGGGATCCTACACGAAATACAGTTCTTTGCTAGAAGCATTTTCCTGAAGATTGCTTTGACAGAACTTCAAGATTGAAAGTTAGATTGGTCCCAACTGCAGTAGTGCCTACTTTTGAAGTAGCCAGGTTAAAAAATGTAAGTTTTGAAACTATTGTATCGGGTCATTACATAATATATTGGAAAATATGTAGGTAGGTAGGTACTTAAGAATATGAATACAAATAATTCTGCTTTATTTATGCTTCTGAGGAAGCTGCTTTGTCACTTTTTCATAAATTATGTATCGATAAAAGTTTTTAGATGTTTTATTGGTTTAATCTACTTTTAAAATTTTAAACCCATGGATAAAGAATGTAATAAAATATGGGAGTGTAGGTACGATAAACAAAGAAATTCATATTTAAAGACTGAAGACAATGATGTTTCTAGAATGATAGAAACGTTTTCTCAATATTCACCTGAGGACGACTGGAGATACCATTGATTAAAAAGATAAATTCAAAGCAAGTCCCAAACCTTCTATCATTTAAAGAAATTCATATCAAAATATAAAAAAAAAATTTTACAAAGAGAGTTAGTATCACGTTATAGTTACTTTTGTGTCATTTGGTAAAGGTGCCAAACAAATAATTAAAAAACTTATATTTTTTTGGCAGGTACGTTCCTATGCAATATCTTATAAGACACCCTGTCAAAACCTGCCTGAAGATAATTATCCTACTGTGAATCTAACTGGAACACCTTCTGGTTACAACATATATTGGACATGGCTCTTCCAGGATATGGCTCTTCCAGGACATGGCTCTTCCAGGACATTTTACTATCCAACAACACACCTAAGATTTTAGTATATTCCTTTAATCTTATATGACAATCATTAATGGTTACTGTTTCCGGATTCTCCAAAGTGTATGGGTTAGTCTTAAACAAGATGATAACGGTCTTTGATTTATTTAATATCAGTTTATCTTTAGAAAACCAATAATTATTTACTTCAATCATAAATTGTTAAAAATGTTGCTCGAGAAGCTCAGTCTTCATATGCTAGGATTTATTATAAGAACTTGTAAATACTTTAAAAATGTTAACGCCATAATAACTTTATATAAATCCCTGGTAGTTACAAAACTTTAGTATGCATGCACTATTTGGGATCCTCAGTAGGCCAATAAGATTGCTCTTTCAAAATCTATTCAGCGTAAATTTTAAAAATGTTTGTACTACAAGTCATTTTCAGTTTATCCGCCAAGAGGTACAGATCAAGGGCTTTTGTGTAATTTGTTTAATATCCCTTCTTTAAGACTATTGTGTATAGAAGCAAGAATTATTTTCTTATATAAAATAATTAGAGACAAAATAGATAATAAAGAGTTTTTAGGACTGCTTCCGTTTAGAATAGGCTTAGTCAATACTAGATCCGCACATGTATTTTATATTCCTACACCGAGGACAAATTTATACAAAAACTCACCACTTATAAGACTGTGCTCTATTTTAATAAATATTGTGGAGACATTGACATATATAATTTAAACTATCAAAAATTAAAATTAAGGATGAACTGCTTGGGCAAATGCTAATTGAATATTTATTATAGCTTAGGATAGCTTTTAGAAATGGGGTTTATGTATCTATAATTAACTTGTTAAGTTGTTGATACTACAAATAAATAAAATGTTTGTATTATCTGCATAGTTTGTCATTTGACAATTTTCTTGTATACTAGAAATCTCATTAATATTATTTAGGTACATATTATAATAAACAGGACTATATTATATTATATTTTATTATTTTCTTGTGATTTGGTTCATGAAGAAAGAGTAAGGTTTTTTTAAAATTTTATTTTTTAACGTAGACGTTTTGGCAATAATTTTGCCGATTATCTGAAACAATTTGAAAACAAAATTTTTTAATGTATATAATAACAGGTATTTTTTAGTTATTTAACCAGATATTTACATTAAGGACCCTTTCACCTCCGTTACCTTCTTTAAATAAATAATTAAAAGAAATAGTTGTATTGTTTTATTACACCAACCTTAACGTATCTTATAGCTATATATGAATCTAAATATTTTTTTTATTTTTTTCGTCCAAATAAAATTTCATTAATCATCTTGTTATTACCGTTTTAATGATACGCCACAGGTAAACCGGAAACGCGCGTGCGTCAAATGTTGCCGCCATCAGACCCCATCCCGGACAACTGTCAATCTACCATACCCTACTTCCTTTGTATTCTTATTTCGTTGGTTGACACCCACACCTACATGTAACATTAACAGCTGATACTGGTTTCTTCCTAAAAGTTCCCAGTTCACTAGTGGGCCGTAGCAAGCTCACGAGTCATAGTTTCAGAGAATAAATTTTCTTGGTGTTTATTATTTAAGTTGAACGGCGAGTAGAATAAACCAGTTTAGGCTAAAATAACTCTCGAATTTCCAATAATAACATTTCATTTATCATCATCATTTGTTATTATAAATTTATTGTTATTAGTTTATCCATTTTAATTACGGTACAATAGGTTGCCAAACCTGGCGTTCACCGAGTACTAATCCAGTTTAAAAACACTTGGCATTTTGGCGGCTTTGTGCAACACCGCGACCGTATATTATCATATGGCAACGCAGCATTAAACGCGAAACATGCGCAGCTTGATTGGGTCTTTTACAATGTTTGGAAAGCGAAACTCTTGTATGTTGTCAGGGTTCTTCATAGCGTTTTCCATGGGTAAGTTAAGTGCATGTCAAATGTATTTCTATGTTTTACCAATGAATAACGCCATAACTTTTAATCTATCGTACGTTGAGTAGGGCTGCACCGAGTACCGAGTAGTTCGGTGCTCGGCCAGAATTTTCACCGAGTAATGAGTACTCGGTCTTATATTCATTACTCGGCCCAGTATAGTAGAATATTAGAAGCAATCCTTTTCGGCATGTCAAAAACAGTAAAAAATCCTCCTGTACCATTAAAGATAGCTGAAAACTTTTGACAAAGCTGATTAAGGGTTAGGAGATGCTTCTTTTAAAAGTAATTCCGTCTATACTATACAGGGTGCTCCAAACAACCGGAACGGTAAAAATTTTCCATTTTTTAAATGTGTTTTTTTTTTATTTTCAGATTCTACATAAAATTATAATTATTTTTTATTAAATACATTATTAGTCCATACTTTATAGTTTCCGAGATGTTGACCTTTTGAAAAATATCATTACTCGGCAGCAGAGTACTAGGTACTCGGTCAATACCTTCAGCCGAGTACTCGGTCAAGTTAAAAAAACAGGGCTCGGTGCAGCCCTAACGTTGAGTTCGATGTTTCGATTATTGTAAATAAAATTAACGTTGTATTTTTGCAAGCTATTCATGCTAATAAACCATTCAGACCCCCGTACAAGTTTAAAATATGGCGAATGCGATGGTAAAATAACTTAGCCCAGTCCTGTCTCTGTCGCCAACATCTAAATGTAAAATAAACCAGAGTTCAATAGGGTGCCATAAATGACAGGTAACTTAGCCACGATGCGGCGTGTTCTTAGAAAAATTTGACTTTAATAGAGGACGTCGATCCCAGAAAAGCTACTGGTTGCAATAAATCGGTTAAAACTGTCAAAATGGTTAAAACTAGCATTATTCCAATATTGTTACAACTTGTTTCTTTTAAAACGGGAAAAATTTTCAAAAAAATGAAAGAGGCTACAATTTAAAACCCATATTCCACGGGCCAAGTTCTTGGTCAAGAAATTGAAAAAAAATAACCTTCAATTTATTTTCACGTGTAAAAAGCTGAGATTTGCCCCAAGTTCTTCGCACAATTTAATGTCAGAAAAGTGGAACTTATTCTAATTTTATTGTCAAAAAAGTGTTCTAATTTTTTGATCAAGCTGGGGAGAAAAGTTAGTGATTTCTGGTGTTTTTAGTGGCTGCCAACCTATCAGATTTTGAGGTTGTTTCTAAATGTGTTTAAAAATGATTCGACAGCAATAATGTTATTGAGTACCTACCATTAAGGCAAATATTAGTTGGTAACATTGTATTGGTGTTAATAATATGCCAAAAACTCATGTAAAACAACATTTTCAAGCACAATTTCCCGTTTAAGAATTTGAAAAAGTTTTTGGCAAGAACTTGTCCAGAGAATACGGGCTTGAAAATTTTTTTTTAGAACAGTTTGTTAAAACTAAATATTTAAAAAAAATGTAACTAACCTGAATATTAACAATTTTTCCAAATTTCGAGAAGTGATTGTTCAAATGAGTGATCGAATTCATTCCAACCGGCACTTTCTTCAATTCCAAGCTGCAGTTTCCGGGATATTTTCTTGGCCCAAGTCTGTTGAAGTCAAACTGAAAGAAAGGCTATAAAGTACTCAATGATAAGGTATTTTGGTTTTTTTTATACTAGTTTATAACGCACTCCAATTTCGATAAACAATACAGTGTGTCCCCGGATGGACCTAAACTTGTACACTTTATAAGAATACAATACGGGTCTTGCTGGTCAGATGGCTGTAACATACAAATATGCCAGAAAATAAATTTCAACACCTGGATAATTCTTACACCACAGTGTGACCAGTAAAGTCCGCATCATATGGGATTTTTTTTATTAATAGCTTTATTCGAAATTTGACTTTGGCATCAAGTTCTGCTTCGATCGAGATAAAAATTAAGCAGAAAAATAGTAGTCACGTGATTCGCATTATTTGTCAAATTTTAATTTTTTTCAAAAAATAATTCATTATTTCTGAAAATATCAAAAAAAGTTATAAGAAAAAGTTTTTTTAAATGCAGTTTCTAGCCCACATGCAAAATTTCAGTTGCATAAGATAACTTTAATTTTTTACCCACCACTAAAATTTATTTTCCACTTAATGAACACTTTACTGATGACACTGTGTTCTTTTTTGTCATAATATTAAGGTGTATTACTTTCAGACACAAACTACGTTTTCAAAAATACTTATTTTGTGACTACTTATACAGGGTCCAAAACAAATAAACTTTGCATCACATGCGACCAAATTTTAATAGCCCAATTTTGATTTCGTAGAAAACACACATTTAATATAGCGCTACTTAAAGAAAATGTATCTAAAATAAAGTATTGTCAAAACTAAGAAGTTTTATGTAAGTTGCGTTGAGTCTTATTTTGCAAAAGTGGTGCAATTTACAAAATATGGGTAAAAAACCAAATTATTTTATGCAGCTGAAATTTTGCATGTGGGATAGAAACTGCAATTAAAAAAACTTTTTCTAATAACTTTCTTCGATACTTTTAGAAATAGCTCCACTTTTGAATTATTTTCTGGAAAAAATTTAAATTTGACAGATAATGCGAATCACGTGACTACTATTTTTCTGCTTAATTTTCATGTCGATTGAAGCAGAACTTAATGCCAAAGTCAACTTTTGAATAAAGCTATTAATAAAAAAAAAACCATATGATGCGGACTTTACTGGTAACACTGTATAAGGTCATATTTGATCTAACACTGTTAGATATTACATTTTTGTTTCTTTATTTTGTATTTTAGAAAATATCATAAAAAAAATAATATAAAAAGTTCACTTTAAATAACATGCCTGTTATAGTCGGATCTGGTCTTATCGTGCGGGTCATACGATTCAAGAAAGACATACTCTCAGTTTTTGTTTTCTTTACTTGCGTTTAATTTTACCCTCTAAATAAAATACGTAAGATAAATGAGACAGACTTATTCCATTTTGACATGAAAAAAAAGGATATGTATTTACTTTCCAGCGATTCTAAAAAAGCTTATAATAGCACAAGCTACGTTTTATTTTAAATATGCCAGTTTTGTGACTTCGACAGTTTGTAACAAAATGAAACAATTTTCTGGGTTTTTGCATCCCCAATCAAAAAAAATGGTACTTAATCTGATAAACTATTTCGAAAATGAAAAAAAAAGTGGAAATTCGCCAACCAATATTCAGGAAACAGTAGCCAAAGCACTGGGAATTAGTTTAATGACTGTGCAGAAAATTGTGCATGAAACAAAACATAACATAATACCCAAGAATACTAAAAAGTGTAAACGAAGAAAGCCAAAGACTGAGGATTTAAGCGAAAATATTAAAATGGGAGTTCGAAATGTGATTTACGATTTATACAAATCAAAAACCAATGTAGCTCTTCCAGTTTTACAAAAAACATTAAAAATTCGGGGTGTTTTGGAAATTGGACTTGAAGCGTTATCAAAATTAATAAAAAATTTAGGTTTTCGCTATAAAAAAGACTGTACCCGAAGATTTTTATGTGAGCAGCCACAGATAGTGAGTCAGCGTGTTCAGTTTTTAAAAAAATATACGGACAATTACAAATCGAAATTTAGAAAAGTGGTATTTTTAGACGAAACGTGGATATTTTCGACTGGAAGTGGTTCAAAATCTTGGCAAGATGAGTCTGTAAAAAGTGTTAAAAGGAAAAAGGGGTGCGGTACGGGAAAGCGTTTTATTATTTTGCATGCCGGTTCTGCAACAGGATATGTTGCAGGTGCGAGTTTAATTTTTTCTTTAACATCAAAAAGTGCTGACTATCATGATAATATGAATTGCGAAATGTTTGAAAAATGGTTAAAAGTTCAATTGATACCAAATTTGGATGCTCCGTCTTTAATTGTATTAGATAATGCATCATATCATTCAAGAATTTTAAATAAACATCCTACTTCATCTTGGAGGAAAAGTGATATTTATGAGTGGCTGGAAAAACACAACCAAAATCCTTTACCAAATATGCTTAAATCGGAACTCCTATCAATAGCAAAGTCTCTTAAAAAACCCAAAATATACGCGGTAGATGAAATACTGCGTAAATACTCAAACTCAAATATGCTTTATTGTCCGAAGATTAGTACAATCCCATTGACAAAGCTAACAACTTATTATCTAAATAAAAATTATAAATAATAAATAAAAAATCATTCAAAATACAATGAGCAGTTAACGCAGGAAGGACACTAAATATATAAAGATAAAAACCTACTTACAATTAAAAAACAAGTTAAGACAATAACTGTGAATATACAAAGATAAAATTTAAAATAGAAATATTCAGGCAATGGTATTGATCACACTGGATTATCCATGAGATATTCCTCAACCGTATAATATGCCTTCTTAACCAATAGGCTTTTTACCCTACTCCTAAACATCCTGTAATTAGAAAGTCTTCTAAGTTCTATAGGCAGATTATTAAAAAGTTTTTTACTATTATAAAAAATAGAGTTTTTAGTTAATGCAGATGTAGGAATAGGAAGCCTAATGGTATAGGAGCTCCTTGTAGGAACCACTGACAAGGAACGAATATCCAACGAGTATTTTTTGAACATAAGACATACAGTCTCCAATATAAAAATACATGGCAAAGTTAAAACTCTCCGAGACACGAACAGAGGTCGGCAAGTTTCTCGTGGCTTAGCACCACAAAGATTTCTAATTGCTCGTTTCTGCAGCACAAATACAGAATTAAATAGGGTATTCGAGCAACCACCCCAAAAACAGATGCCATAGCGTAAGTGTGTCTCAACCAAAGAAAAGTAAGCGTTTCTTGCTATTGATGCATTTAACTCATTCTTTATAGTCCTGATGGCAAAACAACCCGATGAGATTTTCTTACATAATTTCTTAATGTGTATGTCGAATTTAAGTTTATTGTCAATGAGTAAGCCAAGAAACCCACTCTCTGACAGATTATCAACCACCTCGCCATTCAATAAAATATCATTCAATTAACATTTAAAATTTAAAATATTGGTTTTAGAAATATTAAAGGAAAGTAGGTTGGAGTCACACCACTTCTTAATACTTAACAAATCTTCCTGCATTAAACTATTAAGAGCAATATCGAATCCTTGTGGTGCCAAAGAATTGTTGCGTCATCGGCAAATGATGCATTATGACCATATTTAATAACATTGGGAAGATCGTTAACATACAATAAAAACAACAGTGGTCCCAATACAGATCCTTGTGGAACCCCTGCCGAAACATTTAGTTTACCTGAAGCAGTCCCCCGAAAGCAGACACTCTGACTCCGCTCAGAGAGATAAGACCTGAGCCACTCATAGATTGGACCCCGAAAGCCATACACTTGAAGCTTCCGCAGCAGTATTTCATGACAGACGCAATCAAAAGCTTTGGTCAAGTCACAGAACACCACCGCGGCTCCCTCTCCATCATTTAGCCTCAAGTATAGCTCCTCCAAAACATGAAATATTGCGTCATCGGTATTTTTATTTAGCTGGAATACAAACTGGGACAATGTCAGTAGTTCGTGCTTTTCCAAAAAACTAATCATTCTCTTTTTAATCAATTTTTCTACAATCTTGGTTAGAGTAGGAAGCAAGGATATTGGTCTATAACTCGAGGGAAGCTCCCTATCACCCCCCTTAAATAATGGTAACACCACAGCCTGTTTTAAAAGCAATGGAAAACTACCCCTATGAACGGATAAATTTATAGCCTCAGCCAGGATGGCCAGTGCTGCATCGGGAATGTTCAAAAATATCTTAACAGAGATATCATCCCATCCAGAAGTGTTCTTATTCTTAATTTCTAGAATCGTGGATTTAAGTTCATCTAAACTAATGGGACTAAAATAAAACGATTCACGCACTGAAACATGGCCAAGATACTGTAGAGGATCAGTCAGTTGGTGATTATTAGTTATGTTTACGGCTAGGTGTTGCGCTATTGTACAGTAATAAGAATTGATAGTTTCAGGTTTCAGTTTAGAATCATTAACGGGTTTTAAACCCTTGCCTCTCAGATCATTAACTATACTCCAAATCTCCTTCTGTCCATATATATGGTCATGAGGTTCTACGACTGCCGCCATATCATTGCCAGTTTAACGCAATAGAATTAATATGGGCTGGTGCAAAGTCTTATTATGAAAAACATGTAGGTGATGGTCTTAAATCCGACCAAGTACAAATAGTTTGGCCAGATTCGTTAGATCATATTACACAAGAGTACTGGAAGAAATCGGTGGAACATACAGAAAGGGATTGGTGGGATCGAGAACAAGTACTAGATGTCGAAGTAGCGCCAATGATAATTGCTCCATTCGAAGACGACTTAGACGACGAGGACTTTTCAGATTTTATAAGTGACGATGAGAGTTTTTAGGCTATAATTATAAACGGTGTTTTTCGTTTACATTTTTTAGTATTCTTGGGTAATATATTATGCTTTTTTTTCATGCACATTATTCTGCATAGTCCTTAAACTAATTCCCAGTGTTTTCATTACGGTTTCCTGCATACTGGTTTGCGAATTTCCACTTTTTCTTTCATTATCGAAATAGTTTATCAGACTAAATGCCATTGTATTTTTAGGTTTTAGTGGTAAAATTGTTAAAATAAATTGCACTGTTTATTATTGTCGTTTTTAATTAAAGGGTACAGTAGGTATATAATTAACGATTATATAATTTTTTTGTAACTTTTTCAACTCCCCTGTACATAATTTTTACAAAACTAATAATATTAGGTATATGTGGCTATCTTTGCGATAGCTAAAATAATGAAACTATTTTTCCTTCCTTCGGTATATTTGTAAATAATCTCACAACATTTTGATAGCTTCTGTGTTGTCTGATTTGACGCATATGATCAGTGACCTTTGGACCCGCACGTTAAGACCAGATCTGACTATAGGGGAAAAGTCCATTTGAATACGAAAACTTTTTTTTCATTAAAAGGTCGTTAATTGTCTAAAAATTTAATTTTAATCGTATAGATTAGTATTCTCCAGTTGCAAAATGATATGAGCGATGTCAAGGTTAAAATAGGTGCGGCAAATGGCGTGCGGTGGGTTACTGATGTGAGGAAGAGCTCCAAAAAATACTTTTTTGTGAATAATAGTGTGTGTCTTTGTTTATTAAGATTGGATCCCAATAACCTCTGGACCTCCATAGAATATTTTAATTCGCGTGAAAAAGTAAACGAGGCAAAAAAAATAGTTTTACCACTATGTGACAGCTAGCTAGCCAAGGTATATATTGTCATAAAACATATGGCAGCAAAAAAAAACAACATATTTCGTCCCAAAAGACCGCTAGAAAGATTTAAAACTGCCCCAAAATTCAAATTATCTCAAGCGGGTAAAAACGGGTCGTGACGTCACGAAGTATTATTTGTCATGATGACAT
The DNA here is from genome assembly GCA_963969555.1 of Polydrusus pterygomalis. Lineage (NCBI taxonomy): Eukaryota > Metazoa > Arthropoda > Insecta > Coleoptera > Curculionidae > Polydrusus > Polydrusus pterygomalis. Next base: position 16,013,793 of record OZ018385.1, on the reverse strand, counting down.
CCACGAAATAGGTTATAAAGTTGCCACAGTGGATCTTTGCCCGTGCGTCATCAATCAACGATTAGGACTCGACGTGGTTAATAACTCTGCATCCTTGTTTATTACAGTAACAAGTTTGAATAAAAGCATAAAAGAACGTCTCCAAAATTCCGCAATAATATAACGTGCTAGACAAGGATAAAACTATAAACGTCAGTTAATTACTTTCTTTATTTGTTTAGTTGACAACCGTTGTATTTTAGAACGTCATTGTCAACCTTATTTTGATCTGCCAATCTAATTCGTATTTTGTAAATCTGTGTGCATTAGAACTGTTCCTGTTTCTAAAAATAGTTCTTTTTAGAGGTAACCCACCATCTGTTTTGGCGGTAAGTATTTATGGATTTTTATAATAACTAATTTATTTATTTTAAATATTCTAACCGTGAAAGTTCTTTGAAACGTTTACGGCAGTGGCTAAATTCCCTTAAATGAAAGGATGTTAAAAATTTGACTTTTGCGATTTTAATAGTCAATAAAACACCAAACTTTTGTAGATTTTAAGCTTTAAAAATAGTATTAAATGTATAAACATTTGTTTGTCAATTTCTTTTAGATAATAGAGAATGCCGGGCAAAACTTAAAATAAATAATAATTTTTCGTGATCTTATGTAGGTACGTCAAACGGTAGGTAGGCACGTCCATTTTATGAACTTAACTTAGTTTTGACTTTTTTCGTCTCGTAATTTTGATTTGATTCATACGATTTTGATGACGTAAAAGTGATGACGCACGGGAAAAGAACCACTGTGGCGACTTTAGGTTGGCAATAAATTGAACGACGTTGAGAATTCCACCTTAAAACAACAATACAATAACAACAACACACGGCAATCCAAATGCAAACTCGGTAGCTCGGCCACCGGTCAGGATGACGGATAAGTCATACTTCGTGACGTCATCGGGCTTGGCGCGTTTAAAAGGTCGTTTGAAATGCTTTTGACACGCGCGAAACTTTTAAGAATTTTTATAAAAGTTATTACTGATTTTTAAGGAGTAATAGTTGGGGAATATTTTTTTAGGCCTAACTAAATCATATTATTGAAAAAAAAAATTGGAAAGTTCCCTATTGTATTTGTCTTATAAGTCCTTGTTAAATTGGCCAGTAAATTCTTTTTATATTGTATACAAACAAACCGGTTTAAACTTAAAAATCCTTTGTGGTCAAATTCAACCTATCCTCGAAACACTTCCTTACCTTTTTCTTATACATCCCAGGATGCATTCCACCATCCATCCCAGGATGCCCTCCAGGGATACCACGTGGCCCATACCCTTGGGGCTGTCCGGCACCGGGATGCCCATACGGGACCCCTGGAATAGGGACGTAGGTTCCGGGGGGTGCCACACCGGGCGGCTTGGTGCTATCCATGACTACCGGTACGGGGATCAGTTCACGTTGGATGCCTACGGCGGTGGGCGGTTGTGGTTGAAATGGGACCTAAGAAGGATTGATATTATAGGGCGTTTTCATATCTACCGACACGACAACGGCAAAGCCCTTTCATATGGCCGAAATGCCGGCTCTAGTGGACCAATAATAATAATAAAAAAGTTAATTCAAATATATTTTTTTAACATTTAAGTAGTGCTAATATACAGGGTCCTGCAATAGTGCGTCAAGCTTCCATAGCTCCTATACGAATTTAGTTAGGAATTTCATTTATATGCTAACTTATACTGTATCATACGGGGTACTTCAGGAAAATATTTTTTCATATACAGGGTAGCCCAAAAAAGTGTGGTCATAAAAAGTTGTAATTTTTTTAATGGAACACCCTGTATATTTTTACATTTTCAAACTCCACATAAAATTATAATTATTTTTTATTAAATGCATTATTAGTCTATACTTTATAGTTTCCGAGATATTGACTTTCGAAAGGTGACATTTTTGAACTTTGACAACTTCTAACTTTCTAACAGTACGTCTTAGAGCAAAACGGCTTACATGTCCCTATCTTCAATTTTTATTATCTTCCCAAAAAATCAACTTCCGGTTAAACCGGATGTAACTCGAACGCAGGAAATATTGTTGTTCCGGTTTAACTGGAAGTTGATTTGTTTGGGAAGATAATAAAAATTGAAGATAGGGACATGTAAGCCGTTTTGCTCTAAGACGTACTGTTAGAAAGTTAGAAGCTGTCAAAGTTCAAAAATGTCACTTTTCGAGAGTCAATATCTCGGAAACTATGAAGTATAGGCTAATAATGCATTTAATAAAAAATAATTATAATTTTATGTGGAATTTAAAAATGTTAAAATATACAGGGTGTTCCATTTAAAAAAATTACAACTTTTTATGACCACACTTTTTTGGGCCATCCTGTATATGAGAAAATATTTTCCTGAAGTACCCCGTATGATACAGTATAAGTTAGCGTATGAATGAAATTCCTAACTAAATTCGTATAGGAGCTATGGAAGCCTGACGCACTATTGCAGGACCCTGTATAATTTTTTTGTATAAACTATCAATTCCGAACTCAGAAGTAAAATACTTGTTTTGAGTTAAATAATATAATATTTATTATCAAGAATATATTTCATAATTCAGGCACAACTAGATTATTATAATATAAAACGAAAATAACAATATTTTATTGGTATATTTTATATCACTACAGTATACAAAGATACAATACGTCATGTATATAATATATATATATTTATTTATTTATTTTATTCATTATAACTTTGTATATTCATTATTTATTAATGATATTCTTGGATTGGATAATATCCAATTTTTAATTTTATTTCTATAATTATTTAACGATTTAATTATTTTAATTGACTGTGGTAGCATATCAAAAATATATGGATTGATGGTTAAAAAATGTTTGTGTGCTATTGTTTTTATATGTAATGGTATTTTTATGAGGAGTTTCATGTGTGTGATTTATATAATTTATTTTATTTTTATGTTTAAAAATATATATTAACATGTTGTAAGTAAATATTGGTTTAATATTCATTTTTTTGCTATCTTTAAATAGTAAATCACAAGAATATTGGTGGTCTTTTATTATTTTCAAAATGTATTTTTGAATAGTTTCAATATTATCGAGATAATTCTTATTTATGCCTCCCCATCCTACTATTCCATAATTTAAATGGGTTTGCACTAAAGAATAATAGAATATTTCTAATTCTTTTATATTTTTAAAAATTGTTTAAGGTGTTTAAAACATTCGTAGTTTTTTTACAATGTTCACTATGTAAATCCTATTTTAAATGTTTATCAAAAATTATTCCTAGATATTTAATATTCTCACCTTCCTTTGTATTAATATTATTATTGCATATTATTGGACCAATATTTGGAAGCTTAGTTTTGTATGAAGTAAATGGAATGTATGTTGTTTTGTTATAATTTATAGTTAATAAGTTTTTATTAAACCAGTTGCTTATGTTTATAAAATCTTTTTCAATAGTATTTTTTAAAATATTCCAATTTAGACCTTTATAAAAAATTACCGTATCATCAGCAAAACTATGTAGTTTTCCTTGACAGTTTAAATTTAAAATATCATTTAGATAAATATTAAAATGTATTGGTCCTAGGACATGAAAAAGTTTGTTCTAAGTATTGTCGAACATTGATAGCAAAATAGGCCGGACATCGGTCATGTTAGAAATACATTCCACGTCGTACTGCCAAAGGTATGCCTAGCAGCAACGGTAACATTTCCTAAACATTCGAAATAGACCGCAATCAAAACGAATGCCTCTTTATTAGTAAAACGCATTTTGAATATTTTTCAATACATCAACAAAATAATAACATCAAGGACAAACATTTATTTGACATCTCATTTAAATAAAAATTCTGCTTTTTTGTTTGTTTTTTCCAAAGCCTTTCTTATCTTTGCAAGGCATTTTATGTTGCGCGATAGTAAATTTATTTTAAATTTACCCTGTTACCTCGGATTTGTAATTTATGTGTTTAATTTTGGCACTCCAATGCTAAAGTAGTATATTGACACTTTGTATACGTAGAATTAGGTTAATAGTTAAAATAAGTTAATTGTTATCAGTATTTGAATAATCAAAGTCGCCTAGGCACGTTTATCTACATTTGTAACAATATTTTGTCAATATCTGCGATTAGAAACATATTAGAGAGCTACGCTTTTGGCTGACGTTAAGAGCTTTTAATTCACTAATTTTTTCTAAAAATATAATAGTATCATTCTATTTGATGTTTTTTTTAATACGTTATTTGTTCATATTTCAAAAAAGTCCCTGTAGTGTGAAAAGTAAGCTCACGTAAGAATTAACAGAAGAAGTTTTTTTATAGTTTTTTTTTATTTAAAATTTTCGCTATATAGGTACAGTGTGGTTGTTTGAGTGTGCAACAAATGGGCATTTTTTTTATTACCGATTTCTCAGAAAATGTTATTCTTGATAAAAGTTGGTGCATGTTCGATAATCATATTAGGTGCACTTGGAATCGTTGCACGTCAAACGACGTACAGGGTAGGCCAAAAAATATAAAACTTTTATAAGAATAAACTACCCCTATTTCAGAAAATTCAGCAAAATGTTATTAAGAAAAGTTGTTTAGAATTAAAAGTTATGCATAGATTCAAAAAAGACCACAAATTAATCAAAATCAAATCAATTTCACATATCTTTGTTCAAATTCAAGCATATTTGTATCATTTCAAAGTGCAATCTTTTTAATTTCAATGTTTATTAAAAAAACTGTACAAATTAAGTGACAAACATGAAACCCTACTAAAATAATCGCAGATACCTATGGAAAAAAACAAATAAGGTCACGTTATTGAATCTATGCATAACTTTTAATTCTAAACAACTTTTCTTAATAATATTTTGTTGAATTTTCTGAAATAGGGGTACTTTATTTACAAGTTTTATATTTTTTGGCCTACCCTGTACGCCGTTTAACTTGCAACCATTCCAAGTGCACCTAATATGATTATCGAACATGCACCAACTTTTATCAAGAATAACATTTTCTGATAAATCGGTAATAAAAAAAATGCCCATATGTTGCACACCTAAACAACCACACTTTATAGGCCACTCAAGGTAACCCATAATGTATAGAAAACCATAACAACAAAGTTATCTTAGTACTTACCCCACCCATAGGCCTCGGTCCCCTGAACCTTCCCCCACTCCACATCTGCGGCGCCTGTGGGTTATAAGGATGATCTGCCACAGGATGCCTCAGGGGGGCTGGCGCCCCTGGAGGCAAGGGGGTTCCCGGCAACGGAGCCCCGGCTGCGATGGCCCCAGCGACGTCGCCGTTGGGGTTGTAGGAGAGCACGCGTGTCAAGGTGGAGTCCTCGAGGACGACGGGGTCGATGCCGTGGTCGAAGGGGCACATCTCTCCCCGCATGCAGTAGCCTTTTTCGTCGAAATCTCTGTGAAATTCAATTATATAAAAAACGATCTTGACACATCTTTTGGTAAGGAAATCTAGTATATTGTCATTTCCCTACAAAATATGAGAAAAAATCGTGAATGCAAAATGCGTATTTCTTTAGAAATTTTAACGGTCGCGAATATGTACTGTTTTTAATTTGATTATGAAACTTTTTAATTTGCTTGTCCTGATGATGGTCTTCTACCGAAATGAGCAGGCGGCGGCCCCGAATGTGAAAAAATTAAGTTTTTTGATAAAATAGAAATTTTGCCGCCAAAGGTATAAAGGGTTACAGAAAAAAGAAAAGCACAGTCTTTCTCCACAATTTTTTTATTAGAATAACTAGGTGAACCTAGAATAATTCATAATAATCAATTCGGCATGTTTCGCGTGTAGAAACACTCATCACCAGGAAAACAAAGTGAAAGGTACAATGCTGGTGTTGTTAGCAATAGAGAAAATAATAGTGGGATTGAGCCGTAATGCATTCATTCAATGATGTACAAGAGGTGTAAAAATTGAATAGTCAAAAGACCGGAAATCAAGACTTCAGCATACTGGAAAGTCAAGGGTTAGTAGAATGGCCCTGTCTTGGGCAGAAAAATGAAGAGTAAAACAGAAATTAGGGAGTTTTAACAGACTTTGTGAAAATCATTTATTAAGCAGTGAAAAAATGTTTTATTCAGCTTTGTCAGAGACAGTATTGAAATAAGAGGGAAAGAAAAAGAAAAAAATTGTTTTTCATAAAAGTCAAAGCATCATTTAGCTTGAAAGTAAAATAATGTTGGGATACCAGGCTTTTTACGGCCCAGTTACCCCGGCAGGAGTAAAAACATAAACATTTTGTGCAAAATTAATACTTTTAAAAAGTTTTTAATGATGAAATGATTTTTACAAAGTCTGTTAAAACTCCCTAATTTTTCTTTTGCTTTTTTCATTTTTTTGCCAAAGACAGGGCCATTCCACTAATCCTTGACTTTCCAGTTTTCCAGTATGCTGAAGTCTTGATTTCCGGTCTTTTGACTATTCAATTTTTACACCTCTTGTACATCATTGAAAGCTCCATTACGGCTCAATCCCACTATTATTTTCTCTATTGCTAACAACACCAGCATTGTACCTTTCACTTTGTTTTCCTGATGATGACGCGAAACATGTAGAATTGATTAATATGAATTATTCTAGATTCCCCTAGTTATTCTAATAAAAAAAATTGTGGAGAAAGACTTTGTGCTTTTCTTTTTTCTGTATCATTTAACTCCACTTTGAGTATGGACTACTTCTTCAAAATTATAAAGGGTTAGTTTGAGCGTGGCTGTGGCGCTTTGTTCCCTTTATGGCCTACGATAAGGATAATTTTATATAATTAACAAAATAGTTGAAGAACAAAATAAAGTCCAAATAGGCGTCATTTTGGCCAGATTGCGGGCGTTTAAAAAAATGTTGTTTAAAGCTAAACAAACACAGAAATGAAGCAAGTAAATGGAATTCATACCTATAAACATTGTGAAGAATATACAAAAATATATAATAATATATTAAAAAAAATTGTTCTTACCTGCATCTTCTCTTAGAATTATTGGGCTGAATTATAACACTGGCTAAACTTTGGGTACTATTAGTTAATGGCAAATCTGAGTCGCCGTGGTTCGAGTCTTGTGTTGGGGTGCCAGGTCTATAATAAAAAATAAAATGTTTTAAGGAGTAATTACTAGTAAAATTGACAAGAAAGCAAATGCGTCAAGCCACATGTTTTCTTGTTCTGTGCAGTAGGATTAAAATTAAACTTGAGTGAAAAAGTCCATTGTACATACGTCAACTAGACAGATTGGTTTCGCCGGAGTCTAAGGAAACCATTACAGTCCGAAAAAATATTACTTTGACATTAAGGTTGAATTCACAACGTTATTCAATCTATTGCCAACCTATAACCTATTTCGCGTTGACTTTTTGAGTTTATTATTTTAATAACTAACATTTAAAGAAAATCAATATCGTCGGTACATTATTTAGGTAGTATCTGATATATTACAAAAATATCAATTTATTTCATTGCTAATTTTAGGAGAATTGTATAGTGAAAGAACAATGAGTGACAATGACATAATAATGTTTAAAAAAATCTTAACCGATATTTTTCGCTATACAATTTTCCTAAAATAAGTTATGAAATTCCTTGATATTTATTAAATATGTCAATTATTACCTAAGTATAGAATATCAAGTCGATACTGATTTTCTTTAAATTTTGTATAAAAGCTAGAAAACATAAATAAATCTACGCGAAATAGGTTATAGGTTGGCAAGCATGTTGATACTTCCACCTTAAAGAAGAAGTCTATAACAATGGCATTTTAACACGCCAGAAAATAAATAACGGCATTTTCACCTGGAGTGGTTCTTAATATCCTTAGAATCCCTTCTCTCTCTCTTTTCCAGCGACCTCGACCTGCTCCTGCTCGACCTGAATCGAATCCTGTGTGAATGTCGCGGACTGCGAGATCTCGATCTCATCCTGGGGGGACTGGGACTACGGGGGGACCTAGACCGCCTCCTCTCGTATCTGGGAAAATAAATTAGAAGGGATTAAACATGAATTTTTGCAGGTTAACGACAGAACTTTACAATTTTGTATGATCTAACAGTTTTACAGTCAACGAGTATTAATAATAATAATAAAAGTTTATTCAAATATTTTTTTGACATTTAATGCTAATATATAATTTTTTTTGTATAAACTATCAATTCCGAACTCAGAAGTAAAATACTTGTTTTGAGTTAAATAATATAATATTTTTGTCAAGAATATATTTCATCATTCAGGCACAACTAGATTATAATATAAAACGAATATGACAATATTTTATTGGTATATTTTATATCACTATAGTATACGAAGATACAATACGTTATGTATATAATATATATATATATATTTATTAATGACGTTCTTGAATATATCTCTTAGATTGGATAATATCCAATTTTTAATTTTATTTCTATAATTATTTAATGATTTAATTATTTTAATTGACTGTGGTAGCATATCAAAAATATATGGATTGATGTTTAAAAAAATAATTTTTAAAATGTATTTTTGAATAGTTTCAATATTATTAAGATAATTCTTATTTATGCCTCCCCATCCTAGTATTCCATAATTTAAATGGGTTTGTACAAAAGAATAATAAAGTATTTCTAATTCTTTTTTATTTAAAAATTGTTTAAGGTGTTTCAATTTTGGTATAAGAATTCTTGGTTTTTTTACAATGTAGTCACTACGTAAATCCCATTTTAAATGTTTATCAAAAATTATTCCTAGATATTTAATATTTTCACCTTCCTTTATATTAATATTATTATTACATATTATTGGACCAATATTTGGAAGTTTATTTTTGTATTAAGTAAATGGAGTGTATGTTGCTTTGTTACAATTTATAGTTAATAAGTTTTTATTAAACCAGTTGCTTATTTGTATTGGTTCTAGGACTGTACCTTGTGGTACTCCATGATTAAATATTTTTGGTGAACTAATATTTTCCCAATTTTAACATGATGTACTCTGTTATATAAATAGTTTTTAAATAAAGTTAATATTTGACCACGAAATCCAAGTTTTTCTAATTTGTAAATAAGAATTTTATGACTGACAGTATCGAAGACTTTAGCTACATCTATGCATATATACCTACTGTTTATTTTATTATCGATTGAATTATATATTTGATTTGTTAGGTGACAAATTGCATCTTGTGTAGACTTATTTTTTTGAAATCCAAATTGTTTGTCTGATAGGATTTTATTATTATTTAAGAAATCTTCTAATTTTTCTTTTAAAACTTTTTCGAAAACTTTTGCTAATGATGAAATTAATGTTACAGGTCTGTAATTTTGAAATTCAATTTCATTTCCGCTTTTATAAATTGGTTTTATTATACCTATTTTAAAAGCAGATGGATATATTCCTGTATTAAAGATGGTGTTAATTAAATGAGTTAATGGTTTACAAAATGTATGAATTTAGTATAATTATAAGTTTATTTATTTAAAAATAATAATATATTAATAATAATAATAAATATGTTTATATTGTCTTCGATAAATTTATTCTTCAATCCCCTGAAGCTGAGCTTATTAGGGGCAAATCTTATTTTTTGTTTTAGTATGTAAAATCATAAATATGCATTAAAAATAAAGTTTTTTAAAGTAAAAATGTTAATTTATAGTATAAACGCAGCTTTTTTGAAGAAATATATTACCTATAATAAAATTATTAATTTATAATTTTTAAGTAAAAAATTTTACTTATATAAATTCTTCAGAACAATATTAATTAATTAAAGCATTTCTAAAAATATTTTCAAATTGTCTGTTTTTAATATCCATGTTTTTATTTCGACTTAAAATTTTTTTAATGAAATAAATTTTTAAATTTTTGTTGGTAAATAATCGTTTAAATAAAAACATAAATATTTGATATTTTTTTGTCCTATGAACTTATTTATTTTAGGTTTTATGGTTATTTAATTTTTATGACGTGTATTATGATTATGGTTTTTAAATTGTATAAGGTTTTTATTTTTAAATATACAGGGTAGGGTGATCCTTAAGTACATCAAGAAAATCTAGGATATGATTCCTGGCATCAATTTAAGTTAAAAAGTTCATATGGACTTATGCCCTAAAATGCTTACCCTCTAAGATACAGGGTGTTAAAATATTTTTAAAAAATAATTGTTTTTTTAAAATTTCGAAACTCCTTGAAGATACGGTATTGAAAATTGATGTCGATTGATTTCGTATTAAACTGCACTTTTTGGTTAAAAAAGGGTTTGCCTACTTCCACCAGTGGCGTGCATGAAGATACCATAAATATTTTTTTTGTGAAAATGTGATACGCCACTGTTTTTTTTTAAACTCTGATGCATTTTTATGCATTACTGATATAAGCGGAACAAAAGTTGTCTCTACTATGTTTTTGAAAAAAAAGGTAGTTTTAAAGGAAAATATTTTAACACCCTGTATCTTAGAGGGTAAGCATTTTAGGGCATAAGTCCATATGAACTTTTCAACTTAAATTGATGCCAGGAATCATATTCTAGATTTTCTTGATGTACTTAAGGACCACCCTGTATATATTAAGATGTTATAAATGTAATGTTTTTAGTTTAATATTAGATCGTATTAACGAAACAAAAATCGTATTAATATTTTGGAAAGTTTTTGATAATCGACTAGCATTTCTTGGAACCGTCATGATGTCGCTGGGATTATTGGGTAAATTCCCAAAAATAATATGCGGATTACTTGCGGTTTATAGGTTTCGATTGCATTAAAAAAACTAAAAATTGAAAGTACAAAACAATTAACAAATTTACCTCCGTCCAGGCGACTTATTTCTCCACGGTCTCGTCCTGTCCCTCTCGCCCCTCTCTCTGTCCCTCTTCTCTCTATCTAACCTGTGCTGTTCCCTGTCCAACCTTTCCCGGGACTTTTCTCTCGACCGCGATCTTTTCACCCGGTCCCAAGACCGGGACCTGGATCGAGTTCTGTTTCGGGATAATGAGCGGTGCCTCGAACGTCGTCTCGGTGGTCTGTCTTCTTTATCCTGGGGCATTATTTAGAAGTGTTATAATAGTTCTATTTAAATTGAATTTTGATGGTTTTATTTTATTAAATAAATAGTCAAGTTCTCTTCTTGTAAATCGATCGATACTTGGTGGAAATCCCTCGGGAAATCAAATTCAACATTTATCTTATTACGTCGAACAAAATTATGAACGGTAAAATATTTTCATTGGATGGTTTCTTTTCGTTTTGTTTTTCTATGGTCATATCCATAAAACACCCGGTAAAAGTTAAAAAAAAATTGTTGCCTAACTTAACCTACCCCATTTTCGGAATTCCTTCTGCTTTTAATATCTTTCTTTGGTTCTGGGATCTTCTTTTCTAAAGAATTTCCATTAACAGTTTCACCAAGAGAGGGTAGCTGTAGTTCACTGGGCTGAACAATGACTTTGGCTTCTTTCCCCTATAAAACATAATACATATATTTATTTTGAACCAAATCGCTGATTGTCATAATTTTTTTTAGTGTAATTAGTAATTTTTCATTGATACATTTTTTTCTTAAAATTCAATGGTTGACATTAAATTTGTAACATCAATACTGAATATCGAAGTCAACATTTAAAAAACACCCTTTAATTGAACACAATCAACAGTATTTATTAACGAGGCTAAAAATTACTCCATCAAATTCTTGGGTTTTCACCGTGACATCGTTTTGTTTGCCTAATTTAATTTTTTGTTTTAATTTCCTTTTTTACCATTAAATCGTTTAACCGATATAGTATATTGTTTTATTATATGATACAAAGAAAACAAGATATGCTAGAGCGCAGTCTCAATTTCGACTACCCGGCGCATGACGTCACGTGGCGCGTAGAAAGGTCTTATTTTGTTTCATTACATTAAACATTGACATTTTGAAACTAACTTGCGAATTCCATTGGTAAATTTAATGCTCACTGAGTAGGTTACAAAAAAATTATATTTGTAGGTAAATTTCCTGCCAACATGTGACAATACACATCTTTGCGTTATTAGTTAATGGGCAAAAAGAAATACTTATGGTAACGATGTATTTAATTGTAACTCTTGCAATTTTTAAATAAAGTTGCCACAGTGGATCTTTGCCCGTGCGTCATCAATCAACGATCAGGACTCGACGTGGTTAATAACTCTGCATCCTTGTTTATTACAGTAACAAGTTTGAATAAAAGCATAAAAGAACGTCTCCAAAATTCCGCAATAATATAACGTGCTAGACAAGGATAAAACTATAAACGTCAGTTAATTACTTTCTTTATTTGTTTAGTTGACAACCGTTGTCTGTGTGTGTGATCTGCCAATCTAATTCGTATTTTGTAAATCTGTGTGCCTTAGAACTGTTCCTGTTTCTAAAAATAGTTCTTTGTAGAGGTAATTACACCCACCATCTGTTTTGGCGGTAAGTATTTATGGATTTTTATAATAACTAATTTATTTATTTTAAATATTCTAACCGTGAAAGTTCTTTGAAACGTTTACGGCAGTGGCTAAATTCCCTTAAATAAAAGAATGTAAAAAAATTTACTTTTGCGATTTTAATAGTCAATAAAACACCAAACTTTTGTAGATTTTAAGCTTTAAAAATAGTATTAAATGTATAAACATTTGTTTGTCAATTTCTTTTAAATAATTAGAGAATGCCGGGCAAAACTTAAAATAAATAATAATTTTTCGTGATATTATGTAGGTACGTCAAACGGTAGGCAGGCACGTCCATTTTATGAACTTAACTTAGTTTTGACTTTTTTCGTCTCGTAATTTTGATTTTATTCATACGATTTTGATGACGTAAAAGTGATGACGCACGGGAAAAGAACCACTGTGGCGACTTTATATTGTTGGGTTTGATTTTTGTGTTTCTATTTTTATTTAGGACATATTCCACTAAATAGCATTCGTGCTTCAAAATGACCAGATAATTTTGCATGCAGGCCTGTTTTTTTTAAAAACTGCAAAAAGCCCTCCACCGTCGGTGTGAGTCTGAAAAATTATTACTTCATTTGGTGCGATCTGCAACAATTTATATACAATGACGGCCCACTTCTGATACCAAAGGTTGTTTTATACAGGGTAGTAGGGAAATGACTTACTTACTAGATTAAAACCCCGCACATCCAGACATGGAATCATTTGCAGAAAAATATTTTAATGGCGCTTTGCTTAATTTAGTAAACGTGAAAATACTGCATTTGTCATTTGAAATTTAAGGCTCGACGCTACTGGTAGATTATAAACACAGCAGGTTGTACCACCGACATGTAATATACCGTGCGAGCAAATATTATTTGCATCAAAGAAGGCTTGGATTAAAAAACGTAGGGCTTGGTTTAGATCACAATGATATGGGGACGATATATCTAACCAAATCTAGGTTAAAATTTTGTCAAATTCATATTATGACATGATATGCCAAACTAATGAGTAATAAAATAAGTAGACCAATACAAATTTATTTTTGTTGTTTACAAAATTAACAAAGTAAGAATATACAGAAAGAAAAAGAAAAATAATTACATGTATTCTGAGAATTCACATAACCGGAGAGGTGGAACAGGCTTCATCCGAAAAAAATGTCAGGTCCAATAAATCATTTCTTTCCAATAAATTTTGGGTAAACCATTGAGAGTAATTCCTGCATCTTTTAAAATCTGCAGCTTGTATTTCTTGGAATACTTGCACTTTATAAGGAAATAAATTTAGCTGCTTCTTAAGAATAGTCCTGGATGTTCCATAAGATCTTCCCATTTCTTGGGACAGGCGTCTTATACAATTTGTTGGCGTATTTCACGAACGTTTGCAAAAAGTTCTTCTGATTACAGATGGTCTTCCTGCTCCTTTTTTGTGTTATATAGAACCTGTTTCCCTAAACAGAGCCACGGTTCTTTTTAGGCAATGATAAAAATCCCCAATAATAAAAGCAACGTTAGGAAAATGTTCATGAAAATCGTCCATGCACAAACTCGGATTGTATTGCCACTCACCATTTACTCTAACACTGTTTCGAAAATACGCTTCAACCATGAATGTTTTGTGCTGTTCTGTAAAGCCCATTGTGTGAATTGTTCAAGAAATTTGAAAAATTAGCGATGAATTAAATTACTTGTAACGACTGTCAAAGATGACGGAATAACTGATTGATTGTTAATTCAAGGTAGTTACTTACACCAAACAGGTATTAAGCTCTACGGCTAAGCATTACGTCCTTAGATGCAAGGCCCTCATGATGCAAATAATTTTTGCTCGCACGGTATTACATGTCTATGGGTTGTACATTTGGTTGTATTGCGCATTCGGTCGGATTTTAGAGGTTCTTACGAAGTACTTCTCGAGGACACCTAAGAGGTCCCCCATTTAAGTATAAGTCATTTACATAACACCCTGTATGTGTCTCAATTTATCATTTTTTTAAAAACAGGTATTACTTGCAATAAGTAACACTCAAATTTCAACGTTATTTTTACTTTCAAAATCAGTAAAAGTGAAATTTTTCAAAAAAAACTACTTAATTGCCCATAGGTTAGGAGCATAGACATTTACCTTTAGATCCAGCTTATCTCGTGCGCAAACAAAAGTTAAGTGTTATGGGTGAGAAAATGCGTTAGTGCGCACAGCTCGCCAGTCACATACCTTGCCGCCATACAGGTACGGGCATGCGCACAACTCTATTGTTATTAGTTTTCCTTGTTTAGCGACATCCTTAAAATACACTTCAGAACCGGCTCGGCGCCATTTTTCTTGTTATGTTTTACGTTTTCTCTGTGGATTTCTTGATATGTGTGAAGTTAGCAATGTTTATGCAACAACGAAATTTTTTTGGGGGTACGTGTAAATTCCGCCTGTAGCGTTTCTAAACTAATTTTAATTTTTTTAGTGGCGAAATTGAAATTCTACCATTTGGATTTATCATTAATAGTAAACTACCCCCATAGGGGTTAAATTACCTACTATATGCGAATTTCGCAAAACCAGGAGAAAAAAAGTTACAGGCTAAAAACTTCGAAAAGTAGCATTTGCTGATAATATAATAATAATATAAATAAAACGAATATAATTTTTTTTAATGGCAAAGACTTGACTACAGTAGACTCCAAATTAT
The DNA here is from genome assembly GCA_963969555.1 of Polydrusus pterygomalis. Classification (NCBI taxonomy): domain Eukaryota; kingdom Metazoa; phylum Arthropoda; class Insecta; order Coleoptera; family Curculionidae; genus Polydrusus; species Polydrusus pterygomalis. The sequence goes on along the minus strand of OZ018385.1, from coordinate 15,998,640 downwards.
CCGAAATAATGTGGACCGGACCGATTTCGGATAATGCGGAGATTGAGGAAAATCATTAACTATAGGAAAAGTAACTATATCTATGTACTTTTATAGATGTAAATACATAGTACATAATAAATTCTAATACTTATACATGTACAGGGTGTCCCAAATTCGAGCCTCATCATGGGGATCTCGGAAACTATAAGAGATACAGCATCGGTCAAATTGTGGCAAAGTTGCGCAATTTCGTACTGAGCAATATCGCAAAAAATATCTGAGCTATCTTTTTTAGATTTTGAAATTTTTGCAAAAAACTAAAATTTTGAGTTTTTGTTTTTTTAAATTGCTCGACTTATTTTATCCGCTACAGAAAAACAAGCACAACATTGTTAAAGCAACTTTTTACGCTCCATATTGTGACATTTTTAGAATTTCGTTACAGCGTTTCGTTTTTATGGAACTATTATCAACTTTAATTTTTTAAATACGGACCTGCATTTTTTATTTTATTTTTTGATAGCCCTTTAAGCCCTGAATTCAACCATGTACCACACTTAATTATATTTAGACGTTTTGATGTCATTATTACATCTTCAGGAATGTGATAATTATTTTTAAATACGGCCCTGTTGTTACTTACTTACTCTTTTTACCACATACAACATGTAAATGGATCCGGAATTTTATACAAATAATTTACTATATTTATGTTTTTATATAAATTGTAACAAAGTAAAAATAAAACCGAACAAAGCAAAGGTGGCTATGACAAGAACTTTTACTCGATTGTTTGGCTTAATTATCTTGACAACTGCAGTCACCATTTATTCTGAACATTTCAGCAAAATTATGTTTTCTGCTTTAGAAAAGCGCGACATGTTACGAGTTTATTATTCTTTCAATAGGAATTCACAAATTTCTTGTGACCGTTATTTACAGGACTATCCTGAACGCTTGCAGCCTCATTATAGTTATTTTGCTACGCTTGATACTAATTTAGCCCAGTATGGTAGTTTTAATAAACCAAGAGTCAAATATGGTACACGAATGGAGCCGGAAGAACAACAAAATATTTTAGATTCTGTAACCCACCAAAATCCCGCTAAACGATATTTCAATCTAACAACTAACAGCAGGGCCGTATTTAAAAATAATAATCACTGTCCTGAAGATGTAATAATGACATCAAAACGTCTAAATATAATTAAGTGTGGTACATGGTTGAATTCAGGGCTTAAAGGGCTATCAAAAAATAAAATAAAAAATGCAGGTCCGTATTTAAAAAATTAAAGTTGATAATAGTTCCACAAAAACGAAACGTTGTAACGAAATTCTAAAAATGTCACAATATGGAGCGTAAAAAGTTGCCTTAACAATGTTGTGCTTGTTTTTCTGTAGCGTATAAAATAAGTCGAGCAATTTAAAAAAACAAAAACTCAAAATTTTAGTTTTTTGCAAAAATTTCAAAAACTAAAAAAGATAGCTCAGATATTTTTTTGCGATATTGCTCAGTACGAAATTGCGCAACTTTGCCACAATTTGACCGATGCTGTATCTCTTATAGTTTCCGAGATCCCCATGATGAGGCTCGAATTTGGGACACCCTGTACATTAGTATGTATTCATAACCATAAATTCAAGAAAGAGGTAATTGGTACTTGGTTTAATTTTAAAGTCTGTCGATTTTTGGCCACAACAACAAAACCAACAAAACATTTCTTAGAAATTTCGAATAATGTGGAGGCATAGCAAGAATCATTTCGGAGAATGCGGAGTTCGCATAATCGAGTTTCGGACAATCGGGAGTTTTGAGTTGGTTGCATGCAGCCGCTTTGTCTTTCATGGGACAGTGCGGTTTGCTCTCGGGCAACCAGCATGGCTACATGAGGGGCAGATCAACTCAGACAGCAACGTTTCAATTCACTCATGGCATTCTTGAGCAACTGGAGGAGGGTGGGGTGGCTGTTGGAGTATTTCTGGATCTCTCAAAAGCATACGACTGTCTTGATCGAGAAATTTTATTAAAGAAACTTGATTTGTATGGAATAAAGGGTAATGCGTTAAAATGGTTTAAGTCATACTTGAATAGTAGTTAATAAAGATAAGGTAAGCTATAAGTCTGAAAGTGTGAATAATAATATAGGAATCCCCCAGGGCAGCATTTTGGGACCAATTTTATTTATTATTTTTACTAATGACCTAAATTTTGAAATAAGGGACTCAAATGCTATTCTTACATCCTATGCTGATGATACCAATCTCTTATTAAAAATTAATGACCCAACTGAACTCGCTAACGAGACTGCTGATATATTTTTGCAAATTTGCTCTTGGTTTGAAAAAAATAGACTGTTAGTCAACGAGAACAAAACAAATATCTTATTATTTAGGATAAAATTAAATAGAATGGAAAAGCCAGAAAATATTCAAATCAATAATAATTTATTTTTAGACTGGACCGAGCAAATAGAATCACTTGGTAAAAAACTTAATAGTATATGCTATGGTATCAGAGTGATTTCGAAGTATGTTTCAACAGCAGCCCTGCGGACCCTGTATTTTGCAAACTTTGAGGCTACGGCAAGGTATGGGATAATTTTTTGGGGTGGAAAATCAAAGATACAGGATATTTTTATTATACAGAAACGTTTACTAAGAATAATGTATAAAATATAATTTAGAGAGACTTGTAGGAATGTTTTTAGAAATAATTTTTTATTGCCAATTTATGGTTTATACATTTTTGATCAATTCAATTCAATTTCAAAGGCTTTTATTATCTAATAATTTTACATATTATCTGTTTTACAATACATATCATTGACATTTACATTTTTGATACCATTATGTTCTTTTTTAAGAATAGACAGGGTCTTTATGCTGAGAGGAATCATAAGTACAGTACTCGTTCTGTTGATGTAAATTATCCAGCACATCATCTGTATATTTTTGAAGGTGGACCCTATTATGCGAGTGTTCGACTTTTTAATAAACTTCCTACTGATATAATTAAAAGTGAACTAAGTGTTAAGGTATTTAAAAGAAAATTTCACACCTGTCATTCTAAGCCAATCACACACTTTCATTTCGACAGTTATCAATGACAACCTTCAAATTTTTCGGAATTTTTTCTCCTCCTGCCAAGCTAGGCGAACAAAATTAATAAGTGGAAATTTTTTCTTGACAGCTATCATATGATCCGAAAATCAGTATTCAGGATCAAATTTTGGTATTTAATGTTTTTATTCATTTTATAATACTAAATAAATAAAAATATTTATTTACCAAATATTTCTTTCATTAAGGCTAAATATTTTTGGAATTCTGGTTCAAACTCTTCTCTTCGTAATGGAGAATAATATGGATAATGGTTATCTTCCCTTTCCACTTCTATCAGATGTCTATGTTTAATATAATAGATGTAATATTTGGATGCAATTTTGTTCTGCTGAATTCTGGTTTTTTCTTAAAAAGGATGGGATATCTTCCTCCAAAATCTTGTGGATAGCTGAGAAAAGGTTTTCTTGATGGGGATTTAATTCAGTTTTTTCCATTAAACATTGCAAATACTTTAAATTTTTATGAGACATATTAATGTCCCCTTCTTTCAGAGCAAGATTTACAAACACCGTAGGGCTTAAAATTAGTTTCTTGATTGTTTACTGCCATGATTTAATTATTGTGAACTAAAGAAGCGCGTTTAAGAAATAACTGTCGACGTGACGTATAGCAGAGACGATTTTGACATCACAAGCCTAAGCCTACTTGACTGTGGTATCTACTATCGACCTAGATTTTAAAAATTGTTTTATCTGGCATAACTAGCCTAAACTAGACTATACTATGCTTTCCCTTTGTTTTAGTAAATAAAATGTAGTAAAAATAAATAAAAAGGATAATTTTCACTTATATTTTTTGCATTTCGTTTAAGTAAACGGCGAGGAAACTTTATTTTGAAAGTTTAAGTATTCCCATAATTATGGATAATTTCAATAAAATAATTCAAATAAATTTTAGGTGTGAAATTTTCTTACTGAATCCCCCGCGTCCTTAAATTAATATCCGGAAATTCTTCCTCAGTCACGCATTTTTCTAGAAAATTTTCCCTCGTCTACGACTCGGGAAAATTTTTAAAAAATGCGTTCCTTCGGAAAAATTTCCGGAAATAATTCGAGCACTAGGGAGATTATAAGTGAAAATTAAAGGAACATTTAGTACAGATGGAACCATACTGTTTAAAGGACTACATGGAGAGTTAATGCTCTCCCTTTGCTGACGTAATTTCCTTTTATGTAAATTGTATAGTTTATGTAATCAGAAATAAAGAAATTTATTATTACTGTATGTAGAATTTCAATCTTCGCCACTAAAAAAATTTAAATTCGTTTACAAACGCTACAGGCGGAAGAAAGAGTAATACACCAATAAGAGGCGAAAGAGGACCTTTTCGCGATAACCAAATTTGTATGCGCATGCGCGAAATTGACGTTTCTCTGGTGGTATTTCAATCAAATTTGCTGTCAGATTCGCAACGTCGCTGACTTCACACATATGATTTCTTGTTTTTTTGCTTTTGTGGATGTTTAATATTTTATGAATTTCTAGTTTTTGTGTAGTTCAGTGAATTGTGTTTGTGTCGGATACAATGACTAGTAAATACCATTGTATTATTTAATTATGCCCAAATAGGGGTATTTCGTATTTTCAGTAAGTATGAATAAGTAGTGGTACTTCTTGATATGTACCTAATTTTATTTTATTATGATCAATTTAAACACATCTAACTAGGCCTAGGCCATACAAACAAGCCCGGACCTGTCTATATTCCCCATTAGTTAATTGATAATTTTGCAGTGCGCATGCCTATACTTGTGTGGCCATAAATTTGCCACTTTCGTGATTATTGTTTGCTTATCTAAAGGTAAATGTCTATGGTTAGGAGGCATAAGGTTCAGTTATTTTCCATTTAATTGTTCGGCGATTACTTTATTAATTGCGCTTTGCACTTCTCTTCAATATGATAAAACACACCATGCGACCATACAGTGTCACCAGTAAGTCCGCATCATATGGGATTTTTTTTAATAATAGCTTTATTCGAAATTTGACTTTGGCATCAAGTTCTGCTTCGATCGAGATGAAAATTAAGCAAAAAATAGTAGTCACGTGATTCGCATTATCTGTCAAATTTAAATTTTTTCCAAAAAATAATTCAAAAGTGGAGTGATTTCTGATAATATCGAAAAAAGTTATCAGAAATTTTTTTTTGTTTAATGCAGTTTCTAGCCCACATGCAAAATTTCAGCTGCATAAGATAATTTTGATTTTTTACCTGTATTTTGTAAATTGCACCACTTTTGCAAAATAAGACTCAACGCAACCTACAGAAAACTTCTTAGTTTTGACAATGCTTTATTTCAGATTCATTGTCTTTAAAGTAGCGCCATATTAAATGTGTGTTTTTCTACAAAATCAAAATTGGGCTATTAAAATTTGGTCGCATGTGATGCAAAGTTTATTTGTTTTTGACCCTGTAGGGTAACTTCATAAAATAAATATTTTCGAAAACGTAGTTTGTATCTGAAAGTAAGAAAATAAAAAATAAAGTAAAGGGGTTTTAAATTAAATCGTTGAAAATAGATAAACTTTCCGTTAAGTTACACTAAAATTTATTTTCCACTTAATGAACACTTTACTGATGACACTGTGTTCTTTTTTGTCTTAATATTAAGGTGTATTACTTTCAGACACAAACTACTTCTTCAAGAATACTTATTATATGAAGTTACCTTATACAGGGTCCAAAACAAATAAACTTTGCATCACATGCGACCAAATTTTAATAGCCCAATTTTGATTTTGTAGAAAAACACACATTTAATATGGCGCTACTTTAAAGAAAATGTATCTGAAATAAAGCATTGTCAAAACTAAGAAGTTTTATGTAGGTTGCGTTGAGTCTTATTTTCCAAAAGTGGTGCAATTTACAAAATATAGGTAAAAAATCAAAATTTTCTTATGCAGCTGAAATTTTGCATGTAGGCTAGAAACTAGAAACTGCATTTAACAAAAAATGTCTAATAACTTTTTTCGATATTTTTAGAAATATATTGGAAAAAATAAAAATTTGACAGATAATGCGAATCACGTGACTACTATTTTTTGCTTAAGTTTCATCTCGATCGAAGCAGAACTTGATGCCAAAGTCAAACTTTGAATAAAGCTATTAATAAAAAAAAAATCCCATATGATGCGAACTTTATTGGTGACACTGTATATCAAATTTTATACCTTTGCGGCGCAAAATTTAAAATACTTATACATTATTTTAAAAGGGTTTAGAGAAGGGTTTAGGGTCTATTGGGGTAAAAGTAAACTGGGGTAATTGAAAACGCACCTACAATAGAATATATTAACGCTTTATGACTCGAAATTTGGCGTAAATTAGATTAAACATCAATAATTCTTAAATTAAATATTCGTCTCCATTTAAACCAATATAATATATTTTATTTCATTCTTCCAAGTTAATGGAAAAAATGTAGTATCTTTTTTCTCGTTACATAATGTATTTGGTTATTACGAAGAGAAATGTAAAACTATTAATGAAATAATAGCCAAACTAAATAAATATCAAAACAAATCCAGCGCCTATTCCCTCAGCTGAAGGAAAATTTGTTTTCTGTTAGTAAAACTTGGGCATAAGTTGTATGTGTATATAAAAAAAAATTGTGTGCAAGACAAACACTTAGGAACTTACAAAAATTCTATCTCTATACATCCCCAATCTACTTTCAAATGGATATGCCTGAAAGAGGAAACAACCAAAACAATGGAAAATTTGAGAAAAGTAATATTGTGTAAGTATTCTATAAAAATTTCCTTTGAAAAGTGGAGATTTTTAATTAAATATTTAAGATTTAGGGCTAGTGCCGCATTCGTCATCGATTTTTTTTGATTAAAATTTTGCGACTTTTTCTTTGAGACACCACAATGCTTGGAGTTGTTTAAAAAGTTATAATTTATAATAAATATACAGTGTGTCCGCGGATGGGGTCCCCAAGGGGAAAAATCTTTATTATTCATTTTACGATCAAAAGTCATTCCTTATAAAAAGTTCTGCTTGTTGAGAAAATGAGTTCACGATAGAAAAATGTTAGATCAGATGTACAGGGTGTTAATAAATTAGGAAAATATGAAAATGCTTCAAGAGAGAAGTATCATTATTTATTATTTTTAACAGAAATTTTATAAAACAAAGTTGTTTATAAACTAGCATAAAGACTAAATACAAGTTTTAAAATAAAAAATCGAATATTTTAAAATAAAATCTTATTTTATTAAAGATAATAATTTCGAGTTTTCTAAAACTGACCCTATTATTCATAATGTAGCTGCGTCATTTTCAACATATTTTTTCTTTGATTTTTTTACCGACTTCACCGACCCAGTTTCATTAAATTTTTTAAATAATTTTCGCAATCCTCTTTTTGACACAGGCATATTAGAAAATTTTTCATGAAAAACATCTATAGCGTATTTATAAGACACATTTCCAATACCGTACCATTGTATTAAATAAATACATTTTCGAAAATGCCTTTATGAAAACAGAATACTGACAGATGTAAATAAAATGCTGACATAAACATGAACGTATACAAAACTGCTTACATTGATTTTTTTGTAAAATGCAAATAATTAAATGAAAACGATAACAATTATTAAAATTTTATTTTAAAATATTCAAATTTTTATTTTAAAACTTGTATTTTGTCTGTATGCTAGTTTATAAACAACTTTGTTTCATAAAATTTTTGTTAAAAATAATAAATAGTGGTATACTTCATACGAAGTGATCAGAATATAAGATGGTATAATCAAACATTAGGTAGAATGAGGGAGCATCTTGGTTTTTTGAGCGACCTCTATAGGAGTACGGGACTACCCTGGGTGGCTGAAATGAGAAATAAATACAGACAAAACTATAGAAGGGAAATAAAAAATTCAAAAATGAAAGCAAATACAGATTTTATAAATAACTCTGAAAATAAAGTAAGAGCGGCTTGGAAAGTTATAAATGACAATAGAAAGGTCACTAAGAAAACAAAAGAATCGAATAACATAAGTGCTGATAACTTCAATTCTTTTTTTGCCAGTGTGGCTGAAAGAAGTCTAAATGGCCTGCCGCAGGCAAACACACAGCCGGACTTCTATCTCCAATCTCATAACTACCCAGCCACTCAGGGCGTTTTCGTCTTCAGAGAGGTAACTTTCATTGAGGTAAGGGATGCCATAAATAATCTAAAATCAAAGGCTAGTAAGGATATTTACGGATATAATGTCATTTTATTAAAAAAACTTAAGGATACTTTGATTATACCATTAACCTATCTGATAAATGGTTGCATAAGCGAGGGTATTTTTCCAGATATGTTCAAGAGGTCCAAGGTAATTCCAATTCACAAAAAGGGTAATATTGAAGATATATCAAATTATCGCCCGATAGCTCTGGTGCCTGTTCTTTCAAAGGTCTTCGAATACCTATTAAAACAGCAGATGTATAACTATTTTGAAACAAATAATATCTTAACCCCGAGTCAATTTGGATTTCGTAAATCAAAATCGACAACTTTGGCTATACTATCTCTTTTGGAATGTGTTGTTGGGGGCTTCGAGGAGGGTATGCATGTGGGAGCCATCCTGTGCGACCTTTCGAAGGCCTTCGACTGCATAGACCATGAAATATTACTCCGAAAACTGAAACACTACGGTTTCTGTGAGCAAGCAGTCGGGCTCATGGCCAGTTATCTGACGGGCAGAATGCAGGAGACTTTCTCCGATGGTAAGATGTCAAGCAGTCTGAGGGTCGAGTATGGCGTTCCCCAGGGATCAATTCTGGGTCCACTTTTATTCTTAATTTACATAAACGACATTGAAACATCAACTTATGCTAAACTAGTTGTCTTTGCTGATGACACGACTGCTGTAATAAAAAACATGCAATTAGATTCCCTTATTGAACAAATGAAAAAATGTACACTGGATATCGAGAGATGGTTTAACACAAATAGGCTATCCCTGAACATAAATAAGACCGAGACAATTATCTTCACTCTTAAAAGTCCAAAGGATGAAATCCCTCTTACTGAAGATTTCCAAACAGTTTCTGTCAGATTATTGGGTGTCCACCTAGATCACACTTTAGTTTTCGATTCTCATATCGATCTGTTAGCAGGGAAACTATCCTCTGCTGTGTATTGCCTAAAAAAGTTAAAATCTGCGGTCGAACAAAAAGTCCTCTTAATGGCCTATCATAGCCTGTTTCACTCACACTGTTCCTATGCTATTCTTGCATGGGGACATTGCGCACAAGCAAATAAAATTTTCGCACTCCAAAGAAGGGCAATCCGAGCTATCGAGGGTCTACATTATAGAGCAGATGTAAAGCGCTCATTTCAAAAATTAAAAATTTTAACTCTGCCTTGCATCTTTATTCTTGCGTCTCTATTATATGTCAAGAGAAACCTTAGTGATTATGATCTTTTTCTCAATCAACACTCACACAATACTAGAAATAAAGCAAATATTAACATAGATTACCTACGGCTAAAAAAGTCACGCATTAGTGCAAATTATTATGGACCTGAATTTTATAATAAACTCCCAAAGGAATTTAGGGATTTAGATGAAAAAAACTTCATTAAAACTACAAAAAAATATTTATTAGACAAATCTTTTTATAGTGTACAAGAATTCCTAAATATTACTGCGATCATTTAGACTGTTTGTTTTTTCCGTCAAGTGTTTCTCATTCGTTACCGTTTCTTTTTCCGGTTTTTAAATGTATGTAGATATGTGTGTACTATGTTTTGTAAGATTGCAATTTTAAAATGTATTTTAATACCACTAGTTTTTTAGATATAAGACTATGCTGTTGACGATTGTAAAAAAGTTTTATATTTTTATTAGCATGAATAAATTCAGTATTTCAGTATTTCAGTATTTCAGAAGTCAGTTGAGACAAAGTAAATATTGGGGGTACGATCATTATACTGCATCACACACTGAAACTACAATACAAATATAACAAAATTTGTATTGATTGCTCTCTATACAGATGTTCGAAGATAGTCCACGTGGTCTTGACAAGTCTGTCATCAAATTTTTTTTAGTTTTTTTATCTGTCTCAATTGAGATCGTATACACTTTACTTCTCTCTTGAAGCATTTTCATATTTTCCTAATTTATTAACACCCTGTATATCTGATCTAACATTTTTCTATCGTGAACTCATTTTCTCAACAAGCAGAACTTTTTATAAAGAATTACTTTTGGTCGTAAAATGAATAATAAAGATTTTTTCCCCCTTGGGGACCCCATCCGCGGACACACTGTATATTAGCATTAAATGTAAAAAAAAATAAAAAAATATTTAAATAAACTTTTATTATTATTATAAACCAATGAAAGCAGAAAAAGAAATTTTGTCGAATTTTTAGTTATAAAAAGTTTTCGCAGTATGCAATTATTGATATAAAAAACGTTTTAAGGTAAGCGATTTATTTTTTTAAAGCCTGTTTACATTAGGTGCAAGTTCATGCTATGCAATTAAATCCTAGTTTTTAAATGAGCAAAATTGCATCAGCTGATTAAAAATACATCAAAACGAATTATTACACACAAGTTTGCTTGCACTTACACATAATGTTAGCAAGGCATAAGAAATATTTTTTTAAAGTTGCAAAAATTAAAAATTTAATTTCACTCAATCTTATCTATAATAATAAATAATAATAAAAAGTTTATTCAACATTTTTTTTACATTTAATTTAATAGATTTTAAAAAATCGTAAAACTATTGGGTTAAACATTTTTCACTACCAACTTTACTTTAGGAAGAAATATATTGTTTCCATACAAGTTTAGAACACATAATATGTGATTTATTTATTGCCGATTAAAACATTTTCAAGTTGCATATTAGGTATCAGTGGCGTGGCGTGCATACAATAGAAGCATAAAAACATTGCCTACCCTAGAAAAATTACCAAGCTACATGTTTTAAAATTATCCCTAAAAAGGTTTTTAGAATATATTTTTTTGTTTTGTACTATGGAACATTTAACTCAATCACAAAAGTAATAAAAATACAAATATAGTGTAAGCACTATGGACTAAAAGTCTGTGTTGTGTACACTATAACACACTTAAACTAAACTATTTTAACAAATAACAATTATAGTTTTATTTCCTAAGAAAATAGACAATATACAATATACTAAGTATGACAATACATATTACAAGACATTACAAAAACCTAATATTGCTCTTAATATTCTGGGTATTAAGTCTAATCCATTTATTTAGGTCCTTTTTTACGTATTGAAATTTTTTTCTTTTAAAATGCTCTGGTAATATGTTTAGAATCTTTGGAGCTATATAAGAAATGGATCGTTGAGTGGCATCAAAGTGGGGGTTAGGTATGTTTAAATGACGATTAACATTGGCTCTAGTCATGATGTCATGTCCTATGTAATTTTGAAAAGTATTTCTAGTAAGAGAAAATGTAAGTATACTTTTAATATACAATTGAGTAATAGTGAAGACTCTGGATTGCCGAAATAATTGGTCAGAGGAAAAACGTCTTGATTTAAACAAAATTATTTTTAAAATATACTTCTGTGCAATGTTAATGTTAGTCAGTACATTCTTATGAGCTGATCCCCAACATATTATTCCATACTTTAGGCAAGATTCTGTTAATGCTTTATATACATTAATTATAACATCTCTATTTAAAATATGACGTAACTCGTAAAATTTGTAAACTAATTTTTTTATTTTATTCTTAACATAATCTGCATGAACCGACCATTTCAACAATTGATCAAAGTAAACACCCAAATATTTGGTACTTTCAACAGACCTAACCATACCCGTACAACCACAATCATCAGAGAAGTCACAGTTGTTAGAATGAACCTTAATTTTACTGACATTTGGCAAACCAATCCTATTCATAGAGAAACACATAAAATTTGTTTTGTGTATGTTTAATGTTAAAAAGCTATAATCCATCCAAATTTTGACATTAGTAGCAGCCCTTTCAGCCTTCTTAAAAACGTCATGCCAAGATAGCCCCTTTACAAGAAGAACTGTATCATCCGCAAAACATACAGTTTTAACATTTGGTATTGCTTTAGCAAGACCATTAATATATATGGAAAACAAAATAGGGCCGAGCACTGTGCCTTGTGGAACACCATAATTAACCTCACGAGAGGAGCTGGAAACTGTATTAAGTTTAACTATCTGGTTTCTGTTGCTTAAATATGATTTAAACAGCTGAAGAACCCTACCTCTTATTCCAATTCTTTCTAGTTTGTGCAGCAGAATATCGTGATTCACAGTATCGAAGGCCTTAGAGAGGTCCAGGAAAATGGCCAGTGGTTTAAAATTATTATTGAAGCAATTAATAATATAATCGGTAACTTCGTGCAAGGCAGTATCCGTACCCATTCCCTCTCTAAAACCATACTGAGAATCAGACAGTAACTTATTAGTATTTAAAAAATTACATAGTCTCTTCTTTATACATTTTTCTATAACTTTACAAATAGGACTGGTAAGTGCAATTGGCCGGTAGTTATTAATATCTGTTTTTTCCCCTCCCTTATGAAGTGGAAGGATTATAGCCTTTTTGAAGATGTTAGGAGGGATGTATTGTTATAACACTAGAACTCAGTCACTTGCATTTTTCATACTCTCATTTAAGTGTTGGTCAGAACTCACCTTCTTTTCAGAGAATTATTTCATATACAAATTTCCTGCAACTTTTTGGTGATAAAACTGAGTGTTTCTGAAGAACATTGTATAATTTCTTAGTAGGCCAAGCTTGTTATGATGTACACAAAAATTTGGCATTATGAATTAACTGTGATTAGATATACTATGGGTAATTTACTGTATTTATTATTTTTGTAATTTGACAATTTCGATGTTATTAGTAAACTATACTTTCTACACGCATGTAAGTAATATGTAAATGTGCCAAAGTTAATTTGGATTTGAGATTAAAATAGTAATCTACAATAGTTCATAACAGGTGTGTTCCACATTTCATTGATACAGGTCATAGATAGTCAGCTTAAGCTCAGTTTAATAAAATGTGGACTGACAGTTTACGTTTTTTATAGAAAATATAAGTAGTGCTTTCAGATAATTACTGCTTTTTGACAACCCTTAAATTTCCTTTAAGGGTAAGGATACAAGATAAGGCACTTTATAGTTAGCTAAGTTCTACTGAGCTAGTTTTGTCAACAATCTAAAACCCGGCATTAAAAACCTTTGGTTAGATCAGTCACCATATCAGCAAAGAAAAAGGAGATTTAATACTTATCGGTTCCTAATGTAAAATCAGTAGAGAAAAATAACACCCACTTTTTTATACTCTTTGACTTATAGAAGTGTAAAAATCAAGTAAAATAACATAGTAAAAATAAAAATACCTCTTTAGCTTTTGCAGGAACATTGGGATTTGGCGGGTTAGCGCTGGGTATTACTGGCGTTGTAATATAGTCCTTGGTAGTTAAGGTTTGAAATACCAGATTGACAAAATTCTCAGTATCTAAAACAGATTTTATTTACAAGCTATTCTTGATAATGTGCAATAAAATAAAACAACACCTTATCATGTCATTAACTGCAGTTTTTTTTACATATTTCAAGTTATATTAGATAATTCAAGTAGGTAGGTGGGCTATGGGCTATGTAAAAATAGAAACATATTTTTAGACAACATACCCCCTTCCAAGAAAACTTCAAGTTGTCCTACCATGCTCTTACGAAGCTCTGATTCGGATTTATCTTTTTTGATAAGAGCTAGGACATATTTGGCTAATGCAGCTGGGTCAGCTTCACACCTAAAAAATTTAAGTTAATCTGATCAAGAAAAGTAGGGTTATGTATTACATTCACAGTTCTAGCAAAAATTAGAATTTACGAAAACTCTAGGGGGTCACAAATAAGGTTAAAATCGGTAGTTGTTGTCGAGGAGAAATTTTAATCGATAAAAAACATTAGAAAGGAAGAATTACAATAATTATTTCAATCCAAATATGGGGGTCAACTTACATGGGCTTGAGAACAGCTGTCAGCCAACTTTTGAAAGCGTCTAACTGCTCAACGATCATTTTTGTTCAGTTTTTAACATCTACAAAGTAATTCACAGGGTTTTATATCACAATTGCGGTAAAAATCACTAATTTTTTTAGTAAACCACGACGAAAATTTAAGAGAAATCGTAAAGAAAATCGCCGAGCTCCCAAACGTCTCTTTTCACTATTATTAATACCAACGGAAAGAAACAAAAATAACCAGAAAAATCATGTTCTGTTCTGTTCTGTTCTGTTCTGTTCAGATATTTGCAATGAACTTCAGCATTCAAGCAAAAACCACAACAACCTTGAAAGAAGCCGTGATTCCGTGAAACAGAAACATCGACAGCACTGCTTGAAGATCCATGTGTCACGTGACTTTTGAGGTTAGCCATGGTTTAGTATGTAATTTACGCGCGAACCAGGTGTAGGTGTCGTATTAATTTGTATTTTTATCCGGTTTTCGATTGATATCTAATAGTAAGTGACATGATTGCTAAGAACCTCTACAAAATACTGATGAACATTTTTCAATATCAATATAGTGGCAACTGGGAACAGAGCCAAAAAAACACAAAAAATATCAGAAAGAATAAAAAAAAATCGCCCGTTGCCGCCCGTCATAATAATAGCATAGCTTGTGGATCCGCAACTCCCAGCCAAAGCTCCCAGCAGTCCCAACCCCAGCTGATGCGGCTTCTTTTCAAGGTGTTGTGCTTCAGGCGTCAAATATCGAAACGTAAAGTCAAACATGAAGTTAAACATAGATGTTTGTATAATATCGATGGCAAAACATCGATGAAGATCGCCCATCACTAGAACCTAGAACAAGAACAAAACTAGTGATGGGAAAAATCGAGTTATTTTAATAATCGACTACCGAGAATTCGAGTAATTTAAAAAACCGAATTATAATCGATTTTTCACTCGAATTCTATATTAGGGAAAAAAAGGTAAAAGGTCGCCAAAGTAGTAAAAAACCGTCACTCGAATTATTACCTATGATAACCGAAAAATTAAGTGATTCAAATAATCGAGAGATCGATTATTTTTCACTCGGGTTATCCCATCACTAAACAAAACAAATAAACTTTAACCCTAACCTCTAACCTCGAGCAGTACTGTAGAGCAGTACATTAAACTTTATTAAAATACAAAGAAAGATATTTACTATTTTCACATGTACAAGGTATGTTTTCATTATTCTATCACTCTTTAAATCACCATGGTTTAACATGTAACAGCCGAATTTTTTATTGGTGGTAATTTTTTTATAAAACTACTCACATCGAGCATTAGGTCAATAATACTTGTATTTTAAACTTTTTATAGTTATTTTATTTGTAAAAAAATTATTTTGCTGCAAACAAGTTTATTATACCTATTTGCATATCTTTTTACAACATCTACCTTGAAAACCCATAAGTTGGCAATGAACCTACCTTGACTTACAGTTATCCCGACTTGAGGGACATCACCTAATGCTGAGTAAATCCCATGCTTTAAGTTTTTTTACATACACAACAAAAACAAAACCAGTTATGATGAAACACAGCACGCAATTTTCAAAATTAAATAATAATAATTATTTATAGTTGACCAAGTAGTTTTTCTACCATCATTTTTGTATTTAGCCATATAAGAAACAGTCATATGACTATAAAGGATATCCTTGCCTTGGTAAAATTACGTTTTATGAATTTCGTATATCAATCTATTGGACTACAGATGTTCTGTTCTTAGTAAATTAATTAAATTGGCTAAACGAGTTGTGGTACATAATTGGATTGATTGTTCTATTGGAAATTTTTATTAGTTAGTACTTGGGTACTTATAGTTCATTAAACGACTGTGGATTAATTTGTGCTTGTGGTTGTTTTTTAAATGTAATATTGGTAATATTATGGTAAGTGAAAAGTCTAAATGCAAATATCTACCTATCTTTTTTAAGGTTTCAAATAGGTTCTAGAATGTCTTTTTTTTTAATAACTATGGCCAAACAATAAAAATATTAACAAATGAACGTCTAAGTATGTATAAGCTAAAATATTTTAATCAACCTTCATCACCTGAGAATAACAGGGTTCTATCTGACATAACCCTAAAATCGAGTACAGATACATCAAAGTTTCGGACTTTAATAAAAACTTTAATCATAAACAAAATAGTTTTAGTTTTTTTTGGTATTTCAGAAGTGTATTATAGTTTTAAAATAATGTCTTAATAGAACGTAATTGTAGATAATAAGTGGTGTAAAGACAATGTCTAATTTCACTTAGGACCTTGTTTTTCAAAAATTTCTCGAAATTTGAAGAAAAGGGTTCTATGTGGTAGATACATGGTAGGTACATACACATGGTCAGACATTTTAAATAGGGAAATAAATATATATTTCCATTCGAGTTTCCATTAGTATGTTTGCAATCTATGTAAAATATTTTTACAATACAGCGAATTGCAAAGAAGATTGAAGTTAGATACCAGCTATTTTGTTTATGTTTTATAATTATTAATGTTCCCAAGTTCTAACTACAGCAGATAGAACCTTATTTAAAGATATTATCTTGCTAAAAGGTTCTATTTGCAAGTCAAAACAATCACGGAGTTCTATCTGCAGTAGTTAGAACTATGTTACTAATTTTAATCGATTTTGAAGTGCAGATACACCTTTGTAGCATAAATATCTTCGCTACTAACTGCCAGATGGCGCTAGGAGTTTGTAATTAGGTAATAATTAACAGATATAATAGAACCATTTTATTTCAAAATCTCAATTTTAACAAAATTGCAGATAGAACCCTGTTATTCTCTGGTGACGCATTACCTCTAGTAAAGTTAATCAGACTTTTTCAGAATGTTATTTGAAACTATAAAGAACATTTAGTAGGTGTACCTACCTACCAAAAAACAGCTTTTTACTCTACACCTAAACATGATCGGCATACTTAATATCTTGTCGAGTATTATTTACATGTTCGGACCAATTCAAATTTTCATCCATCCATCCATCCATGTGCAAACCTAAATACTTTATAACCGTTTGTAAAATAAAGTCATTAATTTTAATATCCATGCTTTCTACATCTTTATTTTTTGTTTAAACAGTATGTATTTTGCTTTTTCAATATTTATTTGAATCTTATTAGAAAGCAACCATTGCATGTAGACCTCAGATTAGCGTTTACTATTTGATTGAGTATTTCCGCTTCTAATCCTGTATATACTAACACAGTATCAGCGGTAAAGGTGAATAATTGACCCTGAAGATTGGCATATACTTTAAATTTAGTACATAGAGGGAATAAAGCAGGGGACCAAGGACATACCCATGTGGTACCCCATATGTATTTGTCAATGCATTACTACACACTCCAATATGTCCAACAGACTGCTCTCTCTCTCACAACGATATGTTTGGATTAATTTATGAATGTTAAATCTAAACCCCATTCTCTGTAGCTTATCCAGCAATATGTTAAAACTTACTACATCAAAGACTTTATTTAGGTCCACAAACACGGTCGCTTCTAATTTGTTTGTTATCTAAAGCTCTGGATTTATGGTTCCCAATATCTACTATCTACTGTGGCACTTACTACTGCTACGTACTACTTTTCTTAACGAAACCATACTGAAACTCATCTACTGGAATATATTTTTCTATAAAACGTAACAGGCGTTATTTTATTATTTTTTTGACAATTTTTGATAGTACACCTAACACAGGTATTAGTCTGTAATTATTCATACAGTTTTTTCCCACTGTTATATCTTGGGTTAGCTCTGCTGGTTTTTAAGTCTTGTGGAAACGTTCCACTTAGTAATATTTTCTTAATTATTTTTTTCGAAATAGGTAGGTACTATATCTGCTTTTAAATTATTAATATCCAAAAACATACTAAGTATACTATTTTTACAATAAATTTCTTTATTTTTAGCAAAGTTTGGTCACGAATTAATAATTGAAACTGACATTATTTCAGTAACAATGCTTTTCCCCACTTGTGTAAAGGTTTTATTATTTAAACTATTTACTATCTCGTCCCTATCCTCAAATATAACATCATCAACGTTTAAAGAACCCTTTTTTCATTTATTTTGATTTATTTTTTATAAACTGATTAATAAAATTCCATTGTTTCTTTGGATTAGTACCTGCCTTGTTCCGCTTATTTTAAAGATAACAATTTTTAGAATTGATTTTATTGTTAATCTTGTTTTTAACTTTGTAGATTACCTACCTTGATTTTTTATCTTTATGTCATATATGCCTGTACGCGCAATCATGGTTAAACACTAACCGTGATTTATGACAAGAATCGCCATGGACCAGCCGCGCACAGTCATTTCTAGAACTTGCTGGTCCATAGCGATATTTGTCATAAAGCACGGTTAAAGTTTAACCCCGATTAAGTCATAATGGTGCATACGGGCAATAGTCTGTCACGATATCCCGTAAATTCAAGTATTTCCTTGTTCATCCAAACATTATTTTCGCTGATTCTAATTATTGTCTGAACATATTCCGATTCAGATTTACATATTTTAATTAAATCGATCCGTTCTCGAAAGGATTCGACATTCACATTATCAATTTTGTGTTTAAATAGTAAATTAAATTTTTTATAATCTATGCGTTAAATCACTCAATGTTCTGTAGACATTTCCTACAATTTTTAGCTGAATGATTGTACTGCACAAAGTACACTTTAAAATCTTAATAAATCTACGTTCTCAAATACTGGACATATTGAGAGGTCAACAAAAATAATACCTTGTTCCATAATCGCACAAAAATTAATACGACCAACTTCTATTGCCATATAGGTATTTTGTCTTTATTTTTGTTAATGATGTAATTTTAACTTTGGGTCATTATTTTTTAATATGTTTTCCATTCCTATTGTTTTTATTCTTGGTATCTTTTTCCTCCATATTTACTGCATAACTTTTACCAGTTACAACTTTACACTTTAATTTTTCTATTTCTTCTTTATCGTCACAATATATTTTAACATCACCATTTTTAAGATTATCAACTCATAATGCTAACATTTAGTTTTGTCGGATTTATGTGTATCCCAAGTTCCTTTCTTGTGACTTTATTTTCTTGAATGGTATGTGGCTTTATTATTAAACTACTTCCTTCCACTATCGATTCTTTGGTTTTTAATATACCGGGTGTTTCAGGAGGTACGCTCACCCCTATAACTTTTTTGTTGTTTAAATTACAGATTTAAAATTTTGTGTGTTTATATGTGATATTCTTTTGCTTTTGATGACATACCGTATGTCATTTTAACACTTCCTGTTTAACCGGAAATGATCTCAACCTTAGATTTTTAAATGGAACACCCTGTATATTTTTGGCTCTATCGATTCAGAACACCATTCCAAATTCAACGACACTCCATACGTCACTTTTGGATACTTTGAATTATTTTTAATTTTATTTTTATTTTTTCATCTAGATTGCTATGAACTCTCTAAAATTGTTTACTTCTAAACCAAAATCTTGATAAAAATGCAATTTTCAAGTTTTATTGTGTTTTAAATTTTTTAAATACTTTATAACTACAAAATGTCTTTATTTAATAATAATTTAAAAATTAAATAATAATAAAAATGATAGCATTTCGTGGACATAAAATTTTTATATTCCTATCAACGGCGTATATAAGGGGGGGGGGGTAATGGGGGTAATTACCCCCCCCCCCCCCCCAGATTACTTACTTATAAGCGTTATTTAATTTTTGTCCCTCCTTAAAGTTGCTATTATCTAGTATCCTAGCCGGGGGGGGGGGGGGGGGGGTACAGGGGGCCCGAAACTCGAGCTCTGATTTTGGCAACATAGGCAACACATTAAGCATTTCCTACACTATTACATTTTCTTCACCTCAATTATTACCGGGTTTGTTTTTGTGCTTTTCTTAAGGATTTTGTGTTTTTTATTTTTCCCAAAAGGGCGTGGCACCCAAAATCCCCCCCCCCCCCCAGACGCACGAGCTGGATACGCCGTTGATTCCTATAACTGCTTATCTTCACAGTCAAACACTTACTCTATTTACTATGATTCCGATACTCGTCGCAATTCTCGTAATTTGTGCGTTTAATCACATTTTCGACAGTTTTTAATCACAACATGTATTATGTTTTTAAGAGTTTTAAGCTTTGGTTTTAATTCAGTGTAAAAGTAAGTGAGAAATAAAACACAATAAGTGCTAATAATAAATTGTAGTTGTGTAGTTGGTAAGTACCGTGCAAAATTTATTTGCATCAAAGAGGGCCTTGCATCTAAGGACGTAATGCTTAGCCGTAGAGCATAATACCTGTTAGGTGTCAGTAACTAACTACCTGAACTAACAATTAATCAGTTATTCCGTCATCTTTGACAGTCATTACAAGTAATTTGATTCATCGCTAATTTTTCCAATTTCTTGAACAATTCACACAGTGGGCTTTACGGAACAGCACAAAACATTCATGGTTGAAGCGTATTTTCGAAATGGGGTTAGAGTAAATGGTGAGTGGCAATACAATCTGGGTTTGTGCATGGACGATTTTCACGAACATTTTCCTAACGTTGCTTTTATTGCTGGGGATTTTTATTATTGCCTAAAAAGAACCGTGGCTGTGTTTATGAAAACAGGTTCTATACAACACAAAAAAGGAGCAGGAAGACCATCTGTAAGAACAGAAGAACTTGTTGCAAACGTTCGTGAAATAATGCAAAATACGCCAACAAATTGTATAAGACGCCTGTCCCAAGAAGTGGGAAGATCTTATGGAACATGCAGGACTATTCTTAAGAAGCAGCTAAATTTATTTCCTTATAAAGTGCAAGTATTCCCAGAAATACAAGCCGCAGATTTTGAAAGACCGCAGGAATTACTCTCGATGGTTTATCCAAAATTTATTGAAAATAAATGATTTATTAGACCTGACATTTTTTTCTGGTGAAGCCTGGTTCCACCTCTCCGGATATGTGAATTCTCAGAATACACGCATGTGGAGTAGAGAAAATCCCCATTTTTTTGTAGAGGCCACATTGCACCCTGAAAATATTGGTGTCTGGTTAGCTGTTTTCCGAAGAAGAATTGTTGGTCCTATTTTTTTCCATGACACAGTTACAGCACAGCGGTATAGAGACAATATTTTGAATCCATTTGTGGAGCACTTACTTGACGACGAACTACGTTTTGGATATTTTCAACAGAACGGTGCAACCGCCCATACATCCGCCGAAACTATTAACTGCTTACGCAATTTTTTCGACGACAGATTGATCAGTTTTCGATCAGACATTGAATTCCCACCTAGATCACCTTGTTTAACGGTTATGGCTTACTTCGTTTTTTCCTCATTTAAAGAACACTATTTTTAAAACACCAGTTGCAAATTTAGAACAGTTACAAGAAAGGATTATTCAAGAATGTGGTAACATTTCTCCAGGGATGCTGGTCAACACTTTCAAAAATATGAAGAGACGTGTGAATTTATGCTTGGCCAATTTCAGCAATTTATGTAATTATTTTTTTTTTCTGTATATTCTTACTTTGTTAATTTTGTAAACAACAAAAATAAATTTGTATTTGTCTACTTATTTTATTACTCATTAGTTTGGCATATCATGTCATAATATGTAGTAGTAGTAAAAAGATTTATTTAGCACGTGGCTACATGATACATTTTAACAAGTTTATACCCTTTTTTTATTTATTTTTTGAATTAAATGACCTTTTGAAACTTTATTTGTCCTGTTGAGTTAATAAGAAAGATTTTAAACTTTTTTTAAAAGATTTTAAACTTTTTTGATTTTTAATTGACTTGTTTAATTTATTAAATTCAATAAGACCCTTATGAAAACTGATTTATATGCAATATTTTTTGAAAAATTATTAAGAAAAAAATTATTGTTATTTCGTGTTAAATAATTATGTTGATCACTATTTAGAACAGTCAATTGCTTTAAATGTGGCGGTAACAAATCAGTTTGAATTTTAAAAATAAATATTAGAACCAAAAACAATACTAAATTTTTTACATTTAACCATTCTAATTTTTTTAACATCACATTAATTTTTGTATATCTATCCATATTAAGTAAAATTCGCATTGCTTTATTTTGTAAAATTTGTAATCTATTTATTACACCTTCATCCGCCATAAACAAAATTGTAGAACAATAAAGAAAATGTGGTAAAATTAAAGTATTGTATACAATTTTTTTCGAATAAAATTTTAAATTTAAACTTATTCTTTTAAAATAACTAATTTTTCCCGCAATTTTGTAAATTAAATTTTCGAATTGGTTATTAAATTTTAATTTTGAATCAATCAATATACCTAAATATTTAAAAGAATTGACTATTTCTAGTTTATCACCATCAATTAAAATATTTATATTTGTATAATTTATTTAAATTTACACCCATAACCATACATTTTGTTTTAGAAACATTTAATTTTAATTTGTTAACTTTTAACCAGTTTGAAAATAGAATCAGTTCTGAAATATTAATATGAATTTGACAAAATTTTAACCTAGATTTGGTTAGATATATAGTCCCCATATCATTGTGATCTAAACCAAGCCCTCTTTGATGCAAATAATTTTTGCTCGCACGGTAACAAAAAAAGGCGGTAAATATTTTTGCTTGGCATTTTCCTAGCTAATATACCTACATTTTTAGTGGTTTATATTCATTGAGTCATCTAGACTAGACGAGAGTTGTTTCCTTTTATTTCGTCAGATTCATTCCTAGACGCGTTTAGCAATTTTCGGCTTTTCCAATACATTTTCCGAATTATCTAAGATGGCATCACCACCGGATCCACTTTTTGAAAATACCGGATACCGGAACCAACGCCAACATTTTTGGCCGAATCCCGGGCCGGAACCGGATCCTGAGCCTAATATAAAAAACTATTGTTTTTAATCCTTCCTTGTTTGCACCTCTATAGTTTTTAATTGCTTAGGGTTGTATGCGAGTCGATATGGGATTGCTTAGAAAGTTTATGCTCTTCATCGTCGAACAACTTTGCAAAGTGTGAAAATTTTGATAAAGAGATCGAACTGTATTTATAACAAAACGTTCTAAAAAGAGATCAAAATGGTGAAAAAAACATTATTTTTCCGTTTTTATTAAAAGAGGCAAAAAAATACTTTTCTGCGCTCGCATCAAGTTTATAGTGAAATAATTTTTTCGAAGGCCGGAGATGTTTACAGAAAAAAAAGAATTAGACTCTGCAAGCGATGGGAAAAAATTAATTTTTTGACACCATATTCTGCCCATTGTTAATTACAAATATTGTGTTACATACTACATATTTATTAATTATATCATTTGTTCCAGAGCTTGTGTTTTGTTTTTATCTAAGTTTCGTCAAATAAAACAGCTACCTACTGTGTCGTACGTATTTTTATAGTTCATAAAGTATTTTATTTTAGAATGACAGAAATTATTCCAAACCCGGAAGAACCGACCAGCCTTGACGAAGCCATCGATAATCTTTCGCACGAGGACCTTTTGGAGATAACGCAAAGCAGTATCAAAAGACTTATTGCTTCTGATCTGATACTTTCAGACTTACCTGTGGATGTTACACCTGAGGAGGTAAGGTTCTCGCTCTTATAAAAATATTTAAATAAATCTGATTTATTTGAATACAAAATATGTTCATATCAACAATGATCAAGCATCTTATCGTATTTTTGCGCAGAGCCTACAACTCGGTGTTTATAGAGAGACATTCCATGATATCACATGTTTATGAACACTTATTCTGAAGCTTTCGTGTTTTGTTTGTGTTTTACCGACAGTTATGGCTTAAATAGAACACCGGGGAACACCCTGTATATTTTATTATTTTTGTATACTTATTAAAATCCAAGTAACCTTCGTTAATAATAACCCATACCTATCTTTAACCGTTTTTGAGATAAAAATTATCATAAAATTATTTTTATTGTGTACGCGAATGAGAAGAAAGTTTACTAAGTTTGAAACCAATAAAGATAAACAATTAAAATCGTATGAGCTTTTAGCCAAAACCCATATCCATATTTCACATTTTTTTGTACAGTTTTTTTTAATTACTTTTGCAAATATGTCATGTAGATAATTATGCATAAGTCAATTTTCGCACACTTCGTGTTTTATTTAACTAACGCGCAGAGCGACAAGTTTCTACAGCTGGGTTGCACAAACAGTAATTAACTAACCAGGCAACTTTGATTGCGACACCAATGACAGTGACAGAAGTAATATACTCACAGTCAAAGTTGTTTAAATAGTAAATCAAGAATTAGGATAACCGGGCCAATGATCTGGTACTCATGTACCGTGCGAGCAAAAATTATTTGCATCAAAGAGGGCTTGGATTAAAAAACGTAGGGCTTGGTTTAGATCACAATGATATGGGGACGATATATCTAACCAAATCTAGGTTAAAATTTTGTCAAATTCATATGACATGATATATGCCAAACTAATGAGTAATAAAATAAGTAGACAAATACAATTTTTTTTTGTTTTGTTTACAAAGTTAACAAAGTAAGAATATACAGAAAGAAAAAGAAAAATAATTACGTAAATTGCTGAAATGGGCCACCGCCATGCTCCAAGCATAAATTCACACGTCTCTTCATATTTTCGAAAGTGTTGACCAGCATCTCTGGAGAAATGTTACCACATTCTTGGATAATCCTATCTTGTAATTGTTCTAAATTTGCAACTGGTGTTTTAAAAATAGTGTTCTTTAAATGAGGAAAAACGAAGTAATCCATATCCGTTAAACAAGGTGATCTAGGTGGGAATTCAATGTCTGATCGAAAACTGATCAATCTGTCGTCGAAAAAATTGCGTAAGTAGTTAATAGTTTCGGCGGCTGTATGGGCGGTTGCACCGTCCTGTTGAAAATATGCAAAACGTAGTTTGTCCTCAAGTAATTGCTCCACAAATGGATTCAAAATATTGTCTCTTTACCGCTGTGCTGTAACTGTGTCATGGAAAAAATAGGACCAACAATTCTTCTTCGGGAAACAGCTAACCAGACACCAATTTTTTGAGGGTGCAATGTGGACTCTACAAAAAAATGGGGATTTTCACTACTCCACATGCGTGTATTCTGAGAATTCACATGACCGGAGAGGTGGAACCAGGCTTCATCCGAAAAAAATGTCAGGTTTAATAAATCATTTATTTCCAATAAATTTTGGGCAAACCTTTGAGAGTAATTCCTGCGGCTCGTATTTCTTGGAATACTTGTACTTTATAAGGAAATAAATTTAGCTGCTTCTTAAGAATAGTCCTGCATGTTCCATAAGATCTTCCCACTTCTTGGGACAGGTGTATTATACAATTTGTTGGCGTATTTTGCATTATTTCACGAACGTTTGTAAACAAGTTCTTCTATTCGTACAGATGGTCTTCCTGCTCCTTTTTTGTGTTGTATAGAACCTGTTTCCCTAAACACAGCCACGGTTCTTTTCAGGCAATGATAAAAATCCCCAGCAATAAAAGCAACGTTAGGAAAATGTTCTTGAAAATCGTCCATGCACAAACCCGGATTGTATTGCCACTCACCATTTACTCTAACCTCGTTTCGAAAATATGCTTCAACCATGAATGTTTTATGCTGTTCCATAAAGCCCATTGTGTGAATTGTTCAAACAATGTTGTCAACACATTTTAATAGCGTTTATAAATGACATGTGCCATCTACAGGTACCAGAACATTGAATCGAGCCACTAATTTATTGTTTAAAAGCTTTGCACAACCCGACATTAGAGTTTTAAAATACCTATAATTAAAAAAGGATTAAGGAAGGGGATAGACATATTGGACTTTTATATAGGAAATTTATGTCTAAACGTTAGTAAAATGAAAGTCTGAGTGTTCTTTTTAAGAAAATTGTCTTATTTTTACAATTATCTTCATGACTAGATTGACACAAATTTTAAAATAAGTTATGGCTACAAAATATCTATGTTTTTGTCACAAGCTAATAACTTTTTATATTTTTATCTTTATGAGTTTTTACATAAAAAGTTAATTTTAAAATATTTGTCTCAAAAACGGTTAGAGATAAGTATCAATTATTATTAATAAAAGTAACTTAATGGTAGGTAACCAAAAATGCTAAAATATACAGGAACTTGAAATATCAAAATTGGCCATAACGTACCAGAGGTAAAGTATACAGGGTGTTTCATTAAAAACTCCCAGGCCAATTATTTCGAAAACTAAAAGTGACATATACATTCTGTAAACGTCAGTTTTTAGCCTCTATGATTGGCTTCACAACTGTGCAAAAAATGTGTTTGAATAATACAAGAGGTAGATGGCGCCACGGTGCAAATAATTTTTTCGATGACAGGAACTTTTAAATTTTGTGAATCTTAAAGATAATTAATTTTCGATCAAATTATGTCCCATAAAAATTTTTGATAAATCCAACATGAATATTTGGGGTTAAGTTTTTTTTAACATAATTTTAACGAGTATTTTAATTATAAATATTTTTAATATCCTTTAGCAGATTTTAATTTAATTTTGATAATGATAATTTTAGTGATAAAACGCTCGTCTAGCGCTAAATTATTACGTCCAGTGACGTCTCAGAAATAATATTGGCAAAAATTTTTTTTATATTTTTTATATTTTTTATTTTATTTTTTATATTTCCGTTCATGTTGGATTTATCAAAAATTTTTAAATGACACAATTTGATAGAAAATTAATTATCTTTGAGATCCACAAAATTTAAACGTTCCTGTCATCGAAAACATTCTTTGCACCGTGGCGCCATCTACCGCTTGTATTATTCAAATACATTTTTTGCACAGTTGTGAAGCCAATCATAGAGGCTATAACTGACGTTTACAAAATGTACATGTCAGTTTAGTTTTCGAAATAATTGGCCTGGGAGTTTTTATTGAAACACCCTGTATAGTGTAGGACACCACAGGGATTAGGCCCAAACCGTAAAGGTTTCCATAAACATTCATAATGTTATTTGATATGGGTGTGATTTGTTTAGGCTAGGACTTTGAAGTGTTTTGAAATAAGATTTTAGAAGGGTTAGTTAGAAAAGAGCCGAGAAGGAAACGACGCGTTTTGGCTTGAGTAATATTAAGTTTTAATTAAACTACGTTTTGATAAGTTCGTGTTTGATTTATGCACAACCCACCTAACAATAGTCTTGCCATCAATTAATAAAATGCAAATTGCTAGCTAAAATTTATTATTTACAAAAGGCTAAAAAACGTCAAAGTAAAACATTTTAAAAGTTTAAAGTCAATGTTACTAAATAAAAAAAAAACCTTTGGTCGTTTCCCATCTTTTAATAGAACACTGAACGTGAATCACCCTGTATAATAATAGTAACGAGACCTCTTGTACAACGCACACGTCGCTGTTAAACAGAGACGAGTCAAACAAACATTCTTTTAGAAATTACATTATTGGCCAGTTAATAATAATAATTGTTTATGTGCAAAGTCTGATTAGTCGTTCACGATAATGAATAAATTTGTTTATTTTTTTAGGTATTAGCTCAAATTGCTGTCATACAGGGACAAAGTATTACTGTTACTATCCTTAGATATTCCGAGAACCCCTTAAATGTTGTGGTAAGTTTTTAATAGAAATTTATTTTAGTTTTTAAAATGTATTAAGGTGGAATTAACGACGCCATTTTCTATCGTCAATTCGATTTGCCGAACTGTTGACGATTCGCATGCACCCCGCATTGCTGTGTTGATCAGACTAGTTATTTGTATGCTTTTGGCATACGAATAGGCAAGACAGATATATAGTATTATGAGATACAGTAAAACAAAGTTGAACTTGTAAATTTCCACTATATTAGACAGAAAATGACATGTTTCGCTAACACTGTAGCTTCGTCAGATGACAGTGATTTAATAAAGGTGAAAAGTAAAAATTGGGTGCAATAAAATTAAACTATTTAAGATGTACATAAAACAGTGGGATGGTTACAATTGCGGGGAAATCCAACAGAGGGTTTAAAAATTAAATTAAATTAGGTACAATATGGGTAGGTATTTACAAAATCTTAATTATATGGTTAACAGAATAAATTTAGCAAAGGTGAATTATTTAAATCTAATTGATCATTAAGTAACAGGTCCGTATTTTTAAGTTTATTTATTTCCATAGATTCTAACAAATTCAGTTTTAAGCCTTTGTTTTCTGTATGTAAGATTTTAAAGGAAGGATCGAAATTATGTTGATAATCAAGTAAATGGTTAGCATAGTTTGAGTCTGTTTTATTTTTTAGAAAACTGTTATAATGTTCCTGTATTCTTTTGTCAAACTGTCTACCTGTTTGGCCAATGTATGTTTTAGGACAATCTTTGCATTTTAATTTATAGACGCCTATCCTAGGCGTTTAAAAAAAACAAATTATGATATTTTGTTATTGATTTTAGTTATTTATATGTGTGGAAATTCCGTACATATATTTCAAGGGGAGATTCTACCTGTAACAACATGAAAAGAAGTTCATTTGAATGTGGGTCCTTAAATGTCTTATTATGTTTTTTAGCAAACTTTGTTAAATAGTTTTGTAATTTGAACTATTCTAGTTACGCGCGTCACTGATCGTGACATCGAGCCGTGCTTCGATACCATAGAATACAAACAAGTCGATACATGGCGCAAGAGCGGCAGACACGACAAAACAATGGAAACTTCTTAGTTATTAGGCAATTTTTTAACTCGATATTAAGGCGCTGCAGTTGACGTTTCTTGACAGACACACCACATCACGTCACATACGTTCCCGCGGAATGGAGTTCGTTTTGAATATTAGGATGGACTTTAATTATTTCTAAAAAAATTGAGGAGTGATATTTAAGACGTAATATTTTGCATATTATGTTATTATTTGGAGTGGCTGAACATATTTATGCAATAAAAAAATTGTGCAAGTTCCCTACTCGCTTATAGTATTATCCATTTTAGTTTTTTACAAGAATATCTTCATAGTGTAGAAAAGTCCTTGGATTCCTAATTTTGGGTAAAATTTTAAAAATGTGCCGTATAAAAAACTAGGAATAAATTTTAAAAAAATCCGGACACCCAGTACATACTCTGAATATGTTCAAAATTGGTTACATCACCCATTTAAATTTTTTATTAAATAATTTCCAATGCACTTTGCAGTACATCACAGGAAATATAAACAATAAGTGATAATATTAACTCAATAGCACTAAATTGTAAATTTTACCATTTATGGCACCCTGTTGATGACTGGTCTATTTTACGTTAAAATGTTGGCGACAGAGACAGGACTGGGCTAACTTCTTTTACCATCGCATTTATCATATTTGAAACTTGTATGGGGGGTCTGAATGGTTTATAAGCATAATGGCTTGCAAAAATACATCGTTAATTTTATTTACAATTGAAACATCGAACTCAACGTGCGATAGATTAAAAGTTATGGCGTTATTCATTGATAAAATATAGAAATACATTTAACATGCACTAAACTTACTAATGGAAAACGTTACGAACAACACTGACAACTTTCGACGCCCAAATATTGAAAAAGAGCCAATCAAGCGGCAAGCGATGCGCCTGCGCATGTTTTGCGTTCAATGCTGCATTGCCATATTATAATTTACGTTCGCGGCGAAGTACAAACCGCCAAATGACATAAGTTTTTAAATACAAACAGCTGAATAAGTTTTCAGTGAGCGCAAGGTTTGGCAACCGGATGGATAAACTAATAATATTAAATTTATAATAGCAAATGATAATAAATGAAATGTTTGTTATTTGAAATAGGAGAGTTAATTAACCTAAACTGGTTTATTCTACTCACCGTTCAACTTAAATAATAAACACCAAGAAAATTTAGTCTCTGAAACTATGACTCGTGAGCTTGCTACGGCCCACTACTGAACTGGGAACGTTTAGGAAGAAACCAGTATCAGCATCAGCTGTTAATGTCACATGTAGGATGCTCGACGTCCTATTTCCAATGCCGTAGGTTTCAACTGTCGAGACGCTTTGTTTTTAGAAAAAGTTGACTACCTACTGATTTAAAAAAATATATACCTATTCTTTTAAAAATAGACATTTTTTCTATCATTTCCTCTATATTTGGTTGGTAGAGTTTTGTAAACCATAACCCCATTGTATAAAATACATTATTTATTAAAGTTACTTTTCACGTTAATAGTTTGTATACTTCCCTTGTTATTTCAGATTCCCCAACAAAATACAACAGTCCTGGACTTGAAAAAGACTATAAGACGTAGTTTTTCTTTAAAACAACAACGCCAGAAAAGTAAGACGAAAGTAAGTTGGAGGTACCTTTGGAAAACGTTCTGGTTGCAGAACATCGCGAACGGTAAGGTGCTAAAGAACGATAAGGATTTGGTTAGTAAATATGGAGTTATAAATAGGTAAGCAATAGTGTGTAACAACGTTTCGTTGTTTGTTTCATCCCAATATCAGTTATCAGTGGCGGCTCGTGCTCTATTTATGTGGGTAGGCCACAGGCATAAACCCCGCTGCAGATGAAATTTTTTTTGGATCACGCCCAAATTTGGTCAATCATTTAATGTTAATAAATTATTACTTTATCACTTATAAACAAAAAAAAATTACCACAATAATATAATTTTTTTTTGAACCATTTAATATATTATTATTGAAACAATGAATAATTTTAAAAAACCCAAAAGCCACCTTAAAATATTAGTTCTCCCCTTTGAAAGCAATAAACATGGCCAACAAAATAACCCTTGTTTAAAATAACTCCCACATAGCTACTTGTAACTATCGTACCATTGAGTATTAAAAGATCGCGAAAAATGATGTCCTTGTTTATGATCACGTTTTAAAACATTAAGGGGAGGCGTAGGGCGACCTTTATTTATTACATCTCTCCTGTCGTCATCTCTAAGTCTATAAAATGGCGTAAAGAACAAATTATATCATTAACATCCATGTTACAAAAATATATATGATTTAAAGAAACAATAGAAATGTCCTTTGTACTTAGCTGTGTTTATGGAAAAATCCTAAACTTTCTTTAAATTAATCACAAATGTCTAATTTCACTGGGCTAAACACAATACAATCACTGCATTTCCCCGTTTCTTTTCGACTAGTTTACTTACGTAGGTCACTATTGTACAAGAAGAAAATAAATGTACACATTATTTCCATCAAATTATAATATATGTACAGGGTGTCCCATTTTCGACACTTTTGACGGGTATCTCCGTTATCGTTGATCCTATCAAAAAAGTAATATAGGTGTCATGTCCTCTTTTTGGGTCAAACTTAAAATGGTAAAATAAAAATTTGAAAATTTTCGCTCGCTTAAGAGATACGGGGGAAAATCTAAAAATTGACAATATCAAAATTACCCTATATTTTCTGATTTAAAAGAGATACATAAAAATATTTTATACAAAAGTTTCTTTATAATGATTGCTGAATAATCTACCGGTTTCAGATTAAGTATACGGGGTCAGGTAAAAAAGTTATCGGACCTAACCTCATTTTTTTAAATGGAACACCCAGTATATTTTAATCTAAAAAGATAGCATTTCAAATTGTCTTTTCAAATATATAACACATCATGGATGATATTGGTTTCCTAGGCGATTTATTTAAACTTTATTACATAAACCACAGTAGGCCATGAAACAAAACCTAATATCCTATAGAAACAACTATGTTGACAGTCTGGTTGTTTTTAACATTTAACGTCAATTTCATTTTTACATATTCGTTTGTGAAAATGGCTTATCAACATTACGAAAAATTTGATATGATATCAGTTTACATTGAAAGTGGAAAAAACGAAGAAATAGCGCAAAATTTATATTTTGAGCGCTATCCGGAAAGACGGCAACCATTTCAGGACATATTCCGACGACTGGAACATAATTTAAAAACATACGGCTGTTTTACGATGTCGAGATCAAAAAATTATAATAATGAAAACAAGGAAAATGAAGAAATAAGCGTGTTAGGATTTGTCGAGGCCAATAATCAGGTAATATGTGATAGCTTAATAGCTTAACTTCTATTGAAGTGAAAACTTCTTTAGGCGCGTTTAGTTTAGTCGGGGAAAAAAGCAAGGTAATAAAATATGACCAAATGCATAGTGTATTTGCTTTTTATGGAAATATTCTATTATAGTCTTGAATTTGAGAATGTTAGATTCTGAAAGTTTAATGGATAATCTCGTCTTTGTGAGGTTTTCACTTCCGTCTTGTGGTCTTAATACACATCCTAATTTTATTCTCTACAATCTTTTTGTATTTTTAGGAACAAAAATCTACGTCCGTCAGAAACGTAGAAACTGAAACTGGAATTTCAAAATCTAAGGCGCAAAGAATTTTGACGTCCAATAAATATTTTCCCTATGTTGTTAAAATTACCCAATATTTGCAACCTGGTGATGATGTAAGACGATTGGAATTCTGTCACTGGTTTTTAAATAAATCTAACGAGGATCGTTCTTTTCATCAAAAAATTATTTGGTCAGATGAATGTCGAATTACAAGTTGCGGTATTCATAACCGACATAATGAAAGACATTGGAACTCCACAAATCCTCACATGGTACGACCTGTTCGCCAACAAGGTCGATTTGGGGTAAATATAAGTTGTTTCTTGTTCCGAAACAAACTGGTATATCGCATCTTTGAAGAAAATTTAAATGCAAACAGATATCTGGACATACTACAATTAAACCTTTTTGATATCCTTGACGATATTCCTTTAAATGAAGTAAGAGATATTTGCCTTCAACAAGATGGCGCCCCTACCCATAACGCCCTTCGAATAAGAGATTATTTAAATACTCACTTTGAAAACCGTTGGATAGGAACATATGGACCTATAAGGTGGCCACCACGATCTCCGGATCTAACACCTCCTGATTTTTTTCTTTGGGGAGTGTTGGAAAATAAAATTTATAAAGAAGTTATTTTAACCCCAGAATAACTTGATCAAAGAATCCATGAGGCCTTTGCAGAAATAAGACCATTACACATCATGAATGCCTTAAAATCCGTTCGAAAAAGATGTCAAGAGTGCATTGAAAACAACGGAGGAGCTTTCGAACATTTGCGATGATTCCAGTTAGTTTTTACCTTAATCTGAATCTTCTGTTTGGTTTCAAAGTAATAAAGTTTAAATAAATCG
Organism: Polydrusus pterygomalis; assembly: GCA_963969555.1. Taxonomy (NCBI): domain Eukaryota; kingdom Metazoa; phylum Arthropoda; class Insecta; order Coleoptera; family Curculionidae; genus Polydrusus; species Polydrusus pterygomalis. The sequence continues at coordinate 15,965,284 of OZ018385.1, read as the reverse complement.
CCTAGGAAACCAATATCATCCATGATGTGTTATATATTTGAAAAGACAATTTGAAATGCTATCTTTTTAGATTAAAATATACTGGGTGTTCCATTTAAAAAAATGAGGTTAGGTCCGATAACTTTTTTACCTGACCCCGTATACTTATTCTGAAACCGGTAGATTATTCAGCAATCATTATAAAGAAACTTTTGTATAAAATATTTTTATGTATCTCTTTTAAATCAGAAAATATAGGGTAATTTTGATATTGTCAATTTTTAGATTTTCCCCCGTATCTCTTAAGCGAGCGAAAATTTTCAAATTTTTATTTTACCATTTTAAGTTTGACCCAAAAAGAGGACATGAAACCTATATTACTTTTTTGATAGGATCAACGATAACGGAGATACCCGTCAAAAGTGTCGAAAATGGGACACCCTGTACTACTATTGTACTTATTTACTTAATTACCTAATAATATGACCTTTTTCTACTTAAAATTCACAAAATCCACCTTTTAATCCTTTGGTACCTAATGAAATATTTTATAAAAAGATCTCGTTCTGTTATGGCGCTTAAAACAATCCTCGTAAGTTTGGAATCGATTTCCATTGATCAACCGAGTCACGTGCTCCGATGGGTTACGGAAGGCGCCGAATCGTTTGCCTTGGTGTGAAGGTAGCTCGCGTCTCGTTTAATTTAATTGGTTTCCACCATTCGTGACGTCAACCAGCGCTAGCGTGATGCGTATCGTGCCGTATACAACATAAAAGGCGCTTAATTTATCGCCTTCCCAACCTGGCTTAGTGGACATCTCATTGCAACCGAGCTTGGTAGTCAATCCCCGGCGGTGCAGTAAAAATTATGGAATATATATGTACAGGGTGTCCCGAAATTAGCTGACAATATTCAAGGAGATAAAGTACATCCAAAAATAAGGCTAAAACCTTCTATTAATATACCTTCAAAAACGCTTCGTTATGGGGCTAGAGCCCCCGGAATTGGAGCTATGATAAGCAGTTTTTTCACAATATCTCAGAAACCGATTAGGGTATCGAAACAAAATTTGATACATATTTCACCCATGTAAAGACGCAATAAACGGTTTAATTAGCTTAACTGTATTTCTTCCAGTGGCGTCCCACAGGGTTGGTAGTTGGGATAATATTGCCCTAAGTTTTTTATTTGTAGGATTTTTTAACTTCAGGTGAAATTTTTAGAAGCCTTGAAGTCTTTTGTTGGAAAAAGGTACTCTTGTTTCATTGCGGCAGGATTCACCACTTTCCAGTAAAATCGATTTAAAAATTTTCTGTTTTTTGAAATCCGTTGAAAAAAGGCTAAGGTTTTTTCGCATATCTCAGCGAACACTTAATATTAAAACATGAAATTTATTAGAAGTTCTACTAGCGACAAGGCATATTTATTAAAATATATTTCCAGTAACGTCGCACGGGGTGGAGCCTTAAGTAAATATTACCATTATTTTTTTTTTTAATTTCATAGTTTTACTGTAATTTTTTTTTAATTTTATTTTTTTTGTTAATAAAACGTTCTATTATTGTAATTTGACAGAATGTAACGTTTTCAAATTAAACATATTTTTAGATTACCTACCTTGTTTTTTAAATATTTATTTTCATGGAGATTTTAAGAGAGTTTTAAAATAAAACAAAAAAGAATAACAAATTGCAAATCAAATTTGATTGTGAACCACACGGGAAACTAATTCTTAAGCAAGCGTTCGAAATGATTTTCATTTTGTTGGATGCTTAATCTAGACCTGCGTGTTATATTTTGTGAGGCTGGGAGAATTTGAAAATTATATGAAAAAAAAAACCTTAACGAAGTTATGGCTGCTCTCTAGAAGGGTCATTGTTAAGATTTAAAAGGGTTTGTTGGTAAAGAAAAGTCCTTTCTACCTTCTAATATAAAAAGGTAGAAAGGACTTTTCTTTACCAACCAACCCTTTTAAATCTTAAAAAAAAACCTTAGCCTTTTCAACGGATTTCAAAATACTGAAAATTTAAAAATCGATTTTACTGGAAAATGGTGAATCCTACCGAAATGAAACAAGAGTACCTTTTTTTAACAAAAGACTTCAAGGCTTCTAAAAATTGCATCTGAAGTAAAAAATCCTTCAAATAAAAAACTTAGGGCAATATTATCCCAACTACCTACCCAGTGGGACGCCGCTGGAAGAAATACAGTTAAGCTAAATAAACCGTTTATTGCGTCTTGTCATGGGTAAAATATGTATCAAATTTTGTTTCGATACCCTAATCGGTTTCTGAGATATCGTGAAAAAACTGCTTATCATAGCTCCAATTTCGGGGGCTCTAGCCCCATAACGAAGCGTTTTTGAAGGTATATTAATAGAAGGTATTAGTCTTATTTTTGGATGTACTTTATCTCCTTAAAATATTGTCAGCTAATTTCGGGACACCCTGTATACTAGCTTTAAGGACTACTACATTGATAAAATCAAACTATTAGAAGCACATATTGACATATTTTAAAAAGTATTACTTAAATATGTGAACAGGAAGGTAGCATAAGATTGGAGTGCTTGGGGATGAATTTTAAGTGTAGGCGGCGCCTACCTTGCCCACCCCGACTGGCCGCCACTGTCAGTTATACTCAAGAACCACTTCGTACCATTTCACTTTTTGAACAAAGTTTTGTTTCTTTTTCGTTTTATTCAAAAAGCGGTCGAATTTTGTCAATTTTGCCCCCAAAATTTTATACTTTTTTATAATTCTAGATCTGAACTGAGATTTGTCAAGAGACTCTCTAAAAACACGTGGCAACCGGATCCTCCCGAGACATGTTAAGACATTACTATGTGGGAACAAAGCCTAGAAATAGAACAATTTGTTTTCGTCGTGGTGATGGTCAGCAGTTTCATGCCATGTACAGGTAATTGGCGAAATAGTGTTAATATATATTAAATATTTCTTTGGAATACAAAGATAACATTCAATTTGTTTGGATTAAATTAGTTAGATTTATACAGGGTCTTATGGAAATGACTTATTATACAGTGTGACCAGTAAAGTCCGCATCATCATCATCATCCCTAACAAGCTCAGCTTCGGGGGATTGAAGAATAAGTTTATCGAAGACAACATAAACATATTTATTATACAGGGTTAGGCATCTGGTTTCATCTATTTATCATAGTGCGCTGTGGAAATAATAATTTGATTTTGACAATTTTAGTGACACATTCCTATATGTTAATAGTTGCAATTTAATTTGTCATGGACAAATTTCCGATAAATCAACGAATTTATGTCGTAAAACAATTCATATTAAGTAATTCAGTTGTGCAAGTGCAAAGAAATTTTCGTCGCGAATTTAATGTGGAAAGACACGGAAGAATTCCAACACGCCAAACCATAATGAAGTGGGTAAGAGATTTTGAAGTTAGAGGGAATGTTGCATCAAATTTTCCTGGAGGTATACGTACAGTCAGAACACCCGAAAATATTGAACGGGTAAGACAAGCTGTGATAAGAAGTCCGAATCGATCTGCATCAAGGCAGTCACTTGCGTTGCGCATTTCCAACAGGACATTGCGAAGAATTCTGCATTCTGATTTGCACTTCCATACAAAATCCAAGTTGCTCATAAGTTAAAAGAAGCAGAGAAACCAGTTCGTATTGCTTTCTGTAGACAATTTTTACAAATTTTAGAAAATGATGAAAACCAGTTAAATTTCTTGATGATGTCAGATGAAGCGCACTTCCATTTAAGCGGATATGTGAATAAGCAAAATTATCGTTATTGGTCCGACGTAAATCCGCAACAGCTTCATGAACGACCCCTCCATGATGAAAACGTCACCGTATGGTGTGGTGTTTCAATTTTTGGTATCATAGGGCCATATTTTTTTGAAGAAAACAACAGAACTGTTACAATAAATTCCGAACGTTACGTTAACATGTTACAGGTATTTTTACGGACCGAATTGCGAAGACTAGGACAAAATCATATTTGGTTCCAACAAGATGGGGCTACCGCACATACAGCACGACAAAATCGAATTTTGTTGCAAGAAATGTTCCTCGGTCGCTTGATATCAAAATTTGGTGACATAACGTGGTCAGCTAATTCCCCCGATTTGACGGCCCCTGATTTTTTCCTCTGGGGATATCTAAAGGAAAAAAAAAAATATTGGAGCAGAATTGTTGGAACGAGTTACGCAAAATTTTAGATCCCGATTACAAAAATGTTTAGATAGTCAAGGAAGTCATTTAAAGGATGTTATTTTTAAAATATAAATTGCACATATTAATATTGTTATTTTTCATAATTTTGTTTCAATAAAATGTTTTTTGGTCTTATAACAGATTTTTGAAAATAGATGATACCAAATGCCTAACCTTGTATTATTAAATTTTAAATAAACTTATTATTATTATTATATGGGATTTTTTTTTATTAATAACTTTATTCGAAATTTGACGTTGGCATCAAGTTCTGCTTCGATCGAAATGAAAATTAAGCAAAAAATAGTAGTCACGTGATTTGCATTAACTGTCAAATTTTAATTTTTTTCAAAAAATGTGGGGTGTTTTCAGAAAATATTGAAAAAAGTTATTAAAAAGGGTTTTTTTAAATGCAGTTTCTAGCCCACATGCAAAATTTCAGCTGCATAAGATAATTTTGATTTTTTACCCACCACTAAAATTTATTTTGTGTTCTTTTTGTGTTAATATTAAGGTGTATTACTTTCAGACACAAACAACGTTTCTAATAATACTTATTTTATGAAGTTACCTTATACAGTGTGAAAAACAAATAAACTTTGCATCACATGCGACCAAATTTTGATTTTGTAGAAAAACACACATTTAATACGGCGCTACTTTAAAGAAAATGTATCTGAAATAAAGCATTGTCAAAACTAAGAAGTTTTCTGTAGGTTGCGTTGAGTCTTATTTTGCAAAAATGGTGCAATTTACAAAACATGGGTAAAAAATCAAAATTATCTTATGCAGCATGTGGGCTAGAAACTGCATTTAAAAAAACTTTTTCTTATAACTTTTTTTGATACTTTCAGTAATAACTCCACTTTAGAATTATTTTTTGGAAAAAATTAAAATTTGACAGATAATGCGAATCACGTACCTAACCACTATTTTTTTGCTTAATTTTCATCTCGATCGAAGCAGAACTTGATGCCATAGTCAAATTTCGAATAAAGTTATTAATAAAAAAAATCCCATATGATGCGTACTTTACTGGTCACACTGTATTTACATAGATTTTCTAGCCTAGAGAAAACGTCCATATTTTTTAGCCGACCATCTAAAAAGTTTGGTTTGGTGGTTTTGAATCGCGCTCTTAAATTAACGTGGTTGTAACAACGAATATTCCTACAGAAAATTTTGTGTACTTTAAATATCGGATTGTAAGCAGTTAAAAAATTTTTATTCCTCCGAACTGTCTTCTCATAAATGGGTAGTTTTGTTTTGTGTGTTTAAGTGTCAAATACTGATGTAGTTTTAAATCGTAGATTAGAATTATAACGATTGGTTTAGTTATTAATTTTAACATTTTGTACCAGTCTTGGATTTTTGAGGTAGGTTTTATTTTAATTTTTCTCTTGGTAAGTGTTTACTTGTCATTTATGCCATACGGCTGTGTTTATAAATCCTCTAGTAGCGGCGGGCCATAAATTTGGGGTTGTTATGGAAATAACTATTTGTCTAAATTATATTTAAACCCGCAAATCCTGATAAAGTCTATTCAGCCAGTAAACCTGCAAGATGGCCGACATGTCATATGACAGAAGTCATTGAAAATGTAAAAATTCGTTTTATTTAGCTGGAATATGACTTTTGTCATATGACATGTCGGCCATCTTGCAGGTTTACTGGCTGAATCGACTTTATGAAAATAATTTACAGCCCTATAACTTTTTTATATTTATAGATATTAAAATGAAATTTTGAGATTATGCATAAGAGATGAGTCTGCATTTATTGGCATAAATTTCAATTAGTTAGCACTTCCGGTTTGACCGGAAGTGACCTTAACTTTGATATTTTAAATGGGACATCTTGTATATCTTTACTTATTGGGGTTCAGCATAACATTATGAGTGAAATAACACCTCATTTGTCATTTTTTGACGTGTTATAACATGTTTATGTTTATTTTTAATCTAGAGTGCTACAAAATAATGAAATCTCTTAATTTATTGTCAAGTAGTAAATGAAAATTAAAATTATGTCATAAAAATTGACTTTCTAAGTTTCACAAGCGTTTAAAAAATGAAATTTTGTTTTCTTGACGTTTACTCCATTTTTCAAATGGAACGATAATGGTTCACTAGGATATTTAAAACGTTTGTTATGACATAATTCTAATTTTCATAATACTACTTGACTATAAATTAACAGATTTAATTAATTTGTAGCACTCTAGATTGAAAATAAAAAATAAACATAAAAACGTCAAAAAATTACAAGTGAGGTGTCATTTTACTCAAAATGTTATGCTGAATCCCAATAAGTAAAAATATACAAGATGTCCCATTTAAAATACCAAAGTCAAGGTCACTTCCGGTCAAACTGGAAGTGCTAACAAATTGAAAATTATGCCAATAGATGCAGACTCGTCTCTTATGCATAATCTCAAAATTTAATTTTAATATCTATAAATACAAAAAAGTTATAGGGGTGAACCTCTTTTGAGAAACACCCGGTTTAATGAATTTACAAACACAACCAATAATGGCACGATATTAATTGCCAATTGGAAACACCTGGTTTTGTAGAGAAAAATAAAAATTAACAGGTTTTTAGTTCCTAACGGCGGTATAAAATTTTTTTAATTAAAAATAAAAACCTCTGCGCACACTCTAACGTATTTTTCAATTTTATTTATTACATACACTAAAAACTATCTTTTTTTACAGAAAAAGAAAAGCACGAAGTCTTTCTCCACAATCTTTATTAATCAAAAAACTAGGCGAACCTAGTATCACATCGACGACATGTTTCGAGTGTAGAAACACTCATCATCAGGAAACAAAGTGAAAATTAAAATGCTGATGTTTTTAGCAAGAGAAAATAATGGTGAGGTTGAGCCGTAATGGAGCTTTTAATGGTGTACAAGAGATGTAAAATTGAAAAATCAGAAGGTCAAAAATCAAGACTCCAGCATACTGAAGAGTCGAGGGTTAAGTGTAGAAGCACACTGTCGTGCAGAAAAAGATAGGGTAGTAAAAATTAGGGAGTTTTGAAAAACATATCTGTTAAAAGTATTAATAAATTACTGAAACATCCTGAGTTTTTATTTTCAATTTATTAATACTTTTAACAGATATGTTTTTCAAAACTCCCTAATTTTTACTACCCTATCTTTTTCTGCACGACAGTGTGCTTCTACACTTAACCCTCGACTCTTCAGTATGCTGGAGTCTTGATTTTTGACCTTCTGATTTTTCAATTTTACATCTCTTGTACACCATTAAAAGCTCCATTACGGCTCAACCTCACCATTATTTTCTCTTGCTAAAAACATCAGCATTTTAATTTTCACTTTGTTTCCTGATGATGAGTGTTTCTACACTCGAAACATGTCGTCGATGTGATACTAGGTTCGCCTAGTTTTTTGATTAATAAAGATTGTGGAGAAAGACTTCGTGCTTTTCTTTTTCTGTATCATTTAACTCCACTTTGAGTATGGACTACTTCTTCAATATCTTTTTTTAGTTCTTAGCAGAGAAAAGTACCCCTGGTTTGAACAAATCTCACGTCAGGAACAGTTGACATTAGGCTGTAACAATTTGGGCCCTACTCGTAGACGACACGTTGACTTTAATCAGTTGGATCATCTTCTAGGTAAGTAATAGAATCAAATCAATGTTTTTAGGGAACTTATTTTGCCCTTGGGGTAATTATTTTGGGCAAAAAAATGGGTAATGTAGCACAGAATCATCAAATAATAATAATAATAAAAGTTTATTTAAATATTTTTTTTTACATTTAATGCTAATATACAGGGTGTTTCAGAATAAGATGCTGATCCTTAACGGTGTGAATCCTTAGGTGATTTTAAGAAGAAAAGTTCATATTAATATATATATCCTTAACCTATCAACTTTCGAACTACAGGGCGTTAAAGTTTTAAGAAAAAAATCGTTTTTCTATCATAACTTTAAAAACTTTCTAGCTATTTTTAGGATTTTTTCACACATGCCCTCTAAGCATCAATAGCCATTTTTTGGTGTAGAAAAATTTTAAATTTTTTTAACCAGTGGCGTCCTGAAAGGGTTGGACTAGACATTTTGGAAAAATATTATGTACGCCACTGCTTTTTCTCAAGATAAAAATTATTTTTAAAATACTCATTCATTTTAGGCCAAATTTAATATCTTGCCTTTTTATCGTTCGACAAACAGTTTCCGACAAAAAAAATAAAAACATTAAATGCGCATTCGCTATGTGCCTATGGTTTGTTTTGACACTATCAGGAATACTCCAGGAATTTTTCAAAGGGAACGAGACTCAATGAAGAGAAGATCTGAAGCATGCATTCTTGCAAGTGGTGGCCACTTTCAATAGCTAATCTAAATTCTTTTCGTTTTTGTTCACACGTTATTTAAAGTTAGCTGTTTTAATTTATTGTTAAAAATAAACCATAGGCACATAGCGAATGCGCATTTAATGCTTTTTATTTTTTTTTGTCGGAAACTGTTTATCGGACGATAAAAAGACAAGATAATAAATTTGGCCTAAAATGAATGAGTATTTTAAAAATAATTTTTATCTTGAGAAAAAGCAGTGGCGTACATAATATTTTTCCAAAATGTCTAGTCCAAGCCCTTTCAGGACGCCACTGGTTAAAATTTTTTTAAAATTTTCTACACCAAAAAATGGCTATTGATGCTTAGAGGGCATGTGTGAAAAATTCCTAAAAATAGCTAGAAAGTTTTAAAGTTATGATAGAAAAACGATTTTTTTCTTAAAACTTTAACGCCCTGTCGTTCGAAAGTTGATAGGTTAAGGATATATATTAATATGAACTTTTCTTCTTAAAATCACCTACGGATTCACACCGTTAAGGATCAGCATCTTATTCTGAAACACCCTGTATATTTTTTTTTGTATAAACTATCAATTCCGAACTCAGAAGTAAAATACTTGTATTGAGTTAAATATAATAATAAGTTAAATATAAATTTAAAGTTAAATAATAATACAGTGCCCGGCAGAAAGTATGCACCAAGGGGGATTTTTTTTATTTCAAAACTTACCAAATTTTTTTGGCGGTGGAAAAGTTCTGCATGTCCCTAAACAGAAAAGAGCATAGACAAAACTAGTAAATATTGCGCCGTATACGAGGGAGAGGTGAAAACGTTAAATTCACTCAAAAATAAATTGCCCTTATTTTTCATGTGGACATTTTTTTTATTAGGAAATATTGTTTGCACTTAAAAGTTATCCATAAATAACAAATTTCAGCTCGGTAGCACAAATATAAATATTTTTCTTGGCAACTAGATTTAAATGAAAACGAATTTTATTTTAAGGGTTTAAACTTTAATTCATGAACCAATGGGTTTAAAAGTTTTTGAAAAATTGGGAACGGCAAAATATTGTTAAATGTATGAAGAAACCCTTCTTTGTTTTGCATAAAGTTATTCCGCTTATCCATAGAATAATGTACGGTATGCACCAGAAAAGTTAGATTATTTTTGACGTTATTTTATTATACGTCCAGTTCTCGCGTATTTAAACAAATTTAAGTAAGTGATGTATCTAATTGCCCAAAAGCTGTTAAAAAATTGAATTTATAGGTTGCATAGCTTCTATTGATTCGTTATACGAGGGGGCGTAAAAAAAAAAAGTAAAAACACTTTTCTTGTGCTACCGAGCTGAAATTTGGTATTTATGGACAACTTTTAAGTGCAAACAACATTTCCTAATAAAAAAATTTTCTACGGTGAAAAATAAGGGTACTTTATTCTTGAGTGAATTTAACGTTTTTACCTCTCCCTCGTATACAGCGCAATACTTACTAGTTTTGTCTATGCTCTTTTTTGTTTAAGAACATGCAGAACTTTTCCACCGCCAAAAAAATTTGGTAAGTTTTGAATTAAAAAAAACTCCCCTTTGGTGCGTACTTTCTGCCGGTCACTGTATAATTTTTATTGTAAAGAATATATTTTATAATTTAGGCACAACTAGATTATAATATAAAACGAATATGACAATATTTTATTGGTATATTATAAATCACTATAATATACGAAGATCAGTGTTATCGATTTAGTTTGTCCCACTTTTAAGAGCCTGAAATTTTTTTTTATTTTGAGTTAGCGAGCTCATTCAAAAAACAAGATGTACCATTTTTAGCCAAGCTTTTATGAGTGTTGTCAAAAATGACCATAGGTGTCACATGTCACATTTAAAAGCAAAAATTTAATTTTTTTAAATGGGACACCCTGTATATTAGAGGCGCATTAGATGGTCCCTTTTCTTCCGATTTCAAAAATATAACACACATATGCATTCTTTTCTTCATTCCATCAAACATTGACAAAAATATCAAAAAATATATTATTGTTAAAAAGCATCAAGATAGCTATGCAACTGTTTTGGTTGCTATGGATTTTATCTTCATTTAGGTATATTTCACTCTGTCATTCTCGGCACTATTAATCGTTTCGAATATTGTAGAAAAGTTATTTTGTATGTAAAAATTAACTAACATGATATATTATTATTCAGTGGAGGAAAAGTGTTTTATGTTTGATATTTTTCGTCAAACGGGCAGTGCAACCTTAGCACTTAGGAGGTGTAGGCTTCAGTTTCCCAATAGACGGGTTCCCTCCAAAAAAATATTTTACCTGCTGAAGAAGACATTTTTCAAGACTGGAGGTATAAAGAAAAAACGAATAATTAGGCGGAAAACGATTATTACGAAAGAAATGGAAATGAATGTATTAGCCTATTTTCGGCCATTTCCCTACAAATCTATACCCGATATACTACGAGAGCTGCCTATATCGTATGGTTCAGTAGAAACGATTAAAAAAAAAATATAAGTTCCGTCCATACAAGCCTAGAAGAGTGCAAAAATTAACGATTGGGCAAAAGGAAAATAGGCTGCATTTTTGTAGATATATGATGGACGAAATAGGAAGAAACCCTTACTTTTTAAATTCTATATTATAGACGGATGAGTCAAATTTTTCCACCAGTAGGGGCTGCCACCTCCGAAATACGCATCATTGGTCAGACGAAAATCCTTTCAATATTCAGGAAATCCAGTTTCAAGGGCCACAAAGTGTTAGCGTTTGGTGCGGATTAATTGCGGATCGGGTTTTGGACCCAATAATTTTCGAAGGTTCCTTAACTGGCCCACGATATTTGAATATGCTGCAGGAGGAAATTGAAGATCGTTTAGATAATTTACCTATCCTAACGTTAAGAAATTTAAAATGGCAGCAAGATGGAGCGCCGCCACACAGTGTCGCTCCAGTAACTGCATATTTAAACGCAAAATATGTCCAATGGATTGGAAAATCGGGTGCTATAAGATGGCCGCCGAACAGCCCAGACCTAACACCCTGTGATTTTTTCTTTTGGGGGTATATTAAAAATATTATTTATGATACACCGTGTTATTCGTTGAATGAACTGTATATTAGAATTGAAAACGCCATCCTTCAGATTCAAAATAATAGAGGAGTTTTATTAAAAATTAATAGTCACATTGTAAAAGTGTTTCGTAAATGTATCGAAAAAGGAGGGGGTCATGTAGAGCAATATCGATTATGAAAGAATTATTATATAATAAAATTCTAGTTATTAAATTAATGGTATAAACTTTTGTTATTTTCTAGTTATGCCAATAATAAAATTGTTTATTCGTTCCAATGTGTCGTGTTTTATTGATCATAATATAAGCTAACAACCAAAACAGTTGCATAGCTACCTTGATGCTTTTTAACAATAATATATTTTTTCATATTTTTGTTAATGTTTGATGGAATGAAGAAAAAAATGCATATGTGTGTTATATTTTTGAAATCGGAACAAAAGGGACCATCTAATGCGCCTCTAATATACTGGGTGTCCCATTTCAAAAAATAAAATTTTTGCTTTTAAATGTGACATGTGACACCTACTGTAATTTTCGACAACACTCATAAAAACTTGGCTAAAAATGGTACATCTTGTTTTTTGTATGAGCTCGCTAACTCAAAATACAAAAAAGTTACAGGCTCTTAAAAGTGGGACAAACTAAATTGGTAACACTGTACAATACGTTATGTATATAATATATATTTATTTATTTTATTCATTTTTTATTAATGACGTTCTTGAATATATCTCTTGGATTATATAATATCAAATTTTTAATTTTATTTTTATAATTATTTAACGATTTAATTATTTTAATTGACTGTGGTAGCATATCAAAAATATATGGAAGAGAACAAGAACAAGTAAATTAAACTTGTCTTATAAAATCGAATATAAAAACAAACATAACCAGCAAAATAACCAATCTACGGTGTTATCGCGTGCCTAACCTCAAGTCAAATATTAGTTGGTATATAACTTCTATTGATTTTTACAATTTGGCAAAAACTTGGGTACGTGTAAAACATTTTTAAGCAAAATCTCTTGTTCAAGAATGTGAAAAGTTTTTGCCCGAGAACTTGACCCGTGGAATACTGGCTTTATTAAAAGCTTAATGTCGGGATGCACAGATTTTAACCAAAAAATTAACCAACCAGCAACTTTGACAGAATTATTTTGTCACAATCACACAAAACACAATTCGCTAAACTACACAAAAACTAGAAATCCGTAAATATTAAACACCCACAATCCACAATGGCTAAGAAAACTACAAGGAATCCCCAGAGGAACCTTAAAACACAACAACAAAAATGGCGACCGAGTCGGTTCTGGAGTGTATTTGAGCATGTCGCTAAAGTAGGAGAGGCCGATAACACAATGTTTGGGCGCATGCCCGAAGGTGCCCAGAGGGAAGGCAGCTGACCGGCGAGTCATGCGCTCGGACATATTTTTTCACCCATAAAACGTAACTTTTGTTTGCGCAGGAGATAAGCTGTACGTATCTAAAGATAAATTGTCTATGGGTTTTCATAAGTAAATTGACTAGAATCGACGTATTTTGACGCCAGGACACACTGTATAATTAATTGCTAATCACATTTCAGTGGACCATAATCATAAGTTACTCTACTGCTACGTCCCAAAGGTTGCCTGCACCAATTGGAAGAGGGTAATGATGGTACTAACTGGCCAGTCGAATGCTACGAATTTAGTCAGTATACCGTCCGATGTTGCACATGCGAATTCGTCCTTTACTAGGTAAGATTCAATATAATTTTAACAAAAAGTAACAACTTTGCCCTTATTTGTTTTTTATTTAATTTCGTTATATTTAATCAATATTTTGTTATTTTTGTATTTAAAAATAAAATAATAAAACATACCGTGCGAGCAAAAAATATTTGCATCAAAGAGGGCCTTGCATCTAAGGACGTAACGCTTGGCCGTAGAGCTTAATAAAGTCGATTCAGCCAGTAAACCTGCATGATGGCGGCGTATAATCCATGTCAGCGCTCTCCAATCACTAATAAATTAAGGCAAAAAGTTACTAGGATTTCACACCAGAAATTATTAAAATTCAATTCCAAACATAAGTAAAAGCAACTATTATTAAGTCCCTAAATCATATATCTTTCTTGTTTCTTCGTATCGAGTTAAATGCATGATAGAAAGAGACACATACCGGTGCTAACCAACAAGAACCGTTATATGATCACAGGGCAGGCCAGGCATTGCTTTTGTAAAGCGCAACGGAGAGACCGTTTCCGGGGTTTCCAGGAGTAGCAACACGCAATACGTCTTGAACGGAATATAACGTGTTAGACAGAGATATAATTATACCTATTGCTGCCAATATTATTCTTACTAAAAATTAAATAGCTGGATTATGACTTTTGTCATATGAAATGTCGGCCATCTTGCAGGTTTACTGGCTAAATCGACTTTACCTGTAGGGTGTCAGTAACTACCTGAATTAACAATCAGTTATTCCGTCATCTTGACAGTCGTTACAAGTAATTTGATTCATCGCTAATTTTTCCAATTTCTTGAACAATTCACACAATGGGCTTTACGGAACGGCACAAAACATTCATGGTTGAAGCGTATTTTTGAAACGGGGTTAGGGTAAATGGTGAGTGGCAATACAATTCCGGTTTGTGCATGGACGATTTTCACGAATATTTTCCTAACGTTGCTTTTATTGCTGGGATCTTTATCATTGCCTGAAAAGAACCGTGGCTGTGTTTAGGTAAACAGGTTCTATACAACACAAAAAAGGAACAGGAAGACCATCTGTAAGAACAAAAGAACTTGTTGCAAACGTTCGTGAAATAATGCAAAATACGCCAATAAATTGTATAAGACGCCTGTCCCAAGAAGTGGGAAGATCTTATGGAACATGCAAGACTATTCTTAAGAAGCAGCTAAATTGATCTTAACATAGTATAAAACAAAGTCGCTGTCCCCGTCTGTCCGTCCCTATTCTTCTATGCTTAAATCTTTAAAACTACGCAACGGATTTTGAAGCGGTTTTTTTTAATAGATAGAGTGATTCAAGAGGAAGGTTTTTATGTATAATTAGCGACCCGCCCCGGCTTCGCACGGCTGCAATTTCAGAAAGTGGCATATATCGGGTTTGTATTTATACCAGCGGGTTGCAACGCATGCCGGATACACGCTAGTTTCCTTATAAAGTGCAAGTATTCCAAGAAATTCAACCCGCAGATTTTGAAAGACGCAATGGTTTATCCAAAAATTTATTAGAAATAAATGATTTATTAGACCTGACATTGTTTTCGGATGAAGCCTGGTTCCACCTCTCCGGTTATGTGAATTCTCAGTTTACACGCATGTGGAGTAGTGAAAATCCCCATTTTTTTGTAGAGTCCACATTGCACCCTCAAAAAATTGGTGTCTGGTTAGTTGTTTCCCGAAGAATAATTGTTAGTCCTATTTTTTTCCATGACACAGTTATAGCACAGCGGTATAGAGACAATATTTTGAATTTATTTGTGGAGCAATTATTACTTGACGACGAACTACGTTTTGGATATTTTCAACAGGACGGTGCAACAGCTCATACAGCCGCCGAAACTATTAACTACTTATGCAATTTTTTCGACGACAGATTAATCAGTTTTCGATCAGACATTGAATTCCCACCTAGATCACCTTGTTTAACGGTTATGGATTACTTCGTCTTTCCTCATTTGAAGAACATTATTTTTAAAACACCAGTTGCAAATTTAGAACAATTACAAGAAAGGATTATCCAAGAATGTGGTAACATTTCTCCAGAGATACTGGTCAACGCTTTCAAAAATATGAAGTGACATGTGAATTTATGCTTGGAGCCTGGCGGTGGCCAATTTCAGCAATTTATGTAATTATTTTTCTTTCTGTATATTCTTACTTTGTTAATTTTGTAAACAACAAAAATAAATTTGTATTTGTCTACTTATTTTATTACTTATTAGTTTGGCATATCATGTCATAATATGAATTTGAAAAATTTTATCCTAGATTTGGTTAGATATATCGTCCCCATATCATTGTAATCTAAACCAAGCCCTACGTTTTTTAATCCAAGCCCTCTTTGATGCAAATAATTTTTGCTCGCACGGTATTTAAATTATAAAATGCACATATCTTATAAAAAATGATTCGAGACACAAAATATTAGGAATCTAAAGCAAATATTTTCACGTTTTTAGGCTCCCGCAACTTCCCAATGACGAAATAGAGCACATTTTACGAGAGTATACTCTATTTCTAATAGCCAGGCATCCCTTCGAGAGGATACTTTCAGCGTATAGAAACAAATTTACTGATAGTCTTCCTAGTTCAAAGTATTTCCAGGTGAGTTACGTATACATCTTCTAGCAAGGCCACCCGCAGAAATAATCCCAGGGGGCACAATAAGAAGGATTTACTAACAAAATATTTTATTCAATTCAATTCAAAACTTCTTTTATTAAATCTATATAGATGATTTACAGGCGAAGTCTAGCTTTACGCTACTACTACTTAACCTGCATATATATAATTAATTTAAATTTAAAGGCCGACATAACTACACAATTGTCATTTAAATTATTAAAGGTCTGCTACTCCAAACTTTGTATTATTCCACTCTTATATTATAGGGTTAATTCCTAAACTGTTGTCTATAAGTATACCTTATTTTTTTTTTAAGTTTGCAACGCTAAGTGTCTTAATCTCATTATCCACTCCGTTATATAATTTTATGGCAGTAGTTATAGATGATTCGTTCTGCGCCAGATTCCGGTCACCCATTTTACGCATGCGCTAGTAGTGCGCAGGTTCAGGTTCAAAGCTGTTCATTAGCTGTCAATCAGATTTTAAGGAAAATACGAAATAACCGGAATTTTACCCCTATTTGGGCATAATAAAATCCTACAATGGCTCTTACTAATCATTGTTTTTATTCCAATCCGAGTATCCGAGTCACTAAAAGCACAAACACAATTCACTAAACTTGAAAATCCGTAAATATTAAACACCCACAATAAACAACAAGGAATCCACAGAGAAAACTTAAAACACAACAACGAAAATGGCGGCGAGCCGGTTCTGGAGTGTATTTTGAGCATGTCTAAAGAAGGACAGGCCGATAACAAGAGGTTTGTGCGCATACCTGCTGGGAGGGAAGGCACCTGACCGACAACCTAAATGACATAAACCTAAACTTTTGTTTGCGCAGGAGATAGATATCTAAAGGTAATTGTCTATGGTTCAACTTGCTTAAGTTGTAGATAAAGTCCTATGAGGAATGAGCAATTGTCCTGACTAATATTTGAAATCGACCTGGTTCGATCCCGAGCAGGTTTGGCGGACTTATTTAGTTCGCTTGACCAGGCCACCGTACTACGTAGTGTACCATTGCAAATACAACACAATGGTATTCCCAATGGCAAAAACAAGGCGGTTGAAAGGCGACCTCCATACAATACAGCTGTGGGGATCTCTGGTTCCTCCGGTATCGGGTGTTCCTTTGACATGTTTTCGAGAAGGAGCCTACATCTGAACCAAGTAAATGATTCAGTGTGGACAGTGACCCACCAAAGGGACGGCATTGAGTAGTAATTATAAATGAGACTGAGCCTTAAATTGTTAGAGAAAGATGGGAGGTATTGTATATTTCAAACTATTAGCCAGTATGGCGCCTCTAGAATCTTGCAGTATCCAAGTGTAAAAAGAGTTTGGACAGTGACAAAACGTACCAGCATTACGGATGTTTTGCTAATACGTAGAAAGTGTTGTCTCTTGGACATCCAAGTAGTCGCCTATATAAATATAAGTACCTAATTTCCATAATGCCCTGTATATTTTTTAAAGTTTGATTGATACCGAATAGAAACAGAACCAAACGAGATATATAAGGCCTTGCCTAACACCTCAGAATCTGTTAGAAATGAAAACATATACCGTGCGAGCAAAAATTATTTGCATTAAAGAGGGCCTTGCATCTAAGTACGTAATGCTTAGCGGTAGAGCTTAATACCTGTTGGGTGTCAGTAACTACCTGAATTAACAATCAATCAGTTATTCCGTCATCTTTGACAGTCGTTACAAGTAATTTGATTCATCGCTAATTTTTCAAATTTCTTAAACAATTCACACAATGGGCCTTACGGAACAGCACAAAACATTCATGGTTGAAGCGTATTTTCGAAACGGGGTTAGAGTAAATGGTGAGTGGCAATACAATCCGGATTTGTGCATGGACGATTTTCACGAACATTTTCCTAACGTTGCTTTTATTGATGGGGATTTTTATCATTGCCTGAAAAGAACCGTGGCTGTGTTTAGGGAAACAGGTTCTATACAACACAAAAAAGGAACAGGAAGACCATCTGTAAGAACAGAAGAACTTGTTGCAAACTTTCGTGAAATAATGCAAAATACGCCAACAAATTGTATAAGACGCCTGTCCCAAGAAGTGGGAAGATCTTATGAAACATGCAGGACTATTCTTAAGAAGCAGCTAAATTTATTTCCTTATAAAGTGCAAGTATTCCAAGAAATACAGGCCGCAGATTTTGAAAGACGCAGGAATTAATCTCAATGGTGTACCCAAAATTTATTGGAAATAAATGATTTATTAGACCTGACATTTTTTTCGGATGAAGCCTGGTTCCACCTCTCCGGTTATGTGAATTCTCAGAATACACGCATGTGGAGTAGTGAAAATCCCCATTTTTTTGTAGAGTCCACATTGCACCCTCAAAAAATTGGTGTCTGGTTAGCTGTTTCCCGAAGAAGAATTGTTGGTCCTATTTTTTTCCATGACACAGTTACAGCACAGCGGCATAGAGACAATATTTTAAACCCATTTGTGAAGCAATTACTTGACGACGAACTACGTTTTGGATATTTTCAACAGGACGGTGCAAGCCGCCGAAACTATTAACTAATTGACTAATAACAGATTGATCAGTGTCGATCAGACATTGAATTCCCACCTAGATCACCTTGTTTAACAGTTATGGAGAGACGTGTGAATTTATGCTTGGATAATGGCGGTGGCCAATTTCAGCAATTTATGTAATTATTTTTCTTTTTCTTTCTGTATATTCTTACTTTGTTAATTTTGTAAACAACAAAAATAAATTTGTATTTGTCTACTTATTTTATTGCTCATTAGTTTGGCATATCATGTCATAATAATATGAATTTGACAAAAGTTTAACTTAAATTTGGTTAGATACATCGTCCCCATATCATTGTGATCTAAACCAAGCCCTCTTTGATGCAAATAATTTTTGCTCGCACGGTAAATGGGACTATTAGAAATCCTGTATAAAATAGCGTGAGAACTAGAAACAGTATTTGATATGCTAAATCACTTTTTCTTAATTTTCTTGCAGGCAAGATACGGTCGGAGAATAATTAAAAAATACCGACCTACTGCAACGGCCACTGAACTTGATTCTGGTGCAAACGTGTCGTTTTCTGAGTTTGTTAGTTTCCTGCTGAACGAGGGAGTGGACACAAATGAACATTGGACGCCTATTTACGATTTGTGTCACCCATGTATACTTAACTACACATTCATTGGTAAGTCATGTATGGCCTGAGTTTTGTGGAATTTATACCACACACTATTAGGTTTTAGAAAAGCTTCCATTAAAAAACTTTAAAAAGTTAACTTGGAACTTTCCTAAAATGAAGCATCTTTTGAGAATAAAATAAGGTTTAAATGCATCAATTAGCCTGTGACCAACAAAACTGATAAAATAAAATCATTAAGATGCCTTGAAGAAAATCTACATGCCGACAACTTCTGCCCAAGTAAATTAGTTTGTTGTTTAAAAAACATGGAAAATAATACTTATACACTTTCTGGTTGACTGGTTTCTGGTATGACTTACCTAGATTCATCAATAGCCTTGTACTTCTGTTTGTAGATGACCTAAAGATTTTCAGGATTATTCGTTCCTCTCTAGATTGCGATTGTTTGCGAAATGACCTTGATCAGCTTAACCAGTGGTGTATAGACAATCAACTACCCTTAAATATTGACAAATGTAAAATCATGACCTTCGCCCTTAAAGAACATAAAACTCTTTATCAATATGGTACCTATCCAATCAATAGCACTCGATCGTGTTGATTTCCTTGGGGACCTAGGAATTAAATTTGATTCTAAATTCTCCTTTAACAGCATGTAATGAATGTCCGTGAATCTTCATCTTCTATAAAAATGCTAGGGTTTCTCATTCGTACATGTAAAAAAGGAGCAGGAGGATTGGAATATGGCGCACTGATATGGAATGCACATTACAAGGAGTGAAAAAGTTGATTTGTTATTAGTTTTTGGAGAATGTAGGAAGAGTTGAACCGATGCTGTACGTCTTTACGCACAAAGATATCCTAATCGGAGTCATCCAACCTGGCACTATTACCCAAAACTGATTCAGAAAATGCGAAATGACAATAATAAAAACGATGCCTTTGTTGTGAGTAAAGAAAAAGAAATAGATGTTCTGGCATACATGCAAGTAAATATCAATGCGTCACGTAGTCATGTGATCGCGCTAGAATGTGACATTTGTAAGTCTTCGGCAGGTAAAATTTTAAATAAACATAAATACCACTCATACAAGGGCATCTTAATGATTTTGTTTTATCAGTTTTGTTGGCTACTGGATGCATTTAAACCTTATTTTATTCTCGAAAGTTGCTTCATTTTAAGAAAGTTCCAAGTTAACTTTTTAAAGTTTTCTAAAACCTAATAGTGTGTTATCAAAATAATCGTAATAAAATCCTCTTTTTTCTTAACCCGACGAGCCACCATGTTGCCGTTTAAAAAAAATGAGTTGTACAGCTTTAAAGATTAAATTTTACATAGCTGATAGCATCTGACCGAAAATAGTAAAATTGTATTTTTCCCAAGATTAAAGAACTGAAATAAGTGATTCAATATATTTATAGCCCTCGAGATAAAAAAATGAATTTGGAAAAAAAAATTTTTATTGGTGACAAAAAGTGACAAGTGACGCATCGTTTTATTTAGAATGTCATATGTAGTCAAAAAAAGGAAAATATATTAGGTATCTCATTTAAAAATCGAAAGTTTATGCCACTTCCGGTTAAACCGGAAGTTTCATAATGTTGAGTCACCTCTCAAAAAATTCAGTTATGTCGTATACAAACAAATTTTATTCTATTATCTTGAAATAAAAAGTTATAGGGGCGAACCACCTTCCACGGACACCCGGTATAATAGTACCCACTGTACCTAAATATGTCAAGTAGTTACCTTTGAACGGAAAAGTTTGTAGATTTGTAATCATGAGATATGTTTGTAATTATTTAAAGTTATTTTAGTTCTTAATGTAAATGCCCCAAGTGCTTCGGTACTTATGTATCAAACTGTTAGAAAAGTGTTTACTGTCGGAGATATCACAACAAATATACCCAATGATACGGTACAGTCGCCACAGTAGATCTTTTCCCGTGCGTCATCACTTTCACGTCATCAAAATCGTATGAATCAAATCAAAATTACGAGACGAAAAAAGTCAAAACTAAGTCTAAGTTCATAAAATGGACGTGCCTGCCTACCGTTTGACGTACCTACATAATATTCCGAAAAATTATTTATAATTCCTAGTTTCTCTCGGGGTTTATTCGTACTCTAACGCAGTCTAACTCATTAATTCCCAGCTAAAAATGAATTTCAATACATTTATTGAAATCTTAAACTAACATTCTATTTTAAAGGGGAATTATATTTAACGGCTGTATCTCGGAAACGAATCGTTTGCGGATCCATGTTTATACACATTTTTTTTACTATTTTTTTGGATATACCTATAGAGAATTCTTCTCTTATTATAATTTAATATATTTAAATATGTTTCTGTAACAACCTGTACTTTTAAATATAGTTTTGGGAAATTACCTAATACACAAAATAATTAAATTTATAAAAATGTTTTATTAATATGTATTTCGGGTGAATATTTTGTAGGTTGGTGAGATATGCTGGTTGCAGATTTGGATAAGTATAGTAGTAGGATGGAATAGAGCATTTGTTTTTAAATCCAAATTGGTATTTTTTGCTGCGCGTGTTCTTTCATGTATTTTTTAAGGAATTTTTCAAAGAAAACAAATGTTAATACATTTAATACTATTTTTAAAGCTTAAAATCTAGAAAAGTTTGGTGTTTTATTGACTACTAAAATCGCAAAAGTCAATTTTTTGACATCCTTTCATTTAAGGGAATTTAGCCACTGCCGTAAACTTTTCAAAGAACTTTCACGGTTAGAATATTTAAAATAAATAAATTATTATAAAAATCCATAAATACTTACCGCCAAAACAGATGGTGGGTATAATTAGCTCTAAAAAGAACTATTTTTAGAAAAAGGAACAGTTTTAAGGCACACAAATTTACAAAATAGGAATTAGATTGGCAGATCAAAACAAGGTCGACAATGACGTTCTAAAATACAACGGTAGTCAACTAAACAAATAAAAAAAGTAATTAATTGACGTTTATAGTTTTATTCTTGTCTAGCACGTTATATTATTGCGGAATCTTGGAGACGTTCTTTTATGCTTTTATTCAAACTTGTTACTGTAATAAATAAGGATGCAGAATTATTAACCACGCTGAGTCCTGATCGTTGATTGATGACGCACGGGAAAAGATCCACTTTGGCGACTTTACCTATAAATTACACATACATTCATAAACGCTATTGAAATGTGTTGATACCATCGTTTGTAGGAGAGAGAGGAGGTAAAGAGCTGGGTGGGGCAGGTAGTGGGGATTACGCCGGAGTTACCTTTGAATGTGACCTTGCTACTATAGAAGAAACCTAACGTACAAATAACCCAACTTTCTATTGACTCATCCATGAAATGTAACTGCAGAATTATTATTATCCGAATTCTCGCATACTTGGTACTTGCGATTCATCTTAATTAGCCTTCAGAAAATATCACAAAACACTAAAAACACAAAATTGATAAACTGAAAAAAATTCAAACCGCTGACAGAAACCATTGTACCTGTATTTTGCATTGTTGTTGATTCCAACGTGATGGCGTTGCGGCTTATTTACTACTTGCTATTTTATTAAGCAGGGTTTAAATGCGCTGCAGTGTTATCGGTGGAGTTGCTTCGGGTTGTGGCATTCTGATGAGTTCCTAACAAGGACGAAACAGCTGTCGATGTCTACTCGGCCCCAGGGAATCCATGATTTTTGGCATCCCTGTCCCTGTGTACTTCAATGCAAAATGCAGGTCTTTTCACACTTTAAAGTCCGCTAGCCAAGAATATTTTTCGTTGATATAATTAAATAATGTCAGTTCCCTGATCGTGCATGGTCCTTTATCGTCTTAAAATGAGTAAACTGTATGAACTACTGCTGTGCTGCCTTTTTAAAAATTATCATTTGTTCTCAAGTGTAACATTTAATTCTATTGCTTTCAGGTCACTACGAGACACTATCACAAGATGCAAAAACCATTCTAGAAATGGTTTCCGCCCCACCCGTGGTTTTCCCAGTGACCAGAGCTAGTCATACAAAAGACAAATTAAGGGAGCACTTTCAACAGCTCTCTATTTTCAACATAGAACATTTGTATAAAATGTACCTTGCCGATTTTAAGTTGTTTGGTTACGGGTTAGAAGATTTGTTAGGCTATGATTTGGCCTAATTTATTAGCATCTATAAAGAGCGTCGACCTTACGCCGTGGAAATCAGGAAATTCTTTGAAATATAACTTTTTCTCGGGTAATAGACCAATTATCGTGTAGCTGGTTGCCTTCCTTTTGAGGTTAATTCGCTCAACTTATTTTGTAGATAATAATTACGTTGGAGTAATCCAATCCTATGAACCAGTTGATCGCATTCCGTCTATTTTTTGTCCTGAATTAACATAGATACAAATAGAAACAAAACCAAGAGAAACCATGCAATGAAAATATTTTTTTTAAAACCGACCAGAAAATATACACTTTCTGGACAATTTTTCGTCTGGAAAATAACCTTTTTCCGATCGCAAGACCGGAAAAGTGACGTTAGAGACCGGAATAGATTTTTCCGGTCCCTGTTTTTTGTTTTTCCAATCGCTCTTTGATAATACAAGCTACCTTGATTTCGTTACTATGACAACAACATTTCGATGTATTGTCAAGTGACAGTTCGTTGATTTTTAATTTGTTGTTTATGTCAAACTTGTTTCGCGAGTTCGCAAATTTAACAATATGAATTCAGATTTTGAATTATCCGACACGGAAAATGAGATTTCAGAAGAAATTTTGGAAGCAGCAAGGAAAGCGACTTACGATATATTGCCAGTAAAATCAAAAGCCCGTTACGAGAAGTCATACGACGCATTTAAAAATAATATAAAATAAAATAGTTTAATGTAAGTATTCGAAGTGTCGGTCTTAAAAAAAATATTGTACGTCACGCAACCGAAAATTAGTGTTTTCCAGGTTTCTCCAAGCTTCCAGGACTCGCCTACGGCTTGTCTCGACCTGAAAAACACTACTTTCCGGTAACGTAAATTACTATTACCGATCATATGTACGACGTACAAATCTGTAACAAGTTCCGCCGAACGTTACCTTGTGATGAAACATTTAGCAAACGCGGATATCAGTCTAAAGGCCCTTCGCTCATAGACATTTACCCTCAGAAAAGCAAAGAATAATCACGAAAGTGGGCAAACTTATGGCTTTGCGCATGTAATCAAAACCACACAGGAATAGGCATGCGCACTGCAAAATTATACAGTGTCATCAGTAAAGTCCGCATCATACGGGATTTTATTTTTATTAATAGCTTTATTCGAAATTGGACTTTGGCATCAAGTTCTGCTTCGATCGAAATGGAAATTAAGCAAAAAAATAGTAGTCACGTGATTCGCATTATCTGTAAAATTTAAATTTTTTCCAAAAAATAATTCAAAAGTGGGGTTATTTCTGAAAATATCGAAAAAAAGTTATTAGAAAAAGTTTTTGTAAATGCAGTTTCTAGCCCACCTGCAAAATTTCAGCTGCACTGCATAAGATAATTTTGATTTTTTTACCTATATTTTGTAAATTGCACCACTTTTGCAAAATAAGACTCGACGCAACCTACATAAAACTTCTCAGTTTTGACAAGGCTTTATTTCAGATACATTTTCTTTAAAGTAGCGCCATATTAAATGTGTGTTTTTGTACAAAATCAAAGGGCTATTAAAATTTGGTCGCATGTGATGCAAATGTTTTTGAACCTGTATAAGGTAACTTCATAAAATAAGTATTTTTGAAAACTTAGTTTGTGTCTGAAAGTAATACAAGTTAACGTTATTATGACATAGCGTAATAATAAATTATACCTAATATAGGGGTTTTAAATTAAATTAGATATTTATTAACTAAAATAGATAAACTTTACGTTGTTAAAATAAAATTTATTTTCCACTTAAAAAACACTTTACTGAAGACACTGTGTTCTTTTTTGTCTTAATATTAAGGTGTCTTACTTTTAGACACAAACTACGTTTTTAAAAATACTTATTTTATGAAGTTACCTTATACAGGGTCAAACACAAATAAAATTTGCATCACATGCGACCAAATTTTAATAGCCCAATTTTGATTTTGCAGAAAAACAAACATTTAATATGGCGCTACTTTAAAGAAAATGTATCTGAAATAAAGCCTTGTCAAAACTAAGAAGTTTTATGTAGGTTGCGCTGAGTCTTATTTTGCAAAAGTGGTGCAATTTACAAAATATAGGTAAAAAATCAAAATTACCTTATGCAGCTGAAATTTTGCATGTGGGCTAGAAACTGCATTTAAAAAAAAATTTCTAATAATTTTTTTCGATATTTTCAGATACTTTTGAATTATTTTTTGAAAAAAATTAAAATTTGACAGATAATGCGAATTACGTGACTACTATTTTTTTGCTTAATTTTCATCTGGATCAAAGCAGAACTCGATGCCAAAGTCAAATTTCAAATAAAGCTAATAATTAAAAAAATTACATATGATGCGGACTTTACTGGTGACACTGTAGTTTAATGAATGGGAAAATAGACAGGTCCGGGCTTTAGTTAGATGTGTTTAAATTGATCATAATAAAATAAAATTACATATCAAGAACTATACCTACTTCATATTTACTGAAAAATACCCGGTATTCTACCCCTATTTGGACATAATAAAATCATACAATGGTCTTTACTAGCCATTGTATCCGAGTCGCTAAAGGCTCTATCTATCTACAAATATTAAACACCCACAATCCAAAATAGCAAAGAAAACAACAAGAAATCATATGTGAAGGGTGCAGGCAAAGAAGGAGGAACGTCAAAAAATGTAAATGTTCAGGAAAGCGATTTTAAAGTTTAAAACCCTATAACTTTATATGTGTTAGTTTTAGGCCCAATCTTTTTAGAAAATAAATTGGGATGTGTATTCGACATTGAAAGACAAATATGTGCTACTTAAATTTCCCTTTCAATTTTTGTAAAACTTATTAAAATTTAAAGTGGTACAAATCATAACGTATAAAAAGGGGGAATGTCACAGTATCATATAAGAAATTTCCTAGTATTTTCGTATTTTCTTTACAAAAACTATTTTCAAAAGTAAAATGACAAAGTTTATTAAGTTTAACAAATATATATATATATACACTGTGGCTCAAATTAAAGAAGTACACTTGTTAATCGTGATATTGTTAAGTTTTTTTGAAACATCAGATAGTTTCCCAAAACGTTTCCTCTTTTTCCCATGAACCTCGGGAACAAAGTCGTCGCAGGCACTGCCACTTGAATTCATTGTACTATTTTTTTTTTACTTTGTAACACAAGCAATACTTGTTTGCATCTGTCCACATACTCAAATAAACAACAGATACGCAGAAAAAAAACTACCGCCAAGCCAGGTCGTAATTTTATTGGCACTGTTTTTGCGACATTCCACCAACTTAGCCTGATCCTCGTGGACATTCCCCCTTTTTCGCCTGTATGGCAAAACTTTAAGTCACGATATCTTTTGACTCTTCTTAATGATGTTGCTACTCGATAGCAGTAGCGGCTCGTTGGTATTTGAAGTGGGGGGTCATTTAGCATTGCAAGGATACATCAACAGCGCCGCAGGAGAAATTTTTTTTTGAGTGCCACGCCCAAAAAGTATTTTTTTGCCTATTAAAATTGTAATTTTGATGTATTTACACTACTTTCTGTCTTCGCGGGAAAAAAGTTAACACTTAAATTAGGTATACATGATAAAAAAATTAAAAAATAAAATATGGACTGACCTATCAGTACGTACATTTTAAACAGATTTAAACTTAACTTTCAAAATGCCTTTGTTCCAAACTAACTTTTACAGTTCATTACATGACAACATACTATACCTAGCAAATAATAATAATAACTTAAGGTGGATTATTCTCTCTTTAGTTCCTGCAAAGTAATCAATGACCCGTTCATTAAGATTTGGAATACTTACAAAATATTTTTCGACTGATAACATCGCTAATGCAGATAATCGTTCCTGGCTCATATTTTTTACAACCGACATTTTGTGACACAAGGAACAATAAACGATTTAACATAACACTCGTTAAATAATAACAAACCATCAAATTATCAAACCCGACTGCCGACTGGCATCCGTACGTAAATTAAAAATCCAATAAATGTAAACAATGACAAACATGAATATTTGAATATACATTATACACCCTCCTTACTGCAGTAATCGGTTAAGCCAAGTCAACAAATTTTCCTAAAAAATAAACTAAGAACTGCTCCGCAACGTAACTCCTCTTCCCACACGTTTCTGCAAAATTGCAACGTTTGTCGGAACCTCATCAAAACTTGATGAGGCTTAAAGCCCTTAAGGACTCGTATCTCTGTCTTTCCTTTCAGTAGTAGCATGCGTTTGTTTCTCTCTTGCACGCTTGCGCATTAAATTTTTCTGGGAAAGCAAACAGACAGCGGTGGTCAAGCATGGGCTGGACCCAATATACGAAGAACGTACGTTAGTAGTATGGTGCTCATAAACTCGGTAAATTACGAGGGATATTTTAGAGTTAATAGTAATATTTCACGAAACAAACGAGGTTGGCTGATTCGATGGCTTTTAAACCTTATTTAAACTTAATAAATATTAAGTTACATGAGAAGATAATTAGTGAGGGAGGTCATTGACCAAATGACCTTAAGGAAGAGCCGCCACTGCTCGATAGATTTTCTTATTTCCTATCGGGTGGTTTGATTAGTTTAAAATGAGGAAATATTGACTTTCCCCCTTCTTTGCCTGCACCCTTCATGTGTGAACGTTCATCAGCACTGTTTACGCAGCAACAACATTTTTTTTTGGGGTACGTGTCAATTACTCCTGTAGCGTTCGTAAACGAATTTTATTTTTTTTAGTGGCTAACATTGAAATTCTACCATTTGGATTTATTTCCTTATCCCATAGTTGTAGAATTTCAATCTTCGCCACTAAAAAAATTAAAATTCGGTTTACAAACGATACTTTTCAAAGATTTTACCCTGTAAGTTTTTTCCTCCAGTTTTTTAGAAGTCGTATATAGCAGGTAATTTATCCCTTTGGGGTAGTTTACTACAGCCGATAAATCCAAAGGGTAAAATTTTAATCTTTGCACTAAGAAAATTAATATTCGTTTACAAACGCTACAGGCGAAATTGACACGTACCCCAAAAAAATGTCGTTCCTGCATAAACGTTGCTGATAAACATCGCTAACTTCACACATATCAAGAAATCCACAGAGAAAACGTAAAACACAACAACAAAAATGTCGCCTAGCCGGTTCTGGAGTGTATTTTGAACATGTCGCTAAACAAGCACAACCTAATAACGAGGGTTGTGCGCATGCCCATACCTGTAGGGCGGCAATGTGTGTGACTGGAAAGCTATGCGTACAAACGCATTATTTCACCCATAAAACTTAAAAAAAAACATAACTTGTGGTGTTCCGTAAGGATCAACCTTAGGACCTACTTTTTTTTAATCTACATTAATTCTATAGCAAAACTAAATTTAAAAGGAAAATAAAATTGTTTGCCCTTTCTGCCCTCATAAGTAAGAACGCGGTATGTTAAAAAATTCGGATTTTCAGTTTTTAATGAAAAAGTACTTAAAATATACATATTAAGATGTATACTAAGTAAAATAGCTGTATCTTTTATTTATCAATGATATTTAGCATAGTTCCCCATGCCGTATGTTAAGAATATACCCTAATCATAACGAAGAGCGCGATATCTTCGGCATAATACAAAAGAACGCGGTATAAACGGTATTCGCGCTAAAAAATAAAGCGGTCTTCTTTAGTGAGACCCCGATACCGCGTGTTTCGGTATTATCAGCTAGATTTTCTGCCAGTATACGGCGTTTGCAACGCAAGAAGGGACTATTTCTGTTTGTATTCAAAAATTATTTGAATGATGAAAGAGTTTTGAACTTCCATTGTCTTTATTTGCTTGAATCACAACGTTTCAACTGGTAAGTTTCTCCAGTCGTCTTCAGGTGAATACTAAATAAGTTAAGTAACTACAAGACAATTTATACTAGCTATTTGCACCGAAGCATAATTGAGGTGGGTGCAGTCATGCGTTCAGTTGGCACGCGATCTTATCCTAAGATTACATATATCTAACAAAGGTTTCCAGATATTTCTTATGGCTAATGATGGTTTACTAAAGCAGCCTGGATTTTGGTGAATAGCAGCAGCTTCCTTAAACTTTATTTTCCTCCAGTGTGGTTCCTTATGTAGGATTTCAGTTTCTGACCACATGATATGGTGACCATGTTTCCAGGCATGGTCAGCTGCACCTGACTTTTCGGTCTCTCCTTTTAACGTATTGTTTTTGTGTTCTTTAATCCTTGTCTCGAGTGGTCTTAATGTCTCACCTATATAAGATTGGCCGCACTCGCAGGGGATCTGGTAGACACAGTTTTTCCTATCTTTTTGACTTATAGGCCTTGTCTTCGTCAGGTGGCTTCTTAGGGTGTCCCTCGAGTTGAATACGGTGTTGATGTTATATCGTTGTCCTAGTCTTCTTGTTTTCTCAGATACTCCCTTGACATAAGGAATATTGAGTGTTGGTTGTGCCTCTCTGTCGGCTTCTTGCGCGTTGGGTCGATTCTTACTATTTTCCAATATTGTGTCAAATAATCTTGTGAGGTAGCCATTTTTGTTGAGGTCGGTCTTGATGTGGTGAGCTTCTTTTTCAAGTGCTTCTTCCGAGTTACAGACTCTATCCACGAGGGTTTTAACTATGCCATGTTTCGTGTTGTTTGAGTGATTTAATGTAAAATTGAGATACTGACCAGTACGTATGCGTAGGTTTTCTGTATACTGAAGTTTGGATGCTGTTGCCATTTTTCTTCACGTTGACTTCTAGAAACGGTAATTGGTTGTTTTCAACTTTCTCCATGGTGAATTTGATTGTTGGTGCTAAGCTATTGAGATGATCTAGAAAATATCTTAGTTCGTAGTATTTTTCATTGGTTTAAATTACTGATGTATAAAACTTACATTTAAATTAAAAGTATTTTAATAGTGTTTCTTATATACCGCTATTATTGATTTGTTCATTTAAGTAGGTACGCGTTATTCTATTGATAAACGCGGTATGTTAAGAAATTAAAAGTTGCCGCGTTTTTTGTTAGGATATGAATAGCGAATAATAGGAATATTTGCGGTATGTCATTTCTTATAGCTTAGGATTGTATTTTTTTAAAATTAACTTGATCAGTAATAAACTACAACATAATGGAAAAATAATGTATATAAAAATATTTCATTAGATACATACAACTCAAAGGCTAATCAATAAACTTTAACCTTCTATTTCTCATTTTGTGGTTACCGTAACATAACGCGTTCTTCTTTATGAGGGTAGTATTGTATATTTTCATGAAGACTATGCTCAAATTCATAATAACATTAACACGACCTAAATATAATATGTAAATGGCTTGAACTTAATAAATTATCATTACATTTTAATAAATCATCTTTTATTATAAGTAAATCAAAATTAAAAAATAATAATATTTCTTCACTGTCTTTCAATAATCATTTAATTAAATATACTAATACAATTAAATTTTTAGGTTTACATAGTGATGAAAATTTAAGTTGGAAAAAACATATTGAATATTTAAGAAGTTACATCTCACCAATAATTGGCATTTTATTTAAAGCTAAAAATTAGATATCGTTAAAATATTTAAAAAATATATATTATTCTTTGGTTTATTCAAAATTACAGTATATGATTTCAATCTGGGGGATCAGCGAATTTAACTACAATTCAGCCATTAAAAAAACCAAATAATTAAATGCATACATAAACTTCCTTTTTTAGAACCAACTATAAATTTGTATGAACCAAATGGATATTTAAATTTAGAAAAGCTTTATAAATTAAAACTATGCATTCTAATACACTCTATTATTATTATTATTAAAGAAAAACAATCGAATATAATATTTCCAGTGGCGGCTCGTGACATAAATGTCTGGGGGTTCACAAATACGGGAAACGCGGCAGGGGGTTCGGGGGGCGGGAGCCCCCCGCATAACAGCGCCGCAGGCGATTTTTTTTGGAAGGTCAAGGACATGTTGTTTTATAATATAAACTCAAATGAGCCTTATTAGGTACCTATACCTATAATATAGGTACTGAAATGTATGTGTAATTTTTTTATTAAACATCAAAATATTGTGCATTTGGGTCCTGGCCGATATTTTTAACAACCCTTCCTTAAAAAAATTCCAATAAAATAAATAAATAGCTTACCAATACGATTAACACCACTTTTAACCCTTCACGGTTTTGCATTTTCACCGGCAAAAAACAAAAACGGGAAACAAAATAGACTATTCTGCTTTTCACATCCGCACAGCCACTCATGTTTTTCATACAATGCACTCCTAAAGTCTTAAAAACTTTTTTAAAGTCCCGTTTTTGATCTTTATTTAGTTGCCTTATTTGGAGGTTATGCACTGGTTTCCCGCATTCTTTACAATAATCTTATCATCGAAACTTAACCCTGAGAATGACTCTTTTAAAAAACTCACTGTATTTTTGCAATTATTTAAATTTGCGCAGAGACCGTCGCAGTCATTTTTATATTATTTATTATTTTTTTAAAGAAGCCGTAAAACAAAACCGCGGAAATACATAAATCACTAAAAGCTCAGCCAGCTGGCGCAGCACAGCAGCAGAGTAAAAATCGAATTAGAAAACATAATTCAGGAGAAACGAGCACTCTCGCTTAAAGTTGACTAATCATAACGTGCATAAACCTCATGATCACCAGAAATTTGTGCCATAAAGATAGAATGAGATCGAAAATAAAACTAGCTATAAAACAAAGATAGAGCTATTGTGATACTCGACTCGTGAAAAGATTGCGCCCGTCCTGAACATTAAAAACTTCTGGCACCGGCGGCACCATGATACAAAGAAACACTTTAATGAATTAATTGTATAATGCGGCGGCACCGTATTCGGTGATCGGTGTGTCGGCGGGACTGCCGGTCGTTATGCCGTTCAAGCGCATGAGTCACCGCGGTTTAAGTGAAGTTTTTTGTTCGACGCAACATCTAACAATAGGGAAAGAATAAAGATATCGCAATTTAACGTTACGTAAAAGATAGGCTGATGATAATTCACAAAACGGTAACTAGTACCTATTGATTTTATTTTGAATTTCAACAATTTAAATTTTAATTAGGGGGTCACGTGCTCATGTGCTCTTATGCACAAGCCGCCACTGAATATTTCCTTCGACCGACATTATTCACATCACGAGACAATAATCATATTCAAACACCAATGGTAAAGAGTTGGCCAAAAATCAATATTATATAAAGGAATAACAGTTTACAACAGTTGGCCGAAAAAAATTAAACAAATATCAAAATTATGGACTTATAAAAAAACACTAAAAACATATTTTTTAAACTTTAACGTATTATATATTATATTAATTTTTTTTTTGTAAATAGTTATTAATGTTATTATGTATATATTTTTTTTTTGAATCATTTCGATGGAGTTATTAATAGTTACTAAATATGGTTCTTATTATTTGTGAATTTATATATTGTATATTTGGTGTTATATTCCCTGTAATAAACTTTTTTAAGTTGGTTGAGAATAATAAATTAAAAAAAAAAGTGAGAAGCTGTTGGGATCTAAAGGTAAATGTCTATGACTTTGCTTCTTGAAATTTACATCGCAGTCTCGCTTTCGCAAATTTACGTGGGATACTTAGTTTATGGAATTACTAGTTCCCACTTATAAATCTCATTCCGTTTATTTTCTCTGAAATGAGGGACGAAACGAAGGCGTGTGAAAAATCTCTAATGTAAACGTCGGTATGTCTTGAAACGTACACGTTAAAGTGATCGCGGTTGCCCTTTCTTGGACTTGCATATATTATGTTTGTTCTTTTTGTGTAGTTGTGATTTTTGTAATATATTTTTGTATATTTTGTAGTTTGTTGTTTTTATATTTTCTACCTCCTTGAATTCATGTTTGAGTAATAAAAAATCGCGGAGATGTATACACTTTACTGTAAAATAGCGTCACAGGCGGAAAAGTTGACATTTTAATTTACATTGTAGAGCATTATTGTTATGGGAAAGAAGTTTCTAGTGACTGGTAACTACGGTGTCGCAGAGGAAAAGTGGACCACGCTTCGCTTGATTCTTGATGACATTTCTGAAAGCTTCCAGCTAATATCCTTTACCATGGCTCATGGCTTGAGAATCCTTTATTTGTCTTCACGTACATCGTAGATGGCCATGGTTCGTCTGTATTGGAGGTAGATAAAAATTAATTCCCTGACCTCGTAGCTTCCCCATAAGATGTTATTTTAAATACACATGCCTTATGGGGCTACTTTGTTTTATAGGCCTGTGGTTCTAACCAATCAGGAACTTGCTCGAGCAAGTTCCCTTCATCATGGGGAAGACCACAACAGGAATAGACCTTTTGATTGGACTATAAAATAAGAACCAATAGTTTCCGACTCTTTAAGAAGTACCAATTTTACTACCGCTCTTATTAAGATTTCGTAGACTTTATATGGCGTCAATTATTTTTACATGTGTAACGAATATATAAATACAAACAGTTTAGAAATGTTCAATCGTAATCTTGACATAGGTAGATACCGGAGCCTTTGTGGTGCGAGATAGGCTGCAGGCTATTTTTGTATATTTGTCACAATTTAAAATTATCCGCCTTGCCTTATTTTGTAAAATTTTTAATTTATCAAATATTTCCTCACTAGCGCAATATAAAATGGAAGAACAACAGAAGTGAGAAGAAAATGTGGTAATATAATAGTATTTTTACAGTTTTTTTAGAAAACAAACTTAAATTAGAACTGATTCTTTGGAAATAACCTACTTTTCCGGCAATATTCGATATGATACTTTCTGGCATCTAAACTGTGTCCCAATCATTTATTTTTACATCGCAAGAACGTAATTTCGTAATCGTCGGTTCCCACTTTATTCAAAACCTTCCCAGCGAAGTATTTAATTTGTTTTTTCGTGGTACATTTCATAAGACAAAAACTCTACGGATATTTCGTCGGAATCGCGATTTTCGTCTTCGCTAAAATCCATATTGCTGCTGGTACTGTCGTGTAGAGAGATGTCTGTTTCAATATCAACAGTCTGGTTTGTTCTTGTTTCCTGGGGCGCACTTTACCTTATAATGCACACGCATTTATTACCCCTAGCAAGGACAACCTCGGGGTAAATGCGCCCCCGCGACAATAAAAAGAGATTGTTTACTTAAACATTGGTCAAAATCCATGACATTAGCAACTGTTACTTACCTCTATATGGTTTTTTCCAATTCAATCCAATTCACACGTGCCACCAATTTACCTAATGCGCAACTATACGGCCGCTTCATCTAACACCTATTACTGTCGACGCTCAAACGCGGGAGTTTCGTCAACCGCGTACCGACCGAGGTTACCTCAAAAACTACTAACCGCTAATACCATACTGATACTTGATCAATGGTTCTCTTCCATGTCTCAATCACCAATTGAATGGCTGTCTCTATATAGAGTACCCTTTTCGAAAACCAACTAGAAAGGAAATTAAAATTTTGTTGACATCAATGAATTCCAATAACTGTTCATATACGACTTCTTCTAATAATTTCTCGACATCCCATAAAACATTTACTGGCCTCATCTCATCCCACCTTTTAGTGTTTTTTACTTTTAGCACTGGTGCAGGTAATGTAAGAACATTAACTTAATAATCTAAGAGCTATGACCGTTTAGGGTAAGGTAAGGTGGGGTTAATGCAACTGGTTTTTTGAATAGTTGACTTTTGGACTTCCATAAAAAATATGAATGATTCAAATAAAATTTTGCAAAAAATACCATGGGGTGTTCAGTAATTTTGCCATCAATTTATAAAGGAATTTTGGTAAAAGCTCAAACTACATTTTTACAACTTATTTTTTTAAATTAATATCAACATATTACATTTACCCCAGCAAATGGGGCAAATGTAATAGCTGCCTGTATTTGCAATAGTACTCTATATGAGATTCGAAAACGGGGCAAATGTAAAAGGAACGGTTTTTACTACATGGTTTTTATTTCAACCAAATTCCATTATAACTGAAGGAGTTACAAACTTTTTAATTAATTATGATTAATGGTATAATTTTTAATAAAATAAGAACTAAAGTAAAACACAAATGTAAATTGTTATCGCACTCATTTTAAGTAAGTAACAAGTTAAAAAATACATTTCATTGTATTATATATATTATAGGCCTTGGGATTTTTTAACATATGTTCTGACCATGACGCCTAAAACAAAAAATTATCAACCATAAGTCTTAAACGAAAACACATAATGGGGTAAATCTAACAGAGCCTATTACATTTACCCACTACAAACATGTTACATTAACCCCAAAACCGATTTCTTTCGGGGCAAATGTATTACATGAAATAAATCGGTCGTATATAATGTATTTATTATAATTTCTGATTTGAATCGATATATTGGCCCGATCTGACCGCGTAAACTTTTATTTACCTGGTAATACTTTTCGTAATGTAAAATAGCCGGCACCGAAATTTGTAACACTAATTTGAAAACTCACTGCAAAACCAGGTGTTTATCTCGCAGCCATAAGCGTCTTACTGAAGTGACAAAAATAGATATGCGCATTGCAGAATGGACGAGGACACTTGAACTACGAAATTCATACATGCGGCGCCATCTCACGCTCAAGGGCGTAAATTATAGAACCAAATAATACATTTACCCCAATCTTGCATTTACCCCACCTTACCTTATATTGCTGGGCAGTAAGCGCAGGATTGTTTAAATTCTGATTAAAAAACATTTAGTACCTACATAATATTCCATTTAAATTAATTGTTGTGTTAATAGGTACCTATTTGTTTAAAAAGTTGTTTTTCCGCTTCCAAATTTTGAAATCAATAAAGTTCTCATTATTTTGTTTTAAGTACTTCTGCATTTGACATTATCATAATGATTACTGGTGGTTTCATTAAGGTATGTATTAGAGCCGTATTTACCTTTTAAATTTTACAACGAGCTTTTTCTTAATTAGACATATAATATGGCTTATTAGAAAATAATAAAATTTGGTGTGCAAGTCCACCATTCTAACAGCTTACTACTGCTACAGATCAGTACTGCAAGTACTCTCCCTGAAATAGTCGTGTCCTCATAGCCGCGAAGCATGGGCGGCACTGTTATCTCTTCTGAAGCACAAACACGTACACTGCCCTAAAAGCCTTAATTACACCTACACAAACACCTTTACAGTAAGCTGCAAATAACCAAGTAATATGACAAAACCGAAACCTAGGTACACCGGTACCTAGGCATAGGTGAAGTACGAAGCAAAGCACGCACTAGGCGTGCAGAGCGGAGATACTAAAAGCAAGTGGTCTGAAGGTTTATACGCCTATGGCGCGGAAAGTTTAGTTGGTAGGCCGCCCCATCAGGGTTAACTCCGACACGACCCCAGTAAACACAATTACGTAAAATATATGTGAAATTTATATAACCACTTTACTCGGTTATGTAAATTCAAAATACCAATCATAAGAAAGTAAAATTTAACTTAAATCTGCCGTACTATGTCATGCTTTTGGGCATGTTAAATTTATAGCACAGTGATGTAAACTGAGTTGTGTAACTCATGTTATGTAAATTTGATATAAATTATTTTACATAAATGTAATATAATCTGGCCCCAATAAGTTACATAAATATTACGTAACGTGGTGGACTTTATTTTTTTTTTGCTCCTACCTATATTAAACGTTTTTAAATTAAAATATTTTTGTTTGTAAAGTCTTTTGTATTTGTTATATTAACAAAAAAATTAAATTGCACACATGAAAAATGATG
The DNA here is from genome assembly GCA_963969555.1 of Polydrusus pterygomalis. Taxonomy (NCBI): domain Eukaryota; kingdom Metazoa; phylum Arthropoda; class Insecta; order Coleoptera; family Curculionidae; genus Polydrusus; species Polydrusus pterygomalis. Next base: position 15,928,210 of record OZ018385.1, on the reverse strand, counting down.
GTCTCCCTGGATAATTTTTCGCCAATTGGTAGGACGACCTAAAAAATACCAAAAAGTATACAACAACACAAAACATAAGATATAATTTCTTTGCCAAAACTTTATACTTTCGAATCATGCTTGCCAATAAAAAAATCTCAGAAGCCTTAGCTGATTAGAACTAAAATGAACAGCGAAGAAAACATTTTGAATATTAAGAAATTTTCACCCACACCCAGTATATTAACTTTTATAGGTAACCAAAGTTGATTAAAATCCAAGTACTTACTTCATCATTATTGCCTGATCTTAATGGCACTGGCACATATTCCATTATAAATAAAAACAGCAAAATGTATTTTGTGGAAAAGAAATTAAGTAATGTAATGTGATGTTCTGTGTAAATAAGTAAGACTTCTTAGCAAGAAATAAAACTCTTGACACGCTTGGTAGCAAACTGTAAAAGTAGAGGTTAGAATACTTTTTCCGCGGATCTTTATATTCTTTAAGCTCCGCCCATTAACTGTCACTTTCGTGCGCTTTTATTGGCTCTTTATGCCCATAACGGAACTGTGGGGTAGATAAACTATTTAACGTCAATGTTATATAAAACTGCCGTAACATAGTTTCCATAAAATTAAAGTAAAATGTTTTATGTAAAATTTATATTTTTTTCTTTATATAAAGGCTACGTCTACCATTTTACGAAAAAATTATATTCTTCGGCCACATGTTTTTAGCTTTATATAAAATTTACATAAATATTACATTAAACTAATAAATAAGTAGAAGTATATTCTTTTAAATTTACGTAAAATTTATGCCAATGTCACAGATGTGTTTACTGGGACTACTCTGCCTCACAGGGTGTCTTTAGAAGATTCTCCTCGAAAAAAACACGGACCTTCAGAAAAGTCTTATACAATTTTGATGTAAAATTAATAGGGGAGCCAAGCCAATATTTGAGTGTAGCAAAATTTACATGGGATTTCCCATGGCCAGTCTTGCTCAATATAGGTATTAACAATGCCACTGTACGTGTTTAATGCATAACTGTTTTAAGAGTGAAAAGTGCGCCAGAGAATTGACATCTCTTTTAACAGGTAATTAATCTCAATAGCTGCATTGTTTTATTAACATATAAATAATATTATAAAAGGGTTAAAATTATTTATGAGAAACTGTTGTTCTGCCTGGAGATGTCGAGATATTATTAGCTATTTTTTTTACCTTTGAACAAATCCAATAACATAACCCTATATTTTCAAAGTTGGCGCGCGTCGATCGCTACGAGTTACAGTCAGTTGGAATTATGCTGCCAACTCAAATTAGTCGATGGCAACCTATAAAAACCAAATCCCCATTCCTACAGGAAAATTATAGTTTGCCATTTATTCATCAAATTCTGAGTCAAATTCTAAACACTATATAGGAATGTCGTATGTAACTTTCTATAATTTAATAAAAAACGTTTATTTTTAAGTTTTTAAATGGATAATTCCGAATATGCCACTGTTTTAGCCTAGGGGCCCACAGATCCTAGATCTGGCCCTGTAGATAGGTATTTAATCTTAATTGACCAAAAATATATGTGGAGACTTTTCGCAGTCCCAAAAATGTATTTAACGCAAAGATCTTATAAATTAAATATGGCCGCCCTGGAAACAAAATTTTCGGCCCACTGGAAGTAAACGTATTAAGGTGGGAGTATCCACATGCTTGCCAACCTATAATCTATTTCGCGTGGATTTATTTATTCTTTCTAACTTTTACACAAAATTTAAATAAAATTAATATCGTCTTCATATTCTATAGGCAACTAGCGTGTACCCGGCCTGCGTTGCAGCCCGTCATTATACGACGTGAGATAATAAGGCGAAACTAAAACTCAACCGTTTGCAGGCCCGTCCACAATTTCCATGCATAAAACATAGTCTGTCTTCGTCTATTCCGGCTTCGGATCGATCGTTGAACGGGCCGGGGACCGGTTAGGTTGGGTCGTTCGTTCTCCCTACCCTAATTTATCAGTGTTTCTCTATAATATTATGCATGTATTATACATAAAAACCTTCCCCCTGAATCACTTATTAAAAAAAACCGCTTCAAAATCCGTTGCGTAGTTTTAAAGATTTACGCACATAAGGGGACATGAACAGGATAGCGACTTTGTTTTATACTATGTTAAGATAATTAACATGTTAAATAAATATCAAGGAATTTCAAGTTATTTAAGGAAAATTGTATATCGAAAAATATCGGTTAAGATTTTTTTTAACATTATTATGTCATTGTTCTTTCACTATACAATTCTCCCAAAATAAGCAATGAAATAAATTGATAGTTTTGTAATATATCAGATATTACCTAAATAAAGTGCAGACTATATTGATTTTATTTAAATCTTAGTCAATAAAATAATAAACTAAGAAAAACAAGGCGAAATAGGTTATAGGTTGGCAATAAATTGAATGACGTTGATAATTCTACCTTAAATTAGGTCTGAATATTTCTTTAATAAATTGTGCAGATACCTTATTACCTATTTGATTTAAAAAATTATTATTGCGTTTTAAGACATTGTTTAATGGGATTGCAAACATTCTCTTATTTTTGAATCTTTTATGATTTCTTTATGTAAATACGGTACCTATATAAAGTGCCCCGCTACTTCACGATTATAAACAAAACATAAATACATACTCTATAGTTGGTGATATTATACGTAGGTGTCCGTTATTTCTGTGCACTATGAAATTTGCAATCCTTGTTGCAATCTGTTTGTCAATCTTTGGTAAGTTGCATTTAAAGACTATAACACTGTTGTGTGAACTATAGGTTTTAAGCCGTTTTCTTTGTTAGAATTTAATTTAGGTTATTGTGAAAATATCCTTTACCAAAGGCCTCTTCTATAAGAGGTCTTTGCTCTTTACATAAATCGACGAAGCACGAACTGGACTAGCGCCCTGCACGGGCCGGAATTTTACGGCCCGACCCGACCCGGCCCGGCAACCAAGACATTGACGCGGCCCGAAGAAATTATTAACTAAAAGCAAAAAAGCCCGGTCGGTCCGAAAAGCCCGGTAGGCCCGAAAAGCCTGGTAGGCCCGAAAAGCCCGGTGGGGCGAAACGCCCGGTCGGTCCGAAAAACCCAGCGGGCATGAAAGGTAATTGAACAAATTTACCTTGCCATTTATATATGACATCTACATAGACTAAACGTCACAAGTTTTTCTAGTGATGACGTTTACTCTATTGTTTAACTGGTAAAGTGACATACCATATAACATCAAACGTGAACCTAAACAGAATTATCAGAATCTATGATGTATTGTCTTCGACCTATATCAGCTGTTGCGTATTACGTAAAAAACGCAAAAAGCCCAGCCGGCCCGAAGTGCTCGGTCGGCTCGAAAAGCCCGGTCGGCTCGAAAAGCCCGGTCGGCTCAAAAAGCCCGGTCGGTCCGAGAAGCCCGGTCGGTCCGCGTAGAGGCCCAAGACGAAAACCCGTCCCGTGCAGGGCTCTAAACTGAACAAGCGTTTGCCTCGCAGGCATGTAAACATGACGTGGAAAAAAAGAGTGACAAAATATTATATTTTTTAAGTTATGGTGTTGGCTGCCCCGCAATTGAATTTCGAAGATCGAGTGACCATGACAAATGAGTATATATCGCCTCCAGGCTCAGATAATTGTTCTTGGGGTCCAAATTACTGGTGTGCCAGTGATACCAACGCCAAAGAGTGCGGAGTAAGTATACAAATTGTGAACTAGCAACTTATACTTACAGGGTTATTTTAAAAATAAAATACAAGTTATACAGGGTTATTTTTAAAATAAAATATTTAGGAATAATTTTTGACAGTAAATTAAATTGGAATTTTCACTTAGAATAGTTAATTAAAAAATGAAGATTTTTTTAGAGATTTTTAAAAACATGAAAAAAATTTAAAATGTAAGACATGGAAATATTATATTACGCGTTAGTTAAAACTTATTTACATTACGGAATTTTAGGTTGGGGAGGAATAAATAGAACTTTAGTTAAAAAATTAAAAATACATATTACAAAAAAGGTTTCTAAAAATTATATTCAACTAGCGTGTACCCGGCATGCGTTGCAACCCGCTGGTATAAATACAAACCCGATATATTAGTACCCAGCATGCCACTTTCTGAAATTGCACCCGTGCAAAGCCGGGGCGGGTCTAGTTACATAAAAACCTTCCCCTTGAATCACTCTATATATTTAAAAAAACCGCTTCAAAATCCGTTGCGGAGTTTTAAAGATTTAAGCGGATATGAAAGGGGACAGACGGGCGACAGCGACTTTGTTTTATACTATGTTAAGATAAAAATTATCTTTATCCTTCAAAATAATTGTATTCAGAAACAAAAAAGTTGAACATAAGACAACTTTCATTTATAACATCTTAATATATATATTTAAAAATAAAAACCTTATACAATTTAAAACCCATAATCATAATACACGTCATAAAAATGAAATAACCGTAAAACCTAAAATAAATAATTCCATAGGACATAGGAGGATATTGTCACGAATCTATCTTTGTGGTCCAGGGACGTAGACAGAGGAATGAAAGTTTGGAGTCTATAAAATGGTCGTCTATTGTATCTTCTTGATTTTTACCCTAATAGGAAAACCAGCATGTCCGTAACTTATTCGTGTAAGGGGCTATAGTGTTGGCAGACGTGTCACTTAGCGATGGCCAAGGCTTGTCACCTATTGATGAACTGAAGAGCGGGTGCGTCACTTGACGATGGTCAGGAATTGTCACCTATTGTTGAACTGAAGAACGGGTGCGTCACTTGACGATGGTCAAGGATTGTCACCTATTGATGAATTGATCGGGCGGTAGACACCGATGCCAGCTGCTTGAGCTGGCCCAGTTTATATAGCCGAATATATGCTGAGATTGCAACGCACTTGACCCTGACTGGCGTACAGTGGGTTGCGATCTCAACAACGCACAGTGGTCGAGTATCCTAAATATACCGGACCACTGTGAGTTTTAGTTGACATGCCCCCCTCCGATAAGCTTAGACATGCTAGTTTCCCTTTTGTCTACAATATAACTTTATATTTATAATAATATTTATCTTAATTATATTCAATAATGTTCGTTTATATTTTCCTTGAATATTAGCTGCTTGGCTGTCGATTGGAGTCCGGACCTGTTCTCACACGTGGTACCCTTCTGCTTTTCTGTTGGGATGTGGAATATCCATTTGTCTTCTAGTTGGGCTGACTCTTTCAGTTATTCTATTTTGCTTCTTGCAGATCCTTTCAGTGACGGAAAGGTGATGATGGGGAGGGTACAGCACCTTGTAAGACGACATTTTCTGGGTCTGCTGAGGGTAAGTTTTTTTTTGTATGATGATTTTTGTCCATCACTATCATATTTGTGGAAATTCAAGTTCGAGGTGTACACACTTCGTGCGGGCCCTGATACCTGGCCGCTTGCGTGGGCAAGGTGGGTTCAGGTGCGGTCGGGACTAGGTCGCCATAGCTTCTGTTCAAGATGTAAGCATCAGTATATTATTCTAACTAAGACAGCTGGGTCCTTTAATATCTAAATAACCATTTATGTATCCAACATCACCAGTTAAATTCTTCTCTTTAATCAATAAATCTGTATATGTTTTTCTACTACTGACTTTATTTTAACCGGGCCAGGCCAGGTATTTATACACGACGTATGCGGAAGGGTTTGTGATTTAGTGGTATAGGCCCCTCGTAGGCGCGTGTAGGTAGCGGTTTCCATGATGCTATTTCTGCATGTTAGCTGCGTACCCCTTAGCTGACCAGGAGGGGTATCCTGGACCAGAGATGATGGTAATGTATAATCATAAAAACAAAAGATTATTCTGTAATGTCTTCCAGGCTCTCGTCTCCCTCTTCTAGGACCCTTGGATCGTTTATTTGCTCCCGGGCTGTCCATGGATCGTAGTAGGGAAGTATCCTACTTACATGAATAATATCAGTTTTTCCTTTTTTAATGCTATAGTTTACTTCTCCCAGTTTCTCTAATATTGTGTATGGACCAAACCATGGTAGCTTTTCACTCCTTTCTACTTTCCTTATTGGGGTACATATTTTCACTTTATCCCCTGTTTTAAAGTTAAGTTCTCTGTGTTTAGCGTCGAAGATTGTTTTGTCATTTTCTTGACGCTTAGATATGTTTTCTATTGCGATTGCTCCCATTAGTAGTGCTTTTTGGCGTCTATCTTCTGCGTCTGTTTCGCATTCCATTTCTCTCGGCATTGCTTCTGATGGCAGTGTTGGTTACTTAGCGAAAGTTAGCAAAAAAGGACTGTAGATAGTTGTGTTTTGTACTGCCGTATTGTATACGAAAGTTATAAATGGCAGATAGTCGCACCAGTCCGTTTGTTGGGTGTCACAGTTCCTAGCGAGCATGTCGGCGATTATTTTATTCAGTCTCTCTGTCAGCTCGTTGCATGCTGTCGTGAACTGGCTTCTGGTGCCCATTATGGCCGTGATTCCTTGTACTAGGTCGTCTTGAAATGTTTTTCCCCTGTCGCTGAGTAGCGTCCTAGGCATATCATGAAGCAGACCGATTTTTTCTATTATAAATTTTGCTACTGGTCCAGCTTTTCCGTTTGGTAGTGCAGCAGTTATTGCGTGTCGTGATGCGTAGTCGGTAGCTACCACGATAATTGTTTTTCCCTTGTCGCTACGTCTGAATGGTCCTACTTTAATTGGTTGCAAAAATCCTGGTGTTTCTAGGTAAGGTTGACCCTTCCTTGCCTGACCGTCTGGACTTTCATCGATTATTTTTTTCTTCCTCTCCGTCAATTGTCAGGAAACAGTTGTCTAGTGTTTTGATTTTTATACTTGATTCTTCGTCGCTACGATTGGCGTCTTCTTCTGTTGTGCCTTTAAGACTTGGCTGGTCCATATTTGTTTCAATATTAAGTAGTGTCTTGGCGAAGTCGTTTATTGATTGTTGAGGCTGGATTTCTTCTTCATAGATAGAAATGTCTATAACGGTATCTTTGAAAATATATGTAATTATGCGATTAATTTGTTTTCGGTCCATTCGGAATGCTTTGGCTGGGAAACACAGATGTTTTTCTCCTCTTTGTACGGCTTTGCTTTTGGTGTTTCATATACACTGGAAAAACTCGGCGTAACTTTGTCTGTGGTATGCCTTGCGACGTGTCGTTATGTAGTATGCATTTCTTTGGGATTCTTGTATGATTGCTACTTGACCTCTTGTCGGACGTCTTATTCCATATTGTAGAGGGTCTATCCATTTTATGAAGTTGCCTCTGCCGGTTTGGTTACGATTTGTGTCAATGTTTTTGTCTTCCGCCATATAGTATACGGTCCCACCATTCCTTGGTAATAATTTCGTTGTTTTGGACTGCTTTGTTGGTTGTTCTTTCTTGAATTTTTTAAAGGATGTTCTCCAAGTGTCGGCATCTGGTATTCTTTCTTCTGTGTGTGTCATTAAGGAGGGTGGTTGCTGGCTACCTGTTCTATGAAGTGGTATGACGAATTTGTTTTGTAAAGAGATTGTGTTGTTTTGTAAGTTAATTATTCCGCCATGGTCCCGTAGGAAGTCCATTCCTAATATTAGTGGGACTGGAGCTGTTTTAATTATTCTAGTTCTGCAGGTGGCGAAGAACGGCCGCTTAGTTGTCGGTATTTCTATTTGGAGATCCGTTAATCCCAGGACTGGGACCCTGTGCCCTCCGGCTGTTACCAGGTTTGTTGTGATTCTTGACAATTTGGCGAATGGATGCACAATTTGTTGTGTTGCTACGGAATGCTCTGCTCCAGTATCAACTATTGCTGTGATGATTTTATGATTTAATGCCACTTCTATGCGCAGTGCTGTACAGGTGGCTAGGTTGCTAACCCCTTGTAGGCAGACGGCTGGGGATCCTATTGGTTTTGCCGTACGCCATCGTTTGGGTATTGTCTGCTTCTACATTCTGTTGCGTGATGGTCTGGCTTGCCGCAGTGGTAGCAGATAGGCCTATTGTCTCTTGTTGTGGAAGGTTGGTATACTCGGCTTGTTTATGCATTTCGTCGGGGAGGTTGGTATCTTTCTTGAGGATGTGGTTGGTAGCTGAACTGACGTTGTGGCTGATTTCGTACTGGACTGTGTGACTGGTAGGTGACCTGTCTCGGTGGCTGACTTCTTCCTTGGCTTTGTGCCTGATATGTGAACTGTCGGGGTGTTGGTATTCGTGTGTCGTCCTGTCTTGGCTCTGGGGCATTGTCTATAGTAGCTGCTAAGTTATTCAGTTCCTCTTTTGTCGTTGGGGCCTTGTTAGGAGCATGCGTTAGCCAGTAGTAGTGATAATATGGTTTTTCGGACAGGCCATTTCCAAATATTGTACGGAATTCTTCGAAGTCCATCGTTTGTTTATATTCATAATAAAGAACTTTTAAGTCGTAATAGAAGTTTTTGACTGTTTCCCCATTACTTTGTCTTCTTTGTTCCACCTTTTTTTTCAATGTTGCCTGTAGGTTTGCGTCGTCGAATTCCTTCTTGCACGCTGCGCAGATGTCTGTCCATATGTTTTGTCACCATTATTTTTCTTATATTCTTGGAACCATAGACTTGCTACACCATCAGGAAAGTTTCGAAGTAGGCAATTTTTAGTTGGTCATCCCATCCGTTGGCAGATGCTGGCCTTTCGTAGCTATTTATGAAGTTCGTCGCTATACCCTGTGCTGGCCGGAAGGTGGGTGGACAGAGGAATTGCGGCACTGCTGCTTGGCGCGCTGCTGCAATTGCGTCGGTGATGGTCGTGTTCATTTTTTGGCCTGGTGGTGTGGTTGTTATGATGGTAGGACCTGTGTTGCACCGTGGAGTAGTGCTGCCGGCGTCTGTGTGTTGGCGTGCCGCTGCTTGACTGATGGCTTGTGACGTAGTTGGTTGCAATTGGCTTGTAGGCTGCTGCTTGTCTTCGATCTCTGAATTGCTTGGTGAGATAACGTCTTGTGCTGGTGTAGATTGTTCGTTTCCGCTGATTGGTTCTGTTGCTCCTCTTGGAGGCGTTCCTGACACTTCTGGATCCGTAGGAGGCTTCTTGAAGATGATTTTTGCCGGAATCGGAGGTGACCTTTGCAGCTTTGGATTTTTTGAAAATGGCGAAGTCGCTGGACTATTTTCAATCCTGGTGCTGCTGGCGATCGGTATGGCTTGGCTGATGGATTTACTCCTGCTCCTTAATTGGTATAGGTCTGACATGAATTGCTAAAAATAAAATAAACACTTTAGTTATTACGTCTAATGTGGAGATTAGACGGCTCGGGATTTTGACGACGGCGCCTCCACCATGTCACAAATCTATCTTCGTGGTCCAGGGACGTAGACAGAGGAATGAAAGTCTGGAGTCTATAAAATGGTCGTCTATTGTATCTTCTTGATTTTTACCCTAATAGGAAAACCAGCATGTATTCGTGTAAGGGGCTATCGTGTTGGCAGACGTGTCACTTGGCGATGGCCAAGGCTTGTCACCTATTGATGAACTGAAGAGCGGGTGCGTCACTTGACGATGGTCAATAATTGTCACCTATTGTTGAACTGAAGAACGGGTGCGTCACTTGACGATGGTCAAGGATTGTCACCTATTGATGAATTGATCGGGCGGTAGACACCGATGCCAGCTGCTTGAGCTGACCCAGTTTATATAGCCGAATATATGCTGAGATTGCAACGCACTTGACCCTGACTGGCGTACAGTGGGTTGCGATCTCAACAACGCACAGTGGTCGAGTATCCTAAATATACCGGACCACTGTGAGTTTTAGTTGACATGCCCCCCTCCGATAAGCTTAGACATGCTAGTTTCCCTTTTGTCTACAATATAACTTTATATTTATAATATTATTTATCTTAATTATATTCAATAATGTTCGTTTATATTTTCCTTGAATATTAGCTGCTTGGCTGTCGATTGGAGTCCGGACCTGTTCTCACACGTGGTACCCTTCTGCTTTTCTGTTGGGATGTGGAATATCCATTTGTCTTCTAGTTGGGCTAACTCTTTCAGTTATTCTATTTTGCTTCTTGCAGATCCTTCCAGTGACGGAAAGGTGATGATGGGGAGGGTACAGCACCTTGTAAGACGACATTTTCTGGGTCTGCTGAGGGTAAGTTTTTTTTTGTATGATGATGTTTGTCCATCACTATCATATTTGTGGAAATTCAAGTTCGAGGTGTACACACTTCGTGCGGGCCCTGATACCTGGCCGCTTGCGTGGGCAAGGTGGGTTCAGGTGCGGTCGGGACTAGGTCGCCATAGCTTCTGTCCAAGATGTAAGCATCAGTATATTATTCTAACTAAGACAGCTGGGTCCTTTAATATCTAAATAACCATTTATGTATCCAACATCACCAGTTAAATTCTTCTCTTTTATTAATAAATCTGTATATGTTTTTCTACTACTGACTTTATTTTAACCGGGCCAGGCCAGGTATTTATACACGACGTATGCGGAAGGGTTTGTGATTTAGTGGTATAGGCCCCTCGTAGGCGCGTGTAGGTAGCGGTTTCCATGATGCTATTTCTGCATGTTAGCTGCGTACCCCTTAGCTGACCAGGAGGGGTATCCTGGACCAGAGATGATGGTAATGTATAATCATAAAAACAAAAGATTATTCTGTGATGTCTTCCAGGCTCTCGTCTCCCTCTTCTAGGACCCTTGGATCGTTTATTTGCTCCCGGGCTGTCCATGGATCGTAGTAGGGAAGTATCCTACTTACATGAATAATATCAGTTTTTCCTTTTCCTTTTTTAATGCTATAGTTTACTTCTCCCAGTTTCTCTAATATTGTGTATGGACCAAACCATAGTAGCTTTTCACTCCTTTCTACTTTCCTTATTGGGGTACATATTTTCACTTTATCCCCTGTTTTAAAGTTAAGTTCTCTGTGTTTAGCGTCGAAGATTGTTTTGTCATTTTCTTGACGCTTAGATATGTTTTCTATTGCGATTGCTCCCATTAGTAGTGCTTTTTGGCGTCTATCTTCTGCGTCTGTTTCGCATTCCATTTCTCTCGGCATTGCTTCTGATGGCAGTGTTGGTTACTTAGCGAAAGTTAGCAAAAAAGGACTGTAGTTAGTTGTGTTTTGTACTGCCGTATTGTATACGAAAGTTATAAATGGCAGATAGTCGCACCAGTCCGTTTGTTGGGTGTCACAGTTCCTAGCGAGCATGTCGGCGATTATTTTATTCAGTCTCTCTGTCAGCTCGTTGCATGCTGTCGTGAACTGGCTTCTGGTGCCCATTATGGCCGTGATTCCTTGTAGGCGTCGTCTTGAAATGTTTTTCCCCTGTCGCTGAGTAGCGTCCTAGGCATATCATGAAGCAGACCGATTTTTTCTATTATAAATTTTGCTACTGGTCCAGCTTTTCCGTTTGGTAGTGCAGCAGTTATTGCGTGTCGTGATGCGTAGTCGGTAGCTACCACGATAATTGTTTTTCCCTTGTCGCTACGTCTGAATGGTCCTACTTTAATTGGTTGCAAAAATCCTGGTGTTTCTAGGTAAGGTTGACCCTTCCTTGCCTGACCGTCTGGACTTTCATCGATTATTTTTTTCTTCCTCTCCGTCAATTGTCAGGAAACAGTTGTCTAGTGTTTTGATTTTTATACTTGATTCTTCGTCGCTACGATTGGCGTCTTCTTCTGTTGTGCCTTTAAGACTTGGCTGGTCCATATTTGTTTCAATATTAAGTAGTGTCTTGGCGAAGTCGTTTATTGATTGTTGAGGCTGGATTTCTTCTTCATAGATAGAAATGTCTATAACGGTATCTTTGAAAATATATGTAATTATGCGATTAATTTGTTTTCGGTCCATTCGGAATGCTTTGGCTGGGAAACACAGATGTTTTTCTCCTCTTTGTACGGCTTTGCTTTTGGTGTTTCATATACACTGGAAAAACTCGGCGTAACTTTGTCTGTGGTATGCCTTGCGACGTGTCGTTATGTAGTATGCATTTCTTTGGGATTCTTGTATGATTGCTACTTGACCTCTTGTCGGACGTCTTATTCCATATTGTAGAGGGTCTATCCATTTTATGAAGTTGCCTCTGCCGGTTTGGTTACGATTTGTGTCAATGTTTTTGTCTTCCGCCATATAGTATACGGTCCCACCATTCCTTGGTAATAATTTCGTTGTTTTGGACTGCTTTGTTGGTTGTTCTTTCTTGAATTTTTTAAAGGATGTTCTCCAAGTGTCGGCATCTGGTATTCTTTCTTCTGTGTGTGTCATTAAGGAGGGTGGTTGCTGGCTACCTGTTCTATGAAGTGGTATGACGAATTTGTTTTGTAAAGAGATTGTGTTGTTTTGTAAGTTAATTATTCCGCCATGGTCCCGTAGGAAGTCCATTCCTAATATTAGTGGGACTGGAGCTGTTTTAATTATTCTAGTTCTGCAGGTGGCGAAGAACGGCCGCTTAGTTGTCGGTATTTCTATTTGGAGATCCGTTAATCCCAGGACTGGGACCCTGTGCCCTCCGGCTGTTACCAGGTTTGTTGTGATTCTTGACAATTTGGCGAATGGATGCACAATTTGTTGTGTTGCTACGGAATGCTCTGCTCCAGTATCAACTATTGCTGTGATGATTTTATGATTTAATGCCACTTCTATGCGCAGTGCTGTACAGGTGGCTAGGTTGCTAACCCCTTGTAGGCAGACGGCTGGGGATCCTATTGGTTTTGCCGTACGCCATCGTTTGGGTATTGTCTGCTTCTACATTCTGTTGCGTGATGGCCTGGCTTGCCGCAGTGGTAGCAGATAGGCCTATTGTCTCTTGTTGTGGAAGGTTGGTATACTCGGCTTGTGTATGCATTTCGTCGGGGAGGTTGGTATCTTTCTTGAGGTTGTGGTTGGTAGCTAAACTGACGTTGTGGCTGATTTCGTACTGGACTGTGTGACTGGTAGGTGACCTGTCTCGGTGGCTGACTTCTTCCTTGGCTTTGTGCCTGATATGTGAACTGTCGGGGTGTTGGTATTCGTGTGTCGTCCTGTCTTGGCTCTGGGGCATTGTCTATAGTAGCTGCTAAGTTATTCAGTTCCTCTTTTGTCGTTGGGGCCTTGTTAGGAGCATGCGTTAGCCAGTAGTAGTGATAATATGGTTTTTCGGACAGGCCATTTTCAAATATTGTACGGAATTCTTCGAAGTCCATCGTTTGTTTATATTCATAATAAAGAACTTTTAAGTCGTAATAGAAGTTTTTGACTGTTTCCCCATTACTTTGTCTTCTTTGTTCCACCTTTTTTTTTCAATGTTGCCTGTAGGTTTGCGTCGTCGAATTCCTTCTTGCACGCTGCGCAGATGTCTGTCCATATGTTTTGTCACCATTATTTTTCTTATATTCTTGGAACCATAGACTTGCTACACCATCAGGAAAGTTTCGAAGTAGGCAATTTTTAGTTGGTCATCCCATCCGTTGGCAGATGCTGGCCTTTCGTAGCTATTTATGAAGTTCGTCGCTATACCCTGTGCTGGCCGGAAGGTGGGTGGACAGAGGAATTGCGGCACTGCTGCTTGGCGCGCTGTTGCAATTGCGTCGGTGATGGTCGTGTTCATTTTTTGGCCTGGTGGTGTGGTTGTTATGATGGTAGGGCCTGTGTTGCACCGTGGAGTAGTGCTGCCGGCGTCTGTGTGTTGGCGTGCCGCTGCTTGACTGATGGCTTGTGACGTAGTTGGTTGCAATTGGCTTGTAGTCTGCTGCTTGTCTTCGATCTCTGAATTGCTTGTTGAGATAACGTCTTGTGCTGGTGTAGATTGTTCGTTTCCGCTGATTGGTTCTGTTGCTCCTCTTGGAGGCGTTCCTGACACTTCTGGATCCGTAGGAGGCTTCTTGAAGATGATTTTTGCCGGAATCGGAGGTGACCTTTGCAGCTTTGGATTTTTTGAAAATGGCGAAGTCGCTGGACTATTTTCAATCCTGGTGCTGCTGGCGATCGGTATGGCTTGGCTGATGGATTTACTCCTGCTCCTTAATTGGTATAGGTCTGACATGAATTGCTAAAAATAAAATAAACACTTTAGTTATGACGTCTAATGTGGAGATTAGACGGCTCGGGATTTTGACGACGGCGCCTCCACCATGTCACAAATCTATCTTCGTGGTCCAGGGACGTAGACAGAGGAATGAAAGTCTGGAGTCTATAAGATGGTCGTCTATTGTATCTTCTTGATTTTTACCCGAATAGAAAAACCAGCATGTCCGTAACTTATTCGTGTAAGGGGCTATCGTGTTGGCAGGCGTGTCACTTGGCGATGGCCAAGGCTTGTCACCTATTGATGAACTGAAGAGCGGGTGCGTCACTTGACGATGGTCAAGAATTGTCACCTATTGTTGAACTGAAGAACGGGTGCGTCACTTGACGATGGTCAAGGATTGTCACCTATTGATGAATTGATCGGGCGGTAGACACCGATGCCAGCTGCTTGAGCTGACCCAGTTTATATAGCCGAATATATGCTGAGATTGCAACGCACTTGACCCTGACTGGCGTACAGTGGGTTGCGATCTCAACAACGCACAGTGGTCGAGTATCCTAAATATACCGGACCACTGTAAGTTTTAGTTGACAATATATAGGAACAATTTCAAATATTTATTTTTTATTTGAACGATTATTTACCAACAAAAATTAAAAAATTGATTTTATTAAAAAAATTTTAAGTCGAAATAAAAACATGGATATTATAAAAACAGACAATTTGAAAATATTTTTAGAAATGCTTTAATTAATTAATATTGTTCTGAATAATTTATATACGTGATATTTTTTACTTAAAAAGTATAAACTAATAATTTTATTATAGTTAATATATTTCTTCAAAAAAAACTGCGTTTATACTATTAATTAAAATTTTTAATGCACATTTATGATTTATGATTTTACATACTAAAACAAAAAATAAGATTTGCTCCTAACAAGCTCAGCTTCAGGGGATTGAAGAATAAGTTTATAGAAGACAACATTAACAATATAAACATATTTATTATATTATTAAATTTTAAATAAACATTATTATTATTATTAGGAAATTAGGATAAATTACCAGAACGGTCGATTATTTCAAAAGAAACAGAGTTAACAATTGTGTTATATAAAAATTGTGTGGGTTTTAAAAATCTACACATAGTAATAAATTGGAATATACAGGGTCGCCCAAAAAGTGGTGGAGAATTTAAGTTATATTTTTTTAAACGGAAAACCCCGTATATTTTGACTTATTTTGATGGTTTAGTTAGTATAGAACATTTTTTATTAACCATACGTTATGCCTAAATTCATTAGTTTCCTAGATATCATGACATTTTGATCAGTTACAAAACACAAAATAAATTATTCCAATAAACAATTTAATAAGTTAACATGAAAAAAAAACGGTAAAAAAATATACTTTATACGAAGCCAGTTGAGACAACGTAAATATTTGGTGTACGATCAATTTACTGCATCACACACTGAAACTACAATACAAATATCAAACAAAATTTGTACTGATCGCTCCCTATACAGATGTTCAAAGAAAGTCCACGTGGACTTGACAAGTCTGTCATCAATTTTTTTTTAGTTTTTTTGCCTGTCTCAACTAAGATCGTATTTTAACTATTTTTTAATAAATGTTCAAAATGGCCCCCATTTACTTTTGGCTTCTGCGAACACCGAATTTTCTGTCAGCGGTTTGGGATTTGGGATTTGTCGTGTGCGAACGTTCGCATGTGTCGTTAATTTGCTGACGGTCAGTGTACGAAAGAAGCTATAGTACCCTGGTTTGGTTAGTAATTGCATACGTATTTTTAGGTAGAAGAATGGTGCGCATCAACTCCCCATCCAATATCCGACATGTAAAATGGATCCAAGCATATACCTAGATTGTCCGATAAACCGAAACATATCCAACATGTAGCATATACATTTTTTTAAAAGTTTAATAAATTGTTACTAGGAAATTACTTCTTTATAATTTTACTAAATTTACACAAATAAAAAAAAATTCTAAAACTTTAATTTTAAAATAAAAATAAAAACAATCCATTCAAACCTGCCTACAAAACATTGTTTAATTTGGATTACTGAAAGTTGCTGTGATATTTTTGTCAATCGATATCCAAGCAATAACTCTTCGGGATCCGCGCTTAAGTGGTCACTAACATTTTTTTAAATTATGAAATGCAGTGGCACAATCGAAAAATCTGTCTGTAGTAGGGTAAGAGAACTAGACTGGGTACACATCGCTAATCGTCACCCGAGGGTGCATCTAATATTAATACTAAAAATTTGTATTAAAAAATTGTTTTCCTTATTTTCTTTTTTCCATGTTTTCTATTGCTTTTTTTTCTTGCCTTCCTGCGGAACGTGAAGGGGAAACATACGCCAAATTGTCATTATAACAACTGACAAAAACTAAAAAATAAAAAAACGGGTGCAAAATTTTCGGTTTCTCGTGTATAGATAGGTAGTTTTTGAAGACGGCATCGTATAGTGCTCGACATCCTATTTCCAATGCCGTCTCGATTTGCTACGACTTTTGGTTACTGCAATATATGATATTTAATATTATGACATTGATATTGACATTGAACCTGTCAGCACCGGCTTTTCAAAATCGTACAGTAAATACTTACTTTGCAAGTTTGTCCTATAAAAATATGTATTCAATCAATTTAAACATAAGGAAAGAAACTATTCTTACATTGATAGCTGATAAATTGGTGAAAATGTTATTGTGCCGAGCCCTTCGGGCACGGCACTGTTCGAGTTCGTTCGTTTCATTTCATACTTTTGACAAAACCATTTGTTAGCAACCTCTAATTTTAAAACATAATAAAAATAAATTTAGTTTCTTCACAACCCAAGTTCGTTTTTTTCGTACCGAGGATTGTCGCTGTAAGAATCCGAAATTTAAAAAACTTTCAGTACCTACCTAAATAACGAAATATTAAAATAATAAAAAGACGCGCCTGGAATTGAACCCGGGATCATCGTGACCACAAGTCGTAACCTATTATATACCACTAGGCCACCGACCACTTTGGAAATAAATTATAATATAGAATATTATTGCCGTATTAAAGATGAAGAAACAAAAAAATTACTATTTATTGTAGTTTGACGAGCTCTTTCCGCTAATGTATATAACATTTCGATCGAAAGTTGTTTTCCGTATGAAAAAACATAAAAATCGCAAAAAAATCGTTTCTAAAATAGTAATTTTCACTTTCTTACAATTTTCCCACATTTCTATTATCGTTAGGTATAGAACAATATATTTAAAAAAAAGTAGTATTTAAGATGACCTAAACGAATATTGAAACCAAAAGGATGTCGGACGCACCCAATTCGATTTATTAACGAGCCAACATGACCCTACGCCCTACATTGATTTTTAAAAAATCTAAAAATTTACTTCCCAACTTCCGATCGCCTTGGCAAACAACAGTGTTCTGTAGCCCAACGTCGTCTACATGCCGAAAAAGTTTAAATCGATTAAAATGATTTTTGCCACCTGTAACACGCTAGAACAAAAAACAAATATTTTTCAACTTTGACTTTAATAACTTTTTCCGGTTCACCCTGTATATTGGAAACTTTTCTAAGACGTGCTCCTACCATTCCTCTCTACATCCAAAAAATTTGAATCGTTTGACTCTAACCGGTTTTGAACAAAATAATCGCGAATATCGACGGTTATCAATGTCGGAACGCCATCTTTAAAATCGAGATAACAACTATTTCTAAAACATTTTGGGCAAAAATTTTGGTCAAGAAGAAGGTTCAAGGTAGGTATTCCATCCAATTCAAAATCTCGAAATGTTCTTATTACTCTAGCAAGTCAAGCTGAAATTCCCCTTTTTTACCCATTTTTGACAGCCGGATTTTTAGAATTAAATTTCATGAAAACGAAAGCACACTAGTCAAAAGAGAATGGTATTAGAATTTGTAAATTTTGCTTGTTTCCGCACTTAAAAAAGCGACTTTTCTCAAATTTGCGAATATATTTTAATAAGTTTGGATATGCAGGAGTGTTAAGAAGATATCAGCGCGTGTTTTAGGAGAAAAATAAAACGGTTTTATTAAAAATTGATAAAGTTACAGTCGATATAGGTCTGGTAAGAAACCTGTAAAAAAGTCATAAATTAATTTTTTTGAGCCACAAAAAATGTTTTCACAGAGCGCGCTTACTATGCAAACTAAAGCTTGTTTATCGGTTGATATAGTGGACCAAAAAAAAAATTCAAAAAGTTATATATAGACACTTGCTGACGCGTTTAAGCGAACCAGTGCGACGCTTAAAGAAGGTCATTAAATGAAAATGTAAAAGCTTGCCGTTTTTTCCGTATTAAAGAAATAGAAACTAAAAAATTTCTATTCAAAACAATTTGACGAGCTCTATCCGCTAACGTATACAACGTTTCGATCGAAAGTCGTTTTCCGTACGAAAAAAAATAAAAACCGTAAAAAAATCATGCCTTAAATTCTAATTTCGACTTTCTTACAATTTTCGGCAATTTCCAGTTAGGTATTGAACGATATATTGGAAAAAGGTAGTTTCTGAGATGGCCTAAACGATTATCAAAACCGAATGTCGATCGGATGCACCCAATTCGACTTATTAGCGATCCAATAGGTACCTTTTTCGACCAATTTTCAACTTTGAAAAAATCAAAAAAATTTCTTCTAATTTCTCGATCGCGCTCACAAATAATAGGCTTCTATAACTCACGGTCGTCTATACGTCGAAAAAGTTTGAATCGATTAAGATCATTCCTGGGACCACGGTGTGGCACACGTGAAACCCGATATTTTTCGACTTCGGGGTTTAATAACTTTTTTCCGATACACCCTGTATAGTCGAAATTTTCACACAACGTACCCCCACTATTCCTATCTAAACCCAAAAAGTTTCAATCGTCCCACTCTAACCGTTTCCGAAAAAAAAATCGCAAATGTGAAAATGTCAAAACTGACGACGGTCACAACGACAACATACAAACATTATCTTCACGAAGGCGCCTATATAGATGGAAATTTCAAGAGGCGATCAGGGGTTCTAGCTGTCCGTAACGAAAAGATGGGTTTCCGCGATATGTTAAAAACATTTTAAATCCAATTTAGCCAAAGGCGGAGGAGAAGAGTAACACATCACAAACAGAAATTTTCAGTTTTTCTTACATTTAGGGATACCTACTTCTTTTTAATTAACTTTTAATTTTTTGTCTTGTTCCGGCTATTTTTTAAGTTCAATCATCAGAAATATCTTGACTGTGTTACAAAGTGAGAATTCGCAGTGTATCTACCATTAAGCTAGAATGTCTATCCTTACATTTCCCAGAGGACCGTGGAAAATTATCGGTAGTTGACAACTTTCCATTTGCTTCTTTTAGACAGCAAAGCAAAGTAAAAATCTTTGCTTAGCTCACAATATGTTTCAATTCAAGGTTTTTGCTTTAAATCATTTGTTACTACTTTCGATGTACCTCAAGGGTCCGTTATTTTTTATTATTTATCTAAATAAAATTTGTTCGTGTTTTTATTACGGCAATTTTCTGTTTTATGCAGATGATTTAAAAATTTATTTATAGTTTATCAACTCCTACGATTGCCATAAGCACAGAATATATACACTGCGTTTTTTTAACGCGGGCCATAGGGTAAATCTTTAAGCCTATGTTAGGCACATTTATATGAAACAAATAATATTAAAAACTTGAGAATAGATAAAATATGAGATGGGAGGAAGAAGTTAACATACATTCTTTTTTACCCCTTGTAATTTATGTAATTAACTACCTTAGATAAAGAAAAATATTGACACGGCTGTCAGTATTTTCCTGACTTCCATGAAATTAGTTTTGTAATTTATCATGTCTTGCTACTTGCTACACTGTAAAAGAACGTATTGAAATGGTTGCAAACTGCATAAGAGGAATGTCATATGTCTGCTTTAGAATTAAGAAAATTAATACATTTTAAAACACTTAAAATAAAACATATTTAATACAAACTAAATAATCATCAACATTGTATAATTTCGGTACAACTTGCCAAATATTATAAAAATATCACATACCAGTTTATGTCAAATATACCTGGGTAAACTTAATAAACAGGGCTGGGGAAAACAGCGTGATATTATAACTTAAAATGGTATTTTTCAATATTTTGCGTTAGTAAAGTTATACAAACATAGTACTAAATTGGATATGAGACTACAAGAAATATTTGAGTAAAATTTCAACTCGTAGTTCTCAATAGAAATGTGCCTAACATAGACTTAAAGATTTACGATGTAAATCCCTATGGCCCGCGTCAAGAAAAACGCACTGTACATATATTCTGTGCCATAAGCTACAAAGCGACTTGGACCGCCTGGGAAGGTATTGCGATGAAAACGGCCTTTTTAAGACGCTTTTATTAGCTTCACCTGTATGTATGTAGGTTTGTTTATTTACAACCATACATGTAATGTTGACATTACTGACTTTATTGAAGGTTGGGAAGTGTCACACTACCTACCTCTACTTCCCGCCCTGACTTCCCACCCTGATTCCCCGCCCTCATTTTCAGTCCACTAAAATGTGATATTTTAACTAAAATTTTATCATTTCATTCAGCGGCTCCCCTTAAGTCCGGTGGGGTACACTCCATTGATTCTTCTTCCATTAATTTTTAAACTTTATTGTATTGATCGCAAAAGATCAGACTTGAACTGACGTTTATTGTTTTAATTTCAAACAAACGTTTCCTTGACAACCGAAAATATGCCTACTTGTAAATTTATTTGATTTTTTTAATGTATATTTTCTATAATACTACGTCAAAATGACATGTTCCTTTTAATAATATTTTTAGTTAAAAATTATAAGAAATGGATGTAGGATGTGGTTGTAAATAAAATAGTATACAAGCCTCGGTGAAAAGTTTCATTACTGTCTCCAAAATATAGTTAACCGCAGCGGCGCACCCAGGATTTTATGTTAGGGGGGGCCCACCAACCAGTGCCGGAAGCAAATTTTTTAATAAACTTTTAAGTTACGCATTTTTTTAGAACTTTTGGGCTTTTTTAACAGGTAGGTACTCTTGGAAGATCGCAATAGCCTATATAGTTCAATCGAGGTAAATATCTAAAAAAATTGACTTTAAAATATCCACTTTAATAATTATTCCGGACAAAACATACCACTCTTTTTACTAAATAAAATATAGGTAATAGTAATGACGACATATCCATAACAAAAATATATTTTAAAGAAGTAGTCCATACTCAAAGTGGAGTTAAATGATACAGAAAAAGAAAAGCACGAAGTCTTTCTCCACAATATTTATTCATCGAGAAACTAGGCGAACCTAGGATCACATCTACATGTTTCGAGTGTAGAAACTCTCATCATCAGGAAACAAAGTGAAAAGTAAATAAATGCTGATGTTTTTAGCAAAAGAGAAAATAATGGTGAGATTGAGCCGTAATGGAGCTTTTAATGGTGTACAAGAGGTGTAAAATTGAAAAGTCAGAAGGTCGACAATCAAGACTCCAGCATACTGAAGAGTCGAGGGTTAAGTGCAGAAGCACACTGTGCCGTGCAGAAAATTATAGGGTGGTAAAAATTAGGGAGTTTTGAAAAACTTATCTGTAAAAAGCATTATTAAACTCAAGATGTTTCAGTAATTTAATAATGCTTTTTGCAGATAAGTTTTTCAAAACACTCGAAACATGTAGATGTGATCCTAGGTTCGCCTAGTTTCTCGATGAATAAATATTGTGGAGAAAGACTTCGTGCTTTTCTTTTTCTGTACAAATATATTTATTTAAAAATATAAATTAGTACAAAGCACAACAATAAACAATACTTTATAAATAATAGAAACCAAAACTTTTTTATAACACCTTTGCATTTGTTAAATCTAATTTTCTTCGACCCTTAGAAAGTTTATTTAAAATTTCTTCACAAGAAGCAGGAACATTCTTATGAATAAATAAATTTGCCAAACCATTAAGTCTTACTTGCCCGGTGGAATTTCTTAAGTACTATTTTAAGTACTTTATTGTGGAAAATGACCTTTGAGAGGTACTGGTGGTGAAGGGTAACAAAAATTTGCAAAAGTTTTTTATATTGGGAAATATCATACCAATACATTGAATATATAGCTTAAACATATCGGAGGGTATTTCTTTGCTATCTGTAAACTTGTTGTTCCATAATTTAAATTCGCATATTAGAATGCTTTCATTATAAAAATTTTCAAAAAATTAATAATTTGCATAAAAAGAATGAAGGCTGAGAAAGCTTTGCAAATTTTCTGCTTGTTTATTGGGACGGGGCAATAAACAGTTAAATAGCAAAATAATTTCCCTGTGTTTAATGAATCGATCGTCTAGGTTGGTAATAAGTGAATCTAAGGTATACTGAACAAAAGGAATAAAAATTATAGTTTTTTTTTAGTGGGTTAGTGGGTATAGTTGAAGAGTCAATTTCATTGGGGGTTTTGGGGGGAGCCAAGGCCCCCTTGCCCCCCCCCCCCCTGGGTGCACCACTGGTTAACCGAGACGCATCTCTCGACAGTAATGAAACACTTTCCACCTCGGTACGTAATATGTTACTATTGTTTGTTTGTTTGTAACCGACAACCGACTTCTTTGAACCCGATTTTGACCCACTTTAAAGGTCAGATTTAATTTAAATTTTGTAGACTTATCAAGAACCGCTGACAATACAATAATCTAATACGCAAAAAAATTTCCTGTGAAATTTTGACAGCTGTCAGGTATAAAACAAAGATGCGATTTTGACGAAACAAATTATGGAGTCGTATAGTATTCGATGCGGAGACTTCGGTAAAAATAAGCAAAAAAATTCTCCTGTCAAAATTTGACAGCTGTCAATATGTCAAATCGTTAAAAAAAATTATGATAATGAAACAACTATTAGGTCGTATGTATATTGACGGTGGAAAGTTGAAAAAAATACGCAAAAAATTTTCTTGTCAAAATTTGACACCTGTGAACATGTCAGAATTTTCAAAAATTTGCAAATATCGTTTTTTCTTATAATTCGGCATAAACGACCGGGTTTGTTCGGGCTTGTACGTGTGTTTGTTTGTAACCGACTTCTTTGAACCCGATTTTGACCCACTTTTAAACGGTCAGATTTAATTAAAATTTTTGTAGACTTATCAAGAACCCCTGGCAATACAATAATCTACTAATCTAGCTCAATCTACTCAAAAAAAGATTTCTTAACAATAACTCAAACTAAAAAATGAAAAATAAATATAGTTTCTTTAAACTACTTATTTATTCTTAATCTGTTCAAGTATGTCTTAACTACGTTCTCTCGAAAGCATAATCAACTAACAACAACTCATCTTATAAATAACATACCCTTAAAAAAACTAGTAAAATAAAGGATTTGGGTGTTACATTTGATTCTAAATTACTCTTTGACGAACACGTTGAATCTGTCGTCAACGCTGCTTCGAAAACGTTGGGTTACATTATAAGAAAATGTAAACCATTTTATAATATTAAGCCAATAATTTGCCTATTTAATTTCTTTGTTCTAAGTAAATTAAACTTTGCTAGTCTTGTTTGAAGCCCCAAGCAAAAAAGCTATGTTGACAGGTTGGAAAATATTCAGAATAAATTTAGCAAATACCTTTCGGTAAAACAGAATTAATTTTTGTTGGGGTACATGCATAGTGAAACTGTTATTTCATTGCACAGGAAGAAAAAATAATAACTACTTGTTATGTTTAACAAATTTCACAAAAATCATACACCAAATAATAAAGAAAAAACACACAAAAACTTCTTTACAAAGAACAGCTCACTCCAATTAAGGACAAATAATACTGCTCAATAAGATATACAGGGAACATAAGCCAAAAAATCTCCAAAAAACTTAAAAACCTTATTATCATTCCTATACAAGTCAATAAAAATAACTTACACAAACACATATACAATGCTAAAATAGAAACTAAAAACAAACTTTTACAAAGTGGGGCCTACCAAATAGAATGTGACAACTGCGACGCTATCTACATTGGACAAACAGGTAGACATTTTGATACCAGGCTTAAAAAACACAAAACATATATTTTAAAAAAACAAAATAAAACAGTGTTAGCTGATTAACTGCATAAAATACAATCACTCAATCTCTAACAACATAAAACTCAATACATCTTAACATAGTATAAAACAAAGTCGCTATCCTGTTCCTGTCCCCTTATGTGCGTAAATCTTTAAAACTACGCAACGGATTTTAAAGCGGTTTTTTTTAGTAGATAGAGTGATTCAAGGGGAAGGTTTTTATGTATAATTAGCGACCCGCACCGGCTTCGCACGGGTGCAATTTCAGAAAGTGGCATGGCGGGTACTAATATATCGGGTTTGTTCGGGTTTGTATTTATACCAGCGGGTTGCAACGCATGCCGGGTACACGCTAGTACAAAATAAAAGCAGAAAACTAATTCTACTAGAAACAATAGCTATCAAAACAGCCATAAAAAACAAATGTAATGTTGTTAATAATCAAACCGAAATACCTTCAGGTGCTTCCTTAATTCTTAATAGCACACTTATTTAGGATTAAATATGCATCTGTACCTTTAAAAATTAGGAAAACCCACAGTTGACCATTCAAGCTTCTAATCCTAATTTTAATTTTATAACATGTTTATTTGTTACCATAATATGATTATAAATATCTTTGTAATGTCACGTAGAATTTAGTATCTTATTGTACTTCTTTGATAATGACCCGCAAGGGCCGAAACACGTGCTAGGAAACTGATTACATTTGTGAAACATAACAAGTAGTTATTATTTTTTCTACCTGTGCAATAGAATTCTATTATACCCAACAACAATATTTTTCCGGCCCGAAATCATTTTCAGCGTCCCTGACTATAGGAAGAAAATCCACTGATGTACTCTTTTTATATACCTAAGTTATTTATTAATTTAGTACAAAGTCCAGATATCCTCGAACAAGTTTATATTAATGTCCCCCAGAGGTCTCTAAGGACAACTTAATTATTTTTTTGCCATTTACACATTTATCGGGCTCAAAACTCTCCATTGTGTAGAATTATTATAAGAAATAGTAATTGTTCGTTAATATTGATTTTTTCTCAATGGCCCTGCGAACTAACAGAGAAAGGCATACTAAAAAATGTTTAAAAACAAATTATTTTGAAAATTGGTTTTATTGTAGGTATTTGTTTTTTTTTCTTAGAATTCTTCGTTAATTTAAAATAATGAATAATCTAATGTGAAATATTAGTTAATGTATTTATTTCTTTTTATCTTATTTTACTATTTATAGGCATGATTAGACTGTTTTATTATAGTTTCTAATTATATTATGTGGATACTCCAGTGGATATGTTTTTACCTGATTGTATCCCTGTTGACTTTAATAAATAAATAGGTAAATAAATAAATAAATTATAGCCCATTCAATAATATATTTACACGTATACAACAAATATTATAATCTAATATTTTTACAGTAATTTTTAGGTATATTTATTGGTTAAAATATTTCCAATTTATTGTCCATGATTGTGTTTTCACCATTCAAGTACACCAGGGATGTATTTGTCGATAAGGTTTTCATAGTAGGGCCACAATGCTTCAATATCCGGAACTACTGTGCTCTTGGTGTACAAATCATATTTACTAAAAAAAAATTGATTTACATTTTTTTAAAATTTAAAACTGAAAAAGACTGGGCTGGATTTAGATGAAAAAATAAACTTCTATTGGTTTAACAGTTTTAATTTTATGGAATCTACGTGACGAATAGGTTTGCTGTGAGAGATTATCTGTAACGACTTTAGTAACAGGGTTATGGGGTTTTTTGAGGTTATGGCGAAACCCCGATGTGATGGGGTTTATTTGTCCTCGCATTCAAATTCAGCGGAAACATATAATAAACATAGTCAGACCCTTAGGTCAATATTTATTTTGTGTGGCTGTGTTATCTATTGGAAATTAACGGCATACCAATAAATCTACAGTTATGCCTATTGATGGTGCCGTTAAGCATATGGTCATCAGAAAACATCAGAATGGCATGGGCAAAATTCGTAATCGCACGACATCTCTCCATCAGAATTTAGTAAAACTCATTTCGTCAAGCGAAGTCATCTTTAGGTGGAACTTGTAAGGGTGCATATTCTTGTTCTTAAATACATTTTCAACTGATTGGTCATGCACATAGCGGTCCAAGGCAAACTGTTAAAGTTGACGTGATTGATTTGGATTATTTTGCCACCCCCACCTATGTTTGCTTTTCACATAATCCCGTGAGCTTACGCACAATTGGTTTATTGCAGACCAGGTCTGATTAAATAGCTTACATATTTTCTATGGTGTTGTTCTCTTGCGGCTAAGCTAATTTTTTCTCTTTCAGTTAATGCTGTTTATGTCTAGTTTTCAAATTCCTTGAAATGAACGTTTTATAAGTATTTATCACTTAACAATGCCTACCTCGGATTCCAAAGGTCTTTTCTCAACTTTCTAATTTTCAAAGAAGTAACAATTAATTTTATTTCTCACATACATTTTTGGTCCTTTCCAGGAGTGCCGGTTTTAACTATATGGATGCGTTCATATTCAAACCAGTATATTCAGTATTGATTG
The DNA here is from genome assembly GCA_963969555.1 of Polydrusus pterygomalis. NCBI lineage: Eukaryota > Metazoa > Arthropoda > Insecta > Coleoptera > Curculionidae > Polydrusus > Polydrusus pterygomalis. Next base: position 15,901,545 of record OZ018385.1, on the reverse strand, counting down.
AAATATTTGCAATATTCCAAACTAATTGGACACCATGTATAAGTACAAGATGTTTCCTTTAAAATAACCATGATGTTGTTTTTGCTGACAATGAGCCTATATAATGAATAAAAATTAAGCAATTACTTGAAGCAATTACTTTTTGGTAAAAGCAATTGCTTTACTAGAAAATGCTATAAGTAAAAGCAATTGCTAGATCTGGATATGAATAAAACTTTGAAGCAATTGCTGTTTTTCTTACACCTCTGTAGCAATGCTTATTCAACACAAGTTCAGACGTGACTTATCCACTTGTTCAGATTATAGATTTCATGTTCAGTTTGGTGCCTAATTTGCAAAAGAGTTGACGTAAATACAACAACGTTGGTCTTATTTATTTAGTACAATAGTAATCTGTTACGTTTTTGTGGAAAATAGGAAACTTATATTTGTGATATGGCAGATTTCAGTAAAAATGAGGAAAGTGATAGTAGTGATGAAGAAATTAAATACAAGCAATTGATATTTGTTCACAAATTGAAGGAACATAAATAAATCTCTCTGACCAACACCGTTTAGCTTCCACAACAGCTTCAGCACTTCTAGGAAATTTAATAAAAATATTGGCCCTCTCCAAAACTGCATCAATTACAGAAGTGTATGTCTTACAGAAAGTAGTTTGGTGAACACCGAGTTCTTCGCCTACAGAATTTTGAAAGCCCGGATCCGACATTTTCTGCAGAAAGGCTTTTTTAATCTTATTTAAAGGCGACAGTGCACCCCCTCGCCTTTTGCCAGTATCAGTAAAAAAATAATTTGCCATCCATCACTCCACATTTTCGCAGTCAAATCGATATAACTTTCTGAAATCATCATATCTGTTTTTTGAGGTTATGGCGAAACCCCGATGTGATGGGGTTTATTTGTCCTCGCATTCAAATTCAGCGGAAACATAATAAACATAGTCAGACCCTTAGGTCAATATTTATTTTGTGTGGCTGTGTTATCTATTGGAAATTAACGGCATACCAATAAATCTACAGTTATGTCTATTGATGGTGCCGTTAAGCATATGGTCATCAGAAAACATCAGAATGGCATGGGCAAAATTCGTAATCGCACGACATCTCTCCATCAGAATTTAGTAAAACTCATTTCGTCAAGCGAAGTCATCTTTAGGCAGTAACTGATTTAGGTGGAACTTGTAAGGGTGCATATTCTTGTTCTTAAATACATTTTCAACTGATTGGTCATGCACATAGCGGTCCAAGGCAAACTGTTAAAGTTGACGTGATTGATTTGGATTATTTTGTCACCCCCACCTATGTTTGCTTTTCACATAATCCCGTGAGCTTACGCACAATTGGTTTATTGCAGACCAGGTCTGATTAAATAGCTTACATATTTTCTATGGTGTTGTTCTCTTGCGGCTAAGCTAATTTTTTCTCTTTCAGTTAATGCTGTTTATGTCTAGTTTTCAAATTCCTTGAAATGAACGTTTTATAAGTATTTATCACTTAACAATGCCTACCTCGGATTCCAAAGGTCTTTTCTCAACTTTCTAATTTTCAAAGAAGTAACAATTAATTTTATTTCTCACATACATTTTTGGTCCTTTCCAGGGGTGCCGGTTTTAACTATATGGATGCGTTCATATTCAAACCAGTATATTCAGTATTGATTGAAATATTTGCAATATTCCAAACTAATTGGACACCATGTATAAGTACAAGATGTTTCCTTTAAAATAACCATGATGTTGTTTTTGCTGACAATGAGCCTATATAATGAATAAAAATTAAACAATTACTTGAAGCAATTACTTTTTGGTAAAAGCAATTGCTTTACTAGAAAATGCTATAAGTAAAAGCAATTGCTAGATCTGGATATGAATAAAACTTTGAAGCAATTGCTGTTTTTCTTACACCTCTGTAGCAATGCTTATTCAACACAAGTTCAGACGTGTCTTATCCACTTGTTCAGATTATAGATTTCATGTTCAGTTTGGTGCCTAATTTGCAAAAGAGTTGACGTAAATACAACAACGTTGGTCTTATTTATTTAGTACAATAGTAATCTGTTACGTTTTTGTGGAAAATAGGAAACTTATATTTGTGATATGGCAGATTTCAGTAAAAATGAGGAAAGTGATAGTAGTGATGAAGAAATTAAATACAAGCAATTGATATTTGTTCACAAATTGAAGGAACATAAATAAATCTCTCTGACCAACACCGTTTAGCTTCCACAACAGCTTCAGCACTTCTAGGAAATTTAATAAAAATATTGGCCCTCTCCAAAACTGCATCAATTACAGAAGTGTATGTCTTACAGAAAGTAGTTTGGTGAACACCGAGTTCTTCGCCTACAGAATTTTGAAAGCCCGGATCCGACATTTTCTGCAGAAAGGCTTTTTTAATCTTATTTAAAGGCGACAGTGCACCCCCTCGCCTTTTGCCAGTATCAGTAAAAAAATAATTTGCCATCCATCACTCCACATTTTCGCAGTCAAATCGATATAACTTTCTGAAATCATCATATCTGCAATTTTTACGTACGCTGTAGATTTTTCTTTTACGGACGTTCATATATTCAGCCATATTGAAGACACACATTAAGAGCAACGCACGTGTATGCCGCGGAGAACTAAAGTTGACTGCTACCAAGCAAATGATGCAGGGGTCGACCTACCTTAAAAAGTTGAAAGCAATTGCTACACTAGAAAAAGCAATTCCTTAATTTCTATATCACATTTTAAGCAAACGATAGCAATTGCTTCTATTTTTTAAGAAAAAGCATTGACTAGAAGCAATTCCTGCACTTTTAAGCCATTGCTGGACGCAAAAGCAATTACTTTAGTTTTTATTCATTGGCTTTTAAGAAATTACTTCGATTTTATAAGAAAAAGCAATCGAGACATTTTTATTTATTAGGCTCATTGACTAAAACCAAATACTTAAGAAAAACTTACTTGAATGTTAAAACCCATTTTTTGGTTTCTTGTTCATCTTTCTCGGTCGTAAGATGACTATAGTTACCGGTGGTATGCCAAGGGTAAAAACTGTGGAACCTAAAAATATCAACAATAATTTAATGAATAATCTAAAATTATGGAAAACATTTCTTCCCAATTAATTAATTAAAATGCCAATTTAAAGCTTTTTCATTTCAAGGATAGAATAATTGCACGAATCACTAATCAATAATGTTTTTCGCCATGGGTTAACGGGTTCTATACATGAGACATGGAAAGTATATGAACTGTACTGATTACGATATATTAAAGTAAGTACAACAGCTTCGTTCGTACAAGCAATAATTGTCAACCGATTACCAATTTTTCTCTGCGCATGCGTGGTTTTTAATTGGTTGTGAACTGGTTGGAAATTTGTTGCTTTGCGTTTACGTTACAATTTGGCTTTTGCGAACGCCGGATTATCTGTCAGACATCTTACCTAATCATTTTCAAAGCATGTTCTGGCAATTTAGTTTTGTTATGTTTCAGCATTCTGTATAAATATTCGTCGTGCCCCCAAGACATAACAAGGTTGTCAAGACCACAGTTCGGTTTGTACATTCCATATTTGGTACTAGAACAAAAAGAAAATTCAATAACAAAAAAATTACTACCCTACAGTATTTTTAACAGTCCTGCCTAAACATTCTGAGAGTCAGGTAAATATTATTACAACAAATGAACCTGATAAGAAATGGATAGACCAATACATTTATTTTTCTGTATTGATATTTATTTTTAGTTTTACCATTGTCACTTTCCCGCTCAGTTACGTACACTTGCGACAAATAGATTTCTAGTAGCACGATAGCTCTACGTAATCCTATTTTTTTAAATCATATTATTATATATTATATCAGGCTTGTAATTTCATACGCAAAACTGGTTGGAAATAAAAAGCCACAATTTTATTGATGAAAAACACTTGTTATGGGAGCGATTTAACATTTCAAATGCAAAAAGTGTCAAATTCAAGAATAATGAAAAATTCTCGTAGACACAGTTTCCGTACCATTCAGGTACACATTAATTCTAGTAACTAACTAACTTTTATAGTTTAACTTTGTTGGCTATTATACATTCGGTGTAATTAATTGAATAGAATTGTTGACAACTAGTAGCTATCAGATTTAAATTATTCGTCGTAAATAAATTAATTTGTTAGCGACAAAGATATATACTAGTAAAGGTGTAAATAGCTACAGTTATACGAAAAGCCAGTAGATGCTGAAGTAATGCTAACAGGAATAAACTTTTTTTGATGGAATGAGTCATTGTAGCTCAAATGATGCTTCAGTACGTTGAAATCACGGAAGAATTTGTTAAAAATTAAATTTTTAAAAAGTGTTTTTTATTTTTTAGTAACAATTTCTGAGATTACATGAACTTAATTTTTCCTTCCTTGTAGCTAACAGCGTGAAATTTTTAATAATCAAGATCAAGGATGATTATTACGAGCAGAATTTTCACAATATTTTAATCTATGACTCGCGTCCCGTAATACGTTACAATTACTTCATAACTTAACAAATTATAATAGACAAATTGCTAAAACCAGCCATGCCCATGCATAGTTTGCAATAATCAAGATCAAGGATGATTATTACGAGCAGAATTTTCACAATATTTTAATCTATGACTCTCGTCCCGTAATACGTTACAATTACTTCATAACTTAACAAATCATAATATACAAATTGCTAAAAAACAATAACTAATTTTAAAGCAAGATAGTTGTTTTGGTATAAATTATTGGTAAAACCATCCATGCCCATGCATAGTTTGCAATAATCAAGATCAAGGATGATTATTACGAGCAGAATTTTCACAATATTTTAATCTATGACTCTCGTCCCTTTAATACGTTACAATTACTGACATAACTTAACAAATCATAATAGACAAATTGCTAAAAAACAATAACTACTTTTAAAGCGAGATAGTTGTTATGGTATAAATTATTGGTAAAACCATCCATGCCCATGCATAGTTTGCAATAATCGAGATCAAGGATGATTATTACGAGCAGAATTTTCACAATATTTTAATCTATGACTCTCGTCCCTTTAATACGTTACAATTACTGACATAACTTAACAAATCATAATAGACAAATTGCTAAAAAACAATAAATAATTTTAAAGCAAGATAGTTGTTTTGGTATAAATTATTGGTAAAACCATCCATGCCCATGCATAGTTTGCAATAATCAAGATCAAGGATGATTATTACGAGCAGAATTTTCACAATATTTTAATCTATGACTCTCGTCCCTTTAATACGTTACAATTACTGACATAACTTAACAAATCATAATAGACAAATTGCTAAAAAACAGTAACTACTTTTAAAGCGAGATAGTTGTTATGGTATAAATTATTGGTAAAACCATCCATGCCCATGCATAGTTTGCAATAATCAAGATCAAGGATGATTATTACGAGCAGAATTTTCACAATATTTTAATCTATGACTCTCGTCCCTTTAATACGTTACAATTACTGACATAACTTAACAAATCATAATAGACAAATTGCTAAAAAACAATAACTAATTTTAAAGCAAGATAGTTGTTTTGGTATAAATTATTGGTAAAACCATCCATGCCCATGCATAGTTTGCAATAATCAAGATCAAGGATGATTATTACGAGCAGAATTTTCACAATATTTTAATCTATGACTCTCGTCCCTTTAATACGTTACAATTACTGACATAACTTAACAAATCATAATAGACAAATTGCTAAAAAACAATAACTACTTTTAAAGCGAGATAGTTGTTATGGTATAAATTATTGGTAAAACCATCCATGCCCATGCATAGTTTGCAATAATCGAGATCAAGGATGATTGTTACGAGCAGAATTTTCACAATATTTTAATCTATGACTCTCGTCCTTTAATAAGTTACAATTACTGACAAAACTTAACAAATCATAATAGACAAATTGCTAAAAAACAATAACTACTTTTAAATCAAGATATTTGTTTTGGTATAAATTATTGGTAAAACCATCCATGCCCATGCATAGTTTGCAATAATCAAGATCAAGGATGATTATTACGAGCAGAATTTTCACAATATTTTAATCTATGACTCTCGTCCCTTAATACGTTACAATTACTGACAAAACTTAACAAATCATAATAGACAAATTGCTAAAAAACTATAACTACTTTTAAAGCAAGATAGTTGTTATGGTATAAATTATTGGTAAAACCATCCATGCCCATGCATAGTTTGCAATAATTAAGATCAAGGATGATTATTACGAACAGAATTTTCACAATATTTTAATCTATGACTCTCGTCCCTTAATACGTTACAATTACTGACATAACTTAACAAATCATAATAGACAAATTGCTAAAAAACAATAACTACTTTTAAAGCAAGATAGTGGTTATGATATAAATTATTGGTAAAACCATCCATGCCCATGCACAGTTTGCAATAATCAAGATCAAGGATGATTATTACGAGCAGAATTTTTACAATATTTTAATCTATGACTCTCGTCCCTTAATACGTTACAATTACTGACATAACTTAACAAATCATAATAGACAAATTACTAAAAAACAATAACTACTTTTAAATCAAGATATTTGTTTTGGTATAAATTATTGGTAAAACCATCCATGCCCATGCATAGTTTGCAATAATCAAGATCAAGGATGATTATTACGAGCAGAATTTTCACAATATTTTAATCTATGACTCTCGTCCCTTAATACGTTACAATTACTGACATAACTTAACAAATCATAATAGACAAATTGCTAAAAAACTATAACTACTTTTAAAGCAAGATAGTTGTTTTGATATAAATTATTGGTAAAACCATCCATGCCCGTGCATAGTTTGCAATAATCAAGATCAAGGATGATTATTACGAGCAGAATTTTCACAATATTTTAATCTATGACTCTCGTCCCTTAATATGTTACAATTACTGACATAACTTAACAAATCATAATAGACAAATTGCTAAAAAACTATAACTACTTTTAAAGCAAGATAGTTGTTTTGATATAAATTATTGGTAAAACCATCCATGCCCATGCATAGTTTGCAATAATCAAGATCAAGGATGATTATTACAAACAGAATTTTCACAATATTTTAATCTGACCCTCGTCCCTTAATACGTTACAATTACTGACATAACTTAACAAATCATAATAGACAAATTGCTAAAAAACAATAACTAATTTTAAAGCAAAATAGTTGTTTTGGTGTAAATTATTGCTAAAACCATCCATGCACATACATAGATAAAATTTAAAAATATAAATGATGAATATGGTGTTATATTATATGCTCGCAATATATCAAGGAAGTTTTGAAACAAAAGGATAAGGTGTGTGAATGGTGAACAACATTCTTGTGGTAAAGCTGATAAACCGGAATCATTATCTGCTGATGAATTTATTAATTGTTTTGTTACGGTTGCAAAAAATATCATAAATGTTCTCTCTGCTACCAAATCTGTACAGGATGAATGTTTACTAAAAGTGCCTTTAGAATCCTTATCTTTCTTCCTACATCCAGTGTCGGGGACTTAAGTATAGTAAATAAACTTAAAAAATCTCTCTCTGCTGATCTGTACGAATTTACCAGTGTTCTGGCTCAAGAACTCAGCGGCTATATTATTAAACCTTTGACTTTTCTTTTCTTAAATATATTGAATCTTGGTAATTTCCTGAACCCTTTAAAGTCACTAAAGTTGTCTCAATCATTAAAAAGCGCGATCATGAGACAGCGAGTGCTTACAGAACAATATCAATAGTGCCCATATTGGGTAACGAGTCTCTCATTGCACATCAGCTGACTGATTATTTTAATTCAATAAAATGTCTTAATGACCACCAATTTGGATTTTGCAAGCACTGCTCCACTGTGCAAGCTGTATCGAAGGTCATATTTGATGTGGTCGAGAGCCTTGAAAGGGGTAAGCACGTGGGCTTGATTCTGTGCGATCTTAGCAATGCTTTTGACTGTGTCTCTCATGGTCTTCTATAGTTGACAAACTTTCAAGGTATATTGTTCGGTACCTTCCTCTCAATCTAATTTCATCCTATCTAAAATACAGGTATTAATGTGTCCAGCTCGGTGAATCAAGGTAATCTTTTAGGCCTGTTGAGTGCGGTGTACCGCAGGGTTCCGTCCTTGGTCCGCTTTTATTTATTCTATATATTAATGATCTGTGCCATTACTTATTAGCCTCAAATAAATGTTGTTTTGTGGACGACACTTCATTCATTACATACACAATTCATTCATACCATACAAAATAACATTAATAATGACTCGAGGGCTTTTTGGAGATATATTCACCAAAAGCATAACAACAGCGCTATTCCTGCAAAGTTGTAACAAAACCTGATGACCTGATCATATTGTTGAATCATTTGGTGAATATTTTAGGAGTGTTTATGGATCTAGCGGGATTGACATTAAGGCAGAGGGTTTAGATGTAGAGAGAATTGTTAATAATGCGATTACATTACCACAGTTCACAGAAGATGATATAATTAAGCTTGTAAAGAGGTTGAAGCCAAAAAAAGGTCGAGTGGCCCTGATGGCATTCCAAGGTTTATTGTAAAAGATATAATAGTACCTAGCTTTAACTAGGCCATTGTGCTTGATTTTTAATATGTCTCTAAGGCGAGGGGTGTATCCTGAACGCTGGAAGGTATCCAAAATACCTATGTCCAATTTATAAAAAGGCGAAAAGAAATAAAATAACAAACTACAGACATCTCTGATATGTGGGTTTTCAAAAGTTTTTGAGATTCTTCTATATGACTATATTATGTACAGGGTTGAACCAATATTATCATGTCATCAGAATGGGTATTTATGGGGTCGGTCAACGACCACCAATCTGGCATGTTTTACTCAGTTTGCATGAAATGTTACTGATGGGGGAGGCCAGGTTGATGTGGTGTTTACCGATTTCTCAAAAGCATTTGATAAGATTAATCATGAAACTATACTGGCAAAGCTTAAGTTGTTTGGATTTACAGATGACTTTCTATTTTTTTTTTCCTTGTATTTATTGGATCGAACTTAGTACGTCCACTATAATAGATATAAATCTCCCATAAATATATATATGTATATAAAAAAAATATATTTCCAATGAAGCAATGTACCAAATTTAAAAGTAATATCTTATTAAATGCTCGAATTATTCCAAAAAATCAGTTTTTAATTTCAAATGTAAGACATCGAACATGAGTGTCAAAAATGAAAAATGGCATTATAAATGTCATATTATTTTTGCTCAAGGAATATAATATGGTAAACGGATTAACCTCCTTTATGTCAGTATTTAAATCAGTCAGTCACTTTTTAATTTTATATAATTGTATATACCGATTGGTCGTCGGTATAGATAGATTAAGTTACCCTCCCTTCCCTTTATTCCTTTAAAAATTGTATCAAATTAATATTTTTTCGCCAATTTATAAAAAGTTCTTAACTGTAAAATTTCCCAGTATGCTAAAATATATTTTGTTCAAGCAGACACGTGTTTTAATGTAATCCCGAACCGCCGAGATTTAGCAGGAAAATTTTAAACTCATTAAATTTTCACGTCTATCAGGAAAAGTTAAAAAGTTTTTCCGTGTTGTAAAAAAGTGGGAAAACAAGTCGGGAAAACCACAGATAACGCCGTTAGAAGTGCAGAGTGTCGACCCACTTAATTTTGCATTACATAATAAAGATTTTACACCTTAGCACAGGGGGAGGGGTGTAGGGTGTAGGTCGGGAGTATGATTACATTTATAGACAGAGACGGACTACACCTGTAGAGTAAAGCTTAAAGTTTAAAGCAGAAATAATGGGCAAGGCGTTTAGCTAAACGGCAGAGAATAGCTCTATTTTAAGCTATGCCATACATCGCGGCGCTTTCTGGCGTGCCATATGTTAGCAGCAATAAAAGGAAGAAGAAAACAGTGTTGTCAATAAGCATTTAATTACATGATTTCCGTGTAATTTTATTATATGTTTGTCGAGAAGATATCAAAAACAACAAAAAAAACATTAAATATATTATTTTTTACATATTAATATTTAGTCATAGAACCATTATTATTAATGACTTTTTGAAGTCGTTGAGGCATACTGAGAACTAAATTTCTTATATAATCCTCAGATATCAGACCCCACGATTATCTTATTTTTTCGAGTAAGTATTCCTGTTGATTTCTGGGTCGGAAGTCATGTTTATATAATATATATTTGGTCATTTCACCACAAACATTTTCTATGGGGTTGAGATCGGGACTCGTAGATGGCCAAGATAAAATATTTATTTCATTTTTTTGCAAATATTGCTGGACTAGTCGAGATGTATGAATTGGGGAATTGTTTCAAAGGGGTTATCGCGCAATAACTTCCCTACCTTGAACTTCTGTTGAAATTCTTGAGCTGCCGGAACCTTGCTTTCTTCCAATAGTTCCAGTCTTAAGTATTTTACGTTACACAAAAGCACGGCGTTTTTACTTATGTAATTCTTCAGCAATATCTTTTATAGGAACATGGTCTCTCACTAGCGTATATATATAATAGCTTTTTGTTCCCCACTTAATGAAGGCATGTTTAACACTTTATAATATTTATTTAGTACCTACCTAGGTACCTACTACCACTTTGACAACAAATAAAAAATTTTGATATACCAATTGTCAAAATGACATTTAAATATCAAACCTATAAATAGACTGGGAGATAGAAATGAAATTGCGTGTCCCAGTTTTTTTTGGGCGCAATGGCACTTATACTTAAAAAGCCACTCAACGTTTTTATTTTCCCATCATTCCAATTTTAAAGTAAGCGCCATCCACGGTAAAAGCAAATCGTAAGATCTCTCGTAGTTCACACTTGTGGAATAACACTAGTGGCGCACTCGCCATTTCATTTTTAATCAATATTTCTTTACTTCTTTCTTTTATCTAAAAATCCGCGAAATATTCTGCCGTCCTAAAATCAGATGCCGTATGTAAAAATTTGTTTTTTAAAGATATTTTGCTTAATAGGTTCGTGGCAAGCTAAAGAAACTTTTTACTGAGCAGAAACGCCGTTTATTTTTCTTAAGTATCAAAAATATCACATAATATTTACACGTATCTGCAAAATTGGTCATATTTCCTAAGCTAAAATGCAGTACGTACATAGTACTAATAACAAATGCCGTATCTACTACTGCGGCCTTGTAGATACGGCGTTTCCCGTTAGGACAAGTCAGATGCGGCGTTTATAACTAGAAAACGCACTTTAATTCACAATTCACCAACTGTAGCTTAGTAATCAGACTGCATTGCGAGTGTCAACGTGTTAGTTTGGTGCGCAGTTACAAGTGTGATTTTTACAATTTTTACACCGTTTAGGGTATGTATAAATTAAATAAAGTTGTATTTTAGGTTGGATACCTTTTAATAGTGTTAATAAAGCTTACCGTACAGCAATTATATAATGATTATAATTATTATAATAATATGTGTATTAAGTATGTTGAACAAAATATGAAATTTTTTTTTCGTTAGGAAGGAAAGCCATAATAAATCGGCCAAGTTACTTTTTAAAATATTTTAATTAAAGTTAATGTGTAACGGGTTGGCACCTTATTATTTAGGAAAGTTTTATAAAAACAATATATAGATTTCATTATACAATGCGCGAAGCACGTTCGGGTGTACCCAGATGCTTGTATAATAATACGACGATAAGGATATTTTTTAAATGCATTAAATAGTCCTTTTAAATTTACTTTACTCAATGATAAGTTTTGTGCAAAAATTTCTTTAAAATTTTCCGGTACGTTTTGATATGTTTTAAATATTTTTAGGAAAATGTCAAGTAGGGCCAATTGTCTTATTACAAACCTGTAAACAATATAAACACTTAAATGTATTGAAGAAATAGTCCATACTTCAAGTGGAGTAAAAGATTGAAAGGGAAAGAAAAACTCTAAGTCTTCCTCCACTAATATATTCTAAATGAAACTTATTTAAAGATACCTCAACATGTTTCGAACATAGAAATGTTCATCTTCAGGAGAATTAAGATGTTATAAGCAAGAAAAATAACTAGTAATAACGCTTTAAGCTAGACTTTAAGATAGTGAGAATGACACGTTAACATTCTAAGTCAGAAAAGCATCAAAAAACAAAGAACCGAAGTATTAATTTGCCAGGTGTAGGGTAATAATAGTAAAAATTAGAGGAAGCAAGGCCCATATGTGAAACGAAATCAAATCAAATCAAGACTTAGAGTTTTTCTTTCACTTAAATGTATGTCCTTGTTGAAAAGTATATTTTTATTAGTACTTACATGCCGCATTTTTATTTAGCTTCGCTAAGAAATAATGATAGTTTAAAATGCCGTATCTAACTTTATAAATCAAAATTTATGGTTTTTTAAATATTTTTTTGGTTTAATATTTCTTTAAAACAATGTAAATAAAAAAAGTACATTTGATTTCTTTAAAATATTGTAAATACTTACAGGCCATTAAGAAAACTTTAAACTCAATTATCTCAGTTTGGTGCTTTCTGTAGATACGGCATCTGATTTTAGGACGGCAGTATTCCTCTTTGGAGTATAATAATTAGAGTTGACTTTCTCTTAAAACAAAGCGTTTCGACAAATGACAACGACGTATGACATTAACAGCTGATTTGATTGCGTTGTAAAAGGCCCCAAATCAGCAGTGGGCCGTAGCAAGCTCACGCGTAAGATTGCGTCATATTACTATCATCCGATTTTGGTGTTTATTTGGCTGTTTTTTGTGTAGTGTGTGTTTAATGACCGTATGCACCATTTTACCCATTAGGCATGATTAGGTGATCGTGATTAACCAGGTAACCGTGATTAAATAAAACAGCCTATGCACCAACTAAAAGGATATGTGGGTTTTGTAATCAGGGTAAAGTTAAAACCTCGATTTGGCAACCTAGCTCAGATGCAAAAATTCGTGCCATCAACCAGAAAAATAAACCCTTTATTTTTCTGTGACCAGAAACACCAAGCAGATTGACAGTTGTGGTTATGTATTCTTTTTGTTGTTTTTTCAACTTTTCCGAGAACTTTTTCCAGTTTGGCTTTGGCTGTTTTGCGCATTAAACTAAACCCCCCAATTTCACACTTCGGCATCTAGAGTCATGGAGTTTGACTCACAGAAAAAAAAGGGTTTGACTGGTGAGGAAGAATAAAATAATATATTAGATGCGAAAAAGAAAAGAACTGTTATAACAAACCCTATTTATCTATCAAATCAAAATAATTTTGTCTCCGAGGTCTTTCTAGCTCTCGGAAAGCCATCATTAAAAATATCCATTACATTAAAATCATCATCGAAGATGATTTCGTCTCCCATTTTAATTTTATTATTGAAAATTCGAGACAAATTTTAAAACAAAACAGGAAAATAACCTTTTAATCATGATTAAATATATAACCCATCAAGATTGGCTGGTTAACTTTAATCTTGATTAAGTTCCTGAGCAGTGCTGGCGCATTGGAAATTTTCTTAATTGAGATATTTAATCATGATTATAAGCTAATCATGATTAACTGGCCTTGGTGCATACGGTCATAAATATTTTACTTTTGGATTTTATACACGTCAGAGACTAGAATTTCTTGGTGTTTATTATTTAAGTTTAATTGTGAGTAGAAACGCCATTTTGGTTAACTTATTCTATTATCATTAATATTTTTGAGTTTAAATGATTAGTATATGGTTGTTACGGTCAATATTTTATTTTATAAATAATAAAATTAGTACGCTCCTTTACAACATATTTAGACTCCTTTACAAAATTTAAAAGATGGCGAAGGTAAAAGATCTTAGTCCGGTTTTGTTTCTGTAGCCAACCGCTTAACGTAAAATAGAGCTTAAACAGGATGCGGCTTAGTTTTTAGATTAATTTGACTTTACCTACAGTTTTACGTTAAACAATGTTGGATTTATCATTTAATAAAACCAGAAAAAGTAAAATGCTCAAATTTCTCAAAATTTCGTTTTAGCTTTTATTAATTTATCAATTAAATTTTATTTTTTGACTTTTCTTGTGCCTTGGTCGTTCAAGCTTAGATTCTGTTATTTCATTTTAAAATAAAGCCGTGAGAGTGAAAACACTTTTTTGCTTCCCACACCGCCGGTCTGTGGATCGCCAATAAACTCCCCCCTCCCCCTCCCCCGAAATAAAATGCTAGTTACGGCCCTGACTATGATCAGTATCCAACGATCGATTTTACTCCTTTCCTAATTGTATAAAAACTTAATAAACAAGTTTAGGGTAATAATTTATTTTTGCCAGCCAACCATATTTGACACAAATTTACAACAAACAAACATTTGATATCACAATAACAACGACGCAAAAAAAATTGGTTTATTAGTGATTCGCATTCCCCGACTTATTTCCCATACTGCGCAAGTCACGTGGCTTGTGGTTTATTACTATTTCCTAATGTTACAGCTGTGTAGCTTCTCAACAACCAAGATTCGTGTAGTATTCGTACATCACATTTTTTCAGTCGCGAAGAAAATTTCCCGAGTAAGTCTCTGTAAAATAAGCCGTTGCCAGGACTAATTTTGTTATAAACCTGCGAACTTGTAAGAGTCGCTATACTTACGAAACTTTGTCATTTTGTCGTTTAAACACGAAAGTTGTGGCACGGTGAGGATAGGTCGAAAGGGCGCAGATAAGACGCCCGCTCGCTCATAATAATTAATCTCTTCTAGATGTGTCAAACAAATTTTCTTAGGCCCTTTATTCTACACGTCGGCAAAGAAAGGGAGAATGTGAAATGTGACCCAAAATCTCTTATTCATGATTTACTATTCATGAGATTTGTCGTTTAACATTTTGGCTTAGGAAAGTTAGAGATTATTTTGTGCGTTGGCAATATTTTGCGTAAGAAACAGAGTTTGTTTAAAAAAAGTGTACCGGGTGGTCAAATAAGCAAGGACATCGGCTTTATCTCGGAAACCATTAATCGTACAACTTTCGGAAAAATTTTTTTATGAGTAAAGTGGTCAAGGGAAATTGCTGGAAATTACCTTTAAGTTCCTCATTTCGCCGCAAGGGGGCACAATTAAAAATTGTTTTTTTAAATTCTAAATTTCTCCGAAAATTCCCATATTAAGGTAAAACTCTGATTACATCATTGGAAAGCTTAGACAATTCTGCATCATTTTGGTTTAAGACTCATTGGCGTACCGATGTCGATAAGAGTGGGAGAAGCTATTGAAAGTGTAAACATTAAAATCGCTGTAACTTCTAAACGACTTATCCAATTTTACTAAATTTAAGCTTGTTTGCAAGGGAAAAATAAGTATCTTCAATTTCCGTATCCAACAGAACACGATAGTGTTTAATAAAATTGCTAGAGGGCGCAATTTGTAATAATAACAGGTTTTCGATTTTATCCCGAAAATTCAAATCATACGGTATAACTATGACATCATAATCGAAAAGTAGATGAAATTTGCAAGAAAAGATGTGAAGACCGCAGTTCGATATCTTTGTTCGTTTCAGAGTTATGGCCAAAATAATAATTTTTAATACAAATTGCGCCCTCTAGCAATTTTATTAGAAACTGTCGTGTACCATTAGATACGACAATTGAAGGTACTTCCAAACAAGCTTAAATTTAGTAAAATCGGATAAGTCGTTTAGAAGTTACAGCGATTTTAATGTTTACACTTTCAATAGCTTCTCCCACTCTTATCAAGTGAAAGTGTTAACATTAAAATCGCTGTAACTTCTAAACGACTTAACCGATTTTACTAAATTTAAGCTTGTTTGGAAGAAAAAGGTAAGTACCTTCAATTGTCGTATCCAATGGCACAAGATAGTTTCTAATAAAATTGCTAGAGGGCGCAATTTGTATGAAAAATTATTGTTTTGGCAATAACTCTGAAACGAACAAAGATATCGAAGTGCGGTCTTCACATCTTTTCTTGCAAATTTCATTTACTTTTCGATTATGATGTCATAGTTATACCGTATGGTTTGAATTTTCGGGATAAAATCGAAAAAACTGTTATTATTACAAATTGCGCCCTCTAGCAATTTTATTAAACACTATCGTGTTCTGTTGGATACGGAAATTGAAGATACTTATTTTTCCCTTGCAAACAAGCTTAAATTTAGTAAAATCGGATAAGTCGTTTAGAAGTTACAGCGATTTTAATGTTTACACATTCAATAGCTTCTCCCACTCTTATCAAGGTTGGTACGCCAATGAGGCTTAAACCAAAATGATGCAGAATTGTCTAAGCTTTCCAACGATGTAATCAGAGTTATACCTTAATATGGGAATTTTCGGAGAAATTTAGAATTTAAAAAAACAATTTTTAATTGTGCCCCCTTGCGGCGAAATGAGGAACCTAAAAGTAATTTCCAGCAATTTCTCTTGACCACTTTACTCATAAAAAAATCTTTCCGAAAGTTGTACGATTAATGATTTCCGAGATAAAGCCGACGCCCTCGCTTATTTGACCACCCGGTACTTCGTAATTTGTCAAGATTTAAAATTCATTGAAATGTATGAAAAATACGTATCCTTATTACTATAGTTCGCATATCAGGTAATAAAAGAACCTTTAAACCACAGTCGGCATTAGGACTCATTGGAAAACATTATTTTTTCTTCGAACATCAATAAACCTGATTTTTTCTACTAATTTTTTGACGTTTAAGTTCCGCTTTTTGTCAGAAGGCGGTTGCTATTAGCAGCGGAAGGAAAAGTAGTTTTTTTTCCGTTGCCAATAGCAGCGGAAGTAAATGTATGACTGTGCTCTTATGAATAATAATAATAATAATAATAATAATAATAATAATATATCAATATAAGCGAGAAGGATTAATTTTTAAAATAATAAACTAAATTTATTAAAATAGCTACTTATAAAAATCCTACATTTTTTTCTAAACTTTTTGGTATTCTTATTTCTAGTGGAAGAGCATTATACATTTTTGGAGCTAAGTAATGAATACATTTTAAATTAACATTTTTACTACTGTTAGGAATTATCAACTGTCCGTTTATATGATTGCGGGTCTGATATGGGTGATTAATATAATTTCTGTGTAGGTTTTAAGCGTTAATACAGCAGTTGATAATATACAGTGATCGAACATTTAGGATTTCTGAATATGTAGAGTAAATGTGTGGATTGTGCGTTTTTTTTTTATAGATCCATCTCTATTGCAGCTACTTTTACTCCAATAAAAAAAATATTATTGTTAGCTTTTAAAATAGAGAATAATACCATAATTAAAAAACTTACTTATACTTGGGGTTGTTACCATCTGGGTTATTCTTAAAAGAAGTATCCCTATATACGATATCCTTCCCCCAATCGGCTCCTACGACGAAGGTGTCTCCTACTACACACCATTGAGGTTCATCATAAAAAGCCATAATCTGAAAAATATCATAATAACAATAAACTTTGCCGCTTAAGTTAAAAACCGGTTTAAACGAGCTTAATCGTTGAACCCGAAGGTTTTAAATGGATTAGTTAGAACTGAGAGACCCGTTTCTATTAACAAATAAAAACTAAAAACGCAAAGTCGTCGTCTCGTCCTTATTTATTCAAAAAGGTGACATGTTTCGCCCTATATGGGCATCATCAGACCTAGAAAGTTTTTTAAACATAACATTAAATAGAAAAACCCCCTAAATTTTTCGTACCTAACATTAAAACACGAAATTAAAAGTTAATAAATAATTACACACATCAACATTACAATTAAAAAAGGAAGTAACAATAACCAAATAGTTTACGGTAGGTCAAGTCTCTGGCCCTTGGGTAGTTTGTGTCTGAAAGTAATACACCAATATTAAGAGAAACAAGAACACAGTGTCATTAGTAAAGTGTTCATTATAAGTGAAAATACATTTTAGTGGTGGGTAAAAAATCAAAATTATTTTATGCAGCTGAAATTGTGCATGTGGGCTAGAAACTGCATTAAAAAATTTTTTTTTAAATTTTTTTCGATATTTTCAGAAATAATCCCACCCCGCTTTTGAATAATTTTTTGCAAAAAAATAAAATTTTACAGATAATGCGAACGACGTGACAACTATTTTTTTGCTTAATTTTCATCTAGATCGAAGCAGAACTTGATGTTAAAGTCAAATTTCGAATAAAGCTATTAATAAAAAAATTCTCATATGATGCGGACTTTACTGGTCACACTGTATATATACTGCAACGGTGGGTTCTAGAATAGTCTGGGGTGCTTCAGCACGAGCACGGTACAACGACTATAAAACTAAGATATATATCGCATTCTCTACATGAGAACAAGCCGACGAAAAGCGAGGACGTCGACTTTATCTCGGAAACCATTAATCGTACAACTTTCGGAAAGATTTTTTTATGAGTAAAGTGGTCAAGAGAAATTGCTGGAAATTACTTTTAAGTTCCTCATTTTGCCGCAAGAAGGCACAATTAAAAATTGTTTTACTAAATTCTAAATTTCTCCGAAAATTCCCATATTAAGGTATAACTCTGATTACATCATTGGAAAGCTTAGACAATTCTGCATAATTTTGGTTTAAGGCTCATTGGCGTACCGACCTTGATAAGAGTGGGAGAAGCTATTGAAAGTGTAAACATTAAAATCGCTGTAACTTCTAAACGACTTAGGTAGAACGCAGACGATAGACAGTCGGTAAGCTATTTATTTGTCGGGAGAGTAAACACACGGCCGACAGTCGACCGTTTACGAAGGTGAACAACGCATATGAACGTTAGATTAGTCGACGATGGTTGTGCGAAATGAATAGTCAGACATGTCGTTGTGTTGGGTTATATTTAAGATACCGAAGAAAAAAAATGGGAAACAGAGCATTTTGGGTGCATCCAGTAATTAGTCAGCGTTTATTAAAAGGCCAATTCCATACCCTTTTTGAATCCCTACAGGAACATCCAGACAGGTTTTTCAATTATTATAGAATGTCCTTGAATTCATTTAATAAGCTGTTAGCTGCCTTACAAACACAATTATCGTTAAAAGCTACTAATATGTCGTCTTTTCTGTATTTCGCAGATAAGTTTTTCAATATCTATTTCCATTTTCAAAGAGCACTAAGCAACTGCTAGGTACCACAGCAGTTATCGAGCATCGATTAACGTAAAAACTGACGGCCGTGTGCTTTAAAACAAACAAAACCCATCCCTTTATTTCACCCACCGACTGTCGGGTCGGCGCAAAAATGAAGCATGCTGCAACTATTTTGTCGGTCCGTCTTTTTAGTAGGTCATGTGCGTTACTGAATTTACATGCATGTTTTGCATTTCAACCTACAAATTAGTCGTTCGCCGACTGCCTGCCGTGTGCGTTCCACCTTATCCGATTTTACTAAATTTAAGCTTGTTTGGAATTGTCGTATCTAATGGTACACGATAGTTTCTGATAAAATTGCTAGAGGGCGCAATTTGTATTAAAAATTATTGTTTTGGCAATAACTCTGAAACGAACAAAGATATCGAACTGCGGTCTTCACATCTTTTCTTGCAAATTTCATCTACTTTTCGATTATGATGTCATAGTTATACCGTATGACTTGAATCTTCGGGATAAAATCGAAAAAACTGTTATTATTACAAATTGCGCCCTCTAGCAATTTTATTAAACACTATCGTGTACTGTTGGATACGGCAATTGAAGATGCTTATTTTCACCTTCCAAACAAGCTTAAATTTAGTAAAATCGGATAAGTCGTTTGGAAGTTACAGCGATTGTAATGTTTACAGTAGTTTACACTTTCAATAGCTTCTCCCACTCTTATCAAGATTGGTACGCCAATGAGCCTTAAACCAAAATGATGCAGAATTGTCTAAGCTTTCCAATGATGTAATCAGAGTTATACCTTAATATGGGAATTTTCGGAGAAATTTAGAATTAAAAAAAACAATTTATAATTGTGCCCCCTTGCGGCGAAATGAGGAGCTTAAAAGTAATTTCCAGCAATTTCTCTTGACCACTTTACTCATAAAAAAATCTTTCCGAAAGTTGTACGATTAATGGTTTCCGAGATAAAGCCGACGTCATCGCTTATTTGACCACCCGGCATGTAATTTAATTTAATCAAAATGATAAATAATATAAATATTTAAGATCTCCATATCATCTAATAATAAGTTCCACAATAGCTTGCAAATCTACAAAACGCGACAACGCTGACTAGGTGATAGGTTAAAAGTGAGTGGGTTACAGCTAACCCTCCACTGCGACCATGCGGTCTATTGTGGCTCACCTCGTCCCCCTTTAGATACGCCAATGAATACATTGGAAGTTTTGTTTATCTACACAATTTTTTTTGCTTCTGGCTTCTAATAATTCTAATAAATATCGTAATATCACAGATAGCCTCCTGTGGTAATACTTAATATGTTTCCTACTTACTTTTCCAGCATCGTGAATCAATCCAGTTAACTGGAACCATTCCTCATTTGGAAAGTCTTTCCTTATTCTCTCAGCGGTCTGAAAGGCGTGGACGATGTTCGGAACGTCTACATCTGGGTCACTTTCGTCTACCAAGTCGTTCAGTTTTATAAGCGCTTCCTTCATTGTGGCTTTGATGGTGTTGAATTTGGTCCATTTTTCGTGTTTTCCTAAAAAAATAGAATTGAGGTTGAAAGAAAAAATCCTCATTTTTCTATAAAGGGAGGGGCCAAAATGACAAAATCTAAAGGTTTATATTAACTCACATAAAATCCCCATGCGCAGTTGGTTGGCGCATTTCAATTAAAAAAAAAGGTTTCCTGAACGCAGATGAAAATTTGATAATAAAAGTTACCTCTGTGATTGATATACAAATACAGTGCGACCTCGATAATTCGGACCTTCAGTAAACCGGATTCTTCGGTAATTCGGCAGAGACTTATATAATTCGGACCTTCAGTAAACCGGATTCTTCGGTAATTCGGCAGAGACTTATATAATTCGGACCTTCAGTAAACCGGATTCTTCGGTAATTCGGCCAAGACTTATATAATTCGGACCTTCAGTAAACCGGATTCTTCGGTAATTCGGCAGAGACTTATATAATTCGGACCTTCAGTAAACCGGATTCTTCGGTAATTCGGCAGAGACTTATATAATTCGGACCTTCAGTAAACCGGATTCTTCGGTAATTCGGCAGAGACTTATATAATTCGGACCTTCAGTAAACCGGATTCTTCGGTAATTCGGCAGAGACTTATATAATTCGGACCTTCAGTAAACCGGATTCTTCGGTAATTCGGCCAAGACTTATATAATTCGGACCTTCAGTAAACCGGATTCTTCGGTAATTCGGCAGAGACTTATATAATTCGGACCTTCAGTAAACCGGATTCTTCGGTAATTCGGCCAAGACTTATATAATTCGGACCTTCAGTAAACCGGATTCTTCGGTAATTCGGCAGAGACTTATATAATTCGGACCTTCAGTAAACCGGATTCTTCGGTAATTCGGCAGAGACTTATATAATTCGGACCTTCAGTAAACCGGATTCTTCGGTAATTCGGCAGAGACTTATATAATTCGGACCTTCAGTAAACCGGATTCTTCGGTAATTCGGTCAAGACTTATATAATTCGGACCTTCAGTAAACCGGATTCTTCGGTAATTCGGCAGATACTTATATAATTCGGACCTTCAGTAAACCGGATTCTTCGGTAATTCGGCAGAGACTTATATAATTCGGACCTTCAGTAAACCGGATTCTTCGGTAATTCGGTCAAGACTTATATAATTCGGACCTTCAGTAAACCGGATTCTTCGGTAATTCGGCAGAGACTTATATAATTCGGACCTTCAGTAAACCGGATTCTTCGGTAATTCGGCAGAGACTTATATAATTCGGACCTTCAGTAAACCGGATTCTTCGGTAATTCGGCAGAGACTTATATAATTCGGACCTTCAGTAAACCGGATTCTTCGGTAATTCGGCAGAGACTTATATAATTCGGACCTTCAGTAAACCGGATTCTTCGGTAATTCGGCAGATACTTATATAATTCGGACCTTCAGTAAACCGGATTCTTCGGTAATTCGGCAGAGACTTATATAATTCGGACCTTCAGTAAACCGGATTCTTCGGTAATTCGGCAGAGACTTATATAATTCGGACCTTCAGTAAACCGGATTCTTCGGTAATTCGGCAGAGACTTATATAATTCGGACCTTCAGTAAACCGGATTCTTCGGTAATTCGGCAGAGACTTATATAATTCGGACCTTCAGTAAACCGGATTCTTCGGTAATTCGGCAGAGACTTATATAATTCGGACCTTCAGTTAATAGGATTTTTCGGTAATTCGGCCAAGACTTATATACATAGACTGTACTAAACTATTCAGCTTCAGTAATCCGAATTATTTACTAATTCGGATCACCGCGGTTTTAACTAGTCCGGATTATCGAGGTCTCACTGTATTATAATTTTTATATTCTGTAAATTTTTATTACCTTCCTCTCCTACAGAGAAAAGGAGGTAACTTACGCCCTTAAAAAATAATGCATTTTTATTTATCAATGTTAGGGACCGCCTGGGTTTGTTCAGGGGCTGTGGGAACAAATAACAGGAGCCCTTGTCTTGTGTCAGATACATCAAAAAAGCGTTGAATCATAGACATAATAATAACTAAATGTATGATACCTAAATATGTATTATTCATTGTATAATTAGAGATAATAGATATTAGATAATCAGGTTGAACGTTGAACGATATGTATAGCCTCTTTAGTCAATTACAATTTAATTTCATAATAAGGCATATAAAAATATTTTCTGACAATAAAAGCTATGTACACTAAAAAAGATTGCCTACTCCACTAAATATAACGACAGAAAAATAGAATATTGGAGTGCTGAATAATACGGGACACCCTGTATCCCTGTAATATCCTAAAACGTATGAAGATACGTTATACAGTGTGTACATAAAGTGGGGAACAAATTCAATATTTAATAATCTAAAAACATTTCGTAAAAATCCTCGAACACGTATGTAATAATTTTTGATTGCGCATATTTTGACATATACACATATTATACAGGGTAGCTCATGTAGTAGATATGACATTATCGACGATTTTTTTAAAATGAAAACCCCTATATTTTAGTTCAGATTTGTAATCTCCAAGAATAGCTGATTTCAAAAACATAACATACTTAGGGTCTAAAGTTAATAGTTTCGTAGCTACAGGGTAGAACAAATAATTTTATTTATTTATGGTACCAACAAGACGGCGCACCTCCAAATTATGCAGCAGTAGTGCGCCATTATGTCGATCAAGTTTTTCCGAACAGGTGGATTGGAAGACGTGGGTCTATTGAATGGCCGCCTAGGTCTCCAGACCTTACACCACTGGACTTCTTCTTGTGGGGTCGCCTGAAAAATGTCGTTTATAAAATAAGACCTGCCAATATTGAAGATTTAAAAAATCGAATCACAACAGAATGCAGGAATACTTCAGAAGAAACCATAATAAAAGTCCAACAAGAGTTTATTGATCGCTTGGGGTACTGCCAGGCACAAGAAGGAGGACAATTTCAACATTTAATTAAATAGCCTATTTAATTTTATTTAAATTTTGTAAAATTAAAAATACTTCACATTTTTTTTTCTTGCCCTGTAGCTACGAAACTATCAACTTTAGACCCTAAGTATGTTATGTTTTTGAAATCAGCTATTCTTGGAGATTACAAATCTGAACTAAAATATAGGGGTTTTCATTTAAAAAAATCGTCGATAATGTCATATCTACTACATGAGCTACCCTGTATAATATGTGTATATGTCAAAACATGCGCAATCAAAAATTATTACATACGTGTCCAAGGATTTTTACGAAATGTTTTTAGATTATTAAATAATGAATTTGTTCCTTACTTTATGTACACACTGTATATAGGTACAGCGTGGGCCAAAAGAATGGAACACCCCCAATATTTTCATAACCATGTATATTTCCAAAAAACGCTCGGACCTGTCGATTTTATTTATCATTTTTACAAATTTTCAGAATTTTTAATATTATACAGGATTGCTCAAGAAGTTGTGACACACATCAACTTTAATTTTTTAAATAAAATACCCCAAATTTTATTCGATTTTTGAATTCTACTTAAAATTCTGAATATTTTTCATGTAACATACCCTATTTCGATATTCAGCTGTTTTCGATATATCACAATCTAAACAATAATGATGTAAATTTTTATGGAATTAATGAATAGGGAAGAAAATACGGAAACTTATTACCTTTATTGTAGTAACCCTGGCAACCATGCACATTATTGTACTTTTTCGCCATTGTCATTTTATTTTATTTTAAGTGACAGTATTGCCAACAAAAGCTACATTGTATTATTAGAAACATTGTATTATTAGAAAGTCATATTTTAATTAAAATGCAGTTAAATGAAAGAGAGCGCATAGAAATCCTCATGATCAGTGGCGGCGCTAGATCTCGCGTGGACGTCGGCAAATTAGGTTCGCGAGGCCTCCTTTTTTCCCAATCAAGAAAATATTAAATTACGTAAGCAGAATTATAGTTAAAATAATATTAACAACAAGTTTTATTAAATATTTTATTGCTATTAAACAAGTTTTATTGCTTATCAAATGATGACAAAACTTACATAAATAGAAGTTAAAATAAACGAACTTTTCGGCTTTTGGCCTCACTGAACTTTTTCAGGATTACGTCATAGCTAATACCAGACGCTATTTCAGCTTCAATTGATAGAACTGATAACGAAGATAATCTCTCTTGACTCATCGTGCTTCTCAAGTAGGTCTTAATCAATTTTAACTTTGAGAAGCTTCTCTCAGCGGAAGCTGTACTGACAGGAACTGTGAGCATGATTCTAATTGCTATATAAACATTTGGATATATTTCTTCCAAATTATTTTCTAAAATATATTGAATGAGTTGTTTCGCGTCGTTGATAGAGTCTAGTGAATTTGTTTTTAAAAGTTGGAGTTCTTCATACAGTTCGAAAGGCTGTATGTCGTTGTTTTCGCCTTCCCGAAGTATTGTACCTAAATCATTACAGCACTTGAGGAGATCTTCTTTTGATATAGAATTTAAATATCTGATATCATAAATAAAACCAAATCGTTCAAAATATTCATTGAGCGCTTTAAATCGACATTCGGTATCAACTATAATAGCATTAATCATAGTGTTAAAAAAGGTAACTCTGTACTGCATTTCAAAAGATTGAATAGGTTCATCAATATGTTCATAATCGAACATTCGTTTTCTCCTGGCTGTTCTTTTTTCTTTAAATTGAGTCTCAATTTCGAAAGTACTCTTCTCTACAAATAATCGAGCTTGTGCGACACTATTGTCAAATCCTGTATTACGGAATTCTTGAATCCAGCTGCAAAATGACCGTAAAGTATCAATAGCGACTTTCAAGTTGACTTGAACCGTTTGCCATAGTTTGCTTATATTGTTCACACGTAATAAAATCTCGTACCATACGTGTATCGCAACAACAAACTCAAAAGTTAACATTTCATTGAAAACTGCGTCACAGTCGCTGATAGTTTCAGAATCATCACTTTTATTTTTCAGGTCATTCACGCATTCGATAACATCATCAAATTGCAAAAATATTGCTTTTACTGCTCCGATTCTACTCTCCCATCGTGTTTCAGACAGAGGTTTTAATGTCAATTTTAATTTAGTTTTCACAATATCCCAACGCTTACTTGACTTTGAAAACAGCACATAGATTTTATTGATGAAGCCAAAAAACGTTTTGGCTGTTGTAGAAGACTTAGCTGCATCCATCAAAAGCAAATTCCAACTGTGACATCCGCACGGCGTAAAGAATGCTCTTGGGTTTATATTAAGTATTCTTGTTCTGACACCTTTATTAATACCGACCATATTGGCGCCGTTGTCATATCCTTGTCCTCGACAGTTTTGGATATCTAGACCATTTCTTTCCAGTTCTTGTAATATGGAATTTGTTATATATTCTCCCGTTGTTTCTGTGACGGCAATAAACCCAACAAAATGTTCCTCTATTGCTCCAGTTGAAGAATTGCAAAATCTTAATATTATTGACATTTGTTCAACGCGGCTGACATCCCTGGTACAATCGATCAAGAAGGCATAGTATTTTGCTTGTTTAACGCTGTGTATGATTTCTTCAATAACTGATTTAGACATAAATGCAATCAATTCATTTTGGACGTCGTGGCTCAGATAATGTTGAGATAGTTGCTTTTCATTAATACGTTGCATGTGCTCCCGTAGTGTCAGATCATATTTGGATAACAACTTAAATAAATCTATAAAGTTGCCACTGTTTTTGCTATCGTTCAATTTAAAGGTTTCTCGATGAGCTCTAAATGCCAAATTGTGTGAGGCTAAGTAGTTTATGATATCAATCATTCTTTCAAACAAATTATACCAGTACTTTTGCGATTCTTTAATAGATCTCTCATTATCTTTATCTATTGTTTTTCCGTGTTTGATTCCTTTATAGAATTCCATCCATTTAATCATGCATTCCATGTGTCCTTGACTTTGTTCATGTCTTTGCAATATCCGACTCAAATCTTTCCAGTCACAACATCCTTCTTTTACCATCTGTGTATGCAAATTTGAAAAAAGTCTACATGGAAAGCAATAAACTTTATCTTGAAAAATGGAGTAAACTAACCATCGGCGATGTTGCGTTTCGCCGTTACTTAATTTTCGAGTGAAATGAAATTTAGAAAAATGTCTTTTATTTGCGTCTTTTGGGTAACTGTCATCAGATTTCTCTAGATCTTGATTGGGTCCGTTTTGAATTAGGTCATGACGCTGCGCATCGTTTACTGGAAATACCCACTTCCCTGGATCTAAGTCTATAAATGACTCTTTTAAATGAACTCCTTCCACTTGATTTTCTGAGTCACACAACGTTTCACTTTCTAACTCTTTATTGGGTTCCGACATTTGGATCATAGTAGGTTCGCTCGATGTTGCCGGTAAAACTGTATCAGAACTTCCAAAAAAAGATTCATTTGACTCTGATGCTGGCTCAGAAACTAAAGTTTCATCAGATGACTCTGAAGCAGTGACACTCGAAGAAGGTTTCTTGAGAAATTTCATCATACTGGAACTTAGAGCTTGGTTGGATATAACAGCTTCAGCCTTTCTTTTTCTTTTGAATGCTCCGGATTCCCATTTCCTCCCTTTATCTCTGTCTCTACTTGGTCCTGCAGACATGATGACCTAAAAATAAAAACAACAACATTGAAATTAAATAACAATTAGAAGTATTGTTTATTTAATTAATCATAAATTAGGTATATTTATGTATGTAATAAATAACTACTATTACTACTACTAATTTTTATTAGTGACGCCCAATAGCGTCAAAGTTAATATTAATGCGATACGAGATCTATCGATCTGTAGTTCGATGTTTTTTGTGTAGCAGATTATAAAAACTATAGATACGCCAATGCTTTTGATAGACAACTGAATAAAATTATTTACTTACGTTATTTTGTACTGAAACAACACCAGATTCTAGTGCGGAGTTCTTTTAATACAAAGTAATCTAGATCTAAAGAGCTAGGCGCAACGATAGAAAAACTCGATAAAAATTTGTTGACAATTTTGAGGCTAATATTTTTATAAGCACGTGCGTGCTTGTAAACATACTCGAACAGCTAAAAATTTTAGTTCTTGAAAAAAAAAACACTAGCACAGTTTGAATTTAAAACTACATAAACTATCCACTTTTTAAAATTTCGATATCCTTAAAGAAATACATTGCAATTAAGACTTATAAAATTATTATATTGATGTTGACAAATACTTTACGTTAAAGTTGTTATAAAAGTTCATATTGACTTACCTTATCTTATAACCTTCGAAGTATGAACGAAATCACAATATAAATTAACACTTTTGTCCACTAAATCATCACTCAACCACCGGGGTACTGACTGACTTTACAACACAATAAATGACTTTACAACACAATAAAAAGAAATTTTGTCCATGCGAGCCTAGTCTGCGAGTGTTGGTTGCGTTGCATTCACAAAAGGAATGATTGTTTACGTTTCGCTCACAGAAGAAATACAAAGACGACACGGGTATTCCCCGTCTCGCGCACGAAGTTGTTTAACTTTCATAGTGTTGCCAGACTATTCTGCCCGTAAAGTGCTCATAGCACAAAAACTACTGAACTTCTAGTTTTCGAGAAACTCACTCACTTAACAAGTTATACAAATTTTTTTTGCGAGGCCCCCTCAAGCGCGAGGCCGTCGGCGGTCGCCGACGTCGCCGACGCCTAGCGCCGCCACTGCTCATGATGGTTGGCTATGGTGATAGAAAGATATCTACATTTGAAGTATGTGAACTTTTTAATAATGTTCATCGGGGGCGAGCGCCGATATCAAGGTCTACAGTAGTAAGTAAGATAGTTTTAAAATTTACAGAAACTGGATCTGTGCTCAATAAACCAAAAAGTGGCCGTCACAAAATGTGCGATAAAACTAAATTAAATGTTTTCGTATCAAGACAATCCCCATTCCAGCACTCGTCAAGTGGGTCGGATTCAAAATATTGGTTATAAATCTGTACAAAATATTCTTAATAAGGAAAAATATCATCCTTACAAAATTTGTCTTGTCCACGAACTAAATGGGGATGATTACGATCGACGTCTGCAGTTTTGTAAGACTATGCAAAACATCTGCAATAATGACGGAAATTTCGCGCAGAATATTTTATTTACTGATCAGGCTACATTCTGCCTTAATGGAACAGTCAACCGACATAATTGTAGATATTGGTCGACAGAAAATCCTGATTGGATACAAGAGGCCCATACATAGCACCCACAGAAGCTAAACGTATGGGCAGGAATTTTACGTAACAGAATATTAGGACCTTTCTTTTTCGAAGAAACATTAAACGGAGAGAGGTATTTGGAGTTTTTACAGTTTGAATTAGTTCCTGCTTTAGCTGGCCTATATACAGATCACGATGATCAAGATAGTCCTGAAAGGACCATTTGGCTACAACAAGACGGTGCACCGCCCCATTACGCCGCACGGGTACGAGTATACCTAAACGAGGGTTTTCAGCATAGATGGATAGGTAGAAGGGGAGAAGTAGAATGGCCAGCTCGCTCACCCGATTTAACAGCCCTAGGTTTCTTTTTGTGGGGATATTTGAAAGAAAGGGGATACAAAAACAAACCATCGGATTTAGAGACATTAAAACTGAGAATACAACATGAAATTTGACAAATTTCTGAAAAGGTTATTGGGAACGTTCAAAATGAATTTGTTTTACGTTTAGGACAGTGCCAAATTGTCAATGGCAATCAGTTTGAATTAAGTACTCTACTTTTTATAATTAAATTTTGAAAGCTGTTGTTTTTACCTAATAAACCTTAAATCACTTAAATTTTGTTAATTATTACTGTTTAGATTGTAATATATCGAAAACAGCTGAATTTCGAAATAGGTTATGTTACATGAAAAATATTCAGAATTTTAAGTAGAATTCAAAAATCAAATAAAATTTGGGGTATTTCATTTAAAAAATTAAAGTTGATGTGTGCCACGACTTCTTGAGCAATCCTATATAAAACTAAAAATTCTTAAAATTTGTAGAAATGATAAATAACATGGTTATGAAAATATTGTATATCATCCATTCTTTTTGCCCACGCTGTATACGATATATACTTAATGTTTAGTTCATTCATTAAAATATATTTTTAGAAAATTCGTTTCCTGATAACTTTTTGATCTCTTTGACGTTGCTTCTAATCACGCGATAAACGTTTTTGTAATAATAAAAAAAAAAACGAAAAACTGCGACTATTCAATTGTTTAGTTTCTGGAGTGAATGCCAAATAAATAAACCATGTCATCGTGTAAATTCAATAAGGGCCTTGCGCCTAGAGAGATATCATTCTCTTTATCTACGACTAGTACCGTGCGAACAAAAATTATTTGCATCAAAGAGGGCCTTGCATCTAAGGACGTAATGCTTAGCCGTCATCTTTGACAGTCGTTATAAGTAATTTGATTGATCGCTAATTTTTCCAATTTCTTGAACAATTCACACAATGGGCTTTACGGAACAGCACAAAACATTCATGGTTGAAGCGTATTTTCGAAACAGGGTTAGAGTAAATGGCGAGTGGCAATACAATCGGTGTTTGTGCATGGGCGATTTTCACGAACATTTTCCTAACGTTGCTTTTATTGCTGGGGATTTTTATCATTGCCTAAAAAGAACCGTGGCTGTGTTTAAGGAAACAGGTTCTATACAACACAAAAAAGGAGCAGGAAGATCATCTGTAAGAACAGAAGAACTTGTTGCAAACGTTTGTGAAATAATGCAAAATACGCCTGTCCCAACAAGTGGGAAGATCTTATGGAACATGCAGGACTATTCTTAAGAAGCAGCTAAATTTATTTCCTTATAAAGTGCAAGTATTCCAAGAAATACAAGCCGCAGATTCTGAAAGACGCAGGAATTACTTTCAATGGTTTACTCAAAATTTATAGGAAAGAAATGATTTATTAGACCTGACTTTTTTTCGGATGAAGCCTGGTTCCACCTACCCGGTTATGTGAATTCTCAGAATACACGCATGTGAAGTATTGTAGAGTCCACATTGCACCCTCAAAAAATTGGTGTCTGGTTAGCTGTTTCCCGAACAAGAATTGTTGGTCCTATTTTTTTCCATGACACAGTTACAGCACAGCAGTATAAAGACAATATTTTAAATCCATTTGTGGAGCAATTACTTGGCGATTGGATATTTTCAACAGGACGGTGCAACCGCCCATACAGCCGCCGAAATTAACTACTTACGCAATTTCTTCGACGACAGGTTGATCAGTTTTCGATCAGACATTGAATTCCCACCTAGATTACCTTGTTTAACGGTTATGGATTACTTCGTTTTTCCTCATTTAATGAACACTATTGCAAGTTGCACAGTTGCAAATTTAGAACGATTACAAGAAAGGATTATCCAAGAATGTGGTAACATTTCTCCAGAGATGCTGGTCAACACTTTCGAAAATATGAAGAGACGTGTGAATTTTTGCTTGGACCATGGCGGTGGCCAATTTCACCAATTTATGTAATTATTTTTCTTTTTCTTTCTGTATATTCTTACTTTGTTAATTTTGTAAACAACAAAAATAAATTTGTATTTGTCTACTTATTTTATTACTCATTAGTTTGGCATATCATGTCATAATATGAATTTGACAAAATTTTAACCTAGATTTGGTTAGATATATCGTCCCCATATTATTGTGATCTAAACCAAGTCCCACGTTTTTTAATCCAAGCCCTCTTTGATGCAAATAATTATTGCTCCCACGCTATAAAGAACGAGTGATAACAGTGGCCTTTTACTGTTATGTGACGAATATTAACAATAGAAAGTTCTTAGTAGGGCAATAAAATGACTTTACCTAACTGGTTTAGTAATACAGCTTTTTTATTAGAACGCCACTGCGTCAGAGGGTACTGGACCCCCTATTTTGAATTTTTGACAATTATTTTTAATTTTGTTTTTCTTAAAAGATATTAAAATAACCGAATGATTCAAAAAATCAGTTCTTAATTTCAAACTTTGACGCCCTGTATATCGAACACGAGGGTCGAAAATGAAAAATGACATTATAAAAGTCATATGAGTTTTATTCCAGGAATATACGGTTAACGAATTGACCTCCTTATTCCGGACACCCTGTATATCACGCAAGCACTCCTCCTTCTTTCCGAACAACACTTACTTAGTACAAAGTCCACAGTCTGGTTGGTGTGCATATCCAGGTATGTTTTCTTGACCCTTTCCTGGATTGGATCATCTGGGTTGACTGTGAAGTCCCGAAAAGCGGCAATCTCCTTGGTGGCGAATTTTGGTTCTGGTCTGAGAAGTTCTGAGGGATCGATAAGATGAACTGGAGCTGCTTCATTCTAAAAAAAAATGTTTGTTAAGTTTTACAGGTTCGTTAACAATTGTTAAATTTTCAGTTTAAGCTCTTATTAAGCGACTTTTTTATGATTACTCTTCTTAGAATAAGAAATAATTTTTTACTTATCGAAATTGTATAATGTACAGTGTGTGACCGGGTGAGTGACGAAAATTATTTAATATTTTTTGTTAAATCATTGTATTTTCGGCATTAAACTAAATGTTTACAAAGTAATACTTTAGATGACATTAGCTAGGAGCAAGCTATCGGAATTTATATTATTTATATTTATACAGGGTAACTCAAAAAAGGTAATATTTTTTTATTAGTTTTGAAAGAAATTTTGTAGATATTTTTTTATGTACCACTTGTCGCTTATTGTATGCTTCCAAATATATATAATTATCAAGGTTATACAGGGTGTTTCCGATGATAAGCGATAAAAGAATAAGATAAAAATGCATGTACTTAAAAATCACACGGTATATTAAAAATAGATCGGTTAAATTTCGTTATTTTTTAATATTATTTGCTTAAAGTGTCTTACTTACATGTTTGCTATTGATTTTCCTTTTCCTATGACCAGTTCTGGAGATATACAGCGTCGAACAGACTCGAAACTCAAAAAATAAGCAAATAAAATATCAATTTTTTTAATTTCAAGAAAATTTGTTATATAAGTTCATTTTATGATTAAAAATAAATATATTTAATGCTTTACAGGGTGTTTCGAATAATTAGGGGCCTACTTATTATTTTTGGATAAAATAATTTGGATATAATAAATTGTTCATAGTTTTTATATATATTTCTTATTTGCAATACAGTATTAGAATACCCTAATTAGTCGAAACACCCTGTATAGCATTAAATATATTTATTTTTAATCATAGAATGAACTTACATAACAAATATTCTTGAAATAAAAAAAAAACTGTTATTTTATTTGCTTATTTTTTGAGTTTTGAATCTGTTCGACGCTGTATATCTCCAGAACTGGTCATAGGAAAAGGGAAGTCAATAGCAAACATGTAAGTAAGACACTTCAAGCAAAACATATTAAAATATAAAGAAATTTAACCGATTAATTTTTAATATACCGGGTGATTTATAAATACATGCATTTTATGTTATTTTTCTATCGTTTATCATCAGAAATACCCTGTATAACCTTCATAATTATATATATTTGGAAGCATACGATAAGCGACAAGTGGTACATAAAGAAATATCTACAAAATTTCTTTCAAAATTAATAAAAAAAATATTAACTTTTTTGAGTTACCCTGTATAAATATAAATATTATAAATTCTGATAGCTTGCTCCAAGCTAATGTCTTCTACAGTATTACTTTGTAAAAATTTATTTTAATGCCGAAAATGCAATGATTTAACAAACGATATTAAATAATTTTCGTCACTCACCCGGTATATAATAAAAAAGTTTAAACTATTTTTATAGTATTCTATCCTATCTACGACAGGGCCATCAAAAATTTGGAAAAACAAAACGAATTCATATTATAAAATAGGAAAATATAATGTATTCAGAATTCATATTTTTTGCAACTTGGACACCCTGTATCTCAAAAACTGGTCGGCATATATTGTTGTGGCCATGAACACTTTTGATCAGAATGGCATTCTCTACAACATACTAAAAATTTAGAAAATTTAACCGAGGGCCATTTTCCATAAGAGAAGTGCGGGGTTCTTTCTTTTATGGCAGAAAAGTTTGCATGGTCGAACTAGAACTGCCAAAACAGACCAAAAACTGATTTTTTAAAATAGTTCGAGTACCTATTTAATAAGATATTAATTTCAAATTTGGTACATTGCTTCGGCATAAAGAGTTACATCTTTTGAGAAAAAGACAATGAAAAACAATTATCAAATATTTAAAATAAGAGGGTCCAGTACTCGCTGACCACCCCTATATTTTAGTACGTGCGCTAGTGACTTCCGAACCATATTTTTTTAGGTAATCATTTGTTTTTGATTATTTATTTTCTCTTTAAAAATTTCGATGAAATGATGCGTTTTGGAGATAATTTGAATAGTATGGGTTCTTATAACCGATGCCATCTAACGCGGTTTTGCACAAATGTCATAAGGTGAAACTTTGCAATAGGTGACAATAAACAAATGCAATTTTAAATTATTTATAAAAAAAATTAAACAGTTGAATTTTACAAAATGTGAGCTCAATAAAATGGTATTTTTTAGATTGCAATTATCTATAGGAAGAGAAGTAAATAAAATAATATTCTATCGTGTAGCATACGACAATTAAAAGTAGTTATAGTGTTTCTTAGGTCCATTTAATGACATTAAACTGTGGGAATTTCCTATCCACAGGCGTTCCACACAAATAATTAATAAGCGTATACACACTTATAAGTTTGTTTTACATTAGGTGTTTGTACATACTACACTTTATAAACCCACTGTATATATAATAATATTATATTAAAATAATAAATATAAGGTAACTCAAAAATTCTATATACAAAACTAAAATAAGAAGAATAAACCTGACACGGCACGACACTGCTCAGAAAATGCTTTAATTTTTTTACCAGAACTTCATTCTCGTCAACCAGACTCCGGCCCGTTCATCAAGGCATAATCACGTATATTTTATCTCCGTCTCTTCCACGCCATCGGCGGTCACTGGCCTATCTCTGTCTGGCAGAATCGATCGTTAGACGGGCCGGGTACCGGTTCAGCTTATATCCTGGCGCTTCCAACCGCAACAAATTACATGCTGTTGCCAATTCTTCAAAATTTTCTGATTTGTAAGCACAATGCAAGTATATACGAGAAACAAGGGTTTGTTAGTTGTTATATATATATTATTTATATTTTTTTTTACGTCGGTCTATTTTAATTAGTTGTTTTTAAACACTGAAAACACTTTTTGTCTTGATTTCAGTTATATTGTTTCTTAAGGATTAAAGAATGTATTGTTATAACAATGAATGGCTTGTTATTTTTTTCTGTCACACTCAAAACTCCTCGGTTTAAAGTATATTTGCAAACTAGCTTTCAAAGAAAGTTACTGACTAACAATTGAATACTGATATAAATGAAATATCTTTAATAAAAAAACTTAAAGAATTGAAGAAGAAAGATCTGACAACCCTGGTTGTGCGGTCGGTCTCTTTGAGACTGTTTACCGCCGTATGGAATGATTGGAATGTCCTCAAACTGAGATTGGATAAATAATACCTTTCTCTTTCAAACAAGCTTAAATTTAGAATTTTAAAAATTAATTTTTAATTGTGCCCTCTAGTGGCGAAATGCGTAACTTAAAAATAATGTCCAGAGTTTTCTTATAACCACTTTAATCATAAAATGTTTTCCCCTAAATTTAAATGCTTATTAGTTTCCGAGATATGGCCGGTGGCCACTCTTAATAAAACACCCTGTATTTATAATTTAGGTTTTGGCTATATATATGTACTATAACTATTTACTAAATAAACTAATATGTACAGGGTCTTCCAACGAGGACTGAACAGGGGATCATTTTTGAGCTTCCTTGTATTTAAAGAAAAATCCAAAATAGCCAATCGATGTACTTTTTCCTGCAGAATTCAAAAATGGAACCAAAAATTTATTTGAATCAGAAACAAAAGAGTTACGCTATGGATAAGGTGTTTTTTAAATGGAACATAGCTTTTTTTATACGATTTTTGGAACGAGTGATTTTTTTTTTGTCCGTTCTGATTAAAATATTTAATATTGTGACAGCTATTTTTATTAAATTTTAATGTTTTATCCAGTTAATTTAACTTTAACCTGTTTGAAACATACACTTGGTAATAAAGGTATAATCACCTTTGAATCCTTTAAAGTCAAAAATTTTTACAAATTTGCTATAATATTGCCGAAATGAAATATGCATTAGATGAGAGATTGCAGATTGTTATCTTGTTCTACAAATGCCAAGAAAATGCAAGAGAAGCAAGGAGAAGATTTATTGAAAATTTTCACAGAAATATATCCGTCAATACTATTCTAAGGATAAAGAACCTATTTGAGGAAAATAAAACATTACATGACAGAAAAAGAAATCCAACTCTATATCTACTAATTAAAAAAAAAACATTAATAATTTAATTGTTCAATGTGACCTCCG
This sequence comes from Polydrusus pterygomalis, assembly GCA_963969555.1. NCBI lineage: Eukaryota > Metazoa > Arthropoda > Insecta > Coleoptera > Curculionidae > Polydrusus > Polydrusus pterygomalis. The sequence continues at coordinate 15,865,392 of OZ018385.1, read as the reverse complement.
TTGTTCTCAAAACAAGTGCGATAACCTCTTTGTACCCTTTCCAAACTTGCTGTTATACTGTGATTTTCCTGGTTAAGGCGATTTATTTCATTCACAATTTTCTGCATGATCTCTTCAATATCGTGGTTTCGCTGCTTGTAGACCACGTTCTTTAAATGGCCCCAAAGAAATGTGTCTAATATTGACAAATCAAGACTATTGGGTGGCCAAGCATAGGTTCCATTTCTACCAATCCATTCTTCATGGCGTCCGTTTAAATATTCAGTAACCTCACGCACGACATGCGGAGGGGCCCCGTCATGTTGCCAAAATAAATTTTGATATTCTTCCAATGGTAAATCTTCCAAAAAGTTCTCAATTTCGTTTTCTAAGAACTCGTAGTATCTCTGTCCATTTAAAGTCCCGTTAAAAAATATTGGTCCCAAAATTCTATTATTTTTTATGCCACACCAAACATGGATTGAAGTCCTTCCTTGAAATTTAATTGTCTGAAATTTTCTTGGATTTCCAACGGCCCAGTGATGACTATTATGTCTATTGAAAACCCCCGATGTTGTGAATGTGGCTTCGTCAGTCCATAAGATATTTCTGAATAAATTAGGGTCTTCGTTTTCTTTCCGAATCACAATTTGGGAAACAAATTGGAAGCGAAGTTCTTTTTGTGCCGGTGTTAGATGTTGAAGTGGAAGGATATGATAAGACTTAAATTTATGATTTCTTAAAGTCCTGTGAACAGTTCCTTGGGTAACTCTTCTGCGTATTACAACGCCGCCGTATTGAACGTCCCGAACTGCGTTCGAAATTGATTTGGTTGGATTCAGTCGAAAATAATTCACAATGGCACGGTCTCGATTTCTATTCCTTCCTGGATTTCTTTTTCTGTCATGTAATGTTTTATTTTCCTCAAATAGGTTCTTTATCCTTAGAATAGTATTGACGGATATATTTCTGTAAACATTTGCAATAAATCTTCTCTTTGGTTCTCTTGCATTTTTTTGGCATTTATAGAACAAGATAACAATCTGTAATCTCTCATCTAATGCATATTTCATTTCGGCAATATTATAGTAAATTTGTCAATTTTTTTGACTTTAAAGGATTCAAAGGTGATTATACCTTTATTACCTAGTGTATGTTTCAAACAGGTTAAAGTTAAATTATACTGGATAAAACATTAAAATTTAATAAAAATAGCTGTCACAATATTAAATATTTTAATCAGAACGGACAAAAAAAAAATCACTCGTTCCAAAAATCGAATAAAAAAAGCTATGTTCCATTTAAAAAACACCTTATCCATAGCGTAACTCTTTTGTTTCTGGTTCAAATAAATTTTTGGTTTCATTTTTGAATTCTGCAGGAAAAAGTACGTCGATTGGCTATTTTGAATTTTTCTTTAAATACAAGGAAGCTCAAAAATGAGCCCCTGTTCAGTCCTTGTTGGAAGACCCTGTACAATTGGGTGAAATAATTAAAACTGTAAATTTTTGTAAAATGTTAAGAAATGATGACGAAATAGTACATAGTAGAACATTGTAGATGTTCTAAAAACTAATAAAATACTAAATAGAAGTGTGCAATAGAATAGTATATTATATGCATGTTCGAAGTGTTAAAAGGATATTTTTCGATTAACAAATACTTACAAGAATCTTCATTTTTACTTTAATTTCTTCAAATTCACTTAAGAATTAAAATTTCACCTTTTCTGTTTCACTTACGATCCCTCTCTTGAAACTTGTGAAAACTTTTCTCAACCAACCTTTATATTTATTCTGCCATTGATAAAATGCGAAATTTTTTATATATTATCACTCTCGATTTTGATTATTTTACTTTTATTTTGACCTCTTAAGTAATTTACTGATTCTACTGGCAATAACAATTATTGTTGCTTATAAAATATTGATAACTTAGATAATAGTTCATTTGAAATATATCGGAAACGTACGTCATTTAAATAGTTTGTATATTCATATTAGAACCTAGCTTAACCAGGGTATTTACATGTAATAAAATAAGGCACAAACCCGCTTCATACAATTTGCGATAAGTAAATGTATTCTTTTATTTACTATTTGGTATTTAATATTTATTGGTACACCTACCTTTTTATAGTAAATAAGTAAAAAAACATATAAATACCGGGTGAGTCAACGATTGCGCGGAGTAGTTTTATGCCTTGACGATAAAATTTGTCGATAAAAACAGGGCCGGATTAACCACTAGGCCAAATAGGCCATGGCCTAAGGCGCCACGAATGAAATAGGCGCCGCGGCTTTTTAACGAATTTCATTGTACCTATTATTTTATATATTTAAATCACTATTTAAACTATGGCATAATTGCTAATTATCATACCTATAAAGCAGTGGTTCTTAACCTTTTAGTGATGAGGGACCATTTGAGTAAATTTTTGTCTTGTTATGGACCACAAACGGTCTGGCGGTAATACAAGTTATTCCAACATCACATAGAAATGTCTTGATGGTTATTTTTAATTATTAAAAGCGCCAAGAATCCCTGCCACATAAGTATATGGTTGAAAATAAAGTTAGGTAACGTAAAGCAGTTTCTCGAATTTTAGGGAATTGTTTTTTGGGCCCAAAAATCTTTAAGTTTAATTCCTGCTTCGAATGTATTCTTGCAGTTACTATCGTGTTGTATTTCAATTATTTCTTCTTGAATTGCATCAGGCACCTCAGAAATATTGACAATGAAATGATTGCGGATCAGTTCTCGAATACCTTTGTCCTCGCAGTCAGGAAAATAGCAATTACATTCATTTTTTAAGTTTTACAAATGGAGTGTAATGTGCTTTTTCATTTCTCCTGTGATCTCAACTCATTAATAATTGGATTCAGCGTATCAAACGCTGAAGAGTTCTCTCTTTCGACTTTGCTGATCCATAGGTCGATTTTAGCGGTAAACGCACTGATTTTATCTTCAAATGCAAATATATTGCTCGTGCATTCCAACTTCATATTTCCTGACCTTTGCAGCTGAAGGTTCAATTTATAAAGTTGTGCAAAAAAATACACTAAATAAGCGAAATGTATTTGAAATTTGTACTGACAGAACTGATCCAGAAACTCTTTGTTCTCCTTATTAGTTAAGAATAATTTTACTTCCTCTCTCAGTTCATACAACCTTGACAGCACGTTTCCTTTGGAAAGCAGCGTTTCGTGTTCAGAGTTCATATTAAAGCCTAATTTTTTGAAGAGACGTGTATACAGTGCACTCCCTTTTGTTGTTGACTACTTTTATAGCTGACGTTATGTATAGTGGGAATCGTGGTTAATATGGTCGTCGTTTTAATAATTTTAGAATGACTTTGCGGACCACTTCAGATACTTTCAGGGACCACCAGTGGTCCACGGACCACCGGTTAAGAACCACTGCTATAAAGTATAAAGAACATTACACATTCCAATCTAAACAAAAATATTCTAAATTAAAGTATTAAGACTATTTAAGTTATCAGATCTTGTGGAATCAACTTCCTTCAACGACATTATTCAAAATTTCTCAAGTCAAAAATTTCGAAAAAAATATTTCTAGTATCTTAATACTCTTAATGTCATTATTTTTAAAATTACCTTTAATAAAAATTTTTGGGCATTGGGCCACAAAAACTGTTCCTTTATTACCTTTATATTTTTTGGTCAGAACATTTACATATATTATTTTATTTGTTGATGTCATTGATCTCGTTAATAACGAGTCGTTATTGAAATGATGTTTTAGAAGTAATCCCTATACTTTAGTTTATATCATTTTGTGTGTTTATAAGGAACCAATCTACGAATATCATTTGATTCTTAGCGCTGAATTTGTGTTTTTATGTGTTTTATATTTTTGTATCCTAATTAGCTGGATTAGTCGATTAGTTTTTTTGAACTTTGGAAACTACCAAACTCTTATTAAGTTATGATATTTTGAGTTAATTGTTTTATTCATTTCACATTTTGTATACGTTATTCATTAATGTTAAGTTGCTTGTTTATACTTCTATTTTTTGTTTTATAATTTTCCCTGAGTAGGTACTTACATGTATCTATGAGTTTTTTCTTCAACAAAACGTGCAAATTTCCGCTTGAAAAACATATTTTTACGAGATTACGTTTAGGCACAAATTTGATCATCCGTATCATGAATCGCCAGGCACGTAGCTAGCCCCCCCCCGCCCCCCACGAAACTCGAGACGATACTTATAAAACTTACAAAAACAAAATTAATTTTATGCGAAATATCCATATAATATTAGAGCTCTGATTTCGACAATATAGGACACATTAAACATTTCCTACACTATTAAATTTTCTTTGTGACAGTTTGTCATGTAAGTATACCTAGTAGATATAGTACCTATATAATAAAAATACATATTTGTTTAAAATTTTAATACAATATAAACCCAATACGAAAAAAAATCAGATTTATTTTTAATGCAGGCGCGGGTATAGGGGGGGGGGAGGCAATTGCCCCCCCCCCGTGAGGCACGAGACCCAAATAGCACCTCAATTATTACCGCGTTTGTTTTTGTGCTTTTCTTGAGGATTTTGTGTTGTGTTTTTTATTTTTCCCACTTGAAAAGCAAGCACCATGATTCAAAAAAGGGCGTGGCACCCAAAAAATTTTCACGTGCGCTCAATTTTTTAAAATCTATTTCGAAATTGAAAAAATAGGCGTCAAAATTTGTCTGGCCTAAGGCGTCAAACGACCTTAATTCGGCCCTGGATAAAAAGTTTTTGTATGAAGGTATGGTTGGATACCTGGCACATTTTAAAAATATTTTGAATTATACAGGGTGCGCCCAAAAAGAGGGGTGTCATAAAGGTACATTTTTTTAAAATGGGACACCCTATATTTGAATACATTTATTAATTCTACGTGTTATTTCATACATTTTTATTAATGTGTTATATAAGAAGAAGTTATAGTTTTTTAAATAATTCGACTTATAATGAAAATTTTGCATTTGCAAGCATCTCGCTATTGTGAAGATGCTACTTAAAATTTTGACACTAAGCGATTCATAATTTTTATACTTACTAAATAAAGTCAAAAATACATATTCACTATGAAATATTTGACGTATCATTTACAGGGTGTTTACTTTCTAGGACCAAAGTCAGAAAACTTCTAATTGAAAAATATCACTTTTATTAAACGGAACACCCTATATATTTTTCTGTCATCTTATAGCTCATCATAAACTCTTCAACTTTTGTGAAGAACGTCCCATCCCTATCTCTAATAGTTTTTGAAATATTTTGATATTATTTAGATATTTAATGTCCTCGTTATAGCATCTTTTGTCAATGGATCACAGCAGCCATGGAAAATAAATGTTATAACTGTCCCTTTCCCAAATCAGTTTCTTCTTAATAAATGTTCGAATAAATGTCCTTCTTGTTTAATACATTTGTTAATCCTTTTGATGATATTTTCCCGGACATTGGATAACATGTCTGGTGTTATTGTTTGAGAGATATCCCTAATCCTATTCTCCATGTCGTGCCTTGTCGTAGTTGGTGTGACATACACCCTATCTTTTATGTAGCCCCACAGGAAAAATCTAACGGGGTAAGATCACAAGACCTTGGTGGCCACGCAACAAAACCTCCGCAGCCAATTAATCTTTGAGGATAGTGCTAATCCAAATATTCTCTTGCTTCACGATAAAAGTAGGAAGGGGCACCATCTTGTTGGAGCCACATATTTTGACGTTCATCATAGTCGACTTCTGCCAATAATCTTGGTAATGTTTGTTGCAAGAAAAGTAAATAATTACGTCAGTTTACATGTTCATTAAAAAAATATGGCCCTATAATGGGCCTTTTCACTATTCTTAAATTTGATACATTTGGCATTTGAATTGTTTAGTCGGTGCTATAATAAGTGTTTTTCATCAATAAAACTATTGCTAGGTCATAACATTAATTTATTTCAGCACAGTAAAACCCGGGTAAAATTCAATCAATTTGAAAATCTCAAAACAGGCGCGACTCATGACGTAGATATGTTTAAAGCTTGCTAGAGCGCATGCGTTTAACCTCGCACACGCGTAAATGCTGATCTGTCGAACTGCCATCGGCAAATTAAGCCGCTGTTGCCATATGTAGAAAGTTTTATAATCTTAATAATATACTTTCTTCTTAGAACTTTATTTGGATACTTTAAATAAATATAAACATAATACTGGTAAAATAATTCATTCCGCAGCTATTGAATGGAAAACTGGTATATTATAATTACTAATAATTGCTAGTCAATTACCATTACACTGGTACTATAAACTATAATAAATGATTTTTGAGAGTATCGGCAACACTGTCAAGCTGCTGATTTTGTGAATTCTTGATATTTTAAGCCAGCGACTCGGCTATTCCTATCATTCCTCTGTGCATCAATCTTCCGGCGCGATGACGTAGGTATGTTTAAGTCCGTGTTTTTATTCAAGGAGTTTTTTTATTTATTTATTTTCTCGGTTATGGCTTAAAAGTATAGGAAAGTAAAAACACAGAAAATTTTATTTTTTGTTCCTTTATACACTACTACCAAAATCAAAATTTAGTGAAAAGGCCCATTCTGTTGTGAAGCAGCGCCGGCCTAACCTGATTTACCGCCGGGTTTGTTCATTAATAAAAATGTATGAAATACCACCGCTTCTTATGCTTAATCAAACAAAAAATATTAAATTTACAAAAAAGGTAGTGGCGTACATTTTTTTGATAATAATATTCGCTAAGGTGCCCCCCGGGACGCCACTGGACTTAATAATTTTAATTTATTTAGAGCTAAATTAGTCTCTTAATACAACAAATAACATTGCTAAATTTCAACAGAATCTAGTAAATATTTTTTAACAATTAATTAATTTTTTATTTTTTTTTATTTAACATCCTGTATCTTAAAAACTCTGCATTTCCGGACCCATGTTTATAGAAACTTTTTTTCATATTTTTTAACAAGGAATCACCCTCTAAAATATATCCGTCTATTTTTCGAACAACACGAAAATAATATGATTTAAATTCTTATTCTTTAAACGTATTGGCTTTAAAAAACACATCTAGACGCTGCGCCTTTTCTAAAATTTTATTCAGTTTTTCCTGTTTTTTCAATTTCTGTCGTTTTCAAAATGCACCACCTTCCTTTTTGCTCATTTTATTACCTTGAAACGTTAAAAAAAAAATACTAATAATATATAAATTACTTACTTATTTTTACGCGCAATTTTTATGTCCAATCTTCACATCATCACAACACGTAATAACAGGAAAATTCGACAAGTGAACTATTTTAAAGAAAGCAAAAGGCGAAGGGTTGCCGGGTAGGGGTGTTGTCCATATCAAGGCTGAGAAGCTGTGGCGGCGTTTGGGTAAACAAGAATTTTCTGATTTAATTATAAATAAATGTTACATTTTTCATACGGATTTTTAAAATAATTTTCCTAAGTTTATGAAGATTTAGCTATTAATTTAATTTGGTTTATTTATTTACCGCCTCTTAATTTTACCGCCGGGTGCAGTTTGTACCCCTGCACCCCCCTTAGGCCGGCGCTGTTGTGAAGTATATGCATAGACAATTTACCTTTAGATACCTACAGCTTATCTCCTGCGCAAACAAAAGTTACGTTTTATGGGTGAAAAAATGCGTCCGAGCGCATGACTCGTCGGTCAGCTGTCTTCATTCGGGGAACCTTCGTGCATTCGCACAAACCTCGTGTTATCGGCCGTCCTACTTTATCGACAATAATCAACGCGCTCAAGAATATTCTCCAGAACCGGCTCGGCCGCCATTTTTGTTGTTGTGTTTTAAGGTTTCTCTTCTCTGCGGATTCCTTGTAGTTTTCTAAAGTTTTCATCTATCGGATCGGCTATCGTGGATTGTAGGACTGGTGTTTAATATTTATGGATTTCTGGTTTTTGTGTAGTTTATTTAGTGAATTGTGTTTGTGCTTTTAGTGACTCGGATTGTAATATAAACAATAACTAGTACTAGTTGCAGCCGTTGTATAATTGTATTATGCCCAAATAGGGGTAAAATAAACCCTCTATGGTGGCATATGAGCAAGAATTTAAATTTTAAAGCCCGGACCTGTCTATTTTCCCATTCGTCAAACGATAATGTTGCAGTGCGCATGTCTAATAGTTCCCAGTTTTGTTTACATGCGCGAGGCCATAAAACTGCCACATTCGTGATTATTGTTTGTTTATCTAAAGGTAAATTGTCTATGAGTATATGCCGCAACACACATTAACCAACCAATGGTTTTGGTGTTGAACTTCTCGGACCAAGTGTGGATTTTCTGTTGCATAATAATGCATAAATTGTGTCTATTGACAGCACCATTACTTCTAACTGTAGCCTCATCTGAATACATTATAAAACTTTAAAAAATTCTGTTTACCTCAATTTGGATACGTGACCATTGGCAATAAGTTACACGCCTTTGAAAATCTTCATCGTGAAGTTCCTGATGTAACTCAATTTCGTTCGCCGCTTGGGATATTTCATCCTGTATAGTCGCTCAGCAAAAAGACAATTTTTATTTGCCTCGCCCAAAACATAAATCATATCGATTAATTCATTTTTTGAAAAATTCATTTTGAGTACCAACTTAAAAAATGACTGGACAATAAACTTTACAGTAGAATTGCTTAATTTGTACTATGACCTGTTCTTAATGTCATCCACTGCCATTATTTTAATTTATTTTCCATGGCTACTGTGATCCATTGACAAAAGATGCTATACGGAGGACATTAAATCTCTAAATATCAAAATATTTTAAAAACTATTCGAGATATGGATAGGAGTGATAGGACGTTCTTCACAAAAGTTGAAGAGTTTATGACGAGCTATAGGATGACGGAAAAATATATAGGGTGTTCCATTTAATAAAAGTGATATTTTTTTAATTAGAAGTTTTCTGACTTTGGTGCTAGAAAGTTGACACCCTAAATGATACGTCAAATATTTCATAGTGAATATGTATTTTTAACTTTATTTAGTAAGTATAAAAATTTATGAATCGCTTGGTGTCAAAATTTAAGCAGCATTTTCACAATAACGAGATGCTTGCAAATGTAAAATTTTCATTATAAGTCGAATTATCTAAAAAACTATAACTTTTTCGTATATTAAACCATTAATAAAAATGTATGAAATAACACGTAGAATTAAAAAATGTATTCAAATATTCCAATTAAAAAAATAAATGTAACTTTGTGACACCCTACTTTTTGGGCGCACCCTGTATAATTTAAAATGTGCCAGATATCCAACCATACCTTCATACAAAACTCTTTATCGACAAATGTTATCTTCAAGGCATAAAACTACTCCGCGCAATCGTTGACTCACCCGGTAGGTACAGTGTTAAACAGTGGCGCAGCAGCTCATTTAAACCAGCTGCTACTGTTCATAAAGTTAGTGAGTCGAGTCGACCCAGTTGTAGAGTATATTCAATGCCCGCTGACCGTTACGTCATACTCTCCATATTTGCCGTACGTCGTAACTTAATTCAGTCAGTTTGATTTACCGGTGGTAAAAAGGTTATGATTTTTCTTAGACTTGATGACCTAACTAACATATTTGTAAAAATTGAGATATTTTGTCCTCATGTAACTCTTTTGTCTTACAAAGTGTCATATCTCCATGTCTGATGGTAGGACCTGCACAAATTAAAATACATACGGACTATCTGCATAAACCCAACATAATATTCACACGTACCTAAAGTTAGGTCTCTTCGTGTGTTAGGTTCCTCCTAAAATATCATAATTTAATAATAACACGAACAGACCAATCTTCAGACAGGTCTATTCCTGAGAAAAACTATTCACTTATTACAGGTTTAGTTGTCGAGAGCTATTAAGGAAGAGAGCAGTGTTTGTTTTATTTCTGCAGTGTTTAATTATTGGTATTGGTATTTGTTTTTATTTTGTTGTGTATTCTTTTAATTTCTTTAAGATTTTTTGAGTCCAATCACGGACAAAGTGAAGGAGACTCTGTCCACAGCGTGATCCATACGGCAATATCTGGAGCTGGGGATATTTGAACTCTTACAGTTACATATGAAATTAGCAAGAAGAAAGCAACCTTATTTAGTAGAGCCCATGAATTCTTTAGACTTTTTGATTTTAAGAAACTATCGCAAGAATTAAGAATACTCTCTGTTAGAATGAGCGAAAGAGGTAAAAATGTCAAATGCACGGAAATGAGAGAGTTTATGGTTACAAAAGATGAACCCACGAAACTTTTTTTTAAGTTCAGTCACTGGGATGATAATAATGATGCCATAGAACTTGAAAGACTGAAAATAAACATAAGGAAATCAAAGCTTCAACCATTAAAATAAAGGGCCTGTTTAACTTACCAAAAAAAATACAATGATTTAGTTTCCCTTTATGAAAGCCTTACGCCAGTGATTCGTCTGCCCGATATTCAACAGTTTTATAAAAACTTACCCCATGAAGAAAATTAGTTACTTACGATCGTTCTTTTTTTTTAATTATAAAATTAAACCTAATACTAATAAATTAAAGAGCTCTTGGTTTTGTAAACCCAACGTTTTATGGTTTTGTTTATTTTAATTAAAGTTTAATACAAAAATTACTGTTGTTTTATTATTCAATAGGATGTAATTTTTTGCTTCACTGCAAGCCACTTGTATTCATTTCAATTTATAAATTTCTAAAATTTTACAAAACTGCGGCTTAACTAACATAACCCGACAAATATTTCTCACGTAGTGGCATATCTACAAACATAACCAAAAATACAAACTATGTGTAACTTCTTATAGGTGACACTATCATTGACTTATTGTAAGCTATATTAGCTAACTAAATACAAAAGAAAGAAATTCATAGCTTCAAAGCTAAATCGACTGCGTTGTCTTAAACCCAACTAATTTTCGTTTTTTAGCTCTCCTGTAAAATTTGCCAAATGCTAGTTAGGTCCCTTCGTTAGAAAGGCGACGATATGTAAACAAGTAAAATAAAAGCGCGTTTTTTCAAATTTTTAATTACATATAGGTATTATTTTTGTACTGTTTAATACAATACAACACAATCTCGTCTCGATTTGCGAGGCGAGACCAGAGATTTTTAAAAATTGCGAGATTTCTCGTCCCGTGCAACACTACTCCAAAGAGAGGCAGATTTTTGGATAAAACGAGAAAGTAAAGAAATATTGATCAAAACACGAAATGGTGAATGCATAACTCTAAGTTTGTTGGCAGAAAGTAATTTCTAAATTTTGAAGAAGTAGTCCATACTCAAAGTGGAGTTGAATGATATAGAAAAAAAGAAAAACACAAAGCCTTTCTTCACAATTTTATTAAAAAACTAGGCGAACCTAGAATGATTCATAGAAAAATAGAATCGACATATTTCGAGTGTAGAAACACTCATCATCAGGAAAATGAAGTAAAAAGTAAAAAGCTGATGTTGTTAGCCGTAGAGAAAATAACAAGTGGGGCTAAGCCGTAATGGAGCTTTCAACGGTTACACATAAGGGGTGAAAAACTTATTATAGTCAAAAGACAGAAAATATTTCAGCACACTGAAAAGTCAAGGACCAGTGCAAGGCCACTGTGGGTGGGAAATGAACAGAAAATGGATTTTTAGAAAGACTTTGTAAAAATCATGTTAAGTGTACGTGATAGAAGATCTATAGTTAGATAAAGCTATGTCGGAGACATGGGAAAGTGGTCAAGTCAGGGGGAAAGATAAAACAAAAAACAATTTTTTCTTTTTTCTTTCCACTTGACTTAACCACTTTCACATGTCTCCGACATAGCTTTATCTAACTATAGATCTTCTATCACGTACACTTAAGATGATTTTTACAAAGTCTTTCTAAAAATCCATTTTCTTTTCATTTCCCACCCACAGTGGCTTTGCACTGGTCCTTGACTTTTCAGTGTGCTGAAATATTTTCTGTCTTTTGACTATAATAAGTTTTTCACCCCTTATGTGTAACCGTTACTGTGTAACTGGTTATTTTCTCTACGACTAACAACATCAGCTTTTTACTTTTTACTTCATTTTCCTGATGATGAGTGTTTCTACACTCGAAACATGTCGATTCTATTTTTCTATGAATCATTCTAGGTTCGCCTAGTTTTTTAATAAAATTGTGGAGAAAGACTTTGTGTTTTTATTTTTTTTTATTTTTCTATAATTTCTAAATATTCATTATCTATAATCGGCTTTTGATCGTTTTAATTACCAAAAATAAAACTTACCAAAAATATATTTCTTACTTTATTCATACTAACTAACGTCATTGACACAAAACCTACACTTTTTTTTTTGTTCTCAATTATACAGAAGTATCCATTTCAATTTATATATTATTAGCAGGATTAAGTTAATATTAATTCATGTAATGTCCTTGATAGCATCTTTGCAATGCAATTCGGAGCAAATGCCAAATATATAGTGTGTTGTGTATTTATTACTTACTGCACAATTCAATTGTTATATATTCGCTATCGAAACAAAACAGCGGATATAGTCGGATCTGGTCTTATCATGCGGGTCATACGATTCAAGAAAGACATACTCTCAGTTTTTGTTTTCTTTACTTGCGTTTAATTTTACCCTCTAAATAAAATACGTAAGATAAATGAGACAGACTTATTCCATTTTGACATGAAAGAAAAGGATATGTATTTACTTTCCAGGGATTTTAAAAAAGCTTATAGTAGCACCAGCTACGTTTTATTTTAAATATGCCAGTTTTGTGACTTTGACAGTTTGTGACAAAATGAAACAATTTTCTGGGTTTTTGCATCCCCAATCAAAAAAAATGGTACTTAATCTGATAAACTATTTCGAAAATGAAAGAAAAAGTGGAAATTCGCCAACCAATATTCAGGAAACAGTAGCCAAAGCACTGGGAATTAGTTTAGGGACTGTGCAGAAAATTGTGCATGAAACAAAACATAACATAATACCCAAGAATACTAAAAAGTGTAAACGAAGAAAGCCAAAGACTGAGGATTTAAGCGAAAATATTAAAATGGGAGTTCGAAATGTGATTTACGATTTATACAAATCAAAAACCAATGTAACTCTTCCAGTTTTACAAAAAACATTAAAAATTCGGGGTGTTTTGGAAATTGGAGTTGAAGCGTTATCAAAATTAATAAAAAATTTAGGTTTTCGCTATAAAAAAGACTGTAACCGAAGATTTTTATGTGAGCAGCCACAGATAGTGAGTCAGCTTATTCAGTTTTTAAAAAAATATACGGACAATTACAAATCGAAATTAAGAAAAGTGGTATTTTTAGACGAAACCTGGATATTTTCGAATGGAAGTGGTTCAAAATCTTGGTAAGATGAGTCTGTAAAAAGTGTTAAAAGGAAAAAGGGGTGCGGTACGGGAAAGCGTTTTATTATTTTGCATGCCGGTTCTGCAACAGGATATGTTGCAGGTGCGAGTTTAATTTTTTCTTTAACATCAAAAAGTGCTGACTATCATGATAATATGAATTGCGAAATGTTTGAAAAATGGTTAAAAGTTTAATTGATACCAAATTTGGATGCTCCGTCTTTAATTGTATTAGATAATGCATCATATCATTCAAGAATTTTAAATAAACAGCCTACTTCATCTTGGAGGAAAAGTGATATTTATGAGTGACTGGAAAAACACAACCAAAATCCTTTACCAAATATGCTTAAATCGGAACTCCTATCAATAGCAAAGTCTCTTAAAAACCCAAAATATACGCGGTAGATGAAATACTGCGTGAATATGGTCATGAGGTTCTACGACTGCCGCCATATCATTGCCAGTTTAACGCAATAGAATTAATATGGGCTGGTGCAAAGTCTTATTATGAAAAACATGTAGGTGATGGTCTTAAATCCGACCAAGTACAAATAGTTTGGCAAGATTCGTTAGATCATATTACACAAGAGTACTGGAAGAAATCGGTGGAACATACAGAAATATTAATAAGGGATTGGTGGGATCGAGAACAAGTAGTAGATGTCGAAGTAGCGATGATAATTGCTCCATTCGAAGACGACGAGGACTTTTCAGATTTTATAAGTGACGATGAGAGTTTTTAGGCTATAATTATAAACGGTGTTTTTCGTTTACATTCTTTAGTATTCTTGGGTATTATATTATGCTTTTTTTTCATGCACATTATTCTGCATAGTCCTTAAACTCATTCCCAGTGTTTTCATTACGGTTTCCTGCATATTGGTTTGCGAATTTCCACTTTTTCTTTCATTATCGAAATAGTTTATCAGACTAAATGCCATTGTATTTTTAGGTTTTAGTAGTAAAATTGTTAAAATAAATTGCACTGTTTATTATTGTCGTTTTTAATTAAAGGGTACAGTAGGTATATAATTAACGATTATATAATTTTTTTGTAACTTTTTCAACTCCCCTGTACATAATTTTTACAAAACTAATAATATTAGGTATATGTGGCTATCTTCGCGATAGCTAAAGTAATGAAACTATTATTCCTTTCTTCGGTATATTTGTAAATAATCTCACAACATTTTGATAGCCTCTGTGTTGTCTGATTTGACGCATATGATCAGTGACCTTTGGACCCGCATGTTAAGACCAGATCTGACTATACCATACATATTACCCAATACAACCTTTAATAGGTACTCATATTATTTTTAAAAAGAAATGTTTTTGGTGCTCTTACATTATTTCTTTCTCGTTCAATACCAATTTTATTTATCTCCTTCATTAAAATCATACTAAAAATAGATATAGAGAAAAAATATTTCTTCCAATACCTACTTATAAACTTTTGTAACCTCTATTCATCTCTTTAGGTGCCAGACGGTAAAAAAAAGAAATAACTGTTTCATTACTTCTGTTTAGAGTATTTATGCTAGATTATGAGTTTCAAGAAATTCGGACCAAAATATTTTTTCCAATATAAATTTTTATACTATTTTTTCCACCTCCTAGGGGTAAAATTTTCTTTCCCCACCATTTTTCCCCTAGGGGCAGAATTTCCTAAATCATCAAAACACGTACAGGGTTATTTTTTATATTTGCGTACCCACCTACAGGGCTTAATATAAGTGACAGAAAAAAACTTTTAATAGAAAAGTTGCATAATGTTTCCCGTCATATCTTTTAGACTTATTAAAAAAAACATCTGTACATCGGAAAGTTAAAGAACAAATGAAAGTCTTCTTTTTTTAAATGGAACACCCTATATATTTTATACCAGGGCGAAAGATCTCTTTCTCCTGATTTCAAAAATATATAACATGCCATCATTTAATCCAGTCGTTTGTGAAATATTTGAGTTTTTGATTAATTAAATTGACCATAATCTAGTCGGCGTTCCGCATACTTCAACGTGACATATTTGTCACTTTACTTTAAATTGAAAGGTTCAGTAAGGAAAATGGGATATTCGGAAGAAGACAATTCAAATGTTCAGGTCTACTTCGTTATTTCTTACAACAGTTCTCTTTTTTCGACAGAGATTTTTTGATTTATTAAATCGCTGGATATTGCGTTTGATTGTGTCAATCGATGGTACCTGTCGTCCAGGATTAATTCGACGATATTGCTAATGAACTACAGCTATTCGGTTGTTATTAGAGTAAAAAAGACGCACTATTTGAAGTTTGTCTTTCGAATATCCCATTTTCCTTACTGAATCTTTCAATTTAAAGTAAAGTGACAAATATGTCACATTGAAGTATGCGGAACGCCGACTAGATTATAGTCAATTCAATTAATCAAAAACTCAAATATTTTACAAACCACTGGATTAAATGATAACATGTTATATATTTTTGAAATCAGGAGAAAGAGATCTTTCGCCCTGGTAAAAAATATATAGGGTGTTCCATTTAAAAAAATAAGACTTTCTTTTGTTTTTTAACTTTCCGATGTGCAGATGTTTTTTTTAATAAGTCTAAAAGATATGACGGGAAACATTATGCAACTTTGTATTAAAAGTTCATTTCTGTCATAACCCTGTACATGGTTATTTTAACAGACTAAGCATATAACCAATTTTCAGCAATTCAAATTATAGGCAGTTATAGGTACCCCCTTCAAAATAGGCTATACCCCCTTTTTTCAACCCCTAAGTGACCAGGGGGCCCTTATTGGCGGCCCCTTCAAAACTTGCTGCCAGCTTTGCTTTTCATAGGTATTTCATTTCAAAATTAATTTAATTTTTTTATATCCTGAGAATTTATCTTTGTTAAGTGAAGAAGAATAAAAGCGCGGAATTTACAAACGATATACCCTAAAGACTTTCCTAGTCAAATTTTAAGCCTCAAAAAGGGACTTGGAGATAGTATTTCAAAATTAAAAACAGTGTATGAACTTGCGGATCATTTATTAATAAAAAATCAGTGTGTTCTTCAAATTTTCCAGATGTATCTAGAATCTAGCGCGGTGATGTCTAACTTTACCAGTTATTGTGGCATCAGCGGAACGATCTTTTTCCAAACTTAAAATAGTAAACACTTATTTAATTAACACCATGGGACAACAACGCCTTTCGGATTTATCCTTAATCAGTATCAAACACGAGTTTGTTGAAACATTAAATAACGACGAAATTATAAACGATTTTGCAAAAAAAACTCTCGACGATCTGGTCGTTTTGTATAATAGCTTGTATAGTACTACTACATAATGTTTGTGCAGACTTGTTAAGTGTTAATGTGTTTTACTGTTTTCTGTTTTTTGAATTCTATGAGGCTCGATCACTGCTACCCCCGTTACTACCATACCTGGTAAGCAACATTATAAGTGGTGTTTTAAAATTTTGATTTTGCATCATGTTTGCTGGAATATTACGTATAATGACCTCATAACTACCTAGGTATGTTATGTCTACCATTCTACCCAGGATTATAAAATAAATTCAAATTGTTTGCTGTTTTAATTGAAGGTACTAAACACATAAGCTGGGTTTAACCCTAATTAAAGTGTTACACGATTAACGAATTCAAAAAATCACAAACCTAAACCTATTAGTAATGAAAATAAGTATTATCATTTTCCATTCGTTATAGAGAGGGGGGCCCTGAAAACGTTTGCGGGGGGCCACTCAGTTTTTGTTACTCCACTGATTACAGACGTTGTTAAGGTTAAACACTGTACACAACTAATATCGGTTTTTAAACAACATTTAACAAAATAGCTGATTTATGAAAACAATCGCAAAAAAATATTTTTCGCTTTGCTACATAAAGCAAGAAAATCCAGCAATTGTCTTTTGAAATTTATGGCCCTCCGCTACTGGTGGATTATAAAAATATCCGCATTGAATAAAATTTTAAGTAAATACATATATGTATATCTATAGAGGTTAATATTGGCTAATGAATAGAATTATTTGTCAATAACACCCAATGGGCCTAACGAATAAAAATTAAGCAATTACATGAAGCAATTACGTTTTAGTAAAAGCTATTGCTTGACTAGCAAATGCTATAAGTAAAAGCAATCGCTAGATCTGGAAATGAATAAAATTTTGAAGCAATTGCTGTTTTTCTTACACCTCTGTAGCAAATGCTTATTCAACACAAGTTCAGACGTGGCTTATCCACCAGTTCAGATTATAGATTTCATGTTCAGTTCGGTGCCTAATTTGCAAAAGAGTTGACGTAAATACAACAACGCTGTTTTATTTATTTAGTACAATAGTAATCTGTTACGTTTTTGTGGAAAATAGGAAACTTATATTTGCGATATGGCAGATTTCAGTGAAAACGAGGAAAGTAATAAAGAAATTAAAGACAAGCAATTGATATTCGTTCACAAATTGAAGGAACATAAATAAATATCTTTGACCACAACGGCACTTGGGGGGGTAAAGGGGTATAAGTCGAAAATTTTCAAAATTGAGATAAGTCGCCCACAATACTTATAAATTCATTATCTACCCCTGGGAAAAGAGATATAAGTCATTTAAGCCTTAAATATGTGCCATTTTTGATTGTGGAAAAGGATATAACTACAGAAAATGTATATTTTTTTGTGAAAAGGGGGTTAAGATTTGTTAAAGCCTAGTGACGAATTGAATTTTAACAAAATTATTTGTGGAAAGGAATATAAGTATATTTATCTCCCTCTCCCCTAAAAAGTTGTTTGGCCTATTATTGAGGAAAGGGGTATAATTAAATGATGAAGAGTCGAGCGATGAATAAAAATGATATAAAGTTTTGTTTTTGAACTCTGCGTTTATTACCATTTGTTTCTTTTTATATTTAATACAGTTTTGAAGAAAGTACAATAGCAAAATATTATTTAATTGGTGTAAAGAGGTATATGTAAGTTTTTTAGAATTTTTCCTGTGTAAATGGGTATAAGTAATATTTTTTTTCATAATAGTTATTTTATTTTAATTACTGCTATATACAATGTATTAAGGATCAAAAAATGCCTATTTTAATAAAAAAATTGAGTTTAAAAAAAAAACCGTTATCCAAACGCGAGTATTAAAATTTTAAACTCAATTTCCCAAGATTGTCGATTTAGGATATATACCCCTTTACCCCCCCAAGTGCCGACTGTTTAACTTCCACAACAGCTTCAGCACTTGTAGGAAATTTCATAAAAATGGGCTTCTCCAAAACTGCCTCCATTACAGAAGTGCATGTCTTACAGACAGTAGTTTGGTGAACACCAAGTTCTTCATCTACAGAATTTTAAAAGCCCGGATCCGACAATTTCCGCAGAAGACTTTATTCTTATTTAAAGGCGACAGTGCACCCCCTCGCCTTTTACCAGTAGCAGTCAAAAAATAATTTACCAACTCAACTGCAATTTTTACGTACACTGTAGATTTTTTTTTAAGGACGTTCATATATGCAGCCATAATTGAAGACACAAATTAGGAGCAACGCACGTGTATGCCGCGGAGAACTAAAGTTGACTGCTACCAAGCAAATGATGCAGGGGTCGAACTACCTTGAAAAGTTGAAAGCGATTGCTACATTAGAAAAAGCAATTCCTTAATATATTCATCACATTTTAAGCAAACGATAGCGATTGCTTCTATTTTTTAAGAAAAAGCATTGACTAGAAGCAATTCCTGCACTTTTAAGCAATTGCTGGACGCAAAAGCGATTGCTTTAGTTTTTATTCATTGGCTTTCAAGAAATTACTTCCATTTTATAAGAAATAGCAATCGCTACATTTTTATTCATTAGGCTTATTGAGTCACCATTTTCTTTATGATAAATAATTTCCACAACACCCTGTATATTAAATAATAAAATTCAGTCACGACTTATGTTGTAGTTATAGTTAAAAAATGGCAATTGTCATTTATTAGCATTTTTATTAAATGATACGAAAATGAATTTAAAAAAATCTGTTTGTTGCAGAGGTAATTAATCACAATAAAAGCTCCACGAGCACGAGCACTGATATTATGTAATAATTTGCGCAGATCTAATAGAGAGATGCGTTGTGAAGTTTAGTTTTGTTATTTTAAATAGAACATTTTGAAGTTTTAATATTACCAACATGTTTAATTATTTACTTATTTGATTAATTACAATATCCAATAACAAGCAATTATATGATATGGAGACAAAATACATTATAGTTTTAATATAACATCAAAATATTATAACATAATATAAAAATAGAATAACATAACCAACAACACAACATCACAAACAATAACTAATAAGTAGATAATAGAGGAGCCAAATTAGACAAACATACTTTTTAGTCGCGCAATATTACTGTGTAGTATACAGTGAGGACCTAAAGTCCGTCCCCCCCCCTCTAACTTCTAAACCGTTCGGTATATTTTAATGAAATTTTGAACGATAATATTTGAGCCAGTCTTGCACTTTTTGACATACCAATGACAGCTTTAAATGTCAAGATGACAGCTGGGTCCGCTTTTGGAATATTTTTTTAAATGGAACACCCTGTATATTTTTACATTTTTAAATTCCACATAAAATTATAATTATTTTTTATTAAATGCATTATTAGTCTATACTTCATAGTTTCCGAGATATTGACTCTCGAAAAGTGACATTTTTGAAATTTGACAGCTTATAACCTTCCAACAGTACGTCTTAGAGCAAAACGGCTTACATGTCCCTATCTTCAATTTTTATTATCTTCCCAAAAAAATCAACTTCCAGTTAAACCGGAACAACTATATTTCCTGCTTTCGAGTTACATCCGGTTTAACCGGAAGTTGATTTTTTTGGGAAGATAATAAAAATTGAAGATAGGGACATGTAAGCCGTTTTGCTCTAAGACGTACTGTTAGAAGGTTATAAGCTGTCAAAGTTCAAAAATGTCACTTTTCGAGAGTCAATATCTCGGAAACTATGAAGTATAGAGTAATAATGCATTTAATAAAAAATAATTATAATTTTATGTGGAATTTAAAAATGTAAAAATATACAGGGTGTTCCATTTAAAAAAATATTCCAAAAGCGGACCCAGCTGTCATCTTGACATTTAAAGCTGTCATTGGTATGTCAAAAAGTGCAAGACTTGCTCAAATATTATCGTTCAAAATTTCATTAAAATATACCGAACGGTTTAGAAGTTAGAGGGGGGGACGGACTTTAGGTCCTTACTGTATAGTAAACGGCACGAATTATCTCGTTTTAAAACAGATGACAGCAGAAATTTGTCATCGATCAGCTGATATTAGGACATAATAATATCCCCAGATTAGTACTGGACCGTAATGAGCCCAAACACCGAGTTATGAATTGCGTTTTTGTGCTTTTTGTTACATTTAATTACGTTTTTAAAATATTTAGTGGTTATGGTGCCATTTTATTTTTACTTTCATTGAATTTAATTAGTTACTTTTGTGTGGCCGACAAGTACCTACCATTTGACCAAAAATTTACGGGTTAAAATTTTTTAATTATTTTTCATTAGGGATCATAATTATTAATGTGTGTCTTGCTCGTTAGTTGATTTAATCGATAAGTAATAAGTTTCATTTCATCTCAACGCCGTTTTCGTCGAGAAGTTAGTTTGTGAAATTTTTGTTCTTAGAATGTTTGTTCGTTGCTAATGTTTAATTTTTGCGTTTTGCATTATCTAGGTATCCTTTCACAAGTGAAATTATTATTAGATATTACTATTATTATTGTTTGTATGGCAATAAAATAAAGTTTTTAACATTAAGTTAGCCTACATACAAGTTTAGAAATGTAACTGTATCAATAAATTGCATTTTTATTTTTTTAATTTTTTTTTTATTTATTAAATAAATCCCAACGAACTTTAGAAGTCCATTACAGGGAAAATATTACACTAACTTAAAAATAAACAAATATAAACAAAATTTTTTTACAAAAATATAGAATTACAATACAAAATACAATACAACTAAAATTAATAAAATAGTCAAATTTAAATCAATTTTAAAACTAATTTCCGAATAAAATTAGAGTGCTTTTATTTTTTTAAAAAATACAATTTAGTTTTTTTTTAAACAGTGTCAATTTTTTTATCTTTTTATACATATTTGGTAGGGTATTATAAATTATAACCCCATTGTATAATAATGATCTTTTACCAATATATATTTACTGCTAAAATACTTTCATTTTGCCTTGTGTCATGATTATGTACGGTATTTAATTTTTGGAATGTGATTTTTGATTTTTTTTGATGAGTGGATATTGAATGAATAATTACACATATTTTTAATTTATACAAATTTTAAATATCCTAGTGGTTTGTATAAATTTATTGTTGGTTCTAAAAAAGGAAGCTTGTAAATACATTTAATAAGTTTATTTTGTAATTTTTTAAAGGGTTTATTATTGTAGAGGTAGCAGATCCCCAGACGGATATTAAATATTGAAATTTAAAATAAATTAGATAATAATAAATATTTTTTAAAAGCTTAATTGGTAAATAATATCTTATTTTATAAAAAATTCCAATCAATTGGGTAATATTTTTCCTGAGATAATCGATATGTGTTTTCCAACTTAAATTTTCATCAATATGCAGTCCTAGAAATTTTATAGAATCAGCATATTTTATGATTTTATTATCAAATAAAATTTCTTTTTTTGATAGCAAGCTGTTTATTTTTGTTTTAGTAATATATATAAAAGAAGATTTTTTAAAATTTATTGATAATTTATATGACTGAGGCCAAGAAAAAATGATTTGTAAATCATTTTTTATTTGATTTTAAATGTCAAAGTAATTATCGCCAAAATAAATAATAGTTGTATCATCATCAAATAATTGTATCTTACCATTTAGGTTTAATTTAGATATACTATTAATATATATAAGAAATAATATTGGTCCTAAAATTTATACTTGCGGAACACCACATTTAATAGTTGTTTGATTACTTTTACTGTTATTAATTTCAACATATTGTGATCTATTGCTTAAATAACTCTCAAACCAATTGTAAATATTCCCCCTTATTCCAATGTTATGAATTATTTGTAATAAAAAATTATGGTTAACTGTGTCAAACGCTTTACAAAGGTCTAAAGATAATAAACAGCATTTTTGATTTTGATCTATTTTTAATTGAATGTCTGTTATTACATCCATAACAGCAATTTCAGTATCTCTATATTTTCTAAAACCATATTGACTATCTGAAATTAAATTTTGATTATCTAAGAAATCTGTTAATTTATTGTTCATAATTTTTTCTAAAATGCTTGAAAAAACTGGCAACAGTTTCTATACACACCATTTTAGGGTCTACGTAACTTACGTAAGTCAAAAACTGTTAAAGTAGGGTTTCCATTGACAAAAAAATTAAATACCTGGCTGTGTTGAAACTTTTAACTTTATGTTAGCCCACATACAAGTTTAGAAATGTAACTGTATCATAGCCAACTAATTCTATAAAAAACATATTTGGGACTACGTACCATTGCGATAAAAAAAAAGTAGTACAAGAATTAGTAGTCCCAGATAGAACTCTTGGTCTATAAGGATATCGAGAAGTGGATATCGTCGTCACTAAGAAAACAATATAATTATGCCACCTAACTTTTTAGGCGTTACCATGAAGAATTCTGGTGCCAGTATTTTAATAAAGGTGACACTGACACAAGAATTCTGGTGACACTGAGTTATCAGTTTAAAAGAAAATATTTTATAATAGACCAGCATATTAAATTATATTTTGTTGTACTACTTTTTTTTTATCGCAATGGTACCTTACGTAAGTCATATATGGGGGATTTCCTTGACAGTAAATGTAATATCTGACTGAATTCAATTAATTTATATTGAACTGTAGGTATAGTATTTTACCTATAGGTATAATCTGAACAAATAAAACAAAAAAAAAATGTTGTAAATATGAATGACAGAGTCCTATTTAATGTTGCATTTCATTTCAATTTAGTATTTTCAAGGTTTGGATAATTATAATTTTATATAGTTTTTAAATCTATTTTGACACTTTATCGTTAAACCATATAAAATCTCATGTTTATTATTACCCATACCTTAAATTATATTATTTACTAGCGTGTACCCGGCCTTGCGTTGCAACCCGCTGGTATAAATACAAACCAGAACAAACCCGATATATTAGTACCCGGCATGCCATTTTCTGAAATTGCACCCGTGCGAAGCCGGGGCGGGTCGCTAATTATACATAAAAACCTTCCTCTTGAATCACTCTATCTATTAAAAAAAACCGCTTCAAAATCCGTTGCATAGGTTTAAAGATTTAAGCACATAAGACAGGATAGCGACTTTGTTTTATACTATGTTAAGATAAGATAAAACAAAACTCTTAAAAGAAATTATTATTATTATTATTTGGCAATATTAAAGCGGTAGAACCGATGAGACTATTGCATCAATTGTTTTAGAAGGTATCACATGTATAGTTTTCAAGTCCGGTCCTGGAATTCATACCAGCCTATTAAAATTAAATATACCAAAATTGACAAAGTGTCACGTGACTTTGCCTCCATCTTGCGAGAGTATTCAAAATTTTTACTATATCAATGGTATGTTCAATCAGGTTGCAATGTTTAAACATTTGATAAAATTGTATTTGAAGAAGGACGTTTGCCCTTGGCGTTGGCAGCGGAAAAGGTACTACTCGGCGCGACCAATTCGGCGCGAAGCCAATTCGGCGCGAAGCCAATTCGGCGCCGCGACTCGCCGCGGCCGATTTGGTCAGATGTTAATAAATTTTATATACATGGTGTCCGGAAAATACGTGTACAACGTTTGACGACAGACTCCTGACGTCAAAATAGGTCGATCTAAGCCGACTTAGTTATATCCAAAATTGTCTCGTTTAGCCGGTAGAGGGCGTCAAAAATTTCTAAAAATATTGGTTTTTCCTAAATTACGTGAAAACCTGCTAATCGATTTTAATGATTTTTATTATGTAGACTAATACTATAAAATGACGTTTTCTAGTAGTATAGTCACCGGCTGTAAATAAGTGGAAGTGTTATAAAAGTGATATAATACGTCAACATTTCTCCTCATTTTTTATATGAACGGCGTTATGACAACCCAGATATTTTTGTAGAGTGACTGGATGTATTTGGAAGCTATTTTACCTCTTTAATATTTTTCGTTGAATGAGCTGTTTTGCCAGAAGAAAATATTTACAATTACCTGCATACATCAATTATTATCAATAAAAATAAAACAAAGTACAACAAAGTTGAAAGTATGTATTGTAAGAAACTAAGTAAAACAAAAACATTACTTAAGCAAATGTGTAAAATGACCGCCATCTTGCTGAATACACTTATTAACACTCCCTAAAAAATGATATTGGACCCTATCTAATGTCTCGGGGTTATTAAAATGGTTGCCTGCATTTAAAATCCGCTGCAATAAATTATCGCGTGTGTTTACCGGAGTCTTGTAAACTTCTGTTTTAATAGCGCCCCACAAAAAGAACTCACACATATTTAACTCAGGAGAACGTGGTGGCCATTTTACTGGTGCATCATTGCCCCTTCCAATCCATCGGTTGGGATATTGATGATGTAAGTATTGCCGAACGGCAACGGAAAAATGGGGCGGGGCACCATTATGCATATACCACATTTCCCTCCGAAGTAAAAGGGGCAAATTGTCCAGAAGAATTGGTAAACCCTAACACTCTGACGCCCATTTCCTTGATAAAACCCGTATACCAGGAGCATGTCAACCTTCTCAGAGTTCGTATAATTTTCCATTTTTAATGGTAAAATGGACTTGTAATTCAAGAATGTTGATCGTATACTTGAGTAAATTTCATAGACTGGTGACAATTTGTCAATAATTGTCAAATTATTGAATGTCAGTGTCAAGGTCACTTAAAAAATTGTTGTTACAGGTAATTTGATTTTAATATTATTACTAATAATACTAAATATTGTAAATATTTTCTTCTGGCAAAACAGCTCATTCAACGAAAAATATTAAAGAGGTAAAATAGCTTCCAAATACATCCAGTCACTCTACAAAAATATCTGGGTTGTCATAACACCGTTCATATAAAAAATGAGGAGAAATATTGACGTATTATATCACTTTTATAACGCTTCCACTTATTTACAGCCGGTGACTATACTACTAGAAAACGTCATTTTATAGTATTAGTCTACATACTAAAAATCATTAAAATCGATTAGCAGGTTTTCACGTCATTTAGGAAAACTAATATTTTTAGAAATTTTTGACGCCCTCTACCGGCTAAATAAGACAATTTTGGATATAACAAAGTCGGCTTAGATCGACCTAATTTGACGTCAGGAGTCTTTCGTCAAACGTTGTACACGTATTTTCCGGACACCCTGTATATAAAAAAATAAGAAAAGAACATGATAGAAACTTGTAATTATATTAATACTTTTATTAAGGGTAGTTTGGTTTTGCTTTAGTCCTTTTTCAAAAAGGTTATTATAATTTTACTATTAAGATAATTAGTAATATTTAGGTCTTACTTAATCCTTTTTCAAAAGGGTTATTATAATTTTACTATTAAGATAATTAGTAATATTTGACTCTTCCTTTCGTAAAGTTTTGGGGTTTATATAAAGGGAAGATTTTTCACCCTGGATGGTGCAACTTACGTCACTTGTGCAAAGCACTACTTTTTGAATTTCTCTTTTTACTCATTAATATTTTATTTGCAGATTTTTGGGCGGTGCACAAACTTTGTACGTAGATGGAATATTTAAATCTGCCCCAACGTTGTTTGCCCAAGTATATGTTATTTTGGCGAAAGTATATGGAGCTGTTGTACCAATTCTTTATGGTCTGCTACCAAATAAGACCAGACAGACCTACACTTCCTTTATTAGGATGGTAAAGGAACTAGCTCCGAATTTGTAACCAACCCGCATTTTGTGCGATTTCGAAATGGCGGCAGTCAGCTCTTTTCGCGAACAATATCCCGATGTGACGATATGTGATTGTTTTTTTCACCTTTTGCAGAATTTGCAAAAGCATCTGGCTCAGCAAGGGTTAAAAGGGCGGTACAATACTGAACCCGACTTCGCGTTACATGCCAAGACGATTTTAAGCTTAGATGTTCCACCCGCTGAATTGGATGCGGCCGTAGATCAGCTCTCTGCAAACTTACCAAATGATTTGCAAGACCTGATAAATTGGTTGGAAGATAATTATGTTGGCAGGCCAGGTAGAAGAGGAAATGCAAGACGCCCACCTTTATTTCCTGTTTCCATGTGGAATCTTTACGAAAGGGTGTTGGAAAGAGTTGATCGAACCAATAACCATTCCGAAGCGGCCAACAGGAGACTACAAAATGAATTGGGTATGGACCACCCAACAATATGGAGGTTCATCGACTCCTTAAAAAAAATACAGAAGAGTCGTGATATAGGTATAAGTACTTAGAACAAATTGTTGCAGGACATGAGCCCCCTTAAAAATTAAGAAAGTATCAAGAAGCCGATGATAGAATATTGAGGTTGGTGAATGATTTTGAAAATCGTAATATTTTAGACTTTTTGAGGGGGGTTGATCAAAATTTTAAAATGTTACATAATTAATTATGTACTCTTATATTTGTCATGCAAATATACGTTTTATTTTTATACTTACATTTAATAATTATTTTTTTTTTTAACGAAGTTAAAATATATTTTTGTAATACTTATTTTTCATTTGTTTTTTTTTAAGTTAGATTTTAACCTACACGAAGAATGTCATCGCGCCGAATCGGCCGCGCCGAATTGTTGTCTCGCGCCGAATTGGCCGCGCCCAATCGGTCGCGCCGAGTTGTCCTAGACCCTTGACAGCAAAACTAAGTTGGGCCATCCAGCCTAAACTCGGGGAACCCTCAGGTTTATATAGTGAGTGATACCAATACAATTAATCTCACCGTGAAACATTTTGAAAAAAAAAATAACTGAATAACAAGTGCGTCTGGAAGCTAATTCCATAACATTAAATCTGTTAAGCAACACGTCATGCGGATATCCAACACCAGGCCCCATCCCATCTAGAATAAAAGATGCAGATTTTAGAAATTTGCGTTGCACTCTCTCCAAACTTAATGGATATATAATATGGGTCAAGTAAATTGGACTCCACGTGAAAGATTGCCGAAAATCCCTTGAGTTACGGGTTATAAATCTCAATACTCCCATCAATGCCTTGGTCACTACGCATTTTATATGATTTACAAATGGTAACTTGGGATCGAAAACAACACCTAGATCTTTAATTATATTAGGCCTTGTAAGTACAACACGGTCAACCTTATAATTATGAATTATAGGATTAAGTTTACGGGTAAAAGACATTACATTGCCTTTAAGAGGATTAAAAGAAAGTTTATTCTTGAAACACCACATCAACAGACATCTCTGAAGCCTAATGGAATCCTCAACAGAACGTATTTCAAATAAAAGTTTGAGATCTTCAGTATGCAAGCCAGACAAAAATCGTTGTCAACTTCTTCTGGCATTTCTTCTTCAGGTGCTTTAAAATCGATGTCTTTCAAAGTTTTTGCCACGTTATGAAGCACAATACAGGCAACAATAATTTTTGGCGCACTCTCCAATTTCACTCGGCAAACATATTGCAAAATAGGAAATCGACGTTTCAGAGTTGACCAAAACAATGTTCAATTATCACTCTCTCTTTTTTCAAAAGTTTATTATAATTTAGTTCAGGACCTCGAGCGGGATTTCTGAATGGAGTCATGAGCCAGGGCTCTATTTCATATCCATCATCAGCAAGTAGCACGACGTTGTTTTTATTTTGTAAATGAACCGTTATTTGTAAATTTCTCCATATTCTTGAATCGTGGACCGGTCCAGGCCAACTAACGTCCATACTAGTGAACATTTCTCTTGCATCACAAGTGGCTTGCACATTCAGTGTAGGATGACCTTTTCGGTTGACATACTCATCACCATGGCGATTTGGTTTCAGTATTCCTATGTGGGTATAGTCAACTACACCAATTGCTGTCGGAAATCTATACTTGCTTTGCCATAACTGTTTCGCATCCATAAGTTCATTGTTAGTAGACGGAAACTTTATGCAATAATTTGATTGCGCAACTATGCTGTCAATTATGGCAGTCACTGTACGAGATACTGTAGGTTGACTTACACCCAGTTCTTGACCAATGCCTTTCTGATACCCAGAGTCAATGAGATAGTGTAAACATATCTTCATTTTTAGGACGGATGATAACGCACCTCCTCGAGTTTGAGCATTTAATCCCAAAAATGTGTTGGCAAGCCATTGCACATTTTCCTCTTCAAACCGGTATAATTCTTTGTAATCACGAACAAGTGTTGATAAACGCTGCTTGTAGTGTTTAATCTCTCTTAGTTCCACAACATCTGTCATCTACATCATCAGTCTGCTACTGACCACACTCAAAATTATTGAACGATATCCTTTTTTATTTAGAGTAAAAGGTAACGTTTATGAATAACCAAATACTTTTTTGGAAAGGATATGATCATACTCTATAAGTATAAAGACTATATAAGGTTTTACTCGGAATATTATGAATGCGAGCTAAAGGATTTCCTTTATATTCTGCAAGTATAAGCATAACTTTTTTTTTATGATTACAGCCCAGTAAATAGAGTTGTCTTTCCATTATTTGTTATAGAAATATTTTTCATTTTAACTTATTAAATTTTTTATTGAAAGTTAATAATCACTTTTCCAAATTATCCCTCTCTGTAGCTGAATAAACTCTTTCTTGACGAGTCAAAATGCGAGAGATGTAACCAATTACGTGTTCCCTACCCAGAATTGATATTAAACCGTTCTTACTCCATAACCACTTGCATCAGTTTGTCAGTTTCATTCCCCCGCGTTTTGTAGAAATGTTTTTTTTTGATATCTTCTTTGATGTAGAAAATATAGACATCGTAAGTTTTCTAAAAGTCACCCTATACCCATCAACCCATCACCCATACTTAAGTGGACATTTAATATGTATGTATTTTATAATATTTTGCGATGTGTATAGGCGAGACAAATATTTAAACTGCTATTCCATTATAGCGGTATGATCAATACATAAACACAATAAACAACATATGTTTTAGGAGATTATAATTTGAATGGAGCCGTCAGCCAAAGTAAAGTGTGTCTAATTCAGTTCTAGCGTACATAGACTTCCAAAATTAATTATATTTAAAGCCCTATATTGATCAGGGGGAATTAAAACGGGAACATATAATTTCGGGAATAGTTTCAATTAGACGAGATCTAATAACATACCTGGAATGGGTCCCCAATGACAGCGAAACAATACAACAGTGGAAGGCCTACTATGGTATTGTAAAGTGGTAATAGAATCAGTTCATAGTCAGCGGCGTGCAGGCTTAAG
Organism: Polydrusus pterygomalis; assembly: GCA_963969555.1. Taxonomy (NCBI): domain Eukaryota; kingdom Metazoa; phylum Arthropoda; class Insecta; order Coleoptera; family Curculionidae; genus Polydrusus; species Polydrusus pterygomalis. Next base: position 15,835,553 of record OZ018385.1, on the reverse strand, counting down.
TAAAATAAGGGAAGCTATTTGAAGTGCAATTAATTGTTTCTGGGTTGAGGGAAGGTTTTCGGATTGTCTAAAGCTTGCGAGGGTTATTTCTGCCCACAAGGGTGGCCGTCTTGATGATCCCAGTAACTATCGACCGTTTTCTTTATTGTCGACCCTTTCAAAAATCATCGGAAAGTTGGTTAAGGAACGTATTGTATCTTTTTTTTAACCAACATCAAATTTTAGACCAGGACTGTGAAGCCTTTAAAAATTGTAAAAAGTGAAAAAAAATAATAGTAGGATGAAACCCATTGTAAAAGGAAGAGAATATAACAAAAATGAAAGGAAAAAAAAATTCCGGGCGATCCGAGGTCGGGAAGTGGAATGGGGTGAGTTTTTAAAGGTAGAAATCGATTTATCTCGATTTCCGGCAAAACTACAAGTCCTATGGAAAAACGTTAAATGGCAAAGTTGTAGGTAATAAAAAGGTCTACAACTTTTATACTTACACTTTTTTCACATAACATCAAAATTTATGTAAAAAAAAATTTTTTTTTTTCACGAAATTTGGTGAAAACTTACCTTTTTATGTCCCAAACACACTGTAATTTTTTTGATTTAAAATATTTATTTTTTTACCTTATTTTGACTTAATATCAAAAAAGCACCCTAATTTTCAATCGAAAATTCTCACGTCAAAATATCTGCTTTTTTAAAAAAGTCGGTGGGCTTTTTGTTCGTTTAAATCTCTACTTTCTGATGGTGTAAAAAAAAATATACATTACTATGGTAAATGTTCTCAAAAAATGCAAAGAAATGAAAAAAACTCGAATCCGAATTTTTTTTAAAATCATTATGTACAATTTGGAGCTATTTATTAAAATGTATACTTTAATTACTCGAAAAACGTAAGATTCCATTCTGCATTGATAAACAAAAAATTGGAAGTCGAAATATACTACTATAATTAACAACCAAATAAGTTAATAAAGTTAATATTTAATAAGACGTTCGTTTCTTTGCATTTTTAGAGAACATTTACCATAGTAATGTATATTTTTTTAAACACCATCCGAAAGTAGAGATTTCAAGGAACAAAAAGCCCACCGACTTTTTGACGTGAGAATTTTAGATTGAAAATTAAGGTGCTTTTTCAATATTAAGTCAAAATAAGGTGAAAAAATAAATATTTTAAATCAAAAAAATTACAGTGTGTTTGGGACATAAACAGGTATGTTTTCACCAAAGTTCGTAAAAGAAAAATTTTTTTGTAAAAGATAAAAATAAAAAACCAAAAACTTGGTTATTTGAATTTTTCACATAAATTTTGGGGTTATGTGAAAAAAGTGTAAATACAAAAGTTGTAAATCTTCTTATTACCTATAACTTTGCTATTTAACGTTTTTCCATAGGACTTGTAGTTTTGCCAGAAATCGAGATAAATCGTTTTCTACCCTTAAAAACTCACCCCCTTCCACTTCCCGACCTCGGATCGCCCGTAAATTATTTTTCCTTTTATTTTTGTTACATTCTCTTCCTTTTCCAATGGGTTTCATCCTACTATTATTTTTTTTGGTTTTAAAAATAATCGACCCTGGTCTATCTTGCATCCGAGTCAATTTGACTTTCAATCGGGAAAGGGCACTGATAATGCAATGTTTAAATTTCTCGAGAACGATTATTTTGGTCTTAGTGCTGGAGAGGCCATGGGGGCGGTTTATTGTGATTTGTCAAAGGCATTTGACTGTGTGAGTCATGAAATTCTGCTGCGCAATCTCAGTATATATGGCTTCAGGGGGCAGGCTTTGGAGTGGTTTCGATCTTTCCTTGAGGGACGCACCCAATATGTCGTAATAGGCTGTTGATTCAGTGCTGGGTCCTATACTCTTTCTTATTTATATTAATGACCTGGCTTCTATAGACATTGCAGGCCAGTTTACGATTTTTGCTGACGACACATTGTCCTGGCATGATTCAAATCCCAGTATATTAAAGATCAAGGTTTCGTCTGATCTTTCTAAAATTAGACAATGTATACCTTAAGAAACAATAACTATTTTTATTTCATTTAATTTGTATATTCGTAGTATATTTATTACTTGTATTTCTTTTTAGCTTTGTTAATAAGAATGATTATTCTTCGAAATAATAAAGCCTATTTTGAATTGATTTGATTCCACCAGTACGCTGACGACATTCAATTATATTTTTCCTTCTCTCTGTCCGATCTTGCCATGGCTGTACGTAAGATTAACTCAGATTTAAAAAACATTTGTAATTTTTTGTATGCTAATGGCCTTGTTCTTACCGAGTTCATAAAACTGAAGGATATCCTTGTAATTATAAGGTAGAAGTATAAGGTTTTGAGTTGAAGAAAAAGGTAGGAGTATAAGCATTTCCTTTTTTTCGTATTCATAATGATTACCTTATACTTGCAAGGATATCCTCAAAGAATAAGTAAAGGGTACCTATGTGAATAAACTTATTATTATAATTATTTAAATTTTGTTTTTTAAAACCCAAAATGATTTGATATTATTATGGCGTAAATAATAACACTAAATTAAATTTGAACTTTTATTTTATACAGTTTTATATCTACATTTAATTATCAAAGTAGTTTATTGCTGGTGAAGAGGTAGATCAAATTCGTCATTATCATTGTCATCTTCTTTTGGCACTTCTTCTTTAGATGCTTCAAAATCGACGTCGTTCAAAGTTTTTGCCACGTTATGAAGCACAAAATACAGGCAACGGTTATTTTTGGCACATTCTCCAATTTCACTCGGCAAACATATTGCAAAATATGAAATCGACGTTTCGGTTGACCAAAATAACGTTCAATTATCACTCTCTTTATTCAAAAGTTTATTATAATTTAGTTCAGGACCTCAAGCGGGATTCCTAAATGGAGTTATGAGCCACGGCTCTATACCATATCCACCATCAGCAAGTAGCACGACGTTGTTTTTATTTTGTAAATGAACCCTTATTTGTGAATTTCTCCATATTCTTGAATTGTGGACCGATCCAGGCCAACTAACGTCCATACAAGTGAACATTTCTCTTGCATCACAAGTGGCTTGCACATTCAGTGTAGGATGACCTTTTCGGTTGACATACTCATCACCATGGCGATTTGGTTTCAGTATTCCTATGTGGATACAGTCAACTACACCAATTGCTGTCGGAAACCTATACTTGCTTTGACATAACTGTTTCGCATCCATAAGTTCATTGTTAGTAGACGGAAACTTTATGCAGTAATTTGATTGCTCAAATATGCTGTCAATTACGACAGTCACTGTACGAGATACTGTAGGTTGACTTACACCCAGTTCTTGATCAATGCCTTTCTGATACCCAGGGTCACTGAGATAGCGTAAACTTATCTTCATTTTCAGGACGGATGATAACGCACCTCCTCGAGTTTCAGCATTTATTCCCAACAATGTGTTGGCAAGCCATTGCACATTTTCCTCTTCAACCCGGTATAATTCTTTGTAATCACAAACAAGTGTTGATAAACGCTGCTTGTAGTGTTTAATCTCCTTCAGTTCCACAACATCTGCCATCGCTACAACTGATCACTACACGACTGAGTCTGCAACTGACTACACACAAAATTGTTGAAGGATATCCTTTTTATTTAGAGTAAAAGGTAACGTTTATGAATAACCAAATACTTTTTTGGGAAGGATATGCTCATACTCTGTAAATATAAGGTTTTACTCGGAATATTATGAATGCGAGCTGAAGGATTTCCTTCATATTCTGCAAGTATAAGCATAACCTTTTTCTTATGAATACGGCCCAATGACAGAGAGTGAAAATGATATCTGATATTAATTTTACAGTAATTTTGAACAATCAGGCCATAGCTCCTTCTGAGTCCTGTAGGAATAATTCAAAATTCTTATTGTAAATCAAGGGCACGGTATCTGCATAGGGATATTTTAAATAGGGATCTAAAATTAGGACTCCGTGATTCTTTGTTCTTCTCATATTATGCTTACGCTAGCCTAGTATATTGGCCTGCCATTTTAAATAGGGATAAGGAAAGTCTTCAGAAACTGCAGAATGCCTGTGTTTGATTTTCTTAAAACTTGAGGAAATTTGATCATATTTCTGTAAGTTTTCTGCGCCTCCACGTGATTTAGTTTTCATTTAATTGTGAAATTAATAAAAGTAGAAAAAGAAACATGGGCATGGGCAACCTAGATTAAACTTCGTTTTTTGCTTTTATTAATTTTATCAATTTTTTTTTAACTTAAAACTGTAGGTAATTGCTACTCAAAGAGTATTTGGCCGCGTTTTGAAGAGAGCAATATCTCTCTCTGAAAATTACATAAATTTATTTTCAACCAATTAGAAGGATCCTTTTTGTTTACGTTGCTTATAGCAACGGGAGATTATCGCGATAATTTTATTAGTTCCCATTAACTTAATGAAATTAATAAGTGATCATTTTTCTGTCAAAAATGAAGTGCTTTATATCTATTGGCAAAAGTCACTCAAAAATTTAACCAAACTCATCGGAAATATGTTTTTTTAAGTTTCATTTGAAACTATGTAGACATGTTATTCCAGATGTTATGGTTGAAAACGAATTAATGTTTTTAGTGTTCCTGAAATTTTAGTAATAAACCTCAGTTACTAACAAGTAAAACCAACTTCTATTGTAAAAATACAGTGCTTCATATTAAACTAAACTTATCGGAAATATGTTTTATAAAGTTTTATTTGAATTGAAAACTATAAAGACATTGGATTTCAGATAACAAATTTGTTATTTAATGTTTCTCACATTTTAGTAATAAAAATGAGTTACTAACGGCTAAAATGAATTTTATTTCTAAAACTCTAATTAGTTACAATTAACTAAAGCCGCCGGAAATATGTTTTTGTAGCATTTCAGCATAAAAATTACAATAAGAAAAAACTCCAATTTATGAAATTTTCTTACCGAATCTCCCACGCAGCAGAATTAATTCCCGATAATTCTGCTGCTAGGGAGATTATAAATGAAAATTAAATGGCCAATGCGTCACTAATGTTCTCCCTTAAATCAACGGGTCAAAAAAAATATATTAATTATTGTGGTCATTTTTTTCATTTATAAGTGATAAAGTAATAATTCATTAAAATTAAATTATTGACCAATTTTAGTAAAATGTGGACTTTACGCCTCTGTGGTACCTGTCAGTCCCCCAAGATAAAATCCTAGCTACGCCAATGTTTCTTACCCCGAAATTACTCAATAGTATTAAATAATTCTGTTACGTTTTTGGAAGTTCCTAAAGCAAATCATAATGACGTTTTTCGTCCATCACAATAATAATTTATGATTTGTAAGCCAATTTTACAGAATATAGATTTGCGCATTATTAAAATTTAAAATTATTTAAATGAAATAGTGGAAAGAAGTGGAAATATTCTCATGGGAATTCGTAAGAAGAGTGTCCCAGCTTTTTATCCATATATCATTTTAACCGGACAAAGGAGTCCCGATCAACAAAAACATCTGTTTATTAAAATTATACGAATACGAAAAAATATCATTTCATTTAACATTTAATCTGTACTTAGAAGTTTTAGTATACTGAGTTTAATATTATATATTTTATACATTAACCATATACAGGGTGAGTCGGGAGGAACGCACCAAATTTCAGGAGTGTATTATACACGCGTACACAATGTAAAAAACCCATATGTTCTTATCCGATATTCATTTGTTTTCAAGTTATAGCGCAATATCAAATTTTTGTCTACGTTCCACCTATGGAGGACTTGAGGTAGGAGGCCGATCGCAATGTATTGGATTCGGTCCCAAATTAGCATCGGTAATTCAGCTTTACGAGTCGCTGTAAGATGGCGCGCGTGTTCGAAGTGGGCTATCAAATAATTGTTTCTTATGGACGCGATAACTATTTTTATTTAAATTAGTTCTTTAACGAACAAATACGGACTTTTATATGAATTTACACTTACTTTGTTATACGTATTAGTAAACTCGGCCTGTATAAAGTTCCAACGATGCTTGGTTTTTAAAATACAGGGTATTAAACATTCTAGCTATACCTTTGGAGCTAGAAAGATACTTATTTGGATGCGTTTTCTCTCTGAAAAAGATCCTGTCTTACACCCCGACACAAAGCAAACTCTACTTTTATAAATTGTACCATTATTCATTATAAATATGGAAATTAATTACAATACAACGTTATTTGTCTTGTCTTGCCTTCAAACATGATTTGTTATTTCGAAAAATAAAATGTCAATTGTCAAAAGTAAAAGCACAGAAAAATAAAGGGTTTAAGTAAAAGTTAAAAACTATGGAGGATCTAGTTTTCCATATTAAAAACGAAGAAGAAGAAGAAGAAGACAACATCAGCCCACTTCGGACGCGAGAGCCATCTATCGGCCAATAGCGAACTAACCAAAAAACCGGGACAGAATTTGAAAATGCTGCCATTGTCGATCGGCTTCCTACCCTATAGTTCTCCATAGTTCCACCTTTATCAAAATTTTCACGTAATTAGAGTATGCCATGCTCAAGACTCTAAACTATTTGACATCTATGTTGTCTTGACAATGTGTCTGTGTATTGTGGCAGTAATTAAACGTTTATTTTCAAGTTTGAGTGATTAAAGTGTTACAAAATGCTAAATACTTGTTCAAATTTAGAATATGCAAATATAGTGTTTATTTCTGGTTTCTGTAATGGAAATGCTACAGCTGCTGTTAAAGAATATCGTCAACGGTATCCACATCACAGACATCCTAGTAGAAACGTGTTTATCAGAGTTTTTAACAATTTGTGCGAGAATGGTAAGCTTCCCAGTGCCAACATTACACCTGAACAAGCTACTCGACAAGGTTTAGGAGACGTAGAAAATATTCTGGATTTAGTAGAAGAAAATGCAACGACCAGCTCACGAAGAATTGATACTCAATTGGGCATTCCAAAAAAAAGAGCATTAAACACACTCCACGAGCAAGGCCTTATTGTTTATGGGGCTGGTTTAAAAATGAAGTGTACAAAGTAAAAGTGGGCACTCGGGATGCACTAATTCGACGTATTAGAAATACTGCAGCCAATTTTAATGAAGCAATTAGAAGAGCAAGAAGCAGCAGACGAAGCAGAAAATGTTTAGAAGTCAATGGCGGAATTTTTGAACATTTATTAAAAGAACGCCATGATTAGGAAATCTTTAATATATGAACTTTTCTTTATTTGATATTACGCAATAACCTGAAAATAAATTATTATCGAATAAGAACATATGTGGTATCTTTCAAATTGTTTTTGCGTGTATATTACGCTCCTGAAATTTGGTTCGTTCCTCCCGACTCACACTGTATATACCATCAGTTTTAAAAATGTGTAAGTTGCAAATGTTTGCTGATGATACCTTAATTCACAATAATGTTTTAAATATTTTTGATGGTCTAAATATTTTATATTCTGAGATAAATATATTATTAAATTGGTTAAAAGTAAATAAATTAAATATTTCAAAAACTAAATGTACCTATGCTTATGGGTAATAATTTAAATTGTCAAAATATAAATGCTTCGATTGATGGTGAAAAATTGGTATTAGTAAACAGAACATGAACGATAAGAAGCAATTTTTTGGTTTTTTGCATCCCCAAGCAAAAAAAAATGGTCCCTAATTTGTTAAACTATTTCGAGAATAAAAAAAGAAGTGAAAATTCGCCAACCAATATGCAGGAAACCGTAGCAAAAATATTTTTATGAAAAACATGTAGGTGATGGTCTTAAATCCTCGCAAGTAGAGATAGTTTGGTTTTCGTTGGATCATATTACGCAGGAGTACTGGAAGAAATCGGTGGAACATACAGAAAAATTAATAAGGAATTGGTGGGATCGAGAACAGATATTATTATAAACGGTTTTCTTTGTTTACATTTTTTAGTATTCTTCGGTATTATATTATGCTTTCTGTCATGGACACTTTTCTGTACAATTCTTAAATTGATTACCAGTGCTTTTGCTACTGTTTTCTACTTATTGGTTGACAAATTATCATTTTCAGATTTGACTACTATATCCAAATTTACAATACAACGTATAGGGAAAAACCAATTTGCAGATATTGGTAGACAAATTTCTAAATATTTAAACTTGTCAAATCCTCAAAGTTATACCTGCTATTGTTATCGTAGATCATCTGCCACTCTGTACATTGATGGAGGAGGCGATATAACTGGATTAAAGCGTCATGAAGGCTGGCGATCTACATAGGTAGCTGAAGAATTCATTGATTAGTCTATGAGAAACAAGACAACTGCAGCAAATACTATTGCTAAACAGATATATAGTAATAAAGCATCTTCTTTCTTTACAGCAACCGAAACAAATATTTAAGATAGTGCACGACCAATTCAGTTTACTAATTGGTACTATAACTAATTTTAGTGTTATTAGTCGTAAATAAAGAAGAGTTTACTACTCGCAATAATGGCTATTATTCTTTCAGAATGTGACCCCCTTGCCGCGAACGCGGCTTGGTTCGTAATTATTCCTTGGGAGCAGTGGCGGCTCGTGCCATTTTAGTGAAGTAGGGTCAGGCAAACCATTAGCGACGTAGACAAAAAAATTTTGGGTGCCACGCCCTTTTTTGTTAATAGTTCTTACTTTTGAAGTAGGAAAAATAAGCAAAAAGGCACCTAATTTAATTTATGAATTTACAATCATATCTTGAATTTTAAGAAAATACTGTAGGTAGAGTGTACTATATAGACTGAAAGAACCACAAACCGAACGCAGTTTATAATTTGGTTTAATATGTATCTGTTTTTATCAATTTGTTCGTTTTTCTTCATTATTTCATTGTGATATGCAGAATTTAATTGAGTTTTAATGTTAATTGTACCAAGCATACTGAAATTAAATATATTGTTTAAATGTACCTTCGATTTTTCATGTGTCTTCATTTTTCCCAGATATGGACCGAATCATCTGTACCTTTTTGGGACCAACTTTGCTCCCCATCAAATAAAACACACATAAAACAAAATAATCTATTAGATTCACCACAACCGCACACCCAAGTATTTTTTCCATAAATATTTCTATTAAATTTACGCAAACGCACTTTCTGTCCGCCCTGAGTTTTTTCTATATTTAAATCTGGTAACGGTCGTCCTAATTCCTTAATTTCCAATTTCTGTTCTAAAGAAATGGTAGAAAATGAAGTTTCCTTTAAAAATCTAATAGTATTCATTATGTATTTCTAAAATAAAAAGTTCGTTAACACACATTAAATCAGCCGGCCGAACGAAAATTATTTAGTTTACAAACAACCTAATACAAACAAATCGCGACGCGACGCGGACAACTGTTTGAAACGTCTAACGTCAAACGGTCAAACGAAGAGACTCCAGGGCCTGGCCACGCAGAGATTTTTTCCTGCTTGCATTCAAGGTCATTTTCCAATGTTATTTATTGATGTGTTATGGCGATTTTGTCATAACTTCGGGCCTCCGCCGTGTGCCTCGTCGCTTGGCGCGAAAGCTACGTTACCGTTTTACGTATAATCGCTTCCTTAATAGATGAAAATTTGCACCCGACTGTGTTCCATTTTAAAATTATTTTGCTAATTGCTTTAAAAACGAGAATATTAATTTTAATAGGTTTTGGTAATTTGTAAAGGGCAGGACGCTGGACAGGAGGGCAGGTAGTGCCATGGCACTGTGGCTCTACCCCACGAGCCGCCACTGCTTGGGAGTAATATCTATCATTATTGACTCGTGGGATAATCTACTATTGATATTATCTTGGTGTATTTTCTATTATTGTTCCCTAGCGCTACAACTCACTTTTAAAATGAAAACGTTAAACATTCCTTTACAAGTTATCTCATATTTCTGGCCGAAAGTTATTATAGAACGTCCCGAAACCGCCAGGAGCAAAAAGGGACATACAGGTATACATGGCGGCGGTACGTGGGGAATAAGTAAACAAATCATCTCAGAGTCTATACTGTCAATTGACGAGGATACCGGTTTTATTCGGCATCAGTATTCATTAGAGCCATTAGAGTCTCAAGGTGGCAGACAGAGACTCCGTAATAGGTTTAGGTAAATATGTGACAATTAGGGAATCCGAGATAAACTAATTTATTATTGATTCCATTTTAATAGACTGGTTTAGATCATTCTTAACTTAGGTGCCCCTTAAAAAAACAACAATAAATTGCAATTTCATACAAATATTTTTGAAAACTTGAAATGGCCATATCTTAAGAACGAAAAACTGAAGAAAAAAACGCAAAAAACAGTTTCTATAAAACGAAGGGGGAACAAAAACAAGCGTATTATCCCACCCTTATCTGCAACCCCTTGGACAGGGTGAGATACACCCCTAAAATCTTAAATAGAAAGGATGGTCGAGTGAAACATTATTTTGAAGCTCTTGAAAAATGCTTTCCAATGGTACCATAGAAAGCTACATTTAAGGAAATTCTTCTCTGTTTATTAAGGAAAACAATAAATGAAAACACAATTTTGAAATTTTTTATTATTATTTAATTAAATGTTCAAAATGATTGCTACCAATATCCTGGCATATTAAGAGATATCTCTTAGGAATTCTAAACATTTTAAGCCTAGGTATTTTGTTTTGGTTTATTTGCTATGGTTTTTTTTGTCGAAAAAAAAAATTGTTTATAAATATTCGCATTTTATTATCACAGAATTTACTTTAAAGTAACTTGTACTAGTATTATTATTTTAAGAACAGTTGACTTTCGGTTCAGTTTAAACGAAAAGCAGCACTTCTTATCTTTAACAATGGTGTACAGCACAGCTGAACGTGTAGAAATTATTTTCATTTATGGTTCCCAGGATCAATGTTTCTTAAGGACAGCTCAACGTTTTAACGAAAGGCATCCAGGTCAAAATGTAAGCCCGGAGTATGTTCGCCAACTAGTAGCCAAATTTGAAGGAACTGGTTCTGTCGCGAATAAAAAGAGAAATCAACCAAGGCTAGCCGACAAAGCAGCGCAAATTGAAATTCTGGGGCAGTTTGCAATGAATTCAACTTTATCAACTCGTCAAGCAGCTGTAGCAACTGGATTATCTCTAACAAACAATAAGAAAGGTACTTAAATTTCATAAGTTTTATCCCTATAAACTGCACATACTGCAAGAACTTGGTGATGACGACCCGGACAGAAGAATTCAGGTTTGTGAAATAATGACAGATAGAATTACGGCAGAACCTCGACTAGTTTAAAAGATTTGCATCAGTGATGAGTGTACCTTTTATTTAAATGGGCGTGTTAATAAACAAAACTGTCGTTACTGGAATGACGAAAACCCCCTACGTATTTAGAGAAGGGCATACCCAGTAGCCCCAGAAAATTAATGTTTGGGCTGGTATATTGGGAGATGGTAGTATCGGCCCAATATTTATACAAGGAAATTTAAATGGCGACAGGTATGCTGAAATGCTACAGAGGTCTATCGAACCACTAATAGTGCGAGAATTAGAAAATCAGAGGGACATACTCGGAAATTTATCTTTAGAAGAACGCTTACTACATTTCTAACAGGATGGAGCACCTCCGCATTATGTAGTTCCCGTTAGGCAGTGGTTGGATGATAATTATCCCACCCAGTGAATTGGAAGAAGAGGTCCTGTTGAATGGCCACCTAGATCCCCGGACCTAACACCTCTTGACTTCTTTTTGTGGGGTCACCTAAAATCTGTGGTTTTTAAAACGCAACCTGAGTCACTAGAGCAACTTCAGCATAGAATAGTTCAGGAATGCCGTGCTATATCCAGAGAAACATTTGCAAATGTACGTGAAGAACTTGAAAGTAGGCTTTATTATTGTCTTCAAAACAACGGAAATCATTTTGAACATTTAATTAAATAATAATAAAAAATTTCAAAATTGTGTTTTTATTTATTGTTTTCCTAAATAAACAGAGAAGAATTTCCTGAAATGCAGCTTTCTATGGTACCCTTGGAAACCTTTTTTGAAGAGCTTCAAAATTATGTATCACTCGACCCCCCTTTCTATTTAAGATTTTAGGGGTGTATCTCACCCTGTCCAAGGGGTTGCAAATAAGGGTGGGATAATATGCTTGTTTTTGTTCCCCCTTCGTTTTATAGAAACTGTTTTTTTCGTTTTTTTCTTGAGTTTTTCGTTCCTAAGATATGGCCATTTCAAGTTTTTAAATTGTCACCTTGTATGGAACGTTCTTTTATTTATAGGGTTTGTTCAAATTGAATAACGGCAATCGTTTATGCTTCAAATTATACTGAATATTATGTAATCAACTGTCTGTCAGTATCTATTATTCAGTACCTGTCAAAAATAACAATTTTTAAATGAAATACTGAGAAATGGCATTTCTTTACCGAATTTCTAAAAATGTTATTAGACAAACTTGTTTTTGTCTTCTGTACATAGTTCTAGATGTCTAGGACAAAGTTACAAATTTCGGTTTCACAATTTGCAATAAAGGATCAGATCTGGTTATTAGTGAAGCAGCATATCCGGCACCCAAATAATACAAGTAATCTGGAAAGCGCTATTTATTTTATTTTTTTATTATTTTTATTTTATTTTAATAGGTTGGACGAACTAGCAATGCAACATGGACATCACCTTAGTCCTATTAAAATGGTTTGGTCGGAATGTAAGCGCTATTATGATGCAAAAATAAGTTCTATGCATCCTGTAAAAAATGACGCAGTTTTGGGTCTGTGGGCTTGCCGGAACTCCGCTTCGCGTCGTTCGTGCAACTGCCGTCGCGTGCGATAAAGTACCACTTTCCGCACTTGTTAGGTAAATAACTATTCCTTCCTCGTGTTACCAAAGACTCAAAAACAGCACTTTTTGACCATTTTAAAACGTACGGGCACACTTTTGACTTTGAAAATGTAAACATTTTAGGAAAGGATAATAATTATAAGAAACGCATTTTAAGGGCAATGATAGAAATCAAAAATGACCCGGAAAGTATCAATCGAAGGACACATCTAGAAATCCTCATTACTTCATATTTTAATATAATTGAAAAATCGAGAAGGGAAAAAAAGTGATGTACATACAACAATAATTTATTTCTACAATATCACTAATACCTGATAAACAAATCAGTTGGTCTTCACCTTGCACAGGTTGAACTGCAAATTTTTTTAAAAACTACTAGTTGTTTACGGTGCCGTTTGTTATGATAAAGTTATAACTTTTATTATTGTTTTGCAGTTATGTGTCTTAATTTTATCTTTTTTCATTTGTTTTTTTACCATTATGACTCGTGGAGCGTGGAGCCCACTTTAAACACCATGAGAAATAAAATAAAAATGACACCTGTTTGTAACTGTGTTACTCTTTTATACAGTGTCCGCAAGAAAGTCCGCATCAAATGGGATTTTTTTTTATTATTAGGTATAGGTAAAAATTGAAAAAGCAGTTAGTTTTTGCTTACCTAAAAACCAAAAATGACGTGTACTGAAGCAGCTGCACGACTTGCGTTACCTGTCAAATTTGACATTTCTAATAAAATAGGTTCAAAAATGCCCTTATTTATAAAAATATCGAAAAACTTTATTCGAGAAAGTTGTTTATTTAGGCATTTTTAACCTTTATACGAAATTTTGACAGTCTAATACAATTTATATGTTTTGCCAGATTCTTGAAAATTTTGATCAACCCTCGTAGATTAACTTTTATACATCGATGTAAAACCATTTGCCTTTACTTCATTTGTAATCTTAATGCAATTTTGTGTAAAATTTTTGTTTCCAATTATTTATTTTGCTTCAAAAACTGAAATTGTTATTGATCAGTATGTAATGTTTGATGCAAAGTTTATCTAATTACATCAGTTTTGTCAAAACCGACGTTTCTCATTATTCTTAAGTTAGTAAACAGATGTACAAAAAGAAAATATTAGAAAGCTTTCGTTGAAATTTTACTTAACTAATATTGGATCAAAAAGAATAAAAATATTAATCGCTCGAAACATTTTATTCAACAAAAATATAGTTTAATATAATTAATTTAATTTAATAATAATAATTAAGTAAAATTTCAACGAAAGCTTCCTAATATTTTCTTTTTGTACATCTGTTTACTAACTTAAGAAAAATAAGAAACGTCGGTTTTGATAAAACTAATGTAATTAGATAAACTTTGCATCAAACATTACATGCTGATCAATAACAATTTCAGTTTTTGAAGCAAAATAAATAATTGGAAACCAAAATTTTACACAAAATTGCATTAAGATTACGAATAAAGTAAAGGCAAATGGTTTTACATCGATGTATAAAAGTTAATCTACGAGGATTGATCAAAATTTTCAATAATCTGGCAAAACATATACATTGTATTAGACCGGCGGTTCTCAAACTTTTTTGGTGACGGAACCCTTTTGGGAAGCAAAATACTTGATGGAACCCTACAATAAAACAATAGTTTTTAAAAGTGTATTCTTTATTAATAAGCATAATAAAAGTACAATGTAACAGTTACTAATTATTACTTACTTTACCACATAGCAAATACAATAATAGAAGATACTAAAAAAGAAAAATCTAACTAATGGGAGGTATGAAACTGTTTTTTATTTTTCATCAATTGGTTGATATCAGGTTTGATAGAAGACAGTTGAAGTCTCATATCAGGTTCGGCGTCCAGTCTATTGCGATATTTTGTTTTCGTGGCTGCATAGGTTGAGAATCCTGTTTCGCACAAATATGTTGTTGGGAACGGGAGAAGAATATTTAGAGCCATTTTGCCAAGCATTGGATATTCATCACGGATTCTGCACCAAAAATTGTTGAGAGGCGTCGTTTTGAACAGTGACTCCATACTTGTGTCTGATGACATTTCTAAAAGAGATTCATATATCTCGTTTGACATACTTTCGGGCTTTTCCAAGTTGGGTAAAAAAGGATTATGAATCCATGAATTCAGTTTCATTTTTGTATTCTGTTCTTCGGGAAAATACTTTTCAAAAGATGCGCGCATCGAACTGAGATATTGGACCAATTCTTCAAACACATCATCTTGAAACATTTCTGAGTCGTTATCGCTAACAAACTCACTGAGTGACGTAAAGCTTTCTATTTCTTTCTTACCAACGCAAATAATCCAAAAATCTAATTTTCTTTTGAAGGCAGTTATTTTGTTATAGGCCTGAAACACTGTTGTCTGTTTACCTTGCAATGATAAATTCAATTCGTTCAGAACACACAACACAACAGGCAGTAGAACAATGAACACTAGTTTCTCGCTAGCGAGCTTGTAAGTAGGTAGGTAGGAACTTATCGCTCCGAACGCTAATCGTCAACTAACTGACGAGGCGCGACACGCGATCGCCGCTTTTATACTTAGTCCTAGACTCGATCTCGAATATTCTCGAAAATACTCGAGTCAGCGCCTTTGATAAACAAAAAGCAAAAATAAAAAGAGAAATATAAAAATTGCGTTGTAAACAATTCAGAGGCGGCTTTTATCAAAGGGACTGCGCGCTCACAAGTATACAAGTATAACATGTTGATACCAAACTTATGAGATATTGTACCAGCTATTGTAACACATGTTTATACAAATACAAATAAATAAATAAATATACCTACGCGCGGCCGCGGAGTCAAAACGTTCGACCAGAGAGAGATGTTTTGATTTTTTTTCTAAATTCTTGAGGAACCTCTACAGAGGTATCGCGGAACCCAAGGGTTCCGCGGAACACACTTAGAGTATAGCTGTATTAGACTGTCAAAATTTCGTACAGAGGCTAACAATGCCTAAATAAACAACTTTCTCGAATAAAGTTTTTCGATATTTTAATAAATAAGGGCATTTTTGAAGTTATTTTATTAAAAATGTCAAATTTGACAGGTAACGCAAGTCGTGCAGCTGCTTCAGTATACGTCATTTTTGGTTTTTAGGTAAGCAAAAACTAACTGCTTTTTCAATTTTTACCTATACCTAATAATAAAAAAAAATCCCATTTGATGCGGACTTTCTTGCGGACACTGTATATCAAGGATATATTATATACAAATGTATTTTCTGTTATGTTATGTTACCGAAAATAAGATTAGTCGTTTTTTCAAACAAATTAACTTTCAAAATGTCTTTATTCCAAACTAACTTTTACAGTTCATTACATGGAAAGTGACAACATAATATAGAAATAAATAACCATTAAAAAAAAGTAACAATAAAAAAAATGGAAGGTAATCCAATTTAATTTATTAATAAAATCAATTAAAAAAAATAGAATAAATAATTTAATTTAGTAAATATCTCTTTAATTGTGCTTTAAAAGTTGCCAATTATTTAAAATGTTTCTAATATTTTTTGGAAGATTGTTATATTTTATTATTCCGTCATATAAAAGCGATTTTTTTCCGAAATTACTTTTTACTGGTACAGTTTGATAATTTATACAATAATATCTGGTATTATGATCATGTAATGTCTTATTCTCATGAAGTGTTATGTTTGATTTTTTTTTCTTTTAAAATAATAGAGTGAATTAGAATACAAATTTTTAATTTATAAATGTTTTGAACGTGTAAATACCCTTTCGGTCTATATAGATTAACAGTTGGTTCTAAATGTGGTAGTTTGTGTATACATTTAATAACTTTATTTTGCAATTTTTGTAATGGTTTTAAGTTTGATAAACAAGCAGATCCTCATGCAGAAGCTAAGTATTGTAATTTTGAATATATTAATGAAAAAAATATATTTTTTAAGTATTTTAAAGGAATGATATATGTAGCTCTGTACAAAACAGATATCAAAGGAGATATCGAGTTGATAATATACTAGATATGGCATTTCCAATTTAAATTTTCGTCTAAAACTAATCCTAAAAATTTTGTCGTTTTTGAAAATTGAATCTTTTCATTATTAAATGTTAAAGGGTTAATGATGGAATTTATTTTATTTTTAGTTATAAACATAAAAGAAGATTTTGTAAAATTTAACATGTTAAGTTATTAATTAATTATGTTTAATTTTTATCGGTTATTGTTGAAACCTAAGAAAGAATCCTATTGTTTTAGAGCACTGAGGAAGGAAATATATTTTCCGAAACCTCGGCAAATTAAAATTTGGGTTTGATTTGCTCCCTAAGATCCTTAAACCCATAAAACCACCTACATAAAAGTCTATCGGATCAATAACAATTTTATTTTATAGTAAGTATTTTTTTAAAATTTAAAATGGCGCATGAAAAATGATTGTTAAGTATGGTCGCTATGAAAAAAGATTCATATATGGTTCCTGGAATGGAAAAAACTCATACACATATCACTTTATTCCTGTGACTTATTTAAAAGCCCATTAGCTGATAACGCAAAGTGTATTTTCATATGTTGTTATGGGATTTATAACACACGAGGGAAATATTCAGTTAAATTTTTATTGGGAAATTATAAATCAATAATTATTACTAAACTTTTAAATCAAGGAAATTATAATTACATTATTTAAACTTTTAAACGATGAACAATATTAAGGTACTGTTAATTCATGTATTTTAGGTATGGTAACTTTGGTTTCTTATGTTAAAATAAAGAAAATGTATTTTTTTAATCGTTGTCGAAACATTGCTTCTATGGCTTCTGTTGTTTGCTGCCTAAGCGCCAAAATCCTTCTTTGTGACCTGTTTAACAATTGGCTTTTTTTCTTGGGGTACAATTCTCTTCTTACTATTCACTAAAAAAAAATAGAGAAGTATAAATCAATGATGTGGTACCTATACAGGGTGTTAAAAATTCGATGTTCACCATTGGGATCTCATAAACGGTAAGAGATACAGCAAAGGTTAAATTGGGGCAAAGTCGCGCAATTCATAGCCGACCAATATGCCAAGAAGAAATTAGGAAAATTCCGAGTACTTCCGAAGATATACGTAAAAAACCGAGAATCGCCGTTTTGGTTTTTAATTTTTCCTGGCTTTATTTAAAGAGATATTGGAAAATAAATTTCACACTTTCATTACCACTTTTTATCCTCTATAAAGCAGTGTTTTTAGATTTCATGTCCGACGTTTTGTCTTTCGGATGCCATCGTCAGGTTTGTTTTTTAAATACGGACCTATATTTTTTTTAGCATTTATCTAAACTTTATATGCGATGTAATCTTAATACAAAATTACTTTGATTGAATATCAACGTTTCTACCCTATAAAAACATTTTTAGGAATATTTTATTTAAAAAACTTGTTGATTAGGTATTGAAGATAATTTTTTTAACAGTATTTTCGGAAACACAAGAAAATCTATAACTAAAACAATAACAAATATCACAAAACGATAATTACAGTACGTTTAGGTACTAAAATATTCAAAATTATCTAATATTTACATTTTTTATAAATTAAAATTATTTAAACCCAGAAGAGGTAGAAACTAATGACAAATATTTATCTCAGATGCTCAAAAAGGTTTCCATTTTGATTTATACATTTTTCAATTTTGACGCGAACTTTTTGAGTAGCTCTGTGTACCGACCTTCTTCGAATTGATACAAACGCATTTATGCAACGAACTCTAAGATCTTCTATTACGTTAATGGGCTGCTTATACACTTTGTTTATTATGGATCCCCAAAAACATAAATCTAGTGGTGTAAGGTCTGGGGACCTTGCCGGCCACTCAATAAAACCACGATTTCCAATCCATCTGCCTGGAAATTCAGCAAGTAAGAAGGTTGTAACATCTCTCGTGCCATGAGCGGGTGCTCCATCTTGCTGAAACCAAATTTGTTGCAGCCGTGCAAGCGGGATTTCAGATAAAAAATCTTGGAATCTATTATTTAAAAATACTAGATAATTTTCCCCTGTTAGCCGTTGTGGTAAAAAAGCAGGACGAAAAATATCCTAATATCCCTGCCCAAACATTCAGAGAAAAGCGTACTTGCTTGCGTACTTCTCTATTATCTCTGGGATTTTCTCTTGCCCAAATATGTTCATTGTTTCTATTAAAAACACCACAATTTGTAAATGTAGCCTCATCACTCCAAAGAATATTGCTTAAAAAATTGCGATTTTGGTTAGTTAGCCTTCTCTCAGCGTTTCCTTCTCGTAATGCATGTGATATATGAATTTTGTAGAGTCTCAAACCGGCATTTTTTAGAACTTTCCATGCCTTAACAAGGTTTAAAGATGGCAAATTGGATTCCGCTTCAATTTGCCTACTGGATATAGTTGCATCATTGTCCACCTACAATAACGTGAAACATCATAAGATTTCAGGATATTGTATGTATACAATGTTAACTTATTTTGTAAAAAAACAATTTTTGTGAAGTTTCATGTTACATACTTGGCCTAAAACGTTCTGAATTTCGTCTTCTGTAATACGGTTACCATATTTTTGTCGAGGCTTTCCAAGCTGGCCATAATCGCATAAATTTCTATCAAGTCTTTGAAAAATGTTTTGTGCTGGCTGCTCCCTTTCCGGATACTCCTTAAAATATCTTTGTAAAGCTGTCATAGAATTTCTATTGCTACTGTAATAAATTCTTAACATATCCCTTTTTTCTTCAGAAGAAAATTTCTAGATAAGACCGAATTTATGACCGCGTAATTGAAATTTAGATTACTTATGTCAAACTTTTTATTGTTTCTTTATTCCATGACAAACTATGATACTTTAAACAATGAATCCTCTAATTGTAACAAACTCGAAAGCTTTTTCAAAATTATCTGCAATAGCCTTCTCGATCAGGGTTTTTAAAAAGAGAAAAATCGTTCTGTCTTTGTTATACATTATCAGATACAACTTTGATCTTCAATACCTAATCAACAAGTTTTTTAAATAAAATATTCCTGAAAATGTTTTTATAGGGTAGAAACGTTGATATTCAATCAAAGTAATTTTGTATTAAGATTACATCGCATATAAAGTTTAGATAAATGCAATAAAAAATAAAGGTCCGTATTTAAAAAAACAAACCTGACGATGGCATCCGAAAGACAAAACGTCGGACATGAAATCTAAGAACACTGTTTTATAGAAGATGGAAAGTGGCAATGAAAGTGTGAAATTTATTTTCCATTATCTCTTTAAATAAAGCCAGGAAAAATTAAAAACCAAAACGGCGATTTTCGGTTTTTTACGTATATCTTCGGAAGTACTCGGAATTTTCCTAATTTCTTCTTGGCATATTGGTCGGCTATGAATTGCGCGACTTTGCCCCAATTTAACCTTTGCTGTATCTCTTACTGTTTATGAGATCCCAATGGTGAACATCGAATTTTTAACACCCTGTATAGATAAAACAATAACAAATTAACCCATTGACAAAATCGTATTCCATTCTGAAGTAAATCAATATCAATCTCGCCCCTCCACTTTGTTTGCCATTTTGCCAAACTTACGGTGTTAAAAGTATTAACATGACGCGGGAAATTTAAATATTTGTCTAAAACTTTATAAAAAGTCTGCAGTATGGCAACGCAGCAATAATAGGTCCGCCCACAAAGATGTGACCGCCAAGACATTGATTTGAGGCCATGATGACATTGTTTCATTCATTTCCGTTTAGGAATGTCCACAGAAAATGTATCGCGGAAAAATACATCGATGTTTGCGATGCATCGAAAACTCTTTTTTTTTTGTAAATTATAATAACAAAACAAATCACAAATCTAATTATTCTAAGTTCACACCTTAACTAAAACCAAAGGTATAATCGAGATCGAGAGGCAACGGCAAAATAATTATTATTTTACGAATAAAATTATTAGTGGAGTCAATCTACGGAAAAATGAGGTGAGGTCCGTAAAAATTTGATAGAGGTTGGGGACGTGGAAAAAAAGTTGTTTCTTGTGATAAGAGTAAAGATATTCCAAAATTTCGACAAAAAATATTGATCGGAACCATCCCAAAAATCCAAAAAACTGGTTTTTTGGGTTTTTTTTAGGTCATTTTTGAAGTTTAATTTTTTTTTTGGCCCCTTAGACTTCTAACTAAGATTTGGGAGTTGAACCCTTTTAATGTCAATGTTCAAGGAAGCTTCAGTTCAAATTTGGAATCTTTGCGATCTTTACTTGTCCTAAAAGATATATATATATACGTTTTTCGGACTAAAACTTGAAATTAGGCTATATTGGTTAAATCTTCACCAAATTGTATGAAATTTGGTGTAAAGGTGGGTCATGGTGACCACAATAAGTAATCCAAAGATGAAGTCAAAATAAGAAATATTTTCGATAAAAATCCAAAATTTTGAGTTTTTTCCCAAATTTTGAAACTGACCCCCATCCTGTCAAATAAATCGCAGAGTACTCTACTTAGGCTCAAATTAAAGGCTATTTTATATAGTTTAACGTGGTATAACTTGTTTTCCAAAATTCGCTCATTTGTTGGCCATTTACGCCATATATACATATATGCGCGCGCTGATTTCCCACTTTTATTGTATTATAATGGTATTTTTTTACTCTAATATTGTATTTAGCGTATATGCTTTTTCTTACATTATTATATACATATACATTATTTATTTGGGGCTCGTTCGTGACAAAATAATATTTTTTTTTACTACACCTCCGTTATTATGGTATATTATAATATACTAGGTATACTATATACAACTTTTTTTTTAATTTAAAAAAAAAATATTTTGCGGTTTTTCTAATTCAAGACGCGACAAAAATTTTCTTCTCATGATGCCTACTAATATTATGAGATAAAAATTATTTTTTTCTATTTGACGTTCATAATAAGTTCATTATGAACTTGAAATGAAGTTCATAATGATATTTCGATACGCGTTTTTTCTTTATTTGATGTTGGTAACATTGAAATTGAAAAATTGAAAAATTGAAAAATTGACGTAAAATCACGTCTTTTGAAATTCAAAAAAAATTAGCAAAATCGCCCGAATTTCCGAACGCTCTGTATATGTACCGAATGTACAAGGATCACACAACGTATTCCGTCCAATTTCAAAACTCCTATCGCTAAAATAACTTTAAAATCTCGTGGTGAAAATGGGTCATTAAATCAAAAAATGACAGTTCGCAAAATAATTTTTGTTGTCCAGAGGTTACTATGATAAAAAATAGTATTACCAACATAAAATTTAGACATAAAAATTTAAAGGATTTATTTTCTTTTTAAATGTGTATTTTTTATTGAAAAAACTACAAATAAAAAAAATAGTATAAAGCACGTGGTTCATAAGGCGTTTTAGCGCACGTGTCATTTAAAATACGCGTGCGCTAAAACCGCTTCTTATGAAACGTGTACTTTAATATACCATTAAATCAATGACAGGTAAAAAAATTGTGTATCTTATGTTTCTTTTTTCCTTCGAATTTTTTAACTGCTGCAGCAATGCTGTTAGCAGACATGTATATTTTATAGCATTAAAATGAAATTATTTTTCTTTCATATTGATCAATGATCTATATATGTTATAATACAATAAAAGTGGGAAATCAGCGCGCGCATATATGTATATATGGCGTAAATGGCCAACAAATGAGCGAATCTTGAAAAACAAGTTATACCACGTTAAACTATATAAAATAGCCTTTAATTTGAGCCTAAGTAGAGTACTATGCGATTTATTTGACAGGATGTGGGTCAGTTTCAAAATTTGGGAAAAAACTCAAAATTTTGGATTTTTATCGAAAATATTTCTTTTTTTGACTTCATCTTTGGATCACTTATTGTGGTCAGCATGACCCACCTTTACACCAAATTTCATCCAATTTGGTGAAGATTTAACCAATATAGCCTAATTTCAAGTTTTAGTCCGAAAAACGTATATATATATATATCTTTTAGGGGAAGTAATGATCGCAAAGATTCCAAATTTGAACTAAAGCTTCCTTGAACATTGACAATAAAAGGGTTCAACTCTCAAATCTTAGTTAGAAGTCTAAGAGGTCCAAAAAAAAATTAATTTTCAAAAATGACCTAAAAAAAAAACAAAAAACCTGTTTTTTGGATTTTTGGGATGGTTCCGATCAATATGTTTTGTCGAAATTTTGGAATATCTTTACTCTTATCACAAGAAACAACTTTTTCCACGTCCCCAACCTCTATCAAATTTTTACGGACCTCACCTCATTTTTCCGTAGATTGACTCCACTATATGGCCTAATACATTGATTAAAATATATCGATGCATCGAGGTACCTATATCAAATGGCAGTCGTTTAAAAACAATGCATCGCATTGAAAATATCGATGTTTTCGATGCGTCGATGTATACAGGGTGATTCAAAAGTACTTTGACAAACTTCCGGAGGTAATTGCTGGCAATATTTTAACATGAAAAGTTCTTATAAACAGTGGTCCTTGGCGACTTCGTTACGGAGATACAGGGTGTTGAAATGTTGAAAGGAATAGTAATAATTTTTAAATAACTCGTATAACGTATCACAACGTTAAGTCAACCTTTCATGTAAATGCGCTATCAATAAGATTGTCCGACGTTTTTACAGAGCTTTCCAGTCTACCATCAGCTTTATCATTCGGCCCTGACGGTGTTCCTTCCTGTATAGTAAAAAATTGTGCTTATACCCTCTCCTACCCCATATTTAAATTATATAATTTATCCCTTCAATTTGGAATTTTTCCATGCTTCTGGAAATATAGTTACATTCAACCAATATACAAATCTGGTGATCGAAACAATATACAAAATTAGAGGGGGATTAGTTTACAGTCTGCAATTCCGAAAGTCTTCGACAAACTAGTTACCGACCAATTATCGTCGATCTGTAACAGTGTTATAGTAAACAGTCAGCATGGATTTTATCCCGGACGGTCGACTCTGACCAATTTGTTGGAATACCAGCACTGTTTAATAAATTCATTGGAACAGGGTTTCCAAGTCGATAGTATTTACACAGACTATTCAAAAGCCTTCGATCGCGTGGACCATAGGATATTGTGTGAAAAATTAAAGCTTATGGGGGTTGAGGGTCTTATATTGAGATGGTTGGAGAGTTTCCTGACGGGCAGATATCAATGTGTCAATATTAATAACTACTTGTCAAATCAATTCATAGTAACATCTGGGGTACCGCAGGGCTCCCATTCCGGTCCCCTACTATTTCTTTTGTTTACTAATGACATCAATCTTTCCTCCCTTCATCTGCGGTTTGCAGACGACCTAAAATTATACCGAGTTATAAGAAACATTCAAGACTCCAAAGAACTACAGGGTGATTTGGATGAGCTGTCTAAATGGTCTCGTGAAAATGCGCTTCATCTAAACATTTCTAAGTGTTCTGTGATAACATTTGCTAGGAACAAAAACTATCAAAGATTTGTTTATGACATTAACGATAAATGCTTGGCACGGAGGCTCGGAAGTTAAGGATTTAGGAATTATATTCGATAGCGAACTAAATTTCAGAAGTCATGTTAACTATATAACCGGCAAAGCTTTTAAACAACTTGGTTTTATTCTCCGCAATAGTAAAGATTTTTCTCCGAATACCCTAAAGCTTGTATATTGTACTTACGTCCGTCCATGTTTGGAGTATGGATCGATCGTCTGGTCCCCCTATTACCAAACTCATATCTACTCTATTGAGCGAGGACAAGCTAAATTCTTGAGGTGATATGCATTTAGAACAGGAGCATATGTCTTTGACACGGGATATCTGGAAAGGTGTGAGACTTTGGGTTTTCAGCCTTTGGAAGCGCGTAGGCACTGTCAGGAACTCATGTTCGTATATAAAATTGTTAATGGCTTGATTGATGCACCGAAATTGCTCGAGCTCCTTAATTTTAACGCACCCTGCCACAGTCACAACACACGTAACTGTGACCTTTTTAAACCTCCGTTCCACCGGACAAACTATGGAATCAACGATCTTATGACCAGAATCCAAATGAGGTATAACATGGTAGCTGGAGATTTGGATTTGTCAATGCCCATGAGCTCATACAAGAGAGCATGTTTAGTTTGTATAAATAGTGTCTAATCTGTTTTATATATATATATGTTTCTTTTTGTAGGTTATATTTGTTCATTTTCATTTCGTCATCTTGTAATATGTAACTTTATGTAATTTGTATCTTTATTGTAAAAATGGAGTTATTCCGTATACAAATAAATAAATAAATAAATAAACTCCTTAACGAGTTATTTTTTTTTAATGAAATTTAGTGAATTTAATTGAGTTTTATTTCTTCAGTTTTGTTATTTTCAAAGGTAACTAACTGTCAAATATGTTTTAATTTATCGACAAATGCATTTCCCAAGCCGCCTTGTCAAAATACAAAATATTAAAAAATAACATACTAATAAATAAATATGTATGCCACTGAAAACGTGTTATACTTAGAAAATAGGCATCCTCAGATACCTTCCTTAGGCATATACATATTTGTTTATTAGTAGGTATGTATGTAGGTATTTGTTAAAATACTTTAATAAATATTTGAGTGGTTGATCAGTTTAAAACACATTTTTTAATATTTGTGTATTGTAAAAAAATAAAATAATCATTTACCCTTAAACCGTCCCTCGTATCAAAAAAACACAGGTGATCTTTTTTGTTGTAAATGAAGGGGGGATTCATAAGAAGAAAGTTAAAATAAAATAAGTCAGTGGTGTAACATAGTTTTAACAAAAAATATGGTAGTAACATTTTTTACCGACGCCACTGGTTAAATTTACGAACGTGTTGTACTTTGAAAATAAGTGTCCTTAGATGCTTATTAAATTCACTAAATTTCATTAAAAAATATTACTCGTTAAGGAGTTATTTAAAAATTATTACTATTCCTTTCAACATTTCAACACCCTGTATCTCCGTAACGAAGTCGCCAAGGACTACTGTTTATAAACACTTTTCATGTTAAAATATTGCCAGCAATTACCTCCCGAAGTTTGTCAAAGTACTTTTGAATCACCCTGTATAGAACATCCCTATTTCCGCTTCGTGTTTCTTTGACAGCGGTCTAAAATTTTCTTCAATTTATCGGTTTTGTGTAATATTTGCTGTAATTTTAGTTTTTGTGTTATTTTTTAGAGACTAATTAAGAATGGTCGCAAAATGTCAACTATGCGAGAATTCAGAAAATAATAATTTTGCAGTTACTACAGGTGGTAAATAGAAAGTTGAGTTATTTTAGGTTAGGTTTAAAATATAGTAGCAAGTTCACATTCAAAGGTATAATTTATCCAAACTCAGTTTGATGACATAAAAAAGCGTTTAACAGGCTTCAAAGAGACCGACCTCACAACCAGGGTTGTCAGATCTATTTTTTAAAATTATTTAAGTTCTTTTTACTAAAAATGTTCTTTTTATATCAGTATTCAATTGTTAGTCAGCAACTCTCTTTGAAAGCTAGTTTACAAATATGCTTTGAAATAAGAAGTTTTGAGTGTGAAAGAAAGAAGAACATTAATATTATTATAGGTTTTTTAGTCCTTAAGAAATATAATTAAAAAAAAAAAGAATTAAAATTAAAATAAAAAGGGTTTTCATTGTTAAAAAACAACTAATTAACAAACAATTGTTTCTCGTATACTTATATATTAGGTATATTAACAAACCCGAAAATTTGGTAGAACTGGCAAGCGCACATAATTTATCCACGTATCGAACACTGTCTCCCCATCTATGAATGATACTAAGACAAACGCAATTGGAAATTTATATGTTCTAGACAAGAAAGTCGGGATATTTTCAGCGAATCACGATATTTCTTACATACCTGCTAAAAGATAATTGAGCCATCATCACTGTAATGTCATGTATTAATAGTTTCTTAAGGAAAAGGACAGTGGAGTACGTGGTTTAACATATATTTGCTATAATTTACGTATTTAGTTTTTGTTCATAGCTGTGTGGTTTTGGACGGATACGTTTTGACTTGGCACATTTTATTATCAGCAATGGCTTTTTAGCGATCATTTTAAACAGCAGATCAAGGTGAATTATATTGGTGCCAACATGCTCGGTGGAGTCGGTCTTCGAGAGCGCAACAAGTCCGAAATTGAGAAACAAATATTTACATGTTCAATGTCAATGTATTATTTTAATTTTAAACGCATCTGTCCTTGATAATATTCGGCAGGTAATTAACGACATGAGTAGCGATGTATGGAAAAATTGCGAAGCTTATGTTAATGTAGAAATGGAATATCCCTGTTTTATCGCCTATACCAATGCCAATAGTGATCCAACCTGAAAACGATTCTACTTCTGAAAATTATGATGATTCCATCAATTCAATTGTTACTGCATTTTAAATCAATAATGTTCGTTCGTTCGTAAAATTGTTTTAATTATATTGTATTATCATTTTAAAAATTTAAAACAATATATAAACTCACCGACAAAAAAAACCGGCACCTAAATTTTTTTAGTAATTTCAATATGGCATAACTTTTTTATTTTTGACTTTATTGCAATGATTTTTCACTGGGCGATAGATCTATTCATTCAAATTACGCTGCAATTTGTTCTGATGTAATTTTGGTCGCTTAAATGTTTATATACCAGGGTAAGTCAAAATGATGTTTTTAGTCGGAAGTTTAAAACGCCCTGTGGAAAAAACACGCCAGAGGACCGTATTTAAACATGATTTACGATAAGGCTGGATGTATTCCTGGCATTTTGTTTTTTGAATCATCTGGTTATCTTGTTTATTTTACGAGCTACGCATTTTTAATTGAAACGCTGCATTTAAAAAACATTTTTACTTCAAACATTAAAAGTTGTCATTAGAGCACTTAAAATTAAAATTAAATGTTAATAACGAGTGTGTCAGAGAAGGACGTATAAACCTAATATTTGTGAAAAAGGGAGCTCTTAATGCCCACAGATATACAGTGTGTGTATAAAGTCTGGAAACGGCTTAATAACATCACAATTTACTGGCCGATTTAAACCAAATTTGGTACAGTTGTGTAAGAGGATCTAACGCACCGAACGACGATATTGGCGTTGTTGCCAGCTTTTTAGTTTGTCTGGAATTCGAGCGAATTTTATATTTTTAAATATAACACCCAGTATATTTTTTCATTTGTAGTTTTTACATTAAATTTGTTACACTTTTGGTATAACATACTTTGTTCATAATATCAGTAGTTTTCGAAATAACGACGTGTTTTGAAAATATCAACAAATTGTGTTTTATTTATTAATAAATAAAACACCAGTTCAGTTTTGATGTTAAGTCATAAAAGCTGTCATTTTTACATGCAAAAATGTCTTTAACTGAAAGTGAAAGAATTAAAATTCTTATGATGAGAGGATATGGCGATAGGGTCAGATCTTACGAAGAGGTTAAAAATCTATTTAATGACGCATTTCCAAACCGAAATCCAATTTCAAAAGCAACTGTTCTAAAAACTGTCCAACGGTTCGAAGAAACTTCCAACAGGACGGAGCTCCTCCCCATTTTGGTCGAAACGTGCGCGAATTTTTGAACAACACTTTTCCGAATAGGTGGATCGGTAGAGGGGGTACAATCGAGTGGCCACCTAGGTCCCCTGATTTGTCGCCTAACGACTATTTTTTATGGGGACACTTGAAGAACAGAGTTTATACCACAAAACCTCAAGATTTGGCCGATTTGCAGCGTCGAATTTTGGACGAATTTGAATTAATAACGCCAGAAATGATTTACAACACAATTGAAAAATTTTATTTTCAATTAGCAAACTGTCAAGCTGTACAGGGAAAACAGTTTGAACATTTAATATAAAAAATATATTTTTTCTAAATTGTACTAGTTATTTCGAAAACTACTGATATTATGAACAAAGTATGTTATACCAAAAGTGTAACAAATTTAATGTAAAAACTACAAATGAAAAAATATACTGGGTGTTATATTTAAAAATATAAAATTCGTTCGAATTCCAGACAAACTAAAAAGCTGGCAACAACGCCAATATCGACATTCGGTGCGTTAGATCCTCTTACACAACTGTACCAAATTTGGTTTAAATCGGCCAGTAAATTGTGATGTTATTAAGCCGTTTCCAGACTTAATACACACACTGTATTGAAGAGATACTACAGGAAGCTGTCATTCCATTTGCCCGTTTCATTGAAGAATAGTTTGTTTATACTCATGCAAGACAACGCCAGACCACATGTTGTACATGTAGTAAATGAGTTTTTGGATGAAGTTGGAATTCGAAGATTAGAATGGCCACCCTGTAGCCCAAATCTCAACCCAATTGATCATATTTGGGATGAATTAAAAAGACGCGTTCGTCACCGTCCCAACAAACGTACAACTTTACCAGAGCTCAGGTTAGCATTAAATGAAGAATATGAAGCTATTCCTCAAGAAAAAATAATCACTCTAATTGATTCCATGCCACGAAGAATGCAAGCTGTCATTGCGGCTAGAGGTGGACGCACTCGTTATTAACATTTTATTTTAATTTTAAGTGCTCTAATGACAACTTTTAATGTTTGTAGTAAAAATGTTTTTTAAATGCAGCGTTTCAATTAAAAATGCGTAGCTCGTAAAACAAACAGGATAACCAGATGATTCAAAAAACAAAAGGCTAGGAATACATCTAGTTTTATCGTAAATCATGTTTAAACAAGGTTCTCTTGCGTGTTTCTTCCACAGGACGTTTTAAACTTCCGACCAAAAACATCATTTTGACTTCCCTTGATATATAAACATTTAAGCAACCAATATTACATCAGAACAAACTGCAGCGTAATTTTAATGAATAGATCTATCGCCCCGTGAAAAATCATTGCAACAAAGTCAAAAATAAAAAAGTTATGCCATATTGAAATTAGAGGAAAGGTGCCCATTATCGCATAGGTTCCTAATATCGCATAGTAAGGTATTTCTTAAACTAAGTAGCCCCATCTACCTGCAGGTGCCTGTGCTAATACTACCCCAAGCTGCTTAGAGTCTACAAGAATTACAGATTTCTGCTGCTAGTTTTTGTTCGCTATTTCATTTGTTTACATAATTCATGGTGCATGAAAATTTTACCGCTGCAGATTAGGGGCCAAATATTATTAGAAGGTAAGTTTTATTAATATTCTGATATACACCAGTCGATTAAGCATATTGTAAGGATTTACTTGACATATAATTTATTAGGTTTGGTTTATTTTGTCTTTGCTTGGAGGTTAGTAACCTTACATACTGATATATGCCCTAATATCGGACACAATCGGTTGCCCAATACCGCATATCCGATATTACGAACCAATACTTAATATCCAGCTTAATATTACAAACTTTTTTTTATATTCTTTATAGATGACTAAAAATCTCTAAAACATCTTTAATATTTCTTCTTCTAGAAAAAACTTGATAAAACCCGCAGATATTCGGCCAATACCAACTTGTTCTTCTGCACCTCCCAGTAAAAAAGGAAGACGGGGTTCCACTGCATTAATAACGGGATCACTATATAAATTGGAACTTGAAGAGTCTAGCTAAAAAGAATAAATTAAAAGTTTTTCCTAAATAAGTTTTTGCCGACCCTAGCCAATCAACGAAAACAGGAACCAAACAAAGCTCCAAAACAAAAAAAGATCGAGATTGCTTTAAGTTCATCCAGCGAAGATAATGAAGATGTGGAAGTGGAGCTGATAGACACCGATGATGACATGGATAGAGATGAAGAAGACGTGGAGTGTCTGTACTGCAGCAATCTCTATTCGCAGGATACCAGAGGAGAGTTATGGATTAGATGCAACATGTGTTTTCGTTGGTGCCATGAGGAGTGCGCAGGCACTGACAAAAAGGACGCTTATATCTGTGATCTTTGCCTAGACGGGTAACTCTTTTTGACACAAAGATCTCCATTAATGAACAATTTGATTTTTATTTTATTAAAGCAGTGACTTATTATTCCAAAAATATTATGCTAGGTAGTATGTTTTTTATTTGATTAAAAAGTACTTACTTAAAAAAAGCTTTAACTTTACTATCATCGGTTCCAAATATCGGACATAATATGCGATATTGGATCACCTCCTATCCGATATTAGGAAACCATTTTTGAAATTGTGATTTTTGCATTCCAAAATATATTTTTTTTTTATCTGAGAAATAAATTAAGTTTGACGCTTGAAATTTCATAATATTAAAAAATATAGGTTTTGCAATGGTATACGAAAACATACTCGTGATAGGTAGCTGAAAACTATTTTTCATAGGTCAAAACAAAATAGTATCCGATAATAGGCACCTTTCCTCTACTAAAAAAATTTAGGTGCCGGTTTTTTTTGGTCGGTGAGTTTATATACCCTATGCATTTTAATTATTTGGAGATACGAAGCCTATGGTTAGGAGTTTAATGCTTTTTTGTGTTAAAGTTGCTTTATTTATATTATTATCATCTTAAAAAATTAAAACAATACCCTACGCATTTTAATTATTTGGTTGGCGACGCCTATGGTTAGGGGTTTAATACTTTTTTATGTCATTAAATTAGCCTGAGTAAAAATACACTCTAACCGAAAAAATATATTGGGTTACTGATATCAATCCTAAAACGACTAACGTAATACTATTCGTTACTACATACGTCACAATAATAATCTAATTATTTCGTCATTGACAGTAATATTGATGCGATGCTGATTATACCGCGTGGTGCACCGTTAGACTGGCCATAGGAGATCCCATGTAAATCAATATAATAAAAAAGTTTTCCATATATATCAATTACCTACCGTGCGAGCAAAAATTATTTGCATCAAAGAGGGCCTTGCATCTAAGGACGTAATGCTTAGCCGTAGAGCTAAATACCTGTTGGGTATCAGTAACTACCTGATTTAACAATCAATCAGTTATTCCGTCATCTTTGACAGTCGTTACAAGTAATTTGATTCATCGCTAATTTTTCCAATTTCTTGAACAGTTCACACAATGGGCTTTACGGAACAGCACAAAACATTCATGGTTGAAGCGTATTTTCGAAACGGGATTAGAGTAAATGGTGAGTGGCAATACAATCCGGGTTTCTGCATGGACGATTTTCACGAACATTTTCCTAACGTTGCTTTTATTGATGGGGATTTTTATCATTGCCTGAAAAGAACCGTGGCTGTGTTTAGGGAAACAGATTCAATAAAACACAAAAAAAGGAGCAGGAAGATCTGTAAGAACAGAAGAACTTGTTGCAAACGTTGGTGAAATAATGCAAAATACGTCAACAAATTGTATAAGACGCTTGTCCCAAGAAGTGGGAAGATTTTATGGAACATGCAGGACTATTCTTAAGAAGCAGCTAAATTTATTTCCTAATAAAGTGCAAGTATTCCAAGAAATACAAGCCGCAGATTTTGAAAGACGCAGGAATTACTCTCAATGGTTTACCCAAAATTTATTGCAAAGAAATGATTTATTAGACCTGACATTTTTTTCGGATGAAGCCTGGTTCCACCTCTCCGGTTATGTGAATTCTCAGAATACACATGCATGTGGAGTAGTAAAAATCCCCATTTTTTTGTAGAGTCCACATTGCACCCTCAAAAAATTGGTGTCTGGTTAGCTGTTTCCCGAAGAATTGTTGTCCTGTTTTTTTCCATGACACAGTTATAGCACAGCGGTATAGAGACAATATTTTGAATCCATTTGTGGAGCAATTACTTGACGACGACCTTCGTTTTGGATATTTTCAACAGGATGGTGCAACCGCCCATACAGTCGCCGAAACTATTAACTACTTACGCACTTTTTTCGACGACAGATTGATCAGTTTTCGATCAGACATTGAATTCCCACCTAGATCACCTTGTTTAACGGTTATGGATTACTTCGTTTTTCCTTATTTAAAAAACACTATTTTTAAAACACCATTTGCAAATTTAGAACAATAATTAGAAGAAAGGATTATCCAAGAATGTGGTAACATTTCTCCATGCTTGGAGCATGGCGGTGGCCAATTTCAGTAATTTATGTAATTATTTTTCCTTCTGTATATTCTTACTTTGCTAATTTTGTAAACAACAAAAATAAATTTGTATTTATCTACTTATTTTATTACTCACTAGTTTGGCATATCATGTCATAATACGAATTTGACAAAATTTTAACCTAGATTTGGTTAGATATATCGTCCCCATATCATTGTGATCTAAACCAAGCCCTACGTTTTTTAATCCAAGCCCTCTTTGATGCAAATAATTTTTGCTCGCACGGTAATATCTTACGTCTGTCACTGTATAACTTTGGAGCAAGTAAAAATTTTTGGTTGACATTCTCAAAGATGTATTGTCTTTGTTC
This sequence comes from Polydrusus pterygomalis, assembly GCA_963969555.1. NCBI lineage: Eukaryota > Metazoa > Arthropoda > Insecta > Coleoptera > Curculionidae > Polydrusus > Polydrusus pterygomalis. Next base: position 15,802,342 of record OZ018385.1, on the reverse strand, counting down.
GTCTTATTTGACTTCTTACCTGTAATAAGGGATACGGGACCCTTTGGTCTTTGGTTTACTTCTTCTTCTTTAGTTGGTTTTACATTGTAACCTGCAGAACTTACTCTATAGATGGGAAGAGGAATTACTGTAGATGAAATTGGTACCAAATCTGTAAAAAAATACAATGTAAGTAAAAATTTATTTACTTTTTAGGTGTTACTGTTTTTCAAATAGCGGAGTTAGCTTCCTATTTTAACGGCCTCTTAGACGAGGTACCACAGAACATTTGGGTAAATATGCATGTATAATGCAAGGGGCGAGTGGAAAATATCATTACGTAACGACGAGAAATATGTAATCTTAACTGGGAGGTCCTTATCTCAGCAATTTGTTAAAAATACATTTTATTTATGTATATTTATAAGATATTGTGAGTGAGGACTGCAAAAATACCACACCAAAATTCTGGTGTAAAGCGGTTTTAATGAAGAAATAAAATATTTATCAAACTCAATTTATAAAATCAAAATAAAAATGAAGGATTTAACTTTACCTAATGGAAATTTTATTTATTTATTGTTATAAAAACCGCTTAAAAGTGGTATTTTGTTGACATTTTTGGGACGAATCGCTGATTACAAAATTTTCAATTTTAATAATACGAGGCACGTCCAGAAAGTAAGTGTACTGGTACTCTCACAGCTGCACGGAAAAAAAAGGTTTCTTTCAATCAAAGCAAACCGCCATAATCTAAGGACCTCTTGACTTCGATATGAGTCGAAGAACTGTGGCTTTGTAGCTAGTAAATAATTTCTTTGAAAATAATGTCATACATTAAGGAAATAGTTATTTAAAACAATATATTTAGATTTCTATTGGATAAGCTAATCCGGCTTTATACGAAGGTTCCCATGTCTTGAACTATGAACTGAAACTCTTGTGTGAGCAGGAATTAAAGCACTTGGTTACACTCAAGAAGTCTTTCAAGTCCTTAATGTAAAGAACGGTAATTTAGTTTATATCATTTAAAGTCTTTAATTCAACCTTTAGAAAATTTCTAATAAACTTTTAAAATATTTACTTTAAAAACTGTAGATTATCAAATTAAGAGCTTGGAATCCTTCATGAAAGTTTTTATAAATCTTTAGCTCTAGGTTTGAATTATTTTAATTGAGAATATTGCTTTTTTAAAACAATGATTTGGAGTCTTTCTTTTAAGAGCAAACCCTAGTAACGCCTTCGCCATTTAGTTTTTTGATCAATATTTCGTTTATTTTTCGTTTTTTCCAAAAATCGGCCAAATACCCCTTTTTGGGTAGCAATTACCAACAGTTTTAAGTTAAGAAAAATTTAAATGATAAATTTGTAAAAGAAAAAAAAAAAATTTGTCAAATTTGCGCATATAAGTATAAGTCTTTTTCTGCTTTTATTAATTTATAAATTCAACTTTTTTAACGTAAAACTGTAGGTAATTGTACTCCAAAGAGGAGTATTTGGGCAATTTTTGGATAAAACGAAGATGTAACGAAATATTAATGAAAAAACAAAACGGCAAAGGCGTGACTAGTGTTTGCTCTTAAAGGATGAGTGATTCCTTCGTTATTTCATTTTCCATAATTATTGCATACTACACATTAACTACACGAAAAATGAAATATCCACTGAAACAGCATTCCTTAAAAGTTAGGGACCAATTTAAATCAAATTACAAAATACATAAAAGTATATAAGCAAATTCTACAGTAATTTAGGCAGGTATATCACCATTTAGGATGGGTCAATAAATAAAAAAAATTGTTACTAAAATAATTATCCTATATTTGTCAAAAAAGAGTAAAACGAACAAAAAAAAAGCTAGTTATGATATAACAACAAACAACAACGTTGATATTTTAAATTTATTGAATTTACTTTTTTATCGTATTTAATTTACCACTGAACAAAACATGTTTAATTTACAACAATCTAAGGTTCATCATGGCTTAGTAATGTAATAAGTTTTATTATAGCCCTAGTGTTGAAATAGATCCTATTACAAAACCCTTTTTTAAACTGTAATATATGTACTTAACATTAAAAGTAGATAAATATAATGTATACATACAAAATAACTATTAATAAACCTGTTCTTGTGGAACCAAACTTTTTTTATATTTTGAAGAAAGCAAAATTGAAAGAAATAAATGTCCACCAGGTTTTTCATCAAGAGATGCAAAATACTTCGTCCCTCCAACAAACATGAATTATTTTGGCCACATTACTTTTTCTCCGTTGGTCGAACTATATGGGAGAGCATTTTACTATATTTAGCAAATAAAGTAGTGCTGGTATATTATCATCTGTAATTAAAAAAAAAAAAAATAATTAAGCCAGTGGCACCAGAACAACTTTCCTTTAGGGGAGTGCTTGAAAAATAAACTTTACAGGAGGTACTCATTTTTTTTCTAGTCACTTGTGGTAGTTATTTACAGCCAAAAGAGAATGCGGCAAAACAATAATTATTGTTTTAAATTCTAATATTATAGGAATAAAAAAAATGGTACAAATTTAACCTGAGATGGAGAGGTGACAATAAAGGCTTCTTTAGTAAGTGCAAAAATACATGTTCATAAAAAAATATACATGAGCTGCTGGCAATTTTTTTTACCAAAAATGTTGCAAAGTAAAAAGGGTATTGCTTATTGTATAGCTCGCTTCATGGCAGCACGGCGCGTTCGCTCTATCCTCCCGTTGTATCCGCTGTTTATGATGATGATGACATTGGAAAATAAAATACTATAAAAAGAAGTACCGAAAATTTTCGAAAATAAAAATAGTTCGAAAACATTTTTTCGAAACAACAAATTACGAGTTTTTTTTCCAATACCAAAAAATAATATGTCATTGTAATGATAGGTAACTTTTTTTTCGGAAAAATTTTTTTTGATAATTTTAGTTTTTTAAATTTTTTTGTTTTGAAGTAATATTTTAAAAAGGCCATTTTCATTTCTTCAGCAGCCGGGACACCAGCGCAAGGTTTAAAAATACAATCAATGCAATATAATCTATAAATCATACACCACTAATAAATAGAATGATGCTTACCTTGGAACTTTATTGCGTATTCACCCATATCCCAACTTTGTAATACATTTTCCATTTCCATACTTATTTTAATTAATTCACAATTTACACCCACCCCGACACAGTGCCAAATCTGCTTTAAGCGCAGTGAAATTAAGCAAATTGCTTTAGGCAAGGTGCCATTGCGGGTAACAGTAGGGGTAAAAGACTGTAACCAAAGACATCGATTCCTTAAATTATGGCATTGCATATTTAAATATAAATACTTGATGCCATACCTTAAGACATATGGTTTGGTTAAAACAATATACTTTGTGATTTTAACATAAGACATTTGGTTTTAGTATTTAAGATGCATCTTAATTGGATTCAATTAAATACTTTAAAACCTTAAAATGAAAACAACATGTCCTTAAGCCAAAGGTATCGACTTCGAATTAAAAGTATTAATATTTTGATGGAAATACACTTATTTTTTTGCATTAAGGTTATTAGTATCATTATTTCAAAAGCGTTATTATTTTCTTTAAAGAGAAAATAGTTTAATTTAAGGAAATTATTTTTCTTAAATAAGTACTTTTAGGGTCTCAATGTAAGTCAATTCTCTTACTATAAAGACGTAGATTTTTATATTGAGTAATTATTTTCAAAGTCTTAAAATGTCTTATTTCAAGATATTTTTTTTTTCTGTGTAGGGAATACTTTTTCGACATGTTGGCAACACTGCCGCGTAGGCTGACCCCTCCCCTTCAAAACGAGACCAATCCGAGGTTAGTGTGTTGAAAACTCTTGACTCAGTAGCATATCTCGCGAAAAATGTCGATCGTATCTCCCGCCAAGTGCGAAATTCGGCATAATTTTGATTGAATATCTGCCTCACGGGGAGACCATCAATGCGGCAAGATACTGTGAGACGCTAAAAAAATTGAAAAGGGCGATTCAGAATAAAAGGAGGGGCATACTGACGAAGGGAGTCTGCCTGCTGCACGACAATGTCAGACCTCACACGGCCAACGACACGAAGCAACTCGTGGACTCATTTGGATGGGACGTTTTGAACCACCCCCCGTATTCCGCTGACCTGGCCCCTTCAGATTTCCATCTCTTCACTTCCCTTAAGGTGCACATGGGTGGGAACAAGTTTTCAACGGACGAGGAGGTGAAGGGGGAGGTGGAGAAGTGGGCGAAAGAGCTGGCGGGAGACTTCTTCGAGTCAGGCATCAAAAAATTGATCCCGCGACTCACCACTTGCATCGAGAGGGATGGTGACTATGTCGAAAAATAACTTACATATGTATAAGTGTAACCAAGTATAATTTTGTTTAAATAAATTTTTTTTAAACCCTACATAAATTGAGTAAACTTACTTTCTGGACGTGCCTCGTATATATACAGGGTGAATCTGTTTATTGAAATAAATTGAATGAATCCATTACTGGAAAAAATCCAAAAGCACGGATAAATTTTTTCGATTTAACAGTGTATTTTAGTTCAGCAGCAACAACGAACCGCCTTACAAAATCATCCATCCAAGAAGGGATGAATGGGTTAATAACAGTGCTGACCTGCTAAAGGCGGAATTTGGAATATTTACAGACGGCTCCAAAACTAAAGAAGGTATTGTAGCCGGAATTTATGACAAAACCCCAAAAATAGAACTAGCTATCAGCCTGGGAATAATGACAACCATATTTCAAGCAGAGGTTTATGCAATTGACATGTGTGCAAGACTGCTGATAGATCGACGGTATGCACATAAGTCAATCAAGATATTCTCCGACAGTCAAGCTGCATTAAAGCTCTTGAATCGAGATGGTGTACCTCAAAAACGATGTGGAGCTGTCACGAAACACTATCCGAACTAAGTCTGAACAACAAAATAACCTTAATATGGATACCGGGACACTTGGGTCTGGAGGGTAATGAAGCTGCCGATAAGCTCGCCGAGAGAGATGCAGCACTAAAATTCACAGGACCCGAGCCGGTAATAAGTAAATCTCATGCTACGGCCAAAAAAAACAATACTAGCTGGTCAAATTTACCAGGTCTAACACACTCAAAAGCATTTATAAACAGCTATATAAACCAAAAGTTAACTGACAAACTACTAGTGCTCAACAGGTCATGCATTAAAGCACTAGTGGGATTGTACACCGGCCACTGCAGACTGCGACACGATATGTATAAAATTGGAATAGCCCCAACTGATGAGTCCCGGCTTTGCATGGAAGATGCAGAAACAGCAGAACACGTAATGTGCGCTTGCCCCACAGCAGGAAGAATCAGAATCGCCCTATTTGGCGAAGTGACTCTGCTGCCGGATGACATGAAAAATGTCTCCCCCAATACCATCATTAACTTCATCAAAAAGTTAGACCTATTGGGGGAAATATAAACAAGGTGTGAGCCACAATAGATCGCATGGTCGCAGTGGAGGATTAGCTGTAACCCACTCACTTTTAACCTACCTACCTAGTTCAGCTTACAAAAAAATAGGCTACCACCGTTATGACTGACGATCACCGTACTTTTCTACTAAACTAAAACAATTTTAAATACTATTTATTTTATTTATATAAAATTAATAAAAGCACAATTATTGTTGTTTTAACGTGATAAAGAAAATACATTATACTTCTTAAATCTTTATGAGGTAGATTTCCTCTCCAACTTGTTCGCTACACATTTTAATCCTAAAATTGTTTTGCCATGCCGCTTGTTTCGGTATACATTAAATACATAAAAAAAAGGAGAGGTACAATATTCTAAATAAACTAATAAACCAAACGTGGCGGTATGATCCATACTAATGCAAACCTGATGCAAGATGTGGCAATGTAAAAATGCGCGTTAGATAATGGGTAGGTCAATGTCAAGGGTCAGTGCCAAGCCAACAGTTTTAAGGAAACAAATCGGTATTCCATATTAAGCACCTACTCCATATTAGGTGACTTTACTCTATACACTGTGGGCCAAATTTATTTGGAACCCAATTTCACTCTGAATAACTTTTGCTATATTTGTCGGATTTTGGTGGTATTTTGTATAAATATTAAATGGGCCTTTCCCTAATTGTAGAACAAATATCCAATGACTATGTACAGGGGGAGCCAAGTAACAAGAAATATTTGTAATCATTGCCTTTGGGGCTGTTGCAAAATTAAATGGTTTACTCTAAAACTACAAAAATTATTTGAAATTATTAAGAGACTATCGGAAAATAGGCTCTGAAAAAATTGTTCTAGAAACTTTAGGTTTTGTATTAAAAATGTATTTTTTTTTCGAAACTTTATTAAATGATATTACCATACTGCTTTATTAAATATCAAGTTAACAGAGCAAAAATGTAATAAAAAAAATATTTTTTAATAATTTTACAAGAAATTATTGTGAATATGAACAGCTTGAAGTCTTCGGCGTCATTGTCCAATAAGTCCAATTGAGTTATTAATAATTTCTTGATTATATTGTTGCCAACAGTAGACTATCCTCTCTTTAAGCTGATCAATCGTATTAATCCGCGTATTTTCATAAACTTTTCCCTCTAATGTCCCCCAAATGTTATAGTCGACGGGCTTTAACTCCGGGCTATTTGGAGGCCACATGTTTGGTTCCATGAAATCAGGACAATTTTCCTGCAGGTATCTTACAGTACTCTTGACGTATGGCTTGATGCGCTATCTTGCTGAAATGTGTAGTTGTCGCTAACTATTTCTATTTCTCGAAGCATACCTTCTAAAATGTCCCGTTGATAAACTTCGGAATTAATTTTTACTCCAGAGTCAATAAAATAAATTTCAGTTTTTCCTAGCATCGATACAGCCAGAGAAACGATAACTGACTAAGAGAAATGATCTCTGGGAACCAGAAGTGGTATCTCCGATTTTCTTTGTACATTAGAATATACCCTGTTGTTCTGAGAATTTTTGGCTAGCGCAAAGAAAAAATTTTTCATCTGAGAACCAAATTCATTCAATATCATCGCGTCGTCTAAATATTCTAAACAATGCTTGACATCTTTCTACTCTTTTATTCTTAACATCATTTGAAAATTTGTGACAGTATATTTTTTTAAAGGGTCGAAACTTCAAATCAATTTTAATAATTCTTCTTACCGATGATCTTTTAATAGTAGTCGTTTTTGTTATTTTTTTTCTTGAACTTATCGTATTACCGAGTTCGACAGCGTTAAGAATTGCCCTAACTCTTTCAACGTTTTCGATACTTCTACCAGTTTTCTTTCTTCCTCTTCCAGGCTTCATTTGAAATGAACCATTGGTCTCGAGTAAATGCCGTAGAAAATAACTAACGGTACTTAATTTCCAATTACGTTCTGGGTAACTTTTAGTAATCTTTTTGCACCTTAACCTTTGACTCTTAGAGATGAAATTAAGATTTTATCTTCAAATGACAAATACGAGTACCTACACTATTTTGAAATAAATTTAAAACACTGCCAAGTTACTAATATTTACATACTGTTGTCAAGGGCATTTTTTCTTTTGTTTTATAGGTAACTCGACATCCAATTATTTACGTATTTTTGCTCTGTTAACTTGACATTTAATAAAGCTGTATGGTAATATTATTTCATAAAGTTTCGAAAAAAATAAATTTTTAATACAAAACCTAAAGTTTCTAGAACAATTTTTTCAGAGCCTCTTTTCCGATTGTCTCCTAATAATTTCAAATATTTTTTGTAGTTTTAGAGTAAACCATTTAATTTTGCAACAGCCCCAAAGGCAATGATTACAAATATTTCTTGTTACTTGGCTCCCCCTGTACATAGTGATTGGATATTTGTTCTACAATTAGGCCTCTTTAATATTTACACAAAATACCATCAAAATCCGACAAATATAGCAAAAGTTATTCAGAGTGAAATTGGGTTCTAAATAAATTTGGCCCACAGTGTATATATTATGATTTTTCAAAACTGTCCCGACCCCTCCTGGCATTATTTCTGCGGGCGGCCTTGATTGATAACCTTCTGAAGTAACAAAGAAGTCCTTTTACGAATTAACCATTAGTAATTTTAGGTCAAAAATTATTTTAGTAAACTAAATATTACTCGTTAGTAACTTGATAACTACATGCATAAATAAAAATGTTAATTTAAAATATTTCATTTTGTTCATTAATTTATTTCTTTTCAATTTCGAAAACATTTTTCAGGCTTTTCCGAATATTTTCCCTTAATTGAAAATTTATTAAATTGTGAATGTTAATAAAAAGTTTAATCGAAATGTTTTGCAGAATAGCTGCAGATCGTTTAATAAATTGTAAGTTATTTTAAATTTATTACGTACAGGGACGCTAGTTTAGTGGGTTTTATATTTATAAAATAATATTTTAAATATTATGATGTAAAATGTAATATAAAAGCGGTATACATATAACAACAAATTAATAGAAAAAAGAAAAGCACACAGTCTTTCTCCACAAGTTTATTAGGAAACTAGGCGAACCTAGGCAATTCATAATAATTCAATATGTTTCGAGTGTAGAAACACTCATAATCAGGAAAACAAGTAAATACTACAATGCTGATCTTGTTAGCAATAGAGAAAATAATAAGTGGGATTGAGCCGTAATGGAGCTTTCCATGGTGTACACGAGGTGTAAAAAATTAAAAGTCAGAAGACCGAAAGATTTCAGCATACTGGAAAGTCAAGGGCTAGTGCAAAGGCTCTGTCTTGGACAGAAAAATGAAGAGAGTAAAAGAAAAATTAGAGATTTTTAACAGACTTTGTGAAAATCATTTAGGTATTTTTTATAGGCATTTAAGTTTGTCGGAGACATATAAAATGGTGAAACGGGAGGGAAAGAAAAAAGAAAAAATTGCAACATTAATAGATTTAAAATATTTAAAAAAAAAAAAACTGTCTCCTACAAAGTTAAATGAAACTTAAGGTTTTTCACTACTTTTACCGGCCGCTGTTGCACTGATAGCCTCATATATTAGCTGGTTAAAATATTTAGAGGATTTTTTGGTTGAGAGAAAATATACAGTGTCACCAGTAAAGTCCGCATCATTATGGATTTTTTTTTATTAATAGCTTTATTCAAAATTTGACTTTGGCATCGAGTTCTGCTTCGATCGAGATGAAAATTAAGCAAAAAAAATAGTAGTCACGTGATTCGCATTATCTGTCAAATTTTAATTTTGTCCAAAAAATAATTCAAAAGTGGGGTTATTTCTAAAAATATCGAAAAAAGTGATTAGAAAAAGTTTTGTTAAAAATGCAGTTCCTAGCCATCATGCAAAATTTCGGCTGCATAAGATAATTTTGATTTTTTACCCATATTTTGTAAATTGCACCACTTTTGCAAAATAAGACTCAACGCAACCTACATAAAACTTCTTAGTTTTGACAATGCTTTATTTCAGATACATTTCTTTAAAGTAGCGCCATATTAAATGTGTGTTTTTCTACAAAATCAAAATTGGGCTATTAAAATTTAGTCGCATGTGGTGCAAAGTTTATTTATTTTTGACCCTGTAAAAGGTAACCTCATAAAATAATCATTTTTGAAAACGTAGTTTGTGCCTGAAAGTAAAAAAATAAAAAACTGAACACTGTATTCTTTTTTGTCTTAATATTAAGGTGTATTACTTTCAGACACAAACTACGTTTTCAAAAATACCTATTTTATGAAGTTACCTTATACAGGGACAAAAACAAATAAGCTTTGCATCACATGCGACCAAATTTTAATAGCCCAATTTTGATTTTGTAGAAAAACACACATTTAATATGGCGCTAATTTAAAGAAAATGTATCTGAAATAAATCCTTGTCAAAACTGAGAAGCTATGCGTTGAGTCTTATTTTGCAAAAGTGGTGCAATTTACAAAATATAGGTAAAAAATCAAAATTATATTATTCAGCTGAAATTTTGCATCTGGGCTAGAAACTGCATTTAAAAAACTTTTTCTAATAACTTTTTTTAATATTTTTAGAAATAACCCCACTTTTGAATTATTTTTTGGAAAAAATTAAAATTTGACAGACAATGCGAATCACGTGACTATTTTTTTGCTTAATTTTTATCTCGATCGAAGCAGAACTGGACGCCAAAGTCAAATTTTGAATAAAGCTATTAATTAAAAAAAAAATCCCATATGATGCGGACTTTACTGGTGACACTGTATATTAAATTCTGGGGGTTTACGCGCACATGTGCACTTATTATGAACCAGCCACTGTTTTATATGGGGCTTTTAAACCCATAATAAAAATATACAACCACTATTACAGGACCACTGGTATCAATGAGAAAGGTAATCTTTTGATCGGTACAGAGTTAATTGACCTTTGATTATCAGATTGTACTAATTTACTAAAAACGGCAACTTCGTAGGCGCCAAAATTTTAAATAAAAATCGTATTGTGTCACGTTTAAAAATAATTTAAAGCGCCATTAATTCTTTATTTCCTTGAATTTACACCCACATGGGATTTGTATAAATGGTAAATCGCAATTAAACAGATTAAAATATAAAATATACATCAAATGTATTTAAAAAATCATAGACCTTAGATAAGCAAACCAAAAATCACCAGAGTGGCAAATTTATGGCCTCGCGCATGTCAACAAAGCTGCACACGATTAGACATGCGCACTGCAGCATTATCATTTGACGAATGAAAAACAGACAGATCCGGGCTTTAAAATTTAAGTTCTTGCTCAAGAAATTGTAAAAGTTGACCTTCAATTTATTTTTACTTGTAAACAGCTAAAATTTACCCCGACTTTTTGCTAAAAAATTGGCATTTTTTCTTAATTTTTGATCAAGTTGGGAAAAAAGATAGTGATTTCCGGGATTTTTAGAAGTTGCAAATCTATCAGATTTTGAGGATGGAAAATTGTTTTTAAGGTTTTGTTTCTAAAATTTGTTTAAAATGATTTGTCATCGTGTTTTTAGTTCGAAAAGGAAGAGAACAACTATTAAGTAAATTAAACTAGTATTATAATATCGATTATATACCTCAATCCGATTCTGACCAATTAAACGCTGTTTTGCGACCAATCAGATGCATATTATACTGAATATACCCCGCATAAGTGGATATACCCCGAGCCACCTGCCACAACAATGCCAATGCATAACAACATCATAACAAGTTTAAAATATTTGATGGTTGCTATAGACCGTTTCTATAATAACAAAAATCCCTTTCAACAAATCAAGTTTTTGATGTTGTCAGATTCATGTAACATTTTTTTTAAAATGGAATCTTGCCGATTCGGTAATGTTTCAGTCGAAAATAAGAGAAAAAACGCGAAAAGACTATCCCAGAAAATACAACAAAAACAAAAAAGTATATATGGACCCAATTCGAGAAATTCTGCGAAACACGGCAGTATATATTTGTTGTTCTATACATCAAAACAGGTTATTTAGTTTTATAACTAGAAGCAGTTGGTAACTAGTTATTATATATTGTGTTGGCAACATTGTTATTTTTGTTTAACAAGATGTAACTTGATGTTAATAAAGTTAGTTGAGATCGAACTGTAAGCAGAGAGCACACGTGTTTTATTTTATCCTCTGACCAACAGGTTATGGGCCCAGAATAACGCGGTAAAACGAAAGTTAAGTAGTGTGCGGGCGTTCTGAATATCTCGTGATAATGGCAGTGAATTTCCTATCTAGTGTTCCGAAGTTAAATGGCCGGGAGAATTATAGCAACTGGGCATTTGCGGTCGAAAACATGCTAGTTTTAGACGACCTTAAAAAATGCTTGGACGGCAGTGAAACGGACGCAGTAAAAGATGGAAAAGCCAAGGCCAAGATAATTCTGACCATTGATTCATCACTTTACGTGCACATCAAAGACGCTGAAACAACAAAAGACTTATGGACTACGTTGCAGAAGTTGTTTGACAACAAGGGATATTGCCGAAAAATCGGGTTGCTGCGTACTTTGATTTCAATCAGACTCGAAAGCTGTGATTCTATGGAGTCCTACGTTACCCAGCTAATAGAAACAGCCCAGAAGTTGAAAGGCACAGGTTTTCAAATAGATGATAATTGGGTCGGATCATTATTATTGGCGGGATTGCCTGAGAAATATGCGCCGATGATTATGGCCATTGAACATTCGGGAATCCAGTTAACAGTTGACAGCATAAAAACGAAATTAATGGACATTGAACCAGCCGATAGTAAAGGTAGCGCATTCGTCAGTGCAAATCGAACAAGTTGGCAAAACAGGAATAGTCGCTATTCGGATCGACATGTTGGCAACAGTGGGAATAGTCGATATTCGGATCGACATGCTGGTAACAGTGGGAATAGTTCAAATGCACCAGGTGGAAATGTCAACGTCAAAGACATTCGATGTTACAATTGTAAACAAATTGGGCACTATGTCAACAAATGTCCAAATAAAACTCAGAAAAGAAGTTCAAATAATGCATTTAGTGCGGTATTTTTGAGTGGACAATTTAGCAAGCAGGACTGGTACATTGATTCCGGCGCCAGTGTTCATTTGACGGTGCATCGTGACTGGTTAAAAGACATTTCTAAAAATGTTAATGAAGATATTGTGACAGCAAATAATCAGAGACTTTCCGTGACATGTATGGGAGATATTGATATCACTACCACAGTAAATAGAGGCAGTTACAGTGTGACCATCACTAATGCAATGTGTGTGCCTAATTTGACAACAAATTTACTCTCCGTAAGTCAATTAATTCACAATGGAAACAAAGTCAAGTTTGATGAATATGGCTGTAAGATATACAACAGTGAAAACGTGCTGATAGCTATAGCTGATTTGATCAATAGCGTGTACAAGTTAAGGGTCAAGAATAAAGTACCACAAAGTTGTTGTTGGTCAACAGCAGATGCTAGTAGAGAGGTTTGGCATCGTAGGTTTGGACATATGAACTATAAAGACCTATGTAAGATGCAGACAACTGGCATTGTAGAAGGCATGAAGTTTAAAACCAAGACAAATATTACAAATGAGTGTGTCATTTGCTGTGAAGGCAAACAGGCAAGACTGCCTTTCAAACACCAAGGTACGAGAGCACATAGTCTACTTCAGCTTGTGCATGCTGATGTTTGTGGTCCGATGGAGAATAAATCTATTGGTGGGGCAAGGTATGTCTTATTGTTTGAAGATGACTTCAGTAAAATGACATTTGGATATTTTCTGAAAAATAAGTCAGAAGTCTTTGAATGTTTTAAGCAGTTTACAGCGCTTGTCGAAAATCAAACTGGGCAAAAGATCAAAACTTTGAGATCAGATAATGGTGGAGAATTTTGTAGTACAGATATGGAGATTTTCTTAAAAAGAAGAGGGATTGTACATCAGAAGACAAATCCTCATACACCTGAACAAAATGGAGTAGTTGAAAGAATGAACCGTTCTATAATAGAAAAGGCCAAGTGTCTACTGTTCGATGCTGATCTCGACACAAAGTTTTGGGCTGAAGCTGTGAACACAGCAGTCTATTTAAAAAATAGATCCATTGCAGCAGGGTTAAATGATAAGACACCTTTCGAAGTATGGTATGGAAGAAAACCCAATGTTGATCATATTAGAATCTTTGGAAGTATTGCAATGGTTCATATTCCAAAGGCAAATAGGACAAAATGGCAAAAGAAGTCCACAAAGATGATTTTAGTTGGTTTTGGTGAAGATACCAAGGGATACCGTGTGTTTAATCCAGAAAATGGAAAAGTCACCACCAGCCGAGATGTTGTTATTATGGAGAAAATTGAAGAAGTTCAAATTACAACAAAATCAGATCAAGTGGGGGCCACAGCAGAGACTGAGTTGGAACAAAAGGCTGATTTATTGAATGTTGCTCAACAAAAACCTACGTTGACTGATGAAGAAGTTTCAGTTGAAAATGCAAGCACAGACAGTGACTACATACCTGATAACTTTCCAGAAAATCAGTTAGCTGAGGAACAACAGAGAAAGACTAAAAGAGTGCCGAAACCTAAAGTTTATGACGATTATGTAACATATCTGTGTTCATCAAATGATGTTGAAGCCAACGACGCTCCAATTACTGTAGCAGAAGCTTTGTCAGGACCAGAGAAGAAACAGTGGCAAAAGGCTATGACAGAAGAATATCAGTCATTCATGGAAAGTGAAGCTTGGGAGATCACAGAGGTACCAAATGGTGTAAACGTTGTTGACTGTAAATGGGTTTATAAAAAAAAGAAAAACAGTGACGGTAGTGTGCGTTTCCGAGCGAGACTTGTAGCTAAAGGCTTTACACAAAAAATGGGTATTGACTATGAGGAAACTTTTTCACCAGTAGTCAGGTTTAGTACATTAAGATTGTTAATTGCTCTTGCTGTTAAGTTAGATTTAAAAATTTCTCATTATGATGTAATGACAGCTTTTTTAAATGGGGATTTAACTGAGTTAATTTATATGAAACAACCAGAAGGTTTTAAAATTCTAAATAGCGAAAACAGGGTGTGCAGGCTTAAAAAGGCGGTTTATGGTTTAAAGCAGGCATCTAGGGTATGGTATGAAAAAGTAGATAGTGTTCTTAGTGAAATTGGATATACAAGGTCCGAACTAGAGCATTGTGTATACATTAAAATGAAGAACAATAATTTAACAATTATAGCTCTGTATGTTGATGATTTCTTTGTTTTTTCTAACGATACCCTAGAAACTGAATTCTTGAAGTCAAAGTTGGGTGATAAGTTTAGGTTAAAGGACTTAGGGGAAGCTCAACAATGTTTGGGTATGAAAATCACTCGAGACTGGGAACAGGGAACTATAAAATTAGATCAAAAAGATTATATAAATCAGATATTAAATAGGTTTAATATGTCAAATTGTAAGCCTATGCCTACTCCTTTAGAGACAAATTTAGATTTTGATTTACAGATTAAGACTTGTGATAGGGATGTACCATATCAACAAGTAATTGGTAGCTTAATGTATTTAAGTGTATTAACAAGGCCAGATATTTCGTATTCTGTAAGTTTCTTAAGTCAGTTTAACAACAAGTATACTGAGTCTCATTGGAATTGTGTTAAAAGAGTACTAAAGTATTTACAAGGAACCAAAGACTATGGTTTATTGTTTAAAAGGTCAAATATAAATTTAGAAGGGTTTGTTGACGCTGACTGGGCAGGAGACAAACAGGATAGGAAATCTTATACGGGTTTTATCTTTAAACTTTCGGAATGTGCTATTTCTTGGGAAAGTCGCAAACAAAGAACGGTAGCTTTATCGAGTACAGAAGCAGAGTATATGGCAATTTCTGAGGCTGCAAAAGAGGCTATATATCTTAAAAATTTATTACATGAATTGATTGGTGAGATTAGTTGTATTACTTTATTTAATGATAATATAAGTGCTCAGAAACTTGCTGTTAATCCGTTGTACCATAAGCGTTCTAAACATATTGATATACGTCATCATTTTATCAGAGAGGCTATTTGCAATAAAAATGTTAAGTTAGTTTATCTACCTACTGATGAAATGAATGCGGATATTTTAACAAAAAGTTTAAATGTTACCAAACATAAAAAATTTATGGGTAATTTGGGTTTAAAACTTTTTTAGTTTTGATCGAGGTTTTGATGTAGTGGGGGTGTTGTTCTATACATCAAAACAGGTTATTTAGTTTTATAACTAGAAGCAGTTGGTAACTAGTTATTATATATTGTGTTGGCAACATTGTTATTTTTGTTTAACAAGATGTAACTTGATGTTAATAAAGTTAGTTGAGATCGAACTGTAAGCAGAGAGCACACGTGTTTTATTTTATCCTCTGACCAACAATATTGACCAAAAATACAACTATAATACAGCTTGCCGCTATATTGGAAGACTGGAGTTTTAATATGAAGAAAAAAGATGGTTCTGACTACAAGGAAGGGGTTATCAAGACAATGTGGAACCAAACAGCCCAACTGCTTCAAGAAAGGTACTTCAATAAATACAACATTAAATTTGATCCTTTTAAAGATCCTGAATTCCAAAAAGCACGTATGGCTAGAAATTCTAAAAGAAAACTGCTTCAGGCTGATCCAAAAAATCACCGGAAAAGTGCAAGAGCACTAACCTACGACGAGTACAAAAAGATGGTAAAAATTTTTGACGAAAATAACCCCGAGGATTTACAGAAAAAGTTCTATCAAATAGCGGCTGTGGAATTAGCATGGAGAGGAGGAGAAGCCGAGACATGCCTAAATACGTATTTCAGAGAAGAATATTATAGCGATGGTACAAAAAGTAATAGAATGGAATATAACCCAATCTTTTCAAAAACATCCCAAGGCGGAGACAAGAAGCTTTCAAATTCAAAATGGTTAGTGGCAAACACAAAAGATGCCGATTTATGTCCAGTTCGCCTTTACAGAAAACTAATTTCAAAAAGAGGGCAAAATATAACTACCCAAAGACTATTCCTGA
Source organism: Polydrusus pterygomalis (assembly GCA_963969555.1). Lineage (NCBI taxonomy): Eukaryota > Metazoa > Arthropoda > Insecta > Coleoptera > Curculionidae > Polydrusus > Polydrusus pterygomalis. Next base: position 15,785,883 of record OZ018385.1, on the reverse strand, counting down.
CAGTAAATCCAAATTGGAAAATGGGAAATTGGTACAAAAACTGTCCCATTGGAAAAAATACTCTTTCTAATTGGACAAAACAAGCAGCACAAAAAATTGGACTAGATACTGAGAAAGAAAAAATCACAAACCATTCCAATCGAGCCACAGCTGTCTCTACATTAAGCAAAGCAGGTGTGAGCGAACAAACTCTTATAAAAATAACTGGACATAGTAGTGCTGCATCCATAAAGCCATACTTGCAGATGGACAAAACTCATCACGAAAACACTATTCAAGGTTTAAGAGGTCACCCTCCAACTAATGGGTTGGACCAACACGAAGCTCCAGTCTCTTGCAGCTCGAAGAGTTTCCAGCAACACCAGCAAGCCACTACTGTTTATTATAATAACTGTGTGTTTAACAATAATACTTATAACTAATTTTCTGTTAGTTTTATTACTTTGTTAATTGTTTAGGTTTTGTTTCGTTTTGTCCGTTTTTCAAGTAGCTACATAAATCATTTTAAAAATCTTGCATTTCGTTGTATTTTTTCTTTTTTTTTGGTATATAATCTCAACATATACCACTCGAGGTAAATATTTTATTTAGAATATTTTTTGACATTTTTCCGCAAAATTTCTATAAAAATTGCCCTCGACAAAAATTCTTTTAAAAAAATACCCTCCAGCTTCGCTGTCGGGATATTTTTAAAGAATTTTTGTCTCGCGAATTTTTGACAGAAATTTTGCACAAAAATGTCAAAAAATATTCAAAAAAATATTCACCTCTTGTGATATAACTTTTGAATATTAAAAAACAAACAAAACCAGCAAAATAACCTATATTTGATGTTATCGCGTACCTAACCTCAAGTCAAATATAAGTTGGTATATAACTTTTTCTACTGACGTTTTATAATAACCTCTTTTCGATTGTCATTATGGTTTTTTAATAACCTCCTTTTAAGCGCAGCGTGCTTAAAAAACTTTTAAGCACGTTACCAGGAGCAACGTGCTTAAAAGTAACGCTGGTAATTATTTACAGTTAAAACGTAACCACAGACTAGGTATAATTTAATATTTTTTGGCAAGTGTCAATGAAACATAGGTAATAAAATGTTAGTAAAATTAAGTTTTTTATTATAAAACCTCAGTAGAAAAAATATTGTATACAATTCGTTACGAAACAATGTCTTTTAGTCACTTTGACGTGTTGTCACTCATTTCGCAACTTATTGTATAAATAGCTACAACTTGGGTACCGTCAAATGGGGTGAAATTGATTTTATGGGGAGACTTTGATAACAGGTAATATTTTGTTAAATAAATTTAAATATCCCTCAATTATAATCCGCGGACATCTGCGCCATGCTCAGTCGAAAGAGTGAAGTTTCGCCATTGTTGTGTCCTGTTAGCATGCCGGTAAGAGTTTGTTATAATAATATTTTTGTAAATATTCTATAATAATACTGCAAATTAGCGTTAAATTGACACTGTCTAAAATTATAAGTTATTTCATCAGTTTTTAGCAATTTTATTAAAAATTCGGTTATTTACGATGAGGTGGTTTCTACTTAACCTCATTTCATGTAAAATTCGGCACCAAATATGCTTGGTTGAAAACTATTAGTTGATATATCATGCTTTGAAAACACTTTCGGGGTGAGATTGATAGTAATTTATATATGAATCTGTTGATGTTTTTAAACGTTAAATTTGTGTTAAAATGTGTTAATTTAAGTTCTGCAATTTATATATGATATAAAGTTTTCTTTTGACATTATAACTAAAGTCTAATTTTCACTTTTGCGGGGATATTTTATTAAAATTTAATTCTTATGCTGAGTGATAAGGGGTGACTTTGATAATCTCTGTAAACTTATGGATTTTCAAAGTCACCCCAAGCGCAAATAAAATTGATAAAAAAAATATATTAAGAGTGAGGGAAAAAGTGTTACATTGATAACTCTTAGATCCAAAACATTCGTTGTAATGCAAAAAAACAGTGCCTATCAAAGTCACCCCAATTTGAGCATAACTTTGATAATGAGGTTATTATTTATTTTCTAGCAAAAAAAACAATTTTTGAAGTTTGTTTTAAGCCTGGAGGTCTTCATTCGGCATAGTGCAAATACATTATATTTTTTTTGGCGCAAAACTAGGTGTACTTTTCTTGTAATTTACATATTAATCAAAAAAGCTAACACTTTCACCCCATTTGACGGTACGCATAAAACATTTTCAAGCACAATTTCTTGTTTAAGAATTTGAAAAAGTTTTTGCTCGAGAACTTGACCCGTGGTATACTGACTTTATTAAAAGCTTAATCTACGGCAGTGCCATTATGACGTATTTAGCATTATCATTTAGATGTCATTATGACCTTCATAATAGCACTCATTGCCATTATGAATTCATAATAACATCCAAATGTTAGATGTTTAGGTTGGTCTGTTCGTACACCTGCCTTGACTTTTCGGGAAGTAGGGAATCTATTACGCTGTGCGCGATATCTTCGACATCCGAAGGGACACTTTCGGATTCAGAATCTCCCGTGTTTAAATTATTTTTGGCTAACACTTTGCATACAATAGAAAATTAGACGGCAATAATGACGTTGTCAAAATCGAAATTGAAACAATCAAAAATGCGGTTACCATGATATCGACTAATATGGACACCTGAAAATTTTAAAAATTACGAAAACCTTATCTGATATCAATGAAATTTAGACGAATAAAATATATTTGCATGTAGATTAAATTTTGAATGATACACTTTCGATATGAACTTTGTTAATGCAACTTGTGCAATTCATTATAGAGTCCATATCGAACTAGTATCATTAATAACTATAATGTCGGCGTACACAGATTTTAACCATTAAATTAACTAACCAGCAGCTTTAACAGAAATGATTTTCTCACAATCAGAGTGGTCCGATTAGCTTAATTTTAGATTTACTAATCAGGAAACTTCGAGTGTGTAAATGTTTACCAATATCACAAAGTCGCCGCTACTCCATACTGACTGAAAATACGAAATACCTGATATTTAGAGTATCCGAGTCACTAAAAGCACAAACACAATTCACTAAACTACACAAAAACTAGAAATCCGTAAATTTTAAACAGCCACAATCCACAATAGCAAAGAAAACAACAAGAAATCCAGTAAATCCACAGAGAAAACTTAAAACCACAACAACAAAAATGGCGTCGAGACGGTTCTGTCTTAGGGTTATGTCCATTACGGCTCAATCCCACTTATTATTGTCTCTATTGCTAACAACATCAGCATTGTACTATTTACTGTGTTTTTCTAAAGATGAGTGTTTCTACACTCGAAACATGTCGAATTATTATGAATTATTCTAGATTCGCCTAGTCATTCTAATAAACTTGTGGAGAAAGACTTTGTGCTTTTCTTTTTTCTAAATAATTAATTGTTTGGTCTTATATTATTTTTTCAAACAGCTTAGACACCACGGATTATAAACTAATTGGTATAATAAATCAAACACATTGACAACATGAGGTATTTTACCTTAGGAAGCGGCAAAACTATAGCAGTTTTCTACTGCTGAGGAAACACAGAATTTGCTGTACTAAAATTAAAGATGTTTGTCAGAAAAGGAATGATTACAGGAAGGCACAATTTAATCACTTCAAGAAATAAGCCGTCAGATCTAAATGCATTAGACTTTAACTGGCCGGCTGCATTAAAAATGCATATGCAATAGCATTATCATTTAGATGTCATTATGACCTTCATAATAGCACTCAGTGCCATTATGAATTCATAATAACATCCAAAGTTAGATGTTTAGGTTGGTCTGTTCGTACACCTGCCTTGACTTTTCGGGAAGTAGGGAATCTATTACGCTTTGCGCGATATCTTCGACATCCGAAGGGACACTTTCGGATTCAGAATCTCCTATGTTTAAATTATTTTTGGCTAACACTTTGCATACAATAGAAAATTAGACGGCAATATTGACGTTGTCAAAATCGAAATTGAAACAATCAAAAATGCGGTTACCATGATATCGACTAATATGGACACCTGAAAATTTTAAAAATTACGAAAACCTTATCTGATATCAATGAAATTTAGACGAATAAAATCTATTTGCACTGTCGTAGATTAAATTTTGAATGATACACTTTCGATATGAACTTTGTTAATGCAACTTGTGCAATTCATTATAGTGTCCATATCGAACTAGTATCATTAATATAACTATAATGTCGGCGTACACAGATTTTAACCATTAAATTAACTAACCAGCAACTTTAGCAGAAATTATTTTCTCACAATCAGATTGGTCCGATTAGCTTAATTTTAGATGATTTACTAATCAGGAAACTTCGACTGTGTAAATGTTTACCAATATCACAAAGTCGCCGATACTTCACACTGACTGAAAATACGAAATACCTGATATTTAGAGTATCCGAGTCACTAAAAGCACAAACACAATTCACTAAACTACACAAAAACTAGAAATCCGTAAATTTTAAACAGCCACAATCCACAATAGCAAAGAAAACAACAGGAAATCCAGTAAATCCACAGAGAAAACTTAAAACCACAACAACAAAAATGGCGTCGAGACGGTTCTGTCTTACGGTTATGTCCATTACGGCTCAATCCCACTTATTATTTTCTCTATTGCTAACAACATCAGCATTGTACTATTTACTGTGTTTTTCTAATGATGAGTGTTTCTACACTCGAAACATGTCGAATTATTATGAATTATTCTAGATTCGCCTAGTCATTCTAATAAACTTGTGGAGAAAGACTTTGTGCTTTTCTTTTTTCTAAATAATTAATTTTTTGGTCTTATATTATTTTTTCAAACAGCTTAGACACCGCGGATTATAAACTAATTGGTATAATAAATCAAACACATTGACACATTGACAACATGAGGTATTTTACCTTAGGAAGCGGCAAAACTATAGCAGTTTTCTACTGCTGAGGAAACACAGAATTTGCTGTACTAAAATTAAAGATGTTTGTCAGAAAAGGAATGATTACAGGAAGGCACAATTTAATCACTTCAAGAAATAAGCCGTCAGATCTAAATGCATTAGACTTTAACTGGCCGGCTGCATTACACATGCATATGTCCTCTACTTGTTGCAGGGAACAAGTATTAACACTTATAATACTTTTATTGTATTCTCGTCAACTGGAGGTGTAATTTCTTTAACTAAGTCAATAAAAAATTGTCAACATTTTGGGTTTTTCAAAGGAGTTTGTTGTGTTATAATAATTTTTGGACTTGTTGCATATGTTCATATATGCGAGGATTTGCCAAACGTTCTTCAGTTCGGACAATAAAGTTAATGTAGGCTTTTTTTAAATTCGTACCGCCTGCGTAAAAAGGTTTCTTATTTCTCAACTTAATACGCCCTTTAAAAATGTGCATTACTTTCAAGTTTATTTTGCGAGCGGTTGTTGTGTTGCAACTAATGGGAACTAATCTAAGGGTCGTCTTACCGAGCTCTGGATACCTACGTCACGTAAAGTAAACGAAACACACACCTTTTTCCAAAACCTTGTTTACATTCATCTTGTACATCGTGGGCAATCCATTGGCCAACACAAAAACAAAAACCAACAGAAAAGTAATTTTTAAATCCATTTTTTCGTAATTCAAAAAAAAAACAACTAAACAACACAAAACGAATTCGTAACCGCACAAAGTGAAGAAACTGAAGAAAAATAAATAAAAAAATTTACCATCTGATCTTCAAGATTTGTATAAATAAAGAATTTGCCATATTTTACAACTGGCCAGTGGGGCTTTTGTTGAACACTGGAAATATGGTTTAATTGATTTTGACGATTGTTTAATTGGTCGACTGTGTTGGCTTTAAAGAAGTGAAAGTCAAATTTAGTGTGTGGGTTTGTGGTGATTTGATGATACACACATCGAGCTGTCGAAAGATTTTAATCGGGAGCTTACCACACTTCTTTGATCGTGATAGAAATATATACCTAATGAAGCTTTATTTATTTTATTTTTTATTTAACTAGTAAATAATAGCATTGTCATACTGGTGATAGCATTATACTATGCGTAATACAAGTACAATAATTAAGTAGTTATTATTATATTTAGAAGTTAATAATTATTACACCAAGTGTTCTTTTGAATTCGTAATAATTCGAAAGCCACAATTATATTTTAATAACTTAAATCGCCATAGCATATTGTGATTTGTATAATTAATATAAAGATAAATCTGACAGCCGTAGTTTAACCCACTGCTGGTGTTATTACTGCTGCTTCATCACATTCTTCATTATAACATAAAATTAATCTAAATTAGCTAAAAATAAGCTATGGAGAATGTCTGAACAAAATTACTCGCATACTTCCGGACTATATGATGTCATTCACGGCGCAGTGAATTGGTATTACTATGCAAACAAAAAATATCAATATACCTAAATATTTGATTTAAATGTAAAAGTGTTGCTTTGTGTAATTAACAAGTAATAATGGATTGTGAAAATAGTAAAAATGAGAGACGACATGGATGGTTTTAGATCAGATAAAGTATAGTATTTGACTTGCGTGTAATGGCATAATACCGAGCATAATACACTTGGATGATTATAGTATAACTATCCTCGTTAATTATGGCTCACATGATATGCCCGTTTAATAATATACAATATTAAAACTCTTTAAGTAGTTTTTACAGTGTCTGTGACTAGTAAAGTCCGCATCATATGGGATTTTTTTTTATTAATAGCTTTATTCGAAATTTGACTTTGGCATCAAGTTCTGCGTCGATCGAGATGAAAATTAAGCAAAAAAATAGTAGTCACGTGATTCGCATTATTTGGCAAATTTTAATTTTTTCCAAAAAACAATTCAAAAGTGAGGTTATTTCTAAAAATATCGAAAGAAGTTATAAGAAAAAGTTTTTTTTAATGCAGTTTCCAGCCCACATCCAAAATTTCAGCTGCATAAGATAATTTTGATTTTTTACCAACCACTAAAATTTATTTTCCACTTAATGAACACTTTACTGATGACACTGTGTTCTTTTTTGTCTTAATATTAAGGTGTATTACTTTTAGACATAAACAACGTTTTCAAAAATACTTATTTTATGAAGTTGCCTTATATACAGGGTGAAAAACAAATAAACTATGCATCACATGTGACCAAATTTTAATAGCATAATTTTGATTTTGTAGAAAAACACACATTTGATGTGGCGCTACCTTAAAGAAAATGTATCTAAAATAAAGCATCGTCAAAACTAAGAAGTTTGATGTAGGTTGCGTTGAGTCTTATTTTGCAAAAGTTGTGCAATTTACAAAATATAGGTAAAAAATCAAAATGATCTTATGCAGCTAAAATTTTGCAGTGGGCTAGAAACTGCATTTAAAAAAACTTTTTCTAATAACTTTTTTCGATACTTTCAGAAATAACCCCACGCTTGAATTATTTTTTGGAAAAAATTAAAATTTGACAGATAATGCGAATCACGTGACTACTATTTTTTTGCTCATCTGGATCGAAGCAGAACTTGAAAATTTCGAACAAAGTTATTAATAAAAAAAATACCAGATGACGCGGATTTTACTGGTCACATTGTATATAATAATGAGGATAGATGGTGGGGCCATGTAAGGGTTAGAAGGGGCTTTAAGCGAATATTTTCTATAACTTAAAAATTTAGATGCGGTGGGACCCTGTAAGTGTGATGGGGCTCCGTAAGTCAATATTTTTCCTGCCCCTAAAACTGTCCAGCACGTGTCTGTATATTAAAATTATTTATTTTACCATTTTGTGAACTCCAGGACGCTAAAAACCGTGTAAAAACTATCTGCGGTGTTATAAAGGGTGATTCAAGTGGACTGGCTCGTTAAAATACCCCGGAAACGAGTAAAGTAATTTTTTTTTTAAATTGGGGATAATTGATTCTTTAAGAAATATGTTTGAACATTTCTGTCATTTTCGGTTATATAACAAGCAACCATTTTTTTTAACTTAAAGAAATATTCCATAAGTGGGGTGTATGTTTAAAATGGAACGAAATAAGACACTCTAAGTCTTCCTCCATTGCAAAGTATTTGGAAATACTCCCAACGTAATGATAGACCTAACCAGAGGTCATTAGTGAAATATTGGCAGAAAATAAGTTATAAAGGTATCATAGTAGTAAGCTAAGTGTCATATTGGCAGTGGCGGCTGGTTAATGAAGGGCTCTAGGGCGCCGCCCTCCCTGCAATTATTTCAAACAGAATCCAAAAATACTTTACTTAAAAAACCAATAACGCAATGTATGTAAGCAATCAATTAAAATAATTCAAACCTAACGTAGCCCTATTCTAACGGGCAGGCTATACTCATAGACAAGCGAGTTGCGCGCTCTCAAGTTTGTACTAAGCGCGGGCGACCGATTATCCGTCCCGATTCAACGCGCGATGCGACCTGTCGTCTGTCGATGCCGTTGACTCGCTGACGTTTTGTTTATTTGTTTTGAGTTATTTATTAATTACTTTATAAGAGTGGAAAAGGTCGTGTAATATGAAGGTCAGTGATTTACAGAAGCTTGTGTTTAGTTCTCTGAGCTTAAGTGAAAAACTTGAACTTGAAAAATGCTAGAAATTGAACATAGTACAAGTCAATTAAAATGTAGAAGTAAAGCACAGTTTACGCGTAAGTTTGACAAAGAAATATATAATAAAAATCCTGGATATGCGGTTGTGAGGACAACAATTATTTTTTTTTGTTTCGTGTGTCTTCTTCTTGACGGGGATGATAATTGGACTATAAATGGGGTGCAGGACTTAAAACATCTTTCAGAGAAAATAAAAAAACATGAAAATAGTGCAAAAAATCGTCATAATGTGGTAAGTTTTGAGATGTTAGGACAAACTAATATTTTAACTTGTTTAAGTAGTGCTTATGCTAATGAAATTAAAATTCACGACGAGAAAGTTAGAAAAAACCTCGGAAAAAACACACACGTACTTTCGAAAATAATAGACATTTAAATTTTTTTTATTTAAAGCCAGCGCCCCCCCTGACTCGCTAGTCACGAGCCGCCACTGCATATTGGTGAGACAACACCATAGGTGTGAGGAGAGAAGAATATTTAAAATTGGAATGGTAGATGTTGTAAAAAGTTTATTTATAATTAAATGAGGAGTAGTTGAACATATTAGTGAACTAGTAACGTAAGTGTGAGGAGAGGAATATTTAAATGAGGCTAGCTGAAAAGTCACACAGTCTGGGGACTCACGACAGATTGATCAGTTTTCGATCAGACATTGACTTCCCACCTAGATCACCTTGTGTAACGGTTATGGATTACTTCGTTTTTTCTCATTTAAAGAACACAATTTTTAAAACACCAGTTGCAAATTTAGAACAATTACAAGAAGGATTATCCAAGAATGTGGTAACATTTCTACAGGGATGCTGGTAAACACTTTCGAAAATATGAAGAGACGTGTGAATTGATGCTTGAAGCATGGCTGTGGCCAATTTCAGCAATTTATGTAATTATTTTGCTTTTTCTTTCTGTATATTCTTACTTTGTTAATTTTGTAAACAACAAAAATAAATTTGTATTTGTCTACTTATTTTATTACTCATTAGTTTGGCATATCATGTCATAATATGAATTTGACAAAATTTTAACCTAGATTTGGTTAGATATAACGTCCCCAAATCATTGTGATCTAAACCAAGCCCTACGTTTTTTAATCCAAGCCCTCTTTGATGCGAATAATTTTTGTTCGTACGGTATTAGATGCATTTGTAATATGTATTAAGTAAAAATATTATTCTAAAATGTGCCTTTTTTTAATTTTCTACTAGTCAAATTTCTTTATAGTTTCCTAATGATATCAAATTATAGTGCTTCAGGGAAATCACAACGGAACGCTGTACGGACGTTTTCACTACGAGCGACGCAGATTTTTTGATATTCATTCATTATCTAAGGTTACCGTTTTGGTGAGCGGTGTTTGTAATGAATTGAGTTTTCGATTAAGTTTTAGTATTTTTTCAAAATAGAACTATTTTGTGGTATTATTTACAATGGTTCGCCAGTGCGTGGTGTGTAAGAGACCCGACTATTCTAACCCTGGACTAATATTTCGGCGGTAAGTAGTGTTGCCGCGAGACGAGACGAGACGAGACGAGAGAAGGCAGTAGTATTGCCGCGAGACGAGACGAGTCAAGAGAAGACCTTCTCTCGTCTCGTCTCGTCAGACGAAATAAAATGGGTCTCTCGTCCCGTCGAGAGAGGGCGAGACGAGACGAGACGAGAGACGACCTTCTCTCGTCTCGTCTCGTCTCGTCTCGCTTCTCTCGTGATTTAAACCAAATATAGTAAAAACCAATCAAAATTTTAACGCGTTTAGGTTAGGTTCTATCATATTTGAACCTAACCTAAATGCGTTAAAAGTTTGCTTGCTATTTACTACAGGGTGACCCATTAGTGCGACAAAGGTCAATATCTCCTGTACCACTAAGATCGCGGAAAACTTTTGACGGAGCTTATTAAGGGTTAAGAGGTGCCTCTAATAAAATTATTTTTGTCTATACAGGGTGCTCCAAAACACCAGCACAGTAAGAAATTTCCATTTCCAAGATATTGTCTTTTAAAAAATGTAATTTTTGAGTTTCGACAGATCTAACAGTACGTCTTATAGCAAAACGGCTCACATGTCATTATCTTCCATTTTTATTATCTTCCCAAAAAAATCACCTTCCGGTTAAACCGGAAGAACTATATTTCCTGCTTTCAAGTTACATCCGGTTTAGCCGGAAGTTTGATTAATTTGGGAACATAGTGAAAATGGAAGATATAGACATATGCGCCGTTTTGCTATAAGATGTACTGTTAGAAAGCTATAGGCTGTCGAAACTCAAAAATATAATTTTTCAAAAGTCAATATCTTGGAAATATTAACTATAGACTAATAATGCATTTAATAAAAGTAATTATAAATTTATGTAGCATCAGCAAGTTTAAAAAATATTTTTTTGGGACACCCTGTCTATTATGAGACTTTTAAAATCTTTTTAAATTCCTCTTATCAAAAATATATAATGTCCATATTGGGACCGACGGTTTTCGAGTTATTTGACTGCAAATAATTTTATCCAGAAATAAAACGTCATAATAATATGTTATTCTGAATAGCCAGGCAAGGCTAACTAGATGAAATGATTTGCAGTTAAATAACTCGAAAACCGCTGGTCCAAATATAGACATTATGTATATTTTTGCAAAGAGGAATTTAAGAAGATTTAAAAAAGCTCAACAAAGTAACGTTTTTTGCTCGAGAGAGATCGAGAGAGACGAGAATTTCTCGACGAGAGAGGGTACTACTCTCGTCTCGTCTCGGAGCTTTATTCGAGAGAAAATATCTCTCTCGTCTCGTCGAGGGAGGGCCAGACGAGACGAGAGACGAGAATCTCTCGTCTCGGCGGCAACACTAGCGGTTAGTAAAAATATATGGATTGTTTTTGATCCTAAAAAAAATACATGCCAAACTACTACTGCGGGAACAACAGTTACATTCTGTACTTTAGTCTCGGACTAACATTCAACCTACTTATTTCTGAAAGACCTTGCGAGTGACAAAAATTAACAATACAACAATGTTTTCAACGTTTTTCCTTTCTCTTTGTTTGTATTATGATGTATCATTTCAGGTGTGACGTGAAGAAACATTTACTTTAAATAGAGGCAGGTGCGGTACTGCAGGTGGAATATTTTGATCCGGGCACCTGTATTGTTCTGTATTCTGTTGAGGGACGTCGAAGGATTCCGAATAAAACTTTTGTTATGAAAAATTTTAAAGTGCATTTATTCCCCTTATAAAATTAACATGTTATGACCAAATGTTCTATTTATTCAAAGATTATTAAACATGCTTTTGTAACATCCCAAAAAAATAATAAAGCTATGGCACACCCCTCTTAACTTCCAAGCCATGAAGTGACATCGGGCAACGCCGCATCAGCTGGGAGTTGTAGATCCACAAGCTATTATTATGACGCGCGGCAACGGGCGAGTTTTTTATTCTTTCTGATAATATTTTTTATTTTTTTGGCACTGTTGCCACTATATTGATATTAAAAAATGTACCAGGTGGTCAAATAAGCGAGGACGTCGGCTTTATCTCGGAACCATTAATCGTACAACTTTCGGAAAGATATTTTATGAGTAAAGTGGTCAAGAGAAATTGCTGGAAATTACTTTTAAGTTCCTCATTTCGCCGCAAGGGGGCACAATTAAAAATTGTTTTTTTAAATTCTAAATTTCTCCGAAAATTCACATATTAAGGTATAACTCTGATTACATCATTGGAAAGCTTAGACAATTCTGCATCATTTTGGTTTAAGGCTCATTGGCGTACCGACCTTGATAAGAGTGGGAGAAGCTATTGAAAGTGTAAACATTAAAATCGCTGTAACTTCTAAACGACATCCGATTTTACTAAATTTAAGCTTGTTTGGAAGGGGAAAATAAGCATCTTCAATTGCCGTATCCAACAGTACACGATAGTGTTTAATGAAATTGCTAAAGGGCGCAATTTGTAATAATAACAGTTTTTTCGATATTATTCCGAAAATTCAAACCATACGGTATAACTATGACATCATAATCGAAAAGTAGATCAAATTTGCAAAAAAATATGTGAAAACCGCAGTTCGATATCTTTGTTCGTTTCAGAGTTATTGCCAAAACAATAATTTTTAATACAAGTTGCGCCCTCTAGGAATTTTATTAGAAACTATCGTGTACTATTAGATACGACAATTGAAGGTACTTCCAAACAAGCTTAATTTAGTAAAATCGGATAAGTCGTTTAGAAGTTACAGCGATTTTAATGTTTACACTTTCAATAGCTTCTCCCACTCTTATCAAGTGAAAGTGTAAATATTAAAATCGCTGTAACTTCTGAACGACTTAACCGATTTTACTAAATTTAAGCTTATTTGAAAGAAAAAGGTAAGTACCTTCAATTGTCGTATCGAATGGTACAATATAGTTTCTAATAAAATTGCTAGAGGGCTCAATTTGTATTAAAAATTATTGTTTTGGCAATAAGTCTGAAACGAACAAAGATATCGAACTGCGGTCTTCACATATTTTCTTGCAAATTTCATCTACTTTTCGATTATGATGTCATAGTTATACCGTATGGTTTGAATTTTCGGGATAAAATCGAAAAACTTGTTATTATTACAAATTGCGCCCTCTAGCAATTTTAATAAACACTATCGTGTATTGTTGGGTACGGCAATTGAAGATACTTATTTTCACCTTCCAAACAAGCTTAAATTTAGTAAAATCGGATAAGTCGTTTAGAAGTTACAGCGATTTTATTGTTTACACTTTCAATAGCTTCTCCCACTCTTATCAAGGTCGGTACGCCATTGAGCCTTAAACCAAAATGATGCAGAATTGTCTAAGCTTTCCAATGATGTAATCAGAGTTAGACCTTAATATGGGAATTTTCGGAGAAATTTAGAATTAAAAAAAACAGTTTTTAATTGTGCCCCCTTGCGGCGAAATGAGGAACTTAAAAGTAATTTCCAGCAATTTCTCTTGACCACTTTACTCATAAAAAAATCTTTCCGAAAGTTGTACGATTAATGGTTTCCGAGATAAAGCCGACGTCCTCGCTTATTTGACCACCCGGTACAAAAAAGTAATAAATATTTTTGGATAACAAGAACAACTTACCTAATTATCAAATAATAATAATTATAATGCGTTGAGAAGCTGTTTTTTTCCTCGCTTTTGGCGCACAAAACCTCCAGACATAGCGTTTGGTATTAAATTTGTAAATAATGAACGATTGTAGAGTTGTGTAGTTCGCGAACGAACTAGTTCAAAAGATCGAATCTGGCAACTGACCTAAAAGATTCAATCAGTAATTACTAACAGATTGAAACAAGGCGAACTAAAGTCTAAACGGAATGTACTACGCAAGCGAGAGCGAGACGACCGAGATTATAGGTTTTGTCACCTGACCGACCTACCTACCGAACTAAACGAACTAGTCTTTTAAACTATTCACTTTATTGAACGAGATCGAAAGATTAAAATCGGCAAAGTGAACTAAACTTCCCAGCACTAAACGATTGATCCTGTGAGTGTCTGTTATAATATCTAAAACAAACGAACAAACCCGAACAAACCCATTTTTTTTGTACTAAAGAGATGACATTTTTAGTGATAGGAACCATTTCTGTCCCTTTTATATTTTTTACTGGCAGCCGTTTTACGATTTCAGAAAAGTTACCAAAAGATGAACATATCATATGCTAAGACAAGGGTGGCCAAAGAATTGTGATTGGAAGCTACACCAATAAGATTTTTGCCTCTGTAGTCTAACCGTTTGCTAACATACACTTTATCGATCAGCAAATTAACAATTTTTTCATTAGATGATAGAGAGCTGGTTGAAACAATGTTTAAATAATTCGTTGTAGTTTTATCATTATCGGTGGTATTTGAAGAAGTATTTGGTGACACATTTAGGCTTGACGAGAGATACTGTAAGTACCTTTTAGTGGGTAGATTTATATAATCTCGCATTAGATCATAAGCACAGGGAGAAAGCGTATACAACATAAAAGGCATTACTATTGTTGATGGTGAGTAATGTTTTTGTTTCACTAATACGAGTAGATTTATTTGATCGATCAGAAGTAATATTCTATTATACAAATTATTATCCTCTGTGTTTAAATTACAGGATTAACACCAAGGGCGTCCATAGGGGGGAGGGGGGGCAAAACGGGCACTTGCCCCCCCCCCTAGGCGCACAAATTACTATTTTATTTCATAATTTAGTATAAATATTGAATAGTACAGTGTCACTAAACTGAACAATTACATAATAAAAACATATCAATAAATTAATACATTAGGCATAAGGTAAAGAAATAGTCTTATACAGTGTCACCAGTAAAGTCCGCATCATATGTGATTTTTTTTATTAAAATCTCTATTCAAAATTTGACTTTGGCATCAAGTTCTGCATCGATCGAGATGAAAATTAGGCAAATAAATAGTAGTCTAGTCACGTGATTCGCATTATCTGTCAAATATTAATTTTTTCCAAAAAATAATTCAAAAGTGGGGTTATTTCTGAAAATATCGAAAAAAGTTATAATTTTTTTTAAATGCAGTTTGTAGCAAACATGCAAAATTTCAGCTGGATAAGATTATTTTGATTTTTTACCTAATTTTGTAAATTGCACCACTTTTGCCAAATAAGACTCAACGCAACCTATACATAAAATTTCTTAGTTTTGACAATGCTTTATTTCAGATACATTTTCTTTAAACTAGCGTCATATTAAATGTGTGTTTTTATACAAAATCAAAATTGGGCAATTAAAATTTGGTCGCATGTGATGCAAAGTTCATTTGTTTTTGACCCTGTATAAGGTAACTTCATAAAATACGTATTTTTGAAAACGTAGTTTGTGACTGAAAGTAAAAAAATAAAAAATAAAATAAAGAGATTTTTAATTAAATCGTTGAAAATAGATAAACTTTCCGTTGGGTTAAGCAAAAATTTATTTTCCACTTAATGAACACTTTACTGATGACACTGTGTTCTTTTTTGTCTTAATATTAAGGTGTATCACTTTCAGACACAAACTATGAAGTTACCTTATACAGGGTCAATAACAAATGAACTTTGCATCACATGCGACCAAATTTTAATAGCCCAATTTTGATTTCGTAGAAAAACACACATTTAATATAACGCTACTTTAAAAAAATTTATCTGAAATAAAGCATTGTCAAAACTAAGAAGTTTTATGTAGGTTGCGTTGAGTGTTATTTTGCAAAAGTGGTGCAATTTACAAAATATGGGTAAAAAATAAAAATTATCTTATCCAGCTGAAATTTTGCATGTGGGCTAGAAACTGCATAAAAAAACTTTTTTCTGTAACCTTTTTAAATTTTTTCAGAAATAACCCCACTTTTGAATTATTTTTTGAAAAAAAATAAAATTTGACAGATAATGCGAATCACGTGACTACTATTTTCTTGCTTAATTTTCATCTCGATCAAAGCACAACTTGATGCCAACGTCAAATTTCGAATAAAGCTATTAATAAAAAAAAATCCCATATGATGCGGACTTTACTGGTGACACTGTATATAAAAAAGTATTGTTTAAGTTTTTGCCCCCCCCTGAAAAACGCTCTATGGACGCCCTTGATTGACACTATCATCTTCTGAAATCTCAAAATTTAGTAAACTTAAGGCTTTATTTAAGAAATCTACGCTTCTTTCAAGCTGAGACCACCTGCTTAGTTTCATTTCAAAGGGTAAAATCTATTTCAAATCATTGTAAGCCAATTCATTACCGCTTAAAAAACCTTTACCTTAATATCAATGTCCACTGAAACCTGATTAACAATATTTATACAGTCATTGGTCAAATCTAAACTATAAAAATATATTTTTGAGTCACTTACAATTTTTACTTCCCAAAATTTAGAAGTAATAATTTTTTGTGAATAATTACAGAGATCGTCAAAACTTTTTATAAAATCTGATTGCTCGAAAGCTTGATTAAGTTGAGATGTACGCTCTTGTTGTTCCTCGTTTCTCTCCGCTGAACTTTTTCTAGGAATGAGAACAGTTTTTGACAAGTAAGCAGACAAATTGGGATAAAAGCAGGGAACAGCTGTTAAATTTAGTCTCGCTTTAGTTGGATATTTTTTTGTGGTGCCATCAGGCAAAAGATAAATATCTTCACGGCTAATGTCACTGGGGACAAAATGCTTGGCACAAACTACAGAATACTGTGTGGGCGACCAATTAGCTCTTGGAATGGCTTTTAGTCATAGAATTTTCAGATTTTTATCTTTTGGGAAGTGGAAAACGAATACACTCTCTTCACCTGCCTTTAAAACACTTTTATAGTTAGAGTTACACCAAGGAATACAGCAGGGGCTTGGTATGTTAATAAATAAACAAACAAACTAAAATAAAAAAATAGTTAGTTACCTAAGTACCGAGGTATCCAGAGGTATCCTACCTACTTACGAACTATCTCTACTAGTGATATTTTAAAACTTATTCACATATATCTTTAAGCTAAATAAACACTTCAATATTTAATAAAGTAACTGCAGCCACAAAACAATAAAGTTTATCCCAAAGACCTTACCAGTATACAAAAAAACACAACTTTTTAAATTAAAACAATTCTGACGCCATTATAAGACTCGTAAACAAACCCGCCGCGCGCCGTCCGGCCTGGCTGTTCGATTTCTCACTTTATTAATGCTACTAGCGTGTACCCGGTATGCGTTGCAATGCCCGGCATTCGCCCCGGTATACCTACCGGTATACGCCCTGGTATACGTCTTGCTATGGTCGCTTTCTCTGAGATGCCATAATAAGGCGAGTTCACCATCACGATCACGTCAAGTAATACTTTATAGATTTATAGATACAAACCCGAACAAACCCGGACAAACCCGAATTATTCTATATATTAGTACCCGGCATGCGTTGTTACAATGCCACTTTTTTTATGCTGAAACCTTCCTCGGCCTGCACACAACAACTCACCAAGGTTTCATCGCAATCGGATGAATGGTATAGGAACGTATACATACAGAGAGACAGACAAACATTAATTTTTATATATATACACGACACTGTTCGGGTGTGTGTCATTTTTTCTACAACCTAAGATCGTTGTACACTTGTGACAATACTATTATACCGAATCCTTTGGGCACGGCACTGTTTGGGTATGTGTCAATTTATCCGCAATCCATGATGTATTTCAGACAATAATATTGTGCCGAACCCTTCGGGCACGGCACTGTTCGGGTATTTGTAGTTTTTCCATTAGTATAGTTTTTTCATTACCCAAGATCGTCTTATCAAATATGTATAATTTTTTCACAACCAAAGATTGCGTTAAAACATTGTGTAATTTTTTCACAAATCCATTTCGTTTTTCTGGTATCCATGATTGTCGCTTAAGAAAACGAAATTAAAGAAATTTTCTGTACCTAAATAACGAAATTTTATACCTGAGCTGTCAAATTTTGTTATCTCTTCAAATAAGAAAGTTACACGTGATTTCATGTGACAGCTGTCAAATTTTGACAGATTGACATATACTTTTTTTTTCATGTTAAAAAATTTTTTTGCATTTCTTTTTTGTCCAAGATCGTAGCTGCAAGAATAAAAAAAACAATTTATACTTGATCTGTCAAATTTTGACAGGTAAGTGTCAAATTTTTTTTCATTTTTTTCTTGTCCGGGATGGTAGCTACAATATTGCCAAATATTTCAATTAAAAGAAGTTAAAATCACTCCTGTCAAAGTTTGACAGCTGTCAATGTCAAATTTTTATTGGCCATTTTTTCACCCAGGTTAGTACTTAAATTAATCCGATATCAAAAATTTATTATCTCTTCAAATAAGAAAGTTACACGTGATTTTATGTGACAGCTGTCAAATTTTGACAGGTAAGTGTCAAATTTTTTTTCATTTTTTTCTTGTCCGGGATGGTAGCTACAATATTGCCAAATGAAATATTTCAATTAAAAAAAGTTGAAATCACTCCTGTCAAATTTTGACAGCTGTCAATGTCAAAATGCCCTTTTTTTATCCTATAATGTTCCTCGGCCTGCACACAATAACTCACCAAATTTTCATCGTAATCGGATAAATGGTATAGGAACGCATACGGGACATACAGACAGACAGACAGACAGACAGACAGACAGACAGACAGACAGACAGACAGACAGACAAACATTCATTTTTATATATATATAGATTAGAGCAAACTCGCACCACAAATGTTTACTAGTATTTTGTAGAGGTTCTTATCAATCATGTCACATAAGTTTTCTATTAGATATCAAAAACCGGATAAAAATACAAATTAATAGGACAACTACAACTACTTCCCGCGAAAAGTAGGGTAAAAGCACCAATGAAGAAACAGTTAAGGCATTTCTGAAATTAGCAGCTCTATTAAAAATATAAATATATATAGTTTCTCAAAATACTTTTGGCGGGGGGTTTCTGGCTTTATTTATAACCTATTTAAAACTATGAATAAAATAAAACAATTTAGAAACATTTTTAAAACAAGTTTATTTAACAAACAGTGGCGGCTCGTTAATGAAGGGCTCTGGGGCGCCGCCCTCCCTGCAATTATTTCAAACAGAATCCAAGAATACTTTACTTAAAAAACCCAGAACGCAATGTATGTAAGCAATCAATTAAAATAATTCAAACCAAACGTAGCCCTATTCCAACGGGCAGGCTATACTCATAGACAAGCAAGCGAGTTACGCGCTCTCAAGGTTGTACTAAGCGCGGGCGACCGATTATTCGTCCCGATTCAACGCGAGTTGCCATGACTACAAAGGCGTGACGTCACATACACATCGCACAACGAGCTGCCACGGATGGGCTCCAATTTTCCGCGCCCAACAGCTGTTCACGAATCGCGATGCCACGGTAGAATAATCGATATATTATGTACTCTGACGATGCGACTTGTCGATGCCCCCTAATGATTTGTTTATTTGTTTTGATTTGATTTATTAGTTAGGTTATAAAGTTGGAAAATTTCGTCTAATATTAAGGTCAGTGATTTACAGAAGCTTGTGTTTAGTTCTCTGAGCTTAAGTGAAAAACTTGATTTAAAAAATGCAGAGCGGCCACTACCAATATTGAACATAGTACAAGTGCAATCAAAATGTAAAAGTAAGGCACGGTGTACGCGTAAGTTTGACAAAGAAATATATAATAAAAAATTGTGGATATGCGGTTGTGAGGACAAAAATCCTTTTTTTTTTGTTTCGTGTGTCTTCTTTTTGACGGGGATGATAATTGGACTATAAATGGGGTGCAGGGTGCAGGACTCGGTGCAGGACTTCAAAAATCTTTCAGAGAAAATAAAAAAAAAACATGAAAATAGTGCAAAATATCGTCATAATGTGGTAAGTTTTCAGATGTTAGGACAAACTCTCTAACTTCTTTAAGTACCTAGTGCTGCTTATGCTGATAAAATTAAAATTCACAACGAGAAAGTTAAAAAAAACAGACACGTACTTTCGAAAATAATAGACATTTAAAAAATTTTTATTTAAAGCCAGCGCCCCCCCTGACTCGCTAGTCACGAGCCGCCACTGTTAACAAAAATACAAAAACTCCAGTGAATGAACACTTTAATCCAACAAGGAAACTTCTTATACCTAGTAAAGGAACTAACGCTATAAATGGGAAATATCGATTTTACCTACTCAGAAGAATTTAACTTTGTAAATTCAGGAACTTTACACGCCTCCTGAATTAAAGGATGTTGTAATAATTTTTTGTAAAATATTTTTCTTTTTATACCAAATCTGGTCTGGTTTTTCTCTTTTTTGCTTTCCAGTAAAGGAACAATTCGTTCCTTCACTGGATTTTCATACTTTTCAGTATGTAAGTAAGTCACGTGACACATGGATCTTCAAAGCAGTGTTGTCGATGTTTCTGTTGCACGGCTTGGAAGTTAAGACGGTTGTGGCTATGGTTTAGCTTAAAAGTGGTATACATTAGTTGCTTATTATTTGACCAGTTGTCTTGGCTGAGCTAACTAAAAGAAATTTCTTGACTAAATTGCAAATAAAACAACCATTGACAAGTTGACAGTGTTGACACATAAATCAGCCAAAAGGAACGATCTCAGTCACAAATCCGGTAACCTTAGCGTAGGTAAGGGGGGAGGAAATTTGACTGAGATAATCTGACTTACTTGGTCAAATAAAACGGCAAGGTAGTCAGTTTAGGTCAGCTCAGCCAAGACAAGTGGTCAAATAATAAACAGCTACTGTGTCTTAAAACTTGAAAGCATAGTCAATAATTAAGGATCGAGTAGATAATATCAACAAAAGGGTTTATTTAACATGTTGTCCCATGTCCTTACCGTTACTGAGCCACAGGCCCCCAAATCAGGGAGGTAATTACCTAATTTTTTAAGAAAAGTGTCTAAAATCGACGCTAGAAGTCGCCATGCGCTTCATCCTTTTGGGCTGATCGCCATATTTGCTACATTTAGGTAGTTACATATCGCGCAAACACGCGATATGTTATACGGCGCTTCGGCGCGAAATCACGACAATCCTGACTGCTCTTGATACTCCGCCTATATAGGCGCTTCGGTGAAAATAATGTATGTATGTTGTCGGCGTCGTCGTCACTTTCGACATTTTCACATTTGCGATTTTTTTTCTCGGAAACGGTTAGAGTGGGACGATTGAAACTTTTTGTATTTAGAGAGGAATAGTGAAGGTACGTTGTGTAAAAATTTCGAATATACAGGGTGTGCCGGAAAAAAGTTATTAATTTTTAAAGTCGATAATTATCGGAATCTCGTTGAAATTCGATACAGTTCGTAAAAATGAGTTTTTTTGATTTAAACTTTTTCGACGCGTAGACGTCCGTGGGCTACAGAACCCTATTGTTTGTGAGCGCGATCGAAAGTTTGAAAGTAATTTTTTTGGTTTTTTTAAAGTCAAAATTTGGTCGAAAATGGTACCTCTTGGATCGCTAATAAGTCGAATTGGGTGCATCCAATCGACATTCGGTTTGGATAATCGGTTAGGCCATCTCAAAATCTACCTTTTTCCAATATATCGTTCTATACCTAACTGGAATGGAAATTGCCGAAAATGGTAAGAAACTGGAAACCACAGTGTAAGGCGTGATTTTTTTCTCCGTTTTTATTCCGTTTATTTTTTTTCGTACGGAAAACGACTTTTGATTGAAACGTTGTATACTTTAGCGGATAGAGCCGTCAAATTGTATTTAAGAGATATTTTTTCGTTTTTTTATCTTTAATACGGAAAAAACGGCAGCTTATGAACTTTTTCCCGTAATTTCTGTTGGCGTTGCACTGGTTTGCGTAAATAATTCTGCAAGTGTCTATAATATATAACATTTTGAATTTTTTCTTGGTACACTATATCAACGGATAAAGAAGCTTTAATTTGTATTATAAGCGATCTTTGGGAAAACATATTTTGTGGCTCAAAAAAATTAATTTATGATTTTTTTATAGGTTCCTTCACCAGAGGTTTTACTATATCGACTGTAGCTTATTCAATTTTTAACAAAACCGTTTTATTTTTTTCTCAAAATATGCGCTGATTACTTCTCAATATTCCTGCATGTCCAAACTTATCAAAATATATTCGCAAATTTGAGCAAAGTTGCTTTTTTGGGTGCGGAAACAGGCACAATTTTCAAATTCTAACACCATTCGATTTAGAAAAAGTTGGCCATGGTTTTACCACGTGCGTTTTCCTTAACTTTAACTTTTATACCATCTGTCAAAAATAGGTGAAAAATGCGATTTCCAAATTGATTTTTTAGAGGAATAAGACCATTTAGACTACGTCTTTTGTGGGAAATACCTACCTTGAACCTTTATCTTTTTCGTTTGACCAAAAATAAGGGGGAAAATATCGCATTTATCCCGTACTTGTAATAATAAAAATGGCTTGCAGGAGGCATATTAATCAATTTTTATAGTTTTTATAATATTTGGAGAGTATTTAATGTATGAAACACCTGTCTTGGACCTTTTTCTTTGCGGTTGACCAAAAATAATTGAAAAAAGTGTATTATTTGTGTGTATCTTCAATACTCAACGTTCTATGTAATATCGAATACGTCATTAATATCCTATTTACCACAAATCAATCTATGAGCTTCGGTGGCGTAGTACTAAAGACTGTTGATTTTCGAGACGAAGGTCGAGGGTTCAAACCCCAGTGTTTTTTTTTCTTTTTTTTTTAATTTTTTTTTTAATGTCGTTATTTAGGTACTGAAAATTTTTTAAATTTTGGATTCTTACAGCTATAATAATCTATACGAAAAAGCTAAAAAAAAATTACACTTACCTGTCAAAATCTGACAGCTGTAGTATAGAACTTTGTTATTTAGGTACTGAAATTTTTTTAAATTTCGGATTCTTACAGCTATAATCCTAGATACAAGAAAAGCTTAAAAAAACTTGATATTTACCTGTCAAAATGACAGCTGTCGTATAGAGCTTTGTTATTTAGGAACTGAGAAATTTTTTAATTTAGGATTCTTACAGCTATAACCCTCGTTACAAAAAATCTAAAAAAAAATTGACACTTACCTGTCAAAATTTGACAGCTATCGTATAAAACTGTGTTATTTAGGTATTGACAAATTTTTAAATTTAGGATTCTTACAGCTATAACCCTCGTTACAAAAAATCTAAAAAAAAATTGACACTTACCTGTCAAAATTTGACAGCTATCGTATAGAACTTTGTTATTTAGGGACCTGATAATTTTATAATTTCGGACTCTTACAGCTATAACTCTCGCTACGAAAAAGCTAAAAAAAAATTGACACTTAACTGTCAAAATTTGACAGCTATCGTATAGAACTTTGTTATTTAGGTACTGAAAATTTTTTCAATTTGGGATTCTTACAGCTATAATCCTCGTTACGAAAAAACTTTAAAAAAATTGACACTTACCTGTTAAAATTTGACAGCTGTCGTATGGAACTTTGTTATTTAATCACTGAAAAATTTTTAAATTTCGGATTTGTACAGCTATAATCCTCTATATGAAAAAAGATTAAAAAAATTTACACCCGCCTGTCATAATTTGACAGCTGTCGTATAGAACTTTGTTATTTTGGTACTGAACATTTTTTTAATTTAGGATTATTACAGCTATAACCCTCGCTACAAAAAAGCTAAAAAATAATTGACAATTACCTTTCAAAATTTCACAGCTTTGTTATTACGAAAAAAACGAACTTGGGTAGTGAAAAATTACACATATGTTTTTATTGCCACCTGGGTTGTGAAGAAACTACACATTTTTTTTATCGCGAATCGACATTCCTTACAGTTAGGGCTTGCTAACAAATGGTTTTGTCAAAAGAATGAAATGAAACGAACGAACTTGAACAGTGCCGTGCCCGAAGGGCTCGGCACAATAATATTTCCACAAATTTATTAGCTGATAATGTGATTATTATAATAAAATATGGAACGTATATATCCCACATTGCACAAAGGTGTGTGAGTTTAAAAAGCACCTATAAATGTCAATAACATAATATTAAATATAATATATTTCCGCAACGAAAAGTCGTAGCGAATCGAGCGAGGCGGTATTGGAAACGAGACGTTGAGCACTATACGATGCCGTCCAAATACTACCTATCTATATGAGAAAACGGAAATTTTGCTCCATTTCTTTTTATTTTCTAGTTATGGTCAGTTGTTATAATGACAATTTGGCGATATGTTTTCTCTTCACGTTCCGCAGGAAGGTGAGGCAAAAAAAGTAATAGTAAATAGAGAAAAAGAAAAGAAAAATTATTTTTTTATCGTAAATTTTTTTTAGTACTAATATGAGATGCACTCTCGGCTGACGATTAGCGATATGTACCCAGTCTAGTTCTTTTATTTCGCTTCATCAATGATATTGCAAAACGCGTCTAATAATGAATCTGACGAAATTAAAGGAAACATTTTCTTCTGTTCCATATAAGAGGCTATTCCGTTTCTTTATCGTGAAAAAAATAAGAAAAAATTACATTTTTATAATGTAACTGAAAGTAACAATTAAAACGTAAGAGGAAAAAAACGTTTTATATTTATTGTTTCGCTCAAAAAACGGGTGTAGGTGTGCGTGAACCAACACTAAATCCGTTAAACAAAGCGTCGAACAAAGGGTTCAGTAATGAATTGTAAGAGTAGCCTAATTTTAGCAACTTTTAATCGTCCCTTACACAATATAAAAGGGGAAAAGGGTCCTTTCTCTGCATGATTAATCCCGCCGAAGTCCTATTCGTGCCCGAGATCAATTGCAAAGTGGACAGCGGTCTCTGCCAGAACGACCGTAAGTAATTATTGTATTCTGTCTCTCAGTTATAGCCGCGTGACACGCCATATTTAATATTGTATCACTCTGCGTCGCCATTAAAGTCACAGTGGCGTATTAAGAAAGTGATTCCTTGGGGGGAAAGGCGCGGATTTTAGATATTTGGTAATGTAAAGTCTGTTCAATGATCGCTGACCGTTACGTCACGACTAGTGCTTATATTTCTAACATTCGTGAACTAGGTGAGATACCGTGCGAGCAAAAATTATTTGCATCAAAGAGGGCTTGGATTAAAAAACGTGGGGCTTGGTTTAGATCAGAGAACTCAAAGCCAACGAGAAGCGGCAATACCTGTCGGTACCTTTGATATCGACTGGTCGTTTTTCAGTGACCTTCACACAACGATAACGGTCGATCCACAGCTTGATACTCCGAGAAAACTTGCTTATTTTCTACACTGAGAGACCTTACTTTTTAGTACAGATGCAAATGCAACAGAACGAAAACAAAATAATATCACAATTAGCTAGGCGCAACGTCAGCTCGCGGACTAAACGCAACTTAGACGAGCACATGGTTTTTAGCGATACACAACTTATTTGCCACATGCATGCGCCTACCAAAACAGGACACGCAAAACGCCGAGCTGTCGCTTCTGGTTTGCTGTAATATTCTGTGGTTTAGATCACAACGATATGGGGACAATATCTAACCAAATCGAGGTTAAAATTTTGTCAAATTCATATTATGACATGATATGCCAAACTAATGAGTAATAAAATAAGTAGACAAATACAAATTTATTTTAAGAAAGTAAGAATATACAGAAAGAAAAAGAAAAATAATTACATAAATTGCTGAAATTGACCACCGCCATGCTCCAAGCATAAATTCACACGTCTCTTCATATTTTCGAAAGTGTTGACCAGCATCTCTGGAGAAATGTTTGCAACAAGTTTCTTCTGTTTTTACAGATGGCCTTCCTGCTCCTTTTTTGTGTTGTATAGAGCCTGTTTCCCTAAACACAGCCACGGTTCTTTTTAGGCAATGATAAAAATCCCCAGCAATAAAAGCAACGTTAGGAAAATGATCGTGAAAATCGTCCATGCACAAACCCGGATTGTATTGCCACTCACCATTTACTCTAACCCCGTTTCAAAAATACGCTTCAACCATCAATGTTTTGTGCTGTTCCGTAAAGCCCATTGTGTGAATTGTTTAAGAAATTGGAAAAATTAGCTATGAATCAAATTACTTGTAACGACTGTTAAAGATGACGGAATAACTGATTGATTGTTAATTCAGGTAGTTACTGACACCCAACAGGTATTAAGCTCTACGGCTAAGCATTAAGTCCTTAGATGCAAGGCCCTCTTTGATGCAAATAATTTTTGCTCGCACGGTAGTAAATTTACATCAGTATAGTAAATGTCATATAATTTTAAAAGTAGAAAAATGTTTATTGTCATTTTTGACAGTTACATTTTTAATCAACATTATTTCAAAAATGTCACGGTATTCTGAAAAAGAACAAGCATTAATTTGAAAATTATTTGATTGATATAAACTTTAATAATTATCCACTGGTTCATTAGCGGATTGTTTAAAAAAATTAAAATTTAAATTGCGGTAATCTATTGCATCAAACAGGCGTTTTTAATAGAGCAACCCCATCTAGCCCAAAAATAAGTAGAATTTTAAAGAGAATTTAAGAATAACGGCAACTCTCAATTTCCCTTAAAACCTGTTTTTATGGATGTAACCTGGATATACAGTAAAAGGGCTTTTAGGCCAAGTTAGCAAGATGATACTCTTCATACAGGTAAAAAAAATCGTCAGGTGTACGGTATATTATTCTACATGCTGGTTCAGAAAATGGATTTGTGAATAATGCAAGTTAATAAAGACGGAAGAGACGTTAAACTGTGGGCCCCGTGTCATGGATGTTGGCACGTTAAAGAACCCTACCCTCGACAAAGAGGGATTCGGCAAAATTACCAGATAGTGTGTGACAAATTCCCTGGCGTCGGTGATTGGCCTCGTTGCGGAAAAAGGCCGACGTAAAATAAATAAATAAAAAAAAAAAAAAAAAATATTCAAGTCTTTCCTGAATTCTGGTGATAATCACGATTCGATGAATAGTGAAAACTTTGAGAAATGGTTTAAAGAAAAATTGTTACCAAGTTTGAAAGAACCGTCGCTTATTATCATGGATCATTATCATTCTTGGCTAATTGAAAAAATTCCAAAATACAAGCTGGTTAAAAAAATTATTTATTGCGTGGTTAGAACAAAGACAAATTCCGGTTTCACCATTTGCAATAAGGGATTAGATCTGAATAATAGTGAAGCAGCA
Source organism: Polydrusus pterygomalis (assembly GCA_963969555.1). Taxonomy (NCBI): domain Eukaryota; kingdom Metazoa; phylum Arthropoda; class Insecta; order Coleoptera; family Curculionidae; genus Polydrusus; species Polydrusus pterygomalis. The sequence goes on along the minus strand of OZ018385.1, from coordinate 15,758,597 downwards.
TATTATCACACCCATGTAAGCGCTATTATGATGTAAAAATAATATAGAATGCAGCCATAGAAAATGTAACAGAAAAAATGGAAAAATTGTGCAACACATGCACACTAATAAAATTGCTTTAGATACTCTTCCCCTTATTATTAACTCGGACGAATCTGATTATGATGATCCTTGCGGAGATTATTTATTTGAATTATTAAAAAACTGTATTTTATTGTGTTGTCACGAAATATGCGAAAAATATATTCTCATTGTATTTTTGAGACACGCCTTTCAATTCGTAAAACTGCAGAAATTTTCCATAAGCATTTCCTTGGACTTTTTTGTCAACAACTCATACAACAAAGAAATAAGTCCACATTGTAAAAAGAAAAAGAATCAATTGTGATAACTGAGATGCTATCTATATTGATCAGACGGGAAGAAGTTTTAAAACAAGGCTAAGCGCTTTAATATTAAAAAGGCAAAACAACAGGAATATCTGACCACTGCACCCAAGAAAACCTTACAATAAAATCAGTATACTTAACTTACTTAAAACACTATCAATTAAAAAACCTACAAATTAAAAATGCAACATTGTCAATAACCAGCCTTCAAAAAATGCAGTCACAATAATAAATAGTGTATTAGTATAAATATGTTGTAAGTATTGTATTGTATAAAAATGTTAATTAAACATTAGAACATAGGTAAAAAGCCACCATTAAAATAGCCATAGACTGTTTGTAAACGTTGTAAATGCCATTACATCTTAAATACCCCAAATATGACTATATACACCCCATAAATAGTACATTGTTAATTTTATCCAACACATGACAGTTATGACTATCATTATCAATATCATTTTAGACAAGTAAACTATCAAATAACTCACGTTCATATTTAAAGTAGTATTCTATTTATTTATATTACAATTACAAGCAGAATTCACATTGATATTGAAATTAAAGGAAAACGCTATATATTAAAAACTATATATATCAAACCCAAAAATGAGATATTTGCTCGTCATTCTCTGTCAACCAGACGACAAGAAGCTGGGGAAGCTATCGACCAGTATCTACAAATTCTCAAGCAAATGAGTAAGGATTGTAACTTTCAATCTGTTACTGCAAATCAAAACAGAGATGACTTCATTAGAGACTCATTTATTAGTGGATTAAACTCACCTCACATTCGTCAACGTCTACTGGAATCTAATAACTTGACTTTGGAGGAAGCATTTAATAAAGCAAGATCGCTTGAGATGGCTCAACATCAGTCTGAATCATATTCGTCTTCTTTTGGTATTGTTAACGCTGCTACATCTAAATCTTTTGACATGAACCAACCTCAGTCTACACAAGATGAACCTATATGCGCAGGTGTTGCCTCAAAGTGCTACTTCTGTGGAAATGATCGTCATCCTCGTTTTAAATGTCCAGCAAGAAACTCAACGTGTCATTTTTGTAAGAAGAAGGGGCATTTTTCAAAGGTGTGTAAATCAAATGACAGTTCAACAAAGCAAACATCAGCTGCCACTCTTGCCACAATATCTGCTGCATCACCTGGATGCTTGTCAAAAGCAATACTTCAAGTTAAAGTTGACGGAATTATGACAGATGCACTAATTGATACAGGGAGCTCGGATAGTTATTTGTCAAATAAAGTAGTTAACGATCGGAAAATGAAGATATTTCCTACAAGAGCAGATATATCTATGGCCACAACATCGCTAATTTCATCAGTATTAGGCTACTGTGTTGTAAATATCAAAATTATGCAGCATACCTATAAAGACATAAAACTTCTTGTCTTAGAAAACTTATGTTTAGATATGATTGTGGGACATGATATACTTAGTCAACACAATATATTTGAAATGGTTTTTGGTGGGAAAAGATCTTCATTATCAATATGCAGCTTAGCTTTAGCCAATGTTGAACCAATTTCATTATTTTCAAATCTTTCAACTGATTGTAAACCTATTGCCATTAAATCACGTCGATATACTATAGAAGATACCAAGTTTATAGAAGAAGAGATTCAAAGACTTTTAAGTGAAAATGTGATTGAGCCAAGTGATTCTCCTTGGAGGGCTCAAGTATTAATTACAAGCAGTGAAACCAATAAAAAGCGCATGGTAATTGACTATTCGCAAACAATAAATAAATTTACACAACTTGATGCATATCCTTTGCCTAAAATAGAAGAGATAGTAAATAAAGTTGCTAAATATGGAGTATTTAGTACAATTGATTTACACAGCGCTTATCATCAAATACCAATTAAAGAAAGTGAGAAGATCTATACAGCTTTTGAAGCCTGTGGTGGGTTGTACCAGTTCCGGAGAATTCCATTTGGTGTTACCAACGGAGTTGCTTGTTTTCAGCGTACCATAGATGGTATTATTAAAAAAGAAGGACTAGAAGACACATATGCTTATTTGGACGATGTTACCGTTTGTGGAATAGATAAGGTACACCATGACCACAATTTACAACTGTTTATGAATGCTGTAGCTAAATACAATTTAACACTGAACGAAAGAAAATGCAAGTTTTCTTTGAACGCTATAAATATCCTTGGTTATAGCATAACTCAGAAGAAAATTAAGCCAGATCCAGAAAGACTTCGACCACTTCTAGAATTTCCTGTTCCTACTGACTCGACTTCTCTTCGGCGCATTATGGGCATGTTCGCTCATTATTCTAAATGGGTTCCAAAATTTTCTGAGAAGATCCAAGCACTTGTTCAATGCAAAGAATTTCCAATGGGCGAAAATTCTGTGAATGCTTTTAAAACATTAAAGGCAGACATAGCTGATGCTATTGTAACAACAATTGATGATAATGAAATGTTTACTGTAGAAACAGATGCCTCAAATTTTGCAATTGCCGCTCAACTCTCCCAACGTGGTAAACCAGTAGCATTTTTTTCGAGAACTTTATCAAAATCAGAGCAAATGCACTCGTCAATAGAAAAAGAAGCATATGCCATTGTAGAAGCTCTCAGAAAATGGAGACATTTTCTAATTGGTCGCCACTTTAAACTCATTACGGACCAAAGGTCAGTTGCTTTTATGTTTGATAACAGGAACCATGGAAAAATTAAGAATGAAAAAATTATGAGATGGCGTCTTGATCTTTCATGCTATAAGTACGATATCATATATAGACCAGGATCCCTAAATACTGTGGCAGATACCTTTTCAAGAGTATGTTCCGCCACTGAAGTCGACAGAACCTTATATAATTTACATAATTCTCTCTGCCATCCAGGGGTTACTCGCCTGTATCATTGGATTCGCTGCAAAAATATGTCATTTTCAGTGGAAGATGTTCGAAGGGTGACATCCAAGTGTCCAATTTGTGCCGAACTAAAACCAAGGTTTCATAAGAATCAAGGTATCCTGATTAAAGCAACATCACCTTTCGAAAGACTTAATATAGATTTCAAGGGACCTTTGCCATCATCGTCCAATAATCGCTATATTTTAACCATAATTGATGAGTACTCAAGATTTCCATTTGCATTTGCCTGCTCCGATATGACTTCATCTACTGTAATAAAATGTCTTCGTCAATTATTTTCCATTTTTGGGACTCCATCCTACATACACTCAGATCGAGGTACTTCTTTTCTATCGGATGAACTGAAATCATTTTTGGACACACATGGTATAGCAAGAAGTCGTACAACAGCATATAATCCACAAGGGAATGGGCAGTGTGAAAGGTATAATGGAATTATATGGAAAACTATTCAACTGGTTTTAAAATCAAAGAATATTTCTATAAATCAATGGGAGTTAGTATTACAAAACGCTTTACACTCAATACGATCACTATTGTGTACCGCCACTAATTGCACGCCTCATGAACGTATGTTTAGCTTTGCAAGAAGATCGTCTAACGGATCATCAATACCCACATGGCTCTGTCACCCCGGACCTGTTTTTCTAAAAAAACATATTCGACACAACAAATACGAGCCTCTGGTAGAAGAAGTCGAACTGTTAGACTCAAACTCTGAATATGCATTTGTTAGATTACCCAATGGAAATGAAACAACTGTGTCCGTTCGGCATTTAGCACCACTTGGTGATGTATCGTTAAAGAATTATTCCCAGCAAACAACAGTTTATGAAGAAAACGGGACTGAAGAGAAAAGTACTATAGTTCCCCAAGAAAATACCTCGATAAATGGATCGGCCAGTGACTCACTTACGGCAGAACATGACTATAGTGACAGTCCTGCAGTACCATTAGGGATAAGCAGTCGTCCAGTTCGAAATAAGAAACCACCCAACCACCTGAAAGATTATGTTAAGGAATGAGCAGGGAAGAATGTGATAATTTATACCTGTTTGTTTGTTTGAATATTCTTTTGTTATTATTTGTCACTGTCAGTTGTAAAAAGTTAATAAAAGCCTAATTTTATTCTCAAAGGTTTTCTCCACAGGTTTATTCGAATTTGAAGTCATTGTAAAATTCGTTGGTTCATTGGAACCAGACGCTCCCATATCGATACAGCTGTTAATAGTGCTAGAAGACGCCGACACATTAGAACCTTGTATTTTTTCTGCAATTTGTATGCACCGATTCTTCTAGGTATCTTTCTGCTACCGTCGAGGACTTCCATCCTCCGTGACGCTTCAATGTAGTCATGTTAGCCCCTGCATTGGCCAAAAGAGTCGCCGAAGATCTTCTCAGACAGTGACCGGTGTAACATTGCAATTGTTGAAGGTATCTTGGACAATTCCCACACACTGGCTGGTACACCTCCCATTTTTGTAAAAAACAAAAAAGCGGCTAGAACTAGTATTCCTTGTCTCAAAGACATGTAATTTTTACACAAATTGATCGGGTTGACTGGAAATCCTTCTTCAAGTATGGTGAAACTTCTCGATTTCTTGGTTTTAGTGTCTGGCAAAACTACGTAAAAATATTTCCCTTTGTCTTGAATATTTTCTATTTTCAGTTTGATCAATTCATCGCATCTACAAGCACCGCTAATCCCCATTATCAAAGCCACTTTCATCAACAAGTAGGTACTCGTCGTCGGGAGCTTCGTTCAAAAACTTCTCTATTTCAGGTCGTTCTAATGTCTTGGACGGGTCTGGTGTCATATAAGGTCGGTCGAATTTTGATAGTTTTAAAATTTTATCATATAGCCTAAGCTGTATAGAACAGGTTAAAAGCAAAAAAATTTCGGATTATACACTTTTAACGCGAAAAATTAATAATAAACTATTTATAAATTGACATTTTTACCGAAAATCTAAACCCATTATTTTTCTGTGCTGAAAATGTCAATGCGAGAAGTCTCATTATTTGACATAATACTTACTGTGTTGCCACGTTGGACCAATTTTCATGATTTGAAGTAATTAACGCTGGTTGGGTATTTCAAAAAGTCTTATACCTAATTGATTTTATTTATAATAAAATATATTTTAAAAAACATAAAGATATTTATTATTTTATTTTATTTATAAACATCCTTGGGCTACGCAATAGAACGCCGGATACGCGACGGCCACTACAGCGGCCTAAGTTGCACCTTTTATAGTAACACCTTTATGCGGTAATGGCATCATACATTAGCGTTGCGGGCTTCGCCCGCCCCGCAACTATTATAAACATCCTTGGGCTACGCAATAGAACGCCGGCTACGCGACGGCCGCTGCCGCGGCCTAAGTTACACCTTTAATAATAACCCCTTTACGAGGTAATGTCATCATGTATTAGCGTTGCGGGCTTCGCCCGCCCTGCAACTATTATAAACATCCTTGGGCTACGCCATAGAACGCCGGCTACGCGGCCTAAGTTACACCTTTATGCGGTAATGGCATAAAGTTTATTTTCATTTTTAATATATTACTCTACTTTACCTGAAAATATCAACAAATAACTTGGCAACATTGGTAAAGAAAGTGAAATAGCAACAGATATCGGCGAATCCGCGCTTGTCCGCTTAAATTATAAGAATATATTCGATTAAACAAACACGGGTAATATCGTCATATTGCTATCTTCGTCCAACCCTCTTAAAGACAATGACAACACTACTAGCAGGTACAGCTTGTTTTTGTATCCAGAAAGTCGACCAAAACTCTAAACTAATTAAATATTAAAAATGGCTTTAATTTGAAAAAAATGGCTTTATCCGCATTTTTTTTTGCATCAAATTGTTTCATTTAACGTTAACTTTCTAATAAACCCAAAAACCGGAAGAAATTCGACCGACCTTATATGACACCAGAACCGTCTTGGACTTCTTTGGTTTGTATCCCTGTGATTTGCTTTTCAAAAAGCTAGTTAGTTTGCCATATTTTGAAATGGCGATTTTTTTATAACGGTGAATAGGTAGTCGAGCGAAGCATCGAGTATTTGGTCCATAGCGACGATGGGGCTAATTTTTTTTGCAAATGTAAAAAATAAGCCAATAGAACATTTTCATCGATACCTTTTATCTTCCGTGAATTCATCCAAGACTCAAGCATTTTGAACTCCTTGTCGTAAGCATCTCGGGACTTTTCTGGCAAAATTTGCATCGCTGCTTTTTCCGCTTCCGTAAGGATATCCTCAGGAACGTAATTTTCATCGGCTTCCTTCATTTTCTATTGGTTTTTTTCTTCAAAAAAAATTCCCTTTTCTGCAGAGAAAACTGACAAGTGTCAAAATTTATTTAAACATTTGCTAACAATGTATCATGCCCGTGGCAACCAAACAATCAATCAACTTTAACCAAAATGTAAAAAAGTCACTGTCAAGTCATTCTGACATTTATAGGCTACGGAGACGCAAGTAGCTTTGATTATTTTTATTTTGATTATTTTGATTATTAATTATTATCTCATAAAAAAACGATTTCTTTCACTTGTTGGATAAAACATTGTATGCCACTCGTGTGTTATGTTTCCTAAGTCACTTGAGATTTTATAAATATGTCTCGCGTGACTTATTTTCAACATAACACACTAGTACCATAAATCACTATTAATCTAGTCACTTACGCCTTTAAAAATGACCCGAGAGGGCTGAAACACTATAAAATTTCAAACAAGTAATTACATCTTTTCCATTTTACAATGTGGAAATACAGTTGCCTCAAGCAAGTAGCTCTATATATAAATACATATATTAACCAGAACTAAGTCACTGGATTTTTATAGTTGTTTTCTTTTCACAAAATAAAGTGACACTTTTAACACTTACATCATAAACATATTGAAAATAGAAACGTACGTAGGGGAGGGGGGGACACATTCGGCCTATAAGGAGATTTTTTAGTATTTTTTTGTAACTATTGTTTTAAATAAGATCACTTTTAACTATTATTTTTTATTAACGTTTGTATGAAGTACTTGCGACGATATTCTTGATCTACTGTTTTTAGAAAAAAAATTATAAGGCTTTTTTCAAAACCCCACCAGTGGCCGAATGTACCCCCTTGAGCGTGCAGTTTCGGCCATCAAATATATTATTACTAAAATTATTTTTAACAATAGAATTTACAATAAAACAACCCACTAAGCAAAAAAACATACCATTGATGTTATAAAGTTGTTAACTTGGTAACACGTAACGTTAGCCCAGGGGTCAGAATGATGAATTAATTAACGCAATAGCAACGTCATATTACACGCTATAACACGTTTCAAAAAGTAATGTTACAAAAAGGTCACCTTAAGAACACAATTAAAACATTATTTTAACATCATCTTAACGTTATGAAAAACATAAAAATGTAACCCCTACTATGCGGTGGATGAATGTGCCCCCAATGTATGTTTTAGATAGAAACTTGGCTGCATCTGAAATTTTTTAAGGTTAGATTTCACTTTCATTTCTACTTAAAACACAGTATTAGGCACTCCCAATACTAATAAAGTTAAGCTTATTATTATAAACCATTTATTTATGAAGTAGGTTAATAATAGTATATTATTAACCAAGGTTTAGACAGCCATCATTATTGCCCGAGCGTCAAGTTTAAATCACGAGGAGCGAAGCGACGAGGGATTTAGGGCGCGAGGGCTATAGGCTGTCTAAACCGTGGTTAATATAATTTTTTTTCCACTAACACTTTTATTTTGTACAGTATTAATAAATTATAAAAAATATTAGGTAGGTATAAATATATATTTTAATCAAGTTACCTGCTTTGGCATATTGGCAAGATAATTTGTTTTATTGTCAGTTGGCTTTGTTGACTTATCACCTTTCATGTTATTTGTTGGGGAATTAACAAATCAAGTTACCTGGTTTTAAATAGATCGGTCAGTAATGGATTTCAATGCTTTATTATTGACCGTTGTCAATAGCAACTGAGAAGGGAGAGAAAAACGATTTCTGGCGTTAATTAATCGGTCAATAATGGCGATGTTATAGGTTAGTAGTGGATAAAATACAATAATATTTACCTTAGATTGGCTTTTTTAGACAAATCTTATCTTACTGATCAAAATTGGAGCTAAGTCTTCAAAACTTGCAGGTAAGATAGATAACGGACAAACAACATGTGTCACATACATTTTTCGCGCGAAATTTGAATATAGGTCTTGAAATATTAGACGTGGCTGAATGTGCCCTCATGCCGAATGTGTCCCCCCCTTCCCTACTTTTTAATTCAGTAGGTTGTTTTAAAAACCACCCTGTTTAAAAACCATCTGACGTCATTCCGCCCAAGCGGAATGATTCTGAAACACTTCGCAGTGACGAACCTCTACTTCTGTGATTTTATTATAAGCTTTTTGTCTCTGGAATCTACATTTTAGTATTTAGTAACATTTGGTATTGTTATTCCAAAGTCAGTGTGATGACATTCCATACGGCGGTAAACAGTCTCAAAGAGACCGACGTTTACCGCCGTATGGAATGATTGGAATGTCATCACACTGACATTGGATAAATTATACTGCACATTATTATTCAGTACTGTTCACTCCAATATTATTCAGAGTGGTTCAGTGTCATTAAGTATCGCCGTTTTTAATAATTTCAGGTCTTTGCGCACCACTCGGTCTGGATGCGGGGGAGTTTTGCCCCCTCCTTGAATACGCCACTGGTCGTCCATTTTTACGAAAAATTAGGGACACGCGGGACTCTTTCATGATTTCGGGTTGTTTCTGTCTTGTATTATAACGACCACTTTGTGCCGGTGTTTCTTTTACATTCATTCGTTTCCTTTTGATATGAAACGTTTTGTATGCGATAATGTTTTTTTTTTGTTTTTTATTGCTTTTGAAGGGTCATTTGAGGGTATATTTTCACGTCCAGTATTTTTATATAACTAAGTCTTTTTTACAATATACATCCAAGGAAAGGACTTTATGCAAATTTTTGTACGGTCGTAACGAATAACCTTTTATCTGTGGTTTTAAATATGAACCAATTTTTCCTTACAAAGAAACCGATAGGGCTTGTCCCCCTTGAATTTTGGTATACAAATTAGGTTAATTTGTGTTGGGCTACATGCTTGGTGAAACTGTTGTTCCATTGCAATCCTAATTTTAATTTTATGACATGTTTATAGTTACCATAATATCAAATCAAATCAATACATTACGGTTAGGAAAATTTTACAATTTTTTACCTCGTCAATATGATATAAATACCTTTGTCGTGACATTTCACGTAGAATTTAGTATCTTCTTGTACTCCTTTGAAAATGACCCGAAAGGGCCGAAACACGTGTCAGGAAACAATTAAATTTGTGAAACATAACAAGTAGTTATTATTTTTTCTTCCTGTGCAATACAAATTATTCATCAAAAAATATAAAAAATGGTACTTTTCTTTCAGCATTCTTACACAGAAAAAAATTGTTTTCAATAATTCAAGCCTAGTATTTTTAAGTTGAAGTCATGGTTAGTTCCTATAGTGGCGAAACGATCGTAATTTTCCATTAAAACGTTTCAGTTAAAAGTATCATTATTTATAACCAAACTTATATTTTTTTTACTTTAATAATAATATTAATAATAGCTTTATTGCCCAACAAGTATCCATTTACAGAGCAGTATACCTAGAGAAAAGAAAATTAAAACAAAAATTCGTTAAAATCAAATTGTATAAAACATATTATAATATAAGAAGAAACTATAAAAAAACAACAATAATAATAATAAAAGCAGATGTTGCCATCACCTTACGACACTACATTGCACAGAATAATAATAAAAAAATGTTCTAAAAAGTTTTAAATAGTTTTTGTCACAGCTTTTTAATCCATGCAGGTTGCACGTAAAAATATCGCAATGATTGCATATTTTAGTAAAGATAGAACACGTAAAATTAAGCAATACCCCGCTCCGGATAGACACCATCTATCTTAAAAGTTACATACTTTAAAAAACGTTTTTGAATTCTTTTAATGCTATCTATATGACAAAAATAATAGGGGTTCCATATAATTGACGCATACTCCAACTTTGCTCGTACAAAAGAAAAAAATTAGGTGTTGAAAACTTAAGGGTCATTAAAATTCTTACAATTGCGCATGATGAAGCTAAGGGTCATTCATTTTATTAATATGATCAATAAATGTTAACTTAGCATCAAAAATTACTCCCAGTTCCTAACTGCACATGGGTGTTCCAAACCCCCTTCAAGTATGGAATAGGGATCCCTGAATTACTTCTAGCTGTTTTTGTAGCAGTGTGCAATCATTTACAGATTCAATGGATAATAGTACATTATATACTTAGGTTGAGAAGTGAGCTATTATATAGCGAGCTCTTTTATATACTAGCCTTCTCAACTGCGGTATATATAGAATTTTTTCTACTACTAACAATAAAATATTACATATTTTAATTCGTTTAAATCTTTGTTACCCATTTTCACCTAATTTTTTAAAAAATTTGAAAATCAAGTCTCTTAGGATTTTACTTGTCAAATGCGATCTTCTGTTAGTATGTAGAAAATACTCGGGTTAGATAATAATATAAAGTTAAAATATAAAATGTCTGAAATAGAGAGTGAAGAATTGGAAATGTGTACCCCACCCGAGCTTAGAGAGGCGGCAAATAGCGCACAGTGCGATCTGTTACCAGAGAAATCTAAGAAACTATACTTGAATGCATACGCGCAATTAATGGACTGGTGTGTAAGAAAAAAAGCTGGTAAAATATCAGAAAATGTGTTATTAGCATATTTTCAAGAAAAAGCCGATAACAAAAAAGTGTCCACATTGTGGGCACATTCTATGCTTAAGTCGACTCTTTCAATAAAAGACAATATCGACATTTCGAAATTTTTTAAACTGACAGCATTTTTAAAACAAAAAAACCGTTCCTATAAACCCAAAAAATCATCGGTATTTACATAAAATTATAATAAAAAGTCCTATTTTATTGATAATTTAATCCTGTTTTCCAGAATTTCTTTGTTTAAAATGGTCAAAAAAGGCTCAAAATCAATAATATGTTAAAGAAACGGTGAGTTAAGTTATAAAATTGTCTGCAACAACCTCATTGAACAGCTGTTTTTCATTATTGACCTAGGAAATTTTTGTGAAATGTTACTTCTTGATAAAGGAATGAAGTAAATAATGACGATTTCTCAAGTAAGTAGTAAAAAAAAATATCTTTAAATCATCGGCAAAAAATAATTTTTCACAAATTATAATTTTATTCAGATCATTTATAAAAATTTAAAAAAAGAGAGGTCCTAAATTAGAACCTTGTAAACCTGTATTCTATCTTCTGAACGACACTACCTTACTCTAATCGCTGATGGTCTTGCTTAGCCAGGAAGAATATCATAAACTCGATACACAAATAATTGTAAAAACAGTAAATGTATTTTATTATTCAGTTTGAAAGAACACGTTCGCCATTTTGTGCAGAACAAGATAAAAATGATCATAAAGACTATTAGAATTATTGTACAATTGCACATGATAGAAACAATTGACTATACGTTGCCTATTAACATTCAATAGTGACCATTTCCTACTTGTGTGATTGTGATTTTAAATTGCTTATTACTTTATTTTGTGTTTTAGGAGGAGGCGTTTTGCAACAAAATAGTAGTTGTATAACAAGAGTGGATATGATGTCCATATTACACACCTGTGGCGCCCGTGCGGCGTCGTGCTTAGTCCCTCAAAATTACAATATTTTAAAATTTACACGACAAAATGCATATTATCCAACTTGCCAAAGGCGATCTATTATACTACTCCATTATACAGAGTGAAACAGAAAAGTGCTGTGTGTGTCATTTTTTTTAATAAAACACCTACATTGTATATTATTACATTTTCAGATTCTGCGATCAATTTTGAGCATGTCACTAAAGAAAGACAGATCGATAACAAGAGGTTTAGGCGCATGCCCAATCCTGCTGGGAGGGAAGGCCTCTGATCAGCGAGCCGTGCGCTCAGACGTATTTTTTTACCCATAAAACTAAACTTTTGTTTGCGCACGAGATAAGCTGTACGAATCTAACGGTAAATATCCATGGTTAGAAAATAATATATAAAGGTAGGGGAACCAGGGGCAAGGCGGGGACGCTAAGCATTTATATCAATAAAAATAAAACCAATTTATCAAAAATAAAGTTTATTCTAAAAAATCTTAACTTACACCAAAATACTAAACCTTTACTTATTTAAAAACAAACAATTATCCCACCTTGCCCCGGGTACGGGGCATGATGGGGTTTATTTATGAAAATCACATGTGTGGGTGATATCTAATAAGGAACCACCTTCGTCTATGCCTGGTATATAAATGGTAGGACTATTCTTGACATATTTGGCAGGCATTCCATCCTTCCTTCGACTTCGAGTATGTCACGCAATATAAACATTCCGTGGTTTCATATTTTCTTTGGACTACTCTCCTCTCGCTGTTTTTTTTTTATATTCGCGAACTATTTCTGAAAATAAAAATAACTATTTTAATTCATTATGGATTAATTAATAAGTCATTAATTTTTTAGTATGTTTTTTAACAAAAAAATATTAGTTGGGGCAAGATGGGGTACTCGACAAATATAACATCACATCATGCCAATGACACTTTAAAAAAATAAGTTTTTCTTACCTTTACAGTCGACTTTGATATATTAATGTTTTTGCCAAAAGATGCCTCTATGCTGGTGCACTCTAGGAAAAATAACGTATTTTGCTTTAACTTAATGTACTTATACTTTTTGACATACTCTGTTTTAAGCCAGAAAATAAGATCACGTAATGACACGTAATACTGGAAAATCGATCATAACTTCCGAACGGTGTGCTTTGAACGCCTGTTCTGCGTAGACTGAACGATGTTGTTATCAGGCAGGTCCAAGCTTATGCAATAGAGCCGTGCTCACACGTCAGTGTTGGCAGTAACTGGAGTACCCTATCTTACCCCTTGGTCCCATCTTGCCCCTGATTCCCCTATATAAAATGTCAAATATTTTTCTGTGATAATAGTTTTCAAACTGAGCTGATTTGTCAACTAATCCTCCGGAAGTGTAACTTAGCGCCAAGCAAGTAGGCCAGAACGACCCTTTTCGCTAACCCCATTTTTACGTCTGGTCAGCCAGATGGGGCTTGCAGTTTTACGTGGGTACCCCAACACAACTTACCGACAGATGTTATTCTCGGCATAGTTTACGGTCTTGTTGTAATATTTCTTGTCCACCACAGACCTCGACGGGAGCAACGTCTCCATGGTGTGACTTAAAGAATGTTGCCGCAGAGCCCTCTAATCCATCGGGATCAGTATCAGAAGTATCACTCCACGGGACTCTGTTCGTTTTACCGAACCCTCTGGTTCAGGGCAGTCCCCCAATCCATCTGGATCAGTACCAGGCATGCGTCACTTTCGTGGGTCACTGTCCGCACTAGAGGTGTGTCGTTCGCGAACGATTCGTTCAAAAAGAACGAATCACTTCACTGAATTGAAAGAATTAATTTATCGTTCCAAAAATAATCGATTATTTTTTGATTCACCAATTCACTCGTTCATTTCGTTCACTCGTTCATTTCGTTCACTCATTCATTTGGTTCACCATTCACTGGTACCTACCCAAAATTCGATTCAAGTACAGGACAGTAAATCATCAAAGTTTAATTTCTTACGGAGTTACGGAGTACCAGAAAAAAAAAGGTCTTATAGGATGAGTGTTATGTTAAAAGGAAAAGAATCATGAATCATTTGGAATCTCTTTCTGAACGAATAATTTTAACTGAATTAATAAAAAAAATTGATTCTCCAAAAAGAATCGAACTTCCCACCTCTAGTCCGCACTGAATCCTTCACTTGGTTCAGGTGTAACTCTCTTAGTTCTCGGCAACATGCAGAATGAACACCCGAATGATACCGGCGGAGCCCGAAGACACCACATATATAAGTATCGTATCGAGGTCGCCTTATAACTACAGTACTACAGTCTTGTTGCCATTGAGAATGCCAGAATGAATGACTTATAGTGACCGACCGAAGGTTCGGTTTCGGTTTCGGCTAGTTTTGGCCAAAAAATCTAGTTTCGGCCACAGTTTCGGTTTTGGCCATGCCGAAACTCAGTGTTCGTGAACTGTCGCGCACCGTTCGGCTAACTTTGGCTGGGTTCGTAGGCAGTGTTGTCTATACCGTGCGAGCAAAAATTATTTGCATCAAAGAGGCTTGGATTAATTAAATTAATTTTAAACGTGTGGCTTGGTTTAGATCACAATGATATGGGGACGATATATCTAACCAAATCTAGGTTAAAATTTTGTCAAATTCATATTATGACATGATATGCCAAACTAATGAGTAATAAAATTAGTAGACAAATACAAATTTATTTTTGTTGTTTACAAAATTAACAAAGTAAGAATATACGGAAAGAAAAAGAAAAATAATTGCATGTATTCTAAGAATTCACATAACAAGAGAGGTGGAACCAGGCTTCATCCGAAAAAAATGTCAGGTCTAATAATTCATTTCTTTCCAATTAATTTTGGGTAAACCATCGAGACTAATTCCTGCGTCTTTCAAAACCTGCGGCTTGTATTTCTTGGAATACTTGCACTTTACAAGGAAATAAATTTAGCTGCTTCTTAAGAATAGTCCTGCATGTTCCATTAGATCTTCCCACCTCTTGGGACAGGCGTCTTATACAATTTGTTGGCGTATTTTGCATTCTTTCACAAATGTCTGCAACAAGTTCTTCTGTTCTTACAGATGGTCTTCCTGCTCCTTTTTTGTGTTGTATAGAACCTGTTTCCCTAAGCACAGCCACGCTCCTTTTCAGGCAATGATAAAACTCCCCAGCAATAAAAGCAACGTTAGGAAAATGTTCGTGAAAATCGTCCAAGCACAAACCCGGATTGTATTGCTACTCACCATTTACTCTAACCCCGTTTCGAAAATACGCTTCAACCATGAATGGTTTGTGCTGTTCCGTAAAGCCCATTGTGTGAATTGTTCAAGAAATTGGAAAAATTAGCGATGAATCAAATTACATGCAACGGCTGTCAAAGATGACGGAATAACTGATTGATTGTTAATTTAGGTAGTTACTGACACCTAACAGGTATTAAGCTCTACGGCTAAGCATTACGTTCTTAGATGCAAGGCCCTCTTTAATGCAAATAATTTTTGCTAGCACGGTATAAATAGATTTTTTCTGTGTCGCGACTTTTTTTCTTTTTTTTTAGAAGATCGATCTCGTTCTATATAAAGTAAATTAAATTTCAGTATACAATAAAATTTTTCAAGTTTCGGTTTCGGTTTCGGCCGAAACTGAGACAAGGCCGACGATTCGGTTTCGGTTTCAGCTGAAAATCTTGTTTCGGTCGGACACTAACTGTATTTGAAATACTAGATAGTACGGTGGCCATGCGTGAACGCTACCGCTGCGCTAGGCTACCGCCTCGCACTACCCTAACTTAAAAATTCGAAACTGATCAGCTTTATTACGTTTCAAAAACTCTACAAATAAATAATTTTTCGCTGTAAAATATTACCCAACGTAAATTTTTCATGTTTTTATTTGTTTTTGTTTGCATTGTTTAATAAATTATAGAAAAGTCTAAACAAAAGTCCGTCGGTATATTTGTTTTAATTTATAAATTATCAATGAGATACAGCATTGTTAGTTTTAGAATAACGCACCATTACCTTGTGTAAATTTAGCAAATAAAATGGGAATTTACCCCGTTCTGGCGGTTTTAGTAAATATTTTTGTTAAATGTGAGGTACAAATAAAGGGTGCACAGAAAAATGAGGTAGATATTAATGTCCCTAATAATTTTTTCACAAAATTTTTACCTAACATCACTACTTAAAGTCAAATTTATCTAAGAACTCGCCGCATAACTTTTAATTTATGGCACCCTGCTTAGGTCTGGTCTATTTTACATTAATCAGTTGGCTACAAAAACAGGACCGGACGAAGCTTTCTACCTTCACCGTCTTTTATATTTTATTAGATTTTTAAAATATTTTTTAAAGCTGTACGTACTAATTTTATTATCTATAAAATAATATTAATAATTGAGAGAGCAGGAAAAAATAAAAACAACATTTATTTCTTTTAGTGTTTATTTACAAAAAGCAAAAATAGTTACCTAGGTATTTATTATACATGGGAAAAAGTAATCAATTTTTTGCGAGGTGCAACGTAGAGGCCAAGCCCTAAAATCTTACTTTATAAGAAGCAATAATAAACAATTTTTTTTCTGTGGCGGCTGCAAAATGTTATCTGAACTAGGGTTTAGATAAAATTGAAACTAAAGTGACGTTACATTTACCTGTCAAGAGGAAATAAAGTGAATTTTTTTTTCAATCAGAGATAAATATCGTTTTTTCTTAGAAATCATATATTTTATGAAAAACAAAACAAGAAAAAAAAACATAGGTATACAGTGTCACCAGTAAAGTCCGCATCATATAGATTTTTTTTTATTAATAGCTTTATTCAAAATTTGACTTTGGCATCACGTTCTGCTTCGATCGAGATGAAAATTAAGCAAAAAAATAGTAGTCACGTGATTCGCATTATCTGTTAATTCTCGGTCAAATTTTAATTTTTTCCAAAAAATAATTCAAAAGTGGGGTTATTTCTGAAACAATCGAAAAAAGTTATAAGAAAAAGTTTTTTTAAATGCATTTTCTAACCCACATTCAAAATTTCAGCTGCATAAGATAATTTTGATTTTTTACCTATATTTTGTAAATTGCACCACTTTTGCAAAATAAGACTCAACGCAACCTGCATAACACTTCTCAGTTTTGACAAGGCTTTATTTCAGATACATTTTCTTTAAAGTAGCGCCATATTAAATGTGTGTTTTTCTACAAAATCAAAATTGGGCTATTAAAATTTGACAAATTGGTTTAGGCTTTCGCGGCCAGTCGGTGAACTGGTGTAGTCATGATTCGGGTCTAAAGGCCATCGTCAGTTGGAATTGCTTCCTACGTCATCACCTACTATCTAGGTAACTTCGTTACTTTCACAATGTATGAATTGATACCGAGACAATAAGTTTTCAAGCTGAGACCACCTGCTTAGTTTCATTTCAAATGGTGAAATTTATTTCAAATCATTGTAAGCCAATTCATTACCTTTTAAAAAAATCCTTACCTTCATATCAATGCCCACTGAAACTCGATTAACAATATTTATACAGTCATTGGTCAAATCTAAACTATAAATATGTATTTTTGCTTTCCAAAATTCAGAAGTATTAATTTTTTGTGAATAATTACTGAGGTCGTCAACACTTTTTATAAAATCTGATTGCTCGAAAGCTTGATTAAGCTGCTTGTTGTTCCTTGCTTCTCTCCGCTGAACTTTTTTTTAGAAATGAGAACAGTTTTTGACAAGTAAGCAGGAAAATTGGAATAAAAGCACGAAACAGCTGTTAAATTTAGTCTCACTTTAATTGGATTTTTTTTTGTGGTGCCATCAGGCAAAAGATAAATATCCTCACGAATAAAGTCACTGGGGACAAAATGCTTAGCACAAACCACAGAGCTCTTGGAATGGCTTAGCCATAGAATTTTCAGATTTTCATCTTTTGGGAAGTAAAAAGCTGATACACTCTCTTCACCTGCTTTTAAAACACTTTTATAGTTAGAGTTACACCCAGGAATACAGCAGGGGCTTAGCATGTTGATAAATAAACAAAATAAAAGAAAAAAATAGTACTTACCTAAGTACCGATGTATCTGCACTAGATAATAAAAAACCTTGTATTAGTATTTTTCTAGATTTAGCAAAAGCCTTTGATACAGTTAGCCATAATTTACTGTTAAAAAAGTTTGAAAATATTGGATTCAGAGGAAAGCAATTAGAATTAATTAAAAATTATCTGAATAATAGACCAACTTATGTTCAAATAGATAAAGAAAAAAGCTATTCAAAGGTATTTAAATATGGTGTTCCACAAGGAACAATTTTAGGACCATTATTTTTTAATATTTATATTAACGACTTATTTAGTATAAATTGCGATGGACAAATTCATAGTTTTGCAGATGATACTACAATTTTTTATACCGATACAAATTGGGAAAACTTAAATAATAAAATTAAAGAAGATTTTAAAATTATAAAAAATTGGTTTGATAACAATTTGTTAACAATAAATTTTAATAAAACAAATTATATTCCTTTTACTTTAAAAATAAATAACCTACCACAAAATATGAATAGTATTCAAATAAATAAAGACATTCAAATTTTTAAAGTTAATAAAATAAAATATTTAGGAATTATTTTTGACAGTAAATTAAATTGGAATTTTCACATAGAATACTTAATTAAAAAATTAAGAAGTTTACTACCGATTTTTAAAAACATTAAAAAATTTTTAAATGTAAGACATATGGAAATATTATATTACGCGTTAGTTAAAACTCATTTAAATTACGGAATTTTAGGTTGGGGAGGAATAAATAGAACTTTAGTTAAAAAATTAGAAATATTACAAAAAAGGTTTCTAAAAATTATATACAATAAAGATTATCTTTATCCTTCAAAAGAATTATATTCAGAAACAAAAAAGTTGAACATAAGACAACTTTATATTTATAACATCTTAATATATATATTTAAAAATAAAAACCTTATACAATTTAAAAACCATAATCATAATACACGTCATAAAAATGAAATAACCATAAAACCTAAAATAAATAAGTCTATAGGACAAAAAAATTTCAAATATTTATGTTTTTATTTAAACGATTATTTACCAACAAAAATTAAAAAATTGATTTCATTAAAAAAATTTAAAGTCGAAATAAAAACATGGATATTAAAAACAGACAATTTAAAAATATTTTTAGAAATGCTTTAATTAATTAATATTGTTCTGAATAACTTATATAAGTAATATTTTTTACTTAAAAATTATAAATTAATGATTTTATTATAGGTAATATATTTCTTTAAAAAGCTGCGTTTATACTATAAATTAACATTTTTTACTTTAAAAAACTTTATTTTTAATGCATATTAATAATTTATGATTTTACATACTAAAACAAAAAATAAGATTTGCCCCTAACAAGCTCAGCTTCAGGGGATTAAAAAATAAGTTTATTGAAGACAACATAAATATATTTATTATATTATTAATTTTTAAATAAACTTATTATTATTATCTAGAGGTATCCTACCTACTTACGAACTATCTCTAGTAGTAATATTTTTAAACTAATTCACATATACCTTTAAGCTTAATAAACACTTCAATATGTAATAAATTAACTGTAGCCACAAAACAATAAAGTTTATCCCAAAGAGCTAACTGGAATACAAAAAACACAACTTTTAAATTAAAACAAATAAAATTCTGCCGCCATTTATAAGACCCGTAAACAAACCGCCGGCCGGCCAGGCTGTTCGATTTCTCACTTTATTAATGCTATTGCAGCAAACCCGCACCATAAAATTTTACTAGTATTTTGTAGAGGTTCTTAGCAATCATGTCACATAAATTTTCTATTAGATACCAATCTAAAACCGGATAAAAATACAAATTAATACGACACCTACACCTACTTCGCGCGTAAATTACATACTAAACCGTGGCTAACCTCAAAAAAGTCACGTGACACATGGATCTTCAAGCAGTGTTGTCGATGTTTCTGTTTCACGGCTTCTTTCAAAGTGTTATGGCACTTCGACCCTCTCGCCCGTGACGGTGCCACTGCTGTGATTTGGGGGACCCTAGAACGTGAACATCTGATAATATATCAATTTATTTTCTCGATTACAATATTTTCTCCTGCCAGGAAAGTAAAATTGGCAGCAATCCCCTTAATACAGAAATTTGTATGCATTTTTCATTAAAACAAATTGTAGTTTTGTATTATTTATTTTGTTTTACATTGAATTCAATTTTATTTAAAAAATAACAACGGAAAATTTAGCCCCAGTAAATGATCAATGAAACTTAATATGCAATATCTAGCATACTATAATAACTATTACGGAACTTTGGATAAATAAAAATTTGAAAATAAAAGAAATAAATTCAAATTTAGCTTTTCATATTTTTTGCTTTATTTACATTGGTTAATTTCGTCGCTATTTTTTTAAAAAAGGCACAGAAAATTAATTAAGGGTATATTTTTAAAACTGGTTATAAGGTAAATAGTAATAATAAATAGTAAATTAAATTATTACATAGAATAAAAAATGCCATTAATGTTGATATCAGATTATCATCAAAATATTTTTTTTTAATAATGGTTTATTACTGACCTCGAATCAGAAGGACCTGGTACCGAGGTCTAAGCTTACAATTTTTGACACTTATTCATGATTGCTACAAGGATTAATATGTACTTAATTTAAGCTACATTGTCTCTAATATATGTTTTCAGGTTATGAAAATTTTTTTTGTATTGTCCCTTCAGTAGTCAAGGGGGTATGATATTGTAAACTTGAATGCTTTTTGGTAAGGCGAATTTCGTTTCTTCTTTGTTCTTGCAAAAGTACTTCTGACTACTATAGACCACGTTCGATCCCTTTATCCTTTAATTTAGTAAAAATCTTTCCTATTGTTTTTTCTTGTCTGAATGTTATTTTAATGGAGGGTTCATGTTTAAAAAGTTTCGTTATTTTGGCATTATTTTCATTAATGTAAGGAAAGGAAAAATAAAAAACTGGGGTATGTTCCATGAATGCACTGATGTCAGGGGACACACCTCCCATGTCATTGTCACTGTCTGCAGGATGAGCTGTAAATGAGCTTTTTTAACATTTTTTCAGGGTACCTAAGAATTATTACGTAATATAAGAAAAAGTTTGTTTAAATTTTTTTGTAGCAATGAGGGATGGAAAATCCTTGTTATGCGTGTCTTTAGGGCTACTATCAGAATAATTTTTACTTTAGTGGTGTGATTAGAATTAAAATTTATGTAACGTCCTGGGTTAGTTGGTTTTATATACCAATCCAGTATTACTTGGTTTGTTGGCGTTCTAATCACTTTTGTGTCTAAAAAGGGGACACTATTATTTGTTTCTGATTCAACAGTGAATTGTATGTTGGTTCGTTGGTTGTAGCTATTAAACACACCAAGGACTTCGTCCACACCCTTACTGGGTACTGCAGTTATGATATTGTCAACTAAAACTCACAGTGGTCCGGTATATTTCGGATTTTGGATGCTCGACCACTGTGCGTTGTTGAGGTCGCAACCCACTGTACGCCAATCGGGGTCAAGTGCGTTGCAATCTCATCACCTATTTGGGTATATAATCTGGGCCAACTCAAGCTGCAGCATCGAAGCCTACCGCTCGATCAATTCATCAATGGGTGACTATCCTTGACCATCGTCAAGTGCCGCGCCCACTCTTCAGTTCAACAATAGGTGACAAGCCTTGACCATCGTTAAGTGACGCACCTGTCAGTCCGTTAACGAGCCTACGCCGAAATACGACCGACATGCTGGTTTGCCTTATAGGCTGTTAATCAAGAAGATTTCAATAGACGCCGTTTTTGTAACGCCAGACTTTCCTTTCTCTACCGCTACGACCCCTACGAAGAGAAACTTCGTGACATGGTGGAGGCGCCGGGTAATTCTCCTGTCTACGTCCCTGGACCATTTGGGGCCAATGCTTATCGGAGGGGGGGCATGTTAACTAAAACCCACAGTGGTCCGGTATATTTTGGGTACTCGACCACTGTGCGTTGTTGAGATTGCAACCCACTGTTCGCTAGTCAGGGTCAAGTGCATTGCAATCTCATCACTTATTCGGGTATATAATCGGGGCCAACTCAAGCTGCAGCATCGAAGCCTACCGCTCGATCAATTCATCAATGGGTGACTATCCTTGACCATCGTAAAGTGCCGCGCCCACTCTTCAGTTCAACAATAGGTGACAAGCCTTGACCATCGTTAAGTGACGCACCTGTCAGTCCGTTAACGAGCCTACGCCGAAACACGTCAGACATGCTGGTTTTCCTACTACATTTTATAGACTCCTGACTTTCATTCCCCTCATCTACGTCCCCGACACACAAAGATAAGTTCGTGACAATATCATCAACATATTTTTTTATAAATGGTAATTGAAAAGAAAGTTGAGGGATGCACGTCTCCAACAGGTCATCCATGACATATTGAGCGACAATGGGAGATAGCGTGGCACCCATTGGAGTGCCTTATAATTGGACGGTGTTCTGCAACAATGGTCCAACCCACACTTTGTTTACATTCGAGATTTTCATATAGAATTATTTATCAGGAGCAACACTACGATAAGCCAAAATGATTTAAGCCACATTCTGTATTTTGGTGCCATCTGTGAACGAAGTTCTAAACCACAATTTTTCAATCCATTATAATATAAGAATCTGTAAAAATGATCTAATCCACTCCATGTGGAATAGACCATTATTGAATAATTATGGGTATATACTAATAACAAAATTTATGGATGTCGATAGTTTTGTTGTTGATAGGCAAAGTACATTGTTTGCCTTAAAATCAAATCACAACCTTAATCTCCATATTGCAGAAGAGTTACGCAATCAAATGAAAGATGATCTAAAGGCTGTTTAAAATGACGAAACACTGGAAACGTTGATATTTTATCTTCAAAAAACTCACTCTATGCCGAAACTGCCCACTGGAATAATAGAATAATATATTACAAGAGACAATTAAATTTATTAAATCTTGGTATTTACCTTGGCAGTACCGGAAGAGGTGTTTTTAATTTCTAGTTGGAATATGAAGCAGGAAGGGGAACCCAAGGGGTTGGTTCTTACTTACGCAAATATATAGTCGAAAACGTACGCGCCCCTATTAAAAAGCTTATCTTATGATCTGATTCATGTGGGGGTCAGAATAGAAGTATTAAACTTGTCTTGATGCTTATTCACGTCTTGCAAAATCATTCCTCCCTTGAAGAAATATCATTAAATTTTTTACTTTCTGGACATAGTTTTTTTCCCAATGATTCGCATTTTGAAGACGTTGAATGTGCCCTTAAAGTTTAACAAAGATTGTATACAGACAGTGACTATATAGAAATTATGAAATCGTGTCAAAAAAAGAACAAGTTTATCGTAAACCGTATCGTGTCTGATAATATAGTTTCAGTTAGGATGTTGGAGAAGTCGATAACAAATCGCAAGTATGATGCAGTAAATAAAAATAGTATAAGTTGGTTCAAAACACATGTTATAACAATAAAAAAAGAAGAACCTACAATTTTATACATAAAGAATCATGTTATAGATACTACTTCTTCAATAGTAAATAAGTATTGAAAAGGCTGGAAAGGGAAGAAACCCTATATTAGGACAAATAGAACTACCTCTTCTGTGATAAGGAGATCTCCGAGGAAAAAATAAAAGACCTTAAGGATATCCTAACTTTAATTCCAAAAAATGCCAAGCCATTTTACAGTTTTTTAAGAAAAGTTGAAACTCAAAATTTTGAAGACGACTTGGAAAGGCTAGGACCTACACTAGATTTTGATATTGATGAAGAGCAGCTATTGCATGACACCACGAATGCATAGAAATCGTCATAAACTATATACGTACCTTTACTACATTATTTAGCACTAGTTTTCATTATTTGGAGGGATAGTCGATTGTTGCAAAACAAGTACTTGTAACTTCTAATTTTGCAACAAACATCTAACCCGCTTTTTAATTTTTTTCTGTCAAAACATATGTATATTTTTTCAATATTTAAATATTTTCCGATTAGTTGTATGCATATTTAATAGAAAATAAATAAATAAAAACTTTTTGTAAAATGGGGTATTTTCTAAAGCAACGTACGACAATATGCTAATTATCTCGAAACAACAGGTGAGTGACTTAAACCATTGTTGCAGAACACCGTCCAATTGTTTGTAAAAAGCAGTGGCGTAGCGTGCAGGGGGCCAGGGGGGGCGAACGCCCCCCCCCCGCCCTTTGAACTCTTTCCCAAACGGCACCCCTTCCCACTCTCCCAGTTCAATTTCACTTCACATGATAATAATTGATAATATTGTTTACCTATCGCAGCAAGAAAAAATTTACTATGTTTATGAATAGATATAAATAATATTTATATACCAAAACCCTAATCTTATTATTATTTTATTTTCACTACTTGATTTAATTTATAATTAAAATAGTATTTGCCACGATCAATAATTCGTATTCTTTACTAGAGACTAAATTTTATCTTTTTAAAAGTACCTAGTGTGTTATTGTCGCCAATGAGAATAATATGCTCATATTATTATGTAATATGCATAAAATATTTTATAGAGTTTTAACAAAATTCCCCTTGTCGTAAACATATTCTGTTTTCATGTGACCATTTTAGACATGACGGAACAAAAACTTTATTTCTCAGGCCAAAATTTACTAATAAACGAAATTATACATTAGCAGTGAGGCGCCCTCTGTACAAGGGCGTAGATAAGGGGGTAATTACTCCCCCCCCCCCCAGGACCCATAATGAGCTATAAAAACGAAGCACTTTTTTTTAATTGATCAATTTTTTTGTGATTTTCTTAAGGATCTTGTGTATTTTATATTTTTCCTACTTGAAAATCAGGTAACATCATCGAAAAAAGGGCGTGGTACCCAAAATTTTTCGCCTGTGGCGCTATTTACGCCCCCCCCCCTCCTCATAGAAAAATTTCTACGCCCTTACCTTTGAAGCTTCCGCCCCCTCCGCCCCTTCGACCCCGCTACGCCACTGGTAAAAAGTGTCATTGAATTTAAAGTAGGTAGTGTCAAAAATAAAATTTAGGACCTCTAAGAAACTTTTTTGGTTGGGAGTTGTATATTAACTTATTCCACGCCAGTGTTTTTTGACACTGTTATTGACTAGATCACGTGGTTTATTACTAAAGAGTGACACTTCATCTAAACTGATGAGAACATAACCTTCTGGTAGTTGGATATTTTGAGCAAAAGAAGAGAATTGAAAAGAGTCGAGAATATAGTTGTTCATTGTTTTTGTTATAAGAGTAAGTTAAACTTTGTGTAATTAATGTGGCTAATTTGCTATTTGAGCAGGGACGTAGCAAGGTACAACGGGGCCCTGGTGCAAGACCACAGCGGGCCCCCTTCATCATTAAAAAAAAATATTCCGATATGAACAAATTTTATTGCACAAAAAATGCATGGTGGGTAACAAACATAACGTGACGAATAAACACACCTAATTCTAAATAACCTTACTTATTTATGCTGAAAAATCGACTCTTCTTGCCTTTTGATTTGCAAAAAATAATTTTACTTATATCCAACGTTCTGGCTGTCTAATTTTCAATGGATGAAATTGCCAAACTATGTAGAAAGTCTGCTTTGCGACATTTTGTTTCTTAAATAATTCTTAATCAACTTAAGGATTGAAAATTATCTCTCCGAAGTTGCTACCGATACGGGAATCGTTAGAAAAAGTATATAAGCACAGCAGATTTCTTTAAATGAACTCGAAATCATTTCATCGCAAATAACTAATTTAGCCAAGTCATTTCTTGTAATGTCTGCATGGATTTGATCCTTATAAACGCGTCTGAATGACAAAATTTCCTGAGCAAGCGAATGTAATAAATCGTTGGAATAAATCTTGATCAGATTATCAGATAGAAGTACTAGATCAGCATCAGAGGACTCTCTTACGACAGAAGGACAGAAGGGAAAAGTGCTTTAAACCTTTGAACTACGTTGTTTAAACCTTTAAATCGATTTTCCAGTTGTGATATAATAACGTCCAACGTTAAATTAAACACCGACACATGGAAGTTTTTTTGGCATTGGAAAGTCGTTCGTCACATGACAACTCCTCGAATTGTTTTTTTACTTTGCATTCTGTTATTTTTAAAGCTTGGATCAATTCCCCAACTACGAGCTAAATCAGATGCTTCATTCACAATTTCTTTAAAACTCTCCCTAATCTCTGTAATATCTCTTTTAGCACTTTCCAAAAGCTTTGAAGGCCGTTGAATATCCTGGGTTTTACTCTGCAATGCATTGGATATACCACTTATGTAATTCTTAATATTTTATATTCCATCACTATCATAACACTTTTTTCAAAATTTTCGAGTTTTTTCTTCAAACCAAGTGCCTCATTTTGTTCGGTGAGTTTCAATCTTGTCAAAGTAAGTTTTGTCAAAACTTGTAAAATTTTATGATAGTGAAACCTTAAGCTATAAATAGGATCATACCGAGACGACCATCGCTTCTGACACAATCGTTTTAACGTGTATTTCTTGGATTCAAACATTTCTGTCAGTATTGCCCAACGCTTTATGCTATGTGCAAAATATAACATACACATTTTCCACAGTATCGTAGAAATTTTGTAGTTCCCTAGAAATATTTACAGAATCATTGATAACTAAATTCAAATTATGTGCAGTATATATTGTGAAAAATTTCATTGCTATAATATCATAGCGTACCAATATATACGATAAAGTGTAAAATGAATAACCATGTAACTTTATTTGTTTACACATTTTCGCTTGTTTATAGATGCCATATGCCAGCAGAGGCACCACATTTTTTTGGGGGCTTAACTTAAACTCTACTTCCTTCCTTTCTTTCTTTCTTTCTTTCTTTCTTTCACAAAAAATGTATCGCACACAAAAAAATTTTGGTGCCACACCCTTTTTAATGCTGTTAAAACCTAGAAAGTTTACGCTTTAATTTTTTGCCCCAAAAACGTGAAATAAAGATATGGCGTTTTCAGTTAAAGTAGAGTTAGTCAATTAGTGTCCTACGGTATTTGTTGAGTTTTTAGAAATAATCTGAGAAAAAAAAATATAAAACACATATTACAATATAAACAATATAATTCACAATAATATTCCGAGTTTAAAGTAGGAATTTAGTTAAATTCCGAGTTTAAAGTAGGAATTTAGTTAAATTCCGAGTTTAAAGTCGGAATTTAGTAATATTCCGAGTTTAAAGTCAGAATTTAGTTATATTCCGAGTTTAAAGTCGGAATTTAGTAATATTTCGAGTTTAAAGTTGGAATTTAGTAATATTTCGAGTTTAAAGTCGGAATTTAGTAATATTCCGAGTTTAAAGTCGGAATTTAGTAATATTCCGAGTTTAAAGTCGGAATTTAGTAATATTCCGAGTTTAAAGTCGGAATTTAGTTAAATTCCGAGTTTAAAGTCGGAATATTAAAAAAATAAATTTATGTGGCCCTTCTACGCCTTCGTACCTACTTAATATTTTAAAATTGGTCTATTTTAAAAAAGTACAGAATAATACAACTGCAATTGCCGTGGTTCACGTCGAAGGTCTAGGGGCCTATGGCTTTACTGTACTGTAAACTATAAATATAACAAAAATAAAACGCTGCTTGTAGCAGAAGATGAGTTACGCGTCTTTATATACTTAATGAAACGTTGTTTAATAATAGGTCTTTAAAAATTCTTACCTATTTAACACTTCAAAAACTAATAAAGTGTTTTTTTACATCTGGAACGACCTTAGTTCATAAAGCACGGCTTTTATTATTTACAGGTTGGCAGCACCAATACGCGCCGTAATTTTCCTAGTATTTAGCGCCAGTGCATGAAACAAAGAAATTAAGATGGCGCTAGAAAGTAGCAACACTTAAAATAGTTAAATATATTTTTTATATCTATAAAAAAATCTATAAAAAATACTAAATGATCCCAATTTTTTGGTTTAATAACTTTGAAAACGATATATTTTAAGAAACATCGATATATCGATCTAACCTCCATCGATGTCATGAACCATCGAGTCAAAATCCATCGATGTAGAAACATCGAAAACCATCGTGCATCCCTACTTTCACTGCAGTATTTATTTTGCCATTGAGAATAATGAGAATGCCAGTGTGTGTTGTACAATGCAACACTACGAAGTACGGTGGGCTGGTCTAAATAAGTCCACCAAACCTGCCTGGGATCGAACCACGTATGTACCTTCGGCATGCGATGCGTAAACGCTATCGCTGCTACCTGTACATTCTATATAAACAACGGGTATACAAGGGGGGAAGGTAATTGGGGTAATTACCCCCCCCCCCCCCCAAGGTTACTTAAGCGCTGTTTAATTTTTGTCCTTACTCCTTAAAGTTGCTATTATCTAGTATCCTAGCCAGGCACGTAGCTTGAAAACCAAGCACCATGATTCAAAAAAGGGCGTGGCACCCAAAAAAGATTTTTTTTTGCGCCTTCGGCGTGATCCCGATGGGCCCCCCCGAGAAGAAATTCTGGCTACGTGCCTTATCCTAGCCGATCGATTACCCCCCCCCCCCCCCCCAGACGCATGAGCTGGATACGCCGTTGTATATAAGTCTTTTTGATCCAAATAATAAGTACAGTTACAAAAAAAAAATTTTCAAGAAAAGAAATAGTTAAATATATCAGTTTACTTTTGGCGTATTATTTTAAATAAGTTTTTTGGTTTGTTACTGTAAAAATAAATACATTTTAGGAAACAATAGCTAGCAAAAATGATAGTGTGGTTTATTAATAAAAGTTTAAATAATTATTTTCTTATATTTGATTTTTAAAATTTTCCGGAAAAATTGATTACCAGAATTTAAACAAAAATAGTAATACTAATAATTACTATTAGGTATTTCTAGGAACAATTTAACTTTAAAATAATTTAAAATATTATTGTAGTGGTAAAATTCTCTAATTTTTTTTTTGCAATAAGGCAAATAGTTG
The DNA here is from genome assembly GCA_963969555.1 of Polydrusus pterygomalis. Classification (NCBI taxonomy): domain Eukaryota; kingdom Metazoa; phylum Arthropoda; class Insecta; order Coleoptera; family Curculionidae; genus Polydrusus; species Polydrusus pterygomalis. The sequence goes on along the minus strand of OZ018385.1, from coordinate 15,729,468 downwards.
CTTGCTTTTTGCTCTTTTTCATAAAACTTTTAATAGAATTTATATCTTTTAAATAATTTAAAATTTAACGTGCTTTTGCCATAGACATGTACATATAGATAAGCAAACAATAATCACGAAAGTGGCAAATTTATGGCCTTGTGCATGTAAACAAAGCCATAAAGGAATGCGCGCTGTAAAATTTTCATTTAACGAATGGGAAAATAAACAGGTCCGGGCTTTAAAATTAAAGTTATTGCTCAAGAAATTATAAAAGTATACTTTTAATTTATTTTCATGTGTAGACAGCTAAAATTTGCCTCCAAGTTCATGCCACAAATTATTGTCATGAAACTGGAATGTGTTCTAATTTTTTGTCCAAGTTGGGGGAAAAGGTAGTGATTTCTGGTGTTTTTGGTGGCCAACAACCTATCAGATTTTGAAGTCAGAAAATCGTTTTTAATGTTTTGTTTCTAAACTTGTTTAAAAATGATTTGCGGTCGTGTTTATAGTTCGAAACGCCAAAGAACAAGTCAATTAAACGTACCTTATTAAATCAAAAATGAAAAACAAAAGAAAACAGTAATTATCGATGTTATCACGTACCTAACCTCAAGTCAAATATTAGTTGGTAACATTTATTAACATTAACAATTTGCCAAAAGCTTGGTTACGTGTAAAACAACATTTTCAAGTAAACTTTCCGTAATATTAAACACCCACAATCTACAGTAACCAAGTTCCTTTTAAATAACTAACTTTTCAAAACTTAACTCAGCTCAGCAAAGGTTTTTTCCTTTTTTCTTGCCCCGGTTAAGTATGCAGATTTCTCATAGGATTATACGATTTGTTAGCGAAGCATTTCCTTAACAACTCAGCTAAACAAAGATGTTTATTTAGCTATGCTGTTTAAAAGACGTAAAAGGAAAATACCTAATAGCAACAAACACAAAAAATCTACAGTGAAAATGTAACAACAGAAAATGCTATAGCTCACTTAGTAATTAAGTTAGAATTTTGATATTTTGTAGACCTTACCTCACTTACCTGTATCTTGGGGCGCATTTCAGGAAAATATTTTTTTTCATACAGGGTGTTCCAAAACAGTGTGACGTCATAAGGATATATTTTTTTAGATTACAAGCCATATATTTTTTTACTTATTTGGGTGACTCCTATAATTACCCACATACCCCTAAAATTTTATTGAAATCGATTCGGTAATATAGGAGAAAAAAAATAAAAACTAAAAAATATCAGTTTTGCACCATTGCGGTTTTAAAAATTAATAAAAAATAAAAATAATGCCTCGTTAATAAAATTATACAAAGGTACTTATTAAATAAGGTATAACCGTTTCGTTAACAAAATTTGATTAATACAAATTGTACAGGGTGTCCAAAGTTTAATATCAAACTTTGCAAACTTTAAAGCAATTTATTCTTCTTATTTCAAATAGGAACCCCTGCATCTTTTTATGTCCTTCGATGCAGAATTAAAAATCAAACATTTGTCTTTATTATTACAACTAGGGCTGGGCAAAAATTCGATATATCAATATATCGATAAACGATATTTAAAAAATAAAATATCGATATTCGATTGGAATTTCAATATCGTCCTTATAACACATTTAAGGAACAATATTTACTTCAATCTTTTCTCTTCATGTTTTCATAATTAGAGTCTCCCCTTGAAATGAAGGTACCGAGTTTTACAGGGCACATAAGACAATATTGATATACAGTGTCACCAATAAAGTCCGCATCATATGGGATTATTTTTTATTAATAGCTTTATTTATATAATCAAAATTGGGCTATTAAAATTTGCATGTGATGCAAAGTTTATTTGTTTTTGACCCTGTATAAGGTAACTTCATAAAATAAGTATTTTTGAAAACGTAGTTTGTGTCTGAAAGTAATACACCTTAATATTAAGACAAAAAAGAACACAGTGTCTTCAGTAAAGTGTTTTTTAAGTGGAAAATAAATTTTAGTTTAACAACGTAATGTTTCTATTTTCAACGATTTAATTTAAAGCCCCTATATTATAATTTACTATTAAGCTATGCCATAATAACGTTTTTGTAGAAAAACCCACATTTAATATGGCGCTACTTTAAAGAAAATGTATCTGAAATAAAGCATTGTCAAAACTAAGAAGTTTTATGTAGGTTGCGTTGAGTCTAATTTTGCAAAAGTGGTACAATTTACAAAATATAGGTAAAAATCAGCTGAAATTTTGCATGTGGGCTAGAAACTGCATTTAGAAAACCTTTTTCTAATAACTTTTTTCGATTTTTTCAGAAATAACATTTGAATTATTTTTTGGAAAAAATTAAAATTTGACAGATAATGCGAATCACGTGACTACTATTTTTTTGCTTAATTTTCATCTCGATCGAAGCAGAACTTGATGCCAAAGTCAAATTTTGAATAAAGCTAAATCGACATGTCCGAGCGATTTTTAAAAACATTCAGCGTTTCCTATGTATAAAATGAATTTATTTCAGACTTTACGTCCTCACTGTATGTATATTACAAATAGTTTATCAGCGATAAAAGTTTATTGTAAATTAATCAATTAATAATCGGGTTGTTGGCGTACACACTTGCCAGAGGCGGGGGCCCCGGCTTGCCCCCCCCCCGCCGCTAAATCCGTGGCTGGCACGAAATAAAAACTTTGATGGTGGGCGTTTGTGCTGTCTATAAATTATGACCATTAACATCTTGAATTCAGTTCGACGGTTCTATTCAAAATGTCGTTAAGGTTACCTTTTTTGTTAACAGTGTTATTGGTATTTAGTTGGGAACTAGTTTATGGTGCTCCCAATGGGAATATTATCGAGGAACTAAGTAATAAAGAAGCGACGACAATTGAGCATGAGGAAAAAGTACTTACAAATTTTTTCTAAATATTTTCCTTTTAAGTTTAATAACGTCTTAATAGTATATTAACGTAAACGTTTTATAAAGCATCATTTTATAGCACGCGTCCATGTTAAAAAAACGACCCGCTTGCGGCGAGTTTTATAACGGGACAAGTGCTTAAAACTGCTTTATATAACATGTACGTTATACTATTTTTTCTAATTTGTAGTTTTTTCAATAAAAAACACATATTTAAAAAGAAAATAAATCCTTCAAATTTTGTAAATTTTTATGTCTAAATTTTATGTTGGTAATACTATTTTTTATCATAGTAGCCTCTGGGCAACAAACATTATTTTGCGAACTGTAATTTTTTGATTTATTGACCCATTTTCACCACGAGATTCTAAAGTTATTTTAGCGATATGAGATTTGAAATTGGACGGAATACGTTGTGTGATCCTTGTACATTCGGTACATATACAGAGCGTTCGGAAGTTCTGGAGATTTTGCTACTTTTTTTCGAATTTCAAAAGACGTGATTTTACGTCACGGCATTGCAATTTAGTATAGGGAAGATGGAAAATTCAAATAAAGTTGAAGTTAAAATCGACATTGGAAGGTTAGTAGATTGAATTTTGGATAGGATTTGGCAGAAAATGATAGCTTGAAGCATCTACAAAAGATTGATTTATAGATTTATGCAACCAACATAAATTACTGTTATCCGCAGAGAATAAAAAGTAGGTTATCAAGCTATTTTTCCTCTGCGAAAAATGGGTTTTCTCGTAAATCACAAATGCCGCGCAAGTCAATGAAATAAAACATTTAAATGTTACCAACATCAAATAAAGAAAAAACGCGTATCGAAATAGCTTCATTACGATACGCAAATGCGTATCGTAATAGATTTGTTATGATACAAAATTAGGAAATAGTATATTAACGTACACGTTTTATAAAGCATCATTTTATAGCACGCGTCCATGTTAAAAAATGAGCCGCTTGAGGCGAGTTTTATAACGGGACAAGTACTTAAAACTGCTTTATATAACACGTACGTTATACTATTTTTTCTAACTTGTAGTTTTTTCAATAAAAACACATATTTAAAAAGAAAATAAATCCTTCAAATTTTGTAAATTTTTATGTCTAAATTTTATGTCTAAATTTTATGTTGGTAATACTATTTTTTTATCATAGTAGCCTCTGGGCAACAATAATTATTTTGCGAACTGTAATTTTTTGATTTATTGACCCATTTTCACCACGAGATTCTAAAGGTATTTTAGCGATATGAGATTTAAAATTGGACGGAATACGTTGTGTGATCCTTGTACATTCGGTACATATACAGAGCGTTCGGAAATTCGGGCGATTTTGCTACTTTTTTTCGAATTTCAAAAGACGTGATTGTACGTCACGGCATTGCAATTTAGTATAGGGAAGATGGAAAATTCAAATAAAGTTGTAGTTAAAATCGACATTGGAAGGTTAGTAGATTGAATTTTGGATAGGATTTGGCAGAAAATGATAGCTTGAAGCATCAACAAAAGCAAAATAGTTCTCCGTCAATAAAGTTATTATTTAATATGTGTTTTTTAATGAACTAAAACAATACATACAGATTTGTAGATCTAGGCATCCAAACATACATACGTGGGTTCGTGTAGTATTTTGCATATTTGGACTAAAAAATATTAGTTATCTAGAATGCTATGTTAAACGGTGAAAAAAAAAAACATGTCATGTAGGGCCAACCTTTAAATAATAAAATTCGGAGTTCGAAATAGATCTATTTCAAACGCGCTAGCGAGTTCGAAATAGATCTGTTTCGAGACAAAATTAGAAAAAGGTATTTTTCAATTTCGATTTTGACAACGTCATTATTGCCGTCTAATTTTCTATTGTATGCAAAGTGTTGGCAAAAAATAATTTAAATATGGGATATTCTGAATCCGAAAGTGTCCCTTCGGATGTCGAAGATATCGCGCAAAGCGTAATAGATTCCCTACTTTCTAAGTAATAATAACAAATAAATAGTTTGCACCCACTTTCTTTTTGTTTTTGTATCTTAACATTTGGATGTTATTATGAATTCATAATGGCACAGAGTGCTGTTATGAAGGTCATAATGACATCTAAACGATAATGCTAAATACGTCATAATGACACTGTCGTAGATTAATTGATTAATTAAACTTTTTTAGTGCTTTTAGATATTTATAAAATAAATATGTTTTAAAATACACCATATTATTATTCATGATTTGGAAAATAAAATGGAAAAAGCGGGAAATGACAATTAAATTTAAAAAATTATTCTAATTTTTAAAAGAAACTATGAAATTAAAAAAAAAATCTGTTTTTATTTTTATCAAAGCGCAGGAGGCATGAGTTTTCTTAAATCAGAACATGTCATGTCAGAGGCTACTGATTTTTAAAATGTAATGGTAGTATATAGATACTTATAAAAATATTATTTTATCGATGTGAGGTGAAAAATTAAGTAAGCGTAAAAAATTTTTGTATAGATTTCAATTTTACCTTGAAAAACTAACCGCGCCCCCGACATTTTTTTTTAAATTAACAAAAAATATAAAAAATTCAAAATATAGCCAAAATTGTGTGCTTGGACGAAGTTAGCTCGTTTATGTGTTCGGATTTTGTAATATATTTGTTTTTGTTTTAGTGTGTTAAGAGGAATGTTTGGCGATAAAGACAGTCTTTCAGTCATTCCTATATCATATTTTATACTTTAAAGCCTTATGGGCTTTAAGTACAAAATAAAAGAGTATATATAGAGTATAAATCACCTTAGAAATTGTTCACATCGCAACCTGACCATGAAGATACATTAAAGACGATACGAAGTAATTTATTCTTCATTTATGGGCATAAAGGAAACTATTTTTTCTAATTTTGTATCATAACAAATCTATAACGATACGCATTTGCGTATCGTAATGAAGCTATTTCGATACGCGTTTTTTATTTATTTGATGTGGTAACATTTAAATGTTTTATTCTCGGTTTTATTTCATTGACTTGCGCGGCCTTTGTGATTTACGAGAAAACCCATTTTTCGCAGAGGAAAAATAGCTTGATAACTTACTTTTTTATTCTGTGTGGATAACAGTCATGTATGTTGGTTGCATAAATCTATAAATCAATCTTTTGTAGATGCTTCAAGCTATCATTTTCTGCCAAATCCTATCCAAAATTCAATCTATTAACCTTCCAATGTCGATTTTAACTTCAACTTTATTTGAATTTTCCATCTTCCCTATACTAAATTGCAATGCCGTGACGTAAAATCAAGTCTTTTGAAATTCGAAAAAAAGTAGCAAAATCGCCCGAATTTCCGAACGCTCCGTATATGTACCGAATGTACAAGGATCACACAACGTATTCCGTCCAATTTCAAATCTCATATCGCTAAAATAACTTCAGAATCTCGTGGTGAAAATGTGCCAATAAATCAAAAAAGTACAGTTCGCAAAATAATTTTTGTTGTCCAGAGGCTACTATGATGAAAAATAGTATTACCAACATAAAATTTAGACATAAAAATTTACAAAATTTGAAGGATTTATTTTCTTTTTAAATATGTGTTTTTTATTGAAAAAACTACAAATTAGAAAAAATAGTATAACGTACGTGTTATATAAAGCAGTTTTAAGCACTTGTCCCGTTATAAAACTCGCCGCAAGCTGCTCGTTTTTTAACATGGACGCGTGCAATAAAATGATGCTTTATAAAACGTGTACGTAAACCATCTCTTGGGCCGCCTATATTTTCCCACTTTGAAGACGTAATAATAAGTTCGAATGACTTTCTTTTGACCAAACAGAGTTAGTCCCTTTGGCGGTTTCATCCAAAAACCCGATTTGGTAGTAAAAAAATAGACTTTCTTTTACTTATACACATTTTGTCCAAATTAGAGGTCGGTAAGGCTTTAAATGTTTGCTGGGTAATAAATTCAATTTACTTCTATAAGTACTAGACGCTCGGGCGTCGCTAGACTTGTAAAATTTAATTAAACAGGTAAAAATTTGGTATCACTTGGTATCTAAAGGTTCAAACATTGCTTGTATTGAAAAATATTTTTAATTTAGACCTTTCTTTGAAAGAAAATTATTTTTAATGACTGTTTGAAGGTTGGAGACAATGATGTCTCTTGAATGATGAAAGAGCTTTGGACTTCCATTGTCCTTATTTGTTTTAAATCACAAGGTTTCAACTGGTATACTGGTAAGTATCTCCAGTCGTCTTCAGGTGAATACTAAATAAGTAAAATAACTACAGGACTATTTATACTAGCTAGGTGCACTGAAGGTGGGTGCAGTCATGCGTTCAGTTGGCACGCGATCTTATCCTAAGATTACATCTATCTAACAAAGGTTTCCAGATATTTCTTATGTCTAAGGATGGTTTACTAAATCAGCCTGGGTTCTGGTGAATAGCAGCAGCTTCCTCGAACTTTCTTTTCCTCCAGTGTGGTTCCTTATGTAGGATGTCAGCTTCTGACCACATGATATGGTGACCATGTTTCCAGGCATCGTCACCTGCATCTGACTTTTCGGTCTCTCCTTTTAACGTATTGTTTTTGTGTTCTTTAATCCTTGTCTCGAGTGGTCTTAATGTCTCACCTATATAAGATTGGCCGCACTCGCAGGGGATCTGGTAGAAGCAGTTTTTCCTATCTTTTTGACTTGTGGGCTTTGTCTTCGCCAGGTGGCTTCTTAGGGTGTCCCTACGGTGTTGATGTTATATCGTTGTCCTAGTCTTTTTATTTTCTCAGATACTCTTTTGACATACGGAATATTGAGTGTTGGTTGTGCCTCTCTGTTTGATTCTTGCGCGTTGGGTCGATTCTTACGATTTTCCAATATTGTGTCAACTAATCTTGTGGGGTAGCCATTTTTGTTGAGGTCGGTCTTGATGTGGTGAGTCTCTTTTTTAAGTGCTTCTTCCGAGTTACAGATTGTAGTTGTTCTATCCACGAAGGTTTTAACTATGCCATGTTTCGTACTGTTTGAGTGATTTGATGTAAAATTGAGATACTGACCTGTATGCGTAGGTTTTCTGTATACTGAAGTTTGGATGCTGTTGCCATTTTTCTTCTTCTTTGTTAGATAGATGTAATCTTAGGATAAAATCGCGTGCCAACTGAACGCATGACTGCACCAACCTTAGTTATGCTTCAGTGCACCTAGCTAGTATAATTGGTCCTGTAGTTACTTTACTTATTTAGTATTCATCTGAAGATGACTGGAGATACTTACCAGTTGAAACGTTGTGATTTACAACAAATAAAGACAATGGAAGTCCAAAACTCTTTTATCATTCATGATTTTTAATGTTGGCCTATTTATACTAACACAAATTATAGTATATTTTAAAAGGGAAACGGTAATGGGAAAATCTGCTACAAGAGAAATAGAGTCTAAGTATAGGAATTTCAATCTTTTTAAATTGAAGTATTTCTTATGTGCGGCTTCGGAGAAATTCGGCGACAGCGGAGAAAAAAAATAGGGTTTGTTTGATGTGTAAAAAAATATTTAGGAAACAACCAAACCTGATTTTTCATGGTAGACGGATATTTCTTATACAGTGACCGGCAAAGAGTTCGCAACATATGGGAAAACATTTTATTAGCGGAATATTGAAAAATCTTTTTTAGGGGATTGGATGTGCATGTCCCATAACCTTAAAATCGATTTTGACATACGTCACGTGACCAATGGTATGGCGGGAAAGTTGAAAAAACCAATATGAAATCATCATAAATCAGATAAGTTGATGAGATATTGAAAAAATTCCAAGAATAAAAAGTGTTTAGAATTCCATTAGAACCTTAAATACAATGTTTGGGATATCTACTTGAAAAAACATAAAATCGAATATTTTTGTAAATATTTTTTTACCGAATTAAAAATTTCCATATTTTTCCTTTCTTAAAGCTTCATTAAAGTAAAACTGACATCTGGTGACCACAACTAGAAATATTCTTTTGTTTTTCTGACAATTTGGAGCAATAATTCAAAAAATTCGTTTACACTTGGATACCAGCTGTTGCAATAGTCTATTTCTAATAACCTTATCGATGTTTTTTATATCGAAATATTCTATTATGTTAAGAAATCCTTAGATTTATTAATCCAAAGAAAATTTTATTTATAACCGTAAAAAATAATTTAAATTTTTATTAATTTTTAGATTTTTTTAAAGATTTCTGCGAAATTCAAAATTATTTTTTAAGGTTATAAATAAAATTTTCTTTGGATTATTGAATTTAAGGATTTCTTAACATAATAGAATATTTCGATATAAAAAATATCGATAAGGTTATTAGAAATAGACTATTGCAACAGCTGGTATCCAAGTGTAAACGAATTTTTTGAATTATTGCTCCAAATTGTCAGAAAAACAAAAGAATATTTCTAGTTGTGGTCACCAGATGTTAGTTTTACTTTAATGAAGCTTTAAGAAAGGAAAAATATGGAAATTTTTAATTCGGTAAAAAAATATTTACAAAAATATTCGATTTTATGTTTTTTTAAGTAGATATCCCAAACATTGTATTTAAGGTTCTAATGGAATTCTAAACACTTTTTATTCTTAGAATTTTTTCGATATCTCATCAACTTATCTGATTTATGATGATTTCATATTGGTTTTTTCAACTTTCCCGCCATACCATTGGTCACGTGACGTATGTCAAAATCGATTTTAAGGTTATGGGACATGCACATCCAATCCCCCAAAAAAGATTTTTCAATATTCCGCTAATAAAAATTTTTCCCATATGTTGCGAACTCTTTGCCGGTCACTGTATAAGAGTAGTTTTCAGTTAATTAATTTATTTATTTGCAGGTTTGTTTATAATAATATTAAAAATCAATAACATTTTTTTTTTTTTAATAAAAATAAATCCAATGAAAGCATCATTACAAAACCATAGATTAACAAATCTGTCCGATTTTTTAATGAAAAAATATAAACCCATTTAGATTATTATTTTAATCACATCATAAATATAATATTTAAAAATATAAGTAAATAATTAAAAAATATTTCATCAAAAGAAAAAAAAAGGAAAGGAAGAATTAAACAAGGGAGAAATTATAATAGAAAAAAATTGTGTGTACTTAAGACCACATGACAGAAGTGAAAACTTCAACAAGGTGAAATTAATAATATCAAATACACGAGTGTCTAGACAACGCACACGGACTGTTTCCACGTCGTCGATACTGAATGCAACCGATGGCGGCATGCTCTTTCATATAACGTTCATTCGGGTCAGGGTCAGTTCGGATTGAATATAGAAGTTAAATTCGAGCGTAGCACACCCGAGTCTGACGCGTGACGCGTGACGGCGACGCGTGACGGCTCAGTTTAATTCAGTGCCCACAAAAAGTGCTAAACGCGCCTAAAGAAGTTTTCACTTCAAAAATTGTAACATTTAATATTATTACGTATATATACTAAGTTGGTTTACCTTTTTATCATTTTGCATAATCCATGATTTTAATTTTCTTTTGAATGTCAAAAAACTCATAGTTTTCAAATCAGTAGGTAATATATTAAAAATTTTGATGCCAACAAATAAAGCATTATTTTTTAAGAGTGTTAAATTAAAATTATCATAACATAAACATAGATTTATTTTTTGTCTTGTTTGGTATTTATGAATAATATTATGTAATAAATTTTTATTTTTATATATAATAATATATAAAATGGAAGTTTCGTAATAAAGTTGTTTTAAACTCAGAATATTATTATTAACAAATAATACTTTAGAAGGAAACAAAATATGTTTATTAAATATTATTTTTAAAACATATTTTTGTATTGTTATAAGTCGTATGCACTTCCCCAACCAATTATACCATAGGAAAGAATTGATTGAAAAAGTGCATAATAAAACATTAAACAAAGTTTTTGATTCACAATATTTTTTAAAAGTCTAAAATTACATAAAGTGTTTCTTAATTTTTTTGTAAGGGTGTTAATTTGAAGATCCCATTTTAAATTTTGGTCAATCAATATTCCTAAATATTTTATAAATTCAACTTTTTTAATTTTATTTTGGCAAGAACAGTTAGCATAATTAATTTTAACTATATCTGATATTTCTAAACAATTTAAATCATGAATTTTAATTTCTTTTAAACTATTCGGCTGAGTATCTTTATAACAAGAAAAAGTCATAAATTTTGTTTTAGTTAAATTTAAGTTTAATAGGTCATAACTCAAGTTATTTTTTATTATTGAAATGTCTAGTTCTGAATTTAAAACGCATTCATTTCATGTATTAACTGGTATTATTAATACAGTATCATCTGCATATGAAAATATTTTTCCATTTAACTCTGATTTTAATATATCATTAATATAAAGTAAAAATAAAATTGGTCCCAAAACAGTACCCTGAGGAACACCACAAATTAAAGTAGTTGTTTTACTACTGAAATTATCTATTTTTACTTTCTGTTCTCTATCTGATAAGTAACTTTTAAATAAAATATACGCGATACCTCTAACTCCATAAGATTCTAGTTTAGATAACAGTTTATTGCGTTATACTGTATCAAATGCCTTTTGCAAATCTAAGAATATTTCAATAACTTTTTTTCCTTCATCTAAAGATTTTTATATAAAATGAGTAACATTAAAAATTGCATTCTCTGTTCCTAATTTTTCTCGAAATCCAAATTGATTAGGTAAAATTAATTTGTTAATTTCTAAAAAGGAATATAATTGATCTTTAATACATTTTTCTAAAAGTTTTCCTATTGTATTTATTAAAGAAATCGGTCTATAATTATCGCATAGCGTTTTGTCTCCAGATTTATAAATAGGAATAATAATTGTAGATGTTTTTAACATTGTTGGAAAAGTTCCTTGAGTAAGACACAATCATGGTAAAAAAATAACTAATTATTAAGAAAATGTTATGGGATGTGGCTTTTAAAATTTTGTTGTTTATATCATCAGGTCCTGGGGACGTTTTTAATTTAAGTAAATTAATTAAATTATATATAAGATATTTAGATATAGGAGTAAAAAATATACTATGAGGAGCATTAGTTTGTTTTATATTAATACAATTTTTAGGGTTTGTAATTTTTTTTGCTAATTCAGGACCAATATAAGTAAAATGATCTATAAAAATTTCAGAAATATCTTTTTTATTATCTACTAATTGATTTTAATTTTTTTCGAATATTTTATAAATTTTATTTTGTTTTCTTTTTTTACCTGTAGCTTCATTAATTATATTTAAGTTTAAGTCAACTTTTTTTTACAACAATGTGTGATATTGGCAAAAATAACGGTAGGTATAGTGTTTCTTAGGTCAATTTAATGACATTAAACTGTGGGAATTTCCTAACCATAGGCGTTCCACACAAATAATTAATATGCGTATGTATACATACTTATAAGTTTGTTTTACATTAGGTGTTTGTACATACTATACTTTATAAACCCACTGTATATATAATTATATTATATTAAAATAATAAATATAAGGTAACTCAAAAATTCTATATACAAAACTAAAATCAGAAAAATAAACCTGACACGGCACGACACTGCTCAGAAAATGCTTTAATTTTTTTACTAGAACTTCATTCTCGTCAACAAGACTCCGGCCCGTTCATCAAGGCATAACCACGTATATTTTATCTCCGTCTCTTCCACGCCATCGGCGGTCACTGGTCTATCTCTGTCTGGCAGAATCGATCGTTAGACGGGCCGGGTACCGGTTCAGCTTATATCCTGGCGCTTCCAACCGCAACAAATTACATGCTGTTGCCAATTCTTCAAAATTTTCGGATTTGTAAGCACAATGTAAGTACCTATATACGAGAAACAAGGGTTTGTTAATTAGTTGTTTTTAAACACTGAAAACACTTTTTGTCTTGATTTCAGTTATATTGTTTCTTAAGGACTAAAGAATGTATTATTATAACAATGAATGGCTTGTTATTTTTTTCTGTCACACTTAAAACTCCTCGGTTTAAAGTATATTTGCAAACTAGCTTTCAAAGAAAATTACTGACTAACAATTGAATACTGATATAAATGAAATATCTTTAATAAAAAAACTTAAAGATTTGAAGAAGAAAGATCTGACAACCCTGGTTGTGCGGTCGGTCTCTTTGATACTGTTTACCGCCGTATGGAATGATTGGAATGTCCTCAAACTGAGATTGGATTAATAATACTTACTTAATTTAATCCTGATCAAAGATTTTGACAAACCTCTTATACGAGTGCATTTTATAATTGATCAGGCAAAACTTTTTATAAAGAATTACTTTTTTTTCTAAAATATTAATAAAAAGGTTTCCATATTATGATTCCAACTAAAGTGGACACACTGTGTGAATATTAATAAAAATTTGTTTCCTTAACCTCAATAACCACTCTAAAAACAACATAATAATATTACTCAGACGCAGCATTTTTGATAATATTAATAATATTATTTCTTATTTCACACCCTCTCTGACATCCCCCATTGGCTTTAATATAGTAATTTACGTTACAAGACCGGAAAGTAGTGTCTTTCAGGTCGAGACAAGCATTTCCAGGGCGAGCCGTACGCGAGTCCTGGAAGCTTGGAGAGACCTGCACAACACTAATTTTCGGTTGCGTGACGTACAAAATTTTTTTAAGACCGACACTTCGATATACTTACATTAAATAATTTTATTTTATATTATTTTTAAATGCGTCGTACGACTTCTCGTAACGGGCTTTTGATTTTACTGGCAATATATCGTAAGTCGCTTTCCTTGCTGCTTCCAAAATTTCTTCTGAAATCTCATTTTCCGTATCGGATAATTCAAAATCTGAATTCATATTGTTAAATTTGCGCACTCGCGAAACAAGTTTGACATAAACAACAAATTAAAAATTAACGAACTGTCACTCGACAATACATTGAAATGTTGTTGTCATACTAACGAAATCAAGGTAGCTTGTATTATCAAAGAGCGATTGTAAAAACAAAAAACAGGGATCTTTTCCGGTCTCTAACGTCGATTTTCCGGTCTCGATCGACAAAACGTTATTTTCTGGACAAAAAATTGTCCAGAAAATTTACACTTTCTGGACAATTTTTCGTCTAAAAAATTTACACTTTCTGGACAATTTTTCGTCTAGAAAATAACGTTTTTCCGATCGCAAGACCGGAAAAGTGACATTAGAGACCGGAAAAATCTTTTCCGGACTCTAATATCACTTTTCCGGTCTCTAATGTCACTGTCACCCTGTTTTTTGTTTTTCCAATCGCTCTTTTATAATACAAGATACCTTGATTTCGTTATTATGACAACAACATTTCGATGTATTGTCGAGTGACAGTTCGTTGATTTTTAATTTTGTTCTTTATGTCAAACTTGTTTCGCGTAGAAAAATCTTTTCCGGACTCTAATGTCACTTTTCCGGTCTCTAATGTCACTGTCACCCTGTTTTTGGTTTTTCCAATCGCTCTTTGATAATACAAGATACCTTGATTTCGTTATTATGACAACAACATTTCGATGTATTGTTGAGTGACAGTTCGTTGATTTTGAATTTTGTTCTTTATGTCAAACTTGTTTCGCGTAGATTATAAAATATATCAAAGTGTCGGTCTTAAAAAAAATATTGTACGTCACGCAACCGAAAATTAGTGTTTTCCAGGTCTCTCCAAGCTTCCACGACTCGCCTATGGCTCGCCCTGGAAATGCTTGTCTCGACCTGAAAAACACTACTTTCCGGTCTTGTAACGTAAATTACTATATTGGTCAAAACTGTCTAGTTTTTGACTTTGATCATCTGCCATAACCTTTTTGACAGAATATTTTTTTTGTGCAACATTTGACCCTTTTAACCCATTTAAAAATGTTTTCTTCTATATGTATATGTTCTAATAGTAATGCGAGAACTTTACATATTTTGCCAAATTTTATTATTTTCACCATAATATTAAAAAAAATTTTTTTATTTATTTCTTGGGTTTATTCGTCTTATCGTTTATTTATTCAAATATCAATGAAAATAACAACACTTTTGGGAAATTGCTCTGTACCTTTTTAATGCTTTTGTTAGAAGTGCCTATTGTATTTCAGATCCAAAAAATACCTTCCGTAATTCAAGACACCCAACTAAGAGACAAGATATCACCAACTCCAGCAACTAGCCTAGGTTGCGATTGCACCCGCGTAAAAAACTTCGACGAATACCCAGGCCCGTTAGCCTTATGCATACAATGCGGAGGCGGTTTGCCACCACATCATTGGAAAGGTACACCAGTTGATGGAGGTTGCGATTGCTCCCGCTTCCCCGAAGGCTACCGTCCGACCCCATGGGGCAGTGGCGACTCGCTACATTATAAATAGGAGATGCAACATCCCGTGAGAAGCGCCGCAGGCGAAAATTTTTGGGGACCACGCCCAAATTTCGTTTTTGTCTACTATTTTCTAATATTTGCAGTCAACACGTGTATGATAAATTATTCAATTTCATATAACATACCTATACATTTTTGGGGGGGGGAGGGGCATGACTCTTCCCATGACCCCCCCTGGATCCAAGTTTGTCCCCTACCTGATACTTAAATTTGGATCGATACATACATACATAAAATAATATTGCAATATGTTAATAATATGAATTTTCTACAAAAAACTTAAATAATAGCTGACCACGCTGGAGTTCTAGCGGCCTTCTTTAAAAACTCGTGTCGGTCATGCAGCCGGAATAGCGCCAATCGGTGGAGCGGCGTTTAAGTTTGACCTGGAATAGTTTGGACCTGTAATAGGTATTTGGAATAGGTTCGAGTTTGGAATAGGTACAGGTCCAACTAGGTACGAGAAAAAGCTATTCCGTAACATCCCTATGACTTGTTGCAGGCCGAATCGAGACCGCGCGTGGCGTTGTCATGGCAACCGCCGCATTCCTCGTGTCTGACGTGAGCCAGCGGAAGCGTCATCAAGACGCTGCTTCACAGCACGTTTTACAGGTTGCCGAATGGTTTTTCCAGTGTGTTATAAAATCAAATCTGTAGCATTCTGTGAATTAAATAAAACGCATCATAATATATGTAAATAATATCAGAAAACAAAGTTTTATAGAAGCGAATGAATTTTTAAATACTTATTTAGTCAGTCTGGAAATAATATGAGGTAGGTGAAAGGTGCTATACCTGCGTCATCTGGCGAGCCGCCACTGCATGGGGCCGCTAGGAGGGCGTCTGTAGGGACATATTATTGCTTTGTTTATCATGGCCTTTTTGCCAAAAATATTAAGTGTTTAATATTTGGAGGACTTTGGTAGACAGATATGATACGTTTTCGCCCATTCATTCAATGAACCAGCAACTTAGCATCGTATTTAGAAAAGTTCTTTTAAATTTTTTGATAAGCATAAAAAATGTGATACATATATAGATACAGATATAATATACGATATAAACAAACGGTCTCAAAGTATGCCGTAGAACTTGACAGTTACCTCTCAAAAATAATAATTTAAGATAATGCATAATCGAATCTACGGCATACTTTCCCAGAAAAATTGCATAATAATAAAGTTGTTCTAAAATTAATTGTAGTCTTAATCCATCCAACCTTTTATTTCATAAAAAATGTTAATTATTATTATATATTGACTTTATATACTTAATTTGAATACATGCTTTTGTTTGTTCAAATATTTTTTATTGTTTAAATTATTTTTTTTTATATATATACAGGGTGTTTCAGAATAAGATGCTGATCCTTAACGGTGTGAATCTTTGGGTGATTTTAAGAAGAAAAGTTCATATTAATACATATCCTTAACCTATCAACTTTCGAACTACAGGGTGTTAAAGTTTTAAGAAAAAAATCGTTTTTCTATCATAACTTTAAAAACTTTCTAGCTATTTTTAGGAATTTTTCACACATGCCCTCTAAGCATCAATAGCCATTTTTTGGAGTAGAAAATTTTTAAAATTTTTTAACCAGTGGCGTCCTGAAAGGGTTTGGACTAGACATTTTGGAAAAATATTATGTACGCCACTGCTTTTTCTCAAGATAAAAATTATTTTTAAAATACTCATTCATTTTAGGCCAAATTTAATATCTTGCCTTTTTATCGTTCGACAAACAGTTTCCGACAAAAAAAATAAAAACATTAAATGCGCTTTCGCTATGTGCCTATGGTTTGTTTTGACACTATCAGGAATACTCCAGGAATTTTTCAAAGGGTACGAGACTCAATGAAGAGAAGAGGTGAAGCATGCATTGTTGCAAGTGGTGGCCACTTTCAATAGCTAATCTAAATTATTTTCGTTTTTGTTCACACGTTATTTAAAGTTAGCTGTTTTAATTTGTTGTTAAAAAATAAACCATAGGACATAGCGAATGCGCATTTAATGCTTTTTATTTTTTTTTGTCGGAAACTGTTTATCGGACGATAAAAAGGCAAGATATTAAATTTGACCTAAAATGATTGAGTATTTTAAAAATAATTTTTATTTTGAGAAAAAGCAGTGGCGTACATAATATTTTTCCAAAATGTCTAGTCCAAACCCTTTCAAGACGCCACTGGTTAAAAAATTTTAAAATTTTTCTACACCAAAAAATGGCTATCGATGCTTAGAGGGCATGTGTGAAAAATTCCTAAAAATAGCTAAAAAGTTTTTAATGTTATGATAGAAAAACGATTTTTTTCTTAAAACTTTAACGCCCTGTAGTTCGAAAGTTGATAGGTTAAGGATATATATTAATATGAACTTTTCTTCTTAAAATTACCTAAGGATTCACACCGTTAAGGATCAGCATCATATTCTGAAACACCCTGTATACGTGCATGCGTATCTATTTCACCTCCACCCACAGGACAGGCACCCAGGCCTCCACCAGAACGGAGGTGTTTATGTATGTGTATTTTTCACTTTTTGACTCGATAATTTACCACAAATATGGCCACCATTAGAGGGGTAAGCAAAAAACGCAAAAAATTATTTGGGACTATATCCTACAGTCTTAAACGTAACGGACCTTCAAATACAAGATGGCCCTATCACTTCCCCGCTGTATATTAATATAAATCCATCGATCGTACTCGTCACCGAAGATGTTGCCAAATTGTCAACTCGTCTACCGTGCCAAACTTGGCCTTCAATCTATTTGTAGCATACGACGAATAAAATACCTTATATTAATTTTAAATTTGTATTTGTATCGTTATTTTTGTATTTTTAATTTTAAGTAAATTAATTAAGTGGATATTTATTTGCGTTGCACTCTGTATTATAGACTTTATTTGTTGACATTTTATTCTAAATTTAGTAAAAGCCAAAAGTGATAAAATGACGCATTGATTGTTTACGAAACATTTTTTCGGCAACATAATTTATTTCAATGAAAGGGTAATTTTTTTCTTTGCCTCTAGTGGCATGGCAAAACTTTTTGGTCAGTTTCTAGCGCAGATAGATGTCTAATTGGCTTCGTTTAGAAAATAAATTAAATTAAATTTTTTTGTAAGATAAATATGTCAATTTTGAATTATTTAAGGACATTTACATGCATCTAGAGTTTATGCGCTACCCCGTACATCAGGACGCAAACTGCTCTGCCGCAAACTGTTCTGCCGCAAATTCTAGAATCTTATATCATATCTATCATTAATATAAAAAAAATTCAAAATTGGTTCATTATTTACGAAATAACAGTTTATTCATTTGGACATGCTTTTTATAATATTCGATAGTTAATGGGCGTAGTGTATTAGTGACGCTGACATGGAACAAAATCTCTTATGTTGAACATGCTTTAGTTTACTCCCTGTTGCACCGGCGTAGCTAGGGGGGGGGGCATCGGGGCATTTGCCCCCCCCCCCCAAGAGCCATAAAAAAAAGGAATTATCAACAATATTTCAAAAACAATATTTAAATTTAATTTTTTTGCCCTTTTAAATTTAACGTAGGTAGGCTTACTTTGAGAAACAAGTTTTGGTCATCACATCCCCGTCGTCTTGTTTTATGTGACATTCGCGGATCTGGTGTCTGGTGGTGTAAATTTCCTTTTCTCTCTTTTATTTACGTAAATAAGACAAACTAAGATATAAACATCGTAGGAAAACCTAGGTAAATACGTTTGGTTGTGGTTTGTTTGTAGGACTTCTAGATTATTTCAGTTGCGGATTGTACTTAGGCGATTACGTAACAATTATAGATAATAGAAAAATTTAGCAAAATTTGGGCGTGGTCCAAAAAATGTTTCGCGGGCTTTACACCTCTATGCAACTATATGCCCCCCCCCAAGACAATATCCTAGCTACGCCACTGCCCTATTGTACCTCTATCAACACAAGTTGATATCAAATTTTTCATAAAAATATGAAAAGTCAAAACAGAAATGTGATATGTTATAAGTAGGCTATTTATGGCATGTTAAATAGGTACAGGGTGCCCATGCAAGATGGGGAGGGCCTCTATGGATATCTCGATGGTAAGAGATACAACTTTGATTAAATGTGAAAAAAGTTGCGCAATTTGAGGACTAAAAATGTGGCATCAAAAAAGTTTTAGTAAAATTTTTAAGTTTTGGGATATTAAACAAAAACTGAAATTTTGCATTTTTGATTATATTTTTCTATGAGCATAGCTGACAAAACTTTCTCACAGCAACTTGTTATGAACTTAAAGACTGCATCCCATTTTTTTTATACGACTTTTCGTTTTCAAGCAATCAACATCAACTTTATTTTTTCCAATACGGCCCTGTTTTTTTATTGTAAAATTTTAAGAGCATTTTTGTTATTGATTTAATGCTGTACCGGACTCTATCGTCTAATTACGTTTCGAGCTTTTTTTAACCATCTTTATGAAATTTTCAGGATACGTACCTGGATTAATTTCTATTGAGTTAATATTAGTTTTATTCAAATTAATTAAAGCTTAATTTTAATAATTTAAATTATGGTTTCTGAATCAATATTTTACAATAATAAATAAATAATTAAAAATGTATTACCTGCGTAATTTTATTATTAAAAAAAAGCCATAATGAAACTTAAGAAACTCAAAAGATTTTTCTGTTAGGTACTTTCTTTATCCATCACTTTCATTTTTTAAATTAAAAAAACTGAAAAAGCATATGCAACACTCTAAGGCTCGAAACGCAATTAAACGGTGGTGTCTGGTACATCATTGAATTAAGAATAAAAAATGCTTCCAAAATTTGATAATAGAAAATCAGGGCAGTATTAGAAAAAATAAAGCTGTTGGTGATTGTTTGAAAACGAAACGTCGTATAAAAAAATTGTGTTGCAATCTGTAGGTTCATAACAAGTTGATGTGGGAAAATTTTGTCAGCTTTGCTCTAACTTTAATAATAACTTTAAAGAAAAATAAACTCAAAAATCCAAAATTCCAGTTTTTGTTTAATATTTCAAAACTTAAAAATCTTACCAAAACTTTTTTATGCCACATTATTAGTCCTTAAATTGCGCAACTTTTTCCCAATTTAATCAAAGTTGTATCTCTTACCATAACCGAGATCCCCATAGAGGCCCCCATTATCTTGGACACCCTGTATAAGATAACAATTGAAAATTATTAAAAAGGATAAAATCTCATAAGAACTATTTATCAATTTTATGGACAAACCCGAACAAACACAAATTAACTTGTCAAAATTGAAAACAGCATTGTATTTAGGTTATTGCCCTTTCAGAAAACCCGATCTGTATAAATTTACCGTCGCCTCCAAGCACAAATACGAAGAGCAAATAATTTGTATTTTATTTTAAATATAATCTTATGTTTTATTAAATACACCCATCGTACGTACGCCCCTTCTAACAGTGTTGTCGCTTTTCTGGAGGTAAATAGACGGGGCGATACTCGGATGCATGTCGATTAATTCGCAGTATACTGTATAAAACAGCAGCGCCACGTGGTGGAATTTTACTGAACCCATTTGTATAACTGTATTTGTATACTGTACCGATATGCCTCTACCCAAAAAATTGCCAACAGACGTTTCTTAACCTTAACGATTGTTTGCAAAAAAATGTTATACATGGGGACTCGTTTTCGCCTCCTATTTTTCGCAGTGGGCTCCGATTTTTGAGGTGTGTGTGTGTCCATTGAGTATATATTTTGGTGGTGTATAAGTCAAAATGCATAGATATATATATATATAAATATGAAGAAAAGTTAGTGTACTTAAATACATAATTTATATTTGTGAAAAAAGTAATCCTCGAGCCGGGATCGAACCGACAACCTCTGTATATTCAGTACAACGCGCTAACCAATATATAAATATGTATATATATCAAACTATTAGTACGTTCTACATCGTCATTGGCTATCCACATGGACAAAGAAGACAATATAAATATTCAATTATTAACAAAAATGGGTATTTCTCTAAAACAGAAACTAATAGGTCGATTCTGTAACAAAACTTATAAGCTGTTGATAACGATTCTTCTCTTATTGGTTTTATGTTCATTTGTTATGTATAGTCAAAAATAATAATAAAATGGAATATTAATTTTTTTTCATTTGCAGTCAGTTTAAATTAAAAAAAAACATATCTAACAAAAATTAATTCTAAAATAAGACAGCAATCTTTAATCAAATTCCTCCACTTTAAAACTAATGGAAATTAAACATAGAGATATATCTTAGGTCTTAGATGGTATAAGCGCAAGACAACATCAAATGCACAGTTCGAGGTGGTTATTTAATGGAACTTGTAAGACCCGTTTGTCAAGGACCCCAATTATATTGGTTTTTATTTTAAGGTGTCAACAAAAATGTTTAACTATCAATCTACCAAAAGCCTTATAATGTACGGTAAAATAAAGCAAATCAAATTGACGAATAATATATTTAGTAAAAATAATTCCACTTTCGATTGAGAATCTACAAAACCTGACAATACTAGATGACGCTCGTCTTCTTAAGGACCATCAAGTCTTTGTTACGTCTTTAAATACTAGCAACTATGGAGAACTAGAGGGTAGGAGGCCGATCGACAATGGCAGCATTTTCAAATTCTGTCCCGGTTTTTTGGTTAGTTCGCTATTGGCCGATAGATGCTCTCGCGTCTCAAGTGGGCTGGTGTCGTCGTCTTCTTCTTCTTCGTTTTTTACTTTTACTTTTGACAAATTGACATTTCATTTTCGAAATAACAAATAACGTTTGAAATATGGAGGAATTTTGAAGACAAGACGAGACAAATAACGTTGTATTGCAATTGATTTCCATATTTATAATGAATAATGGTACAATTTATAAAAGTAGAGTTTGCTTTGTGTCGGGGTGTAAGACAGGAATATTTTTCAGAGAGGAAACGCAGCCAAATAAGTCTCTTTCTAGCTCCAAAGGTATAGCTAGAATGTTTAATATCCTGTATTTTAAAAACCAGGCATCGTTGGAACTTTATACAGGCCGAGTTTACTAATAAGTATAACAAAGTAAGTGTAACTTCATATAAAAGTCCTTATTTGTTCCTTAAAGAACTAATTTAAATAAAAATAGTTATCGCATCCATAAGAAACCATTTATTTGATAGCCCACTTCGAACACGAGCGCCATCTTACGGCGACTCGTAAAGCTGAATTACCGATGCTAATTTGGGACCGAATCCAATGCATTGCGATCGGCCTCCTACCTCAAGTCCTCCATACTAGCAACCAATAGTATACAATAACTTTTAGGTATTGAACTTGTCTCAAAAAATGTCGAGGTTATGATTCGCTTGAGAATCTACAAAACCTGGCAATACTAGATGAAGCCTTGTCTCCTTAAGGATGATCAAATCCTTATTACGTCTTTTAGTACTAGCAAACCGAAGTACATAAACAACAACTTTTATGTACTGAACTTGTGTCAAAAAATGTTGAGGTTATAATTAAGATAGTAATGTAATAATTATGAAGGACTTGAGGTAGGAGGCCGATCGCAATGCATTGGATTCGGTCCCAAATTAGCATCGGTAATTCAGCTTTACGAGTTGCCATAAGATGGCGCTCGTGTTCGAAGTGGGCTATCAAATAAATGGTTTTTTATGGACGCGATAACTATTTTTATTTAAATTAGTTCTTTAATGAACAAATAAGGACTTTTATATGAATTTACACTTACTTTGATATACTTATTAGTAAACTCGGCCAGTATAAAGTTCCAACGATGCTTCGTTTTTAAAATACAGGAACATTCTAGCTAGAGGGTTTTACCTTTGGAGCTAGAAAGAGACTTATTTGGCTGCGTTTCATCTCTGAAGAAGATCCTGTCTTACACCCCGACACAAAGCAAACTCTACTTTTATAAATTGTACCATTATTCATTATAAATATGGAAATTAATTACAATACAACGTTATTTGTCTTGTCTTGCCTTTAAACGTTATTTGTTATTTCGAAAAATAAAATGTCAATTGTCAAAAATAAAAGCACAGAAAAATAAAGGGTTTAAGTAAAAGTTAAAAACTATGGAGGATCTAGTTTTCCATATTAAAAACGAAGAAGAAGAAGACAACATCAGCCCACTTCGGACGCGAGAGCCATCTATCGGCCAACTAGCGAACTAACCAAAAAACCGGGACAGAATTTGAAAATGACATTGTCGATCGGCCTCCTACCCTATAGTTCTTCATAGTAATAATAACATTATAAGTAAAGTAAGATTTAAAACCAGGATTTTCCTTTTATAAATAAGAAGGCTGGTGCTATCGAGATCGAGATATCACTGAATTTTGAAAATCATGTTGAAACAGCTTTTAACTAAAGGTCAGTGTTAGTTCCCAAGCAGCATTTTAACGTTTGGACGACGTGCGGTAGTCGTGGCCAACAGCGACTTAAGGATATCAAACGACGTTTTTATTACTAACATAGCGACCCTTATTTGCACCACAATGGGGAATAATTTTTGGGTTAATACAACGTTGGGCACTAACTGTAGTTTAACGTCGCGCTAGCCGACGAAAAACGGCGATCGACCCGCCCTCTATTAAGCAACGTGCTCTAGAAATAAGTCACAAAGTTGTCCGGGGAAAATAAAAAATATCCTTTATAAACCTACAGGGTGTTACTTAATAACGTTGCGTAATTTCAAGGGAGTATTCCTGAACCAAATTCAAATAGAAAAGTTCATATAAACATGTGTCCTGAAGAGTCTGATTTTCAAGGGTGTCAAAGATTTAAAAAAAATTGGTTTTTTATTAATATCTAAATGATCCTTTTACCGATTTTGTTGAAATCTGGCAGGGTTATTTATTGTAATAAGACGCTAAGTTGGCACTAACTAAAAGAAAATTATAAGTTCCAGTGGCGTCTCGGGGGGCAGTGTCACGAATAATATTGACAAAAAAAATTTACGCTACTGAGTTTTTTGAAAAATTTAAATTTTTTTCAGATTGAGCATCTACAAATACAACTTTTATGTCTCTTAATATCTTTTCGTATATTACTTCCTTTTTGAGAAAAAAAATAAAAACGACTTCATTGCATGTCGGAAAATTGTTTAAATAAAATCAAGTTAACTTTGATCGTTGCTAGGAAATGTTGTTTTGTTATTATGAACATAATGGTTTTGACTTTCGGTAACAGTTTGTTATCATTTTTCCTTTGGTCAAAAGGTTAATAATTGTGCTATTCAAAAAATGGCAAATGATTATTCTAATTTGGAGATGACACAAATGCATTTCCTTTATGGTCTTGCAAATGGTAATTCGGCGGAGGCCCGGCTGCTCTATCAAAAAAGGTATACTGACCATGTCCTTCCATGTAGACAAATATTCATAAACATTCATCGTCGTCTGACTGAATCTGGCAGTTTTAAACGTAATACCTCAGAGGGAAGACCTCGTACAATTCGAACTCCCGCAGTTGAGGAGGCTGTCCTACATGCGGTCGAAGAGAATCCTGTAACTAGTACCCGAAAAATAGGTAGGGAATTAAATATTTGTTATAAAATGGCATGGGAAATTTTAAGAGATTCCCTGTTGTATCCTTATCACGTACAAAGAGTTCAGGCACTTCTGCCAAGAGATTTTGAACCGCGTACGCAATTTTGTAGATGGTATCATCAAAGACTTGCAGAAAATCCTCACTTTGATTCCATCATTATGTTTACGGACGAAGCCCATTTTTCCATAAATGCAATAATTAATTTCCATAATAATTATAACTGGGCCCAAGAAAATCCTCATGCTATTACAGAGTCAAATGTTCAGGAACAATTTTCTGTCAACGTTTGGATCGGTATCTTAGATGGCTATTTGATTGGACCATTTTTTTTTTACCACGACGTCTTAACAGACAATCTTACAGTCATTTTCTACAAAATGATTTGCCTCTGCTTCTTGAAAATGTTTCTTTATATTTACGTCAACAACATTGGTTCATGCATGACAGTGCTCCTGCGCACTTTAGCATACTGGCTCGTGAGTATTTAAATGGAGCTTACCAAAATCGTTGGATAGGTCGTGGAGGACCACAATTCTGGCCACCTAGATCGCCTGACTTAAACAGCCTAGATTTCTATTTGTGAGGGCACCTAAAAGCATTAGTTCATGTTACACCAATCGAGACAGAAGAACAACTAAGAAATAGAATTATTGACGGGTGTGAAACCATTCGTAACACTAATGGAATTTTCGAAAGAGTTCGTCGCTCGATGAGAAGGAGAGCAGAAGCCTGCATAGATGTGGGAGGTAGTAATTTCCAACATTTTTTGTAAATATTCATTACTGTTCGTTGGTTAGATTTTAAAAAATGGCTTAGAAATAAATATACTGAACGATCAAAGTTAACTTGATTTTATTTTAACAATTTTTCGACATGCAATGAAGTCGTTTCTATTTTTTTCATCGAAAAGGAAGTAATATACGAAAAGATATTAAGAGACAAAAAGTTGTATTTGTAGATGCTCAATCTGAAAAAAATTTAAATTTTTCAAAAAACTCTGTAGAGATTTTTTTTGTCAATATTATTCGTAGCTCTACCCCCCGACACACCACTGGAACTTATAATTTTCTTCTAGTTAATGCCAACTTAGCGTCTTATTACAATGAATAACCCTGCCAGATTTCAACAAAATCGGTAAAAGGATCATTTAGATATTAATAAAAAACCAATTTTTTTAAAAATCTTTGACACCCTGTATCTTGAAAACCAGACTCTTCAGGATACATGTTTATATGAACTTTTCTATTTGAATTTGGTTCAGGAATACTCCCTTGAAATTACGCCACATCATTAAGTAACACCCTGTATAAGAACAAACTTAGAAATTATTTGCTCAAACTAAATTTATTATCTTCTATTTTGATATTATAAATATGGCACATGGAGTAATGATAAATAGGATTATAGACATATCGGACACAAAAATTTTGAAACGCAGGGAATTTTATCGTTAAATGTCAACTATATAGGTGGAAATTTGGCAATGCGCTCGTATTTTAAGGGCCTTTAATTTATTTTTTTATTTTTTAGGGAAATATTTTGAATTTTTAGAATTGGTGTTTTGTTGCTCAAAATGTGTTAATATGAAATATTACCTGTTTCCAGTAGAATAAGTGGTCATTATATGCGAAATTATGTTTGTTTTTTTTTGGCCTTGAGCGTAGCTCATTTAGCCAGTATATTAATTAAATAAATTATAGATTAAATAGTTTTTTACAATTTAATGAATTTAATGATAGGGATATAGGCATGTAACATAGGGATCTGCACAGGGACACTCGTTTCACGCCACTGGGGCCTATCAGGGCGACTTGAATTTATACATAGGACAGTAAAGGCCACTAAAAATGGGAAACCACATATGGTTAAATTAGGATAATTATGGAGGATAAGGAGTTTTAGATTTATTATATTTTAAAGTCGGTCAGTTTCAGATATTTTATAAATATTGACTCTATCGTTGGATTTATATTGGCGTTGACCATGAATGAGGTACAATTTGGGGGCAGTAAACTATGTTGGGCCAGTTCTGAGTAAAGAAATTTGGTTGCATTTCTGTTAAGGCCGCAACCAAACATTTTGTGGTCTAGATCATCTAAAGATTGATTGTCGCAGTTGCATATGGGAGTTTGACTTAATTTTAGTTTGTGTAGGTGTTTATTAATGTTGCCATGGCCAGTAACATATCTAAAATATGAGGTAAAGCAGTGTCTTGATAGTTGTAACCTTTTTATTATGGGTTTAGTTGGGAGATTAGGGTTTATGGATGTATAGTTATTTTTATTGTTTAGTGTATAATTGTGATAAATATTCTGCCATGTTGTTCTTAATCTTGTTTTTATAAACGGAAACAGATCGCTTGCGGGAATTCCCCTCATAATTATTCCATCTTCCGCTGCTTGTTTTGCCGCCCTGTCAACTTCTTCATTGCCTTTTAATCCTGTGTGTCCTTTAACCCATAGAAATACTATTTGAACATTTTTTGAATACAGGTAGTTTATAATGCGAAATTATGTTAAACATAATATTTTTTTGCATCTTTTACACTGTAATGCAACAATGGCCGACATGCCTTTTTAAAACAAATATCGTGAAAATGGCGGAGTCGTCCACTATGCCTTTCCGCTTACTTCGGTTGTCCTTGCGACTAAAAACTATGCTCATTTTTACTATCTAGGTGGGATTCATCATTTATGACGTTGGCACAACGGCCAAACGGCTTTGGACCATCTAACAAAATACATATTTTCCACCAGCAGAGGGCGCTCCGAAACTTGACAGATCAAATTATAAAATGTCAAATATTGAATTTTCAATCAATCCACGCCATAAAATAGTTGTTTTTACTTTTTTGTGTATGTTCTGGAATAATGTCCTTTAAAGTTGTTTATTTGGTAGGGCTCTAGTGAGTGAAGAGTTATTTCACCTGAAACCCTTGAAAACGTCCGAAAACAGTTTGAATACCGGCTGTACTTGTGCTTGGAGAAGAATGGAAGCCATTTTGAACAATTCATAAAGTAGGAAAGATGAGCTTTCCAGTGTTTTATTATCATTATCATAATTTTTCAAGGAGTTGCATTATTTAAATGTTTATTTAAATACATTTCATTAATTTGTGTCACAATTTTGAAAAAATAATGATACAGTTTATGTAGAATTTTATAAGGAACACAAAAATGGCAAAAGAAATAGGGGTTGCTATTTAAAATTTTAGGGGTAGGTGCCCTGGGGGTCAGGGGGTTGAAAGTAACACGACAACAAATGCCTTAAAAAATTTCCCCCTTGATATATCAATTGACGTGTTTCGCCAAATTTTCATACTATCATTGGTAGGGGCAATATTAAATGCTGTTCGTTTTCAAATTGTCACCCTGTATAAGTACGATTCACATTAAAATATTTTGATTTGGTCGTATAACAAAACCAATCGCAAAACAATACCAATTTGGATTCGCAAAATTTTTTTAACAAATTTTTTTGAAGCTCAGAATGAAAGAGCTTAGAAGAAGAAATCGAAAAGCCACAAAAAGTTTTTTTACGTAAATTGTGTTTATACAGGGAAGTAAAGTAAATATATGGCATACTCTCGGGAGCGTATAGCGGATGTCAAAATTACCTTTTTGGCTCTAACTTTTGAACCGACACGTACAATTTAATGAAATTTTAGTATTTTGTGTAGGCCATATAGAGACTCATAAAACCGTACTACATTAGATGTTTTACATCGTCAGGGAAGTCAGGAACGGACTTGCCACCACATTCGTTGGGCCAACATTTTGACAGGTGTCATTTTACAGGACTAAAAACTGATTTTTTAAATACTTTAGTTATTTTTATTTAAAAATGGTACTCTACATTTATCTCGATGGAATTAGCGGTTTTCCAGAAAAATAAGGTTTTTGAATAAATTAAACATATTTTATCTCATTAATCCTCACATACAGGGTTTTTCCGTATATTTTGGAGCACCCCTGGAGCTTTTATTTGAAGACCTAGAAAAAACTTTAAATTACCAAAGTTGCATTATTTCTCCTGAACTGCCAGAATTTGTTATCGGACAAAACAAATGAACATCGTAAATTTGTTTAATAATGCCAATGTCGATTTTTTTAAATGGAACACCCTGCATATTAATTTTTTTTTTAACTCCTTTCTCTTTTCTGATTCCAAATATCTATATATGTTATATGTTTGTTTCATAAATTATTATCAATATTTATATTAATTATTGTTACTGAATAAGCATTATGTTCTATCATGTTTTCCTCACACCAATATAGATTTTCTAATCCGCAATATTTTGAAATGCAATTTTGCCTAAACGACTAAAGTAAACATATAACATATATACATATTTGGAATCAGAAAAGAGTGAGGAGTTTAAAAAAAAATAATATACAGGGTGTTCCATTAAAAAAAATCGACATTGGCATTATTAAACAAATTTACGATGTTCATTTGTTTTGTCCGATAACAAATTCTGGCAGTTCAGGAGAAATCATGCAACTTTGGTAATTTAAAGTTTTTTCTAGGTCTTCAAATAAAAGCTCCAGGGGTGCTCCAAAATATACGGAAAACCCCTGTACATCTAACTTGTGGACAAGCACTCGGTAATTGTGTGGAGGCAAGAAGAATTTATCCTGATATTGATGATTTCCAAATCAGCGTTTACCGCACCGAAGAACTTTTGAAAGAGTCAATCGTAGCTTAAGAGAAACAGGTAAAAAGTCAAGTAAATTACTTATACAGGGTGGTCCTTAAGTACATCAAGAAAATCTAGGATATGATTCCTGGCATCAATTTAAGTTGAAAAGTTCATATGGACTTATGCCCTAAAATGCTTACCCTCTAAGATACAGGGTGTTAAAATATTTTTAAAAAATAATTGTTTTTTTAAAATTTCGAAACTCCTTGAAGATACGGTATTGAAAATTGATGTCGATTGATTTCGAATTAAACTGCACTTTTTGGTTAAAAAAGGG
The DNA here is from genome assembly GCA_963969555.1 of Polydrusus pterygomalis. Taxonomy (NCBI): domain Eukaryota; kingdom Metazoa; phylum Arthropoda; class Insecta; order Coleoptera; family Curculionidae; genus Polydrusus; species Polydrusus pterygomalis. The sequence goes on along the minus strand of OZ018385.1, from coordinate 15,699,653 downwards.
TTTGCCTACTTCCACCAGTGGCGTGCATGAAGATACCATCAATATTTTTTTTGTGAAAATATGTGATACGCCACTGTTTTTTTTAAACTCTGATGCATTTTTATGCATTACTGATATAAGCGGAACAAAAGTTGTCTCTACTATGTTTTTTAAAAAAATGGTAGTTTTAAAGGAAAATGGAAGATATTTTAACACCCTGTATCTTAGTGCAGATGTAAGCATTTTAGGGCATAAGTCCATATAAACTTTTCAACTTAAATTGATGCCATGAATCATATCCTAGATTTTCTTGATGTACTTAAGGACCACCCTGTATAATGAGATGTAATAATTAATTTAATTATTTTAGTGCGTGGTATTAATCTTAAAGTAACTTGATTAGTTATTGTATTCAACTAGCTTATGTTACTAAACTTGGATTATTAATTAAATTTCGAACCAATGCTTAAACGTGAGATACAAAAACCTTATTTTTCTCGAAAACCGCTAATTCCATCAAGACAAATGTAGAGTACCTTTTTTGAATAAAAATAGCTAACGTATTTAAAAAATCAGCTTTTAGCTCTGTAAAATGACACCTGTCAAAATTTTGGCCCAACGAATGTGGTGGCAAGTCCGTTCCTGACTTTCCTGACGATGTAAAACATCCAATGTAGTACGGTTTTATGAGTCTTTATGGCCTACACAAAATACTAAAATTTCATTAAATTTTACGTGTCAGTTCAAAAAATAGAGCCGAAAAGGTAAGTCGCTGGGTAACTCTTTGGGGCCCTGTATCTCCGTTAAGGGGCACTTTAGGTATTTTTTTTTATATGACAAAGTAGAGTTATTTTGACCTTCATATACTTACCGGACACCCTGTATAATAAGCAAACGAAATGATAAAGAATGGCTTTTTTTCCAAAAACTGAAAATAATAAATTTTCCCAGTACAGTTAAGTCCATCCGTCCGGCACGTACACTGTGCACCTTCTAATTTTTTAAATCTCTGTTTTCAAATTTAAGTAAAACCAACCCCTTTATTTACATAATTAAAATTGCCAACCCGTGTGTCCCAATTACTATATATATTTGCCTCAATTACAAAAAGAGCGCAAACAAAAATAAAACAGAAAATAAAAAGCGGGATCTATTCGAAAAACTCAATTCCCCAAACGACGTCCACACGCTCTTGGAATTAATACATTTTGATTGGATTATTAGAGGATATTGCTTCGAAATGACACCAGTGCTCTGGGACCATCGATATGTTTCCACTATCAACGCGATTTTCTATATTATCATCCACACACATTTGACTGAAAACAAGTTTAGGATAAATTACCGAATATTTGTATGTTTTTACTTGCAAGCATTAGACCAGGGTCGATAATTTTTGAAAAAAAAAAAATAATAGTAGGATGAAACCCATTGGAAAAGGAAGAGAATATAACAAAAATGAAAGGAAAAATAATTTACGGGCGATCCGAGGTCGGGAAGTAAAAAGGGGTGAGTTTTTAAGGGTAGAAAACGATTTATCTCGACTCCCGGCAAAACTACAAGTTCTATGGAAAAACTTTAAATAGTAAAGTTGTAGGTAATAAAAAGGTCTACAACTTTTGTATTTACACTTTTTTCACATAACCTCAAAATTTATGTGAAAAATTGAAATAACCAAGTTTCTGGTTTTTTCTTTTTATCTTTTACAAAAAAAGATTTTTTTTCACGAAATTTGGTGAAAATTTACCTTTTTATGTCAGAAACACACTGTAATTTTTTTGATTTAAAATATTTATTTTTTCACCTTATTTTGAATTAATATCGAAAAAGCACCCTAATTTTCAATCGAAAATTCTCACGTTAAAATATCTGCTTTTTAAAAAAAGTCAGTGGGATTTTTATTCGTTGAAACCTCTACTTTCTGATGGTGTAATAGTATATTACGTACCGAGGTGGAAAGTGTTTCATTACTGTCGAGAGATTAGATAGTTTACCGAGACGCGAAGCGTCGAGGTAAACTATATCTCAGAGACAGTAATGAAACTTTTCACCGAGGTTTGTATACTATTTTATTTACAACCACATCCAACATCCACTTCTTATTATTTTGAGTTCAAATAATTATTAAAAGGTAAATGTCATTTTGACTTTTCCATTGCAAAAGTAGACAGACATTTAGAATTTCAAATAACCGCAGGTGATAAAATAACGTAGGTAATAATACACATCAAGATGGCAAATATCATTTTTGGAATATGGTTTCCATGTCACTAAACAATATATTATTTTTTTAAAACGTTAGTGTCAAAGTTTTTACAAAACACCAAAAAAATGCTCTCAGATGAGGAATTTGATTTGGCTGCTACTCCCCCAGAAATTCGAGAAGCAGCAAAAATAGTAGAAGAAGATCTTCTGCCAACTAAAAGCCGCCCGAGATATGACAAGGCATATAACTGTTTTAAAGAATGGTGTATTGGAAACAAAGTTCAAAATCCTGGTTCTGAATCGGCGCTACTAGCTTATTTTAGTGAAAATGCCAAGACAAAGAAAATATCAACGCTTTGGTCAATATATTCAATGTTGAGGACCACTCTATCAATTAGGGAAAAAGTAGACATATCTAAACACGCAAAGCTATTAGCATTTTTAAAAAAGCAAAACAAAGGATACAAGCCGAAAAAATCGACCACACTGTCTATGGATAATATTGAAACATTTTTGGAACAAGCACCTATGGAATTTCTTGTTCAAAAGGTATTTTAGGCTAAAAGGTTGACTATTTCTATATTAACTTATTATTTTATACATTTGTAGGTCGCATTGGTTATTGGTGTCTCAGGCGCCTGCCGATCAGATGAATTATACAAAATGAAAACAACAGACGTTCACTTTTTAGAAGAAAAGGTCGCGATTGAAATACAAAATAGCAAAACGTACCAGCCACGATCATTTATGATAACTGATAATAAATGGATTGCACCACTTAAGGAGTACATAACTTTACGGAAAAATATACAGGATGGAAAGCTTTTTATGCAAATAAGATATGGAAAAATTAGTAAACAATGTATTGGGCACAACACTTTAAGTCAGTTTCCAAAAAAAATTGCAGCTTTTCTGAAGCTGAATACTGAAGGTTTTACTGGTCACTGTTTCAGAAGAACAGCGGCTACTTTGCTCGCAAATAACGGTGGCGATCTTATGCAAATAAAGCGGTTAGGAGGCTGGAAATCTAGCACAGTAGCTGAGGGATACATAGACAGTTCGGTTTCTACTCAGGTTAATACGGCAAAATTGATTTCAAAGCCAAGTTCAAGTTTTACTAACACTACTTTAACTTCAAATAATCATGAAATAAACCTTTCAAAAGAAGAATTTCAGCAAGGTTTAAACATATCTGTGACTGCCTACAATAATGCCAATGTAATATTTAATGTAAATAAGTAAAACATAAACCATGTTAATTTTTTGTTTTTTATAAATGTCATTTAGGTATAATTCATTTAAAGAAATAAAAAATAAAATTATTGTTGTTGAATTTGTGTAATGAGTTGTGTGTTGGTGTGTTTGTATATTATTTTGAGATATCGATTTTTATTAAAATTTAAAAAAAAAAAAATTTACTATTTTGAGATATCGATTTTTAATAAAATTACAAAAAATAACAATTTTACTTTCCACCCGGGTGGAAAGTGCTCACTTTCCACCCGGGTGGAAAGTAAAAGTCAAGAAACGTCAACTTTCCACCTTTCAAAGATAGGTGAAATGTCATTATTACATACATGGTTGTAAATAATAGTATATTACGTACCGAGGTGGAAAGTGTTTCATTACTGTCGAGAGATTAGATAGTTTACCGAGACGCGAAGCGTCGAGGTAAACTATATCTCAGAGACAGTAATGAAACTTTTCACCGAGGTTTGTATACTATTTTATTTACAACCACATCCAACATCCACTTCTTATTATTTTGAGTTCAAATAATTATTAAAAGGTAAATGTCATTTTGACTTTTCCATTGCAAAAGTAGACAGACATTTAGAATTTCAAATAACCGCAGGTGATAAAATAACGTAGGTAATAATACACATCAAGATGGCAAATATCATTTTTGGAATATGGTTTCCATGTCACTAAACAATATATTATTTTTTTAAAACGTTAGTGTCAAAGTTTTTACAAAACACCAAAAAAATGCTCTCAGATGAGGAATTTGATTTGGCTGCTACTCCCCCAGAAATTCGAGAAGCAGCAAAAATAGTAGAAGAAGATCTTCTGCCAACTAAAAGCCGCCCGAGATATGACAAGGCATATAACTGTTTTAAAGAATGGTGTATTGGAAACAAAGTTCAAAATCCTGGTTCTGAATCGGCGCTACTAGCTTATTTTAGTGAAAATGCCAAGACAAAGAAAATATCAACGCTTTGGTCAATATATTCAATGTTGAGGACCACTCTATCAATTAGGGAAAAAGTAGACATATCTAAACACGCAAAGCTATTAGCATTTTTAAAAAAGCAAAACAAAGGATACAAGCCGAAAAAATCGACCACACTGTCTATGGATAATATTGAAACATTTTTGGAACAAGCACCTATGGAATTTCTTGTTCAAAAGGTATTTTAGGCTAAAAGGTTGACTATTTCTATATTAACTTATTATTTTATACATTTGTAGGTCGCATTGGTTATTGGTGTCTCAGGCGCCTGCCGATCAGATGAATTATACAAAATGAAAACAACAGACGTTCACTTTTTAGAAGAAAAGGTCGCGATTGAAATACAAAATAGCAAAACGTACCAGCCACGATCATTTATGATAACTGATAATAAATGGATTGCACCACTTAAGGAGTACATAACTTTACGGAAAAATATACAGGATGGAAAGCTTTTTATGCAAATAAGATATGGAAAAATTAGTAAACAATGTATTGGGCACAACACTTTAAGTCAGTTTCCAAAAAAAATTGCAGCTTTTCTGAAGCTGAATACTGAAGGTTTTACTGGTCACTGTTTCAGAAGAACAGCGGCTACTTTGCTCGCAAATAACGGTGGCGATCTTATGCAAATAAAGCGGTTAGGAGGCTGGAAATCTAGCACAGTAGCTGAGGGATACATAGACAGTTCGGTTTCTACTCAGGTTAATACGGCAAAATTGATTTCAAAGCCAAGTTCAAGTTTTACTAACACTACTTTAACTTCAAATAATCATGAAATAAACCTTTCAAAAGAAGAATTTCAGCAAGGTTTAAACATATCTGTGACTGCCTACAATAATGCCAATGTAATATTTAATGTAAATAAGTAAAACATAAACCATGTTAATTTTTTGTTTTTTATAAATGTCATTTAGGTATAATTCATTTAAAGAAATAAAAAATAAAATTATTGTTGTTGAATTTGTGTAATGAGTTGTGTGTTGGTGTGTTTGTATATTATTTTGAGATATCGATTTTTATTAAAATTTAAAAAAAAAAAAATTTACTATTTTGAGATATCGATTTTTAATAAAATTACAAAAAATAACAATTTTACTTTCCACCCGGGTGGAAAGTGCTCACTTTCCACCCGGGTGGAAAGTAAAAGTCAAGAAACGTCAACTTTCCACCTTTCAAAGATAGGTGAAATGTCATTATTACATACATGGTTGTAAATAAAAAAATATACATTACTATGGTAAATGTTCTCAAAAATAAATATTAACTTTATTAAATATTAACTTATTTGGTTGTTAATAGTATATTATTTTCGACTTGCAATTTTTTGTTTATCAATGTAACATGGAGTCCTACGTTTTTCGAGTAATTAAAGTATAAATTTTAATAACTAGCTCAAAATTGTACATAATGATTTAAAAAAAAATCGGATTTGAGTTTTTTTCGTTTCTTTGCATTTTTTGAGAACATTTACCATAGTAATGTATATTTTTTTAAACCTTCAGAAAGTAAAGATTTCAACGAACAAAAAGCCCACCGACTTTTAAAAAAAAAGCAGATATTTTGACGTGAGAATTCTCGATTGAAAATTAGGGTGCTTTTTCGATATTAAGTCGAAATAAGGTGAAAAAATAAATATTTTAAATCAAAAAAATTACAGTGTATTTGGGACATCAAAAGGTAAGTTTTCAACAAATTTCGTAAAATTTTTTTTTTGTAAAAGTTAAAAATAAAAAACCAAAAACTTGGTTATTTGAATTTTTCACATAAATTTTGCGGTTATGTAAAAAAAGTGAAAAGACAAAAGCTGTAGATCTTTTTACTACCTACAACTTTGCCATTTAACGTTTTTCCATAGGACTTGTAGTTTTGCCGGGAATCGAGATAAATCGTTTCCTACCCTTAAAAACTCACCCCTTTCCACTTCCCGACCTCGGATCGCCTGTAAATTATTTTTTCTTTCATTTTTGTTATATTCTCTTATTTTTCCAATGGGTTTCATCCTACTGTTGTTTTTTTTCACTTTTTACCATTTTCAAAGGCCCTGGTCTACATAGAAAACTAACAAATAAGAAATCTTTGTGTGTTTATGGGATGAAACGGGAATGACGTTTGACCACATACCTTTAAAAAAAGTAGAATGTTTATTCCCCATAAGACCTGTATTATTAAAATAGCATCTGTAGGAGAGGCTGTTTGATCCAGAGATTTTTTTTCCCCAGAAAAAAGTTGACAACCGTTTGATATTATATTAACGCCAACCAAAAACACGAGTCTCACCGAACCACGGCGAGTCGGCGAGCCAGGCAAGCCTATTGTTAATAATTTGTTCCTGTGTTTATTGGGGCGTTTATTAATTTTTTTGAACAATTTGTTATTCTTTTTGTGACATATAAACTTTTAAAACAATGGGTATAAATAACGTTTTTCGGCAACCGTCCGGGAAGTACCCACTTCCCGGATGCTTTTCCTTTGAGAAAGTAGCATTTCTCCGGCCTAGTCCGGGAAGTACGTGCCTAGTTTGGGAAGTACGTAGATACTTCTCGCCTACAACTCGTTCTAGAATTTTGTCGACTCGTCCAAAAAACAGTATTTTCCGGACTTGTAACGTAATAGTATTTTACGTTACAAGGCCGGTAGGTGACTTATTACAATACGAGTCTGGAATATAAACGAGTATTTGGTATCCAGATATATATATTTAAAACAAAATAAAAATTACTAACTTTAGTTAAGCAAACTATTTAAAAAATTGTAAAAGAGAGCCTATTCTGTAGTTGCGTAACATTTTTCATTTACTAAAGTTGGTAGAAAAAGTATATTATTTATAGTAAGACATGATGCCAAAATAGCGATTTTCCAATAAATACTAGTCGGGGCGTGGAACGCATTTTTATAGTCGACCATGATTGCCTTTATTTTGTTTTGAATTATGACAGTTATTGTTATTATAAGTTTTAAAAACTTATATAGGTATTATTATATTCCAAGTTTAATTTAGTTGTTAGTGGTACCTTAGACGTTTCTAACGAACCGGTAAAGGAATCATTCTGAAAATTTGATCGCGTATATAAACGAACATGCTCTAAAAACCTAAAATATTTTTAACAATATAGTGTTGCCGCTTCCACACAAAAATAATAGTAACATCGATTTTTTAAATGCAACACCATATATTTTATTTTATTTTCGAAACCCCCATTACTTTCCTTACAATTTTTATTAACTCTACTCTATACTTATCTCTTACCGTTTCTCAGATATAAATTAATTTCAGTTTTTTTTTACCGAAAACGTCACTTTTAAAAATGCTGATAATTTTGAACTCTAAAACACTGAAACTCTGAAATTTGGAAAACAGTTAAGTAATACCATAGGGCTCTTTGCTCTAGTCCCAAATCTTAGTTGCAATATACAGGGTGGTTGAAAAATACACTTACTCTGGTAACTTGAAAAAGTGACCATAAGTCCTTCTTTTCAAATGTAACACCCTGTATATTATTACGGATTTAAAAAGCTGCTAAAATTTCACTTAATTCTTGTATATCATACCTGTACCTAACTAACTAGTTTAACCATTTTATTGACGTATTAAGCATAATTTGTAAAATTTTCTATACAATTCAATTTTTATTCGGTTACTAGTTAGTTAATTTTTTTTAAATTCTTTATGAAAGTTAGTCACATAGTAGTATATACATAGTGTTCTGAAAAGTAGGTCAATCCGATAAGCATATATTTCTTGGGAAAAAAATAATATGACTTTTGAAATGCCATTTTGACCCTCGTGTTCGATATAAGTACTCAAACCTTGAAATTAAAAACTGATTTTTAAAAATAATTCGAGTACCGTAAAATGAGGTGACTTTGCATGGACTTTGGGGTAGGATTGGCCAAATTCTGAAATAACTTTAATTTGATCACTGTGGCACTTAAAAGTAGTGTTTAGTTTTGATTATGAGTTTAATTTGGTTCTACTAACCCATATTAATAAATTTACCTTAAAATATATTGTAATATACTTATTACACAATTTTTAGGCAACATTAAAAATAAGGTGTTTTTTTGTTAGAAATGATAGGCCAGAAAAGTTGAACGATACAGTGTATTCTACGAGCGTTGAAAGTATTTCAGTGTAAAGTTTATTATAAGTAACTATATTTTAATCTATTAATTAGACCAAATGTCTCATTAAGTAGTTTGGCCAAAAATTAGACCTATGTCAAAGTCGCCCCTTTCATTTTTTATGTAAGGTTGTCTTTGGCCTAAAGTAGAAGATGTTGTTTGGTACAAGTGGTGCGATATTATAGAAAAAATTGAAGAACCTTTTGCTCTAGGCAATAGAGGATTTTTTAAGATTCTTGAAATGTTAAAATATAATGAGAATGTAGATATTTAGGTCGAGATTATTGGATTATTAAACCAAAATGCAGTTTTTTTAGAAAATAAGTTATAATTTTTGTTTTTTGTTTACAATGAACGTTTTTTTTTTAGAGAATAGCCGTTAAGATATAAACTGTGGTTTACAATAAATGATTTTTGTGTAAATGGTTTTATTTTTATTAAAAAAACTTCAAATCAAAAATGGTAAATAGCGGCCAAAAACCTAACCAGGATAATTTTTATGTGGCCAAAGTAACCTATGGCGTAGCTTGAAATTGATACAATTGCATATAATAATTAGTGTTGGGATCGCTCGAGTAAAAAACCGCTCGAGTACTCGATTATTGAAATAACCGACATCACTCGGTTATTGACACGACTACTCGAGTTATAATTTCAAGCGAAAATCGTCGCTTAACAAGCAGTCAAGCACTAACCACTGAGCGAAAGTTCGTTCATTCGATATCCGCTCGGCCATCGTCGCTTGACGGCTTTCAAGTTAATGCTCCGAAGTCTCACAAGACATACGTCTTTGTTAACGGCACATAAACATAAAAGAGAAGGCGCTATCGCGACATGCGTTTCGTTTTCGTCGTTTTGGTTTGGATTTTGATAGAATCACCTGTAAACGTAAACATCTGCGACGCCTGGCCTGGCCTTCAAAAAGCAATCGGTGGTGATCGCTTGCCCTCGGCGTCATTCGCTATCGAATCGAATCGAGCGGCAAGCGATCAACCACTCGCTCAAACTCGGATCTAGCTGTAGCAGAATTTTATGATTCGCGCGCATGCGTATTATGTGTATCGACAAACCTCGGTCGCAAACGTATGAGGTACGAGGGCTGATTGAAGAGTAAAGTATTTGAGTTGATGTTAAAAGGTTGGGGGAGAGTATAAAAGTAAAAGCATTGCGGATTTACACCTTGGGCTATTAGGTATATATGCCAGAGTGAAAGACTGCAGAATTCCTATAAGTAATAACAAATGATTATTATTTATTTAATACCCTATTACAGAGTAGGAAACAGGGCCGAAGTAAGGTCGTTTGAAACCAATTTTGGCGCCTATTTTTTTCAATTTCGAAATGAATTTTAAAAAATTGAGCGAGTCATGATACGGATGATCAAATTTGTGCCCAAACCTAATCTCGTAAAATATATTTTGCAAGCGGAAATTTGCACGTTTTGTTGAAAAAAAAACGCAGATTAATTTAATTTTAATAAACGTATAATACATGTAAGTACTCAGGGAAAATTATAAAACAAAAAATAACAGTATAAACAAAGAACTTAACATTAAGTTTACAAAATGTAAAAGAATAAAACAATTAACTTAAAATATCATAACTTAATAAGAGTTTGGTAGTTTCCAAAGTTCAAAAAAACTAATCGACTAGGTAATCCTAATTATTAAGATAAAAAAAATGAAACACATAAAAACACAAATTCAAATGATATTGGTAGTTGAATAAATACACAAAATGATATAAACTAAAGTATAAACTAAAGTTTAAGGATTACTTCTAAAACATCATATCAATACCGAATCGTTATTAACGAGATGAATGATATCAACAAATAAAATAATATAGATACGTAAATGTTTTGAGCAAAAAATATAAAGGTATTAAAGGAACAGTTTTCGTGGCCCAGTGTCCAAAAACTTGTATTAAAGGTAATTTTAAAAATAACGACATATTTCTAAGAGTATTAAGATACTAGAAATGTTTTTTTCGACATTTTTTACTCGAGAAATTTTAAATAATGTCGCCGAAGGAAGTTGATTTCACAGATCTGATAACTAAATAGTCTTAATACTTTAATTTAGAATATTTTTGTTTAGATTGGAATGTGGAATATTCTTAATACTTTATAGGTATGATAATTATCAATTATGCCATTGTTTAAATAGTGATTTAAATGTAAAAAATAATACTTATTATAGGTACACTGAAATTCGTTAAAAAGCCGCGGCGCCTATTTCGTTCGTGGCGCCTTCGTCTATGGCCTATTTGGCCTAGTGATTAATCCGGCCCTGGTAGGAAACTTAAAATATATACATGATATAAAATAGCCAAACTAATTAAACATTTTTTTAAAATTCCTTTAAACTTATTATTACTTATATGAAATATATAATATATAATTTTCACATAGAATACTTAATTAAAAAATTAAGAAGTTTACTACATATCGATTTTTAAAAACATTAAAACAATTTTAAATGTAAGACATGGAAATATTATATTACGCGTAAGTTAAAACTCATTTAAATTACGGAATTTTAGGTTGGGGAGGAATAAATAGAACTTTAGTTAAAAAATTAGAAATATTACAAAAAAGGTTTTTAAAAATTATATTCTATAAAGATTATCTTTATCCTTCAAAATAATTATATTCAGAAACAAAAAAGTTGAACATAAGACAACTTTACATTTATAACATCTTAACATATATATTTTAAAATAAAAACCATAATCATAATACACGTCATAAAAATGAAATAACCATAAAACCTGAAATAAATAAGTCCATAGGATAAAAAAATTCAAATATTTATGTTTTTATTTAAACGATTATTTAGCAACAAAAATTAAAAAATTGATTTCATTAAAAAAAATTTAAAGTCGAAATAAAAACATGGATAATATAAAAATCAGACAATTTGAAAATATTTTTAGAAATGCTTTAATTAATTAATGTCGTTCTGAATAATTTATATAAGTAATATTTTTTACTTAAAAATTATAAATTATTAATTTTATTATAGGTAATATATTTCTTCAAAAAAGCTGCGTTTATATTATTTTACATACTAAAACAAAAAATAAGATTTGCCCCTAACAAGCTCAGCTTCAGGGGATTGAAGAATACGTTTATCGAAGACAACATAAACATATTTATTATATTATTTATTTGTTTATTATTTATTTATTATCACAATCTTTTTGGATATTATTAAACAATCTACATGCACATGACATTAACAGGCGCCTTAGTAAAATTATTAGTATTTGCGGACTGCAGATAAATTTTTTTGTTCTACATGATGGAATATTAAAATTATTTATCGATATTATAGTAAATTAGAATCGTCTATTTGATTATGAAGAAGTACTACTTCGGTTTTTCAAACTTTGTAAGTTATAAGCTTGTAACATACCTACCTACATATTTCAAACTCAAACCTTAATAATATTTAAAAAAAAGCTTTTAATTCCCCTTATTCTCACCATACAAAAGCTGGACCGCCAAGGTGTCCGATTCCTCAGTTGACGGTTTTTGTAGAGAACGTGTATTCTTCTTAGACTTTCTAGTTTTAAACAATCGTCTTTGTGGCTCTATGTTTTTGTTACTAGGAATTCGTTGGGGTGTTACAGGAACAAAAGTAGATTCTCCTTGGTTTCTAACGGCAGCGAGGGAGGGTTTTAAAGGAGCTAATATACGTTTAAAAACATCTATTTCTTCCAGAGATTTTACAGCAACCAATTCCTTTTGAAATCTTTCCAAAATTTCCTGCTTCTGAATTAGGATATATTGCTGCAAATCAGAATTCATAAGTGGTATATCAGTACTTACTGATTTCACCAGTGCAGCTACTTCCTCTTCGTTGCTACCAATATTGATGACCAGGTTGCTTTCTACAACAAAGTAATTAGTCAAATCAATTTACAAAATAATTTTTAAATTCATACACCTTTAACCCAAGAAATAAACTTTCACCGTATTTATAGTGCTTAAAAGAGCCACTAAATTGAGAAAAAATGACTACTATTATTTTTTTCTTGTACCCATTTTGTCATATTTTGCACCAATATTTTTGAGGGGCGTATACACAACTACATTGCACCATAACCAAACTAAATCATAACTGACACCATATAAAATAAACCAAGGTACCACAAAGAACCCAAAGAACGTAGTCACCTTTATAAAAAAAATACTTATCTAATTTTTTTAGAAATTGTAGCTGATTCAGATTCTTGCTATAGGCCTATAAAAAAAATTCAAATATTGTCACCCTATATTTTAACGTTTTATAGATAATATAATAATATACCTAATCATATAATAATTAAATATTAATAATAATAATATTGATGATAATGATAATAATAAAATTAATACTGTCTACATTATTACACAATAATATATTACCTGATTGTACTTCTACATCTTGATTGGTTTTTGGTAAACTCTGAATATATTTGCACACTAGGTGGATATGCTTACACATATTCCATTTGATACAGCTATCCATGCATGTGCAACTGTACCGGTGAATACACGAGTTGCAGTCATTGCACAAGATTTTGCAATTGCAATCCGTTTTTACTTCTTCTATAATGTAAAGCTCTTTAAATGACGATGATGGTACAGTCCAGGAAATACCATCTATAACTGTAACTTTTGACACATCCAATAGTTCACTGGTCTTATGCCTTTGTCTCAGGTCACTTATTTTTGTGGATACTTTGCCCTTGTGTAAGACTATTAATCTTTCAAATAGTTTGTCTCTCACAAACTTCATTATCGCTCCAATGGCTTTATCAAGCCTTTTTACAAATTTGCCATTGAGATATAGGTGCTTTATAGTGCAATGCATCCTTTCAATATGCATGTTTGTTTCTTCTAAAGCAGTAAGCCCAGGGCTCAGGTTTACTGGCATATTGCTCCTCAAAGTATTTGCCAAAATCTACAGTACTTGGATGTTCTGCACAGAATACAAGAAATTTTTGTAATAAGGTTTGAAAAGCCAATATTTCTCTTTCTTCTAAAAGCATTCGCAGCATCCGATAGATAAGTGCCTAAAATTAAAAATGTAATGTGCATATTATGTGCATATCAAATTTTAAGCAGTTCAACTTTTACCTTTTTCTCTACATCATTCCGGATTTTATCTAGATTTTTCCTCCATGCTTTGTCTACGTGCCAGGAACAATATAGTCTAAATAATAATAATAATAATAATCATAATCATAATAATAATAATAACGCATGATTGCAGCCAAAATTTGGTCCTCTAATTATTTAATTCAAATAATTCGTAAGAATTTTTTAAGAATATGTTATATAAACTTACCTAAACTCAGCTGGATGCATAACTTCCAGCCAAGCATTATAGTATGCTTCAGCCATGTCAGACATAAAAACACGTGGTCTAATTCTTGTCTCTATCGCTTTCTCAACTCTTGAGAAAAAGAATTTTAGAACTTCTGTGTCACTCCGATTGGATATCAGAAAGGCGCATGGATAGCCTTCACGTAAATGATCCAAAACAAGAATCGTATGAAGTTCAAACCCATAACCATTTAGGCCATGGGTGCCATCCACACAAATACAGTCCTCGCCAAAATTGAGTGCCAATTCCCTTTGACCTTCAGTCATAATAATTAAAATAAAATCGTCGGATTTAAGATAAGGGAATTCAGTTAAACTACCTTGAGGCTTGTAAAATAAAACGGAATTGCTCAGTTTTAGCTCATTCACCCAAGCATCCACACTAACAGCATCATTTTGATGGCGTACTGAGCAACCATTCAGCTTAAATGAGCTCTCGATATTGTACAGATCTTTTTTATTTAATAGGTGAAGACGTTCTAGGTTGCAATTTGAAACAGAATCCCGTATTTCATCAAGAATTACCTGCAATGGAATTTTTGCTGAAATTTTGGCTGCAATTTTTTCTCTCTCAGTTTTTGTCAAAAAAAGATGTCCTAAATCATTTTGTTGTTGATGACCAACATGGTTTCCACAAAAATTGACAACACATTTATTATTTGTGATGATTACACTAATTTTTGCAGGGCAAAATCCCCCAATTTTATTACTGCTCTGAGTTTTTAGATGCCTAATGTTTTTTCCTGTGCCCTTGTATTCACCAGATCTGTGACATTTATAATCAATTTTCGTATATTTAGCATTTTTAGTACTACCACGTATTTTTATAAATGAAGCAAACGATTCCTTTTCCAGAGTTGATTTCCAATCCTAAAATTTAAAAAAATGCAAATAAGAACTATTGAATTCACCCAAATTTTATGTAAACATTTTATAATAAGAATAAAGAAAAACAGAAATTTAATACTCAATAAGAAGTATAGGTATAAGGTAGGTACTTAAGTATTTTTAGGATACGTACGAGTTTATTTTTTTAAGCACTAACCTCAAAAGCTTCAAAAGACTCAAATTCCAGTGTTTCAATACTGACTTCCAAGGAATGCTCTACTTTGTAGTGCATAATCAAAGTATCAGGGGATGTACCTTTATATTGACATAAAGGACAGAGAATTGTCCCAGGAGCAGGCTCTGGGGCGAGTTCCTCTAGTTTATCTAAAATAGTTTCATTATTACAGTTTTATAACATTATTGTGTAGGATTTTTACAAACCAGAATGTTTTTGTTTCACATGAAAACGTAGATTCCCAAAACTGACAAAAGTTTTGCTGCACTCGTTACATACATGCTCATTTGGACATAGGGCAGATGATTTTCTAATCTTTGGGGCCAAACAATCTACTCGTCCTGGTTAAAAAATAAAATTTATTATTATGATTATTACCTATGAGGAAAAAGGGAAAATAAATGCGCAGCAGAAATACTTGCCTGGATGTTTTCTTTTCATGTGAGCTCTTAAATTGGAAATATTCGAAAAATTCATTTCACAATCACCACAGTTTGCCATATTGAAGATTTTGATTTTACTCACAGAACAACAATATTTTACTTTAAAAAAAAATCAACAAAAATAATATAATAATAAGTCTAAATCTAACTGTAAAAATACAACACACAGAAGAAAAAAGGGTGAATTACATAAACCGCTTGCTTATGTGCAACAAAACACAGCAACAAAACACGAAAAAGGCGCGAGACTTTAACGTTACTTTTCTTTTACAGCACAGAACCACAGCCCTCTTAACTTTCTAAGAATGCTGTGACAGAACCCCTACCTAACGGTATTTCTTCGCGCAAAATTTTGAATAATTTCGATGTCGATGCTTGACGTTTGTACTGAAACTCGTCGATACACATAACACGCATGCGGCGAATCATAAAATTCTGCTACAGCTAGATCCGAGTCTCGCTCAATGCGCTATTCATTGAATTCATTCACTACTTGATACTTGAACCGAAATTTCGAGTGATAAATCGCTCGAGTGATAAATCGCTCGAGCGATCGCTCGATTATTGAAATCGCTCGAGTAGTGACTACTCGATTATTAAAATCATCGGTTTTTCCCAACACTAATAATAATACATTTACCTGACTGGCCAAACCCCGAACATGGGGGCGACTTTGGCCACCATTAAAAAAAATCTCACAGGGACATGTTTAGAGATACGTTAAATTGAACGAACCAAGATAGACTAAAATTTTCTTATGGGTTGCCAAAATGTGTTTTAAAAAATATCCCAAATATGGCATCTTAAACTTATAAATCGGCCAAAGTCACCCCATTTTACGGTATTTAATAAGATATTAATTTCAAATTTAGTACATTGCTTCACCAAAAACATTTACATCTGTGGAGAAATAAAAAACCAAAACAATTCTCAAATATTTAAAATTAAGAGAGTCCAGTAGCCGCTGACCACCCCCCCTCCCCCCCCCCATTATATTTTGCTATGTTTGCCAGTGACTTCCAAATTATATTTTTTCAGGTAATCATTTGTTTTTGATTATTTTTTGACTCATATAGAATTTCGATAAAATGATACCTTTAGAGATAGTTTGAAAAGTATGGGTTCTTAACTGTTGCCAACGCGGCTTACGGTAATCTCATAATTTCCAAATGCTAAATTAATTCAGCCGTTGTGGCATTACCATGGATACAACATACGCTTCAAACGCGGTAGATTATTGGAGGAAAGCAAGTTTTATTCCTATTTTAGACTACATTATATTAGATTTAACCAAAAGATTTTCTGACAAAACGTTACATTGTTTTTCACTTAATGTATTATTGCTTCCCATAAATTTACTGCTTTTGACGGACAACAGCATTCTTAAAGAAAATATTACATTAATATGTAATCAGTTTTTAGGATTAACTGAAAGTCTTGAAAATGAGATCGCGAAATTGTTAGGGGAAGTAGGGGAGAGCCACCAACAGTGGCCATGGCAGGTACAGTGGCCGCCAGTGACTATTCTCTTACAAAACGTACACCGCTAGCGCCCTCTCTTGAATCCGTGCTTAATTATGTTTCCAGCACGTGGCGCGCCGAATACTTTCAGTTAAATGGCCGGCTTCGTCGTAATAAGTACGACATTGAAATTCGATGCGGAAAGTTTTTTTTATTAGAGTGACTTTTCGTTTTAATCATTCAAAGCTGGTAAGTGTTTCAGTCACTTTATTGCATGCTTCTTAAGGATGTGCTATTGCAGTACGAAGTTCAGTGGTAAAAGGCTAAAGAATCTGCATTGTTTTTCTGTTAGGTTAGGTTTTCTTTTTTATGTTCCCTTTCTTACAGTGGCCACCTGAACGGAGGGTACATTGGCCACTACTCTCATATATTATAAAGGGGTGGCCACTGTTCCTTAAATTATTTGAATAAAAAAATTGCATTTATATGATACATGTTTCTTTTATTTTTCGATGTGTATACTTATAAATTTCCTAATTAAAGGATTTTGTATGAAGTCTTATTACTTATTACCAACTTAAAAACAGTCTTTAGTATGCTTTTTCACTATGGCCACTGTACCACTATGTGGTTCGGTACAGTGGCCATAGTGGTATGTTTTAAAAAACATATTTAGGAAAATATCCTATACTTTTTAAAATTAAATAGAGTCATATTTGTACAGCCTTATCGTATATGTAGTCAAAAATAATGGAAAAAGCATACATTTTTTAAACGTTTTTGAAATACGTGGAAATAAAAAAAAGGATGGCCACTGTTGGTGGCTCTCCCCTACAAATTTATCAAAAAACCATTGAAAAAAATACTTCATGTTAAACTGCTATGGAAACACTCGTCAAAATAGATCAAAACTTTTATCCCATTATCGCAAAATATTTAAAAGTTTAAGTAACGTTGCCAATATCAGTGGCAACTTCTAAAAGAAGCTTTTCCACATTACGAAGGGTTAAGAGTTGGATGCGTTTTCGTATGACACAAGATTGTTTGGATGGATTGGCCTTGTTGCATGTTCATAGAGATATAGATATTGAAGTTGACAGGGTGATTGATAGATTTGCTAAGCCATCTAGAAAGTTGCAATTCGTTTTATAGAAATAATTATTATCATAAAGCAATTTGTAATTGCTCTGCTACTATTTTTTTGTTTGTTTTGGTTACTTTACTTTTTAGTATTATTTATTTAACTGAGATTCCCTAAGTTCGCTTATTTTTTTCTTTAGACTGCTTCATTACATGTTTCATAGTGTTTTTTTTTTTTGTTAATTATGAAACTAATGTTATTTTGTCTTTTATGTGTTATGTTTGCTCAAAAGTAAAATAAAAGGTAAAATTAAATTTTGTCATTAAGTTTTTTAATATACTATTTTAGAAGTGAAAAGAATTTTCTGAACATTGCGTGTATATGTATTTTTAGAATCGCCCCTTCCTCAGAGAAATTCTGGATCCACCCCTGTTACTACGATAGGATAGGATTGGAACCAGAGTTACAAATTAAAAGGCGCTATTATAGTGTATCTGTTATAAACTAGTGTGTGCACCCCAATTTTTAATAATTTATACCTTTATTAAATCATTGTCATCTGACGAAGCTTCAGTTAACACTGTAGCGAAACATGTCATTTTTCTAGTTAATATTATAGTGGAAATTTACAAGTTCAACTTTGTTTTACTGTTTCCCATAATACTATAATTATGGATTTCCACCTAGTATCGGCTGAATCAATTAATAACTAAATTATAGTACCTAATGAATCAATTAATAACTAAATTATATTAATAATATGTTTTAAAGTTAATATTTCGACAAGGAAAACCGTATTAAAAACAGCTGCCATCTGGTAGCAAAGACGAAGGACTAACCCGATTGGTACTAGTCGGATAGACAATCGCGGCATGATTTAAGGACCTGGCCAGGGCACAAAATGCCTATGAGACAGTAAGAGAGGAAGATATATTTATCTCTCTCTGTATTTTATGCGACAGCCTGGCCAGGCATATGGAATTTGTTCGGCACGGCGAGGCACCAGAGAGTTTTCGCAGCTCCAGGAAGTTTTTTCAAATTAGGCGTTAACCAACGTCTTAAATGTTAAATTATTCACAAAAAGAATTAAGCATGGGGAAACGTAATAATAATTATTATAAGTATAAATAAGTAGTTTGATACTACCTACCTACCTACCTACCTGGTAGGCAGGTAGGTAAGGCCATCGCACTGTAGCCCTACTGCACGAGCCGACGATGGTAGGCCCCAATAAACCCAATATAAGTATATTTTACCTTTAGATACGTACAGCTTATCTCCTGCGCAAACAAAAGTTACGTTTAATGGGTGAAAAAAAAACGTCCGAGCGCATGCCTTGCCGATCAGCTGCTCTCTCTCTGGGCACCATCGGGCATGCGCACAAACCTCGTGTTATCGGTCTATTCTTTTTTTAACGACATGCTCAAAAAACACTCCAGAACCGGCTCGGCCGCCATTTTTGTTGTTGTGTTGTAAGTTTTCTCTGTAGATTCCTTGTTGTTTATTGTAGGTGTTTAACATTTACGGGTTTTTTCAAGTTCTTGAACAAGAAATTGTGCTGTTTGGTTAAAATCTGTGGACACCGACATGAAGCTTTTAATAAAGCCAGTATTCCATGGGTCCAGTTCTCGGGCAAAAATTTTTTCAAATTCTTGAACAAGAAATTGTGCTTGAAAATGTTTTACACGTACCCAAGTTTTTGCCAAATTATAAAAATCAATACAAGTTACATACCAAATAATATTTGACTTGAGATTAGGTAGTTACGCGATAATACCGTAGATTGGTTATTTTGCTGGTTTTGTTTGTTTTTATATTCGATTCTATAGGACTAGTTTAATTCACTTGTTCTTGTTTCTGCCTATTCGAACAAAAAAACACGACGACGAATCATTTTTAAACAGATTTTAAAACCAAAACCATAGAAACAATTTTCTATCTTTAAAATCTGATAGGTTTGCAACTACTAAAAATGCCAGAAATCACTACCATTTTTCCCAACTTGATCAAAAATTGAGAATAAATTTAAATTTTTTGACAATAATTTAAATTTTAATAGCCGGACCTGTTTATTGTCCCATTCGTCAAACGATAATGTTGCAGTGCGCATGTCTAATAGTGTCTAGCTTTGTTTACATGCGCGAGGTCATAAATCTGCCACTTTCGTGATTATTGTTTGTTTATACAGGGTGATTCAAAAGTACTTTGACAAACTTCGGGAGGTAATTGCTGGCAATATTTTAAGATGAAAAGTTCTTATAAACAGTGGTCCTTGGCGACTTCGTTACGGAGATACAGGGTGTTGAAATGTTAAAAGGAATAGTAATAATTTTTAAATAACTTCTTAACGAGTTATTTTCTTTTTATGAAATTTAGTGAATTAAATAAGCATCTAAGGACACTTATTTTCAAAGTACAACACGTTCGTAAATTTAACCAGTGGCGTCGGTACAAAATGTTACTATCATATTTTTTGTGGAAAACTATGCTACACCACTGACTTTTTTTATTTTAACTTTCTTCATATGAATCCCCCCTTCATTTACAACAAAAAAGATTACGTGTGTTTTTTTGATACGAGGGACGGTTTAATACACAAAGATTAAAAAATGTGTTTTAAACTGATCAACCACTCCAATATTTATTAAAGTATTTTAACGAATTCCTACATACATACTTACTAAAAAACAAATATGTATATGCCTAAGGAAGGCCTATTTCTAAGTATAACACGTTCTCAGTGGCATACATATTTATTTATTAGTATGTTATTTTTTAATATTTTGTGTTTTGACAAAGCGGCTTTGGAAATGCATTTGTCGATAAATTAAAACATATTTGACAGTTAGTTACCATTGAGCCGACATGCATTTTGTATATGGCCTTGCCGATTGAAATACAGGAGAAACTAGACGAATTTATCAGGAGCGATATCCTAACCGAGTACGGCCTGCTGCTGCAACATTTACGAATCTTCTCCGCCGTTTGGCTGAAACAGGGAGTTTTACGCCACAAATATCCAATGAAAATAACAAAACTGAAGAAATAAAACTCAATGGTAACTAACTGTCAAATATGTTTTAATTTATCGACAAAAGCATTTCCAATGCCGCCTTGTCAAAATACAATAATATTAAAAAAAGCATTTCCAAAGCCGCCTTGTCAAAACACAAAATATTAAAAAATAACTAATAAATACTATTAAATAAATATGTATGCCACTGAGAACGTGTTATACTTAGAAAATAGGCATCCTCAGATGCCTTCCTTAGGCATATTACATATTTGTTTATTAGTAAGTATATGTATGTAGGTATTCGTTAAAATACTTTAATAAATATTTGAGTGGTTGATCAGTTTAAAACACATTTTTTAATCTTTGTGTATAGTCAAATAAAATAATCAATTACCCTTAAACCGTCCCTCGCATCAAAAAAACACACGTGATCTTTTTTGTTGTAAATGAAGGGGGGGATTCATATGAAGAAAGTTAAAATAAAAAAAGTCAGAGGTGTAGCATAGTTTTCACAAAAAATATGATAGTAACATTTTGTACCGACGCCACTGGTTAAATTTACGAACGTGTTGTACTTTGAAAATAAGTGTCCTTAGATGCTTACTTAATTCACTAAATTTCATAAAAAGAAAATAACTCGTTAAGGAGTTATTTAAAAATTAACTATTCCTTTTAACATTTCAACACCCTGTATCTCCGTAACGAAGTCGCCAAGGACCACTGTTTATAAAGACATTTTATCTTAAAATATTGCCGGCAATTACCTCCCAAAGTTTGTCTAAGTACTTTTGAATCACCCTGTATAAAGGTAAATTGTCTATGATAAACCCACTGCATGGACCATTTTGTTTTTAAATCCAGGGGGTAGCCAAACTGTAGGGGTGAAGGGGGCAAAATTAATTTTGGGTTTCGTAAGTTGTCTGTGGGAGTTAAAAAATATCAATAAGAATTTTAAATTGCAAAAATTCCGGCCGCTTTCAAAGGAAGTCAAATCGGGAGCCGGCATAAACTGCAAAAATAAATATCCTTTTAAAAACGACCACGTTATTAAAACCTAAATAATCTGACAAAAACAATAAAGCAATAATAATTTTCATTTTAGCGTTCAATGTCCCATTTTAGAAAAAAGTATTACCAAACAAAAATGAATTTTACCACAAATTTCGAAACATCGCCTTAGGCCGCATCCACAAAGTGAACGAGGAAATAATTTAGCTTTGATCTTAGTCAGTGTTGCCAGCAGATAATACAGAAACAACTAAACGGTAAAATATGATTGTTTGGGTGTAATTTGCAAAGACCTCCCTTTGGGCCAGTTTTTGTGCCCGCAAGCGATGCTTTCTTTCCCCGGGAAACACTTGTTTAATTATACGTAAGTCGCTCGCAGATGTTTTGTTTTTGTTGTGAAAGTGAAATGGTAAACGGTAGGGAAACCGCGTAAAGGGGAGACCGGGGACAATTGTACCAGGGGTCAATTGTAACATGTCAAATATCTCTCGGACTATTATAGATAAAAAAGCGTCGCGCGGAAAGAAAAACGGTTTAACCACAGCGCTCCCGTATTTATTTTTATTAAAATTTGAAATTTTATACTTATTTACTAGCTATACCCTGCGCGCGTTGCTACGCTACTATTATATTATTATTTATTAGTACCCGGCATCCGTTGCGTCACTTTTTTTTATGCCGAAACCTTCCTCGGCATGCACACAAAAGCTCACCAAATTTTAATCGTAATCGGATAAATGGTACCTATAGGAACGCATACGGGACATACAGATAGACCAGCGGTTCTCAAACTTTTTTGGTGACGGAACCCTTTTGGGAAGCAAAATACTTGATGGAACCCTACAATAAAACAATAGTTTTCAAAAGTGTATTCTTTATTAATAAGCATAATAAAAGTACAATGTAACAGTTACTAATTATTACTTACTTTACCACATGGCAAGTAGGTACAATAATAGAAGATATTAAAAAAGAAAAAAATCTAACTAATGGGAGGTATGAAACTGTTTTTTATTTTTCATCAATTGGTTGATATCAGGTTTGATAGAAGACAGTTGAAGTCTCATATCAGTATCGGCGTCCAGTCTATTGCGATATTTTGTTTTCGTGGCTGCATAGGTTGAGAATCCTGTTTCGCACAAATATGTTGTTGGGAACGGGAGAAGAATATTCAGAGCCATTTTGCCAAGCATTGGATATTCATCACGGATTCTGCACCAAAAATCGTTGAGAGGCGTCGTTTTGAACAGTGACTCCATACTTGTGTCTGATGACATTTCTAAAAGAGATTCATATATCTCGTTTGACATACTTTCGGGCTTTTCCAAGTTGGGTAAAAAAGGATTATGAATCCATGAATTCAGTTTCATTTTTGTTTTCTGTTCTTCGGGAAAATACTTTTCAAAAGATGCGCGCATCGAACTGAGAGATTGGACCAATTCTTCAAACACATCATCTTGAAACATTTCTGAGTCGTTATCGCTAACAAACTCACTGAGTGACGCTTTCTATTTCTTTCTTACCAACGCAAATAATCCAAAAATCTAATTTTCGCCTTTTCGTTGATAGTTTTTGTTACATGCATCATATTTTTTTGGCTTTCCAATAACTGATCTTTTTTACGAACAAAAAATTCTTTATTCTTGTCTTTAGACTCGGGGTGTACAGTTTGTAAATGTCGGCGCAATTTGGCAGGTGCCATGGAACTATTAGGAAGCAGTTTACTACATAGCATGCAGAGAGGTGAGCCGTTGGAATCAACAAATCCGAAACTGATATATGATTCATCATACTTCCTTTTTTTCGTCTTTGAAACCGTCAAGCTTGACGTCGTGGCATCATCGTCTGGATCGGTGATTGCTATATTCTCCGCGCGTACTGCTTTTGAACATTCAGCGTCATTAGAAGATGTTGTTGCAACACGTTTAACACCTTTAAGCTAACGTTCCATTCTTCTTTATTTATAATATTACACGTCAGGGTGGTGGGGTCTAAATAATGCACAATCGTTACTGCGTATAAGAGACTAAGTTTAGTACAATGAAGAAATGTATAAAACTGAGACAACAGAATACAGCAGGCAGTAGAACAATGAACACTAGTTTCTCGCTAGCGAGCTTGTAAGTAGGTAGGTAGGAACTTATCGCTCCGAACGCTAATCGTCAACTGACTGACGAGGCGCGACGCGCGATCGCCGCTTTTATACTTAGTCCTAGACTCGATCTCGAATATTCTCGAAAATACTCGATCGCCTTTGATAAACAAAAAGCAAAAATAAAAAGAGAAATATAAAAATTGCGTTGTAAACAATTCAGAGGCGGCTTTTATCAAAGGGACTGCGCGCTCACAAGTATACAAGTATACATGTTGATACCAAACTTATGAGATATTGTACCAGCTATTGTAACACATGTTTATACAAATACAAATAAATATACCTACGCGCGGCCGCGGAGTCAAAACGTTCGACCAGAGAGAGGTGTTTTGATTTTTTTTCTAAATTCTTGAGAAACCCCTACAGAGATATCGCGGAACCCTAGGGTTCCGCGGAACACACTTGGAGTATAGCTGAATAGACAAACAAACATTCATTTTTATATATATAGAAACCTTCCTCGACCTGCACACAACAACACACCAAATTTTTATCGTAATCGGGTAAATGGTATAGGAACGCATACGGGACATACAGACAGACAGACAAACATTCATTTTTATACAGTGTGTGTATAAAGTCTGGAAACGGCTTAATAACATCACAATTTACTGGCCGATTTAAACCAAATTTTGTACAGTTGTGTAAGAGGATCTAACTCACCGAATGACGATATTGGCGTTGTTGCCAGCTTTTTAGTTTGTCTGGAACAAACCCGAACAAACCCAAACTAAAAATAGTTTGTCTGGAATTCGAACGAATTTTATATTTTTAAATATAACACCCAGTATATTTTTACATTTTTAAATTCCACATAAAATTATAATTATTTTTTATTAAATGCATTATTAGTCTATACTTCATAGTTTCCGAGATATTGACTCTCGAAAAGTGACATTTTTGAACTTTGACAGCTTATAACTTTCTAACGGTACGTCTTAGAGCAAAACGGCTTACATGTCCCTATCTTCAATTTTTATTATCTTCCCAAAAAAATCAACTTCCGGCTAAACCGGATGTAACTCGAAAGCAGGAAATATAGTTGTTCCGTTTTAACTGGAAGTTGATTTTTTTGGGAAGATAATAAAAATTGAAGATAGGGACATGTAAGCCGTTTTGCTCTAAGACGTACTGTTGGAAAGTTATAAGCTGTCAAAGTTCAAAAATGTCACTTTTCGAGAGTCAATATCTCGGAAACTCTGAAGTATAGACTAATAATGCATTTAATAGAAAATAATTATAATTTTATGTGGAATTTAAAAATGTAAAAATATACTGGGTGTTATACTTAAAAATATAAAATTCGTTCGAATTCCAGACAAACTAAAAAGCTGGCAACAACGCCAATATCGTCATTCGGTGCGTTAGATCCTCTTACACAACTGTACCAAATTTGGTTTAAATCGGCCAGTAAATTGTGATGTTATTAAGCCGTTTCCAGACTTTATACACACACTGTATATACACTGCGTTTATTTTAACGCGGGCTATAGGGATTTACATGGTAAATCTTTAAGCCTATGTTAGGCACATTTATATGAAACAAATAATATTAAAACTTGAGAATAGATAAAATATGAGATGGGACGAAGAAGTTAACATACAATCTGTGCAAAAAATCTCCAAGAGATACCCAAAAAAGCTCTTTTTATTTTTTTAAAATGACACTTTTTTACCCCCTTGTAATTTATGTAATTAAATACCTTAAATAAAGAAAAATATTGACACGGCTGTCAGTATTTTCCTGACTTTCATGAAATTAGTTTTGTAATTTATCATGTCTTGCTACACCGTAAAAGAACGTATTGAAATGGTTTCAAACTGCATAAAAGGAATATCATATGTCTTCTTTAGAATTAACAAAATTAATACATTTTAAACCACTTAAAATAAAACATATTTAATACAAACTAAATAATCATCAACATTGTATAATTTCGGTACAACTTGCCAAATATTATAAAAATGTCACATACCACTTTATGTCAAATATACCTGGGTAAACTTAATATACAGGGCTAGGCAAAACAGCGTGATATTAATGGTATTTTTCAATTTTTTGCGTTAGTAAAGTATTACAAACATGGTACTAAAATTGGATATGAGACCACAAGAAATATTTGTGTAAAATTTCAACTCGTAGTTCTCAATATAAATGTGCCGATTTACGATGTAAATCCCTATGGCCCGCGTTAGGAATAACGCACTGTATATTATTATAGATAATGCACTTTAAAAATAGTCACTATAGTCTATTACCAAAAATATAGGCAGTGACGTAGCTCTCATAACCATGGAAACGACCAAAATACTGTCCCCCCTAGAAGTTGACTTATTGACAAAAGTTGACTTATTGACAATTATTTATGTTTTAACAAGTTAGCAGTAAGTAAAAGAAAAAGATCAACAGGCAACAGCCTAAATTCTCTATTCCCGGTATAGAAATGTTATTGCTGACAATGCTGACATTGCTGTTTGCAGTCCTGTTCAGTGGCGCAACCAGAAATTTTGTTCGGGGGGGGCTTTAATTTCTTGTGCCGAAGGCGCTCTTTTGCGCCACAGGCGAAAAATTTTTTGGGTCCTACGCCCTTTTTTGGGTAAAATACATATGATTGACGAGAGCGACAGCCCCCTAAAACTTCTGCAATAATACGCCGCTAGCCCTAACGAAATATTTATGAAAAAAAAATTTAGAGATTTTATTTTAATTAGTAAAAATGTATTTAAAATAAGTAACGCATATATTAAGCATACTTAGACTAAAACAAAACAAAAATCTTATACAATAAGTTGTAAGTAATCACTAATAATACTAATATTATAGTAAAATTTCTTCCACGGTAATATCAGTATCGTGGTTCGCATAAATAGGTATTGTTATTCCAAAGTCAGTGTGATGACATTCCATACGGCGGTAAACAGTCTCAAAGAGACCGACGTTTACCGCCGTATGGAATGATTGGAATGTCATTACACTGACATTGGATAAATTATAGACCAGGGTCGATAATTTTTGAAACAAAAAAAATAATAGTAGGATGAAACCCATTGGAAAAGAAAGAGAATATAACAAGTGGAAGGGGCGTGAGTCCTATGGAAAAACGTTAAATGGCAAAGTTGTAGGTAATAAAAAGATCTACAACTTTTGTATTAAAACTTTTTTCACGTTGCCTCAAAATTTATGTAAAAAATTCAAATAACCAAGTTTTTGTTTTTTTATTTTTATCTTTTACAAAAAAATTATGTTTTCACGAAATTTGGTGATAAATTACCTTTTTATGTCCCAAACACACTGTAATTATTTTGATTTAAAATATTTATTTTTTCACCTTATTTTGACTTAATATCGAAAAAGCACCCTTATTTTCAATCGAAAATTCTCACGTCAAAATATCTGCTGTTTAAAAAAAGTCGGTGTGCTTTTTGTTCGTTGAAATCTCCACTTTCTGATGGTGTAAAAAATATATATATTACTATGGTAAATGTTCTCAAAAAATGCAAAGAAACGGAAAAAACTCGAATCAGAATTTTTTTTTTTAATCATTATGTACAATTTTGAGCTATTTATTAAAATTTATACTTTAATTACTCAAAAAACGTAAGATTCCATGTAACATTAATAAACAAAAAAATTACAAATCCATAAAACATTGAGATCGCAAAAAACATGCGAAAATAGTTCGCGTGACATGAAAAATTGGTTAGCAATTAAACGAATAGGCTAAGTTTCTAAGCTCGGGGGGGGCTGCAGCCCGGCAGCCCCCCCCCTGGTTGCGCCACTGGTCAAATTAATATACGTTACCAGTTTCAGTTACCAAATATACTTTCGTGGTCTAGTCGGTCAGTATTTTTCTTGTTTTGAATGTATAAATTTATTATTTGGAGTTTTCCTCTATATTTTTGTTATTATTTTGGGGTAGTAAAGACTTATTTTAATAAAAATGAACAGTTTTAATGCCAAGACGACTATGAATGTGGAATATTTGAGAAACAATTTTAGCTCATTAAGTATTGAGTAAAAAATTGAAATTAAAATTGAGGGAAGACCTAAACTCGAAATTAACTTGATACAGACCACAAAGTGTAAATCTAGGGACTTTATTGTTATTGATAAGTTTGCTGAAAATAAAAACAGAAGAATAAACTTCACTTTTAAACAATGTAGGTACCCACTAATGAAAAATAAATTGGCCTTTTTATTTTTTATCCTGTTTCTTTTTCAATAAAATAAGAAGGTAATCATAAATTTTAAAAATATTTCCTAATAATTATAGACCAAATTTGGGCGTAGTCTTTAAAAAATTTTCGCCTGCGGCGCTATTCGCCTGCCGCGGGCTTTTGGTGCAACCCCAAAGTTAACAAGTCACGAGCCGCCATTGCCCCCCTCTAAAAAACCGTTTAACGACGCCCATGTCTTACATGTTATGATGGACAGCATGGAATATCAAACTATAAGAAGGTCATATGAGCCGATTTCCTAAATCTGCTACGTTAAATTCATAGATGGCACAATGTGTTCACCAACAAGAAAGCGACTAACCTTTTCACTGCTAAATTAAAGCATTGTTGCCGCCTGTCTGTTTGACTTGCTGCATGAGTTCTTTAAATTTATTTTTATAGCTTATCGTAAAACTTGATTTCACATAAGTACCTACACCTATCCTAGATTTAAGTAGCTTACATTTATTTTCCTACCTATAGTCAACGAACATTAACAAGAAATGTTCGTTGCTATAGTATAGTCTAGACTTAAAAATGTCCCTATTTTTAATTGCTTTGTAGCTTATAATATTTTCAACCTTTTGACGTCCCAACGTTAATTACATGAAAACATATTAACCGCCATGTATTATATTTCTAACAGAATTAAATGACGACTCTCACTATTCAATACCTACCTATAGGCTACCTACAACGTAGGATATGTTGGGTAAAATATGAATGATGTGCGGTTTGTTTGTATATAAATGGTTAAAATAAATAGGTTTTACTTTCTTACTTAAGAAACATCCAGTTTGTTTGTATTAGTGTATTACGTATTTTGCTATGTTTCGACGAAATAAAACCTGTTTTAGTTATTCTTGCTGTCGCTTTTAATCTACTTTTATTTGTTTAACATTTAACACCTAATGCAACGGTAAAATCATTATGAAAGTCGGTCCAATTACCCCGGAGTAATCAGCGTATATATTATTATCAAAAACATACATTCGGCTGGAATTGAGAACCTCCTATTTTATTGTCTGTTAAAAATGCTTGAATTCTTAAAAATTCCAATAAAATACGATATGCGGCAACACCACGACATCACATCAGTGAATTTGAGACATCTGTTGCCGAGGCGCTGCATTATAACGACAGACAGGCGACAGATTTAAGGTTAGAGTTACGATCAACTCCACAATGGCGGCCAAACCAGCTCCAATACGTCAAAAAATGGGTTGTCAACTTTTCTCGGACATCCGTCATTCACATATAGTTTGATATTCAATGTGGACAGTAAGTTAATATTTAGCTCTCACGTCGAACAGGTTGTCAAAAAGTGTAATCGATTTTTAGGATTTATTATAAGAAATAGTTTAAATTTTAATAATCCTCAAACAGTTCTAAACTTATATTGAGTAAACTTAATTTTGCATTAGTTGTTTGGAACCCTCAGTACGTGGTTTGCCAGCGGAGGCTGGAAAGTATTCAAAATACATTTTTACAGTTCCTATCACGTAAGACAGACATAGCTATAGTCAATAGCAATATTAGCAATTATAAACCGATTATGAAAAAATATTCAATAATGACACTTACTGAAAGACGGATGGTTTCCAATGATATTATGATTTACAAATTGGTGAACTGTCATGTTGATTCACCAACACTCAGATCAAAGTTAAGCTTTAACGTACCGATTAGGGATTTAAGGCCAGTGGCGGCTCGTGGGGTAGAGCCACAGTGCCATGGCACTACCTGCCCTCCTGTCTAGCGTCCTGCCCTTTGCAAATTACCAAAACCTATTAAAATTAATATTCTCGTTTTTAAAGCAATTAGCAAAATAATTTAAAAATGGAACACAGTCGGGTGCAAATTTCCATCTAAAAGGAAGCGATTATGCGTAAAACGGTAACGTAGCTTCCGCGCCAAGCGCGACGAGGCACACGGGAGGTGACGAAACGCCATTACCTCAATAAAAAACGTTGAAAAATGACCTTGAATGCAAGCAGGCAAAAATTCCGGCGGGTAGCCAGGCTCTCTTCGTTTGACCGTTTGATGTTAGACGTTTCAAACAGCAAACAGCTGATGTTCGCGTCGCGTCTCGATTTGTTTTGGTTTGGCCGGCTGATTTAATGTAGGGTTAACGAACTTTTTATTTTAGAAATACATAAGTAATGAATACTATTAGATTTTTAAAGGAAACTTTATGGAAAAAATACTTGGGTGTGCGGTTGTGATGAATCTAATAGACTATTTTGTTTTATGTGTGTTTTATTTGGTGGGAAGCAAACTTAGTCTCAAAAAGGTACAGAAGATTTGGTTCATTTCTAGGACAAAATGAAGACACATGAAAAATCGAAGGTACATTTAAACAATATATTTAATTTCAGTATGCTTGGTAAAATTAACATTAAAACTCAATTAAATTCTGCATATCACAATGAAATAATGAAGAAAAACGAACAAATTGATAAAAACAGATACATATTAAACCAAATTATAAACTGCGTTCGGTTTTGTGGTGCATTTGAGTTGGCTTTGAGAGGTCATGACGAAAAAGAGACGTCGGAAAATAGGGGCATATTTCGTGAATTAATAAATTTCAGCTCAGAATTAGACAAAACTCTTAAAGATCATATTAAAAAATTGAAAGTATTTAAAGGAACACCAAAACCCCTACAAAATGAACTTCTGGACTGTATGTTAGATGTGTATCATGATGAAGTCATAAAAGAAATAAAGGACTCTCCGTTTATCGCAGATGAAACCACTGACATTGCTTGTGTGTTTCAACTTGTTATCGTGTTTAGGTATATTCAAGATATGATTGTAAATTCATAAATTAAATTAGGTGCCTTTTTGCTTATTTTTCCTACTTTAAAAGCAAGAACTATTAACAAAAAAGGGCGTGGCACCCAAAATTTTTTTGCCTGCGGCGCTAAGGATTTACCTGGCCCTACTTCACTAAAATGGCACGAGCCGCCACTGTTTAAGGCTTCATAATACTTTTAATATTCCACTTAGAAATACTAATTCTGGAAATAATTCTCCTCTCTGTAGAGCGCCTCGTGCCTGTAATAGGCTGTCTTTAAGCATGGAAATGTTCGATATGTCTATAATTAGATTAAAAAATTATGTAAACTCACTGCTGTGATTTCTTTTACAATTTTTATGTTAACATACATTAACGAACTTACTTAATTTAAATATTATTAAGTCCCACTAGCTAATACCACACCGTGGATGCTATATTGGGCTCAGTGTCTGTTGTATCCCTATTTGTAATAAATAAATAAATAAATAAATAAATGACTGCCTAGTAGAGCTTTTAATACTATACTAGGTACATACCATATAATTTAAAATAAAATGCTCATATAAATATAGAGCAGCTATACTCTAAGTGTGTTCCGCGGAACCCTAGGGTTCCGCGATACCTCTGTAGGGGTTCCTCAAGAATTTAGAAAAAAATGTGTTCACCGCTGCTCACAAACACTACTGGGGGAGAAATTTTTAATAAAATAAACATATTTTTTGAAGAAAATAATCTCAGTTGGAACAATTGCATTGACATTTGTACAGATGGGGCCAAGGCGATGACAGGTGAAACAGCAGGAGCAGTGTCACGAATAAAAAATAAAGCGCCTAATTGTAGTTCCAGCCATTGTATTCTGCATAGACAAGCACTTGCGATGAAGCAAATGCCGTCAAATCTAAAATTAGTTATGGATGAAGCGGTAAAAATAATTAATTTTATCAAATCACGACCACTACAATCCCGATTGTTCTCATTATTGTGTGAAGATTATGGCAGCAAACATAAAACACTGCTGCTCCATACAGAAGTGCGATGGCTGTCTCGGGGTAAAACTTTAACAAGGCTATTTGAACTTGGAGCCGAGTTACAAATGTTTCTTTCAGCAGATACTTCTTTTAATTTGAAGGGCCGTTTGTATGATAAAACTTGGTTGTTCCGATTGTCTTTTATGGCGGATATCTTTCAAAAACTGAACGAATTGAATTTATCATTGCAAGGTAAACAGACAACAGTGTTTCAGGCCTATAACAAAATAACTGCCTTCAAAAGAAAATTAGATTTTTGGATTATTTGCGTTGGTAAGAAAGAAATAGAAAGCTTTACGTCACTCAGTGAGTTTGTTAGCGATAACGACTCAGAAATGTTTCAAGATGATGTGTTTGAAGAATTGGTCCAATATCTCAGTTCGATGCGCGCATCTTTTGAAAAGTATTTTCCCGAAGAACAGAATACAAAAATGAAACTGAATTCATGGATTCATAATCCTTTTTTAACCAACTTGGAAAAGCCCGAAAGTATGTCAAACGAGATATATGAATCTCTTTTAGAAATGTCATCAGACACAAGTATGGAGTCACTGTTCAAAACGACGCCTCTCAACGATTTTTGGTGCAGAATCCGTGATGAATATCCAATGCTTGGCAAAATGGCTCTGAATATTCTTCTCCCGTTCCCAACAACATATTTGTGCGAAACAGGATTCTCAACCTATGCAGCCACGAAAACAAAAAATCGCAATAGACTGGACGCCGAACCTGATATGAGACTTCAACTGTCTTCTATCAAACCTGATATCAACCAATTGATGAAAAATAAAAAACAGTTTCATACCTCCCATTAGTTAGATTTTTTCTTTTTTAATATCTTCTATTATTGTACTTGCCATGTGGTAAAGTAAGTAATAATTAGTAACTGTTACATTGTACTTTTATTATGCTTATTAATAAAGAATACACTTTTAAAAACTATTGTTTTATTGTAGGGTTCCATCAAGTATTTTGCTTCCCAAAAGGGTTCCGTCACCAAAAAAGTTTGAGAACCGCTGATATAGAGAATTCTGCTCTGATGATATTAAACGATAAAGCCAAAACAAGTCAGACACTTACTACGAAAGTATATAAATCATGAAATTTATCGACGTAAATAGTAACAAAATAATAGTAAAGGCAAGTAAATCGATAAAATTTGAACTGGACACGCAATCCAATCATTACGGCGTCTAAATGACATAAAAAGAGATGCTTAAAATCGGATCTAACTTACAAATGAAACAATAATCGTTCAAGGTATACATAATTTACTAGATAGACTGGAGGGCTGCGAAGTGCCCCTTATACAAAAGAAGTACGGAGTCATTTTGTATTAAAATAAGAAGACTGTAAATATACTAAATAATAGAGTAGGAAAATTAGTAATGTTCCTAGAACATGCAGCAAACAGAACAATGGGCCTTAAGCAAGCACGTAGACAGAGAGGGGGCTGAAGCCCACCGAAATTCTGGAGAATTCGAAAGCTCGACGTTTGAACGTCCGATTGTGATACAGGTACCGTGCGAGCAAAAATTATTTGCATCAAAGAGGGCTTGGATTAAAAAACGCACGGCTTGGTTTAGATCACATGGGGACGATATATCTATAACCAAATCTAGGTTAAAATTTTGTCAAATTCATATTATGACATTGACATGATATGCCAAACAAATGAGTAATAAAATAAGTAGAGAAATACAAATTTATTTTTGTTGTTTACAAAATTAACGAAGTAAGAATGTACAGAAAGAAAAAGAAAAAGAATTACATAAATTGCTGAAACTGGCCACCGCCATGCTCCACGCATAAATTCACACGTCTTTTCATATTTTCGAAGGTGTTGACCAGCATCTCTGGAAAAATGTTACCACATTCTTGGATAATCTTTTCTTGTAATTGTTCTAAATTTGCAACTGGTGTTTTAAAAATATTGTTCTTTAAACGAGGAAAAACGAAATAATCCATAACCGTTAAACATTCACATGGGATTCAATGTCTGATCGAAAACTGATCAATCTGTTGTCGAAAAAATTGCGTAAGTAGTTAATACACCAGTCAGACTGGAAAATGTTAGGAAAAAATTGATATCCAAAATTTTATTGCTGGAAACTGTTTATGGGGTAAGTATAAACGTAAAAAAGCAAAAATAGACAACTGGATCGGTCATCCCTCTCCGTGGGGGGTCGAAAGGGGGTAAAAAATGGTGTTTCGTGATTTATGGTAAAAGGAGACGTCCTAGAAAAAAATGTTTCATACAAAACTTGTAGATCATGTAAAAATCTACTACTTTTGTAAAAAGCACTTTTTCACATAACCTCAAATTTTTTTAGATAAGTGCGAAAAACCGGTTTTTGTGTTTTTTAATTTTCATTTGAAAACGTGTCAACTAATATTTATGAAATTTTAGGGAGAAATAGCTTTTCTTATAACAAATTAGGAAAAAAATTTTGTTTTTATTTCATGGGCTGTTTTGAAGATATTTGCTTTTTTTTTTGTATTTTTTTCAAATAAAATTTGTCCATCTAAAAATCAATTTAAAAACTTTTGGTTGTGCTCATTTTTTTTGTTTTTAGTTGCACTTTAACACAAAAAAAAATAAGTCAGGGCGCAAAAACATCCTTTAAAATGCACAAGAGGCCAAAAGTGAGTTATACGAAAACGAATATTTCAGTATAAGTTCATAATTCGTTTAAAATTACGAACATTTTTTAAAATCAAGTACTTATTTGTATTCTATGGGAAAAATACTAAAAAAATTATTAAGAAATTTAGGTTAATTAAAATTTAAATTAGCAAGAGTTTTAAAATACGAATTTTTGTAATTGATGGAGAAAAGTATAATTGCGTAAGCGAGTCACAAAAAAAATAATTTTAGGTAATTTTGAAGTACTCTGGTTCTTTTTAACTAATAAAAATAAACTTAAACTAGATTCAAATAAATAAATAAAATTCAAATAAATAAATAAATCTATTAAGTGTCCCTGAATTTAAAATGGAACCCCAAACAAAAATCACCTATACTCAAGAACAATTTTTATCAAATACCACGAACAAAAATGAATTTATTAAAAAATTTTAAAAAAAGTTACACTTGTAAACAAGCAGAAGAAGATGCGGATGCACTTTTAATTTATTCAGCGATAGAAATAGCAAGAACGTACAAAGATTTATATGAAAAAGAAAAAAAACGAACATAAAAAGACAATCGTTATAGTTGGTCAGGACATAGATCTTCTTGTTCTCTTAAACCAATTACATTCAGATGAGTTACGAATCTTTTTCCTTAAACAAGGAGTAGGCAACGTCAGCGATGCAGTCTACTCTTCAAAAAGTTTTCAACACCAAAATTTACGATCAATCGTCGCCTTTCTTCACTGTTTCACTGGTTGCGATACAAGCTCTGGATTTGCTGGCAAAGGAAAAAAAACAAGTTTTCATTCATTATTAAAAACTCCAAACTTAACTACTGTGGTTGAACCTTTTTATAAAGAAAATGCAGACCCCACGATCATTTCTGCTAACGGCTGTACTTTAATAAAATCAATTTACAAATGTGAAAAATCCAAAGAATCACTTGATGAATTGAGGTTCAGCCAGTATAAAAAACTATCGACTAGAAAAGGTTTCAAATTAGAAAAAATTCCACCAACTGTTGGGGCAGCTACGCAACATTCTTACAGATGCTATTTTCAGGTTCAAAAGTGACTTGGAAACAATACTTTACTTGCTACTAAATGGGGCTGGAATAAAATAACAGCTAATAAGAAAGACGTGCTGTTACCTCATTTCACAGACGATCCAGTTATTCCGGACACATTACTTAAATCAATTTCTTGTAGCTGTGAAAAAGGCTGTGGTACTAAGTGCGGATGCCGAAAGCATGGTCTGCAATGCACTGACTTATGTGCAAAATGTCAGAGTGCTGGTAATTGTACTAATTTTGAAGAGCGAGAAAATTTGGATGGCTTTATTGATGTAGAAGATATTTTAGCTGCAAACGAAGAACCAACCCTTTGCTTAAATGCTGAAAAACAAATATTT
Organism: Polydrusus pterygomalis; assembly: GCA_963969555.1. Lineage (NCBI taxonomy): Eukaryota > Metazoa > Arthropoda > Insecta > Coleoptera > Curculionidae > Polydrusus > Polydrusus pterygomalis. The sequence goes on along the minus strand of OZ018385.1, from coordinate 15,663,414 downwards.
GAAGATATTTTTCACATTAGTAGTGAGGATGAAGATGGCAATGAAGTTGAAGAAAACGTTTCAGCGGAAAAAATAAATTCTAAATCAGAATCATATAATTTAAATGATGAAAGTGTACCAAAAAAACGTAGATTGGTTTAGTACTTATATTATATATTTATTTTAAATATAATAATGTAATAATTTCGCAATTCTTGGGTTTTTCGTGAGTTATAGGTTAAGTATCTACTAGACCAAACAGGTTTTGTATATCACTTTTTTTCAATGTTACTATCATTACCATAACATGAAGAAATTTTTTGAATTATTAATTTATATTTCGTTAAAATATATACTTGTTATTTGAATCTAGTTTAAGTTTATTTTTATTAGTTAAAAAGAACCAGAGTACTTCAAAATTACCTAAAATTATTTTTTTTGTGACTCGCTTACGCAATTATACTTTTCTCGATCAATTACAAAAATTCGTATTTTAAAATTCTTGCTAATTTAAATTTTAATTAACCTAAATTTCTTAATAATTTTGTTAGTATTTTTTCCCATAGAATACAAATAAGTACTTGATTTTAAAAAATGTTCGTAATTTTAAACGAATTATGAACTTATACTGAAATATTCGTTTTCGTATAACTCACATTTGGCTTCTTGTGCATTTTAAAGGATGTTTTTGCGCCCTGACTTTTTTTTTTCATGTTAAAGTGCAACTAAAAACGAAAAAAATGAGCACAACCAAAAGTTTTTAAATTGATTTGTCGAAGGACAAATTTTATTTGAAAAGAATACAAAAAAAGCAAATATCTTCAAAACAGCCCTTGAAATAAAAACAAAAAATGTTTACCTTATTTGTTATAAGAAAAGCTATTTCTCCCTAAAATTTCATAAATATTAGTTGACACGTTTTCAAATGAAAATTAAAAAACACAAAAACCGGTTTTTCGCACTTATCTAAAAAAATTTGAGGTTATGTGAAAAAGTGCTTTTCACAAAAGTAGTAGATTTTTACATGATCTACAAGTTTTGTATGAAACATTTTTTTCTAGGACGTCTCCTTTTACCATAAATCACGAAACACCATTTTTCACCCCCTTTCGACCCCCCACTGGGAGGGATGACCGATCCAGTTGTCTATTTTTGCTTTTTTACGTTTATACTTAGTACCCCATAAACAGTTTCCAGCAATAAAATTTTGGATATCAATTTTTTCCATGTTGCACTAAAATTTTGATAACAGTGTATTAATAGTTTCGGCGGCTGCACCGTCCTGTTGAAAATATCCAAAACGTAGTTCGTCGTCAAGTAATTGCTCCACAAATGGATTCAAAATATTGTCTCTATACCGCTGTGCTGTAACTGTGTCATGGAAAAAAATAGGACCAACAATTTTTCTTCGGGAACTAGCTAACCAGATACGAATTTTTTGAGGGTGCAATGTGGACTGTACAAAAAAATGGGGATTTCTACTACTCCACAAGTGTGTATTCTGAGAATTCACATAACATTTCTTTCCAATAAATTTTGGGTAAACCATTGAGAGTAATTCCCGCGTCTGTCAAAATCTGCGGCTTGTATTTCTTGGAATACTTGCACTTTATAAGGAAATAAATTTAGCTAATTCTTAAGAATAGTCCTGCATGTTCCATAAGATCTTCCCACTTCTTGGGACAGGCCGTCTTATACAATTTGTTGGCGTTTGCATTATTTCACCAACGTTTGCAACTAGCTCTTCTGTTCTTACAGATGGTCTTCCTGCTCCTTTTTATGTTGTATAGAACCTGTTTCCCTAAACACAGCCACGGTTATTTTTAGGCAATGATCAAAATCCCCAGCAATAAAAGCAACGTTAGGAAAATATTCGTGAAAATCGTCCATGCACAAACCCGGATTGTATTGACTGCCATTCACCATTTACTCTAACCCCGTTTAAAAATACTCTTCAAACATAAATGTTTTGTGCTGTTCCGTAAAGCTCATTGTGTGAATTGTTCAAGAAATTGAAAAAATTAGCGATGAATCAAATTACTTGTAACGACTGTCAAAGATGACGGAATAACTGATTGATTGTTAACTCAGGTAGTTACTGACACCCAACAGGTATTAAGCTCTACGGCTAAGCATTACGTCCTTAGATACAAGGCCCTCTTTGATGCAAATAATTTTTGCTCGCACGGTATTTTGCAGGTCTCTCCAAGCACCACTTTCCGGTCTTGTAACGTAAATTACTCATAACATAAATTCTTTAATATAGAATTAATAAAACACAAATGTCTTTTTTTTGAAAATCGGTCCCTAAAGGGGTAAAAAGCCCCCCCTCCTGATTAGCCATTGTAACGAGGCAAACAGTCGCAAAAAAAACGTGGATTTTCCATTGCATCTCAATAAAACAGAAATTATATAAAAATTTAATAGAAAAATAATAAATCATAATAAAAACTATCCCCAATACACCGAGTAATCCATTTTAGTCCCTATTTTTTACACCCCATTACTATTCCATTAAATTAGCATATTCACCCTAACTTTAATATTATCCCTTAATAGTCCGGACTTGAATGTCGGAAATGTCCTTTAATGTGGACCTTGTCCACCATTAAGTGTTTTGAAAGGGTGCGTGGAAATGGTGGAATGACATTTTATTTAATTTATAGAAACTAATAACCCAAACTTATGGTCTAGGGACTAGGAATATTTTTAAAAAAAAGGCAATTTACTGAATCAATGCACCAACGAAATGAAAATTCAACTCACCGTTTCGAGAATTCATTGCGTTTATACAGGGTGATTTCGAAAATACGTATCATATGTAAATAAGTAACTCCTAAACAGGGGCGTCGCTAGGCACTTGCAATAGGGTGCAATAGGGGAAGGTTGCTCATATTGGACCAATTTCCAGATTTCTTATCATAGATCCTGATAATAATGCAAAATCGATCTTGGTCTTAGTATTCTTTAGTATGTTGTTCAACTGCTGGATTTTTTGCAGAATTTTATTTCAAAGTATCTATGATATAAAAAACCTACTGGGCCAGGCTATAAAAAACCCTCTGCAAGTGGTTCAATATAGGAAACCGGTTGCCTAAATTGCACCTGGGGGTTCCAAAATTGGACCACATGATTTAAATCGGAAGCTTAGGTGTTAAATAAATAAATAAAAAATAAAATTGTTGGTAGGTATAGGAAGTTTTATACTTATATTTCAAAAAAAAACATGAAATTTACAATCAAAATTTCGGTAGAAGACATCCTAATGCAAAAAAAAGTACCTATATTGGAATATCCATAGTTTCATCTTTTAACTCAAAGAAAAAATTCACAGATCTTGCACCTTACGCATGCATCCTATGTATTGAAAATACCTGACACAGCTTTAAAATTTTAATGTCCTATGTGATGTAATTAAAGCCCACATTCTAATTTGTATTTTGTAAAAGTTTAAAAAAAGTCGGAGCACAATAATTGCATATACAGGGTCCGCCCAAATTTGGTTAACAATGGGATAATTTTTTATTATTGATTTCTCAGAAAATTTTATTCTACATAAAAGTTTTGCATCTTGAGTAAATCATTTTGACGTATTCAAATCTTCTGTGGCATATACAGGGTGAATATAAAATAGAAAAGTATGACGTCAGTGACTCAAAAAAATTTAAAAACTGAAACAGCCATATTAACAGTTAATATGTAAAGTTAATATGAAAAGTGTAATAACTCAATAAGTGCAAAAATTTTATTTTTAACTTTACTTTTCTGAAAACTATTAGCACTAGAAAAAAACTTTATTTAACTTTTTATCTTGGATATATTAGTTCTTTAATATGGCTGTTTCAGTTTTTAAATTTTTAAAAAATTTTGAGTCACTGACGTCATATTTTTCTATTTTATATTTACCCTGTATATGCCACAGAAGATTTGAATACGTCCAAATGATTTACTCAAGATGCAAAACTTTTATGTACAATAACATTTTCTGAGAAATCAATAATAAAAAAATTATCCCACTCTCTTTTCTCCATGCTGTTTGACTTTGGCATTATAATAATATTGGCATTATAATATTAGGCATTATAATAAATATAATTATAGTTTCATGAGATTATTTTCTGTTGTTTTCATTATTTTTCAGAAACATCTATTTCTTTTTTGGTAGGTCTTGCACCGCCACTGTAATTGAGATAAATAATTTGTTTAGTTTTATCAAGTACTAAAAATTGTGTTTTCTTTTTTTTAGACCACATTTACCACCTATACAATTTTCTTAGAACTTCCCTGCACACCACCCATAAGCGAGGCTTATTTTAAATAAAGAAAATAATTAAAGCCCACATTCTAATTTGAATTTGTATTTGGTAAAAGTTTAAAAAATGTTCTTTAATTCTACAGGGTCCGCCCAAATTTGATTAACAAATGGGATAATTTTTTATTGATTTCTCAGAAAATTTTATTCTACATAAAAGTTTTGCATCTTGAGTAAATCATTTTGACGTATTCAAATCTTCTGTGGCATATATAGGGTGAATATAAAATAGAAAAATATTACGTCAGTGACTCAAAAATTTTAAAAATTTAAAAAGTGAAACAGCCATATTAACAGTTAATATGAAAAGTGTAAAAATTCAATAAGAGCAAAAATTTGATTTTTAACTTGACGTTTCTTGAAAACTATAAGCACTAGAAAAAAACTTTATTTAAATTTTTGAGTCACTGACGTCATATTTTTCTATTTTATATTCACCCTGTATATGCCACAGAAGATTTGAATACGTCAAAATGATTTACTCAAGATGCAAAACCTTTATGTACAATTACATTTTCTGAGAAATTAATAATAAAAAAATTATCCCATTTGTTAACCAAATTTGGGCGGACCCTGTATATGCAATTATTGTGCTCCCACTTTTTGCCTCCCACTCTTTTTTTTTCGATATAATATTCCGATTTTAAAAACGTGAACTTACCTTATTTAACAAAATTATTATGGCAGTCTTCACAACACAAATATACATAATTATATACCTTATCTCAATAAAACACTTTTTAACAAAACTATTACGGCATTCTTTAAAACACAAACTAAAACTAAACATTATTTTATTTACTTGCCGACTTTACGCTGTTATTCATATTTATATTTACCAATACAAGTACTATCAGAGTATTATGTTACAAACAAGACCGCTCGAGATATTGCGGTGTTGGGTCGCGACACCGCGACACCAATGCAAAGTTTGCCCAAAAACGATCCCAGTAGTATTTTTAACACTAAAAGATTTTAGCAATATTGAAATGGTGTTAGTTCATGACATTGACGTACTTAAAGAGAAAAATTATTTTTGCACAATTTGGAAAAATTGCCTAAATTGGACCGGTTCAATTTTGGCAATCGCCCAATGGTCCGATTTAAGCAACTACCACGTGTTTTACAAAACCACCCAGAAAAGAAACAAGAAAAAACAAATATGGCATGGTAATAGGAGAAATAGAAAGAGAAAAACTTACTTGATAACTTCCATAAAAAATATTTTGCTTAGAGTTTTATGGTTCTAAGGTAAATTCTTAGGAAAATCCTAAAAATATTACATTAAAATTGTGTAAATTAGGTTTTGCTCTGTACACGCCAAGCGCTAACGGCCAACTAGTTGAGTTTGTTGCCGATTCCGATCAAAGGTTCTGGGTGGAAGTATGTTACAGTGTTGCCAGATGATATGGCACTTGTTTAGTTTCGGAGAAATGTACTGTGGTCCAATTTAGGTAGCGGTTCAATATAGGCAACCTTCCCCTATAGTCTAAGATCCGACCATAGAACGACCTTCACCCATCGCGTTACGGGTTGAAACATGTTTTTATATAAAATTTAATATGTCAAAAAATATATTTCGTGAAGGTTGACTGAAAATTTTGGTGCAAAGTATTTTTAATTAAAAATTTAAAAAATTATTTTTTTTAAACGTTTAGCGTTTAGGTTAGGTTCTATCATATTTGGCATAAATTGTGTGCAATATATGTCAAATATGACAGAACCTAACCTAAATGCGTTAAAACTTTGCTTGGTATTTACTACAGGGTGGCCCATTAGTGCGACAAAGGTCAATATCTCCTGTACCACTTAAGAGCGGAAAACTTTTGACGAAGCTTATTAAGGGTTAAGAGGTGCTTAAGTAGTCAGCCCAGCGTATGCATATTGCACAAGCTACATGCTTTCGATTTGTATGCAATTTAATACGTAACGGAATGAGTGCAATGTTTAAAAAAAAATCATTTTTAAATTTTTAATTAAAAATACTTTGCACCAAAATTTTCAGTCAACCTTCACGAAATATATTTTTTGACATATTAAATTTTATATAAAAACATGTTTCATCCCGTAACGCGATGGGTGAAGGTCGTCCTATGGTCGGATCCCCTACTAATAGAGGCAAAGAGCCTGCTGCAAACAAAAAGTTTTTGAGACCACGCCCAAATTTTGCTAAATTTGGTCAATATTTTATAGTAAATAACCAGTCGTTCTATCAAAAGTTATCCAGATTTAAGAGCCTTTAATTTCCGGCTACTCGCTTTTTTGTTGGTCTGCGTGTCACTGGTACTTGCCACTGTGCCAGTGGCCAGATTTAAAGTTCCCTGGTCATTGCTCGTATACAGTGTCACCAGTAAAGTCCGCATCATATGGGATTTTTTTTATTAATAGCTTTATTCGAAATTTGACTTTGGCATCTAGTTCTGCTTCGATCGAGATGAAAATTAAGCAAAAAAATAGTAGTGACGTAATTCGCGTTATCGGTCAAATTTTAATTTTTTTCAAAAAATAATTCAAAAGTGGGGTTATTCTGATAATATCGAAAAAAATTATTGGGAAAAGTTTTTTAAAATGCAGTTTCTAGCCCTCATGCAAAATTTCAGCTGCCTAAGATAATGTTGATTTTTTTTACCTATATTTTGTAAATTGCACCACTTTTGTAAAATAAGACTCAACGCAACCTACATAAAACTTCTTAGTTTTGACAATGCTTTATTTCAAATACATTTTATATTACATATTAAATGTGTCTTTTTCTACAAAATCAAAATTGGGCTATTAAAATTTGGTCGCATGTGATGCAAAGTTTATTTGTTTTTGACCCTGTATAAGGTAACTTCATAAAATAAGTATTTTTGATAACGTAGTTTGTGTCTGAAAGTACTACACCCTCAGACCAACTCAACCAAGCGAGCAACTTCCATTTGTGTCCGTGTTTTATCTCCATAACCAATCATTTGTAGAATTGTTATTTTGTGCATTTCTGTTAAATAAACAATTTCGCTGATATGCAGTTAACGAAATTGAAACGACTATAACACTGACAACTACTGTCATGCAGACAGACAACAATTTGCTAAGGTCAGGAGCAGTGGCGTAGCCAGAGTTGCTTCGTGGGGGGGGGGGGGGGATATAAAAACATCAAAGTTAGTATATACTCTTCTGTAGGCTGGTGAAAGGTAACCCAAAGTTACATCTCGCAGAAATCAAATGCAATATATTCTCTTAATACATGTATCTATTTACCACAAAAATAAAAAATGGTTATAAAATAAAATCTAATCGTCGTGGTTTCTTGGCTAGTTCGTCAAATACTGCATCAACATGAAGTTATTCCTGTGGATGCTTAACATTGCTAACCCATTAAGTATATTCTGAAATATTGAAATAAAAAGCGTAATAATGATATTGCACATACATATGTTTTTTTATAAACAAACCTGGGAGGTTGAGTTTCTTAAATAAGTTTTAACTCTCTTTAAAGTTGAAAACGATCGCTCAGGTGTTGCTGTAGAGACGGGGAGCGAAAAAAAAATGTTCAGCAGTTTGAAAATGTTTGGATAAGCAACTTTACTACACATATCTAGTAGGTTTATAGCTCTTCGATCTTGATTGTGTGAAAGCCTACTTAATCTTTCAAACCACATTCTTAGCTCAACTAGCACACAGCTCTTGGAAACTTCTGGCAAAAAATGAGCTGATAGTTCTTCAAAAAAATGTGGACTACTGTCAAATTTCTCTTCCGAAAATAAGCAAAGAAATCCTTAGAAGATATTTCTGTGACTGGTAAATCTTTCTTTTAGTTTATTAATAAAAAAATCAATATATGGTAAGTACAGCGATATTCTAAAATAATCTCTAACTGGATTTTCAGTGTTTATGGGAATACTGGGATTTGCTCAATTCTTTTGGTTTTTTACGGTTCTTTTCGTTTTGATTTCAGATTTGACGTTACTTGCAATTTTCTAAAACACATAAAGCATATTGAAAAGATTCAATAACTTTTTTTTTGAAATATCAGATCTATATCTACAATTAATCAATAGGAAGATGAAAACCCCTACTTACAACAGATTTCGCAAATAAAATTTTGAATTCCTCATCTGCCTTATATCTAATTTTCTCCAAAGTGGAAACTGCATCGTCAGCCACTGCTATAGCTTCTTTCAAATCAATATTGACTTTCTGCAGAATACGGGATAATGGCAAACCAATATTAAATATCTGTTGAATAATATGCATTAATATAATAAATTCACCATCAAGAATGTTAGTAAGCAGCATTGGAGCATCACCTGTATCTTGAAAGTTTGAAATTTCTTGCAAAGTATCCTAATTTTGTTTGGGTTAACCATAAAAATGGTTATGGGGGGGATGTATTCCCTATATCCCCCCCGTGGCTACGCCACTGGTCAGGAGTTTTAAACAAAAGTAAACAAAACTATTCACACTTTTTTTAAATTTCATATCAATAAAAAGAAACGCTGAAATGCAATAAATCTGAAAACACTTAATATTTTCGAAACAGTTGAAGATAGGTATAGGATATTGTACATGAAATATGTCTAAAATTTTCTGAAGAATCCAAAAATTGAATAATATACAGGGTATTGCATTTTAAATAAGAAAGTTGGTACTGGCCACTGTTATGACACACCCTGTATAAAAAGTTTTATTGAAAAAAATGCGTAACTACAAATACCAATCGACATGTCCGAGCGTTGTTTCGGACACGTCCCCATGTAGACATTTATTATTGAATTTATTCCAATTGGCTGATACACACTGTACTACGGAAGCGTGGAAGGGCCACCAACTAATTTTTTATATTTTTCGACTTCTGAGTCGATTTTATCGAGTCAAAAGTAGAAATTATATTTTTCTGACTTACAAGTAGGTTTTATCGACTTATAAGTCGGTTTTGTGGACTTATAAGTCGATTTTATTGAGTTACAGTTCGAAATTATATTTTTCTGACTTACAAGTCGGTTTTATCGACTTATAAGTCGGTTTTGTCGATTTATAAGTCGATTTTATTGAGTTACAGTTCGAAATTATATTTTTCTGACTTACAAGTCGGTTTTATCGACTTACAAGTCGATTTTATCGAGTTACAAGTCGAAATTATATTTTTCTGACTTACAAGTCGGTTTTATCGACTTATAAGTCGGTTTTGTCGATTTATAAGTCGATTTTATTGAGTTACAGTTCGAAATTATATTTTTCTGACTTACAAGTCGGTTTTATCGACTTACAAGTCGATTTTATCGATTTATAAGTAGATTTTATTGAGTTACAGTTCGAAATTATATTTTTCTGACTTACAAGTCGGTTTGATCGACTTATAAGTCGAATTTATGGTGTCCTCTGAGTTGGGGACTTCTTACTTAGAGACTCTACCTGCTAAACTTAAAACTATTCTTATTTCGATCCGCAATTATTTTCATACCTTTCTATGAACCCTTCGATTTCTTATTATACTTGACCGCTTTTACCTATAACTCCTAATAATTATTTTAATCCGTGTCCTTAGAGTATATAGGGTGTATTAAAACCTCATTCTCATTATGCCTGCAAAAATACTTTAATTACTATATATTTTAGGAAAACGGTTAATTAAGGAACCAAACTTATAGTATAAAATGCATGCCGAAATTTTTTGGTAACATTAGTTCCAGTTCATTTTACTAGTGATTGGTTTTACTATTTTCGCTTTTGCCATGGAGTATCCAATCATTGACAGTAAAAAAGGTGGTAATATTTTATTGGAATCTGGCTACCAATACTACTTTAAAAGGGAGAACACAAATTCGACGGGCCAGCTTTACACCATTCATACAGATATCGGTAGCACATCCCTGGAAAGCAATATTATTTCTGTTGCTTTGCATTGCTACCAGATAAAACTCAGAAAACCTATCAACGGTTGTTTCAGTTAATCCAACAAAAAATTCCAAAGTGGGTAACGAAAAATTTTAAAATCGACTTTGAATTAGCAACAATTCAGGCACTCCGATCATGCTTTCCCAATGCGAAGATTACAGGCTGTAACTTTCACTTCAACCAGTGTGTGGTGTTTATGACGAAAAGTGCAAGAAATACGGCTTACCAATGACTACAATGAAAATGAAGGAATTCGCTATAAGAATACTCAGAATACAAGTCGATAAAATCGACTTTAAGTCGATAAGACCGACTTGTAAGTCAGAAAAATATATTTCGACTTGTGACTTGATAAAATCGACTTATAAGTCAATAAAACCGACCTCTAAGTTAGAAAAATATTATTTCGACTTGTAACACGATAAAATCGACTTAGAAGTCGAACAAATATAAAAAATTAGTTGGTGGCTCTTCTACGCTTCCGTACTGTAGGTATAATTTATCCAATGTCAGTGTGATGACATTCCAATCATTCCATACGGCGGTAAACGTCGGTCTCTTTGAAACTGTTTACCGCCGGTTTACCGCCGTATGGAATGTCATCACACTGACTTTGGAATAACAATACCTATATTGTGTATATTAAGTGCATTTAAAATAAAATTTGTCGCGGAAATCGGGACTGTTTAGTACGGCGTAAATAAAATGTAAATAGAGTAGATAACCTTATTTTAAAATTAAGATAATATATTATAATAATAGGTAAGAACCCCTAACTGGTCAAGCTAATAAAAGTGTGTTAAAGGTGGAAAACAATATAGGAATATCACGGTACCAGGTACCATACAAGTTTGTAGCACCCTATATACGAAATTGATAATAAAATACGGGGCGCCAATAATAGGATTTCACCTTTTTCATTTTAATAGCAGGAAATGACATCTATTTACAATTTTATTACAAATTTTTTTGAAAAATTTACCGATATAGATAATATTAGATTTATAGGGTCATCAACGTGTTTTATGTTTAGACACCCAACCTGTTCTGTTTACTTACCAGTTAACATACTTATTAGCGATTATCTCGGATAACCTAGGCCTAGATTTTATTACTTATTGTTAGTTTTTATATATTGGATATTAATTCTGTAGGATGTGGGAACATGAATGTTCCATGTTAGACTCTACACCAGTGGAAGTCCTAAACCCAACTTCTGGAGGGAGAGCAATTTTTCAACTATATGACTTAGTTTTTATCTCTTATCATAAAGTTACCGTTCTTCTAGCATAGAAGCGTGCTAAATATGTACACGCTTTATTTTGGTTTAAAATGGTGTTTTGACTGGTCCTGGATCGGGCAGTTAAGCCGAGTGAGGCGTCCGAGGATCGGATCAAACTGCAGAAATAAAAAAAAAATAAGCAAAATACACATATTTCCTGACAGACAAGTGTGGCAGCTTAGCTAGGCATTCGCACTTCGCAATCAGAAGGTAAATATCTGGTTCGAACCCGGGGAGGTTTGGCGGACTTATTTAGTGCAAACACTGACCCAAGAAAGGGACGCATGTCCGGTACCGATCCGGATCAATTGCGAGACGCTCACATATACAGGGTGTCTGTAAAAGGTGCGGAAAAGATGATACCACAAATTCCTCAGGCTTAAATATGACGATCTAACCCAACTTACCTCAGTCCATAATGGGATCATTTCGGATCATAAATATTTTTTTTTAATAATTGATGTATTGTCACAATTTTCGTCTAGGGAAGGTTTTAAGGGGTAAAAAATTAAAATCTGCTCTCATTTTTGTTATAAAATCTAGAAAGCGCCACCTGCGGCACCTTGCACACATTTAAAACGAAATAACTTTTTTGAGCCACTCTGTATTGAACTTTTAAATAAACGTCCTTATTTTTCAACGTCTTTTACCCAAAAAAGGTATACGTGGTAAGAGTTGATTGGAGCAGCCGTTTTTGAGATATCTGGATTTAAAATCTAAATTATTATTGTAATAATTGAACACAATTCGAAGCGAAGGCGTTAAATTAAAGTAACTGTCACTAAATACAAACAAACAAAACAATTAGAGTAGATTCTGATACTTGAAATCCCAGAAATTAAAAACCTGTGGTAACATAACCTTACTTTCCCTAAATCTCTCACAAGTAGATCGCAAACCAAATTTTATTCCTTTGAACGCAATATTTTTATTATATAAAAACACTGTATATATTTTGTAACTTACTTTAACGTTATTTTAACAAACACTTGAAATAATTCTTAGAAAAATCGTTATTTTCTACCGGTGTGATACACTTGTCAAGGTTAACCATCAACTAATCGTAATGTCAGCACAAGAGTCGTTTGACAAAGTGGCAGTGTTGCGAAATGTACACCGCGGTATATCTCCCACTGCGGCATCTCACCCATATTTATCCTATTATTAATTTTGATTGATTTAAATTAATTATTATCTAGTAAAACCAGTCAATGAGCCTAATGAATAAAAATTAAGCAATTACTTGAAGCAATTACTTTTTGGTAAAAGCAATTTGCTTGACTAGCAAATGCTATAAGTAAAAGCAATTGCTAGATCTGGATATGAATAAAATTTTGAAGCAATTGCTGTTTTTCTTACACCTCTGTAGCAAATGCTTATTGAACACAAGTTCAGACTTGGCTTATTCACTTGTTCAGATTATAGATTTCATGTTCAGTTTGGTGCCTAATTTGCAAAAGAGTTGACGCAAATACAACAACGTTGGTCTATTTATTTAGTACAATAGTAATCTGTTACGTTTTTGTGGAAAATAGGAAACTTATATTTGTGATATGGCAGATTTCAGTGAAAATGAGGAAAGTAATAGTAGTGATGAAGATTTTAAAGACAAGCAATTGATATCCGACAAATTGAAGGAACATTAATAAATCTCTCTGACCACAACCGCTTAGCTTCCACAACAGCTTCAGCACTTTTCTTGTAGGAAATTTATTAAACATATTGGCCTTCTCCAAAACTGCATCCATTACAGAAGTGTATGTCTTACAGACAGTAGTTTGATAAACACAGAGTTCTTCGCATACACCTCTCATTTGAAATTTCGGATCCGACAATTTCCGCAGAGACTTTTTTCTTATTTAAATGCGACAGTGCACCCCCTCGCCTTTTACCAGTATCAGTCAAAAAATAATTTGCCAACCACTCAACATTTTCGCAGTCAAATCGATATAACTTTCTGAAATCATCATATCTGCAATTTTTACGTAAACTGTAGATTTTTCTTTTACGGACGTTCATATATTCAGCCATAATTGAAGACACAAATTAGAAGCAACGCACGTGTATGCCACGGAGAACTAAAGTTGACTGCTACCAAGCAAATGATGCAGGGGTCGACCTACCTTAAAAAGTTGAAAGCGATCGCTACACTAGAAAAAGCAATTCCTTAATTTAATCATCACATTTTAAGCAAACGATAGCAATTGCTTCTATTTTTTAAGAAAAAGCATTTACTAGAAGCAATTCCTGCACATTTAAGCGATTGCTGGACGCAAAAGCAAATACTTTAGTTTTTATTCATTGGCTTTCAAGAAAATACTTCGATTTTATGAGAAAAAACAATTGCTACATTTTTATTCATTAGGCTCAACAAGAGATTTACCGACAACACAAATTTAATTTAATTTATTTAGAAAAAAAAGCCTTTAACAAAATTTGTGAAATGTGTAAAGTGTGTAAAATGAGCTCCATTGTCGTGTGTACCAAGATTAATACGTTTTAAAAAATTTAATTGAACTCTTTGGAGTCATCATTTCTCAAAGCGTCAATTCCAGTTTAAATACGTCTTTTTAATATATCTTTCGCATCTACTGGCCTAGAATACATAAGGCTTTTCAAAGTTTCCCTTAAAAAGTAATCCATCGGGATTATATCAGGAGATCGAGCTGGCCAATTTGCGGGTGCATCATTAGCTTTATTCGGGTTTCGAAATGTTGACAGTTCTAGAACTGTTCCTGGATTGCGCAGGACTGTTGCGCAATAGCATAAATTCTAGAACGGTTCCGAAATTATCCGCGAATTATTAGAGAAGTGCGTAAACCCGAACGAACTTTGTGTTTTCTGAGAGTGAACCTAACCTAACCTAACTTTATTTTCACATTTCCGTCATTTGTTTACAGTTCTTTCTTGGATTCAACTATATATTTATAAATTAAATTAATTTAAAATGGCTAGTGAAGGTAGGTTCTGCTTAAAATAATTTAAACTAAGGCAATTTGCTATTTTATTAGCTCTTATCTTGTTTCAGATAGTATTAACGTAAAAAGAAAATACCGGCCAAAAAAATACAATTTATAAACCAAACAATAATTAAAAATAAATTGTAAGGTTACACTTGCGAATTTTGACGTTTTAAAACTGCGGCAAATCGAAAATATGTTTTACACATGCGTCGTAAAATAATCCCAAACCAGTTCTTACTCTGGAGCAAGGACTGTTTCTGATAGTTCTCGAACAGTCCCAGAACAGTTCTTATTTAAACCCGAACAACAAACTGCTGTCAAAATATCAGTTCTAAATCGGTTCAAAATAACCCGAACGCGAGGAATTAGACTGCGCACACTCGTGACAGTTCTAGGACCGTCCCAGACGAAACCCGAATAAAGCTATTAGCTTTGTTTTGGTTTTAAAATAAGGATTTATTCCAAACAGTTCGAGAACTGCGCAGAACTCAATGTGCAATAAAATAAATCCTGGAACTGTTTTAAAATCGCTTCGCAGTCGAAGAAACCAAAACAGCTTATTATAAAAGAAAGAAGAGGAAATTAACCATAACCTCAAAATTTTAAAAATACATAAAATATTAAAGATTTTCTGACCGTTTTGAGTAACTTGCACAGTACCAGACAGCAAAAATGGATAAAGATTGGTTTTAAAAATTTTTATTTTTATTTAATCTAATATTATTTCTATTAGATAGATAGCCAAACAAGCAAACAGGGATCTTGACAGCAGAAGAAAAAGTTAGTTGACGCCTATTTTCATTAGAAAAATTCAACTGCGCATGCGTCAACTAAAAATTCCGAATCGGTTCTATCAAAAAGCTCGAACTGCAATGATAGTTCCAAAACGGTTACGAACCGGTTCGAAATATAACCAAAACACTTGAATGTCAGTTCGGAATCGATTCTAAACTCAACCAAAACATAAATAAGTCACTGCGCATGTGCGGACTGTTCTAGAACGGTTCTAAGCTAGAACCAAAACAAAGCTATTGCCTCTACCAAAATCCATCTATTTGGATTCTGTTCATTCAAATAATTACGTACTTTTAACGAACAATGTGGAGTCAGTTTTTAGTGACGGTTATTTCAACGCATTTGCTTCAAATTGTGTTCAATTATTACAATAATTTAATCGAACACGAAGTGAAATTTTTAAATCCAGATATCTCAAAAACGGCTTCACAAATCAACTCTTACCACGTATACCTTTTTTAGGTAAAAGAAGACGTTGAAAAATAAGAACGTTTATTTAAAAGTTCAATACAGAGTGGTTCAGAAAAGTTATTTCGTTTTAAATGTGTGCAAGGTGCCGCAGGTGGTGCCCTTTAAATTTTACAATATTTAAATGAGAGCAGATTTTCATTGTTCACCCCACAAAACCCCCCCTAGCTGAATATTGTGACAATACACCAATTATTAAAAAAATTATTTATGAAAAACTAAAACTAAATCGAACTCCGTGACACTCTGTATCTCCGAAATCATCCACTTTTGGACTGAGGTAAGTTGGGTTAGATCGTCATATTTAAGCCTCAAGAATTTGTGGTAATATTTTTTTCGCTTCTTTTAGAAACACCCTGTATATAACCAGTATATTGCTAATGGAATGTTACAAAATTGTGACCCCGATTGAGAACTAAAGCAGGATACAGAGTTTGCAAAGTTCACATCATTTTGTGGGTCATGTAAATAAACACTGAACAGGACCGGCTTAAAATGTCCTATTTAACTATTTTTTGATGCAACATTTTTAAAACACTAGTTAATTGCATAGGTTAGCAAAGGTAGTTAGGTTCCTTTACCAGAGCTACAAATTAAAAGGCTCTGTTGTAGTGTATCTATTATAAACTAGACAACACAATAGATACTAAAAAATCCCGCCAACACCACAAGACATAAAATGAAAATAATGTTTGACTGGTTCTGTACGCCTCGAAGCAACAGCTGATTGACATTTGTTGTTTATATACTACATATTGAGCATGCTCCCTATCCCGGTAACGAGCCGCATAGTGACCTCACTTTTCAATAGCCTGGTTGCATACCATTGGTTATACACTGTGGGCCAAATTTATTTGGAACCCAATTTCACTTTGAATAACTTTTGCTATATTTGTCAGATTTTGGTGATATTTTGTGTAAATATTTGTAGAACAAATATCCAATCACTATGTACAGGGGGAGCCAAGTAACAAGAAATATTAGTAATCATTGCCTTTGGGGCTGTTGCAAAATTAAATGGTTTACTCTAAAACTATAAAAATTATTTGAAATTATTAAGAGACTATCGGAAAAGAGGCTCTAAAAAAATTGTTCTAGACACTTTAGGTTTTGTATTAAAAACGTATTTTTTTTCGAAACCTTATTAAATAATATTACCATACAGCTTTATTAAATATCAAGTTAACAGAGCAAAAATGTAATAAAAAAAATATATTTTTCAATCATTTTACAAGAAATTATTGTGAATATGATCATCTTGATTATGTACAACAGCTTGAAGTCTTCGACGCCATTGTCCAATTGAGTTATTAATAATTTCTTGATTATATTGTTGTCAACAGTATACTATCCTCTCTTTAAGCTGATCAATCGTATTAATCCGAGTATTTTTATAAACTTTTTCCTCTAATGTCCCCCAAATGTTATAGTCGACGGGGTTTAACTCCGGGCTATTTGGAGGCCACATGTTTGGTTCAATAAAATCAGGACAATTTTCCTGCAGGTATCTTACAGTACTTCTTGACGTATGGCTTGGTGCGCCATCTTGCTGGAATGTGTAGTTGTCGCTAACTATTTCTATTTCTCGAAGCATACCTTCTAAAATGTCCCGTTGATAAACTTCGGAATTAATTTTTAGTCCAGAGCCAATAAAATAAATTTCAGTTTTTTCTAGCATCGATACAGCCAGAGAAACCATTTTTGAGCATATTTGACCAGTTGTTGCGCGTAAGGCAACTTTATACTATAGGATAAGTCAAGTCATGGTCCAATTACGGTCCGGTCACAGTCAGATCAAGTATTACGACTCCCATTACCTCTCCCTTGGCTAAAGCCGATAGCTAGCACCCTAAAATGTGCCAAAAAATATACATTTTCCTAGGCTTCCATAGCCTAAAATTAAATTGAAAAAATTGACCTGTTTAAAATATATTTTCCTACGATCGTGGGGAAAAGTTACTTTTCGGCACGATTAAAGTTCCACTTTCCGCACTTGTTACTTGTTAGGTAAATCACTATTTTTATTATTTCAGAATACACACCTCATACAATTTATCATTATTTTTATTTATTATCATTGGGTCTCGATCTTTAGTTCACTGGAAAAGTGTTTATATGTGTTTATATTAATAAACACTACATGTTGACAAAATGACTTCAAAGTTTCAAAGATTTTTGCGTTTAGAAATCGAGAATACCTTTTTGCAAACGTATATTTTTTATGATATCTATTTTTAATAGGATCCTGTCCAATCTATACCCGAATTAATGTCAGGTCAGGTGGCCATATTGGCAACAATTTACATCGTTTTTTTGCAAACTGTTATGAGAAATGCATGTCCAGTGTCCATGCATCATTACCGTTAGTATATTATACATATTATTGCTTTATTACTAGGTGATAGGTACTTGAAAGGACGTGTAATATAAATTTCGGAGAGAAAATTGCGGTATTCAGAAAAGCAGTGAAAATCTCTAATCAGCGAAAAACCATAGTTTTAACGACCTTTTTTTACTACTTAGTTTACGCCTCATCATATTATCTTTATGTACATATATACTTAGTAGTGAATAACTGTTGGTTTTTACAATTTGCTCAATATAAGCCTGGGCGCGACTAGCGATCCTCTTGTCAGTTGTTTGACAAAGATAATTGTTGTAAATATATTAAGTCGACAGAATCACAAATCTGTTCATTGTTTTTTGTTAAAATGTGTTAAGCACTGGTTACGTTATTAAGGTCTATCTATTATATTCTAATTTTAATTTAGATTTAAGATGTTGCGTGTTTTTAAAATTTTTACGGTTTTTGCCATTTCAAGTGTTTGTATATCGTCAGGTAGGTTCTGGATTTTTTTATAAGAAGATTGGTACAATTTTGCCACATATATCAGATTTATGCCTGTTAGTATGTATTTGTATATTTTTGAAAACTTCCTGTAGGGTAATTATTTCTACACAAAATAATTCATAACTCCATATAAGTACCGGGTGTTTCTTAAAAGACGTTCACCCCTATAACTTTTCTGTATTTATAGATATTAAAATTAAATTTCGAGTTTATGCATAAGAGATGAGCCTGCATTTATTGGCATAAGCGGTTTGACCGGAATAAACCTTGACTTTGATATTTTAAATGGGACATCTTGTTTATTTTTACTTATTTGGGTTCAGCATAACATTCTGAGTAAAATGACATCTCACTTGTCATTGTTTGACGTGTTATAACATTTTTATGTTTATTTTTTATTTTCAACTTAGAGTGCTACAAATTAATTAAAACTTTAATTTATAGTAAAGTAGTATATAAAAATGAAAAGTAAGTCATAATAATTTACTTTTACAAGGGTTTAAAAAATTAAATTTAGTTTTCTTGACGTTTACTTCATTTTTCCAAATGGAACTATGGTGGTTCACTAAGATATTTAAAACGAGCATTATTTTTCCAACAATTTGATACCATACACTCCTATGCTATTTTAAAATTGACACTGAGAAATTTGCCTTAAATCCCAATCGCAAATTTAAAAGCGTTATGCATTATTGCTGCCCTCTCTTTTTTAAAGAAATATAAAGGCGGCTTTGAAAAACAATGGAAAGGTTTTGAAAAGCAATATGGCTTTAATTTAAAGTTGTAATGTCATTAGTTTATAAAACATACAATACATACAATCTTGCGGCTTCAGAAGAATTTTTCTGGTCACTCCAAAAATTAGGAGCATATCAATTTGTTCATTTCTAGTAAAACTAACCATTTAATCTAATTTACAATGTAAGTTTAATAAAAACGAATGACATTACAATTTAAATTTAAAACCATATCGGTTTTCAAAATTATTCCATTGTTTTTCAAAGCCGCCTTTATATTTCTTTAGAAAAGACAATAATGCATAACGATTTTAAATTTGCGATTGGGACTTAAGGCAAATTTTTCAGTGTCAATTTTAAAATAGCATAGGAGTGTATGGTATCAAATTGTTGGAAAAAAATGCTCGTTTTAAATATATCCTTGTGAACTACCATCGTTCCATTTGGAAAAATGGAGTAAACACCAAGAAAACAAAATTTCATTTTTTAAACGCTGGTGAAACTTAGAAAGTCAATTATTATGACATAATTTTAATTTTCATAATGTACTACTTGACTATAAATTAATAAATGGACTATTTCTTCAAGTTATAAGTTAATAGATTTAAGTAATTTGTAGCACTCTAAATTTAAAATAAAAAATTAACATAAAAATGTTATAACACTTCAAAAAATTACAAGTGATATTTCATTTTACTCAGAATGTTATGCTGAACCCAATATTACTTAATAATATACAAGATGTCCCATTTAAAGTATCAAAGTCAAGGTTTATTTCGGTCAAACCGGAAGTGCTAACAAATTGAAAAGTATGCCAATAAATGCAGACTCATCTCTTATGCAAAATTTCAAAATTTCATTTTAATATCTAAAAATACAGAAAAGTCTTTTGAGAAACACCCGGTAGGTAATTCGGTACATTGAATGAAAAAGCCGAAAGATGGTAACTAATTAAAAAAAAAAAATTTCATATTGACCAATGTCTTTGCTTGGCAATTTCATCGATGGTTATTCCCGCAGTGTCGAATGAAAAATTCAATATATTTTCAAATTGGCCGTCAAATTGTCGTTTTTTTTATTTAAGACTAAAATAAACCCAGAATAGGGTTGTGAAAGCGGTTGTTATCCAAGTTGTACTATAAATAAGCAGTCTGATATAAAAGTGTAAAAATTGTAATTTCTAATAACATGATAGGAAATTGCTCGTTTTTTTTTTTTTTAATTTAATCTTTATTTTTTTAATCCATAAATTGTTGTACATAGTAGAATTTTCTCTAATCAGTTCCTGATAGCCCTCGCCTTGCGAACAATTATATTACACAAACAATGTTGGACGAATTCTTAACTAAATCCTAAATATAATTTAACACGCACTTCTTTTATGATTAATTATTCTTTTCAAAATTATTTAAAAATGATGTCCAAACGATATTATTAGTTTTATTATTTCATTAAAAGAAATAATAATTGAATCATTTTATACATATTTAAATATTTCTATTTTTTTATTGAATATTTACATTTTAAGTATTATTTTAGTTTTAAATATTGATCTTTACTGACACCTTGTATTTTTAATTAGTTATATTTAACAATTATATTATTCTAGATGTTTTAGGATTTTTATTGAAATAAATAAATAAAAATAAATATTTCACAAATTGATAATATTTGCTAATATTCCTAATATTTTCAGTTATTTTATTATAAGTTTTTGATGATGTACAATTGGGCTGTTTATTCCTATATTGGTTCTATTAGTTATACAATAAATATTATTTTGAAATCTGGGTTCGTGACTGTGTATGTTACTGGACATTTGGATCTTTATATTACATCTTTGATTATTATTTAAAACTTTATACAATAATTTTGCTTGCTCTAATTCTAGTAGTATCTCAAATTTTGGTATATTCTCTATATAATATTTTTGAGCTACTCAACCAATTATAATTAAAGAGAATTTTTATGACTTTGTTTTGGAGTACTTGGACCTTGTTAAAAAATAGTTTTTCCACATGTTTCCCATATAGGCATTTGATATCTAAAGTGTGACAAGAAAAAGGCATTGTATATATTCAATTTAGTTTTGTTGATAAGATAATTTCGGCATCTATAAATTATAGGTATCTTAGATAGAATTTTATTTGACAGCTGTATTATGTGTTGGGACCAGTCGAGTAAGTACGTAAGTTTTGCTACCCTCAAATAATTACTCCCTATGAATTTTGCATCAAAATTGTATTGGACTTGCAAGCATTTCGTTGTTGTGAAAATGCTACTTTAATGTGGACTCTAAGCGATTCATAATTTTTACACTTACTAAATAAAATCAAAAATACATAAGTATTCACTATGAAATATTTGACATCTCATTGACAGGGTGTTTACTTTCTAGGACCAAAGTCACAAAATTTCTATTTGAAAAATATAACTTTCATTAAATGGAACACTCTATATATTTTCCTATCATCTTATAACTCGTCATAAACTCTTCAATTTTCGCGAACAACGTCCTTTCCCTATCTCTTATAGTTTTTGAAATATTTTGATATTTCATCATATAGCATATTTTGTCAATGGATAATGGACCACAGTAGCCATGGAAATTTAATGAAAATATAAAAATTTTGTTATAACTGTCCCTTTCCCAAATCAGTTTAAATGTTCGGATAAATAATGTCCTTCCAATGTCCGAGGAAATATCATCAAAAGGATTGACAAGTGTATTGAATAAGAAGGTACCGGTACCTACTCCAGGCTGAGAGTTTTGCAAGAATTAATATTAATTAGAAAAATTGCCAAATACCCTGCTTAGTTTAGAGGGAACCATCTCTTCGAAATTCGCCACTGCTGGTTTTCCATAGAAAACTGTTTGTCGAATTTAATGCTATATAAACGCAACTATGATTAAAATGACATTTATATTTCTGGAAATTTTTATTAGTGTTTTCTAGAACTTCTGTTTGTTTTCTGTGTTTGCGAATATGTTTTACATCCCAACGACTATTAAAACTTTTGGTTTTGTTAGATCCATTAATTTTAAACTTGAATCTGCAAGTAAGCTCTTTGATAAGTTCTAGTTTTCCTGAAATAAAAATATTGTATTTTAAAGTTATTCGTTATTTCATTATATGCATGTAGGCATACATAAAGAAAACGATCATAGCATCAAACATAATATACCTATCAGTGGATTGCCATATTATTATATTGATGATATAATGTAAATAATACCTAAATGCATCTACTATACCCATCGGACTTACTTTCAAGCTAACTTAAGGTTGGGAATTTCGATTGGCAATATTTCAATAATTACCTCAAATATTAATGACCTCGCTAAACAATTAGTATACACGGTATCCGGAAAAATGTGGGAAATCTCCCGGATGTGAAAAAAAAAAACACGTGAAAAGAATACTACAAGCTCATATAAACTTCTTTCGTATCGGCCTCCTCTTTGGAGACATGAGCTCCCAAAGAGCTCCCATGGAATCAAGTTTTTGACATATAATTATTAAACCAACGATATAGATATATTTCAATGTTTTCAGGTGTCCCCACAGGTAAAAATCCAATGGCGTAAAGGAATAAAAATAATATACAGTATGTCCACGGTCTGTGGTACTAAGGCAGAACCCGATATGTCAAGAAATATCCATTTTCCGTTTTTAAAGCCAATATATGCAGTTAGTGGTGACGAATATGATGGCAAAACCCGATATGGTTCTGTTACTCCTATACAATGTGGGTTAATAAAATAAGATCCCGATATGTTTCATAAATGAAAATTGGTCGCTGGCAAAACCCAATATGCTAGACATATCGGGTTGTGGTGTCGTCCCGCACCGCCAAACATTTATTTGTATATCCCGGTATGTCTGACATATCGGTTTATGCCACAGTTTCAACTTGTCGGAATTGGTTTTACCACGCGACATGTCAATTTTATTGGTGAAACTAAAGAGGGAAAAACACGATATGTCCAACTAATCTAAATATCTTCGTTATCCGGAAAAATTTTAACTTGAAATGCTACAAGCGAAAAGGATGTTTATTGTAAAATATTTTACTGGACTTGCCAAGTTACTGTAAATGCAATCTTAATTTTGGCGATATTGCGAACTTTAAAATTCGTTTTCTGAAAAATCAAGTATTTTGACATATCGGGTTCTGCCTTAGTACCACGGAACTATACTTGTAAAAAACTTTATTTTCAATTTTTCGAAAAAAAGTCATTCTTCATAATTTCTTTTGCTTATTAAATAAATATAATTCACGTCAGAAAATTTCCATTTTTTTGTACAGGGTGCACAAAAAATGTAAAAATGTAGATTTGCAAAATTAAAAATTTTTGATCCAACTTTTCTGAATGATCAAAATAAAAGAGATTGAAAAGAGAATTTGAAAAACCGAATAAAGTTTTGAGATATGACCTGTGGTAACTACGATATCTTAAATTAAAACTTTAATCTGAAGGAAAATATCAATAATTTATTTAACTTTAATATAAAATATCGTAGTTACCACAGGTCATATCTCAAAATTTTATTCGGCTTTTCGAATTATCTTTCCAATCTCTTTTATTTTGATCATTCAAAAAAGTTGGATCAAAAATTTATTATTTTGCAAATCTACATTTTTACATTTTTTGTGCACCCTGTATAAAAAAATGGAAATTTTCTTAAGTGAATTATATTTATTTAATAAGCAAAAGAAACGATGAAGAATGACTTTTTTTCGAAAAATTGAAAATAAAGTTTTTTACAAGTATAGTTAGGTCCATCCGTGGACACACTGTATGTTTTTTTGTCGAGTGAATTTTTAGAGCATCAGTCTATAAATTTTGTGTCAACTATTTTCATCTTATTTATTAAATCATAAAGAAGAAAATATAATAAAAAAATTACAACACAACAAAATACAGTTTTTTAATAATTAAAATAAATCATCTAATACTCTCCCCCCACACCCCATTTATAATTTTATTAGTGTGTGTGTCACCTAATTGTTCCATTTTTCCACTGTTACATTTTCTATGGCCTTATTCCACAGACCCAAAACTACGTCATTTGTTACAGGATGCATAACACTTATTTTTGCATCATAATAGCGATTACATTCCGACCAAACCATTTCAATAGGATTAAAGTGGCAATGATATGGAGGAAGTCTTAATACTCGATGTCCATGTTGCAATGTTAGTTCATCCAACCTATTAAAATAAAATAAAAGCGCTTTTCAGATAACTTGTAACGTTTGGGTTTGTTGTTTATTGCAAATGGTGAAACCTGAATTTGTTTTTGTACTAACCATGTTTTTGACCAACCTGTAGTATTTGGATTTTTTTCAATTAGCCCAGCGGTCATTGAGCAGACTTTACCATATTTATAGATAATAGTTAAGGAGCTAGCGTGCAAAAAACGTCATAGTTGGCTGCCCGTCAGTCGAGTTTGAAAAAACGTTGCCATTACTCCACTGAACACCCTGGTGCTTGAAGTTTTGCTTTAACCCATCAACTTTAAGATTTATTGGCAATAATGACATAGGGCGATTGGCCATAGTGAGGAGCCCGTCAGTCAGGTTGAAAATTAGATTCTGTATAGGTTGCCAAGATCATGTATCTAAAATTTCGTTGCGATCTAACCACTAGATCGTGAATTAGGCCAAATGGAAGATTATAATTTGTTTGTTGGCCATAGTAAGGAGCCCCTCCAAAACTTGTTTCTACCTCTTCGTTTGGATAAAATGACAGGAAAAATGCACTTGACTGACAAATCGAATCACGACGTTCTTCCCTGGGTGACCTACAAAATCTCGAAAAATCCAATTTTTCAGTCTTTAGCATGGCTTTTTCAGAAATTCAACCAAAATCATCAGTCAATCATTTTTCCTGATTTTTAGACATCCAATTAAGTAGAAATCACAAACGACTGACATTTTCCTCGAATATTTTCAATTTGGCCATACTTTGAAAATTTTCTGATTTTGGACTTTTTTATAATGGCTCAATAATGCTGTTCCAAATGGACTTAAAAGTAAAACAATGTATGACGATGATGTTTGATGACCTAAAAAAAGTTTCAATACATAACTATCACCTATTTACCCCTTCCTCCACCCCTCTGCTACCCTCCACCCCTATTCATTCGTTGAATTTATGTTATATTATATTGGATTCAGTAATCAAAAAATACAGACTCTTTGCCACAAAAAGATACGATAACCAATTTCAGCAGTAAGAAATGAATAATTACTAAAGAAAATCGAAAATTAAATGGTTATTATTTATTAAATGAAATTGTTGGCATATTTGGGTTGAGCAAGCTGGGTTGTGTTAGTAACATTTCAATTTCAATATAGAAAAAAACAGATATTTAATTGTTGATTATATTGTAACTATTACTTTTACTTAATATAATCATTATATATTATATATATTTTATTATATATATAGTAATAGTTATAATATAATCAACGTTTTTTAGGTCATCAAACATCATCGTCATACATTGTTTTACTTTTAAGTCCATTTGGAACAGCATTATTAAGCCATTATAAAAAAGTCCAAAATCAGAAAATTTTCAATGTATGGCCAAATTGAAAATATTCGAGGAAAATGTCAGTCCTTTGTGATTTCTACTTAATTGGATGTCTAAAAATCAGGAAAAATGATTGACTGATGATTTTGGTTGAATTTCTGAAAAAGCCATGCTAAAGACTGAAAAATTGGATTTTTCGAGATTTTGTAGGTCACCCAGGGAAGAACGTCGTGATTCGATTTGTCAGTCAAGTGCATTTCTCCTGTCATTTTATCCAAACGAAGAGGTAGAAACAAGTTTTGGAGGGGCTCCTTACTATGGCCAACAAAATGGCGGTCAAAAAACAAATTATAATCTTCCATTTGGCCTAATTCACGATCTAGTGGTTAGATCGCAACGAAATTTTAGATACATGATCTTGGCAACCTACAGAACCTAATTTTCAACCTGACTGACGGGCTCCTCACTATGGCCAATCGCCCTATGTCATTATTGCCAATAAATCTTAAAGTTGATGGGTAAAAGCAAAACTTCAAGCACCAGGGTGTTCAGTGGAGTAATGGCAACGTTTTTTCAAACTCGACTGACGGGCAGCCAACTATGGCGTTTTTTGCACGCTAGCTCCTTAACTATAAGGGTTATGTATATTTAAAGTAATTTAAGATGGCGCCGTATCCTTTAATTTTCGACCTGATGAATTTGACGATGGTGTAGTTAGCTCGGCCATAATAAATAATGTTCTAAAAATATTTGGATGTTGAATCTTAGATCTAGTTCTAAAGGGATAACACACTTAGAATGCAAAATCGAACGATTCAATTTAGGAAGCCCCGTATCTCCAGAACGGCTGAGAAAAAATTTTAACGATTATATAATTTTAATGTTTAAATAAAAAATTTCATGCAGTGGTCTTATTATAAAGTAGGGTTGTCATTTAAGACAATCCAACATGTCGTCTTATCTGCCAAATTTGTTAACGTATTTTTTTAAATCAAATTTTGCTTCTTCGCAGAAAACTATTGTCCGTAATTGTTTTTTTCTACGAGTGACCGCAAAGAATCTACTTTGCGCACACTTTTGCATACGCAAAGTAGCACTTTCCCGCACACTGTGCGGGAAATTTTTTTTCCCGCACACTTATTTTAAAGCAAAATTACCATATTATAGACTCGTTCTTTTGTTCTATTTTATTATTTTTTTAGATATTTATGCAAAAATATTGTAACAAGCGAAAGTTGACAGGTGGTTTATGTGTTGCCTTATAAACTATACCGAAGTATTGTGCCGTGCGGGTCAAAATTTTTTTGAAATCTGCATTATTATATTTTCCTCTAATTTTGTTCAAGTTAAAAAAAAACAAGTATTTTTGTGTCAAATGCGGTTTGTTCCCTTAGCAACCAAAATACATTGTCATACAACGCTTTTATGTCAGTTTAGAGGTCTTCTTCAAAATTTTCACTAGCATTTTCACCTATTTAAAATAAAAAAAACTGTTTTAAAAATGGATATCACTGAAGAAGAACTTCCAGAAGATGTCCTAGAAGCCGCCAACATGGCTAGTTTGCAATTGCTGCCTGCCAAATCGCGAGAAAAATACGAGAGACAGTACGAGTTGTTTTCCAAATGGTGCGAACAAAGGGGGATAAAAACGTTAAAGGAAGAGGTACTTTTAGCCTACTTTCTTAAGTTAAGCAAAGAATTTAAACCTAACACAATGTGGTCAAAATATTCAATGCTCAAAAATGTAATAAAAATAAAAAGAAACATCGATATTGGTGAATTTTATAAGCTCACTGCATTTCTGAAAAAGCAGAATATTGGGTTTAAACCAAAAAAAGCAAAAATATTTACGAAGGAAGAAATATTCAGTTTTATTAATTCGGCACCAGATGAAATTTACCTTTTAATTAAAGTTGCCACTATTTTTGGACTTGCCGGCGCATGCCGAAGGGAAGAGCTAGCAAATTTAACCACTGCCGATTTTGAAGATAAAGAAAACCTCATAATTGTCAAAATTAGGAATTCAAAAAATCATACAGCAAGAAACTTTATAATATCGGAAGAAATTCATAACGGAGCCTACCTGCAACTGTACAGAAAATACAAAAGCTTACGCCCGATAACGTTCAACAACCGTTTTTTCTTAGTCTACAAAAAAGGTAAATGCGTTTCACAATGTGTTGGAGTAAATAGTTTCGGAAAGATGCCTTCTGAAATAGCTGCCTTTTTGAAACTGCCAAATCCGGAACTCTATACAGGGCACAGTTTCAGAAGGTCATCAGCAACGTTACTGGCCAATTCTGGAGAAGGAATCACTGACATAAAACGTTTGGGGGGTTGGAAATCTACTGCGGTAGCTGAGGGATACATCGATGAGTCCACAACTTATAAAAAAGGGCTGAGCAACAAAATTTTAAGCTGCAGCCCTAAAAAATGTGAAGCAGTTCCAAGTACTTCAAAGAATGGATCCATTTCTTCCTTTTGCAACACGACAGTACTGATGAACCAGGAAATGACATCTACTACAACATTTTCACCTCTAGTTGCTAGATCTGCAATAAATGTAGAAAAAGCGACCAACTGCACATTCCATATTAATGTAATTAATAATAATAAATAGGCAATTTAGGTATAAGTACTTATAAGTTGTTTTTGATGTCAATAAAAATTTAAAATTAAAAAAATATATAGTTATTTCACTCGTAGAAAAAATATTGTTCCTAACACGTGCGCAAAGTAGTTTTCCCGCATTTAAAGCTTATCCGAACTCCGCTTCGCGTCGTTCGTCTAACTGCTTTCGCGTGCGGGAAAACATAACTTTGCGAACTGAATAGGAAAACTACTATTATATTGTGTAGCCAATTGGAAAATTGAGTCAGAAACTTTAAAAAATGTTCATTTGCATAATATACGTTCAATACTAACCTTTTATCCTTAATCCATTGTTTAATGGACAAACTAATCTCACCTTTTATTATAAACTTAAATACTTATGTCGTTAGATCCCCACGGGGGTATATTTTGTTTAGTTTCAGCCAATGTGTCGCAATGTTACCACTGCAACAGTCTCTACTGTGGCGATCCCTACGATACAGCCTTAGCAGCAACAGCCAGCTGTTCTGATGTTTTCAAAAATGCCAAATTGTACTCCAGTAGAATTATTGCCAGTGCAGCTAATTCAGGCGCATTAAAAAATATTGAGAGTAAGTTATTAGTCAGCTAAAGTAAAATTATTAATCTAAGAACACCTGTCATTAATGGCACCCAGTTGAAGTCTGGAATATTTTACGTTAAGCGGTTGGCTACAGAAACAGAACCGGACTAAGTTATTTTACTTTCCCCTTCGCCATCTGTTAAATTTTGTAAGGGAGTCTTAATATTTTTTAAAGATATAGCGTACCGGGTGTTCCACCTAAGGAGGTAATCGGCTATATCTCAGAAAGTAATAAAACTAGGACTTTGGGAAAAAAAATATATCGTTAAAAGCGGCCAAGAGAAATTGCTGGAAATTATTCTCAAGTTCGAAAAATGACCGCTAGGGGGCGTAAGAGAACTTTCAAAATAGAAATGCCGATTTTCTCTTGATTTTTCTTAATAAAAATATGTTAAAAATATAACCATTGTATTCTCCGTAAAATTGTGCAACTTTATGTTAGGAATCGTTTTTTTTCTATTTTCAATAATAAAGTGGTGGGGGAAGGTCAAACTTTTTTTCTTTCAAACGCTGATATCTCTGCTTTGGATAAACCGATTTTATTCAACTTGGTCTTGAAAAAAGCCCTTCTTTTCCTCTACACGTAGATCTATTAACTATATCATATTGATTCTGATGGTGGCCACTAGATGGCGTTTTTCCGTAATTCCTCAATGAATAAGGATTTTCTCAAAAAAATCAAATGTTATGATATTATTTTTTCATCATATTTTATTTTAGGCTTATAAAGGCTATAAAATAGTGTAATAAAAAATCCAGGTCCGTATTTAAAATAAAAAAGTTGATGATGGTCGCTCGAATCCGAAACGTCGGATTAAAAAACTAACCTCATCAGCTTGTAGAGGAGGAAAAGTTACTATAAGGAACTGAAAACCGCAACGTGATATCTTTTGCTAAACTAGAGAAATTAGGGATAATAATAATTAACTATGTTTTATTTATGTTTTAAAAATGGCCTATTTTTCCATATTAATTATTATTATCCCTTATTTCTCTAGTTTACAAAAGATATCACGTTGCGGTTTTCAGTTCCTTATAGTAGTATATAGTAACTTTTCCTTCTCTACAAGCTGATGGGATTCGAGCGACCATCATCAACTTTTTTATTTTAAATACGGACCTGGATTTTCTTTTACACTCTATAAGCCTAAAATAAAATATGATGAAAAAGTAATATCATAACATTTGATTTTTTTGAGAAAATCCTTATTCATTGAGGAATTACGGAAAAACGCCATCTAGTGGCCACCATCAGAATCAATATGGATAGATCTACGTGTAGAGGAAAAGAAGGGCTTTTTTTCAAGACCAAGTTGAATAAAATCGGGTTATCCAAAGCAGAGATATCAGCGTTTGAAAGAAAAAAAGTTTGACCTTCCCCACCACTTTATTATTGAAAATAGAAAAAAACGATTACTAACATAAAGTTGCATAATTTTATGAAGAATACAATGGTTATATTTCTAAAATATTTGTATTAAGAAAAATCAAGAGAAAATCGGCATTTCTATTTTGAAAGTTCTCTTACGCCCCCTAGCGGTCATTTTTCGAACTTGAAAATAATTTCCAGCAATTTCTCTTGGCCGCTTTTATCGACATATATTTTTTCCCAAAGTCCTAGTGTTATTACTTTCTGAGATATAGCCGATTACCTCCTTAGGTAGAACACCCGGTACATACTAATTTTATTATTTATAAAATAAGTATGTGAAAACATTATAACACTAAAGCAAACATAGGTACCTATTTATATATTTATTATACAATGAAAAAAGTAATACATTTTTGCGAGGTGTAAGCTTTGTGGTGCACGTCTAATTAAAACATACCATACTGGGAACCCTTTTTGTATTGTTACTTTTAGGGGAATTTTATATATAGGGTGTCCCATAACTAAGGGGCGACACAGCAATAGGAGATAGTGGACTTGAAAATATGTCATTTAATTTTATTTCTTATACAGTTAAAGAGATACAGTGTGATCCAATTAAATATTTACTTTATAAAATTGGTGGTGATTTGATGTGTAGCGAATATAAATAAAATTTGGTGTAGTTATGGTTTTGAGGGCAAGAAGGAGGATTCCATAATACGTTTAAGATACCTCCTAGAGAACGCTAGATATACAATATGAGTTTGATAAATTCTCGCATATATTTTTTGTCTCTTACATTTCTGACCGCTTTAACTCAAATTATGAAAGAGGGATCTTTTATACGTAAAAAAGTTGTACTTCATTAATCTCAATATTTCAATTAGTTTTTGAGCTAATTGCGTTTAAATGCTAGATGGCAAGAAACATTTAAATACAGACCTTTCTAAACGAAACATATTTATTGAAAATTAACCGTACATTCTTAAGCATAAAAAACGTATTTTTAAGTCTACTATCCCATTTTGCTGTATTTGCCCCTTAGTTATGAGACATCCTGTATATAACGATTAGTGAATGGTTTAACTAGGCACTTTATTGATTTAATAATAGATGAGTTAATCAAAATGATGCTTGTACTCACTATTAAACTTAAATAATAAACTCCAAGAAACTCTGTCTCTGAAATATATAAAATCCAAAAGTAAAATGTTTAAAACACATTCGCTGCCATGGCGGACACCGGTGTCTGATCAGCTATGATTTTACCACGCCACAGCAGACACCCGCGTCCGCTACATTTATTCAAAGACACTGCCCAGCGGACACACTTTTCTATAAAAGTTTCCATATGAGGTGTCTGTATTGGCGCTGCAGAACCGTCCACTTATTTTGGTTTTTTGATTAAACAATATACATAGATTTTATACCCTGTGTCTGCTATTGTGTCCGCTATGGCGTGCATACTTAATTTTTTTAATAAATTTCCATACACGCCAAGGCTGACACCCAATGTATAGTACTTATTTCAATAAAAATTTAAAGCGCATTTTGTATTTATTTATTTTCTTTTAAGAAATGTAATCAAAATGTTAACACATTATATCAGGTGTTGTAATATAATAAACAGATATAAAGAAATCACTCCCTGGTTCCTTATTGGTCACAAAATACATAATTCTTCGGGTTCTGTTATTCATTTTTGCACAAAAATAGAATGTAATAAAATAAATCCCGTAAATCGGCCTAAATTTGCAACGGAGAACTAGCAGTAGACGCAACGTTATCTTACTTCCAACACTCCTTACAGTAGGGCTATAGCTCTATACGATTGGCGGATTTGACGTGTCCGCTATCATCGTCGTGTCCGCTAAGGTGTCCGCTGTGGCGTACCCATATAAGAAAAATGTCTTCTCAGAGTGTCTTCTGTGGCGCGTTATGGGAAACAGGTCTAATACCTTATCACCACGCCATGTCAGACACCGGTGTCTGTTTATGTTTTATTTAAAAAAACAGGCAAACAATACAAAAAAAAACTGCTATACCCAATAGTCTTAGAATTGCCGTATCTTATAGGATTCAGCCTTGGCCTGGTAGACCATTTTTACAAATTTGGCTTGGCAGCGAATGTGTTAAAACACAAACTACATAAAAACAGCGACAGAAACACTTAAAAAACACCAAAATTGGAAGAAAATAATGTGGCGCAAGCTGACGGGTAAGCTTGCTACGGCCCACTGCTGATTTGGGAACTTTAACGACGAAACCAGATCAGCTGATATTGTCAAATACCGTTGTCTTCTGTCGAAATGCTTTGTTTTAGGAAAAATTTAACTACACTACGCCCATTAATTCTCGAATATTAAAAAATGCACCCTCAAATTAATAAGCTGTAATTTCATTAATAATAAACCAATTTTAAACTTTTTTTTTTAAATTATAGATATAATATTCTAGTATTTAGCACAGAGTAGTTTGCGTCCTGCCATGTCTTATTGTACGGGGTAGCGCATAAACTTTAGATGCATGTAAATTTCCTTAAATTTAAAACTGACATATCTTACATAAAATTTGAATTTAATTTATTTTTTAAACGAAAGCAATTAGACATCTATCTGCGCTAGAAACTGGCCAAAAAGTTTCGCCATGCCACTAGAGGTAAAGAAAAAAATACCATTTCTTCGAAATAAATTCTGTTGCCGAAAAAATGTTTCGTAAATAATCAACGAGTCATTTTATCACTTTTGGCTTTTAAATTTAGAATACAAAATATGTCAACAAATAAAGTCTATAATACAGAGTGCTACGGAAATATCTAACCATTTAATTAAATTGCTTAACAAAAAAATAGAATAATAATAATACAAATACAAATTCAGGGATACATTCTGTGAACGAATTAAATGGATAAGTTTTTGCGTGCCACCCTGTATTATAGACTTTATTTGTTGACATGTTTTTTATTCTAAATTTAAAAGCCAAAAGTGATAAAATGACTCATTGATTATTGACGAAACATTTTTTCGGCAACAGAATTTATTTCGAAGAAATGGTATTTTTTTCTTTGCCTCTAGTGGCATGGCGAAACTTTTTGGCCAGTTTCTAGCGCAGATAGATGTCTAATTGCTTTCGTTTAAAAAATAAATTAAATTCAAATTTTATGTAAGATATGTCAGTTTTAAATTTAAGGAAATTTACATGCATCTAGAGTTTATGCGCCACCCCGTACAATAAGACGTGTCAGGACGCAAACTACTCTGCGCTAAACACTAGAATATTATATCTATAATTAAAAAAAAAAAGTTCAAAATTGGTTTATTATTAACGAAATTACAGCTTATTAATTTGAGGGTGCATTTTTAAATATTCGATAATTAATGGTCCTAGTGTATATACACACACACACACACAAAAAAGTACTGAAGTACTATTGATATTAGATTAGATTATACCCACGTCAGTGGTAGATTTAGTAATATCGAAAACCATACCCAAAATTTTCTAAATTTGGTCAATAATTAATAGTTAATCGTTCGTTTAAAAAGTTCCTCAATTTTTAAGAAAGCCTATAGCCTTTTATTGTAAACGTTGGCAGATGCAATATAAAAACATTCACGCCACAGCGCCTTAATTGAAAAATCTCAACCACAGAAAGTAAATTTTAACATGGTTTGGTTGTTTATATGCCTATAATCGGTGCGCCAAATAAACCTTAGACTAGTATTTACAATAAATTATTGATTACATTTACCAAAATTTAGACGTGGTCCAAAAATGTTGCTTAGAAAATGCAATATGTTTCTTGACAAAATGGCGATGGAATTACCAAAGGGTGGTCGGTAGCCAAGCTAAGCCAAGGGAACCGTCTCGTGTCGATAGTACATGAAAGTGCGTCCATGCGAAGCTGATGGGACCTGCTAGTGAATATAAACCAAAGTTTATGCAATTACAATGAGCTTTTTCACTAAATTTTGATTTTTATCCTCCCGCATAAAGAATGAAAAAAAAAAAGATGTCTACGGTTTCAGTTTTTAAAATTTTGAATTATTTACTTAGAAAATAAATAAACAAGATAAGTTTTTTATGAAAAACAGGAGAAAAAAACTAACTGACGTCATATCTGCCTCGACCCGTGGATCGCGTTAAAGGTCGAGCGCCGCATGTACCTGAATATCTGGCGGGTTTTCTATTTTTAAGCTGTTCTTGTCTATTTAATTTAACGAAACAAAAATAGAAATATAATCGGT
This sequence comes from Polydrusus pterygomalis, assembly GCA_963969555.1. Classification (NCBI taxonomy): domain Eukaryota; kingdom Metazoa; phylum Arthropoda; class Insecta; order Coleoptera; family Curculionidae; genus Polydrusus; species Polydrusus pterygomalis. The sequence goes on along the minus strand of OZ018385.1, from coordinate 15,628,769 downwards.
AGAAGCTAACAAATAAAAGAATCATGTGGATAATGAGATGACTTAATAAGGTTTTAATATCATTCAAACTTTTTGATTTCGCGGTGTTTTTTTTATTGTTTCTAGGAAATGATTGTGACCCTCTAGCAACATTTTAATTATTGTGATGTATTATCGATAGGTTCGAATTCAGGATGTTAGTGCGGAATAATATGATGATTTCAGTTACAGTGAAAAGGCCCATTTTTATAATATTGGGTAATTGGTTTTCATTGTCGAACCCAAAAGTTTTGCAATAAGTATTTTAGGGAGCGTTTCGAGTGGATTTCAATATTTATCCGGGATAAACCAAAAATAAGTGGCGTGGGCGGACACGCGCGCTCCTAAAGTCATAACATTGATGGAGTATCACACGACAATTTTGTCGTATATTTTAGGTTTTTAATATGTTCTTCTAAGCTGGCTAAACAATAATGATATCGTCCATGTATGGCATATATAATATTTCCCTGTAAACCTTTTAATACGTTGTCCATGACCCTTTGAAAGGCCGCGGGTGCGTTCTTGAGTCCAAAGCATAGTGTTACGTAATGATGGTGCCCTTTTTTGCTCTAATTGCCGTTTTTCTACCAAATTTGGTCCATCTCGATTTGGTGAAACCCGGAGGTTAAATAAAAGGTTAAAAAATATTGGCATCTGCTTAAATTATCTAATATGTAAGTAATGTTGGGTAAAAGGTCCCGGTCACCCTTTAATTATTTTTTGTAACTTCCTTAAGCGGCTATGTTTGTTTCTCTCTTAGTTTAAATGCATTTACGTAGTTATCCAATTCCTTATAAATTTATAACGCCAATTTAAATTACGGCCGAGCTGGAAGACCAAGCACAGGATTTGGTGCTTTGCATCGTTTGCCTAATTTTTTGAATTCTTGCATTGCATAAAATAACCTTTTATATTTTTATGTTTGTAGATTCTCTAGTGGGTACCGATAACTCTGAAGACATAGAAACCCTGAGTTCCCAAAACACAAATGAGGTCATAAGGCGAAGAACACACGCCGAGTTCTTTGACATTCAGAGGAAAATTTGGGAGTTCTTTAATAAAGGAGAAATTGACTCCAACACACAATTTGTTTGTGTCAAAGCCAATTATAATAGTAAGTAAAGAATGTGTACAAGTAGATACAGGGACAATAAATACACTATTATGGATACAATGATATAAAGGTGTTTCGAGATTACAACATGCCAGTCTTTCCCCTCTCTGATGATTCCGAAGGGATTAACACTAGTCTAGGAAAGGAGAGTTAGTATAGTCGATAAAAAAAATTAAATGGCGTGTGGAGGAATAATTGTAGATTGCAAATAATAGAAAAAAGTGTTTTATATGAAACTTGCAAAGACATCTTTGCACCATAATTTAAAATTATTTTGGTGTATACAGGGTGGAAGAACTCATTTTCTCATCCGAGTTGCCTGATTCGCTTAATTGTTGATCCACTGATCAATTACTACTATCTGCTAAGTCAAAGTGGCCGGGTTATTTAATAATTATTAGTTAAGTCTTTTATTTATGCAATCTAACAAATAGAAAAATTGCAAAAATTCCTTTAAGCGGTTTTTGAGATTCATTTAATTTTTTTATTTTATATTTTTAGATGAAAACGGCCAGACGAAGACCTTCAGAGGCTGTGTGCCCAAGAGCACCAAGACTCTATCAACAGCATGTGATTTTGTGAATCAAAAGGTGGCTAGGGGATCGGGAAGTACTGTGTACGGTTGTTACACATGTAACAACAATATGTGTAATTCCGGAATTAGTTTAAGTCAATCCATTTTTGTGTTAGTGATAGGGATAGTATTTAAGATAACTATTTAATGAAAAACAATGACGATTTGCTCTGAACTAGTAAAGTTACTTTAGAGCTAGGGTTAGGGACGCATTCGCCATTTAATTTATTTTATCGTATTTTAGTTCCAGTGGCCGCTTGTGATTATTTTAAATGAGAGGTAATCTCGTATCCTAATTAAACAAAAAAAGCGCCAAGGGCGAAATTTTTTGGGTGCCACGCCCACCAAAGCCTTTTTGGCTTTTATAAACCATTTTGATGCATTAATCAATTTCTTTCGTCACGGGAAAAAGTTAACACTACAACCTACCCATTAAAAAATCAAATATGTACCTATCCTCACATTTTAAAAAGTTTTTAACAGTTCATAAAATTTTGGAGTACCTTTTATAAAATATTTTTGCACAGATTACATACCAGTAAAGTCCGCATCATATGGGTTTTTTTATTAATAGCTCGTCACCTGGGGTTTCTAATTTTTAGAAGATACTTCTTTAAAATTTGATTTAGTTGCACTATTCTTACATACTTCAAGGGAGGGCACTAGATCAGTCTCGGCTGGGCACGGCCAATATTATCCCCCTTCTTGTTACTCCAATAACTTTATGTTCTGATCTTTATCTTCTTTTTGGCAAAAATTGCAGTTTTGTTTCACTTTCTTATGACCTTCTTAAGAATAAATTTAAAACTTTATTAACCACGCTGTATATATATAATCTTATTGAGTATTCTATAATTTCTATATTTAGAATCTTGGGTAGGACTTTTTTAATTAAATTCTAATTACGATCTGTTCAGTTCAGACTTATTTATCTTCATTCAGAACCTGTCAAGTCTTAAAAATATTTCATTTTAATAAATCTCCCTCCTTTAACCAAAAGTAATGAAAGTTTTTCCAAAGTTTCCGAACATATATAAATAAAATAATGTTTAACCAGCCTTATAAACGTAAGCCTTGCCGCAGAATAGGCGTTTATAACATTCTGCTAATATTTGGCAAGTGAAATGAAATGAGAATTATAAGTCTCTTTGCTTTTTGGTTGATGTTGGAAGTTGTAAGTTGTTTAAATCATTGGCGCAGGGGGCACCCAACTTGAATAGTATCCGATTTATGTAACAGTGCCGTAAATATCTATTTTATGAGTATTAGATATTTTAAACTGACATCAAAAATAGTTTGGGTTCTCAGTTCGTAAGTATGTTTGTCTACCAATACCTCGGGAACGACTGAATCAATTTAAATATTTATTGTTGTTGTTTTAACCGAAACTGGTCCCGTTGTGTACCAAATTTATTTAAAATCCAATATGGCCAATTAAAGATGGCGTGCGAAGAGTTTTTATGGTACAATTTCCCCTAGAAGAGAGTAAGGGAGTTTTTGATCGGGATCGTAGATTACGAAAATATTTATTTATGTTGTATTTATTCTGATTTAATACAAATTTGTGTATTTAAATCTGTTTATATGGATTTTGTTTCAATGCATGCACCTAATGTACATACTTATTTAAATGTGTTTATTTGTATTTCCGAATATATATATATTTTTGAAATTAATACACTTATTTAGGAAGTTTCAAACACCTTGGTTTTTAGTTCGTAAATTACGAAAATATCTTTTCCTACAGACGTGTGGAAAAATCAATTTTCCGCACTGATATCCGTGCGGAAAATTGGTTTTTCCACACTAGTGCGGAAAAATTTTTCGGCACGATTATGTCAAAAATCCGTGCGGAAAATTGGTTTTTCCACACTAGTGCGGAAAAAATTTTCGGCACGATTATGTCAAAATCAATAATATATCAATAATAGCGGTCATTAATATTGTTTGTATTAACAAAAACTATAGCTGTCCAATAATGCATTTCGTTTTTCTTACAGTGACTTTATACAAGACAGTGGCGACAATTGAGCCTAAATTTATATGAAGTTTTTAGTTGTATTATGCAGTTAAAATTTGGAGCCTTCGCCATTTGTCAAAAGTTTTACTCCATATAAAACAAAGGTAACAAAATAATTTCCCACAACATGGCGGCTTGGGCCACTATTGTCGCCACTGTCTTGTATAAAGTCACTGTAATTTTTCTTAGCTACCATCAGGTTAGTAAGGAAGTTTATACAATTAGAAATTAACAAACTGACATTTTGACATTATTATTAATACTTATTAGTTATTTGTGAGTTAATTTCGTAGTAATTTGTGCGTATATTTCGTAACTTTGCAATCTCAGAATGAGTTTAACTGATTTTGATAATACGGAAAGGTATGATGGGGTTCCACGCTACTGCTCACTGCTGATCTGGAAACTTTAACGACGAAACCAGATCAGCTGTTGATATAAAGTAATGTCGTTGTCTTCTGTGGAAACGCTTTGTTTTAAGAAGAAGTTAACTTATAACAACGCCACATTTCCAAGAAAAGAGAAAAAAATAATACTCTTTTAGTGCTTCAAAATTAAGATCAAAACAACCCTTAAAATGATAAAGAAAACGATATAAGTTTCCTGAAATATTCCTTTCTTTAAACACATACACTTCCTAATATAAAAGAAGGAATTGAAGACATATCTGTGAATAATTCTTGCTCTATTACTTACTCACATACTCAATCCACTATCACAACGGAACTTAAAAAATTATATAGAGACAAGACCTTGACTCTAAAATGGCCAATTGCACCAACGATGTTAAGGAATGCTTAGCGCTAAGGAGGCTATAAGTGCCAAATTTTGTTCGCACCAACGATAAGTACAGCTTATTATTAACTCATTTTTTCCTTTAGTAAGTGCCTACCAGCTACCACTTAACTTCCAATTAACTAAGTTTGACGTTGTGTTTTTAAGTTATTTCTATTTTGACATTTTAAAGCTGGTAGTGTTTTGCCTAAAAACAAATAAAAAAGTGTAAATGGAGAACCTAAATTATTTGGATGAGGATTTGGAGTTTTTGGATTAACTTGAAGTAGGATTGCCGCAACCAACTTATGTTCGGTCAAATTGCTTGGAGCAAATGGATCCCTTGGTTTTTTTTTAAAAAGATTCCGGTTCTGTGAACTGTTTTTAAGATTATGCTTCAGATAGAGGATCAACTAGAATATTACCATGACAGGTATAAACTTAATTGTTGGGGCGATGGTTTCCTATAGCCTTTAATTCATACCGTGAGAGCAAAAATTATTTGCAACAAAAAGGGCTTGGATTAAAAAACGTGGGGCTTGGTTTAGATCACAATGATATGGGGACGATATATCTAACCAAATCTAGGTTAAAATTTTGTCAAATTCATATTATGACATGATATGCCAAACTAATGAGTAATAAAGTAAGTAGACATATACAAATTTATTTTTGTTGTTTACAAAATTAACAAAGTAAGAATATACAGAAAGAAAAAGCAAAATAATTACATAAATTGCTGAAATTGGCCACCACCATGCTCCAAGCATAAATTCACATGTCTCTTCATATTTTCAAAAGTGTTGACCAGCATCTCTGGAGAAATGTTACCACATTTTTGGATAATCCTTTCTTGTAATTGTTCTAAAATTGCAACTGGTGTTTTAAAAATAGTGTTCTTTAAATGAGGAAAAACGAAGTAATCCATAACCGCTAAACAAGGTGATCTAGGTGGGAATTCAATGTCTGATCTGTCTGATTGCGTAAGTAGTTAATAGTTTCGGCCGCTGTATGGGCGGTTATACCGTCCTGTTGAAAATATCCAAAACGAAGTTCGTCGTCAAGTAATTGCTCCACAAATGGATTCAAAATATCATATCTATGCCGCTGTGCTGTAATTGTGTCATGGAAAAAAATAGGACCAACAATTCTTCTTCGGGAAACAGCTAACCAGACACCAATTTTTTTAGGGTGCAATGTGGACTCTACAAAAAAATGGGGATTTTTACTACTCCACATGCGTGTATTCTGAGAATTCACATAACCGGAGAGGTGGAACCAGGCTTCACCCGAAAAAAATTTCAGGTCTAATAAATCATTTTTTTCCTATACATTTTGGGTAAACCATGGAGAGTAATTCCTGCGTCTTTCAAAATCTGCGGCTTGTATTTCTTGGAATACTTGTAGAACCTGTTTCCCTAAACACAGCCACGATTCTTTTCAGGCAATATTAAAAATTCCCAGCAATAAAAGCAACGTTAGGAAAATGTTCGTGAAAATCGTCCATGCAGAAACCCGGATTGTATTGCTACTCACTATTAACTCTAACCCCGTTTCGAAAATACGCTTCAACCATGAATGTTTTGTGCTGTTCCGTAAAGCCCATTTGTGAATTGTTCAAGAAATTGGAAAAATTAGCGATGAATCAAATTACTGTAACGACTGTCAAAGATGACGGAATAACTGATTTGTTAATTCAGCTAGTTACTGACACCCAACAGGTATTAAGCTCTACGGCTAAGCATTACATCCTTAGACGCAAGGCCCTCTTTGATGCAATTAATTTTTGCTCGAACGGTACATCGTTTGCGATGAAGGTTACAAAGCAAAATATTGTTTGCATAAGGCAGAAAAACCTGGTGTGAGATTAATTAAATCTGATTATATCTAGAAACAATAGTGTTTCATCCATAAACCAGGCCCTGCGCTGCCTACGTTATTATGCTAGTTCAGGCCATCTAATGCAATTTGCCGACTTTATGGGAATGTGTGTAAGTGTGTTGCAACTCAAACTAAAAAATAAATAAAGATTAAAAAAACTAAAAAGCGGAAAATAAATATAGTTTAAAATAATTCTTGAAATTCTTAATATAGGCAGAAAATAATAATGAACGATAAACATTAGTATTATTGTGAAAAAAGCGTGGGGCGCTTTGTGCTATATTTTTCGTATATCGAGCACCCCACGCTTCTTTCATAATAATACTAATGTTTATCGCTCATTATTATTTTCTGCCTATATTAAGAATTTCAAGAATTATTTTAAACTATATTTATTAATGTTAAATTAAAATTTAAAAAAATATATTAGAAAAATTAAGAAAATTCGCGTTTTTCTTTTAGGAATCTCATTCTACAACATGCGAAATGTTCAGATTTTTGTCAGAAAACGTTTAGTTTTTGTGGCATTAAAGTGTTATGTATAATTTATCCAAACTCACTTTGAGGACATTCCAATCATTCCATACGGCATAGAAACGGCGGTAAACAGTCTCAAAGAAAAACAGGGGTTGTCAGATCTTTCTTCTTCAATTCTTTAAGTTTTTTTTATTAAAGATGTATCATTTATATCAGTATTCAATTGTTAGTCAGTAACTTTCTTTGAAAGCTAGTTTGCAAATATGCTTTAAACCGAAGAGTTTTGAGTGTGACAGAAAAAAATAACAAGCCATTCATTGTTATAATAATACATTCTTTAGTCCTTAAGAAACAATATAACTGAAATCAAGACAAAAAGTGTTTTCAGTGTTTAAAAACAACTAATTAACAAACCCTTGATTCTCGTATACTTATACATAATATATTAACAAACCAGAAAATTTGGTAGAACTGGCAACCGTTCATATTTTCGGCCCGTTGTCAGGGGTGATAAGCGCCAGTTAAAACGGCTGGTATAACTGAAGCGGTTCCCGGGTCGTTCAACGATCGATTCTTGTCAGACAGAGATAGGCCAGTGACCGCGGATGGCGTGGAAGAGACGAAGATAAAATATACGTGATTTGGAACTTATGGACGGGCCGGGGAATGGTCCCAGAATGGAGTTCTGGTAAAAAAATTAAAGCATTTTCTGAGCAGTGTCGTGCCGTGTCAGGTTTATTTTTCTGATTTTAGTTTAGTGTGTATAGAATTTTTGAGTTACCTTATATTTATTATTTTAACATAATATTATTATATATATATATATATACAGTGGGTTTATAAAGTGTAGTATGTGCAAACAAATGTAAAACAAACTTACAAGTGTGTATACGCATTTTAATTATTTATTTGGGACGCCTATGGTTAGGAGTTTCATACTATTTTATGTCATTAAATTGACCTAAGAAACACTATACCCGTTTAATCAATAATTTGCTGCTGTTTATGTGGACTGGTGGCTGCATTATGATGCCCCCCCCCCCCTCCGCCGGGCTACGCCACTGATCGACATTGTCTTATAGAGTCGGGAAACATATCGCTCGAAGGTTCTTTTCTGTACGAACCACACAAACTCCGTCCCTGTTCCCTATTAAAGTAACGTTGGTACCTATTTTAATTGGAGTAACTCCGATATTTACCGCTAAATAATAAATGTTTAATTTGAATTCGCGTGTAGTTTTAAGACAAGAACAAACGTCGGCGTCGACTTGTTCTCTCGGATAAATATTAGGATAAGGGGTGGGCTGCCTAAATAAATAGTTCAATTCATAGGTTGGGAAATTGGCAAGATCTGATGAATTCGATCCGTCTAACACTGTTATTAGTTGTTTATGTAGTGTAATAACAATTATATATGAAATGTATTACAAAATTGCTTTTAAATCATATTAGAATATGGGTCAACCTTGAGCCAGTGGCGGGCTCTCCATAAGGTCAATTTATTGGTCAATGGCCTTACGCCTCTTACACACTATACGGTTCTCATCGTGCGGCAAAAAACCGTACGAGTTTTGCCGTGATATTGTTGCTTTCATATTGCACGGATTTTTGCCGTGATCAATTATTGTTATACTTAAATATTTTTATTTAATTTGTTTCATGTGCGTGTCAAGATGAATCGTAAACAAATTATTGCCTTGTGGTTGTATCGTCGCCGGAAAAGAGTAAAACATCGCCTTTTTTGGGTTCACCCCATTAGAGTTTTGTCCCACAGAACAGGTCTTACTTCTACCAAAGTTATCAAAACTTCAGCATCAATTTCATCCATTGTTCAACAATACAGTAAAATAGAATAAACACAAATGAATAACAATACAACGTAGCTGTCAATTAGGGTTGCCAGGTTTAAATCTGCAAATTGCAGGACACAAGTTTAAAAAAGGAAGGACTGACACAAATAAAAAAGGACATTTTTTTAAAACTAAAGCAAAATCTATTTTATGTAAAAAATTAACAAAAGCAAGTTTTTTCTAACAAAATAACAACTAAAAAAGGCTTTAAAAAAATGTATTAGGTATTATACAGAATATTTTTTACGAGAACGGACGGCTTCCAAGAGTTTTTTGTTTCGTTCGTTTTGACCCGTATATTGAAAACACAAACTGTATAATTTTAAAAAAATAATGAATTTTGAGGTTAGCTCTAAGAGATGTCGTTCCATTTCTGGATAATGGATTCCTCAGGTAAAGCGCAAGCTTTGTCAAGGGTAGGTTTTAATATACAATATTCTTCATACAAATTATCAATATTATTTATGTCTATGGATAAGTTAGTTACGATTTCCACCATTGAATCAAAGTCAAAGGGGCTTTTTAGAATTTAAGAAATCCAGGACATTAGGCGTCCTTCCAAAGGTCTTCGAAGGACGCTAAATTTAAGCCTCAAATCCAGGACATCCTTCCAAATCCAGGGCATCTGGCAACTCTACTGTCAATGCTGTACGACTCAAAACCGTCAAATGTGGAAGCATGCATTTAGTCACGTAGGCCACTGCATCAAAAGCGCCGTACGGCGCCCGTCCAAAGTAGTAACAATTCATGACTATGTATTTTTAAGTAAACAATGCAAATACACAGCGCCAATTGAACAAAGCGATGTTCGAGAGAGGGTTGGGGTTTATACGAAAGAAATAAATGAAAAACTAATTTTTTTTAAAACCGACCAGAAAATATACACTTTCTGGACAATTTTTCGTCAAGAAAATAACGTTTTTCCGATCGCAAGACCGGAAAAGTGACGTTAGAGAACGGAAAAGATTTTGCCGGTCCCTGTTTTTTGTTTTTCCAATCGCTCTTTGATAATACAAGCTACCTTGTATTAAAGCTAAACGAAAAATTGATTATAGTATAGAAGAATAGCAATTACAAAATATAGTAATTGAAGAAAAGAACATAACAAAATTTACCATCTAAATACACAAGTATTTTTTAAAATTAGAGACGAAATTAAGCAGTTTGTAGTGAATAAAAAACCGTTGGTATTGTGTTTATCAGAGACTCGCGTAACAAATAGTCACGAATTAGAAATAGACAATTACAATTTGTATCGTTGCAACTCAAATTCAAACCATACGGGAGGACTCTTAGTTTATGTATATTATAAAATTATAGTCAATACTTTTAAAAAAAATTTCTGTGGACTATCAATATATTTATATATTTATATAAATTTAGAAATTAACAAACAGTTTTACGAACTTTGTGTTTACTACAGATCGCCTAGTGGAAATATAACGGATTTTCTTACATTTTTTGAAATTCAATGTAACTTGACATGGGAGAAAAATGACACAGTGATACATATTGGAGACTTTAATATAAATTTCATAAATAATGATTTTTATGTTAAAAAATTTAAACAAATAATCAATATAAATGGTATGAAGCAAATGATAACAGATTACACCAGAGTAACTAATAAATCTAAAACAATTATTGACTTAATAATTTCAAACGACCATTATTTAAATACCAGTGTTGTACAGGAGCCGAAAATTAGTGATCACAATTGGATTTATGTAAATATTGAAAAGTTTTTCGAAAACAAAGAGAAAAGTAAAATTATGAAATATGTTGACTACAAAAAATTGTCAAATGAACTTTTATCAAGTGTCTGGAATTATGATAGTTTAAATGTAAATGTTTTGTTTGACAATATGATATGTAATGTTGAAAAGTCTATTAACAAAATTGTAGTAACAAAGATGGTCACCAATAGAAATCATCCGAAACCATGGTTTAACAAAATTATTATGGAAGCGAAGAAAAACGTGACAATATGTATAAAAAATTTATTATTACCAAAAGTTCTAATGATTGGGACGAGTACAAAAAATTAAGAAGCTGTTGTGTCAGTGTCTTAAGAAAAGAAAAAGAAAAATATTATGATGAACAAATAGATAGAAATAAATATGATCCAAAAAGAATGTGGAAAACTTTAAAGAATTTTGTCAAGCCGACTACAAAAAGTGAAATAAAGGAGATTATATTTAACGGCAGAAAAGAAACAAATCCTTATTGTATTGCAGAAAATATGAATAATTATTACGTTAATAGTATTATATAAATAGTTGATGATATCGAGGTTGGAAATGAAATATTATGTCATAAAATTGCTACCTGTTCCCATATCATTGAAGAATTCCGAGAAGTTTCATTGAAAGAATTAAAATTTAAAATTAACAAACTTAAATCAAACAATAATTATACCTAGTGAAATTTTATCAAAAAAAGTAATGAAAGAAACTTTTACAAGCAAAGGTGAAATTAGATTAAGATGAATCAATAACGGCCTAAAATATGGAGAAATACCTGAAGATCTAAAATGTTCTATTATAACACCAGTTCCAAAAATTAAAAATACAAAAAAAAGCTGTGAAATGAGGCCAATACATATATTATGGGATATTGAAAAATTACTAGAAATGACAGTTTATGAACAGATACTCGAATGTATTGAAGAAAACAAAATTTTAGTAAATATGCAAGGAGGTTTTAGAAACGGATATTCAACAGAAACGGCAATCCAGTCTGTAACTGAAAATTGGAAGCAAAGCGTTGACAAAAATGAAGTTGTCTTGGAAGTATTTTTGGATTTTAAACGTGCATTCGAAACAATTGATAGGGATAAATTATTAAAAAAAATTATATCAGTATGAATTAACGGAAGTTGTTTATAAATGACTCCAAAATTATTTAAGTAATAGGCAGCAAAAAACCAAAATTGATAATATTTTTTCTAAAAAGTAATATTATAATATTGGGGTACCGCAAGGTAGCATTTTGGGTCCATTATAATTTATTCTTTATATAAATGATATGCCAAATGTTTTAAAACAAAGTTTTATTCAAATGTTTGCTGATGATACCTTATTATATTCTTGATTGTATAGAAATTTTAAATTTTGAATTAAAATCTATATCAAACTGGTTAAAGGTAAATAAATTAAAGTTAAATGTTTCTAAAACAAAATTTGTGGTTATTGGAAATAACGTGATTAATACAGATAGGTATAAATATTTTTGTTGATGATGAAAAATTGGAAATTATACACTCTTTTAAATATTTGGGAGTAATTTTAGATTCTAAGTTAAAATTTAAATTACATTTTAAAAATCTGGTATCTAAAATTGGAAAAAAAATTAATTATTTGAAAAGAATTAGTCAAAATTTAAGTTTATTTTCACGAAAAACAATTTATAACACTATACTTTAACCTCATTTTTTATATTGTTCAACTATTTTATACACAGCAAATGATGGGGTCTTTAATAGACTCCAAGTTTTGCAAAATAAAGCTACGCGTATAATTTTAAATGTGGATAAATATACGAAAATAAATTTAATGTCAGAGAAACTTCAGTGGTTAAATGTTAAAAATTTAATATTTCTTTTGATTTGTACTCTTATTTTTAAAATACAACATAACTTACTGCCTTCTCATTTAAAAGATTTTATAACTCAAAATTTTGAAAATCATAACTATTCAACCAGGTATAAAAAAGATTTTTGTCTAGGTAAGGTATCAAAACATTTGACATATAAATCGGTTTTCTATAAAGGATTAAGTGAATATAATAACTTGAATATTTCAATTAAATCACAAAGTTCTTTGAAAAATTTTAACAAATCATTAAAAAATTATTTATTTAAAAAACTTTAAAGATGATATTGTTAAATTAGTTTAAATATTTTATAAAATTTGTTAAATTGTAGCACATTGCTAAATAAATCTTGTTACTACTACTACTACTACCTTGATTTCGTTACTATGACAAAAACATTTTGTTGTATTGTCGAGTGACAGTTCATTGATTTTTAATCTGTTGTTTATGTCAAACTTGTTTCGCGAGTTCGCAAATTTAACAATATAAATTCAGATTTTGAATTATCCGACACGGAAAATAAGATTTCAGAAGAAATTTTGGAAGCAGCAAGGAAAGCGACTTACGATATATTGCCAGTAAAATCAAAAGCCCCTTACGAGCATTTAAAAATAATATAAAATAATTTAATGTAAGTATATCGAAGTGTCGGTCTTAAAAAAAATATTGTACGTCACGCAACCGAAAATTAGTGTTTTCCAGGTCTCTCCAAGCTTCCAGGACTTGCCTACGGCTCGCCCTGGAAATGCTTGTCTCGACCTGAAAAACACTACTTTCCGGTCTTGTAACGTAAATTACTATTATTTCATTTTGTCCGGTAAATCGACTTACCATGTACTCATTTGCGGCCGGTAAGTGGAACATTACAGTATCAGGTACTGTAAAGTATTGCCTAGCAACCATCTTTTGTTTTTAGAAATAATGAGTTTTTACTTTGGATTTTTGACAAGTTGTCACTTAAAATTATAGGAAACAAAATGTTCAAGTACACATATTAAGCATTAATTATTTAATTTATCATATATACATTAAACTAAATTAAACTTGGAATATAATAATACCTATATAAGTTTTTAAAACTTATAATAACAGTAACTGTCATAATTCAAAACAAAATAAAGGCAATCATGGCCGACTATAAAAATGCGTTCCACGCCCCGACTAGCATTTATTGGAAAATCGCTATTTTGGCAGCATGTCTTACTATAAATAATATACTTTTTTCTGCCAACTTTAATAAATGAAAAATGTTACGTAACTACAGAATAGGCTATCTTTTACAATTTTTTAAATATTTTGCTTAACTAAAGTTAGTAATTTTTATTTTGTTTTGACTATATATTTATCGATCCCAAGTAACTCTGTTTAGATGCTTTAGCTTGTAAAATTATTTTTGCTACCAACTTTAGTAAATGAAAAATATTACGCAACTACAGAATAGACTCTCTTTTACAATTTCTTTTTTGCTTAACTAAAGTTAGTAATTTTTATTTTATTTAAACTGTATCCAGTGATACCAATTAATATTGCCAATAATATTTTAAAATTTGTAATAAACATTTTTATTAAATCTTTTTAAAAAGGATTATAATGACAAAATGAAATAAAATATCATACGATACACGTCCGTTAGGTGTTATTACAGCACTCGTTTATATTCCAGACGCGGCTCCTACGTCGCCTTGTCCGTAAACCAACTCGTACTGTAATAAGTCACCTACCGGCCTTGTAACGTAAAATACTATTGGTGTAAGAACAAAATAACAGGTACATGTACAATACATGAAAGGTATGTTTGTTACATTAGCGATAACAATTTCGTAAGCAAACCGGCCATATTCCTGCTTTTAATTTACAACGATACAAGCCGTAAATAATAATGGGCAGCCATTCGAACGAGTAATTAATGGAAGCATAATTCCGGGGGAAATTGAGCGAGATTAAATGATTCATGCATTATTTTCAATATTTACATAATTACGATATGGTTGGATAAAGCGTGGCGTTCTGCTGTTTCTACCAAGTAATCCTGCTTCATTTTCAATCGGTAATTGACGATGTTACTGGCAACATGGATGAAAAGAAACTTACAGCCTTGGTCACGCTTAATTTTTCCAAGACCTTTGATACTATAAGCCATGAAGTTTTGATTGCTAAACTAAAATACTATGGATTTGGATTTATGCAATTTTTATTATAACAGTTTACCTTTACCTACCAAAGAATACAAAAAGTATCATTTAATTTTCGGTATTCTCCCTTATCCGAAGTTTTCTCTAGAGTCTCTCAGGGATCCGTCTTGGGTCCCCTACTATTTGCTATATACACTGCAGATATTGTGGAAAACGTAAATTATTCAATAAAACATTCAAGTGCACATGAAGAAAAAATAATAACTACTTGTTATGTTTCACAAATTTATTCAGTTTCCTGACACGTGTTTCGGCCCTTGCGGGTCATTTTCAAAGGAGTACAAGAATAATACTAAATTCTACGTGACATTACAAAGGTATTTATATCATATTATGGTAACTATAAAGATGTCATAAAATTAAAATTAGGTTTATAAGATTGAATGGCCAACTGTGGGTTTTCCAAATTTGGAATATAATAACCACTTATATACACCAACTTTCTTATTTTAAATGCAACACCCTGTATATTATTTAATTTTTGGATTCTTCAGAAATTTTATTCATGTACAATATTCTATACCTATCTTCAACTGTTTCGGAAATATTAAGTGTTTTCAGATTTATTGCATTTCAGCGTTTCTTTTTACTGATATAAAATTAAAAAAAGGTGTAAATAGTTTTGTTTACTTTTGTTTAAAACTCCTGACCTTAGAAAATTATTGTCTGTCTGTATGAGAGTAGTTGTCACTGCTATAGTCGTTTGAATTTCGGTAACTGCATATCAGAAAAATGGTTTATTTAACAGAAATGCACAAAATAACAATTCTACAGATGATTGGTTATGGAGATAAAACACGGACACAAATGGAAGTTGCTCGCTTATTTCATGAAAAATTTACAAATTTGCCGCCTATAACTTAAGGGAAAATGTATAATAGAATAGCAGTTTCGCCAGCTTGGACATGTAAAGCAGAACATTACAAGAAAATAAAATGTATCCCTATAAAATGACACCTACTCATGAGCTCATGGGAGACGAGTTTGATAGGAAAACGTATTTTTGTGAATAAAAACATGTTTTGACTTCTGATGAGTGCACCTTTACACTTTACGGTCATGCTAATCGTCAGAATTGCCGCTATTGGTCTAGGGAAAATCCTCACTGGATTAGAGAAGAACATACGAAATATCATAAAAAGGTTAATGTTTGGGAAGGAATAGTGGGAGATCATATTATAGGTCCCTTTTTCATTAATGGCAATTTAAATGGCGACAATTATTTTAGCACTGCTCCAAAATAATGTCTTGCCAACTTTGACAAACTTATATCCTGATCCAGCAAACCCACAACTTTCAGCAAATATGATATGGTTTCAGCAAAATGGAGCACTGCCCCATTACCAAATCATGGTCCGGCAGTACCTCAACCGAGTATTTCCAAATCGGTGGATAGGGAGGCGTGGATCGATGGAATGGTGACTTCTTCTTATGGGGGTTATGTCAAAAATATTGTATACAAAACTAAACCCCTCGACTTAGCTGACTTAGGAAGACGAATAACGCTTGCGATTAGATCGGACACGCCTGAGATGTTCGGTATTTTTTTATTTAAGATTACGTTGTTACCAAGACGTTCGCGGCGAGCATTTTCAACATCTCCTACATTAATGTTTGTTTTTTACATCATCAAGAAATAAACAGTATTACTTATTAGTTTTAGAGTGTGTTGTTAATTTTTGCAATAAATCTGGAAACAATTAATATTTCCGAAGTTGAAGATAGGTAGAGGATATTGTACATAAAATAAATCTAACATTTTCTGAAGAATCTAAAAATTGAATAATATATATAGGATGTTGCATTTAAAATAAAAAAGTTGGTATTAGGCACCGTTACATGACACACCCTCTATAAAAAGTTTTTATTGAAAAAAAATGCGCGACAAGAAATATCAATCGACGTCTCCGAGCGTTTCTTCGGACACGCTCCCACGTATTTATTATCGAATTTATTCCATTTGGCTTATACACACTGTATAGACCCCGAACATAAGGTAAGACGAGAGATGTACCCATAGAACTAATGAAAATATACGTTTTTCCATTAATATTTGGGGTTGGAGTAGTGCTATGGGGCAGGAGTTTTGAAAAATTGTTCAGAGAAAGCTGACGGCTGCTGACCATCTAGATATTCTTCTTCACGTCATGGTTCTGTTAATTGATTGGAGTGGTATTTTATTTATTTATTTATTTATTTATTTATTTATTTATTTATTTACAATGTACTCTACAGAATCCTAAGTTCTAAATAAAATAAATTCAATGTCTCTTTAGCGCCCCGAGACTCATCCCAAAAATATCACAATCTGCAAAATGTCTGTTGTAATTACTTAACATCCTTTCAACAAAAGCACTTCTACCGTAATTTGTCCGATGTGTCCGTTCCAGGAACAATTGGAGTTGTCTGGTTCTCCTTACTGGGACGCGCAATGAGACCATATGCAGTAACCACTCGCAGTTCACATGACCATTGATTACCTTGTATAAAAAAATTAACAGAGCCTTCCTTCTGCGATATTCAAGCGTTTGCGTTTGTAGACCACATAGAAGGAGCCTAGTTTCATAAGGAACGCCTTGATATGGAAAATGTAATTTAAAAAGCAGATATTTCGCAAATTTATTCTGTACCCTTTCCAGTCTGTTAATATGACATTGATAATGTGGACTCCAAATTACAGAGCAATATTCCATAATACTGCGCACCAAACAGTTGTAAAGGGCTGTCAAAGCCTTGATGTACGAAATATGTTTTGTGTGTTGCTTTATGAAACCCAGTAGCCTAAAGCTCTTGGAAATGATGTTGTCTATATGCATATTAAATGATAAATCGCTATCAAAAATTACGCCAAGATCATTAAAATGCCACACAGCTTCAAAATTAATGTTGTTAATAGTATAGGTGACACTCTGTGGGTAAACACATTTGAAAAATCTTAAAACTTTGCACTTCTTTAGGTTTAGTTTTAAATAGTTTTTATTGCACCAGTCAACAAAACTGTCAAGGTCACTCTGCATATGGTTGTCTCCTGGTGAAACAATGGAAAAAACTTAAGATCATCCGCATATATGATGCAGTAAGATCTTTTGAAACATTGCAAAACATCATTTATGAAAAGGATAAAGAGAATGGGACCTATGTGCGAACCTTGCGAAACACCTGACGTTACCAGCACTTCCTTAGAGAATGATCCGCATACAGTGACACGTTGCTTACGAGAAGAAAGATAAGATTCATCCACTTGAGATATGTTCCGCAGACCCCAATATTCGAGAGCTTTTTTATAAGCAGCTGGTGACAAATACTATCGAAGGCTTTAGACAAGTCGGTGTAGACAACATCCACCTGCTTTTCTGCTTCCATCGATGAAACCAAAAAATCGTGGTATATGGCTAAGTTGGTTGATGTTGAGCGTCCTTTATAAAACCCATGCTGTTCAGCTATAATGTGGTGTTTGTATTTGTTAAAAAGTTCGTCGCTTAAGATTGCCTCAAATATTTTTGGTATAATAGAGAGTAAGGAAATTCCCCGATAATTTTCTATGTCACTTTTGTCGCCAGATTTGAAAATCGGAATTAAATTTAAGAATTTCCAGATTTCGGGAAAACTTCCACTGTCAAAAGACTTTTGAAACAAAGTGCACAATGGTAAAGCCAGGGACAAACTGCAGCTCTTTAATAAAATTGGATGACCTCCGTCAGGACCGCTGCTTTTGGATGTATCTAGGTTTTTCAATTTATCCAAAATTTCTTCCTGTGTAAATTTATGAAACGATAGCAGGTTAAAAAATTTAACTCAATTCAAATTGCTCGGGTCTACGTTGTCGTGTACAGAGTAACAGGATTGAAACTGCTTGGCAAATGCATCCGCTATTAGATTTGGGTCAGTCAATTCCTATATGAGGAGAATAACATCTTCCAGCACAATAACGCACCAATACACAGGGCAAGAATTGTTCAGGAATTCTGAGAAAACAACGTTTACGTCACACCAGTCCAGACCTCAGTCCTATTGTAAACGTTTGGAATTAAATGGCCAAATATATTGTATTGAATTGATTTTAGATGGAAAATAAATGGTACGGCAGAAGATACTTTGGCAGATACTAGCATGGAATGAAATAACTTCAGAATGTACAAGCAATGGTGCTATGACGAAATATTATTTTTCTAATTTTGTCTCGAAACAGATCTATTTCGAACTCGCTAGCGCGTTCCAAATAGTTCTATTTCGAACTCCGAATTTTATTATTTAAAGGTTGGCCCTACATGACATGTTTTTTTTCACCGTTTAGCATAGCATTCTAGATAACTAATATTTTTAGTCCAAATATGCAAAATACTACACGAACCCACGTATGTATGTTTGGTTGCCTAGATCTACAAATCTGTATGTATTGTTTTAGTTCATTAAAAAACACATATTAAATAATAACTTTATTGACGGAGAACTATTTTGCTTTTGTAGATGCTTCAAGCTATCATTTTCTGCCAAATCCTATCCAAAATTCAATCTACTAACCTTCCAATGTCGATTTTAACTACAACTTTATTTGAATTTTCGATCTTCCCTATACTAAATTGCAATGCCGTGACGTAAAATCACGTCTTTTGAAATTCGAAAAAAAGTAGCAAAATTGCCCGAATTTCCGAACGCTTTGTATATGTACCGAATGTACAAGGATCACACAACGTATTCCGTCCAATTTCAAATCTTATATCGCTAAAATAACTTTAGAATCTTGTGGTGAAAATGGGTCAATAAATCAAAAAATTACAGTTCGCAAATTTTTAGACAAATTTACAAAATTTGAAGGATTTTTTTTTTTTTTAAATATGTGTTTTTATTGAAAAAACTACAAATTAGAAAAAATAGTATAACGTACGTGTTATATAAAGCAGTTTTAAGCACTTGTCCCGTTATAAAACTATCTAACTATAAAATGATGCTTTATAAAACGTGTACGTTAATATACTATTATTGTTCTTAGTATTTATTTTCCCCAAACAGGGTTTAAATATAACATATTAATTGACAGGATACAATGGCTTTATTTTACAAATTATCAATAGCAAAAAATACATTATATCAAGTAAAGAAAACCAGAAAAGCTCTTTAAAAACAGAATTTTCAATTCCAGCCGAATGTATGTTTTTGATAATAAAATGTACGCTGATTACTCCGGGGTAATTGGACCGATTTTCATAATGATTTTACCGTTGCATTAGGTGTTAAATGTTATACAAATAACAGTAGATAAAAAGCGACAGCAAGTATAACTAAAATAGGTTTTATTTCGTCGAAAAATAGTGAAATACATTATACCTAAAACAAACAAACTGGATGTTTCTTAAGTAAGAAAGTAAAACCTACTTATTTTAACCATTTTAAAAAGTAGTAATAATTGCAAATAAAACCAAGTTATACAAACCGCACATCATTCATATTTTACCCATCATATACGTTGTAGCGTAGGTATGTATTGAATAGTGAGAGTCGTCATTTAATTCTGTTAGAAATACAAAACATGGCAGTCAATATGTTTTCATGTAATTAACGTTGGAACGTCAAAAGGTTGATAATATTATATGCTACAAAGCAATTAAAAATAGGGATATTTTTAGGTCTAGACTACTATAGGTAGGAAAATAAATGTAAGCTGCTTAAATCTAGGATAGGTGTAGGTACTTATATGAAATCAAGTTTTACGATAAGCTATAAAAATAAATTTAAAAAACTCAACGACTTAGAGTCCAATTAAAAGTTATGTTTGTGCAAACAGACAGGCGGCAACAATGTCTTAATTTAGCAGTGAAAAGGCTTGTCGTTAGTGGCTGCATCAACACGCTTTATTGTTGGTGACTCATTGTGCCATCTATGAATTTAACGTAGCAGATTTAGGAAATGTGCTTATATGGCCTTCTTAGAGTTTGATATTCAATGTCTAGTGATACTAAATTTATACATGTTAAGTTAAATATCACCAGTAATATTTAGCAACAGCCGAGTTCCTGTAAATATTTTAAATAATTGGCATTCGTCAATAGTAAAGACACAAAGGTACAAAAATTACTCTAATATTTATTTCTTAATAAACAAATACATGTTGAAATAAATTCGATAGCTTCAGTAAATGCATGGTATAAATGCAAGGTATAAATACAAGTAGCCAGTGAAAAAACCCCGAATATAGATGGTAGGCCCATTATTTTTTTAGACACAGAACTATTTTTACATAATAGAATTCGCACAATAAATATAAAATAATTTTTGAAACCACAATCAATCGGACAATTCCATTTGGGACCTTTTTATTCGCTGGTTAACGGCATAGCTTTTAGAGTTAATGGATCTACATATTTTAGTATTCTGTATCGGGGTATACATTATAACAAAGTCCCGCGGGTGACTGATATTCCATCCATCAAATTTATTTTAAAAACGAAATTCGCTTAGCTGCCTGTTTCAAGGTATGAAAATGGATTGGGTCAAATTGAAAGAATAACCGGATTAAACTCGCTTGATATTATTATGTAATATAATTAATTACTTATAATATTCACGATGCCATACTCAGTGCCGTAACAACATCAGCGGCCCCTTTGCCCCTTTAGAACAAAATCTTTAATTATGAGGAGAGGAAGCAGTATAAAATTATTAATTTGAAGAAGTAGTCCATGCTTAAAGTGGAGTTGAAAGTATGGGAAAGAAAGAAAAAACTAAAAGTCTTCCTCAAAATGTAATAGAATCAAATTCTTTAAGGATCTCTAGATGTTTAGAACGTAGACACGTTCATCATCAGGAGACAGCAAATATATATTTTTGTTAGTTTAGACCCCCTTTACTGACTTCTCACATACTGTGTTTTAATTTTCATCAATTTCCTTCATATTTTGTCTTCTACACTTTAGGTTTTAATTCCATACAAGCTCCATTAAGGTTCTACATAACTTTCTCTTTTGCTAAAACCATCAACACTAAATATATTTTCTGTCTCCTGATGATGAACGTTTCTACGTTCGAGACATGTAGAGACCCTTGAAGAATTTTATTCTATTAAATTTTGTGGAGGTTTTTCTTCTTTCCCATAAAATTATTAGTTAAAAAAAATTTACCTTGTCGGACTTTTGTTCAACAAAATAAAGACATTTGAGCATTCATAAAACTGAATGATATCCTTATAAGTATAAGTATAAGTATAAGTATAAGGTTTTGAGCTGAAGAAAAAGGTAGGAGTATAAGCATTGCCTTTTTTTCGTATTCATAATGATTACCTTATTCTTGCAAGGATATCCTTCAAGAATAAGTAAAGGGCAGAGAACACACAGCCAACGAGAAGCGACAGCTCGGCGTTTTGCGGGTCCTGTTTTGGTACGCGCATGTCGCAAAGATGTTGTGTATCGCTAAAAAACATGTGCTCGTCTAAATTGTGTTTAGTCCGCGAGCTGACGTTGCGACTAGCTAATTGTGATATTATTTTGTTTTCGTTCTGTGTTGTAAAAGGTCTGGATATTATTGTGCCTACCCGTATTGTTCAGTCAAAACCGGCCAAGGATTAAGTTTATTTAGTTTTCCAAAGGAGTACGAACGGTAATTATTATGATAATCAATTAATTATAATATTGATAATAGATTTAAAATTTTTAATCTTAAAGTTTTTTGGGATGTAGGTACATATTTTTAACAGACTTGATAAATAAAGATGGAGCTTATTAGTTTCCTTATGTTTTTATGTTTAATCGCGAATAATTGTTGATATGATAAAATAAAATAATAAGATATAAGTTGTAAAGGTCTGGTTAAAATAGTTTTTGGGTAGATTTATTTCAAAAGGGGTAGAAATAATGGATATTATGTTGCTTTAAATACAATATTTTGTTATAGTGCAAAATTGTAGATAGGCGCCTGCAGTAGGCCAGATTTATTGCCAAAGATTATAAATGCACACAAAAACTATCGGCTTTGTGAAAACCATTTCGAAGAAAAATATTTTTCAAGAAGTGCAACTATTAAAAAAACCTTATTTCCGCAAGCAGTACCCACAAAGTTTTCTAACCTTTCGCCAACATGTGAAGAAATGCCTGAAGAAATTATTCCTTCATTAGGAGAGCCTCCCAAAAAAATTATTATATTGTCAGATTTGTATGCTTTATACAGTGACCGGCAGAAAGTTCGCACCAAGGGTTTTTTTTTATTTAAAAACTTACCAAATTTTTTTGGCGGTTGAAAAGTTCTGCATGTAAGCAAAAAAGAGCATAGACAAAACTAGTAAATATTGCGCCGTATACGAGGAAGAGGTGAAAACGTTAAATTCACTCAAGAATAAATTGCCCTTATTTTTCATTGTGGAAATTTTCTTTTATTAGGAAATGTTGTTTGCACTTAAAACTTATCCAAATATACCAAATTTTAGCTCGGTAGCACAAATATAAATATTTTTCATGGCTACTAGATTTAAATGAAAACGAATTTTATTGTAAGGGTTTAAACACCAGAAAAGTTGAATTATTTTTGACGTTATTTTATTAAACGTTCAGTTCTCGCGTATTTAAACAAATTTAAGTAAGTTATGTGTCTAATTGCCCAAGAGGTGTTAAAAAATTGAATTTATAGGTTGCATAGCTTCTATCGATTCGTTATACGAGGGGGCGTAAAAAAAAGTAAAAACACTTTTTTTGTGGTACCGAGCTGAAATTTGGTATTTATGGATAACTTTTAAGTGCAAACAACATTTCCTTATAACAAAATTTTGTACAGTGAAAAATAAGGGCACTTTATTCTTGAGTGAATTTAACGTTTTCACCTCTCCCTCGTATACAGCGCAATATTTACTAGTTTTGCCTATGCTCTTTTTTGTTTAGGTACATGCAGAACTTAAAAAGTTATACGAAAGCTACGAATTTTATCAAATATATAAGTTTTTTTAAATAGTAGGCAAATGTAAAACAATATGTAATTATTATTCCTCTAGTAATTTCAGAATTAACATGTATTTCTGAATAAAATTTTTGTTTTTTTACAACAGATTTTTACTTATTCAGGGTGAATTAACTTTTTTTTAATCCCCGAAGGACCATATTTTTTTTTATCCATGGGTAAGTAACTATGACACTAAAGCAATTGTCAAGAACGTCACTGTAGTTTTTAAAGCGCAAAAAACTGTGTAACAAATTACTGACGTTTTAATAAAATTATATTTATCTCACGCCATCCCATATCTACGTATATTGTTATTCCAAAGTCAGTGTGATGACATTCCATACGGCGGTAAACAGTCTCAAAGAGACCGACGTTTACCGCCGTATGGAATGATTGGAATGTCATCACACTGACATTGGATAAATTATACCTAGTCACGATATATTTTGACGTACCTAATAGTGTTCTATAATTTATGTTATAACATGTTTATAATATATAAGTACATATTTTTGCCCGTCACAAATCGAAGGAAACTCAAACAAATCTGTAAAAGCGTTAGAAATTTAAAAGTTTTTTAATATAATTTTTTTTTTTCGTTTTCTACTTCAATAATATTCTTAATTCCCAAGACTAACAAATTTACAACTTTTTTAAAGTTTTTATGTTTGAAAAATAAATCAAGTTATAACATTTGCACCTGTACTAAAAAGTAATGTCGTTCAGTGTAGAAAATAAGCAAGTTTTCTCGGAGTATTAAGTTGTGGATCGACCGTTATCGTTGTGTGAAGGTCACTGAAAAACGACCAGTCGATATCAAAGGTACCGACAGGTATTGTCGCTTCTGCTTGCTGTTAATATTCTGTGGTAAAGGGTATGTGAATAAACTTATTATAATTATTCGATTTTTGTTTTTTAAAAACCAAAATGATTTGATATTATTATGGCGTAAATAATAAAACTAAATTAAATTTGAACTTTTATTTTATACTATTTTTATACCTACATTTGATTATCAAAGTTGTCTATTTCAATGCTCAAATTTCTTCTGACTTCTTGTCCTTGCTGGCGAAGAGGTAGATCAAATTTGTCATTATCATTGTCATCTTCTTCTGGTGCTTCAAAACCGATGTCTTTCAAAGTTTTTGGACGGATGATAACGCACCTCCTCGAGTTTCAGAATTTATTCGCAAAAATGTGTTGGCAAGCCATTGCACATTTTCCTCTTCAAACCGGTATAATTCTTTGTAATCATGAACAAGTGTTGATAACTCTGCTTGTAGTGTTTAATCTCTCTCAGTTCCACAACATCTGCCATTGCTACAACTGATCACTATACGACTGAGTCTGCTACTGAACACACTCAAAATTATTTAAGGATATCCTTTTTACTTAGAGTAAAAGGTAACGTTTATGAATAACCAAATACTTTTTTGGGAAGGATATGCTCATACTCTATAAGTATAAGGTTTTACTCGGAATATTATGAATGCGAGCTGAAGGATTTCCTTCATATTCTGCAAGTATAAGCATACCCTTTTTTTTTATGAATATGGCCCATATAAAAGTCCGACCAGCTAAATTTTTTGATATTACTTCATTGTCTACCACCTTTAAACAAAATTGAAGTGGATAAAGGTGTTATGTCGCATTTTTTTTAAACTACTTTTTCTACTTTTTGAGCATCCCTGGTATATATCTTACTATTAGTAAACCTTAAATGCAAGTTTTTTCATAATAAAATATTTTTCTTAAGGATAAAGGTGTTAAGTCACTCAAACATCTAGCATGTCGTAGTGAATAAAGGTGTCATGTTACAATTTTGCTACATGATACTATGAAAAAAACTATGAATTTGCTTTTATTATTAAAGTGCATCAAATAAAATTAGTTAATTTTACCTAATTTATCCGGTATTAGTAAATAAAATTAAATAATAATTAAAAAAAGTTCTAAGTCGTAACGCGTTTTATTGAATAACTTCGAAGTTTAAAAATATGACATAACACCTTTATCCACTTATGTCTTCAATTATTAGTTGCCACTGGCAATCAAATGCATTTTTTCACGAGAAAGACAATGGTATATTGTCGGATATGGATTGGTATCCTTAAGGATGGATTACTCATCTCGTACTTCGCTGTGGTGCTAAGACTCTTAATGTGTGTTGAGCTTGATAAAAAGATGTGTAGTGGAAAGATAGTGTATAGAACAAGGACAAGGACATTTCTAGTTTCGTAGGAGGAGTCAGTAGACGAATGTTGATAAGAAATAATTGTTTGTACTTGGTTGAAATAAAGGGTTCCATTTATTAACATGCAAAATTATTGCTGACATAGCAAAACGAAACCCCTTCTTCTAGTTGATAAGGGTTGCAAAACTGTATAAAAACTCGAAAGATCACTTACTCAGAGAGTTGTAAAAATTATTCAAGTGTAACGGTAACCTCTGCCCGTTTGTCTTGTCAGTTTGAAATCAAGATTAAATGCAATAATTATTTAGAAAAAAAAAGCACAAAGTCTTTCTCCACTATTTTTATTAGAATAACTAGGCGAACCTAGAATAATTCATAATAATTCAAATCGACATGTTTCGAGTGTAGAAACACTCATCATCAGGAAAACAAAGTGAAAGGTACAATGCCGATGTTGTTAGCAATAGAGATAATAATAGTGGGATTGAGCCGTAATGGAGCTTTTAATGGTGTACAAGAGGTGTAAAATTGAATAGTCAAAAAACCGATAATCAAGACTAGACATACTGAAAAGTCAAGGGTTAGTGCAAAGGTACTGTCCTAGGCAAAAAAATGAGGAGAACAAAAGAAAAATTAGGGAGTTTTAAAAGATATATCTGATGTGAAAATCATTATTAAGTACTGAAAAATCTTGAGTTTTATTCAGCTTTGTCAGAGACATGTGTAAGTATTGAAGTAAGATGGAAAGAAAAAGAAAAAAAGTTGTTTTTCATAAAAGTCGAAGCATCATTTAGCTTAAAGTAAAATACTGTTGGGGTACCAGGCTTTTTACAGCCCAGTTACCCCGGCAAGAGTCAAAACATACACATTTAGTGCAAAATTAATATTAAAAAAAAGTTTTTAAAAGTTTTTTGTTTTACTAGAACATCTTTGTTGGAGAAGTTCCACTGCAACCAGCACGTGTCGGATGGGAAAATCTTTCTTGACTTTTCAGTTTGCTGAAGTCTTGGTTGTCGGTTTTTTGACTATTCAATTTTACACCTCTTGTACACCATTAAAAGCTCCATTACGGCTCAATCCCACTATTATTTTCTCTATTGCTAACAACTTCAGCATTGTACCTTTCACTTTGTTTACCTGATGATGAGTGTTTCTACACTCGAAATATGTTGATTTGAATTATTATGAATTATTCTAGGTTCGCCTAGTTATTCTAATAAAAATTGTGGAGAAAGACTTTGTTCTTCTCTTTTTTCTATATTATTTAACTCCACTTTGAGTATGGACTACTTCTTCGCAATAATCATATTGTTGTGAAGTCATGAAGAGTTCTGCACCAGAACCAGTTTATTTTGCATCCAATGCGTAAGTGTTCTTTGAGTAATTTAACTAATTGTTTATTGTATAAATTTTGTGTTGTTCTCGGTTTTTGTCAGAGTTATCTATTAAGTTAAAATTGTTTCTTTAAACTTACTGGAATACTGGAATACCACCTTCCTAAAGTGAGTGAAAAGGGACAATCTATCTTCTTATTAGAAAACTATTTAAATTCATCGTTTTACACTCGCAAGTATTTAATTTGTATTTTACTCACAATACTTCTTGTAATCTTATATTATCTCATTGATTTACTATTCATGAAATAAATCTCTTCAAAAATCCTTAGTGTTTCAGTGATTAAATAATAAGCATAAATCAAAACCATCTAAGCTACACAACCCAGTCGCATACCATTTTGGATATACGACATTATCAGGTTACCCTTCTGTTACAGAAAGATCACCACTCGCATGGTCACTGTTCTTTCTATTACCGCTTTCGCTTCCTAGGTTGTACACTTACGGTCTGGAAATTTGTTTTTCCGTACTTTTTTTTTTATTAATTTTAACATTGGAATGTTTATATTTGTATATGGGGATCAAGTTACGAGTTTTTCGTTCAAGGTCAATAGACAATTTATGTCGCGCGCGCCTTGTTGCCGTGTGTTGGTTATGTTGGAATTTTTATTTTTGGGTGTTGCTGATTGCAATGTGAAAAGGTACATATTTTCTAAGAAGAGGTGCATAGCGATTTAGAAAAAGTACCTACCTACATATTTTAAGATAATTGTTTTAAAATTTTATTTAATAATTGATTTTATTCGCGCTAATAATTTATGAAAGGTAAATATTTTTTGAAAGAAATCATCCGCTTCAGGCAATGCATCTCATTGGTAATATGTGGTTGCATAAGATGTAGTATTCATTTATTTTTTAGCTATTTATTAGTTAGTTATTTATTAGTTCGTTTTAAGTCGTTTACTTCTATTCCTTATAGGCAATTACATACTCTTTATACAACTGCTTAATACTATACCGGGTGTCCGCGAAAGGTGGTTCGCCCCTATAACTTTTTTGGCTTTGAAGATATTGGAATGAAATTTGGAGAATGTGTATACGACATAAAATTACATTTTTTGACGGGTAACTCAATTCTATGGCACTTCCGGTTTAACCGGAAGTGACATAAACTTTCGATTTTTAAATGGGACGCCTGGTATATTTTTACTTATTTTATCTCCACATGACATTCTAAACACAATCATGTGTCACTTGTCACTTTGTGTCACCAAAAAAAAATTTTTTTTTTCATTTTTTTTTTAAATCTAGAGGGCTATGAATTCGTTTAAATTACTAATTTTGTCTTATAATCTTGAGTAAAATACCAATTTACTCTTTTTTGTCAAAAACCAATCTGCTGTGTAAAATTCAATTTTTAAATTTGTATAAGTCATTTTTTTCAAATGGCAACATAGTGGTTCACCCGGTTAACAAAAGAGAGCATTTTCCTACGATTAATTTGATACCAAACACTTATGGGTTTTAAACAAACTTTCGTTTAAAAAACTGGTAAAATATAACGCTAACATTTTTCTAAAATGAACGGTCTTCAGAGAATGAAATATTATTTAAATGAATCGAGTAGGCCTGTGAAATAAAAACATGAAGCTGTCATGAAAAAAAATTACGGCCTGTCAATATCTTATTGCATATCGCTTCGGCAACAGTACGTTATTGTTTAAAAACATGGAGAATAATAATATTTATACAAGTAGTGAAAAAGTTGATATGTTATTAGTTTTCGGAGAGTGTAGGCAAATCTCAACTAATGCTGCACGTCTTTACGCACAGAGATATCCAGATCGGCATCACCCAACCCGGCACTATTTCCCAAAAGTGGTTCAGCAAATGCGAAATGGACCTAATAATAATGAAAACATTAAATTTGTTGTGAGCGAAGAAAAAGAAATAGACGTTCTGGCATACGTACAAGTACATATCAACGCGTCCGTCAGAGAGATCGCGCTAGAATGTGATATTTCTAAGTCTTCTGCAGGTAAAATTTTAAATAAACATGGATATCACTCATATAAATACCAACTACACCAGCACCTGTACGGAAACGACAATGAAAGGAGACTTAGCTATTGTAATTGGTTTTTAGAAAAATATTTAGAGGATAACACATTTCCCAATAAAATTCTTTATACTGACGAAAGCCGTTTCACTAATTTGGGACATTTTAACAGAAATAACAAGCGATATTGGTCTCAAGAAAATTTACACTTGATGCAGGAAGGAAATTTTCAAGAACGGTTTGGTTTCAATTGTTGGGTTGGGATTTTAGGGGACAGAATATTAGGTCCTATAATTTTTGACGGTTCGCTAACAGGGGCAAGATATCTAGATTTTCTTACGCAAGAAATTGAGCAGTTCTTGGATGAGATACCGTTAATAAATCGAGAAGGACTATTTTATCAACAAGATGGTGCCCCCCCACACAACTTGAGGGCAGTAACGGAATATTTAAATGAATTATACAACGAAAATTGGATTGGAAACAGGGGCCCAGTTAGTTGGCCGGCAAGGTAAAACGGAATTGTTCTTAATTTATACCTTTATTTCATTTTAAAACTTTTTAGGTCGCCCGACCTTACGCCACTAGATTTTTTTTTATGGGGTACTATTAAAAATGAGATATATGATGTACCCCCTGCCACACGAAATGAATTAGAAAACAAAGTAAGGGCAGTTATTCATCGAATTTCACCACGACATTTAAGAAACGTTGTAAGAGCAACAAAAGAGAAAGTACGACTTTGTCAGCAACAAGATGGAGGTCATTTTGAACATCTTCAAAATTAAAGTTAAAAATAAATAGATATTATGTAGATAGTTATAATTGTTTGGTTATTTAATTAGTAGGTATAATGCATACTATAATTTTTAATAAATTTAAAAAAAAAAATTAAAATGAAAAAAAAAATTTTTTTTTGGTGACACAAAGTGACAAGTGACACATGATTGTGTTTAGAATGTCATGTGGAGATAAAATAAGTAAAAATATACCAGGCGTCCCATTTAAAAATCGAAAGTTTATGTCACTTCCGGTTAAACCGGAAGTGCCATAGAATTGAGTTACCCGTCAAAAAATGTAATTTTATGTCGTATACACATTCTCCAAATTTCATTCCAATATCTTCAAAGCCAAAAAAGTTATAGGGGCGAACCACCTTTCGCGGACACCCGGTATGTGACAGCAACGCGCTTTCCTACTGTAAGACAACGAAAATTGCTAGACCGTTGTGTAGTGATAATATCACGGTAATTTAGTCAATAAGAAATAGGAGTTAATGCTACACCATAGAATGGTTTAGAGCCATTATTGCTCTGAATTCTCACTGTAATTATCAAGTTCTATTGAGGGTGTAAGGTGTAATCTGATTTTATATACTGTAATAGTTCCAACTGGCAGTTATAATGAAACTTGACATTACACATAATAATATTTGCTTACTACGGTTCATAAAGTTACCACTAAAAATCAGTGCTGTAGTTCTCAAAAGTTTAAATAGCTTCTAGTGTGATATTGTTCTTGTTGTTGAACATTACATATTATTATGATTATCTATTATGCAACATGGTTTACTGAGATGGTAAAATACGTCCATAGATTATAAAGTTCAATACTAATGATTGGTTGTGCGAAATAGT
Organism: Polydrusus pterygomalis; assembly: GCA_963969555.1. Taxonomy (NCBI): domain Eukaryota; kingdom Metazoa; phylum Arthropoda; class Insecta; order Coleoptera; family Curculionidae; genus Polydrusus; species Polydrusus pterygomalis. The sequence goes on along the minus strand of OZ018385.1, from coordinate 15,598,126 downwards.
AATCTGACATGCAAAATTTAAAAAATGTAAAAATTTATTGGTACGATCAATAAAATTTAAATTCAGACAGGACAGCTAGAGGACTCGGAACAACGATGTGTCCTGGGCAAGAAATACGTTAACACTAATACTGTTCTAGTAAATTGGGAATTGATATAACAATAATGCGGGTTTGATACACTAGCAATGTATTTAATAAGGCATCAACACAAACTATGTCTTAGCAAACCTGTTGTACTAGATCATTTTACTCGGTGTATTTTATTTACATATTATAACCTTATTAGTTAGTTGTTGAGAATAATAATAAAATTATGTTTTCTATATAATTCAATCATTTCCAATGTCTCCGCTGGTGGCAAGCATTGCGAAATCTGTGAATTTTTATTTTTTAGTTATATTTTGAAGGATGTTTTAAATACCATAACCTAAATATTCCAATCCGAAACATCGCTCGCATTAACGATTATTCAAAATAATTATAAGTATTAGAACTATGTTTTAAAAATAAACATTTATTAAAATATCAAAAATTGCTCTAAACAGATCAGTGGCGGATCCAGGAGGAGGAAGAGTAAAAGGGGACGCCCCCCCTGAGATTATAAAAATTATGAAAACACAACCACAACTTTCCATAAATAATAGGAAAAATAAGCACATCTCGCAATAAGGTAACAAAATGTTACAATAAAAAAGGTTTTGAATACAGTTTTAATTGCCTTTGTTTTGCCCCCCCTTGAAGAAATTCCTGAATCCGCGCCTGAAACAGCCACCACAACTATATCAAAAATGTTAGCAAATACAGTGTGTGTATAAAGTCTGGAAACGGCTTAATAACATCACAATTTACTGGCCGATTTAAACCAAATTTGGTACAGTTGTGTAAGAGGATCTAACGCACCGAATGACGATATTGGCGTTGTTGCCAGCTTTTTAGTTTGTCTGGAATTCGAACGAATTTTATATTTTTAAATATAACACCCAGTATATTTTTACATTTTTAAATTCCACAAAAAATTATAATTATTTTTTATTTAATGCATTATTAGTCTATACTTCATAGTTTCCGAGATATTGACTCTCGAAAAGTGACATTTTTGAACTTTGACAGCTTATAACTTTCTAACAGTGCGTCTTAGAGCAAAACGGCTTACATGTCCCTATCTTTAATTTTTATTATCTTCCTAAAAAAATCAACTTCCGGTTAAACCGGATGTAACTCGAAAGCAGGAAATATAGTTGTTCCGGTTTAACTGGAAGTTGATTTTTTTGGGAAGATAATAAAAATTGAAGATATAATATGAAGTATAGACTAATAATGCATTTAATAAAAAAGAATTATAATTTTATGTGGAATTTAAAAATGTAAAAATATACTGGGTGTTTTATTTAAAAATATAAAATTCGTTCGAATTCCAGACAAACTAAAAAGCTGGCAACAACGCCAATATCGTCATTCGGTGCGTTAGATCCTCTTACACAACTGTACCAAATTTGGTTTAAATCGGCCAGTAAATTGTGATGTTATTAAGCCGTTTCCAGACTTTATACACACACTGTATAATTCAAAATCGCACGATTCATTTTAGATGCTTGTATTGTCTTTTGGTCTGGATGTATATTTTTTTGCCTAAACCATTATTCCATTATTATACAGTGTGACCAGTAAAGTCCGCATCATATGGGATTTTCTTTTTATTAGAAAAAGTTCTTTTACATGCAGTATAGTTGTTGAATTCACATAAACTCTTAACGCCGTGACATTTCAGTTCTGTCGTACTTGTCAAATACTGCAGCAACTCATAAAATATAAATTTCTAATGGCAAAATTTAATTAGTATAATTGTCCTGCACACAAAGTATGTCTATCTTGTATTATTTCATACGATTAAAAAGAGATGGAAATAAAAAGAGTTGGCCGAACAATTCCAGAAAAGAAAAAGAAAAAACACTGACCAATCTCAGCTGTATAAGAAATTTAGTAAGTTGGTGAAATCTAAAGTAACTAGACAATAACAAGTCTTGACATTTGGCATTAAAACTTTATGTGAATTTAACTATATCTAGCCCATGCACATGCAAAACTTCAGCTGCATAAGATAATTTTGATTTTTTACCTATATTTTGTAAATTGCACCACTTTTGCAAAATAAGACTCAACGCAACCTACATAACACTTCTTAGTTTTGACAATGCTTTATTTCAGATACATTTTCTTTAAATTAAAATTTAAAATATTAAATGTGTGTTTTTCTACAAAATCAAAATTCGGCTATTAAAATTTGGTCGCCTGTGATGCAAAGTTAATTTGTTTTTGACCCTGTGTATAAGGTAACTTCATAAAATAAGTATTTTTGAAAACGTAGTTTGTGTCTAAAAGTTATACACCTTAATATTAAGACGAAAAGAACACAGTGTCATCAGTAAAGTGTTCATTAAATGAAAAATAAATTTTAGTGGTGGGTAAAAAATAAAAATTATCTTATGCAGATGAAATTTTGCATGTGGGCTAGAAACTGCATTTAAAAAAACTTTTTCTAATAATTTTTTTCGATATTTTCAGAAATACACTTTTGGATTATCTTTTTGGAAAAAATTTAAATTTGACAGATAATGCGAATCACGTGACTACTATTTTTTTGCTTAATTTTCATCTCGATCGAAGCAGAACTTGATGCCAAAGTCAAATTTCGAATAAAACTATTAATAAAAAAAATCCCATATGATGCGGACTTTACTCTGTATTAATAAATATTATTGAGAAATGGGAATTTTGGTCTGACTATGCAAATTTGTGTTTGTATACGGGTGTAATACGTACGGAACTGACCATAATATATTATATCTGTTTTATATTAAATCTATTAAAAAAATACTTTAGAAACACTCTGAAAAGTATGAAATATTAGTTTTTTCTTAAATTGAAATTATTTCTTAAACTTGTCACGACCGGTTTTACCAACCAGTCAACTTCGACTGCAAATAAATAATGTCTGCCAATGAGCCTAATGAATAAAAATAAAGCAATCACTTGAAGCAATTACTTTTTAGTAAAAGCAATTGCTTGACTAGCAAATGCTATAAGTAAACGCGATCCCTAGATCTAGATATGAATAAAATTTTGAAGCAATTGCTATTTTTCTTACACCTCTGTAGCAATTGCTTATTTAACATAAGTTCAGACGTGGCTTATCCACTTGTTCAGATTATAGATTTTATGTTCAGTTTGATGCCTAATTTGCAAAAGAGTTGACGTAAATACAACAACGTTGGTCTATTTATTTAGTACAATAGTAATCTGTTACGTTTTTGTGGAAAATAGGAAACTTATATTTCTGATATGGCAGATTTCAGTGAAAATGAGGAAAGTGATAATAGTGATGGAGAAATTAAAGACAAGCAATTGATATTCGTTCAACAAATTGAAGGAACATAAATAAATCTCTCTGACCACAATCGTTTAGCTTCCACAACAGCTTCAGCACTTGTAGGAAATTTAATAAAAATATAAATATTGGCCTTCTCCAAAACTGCATATCCATTACAGAAGCGTATGTCTTACAGACAGTAGTTTGGTGAACACCGAGTTCTTTACCTACATAATTTTGAAAGCCCGGATCCGACAATTTCCGCAGAAAGACTTTAATCTTATTTAAAAACGACAGTGCACCCCCTCAACATTTTCGCTGTCAAATCGATATAACTTTCTCAAATCATCATATCTGCAAGTTTTACGTACACTGTAGATTTTTCTTTTACGGACGTTCATAATATATTCAGTCATAATTGAAGACACAAATTAAGAGCGACGCACGTGTATGCCGCGGAGAACTAAAGTTGACTGCTACCAAGCAAATGATGCCGGGGTCGACCTACCTTAAAAAGTTAAAAGCGATCGCTATACTAGAAAAAGCAATTCCTTAATTTATTCATCATATTTTAAGCAAACGATAGCCATTACTTCTATTTTTTAAGAAAAATCATTGACTAGAAGCAATTCCTGCACTTTTAAGCAATTGCTGAACGCAAAAGCAATTACTTTAGTTTTTATTTATTGGCTTTCAAGAAATTACTTTGATTTTATAAGAAAAAGCATTGACTAGAAGCAATTCCTGCACTTTTAAGCAATTGCTGGACGCAAAAGCGATTACTTTAGTTTTTATTCATTGGCTTTCAAGAAATTACTTTGATTTTATAAGAAAAAGCATTGACTAGAAGCAATTCCTGTACTTTTAAGCAATTGCTGGACGCAAAAGCGATTACTTTACTTTTTATTCATTGGCTTTCAAGAAATTACTTTGATTTTATAAGAAAAATAATTGACTAGAAGCAATTCCTGCACTTTTAAGCAATTGCTGGACGGAAAAGCGATTACTTTAGTTTTTATTCATTGGCTTTCAAGAAATTACTTTGATTTAATAAGAAAAAGCATTGACTAGAAGCAATTCCTGCACTTTTAAGCAATTGCTGGACGCAAAAGCGATTACTTTAGTTTTTATTCATTGGCTTTCAAGAAATTACTTTGATTTTATAAGAAAAAGCATTGACTAGAAGCAATTCCTACACTTTTAAGCAATTGCTGGACGCAAAAGCGATTACTTTAGTTTTTATTCATTGGCTTTCAAAAAATTACTTTGATTTTATAAAAAAAAGCATTGACTAGAAGCAATTCCTGCACTTTTAAGCAATTGCTGGACGCAAAAGCGATTACTTTAGATTTTATTCATTGGCTTTCAAGAAATTACTTTGATTTTATAAGAAAAAGCATTGACTAGAAGCAATTCCTTCACTTTTAAGCAATTGCTGGACGCAAAAGCGATTACTTTAGTTTTTATTCATTGGCTTTCAAGAAATTACTTTGATTTTATAAGAAAAAGCATTGACTAGAAGCAATTCCTGCACTTTTAAGCAATTGCTGGACGCAAAAGCGATTACTTTAGTTTTTATTCATTGGCATTCAAGAAATTACTTTGATTTTATAAGAAAAAGCATTGACTAGAAGCAATTCCTGCACTTTTAAGCAATTGCTGGACGCAAAAGCGATTACTTTAGTTTTTATTCATTGGCTTTCAAGAAATTACTTCGATTTTATAAGAAAAAGCCATTGCTAGGTTTTTATTCATTAGGCTCATTGTCATTTTGCGTCTCATTCAAAGTTGAGTGGTTAGCTGGTTAATTAATATTTAAAATCCTTGCGTAAACCAACATAAATCTTTTGTTTTATTGTTAGTGAAAACTTTTTTAGTGCCTTTCGTGCAAACACTGCGACGCTACAGTAATATTACAAAGTTGGAAATATTAATAATACTTTTATTATTGTCGACTCGACATTTCACTGTAGGTCACATATAAACGAATTTATTAAAATAATGCCTCTTTAAAACCACCGTACATGAAAATATACTCTGAAAGGTGATGCATAATTTGCTCGTCGAGCCTCGGGCTCAACACGATTTTAATTTTAGCGAAAACAATACAGAATTACCCCGTCGTATTTTTTGTTAATTATTTTGAATTTAACTCGCTCCGTTTGTTCTTCATAACTTTTAAATATTTATATTGTTTTTTCACGAATTCGGTTGGTAAATTTTTATTGCCCTTTCAGCGTTTCTCATTGTCGGGTCTATTTTTTAATTCATTGTGACATGTCATAGTGATAGATTCTGATTTAAGAATTGAAGAATATAAAGAAATACATTCTAATGGAGTTAATTTAAACAATAATATTGAAATTGCAGAAAATTTTAACAAGTTTTTTATAGAAAGCATAAACCATATAGTTAATTCAATACCAAATTACAATGAAAACTTTATTGTAATAGAAAATTATTAGTGTTGGGAAAAATCGACTTATTTTAATAATCGACTACCGAGTATTCTAGTGATTTAAAAAACCGAATTATAATCGATTTTTTTTTCACTCAAATTCTAATATTAATTATTAATATTGGCGGTTCATCGTTCATGTTGATATACAGCATTTGTATTGGGAATAACTGACTCGGTGTTGTTAATCGATTGATTTTTTGCGGATTATTAAATGTGGCCGAGATATTTGTGGATTTTTTGGCATGGTTCCCAGTTCCCAGATCTTACAATTTAACTACTTGAACTTGAGATGTCACGATATTCCGATATTGCATAACTCATGCATGATATTTATGAATACTGAATACTCACCACTAAACATTAAGTTTTCAGTAGACGCCGACGATTTAAATCTAAATAAAAAAATCCTATTATCCTACGCAGGCAACCCGTAATGCAGTATTTAAATCTAAATAATAAATTACAATACACAGGAAGGTAACCCGTAATGCAGTATTTAATTTAAATTATATCGCCAATAATAACCGAAACCACTCGGTGTAGCCGCTCGCTAGGAGATGGCTCTGGCCGCAGTGAGTGATTGACAGGCGGGCAGCAACTTTGGAGACGCGTTGGAAAATAAAAACTATATGTTCGTCACTCATTTCGTCACTCGAATTATTTCCGAAGATAATCGAATTATTCAAGTAATTGAAAAAACCGAATGATAGGTTATTTTTCACTTGAGTGATCCCATCACTAAAAATTATACTAGGTTTGATAAATTTAAATTGTTAAACTTAAATGAGCTAAACAAAATCACTTTTACTTTTTCAAATCAATCCAGTACAGATGATATATCAATAAATTTTTTAAAAACTTATTTTAATGAAATATCTATTCAACTATTGGATATTATAAATTCTAGTTTGAAATTTGGTATTGTCCCTGAAATTTTAAAAATAACTACAATAACGCCAATAAGAAAGGTTAAAAATACATCAAAACCAGAAGAATTTAGACCAATAAATACACTTGTAGCTGTCGAAAAAATATTAGAACGAATAGTCTATTATCAGTTATTAGATTTTGTAGAGGAAAATAAAATATTATCAAAATTTCAATCAGGATTTAGGAAGAAATATAGTTGTGAAACTGCTGTACAATATGTTTTAAATGATTGGAAACTTAAAATTGATAAGGGTGATATGGTGGCCCTTATTTTTTTAGATTTGAAACGTGCATTATTTGAAACAATTGATAGAAAAAATTATTAGAAAAATTACGACATTACGGAATTGGTGGACAGGCACATAAATGGTTACATGACTATTTAATGAATAGATGACAGGTAGTTAAATGTAACGAGTATTTGTCAAATAAAAAAGGTATAAATGTTGGTGTACCTCAAGGCAGTATACTTGGTCCTTTATTATTCATAATTTATATTAATGATTTGGCCTACAATCTAGACCTAGACATTTGTAAATATCATTTTTTCGCTGATGATACAGTAATTTATATTTCAGATTGTAATTTAATATCTCTAATAAATAATATGAACAATATACTGGAACATATATACAGTGACCGGCAGAAAGTGCGCAGCATATGGGAAAGTTTTTTTATCTTTAAGTTTAGAAAATTAATTTTATTTTAGATAGGTTCTGCATGTTCTCAAAGCAAAATAACACCCATTAAATCTGGTAAAAGTCTTATGGTATACGAGGTAGGATCAAAAATTTGAAATTCCGCTAAGAGTAAAGTACCTCCATCTTTCATTTCAAAATATTTTTTTACAAAGAATTATTGTTTTAATTGCAAAGTTATACCCAAATTCCAAATTTCGCTCATTTTGGACAAAAAAATGGATTTAATCGTGTTTTCTGAATAACCTTGTATAAAAAATAAATGGCAACCGAACAGTACGAAAATAAGATTTTCTGCAGACTTTGTTAGAGATAACCGTCGATCATAAGTCCAATTAGTTTGTTTTCATAATATTATGACTTTTTAAAATAAAAACATAAAAATATTAAATATTTTTGCTGCACACCGTATTTTATTTTCTGAGGGAACAAGTTAATTTCATCTAACTGATATTTTTTGATTTACATTGACTTAAAGCATCTTCTAAATAGTTTTTTATACATTTTTTTTTTACTTACGGATCCTTATTTTGCGACGAATAAAATCCGTTCAAAATATATTTTTAATTAAACATTTTTTCTTTATAAATCAAAAGGAAACTTTCTATGCATACTTTAATGTACAAAAAACCATTTAGGAGATGCTTTAAGTCAATGTAAATCAAAAATATCAGTTAGATGAAAGTAACTTGTTCCCTCAGAAAATAAAATACGGTGCGCAGCAAAAATATTTAATATTTTTATGTTTTTATTTTAAAAGTCATAATATTATGAAAACAAACTAATCGGACTTATGATCGACGGTTATCTCTAATAAAGTCTGCAGAAAATCTTATTTTCGTACTGTTCGGTTGCCATTTATTTTTTATACAGGGTTATTCAGAAAACAAGATTAATTTCATTTTTTTGTCCAAAATAAGCGAAATTTGGAACTTGGGTATAACTTTGAAATTAAAACAATAATTCTTAGTAAGAAAATATTCTAAAATGAAAGATGGAGGTACTTTACTCCTAGCGGAATTTCAAATTTTTGATCCTACCTCGTATACCATAAGACTTTTACCGGATTTAATGGGTGTTATTTTGGTTTGAGAACATGCAGAACCTATCTAAAATAAAATTAATTTTCTAAACTTAAAGATAAAAAACTTTCCCATATGCTGCGCACTTTCTGCCGGTCACTGTATATGTTCACAACAAGATAAAAACAGATTACAGATATTACAAAATAGAGCAATGAGAATAATATTGGGATGTAATAAATACACTAAAATAACGGAAATGCTAAATTGTTTACAATGGATGAATATAGAAAATTTTTTATTATTTCGTATTTTGATTTTTATTCATAAAATAAATTTAAATATAACAGCACCATATTATGAAAATTTCTTGACAAAATTTGATGAAGTTCATATTTCTGAAACAAGAGGAAAAAATAACTTTATTTCGGATCACACAAATTTGAAATCGACTCAAAAATAAATATTTTTTAGTGGTGCTATAGAATATAACAAGTTAGGAAATGAAATTAAAAGGTGTAATTTAAAACTATTTGTAAAAAAATTAAAGAATCAAATTTTATGTAAAAAAGTTTACTAAAATAGTCTTTCTAGATTATAATTATCTATCAGGAGAGAAGAAAAAATTTACAATTTGAAATGTACTTAAATAGTTCAATGAACTAATAAAAAATTTGTTATTTTATTATTATTATTATTATTATTATTATTATTATTATTATTTTTTTTTTTTTTTTTTTTTTTTTTTTTTTTTTTTTTTTTTTTTTTTCTTTCTCTCCGGTTTGTAGCCGGGTTTTATTATTATTAATATTAATATTATTATTATTATTATTATTATTATTATTATTAAACTTTTGATTACCAGGCTTATCCATAAGGTCATTTGGTAAATAACAAAATAACCAACCTAATTAATGGGCTCGGCCGTATTTTAAGTTGACCTGGTGGGTTTATGGGTGGTTTTAAGTAACTTTTAAGATACCATGTCCCTGGGGTCTTAAAACTCAATCCTTTTTATTAGCCATAATTTTTTTTATATTTGACTAGACACGCATATTTTTATCGATTTATTAATACTAAAAATGCAATATCTTATGAATTTATATTTTAATATTTGGGGTTTGAATCTCCTATTTCACCAGTGGCGGCTCGTGGGGTAGAGCCACAGTGCCATGGCACTACCTGCCCTCCTGTCTAGCGTCCTGCCCTTTACAAATTACCAAAACCTATTAAAATTAATATTCTCGTTTTTAAAGCAATTAGCAAAATAATTTAAAAATGGAACACAGTCGGGTGCAAATTTCCATCTAAAAGGAAGCGATTATGCGTAAAACGGTAACGTAGCTTCCGCGCCAAGCGCGGCGAGGCACACGGGAGGTGACGAAACGCCATCACCTCAATAAAAAAAACGTTGGAAATGCCCTTGAATGCAAGCAGGCAAAAATCTCGACGACGTAGCCAGGCTCTCTTCGTTTGACCGTTTGATGTTAGACGTTTCAAACAGCTGATGTTCGCGTCGCGTCCCGATTTGTTTTCGTTCGGCCGGCGGCTGATTTAATGTAGGGTTAACGAACTTTTTATTTTAGAAATACATAAATAATGAATACTATAAGGAAACTTTATGGAAAAAATACTTGGGTGTGCGGTTATGATGAATCTAATAGACTATTTTGTTTTATGTGTGTTTTATTTGGTGGGGAGCAAACTTGGTCCCAAAAAGGTACAGATGATTTGGTCCATATCTGGGACAAAATGAAGACACATGAAAAATCGAAGGTACATTTAAACAATATATTTAATTTCAGTATGCTTGGTAAAATTAACATTAAAACTCAATTAAATTCTGCATATCACAATGAAATAATGAAGAAAAACGAACAAATTGATAAAAACAGATACATATTAAACCAAATTATAAACTGCGTTCGGTTTTGTGGTGCATTTGAGTTGGCTTTGAGAGGTCATGACGAAAAAGAGACGTCGGAAAATAGGGGCATATTTCGTGAATTAATAAATTTTAGCTCAGAATTAGACAAAACTCTTAAAGATCATATTGAAAAATCAAAAGTATTTAAAGGAACATCAAAAACCATACAAAATGAACTTCTGGACTGTATGTTAGATGTGTATCATGACTATCATGATGAAGTCATAAAAGAAATAAAGGACTCTCCGTTTATCGCTGTTATCGCAGATGAAACCACTGACATTGCTTGTGTGTTTCAACTTGTTATCGTGTTTAGGTATACCTAGGTATTCAGATATGATTGTAAATTCATAAATTAAATTAGGTGCCTTTTTGCTTATTTTTCCTACTTCAAAAGCAAGAACTATTAACAAAAAAGGGCGTGGCACCCAAAATTTTTTTGCCTGAGGCGCTAAGGGTTTACCTGGCCCTACTTCACTAAAATGGCACGAGCCGCCACTGTATTTCACATGACCGTCGTATGTCCCTGGAGCAAAATCCAATATTTGCGAACTTCAAAAAATATATTTTAAATTTTAAGTTGCTAAAGTAAATGATATTTAACGAACGTTGGGTTTTTTTGTGTTATAAAATTGTCTTGAATGGCCATTATTGTTAATGTTTGGGCTAAAAATAATCACTTCAGTTTTAAAAAATTTTAATAACCTTTTTTGCACCAAATGTGTCTGCTCTGACTCTGGCGGGGTAACTGGGCCGTAAAAAGCCTGGTACCCCAACTGCTTTTACTTTTTAACCAAAAGATGCGTTGACGCAAAAAAAAACAACTTTTTTCTTTTCTTTACATCTCACCCCAACATTTTCACATGTTTCTGATCGGGCTTAATAAAACTCAGGATGTTTCAGTAATTTATTAAGGCTTTTTACAAATATGTTTTTTAAAACTCCCTAATTTTTACTACCCTATCATTTTCTGCACGGCACAGTGTGCTTCTACACTTAACCCTCGACTCTTCAGTATGCTGGAGTCTTGATTGTCAACCTTCTAATTTTTCAATCTTACATCTGTTGTACACCATTAAAAGCTCCATTACGGCTCAATCTCACCATTATTTTCTCTTTGCTAAAAACATCAGCATTTTACTTTTCACTTTGTTTCCTGATGATGAGTGTTTCTACACTCGAAACATGTCGTTGTGATACTAGGTTCGCCTAGTTTTTCGATAAATAAAGATTGTGGAGAAAGACTTCGTGCTTTTCTTTTTCTGTATAAAAAGATAAGTTTTCACGAAATTTCGTGAAAAAAAAAATTTCTTGTAAAAGATAAAATTAAAAAACCAAAAACTTGGTTATTTGAATTTTTCACATAAATTTTGAAGTTATGTGAAAAAAGTGTAAATACAAAAGTTGTAGATCTTTTTATTACCTACAACTTTGCTATTTAACGTTTTTCCATAGAACTTGTAGTTTTGCCGGAAATCGAGAGAAATCGTTTTCTACCATTAAATACTCACCCCCTTCCACTTCCCGACCTCGGATCGCCCGTAAATTATTTTTCCTTTCATTTTTTGTTATATTCTCTTCCTTTTCCAATGGGTTTCATCCTACTATTATTTTTTTTACTTTTTACCATTTTCAAAGGCTTCAGCCCTGGTCTATAAAGAGCTTGTTTGAAGGTGGTAGCAATGAAGTAATATAAAAAAAAAAGACCTTGTCGAACTTCCATTGTCTTTATTTTGTTACTTAACACAAAGTTTCGGTTAGTTAGTATCTCTTACCGTTTTCAAGTGTAAACTAAATTATTATTCTAATGCTACTGTCCTAAATTATACTATCTATGTGGAATGAAGCTTGCCGACTCCGCCTACGTGCTTATTGAAATGTGAAGTTTGAGCTGTTGATTTTGGACAAGAAGAGGCTTCCAGATATTGGGGATATCTATACTTGGTTTACTAAATATACGGGTATTTTGATTCATGAAAGCTGCTTCTTTGAATTTTCGTTTCCTCCAGTGCTGTTCCGTGTCCAAAACCTTGGCTTCTGACCACTGTATGTTATGTTGGTTGGTCCATACATGTTCCGCTATACCTGATGTCGAAGTTTCACCTCTTTTAGTATGTTTCAGATGTTGTTTAACTCGTACGGGAAGAGGTCTTTTTGTTTCTCCAATATACGATTCGCAATTACACTCGCAAAGGATTTGATAGATACAATTTTTTGTGTTATCATTACGGGGGGGGTTTCACTTTTTAAGAAAGCTTCTAAGCGTATTTCCGGATTTGAAGACTGTTTTGATATTATAGTTGTTGGTTGTCCTTCTATAATATTTTCAGAAAACCCTTTGACGTAAGGTATTGTAAGAAATGCTTGCTCCTCTTTCGTTTCTGTATTAGTTTTTACTTCGCGATTTTTAAGTTTTGAGATGTTATTATATCTCGTGGGGTGCGGGAAAAGAACTAGACTTTTCAATCGGTAGGTCATGTCATGTATCGTATCGTGGTTTGAAGCTCACGTTAAACCTTAGGTTCCCTAGGGAATGGCCCTGATTGGACGAAATAAGCAACTAAATGAGTATTATATTTAAAAAACTAGTTAGTGTTTCGGGGCCCGTGAGATTTTTCATAATTAAAAAAAAAATCGATATATTTATATGTATTAGGTACGTATGTCTATAATAGATATTCATCGAAAGCGGAACACCCTGTACACTACGAACTTTCGCCTTTGGAGAGCAAAATACCTTTTAATAAAATGCACTGTATTTGGCCATTAATTTTTTTAAATTTTTACATACTTTATGCTCCACAAGCTTCTGTTTGATCACTGGTTCTTTTATTATAGTCTTAGGGTTGACGGTCATAAAGTTTACTCTCTTGCTAGGAGTCCGCTACGTTGCCAGCTCCTCTGTTACGAGTGAAATTTTTTTTCTGGAAATGGGAATAACTTTTTACACTTCATTGTCATTCTTCGGCTTTCCCGATAACTTTTTAGAATTATCTATATTGTGATATGAAAAATATTTTTTGTAGAAATTACAGCCCTTACATTCAAATTTTCTAAAGGCTTGATCTACATGAAGATGGATGCATGCAAACAAGTAAAATACAAGCGCGTTTTTTCAAATTTTTATTGATTATTTTTATACTGTTATTGAAGTCAGAAATTTATTTAGGGTAAAAGGTATCATGGGATGAAACATTTTGTTTTTGAAAATATATGAAATTTTTAATTGATTTAAATTTACTGAAAAATAAATGAAACTTATTCATAAAATTTAAGATTGAATCAGAAATTTTTTTGTCTACTGCATCTGACGGTCTAGTGCATCAGCCTATAAATTTGGTCTAAAATTTTGTTTATTAATAACATTATAAAAAAGAAAATATAATGGAAAATGACAATACAACAAAATACAGTTTTTTAATAATTCAAATAAATCATCTCCGCAAGGGTCATCATCATCAGATTTGTCCAAGTTAATAATAAGGAGAAGAGTATCTAAAGCATCGATAAATCTTTCCCGTTCCCACACATCATTTATAATTTTATTGGTGAGCGTTACAAAATTTATCCATTTTTCCGCTGTTACATTCTCTATGGCTTCATTCCGCAGACCTCAAACTACGTCATTTGTTGGACAGGATGCATAGAATTTATTTTTGCATCATAATTATCTATGAGGAGAGAAGAAAAAATTTACAATTCGAAATGTACTTAAATAGTTCAATGAACTAATAAAAATTTGTTATTATTATTATTATTATTATTATTATTATTATTATTATTATTATTATTATTATTATTATTATTATTATTATTATTATTATTATTATTATTATTATTATTATTATTATTATTATTATTATTATTATTATTATTATTATTATTATTATTATTATTATTATTATTATTATTATTATTATTATTATTATTATTATTATTATTATTATTATTATTATTATTATTATTATTATTATTATTATTATTATTATTATTATTATTATTATTATTATTATTATTATTATTATTATTATTATTATTATTATTATTATTATTATTATTATTATTATTATTATTATTATTATTATTATTATTATTATTATTATTATTATTATTATTATTATTATTATTATTATTATTATTATTATTATTATTATTATTATTATTATTATTATTATTATTATTATTATTATTATTATTATTATTATTATTATTATTATTATTATTATTATTATTATTATTATTATTATTATTATTATTATTATTATTATTATTATTATTATTATTATTATTATTATTATTATTATTATTATTATTATTATTATTACATTTCGACCAAACCATTCCAACCTATTGAAACGAAATTAATATATTTAATTGCATTATAAAAAAATGCCTGTTTGATACAGTACATTATCGCCATTTAAATTTAAATTTTTTTAAACAATCCGCTAATGAACCAGTGGATATTTCAACACCATCAATGATTTTGGGGATTGGTTGTATTGAGCGAATGGTCGATCACGGGATGAAAAAATAGCTATAGTGTTTCTTAGGTCAATTTAATGACATTAAACTGTAGGAATTTCCTAACCATAGGCATCCCAAACAAATAATTAAAATGCGTATACACACTTATAAGTTTGTTTTACATTAGGTGTTTGTACATACTACACTTTATAAACCCACTGTATATATAATAATATTATATTAAAATATTAAATCTAAGGTAACTCAAAAATTCTATACACAACTAAAATCAGAAAAATAAACCTGACACGGCACGACACTGCTCAGAAAATGCTTTAATTTTTTTACCAGAACTCCATTCTCCGACCATTGTCCACAAATTCAAAATTACGTATATTTTATCTTCGTCTCTTCCACGCCATCGGCGGTCACTGGCCTATCTCTTTCTGACAGAATCGATCGTTGAACGGGTCGGAGACCGCTTCAGTTTATCCCAGCCGCTTTAACTGGCCCTTGTATCCCTTGCTGTTGCCAATTCTTCAAAATTTTCGGATTTGTAAGCACAATATAAGTATATACGAGAAACAAGGGTTTGTTAATTAGTTGTTTTTAAACACTGAAAACACTTTTTGTCTTGATTTCAGTTATATTGTTTCTTAAGGACTAAAGAATGTATTATTATAACAATGAATGGCTTGTTATTTTTTTCTGTCACACTCAAAACTCATCGGTTTAAAGTATATTTGCAAACTAGCTTTCAAAGAAAGTTACTGACTAACAATTGAATACTGATATAAAAGAAGCATTTTTAATAAATAAAATTTAAAGAATTGAAGAAGAAAGATCTGACAACCCTGGTTGTGAGGTCGGTCTCTTTGAGACCGTTTACCGCCGTTTGTATGCCGTATGGAATGATTGGAATATCATCACACTGACTTTGGATAAATTATACATTTATGCGATTCTTAAAATCTACATCCTTCTATATCCCCTTAGCCTTAATTCGCTGGCTTGTTGAATACGAAACTCCCAAAGCATCAGAAACTCTCTAAAACAGATAGGTTTAAATAATACAATAAAAATTTTTAAAAATTTAAAAACTGAAACAGCCATATTAAAGAACTAATAAATTCAAGATAAAAAGTTAAATAAAGTTTTTTTCTAGTGCTAATAGTTTTCAAGAAAAGTCAAGTTAAAAATCTAATTTTTGCTCTTACACTTTTCATATTAACTTTACATATTAACTGTTAATATGGCTGTTTCAGTTTTTAAATTTTTTGAGTCACTCACGTCATATTTTTCTATTTTATATTCACCCTGTATACAGTGTCCGCAAGAAAGTCCGCATCAAATGGGATTTTTTATTATTAATAGGTATAGGTAAAAATTGAAAAGGCAGTTAGTTTTTGCTTACCTAAAAACCAAAAATGACGTATACTGAAGCAGCTGCACGACTTGCGTTACCTGTCAAATCTGACATTTTTAATAAAATAGGTTCAAAAATGCCCTTATTTAACAAAATATCCAAAAACTTTATTCGAAAAAGTTGTTTATTTAGGCATTTTTAGTCTCTGTCCGAAATTTTGACTGTCTAATACAATTTTTATTTTTTGACAGGTTCTTGAAAATTTTGATCAACCCTCGTAGATTAACTTTTATACATCGATGTAAAACCATTTGCCTTTACTTCATTTGTAATCTTAATGCAATTTTGTGTAAAATTATTTTTGTTTCCTATTATTTGTTTTGCTTCAAAAACTGAAATTGTTATCGATTAGTATGTAATGTTTGATGCAAAGTTTATCTAATTACATCAGTTTGGCCAAAACCGACGTGTCCTATTTTTCCTAAGTTAGTAAATAGATGTACAAAAAGAAAATATTAGGAAGCTTTCGTTGAAATTTTACTTAATTAATATTGGATTACAAAGAATATATATTAATCGCTCGAAACATTTTATTCAACAAAAATGTAGTTTAATATAATTAATTTAATTTAATATTAATTAAGTAAAATTTCAACGAAAGCTTCCAATATTTTCTTTTTGTACATCTGTGTACTAACTTAAGAGAAATGAGAAACGTCGGTTTTGGCAAAACTGATGTAATTAGATAAACTTTGCATCAAACATTACATACTGATCAATAACAATTTCAGTTTTTGAACCAAAATAAATAATAGGAAACAAAAATTTTACACAAAATTGCATTGAGATTACAAATGAAGTAAAGGCAAATGGTTTTACATCGATGTATAAAAGTTAATCTACGAGGGTTGATCAAAATTTTCAAAAACCTGGCAAAAAATTAAAATTGTATTAGACTGTCAAAATTTCGTATAGAGACTAAAAATGCCGAAATAAACCACTTTCCCAAATAAAGTTTTTCAATATTTTGATAAATAATGGCATTTTTGAACCTATTTTATTAAAAATGTCAAATTTGACAGGTAACGCAAGTCGTGCAGCTGCTTCAGTAAACGTCATTTTTGGTTTTTAGGTAAGCAAAAACTAACTGCTTTTTCAATTTTTACCTATACCTAATAATAAAAAAAATCCCATTTGATACGAACTTTCTTGCGGACACTGTATGCCACAGAAGATTTGAATACGTCAAAATGATTTACTTAAGATGCAAAACTTTTATGTAGAATAAAATTTTCTGAGAAATCAATAATAAAAAATTATCCCATTTGTTAACCAAATTTGGGCGGACCCTGTAGAATTAAAGAACATTTTTTAAACTTTTACAAAATACAAATTAGAATGTGGGCTTTAATTACATCACATATGACATTAAAATTTTAAAGCTGTGTCAGGTATTTTCAATACATAGGATGCTTGCGTAAGGTGATCTGTGAATTTTTTTTACTTAATACTGTAGGTGAAAATGAAATGGCGAATCTGCCACTAGTGTCGAAGATTCCGATGCTACCCGCTTTAATATTGTTTTTCATTTTGTAGCTGTTCCGCTGACCATTGTCGCGTCTCTGAGTGAAGCGTTCGCCACTTATGTTAGAAGAGAGGCAATGAGTAAGCGACTGAGATGGAGTATTAATTAGGCTTAGAATTTAGACTAAAAATTAAGATTTCATATTAACTATAAATAAACTGTAACTTTAAAAAAAAAATGTTTTGATAAAAGTTGATTAGATTTAATTACAGTCTATTGGAAAGTCAATATATTGTACCTTAATTAAATTATAAATGATTTTAAAATATACAGAATGTCCGAAAAGGCATGGTCAATAATTTGGAATTGAGTTGATTGGTTAAAAATACAGTAAGAACTTCATATGAAATTGTGTCCTATGTACTACGTACTACGAAACTACCGTGCGAGCAACAATTATTTTCATCAAAGAGGGCCTTGCATCTAAGGACGTAATGCTTAGCCGTAGAGCTTAATACCTGTTGGGTGTCAGTAACTACCTGAATTACCAATCAATCAGTTATTCCGTCATCTTTGACAGTCGTTACAAGTAATTTGATTCATCGCTAATTTTTCCAATTTCTTGAACAATTCACACAATGGGCTTTACGGAACAGCACAAAACATTCATAGTTAAAACGTATTTTCGAAACGGGGTTAGAGTAAATGGTGAGTGGCAATACAATCCGGGTTTGTGCATGGACGATTTTCACGAACATTTTTTGCAAACGTTCACGAACATTTGTTGCAAACGTTTGTGAAATAATGCAAAATACGGCAACAAATTGTATAGGACGCCTGTCCCAAGAAGTGGGAAGATCTTATGGAACATGCAGGACTATTCTTAAGAAGCAGCTAAATTTATTTCTTTATAAAGTGCAAGTATTCCAGGAAATACAAGCCGCAGATTTTGAAAGACGCAGAGATTATTCTTAATGGTTTACCCAAAATTTATTGGAAAATTATATTAAATTATTCAGCAATTTATTTAATTATTTTTCTTTTTCTTTCTGTATATTCTTACTTTGTTAATTTTGTAAACAACAAAAATAAATTTGTATTTGTCTACTTATTTTATTACCCATTAGTTTGGCATATCATGTCATAATATGAATTTGACAAAATTTTAACCTAGATTTGGTTAGATATATCGTCCCCATATCACTGTGATCTAAACCAAGCCCTACGTTTTTTAATCCAAGCCCTCTTTGATGCAAATAATTTTTGCTCGCACGGTATATATCTACGCGTTCGTTAATAGCTCAAACGCCAACAAGAATTACTGCAGGATATTCCATTTAACAAAATTTATTAAGTATCTTAAAACACCTATTCGATAGCATTACTCGTTTTTGAGTAAATTTTATAAATACAATGAGACAGTGAAAAATATCGTATAGTCGCGATAATGGCACCTTAATTTATCGTGGCTCGTTTTCGTGGAGCTTTATAACATTACCCAAGAATAAAGACCCAGAAAGATTTTATTTTGCTAGACTATATTTTCATGATTATGGTCATTAATAGAGGGGTTATTACTCATACAACCCCCTCAGTAAATACGCTATATTTACTTATTATTATCGTTCGAGCAAAAATTATTTGCATCAAAGAGGGCTTGGATTAAAAAACGTGGGGCTTGGTTTAGATCACAATGATATGGGGACGATATATCTAACCAAATCTAGGGTAAAATTTTGTCAAATTCATATTAGGACATGATATGCCAAACTAATGAGTAATAAAATAAGTAGACAAATACAAATTTATTTTTGTTGTTTACAAAATTATAATACTTTATAAGGAAATAAATTTAGCTGCTTCTTAAGAATAGTCCTGCAATAAATTTAGCTGCTTCTTAAGAATAGTCCTGCATGTTCCATAAGATCTTTCTACCCCTTGGGACAAGCGTCTTATACAATTTGTTGGCGTATTTTGCATTATTTCACGAACGTTTGCAACAAGTTCTTCTGTTCTTACAGATGGTCTTTCTGCTGCTTTTTTGTGTTGTATAGAACCTGTTTCCCTAAACACAGCCACGGTTTCTTCAGGCAATGATAAAAATCCCCAGCAATAAAAGCAACGTTAGGAAAATGTTCGTGAAAATCGTCTATGCCCAAACCCGGATAGTATTGCCACTCACCATTTCCTCTAACCCCGTTTCGAAAATACGCTTCAACCATGAATGTGCTGTTCCGTAAAGCCCATTGTGTGAATTGTTCAAGAAATTAGAAAAATTAGCGATGAATCAAATTATTACTTGTAACGACTGTCAAAGATGACGGAATAACTGATTGATTGTTAATTCAGGTAGTTACTGACACTCAACAGGTATTAAGCTCTACGGCTAAGCATTACGTCCTTAGATGCAAATAATTTTTGCTCGCACGGTATAACAAAATGGTTTTCAAGTTTGTTCTGGTTCATCCCTAGTCCTACCCTCTGGTGGTAACATTTTTATAACAGAGTGAGAGAAATCACTAAGTTAAGTTTCTATGCCAAACGTCAATATAACTGCTAAAGAAATAAATGTCGTATGTTAAAAATAAGAAAGCTCATCAAGCTGTAACTCGAAAAATATTGGGATTAAGATTTCTCGTTCCATAATATTACTTAGTAAATTCTGTTCAATGACCGCTGACCGTTACGTTACGACTATGTGCTTATCATTCTAGCACTCGTGAACTAGGTGAGATAGTAAATTTGCGTCAATAATGAATGCCATATAATTTTACCAGTCAAAAAAGTTTTGTTGACATTTTTGACAGTGATATTTTTAAATAACATTATTTCAAAAATATCACGGTATTGTGAAAAAGAACAAGCATTAATATTAAAATTATTTGATTATTTTTAAAGAGAAAGTGATACCGGAAAGATTATTTTACCCTTTTAGGTAGTTTACGAGTTAAGTAGATATAATAAAGCAGGAATTGTGAAAACATAAATAATAAATATGAAAAATATATGCCAATGTCTTTATAAATAGGTACCTATCTGTTTTAGAGAGTTTCACTAAATTTCTAAAATAGCTCGGCATTTTTTACACAATTTGGCAACGCGCAAATTGTGGCGGTCATGATGCAGACGCAAGTATTGTTTTTTCGTGTCTGCACACGGCACCACATCATCCAGGCTCGGACAAACGAAAATGTGCCCCGCGGCCGCGAGGGCTGTTCGCTTTCCCACAAACACATTTAAACGAATTTTCGAATTAGGGCTGCACTGATTCGCACTAGCCACGCCCGGGGCTACGCGATTGCTACTCGTTCCGACTGTTTGTTAGAGATGTACCCCTTTTTATATATCCAGTGGTCAGTGGTGGACATGCTAATTTTTTTTCTAATGGCATCCTAATATATTTGAAAACGAGAAACGTCTAATAGAACGTGTAAATTATACAGGGTGTTATGGGAATAATAAATTATATTTAAATGGGTGACGTACAAAAACAACTCATTACTTTTTAATAATACACCAGTCAAACTGGAAAATGTTAGGAAAAAATTGATATCCAAAATTTTATTGCTGGAAACTGTTTATGGGGTAAGTATAAACGTAAAAAAGCAAAAATAGACAACTGGATCGGTCATCCCTCCCCGTGGGGGGTCGAAAGGGGGTGAAAAATGGTGTTTCGTGATTTATGGCAAAATGAGACGTCCTAGAAAAAAATGTTTCATACAAAACTTGTAGATTATGTAAAAATCTACTACTTTTGTAAAAAGCACTTTTTCACATAACCTACATTTTTTTTAGATAAGTGCGAAAAACCGGTTTTTGTGTTTTTTAATTTTCATTTGAAAACGTGTCAACTAATGTTTATGAAATTTTAGGGAGAAATAGCTTTTCTTATGACAAATAAGGACAAATTTTTTTGTTTTTTTTTCATGGGCTGTTTTGAAGATATTTGCTTTTTTTTTTTTTTTGATTTTTTTCAAATAAAATTTGTCCTTCGAAAAATCAATTTAAAAACTTTTGGTTGTGCTCATTTTTTTTTTGTTTTTAGTTGCACTTTAACATGAAAAAAAAAATAAGTCAGGGCGCAAAAACATCCTTTAAAATGCACAAGAAGCCAAAACTGAGTTTTACGAAAACGAATATTTCAGTATAAGTTCATAATTCGTTTAAAATTACGAACATTTTTTAAAATCAAGTACTTATTTGTATTCTATGGGAAAAAATACTAAAAAAATTATTAAGAAATTTAGGTTAATTTAAATTTAAATTATCAAGAATTTTAAAATACGAATTTTTGTAATTGATCGAGAAAAGTATAATTGCGTAAGCGAGTCACAAAAAAAATAATTTTAGGTAATTTTGAAGTACTCGGGTTCTTTTTAACTAATAAAAATAAACTTAAACTAGATTCAAATAACAAGTATATATTTTAACAAAATATAAATTATTAATTTAAAAAATGTCTTCATGTTAACATAAAGCATGGTAATGATGGTAACATTGAAAAAAAGTGGTATACAAAACCTGTTTGGTCTAGTAGATACTTAACCTATAACTCACGAAAAACTCAAGAATTGCAAAATTATTACATTATTATATTTTAAATAAATATTTAATATAAGTACTAAACCAATCTACTTTTTTTTGGTATACTTTCATCATTTAAATTACATGATTCTGATTTAGAATTTATTTTTTCCGCTGAAACGTTTTCTTCAACTTCATTGCCGTCTTCATCCTCACTACTAATGTGAAAAATATCTTCAAATATTTGTTTTTCAGCATTTAAGCAAAGGGTTGGTTCTTCGTTTGCAGCTAAAATATCTTCTACATCAATAAAGCCATCCAAATTTTTTCGCTCTTCAAAATTAGTACAATTACCAGCACTCTGACATTTTGCACATAAGTCAGTGCATTGCAGACCATGCTTTCGGCATCCGCACTTAGTACCACAGCCTTTTTCACAGCTACAAGTAATGTGTCCCGAATAACTGGATCGTCTGTGAAATGAGGTAACAGCACGTCTTTCTTATTAGCTGTTATTTTATTCCAGCCCCATTTAGTAGCAAGTAAAGTATTGTTTCCCAGCCACTTTTGAACCTGGAAATAGCATCTGTAAGAGTGTTGCGTAGCTGCCCCAACAGTTGGTGGTATTTTTTCTAATTTGAAACCTTTGCTAGTCGATAGTTTTTTATACTGGCTAAACCTCAATTCATCAAGTGATTCTTTGGATTTTTCACATTTGTAAATTGATTTTATTAAAGTACAGCCGTTAGCAGAAATGATCGTGGGGTCTACATTTTCTTTATAAAAGGTTCAACCAAAGTAGTCAAGTTTGGAGTTTTTAATAATGAATGAAAACTTGTTTTTTTCCTTTGCCAGCAAATCCAGAGCTTGTATCGCAACCAGTGAAACAGTGAAGAAAGGCGACGATTGATCGTAAATTTTGGTGTTGAAAACTTTTTGAAGAGTAGACTGCATTTAAAATATAATAATGTAATAATTTTGCAATTCTTGGGTTTTTCGTGAGTTATAGGTTAAGTATCTACTAGACCAAACAGGTTTTGTATACCACTTTCTTTCAATGTTACCATCATTACCATGCTTTATGTTAACATGAAGAAATTTTTTAAATTAATAATTTATATTTCGTTAAAATATATACTTGTTATTTGAATCTAGCTTAAGTTTATTTTTATTAGTTAAAAAGAACCATAGTACTTCAAAATTACCTAAAATTATTTTTTTTTGTGACTCGCTTACGCAATTATACTTTTCTCGATCAATTACAAAAATTCGTATTTTAAAATTCTTGCTAATTTAAATTTTAATTAACCTAAATTTCTTAATAATTTTTTTAGTATTTTTTCCCATAGAATACAAATAAGTACTTGATTTTAAAAAATGTTCGTAATTTTAAACGAATTATGAACTTATACTGAAATATTCGTTTTCGTAAAACTCACTTTTGGCTTCTTGTGCATTTTAAAGGATGTTTTTGCGCCCTGGCTTATTTTTTTTTTTTCATGTTAAAGTGCAACTAAAAACGAAAAAAATGAGCATAACCAAAAGTTTTTAAATTGATTTTTCGAAGGACAAATTTTATTTGAAAAAAATACAAAAAAAAAAAGCAAATATCTTCAAAACAGCCCATGGAATAAAAACAAAAAAATGTTTCCTTATTTGTCATAAGAAAAGCTATTTCTCCCTAAAATTTCATAAACATTAGTTGACACGTTTTCAAATGAAAATTAAAAAACACAAAAACCGGTTTTTCGCACTTATCTAAAAAAAATTGAGGTTATGTGAAAAAGTGCTTTTTACAAAAGTAGTAGATTTTTACATGATCTACACGTTTTGTATGAAACATTTTTTTCTAGGACGTCTCCTTTTACGATAAATCACGAAACACCATTTTTCACCCCCTTTCGACCCCCCACGGGGAGGGATGACCGATCCAGTTGTCTATTTTTGGTTTTTTACGTTTATACTTACCCCATAAACAGTTTCCAGCAATAAAATTTTGGATATCAATTTTTTCCATTTTGCACTAAAATTGGGATAACTTGACTGGTGTATAAAAGACTATCTAAAAAGTTAAGTAAGGAGGCTTAAAATCAGACCGAATGCGTCCCACGCCAATATTTGCACAATCCAGATGTCACCTTGTGTTGGGTTCCTGGCCATATAGATGACAACAGGGCTCCTGATGCGTTCACCAGGGAGGGCGCAGGCATGTTTGTCGAACTAGCAGAGACTGGCTGGACCACTGGAATCAGTCAAAGAAGAGATAGATCGAACAGCTAAACAACATGCGCAAAGCAGATGGACAGAACTAATAACCTGTAGCACCTCCTAGTAATTTTGGCCCCTACTTGATAACAGAAAAACCAAATGTAATACCGATAAATAAGAGTGATTTAGTGGTAGTTAAGAGAGTAAATTCTTTAAAGAATGTTAAATATCGAGATTACAACAAAGAGTTATTAAATTCCTCACAAAACAGGAAAAAATATAGATATCAGTTATTGAGGGCATTATTTCCTTCTCAAAGGTATATATTACGCCTAAGCGTTTCGGCCCTAGAAGGTCATCATAAGGTTCATCAGTAGGTCCTAAAGGTACCGTGCGAGCAAAAATTATTTGCATCAAAGAGGGCTTGGATTAAGAAACGTAGGGCTTAGTATAGATCACAATGATATGGGGACGATATATTTAACCAAATCTATAGGTTAAAATTTTGTCAAAGTCATATTATGACATGATATGCCAAACTAATGAGTAATAAAATAAGTAGACAAATACAAATTGATTTTTGTTGTTTACAAAATTAACAAAGTAAGAATATACAGAAAGAAAAAGAAAAATAATTACATGCATTCTGAGAATTCACATAACCGGAGAGGTGGAACCAGGCTTCATCCGAAAAAAATGTCAGGTCTAATAAATCATTTTGGCTAAACCATTGAGAGTAATTCCTGCGTCTTTCAAAATCGGCGGCTTGTATTTCTTGGAATAATTGCACTTTATAAGGAAATAAAATTTAGCTGCTTCTTAAGAATAGTCCTGCATGTTTCATAAGATCTTCCCACTTCTTGGGCGGGCGTCTTATACAATTTTTAGGCGTATTTTGCATTATTTCACGAACGTTTGCAACAAGTTCTTCTGTTCTTACAGATGGTCTTCCTGCTCCTTTTTTGTGTTGTATAGAACCTGTTTCCCTAAACACAGCCACGGTTCTTTTCAGGCAATGATAAAAATCCCCAGCAATAAAATCAACGTTAGGACAATGTTCATGAAAATCGTCCATCGAAAATACGCTTCAACCATGAATGTTTTGTGCTGTTCCGTAAGGCCCATTTTGTGAATTGTTCAAGAAATTGGAAAAATTAGCGATAAATCAAATTACTTGTAACGACTGTCAAAGATGACGGAATAACTGATTGATTGTTAATTCAGGTAGTTACCGACACCCAACAGGTATTAAGCTCTACGGCTAAGCATTACGTCCTTAGATGCAAGGCCCTCTTTGATGCAAATAATTTTTGCTCGCACGGTATAACACAAAGTCGGCATAAGTGTTATTACAGCACAGTTGAAAGGACTTAAGAAACATCACTACCGTAGTCACCGAACATTGTCTTTTCGGTAGACGAAACGAACGTATGCAAATACCACCTAACGACTTCTGCAGAAGTTGCAGAGATGAAAAAAAAGAGGAAAGTGTTTAACATTTCTTGTGTGAATACCCTGGCCTCGCGAGAAGAAATTTTCTATGCCTTGGGCGAAGACTTATTTGAGGATCTAGACCAGCGGTTCTCAAACTATGGTACCCGTACCACAAGTGGTACATGAGGCCTCCAAAGGTGGTACGCGAACAGTTATGTACTTGCCTTCAAATAAAATTATCGTTGGCTCAATTTTATTAAGAATCTATCGTTTCCCACATTTTATATTGTAAATGGCAACACTGTTGTTGGTGTTTATTTAACGGGGAATCCCCCTGCTCGTTTTAAAATCGTGTCTTGTAGTTAGTAAAGCGAACGTATTTACTGTGTTTTTGTCGTCAATTAATGGTAGATATGGATAAGTGGCTTAAAAGAGACATAAAAACGTTGGAAAATCCAGTTCTATCAAGTTCTACTTCAAAATCAGAATGTGTTGTTAATAAACATGAAGAAGATCCTTCCAAAAAACGGAAAGTAATAAGAAAATATGATCCGGAATACATTAATTTAGGATTCACGTTCCCAAACGTAAACGATGAGCCTCATCATTCCCACTGACTTTTAAGGTAATATGCTGATGTACATTATTTTAAATGTCTTATTATTATAAATTCTTTGTTCTTTAATAAAAGCTTTGAAAAAAGTTGTTTTAATACTATAACAATATGTGCTGTTGCACGGTTATCGGTATTTCTGTTTACACTACAAGTTTAATAAATACGTACAGGCAGCACAACTTGTTTTATTTAGTTCGGTGGTACTCGATTAATCCACATTGCACATAAATGGTACGCGAAAGAAAAAGTTTGAGAACCGCTGATCTAGACTATCTAGAGGAAGTAGTAAGCAACTTACAACTGGGTCGACTACCTTAATTTATTAACAGTAGTGGTTGGCTTAAATGAAATGTTAAGATTCTTTTATGTTCTACGTCATGCCATCAGGAAGCTGATGCCGATATGTTCCGCGAAACAAGTGTGGTATCACAACGGTCCTTATGGAAGGTTTCGTCCATTTTTCTCAAAGAGACCTAATATAAGTGTAAAACAAACATGATACTAATGACCGTATGCACCAAGGCCAGCCAGTTAATCATGATTAGCTTATAATCATGATTAAATATCTCAATTAAGAAAATTTCCAATGCGAAAGCACTACTCAGGAACTTAATCAAGATTAAAGTTAACCAGCCAATCTTGATGGGTTATATATTTAATCATGATTAAAAGGTTATTTTCGTGTTTTGTTTTGAAATTTGTCTCGAATTTTCAATAATAAAATTAAAATGGGAGACGAAATCATCTTCGATCATGATTTTAATGTAATGGATATTTTTAATGATGGCTTTCCGAGAGCTAGAAAGACCTCGGAGACCAAATTATTTTGATTTGATAGATAAATAGGGTTTGTTCAGCTAACAGAGAAAAATAAAGGGTTTATTTTTCTGGTTGATGGCACGATTTTTTGCATCTGAGCTACGTTGCCAAATCGAGGTTTTAATTTTACCCTGATTACAAAACCCACATATCCTTTTAGTTGGTGCATAGGCTGTTTTATTTAATCACGGTTACCTGGTTAATCACGATCACCTAATCATGCCTAATGGGTAAAATGGTGCATACGGTCATTAGTCTGGGCCTCAAACATAGTTTTAATTTGAGACCGTGCCGAGCCGAGTCATTTTTACTTTTTAACAGGCTTTTATTAGCTTCACCTGTATATTTGTTTGTCCGTAACAGACTTCTTTGAACCCGATTTTGACACACTTTAAACGGTCAGATTTAATTAAAATTTTGTAGACGTATCAAGAACCGCTGACAATACAATAATCTACACGCAAAAAATTCTCCTGTCAAATTTTGACAGCTGTCAGGTATAAAACGAAGAACCGATTTTGACGAAACAAATTTAGGGGGCCGTATATCATTCGATGCGAAGACTTCGGGAAAAATAAGCAAAAAATTCTTCTTTCAAAATGTTAAATCATTTAAAAAAATTATATTAATGAAAAAACGATAAGGTCGTATGTATATTGACGAAAATACGCAAAAATTCTCTTGTCAAAATTTGACACCTGTCAATAGGTCAGAATTATTACAATAACCGATAGTAATGAAACAAACGTGGGGTCGTATAGATATTGTCGCTAAGAATAGAGAAAATTTTTTTAAAAATTCTTCCCGTCAAAATAAAATTTTTACAAATTTTTTTTTTTAATTTTGAAAATTTTTGTCGTTTGTTCGGGTTTGTTCGGGTTTGTTCGGGTTTGTATGTATGTTTGTTTGTAACCGACTTCTTTGAACCCGATTTTGACCCACTTTAAACGGTCAGATTTAATTTAAATTTTGTAGACTTATCAACAACCTCTGACAATACAATAATCTACTAATCTATAGTCTATTTCAGAAAGGTGTAGAGGAATAAAAGCTCATTAGGTATGCAAAGGGACTACAGAGTGACCCAACGAATATTTAAGCCACTTTCATAATTTGGCATTGATTTAATTACAAAATTATTTCTTTTCATAAAGTGCAGGTAGTTCCACCCCGGTTAGGGTCAATTTATGGGTTTTGCCTATTGTTGTCCATTCACAAACACTGAAAATGGTGTGACAAAGGCGTGCGGGTAGGATATTCGTAAAAAGGAAATAATTTTATTTTTACAGAATAAAAATGAGGCATTATGTACATAGTATTAGCTACACTTCTTTTTTATTAAACATTATAAAAAAATACAAAATACAAAAAATGCATTATACAGAAATTAAATTATAAAAAATCATAATATTCTTCGTCTTCTGAGGAACGCCAATGAGGCCAAGCCAAACTCGGTACCTGTTAAATGGTACCTGTTAAACGCAAAACGTAACTTTATAATCTACTAATTAACTAATCCCTACACAATATTTCAATTTTTACACTTCACGCCAGAAAATATACCTTTTCTAATCCTCTTATGCAATTACTTGAAATTTTAATTTTACAAACAATACTATTTTTTCTCTGACATTTTTGGTTAGTTATCATAAATAATTTAATGCACAAAGTTTACCTGCGCCTATGGCCGACACCACAATTGAACGGAATTTCCCATTTTATTACTCTACACCTTTCTGAAATAGACTATAGCTCAATCTACCAAAAAAAATTTTTTTTCTTAACAATAACTGAAACTAAAAAATTAAAAATAAATATAGTTTAAAAAACTAAAAAACACGCTTTAATAATTAATCAAACTAAAAAGCGGAAAATAAATATAGTTTAAAATAATTATTGAAATTCTTAATATAGGCAGAAAATAATAATGAACGATAAACATTAGTAATATTGTGAAAAAAGCGTGGGTTGATTTGTGCTATATTTTTCGTATATCGAGCATCCCACGCTTAAGGTTTATCATTCATTATTATTTTCTGCCTATATTCAGAATTTCAAGAATTATTTTAAACTATTTTTATTTTCCGCTTTTTAGTTTAATTAATTATTAAAGCGTGTTTTTTAGTTTTTTAAAACTATATTTATTACTGGTCTATTTGTTTGTGACGCTAATTTCGCGAGTGTTTATTAGAGAGCGTATTTTGTTTAATTATTTTCTTAGTAAATACACTACGCCCATTAATTTATCGAATATTAAAAAATGCACCCTCAAATTAATAAGCTGTCATTTCGTTAATAATAAACCAATTTTGAACTTTTTTTTTTAAATTTTAGATATAAGATTCTCGTGTTTAGCGCAGAGTAGTTTGCGTCCTGACACGTCTTATTGTACGGGGTAGCGCATAAACTCTAGATGCATGTAAATTTCCTTAAATTTAAAACTGACATATCTTACATAAAAATTGAATTTAATTTATTTTTTAAACGAAAACAATTAGACACCTATCTGCGCTAGAAACTGGCCAAAAAGTTTTGCCATGCCACTAGAGGCAAAGAAAAAATTACCATTTCTTCGAAATAAATTCTGTTGCCGAAAAAATGTTTCGTAAATAATCAACGAGTCATTTTATCACTTTTGGCTTTTAAATGTAGAATACAAAACATGTCAACAAATAAAGTCTATAGTACAGGGTGGCACGCAAAAACTAATCCATTTAATTCGTTCACAGAATGTATCCCTGAATTTGTATTTGTATTATTATTTTTGTATTTTTAATTTTAAGCAATTTAATTAAATGGTTAGATATTTCCGTAGCACTCTGTATTATAAACTTTATTTGTTGACAGGTTTTTTATTCTAAATTTAAAAGCCAAAAGTGATAAAATGACTCATTGATTATTTACGAAACATTTTTTCGGCAACAGGATTTATTTCGAAGAAATGGTATTTTTTTCTTTGTCTCTAGTGGCATGGCGAAACTTTTTAGCCAGTTTCTAGCGCAGATAGATGTCTAATTGCTTTCGTTCAAAAATTAAATTAAATTTAATTTTTATGTAAGATATGTCAGTTTTAAATTTAAGGAAATTTACATGCATCTAGAGTTTATGCGCTACCCCGTACAATAAGACGTATCAGGGCGCAAACTACTCTGCGCTAAACACGAGAATCTTATATCTTTAATTAAAAAAAAAAGTTCAAAATTGGTTCATTATTAACGAAATTACAGCTTATTAATTTGAGCGTACATATTTTAATATTCGAAAATTAATTTTAAAATTTTAAAAACTGAAACCGTAGGAAACTTTTTATTCCCTATTAGTCTATGTCGTTCGGGAAAAAAACGCCATTTAATGGTACAAGCAAGTCACTTTGATACAGTTATTAAGAACATTTTAATTGACTTTGTTCGAGACAAAGAAAAAATCTTCCCTTAGGACTGGAGTCATCATTTCTTTAAAATGGCAGCCGAAAAATCACCAAAATATACCGGGTGTTCCACATAAGGAGGTAATCGGCTATATCTCAGAAAGTAATAACACTAAGACTATATATTTATAAAACCGGCCAAGAGAAATTGCTGGAAATTATTTTCAAGTTCGAAAAATGACCGCTAGGGGCGTAAGAGAACTTTCAAAATAGAAATGCTGATTTTCTCTTGATTTTTCTTAATAAAAATATGTTAAAAATATAAGCATTGTATTCTTCATAAAATTATGCAACTTTATGTTAGGAATCGTTTTTTTCTATTTTCAATAATAAAGTGGTGGGAGAAGGTCAAACCTTTTTTCTTTCAAACGCTGATATCTCTGCTTTGGATAAACCAATTTTATTCAACTTAGTCTTGAAAAAAAGCCCTTCTTTTCGTCTACACGTAGATCTATTAACTATACCATATTGATTCTGATGGTGGCCACTAGATGGCGTTTTTCCGTAATTCCTCAATGAATAAGAATTTTCTCAAAAAAATCAAATGTTTTGATATGACTTTTTCATAATATTTTATTTTGGGCTTATAAAGGCTATTAAATAGTGGAATAAAAAATCCAGGTCCGTATTTAAAATAAAAGAGTTGATGATGGTCGCTCGAATCCGAAACGTCGGATTAAAAAACTAACCCCATAAGCTTGTAGAGGAGAAAAAGTTACTACAAGGACCTGAAAACCGCATTGTGATATATTTTGTTAAACTAGAGAAATTAGGGATAATAATAATTAATATGGAAAAATAGGCCATTTTTTAAAACATTCATTAATCAATTAAATCACTGGTTTTTTCTCTAGTTTAACAAAATATATCACGTTGCGGTTTTCAGTTCCTTATAGTAACTTTTCCTCCTTTACAAGCTGATGGGGTTAGTTTTTTAATCCGACGTTTCGGATTCGAGCGACCATCATCAACTTTTTTATTTTAAATACGGACCTGCATTTTTTATTCCACTATTTAATAGCCTTTATAAGCCTAAAATAAAATATGATAAAAAAGTCATATCATAACATTTGATTTTTTTGAGAAAATCCTTATTCATTGAGGAATTAAGGAAAAACGCCATCTAGTGGCCACCATCAAAATCAATATGGTAAAGTTAATAGATTCACGTGTAGAGGAAAAGAAGGGCTTTTTTTCAAGACCAAGTTGAATAAAATCGGTTTATCCAAAGCAGAGATATCAGCGTTTGAAAGAAAAAAGGTTTGACCTTCTCACACCACTTTATTATTGAAAATAGAAAAAAACGGTTTCTAACATAAAGTTGCATAATTTTATGAAGAATACAATGCTTATATTTTTAACATATTTTTATTAAGAAAAATCAAGAGAAAATAAGCATTTCTATTTTGAAAGTTCTCTTACGCCCCCTAGCGGTCATTTTTCTAACTTGAAAGTAATTTCCAGCAATTTCTCTTGGCCGCTTTTATGCATATATATTTTTTCCCAAAGTCCTAGTGTTATTACTTTCTGAGATATAGCCGATTACCTCCTTAGGTGGAACACCCGGTACATCTGCACAAGATAGATTTAATTATCCTCTTTTCTAGATAATTAGGGTGTAAAGAATGCAAAAATATTAAAAAAATATAACATTATTTTCTTTCAAAAATGTTTTAAATAGCAGGGTAAAGATATCAACTTAAGTGCTGAAATGTGAAAAAAATGTTCAAAACGACTAACTGAATGCAATAAAGTACTGAGAATTAAATTTCAGTAAAACCATTTACTAAAGCTATTAAATGCTATTCCTGCAAATCTTATATTTATTTTGGTAACGAAATAGTAATGATCTGTTTCGTTCCCTGTTATACTTAAATTGCATTATTTTTTTTTATTTCGTAGGACGCTACTGAAAAGTAAAGAAAATACATCCGCTGATCCAAGCTTCAGGCGAGCATAAATTGAAATATTTTCTAATTAAAAACTGAACTGAACACACAAACAATGAAACTGAAATAAATATAATTTAAAAAGAACAAAAAAATACTGAATATATTTTCTTTATTAAATGTCGAATGAACAGAAAAGTGATTGGATTTTTCTTGACAGTATTATGAAGGTAATCAATAGTCTGTGGCAAGTTGATGTAATACCGTGCGAGCAAAATTATTTGCATCAAAGAGGACTTGGATTAAAAAACGTAGGGCTTGGTTTAGATCACAATGATATGGAGACGATATATCCAACCAAATCTAGGTTAAAATTTTCTCAAATTCATATTATACATGATATGCCAAACTAATGAGTAATAAAATAAGTAGACAAATACAAATTTATTTTTGTTGTTTACAAAATTAACAAAGTAAGAAGATACGGAACTATACAAAAATAATTACATAAATTATTGCTGAAATTGGCCACCGCCATGCTCCAAGCATAAATTCACACGTCTCTTCATATTTTCGAAAGTGTTGACCACCATTTATGAAGAAATGTTACCACATTCTTGGATAATCCTTTCTTGTAATTGTTCCAAATTTGCAACTCGTGTTTTAAAAATACTGTTCTTTAAATGAGGAAAAACAAAGTAATCCATAACCGTTAAACAAGGTGATCTATAGGTGGGAATTCAATGTCTGATCGAAAACTGATCAATCTGTCGTCGAAAAAATTACGTAAGTAGTTAATAGTTGCGGCGGCTGTAGAGGCGGTTGCACCGTCCTGTTGAAAATATCCAAAACGTAGTTCGTCGTCAAGTAATTGCTCCACAAATAGATTCACAATATTGTCTCTATACCGCTGTGCTGTAACTGTGTCATGAAAAAAAATAGGACCAACAATCCTTCAACAATCCTTCTTCGGGAAACAGCTAACCAGACACCAATTTTTTGAGGGTGCAACGTGGACTCTACAAAAAAATGGGGATTTTCGCTTCTCCACATGCGTGTATTCTGAGAATTCACATAACCGGAGAGGTGGAACCAGGCTTCATCCAAAAAAAATGTCAGGTCTAATAAATCATTTCTTTTCAATAAATTTTGGGTAAACCATTGAGAGTAATTCCTGCGTCTTTCAAAATCTGCGGCTTGTATTTCTTGGAATACTTGCACTTTATAAGGAAATAAATTTAGTTGCTTCTTAAGCATAGTTCTGCATGTTCCATAAGACCTTCCCACTTCTTGGGACAGGCGTATTATACAATTTGTTGGCTTATTTTGCATTATTTCACGAACGTTTGCAACAAGTTCTTCTGTTCTTACAGATGGTCTTCCTGCCCTTTTTTTGTGTTGTATAGAACCTGTTTCCCTAAACACAGCCACGGTTCTTTTCAGGCAATGATAAAAATCCTCAGCAATAAAAGCAACGTTAGGAAAATGTTCGTGAAAATCGTCCATGCGCAAACCCGGATTGTATTGCCACTCACCATTTACTCTAACCCAGTTTGGAAAATACGCTTCAACCATGAATGTTTTGTGCTGTTCCGTAAAGCCGATTGTGTGAATTGTTCAAGAAATTGGAAAAATTAGCGATGAATCAAATTACTTGTAACGACTGTCAAAGATGACGGAATAACTGATTGATTGTTAATTCAGGTAGTTACTGACACCCAACAGGTATTAAGCTCTACAGCTAAGCATTGCGTCTTTAGATGCAAGGCCAAGGCCCTCTTTGATGCAAATAATTTTTGCTCGCACGGTATTAGGTATATGGTGTTCCTCATAACCACTTATACACCACGGAAGGTGGCTCGCCCCTCTAACTTTTTTGTTTTTCAAGATAATGGAATAAAATTTGGGGGATTTGTATACGATATAAAACTGCATTTTTTTTTGACAGGTGACTCAACAATATGAAACTTCCGGTTTAACCGGAAGTGACATAAACTTTCGATTTTTAAATGGGACACCTGGTATATTTTTCCTTTCTTTGACTCCATATGACATTTTAAATACAACGATGTGTCACTTGTCACTTTTTGTCACAAAGAATTTTCTTTTTGTCAAATTTATTGTTTTATCTAGAGGGCTATGCCTATGCATACTAAAAAATCACTTATTTCAGTTTGTTAATCTTGGGAAAAATACAATTTTTGGTCTAATGCTATGTGCTGTGTAAAATTTAATCTTTAAAGTTGTATAACTCATTTTTTTTAAATGGCAACATGGTGGCTAGTCGGGTTAAGAAAAAAGACGCTTTAATAACGATTTTTTTGATGCCATTCACTTTTAGGTTTTAGGAAAGCTGCCATTAAAAAACTTTAAAAAGTTAACTTGGAACTTTCCTACAATAAAGCATCTTTTAAGAATAAATGTAGATTTAAATGTATCAAGTAGCCTGTGACCGGCAAAACTGATAAAACAAAATCATGCCTTTAAGATGCCAACAGCTTCTGCCAAAGTAAATTAGTTTGTTGTTTAAAAAACATGGAAAATAATAGTTTTACAAGGGATGAAAAAGTTGATATGTTATTATTGTCAGGCTCATTTCGCATTTTCGGAACCAGTTTTGGGTACCTAATAGTGCCGGGTTGGATGACGCCGATTAAAATATCTTTGTGCGTAAAGTCGTGCACTCAGACCAAGTGCTTGGTCTGTGGTCGTGCAGCATCGGTTTAATTCTTTCTACATTTTTTAACACTAATAACATATCAACTTTTTTACTCCTTGAAAAACTATTATTTTCCATGTTTTTTAAACAACAAACTAATTTACTTTGGCAGAAGCTGTCGGCATGTCAATTTTTTTTTCAGGCATGATTTTGTTTTATTAGTTTTGCTGGTCACTGGCTACTTGATACATTTAAATCTAAATTTATTCTCAAAAGATGCTTCATTTTAGGAAAGTTCCAAGTCAACTTTTTAAAGTTTTTTAATGGCAGCTTTTCTAAAACCTATAATAGTGAATAGTATAAAAAAAAATCGTTATTAAAGCGTCTTTTTTCTTAACCCAATGTTGTCATTTAAAAAAAATGAGTTATAGGGTAATTCCAGGATAGATTGCGCAGAAGGTGAGATGGCGCAATGGTTTTACGGCGCAACCGCTAGAGTATAAGATGAGCGGAGACCATAGACAAATTACCTTTAGATAAGCAAACAATAATTACGAAAGTGGCAGTTTTATGGCCTCGCGCATGTAAACAAAGCTAGACACTATTAGCCATGCGCACCATTCAAGCCGTAAGGGAACACAAAATGGCCGTTAATTCGGTTCGACGAAGGAGCAAGCAGCTAGCAGAAATTTTAACCACAGAAACAAAAATTGGCGAGAAAAAAAATAAATCCGCCAAAACAACACATAAAGAAAAAAATTGTAAAATAAAAGCAATTTTTAGGAAATCAAAGGAAACCAAAAGGAAAACTAAGAAAGTTTCCAAAAATTACTCTTCCTCAGACGAAGATCTAGAAGCACCAACATTGGATGACTCTTCAGATAATATTATGGACGATGCTGACGAGGCTTGCACTGGTTGTGGCGAAACTTATTCCCAAACCACAAGATCTGACGACTGGATTAACTGCTTACGTTGCTCGAAATGGTTTCATGATTCCTGTTCCAAGTTTGTTAACTTTTGCCACGAGTGTGGCATGGTTGTTTGTAAAACAAAGTGACATTTTGGTCAAAATATTTATTTTTTTCAGTTGAGCCATCTCACCTCAGCACTGTGGGGGAGATGGTTTTTGTTAAACCGTAAAAACAATTTTCTATCCTTAAAATCTGATAGGTTTGCTACTACTAAAAATGCCAGAAATCACTACCTTTTTTCCCAACTTGATCAAAAATTGCGAAGAAATTCCAATTTTTTGGCAAGAATTTAAATTTTAAAGCCCGGACCTGTCTATTTTCCCATTCGTCAAACGATAATGTTGCAATGCGCATGTCTAATAGTGTCTAGCTTTCTTTACATGCGCGAGGCCATAAAACTGCCACTTTCGTAATTATTGTTTGCTTATCTAAAGGTAAATTGTCTATGGTCTCCGCTCATCTTATACTCTAGCGGTTGCGCCGTAAAACCATTGCGCCATCTCACCTTCTGCACAATCTATCCTGGAATTACCCTATAACTAATTTTTTTTAAATGGCAACATTGGGTTAAGAAAAAAGACGCTTTAATAACGATTTTTTTTGATACTATTCAATATTATAGGTTTTAGAAAAGCTGCCATTAAAAAACTTTAAAAAGTTGACTTGGAAGTTTCCTAAAATGAAGCATCTTTTGAGAATAAATTTACTAGTGATGGGAAAAATCGAGTTATTTCAAATAACCGATTACCGAGAATTCGAGTGATTCACTCAAATTCTATATGAGGGGCAATTTAAAAAAATTAATCTTTTTAATCACTTAAATAATCAAGCACATATATTTTTAGACTTCTAAAAAAAAAAAAAAAAAAAAAAAAAAAAAAAAGAGGTCGCCAGTTCCATAAACTAACTACTTTGTATAGCCCCGCAATGAGTGATCGGTTATTTTTTAACTCTCGAGTGATCCCATCACTATCAAAAACCATTATGTTCATCACTCATTTCGTCACTCGAATGATTTCCGAAGATAATCGAATAATTCGAATGATTGAAAAAACCGAGTTATTTTTCACTCGAGTTATCCCATCACTAAAATTTACATTTAAATGCATTAAGTAGTCTGTGACCAGCAAAACTGATAAAACAAAATCATGCCTTGAAGAAAATTGACATGCCGACAGCTTCTGCCAAAGTAAATTAGTTTGTTGTTTAAAAAACATGGAAAATAATAGTTTTACAAGGAGTGAAAAATTTGATATGTTATTAGTGTTTGGAAAATGTAGAAAGAATTAAACCGAAGCTGCACGACTTGACGCACAAAGTATTTTAATCGGCGTCATCCAACTCGGCACTATTAGGTACCCAAAACTGGTTCCGAAAATGCGAAATGAGCCTGACAATAATAACATATCAACTTTTTCATTCCTTGTAAAACTATTATTTTCCATGTTTTTAAAACAACAAACTAATTTACTTTAGCAGAAGCTGTTGGCACGTCAATTGTCTTAAAGGCATGATTTTGTTTTATCAGTTTTGCCGGTCACAGGCTACTTGACACATTTAAATCTACATTTATTCTTAAAAGATGCTTTATTTTAGCAAAGTTCCAAGTTATCTTTTTAAAGTTTTTTAATGGCAGCTTTCCTAAAACCTAATAGTAAATGGTATCAAAAAAATCGTTATTAAAGCGTCTTTTTTCTTAACCCGACGAGCCACCATGTTGCCATTTACAAAAAATGAGTTATACAACTTTAAAGATTAAATTTTACACAGCACATAGCATTGGACCTAAAATAGTAAAATTGTATTTTTCCCAAGATTAACAAACTGAAATAAGTGATTTTTTAGTATGCATAGGCCTAGCCCTCTAGAAGTGACACATCGTTGTATTTAAAATGTCATATGGAGTCAAAGAAAGGAAAAATATACCAGGTGTCCCATTAAAAAATCGAAAGTTTATGTCAATTCCGGTTAAACCGGAAGTTCCATAATGTTGAGTCACCTGTCGAAAAACGCAGTTTTATGTCGTATACAACTCCCTCAAATTTTATTCCATTATCTTGAAAAACAAAAACGTTAGAGGGGCGAACCACCTTCCGTGGACACCCGGTATGTTCTTATATAAATATAATTTTTATATCAGGAATTACAGTTTCAATCACCGATTCAGTTCTTATAGGTTCTTAAGCGTTTTTTTTTCTGTAAGAGTTTATGAGGCATTTTCGGCAGGGCGTTGCGAGACGAAAGTTTCATCATAATAAATAACACCCGTTATAACAAAATTAAAATTCCAGTGAGAATTTCGGCAATTTTCGACAAATTTTCATCGTGCGGTTAATAATGAGCGAAGACCGCAATAATCGTAAATAAAGTCGACACTCACACAATGTACTTTATTGAAATGGGGTCCTGCCGGACCCTCCGGACCTTTCTTTTCGACAATTATGGGCACGTGACTTCATAGAAATATCTGTTTGTCCTTCCTATGGGAATCCCGAGTAATTATATTGGTTATTTCCTACCCTACAGTAACATGAGGAGGTGTGCTCCTGTTCCTGAAATGGCTCTTCGTCGGTCCCGTGTCAAAGGAGTAAAGGTAAATTATTATTGACCGTTTTTTGTAGAAACAACATTTTTTAACGGCAAAACCTAATACGTGGATAATACATAGATAGACAATTTTCATTTAGATAAGCAAACATCCAGTGTTGCCATTTCAGTACATTTGTACTAAATCTAGTACATTTTAGACAGCAAAGTACAAAAGTACATTTTACGATAAATTACCTGAATTCTAGTACATTTTCCCATTTTCGAAGGGGAACAAAATAATTAAAAATAACATAATTTCATTTCATTAAAATGTTGATATATTATTTAATACCAACCAACAATTCGTTTTTAAAACGATGATTTTATAACTATCAAACTATCATATCGTCCAACACTATCGTCTATATTCACTCCTCTGAACGCGCCTGTTTGCGAATAAAATCTGCCTTCTGTGATTATATAAAAATGTTTCTACTTCTGGCTGCAGCCCTGGTTTTGTCGTCACAAAATGTGCTGAACGTATATTTTCAGGGCTTAATCTTATTAAAAGAAAAAACCGAAATTTGTTGGAAACTTTCACATGCCACAATTTACTATTAACAAAATAGTTAGTTATTAAGACAGACAACTTGCTGAAAGTGGCAACCACCGCCGGAATTAACCAAAAAAAAATTAGCCAAATAATAACTATTTATTCAATTGATAATTTTATTTTTATAATTTTTTTATTTTTAGGATTAAGATTATCATTAACATATTAGGTATATGTTTAATATGTACCAGGTTTTATGTGTTTATAAAACGTTAAAATAATATAAATATAGTGTGAAAAACCGTATTTGTTTAAATTTCTTAAAGTTTAAATTTATCTAAAAAAGTATTTTCTGTGCCAACCCCAACGGTGCATTATACCTGAAATTTTAGTACATTCTAGTACATTTTCCAGCTGCTTGTCAGTACATTTTAAAATCTGGTTGCGGCAACACTGCAAACATCAAACAATAATCACGAAAGTGGCAGATTTATGGCCTCGCGCATGTAAACAAAACTGGGAACTATTAGACATGCGCACTGCAACATTATCGTTTGACGAATGGGAAAATAGACAGGTCCGTGCTTTAAAATTTTAATTCTTGCCAAAAAATTGGAATTTCTTCTCAATTTTTGATTAAGTTGGGAAAAAAGGTAGTAATTTCGGGCATTTTTAGTAGTAGCAAACCTATCATATTTTAAGGATAGAAAATTGTTTTTAAGGTTTTGTTTTTAAACATTGTTTAAAAATGATTCGTCGTCGTGTTTTTAGTTCGAAAAGGAACAAGAACAAGTGAATTAAACTAGTCATAAAATCGAATATAAAAACAAACAAAATCAGCAAAATAACCAATCTACGGTGTTGTCGCGTGCCTAACCTCAAGTCAAATATTAGTTGGTATATAACTTGTATTGATTTTTACAATTTGGTAAAAACTTGGGTACGTTTTCAAGCCAAATTTCTTGTTCAAGAATTTGAAAAAGTTTTGGCCCGAGAACTTGACCCTTGGATTAATATAAAGCTATACCTAGGTTTCTAGGTATTTACTTTTTTCTTTTATATAATATAAGTATTGAAAAAAGTATCTTTTAAACTTTTTGAAGCAATATATTGCCTGAAAAATTGCGTACCCAATTAGATTGCAGGGCTGCAAATCAACTGTACCAAAATATGCATCGGGATAATCTGTCTTGGTGCTGGTTTCTCTTTATTTTCATACCTTGTTTGTGTAGCCTAGGCCTAGTTTGATGTGTTTAAATTGATCATAATAAAATAAAGTTATATATCAAGATACATCACTACTCCATACTTACCGAAAATACGAAATACCAGGTATTTTACCCCTATTTGGGAAATTATACAACGGCTGTTACTAGTCATTGTTTATATTCCAATCGGAGTCACTAAAAGCACAAACACAATGCATTAAACACACAAAAACTAGAAATCCGTACATATTAAATAACCACAATAAATAACAAGAATCCACAGAGAAACTTTATAACACAACAACAAAAATGGCGGCCGAGCCGGTTCTGGAGTGTATTTTGAGCATGTCGCTATCCAAAGGTAAATTGTCTATGAGATAATTCGCGTCAACACAAATCTCTAGAAATAATAAAAATAGTTTAAAAAAACTAAAAAACATGTTTTAAATTAATCAGACTAAAAAGCGGAAAATAAATAGTTTAAAATAATTCTTGAAATTCTTAATATAGGCAGAAAATAATAATGAATGATAAACATTAGATAGTACTATTGTGAAAAAAGCGTGGGGCGCTTTGTGCTATATTTTTCGTATATCGAGCACCCCTCGCTTTTTTTCACAATAATACCCAAGTAGCATTTTTAGACACATTACG
The DNA here is from genome assembly GCA_963969555.1 of Polydrusus pterygomalis. Lineage (NCBI taxonomy): Eukaryota > Metazoa > Arthropoda > Insecta > Coleoptera > Curculionidae > Polydrusus > Polydrusus pterygomalis. The sequence goes on along the minus strand of OZ018385.1, from coordinate 15,556,868 downwards.
GTAAATGTGTCTAAACTATTGTTTCTGTTTCCGACACAAATTGGAAATTGTTGGCAACATGTATGGAAATATTTTCGAAGCGTATACATTTTAAATGGCGCATTAGCACGTGTTTCCAAGTGGTTGGTACGGGCTGTGACTTTTGCTGTTTCGATGCAAAATCGAAACTTTTATCGAAAATGTTTCGAAAATTTTTCAGAAATGTTTGGAACATGTTTCCATAAATGTGTCGAGTGAGAGTTCATTTTACAAAGAGGGCGCTGAGTGTTGGAATTGTAAATTGTCAAAATGGAAACATTATTGAAACAAATAATTAGATATATGATATCTATCTCTCTGCAGGTTGTAAAATAAAAGAAAGTAAACAATATGATGACAGCATAATTTCGCCATAATGAATTTGTCACCAGAGTATTTTCTATAAGTGATACATTTTTTTCGTATGGTTTATTGCAGAGGAGATCCAAAAATCGTTGACGAAATAAATTTTATCGTGCAATTTAGTAATTTAGCTTTATATTCTTAAGACGCTCCCGGTATATTGACATTTACACACAAAATAAATACTTTGTCAAAAAATTAAATCTTAAATATTTTTATAATTTTACTTAATTCTTCTTTCAATTGAATAAGCTAGCAAAATGGAACTAATGTAGCCACTTTTTTACATTTCAAATGACGCAGGAAGTTAATTAAAGTCCATTTTAATAATATAAAAATGAATTTGTCAAAATGGCCGCCAGAAAGCGAGAATTATTCTGGTTTAAAATGGAGTCGACACACAATTTCTAGTATTTGGTTTCTATAATGTTTCGATAATCATGTAGCTATAATTCATAGAAAATGTGTCGAAACATGAAGAATGTTTCGATATTGTACCGAAACCATGCGAAACAAACGTCGCTAACGTAAAAAATGCACAGTCCCGTCAAGAGGAAGGTTAAGCTTAGAAGCATAAAACTTCTGTATACCGTCACGGTATACACTACCACTTTACACTTTCTGTGACATATAACCTACAAAATTGTTTTTTTTTTTTTTTTTTTTTTTTTTTTTTATGATCGAGCACAAGCACTATAGGAAAATCCTTTAAGGCGCTCTGGGAGCGGTGCGTGTGCGAAGAAAGCGATTCACGTTTTTCTTGAATCGTTGGAGGTTATATTCGGTTGGAAACACGGTCTCAGAAAGGCCGTTCCACAAAGATGACGTCCTCCAAATGAAAGAGTTCTGAAACAATGATGTTCGGGGTGTACTAAGTTGAACCACATAGGGATGGGCGGCAGTGGTTCGTCGTTTGTTTCTGCTATGCATTACTCTAGGTGGAATCGAGCGGGCAATATCTGTCGAACACTTGCCATGAAAATATCTGTAGAAGAGAGTCAAATCACCAACCTGTCTTCGATGTTCTAAGCTGTCGAGGTTCTTAGTCAGCTCGTGGTCGCCGATTAGACGAACGGCTCTCCTTTGGATGGAATCCAACAACCGAAGGGTATGCTTCGGTGCAGAACTCCAGATATGAGAGCAGTATTCCAGTGATGGTCGAATCTGGGCTTTATAAAGTGTCAAAAGTTGTTGAGGTGTATACAACTTTTTGGTACGGAAAAGTATACCGAGCTTCTGAGAAGCTGCCCTGGCGATTGCCACTACGTGATTATGCCAAGACATATTTCCTCCCAGGTTGGCACCCAGCAAATTAATAGACGAAGTCAGTGGAATTGCGTGTCCTGCCATAACGATATCGGGTTCTGCAATGTTGACCTTCTTAGAGAAAACTGCAGCCTGGGTTTTTTGAGCGTTAAATTCGACTTGGTTACTGTCACCCCAAGACAAAATTTCTTCCAGGTCTTTATTGAGGCGTGATACCTCATGTTGTCTGCGAAGATGTGCGTCAGTAGCCGGTTTGTACTTTGTTGAACGTTTAATAAAACTTACTTATAACTTATTCCTAAGTAATAATCTAAAACATGTACTCAATTGTCGAGACAAAGGAAAAAAGTAGGTTGGTAACAAAACAAAAATGTGCAATTTATAGGTTATAATCGTTATAATCGAGGTTATAATAATTGTCCGGGTGCGGTAGTGTAAAGGTTTCTGGCAGTTTCGAAAATTATTTTCTGCGCAAGTTTCGTAATTAAATGGATATCACTGTTTGGTAAATATTTCAAAGCAGAAGAATACCAATTTGTTTTAAATCACTTAATTCGAAAATGTGTCGCTACAATTTGGAAGCACATGTGTCTAAACACAATTTCATAATATTATATAAAAATGTTTCGATAAATTTTCTTTTGTGCGTTTCCCAAAATGTATCGACACTAGTTTGGAAAGTATTTCGAAACTAACAGTTCTTAATCGTTTCTAGTAACTAAATTCGAAAATGTGTCGCAAAAGTTTCGAAACACATGTGTCTCCACACAATCAAATAATTATAATCGAAAATGTTTCGAAACGTTTCTCAGCAAAGAATTTGTGTCCAATTTGTGTCTATAATTGCTACTTGGGTACTAATGTTTATCGTTCATTATTATTTTCTGCTTATATTTCAAAAATTATTTTAAACTATATTTATTTTCCGCTTTTTGGTCTGATTATTTATTAAAGAGTGTATTATTGTATTGTCAGCGGTTCTTGATAAGTCTACATAATTCAAATTAAATCTGACCGTTTATAGTGGGTCAAAATCGGGTTCATAGAAGTCGGTTACAAACAAACATACATACAAACCCGAACAAACACGAACAAACCCGAACAAATCCGAACAAACCCCATTGTTTATGCCGAATTATAAGAAAAGAACGATATTTGAAAATTCTGACAAATTTTGACAAGAGAATTTTTTGCGTGTTTTTTTTTCAACTTTCCACCGTCAATATACATACGACATACGACCTTATAGTTTTTTCATTCATATCAAACCCGAACAAACCCTGGGTTCTGGTGTCATATAAGGTCGGTCGAATTTCTTCCGGTTTTTGGGTTTATTAGAAATTTAACGTTAAATGAAACAATTTGATGCAAAAAAAAATGCGGATAAAGCCATTTTTTTCAAATTAAAGCCATTTTTAATATTTAATTAGTTTAGGGTTTCGGTCGACTATCTGGATACAAAAACAAGCTGTGCCTGCTAGTAGTGTTGTCATTGTCATTAAGAGGGTTAGACGAAGATAGCAATATGACGATATTACCCGTGTTTGTTTAATCGAATATATTCTTATAATTTAAGCGGACAAGCGCGGATTCTCCGATATCTGTTGCTATTTCACTTTCTTTACCAATGTTGCCAAGTTATTTGTTGATATTTTCAGGTAAAGTAGAATATTAAAAATGAAAATAAACTTTATGCCATTACCGCATAAAGGTGTAACTTAGGCCGCGGCAGCGGCCGTCGTGTAGCCGGCGTTCTATTGCGTAGCCCAAGGATGTTTATAATAGTTGCGGGGCGGGCGAAGCCCGCAACGCTAATGTATGATGCCATTACCGCATAAAGGTGTTACTATAAAAGGTGCAACGTAAGCCGCTGTAGTGGCCGTCGCGTATCCGGCGTTCTATTGCGTAGCCCAAGGATGTTTATAAATAAAATAAAATAATAAATATCCTTATGTTTTTTAAAATATATTTTATTATAAATAAACTCAATTAGGTATAAGACTTTTTGAAATACCCAACCAGCGTTGATGACTTCAAATCATGAAAATTGGTCCAACGTGGCAACACAGTAAGTATTATGTCAAATAATGAGACTTCACGCATTGACATTTTCAGCACAGAAAAATAAAAAGTTTATATTTTCGGTAAAAATGTCAATTTATAAATAGTTTATTATTAATTTTTCGCGTTAAAAGTCTATAATCCGCAATTTTTTTGCTTTTATTCTATTCTATACAGCTTAGGCTATATAATAAAATTTTAAAACTATCAAAATTCGACCGACCCTATATGACACCAGACCCCAAACCCTGTATAGTTACAGAAACGGTCTCATGATTTATTCCAGTAAAAATATTCACCCTGTATATTAGGGAGGGTCGGTAATTTTTTATTTCTTAAAATATATCCATCGGATGTGTCGTCGATGCGACAGTAAATTCACGCGATTTATACGCAATCGTTTTTCCACCGTTTCGTCCACGGAACATTTGTTGATGACATTTTAATTATTAAAAACAATCAATGAGTCCCTGTGTGTCTACATTACCGGCAACAAATTTTCCGGTGCGGTTGAACTACTCACCGATCTGTTTTTTGTATTATTGTTGTTTATGATTATTTATGGGGAGCAATCAGTTGGATAGAAGTGGTTTGAAGGGTTAATCGATAGACGCAATTGATGGGTGGGCCCCCAGTGGCGCAACTATAAAAAATCAGAAAAAAGAAAAGCACAAAGTCTTTCTCCACTAGTTTATTAGAATATAGAAAAAAATAAAAGCACAATGTCTTTCTCCAAAATTTTTTATTAGAATAACTAGGCGAACCTAGAATAATTCATAATAATACAAATCGACTCATCATCAGGAAAACAAAGTGAAAGGTAAAATGCTGATGTTGTTAGCAATAGAGAAAATAATAGTGGGATTGAGCCGTAATGCAGCTTTTAATGGTGTACAAGAGGTGTAAAATTGAATAGTCAAAAGACCGACAATCAAGACTTCAGCAGAATCAAAAGTCAAGGGTTAGTGCAACTAACCACTGTCCTGGGCAGAAAAATGAGGAGAGCAAATGAAAAATTAGGGAGCTTCAAAAGACCTATTTGTAAAAATCAATAATATAGTGAAAAATCTTGAGTTTTATTCAGCTTTGTCAGAGACATGTGAAAGTATTGATGTAAGATGGAAAGAAAAAGAAAAATAAGTTGTTTTTCATAAAAGTCGAAGCATCTGGAAAAAATAGAAAGGGGAATGTAGCAAATGAAATTTAATGAAATGAGGTAGATTAGCTTACCATTTAGTTTAAAATAAAATACTGTTGGGGTACTAGGCTGTTTACGGCCCAGTTGCCCCGGCAGGAGTCAAAACATACACATTTTGTGCAAAATTAATATTTTAAAAAGTGTTTTGTTTTACTAGAACATCTTTGTTGGAGAAGTTCCACTGCAACCAGCACGTGTCAGATGGGAAATGAACTTGAACTTGACATTGTAAAAGGAGGAACAAATGACAAGTGTCTTGGCGGTCAAATTGAAGAATCTTCAAGTAGGTATGCAAAAAAAATTTATAAATTGTTATAGAGGAGAAAAGCTCAATTAAGGTTTAAAATTGCTTAAAAAACTAAAAATCACTAGAAATACAAGATAAAATCAGTACAATCCCTACAAAATAGAAAGAAATTACATTTAGAAATATGTTGCTCAAAGGGTGAAAAATTGGTAACCTTGTAACTAAGTATTTCGACAAAGTAAATAGTAACTATCTCAGTGCCATCTATGAGTAAGAATAACTAGGCGAACCTAGAATAATTCTTAATAATTCGACGTTTCGAGTGTAGAAACACTCTTCATCAGGAAAACAAAGTAAATAGTACAATGCTGATGTTGTTAGCAATAGCGAAAATAATACTTTGTCGAAATACTGAGTTACACTTTTACCATTTGTAAACCTACCAATAGAGGTCGCCACACAAATATTTAAGACACCTATTCTTAACCTTTGAGCAACATATTTCTAATCAAAAAACTTTTGTTTCTATTTGTGTAAGGATTGTATTGGTTTTATCTTGCATTTATAGTGATTTTTAAAGTTTTTTAAACAATTTTGAACCTTAATTTGAGCTTTTCTCCCTTATAACATTTATTTTTTAGCATACTTGAAGGTTTTTTCAATTTAACCGCTAAAGCACTCGTCACTTGTTCCCTCTTACAATGTCAAGTTCATTTCCCTTCTGACACGTGCTCCTTGCAGTTAAACTTCTTTAACTAAGAAAAAGTTACTTTTTCTAACATGTTCTAGTAAAATTAAAATTGATTTTTTAAATCTTTTAGATTTATTATTTTGCACACAATGTGTTGTATAATTTGACTCCTGCCAGGGTAACTGGGCCGTAACAAGCTTGGTACCCCAACAGCATTTTACTTCAAGCTAAATGGTAAGCCAATCTACCTCATTTTATTAAATTTCATTTGCTACCTTTCCTTTTTTTTATCTTTTACAGATGCTTTGACTTTTACGAAAACAAATTTTTTTTTCCCTCTTATTTCATTACTTTTACATGTCTCCGACAAAGTCTGTTAAAACTCTCTAATTTTCTTTTGCTCTCTTCATTGTTTTGCCCAAGACAGGGCCTTTTCACTACCCCTTGACTTTCCAGTATGCTGAATTCTTGTCGGTCTTCCGACTATTCCTATTTTACATCTCGTGTACACCATTGAAAGCTCCATTACGGCTCAATGCCACTATTATTTTCTCTATTGCTAACAACATCAGCATTGTACTATTTACTTTGTTTTCCTGATGATGAGTGTTTCTACACTCAAAACATGTCCACTTTTTAAGATATATTCTAGGTTCGTCTAGTTATTCTAATAAACTTGTGGAGAAAGACTTTGTGCTTTTCTTTTTTCTATACATTTAACTCCACTTTGAGCCTGGACTACTTCTTTCAAATTATAAAAAATCAGTTTGTGGAGCTAAGTAAAGTCTGTCTTAGACAAATTATAATCTGTTTAGATGAAATTGGGAGCAGCCTTTTTATTTTTTAAAGAAGGAAATTTATAACATTACCAGCGGCGCGCAATTAAATTCTTATAAATTCGCTATCGAAAGAAAGCAGCAGGTACTATACCCATAGATATTTACCTTTAGATAAGCAAACAATAATCACGTAAAGTGGCAGATTTATGACCTCCCGCATGTAAATAAAGCTACACACGATTAGACATGCGCACTGCAACATTATCGTTTGACGAATGGGAAAATAGACAGGTCCGTTCTTGTTTGTCAATATTTAGTCTTTGGTTTAATTTCGTGCATAAAAACACCACTCTAAATATTTTCTCGTTTCAACTCAAAATCTCCGGGTCTACCAAGTTTTAAAGATGGCAATATGTCACAGTCAAAGTCAGTGGCGTAACTAAGGACATGTGCGCCCCCCCCGCAAAATTTTGAGAGCGCCCTGCTATTTTGCACCTGTCATACCATAGTAAAAAATATTGTCATTTGTAAGCGTTGTTTAATATACAGTGACCGGCAGAAAGTGCGCAGCATATGGGAAAGTTTTTTACCTTTAAGTTTAGAAAATTAATTTTATTATAAATAGGTTCTGCATGTTCTCAAACCAAAATAACACCCATTAAATCCTTTAAAAGTCTTGAGGTATACGAGGTAGGATCAAAAATTTGAAATTCCGCTAAGAGTGAAGTACCACCATTTTTCATTTTAGAATCTTTTTTTACAAAGAATTATTGTTTTAATTTCAAAGTTATACCCAAATTCCAAATTTGGCTTATTTTGGACAATAAAAATGGATTTAATCGTGTTTTCTCAATAACTCAGTATAAAAAATAAATGGCAACCGAACAGTACGAAAATAAGATTTTCTGCAGACTTTGTTAGAGATTACCGTCAATCATAAGTCCGAGTAGTTTGTTTTCATAATATTATGCCTTTTTAAAATAAAAACATAAAAATATTAAATATTTTTGCTGCACACCGTATTTTATTTTTCATTTAACTGATATTTTTTAATTTACATTGACTTAAAGCATCTCCTAAATAGTTTTTTATACATTGAAGTATGCATAGAAAGTTTTCTTTTGATTTATAAAGAAAAAAATTTAAATTAAAAATATATTTTGAACGGATTTTATTCGTCACGCAAAATAAGGAAACTTTCTATGCATACTTCAATGTATAAAAAACTATTTAGAAGATGCTTTAAGTCAATGTAAATCAAAAAATATCAGTTTGATGAAATTAACTTTTTCCCTCAGAAATATTTAATATTTTTTTGTTTTTATTTTAAAAAGCCATAATAATATGAAAACAAACTAATCGGACTTATGATCAACGGTAATCTCTAACAAACTCTGCAAAAAATCTTATTTCCGTACTGTTCGGTTGCCATTTATTTTTTATACAGGGTTATTGAGAAAACACGATGAAATCAATTTTTTTGTCCAAAATAAGCGAAATTTGGAATTTGGGTATAACTTTGAAATTAAAACAATAATTCTTAGTAAAAAAATATTCTAAAATAAAAGATGGTGGTACTTTACTCTTAGTGGAATTTCAAATTTTTGATCCTACCTCGTATACCATAATACTTTTACGGGATTTAATGGGTGTTATTTTGGTTTGAGAACATGCAGAACCTATCTAAAATAAAATTAATTTTCTAAACTTAAAGGTAAAAACTTTCCCATATGCTGCGCACTTTCTGCCGGTCACTGTAGAAAGATCTCGAGAAAGATATAGAACATTGTAGAGAACAATTTTTGTTGTAAAAATAATGTACTACTACTACTGCGCGTCAAAATATGAATTTTGGTGCGCAGCGAGTTCTCTAGATTAGTAAGGTGCTCTAATTCTCTAGATTAGATTAGTAAGGTGCTTAAGGTGGCCCGATCCGTCTCCTGGCGGGTTTTCAACAAATGCTGTGTGTGATTGTAGCGGCGCCCACGCGGGGTTTCCGGCGCGGATATTTGTACGAACCTTGATACTCTTATTGGGGTAAAATTGTTAATTATGATTTACGTTACCCCTATTTTATATAGGGGACTCATATTAGTCATATTTCATTGTTTCTCATTCATTATTGTTAATTTTTAACTTTAATATTGTGATAATGAAACAATTATTTTATTATTTCTTGATTTTTTTTTATATATAACGTCGCTTTTCATTTGTTTTATTTTTTCATCAAGGAACTTGAGGGCGCCCCTGGCTTTGCTGCGCCCCCCCGCAATGCGGGGTCTGCGGGGGCGTTAGTTACGCCACTGGTCAAAGTTGCTGGTTAGCTAATTATTAATATTTAAAATCTTTGTGCAACCCAACGTATAAGATGTAAATATATTAATGGACTAAATTTAAAACTATTTAGTGAATACTAGTGAACGGGTGTTAGTTTTAATGTTATTAAGGTGAATCGAGAGCTGAATGTAAAGTATGTTTGTCCGAAAAAGAAATCCAAGTATAACAGTTAAACCAGTTAATCCTAATATAAAAACACATTGAAGCAACTTTCCCGAACAAACTCGGAAAACCTTAAAAAGTCAACAAATAGCTACGATATAACTTTTTAAAGGAACAGTAAATTGTCGTTGGTTATTTAAATTCAGACCAAAGTGGCGACCATACAGATTACAAAATTTGTCAGTGAGGTCATTGGAAATATTATGGGAAAGGAAAAAGTACCTTTATTTCCTGATATTACATGACAAATAAGTGGAACAATATTTTCTGATAGAAAGTAATGCCCGACACAGTAACTATTTCGTGATTCCCCACAAAATATGGATTCATGAATCATATTTGATATTTTCGTCGATACCGTTACGTTACGAGGGATTATAATGAAATGAATGGATTTACCGAATCTTTATTATTTAAATGCTTTCAAAAAATGTATGTACAGGAGTACAGGGTGTCCCAAACTTGAGCCTCTTACATAAGATTTGGAATCCCGGAAACTTTACAGTGTTGGTGTTTTCCTTAAAGTGGTAAAATTATATTTTATATTTATTGTACTATTTACAGTGTGACCAGTAAAGTCCGCATCATATGAAATTTTTTTTTTAATAGTAGTCACGTGATTCGCTTTATCTGTCAAATTTTATTTTTTTCCAAAAAATATTTCAAAAGTTGGGTTGGGTTGAAAATATAGAAAAAAGTTATTAAAAAAAGTTTTTTTAAATGCAGTTTCTAGCCCACTTGCAAAATTTCAGCTGCATAAGATAAATTTGATTTTTTATCCATATTTTATAAATTGCGCCACTTTTGCAAAATAAGACTTAACGCAACCAACATTAAACTTCTTAGTTTTGACAATGCTTTATTTCAGATGCATTTTCTTTAAAGTAGCGCCTTATTAAATGTGTGTTTTTCTACAAAATCAAAACTGGGCTATTAAAGTTTGCATGTGAGGCAAAGTTTATTTGTTTTTGACCCTGTATAAGGTAACTTCATAAAATAAGTATTTTTGAAAAGTAGTTTGTGTCTGAAAGTAATACACCTTAATATTAAGACAAAAAAATAACACAGTGTCTGATGACATGACTATGGAGAACTATAGGGTAGGAGGCCGATCGACAATGGCAGCATTTTCAAATTCTGTCCCGGTTTTTTGGTTAGTTCGCTATTGGCCGATAGATGGCTCTCGCGTCCGAAGTGGGCTGATGTTGTCTTCTTCTTCTTCGTTTTTAATATGGAAAACTAGATCCTCCATTGTTTTTAACTTTTAGTTTTGACAATTGACATTTTATTTTTCGAAATAACAAATAACGTTTGAAGGCAAGACAAGACAAATAACGTTGTATTGTAATTAATTTCCATATTTATAATGAATAATGGTACAATTTATAAAAGTAGAGTTTGCTTTGTGTCGAGGTGTAAGACAGGATCTTCTTCAGAGATGAAACGCAGCCAAATAAGTCTCTTTCTAGCTCCAAAGGTAAAACCCTCTTGCTAGAATGTTCCTGTATTTTAAAAACGAAGCATTGTTGGAACTTTATACAGGCCGGGTTTACTAATAAGTATAACAAAGTAAGTGTAAATTCATATAAAAGTCCTTATTTGTTCCTTAAAGAACTAATTTAAATAAAAATAGTTATCGCGTCCATAAGAAACCATTTATTTGATAGCCCACTTCGAACACGAGCGCCATCTTATGGCAACTCGTAAAGCTGAATTACCGATGCTAATTTGGGACCGAATCCAATGCATTGCGTTCGGCCTCCTACCTCAAGTCCTCCATAGACATGACACACAAAAATACTTATTTGCGCGAAATTACCCACTGGGTAGGGTAATTCCGCTAGCATCGCGGGGTAATACCGTTAATGGAAATTAATACACGGTTAACAGTATTTATTTTTAAAAAAATACATAACTGGCCAAATAAAACTAATCATAACAAAATATATTTCCTAATGCTGGCAATCATTGCAGACAAATGATTTTGCTGAACCTCCAACAGATAGAAACAACTTAAGACCTTTACCCCAGCTAAATGTATTCTATGTTTGGTTAAGTTTAGTTAAACCGATATCTTTTTATCATTTTTTAAAAATATTTGTAACCCCAAAGAGGGGCGCAGTCCTAAAACACCCAACCTCTAAAAACTGATCAAATTATTTTAATAAAAAACTTCGCGCCATGGGGTAATTTCGCGCGCGCGAAAATGCACCGTCACACTGCGCAGAATTACCCCATTAAACATGTCGTCCTTTTAGTCATCATAATTTTGTTAAAACAATAAAGTAAATTACCTTCTCAAGCACAGAAATATTTGCGACAAACAAATTATATTTTACAATAGCACTCAACTTAGTTTTGATTAATCGGCTAAACATTTATAACAAAACCAATTATTTCACTCTCACTGTCATAAGTCAACTAAAACTTTCCGTTTAAAATATCGAAATCGTTGCGGACGCTTCTTATAACAGTGGCTAGATGGCGGCATATTTGAATTGTTCGCAATAGAGAGCTACCGAAAAATATCGTGATGCGCGGATTTGCCCACTGCGCGGAATTCCCCTCTTTCCCCTATTTAATACCGTGCGAGCAAAAATTATTTGCATCAAAGAGGGCCTTGCATCTAAGGACGTAATGCTTAGCCGTAGAGCTTAATACCTGTTGGGTGTCAGTCACCTGAATTAACAATCAATCAGTTTTTCCGTCATCTTTGACAGTCGTTACAAGTAATTTGATTCATCGCTAATTTTTCCAATTTCTTGAACAATTCACACAATGGGCTTTACGGAACAGCACAAAACATTCATGGTTGAAGCGTATTTTCGAAACGGGGTTAGAGTAAATGGTAAGTGGCAATACAATCCGGGTTTGTGCATGGACGATTTTTACGAACATTTTCCTAACGTTGCTTTTATTGCTGGGGCTTTTTATCATTGCCTGAAAAGAACCGTGGCTGTGTTTAGGGAAACAGGTTCTATACAACACACGAAAGGAGCAGGAAGACCATCTGTAAGAACAGAAGAACTTGATGCAAACATTCGTGAAATAATGCAAAATACGCCAACAAATTGTATAAGACGCCTGTCCCAAGAAGTGGGGAGATCTTATGGAACATGCAGGACTATTCTTAAGAAGCGGTTAAAGTTATTTCCTTATAAAGTGCAAGTATTCCAAGAAATACAAGCCGCAGATTTTGAAAGACGCAGGAATTACTCTCAATGGTTTACCCAAAATTTATTGGAAATAAATGATTTATTAGACCTGACATTTTTCATGAAGCCTGGTTCCACCTCTCCGGTTATGTGAATTCTCAGAATACAAGCATGTGGAGTAGTGTAATAAATCCCCATTTTTTTGCGGTATAGAGACAATATTTTGAATCCATTTTTGTGGAGCAATTACTTGACGACGAACTACGTTTTGGATATTTTCAACACGACGGTGTATACAGCCGCCGAAACTATTAACTACTTCCGTAATTTTTTCAACGACAGATTGATCAGTTTTCGATCAGACATTGAATTCCCACCTATATCACCTTGTTTAACGGTTATCGATTACTTCGTTTTTCCTCATTTAAAGAACACTATTTTTAAAACACCACTTGCAAATTTAGAACAATTATAGAAAGGATTATCCAAGAATGTGGTAACATTTCTCCAGAGATGCTGGTCAACACTTTAGAAAATAGGATGAGACGTGTGAATTTATGCTTGGAGCATGGAGGTAGCCCATTTCAGCAATTTATGTAATTATTTTTCTTTTTCTTTCCGTATATTCTTACTTTGTTAGTTTTGTAAACAACAAAAATAAATTTGTATTTATCTACTTATTTTATTACTCATTAGTTTGGCATATTATGTCATACTTAATATGAATTTGACAAAATTTTAACTTAAATTTGGTTAGATAGGAATATCCTTCCCATATCATTGTGATCTAAACCAAGCCTTACGTTTTTTAATTCAAGCCCTCTTTGATGCAACTAATTTTTCCTCGCACGGTATGAACTTTCAAATAATATGTACTACCCATGGGCGTCGTTTGGGAGGGGCAAGGTGGGGCATTTGCCCCCCCCCCCTGGAAGTTGACTTATTGACAATTATTTATGTTTTAACAAGTTAGCAGTAAAAGAAAAAAGATCGTATTATTAGTATGGCAATCAATATGGTTTGATTGAATGTATGAATTTATTATTTGGAGTTTTCCTTTATATTTTTGTTATTATTTTGGGGTAGTAAAGACTTATTTTAATAAAAATGAACAGTTTTAATGCCAAGACGACTATGAATGTGGAATATTTAAGAAACAATTTTAGCTCATTATTGAGCAAACAATTAAAATTAAAATTGAGGGAAGACCTAAACTCGAAATTAACTTACCACAGATACAGACCACAAAGTGAAAATCTAGGGACTTTATTGTTATTGATAAGTTTGCTGCAAATAAAAACAGAAGAATGAACTTTACTTTCAAACAATGTACCAACTAATGAAAAATAAATTGGCCTTTTTTATTTTTGTCTTATTTCATTTTCAATAAAATATAAGGTAATCATAAATTTTTAAAATATTTACTAATAATAATAATTATTGACCAAATTTGGGCGTGGTCTTAAAAAATTTTCGCCTGCGGCGCATTTCACCTGCGGAGGACTTTTAGTGCTCCCCTCTACTGCCCCCCCTAAGAAACCGTTTAACGGCGCCCATGGTACTACCAAAACATTTCTTATAATGAGAGTTATTCCGGAGACCACTTCAATCTACTATTGTATTATGTCTGTCTGTCCATTTCTAGGTCAAAAAAAGAAAAACTCACGTCTCATTAATTCTACCTACGTCACTAGTTAATTCGGTTGTTCCTAATTACCGACATCTCCTGGTATCGGACGTACATAAGCAAAAGTTACCTATACTTGAAGAATCCACAAGCGCTTAACAGAAATCGTTTACATCGCTCACGATTGTGGGAAATGCAGGAAATACGTCATATATTATTAAACCTTAGTCTAAAATACCGCACAGTCCAATGCCGACTTTGTTTTAAACAAATCCCAGATCTCGTATAGTTAATACCTATACACAACAAACCCACTAAAGTGTGACATCTCAAGGTAAACAATATCAGTGCGTTGATTTACAATAATATGAAAATGATGCCACGAGAAAAGAGTTTTTATTTATTTGTCGCGATGATGTGTAGTGTTCTAAATAAAGGTATGTAAACTATAAACTATTTTAGACTAGACATTTGCGAATTTTCCCCAACTTTAAATTTATTGTGTAGGTAATATTAATTTTAAGTAAAAGAGGTTGGGTAAGAGTTACCCGCCTAACCGTGGGATTCTTCAGTTTACTTGACTTATTAAACCAACAATATTTGTTCTATTAAACAAAATAATATTCGCAAATAAAATTTGAAACAGGTTCGAGTACTGTGGATTTCAGTGTTTTACTTTCGTGTCGCATTCTTCTTGCTCTCGCGATTGGTCAGATCTTCTGTGAGACGAGACGAGTCATTTTTCTGCTAGAATCTCGCGAGACGGAACAACAAACATGCGAGAACTAGAAATCTCGCAAAATAATCCTAATTATACCGTGCGAGCAAAAATTATTTGTATTAAAGAGGGCTTGGATTAAAAAACGTAGGGCTTGGTTTAGATCACAATGATATGGGGACGATATATCTAACCAAATATAGGTTAAAATTTTGTCAAATTCATATTATGACATGATATGCCAAACTAATGAGTAATGAAATAAGTAGATAAATACAAATTTATTTTTGTTGTTTACAAAATTAACAAAGTAAGAATATACAAAAAGAAAAAGAAAAATAATTACATAAATTGCTGAATTTCTAAAATATTTCTTTCCAATAAATTTTGGGTAAACCATTGAGAGTAATTCCTGCGTCTTTCAAAATCTGCGGCTTGTACCTATTTCTTGAAATACGTGCACTTTATTAGGAAATAAATTTAGTTGCTTCTTAAGAATAGTCCTGCATGTTCCATAAGATCTTCCACTTCTTGGGACAGGCGTCTTATACAATTTGTTGGCGTATTTTGCATTATTTCACGAACGTTTGCAACAAGTTCGTCTGTTCTTACAGATGGTCTTCCTGCTCCTTTTTTGTGTTGTATAGAACCTGTTTTTCCAGCAATAAAAGCAACGTTAGGAAAATGTTCGAGAAAATCGTCCATGCACAAACCCGGATTGTATTGCACTGACCATTTACTTTAACCCCGTTTCGAAAATACGCTTCAACCATGAATGTTTTGTGCTGTTCCTTAAAGCCCATTAATTCAGGTAGTTACTGACACCCAACAGGTATTAAGCTCTACGGCTAAGCATTATGTCCTTAGATGCAAAGCCCTCTTTGATGCAAAAAATTTTTGCTCGTACGGTATCAAATGACCAGTATTTGCGATATCTTTAGTTTTACAAAAATATTTAGGTATACGTAATTTTGATCAATATTTTTGCGGTTTTCGGTTTTTTTTATTCGGAACTTTAATTTGAGAATGTTAAATACAAACTGCATATTAGTAATAATTAATTGTGTATCTATTTTTCCTAAGTTTTCTTAATTTAGTAATGTAAGCCGTGAAAGCACGGCTCTGGTCAGAGCCGCATTCAGGTTTTAATAATATACTTGATAGATTTATACTGAGTACATATACAGGGTGTTTGGGGAGGAAAGGGCAATATTTTGGGAATGTGTTCAGAAGGTGAAAATAAGAGAAATAAACCCATATGTTTTAATGCAAAAAAGTTTTGTCTGTTTCCTTCCGCCAAACTCATCCCCAGACGCGTTTCGCCGTTTACGGCTCATCAGTGAGGCCATATGTTTTAGTTCGATTCTCAACCATTTCTGAAATAATAGGTTTTAAAGTTTTTGGAAGTTAATTTTTTTTTAAAAGCGAAAAATTGCAGGTACTGCAGTACAAACTAACCCAAAAAATATATTTTTAAAAGCCCCTTCACCAACTTCAATACATTTTTCGGCACGTTTGTTAATCGCTCGGATAGCACGTTGTGGGGATTGTTTTTTTTATAAGAGTGGCTCAAAAAGGTTATTTCGTTTTAAATCTATGCAAGGTACCGCAGGTGGCGCCCTCTGAATTTTACAATAAAAATAAGAGCAAACTTTAATTTTTCACCTCACAAAATCCTACCTAGCCGAATATTGTGACAATATCCCAACTATTAAAAAAACTATTTATGAAAAACTAAACCAAATTAAACTATTGACACTCTGTATCTCCAAAATCATTCACTTTTGTACTGAGATAATTTATGTTAGATCGCTATATTTAAGCCTCAGGAATTTTAGAAACACCCTGTATAATACAATCTACAAGGCTTTAATATTTCAACCGATTAAAGGCAAAACTACTTTCTTAGAATAAGAACATTTCATATACTACACTCAGTTCCAAAAAAAGTGACGCACCTAATTTTTGATGCAACTTTGTAGCTTTGTCATTTCTGAACGAAAGTACCGATATTTATTTTCTTTCCATTTATTGGTAGGTACCTAATTCCTTTACCTTTAAGAAAAAAATAAACTGGTAGAAATTTTTTCAAAGCCCCCTGGATGATAGTGAAAAAACTCAAGCCCTGTTATTTTCTTAATCTTTGACTCAGCCTGTGCGTTAATCAAGTAAATTTATTGAAAACGCCTACACTCTATATGAAAGTCGCTTCTTTTACGAGCATTTTGATTGTTTGTTCATTAATTTATCTCTAAAATTGTCCAAATTACAGCTTTTTTGCTGAAACCTTACGTTTATTCCACAAATGTAATTCATTGTAGGATCACATTGCCAAAAAAACAATTATTGCCCTTGCCAAACCGTTTGCTTACTCAGCAGCGCACTCAGGATTTTATGTTAGGGGGGGCCCGCCAACCAGTGCTGGAAGCAAATTTTTTAATAAACTTTTAAGTTACGCATTTTTCTAGAACTTTGGAGCTTTTTTAACAGGTACTCTTGCAGGGAAGATCGCAATAGCCTAGTCATGGGAGTCGTTAAACGGTTTCTTAGGGGGGGGGGGGGCATTGGCGGCTTGTGACTTGTTAACTTGGGGGCGTACTCAAAGCCTGCTGTAGGCGAAATGCGCCGTAGGCGAAATTTTTTTAAGACCACGCCCAAATTTGGTCAATAATTATTATAGTAAATATTTTAAAAATTTATGATTACCTTCTTATTCTATTGAAAATGAAATAAGATAAAAAATAAAAAGGCTAATTTATTTTTCATTAGTGGGTACATTGTTTAAAAGTAAAGTTCATTCATTTGTTTTTATTTGCAGCAAACTTATCAATAACAATAAAGTCCCTAGATTTACACTTTGTGGTATGTGTCAAGTTAATTTCGAGAGTTTAGGTCTTCCCTTAATTTTAATTTCAATTTTTTGCTTAATACTTAATGAGCTAAAATTGTTTCTCAAACATTCATAGTCGTTTTGGCATTAAAACTGTTTATTTTTATTAAAATAAGTCTTTACTACCCCAAAATAATAACAAAAATATAAAGGAAAACTCGAAATAATAAATTCATACATTCAATCAAACCATATTAAACCTCAATAAGTCAAGTTTTGTCAATAAGTCAACTTCCAGGGGAGGGGGGGGGGGCAAATGCCCCACCTGGCCCCCCTCCCGTGAGGTAAATCTAAGAAAATTGACTTTTTAAAATACTTATCCACTTTCATAATTTTTCATTTCATTGGGGGTTTTGGGGGGGGGGCCAAGGCCCCCTTGCCCCCCCCCCTGGGTGCGCCACTGTGATTACTTATTGTAACACCCCGAATTTGGCAAAGGTCTTGCTGAACATTTACCGCAGTATCGATCACGTAATATCCTCAATCTCAAGAAGCGATCATCTATTGGAAAAGTTTTTCGAGGGCGACTAGAACCAACCCTTCGAGCAGTGCTTTCTTTTTGTTTGTACTTGTGGATTGCTCTACGAGCAGTTGCTTCATGGACACCTACTGCACGAGCGGCGTAACGTTTACTACGCCCATCGTTACCTAAAGTAACCAATGCTGCTACTGTTTAGCCACTACAACTCTTATAATGACATTGACTTTTTTAATGACACAACGACAAAGGGTCAAATAATATGGATTAATTGCTATGGCAAGGGCAATAATTGTTTTTTTGGCAATGTGATCCTACAATGAATTACTTTTGTGGGATAAACGTATAAGGTTTCAGCAAAAAGCTGTAATTTGGACAATTTTAGAGATAAATTAAGGAACAAAAAATCAAAATGCTCGTGTAGGCGCGCTTTCTATACATTTACTTGATTAACGCACAGGGTGAGTCGAAAATTAAGAAAATAACATGGCTTGAGTTTTTCCACTATCATCCAGGGGGATTTGAAAAAATTTCTACCAGTTTATTTTTTTCTTAAAGGTAAAGGAATTACCTACCAATAAATGGAAGGAAAATAAAAATCGTTCAGAAATTACAACGCTTAAAAGTTGCAAGAAAAATTAGGTGCGTAACTTTTTTTGGAACTGAGTGTATAATTAAGTACACATACATTTTCAAGAAATCTCGGTTTTATAAATTTCTCACTATTGATGCTTCCTCAAGCGGCCAATCGAGAAGCTAACAAATAATTTTCAATGAATTTCCTTGGTCACTTTCATTAAAATATGTTTTCCATTATTTAGTTATGTTTAATTGTTAACTAGATATATCTAAAGGTTATAGATAATGCAGATGCAAACATTGTTTGAACAGGGTGTTACAAATTCGTCACGCAACATTGGGATTTTATAAACGGTGATAGATACAGCAAAGGTTAAATTGACTAACAAGCCGTGAAAAATTTTTTTAAATTTCGGGTGCTTCCGAGGATATTCGAAATAAAAACCGAAAATTCTCGTTTCGGTTCATTGCCGATATTTTAAGTCCGATGTTTTGTTTTCTAATTGCTATCATCAGGTTTTTTGTTTAAATAAAACCTTATATCTTTCCTGGCATTTCAGTTAACCGCAGGTTTTTTAAAGTCGACCCTAAATAAAATTGTGCAACTTGGCCGCCATTTAATGTTGGATATATCGCCCATCGTCAACGACGGTAATGGAATCCAAAAGACGAAACGTCAGGATCAATATCTGAGAGCGACATATTGTAGAACATAAAAGGCGGCAATAAAAATTTAAAAGTTTTTCGGCATCTCTATTTTTCTGGGGCCTGTTATAGTCAAATTTATCTAAGAACACGCCGCATCGTTTCTAAGTCACCAGTGATCTATGGCACCCTGTTAAAGTGTGATCTATTTTACGTTAAGATGTTGGTGCCAGAGACAGGACTGGGCTAAGTTTTTTTACCATCCCATTCGCCATACTTTAATCTTGTATGGAGTCTGAATGATTTATTAGCATTATTTATCTTGCAAAAATTTAGCGTTAATTTTATTTACAATTAAAACATTGAACTCAACGTGTGAATGTGAATAAAAGTTACGGGGTTATTCATTGAACATAGAATTATATTTGATATGAACTCAACTTATCAATGGAAAACGCTATGAACATGAACAACCCTGACCACATACAAGAGTTTCGCCGCTCAAATATTGTAGAAGAAAAAATCAAGCGGCCCAGGATGCGCCTGCGCATGTTTCGCGTTCAATGCTGCGTTGTCATATTATAAGTTACGTTCGTGAAGTAGTACAAAACCGCCATAATGCCATTTGTTTTTAAATACAAACAGCTGGATTAGTTCTCAGTGACCGCAATGTTTGGCAACTGATTGTACAGGGTTTTTCCGTATATTTTGGAGCAACCCTGGAGCTTTTATTTGAAGACCTAGAAAAAACTTTAAATTACCAAAGTTGCATGATTTCTCCTGAACTGCCAGAATTTGTTATCGGACAAAACAAATGAACATCGTAAATTTGTTTAATAATGCCAATGTCGATTTTTTAAAATGGAACACCCTGTATATTAATTTTTTTTTTAACTCCTCACTATTTTCTGATTCCAAATATGTATATATGTTTTGTGTGTTTGTTTCATAAATTATTATCATTATTTATATTAATTATTGTTACTGAATAAGCATTATGTTCTAGCATGTTTTCCTCACACCAATATAGATTTTCTAATCCGCAATATTTTGAAATGAAATTTTGCCTAAACGACTAAAGTAAACATATAACATATATACATATTTGGAATCAGAAAAGAGTGAGGAGTTAAAAAAAAAGTAATATACAGGGTGTTCCATTTAAAAAAATCGACATTGACATTATTAAACAAATTTACGATGTTCATTTGTTTTGTCCGATAAGAGATTCTGGTAGTTCAGGAGAAATCACGCAACTTTGGTAATTTAAAGTTTTTTCTAGGTCTTCAAATAAAAGCTCCAGGGGTGCTCCAAAATATACGGAAAAACCCTGTACAGTAGGTAATTCAAAATGGATAAACTAATAATATTAAATTTATAATAGCAAGTGACGAAAAATTAAATGTTTGTTATTGGCAATAGGAAAGTTAATTAACCTAAACTGGTTTATTCCACTCACCGTTCAAATTAACTAATACCCATCAAGAAAATTTAGTCTCTGAAACGTGGCACGTGATCTTGCTACGGCCCACTACTGAACTGGGAATTTTTAGAAAGAAATCAGTATCAGTTGTTAATGTCACATGTGGGATGTGGGTGTCAACTGTCAAAACGATTTGTTTTTAGAAACAGTTGACTCTAGTCATGTCCAAATTCCGCAACTTTGCCCGAATTTAACCACCGTTTACAAAATCCTAATGGTGAGCGTTGACTTTGTTACACCCTGTATACGTTCGTATACAATATTCCCCACACCACTTGTTATTTGCACTTATATTACCTTTATTAATGTTGTCGGGATCGTAATTTTACGTAATTAAAGCACCATAATTATTATTGTGCAATCAGTATTAGTTGCTCGTTTTCTTAGAACGACATTCCATTAATTAGGAGAAAACTTTACAGGGTTTCCATTTAAAGTACTACCACTATTGGCAGCAGGGTGTTTAAAGGTAGAATTACAGGTTCCCATTCTTAGAAATACTTATTGTGTAACAGAACAGGTTCCAATTAGAAGATATACAGGGTTGGGCAAATGTTCCGGAACGGCTTAATTACAGGCGAACGAAACGTGATATCGGATCCGGGTTTTGGGCAATCTATAGGACTAAAATTTTACTATTTGACTATTATACCATATGTCAGTAATGTCACCAACTGTCAAGTGTTGACGTTATTCTTTTTTTAAATGGAACACCCTGTATATTTTTACATTTTTAAATTCCACATAAAATTATAATTATTTTTTATTAAATGCACTATTAGTCTATACTTCATAGTTTCCGAGATATTGACTCTCGAAAAGTGACATTTTTGAACTTTGACAGCTTATAACTTTCTAACAGTACGTCTTAGAGCAAAACGGCTTACATGTCCCTATGTTCAATTTTTATTATCTTCCCAAAAAATCAACATCCCGTCAAACCGGAACAACTATATTTCCTGCTTTCGAGTTACATCCGGTTTAACCGGAAGTTATTTTTTTGGGAAGATAATAAAAGTTGAAGATAGGGACATGTAAGCCGTTTTGCTCTAAGACGTACTGTTAGAAAGTTATAAGCTGTCAAAGTTCAAAAATGTCACTTTTCGAGAGTCAATATCTCGGAAACTATAAAGTATAGACTAATAGTGCATTTAATAAAAAATAATTATAATTTTATGAATTGAATGAATATGAATTTAAAAATGTAAAAATATACAGGGTGTTCCATTTAAAAAAAAATAAAAATAACGTCAACACTTGACAGTTGGTGACATTACTGACATATGGTATAATAGTCAAATAGTAAAATTTTAGTCCTATAGATTGCCCAAAACCCGGATCCCATATCACTTTTCGTTCGCCTGTAATTAAGCCGTTCCGGAACATTTGCCCTACCCTGTATAGTTTAGCCAGTAGTACAGGTTTAATCTTAACATAGTATAAAACAAAGTCGCTGTCGCTGTCTGTCCATCCGTCCCCTTCTATGCTTAAATCTTTAAAACTACGCAACGGATTTTGAAGCGGTTTTTTTTAATAGATAGAGTGATTCAAGGGGAAGGTTATTATGTATAACTAGCGACCCTGTGACCCCTTCGCACGGGTGCAATTTCAGAAAGTGGCATCATGCCGGGTACTAATATATCGGTTTTGTTCGGGTTTGTATTTATACCAGCGGGTTGCAACGTACGCCGGATACACGCTAGTTAAAAATAAAAGCGAATATTGTGGAATATAGGATAAGTGTGTAACTATTTTTTTATATTGGAATACACAGGGATCCAAGTATCCAAGCACAATGGATACCCTGGGGCGGGTAGACCACGACGGCCGTTTCGTCCTTGTTAGGACTCTACGGGCAGTCATAACCCAAGCAATTCCGACAACGGCGGTTCGATATATTAAAAGCCTTTTTGCGAAAGCAAAGCGGCCATCAATACACCGTAGCACCTTCTTAGAGGAATCAACTCCAATATAAAAGGCAGTCACACTGGTAATAATCGAAAGATAGACAACTAAACAAACCACGAAGTGCATCACAATCCAGCATAGGGAACGCTATTTGCGTTTTCACCGAAAACAACCGCAATTTGGCAGACCAGAGAACAAATCAACGCTGGCACCCACTAGAATGCGCGCAATCCGTTTAAGTTTTAAGTCATCAAAATGTTTAGAAGATAATATAGCGTCCGCGAAAATAATTAAAAGTAGAGGCGAATATCGTGGCATATCGGACAAGTGCCCAAGTAGCAATTATAGACACAAATTGGACACAAATTCTTTGCTGAGAAACGTTTCGAAACATTTTCGATTAAAATTATTTAGATTGTGTGGAGAGACATGTGTTTCGAAACTTTTGCGACACATTTTCGAATTTAGTTACTAGAAACGATGAAGAACTGTTAGTTTCGAAATACTTTCCAAACTACAGTGTCGATACATTTAGGAAACGCACAAAAGAAAATTTTTCGAAACATTTTTATATAATATTATGAAATTGTGTTTAGACACATGTGCTCCCAAATTGTAGCGACACATTTTCGAATTAAGTGATTCAAAACAAATTGGTATTCTTCTGCTTTGAAATATTTACCAAACAGTGATATCCATTTAATTACGAAACTTGCGCAGAAAATACTTTTCGAAACTGCCAGAAACCTTTACACTACCGCACCCGGACAATTATTATAACCTCGATTATAACCTATAAATTGTACATTTTTGTTTTGTTAATATGGGAAGAAAACAACAGTTTAAACATTCTTCGAGGTTTTACAAGGCACTAAAAAGGAAAAAGAAAGAAATTGAAATTCAAAAGGAAAAAATTAAACCACAACCTGATTTTTTTAACTAGCGATGTCCCATCGACAATAGGCCAAAGTAGGTGGTCTCCGACTATCCAGCTGGTCGGCACAGCCGTTAGGACCAACCTACTTTTTTCCTTTGTCTCGACAATTGAGTACATGTTTTAGATTATTACTTAGGAATAAGTTATAAGTAAGTTTTATTAAACGTTCAACAAAGTACAAACCAATTTTGTAGGTTATATGTCACAGAAAGTGTAAAGTGGTAGTGTATACCGTGACGGTATACAGAAGTTTTATGCTTCTAAGCTTAACCTTCCTCTTGACGGGACTGTGCATTTTTTACTTTAGCGACGTTTGTTTCGCATGGTTTCGGTACAATATCGAAACATTCTTCATGTTTCGACACATTTTCTATGAATTATAGCTACAAGATTATCGAAACATTATAGAAACCAAATACTAGAAATTGTGTGTCGACTCCATTTTAGACCAGAATAATTCTCGCTTTCTGGCGGCCATTTTGACAAATTCATTTTTATAGTATTAAAATGGACTTTAATTAACTTCCTGCGTCATTTGAAATGTAAAAAAGTGGTTACATTAATTCCATTTTGCTAGCTTAATCAATTGAAAGAAGAATTAAGTAAAATTTTAAAAATATTTAAGATTTTATTTTTTGACAAAGTATTTATTTTGTTTGTAAATGTCAATATACCGGGAGCGTCTTAAGAATATAAAGCTAAATTACTAAATTGCACGATAAAATTTATTTCGTCAACGATTTTTGCATCTCCTCTGCAATAAACCATACGAAAAAAATGTATCACTTATAGAAAATACTCTGGTGACAAATTCATTATGGCGAAATTATGCTGTCATCATATTGTTTACTTTCTTTTATTTTACAACCTGCAGAAAGATAGATATTATATATCTAATTATTTGTTTCAATAATGTTTCCATTTTGACAATTTACAAAAGTTTCGATTTTGCGTCGAAACAGCGAAAGTCACAGCCCGTACCAACCACTTGGAAACACGTGCTAATGCGCCATTTAAAATGTATACGTTTCGAAAACATTTCCATACATGTTGCCAACAACTTCCAATTTGTGTCGGAAACAGAAACAATAGTTTAGACACATTTACCGTAATGTATCTAAAAATGCTACTTGGGTGTGTAACTACTTTTTATATTGTAATACACGGGGATCCAAGCACAATGGATACCCTGGGACGGGAAGACCACGACGGCCGTTTCGTCCTTGTTTGCTTGGGTCATGGCTGCCCGTAGAGTCCTAACAAGGAGGAAACGGCCGTCGTGGTCTACCCGCCCCAGGGTATCCATTGTGCTTGGATCCCTGTGTATTCAAATATAAAAAATAGTTACACACTTGTCCGATATGCCAATATATTCGCTTATACTTTTAATTATTTTCGCGGACACAATATTATCTTCTAGTAAGTTTTAGGGTAATGCTTTTCTGTAGGTTTCATCACAGTGGGATAACTTGTAGAAAATGTCATTAGCCTCTTTCTTTTCAACTTTGAACTCCGAGATTTCTGTCCACTTTGTTTTTGTTATCGTCTTCACGGATACATAAAACTCGTAATTGTTTTGACAAATCTTTAAAATCTAAGAAGTTCCATCTTATTTACAATGTATGGTTGTTTCCTTCTTGCAAGTTTGAAAATAGGCAGTAGTTGTGATGGAACAAACAAGCTCCCTAAATGAGACATTGCGGTAGAAATAAAATTGTGCTATGACAGGAGTCTCCTTCGCTTTGCCCATGAAAAGGTTAAAAATATTTTAGACTGACTTGCTCAATGTTTTTGCTATTGATGACAAAATAAAGTAGCATCGAGGCAACTATAGAATTTTTGTTCTGGCCTGTGCATCCATCAGGACATAAAATAACTATTTTAGTCCCCTTCTCGTCATAATGCTGCAGAAAGTTATAAACACATGTTGAAACTTCAGAGGAACCTCTTTTACTATCTATTTCACTCCATGTGTAGCTGTAACAGTCTTTGGTGGCTAAGTTATATCGAAAAAAACACCGGTGATTCGAAGGCGGCACTATCATCATTGCTCTATCGCGATAACAAAATAGCCCGCAGGGCGAAATTCCCACTATGGACCATTAAAAGGGCGTAATTCACCAACAATTAATAAAATATGGCAAACAAAAGGGCGTAATTGAGATTCGTTTTTTGTCTGCTTCTATAATATGCTGTATTGAGTTTCGCTGAAACTACTTTTCTAAATAACTACGCAGGGAATAAAGATAAAGATACGCCCGTTTGACAGCAATAAAATATCGCCTAAAGACATAATATTATAGGGGCGTATGAAAAAAATAGATTTTTTGAAATACGTCCTTTCGTATGCAAGGCGACGATATGAACCGTTCTTAATATGCGCTGATATTATTTACTAAAAATAAGTTATCTCTTGTAATTTATTTGCTTTGATTTTAAAGTCGTCGTTGATTATTGTTTATATTAATTTAGGTTTTTGATTAATTATCCGAGTTGTAATAGTTAATAATTATTACTTGCTTATGGACCAAATTATTCAAAATTGTAATTTATTTAATAACAATGTTGATTTGACTATCAAGGTCGCATATGCCCAGTATGGGATCCACAGTCGCTTTTTTTAGGTTCTGATAATATATCATCGAATAAAGTAGATAATAAGCGAGTTTAGTTTTACCATCAGATTTGTTTAATGGTTCAGAGGACAGAGCAACTGGAGGTACATATTCTTCATCGGAGAATGTCGACCGATTTTTAAGAGGAAATTTTCAAAAGCGGGAAATTTAAAAATCTGTCTGTCGTTTAAGGTATAATTAATTAAAAATAAGCTCACTTTTCGTAAAATTCGCCAAGGCTATATAACGTTTTCATTTTGTGAAAGTAAAACTTCCTCTATTTGTTTGAATTTATGATCCTCTAAAGTAGTCTAAAGAACCCCGCACTTCTCTTACGGAAAATGGCCCTCGGTTAAATTTCCTAAATTTTTAATATGTTGTAGAGAATGACATTCTGATCAAAAGTATCCATGGCCACAACAAAATCTGCCGACCAGTTTTTGAAATACAGGGTGTCCAAGTTGTAAAATATTAATTTACACTACATTATATTTTCGTAGTTTATAATATTAATTCGTTTTGTTTTTCTACATTTTTAGTGACCCTGTCGTAGACAGGATAGAATACTATAAAAATATAAAGTCTAATTATATACCCGGTGAGCGACGAAAATTATTTAATATTTTTTGTTAAATCATTGGATTTTCGGCATTAAATTAAATGTTAACAAAGTAATACTCTAGATGACATTACCTTGGAGCAATCTATCATAATTTATATTTTTTATATTTATACAGGGTAACTAAAAAAAGTTAATATTTTTTTATTAGTTTTTAAAGAAATTTTGTAGATACATATTTTTTTAGGTACTCCTTGTCGCTTATCGTATGCTTCCAAATCTATATAATTATCAAGGTTATACATGGTGTCTCCGATGGTAAGCGATAGAGGAAAAATATTAAAAATGCATGTATTGATAAATAACCCGGTATATTAAAAATGGATGGGTTAAATTTCGTTATTTTTTAATATTTTTGGCAGACCAGTTCTGGAGATTTACAGTGTCGAAGTGAGTTACCCTGTATAAATATAAAAAATATAAATTCTGATAGCTTGCTCCAAGGTAATGTCATATACAGTATCACTTTGTTAACAATTAATTTAATCCCGAAAATACAACGATTTAACAAAAAATATTAAATAATTTTACGTCACTCACCCGGTATATAATAAGAAATTTTAGTCTATTATTATAGTATTCTATACTAACTACGACAGGGTCAACAAAAATTCAGAAAAACAAAACGAATTAATTTTATAAACTACGAAAATATAATGTAGTGAAAATTTATATTTTGCAACTTGAACACCCTGTATCTCAAAAACTGGTCGGCAGATTTTGTTGTGGCTATGGATACCTTTAATCAGAATGGCATTCTCTACAACATACTAAAAATTTAGGAAATTTAACCGATGGTCATTTTCCATAAGAGAAGTGCAGGGTTCATTAAAGATGTTCATCACACCAAAAAACTGCAAGTGTTGTGAAAATAACAAACAATTCAACAATAAAGAGTGTCTTTCAAGGCATGAAAGGAAGCAACATAATATTACATATACCTACTTTAGGAATAATCAGATTTACAAGTGTACATACCGCAAATATCAACATTATAGCATAAATACAATACTTGACCATTTAACAATTATACACAGTGTCACCAGTAAAGTCCGCATCATATGGGATTTTTTTTATTAATAGCTTTATTCAAAATTTGACTTTGGCATCAAGTTCTGCTTCGATCGAGATGAAAATTAAGCAAAAAAAATAGTAGTCACGTGATTCGCATTATCTGTCAAATTTTAATTTTTTCCAAAAAATAATTCAAAAGTCGGGTTATTTCTGAAACTATCGAAAAAAGTTATTAGAAAAAGTTTTTTAAAATGCAGTTTCTAGCCCACATGCAAAATTTCAGCGGCATAAGATAATTTTGATTTTTTACCTATATTTTGTAAATTGCACCACTTTTGCAAAATAAGACTCAACGCAACCTACATAAAACTTCTTAGTTTTGACAAGGCTTTATGTCAGATACATTTTCTTTAAAGTAGCGCTATATTAAATGTGTGTTTTTCTGCAAAATCAAAATGGGGCTATTAAAATTTGGTCGCATGTGATGCAAAGTTTATTTGTTTTGGACCCTGACCTTTGGACCTTCATAAAATAAGTATTTTTGAAAACGTAATTTGTGCCTGAAAGTAAAAAAATAAAAAATAAAGTAATGGGTTTTAAATTAAATCGTTGAAAATAGATAAACTTTACGTTAAGTTAAACTAAAATTTATTTTCGACTTAATGAACACTTTACTGACGACACTGTGTTCTTTTTAGTCTTAATATTAAGGTGTATTACTTTCAGACACAAACTACGTTTTCAAAAATACTTATTTTATGAAGTTACCTTATACAGGGTCCAAAACAAATAAACTTTGCATCACATGCGACCAAATTTTAATAGCCCAATTTTGATTTTGTAGAAAAACACACATTTAATATGGCGCTACTTTAAAAAAAATGTATCTGAAATAAAGCCTTGTCAAAACTAAGAAGTTTTATGTAGGTTGCGTTAAGTCTTATTATGCAAAAATTGTGCAATTTACAAAATATAGGTAAAAAATCAAAATTATCTTATGCAGCTGAAATTTTGCATGTGGGCTAGAAACTGCTTTTTAAAAAACTTTTTCTAATAACTTCTTTCGATATCTTCTGAAATAACCTCACTTTTGAATTATTTTTTGGAAAAAATTAAAATTTGACAGATAATGCGAATCACGTGACTACTACTTTTTTACTTAATTTTCATCTCGATCGAAGCAGAACTTGATGCCAAAGTCAAATTTTGAATAAAGCTATTAATAAAAAAAAATCCCATATGATGCGGACTTTACTGGTGGCACTGTTATGTCATAATTTGAATTTACCCAAGAAGATAAACAGTTTCAGTGGCGCAACCAGGGGGGGGGGGGGCTGCCAGGCTGCAGCCCCCCCCCCCCCGA
Organism: Polydrusus pterygomalis; assembly: GCA_963969555.1. NCBI lineage: Eukaryota > Metazoa > Arthropoda > Insecta > Coleoptera > Curculionidae > Polydrusus > Polydrusus pterygomalis. The sequence goes on along the minus strand of OZ018385.1, from coordinate 15,527,715 downwards.
TCTTAGAAACTTAGCCTATTCGTTTAATTGCAAACCAATTTTTCATGTCACGCGAACTATTTTCGCATATTTTTTGCGATCTCAATGTTTTATGGATTTGTAATTTTTTTGCTTATCAATGTAACATGGAATCTTACGTTTTCTGAATAATTAAAGTATAAATTTTAATAAATAGCTCAAAATTGTACATAATGATTAAAAAAAAAATTTCGGATTAGAGTTTTTTCCGTTTCTTTGCATTTTTTGAGAATATTTACCATAGTAATGTATATATTTTTTTACATAATCAGAAAGTGGAGATTTCGAAGAACAAAACGCCCACCGACTTTTTTAAAACAGCAGATATTTTGACGTGAGAATTTTCGATTGAAAATAAGGGTGCTTTTTCGATATTAAGTCAAAATAAGGTGAAAAAATAAATATTTTAAATCAAAATAATTACAGTGTGTTTGGGACATAAAAAGGTAAGTTATCACCAAATTTCGTGAAAACATAATTTTTTTTGTAAAAGATAAAAATAAAAAAAACAAAAACTTGGTTATTTGACTTTTTCACATAAATTTTGAGGCAATGTGAAAAAAGTGTTAATACAAAAGTTGTAGATCTTTTTATTACCTACAACTTTGCCATTTAACGTTTTTCCATAGAACTTGTAGTTTTCCCGGAAATCGAGATAAATCGTGTTTTAGCCTTAAAAACTCACCCACTTCCACTTCCCGACCTCGGATCGCCCGTAAATTATTTTTTCTTTCATTTTTGTTATGTTCTCTTTCTTTTCCAATGGGTTTCATCCTACTATTATTTTTTTTGTTTCAAAAATTATCGACCCTGGTGTATCTATTTATGCGAACCACGATATTGATATTACCGTGGAAGAAATTCTGGACGAAATGGCAAAAACAAAACGAAGAATTTTACTTTAATATTAGTATTATATTAGTGATTACTTACAACTTATTGTATAAGGATTTTGTTTTGTTTTAGTATAAGTATGCTTAATATATGCGTTACTTATTTTAAATACATTTTTACTAATTAAAATAAAATCTCTAAATTTTTTTTTCATAAATATTTCGTTAGGGCTAGCGGCGTATTATTGCAGAAGTTATAGGGGGCTGTCGCTCTCGTCAATCATAAGTATTTTACCCAAAAAAGGGCGTGGCACCCAAAAACATTTTTCGCCTGCGGCGCAAGAAGTTAACGCCCCCCCCGAACAGAATTTCTGGTTGCGCCACTGAACAGTTTCAATGTTGTTACGTAACGAGAATTATTTAATATAAAGATATTAAATTAAACCAAAACATGCCATGTGTTCCTTTTTTGTTTTATTAACTATTTTGTATTTTGCAATAAGATTTTTCAATACAAAAAAAAATCAAAACCTGTAAAAGTAGTAAGTACATTATTAACGTAGAAAAAAAAACTTAGCGGCTGGCTGAATGGCAGACCTGCCAAAACAAAAAAAAAATTATTAACGTAGGTAAGAAGTAGGTTTAGTCAAACATAATAGTCACACTCGGAAAGGTTGTAACATCACTAGTCTAAACATTTCTCATTTTCCAATCTAAACTATTCTCTTCGAAAAAACCTCCGCATTAGGAAATAGTTCCATATTCATTAGTTTTCGTCTGCGAAAATCAAGGTAATTCGTTTAGGTTTTTATTCTATTTCATCAATTTTTTCGCTTCAATTTAATAGGAAATAATACAATGATTTATGTGCGCATTCTAAAACATTTATTTTCAATTTCCCCGCTCTTTATTGCGATTGGGTGGTTGAAAAGTCCACAGCCAGATTCTAGACTCTTGTGGTAATTGCTACTCAAAGAGTATTTGGCCGCTTTTTGAAGAAAACAAACAGTAAACGAAATATGAATAAGAAATTGACATGGCGCATGCGCCACTTAAATAAATTGGTCAAAAAAAATTATATTAATAATGTGGCAATTTTTTCCTTTAATTACTGATAAAGTAATAATAATTTCTTGTGTCATAAAGTAATAATTCATTAAAATTAAATTATTATTGACCAATTTTAGTAAAATTTGTGGTCCATAAAATGTTTGGCATGTGGCGTTTTCAGGCGGGGGGCTGTACGCCTCTGTAATAAAAAAGCGGAAACAAAACGTTCGTATCAAAAATAAATATTTATTTTTCCTTATTTTTTATATTAATTCTATATTTAAATTAAAATTAAAAGGAAACATTCGATTGTTTGCTGATGATACCTACAACTATTTTATACGTCACTGATTCATATGAAATTATACAAAATTTTATAATTCATGATATAAAAATCCTTGAATTATGGATCTGTAGTCATAAATTAACATTAAATTTGAAAAAATCCTCTATTTTATGTATAGGAAAGAAACCCAATTTATACAGAAGCGATTTAAAATTAAAAGTCGGGCATAAACAATCAAATAAAATTAAATTTTTGGGGTTGATAATAGATGAAGCTATTAATTGGAGTGAACACATTGAATATATTAAACAGAAAATAGTTGCACCAGTGGGAATTTTAAAAAAACCCAGTTTTTTTACTCAAAATTATATGTTACGTCTTATTTATTTTGCTATTAGTCACTCTCATTTACAATATTTAACTTTAATATGGGGATCAACCTTTTAAAATTTGCTTAACCGTTTACAAGTTTTACAAAATAAAGCAATAAAATAGTATATTAAAGTACACGTTTCATAAGAAGCGGTTTTAGCGCACGCGTCTATTTTAAAAAACGAGCCAAGAAGTGGCGAGTTTCTTAATTGACACGTGCGCTAAAACGCCTTATGAACCACGTGCTTTATACTATTTTTTCTATTTGTAGTTTTTTTAATAAAAAATACATATTTAAAAAGAAAATAAATCCTTTAAATTTTTATGTCTAAATTTTATGTTGGTAATACTATTTTTTATCATAGTAACCTCTGGAATACGTTGTGTGATCCTTGTACATTCGGTACATATACAGAGCGTTCGGAAATTCGGGCGATTTTGCTAATCTTTTTTGAATTTCAAAAGACGTCAATTTTTCAATGTCAATGTTACCACCATCAAATAAAGAAAAAACGCGTATCGAAATAGCTTCATTATGAACTTCATTTAAAGTTCATAATGAACTTATTATGAACGTCAAATAGAAAATAGTATATTAAAGTACGAGTTTCATAAGAAGCGGTTTTAGCGCCCGCGCCTATTTTAAAAAACGAGCCACGAAGTGGCATGTTTTTTATTGACACGGGCGCTAAGACGCCTTATGAAACATGTGCTTTATACATTTTTTTCTATTTCACCTTTTATAATCAAGAAAAATACATTTAAAAAAAATAATAAATCCTTCAAATTTTGTAAATTTTTATGTCTAAATTTTATGTTGGTAATACTATTTTTTATCATAGGAGCCTCTGGACAACAAAAATTATTTTGCAAACTGTAATTTTTTGATTTATTGACCCATTTTCACCACGAGATTCTAAAGTTATTTTAGCGATATGAGATTTGAAATTGGACGGAATACGTTGTGTGATCCTTGTACATTCGGTACATATACAAAGCGTAAGGAAATTCGGGAGATTTTGCTACTTTTTTTTTCGAATTTCAAAAGACGTGATTTTACGTCACGGCATTGCAATTTAGTATAGGGAAGATGGATAATTCAAATGAAGTTGAAGTTAAAATCGACATTGGAAGGTTAGTAGATTGAATTTTGGATAGGATTTGGCAGAAAATGATAGCTTGAAGCATCTACAAAAGATTGATTTATATATTTATGCAACCAACATACATGACTGTTATCCACACAGAATAAAAAAGTAAGTTATCAAGCTAGTTTTCCTCTGCGAAAAATGGGTTTTCTAGTAAATCACAAAGGCCGCGCAAGTCAATGAAATAAAACATTTAAATGTTACCAACATCAAATAAAGAAAAAACGCGTATCAAAATAGCTTCATTACGATCCGCAAATGAGGGTCGTACTGAACTCATTATGAACGTGAAATAGAAAAAATATATTATGTTGCTTGGATAGACAATATTCATCTAAACTTTTATATAAAAATTTTTATATTATGTCAATTAAGGATATTCACTTAATGCAAAATATTGTTTTTGTTCACCAAATTATATCAAAAAATAAACATTCAAATATAAAGTTCAATTACAGACGTGATTATGATATGATCACTTAACTAGAACTGTTTTCAATATTGATTTACCTTTAATACACACCAGGGTAGGTCAGAACTCCATTTATTATCAAGGTATGAAATTTTACAACGAAATACCCCAAGAATTAAAATTTTTAAATATAAAACGTTTTAAAATGATAACTAAGAAAATACTTAAAAAAGGGAAAGCTGAATTTTAAACTAAAAAATATTTAAACGTGCACTTATTTTATGATTAATTATTCTTTTCAAAATTATTTATAAATGGTATTTAAACGATATTATTAGTTATATTATTTTATTAAAAGAAATAATAATTGAATAATTTTATACATATTCAAATATTTTTATTTTTTTATTGAATATTAACATTTTAAGTATTTTTTTGACTTACCATATATTTTAATTAGTTAAATTTAACAATTATATTTTTGATGTTGTTATTAGTAGAGAATCCCGCATAAACAGATGTTCTTGGAATTTTATTTGGAATAAATAAAAATAAAATAAATACCTGTCAGCCGCCCCAAAGATAAAATCCTAACTACGCCAATGCATCTGTGAGGTTAAAAACGAACTCGTCAAAATATTGTTTAAAAACTAACATCTGTCCTAAAAGTTTTTTCACAAATTCATATAAATATATGAAAACACCACTGGCAAAAATTTTGTTAATATTATGTTAACAGCAATAAAGGTGGGTTAGGAAAATACAGACCTTTCTCTCCATTCCGACAATATTTGAAAAACTACAGAAAAAACATGAACGGCAGGCAAAAACTCTAATGGAATTGTCGTTCATCTTCGTATGCAAAATTATCTGGATATTTACATTTCGGAGTAACTGAATTTCTCTAAATTGGGACATACGATTTCCCTTTCTTAAATACAAGGTAAGTCGAGAGGAACGGACCAAACTTTAGGAGCGTAATATACAGTGTCCGCTAGAAAGTCCGCATCAAATGGGATTTTTTTTTATTATTAGGTTTAGGTAAAAATTGAAAAAGCAGTTAGTTTTTGCTTACCTAAAAACCAAAAATGACGTATACTGAAGCAGCTGCACGACCTGCGTTACCTGTCAAATTTGACATTTTTAATAAAATAGGTTCAAAAATGCCCTTATTTATCAAAATATCGAAAAACTTTATTCGAGAAAGTTGTTTATTTAGGCATTTTTAGCCTCTGTACGAAATTTTGACAGTCTAATACAATTTTTATTTTTTGCCAGGTTCTTGAAAATTTTGATCAACCCTCGTAGATTAACTTTTATACATCCATGTAAAACCATTTGCCTTTACTTCATTTGTAATCTTAATGCAATTTTGTGTAAAATTTTTGTTTCCAATTATTTATTTTGCTTCAAAAACTGAAATTGTTATTGATCAGTATGTAATGTTTGATGCAAAGTTTATCTAATTACATCAGTTTTGCCAAAACCGACGTCTCTCATTATTCTTAAGTTAGTAAACAGATGTACAAAAAGAAAATATTAGGAAGCTTTCGTTGAAATTTTACTTAATTAATATTGGATCAAAAGGAATAAATATTAATCGCTCGAAACCTTTAATTCAACAAAAATATAGTTTAATATAATTAATTTAATTTAATATTAATTAAGTAAAATTTCAACAAAACCTACCTAATATTTTCTTTTTGTACATCTGTTTACTAACTTAAGAAAAATGAGAAACGTCGGTTTTGACAAAACTGATGTAATTAGATAAACTTTGCATCAAACATTACATACTGATCAATAACAATTTCAGTTTTTGAAGTAAAATAAATGATTGGAAACAAAAATTTTACACAAAATTGCATTAAGATTACAAATGAAGTAAAGGCAAATGGATTTACATCGATGTATAAAAGTTAATCTACGAGGATTGATCAAAATTTTCAAGAACCTGGCAAAAAATAAAAATTGTATTAGACTGTCAAAATTTCGTACAGAGGCTAAAAACGCCTAAATAAACAACTTTCTCGAATAAAGTTTTTCGATATTTTGATAAATAAGGGCATTTTTGAACCTATTTTAATAAAACTGTCAAATTTGACAGGTAACGCAGGTCGTGCAGCTGCTTCAGTATACGTCATTTTTGGTTTTTAGGTAAGCAAAAACTAACTGCTTTTTCAATTTTTACCTATACGTAATAATTTAAAAAATCCCATTTGATGCGAACTTTCTTGCGGACACTGTACATGCAAAAACAATTTGAAAAAACCCATAATATGTTCTTATTCAATAATCATTTGTTTTCAAGTTATAGCGTAATACCAAATATTTTTTTTTTTTAAGAAAAGTTCATATATTAACGGTTTCCTAATCATACCGTTCTTTTAATAAATGTTCAAAAATACCGCCATTGACTTTTAAACATTTTCTGCTTGGTCTACGTTGCTCTTCTAATTGCTTCATGTCTTTCTTCTTTAAAATTGGCTGCAGTATTTCTAATACGTCGAATTAGGGCATCCCGAGTGTCCACTTTTACTTTATAGACTTCATTTTTAAACCAGCCCCATAAACAATAATCTAGTGCTGTGAGGTCTGGAGATCTTGGAGGCCAATTAATAGGACCACCGCGACCAATCCAACGCCCTGGAAATGTTTCGTCTAAATGTTGCTTGACCTGACGAGCAAAATGTGCAGGAGCTCCAGCGTGCTGGTAATACATTTGCCTTCTGATATTTAATTCTGAAATTTAATCTTCCGGTTTTAGGTGCTGTACTCTCTGTACATGGTATGGATATAAGCCTTGCCCGTAAAGTGTGTTAATACTCTTTTTTGTGGAATGTCCAATTGAGTACCAATTCTTCGTGAGCTGGTCGTTACATTTTCTTCTACTAAATCCAGAATATTTTTTACTTCTCCTAAACCTTGTCGAGTAGCTCATTCAGATGTACTTAATGTTGGCACTGGGAAGCTTGCCATTCTCGCACAAATTGTTAAAAACTCTGATAAACACGTTTCTAGTCGGATGTCTGTGATGTGGCTACCATTGACGATATTCTTCAACAGCAGCTGTAGCACTTTCATTACAGAAACCATAAATAAACACCATATTTGCATATTCTAAATTTGAATAAGTATTTGGCATTTTGTAATACTTTAATCGCTCAAACTTGAATATAAACGTTTAATTACTGCCACAATACAGAGACACATTATCAAGACAACATAGATGTCAAAATAGTCAAATAGTTTAGAGTCTTGAGCATGGCATATTCTAATTACGTGAAAATTTTGATAAAAGTGGAACGTACAAAAAAATTTGATATTGCGCTATACTTGAAAACAAATGAATATCGGATTAGAACATATGGGGTTTTTTACACTGTTTTCGCGTGTATGATACACTCCTGAAATTTGGTCCGTTCCTCCCGACTCACCCTGTATATTGAAAGACCTATGTAACGAATTGTTAGATTTCGATTTTTCTATTAAAAGATAAGGCATGAGGTTGATTGGGACGAAACAAGGTTCGAATTGTATATAAAAGTTTGTCCTTCGTCTTCTCATTGCCCTGAAGGGGGACAATGAAGATGGTTTTTTCTAAATATATTCAAAACAAAAAATTTAAAATTTGGAAATATTGGTAAACTCCGTGAGCTCTATCTTTTTCCTTAAAAAATGTCGGCGTTTGAAAAGTAGCGTCCGAAAGGGTGAGAGGGGCTGGAGTAAAAATAGGCATAACTTATTTGTAACTAGTGTAGGTATCACTCTCGTCTCGCTTTTCCGCGAGACGAGAACGAGAAATCTCGCAAAATCTTAAGATTTTAATTAGGATTTGTGATAAACTTTAAAATGAATGCCGTTAGTATATTACCCGAAAAAAAGATATCTTTATTACCGACATTGCATGCAAGGTGGCCAGGAAAAAATCGGGACACATTGACGAAAACCAATGGGAAAAAGGGCCGAAAGGAAAAATGAACGTTTTTTTTATAACGTCTATAGTTTTTATCGAAACTTTTGATACCAAGAACCATTTAATAAACGTTAATCGTCCGCGAATCAAGAAGGTATAATATTATGATTATGATGGTTTCCAGTTGTTTCTGGGAATCGCTTTTAACCGTTTTTTTTCTTCTATAAATCATAACTGGCCGAAAATTTAAAGCAGATAAAGTTTGATTTGCACCATGGAAAACTGCAAGTATTGTTTTCGGCATGATTACTTGTTTTAAATTCCGTTATATTTATAAATCAAAACAATCTAGCTTCATTTTCACTTTTTACACACAGACAATAATACTATCGCAAACTACAACATTATAACACCGACATTGTTTTTTTGCTGTTAGGTTATTACAGACACACATACGAAACGAATATTACTACGACCACTAAAAACTTAAATTTCTACAATGGGTTATAGAAGAAAACAAAAGGAAACATTCCGGTTTATTACTTATCCAGTTAAAACAACATTAAACTATAATTTACACTATACATTTAAAAGATATTACACACATTTTTTAACCAAGAAAAGACAGATAAACAAAACAGACCACGTGTTTTTAGAAGTCTGATATCGGCAACTGATTTATTCTTGCACTTGCGTGCATTCTCTTCCGCCACGTGATTCTGCAGGCAACCAGCGAGGTGGGATCTGAGCGATTCTTGATTAAGTGGGTGGTAGTTTATATAAAAGGCTGATCTGTTTTTTTTATCATAACCCTGTAAATGGAGGCATTTTCTGATGGGACGCCACTTTAAATTAGTGACTGACCAAGAAGATGTATCTTTTATGTTTGATACTAAACAATCCAGTAAAATAAAAAATGAAAAAATATTACGATGGCGTTTAGAGTTATCTTGCTACAACTACGATATTGTTTATAGACCTGGAAAAGAAAATATAGTTGCTGATGTTTTATATAGAATTTGTGGAGCTAGTAGAAATACTAAACTGTATGAACTTCATCAGTCCCTCTGCCATCCTGGTATTACAAGAATGTACCATTTTGTTCGAACTCGCAACTTACCTTTTTCTATGGAAGATGTAAAAAAAAATGACTACAGCATGCCCGTTATGTGCTAAGATGAAGCCAAAATTTTGTAAAAATTCAATGGGACATCTAATTAAAGCTACCTCCGCATTTGAGCGTCTTAATATTGATTTTAAAAGACCTTTACCTAGCTCTACTAATCATAGATATTTGTTAACGATAGTTGATGAATACTCTAGGTTTCCTTTTGCTTTTCCTTGTTCAGATATGACTAGTTCCACAGTCATAGGATGCCTAGATCTTCTATTTACTATTTTTGGTATGCCAGCCACAAGTCTCACACTCTGATCGAGGAACTTCTTTTATGTCCCGAGAAATAATATCATATCTTTAATCACGTAGAATAGCTCGTAGTCGTACTACACCATACAATCCAGAAGGCAATGGGCAAGTAGAAAGATACAATGGTATAATTTGGAAGGCTGTTAATTTAGCACTAAAATGTAGAAATCTAAAAGTGACTCAGTGGGAACTTGTTTTACATGACGCATTACACTCTATACGTTCATTACTGTGTACCTCAACCAACTGCACGCCGCATGAAAGAATGTTTAATTATCAAAGACGATCAACCAGCGGCACATCAATACCCTCTTGGCTAATTCCTTCAACAAAAGTGTTTCTTAAAAAAATGTACGGCAAAGCAAAAATTACCCTCTCGTCGATGAAGTGGAATTGGTAGAGGCAAACCCTGAATATGCATTAATCCGATATCAGAATGGAAAAGAGTCAACGGTTTCTATAAAACATCTCGCCCCCAGAGAGAGAGCTCTGATCAAAATACTACAATTCCTGATACTGATTCTGAAGCTGAAACTAATCTATTATCCAATACAGAAACTACTTTTAGTTCAATGCCGATTAACGATCTTGTTGGACCTAGTATTCAAGATGATGAAAATAATGAAGACACTGAAATTAATTCCCATGATCAGAGCATCCAGATCCAGGAAGAAAAGGCTAACAAAATTATTCGTCAGTCGCTGAGAAAACGCAATCCTCCTGCATATTTTAAAGATTACGAATAAAATAAACCTGGGGAGAATGTGGTATAATTCTAGTTACTCCTGTATAAGTTTGTATTGTATACCTTAATCTTCTGGTACTTGTACTTTTGGTATATTGTCACTTGCTGACATATAGTATTTCTGTATGTATTCAATTCTGTTAATTAAAGCCTAAAGTATAGTAAAAGGTTATTTTATTACAGGTACATTACATGTACATACATTATAGTTATTTTTTTATTTACAGTTTCTTCATTAAATTGCTATGAATGTACGGAAAGCGAACCAAAATCTTGTGGGACGGAATTTGACACGAACGCGGTGACATATACCAATTGCCAAAATTCTATCTACACCATAGACGATAATCCAGCTGTGGATAAAACTTATGCGTGCCTATTCATTAAGGAAACTGGTAGGTAAACATTGTATAAACTGTAAAAACAGGTTGTCAAATTTTTATAGATTTCTGCCTCTAACAATAATAATTACGAGGGAGGTTTACAACTTAGTTCATAAACTATGAAATTTAGGACTTGTGGCAGGCTAGTTTTATTTTGACAGTATCGCCGTTCTTATCTTATGCGCGCTACGAGGACATAATATACAGTGTGTATCAGCCAAATGGAATAAATTCGATAATAAAATACATGGGGGCGTGTCCGAAAAAACGCTCGGAAACGTCGATTGGTATTTATAATTGCGCATTTTTTTCAATAAAAACTTTTTATACAGGGTGTGTCATGGAACAGTGACCAATACCAACTTTCTTAATTTAAATACAACACCCTATATTTTATTCAATTTTTGGATTCTTCAGAAAATTATAGACATATTTCGTGTACAATATTCTATACCTATCTTTAACTGTTTCGGAAATATTAAGTGTTTTCAGATTTATTGCAAAAATTAATAACACACTCAAAAATTATTAAGTAATACTGTTTATTTATTGATAATGTAAAAACAAAAAAAAACATTAATGTAGGAAAATGCTCGCCGCGAACGTCTTGGCAAAATTGGAAATTTCTTCTAATATTACTGAACATCTCAGCAGGCGAGGCGTGACCGATCTAATCGCAAGCGGTATTCGTCTTCTTAAGTCAGCTAAGTCGAGGGGTTTAGTTTTGTATACAACATTTTTGACATAATCTCGTAAGAAGAAGTCTAATGGCGTCAGATCAGGGGATCGTGCTGGCCATTCCATCGATCCACGCCTCCCTATCCACCGATCTGGAAATACTCGGTTGAGGTACTGCTGGACATTGATTTGGTAATGGGGCGGTGCTCCATCTTGCTACAACCATATCATATTTGCTGGAAGTTGCGGGTTTGCTGGATCAGGATATAAGTTTTTTTGTTCACAAAAAAACATTTTCCTATCAAAATCGTCTTCCACGAGCTCATGAGTAGGTATCATTTTATAGGGATAGGAACTAACTATTTAACATCGAACATTGGGGCTGTTTTTCCACTAGAAGTATGCGGGTTTTGCTCAAACTCAAGCATAATATCTAATTTGGTATCATCACTTATTGCATTGGCAGCTACTTTTTTTTATCTGCTTTACATGTCCAAGCTGGAGAAACTGCTTTTCTATTTTACTAATTTTCCCTTGAGTTATGGGCGGTAAATTTGGAAATTTTTCATGAAATAAGCTACCTAGCAACTTCCATTTGTGTCCGTGTTTTATGTTTTTTCTCCATAACCAATCATCTGTAGAATTATTATTTTGTGCATTTCTGTCCATTTTTCTGATATTATGCAGTTAACGAAATTCAAACGACTATAACACTGACAACTACTGTCATGCAGACAGACAACAATTTGCTAAGGTCAGGAGTTTTAAACAAAAGAAAACAAAACAATTTATACCTTTTTTTATTTCATCTGAATCTGAAAAGACTTAATATTTCCGAAACAGTTGAAGATAGGTATAGCATATTGTACTTGAAATATGTCTATAATTTTCTGAAGAATCCAAAAATTAAATAATATATAGGGTGTTGCTTTTTAAAATAAGATAGTTGATATTGGCCACTGTTACATGACACGAGTATAAAAAGTTTGTATTGAAAAAAATGCGCAACTAGAAATACCAATCGACGTGTCCGAGCGTTTTCGAGCGTTTTTTCGGACACGCCTGATGTATTTATTATCGAATTTATTCCATTTGGCTGATACACATTGTATTGTATACACACGAAGTGGAATTTTTAACTGGAATAAATTCAGTATTAGAAAGCCTCTTTATCTGCTAAAAAAATACAGAACTACGACTGGGTTTAATTTTAGTTTGGCATACTTTTTCAGTCTTCAGTCTCGTGAAATTACTCCTCTTTTGGGGGTAGAAACCGCCTCCAACTTTTTTTTTCAAATGTAAAGGTATGTATGTACTATGTACCCAGTGGCGTATTTAGGGGGGGGGGGTCCGAGGGGTCTGGACCCCCCCCCCCCCCCGTGGGCTCAACATTAAAAAAAACTCAGAACAGATCAGATGCCTTATTGCATTTAATTTCTAATTTAAGTGAGTAAAATAATATATACATGGTGATTGATAATTCGATTAATTCCTCGCAGGAGGTAATTTGTTGAAAATGCTTGGTTTTCGAGTTATTTCAATTTTTTTCTTGTTTTTTACCTGCGTGTCTAATTTATTTAATTTAAAAAATTGAAATGATGTTCACTTAGTTTTGTAGTTTTTTTGCAAACTAGAACTATTAGCAATACTTTGTTTTTACAAATAATTAAGTAACTGTGTCACAGATAACAAAACAACATGGCCAAACTTGGCAAAAAAAAAATGGCAAAAATAACTTGAAAACCAATCATTTTTGGAATCGGTCATATTATGTAGAAATATATATTTTTAAACATAAATATTTAAAAAAATATATATTTCCATTATTGCGTTTATATTTAAAAATTTCTTAATTTCTTCCTTTTTTGGGTTCAGCTATCAAAACATAGAAATTATAAATTTTGATAGTTCAAAATAGGGCGTGGCACCGAAAATTTTTTCGCCTGCGGCGCTTTTTTAAAGAAAGAAAAAAAGAAAGATAACACGAAAGGTATAGACCCCCCCCCCCCCCGTGGCAATATTCTAAATACGCCACTGTATGTACCGTTCTCGTTGGAAAGGGAATACGATCCACTATTTACTTTTGCATTTCGGTAATCTAGAAAGCCAGAGAAAAAACTAGTCATTTTAGCAACAGGGAACTTTTCAATTTTTTTTTTTCAATAATATGATTTAGTTAGGCCTGAAAAAAGTATTCCCCAAATCAAAAATAACTTGGTAAAAATTCTTTAAAGTTTCGCGCGTGTCGAAAGCATTTCAAACGATCTCTTGAGCGCGTGAAGCTCGATGACGTCAGGGGGTATGACTTTTGGTCATCCGTCATCCTGACACTCCTGACAGGTGCCGAGCGACCCAATTTGCATTTGGATTGCCGTGTGTTATTGTTATTGTATTGTTGTTTTAAGGTCAAGTCGCTTGACGCGTGGATGTCAAATCTGACAAATCATCAAATTTATTGAAAATTTGAAAACCTATAACCTATTTCGTGGATGTCACACACAAATCTGACAAATGATACCCCTTGACGTCACGACTACTAGCAGCGCGTTTTTACCCGCTTGGAATAATTTGAATTTTGGGGCATTTTTAAATCTTTCTAGCGGTCTTTTGGGACGAAATATGTTGTTTTTTTTGCTGCCATATGTTTTATGACAATATGTACTTATGATTTATAGATTTTTTTTCCCCATTTAAAAATTTTGTCAAGTTCCCTATTGATACTGATACTACAACTTGGGTTTTGCCAGCGCAGACCGTTTAAACAAAAGGACACATGTGCGTTGTGATAACGTTGTTTGTTTAATTGATGCCGCATTCCAATGGTCACTTTATTTTCCGTATAGTATAGCAAAAATACTTTCTACTATAAATTAACGGTTGCAGCACAAATATTAATTTAAATATACCTATTTAAAAATATCAAATATCAAGGCAAAAATCAATCTGCCAAAAATATAATACCTATATTAATTTTTTTTAGTGGGTCGCTGCAATATAGAAAACTCGCACCGGGCGTATTATGATGGAACTGCCGTATAACACGAGCCAAATAATAAAAAAAAACTTACCTAAAAAATTAATAATTAAGAAAAGAAACTAACACTAAGAAATTAAATAATTAGATAAAAACCATCAAAACGAAAATATTGTCAAACACACCAAAGAAATTACGAAAGACTACAGGTGAAGGAGCAAGTGCCCTGCACTTCAAACCTTCCATACGGCATTGAATATCAAACTATAAGAATAGCGGATCTTCGAGAAAACTTGACAACCCTTTTTTAGACTGTAATGGAGACGGTTTGGCCGCCATTGTGGAGTTGATCGTAAATCTATAGTTTTAAATGCAGCGCCTCGGCAACAGATGTCTCAAATTCACTTATGTGATGTCGTGGTGTTGCCGCATATTGTATTTTATTGGAATTTTTAAGGATTTAAGCATTTTTAACAGACAATAAAATAGGAGGTTCTCAATTCCAGCCGAATGTATGTTTTTGATAATAATATGTACGCTGATTACTCAGGGGTAATTGGACCGATTTTCATAATGATTTTACCGTTGCATTAGGTGTTAAATGTTATACAAATAAAAGTAGATAAAAAGCGACAGCAAGTATAACTAAAATAGGTTTTTTTTCTTCGAAAAATGGCAAAATAAAAATCAAACTAAGTAATTTTAGCTATTTGTAGTTGGGTCGAAAACTCACTAAGTCACTTAATGAATTGTGCATATAATAAATACTATTTTATTTTGTAAAAATATATTGAAAAAAATTTGTACATAATATGCACATGAGAACTTCGTAGGCATAACATTATTGCACATTTTTTTAATAAATCACTTAATCTCCGCCATTTCTTAAAACTGGGTTTTACTTAAAACTGTCAATTTTGACCTAATGAATTTTTGCACTAAGCCGACGATATATTATGCCAGTGCAAGGCAATCCAGGCACCGCGATGCGCGTGACGGTATGGTTATGGTAGTGGGGAGAGGATCATACAGCAAGTCAATTAGCAGTGAAAAGGCTTGTCGTTAGTGGCTGCATCAACACGCTTTATTGTTGGTGACTCATTGTGCCATCTATGAATTTAACGTGATTTAGGAAATCTGCCTATATGGCCTTCTTATAGTTTGATATTCAATGCATACGGTCACTTATAGAACGCCATGCATCATTGTCATAACAACCAACTATTGGAATACAATATTTAAGTAATCCTGGATCACTTTAGTCGCTGTCACGAAATCTCTTCCGCTATAGTTCGCCACAAATGATAATAAGATGGATGTTGCTAGATTTGCGTAGGTTTCCAAAACAGTTTTTGTTGCGTTTGCCTTAAAGAATAAGTTCCGATGTTAAGATTCGTTATATTATCTTGTAGTCTAAAGTCTGGTTGCACGAAAATTCTAAACAATAATTAACTAAGGAGCTTGACTGACATTAATTACATTGGCAGAAAACAGTTTTTCAGGAGTTCACAGAAAATATACCCAATAATAAACCTCCTTAAAACCAGAAACCTATAGTCTGATAATAATCAACTTTTATTTGCAGACTCCCTTAACAACAATTCGACTTATACAAGAAGATGCAGCATCAAGAACTCAGCAGACACCTGCGAAATGATAATAGCAAAAAATCAAATCACGAACCAAAACTTAAGAACCGAATGTAAACAATGTGAAAAGGACTTCTGCAATTCGTCGTCGATTTTGAATAGGAATTTTATTTTGATCCTGGGAGTTGTTACTTTATTAGTCTTAAGGTTGTAGTCGTTTTTTTAAGATTAAATGTTATATTTTTATTTAAGGTAGGAGTATCAACATGCTTGCCAACCTATAACCTATTTCGCCTAGATTTATTTATGTTTTCTAGCTTTTATGCAAAATTTAAAGAAAATCAGTATCGACTTGATATTCTATAGGTAATAATTGACATATTTAATAAATATCAAGGAATTTCGTAACTTATTTTAGGAGAATTGTATAGCGAAAAATATCGGGTAAGATTTTTTTTAACATTATTATGTCATTGTCGCTCATTGTTCTTTCACTATACAATTCTCCCAAAATTAGCAATGAAATAAATTGATATTTTTGTAATATATAAAACACTACCTAAATAATGTACCGACGATATTGATTTTCTTTAAATGTTAGTTATTAAAATAATAAACTCAAAAAATCAACGCGAAATAGGTTATAGGTTGGCAATAGATTGAATGACGTTGAGAATTCAACCTTAAACAGAAAAAGTTTGTGTAAGTTTATATAATATTGATATCAATAATTGACAGGGTTGGATCTTGAGCTGAATTATTCATATAGTTCCCGGGGCAAAACCCAATTTCGGGGCATCATTTATAAATTACTTGTGATAATAATATAGAATAAATGAAGGATAAGAATCACAGTATGTTGTCAACAATTATATTTATATTTTATTCGTTACAAACAATTCCGTTTAATTAAATGTGGCTCACCCAAATTTAACTTGAAATTTTAAAGTTAAATCATAAAAAAAGTTTCACCGTACTTTCATTGTTTACATCTCGTAACAACTTGTAAAAGAGTAATGTACAGTACAGACCGTATTATTGGGCCGTATTTTACACCTGGAAATTTAACAGGTGAAATTTACCTGAACCTGTTAGAAACCACTATTAAACCCTGCTTTAACGAATGCCATAGAAGAAAATAACCGTTATCGGCCCGAAAATATTTACTTTCAGCAAGACGGAGCCCCGCATTATGCGTTCGATGTTCGACAGTTTCTGGATGAAAATTTTTCTGGAAAATGGATTGGAAGAGGAGGTCCTATTGAATGGCCTGCAAGATCGCCTAATTTGACACCACTGGACTTTTTTTTGTGGGGACATTTAAAGTCTAAAATTTATGCAACCCAACCGAATTCTTTGGAAGACTTGCGACAACGAATAGTGTACGAGTGCCGACAAATAACTCCCGCAATGCTCCATAATGTTCGCGAACATTTTGAACAGTGCCTTTACAATTGCATGGAGGTTGGAGGTGAACATTTTCAACATTTACTTGATTGATACAAGCGGTAACAAATTTTATTACTTTTTTTTTTCTTTTTAGCCCTATTTCTCAGTAACTATTTACTCGATTTAAACGGGCAAGTTCGCGTTTGAAAGACCATTCAATTCCCTTTAAAATAAGGTGTCACTCGACCCCCCTTTCCATTTAAGATTTTAAGGGTGGAAGCCACCCCGTCGTGGGGGTTCCAGCAGGGGGGATAAAAATAGCAAAAAAATATGTCCCCCTGAGAACTAAGGTTCCCGTATTCGAGCGAATTTTGATTTATTTATTAACAAGAAAATAAACCTGGGTGGAAAGTTTTCGGTGCGCCACCCTGTATAAGAAAATAAGTTATAAATGTATCATAGCAGTAAGCTAAGTGTCATATTGGTGAGCCAACACTATAAGTGTGAGGAGAGAAGAATATTTAAAATTGGGATGGTAGTTGTAAAAGTTAATTTATAATCAAACGAGGAGCAGCTGAAAAGTCACATATCAGTGAACCAATAACGTAAGTGTGAGGAGAAGAATATTTAAAATGAGGAGTACCTAGCTGGAAGGTCATATACTAGTGAACGAGCAACGTAAGTGTGAGGAAAAGAATACTTAAAAATGGAATAGTGGAGTAGTAAAAAGTTTTTAATAAAATGAGGAGTAACTGAACAGTCACATAATTAGTGAGTTAGCAACGTAAATGCGAGGAGTAAGTATTTAAAAAATGGCATAGGGCATAGAGATGTTTTAAGGTTGAATTTTTTTGGATGTCATGTGGGTATTCTTATTTAGGACTAGAAGTAATAGTAATTAAGAATTTTTGTTCTGCATTGCTAATCAAAATTAGGCTAAAACATTTTTTTGCTTTTATTAATAATGTTTTATTCGGTAATCGTAACATAAATAAATGGCTTTCGAGATAAGGCCCTTAATTGATCACGCTGTATAATAATAATCGGAAGCAAGGGTGAACGACATCCGGGGCGGGTATTAACGTTATCACCCCTTGGTCGGCATTAAAAGAAAAAATAGCGCAGTTGTTTTGGGTGCCCCGCCCAAACCTACCCATTCGGGTTGCTTTTGGCGACAAAATTTCAATTTTATTACTAAAAAATATTTTTTCCTAGAAAAAGTCCAGCGTACCTACAGTGACGTAGCAAGGGGGAGGGCGAATGGGGCGACCGCCCGGGGCGCCATATTAACAGGGCGCCAAAATGGTCATTATTAGAAATACGGGAATTTAAAAATTTACCTTAATCAGTTACAGTGGCGGTTTCTCCATAGGAGCACAGGAGCACGTGCACCCCCATACTCCATAAAGAATTACCGTCAACCGGGGATACTTTGACACCTTTTCTTACATTTTCTCGACTTCACGCCACTATTTATTAACATCAGTACTTGAAGAAAAAGAAAACCTACAATAACAAACATGGGCTGCTGAATCGTTTGCTGATGTCAAAATTGCTTTAAAATTAATAATTTAAGCGCAAAAAAATAAAAACTGGTGTCTCAAAGTTACCCCGTGTTTGGGGCTACTTTGACATAGAAGCAGAAATACGTGAAATCCGCATTTTAAATCACTCTAGTGTCAAAGTAGCCCCGGCATTCGACGAAAAATTAAATGTAGGTAAGTATATAAATTTTTATAATTTTTTTAAAGTAAAAATTGAAAGAAAATCACATTTTATAAAGTAATATCTTTTTTGTCAATTTTTATGGCATCAATGGCTTGTTTTAAATTTTCTTCGGAATAATTCTTGTAGTTCCGGCTTCCCGGAGTTTTCCGATATGTCCTCTCCATATTTAATTACTCAGAGCCTTTAACAATAAGAAACCTACCTCAAAACCTAAAAAAATATAACTAAGCTGAAAAAAAAATAATACCAAAGAAAATGAGCCACGGTGTCAAAGTAGCCCCGGAGTGTCAAAGTAGCCCCGGTTGACGGTACCCCATAAAGATTAATAATGTTTATTTAAATTTATCTTCTTTAATTACCTACTGTAATATAAGTTAGAACCCTCCTATTTTAACGTACCGTCAAACAATCGAACGAAACGTGGTGTAATAGCTCTCGCCATGCCGGTTGTTAAGAGCAACCGTATGGCGCGTAGGAATTCATAAGTCGCACACATGCGTTACGTAGGCGGGGTTTCTGCTGTTTCTCTATGCATCTTGTACTAGCAGGTGTGGTGGGGGAAAGCGCGATTCTAATAGGAAAACTCGGACAAATTAAATGTGCGCTGTTGAGTTCATTGCTGTATGAATTTATTATTTGGAGTTTACCTTTATATTTTTGTTATTATTTTGGGGTAGTAAAGACGTATTTTAATAAAAATGAACAGTTTTAATGCCAAAACGACTATGAATGTGAAATATTTGAGAAACAATACATTACAGTTATTCCAAACTTTAATAAAGCTGTTATTGATAAGTTTGCTGCAAATAAAAACTGAAGAAGTGACTTTACTTTTAAGCAATGTACCCACTAAAGAATAATAAATTGGCCTTTTTTATTTTTTTTTTATCTTATTTAATTTTTAATAAAATAAGTAGGTAATCATAAATTTTTATAATAATTACTAAAAATTATTTACTAAATTTGGGCGTGGTCTTGAAAATTTTTCGCCTGCGGCGCATTTCTCCTGCAGCGGGCGTTTAGTACACCCCCAAGTTTACAAATCACGAGTTGCCACTGCTGTTAATATATTTTTTTTAAACTAAAATTTATAGATGTATAATTTTAGTTTTAAGATTGTCTGGTAGGGCGCAGAACTAGGTACTATTCGCCCGGGGCGCCAAAATTCCTAGCTACGTCCCTGCGTAACCGATAGAGGACTTAAGTTACACAATATCAGTTTGGTAAATTATCGCGTACATTTTTTGTCTCTCACATTTCTGACCACTTTACCTCGAACTATGAACTTCATTAATCTCGATAATTCAATTAGTTTTTGGGATATTTACGTTTCAATGCTAGATGGCAAATAACATTTTTCACAACTTTCTTAACGAAACATCGTTTATTGAAAATTGACCGTGGATATTTCATCATAAGAAATTAAGCATAAATGACCTATTTTCAAGTCTACTATCTCCTATTGCTATATGGCCCCTTCGTTATGGTACACCCTGTATGGTGTCATGGTGTGCGGAAATGATGAGCAAAAAATTTAGGGGATAACTCTAGACCGAAAATAAATGCTATCTCTTCCTACAACATTTTTTCGAAAATTGATTATTAACCAGTCCAGCGGAGAGAAACGAGGAACAACAAGAGCGTACCTCTCAACTTAATCAAGCGTTCGAGCAATCAGATTTTATAAAAAGTTTTGACGATCTCAGTAATTGAACCATAGGCTGGAACAACGTTGTAACCGCCAAATATCATTTTGTTGGGAAATTGAAAAAAACGAAATATGATCTATTGCTTTATCAGGTAAAGTTATTATATGACTAATATGACTACCCAAAATAAACTAATTATATAACAGGTATTGCAGATTCGATTACATGCAGGATATTACGAATATGAGCATATTTTCCTCATTTTAATAAAACAACGTTGTATATCCACGTCGGTTACAACCTTGTTTTATGGAACTAGGGCGGTTACAACGTTGTTTTATATTAAAAATAAAGTACAAGTGAAAATAAAAAATTATTTTTTACTAAAGAAATGAACAGAAAGTGAAGTGTATTACATGTAGTTTTAAGCATGGCTCGTGTAAGCAAGTCAAAAGCGCGCGAAACTTACAACAATGATGGCGTATACAACGTTGTTCCACGAAATAACGAATTGTACTGATCGAAATAACACTGGGAAATCATCAAAAAAATGTGCTGCATTGTTCATATCGCGTCGGTACATTATTTATAGCGTATACAACGTTATTCCACGGAAATACCGCATTTACACTTAATGGCGGTTACAACGTTGTTCCAGCCTAGAGTTCAATTATTTACAAAAAATTAATACTTCTAAATTTTGGGAAGTAAAAATTGTAAGTGACTCAAAAATATATTTTTACAGTTTAGATTTGACCAATGAGTGTATAAATATTGTTAATCCGGTTTCAGTGGACATTGATATGAAGGTAAAGGGTTTTTAAAAGGTAATGAATTGGCTTACAATGATTTACAATGGATTTTACCCTTTGAAATGAAACTAAGCAGGTGGTCTCGGCTTGAAAACTTATTGTCTCGGTACCAAT
The DNA here is from genome assembly GCA_963969555.1 of Polydrusus pterygomalis. Lineage (NCBI taxonomy): Eukaryota > Metazoa > Arthropoda > Insecta > Coleoptera > Curculionidae > Polydrusus > Polydrusus pterygomalis. The sequence continues at coordinate 15,506,193 of OZ018385.1, read as the reverse complement.
TAATACAGTGTGAAAGTAACGAAGTTACCCAGATAGTAGGTGACTTTCTTAAGACCAGCGTAGCTTTCTTAAACAAAGCCTTAACCTTACTAAATTTTGAGACTTCAGAAGATGATAGTCAATCTGTTGTAAGTCGAAGTTGGCAACAATGGTAAATCACCTTTATTGTATTGGAATTGGCAACATTGTAGAGAGCAAAAATGTTTTTTGACAGTACAGTCAAGTCAAGTGATCGGTTAGTTTTGTAGAACTTGTTTATGTTGTTTTCCTTTAAAGTTGTGTATAAATAAACTCTGAAGTATTATTATTGTTTCCTTTAACTGTTTCTACGGCATAATCACAACACAATCCTGTAATTTAAACGCAGAAGATAATAATTTGTATAATAGAATATTACTTTTGATCGATCAAATAAATCCACTCCTACTGAAACAAAAACAGCTCCTTAACGCAATATTACTATTATTTAATAATTAGGTAAGTTGTTCTTGTTATCCAAAACTATTTATTACTTTTTTGTACATTTTTCAATATCAAAATAGTGGCAACAGAGCCAAAAAAACACAAAAAATATCGGACAGAATAAGGCTGGATCCACATACATCCGTGATACGCATCCGTTGTGTACCACATGATTAATATGAACCAATGAAAATTTATTCCCTAAAATTTCATTGGTTCATATTAATCATGTGGTACAGAACGGATGCGTATCACGGATGTATGTGGATCCAGGCTTAGAAACTCGCCCGTTGCCGCGCGTCATAATCATAGCTTGTGGATCCGCAACTCCCAGCTGATGCGGCGTTGCCCGATGTCACTTCATGGCTTTTTTTAAAAGGTGGTTGTTATCAGCTGTTGCTTAGTAGATACGTCATCAGAATACATTTCAGAACCGGCTCGACTAAATTTTTGTTGCTTAGGATGCAGAATATGTTCTATTCTTGGCTATAGTGTTTATTATTTACGGATGTAAGTGTTATTCTTTCTGACCAAAAACTTGTATACCCCTTTTTCTACCCCCCAGGGTCCACATTTTCGTAAATGCATACACACATGTTTATTTGTTTCAAGCGAGGAATCTCTACAATGTTTTACTTATTTTCTTTTCTCTAGCGGTTGCGTTGAAAACTTACCTCTTCCATTTCTACCCTGTATGGGTAAAATTTCCCAAACATCAATAACACACTGATATACACTCCAGAACCGGCTCGGCACCATTTTTAATGTTGTATTTTACCTTTTCTCTGTGTATTTCTTGATATGTGTGAAGTTATCAATGTTTATACAGCAACGAAATTTTTTTGAGGTAAGTGTCAATTCCGTCTGTAGCGTTTGTAAACGAATTTTAATTTTTTTTAGTGACGAAGACTAAAGACGATAAATCCCAATCCAAATAATACCGTGCGAGCAAAAATTATTTGCATCAAAGAGGACCTCGCATCTAAGGACGTAATGCTTAGCCGTAGAGCTTAATACCTGTTGGGTGTCAGTAACTACCTGAATTAACAATCAATCAGTTACTCTGTCATCTTTGACAGTCGTTACAAGTAATTTGATTCGTCGCTAATTTCACCAATTTCTTGAACGATTCACACAATGGGCTTTACGGAACAGCACAAAACATTCATGGTTAAAGCGTATTTTCGGAACGGGGTTAGAGTAAATGGTGAGTGGCAATACAATCCGGGTTTGGGCATGGACGATTTTCACGAACATTTTCCTATAACCTTGCTTTTACTGCTGGCGATTTTTATCATTGCCTGAAAAGAACCGTGGCTGTGTTTAGAGAAACAGGTTCTATACAACACAAAAAAGAAGTAGAAATACCATTTGTAAGAACAGAAGAACTTGTTGCAAACGTTCGTAAAATAATGCAAAACACGCCAACAAATTGTATAAGATGCCTGTCCCAAGAAGTGGGAAGATCTTATGGAACGAGCAGGACTATTCTTAAGAAGCAGCTAAATTTATTTCCTTATAAAGTGCAAGTATTCCAAGAAATACAAGCCGCAGATTTTGAAAGACGCAGGAATTACTCTTGATGGTTTACCCAAAATTTATTGGAAAGAAATGATTTATTAGACCTGACATTTTTTTCGGATGAAGCCTGGTTCCACCTCTCCGGTTATATAAATTCTCAGAATACATGCATGTGGAGTAGTGAAAATCCCCCTTTTTTTGTAGACTCCACATTGCACCCTCAAAAAATTTGTGTCTGGTTAGCTGTTTCCCGAAGAAGAATTGTTGGTTTTTTTCCATGACATAATTACAGCACAGCGGTATAGAGACAATATTTTGAATCCATTTGTGGAGCAATTGCTTGACGACGTACTACGTTTTAGATATTTTCAACAGGACGGTGCAACCGCCTATACAGCCGCCGAAACTATTAACTACTTACGCAATTTTTTCGACGACAGATTGATCAGTTTTCGATCAGACATTGAATTCCCACCTAGATCTTCTTGTTTAACGGTTATAGATTACTTCGTTTTTCCTCATTTAAAGATTACTACATATTTTTAAAACACCAGTTGCAAATTTAGAACAATTACAAGAAAGGATTATCCAAGAATGTGGTAATATTTCTCCAGAGATGCTGGATACTTTCGAAAATATGAAGAGACGTGTGAATTTATGCTTGGAGCAGATTTCAGCAATTTATGTAATTATTTTTCTTTTTCTTTCTGTATATTCTTATTGTGTTAATTTTGTAAACAACAAATATAAATTTGTATTTGTCTACTTATTTTATTACTCATTAGTTTGGCATATCATGTCATAATATGAATTTGACAAAATTTTAACCTAGATTTGCTTAAATATGTTGTCCCCATATCATTGTGATCTAAACCAAGCTCCGCGTTTTTAAATTGAAGCCCTCTTTGATGCAAATAATTTTTGCTCGCACAGTATAATTTCAATCCTCGCCACTAAAAAAATTTAAATTCGTTAACAAACGCTACTTTTTGAAATTTTTATCCTGTAACTTTTTCCTTCGGGTTTTTGGAGCAAGAAAACTTTAATAATTTGAGGGTAAATTTTGTTTTTTTACGAAACGATGTTTATCTATATTGACAACAATTTGAGTCCTAGTTTTTTAACATTTTCATATTTCCTTTAAAAAAAACCTTAATATATATACGCTTAACACCTTTTAAAACGTTTTCAGCCTGGATGAATCCTGTCGAACATATCAGTGTCAACAAAATGTTTCCGTCAATTTTTTACTACCCTCGTCCGAAATAACATTTCTCTATTTGCTTTTGCTTATTAAAATAAACAAAAATACCACAATATTCGGTACACTGGACAGTCAGGTTTATTGAAAAAACGTCGGTTTTAATATTTTTCGTCTCCGAAATTTTATTTTGTACTAGATCAACAATAATCGACCCGACAAACCGCAGCATTTTTCTAATAATTTAAATTTAACGTATCCCATTTCAATGATTCAAAAACAAACAAAATATAAAACGTCAATAAACTGTAAGTAAAATTAAACATAAATGCTTAAGCCTAATGAATAAAAATTAAGCAATTACTTGAAGCAATATGAACGTCCGTAAAAGAAAAATCTACAGTGTACGCAAAAATTGCAGATATGATAATTTCAGAAAGTTATATCGATTTAACAGCGAAAATGTTGAGTGGTTGGCAAATTATTTTTTGACTGATACTGATAAAAGGCGAGAGGGTGCACTGTCGCCTTTAAATAAGATTAAAGTGTTTCTGCGGAAATTGTCGGATCCGTGCTTTCAAAATTCTGTAGGTGAAGAACTCGGTGTTCAACAAACTACTGTCTGTAAGACATACACTTCTGTAATGAATGCAGTTTTGGAGAAGGCCAATATTTTTATTAAATTTCTTACAAGTGCTGAAGCTGTTGTGGAAGCTAAACAGTTGTGGTCAAAGAGATTTATTTATGTTCCTTCAATTTGTAAACGAATATCAATTGCTCGTCTTTAATTTCTTCATCACTACTATCACTTTCCTCATTTTCACTGAAATCTGCCATATCAAAAAATATAAGTTTTCTATTTTCCACAAAAACGTAACAGATTACTATTGTACTAAATAAATAGACCAACGTTGTTGTATTTACGTCAACTCTTTTGTAAATTAGGCACCAAACTGAACATGAAATCTATAATCTGAACCAGTGGATAAGCCACGTCTGAACTTGTGTTGAATAAGCATTTGCTACAGAGGTGTAAGAAAAACAGCAATTTCTTCAAAATTTTATTCATATCCAGATCTAGCAATTGCTTTTACTTATAGCATTTGCTAGTCAAGCAATTGCTTTTACTAAAAAGTACTTGCTTCAAGTAATCGCTTAATTTTTATTCATTGGGCTCTTTATCTGCAATTTTTAATGTTTGGTTTATTGGTTTATTGTTTAATGCATTCGTTAGTAAAACAAACGTTGCGTGATAATTCTCTATCGTTATTTACCCTTTTCATAACTTCAAAACAACAGTTTGCTTTTCGTATTTCATTACCTTCTCTTAATTCCTGATGTTTTGATGTTTATACGGATAATATTTATATTTTTCTATTTCACGTTCATAATAAGCTCAGTACGATACGCATTTGCGTATCGTAATGAAGCTATTTCGATACGCGTTTTTTCTTTATTTGATGTTCGTAACATTTAAATGTTTTATGTCATTGACTTGCGCGGCCTTTGTGATTTACGAGAAAACCCATTTTTCTCAGAGAAAAAATAGCTTGATAACTTACTTTTTTATTCTGTGTGGATAACAGTCATGTATGTTGGTTGCATAAATCTATAAATCAATCTTTTGTAGATGCTTCAAGCTATCATTTTCTGCCAAATCCTATCCAAAATTCAATCTACTAACCTTCCAATGTCGATTTTAACTTCAACTTTATTTGAATTTTCCATCTTCCCTATACTAAATTGCAATGCCGTGACGTAAAATCACGTCTTCTGAAATTCGAAAAAAGTAGCAAAATCTCCCGAATTTCCGAACGCTCTGTATATGTACCGAATGTACAAGGATAACACAACGTATTCCGTCCAATTTCAAATCTCATATCGCTAAAATAACTTTAGAATCTCGTGGTAAAAATGGGTTAATAAATCAAAAAAATACAGTTTGCAAAATAATTTTTGTTGTCCAGAGGCTGCTATGATAAAAAATAGTATTACCAACATAAAATTTAGACATAAAAATTTACAAAATTTGAAGGATTGATTTTTTTTTTAAATGTATTTTTCCTGATTATAAATGGTGAAATAGAACCTACTGCGCAAATTACATAATAGTATATTAAAGCACATGTTTCATAAGGCGTTTTAGCGCACGTGCCAATAAAAAAACTCGCCACTGTGTGGCTCGTTTTTTAAAATAGACACGTGCGCTAAAACCGCTTCTTATGAAACGTGTACTTAAATATACTATTATGTAATTTGCGCAGTAGGTACTGTGGAGTGATGCTTTAATACAGTTTTGCCAATCGATCTGGTGCTAATTCCATTATTTTCTTCGACATGAATTTTCGAGCAAAATAATATCTATAATATTTGAGCAAGTCTTGCACTTTTTGACATACCAATGACAGCTTTAAATGTCAAGATGACAGCTGGGTCCGCTTTTGGAATATTTTTTTAAATGGAACACCCTGTATATTTTTACATTTTTAAATTCCACAGAAAATTATAATTATTTTTTATTAGTCTACAGTGTCACCAATAAAGTCCGCATCATATGGGATTTTTTTTTATTAATAACTTTATTCGAAATTTGACTTTGGCATCAAGTTCTGCTTAGATCGAGATGAAAATTAAGCAAAAAAATAGTAGTCACGTGATTCGCATTATCTGTCAAATTTTAATTTTTTCCAAAAAACAATTCAAAAGTGGGGTTATTTCTGAAAATATCGAAAAAAGTTATTGGAAAAAGTTTTTTAAAATGCCTTTTCTAGCCCACATGCAAAATTTCAGCTGCATAAGATAATTTTGATTTTTTACCCATATTTTGTAAATTGCACCACTTTTGCAAAATAAAACTTATCGCAACCCACATAAAACTTCTTAATTTTGACAATGCTTTATTTCAGATACATTTTCTTTAAAGTAGCGCCATATTAAATGTGTGTTTTTCTACAAAATCAAAATTGGGCTATTAAAATTTGGTCGCATGTGATGCAAAGTTTATTTGTTTTTGACCCTGTATAAGGTAACTTCATAAAATAGGTATTTTTAAAAACGTAGTTTGTGTCTGAAAGTAATGCACCTTAATATTAAGACAAAAAGAACACAGTGTCATCAGTAAAGTGTTCATTAAGTGGAAAATAAATTTAAGTTTAACTTAGCGTAAAGTTTATCTATTTTCAACGATTTAATTTAAAACTTCTTTATTTTATTTTTATTCTTTTACTTTCAGACACAAACTAAGTTTTCAAAAATACGTATTTTATGAAGTTACCTTATACAGGGTCAAAAACAAATTAACTTTGCATCACATGCGACCAAATTTTAATAGCCCAATTTTGATTTTGTAGAAAAACACACATTTAATATGGCGCTACTTTAAAGAAAATTTATCTGAAATAAAGCATTGTCAAAACTAAGAAGTTTTATGTAGGTTGCGTTGAGTCTTATTTTGCAAAAGTGGTGCAATTTACAAAATATAGGTAAAAAATCAAAATTATCTTATCCAGCTGAAATTTTGCATGTGGACTAGAAACTGCATTTAAAAAAACTTTTTCTAATAACTTTTTTCGATATTTTCAGAAATAACCCCACTTTTGAATTATTTTTTGGAAAAAATTCAAATTTGACAGATAATGCGAATCACGTGACTACTATTTTTTTGCTTAATTTTCATCTCGATCGAAGCAGAACTTGATGCCAAAGTCAAATTTCGAATAAAGCTATTAATAAAAAAAAATCCCATATGATGCGGACTTTACTGGTGACACTGTAGGTATACTTCATAGTTTCGGAGATATTGACTCTCGAAAAGTGACATTTTTGAACTTTGACAGCTTATAACTTTCTAACAGTACGTCTTAGAGCTTCTTCCATTTTTATTATCTTCCCAAAAAATTAACTTCCAGTTAAACCGGAACAACTATATTTCCTGCTTTTGAGTTACATCCGGTTTAACCGGAAGTTGATTTTTTTGGGAAGATAATAAAAATTGAAGATAGGGACATGTAAGCCGTTTTGCTCTAAGACGTACTGTTAGAAGGTTATAAGCTGTCAAAATTCAAAAATGTCACTTTTCGAGAGTCAATATCTCGGAAACGATGAAGTATAGACTAATAATGCATTTAATAAAAAATAATTATAATTTTATGTGGAATTTTAAAATGTAAAAATATACAGGGTGTTCCATTTAAAAAAATATTCCAAAAGCGGACCCAGCTGTCATCTTGACATTTAAAGCTGTCATTGGTATGTCAAAAAGTGCAAGACTTGCTCAAATATTATCGTTCAAAATTTTATTAAAATATACCGAACGGTTTAGAAGTTAGAGGGGGGGACGGACTTTAGGTCCTCACTGTATATCTAAATTGAACCGTTTTCGATTTATTGATGATTGAAAATTACTACTATATATTATATAAGAAAATAAGGTCATTCAAGTCAAGATGTATCGTCTCCATGGATAACAATATTAACAATGGTTATTTTATTCAGTTCCGTATCGTCATCATGTTATCCATGGAAACGATACATCTTGACTTGAATGACCTTATTTTCTTATATAATATATAGTAATTTTTAATCATCAATAAATCAAAAGCGGTTCAATTTAGATATATAGTGATATATATAAATTATGTTTAGAATTATCCGTAGAATCCAATTATGCAACAATAGATAGGGTATTCCATTTAAAAAAATGTAACTTTGATCTGTCACGCTTTAATGCAACACCCTGTATCTACGAAAATATATTTTTCAAGAAGTTTACATTAAATCCTACAACTTTTGTATTTAACAGTTTTTTTTAAATTGAGAAACAAAGAAGTTAAAGGGGGGTAACATTATACGCGATCACACTGTACAATTTTTCTTAGTTTTTGATTTAGGATTTTTTTATTGGCAAGAAAGAAAAGGCAAAAATAAATTTAGCAATATGTTTCATTTATTAAAGTGGTAATACCGAGGGTAATACATTTTACAAATTCGTAACAAAAAAATATTACATGCACCACTGTCTAATTTGACTTGCAAACCTAAAAAAATGTCTGTATAATAAATTTAATTTAATTTAACAGCATAGCTTAGTTTTCCTAATGTTTCCCTAATTGTACATTTATTTTATAATAAATCATTTACAATTTTTTTAATTCTATGATCTAAATTAGTGTACATTTTGGCCCGTTTTGAAGTCTGTATATGATTCTCAAATTTTTTATACAGAATACAAAATTATATCATCACAAAAATATTAGGGTTTGGTTTGTCATTTTTTTTTGTTTAAGCGGTTGTACCATCCCTCTACTGTATTTGTAAGCTCGAAACCAGTGTAAGCAAACGATAGATCAAAACAAAGAGGCTCATAACATGAGGATCAAAAATAAACTTCTTGCCAGTCCTAACGGATCTAGGTCCTTTTGGTCAGTCGCTAAGGCCGTCAGTCAAAATTCAAAAAAATCAAAAAAAATTTTACCAAATCAAATATTCCACCGCTAACACGTTCTGACGGCACAGTAGCAACCACGGCTGAAGATAAAGCGAACTTACTCGCAGAATTATTTGCTTCACACTCCACGGTGGACTTTTAGGGAAAAAAACCCCGAACATTCCAGCAGTTCGATCGGTAATGACTGATATCGTATTCCGTCAGCGTCCTGTCAAACGAATTCTGAAGGGGCTCGATGCCAAAAAAGCTTCTGGTCCAGATGAAATTCCTATTACAGTGCTCAAGAAATGCGCCGATGAACTCACACCAGTATTTTGTGGACTTTTTAACCTATCCTACAAAAAAGGAATATTTCCATCTTGCTGGAAAAAGGCGCGAGTCCAGCCTATACCAAAGAAAGGCAAGAAAACCCTGCCAAACAACTATTGACCAGTCGCATTGCTTTCAGTTATATCAAAGGTGATGGAGAAAGCTATTAACCAACGACTTCTAAAATACCTAGAAGGCCTTAAAATTATCAGCGACCATCAGTATGGTTTTCGTAAGTCCAGATCAACAGGAGACCTTCTAGCCTATGTCACTCATCTTTGGAGCAACGCAATCGAACATCATGGGGAGTCCCGGGCTATTGCACTGGACATCTCTAAAGCCTTTGACCGTGTCTGGCACGAGGGGCTCCTAAGTAAACTGCGTTCTTATGGTTTGCCCGGTCGATTTTGTTCATGGTTGTCTAGCTTCCTCAAGGACCGTTCTCTGCAAGTGGCGATTGACGGGTTCTCTCAGACACCTTCACCATCAATGCTGGTGTTCCTCAAGAGTCCATATTATCCCCCACTCTCTTCTTACTGTACATTAACGACCTTCTAGCGAAATCAGAAAATCCAATATATAGCTTTGCTGACGACAGCACACTTATCTTATCTTTTACTTTGAAATCTCAAATATCGGCTGCTGACGCACATCTTTGCAGACAACATGAGGTATCACGCCTCAATAAAGACCTGGAAGAAATTTTGTCTTGGGGTGACAGTAACCAAGTCGAATTTAACTCTCAAAAAACCCAGGCTGCAGTTTTCTCTAAGAAGGTCAACATTGCAGAACCCGATATCGTTATGGCAGGACACGCAATTCCACTGACTTCGTCTATTAATTTGCTGGGTGTCAACCTGGGAGGAAATATGTCTTGGCATAATCACGTAGTGGCAATCGCCAGGGCAGCTTCTCAGAAGCTCGGTATACTTTTTCGTACCAAAAAGTTGTATACACCTCAACAACTTTTGACACTTTATAAAGCCCAGATTCGACCATCACTGGAATACTGCTCTCATATCTGGAGTTCTGCACCGAAGCATACCCTTCGGTTGTTGGATTCCATCCAAAGGAGAGCCGTTCGTCTAATCCGCGACCACGAGCTGACTAAGAACCTCGACAGCTTAGAACATCGAAGACAGGTTGGTGATTTGACTCTCTTCTACAGATATTTTCATGGCAAGTGTTCGACAGATATTGCCCGCTCGATTCCACCTAGAGTAATGCATAGCAGAAACACACGGCGAACCACTGCCGCCCATCCCTATGTGGTTCAACTTAGTACACCCCGAACATCATTGTTTCAGAACTCTTTCATTTGGAGGACGTCATCTTTGTGGAACGGCCTTTCTGAGACCGTGTTTCCAACCGAATATAACCTCCAACGATTCAAGAAAAACGTGAATCGCTTTCTTCGCACACACACCGCTTCCAGGGCGCCTTAAAGAATTTTTCCTATAGTGCTTGTGCATGCTCGATCATAAAAAAAAGGCGGTGACGCTCGCCATGGCATATCCATATGGGATCTGCTTCAATCCACTGATTAACAAAATAATCATTAAATTTATTTACCAGTTCGTCTCGTGGAACAGTTGGTATGATTTCCAACCAAGCGTCGGAATGAAAGTGCTCCGGTAAATGCGCCGGAGTAGCGCACATTCTTATGTGTTGCGTTATAATGGAGCTAAACCAAGTTCTTGTAGTTTTCTTTATACGGCTTGGTTGAAATGAAAATTGCAACCAATTTTTTCTGCTTCCGGAAATCACTCTGTAAAGCATTAATTGCTCCATTTTTAAAATATAGATATGTATCTTTTCTGGCTTAAACTTTGTTTTTTCCTTAATACGCCTAAATAATCTTTTATATGTACTCTTCTTTCTGTTGGACAAAAGGGCGTAAACGGCTAGAATTACAGAAGTGTTCTGATCTGTACTGCCAATCTCCACATGACCAGTATATAACTGCTCAAACAGTAGTAATGCAGGAAATATGCATTTCTGTATTTCAATTTTGGCTATACTTACATCAGGAATGCAAGTGTGATTTTTTTCGTTAAGTATTGCGGTCTTAGGCTTAAAATGTCTCTTTAATTCAAAATAAAATATAATTGTTACCAATATTAAACCACCTTTGACCAGTAAAAATATCGTAATTAAGGTTATTAAAAATTATACCCGAAATGGGAACTAATTATTGTTAGATATTTTGCTTTGCACCAAATGGGAAGGTTTCGGGTAGTTTTGAAATATTGCTGCCCGAAAGAGGAAAACACCAAATCGATTAGTAAAATTTATTGGAAATGAAGAAAGGAACAAAAAAAACTTATATAGGGTGCTTCTTTTAAAATTATCAAATTTGAGACAACTTCCGGCATAACCGGAAGTCGCCTATATATAGTCGCTGCTGTTACATTTTAAGAAAGGAAATCCGAAAACCCCATTTTCTAGATATACAGGATTCAAATCGCATTACTTTCTGAAATATTCCAATGGACTGTCACCGTGAGAAACCCTGTATACTGTATACCAATTCAGTATTCATTCCATACCTATTATTATAAGGACCCTAATGCATGTAGGTGTACTTGTGAACCCTACATGACTTAGCTTTTTAAAATTTAATGCTGATGGACATCATGTCAGTGTAAGCATGCATAAACTAAATCTCCTTGAAGGAGGAAGCCTTGTTCTTAGGCTATAAATATGGCCCTATAATGTAATTAAAAATTTATTAAGCTGTACATACGATGTCGTGATGTCGACGACTAATGGAATTGGTATAAGATGTGTTTCAAAATATTTGGTTTACAACGAAGAAAGGATGTCATTAAAAAAACGACATGATCGATTTTTGTGAGATTGGACAAAATATAATTTTTTGCGCCTATTTGAAGGGGTGGGGGGGTTATCCCCATTACCCCCGTGGCTGTGTTTATTGCATTATTCCTAATAAAGGATACAATCAATTTACCCTTATAAATAGACTTGACAAAGGATGTTTATAGCAATATAATACAGATAATTATTCCTTCATTTAGTTATTTATCCTTAAGGTGGGAGTATCAACATGCTTGCCAACCTATAACCTATTTCGCGTAGATTTATTTATGTTTTCTAGCTTTTATACAAAATTTAAAGAAAATCAGTATCGACTTGATATTCTATTGGTAATAATTGACATATTTAATAAATATCAAGGAATTTCATAACTTATTTTAGGAGAATTGTATAGCGAAAAATATCGGGTAAGATATTTTTTAACATTATTATGTCATTGTCACTCATTGTTCATTCACTATACAATTCTCCCAAAATCAGCAATGAAATAAATTGATATTTTTGTAATATATCAGATATTACCTAAGTAATGTGCCGACGATACTGATTTTATTTAAATGTTAGTTTAAAAAATAATAAACCTGAAAAAACAAAGCGAAATAGGTTATAGGTTGGCAATAAATTGAACGACGTTGAGAATTCAACCTTAATTCAAAACCCCTATATTATAATTTATTATTAAGCTACCTATGTCATAATAACGTTAACGTGTATTACTTTCAGACACAAACTACGTTTTCAAAAATACTTTTATTTTATGAAGTTACCTTATACAGGGTCAAAAATAAATAAACTTTGCATCACATGCGACCAAATTTTAATAGCCCAATTTTGATTTTGTAGAAAAACACAGATTTAATATGGCGATAGTTTAAAGAAAATGTATCTGAAATAAAGCATTGTCAAAACTAAGAAGTTTTATGTACAGTGCTGGATTTACCATTAGGCTGAGTAGGCTGGAGCCTAGGGCGGCAGATTTTAGGGGGCGGCAAATTTGGCCCAAAAATTTTTTCTATCTTACAGAAATAAATGGTACAATCTTTATTCATGGTCGACGGGTAGTATTTTTTAAATAAACTTTATTGTTGGCCGTGTCTGTTAATGGGGATAAAAAAAGGTAGTTGGAACTTTACTGGCTTTGCAGAAAGAAATTTCATTTTCAATAAAATAAGTAGGTAATCATACATTTTTAAAATATTTACTAAAAATTATTGACCAAATTTGGGCGTAGTCTTAAAAAAGTTTCGCCTGCGGCGCATTTCGCCTGCAGCGGGCTTTATCTTTCCCGAACACTTCACCTGTTTCACAACTCACGAGCCGTCACTGGTATAGGGGCGGCAAAAATTGAATAGCCTACTAGCGGCAAATTTGTAAATCCGCCACTGTTTATGTAGGTTGCTTATTTTGCAAAAGTGGTGTAATTTACAAAATATGGGTAAAAAATTAAAATTATCTTATGCAGCTAAAATTTTGCATGTAGACCAGAATAAGTCCAGAAACTACATTTGAAAAAACTTTTTCCAATAACTTTTTTCGATATTTTCAGAAATAACCCCACTTTTGAATTCTTTTTTGGAAAAAATTAAAATTTGACAGATAATGCGAATCGCGTGACTACTATTTTTTTGCTTAAATTTCATCTCGATCGAAGCAGAACTTGATGCCAAAGTGAAATTTTGAATAAAGCTATTAATAAAAAAAAATCTCATATTATGCGGACTTTACTGGTGACACTGTATATATTGCATTCGGTACAACTTCTTAATCTTAACATTGTATAAAACAAAGTCGCTGTCGCTGTCGCTGTCTGTCCGTCCCCTACCAGCTATATATGCTTAAATCTTTAAAACTACGCAACGGATTTTGAAGCGGTTTTTTTTAATAGATAGAGTGATTCAAGGGGAAGGTTTTTATGTATAATAGCGACCCGCCCCGGCTTGGCACGGGTGCAATTTCAGAAAGTGGCATGCCGGGTACTAATATATCGGGTTTGTTCGGGTTTGTATTTATACCAGCGGGTTGCAACGCATGCCGGATACACGCTAGTAACCTATAAACTTTTTTGTGCAGGTATGAAAGCTACTTTTATTTTGTTTTTTTGAAATTATGTGTGCTATTTTATCAGAAATTTGACCAAAATATGTTATTTTTGTATATCTATATTTTTCACTATTTTTTACGTGTGGATATATTTTGTTTAGTGTTATTTGTTTTTGTTTTTTATTTATTAAACAATTAATGATATTCGAATTAAATCCGTTATTGTCTGATTTTTCAATCATGTTGTTAATAATTTTTTTGTGCGCTTGTCGTTATTTAGGTAAAGGCTCTATGTATCTTGGATTTGTATGCTGCAAGTTTGTGGGAATTGGGATAAGCAAAGTGATTAGGAATTGCTGTGTCTGTGAATGTGGATTGTCTATAGATATTAAAGTGTAATTTATTATCTTGTTTTAAAATTGTAATATTCAGAAAATTGATTTTGCCATCTATTTATTTTTCCATTGTGAATTTAATTTTGTTATGTAAATTATTAAGGTAATTTAAAATAAGAACTCAGAACTGGCCCAACATAGTTTACTGCCCCCAAATTGTACCTTATTCATGGTCAACGCCAATATAAATCCAACGATAGAGTCAATATTTATAAAATATCTGAAACTGACCGACTTTAAAATATAATAAATCTAAAACTCATCACTCCTTATCCTCCATAATTATCCTAATTTAACCATATGTGTTTTCCCATTTTTAGTGGCCTTCACTGTCCTATGTATAAATTCAAGTCGCCCTGATAGGACCCAGTGGCGTGAAACGAGTTTCCCTATGCAGATCCCTATGTTACATGCCTATATCCCTATCATTAAATTGTAAAAAACTATTTAATCGTTAATTTATATAATTAATATACTCTGCGGTGGCTAAATGAGCTACGCCCAAGGCAAAAAAAAAATGAGCTGTAAATCTGCATCCTCGCCGGTAAAACACACAAAAATATCATCTACGTATCTGTACCAAAACACTTTTTTTTTTTAAATTTTTATACCGTGCGAGCAAAAATTATTTGCATCAAAGAGGGCCTTGCATCTAAGGACGTAATGCTTAGCCGTAGAGCTTAATACCTGTTGGGTGTCAGTAACTACCTGAATTAACAATCAATCGGTTATTCCGTCATCTTTGACAGTCGTTACAAATAATTTGATTCATCGCTAATTTTTCCAATTTCTTGAACAATTCACACAATGGGCTTTACGGAACAGCACAAAACATTCATGGTTGAAGCGTATTTTCGAAACGGGGTTAGAGTAAACGGTGAGTGGCAATACAATCCGGGTTTATGCATGGACGATTTTCACGAACATTCTCCTACCGTAGCTTTTATTGCTGGGGATTTTTATCATTGCCTGAAAAGAACCGTGGCTGTGTTTAGGGAAACAGGTTCTATACAACACAAAAAAGGAGCAGGAAACCCATCTGTAAGAACAGAAGAACTTGTTGCAAACGTTCGTGAAATAATGCAAAATACGCCAACAAATTGTATAAGACGCCTGTCCCAAGAAGTGGGAAGATCTTATGGAACATGCAGGACTATTTTTATTATTATTATATTTTTACTTTGTTAATTTTGTAAACAACAAAAATAAATTTGTATTTGTCTACTTATTTCTTACTCATTAGTTTGGAATATCATGTCATAATATGAATTTGACAAAATTTTAACCTAGATTTGGTTAGATATATCGTCCCCATATCATTTTTATCTAAACCAAGCCCTACGTTTTTTAATACAAGCCCTCTTTGATGCAAATAATTTTTGCTCGCACGGTAATTTACAGAAACAGGCAGGAGGTATTTAAAACTCACTTAAATAGTTAATATTCCTATCTATTCTTCTCTCCCGTAAAGGGACCTTTAGGTAAACCCTACTAATCCACTTTTTACTTCCCGTATCTCCCCGTTCCCCCCAATACCGCTTAATAGTCACCTCTATTGTAACACGTTCACTTCTTACATCCCGATCCTAGTTCAGCAACCTGAATATCGCAGTTTCCTCAGCGAGCGAGGGCGTCGCGGCGTCAGGCGTCACGTGACAGGGCGGGCGCCGTTCCGATCCGGCAGCGACGTACGGTTTGGGTGTAGGTTATAGACCGGGAGCAGCTAGGAAGACGTCAGTAGGGATAATGTTTTTCGTAATATAAACATTTGAAAGATCGCATGGTTAATGATTAAGGATATTGATATTCATCATTTTTTGCCAGATTCAGTAAATACCTCATATTTAAATGTATTTCCTTCCCAGTCCCACCCCACTCCTCCGGGTGAGAGACTCACCTAGTTTAAGAAACTACCATCACACCACGCACTACCCCGATTTCCCTACTGCCCTTCAACGTGATAAAGTGTATACAAGTTTTACGAAAAATTTGTTACAAACTTCAAATTCAATTTCCATTTTCAATAAGGTAAATACTTGAGTTGCTCTGATAACGTTTATATTTCGGCCGTAAAAGATTATACATCTTCTGTTAACTATCATGATATATTCTGCTTTGTCTTTAAAAGAGCATGATTAGTATGTACGGTGTCACCAGTAAAGTCCGCACCATATGGGATTTTTTTCGTTAATAGCTTTATTCAAAATTTGACTTTGGCATCAAGTTCTGCTTCGATCGAAAATTAAGCAAAAAAATAGTAGTCGCGTGATTCGCATTATCTGTCAAATTTTAATTTTTTCCAAAAAAGAATCCAAAAGGGTTATTTCTGAAAATATCGAAAAAAGTTATTAGAAATAGTTTTTTTAAATTCAGTTTCTAGCCCACATGCAAAATTTCAGCTGCATAAGATAATTTTGATTTTTTACCTATATTTTGTAAATTGCGCCACTTTTGCAAAATAAGACTCACAACACAACATACATACATACATACATAAAACGTCTCAGTTTTGACAAGGCTTTATTTCAGACATATTTTCTTTAAAGTAGCGCCATATTAAATGTGTGTTTTTCTACAAAATCAAAATTGGGCTATTAAAATTTGGTCGCATGTGATGCAAAGTTTATTTGTTTTTGATCCTGTATAAGGCAACTTCATAAAATAGTAGTAATTTTAAAAAGTATTTTTGAAAACGTTGTTTGTGTCTGAAAGTAATACACCTTAATATTAAGACAAATAAGAACACAGTGTCTTCAGTAAAGTGTTTTTAAGTGGAAAATAAATTTTAGTTTAACTTAACGTAAAGTTAATCTATTTTCAACGATTTAATTTAAACCCCCTTTACTTTATTTTTTATTTTTTACTTTCAGGCACAAACTACGTTTTCAAAAATACTTATTTTATGAAGTTACCTTATACAGTATAAGTACAGGGTCAAAAACAAATAAACTTTAATAGCCCAATTTTGTAGAAAAACACACATTTAATATGGCGCTACTTTAAAGAAAATGTATCTGAAATAAAGCATTGTCAAAACTAAGAAGTTAGGTTGCGTTGAGTCTTATTTTCCAAAAGTGGTTCAATTTACAAAATATGGGAAAAAAATCAAAATTATCTTATGCAGCTGAAATTTTGCATGTGGGCTAGAAACTACATTTAAAAAACTTTTCCTAATAACTTTTTTCGATTCTTTTAGAAATAACCCTACTTTTAAATTATTTTTTGAAAAAAATTAAAATTTGACAGATAATGCGAATCACGTGGACTACACGTGACACTGTATATAAAATATCTTGTTCGCCTGTGTAAGGTCATGCATCATTTATAAAATATCATGCCTATATAGTATTATACATAATGCTTGTTCTTTGAATGTAGTTATTCAATAATATTTTTATTGTATTGGTCAGGGATAAATATACGTTTTGTACCAGACCAGGGCAATCTGGGCAATAGAATTAAGTAGGTATAATTAAGCAGGAAATTATAAGTTGAATTTTAAAAATTGTATTATTAGTGATATACCTATGATACCAACTTGCGGATTTATTTGGGGTACGGATAAGTGCCCCTTAAAACCGCAATTGTTTTAAAACCACCCTTGAGATAGACTAAAAATCTCCCTTCCCAAAACTTCACCCTCGACGCAAGCACGTCGTAGCTTATTCGGCCGTGTTCGTCAGCGATCCGAACGCATGCACGATCTACGAACATCGCTCTAACATACAAAACAAAATTCAGTTCGATTCCGTCGTTTGTACGAAGGTTGTGTCGCGACTTTCGTTTTGAAATCGCCGGTAAAAAATATGTTTATCAACAACATTGAAGAGTAAAAGTTGGATGTAATTAGTCAGTTCAGGGTGATAGATAATAATTTCTCGTCGTGTCTGATTGGTAACCCATCGGGTGACAATTCGCGACCGTGACGTTAATATTTTCTTTCGATTCTAAGGAATAATGGGATGTTTCTGGCAAAGCAAAGCCTACTGAGATAAATCGAAAAATTCTCATAAATAACTGTAAAATTATTTGACAGTGTTTTGTGCAGAATTTGTAGTGTTGAATAATAGTGAAAACACATTAGGAAATTCGAAAATTTCAAGTGTAATAGTGTGAGTGTCGTTTGTTTTGATACTGGTGTTGTCAAGGATTTTAAATCTATTGAAAAAGGTGGGTGGATAAACTCGTGTTATTTTGTAGATATGGTGTTGGAAAATCTATTGTTGATATTATTAGATTAGCACGAATTTAAATGCAGTAGATGCTCAAATAGAACTGTTTATTTAATAACGTTTTTATTTTATCAATGAATCAACCTATTTAATATTACTTCCTTAATCTTGTGACTTCTTATATCATTATATTTTTTTATGGAAATACTTAAAATTGCTTATAAAGAAATACCTAGATCCCTATACTGAAGTAATTTTTTTATATTTTAATTTTGTTAGGTATAAAATAAAATTGTTAATGATCCAATAGACTTTTTATGTAGGGGGTTTTATGGGTATAAGGGTCTTAGGGAGCAAATGAAACCCAAATTTTAATTTGCCGACGTTTCGGAAAATATATTTCCTTCCTCAGGGCTCTGAAACAATAGGATTATTTCTTAGGCCTCAACAATACCTAACCGATAAAAATATTACATAATTAATGTGTTTGAAAAAATTACAAATCTTATTTTCGCTAACATAACATAACAAAAAGTAGGTACATAAGTAATATCCTTGATAATAATATAATAAAGAGTAACACAGTTACAAGTAGGTGTAATTTTTCTTTTATATTTCATGGTGTTTTAAAAATAACGTGCAAATTGTAGAGAGAGACAAAATAAAGTAACCACAATTTGTGTATTTTAATTTTCTTAAAAAGTACACCAAAATTAAAACATATTAGAAAAGAGAAAAGTTTCCTCATTAAAATAAAATAAAATAGGGACCAAGGGTGAACCCAAAAAACAACAAAACAACAAACAAAAAGTGGTAAAAACTTACAGTTAAAGTAGGCTCCACGACTCACAATGGTAAAAAACAAATAAATACATTTTTTTTGAAAATCCTTTACTCGGTTTATTTAATACCGAGTTCAAAACAATTACAAAAATTACTTTTACAAAATATACTAGTATTCCTCTAGTCAGTGTAAAAATGTAAAATTAGGACACATAATGGTAAAAGGGACACGCTGGGGGAGGGACACGTTACAAACGGCACCGTAAACAATTAGTAGTTTTTAAAATATTTGTATTTGTAGTACCTAAAACCCTCGCTACAACCTGTGCAATGCGAGAAATCAACTGATTTGTTTGTCAGGTATTAGCGGTGATAATTATTGTTGTAAATCTCTTCTTTTTTCCCCTTCTCGTTTTTTCAATTAAATTAAAGTATGAAGTACAGAGGGCTTTACTAAAGGTTTCTATACGAGTATATGTCCTTCGATTGATACTTTCCGGGTCATTTTTGATTTCTATCATTTCTCTTAAAATGCGTTTCTTATAATTAGTCACTGCCCCTAAAATGCTTACATTTTCAAAGTGGAAAGTGTGCCCGTACATTTTAAAATGGCCAAACAGTGCTGTTTTTGTGTCTTTAGCATGAAAGTTCCTGCAGCCTCTTGCATGTTCCGACATTCTGGTCTTTAATTTTGTGTTAATAACGAACGCAAATATAAATACAGCGTGTCTTCGGAAGTTCTTACCAAATGGGAAACTTTTTTATTATTAATTTTACGAAAAAAAATTATTCTTTATAAAAAGCTCTGCATGGTCTAAAACCTAAAATGCAACCATCAAATATCGAAATTTTCCAGTCATATACGAGGTTTGTCAAAAAATGTGAATTTTTCCCAAGAATGTGAATTTTTCCCAAGAGTAAAGTAGGTACCTATGTACCTTTATTTTTAACATTATCAAAAATTGTTGTTAAAAAAAGTTGATCAGAACTAAAAACTAGTACGGCTAAATGTGCAATTATACGCATTTATGTTGAAAAATTATTTTATAGATTTATTATTAATTATTTAATTAATTTAATGCGTGTTATTGCATATTTAGACGTGGTTTTTAGTTCTGATCAACTTTTTTTTATAACAATTTTTGATAATGTCAAAAATAAAGGTACTTTACTCTTGGGTAGTGATGTGAGAGGAGAATATTCTCTGTAAGAAAATTCTCCCGAGAATATTCTCTAGAGAAGTTTTTCTACATAATTTACACCGCCCCGATTTACACTAAAAAATTTTGCAATGATTTTTAAAATTTTGACTTTCCCTAACCTTTTCTATAACTCTGGCAACAGTGTTTTACGTCTGGTAACAGTGATTCAGGGAAATCCCCTAGAAGCGCGAACGTATACTGGTATGTTTTTAATAGCTTTCTTTATTTGACTGTTTTTTTGTTTAGTTTTTAGTTATTCTTGGAAAGGTATGTTATGTTTTTTAAATAAAAATTTTATTTCTTTACGTTTTGTTTGATTAACGCCGTTTGACATTTGCCGAAAATAAGCAGAATAGGTAATTTTTAATTTCTTTTTATTGCTATTTCTAGCGTTTCTGTTACCATTCTCAGAAAATTCTCTAACTTGAGAATATTCTCCAAAAGATTATTACCGAGAATTTTACATCACTACTCTTGGGAAAAATTCACATTTTTTGACAAACCTCGTATATGACTGGAAAATTTCGATATTTGATGGTTGCATTTTAGGTTTTAGACCATGCAAAGCTTTTTATAAAGAATAATTTTTTTTCGTAAAATTAATAAAAAAAAAGTTTCCCATTTGGTAAGAACTTCCGAATACACGCTGTATATTTTAGTTATAGGGGCATCACCGTCACAAAGTTACATCACCGGTAAAATTTAATTAAGTAAACAAGCATAGGTATTTGTTATCAGTAGATAGCGGTTCAAACGTTGGATGCCATGCTGCACCTAATGGATTTTTAAATTAAATTTTTTTTAATTTAAGAAAATAATATTTCTGAATAAGCAGTATAGGTAGGTACCCACCTATATTGCTGCTTATAAATGTATACATAGTTATTTCGAAAACATTGCATCTAATCATTCTAATCTACCTAATCAAATATCTTCACAAAAATTTCTTGTTATACAATTATGTCTAGTCAATCTTATGGCTCCCATTAATTCGACCATATTATTGTCAAACCTTACGGAAGCAAAAACACTTCCCAAGAAGTATTACAAAGTGTTTTATATTTCTCGATTTATTTATAATATGGTTAGGTAGGTACTCGGGTAGGTATGTTATTTCCTGGGCTGAGCAAAGATTCGTGATTCAATTATTGTTTCGGCCGAGGTTTCGGCATAGTACCTATACATTGTATCTATTCCATTGTAAGGCGATTGACTAAACTGAATGATTTATTAACGCCCAGGCCCAGCCTAAACCACCAATCTTAGACTTCTGAAATTTCGAGTACCTACCTAGTACCTATGCCTTTTCCTTATAACGTAAGCTCGTAAGCATTTACTAAGAAAGGTTTTTTTGAAAATCAACCCCTAAAGGGGTTAAAAACGGGGCCGGTGATTAAAATTTTTATAGGTATTTCTCGAGGTATTTCTGTATCTTAGAAACCAAAACTAAAATAAGAATATACTGTCAAATGGGGTGAAATTGTTAGCTTTTTTGATAAAAAAAAATTACAAGAAAAGTACACCTAGTTTTGCGCCAAAAAATATAATGTGTTTGCACTATGCCGAATGAAGACCTCCAGGCTTAAAACAAACTTCAAAAATTGTTTTTTTTTGCTAGAAAATAAATAGTAACCTCATTATCAAAGTTATGCTCAAATTGGGGTGACTTAGGCACTGTTTTTTTGCATTACAACGAATGCTTTGGATCTAAGAGTTATCAATGTAACACTTTTTCCCTCACTCTTAATATATTTTTTCAAGTTTACAGAGATTATCAAAGTCACCCCTTATCACTCAGCATAAGAATTACATTTTAATAAACTATCCTCGCAAAAGTGAAAATTATACTTTAGTCAGTAGATGTCAAAAGAAAACTTTATTTCATATATAAATTACAGAACTTAAATTAACACATTTTAACACAAATTTAACGTTCAAAAACATCAACAGATTCATATATAAATTACTATCAATCTCACCCCGAAAGTGTTATCAAAGTGACCCCGCATGATATATCAACTAATAGTTTTCAACCAAGCATATTTGGCGCCGAATTTTACATTGGTAATAAAACTATCGTTTTGCTTAAGTGCAAGACTGCAAGTAGTAATTTATTGTTAATTTAAAGTGGACTGTATTTTTAATTTTGTTATAAAATGTGAATTTTGATGTGTTCTCTTCAGCGGTATCCATTCAATAGAACGAGGCGGCAGGCGACATCGCTGCATCTCACTCTTGCACCAAGGGCGCGTATGCGTGGGCGCGATTGACAACGCAACGTTGCCATTGTTAACTGTTATTCATTGAAAGTTTATTATTGACCGAACATACATGAAATGAGGTTAAGTAGAAACCACCTCATCGTAAATAACCGATTTTTTAATAAAATTGCTAAAAACTGATGAAATAACTTATAATTTTAGACAGTGTCAATTTACCGCTAATTTGCAGTATTATTATAGAATATTTACAAAAATATTATAACAAACACTTACCGGCATGCTAACAGGACACAACAATGGCGAAACTTCACTGTTTCGACTGAGCATGGCGCGGATGTCCGCGGATTATAATTGCGGGATATTTAAATTTATTTAACAAAATATTACCTGTTATCAAAGTCTCCCCGTAAAATCAATTTCACCCCATTTGACGGTACTTGTTTCGTTAATTTTTCAAAATCACTTAGGCGTTGAAAAAAGGGGCGTAGCCTATTTTGAGGGGGTACCTCTCGGGGTACCTATAACAGTCTATAATTTTAAGCTACTTAGGTATATATTGATCTATTGCACCTATGCTATATTTGCCCCTAGGGGGGTAGAAAAGAGGGATATTCAAGTTTCTATTAGAAAAGTATTTTTGTCAGATTTTCTGGAAATTCAGCATAAATACTCAGACACAAGTAATGAAACTCGTTCCTCTTATTTTTTTAAACGTCTGCTCCCCGGTCTGCTCTTAAAGATGAGAAAGAAATAATATAAGACATTTTTTAAAAAGTAATATGGATAACTATTACCATTATTGGGTACTCGATTGGGTAGTACATATACCGGGTGTCCACGGAAGGTGGCTCGCCCCTCTAACTTTTTTGTTTTTCAGGATAATAAAATAAAATTCTGGGGATTTGTATACGACATAAAACTGCGTTTTTTGACCGGTGAGTCAACATTATGGAACTTCCGGTTTAACCGGAAGTGACATAAACCTTCGATTTTTAAATGGGACACCTGGTATATTTTTACTTTTTTTTACTTCATATGACATTCTAATTACAACGATGTGTCACTTGTCACTTTTTGTAACCAAGAAAATATTTTCTTTCCAAATTTATTGTTTTATCTAGAGGGCTATGAATACCTAAAAATCGCTTATTTCAGTTCTTTAATCTTGGGAAAAATACAACTTTACTATTTTTGGTCCAATGCTATGTGCTATGTAAAATTTAATCTTTAAAGTTGTATAACTAATTTTTTTTAAATGGCAACATGGTGGCTCGTCGGGTTAAGAAAAAAGAGGATTTTATTACGATTTTTTTGATACCATGCACTATTAAGGTTTAGAAAAGCTGCCATTAAAAAACTTTAAAAAGTTAACTTAGAACCGCTGCCAAAGTAAATTAGTTTGTTTTTTATAAAGCATGGAAAATAATAGTTTTACAGGAGTGAAAAAGTTGATATGTTATTATTGTCAGGCTCATTTCGCATTTTCGGAACCAGTTTTGGGTACCTAATAGTGCCGGGTTGGATGACGCCGATTAAAATATCTTTGTGCGTAAAGTCGTGCAGCATCGCTTGAATTATTTCTACATTCTCCAAACACTAATAACATATCAACTTTTTCACTCCTTCTAAAAGTATTATTTTCCATGCTTTTTAAACAACAAACTAATTTACTTTGGCAGAAGCTGTTGGCATTTCAATTTTCATTCAAATTTTGTTTTTAGTGACACATCGTTGTAATTAGAGTGTCATATGGAGTCAAAAAAAGTAAAAATATACCAGGTGTCCCATTTAAAATTCGAAAGTTTGTGTCACTTCCGGTTAAACCGGAAGTTCCATAATGTTAAGTCACCTGTCAAAAAATGCAGTTTTATGTCGTATACAAATCTCCCGAATTTTATTTCATTATCTTGAAAAACAGAAAAGTTAGAGGGGCGAGCCACCTTCCGTGGACACCAGGTATGTATAATACCCGCTGCTTTGATAGCAAAAATATTATCACATTTATTAAATTGTGCGGGCGGAGCCGCTAGTTTAATAGAAAGTGACAACGATCAATGTAAAGACATTAAATCAAGAATTACTATATTGATTCGATAATAATCCTTTGTTATCACATCAATATTGTTTTAATTATTCTCTGACACAACGTGCTAGCGACTAATAAAAATTAATTATTTTTTAATTGGTTTGTCAAAGAATATAAATTTTTGTCTTTATGACTTTCGTGTTCCTATTTCAAATTGAAATTAAAAGTAATAAAAGTAGCTAATAATTATCCAATTATACAAGTACCTTTTTTTGTAGAAAATCCATGTTGTGTGCCACAATTTAATTACCTGCACTGATAAAATTAATTATTTGTATTAAAAAAAATTGCCATTCACTCTAGATAAATATTTGTTTCCTATAAGCTAAACAGTTTTAGTGTCGCACTGGCTTATACTAATTGGTAGATATAATATAGGTAAAATAAAATTAAAATATTGAAAGATTCAATGCATTTATTACATAGTTAGAACCGACGTATTCCAGTCAAGAACTAGAACACCACTTTGAATTGAAACAAGATCTAAACAGAATTTAAAAAGTAATGGACTCTGTAATGGATGTTGGCAAAATATTCTAGTTTTAGTTTTTTGAATAAGACCAAAATAGCAATATACATTTTAAAAACTACCGTTTTATGACCAACTTTAAGTACATTTTTATAATTTTTTTGAAACAACTCCTACTTAGATTATTTTGCGGGGGTTAGTTAATTTCTGGTAAAAATCTTTGTGCAACCCGAGGGGTTCCTCATGTTGGCAGTAGGTGTACAAATTTGTCGGCATTACACAGCAATACTAATCGGCAATTCAGCAATATTGTCAGAAATATGGTAAATTTTTCGGGAATAAGGAAATACTGCCAGCAGTAAGGCAATATTATCGGCATTACGGCAATACGTTTCGACATCACGGCAATACTATCGGCATAACGGCAATATGTGCCGGCATTACGGCAATACATGCCGGCATTACGACAATACATGCCGGCAATACGGCAATGCATGCCGGCATTACGGCAATATTGTATCTACTACTAGAAAATTGTTGACAATTTTGCTTTTTCAATTATTTAAATTTGAATATCTTTTAGTTTATTAGTGACTCTGTTGTGGTGAACTACCTACTGGTGATATTAAGGTAAGTACAGACTTCAGTACTCTGTATATATACCTACTCAATTTATAAGAATATGAAGAATGGCAAGATAGTGGAAGCAGTATTGATGATGTAGAAGAAGACTTTGCAAGTGACAGTGAAAGCGAGACCTTCTAAAATTGTTGAACGGGAAAAAGTTAGGAGATTTTTACTTAGTTATTTTCCTGGAAAGGAGAAGTCTCATAAATATGTTTGTTGCATTCAAAATATTTTTAGTCCAAATGAAATAGAGGTCCAAGCATTTTGTGCTGTTGATGGCGACAAATCAACATATAAAATTATAAAAAATGACATTAGTACCTACTGTTAATCAAGACCAACTTGTATCCAAACTCGAACAGCCAAAAATTATATGTGCTGGAGACCGTTTGAGGTACAAAGTTTCTATAGAAATAATGTAAAATTTTATTTAACAGAAATGACTTGGGTAGTATTAGAACATTAGTGATATATCCTTATTATGTAACCTTTAATAATACTTTGTTTTCAAAGAAACTGTTGTTTTATTTAAAAAAAAAACTTATTGGTCAATTACTGGCCAAAATTTGGTCCAACAATGGGATCTTGGTGGTCAACCACTAGAAAAGTATGACATATTCTATAATTTATTATTTTTTCTGTGAAAGAATTTTTTGTTTTTGCTAATTATGGATTTTTGAAATTTTAGAATGTTATAGTACCTGGATGCTATTTTCTATTTTTAATAAAATACGAGATAAAATATAATCTTGAAAAAGTTATGATTTTTTATTTCTGAAAATTCTCTTAAATGGTCTATAATTTTTTTTTAAGTTTTCTCCAACTGCCGCCGTTTTGGACAAACAGAAAATTAAATATTAAACTCAATATTTAAAATGCGGGCTCGATTTGTGGCGATGTTGCCAAATTTAATAAAAATGCGCGGCACTTAGTTGATGCCTGATGATAAGTGGCAGCTTTGTACCGATCATGTTAGGATCCCATGCATGGGCTTACTGCAAATTCGTTGATTTTGGAGGGGTTTAGCAACAATTTTAGACGGTCAAATAATAAAAAAAAGTATAGAATGCTCTTCTAGGACACCCAATGAGTTATCCATTTAAAGTGCGGAAATACTATGGGGATTATGGCGATATTATTAGAAAATGCGGCCATATTATAAATGCGGCAATATTATAGGAAATGCGGCAATACTTTTGGGATTACAGCAATACTATTGGGATAACGGCAATAGTATTGGAAATACTGTAATACTATTGGGATTACGGCAATATTTTTGGAATTACAAGGTATTGCCGCAGTAAGTAGGTGTACAAATTGTTTAACTTGAGGAACCCCTCGGTGCAACCCAATGTTAAGTATCTATAGTAGGGTGTACAGATTTTTCTTAAAAGTATTTTGAGTTTATAAATTTTAAATTACGTAAGTATATAATAAGTATAAATAATTGAAAAAAAGAAAAGCACGAAGTCTTTCTCCACAAATGTTTTCCAAAATTTTTTTTTCTATATTTTTTTTTCTATATTTTTTTCTATATATTTTTTCTACCTACCTACTTACTTAATTTAACTCCACTACCACTACTAAGTATGGACTACTTCTTCAAAAATAAATAATTGAGTTGTATCATGGAATAACAAAAATATCTACATCGTTTCCTACCTTGGAAAGTATCTAAAAGGTGGGCGATTCCCTTTTCGAGTAAGATATTACACATCAATGGCATGTCATTGCATTTTTCACATTGAATTGAATTAAACAAATTTTATACACAAACACTGACATTATCACACAAAAAATACATAGCCTAATATCTAAAAACAACGGTAAATTTTGCTTGCTTTATAAGGATCAAAAATAGAAAAAGTTATTGATGTATTATGATTATTTTTATTAAGAAATAGGTATAGTGGATTTCACCATTGGCCAGGGCCGGACTTAAAAATTATGTGTGAACATGGGTCAATTTATTTGTAGTTGTAATTATATGGATGGAAACGAGAATTACCTAAGCAATTTTTAAAATATTTAAAAAAAAACACTGAAGGGGAATGGAAATAGGATAGAGTATCAGAAAAACAATTTCATTTAATTTTTATTCATAATATAATAAAGTGCTGTTATTTTGGTAAAAACACACTCTTAATTTAGTACAATAAAAAATATACAAGGGGCAGTCGTGAATCTAGTATCATCAATAATTAACTACGTTTTTTATTAAAGAATTCTTTTTTTTTTTTTAATTTGATTTTAGACCATGCAGTGAGTGTTAAGTTGAAAAAATCTATATATTATATTTAATAGCTTATTGTTTACTTTTTTATTTTCTTATTCACGGGTAGATATTTTTTTCTTTAGACTAGGTTCTAAAGAGTTTGAAGTTTACAAAATAGGTCTAACTTTTCGTTGGTTTATAATAAAACAACAAAAGTTTGTAATGGTATCGAATTAGGTATTTTTTTTTAATGAATAAAGAAAAAATAATGTAAGTAGATACTACAAAAAAAGATTTTTGTCCATGCGTTTGCAGAACAGATACCTCAAGCACTCTTTAATACAACTGTATGTAAAACTTATTTTAGCATAATGGTTCCCTGTGGTTTTCAAATTTAATTTTGTTGCAAGTTCCCTTTTATTTTTGGTCTTCATCTGACAAGCTGTTGATGTCGTCGTCACCGTCCGAGACATTAATAATTATTTACTTACTTTTGCATAAAAAGAAACACGTCACAGATACACACAGTCCGGCAGTTTAAAACCAAAAAGTCTAATACGCACAAAATATAAGCAAAATGCTGTCTGAAAAATACCAAAAACAATAACACGAACGATCAAGAATTAACAGCGGAGTGCGGCTCTGTGATATTTAAAGAACGCGACGAGACAATCGAATTAATGAAGTACGAAAAGAGATATGCGAGAGCAAATGCGTAAGACAAAGATACACATACTAACGGCATATACGAGCGATGCTGTGCTTTTGACGAGTTTGAGCTCATTGAAGGGCAACGTATTGAACTGTGTAGTGTGCATCTTCGTCATGTACATGCAACTATACGGTCAGTTATATATCCATCTCTTGTTAATCTAGCCAATGCCCGTGCCTGAAAGCCGTTTATAGAATTAGGGATTTTAAAATCACGTGTTGGCTAATATGTTTGACAAGAGAGACGTCAAAGCATTAAAAACTAGGGTGAAATCCACTATACCTACTGGGGTTAAGTTTGTACATTTAATTCGAGATTTAACTTTTATCATATTAATCAACAAACGGCAAGATAAATAAATATTTCAATAATAACTGCAAGCCTTACAAAATATCACCAGTAATCGCAATCAGTAATATTATATTTCGAAGGCAAAACTTCATCTTTAGCAGAAATTTATCTTTTGCAAGAGGAGAAAAACTTATGACATTGTTAACTGGTGAAAAAGTAGGTAAACTGTAAAAGAAAGAAAAAAAATTAATTTGAATTAAAATTTTTTACCTATCTACCATGTAAAAATTGTATCTCTACGAAAACGTTAAGTAATTTGGATTTAAGTATTTAGGTTTCATACTGTCAACCGCAACCGTGAGCAGCAAAAATGAAAAAGGTTAGTTATACCCTCGAGTATACCTATATATGAAGGGGCCAACCACTCATCCAAAAAGTATATACCTAGATATTTCGGAAAAACGAGGATTTCCAAAACCCGGAGGAAAAAGTTACAGGATAAAAACTTTGAAAAGTATCGTTTGTGAACGAATTAAAAATTTTTTAGTGGCTAAGACTAAAGACGATAAATCCAAATGATAGAATTTAACATTTTCTGTGTTGACATAGAGACCAATTTATAGTGGTGTGTTTAAAGTTTACCGTATCATCCAGGTGATGACAGCAGCGCAGCGGACAGAATTCAAGATATAAACGGTTCGCATCAGTTGCGGTGATTACGCCTTGTATTAAATAATGCGACGTTTACAGTTATTATTATCGTCTGTAAACGTTGACTAAATGCTAAGGGATAAGGGATTTAAAAAACATATCATTCGTAAGGAGTGAGCGAACTCTTTTGAAAATCAATCACGACGGAATGATGACCTACCACTAACTACTAAGAGTCCTAACACGCAAAAAAGAATTTACTTATTTATTCTAAATAAAAATGGAGTATTTAGTAAACTAGTTTATATAAAAAATAATAACTTGTTTCTATTGGATTGGCAACATATTTAGTTTGTTCAAATAAATATTTATTTGAAATAATAAAATATTTGTTTTACCAAATAATTTTGTAGATTGTACTAATTTACCGCTTTCAGAAAAATTATGGATAATTGCTATGGTGTGTTTGGGGGCCATCACTTAATTTGAAAGTAAATCATGATGAGTATCAGAATTTGATCACTTATGGGAGGTATGCTGAAGATTCTCTGTTTATTATGAAAAAATTAATAATTCATAGATATGACAGAAGTATAAATCAAATACGACAACCAATAGCGGAATCAGCAACAGATCATTCTCTGAGAAATATGGATCTAGGGTCGCCATAGCAGTATTGACTTTATAAATAAGGATTTCATTGTTTTCTTCACTAAATATCAGATATGTATCGTCGGCATACATTACAGTGTATTCATCAGAGACATTCGGGAGCTCATTCGTGTATAAAATATACAGAAGAGGTCCCAAAATTGATCCCTGGGGAACTCCTCTCGATAAAAATTATATCTTGTGGCCTATACAAGACCCCATTTTCATCACATTAAAAAATTAAAGTTGATACACGTATAGCTATTCTATCATCCACCCTGTATAGTATATTTTTTCTAAAAAATTGCATTTCAAAAGATAACTGACGGGTCCGAGTGATTCTTGATAAGGTGGGCAGTATTCTACATAACAGGCTAATCCGTTTTTTTATCATCAAGCTGTAGATAGAATAATTTGCAAATTGTCTGCAAATAAAAATCGAGCTTCAACATAAAAGACTACTTATTTTATTTTACACTAAACCACTTGAATCAATATAAATAATAATTACTGCTCTCGTTGCTATTTAAATACAACTTACGCCACTTAAATAGTTTAATATTTATTATACAAATAAAGACTGGAATAAAGGTGTCAAAGGATAAATACACGAACAATATTAACTGTAATAAACAGAGGTCAGTGCACTTGGTTATCAATAAAAATAGATGATTTATTAACATTGTTTGACTTAATAAAAAATTAACTTTTTAGATGATGATTGGTACCTTTCACTAAATTTTGATTTTTATCCTATACTCACTGACGTCACATCTTATTCAGCTGAAGGTCGAACGCCGCATCTACCTGAATATCGAGCGGGTTGTTTTCTATTTTTAAGCTGTTCTTGTCTATTTAGTTTATCAAGACAAATATAGCAATATAATCCGTTGAGGCTGACGAATAAAAGAATTGCGCGGATAATGGGATGACCTAATCTTGATATCGCATGTTTCCCAACTTTCTGCTTTCGCGGCGTCTTTTTAATTGTCTCTAGGAAAAGTTTGTGACCCTGTAGGAAGATTTTTATTATTGTGATGTATTTTTATTTACAAAATAACAGTAAAAATGTATATTGCTATGCTATGTTTAAGGTGGGAGTATCAACAGGCTTGCCAACCTATAACCTATTTCGCGTAGATTTATTTATGTTTTCTAGCTTTTATACAAAATTTAAAGAAAATCAGTATCGACTTGATATTCTATAGGTAATAATTGACATATTTAATAAATATCAAGGAATTTCATAACTTATTTTAGGAGAATTGTATATCAAAAAATATCGGGTAAGATTTTTTTAACATTATTATGTCATTGTCACTCATTGTTCTTTCACTATACAATTCTCCCAAAATTAGCAATGAAATAAATTGATATTTTTGTAATATATCAGATACTACCTAAATAATGTACCGACGATATTGATTTTCCTTAAATGTTAGTTATTAAAATAATAAACTCAAAAAATCAATGCGAAATAGGTTATAATAGGTTGGCAATAGATTGAATGACGTTGAGAATTCAACCTTAAGTCAATATCGTCGGTACATTATTTAGGTATTATCTGATATATTACAAAAATGTCAATTTATTTCATTGCTAATTTTGGGAGAATTGTATAGTGAAAGAACAATGAGTGACAATGACATAATAATGTTAAAAAAAATCTTACCTGATATTTTTCGCTATACAATTCTCCTAAAATAAGTTATGAAATTCCTTGATATTTATTAAATATGTCAATTATTACCTATAGAATATCAAGTCGATACTGATTTTATTTAAATTTTGTATAAAAGCTAGAAAACATAAATAAATCTACGCGAAATAGGTTATAGGTTGGCAACCATGTTGATACTCCCACCTTAAGGTTGAAAATAAACTCGAAAATAAATTAAAATGATTTCGTATTCATCACATCAAGCAATGTTATTTTAGCGTTTTTCTTAAAAACGGTAAGATTTACCGAAAGAAAAGTAATGTACTTTACCTTTCTTATGTCAAAAGGTTAGAAGAATAAAAATATTTAGTCAAAATGTGCATACAGCTCGGCTTACAGTGTAGGACAAAAAAGTGGGGACCATTCAAATTAAAGTATAGGCGCGCCCTCTACAAAATGCGAAAAAAGGTGGTCAAATTTGTATTCCTCATCCCGAAAAATCCCCATAATATACGAGATTTCGTCAAAATATTATAAGCGTGGCAAAAGGTAAGTATTGAAAAAAACGGCAAATAAAATTAAACTTTAACACCATGTAATTCCGTTAATAATCAATTTTCGAAAAAGTGTTATAAAAAGAGATAGCATTTATTTTTGGTCTAGAATTATCCCTAAATTTTTTGTTCATCATTTCCGGACACCCTGTACATAGCTGGTAGGGGTACCGAGGGGTACTTATATAAAACTTTGCTAATATACAGGGTGATTCAAAAGTACTTTGACAAACTTCGAGAGGTAATTGCTGGCAATATTTTAACATGAAAAGTTCTTATAAACAGTGGTCCTTGGCGACTTCGTTACGGAGATACAGGGTGTTGAAATGTTGAAAGGAATAGTAATAATTTTTAAATAACTCCTTAACGAGTTATTTTTTTTTAATGAAATTTAGTGAATTTAATAAGTATCTAAGGACACTTATTTTCAAAGTACAACACGTTCGTAAATTTAACCAGTGGCGTCGGTACAAAATGTTACTATCATATTTTTTGTGAAAACTATGCTACACCACTGACTTATTTTATTTTAACTTTCTTTTTATGACTTCATTTACAACAAAAAAGATTACTTGTGTTTTTTTGATACGAGGGACGGTTTGAGGGTAAATGATTATTTTATTTGACTATACACAAATATTAAAAAATGTGTTTTAAACTGATCAACCACTCAAATATTTATTAAAGTATTTTAACGAATACCTACATACATACTTACTAATAAACAAATATTTATATGCCTAAGAAAGGTATCTAGAAACGATGCCTATTTTCTAAGTATAACACGTTTTCAGTGGCATACATAGATAGGTGTTTACTTATTAGTATGTTATTTTTTAATATTTTGTATTTTGACAAGGCGGCTTTGGAAATGCATTTGTCGATAAATTAAAACATATTTGACAGTTAGTTACCATTAAAAATAACAAAACTGAAGAAATAAAACTCAATGGTAACTAACTGTCAAATATGTTTTAATTTATCGACAAATGAATTTCCAAAGCCGCCTTGTCAAAATACAAAATATTTAAAAATAACATACTAATAAATAAATATGTATGCCACTGAAAACGTGTTATACTTAGAAAATAGGCATCCTCAGATACCTTCCTTAGGCATATACATATTTGTTTATTAGTAAGTATGTATGTAGGTATTCGTTAAAATACTTTAATAAATATTTGAGTGGTTGATCAGTTAAAAACACATTTTTTAATATTTGTGTATAGTCAAATAAAATAATCATTTAACCTCGTATCAAAAAAACACAGGTGATCTTTTTTGTTGTAAATGAAGGGGGGATTCATAAGAAGAAAGTTAAAATAAACTAAGCCAGGGGTGTAACATAGTTTTCACAAAAAATATGATAGTAACATTTTGTACCGACGCCACTGGTTAAATTTACAAACGTGTTGTACTTTGAAAATAAGTGTCCTTAGATGCTTATTTAATTCACTAAATTTCATAAAAAGAAAATAACTCGTTAAGGAGTTATTTAAAAGTTATTACTATTTCTTTTAACATTTCAACACCCTGTATCTCCGTAACGAAGTCGCCAAGGACCACTGTTTATAAGAACTTTTCATGTTAAAATATTGCCAGCAATTACCTCCCGAAGTTTGTCAAAGTACTTTTGAATCACCCTGTATACGAGTTTCGTACCTACATAGAAATTCAAAACGATTAAAAAATTCTGTCAAATGTGATGTTTATAGATTGAAAAAAAAAACAACGCGTCCTCTCAAAATATTTTTTCACACTTTTTTTTCGGGAAGGCAAAGGAGAAAAAATACATAAAATTGGTGAAAGGTGTTGAATTGTATTTTTTAACACGCTTTTATTAGCTTCACCTGTATGTTTGTTTGTTTGTTTCTCTGTAACCGACTTCTTTGAACCCGATTTTGACCCACTTTAAACGGTCAGATTTAATTTAAATTTTGTAGTCTTATCAAGAACCGCTGACAATACAATAATCTACGCGCAAAAAAATCTCCTGTCAAATTTTGACAGCTGTCAGGTATAAAACGAAGAAGCGATTTTATGGCCGTTTGCACCGCCTTGCTTAAAGTTAAAGAATAGCTAGGGCGAACCTTATACTTAAGCTCACCTTAAATTAAAATGGAATGCACCTGGTCAATACCCGTAAAACTTAGCTAGGGTTTCAAGAACTTTGACAACGGCGTCAATCTGGTAATTTTTTTAGTAACGTTTGCACCGAATCTTTTCTCCCCTAATTGTTTTGTCGTTTCATTTTCATTCGTCATCCAAAATCAACCTACATAAAAAACGGTTTTTGGTCAAAACTGTTAAAATAATCAGCCCTGTTGTACACTTTTCTAGGCAAACCAAAAATAATCAAATTAATTTCGTCGACTTCATCGTCATCAGCAATGAGTTCTAATAAATCCACTTTTCCTGTTTAGGTTGACTTGGACTTGACTGACGTTTAGGTTATATTATTTTTTTCAATGGTTTAAGGTTAGATTTCCAAGATAAGCCGAATAATTCTGGGGCTTAGCTTTGTTCGACTGGAAGCCAAGCTTTAGGCAAAAAATCAACGCGTGCAAACCAAATTCTGGAGATAAGGTGAACCTTAGATTAAGTAGCATCTAATCCAAGCGATGCAAACGGCCATGAATGAAACAAATTATGGGGTCGTGTAGTATTCGATGCGGAGACTTCGGGAAAAATAAGCAAAAAATTCTCTTGTCAAAATTTGACAGCTGTCAATATGTCAAATCGTTTAAAAAAAATGATATTAATGAAAAAACCGAGGAAAAAACTATAAGGTCGTATGTATATTGACGGTGGAAAGTTGAAAAAAATACGCAAAAAATTCTCTTGTCAAAACTTGACACCTGTCAATAGGTCAGAATTATTACAATAACCGATAGTAATGAAACAAACATGGGGTCGTATAGATATTGTCGCTAAGAATAGAGAAAAATTAAAAAAAAAATTCTACCCGTGAAAATAAAATTTTGACAATTTTTTTTTAAAAATTTTTGTCGTTTTTTCGGATTTGTTCGTGTTTGTATGTATTTTTTGTTTGTCTTTGTGCTATATTTTTCGTATATCGAGCACCCCACGCTTTTTTCACAATAATACTAATGTTTATCGTTCATTATTATTTTCTGCCTATATTAAGAATTTCAAGAATTATTTTAAACCGAGGGGTAATTCACTGGCGAAAATGGTGTACAACTTCTAGAAAATACAAAAGAAAATGCGAGGAAAATGCAGAGAAAATACGAAAATACGAGGAAAATGCAGAAAATACGAAGAAAATACAGAAAATACGAAGAAAATACGGAAAATACGAAGAAAATACAGAAAATACGAAGAAAATACGAAGAAAATACGAGAAAAATACAAAAATTCCGAGGAAAGTATAGAAAATACGTGCGGCAATCAATTTGGCAACTTAGATTGACTTCTAAAAAAAGGTCGCCAGTTTATTAAAAAATTTTTTTTCCCAATGGATGTTGATTTAGTAAGCCAATATTGTGAAAATTACAAATTTTTCATCAGTGAATTATCCCGATGCACTGGCGAAAATGGTGTACAAGTTCTAGAAAATACGGAAAATACCAAGAAAATACGAGAAAAATTAAGAAAATACAAGGAAAATACAGAACATACGAGAAAAATTCAGAAAATACAGAAATTACGACAAAAAATAAGGAAAAACAAGAAAAATACATAAAATACGAGAAAAATTCAGAAAATACAAGGAAAATACAGAAAATACGAACAAAATTCGGCAATATCGAAAATTATGTACAAATTTTTCTCAGTGAATTACCCCTCGTTTTAAACTATATTTATGTTCCGCTTTTTAGTTTGATTAATTATTAAAGCGTGTTTTTAAGTTTTTTTAATTTCTACTAACTATATGAGTTCAGTTTCGCTTCAATTTATCTTTTTCTTGTGAATTTTTGACGATAGCATAATAATTGTTGTATGTTCCATAGACTATAAGGAAATTGGAATTAATATAATGGCGTCCTACATTTTCTCAGTAAATATGGCGCATTTTACAGAAATTACTTTTAAAGTAGTTTTCGTGACTATGGAGACACCTAATTTCACCTAAAATATTACTACATAGTTCTATAACTTTGAAGGAATTTCAAAAGTAGCAACGACGTCGTAGTTACTTTCAACGCTACCAGAAAGTAATACAAACTTTAAAGTGATATACAAGTAGTAAAAAGTTACTTGAACTATCGAACATCACTTTAAAGTCGAAAAGCGATTTTAAAGTTATTTTACATAGTAAGTAACAGTCCCGTTCCAGAAACTTTAAAAGCTACCAAGAAGTACTAACTATCAAGTTCCAAATTGTAATAATAATAACTACAGAACTACCAAAAACAAAAAAGTCTAAATAAAAGTAGGATAAACTAGAAAATCGTTTTCTTTTAGTGTTATTTACGTAACAACGAACAACGACTAATCCAAAGTTCCGATCTCGGTTCGCTACTTTGGTCCTGTTGGTTTATTGAACGAAAAGTCAGCATAATGTGGACGTAGCGTACATACAATGGGTGCAAATCGTACCTATACGTACTAGGTTTGTTAAGGTATTGATTGAATAAATAATTTTATAATATAAAAATTGTTACAATACAAAACAATGATAGAATAAAATTGTTCGTTTTGCTAGTGTAGTCATCATTCCAGACACTCTTTTAGGGGTACCTTGGTGGAGAGCGAGACGATGTCGAAGCTCACCAGGATGTCGTTGGGTCCAATGTTGATATCTTGAATCTTGCGCACGAAGTCGGCGGAGTCTTTTATGTAGCTGGTACCCTTCCCCACGTGTGGTTGAAGCAGCGATGCCAAGTGTTTCGCCAAGTAGTACGCTGGCGATCCCGGGGCACCTACTAGTCTCAATGGAACATTTTCCTTGTGGATCTTGGGTAGTCCATAGAGCCTCGGTGGAACAGCTTCTGTCTTCAAAATGTGTTTTTTGGTGTCCTCTGGCAGTGACGATGACTTGATGAGCCGGTTGGTGAGTCGTAGTCTAGCTTGTGTAGGATCCTTTTTTAGGGGTCTGTAGTTATCCGGATTCAAGAGTTCCTCAATTTTCCTTTTGTAGTCCTCGGTCGTCAGAAGAACGGTTGCATTTCCTTTATCAGCTGGGAGTATGATGATATCCTCATCTGTGTTGAGGCCCCGCAATGCCAGTCCTTCATTTCTCGTCAGGTTGTTTTTGGGCGGTTTTGCCTTCCTGAGGATGTTGGCTGTCTCGATTCGTATCACTTCTGCGTCCTCGTCCGGTGGGTGTTTAATGGCAGCTTCTGTGCTGGAGATGATGTCTTCAAAGGGAATGTGGCGAGGGGTCACTGCGAAATTTCCTCCTTTGGCTAGTACTGTCTTCTCGTCTTCCGTGAGCACCCGGTCTGTCAGATTGACCACGAGTCGTTCAAGCTCGAGGCTTGCTGTCTTGGGTGCTTTGTTCGTGCATTGTTCGTTTTTCTTTAATTTCGTCAGATTCATCCTAAGACACCTGCCATATATTAGGGCTTATCAGTAAACAAAGACTCTGACTCCCGAGGAAATAAATAAATAAAGGAAAGTGTGTACCTTTTAAAAGCAGTAAAGAGTGTAAATAGCTAAGAGGATGAAACCGCATGGCGACATCTAGATTCGATATTAGACACCTTTAAAGCATATCAGTATCTCAATAGACATAAACTTTATTAAGTCAAATATTAAGAGAAAGGTCGTTCATTTTAATATTGAATCATTGGATCATGTTAACTACAACTTAAAAACAAAATAAGATAGTCGAGGAAGTTAGGCCATGTCAGGTTAGGATTCCATTTAATACGTACAAAGGACGTCCGGTATATTATGTCCCATAAGAAAACGACACAAAAATGTACGTTCAAAGAACGTACACGTTGAACGTCCAAAATACGTCCTTGGGCGTAAAATCATAAAATGACCATAAAATGTACGTCCTTTGGACGAGGTATGCGATCTAGGTTTAGGTATTTTCAATGAACAATATCGGTCACGGGGTGGTCATTGAGCTCCATTAAGGTTCTACATCATTTTATCTTTTGCTAACACTATTAGCATTAAATAAATTTTCTGTCTCCTGATGATGAACGTTTCTACGTTCGAAACATGTAGAGACCCCCTAGAGAATTTTTATTCTATTAAACTTTGTGGAGGAAGACTTTTAGTTTTTTCTTTCTTTCCCATACTTTCAACTCGAGCAACTCCACTTTAAGAATGGACTAGGTATTTCTTCAAATTAAAATAATTTAACTTCACTTTTTGAGGATTAAAACTGAAAATACCGATATTCGACAAAAAAATGGTTAAAATAAAAGTTGTAGAGCGAGGGGTAATTCACTGAGAAAAATTTGTACACCATTTTCCATATAGCCGAATTTTCTTCGTATTTTCCTTGTATTTTCTGTATTTTCTTAATTTCTCTCGTATTTTCCTGGTATTTTCCGTATTTTCTAGAACTTGTACACCATTGTCGCCAAAAAATTACAAAAAAATTGGCTTACTAAATCAACATCCATTGAAAAAAGGTTTTTTTCTACAGACGTGTGGAAAAATCAATTTTCCGCACTGATATTCGTGCGGAAAATTGGTTTTCCACACTAGTGCGGACAAATTTTTCGGCACGATTATGTCAAAAATCCGTGTGGAAAATTGGTCTTTCCACACTAGTGCGGAAAAATTTTTCGGCACGATTATGACAAAATCAATAATATATCAATTATAGCTTGTAGTTATTACTTTTTTTCTCAGAATTAGTTACTGTTACATATTATGCATGTGATTGTTATAGTTAATTAAAAATTTAATTTCTTTGAAATATGTGTTACTTATTTCCACACGTCTGTAGAAAAACTATTGTACCTGACACATGCGGAAAATGTTTTCCCTGCACTCGGCTGCTTCACCGAACTCCGCTACGCGTCGTTCGGTGAACGACAGACTCGTGCGGAAAAATTAATTTTCCGCAGTTGTTAGGTAAATAGCTATTTTTTAATAATAACGGAACTGGCGACGGTTTTTTTTTTAGAAGTCAAACTAGTTCTCGGCAGCGTTGTTTTTCCAGAATCTTAAGTCGGTTATTCCCATCACTAAAACCGTCGAAAAACCGGCAGCGTTGTCAGATCTTCCAACGATTTTACGTGATTGCCAAATTGATTGCCGCGCGTATTTTCTATATTTTCCTTATGTTGCCTGTATTTTTCTCATATTTTCTTTGTATTTTCTGTATATTCTTCGTATTTTCTGTATTTTCTTCGTATTTTCTGCATTTTCCTCGTATTTTCTGTATTTTCTAGAAGTTGTACACCATTTTCGCCAGTGAATTACCCCTCGTTGTAGAGAATTGCATTTTCTACAAGTTCTATTCTAATCATTTTTAATTAAAAGTTGAAAATGGGCGAGTTACTTAAGAAAAACTGAATTCTCCCTTAAATTCAAGGTGGTGGTTGAAGCATAGCAAATCTAGATTTAGACTTTCAATGAACCCTCCCTTACGATTGCCAACAAAAAATTGTGGAAAACATTTTTTCCCATTTTAGACTTAGCCACTAAAGCTTTCAAGAAACTAAAAAATATATCATTATAGCATTAGGGTGAATTTCTATTCTACAATATTAAAGTTCCTGATATCAATTATTTTCTTTAATTGTTTTTCATTTCGTTTATTAAGCTTAAGCAGAAGAAGTGGACACTTCAAATGTCAGAAATGGCCTGAAGCACCTTTTGTACTGTTTCGGACAATTGGATAATAACAGAGTATTGTGACTGGAATAATTGACATGGGAAAATTAAACAGTTATAAACTTTATTTATAGCTTACTGTACTTATACCTACATTAATGTTTTAAGGTTCATAAAATTATTTTAAATGTTGGCAGTAAAATAGGTTTGTCTTGAGTTTTATTTACTTCGTTAAACTTCCATATTTCAGATACTTAAGTAATAAATTCTTTTCGATAAATTTTTTTTTTAAATTTAGATTCCCCCCTATCTTGGTCCTAATTTTACCATGTGTAATTGCACTAATTGCGAGGTCTTATTGTGTAAGAGCCAAATTAGACCAGGGCTAAAGCCTTTGATAATTATACAGAAAAAGAAAAGCACGAAGTCTTTCTCCACAATCTTTATTAAACGAAAAACTAGGCGAACCTAGTATTACATCGACATGTTTCGAGTGTAGAAACACTCATCATCAGGAAACAAAGTGAAAATTAAAATGCGGATGTTTTTAGCAAGAGAAAATAATGGTGAGATTGAGCCGTAATGGAGCTTTTAATGGTGTACAAGAGATGTAAAATTGAAAAATCAGAAGATCAAAAATCAAGACTCCAGCATACTGAAGAGTCGAGGGTTAACGTAGAAGCACACTGTCGTGCGAAAAAAAAGATAGGGTAGTAAAAATTAGGGAGTTTTGAAAAACATATCTGTTAAAAGTATTAATAAATTACTGAAACATCCTGAGTTTTATTGAGCCCAGTCAGAAACATTTGAAAATGTTGGGGTGAGATGTAAAGAAAGAAGAGAAAAAGAAAAATTTGTTTTTTTGGTCAGATCATCTTTTAATGTAAAAGTAAAAACAGTTGGGGTACCAGGCTTTTTACGGCCCAGTTACCCCGCCATGGGCCGTAAAAAGCCTGGTACCCAACTGTTTTTACTTTTACATTAAAAGATGATCTGACCAAAAAAACAAATTTTTCTTTTTCTCTTCTTTCTTTACATCTCACCCCAACATTTTCAAATGTTTCTGACTGGGCTCAATAAAACTCAGGATGTTTCAGTAATTTATTAATACTTTTAACAGATATGTTTTTCAAAACTCCCTAATTTTTACTACCCTATCTTTTTTTTCGCACGACAGTGTGCTTCTACGTTAACCCTCGACTCTTCAGTATGCTGGAGTCTTGATTTTTGATCTTCTGATTTTTCAATTTTACATCTCTTGTACACCATTAAAAGCTCCATTACGGCTCAATCTCACCATTATTTTCTCTTGCTAAAAACATCAGCATTTTAATTTTCACTTTGTTTCCTGATGATGAGTGTTTCTACACTCGAAACATGTCGATGTAATACTAGGTTCGCCTAGTTTTTCGTTTAATAAAGATTGTGGAGAAAGACTTCGTGCTTTTCTTTTTCTGTATCATTTAACTCCACTTCGAGTATGGACTACTTCTTCAAAACCTTTGAAAATTGTAAAAAGTGAAAAAAAAAAATAGTAGGATGAAACCCATTGGAAAAGAAAGCTAATATAACAAAAATGAAAGAAAAAATAAATTACGGGCGATCCGAGGTCGGGAAGTGGAAGGGGGTGAGTTGTTAAGGGTAGCAAGCGATTTATCTCGATTTCCGGCAAAACTAAAAGCCTATGGAAAAACGTTAAATGGCAAAGTTGTAGGTAATAAAAAGATCTACAACTTTTGTATTTACACTTTTTTTACATTACCTCAAAATTTATGTGAAAAATTCAAATAACCAAGTTTTTGGTTTTTTATTTTTATCTTTTACAAGAAAAATTTTTTTTTCACGAAATTTGGTGAAAACTTACCTTTTTATGTCCCAAACACACTGTAATTTTTTTGATTTAAAATATTTATTTTTTCACCTTATTTTGACTTAATATCGAAAAAGCACCTT
This sequence comes from Polydrusus pterygomalis, assembly GCA_963969555.1. Lineage (NCBI taxonomy): Eukaryota > Metazoa > Arthropoda > Insecta > Coleoptera > Curculionidae > Polydrusus > Polydrusus pterygomalis. Next base: position 15,464,020 of record OZ018385.1, on the reverse strand, counting down.
AATTTTTAATCGAAAATTCTCACTGCTTTTTTAAAAAAGTCTGTGGGCTTTTTGTTCGTTGAAAGCTCTACTTTCTGATGGTGTAAAAAAATATACATTACTATGGTAAATGTGATGAAATCCCCTTTAAATGCTACCTTTAATTATATTTAGAACAACTATTTTCGCATATTTTTTGCGATCTTTATGTTCTATGGATTTGTAATTTTTTTGTTTATCAATGTAACATGGAATCTTACGTTTTTCGAGTAATTAAAGTATACATTTTAATAAATAGCTCAAAATTGTACATAATAATAATAATAATAATAATAATAATAATAATAATAATAAAAAAAAAAATTTGGGATTCCAGTTTTTTTTGTTTCTTTGCATTTTTTGAGAACATTTACCATAGTAATGTATATTTTTTTACACCATCAGAAAGTAGAGATTTCAACGAACAAAAAGCCCACCGACTTTTTTAAAAAAGCAGATATTTTGACGTGAGAATTTTCGATTGAAAATTAGGGTGCTTTTTCGATATTAAGTCAAAATAAGGTGAAAAAATAAATATTTTAAATCAAAAAAATTACAGTGTGTTTGGGACATAAAAAGGTAAGTTTTGACCAAATTTCGTGAAAAAAAAATTTCTTGTAAAAGATAAAAATAAAAAACCAAAAACTTGGTTATTTGAATTTTTCACATAAATTTTGAGGTTATGTGAAAAAAGTTTAAATACAAAAGTTGTAGATCTTTTTATTACCTACAAGTTTGCCATTAAACGTTTTTCCATAGGACTCGTAGGTTTGCCGGAAATCGAGATAAATCGTTTTCTACCCTTAACAACTCACCCCCTTCCACTTCCCGACCTCGGATCGCCCGTAATTTATTTTTCCTTTCATTTTTGTTATATTCTCTTCCTTTTTCCATATGACTCTGGTTTAAATAAGGATGCATAAATCCGAGCATAAATCAAAAGAATATGCTATCTGTAGCTAGGTATCCAATATGAATGGGCCTTTTCACTAAATTTTGATTTTGGTAGTAGTGTATAAAGGAACAAAAAATAAAATTTTCTGTGTTTTTACTTTTCTATACTTTCAAGCCATAACTGAGAAAATAAATAAATAAGAAAACTCCTTGAATAAAAACACGGACTTAAACATACCTACGTCATCGCGCCGGAAGATTGATGCACAGAGGAATGATAGGAATAGCCGAGTCGCTGGCTTAAAATATCTAGAATTCACAAAATCAACAGCTTGACAGTGTTGCCGATACTCTCAAAAATCATATATTATAGTACCAGTGTAATGGTAATTGACTAACAATTAGTAATTATAATATACCAGTTTTCCATTCAATAGCTGCGGAATGAATTATTTTACCAGTATTATGTTTATATTTATTTAAAGTATCCAAATAAAGTTCTAAGAAGAAAGTATATTATTAAGATTATAACACTTTCTACATATGGCAACAGCGGCTTAATTTGCCGATGGCAGTTCAACAGATCAGCATTTACGCGTGTGCGAGGTTAAACGCATGCGCAAGCTTTAAACATATCTACGTCATGAGTCGCGCCTGTTTTGAGATTTTGAAATTGGTTGAATTTTACCCGGTTTTTACTGTGCTGAAATAAATTAATGTTATGACCTAGCGACAATTTTATTGATGAAAAACACTTATTATAGCACCGACTAAACAATTCAAATGCCAAATGTATCAAATTTAAGAATAGTGAAAAGGCCCATTCCCCAGTTTGTTCGGGTTTGTTCGGGTTGTTTCATAATATAAATCATTTCCACAATCATTATCGACTTCGCCAAAAATCTTACATTGTTCATCCCAAGGTTCCGATCATCCCGAACAAACCCAAGATCTATAAACTAGCAAGGTTGTCTCATAGAGCGGCATTGGGGCGAAGAGTCCGCGCGGGTAAGACTGAAGACTTGACGTGGATTGGCGGCCGGGCCGGTTTTCTCGTGTTTCTTCACCATTGTTATCATATGTTTTCGTTGCAATATTGTGGCTGCTTTTGTCAGAGCTTTTGCCAAGATTTTCTCAAATGAATATTTTTATAGAGTGGTTTATAAGTTGTATTATGTAAAATAAGTACCGGGCGAGCAAAAATTATTTGCATTAAAGAGGGCCTGGATTAAAAAACGTAGGGCTTGGTTTAGATCACAATGATATGGGGACAATATATCTAACCAAATCTAGGTTAAAATTTTGTCAAATTCATATTATGACATGATAATAATATGCCAAACTAATGAGTAATAAAATAAGTAGACAAATACAAATTTATTATTGTTGTTTACAAAATTATAATACGTGCACTTTATAAGGAAATAAATTTAGCTGCTTCTTAAGAATAGTCCTGCATGTTCCATAAGATCTTCCCACTTCTTGGGACAGGCGTCCCATAAAATTTGTTGGCGTATTTTCTATTATTTCACGAACGTTTGCAACAAGTTCTTCTGTTCTTACAGATGGTCTTCCTGCTCCTTTTTTGTGTTGTATAGAACCTGTTTCCCTAAACACAGCCACGGATCTTTTCAGGCAATGATAAAAACGAGGATAAAAATCCTCAGCAATAAAAGCAACGTTAGGAAAATGTTCGTGAAAATAATCGTCCATGCACAAACCCGGATTGTAATGCCACTCACCATTTACTCTAACGCTGTTTCGAAAATACGCTTCAACCATGAATGTTTTGTGCTGTTCCGTAAATTCCATTGGCCCATTGTGTGAATTGTTCAAGAAATTGAAAAAATTAGCGATGAATCAAATTACTTGTAACGACTGTCAAAGATGACGGAATAACTGATTGATTGTTAATTCAGGTAGTTACTGACACCCAACAGGTATTAAGCTCTACGGCTAAGCATTACGTCCTAAGATGCAAGGCCCTCTTTGATGCAAATAATTTTTGCTCGCACGGTATTAGGGATATTAAGTATTGTACCTCGGTTGTTGGGCAAGTATATTACTAGCGATTAATTAATATTATAGAAATCGCCTATATTTACTCCATTTCTCTAAGGAGACTTAGTATTTCTCTACTTGAGGAAATAACGATAATAAATGTTCACCCAGGTAAATTCGAATTTGACAGTGCATGCCCAAGCCCATGTGTACTGGGCTTCATTTACATATGCAAGGCTGTAAATTTTTCACTTTCGTAATTATTGTTTGCCGGTGCGCATGTCTATGATTTCTTTCGAAATAGTTTTTTTTATGGGAAAACGATTTTATGATATCGTTATACCGTGCGAGCAAAAATTATTTGCATCAAAGAGGGCTTGGATTAAAAAACGTAGGGCTCGGTTTAGATCACAATGATATGGGGACGATATATCTATAACCAAATCTAGGTTAAAATTTTGTCAAATTCATATTATGACATGATATGCCAAACTAATGAGTAATAAAATAAGTAGACAAATACAAATTTATTTTTGTTGTTTACAAAATTAACAAAGTAAGAATATACAGAAAGAAAAAGAAAAATAATTACATTAATTGCTGAAATTGGACACCGCCATGCTCCAATTATAAATTTACAAGTCTCTTTATATTTTCGAAAGTGTTGACCAGCATCTCTGGAGAAATGTTACCACATTCTTGGATAATCCTTTCTTGTAATTGTTCTAAATTTGCAACTGGTGTTTTAAAAATACTGTTCTTTAAGTGACCAAAAACGAAGTTATCCATAACCGTTAAACAAGGTCATCTTTATAGGTGGGAATTCAATGTCTGATCGAAAACTGATCAATCTGTAGTCGAAAAATTGCGTAAGTAGTTAATAGTTTCGGCGGTTGGGCGGTTGCACCATCCTGTTGAAAATATCCAAAACGTAGTTCGTCGTCAAGTAATTGCAAAAAAGTAAAAACAAATGGATTCAAAATATTTTCTCTGTACCGCTGTGCTGTAACTGTGTCATGGAAAAAAATTGGACCAACAATTCTTCTTCGGGAAACAGAGACACCAATTTTTTGAGGGTGCAATGTGGACTCTACAAAAAAATGGGGATTCTCACTACTCCACATGCGTGTATTCTGAGAATTCACATAACCGGAGAGGTGGAACCAGGCTTCATCCGAAAAAAATGTCAGGTCTAATAAATCATTTCTTTCCAATAAATTTTGGGTAAACCATTGAGAGTAATTCCTGCGTCTTTCAAAATCTGCGGCTTGTATTTCTTGGAATACTTGCACTTTATAAGGAAATAAATTTAGCTGCTTCTTAAGAATAGTCCTGCATTGTTCCATAAGATCTTCCCACTTCTTGGGACAGGCGTCTTATACAATTTTGTTGGGGTATTTTATTTTGCATTATTTCACGAACGTTTGCAACAAGTTCTTTTGTTCTTACAGATGGTCTTCCTGCTCCTTTTTTGTGTTGTATAAAACCTGTTTCCCTAAACACAGCCACGGTTCTTTTCCAATGATAAAAATCCCCAGCAATAAATGCAACGTTAGGAAAATGTTCGTGAAAATCGTCCATGCACAAATCCGGATTGTACTGCCACTCACCATTTACTCTAACCCCGTTTCGAAAATACGCTTCAATCATGAATGTTTTGTGCTGTTCCGTAAAGCCCATTGTGTGAATTGTTCAAGAAATTGGAAAAATTAGCGATGAATCAAATTACTTGTAACGACTGTCAAAGATGACGGAATAACTGATTGATTGTTAATTCAGGTAGTTACTGATACCCAACAGGTATTAAGCTCTACGGCTAAGCATTACGTCCTTAGATGCAAGGCCCTCTTTGATGCAAATAATTTTTGCTCGCACGGTAAATAAAGTAGTTAATAAAAATAAAGAAAACAACTAATTGCCTTTAAAAACTACCAGATTAATGATATTTTGCTTTTAAAAATAAGACGCGTTATGGTGAATTATCGCGCTTACAGAAAGGTTGACGATACCGTGAAGCACCGGCGGCGATATGACGTAGCCTTATCGTAAGGCGGTGAGGAAGGTCAGCATCACAACTTTATTAATAATTAAACAATGAGCGATTATTTTACGTTAAACTAGTTAAAACCATTGAAGCGTTAAAAGGCTAAGTCAAAGTCCTAAACGACGAAGCATAATCCTCAAGTTGCCGTTGCATACAGCGTTAGATTCCGATCTAAAGTGCATTTTAATGTAAGGTAATCGACTGATATAATAAAATGCCTGTTAGCTGATAAAAAAAAACGTCTTGTCACAGATATAAGATGATTTTAATTACAATAATGAAATTAGAATCAGTATTGATCAAGTCAATGATCGTAATAGATTAGATAGGTGATGATACTGATAAATCTCGGTTGCTGCTTTGCTACATGTATTGTATAGGATTTATTAATACCGTGCGAGCAAAAATTATTTGCATCAAAGAGGGCTTGGATTAAAAAACGTGGAGCTTGGTTTAGATCACAATGACATGGGGACGATATATCTAACCAAATCTAGGTAAAAATTTTGTCAAATTCATATTATGTATCATGCCAAACTAATGAGTAATAAAATAAGCAAAAAAATTCAAATTTATATTTGTTGTTTACAAAATTAACAAAGTAAAAATATACAGAAAGAAAAAGAAAAATAATTACATAAATTGCTGAAATTGGCCACAGCCATGATCCAAGCATAAATTTAGACGTATCTTTATGTTTTCGAAAGTGTTGATTAGCATAGCATTGAGGAGAAATGTTACCACATTCTTGGATAATCCTTTCTTGTAATTATTGTTCTAAATTTACAACTGGTGTTCTTTAAATGAGGAAAAACGAAGTAATCCATAACCGTTAAACAAGGTGATCTAGGTGGGAATTCAATGTCTGATCGAAAACTGATCAATCTGTCGTCGAAAAAATTGCGTGAGTAGTTAATAGTTTCGGCGGCTGTATGGGCGGTTGCCGCGTCCTGTTGAAAATATCCAAAACGTTGTTCGTCGTCAAGTAATTGCTCTACAAATGGATTCAAACTATTGTCTCTATACCGCTGTGCTGTAACTGTGTCATGGAACAAAATAGGACCAATAATTCTTCTTCGGGAAACAGCTAACCAGACACCAATGTGTGTGCAATGTGCACTGAACAAAAAAATGGGGATTTTCACTACTCCACATGCGTGTATTCTGAGAATTCACATAACCGGAGAGGTGGAACCAGGCTTCATCCGAAAAAAATGTCAGGTCTAATAAATCATTTCTTTCCAATAAATTTTGGGTAAACCATTGAGAGTAATTCCTGCGTCTTTCAAAACCTGCGGCCTGTATTTCTTGGAATACTTGCACTTTATAAGGAAATAAATTTAGCTGCTTCTTAAGAATTCCTGCATGTTCCATAAGATCTTCCCACTTCTTGGGACAGGCGTCTTATATAATTTGTTGGCGTATTTTGCATTATTTCACGAACGTTTGCAACAAGTTCTTCTGTTCTTACAGATGGTCTCCCTGCTCCTTTTTTTGTGTTGTATAGAACCTGTTTCCCTAAACACAGCCACGGTTCTTTTCAGGCAATGATAAAAATCCCCAGCGATAAAAGCATTATGGAAAATGTTCGTGAAAATCGTCCATACACAAACCCGGATTGTATTGCCACTCACCATTTACTCTAACCCCGTTTTGAAAATACGCTTTAACCATGATTGTTTTGTGCTGTTCCGTAAAGCCCATTGTGTGAATAATTGTTCAAGATATTGGAAAAATTTGTCAAATTACTTGTTACGACTGTCAAAGATGACGGAATAACTGATTGCTTGTTAGTTCAGGTAGTTACTGACACCCAACAGGTATTAAGCTCTACGGCTAAGCATTACGTCCTTAGATTCAAGGCCCTCTTTGATGCAAATAATTTTTGCTCGCACGGTATAAGTATCATATAGCACAAAATATGATATTTTTTTTGTTTATGACCAAAAATAGATATGGTGACGCTAAGCGCAATAGAGAGGGGCAATTGCGATTAATTAATTTTAAATTGTTGAATCAAAATATGATTAAGAGCTGGTAATACGTACTTAAATTATTATTTATCAAGTATCAAATGAAATTTGAAATATCAAATGGAAACAAAAGAACGAATAAACCCAGTGAGACTAAACCGACATTAAATAAACCATGAAAAAATAAAAACACTTTAGTTATGTACACTTGTCATACAGATAGCGGACAGCACTGCATCACTACATTCTGCGTGCACCCAATCTGCGCAGTTCACACACTAGAATCTCTCTCTGTCTAGACTAAATTCACCACAAATAAACAACACCGATAGGTACTGTGACTAGCGCTCAATTTCAGCGGAACTGTCCCAAGTCAAAACAGTCATCAAAAATTGTAACAATTTTTTAGGTTATAACAAACATGCGGGCTTTGCACTTGCCTATGATATAACATAATATCCGTATAGGATATAGCATACTTAGGTAAAAATAACATAATTATAACTATGGAGGACTTGAGGTAGGAGGCCGATCGCAATGCATTGGATTCGGTCCCAAATTAGCATCGGTAATTCAGCTTTACGAGTTGCCATAAGATGGCGCTCGTGTTCGAAGTGGGCTATCAAATAAATGGTTTCTTATTGACGCGATAACTATTTTTATTTAAATTAGTTCTTTAAGGAACAAATAAGGACTTTTATATGAATTTACACTTACTTTGTTATACTTATTAGTAAACTCGGCCTGTATAAAGTTCCAACGATGCTTCGTTTTTAAAATACAGGAACATTCTAGCTAGAGGGTTTTACCTTTGGAGCTAGAAAGAGACTTATTTGGCTGCGTTTCATCTTTGAAGAAGATCCTGTCTTACCACCCCGACACAAAGCAAACTCTACTTTTATAAATTGTACCATTATTCATTATAAATATGGAAATTAATTACAATACAACGTTATTTGTCTTGTCTTGCCTTCAAACATGATTTGTTATTTTGAAAAATAAAATGTCAATTGTCAAAAGTAAAAGCACAGAAAAATAAAGGGTTTAAGTAAAAGCTAAAAACTATGGAGGATCTAGTTTTCCACATTAAAAACGAAGAAGAAGAAGACAACATCAGCCCACTTCGGACGCGAGAGCCAGCTATCGGCCAATAGCGAACTAACCAAAAATCCGGGACAGAATTTGAAAATACTGCCATTGTCGATCGGCCTCCTACCCTATAGTTCTCCATAATTATAACTTACTTTTACATACATTGTGTCACAAAGTTGGAGGAGGAACAACTTTTTTATTAGAAGGTATAGAAGAAAAAGTCATTCTTTATAAAAACGTCTGCCTGAGCTGTAACTACAATTTCGATTATCAGATTTGCGATTACTATACAGGGTTTGTTAAAAACAACATGTTTACTTTTTAGGATTTTTTTTTCAATTCCTTGATTTATTAAATGAATTTTGCTTATACTGAAACTACAATTTCAAATATCACATTTGCGATTACTATACAGGGTTTGTCAGCAACAACATTTTTAGTTTTTTAGATTTCGTTTAAAATAAATTTACGTAAAAACAATACATACATTATAATTCTTTAATTCAAACGTGGTACCACCGAGTTAGCGCATAGTTTAACTCGACATCTGAATTCCCGATAACAGTTCCTAACTGGCTGTTATGGGATATTTGCAATACTCTTGTTTTTTCTTTCAAGAGAACTAACTTATTATTGAAATTGGTTTTGTACACATGTGGCTTCAGATATCCCCATAAACGAAAGTTCCAAAAGGAATTGAAAATTAGAATAGAAAAAAAAATCCAAAAAACAAAAATTGTTGTTTCTGACGAACACTGTATAGTAATCGAAAATCTACTAGTTGAAATTGCAGTTTCAACACCACACTGATAAAAGGCAGTACTTGCCTCAAGAAAATAAATTATCTTGGATGTAAATTACTTTATCCGAAGGTAATAATCTTATTTGGAACGAATTGTTTCTTATAACATGATTTTTTACGTCTTTGGTAATTTCTGTTTAGGTTCTTGGCAGCAAAATTCCTTCTTTAAAAGCTGCCGTCTTTGAGGCTGTAAAATCTTAAAATATAGGTTTTAATGAAGGTAATGTTCCTTGCGCCAAAGTTATTGTGTCCTTGTCAAAAGATTATGGGTACAGTTAGTACAGTATGCAGTATGCAGGTTTCTAATCAGCCCGGCCTGGTAGTCGGCATTCGTCTCTTGCTCCGTCTTCATTTTTGCAAACGCGCAGTAATAATTTAGGATTTAGGCGAAACTGTAACAAGGTTTTTTACCAATTAACCAATTCAGAACTAAACAAGCTCGTGTTTAATCAAGTAGTGCAAGTGTTATAAACAATGAGCGGAATTAAAGAATTTTTAAAGAAGTGTAATCTTGAACACCTCAACGACAAATTTGATGGTATTATAGAGGATCATATTTATATATTATTTGTCTTTATACAGCACATTTTTCAAAATTACTGCAAATGCTACACGTTGTACTTCTCTCAAGTATTATTTATTAACTCTAAAGAATAAAAATGAACACAAGTCCGTGTGTACTTATTTGAAGATAACTAGATTTTATGAAACTACATTGTCAAGACTGCCATCCTTGAACCAAGGATATGTCTTTAAATCAAGATCCTCGAATTTGAGTGAAGTGCATATCAATTCAATCAAAGGCTTTTTGTATAAGTACATACCTGTATCATGTGAAAAATATTGCATTATTTTTTGCTATAGTTTATTACTAACATTTTTTCCAGAGCAGAAAATTGACGAATTGCAAAATCGAGGTAATCAATGACGATTTAAGATTTTGCTGTAGTTTTAGTTTCTATATATACCTAGACCTACAGGCTATTGTTTAAAATGTTTAAATATAAAACGTTTAAAAAATTATATTTTTTTATTTGTACCTAATACATATAAAACACAGGCGAATGCGAATTACGACAACCCTAACAAACTTTATTTTGCACCTAATATGCTGTAAAGAACGGTGTTATTGGAAGAAAACTGCTTGTACTTAAGGCAAAGTTTTAAAGCAATTTCAATCAAACAAAAATTTAAAAATTGAACTCTAAAAATATGTTATCTAACGTCAGTTAACTGTAGATTTTCTGTAAAGAAATATATCCTCGCAACAAGCCATTTGAACTAAAAACAAATTTATATACACTTTCCTTAAAGGATATTCAAAATTAATTCGTCTTAATTGGAGGATGCAGCCTTTAAGCTTAAGTAATGGCAAAGAAATGTGTTCTTGAGCCAAAGTCACGTATACTTGCACTAAGTATATATACAATCCATTTATATTTCAAGCTTTCTATTCAAGAACGATATCTTTGAGATAAGTACAATAATAATCTTAAGTCAAAGATAGGTCCTTTAACGAACGAACTGAAATCCTTAGGTCAGAGTAACAAAAACAATTAGCTTTACTTTAAGATAGTGTATGAACTTACATTAAGGCGGTGCTCGGTATTTTAATAATCTGTTACCTTAGCTTAAGATCTTTTTTTTTTCGGCCAAGATAATTACGGAACTTGCTTCCAAGTACATGACTGACTCCTACCAAGAAAATATTCATTTGAACATATCGAAAGACATGGGGGCCTTGTTTTAAATTCGTTTTGCTTTAGATTAAGGTATCCTTTTTATCAGTGCAGCAAAATTCATTTAATAAATCAAGGAATTGAAAAAAAAGATCCAAAAAACTAAAAATGCTGTTTGTGAGGAACCCTGTATAGTAATCGCAAATCTGATATTCGAAATTGTAATTTCAGCAGAAGCAGACGTTTTTATAAAGAATTACTTCTTCTTCTATACCTACTAATAAAAATGGGTTTTTCCTCTTCCAAACTCCATCCGTGGTCACACTGTATATAACACACAAAAATAAGATTTAATTAAACCAAAATACGTTATTGTTTGTTAAAACCACGATGCGATCAAATTTGGCTTCGTGCCTAATTCGGATTAATTCGGCGTATTAGCGATATGAAGGAACGTTTAGACGGCGTGATTCCCCACTGAGCGTCATTCCCCCTCCCTTCCCTGCTCCCCTTCCTTCCCTGCTCCCCTCCCTTCCCTGCTACCCTCCCTTCCCTGCTACCCTATGTAATATTTTTGAAGTTATTAAAGTTAAAAGAACCAATATTGCCCAAATACATTCTTTAAAAGTTAAAGGGGTGGTTAAGATGTGCCTCATATCCCTCCTCAATTAATAAGTAGGTATTATTGACGAAGATTGTTAAGTCAAAATGATAAAATTTCGCACTGCTAATCAAGAGATCGACATTATTATCTCACTTAAAAGCTACCTAACGCTGTAAAACAGAGAAATCCAATTAGTTCTATTAGTTCTCTTAATTGAAAAGGTGGAGAACTAACTCGTGGAATGATAGGATTTAATGATTCATGAAAGCATTGGCGTAGAATGCATTAATTATAAAAGTAAATATATAGCTTTATGATCTATTCTGTAATAGTATTAATCTGTATTAATGTATATTTGATGCTGTGGCCTAATAATTTACTTTGACGATATTTCTGTTTTAAGGTTAAAATTGCTTTCTATTTAAATCTCTGGGCTATTAGTTGTCCATCTTTGACTCCTACAAGCTATATTCTTTTAAAATCTGGCCATGAAGTCATTATTTGTACAAAGGGATTTCGTATCTTTCTCGGGATTTAGGTGGCAACAACGAAGACACTACATGAGCGGCAGTTTTTTCAATGTCTGAAGATGTAAATCATCCTTTTCGATGTCTTCTGCTTTTCTCAATAAAAACGCACCAAATGCATATACACAATAGGATGACTTTATTTACAAAATAATCGGAAACGAAACAATACACCAAAATCATATTCTACTTTAATTTCTAACATCCCAAAAAAAACTTCCATTTTAATTTTTAATGTCAATATGTTATATTTAAATGAGATAAAATATTGTATATCATGTGCACTATGGCATACTACACTGAGAAAACTATTTCTGTTTTAACTGTTAAGACATTTTATGTTTAAATATCAGCAAACAAATATTAATTTATTCTTAAGAAATAATTTGTTATGGATTGGTCAATAAATATAACTTTAATCATAACAAATAATTGTTTACCATCCTAAAATACAGGTAACAGTTATACCGGGTGTTTCTCACCCCTATAACTTATCTGTATTTATAGATATTAAAATGAAATTTTGAGATTATGCATAAGAGATGAGTTTGTGTTTATTGGCATAATTTTCAATTTGTTAGCACTTTCGGTTTGACCAGAAGTTACATTGACTTTGGTATTTTAAATGGGACATCTTGTATATTTTTACTTATTGGAATTCAGCATAACATTCTGAGTAAAATGACACCTCACGCTTTTAAATTTGCGATTGTGATTTAAGGCAAATTTTTCAGTGTCAATTTTAAAATAGCATAGGAGTGTATGGTATCAAATTGTTGGAAAAAATGCTCGTTTTAAATATCCTAGTGAACCACCATCGTTACATTTAGAAAAATTAAGTAAACGTCAAGAAAACAAAATTGCTTGAACGCTTGTTAAACTTAGAAAGTAAATTATTATGACATAATTTTAATTTTCTTATACTTCTTGACTATAAATTAACAGATTTAATTAATTTGTAGTACTCTAGATTGAAAATAAAAAATAAACATAAAAACGAGCATAAAAATGTTATAACACATCAAAAAATGACAAGAAAGTTGTCATTTCACTCATAATGTTATGCGGAACCTAAATAAGTAAAAATATACAAGATGTCCCATTTAAAATACCAAAGTCAAGGTCACTTCCGGTCAAACCGGAAGTGCTAACAAATTGAAAATTATGCCAATAAATGCAGACTCATCTCTTATGCATAATCTCAAAATTTATTTTTAATATCTATAAATATAAAAAAGTTATAGGGGTGAACTTATTTTGAGAAACACCCGGTATAGAGCATTAATTAATTCTTAATAAGATTTATTATTTGGTAAGATATATTGCTTTATTCGAGGCTTTATTGTTATAATGGTAAGGTTTAGAAAAACCAGTTGTTTGTTAATTGTTAACCCACATAAATATACTCAACTTACGTTAATTTTACATCACTTTATGATAAAAATATCGCACTTTAACTAATGAAAGGTATGTATAGGTACCTATGTAATAGATTTGTTGTCGCTTGAGGTAAAAAGGCGATATTAAAGTAAAGAAATATTTTTTTAATGTTAATAAAACCACTTAATTAGATTTAGATAGAAAGGAGAAAGGGTTTAAAAATACAACCCTTAACCTTATTAAAACAAATACTTTATTATGCTGAATGCTGATAGATTGTTCCATCTAAATGTAAAAATAGTTTCAAAAACAATTTGATAAAGAATAGAACAATAATTATTATACTATTATTTATGTTTACAATTGTACTGAAATAATATGCATTTGAAATTTTAAATACATAATAATATTAAAACTTTAATATTTTGTTAAATTGTAACGAAAATCGTTTGTTAATAATTGCTGTCCCAAACCAGAATATATTTGCAGCATATTACTTTTAATTGGCGGCTGAAGCTGCTGGAGAAAACAATACAATATTTTCTGCGGTGCTGGTTGAACAGGTTTAATGAAAATTAACACTGAAATATCAAAGAAACAAAAAATAAAAAAATATTTTACTGTAGGGATTATGCTTGCCAAATTTTTACATATTACAATTTACTAGATTACCTTAATATGCAATTATGCATGCGGTAGTAATAAAGCGTCCTATCTGCAATGATATTATTCGTAAACAGAACTATTTATTGCTTTAGCAGTACTATGGAATGGGTCAAAAAAGAACTTTTCCTAATTTTATTACATAAAAAATATTTAAATTAATAACGCACCTAACAGTCACAGCCTTTTTGTTTATAAGGACGATGCGACGCGACCACCAACGATAACTATTACGCAACTACTGCGGGTCGGTATGATGCGTACAACGACAATTTTCTTTAATATTAAGAACAATTAAAAGAAAATATTGTGGCACATCGGACAAGTGTGTAACTATTTTTTATTTTTATGGAAGTAGTCCATCTCACAGTGGAGTGAATATTTATTAAGGGTAATGAAACACTCAGTCTGCTCCACTAGTATATTCAAAATTAAATTACTTCGGACATGTTTCGAAAGCAAAGGCTTTCATCTTCAGCGAGATTTATATGTTAGTAATTGGCAAAAAAGTCGAAAGAAAACTTCACATTTGCATTCCAATTCTTACGTTGGGCCCAAACATGAAAATATACTGAAAAAAGGGGGAGCGTTAATTGGTATGTTTGAATCTAATATGTTGAAAAAAGGGGTTGAAAAAACATTTAAATTTTTTTTCAACCCCTTTTTTCAACATATTAGATTCAAACATACCAATTAACGCCCCCCTTTTTTTCAGTATATTTTCATGTTTGGGCCCAACGTAAGAATTGGAATGCAAATGTGAAATTTTCTTTCGAATTTTTTGCCAATTACTAACATATAAATCTCGCTGAAGATGAAAGCCTTTGCTTTCGAAACATGTCCGAAGTAATTTAATTTTGAATATACTAGTGGAGCAGACTGAGTGTTTCATTACCCTTAATAACTATTTTTTATATTTGGAATACACAGGGATCCAAGTTTAATGGATACCCTGGGGCGGGTAGACCACGACGGCCGTTTCGTCCTTGTTAAAACTCTACGGGTAGCCATAACCCAAGCAATTCCAAGAACCACAGAGAAATGTACTAAAAGCCTCCTTGCAAAATCAAGGCGGCCATCAATACACCGTAGCGCCATCCCAGCGGAATTAACTCAAATATCAAATATCCGTTTGAGTTTTGTTTTGAGCCATAAAAATGTTTAGAAGATCATATAGTGTCCGCAGATTGCGCGCATTCTGGTGGGTGCCAGCGTTGATCTGTTTTCTGGTCTACAAAATGGCATATGTTTTCGGTGAAAACGCGAATAGCGTTCCCTATACTAGATTGTGATGCACTTCGTGGTTCATTTAGTTGTCTACCTTTCGATTATTACCAGGGTAACTGCCTTTTATATTTGAGTTAATTCCGCTGGGATGGCCCTACGGTGTATTGATGGCCGCCTTGATTTTGCAAGGGGGCTTTTAGTACATTTTCCGTCGTTCTTGGAATTGCTTGGGTTCTGGCTGCCCGTCGAGTCCTAACAAGGACGAAACGGCCGTCGTGGTGGTGTTTATTCCAATAAAAAAAATAATTACACACTTGTCCGATATGCCACAATATTTTCTTTTAATTATTTTCACGGACACTATATCATCTTCTAATTAAGAACATTAATTGAATGTTAAATGCTTATCTTATAATTTAATTGGCTGCTTTAAATATTAAGTATAATTATTTCTTAACTATCAAAATAAATTTTGTTAACAAATATTTTCTTTAAGAGTAAAAAATCGATATCTTTATAGGCAAGGGGGCATATTAGATTATAATTTATTACCTTCATTCCAAAGCAATAATTTCCCTCAGTGTACAGAGGTCGTGGAATATTTTCCACTTGAGACTATAATAATGCTCATACCGCCCTTGTAATGTAAGTAACTATTCTCGAACGTCACTGGAGAAATTGGTTAAAGTACTCTAAGAACAATAATTTCCACAGGGTTTTCTAAATGGCAGTTTGAAGGTCTAAAAAGCGTATACAATAACAAGCATAGCGATGTTTACATGCCCACATCCTAGAAGCTAGTTAACATTCGAGTTAATATTATTCTAAATGATTTTTTTTGTCGAATAAATAATTTAAAATTAAAAAGATCATTTGTTAAACAAGACTGGCATCATAATTAATCTGTAAGATGATTGAATGTGTTGGAAAAGTGCATAGGAATTAAACTTAACTCGCCGGCAAGTCTGTAAAGAAAACAATTTACCCGAGAATTCACCTGGTCCATAATGGATTTTTCAATATTTGTATAGTAATTAAAGCTTAAAGGTAATTAAAAGACAGACAAATAAATAGTGTTAGGCATATTATGAAAATACACTAAAACAAACAACGATATAATTATAGGTCACATTAGTGGCGACCCGTGCCCTTTAAGTTGTTAGGGGACACACATTTTCGGCGAAAAAAAAAATTATACCTATCATGATTTAAGTCCAATTTTTTAGTCTTGAATATTTCGGACCCATATACAGGGTCCTGCACCTCACCTTCCGTCTTCTATAGCTCACTTAGTAATTAAGTTAGAATTTTCATATTTTGCAGACCTTATCTGTATCTTAGGGCGCATTTCAGGAAAAAAAAATGTTCAAACAGGGTGTTCCAAAAAAGGGTGACGTCATAAGGGTGTATTTTTTTAAATTACATGCCATATATTTTCTTACATTTTTGGATGCCTCCTATAGTTACCTACATACCCCTAAAATTTTATTAAAATTGATTCAGTATTATAGACGAAAAAAAATAAAAACTAAAAAATATCAGTTTTGCGCCACTGGTATTAAAAATAAATAAAAAATAAAAATAATGCCTCGTTAATAAATTTATACAAAGGAACTTATTAAATAAGGTATAACAATTTTGTTAACCAAGTCTGGTTAACACGAATTGTACAGGGTGTCCAAACTTTGCAAACTTTAAAGCAATTTATTTGTCTTATTTCAAATGGGAACCCTGTATATTTTTATGTCATTCGATGCAGAATTAAAAATCAAACTTTTTTCCTAATTGCAACCCTATCGAAATTTCTAACGCATCAAGAGTTATTTGCAGAAAACTAATTTTATCAACTATTCCAACAGTCATTATTATGAATAAATATCGAAGGTGGCTTTGAAAAACTATTTATTGGTAATAAAGTTTATTAAAGTCACCATAGACCATTTTGATTTTAGTAATCTAAATGTTTCAAATATTGTTAAATTGTTAGTAATTATTAACTGGAAATGATAATCGTGAATATGGTTATCCTTGAAAATTCGTTGAACTGTTCTCTCGATTACATCTACGGCATCAGCGACTGCTTGTTAAGTAACTGAAGAATTTTTTTATAACAGATAATAGCACAGCCAATTGATTTTGTTCAGTTCGGACCGGTTTATTTCTCACTGGTTTTGGGTAGTTCACATTTCCCGTTTGTACAAACCTGTCTAACATGTTTTGCAGGCTCCTTTTGTCTGGATGTCGTCGTTCCGGATAACACTGTGCGTAAACTCGGCTTGCCAAAAAAGAATTCTTTTCGCATGCTCCTAATATAAAAATCATATCTACAAGCTCTTCTTGGTTGTAGTCCATCACTTAAAACAATATAAAGTAATTATAACAGCTTAAATAATTACTAACAATTTAACAGTATTTAAAACTTTTAGATTACTAAAGTCAAAATGGTCTCTGGTCACTTTAATAAACTTTAATACCAATAAATTGTTTTTCAAAGCCACCTTCGATATTTATTCATAATAATGACGGAATAGTTGATAAAATTAGTTTTCTGCAAATAACTCTTGATGCGTTAGAAATTTCGATAGGGTTGCAGTTAGAAAAAAAGTTTGATTTTTAATTCTGCATCGAATGACATAAAAATATACAGGGGTTCCCATTTGAAATAAGAAAAATAAATTGCTTTAAAGTTTGCAAAGTTTGACACTAAACTTTGGACACCCTGTACAATTCGTGTTAACCAAACTTGGTTAACGAAATTGTTATACCTTATTTAATAGGTACCTTTGTATAAATTTATTAACGAGGTATTATTTTTATTTTTTATTTATTTTTAATACCAGTGGCGCAAAACTGATATTTTTTAGTTTTTATTTTTTTTCGTCTATAATACTAAATCAATTTTAATAAAATTTTAGGGGTATGTAAGTAACTATAGGAGGCACCCAAAAATGTAAGAAAATATATGGCATGTAATTTAAAAAAATACACCCTTATGACGTCACACTTTTTTGGAACTCCCTGTATGAAAAAAAATATTTTCCTAAAATGCGCCCCAAGATACACAGATAAGGTGTGCAAAATATGAAAATTCTTACTTAATTACTAAGTGAGCTATAGAAGACGGGAGGTGAGGTGCAGGACCCTGTACATACAGGGTGGTCCTTAAGTACATCAAGAAAATCTAGGATATGATTCCTGGCATCAATTTAAGTTGAAAAGTTCATATGGACTTATGCCCTAAAATGCTTACCCTCTAAGATACAGGGTGTTAAAATATTTTCCATTTTCCTTTAAAACTACCATTTTTTTCAAAAACATAGTAGAGACAACTTTTGTTCCACTTATATCAGTAATGCATAAAAATGCATCAGAGTTTAAAAAAAACAGTGGCGTATCACTTATTTTCACAAAAAAATATTGATGGTATCTTCATGCACGCCACTGGTGGAAGTAGGCAAACCCTTTTTTAACCAAAAAGTGCAGTTTAAAACGAAATCAATCGACATCAATTTTCAATACCGTATCTTCAAGGAGTTTCGAAATTTTAAAAAAACAATTATTTTTTTAAAATATTTTAACACCGTGTATCTTAGAGGGTAAGCATTTTAGGGCATAAGTCCATATGAACTTTTTAACTTAAATTGATGCCAGGAATCATATCCTAGATTTTCTTGATGTACTTAAGGACCACCCTGTATATGGGGTTATCATAAAGTAAGGGATATATTTTAACTTAACAAATCAAATTAATAATAAAAAGTAAATGGAATTTAGTTGCTCGCGTAACGGGATTTTACTGTATCTATGGAAAGCAAAAGAATTATTGTGACAACTATTGATACAAGTATCAAACGAAATAATTTTTTTTACTTCCTGAAATGTAAACTTCTTAGAATTAAAAAAAACACTCCTGAAATAACCTGGTGAACGAACGATTAGTATATAGTAGGGCGTGGTCCAAGGCTTTTTAGCATGCGACGTTTTTATTTAATAACAGCTGCCGTACCCCCCCCCCCCAGTAACTAGGGACATCTCTGCCGCGTCTCCGCAGGCATTTATTTACAAATTAAGCGTGATAGCGTAACTATTCTCTGAGAGGTGCCATTTTTCACAATGGCGACTAACGAACCAATCACGTCACACTGATGCTATCAAATTTACTCCCGAAGAGACTCTGTTTGAGATATACGATTTACATTGTTAATGTAATGTAAATAAACACCAATACATAACACTTTGGAATTTGATTTTATTCTGCAAGACATACCATCTTCCAATAAAGTTAATAACTCAAATCTTGATTTCGATTTGAATAGAGCTAACTACAATAATACCAGAGCAGAAGTATCTTCAGTTAACTGGCAGAATAATCTTTGCGGTTTGAATACCGAGGATAGTGTTGCGGTGTTCTACTCCATAATTAAGAACATTATGTGAAAATACATTCCCGAGTACATTCCTAAAAATATTCCATAATTATGTAAAACAAAATTTCCTTATTGGTTCAGCATGGACACTGTTAGAGTTATTAGGGAGAAGAACAAGATTCATCGTAAGTGGAAAATATAATAATATACTTGATTATCTTATACTAGCGTGTATCCGGCATGCGTTGCAACCCGCTGGTATAAATACAAACCCGAACAAACCCGATATATTAGTACCCGGCATGCCACTTTCTGAAATTGCACCCGTGCGAAGCCGGGGCGGGTCGCTATTATACATAAAAACCTTCCCCTTGAATCACTCTATGTATTAAAAAAAACCGCTTCAAAATCCGTTGCGTAGTTTTAAAGATTTAAGCATATATAGCTGGTAGGGGACGGACAGACAGCGACAGCGACTTTGTTTTATACTACCTATGTTAAGAAGAAGATACAGCGTGTCCAGAGAAATTCTAGACATAGGTATGGGAATTTTCTTTATTGTTGATTTTACGAAAAAAAGTTATTCTTTATAAAAAGTTCTGCTTCATGCGCAAATATTATTGACATATCAAATCTTAATATATCATGTACAGGGCGGCAAAAAAATATGGAAACACAGAATTACGTTAAGAGGGAAGTACCCTCAATTTTTATTTTAGAGCAAATTGTTATAAGAAAATTTTACTAAGGACTACAAAACGCGGTCAGATACAATTTTTGGTTGAAATATTTTAATGTACAGGGTACCATCAAAAAGCCTTTGCAAAATATTTTTTTTATTTTATTTCTTTAATTTTTACCTGCAACAATTTCGCAACAACTATGTGCAATACTATAGTAACGAATATTGACATGTTAGTCAAAAATCATTTAATATTTTTCGATTTATTAACAAGAGATTTTTTGATGGTACCCTGTAAATTAAAATATTTCAACGAAAAATTGTACCTATCTGACCGCGTTTTGTAGTCCTTAGTAAAGTTTTCTTATAATAATTTGGCGCTACTTTAAAGAAAATGTATCTGAAATATAGCATTGTCAAGACAAGTTTTCTGTAGGTTGCGTCGAGTCTTATTTGGCAAAAGGGGTGCAATTTACAAAATATGGGTAAAAAATCAAAATTATCTTATGCAGCTGAAATTTTGCATGTGTGCTAGAAACTACATTTAAAAAAACTTTTTCTAATAACTTTTTTCGATATTTTCAGAAATAACCCAACTTTTGAATTATTTTTTGAAAAAAATTAAAATTTGACAGATAATGCGAATCACGTGACTACCTTAGTACTATTTTTTTGCTTAATTTTAATCTCGATCGAAGCAGAACTTGATGCCAAAGTAAAATTTCGACTAAAGCTTAATAGCTAAAAAAAATACCATATGATGCGGACTTTACTGGTCACACTGTATACCTTTATTTTTTTTTATGTACTTAAGTAATACTATACTATAATGTTAGAACTATATATTTTTTTTAATACCTGGGTTTGTCCCGTTTATATTCCTTAATATACAATAAATACATTAGATAAAAAATTTTATTAAGAGTTGAAAGAGGCAGCCTAGAACTGGTCTTCTCATGCATGTAACGGATTTTCAGATTTGACTATTATTCTAGAAACATACGGTAATTTATCGTGGTATGAATTATCCATCTTTAGGAAGTATCCTCATCCAATGTAAGCCCTAAATTAAAAATCTATTACATGATAAACAACGATTTAACCTTTAAATATCCAGTAATGCCAAATTTATATTTTTTTAATTAAATTTTCCTAGTTATATTTAGTGACGGTCGAACGCCTGCAATTATTTTTAAAACATTTTTCTTTGCACTATAATAGTGTTAATAGCATAAAGTTAAATATACAATAAGTACTTCATAAGTACTAAATAAACACAAATATATTGAAATTAATTCGATAACTTTAGTCGTTTAACTTTTAGCGAGTAAAACTTATTTTAATCCGAGTTTAAATCTATTAAAACTTTATTAAAAAAATCTCTTATTAGAAAAGCTAAAATATCGCAAAAAAAACTGTGATGCGCAAAGTAATGCCTGAAAAAAACTAGACTTAAAATTATCTTCAAATTTTAGCAACAGGTGACTCATTGGCATCGTTACCAGTACCTATTCCGAGTACCAAGATGCAGTATAGTACGATATTTGTACTCTGGTGTTGCTTTTTGATTAAAGTGAAGTTGCAGTTTACATTACTGAAAATATTCTTGAATTTATAGCATGGGAAGAACAATTACATAATATAACACTTGGCCTATCAAACGTTTTAATTTCCATGACTATTAGACCAGTAATTAATTTAAAACTCCTTTAATGAAATACAGAGGTTTATTTTCAAAAAATTAATATGCGTATCTCGGCATTCTTTATTAAGTTGTATCCATAGTAAACCTTAAAGGTTCAGAAACTTTTTTTACAGGCTGTTTTTTCCGGTCTATTGCTTCCACGAAAACCTAACGATCAATCCCAGGTTTTTTTTTCTATAGATTTGTCGTTTTAAATCCCAGAGACTCCTAAACTTTAATAATAAAAAACTTGATAAAGTGCAAAAAAACTTTCCCTGAAAAATAAACGTAATCCACATCTGACACTGATAGCTTTCATTTACATTTTCTCAACTTCGACACCGGCGTCGTTCAAATAAGAAATTGTAGTAGAAATTTACCTTTTATTGCATATTTCACACAGTTTAGTTGTATACTGTACGTACATGTACCGTGCGAGCAAAAATTATTTGCATCAAAGAGGGCCTTGCATCTAAGGACGTAATGCTTAGCCGTAGAGCTTAATACCTGTTGGGTGTCAATAACTACCTGAATTAACAATCAATCAGTTATCCCGTCATCTTTGACAGTCGTTACAAGTCATTTGATTCATCGCTAATTTTTCCAATTTATTGAACAATTCACACAATGGGCTTTACGGAACAGCACAAAACATTTACGGTTGAAGCGTATTTTCGAAACGTGGATAGAGCAAATGGTAAGTGGCAATACAATCTGGGTTTGTGCATGGACGATTTTCACGAACATTTTCCTAACGTTGCATTTATTGCTGGGGATTTTTATCATTGCCTGAAAAGAACCGTGGCTGTGTTTAGGGAAACAGGTTCTATACAACACAAAAAATGAACGGGATTAGAGTAAATGGTGAGTGGCAATACAATCCGGGTTTGTGGATGGACCATTTTCACGAACATTTTCCTAACGTTGCTTTTATTGCTGGGGATTTTTATCATTGCCTGAAAAGAACCGTGGCTGTGTTTAGGGAAACAGGTTCTATATAACACAAAAAAGTTGCAGAAAGACCATCTGTAAGAACAGAAGAACTTGTTGCAAACGTTCGTGAAATAATGCAAAATACGCCAACAAATTGTATAAGACGCGTGTCCCAAGAAGTGGGATGATCTTATGGAACATGCAGGACTATTCTTAAGAAGCAACTAAATTTATTTCCTTATAAAGTGCAAGAAATACAAGCCGCACATTTTGAAAGATGCAGGAATTAATCTCAATGGTTTGTTTATGCTTGGAGCATGGCGGTGGCCAATTTCAGCAATTTATGTAATTATTTTTCTTTTTATTTCTGTATATTCTTACTTTGTTAATTATGTAAACACCAAAAATAAATTTGTATTTGTCTACTTATTTTATTATTCATTAGTTTGGCATATCATGTCATAATATGTGATTACAAAATTGTAACCTAGATTTGGTTAGATAGGTATATCGTCCCCATATCATTGTGATCAGAACCATGCCCTACTTTTTTAATCCAAGCCCTCTTTGATGCAAATAATGTTAAAAAAACAATTTGTTGAACTTGAGCAATTTAGGAGTCCAGCATAAAGGCATCTTATTTCGTTCCCTTGGTATTTCTCAATCGAGTACTTACGTAAGGTAATTTTCTTTAACCATGCATTAATTTTTTTAAAAGAATTCTCCGAACAATGGAAGCAATATTTCTTTTAGAAGTTTTTCTACAAAAGCTCTTAAATCTTAAGCAAGTAAAAGAAAAACAAATGAATCCCGCCCGTCTAGTCAATAGTGCAACATTCGTCTGCTTGTCTATCCGTCCATCCGCTTCGGTCTCAGGGCTGTCCGCAACTTTACAATTGTACGAGAGACTGTCTGTAAAATTAATTATTCCTTGAATTATTTATAGCTACTTACCTTTTTTTTGCAAAAAAAGTACAATAATTATTATTATTATTATTAGGTTAGAGTTAGGCGGCAATGCCGTTAAAACTATTATTCACTGAGTACATTTCAGATATTTATCACCACACTTTAAGTAATTTGCATTAAATATTTTGGTTTTTATACGAATCATAGCGGTTTTTAAAATGGTTGATTGTATCGGCAGTCACACAATCATTGGGCAGATTATTCCATTCTCTGTTAACTCTGTTGGATATGAAGTACTGTCTGAGTTCCCTTTCATCATTCAAAGGGAAAACACGTATTGTCAGTGCTCCTGTCAGTGCCAAAAATTCGACAAATTTTGAAAAAAAATATCCTTTTTTGCTCGTTTTGATCGTAAAGGGTTACCGTTCCGCCATGGGGGATACCAGCGGTGGGGAAAACCCACCATTAACCGTAGAGTCATCTTCGGAATCTGAAGAAGAGCATTTGGATGCACAAGATAATTTAAGCGAAAGGGAAAAGGCCCTTGAAGCCAGATATACCAAGATGCTATACAACAGTGAAAAACAATGGAAATTACGCCTGGAGGAGGCAATTACTAAGCTAAGTGCCTATGAGTTAAGGATTAATGAGATGGAATATACTATTCAGCACCAAAAAACAGAATTGGAGAGACAAGTGAGTCAGCTCTCGTCTTATTCAAACATGCCAAATTATAACCTAAACACCCAATCAAACATAACGTCAATCACTACTCAACACAACATCACAGAAGACAACACTTTTACTCCTACTTTGGATACTGAGATGCTATCAGTCGAGAACACTAATGAAAAATCATCATTTCAATTCGTTAAATCAAATCGAAAACGTCCTAATAATATAACCACTTTAGATAACGCTAAAAAACAGCAGGTAGCAACTACGGAATGGCCTAAGTTACCTGTTTCGAACAATAAGTCTCTTCAAGAATACTTTATTAATAAAAACGCGAATGCTTCAGGTACCTCTAATTCCAGCCATACCGTAGTATCTATCTCAGCCCATCCTAAAAATAATGATAATGTTACAGAGGAAAGCCCAAAAAAAATTCGAGTTCCTCCTGTGGTTTTGCGCGATAAATCAAAATTTAATGAAGTGACCAGCTATCTCAAAGTTAATAAGATTGACTTTGGAAAAGCAATTACTGTTGAGGGCGGAGTAAAACTCCACCCTTCTACTCCAAATGATTATTTTAAAATCGTAAAATTTTTCGACAGCCAGAAAATACCGTATCACTCTTTCCGCTTCCCGGAGGAGAAAGAATTGCATATAATATTACGGGGCGTTATAGAGACCTGGTCTGAGGAGAAGGTCAAGAAAGATTTAGAAGAGTTGGGTTTTCACCCGTCCAAAGTAATTAGGTGGAACAAACGAGATGGTTCTCCTATGCCTCTCATGCTGATAATTTTGCCAAAATCTGAAAAAGGCATTTTCGACCTAACGGCGTTGGATTGTCTAAAAATCAAAGTTGAATCTCAGAAATCAAAATCAAATATTTCGCAATGCCATAGATGTCAGCTATATGGCCACTCGCAGTTCAAATGTACGGCTCTAATTAAATGCCTTAAATGCGCTAAAAATCATTTCTCTTTTGAGTGTAAAGATTTTACTCCTGAACTATTAAAATGTGCAAACTGTGGAGGAGATCATCCTGCCAACTTTCAAGGTTGCCCCTGTCACCCACGTAACTTGTACAATAATAATAAAAATGTCAAAAGAACTCCAACCACCGTTAGACCGAACATACCTCCACCCACATTCAAATGGGGCTCTCAATCAAACTCTAAATTGAGCGACAAGTCCTCAATAGAAAAATCTGCATCAGATTCACTGGAAACAGCGTTGCAGGCCACTTTACAATCGTACCTGGGCGAATTTTCAAAAATGATGCAGCAACAAATGCAGCTGCAAATTCAAAACATGTTGGCGTCGTTTACCTCAACGAACAAGTAATGGCTTTGCAGTGCGAGGTTGCCTATTTTAAGTTGGCTACGATAAATATAAACGGGTTTTAAGGCAAAAAACTTGAAATTATTAACTTTGTCGAGAAAAACGAAATTGATATTTTATTTATACAAGAAACATGGTTTAAAGGGGAGCGCCTCACGTTCCCTAATTTTACGATATTCAGGAATGATAGGCCACTAAGGCAAAAAGGGGGAACCATGGTTCTTGTTAAAAAGAATATCATTGCCCAGGCCGTGCCAGGTCCGTACAATTGTCCACATATTGAGGGTACATTCATTCGAGTGAAAATCAAAACCAAATGGGTTCACTTGGGCTCTGTTTACTGCAGTCCGGCGGTCGATTTCGACGGCACATGTCTAGGCAAGGTTTTTGATACTAATGAAACGATGATTATAGGTGGAGACTTGAACGCCAAACATCGCATCTGGGGATGCCGTATCCAGAATAAGAAAGGCCGCATCTTGTTCCATAAGTCTCTAGACTATAATTATCACATTATGCCACCGAGGGAGCACACTCATTCGTCACCGAATGGTCTCCCGGAGATTCTGGATATTTTTGTGACAAAAAACACTGACCTTTTATCCCAACCCGTTGCTCTTTACGACTTGACATCTGATCATCTTCCAGTCGTAATAGAGTACGGCAACCCCCAAGACAAAGGACAGGGGTCTATTTCAATTACGTCTACCAATTGGCCCGTGTTTAGGCGTCTGTTAGAATCAAAGGAACCATTGCCACCAATTCAGACAGATGCAGATATAGATGCGGCGGTGATTCATATTACCGATGCCATCAATACTGCTGTAGCCAAAGCCTCCGCCACAAAAATATCCAGATTCTCTAAGTACGGAGTCTTATCAAATAATATCAAAGAGCAAATTAGAATAAAAAATAGACTTATGAACCGGGCGTATCGCACTGGTGATCCGCGTATAAAGGCAGAGGCGAACAGAGCTGTTCAACTCATACGTAATCTCCTCAAAGTTCAAGAATCCTCTTTATGGGAAAATAGAGTAGCTGATCTTAATATCGAAGACAATAGCATATTTAAAATGACCAAATCGCTAACAAGGGGCTGCATAAAGCCAATGTCATTTATAAGAAATACTACAACCAACAACATTGTTTCAGATCCTAGGGAAAAAGTCGAAATGTTCGCGGATAGTCTCTATGAACAGTTCAACGAAAACCCGACATCTGATCCAGTAAGGGACGCTCAGATCTCCAGGACGATACGTATTTATAAGTCTATAGAGCACCCCATTCAAAATATCCGGAATATTAATATGGATGAAGTAAAAGACGTTATTAAATCCATTAAACCAAAAAAGGCTCCGGGCTTCGACGGTATAAAAAATAAAGCACTAAAGCCTGATAACGTGATTACGGATATAACAAACATAGCCCAAGCTATTATCGTAGTAGGACATTTCCCCCAAGTGTGGAAAAAAGCTAAAGTGGTTCTGATTCCAAAGTCTGGGCAGGATCAATCTTTAGTTACCAGCTATAGGCCCATCAGCCTATTGTCGTGTCTTGGCAAGGTTGTTGAGAAACTTATTCTTCATCGGATTAATGATTTTGTATTTAACAACAACATTTTACCACCAGAGCAGTTCGGCTTTCGATCCTCTCATTGCACGGTAAGGCAAACCACTAGACTTGCTTCTAATATACGAAATGGTTTTAATAAACGTTTCAGTACAGGAGCGGTCTTCTTCGACGTCAGCAAGGCATTTGATAAGGTCTGGCACAACGGACTCATTCTAAAGTTAATAAGGGCAGGCATGCCGAACTATTTAATAAAGGTAATTCATTCATACCTAACAGACAGGATTTTCGCGGTATCGTCAGAAAATGCGATATCGACGGTGCGACATGTTAGAGCAGGAGTTCCGCAGGGTTCCCCCCTTGCGCCGACTCTGTACAATATCTATACTAGCGATATTCCTAAATTTGGTCAAAATCAACTATATCTGTTTGCTGATGATACCGCCATGACCGCCACTGCAAAACAGCCCAGGTTGATCGTCTCAAAGCTACAACGTCATATAAAGCTTATCGAGGCGTGGTTAGATAAGTGGAAAATTCGTCTTAATGACGCTAAAACACAAGCCATCTATTTTTCAAGGTCCACATGCAAATTTCCACTGACCAGATTGCAAGTCAAAAACTCCAGATTAAACTGGTGCGAAAAAGTAAAATACCTGGGTCTGAGCTTTGACAAACGGCTGGCTTGGACTGACAACGCTAACCAACGCTTAAGAAAAGCAAATGGTCAACTCAGCGCCATCTACTCACTTATCAACAGTAGAAGTAGACTAGACTTACGCACAAAGACTTTACTTTACAAGACAATTGTTAGACCCGTACTTACTTATGGTATCGCCTCCTGGTGCACAGTAAATAAGTCAACGATAAAAAAAATTCAAATTTTTCAAAATAAAGTTTTAAGAATAATAACAAATGCTCCACGATTTACGATGGTTCATACGTTGCACAATGACTTACAGATACCAACAATCACGAAACATATAGACAAACTTATTATCAACTATTACAAACGTACAGACGTATCCATGAACCCACTCATAACGCAATCACACATACACTCCAACCCACAAAAACCGTACAGACTACCGAGTGACTGGCTCATTCCAGCCACGGCTGCTCAATAAATTAGAAGTAATTACTTTCCCGATGCCCTCTGCCCACTACCTCAACTAAAATGAAATAATTATTCAGCAGTCAACCACTTCATTCAAGATCCGCCGAAAGGCAATACTGTACATAAATATAAATTATAGTCTGTGACTAATTTAATAAACAAATATGATCCAAAAAAAAGTACTGTCTGCAGAGTTTTCTAAAGCGTTCTCGAACCAACTTGCAAGTATGTCCTCTCAGTCTTTGGTCAGTGTTTAAAGTAAAGACGTTTAATTCTACCGAATAATGCCCATGAAGTATTTTAAAAGTTTCTATTGCATCACCTCTAAGTCTTCTTTGTTCCAGTGATGTTAAGTTGAGTATTTTTAATCTTTCTGGATATGACATATGTGTTATAGTGGGACAGAGCCTGGTGATTCGTCTCTGTGTTTGCTCCAGAGCGTGAATATCTTTGGCAAAGTACGGATTCCACACTGGGGCTGCATAATCTAAGATAGGTCTTATGTAGATTTTGTATATTTTTTCAAGCAGGTCTGGAGAGAGGTTTTTAAAAGTTCGTGAAACCATATATGCGATGGAGTTTGCTTTTTTAATGATGTTTCCCACGTGGACAGCCCATTTGAGGTCTTTTGTTATTGTTACCCCCAGGTCTTTTTGACTTTTTACAGATTTTAATATTTTTCCCTTAAGTGTATAAGTTCGTTCAGGGTTGTTGAAGCCGACGTGAAGAACACAGCATTTGCTCTCATTTAAAAGTAAATTCCACTTAGTGCACCACTGGTCTATTTTAGACAGGTCTCTGTTGAGTGATTCATAGTGTAAGGAGGGGTTATTATATAATTTGGTGTCGTCGGCAAACATGGACATTGGTGAATTGACGCCGGTTGGTAGGTCGCAGGTATATAAATTAAATAATATTGGGGCTAAGACTGAACCTTGGGGTACTCCTGTGGTGTTCTTAAACCTGTGTGATGTCACGCCCTCAACTCTAACAACACTTGTTCTATTAGTTAGAAAATCCTTGATCCAGCTTAAAAGATTTCCACCAATGCCATAGTGTTTTAGTTTCAGAACTAATTTATCATGAGGTACGCGGTCAAAAGCACTTTTGAAATCTAGGTACAATATATCTACAGGTTCTTTCTTGTCTAACGAGTTAGTCCATGCGTTTACACATTCGAGAAGATTAGTCGAAGTAGAGCGTCCTGGGAGAAAACCATGCTGACATTGTGGAATAATGGAATTTTGCATAAAGAAGTTTGTAAGATCCTCGGCAATAAGTTTTTCCATGAGTTTACAGAGTACAGAGGTTAAGCTTACCTGTCGGTAGTTTTTTGGATCAAATTTATCACCCTTCTTGTAAATTGGGATAATGATAGACTTCTTCCATTCTTCGGGTACTTTGCCTTCAGCTATTGATCTTTTCATTAACTGTAATATAGGTTTTATTAAGGAAGGTGCATTTTTTATAAAGTTAGGGTGGATATTATCTGGTCCTGGGCAGCTCTCTGGTTTTAATTCGCTTATGACTTTTCTTAGCCTATCTTCTGTAATTTCTGTTGTCGTAAGTGTCATAGGTGTATCTCGCCTTTGTAAAGTTTTACAACCAAGCAATTTTGATTCCGATAATATTCTAAAAAACATGGTCTAGATTGTTTTATTGTTATTATTATCATTTTAAAAATATTGGCCAATAACTGGATCATCATCATATTATTATACTTTCCCAAATATTAAACTTTTGTGAGTTTCTCAAATCCAATGAACTGTAACGATGCTTCCAATTTTTTACTTGTTCCTCGCATTTTATATGTTTTAAGGCGATTTTTCATGCATCCGTCATCCGACGGTACGACCATCAAAAATTACTCCTATTGGTGAAAATATTATGGCGCCAAATTGACGTCGGACAAAGTCAAAATATGTAAATTGTAAAATTTTGACGTATACGACATCGTACCATCGAATAATGGATGCATGAGAACTCACCTTAAGGTGTCGTTATTATTATTTACTTCTTGTTTCCTCGTAAATTAAGTGTAACAAGTAAAAAATAATTTATTAACCCTTTGACAAAACGTCATTATTGACAAATTTCTGTAAAATGGACCTATGTTTTGATTTCCCGTATAATAAACAACTTAGGTGGTATGGGATCCATATTAAAAGGGCTAGCGATTCGAATTCCAGCTTCGAAAGAAGAACGAACTCGATATCTGAAAGGTGAGATCCTGAAAATTTTAATGTTAACGAATAGTATAAATTCGCTATTCATTCTGATGGGTTTATACCCCAAAATAGCGAAGTCCTATATTTTATCTCAGCTATAGGGAAATTACACGCGATGACCTGCCACGAGTGTAATTGTCCATAATAGTAGAGATTTATTTTATCTAGTTCTTGCTGTTGGATTTGAACCCCATAACAGCGGGGCCCCACATTTATTTAGGCTGTAGAAAAATCACTTGCTGGTTACTTGACACACTTGTGATTCTCCTTCATAGCAGAAATAATTTTTTTTATTTATTTTCGGCTATTGCATGGGCTTGTACCCCAAAACAGTGAAGTCCTATCGTTTATCTAAACTATAAAGAACACTTGACATGAATGTGGTTCTTTATAATAGTAGAGATATTTTTTTTTCTAGTTTTGTATCATAACAAATCTATTACGATACGCATTTGCGTATCGTAATAGATTTTACGAAGCTATTTCGATACGCGTTTTTTCTTTATTTGATGTTGCTAACATTTAAATGTTTTATTTCATTGACTTGCGCGGCCTTTGTCATTTACGAGAAAACCCATTTTCGCAGAGGAAAAATAGCATGTATGTTAGTTGCATAAATCTATAAATCAATCTTTTGTAGATGCTTCAAGCTGTCATTTTCTGCCAAATCCTATCCAAAATTCAATCTACTAACCTTCCAATGTCGATTTTAACTTCAATTTTATTTGATTTTTCCATCTTCCCTACCTATACTAAATGGCAATGCTGTGACGTAAAATCACGTCTTTTGAAATTCGAAAAAAAGTCGCCCGAATTTCTGAACGCTCTGTATATGTACCGAATGTACAAGGATCACACAACGTATTCCGTCCAATTTCAAATCTCATATCGCTAAAATAACTTTAGAATCTCGTGGTGAAAATGGGTCCATAAATCAAAAAATTACAGTTCGCAAAATAATTTTTGTTGTCCAGAAGCTACTATGATAAAAAAATAGTATTACCAACATAAAATTTAGACATAAAAATTTACAAAATTTGAAGGATTTATTTTCTTTTTAAATATGTGTTTTTTATTGAAAAAAACTACAAATTAGAAAAATAATATAACGTACGTGTTATATAAAGCAGTTTTAAGCACTTGTCCCGTTATAAAACTCGCCGCAAGCGGCTCGTTTTTTAACATGGACGCGTGCTATAAAATGATGCTTTATAAAACGTGTACGTTAATATACTATTACCAAACCTATACCATTTTAATTACGTATTTCGGGATTAATCCTATTTAAATTTAAATTGTCAAAAGTCATTGAAAGAGGTTATCAAGTTTTGACAACAAGGATTTAACAAGAAGAAGACCAGAGTGAACAAAGGCGGAGGATTTGATGAAGAATTTATATCAAATTTAAATTTGTCATTTGAAAGAAGATAGAAGTAGACGAAAAAACGTACTAACAATATTTCATATTTTTATTAATTGACATTTTATTATAAATAAAACAAATCATACAATTGAGAGTCGTTTATTCGAGATCCGTTAAGTCTCGACTGAAAACTACCGAGGTATTATGACATATTGACTTAACCAATAAAAGAGTCAACTGTCACAAGACTTTCATTCACTTTAATTCCTGCACCAATAGCATGGTGGATTATATTCCTTTTTATGCCTTTATCCACATTCTTACAATACATGCATTTACATGTAAAACAGTAAGGGCTTGTTAAACAAACCCGAATAAACCCTAGATGAAGAGTGCAATTCACATAAATGGGGAAAAATGTTAAATAAAAAATTGTGTGTGCTTAAGACTACACGACAGTAGTGAAAACTTTAACAAGGTGAAATTAACAATATCAAATACAATTTTTCAATTTTGTTTCTTTTAGGTTAGGTTCGTAAGCAATCATAAAAATAACATAAACTTGGAATACGGGATAATTTTACTGCATACGAAAAAATATATTTCCTAAAATTGAACAACCCTTGAATTTTTACATCTTCAACAGAAGTCAGAAATCATAATAAATTAGGTCCACGGAATAAGCAATTACGGTAAACATTACTTCACCCTACGTAAATATATAATTTAAAAAATGCCAGAACATACCTTAGACGCAGACGAGTGTCTATACAACGCACACTGTTTGCGGCATGCTCTTGCATATAACGTTCATTCGGGTCAGGGTCAGTTCGGATTGAATATAGCAGTTGAATTCGAGCGTTACACAGCCGAGTGTGACGCGTGACGGCTCAGTTTAATTCAGTGCCCATAAAAAGTTTTAAACGCGCCTAAAGAAGTTTTCACTTCAAAAATACCCCAGTATTTTGGGATTATGTCAAGAAATGGTTGGATTCTTTGTTAGATACCGAATATATTACAGGTAACATGCACGCTATGTAAGGGATTCCATTTAAAACAAGTCTGCCAATAGTCCCAATTCCTGTTCATTTCTCATTAAAACGGTACTATTCGACATTTTTCTGTACAAAACAAAGGTATTCCTCGGAACAACGCTGCTCGGTCTTCAGTTCTTCGCTTCAACGGCCTCGAACCTTGCACCTGGCTCACTTAAAATATTATTCACCTTTCGTTTTTTCCTGTGATACTTGAGGTTAACGTTCAGCAATGATAAAAATGAGTTCTCGGCCCCTCTTTTGCACTGTTAATTGCCCAAATACCGACTTAATTTTGGGAAAATATACGAAAAATCCTCAATGTACACCTGTTGTCGTTGTACTTTTAATTAGTGCTATGTAGTGAATGACCAGACTTGGGCGTAGCGAGCACAAAGAACGAACTAGTTTCACTTTTCAGCATGAAACCCTCTGGGTCAGAGCGGTCTCCCAAACCAAAACAATATTACACGCACCACTAATAGTATCTATATTAACGTACACGTTTTATGAAGCATCATTTTATAGCACGCGTCCATGTTAAAAAACGAGCCGCTTGCGGGACAAGTGCTTAAAACTGCTTTATATAACACGTACGTTATAATATTTTTTCTAATTTGTAGTTTTTTTAATAAAAAACACATATTTAAAAAGAAAATAAATCCTTCAAATTTTGTAAATTTTTATGTCTAAATTTTATGTTGGTAATAGTATTTTTTATCATAGTAGCCTCTGGACAACAAAAATTAGTTTGCAAACTGTAATTTTTTGATTTATTGACCTATTTTCACCACGAGATTCTAAAGTTATTTTAGCGATATGAGATTTGAAATTGGACGGAATACGTTGTGTGATCCTTGTACATTCGGTACATATACAAAGCGTTCGGAAATTCGGCCGATTTTGCTACTTTTTTTCGAATTTCAAAAAACGTGATTTTACGTCACGGCATTGCAATTTAATATAGGTAGGGAAGATGGAAAATTCAAATAAAGTTGAAGTTAAAATCGACATTGGAAGGTTAGTAGATTGAATTTTGGATATGATTTGGCAGAAAATGATAGCTTGAAGCATCTACAAAAGATTGATTTATAGATGTATGCAACCAACATACATGACTGTTATCCACACAGAATAAAAAAGTAAGTTATCAAGCTATTTTTCCTCTGCGAAAAATGGGTTTTCTCGTAAATCACAAAGGCCGCGCAAGTCAATGAAATAAAACATTTAAATGTTACTAACATCAAATAAAGAAAAAACGCGTATCGAAATAGCTTCATTACGATACGCAAATGCGTATCGTACTGAGCTTATTATGAACGTGAAATAGAAACAGTTATTTTAGCGATATTATATTTGAAATTGGACGGAATACGTTGTGTGATCCTTGTACATTCGGTACATATACAGTATACAGAGCGTTCGGAAATTCGGGCGATTTTGCTACTTTTTTTCGCATTTCAAAAGACGTGATTTTACGTCACGGCATTGCAATTTAGTATTGGGAAGATGGAAAATTCAAATAAAGTTGAAGTTAAAATCGACATTGGAAGGTTAGTAGATTAAATTTTGGATAGGATTTGGCAGAAAATGATAGCTTGAAGCATCTACAAAAGATTGATTTATAGATTTATGCAACCAACATACATGACTGTTATCCACACAGAATAAAAAAGTAAGTTATCAAGCTATTTTTCCTCTGCGAAAAATGGGTTTTCTCGTAAATCACAAAGGCCGCGCAAGTCAATGAAATAAAACATTTAAATGTTACCAACATCAAATAAAGAAAAACGCGTATCGAAATAGCTTCATTACGA
Source organism: Polydrusus pterygomalis (assembly GCA_963969555.1). Taxonomy (NCBI): domain Eukaryota; kingdom Metazoa; phylum Arthropoda; class Insecta; order Coleoptera; family Curculionidae; genus Polydrusus; species Polydrusus pterygomalis. The sequence continues at coordinate 15,429,403 of OZ018385.1, read as the reverse complement.
TACGCAAATGCGTATCGTACTGAGCTTATTATGAACGTGAAATAGAAAAAAACATTTATACGGTCTATTAGGCGTTCTTCTTATTTTTTTAGTCGTGTGGTACTTGCCGCTTTTTAGTTTTGCTTAGTAAGGCGGCGCCAGAAGCCATCAGGTTTTCTTTAGCCGGAAAACGGAACATAGCCCTTTCATTATTCACCTGTCTGTTTTATTTTTCGACGTCTTTATGCTTGTTCTTTGCGCTTGTACATCTTATCTCCGTTCCCCGTCTTGCACGCATGTTCTCCGCTTACGTATCCTCAGGTCATACACATCTTTTACTAAGATCGAGGAATTTATTTTGCACAGTTTTGATTTATTGCATTATGTATAGCGACGTAACCGGTATTTATAATTTTAACGATCGAGGAGCACGGCTGTAATAAATTGTGTAATACTGAGACGATCATAAAATATATATCTAAATTAATGTTATGCTACGTATTTCGCTTTGATCCATTTAAATTGGATTTGGTAACAAAGCTTTTAAGCAGCAGAAAGATTAATTAAATAGGAATAAGTAATCAAAGTTTTGTTCCAATTCTAGTATTTACTAACTTTAAACTGATTGAGCAGGATTGCAGTCGATATTTTTGAAAATAAGCAGCACACAAATATTTGCAGTTTGTCCTGAATTTCATTCTCACTTTATGATGTAAAGGTAATATTACCGAGGTAATGTTAGGTAATGTTACCGGTAATTTTAGTAAAATTACGTATAGACCAGGGCTGAAGCCTTTGCAAATGGTAAAAAGTGAAAAAAAAAAATAATAGTACAATGAAATCCATTGGAAAAGGAAGAGAATACAACAAAAATGAAAGGAAACATAAATTACGGGCGATCCGAGGTCGGGAAGTGGGGGGCGGTGAGTTTTTAAGGTTAGAAAACGATTTATCTCGATTTTCGGCAAAACTACAAGTCCTATGGAAAAACGTTAAATGGCAAAGTTGTAGGTAATAAAAAGATCTACAACTTTTGTATTTACACTTTTTTCACATAACCTCAAAATTTATGTGAAAAATTCAAATAACCAGGTTTTTGGTTTTTTATTTTTATCTTTTACAAAAAAATTTTTTTATACACAAAATTTGGTGAAAACTTACCTTTTTATGTCCCAAACACACTGTAATTTTTTTGATTTAAAATATTTATTTTTTAACCCTATTTTGACTTAATATCGAAAAAGCACCCTAATTTTCAATCGAAAATTCTCACGTCAAAATATCTGCTTTTTTAGAAAAGTTGGTGGGCTTTTTGTTCGTTGAAATCTCTACTTTCTGATGGTGTAAAAAAAATACATTAAGTACTATGGTAAATGTGATGAAATCCCCTTTAAATCCTACCTTTAATAATTATATTTAGGACAACTATTTTCGCATATTTTTTTCGAGCTTTATGTTTTATGGATTTGTAATTTTTTTGTTTATCGATGTAACATGAAATCTTACGTTTTTCGAGTAATTAAAGTATAAATTTTAACCCTTTCGCTGCTATTGACGCCAATTGGCGTCTCCAAGATTTCGTGCCCTCAGTGCTATCGACGCCTTTGGTTTTTCTGCGTTTACCGTGAACTGCTGTTTACGCCGAATGGCGTATTAAAGGTTATTTGTATTTATTCGGTCTCGCAATTGTTTCCCAGGAATTTTCCTTCGCCGCTGCCGCTGGCGGGCCACGTGAAAGGGCAAAATGGACACGTAGCGCCCTGATTTGCACCGTTAGTGTATTTACGTAGGTATTCATAGTAAGTCATAGGTTGTTGTTTTGTTTTAAAGTTTATAAAGATATACAAAAATGGATAGTTCTTTTATAAATAAAACTAATAAAAATTTTAAGATTTTTTCGAGGATTTTTTTTTTTTTTTTTTTTTAATTTTTGTTTGTATTTTTATTTATTTTTAGTTTTTTTGTTAAAAATGTAATATAATTTATTTTAGTTTCTTGGAAACACAGTGCATATGCGTTTTTTGTATAATAATATTTTTATTTTTTTTTGTATTATTTTTATATATTTTTTATTATTTAAAAAATTATTTATTTGAACTTTTGAATCAGTTTTAATTTATTATTATTAATTTTGTAGAAGTAGTTATTATTATTACTTTCCGAAAAGTTTCAAGCAAAAAAAATAAAAATAAAATTTTTTAAATATAGCCGCAACCAGGTATGGAGCTGCTCGTAGAGATAGCCGCAGCGAAAGGGTTAATAAATAGCTCAAAATTGTATATAATGATTAAAAAAAAAAAATTCGGATTCGATTTTTTTCGTTTCTTTGCATTTTTTGAGAATATTTACCACAGTAATGTATATTTTTTACAGCATCAGAAAGTAGAGATTTCAACAAACAAAAGCCCACCGACTTTTTTAAAAAAGTAGATATTTTGACGTGAGAATTTTCGATTGAAAATTAGGGTGCTTTTTCGATATTAAGTCAAAATAAGGTTAAAAAATAAATATTTTAAATCAAAAAAATTCACTGTGTGTTTGGGACATAAAAAGGTAAGTTTTCACCAAATTTCGTGTATAAAAAAAATTTTTTGTAAAAGATAAAAATAAAAAACCAAAAACTTGGTTATTTGAATTTTTCACATAAATTTTGAGGTTATGTGACAAAAGTGCAAACACAAAAGTTGTAGATCTTTTTATTACCTACAACTTTGCCATTTAACGTTTTTCCGTAGGACTTGTAGTTTTGCCGAAAATCGAGATAAATGGTTTTCTAACCTTAAAAACTCCCGCCCCCCACTTCCTACCTCGGATCGCCCGTAATTTATTTTTCTTTTCATTTTTGTTATATCCTCTTTTTTTTTCAATGGGTTTCATCCTACTATTATTTTTTTTGGTTTCAAAAATTATCGACCCTGGTCTATTAATATTACTGCAAGATTGGTAACATTAGAAATATTGTTTTTTTTTTCCGCTCCATACTCTCATTTATTTGTTCATAAAAAGCTAACATAAAAAAGGCTCGTGAAATAGTTAGCAGCAAGTATACGATTACATTACTTATTATGACTGTATTTGCCACGGTTTAAACCTTCTGGTTGAAGACTTCTTGTAATTTAACCATTTTTCTAATTTTAAAAAGAACAAAACGGGGCGATACATCTCTTTAAAATTGCCGGTGAAAACAAGGTGGGGTTGCTTTGTTCTTGTCCAAAAGGCTTTTTGGACACTAAACATTCATTATAAAGTTTAGCAGTTGATGATAGCCCAGATATTTCTGATGCTCTTTCATCAAATACAGTAAGACTTCTTCTTCAAAACGAATTTTGGTTGCAAATAGAAGCAACTTATGACTTGTTCCAGCCAATCTCTAAGTGGATAACGATTTTTGAAGCTAACGGACCAACAATCTAAAAAGTGTTTATCTGCTTTTTTGAAATAAGGTCTATATTACGTGACAAAGTATCAAATTTATCTATTACTATGTTTGAAAACCAGAAAATGTGTTCAATTCTTGAAAAACGAGAAAATAAATGTTTAAAACCCGTTCATCTTGCTGCTTATCTATTAGAACCAAGTCAACGCGGCGAGAATTTAACTGAAGCTGAAAATTTAATTGCAACGGAGTTCATCGGAGTGCAAGGCGTCATCCAAAGTATTCTTTTCAAGTAGATCTTATTATGGAAGCACTCGCACAGTACAAAATTAGAGGTAATATTTTTGCTAAGGAATTCTTTATTTCCAGCGAAAAATCTATGTCTGGATCTGTTTGGTGGGCAGGAATTTGCTCCATTTCTAAAATAAGTTGGTTGGCTGTAGACATTTTAAATTTACCATCGTCAACAGCCGCAACCGAAAGAACCTTTAGTAGTTATGGATTTATTCATTGGCAAAAAAAAACAGTTTAACCGTAGAGAGGGCCGTAAAACTAACTTATTATGCCCATAATTATAATTTACTAAATGAAAATCATTCAAGAATAGTAGAAGATACTGAGGAAGAAATAGAAAAAGAAGATATCGGTTTCGAAGTTATAGACTTGACTCAATTAACGAAAGAGAAAGAAGAATCAGATGACGAGGTTGGGGATAATGATGAGGATGATTTACCATTATCCACTCTATAACGTAGTCCATTCTGACTCTGACTAGTTTAAAAAAACGATCTTGTTGTTTTTCGTAATGTTTTTACAGTTTTGAAATAAAAAAACTTGTATTATCTACTTAAAAAGCTGTTTTTTTATAAACTACCAATGTTACCGTAATATTACCGTACCGGTAATTTTACATCACTATTCTCACTACTGTTTATTTTTTTTCATTTGCCTATCGTATCGTCACTAAGTATTTCTTATGGCGATCATCATGTATAATATTTCTCCTTTAATGACCTCTTGAAAAATCTGCAGCTATTCTCACTACTGTTTATTTTTTTTCATTTGCCTATCGTATCGTCACTAAGTATTTCTTATGGCGATCATCATGTATAATATTTCTCCTTTAATGACCTCTTGAAAAATCTGCAACATATCTATAAAAAGTATTTTTTTTGTAAAAAACTTTAAAGCATGCAACTAGGAAACATCCTTGATTAATTTTACAATAGTTATTATTCCGAAAAAATATTATTTTATTATAATAATATTATCCCTGACAGTATCATTTACTTTCTATAAATTGTAAGTAAACAATGCCTAATTTCCTAATAATTAATAAAATGTTTTTACAAGTAACCTAATAAAAAAATATTAGCTTGTATACTTTCCTACTCAAGGTGTGAAAATTACTTATAATATGTAATAAGCGAGAAAATTTACAATTTGTCTTTTGAAATTTATAGCCCGCCGCTACTGGTCAATATAAACAAAGCCGCATGGCATAAAATAAAAAGTAGCCACTAGATTGTGTGGACGTAAATAATAAGTAAACCAACCGTGCGAGCAAAAATTATTTGCATCAAAGAGGGCTTGGATTAAAAAACGTAGGGCTTGGTTTAGATCACAATGATATGGGGACGATATATCTAACCAAATCTAGGTTAAATTTTTGTCAAATTCATATTATGACATGATATGCCAAACTAATGAGTAATAAAATAAGTAAGTATACAAATACGAATTTATTTTTGTTGTTTACAAAATTTTGTATTTCTTGGAATACTTGCACTTTATAAGGAAATAAATTTAGCTGCTTCTTAAGAATAGTCCTGCATGTCCATAAGATCTTCCCACTTCTGGGGACAGGCGTCTTATACAATTTGTTGGCGTATTTTACACTATTTCACGAACGTTTGCAACAAGTTCTTCTGTTCTTACAGATGGTCTGCCTGCTCCTTTTTTGTGTTGTATAGAACCTGTTTCCCTAAACACAGCCACGGTTCTTTTCAGGCAATGATAAAAATCCCCAGCAATAAAAGCAACGTTAGGAAAATATTCGTGAAAATCGTCCATGCGCAAACCCGGATTGTATTGCCACTCACCATTTACTCTAGCCCCGTTTCGAAAATACGCTTCAACCATGAATGTTGTGTGCTGTTCCTAAAGCCCATTGTGTGAATTGTTCAAGAAATTGGAAAAATTAGCGATGAATCAAATTACTTGTAACGACTGTCAAAGATGGCGGAACAACTGATTGATTGTTAATTCAGGTAGTTACTGACACCCAACAGGTATTAAGCTCTTCGGCTAAGCATTACGTCCTTAGATGCAAGGCCCTCTTTGATGCAAATAATTTTTGCTCGCACTGTAGGTCTGTAGTTCGGAAACAACATCATGGATTTTAATGCGGTTTGCAGCGTTTAAAAGACTGTTTCTTGCAGATTAACACCGTAGTATGCCAAAGTCTACACTACATTCGTTGGAGGTGCTTTCTTCGCATTTTATTTGAGTCGCTGGCATGCTTATACTACTTTATGCTTCCAAAATTAACTGGACATTGCAGATACGGCCAATTGGTTTAACTATTATTCCCAGTTTATTCGAGTTACCGCATTTTGGGTTTATAAAATAATGAAATACTTAACATAACATAAAATCTCAATTTTTGACAATCATTTTAACCCTACCTTTGTACAGGCCTCGGGCCTATTGAGCCTATTATAATAGGCTCAAAATGGAGAAGCGCGTTGAAATTATTTCGTTCAGCTTTTTGCTACTCCGCTGATAGAACATTTTGGAACACTCTGTATTTTATATATTACTATATTTTACGTGATCTTCATACTGCACATGTTATGGGAGAAATTTGCATTTTTAGTAGAACTCGTAAAAAGTTCAAGCTATGATATCTTTAAAATTCCTTTTATTCAAATGTCACAACCAGTTACCTTTAAAATTATGCAATTGGTTAGCGAAAGCAGTCGATGACATCACGATAGTGTTTTGTTTTTCTTTGTTTTCTTTGTCGTAATCTCAAGAATCGAGTTACGGTGTTGTTTTTTAACCTTTTCCTTTTTTGGTGCTACTGGTGATGGATTTATGAATGAAATATTCCCTTGACGCTTTATTTACATCTTTGTATTTATTAATGAATGTCAATAGCAACAACAATGCAGTTGTTTTTTTATGGTGTTTTCTGCATTTATTGCAATTGGTTTTTTTTTATTAAATAAGGAAGACATTATTATTAGGTGAGTTACGAGGCGGATGGTAAAAACGTAACCGATTCCTGTATGCGTACATAAATTTGCAATGTTCAGGGTTCATTAATTCAAATATGGCTTTGATGTTAATCATTAGCGGGACTTTTTTCATAATTTATCACGAATAAATCCCGAAAAGTATGTCGTAAAATCCTATTTTATTGGTGTGTAATTGCCGCTCTAAATAAAAAATGAAATGGCGTCATGAGAGCGTCATTTATTCATATTTTGATATAAATTTATCAGGAAAAAATGAATTAATTAGGTAAACAAAATATAGTTCCAAAAATCTGTGATGTTTTCCACGGTGATGCAAAGAGGGCCTTGCATCTAAGGATGTAATGCTTAGCCGTAGAGCTTAATACCTGTTGGGTGTCAGTAGCTACCTGAATTAACAATTAATCAGTTATTCCGTCATCTTTGACAGTCGTTACAAGTAATTCGATTCATCGCTAATTTTTCCAATTTCTTGAACAATTAAGACAATGGGCTTTACGGAACAGCACAAAACGTTCATGGTTGAAGCGTATTTTTGAAACAGGGGTTAGAGTAAATAGTGAGTGGCAATCCAATCCGGGTTTGTGCATGGACGATTTTCACGAACATTTTCCTAACGTTGCTTTTATTGCTGGGAATTTTTATCATTGCCTAAAAAGAACCGTGGCTGTGATTGGGGAAACAGGTTCTATACAACACAAAAAAGGAGCAGGAAGACCATCTGTAAGAACAGAAGAACTTGTTGCGAACCTTCGTGAAATAATGCAAAATACGCCAACAAATTGTATAAGACGCCTACCCCAAGAAATGGGAAGATCTTATGGAACATGCAGGACTATTCTTAAGAAGCAGCTAAATTTATTTCCTTATAAAGTGCAAGTATTCCAAGAAATACAAGCTGCAGATTTTAAAAGACACAGGAATTACTCTCAATGGTTTACCCAAAATTTATTGGAAAGAAATGATTTATTAGATCTGACATTTTTTTCGGATGAAGCCTGGTTCCACCTCTCCGGTTATGTGAATTCTCAGAATACACGCATGTGGAGTAGTGAAAATCCCCATTTTTTTGTAGAGTCCACATTGCACCCTCAAAGAATTGGTGTCTGGTTAGCTGTTTTCCGAAGAAGAATTGTTGCTCCTATTTTTTTCCATGACACAGTTACAGCACAGCGGTATAGAGACAATATTTTGAATCCATTTGTGGAGCAATTACTTGACGACAAACTACGTTTTGGATATTTTCAACAGGACGGTGCAACCGCCCATACAGCCGCCGAAACTATTAACTACTTACGCAATTTTTTCGACGACAGATTGATCAGCTTTCGATCAGACACTGAATTCCCACCTAGATCACCTTGTTTACCGGTAATGGATTACTTCGTTTTTCCTCATATAAAGAACACTATTTTTAAAACACCAGTTGCAAAATTTAGAACATTTACAAGAAAGGATTATCCAAGAATGTGGTAACATTTCTCCAGGGATGCTGGTCAAGTGCAAGTATACTTTGTTAATTTTGTAAACAACAAAAATAAATTTGTATTTGTCTAATTATTTTATTACTCATTAGTTTGGCATATCATGTCATAATATGAATTTGACAAAATTTTAACCTAGATTTGGTTAGATACATCGTCCCCATATCGTTGTGATCTAAACCAAGCCCTACGTTTTTTAATCCGAGCCCTCTTTGATGCAAATAATTTTTGCTCGCACGGTATATCAGCACCGACAAATAGCAAAAGATATGTTTGTATCTCATAACTCAGAGACTACTAAAAGTGCTCAAAACGTCCAAGAGTGTTGGGCACTTGTTATGTAACTATTGGTGTAAAGGTAGGGCCATCGCACTGTACGAGCAACCGCGGCATAAAGGTAAAAAGTCCAGTTTACCAACAATTGACATAAAATGATAACCTAACCACTGCCCGGTCGTAGCTCAGTGGTAGAGATACCGCTTACGGCCGTGGCGATCCGGGTTCGATTCCCGGAGTGGGCATACGCATAATAAAAAAAGTATGACCGAATTTTAGTTGGTTGGTGTAAGATCGTCTTTCGGAGGAGACGTAAAGCTGTCGGTCCCGGCCATCTCTGGTCGTTAAGTCATGCTAGAGGCGCTTGCGCGACCTGAAAACTGTAGCACCAGACTTGAGCACCACAAGTTACACGAACTTTTACTTTTTAACTGATAACCCCTTTGTCCGGGATTTTAATTCCGCCACTGTAAGGTTATCAATTTATCATTTATTTCTTAAATGTAGACATAAGAAAGTGCTGCCTTTTCACTTCAGATCTGAAGGGCACCATCAAAGAAAAAGTGCCAACTAACCAAAAAATATCCATATTCATTAATAATGACCTTTTTTCTAAGGGACCAATCTTTCGAAAATATAGCCGTCATTTTAGATGTCATTTTGTCCCATTCTCACTACAAAGATATCCATATACGTCGCTATTCCACTTTAAGAAAGAATCACAGACCAATAAAATCGGACTTTACTACAGAATTTTCCGGATTTTTTCGTGATAAATCACAGAAATCTTTATACTTATGGCGGCGCTTTCTTACTTGTCACATTACAGCAAGCCATGATTCATATTTACCGAAAGGGTGAAATGGAAGCGTGTTGGAGGTCGAGGAAACTCGGGGCGAAGAAGAGAAAATTAAGTGATTGATCAGTCTATTGTTGGAAATATTATTGCGAGGATTGCTTATGAAGGGGTCATATATTTATTTCTATTGACTCTCGGAAACCATTGAAAATATACATGAAGGCTAATTAATTATTGTGATTTTGTGTGATTTTACCAAGGAATTTATAATTAGGAAGGGGGGGTGGGGGTGGCACCCAATAAAATACACGCCTAGGCAGTTTAAGAAATAGTTACACCGAGTAAAATGATCCTATACAATATGTTTCCTGAGACAGTTTGTATCGACAGCTTATTTTTTTATTAACCCATATTTTTTTATTTATTTTATTTCTGACCCCTAAACAGTACAGTGGTACTGGCACCGAGGCCTAGGAATAAGTAAAATATCAATCTGCTTAATTAATTACAAATTATTTTTTTTTCTTTCTTGCTTTCTTAAATCATAACTATGGAGGGCTTTAGGAAGGAGTCCGATCGAAAATGGCTGTTCTTTAAATTTACGTCCCTGTTTAGTAGTTAGTTCGCTGTTTCCCGTTCGCAGCGCAGTGATCGTCAAGTGTTTGACTTTTTACAGGTTTTGATAGACGTCAGCGGTATTTTTATCCAATAATTATTAAAATAAGCTTTATTAGATATAATATATACATATCTCAGCCTGTAGAGGGTTTTAGTTAACTAAATTCAATAAAACAGTTGATTATCCCATAAGAACCCATGCATTTTACAGATTTAAAGAAACACATGCGCCCCTGACGGCCATTTTTAAAGCTGCTTTACCGATCCAAAACTTTGCCCGAAACCAATGTATTGCGATCGGACTCCTAACCTAAAGCCCTCCATAATCATAACTTAACATTTTTAATTCAACAAGTCTAGTTCATATTTGTAATACAATAATACAGAATAATACAATATCTAATATATCACCGTTTACATTTTATAGCCGAAGTATCTGGATTTTATAAACCTTTTAAGTTTTTTGCAAGTTTTCTTCAAGTTTCGACCCAATATGTTTTTTTCGGTATATTATTATACGAGTAAGTATGCCTGTACACCTCTGTAGATTGGAGAGTCCTCTTTTTTTTTTTGGTTTTAGCATATCTATGTGTTTTTCAGGCAGGTATTCGATCTTATGTGATGGTCTTGTATGTAATTCTTTTATTTGTTTTATTTTTAGGAAGTGTTATTGGTTATAAATATCAAATGTTGGTGTATAATATTTTAATGAAAATATAGCTTTAATTGCCTTATTTTGACATCTCTGTAGTTTATTTATTAGGTCAAGGCCGTAGGAAGGGGGGGGGGTTGTTTAGGGGGGTTCCAACCCTCCCCCCCCCCATGACAAATTACTTGACTGAACTACCCAACTCAAAAATCGTCTCCCTAGCCTTACTAGAGAAGATAGAAAAGATTCTTTTCTAAAAAAAATATACTACCAAAAAATGTTAGATACTAAAAAAATATTACCTAAATGAATCAACGCGTGTCATTCCACGTTCGCTTTACCTCATTAGTCATTGTCATTACCGGGTTTGGTTTTGTGCTTTTCTTGAGGATTTTGCGTTGTGTTTTTTATTTTTCCCACTTGAAAACCATGCAAGCACCATGATTCAAAAAAGGGCATGGCACGCAAAAGATTTTCGCCTGCGGCGCTCTCTTTTTTGCGCCTTTGAGGCGATCTCCATGCCCCCATGCCCCCCCCCCCGCCGAGAAGAAATCCTGGCTACGTGCCTGACCGGCGAATCAAACCTAGAGTAACATAAATTTGACCAATCATACATGCATAAGTAAAAGTATAGAACTATAGATTATCCTAACCCCCCCCATGAATAATGTCTAGCTACGGCCCTGTATTAGGTATTCACTCGCGTTCCCCCTGCAAGGGATTAGGTATTATGTGGTTCAATGATGCTGTTGTACACTAGACATTTAGCACTATTGCTCAGTTGATGCGCGCATCTTCTAATTGCTCCAATGTCAGGCACGAGCTTTTTAATGACGATGTCCACATGAGCATTTGATGTTAAGTCATTTGAAATTTTGAGCCCTAAGTATTTATATTTCGTCACTTCATTTAGTACCTACTTTATTGTTTACTCTTTAATCTAAGGTTTAGTTTACAGCAATCCTTATTTTTTTGTTTTATGATCATATATAGAGTTTTTTCAGTATTGCAGCACTAGTGCGGGAAAGTGACACTTTCAAAACTAAAATGCGTGCGGGAAAATGGGTTAAAGCGCACGGTCGTAGAAAAACATGTTTTATACAGTGTGTCAAAAAAAAATATGCAACATTTTATGGGAAAGTTTTTTATCACCGATTTCTCAGAAAATTTTATTCTTTATAAAAGTTGGTGCATTCCTTAAAACTAAAAATGCATATCTCATATTTCACCTGCGGCTAATAGTAGGGGAGCAAATGCCATTTTTTCGAAATTGCGTTAAGAGTAAAGTACCTTAATTATTAGAAATACAGCTAAGTTTTATATGGACATGTTTTGCAAATTAAACAGTTAGTCCAAATACGAAATTTGAGTTAGGTGTGTCAATTTTTAATTTTTTTATAGGCATTTCTTTAAAATAGGTTTTTGGACTTCAGCGTACTGGGTGAAAATGACAAATAAATTATTAAGTATTTCCAGTAATATCAATAGAGTTGGATTCTTTCATAATTTTGTTTAGAACATAAGTTGGCTAAAATGTGTTTAAGTAGGCGTGCAACACGCTAATATCTGAACCAACTCGTAACATTGAAAGGTTTTAAAAAGTTTGCAACTACTTAATCCATTTTTATTATAAATCCACGTTTAAGTTATTTAATAAATGTATTAAAATTGCGTAAACAAAAAATCGACTAGAGTTAGGTATACCGTTTAGGGTTAACCGAAAAAATAATTTAAAAATTGTGACACCTAACTAAAATTTCGTATTTTGACTAACTTACTAATTTGCAAGAACATTTCCATATGAAATTTTATTGTATTTGTAATAATTAAGGTACTTTACTCTTAAGGCAATTTCGAAAAAATGGCATTTACTTCCTTACTATTAGCCGCAGGTGAAATATGCATTAGTTTATAGTTTTAAGGCATGCACCAACTTTTATAAAAAATAAAATTTTCTGAGAAATCGGTGATAAAGAACTTTCCCGTTATATGTTGCATACTTTCTTGGACACACTGTATACAATTAGTCAGTTTTTGAGAGTATTCATAATTACAGCACAATAAGGCATAAATCGGATGCACAAAGATTTTAAACAATTTTATTATTAAATGACCAGGCACTTTGACTGTAACATAAATGATATACTGACAAAAACTACTTTCTGACGAATAATGTGGCCCGGTTGGCCTCGAACAATATTGATTGTAAATAATATAAAACAGTATGTAGACTAATTTGTTAAACAGGCGAAAACGTTTAATTCCATTAACTAGAAAAGCATTCGCCTGATTTAATGTGTTTTTATTAAAAGAAAAACACGGTTTACATACGCCAATTTAAGCTAAGCCAGGGTAACTTTCTATTAGTATTTCGACTAAAAAGAAAGCATAATAAGCTTTTTATCGGACTTTGTATTAAAACTCGTTAGAAACTATTTGTTTAGATTTAAATAAAACATTTTACATTTTAGAGTAAATCCTGTGAGGTTCTTGGAAATCATGAAATTATTAAGGATATTTTTTAGTATTAAAAATACTATTAGGATCGTGTTTACGCAAACTTTGCATTGCATGTCGATGTCGCTCATGTCGATGTCGCTCTGCCGTCTGTCGCGGCCAACAGCGCAATATCTAGATCGGTCTTGTAACATAATACTCTGATACTACTTGGTAGAAATATAAATATGAATCAGCGTAAAGTCGGCAAGTAAATAATGAATAATGTTTAGTTTAGTTTGTGTTTTAAAGAACGCCATAGTAACTTTGTTAAAAAGTGTTTTATTGAGATAAGTTATAACTAAGGTAAGTTCACGTTATTTAAATCAGAATATTTTATCGAAAAAAAAAAAGCGGGAGGCAAAAAGTTGGAGCACAGTAATTGCATATTACAGGGTCCGCCCAAATTTGGTTAACAAATGGGATAATTTTTTTATTATTGATTTCTCAGAAAATGTTATTGTACCGGGTGATTGGTTATATTTTGCACCCCTACCTATCTCATGAAAATCTTCATGGTCTATTTTGAACGCTTGGGTAAATAAGTATAATTTAAAGACATAGCATAAGTGCTAATAGTTTTCAAGAAAAGTCAAGTTAAAAATCAAATTTTTGCCCTTATTGAATTTTTACACTTTTCATATTAACTTTCCACATTAACTGTTAATATGGCTGTTTCAGTTTTTAAATTTTTAAAAATTTTTGAGTCACTGACGTCATATTTTTCTATTTTATATTCACCCTGTCTATGCCACAGAAGATTTGAATACGTCAAAACGATTTACTCAAGATGCAAAACTTTTATATGTAGAATAAAATTTTCTGAGAAATCAATAATAAAAAATTATCCCATTTGTTAAAACCAAATTTGGGCGGACCCTGTAAAATTAAAGAACATTTTTTAAACTTTTACAAAATCCAAATTAGAATGTGGGCTTTAATTACATGACATAGGTCATTAAAATTTTAAAGCTGTGTCAGGTATTTTCAATACATAGGATGCTTGCGTAAGGTGCAAGATCTGTGAATTTTGTTATTGTTAAGACTAACTTTATTATAACACAATAATAACATAATTAACTTTAAAACAAACTGGCAAGATAGCAAGGCATCAGTCGGGACAACCAAGGGCTCGTGAGATGTCATGAGATGAGCGCCTGTAGGACTTATCACAATTTCAGAAGTTTTTCCTGGAAATAATTTTGCACGTTTGGAAGAAAATGATAGTAACTACCTACTTAATGATTTTTTTCAGTCATAAAATGTATATTTAACACCTTTTTGGGTAATGGTTCCTTTTTAATAATTAAAGAATGATGGTTTATTACTTGAAAAAGATTCAAGTTTAATAGTTCTATTTAAAGAAAAGGCAAACAATAAAATAGGTCGTTTTAAAGAAAATTAAAATTTTATTTTTACAATAAAAAAACAAAGGAAAGTAAGAATAATATCATAAATCTTAAACCTAATCTTCAAAATCAAAATCTGTATTGGTGCCAAACCCTTCAATATCGTCTTCACAGTTCTCGATTTATTGATTTTATAAACTTACCCTGTCCATATAAGATGTTTACATAATAATTTTTATTACTAATAAGTAAAAAAAATAATAACTAGTACTAGACTACTTAAACTTTTCATTTAAGTTGGGAGTATCAACATGCTTGCCAACCTATAACCTATTTCGCGTAGATTTATTTATTTTTTCGAGCTTTTACACAAAATTTAAATAAAACCAATATCGACTACATAGGTAATAATTGTCATCTTTAATAAATTTCACGTAGTTTTATAAATTACTTTAGAATAATTGTATAGCGAAAAATATCGAGTAAGTTTTTTTTATATTATTATGTCATTGTTCTTTCACTATACAATTCTCCCAAAATTAGCAATAAAATAAATTGGTATTTTTGTAATATGTCAGATATTACCTAAATAATGTGCAGACTATATTGATTTTATTTAAATGTTTGTTAATAAAATAATAAACTAAAAAAAAGGCGAAATAGGTTATAGGTTCTTAATAGATTAAATGACGCTAAGAATTCCACCTTAAATAAATCAGTTTGTAAATTTTACAAACAAAATTTTTTTTTATTAGCTATAATATTTTAAACGTAAATTATAGTATAGAACGAACTAAAATAATTTTTGTATACATCTAATAAACTTATTTTTATAAAAATTTCTGTAAAATAAAATAAAATATATTATAAAATAATAATATACAGTGTCACCAGTAAAGTCCGCATCATATGGGTTTTTTTTTATTAATAACGTTATTCAAGATTTGACTTTGGCATCAAGTTCTGCTTCCATCGAGATGAAAATTAAGCAAAAAAATAGTAGTCACGTGATTCGAATTATCTGTCAAATTTTAATTTTTTTCCAAAAAACAATTCAAAAGTGGGGTTATGTCTGAAAATATCGAAAAAAGTTATTAAAAAACGTTTTTTAAATGCAGTTTCTAGCCAACATGCAAAATTTCAGCTGCATAAGGTAATTTTGATTTTTTACCTATATTTTGTAAATTGCACCACTTTTGTAAAATAAGACTCAACGCAACCTACATAAAATTTCTTAGTTTTGACAATGCTTTGTTTCAGATACATTTTCTTTAAAGTAGCGCCATATTAAATATGTGTTTTTCTACAAAATCAAAATTGGGCTATTAAAATTTGGTCGCATGTGATGCAAAGTTTATTTGTTTTTGACCCTGTATAAGGTCACTTCATAAAATAAGTATTTTTTAAAACGCAGTTTGTGCCTAAAAGTAAAAAAATAAAAAATAAATTAAGTAAAGGGGTTTTAAATTAAATCGTTGAAAATAGATAAACTTTACGTTAAGTTAAACTAAAATTTATGTTCCACTTAATGAACACTTTACTAATGAAACTGTGTTCTTTTTTGTCTTAATATTAAGGTGAATTACTTTCAGACACAAACTACGTTTTCAAAAATATTTATTTTAAGAAGTTACCTTATACAGGGTCAAAAACAAATAATTTTGCGACATGCGACCAAATTATAATAGCCCAATTTTGATTTTGTAGAAAAACACACATTTAATATAGCGCTACTTTAAAGAAAATGTATCTGAAATAAAGCATTGTCAAAACTAAGAAGTTTTATGTAGGTTGCGTTGAGTCTTATTTTGCAAAAGTGGTGCAATTTACAAAATAACCCTACTTTTGAATTATTTTTTGAAAAAAATTAAAATTTGACAGATAATGCGAATCACGTGACTACTATTTTTTTGCTTAATTTTAATCTCGATCGATGCAGAACTTGATGCCAAAGTCAAATTTTGAATAAAGCTGTTAATAAAAAAAAATCCCATATGATGCGGACTTTACTGGTGACACTGTATATAAAAATGTTGTAAGTGTTATTAAATTGGTTCGCTGTCCTGTATAGTATTATAAATAATAATAGTATTATTTTTCGAATAAATGGTATTAATTTTTTTTTTGTTGTATGGAGAATAAGTAGTATTCTAATATACAAAATATCACGAATAGTCTCGTTTTAAAACAGATGACAGTGGCTATTTGTCATCGATCAGCTGATATTGGGACATAATAATATCCCTAGATTTGTAGCGGACGGTAATAAGCCCAAACACCGAGTTATGAATTGCGTCTTTGTTATATTTAATTACATTTTAAAAATGTTAATTTAATTACTTTTGTGTAAGTAGGTACCTACAATTATTATTCATTTGACCAAAAATTTAGATACAGGTTACAATTTTTTAATTCTTTTTCATTAGGGATCATAATTATTAATGTGTGCCTTGCTCGTTAAGTTGATTTCATCGATAAGTAATAAGTTTTATTTCATCTGAACGCCGTTTTTGTCGAAAAGTTAGTTTGTAAAATTTTTGTTCTTAAAATGTTTGGTCGTTAAGGTTAGGTTTCTAATGTATAATTTTCGCATTTTACATTATCTAGGTATCCTTTTCTGTTTTAAGAAAAATAAGTAGAAATTAAGTATTTCCCTGACTTAGGTGGGTAGGAGAGAGTTGGACAAATCCGGGTAGGTTGATAAAACCGGGTATCGCCTAGTTCTACCATATGCCCAAACAGCTTTCCATATTATTAACCTTTAAAAAGCAGCTATTTGATTTTGAAGGAATTATTTTTATTATTGTTATTAGTAAATATTATTATTGTTTGGCAATAGTAAGGTAATAGTAAGTAACATTATGTTATTACTATAGTAGTTAAAATAGCTAACCATATTAGTATGTAATAGGATAGCGAACAAATATATAGGTAATTCTATTTTCTGTGTCTACGTACCTTACATAAGTGAAATTATTGTTTGATATTACTATTATTATTGTTTGTATGACAATAAAATAAAGTTTTTAACATAAAGTTAGCCTACATACAAGTTTAGAAATGTAACTGTATCAATAAATTGCATTTTAACAAACAAATTCCATAAAAACCACTTTTGGGTCTACGTACCTTACGTAAGTCAAAAACTGTTAAAGTAGGGTTTCCACTGACAGAAAAATTTAATCCCTGGCTAAACTAAAGCTTTTAACTTTATGTTAGCCTACATACAAGTTTAGGAATGTAGTTTATGTTGAACTGTTGGTATTTTACCTATAGGTATAATCTGAACAAATACTTAAAACAAAAAAAAATCTATTCTAAATATGAGTGACAGAATCCTATTTTAAGTTGTGTTTCAGTTAGTTTAGTATTTTTAAGGCTTGGATATTTATAATATTATAAACTTTTTAAATCTATTTTGACACTTTATTTTTAAACCATATAGAAATTCATGCTTATTACCTATTACCTACCTTAAATTATAATATTTATAAAACATAACTTTCAAAAGAAATTATTACCTATTACTTATTATTTGGCAATATTAAAGCGGTAGAACCGATGAGGCTATTGCATAAATTGTTTTAGAAGGTATCACGATGTATAATTTTCAAGTCCGGTCCTGTAATTCATGCCAATTTATAAAAATTTAATAGACCAAAATTGACATAGTGTCACGTGACTTTGCCCCCATCTTGCGAGAGTATTCAAGATTTTTACTATAACTTCTTTTGTTCTGTGATTCGGAATTACCAACCCATTTATTAAGGCATGTCCAGACAGCATTCTTTTTATATCCATCTTTCCGGAATGTTTTTGCTCAAAATCCGGTACTCAAAAAGAAAAGATTAAAAAGCAAACAAGCGTTAACGTCCATTCTGACCAAGTGGAAATCGAACCGCAACCGAGAAAACCCTTGGGCGGAAAAGCGCGGTAAAGGGGAAGGGGAGGGGAACTTGCGAGAAAGCCGATCGAAGAAAAAGTTGTATGAATGCAAAATCATGAGTGAAATTTGGGATTTATTAGAATTTTGTATGTATGTGTGTGCGTGTGTGACATGAATATTAACCGAAATTACATTTTTTCGTTATATTTGAAGAGTGTTAGGAAACAACGCTATACAGGGTGATTCACGGTGGATGGAACGTTAGACGTTTCTGACGAACCAGTAAAGGAATCGTTCTGAAAATTTGGTAACGTACATAAACTAGTGATGGGCCGTGGGTATTTACCCGATGGGTAAATTCATAAATACCCGGTAAATACCGGGTATTTACCCGAAAGATATTTACCCGTGGGAAGATTGGGTTTTTTCCTTAAAATAAAGAAACAACATAATTTATGCAGATTATTATATTATTATACTGTTTTTTCATTTTAATATTTTTTATATATTTATTCGTTCTACTCCTATCCTATAAGTATTATCTCTGCTAGTCGTAGTCTAGAAAATCGAGATTATGTTTTTACATGTTAAAAAAATTTCACTGTTTTTCTTTTATTTTGTTTAACTCATATTATTAGCTTCCTAGTAATGTTAATGTTATGTTTTTATTATTTTTTATTGATGTGTTGTTTTATTTGATTTTAAATACGACTTAAAGGATTTTACTAATTAACATTTCCAATAAAATATATAAAAAACCTTAAATCTATTTATATATCCATTAAGGGTCCGGGTAAATATCTGGGTAAATACCCGGGTATTTACCCGGGTATTTACCCGGGTTTTTACCCGGGTATTTACCCAAAATATATTTACCGGGTATTTGCCCATCACTAACATAAACGGACATGCTCTACCAACCTAAAATATTTTTAACAATACAGTGTTGCCGCTTCCACAGAAAAATAATAGTAACTTCAATTTTTTAAATGCGACACCATATATTTTATTTTATTTTCGAATCCCCCATTACTTTCCTTACAATTTTTATTAACTCTACTCTATACTTATCTCTTACCGTTTCTCAGATATAAATTAATTTCCGTTTTCTTTGTCCGAAAACGTCACTTTTAAAAATGCTGATAATTTTGAACTCTAAAACACTGAAACCCTGAAATTTGGTAAATAGTTAACTAATACCATAGGGCCCTTTACCCTAGTCCCAAATCTTAGTTGCAATATACAGAGTGGTTGAAAAATACACTTATTCTGGTAACTTGAAAAAGTGACCATAAGTCCTTTTTTTCAAATGTAACACCCTGTATATTATTACGGATTTGAAAAGCTGCTAAAATTTCACTTCATTCTTGTATATCATACCTGTACCGAACTAACTGGTTTAACCATTTTTTTGACGTATTAAGCATAATTCGTTAAATTTTCTATACCATTCAATTTTTATTCGGTTATTAGTAAGTTAGCCATGACAAAAACTGATGTTTACGTATGTTACTATGGTTATCGTTTTGACATTTCATTAAGTTTAGATACAAGATAGAAATACACTTTAAAGTCATGGAAGAAAACTATACAAATACAAATGCAGTTCTTGGGAATTTATTTATTTTATTTGGACACTGTGTGTTTGCATTAACATGCAAAAAACATTAAAACTAAATTTTTCTTGAAATCCATGCAGTCAACACCCGCATATTAAAGTGTTTGGATGTAAACGGCCAGCGTTTTGAACATCTGCAAATAGCATTTTATTAGTTATAATTTTAGTAGTCTTTTATTATTTGACTACCTAGTTAACATTTAATAAAATTGTTCTGGATCCTAATAAATTTTCTAAGATTCATTGGCGGTAAATTAGAGTACATTTCGTTAAATTTTATACATGTCCTGGCGATAATTCTATCACACTGTCCAAATAAAATAAATAAATTCATAAAAACTGCATTTGTTTAGTTTTCTTCCATGACTTTAAAGTGTATTTCTATCTTGTATCTAAACTTAATGAAATTTCAAAACGATAACCATAGTAACATACGTAAACATCAGTTTTTTCATGGCTAACTTACTAATAACCGAATAAAAATTGAATTGTATAGAAAATTTAACAAATTATGCTTAATACGTCAAAAAAATGGTTAAACCAGTTAGTTAGGTACAGGTATGATATATAAGAATTAAGTGAAATTTTAGCAGCTTTTCAAATCCGTAATGGTATACAGGGTGTTCTATTTGAAAAAAAGGACTTATGGTCACTTTTTCAAGTTACCAGAATACGTGTATTTTTCAACCACCCTGTATATTGCAACTAAGATTTGTGACTAGGGCAAATAGCCCTATGGTATTAGTTAACTATTTACTAAATTTCAGGGTTTCAGTGTTTTACAGTTCAAAATTATCAGCATTTTTAAAAGTGACGTTTTCGGACAAAAAAAACGGAAATTAATTTATATCTTAGAAACGGTAAGAGATAAGTATAGAGTAGAGTTAATAAAAATTGTAAGGAAAGTAATGGGGGTTTCGAAAATAAAATAAAATATATGGTAGGTATTGCATTTAAAAAATCGAAGTTACTATTATTTTTGCGTGGAAGCGGCAACACTGTATTGTTAAAAATATTTTAGATTGGTAGAGCATGTCCGTTTATGTACGCGACCAAATTTTCCGAACGATTCCTTTACTGGTTCGTCAGACACGTCTAACGTTCCATCCACCGTGAATCACCCTGTATACTACAATGGCCGCCAATGTACAGCATATAGGAAAACATTGTTATTTTAAAACTTCCGCGTATCTTAAAACCAAAATAACGACTAGTCAAATATACAAAACTGCGTTAAGTGCAAACACTACACTGAAAAATAGCTATTTACCTAACAAGTGCGGAAAATGAATTTTTCTGCACGAGTCTGCCGTTCACCGAACGACGCGTAGCGGAGTTCGGTTAAGCAGCCGAGTGCAGGGAAAACATTTTCCGCACGTGTCAGGTACAATAGTTTTTCTACAGACGTGTGGAAATAAGTAACACATATTTCAAAGAAATTTAACTATAACAATCACATACATATTATGTAACAGTAACTAATTCTGAGAAAAAAGTAATAACTACAAGTTATAATTGATATATTATTGATTTTGACATAATCGTGCCGAAAAAATTTTCCGCACTAGTGTGGAAAAACCAATTTTCCGCACGGATTTTTGACATAATCTTGCCGAAAAATTTTTCCGCACTAGTGTGGAAAAAAGCCTTTTATTCCTTACAAGAATTCACATACACATTCACACGAATTCACAGGAGGTTCTGCCTCAACTTCGCCTTTTGTAATTTATTTACAATAAAGTATTTTATTATTATTATTATTATTATTATACTCGTTATTCAACTGTTTAATATTATATGTGACAGCAACACACTTTCCTACTGTAAGACGACGAAAATTGCTAGACCGTTGTGTAGTGATAATATCACGGTAATTTAGCCAATAGGAAATAGAAGTTATTGATTTCATAGAATGTATAGTAATTATCAAGTTCTATTGGGGGTGTAATCTGGTTTTTTATACCTTATTAGTTTCGACTGGCAGTTGTAATGAAACCTGACATTATTCATAATAATATTTGCTTGCTACGGTTAATAAAGCATATATGTATACTTACCACTAACAATCAGTAGGTACTGTAGTTCTCAAAAATTTAAACAGCTTCTAGTGTGATATTGTTCTTGTCGTTTAACATGGTTTACTAAGATGGTAAAATTCGTCCATAGATTATAAAATCCAATACTAATGATGGGTTAGGCGAAATAAGAATTTTCTATTGCTTTATCTGACATGCAAAACTGAAATACAGATTAAATAGTAATTTACGTTACAAGACCGGAAAGTAGTGTTTTTCAGGTCTAGACAAGCATTTCCAGGGCGAGCCATAGGCGAGTCCTGGAAGCTTGGAGAGACCTGGAAAACCCTAATTTTCGGTTGCGTGACGTACAATATTTTTTTTAAGACCGACACTTCGATATATTTTATAATCTACGCGAAACAAGTTTGACATAAAGAACAAAATTAAAAATCAACGAACTGTCACTCGACAATACATCGAAATGTTGTTGTCATAATAACGAAATCAAGGTATCTTGTATTATCAAAGAGCAATTGGAATAACAAAAAACAGGGTGACAGTGACATTAGAGACCGGAAAAGTGACATTAGAGTCCGGAAAAGATTTTTCCGGTCTCTACTGTCACTTTTCCGGTCTTGCGATCGGAAAAACGTTATTTTCTAGACGAAAAATTGTCCAGAAAGTGTAAATTTTCTGGTCGGTTTTAAAAAAAATAAATTAATTGAAACAGGTATTGGTACGATCAATAAAATTCAAATTCAGACAGGAAGACTCCAAACAACGATGTGACCTGCGCAAAAAACACGTTAAAACAACTACTAGGGAACGCGGCGATTGCCGTTCGCTACGAACCCCTACTAGAGTCGATTCACTCAGTAAACCTGCAAGGTGGCCGACATGTCATATGACAAAAGTCATATTCCAGCTAAATAAAATAAATTTTTGCATTTTCAATGACTTTTGTCATATGACATGTCGGCCATCTTGCAGGTTTACTGAGTGAATCAACTTTTAACATCTTGTGGATTATAGGTTCTTACGGATACAATTTGTTTGTGGGGACGCTGCTTTACTTTCTTAATTTTAGAGGTAGCACTTCACTGGGAACAAAATTCGTCGTATTAAGAAGATGCAATTTATTTCTTAACAAAATTGCTGTATTAAAAGTGAATGTACTGCTAATGGAACTGATTACTACCAATAAAAACACTGGTCTACTAAATCTGGAATTGATATAACACTAAAGCGGCTCTAATACACTAGCAATTTATTTAATATGGGTTAATAAAAAATAAGCTATTAATACAAACTATGTCTTAGCAAAATGTTACCGTGCGAGCAAAAATTATTTGCATCAAAGAGGGCTTGGTTTAGATCCCAATGACATGGGGACGATATATCTAACCAAATCTAGGTTAAAATTTTGTCACATTCATATTATGACATGATATGCCAAACTAATGAGTAATAAAATAAGTAGACAAATACAAATTTATTTTTGTTCTTTATAAAATTAACAAAGTAAGAATATACCAAAAAAAAAAAGAAAAATAATTACATGTATTCTGAGAATTCACATAACCGGAGAGGTGGAACCAGGCTTCATCCGAAAAAAATGTCAGGTCTAATAAGTAAATCATTTCTTTCCAATAAATTTTGGGTAAATCATTGAGAGTAATTCCTGAGTCTTTCAAAATCTGCGGCTTGTATTTCTTGGAATACTTGCACTTTATAAGGAAATAAATTTAGCTGCTTCTTAAGAATAGTCCTGCATGTTCCATAAGATCTTCCCACTTCTTGGGACAGGCGTCTTATACAATTTGTTGGCGTATTTTGCATTATTTCGCGAACGTTTGCCACAACTGTTCTTACAGATGGTCTTCCTGCTCCTTTTTTGTGTTGTATAGAACCTGTTTCCCTAAACACAGCCACGGTTCTTTTCAGGCAATGATAAAAATCCCCGCAGCAATAAAAGCAACGTTAGGAAAATGTTCGTGAAAATCGTCCATGCACAAACCCGGATTTTATTGCCACTCACCATTTACTCTAACCCCGTTTCGAAAATACGCTTCAACCATGAATGTTTTGTGCTGTTCCGTAAAGCCCAATGTGTGAAATGTTCAAGAAATTGGAAAAATTAGCGATGAATCTAATTACTTGCAACGACTGTCAAAGATGGAGGAATAACTGATTCATTGTTAATTCAGGTAGTTACCGACACCCAACAGGTATTAAGCTCTACGGCTAAGCATTACGTCCTTAGATGCAAGGCCCTCTTTGATGCAAATAATTTTTGCTCGCACGGTATAAATAGATTTTTACGAGATTTTTTATGTGTCGCGACTTTTTTTTTTGTTTTTTTTAGAAGATCGATCTCGTCCTATATAAAATAAATTAAATGTCAGTATACAATAAAATTTTTCAGGTTTCGGTTTCGGCCGAAACGGAGACAAGGCCGAAGATTCGGTTTCGGCTGAAAATCTTGTTTCGGTCGGACACTAATATTTATCCAATATCGTAATAATATGTAATAGCGAGTGTAATAGTTATCTGGACGACTCGTTTTCTAACAGTCCGCGTCCAACACTCAAGCATACATCGCTCTTCCAGACAACGAGCACTGGCCTATAACTATTTTTGTGTTTCCAAAATCGAAAAATTCCTTTTCTGAAAAGCTTAATAAATATTTTAAATTCCGTACGCGAAAACAAAAATACCAATAAATCATAACTCCTACTCCGAAATCCACATTTGCCCATTTTTTCCTTGATCGATCATGGACGTGCGGTAACATTTAATACGAGGGAAATTATTTTAATGAGGGATGCAAAAAAATTTTGATAAATTTATGTTTCGGCATTTTTGCCTTATAACTAACTGCAACACGCTTGCACCACCTATGTCGCTAAGACTTTGTTCCATCAGTAAATAATTGATTTCTGTTGGCCTTAAAAAGAATGGTCATCAATCATACATGGCGATGACATAGCCTTCAAGAAAAGCTTCGTCGTCGGATATTTTTTTTAATTTTTAAAGCAATTAGCACAGTATATTTAAAACTGGAACGCAGTTGTGCTTTATCGAAGCGATTATACCTAAATCGGTCTCGCAGACTTAGCCCCATATGACCAGGAACTATGCCGTTTTTGTCCAATCACCGTAAATATCTTCAACGGCCTTTATTAATAATAGTACCTAACCTTTTTTGGGCTAAGGCCTTGAACTAATAGAAATCGTTAGTTGATGCACGCGAACTTGCACAGGCAACCATATCTTATCTCATGCGGTATGAGGCGGTTTAGTTGTTTGTTCGCTCTCATAAACAAAGCATTTTTTTCTTTTTAAATTTTTATAATTCAAAGGTTATTAATACCTATGATTAGTTTTTTAATAGACACACATGTTCTACAATGTCTTTAGAACAAGAATTGGAAATTGAGGAGTTAGGGCGGCTGGTACCCGATTTAAAAATAGAAAACACTTAGGGAGGACAAACAAAACACGCTTGTCCATTCTGCGTTTTTTTTTGCGGTATGGAGTTAAACAATCGACTTACTACTAGATATATTTACTATAAAATATTAACTAAATTTAGCAATGTTTGAGTGAGCTTTTTATCCCTTAAATAATTCTAGGCCTAAGATCAATTTTGGAATCGATATGTCGAATATCCACATTTAAAAAAGAAAATCTCTATACAGGGTGGTCCAACGAAAAGTTAACACCTCGATTTTCCTGCTTTAAAATGAAAATGTGGAAATTCGCTCGGACCCGTCGATTTTTATTTCGAAGGGGACATATTTTGCGTATATTGTCAATCTTGTTACTTCAAGCCCCTAGGAGGGGAGGGGGTAAGATCTAAATCTTAAATGGATACCCCTATTTTATATAACTTTTTTGGATTCTGCATAAAATTCTGAACATTTTTTAATAAAAGCATTATTAGTCTATACTAAACAGTTTCCGAGATATTGACTCTTGAAAAATTACATTTTTGAAATTTGACACCGTCTAGCTTTCTAACTGTACGTCTTAGAGCAAAACGGCTTGCATGTCCCTGTCTTCGATTTTTATTATTTTTCCAATAGTGTCAACTTCCGTTTAAACCGGAAGTACTATATTTCTTACATCCGGTTTAACCAAAAGTTGACACTATTGGAAAGATAAGAAAAATCGAAGATAGGGACATGAAAGCCGTTTTGCTCTAAGACGTACAGTTAGAAAGCTAGACGCTGTCATTTTTCAAGAGTCAATATCTCGGAAACTGTTAAGTTTAGACTAATAATGCTTTTATTAAAAAATGTTCAGAATTTTATGCAGAATCCAAAAAAATTATATAAAATAGGGGTATCCATTTAAGACTTAGATCGTACCCCCCTCCCTCCTAGGGGCTTAAGGTAACAAGATTGACAATATATGCAAAATATGTCCTCGAAATAAAAATCGACGGGTCCGAGCGATTTTCCACATTTTCATTTTAAAGCAGGAAAATCGAGGTGTTAAGTTTTCGTTGGACCACCCTGTATAAAAAATAAAATATCGATTTTGGATTTTCAATGTAGCCCAGCAGCTGTAGTTAAAAGTACCTTCTATTATTTTAACTTAAAATAATTGTTTAGTTGTTAGTGCTTTTCATATTTTACGGGAAGCTTTTTAACGCCTTGCTTCCATGGACCACACGCCACTGACGATCGATGCCCCGGTCAGTTTTCACGATTTTCTTTTATTTCCAACGAGGGCTTTTCTCAGTTGTGGCTCGGTTTCCACTTGGTCAAAATACACGTAAACTTTTGTTTGCTTTTTAATCTCCTCCTTCTGGTTTAGACGTGAAACGAAATTAATATCTGAGAATGATTTTATTTTCGTTAATAAATGTTCAATGGGGTACCTTTTTTATTGCCTAAATCATTTATTTGCTCGATATGAATTTTTCTTTGTTGTTCTCATCCAGAAAATGTGGAAATTTAAATTCGGTCCTTTTATACTTTTAGTGCAGGATACCATAGCTGAGAATGCTTTTATAGTATGTGTTTTTATAAATTGAATTGATTCTGCCTTTACTTGGTGGAACTCCATTTTAATATACAAAGAACACAATATAGTGTTTTCTTTGTATGTGTTTTTATAGTATACTGAATAGTCTGATTATATAATAGGTGAATTGAATTATGGTGACAAAATTTCTAATTAGGTGAAAGATTTATCCAATAAACTACTAAAGTAGGTATATAAAATACGCCCATAAAAAATTATATGGAGGATTAGATAAAAAGAAAAAATATGACCTACCATTCATAACAATAATTAAAATATAGTTTTTATTATCGATACAAAATCCTGTTGTTGGTAGAACGCATTTTTAATGTTTCCAGTTTTAACTTTTGTAGGAGTAAAAGGGAAGGAAACAGCATTTATATTACAAATAGAGCAGGGCCGTAGTCAGACTCGGACGTCAAAGCGGACAATCTTTTTGAAGGACGAATTTGTTTAAATTAAGCGCCACAGACGAACATTTTTCGGGCCACGTCCAACATTCGTCAAGAATTCATCCAACCAGGGCAATCTGGATAGGGCAAGATTTCCCTGCCCCCCTCCCGCCCCCTATTTATGCCACTGTAAACAAATACAAAAAAAATAAAGAAGTTTTCGTTCATATTAAACACTGAAAACATAAATAAGTAATGTTCAATTTAAAAGTGCTTACTCCTAATCCACGTAATACACTAATACGATCTCTTTTGGCAAGTTTTATTTAATACAAAAACTTGTGCAATAAAAACTGAATAAATAATTAGGTACTTATTTTTTAATAAAACCAATAAACAAACTAAATATGAAGAAAATTTATACCGTGTGAGCAAAAATTATTTGCCTCAAAGAGGGCTTGGATTAAAAAACGTCGGGGGATGATATATCTAACCAAATCTAGGTTAAAATTTTGTCAAATTCATGTTATGACATGATATGCCAAACTAATGAGTAATAAAATAGGTAGACAAATACAAATTTATTTTTGTTGTTTACAAAATTAACAAAGTAAAAATATACAGAAAGAAAAAGAAAAATAAAATAAAATAAATGAAAATGGGACAGGCGTCTTATACAATTTGTTGGGGCGTATTTTGCATTATTTCACGAACGTTTGCAACAAGTTCTCCTGTTCTTACAGATGGTCTTCCTGCTCCTTTTTTGTGTTGTATAGAACATGTTTCCCTAAACACAGCCACGGTTCTTTTCAGGCAATGATAAAAATCCCCAGCAATAAAAGCAACGTTAGGAAAATGTTCGTGAAAATCGTCCATGCACAAACTCGGATTGTATTGCCACTCACCATTTACTCTAACCCCGTTTCGAAAATACCCTTTAACCATGAATGTTTTGTGCTGTTCCGTAAAGCCCATTGTGTGAATTGTTCAAGAAATTGGAAAAATTAGCGATGGATCAAATTACTTGTAACGACTGTCAAATATGACGGAATATCTGATTGATTGTTAATTCAGGTAGTTACTTACACCCAACGGGTACTCAGCTCTATGGCTAAGCATTACGTCCTTAGATGCAAGGCCCTCTTTGATGCAAATAATTTTTGGTCGCACGGTATTTAAATTTTATTATATATTAAATTTTAAAATGGATTACTATTTTTAATTTTCCTGTTTTTTATATTTTTGCAAATTCTTTTTCAGGAAGGGCGGAGTACTGCCCATTCACATGGGTTTAAGTTGAAGTTGTATAAAATAAATGAAAGATAAATAGTCGTTAACAAGATACATTGGGGAACATTAGAGATAAAAGGTTTAAAAATGTACAATTTAACGTAATATATGTATGTAATGGCTAATTTGGGTTATATTTTTGTAATGCTCCAGTTTCGCGAAATTACAGTTAAACATTAAATGGCCAGGGCTGGTTGGGTCTCCACCGGCTTCCACCCAGCCGGGCCCCCAAGTTTCCTATAACCTTTTTCTCGGGTTTGTTCGGCTCTATACCTTTACCTCTCCTGTATGTTTGTAGGCCATACATATCTCAAATTTTTGCAAGAAGAGCTTATTTCAGCTTTTACTTCTTTATTTTCTCACCACGCAGAAGCAGATCATAATGATCGAATGTGGTTACAGCAGGATGGTGCTCCGCCTCATTATGCCATAAATGTTCGACAATATTTAAGTGAAGTTTTTTCAAACCGCTGGATAGAAAGAAGAGGTACGTACCATTGAATGGCCGCCACGATCGCCGGACCTTAATCCTCTAGAGATTATTTTCTTTGAGATCACCTAAAAGCCAAACTTTAGGTTACAAAACCAGAAAATTTAGAAGAACTTAGGCAACGACTTTCGCTAAACAACCCCTGATATGGTACATAATGTCAATTTTACTTTACATTAGGGGTTTGTCAAGAAAAAATGGGCAACATATCCAACAATTTTTACAATAAAATAAATTGCATCTACATTACCGAAATGCAGAAGCTAATAGTGGGTCGTATTCCCTTTTTTAAGCCCTTTCCAACGAGAACAGTACATACCTTTATGCAGGGTGTTTCAATAAAAACTCCCAGGCCGATTATTTCGAAAACTAAAAGTGACATGTAAATTCTGTAAACGCCAGTTTTTAGCCTCTATGATTGGCTTCACAACTGTGTAAAAAATGTGCTTGAATAATACAACATGTAGGTGTCGCCACGGTGCAGATAAATTTTTCGATGACGGGAGCTTTTCAATGTTGTCGTTCTTAAAGATAATTAATTTTTGGTCCAATTATGTCCCATACAAAATTTTGATAAATCCAACATGAAAGGAGATATTTGGGGTTAATTTTTTTTTTAATAATTTTAATGAGTATTTTTATTATAAACCCAGCAAACATGCCATGCAGGCAAAACGCTTTTAAAGCATTGGCATTGCCCTCCTTGTTCATTGGCACAGTATTGGCAGCCATTACCGCAAATGTATCTTTTTGACCCGCTGGCCGTCAGTAGGCCGCCAGGCACTTTGCCTTGCTGGGCAAATCACGGCAAATTATTATTTAGCCTTTACATGTTAAATGGTAAAAATAAAGCACCAGCGTTTCTGTACATAATATGTATTCAAAAATATTTACATATGCAATACCTGTTAAATTACATCTTTTATGTGTAGGTAAAATAGTGATATTCAATGTATAAAGGAATAAAATGGCGGCTTATTATTTCTTCCCGATCAATTTATTACCAAGGCAAAGTCGTGTCCATTTAACTTGGTCATAACCCTCCTAGTTGTGTCTGTGGAATCTTCGCCCCCCTGAAGTTTCAGAACATTTACCTAAAAAAAAAATCGTAGAATTATTATTTTAAGCTTCACGGCCATACAATTTTTTTGTGGATTTACTGGTAGTTTTAAACATATGTTTTGTGTATTATTATAAAGGTACCTATATCATATTATAACTGTTTCCAATAAGTATAAAAAAATACTTACTTTGGCGATTTATTATTCCACTCTCACGTATCCGTCATTCTTCTGCAGAAAAAAAGGCAGTAAGCAACTAAACCACAAAACGGGCTGAATCCCCCGTCGAGAAATGGCGTCTGCGTTTTAACGTTGTTTTAACCATAGGTAAAGCTTCAACTGCCTGTGTTGGTAAAAGACTTTATGATAATATTAATATTGTATCTGGTTTAAATTCAAAGTTCGCTTTTTATTTATTGTATAGGTATACTTAGGTTGCAGGAAATCGGAGAGAAAAACTTATAATAATACCTATAATGATTAGAAAATTTACCGTGAAATCGGTCGAACCTGAAAACAAGAGTACTACAAACAAACTAAAGATATTTCTAACCCCATTCCCATAATCACGCTTCGCGACCAATCATCTACCAATGCAGATTAACGTGAGACCAATGATATCATCATGTCACACAGGTAAAGCGCGGGAATTATAAATTAAGAAAAAGATTAACATCTTTAGGCCATATTTAGGCTAACAAAATGCATTTACTCATTCTTTGTCGCGATATCGGAAATGGGCATTTACTGGTTGCCTGCTATAAGAAATTCATAGGCGGAAATGCACAATATAAATACATTTAAGACGTTAGAAATAATTTATCATTTAATTTTTAATCGTAGAGTAGTTAAACGCATTCACACATGCATTATCAAAGAAAATGTAATGGGACATTACCGGGCTGCCTGATGTTAAATAATATTGGCATTTCTGTAAAAAAAATGTAGTTTAAATTCATTGGCAAGTTAAAAAAGTTAGGATTACCTTTTTTGGAATGATGGACCAATGCATATTTTTTTATTGAGGATTTATGCATGTTTGCCATTGTTGCAAATTTAAGAATAATGTATTGGCAACATTTTGCCATCATGAAGCCAACATTGCCAATACCAAATCTTTACCTTGCCTAATAACACTGTTTGCTGGGAATATTTTTAATATCCTTTAGCAGATTTTAATTTAATTTTGCTAATAATAATTTTAGTGATGAAACGCTCGTGTAGCGCTAAATTATTACGTCCAGTGACGTCTCAGGGGGCGCCTTAACAAATAATATTGGCAAAAAATAAGACGCCACTGAGTTTTTGATAATTTTTATATTTTTTTCGGATTAAGCAAATAAAAATATTATTTTCTTGTCTGATAAATTGTTTTCACATCTTGCTTCGTTTTCGAGAAATAAAATTTTTTTTTTTATTTATTTATTTTACGTCGGCCTTTTTCCGCAACGAGGCCAATCACCGACGCCAGGGAATTTGTCACACACTATCTGGTAATTTTGCCGAATCCCTCTTTGTCGAGGGTAGGGTTCTTTAACGTGCCAACATCCATGACACGGGGCCCACAGTTTAACGTCTCTTCCGAAAGACGGCGCCACCTCTTAAACCAAATTCCAAATTTAACATCGACGTTGCCGGCACCGGGAATGGAACTCGGGCCTACGATCTGTAAGGCTGCTGCGCTAACCACTAGACCACAACGTCGACGAGAAATAAAAATAAAAAAAAAATAAAAATAAAAACAATTTTATTGCATAAGTATGCGTTGTATTTTTTGTTGTTTAAAAGCATTATTAAAACATTATAAAATAAAATTAAATGATGTTTTAAATTTTATTAAAGAACTGATAAGAAATTATACAAAATTATTAATGAAAATTAGAACAATACCAAAAACTATTTAATGGGGTCGAATGAGGTGTTCAAAATTATTGCCGTTTTCATATACAAAGCAAATCGATATAATAATTCGGTTCTGCAAACTCTCATTAGTGTATTTCGATTAATAGCAAAAGATACAACGTATTAATAATTTAATGATTTTTGTTTTCCAGAGATATGCAATAAACTGGTTTTGATTTTTATTTCTCGAAAACGAAGCAAGATATGAAAATAATTTAACAGACAAGAAAAGGATATTTTTAGTTGCTTAATCCGAAAAAATATAAAAATTACCAAAAACTCCGTGGCGTCTTATTTTTGCCAATATTATTTGTTAAGGCGCCCCCTGAGACGTCACTAGACGTAATAATTTAGCGCTACACGAGCATTTTATCACTAAAATTATCACTACCAAAATTAAATTAAAATCTGCTAAAGGATATTAAAAATATTTATAATTGAAACACTCGTTAAAATTATTTTAAAAAAACTTAACCCCAAATATCTCCTTTCATGTGGGATTTATAAAAAAATTTTATGATACATAATTTGATCAAAAATTAATGATCTTTAAGAACCACAACATTTAAAAGTTCCTGTCATCGAAAAAATTCTTTGCACCGTGGCGACATCTACATCTTTTATTATTCAAACACATTTTTTACACAGTTGTGAAGCCAATCATAGAGGCTAAAAACTGGCATTTAAAGAATTTACATGTCGCTTTTAGTTTTCGAAATAATTGGCCTGGAAGTTTTTATTGAAATACTTACCCTGTATTTGAAAAAAAGAGTTGAGGGCGGTTTCTACCTCCAAATGAAATTTCACGAAGAAACTAAAAATAAATGCAGCCGTAGTTCTGTATTTTTATAGCGAATAAAGAAGGGTTTTAATAATGAATTTGTTCCAGTAAAAAATTCCACCCTGTACATACCATATACTATACTAAGCGCTTCTGTGCCTTCTACATTCTATGGTACTGTTGTATTTATTCAGAAATTTTGACTTGTTACAAAGAAACACTACTCTTAAACACTGTTAACCTAAACCAAGCACAAAAGAAAGAAATCAAAAATTCAGTCTGTATTCCTCCAACAAAAAAAATAACGCCATTTAATAAATCTCCTTTTAAAATTCTCAACACACAAAAACTCTAATGAATCATAAATTTTCGCTCTTTTTCACATCTAAACAACTTTTCCATCGATCGGTTTTCTGGTCAGTTTTCCCGCTTTTCCCAATTTTCCTTCTTTTTCCAGCTATAGGCTTTCTTTTGGCTTTTCTTGGCGGTTCGATTTTCACTTGATCGAGCATTAAGTTTACACTTGTTTGCATTTTTAATCTTTTCTCATTGTGATCCAGATTACGGATTTATTGACGTTTTTCAAGAAGAATAAAAGCGTTAATTTAGATGAAAACTAAGAATTTAGCGAGTATTATTGGTATTCATCAAAACTCCTGATGACATAATATAAACAGTATCGTTTTCAATGTCTTGATGAAATACTATCTTGTGCATTATCATTTTATTTTTCCGAGTCCGGAGTCTACAGAGTGAACAATTAAAAAAAAAATAGCAAAGAAAGTGCCTTGCAAGGTATATATTATTAGTCAAAATAGGTGGGGCTTCCGTGACTTACACAGGGTGTAAAATTCAAAATTTTCAATTTTTGAGGCGTTCTCCGTATCTCAATAATGTTAAGTAATGAAGAAAGTAAAAACGAGATTTTATAGAGTTTTTTTTAATGCAGAATCCTTTGGCGTAGCTACACCCTACCTATAGACGGTTTTACAACAGGTACTTTGGCTTTATTCTAGCTTTTCAATAATACATACCTAGCGTAGAATCCACGTGGTGCTAAATCAAATTTTATTAGATAAATGTATGTAGATGTTCATTTTTATTATAACCTTTGTTTCACAAATTTTCATTTTCCATATTTAGTAGTACAGTAAACAGTATAACCAAGCGGTCACCCATCGTCCCATCCAAATACTAGGTGATAGGTTTAAAATTGAGTGGGTTACAGCTAACCCTCCACTGCGTCCATGCGGTCTATTGTGGCTCACACCTTATTTATATTTCCCCCAATAGGTCTAACTTTTTGATGAAGTTAATGATGGTATTGGGAGAGACATTTTTCATGTCATCAGGCAGCAGAGTCACCTCGCCAAAATGGGGTGAATCTGATTCTTCCTGCTGCAAGCGCACATTACGTTTTCTGCTGGTTCTGTATCTTCCATGCAAAGCCGGCATTCATCAATTGGGGCTAGTGATGTAAAATTTCCGAAATTTTTGGAATGTTCGAATGTTTCGGAAAGTTTCGGAAACTTTCCGAAATATTAGGAAATTTTCTAAAATCTGGTATTTTTAGTATTTAAATTAAGCTTATAAATGCAAGCAGCCATTTTTTATTAAAATCTACTTAGATTTACGTAACGTACACATAATTGTAAAACAACAACACATGTAAAAAACATTGTACAAAAATATTTTTTTAACAACACGTAAAAGAAAACACCACTACTAACAAAGTCCAAACAAATAATCCATATCTATATATCTAAAAAATTTTCCGGCCCGACAATAGAATCGGTATCGTGTACAGAAAATCCATCATTACTTTCGGTATCAGACTCAGACTGCTCAGAGTGCTCAGAGTGCTCAGATCCGGTAGCTTCTATTTCTATATTTTTATATTATTGCGAACGTTTCTTTGACTTTTTGGCGGAATTACGTCTTCTTTGTTTTTATATCTAAGATTTCTTAATTTAATGTTGTGCGCTATGCACATTAGCTTGCCAGCTGTGTTTGTCGATTTCGTTTCTTACTATGTATAAATGAATATGTACTAAAACTGCGCTCGGTGGCAGCAGAGGAAGCTGGCAGTCCTAATATAGCAATAGCTAAGTCTTTTAAATTAGTTTTGGTGTACATTCCCTGCCACCACCCCAATACAGTCCACTGATTTAGCGGAAAGCCAGATAAATTCCATTGACCAAAGATCGGTCTTTGCACAATATTTTGTCAGTTCTACAAAAATGGCCTATTTTCTGCCAACAAATTTGGGAATTTAGAATATTATTAATACATATTGCATGGCCTGTAATGCTCTTCAAGACTCGCCCCTGTCAAAACAGGATCCAGTAAACTGCAAAATGCAGCGGTTTTAGTGCCATCTTTTTTCTTTGAGAAAACCGAGTCAAACATTCGTTCTCCTCCGCCTTGGTAGTAGGTAGGAACGGAACGTTTTCTATTAAAACATTTTCGATTTCTCTAAAGGCTTCTACGACCTGAGAAATCCTAAATGTGTTATAATCAAGAACATTGATCCATTTAACAATAGATGTTAAAACCACAACAATTTTTTGCAATTAGAGCCAAAATATATCATCATCCAGGCAGTTTTGTTTAACATGTCTGGAAAATTTTACATTTTCAGTTACCATCAATAACTGCAAGACACTTTTACATACTATAAGGCTATTTATACAAGTTAAGATTGAACTCCTGGGAAATATTCGGCTTATTTAGAAGCAAATATTTCGGAAATTTTCGCAATATTCGGAAACATTCGAGCGGAAATATTCGCAACTCACATCACTAGTTGGGGCTATTCCAATTTTATACATATGGTGTCGCAGTCTGCAGTGGCCGGTGTACAATCCCACTAGTGCTTTAAGGCATGACCTATTGAGCACTAGTAGTTTGTCAGTTAGCTGTTGGTTTATATGGCAGTTTATTAATGCTTTTGAGTGTGTTAGACCTGGTAGATTTGACCAGTGTCTTTCCCATTTGCTTTTTGCTTCAGCTAGTATTGTTTTCTTGGCTGTAGCATGAGATATACTTATTACCGGCTCGGGTCCTGTGAATTTTAGTGCTGCGCCTCTCTTAGCGAGCTTGTTGGCAGCCTCATTACCCTTCAGACCCATGTGTCCCGGTATCCATATTAAGGTTATTTTGTTGTTCGGACTTAGTTCGGATAGTGTTTCTATAAACAGTATAACCAAGCGGTCACCCATCGTCCCATCCAAATACTAACCATACTCGACAATGCGGACTTGCTATCTTTATTTGTTTTAATTCTTTACTTTACTACTAAATTTTATATATTATAACGACTATAATCGCTTGTCATAGCATATATATGTTCTCTATTTTAGTGTAATGGGGCAAATGGGCAGTCGGTTGCATTTATATTTTGTTAAAAGAACTTTCTACCTTTACTTTAAATCCTACATATGGAAACACAGCTAATTGACATTGTAAAACAAACAAAATACGCTAATCAAATCTATGTAGAATCTAAAATGTTCCTTAAAGTAATAGAACTTTACATTCGTGGTTTTGTAACACCCATTATATAGTTCTAAATCTTTCTCTGCAAACAAAAATCCAATATTCTGTCATAAATCTCACATTCACACAAGTTTTTCCTTCGAGATTCGTCGGTCAATTTCCCGTCTTTCCCTGCTTTTATTCCTTTATTTGCCTGAGGGTTTTCCCGAGGTTTTCCTAAGTTCGATTTCCACTGGGCCAGCCTGGACATTAGCACTGTGTTTGTTTTTTTAATCTTTTCTTTCTAAGATCCGTATTTCGGAAATTCTATGGATTTTGTCTTCGTCTCTTGCACGAGCACGTAACAAGTAGAGTTTTTCATTAAAGCTTGTTTACATTAGGTGTACGTTAATGCACGCAAGTTATAGCGAGGTAATTAATTGCATTGCATGACCGTTTACATATAGAGCAATTATTTTTATGCAAGTATCTTGATATTTATAAGATATATTACCAACTTTAAAAATCGATCCAATATCATCTGATTTATTTTATTTTATTTATTTATTTGTTTATTTATTTATTTATTTATTTAATTATTTATTTATTTATTTATTTATTTATTTATTTATTTATTTAGCCGTAAACAAATTAAATAATATTACAGTAAAATAATAATAGTGTTAACTAGGAACACGATGAATTTAGGAAGTTTGTGTCTGCTCCTAGCTAACCCTAACTTAAATATAGAATAAACTGTCTATAATTTATAAATATGTAGCTTAGTGGTTTACCGAAACCAGACTATTATATTCATTATACCTACTTTTGTAATTATGTTTTACCCAATCTTTTATTTTATTTTATTTGACTTATTTCATGATCTATTTCTGAGACTTATTGGTAAAAGATTGAGCAAGTGGTCCAATAAAGTAAATATTTCTTTGTGTAGAAGAAAAGTACTGAATGGAAATACAATAATTTAAATTGGTGACAGCCCTTGTTTGAACTGGGTGAGTCACAATGGATTTAAACATTTTTTGTTGAAGGAAGAATTAAATACCTCGTATACAATATAGTTGTCGTATGCTAAGGAATCCTGATTCAGAGAATAGTTATTCGGTAGGATACATTTTGGCTTAAACAATAGTGTTTCAATAACATATTTTTTAGCTATTTTTAAAGGTAACAAAACAAAGTCGCATGCGGAACCGCAGTACATAATACCATAATTGAAAATTGATTCAGCCAAGGCTAAGTAAACCATTTTTGTTAATTTTAATGGTAAAATATGTCTTATTTGTGAGAACCTGTATACAAGTTTTCTAATTTTTTTGCTAACACAATCAATATGAACATCCCATTTGATGAGTTTGTCAAAAAAACGCCTAGGTATTTAATAGAGTTGCAAGATCGAATTTGTAAATTGCAATTGGCAAGGCAAGGATGTATCGCATGTCGAATTATGTAGCGTTAAGAAATCCTTATTTGCCATTCCGCGCTTAATTATAGAAAACGAGACAAACTTAGTTTTATCAATGTTAAAAGTTAACTGATTTGAGTCCAACCAATATTTAATTTTGTGTAGGTCCAATTCCGCTTTACTGAATGCCTCATCCCACGAATTACCAGTGACCAGTAGTGCGGTGTCATCTGCATAACATACTATTCTTCCACTTACTTTAATGTTTAACAGGGTATTAACATATATTGAAAACAGAATTGGACCTAACACTGTACCCT
This sequence comes from Polydrusus pterygomalis, assembly GCA_963969555.1. Classification (NCBI taxonomy): domain Eukaryota; kingdom Metazoa; phylum Arthropoda; class Insecta; order Coleoptera; family Curculionidae; genus Polydrusus; species Polydrusus pterygomalis. The sequence goes on along the minus strand of OZ018385.1, from coordinate 15,391,425 downwards.
GTAAAATCGCTATATACATGATTAATCTTTACTCTTTGTACTCCCCTCTGATGCCAATACTTTTAAGGCGTTCCAGTAGTATTGGATGTGCAACTGTGTCAAATGCTTTTTTAAGATCTAAAAATGTGACTACCGGTTTAAGATTTTTATTTAAGCCGTGTAATAAAGAGATTTACTTCTTGCAAAGCTTTGTCTGTACAGGGCTTTTATGAACGGTTTTCTTGACTTTATTGTAAAAATTCGTTTATGTTACAATGTAACTAGTCCCTCCTTCATACATGGGAGCGATGGTGTTAAAATTTCACGATTCCAGATAGTATGCTTAACAAGATTACTTCTAGTGTACTGTATCCAAAGACAGATACTTCATCTGTTGATTCTGACAATAAAGTCAAAGATTGTTTTATGAATATAATTTCCGATGAACTCTTATTTGTAGGGTATTTATTATGTTTTTATGTTTATTTTGTGTTTGATATTTTTATTATGTAACTTTCTTTTGTAAAAATAAAAAGACAAAAGTACCATTACTTCTTAAAAGATACCATGAAAGTTATTGGTTTGTACCATTTGTTTGTCCCACAAATCTGGCAACACTGCCAGGAGCGGAGCGGATCGGTGGTGACGTTGTAAATCTGGCTGACTGGTCGGCTCGCTGGCGGCCGGCTTGGCTGGACTGGTGATCTATGGAACTGTGGGAAATGGGAATATGAGAACGCGAGGTTCTGATGAAAATATGGAGCTCCCTAGTGGTACGACGCGATGGTCGATGGTTTCGTGGTACCGTGCGCGTCTCGGTCTCGTGCCGCTTTATCTGGGAGGTACTGTATGCGTACGCGCTTCTGTTTAGCAGTATTAACGGGTGTGCCGAAAAATTATGAAAATTATTTTTCCGATATTTCGCGATTATGAATTTAAACAGTATAAATTATATGGATTAGTTACGTACAAGAATAAACGTTGTAGCACGAAAAATAAGAATTTCGGATACGCATACTAACCTTTTCAGAATATAAAACCTTTAATGAAAATATTAAAAACTCCGGAATAATATAATAACTTCGTTACAATCTATTACCTATTATTATTCCTCTGTGCAACTGCAGGCAAACCATTTTCTTTTCTGTCGTAACATAACCTCAAAAAATTTATTATTTATCTGATAGCCTTGTTCCTTTTTGAAATTTACTTTTAACCTTAGTTTTTCTCATGAAACGACACGTAAAATGTGCTCAGTGTAAAATGGGTTTCTATATTATTTCCAAGATAAAATGGACATGATTTAACTTTTCTCGTACATTTAAAATTTTCCGGAGCCCTCACTGTTCCACTTTCTACTTGGTCAGGCTGGACATTAGCACTTTGTTTGTTTTTTTAATCTTCCCTTTTTTGAGGGCCGGATTTTTAGTATTAAAACAAGCAGCGGGAGAAGTTATAAAAAGGAAATTGAGCCCTGGAATGGTTTTATTTTCCTAAAAAATGTTTCGGAGAGCCACACTGAAAACTTTTTCATTGCTAAGAAATGCTCGCATAAATGTTTTAGTAGCTGTTTTGTGTAAAAACTTTCGGAAAGTTTGAGAGTAGTACAAACAAAAGCAATATTTGAAATATTTATTTGTTATATTGTGTTGTTCTCGTAAACTAAGTTCTGGTTTCGTATTGAACATTTTGTTAGGTATTGTAAAAACTTAACGGGTTTTTCTACTAACTTTTAATTTTTGTTATAGTGCCATAGGTACAGGAATAAAAATAACATTTTCTATGTCCTTAATAATTTTTAATGTTTTTAAGCCATGACTGAGAAAATAAAAAACTACGAACTTTCGCATCCGTGATGTCATAAAAACGACAGCTTGACAATGTTGCCAATGTACTCTAAAATGTAGTAGTAGTACCATGTTTTATTTAGCTACTATTAAATGTTTTTTTTAATACATTTCCTTAACAAATTTTTACAGATTTATTTTTAAGTTTTAAAACGCAATCTTCTTTAAACAGAAACAGACAGAAAAATTAAACAATTTGCAAATTGTATCAGATATTACGTATCATTTTGTTTTTTAATTAAAAATGTAATTTTAAAGTTTTTTTAAAAAGTTGTAATAATATTTGAGATTTAATAAAATTGTCCAACGTATTATATTCTGTCATGTAATCTCAATAATGAGTCTTGATTTGACTAGTACCACTAGAAATAATTCAAAATGGATATAAACCTGCCAAAAAAAATCATGTCGTTCCTCCAGTGTTGTCTTTATTTTGTCAAAATAAGTAAACAAAGTTTAAAGAACCAAATATATTATTTTACCCATATACTACATGCGGCAACAACGCTTCGTCGAAGACCAGTGACAGTTGAAAAAATTCTTTTATTTTTTGTCTGTACTATGATTAATTAACCAACTTTTAAAACTATCTTAACAATAGAAGATGATTAGAAGATGATATAATGTTCGCGAAAATAATTAAAGAAAGAAAAGATTGTGGCATATCGGACAAGTGTCTAACTATCTTTTATATTGGAATACACAGGGATCCAAGCTCAATGGATACCCTGGGGCGGGTAGACCACGACGGCCGTTTCGTCCTTGTTAGGACTCGACGGGCAGCCATAACCCAAGCAATTCCAAGAACGACGGAAAAATGTACTAAAAGCCTCCTTGTAGAATCAAGGCGGCCATCAATACACCGTAGCGCCATCCCACGAAATCAACTCCAATATAAATGATAGTTACACTGGTAATACGAAAGGTAGACAACTAAATAAACAAACTACGAAGTGCATCACAATCCAGTATAGGGAACGCTATTTGCGTTTGTTTTATCTTAACAATTTTTAGTTTGTCTTTTCGTTTGGCCAACAAAACGCAGAACTGCAGTGCTGTGTTGATCAGAGTAGTTATTTTTTTGCTTTTGGCATACGAAGAGGAAAGACAGACATATTCTGGAGCTGGTAGAACAAGGCAGATGTTAGTCAGCCGGTTATAGTTTTGTTTACTTTCGTGTTTTGTGCAATTACGGAACCTTTCCGGTTAAAATAAACACATATTCTCCTAAATTCTTAGGAGAGATGACATCTAGATATACTAGACAATATCGTGTTACCGCTAAAAATTGTTGTTTTTACTTCAGTTCTGAAAATCGACGTGTTTTTCCCGGATTTTAAGGTAAATCGTGGCAATTTTAGTGGTTTCAAAAACTGCTTTTTTAGAGTTTCTGTGCATTTATTTAAAAAAAAAAACATCAGCATACTATTCGTCAATGCCTTCCTGAACAGCCCTTCCAAAATTAGATACTAATAATTAGTTTTGTTTAATAATTGTAAAGTTCCGGAAGTTATCATTTAAGCCATTTATAGGTCTTTTATACATGATTGATCTTAAAAACTGTGCCCTTAATATCTTTATATTTAGGGCTAGTCAACAACTAATTTTTTAATATATTAATTGCAATCAAATAAAATCCTATTTAACACACAAGGAGAAAAATAGTTGTAATATTCAACTTTACTTAATAGGTTTCTTTTTCGTTTTTTCCTCGTAGCCAGACAGTTACGCATAATCGTTATGAAATCACAAAATAAACATACATTAAAAACACTTATGCATCACAGAACTTCTAGCAAAAAGATTAGGTTTGTGCTTTGTTATTCTTGAACTATATACATAAATGGCATTTCCTTATGACAAATTAATGATTGTGATTAATATCGTGATATTTTTACAAAACATTCTCATCCTTTAATCAAATTTATTGCAACAATAGGTATTACGTTTCCATTTTAAAAATGGGTTTCTCTGATTACCAATTTTTTTACAATATTTTAAATACCTACCTCTAATTTATTTATTGTTGGTTTGTTGATTTTTGAATTTTGTCGCTGGCTTTGTCCATTGTGGGTTCCTATTATAAATATTTGAAAAAATATGATGTTGGGAAGTTATTTTAACCGAAAATATGTTTCATAATAATATCACACAATAGATAATTCGGAAAGTTTATTGGAAAAAGCTGGAAAATTACAATAAAGTTTAAAAAGTTATTCCAAATTTCCGAAAAAACTTTTAAAATTTTTTTTTAGAAATGGCAGTTTTTAATGTCTGTATAGGTATTAAATATAAATGTTTATTTCCTTCCTATATCAATTTTGATCAATCACTGACAAGAATTCGTAAGTCATGTTTAATTTTCAAGTAGAAAAATTGCATGACAGCTCCTGTCGGAAATTTTTCCGGTACAATGTGAAAATAAAAAATTGTTGAATTTCTATCTAGTTATCAGCGAATGACTTTGTACGTTGCTTTGAGTGATTAAATTATCATATTACTAGTAAATAGGCTTATATTTACAACCATACAAGTAATGTTGACATTACAACATTTTTAAAAGTTTGGAAGTGTCACATTACCTACGTCTACTTCCCTCTTCCACTTCCCTCACCCACTTCCCTCACTCACTTCCCTCACCCATTTCCCTCACTCATTTCCCTCATTCTTGTCATTCAACCAGCATATTTTTGTTTGGCGTCAAAACAATAAATGCCATATTTTGACATTTTTACTACATTTTTTGAAAAAATCAAATATTATCTAATTTTCAATTAACGGTGTGGTTGTAAATAAAATAGTATACAAAGCTCAGAGGAAAGTTTTCATTACTGTCACGAGATTAAAGTTAACCTCGACGCTTCGCGTCTCGGATAACTAACTAATCTCTCGACAATAATGAAACACTTTCCTCTTCGGTATGTAATATACTATTTTTGTTCAGTCAGGAAATAATCTTGCCAGACATCATTCGTGCATCCAATTTTTCCTATGAAAAAATTCAAATAACTCGTTGACAAGTAATTTGTTTGAAGCAATTTACTTGTCAACTCGTTTTTCAAAATTTTTTTCGGAAAAATTAGATGCACTTATGATAATACCCCCGAAAAATGTTAATCGGCGTGCAGACAAAGTTTTTAAAGTTGAAAACAGTTTTTCACCTCCGCCGGGATTCGAACCCAGAACCTCTCGAATACCAGTCGAACGCTCTAACCAATTGCGCTACGGAGACACTGAGATTCTCTCACCAACTTCGGCAACATAAGTAACGTCATTCAATTTTAATGTTAGTATAATATACAGTTTGAAATGTCCTGTGATTTCAAACCGGGGAGGTCGTCGGATTCCCGCAGAAGTCGCTATAATATGTCGATGACACGGGATGAATGATAAATACAGATCTTAATGATCAGTGGTCATGAGTGAGTTCCTTTCCCTTAATAACCCCCTCCAGTATTTAAATAATAAAGTCTTATTATTGTGCTGGACTCCCTCACGTGACGTATCAAACCCGTTTTGGTGTTATATCAATTTCAGATTTGCTAGAACAGTGTTTTTATTGGTAGTAATCAGTTCCATTAGCAACACAGTCTTGTTAAATAATGAACTACTTTTAATTTGTTAAGAAATAAATTGTATATTCTCAATGCGACGCATTTTGTTTCCAATAAAGCTCTTTCTCTACAATTAAGAAAGCAGAACAGCGTCCTCAAAAACGAATTGTATCCGTTAGAACCTATAATCCACAAGACGTTGGTGGGGGTTCATAGCGATCGGCAATCGCCGCGCGCCGTAGTATTAGTTTTAACGTATTTGTTGCGCAGGTCACATCGTTGTTCGGAGTCTTCTAGCTGTCCTGTCTGAATTTGAACTTTATTGATCATACCAATGCCTGTTTCAATTAATTTATTTTTACTTTGTATTTAAGTATTTTTAAACTTTGCATGTCAGATAAAGCAATAGAAGATTCTTATTTCGCACAACCCACCATTAGTATTGGACTTTATAGTCTATGGACGAATTTTAACATCTCAGTAAACCATGTTGCATAAGAGATAATCATATGCAATGTTAAACGACAAGAACAATATCACACTAGAAGCTAATTGCATATTTGTGAACTACAGTACTGATTTTTAGTGGTAAGTATATGCTTTATTAACCGTAGCAAGCAAATATTAATATGAATAATGTCAAGTTTTATTACAACTGCCAGTCGGAACTAATACAGTATATAAAGCCAGGTTACACCCCAATAGAACTTGATAATTACTGTGAGTGTTCAGAGCAATAATGGCTATAAACCATTCTATGGTAGCATGAACTTCTATCTATCCCTCTATTGGCTAAATTACCGTGATCTTAACATATAGGGTTTTCCAATAAGAGGTGTTATTTTGAATAGCCCGCTATTTCGGTAGATGTCATTTTTGGAACTGTCATTTTTGGACATTTGGCAAGTAGAAACTACGCCAATAATAAAAATGGAACGATACACGCTTCAACAGCGCATTGAAATGATTAAAATTCACTATAAAAATGGTAAAAAGTTGCCAGAGACGGTTCGTAAAACTCGAACATTTTTGGGTCGTCGTGAAACACCTTGTCGGACTGCAATACAGAAATTGGTGAAAAAATTTGAGCTGTTGGGACAAGTTAGTGATGTGAAGAATAAAACCCGTGCACGTCGCTCAAGAACAGCCGAGAATATTGCTGCTGTAGCCGAAAGTGTTGAAGAAAACCCAGGTTTGTCCATTCCTCCTCGTTCTTTGGAATTAGGCATTCCAAACACGTCATTACACCGTATTTTGCATAAAGATTTGGGTCTTAAGGCTTATAAAGTTCAGTTAACACAAGAACTCAAGCCGGTCGATCATCAACAACGTCGTGTCTTTGCCGATGGGTCCTTGAAATGCATGAAAATGATCCGGAATTCCATCGAAAAATAATCTTGTGATGAGGCACATTTCCACCTTGATGGCTTCGTCAAAAAGCAAAATTGTCGCATCTGGGGCTCGGAAACCCCAAGATTTATTGTTGAAAAGCCTCTCTATCCTTAACGTGTGACTGTATGGTGCAGTTTATGGTCCGGCGGGGTCATTGGACCTTACTTTTTCGAAAATGAGGCTGGAGCACCAGTTACATCAGTGAATGGATTGCGTTATCGAGAGATGATTAATGATTTTTTATGGCCGGAATTGGATGGTATTGATCTGGACAACGTTTACTTTCAACAAGACGGCGCTACGTGCCACACAAGCAACGAAACCATTGATCGTTTCCGGACCGAAGAGGTGATCACAATTGGCCACCGAGATCTTGTGATTCAACACCTTGCGACTTCTTCTTTTGGGGCCACGTGAAAGAGAACGTCTACGCCAACAGCCCAGCGTCGATTCAAGACCTCAAAGATGGAATTCGTGAGGCTATCGAGGACATAGGGCAGCCACTTTGCGATTTGGTTATGGAAAATTTCATAAAAAGGATATGGTCCTGTAGGCGTGGTCGTGGTGGTCCTTTGTCATGTTATTTTCCATTATTAACGGCATACCTTCCTCTTTATAATGAAATAAACATCCGATCATCTCAAAAAATTACATTTTCCTTTGAATATCAAAATAACACCTCTTATTGGAAAACCCTTTAGTATAAAACAAAGTCGCTATCGCCCGTCTGTCCCTATATCCCTATATATGTGCTTAAATATTTAAAACTACGCAACGAATTTTGAAGCGGTTTTTTTAAATAGATAGAGTGATTCAAGAGGAAGGTTTTTATGTATAATTAGCGACCCGCCCCGGCTTCGCACGGGTGCAATGTCAGAAAGTGGCATGCCGGGTACTAATATATCGGGTTTGTTCGGGTTTGTGTTTATACCAGCGGGTTACAACGCATGCCGGGTACACGCTAGTATATGTATAAAGAGTATGTGAATTCTTATAAGGAATAGAAGGCGTTTTCTCAGTGTATTGACAAATCTTATCTTTAAAGCATAAATCGAGTCCGCGTCATCGTTGAATCACAGGGTACAAATAATAAAAGTAATTGGTTTGATAATTGATTTTTTTGATTCATGATAAAATTCCAATAAAACAATATTTTATATTTTCTTTTAAAGGCAATTTATTTAAATTGCAAGGAACTCAACCATAGGTACACCTCTATTTCAAAGTGTATAAAACGACCTACTTAAAAATAAAATCGTAAAAATGAAATAAAACTCTGCCATAACATTAATTTAAATTTTAAATTCAGTGCCTTTATGACAATGATACGTACCTATTAAAATAACTGTCACAATTCTTGGTCTGGTTAATTAACTCCTGGAAAGTCGTTACAAAACGAATTAAAAAAGAGTTACAGAATGGAAAAGGGACGGGAAAATGGGAAAATCATTGTTTTCTCACTGCTTTCGTTTGAAATTCATAGCGCGTTCCGTTTCAATTTTTTAAATTTTCTTTTATTATTTTAACAAAAAAAGACAAAAGATTAAAAGGACGTATACTATACTGTATAGTGAATAGTGTGTACATGAAAACTATTTATAAAATCCCATCCCATTCCAGAGTGCATATCATCAAATTCATAATTTCAAAAAATTACTGGTGCCAAATTTTTTTTTATTCGTTTACTCCCAACCAATTTTACAAGTTTATTACTGGGATAAATAACTATATAAAAATAACTAACAATTATTACTCTAACTCTTAGTAAGTATATAATAATATATAAATAAAAGACAGTTAAAAAAAATAATTCGTTTTATATAAACGTTGGATTAACTCGTTAAAAAATAAATTTATTTTAGGAAGTATTTTTTAAATGAAATTTAAATACTTAAGGGTAGTTTTTTAAATGTTTTAATATTTTCGGGTAAAATATTATACAGGGTGTCCGGAAAATACGTGTACAACGTTTGACGACAGACTCGTGACGTCAAAATAGGTCGATCTAAGCCGACGTAGTTATATCTAAAATTGTCTCATTTAGCCGGTAGAGGGCGTCAAAAATTTGTAAAAATATTGGTTTTTCCTAAATTACGTGAAAACCTGCTAATCGATTTTAATGATTTTTAGTATGTAGACTAATACTATAAAATGACGTTTTCTAGTAGTATAGTCACCGGCTGTAAATCAGTCGAAGTGTTATAAAAGTGATATAATACGTCAACATTTCTCCTCATTTTTTATATGAACGGCGTTATGACAACCCAGATATTTTTGTAGAGTGACTGGATGTATTTGGAAGCTATTACCTCTTTAATTTTTTTCGTTGAATGAGCTGTTTTGCCAGAAAAAAATATTTACATTATTTAGTATTATTTTGTTATAATATTAAAATCAAATTACCTGTACAACAATTTTTTAAGTGACCTTGTTGCTATGGCATTTAATAATTTGACAATTATTGACAAATACATAATATAATAATATACAGGGTGTTCTATTTAAGAAAATCAATGCTGACGGTATATGTTCTTCTTGAGACAACCTGTATAAGTACACAATTCTTAAGTCAAAAAATTCGCAATTAAAACTAATGATCGACGTGTCCCAGCGTTTTTCCAGAAAATAATCACCTGAATTTTAAACGAGTTTATTCCAACCTTTTTGAGCTTACTGTATAACAATGACCGTTTTCCGAAGTTGCTGTTTATTTTAATAGTTCGTAAAAAATTAGTTTGTCTAGTGCTAGTATCATATCTGTGAAGATCATGAACTTTTGTAAATGTTATGTTAACATTTTTTTTTATTTTAAAAGTAAAGAATTAATAACTATGCAAATTTTTAAATTATATAAATTATTCACATCTAGGTATTTATTCGGTTTATATAAATTTGTTGTTGGTTCTAAGTAGGGTTGCCAACCGTCCTCTATTCTAGAGGACAGTCCTATCTTCTATCGTTCTGTCCTTTTTTCTCTAACATATAAAAAATGTCCTCTTTTATTACCTACTTAATTCGAAATATAAAAATTATTGTATATCACCACGATGCAATGCCTCTGACAACATGACAACAATGGATTAAAAGTGAGCTTCTAATATATTTTAATTTAAAATATAATTGCGCTGATTTTTACAAAGAGATAAAAAATAATAAAAAAATCTTAGAAGCGGCGAAGAGGCAGAAAAATATATTTGGAAGCAATACAATAGGTAGATGTGTATTTTTATATTTTGTTTTGTATATTTTCTAATTTTGTAGAAAGTCGCTTGTTTTAATAATAATAATAATATTTCAAAAAACTAGGAAACCCTGAACTAGCAAAAACGAGAAAGGTTTTTATTGTTTTTTTTTTAAATAATACAAGAGACAAGAGTTTTTTATATTTCGCTAAAAACATGAAAAAAAAATTTTTGCATGTGCCCCCCCTGGTCAAAATTTTGCTTGCCCCATTGTAAAAATTCTGGATCCGCCACTGGGTCCTCTATTTTGAATGTTGAAAGTTGGCAACCCTAGTTCTAAGTGCGGAAGTCTATGAATACATTTAAAAAGTTCGGTAATATTTTTTGCAATATTTTTCACAGTAAGCCTTTTTCTTAACAAAAAATGCTTTATACTTTAATGTTATATACCGGGTGTTTCTCAAAAGACGTTCACCCCTTCACCCCTATAACTTTTCTGTATTTATAGATATTAAAATGAAATTTTGAGATTATGCATAAGAAATGAGTCTGCAATTATTGGCATAATTTTCAATTTGTTAGTACTTCCGGTTTGACCGGAAGTGACCTTGACTTTGGTATTTCAAATGGGACATCTTGTATATTTTTACTTATTTGGCATAACATTATAAGTGAAATGACACCTTACTTGTCATTTTTTGACGTGTTATAACATTTTTACGTTTATTTTTTAATTTCAATCTAGAGTGCTACAAATTAATTAAATCTGTTAATTTATAGTCAAGTAGTATATGAAAATTAAAATTATGTCATAATAATTGACTTTCTAAGTTTCACATGCGTTTAAAAAAATTAACTTTAAATTAAAGCCATATTGCTTTTCACAACCATTCCATTGTTTTTCAGAGCCGCATAACGCTTTTAAATTTGCGATTGGGATTTAAGGCAAATTTTTCAGTGTCAATTTTAAAATAGCATAGGAGCGTATGGTATCAAATTGTTGGGAAAAAAATGCTCGTTTTAAATATCCTAGTGAACCACCATCGTTCCATTTGAAAAAATGGAGTAAACGTCAAGAAAACAAAATTTCATTTTTTAAACGCTTGTGAAACTTAGAAGATCAATTATTATGACATAATTTTAATTTTTATAAACTACTTGACTATAAATTAACAGGTTTAATTAATTTTGAGCACTCTAGACTGAAAATAAAAAATAAACATAAAAACGTTATAACACGTCAAAAAATTACAAGTGAGGTGTCATTTCACTCATAATGTTATGCTGAATCCAAATAAGTAGAAATATACAAGATGTCCCATTTAAAATATCAACGTCAAGGTCACTTCCGGTCAAACCGGAAGTGCTAACAAATTAAAAATTTTGCTAATAAATGCAGACTCATCTCTTATGCATAATCTCAAGATTTCTTTTTAATATCTATAAATATAAAAAAGTTATAGGGGTGAACGTCTTTTGAGAAACACACGGTATATGATAATACAACAAACATAAACCGATACATGTGACTACGTTGCCGATGTCTGACTTCATATATTACAACTATAATTTTTCTGTGGACAAAAATATCATACAAGCTCGGGAATAACCAGACAGAACGTTATTTTTATCCCTCCAATTCAAAAATACCCCATTCCCGATCGTAATTCACCACCCAGAAATAGAAAAATGGAAATGGGCGTTACCCTGGAAAGAAATTATGGGAATTTTGTTTGTTTGGTTTAAGTATTTATGGTATATGACTCATTTTTATTACTTAGTTTGGTTCCGGGAGACGTTATTCAAAAGATAAGTGTTTTATTTTGACTTCTGGTGCTTTATAGAGTACAGAGTGCTTTGCGGGACTAATATTCTTATTAAGGTATAGTTTCTACACACCGTTCTTTGGCTACGACGTCTGAAGGGCCAGGGCGGTAAAATGCAAAAAAAAGTAAAAGTATAGCAATGGCAGCATGAGCGTGCGCCTCGGCGTGCCGATTTTTGTTTTTTTTTAGTCTTGAATTAAAGAAATCGTCCATGATATAAATCACCATAAAACATAAAATCATGGTACTTTGACTCTGGCCAGATGGGCGACTCAAGATTTATTGGTGTGTTCGTATCAACGATCAACGTAACATATAATTATTCTATATGTGATAAAAAGAGACAGAGTAGTAACCGGGATAACTTAGCGCACGATAAGGACAAGCCCGATAACGTACATATTTCTGGTTTGCCAGATTTAATAAAATCAACTTTTCTTTAAAAACCGTGCGAGCAAAAATTATTTGCATCAAAGAGGGCTTGGATTAAAAAACGTAGAGCTTGGTTTATATCACAATGATATGGGGACGATATATCTAACCAAATCTAAGGTTAAAATTTTGTCAAATTCATATTATGACATGATATGCCAAACTAATGAGTAATAAAATAAGTAGACAAATACAAATTTATTTTTGTTGTTTACAAAATTAATAGAGTAAGAATATACAGAAAGAAAAAGAAAAATAATTACAAAATTGCTGAAATTGGCCACCGCCATGCTCCAAGCATAAATTCACACGTCTCTTCATATTTTCGAAAGTGTTGACCAGCATCTCTGGAGAAATGTTACCACATTCTTGGATAATCCTTTCTTGTAATTGTTCTAAATTTGCAACTGGTGTTTTAACAATAGTGTTCTTTAAATGAGGAAAAACGAAGTAATCCATAATCCATAACCGTTAAACAAGGTGATCTAGGTGGGAATTCAGCGTCTGATCGAAAACTGATCAATCTGTCGTCGAAAAAATTGCGTAAGTAGTTAATAGTTTCGGCGACTGTATGGGCGGTTGCACCGTCCTGTTGAAAATATCCAAAACGTAGTTCGTCGTCAAGTAATTGCTCCACAAATGGATTCAAAATATTGTCTCTATACCGCTGTGCTGTATTTGTGTCATGGAAAAAAACAGGACGAACAATTCTTCTTTGGGAAACAGCTAACCAGCCAGCAATTTTTTGAGGGTGCAATGTGGACTCTACAAAAAATGGGGATTTTCACTACTCTACGTGCGTGTATTCTGAGAATTCACATAACCGGAGAGGTGGACCCAGGCGTCATCCGAAAAAAATGTCAGGTCTAATAAATCATTTATTTCCAATAAATTTTGGGTAAACCATTGAGAGTAATTCCTGCGTCTTTCAAAATCCGCGGCTTGTATTTCTTGGAATACTTGAATTTTAAGGAAATAAGGAAATAAATTTAGCTGCTTGTTAAGAATAGTCCTGCATGTTCCAAGATCTTCCCACTTCTTGGGACAGGCGTCTTATAGATACAATTTGTTGGCGTATTTTGCATTATTTCACGAACGTTTGCAACAAGTTCTTCTGTTCTTACAGATGGTCTTCCTGCTCCTTTTTTGTGTTGTATAGAACCTGTTTCCCTATTCCCTGAACCTGTTGTTTTTAGGCAGTGATAAAAATCCCCAGCAATAAAAGCAACGTTAGGAAAATGTTCGTGAAAATCGTCCATGCACAAACCCGGATTGTATTGCCACTCACCATTTACTCTAACCCCGTTTCGAAAATACGCTTCAACCATGAATGTTTTGTGCTGTTCCGTAAAGCCTATTGTGTGAATTGTACAAGAAATTGGAAAAATGATTGATTGTTAATTCAGGTATTTAATGACACTCAACAGGTATTAAGTTCTACGGCTAAGCACTACGTCCTTAGATGCAAGGCCCCCTTTGGTGCAAATAATTTTTGCTCGCACGGTATATTGTTAGGTCTATCGGTTCCTGAATTTACTTTAAACGATTGTTATGGTTTATACAGGGTGTGTCAACAAGGTGTTCGCCTTCGATACCGCCTAAACTATAAGAGATTTATAAAAAAGTGTTATATAAAAGTTATAGGATTGACAATGGAGCATAACGTTAAAATATTTTATGATATACAGCTTCTAACTTTCTAACAGTACGTCTTAGAGCAAAACGGCTTACATGTCCCTATCTTCAATTTTTATTATCTTCCCAAAAAAATCAACTTCCCGTTAAACCGGAACAACTATATTTCCTGCTTTCGAGTTACATCCGGTTTAACCGGAAGTTCATTTTTTTGGGAAGATAATAAAAATTGAAGATAGGGATATGTAAGCCGTTTTGCTCTAAGACGTACTGTTACAAAGTTAGAAGCTGTCAAAGTTCAAAAAATGTCACTTTTCGACAGTCAATATCTCGGAAACTATGAAGTATAGACTAATAATGCATTTAATAAAAAATAATTATAATTTTATGTGGAATTTAAAAATGTAAAAATATACAGGGTGTTCCATTTGAAAAAAGTACATTTTTTCTTGTTCCGCTTTTTTGAGTATGAGTATATCATAAAATATTTTAACGTTATGCTCCATTGTCAATCCTATAACTTTTATGTAACACTTTTTTGTAAATCTCTTATTGTTTAGGCACTATCGAAGGCGAACACCTTGTTGACACACCCTGTATGTGAACAAATATGAACAGCGCATGTTACGGGAGGAGGAGTATATATTATGTACCTTAGTGAGATAAATAACTGTGACTAAACTATTTTAATTAACAGAAAAAGAAAAGCACGAAGTCTTTCTCCACAATCTTTATTAATCAAAAAACTAGGCGAACCTAGTATCACATCGACATGTTTCGAGTGTAGAAACACTCATCATCAGGAAACAAAGTGAAAATTAAAATGCTGATGTTTTTGAAGATTGTGGAGAAAGACTTCGTGCTTTTCTTTTTCTGTATCATTTAACTCCACTTTGAGTATGGACTACTTCTTCAAAATATTTTAATTAATATTATATTGAAATTTGAACGGAGCACTATGACAACAATCAACAGTGTATATTTTTTGCCCGCGTTCCTTTAGCAGGTCATACTCGGTGACGCAAACTTTATACACTTTCAGACGCTTTCGTTTCGCTTTATTACATTTTTATTGTAATTCCAGAATTTTTTGATATAATTTATAGAAATTGAATTGGAATTTAAATTTGTATTTGAGTTTGATTTTGGATTCGGATTTTAATTTGTATTTGAATTTGAACTTGAACTTGAACTTCAACTTAAACTTGAATTTGATTTTAAATTTGAATTTAAATTTGATACAGGTATAGTTTAGTTAGTGCAAATTATTTTAAGGAATATATTGAAATATTGAGGATGGTTTAAATTGACCGATAAAATACTTTTTTTGTGTTAGATTTATGCCTGTTCCGCTGTAATTAAGAATATTATTAAAAAAAGATCTATAGGTTATTTATAAAAGAACAATATTTATGTTACAATAGAAAATTCGGAAAATTTAAAAAGTTATTCCAATTTTAGAGAAACCTACCTATAACAAGTGATTGCCAATTAAAAATTTAATTTTTTCTAACATTTTTTATTTAAGGGGTCATACATAACGTGACCATACGTCCCGTTTTTAACGGGACCCTCCCTTATTTCGGCTCTCCGTCCCGGTGTCTCCGAAAAGAAATTTGGGACACGAAATTGTCCCGTTTTCCCAAACTCCACGAAAAAAAAAATAATGGCGTAATCAACAACATCATATGATACCTAATGTTATAGGGGAGGCTCTTGTACCTTTGGCCATTTTTTTTTTCTTACCTATATCTTTAAATTGAAATATCCTTAAAGTGTTATTTAAATGCACATCAGAGGCTCAGTGTGTATACTACATATTATCACCGTTAAAAACTCAAAAAATATTTTTTTTAAGATTCTAGAAGAAAACAATTTTAGCAGTGCAAAATGCCATAGGTACAAGACGGTCTTGTACTTTTAGCCACCCCGTCTTGTACCTATAGCCAGCTCATAAATTAGTTTATTTTACTGTTGTTACTTATTAATATTGCTTAGAATACAAAACACAACACCAAAAAAGTTGTACATCTTTATAACATGTAAAAAAAGTAGTCTAGTATTTATAATTGTAACAAAAAAAACTGAAATTATTAACTATTCATTAAATAATAATAAAAAAATTGTTAATTCTTCAAATCTTAAGTTAAACATTTAAAAATATGTTTAGCTTATTCAACTTTATAAGTTCCAAAATTAACAGAAAACGCCAACTGCAAGACCTGGCGGGCAGATCCACCGATACAAGTAGGCGCGGGTAACTTCATTATAAAGTCATTATTAGGAATTTCATAAGTGTTTTCAGTTTCATATAAAAATTTATTGTCAGAGTCAGGTTTTCGTTTCATATATTTAACCACACTTCCTTCACCTGTTATATCTATAACTTCTGCTATGTAATAATGAACCTTTTTTTTTCCTTCAAGTTTCGTTAACCAGAAGTCGCCTTTTTGAATTTCCATCGTTTCTATGTTCTCTTCATTTTCAGTTGGCCGCCAATCAATGTCATCTTCAGACGTACCACTATCTAGGTCTTCTATGTCATCATCAGAAGATGAGGATGACTCAAAAACCTTCTTGGTGACTGTGACTACTTTCTTTTTCTTGGCTAATCTTTTGGCATGTTCTTCTTCGATTTCAGTTTTTTCTGGTGTATCTGTTAACACTCGGGATCTGCCAGGCTTTCTCCTACCTCTAATACTTGCAGATCTCGGTGCAGCCTTTGGAAAGGGACGAATTTGCTCTGGTGTCTTAAATTCCTTTAGAGTGTTAACGGGCAAATCAGACGACGTTGACGGTCTGACATTTGCTAATTCAGTGTCGTTTCTATATCTGCGGTCACATGCAATCTGTCTGTGACATTAGAACATAAAAACTCATCCTCCCCAAAAATGTTCTGATTAAATGGCCAAATCCCTGCAGCTCTAAAGCCTGATTGAATGTTAACTGGAGTAAAGGCTCGAGGATACGCAATTCCAACCAACTCGGCTATATCATAAATCGTAATTGGCTTCCCTGGGTGCATTTGAAGCCAATTGGAGGAAGCTTCATTGTAAAATTTCTTAAATGGACCAAACACGCCTCGGTCTAAAGGTTGTAGTTTATGACTAGTATGGGGCGGAAACGTGAATAAAATAATTCCAGATTTCTTTGCCAAATCTATAGCTTCTATAGTGATATGACTCTCATGGTTGTCCATAATTAGTAAAACCTGTCTTTCCATTGAGGGTTTAACATGTCGAATGAAATGTTTTAAGAAATCCACAAACTTTTCTGAATTGGACCAACCACTTACGTTTGCCATACCCAATGTTCCTGGGGGTGCTCCTTTCAGCATGTGTTCTTTAAAATGCACCCTTGGAAAAACTAATGCTGGTGGAATTGAATTTCCAAGGGCGTTTATGCAAGCAATAATTGTGGTGTTAATTCCCCTTTCACCAGAAGACATGCTACCAACTTGTTTAATGCCTTTCGTAGCGATAACCTTTACTGGATTGTGGACAGTCGGAATTCCACTTTCATCCAGATTATAAATGGAATCCGGAGAAAACTTAAACTTTTCCAAAAGTGTTACATATTTGTTAAAAAAGGTCGAGACATTATACTTGTTGAAACTTGTGGCCCGTGATAGACTTGTGGCCTGAGGCTTTCTTAACGCAATGTTCTTTCGGCGGCTCATAAAATTATAATACCATGTCTTTCCGGCTTTTTGATTTTTATTCCAGGATTCTGGATAATTCAGGTTGTTAATTTTTGCAAATTCAAATGCTAGTTTTTGCGCATCACGTCTAGACAACCCATAAAGCATTTTACTAGACATAACCAGATATTCTTCAAGCATTTTTTCCTGAACTTCCGAAAACACTTTTTGTATGTCACAGTGGTTTTTGTATTCAAAAGGTATTTCAGGGTTTGATTGCTTTAAATGCAACTGCAAGGTACTTCTTTTAATATTAAATAATTTTGCTGCAGCCCTTACAGCTATTCCATCATCGCGCACAGAGACAACAGCATTTTTTATTGCTTCAGGATCAACTTTCTGCCTTTTCACACCTTGCTTACTTCTCGGCATCTGAAACCAAAATATTTTTTTTCTAACAAAATTGACTTAGGTACATGCGTGTTGTTAATTAAACCGATATTGTAATGTACCTCTGGCCTGCCAAAGGTACAAGATCCTTGATGGCCTAAGGTACGAGAATACTACCATTTATAAATAAAGACATATTATAACTAAAATTAAGTAAATTTAATCTTGTTTTGTTACTAAAACTTAAGGTTGAAGCTGCCATAAGATATTACAAACTATAAAAATAACGATAAATGCTTACCTTAATTTTTATTTATCACTTAACATCCACATATAAAATTTACTGTGTACCTGTCAAAACACAAGTTTGGTTATAAAACGTGTGTTCGAAAGAGTAACAGCTTTTGGTTTTGCTCCCACTAAATTTCACGGTGTTGCCAAGTATATATATTTTTAATATATTTTATAGATCACTTTTAGAGTAATTTTAACAGGTGGCCAAAGGTACAAGCATGCCAGAGGTACAAGAGTCTCCTATGCTTAAATTTCCACCAGTACGTGACAACCACCTTTCCGAACGCCGAAAACCGTGTGATTTTTATCCACTAGAGGTGTGTCATTCGCGAATATATTGATAGCAATAGAGACACAGAAGTATTTGACGAATTTTCAATAATCTCTAACTACATTACGTCGCAAAAAGTAACCGAATGGAATAATCTAAATGTTTCGACGGAAAATAGTTGGATGGAAGTATTCAAAAACTCTCACACCAACAATCATAAACATGAAAACTTTTGTATATTAATTGAATATATTTTATGTCTTCCTGGCACAAATGCACCAGTAGAAAGAATATTTTCTTTAATGAACAAACTGTGGACGATAGAAAAAACCCTGTTACAGGTCTCAGTTCTTAAGGCGATGCTGATAACTAAAGTGAATATTAAAAAAACGTGCCAAGAATTTTATTCTGACTTAAAATCGTCACCATTATCTGCATTAAATCAAATTTGTTCCTCTGACAAAAAATATAGAAATAACTAAGTATTTATTTTTTATACCATTACTTTTTTAAATTTGTAGTACTATTTTAATAAATAGAATAAAACTTATTAAGAATGTGTTTTTTCTATTGAAAACCTACTAATTGACTTAAATAAGCCTTTGTCTCGTTTTAAGTCCAGAAATAAATGGTCACGTTAGTCATACAGCTTATAATTTTTTTTCGTATCTCTAAAAATGACACTTTTGTCAGTTTGAAACTTTTAAATGACATTTGACAGGTGTAACGCACGTCACAAGTGAAAAGTTTTAAATTTTTGTTCTGTTTTTGATCATGCAGAACCTAATGCCAAAAACATATTTGCAAAAAGAAAACGCATAAAAAAGTTTTCCATGTGGTGCCGACTTTTCCGCGGACACTGTATAATATGCCTCCATTTAAAAAATGTAAGGTTTATGCGACGCCACTGAAAAATTAGGAAAAAATAACATTTCATTTCGTAAATTATCACATAAAAGTTCACGGCGGTTTTATTCCCCATGGTCGTGTTTTTAACAGTACACAATTACGCATCTTTTATTGTCCTGTAAGTCTCAATTAAGGACCAAAGGGTAATTTCTTTCAATTTTACGCAACAATAACGGCCGGGACGAAAATAGGGACCAAAAAGGTTTTTTCTCTATAAAGTGCGGTTAATTAAGCTATAGTAGGAGGTAAAAAGAACTACTATAAGGCATGGGCCAAATAGAAATCTTCAAAAAAATTCACCTTTTGTGTTCTTTTATTTACTTTTGTAATCCGTAATTTTTTTAACGCTAAACAATACTTATAGCATTTTCAGTGTACAACTTCGAGAGTACTCTGAGAGCTGTTTTACTCTCGTCTCGCTTTTTCTCGTCTCGTCTCGTTCTCGCGAGATGAGAGTGGTCCATAGTCTCCTACGACGCGAGACGTAAGATTTTTCTTTGAGAATCGCGTGAAACGAGACAAGAATATGCAAGAGCGAGAAATCTCGCATACTCTTGAGATTTTGATTAGGATAGTAAGGCGCTGTCGCAACAATCTCTGCACACTTGGTGCTCAACATCGAATCACCTTGTGTTGGGTTCCTAGACACATCAATATGAACATGGCAACGAGACTGCTGATGCGCTCGCCAGGGAGGGCGCAAGCATGTCTGTCGAACTAGCGGAGAACAGCGATGGGCGGATCGGATCTGAGCCGGATCGGTGAGTCGGATCTTAAGAAAGATTTAAACTGATCCGACTCTCAAAATAAAATAGACGGATCACGGATCTGACGGATCTATTTGATTTGATTGTCGACCGCTAGGTTCACGTTCGGCGTAGGGGTAGAATTCGCTGCTACGGCGCGCGGCGCTACGAGCTGCGATGCGATGGAGAGTGGGCTCGTGGCTCTCGGATCCGTTAAAAGATTTTTTAAAGTCGTTCCGATGCCTGACATGCGGGTCGCAGCGTTGGAAAAGAAAACGAAGCGTGGCGATTTATTACTGTTGTGTTTATTGTATTGTGGGTTGCGTCACTTATTTCTTGATGATTTCATAGAGTCTGGAATGTAAGTTTTTTCTATAAAACCACCATATTAAAGAATCTTCGTATCTTTTAATAAGCGGTTCATTTAAATGTTTGTCCATTTCTGTAATCACTGGGGGTTCTTATTTTTTGAATAATGTGGCGCTACCGCGTAAGATCGTTTAAAATAATGTTCAATGACACGGATCGTGACTCAGAATAACCGAACCGAGAACCGATAAGATTTTCTTTATGATTTTTGGGACAAGACCCGGGATCCGGCTCATTGAGTCGGATCTTTGTGCTGATTGGGATTTGGTGACCCGAATCCCAAAATAGATCCGTCTTGCCCACCACTAGCGGAGAATACTGTGGCTAGACCGTTGGATCAGTCAAAGAGGAGATAGATCGAACAGCTAAACAGCTTGCGCAAAGCAGATGGACAGGGCTGATAACCTGTAGCATCTCCAGGCAATTGCGGCGTAGAGCTATTACAGCACAGTCGGAAGGACCTAAGAAACATCACTGCCGTAGTCAGCGGACATTGCCTGTTCGGTAGACACGCTGAACGTATGCAAATACCAACTAACGACTTCTGTAGAAGTTGCAGAGATGAAGAAGAGGAGGAAAGTATTCAGCATTTCCTGTGTGAATGCCCCGGCCTCGCGAGAAGATGGTTCAATGCACTGGGCGAACCATTTTTTAATGATCTGGAGGAAGTGAGCAGCCTGCAACTGGGTCGACTCGCTAACTTCATTAACAGCAGTGGCTGGTTTGAATGAGCTCTCAAGATTTTTCTACGAGCTACGTCGCGTTAACCATCAGGAAGCTGATGCGCGGAACATGTGTGGTACCACAACGGTCCTTATAGGATTACGTGTGACTGTTTGGACAATGCCAGAGGTCTGCCACTCTAACCTAACCTAACCTTGATTAAGATTTATGATACCTAAACTTTTAAAAGAATCCCGTTAGTCTGCCGTTAGTGTCACCCGAAAAAAGCTATCTTCATTACCGATATGACAAGGTGGCCACGGAAAAATCGGGACACATTGAGGAAAAACACTATAGAAAAA
This sequence comes from Polydrusus pterygomalis, assembly GCA_963969555.1. NCBI lineage: Eukaryota > Metazoa > Arthropoda > Insecta > Coleoptera > Curculionidae > Polydrusus > Polydrusus pterygomalis. The sequence goes on along the minus strand of OZ018385.1, from coordinate 15,369,934 downwards.
AGGACCAAAAGAAAAAATTAACTTTTTTTATAACATCTTGTCGAAATTTTTGATACAGAGAACCATATTTTGATAAACGATAATCGTGGCCGCGAATTAAGTATATTATTATGATGGAATCGCTTTTAACCATTTTTTATATAAATCATAACTGGCCGGAAATTAAAAAGTAGATAAAGTTTGATTTGCACCCTGGAACACTGCAAGTTTTGTTTTCGGCATGATTATTTTAAAATAATGCCGTTGTCAATCAAAACAATCTAGCTTCATTTTTACTATTTACATACAGACAATAATATTATATCACAAATTACAATATTATAACACCGACATTATTTTTTTGCTGTTAGGTTATTACAGACACACATACGAAATGAATATTACAACGACCACTAAAAACTTTAAATTTTCACAATAGTTTATATGAGAAAACACAAGGAAACGTCCCCGTTTATTCATTATCCAGTTAGAACAACATTAAACTATAATTTACATTATATTTAAAACGTATTACACACATTTATTAACCAAAAAAAGACATAAATAAAACAGACACGTGATATTAGAAGTCTGACACCGGTAACTGATTTATTTTTGCACTAGCGTGCATTCTGTTCCGCCACGTGATTCTGCAGGCAACCAGCAATGCAGTGATGATACCAAATTTTATATTATGCTTGAGTTTGAGGAAAACCCACATACTCCTAGTCGAAAAGCAGCCCCAATGTTCGATGTTAGCCATTCATCGATTATTCGAACATTACAAGAAAATAGAATGTATCCCTATAAAATGATACCTACGCATGACCGTATTTTTGTGAACAAATGATGGCAAAGTTAGATAACAATGTGATCCAATTAGAACATGTTTTGTTTTCTGATGAGTAAGAGATAACCAAATCATTGTCCGGCAGTACCTCAACCGAGTGTTTCCAAATCGGTGAATAGGGAGGCGTGGATCCATAAAATGGCCAGCACGATCCCCTGATCTGGCGCCATTAGACTTCTTATGGGGTTATGTCAAAAATATTGTATACAAAACTAAACCTCTCGACTTAGCTGACTTAAGAAGACGAATAACGGTTGCGATTAGATCGGTCACGCCTGAGATGTTCAATAATATTAGAAGAAATTTCTGTTTAAGATAAGGATGTTGCCAAGACGTTCGGGGCGAGCATTTTCAACATCTCCTACATTAATGTTTTTTCTTTGTTTACATTATCAAGAAATAAATAGTATTACTTATTAGTTTTTTAGTGTGTTCTTAATTTTTGCAATAAATCTGAAGACGCTTCATATTTTCGAAACAGTTAAAGATAGGTATAGGATATTGTACATAAAATGTGTCTAAAATGTTCTGAAAGGGTGTTACAGGGTGTTGCATTTAAAATAAGAAAGTTGCCTGCCACTGCCACTGTAACATGACACGCCCTGTATAAAAAGTTGTTATTGAAAAAAATGCGCAACTAGAAATACCAATCGACGTGTCCGAGCGTTTTTTTGGACACGCCCCCATGTATTTATTATCGAATTTATTCCATTTGGTTGATAAAGTCGATTCAGCCAGTAAACCTGCAAGATGGCCGACATGTCATATGACAAAAGTCATATTCCAGGTAAATAAAACGGATTTTTGCATTTTCAATGACTTTTGTCATATGGGCCATCTTGCAGGTTTACTGGCTGAATCGACTTTACACACATACCTATCTAGTTCAGTAAGGTTTAATAATAATTACTGTTTGAAGTTCGAATTTTCTCTCGCAACCTGGCACGATGCTACCTACTACCAAGTTTTAAATATTTAATTCGTTTTACTCAAAGTATTAATTTTTCTTTAATCAGATATTGTGTTCTCGTGTTTTCTCGTATATTCTTCACGTTTTTCCACCCACTCAACCTCGTCCCTATAATAAAGGACACGAAATAGCATTAAGATTATTTATGATGCTCTTAAACTTACTTTAATTTTCTCGGAATATCGTCATAATTTCCACAAGAATATCCCTTTTAATACCGTCATCAAAATCGGCCACTAAAATTGTCCTCGTCATCTTTTTTATTGTGGAAACTTAATTAAAAACAATTAATTCGGTTATATTAGTAATCGTAAACAAAATGAGTTACTAGGAAATGGCAGCCGATTGTCTTTTTATTAAAGGTAAAGCGGATGGTATAAAAGATACGAAATTAGGTTTGGTTTTATTATCAATCAGGTTTCTTATAGTAGGAACTCATTATTGCTAGAAAAAATTATTAGTTGCAATAACGATTAAAAGTATGAAAATTTATGTTTTTGGAAGCAACTACTTGAATTCTAACTTGGGACACCCTGTCACATAGAAAATCGGACAGCAGGCGTAAAAGATTTTCTCTTACTCCAAAATGGGGGGCAGACAACGATGCGGGACCATATACAGGGTGCGCCAAACTCAGTGGCCTATTAGAAATATGTTGAAAACGACAAAAGACATTTTTATGAAAATTTGGATCTGGTTATAAGAACTGATATTCTATCGTTTTAAAATATTTGCAAAGAGGTAGTGTTGCCAGATCATCCTGAAAGTAATAGCAACTTAGGAATTTTAAATGAGACACCCTGTATATTATTTTACTTTTCGATTCTGCTTAACAATACGAAGATATTTTATGTATACTATCATATGCCCATCTCTGATAGTTTTTGAGATAATATTTTATAAGTATTATTTTAAGGCCAAAACATGCTCACTAGAAAGTCAAATAGTTTTGTTAGCAAGGTCCCCAGAAACTTAAAATTTCTACAGAAGTTTCCTAATATATGGCCATTTTGGAATTTTAACGAATTATTTCAATATCTTTACATAGAGTGTCTCAAAAAAAGTTATCGTCGTAATAAATATAAATGCAAGAAACTCAACTATTTTAAATGGAACACCCTGTATTTTACTTTTAACAAAAACTGACAGAAAAGTTAATCATTTTGTAAATTGTATCAAATATTACGTATCATTTTGTTTTTTAATTAAATGTAATTTTTAAGTTTTTTTAAACAGTTTTAATGATTTTTGAGATTTAATAGAATTTTCCAAATTAGTATATTCCATCAAACCTTTATAAAAAATAGATTTATAAGCTTAAAGTTTTAGACACTCTACCACAAAAAATGTTGATTAGTTCTTGTTCTATAATTATGATGGTCATAATTAAAATGACAACAAATTTTTTTAAACAGTCAGGCAATAAATTATTTTTAATCTTATGTATAAAGATACATACTAAATAAAAAATTAAATTTCTGAGATTCAACCAATCTAAATTTTTCAACATAAAATTAATTTTTGTATATTTGTCACAATTTAAAATAATCCGCATTGCCTTATTTTGTAAAATTTGTAATTTATCAAATATTTCCTCACTAGCACAATATAAAATGGAAGAACAATAAAGAAAATGTGCTAATATAATAGTATTAAATACAGTTTTTTTAAAAAACAAACTTAAATTAGAACTGATTCTTTTAAAATAACCTACTTTGCCGGCAATCTTCGATATGATACTATCAAAATAATAAAAAAACTTTAATTTTGAATCAATGATTGTCCCTAAATATTTAACACTGTTTACTAATTCCAATTTTTTACTATCAATTACAACATTTATATTTTGACAACTTAAATTATTACCCATAACCATACATTTAGTTTTTGAAATATTTAATTTTAATTCATTTACTTTTAGCCAATTTAATAATACTTATACAGGGTGGTCCTTAAGTAATGGGACACAGAGCAGCAGTAAATTATTCACTTCAAAACATAACGATTTAGCGCAATTTTTATAATCCGAAAATTTATATTAAGGTATACAAGGTAATACAAGGTGTCAAAGTTAAAAAAATTATTTCGAGTTTTTTAGATATTTTCAAAAGTTTTCGGAGCATTGGGTTAAAATTTGGTGTAGGGGGGTTTTTGGGGGCGGGAAATAACAATCTGGGCTCATTTTTCTTCTATCGGATAGAGGGCGCTACCAGCAGCACTTTTCTTACTTTTGAACTGCAATAACTTGTTGTCACTAGGTATATCTGGTATAATAAGACTTATCACTCCTAATTAATAATCTTACGACTTTTTTACGTAAAAAAGGTACTCTTGTCAAATAACGCTAAAGTTGATAGTTTTCGAAATATTTGCTATTTTAATACTCAATGACCTTTCCGTTATTTGAGATCCAGCAGAAAGAATTCTTCAATACAAGTTGTTTTTGAATAATTGACGGGTAAATAAAACACAAAATTTTAAACTTTTGATTATAATATTTTACAAGGGGAAAACGATTTTTTTGGTTAAACTTTTACAAAATACGTTTTACGTTTGGATAAAATAAAAAGTATTACCTTACATGTTACATTAAAATAGCAAATATTTCGAAAACTATCAACTTTAGCGTTATTTGACAAGAGTACCTTTTTTACGTAAAAAAGTCGTAAGATTATTAATTAGGAGTGATAAGTCTTATTATACCTAGTGACAACAAGTTATTGCAGTTCAAAAGTAAGAAAAGTGCGGCTCGTAGCGCCCTCTATCCGATAGAAGAAAAATGAGCCCAGATTGTCATTTCCCGCCCCCAAAAACCCCCCTACACCAAATTTTAACCCAATGCTCCGAAAACTTTTGAAAATATCTAAAAAACTCGAAATAATTTTTTTAACTTTGACACCCTGTATCTGTCTTAATATAAATTTTCGGATTATAAAAATTGCGCTAAATCGTTATGTTTTGAAGTGAATAATTTACTGCTGCACTGTGTCCCATTACTTAAGGACCACCCTGTATATATATATTTATCTCAGAATTTAGAGTATTTAGTAGGGTTAGGATTTTGACCGTCAAAATCGTTTGTGGTCATTTGACTGGTCAATTGACCAAGCCCCGGTCAAATTCCTGAGTTTTGTCATAAGAAATGAAGCCACGAGTAATTACATAGAAACGTCTCTATTAAAAAACAGCTACCAAAAAATAAATAAACCATTCTGAGGTACAAAAAACACAAAAATGACACATAAATATTATGTATAATATTAATCTAACAATACTAAATTACTAATGAAGTAATAAGTGAGTGACTGATTGATAATGAAATGAGAGACTGCTGGCAGTGCTGGCCTTGGTAGATAGCTTAGATAAAGGTACATCATCTTCGTCACTGAACTCACCCCCGGCATTGCCTTTATGTTCTTCAGAATCTGAATCACTACTGAAATTTAGCGGTGGTTCCTCCAAATTTTCATATTTTTTATTTTCACTGCCACTTAACAGCTTTAAGTTGTACTTTAATAAACAAGCTTTAATGAGCGAGTGGTTTTCAATCGGTTGCGAAGCTTGCTATGGACAATGCTCCATGAGGAACAAATTCCCCCACAAGAGGCTGCAAAAGTTTTTGACCGAATTTGACCCGGTCAAAATCTCTCCGGTCAAAATCTCGGTCAATTGACCACGGTAAATTGACCAGACACAACCCTAGTATTTAGTTAGACCATCAAAAATATTTACATCACAAACACATTTTTTACCATCTCCTTTATTATTATCTATTTGTTTATCATAATATAAAGTCTTTTTTCCTCTTAAAACTGATACACATTTATTTTATTTATAAGTTTTTTATATTCTTCCCAATCTTCATTGATTTTAGTTAGTTATTAAAAATTTTTGGTACATATTGTCACGGTCTTTTTTTGCATTTAAAATTTTTCTGTTGAATCACGGCGTCGGATTATTTTGAATTTTGATAAATTTTGTTTCCAGTACTTTATTTATGCATTGATCTACGTTATTGTGAATTTGCGTAAAAAGTAAATTTATATCCAAAATGTTATAATTCCAAAAACATGAAATAAGTTTCAAACATAATTTGTTATAGTCAATAAAGGTCACATTTCTAGTTTCTTTGTAATCTTCACAAAAATTTTCTATTTCAACGAAGATCCAATTATGATCACTAATTTTAGGGTTACTTTCAACTCCGACATTTAAAGAAAATTTATTTGTTATTACCATATCTATAACAGTTTTTGATTTAATAATAAGTTAATACTAGATACTAGTAAATTACATAAATTAGCAATTTTTTTTAAATAGAAGGTAATATTTAAATAAATTTATCAAGAAAACAAACATTTCTTACCAATATGTAGTACCTTTTTTTCGTAAAATAGGTATATCAGGGTTTTTTAATTTAAAAAAAAGTTACTTCTATTTTTACCCTACTATCCCCTAATTCTTAATAATAATAATGACATTTTTACGACCATAGTTCTATTCAGCGTACAAAGTATACCAAAATATCTAAATTTTAAATTTGTATCTACAAAGGTTTCGAAAATATTTAGAAAAAACCATCTTCAAAGTACCCCCTTTAGGGTACCTTCGTAGTAAGTGGACATACAGGGTGTTTATTTGAAAACTTCCCACCACGGATTTTCCTGCTTTAAAATGAAAATGTGGAAAATCGCTCGGACCAGTCGATTTTTATTTCGAGAGGGACATCTTTTGCGTATATTGTCAATCTTGCTACTTCAAGCCCCTAGGAGGGAGGGGGGGTAAGATCTAAATCTTAAATGGATACCCCTATTTTATATAACTTTTTTGGATTCTGCATAAAATTCTGAACATTTTTTAATAAAAGCATGATTATTCTATACTAAACAGTTACCGAGATATTGACTCTTGAAAAATTACATTTTTCAACTTTGACAGCGTCTAGCTTTCTAACTGTACGTCTTAGAGCCAAACGGCTTACATGTCCCTATCTTCGATTTTTAATATCTTTCCAATAGTGTCAACTTCCGGTTAAACCGGAAGTACTATATTTCTTACAACCGGTTTAACCGGAAGTTGACACTATTGGAAATATAATAAAAATCGAAGATAGGGACATGTAAGCCGTTTTGCTCTAAGACGTACAGTTAGAAAGCTAGACGCTGTCAAAGTTGTGTCAATATCTCGGTAACTGTTTAGTATAGAATAATCATGCTTTTATTAAAAAATGTTCAGAATTTTATGCAGAATCCAAAAAAATTATATAAAATAGGGGTATCCATTTAAGATTTAGATCTTACCCCCCCTCCCTCCTAGGGGCTTGAAGTAACAAGATTGACAATATACGCAAAAGATGTCCCCCTCGAAATAAAAATCGACTGGTCCGAGCGATTTTCCACATTTTCATTTTAAAGCAGGAAAATCCGTGGTGGGAAGTTTTCAAATGAACACCCTGTATGATACAATTTTATGTGAAGTTCTCACCCTGTTTTTAACCACTCTCCTCAATCCCAAATTATTGACCATACCTTTTGGGACACCCTGTATTTACAAGGAACAGAAATGGGATGCCCGATTTTAAGTAAAATAACTCATTAAATAATAGTTATTTATGTACCAAGGCAGTAAAGTGATTCTTTATCGAACGAGTCTGAAATTATGAGATGAGCGAGCGAAGCGAGCGAGGCGAATAACAGGCGAGTCGATAAAGACACTTTACTGACGTGGTGCATACAACATTTTATCGCCAACCGCCAACCGTTCAGAATTTATAATATAAAAAATTGAGGTACTTATAACTCATCGCATTTTATTATAACAAAGAAAACAGCAAATATACACGTCAAAAATGACACGTCAGAAAATTTCGGCTGACCACGTGCGTATTCCAAAGCACCCCACAAAAAATTTTACCTACTATTTATCGAGCGGTAATAGGGAAAGGCGTGACAGTGACGGACGATTTTTTATGATATGTCAGAAAATTTCTGCCGACCACGTGCGTATTCCAAAGCACCCCTCAAGAAAAAATTTGCGGCAGGTAAAAGTATTTATCGGCCGCATTTGCGGCAGGTAAAGTATTTTATTTTACAATAAAATAAAGTGTTCGTTTACTTTCGGAAATCACTCTGATAATGTACGGCTTTACTGACGGTTGACGATAAAATATATTATCGCCAACACCAAGAAATCGTCACCAAAATGGGGTCACCCAATTAAAAAGAATTTGAAATACGACGGGTTTGAAATTGCACCGTTAAACGAATATTTTCGCGACTAATTAGCACAGAAATCGTCGAATAATTAACAGAAATGAAGCTGAAATCCAAAGGGAAAAAAGGGAAGCGATAGCCCGAATTTATACGGATTTTTAATTGAGAATCGTCGAATAAATAAATATACAAAGAAAGGGGACGAAGGAATACTTATTAACCCGAAATAAAGAATTGTGCGTTGAATATTTCATTAAATCAAATTTACTTGGCAATAAAGATAAATATGATAGGGGCTTCCTTAGTTTAATACGCGGTGACAGCAAAAATTTGATACTTACACACAATTTATGTCACTTGTTACTTTCCTCGCAGCGAGGGGATTAAAACTTTTTGAGATATTATCAGTTGACGTTAGAGGGTCCCTAGATCACGAAAAACATGTTTCTCATTTTCATCTGGTGGCTATCAGGAAGAGTTGACAGGGATTGACGCAATTTTATATATCTTCTTCTTCTTCTTCACGCGTGCCTTGTCCGTCTCGGACGTTGGCAATCATCAGCGCTCTCTAAACCTTATCCACAGCTCGGCGAAACAATGTGGTGGTACTCACTCCGTACCATTGTCTTAAGTTTCTCAACCAGGATACCCTTTTTCTACCCGGGCCTCCGTCCTTCGATCATCCCCTCTATATTAAGTTTCAGAAGTCTATACTTGTCTTTCCTTAAGATGTGTCCAAAATACTCCAGTTTGCGCCTTTTTAGTGTGAACAGGACCTCGAGCTGCTTACCCAGTCGCTGAAGCACCTCGGTGTTGCGCACTCTTTCTTTTTTAATTTTTTATATGGATTTGGTAATAACCACAGACCTGTAATATACAGGGTGTCCGGAAAAAGGAGGTCACTCCGTTAACCGTATATTCCTTGAGTAAAAATCATATGACTTCTATCATGCCATTTTTCATTTTTAACCCTAATGTTCCATATAAGGTTTAAAATTAAAAAGTGATTTTTTGAATAAGTCGAGCATTTAATAACATATTAATTTAAAATTTGATACATTGCTTCAACATAAAGATTACAGGTTTTGAGAAAAACAATACAAAAAACAACTGTCAAATATTCATAATTCATAATTCCAGTACCCGCTAACCCTCCCATTTAAAGGTCTTTCTATCATTTATTGTTTCCGAGATCGCAATACTGTCAGCACCAATTTCGGTCACCCTGTATAATAATATTTATAATAGAAAAATTGTGCGATGGTAAAAAATGGTGTCAAAAACTCCCAATTCTTTTTACCGGCACTACACAATGTATGAAACCGAAATTTATGTACTTTATATGCTTTCGTGCTATAGAGATTTCAACAAGCGATAAATAACCAACAATATGTCCCCATATCCTGTACACTTGGGCCCTCCAGGTGTGCGCATAGATAAGGTTCTAATGAGCTTTGGGAAATTAATTAAGAATTAAAATGAATACAAGAACAAGAAAATTAAACTAAAATGACTCATTAAAACGCCCCCATTTAAAATTGAAAGGTACTAATAAAAATATCATAAATTATATGGATTTTTCTTAAATAAAAATAAAATTCTCAATAAGATAAAATTCATATTACCTATGACATGATATGCCGAACCGAGTGCCGAACTAATGAGTAATAAAATAAGTAGACAAATACAAACTTATTTTTGTTGTTTACAAAATTAACAAAGTAAGAATATACTGAAAGAAAAAGAAAAATAATTACATAAATTGCTGAAATTGGCCACCGCCATGCTCCAAGCATAAATTCAAACTTCTATTCATATTTTCGAAAGTGTTGACCAGCATCTCTGGATAAATGTTACCACCTTCTTGGATAATCCTTTCTTGTAATTGTTCTAAATTTGCAACTGGTGTTTTAAAAATAGTGTTCTTTAAATGAGTAAAAACGAAGTAATCCATAACCGTTAAACAAGGTGATCTAGGTGGGAATTCAATGTCTGATCGAAAACCGATCAATCTGTCGTCGAAAAAATTGCGTACGTAGTTAATAGTTTCGGCGGCTGTATGGATGGGCGGTTGCACCGTCCTGTTGAAAATATCCAAAACGTAGTTCGTCGTCAAGTAATTGCTCCACAAATGGATTCAAAATATTGTCTCTACCTATACCTCTGTGCTGTAACTGTGTCATGGAAAAAAATTGGACCAAAATTCTTCTTCGGGAAACAGCTGCAGCTAACCCGACACCAATTTTTTGAGGGTGCAATGTGGACTTTACAAAAAAATGGGGATTTTTACTACTCCATATGCGTGTATTCTGAGAATTCACATAACCGGAGAGGTAGAACCAGACTTCATCCGAAAAAATATCAGGTCTAATAAATCATTTCTTTCCAATAAATTTTGGGTAAACCCTTGAGAGTAATTCCTGCGTCTTTCAAAATCTGCGGCTTGTATTTCTTGGAATACTTGCACTTTATAAGGAAATAAATTTAGCTGCTTCTTAAAAATAGTCCTGCATGTTCCATAAGATCTTCCCACTTCTTGGGACAGGCGTCTTATACAATTTGTTGGCGTATTTTGCATTATTTCACGAACGTTTGCAACAAGTTCTTCTGTTCTTGTTCTTACAGGTGGACTTCCTGCTCCTTTTTTGTGTTGAATAGAACCTATTTCCCTAAACACAGGCACGGTTCTTTTCAGGCAATGATAAAAATCCCCAGCAATAAAAGCAACGTTAGGAAAATGTTCGTGAAAATCGTCCATGCGCAAACCCGGATTGTATTGCCATTCACCATTTATTCTAACCCCGTTTCGAAAATACGCTTTAACCATGAATGTTTTGTGCTGTTCCGTAAAGCCCATTGAGTGAATTGTTCAAGAAATTTGAAAAATTAGCGATGAATCAAATTACTTGTAACGACTGTCAAAGATGACGGAATAACTGATTGATTGTTAATTCAGGTAGTTACTGACACCCAACAGGTATTAAGCTCTACGGCTAAGCATTACGTCTTTAGATGCAAGGCCCTCTTTGATGCAAAAAATTGTTGCTCGCACGCTACTACTACGACTACTACTACCACGACTACTACTAATACAAACAACGTTTGAACCTTTATTTACGGAGTGGTGTCACATTTATATCTGTTTAATTAAATTATACTGGTGATATTTAGTCACAGCCGAACACCTGTAAATATGTTTGAAATATTTATTTTAGCTATCATACTTACTATAGAAGCCAGATGTAAAAATTACTTTATCATTTCTAAATAAACAAATATATAGAAGCAAATATGATCCGGAAAAAATATGGAAAGCGTTAAAGGATTTTGTAAAGCCAGCTCTAAAAAGTAAAATAAAAGAAATGATATTTTATGACAAAATAAACAAATTCTATTTGTTTTGCTGCCTAAAATTTTAAGGTCTAAAATAAGCTCTTGTAACCGCGCCGGTTCCAAAAGTTAAAAAACCACTGATGCAAAATTACTAAATACCGTGCGAGCTAAAATTATTTGCATCAAAGAAGGCCTTGCATCTAAGGACGTGATGCTTAGCCGTAGAGCTTAATACCTGTTGGGTGTCAGTAACTGAATTAACAATTAATCCGTCATCTTTGACAGTCGTTACAAGTAATTTGATTCATCGCTAATTATTCCAATTTCTTGAACAATTCACACAATAGGCTTTACGGAACAGCACAAAACATTCATGGTTGAAGCGGGGTTAGAGACGCCTGTCCCAAGAAGTGGGAAGATCTTATAGAACATGCATAGGACTATTCTTAAGAAGCAGCTACATTTATTTCTTATAAAGTGCAAGTAGTTATTCCAAGAAATACAAGCCGCAGATTTTGAAAGACGCAGAAATTACTCTCCATGGTTTACCCAAAATTTATTGGAAAGAAATGATTTATTAGACCTGACTCTTTTTTCAGATGAAGCCTGATTCCACATCTCCGGTTATGTGAATTCAGAATCTCAGAATACAATACATCTGCAGTAGTGAAAATCCCCATTTTTTTGTAGAGTCCACATTGCAGCCTCAAAAAATTGGTGTCTGGTTAGCTGTTTCCCGAAGAAGAATCATTGTTGGTCCTATTTATTTCCATGACACAGTTACAGCACAGCGGTATAGAGACACTATTTTGATTTGTGGAGCAATAACTTGACGACGAACTGCGTTTTGGATATTTTCAACAGGACGGTGCAACCGCCCATACAGCCGCCGAAACTATTAACTACTTACGCAATTTTTCGACGACAGATTGATCAGTTTTCCATCAGACATTGAATTCCCACCTAGATCACCTTGTTTAACGATTATAGATTACTTTGTATTTCCTCATTTAAAGAACACTATTTTTAAAATACCAGTTGCAAATTTACAATAATTACAAGAAAGGATTATCCAAGAATGTGGTAACATTTCTCCAGAGATGCTGGTCAACACTTTCGAAAATATGAAGAGACGTGTGAATTTATGCATGGAGCATGGCGGTGGCCAATTTCAGCAATTTATGTAATTATTTTTCTTTTTCTTTCTGTACCGGGTGGCCCACTCTCAACGCAGGATTCCATAGCATCTAAACTGTTTAACTTTTTAATATTTTTTAAAAACAGAGGTATAGGGAAGCATTGGGTCTACAATTTAAAATTATTTCAAATTATACAGGGTATCTCAAATAGTCAGGGTATGTGTATCAAACATACTTTTTTTTTAAATGGAACACCCTATATATTATGATATTTTTGGATTAGATGATCAATTCTAAGAATATTCTGTACAACATATAATATGTTTAAATTTAACAGTTTTTTTTAGTTATTAACGATTTTTCAAAAATTTCGTGTTTGCAGCACGTAAAGAATATGCACCTGTCGGTAGTACAGACTGACAGAAATAAATGAAATTTGGGTTATGGAATATGATTGTTCAGTAGCGTCTAAAGCATATTTTAAAAAACAAAAATATTTACCGAAGTATTTTAAAATGCCTTTCTAAATGTAACAATTTTAAAAACGTAAAAATTCTTAAAAGTCTGTTGTTTTAAATACATGCCCTATTACTTTTTATGCCTAATCGAAAGACATTTTTAATACAATTCTAATTTAGGGTTCCCTATACCTACCTTTTATAGTTTTTTTTTGAAATAGCTATTTCTTCCTTTACCATATAAACTCTGTGTTTATTTTCTCATGGAGTGCCTTGAATGCCACACCGTGTCCGTACGACACTCTTTTTCTAGAGTGCCATGGACACCCAACTATCCATTTTATTAATCTTAAGTCATTTGAAGTTTTTCTTTAAGGGAAAAAATGTATGATATTGCTTAGACTTAAAACAACAGAAATATTTTTTAATTTACAAATACTAAAAAATATCGCTTTAAATGACTTAAGATTAATAAAATGAATAGTTAGGCGTCCATGGCACTTTAGAAAAAAAGCGTCATACGGACACGGTGCGGCATTCAAGGCACTCTATGAGAAAATAAACACCTAGTTTATATGGTTAAAGAAGAAATAGCTATTTCAGAGAAAACTATAAAAGGTAGGTATAGGGAACCCTAGTATAATTAGAATTGTATTAAAAATGTATTTCGATTAGGCATAAAGAATAATAGGGTATGTACTTAAAATAACAGACTTTTAAGAATTTTTACGTTCTTAAAATTGTTACATTTAGAAAGGCATTTTAAAAGACTTCGGTAAATATTTTTGTTTTTTAAAATACGCTTTGGACGCTACTGAACAATCATATTCCATAACCCAAATTTCATTTATTTCTGTCTGTCTGTACTACCGACAGGTGCATAACTATCCATTTTATTAATCTTAAGTCATTTGAAGTTTTTCTTTAAGGGAAAAAATGTATGATATTGCTTAGACTTAAAACAACAGAAATATTTTTTAATTTACAAATACTAAAAAATATCGCTTTAAATGACTTAAGATTAATAAAATGAATAGTTAGGCGTCCATGGCACTTTAGAAAAAAAGCGTCATACGGACACGGTGCGGCATTCAAGGCACTCTATGAGAAAATAAACACCTAGTTTATATGGTTAAAGAAGAAATAGCTATTTCAGAGAAAACTATAAAAGGTAGGTATAGGGAACCCTAGTATAATTAGAATTGTATTAAAAATGTATTTCGATTAGGCATAAAGAATAATAGGGTATGTACTTAAAATAACAGACTTTTAAGAATTTTTACGTTCTTAAAATTGTTACATTTAGAAAGGCATTTTAAAAGACTTCGGTAAATATTTTTGTTTTTTAAAATACGCTTTGGACGCTACTGAACAATCATATTCCATAACCCAAATTTCATTTATTTCTGTCTGTCTGTACTACCGACAGGTGCATATTCTTTACGTGATGCAAACACGAAATTTTTGAAAAATCGTTAATAACTAAAAAACTGTTAAATTTAAACATATTATATATGTTATACAGAATATTCTTAGAATTGATCATCCAATCCAAAAATATCATAATATATAGGGTGTTCCATTTAAAAAAAAGTATGTTTGATATACCCTGACTATTTGAGATACCCTGTATAATTTAAAATTGTAGATCCAATGTCTCCCTATAACTCTGTTTTTAAAAAATATTAAAAAGTTGAACAGTTTAGATGCTATGGAATCCTGCGTTGAGAGTGGGCCACCCGGTATATATTTTTACTTTGTTAATTTTGCAAACAACAAAAATAAATTTGTATTTGTCTACTCATTTTATTACTTATTAGTTTGGCATATCATGTCATAATATGAATATGACAAAATTTTAACCTAGGTTTGGTTAGATATATCGTCCCCATATCATTGTGATCTAAACCAAGCCCTACGTTTTTTAATCCAAGCCCTCTTTGATGCAAATAATGTTTGCTCGCACGGTATAAACGCGTATTACAAGTTTAGAACTACTGTTTGAGAATTATAAAAATTTAAACCATTTCTTATAATAAATCCTAAAAATCGTTTACAGTTTACACCAATATTAGTCTATTTTTTTCGCACTAATTATTTAAATAGGTCCAAAATAACGAGGAAATGGCACAAAGCAACAAAGAATTATAGAGTGTATAAACACACCTAAAACAACCCTCTATAAAGTCCCATTTCGTAAGATAAAAACCCGATAAGGCCCCTTTCGGACTTTATTTACGTTGTTTCACGGTGGATTTTTTCGGATGCGATCCGGCGTGAACGGGCCGACAAATTTAATTAGTCAACCGTATTTTCGGCCGAATCTGAGTGCTTTACGGGGACCTTTCGTGGCGAAACATAAACAACGTTTTCGGTGTTTTGGGAGTTCTTTTACTCGGGAGGAGGAATTGATTTTTGGCAATCCCATACGTTCAATAATAGCAATTAAACTGGAGCAAAATTTGTCTAACGGCCATTATCCTTAATTTTGATCTCAAATACGGGGTGAATATGTATATGTCGTAGGCTGATAGTGAAATCCGTCATTTCATGAAAAGCCTAGTCACTTTATGAAGCGTCGGCAGATTGTGTAAAAACATGAAATTACACGATCTGCCGCGTCACTTCATGAAGAGACCTTGACGTTTCGGCGTATTATGTATAACACAATCTGCCTAATTTTAAATATCGTCACTTCATGAAATGCCACAAAAACAAGGCATATTGTGTAATTCCGTCTAAAAGGTATATTGGCAACTGGTTTGTTCGGGTTTGTCAGAGCATTTTTTTTTATTTTTATAAAATAATATTAGTTGAAAAAGTTTAATTAAAAAAAAATGCTCTGGGGAACAACAAACAAACCAGTTGCCAATATACCTTTTAGGCGGAATTACACAATCTGCCGACTGACATGACATCGTTAGGTACTACATGAAGTGACGATATTTAAAATTAGGCAGATTGTGTTATACATAATACGCCGAAACGTCAACGTCTCTTCATGAAGTGATGCGGCAGATCGTGTAATTTCATGTTTTTACACAATCTGCCGACGCTTCATGAAGTGACTAGGCTTTTCATAAAATGACGGATTTCACTATCAGCCTACGACATATATACAGTGTGACCAGTAAAGTCCGTATCATATGGGATTTTTTTTATTAATAGCTTTATTCGAAATTTGACTTTGGCACCAAGTTCTGCTTCGATCGAGATGAAAATTAAGCAAAAAAATAGTAATCACGTTTCAATTTTTTTCAAAAAATAATTCAAAGGTGGGGTTATTTCTGAAAGTATCGAAAAAAGTTATTAGAAACAGTTTTTTTAAATGCAGGTTGTAGCCCACATGCAATCATGCATTTCAGCTGCATAAGATAATTTTGATTTTTTACCCATATTTTGTAAATTGCACCACTTTTGCAAAATAAGACTCAACGCAACCTATATAAAACTTTTCAGTTTTGACAAGGCTTTATTTCAGATACATTTTCTTTAAAGTAGCGCCATATGTTCGTTTTTCTACAAAATCAAAATTGGGCTATTAAAATTTGGTCGCATGTGATGCAAAGATCTATCTGTTTTTGACCCTGTATAAGGTAACTTCATAAAATAAGTATTTTTGAAAACGTAGTTTGTGTCTGAAAGTAATACACCTTAATATTAAGACGAAAAAGAACACAGTCATCAGTAAAGTGTTCATTAAGTGGAAAATAAATTTTAGTTTAACTTAACGTAAAGTTTATCTATTTTCAACAATTTAATTTAAAACCCCTGTACTTTATTTTTATACTTTCAGACATAACTACGTTTTCAAAAATACTTATTTTATGAAGTTACCTTGTACAGGGTCAAAAAGAAATAAACTTTGCATCACATGCGACCAAATTTTAATAGCCCAATTTTGATTTTGTAGAAAAACACACATTTAATATGGCGCTACTTTAAACAAAATTTATCTGAAATAAAGCCTTGTCAAAACTAAGAAGTTTTATGTAGGTTGCGTTGAGTGTTGTTTTGCAAAAGTGGTGCAATTTACAAAATATAGGTAAAAATCAAAATTATCTTATGCAGCTGAAATTTCGCATGTGGGCTAGAAACTGCATTTAAAAAAACTTTTTCTAATAACTTTTTTCGATATTTTAAGAAATAACCCCACTTTTGAATTATTTTTGGGAAAAAAATATAATTTGACAGATAATGCGAATCACGTGGCTACTATTTCTTTGCTGAATTTTCATCTCGGTCGAAGCAGAACTTGATGCCAAAGTCAAATTTTGAATAAAGCTATCAATAAAAAAAAATCCCATATGATGCGGACTTTACTGGAGACACTGTATACTGTGTCAACTGTGTATCAGCCAAATGGAATAAATTCGATAATAAATACATGGGAGCGTATCCGAAAAAACGCTCGGACACGTCGATTGGTATTTCTAGTTGTGCAGTCTTTCAATAAAAACTTTATACAGGGTGTGTCATGTAACAGTGGCCAATAGATACCAACTTTCTTATTCCTGTATATTATTTAATTTTTGGATTCTTCCGAAAATTTTAGACGTATTTCACGTACAATATCCTATACCTATCTTCAACTGTTTCGGAAATATTAACTGTTTTCAGCTTTATTAAAATAACTAAGTTTTTGGTTTTTTATTTTTATCTTTTAAAAAAAAAAATTTTATACACGAAATTTGGTGAAAACTTTCCTTTTTATGTCCCAAACATACCGTAATTTTTTTGATTTAAAATATTTATTTTTTAACCTTATTTTGACTTAATATCGAAAAAACAACCTAATTTTCAATCAAAAATTCTCACGTCACGTCAAAATATTGCATAAGTATAATATGTTCTTTTCAAATCCAGTGAGGATTTTTCCTAGACCAATAGCGGCAATTCAGCGGATTAGCATGACCGTGAAGTGTAAAGATGCACTCATCAGAAAACAAAACATGTTGGATCACATTGTGATCTAACATTGCCATTATTTGTTCACAACAATGCGTTCTCCTATCAAAATCGTCTTCCATGAACCCATAAGTAGCTGTAATTTTATAGGGATACATTTTATTTTCTTGTAATGTTCAAATAACCGATGAATGGCTAACATCGAGCATGAGGGTTTTCCTCAAACTCAAGCATAATATCTAATTTGGTATCATCACGTATTGCATTGGTGTATACTTTTCTTATCTGCTTTCAGGAATATAATATAGATATTCCTGCGGAATCAATATTTAACACCGACACCCTTAAAGACGAAAATCTTAAAATGTGCGAAGATAAAACCTATGATGTTGATATGACCTATCAGCGAGTAGTAAAATGATGAGTTTGTTTTACAACCGGCAATGAAACTCTAAAAAACTAAATAAATCGTCAAACAAAGAATCAAAGCTCTTAAGTCTTAAATACATTTCTGCTTTTCCTATTGTTTTTCTTAATTCACCGCGAGACAACGCAAATAAAGTCCGAAAAGGCCTTATCGGATTTTATCTTACGAAATGGGACTTTATAGAGGGTTGTTTTAGGTATGTTTCTACAGTCTATAATTCTTTGTCGCTTTCTGTATCATTTGTTCGCTGTTTTTTAGTCCTAAATTTTAAATATATTGATATATTTGTATATTGGATCTGTTTCTCAGGTTTTTATTATTATTATTATTATTATTATTATTATTATTATTATTATTATTATTATTATTATTATTATTTTTTTTTTTTATTATTATTATTATTATTATTATTATTATTATTTTTAATATTATTATAATCGAACGTAGTAACATCCATCTCTAGGGGAAATACAAAAAATATTTTGAAACTAAAGTGAAAAAGATTTGGTAAATAACACTAGTAGCAATATTTTAAACTTTTATTTGACTGACCTTGACGAAGAAACCCGAACAAACCCGAACAAAGTTATAGGCATTTTACTATATTTTTTTTTCTTTAAAACTCTTTCAGTCTACCATCGCTTTCACTCGCGACAAGCATTTAAACCATTTACTCGAAACCCTCTAAACCTACCGAAATAATTTTTGTAAATTTGACATTTATACTATTAACCACAACCACCTTGAAAAGAAGCCATAAAGTGACATCGGGCAACGCCGCATCAGCTGGGAGTTGCGGATCCACAAGCTATTATTATGACGCGCGGCTACGGGCGAGTTTTTTATTCTTTCTGATATTTTTTGTGTTTTTTTGACTCTGTTGCCACTCTATTGATATTGAAAAATGTACAAAAAAGTAATAAATAATTTTGGATAACAAGAACAACTTACCTAATTATTAAATAATAGTAATATTGCGTTGAGAAGCTGTTTTTGTTTCACTACGAGTAGATTTATTTGATCGATCAAATGTAATATTCTATTATACAAATTATTAACTTCTGCATTTAAATTACAGGATTGACTATCGATTTCTGAAGTCTTAAAATTTAGTAAGCTTAAGGCTTTGTTTAAGAAATCTACGCTTGTCTTAAGAAAGTCACCTACTATCTGGGTAACTTTATTACTTTCACAATAGGTATATGAATTGGTACCGAGACAATAAGTTTTCAAGCTGAGACCACCTTAGTTTCATTTCCAAGGGTAAAATCCATCTCAAATCATTGTAAGCCAATTCATTACCTTTTAAAAAACCTTTGCCTTCATACCAATGTCCACTGAAACCTGATTAACAATATTTATACAGTCATTGGTCAAATCTAAACTATAAAAATATATTACACTCTCTTCTCTTCACCTGCTTTTAAAACACTTTTATAGTTAGAGTTACACCCAGGAATACAGCAGGGGCTTGGCATGTTGATAAATAAACAAAATAAAAGAAAAAAAATAGTACTTACCTAAGTACCGAGGTATCTAAAGGTATTCTACCTACTTACGAACTATCTCTACTAGTGATATTTTTAAACTAATATACCTTCAAGTTAAATAAACACTTCAATATTTAATAAATTAACTATAGCCACAAAACAATAAAGTTTATTCCAAGAGCTAACTAGAATACAAAAAACACAACTTTAAAATTAAAACATATAAAATTCTAACGCCATTTATAAGACCCGTAAACAATCCGCCAGGCCGGCCAGGCTGTTGGATTTTTCACTTTATTAATGCTATTAGAGCAAGCCCGCACCAAAAATGTTCATCAACATTTTGTAGAGGTTCTTAGCAATCATGTCACTAAAATTTTCTATTAGATATCATTCGAAAACCGGATAAAAATACAAATTAATACGACGCCTACACCTAGTTCGCTCGTAAATTATATACTAAGCCATGGCTAATCACAAAAAAGTCACGTGACACGTGGATCTTCAAGCTGTGTTGTCGATGTTTCTGTTTCACGGCTTCTTTCAAGGTGGTTGTGTATTAAGAATTTTTAAATTGAAGTAAATCGTATGTGTGGTTATGGAGAAATTCGTTGACAGTGAGATGGCAAAAATTAGGTTTATTTTACATGCGGGATGCAGTCTTTAGGCTTCTTATTACATTTTTATTTTGTAAAATACGGGTCGTTAGGATGCAAGAAATATAAAATATGGCGGTCGGAACTAGCGTTGATAAAACGAATATTTTCGACTAATTAACCGAAATCAGGGAATAATAAATTAGAATTTGAAACGGGATGGGAATCACAAGAAAGCAAAGGGTGAACAATCCAGCTTAAATTCCCTAACATTTTCAATGAGAATTGACAAATATTTCTTGGAAAAATAGAAAACACAATAAAATTTTTGTTGGGTTGCACAATAGTTTTATTAATGATACTGGTTCCAGTGACGTAGCAAGGGGAGGGGGGGGGGGGGCGAATGGGGCAACCGCCCGGGGCGTCACGTTAACAGGACGCCAAAATGGTCATTAGAAATACGGGAATTTAAAAATTTACTTTAATCAGTTAATCAGTGGCGGTTTCTCTATAGGAGCACAGGAGCACGTGAACCCCCATACTCCATAAAGAATTACCTCATAAAGAAAAAATAATGTTCATTTAAATTTATCTTTTTTATATTCTTACCGTAATATAAGTTAGAACCCTCCTATTTTAACGTACCATCAAACAATCGAACGAAACGTGGTGTAATAGCTCTCGCCAAGCCGGTTGTCAAGAGCGACGGTGTAGCGCGTAGGAATTCATAAGTCGCACACATGCGTTACGTAGGCGGGGTTTCTGCTGTTTCTCTATGCATCTTGTACAGCAGGTGTGGTGGGGGAAAGCGCGATTCTAATAGGAAAACTCGCACGAATTAATGTGCGCCGTTGAGTTCATTGCTGTATGAATTGGTTATTTGGAGTTTACCTTTATATTTTTGTTATTATTTTGGGGTAGTAAAGACTTATTTTAATAAAAATGAACAGTTTTAATGCCAAAACGACTATGAATGTGGAATATTTGAGAAACAATACATTACAGTTATTCCAAACTTTAATGAAGCTTTTATTGATAAGTTTGCTGCAAATAAAAACAGAAGAAGTGACTTTACTTTTAAACAATGTACCCACTAATGAAAAATAAATTGGCCTTTTTTATTTTTTTTTACCTTATTTAATTTTTCAATAAAATAAGTAGGTAATCATAAATTTTTAAAATATTTACTAAACATTATTGACCAAATTTGGGCGTGGTCTTGAAAATTTTTCACCTGCGGCGCATTTCGCCTGCAGCGGGCTTTTAGTACACCCCCAATACAAATCACGAGTCGCCACGCCTGTCCCAAGAAGTGGGAAGATCCCCATTTTTTTGTAGAGTCCACATTGCACCCTCAAAAAATTGGTGTCTGATTAGCTGTTTCCCGAAGAAGAATTGTTGGTCCTATTTTTTTCCATGACACAGTTACAGCACAGCGGTATAGAGACAATATTTTGAATCCATTTGTGGAGTAATTACTTGACGACGAACTACGTTTTGGATATTTTCAACAGGACGGTGCAACCGCCCATACAGCCGCCGAAACTGTTAACTACTTATGCAATTTTTTTTACGACAGATTGATCAGTTTTCGATCAGACATTGAATTCCCACATAAATCACCTTGTTTAACGGTTATGGATTACTTCGTTTTTCCTCATTTAAAGAACACTATTTTTAAAACACCAGTTGCAAATTTAGAACAATTTCAAGAAAGGATTATCCAAGAATGTGAAAACATTTCTCCAGAGATGCTGGTCAATACTTTCGAAAATATGAAGAGACGTGTGCCATGAATTTATGCTTGGAGCATGGCGGTGGCCAATTTCAGTAATTTATGTAATTATTTTTATTATTCTTTCTGTATATTCTTACTTTGTTAATTTTGTAAACAACAAAAATTAATTTGTATTTGTCTACTTATTTTATTACTCATTAGTTTGGCATATTATCTCCTAATATGAATTTGACAAAATTTTAACCTAGATTTGGTTAGATATATCGTCCCCATATATCGTCGCTCGCATTACGTAGGGGCTATCTCGATTTTTGGCAAAAATGAGTTATACCCATATAAAGTCAGGGAAAGACTGCCTTAACGTTATGACAAACTGGCATATCTCAATACTACATTTTTTTTGTTTTATAGTATTATTATAGTCAGGCCTATCTTAAATTATCGATAAAATTACTTTTACGTACAGACCAAACTTAAGATTGGCCCCAATGATATATTTTTTGTATGGGTCTTACTGGGCGAATCTCAACATATTCCTTTACGTTATAAAATATTTTTAAAGGATGAACAGTATTTTGCAGATAGGCCTTATTAATTTATTATTTATTGCAATTTTATTTAACACATAAAAGACAATTCGTAAAAAATAAAATAAATACCAATCCCATTTTTAATTTGTTATACCTCTAGAGAATAAATAATTAAATATTACACTAGCTGTTTTTAATTCTTTTGAAATTATATGTTTAGAATTTTTTTTACCGTTTTTATAAAATAAAGATGTTTAAAGTTTAAAAATTTCGCTCCCTTTTCTTTGAAAACAAAATGTTTTATTAATATCACAGGGGCCTATCTTATTTTATGTACAAATCAGAATTTGTTATTGTTTTTACGAAGGGGCCTATCTTGATTATTATTTATTTTTTACAGAACCCGTAAAACTTCATTAAAAATTATTATGTCTCATCATTCTAGATTGATTTATCTAGGAAACTGTAAAAAAATAAACCTAAATAAAAAATTGCTGTCAATGCTGTATCCAAAATAAGCACCATTGATTTCTTTAAATCGCTCTACTGAAAAACTACAAAAACCGAGTTAGGCCCCTACGTAATGCGAGCGACGATATCATTGTGATCTAAACCACAGAATATTAACAGCAAGCAGAAGCGACAATACCTGTCGGTAGCTTTGATATCGACTGGTCGTTTTTCAGTGACCTTCACACAACGATAACGGTCGATCCACAACTTAATACTCCGAGAAAACTTGCTTATTTTCTACACTGAACGACATTACTTTTTAGTACAGGTGCAAATGTTATAACTTGATTTATAACATAAAAACTTTAAAAAAGTTGTAAATTTGTTAGTCTTGGGAATTAAGAATATTATTGAAGTAGAAAATGAAAAAACTTATTATATTAAAAAACTTTTAAATTTCTAACGCTTTTACAGATTTGTTTGAGTTTCCTTCGATTTGTGACGGGCAAAAATATGTACTTATATATTATAAACATGTTATAACATAAATTATAGAACACTATTAGGTACGTCAAAATATATCGTAACTAGGTATACGTAGATATGGGGTGGCGTGAGATAAATATCATTTTATTAAAACGCCAGTAATTTGTTACACAGTTTTTTGCGCTTTAAAACCTACAGTGACGTTTTTGACAATTGCTTTAGTGTCATAGTTACTTACCCATGGATAAAAAAAATGTGGTCCTTCGGGGATTAAAAAAAAGTTAATTCACCCTGAATAAGTAAAAAGCTGTTGTAAAAAAACCAAAATTTTATTCAGAAATACATGTTAATTCTAAAATTACTATAGGAATAATAATTACATATTGTTTTACATTTGCCTATTTAAAAAAACTTATATATGTGATAAAATTCATAGCTTTCGTATAACTTTTTAAGTTCTGCATGTCCCTAAACAAAAAAGAGCATAGGCAAAACTAGTAAATATTGCGCTGTATACGAGGGAGAGGTGAAAACGTTAAATTCACTCAAGAATAAATTATTTTTCACTGTAGAAAATTTTGTTATAAGGAAATGTTGTTTGCACTTAAAAGTTATCCATAAATACCAAATTTCAGCTCGGTACCACAAAAACCCTTACAATAAAATTCGTTTTTATTTAAATCTAGTAGCCATGAAAAATATTTATATTTGTGCTACCGAGCTAAAATTTGGTATATATGGATAAGTTTTCAGTGCAAACAACATTTCCTAATAAAAAAAAAATTCCACAGTGAAAAATAAGGGCAATTTATTCTTGAGTGAATTTAACGTTTTCACCTCTTCCTCGTATACGGGGCATTATTTACTAGTTTTGTCTATGCTATTTTTTGCTTAAGGACATGCAGAACTTTTCAACCGCCAAAAAAATTTGGTAAGTTTTAAAATTAAAAAAAAAACCCTTTGGTGCGAACTTTCTGCCTTTCACTGTATAAAGCATACAAACCTGACAATATATTAATTTTTTTGGGAGGCTCTCCTAATGAAGGAATAATTTCTTCAGGCATTTCTTCACATGTTGGCGAAAGGTTAGAAAACTTTGTGGGTACTGCTTGCGGAAATAAGGTTTTTTTAATAGTTGCACTTTTTGAAAAATAGTATTCTTCGAAATGGTTTTCACAAAGCCGATCGTTTTTGTGTGCATTTATAATCTTTGGCAATAAATCTGGCCTACTGCAGGCGTCTATCCACAATTTTGCACTATAACAAAATATTGTATTTAAAGCAACATAATATATCCATTATTTCTACCCCTTTTGAAATAAATCTACCCAAAAACTATTTTAACCAGACCTTTACAACTTATATCTTATTATTTTATTTTATCATATCAACAATTATTCGCGATTAAACATAAAAACATAAGGAAACTAATAAGCTCCATCTTTATTTATCAAGTCTGTTAAAAATATGTACCTACATCCCAAAAAAACTTTAAGATTAAAAATTTTAAATCTATCATCCATATTATAATTAATTGATTATCATAATAATTACCGTTCGTACTCCTTTGGAAAACTAAATAAACTTAATCCTTGGCCGGTTTTGACTGAACAATACGGGTAGGCACAATAATATCCAGACATTTTACAACACAGAACGAAAACAAAATAATATAACAATTAGCTAGGCGCAACGTCAGCTCGCGGACTAAACACAATTTAGACGAGCACATGTTTTTTAGCGACATGCGCGTACCAAAACAGGACCCGCAAAACGCCGAGCTGTCGCTTCTCGTTGGCTGTGAGTTCTCTGATCTAAACCCTAAGTTTTTTAATCCAAGCATATGCAAATAATTTTTGCTCGCGCGGTAGTAAGACATTTTAAATTTTAAAGCCCAGACCTGTTTATTTTCCCAATCGTCAAATATTTTGCACTGCGTTATACCTGTATGGCTTTGTTTACATGCGCAAGGCCATAAATTTGCCCCTTTCGTGTTTATTGTTTGCTGATCTAAAGGTACATGTCTATGTTATAAACCAATGGTGCCAGAGTTTCCTGGTTAGTGGCATCGCTACTAACGGGTCTTTCGTATCGGTAAGCATAAAAGGAAATATTATCCTTTCTTTATTACGCAGCAACACTATTTAGGTAATTTTTTTTTCAAAAAAAAAACAAAGAAAAAGTTTCGGAAACAAACTTTTTTTAAACAAACACGCACAATAATTTTTATTAAAGCCGCAAATCGGACTACAATCATTTGGCTTGAATCCCGATAGTAAACTTTTGCCCAAAACAAAGCAGCCGCAATAAACGAAAATTTAAAAAATGGAAATTTATCAATTAATGGGATTTTCGCAATTCGGGTTTCTGTATGTAACATTATCGTTATTGAAACGAAAACCTGCTGTTTGGAAGCTCTGCATATTTTAGTTGCTGTTATCGGTTTGATATTTAGTTGTTTACATTTTTTATTACCAAATAATTGGAAATCCCAAGAGCTAGTTGGGAAACAGTACAAAACACATGCGAAATAGCATAATAATAAGAGTTAATGTTGGAAATATTTGAAATTCCAAACTAATTTTTACAGTTTATTACATTGACAACATTGGCATTAGTAAACAGTTTTACATATTTAGGGATAATCATTGATTCAAAATTAAAATTTTTTAATTATTTTGAAAGTATCATATCGAAGATTGTCGGAAAGTAAGTTATTTTAAAAGAATCAGTTCTAATTTAAGTTTGTTTTTTAAAAAAACTGTATTTAATACTATTATATTACCACATTTTCTTTATTGTTCTTCCATTTTATATTGTGCTAGTGAGGAAATATTTGATAAATTACAAATCTTACAAAATAAGGCAATGCGCATTATTTTAAAATGTGACAAATATACAAAAATTAATTTTATGTTGAAAAATTTAGATTGGTTGAATGTCAGAAATTTGATTTTTTATTTAGTATGTATCTATCTTTATACATAAAATTAAAAATAATTTATTGCCGATTGTTTAAAATTTTTTTGTTCTTTTAATTATGACCATCAGAATTATAAAACAAGAACTAACCAAAATTTTTATGTGGACAGAGTGTCTAAAACTTTAGCTTATACATTTTTTTATAAAGGTTTGATAGAATATAATAACTTGGAAAATTCTATTAAATCTCAAAAATCATTAAAACTGTTTAAAAAAACTTTAAAATTACATTTAATTAAAAAACAAAATGGTACGTAATATTTAATAAAACATGTTACTACTACTAGCATAATATAGAAAAAAAAGTAACCACTAAAAATAAAACAATAAAAAATGGAAGGTAATCCAATTTAATTCATTGATAAAATCAATCAATTAAAAAATAGTATAAGTAATTTAATTTAGTAAACATCTCTTCAATTGTTTTTTAAAAGTTGCCAATTTTTTAATTTTTCGAATATTTTTTTAAAGATTGTTATATTTTATTATTCAATCATATAAAAGCGATTTTTTTTCGAAATTACTTTTTACTGGTATAGTTTGATAATATATAAGTACAATGTCTGGTGTTATGATCATGTAATGTCTTATTCTCCTGAAGCCTTTGATTTTTTTTCTTTTAAAATAATAGAGTGAATTAGAATAAAAATTTTTAATTTATAAAATAATGTTCTGAACGTGTAAATACCCCTTCGGCCTATACAGTGTGTGTATAAAGTCTGGAAACGGCTTAATAACATCACAATTTACTGGCCGATTTAAACCAAATTTGGTACAGTTGTGTAAGAGGATCTAACGCACCGGATGACGATATTGGCGTTGTTGCCAGCTTTTTAGTTTGTCTGGAATTTGAACGAATTTTATATTTTTAAATATAACACCCAGTATATTTTTACATTTTTAAATTCCACATAAAATTATAATTATTTTTTATTAAATGCATTATTAGTCTATACTTCATAGTTTTCGAGATATTGACTCTCGAAAAGTGACATTTTTGAACTTTGACAGCTTATAACTTTCTAACAGTACGTCTTAGAGCAAAACGGCTTACATGTCCCTATCTTCAATTTTTATTATCTTCCCAAAAAATCAACTTCCGGTTAAACCGGATGTAACTCAAAAGCAGGAAATATAGTTGTTCCGGTTTAACTGGAAGTTAATTTTTTTGGGAAGATAATAAAAATTTAAGATAGGGACATGTAAGCCGTTTTGCTCTAAGACGTACTGTAAGAAAGTTATAAGCTGTTAAAGTT
This sequence comes from Polydrusus pterygomalis, assembly GCA_963969555.1. Lineage (NCBI taxonomy): Eukaryota > Metazoa > Arthropoda > Insecta > Coleoptera > Curculionidae > Polydrusus > Polydrusus pterygomalis. The sequence goes on along the minus strand of OZ018385.1, from coordinate 15,342,127 downwards.
CAAAAATGTCACTTTTCGAGAGTCAATATCTCGGAAACTATGATGTATAGACTAATAATGCATTTAATAAAAAATAATTATAATTTTATGTGGAATTTAAAAATGTAAAAATATACTGGGTGTTATATTTAAAAATATAAAATTCGTTCGAATTCCAGACAAACTAAAAAGCTGGCAACAACGCCAATATCGTCATTCGGTGCGTTAGATCCTCTTACACAACTGTTCCAAATTTGGTTTAAATCGGTCAGTAAATTGTGATGTTATTAAGCCGTTTCCAGACTTTATACACACACTGTATAGATTAAAAGTTGGTTCTATAATTTGTGTATACATTTAATAACTTTATTTTGCAATTTTTGTAATGGTTTTAAGTTTGATAAACAAGCAGATCCCCATACAGAAGCCAAGTATTGTAATTTTGAATATATTAATAAAAAATATATATATTTTAAGTACCTATACTCTTTCAAAGGAATAAAATATCTCGCTCTGTGCAAAACAGATAACAAAGAAGATATCGAGTTGATAACATACTGGATATGGCCTTACCAATTTAGATTTTCATCTAAAACCAATCCTAAATATTTTGTCGTTTTTTCATTATTAAACGTTAAGGGGTTATTGTTAATGATAGAATTTATTTTATTTTTAGTTATAAACATAAAAGAAGATTTTGTAAAATTTAACGTAAGTTTATTTGATTGAAGCCAAGAAAGAAGTATTTTTTAAATCATTATTATTATCGAAATACATTTCTGCAAAAGTTTCAGCAAAATAAATAATTGTTGTATCATCTGCAAATAGCTTTATATTGTGCAGCATTGAACAAGCGTACTGTGAGTTACGCGGCCTCGCCATTGATGTTGATGGGAATCGAACGCGAGATGGCGTAGCGATATAGACAGTATGGGTTTATTCGTAGGCCGGTGTTGGAATAGTCATAAATACACTATATTTCCGTGTTTTTTTGATAATTGTCGATAGGTTCCATGCTAGAGATAATGGATGATCACAGCATTTTACAGTTATCATCAATTGGATTGTGAACGCATGACTTATGCAGCCGTATTAACATCTTTGGAGCACAGTTACAGTTTTCCGTTAAAGACGCTGGATTTATTAATAATAAATATGGGATAATTTCACAAAATTTCGTTTATTCCTTTTTTTAATTTATTAATCGTTTATACAAACTTCTAGGGGGTGGCGCCTCCCTTAAATACGCCAATGTAAAGTGCCAGCTCTATTTTTAAAATGACAAGTATCAAATACGTTAACTAAGTCTTGTATTTGTAAATATTTTTGTTTTCCTTTTATTTAATTTTTTGATAGGTCCTATTTTCTTGAATTGGACTACACCTATTTTAGCAACAACATCCCTATCAAATTATTTATCGATAAAATGATTAAAGTATTTGGTATGAAAACAACGATATACGCCTAATAATAAATAATGAAACTTCACAAACAACAAATATTTTTTGATCTAATAAAATTACGTCACACGTGTTCCTTCACCCCAGTTTCCCTTGAAATGTTTCCCCTCTTAGCGAAATTCGTTCCATCCACGACACCTGTCCCGCTGCTGCCTAACAAACATGTCAACAAAAATCAACATTTACCAAATAGATATAGAGATGCCTTCGAGGGGGTGATTCACAATACATCCCTGACAATATATTTTATGTACAGGCCCATATCTTCAGTGACGGAGACGACAAAAAAATGAATAAAAAATTTAAGTAATCCAGGTAGGATTTATTAGAAAATACCGTTGTGAGTATCTTTGATGATCTATGGCGATTTTTTAAGGCAACATAAGCAATGTTTTCTAATATACACCCTTTACCCTTTCTTAAGAACGCCATTATATCTTCGACATAATATATTATTATTTTCCCTCAAGAAAGCCAGAATATTCTAAACTATGATATGCATATTACATACACACTTTACACATCAAGGATATTTAAGCACGAAGGATACTACTTTGGCAGTTGTTAACAAGTTTTTCTGAAAACATTCTGATAATTAGTATAATTCATCTTTGTCGTTTTGTGAGAAAGATATCAAAATCTTGAGAACGTACCGTGCGAGCAAAAATTATTTACGTCAAAGAGGGCCTTGTATCTAAGGACGTAATGCTTAGCCGTAGAGCTGAATACCTGTTGGGTGTCAGTAACTACCTGAATTAAAATTTTTTAATTATTTTGAAAGTATTATATCGAAGATTGCCGGAAAAGTAGGTTATTTTAAAAGAATCAGTTCTAATTTAAGTTTGTTTTCTAAAAAAAAATTTTACAAAATACGGCAATGCGGATTATTTTAAATTGTGACAAATATACAAAAATTAATTTTATGTTGAAAAATTTAGATTGGTTGAATGTCAGAAATGAAAACCGTGCGAGCCAAAATTATTTGCGTCAGGAGGGCCTTGCATCTAAGGACGTAATGCTTAGCCGTAGAGCCTAATACCTGTTGGCTGTCAGTAACTACCTGAATTAACAATCAATCAGTTATTCCGTCATCTTTGACAGTCGTTATAAGTAATTTGATTCATCGCTAATTTTTCCAATTTCTTGAACAATTCACACAATGGGCTTCGCGGAACAGCACAAAACATTCATGGTTGAAGCGTATTTTCGAAACAGGGTTAGAGTAAATTGTGAGTGGAAATACAATCCGGGTTTGTGCATAGACGATTTTCACGAACATTTTCCTAACGTTGCTTTTATTGCTGGGGATTTTTATCATTGCCTGAAAAGAACCGTGGCTGTGTTTAGGGAAACAGGTTCCATACAACATACAACACAAAAAAGGAGCAGGAAGACCATCTGTAAGAACAGAAGAACTTGTTGCAAACGTTCGTAAAATAATGCAAAATACGCCAACAATATATTATAAAGTGCAAGCATTCCAAGAAATACAAGCCGCAGATTTTAAAAGACGTAGAAATGATGGCTCAAAACTTAAACGGATTGCGCGCATTCTAGTGGGTGCCGGCGTTGATTTGTTTTCTGGTCTGCAAAACGGCAGATGCTTTCGGTGAAAACGCAAATAGCGTTCCCTATACTGGATTGTGATGCACTTCGTGGTTTATTCAGTTGTCTACCTTTCGATTATTACCAGTGTGACTGCCTTTTATATTGGAGTTAATTCCGCTGGGATGGCGCTACGGTGTATTGATGGCCGCTTTGATTTTGCAAAGAGGCTTTTAGTACATTTTACCGTCGTTCTTGGAATTGCTTGGATTATGGCTGCCCGTAGAGTCCTAACAAGGACGAAACGGCAGTCGTGGTCTACCCGCCCCAGAGTATTCATTAAACTGGGATCCCTGTGTATTCCAATATAAAAAATAATTACACACTTGTCCGAGATGCCACAATATTCTCTTTTAATTAAGAATATACTTTTTTGGATTACTGACTATGATATACATTTTAGGAACGCTACAATACTTCTTAGTATGAAATACATTTCGTTAAGTAGTTGGAATTTTTCCGCCTATGATATACATTTTCTTTATAACGCCATTAAATTTATGACTATTTATGATACATACATTTTGCTACCGTCAAAATACTGCCCAAAGTCAGCCAAAACTTGCCCAGCTGTAAAAAATAATTACTCGTATAATTAAAAAAATTATTAAAATAAGCCCTGCCTTTTTAACAATTAATGTTCGTAATGTGCTGTGGAAATTTAAAATAATTTGAAGCAATGGAATTGCCCTAATTTCATTTTACAAATTTTATTGTTTGTTATGAAGTCCACGCGTTTACTATTCTATCCTTCAAATTTCTTTCTCTCTTGCCGACAACGCGGTGCCAGCACGCGACAAAACTGGTATTACAGCAAGAAATTTATTAACCGATCTTTGCAAGAATTATTTTTTAAATACTTAGAAACTTAACGACTATAAAAATGTAAGATCTTATTATGGGGGTTAATGCAATTTTTTTATGCAGGGTGTCAAAAAGTCTGGAATGTTTCAAAAACCCTTAATATCATAATTAAATATTGGCAAATCCGGAGGGATTTATCTGTCACACTTACAGATCTATATAAAAAAAAGTAATTTAAGTATTAGGTTTTACCCCCGGTCTGTTTGGTTTACAAGTGCGTCAATTTTTGAACTAACTCTTTCAAAATCAGTGGATGGGGAGAAGAGACGAAATTGAGTGGCCTGTCAGATCCTCAGATCTAAGACCTTTGGACTTTTTTTTTGTGGAGTGATTTAATAAATGAGGTTTACAAAGATAGACTGATTAATATTGAAGATTTAAAGTCTGGCAATGAAATACGTGAAATTCGATGTAATACTTGTGACAACGTCTTATGAGAATTTGGAGACATGCACGGCCAACGATGGCAAATATTTTGAGAATCTAATAAAGTAGCTTTTGGTCAATTCTTAAGTATTACCTTAAGGTATGGGACGTTTTATTTAAAATAAAAAGTTATAGAAACGTTTTCTTTTGATATACGTTTATATAAATGTGCAAATTTTCAAAAAAAAAATCAGTAGTTCTTACGTTATTTGGAATATTTCAGCCTTTTTTGACAACCTGTTTATGTACAACATCGTTAAAGGCCTAGTTCGATACACGGATGGACCAAAAACCATCAACGGAGTTGGGTAAAAAACTCAATGGACATCCCCCCGGGAACTTCGCCGCAGTATATCAAGCAGAAGTTCATGCAATACAAGCATGCGTACTGAAAGAGAATCTTGAAAACCCTCGAAGAAACTATTAATTGGAATGCTATTACGCGTTCCCAATTAAAACAAGAACCCGTGGAATGCAGACTTTGCGGTGAAGAGGACGAAACCGCCTCTCATATCATTTACAGCTGCGAAGCACTAACCCGTCAAAAGATTCAGTACTTTCGGTACCTACTATTCGACGCGGCAACAACCTCCCGCATGACAAACTTGGTAGAAAACTATTGGACCTTGTAGAAGGAACGAACGTTTTCTACCATTATTAAATTTAATATGTTCTTGTTTAAAATATGGAAATATGTCTGATGAATTAAAATGTTCTTACATTACACCAGTGCCAAAAGTAAAAAAACACTAAAAGATGGGATGAGATGAGGCCAGTAAATGTTTTATGGGATATTGAGAAACTATTGGAAAAAGTCGCGTATATAAACAGTTATTAAAATAATTCATTGATGCTAACAAAATTTTAGTTTCCGTTCAAGCAGGTTTTCGAAAAGGGTACTCGACAGAGACAGCCATTCAATGTGTGATTGAGACGTGAAACAGTTTTAAATATTTAGGGATAATAATTGATTTAAAATTAAAATTTTTTAATTATTTTGAAAGTATTATATCGAAGATTGCCGGAAAAGTAGGTTATTTTAAAAGAATCAGTTCTAATTTAAGTTTGTTTTCTAAAAAAAAATTTTACAAAATACGGCAATGCGGATTATTTTAAATTGTGACAAATATACAAAAATTAATTTTATGTTGAAAAATTTAGATTGGTTGAATGTCAGAAATGAAATTTTTTATTTAGTATGTATCTTTATACATAAAATTAAAAATTATTTATTGCCTGATTGTTTAAAAAAATTTTGTTCTTTTAAATTATGACCATCATAAAAAAATTTTATGTGGATAGTGTCTAAAACATTAGCTTATAAATTTATTTTTTATAAAGGTTTAATAGAATATAATAACTTGTAAAATTCTATTATATCTCAAAAGTCATTAAAACTGTTTAAAAAAAACTTTAAAATTACATTTAATTAAAAAACAAAATGATACGTAATATTTGATACAATTTGCAAAATGTTTAACTTTTCTGTCTGTTTTTGTTAAAAGAAGGTTGCGTTTTAAAATTAAAAAATAAATCTATAAAAATGTGTTTAAAAAAAATGTATTAAAAATATTTAATTGTAGCTTTTTGCTAAATAAAACATGTTACTACTACTACTACTACTAACTGGGGCGCATAATAAGCCGGAAGACTGCAGTGCAAGAAGCTTGGGCCAGACACCCGACCCCCGCCTTCAATCATCCACCCAACCATCACATCCTTGCCTGTTGTGCTGTTTTTACTAGAACCATAATTTTATTGGTTCGAATTAACGACCGGAGTTTTTTTTTATCATACGCCACTGTCGTTGAAGTGACAATACGCACACACTCACCATCGCACGACCTAACATATCCGAAATATGATCTATATCCAGAATATTGGCCTAAATCCCCCTAAACATCCCTCTTAGGCAATATAAAAACTGTCACACGCTCTTTTAATCTGATTTCACGCTTTTATATTTGGCAACAAACAAAGGACAGTTCATGAGATACTTCATACTTTGTGGACAGGACAGAAGATAGATACAGATGGAGGGAGATAGGAATCTATATTAGTTCTTTGTACTGTATCCTAATATAGAACGACAAGGATATTTAATGAAATTCTGGTATAATAAATATTTTAATATAAAGTGCCACCTAAAGTCGCCACAGTGGATCTTTTCCCGTGCGTCATCACTTTCACGTCATCAAAATCGTATGAATCAAATCAAAATTACGAGACGAAAAAAGTCAAAACTAAGTCTAAGTTCATAAAATGGACGTGCCTGCCTACCGTTTGACGTACCTACATAATATCCCGAAAAATTATTTATAATTCCCAGCTTCTCTCGGACTCGGGGTTTATTCGTACTCTAACGCAGTCTAACCCATTAATTCCTAGCTAAAAATGAATTTCAATACATTTATTGAAATCTTAAACTAACATTATATTTTAAAGGGGAATTATATTTAACAGCTGTACAGGGTGGCCCTTTAGTGTGGCAAAGTACAATAGCTCCGTTACTATTTCAAATACATTAAAAATATGAATACAAAAGTTGAAGGGCAGTAAGTGACTTATAACGTAAAATTATTTTTAACTCTATAGGGTGGCTCAAAAAAGCGGAACAATAAAAAAGGTACTTTTTTCAAATGGAACACCCTGTATATTTTTTCATTTTTAAATTACACATAAAATTATAATTCTTTTTTATTAAATACATTATTAGTCTATACTTTATAGTTTTCGAGATATTGACTCTTGAAAAGTGACATTTTTGAACTTTGACAGCTTCTAACTTTCTAACAGTACGTCTTAGAGCAAAACGGCTTACATGTCCTTATCTTCAATTTTCATTATCTTCCGGTTAAACCGGATGTTACTCGAAAGCAGGAAATATAGTTGTTCCGGTTTAACTGGAATTTGATTTTTTTGGGAAGATAATAAAAATTAAAGATAGGGACATGTAAGCCGTTTTGCTCTAAGACGTAGTGTTAGAAAGTTAGAAGCTGTCAAAGTTCAAAAATGTCACTTTTCGAGAGTCAATATCTCGGAAAATATAAAGTATAGACTAATAATGTATTTAATAAAAAATAATTGTAATTTTATGTGGAATTTAAAAATGTAAAAATATACAGGGTGTTCCATTTGAAAAAAGTACATTTTTTCTTGTTCCGCTTTTTTGAGCCACCCTATAGAGTTAAAAATAATTTTACGTTATAAGTCACTTACTGCCCTTCAACTTTTGTATTAATATTTTTAATGTATTTGAAATAGTAACGGAGCTATTGTACTTTGCCACACTAAAGGGCCACCCTGTATATCGGAAACGAATCGTTTGCGGATCCATGTTTATACATATTTTTTTCACTATTTTTTTGGATATACCTATATAGAGAATCCTTCTCTTATTATAATTTAATATATTTAAATATGTTTCTGTAACAACCTGTACTTTTAAATATAGTTTTGAGAAATAACCCAATACACAAAAAATGCACAAAATAATTTATAAAAATGTTTTATTAATATGTATTTCGGATAAATATTCTGTAGGTTGGTAAGATGTGCTGGTTGCAGAATTGGATAAGTATAGTAGTAGGATGGAATGTAGCATTTATTTTTAAATCCAAATTGGTATTTTTTGCTGCACGTGTTCTTTCATGTATTTTTTAAGGAATTAAGGTCCCCCATTTGCTTTCTCAAATTCAAAGTACTCACAGAGATTGAGCACAAATTGTCGGGTTTGTGTCTTGAGAGTTTTGCCCGGCATTCTCTATTATCTAAAAGAAATTGACAAACAAATGTTAATACATTTAATACTATTTTTAAAGCTTAAAATCTAGAAAAGTTTGGTGTTTTATTGACTATTAAAATCGCAAAAGTCAAATTTTTGACATTCTTTCATTTAAGAGAATTCAGCCACTGCCGTAAACTTTTCAAAGAACTTTCACGGTTAGAATATTTAAAATAAATAAATTATTATAAAAATCCATAAATACTTACCGCCAAAACAGATGGTGGGTATAATTAGCTCTAAAAAGAACTATTTTTAGAAAAAGTAACAGTCTTAAGGCACACAAATTTACAAAATACGAATTAGATTGGCAGATCAAAACAAGGTTGACAATGACGTTCTAAAATACAACGGTAGTCAACTAAACAAATAAATAAAAGTAATTAATTGACGTTTATAGTTTTATTCTTGTCTAGCACGTTATATTATTGCGGAATCTTGGAGACTTTCTTTTATGCTTTTATTCCAACTTGCTACTGTAATAAATAAGGATGCAGAGTTATTAACCACGTTGAGTCCTGATCGTTGATTGATGACGCACGGGAAAAGGTCCACTGTGGCGACTTTACCAGTAAAGTCCGCATCATATGGGATTTTTTTTTATTAATAGCTTTATTCAAAATTTGACTTTGGCATCAAGTTCTGCTTCGATCGAGATGAAAATTAAGCAAAAAAATAGTAGTCACGTGATTCGCATTATCTATCAAATTTTAATTTTTTCCAAAAAAAAATTCAAAAGTGGAGTTATTTCTGAAAATATCGAAAAAAGTTAGTAGAAAAGGTTTTTTTTAATGCAGTTTCTAGCCCACTTGCAAAATTTCAGCTGCATAAGATAATTTTGATTTTTTTACCTATATTTTGTAAATTGCACCGCTTTTGCAAAATAGGACTTAACGCAACCTACATAAAACTTCTTAGTTTTGACAAGGCTTTATTTCAGATACATTTTCTTGAAAGTAGCGCCATATTAAATGTGCGTTTTTCAACAAAATCAAAATTGGGCTATTAAAATTTGGTCGCATGTGATGCAAAGTTTATTTGTTTTGGACCATGCATAAGGTAACTTCATAAAATAAGTATTTTTGGAAACGTAGTTTGTGCCTGAAAATAAAAAAATTAAAAATAAAGTAAAGGGGTTTTAAATTAAATCGTTGAAAATAGATAAACTTTACGTTAAGTTAAACTAAAATTTGTTTTCCACTTAATGAACACTTTACTGATGACACTGTGTTCTTTTTTGTCTTAATATTAAGGTGTATTACTTTCAGACACAAACTACGTTTTCAAAAATACGTATTTTATAAAGTTACCTTATACAGGGTCAAAAACAAATAAACTTTGCATCACATGCGACCAAATTTTAATAGCCCAATTTTGATTTTGTAGAAAAACACACATTTAATATGGCGCTACTTTCAAGAAAATGTATCTGAAATAAAGCCTTGTCAAAACTAAGAAGTTTTATGTAGGTTGCGTTGAGTCTTATTTTGCAAAAGTGGCGGAATTTGCGCAATTAGGTTAAAAATCAAAATTATCTTATGCAGCTAAAATTTTGCATGTGGGCTAGAAGCTGCATTTAAAAAAACTTTATCTTATAACTTTTTTCGATATTTTCAGAAATAACCCCACTTTTGAATTATTTTTTGGAAAAAATTAAAATTTGACAGATAATGCGAATCACGTGACTACTTACTATTTTTTTTTGTTCAATTTTCATCTCGATCAAAGCAGAACTTGATACCATAGTCAAATTTTGAATAAAGATATTAATAAAAAAAATCTCATATGATGCGGACTTTACCTACTGATGGTGACACTGTAAAACTTATGTACCGGGTGAACCACTAAGAATGGTCGTCGGCTATATCTCAGAAACTGGAAGTCATAGAGCTTTTAAGTAAAATATGTTTTAGTAAAAGTGCCCAAAAGAAAATGTTGGAAATTATTTTCGAGTTTCTAAACTCACCGCTAGAGGGCGTAAATCCAAAATTTTCCATTTTTTGAAGGGTACACCCTGTATGTTTTTAAATTTTCAAATTCCACATAAAATTATAATTATTTTTTATTAAATGCATTATTAGTCTATACTTCATAGTTTCCGAGATATTGACTCTCGAAAAGTGATATTTTTGAACTTTGACAGCTTCTAACTTTTTAACAGTATGTCTTAGAGCAAAACGGCTTACATGACCCTATCTTCAATTTTTATTATCTTCCCAAAAAAATCAACTTTCAGTTAAACCGGAACAACTATATTTCCTGCTTTCGAGTTACATCCGGTTTAACCGGAAGTTGATTTTTTTTGGGAAGATAATAAAAATTGAAGATAGGGACATGTAAGCCTTTTTGCTCTAAGACCTACTGTTAGAAAGTTAGAAGCTGTCAAAGTTTAAAAATGTCACTTTTCGAGAGTCAATATCTCGGAAACTATGAAGTATAGACTAATGATGCATTTAATAAAAAATAATTATAATTTTATGTGGAATTTGAAAATTTAAAAACATACAGGGTGTACCCTTCAAAAAATGGAAAATTTTGGATTTACGCCCTCTAGCGGCGAGTTTAGAAACTCGAAAATAATTTCCAACATTTTCTTTTGGGCACTTTTACTAAAAAATATTTTACTTAAAAGCTCTATGACTTCCAGTTTCTGAGATATAGCCGACGACCATTCTTAGTGGTTCACCCGGTACTTAGCCCAATTTTTTTTAATAATACTTCCTGTTGCAGCGTGTAACCTGTTAACTTCTGCGCCACTGCGTATCGGTGTGCCTGGCGCCATCTCTGCGGCGGCTCACTCGCATCCAGCGGTCAATCACCCCCGCCAGTAAACATTATCCCTTAGAAGAGAGCGGTTGTGCAAATTTCGGCGGCACTATTACTCGCGCAAAAAGGCGAAACAGCGCGTTTTGCAAATTGTGAATGTGCGCGTATTTTCAAATTAGGTATTGTAAGGCATTTTTATGTAACTAAGGGACTTTAGTAATGGTGTTTATTCGTTTTAAATAAATTTATTGTTTTACAAAATAACCTAAAAGTTTCATTTCGATTTCGCAAAATAAAGAGAAGATAGTTCCGTGTGCAGGGATATACAGTCCACTAAAAGAAATCAGGAAGGACCCCTACAAATGGTCCACAACAAGCCGAATTATTTGAGGAACGGCGCAAGGATAACTACAACTCTACGAAATTGAATATAGGATACTAGGACATTTTCAAGGATATGTTGAGAGTTGGAGGTTGACTACATTGGAATTGGAGCTACACAAGTTGATGTGTACTACAGAATAAACAGGAAAGTGTACAGACTCTCAAGGATATTAATTGTGAAAATTCAAGGATTATAGGACATATTATTTGGAAAAAATAAGGAACTTTCAACGGGAAATAAGGTCAGATCATTCTGTTTATACTTTAAGGGGTGCTTGTTGCATGAAAATATATTAAAAAAGTTAGGAAAATTTGCATGCAAAACATTTAAAAGTAGATAAATGATTATTTATATTTAAACTTTAAAGGGTATGATTGCGGGTTATTTAAATAATAGCAGAATAAATACTTTAAAAAAGTATCTATTAGTCCAGGCGACTAACTGCGTTATTGTTGCTTGAAAATATGCAAAGTTGAGTGTATTTTTAGGTATAAGGGATTTGTTGATTATTTTACCACGTTAACAGGATTGTTTATATGTTGAAAAATTGGGTTGTTGCTTTAAAATATGCAAAGTTGAGTGTATTTTTAAGGATTTGTTGATTATTTTACAGATTATTTTACAACGTTGTTAACAGGATTGTTTATACCTACTTATGTTGAAAAGTTGGGTTGTTGCTTAAAAATATGCAATGTTGAGTGTATTTTTATAGGGATTTGTTGGTTATTTTACCACGTTAACAGGATTGTTCATACCTATGTTGAAAAATTAGATTGTTGCTTAAAAATATGCAATGTTGAGTGTATTTTTATAGGGATTTGTTGATTTATTTTACCACGTCGTTAACAGGATTGTTTATATGTTGAAAAATTGGGTTGTTGCTTTAAAATATGCAAAGTTGAGTGTATTTTTAAGGATTTGTTGATTATTTTACAACGTTGTTAACAGGATTGTTTATACCTACTTATGTTGAAAAGTTGGGTTGTTGCTTAAAAATATGCAATGTTGAGTGTATTTTTATAGGGATTTGTTGGTTATTTTACCACGTTAACAGGATTGTTTATACCTATGTTAAAAAATTGGGTTGTTGCTTAAAAATATGCAATGTTGAGTGTATTTTTATAAGGATTTGTTGATAATTTTACAACGTTGTTAAAGGGTTGTTTATTTTAATATTCTAATTACTTAATTAAGTAATAGTTTATAGAGACTTTTGAGTGCACAAAATTAGATATTGTTTATTATGGCAGATCTAGATGATCTCAAAAAACAAAGGGCTACCAAAAAGGGGTGCATTACTAGAATAGAAACATTTGTAATAGCCAATGAAAATAATTTATTGGCTGATCTTAATGAATATGTTACTAGGGAAAGTTATTTACAAAAACTTTTTGATGAATACTGTGAATTGCAATTAGAGATTGAAAAGTTGGATGAGAATGAGGCTAAAGATATGGAGGGTGTAGAATCCAAATATTTAACTATTTGGTCTAAAATAAAAACACAGATTAAAACGCTTTCTGATGTAAATCGGGCAAACAGAAACGCGCAGCAATCTCCCACGCAAGGGTTTTCGGGTAATATGAGCAATGCAAGGTTGCCAAGTTTAAATGCTCCCTCTTTCTCGGGAAAAGTCGAAAATTGGCAAACGTTTATAGACCTTTTTACGGCAATTATTGATAATAATACCACTTTGGACAATGTGCAAAAATTTCTTTATCTAAAGGGCGCGTTATCAGGCGAGGCATTAAATTTAATTAGTGATTTACCGTTGACAAATGACAATTACATTAATGCTATCGAGTTGTTAAAAAAGAGATACGACAATAAGTTAGTGGTAATAAACGCGCATCTAAAGGGTATGCTTGATACACCATCCGTGACAAAAGGCACTGGCAAGCAACTTAGATTCTTTTTGACACATATTAGGCAACATTTAAATTCGTTAAAGGCTCTTAAACTACCGGTGAAAGAATGGGATGTGTTATTAGTTTTTCTTTTTACGCAAAAGTTAGATTTTCAGACTCATAAAGCATATGAATTAGAGAAGGATATTGGCCAGGCGTTGCCAAATGTTGAGGAATTTCTTCAATTTTTAGAGAAGAGGTGTGCAGCGCTTGAAAACATTGAAGTAGATGGATTTAAAACGTTAAATTCGGGCTTAAGGGAAAGATCACTAAAGTCTTTATTAGCTCAGGAACAATTGGGAGATAAAAATAAACAAAAATGCAGTTATTGCAGTCGTGATGGGCACAGTATAGTCAAATGTTTTAAATTTTTGGGTTTAAAGTTAGCAGAAAAACGTACATTCGTGCAAGCTAATCGTTTATGTTACAATTGTATAGGCAATGGTCATGGGGTAACAAAATGTCATGAAAAAGGATGCAAGACTTGCGGTAGGAGGCATCACACTATGCTACATCAGGAGGGGCGTAATAGTGGGCAAAGCTCAAGTCAAAATAATATGGGTCAAGGTCGCGAGGGTCCAAATAATGGACAAGGTTTAAATCAGGTTGAGGGCAACCAGGTATCAAATAATGTAGGGTCAGGAACGGGTTCAGGAAACCAGGGATCATATTTGGGTATATCTGGTGATCAACATTTAGGGGTTTCCCACGGAGTTAATATGGGTAAATCACGGGAAGACAACATACAGCAGACTGCTGTTGCTTTTACAGGTTCAGGGTCGCAGATCCTACTGGCTACTGCCCAAGTAAATTTAGTTATGGCAGACGGAAGTAAAATAAAGGTAAGGACTTTGTTGGATTCGGGTTCTCAAACTAGTTTTATAACTAAAAAACTATTTCAAAAATTAAGGGATGCTGATTGTTATACAACAACTTTTAAAATCGGGGGTATTGCTAATAATATCACACAAGTGAATAAAATGGTAAATTTATTAGTAGAATCACAGGTGAATAATTACAAGGTCAAGGCTAGTTGTGCTATTTTGGACAAGATCACATGTCAATTACCTCAAGTATCGGTAGATAAAAATAAAATAAAAATTCCCGATAACATTAAATTGGCAGATCCATTTTATTTTAGACCTTCGGAGATTGATATGTTAATGTCAGCTGATTTGTACTTTCAGGTTGTGCGTTCTGAAATAATCAGGTTGGGTCCTGGTTTACCAGTTTTACAAAACACACAGCTAGGTTGGTTGGTTTGCGGGAGTGCACCAGTGTCGTCGCATTCCAAGGGTAAAATTTATCAAATAAGTGGCAATAATATGAGTGTTAATTTATTATGTCAATCTGAAATGTTGAAAGTTGAGGAGATAATACCAAAATTTTGGCAACTGAAAGAAGTTAGTAATAAACGATTTTTGTCCGTAGATGACAAGTTGTGTGAACAAAGGTTTCTTGAGTCATATAAACGCGTAGAAAACGGGAGATTTCAAGTAGATTTACCAATGCGTGATGAAAATGATTATTTGAAATTGGGAAATTCTCTTGAGTCTGCGCAAAAAAGATTCAAATCTCTGGAAAACAGGTTTATTAAAAATCCAGATTTATTTGTACGGTATAAAGACTTTATTGATGAATATGTTCATTTAGGTCATGGAAAGTATGTCGAGACAGGGATTGACAAAAATGTTTACAGGGTCTTTCTGGCACATCATTGTGTGATTAGAAATGATGCTACGTCGACAAAACTTCGTGTGGTTTTTGACGCTTCAAGCAAAACGTCAACGGGATTATCGCTTAACGATATTATGCTTAAAGGCTTTCCGGTTCAGCCGGAACTGTTTGACATCCTTTGTAGATTTCGTACTTTTGAATTTGTTTTAGTTACAGATATAAAAAAGATGTATCGTATGATAGAAATAAATCCCAATCAAAGGTGTTTACAAAATATCTTGTGGAGAGACAAACCTGATGAAGATTTTAAAATAATAGAGTTACAAACAGTAACTTACGGAACAAATTCGGCGCCTTTCGTAGCGACTAGGTGTTTAAATCAGTTAGCTACTGAGGAAATGTTGAAATATCCTCTTGCTTCTAAGGCTGTTCTGCAGCAGTGTTATGTTGACGACATTTTATGTGGGACAAACTCTAAAAGTGATACATTCGAATTAAAGGAGCAATTAATAAATTTATTAAAATCTGGTGGGTTTACATTGCATAAATGGTGTTCGAATGACATGTCTCTTTTGGAATCGATTGATGGAAATAATGATAATAGTGAAATAGCTATTGACGATGAAAACTTCTCAAATAAAGTACTTGGTATTGTTTGGCATCCTATTCAGGATACTTTTAAAATTTCGGTACCATCTTTAGAAAACATGGACTTGGAAAAGGTGACAAAACGTCAAGTTTTATCGAAAATAGCACAGATGTTCGACCCAATGGGATATGTAGGTCCAGTGGTTGTGGTTGCTAAGATCCTTATGCAAGAAATATGGGCTAGTAAAAGGGATTGGGATGACCAGTTACCATCGACAATTGTGCAAAAATGGAAAGTTTTTTCTGAAAAACTTTATTTATTATGTGAGTTGCAAATTCCTCGTTGGTTGTTTAATTCGCAGGAAATTGTTGATGTGCAAATTCATGGATTTTCAGACGCCTCTTTGGCAGCATATGGCGCGTGTGTATATGTTCGTGCTATTTACTTTAATAATACTGCTACGAGCAATCTTCTCTGCTCAAAATCTCGAGTAGCACCCTTGAAAACAATAACATTACCACGGCTAGAGTTATGCGGAGCCTTATTGCTGTCACGATTGGTTCATAAAGTCTTATCAATTATTGTTGACTTGGAAATTAAGAAAGTATATCTGTGGACGGATTCTAGTATAGTATTAAGTTGGCTGGACTCATCTCCAAATCGATGGGCTACATTTGTAGCTAATAGGGTTTCTGAAGTGCAAGAACTTACTACAAATAGCAAATGGAGACACATAAGGTCGCAGGAAAATCCTGCAGACTTTCTTTCTCGGGGTTTAACCCCTTCCGACATTTTATCGAATAAAATTTGGTGGCATGGTCCAAGATTTTTGTTAGACGCGGAAACAAATTTCTTAGATTTGGAATATCCGAACGTCGAAACATTAACAGAACAACGAAAGGTTGTTCTTACTCAGACCGTTGCTGAACCTTTGATCGATTGGTTGAGATTCTCAAATTTTAATCGTTTGCAGAGGTCGATGGCTTATTGTTTAAGGTTTTTAAAACGAGCTAAGTCTCATGAACAGTTTAGTGTAAATGAATTACATGAGGCACTACAAAAAATAATTCTTTTAGTGCAGTTGGAAAGGTTTCAGAAGGAATATGAATATTTAAAATTAAACTCTAATACAGAATCGGATAAAGTTGGTGTTGTGTTTAAAGATAGTAGTGTGAAGTGTTTAAATCCATTTTTGGGTAAGGATGGATTATTGAGGGTTAATGGTAGACTGGCTAAGGCAGATATTGATTATAATCAAAGGTTTCCTGTCTTATTGCCAGCCAAACACCATGTTGTAACGTTACTTATTCGTTTGGAACATGAAAAACTTCTTCATGCTGGTCCGCAAGCGGTCTTAGCTAATTTGCGTCTAAGGTATTGGCCAATTCATGGAATGGTCCAAGTAAAATCAACTATTAAAAAGTGTGTGATTTGTCATAGATTTAGAGCAAAAACCTCAGAGCAAATTATGGGTTCACTACCACTTGACAGAGTCACTGTAGCACGTCCTTTTTTGAAGGTTGGAGTAGATTTCGGTGGGCCGTTTACAATAAAACAATCAAGGCTTCGTGGTTCAACTACAAGTAAGGCATATATTGCATTGTTTGTATGCATGGTATCTAAAGCGTGTCACATCGAATTAGTTAGCAGCCTAAGTACTGATGCTTTTCTTCATACTTTAAAAAGGTTTATTGCTAGAAGGGGCTGTCCTGTAACCATTTATAGTGATAATGGAACAAACTTTCAGGGGGCCAACAATGTATTAAAAGACATTTATCAATTTTTCAAATCTAAGGAAAATTTAAATGCCATACACATATTTTTGGCTGACAAGGAAATTGAGTGGCGATTTATTCCGCCAATTAGCCCTCATTGGGGAGGATTATGGGAGGCGGGTATAAAATCGACAAAATTTCATTTAAGACGCATAGTGGGTAATTTAACTTTAACGTTCGAGGAAATGATCACTGTGTTGGCCCAAATAGAGGCAATTTTAAATTCTCGACCATTGTGTCCTATTTCCTCTGATCCGTCTGATTTTAGTTGCCTTACACCTGCGCATTTCTTAATAGGCGAACCGTTGACGTCTTTTCCTGAAAGGAATATATCTGATATTCCGGAAAATAAATTAAATTTTTGGGAGTTATGTACAAAAATAAAACAGAATTTTTGGAAACGGTGGTCGGTGGAATATCTGACTAGGCTTCAAAATAGACCAAAGTGGTTCTATCCAAGTAAGAATTTAGAAAAAGATATGATTGTACTTGTCAAAGAGGATAATGTGCCATCTTTAAAATGGCCTTTGGCGCGAATCATAAATATTACACCAGGAATCGATGGTAAGGTGCGTATGGTAAATATTAAAACAAAAGATGGAGTATTTACTCGTTCTATAACAAAGTTGTGTCCTTTGCCATTTGAAGGCAATTTTTTGAAGCCAATGCTTCAAGGGGGGGAGAATGTTGCAGCGTGTAACCTGTTAACTTCTGCGCCACTGCGTATCGGTGTGCCTGGCGCCATCTCTGCGGCGGCTCACTCGCATCCAGCGGTCAATCACCCCCGCCAGTAAACATTATCCCTTAGAAGAGAGCGGTTGTGCAAATTTCGGCGGCACTATTACTCGCGCAAAAAGGCGAAACAGCGCGTTTTGCAAATTGTGAATGTGCGCGTATTTTCAAATTAGGTATTGTAAGGCATTTTTATGTAACTAAGGGACTTTAGTAATGGTGTTTATTCGTTTTAAATAAATTTATTGTTTTACAAAATAACCTAAAAGTTTCATTTCGATTTCGCAAAATAAAGAGAAGATAGTTCCGTGTGCAGGGATATACAGTCCACTAAAAGAAATCAGGAAGGACCCCTACACTTCCTATACTTAAAATCCGTACCGTACATAATACACAACGGGCTATGCGGATAGATAATTCAGAACATCTATTTAAACAGTCGGCAAATAACAACCATGTTTAAAAAGTTATTCCAATTTCTAGAAAACTATGTAATTTTGGAATAAATATTGGAATGTAAATAAACAATTTTTAGAATACAATTTTACAAATAAATGCGAAGCGATTTCTTTTTAAAATTTTGCTTTGATACAATATTTTCACAATAATATTTCTTCTTTGTATTTTAAGGTAAAATTAAAATATACCTACAACCATTTATTTAAGAATTTTTATATTAATATAAAAAATTAAAGTTGTTTGTTTTTAATAAAAATAAATCTAATAAAAGCATCATTACAACATCATAGATTTATAACCTGTGAGAAATTTACATATAATTTCAATTATATTTCAATTATATTAATAATACATTTTAAAATATTCTATACATCAGAAAAATTATAAATAAAATAAATGTTATCGGGTGCGACTTTTAAAATTTTGTTATTTATATCATCAGGTTTTGGGGATGTTTTTAACTGAAGTTTGTTGATTAAATTATAAATAAGATATTCAGATATGGGAGTAAGAAAGAGACTATGAGGAGCAATGGTTTGTTCTATATTAATATAATTCTTAGGGGTTGTAATTTTTTTACTAATTTACGACCAATATAAGTAAAATGATCTATCAAAATTTCAGAACTATCTTTTTTATTATTTATTAATTGATTTTTACTTTTTTCTAATATTTAAAATTTTTTATTTTCTTTTATTTTTTACCTGTTGCTTCATTAATTATATTCTAAACGTCTTTATTACCTTGAATTTCTAAACCTTTATCTTTATAGTATTTTCCTTTAGTATGATTTCATTTCCTTATTTACATGATTACGACGATTCCTAAATTTTTGTAAAAGATGTTGTTTATTTTTATTTTTTAAAACTGTTTTACGTATTTTATTTCTTTCCTTTATTAATTTAATTAGTTCTTGTGTTATCCAAGGTTTTGTTTTTTATTTTTATATTTTTTATATGTATGACATATTTTATTATGTATTTAAATAATTTCTTAAAAAACTAATTCTAATCAGAAGAATCTTTTAAAAATTCCCAATTTTTCAGAGTTTAACGAATAGTTTTTTCTAAATAACTCTTAATTGGTTTATTAGAAAATAATAAAATTTGTATACTAGTCCATCATACAAGTACCTTCAAAAAAGTCTGATACAATTTTGATGTAAAATGAATATGGAAGCCAATATTTGAAAATAAATTTACGTGGAATTTCCCCTGGTCCACTCTGGCGGTTCACACGGTATAGAACTTTTGAATATATTTTTAATTAGAGCACAGCAGGCATAAATCCGATCATAACTACTTTATATTGATTTGTAACGGTAATCTTTTCATCAGATAGTAGCCCTAAAGTAAAACCAATATTAGCATCATTATTCATAGTTTATAACTTTGCCCATAAAATATGAATAAATTTGTATTTACAAAATAGAATTTTACTAATTAAAGTTTTTTTTTCAGGTAATTCTACCGTTTCATCTGCATTTTAAATAAAAGTAGTACTACTGGAGGAGAATACTAAAAAAGGTTTGTTTAGATTTAATTTAGAAAACAATAAATTGTAACTTAGTCATACAAAATGGAAGCAATATCATCAGGATGAATGACGGATAACCTATTCTTAAAGCCAATTCCCATACCAACCATGTAAACAATTTTTGATTAAAAACCATAGAACGATCAAACTGCCTATTTAAAAGCAACAACCAGTAAAAAATGTCATCATAACCAATGTTGGCACGAATTCATTCCCATTTAATTCGTGAATTAATTAATTAATATGATTAAAAAAAAATCAAGAATTAATTTTAACTTTTACCTATGGAACTTTTAATCGAATTGCTCTTAGATCTGGCAACTATGTAAAATCGAAGAAATAACGAAAAACCGAGAAACTATAGTACCGTCAAATGGGGTGAAATTGTTAGCTTTTTTGATTAATATGTAAATTACAAGAAAAGTACACCTAGTTTTGCGCCAAAAAAATATAATGTATTTGCACTATGCCGAATGAAGACCTCCAGGCTTAAAACAAACTCAAAAAATTGTTTTTTTTTGCTAGAAAATAAATAATAACCTCATTATCAAAGTTATGCTCAAATTGGGGTGACTTTGATAGGCACTGTTTTTTTGCATTACAACGAATGCTTTTGATCTAAGAGTTATCAATGTAACACTTTTTCCTCACTCTTAATATATTTTTTTTATCAATTTTATGTGCGCTTGGGATGACTTTGAAAATCCATAAGTTTACAGAGATGATCAAAGTCACCCCTTATCACTCAGCATAAGAATTAAATTTTAATAAAATATCCTCGCAAAAGTGAAAATTAGACTTTAGTTATGATGTCAAAAGAAAACTTTATTTCATATATAAATTACAGAACTTAAATTAACACATTTTAACACAAATTTAACGTTCAAAAACATCAACAGATTCATATATAAATTACTATCAATGTCACCCCAAAAGTGTTATCAAAGATATATCAACTAATAGTTTTCAACCAAGCATATTTGGCGCCGAATTTTACATGAAATGAGGTTAAGTAGAAACCATCTCATCGTAAATAACCGATATTTTAATAAAATTGCTAAAAACTGATGAAATAACTTATAATTTTAGACAGTGTCAATTTAACGCTAATTTGCAGTATTATTATAGAATATTTACAAAAATATTATAACAAACACTTACCGGCATGCTAACAGGGCACAACAATGGCGAAACTTCACCCTTTCGACTGAGCATGGCGCGGATGTCCGCGGATTATAATTGAGGGATATTTAAATTTATTTAACAAAATATTACCTGTTATCAAAGTCTCCCCATAAAATTAATTTCACCCCATTTGACGGTACTGGCACTATGAAGTTCCATCTGTATTATTTGTTAAGCCTTTTACTGTGTTTTGTGTTATTGTGTAATTGGATAGCTGTAAGTATGCGAAAACACAAAAGTTTTTGGGTGAAAGTGTCGATTGAGTCGAAAGTAGACATGGCACCAGGGGAGGATGGGACACCACAAAAAAATTATGATAATGAGAAAACTATAAGGTCGTATGTATATTGCCGGTGGATAGTTGAAAAAAATTGGCAAAAAATTGTCTTGGCAAAATTTGACACCTGTCAATATGTCAATATGTCACGATTATTACAATAACCGATAGTAATGAAACAAACCTGGGGTCGTATAGATATTGTCGCTAAGAATAGAGAAAAATTATAAAAAAAATTCTACCCGTCAAAATAAAATGTTGACAATTTTTTTTTTAATTTTGAAAATTTTTGTCGTTTTTTTATTCTTTGCGACTAACTCCGTTATTGTAAGTTTGAGAGAAAAATGTTATATAACTATATTTATGAAACGTTTGAAGGTGCGTCTTTTTTATTTTAAAAATTTTCATCTAAGTATTATCAGTTTCGAGATATGAGGCAAAATATAGAAATCATATTTTGGCCGATATCTCGAAAACCGTAAGAGATACGAAAAAATAATAAAAAGCTGAGATGTAGATTTCTTTGACATACAACTTTTTAGCTGTATATACTTTTTTCCTAAAGTTTATACTTTCTGGGAAAAATGGCAATTTAAGAATATTACGAAATTTTCCTAAAATATGTAAACCTACCTATGTCGGAAAATTAAAATTTTTAAAAAATTTGCAAATATCGTTCTTTTCTTATAATTCGGCATAGACGATCGGGTTTGTTCGGGTTTGTATGTATGTTTGTTTGTAACCAACTTCTTTGAACCCGATTTTGACCCACTTTAAATGGTCAGATTTAATTTAAATTTTGTAGACTTATTAAGAACCGCTGACAATACAATAATCTACTTATCTAGCTCAATCTACTTAAAAAAAATTCACAGATCTTGCACCTTACGCAAGCATCCTATGTATTGAAAATACCTGACACAGCTTTAAAATAAACCGCATTATTTCGCCTTAAGAAGCCTACTGTTGCTCTGTGTCCCATTACGTTTGGGACACCCTGTATATTAATTAAAACATATTATAAATAATCCCAAAAAAACGAAAACAAAAATAAAAGTTTGAAACCCTTTATCTTGGTTGTTATCAATTTTGGGATAATGCAAGTTTAAATAAATCGCGTTATTTCGCCTTAAGGAGCCTGCTGTTGCTCTGTGTCCCATTACGTTTGGGACACCCTGTATATTCACTAAAACATATTATATTAAATGTATGGTTTTATTTCTAAGAATAATTAATATAAATTTGTTTATAAACAATAATATTCACATAGCAGACCAACCAAGGTGAACTATAAATAATCCCAAAAAAACGAAAACAAAAATAAAAGTTTGACACCCTTTATCTTGGTTGTTATCAATTTTGGGATAATGCAAGTTTAAATAAATCGCATTATTTCGCCTTAAGGAGCCTGCCGTTGCTCTGTGTCCCATTACGTTTGGGACACCCTGTATATTAACTAAAACATATTATATTAAATGTATGGTTTTATTTCTAAGAATAATTAATATTAATTTGTTTATAAACAATAATATTTACATAGCAGACCAACCAAGGTGAACAATTGCCTTATATTCAATCGGTCATATTGTCTAAGCCTACTTATGCTATGTTTTTAAATTATACTTATTTACCCAACGGTACAATAACATTTTCTGAGAAATCAATAATAAAAAAATTATCCCATTTGTTAACCAAATTTGGGCGGACCCTGTAATATGCAATTATTGTGCTCCAACTTTTTGCCTCCCGCTTTTTTTTTTCGATATAATATTCCGATTTAAATAACGTGAACTTACATTAGTTATAACTTATCTCAATAAAACACTTTTTAACAAAGTTACTATGGCGTTCTTTAAAACACAAACTAAACTAAACA
The DNA here is from genome assembly GCA_963969555.1 of Polydrusus pterygomalis. Lineage (NCBI taxonomy): Eukaryota > Metazoa > Arthropoda > Insecta > Coleoptera > Curculionidae > Polydrusus > Polydrusus pterygomalis. Next base: position 15,318,845 of record OZ018385.1, on the reverse strand, counting down.
TTATTCATTATTTACTTGCCGACTTTACGCTGATTCATATTTATATTTCTACCAAGTCTTATCAGAGTGTATTATGTTACAAGACCGATCTAGATATTGCGCTGTTGGCCGCGACATCGACATGAGCGACATTGACATGCAATGCAAAGTTTGCGTAAACACGATCCCAATAGTATTTTCAATACTAAAAATTTCTTAACAATAACTCAAACTAAAAAATGAAAAATAAATATAGTTTAAAAAAACTAAAAAACACGCTTTAATAATTATTCAAACTAAAAAGCGGAAAATAACTATAGTTTAAAATAAATCTTGAAATTCTTAATATAGGCAGAAAATAATAATGAACGATAAACATTAGTATTATTGTGAAAAAAGCGTGGGGCGCTTTGTGCTATATTTTTCGTATATCGAGCACCCCACGCTTTTTTCACAATAATACTAATATTTATCGTTCATTATTATTTTCTGCCTATATTAAGAATTTCAAGAATTATTTTAAACTATAGTTATTTTTCGCTTTTTAGTTTGATTAATTATTAAAGCGTGTTTTTTAGTTTTTTTAAACTATATTTATTACATTTAAAACACATTTAGGTGAAAATTTTTTTATTATTAATATAAAAATTTAATAAAAAATATTTAACATAAAGATAACATAAATAAATTCTGGTTTTTTGCTTTTTCGATTATTTTCAAAATTAATTCAAATTGCTAAGAAAGAAAAGAAAAAAGTTCGCAAACAGCGGCGGCGCCTATCGGCGCCTGAGGGACCGGCGCACCGGGCCATCTCCCGGTGTCCCGGTGTGCCCATCCGCCCCTGCATGGCACTAACTGCAAAAAAATAAAAACGAAAAATTCTTGACAACATGCATGTATAGTTCTACACATCGTTCTTGAGCTACGACATTTAAATGGACAGAGCGGTAAAATGCAAAAAACCGTAAGGTTTTAGCGGTGGCAGCATGAGCGTGCGTGCTTATATTTTCACTCCTAATTTAAAGAAATCATCCATGATATAAATCACCATAAAACAAAAAATCATATTACTCCAACGCTGGCAGATATGCGACTCAACTTAACTTTTATATGTGATAAAAAGAGACGGAATAGTAATCGGGAGAACTTAGCGCACGATTTGGACAATCCAATACCGGGTTGCCAGATTTAATAAAATCATCGGTTTTATCAAGATTGCTTTATATACTATTCGTGAATTTACTTACGTATTATTTTATGTGTGAAAAAATATAAACAGCGTATGTTACAAGCGGAGAAGTATATTATAAATATTCCAGAGTGAGATAAATAAATGTGAATATATTAAAGAAGGTAGAGGTATTTTTTGTAATAAAAACTGCAACAAACGATAAACATAACTTAGACAAGCAGTGTGCAATTTGTATTTTTGCGATCAATTCTGCATTCAGATTACAAAACTTTATGTAAATCAAATTGTTTAAGGAAAAGAGAGAAAAACCCTAAAGTCTTCCTCCACAAAATTTAATAGAATAAAAATTCTCTAGGGGTCTCTACATGTTTCGAACGTAGAAACGTTCATCATCAGGAGACAGAAAATTTAAAACTGATGTGTAGAAGAGACATAATATGAAGAAAATAGATAAAGGTTAAACCATACTGAGTATGTTAAAAAAGTTATTAAAGGGGGTCTAAACCAACCAAATAAACTGGGGAAAAAGAAAAAACCTTTCTAAAAAGAAGGTGTCGAAGATTATTTAAAAAAAATTATAAAACTTTTCAAGTATATGTCAGTAAGACATTATAAGAATAAAATTGTCATAATTATAAAGATATTACAATAAAATTACATTTTGCAAAAAGTGTTTTATGGGGTACTGAGGATTAAAGCTCAGTAACCCCACAAGCGGTTAATTTAAAACCCATAAAATTAATTAATGAGTTGCACAGTTTAAAAAAAATTAGAGGTCAAAAGGTTGTTCACGTCCACGTGTTCGGACAAAAGTCTATCCTATGATAATGTCTTATGCCCAGTTGTATAGGTTCTGTTTAATTTGAACGCTAAAGATAAGATTAAGCACCACTTTAATGTTAAGATTAATAAAATATATTAGTTTTATAAGTCCCGGTTAAACCAAATAGTCGCTAACTTCATAACTAAAAACTGAACTTAACCTATCATATATTACAGTTTTACAATTTGTTGCCTTAAACGTATAATATAATAATAAAATCACATCATCATCATATTTTATAATATAAGTATTTTAGGATTTTTAGGTTATATGTTAGAAGTATGTTATTTTTTCCTATTTTAATCCTAAGATTGATTTTCAACGGGTGCATTTTGGCCTGTTAAATTAACTGTTAGTTAAACCCTAAGTTTGGCGCTAATCGCAACCTATAATTCCAAACCAACGGTTAATCTGAACATTTTTAGATAACCGCAACCTATACCAATGAAATGCCAATTAACCAGAACCTATACAACTGGGCATTACTGACTTGAAAAGTTTTATAAAAAAATTTAAAAAATCTTCGACACCTTCTTTTTAGGAAGGTTTTTCTTCTTCCCTAGTTTATTTGGTTGGTTTAGACCCCCTTTAATAACTTTTTTAACATACTCAGTATGGTTTAACCTTAATCAATTTTCTTCCTATTATGTCTCTTCTACACATCAACTTTTTAATTCTATAAAAGCTCCTTTAAGGTTCTACACCATTTTCTCTTCTGCTAAAATCATCAGCACTAAATAAATTTTCTTTCTACTGATGATGAACGTTTTTACGTTTGAAACATGTAGAGATCCCTAGGGATTTTTGTGGAGGAAGACTTTAGGTTTTTTCTTTTTTTCCCATACTTTCAACTCCACTTTAAGCATGGACTATTTCTTCAAATTAATTGTTTAAGTCACAATTTTCGTTAAATAAATATTACGAATTTTTACTTTCCTTCGGTCAGATTCCCGCTCTAAAGATGTCTTCTTCAAAACGGAATGTAAGACAATTCGCCTGTTATGCTTGTTGATCCGAGCAAAAATAAACTTACAATATTAGTCCTTAGGACCCCAAAAATTATTTTTGCTACAACAATATTATGTGACAATACAACGATTGTACCCTCATAATGTCTTATATGTTCCATAAGTTCTTTTAAAGGTTTTAAATAAGCTTCGACACCTTAGAAAGGTTTTTTTCTTCCTCAATTTATTTGGTTGGTTTACACCCTTTCATAATGTCTTAAACACTCTATGGTTTCACCATTATCAAATCTTTTATTTCATGTTTCTTCTACACTTCAGTTTTAAATCCATAAAAGCTCCATTAAGGTTCTAAATTTCAATTTCTCTTTTGCTAACACCATCAGCATATATTTTAAAAAAAACTTTCTGTCTCCTGAAGATGAACGTTTCTGCGTTCGAAACATGTAGAGACCTTTAAACTTGGAATCCTTTCCATTAAACTTTGTGGAGGAAGACTTTGTGTTTTTCTTTCCTTTTCATACTTACAATATTGTTGTGTGTTACTTTGTAATAACCAAGTTATTTAAAACTATGACCACTCCTACTCATAAAATAAAAAGGAATAGATTGTTATTCTTTTACGGCCTAAGCTATAAACGATGAACGGAAACACCCCAAATGCATTCAGGTATACTTTTTAACGCCTTTCGGAACATTTAGGGCCATTAACGTCAGTTATAGTTTTTCTAACTTAAAATTAAGCTATTAAAAAGCAATTTTTATGTCCCCTGCGAGAAACATAAATATAAAACTGCCATAAAAAATCTATAAATCTATATGTGCGCGTGGATATTGAAAATAAATCTTCTTTACATAAAACAAATAGTGCAGAGCTTTTCATATGAAAGAAACAAATTGTTTTAAATTTTATTGATGGCAGTGGTAATCTGGTCATAATTAAATTTAGCAATAATTTACGTATCTAATACTCTCATATTAATGTAATAAATTGTATGGACTTTTTTACTATATTAAATCGTAAGGCTTATTTACTATGGCCCAATTTATTAATATTCTGTTAACACTAACTGTAAAATAACTTCTAACTGTAACAAATGCTGTCATGTCCAAATCCGGAAACACGCTTAGAAAGAAGCTTTCTTACAAAACTAAAACCCCCGTAATAAAAACACAAAAAAATCGAATCTATCAAATCCCTTGCGAATGTGGCGAATCGTACATTGGAGAAACAAAAATACCTCTTCTCGTACGAGTTAAAGAACATCTGAAACATACTCAAAGAGGTGAAACTTCGGGATCAGGTATAGCGGAACATGTATGGACCAACCAGCATAATATAGTGGTCAGAAGCCAAGGTTTTGGGCACGGAACAGCACTGAAGAAAACGAAAATATAAAGAAGCAGCTTTCATGAATCAAAATACCCATACACTGTTAAAAGAAAAGAATCAAATTTAACTATTTTTTTATGTCCCAGAAAGTCCACTCCCTTTTTTTGTCAATTTAACTAAAACCGCTTCAGTCAATCAGTAACTCATAAAATATGTTATTACTATTTTGACATTAATCTGATTTTATTGTGCAGTAAAAATTACAACTTAATTAGTTAATTTGACACATTTTTTATGTTAGTATTAACTTATTTTAAAATTTTAACTAAAAAATATATTGATAATGATTATAAACTTTATCAAAGTTACTAGTATTTGATTCATTTGAACCGTAAAAGAATTGCATGTTAATTTTAGTTAGCTGTTATGTTAAAACGACTTCCAGAAAAGTTAGTTCTTAAAATCTGATTTTACTAAACACAAAAGAGTTAAAATAACTATACATTTTAAGTTAAATTTGATTTATTTTAATTGATTATAAATTTTTTTGATTCTCACGTCCAGGATTTCTAACAGTGTATATTTAGTAAACCAAGTATACTACTTACTCCGTAGCTCTACAACCCCTGGTGGGCCTTAGCTGAGGCAACAATTTGTCTCCATCTGTCTCGGTCTTCCATTACTTCTAGACCATTCCCGATGCCCATTTTCCGGAGGTCTGATGTTATATTATCACGCCACCTTAATCTCAGTCTTCCAAGCGGTCGTCTTCCTTCTGGTGCTCTGTCCCATATTAAGCGGACCATTCTATCTTCTGGCTGTCTCCGTACGTGCCCTGCCCATCTCACCCTTTGTGCCTTTATGAGGTTAATCAGTTCCGGCTGATTGTACATTTGTTTTAGTTCTGCATTTGTTTTGATACGGTAGCTCCGCGTATCCTGGTTTTTGGTGGGTCCGAAAATTTTCCTCAGCACTTTCCTCTCAAATCTTCGAATGAGTTCCTCATTTCGCACCGTAAGAGTCCAGATTTCACAGCCGTACATTACCACGGGTCTTATCATGGTCTGGTACGTTTTGATTTTCGTTCTTCTAGTCACGTATTTGGACTCTAGTATATCCTTTAGGGCGTATAAGCACCTGTTGGCTAACTTTAGGCGTTCTCTGATTTCTTCACTCATGTCGTTGTCGGATATGATTGTGGACCCTAAGTATCTAAATTGTCTTACATTTTCAAAGTTGTATGTCTCCATGGTCACATTTTGTCCTACTCTAGCTCTGCCTGGTCTGTCTTGAGACATGCATATATTTTGTTTTGGCCTCGTTGACTTTAAGCCCCATATATGCCGCTTCTTTTTCAATTTTATAAAATAGTTCTTTTACTTTTCTGACGCTTATGCTCACCGCGTCTATATCATCGGCATATGCTAGCAGCAAGTTTGACCCACTGGCCCCGAAAAGCTGAGTTTCGATTTTGGCTTCCCTTACCACTTTCTCCAGTGCGATATTAAAAAGCGTGGGTGATAGTGCGTCTCCCTGTTTAAGACCTGTGCTCACCTGAAACACATCTGAGAGGTCATCACCAATCTTTACTCTGCATCTAGAACCCTCAACACAAGCTCTGGTTACTCTGATCAACTTAGGTGGGATGCCAAACTCAGCCATTGTATGCCATATTTTGACCCTTTTTACACTGTCGTATGCCTGCTGGAAATCTATAAATAGCTGGTGAAGATATTGATTGAATTCCCAACTCTTCTCTAGCAATTGCCTAATGGTAAACAGCTGGTCCGTTGTTGATCTATTTGCTCTGAAACCGCACTGGTAATCTCCCAATATTTTTTCGGTGAAGGGGGTTAGTCTTAGAAGAATAATCTTCGATAGGACTTTGTAGACTACATTGATAAGTGCTATCTCTCTGTAATTTTTGCAGACCGTTCTATCGCTTTTTTTGTGGATCGGTATCATAATACTCTCCTTCCAGTCATCAGTGATAGTTTCTTTTTCCCATATGGTTTTAGTGAGGTTTTGCAGCTGTGTTATGATAGTATCGCCACCATATTTAAGAAGTTCGGCTGTGATTAGGTCTCCGCCGGGGGCTTTATTATTTTTTAATTTCTTTATTGCTTTTGCAATTTCCTCTTTAGAAGGGATATTATTGGGTTGTTCCGCAGCCAGTAGATCCAGTGCTTCCTCCTCTTCATCAGTTCCTCTATTAAGCAGTTGGTGAAAGTAACTTTTCCACGTTTGTAATATTTCTACTTTGTCAGTTATTAGGTCTCCATTTTCCTTCTTTAAGATATTGTCGGTCCTGGGTCTGAAACCTGCTTTTGTAGAGCGTAATTTTTGGTAGAATGTTCTTGTGTTCTTTTTTCCTTCTTCTTCTAGTGCCATTAATTCTCTGTCTTGCCTCTCTCTCCAACCAAGTATAGATATTCCCAATATCTGCAAGCCTCTGTCTGTTGTCCAAAGTCCAAAACGAACAGCTCAAACTTCACACTCCAATAAGCACGTAGGCGGAGTCATCAAGCTTCATTGCACACGGATAGTATTTAAGACAGTAGCCTTAAAGTTATAATTTATTTTACACTTGGAAACGGTTAGAGATCTACTAATTAACCGATACGTTCTGTTAAGTAAGAAAATAGAGACAATGGAAGTCCGACAAGTTACTTTTATGTTGGTAACGAATGACAAAAGGAATATTTCAAAAATGGATAAGGTAGAAATTTCATGGTACCACTTACTAGATAGCGAAAGGTTCCAACGTTTTTGTCTTGTAACTCTCAATGGCGAGGAATTTATATGGACATGGTACGAAACCCTTCTCACGCGAGTTCGACTCGCTCTTGACCGCTTTCGTTCATTTGTTGCCCCCTTGTTATTACGAGATTCTTTCCAGTGCCCTTTAATAATGCGTCCACTTGATCTTGTAAATCCCGTTTTCCCGGTATTATTCTCCCTGTTAACAGACCAAGCTGATGACCCTCCGTCCCCCACAAAACAACTACGCCACCCTGATCTCTAATCTAATCTCAAAAATGGATAAGAAAGGCTCATATTGCTATAAAAGTTGCTAGACTCTGCGTCGTGTACCGTCACAATCTTGTGCGTTGTCACGTTGCATGAAAAATACTCTAATACTACCAATTTAAGGCTTTAGAGAAATTGGTGGGCAAAGTATTTGACGTACAGGTGTCTAAAAAAAGTTACGATAGTATATTAAAATAATATCGGCAATATTTTAACATGACGTATCGGATTTCTGCCTGATTACATTTCATTCCGCCAGATTAAGAATTAAGATCTATCAGACGAGTTTCGCCATATCATGTCGACGGATGATATATCTAACCAAATCTAGGTTAAAATTTTGTCAAATTAATATTATGACATGATATACTAAACTAATGAGTAATAAAGTAAGTAGACAAATACAAATTTATTTTTGCTGTTTACAAAATTATCAAAGTAAGAGTATACAGAAAGAAAAAGAAAAATAATTACATAAATTGCTGAAATTGGCCACCGCCATGCTCCAAGCATAAATTCACACGTCTCTTCATATTTTTCAAAGTGTTGACCAGCATCTCTGGAGAAATGTTACCACATTCTTGGATAATCCTTTCTAGTAATTGTTCTAAATTTGCAACTGGTGTTTTAAAAATAGTGTTCTTTAAATGAGGAAAAACGAACTAATCCATAACCGTTAAACAAGGGAATCTAGGTGGGACTTCAATGTCTGATCGAAAACTGATCAATCTGTCGTCGAAAAAATTGCGTAAGTAGTTAATAGTTTCGGCGGCTGTATGGGCGGTTGCACCGTCCGCTGTTGAAAATATCCAAAACGTAGTTCGTCGTCAAGTAATTGCTCCACAAATGGATTCGAAATATTGTCTCTATACCGGTGTGCTGTAACTGTGTCATGGAAAAAAATAGTACCAACAATTCTTCTTTCGGAAACAGCTAACCAGACACCAATTTTTTGAGGGTGCAATGTGGACTCTACAAAAAAATGGGGATTTTCACTACTCCACATGCGTATATTCTGAAAATTCACATAACCGGAGAGGTGAAACCAGGCTTCATCCGAAAAAAAGTCAGGTCTAATAAATCATTTCTTTCCAATTTTGGGTAAACCATTGAGAGTAATTCCTGCGTCTTTCAAAATCTGCGGCTTCTATTTCTTGGAATACTTGCACTTTATAAGGAATTACATTTAGCTGCTTCTTAAGAATAGTCCTGCATGTTCCATAAGATCTACCCACTTCTAGGGACAGGCGTCTTATACAATTTGTTGGCATATTTTGCATTATTTCACGAACGTTTGCAACAAGTTCTTCTGTTCTTACAGATGGTCTTCCTGCTCCTTTTTTGTCAACACTTTTATACGAACTAGAACCTGTTTCCCTAAACAGCCACAGTTCTTTTCAGGCAATGATAAAAATCCCCACCAATAAAAGCAACGTTAGGAAAATATTGCTGTTCCGTAAAGCCCATTGTGTGAATTGTTCAAGAAATTGGAAAAATTAGCAATGAATCAAATTACTTGTAACGACTGTCAAAGATGACGAAATAGCTGATTGATTGTTAATTCAGGTAGTTACTGACACCCAACAGGTATTAAGCTCTACGGCTAAGCATTACGTCCTTAGATGCAAGGCCCTCTTTGATGCAAATAATTTGTGCTCGCACGATAAAACCTTCGTCTTTAAACACAGGCGGTAGATCACGTGCAATCAGCAGAAATTTGTCATCATTGATTTCTGTTAAAAACGATTTCTGATCGGGGCAAAATGTAAACAATTTGGTCTCCTTATATTACATGTCTGTGGTTACGACAGTATTTTTTAAAAGTATATTGAAAGCCTTTAAAACCATTACTTACTTAATTAATCCCTTCTGCGGAGCTGGCAACTTGCCATTGCTGGTTTCATAGAAGTAAAATATCTGACTGCCATGCTTCAGACGAAAGTAGAAAAATATGACATGCACGTGCCGGAAGCCCCCTTATTGTTTTGCCACTTTGGTCATCGCAGTTCGCAGCCCCTTTTTTAAGGGAATATGGACCGCGTGTGTCCGAGCTTGTCGCCCCATTAGACGGCGAATAAATGGCAGTTGTAACGGTATCATTTTTCATATTGTAAATATCGCTCCGGGTGAAATATTGGCAATATTTGACTGGACGGCGGTGAATCTGCCAATGTAGGGAAAAATGAAGTAAAGAATTTAATATAATATTTTTTTTTATTTCGTACCAATTTTTTAATTTAAATTATTTGTATGCCTATTATTAAATAGCGGATATTAGGTAGTCAAAGGACCTTTGAACCAAAGTTGGCATAATAACTAATTGGAGAATATTATTTATTACTATATTAGAGACTAAAATTATAGTACTTACCATCATAAAGTGGATACATACATTGACAGCCGAACCTTTTCCCAGGGGAAAGCTGCTCCTAATTTAATGATAAAATTAAGAAGCGATATCTGGAAAAGGTAACTCCCAGGAAACTAAAATTTAGAGACACATGTGCTGGATTGCACAAAGGTTTTTACAAATATTACCTAATCAGGTAACTTTGACTATGACAGTACTGATATCGATAAACATAATTACTCATAATCTAAGTAGCTTGGTTAGCTGTTATATAAATCTTGTGTGTGACTGTAAGTTTGCACAAGTTTGTATACGTTTTCACTAGTTTGTACAGGTTCGTTCAAATTTGTATACCGATTTGTACAAGTTATTGCCGTGCGAGCAAAAATTATTTGCATCAAAGAGGGCCTTGCATCTAAGGACGTAATGCTTAACCGTAGAGCTTAATACCTGTTGGGTGTCAGTAACTACCTGAATTAACAATCAATCAGTTATTCCGTCATCTTTGACAGTCGTTACAAGTAGGTAATTTGATTCATCGCTAATTTTTCCAATTTCTTGAACAATTCACACAATGGGCTTTACGGAACAGCACAAAACATTCATGGTTGAAGCGTATTTTCGAAACGGGGTTGGAGTAAATGGTGTAATATTTAGTATGTGGTATTTTCACGAACATTTTCCTAACGTTGCTTTTATTGCTGGTGATTTTTATCATTACCTGAAAAGAACCGTGGCTGTCTATACAACACAAAAAAGGAGCAGGATGAACTTGTTGCAAACGTTCGTGAAATAATGCAAAATACGCCAACAAATTGTATAAGACGCCTGTCCCAAGAAGTGGGAAGACCTTATGGAACATGCAGGACTATTCTTAAGAAGCAGCTAAATTTGTTTCCTTATAAAGTGCAAGTATTCCAAGAAATACTCACCCAAAATTTATTGGAAAGAAATTATTTATTAGACCTGACATTTTTTTTCGGATGAAGCCTGGTTCCACCTCTCCGGTCCTGTGAATTCTCAGAATACACGTAATTATTTTTCTTTTTCTTTCTGTATATACTTAGGTACTTTGTTAAATTTGTAAACAACAAAAAAAATTTTGTATTTGTCTACTTATTTTATTACTCATTAGTTTGGCATATCATGTCATAATAGGAATATGACAATTTTTTAACCTAGATTTGGTTAGATATATCGTCCCCATATCATTGTGATCTAAACCAAGCCCTACGTTTTTTAATCCAAGCCCTCTTTGATGCAAATAATTTTTGCTCGCGCGGTAGTATCCTTAAATAATAGTATATTAAAGTACGAGTTTCATAAGAAGCGGTTTTAGCGCCCGCGTCTATTTTAAAAAACGAGCCACGAAGTGGCGAGTTTTTTTATTGACACGGGCGCTAAAACGCCTTATGAAACATGTGCTTTATACATTTTTTTCTATTTCACCTTTTATAATCAAGAAAAATACATTTTAAAAAGAAAAGAAATCCTTCAAATTTTGTAAATTTTTATGTCTAAATTTTATGTTGGTAATACTATTTTTTATCATAGTAGCCTCTGGACAACAAAAATTATTTTGCAAACTGCCATTTTTTGATTTATTGACCCAGTTTCACCACGAGATTCTAAAGTTATTTTAGCGATATGAGATTTGAAATTGGACGGAATACGTTGTGTGATCCTTGTACATTCGGTACATATACAGAGCGTTCGGAAATTCGGGAGATTTTGCTACTTTTTTTCGAATTTCAAAAGACGTGATTTTACGTCACGGCATTGCAATTTAGTATAGGGAAGATGGAAAATTGAAATAAAGTTGAAGTTAAAATCGACATTGGAAGGTTAGTAGATTGAATTTTGGATAGGATTTGGCAGAAAATGATAGCTTGAAGCATCTACAAAAGATTGATTTATAGATTTATGCAACCAACATACATGACTGTTATCCACACAGAATAAAAAAGTAAGTTATCAAGCTAGTTTTCCTCTGCGAAAAATGGGTTTTCTCGTAAATCACAAAGGCCGCGCAAGTCAATGAAATAAAACATTTAAATGTTACCAACATCAAATAAAGAAAAAACGCGTATCGAAATAGCTTCATTACGATCCGCAAATGCGGTTCGTACTGAGCTTATTATGAACGTGAAATAGGAAAACAACATTTAAATGCAAAGCGCTGGTGCAAAAGTATAAAAATAAGAAAAAAACTTTGCTAAAATTATTCAGTAAATCAAACGGAAAACAATAGGGAGATTATACACGTCGCAATTTCCCTAAAAGAGAAAATAAAAACTGGCTAGATATTTATTTTACGAACTCGCTTGCAAACAACACACTGATCCGTAAATTTCGTGCAAAAAAAGAAACAAGAATGACACCATTATCGATTTCAGCGGTATCAATAACCCCGTCGTTAAAACACCGACAATCACGGAACAAAAAACAGTGTTTAAAAAATGATCTGCGATTTTTATTCGATCACGTGCCAACATTTAACAATCCCGCGATAACGAGGATATAAAACCGAGTAAAAAGAATTTTATTGGGAAATTTTTCGAGCTACTGTTTAAATTTGTTTAAAGCTCTACACGAAAACTTATACCGGTTTACCGGTTATCCCGTTGCTGACTTTTATTCACTGTAAACGCAAATACAATAACTTAGCACTTTGACGCAACTGATGGAAGACTTCAACGAGGATAAAGAAAAAATAGAGCACGCATCTCATTCATACACTGAGAAAAAACCCTTCTATTCCTTATAAGAATTCACATACCTACTCTTTGTACAACTGTTTAATACTATACAGGGTGTTCGAAAAATAGACGGAGATATTTTAGAGGGTGATTGCTTGTTAAAAAATATGAAAAAAAGTTTCTATAAACATGGGTCCGGAAATGCAGGGTTTTCAAGATACAGGATGTTAAAAAAATAGAAATAAAAAATGAAATTATTAATTAAATTAAAAATACTTACTCGATGTTGTTGAAATTTGGCAATGATGTTTGTTGTATTAAGAAGCTAATTTAGCCCTAAATAGATTAAAATTATTGTGTCCAGTGGCGTCCCGGGGGGCACCTTAGCGAATATTATTATCAAAAAATGTACGCCACTGTCTTTTTTGTAGCTTTAATATTTTTTGTTTAATTAAGCATCTAAAGATACAACTTCTTTGCCTCTTGTATTTTTTTCCTATCTCACTTCATTTTCGAGAAAAAAAATAAAAACCGTTTTATTGTATGTCATTGGACAAAATTGGTTTATTAATTTCTACTAAAATAAATCACAAGTGCATTGGACCACAAATAATAAAAAACATTTCTAGGAAAGAATAATATTGCAACTTTTCCAATACCATAACATAAACTACAACAAATGTTGGAAATGTCCACCAATCATTTCCGTACACCTTCTCACTCGACGCATCATTGAACGACGAACTCGAGCTAAAATTCGAGGTCTATTTTTTATTTCTTCGCAAGCATTTACGATTTCATTTCTTAGTTCTTCTATTGTTTCTATGGGAGTAGTGTAAACCATCGTCTTAAGGTGTCCCCATAAATAAAAATCTAATGGATTTAAGTCAGGGGAGCGAGGTGGCCAGTTAATTGGTCCACCTTTTCCAATCCAATTTTCACCAAAGGTGTTACTCAGATGAGTTCTGACAGGTCTACTAAAATGAGGAGGAGCTCCATCGTGCATAAAAGTTATTTGGTTACGTATATTTAGAGGAACTTCTTCTAGCAGTACGGGCAATTCTTGTAGAAGAAACTCTAAGTAAGATTCGCCGTTTAATCTTAAGGGTAAAAAGAAAGGACCAATTAAATTGTTACCAACAATACCCATCCACACATTTAAAGAAAATTGTTCCTGGTGGCGACACTGCACGAAAGCATGGGGATTTTCGTCACTCCATACGTGAGTGTTATGGTAATTAACAATACCATCCCGCCGAAATCCTGCTTCGTCTGTAAAAAGTATGGTTTTATTAAAATTCCTATTATTATTAATCTCTTGTTAGTACCATTGGCAAAACTGTAAACGAGGAAGAAAATCTCTTGGTAGTAATGCTTGCACACGTTGGTCATGATAGGGATACAAGAGTTGCTCGGAGAGAACCTGCCACACAGTGCTTTTGGAATGATTACGCCCTAATCTAGTTGCTATAGTCCTAGAACTGATACCAGGATTTTGTTCCACGGCACGTAAAACTGCCTCGTCAAACTCGGGCGTTCTTATGGACCTCGGCCGGCCTCTATCATTGGTGGGAACGGCAAAACTTCCTAAATAACATTATTGTCAAAAACATCACAAAAAAGAAATAAGAAAATTTACCTCTTTCCCGTAATCTACGGTCTACGCTTTCAAAGGTTTTACTATCTGGAAGTTACCGATTGGGAAACGCTTCTGCATACGGGCGCCTCGCTGCATAACAGTTACTATAGGCACGTGCATACATTACATGCATGTCTGCCATTTCCTCAAAAGTGTAATTTTTCATCGCAAAAACCGAGACAAAAACTTTTTAGAACAATTTCGCCAAAAAAAGTGTATAATTCTTTTCTAAAAGAACTAACGCGCAAATGTCAATCCTTCATGCAGAAATGATTATTTGTTTTCCAATGCACTTGTGATTTATTTTAGTAGAAATTAATAAACCAATTTTGTCCAATGATATACAATAAAACGGTTTTTATTTTTTTTCTCAAAAATGAAGTGAGATAGGAAAAAAATACAAGAGGCAAAGAAGTTGTATCTTCAGATGCTTAATTAAACAAAAAATATTAAAGCTACAAAAAAGGCGTACCTTTTTTTGATAATAATATTCGCTAAGGTGCCCCCTGGGACGCCACTGGACTCAATAATTTTAATCTATTTAGGGCTAAATTAGCCTCTTAATACAACAAATATTATTGCCAAACTTCAATAGCATCGAGTAAGTATTTTTAATTTAATTAATAATTTAATTTTTTTTTTCTATTTTTTTAACATCCTGTATCTTGAAAACCCTGCATTTCCGGACCCATGTTTATAGGAACTTTTTTTCATATTTTTTAACAAGGAATCACCCTCTAAAATATCTCCGTCTATTTTTCGAATACCCTGTATGTGACAGCAACGCGCTTTCCTACTGTAAGACAACGAAAATTGCTAGGCCGTTGTGTAGTGATAAATATCACGGCAATTTAGCCAATAGGAAATAGGAGTTATCGCTACCATAGAATGGGTTATAGCTATTATTGCTCTGAATACTCACAGTAATTATCAAGCTCTATTGGGAGTGTCATCTGGTTTTATATACTGTATTAGTTCCGACTGGCAGTTGTAATGAAACTTGACATTAATCATAATAATATTTAATTTGAAGAAATAGTCCATGCTTAAAGTGAAGTTGAAAGTATGGGAAAGAAAGAAAAAACTCAAAGTCTTCCTCCACAAAGTTTAATAGAATAAAAATATTCAGTAAGAGTCTCTACATGTTTCGAACGTAGAAACTTCATCATCAGGAGACAGAAAATATATTTGGTGCTGATGGTTTTAGCAGAAGAGAAAAAAGTGTAGAACCTTAATGGAGCTTTTATGTAATTAAAAATTTGATGTGTAAAATAGACATAATATAATAAAGAAATTGATGATAGTTAAAACATACTGAGTATATGAGAAGTCAGTAAATGGGGTTCAAACCAACCAAATTAACTGGGGGAGAAAAACCCTTCTGAAAAGGTGTCAAAAATTGTTCCAAAATTGTTTAAAAAAGACATTTTTAAGAAGGTATGTAGACATTGTGGGGAAAAAATAGAAGTAAGTAAGGTGATGAATAAACCAAGAGAATTGCCTAGTGGCAGGCCCGGTTCTAGAGCTCCTGGCGCCCCCGGGCAAGGGTCTTATTTAGCGCGTTTTTTTTTAACGCGGGCCATAGGGATTTACATGGTAAATCTTTAAGCCTATGTTAGGCACATTTATATGAAACAAATAATATTAAAACTTGCGAATAGATAAAATATGAGATGGGACGAAGAAGTTAACGTACAATCTGTGCAAAAAATCTCCAAGAGATACCCAAAAAAGCTCTTTTTATTTTTTAAAATTACACTTTTTTACCCCCTTGTAATTTATGTAATGAACTACCTTAGATAAAGAAAAATATTGACACGGCTGTCAGTATTTTCCTCATTTTCATGAAATTAGTTTAAATTATTAAACGTTATTGAAATAAAAGTTCTTCTTTAGAATTATTAAGAAAATTAATAAATTTTAAACCACTTAAAATAAAACATTTAATACAAACTAAATAATCATCAACATTGTATAATTTCGGTACAAGTTGCCAAATATTATTAAAATGTCACATACCAGTTTATGTCAAATATACCTGGGTAAACTTAATATACAGGGCTGGGCAGAACAGCGTGATATTATAACTTAAAATGGTATTTTTCAATATTTTACGTTAGTAACCCAAGTAGCAATTATAGACACAAATTGGACACAAATTCTTTGCTGAGAAACATTTTCGATTAAAATTATTTAGATTGTGTGGAGACACATGTGTTTCGAAACTTTTGCGACACATTTTCGAATTTAGTTACTAGAAACGATTAAGAACTGTTAGTTTCGAAATACTTTCCAAACTACAGTGTCGATACATTTAGGAAACGCACAAAAGAAAATTTTTCGAAACATTTTTATATAATATTATGAAATTGTGTTTAGACACATGTGCTCCCAAATTGTAGCGACACATTTTCGAATTAAGTGATTCAAAACAAATTGGTATTCTTCTGCTTTGAAATATTTACCAAACAGTGATATCCATTTAATTACGAAACTTGCGCAAAAAATAATTTTCGAAACTGCCAGAAACCTTTACACTACCGCACCCGGACAATTATTATAACCTCGATTAAAACGATTATAACCTATAAATTGTGCATTTTTGTTTTGTTAATATGGGAAGAAAACAATAGTTTAAACATTCTTCGAGGTGTTACAAGGCACTAAAAAGAAAAAAGAAAGAAATTGAAATTCAAAAGGAAAAAATTCTTGGCTTGATCGGGCCAAAGTAGGTGGTCTCCGACTATCCAGCTGGTCGGCACAGCCGTTAGGACCAACCTACTTTTTTCCTTTGCCTCGACAATTGATTTTTACTTAGGAATAAAAGTTATAAGTAAGTTTTATTAAACGTTCAACAAAGTACAAACCAATTTTGTAGGTTATATGTCACAGAAAGTGTAAAGTGGTAGTGTATACCGTGACGGTATACAGAAGTTTTATGCTTCTAAGCTTAACCTTCCTCTTGACGGGACTGTGCATTTTTTACTTCAGCGACGTTTGTTTCGCATGGTTTCGGTACAACATCGAAACATTCTTCATGTTTCGACACATTTTCTATGAATTATAGCTACATGATTATCGAAACATTATAGAAACCAAATACTAGAAATTGTGTGTCGACTGCATTTTAGACCAGAATAATTCTCGCTTTCTGGCGACCATTTTGACAAATTCATTTTTATATTATTAAAATGGACTTAAATTAACTTCCTGCGTCATTAGAAATGTAAAAAAGTGGTCACATTAGTTCCATTTTTCTAGTTTAATCAATTGAAAGAAGAATTAAGTAAAATTTTAAAAATATTTAAGATTTTATTTTTTGACAAAGTATTTATTTTGTGTGTAAATGTCAATATACCGGGAGCGTCTTAAGAATATAAAGCTATATTACTAAATTGCACGATAAAATTTATTTCGTCAACGATTTTTGGAACTCCTCTGCAATAAACCATACGAAAAAATTGTATCCCTTATAGAAAATACTCTGGTGACAAATTCATTATGGCGAAATTATGCTGTCATCCTATTGTTTACTTTCTTTTATTTTACAACCTGCAGAGATATAGATATTATATATCTAATTATTTGTTTCAATAATGTTTCCATTTTGACAATTTACAATTCCAATACTCAGCGCCCTCTTTGTAAAATGAACTCTCACTCGACACATTTATGGAAACATGTTCCAAACATTTCTGAAAAATTTTCGAAACATTTTCGATAAAAGTTTCGATTTTGCGTCGAAACAGCGAAAGTCACAGCCCGTACCAACCACTTGGAAACACGTGCTAATGCGCCATTTAAAATGTATACGTTTCGAAAATATTTCCATACATGTTGCCAACAATTTCCAATTTGTGTCGAAAACAGAAACAATAGTTTAGACACATTTAGCGTAATGTGTCTAAAAATGTTACTTGGGAAAGTAATACAAACATGGTCCTAAATTGGATATGAGACCACAAGAAATATTTTTGTGTAAAATTTCAACTCGTAGTTCTCAATAGAAATGGGCATAACATAGACTTGAAGATTTACGATGTAAATCCCTATGGCCCGCGTTAAGAAAAACGTACTGTATACTAGCAATTTATTTAATATGGGTTCATAAAAAATAAGCTATCAATGAAAACCTATTGTATTAGATTATTTTCCTCAGTGCACTTTCCAACATAATCAAAATTTCTGTTGGTTCATCTTCAGCGAGGCGCATTTTGGATGTAATATTAGCAGAGCAAAATTCAAATTTGATTAACTTTCTCCGAGATTTTTTGACGTCGCAAATTAATAGGATATTGTCACTGTCAATGTGTTCAAGATTGTGACTTAAGTTCAGAATGTCGAGAAATATATCAATGGTGCATTGGTGCATACGTGCATACCATCATTGAAGGGTTAATATTTCGTAAACGTTGAAAATGGGTATAGGGCATGATATATGAAAAATGTGTAGAGTTGATTGTAGAACGTAAAAATATACAGTATGTTGGGTTGATGTTGATACACGTAGCATTTTTATGATCCATCCCGTATAAATTTTGGTTCTAAAAAATGCATTTCAAAAAAATTAATTTGACGGGTTTGAGCGATTCTTGATTGGGTGATTCTATATAGATCACACGTTCCTTTATTTCGTTAAATCCTAACCTTACTGATGAGCCATGATATGGCGAAACTCGTCTAAGGTTGGATCTGACTAAATTAAAGGAAACATTTTCTTCTGTCTTTGTTGGTTCCCGTTCTTAACCGACGACCTACGGGTCTTCGCGCTGCCTAGCCTGATTCTTGTAATTGTGACTTTGGTCATTGCTAATCATTTTGTCTTAACATTTGACTTAATTTTATTGAGTTCTATTTAGAGGTGCTGGTATGCTTTAAAGGTGTCTAAAATCTATGCTAGATGTCACCATACGCTTCATCCTCTCGGTTGATCGCCATATTTACTACATTTAAGTTAATTCGTTAGATCCTAGCATTACTGAGCCATGATATGTTCAAACGCGTCTAAGGATGAAGAGGGCTTGGATTAAAAAACGTGGGGCTTGGTTTAGCTCACAATGATATGGGGACGATATATCTAACCAAATCTAGGTTAAAATTTTCTCACATTCATATTATAACATGATATACCAAACTAATGAGTAATAAAATAAGTAGACAAATACAAATTTGTTTTTGTTGTTTACAAAATTAACAAAGTAAGAATATACAGAAAGAAAAATAATTACATAAATTGCTGAAATTGGCCACCGATAAGATCTTCCCACTTCTTGGGACAGGCGTCTTATACAATTTGTTGGCGTATTTTGCATTATATTAACGTTTGCAACAAGTTGTTCTCTTCTTACAGATGGTATTCCTGCTCCTTTTTTGTGTTGTATAGAACCTGTTTCCCTAAACAGCCACGGTTCTTTTCAGGCAATGATAAAAATCCCCAGCAATAAAAGCAACGTTAGGAAAATGTTCGTGAAAATCGTCCATGCACAAACCCGGATTGTATTGCCACTCACCATTTACTCTAACCCCGTTTCGAAAATACGCTTCAACCATGAATGTTTTGTGCTGTTCCGTTAAGCCCATTGTGTGAATTGTTCAAGAAATTGGAAAAATTAGCGATGAATCAAATTACTTGTAACAAATGTCAAAGATGACGGAATAACTGATTGATTGTTAATTCAGGTAGTTACTGACACCCAACAGGTATTAAGCTCTACGGCTAAGCATTGCGTCCTTAGATGCAAGGCCCTCTTTGATGCAATACATTTTTGCTCGCACGGTATAAGGAAATTTGATGAGACTGCGACTTTTTGTATTTATTTAATTTTTTTGGTAAGAGCTCTTTGAGAAACGGACACCCTCTTTGCATTTAGAATTATTTTACGGCATGTACGGCAGTATAGAAAACGAGCAATAAACCCTTACATAATTTGGTTTTTGTAATCCCGATTTAAAATTAAAAACAATATTTCAACCGGACTGGATGAACGGCTGATACCGTTTAGCCTTATCGGCCTAACACAGCCGAAAACTATGGTAATCCGGCCTCAAAGGTTCATTGATCAATAGGGCCGACGCGACGGACGCGCGACTAATATCTGCGTCGTGACAGTCACACTATTTCGCGTTGCCAACTTGTATCCAAATACTTCAATACTGCGATAATGGTAATTTTTAGTTACGTACCCTCAGGGGCGGTTCTAGACCCAAAATATTGGGGGGGCACCACATTGGCGCAGCTACAATTTTTGGTAGCCTTCGCAAGCAAATAACGCCGCAGCCCAAAATTTTTTAGGACCACGCCCAAATTGTATCAAATTATGTAAATAATAAAGCACCCGAAATTTTTTTTATCATTGGCATGAAATCATAAGTAGTTAGCAATTCGATCAGCGATAAATTTATTTATTGAATATTAGGTTTTACGAAAAAATATTTGTGTTATTTCAGTTTTCCTCAGCTGCATTATAGGGACATAGGTTTTGGATATGATTACCTAACATGTTTCGCGAAGATTTTTGCTTCAATGCCTGAAACCTGTACTAGGGGCAAAATTTAAACAAAAAATCGTTTTTCTAATTGCTTTATTATTATCCTGTGTATAAAATATTTACCAGAGACAACTGGTTTAGAAACAAAAAATCATTAAAAACTTTAACAAATAATACATTAATTAAAATCTTATTCACAAAAACAAAAAACATATTTTTATTCTACGATATATTATGGCAAAAAAAACAAGTTTGCATTAACTTTAGAAACAAAATAAAACAACAAATTCCTTAAAAATAGATTATTAAAATACTTAACGAAATTGCAGTTTTCTATTACTGGAATTTATAAAAGTACACACCCATTTTTCCATTAAATCATCTCGATTTAACATCGAAACGACATCTGCAAAACAATCACTTTTAGTATTTACTTATATAATAAGAACAATAACAAAATAATCAAAAACCAAAATTTAAATCAGATCACTGCAGGCAGATAATTAAAATGCTAGACAAAATTCTCTACTTCCTCGCCAGAACAATTATTAACATTGGTCAGCACTCAGCAGCAACGAAACACGAAAGTACCCGTTGAAACGGGGATAATTAATGCGTGCGCAGCGTGTATAGTAAAGCGAGGTTGTCATTGTTGCCAAATTGATTGTATTTCTGTATCGCAATGCGAGGTTGTCATTGTTGCCAAATTGATTGTATTTCTCTCGAGATATTTTAAAGTTTTTTTTAGAAATGTTGGGGGGTCCTGCCCCCCCAGCCCCCCCCCGTAGAACCGTCCCTGCGTACCGTGCGAGCAAAAATTATTTGCATCAAAGAGGGCCTGGATTAAAAAACGTAGGGCTTGGTTTAGATCACAATAATATGGGGACGATATATATATCTAACCTATGGAGAACTATAGGGTAGGAGGCCGATCGACAATGGCAGCATTTTCAAATTCTGTCCCGGTTTTTTGGTTAGTTCGCTATTGGCCGATAGATGGCTCTCGCGTCCGAAGTGGGCTGATGTTGTCTTCTTCTTCTTCGTTTTTAATATGGAAAACTAGATCCTCCATAGTTTTTAACTTTTACTTAAACCCTTTATTTTTCTGTGCTTTTACTTTTGACAATTGACATTTTATTTTTCGAAATAACAAATAATGTTTGAAGGCAAGACAAGACAAATAACGTTGTATTGTAATTAATTTCCATATTTATAATGAATACTGGTACAATTTATAAAAGTAGAGTTTGCTTTGTGTCGGGGTGTAAGACAGGATCTTTTTCAGAGAGAAAACGCAGCCAAATAAGTCTCTTTCTAGCTCCAAAGGTATAGCTAGAATGTTTAATACCCTGTATTTTAAAAACCAAGCATCGTTGGAACTTTATACAGGCCGAGTTTACTAATAAGTATAACAAAGTAAGTGTAAATTCATATAAAAGTCCTTATTTGTTCCTTAAAGAACTAATTTAAATAAAAATAGTTATTGCGTCCATAAGAAACCATTATTTGATAGCCCACTTCGAACACGCGCGCCATCTTACAGCGACTCGTAAAGCTGAATTACCGATGCTAATTTGGGACCGAATCCAATGCATTGCGATCAGCCTCCTACCTCAAGTCCTCCATAATCTAACCAAATCTAGGTTACAATTTTGTCAAACATGTTATGACAGGATATGTCAAACTAACGAGTAATAAAATAAGTAGACAAATACAAATTTATTTTTGTTGTTTACAAAATTAACAAAGTAAGAATATATAGAAAGAAAAAGAAAAATAATTACATAAATTGCTGAAATTGGCCACCGCCATGTTCCAAGCATAAATTCACACGTCTCTTCATATTTTCGAAAGTGTTGACCAGCATCTCTGGAGAAATGTTACCACATTCTTAGATAATCCTTTCTTGTAATTGTTCTAAATTTGCAACTGGTGTTTTAAAATAGAAATAGTGTTCTTTAAATGAGAAAAAACGAAGTAATCCATAATCGTTAAACAAGGTGATCTAGGTGGGAATTCAATGTCTGATCGAAAACACCTAATCAATCTGTCGTCGAAAAAATTGCGTAAGTTTAATAGTTTCCGCGGCTGTATGGGCGGTTGCACCGTCCTGTTGAAAATATCCAAAACGTAGTTCGTCGTCAAGTAATTGCTCCACAAATGGATTCAAAGTATTGTCTCTATACCGCTGTGCTGTAACAGTGTAATGAAAAAAAAATAGGAACAACAATTCTTCTTCGGAAACAGCTAACCGACACCAATTTTTTGAGGGTGCAATGTGGACTCTACAAAAAAATGGGGATTTTCACTACTCTCCGTGCGTGTAGTCTGAGAATTCACATAAACGGAGAGGTTGAACCAGGCTTCATCCGAAAAAAAGTCAGGTCTAATAAATCATTTCTTTCCAATAAATTTTGGGTAAACCATTGAGAGTAATTCCTGCGTCTTTAAAAATCTGCTGCTTGTATTTCTTGGAATACTTGGACTTTATAAGGAAATAAATGTAGCTGCTTCTTAAGAATAGTCCTGCATGTTCCATAAGATCTTCCCACTTCTTGGGAATATACAATTTGTTGGCGTATTTTGCATTATTTCACGAACGTTTGCAACAAGTTCTTCTGTTCTTACAGATGGTCTTCCTGCTCCTTTTTTGTGTTGTATAGAACCTGTTTCCCTAAATACAGCCACGGTTCTTTTCAGGCAATGATAAAAATCCCGAGCAATGAAAGCAACGTTAGGAAAATGTCCGTGAAAATCGTCCATGCACAAACCCGGATTGTATTGCCACTCACTATTTACTCTAACCCCGTTTCAAAAATACGCTTCAACCATGAATGTTTTGTGCTGTTCCGTAAAGCCCATTGTGTGAATTGTTCAAGAAATTGGAAAAATTAGCGATGAATCAAATTACTTGTAACGACTGTCAAAGATGACGGAATAACTGATTGATTGTTAATTCAGGTAGTTACTGACACCCAACAGGTATTAAGCTCTACGGCTAAGCATTACGTCCTTAGATGCACGGCCCTCTTTGATGCAAATAATTTTTGCTTGCACGGAACGTTTTGTGAACTGTACTATTAAGGTCTTCAGCAAAGTCTGGCAACGTAACGTTACTTGTAGGAAAGCATTAACATTTGTGACGGTCGCGCGTTAGACGATAATCGACGCGCGACGCATGGGGCGGCACGTGCACGGGGTTTTATGTATACACACCTAAAGTATAAGCTTTATTATACGGTTTTTATTTTATGGGCTTCGGCTTAATATCGGGATTAATACGCTCTATCTTTATGGCATAAATTACCGGCCCTAAGCCGACGTGAGACTGATGCTAGTTAGCTTTTCTGAATGCAAATTCGGTTATTAGGGTATCACGAAAAAAAATTTATTTACAAAAAATAACTTTAATTGTTATTTCTCACCAGCTAAAGTAAATACTGGCCGGTTGGGGATAACGACGATCAAATAAGATAGACAAATCATTTATTTCATAAACGCAATTCTGCGCCCAGCCGACAACTAATTGTTTATACCGTGCGAGCAAAAATTATTTGCATCAAAGAGGGCTTGGATTAAAAAACGTCGGGGGATGATAATATATCTAACCAAATCTAGGTTAAAATTTTGTCAAATTCATATTATGACATGATATGCCAAACTAATGAGTAATAAAATAAGTAGACAAATACAAATTTGTTTTTGTTGTTTACAAAATTAACAAAGTAAGAATATACAGAAAGAAAAAGAAAAACAATTACATAAATTGCTGAAGTTAGCCACCGCCATGCTCCAAGCATAAATTCACACGTCTCTTCATATTTTCGAAAGTGTTGACCAGCATCTCTGGAGAAATGTTACCACATTCTTGGATAATCCTTTCTTGTAATTGTTCTAAATTTGCAACTGGTGTTTTAAAAATATTGTTCTTTAAATGAGGAAAAACGAAGTAATCCATAACCGTTAAACAAGGTGATCTAGGTGGGAATTCAATGTCCGATCGAAAACTGATCAATCTGTCGTCGAAACAATTGCGTAAGTAGTTAATAGTTTCTGCGGCTGTATGGGCGGTTGCACAGTCCTGTTGAAAATATCCAGAACGTAGTTCGTCGTCAAGTAATTGCTCCACAAATGGATTCAAAATATTGTTTCTATACCGCCGTGCTGTAACTGTGTCATGGAAAAAAATAGGGCCAACAATTCTTCTTCGGAGAACAGTTAACTCTACAGAAAAATGGGAATTTTCACTGCTCCACATGCCTGTATTCTGAGAGTTCACATAACCGGAGAAGTGGAACCAGGCTTCATCCGAAAAAATGTCAGTTCTAATAAATCATTTCTTTCCAATAAATTTTGGGTAAACCATTGAGAGTAATTCCTGCGTCTTTCAAAATCTGCTGCTTGTATTTCTTGGAATACTTGCACTTTATAAGGAAATAAATATAGCTGCTTCTTAAGAATAGTCCTGCATGTTCCATAAGATCTTCCCACTTCTTGAGACAGGCTTCTTATACAATTTGTTGACGTATTTTGCATTATTTCACGAACGTTTGCAACAAGTTCTTCTGTTCTTACAGATAGTCTTCCTGCTCCTTTTTTGTGTTGTATAGAACCTGTTTTCCTAAACACAGCCACGGTTCTTTTTAGGCAATGATAAAAATACCCAGCAATAAAAGCAACGTTAGAAAAATGTTCGTGAAAATCGTCCATGCACAAACCCGGATTGTATTACCACTCACCATTTACTCTAACCCCGTTTCGAAAATACGCTTCAACCATGAATGTTTTGTGCTGTTCCGTAAAGCCCATTGTGTGAATTGTTCAAGAAATTGGAAAAATTAGCGATTAATCAAATTACTTGTAACGACTGTCAAAGATGATGGAATAACTGATTGATTGTTAATTCAGGTAGTTACTGACACCCAACAGGTATTACGCTCTACGGCTAAGCATTACGTCCTTAGATGCAAGGCCCTCTTTGATGCAACTAATTTTTTGCTAGCACGGTAGAGGACATTCTATTATATTACGACTATCTGTGAACATTGAATACTTACTCGTAAAATAAAAATCCTGACACTAAATCACATGCTTTATAGACCAGGGGGTCCAATTTTTAAAACGTCCTAATTGAAACAATAATCTTTCACTTTATTCCGAGGGGTGTCTCACTAGTCAAAATTTGTACACCTACTGCCAAATTTGGCAGGACCTGTCGTTTTTGCCCTTGTCCTGCCAGGGTCCTGCTTGTCCTGCCACGGTCCTGTTACTGTCCTACCACGGACACACAACTTCTAAATATTTATCTTCTTTCTTAACAAAGAAATAAACTCGGAAAAAACAATATATTTTATCAATAACTTGCATGAACATAATAAATGAGACTGCAAACTCGACTAGTTGACTGCTGTGATTCACCGGTGTTTACAACGGAACTCAAACAGGAATATTATGCGGCGACTCGAGCCGCAAACTTTAAAAACTGCGACGTCTGTTACACGCACTTCCATTTATACTTTCAATTAATAAACAAAAGCAAACAAAAACGTTTTTTGCTTCCCGCTATTTATCCCTACTCCTAAAGTTATTGGAGAAATCTGATTGGATCTGAAAGGTACTGCCTGTCCTGCTTCGATCCTGCCACAGTCCTGCTTCGATCCTGCCAGGTCCCGTCACTGTCCTGCCAGGTCCTTCTACAGTCCTCCCAGGTCCTGCCACAGTCCTGTCAGTCCTGCCACGGTCCTGCTAAGTCCTGCCTTAACATTTGTACACCTACTGCCACAGTGACACCCCTCGCTTTATTCCATTTTCATTCGGGCAATGAATTGGTGAGTCGTTGGCATCTATAAAGCATTTTACCGCCCTTGCCACTTCAGACGTCGTCGCCCCAGAACTAGTACTATACTTAATTTTTACCATAACATTAATATAGATGAAAAGGAAAGAAAAACACAAAGTCTTCCTCCACAAAATTTAATAGAAAAAAAAATTTTAAGTTTAAAGGTTTCTACATGTTTCGAATGCAGAAACCTTCATCATCAGAAGACAAATTTATTTTATGCCGATGGTGTTAGAAAGAGAAAATTAGAACCTTAATGGAGCTTTTATTGACTTAAAAAATTTAAATGTAGAAGAGTATTTGAAAACGTTATTAGAGCGGGTCTAAACCAACCAAATAAAATGGGGAAGAAGAAAAACCTTTCTAAGAAGGTGTCGAAGATTACACTGGCCGACACGATTTTTCTAACACAGGTCAGCTTTTTATTTTTAAAATGGAAATACCCTTCTAATAATAGAAAAAATATTCGGAAAGCCCCAATACATGCCATTTTTCAATAGCTTAATAAGACCATTTTACATTAGCAGGTAGTCAATTTAATTAGGGGCGGTAAAAATGGATGCATTTTATAACAGAAAAATTACCTGAACTGTAGGAATTTTAGTACGACTTCAGGGAGGATTTACAAAATATTGCTGTTTTCTTTGTTTGTGGGACAGTCGTGCAGTAGATCAGCAGTATGTAATAAAAGATTGGCCACAAAGAAATGAATTTCAGCCGGGATATCAAAATGTTAAGTTTGCACCTCTTGTAGACCCCAAAAAAGTCCTTCTGCCTCCTCTTCACATTAAACTTGGGCTGATGAAAAACTTTGTGAAAGCTATGAATAAAGACGGTGATGGATTCAAATACCTAAGACAAGTCTTTCCCCAGTTAAGTGATGCCAAATTAAAGGAAGGCATTTTTATTGGGCTACAAATCAGAAAATTGCTGGACGATGTAAACTTTACCGAGAAGCTTACCAGGCAGGAACTCAGAGCATGGAACTCATTTGTTAGTATAGTAAGGGGATTTTTGGGCAACAATATGGATGCAAACTATCAACAGTTAGTTGATGAACTTTTCGATTCCTACAAATCGCTTGGTGCCCGAAGGTCGTCATTAAAAATTCACTTCCTCTATTCCCATCTGTAATTTTTTCCTGACAATTTGGGAGCTGTCAGTGACGAGCAGGGTGAAAGGTTCCACCAGGACATCAGAACAATGGAAATTCGCTATCAAGGACGATGGGATCCAGCCATGATGGGTGATTACTGTTGGTTTTTGAAAAGAGAAGATATGACCCCTCATAAAAGGAAAAATAAAATTTAATTAGTGTGTTCAGTTAATATTTGTAATGTTTGTGTTTTTCTTAGATGTAAGGTATGTTTAGTAGGTGTAAAAATTTAAATATAGTCGATAATATACACAGTTAGAAAATTCTTAAATTATTATTTCAATAGATATTAAATATTGTAACATTAAATGTGGTACTATAAATGTAACAAGAAAACGTTACGTGTTACAACTTTTTTTTTCTCATTTTCGTATTTGGATAGGTCCATTCTACCACAAGATGCTATTTAGCTTTGTGTTACAACAAAAAAACATTTTTTTGTCGGCCAGTGTTATTTAAATTTTAAAAAACTTATCAAGCATAAGTATGTCTGTGAGACATTATGAGGATAAAAGTGCAGTATCACAATAATATTATGTGTTAAAAAGCGTTTTTGGGGTACTGAGGATTAAACCTCAGTAACCCCGCGAGCGGGTAATTTAAAACCAATAGAGGTAATTAAAAAGTTAACCATTTTCAAAAGTCAAAAGGTTATTCACGTCCACGTTTCCACGTGCTGGGGCAAAAGTGTGTAGATATTAAAACAGTTTAAAAATGTCTAAAATACAATATTATTGATTGAAATTACCCAATTATCTCCACGATAATACGTAATCAAATTACTAATTTACTACGTAACTAATGGCTACCTAATATTGGTTACCAACGATCCTATAATTGACCTTTAACCGCAAAGATTACCGACCAAATTTACATTTATTGTACTGGATACCAGCACGTCTAACAGACATTATGAAAAGCCGATTAAAGTCACGTTTTGTGGGTTATTGTCACTTTGAGGCTTTTATTGGGCGTTTCAAGAAGCGTGGGCAATACAGAATAAATAATAGGTACTACCTAGGTTTGTAAATAAACCAAGTGTCTACCATAAAAGATTAATGGAGCGTTAAGAGGGCCATAAACTTGTAATTACGGACATGCATTATCATTCATTTAAACTTACTAGTTTGTCTTCTGTCCGTATGTTTCTGGCACATCCTTTTTTTCTCGAGCGCAACACGAAATGTTTCGGAAAATCTGGTTATCCGGTGAAATCCGTTTTCGGCCAAACTTCAGAGTTCATCACCGCGTGTTAAATAATAGCTATTTGTGTATTAAGAGCGGAAAGTGATACTTTGCCGCTTGAGACAGATGACAATGATCATTGTCATCTGATGAATCTACAGTGTTAACGAACATGTCATTTTCGTTTTAATACCGTGCGAGCAAAAATTATTTGCATCAAAGAGGGCCTTGCATCTAAGGACGTAATGCTTAGCCGTAGAGCTTAATACCTGTTATGTGTCAGTAACTACCTGAATTAACAATCAATCAGTTATTCAGTCATCTTTGACAGTCGTTACAAGTAATTTAATTCATCGCTAATTTTTCCAATTTCTTGAACAATTCATACAATGGGCTTTACGGAACAGCACAAAACATTCATGGTTGAAGCGTATTTTCGAATCGGGGTTAGAGTAAATGGTGAGTGCAATACAATCCGGGTTTATGCATGGACGACTTTCACGAACATTTTCCTAATGTTGCTTTAATTGCTGTGGATTTTTATCATTGCCTGAAAAGAACCGTGGCTGTGTTTAGGGAAACAGGTTCTATACAATACAAAAAAGGAGCAGGAAGACCATCTGTAAGAACAAAAGAACTTGTTGCAAACGTTCGTAAAATAATGCAAAATATGCCAACAAATTGTATAAGACGCCTGTCTCAAGAAGTGGGAAGATCTTATGGAACATGCAGGACTTTTCTTAAGAAGCAGCTAAATATATTTCCTTATAAAGTGCAAGTATTCCAAGAAATACAAGTCGCAGATTTTGAAAGACGCATGAATTACTCTCAATAATTTAACCCAAAATGTATTGGAAATAAATTATTTATTAGACCTGCACCCTCAAAAAATTGGTGTCTGGTTAGCTGTTTCCCGAAGAAGAATTGTTGGTCCTATTTTTTTCCATGACACAGTTACAGCACAGCGGTATAGAGACAATATTTTGAATCCATTTGTGGAGCAATTACTTGACGAACTACGTTTCGGATATTTTCAACAGGACGGTGCAACCGCCCATACAGCCACCGAAACTATTAACTACTTACGCAATTTTTTCGAAGACAGATTATAATAGATAACGTTGCTTTTATGAAGAGACGTGTGAATTCATGCTTGGAGCATGGCGGTTGCCAATTTCAGCAATGTATGTAATTATTTTTCTTTCTGTATATTCTTACTTTGTTCATTTTGTAAACAACAAAAATAAATTTGTATTTGCCTACTTATTTTATTACTCATTAGTTTGGCATATAATGTCATAATATGAATTTGACAAAATGTTAACCTAGATTTGGTTAGATTGTAACAGTCACTGTTACATGTTTTTGTAATTACTTTTTTAGTGGGTATCTTTTTGATTTTGATTCACGTCGGCACTATTGTTATAATGTCGCCGTCGAAAATTGTTGCAATTACTGACATCCAGTGTCTGGTGGCCAAATTAATAACGGCGTTCATTCTCAGCGAAGGTGCGCTATGGTCAACGATGAATCGGTCTTATTGGTCAACCTTGAGATTAGGGGTGCCCTCTCGTGGCCGTAAGATAGTGGATGGTCTTGCAATATCTCGGCTTTAGCCTTTCCATTTCCGGGCTGTCAGTCTGTCAAATGACTACTCTCTGATCCAAGGGCGACAAAAGGGTGTCCTGGAAAATTGTCAGGATTTATTCCTACCATCCTTTGAAATCCAGAATTGCTGATTGCAGCAAAATCCAAAATTAAGGTAATGTATTCATCCTTGTTCGATATTTTCATGATTTTCACCATTTTCGAGTTGTTCTTTTCGAATTTTCACTTAACCTCAAATTAACATGGTTTTCGTTTGCTGTTTTAGCCCTGGTAAAATTTATGGCTAACCACTGGTAAAATTTATGGCTAACCACTGGTAAAATTTATGGCTAACCACTGGTAAAATTTATGGCTAAGCACTGGTAAAATTTATGGATAACGACTAGGAAATTCATGGGTTTAGCTCGAAGTGAATCCATGTAATAATTTGAGTAAGAAGTCAAGTAATTATGTGCCCTTTGTTCCTGTCAAGTTCCAACTTCTAATTGTCCCGAGAGGGTGAAATCCGTGAGCGCGTCAAGAGGCTCAAACCCAAGCCTATGTACCAAGCCTTAGGTGCGACCAATATGGTAGTACGGCAGCCAGTGAGGTGCTAGTTCCGTGAGAGTTCCTAGGTGCTAAAGAGAGAAGTCTCAACGTCCTATGTATGGGGAAAACACTTTCAGATGAGTACCCCGTAGTTTCCGATGCGTATAAATAAATGAGCACATTTCTTTTTTATAATTTTTATTAAATAAAACAGGTTTATAACAGCGGATGTAAAAAGGTTGCAATCTTTCGCTTTCTCATTTACCAAAAAATAAGGTAATCTCAATTTTTAAAGTTCAACTTTCAACTGAATATGTATTTCACTCGTTGCATGCATTGCATAACAATGCATTAGGTAGTAAAGTTTATACGCCGACATAAAGCCGAAGTTTCAGGATTTTAACACTCTTGATTAAACATAAAAATCGTTTTAATAAAATCAGTTTGTGTTTTAATTAATTTCTTTAGGAAGGGAGACCTTATCCTTTTTGAGTTTGTGGTTCCCATACACCTATTTGCAGGGGTAACTGCGGTGTTCTGTATGTTGTCTTACTGAAAATTACTGCGAATGGCGCCCTTTATTAAACCTTTATTTTTGAACAAACAGAGCATGGCAGCCTAGAGAGGTGAATTTAAATTAATATATATATATCATAGCAGTCGACGAACCAGCAACTTAGAAGCCATGCCTTCTTGCCCCGCACTGAGTGAGCTAGCCGTAGGCCTTTTTGCTCAATGCATAGCCCCGAAGTGACACCTTTACTTATGAGCAACTGTTATAAGATAAATCGTCCCCATATCATTGTGATCTGAACCAAGCCCTACGTTTTTTAATCCAAGCCCTCTTTGATGCAAATAAATTTTGCTCGCACGGTATAGTGCACACAAGTTCAACGTTGTTTTACTGTACCTATCCCATAACATTATACAGGGTGTCCGAAATTGGTGCTGACGTATTGCGATCTCGGAAACTATAAGAGATAGAGGGACGGTTGGGAAAAGGTTTAGGCAATGATGCTAGCAGTTTAATGGTGCTCGCGGATCGATTCTACCTCTTTTGGTTTTTCAGATATTTTGAATAACCTGAAACGTTGCATTGCCTTAGATCGATTGTAACTATGTTATTTCCCAATATTTTTTAAATCTGTAAACACCTTTTTGTAGCAACTGTTTACATAGAACATGCTTACTTGGTAATATTTTAGTTACAACGTTTTGGTTTCCTGGAATAATCATCAATTTTCTTTTCTCTTATGACCGCCATATGGATTTTTTATTTATCGAAGAATACTTAATTTTTCCCATGATACGATACTAAACACCATAATACATTTGATTCATCGCTAATTTTTCAAATTTCTTGAACAATTCACACAATGAGCTTTACGGAACAGCACAAAACATTCATGGTTGAAGCGTATTTTCGAAACGGGGTTAGAGTAAATGGTGAGGGACAATACAATCCGGGTTTGTGCATGGACGATTTTCCCGAATATTTTCCTAACGTTGCTTTTATTGCTGGGGATTTTTATCATTGCCTAAAAAGAACCGTGGCTGTGTTTAAGGAAACAGGTTCTATACAACACAGAAAAGGAGCAGGAAGACCATCTGTAAGAACAGAAGAACTTGTTGGTTGGTTGGTTGGTTGGTTAAAGGCGGGGGTCGGGTTCGACGTGTGGCCCAAGCTTCTTACAGTGCAGCCTTCTGGCTTATTGTGCGCCCCAGTTTTGTTAGAAAAGATTTGTTCCTTCTACGAGGTCCAGTAGTTTTCTTCCAAGTTTGTCGTGCGGGAGGTTGTCGCCACGTCGAATGTTTTTGAAGATTTTGAATCTTTTACGGTTTAGCGCTTCGCAGCTGTAAATTATATGGGAGGCGGTTTCGTCCTCTTCGCCGCAAAGTCTGCATTCAATGGGTCCATTATAGACTCCCATTCTTTGAAGGTGCCTTCTTAAGTGACAGTGGCCTGTTAGTAGGCCGGTCACTTGTTTTAACTGAGGGCGCGTCAAGAGCAGCATTCCAGCTGATAGCATCTTCGAGGGCCTGTCAATAACGGCCCGTGCGTGTGCCTGGCCAGGTGTACAATTCCATCGAGACAGATGTTGCTTTTGCACCCATCTGTCTAATGTTGTTTTGGTTACCTTTTTTGATATTCCAAGGGCGGGTTCTGGGCCCCTGAAATTTTGAGCAGATCCGGTTCTTGCCAGTTCATCTGCTTTTTCGTTGCCTCCTATCCCTGAATGACCAGGAACCCATAGGAGTTCAACCCTGTTGTTTCTGGCTGCCAGGTCTTTTAGGTCGTTAAGGCACTCCATTGTGATTTTTGATGTAAATCGGAAGGAGTTCAGAGCCTTCAGGGCAGCTTGGCTGTCCGACAGGATATGTATCTTTTGGTCGTGATAGCCCTTTTCAAGATTCTTTTGTATGCATGCCTGTATCGCATGAACTTCTGCTTGGTATACTGTGGCGTAGTTTCCCAGGGGGATGCTGATTTCCATTCAGTTGCAAACGTTCGTGAAATAATGCAAAATACGCCAACAAATTGTATAAGACGCCTGTCCCAAGAAGTGGGAAGATCTTGTGGAACATGCAGGACTATTTTTATTATTATTATATTTTTACTTTGTTAATTTTGTTAACAACAAAAATAAATTTGTATTTGTCTACTTATTTTATTACTCATTAGTTTGGCATATCATGTCATAATATGCATTTGACAAAATTTTAGCCTAGATTTGGTTAGATATTATAGATATATCGTCCCCATATCATTGTGATCTAAACCAAGCCCTACGTTTTTTAATCCAAGCCCTCTTTGATGCAAATCATTTTTGATCGCACGGTTTTAATACGTCGAAATCAAATAATAACTACTGGTTTAACATTTCGCATGTGTTTTCTTATGGCCCAACATTATAGGGTTCACCCGGTATGTGTTGTATTAAGTCGGACAAAGGTACCAACATAAACTAGTCCATTAATTAAATTACCCAAATAGTCCCGCATGCTGCGGCCATAAAACACAAATTCCGCCCCGAATTCTGTCGTACACCGCTCTCGAACAATGGTCGCACTTTCGACGAATTAACTGCTGACCATAATCTTCCGGATGCATTGTGGCCATTTGAAAACGTCAATGACCAACCGCGGATGTGGCTGCGTTTCATCGAAGGATGTGAAAATACACAACGAGCAACGAAACCATTATATTGTGGACTTTTTCCTTCAATAAAATGTTTCATTCAATCTTCCCAATAAATATCTAATATAAATTCTTAGGTATGGTCAGCATAAGCAGCAATATCATTAATAAAGTGAAAAATCCAACAGCCTGGCCCGGCGGTTTGTTTACGGGTCTTATAAATGGCGGCAGAATTTTATTTGTTTTAATTTAAAAGTTGTGTTACTAAATCAGTGCGGAAATTTTTTTTCGGCACGAGTATGTCAAAATCAATAATATATCAATATCACTTTTTGGTTACCTACCATGTTAATTTTAACAAAGAAGTTTTTTAACAGTTTCCTATAACTTAATGTAGTTATTACTTTTTTTTCTCAGAATTATAGTTACTGTTACATATTATTATGTATGTGTTTGTTATAGTTAATTAAAAATTATTAAATTTCTTTCAAAATATGTGTTATTTATTTCCGCACGTCTGTAGAAAAACTATTGTACCTGACACGTGCGGAAAATGTTTTCACTGCACTCAGCTGCTTCACCGAATTCGGCTACGCGTCGTTCGGTGAACGGCAGACTCGTACGGAAAAATTCATTTTCCGCACTCGTTAGGTCAGTAGCTATTTTTGCGTATTTATATTAACAACTTAGCTATTGTACTTTGCCGAAGTATTGGCATTAGATGACCACCCTGTATACATGCGTTCGTTAAAAATACGAAATGGTATTAAAGCTATGTGCAGAATTAATATGGTTAACCTAAGCACTAATAATGAAATGAATCCTCGAATGAATCTAAAAACAAATGGAATTACATTTTTTTCTTATACTTACCTCGTATAAAGCTATACTCGGCTTTGAGCAGGGTTTATACCTAATCCGTATACAAAATTTCTTCATTTACCGTCGAGTGGTTTTTACGCCAACGAACAGACAGACCAACGAAAATGGGAAACATACTTTTTGAGATTTAGGACCCTAAGGCCTCTTTCACACTATCAGGTTGGCCGGTCAGGTTTTAAACGGGACAGAATCCTGAAGTAAAAATAAAAATATCCGGTATTGTCCTTATTAATAAACTTTAGTCCACGTTTCGATGATGGATCGTAATGCTGGTATAGCTTTGTGGTACACTGTTAGAAATCCTGGACGTGAGAATGAAAAAAATTTATAATCAATTAAAATAAATCAAATTTAACCTAAAATGTATAGTTATTTTAACTCTTTTGTGTTTAGTAAAAATCAGATTTTAAGAACTAACTTTTCTGGAAGTCGTTTTAACATAACAGCTAACTAAAATTAACATGCAATTCTTTTACGGTTCAAATGAATCAAATACTAGTAACTTTGATAAAGTTTATAATCATTATCAATATCTTTTTTAGTTAAATTTTAAAATAAGTTAATACTAACATAAAAAATGTGTCAAATTAACTAATTAAGTTGTAATTTTTACTGCACAATAAAATCAGATTACTGTCAAAATAGTAATAACATATTTTATGAGATACTGATTGACTGAAGCGGTTTTAGTTAAATTGACAAAAAAACGGAAGTGGACTTTCTGGGACATAAAAAGAAAGTTAAATTTGATTCTTTTCTTTTAACAGTGTATTTGTATAGAAAGCGTAAATAGCAAAGAAATGGTAAAAGGGAACTTTGGGTACACCCTCTACTTCAAACACGTGACGAGATTGGTGCTTTTCAAATTTTTTATGAGGAATTAAGAA
The DNA here is from genome assembly GCA_963969555.1 of Polydrusus pterygomalis. Taxonomy (NCBI): domain Eukaryota; kingdom Metazoa; phylum Arthropoda; class Insecta; order Coleoptera; family Curculionidae; genus Polydrusus; species Polydrusus pterygomalis. Next base: position 15,283,123 of record OZ018385.1, on the reverse strand, counting down.
GTGAAGAACATTTTTTTTTTATTACTTTAGAATATCTGTTTCGTCTTTTGAAGAACTACATACTAAATTACAGCCAGTTTTACAGCGTCAAAATACAAAAATGAGGAATTGCATCAGTCCAAAAGAAATGCTTAGCTTAACTATCTGGTAAGCGTTCGCACCATCCTCGCCAGAGTTAAAACAAATAAGAATCTACCAAAGACTAAACCTGAAGACCATAAACTTGACAAGTGTGAACGCGCACATAAGCTGCAATACCCCACCATCACTTCGTCCGGCATCAGGAAACCGGATGCTCCAGTCGACCCATCCGGCTGCAACCGGTCGCCGAACCTGATAAACCTGATAGTGTGAAGAGGTATTACACCAGTCAAACTGGAAAATGTTAGGAAAAAATTGATATCCAAAATTTTATTGCTGGAAACTGTTTATGGGGTAAGTATAAACGTAAAAAACCAAAAATAGACAACTGGATCGGTCATCCCTTCCCGTGGGGGGTCGAAAGGGGGTGAAAAATGGTGTTTCGTGATTTATGGTAAAAGGAGACGTCCTAGAAAAAAATGTTTTATACAAAACTTGTAGATCATGTAAAAATCTACTACTTTTGTAAAAAGCACTTTTTCACATAACCTCAAATTTTTTTAGATAAGTGCGAAAAACCGGTTTTTGTGTTTTTTAATTTTCATTTGAAAACGTGTCAACTAATATTAATGAAATTTTAGGGAGAAATAGCTTTTCTTATGACAAATAAGGAAACATTTTTTTGTTTTTATTTCATGGGCTGTTTTGAAGATATTTGCTTTTTTTTTTGTATTTTTTTCAAATAAAATTTGTCCTTCGAAAAATCAATTTAAAAACTTTTGGTTGTGCTCATTTTTTTCGTTTTTAGTTGCACTTTAACATGAAAAAAAAAAAATAAGTCAGGGCGCAAAAACATCCTTTAAAATGCACAAGAAGCCAAAAGTGAGTTTTACGAAAACGAATATTTCAGTATAAGTTCATAATTCGTTTAAAATTACGAACATTTTTTAAAATCAAGTACTTATTTGTATTCTATGGGAAAAAATGCTAAAAAAATTATTAAGAAATTTAGGTTAATTAAAATTTAAATTAGCAAGAATTTTAAAATACGAATTTTTGTAATTGATCGAAAAAAGTATAATTGCGTAAGCGAGTCACAAAAAAAATAATTTTAGGTAATTTTGAAGTACTCTGGTTCTTTTCAACTAATAAAAATAAACTTAAACTAGATTCAAATAACAAGTATATATTTTAACGAAATATAAATTATTGATTCAAAAAATTTCTTCCTGTTAACATAAAGCATGGTAATGATGGTAACATTGAAAAAAAGTGGTATACAAAACCTGTTTGGTCTAGTAAAAAAAAAAGCAAACATCTTCAAAACAGCCCATGAAATAAAAACAAAAAAATGTTTCCTTATTTGTCATAAGAAAAGCTATTTCTCCCTAAAATTTCATAAATATTAGTTGACACGTTTTCAAATAAAAATTAAAAAACACAAAAACTGGTTTTTCGCACTTATCTAAAAAAATTTGAGGTTATGTGAAAAAGTGCTTTTCACAAAAGTAGTAGATTTTTACATGATCCACAAGTTTTGTATGAAACATTTTTTTCTAGGACGTCTCCTTTTACAATAAATCACGAAACACCATTTTTCGCCCCCTTTCGACCCCCTACGGGGAGGGATGACCGATCCAGTTGTCTATTTTTGGTTTTTTACGTTTATACTTACCCCATAAACAGTTTCCAGCAATAAAATTTTGGATATCAATTTTTTCCATTTTGCACTAAAATTTTGATAACTTGACTGGTGTATATATTTAAACGAATGGTCCATTACTTGTCCGGTTGGCTTCAGGTTTGAAACCGGGCCGGCTAAACCTAATTGTCAAAGAGGCCTAAAACGTCGACACTTAATAACATGTTATTTTTTTCTTCGCGATTATAATACTTTCTCTGTGCTGGGAAAGCAAAAATGAATTATTAAGTAAGAGCAGCTAAATATTCCTGCTACATAGTAAGCAAGATGTAAATGTTTAGTACAAGTATGTTAAAGCAAACTCAAATTTAAATCGAAATTCCACCGAAATGTAGAAATTCCGTTCCCGAAATCACAATGGTAGAAATTAGAGCTATTCCTCGTCTTCTCCATGCTTTCTACAGCTTTCCCCGGCTTTGCCACGGTTTTCCATGACCCGGCCAGTGTCGGCCTATCCATTAGGCAGAGTAGGCACTGGCCCGTGAGCCCAACGCCTTTTTGGGGTTTGCTAAGATAATAATAATTATAATAAAATTTATTCAAATATTTTTTGACATTTAATGCTAATATATAATTTTTTTTTTGTATAAACTATCAATTCCGAACTCAGAAGTAAAATACTTGTTTTGAGTTAAATAATATAATATTTTTGTTAAGAATATATTTCATAATTCAGGCACAACTAGATTATAATATAAAAGGAATATTTGAAGAAATCGTCCATTTTTCTCAAAGAGACCTGATTTTGAATGTAAATTGAATTGTAAAAAAACATTACCGTGACTTTGCGTCTTTTTTACAATTCAATTTACATTTAAAAGGAATATGACAATATTTTATTGTTATATTTTATATCACTCAGTGGCGGCTCGTGCCATTTTAGTGAAGTAGGGCCAGGTAAACCCTTAGCGCCGCAGGCAAAAAAGTTTTGGGTGCCACGCCCTTTTTTGTTAATAGTTCTTGCTTTTGAAGTAGGAAAAATAAGCAAAAAGGCACCTAATTTAATTTATGAATTTACAATCATATCTTGAATATACCTAAACACGATAACAAGTTGAAACACACAAGCAATGTCAGTGGTTTCATCTGCGATAAACGGAGAGTCCTTTATTTCTTTTATGACTTCATCATGATACACATCTAACATACAGTCCAGAAGTTTATTTTGTATGGTTTTTGATGTCCCTTTAAATACTTTTGATTTTTCAATATGATCTTTAAGAGTTTTGTCTAATTCTGAGCTGAAATTGATTAATTCACGAAATGCCCCTATTTTCCGACGTCTCTTTTTCGTCATGACCTCTCAAAGCCCATTCAAATGCACCACAAAACCGAACGCAGTTTATAATTTGGTTTAATATGTATCTGTTTTTATCAATTTGTTCGTTTTTCTTCATTATTTCATTGCGATATGCAGAATTTAATTGAGTTTTAATGTTAATTTTACCAAGCATACTGAAATTAAATATATTGTTTAAATGTACCTTCGATTTTTCATGTGTCTTCATTTTGTCCCAGATATGGACCAAATCATCTGTACCTTTTTGGGACCAAGTTTGCTCCCCACCAAATAAAACACACATAAAACAAAATAGTCTATTAGATTCATCACAACCGCACACCCAAGTATTTTTTCCATAAATATTTCTATTAAATTAACGCAAACGCACTTTCTGTCCGCCCTGAGTTTTTTCTATATTTAAATCTGGTAACGGTCGTCCTAATTCCTTAATTTCCAATTTCTGTTCTAAGGAAATGGTAGAAAATGGAGTTTCCTTTAAAAATCTAATAGTATTCATTACTTATGTATTTCTAAAATAAAAAGTTCGTTAACCCTACATTAAATCAGCTGGCCAAACGAAAACAAATCGGGACGCGACGCGAACATCAGCTGTTTGAAACGTCTAACATCAAACGGTCAAACGAAGAGAGCCTGGCTAGTGAGTGGCTACGTCGCCGAGATTTTTGCCTGCTTGCATTCAAGGTCTTTTTCCAATGTTTTTTTTTATTGAGGTGATGGCGTTTCGTCACCTCCCGTGTGCCTCGTCGCGCTTGGCGCGGAAGCTACGTTACCGTTTTACGCATAATCGCTTCCTTTTAGATGGAAATTTGCACCCGACTGTGTTCCATTTTTAAATTATTTTGCTAATTGCTTTAAAAACGAGAATATTAATTTTAATAGGTTTTGGTAATTTGTAAAGGGCAGGACGCTAGACAGGAGGGCAGGTAGTGCCATGGCACTGTGGCTCTACCCCACGAGCCGCCACTGATATCACTAGGTATAATATACGAAGATACAATACGTTATGTATATAATATATATATTGGTTTATTTTATTCTTTATTTATTAATGACGTTCTTGAATATATCTCTTGGATTAGATAATATCCAATTTTTAATTTTATTTTTATAATTATTTAACGATTTAATTATTTTAATTGACTGTGGTAGCATATCAAAAATATATGGATTGATGTTTAAAAAATGTTTGTGTGCTATTGTTTGGTTTACTCTATTTTTATATGTAATAGTATTTTTATGACTAGTTTCATGTGTGTGATTAATAATTTATAATATTTTTATGTTAAAAAATATATATTAACATGTAAGAAAATATTTGTTTAATATCCATTTTTTTGCTATCTTTAAATAGTAAATCAGAAGAATATTGGTGGTCTTTTTCGTATATAATTTTTAAAATGTATTTTTGAATAGTTTCAATATTATTAAGTTAATTCTTATTTATGCCTCCCCATCCTAGTATTCCATAATTTAAATGGGTTTGCACTAAAGAATAATACAATATTTCTAACTCTTTTATATTTAAAAATTGTTTAAGATGTTTAAATGTTGGTATAAGAATTCTTAGTTTTTTTATAATGTAGTCACTATGTAAATCCCATTTTAAATGTTTATCAAAAATGATTCCTTAATATTTAATATTTTCACCTTCCTTTATGTTAATATTATTATTGCATATTATTAGACCAATATTTGGAAGTTTATTTTTGTATAAAGTAAATGAAATGTATGTTGTTTTGTTATAACTTATACTTATAGTTAATAAGTTTTTATTAAACCAGTTGCTTATTTTTATAAAATCTTTTTCAATAGTATTTTTTTAAATATTCCAATTTAGACCATCATAAAAAATTACCGTATCATCAGCAAAACTATGTAGTTTTCCTTGACAGTTTAAATTAAAAATATCATTTAGATAAATATTAAAAAGTATTGGTCCCAGGACTGTACCTTGTGGTACTCATATAATATCAATTATTTGTTAAAAAAAAATCTTATGATGAACAAGCTTTCGTGCATTGGTTCCTCCAGAAGATGGAAACTTTAAATTAAAAATACAAATTAATACTGAATTAATTAGAAGGTTAGATTTAGTTTTTAGATTAGTTAGAAGAGTAAAAATATTAAGTACCGCAAAGCAAACAGCAATAGGTGGAATATGGTTCCTCCACTCCATCGTATCCAATCAATTCGCTCATCGTTGTCCTGGTATCATGCCTCCCGCTTCGATTCAATTATAAAAATAAATATTCATTCATTCGCACGTTTCGCACGAAATGCTATTTATTTTACAATAGAATATGACTTTTATTTCTTTCAGACGCCAAAAAAAAGTACCAAAAAATAACCTAAAATAAAAACAGGCCTTGAAAAAAGTTTAATTTTTATGGCATCTGCCTACTAAAAATCCTACGATATCGGCGAAATTTCTTACCATTCCTTCAAGCAGCGTGTATTCGGAAGTTCTTACCAAATGGGAAACTTTTTATTATTCATTTTATGAAAAAAAATTATTCTTTATAAAAAGCTCTGCATAGTCTAAAACCTACAATGCAACCATCAAATATCGAAACTTTCCAGTCATATGCAAGGTTTGTCAAAAAATGTGAATTTTTCCCAAGAGTGAAGAACCTTTATTTTTGACATTATCAAAAATTGTTATTAAAAAAAATTGATCAGAACTAAAAACCACGTCTAAATATGCAATAACGCGCATTAAATTAATTAAATAATTAAAAAATTAAATAATTAATAATAAATCAATAAAATAATTTTTCAACATAAATGCGTATAATTGCACATTTAGCCGTAGTTTTTAGTTCTGATCAACTTTTTTTAATAACAATTTTTGATAATGTCAAAAATAAAGGTACTTTACTCTTGGGAAAAATTCACATTCTTGGGAAAAATTCACATTTTTTGACAAACCTCGTATATGACTGGAAAATTTCGATATTTGATGGTTGCATTTTAGGTTTTAGACCATGCAGAGCATTTTATAAGGAATACTTTTTTTTCGTAAAATTAATAATAAAAAAGCTTCCCATTTGGTAAGAACTTCAGAAGACACGCTTGTATAGTTCCAGTTTTCACAGAACCTATTACCTAAACTATTACTGGCTTAAAAACGGTAGGCGTGGTTCCTAAAACTTATGATATTTACTATTGATTTTCTAAAAACGTCGAGCCCAGAGGCAGCATGCCTCTGTGTGTATATCGTCAACCAGCGATTAAGTAATGAGCGTAACATTAAGATGCAATAATGATTAAACAGATACGAACGAATGCGCTACTCGCCGAGACATATTGGCGGCGAATCAAATATGGCGGGGGGACTCGAACCCCCTTAAAAATTACGTCCATAAAATAAAAATGTTCATAAATTGATGAACTATATCAGCAGGAGCACGTATCAAACAAGCTGCAATTAGCAAGCCCAAAATAGGAAATTTTATTGCTCAAATATGTTCAGTCACATCAGAAAATAACATCATATGGGATTTTTTTTTTATTAACAGCTTTAGTCGAAATTTGACTTTGGCATCAAGTTCTGCTTTAATCGAGATGATAACCAAAAAAATAGTAGTCACGTGATTCGCATTATCTGTAAAATTTTAATTTTTTCCAAAAAATAATTCAAAAGTGGGATTATTTCTGAAAATATCGAAAAAGGTTATTGAACTTTTTTTTTTAAATGCAGCTTCTAGTCCACATGCAAAATTTCAGCTGCATAAGATATTTTTGATTTTTTACCCATATTTTGTAAATTGCATCACTTTTGCAAAATAAGACTCAACGCAAATTACATACAACTTCTTAGTTTTGACAATGCTTTATTTCAGATACATTTTCTTTAAAGTAGCGCCTTATTAAATGTGTGTTTTTCTACAAAATCAAAATTGGGCTATTAAAGTTTGGTCGCATGTGATGCAAAGTTTATTTGTTTTTGACTCTGTACTTCATAAAATAAGTATTTTTGAAAACGTAGTTTGTGTCTGAAAGCAAAAAAATAAAAAAATAAATAAAGAGGTTTTAAATTAAATCGTCGAAAGTAGATACACTTTACGTTAAGTTAAACTAAAATTTATTTTCCACTTAATAAACACTTTACTTACTGATGACACTGTGTTCTTTTTTGTCTTAATATTAAGGTGTATTACTTTCAGATACAAACTACGCTTTCAAAAATACTTATGTTACCTTATACCGGGTCAAAAACAAATAAACTTTGCATCACATGCGACCAAATTTTAATAGCCCAATTTAGATTTTGTAGAAAAACACATAGTTAATATGGCGCTACTTAAAAAAAAATGTATCTGAAATAAAGAATTGTCAAAACTAAGAAGTTTTATGTAGGTTGCGTTAAGTCTTATTTTGCAAAAGTGGTGCAATTTACAAAATATGGGTAAAAAATCAAAATTATCTTATGCAGCTGAAATTTTGCATGTGGGCTAGAAACTGCATTTAAAAAAACTTTTTCTAATAACTTTTTTCGATACTTTCAGAAATAACCCTACTTTCGAATTATTTTTTGGAAAAAATTAAAATTTGACAGGTAATGCGAATCACTTGACTACGTTTTTTTTGCTTAATTTTCATCTCGATCGAAGCAGAACTTGATGCCAAAGTCAAATTTTGAATAAAGCTATTAATATAAAAAATCCCATACGATGCGGACTTTACGGGTGACACGGTATAAGTATGATATGATTCAAAATATCAGCTCGAAAAATGTTACATTGGATGAGTTTACCTATTCTACAAAAAATCTGGGAGAGTCCTTATTTCCCGTATTTTCCTGCGCCCTTAATATTGCCCAAATTTATTATTAATTAGTTAAATTTTACAGTATTTTTGCAGTTTTTAATGTAAAAACCGAGGGGTAAACCACCCCTGGAAATCAGTGTACAAATTAAAGGAAATCCATGGAAATATCTGGGAATACTTGGAAATACAAGGGAATATTTGTAAAAACATGGAAATATATGGGAGTACTTGGAAATATATGGGAATACTTGGGAATACAATGACATGAGGAAATACTTGGGAATACGAGGAGTGGGGATCGGACCTAGGACGGTTAGTTATATGTGGTATGCGCTTTCAGCAGGTTGTTCTAAGCTATATTTTTTTTTGTGTAGCAAGAACGGTGCCAAGATTCACTTTTCAAAATTATATTGACGTTTAATATTTTCGGTGATTTTGCGAGCGGTTTATAGAATAAGTGCGAATACAAGGAATACTTGGTAATACCTAGGAATACCTAGAAATACAAGGAAATATTTGGGAATACCTAGAAATATAAGGGGAATATTTGGAAATATCTAGAAATATAATAGAATATTTGTACACTGATTTCCTATTTGCGAAAATACTTCTGGTATTTCTATGGTAATTCCAAGTATTACCAAATGTTGGTAACACATGGAAATACCTGGCAATACTTGGAATTAACCATAGAAATACCAGAAGTATTTTCGCAAATAGGAAATCAGTGTACAAATTTTGGTGGGTGGTTTACCCCTCGGTAAAAACTTTTTATATTTATAAGATATTATAGTTAAAATCATACATGTTTACCGATATCCAAAAAAATACTCATTACCCAACGCTGAAGAAACGACAGTGAAATTGCCTGCAATTATTACTAAATAATTTGATAGTAATATCACCGGACGATTTTATAGTGTGTGGGCCTCTACGTGGTTTAATCCGGCACTGGTTCCGGCCGTTTGCCGTATTCCAAACTCTATATCGTTAAAACAACGACACAAAGCAGATATATACATGCACATACAAAGAAGGAAAAGTGCCCCAGTTCCTGCTATAATAGCGTGGCTACCGGAACAAATTGAATTTTGGGACTTTGGAAGGTTGCCAGATTCCGCTTATTTTCTTCGGTTTAGTGAAGTGAAATTTTGACTTGAACTATAATTATAGTATGAAGAACTTTTCCTTTTGGTTCTGCGTAATTAAAAGCGTAAATAGCTGAATGGACTTTCGCGGTAACTTTTTATACCGTGCGAGCAAAAATTATTTAAGGGCTTGAAATAAAAAACGTGGGGCTTGGTTTAGATCACAATGATATGGGGACGATATATCTAACTGAATCTAGGTTAAAATTTTGCCAAATTCATATTATGACATTACATGCCAAACTAATAAGTAATAAAATAACTAAAATAAGTAGACAAATAATACAAATTTATTTTTGTTGTTTACAAAATTAACAAAGTAAGAATATACAGAAAGAAAAAGAAAAATAATTACATAAATTGCTGAAATTGGCCACCGCAAGCATAAATTCACACGTCTCTTCATATATTCGAAAGTATTGACCAGCATCTCTGGAGAAATGTTACCACATACTTGGATAATCCTTTCTTACAGATGGTCTTCCTGCTCCTTTTTTGTGTTGTATAGAACCTGTTTCCCCAAACACAGCCACGGTTCTTTTCAGGCAATGATAAAAATCCCGAGCAATAAAAGCAACGTTAGGAAAATGTTCGTGAAAATCGTCCATGCACAAACCCGGATCGTATTGCCACTCACCATTTACTCAAACCCCGTTTCGAAAAATACGCTTCAACCATAATTGTTTTGTGCTGTTCCGTAAAGCCCATTGTGTGAATTGTTCAAGAAATTGGAAAAATTAGCGATGAATCAAATTACTTGTAACAGCTGTCAAATATGACGGAATAACTGATTGATTTTTAATTCAGGTAGTTACTGACACCCAACAGGTATTGAGCTCTACGGCTAAGCATTACGTCCTTAGATGCAAGGCCCTCTTTGATGCAAATACTTTTTGATCGCACGTTACTCTTGTTGAAGACGTGTTGCCATGCTTTAAGGGTGTCTAAAAACGACATTATTGTTCTTTAACTGATCAAAAGGCTTCGGCAGCACACTTTGGGACTGGCATTGATCCTTGGTCGTTTCTGAGTTGAAAAAAACGCCTTATAATATTTAATATTGTTTCCGGAATCGCATAAATACACATTTTCGAAATAAAAACTTTTCCACTTATTCTCAAATTAAGAAAAAACTAAATTGTACTTTTGAATGTTTACTTGTATGTACTGATTATTATTTTATAATGATTAAACGTTAAATATGAGATAGAAGCTCGACAAGAGGCGGACATATGTCGATTTTTTGTGAGCGGGTCAAGAAATAATTATTGTTTTATTTCTTCTGATATTTGATTCCCGAATTAATCAAATTATAATTTACATATAACGTTGAAATCCATTTTCCCAAGATCGGCAACACTGGCTGAAGGTCGCCCGGTTCCACATATGGCCCTTTGTAATTTTGTCAGAGTATATACAAATACGTCCCCGAGGATGCTGTTAACAGGTTACATGAGAATATACCACGGGAATGGCTGTAATAACAAACGAATGGAGAAAAATATTTTTAAAGTTTAAAAGGTTTTTGGAATGTCCTATGCGAAAAAAACTTATTTAATGTTTAGGGATTTGGATAGCAACAAAATAGGTAATTTGCATAGGTTTGAAAAATGTTGAAACAATGAAAGTTATTCCTAAAACCAGTCAATAGGGAAAACTGTGGACATTTTTGTAGAGAACTCGAAATTGAAATTGCATTCTGTGGAATATATCGAGACTAATTTAAAACTCGATTTGCGGGACTAAAGAGTAAGTAGGTGGTTCGTCCGCCATCTTCGAAAAAGGAGGTGAAATGGTTGGTATATTACCTGACAGGTTTGTCACTTTTCAAATTTACTTTAAACTTTACATGTCAGAAATAGTTATTTTCCTAACAAGTGCGCAAAGTGATACTTTTCCGCACGCAAGTACAGTTGGACGAACGACGCGAAGCGGAGTTCGGATAAGTTCTTGCGTGCGGAAAAGCACTTTGCGCACTTGTTAGGAACAACATTTTTCCTACGAGCTTCATATCAGATAACAACAAAAATAAAAATATGATGATTTATTTAATAATTTTTAATTCGACTTTAAAGAAAGAACTATAATATACTTACAACTAAAAATTACATAACAAAAAAAAATAATAGAAAATTAAAAAATTACATAACAATAAAAAAAATAATAGGAAACTTAATTATTTGTTTATAACATTTATATTTATCGTCAGAGCTGCTCATTTTAACAGTGTTTATATATATTCCCTACCAAGGAGATTTTTGAATAGTTTTACTTTTCCGCACCCAGTGCGGATAAAAGTCTTATCCGCACTAGTGCGGAAAAGTGTAACTTTGCACACAAAAATGCGTGCGCAAAGTACTACTTTGCGCACGCTCGTAGGAAAACGATGTTTAAAATGTGCTCAGTGTAAAATGAGTTTCTATCATCAGAAAAATTACCTTGTCTGACTTCCATTGTCTTTTCTCTGTTACTAAACACAACGTTTCGGTTAGTTAGTATCTCTAACCTTTTTCAACTGTGTACACTAAATTATAATTCTAAGGCTACTGTCTTAAGTACTATCAATGTGCAATGAAGCTTGATGACTCCGCCTACGTGCTTATTGAAGTAAGAAGTTTGAGTTGTTTGTTTGGGACAAGGAGAGGCTTCCAGATATTGGGGATATCTATACTTGGTTTACTTAATATGTGGGTATTTTGATTCATAAAAGCTGCTTCTTTAAATTGTCGTTTTCGCCAGTGCTGTTCTGTGTCCAAAATCTTAGCTTCTAACCACTGTCTATTATATTAGTTGGTCCATCATACATGTTCTGCTATACCTGATCTCGAAGTTTCACTTCTTTGGATATTGGGTTTCTATCGAAGCAGGTCTAAACCCTAGACGATAAAGTTTCATTCTTTTTTACCTATTCATGCGTGGATTTGAGGACACACTGTATACAGGATGGAATTTTTAACTGAAATAAATTCAGTATTAGGAAGCCACTTTATTTGCTGAAAAATACACTGCGTTATTTTTAGTTTGGCATACTTTTTTCGTGTCTTCATGAAATATACCCCTCTTTTGGGGTAGAAACCGCCCCAACTTTTTTTTTAATGGAAATGCATAAGAAAGGGAATACGGCCTATTATTTACTTTTGCAAAAATATGTTTCGATATCTACACAGTAAAAAAATCAGTTGATTAACAGCGATCCATGTGTGATTTAATTTGTTTGATTAAATTTTTTGATTTAGTTTTTAATCAATTATTAAATCATTTGTATGATTTGCACTGTTATTGACACAAAATAATCATTTTGAATTACTTTTAAATCTATACTGGTCAATTGCGTAAAATATGTCAACGTTTTAAATCATAATCTGATTTTAGGGAATTTAAAATGCCTAAGAATGTGATGACGCATGCGTAGCATGCAACGACTTAATCAGTTTTGGAGTACCTACCATAACTTAACCCCAAAATTTCACATTTCGGGCGGGCAGGTTGACAAAGGTCACGGGTCGCGCTGGCAGTTGGCTTTGAAATCTCGTGGTTGTTAGTTGATTGCGCAGGTACATTTTGTCAAAGTTTACTTATTCCTGGTTAGTTTCTTTTTTCTATGTTTTGTTAACTCTAATTTTGTGTGCTGTTTATTTTGTTTGCCTGTGATTTTAGCAGTGACATTATAATGTTAGTGAAACTTAATTTAAACAACACGAAAAAATACGCAAAATTGCAGACTGCAACGGCTCGTAGAACTTAAAAGTACAGGTAAGTCGATACATGATATTATACGGTTTTCGTGCATGCCAGTTATTTATTAATTTGAGTGCATTTGCCAATCGGTGCTTTGTCCAATTTTTAAGATAGACCAGGTTAAATTAACCCTAATCAAAATTGATTAAAAGAAAAAAACCTTTTATCATTGTAATATTAATTACTACTAACTAAAATTAGGTGCTCTCGGAATATATTTCCATCCTTTAACGTATGATCTTTAAAATGAGAAAAACACAGTTAGTGTGCAGTTTTTTCCTTTGTGTGCTGATTTATCTATTTGTCTTTTACTAAATAAATTCAATAGAAAAGGAGATCCAAATTCAACACTTACACACTTAAAAATAATGATTAAATTTTAAATCAAAATGAACTCCGTACTGATTAAATCCAGGTCGACACCAGATTGATATATGAATTGAAAATTGAAATATTTTTATACTAAATAATTTTTAATTTTTCTATTTTATTATTCCAAAATAAAAAATAATACATGGATACTCTAAAGTGATTAAAAGATTAAATCAAAAATGATTAAAGGATCACCTATCATTGCCAATTTGATCATTATTAATTAAAAATATTTAATAAAAATTGATTAAAACATAATCATTAATAATTTTTAGGTTAATAATTTTTTATTAAGACTGGTTAATCACGGACTCTTTGGTTTAATCAGTAAGCAGTGTTAATTTTTTTAATCAATCTGGTGTGGACCTGGATTTAATCAGTACGTAGTTCATTTTGATTTAAATTTTAATCATTATTTTTAAGTGTGTATATTATTTAATATTTTCCTTCTGACACGTGCTGCTTGCAGTTAAACTTCTTTAACAAAGAAAATGTTACATTTCTAAGATGTTTTAGTAAAACCAAAAAATTTTAAAGTTTTTTAAATCTTTTAATTTTGCACAGTATGCTTTGACTCCTGCCGGGGTAACTGGGCCGTTACAAGCCTAGTACCCCAACAGCATTTTACTTTAAGCTAAATGATGCTTTGAATTTTACGAAAACCAATTTTTCTTTTTTCTTTCCCTCTCATTTCACCACTTTTACATGTCTCTGACAAAGTTTAATGAAACTAAAGATTTGTCTTTAATTTTTCTTTCGCCCTCTTCATTTTTCTGCCCAAGACAGGGCCTTTGCACTAGCCTTTTACTTTCCAGTATGCTGAAGTCTCGTCGGTCTTCTGACTATACAATTTTTACACCTCGTGTACACCATGGAAAGCTCCATTACGGCTCAATCCCACTTACTATTTTCTCTATTGCTAACAACATCGGCAATGTACTATTTACTTTGGTTTCCTAATGATGAGTGTTTCTACACTCGAAACATGTCGGATTATTATGAATTATTCTAGGTTCGCCTAGCTATTCTAATAAACTTGTGAAGAAAGACTTAGTGCTTTTCTTTTTTCTATACATTTAACTCCACTTTGAGTATGGACTACTTCTTCAAAAAAAAAATATGTTGTCAAGAAATCTACCTCGTGTGTGTCTTAACGAAACATGTTAGGGATTAAAGAATTTCTTTTTGTGGTAACCCATAATTATTATATTATATTCAAAAAGAAAATTGTATTAAATGATTTTCCTGAGTGTAGGGTAATATTTAATAGTTCTTCTTTGAAGTTGTATGTTCCAACTTGGATAACTTCAGTGTCAGCTGAGGGTAATAATTGTCTGTATTTAGCACACCGTAACTCTTAAATTAATATCTAATCATAAACTTCGAAAGTCAAACGATCCAGTAAAGCTAAAGCATTAAAACTATTTGACTGTCATAAGTCTATAAAATATTTTGTGGTTCTAATAAATTGCTAAAGGTGAAAAGTTTATGCAATTTATTTGAAAATAGAAAAATTAAAACTACGTTAAAACTTTGATCCTATAGCAGCCGGTTGTTTTCATTTGCCAGTAGCGTGCTGGGTAATATTGATGGGGGAAAGCGCTCCAAAAAATTAAGGGAAGGTTGCCTATATTGAACCGCTACCTAAATTGGACCACAGTACATTTCTCCGAAACTAAACAAGGGCCATATCATCTGGCAACACTGTAACATACTTCCACCCAGAACCTTTGATCGGCAACAAACTCAACTAGTTGGCCGTTAGTGCTTGGCGTGTACAGAGCACAACGTAATTTACACAATTTTAATGTAATATTTTTAGGATTTTTCCAAGAATTTACCTTAGAACCATAAAACTCTAAGCAAAATTTTTTTTATGGAAGTTATCAAGTAAGTTTTTCTCTTTCTATTTCTCCTATTACTATGCCATATTTGTTTTTTCTTGTTTCTTTCCTGGGCGGTTTTCTAAAACACATGGTAGTTGCTTAAATTGGACCACTGGGTGATTGCCAAAATTGAACCGGTTCAGTTTAGGCAATTTTTCCAAATTGTGCAAAACTAATTTTTCTCTTTAAATAAGTTAATGTCATGAACTAACACCATTTCAATATTGCTAAAAGAAATTTTCTTTGAGTTAAAAAATGAAACTACGACTGGTCCAATATAGGAAACTAATAGGTACTTTTTTTGCATTAGGAGGTCTTCTACCGAAATTTTGGATGTAAATTTGATTTTTTTTTAAACTATAAGTATAAAACTTACTATACCAACAATTTTATTTTTTATTTATTTATTTAACACCTAAGCTTCCGATTTAAATCATGTGGTCCAATTTTGGAACCCCCAGGTGCAATTTAGGCAACCGGTTTTCTATATTGAACCACTTGCAGAGGGTTTTTTATAACCTGGTATATCATAGATACTTTGAAATAAAATTCTGCAAAAAATCCTGCAGTTGAACAACATACTAAAGTATACTAAGGTATAGCTTCAAGATCGATTTTGCGTTATTATCAGGATCTATGATAAGAAATCTGGATATTGGTCCAATATGGGCAACCTTCCCCTATACTTTATTGCAGATATTAGTGTGGCTTTCTGTTTGTTTAGATGCGAAAAATCCCCATTTCATAATTTTTCTCGTATCAAAAAGTAAAAAAGGCCAACAAAATAGTTTAACCAACGTGTGACATCAAGTTAGGCATAAAAGTCCTTGTTTATAAGTGTCTAGTGAATTGTCTTGCTGATTTTTTGACTAAATTCCGAATTGATAGATGGCTTGTGCCACTCAAAAGAAATAAATAATTTTTTTGTGCTATACGGCAACTAAAAAAATTCTTTTCTAATATATTTGCTTCCAACGCACACACAATAGTACCTAAGCAGTAAGCACTTACCGCTCAGAAAATGTAGTAAATTGTAAATAGATTTTTACAAACTGAAATATTTTGCACCTGTGGATCAGCGGCAGCTCCTACAGTAGGGCCACAGTACCATGCCCCTACCTACCTGTACACCAAACTATTTAGTGAGAGAGACGCAGTGGCATAACAAAAACTGAGTGGGCCCCCCGCAAACGTTTTCAGGGGCCCCCTCTTTATAACGAATGGAAAATGATAATTCTTATTTTCATCACTATTAGGTTCAGGTTTATGAATTTTTGAATTCGTTAATCGTGTAATAATTTAATTGGGCTTAAATCCACATTATGTGTTAATAGACCAGTGCTGAAGCCTTTGAAAATGGTAAAAAGTGAAAAAAAATAATAGTAGGATGAAACCCATTGGAAAAGGAAGAAAATATAACAAAAATGAAAGGAAAAATAAATTACGGGCGATCCGAGGTCGGGGAGGGGGGGAGGGGGGGGGTTTAAGGTTAGAAAATGATTTATCTCGATTTCCGGTAAAACTACAAGTCCTATGGAAAAACGTTAAATTGCAAAGTTGTAGATAATAAAAAGATCTACAACTTTTGTATTTACACTTTTTTCATATAACCTCAAAATTTATGTGAAAAATTTAAATAACCAAGTTTTTGGTTTTTTATTTTTATCTTTTACAAATTTTTTTTTTATCCACGAAATTTGGTAAAAACTTACCTTTTCATGTCCTGAACACACTGTAATTTTTTTGATTTAAAATATTTATTTTTTAACCTTATTTTGACTTAATATCGAAAAAATTTCAATCGAAAATTCTCACGTCAAAATATCTGCTTTTTTAAAAAAGTCGGTGGGCTTTTTGTTCGTTGAAATCTCTACTTTCTGATAGTGTTAAAAAAAATATACATTACTATAATAAATGTTCTCAAAAAAATGCAAAGAAACGAAAAAACTCGAATCCGACATTTTTTTTTTAGATCAATATGTACAATTTTGAGTTATTTATTAAAATTTATACTTTAATTACTCGAAAACCGTAAGACTCCATGTTACATTGATAAAAAAATTATACATTTTAATAAATAGCTCAAAATTGTACATATTGATCTAAAAAAAAATTTCGGATTCAAGTTTTTTTCGTTTCTTTGCATTTTTTTGAGAACAGTTACCATAGTAATGTATTTTTTTTAACACTATCAAAAAGTAGAGATTTCAACGAACAAAATGCCCACCGACTTTTTTAAAAAAGCAGATATTTTGACGTGAGAATTTTCGATTGAAAATTAGGGTGTTTTTTCGATATTAAGTCAAAATAAGTTTAAAAAATAAATATTTTAAATCAGAAAAATTACAGTATGTTTAGGACATGAAAAGGTAAGTTTTCACCAAATTTCGTGGATAAAAAAAAATGTTGTAAAAGATAAAAATAAAAAACCAAAAACTTGGTTATTTGAATTTTTCACATACATTTTGAGGTTATATGAAAAAAGTGTAAATATAAAAGTTGTAGATCTTTTTAATACCTACAACTTTGCAATTTAACGTTTTTCCATAGGACTTGTAGTTTTACCGGAAATCGAGATAAATCATTTTCTAACCTTAAAACCCCCCCCTCCCACCCTTCCCGACCTCGGATCGCCCGTAATTTCTTTTTCCTTTTATTTTTGTTCTATTCTCTTCCTTTTGCAATGGGTTTCATCCTACTATTCTTTTTTTTTGTTTCAAAAATTATCGACCCTGGTCTATAAGCACCTACCTACTATTAAAACAGCAAACAATTCGAATTTATTTTATAATCCTAGGTAGACTGGTAGACAACATAGGTAGTTATAACATGATGCAAAATCAAAATTTTAAAACACCACTGATAATGTCGCTTACCATGTATAGTAGTAACGGGGATATGAGCGATAGAGCCTCATAGAATCCAAAAGACAGAAAACAGTAGAACACATGAACACTCAACAAGTATGCACAAACATTATCTCACTATGTAGGTATTATACAAAACGACCAGATCGTCCAGAGTTTTTTTTTGCAAAATCGTTTATAATTTCGTCGATATTTAATGTTTTAACAAACTCGTGTTCGATACTGATTAAGGATAAATCCGAAAGGCGTTCTTGTCCCATGGTGTTAGATTTTTACTATTTTAAGTTTGGAAAAAGATCGTTCCGCTGATGCCACACCAACTGGTAAAGTAAGAAATAACATCACTGCACTAGATACATCTGGAAAAATTGAAGAACACACTGATTTTTTATTAATAAATGATCCGCAAGTTGATATACTGTTTTTAATTTTGAAATACTATCTCCAAGTCCCTTTCTGATGCCTAAAATTTGACTAGGGAAGTCAATGGACAAGTCTTTATATTGTTTGTAAATTCCGCGCTTTTACGTATAATTCCTCTTCACTTAACGAAGTTAAATTTTCAGGATATAAAAAAATAAAATTTATTATGAAATGAAATACCTATGAAAAGCAAAGCTGGCAGCAAGTTTTGAAGGGGCCGTCTGGTATGACATAAAATTTTGTATGCACCACGGGTACTTATAGATATACCCTTGGGCGACTTACGAACCCGCGGGCCTGAGGCCCTCGGCTTTGTAAGACTGTCGCCCTCAGGGCATATTCATCTACTTAGTACCCTTGATACATAAATAACTATTTCAAATTATTATATTCTATCAAACCTTTATGAAAAATAGACCTTCAAGCTAATGTTTTAGACACTCTATCCACAAAAAAAATTTGATTGGTTCTTGTTTTATAATTATTATGATGGTCGTAATTAAAATAACAAAAAAATTTTAAACAATCAGGCAATAAATTGTTTTTTAATTTTATATATAAAGATACATACTAAATAAAAAATTAAATTTCTAACAATCAACCAATCTATATTTTTTAACATAAAATTTAATTTTGTATATTTGTTACAATTTAAAATAATCAGCATAGCCTTATTTTGTAAAATTTGTAATTTATCAAATATTTCCTCACTAGCACAATATAAAATGAAAGAACAATAAAGAAAGTGTGGTAATATAATAGTATTAAATACAGTATTTTTAGAAAACAAACTTAATTAATTAGAACTGATTCTTTTAAAATAACCTACTTTTCCAGCAATCTTGGATATTATGATACTTTCAAAATAATTACAAAATTTTCATTTTTAATCAATAAGTATCCCTAAATATTTAAAACTGTTTATCTACTATTTCCAATTTTTCACCATAGCATTTATATTTTGACAATTTAACTTATTATACAATTTAATCAATAATCTAGCCCCGTCAATTGTTTCGAATGCCCGCTTAAAATCCAAAAATACAGCTATAACATTTTCCCCTTTATCAATAGTTCTCTTCCACGTCTCAATCATACATTGAACGGCTGCCTGTGTAGAGTACCTTTTCGAAAACCAGCTTAAAAGGAAACTAAAATTTTGTTGACATCAATTAATTCCAATAACTGTTCATATATGACTTCTTCTAATAATTTCTCAACATCCCATAAAACATTTTCTGGCCTCATCTCATCCCATCTTTTAGTGTTTTTTACTTTTGGCACTGGTGTAATGTAAGAACATTTTAATTCATTAGGCATATTTCTATATTTTAAACAAGAATTTATAAAATTTAATAATGGGTAACCAATGCTGCCATTTCCATTTAGTTTTTCATATCATATCACAACGTTTCAACTGAAGATACGTACCAGTTGAAACGTTGTGATATGAAAAACTAAAGGCAATGGAAGTCCAAAACACATTTATGACTTAAGTTACATCATTGTCTACAATCTTCAAACAAACGTCCTTCTCCATAGTTGTTATTTGAATTTAATTTTGAAATTACTTCCCCACATAAATATGCAACCGATTGCAACCGCACGCCACCGAGCTTTATATCCATTATACTATTGATTTCAAGTTCCTACGTGACTTAGTGTCAAGACTGGAAAATATTTAAGCTTATTTAATAAAAACAAAAGGGAAGAAAACGTTATTTGTTCAATGTAGACATAATATTACCAAGAAACGTCGAATATTTTTCCTTATTTTTTCATAACCTCCGCTCGAATAGTCAAAGGCGGGCCGACAATAAGCGCAAACAACAAAATACCTGACACACATACTTCGCATGGAGAGATGAAAATAAAATACACTCTGGAAATATCCTGGAACATCCAGAAATATCCATAAAAGACGGGCATCGACATCAGTATTTCAAACGTTTATGTATATATAAAAATCTACGACATGCAGCAGTTTTTAGTAAGAAATACCAGTGATGGAGGGCTAGTTTTTAGAATTTTGATAAATTTTATTATTTCTAATGATTAGTAAGTGTACTAATAATACTGAAAGTGTGAAATTTCGGGATCCAGCCGGAAAAAAAAAATTAGCGGCCTTTTTAATAAAATAATATTCTATTTCGTTCGTTTGTAACCTATTTTAATAAGACAAGGTCGAGCTTGCATGAAAATAATTTTAGAGCATTTAATTTATTACTAAAATTGCCAAAATTACGTTATTTATTACTAAAGGGCGGATTATATGCACTTAAATTCAGCCAAAATATGCTCATATATATGCATTGTTTGCCTTAAAATATGCAGTTATTACATTTTTTAAACAAATATACATGCTAGTATGCAATATTTCTTAATTTATTATAGTAAAATGAGGTAAAGAAACACATTGGGTTCTTAAAAATATATTTATAAAAAAAAATCTCAAAAAAAAAACAAAGAAAAAAAAAGTAAACAATTTTTTAACCTAAAATTGTATAAAAGTCATTTATTACTAAATATTTTTCAAAATTTTCAACTAAAAAGGATTGTCTTCTATTAGTAAAGAACTGTTTATACAAAGAGAAGCTTCTTTTAACATCTACTTATGTAATCGGACAATACTGCAACTTAGGTAACAAAATATAAGGCCAAGATACAACTTCGTTTGATTTTTACTGCTGTTAAGAATTTAAATCTTTCATTTTTTAACGTTACATCCAATTTGTTCCTTACTCGACCTCCTAAATGTTCTTACATTTAGCGGAACAAGTTTCAACAATACTAATTGAGTCTCTTAAACTTAAATTTCTACTCTCCAACGAGGATATTAATGTCCGGTATAAAACGAAAATTAACCTTAATAAAAACAAGATCTTTAGCTACACTTGCACTTTTTAACAACTCTTTACTTTGCACAACACACTGCGAATCGTAATCTAAATCCAAAATTAGTTCTTAAATTTATTTATTTCCAAATTACATCAAATTATAATGTTTTAGGAAGATCAGCGTTGTACGGGCGTTTTACTCTATTTCACTTACATTTTACTACGCGTGACGCAGAATTTTTCAAAATAATTTATTTTGGAACGGCGGTGCAGCGTTGCTCAGCTACTTTTGGCGGTTTTCAGTTAATTTTTCATCGTTTTGTGAAAATATAACTATTTGGTGGTATTTATAAGCTTTGTTTGTGTTCTGTGTTTATTAATAATGGTTCGCCAATACGTGGTATGTAAAAAAGTGGACTATTCTAACCCCGAATTGATATATCGGTGGTAAGTGAGGTTATTCAGGTTATGTTTTTCTAGCTTAAAAGCAATATTGTAGATAGTTCAGTATTAAGTAAAAGTTGCAAAATATATGGATGGTTTTTGATCCTATAAAAACCACCTGCCAATGCACTGTAAAGATAACAGCGAGCTTACAGTGTTGCCATTTTTGAAGCCATTTTTTGAAGTATGTCTGATTGTAAAAAAATGGGTTTTCATGAATGGAATGTTTACTTATGTTTATATTAAATACCGTGCGAGCAAAAATTATTTGCATCAAAGAGGGCCTTGCATCTAAGGACGTAATGCTTAGCCGTAGAGCTTAATACCTGTTGGGTGTCAGTAACTACTTGAATTAACAATCAATCGATTATTCCGTCATCTTTGACAGTCGTTACAAGTAATTTGATTCATCGCTAGTTTTTCCAATTTCTTGAATAATTCACACAATGGGCTTTACGGAACAGCCCAAAACATTCATTGTTGAAGCGTATTTTCGAAACGGGGTTAGAGTAAATGGTGAGTGCAATACAATCCGGGTTTGGGCATGGACGATTTTCACGAACACTTTCCTAACTTTGCTTTTATTGCTAGGAATTTTTATCATTGAGTAAAAAGAACCGTGGCTAGGTTTAGGGAAACAGGTTCTATACAACACAAAAAAGAAGAAGGAGAAACATCTGTAAGAACATGAGAACTTGTTGCAAACGTTCGTGAAATAATGCAAAATACGCCAACAAATTGTATAAGACGCCTGTCCCAAGAAGTCGGAAGATCTTATGGAACATGCAGGACTATTCTTAAGGAGCAGCTAAATTTATTTCCTTATAAAGTGCAAGTTTTCCAAGAAATACAAGCCGCAGATTTTGAAAGACGTAGGAATTACTCTCAATGGTTTACCCAAAATTTATTGGAAAGAAATGATTTATTAGACCTGGCATTTTTTTCGGATGAAGCCTGGTTCCACCTCTCCGGTTATGTGAATTCTCAGAATACACGCATGTGGAGTAGTGAAAATCCCCATTTTTTTGAGAGTCCACATCGCACCCTCAAAAAATTGGTGTCTGGTTAGCTGTTTCCCGCGAAGAAAAATTGTTGGTCCTATTTTTTTTCATGACACACTTACAGCACAGCGGTATAGAGACAATATTTTGAATCCATTTCTGGAGCAATTACTTGACGACGAATTACGTTTTGGATATTTTCAACAGGACGGTGCAACCGCCCATACAGCCGCCGAAACTATTAACTACTTGCGCAATTTTTTCGACGACAGATTGATCATTTTTCGATCAGACATTGAATTCCCACCTAGATCACCTTGTTTAACGGTTATGGATTACTTCGTTTTTCCTCATTTAAAGAACACTATTTTTAAAACACCAGTTGCAAGTTTAGAACAATCACAAGAAAGGATTATCCAAGAATGTGGTAACATTTCTCCAGAGATGCTGGTCAACACTTTCGAAAATATGAAGAGACGTGTGAATTTATGCTTGGAGCATGGCGGTGGCCAATTTCAGCAATTTATGTAATTATTTTTCCTTTTCTTTCTGTATATTCTTACTTTGTTAATTTTGTAAACAACAAAAATAAATTTGTATTTGTCTAATTTTAACCTAGATTTGGTTAGATATATCGTCCCCATATCATTGTGATCTAAACCAAGCTCTACGTTTTTTAATCCAAGACCTCTTTGATGCAAAAAATTTTTGCTCGCACGGTAGTACACATATTATTTCTTTCTCTTTCAATAAAAATCTCAGTTATCTTGTTGCTTTGTTCGGCGTAGTCCGGGAAATATAAAAAAGTCCTGTTAGTTCGGCCTACGGTTTCTAACTTTGCAGATGATTGCCGAAAAAATAGTGTTCCCAACACGCTTGGAAACTGTTTTTATTAGACTTGTTACGTAAATTACTGTTACGTTAAAAACAATTAACTAACCAGCACGTTTGACTATGGCCTAAATAACATTGACAATAATGATTTTCCTACAGAGTAGTCGGTTAGCTTAATTCTTGATTTACTAATCAAGTTCATTTTGATTGTGAGTAAATAAAGGCGGCCAAAGTCACTAATATCACAGTTTTAAGCTGCCTGGTTAGTTAATTATTGTCAAAACCTTTGTGCGACCCAACATTAATGTTCTTTGTCAGTTTAGGTTTAAACAAAAGCAGCTTTTTTAACAACATTACAGATGGTTTTAACGGTGTCACTTTCCCTCTTATGATGATTTTTTCACAATTTAATTTTCATATAGTTTTTTATTCAGGTAAAATTCTTTAACTGCGCCAATGGAAATCAGTCGACTCGAAACAGCAGATCTCGCAATACATTTTGATAGGCGTTGAATAAATGCAAGGCCAAGCAGTTTCGATGGAAGTGTCTGTCTATATAAGATGCTTTCCTGTGCATACAACTAAAATGCATTTTATTATTTGCGGCAATAAAATATACCTATTTTTATAATATTTAATTTGTTTAAACCTTCTAGGATTTAAGGAGTAAGTGAAACAAAATACAGGCTTGTTTACTAAAAAAAAAACATGTGAAATTTTGACGTTTAACTCGTCTATTTCGTAAGTCACACCCTTCTACTAGACTAAAAAATATTTAAACTAATTACCGTGCGAGCAAAAATTACACAGGCCTGCATGAAATTTGTGATGACGTGATTTTTGTTTGTTGAGCTCAGTTTTTATATAGAAATAACTAATTAAAATACAATTGGTCTCTATCAGCCACAGATTTTTTTTTGCAAAAAAACAGAAAAAATATAAAAAAAATTATAATAGGCGTTTTAATACATTTTAAAATGAATGTAGTACTTCAAATTCTAAATGATTGATGAATGAAAAATGATTTTCTGTGGTGCTACAAACCTTCCGACTGGAGACTTTTTATCGACTTCAAAAAGGAGCTTTAAAGCTGTTCTTTTACATAATGACAATGTTTTTACTTCTGTTTCGGTCGGCCATACAGTTAAGTTAAAGAAAAACTATGAAAATTTAAAGGAATTACTTTTAAGAATACAATATGAAAATCATAACTGGGAAGTGTGTGAAGATCTAAACATTTTAAGTCTTCTCTTAGGTCAGCAGTCTGGATTTACTAAATTTCCAAGTTTCCTGTGCGAGTGGTCTAGCTAGCGAGAACAACATGGGATAAAAAGAGACTGGTCACAAAGAGAGACTTTAACACCTGGAAACAAAAATGTTATTCGCGAAAGTATTGACCCTCAAAAAGTTTTACTTCCACCACTTCACATAAAACTTGGACGTTTGAAACAATTTGTTAAGGCATTAAACAAAGAAGGATATTGTTTTAAATATTTGTGTAAAACGTTTCCGGCTCTGTCAGAGGCAAAACTAAAGGAGGGAATCTTTGTAGGGCCGCAGATTAGCAGCTTGATGAAAGATACAGAATTTGAAAAGGTAATGGAAGATAAGGAAAAATATGCATGGAATGCTTTTAAAGAAGTTGAACATAAATTACTACTATGTTGAGATCGTTGAAAATATGCTGGAAAATTTTAGGAATTTCAGAATATGAGCATAAAAATTCACTTTTTACATTCCCATTTGGACTACTTCCCGGAAAATCTTGAAGACGTGGGTGAAGAGCAAGGTGAAAGATTTCATCAATATATTAAAGAGATGGAAAAAAGATACCAGGGGCGCTGGGACACAAAAATGATGGCCGATTTCTGTTGGAACAGAAAAGCAACCAAAAGAAACTTTATAATAGTTTATATGTGTATATTTTGTATATTTTTGTATTTTTTTCCTTAATATATTAAAAAACTAGCTTATAAATGAAATAAATCGTGTTTTTTCTATATTTTTGGATTTTACCGGTTTGAAAAATAACCTTACGTGATATAAATAAACTGAAAGCAGATTTGAAATCAGCGCTACCCAATTACTAGAAAACAGTTAAAAGTTTTAAATCAACTTTGAAAGTGTTAAAAAATGCAGGCCTGTGTTATTGGCATCAAAGAGGGCCTTGCATCTAAGGACGTAATGCTTAGCCGTAGAGCTTAATACCTGTTGGGTGTCAGTAACTACCTGAATTAACAATCAATCAGTTATTCCGTCATCTTTGACAGTCGTTACAAGTAATTTGATTCATCGCTAATTTTTCCAATTTCTTGAACAATTCACACAATGGGCTTTACGGAACAGCACAAAACATTCATGGTTGAAGCGTATTTTCAAAACGGGGTTAGAGTAAATGGTGAGTGGCAATACAATCCGGGTTTGTGCATGGACGATTTTCACGAACATTTTCCTAACGTTGCTTTTATTGCTGGGGATTTTTATCATTGCCTGAAAAGAACCGTGGCTGTGTTTATGGAACATGCAGGACTATTCTTAAGAAGTATCAGCTAAATTTATTTCCTTATAAAGTGCAAGTATTCCAAGAAATACAAGCCGCAGATTTTGAAAGACGCAGGAATTACTCTCAATGGTTTACCCAAAATTTATTTGAAAGAAATGATTTATTAGACCTGACATTTTTTTCGGATGAAGTCTGGTTCCACCATAACGTGACCATTTATTTATGGACTTAAAACGGGACAAAGGCTTATTTAAGTCAATTAGTAAGTTTTCAATAGAAAAAACACATTCTTAATAAGTTTTATTCTATTTATTAAAATCGTACCTACTACAAATTAAAAAAATTAATAGTATAAAAAATAAATACTTAGTTATTTGGTTATTTCTATATTTGTCAGAGGAACAAATTTGATTTAATGCAGATAATGGTAATGATTTTAAGTAAGAATAAAATTCTTGATACGTTTTTTAATATTCACTTTAATTTTCAGCATCGCCTTAAGAACTGAGACCTATAACGGGATTTTTTCTGTCGTCCACAGTTTGTTCATTAGAGAAAATATTCTTTCTACAGGTGCATTTGTGCCAGGAAGACATAAAATATATTCAAATAATAAGTATACAAAAGTTTTCATGTTTATGATTGTTGGTGTGAAAGTTTTTGAATACTTTTCACCCAACGATTTTTCGTCGAAACATTTAGATTATTCCATTCGGTTACTTTTTGCGACTAGTTAGAAATTATTGAAAAAATCACACGGTTTTCGGCAAGGTGGTTGTCACATACTAGTGGAAATTTAAGCATATAACATAATATATCATATTATATAATATGACACTGATATGTTGTTGATTACGCCATTATTATTTTCGTGGAATTTGGGAAAACGGGACAATTTCGCGTCCCGAATTTCTTTTTGGGGACACCAGGACGGAGAGCCGAAATAAGGGACGGTCCCGTTGAAAACGGGACGAGTGGTCACGTTAAACATGCAGGACTATTCTTAAGAAGCAGCTAAATTTATTTCCTTATAAAGTGCAAGTATTCCAGGTATTCTTTCTGTATATTCTTACTTTTTTAATTTTGTAAACAACGAAAATAAGTTTGTATGTGTCTACTTATTTTATTACTCATTAGTTTGGCATATCATGTCATAATATGAATTTGACAAAATTTTAACCTAGATTTGGTTAGATGTATCGTCCCCATATCATAGTTATCTAAACCAAGCCCTACGTTTTTTAATCCAAGCTCTCTTTGATGCAAATAATTTTTCCTCGCACGGTATTCCCCAACGAAATGTTTAAACACGACGGGTGATCGCCAGATAAGTAGAAAGTATTTATTAGATTTTATAGAAGGGTATCGCCGTCTTCCGTGTTTATTTAAAATTAAATATCCCTGGTCCAGTTTCAAATCGTTTAACTTTTTAATATGGGAAAACTGGTTTCTCGTTAGAACCCACTCCTTTACCCACTTTGTCATTTTCTTTTTGATTTCATAGCTAATGCTGCCACCACTGCACGTAAATACAGTGTCTTTATATCTATGAAGTTAACTACCTAGTTTTTTGTTGAACTAGTGAACATTTCGTTCGTCGACCGTACAACGACGTGCTGCACGCACAAGGCTTTCAAGAAGTACATAATATAGTCTGTGGGTTACTTGAAGAGGACTTTTTAGTGACCATTTATAGGTTAAATGGTGTGACAAACTACAAGAAAACTATTGGACAGAATGTGTTAAAATTTTGAATTTAGCTACGAAATTTGAGACTCCATGACCTATTACCTTAATTTTTTTAAATTTTTTTATAGTTTTCATGCAACCCACTTTTCTCAAAATTATCGACAATTATTATTTCATTCGCGGTATTACACCCGAATATTTTTGTTTTATTTAAATATAATAAGTAATCCCGGAGTAAATTATTCTAAAACCCCATGCCGGAGAAAACACGAGCAAGTTTTTGGGGAAAATGGAGTTTTTACGGGCCTGGGGTTCAGTTTTATCATGTTCTTCCCGTTTTCATTTCACGATACATATTTATACTTTTAATAAAAAGAAAATTACACGAAAAAAGAACAAATAGAGATTTTATTGTCTCCTTTACTCCTTTGCATCTATTTTATTATACAGTGTGTGTATAAAGTCTGGAAACGGCCTAATAACATCACAATTTACTGGCCGATTTAAACCAAATTTGGTATAGTTGTGTAAGAGGATCTAACGCACCGAATGACGATATTGGCGTTGTTGCCAGCTTTTTAGTTTGTCTGGAATTCGAACGAATTTTATATTTTTAAATATAACACCCTGTATATTTTTACATTTTTAAATTCCACATAAAATTATAATTATTTTTTATTAAATGCATTATTAGTCTATACTTCATAGTTTCCGAGATATTGACTCTCGAAAAGTGACATTTTTGAACTTTGACAGCTTCTAACTTTCTAACAGTACGTCTTAGAGCAAAACGGCTTACATATCCCTATCTTCAATTTTTATTATCTTCCCAAAAAATCAACTTCCAGTTAAACCGGAACAACTATATTTCCTGCTTTCGAGTTACATCCGGTTTAACCGGAAGTTGATTTTTTTTTGGGAAGATAATAAAAATTGAAGATAGGGACATGTAAGCCGTTTTGCTCTAAGACGTACTGTTAGAAAGTTATAAGCTGTCAAAGTTCAAAAATGTCCCTTTTCGAGAGTCAATATCTCGGAAACTATGAAGTATAGACCAATAATGCATTTAATAAAAAATAATTATAATTTTATGTGGAATTTAAAAATGTAAAAATATACAGGGTGTTATATTTAAAAATATAAAATTCGTTCGAATTCCAGACAAACTAAAAAGCTGGCAACAACACCAATATCGTCATTCGGTGCGTTAGATCCTCTTACACAACTGTACCAAATTTGGTTTAAATCGGCCAGTAAATTGTGATGTTATTAAGCCGTTTCCAGACTTTATACACACACTGTATTATCTAATAATATATTAATATATTATGATAGGTGGAATGGTTTTAGTTGAACTTTGAACTTTAAAGGGTGTAAATTGTGTGTACTAAATATTTAAAATTTGGCCATGCACTTTTAATGTCTGTGGCTGGTCAATATTTGATGAGTTACAGCTTGTATATGAAAAATGAGTAAATAGTATCTTATACCGTGCGAGCAAAAATTATTTGCATCAAAGAGGGCTTGGATTCAAAAACGTGGGGCTTGGTTTAGATCACAATGATATGGAGACGATATATCTAACCAAATCTAGGTTAAAATTTTGTCAAATTCATATTATGACATGATATGCCAAACTAATGAGTAATAAAATAAGTACACAGATACAAATTTATTTTTGTTCTTTACAAAATTAACAAAGTAAGAATATACAGAAAGAAAAATAATTACATAAAATGCTCCAAGCATAAATTCACACGTCTCTTCATATTTTCGAAAGGTTGACCAGCATCTCTGGAGAAATGTTACTACATTCTTGAATAATCCTTTCTTGTCATTGTTCTAAATTTGCAACTGGTGTTTTGAAAATAATGTTCTTTAAATGAGGAAAAACGAAGTAAGCCATAACCGTTAAACAAAGTGATCTAGGTGGGAATTCAATGTCTGATCGAAAACTGATCAATCTGTCGTCGAAAAAAATTGCGTAAGTAGTTAATAGTTTCGGCGGCTGTATGGGCGGTTGCACCGTCCTGTTGAAAATATCCAAAGTTCGTCGTCAAGTAATTGCTCCACAAATGGATTCAAAATATTCTCTCTATACCGCTGTGCTGTAACTGTGTCATGGAAAAAAATAGGACCAAAAATTCTTCTTCGGGAAACAGCTAACCAAACACCAATTTTTAAGGGTGCAATGTGGACTCAAAAAAATGAGGATTTTCACTACTCCAAATGCGTGTATTTTGAGAATTCACATAACCGGAGAGGTGGAATCAGGCTTCATCCGAAAAAAATGTCAGGTCTAATAAATCATTTCTTTCCAATAAGTTTTGGGTAAACCATTGAGAGAAATTCCTGCGTCTTTTAAAATCTGCGGCTTGTATTTCTTGGAATACTTGCACTTTATAAGGACATAAATTTAGCTGCTTCTTAAGAATAGTCCTGCATGTTCTATAAGATCTTCCCACTTCTTGGGACAGGCATCTTATACAATTTGTTGGCGTATTTTGCATTATTTCACGAACGTTTGCAACAAGTTCTTCTGTTCTTACAGATGGTCTTCCTGCTCCTTTTTTGTGTTGTATAGAACCTGTTTCTACAGCCACAGTTCTTTTCAGGCAATGATAAAAATCCCCAGCAATAGAAGCAACGTTAGGAAAATGTTCGTGAAAATCGTCCATGCACTAACCCGGATTGTATTGCCACTCACCATTTACTCTAACCCCGTTTCGAAAATACGCTTTAACCATGAATGTTTTGTAACGACTGTCAAAGATGACGGAATAACTCATTGATTGTTAATTCAGGTAGTTACTGACACCCAACAGGTATTAAGCTCTACGACTAGGCATTACGTCCTTAGATGCAAGGCCCTCTTTGGTGCAAATAATTTTATGCTCGCACGGTACTTTCCACTCATTTGGCGATCACCCGTCCTGTTTAAACATTTCGTTGGGGAATACAAACTGTAGTCACAACTTGTTCCCCGAGTCTATCTCCAATCTTGAAGTTAGCTAGGATTTGATACTGCTTTGGAAAAATTTATTTTTTAATTTCGTCTCGATGGAAATTTAATGTGCTGTAAAAATTAGGCAAAATTGGTGTATTTTGTCTTCATTTGAAGTTATTTTAACGTTTGAACTTAAAATTTGTAGGAAATTATTTATGCGACCTTATAAGTTTAAATTTTGATCAAAATTCAGGATAATATAGATATATCCGATTTATATTTCAGTTTTGAATTTTAAGTTGTAGGTATGCAATTTCCTTACCTTACCTGTGACAATTTGTTGACAATTACGACGCGACGTTTTGAATAGAGTGCTGTGTACAAAGTGACAGATGGAAATAATTCATTATTAAAGTCAAATTAATCTAAGAACTCGCCGTATCACCTGTCATTTATGACACCCTGTTGAAGTCTGGTATATTTTACGTTAAGCGGTTGGCTACAGAAACAGAACCGGACCAAATTTGTAAGGGAGTTTTAATATTTCGTAAAGATATAGCGTACACACTAATTTAGTTTACTATTATATATACAAAATAAAATATTGACAGGCCCATATTTACCAAAATAAGTATGTGAAAATATTATAAAACTAAAGAAAAAAAACATTTATTTATTTTAGTATTTATTTATAAAAAGCAAAAATAGGTATTTATGTATTTATTATACAGGGTGTTCATTTGAAAACTTCCCACCTCGATTTTCCTGCTTTAAAATGAAAATGTATGTATGATTTTTATTTCGAGGGGGACATCTTTTGCGTTTATTGTCAATCTTGTTACTTCAAGCCCCTAGGAGGGAGGGGGGGGGGGTAAGATCTAAATCTTAAATGGATACCCCTATTTTATATAATTTTTTTGGATTCTGCATAAAATTCTGAACATTTTTTAATAAAAGCATTATTAGTCTATCCTTAACAGTTTCCGAGATATTTACTCTTGAAAAATTACATTTTTGAACTTTGACAGCGTCTAGCTTTCCAACTGTACGTCTTAGAGCAAAACGGCTTACATGTCCCTACCTTCGATTTTTATTATCTTTCCAATAGTGTGAACTTTCGGTTAAACCGGATGTAAGAAAAATAGTACTAATAAATTAAAAAAGTTAAAATGTGTAAGTGGGCATTGTTTTTATTTTTAGTGTTGAAAAAATTTGATTAACACAATAATGGTAATACCTACAAACTATTAAAAACAAATCAAACTCTTTTTGATTATTTTGTATGGTCGTAGGAAAAATTGTGCCTACATTAGATACTCGTGTGAAAGTGATTTTCTCACACTCGGAGAATTTCCGAGTTCCTCGTTTGAGAGGTACCACTTTCAACACTTGTTATGTAATATACTATTTCCGTCGTAATAATTTCAACTCTGGAATGGGAGATTGCCGATACAAGTCGACCGATACGGACCGACCGTTCCGAGTCGAGCCGATTGTGTGTAACTATGTCATGATTTAATTGCACAGTTTTAAACTCGTTAAATCTTGTTCTACTTTTAAACTAAACTGTTCTAACTGAGTTATTTTTGAATTCCAGGACTCTAAACCAGAACAACGGCGGCGACGAAATGTCGGAAGGAACAAGTTTAAAATTTGCGGCCTGGGTCTTCATAGCCTGCTTCCTGGCTACCCTCGTCTCTTTTACACAAGGTAGGTGAGGAATTTTAAATATTTTATTAATTAAATGCTTAAATTTGCTCTAGTTGGTTTATAAAAGGGATCTATTTGGGAATTTGGAGCTCAGAGTATAATATGGCTACTCGTGATAAAAAAATTACTACCTGCATGTGCGATGCCTAGTAACGTTTAATAGTGACAAGGGACAACCTTTTTCTACTGGTATGTCAAATGTGGCTTTAATTATTTCATTACTTCACTCGTATGTTTTTTAAACTATTTTGCAACAAACAATGAATTTTGTAAAATTTGAACATTTTAGAGCCATTTTTTTAAATCAAAGAATAGAATAATCTGATGTAATACCACAAGATGTTTCGGGATTACCGAATAATACGTTTACCCGACACGAAACGCGTCACCCGGCAACACTACGACTCCGGGGGAGCAGTAGTGTTGCCGGTATCGCGTTGTGTGTCAGGTAAAAGTATTAGGTAATCCCGAAACATCGAGTTGTATTGTATTATTGTTACTAACAAAATTACAATTATTATTATAGTGAAAACTTGAACCATTGGATGAATTATTATCATAGGTTGGAGGTGTTTGAATTTGGGCTTCAGCATTAGAAGTAGTGTATTTTTGGCTCTCATTTGCGACAAAATCTTTATATTATGATGCTGTTCGCTGATTAGCGCCTGAACTGCTCATAGTACTTACTGTTGAAGCTCTATTAGAGTGATTCGTGATTTTTTAATTTTTAGTATCTAGGCCGATGTTGATTGCTCCCATTTTTGTCCATTTTCTTATAATGTTAATACCTGCTGGACAATTCTTAAACCATGGGGAATTATCATTCTATTTCCATTTCTGATTGACCGTCAAAAATTATGGATTAGTTTTAATGTTTTCGCCCCTTTTGGACATTAGCTTATAATATAATCGTATTGGACATAAATCCGGATTCACAAGATTTTGTACAATCCTCTTACTTTCGCATGTTCGACTTGCTCCTCCTTGCGCCGTTTTAGCAAATATTGGGTTGTATTCCAGACGACCGGTACTAGACGCGTTATTATATTTTTCCTCCTTAAAATGTTTTAATAGCAAAAAAACCGCTTCATTCTCCATGCTAGTTCGGATGCAGCTATGTGGAAACATTTCCGTTGAAGCTCATCTGGGGGTATTTTCATCCAAACCAAAGGCCATTTTTTCTATTTTCTGTCTCGTCAAAGCTGTGGAACTCTCCTTTCGTGCACGAGGTACCGCCTGCAACTCTTTTCGTGTTAAGTGATAATATTTCAGAAAGTAGGTAAGAAACTTAATATCTCAATCAATTAAAATTTACAAACATAATAAAAACCCTACCATAAAGCTACTAAATAACGAAACAGACCTGTGGAATTCCCCGCTGTTCCCACTTAAGAATAAATAACTTAATTAAGGAATAATTATTTGTATTATATTGCTATGAACATCCTTTGTCAAATCTATTTATAATGGTGCACCGTAGTTTTAAGGTATTTAATTTTATAATGTAGTAGTAGGGGAGAGCAAGGCATAATGACATAGCAGGCAAAATGACATATTACCTGTTTTCGGCCCAGTTCAATTACATTCGTGTTGAGTTCTTTACTACAAAACACATCTTAATACCGCTTAGATCGTCGGTCGTAATAAAATAGCATAGTCGATCGTTTGTTGTTTTCTAGAGAGTTTGTGTATTTTTCTATGTAAAATATCAAGGTAAGTGATTGTTGAAAAATATATAAGGTCGCTGCCAATATTTTAGTGTTAACCCACAACTATTAGCCCTCTAGTTTTAATATTACACTAACATTTAAATTATTGAATAAAATTATAACCTAGAAAATATATTTATTCTTTATATTGCACATTGGGCAAAATGACATAGCAGTGTGTCGTTTTGCCTGTATAGCACTATGTCGTTCTTAATTTATTCATATTTTGTTTTAATATTTTTTTTTAAATTTCGTTAATGTACAACAAACTTAAAATATAAGTAGAAACTACATTTTACACTTACGCATTGTTATTTTTTTTTACTCACTGGACAGTTAATTTCATACAACCATGTCATTTTGCCTTTAAGGAAAAAAATTGGTATGTCAATTTGCCTTACCCTATAAGGTTAAATGGTTTTTGTAATGCTTGTTATTTTTTGAAATTTTTCCTAAATGTTGCAATTCTTACAAGTAAAATATTTTAATTCACTTAAAACGTTAAGAGGCCATATGAAAAGAAAAAAGATAGTATGTCATATTGCCTTGCTCTCCCCTACTACGAAACTGCAGTCACTAATAGTTTAAATAAAGTGATAATATAACAAAGTAAATTATTTATAGGTACTGTTTTTGTTAATATGCAATACCACAAAGTAACGGACTATTCAATCCAACATTTGTAACTTTTTAATATAATCCATATCCAATTAGCAAAATTTTTTGACTCACAATTGAAAAACTCTTTACCTGCATCACTCTAATTTGTTTTGAAGACGTGTTATAATGTGAGTTTATACTTCTTTCTCTCGTTAAAAATTAATTTTTATTCTTTCCCATTAATTTGGTGGAAAAGAATGAGGTTGGTATATATTTTTGTGTAGGAAATGTAAAAAAGTCCAGTATAAATATAATAATAAATACCGGGTGTCCGCGGAAGGTGCTTCGCCCATATAACTTTTTTGTTTTTCAAGAGAAGGGAATAAAATGTGGAGGATTTGACATAAAACTGCATTTTTTGACTCAACATTATGAAACTTCCGGTTTAACCGGACTCTATATGACATTCTAAATATAATGACGTGTCACTTGTCACATTTTGACAACAAGAAATTTTTTTTCCAAATTAATTTTTGTATCTAGAGGGCTATGAATACCTTTAAATCACTTATTTGAGAAAAATACAGTTTTACTATTTTCGGTCCAATGCTATCTGTGTTGTGAAATAAATTGATTGATGCGCCACTGACTTTTTAAATATGTGTGCGCGCGCATCCCGATACTCAGCGAGTGAGGCCGATGCAATAAAGCCAATCGCGAGCCAGGCGCAATCGCCAGGAAGCCGCCGCGTGAAGAAGACAAAAACAAGACAAGCAGCAAGAAAGTAAACTTTTTATATATTCATTTCCACAAAATTAACACCATT
This sequence comes from Polydrusus pterygomalis, assembly GCA_963969555.1. NCBI lineage: Eukaryota > Metazoa > Arthropoda > Insecta > Coleoptera > Curculionidae > Polydrusus > Polydrusus pterygomalis. The sequence continues at coordinate 15,247,733 of OZ018385.1, read as the reverse complement.
TTTTATACTATTTAACCTGACAATATAACAAATGTGAAATTCTCAAAATCCTCTACTTTTCCCTACAATCTGCTGTATAAAGTTTAATCTTTAAATTTGTATAAACTCATTTTTTTTAACAGCAACATAATGGCTCGTCGTGTTAAGAAAGAAGATGATATTATTATGATTATTTGATACTATTGATACCACACACTATTTGGTTTAAGAAAAGCTTCAATTAAAAAATTTTAAAAAGTTAACTTGGAACTTTCCTAAGATGAACATCTTTTGAGAATAAAATAAGGTTTAAATGCATCAAGTAGCCTGTGACCAACAAAACTGGTAAAACAAAATCATTAAGATGCCTTGAAGAAAACTGACATGCCGACAGCTTTTGCCAAAGTAAATTAGTTTGTTGTTTAAAAAACATGGAAAATAATACTTATACAAGGAGTGGACAAGTTGATATGTTATTAGTTTTTTGGAGAATGTAGGAAGAATTCAACCGGTGCTGCACGTCTTTACGCACAAAGATATCCTAATCGAAGTCATCCAACCCGGCGCTATTACCCAAAACTGGTTTAGAAAGTGCGAAAAAAGCCTGACAATAATAAAAACGATGCCTTTGTTGTGAGTCGCGCTAGAATGTGACATTTGCAAGTCTTCGGCAGGTAAAGTTTTAAATAAACTTAAATACCACTACCTAATATAAGAGCATCTTAACGATTTTGTTTTATCAGTTTTGTAGGTCACAGGCTACTTGATGCATTTAAACCTTATTTTATTCTCACAAGATGCTTCATTTTAGGAAAGTTCCAAGTTAACTGTTTAACGCAGCGGTTCTCAAACTATGGTACGCGTGCCACAAGTGGTACGTGAGGCCTCCAAAGGTGGTACACGAACAGTTATGTACTTGCCTTCAAATAAAATTATCGTTGGCTCAATTTTATTAAGAATCTATCGTTTCCCACATTTTATATTGTAAATGGCAACACTGTTGTTGGTGTTTATTCAACGGGGAATCCCCTGCTCGTTTTAAAATCGTGACGAGTCTTGCGTATTTTGTTTTGTTCTGTGTCGTGATTGTCCTCGTATTGGTTGGTGATCGTCTTCTAGTAAAGCGAACGTATTTACTGTGTTTTTATCGCAAATTAACTCGTGGAAGATATGGATAAGTGGCTTAAAAAAGACATAAAAACGTTGGAAAATCCTGTTCTATCAAGTTCCACTTCAAAATCAGAATGTGTTGTTAATAAACATGAAGAAGATCCTTCCAAAAAACGGAAAGTAATAAGAAAATATGATCCGGAATTAATACATTAATTTAGGATTTACGTCCACAAACGTAAACGATGAGCCTTATCATTCCCACTGACTTTTTGCTGATGTACACTATTTTAAATATTTTATTATTATAAATTCTTTGTTCTTTAATAAAAGCTTTTAAAAAAGTTGTTATACTATACTATAGCAATCTGTTCTGTTGCACGGTTATCAGTATTTCTTATTACACTACAAATTCAATAAATACGTACACGCAGCACAGCTTGTTTTATTTAGTTCGGTGGTACTCAATTAATCAACTTTGCACATAAATGGTACGCGAAAGAAAAAGTTTGAGAACCGCTGGTTTAACGTTTTTTAATAAAAACTTTTCTAAAACCTAATAGTGTGCGGTATCGAAATAATCGTTATAAAATCCTCTTTCTTCTTAACTCGACAAACCACCATGTTGCCTTGAAAAAAAATGAGTTATACAATTTTAATGATTAAATTTTACACAGCAGATAGCATTGGACCGAAAATAGTAAAATAATATTTTTTCCAAAATTTACAGAACTGAAACAAGCGATTTAAAGGTATTCATAGCCCTCTAGATGAAAAAATATTGTGACAAACAGTTCCAAGTGACACATCGTTATATTGAGAATATCATATACCTAGAGTCAAAAAAGAAAAATAATACTATTTTGTTCTATTTAAAAATGGAAATTTTATGGATAATCCGGTTTAACCTCTCAAAATATGCAGTTTTATGTCGTATACAAATCCTCCAAATTTCATTCAATTATCTTGAGAAACAAAAAAGTTATGGGAGCGAACCACCTTCCGCGAACACCCGGTATAAAAGTTTGATATAAAGCTTCTGCATTAAACGGGATTTGTTATTTTGATCAAAAATACTGCTACATTTTAGGGGACCTATATAAAAATTAGCGTTCCCATTTTTCCTGCTCTTAAAATGTGTATGAAACAAAATTAAAAATGCAAATATGAATATTTTAAATGTACTCCTGGGATAGTTACTAATGCCCAACATACGAATGCTTTTAGGCCAATCATTTTAGAATATAAATACTTTTTATTTCGGTGACCTACTATATATGTATAATATTTTAGTTAGTTTAATCTGATTAAATAAATTTGCAGTGGAATGTTTAAAATACAAGATTTTAGGAAAATTACTTATTTAAATCAGGGTTAAGAGGACCGTTGGAAATAAAATTACGGTTGTGATGGCGGCTGCATCAAAATACCATGCGAGCAAAAATTATTTGCATCAAGAAGGGCTTGGATTAAAAAACGCAGGGCTAGATCACAATGATATGGGTACCATATATCTAACCAAATCTAGGTTAAAATTTTGTCAAATTCATATTATGACATGATATGCCAAACTAATGAGTAATAAACTAAGTAGACAAATACAAATTTATTTTTATTCTTAACAAAATTAACAAAGTAAGAATACAGTGTCACCAGTAAAGTCCGCATCATATGAGATTTTTTTTTATAAATAGCTTTATTCGAAATTTGACTTCGGCATCAAGTTCTGCTTCGATCGAGATGGAAATTAAGCAAAAAAAATAGAAGTCACGTGATTCGCATTATCTGCCAAATTTTAATTTTTTCCAAAAAATAAATCAAAAGTGTGGTTATTTCTGAAAATATCGAAAAAAGGTATTGGAAAAAGTTTTTTTAAATGCAGTTTCTAGCACACATGCAAAATGTCAGCTGCATAAGATGATTTTGATTTTTTACCTATATTTTGTAAATTGCACCACTTTTGCGAAATAAAACTCAAGGCAACCTACATAAAACTTCTTAGTTTTGACTTGTGTTGGGAAAAATCGACTTATTTTAATAATCGACTACCGAGTATTCGAGTGATTTAAAAAACCGAATGATAATCGATTTTTACTCAAATGCTAATATTAATATTGGCTTTGGCGGTTCATCGTTCATGTTGATATACAGCATTTGTATTGGGAATAACGGACTCGGTGTTGTTAATCGATTGATTTGTTGCGGATTATTAAATGTGGCGGAGATATTTGTGGATTTTTTGGCATGGTTCCCAGTTCCCAGATCTTACAATTTAACAACTTGACTACTTGACCTTGAGATGTCACGATATTGCATAACTCATGATATTTATGAATACTGAATACTCACCACTAAACATTAAGTTTTCAGTAGACGCCGACGATTTAAATCTAAATAAAATAATAAATCCTATTATCCTACGCAGGCAACCCGTAATGCAGTATTTAAATCTAAATAATAAATCATAATTATCTTACCCGTAATGCAGTATTTAATTGGAATTATATCGCCAATAACCGAAACCACTCGGTGTAGCCGCTCGCTAGGAGATGGCTCTGGCCGCAGTGAGTGATTGACATGCGGGCAGCAACTTTGGAGACGCGTTGGAAAATAAAAACCATATGTTCGTCACTCGAATTATTTCCGAAGATAATCGAATAATTCAAGTGATTGAAAAAACCGAATGATAGATTATTTTTCACTCGCGTGATCCCAACACTAGTTTTGACTATGCCTTATATCAGATACATTTTCTTTAAAGTAGCACCATATATATTAAATGTGTGTTTTTCTACAAAATCAAAATTGGGCTATTAAAATTTGGTCACATGTGATGCAAAGTTTATTTGTTTTTGACCCTGTATAAGGTAACTTTATAAAATAAGTATTTTTGAAAACGTAGTTTGTGTCTGAAAGTAATACACCTTAATAATAAGACAATAAAGAACACAGTGTCATCTGTAAAGCGTTCATTAAGTGGAAAATAAATTTTAGTTTAACTTAACGTAAAGTTTATCTATTTTCAACGATTTAATTTAAAACCCCTTTATTTTATTTTTAATTTTTTTACTCTCAGACACAAACCACGTTTTCAAAAATACTTATTTTATGAAGTTACCTTATATATATATATATATATATATAGGTCCAGCGGAGTTAGGTCTAGCGACCTAGCAGGCCATTCGATAGGTCCTCTCCTTCCTATCCACCGATTGGGAAAGGTTTCATCCAAAAATGTGCGCACAGTGGCAGCATAGTGCGGAGGAGCACCATCTTGTTGGAATATCAGTTCTTCGTCAGGGGAGTCTGGATCCAATGGATTCGGAAATAAAGCCACTAATGCTGGAATTAATTCAAGTTGGAGAAATTCAAGATATACTTGTCCAGTTAAAGACTGTTTAAAGAAAAATGGACCAATTACTATTTCGCGTACGATTCCACACCAAACATTTATTTTTTTAGGGTACTGGCTGTGAACCTCTATCATCCAATGCGGATTTTCTGTTGCCCAATATCGACAATTTTGTCTGTTCACATTACCATTCAAATGGAACGTAGCTTCATCCGAAAAAATCATATTTTTTACTAAATTATTATCTAGATTGCACATATTTTGCATGCGTTCGCAAAACTTATTTCGCCTGTCGAAATCATCTTCAAATAACTCATGCACTGGAATAACTTTGTATATGGGTGATATTTGTGCTTGTGAACTACTCGGTGAACAACAGATTTCGGCATGTGTAAATCGGCCCCAATGTGCGACAGGGGAGTACATGGATTTTCTTCCAAGAAAAGCAAAACGTCAAGTTGTTCATTTTCATCTCGAGTAGGACGACCAGATTTAGGCAAATCTCTAACATGACCGAATTCTCTAAACTTAGCCTCTATTCTACTCACCATCTTTTGACATATGGGAGGACGATCAGGATGGATTTCATTAAATAATTGAGCTTCTATTTGAGTAAGTGTTTTATCACCAAACCCAACCATGTATAGAATTTCAATTTTTTCCCGTTCCGTTAACTTCACCATTATTGTGAAAACCGCAACTTTGAAACTACGCTTGACAATAATTATACTTATTTGAAATAAAATTGTCATACATTTTCTATGGAAATAAACGGTGACAGTGACAGACAGTACACTTTTACTTATTAGGGAGCCCAAAATGCCATATTGCCAAAAGATTTGATAGATTGTTGGATTCCCTAAATGATATGTTTAATCCTAATTTTTTCAATAACCGTTGAGTTTATGTATAGGACATGGTACATGAAACATGTTTTCATTTGAAAAAATGAAGTTGATGGTCGTAACTTATTTTTGAGCTACCCTGTGTACATGAAATTACCACAAAAAAAAACACATTAAAAAATTAAAATCGACGGGTACGAGCTTTTTTTCAAAAAACTTACCGCTGAATTTTAAATGAATTTAGACATTACTTCTGGGACTCACTGTATAATAAAAAGAAAACGAGATAACTTAAAATGTTGCACAATTTTTGCTGGTTACTGCAGTATAATCAAAATTCAACTCGCTTGAAAGTTTAGGTTTTTTACCGTTGCGTGCATGTTTGCCGATAATAAAGAAACCATTAATGTAAGCCACACTCCCCAAGGGGCATCCCCACTACCCTTTTTTCTCCCAATCAACCAGCGCCTTATCCCTCCACGAATTATTTATAAAAGGGGCCAGTGACAGGGTCAAATCGCTCCCAGAAAAAGGGAACAGTCTTGGGAATTCTAAGTGGAGAAAAACTCAAGTTTACTGTTTTTTGTGTCAAAAATGTTCATTCTCGAGACAGTTTTTACGAGTTTGTCATTAATAATGTAAATTTAGACGAATAGAAATGAGTTTTTTTTATGTTTGCGAATTTTGAATTGAATGAATTTCGTAAAAAAATTATTCGAGGGTATTTTCTAATATCGTGTGGTCAGATGGCGACAAGAAGTCCTTAATTTTGTTGCGAAGGATTTTAGAGTCTCGGAAAAGTTACATAGTAAAAGACCGATATTTGCTTCTTTAAATTTTTATTCTTTTCGTATTCTTAGGAGGCATTCTTACCTATATGTTACTCATACCGTGCGACATTTGCATCAAAGAGCACTGAGAAAAAAATCCAATACCTGTTATAAAAAATATTATATCAATTATTAGATTTCCACATACGTATTTGGACAGTGCGACAGTATGCAACAGGTACAATATCGCTTTGCTAAAATGTGATTATAGTGGCATTAACTTACTTCTAATACCATTTATATCCCCTTTATAGTTGGACTTAGTAATTATGTTACTAGTAGCTGCTATCTGTTTTTTACCCAATATAAATTATTTTAATAACAGCTAGTTGATATGTTCTAAGTATTATAATACTGTTACTAGTGATCAATATCTAATCGGTATACCGTTTAAAAGAATTTCTAATACCAGTGATAATATAGTTAATATCGAATATAATACTGTTTTTTCCCACGTAAAAGATAGTTTATACCCAATATAAGAAAGATTCTAATACCTATTATAAAAGGGTTCTAGTAGGTTTCTCCAATTTTATTGTTAATCTTATCACCCTATAAACAAAAATATACGTTATATCTAAAAAAAAAAACTAACATTTCGAATTAAATTTTTGAAGAGAAATAATTCAAAAAACGCGGACACAATGCCATATATCTTTTTCTTCTTTTTACAGCTCCGTCGTCTTCGCCTCATGCTCGCCACTATACTTTCTATAATACACATGCCCTATATCGCCGTCGATAATGTAGGGACCTTTATTTCTAAAAGTGCCATACCCTTCCGAATTTTCATCGTTTGCGATTTCTTGCGATTTTGTCGTCGTTCCTTTCGGATAACTGTGTCTTACTGGACTGTTCGATAGCTGAGGGCTGTCGTAAGCGGGAAACGTGTTTCTATTGGTCGATTTGCTCGTCACGTGACGGTGGTGATGGTGATGTGATGTCTTTGGACTGTCTCTAGGGAGTCTACTAGAGACGTATCTAAAACAAAAAAAAAACTATTATATTCGCTATTTATGCTTTATGTGTGCTTTAGAAAGTCGGTGACGGTTTTAGAAAATAGCCTACCTTGATCAGGTATAGCTCTTCCATTTTCTATATATGCTTTTTCTATAGAAAAATAGTGTGTAAAATTATACTAGGTAATTTATTTCATTTTATTTTTATTATTTAGTACCGCTTTTTAGGGCCACCCTGTAAGATGTAAAATATTTTTAGAATATGCATCTCGGTAAATCCTATAACTTTTGTACAATACTTTTTTCTATATATTCAAACTTAAATTTTGATAAAAACTATAAAATACCTACTTACTATTTTCCATCAGTCCCATCCCAATATTTAACCGTAGTTATGAGGCAATTTAACCTACTCGAAATAACAGTTTAAGAATGGATAAAAAAAAAATCCTTAATTCTGAAAAAAGTACTATTGTTTTTGGGTGAGTCGTTTCAAATTTACATGAGTGTATCCGACATTTTACATTTTCTATCTAATCTAATGTGGATTTCATAAGTAAGTAAGAAAAGTGAATTTCATTTAAATACACAAATAGATTTCTACGTCCTGTATGACTGGAAGTAACCCAGGCTCATAAGGTCATTATTTGAGGAAAAACGCACAATCCTCGTTAATCTTAATTTAATAAATCTTCATCTTCCAAATAATTTTCTCATAACAGATGCCAGTTCCTTGCTGTGACTGTATCATTAAATAGTATATAATATTAACATTTTTACACGAAAAACATGCACTTTAGTTCGATTTTTTAAAATTCTAGTTAGCGCCTGACCGTCAGCATAATAATAATGATAATATGGGGACAGCCCTATAATCGATACTTACCGATATTTTATCAAATTTAAAATCTGAATAGATACTGTTGTATCATTTCGCCATTTCCTAGCAATAATAAAAAATGCATGGATACTTACTGTTGCAAACAGCCCAGGAACCACAACACACGTATGACGACGCGTCTGGCGGCTTCAAGAACATCTAATCAAATGAACAGGACGAAGCCGGACGAACCCGACGAACAGGTAGCGTGTAGCGTTCGGATAAGAAATATCAATCGGGTTATTTGGGAATATAAGATTTCTAATAAAAACTATTCGACAATTCGCTGCGAGTATTATGCTGACTTTTAAATATGACTGTATTATAAGCACCGCCAACTGATTCGCTAAACTTCTAAACATGGCTTATATCGAATAAAAGAAATGATTAAATATGCGAGATTATTATGGTTAGAAAATATTTTTATAATTATTATGATTACTCTAATAGCGTCAAGCAAAAATTTTGCTATGGGTACTAATTAGGGATTTACAAACCTTCTAATGGTTTAATTTTTCTCAGTGAGGGCTTGGATTAAAAAACGTAGGGCTTGGTTTAGATCACAATGATATGGGGACGATATATCTAACCAAATCTAGGTTAAAATTTTGTCAAATTTATATTATGACATGATATTATGCCAAACTAATGAGTAATAAAATAAGTAGACAAATACAAATTTATTTTTGTTGTTTACAAAATTAACAAAGTAAGAATATACAGAAAGAAAAAGAATAATAATTGAAAAATGTTACCACATTCTTGGATAATCCTTTCTTGTAATTGTTCTAAATTTGCAACTGGTGTTTTAAAAATAGTGCTCTTTAAATGAGGAAAAACAAAGATACCCATAACCGTTAAACAAGGTGATCTTGGTGGGAATTCAATGTCTGATCGAAAACTGATCAATCTTTCACAACTTTTTACAACATCTACCATTCTAACTTTAAATATTTATCTCTCCTCACACTTATGGTGCTGTCTCACTAATATGACACATAGCTTACTGCAATGATAACTTTATAACTTAGTTCCTGCCAATACTTCACGAATGGCCTCTCGTTAGGTCTATCATCACGTTGGACGTTTTTCCAAATACTTTACTTGTTCTTTCCATCATCTTATAGCTCCGTTTGTATTGTTCGCACCTATCGTATTTCTTATATTCCTTATTCTATTCTCCTGATGATGAATTCGAAACGTGTAGAGAATTTACCCTTCAATAAAACTTAAAACTTATTTTAATATACCAGTGGGGGAAGACTTAAAGTGTCTTATTTCTTTCCCTTTTAAACATACACTTTACTTAAAGTATGGACTATTACTTCAAATTAGCTTTCAGTTGAAGTGAAAGCGACATCTACATTTGTTCAGTGCGGCGGAACGTTTATGTCAAATTATTATGATTTTGAAGATTATTTTTAAAAAGGTTCGTCAAAACAATAATAAAACAGTTTGAAATTGGGAGATTTCGTAATTAAGTTTCTATAATTCAATACAAAAATCATGAACAGCAGACCGCAGTGCCATTTTTAAAACCTTAACACAAAAACACAACAATATACCTAGTAGATTTTGTTTGACATACATAATGAAACGTGTGAACAAGTCGCTTTCGTGTTCAGTGCTGCTGAAACAGTTAAAATGATTTCGCGCTACTGAACTGTGAGAACTGAGAACCCGCAACCCGCCATTGGTTAACCGTCTACTGCAAAGTACAACTTTTATAAAATCGTGCATATTCTTGGAACTACCAAAAACAATACATACAGGGTTCCCCATTTAAAACGAAACAGACTAAATATCTGGTTCCACGTTAGTTTAAAAAAAAAACGCTCGGACCCGTCGATTTTTATTTCGAGGGGGACATCTTTTGCGTATATTGTCAATCTTGTTACTTCAAGCCCCTAGGAGGAAGGGGGGGGGGGGGGGGGGAAGATCTAAATCTTAAATGGATACCCCTATTTTATATAATTTTTTTGGATTCTGCATAAAATTCTGAACAGTTTTTAATAAAAGCATTATTAGTCTATACTAAACAGTTTCCGAGATATTGACTCTTGAAAAATGATATTTTTGAACTTTGACAGCGTCTAGCTTTCTAACTGTACGTCTTAGAGTAAAACTTACTTAAAGCTTACATGTCCCTATCTTCGATTTTTATTATCTTTCCAATAGTGTCAACTTCCGGTTAAACCGGTTGTAAGAAATATAGTACTTCCGTATAAGCCATAGTTAACAACTTCCGTTTATGTTATTTTTTAATAGAAACATCAGAAACTGTAAATCCATCGTGTTTGTACCCTAATAATTATAACCCCCTCCAGGATACAAACAAAGACCTGTCTATCGCCAGGTACATTAACTTTAACATATATATTTTTTGGCTCGTCGCCGGCGTTATTTCTCTTAACGTTTCTAACGTTTTAACAAAGTTTCAGCTGCCACTCAAGCTGTCACACAAGGACGGCGTTGCTGCGGTTTTCTTGAATGTTGTGTTTCCTAGTTGTACGTAGTTTCGTCTCCCCGAGGAGCCAAAGCTGGACGGAGCGATATTTAAAGTTCCCGAAGTTACGTTTCGAGGTAAATAAAGGTAAACCGGAGAAGTTTTGTGCTGACAGGCAAAAAATAATTGTTCTTGGATACAGAGCTTTCTTATGTTAAACGGACGGGACTCAATTCATAGGTGTAAATAAAAAAAAACGTATAATAGGGTAAATGTACTTTACGCTTCAATTTGATAACTTAGCCCATATTCCACCCCAGGTTTGGATTTGTATCCGAACCATATTTAAACCCTTTTAAACAGAAGATGCGGTTCACTCCGACGGCGCGTCACGTCACTTTGCGAAATTCAAAGTTGTCTGTATACACAAATTTGGCTCCATACCTCAGGAAATAGCGTTTTACCTAAAACTGCCGAATGCCAAGGAATTCACGGGACATTGTTTCCGAAGAACATCGGCCACATTGCTTGTAGATGCGGGAGCAGACATAAGTTCTCTAAAACGGCATGGAGGCTGGAAGTCTTCTGGAGTAGCCGAGGGCTAGATGATTCCTTAAGCAATAAGTTAGAGCTGACCAAGAAAATATTCAACATTCCACAATCTGAACTGCAATCAGTACCGACTCAGGTATCGCAATCCGTCTTCCAATCGAGTTCAACATTGGAGAATAATATCATAACGGAGAACAAAAATAATAACACATCCTCAAAATCAAATTTACAGCACCCTGTTCTTGTTCAAAATTGTGCTAATTGTACATTTATTATAAATATTGTAAATAATTGAAAATAAAATAAACAGTTTGTTAGCGTCCGAAATAGTATATTAACGTACGCGTATGCGTATCGTACTGAGCTTATTATGAACGTGAAATTGAAAATAGTATATTAACGTACACGTTTTATAAAGCATCATCTTATAGCACGCGTCCATGTTAAAAAACGAGCCTCTTGCGGCGAGTTTTATAACGGGACAAGTGCTTAAAACAGCTTTATATAACACGTACGTTATACTATTTTTTCTAATTTGTAGTTTTTTCAATAAAAAACACATATTTAAAAAGAAAATAAATCCTTCAAGTTTTGTAAATTTTTATGTCTAAATTTTATGTTGGTAATACTATTTTTTATCATAGTAGCCTCTGGACAACAAAAATTATTTTGCGAACTGTCATTCTTTGATTTATTGACCCATTTTTACCACGAGATTCTAAAGTTATTTTAGCGATATGAGATTTAAAATTGGATGGAATAAGTTGTGTGATCCTTGTACATTCGGTACATATATAGAGCGTTCGGAAATTCGGGCGATTTTGCTACTTTTGTTCGAATTTCAAAAGACGTGATTTTACGTCACGGCATTGCAATTTAGTATAGGGAAGATGGAAAATTCACATAAAGTTGAAGTTAAAATCGACATTGGTAGGTTAGTAGATTGAATTTTGGATAGGATTTGGCAGAAAATGATAGCTTGAAGCATCTACAAAAGATTGATTTATAGATTTATGCAACCAACATACTTGACTGTTATCCACACAGAATAAAAAAGTAGGTTATCAAGCTATTTTTCCTCTGCGAAAAATGGTTTTTCTCGTAAATCACAAAGGCCGCGCAAGTCAATGAAATAAAACATTTAAATGTTACCAACATCAAATAAAGAAAAAACGCGTATCGAAATAGATTCATTACCATACGCATTTGCGTATAGACTTGTTATGATACCAAATTAGAAAAATTATTTTTCGGCCTGGGACGAAAATTGTTACCTAGCTACCAGCGCAATAGTCACCTGATTGAAAAGGTTTTACCTATAAAACGTCATTTTTTGATACAATCGGATAAAAAAAAATTAATTGATAAATTAATAAAAGCATAAAACGAAATCTGGTAGAATTTGCCAATATTTCTTTTTCTCTTTTTATTAATTTATAAATCCAACCTTTTTTTAACATAAACCGGTAGCTAATTGTACTTCAAAGAGAGGTATTTGATCGATATTTGGATAAAACGAGGAAGTAAAGAAGTATTGATCTAAAAACGAAATGGCGAATACGTCACTAGTGTTTCCTTTTAAAAAAAACATAATGGTGGAACCTTGAAAAACCACTATTAGTAAATCTAAATAAAAAAATACAGAAATACCTGAAATTCGCAATCCTGTGTAATTTTAATAACAGGTAAACAAACTTTAACAGGTAGAAAATAGCTGAACAATAATTTTCGGATTAAAGCAAATACCGATTTCCTCGTCTGGAAAAACAGCAGACCCGCAGAACAACCATCGAACTGCAGCGAAATTGTTGGAGAAATATTCTCATCCGGCAGTCAATATTAAATGCTCACTTCAATTATTGTCGGCGTTTAAACATTTTATGCAGCATTGCCTTATGAAGAGTTCTCGATATTTTGTAATTGCTCGTTTTGGGTTCGCGTTACGCAAAAACTTGTAGGTTTTTATTTAAAATTTTTGATGTTCTTCACGTACGAGGAAGACTAGAATAAATATACACATACCATTAAATATCAAACTATATAAGAATGACGGATGTCCGAGAAAAGTTGACAACCCAGTTTTAGACGTCTTGGAGGTGGTTTGGCCGCCATTGTGGAGTTGATCGTAACTCTAACCTTAAATCTGTCGTTATAATGCAGCGCCTCGGCAACACATGTCTCAAATTCACTGATGTGATGTCGTGGTGTTGCCGCATATCGTATTTTATTGGAGTTTTTAATGATATAAGCATTTTTAATAGACAATAAAAAAGGAGGTTCTCGATTCCAGATGTATGTTTTTGATAATAATATGTACGCTGATTACTCCGGGGTAATTGGACCGATTTTCACAATGATTTTACCGTTGCATTAGGTGTTAAATGTTAACCAAATAAAAGTAGATAAAAAGCTACAGCAAGTGTAACTAAAATAGGTTTTATTTCGTCGAAAAATAGCAAAATACGTAATACACTAATAGAAACAAACTGGATGTTTCTTAAGTAAGAAAGTAAAACATACTTATTTTAACCATTTTGAAAAGTACACAGAAAAAAGTAAAAGATTGAATTAACGCAAATAGGTTTGATTTAACCCAATAATCAGTTTAAATAGCAACAACGCAATGATCTGGTTAAATCAACTCTATGAAATGATTAACTTGGTATGATCAAATCAATCGACTATTTGGTTGATTTAAACCACACTAAAGGTATAATATAGCAAATAATATGATTGAAGTAACAATATCATTGGGTTATTTTTACCATATCCTTGTAACCTTGTATCATTTTAAAAATTTGATATTGTTGTTACAACCCATTAGAAGGGTTAAATTTACCATATCATTGGTTTAAATTAAAAATATGAATAGGTTAAATTTGTGATATCCGAGGTGTAATAAAAGATATATACCCGCTTTATATAGTAGTAGTTTATTATACAACGTAATGTACTGGTCAAGTTTAAATACAATCTCTTTACTTATACCTAACAGATTACAAGGGAAACAGAACGGTGCGGATCCTTGATGGGCCAGTCTGGTACAGACTGCCGGTCCGGTCGTGTTCCCACTGTTCCCAGCTGTGCCTCTTATGGTCGTCCATGCCTGCGCTTGCGCGTATGTCCGACTCTAAAGTCTATTTTTATTCGAGATGGACACGATATAAACATTGCCAGCGCGTGATCAGCGCGTGATAGAAGGGATTGTCCAAATCTTATTGGTCGTTCCGATGGAGGATCAAACGATCGTGCCGCTTTTAACACCTGCATCTCCAGACAGTCTGGCTATTGTTTTTATACAGTATTGTAATAGGCCTCTTTGACGATTTGCGTGTTTTTAAAAGATTTTTAATAGGCATTAGAAAATATTACACCAGAAAAATGGCAAAAATGTATTGCACATGTCCGGGAAAATGTGGAAACTAAAATGTGGGAACTAGACAACATCATGGAGATCCAAGTGGAACGCCTTGTGATTCACGTTAGAGAGAATGAGGATACAACCTCAACCAGTAGTGATTCAGATCTATCTGAATAGTGCTTTTTTTATGTATTAAAAATACATTTTTTACTTTCACTACTTATGCTTATAGAAAATAAGTAATTTTTAAACATATTGTGCAGAAAAATAGTACGATAAAATAAACTTTCAAAAAGCAGTAACGCCCTTTCCCTCCGCCTTATCACCTTTGCGAGCCATCCATCAGATACCAACATATCTTGCAAATATAAATTGCTCTTTGTGTTACCGAATAGTTTATACTAATTTGTGATGGTAAGTGAACAAAACAACATAAATTTATTTTTTATTTAAAAAAAATAGGAATTATGTTCTAAAAAAAATATGTGATCTGACCTATCCAACTGTAGTACCATGATGCTGCCAAATGTAGTACCATTTATGGAATTACTGTTATAAAGGTCTTAAAACCCTAAGGTAGGAATGTAAAATTAATTTTGCTCCATCTCATACCGGTTTGGCATAAAAAGCTGTCAAATAGGTTAAAATAACGATTTTCAATTGTTTATAGCTCCTAAAGGTATAATTGAATGTTCTCAAGTGATATATTATTATACTCGTACTTTTATGTAGAAACAAAAAATGTTAAAATATATACGGTGTCCTATTTAAAAAAAAAACATTACTTTGGTCTGCCACGTTTTTCTAGGACACCCTGTACAACTAAAATATTATGGTCTTATAAATCCTTTAAAACCCTAAAACTCTTGTCTAAAACTTTTTTTTGCTAAACATTATACTTTACGAAATCGACCGTTCTGGTTCTTTATACTCACCCTGTATATCAATAGATCTGACCCTACCCACCAACCTACAAAATGTGTAATTGTTCATTAGCATTTTTCACACCAAAAATAATTTAAAAAAATATTGCAAAAATAGGATTTTAACGATTCTAAATGCGGCCCTTATAAATATAGCTATTAGGGAAATCACGTGCTCATGGCATGCTTTTGTTTTGGTCGTGTCCATCTCGAATAAAAATAGACTTTAGATACCCTCACCCCAAAGTGTTTGGAGATACCTGCCTGAGGGAGAAACCAAATTAGTGTTATGTAATTGCCATAAAACCCTTACATACTTTTCTGTAAACCAAAAATAAAATAACATTATTGTTTTCCTGTTTATTATGATCGGTACCTACCTACATATAGATCTAAAGAGCTGACAGAAAAATATATAGTTTGATCTTTAATATTCGAATACAACAAAATATGAGTTATTGTTCCACTCATAAATAAATAAATAAATAAAGTTGGTGGGACTTGACAGTCTCGTCCCGTCGTTGGTATACACAAAGGGTTAAAACAATTAGGTTATATAGGTTAAGGTAAGCACCTATTAAGAATATTTTTTTGCTTGTAGGTAGGTACCTAAGGAAAATATTATTAGGTAAAGGTAATTATTAAAAAGAGAAAACATGGATTTTTTATACCGACTAATTTTAGGTCGTATTCTATATAGACCATGAATCTCATGTCTCTTTTGGCAAATTTTTACTAAAATTTACATATTTATCTTACCTAAAATTATTATCAATTGTAGGCAGGTACCACGATACACTTAAGTATACTTACCTAATAAAATAACAAATTTAATGTAGTATTTTTATAGTGCCTACATACAATTAGTTTAGGAATAATGAAACAGGTGACACTACATATAGTATACTATATATAATATAATATATTATTATCCTTACCCAAAAATGTTTCCACTAGGTGTGGAAGCCCGCAACAGCTTTTTCAATTCCATTGCACAATTTTCCTACACTTACAAAGAAAGAAAAACACGAGGAAAACAATAAATGAACTCCAGACTCCAGTGCCGCCACAAAACAGATAAGGTTATGTTGTTACTGTTGTTATGCGAATGCCGCGAATGACGAGACACTTGCTGCTTTTTTAGCGTCCCTAAACTGAGCTGCCATTGGTCAATTGGCGATGGCCTGACTATCTTTCAAATTTACTAAAATTAACACGTTCACATGCTAGAATCTAACCGACAGTAGGGTTAAATAGAATTTCAAACCGAAGGTAATTAAATAGGGAATATTAACAAAATGAAATGGTTGATTGAACCATACAATATTGTTTAACATAATATAATGTTTAAAATCAACATTTTGATTAGATTGAATTAACACAGAAAAGGTATAATTAAGTATTAATATTTTTACCATTTAAATGAGCTTGTTTTTACCCAATGAAGGTGATTCTAACAATTTAAATTGGTTAATTTAACATTTTACATTCAACCCAATCAAGTAGTAGAAATAATCGAGTAAAATTGTTTAAAAATACCCAAATTGTTTTAATTTAACCTTTTTAAAAGTAATCCAATGGACTTGCTAGATTCAACATTTTAATTTTTTCTGTGTAGTAATAATTGCAAATAAAAACCAAGTTATACAAACAAACCGCACAACATTCATATTTTATCCAACATATACGTTGTAGCCTAGGTATGTATTGAATAGTGAGAGTCGTCATTTAATTCTGTTAGAAATAGAATGCATAGCGGTCAATATGTTTTCATGTATAACGCTGGGACGTCAGAAGGTTGAAAATATTATAAGCTACAAAGCAATTAAAAATGGGGACATTTTAAAGTCTAGATTATTAGACTATAGGTAGAAAAATAAATGTAAGCTACTTAAATCTAGGATAGGTGTAGGTACTTATGTGAAATCAAGTTTTACGATAAGCTATAAAAATAAATTTAGAAAACTCATGCAGCAAGTCAAACAGACAGGCGGCAACAATGTTTTAATTTAGCAGTGAAAAGGCTAGTCACTTTCTTGTTGGTGAACTCATTGTGCCCTCTATGAATTAAACGTAGCAGATTTAGAAAATCGGCTCATATGGCCTTCTTATAGTTTGATATTCAATGCACATACACATCATAAATGATTGTATGTATTTTAAATTCTCATTTTCCGGTATTGTGGAAACGGGCCCAGGTTATTCCCCTGGCAAAAATAAAAAACCCAACTGAGCTTAACCACCTTCGTTCAATAAGCATTCTTCCCACGCTGTCAAAGGTGCTCGAGAGGATCATGAACAGACAAATTGTAAATTTTTTAAACCAAAATAATACTTTACCCGTTAAACAATCATGGTTTAGGCCCGGCTATAGCTGTGAAAGTGCCTTGACGGACCTGACTGATGATATTCTGAGAGCAACTGATGAAAATAAGGTGTTGTTGGATTTTAGTAAGGCTTTTGATATGCTAAATCATGAAATCCTTCTGGCAATACTTCATTATGTTGGTTTTTCGGAAAGCGCTTGCAATTTTTTAAACTCGTTTCTGTCAGGACGGACCAAGCAGGTTGTGTATAATCAACAGCACTTAACTTTTTTAGATGTTCGATTGGGAGTTCCGCAGGGTAGTATCCTGGGACCTTTGTTGTACATCATCTATACTTCAAAATTTTTTAATTACCTCCGGCATTGCGGCTATCACGTCTACGCTGACAATGCTCAATTATATTACTCATTTGAAGAACAAGAATTACATGTAGCGGAGGATCTAGTTAACACAGATTTAAGTACATTACCCCACAAAAACACTTTTTGGAATGTAATTTTATCGTGATATCTTCATATTTATGGCTAATTTTATCCTTATAATGTCTTACAGACATATACTTGAAAAGTTTTATAAAAAATTTTAATTAATCTTCGACACCTTCTTACAATTTTTTTTTCTTCTTCCCCAGTTTATTTGGTTGGTTTAGACCCGCTTTAATATATTTTTCACATACTCAGTATGGTTTAAGCTTTATCAATTTTGTTCATATTATGTCTCTTCTACACATCAATTTTTTAATTCCATAGAAGCTCCATTAAGGTTCTACACCATTTTCTCTTTTGCTAAAACCATCAGCACTCAATAAATTTTCTGACCCCTGATGATGAACGTTTCTACGTTCGAAACATGTAGAGACCCCTAGAAAATTTTTATTCTATTAAACTTTGTGGAGGAAGACTTTTAGTTTTTTCTTTCTTTCCCATATTTCAAAGTGTTTTAACTGTATATTGTTTAAATCCTGCTATTTATTATGGTTAATACCAGTCTATTTGATAACATTTGTTGGCTGCACAATAATTTCCCATTATCTTCCTTATTGGAAAATATTTTCCTGCAACAGTTTATGCTGTACACATATCAGACCAAAATGAAATCGTTTCTGATATAAGCATTAAAACAGTGTGGTTTTTGGCCGTTCACGATATGCATTTTGCTGACTATTCACAAGTATGAAACATGTATTAAACAAACTAATTTAACTAGCCAAAGCTAGTAGCGGCAAAACGACGGGCCGATGTTAGTTTATAATTCTCAAATAACCGAGAACCGCATTAGTTTATTCCAACTTCGGGAAATTACGTGAAACTGGTATGCTAGTGTGTGTGTGTGATTATGAACAGAGCGGCGGTAATGAAAATCCTAGGAAGGAAAATGAGGAAAAGTAAAATTATCTAGATAATAATTTTTTTGAAACAATTAAATTAAGCTAATATTTCATTATCCCTAATGTCCTCAAACTCCGTATCAATCTTTTATATTTCAATTTTCGAAGTGATTTTTTAATTCACTCTTCGCATAATATTGGAATATTCTACAGCATGGGTGGACAAAAGAATCTTGAAAAGGGCTACCACGACCAAAAGATACATATCCTGTCGGACAGCCAAGCTGCCCTGAAGGCTCTGAACTCCTTCCGATTTACATAGAAAATTACAATGGAGTGCCTTAACGACATAAAAGATCTGGCATCCAGAAACAACAAGGTTGAACTCCTATGGGTTCCTGGTCATTCAGGGATAAAAGCCAACGAAAAAGCATATGAACTGGCAAGAACCGGATCTGCTCAAAATTTCAGGGTCCCAGAACCCGCCCTTGGAATATCAAAAAAGGTAACCAAAACAACATTAGAGAGATGGGCGCAAAAACAACATCGATCTCGATGGAACGGTATACCTGGCCAGGCACACGCACGGTTCGTTATCGATAGGCCCTCGAAGAAGCTATCAGCTGGAATGCTGCTCTTGACGCGCACCCAGTTAAAACAAGTGACCGGCCTACTAACAGGCTATTGTCACTTAAGAAAACACCTTCAAGGAATGGGAGTCTATAATGGACCCATTGAATGTAGACTTTGCGGTAAAGACGAAACCGCCCCTCATATCATATACAGCTGCGAAGCGCTAAACCGTAAAAGATTCAAAATCGTCGGAAACGTTCGACGTGGCGATAACCTCCCGCATGACAAACTTGGAAGAAAACTACTGGACCTCATAGAAGGAACAAACATTTTCTAACAAGACTGGGGCGCACAATAAACCAGAAGGCTGCAGTATAAGAAGCTTGGGCCACACGTCAAACCCGACCCCCCCCCCCTTAACCAACTAACCAACCAACCAACCAACCAACCAACCAACCATGGGTGGATAAAGGTGGAAACACATTACTATCACTTCACATGAGTTTACATCCTATCACGCCCAAGCAGCATCACATTATTATTATTTTCACGTGAAGTCATATCATTCATTTTATAAAAAGAAGCTGTGGGGTGCTTAGCTAATCGTAACCAGAAAATGTGGAAACTAAATAATAGTTCATCTTCATCTTTCATTCATAGCGACTGAAAAACCTAAAACTAGGCAATGGACACATGGCATTAATTTAAAAAGAAGGGAGAAAAGTGAATTTCACACTTTATTCCAAGAGTTATTGCAAGGTGATGAAGATCGTTTTAAGATGTACTGTCGTTAAAACTTCCTCCATTTTTCAAAGTCACGCTTCACGAAATTGATGTTTAAACAGAAAATCTAAGCGCGTGAAGACCTGCAAAATCATGTGCTTTCGCGTGAACACACCGTATGAAAATAGTGTGCCTCTTGTTAACCTGTCCATAGGAAAAACGGGTTTCATCAAATTTACTGCTCATGTATCTTCACGTAAACTCACGTGACGTGATGTAATGTGTTTCCGCCTTAACACGCTGCCCGCCGAGTGTTAACTTGTGGCTCGCGGAGCTGGGTCATATGAGAAAAAATTTAACTTTTATTGTATAAAGAAACACCAATTTCTCCTATATTCGTGTTTATTTAAAATTAATTGGGAAAGTTGTACTGATTTTAAAAAGCGCGCGCCTTCTTTTTAGTCGGCAACTACCGATTTCAAGATTTTAAGACGCATCCTCTGCTTTTTTCTGCATTTGTAACGCCATTCCCCGTAGACATAAGTTCTTCACCAGGACATTTACATATTATTATGGGATGTTGTGAAATGCAATGTGATGCACAGTTAAAGGAGAAATTTCATCAGGTTGGTTTGGAAGAGTTCTATAAAACATATTTTGATTTTGAAGAAATATCCTGCGTTCTATGAACAAGCTCTATCCATGACTTCATTGTTTGAAAACACTTATGTATGTGAACGACTTTTTAGTCGAATGAAGCACTTAAAATCACAAGTAAGAACACGAATTACCGGTGTTCATATGGAAAACTGTTTGCGTGTAGCAACAAACTCAATTAAAATCAACATTGAGACACACTGTCAATCAAAGCCAGACGTCGCACTAACATATTTTTTAATAAATTATCTAACTATAATAAATGTGTTGTAACACAAAAAAACCTTAATATCGATACCGGGACGCGATTTTACAAAATATTACAGCACAAGACACGCCTCTAACTACGAAATTACAAAATATAAAACGAGCGTCTCGCCGCATATGTCCTCTTGGCTTCCTTATTGGCAAAAAGGTATAAAAAGGTATATCGGCAATCGGTTTGTTCGTTGTTAGCAGATCATTTTTTAAAAATTTAATTAACATTTTAGGAAATATGAAATTAATTGGATTTAAAAAAAAAATGCTCTAGTAACAACGAAAAAACCGATTGCCGATATACCTTTTTATACCTTTTAGACGAAAGGCAGCCAAAAGGACATATGCCGTTATAGTATAGTGACTTGAGGGTTCGAAACTTCGGTTTTTGAGTAAAAGCAAATCCTTTCTGCAGTGGATAGAGCATGTCAATGTTAGTAGATTTTTGAACAGACCCACCTCGAAAAGTTATGCTGGCTCCCCCCACGCCCCCTCAGGTTGGGGATTGGACTGTTATAGTATTTTTTTTTTCTCGAGAACCATATAAGATAGAAAAGTGAGGTTAGTGCCGTTCGATAAAGCATAAAATTCTACAAGTAAGCTGTAATTTTTGTTTGTTTTTGTGTGCTACCTAACTTACTACAACAAAAAGAAGTGTAGGGGGATATTTATATTGGCACATTTTTAGCTATATCATAATAACCGTTAATTTAACAAAAAATTTACAAGAGACAAAAAATGAAGGCCTTAGCTTCGCCTATCGATTGGTATATCATTTACTTATGTTTTCTTTTGCAATAAGGATCCAGAGGCGTACATAGTAATCGTAAATGCATTATAATAGAAAGTTTTTAGTATGTTTCTCCATAATTTGAGAAAACACTTATGACGATGATTGACGATATTGATTTTAGGATATAAGTGTTCACCATACATCCTCCTCCTTACTTGGGTAGGGGTAAACGTCGTTTAATAACATTAACAAATACTTAGTAGCGTAGATGTTTAGAGTAAT
Source organism: Polydrusus pterygomalis (assembly GCA_963969555.1). Taxonomy (NCBI): domain Eukaryota; kingdom Metazoa; phylum Arthropoda; class Insecta; order Coleoptera; family Curculionidae; genus Polydrusus; species Polydrusus pterygomalis. The sequence continues at coordinate 15,225,616 of OZ018385.1, read as the reverse complement.
AAAAGGATATTAATTTAACAATTTTTATATTTTAAATTTACAAAAAATGTTAACACAGTTAGGTAGGGATCTAATTACAACATTCCACACACAAACACAGCCTAGTGCATTTTAAATTTTTTGAAAAGCACTTGCATTTTGGACCACAAATACAGCTAAACGACCCTTCAAATTTAGGTGAGAATAAAATTGTAGTTATGTTAGGAGGTCTCCATATCGAGATGTCATTGTGGTCTGCAGTTGGAACTCTACTTAACGGAAGTAGAATCGTTAATATTTTGATTGACTCTTCTGCACTTACTAGTGGGAAAGCCGATGCTTTCCTGAAAGCCGGCCACCTAACAAGAACGAGGCGAACACATCAACAGATTTGTATAGCATTATATTGTTTATTAAACGAATCATATGTCTCAGCTTCAACTACTGTAAAATTTAGTGAGTGGTGTAGTGAAAATGCTAAAGCTATCCCTAATTTTAATTTTTGGTTATTAATATTACACTTTTAACTTAAAGTTTTAAAATTTTTTAAGTCTCTTAGAAGTTCAAATTTTCCTGAGTATATTAAAGCTATAGGGGAGCTCTTACCCTGCCTCTTCGCTTTGGATAGAACCCACTATGCCAGATGGTAATCAGTTCATTGCAGAGATATGTACAATTTAAACGAAACACACCCAAGTGTTTATGAAGAATTTTGCAAAGGAGGTTTTGTGGTTCAAAAAACAAGCAATCGGTTTTCATCAATACCAATAGACCAAGCTCATGAGCAAGATAATGCAATAATTAAAGGAGCTGCAGGAGCTATTGGTCTAACAGAGAACCCAAAGGCTTCAAGGCGGTGGCTGATTTCTGGCCCTGAAATTGCCCGATTAATTGGCGAATTTGAAGATTATAATATTTCGGTACAAATTCAAAAACATCACAAAGAATCCCCTTCTATTCAAAACAGTGTTATATCTACTGTTTCTAATCTATAGAGTCTTTCAAGGAATATGAAAATCCGTTCCAAGAAAAATCCTCAGAATTATTCGGCCTTGATAGCAAAGTAATAGTTAACAAAAAATGTGTAGATATTTTAATTGCCGAAGGTACTCATCAGTGTAGAGAGTTTTTTAATGAAAGAATTGACCAGAATCCAAAAAAGTCCATTATGGATCCAATAAAAAAAAATATTCCGTTTCAAAATAAAGCCACTAAGCAAAAAACCACCTTTAAACAAAATGAACTGAAATCAGATGTTAATTTATTCAATAGGCTATATATAGCATCCCAAAATCGTGACGGTGATTTAGACAATTTTTTTAAGTTTGAAAATCACCCATATCCTCCCTCGCTTGTCCAATTGGGAAATATGTACCATTGAACCAAATCTGATTTAATACGATGCCTAGATAAATATATAATCAGTGTTGATAGACCAACCAATGTTGATGCCATACTCATAGATGGGGCAGCTCTTGTGCATATACTCCAACCAAAAGCTTGTTTAAATTTTACCCAATATCTATCAAATGTTATAAAACCTTATTTGTTAAGTATTTTAAAATTTGTACAAAGAGTAGATATAATATGGGATACTTATTTTGAGAATAGTTTAAAGGAACAAACAAGGGAAAATAGGGGAAAAGAAAATAGGAAGCTAGTACGGGACACTACAGCAATTCCAAAAAACTGGTACGATTTCTTAAAGGTGTCAGAAAACAAGAGGGAACTATTTGAATTAATTTCCACTTATCTTAGTACTATTTTATTGCCTGAGAATAAATTTATAGTGTGTACGACCAATGAAAAAGTATTGTATAACCCATACAAAAACAGAAAAAGTTCCAATTTGCAATCATGAGGAGGCAGACACGCGAATTTTCGTACACGCGTACAATTGCATGTAAAACGAACATAAAAAAATTGTCATAAAATCTGTATTAGCACTTGCAATTTATTACCAGTATCAAAATCAAGATGTGTGGATTGAGTTTGGCACTGGTAAAAACTTAAGATATATTTCCTGTATGGATGTTGCACAAAAAATGAAAGAGAAATGTCTGGCACTCCTTTTTTTTCACTCATTAATCAGCTGTGACACTACTTCTTCCTTTTTTGGAAAAGGAAAGAAAAAGTGCTGGGAAGCTTGGGAATGTTTTTCGGAGGTTACAGCTACTTTTATTGATTTGGTGCAACATCCAAAAGAACCCACACCTGAACAACTATGAACCATTTCAAAATTTGTTATAATAATTTACGACAAACATACTGAAACTAATGATATTGTGCGTTTGCCGAATGCAACTCTTTGCTAAAAAAAAAATCAAACTGTCGAGAATTTACCTCCAACAATGAATGCTTTGACACTTCACATTAATCGGTGTATTTATCAAGCTGGATTTACTTGGGGTAATCTGTGCCAACCAGTGGTAGAACTTTCATGCCCATCGAAATGGGGATGGACTTTACAAAACAATAAATGGACCACTAAGGAAAATGACAAAATATCATCTGGTATTTTATTAATATGCAAATGTAAATTTAGTGGCCCAAAATGCAAGTGCTTTTCAAAAAATTTAAAATGCACTAGGCTGTGTTTGTGTGTGCAATGTTGTAATTAAATCCCTACCTAACTGTGTTAACATTTTTTGTAAATTTAAAATATAAAAATCGTTGAATTAATATCCTTTTATTACTCTAAATATCTACGCTACTGAGTATTTTTTATTGTTATTAAACGATGTTTACCCCTACCTAAGTAAGGAGGAGGAGGTATGGTAAACACTTATATCGTTAAATCAATATCGTCAATCATCGTCATGAGTGTTTTCTCAAATTATGGAGAAACATACTAAAAACTTTCTATTATAATGCATTTACGATTAGTATGTACGCCTCTGGATCCATATTGCAAAAGAAAACATAACTAAATGATATACCAATCGATAGGCGAAGCTAAAGCCTTCATTTTTTGTCTCTTGTAAATTTTTTGTTAAATTAACGCTTATTATGATATAGCTAAAATTGTGCCAATATAAATATGCCCCTCCACTTTTTTGTGTTGTAGTAACTTAGGTAGCACACAAAAACAAACAAAAATTACAGCTTACTTGTAGAATTTTATGCTTTATCGAATGGCATTAACCTCACTTTTCTATCTTTTATGGTTCTCGAGAAAAAAAAAAGACTATAACAGTCCAATCCCCAACCTGAGGGGGGCGTGGGGGGAGCCAGCATTACTTTTCGAGGTGGGTCAGTTCAAAAATCCACTAATATTGACATGCTCTATCCACTGCAGAAAGGATTTGCTTTTACTCAAAAACCGAAGTATCGAGCTATTTTTGAGCCACAAGTCCCTAAGCTATTATTATATTTTGTAATTTCGTAGTTAGAGCGTGTAGAGCGTGTTTTGTGCTGTAATAGTTTATATTTTGTAAAATCGCTACCGGGACACATGGGTCTGGAGGATAATGAGGCTGCCGACAAGTTGGCCAAGAGAGGTGCAGCACTAAAATTCACAGGACCCGAGCCGGTAATAAGTATATCACATGCTACGGCCAAGAAAACAATACTAGCTGAAGCAAGAAGCAAATGGGAAAGACACTGGTTAAATTTACCAGGTCTAACACACTCAAAAGCATTTATAAACAGCCATATAAACCAACAGCTAACTGACAAACTACTAGTGCTCAATAGGTCATGCCTTAAAGCACTAGTGGGATTGTACACCGGCCACTGCAGACTGCGACACTATATGTATAAAATTGAAATAGCCCCAACTGATGAAGGCCGGGTTTGCATATGGAAGATGCAGAAACAACAGAACACGTAATGTGCGCTTGCCCAGCAGCAGGAAGAATCAGATTCGCCCTATTTGGCGAGGTGACTCTGCTGCCGGATGACATGAAAAATGTCTCTCCCAATACCATAACTTCATCAAAAAGTTAGACCTATTGTGGGAAATATAAATAATACACAATAGACCGCATGGTCGCAGTGGAGGGTTAGCTGTAACCCATTCACTTTTAACCTATCACCTATCACCTAATATAGAAATTATAAGCTAGCACGAGTGGTCCATAGTTCGATCGCAGACTATTATTTAATTTTAGCAGACCTATTGGGTTTGTTAACCAGGCCATCATACTACGCTGTACGAGACCTGAAACCTGAAATAAAAGTCAAAAACGACACTGTGTTGCTCATTTAGGTGCTGAGTGATATGCCGGGAACGTAAGGAATCGGTTGTGCAGATAACTCTAATGCTGATCCCAATGGATTGAGGGGTTCCCTGGGGATGGATTGAGGATATCTCGGGGTTCCTGTTCTTCTAATTGATCGTTAAAATGCTTTGCCGAGAAAAACGCTTGCGGGAAAATTACGGTAGTTCTGATGGTGTGCTCTAAAAATGGAACTACCTGCGACGATATGAAAATGGGTACTGTATTTCTTTATAAGGGTTTACTTTATTAACGTGCAATACTTCTTTTTCTTCTTTTTCAGCCTGTATTGATCCACTCCTGGATGTAGGCCTCTTCCAAATCTTTCCATGCCCTTCTGTCTCTAGCAATCTGAAGCCAGTTTTTTCCTGCGATATTCCGGATATCGTCCCGCCATCGCTTCTGTGGTCTGCCCACGCTTCGCTTGGTCTCTCTCGGGCGCCACACCAAGGTCCTGTGTGTCCACCTATGTTGGTCTTGTCTCGCTATATGGCCGGCCCATTGCCATTTCATTCTTGCCACGCTCCTCAATACACTCGTTACCCCAGTCCTTCTCCGGATTTCATCGTTCCGAATCCTGTCCCTCGGGGATATTCCAAGCATAGCCCTCTCTATTGCTCTCTGTGTAGTCTGCAATTTGTCAGCCGATTTGCGGGTAATGGACATTGTCTCGAGTCCGTACGTGAGCACCGGCAATACACATGATTTGTATAGTTTCCTTTTGAGGTTTATAGGGAATTCGTGGGACTTGAGTATGAATCCTAATTTGCCAAAAGCCGCCCAGGAAAGGCTCACTCTTCTTGAAATCTCGGAATATTGGTTTTCTTTACCCAGCTTGATATTGTGGCCCAGGTATATGTATTCAGGAACATTCTCCAACCGATGATCATTTACCGTTACCTCGATGTTCTCATTGCTCATGATCTTTGTTTTTGTTAGGTTCATCGTAAGTCCAATCTGCAGCGATGCCTGATGGAGTTCCCGTATCATACTCCTGAGCTCTTCGCCTGTATTTGCGATGATCACAATATCATCGGCAAAACGCAAATGACTCAACCGTAATCCGTCTATATTGATCCCCTTATCCTGCCAGTCTAGTTTTTTAAATACATCCTCCAACGCTAGTGTGAATAGCTTCGGTGAGATTGTATCTCCTTGTCTGACTCCTCTTTTGATTGGGATCTTTTCAGTTTTTAGGTCTTCGTCTATTTTTACATGTAAAGAGGCATTATCATAAATGTGCTTTATAAGGTTTGAATATCTGGAGTCTATCCTAGCGTTGTCCAACGACCTCAGTGCAATACTGACGCTATTCTATAACCAGCAATAAAGATTCGAAAACTCTCTAATACATTTTTAGCGAAATTTGACAGGCCGTTCGGAATAAAGTACATCGAATGGGGATAAAGGGTGGCCATCTTCACTTTTGGTTTGGACTACGTTCAAAGGATCTAAGCTAAATCGGTTATAACTCAGACATAAGAGTACGGAAAGGATTTCCTTTTTTTTTCGTTAAATATCGGACGTCGGAAAGATATACATTTTATTTTATAAAAAGATTAGAAGGGATGTAGAAAAGCAAGTGTGAATAAGAAAGGGTGAAAGGGTAAAGGATTTATTAGGGATTTCTTCTCCTTTAGTGTTACATTGATTCCGTATTTTCAGTATCGTTTTCTACGTTACCATTTAACCTAAAAGTAATAATCAGCCACAATAGACTGTTTTAAAGCTTAAATAATGCAAAAAGTTGTTGTAAGACCAGTCAGTAGGTTTTTATTAAAGACAACTGTACCTGGTTCAAAATTCTTCCATTATTATTTTTGTTATGGTTTTTTACGTTATCAACTAGATACCGTGCGAGCAAAAATTATTTGCATCAAAGAGGGCCTTGTTCCTAAGGACGTAATGCTTAGTCGTAGAGCTTAATACCTGTTGGGTGTCAGTAACTACCTGAATTAACAAACAATCAGTTATTCTGTCATCTTTGACAGTCGTTACAAGTAATTTGATTCATCGCTCATTTTTCCAATTTCTTGAACAATTCACACAATGGGCTTAACGGAACAGCACAAAATATTCATGGTTGAAGCGTATTTTCGAAACGGGATTAGAGTAAATGGTGAGTGGCAATACAATCCGGCTTTGTGTATGGACGATTTTCACGAACATTTTCCTATCGTTGCTTTTATGGGGATTTTTATCATTGCTTGAAAAGAACAGTGGCTGTGTTTAGGGAAACAGGTTCTATACAACACAAAAAAGGAGCAGGAAGACCACCTGTAAGAACAGAAGCACTTGTTGCAAACGTTTCGAAAATATGAAGAGACGTGTGAATTTATGCTTGGAGCATGGCGGGGGCCAATTTCAGCAATTTATATAGTTATTTTTCTTTCTGTATATTCTTACTTATATTCTAAATTTGTATTTGTCTATTTATTTTATTACTCATTAGTTTGGCATATCATGTCATAATATGAATTTGACAAATTTTAACCTAGATTTGGTTAGATATATCGTCCCCATATCATTGTGATCTAAACCAAGCTCTACGTTTTTTAATCCAAGCCCTCTTTGATGCAAATAATTTTTGCTCGCACGGTAGAACTGTACGAAAAGGTAAAAACCGAGGCTCCGCGGTTATGTTATATTGAGTCGAAGAATCCTCTTTAACTTTCAGCTCTCAAGTTAGTAGACAATGATCGATTGCCGGTGTAGTAATTGTATACCTACTAGACTTTTTATCAACAATTTAGATGGTAATAAAGTAATAAGGGTAACCTCCGAGGAGGTAACAGGAATTTACAGTATAAAAAAGTTTATTGCATGCATCTAGTATTTAACGTTTCCTTAAAACTACTGCAAAACAACAACTATCTATCGTTTCCCGATAACACAGTGTCAGTCGGCAAAGCTGCTCTGTTTGGATAAGGTTTAGTACTCGTTTAGTATGGAAATCGAAAAAGAATTGTGTTTGTATTTGTTTAATTTTTTTAACCGAACAAAGTGCTGGAGTGGATTGAGTAAAGGAAATTATGTTTGAGGACAGATTAAGGCTAGTTGGAGGGAATTTGGGTTAAGCTGGGGATATGTCGAGTATTGTCGATTAAAAAAAGTATTTAAAGAAACTTTTTAACTATTCAAAGTGCTGAAGTGGATTATTAAGTAAAGGAAACCATGTTTGAGGACTGACTGAGGCTAGTTGGAGGTGATTTGGGTTAGGCTGAGGATATGTCTAGTATTGTTGATAAACTATGTTTAAAGTAGTTTCTTAAGTAATCAAAGTGCTGGAGTGGACCGAGTAAAGGAAATTATGTTTTAGGACTGATTAAGGCTAGTGGGGAGGGATTTTAGTTAAGCTGGGAATATGTCGAGTATTGTCGATAAAATATGTTTAAAGTAGTTTTTTAAGTAATCAAAGTGCTAGAGTGGACTGAGTAAAGGAAATTATGTTTTACGACTGATTAAGGCTAGTCTAAGTGGGGAGGGTTTTTAGTTAAGCTGGGAATATGTCGAGTATTGTCGATAAAATATGTTTAAAATAGTTTTTTAACTAACCAAAGTGCTGGAGTGGACTGAGTAAAGGAAATTATATTTTAGGACTGATTAAGGCTAGTGGGGAGGGATTTTAGTTAAGCTGGGAATATGTCGAGAATTGTCGATAAAATATGTTTAAAGTAGTTTTTTAAGTAACCAAAGTGCTGGAGTGGACTGAGTAAACGAAATTATGTTTTAGGACGGATTAAGGCTAGTGGGGAGGGATTTGAGTTAAGTTAATATGTCAATGTGTTGAGTATCGTCGATAAAATATGTTTATAGTCGTTTTTTAATAAATCTAAGTGCGGGAGTGGATTGAGTAAAGGAAATTATGTTTGAGAACATATTAAGGCTAGTTGGAGGGAATTTCGGTTAGGCTGAGGATATGTCTAGTATTGTCGATAATCTATGTTTAAAGTAGTTTTTTAACTAATCAAAGTGCTGGAGTGGACTGCGTAAAGGAAATTATTTTTAGGACTGATTAAGGCTAGGGGGGAGGGATTTTATATAAGCTGGGAATATGTCGAGTATTGTCGTATATTCGACCAGACTATTTCACGAGAAAACAATAAAAACACACTGTTTGTTTAGCAAATTAGAAACTTTATTTATCAGCCATCGATTTTTTTATTTCTTGGATAGATTGGCTGGCACCCAAATCTTGCAATTTCGTTTAAATTGCTCATCTTGTCTTTTTCAAGCCAGGATGATATTTGTCAGACTAACAATAGTTTTTACATCTATTAAAATTTTGCCGCTGAAAATCCATCTTGTTGATTTTGTCCAGGTGTATATAATTAAGAGTTTTCCACTATAAAACAGGTCGTTGCTATGATATTTTGCCGGCATAAAACACTCTAGTGGAATGGTCGATAAAAAATGTTTAAAGTAGTTTTTTAAGTAATCAAAGTGCTGCAGTGGACTAAGTAAAGGAAATTATGTTTTAGGACGAATTAAGGCTAGTGGGGAGGGATTTGAGTTAATATGCCGAGTATCTTCGATAAAATATGTTTAAAGCAGTTTTTTAAGAAATTGAAGTGCGGGGGTGGATTGAGTAAAAGAAATTATGTTTCAGGGCAGATTAAGGCTAGTTGGAGCAGATTTGATGGGGATGAGGGATATGTCGAGTATTGTCGATTGAAAAAGTGTTTTAAGTTTTTTGGCTGTTGGCCATGTTTTCCATGGAAATGTTGCCGAGACGTGACTTTTTTTTTGCCAAATTTCATTTGGTTACCAGAGATGCATTTAATAATATTTAATTCCGAATGGTTCATGACATCAGTTACTGTTTTGAGACGACGACTTGAAGCTGCCACCTATCCGAGGTCTAGGTTTCTCACATTCACAAATAAATGGGTGCATTAAAAATTATGGATGGTTTTCGCCAAAACTATATGATAGCTATTTAGACCAAGCAAAAGCTACGGCTTAAATTGCATTCATGCAGATTTTCCAAAAATCTATATCGCCTATTTTCTTAAATTGTACCTCAATGAGCCTAATGAATAAAAATGTAGTAATTGCTTTTTCTTATAAAATCGAAGTAATTTCTTGACAGGCAATGAATAAAAACTAAAGTAATTGCTTTTGCGTCCAGCAATTGCTTTTGCGTCCAGCAATTGCTTAAAAGTGCAGGAATTGCTTCTAGTCAATGCTTTTTCTTAAAAAATAGAAGCAATTGCTATCGTTTGCTTAAAATGTGATGAATAAATTAAAGGATTGTTTTTTCCAGTGTAGCAATCGCTTTCAACTTTTTAAGGTAGGTCGACCCCTGCATCATTTGCTTGGTAGCAGTCAACGTTAGTTCTTCGTGGCATACACGTGCGTTGCTCTTAATTTGTGTCTTCAATTATGGCTGAATATATGAACGTCTGTAAAAGAAAAATCTACAGTATGTACGTAAAAATTGCAGATATGATGATTTCATAAAGTTATATCGATTTGACTGCGAAAATGTTGAGTGTGATCCGGCCTTTCAAAATACTGTAGGTGAAGAACTCTGTGTTCACCAAGCTACTGTCTATAAGACATACACTTCTGTAATGGATGCAGTTTTGGAGAAGGCCAATATTTTTATTAAACTTCCTACACGTGCTGAAGCTGTTGTAGATGCTAAACGGTTGTGGCCAGAGGGATTTCTTTATGACCCTTCAATTTGTGAACGAATATCAATTGCTTGTCTTTAATTTCTTCATCACTACTATCACTTTCCTCATTTTCACTGAAATCTGCCGTATCACAAATAGAAGTTTCCTATTTTCCACAAAAACGTAACTGATTACTATTTTACTAAATAAATAGACCAACGTTGTTTTATTTATGTCAACACTTTTGCAAATTAGTCATAGGCACCAAACTGAACAAGATATCTATAATCTGAACAAGTGGATAAGCCACGTCTGAACTTGTGTTGAATAAGCATTTGCTACAGAGGTGTAAGGAAAACAGCAATTGCTTCAAAATTTTATTCATATCCAGATCTAGCGATTGCTTTTACTTATAGCATTTGCTAGTCAAGCAATTGCTTTAAATAAAAAGTAATTGCTTCAAGTAACTGCTTAATCTTTATTCATTAGGCTCATTATTCTGGTTTTCTGAATTTTCTATGGTAATAATATAAAAAACTACCTCCATATCAATATTTGTAGCCATTTTTTTATAATAATAGAACAATCAACAGGCATCTGTTACATGCTCAAGCAGGTTGTGCTAGTCAAAAACAACTAATCGTCTAATCGAATCACACAAAATAAAGACACGCGGAACAATTAACAGTATTGTTATATAATATGGTCTTCAGAATAAAAACAATTGGATGTTTTTATCCGGCACTACATTCTTTGATACAGAACTTAGAGACAGGAATTAGGAATGTTTTATGAGAATAAAAAGAATGTAGTCGATAGTAATATCGACGCTTGATAAAAAGAATTATTAGGTATTTTAGTTACTCCTATATTCAGACTGTATTCAATAGTATTCAGCAGTAACTGTTCTTTGAGCAATTTATTTAACCGTTTATTGTGTAAAATTGTATGATTATTATTTTGGTCACAGTTGTCTATTAAATGGAAATTGTTTCTTTAAACTTGCTGGAATAACACCTTCCTAAAGTGAGTAAAAAGGGACAATCTCTCTCCGTATTAGAGAACTGTTTAAATTCACCGTTTTATACTTTTAAGTCGTTCATTTGTATTTTATTCCTACTATTTATTGTAATCTTTCATTCTTTCATTGCTTTGCTGTATTGCTGTTTATTAAATAAATATCTTAAAAAATCCTTAGTGTTTCAGTGATTAGATGGCGCACCATAAGGGCACAGTAAATAATAAAGAATCACTCTTAGTAGAAAATAAAAACATAAATCCAAACCATCCAAGCTGCACCGCCCAGTCGCCTAACATTCTGATACGCGACGAGCCTAATGAATAAAAATTAAGCAATTACTTGAAGCAATTACTTTTTAGTAAAAGTAATTGCTTCACTAGCAAATGCTAGAAGTCAAAGCAATTGCTAGATCTGGATATGAATAAAATTTTGAAGCAATTGCTATTTTTCTTACATCTCTGTAGCAAATGCTTATTCAACACAAGTTCAGACGTGGCTTTTCCATTTGTTTAGATTATAGATTTCATGTTCAGTTTGGTGCCTAATTTGCAAAAGAGTTGACGTAAATACAACAACGTTGCTCTATTTATTGAGTACAATAGTAATTTGTTACGCTTTTGTGGAAAATAGGAAACTTATATTTGTGATATGGCAGATTTCAGTGAAAATGAGGAAAGTGATAGTAGTGATGAAGAAATTAAAGACACGCAATTGATATTCGTTCACAAATTAAAGGAACTTAAATACATCTCTCTGACCACAACCGTTTAGCTTCCACAACAGCTTCAGCACTTGTAGAAAATTTAATAAAAATATTGGCCTTCTCCAAAACTGCATCCATTACAGATGTGTCTGTCTTACAGACAGTAGCTTGGTGAACAGCGAGTTCTTCACCTACAGAATTTTGAAAGGCCGGATCCGACAATTTCCGCAGAAAGACTTTAATCTTATTTAAAGGCGGTGCGCCCCCTTGCCTTTTACCAGTATCAGTCAAAAAATAATTTACCAACCACTCAACATTTTCGCAGTCAAATCGATGTAACTTTCTGAAATCATCATATCTGCAATTTTTACGTACACACACTGTAGATTTTTCTTTTACGGACGTTCATATATTTAGCCATAATTGAAGACACAAATTAAGAGCGACGCACGTGTATGCCGCGGAGAATTAAAGTTGACTGCTACCAAGCAAATGATGCAGGGGTCGACATACCTTAAAAAGTTGAAAGCAATTGCTACACTAGAAAAAGCAATACCTTCATTTATTCATCACGTTTTAAGCAAACGATAGCGATTGCTTCTATTTTTTAAGAAAAAGCATTGCCTAGAAACAATTCCTGCACTTTTAAGCAATTGCTGGACGCAAAAGCAATTACTTTAGTTTTTATTCATTGGCTTTCAAGAAATTACTTCGATTTTATAAGAAAAAGCAATCGCTACATTTTTATTCATTAGGCTCAATATGAGAGGCCATCCATCGAATTTTGTTTTCGCCTGATAACTTAGAACATTTTAACAAAATATAAAGCTTTATTAGCTAAACTGACATAAGTAAAACGTATCCAGCTCTTCGTCTATCTACGTTATTCTACTATAATCTAATGCCTACAAACCCGTACAAACTGTTTTATTCGTGTTTCAAAATCCACCCCAAAAAAATGCAGGTAATCGTCCGGATGCAGTGATCTCTGAAGGTGATAACTAAAATCGATAAGATAAATAAATAAGTCACCAGACGTCAATTTATGAACATTAATATTACAACAATTAATTAATCGTTTTCCGAATCGATACTTCTGCTTCCAACATCACTAATTTAAGACCCGCATGGCATGGCATGCTTCGATTCCAAACTGTCACAGCAAGTAGCAGAAAACATCTGTATCAATTAATTTGAACTTGGGTAATTTTCAGCGTTGTCAAGTCGTTTCGGGCACAAATTGATTTTTGTTAAGAAAAAGCCGTGAAATTTTCAATTTAATTAACCGGCGACGTCGGGATGCTAAGATGGGATCAAGTAATGTTGTTTTATAATTGTTTTTTTTACTAAATTTTGATTTTCACCTTGCCGCATAGAGGAAGAGTCAATACAATTTTCTACAGTTTCAGCTTTGAAAATCTTAAAGTATTTATTGAGAAAATAATTATGCAAAATATGCTTGCTAATAAAAACCCACAAAACCTCTCCCACGTATAGCCACTTTCTGTCTGATAGCGTCGTTCTGACTGACATGCATCGTATTGAAAGAAGGATAACATTATAATCGTCCGCTCGACTGGCAATTAAAAGAATTGTGGGTAATGGGATGACGGAGGACTGTTTATGTCTATTAATTTATTTTTATTTATTACAAATAGGGATACAACAGACACTGGGCCCAATATAGCATCCACGTTGTGGTTTATTAGCTGGTGGGAATTAATAATATTTAAATTAAGTAAGTTTGTTAATTTATGTTAACATAAAAATTGTAAAAAAATCACAGCAGTGATTTTACATATTTTTTAAATCTAATTATAGACATATCGAACATGTCCATGCCTAAAGACAGCCTGTTACAGGCACGAGTCGCTCTACAGAGAGGAGAATTATTTCCAGAATTAGTATTTCTAAGTGGAATATCAAAAGTATTATGAAGCCTTAAGTCCCTAATCGGTACATTAAAGCTTAACTTTGGTCTGAGTGTTGGTGAATCAACATGACAGTTCACCAATTTGTAAATGATAATAACATCGGAAAACATCCGTCTTTCAGTAAGTGTCATTATTAAAATGTTTTCATAATAGGTTTATAATTGCTATTGACTATAGCTATGTCTGTCTAACGTGATAAGAACCGTAAAAATTTATTTTGAATACTTTCCAGCCGTCGCTGGTAAACCACGTACTGAGGGTTCCAAACAACTGATGCAAAATTAAATTTACTAAATATAAATGCGTAATACAAGTTTAGAACTGTTTGAGGATTATTAAATATGTTCAAACTTTATGCTATGTCTTTAATTGTTAGTATATATGTTTTGTGACAACTCTATACCTTACCTACCCTCTCGATTTTATCTTGAAAATAATATTTCACACCGGGCACATTTTACACGTCGTTTTATTATGTTAGAAAAAGTAGGGTTAGAAGTAAATTTTAAAAAGTAACAAACCATCAGATAATAAACAATAAATTAATTTTTAGAGGTTATGTTACGACAGAAAATGGTTTGACAAATTGGTTTAGGCTTTCGCGGCCAGTCGCTGAGCTAGTGTAGTCATCATTCGGGTCTAAAGGCCGTCGTCGGTTGGAATTGCTTCCTAACCCAACAAACAATTATAGTCTAAAAAAGGTGAATTTTACCTAAGTTTTTAACTATAAAGCTCGACGGACCGCTTTACATAGTCAGAAGTTAGTCATTTATACCACTTTATCACCTAGTGGGGAATAAAACCAAGGTAATAAAGTGGTAAGAAACACCTGTCATTAGGAGAATTGTTCTTCATAGACGAGGCCAAGTAGTCTTCTCCGTGGTAGTAAAGAGGTGTTTTTTACCCGTATTTTACCTATGTGGGCCTATGTTGGGCCTGTTATGGGCTATGAAGTTTATAGAAAATCATAACCACAATTTTAGAAAAAGATAAAAATAGTATTTTGTTTTTATTTGTATCAAAGCACAGGAGGCAGGAGGGTTCTTAAATCAGAACATGTCATGTCAGCCGCTATTGATTTTTAAAATGGAGTGGTAGTATATAGATAGGTATGTACTTATAAAAATCATTATTTCATCGATGTGAAGTGAAAAAATGGGTGCGCGTAAAAAATTTTCGTATAGATTTCAATTTTACCTAGAAAAACTAACCGCGCCCCAGAAAAAAGGCATTTAATTAAAAAAAACAAGGTAAATTAAAATTGAAAATACCAAAAATTTAAAATGTAGCCAATATTTAGTGCTTGGACGAATAAGTTAGCTCGTTTCTGTGCTCGGTTTTTGTAATATATTTGTTGTTGCTTTAGTGTTACAAGTAATCTAACAAAATTAATTGAAAATAATACACCATGTTGAAAAAAATATGGCGTCAGTAAAATATTTTTCCTAAAGGTCGTGATTTCCTGTGGTTTGGGCCTTAAAAAAAATTGGACCTATAAGTCAACCCGTGTTAGGTTACGCTATAGGAGAAAATTTCCTATTTTGTATCTTCCGTCTTGATAGGTCTAAATTAGGAGAAATATTCGTTTATATGGCATAACTTTGTAATAATGAGTGTTTATGAAGCCTAATTTGGGGTTTTTAAGAATACTGCAGGCCCTATGTACGGCCAATTACTCCATAAAATGCGAGATAAAATGTTTCTATCGGGGTTCCTGCATTAATGCCTCGCAACGGATTAATAGCCACTATTATAATAACTATAACTAACCTTACTTTTTGGCCGAGTTCGAATATAAACGTACAACGTTTTTTTCGTTGTTCCGGCGTTTTGTATAGCTCCTACCCCTTTTATTTCGCCGAAAAAATGGAAACTAATTATTTTAAAATGGAGAGGGTCAAGCTCCTCCTTGGATTATTCTTATGTTCCCCACAAGTGGGAAGATTACCACAGTGCAATAAACTTAACAATCATCATTCAAGTTTTCTAAGCCAGAATCTCTTTAAAGACATAATTTTTGGAAGATACGGCTTTATATCCGGTAAAAATCACTTTGAGGACAAAATATTAGGCTATAAAGAAATTATTTAACTTATAACTATAACCTATTTTAAACTTTAAAGCCTTCTGGGCTTTAAGTACAAAATGTAAGACTAATATAGGGTATACATCACCTCAGAAAGTGTTCACATTATAACCTGACCATGAAGATATATTGAAGACAAAACGAAGTAATTTGTTCTTCATTTATGGGCCTAAAAGATTATTGGGCTTTAAGGCCCAATCTAAGGTAAAAAATAACCTGGTTGGGCGTTTATTACTGACTTTCCTTAGACCTAACTATCAAGTCGATTTACAAGGTAATTATCTACTCTTTTGGACCATCTCTTGGGCCTCTTATATTTTCCCACTTTGAACCCGTATTAATAAGTTCGAATTACTTTGTTTGGGCCAAACTGTTAGTCTCTTTGGCCGTTTCGTCTAAAAAGCCGATTTGAAGGTAAAAAATAGACTATTTTTTACTTAAATAGGTCATTTTCTCCAAATGAGAATGAGAGGTCGCCAAGGCTTTAAATGTTTGTTGGGAACGTTTCGCTAGCACGAGTGGCGAGCTTCTTCAGAGGTCCTTCCATCTCCGGTGCTGGAAGTAGACTGACGAATAGACGAATTCTCGGGCGCAGGTTGTATTTATACTGGTGAGCAGGGGGCGGAGCTTGTTCCGATTCGGTTAACTTCTGGATATCTATCGGCATTACTCGGGAGTGTCTGAGGATAGGATTCCAGATCTGGTTGAGCCTGAGGGTCTCTTCTTTTCTGTTGAAATTGTCAGGATGCTTATGGATCTCGATGGCTTCTCTGACGAGCCTGTTGTGATAGCCATCGACTGATGCTAATAACTTACAGTTCTCAAAATGTATCATGTGGTCCCCGTTACCCAGTGCGTGTTCGGCTACTGCAGACTTCTCAGTTCGTCCTAGTCGGCAGCTTGCTTTATGCTCCTTGAGTCTCGTTCCCATTGATCTTTTAGTGGTTCCAATGTAGACCTTTCCGCAGGAACAGGGTATGCGGTAGACGCCTGCAGCTGAAAGTGGGTCCCTCTTGTCCTTTGCTGATCTAATGGTCTGCTGGATCTTCTTTGTTGGCCTGAAGATTGTCCCGATGTCGTGTCTTCTTAAAACTTTGCCAATCCTGTCCGTGACTCTAGGAACATATGGTAGATATGCCCGCGAGGTGGTGGATGTCCGTTCGGTTTCCCGTGACCTAGATGATCTCAAGCCCATTGATCTCTCGATCTCTCTCTTGTTGTAGCCACTCGCCTCGAACGCAGATTTTAGATGTTCAAGTTCCGCCTGGAGGTTCTCAGGTTCGCAAATCCTTCGAGCTCGTTCTGTCAGGGTTTTGATGACTCCATACTTTTGACCTGGGTGATGGTTGGAAAGAGCGTGTAGGTATATGTCCGTGTGTGTTGGTTTCCTGTACACTGTATGGCCCAGCTTGTCTCCCCGCTTCCTCACTAGCATATCTAGGAATGCCAGTTGTTGGTCTTTCTCAGTTTCAATCGCAATTATTAACGACAAAATTTTTCAAAATTAAAAAAAAAAATTTGTCTTGACGGGTAGAATTTTTTTTTGAATTTTTCTCTTTTCTTAGCGACAATATCTATACGACCCCACGTTTGTTTCATTACTATCGTTTATTGTAATAATTCTGACATATTGACAGGTGTCAAATTTTGACAAGATAATTTTTGCGTATTTTTTTTAACTTTACACCGTCAATATACAGACCACCTTATAGTTTTTCATTAATATAATTTTTTTTTAAACAATTTGACATGTTGACAGCTGTCAAATTTTGACAGGAGAATTTTTCGCTTATTTTTCCCGAAGTCTCCGCATCGAATACTATACGACCCCATAATTTGTTTGGTCAAAATCGCTTCTTCGTTTTATACCTGACAGCTGTCAAAATTTGACAGGAGAATTGTTTGCGTGTAGATTATTGTATTGTCAGCGGTTCTTGATAAGTCTACAAAATTTAAATTAAATCTGGCCGTTTAAAGTGGGTCAAAATTGGGTTCAAAAAAGTCGGTTACGGACAAACAAACAAACAAACAAACAAATACAGGGTTCCCCATTTAAAACGAAACAGGCTAAATATCTGGTTCCACGTTAATTTAAAAATTAAAAAAAAAACGCTCGGACCCGTCGATTTTTATTTCGAGGGGGACATCTTTTGCGTATATTGTCAATCTTGTTACTTCAAGCCCCTAGGAGGGAGAGAGGGTAAGATCTTAATCTTAAATGGATACCCCTATTTTGGATTTTGCATAAAATTCTGAACATTTTTTAATAAAAGCATTATTAGTCTATACTAAACAGTTTCCGAGATATTGACTCTTGAAAAATAAGATTTTTGAATTTTGACAGCATCTAGCTTTCTAACTGTACGTCTTAGAGTAAAACGGCTTACATGTCCCTATCTTCGATTTTTATTATCTTTCCAATAGTGTCAACTTCCGGTTAAACCGGAAGTACTATATTTCTTACAACCGGTTTAACCGGAAGTTGACACTATTGGAAATATAATAAAAATCGAAGATAGGGACATGTAAGCCGTTTTACTCTAAGACGTACAGTTAGAAAGCTAGACGCAGTCAAAGTTCAAAAATCTCATTTTTCAAGAGTCAATATCTCGGAAACTGTTTAGTATAGACTAATAATGTATTTAATAAAAAATGTTCAGAATTTTATGCAGAATCCAAAAAAATTATATAAAATAGGGGTATCCAGTTAAGATTTAGATCTTACCCCCCTCCCTCCTAGGGGCTTGAAGTAACAAGATTGACAATATACGCAAAAGATGTCCCCCTCGAAATAAAAATCGACGGTTCCGAGCGTTTTTTTTTTTAATTAACGTGGAACCAGATATTTAGCCTGTTTCGTTTTAAATGGGGAACCCTGTATACAGGTGAAAAGGTGTGTTAAAAAAAACGGACATCAAGCAGATACATTATAAAATTTTTGCTGGTTCTTATAGGTACCAGAATTTTTTATAATTTTATATAGAATTAGTTTCGCATGTCCGTTCGACCCAAACATACGTCACTTATTCTCAAAATCCAGAATGTCCCATTTGGAAAGTTTCTTGTTTATTTTTAAATCAAACATTAAGAGGAAGTAACCCCTTTTACCACAATGAAAATTGCCGAACGTTTTGCTGGTCAAACGAAAAGAAAAAATAAAAATTGGTATTTAGAAAATAAATTCTACTTTAAATACCCCATCCAGAAAAGTAAATGACGATCGAAAATATTCCCAAAATTTTTTTTAGAAATTTTTTTTTATTTTTAGTAATTTTGTAATATCTTAAACAATTCTTTATTGGTCAAAAGCAAAATGACCTTCCCGGGTGTAGAATGTTGTACCAAACAATTTTTCTTAAAGCCATTTTTCAATATCGGCCTTACTTTTTCTCAAAAACGTTGGGCGCGTAATTCCACTTTACACGCTTAAATTCACTTTACGCGCCCAACGTTTTTGAGAAAAAAGTAAGGCCGATATTGAAAAATGGCTTTAAGAAATTGTTTGGTACAACATTCTACGCCCGGGAAAGTCATTTTGCTTTTGACCAATAAAGAATTGTTTAAGATATTACAAAAGTACTAAAAATAAAAAAAATTGTAAAAAAAATTTTGGGAATATTTTCGATCGTCATTTATTTTTCTGGATGGGGTATTTAAAGTAGAATTTATTTTTTAAATATCAATTTTTATTTTTTCTTTTCGTTTGACCAGCAAAACGTTCGGCAATTTTCATTGTGGTAAAAGGGGTTACTGCTCTTAAGATCGCAGTGCAATTTTATGCATCTCACGAACTATATAATTCTTCCATCTAAATTTTGCTTTATGATTTATATGTTTATTGGGTGGGTATTGTGTATTCATATTTACTCGTTATCCTTTACTTTTTCCAATTATTTAGAAAAAAAAAATACTGCTATTTTATTCAAAAAGAACGGCAACGTCGACGTCGTGCAACCGGCACGATATCGCAGGCAGCTCTCCGGAAACATTTGAACGTGGTCATTATCCAATTAACAAAGACGCATCGCTTTACTTTCCCACCCTGCAGGGCACTCTTTGTGTCCGGGCTTGTTTTTCATTTGTTTTTGTGCCATTGTGCTTGTGAGTCTGAAATTTAGGGGATTTGAATGCGAACAAAACTCGTAAAAGGGACTGGAGAAACTTATTTTCCGTCGTGTACAGAGCTTTTTGTAAGGATCGGTCATGTGGGAAAGTTGATATTGGATTTGTTTTAATCCTATCCGTTGATAAAATAGTATTTTACGTTACAAGGCCGGTAGGTGACTTATTACAGTACGAGTCTGGAATATAAACGAGTGCTGTAATAACTCCTAACGAACGTGTATCGTATGATGTTTTATTTCATTTTGTCATTATAATCCTTTTTAAAAAGATTTAATAAAAATGTTTATTACAAATTTTAAAATATTATTGGCAATATTAATTGGTATCACTGGATATAGTTTAAATAAAATAAAAATTACTAACTTTAGTTAGGCAAATTATTTAAAAAATTGTAAAAGAGAGTCTATTCTGTAGTTGCGTAATATTTTTCATTTACTAAAGTTGGTAGAAAATATAATTTTACAAGTTAAAGCATCTACACAAAGTTATTTGGTATCGATAGATATATATTCAAAACAAAATAAAAATTACTAACTTTAGTTAAGCAAACTATTTAAAAAATTGTAAAAGAGATCCTATTCTGTAGTTGCGTAACATTTTTCATTTACTAAAGTTGGTAGAAAAAAGTATATTATTTATAGTAAGACATGCTGCCAAAATAGCGATTTTCCAATAAATACTAGTCGGGGCGTGGAACGCATTTTTATAGTCGGCCATGATTGCCTTTATTTTGTTTTGAATTATGACAGTTAATGTTATTATAAGTTTTAAAAACTTATATAGGTATTATTATATTCCAAGTTTAATTTAGTTTAATGTATATATGATGAATTAAATAATTAATGCTCAATATGTGTACTTGAACATTCTGTTTCCTATAATTTTAAGTGACAACTTGTCAAAAATCCAAAGTAAAAAGTCATTATTTCTAAAAACAAAAGATGGTTGCTAGGCAATACATTACAGTACCTGATACTGTAATGTTCCACTTACCGGCCGCAAATGAGTACATGGTAAGTTGATTTACCGGACAAAATGAAACAAAACGATTATGCGGTATAATTGCACTGTGACTCTTCACTTCAAACGAATTTGTTTTCCATTAAGGGTATGGTCCGAATATCACCACCAGTAACCACTGTTAACCGCGACAAATGACAGATCAACCATAAAAATCCGGTTATATTCGGGACGAAAAATCACCATGTTCGTTAAAAGCATAACCTTTAATTTTGAAAAGTCCATGACAGAGTGATAATTTACAGGAATGCTAAATACACTTACTTCTTATAATTTGATTGATATTGATTCTCTGAAAAACTTAATAAATTACCAACCAACGGCCAAACATTTTGAAATTAAATTCATAACAAAACAAAATATTTCATAATAATGACAAGTGACAGGAGGAACCGCTTGTAACCGGGCGTTTAAGCCGGTGAGCATTTTGACATTTGGGTGACGTGATATCCGAAAACCGTGTTCCAAAATAAACCTATTTTTTGGTTACCGCTATCATTTGGTTAATCACGGAACGCTAAACCACGACACTAGTTACTTTCGGACCATACCCTTAGATGCCTTATTCTGACATAGGAACGGAGCCTGTTGTCGATTTTTAATTTCGGGTTTTTTTCCGGGAGAAAATAATTTTTAAAGATTGTGATCGATGGAAGCGCCGCTTCCCCGGCTTGTCATGGCCCAAAGAAGTTGTTCCGGAACATGTCCATTTTCAAATAATTATCTGCCCTGTCATAATTTATTTTGTCCGGACTAATATCGGAATCGTTTGGTTGTCGACTGGCGCCGTGCATAAATAAGCCCGAAGTGGTCAAACGTTCTGGCTCTTGAAGTGTAACCAGCTTTCCAATATTAATATTTTGGCAGCTGTTTGCAGGAGTGTGATACAACGAAAGACAACAAAAAAAAGTGAATTTTTAGGTAGTTACTAATACCGTGCGAGCAAAAATTATTTGCTTAAAAGAGGGTTTGGATTAAAAAAACGTAGGACTATGATATGGAGACGAATCAAATCTAGGTTAAAATTTTGTCATTTTTTTTCATTCATATTATGACATGATATGCCAAACTAATGAGTAATGAAATAAGTAGACAAATGCAAATTTATTTTTGTTGTTAACAAAATTACCAAAGTAAGAATATACAGAAAGAAAAAGAAAAATAATTACATAAATTGCTGAAATTGGCCACCGCCATGCTCCAAGCATAAATTCACACGTCTCTTCATATTTTCGAAAGTGTTGACCAGTATCTCTGGAGAAATGTTACCACATTCTTGGATAATCCTTTCTTGTAATTGTTCTAAATTTGCAACTGGTGTTTTAAAAATAGTGTTCTTTAAATGAGGAAAAACGAAGTAATCCATAACCGCTAAACAAGGTGATCTAAGTGGGAATTCAATTTCTGATCGAAGACTCATTCAATCTGTCGTTGAAAAAATTGCGTAAGTTTAATAGTTTCGGCGGCTGTATCGGCGGTTGCACCGTCCTGTTGAAAATATCCAAAACGTAAATCGTCGCTCCATAAATGAATTTAAAATATTGTCCCTATACCGCTGTGCTGTAACTGTGTCATGGAAAAAAATGGGACCAACAATCGGGAAACAGCTAACCAGACACCAATTTTTTGAGGGTGCAATGTGGACTCTACAAAAAAATGGGGATTTTCGCTACTCCACATGCGTGTATTCTGAGAATTCACATGCGGATAGGTGGAACCAGGCTTCATCCGAAAAAAATGTCAGGTCTAATAAATAATTTCTTTCCAATAAATTTTGGGTAAACCATTGAGAGTAATTCCTGCGTCTTTCAAATTCTGCAGCTTGTATTACTTGAAATACTTGCACTTTATAAGGAAATAAATTTAGCTGCTTCTTAAGAATAGTCCTGCATGTTTCATAAGATCTTCCCACTTCTTGGGACAGGCGTCTTATACAATTTGTTGGCGTATTCTGCATTATTTCACGAACGTTTGCAACAAGTTCTTCTGTTCTTACAGATGGTCTTCCTGCTCCTTTTTTGTGTTGTATAGAACCTGTTTCCCTAAACACAGCCACGGATCTTTTCAGGCAATGATAAAAATCCCCAGCAATAAAAGCAACGTTAGGAAAATGTTCGTGAAAATCGTCCATGCACAAACCCGGATTGTATTGCCACTCACCATTTACTCTATCCCCGTTTCGAAAATACGCTTCAACCATGAATGTTTTGTGCTGTTCCGTAAAGCCCATTGTGTGAATTGTTCAAGAAATTGGAAAAATTAGAGATGAATCAAATTACTTGTAACGACTGTCAAAGATGACGGAATAACTGATTGATTGTTAATTCAGATAGTTACTGACACCCAACAGATATTAAGCTCTACGGCTAAGCATTACATCCTTAGATGCAAGGGCTTCTTTGATGCAAATAATTTTTGCTCGCACGGTAACAAATGCGAATGGCCAACTGGACGTCACATAATATGTAAAACTAATTTGTTGGCCTTGTTCACTATTTAACCTAAAGCTAAAAAGTATTATTTTTAGAGTGCTATCCCACATCCATATCGAACCTCACGTCACTGCCACTGGCATCAACATCAATCCTGGTGGTCATAATTAATGACACATTATTAGTTTTAAAAGGGAAATACCATAGCAGGTCTGTGTAATGATGATAAACTTATGACTCGAGTTATGCTACCTGGTTTTCTTTGGCCCTTTGATAATATATTTCCCTTTCTCGGTAATTTGTTAAATGGGACATTTCTGTAAATGTTAGAGCAAACGGCGAAAGGTGTAGTGTATGTGGGGGAGGAAAGACAAAAGAGGGTGGTAACGCGAGGGTCGCTGACCCTAGACAACAGTCCTGCTGATAATGGGTCTCTGGGGTAGTGCGATTAAAAGGAGTTTTGCAGATATTTAGGTTAACGTTTTATACACACTGTTCCAAAAGGTATGATCGATAATTTGGGCTTAAGTAGATTAGTTAAAAATGAGGTCAAAAGTTTTTTTTTCTACCGTGCGAGCAAAAATTATTTGCATCAAAGAGGGCTTGGATTAAAAAATGTAGGGCTTGGTTTCGATCACAATGATATGGGGACGATATATCTAACCAAATCAAGGTTAAAATTTTGTCAAATTCATATTATGACATGATATGCCAAACTAATGAGTAATAAAATAAGTAGACAAATAAAAATTTATTTTTGTTGTTTACAAAATTAACAAAGTAAGAACATACAGAAAGAAAAAGAAAAATAAGTACATAAATGCTGAAATTGGCCATCGCCATGCTTCAAGCATAAATTCACACGTCTCTTCATATTTTCGAAAGTGTTGACCAGCATGTCTGGAGAAATGTTACCACATTCTTGGATAATCATTTCTTGTAATTTTTCTAAATTTGCAACTGGTGTTTTAGAAATGTTCTTTAAATGAGGAAAAACGAAGTAATCCATAACCGTTAAACAAGGTGGTCTAGGTGGGAATTCAATGTCTGATCGAAAACTGATCAATCTGTCGTCGAAAAAATTGCGTAAGTAGTTAATAGTTTCGGCGGCTGTATGGGCGGTTGCACCGTCCTGTTGAAAATATCCGAATCGTAGTTCGTCGTCAAGTAATTGCTCCACAAATGGATTTAAAATATTGTCTCTATACCGCTGTGCTGTAACTGTGTCATGGAAAAAAATAGGACCAACAATTCTTCTTCGGGAAACAGCTAACCAGACACCAATTTTTTGAGGGTGCAATGTGGACTCTACAAAAAAAATGGGGATTTTCACTACTCCACATGCGTGTATTCTGAGAATTCACATAACCGGAAAGGTGGAACCAGGCTTCATCCGAAAAAATGTCAGGTCTAATAAATCATTTTTTTCCAATAAATTTTGGGTAAACCATTGAGAGTAATTCCTGCGTCTTTCAGAATCTGCGGCTTGTATTTCTTGGAATATTTGCACTTTATAAGGAAATAAATTTAGCTGCTTCTTAAGAATAGTCCTGCATGTTCCATAAGATCTTCCCACTTCTTGGGACAGGCGTCTTATACAATTTGTTGGCGTATTTTGCATTATTTCACGAACGTTTGCAACAAGTTCTTCTGTTCTTACAGATGGTCTTCCTGCTCCTTTTTTGTGTTGTATAGAACCTGTTTCCCCAAACACAGCCACGGTTCTTTTCAGGCAATGATAAAAATCCCCAGCAATAAAAGCAATGTTATAGTAAAATGTTCGTGAAAATAGTCCATGCACAAACCCGGATTATATTGTCACTCACCATTTACTCCAACCCCGTTTCGAAAATAGGCTTCAACCATGACTGTTTTGTGCTGTTCCGTAAAGCCCATTGTGTGAATTGTTCAAGGAATTGAAAAAATTAGCGATGAATCAAATTACTTGTAACGACTGTCAAAGATGAAGGAATAACTGATTGATTGTTAATTCGGGTAGATACTGACACCCAACATGTATTAAGCTCTACTGCTAAGCATTACGCCCTTAGACGCAAGGGCCTGCAAGACCCTCTTTGATGCAAATAATTTTTGCTCGCACGGTATGTCCACTTGCTACTGAGCTTCAGCTTCCCAAATCGGGGACCCAGAGGATAGTTTTCGTCAAGTATTTTTTAAATCTTTCTAGATTTAAATTCAGAATTAAGGCATATTAGTAATCTTTGTAGGTTCGCTGAATATAGTACTGTGGTCTTTAGAATGTCAATATGTAGAAAATTTCGCCAGAAATTGGTAAGGGGTTAAAAAACTGTCTTTTTACTTTTACTTTTGTACTTTTTTATGACAAATTGGAAATATCACACGCTCTTTAAAAAAAAATCGAATCTTGGTTTTCGTGATAAATTAATTTAAAAATTACCTTGTACCAGAAAAATACCACAGTTTTTGGGTATGGAATATGTTTAATATTGGTAGGTAGGTACTTTTTGGGGTTACACACTAAATTAAATCTTAATTCCAAACTATCTCAAGCTATGTCAAAGTTCATGTTATAGGGCCATATTTAAATTCCCTCTTGTTTGTCTTTATTACTCCTGGTAAAATGTTTTAAATTACCTGTAAGAACAATAAAAGGAACAAAATATGATTGGCTAACAGCTTTAATTTCCAAGGTTATTGGACCTGTACCAAGTTTTAAACCCTATAGTGAATACGATTGCTTGATTTGAATTCAACAAAAGAGAATTTTTTAATTCCATTAGATTTGTTGTTCCTAATAAAAAAGCTGAAAACAGCATTTGGCTTATTTTGTCCATAGGAAACATTTTAATAAATATTTGTACTGCTTTAAATAAGGCATTTTCCTTTACTTCTATTATTTTCCAACAATCATTTATTCCGCAATGTAAATTTTAAAACAACATTGTTGTATACTTACAGAAAATCACAATTTTCCAAAAATAACAGCCTGGAAAATTCGACAACCGCCAACAAACTGGAAAATGCAACAAATATACGTTACATATTTTGTTCAAATTACTATTATTGTTTGTGTTGTATTATTTTCTATTTGCTTTGGTAAATTAGGATAAATACACGCGAATCCCCACATGTAACGGGAAACATACACGTGTAAAGATTTAGAAATTAATTGAGTTTTGAATAAAATTTCAACCATTTTCGGTTGCTCTGTGGATAATGCTTTCGTGCAGTCGTCCACTGACTTTTTTTCCTCGTGGCTTCACATACCGTGCGAGCAAAAATTATTTTCATCAAAGAGGGCCTTGCATCTAAGGACGTTATGCTTACCCGTAGAGCTTAATACCTGTTGTGTGTCAGTAACTACCTGAATTAACAATCAATCAGTTATTCCGTCATCTTTGACAGTCGTTACAGGTAATTTTATTTATCGCTAATTTTTTCAATTTCTTGAACAATTTACACAATGGGGTTTGCGGAACAGCACAAAACATTTACGGTTGAAGCGTATTTTTGAAACGGGGTTAGAGTAAATGGTGAGTGGCAATACAATCCGGGTTTGTGCATGGACGATTTTCACGAACATTTTCCTAACGTTGCTTTAATTGCTGGGGATTTTTATCATTGCCCGAAAAGAACCGTGGCTGTATTTAGGAAAACAGGTTCTATACAACACAAAAAGTAGCAGGAAAATCATCTGTAAGAACAGAAGAAAATGTTGCAAACGTTCGTGAAATAATGCAAAATCCGTCAACAAATTGTATAAGATGCCTGTCCCAAGAAGTGGAAAGATCTTATGGAACCTGCAGGACCATTCTTAAGAAGCAGCTAAATTTTTTTTCTTATGAAGTGCAAGTATTCCAAGAAATACAAGCCGTCGATTTTGAAAGACGCATACAGGAATTACTCTCAATGGTTTACCCAAAATTTATTGGAAAGAAATGATTTATTAGACCTGACTTTTTTTCGGATGAAGCCCGGTTCCACCTCTCCGGTTATGTGAATTCTCAGAATACACGCATGTGGAGTAGTGAAAATCCCCATTTTTTGTAGAGTCCACATTGCGCCCTCAAAAAATTGGTGTCTGGTTAGCTGTTTCCCAAAGAAGAATTGTTGGTCCTATTTCCGTGACACAGTTACAGCACAGCGGTATAGAGACAATATTTTGAATCCATTTGTGGAGCAATTACTTGACGACGAACTACGTTTTGGATATTTTCAACAGGACGGTGCAACCGCCCATACAGCCGCCCAAACTATTAACTACTTACGCAATTTTTAACTTTAATTTATTAAGTCTAGGTCTGTAATGTGATATACATTTTCGAATAATATACAGAGTGTTTCTTTAAAAAAATACCTGAGTTTTGTGCTCATCCTGTATACTCAATTTATTTTAATAGACTTTAAAAAACCATAAAACTATTGTTCTTAACATTTTTGGAAGAAACAATCGACCATTTCCATACATATCAGCTACCCTGTATATTCGCGAAAATACCTTTCAAAATTCCACAAAAAAATACTAATTTGGCAATTCCAATAGCTCTAGCAAGATGCCTTAATAAACAAGTAATCCGTAAGTTTTTCCTCATGGTCCTATATTCTACTACTTTGCAAAACGTCAATAAGAGAGTTATTAAAAGTATTCCTATTGTAATACTGCCCTCCTAGTGAAAAGCGCAGCAACTTCCTGAACGTTAGTTTTGAGAAAAACGCAAAAAATGTTTTTTCGCTAGTATTTATTTATAAATGAATATTTTTAATTTTTTCTTTTACCAGATTGATAAAAAAATATAAAACAAATTTTTTGATATAGGTTTCAATGAATTTGGACCGTAAATAATTTTTTTATTGAGCATACTGCGTTTTTGTTTAGTATTTCTTAGAGCTTTGCATTAGCGTTGATTAACAAAAACGAAGTATGCCATATTTACTAGTGTAAAATATACTGCGCTTTCCACTAGAATACCATGAGCCGCAATGTGCTTTGCTTCTAAGAAAAAACGCAGCATTTAATGGACATCAGTATAATATGCTGCATTCTTGACTAGAAAAATTGGATGCTGCGATTTTCTTTAAAATAGCATTATGTTTTGCAGAAACTGCATATTTATTAGGCGTTTTTTTGTCTTAATTTTTTTTTTTTCAACAATTTTTTTTTTAAAGATAGAGAATTGTATTCTACACAATAATATGTAAAAATCTCAAAATCGAAAATTTTGGAAGTTACTGCGTTCTCCACTAGGAGGGCAGAATAGTATCCGGCACTCTGGCAACATGTATTTTATTTAATGAGTATCGCCAACTATTCGAAATTCTAAATGAATGGAATTGATGGCGGGTAGTTTTTTCGACGTTGCTTGAATTAGTCAGCTCAATTTTTCTGTGTTAGTAGTAGTAGTAGTAGTAGTAGTAGTAGTAGTAGTAGTAGTAGTAGTAGTAGTAGTAGTAACATGTTTTATTTAGCAAAAAGCTACAATTAAATATTTTTTAATACATTTTTTTAACACATTTTTATAGATTTATTTTTAAATTTTAAAACCCAACCTTCTTTTAACAAAAACAGACAGAAAAGTTAAACATTTTGCAAATTGTATCAAATATTACGTATCATTTTGTTTTTTAATTAAATGTAATTTTAAAGTTTTTTTAAACAGTTTTAATGATTTTTGACATTTAATAGAATTTTCCAAATTATTATATTCTATCAAACCGTTATAAAAAATAGATTTATAAGCTAATGTTTTAGACACTCTATCTACATAAAAATTTTGATTAGTTCTTGTTTTATAATTATTATGATGGTCATAATTAAAAGAACAAAATTTTTTTAAACAATCAGGCAATAAATTATTTTTAATTTTATGTATAAAGATACATACTAAATAAAAAATTAAATTTCTGACATTCAACCAATCTAAATTTTTCAACATAAAATTAATTTTTGTATATTGGTCACAATTTAATATAATCCGCATTGCCTTATTTTGTAAAATTTGTAATT
Source organism: Polydrusus pterygomalis (assembly GCA_963969555.1). Classification (NCBI taxonomy): domain Eukaryota; kingdom Metazoa; phylum Arthropoda; class Insecta; order Coleoptera; family Curculionidae; genus Polydrusus; species Polydrusus pterygomalis. The sequence continues at coordinate 15,196,489 of OZ018385.1, read as the reverse complement.
TATCAAATATTTCCTCACTAGCACAATATAAAATGGAAGAACATTAAAGAAAATGTGGTAATATTATAGTATTAAATACAGTTTTTTTAGAAAACAAACTTAAATTATTACTGATTCTTTTAAAATAACCTACGTTTCCGGAAATCTTCGATATAATACTTTCAAAATAATAAAAAAAATTTAATTTTGAATCAATGATTATCCCTAAATATTTAAAACTGTTTACTAATTCCAATTTGTCACCATCAATTACAACATTTATATTCTGACAATTTAAATTATTACCCATAACCATATACATTTAGTTTTTGAAATATTTACTTTTAGCCAATTTAATAATATATTTATTTCAGAATTTAGAGTATTTAAACCAGGGATGCACAGACTTATAGGGAACAGGGGCCACTCGGGAAAAATATAAGCCAAGGACGGGCCACTACAAACAATACTTATTAACACAAAAAAAAAATTTAAATAGTATGAAATACAATGATAAAAATAAAAGAACCTTCAAAAATCTTTGTTATAATTATGTAATCATAAGGTAATCTAATCATTACAATGTAATATTTCATGTTTTATTATTTTGATGCATGACATTGCATTGAACTGAGTTTTTTTTTTATTTGGCTCTACATTACTTGTCGCCGCACGTGAAAATTTTCCAAATTTTCATTTGCCGACGGTTTAGGTTTTTCGTTTTATTAAGTTTCATCATACACTGAAAACGTTTGTTCACAAATATACGTTGATCCAAATAAGCTTGCTCATTTCAATGCATTTATTCGCAACTCTTTATAAGCGTTTTTATCAACGCAATGGTAGAATTTTAGTAAATTACATACATTAAATTTGTTTCGTAAATTATCATCATTTTGAGAGTCTAATAATTCCAGCTGCATTAATTCCGGCGCATTTTTGGGTGAAATGTTAAAAGGATTGCTGAAAATGTCCAATAGAGGTTTAACTTTTTTAAAGTCTACAAAAAAATATCGCTTTTAAAATTCGTTGGCGGGCCCCATACATACCAACAGAGGGCCGCATGCGGCCCGCGGGCCGCGGTTTGTGCATCCCTGATTTAAACCATCAAAAAAAAACATTAATGTAAATTAAGGTGTCATCAGCAAACATTTATAACTTACACATTTTTAAAACTAAAGGCATATCGTTGATGTATAAAATAAATAATATTGGACCTAGTACACTTCCTTGAGGAACTCCTATATTATTTATTTTTTTATTTGAATATGTTTTTGATATTTTTGTTTTTTGTGACCTGTTACTTATAATTTTTAAACCATTTATAAACGTTTCATTTTTTTTTGCAGACATATTTTTCTCTAGTTTCGTGAAAACGCGTGCCTCTGTCTTTAAACTGAAGTCATCTCATATTTTGGGGAAAAAATTAAATATGAAAAATGCCATAATGGCGGGAGCAAAAAAGGGTTTGTTTTATTTGCGGCGATGAACCCTTAATTCAAACGACTGTTTGATATAACTCTTAAAACAGAGCAAATTTGCTCCCATTTCCAACATCTCAAGCTTCCGAACGAATCTTAAAGTTCTGTCCCTTCCGGAAAACAAAAAACTTACTAAATAAATAACTAATTAGGTCTCCCCTCTTTTTCTCCATTATTACATTAAATGAAGATCACAGGGGAGAGCGGTCCAATTAGTTCATCTTTTATGAGGTTTGTCCCCTCGCCATTAGTGAATTCGGGCTCAAGAAGTTCTTTTATTTTTACTGAGGAAGGTAAAAGATATACTACTTAGACTTTACACAAGGGTCCTTACGAGTGTTCCTGGTGCTCTTACTGTCCTTTTGACATGATTGAGGAAATCAATTTTTGTAAATTTATCTTTAGGATAGAACACCCCCAAGTAGCACAACATATTGGCTGATCATTGGTTCCATATTGGCACAATATCGATTCATTTGTATCGGCAAATCAATATATTACCAATATTAGTCCAATATTGCATTTCGTGAAATATTAGAATACTAGCTGAGAAACAAAATGAGGAGCATGAGTCAGATGCATAGCCATAGTATTTAATGTTAATATCATTTTTAATTTAAAAATAAATACAGTTAATAATACTAACAATAATTATTGCCATACTAATTAATTATACAGGGTGATTCATTAAGGGTCGCGACCGGCCATATCTCGGAAACTACTAAGCATAGAAACTTGGAGAAAAAAAAATTATGATTAAAGTGGTTATGAGAAAATTCTGCAAATTACTTTAAAGTTCCTCATTTCGCCGCAAGGGGGCAAAATTAAATTGTTTCTTTTTAATTCTAAATTTCTCCGAAATTTCCCATATTAAGGTATAACTCTGATTACATCATCGAAAAGCTTAGACATTTCTGCATCATTTTGGTTTAAGGCTCATTGGCGTACCGGCCTTGATAAGAGTGGGGGAAGCTATTGAATGTGCAAACATTAAAATCGCTGTAACTTGTAAACGACTTATCCGATTTTACTAAATTTAAGCTTGTTTGGAAGGGAAAGGTAAGTATCTTCAATCGCCGTATCCAATAGTACACGATAGTGTTTAATAAAATTGCTAGAGGGCGCAATTTGTAATAATAACAGTTTTTTCGATTTTATCCCGGAAATTCAAATCATACGGTATAACTATGACATTATAATCGAAAAGTAGATGAAATTTGCAAGAAAATATGTGAAGACCGCAGTTCGATATCTTTGTTCGTTTCAGAGTTATTGCCAAAACAATAATTTTTAATACAAATTGCGCCCTCTAGCAAGTTTATTAGAAACTACCTTGTACCATTCGATACGACAATTGAAGGTACTTACCTTTCTCTTCCAAATAAGCTTAAATTTAGTAAAATCGGTTAAGTCGTTTAGAAGTTACAGCGATTTTAATGTTTACAGTTTCACTTGATAAGAGTGGGAGAAATTTTAATTGTGCCCCCTTTTTCTCCAAGTTTCTATGCCTAGTAGTTTCCGAGATATGGCCGGTCGCCACCCTTAATGAATCACCCTGTATAATACCTAATTTAAGTAACAATTTTTCAAACTTTTTAGATCAATCATAATATTTCAAGTTTACTTAATTTTCCATTAATTTTTAGTGTCCACAAAAGAATATACCTTAATAATTTTATGAAAAAAAAATACAATAATGGGCAAATAATTCAAAAAGTCCACATGTGTTTATTGGGCCAATATATGAACGATATTGGGTCAATATTGGATCAATATTGTTGTGCTACTTGGGCCAGAACTTTAAAATAAGCCGATGTGGCATTTTTCTTCAACCCCTTCAGAAAAAAATATTAATTTTTTATATACAGGGGCAATACAGCAACAAAAGATGGCAGACTTGAAAATAGGTCATTTATGCCTAATTTTTTATGATAAAATACCTAATGTTAATTCTTACTACAGTTCAGTTTAGTCCTGCAATAATTCTAATTAGGTGTGAATATTTTTCTGGCAGTATATATGGCTTCAAAAAGTTTAAAATACACTTTTCTCCAAACTTATATTTAAAAGAAAAAATTCACAGATCTTGCATCTTACGCAAGTATCATAGGCGTATTGAAAATACCTACCACATACAGTGGCGAGAAGGAAACCATTATGTCACAGCACAGATTACTCCTATCTGCGAGTATGTAACGTGCCGCTATCACGCGTTATTATGACGGCATGGATGCTCCGATTTAGTTTGAAATAATAATTAAATTATTATACTTAGAAATGTGTAAATTATACTTAAAAATGTGTAAATGTGACTGTTATGTTAAAATAAAAAATATAGGATAATCTGTATATTAGTAGTACATATTGAAGAGAGCTCAAACCACCTTTTCAAAAATAGCGACAAAATTATTTCTTTAGCTATACACAGCCATTTACCTGCTGGTCCTTGTACTCTTTGTTCATGAAATATCTAAATCTTAAGTTGGCTATGAAATGTTTTGAATTGGTATATCCATTCTCCCCCGACTTTCTGTGTACTACACCAAGACCTCCGCGCTATTTCGCTTTGTTTCAGCGACATTCACTGTTTATTTTTTTCAATTTTATCGAAATTGAAACAATCAAAAATGCGGTTACCATGATATCGACTAATATGGACACCTGAAAATTTTAAAAATTACGAAAACCTTATCTGATATCAATGAAATTTAGACGAATAAAATCTATTTGCACTGTCGTAGATTAAATTTTGAATGATACACGTTCGATATGAACTTTGTTAATGAAACTTGTGCAATCACAGTGTTCATCGAACTAGTATCATTAATAACTATAATGTAAGAATATAGAACAATAATAAAGATAATCTACTTTTTATTATGTCCAAATAAAGGTATATTCAAAATTCAAACACACAGTATAATATTTAAATAGTAATAATATTCGGTTTAAATAAACATCCTGATAAAGCCTACGCCGCTTGTCTGCAGCTGTGGCTTTTGGGAGATCCCGTAACATGAAAGTAGGTACTGGCCGATTCAATACTAACTACTATAACTGTTCTCTCTCCCGGCCATATCTTAATATCAACAACTATAATAATAAATGCCGAAACCCAAAACAAAACAATATTAACACTTAGCAGATGATGTCATTGATCCTGTGCTGCTCGGATGTTTGTTTAGACTTCACCGCCGTGTTATTTATGTGCATGTCGCATGTCGCGTTCATTTTTCATGAAATAGACCCGTATATACGCAACCAGTAGTATTTTCAATACTAAAAAGTAAATTCCTTCACTGAGAAAAACCTTCCATTCCTTATAAGAATTCATGCACCTACTCTTTATACAACTGTTTAATACTAGATGTGACAGCGACGATCTTTCCTACTGTAAGACAACGAAAATTGCTAGACCGTTGTGTAGTGATAATATCACGGTAATTTAGCCAATAGGAAATTGTCATAAGAATAATTCGAATTTATTAAAATCAATTAATTTTTTAAAATTATTATAAATTAGAAATTGCGCGCGGCGATCAAAAATTGGTCGGTAGAAGTGCCTTCTGGGCGGCAAAAATAGGCCGGCAGATATGTCAGTTCCTGTTACTACACTGAGAAAAGGGCCTTCTATTTCCTATAAGAATTCACATACTTTTTATACAACTGTTTAAAATACTATATGTGACAGGACGCGCTTTCCAACTGTAAGACAACAGACAACGAAAATTGCTAGACCGTTGTGTAGTCATGATATCATTGTAATTTAGCCAATAGGAAATAGGAGTTAATGTTACCATAGAATGATGTATAGCCATTATTGCTCTGAATACTCACAGTAATTATAAAAATCTATTGGTGGTGTAATCTAGTTTAATATACTGTATTAGTTCCGATTGGCAGTTGTAATGAAACTTGCCATCAATTATAGCAATATTTGCTTGTTACGATTAATAAAGCATAATACTTACCACTAAAAATCAGTACTGTAGTTCTCAAAAATTTAAATAGCTTGTAGTTAGTAGATTGTTCTTGTCGGTTAACATTTCATATAATTATCTATTATGCAACATGGTTTACTGAGATACTATTTCGTTCATAGATTATAAAGTCCAATACTAATGATGGGTTGTGCGAAATAAGAATCTTCTGTTGCTTTGTCTGACATGCAAAGTTTAAAAAAACTTAAATACAAAGTAAAGATACATTATTTGAAACAGGTATTGGTATTTGGTACTAACAATAGAATTCAAATTTAGACAGGAGAGCTTGAAGACTCCGAACAACGATGAGGCCTGCGCAACAAATACGTTAAAACTAATAATACGGCGCGCGGCGATTGCCGATCGCTACGAACCCCCACATCTTGGTTGATTATTATAGGTTCTAACTGATACAATTCGTTTTTGGAGTACGCTGATATGCTTTCTTAATTGTAGAGAAAGCTGGGAACAAAATACGTCGCATTGAGAATATTTACAGTTTATTTCTTAACAAAATTGCTGTATTAAAAGTAGTTCCTTATTCAACAAGAATGTGCTGCTAATGGAACTGATAACTACCAATTAAAACACTGTTATGGGTCATTCTCATCAGATTCACTTAAAACTGCAGTAATTTTGTAACCAACGTTATAACAAGTAATTAACTCAAAATTGGGTAAATTGGGTTACTTTACATTCAGTGAGTACCGTTCAATATGTGGTCAAAACTTTTTCTAAGTATTTTACGAAAAACTGGGGATTTTAGAAAAAAATAAAAACGGAGGTGAAATAAGTTGAAACGGAGGTGAAAATGTGTAAGTTTTAATAACAAAAAGTTATGTAAAAAAGTTAACAGGTGTTTTGCGGAAACTTATAATTAAAAATATACTGATCCCTGTTATTTAACGTAGGATATGGCACGTCTGTTACTATGTCAGACTTATTTGTCAGAGATACATCTTCATTTTCTGGAAAATAAAATTTGTTTGCACCGACTTTTCGCAAAAATTTTATGCTGAAGTAATTTTTCCCTTCAGCCAACAAAATAAGCCCGACATAATTTTTGACAGATTTTTTTTGTCAGAAACCTGACTAGAACAAAATTATTAATTTTGAGGGCTTGCTTCTTCGGCATCACATTTTCCTAATTCTGTGCATTCTCATGATCTTGTAAGTTGCTAGTTTCATTGTCTCCGTTTTCGTCTTCTGAGTCACTATATATATCAGTATATCGTAGGTTCTCGTCACTTCACCAAAAACTAATCTTCTTCTTACTTCTTCCGTATTTCCAGATTTAATTATTAAATCAGCCCGAGTATCTGGTGATGTTATTTCTTGCTCAATCACTGATACTTGTTATCTTCTAGGAAATTATTCTTTAGTCTTGCCGCTCTCATTTTGTACTTATTTCTTTGAGCTCTAATTTTGTGCAATTCTGCCTTCAAATTCTCAACTTTTTTATTTAATTCTTTTAAATGATTGTTCTTCTTTTCTTTGCACTACTTTTTAAGTTCTCATTGGATGGTCTGGGAATAGGAACGGGAGGTGGCGTAGGAGGAGGAGAATAGTCCTCTAATTTTTTTAATTCTTCAATTTTTTTCTTGTGTCTTGCTGCCCTCTCGTTCCAATTTTTTCTTAATGCCCTCTGGTTTCTTTCTGTCAAATTCTTCACACTTTTAATTTTTCCATCTGCCTTTCTTCTGGTATATCCTTCTCTTTATTTTCTCTTAAATTCCTCATATCTGATTGGGTCATTTTTAATCTGTTCCCGTTTGCGTCGCATTCGGTCTCGCGCCTTTTTTTCTGCTTTAGCTTTTGACGGCATATTTTTTCTACTAAAAATATGTATGTGTGTCAATATAATTATCATGCAATAAACTATTTTTTTAATAGTAGGAGCAACTCTTGAAAGTGAAAATCCGTGACATTTATTATATCTCCGTTTTTTGTTTAAAACGGGCATAAATTTAAAAAAAATATATCTGATTACCTTATTTAATACAAAGAATACCTTAAAAATTCACCTCCGTTTTGGCTAATCACCTCCGTTCCTAGGTATTATGAACGGAGGTGAACAGCATGGAGGTGAATTTTATTTAAAAATATCCTAAAATTGACAAAAACTCCAATATTTAAATAAAACAAATATAAAAAGTTGACAGCCAATTAGTATTTCATTATTATTAACTAATATCCATTCATATTTTCTTAACTATCTTACCCAAAACAAGTAGAATGGAGGTGAAACAACAGTCCGGTCACTCAGGTTCTAACTTGATTGAAAAATAAAGAAAACGCGATCTTCTCCTATTAGGGCCAAAAACAGACTGAAATTAGCTGTATATTTTACTGGCGCAGCTCATCCACATACAGAAATCTAATAGGTTAGTTCGATGGCGCCATCTTACCTTTGTTTTTTGAACTATGCACCTTAGCACGGAGGTGAATGGTTGACTAGTAACAAGTCGTTTTAATTTTTTTTATTTGCTATTCCCTTATGTTTCTATTTTTTGACGTTTAGAATTTAGAAGCTAATTTCTTTTTGCAAACGTTGGGCACTTAGGTTTTGTGATTTATGTCTAAGAAGAACAATAAAAATATCAGTAATCTTAAACACAGTGAAAAATAACATCGAACGGAGGTGAATTTTCTTATACTGTCAGGCACATTTGGACACATTTAATTTTTGTTTTTGACATTTTTATATATTGAGGCAATACATTTTAATGGATTCCATTCACTTCTTGCCAAAACTGATTTTATTGATTTTTATACTTAGAATAATAATCAAGTAACATGCTTCCACTGAATTTTGGTGAGAATGACCCTTATAGCAAATCTGGAATTTAGAAGAAGTAGTCCATACTCAAAGTGGAGTTAAATGTATAGAAAAAAGAAAAGCACAAAGTCTTTCTCCACAAGTTTATTAGAATAGCTAGGCGAACCTAGAATAATTCATAATAATTCGACATGTTTCGAGTGTAGAAACCATCATCATCAGGAAAACAAAGTAAATAGTACAATTCCGATGTTGTCAGCAATAGAGCTAGAGTAATGGAGCTTTCAATGGTATACACCGAGGTGTAAAAAATGCATAGTCAGAAGACCGACAAGACTTCAGCATACTGAAAAGTCAAGGGCTAGTGCAAAGGCCCTGTCTTGGGCGGAAAAATGAAGAGAGCGAAAGAAAAATAAGAGAGTTTTAACAGACTTTGTGAAAATCATTTAGGTATAAATTAGTGAAAAATCTTAAGTTTTATTAAACTTTGTCGGAGACATGTAAAAGTCATCATTCAGCTTGAAGTAAAACGCTGTTAGGGTACCAGGCTTGTTACGGCCCAATTACCCCGGCAGGAGTCAAAGCAGCGGCGCATCCAGGATTTTATGTTAGGGGGGGCCCGCCAACCAGTGCTGGAAGCAAATTTTTTAATAAACTTTTAAGTTACGCATTTTTCTAGAACTTTGGAGCTTTTTTAACAGGTACTCTTGCAGGGAAGATCGCAATAGCCTAGTCATGGGAGTCGTTAAACGGTTTCTTAGGGGTGTACTAAAAGACTGCTGTAGGCGAAATGCGCCGCAGGAGAAATTTTTTTAAGACCACGCCCAAATTTGGTCAATAATTGTTATAGTAAATATTTTTAAAATTTATGATTACCTTCTTATTCTATTGAAAATGAAATAAGTTAAAAAATAAAAAGGCTAATTTATTTTTCATTAGTGGGTACATTGTTTAAAAGTAAAGTTCATTCATCTGTTTTTATTTGCAGCAAACTTATCAATAACAATAAAGTCCCTAGATTTACACTTTGTGGTATGTATCAAGTTAATTTCGAGAGTTTAGGTCTTCCCTTAATTTTAATTTCAATTTTTTGCTCAATACTTAATGAGCTAAAATTGTTTCTCAAACATTCATAGTCGTTTTGGCATTAAAACGGTTTATTTTTATTAAAATAAGTCTTTACTACCCCAAAATAATAACAAGAATATAAAGGAAAACTCGAAATAATAAATTCATACATTCAATCAAACCATATTAAACCTCAATAAGTCAACTTCCAGGGGAAGGGGGGGGGGGGCAAATGCCCCACCTGGCCCCCTTAAACGAGGCCCGTGAGGTAAATCTAAGAAAATTGACTTTTTAAAATACTTATCCACTTTCATAATTTTTCATTTCATTGGGGGTTTTGGGGGGGGCCAAGGCCCCCTTTGCCCCCCCCCCTGGGTGCGCCACTGAGTCAAAGCATACACATTGTGTGCAAAATTAAAAGATTTTAAATCTGGAATTGTTATAACACTAAAGCGGGTTTGATACACTAGCAAAATATTTAATAATAATAATAATAATAATGCCTTTTATTTCATACACAAATATTAATACAAATGTACAAAATATGGGTTAATACAAAATAACTGTCTTAGCAAACCTGCTGTAATAGATCATTTTCCTTAGTGTATGTACAAATAAAAGTGTTCAATAAAAAAGGCCTCGTGTTTCCGGTACAGATCCCTTTAACCAAGATCTCCTGAAAAATTTTAGGAGGTGCCATTTACTAAATAATCGCCAAGATAAAGATATTTTGGAAGAATCGACACCAATGCCTTTGATGCGAGATAACGAAACCATTCCATAGTTGCATTCAAGCTTTGTTATATAGGCCGACCAGCATACATTATCAGAATCCTAGACTTCACAGCGCCCGGTAAAAACTATGCCCGAAAATACATGTTAACAGATGATTGATTACGACAGATTTTAGATATTCCAACAACATTTTTAATCTCCCATCTGGCAACGTTTCGGTCGATTTACTTGTCCAATAAACAACGTCTTAATTGAAGTTTTATGTTTATGGTATGAGAGGCAATATTAATTTTTATTTTGATAAAAACTCGCGCTGAGCCGGCTATTAGGGCTGATTAATATTTGTCACGACATAAAGATATTAATTTATTTAAATTATGCTCTCAGATAGAATTTTTTGAAGTTTTAAAACGTAATAAATGTAGATAGAAAATATAGCTTTAGTTTAGTATTGTATTGCATGTAGGACACTTTTCTCCATCAGAGGAAAAATTACGATCCCAGGCCCCAGGGTTCAGTATCGCTTATACAGGGTGATTCACGGTGAATGGTACGTTACACGTACCTATATGACGAATCAGCTTACGATTCGATCGAAAAATTTGGTTATACAGTGTGGACCAGTAAAGTGCGCATCATATGGGATTTTTTTTTATTAATAGCTTTATTCAAAATGTGACTTTGGCATCAAGTTCTGCTTCGATCGAGATGAAAATTAAGCAAACAAATACTAGTTACGTGATTCGCATTATCTGTCATATTTTAATTTTTTCCAAAAAAAATTAAAAAGTGGGGTTATATCTGAAAGTATCAAAAAAAGTTATTAGAAAAAGTTTTTTTAAATGCAGTTTGTAGTCCACATGCAAAATTTCAGCTGCATAAGATAATTTTGATTTGTTACCACTAAAATTTATTTTTCACTTAATGAACACTTTACTGATGACACTGTGTTCTTTTTTGTCTTAATATTAAGGTGTATTAATTTCAGACACAAACTACGTTTTCAAATAAACTTATTTTATTAAGTTACCTTATACAGTGTCAAAAACAAATAAACTTTGCATCACATGCGACCAAATTTTAATAGCCCAATTTTGATTTTGTAGAAAAACACACATTTAATATGGCACGAAAGAAAATGTATCTGAAATAAAGGATTGTTAAAACTAAGAAGTTTTATGTAGGTTGCGTTGAGTCTTAATTTGCAAAAGTGGTTCAGTTTACAAAATAGGTATGGGTAAAAATCAAAATTATCTTATGCAGCTAAAATTTTGCATGTAGGCTAGAAACTGCATTTAAAAAAAATTTTCTAATAACTTTTTTCGATACATTTAGAAATAACCCCACTTTTGAATTATTTTTGGAAAAAATTTAAATTTGACAGATAATGCGAATCACGTGACTACTATTTTTTTGCTTAATTTTCATCTCATCGAAGCAGAACTTGATGCCAAAGTCAAATATAAGAATAGTCCTGCATGTTCCATAAGATCTTCCCACTTCTCACTCCACGAACGTTTGCAACAACTTCTTCTGTTCTTACAGATGATCTTTCTGCTCCTTTTTTGTGTTCTATAGAACCTGTTTCCCTAAACACAGCCACAGTTCTTTTTAGGCAATGATAAAAATCCCCAGCAATAAAAGCAACGTTAGGAAAATGTTCGAAAATCGTTTATGCACAAACCCGGATTGTATTGCCACTCACCATTTACTCTAACCCTGTTTCGAAAATACGCTTTAACCATGAATGTTTTGTGCTGTTCCGTAAAGCCCATTGTGTGAATTGTTCAAGAAATTGGAAAATTAGCGATGAATCAAATTACTTGTAACGAGTGTCAAAGATGACGGAATAACTGATTGATTGTTAATTCAGGTAGTTACTGACACCCAACAGGTATTAAGCTCTACGGCTAAGCATTACTTCCTTAGATGCAAGGCCCTCTTTGATTTAAATAATGTTTGCTCGCACGGTATGTAACGAGTTGCTCCGTGCCTGTGACACACGAGAACATCCGTTTAAACGCACGTCGCTTCTTGGAATTTACATCGCGGTCTCGAGCCTTACTTTCGACCATTTACGTGGGATGTCTAGGTTTACTTAGTTTATGCTATAACGCTGCCAAATTTCAACAATCTTTGTCAAATAATTTCTGGGAAAAAAAATAGAACACCAGAAATACACCATATAATTTTGTGACCGTAAAAAACTTTTAATATCGACCTGGGACCTAACGAAGTGCTTGTCGAGACGTATAAAAAACTACTTCACGAAAATGTACACCTTATGATTGATTATCGTGTACCTTACACATTCATTTCGAGCGCTGCTATTTGATATATAACTTTATTAGTTCTTTTTTAAAAGCAAGCGCTTGTTGAGGAAAAAGTGCCACGAACTAAAAAAAAAATGGGTCGAAGCGTATGTTCATGTCCTGAGGTATTTTGGTTCAGGGGTTACTGAAAATTTGCCACAACTGGAAAAATAGGAAAGGGAGAAAGTTGTTGTTAAATATAAATTCGATATTATTTGTACTGATTAGTGTTTCACTTTCGTCCAGTCTCGTCTCATTCTCGAAAGACGGGGCAGAATACATTTTATTAAAATAATTAATACATTTTTCTTTTGTTTATTGTTTTCCAATAGTTAACAGAACCGAGAGTTTATGTTAAATTTTTTTTTCTAAATCTAAAATTGGTTCACTTTTTTGCGTATTATTTAAGGGAAAGTATAATATTATAGGTGCTCACCTATATACAGGGCGTCCAGTTTTCGTGTGTTTTCATATACGAGCTCCCTTATTATAAAAGATAGAAAGATGGGATTTGCGGCTTACTGTTCTATTTTTTTATGAAACTTTCATTACCGTAAACGAAATATTCATAGTGTTCATGTTCCTTTAGCTGCTTTAAATAATATTTATTATTAGCAAGATGGCGCTCCTAGTCATAATTCTCGAATAGTAAGAGAATATTTAGAAACCATATTTTCCGATAAGTGGATTGGTACAAATGGACCCGTCAGGTGGCCTCCAAGATCACCTGATCTTTCCGTGTTGGATTTTTTTATGGGGGTATATAGAAAATCAGCTATATAAGAGACAATACCACAATATTGATCAACTTCGGGAAGCTACACATCAAACCTTTAGGCTTTTGCAGGGAAGACCAATTACTTTGTTAAATGCATTGCGAAGAATCGAAACGGTGTGTCGAAAGTGCTTTGAACCCAATGGAGCCCAATTCGAGCAATTTTTGTAATTTAATAAATTAATATATTTGAAATTTTAGTAAAAAGTTAGTGGCAATTTATTTTTTTAATTTTCACAAACACGAACCACTTCTTTGTTTTTAATATAATTGCTTAATTGTTGGTTTAAAGTTATGTTTAATAAAAATAATGTTGTTAATTTTTTTTTATTTCCGGGCATAGTCCTCTATTCGAAAAATGATTAATTTTACAAAAAAAGTTAAAATTGTCCCTTTTTAAAAGAAAAAAATATGGACTATTATATATTTTTGAAAAGCTCTTAAAAAGAGGAACAAGAAAAATAAATAATATATAGGGTGTCCCATTAAAAAAAATATAAGTTTGAGTCATAACTCATAAACAAAACTTTTTAGAAAAAAACTAACTACGCCACTGAATTCAACATAAAAAACTATAGAACAATCCATTTTTATCTTATTGATAAGTTATCAAATAATCGAGATACAGGGGAGCGTAAAAAATGACAAAATTTGAAAATGGCCCTGTATGTCAGAAACTGAGAGGGCTATGAAAATTTCGTTTACGGTAATGAAAGTTTCATAAAAAAATAGAACAGTAAGCCGCAAACCCCATCTTTCTATCTTTTATAATAAGGGAGCTGGTATATGAATACACACGAAAACTGGACACCCTGTACAGTGTGACCAGTAAAGTTCGCATCATATGGGATTTTTTTTTATTAATAGCTTTATTCGAAATGTGACTTTGGCATCAAGTTCACGTGATTCGCATTAGGTATCTGTCAAATTTTAATTTTTTCCAGAAAATAATTCAAAAGTGGGGTTATTTCTGAAAGTATCGAATAAAGTTATTAGAATCAGTTTTTTAAATGCAGTTTCTAGCCCGCATGCAAAATTTCAGCTGCATAAAATAATTTTGATTTTTACCCATATTTTGTAAATTGCACCACTTTTGCAAAATAAGACTCAATGCAACCTACATAACACTTCTTAGTATTGACAAGACTTTATTTCAGATAAACTTTCTTTAAAGTAGCGCCATATTAAATTTGTGTGTTTTTTTACAAAATCAAAATTGGGCTATTAAAATTTGGTCGCATGTGATGCAAAGTTTATTTGTTTTTGATAAGGTAACTTCATAAAATAAGTATTTTTGAAAACGTAGTTTGTATCTGAAAGTAATACACCTTAATATTAAGACAAAAAAAGAACACAGTGTCATCAGTAAAGTGTTCATTAAGTGGAAAATAAATTTTAGTGGTGGGTAAAAAAATCAAAATTGCAGCTAAAATTTTGCATGTGGACTAGAAACTGCATTAAAAAAAACTTTTTCTTATACTTTTTTCGATATTTTCAGAAATAACCCCGCTTTTGAATTATTTTTTGGAAAAAATTAAAATTTGACAGATAATGCGAATCACGTGCTTAATTTTTATCTCTATCGAAACAGAACTTGTCAAATTTCGAATAAAGCTATTAATAAAAAAAAAATCCATATGATGCGGACTTTACTGGTCACACTGTATATATTTTCAAAGATAAAAGAGTGAAACCCGAAATTCCGGTTGCAAAATTAAATATTATTATGCTCGATAATGAATTGTCGGAAAATGGAATTTTAGATACAGGGAAGTGGAAAAGTAACGATTACGTTTATCTTTATCAAAAAAATTAAAAAAAAAACCTTTTTAAAAAGAGAAACTATCCTGAAAGCCAGAAAACGCCTGAGAATTACCAGTGAAATTTAAAAAGTTATTTTAATTTTCAGAAAATATAATCTTAAAAAAAGTTTTAAATAAGTAATTCTTAAAATTCAATTTAGCATTTAAGTATACACACAACAAGCCTGATTTTCAAAATAAAAGTAGCTAGGTACCTACATTGTAGAATACATTACATGAAACATTATACTTACCATTTTTATAAAAGCGAAAAAGCTTTAATGTAACTTTAAATTCTAAATTGTTTGATTGAAGTTTGATTCTTTATTAAATTGCATAAGACTGGAATAAATTTTATTTTCAGGCATTTTGAAATTTTTTTTCAAATTTTCTATATGGTGTATTATACAAAATAATTTAATTATCCTATATAACCAGTTTTAAAACATATTTTTATTTACAACACAAACACAAATCTAAAACAGAAAAATCGCACAAATTAATGCCCAATGCTCTACTTACTGTTCTTATTTCAGCTTTTCTTAAACATTTTTTTTTGTTTCAGGTATGTGCGACGCGACCATAACAAAAATGACTCTTAAGGCAAGAAGCAACATGGCTGTCACAAGAATTTAGTGCTGCTAGAAGTTTTATGTAGTTTGCTTTGAGTCTTATTTTGCAAAAGTGGTGCAATTTACAAAATATGGGTAAAAAATCAACATTATCTTATGCAGCTAAAATTTTGCAGGTGGGTTAGGAACTGCATTTAAGCAAACTTTTTTTATAACTTTTTTCGATACTTTCAGAAATAACCCCACTTTTGAATTATTTTTTGGAAATAATTAAAATTTGACAGATCATGCGAGTCACGTGACTATTATTTTTTTGCTTAATTTTCATCTCGATCGAAGCAGATCATCATGCCAAAGTCAAATTTCGAATAAAGCTATTAATAAAAAAAACCCATAATTATAATGCGGACTTTACTGGTCACACTGTAGAAAATGTGTGGCGAAATGAGCTTTTTATAAAATTCTTTTTCTTAAATAAATAATATAATTTCTCTTCAAAGTTGGTCTTGGAATTATTTTTCATTTTATTTTCTAATTTTTCCTGTAAAATTTTGCTAATGTTTCGTGTTTAAATCTCAGTAATCTTAGTATCGCTAAAAACATGTTTGATGAGCTTCCCAGAGAGATGTCACAAGTGGAGTAGTGCCATTTAAGTATTTCAAGTTGACGTGGGAAGTGCTTCAGGGTTGTGTGAAGGTGGTCTGCGAAATACATCATTTATATTAATAATAATATTTTTATTGTCATAAAAAATCATTCACAAGTGAACATTGACAACGTCAGTGGTAGAACTACTAAGCTAACTAACAATCTCACAGTACATCGTTAAACAATAATTATATTCAAACTGAAGAATTCCTTATTATGTACATATACCTACAGATACACAAAAAATCAAAAAAACAAACAAGACAAAAAATAAAAACTTCAAGAAAAAATAAGCAATAAAAGTAACAGTTTAAAAACAAAAACCGGAGCAGCAAACTGACACTTCACTAATTATGCGTTCAGAAAAAAAATCATTAAGCCTGTAAAATTCTTTGTCAATTAAAAAGGTCTTTAAGTGACGCTTAGACAATTTACTGCCCCGAATGGCCCCAAGATGATCAGGTAAAAAGTTATATACCTTAATGCAACTCATGAGAGGACCCTTATGAAATAGAGATGTTCGGTGAGCGGGTGTTAGCAAGTCATTTGTACCCTAAGTATGAATATTATCATAAACATCTCTATTTCGAACAAAAACACTAGGATTAGACTTGAATTATTATACCGCGTTTTGTGTTAAATATAATCTTAAGTTTTTAAACAGTTACCCTTTAGTTACATGATTAAAAATATTATTCCTATGTAAATTGAGTTTTCTTTGATTCTCAATAATAATTGTTACCCAAATATTTATGTCATATCATCACCATTTCTTTTCATTTCTTGACTTCTTCCCTACATAAAATATATAAAAAAACAACACAAACAATTCCTCCATGAGTTCTTGCAGAAACCCATGTTTGAAATATTATCAATGAGCCATTTTTAACGTAGAATAAAGTTATTATCAGATTATTATCCTTGTATTACCTGCGTGTAGTAAAGTAACATGCGGAACAATATCATAAAATAGTAGAATGTCCACTTCATTAGGTACATATTATAGTAACTACACAACCAGTAGCGGCCCTGATACGCCAAGCACCCACAAATTTATAGTTTTTATCTCGGATTTTATTATAATAGAAATAATGTATATATGAAACTATTAGTCACTATTCGGTCAGTGACGCATCGCTTTTATATAGACTGCAGCGGATCGTGTGACGTCGGGGGAAGCAATTCCAGTGACGTGTATTTTTTAAATTCTTATAGGCTAATAGTTTTTTTATTAGGTAATTCAGTTAGTTAGTTATTAAACTTTTTAAACGTTATAATACAACTATAAAGAGACGAGAGACGTAAATCTTTCGATATAGTCATGCCCTCGCAGTGCGCAGTAAACAGCGGTTAAGCTTGGCAGGAAATGCTACAACGAAAATTTGCTTGCAAAAAAGGGTTCGAAAATTACATTCATAGGTTCAGAGCCCGCACTCGATGTCCCAAGGTGCACAGTCCGAGACGTCAGAAAACGATGGACAAAGAATGCTCACAAAATCTACTGGAAAAATAGACAGTGATTGAACTATAGCAAATCTTTCATCGGAGACCCTGACAACTAGCGAGACAGCTACTTCTGATGAGCAGAAACCAGCCGAGAACCATCACAGGAATTCTGACAGGACACATGGCTGTCAAGAAACACCTGCATCGTATGCAACTGTACAACGGAGTTCTAAGCTGCAGACTCTGCGGACGAGATAGGGAGACTGTATAGCACATAATCTGCCAATGCGAGGCACTACATCGAAAAAAGCACCAAATACTCTGGCACCAAGACTAGAACCAGAGGATATAAATGGCTAGATTTGCACAATTTAAAAAAACCTTGTATGAAAAACGTTAGATTTATGTTTTAGTCAAAGGCTGTTTTATTTTAAATATTTAGCTTTATTAGTTTCGAACCCTGGTATGTTTTTACATCAAACTTCATTTTATAATTCATATCTCAAAAACGATTTTAATAAGGTATCCAAAAATACTAAAATATACTGGGTATTCAATTTGAAATCACAAAGTTCACCATAAATTTCAGCATAACCGGAAGAGATTAAAAAAATGTGAAACTATAATATTTTCAAAGCTCAAAGTTTATTAGGGCCGCTACCACATTTAAAATAAGATAACGTTACACGTTTTCAAGATCGTTTGAGATTTATTTAGTGTACAAATAATAACCCTATATCCAGCTTTTTAATATAATTGAGGCATATCCTGAAAGATGGGCCTACCAAATGTATATGAAATATAATAATATGGAACATCATAATACCGTGCGAGCAAAAATTATTTGCATCAAAGAGGGCTTGGATTAAAAAACGTAGGGCTTGGTTTAGATCACAATGATATGGGGACGATATATCTAACCAAATCTAGGTTAAAATTTTGTCAAATTCATATTATGACATGATATGCCAAACTAATGAGTAATAAAATAAGTACACAAATACAAATTTATTTTTGTTGTTTACAAAATTAACAAAGTAAAAATATACAGGAAGAAAAAGAAAAAGAATTACATAAATGGCTAAAATTGGCCGCCGCCATGCTCCAAGCATAAATTCACACGTCTCTTCATCTTTTCGAAAGTGTTGACCAGCATCTCTGGAGAAATGTTACCACATTCTTGGATAATCCTTTCTTGTAATTGTTCTTAATTTGCAACTGGTGTTTTAAAAATAGTGTTTTTTAAATGAGGAAAAACGAAGTAATCCATAACCGTTAAACAAGGTGGGAATTCAATGTCTGATCGAAAACTAATCAATCTGTCGTCATTTGCATTATTTCACGAACGTTGCAACAAGTTCTTCTGTTCTTACAGATGGTCTTCCTGCTCCTTTTTTGTATTGTAGAGAACCTGTTTCCCTAAACACAGCCACGGATTTGATCTAGGTGAGAATTTAATGTCGAAAACTGGTCAATCTGACGTCAAAAAAATTGCGTAAGTAATAGTTTCGGCGGCTGTATATGGGCAGGTGCACCGTCCTATTGAAAATATCCAAAACGTAGTTCATCGTCAAGTAATTGCTCCACAAATGGATTCAAAATATTGTCTCTACCTATACGTCTGTGCTGTAACTGTGTCATGGAAAAACTAGGACCAACAATTCTGCTTCGGGAAACAGCTAACCAAACACCAATTTTTTGAGAGTGCAATGTGGACTCTACAAAAAAATTGGGATTTTCACTACTCCACATGCGTGTATTCTGAGAATTCACATAACCGGAGAGGTGGAACCAGGCTTCATCCGAAAAAAATGTCAGGTCTAATAAATCATTTATTTCCAATAAATTTTGGGTTTGTTCGGGTTTGTTCAGTTTCTTGGAATACTTGCCCTTTATAAGGAAATAAATTTAGCTGCTTCTTAAGAATAGTCCTGATGCATATTCCATAAGAACTTCCCACTTCTTGGGACAGGCGTCTTAGACAATTTGTTTACGTATTTTGCATTATCTTACGAACGTTTGCAACAAGTTCTTCTGTTCTTACAGATGGTCTTCCTGCTCCTTTTTTGTGTTGTATGGAACCTGTTTCCCTAAACACAGCCACGGTTCTTTTCAGGCAATGATACAAATCCCCAGCAATAAAAGCAACGTTAGGAAAATGTTCGTGAAAATCGTCCATGCACAAACCCGGATTGTATTGCCACTCACAATTTACTCTAACCCCGTTTCGAAAATAAGCTTCAACCATGAATGTTTTGTGTAATGCCCATTGTGTGAATTGTTCAAGAAATTGGAAAAATAATCAAATTACTTGTAACGACTGTCAAAGATGGCGGAATAACTGATTGATTATTAATTCAGGTAGTTACTGACACCCAACAGGTATTAGGCTCTACGGCTAAGCATTACGTCCTTAGATGCAAGGCACTCTTTGATGCAAATAATTTTTGCTCGCACGGTATATCAAAATGATAATCCTTCAATGTAGTACCCTTGGTAATATAATATTATATTTTACGAAGATTAAAGTGTCCCAGAATCCTCTGTATGACCCGCCTCTGTTCGTAATATATTCTGGGAAAGACACATAAATAATGGACAAAGTTGAGATTAACAAGTCGGATAAGCAGGAAGACCGACCGGTGCAAGTAAGTTAACTATGTTGGTACTTGAACTTGATATCTCGAAAACGACTCGACTGTTAGATCGTGGACGTGATTCAATTTAAATTATACGCGAGTACGTGGTGATTATTATGCGACATGTATGTCGGTTGTAATGGGATAGTTGTTATACAACTTTATAAAAAGAAATGTCATAATATGCGAACGGTGGACGTTACCTATATAACTTTAAAAAATATAAGACAATGATGCAGGTATACCGGTATACCGGGTGTTTCTCAAAGGACGTTTACCCCTATAACTTTTTTATAATTATAGATATTAAAATGAAATTTCGAGATTATGCATAAAAGATGAGTCTGCATTTATTGGCATACCTTTTAATTTGTTAACACTTCCTGTTTGACTGCAAGTGACGTTGACTTTGATATTTTAAATGGGACATCTTGTATATTTTTACTTATTTGGGTTCAGCATAACATTATGAGTGAAATGACACCTCACTTGGCATTTTTTGACGTGTTATAACATTTTTATGTTTATTTTTATTTTCAATCTAGAGTGCTATACAAATCAATTAAATCTGTTAATTTATAGTCAATGAAAATTAAAATTATGTCATAATAATTGACTTTCTAAGTTTCACAAGCTTTTAAAAAATGAAATTTTGTTTTCTTGACGTTTACTCCATTTTTCCAAATGGAAAGATGGTGGTTCACTAAGATATTTAAAACGAGCATTTTTTTTTTCAACAATTTGATACAAATTTTTTCGTGTCAATTTTAAAATAGCATAGGAGTGTTTGGCATCAAATTGTTGAGAAAAAAATGCTCGTTATAAATATCCTCGCAAACTACCATCGTTCTGTTTGGAAAAATGGAGTAGGTAAACGTCAAGAAAACAAAATTTCATTTTTTAAATGCTTGTGAATCTTAGAAAGTCTATTATGACATAATTTTAAATTTCCTATACTACTTGACTATAAGTTAACAGATTTAATTAATTTGTAGCACTCTAGATAGAAAATAAAAATTAAGCATAAAAATGTTATAACACGTCAAAAAATTACAAGTGAGGTGTCATATTACTCAGAATGTTATGCTGAATCCCAATAAGTAAAAATATACAAGATGTCCCATTTAAAATAGCAAAGTCAATGTCACTTCCTGTCAAACCGGAAGGGCTAACAAATTGAAAATTATGCCAATAAAGGCAGACTCATCTCTTATGCATAATCTCAAAATTTAATTTAAAAGACATAAAAGTTATAGGGGTGAACGTCTTTTGAGAAACACCCGGTATTATGTCTCTTACATCAATTTTTTAATTCCATGAAAGCTCCATTAAGGTTCTACTCCATTTTCTCTTCTGCTAAAACCATCAGCGTTAAATATTTTTTCTGTCTCCTGATGATGAACGTTTCTACGTTCGAAACATGTAGACACTCCTAAAGAATTTTTATTCTATTAAATTTTGTGGAGGAAGACTTTTAGTTTTTTCTTTCTTTCCCATACTTTCAACTCCACTTTAAGCATGGACTATTTCTTTAAATTTTAGTATGTAATTGTTAAAATATCTTTACGATTATGATTTATTTTACACACAGTGGCGGCTCGCTAATGAAGGGCTCTGGGGCGCCGCCCTCCCTGCAATTATTTCAAACAAAATCCAAAAATACTTTACTTAAAAAAACTATAAAGCAATGTATGTAAGCAATCCATTAAAATAATTCAAACCAAACAAAGCCCTATTCCAACGGGCAGCTTATACTCATAGACAAGCGAGTTGCGCGCTCTCAAGGTTATACTAAGCGCGGGTGACCGATTATTCGTCCCGATTCAACGCGACTTCTCGATGAGTTGCCATGACGACGGATGCGTGACGTCACCTACACATCGCACAACGAGCGGCTACGGATGAGCTCCAATTTTCCGCGCCCAACAACAGCTGTTCGCGAATCGCGATGCCACGGTAGAATAATCGAAATCGATATAGTATGTACTCTGACGAGGCGACCTGTCGATGCGGATGATGTTTTGTTTATTTGATTTATTAGTTACGTTATAAAGTTGGAAAATTTCGTGTAATATGAAGGTCAGTGATTTACAGAAGCTTGTGTTTAGTTCTCTGAGCTTAAGTGAAAAACTTGATTTAAAAAATGCAGTGCGGCCACTAGAAATTGAACATAGTACAAGTAAGTGCACTCAATGATCAAAAATGTAAAAATAGGGCACAGTTTACGCGTAAGTTTGACAAAGAAATATATAATAAAAATCCTGGATATGCGGTTGTGAGGACAAAATTTTTTTTTTTTTTTGTTTCGTGTGTCTTCTTTTTACAGGGATAATAATTGGACTATAAATGGGGTGCAGGACTTAAAACATCTTTCAGATAAAATAAAAAAACATGAAAATAATGCAAAACATCGTCATAATGTGGTACCTAAGTTTTGAGATGTTAGGACAAACTAATATTTTAACTTGTTTAAGTAGTGCTTATGCTGATGAAAGTAAAATTTACAACGAGAAAGTTAGAAAAAACAGACACGTACTTTCGAAAATAATAGACATTTTAAATTTTTTTTAATTTAAAGCCAGCGCCCCCCTGACTCGCTAGTCACGAGCCGCCACTGTTTACACATTGTAAACTTATATAGCCCCCCCCCCTCCCCCGCCAAATGTTTTAAAACTTTAGGTTCTTAATTGGTAGTTGCATCTATAGAGCAATTTTCTATATGGCAGGCAATACATCAAAAAAACTTAACACGTGAAACAGGAAACATGAAACATATTTTATAAAATATTAACGTATTATCTTAAAAGGAACTTCGCACATTAACAAAATGCATTTCATGTGACATCGGATGTCAGGTACCTAATTAATATTGCGCCTTGTACTTCAAGCCTTAAAAACGAAGGAGGCAATGCCAAGAACGAAAATGCATTATATTTATTGGATATGTCATTTCGAAAAAATTGTTTACAAAAATGCCTGTGTATAGCATCAAAGAACGCCCAGAAACGCTAGAAGATAAACACACCAGTGGCGGCCCGTGGCCTCAAAATTTGGAGGTTCTGTCCTGAAAAAAGTATAAATAAAACAGCTACCCTCATTTAAATTTATTTATGTCATACCAGTACATTATTGTGTTTTTATACCTTAGATACCATGTACATAATGGATTACTTTATGTCCGTGCGGGCATAAAGTACACATTATGGCCCGCGCGGGCATTAAGTGTTGCATTAAGTGTGCATCTTGTTTCATTTTTGACTTTTGACTTTGACACATTAAACATTTTAATAATGTCAAGGTAATGTCGCAGGTAAAAATAAAAAATTGGTAAATCAAATTAAAAAAAAAATATTTATTATTCAAAACGAACTGATATGCCATAAAATTTTGTATGCACCACGGGTACTAATAGATATATACCCTCGGGAGACTTACGAACCATCGGGCCAGAGGCCCTCGGCTTTGTAAGACTGTCGCCCTCAGGGCATAATCATCCTTGATACATAAATAACTATTATTTTACTTAATCACAAACATAAAAATTATTTTTTGTAAATCAAGTCAATCCTTTTGTAAAATTTTCCCCGACTTGAACCTTCTTTTTCTATAGAAATAAACGGCAGTGGAATCCTTCATGTTTTAATTAAATTTTTTCTTTATACATTAACTCAAATAATCTTTTAACGCATATTAAATTATAAATTATATCCGTTTCAATGAAAAAAGTTTTAAAAAACGAGTAATATCTACAAAAATAACTGAATTTGAACTTTATGCACTTTAAGAGCTGCGAGAAACGCAGCACAAACTCAAGACCGACCTCAAGAAAAATGGCTACCCCACAAGATTAGTTGACACAATATTGAAAAATCATAAGAATCGACCGAACGCGCAAGAAGCAAACAGAGAGGCACAACCAACACTTAATATTCCGTATGTCAAAGAAGTATCTAAGAAAATAAGAAAACTAGGACAACGATATAACATCAACACCGTATTCAACTCGAGGGACACCCTAAGAAGTCACCTGACGAAGACAAAGCCTATAAGTCAAAAAGATAGGAAAAACTGCGTCTACCAGATCCCCTGCGAGTGCGGCCAATCTTATATAGGTGAGACATTAAGACCACTCCAGACAAGGATTAAAGAACACAAAAACAATACGTTAAAAGGAGAGACCGAAAAGTAAGGTGCAGCTGACCATGCCTGGAAACATGTTCACCATATCATGTGGTCAGAAGCTGAAATCCTACATAAAGAACCACACTGGAGAAAAGGAAAGTTTAAGGAAGCTGCTGCTATTCACCAAAACCCAGGCTGCTTTAGTAAATCATCATTGGACATAAGAAATATCTGGAAACATTTGTTAGATAAATGTAATCTTAGGATAAGATCGCGTGCCAACTAAACGCATGACTGCACCCACCTCAGTTATGCTTCAGTGCACTTATAAATCGTCTTGTACTTATTTATTTAGTATTCACCTGAAGATCACTGGAGATACTTACCAGTTAAAACGTTGTGATTTAAAACAAATAAAGACAATGGAAGTCCAAAACTCTTTGATCATCTTATTTTATGTTTCCTGATGATGAGCGTTTCTACGCTTGAGATAAGTCGAGACCTTTACAAAAATAATATTTCTTTATTCCTATAAACTTGTCGAAAAAGACGTTTTTCTTTTCTTATTGTTCTTATACTTTTAATTCCACTTTGAGCATGGACTATTTTTTCAAATTAAAATAATAAATATTATCTTAATTTCTCGAGGAACCGCCGAGGTAATTACTACCAGACACAAAATGAATTCCCAAGCAAGCTTATTCCGAAGGAATTTCTCGCACTTGCTTATGGGAAATGAACGGTTTTAGCAACACGCCCTTAAAGTGTTTCCGATAAATACAATAAATTTCTAGTTTCAAACCCAGTCATAAAAGTATACAGGGTAAATCTTTTAACGAAAATAAATCAGGAAATAAACAATAATTCATCCATTGAAAGATCCATCCTTTTTTGCATTTTCGTAAATTTTACACTTCCTCAAGGAATGGACACTGACACTGGGTTAGGTTAGGCAAGAGTGGCAGACCTCTGGCATTGTCCAAACAGCCACACGCAGTCCTAGTCCTATAAGGACCGTTGTGGTACCACATATGTTTCGCGGAACCTATGGGCACTAACTCCAAACTCCAAAACATAAAGAAGAAATATAACTCACTATT
Organism: Polydrusus pterygomalis; assembly: GCA_963969555.1. Classification (NCBI taxonomy): domain Eukaryota; kingdom Metazoa; phylum Arthropoda; class Insecta; order Coleoptera; family Curculionidae; genus Polydrusus; species Polydrusus pterygomalis. Next base: position 15,171,048 of record OZ018385.1, on the reverse strand, counting down.
TACTTTTAAATTTGTGTTACCTGAAGGGCAAGCATTTTTTTAAGGTGATAACTGAAGTAATTTCATATTATATCTCATTGTAATATTGATCGTCAAAGGCAGGGCAATGTTGAGACAAGTTAATGAACATTAACAACTGTATTTTGAATTATAATATTGTCAATATTCTCTGATCCTGACATACTCCAAGGTTTCGTTAAAATTCCATGTTTAACTGAATTGAGCAAAGCAAGCAACTGCACCCTGACTGATTTACCATCAGCAAAACTAAAGCACGTTATCGTAAGTTGGATCACGTGAGGAATGTCCAAGTGAACGACAACCTAGTGCAATAGAGGAAGACCTACAACTCACACTTGCTTTGTCTCCAGAAAACCCCTGTGACTCTAGTTAAGCAACTGACAGGAAATAAAAACGTTTTTCGATAATGTACATTAAGGTTAATAAATTAATGTAAACTGCGCCCATGAATAAAAATGCTAATATTTTAGGAGTTAATGACCTAGATCGTCGACGTAAATTTTGTGAAACTATGATAAATTCACTGGATAATCAGCATTGAATAGTTTTGAACTGGGTTCATTTTTCGAATGAGTGTAGTTTTATTTTAAATGCTTATGTGAATAAGCAAAGCTGTCGTTCCTGGTGTGATGATAATCCGCACTAGATTCGAAATACTTACAGAAGCCTAATGTTTGGGGAGGCAGTGACCGAGGCAGAGAGAATGTGGAAAATCGCTCGGACCCGTCGATTTTTATTTCGAGGGGGACATATTTTGCGTATATTGCGAATCTTGTTACTTCAAGCCTTTAGGAGGGAGGGGGAGGGGGTAAGATCTAAATCTTAAATAGATACCCCTATTTTATATAATTTTTTTGGATTCTGCATAAAATTCTGAACATTTTTTAATGAAAGCATTATTAGTCTATACTTAACAGTTTCCGAGATATTGACTCTTGAAAAATAACATGTTTGAACTTTGACTTGACAGCGTCTAGCTTTCTAACTGTACGACTTAGAGCAACACGACTTACATGTCCCTATCTTCGATTTTTATTATCTTTCCAATAGTGTCAACTTCCGGTTAAACGGGAAGTACTTTATTTCTTACATCATATTCTTACAAGGTTGACTGAAAATTTTGGTGCAAGGTATTTTTAATTAAAAATGAAAAAATATTGTTTTTTAAATATTGCATATTCCGTTGCGTATTAAATTGCATACAAATCGAAAGTATGTAGCTTGTGCAATATGCATACGCTGGGTTGACTACTTTTTTTCGGTGTAGTTATAAGGTAGGCAGGTGTGTACAGGTAAGTCGCTACTAGTAATTTTAGTAATTTGCAACTATCGAGTTACGCGATAAAACTTATATTAAAATAAAGATAATTTTATTGCAAACATAATGACATAAGGTTGACTGCGAAAAATTGCTGCTGAATACCGGTTGACGATTTTAAAAAATCTAAATATGCTCAGCATTTTCTGTAGTTTATCGCTATCTTTCTCAAGTTCACAAACAAAGAGCATGCGTACTCTTTTTCGTCCGACGCACGAGTTACACACAGCTGCAATGCTGCGTCCTTTTTTATCGCATTGGATACTTTTCTCGGACCTCTCTGTCGCACGTAGTCAATTTAACGAATATTTAGATTTTTAAAAATCGTCAACCGGTATTCAGCTCCAATTTTTCGCAGTCAACCTTACGTCATTATGTTTGCACTAATATTATCTTTATTTTAATATAAGTTTTATCGCATAAGTCGATAGTTGCAAAATACAAGTAGCGACTTACCTGTATACACCTGCCTACCTTATAAGTTGTAACTACACCGAAAAAAAGCTACATATTTGTATGCAATTTAATACGTAACGGAATGAGTGCAATGTTTAAAAATTTTTTTTTTTTTAAATTTTTAATTAAAAATACTTTGCACCAAAATTTTCAGTCAACCTTCACGAAATATATTTTTTGACATATTAAATTTTATATAAAAACATGTTTCATCCCATAAGGCGATGGGTGAAGGTCGTTCTATGGTCGGATCCTCTACTATTACGCTTAACTGATTTTACCACTAGAAAATACTATTATATTTTTCAAGGTCGGACCGGGCATTTTCCGCTCGAGGTTTGCTGTTTTGCAAACCGCATCATAAAATAATAAAATTGTAGGTTTTGGAATTTTGGGATGTATCGATACTATCTGAACGATACAGAGTAAAATATTTCGATACTCATTATACAGGGTTTCCCAGAATATGTGGGCAATCTCCCGGATTCGGATAGAATATGAAAAAATAATATGACAAGTTCTCATAAAAAATTTTCCTACAGGCCCTCCCTACTGAGATATAAGCCCCTGAAGGACGCCTCTGGAAATCGGTTTATCTTGAATAATTCTTAAAGAACTCGGTGTAATTTAATAATTTTTCAGTATGATGGTTGCTAGGTAAGTCTCCTCAAAATGAACCATTTTAATTTTATTCGGTTTATTTAGTTTTGCAGGGACGGACTAGCTTTAACAGAATAATGCTTATTTTTTTACACCCTGTATGATAGAGGCATATCAATAATACTATTGAACAGCTGAAACCTTAAACTAAAAAAAAAGGTACTCTTTATCGACATCGATAAAGTAAACCGTTTACGAGAAAAAAATTTTTGTTCCATATGCCTTTTTTTTTATAAAATATTCGATAAATACCTTATTTTTAGTGATGGGATCACTCGAGTGAAAAATAACCGATAACTCGATTTTTTCAATCACTTGAATTATTCGATTATCTTCGGAAATAACTCGAATGACGAAATGAGTGACGAACATATGGTTTTTATTTTTCAACGCGTCTCCAAAGTTGCTGCCCGCCTGTCAATCACTCACTGCGGCCAGAGCCATCTCGTAGCGAGCGGCTACAGCGAGTGGTTTTCGGTTATTATTGGCGATATTATTCATATTAAATACTGCATTACGGGTTGCCTGCGTAAGATAATAAATATGATTTATTTAGATTTAAATACTGCATTAGTAGTGGTGAGTATTCAGTATTCATAAATATCATGAGTAATGCAATATCGTGACATCTCAAGGTCAAGTAGTCAAGTGGTTTTAGTTAAATTAAATTGTAAGAACTGGGAACCATGCCAAAAAATCCACAAATATCTCCGCCACATTTAATAATCCGCAAAAAATCAATCACACAACACCGAGTCAGTTATTCCCAATACAAATGCTGTATATCAACATGAACGATGAACCGCCAATATTAATAATTAATATTAGCATTTGAGTGAAAAAAAATCGATTATCATTCGATTTTTTAAATCACTCGAATACTCGGTAGTCGATTATTAAAATAAGTCGATTTTTCCCAACACTACTTATTTTGTTGATATGGTTTAGTTGATATGTACCAGTTAAAATAAACAATAATTACTGAAGTGTCAGTTGGAAATTGAGTGTGTTTAAGTTTTTGATCTTATTTCTTCTGCTTCTATTTGGTATGGAATTTACGTTTGAGGAATATGCCGACATGCATTTAATGTATAATGTATGGGCTTGCATCATGTAATGCCTTAGAAGCCCGAAGGCTTTATGAAGAACGATTTCCAAACAGAAGAATTCCTGACAGAAAAACCTTTGAAAGAGTAGATCGTCGTTTAAGAGAGACAGGTAAAAACTAAGTTGTTTTATTTTTAATTTGTACTTATCGGATGATAAAGATTTGATTTAAATTATTTAGGTCGTAAATAATTTTAGGAAAGTTTGACAAAGCCAGTCACAATTGTGGAAATCAAAACCATCGCGTTGATGGTCTTGAAGAAAACATCCTTAATGCCGTAGAAGTAGATCCTGCTGCAAGTGTTCGAAAATTGGCTGCCGAATTTGATTGTTCAAAATCAATGGTCTTTAGAATCCTTAGAGAGCAACAGTTACATCCATACCACCTTCAAAAAGTCCACGCGCTTCTTCCTGAAGACTTTCCGCGAAGGATGGAATTTTGTAACTGGGTTTTAGATTGGCACAGAAACGATGCAAATTTCATTGGTTCAGTTCTCCTCACGGACGAAGCTGGGTTTTCCAAAAACGGCATCATAAATTCTCATAATTTACATTTATGGGCAGTGGAAAATCCCCATGCTTCTATTGTAACGCATCATCAGCACCAATTTGAACCCATCAACGTGTGGGCCGGAATTATCAGACAACACTTAATTGGACCATTTGTATTGCCAAGAAGGTTAAATGGAGAAAGGTATTTGGAATTTCTTCAAAACAATCTGCCAGAACTTTTAGAAGATCTACCTCTGCAACTACGACATAATATGTGGTTCATGCATGATGGGGCTCCGCCACATATTAGTCTAGTAGTTCGAGAACACCTAAACAGGGTCTTCGAAAATCAATGGATAGGAAGGGGAGGACCAGTGGCTTGGCCTCCTCGATCACCAGACCTAAATCCATTAGATTTTATTTTGTGGGACTATCTAAAATGTTTAGTATACGCCAATCCAATACAAAATCGGGAACACTTATTGAAACTGATTAACTTCCATTGTCGCGAAATAAGGAATAATGTTGGCGCATTGTGGAGGATCCAACAATCTACAATTAAAAGATGTAGGGAATGCATTGCAGTAGAAGGAGCTCATGTTGAACCGACGTACAAAATGAATCAGTAAAAATATGGTATTTATCGAATATTTTATAAAAAAAAGGCATATGGAACAAAATTTTTTTTCTCGTATACGGTTTACTTTATCGATGTCGATGAAGAGTACCTTTTTTTTAGTTTAAGGTTTCAGCTATTCAATAGTATTATTGATATGCCTCTTATCATACAGGGTGTAAAAAAATAAGCATTATTCTGTTAAAGCTAGTCCGTCCCTGGAAAACTAAATAAGCTGAATAAAATTAAAACGGTTCATTTTGATGAGACTTACCTAGCAACTATCATACTGAAAAATTATTAAATTACACCAAGTACTTTAGGAATTATTCAAGATAAACCGATTTCCAGAGGCGTCCTTTAGGGGCTTATATCTCAGTAGGGAGGGCCTGTAGGAAGTTTTTTTATGGGAACTTGTCATATTATTTTTCATATTCTATCCGAATCCGGGAGATCGCCCACATATTCTGGGACACCCTGTATATCGAATAAAAAATATCGATACAAAATATCGGGTATCGGAAGGTAAAATATCAATACCTACTCAAAAATATCGTATCGTATCGCGCATCCCTAGTATCGTTTAGTTGCGCGCCGGTCTCCAACGTGGCACGTCTGAGATCGTTCAAATTTCTGGTAAACTGGAGACGAACCCCTCGAAAAATAGATTGCCAGCTTTTAATACTGTTTCCTGTTTCTTACCGCTTGAAATTCAAAGCATGTGATAAAATGTTAAAATGTTAGTAACGAAAACTCCCTCATAATCCACTCCCTCTATCTTATCGGCGGCCAAGCTACGAGTCGATACACATTATTTCCGCTGCTCGTCCATTTCCCCTTCCGTGCAGACACGGCCATTTATCGACAAACTTACATTAATTTCGAATCAGGAAAAAAACAATGTTTCCAGATTATTATCGAAGATATTGGCGCAAAGAACAATAGGGAGTTATTAAGCAATGACTGCTTTTCTCGAATTAAAAAATTCCCTTGAAACGTACTTTGCTTTATATAAGAATAGTGCTAGGCAATAATGAAAATTCAATATCGAATATTCATATTCATAAGAAAATCGATACTGTCCATTTATTGATATATTTGTTTGAACGATCTTAAAAAAAATATCGATATTAAAAAAAAATTTGTATTTCTTAAATTTCGAAAACAGAATAATAAAATAATAATTCGCATGTACAGAGTGGTCAATGTAAGATGTCACATTATCCGACTACAGAATCTGTAAGATTTATTACAACATCAAAAAAATTACCTTGTCGGACTTCCATTGTCTTTATTTTGTTACTTAACACAACGTTTCGGTTAGTTAGTATCTCTAACCGTTTTCAAGTGTAAACTAAATTACAATTCTATAAGGCTATTGCATTAAATACTATCCATGTGCAGTGAAGCTTGATGACTCCGCCTACGAGCTTATTGGAGTGTGAAGTTTGAGGTGTTGGTTTTGGACAAGAAGAGGCTTTCTGATATTGGGGATATCTATACTTGGTTTACTAAATATATGGGTATTTTGATTCATGAAAGCTGCTTCTTTGAACTTTCGTTTTCTCCAGTGCTGTTCCGTGTCCAAAACCTTGGCTTCTGACCACTGTACGTTATGTTGGTTGGTCCATACTTGTTCTGCTATATCTGATGTCGAAGTTTCACCTCTTTGAGTATGTTTCAGATGTTCTTTAACTCGTACGGGAAGAGGTCTTTCCAATGTACGATTCGCCACACTCGCAAGAGCTTTGATACATACAATTTTTTGTGTTTTCATTACTGGGGGGTTTTACTTTTGTAAGAAAGCTTCTAAGCGTATTTTCGGATTTGAAGGCTGTTTTGATATTATAGTTTTTGGTTATCCTCTCGGTTATCCTTCTAATCTTTTCAGAAAACCCTTTGACATAAATTATTGTGAGGAATGCTTGCTCCTCTTTCGTTTCTGTATTAGTTTTTACTTCTCGATTTTTAAGTTTTGAGATGGTATTAGTTACAAAGGTTTCAGGGTAACCATTCTGTTTTAAATCTTTTTTGATGTTTGAAATTTCAATATTAAGGTCTTCCGGATTGTCGCAAACATTAGATGCTCTGTGATAAAGAGTTTGAATTATGCCCTGTTTTATGGAGTTTCAATGATTCGATCCGTGATTAAGGTATTGCCCTGTGTGAGTGGGTGTCCTGTACAGGGTGTCCCAAATTCGAGCCTCATCATAGGGATCTCGGAAACTATAAGAGATACAGCATCGGTTAAATTGTGGCAAAGTTGCGCAATTTCGTACTGAGCAATATCGCAAAAAAATATCTGAGCTATCTTTTTTAGTTTTTGAAATTTTTGCAAAAAACTAAAATTTTGAGTTTTTGTTTTTTTAAACTGCTTGACTTATTTTATCCGCCACAGAAAAACAAGCACGACATTGTTAAGGCAACTTTTTACGCTCCATATTGTGACGTTTTTAGAATTTCGTTACAACGTTTCGTTTTTGTGGAACTATTATCAACTTTAATTTTTTAAATACGGACCTGCATTTTTTATTTTATTTTTTGATAGCCCTTTAAGCCCTGAAATCAACCATGTACCTCACTTAATTATATTAAGACGTTTTGATGTCATTATTACATCTTCAGGAATGTGATAATTATTTTAAAATACGGCCCTGGTGTTAGTTGTTAGATTGAAATATCGTTTAGCGGGATTTTGGTGGGTTACAGAATCTAAAATATTTTATTGTTCTTCCGGCTCCATTCGTGTACCATATTTGACTCTTGGTTTATTAAAACTACCATACTGGGCTAAATTAGTATCAAGCGTAGCAAAATAACTATAATGAGGCTGCAAGCGTTCAGGATAGTCCTGTAAATAACGGTCACAAGAAATTTGTGAATTCCTATTGGAAGAATAATAAACTCGTAAAATGTCGCGCTTTTCTAAAGCAGAAAACATAATTTTGCTGAAATATTCAGTAAAAATGGTGACTGCAGTTGTCAAGATAATTAAGCCAAACAATCAAGTAAAAGTTCTTGTCATAGCCACCTTTGTTTTGTTTAGTTTTATTTTTACTTTGTTACAATTTATATAAAAACTTAAATATAGTTAATTATTTGTATAAAATTCCGGATCCATTTACATGTTGTATGTGGTAAAAAGATTAAGTAACTAGCAACAGGGCCGTATTTAAAAATAATTATCACATTCCTGAAGATGTAATAATGACATCAAAACGTCTAAATATAATTAAGTGTGGTACATGGTTGAATTCAGGGCTTAAAGGGCTATTAAAAAATAAAATAAAAAATGCAGGTCCGTATTTAAAAAATTAAAGTTGATAATAGTTCCACAAAAACCAAACGTTGTAACGAAATTCTAAAAACGTCACAATATGGAGCGTAAAAAGTTGCCTTAACAATGTTGTGCTTGTTTTTCTGTAGCGGATAAAATAAGTCGAGCAATTTAAGAAAACAAAAACTCAAAATTTTAGTTTTTTGCAAAAATTTCAAAAACTAAAGCAGATAGCTCAGATATTTTTTTGCGATATTGCTTAGTACGAAATTGCGCAACTTTGCCACAATTTGACCGATGCTGTATCTCTTATAGTTTCCGAGATCCCCATGATGAGGCTCGAATTTGGGACACCCTGTACACTGAAGTTTTTACGTTTTCAGCACTTCGTTTGACGAGAACATCGAGAAAAGGTAGAGTAGAATGTTTTTCTGTTTCCATGGTAAATGTAATGGATTGTCTTATACTATTAATTATACAGTGAGGACCTAAAGTCCATCCCCCCCCCTCTAACTTCTAAACCGTTCGGTATATTTTAATGAAATTTTAAACGATAATATTTGAGCAAGTCTTGCACTTTTTGACATACCAATGACAGCTTTAAATGTTAAGATGACAGCTGGGTCCGCTTTTGGAATATTTTTTTAAATGGAACACCCTGTATATTTTTACATTTTTAAATTCCACATAAAATTATAATTATTTTTTATTAAATGCACTATTAGTCTATACTTCATAGTTTCCGAGATATTGACTCTCGAAAAGTGACATTTTTGAACTTTGACAGCTTATAACCTTCTAACAGTACGTCTTATAGCAAAACGGCTTACATGTCCCTATCTTCAATTTTTATTATCTTCCCAAAAAAATCAACTTCCGGTTAAACCGGATGTAACTCGAAAGCAGGAAATATAGTTGTTCCGATTTAACTGGAAGTTGATTTTTTTGGGAAGATAATAAAAATTGAAGATGGGGACATGCAAGCCGTTTTGCTCTAAGACGTACTGTTAGAAGGTTATAAGCTGTCAAAGTTCAAAAATGTCACTTTTCGAGAGTCAATATCTCGGAAACTATGAAGTATAGACTAATAATGCATTTAATAAAAAATAATTATAATTTTATGTGGAATTTAAAAATGTAAAAATATACAGGGTGTTCCATTTAAAAAAATATTCCAAAAGCGGACCCAGCTGTCATCTTGACATTTAAAGCTGTCATTGGTATGTCAAAAAGTGTAGGACTTGCTCAAATATTATCGTTCAATATTTCATTAAAATATACCGAACGGTTTAGAAGTTAGAGGGGGGGGGGGGGACGGACTTTAGGTCCTCACTGTATATATATTATATTGTTCCAAACACCGTATCAGCTCTTTGTTGCTGTCTGTCCAGATAATAAAGGTATCATCAACATATCTAAGCCAAAGTTTAGGTTTAATCTTGGCAGTGTTAATAGCCTGTGACTCAAACCATTCCATGTACAGGTTAGCCACGCAGACAAACTCCGATACGAGGTATGAGTTGCCCTAGAGAATACCAAAAAAACCAATAAGAATGTTACTAAACAAGAAGAAACAGCACTAAAACACCTTCAGAAAGACAGTTCAATAAAAATTCTTCCGGCTGACAAAGGAAATGCCACTGTGATCATGGACATCGAAACATACGACCAGAAGATTGGAGAATTATTGACCAAAGGAGAATACAGGATATTAGCCAAGGAACCAACAGCAACGATTGAGGGAAGGATATACAGAACGTTAAAGAAATACTCAGCCTATATTCCAGATGCTATCCGAACAAAACTAACACCACATCACAGCAAACCTCCTCATCTCTACGGTCTTCCTAAAATACATAAGAACAACATGCCACTAAGACCAATCACCAGCTCCAGGGATTATCCTACAAGCGCATTATCAAAGTTTCTTCTTGAGATAATTAAACCGTTACAAGGTAAGTCATTTTCTTTTGTTCAAAACTCTAACCACTTTGTAAATATTCTAAAAACCGTCAATTTAGAACCGCAAGATACATTTATCAGTTTTGACGTAGAAAGTTTATACACCAACGTATAGGGGAATCACTGCATATTATCATCAAGCAAAAGTTACAACAAGACCCAACCCTTTCAGAACGCACTAGTTTGCCGCTGGATGGAGTGTTGTCTACGTAGTTCCTACTTTGAAGTAAAAGATAAGTTCTATGCCCAAAATGACGGTTTTCCAATGGGTTCATTTTTCTCTCCGGTGGTGGCTAACCTGTACATGGAATGGTTTGACTCACAGGCTATTAACACTGCCAAGATTAAACCTAAACTTTGGCTTAGATATGTTGATGATACCTTTATTATCTGGACAGACAGCAACGAAGAGCTGATGCGATTTTTTGGACATATTATAGTTATTAATGATACTAGTTAGATATGAACACTATAATGAAACATGTGCAACGTTAAACCACGAGATAATCATATGATAATTTATTATATTAACATTAAAACATTATATCAATCAGGCGCGGATCTGGGTCAAAATCTAGGGGGGCGGGGGGGGGGGGGTAATTGAATCTCAAAGATATATATTTTTTTTTAATATAGTTATAGTTAACCCATATCTTTTAAGTACCTATATTTTTAGTGTTAAATTGTCTAATAATTATTGAAAAACAAACAAACCATTACATTAACGAAACATTATTTTATTATATTAGGTACTATAGGTACCAACCTACAACCTACAACAAAATTTACAGGAACTTATAAAGAGAATAAAAGAAACATAATATTATTCAAATACTTACTTAGTAAAAACACATTTATAAAATTAAATCTATTAAACGATTTTTGAGGTCAGCAAACCGATCAATGACACTTTCAACATCGATGACAATATCGCGGTTAATGTGCATCAAAGCCAAACCAGACAGTCTTTCTTGAGCCATATTGCTGCTGGTCCAAGATTTCAACCGCTTAAGAGCAGAAAATGGCCTTTCGCAAGATGCAACACTTGCTGAAAGAGTAAGTAACAGAATAAATAATTGAAGCAGAAGAGGAAAAAACTCTTTACTTTCGTCACATTTCCTAAACAAAAATTCGATGGGAGAATCTTGATTTATCTCTGCATTTGATAATCTCCACAGGTCAGTTTCTGCTCTTAAACGTTGAAACAACATCTCTGGATCCACAAATGGCTCAAGAAGAGAGCACAAATTATTGATCGACTCGTCGTCGTCGTTGGGTCTTACAGTATGTAAATTTTTCCAGAATTTTGAGGTCAAAAGTTAAAAAAAATCCTCATCAAATCTAAACTGTGTGTCTTCTATGATATGATCTATTATCGGTATATAATATGTCGATGTAGAATGTAGATGGATGGCTTATAAATTCATTGGAACAAATAGGAATTTTATTATAAAGTATTTATAAGTATAAGAGGGCACTCAAGTTTGGTTAGGTTTAGGATCCGGGGGGGGGGTAATTACCCCCCCTACCCCTCCCCGATATCCGCGCTTGATATCAATTAAATTGTAGAATATCCTAGATGTAATTGGACCGCGTTATGTAATTATGAATTAAGCGACATTTAACGGTTTCGAGATATTTAAATAAAAAGGTTTTTAATTTTGTTAAGTTGCCCCAAAGTCGTACCAAATACCTTAGAATCCCGTTTTTTTTTTAAGTAGCTCCGAAATGTAGTATACTATATACCTATGTTTTTAAATTGCGAATATTCCCCAATTTATGACCACTATATACCAAATTGTCGCTTAATTCGATATAACTATATTAAAGTTAAGTATAGTTTTAAATCTTCATAAAGAATTAACCGACATGTATGACGCGTAATTCTTTATAACAAAACTAAAAAAAAATAAAACTACACTGGTTTAGTATGAAATGATCGCGGATTAAGTCCAGCCCATTGGCGCTTAATTTCATATTACAGAAGTAAATAAATATAGTAATATTATATTTTGTAATATCGTTTTGGCAAATAATTCGTTATTACAAAACGTTAGTTATAGTATTAACTTTGACAAATATGAAAATGTCGCTTAATACAGGTGCCTGTAAAAAGGGTAAAATAGGGAAATTTAAGTAAAAAAAGGTTTTGTTACATAGGTTTTAATGACTACTAAAAGATGGCACCGTTAACTCGTTTTTCAACTTTTGTCGCTTAATTCGTAATTACATAACGCGGTCCAATTTAAAAAACTTTAAAAAATTTTAAATAAACGTAGGTAAATATAAACAATCTACTGTAGGCAGACTGAAAACGGAAATATTCAAATTCGAGTCACTGTAAGTATAATTTTTTCAGCGCCAAGCCACTTATGTGGTAATATTTCCATACATTAAGGCAAATTGACACATTTAAATTTTAAATTTAAAACGGCCTTAAGAGTACCTCATCAAATTTAAAATGCCATAGAAATCATTCCTTCCTAACTTAGCACGAAAAACAAAGAACTAACATTAATTTATCCTATAAAATAAACATATAAATTTTAAATTTAATTTATTTTTATGAATTGTAACTAACGTAGCAAAAATCGAACTTCGCCTGACTTTATTATGTTTAGGAATTCTAAAGAATACATCAGAGGACGTTATTAGATATATTTATAGATATTTATCTTTAGATAAGCAAACAATAATCACGGGCAAATAAAATGAAAAATAAGTGGCAAATTTAGGGCTTTGCGCATGTAAATAAAACGACGCAGGAATAAGCATGCGTACTGCAAAATAACCATTTAACAAATGTGGAAAATAGACAGTTCCGGGCTTAAACATCTTGTTTATGTGGCCTAGGCCTAGTTCGATGTGTTTAAATTTATCATAATAAAATTACATATAAAGAACTATTACTTCTTCATATTTACAGAAAATACGAAATACCCGGTATTTTACCCCTATTGGGGCATTATAAAATTATACAATGGTCTTTACTAGTCATTGTACCCGAGTCACTAAAGGCGCAAACACAATTCAATAAACTACACAAGAACTACAAATCCAAAAATATTAAACACCCACAATCTACAATAGCAAAAAAAAACAAGAAACCATAAAATATCTGTAAAGTTAGCAACGTTCATGCAGCGATGACATTTTTTTGGGGTACGTGTCAATTCCGCCTATAGCGTTTGTAAACGAATTTAAATTTTTTTAGTGGCGAAGATTGAAATTCTATCTTTTGGATTTATAGTCATTAGTAAACTACCCCATAGGGGTAAATTATCAGCTATATACGAATTTCCAAAAACCCGGAGAAAAAAAACTTACAGGATAAAAACTTCGAACTGTCGAAGTATCCCAATGTGTCTTTACTAATATAAAAGTACAACTGTAGTGGTTTTATATTATTATTGTATAATATTTCTAAATTAGCCCCCATCAAGATTGCACAGTTCTCGTCGACCCAGCTATTAACTACAATATACAGTTATCTCCATGCAGAGCATCACAGCACAAAAATGAAATTAACCATATGCACACGCTGGCCGTATAAGATGTGCGACCTCTCGTTGCAAATGCCCTAAAGTAACCGTCCGATACTTCCCGCCGTTCTATACTACTCGCTTTACCCCTACATCAATGCCAGGGGAAACCATCGAAGAAACGAGGTTAGGGTAAGTTTAAGTTTTAGATTTTATGTTGGTGACCATGAGTAATATTTGGTGCGAAACTATTTATATTTAAATCAATCTAGTGCGGGCGCTCTTTTTTCAATTTTTTTCGTTTTAAATGACGCTACCAACCAATGCGGCTTTATTTTCATTATTAAGTTTGGTTTTTATTAGGACGCTATTCCAAAAAATGAATTTCACTGAATTTTTAGTATTAACTAATGCTTATTTGCCGCTTATTGATTATTTATTGGAGCTCGGAATATTTGTATCTAAAATTAATTGTGGAAAGTGCTAAAATATTTTCAAGTTAAACAAATATACTCTAAAGTTCCGCTCCGGCAAGTATTGTGTGAACCAAAAGAAGAAGAAAACAAAGTGCAACCTCATTTTATAGGCAATATTCATTTTTCTTGTTAAATATATTGTTTCTAATTAATTATAAACTCGCGTTTTTAAAAGTTCCTTAATTTAACCTAAATAAAAAGACGGAGACTGAAAAGTAGTGGGAAGCACTTTTAAAAACGAAAAAAATTGAAAAAAGAACGCCCACTAGATTGATTTAAATATAAATATTTCGCACCAAATATTACTCATGGTTACCAACATAAAATCTAAAACTTAAACTTACCCTAACCTCGTTTCTTCGATGGCTTCCCATAGTGGAAAATCGTGGTTAAAAGAAGGAAAATGCGCGTTTTCACGCGCATTTTCCTTCTTTTAACCACGATTTAAATTAGTATATATCCTGTGTAACCTAAAAAGTAGTGAGAGGTGGCTGAAAAACGATAAAAATCCCAAGTAAACACAATGTAAACAAACCCATGAAAAATCGTAACTTAAAAAGGAAATATCTCGAAAACTAAGCTTTTCCGACAACTTTCGTTTTCGGATTCGTAATCTACGCATCGAAATACGTGTTTCCTGAAAAAATCACCAAAATCGGCGTGGTGTGCGTATAATAGATAATTACCAATAATAATAATATACTGACTGTTAAAAAATTCTGAAAAGTTTCAAATATTTCAAAAACTACAAAGTTTTTTTTTTAACCAAATGTTTCTCAATCAGTGGGTAGGAAGAAGAGGCCAAATTGACTGACCTGCCATATCTCCAAACGTAACCCCTTTGGACTTTTATTTGTGGGACGATTTAAAATATAAGGTTTACACAAATAAACCGGTTAATATTGTTGAGTCTGGTATTAAAAATAAAATTCGATGGACTACTTTTGATCATGATACTATTAGTATTATGACTTTTGACAACGCTTACGGAAATTTAAAGACAAGCTTGGCTATTGCCTAACTAACAATGGCAGACATATTGAGCTGTACTGAAGTAGCTTTTGTTTAATTTTAAAGTAAATATTCCCCATGGTAATATTTCGGAAAGTAATGCGATTTGAATTCTGCCAATTTTGATAATGGGGTTTTTGAAGACGCTTTTTCGACCATATTCGACTTCCTGCTTAACCGGAAGTTATTCCAAACTTTTTATTTGGTTCTTTTGGTATCCTATTCTATCCGTTTCTTAGAAAAAATGGTTTTTCTCAAATTTTAACCTCTAACAGGGTGTCGAATAAAACTGAATATATTTTCAAAGATAAAAGAGTGAACTTGGAAATTCCGGTTGTGAAACTATATATTATTGTTCTCAATAATGAAATGTTGGTAAATGTTAGATACAGGCAGAAGTGATCTAATAATTTTTTTTCTCATTCAAAGAATTTAAAGAAAACTGTACCTATGCTTTTAAATACGCTGCTATGTTGCTGTTTCATTCAATGAATAGGTGAGAACATTTCCCATCTGCCCACATAGGATGTCCCCATAACTAACTAAAATAGTTTTAAACTTATTTACGGTTTCTTGCAAAATCCTTCAAATATGAAAACAGTCTTATTTATTTTTGGCAAGAAGGCCATAATAATCCAAGTACCGAGCTAGCAAAAATTATTTGCATCAAAGAGGGCCTTGCATCTAAGGACGTAATGCTTAGCCGTAGAGCTTAATACCTGTTGGGTGTCAGTATACCTACCTGAATTAACAATTAATCAGTTATTCCGTCAGCTTTGACAGTCGTTACAAGTAATTTGATTCATAGTCTGAAATATCAGAATCTGCAATCGGTAATTCTTCAATATTTCTTGTTTTTTTCACACGATCTTCTAAAGTTTATTGAAGAACAGTAAAATCTAAGAGGCTTTTTTATATCCCATCCTATGTTCTTATAATTTAATTATTGCATTTTGGATGCTTTTTTGATCCCATGACTGACAATTAGTTTTTCTTTTATAATGCTACATGTTGTAGTTAACTTAAAGCAAACAAAAACGCTGCAATAACTGGAAAAAACAACAGGTCTGATAACATCGGGTACCCGGTTTTGTGACAACCTGGACTACCCGGTTTTGTAGAACTCGTCAACAAGACGTTAAATATTATGTAAAATTTTTTGGTTATGATATAATATTCAAAATTTTTAACCTAATTAGAGGTAATATACTTGGTTAGACGTAATAAATTTTAAAATGGTCATAAGTTATTTAGTAGAGGAAAAAGAAACTATAAACTTACTCTAAAAATCGAGTTTGGTTCACCGAAAAACAATTAAGATCTTACTGCCTCCGACTCACTGATGTAGAAATGAATACACGCGACTGTTGGCGATTTAAGAACACTAATTTTGGCATTGTCCGATAGATGGCAACAGACATTTGGCAGAACTAGGCGGTTCCCGGTTTTATCAACCTACCCGGTTTTGTCCAACTCTCCCCTATTCCTAATTATTACAATCCTACATACCGTATTTTACATCAAGTATATAACAAATATATAGGACATTCTATTTAAAATAATAAAGTTATACAGGGTGGCCCTTTAGTGTGGCAAAGTACAATAGCTCCGTTACTATTTCAAATACATTAAAAATATTAATACAAAAGTTGAAGGGCAGTAAGTGACTTATAACGTAAAATTATTTTTAACTCTATAGGGTGGCTCAAAAAAGCGGAACAAGAAAAAATTTACTTTTTTCAAATGGAACACCCTGTATATTTTTACATTTTTAAATTCCACATAAAATTACAATTATTTTTTATCAAATACATTATTAGTCTATACTTTATAGTTTCCGAGATATTGACTCTTGAAAAGTGACATTTTTGAACTTTGACAGCTTCTAACTTTCTAACACTACGTCTTAGAGCAAAACGGCTTACATGTCCCTATCTTCAATTTTTATTATCTTCCCAAAAAAATCAACTTCCAGTTAAACCGGAACAACTATATTTCCTGCTTTCGAGTAACATCCGGTTTAACCGGAAGTTGATTTTTTTGGGAAGATAATAAAAATTGAAGATAGGGACATGTAAGCCGTTTTGCTCTAAGACGTACTGTTAGAAAGTTAGAAGCTGTCAAAGTTCAAAAATGTCACTTTTCAAGAGTCAATATCTCGGAAACTATAAAGTATAGACTAATAATGTATTTGATAAAAAATAATTGTAATTTTATGTGGAATTTAAAAATGAAAAAATATACAGGGTGTTCCATTTAAAAAAAGTACATTTTTTATTGTTCCGCTTTTTTGAGCCACCCTATAGAGTTAAAAATAATTTTACGTTATAAGTCACTTACTGCCCTTCAACTTTTGTATTAATATTTTTAATGTATTTGAAATAGTAACGGAGCTATTGTACTTTGCCACACTAAAAGGCCACCCTGTATAATAACCATGTAAAATTACAGAAACGGTTTCTTTTTTCCTAGGTGTCATATTTTTAACTACATATTATTTAGTGCCAATTTTGAAAAACTTATATTTCGTAGTTTTTGAAATATTTGCAATGTCCAGACTTTTTTGACAACCCGTATGTTTTAGATAAATAAGATTACATTTAATTGTTTTTCTGTATAGTTGATGGGAACCCTTAATGCTTCCCACGGAAACCTTGTTGGTGAAGTTAAAAAAGTTGCATGATTTATTTTCAAGTGTTGTTGTAGGGGAACTGTGTAATTATGGTGCCTATTTAATGGTAGTTATGGAGATTGGCAAGTTGTGAAATTATCAAAGAAATAAAATGACACTAATCTATAACAGGATTTTATTAGTAATTATTACTGTTTTTGGAGCTTGTATCGAATTATTTATTTGTAAAAGTTCACGAAAACTTATTTATTCGAAAAAGTTTTCTTTTTAATTGACCATACTTTTTCGTGAATATTCGAAGAACTTCTAAAATTCGTATCATTCTCCGGCATTTTCATTAAATTTTCAATTATCAAAAGAATTACTTTAGTGTCTGTTTAAAAGCTGGAGACAATGATATTTCTTGAAAGTCCAAGATCCTTCTATTATTCCAGAAGAATTACCCTGTCGGACGTCCATTGCCTTTGCTGTGTTACAGTGGCGCAACCAGAAATTTAGTTCGGGGGGGGGGGGGGGGGGCTTTAACCTCTTGCGAAAATTTTTTTGGGTGCCACGCTCTTTTTTGGGTAAAATACAGCCCCCTAAAACTTCTGCAATAATACGCCGCTGGCCCTAACTAAATATTTATGAAAAAAAAATTAGAGATTTCATTTTAATTAGTAAAAATGTATTTAAAATAAGTAACGCATATATTAATCATACTTATACTAAAACAAAACAAAAACCTTATAGGTACAATAACTTGTAAGTAATCACTAATAATACTAATATTAAAGTAAAATTCTTCGTTTTGTTTTTGCCTTTTCGTCCAGAATTTCTGCCACGGTAATATCAATATCGTGGTTCGCATAAAGAACTGCCAAACCATTTAATCTGTCCTCTTCCGTGGTGCTACGCTGATATGTCTTTAAATATTTTAAATTTGAAAAGGACCTTTCAGATGTGGCTGTTGTAATAGGCAAAGTTAAAAAAATGTGTAAAAGCCTTTTTATTGGCATCACATTCGGAATTCGGAATACACTTTGTCCAAATCTTCCTTCAGTTTTTGTTTTTGCATTTTTTATACCACAGCTCAAGTTCAGCTTTTAACATCGTTTTAATGGAAAACTCTTCAAGGAACTCATTCTTGTAGAAGCTGTGAAGTTTCAAAAAACATTTAAATTGACTATCAAAATCTTGATTATCTTATGGAAAGAGGCATTTCTCGATGTTTTAAAAACCGATCCTCGAGATTTGCTATGAGGCCATCAAAAACGGAATAAAAATTGTTATTTTAAAATATTCAGCAGCGGAATCGGTTTTTATAACCAATCTTGGTGTTTGTCTTGGCGGTAGTCTAGGTACTCTGATTTCAATATCGTATTCCGAAAGTAGATCTTGAGCTTCCTTAAAAATATTTTGAAAATTATCATCTGCCAGGCCTCTTATTTCTTTAACTTGATCTGTTACGTCATCAGCTAACTGTAATGCTTAATAAAGGTTTAAATCGATTGTTTGTAGAATCTTGCTTAAAGGCAGTGTGTAGGCATATGTTCTTTCTGTACACATTAGTGCGATCACAAATTTGGGACTTATAATGCTGGCCAGTAATCCAGATGCCTCAGTGGGAGTATTTCGGTCGTCGGGTCCATTCAGTCAGACGTGATATAATTTCACTATTGATAACATAATTGATGTAAATTATGTGACTGAATATAAAATATTAGTAAAAGGCGTGACATGAAAAATTGGTTTGCAATTAAACGAATAGGCTAAGTTTCTAAGCTCGGGGGGGGGGCTGCCGGCCCCGGTTGCGCCACTGCTGTGTTACTTAACATAACGTTGCGGTTTGTTAGTATCTGTAACCGTTTTCAAGTGTAAACTAAATTATAAGTCTAGGGCTACTGTCTTGCATACCATCCATGTGCAATAAAGCTCGATGACTCCGCATACATGCGTAGTGTTTCTCGCACTTCTTAAAAAACATCTCGCAGGACGTTTTCTCATCTTGCTTTAGTGTTATGTCAATTTCAGATTTGCTAGAAAAGTGTTTTTATTGGTAGTAATCAGTTTCATTAGCAGCACAGTCTTGGTGAATAATAAACTACTTTTAATATAGCCATTTTGTTAAGAAATAAATTGTGTTTTCTCAATGCGACGCATTTTGTTCCCAGTAATGCGCTTTCTCTACAATTAAGAGCAGTAACCCCCTTTACTACAATGAAAATTGCCGAACGTTTTGCTGGTCAAACGAAAAGAAAAAATAAAAATTGGTATTTAGAAAATAAATTCTACTTTAAATACCCCATCCAGAAAAGTAAATGACGATCGAAAATATTCCCAAAATTTTTTTTAGAAATTTTTTTTATTTTTAGTAATTTTGTAATATCTTAAACAATTCTTTATTGGTCAAAAGCAAAATGACTTTCCCGGGTGTAGAATGTTGTACCAAACAATTTTTCTTAAAGCCATTTTTCAATATCGGCCTTACTTTTTTCTCAAGAACGTTGGGCGCGTAAAGTGAATTTAAGCGTGTAAAGTGGGTTTAAGATATTACAAAATTACTAAAAATAAAAAAAATTTCTAAAAAAAATTTTGGGAATATTTTCGATCGTCATTTACTTTTCTGGATGGGGTATTTAAAGTAGAATTTATTTTCTAAATACCAATTTTTATTTTTTCTTTTCGTTTGACCAGCAAAACGTTCGGCAATTTTCATTGTGGTAAAAGGGGTTACTTCCTCTTAAGAAAGCAGAACAGCGTCCTCAAAAACGAATTGTATCCGTTAGAACTAATAAGCCACAAGACGTTGGTGGGGGTTTGTAGCGATCGGCAATCGCCGCGCGCAGTAGTATTAGTTTTAACGTATTTGTTGCGCAGGTCACATCGTTGTCCAGAGTCTTTTAGCTGTCCTATCTGAATTTGAATTTTATTGATCGTACCAATACATCGTTTCAATTAATTTATTTTTACTTTGCAAATAAATTTTTTAAAACTTTTCATGTGTTTTGCAAGCAATAAAAAATTCTTATTTTTTAGACTTTATAGCCTATGGACGAATTTTACGCTCTCAGTAAACATGTTGCATAAAGTAATATATAACATTGAAGAAGTAGTCCATACTTAAAGTGGAGTTGAATGATATGGGGAAAAGAAAAGCATAAAGTCTTTCTCCACAATTTTAATTTAATAGCTAGGCGAACCTAGGGTAGAATCGACATGTTTCGAGTGTAGAAACACTCATCATCAGGAAATTAAAACAAATATAATGAACAGCTGATGTTGTTAGCAAAAGAGAAAATAAAAATAAAATTAAAAGGTGGAACTAATCCATAATGGAGCTTTCAATGGCACGCATGGGGAGTGAAAAAACTTTTTGTAGTCAAACAACAGAAGATAAATCAGCACGCTGAAAGGTCAAGGACCAGTGAAAAGCCACTGTGGGTGGGAAAAGAAAAGAAAAATTAGGAAGTATCAAATAAAGGACTTTGTAGAAATCATTTTAAGTGTACGTGATAAAAATATTTTAGTTAGATTCAACTATGTCGAAGAGGTGTGAAAGACGTCAAGTATGAGGGAGAGAGAAAGAAAAGTATGTATTTTTATTAAAATCGTGTAGATGCTTTCATTTAGCTTGAAATAAAATGCTGTTGGGGTACCAAGCTTCTTACGGCCCAGTTACCCCAGCAGGAGTCAAAACTGACACATTTAGTTTAAAGAAGAAATAATAAGTTTAAGACATTTTAATTTTTTTAAATTTTTCTCTGAAAATGTCAAACTTATTCTTTCTTCTTTAAACTAAATGTGTCAGTTTTGACTCCTGCTGGGGTAACTGGGCCGTAACAAGCTTGGTACCCCAACAGCATTTTATTTCAAGCTAAATGAAAGCATCTACACGATTTTAATAAAAATACATACTTTTCTTTCTCTCTTCCTCATACTTGACGTCTTTAGTTTTAGTTGAATCTAACTAAAATATTTTTATCACGTACACTTAAAATGATTTCTACAAAGTCCTTTATTTGATACTTCCTAATTTTTCTTTTCTTTTCCCACCCACAGTGGCTTTTCACTGGTCCTTGACCTTTCAGCGTGCTGATTTATCTTCTGTTGTTTGACTACAAAAAGTTTTTTCACTCCCCATGCGTGCCATTGAAAGCTCCATTATGGATTAGTTCCACCTTTTAATTTTATTTTTATTTTCTCTTTTGCTAACAACATCAGCTGTTCATTATATTTGTTTCAATTTCCTGATGATGAGTGTTTCTACACTCGAAACATGTCGATTCTACCATAGGTTCGCCTAGCTATTGAATTAAAATTGTGGAGAAAGACTTTATGCTTTTCTTTTCCCTATAATATATAATAATAATAATAGATAATAATGTAATGTTAGACGACAAAAACAATATCACACTAGAAGCTATTTAAATTTTTGGAAACTACAGTACTGATTTTTAGTGGTAAGTATAATAATATGCTTTATTAACCGTAGCAAGCAAATATTATTATGATCACTGTCAAGTTTCATTACAACTGCCAGTCGGAACTAATACAGTATATAAAATCAGAGTACACACATATAGAACTTGATAATTACTATGAGTATTCAGAGCAATACTGGCTATAAACCATTCTATAGTAGCAATAACTCCTCTTTCCTATTGGCCAAATTAGCGTGATATTGTCACTACACAACGGTCTAGCAATTTTCGTTGTCTTACAGTAGGAAAACGCGTTGCTGTCACATTTTATAGTATTAAACAGTTGTATAAAAAATATGTGAATTCTTATAAAGAATAGAAGGCTTTTTTCTCAGTGAAGATATGAATTTCTAATTAAGAAATTCTTGGTAGAGACGTTTTAAAAATCGGAGACGCCATAAAAGCCTAGGTTAATAATTTTCATGTTGAGTGAGATATTTTCTTAGTTTTTGCTGTTGATTTTATAACTTAAATAATGAACTAAATATAAGTACTAACCTATACAAAAAAGAAACAACTTTTATTAATTTACAACACTTTTTCAACGACTATTTGTCTCGTATCAATTCCGAAATATATATCCACCCCTTTACGTTTCTCCAAAATGGCTTCCATCGAGTTTTCACTTCTGCAGACTGTTTATTAAATTCATCCCCCATTCTCTGAATGTTTCCTTGACGTTTTCGGGGTTTGGAAACCACAAATTCCTACATTATAACGGATTTAAGTGAATTTCTTTTATTTTCACGTACAAAATGTGTTTTTCTCTTTTGTTGTAAAACTTAAGAATTTATACTCCAACCAGAACGTTTCACGTACCTTTCTACTGCTAAATTGTTTTAATTCTCTATCTAAAAATGTCATTGCTGAGTTTAGCTAACAAACCAGTAGAAGTAATTTATTCCAGTTTGACTGGGTTTTATTAAACTTGCAACCAAATAAATTATATTTATAGAGAATCCTAAGAACCAAGACAGCATTGTACCGGGTGTAGAACTAAAAAGGGACGCCGGCTGTATCTTTTTAAACCTTTTAACGAACGGCCTGCGGGAAAAAATATTTATTATACAGGGTGAGTTTTTTAAAGTGTTACAAGGCGATTTCTCGAGAACGGTACAAAATATTTTCTTGAAATTTTAGTGAGGGAATAGAGAGATATTTTTGACGTTTACCCCCTTTCCTCATTATAAGGGGTGGGGGGTAACTTTGAAATTTTAAATGAGATAATGTACCTACCTTTTTTTCGTAAATACAAATCTGCGTAAAAAACTACGTACGTATACAAAAATTGTTTTAATTTGCTCCCCTGCTAACGAAATTATTATTGATTTAAAATAATTTACCATTTAACTCCAACTTATTTATTAAATTTTGATAAAAAAAATAAATACCAATAATTTTTAACGTTTTAACGTTTATTTCTCTGTTTGGTTAATTAAACATGGAAGCGAATTTTAGTGTGCAAGTTAATATGTTGTTAATTTTGGGGAAGTATAGAAAAAACTACAGACAAACTGCATTAGTGTGGGCGGAGAGGTTTCCTAATAATCCGAAATCTCACATGGCATTTAAAAGGCTGGAAACCAGAAGTCGTAGAACCGGCAGCTTAAAGCCGAAACCACGAGTTTAAAAGCGAAGTAAAACGAATGAAAATAAGGCAGTTGGAGTTTTAGGAATTGTAGCTATTGACCCACATGTAGATTCCAGGCGGTTTGTTAGAGATGCTGGATAAGTCAGAAATCAGTTATGACCATATTGCACTTGTACAAATTTCACCCATACCACGTTACACTCCACCAAGTGCTATATGGGCCAGACTTTGAAAATCGAGTTATATATTGTGCAATTGGGTTAGAAGACAAATGTAAGGAAATAACAGGTTCCTCAAGAATATTGTTTTTTTTGACGAAGCTACTTTTCATAATTGTGGCCAGGATTTTAAGTTATCCCTAATTATTCTAAGCTTAGGTTAGGTTAGGTTAAAAGTGAGTGGGTTACAGCTAACCCTCCACTGCGACCATGCGATCTATGGTGGCTCACACCTTATTTATATTTCCCCCAATAGGCCTAACTTTTTGATGAAGTTAATGATGGTATTGGGAGAGACATTTTTCATGTCGTCCGGCAGCAGAGTCATCTCGCCGAATAGAGCAAATCTGATTCTTCCTGCTGCGGGGGGCAGGCGCACATTACGTGTTCTGCTGTTTCTGCATCTTCCATGCATAGCCGGCATTCATGAGTTGGGGCTAATCCAATTTTATATATATGGTGTCGCAATCTGCAGTGGCCGGTGTACAATCCCACTAGTGCTTTAAGGCATAATCTGTTGAGCACAACTAGTTTGTCAGTTAGTTGTTGGTTTATATGGCTGTATATAAATGCTTTTGAATGTGTTAGCCCTGGTAAATTTAACCAGTGTATTTCCCATTTGGTTTTTGCTTCGGCTATTATTGTTTTCCTGGCCGTAGCATGAGATATACCTATTGCCGGCTCGGGTACTGTGAATTTTTGTGCTGCCCCTCTCTTAGCGAGCTTGTCGGCAGCCTCATTACCCTTCAGGCCCATGTGTCTCGATATCCATACTAGGGTTATTCTGTTATTCAGACTTAGTTCGGATAGTGTTTCGTGACAGCTCCACACCGTTTTTGAGGTACACCATCTCGATTCAAGAGCTTTTAATGCAGCTTGACTGTCGGAGAATATCTTGATTGATCTGTGTGCATACCGTCGATCTATCAGCAGTCTTGCACACATTTCAATTGCATAAACCTCTGCTTGAAATATGGTTGTCATAGTTCCCAGGCTGATAGTTATTTCTATTTTTGGGTTTTTGCCATATATTCCGGCTCCAATACCTTCTTTAGTTTTGGAGCCGTCTGTAAATATTCCAAATTCTGCCTTTAGCAAGTCAGCACTGTTCTTGACCCATTCCTCCCTTCTTGGGTGAATGATTTTATAAGGCGATTCGTTAATAGATTTTCTTGTCATTATGTCAGAGGGCATATTTAACATGCCACAGGCTATTGTAAGCTTACACCTTAGCTGAAACCAAAGGCAAAAGGTATAATCAAGATCGAGAGGCTACAGCAAAATAATTTTCTTACGAATAAAATTAAGGCCAAATATATCGATGCATATTTCAAATGGCTTCGATGCATCGCTTAAAAATGATACATTTTTAACGGCAAAAGTACCGTTGAAAGGGTACTCGATGTAAAGGCCTCGAACTCGAGGGATGTTCAGTGTACACAGAGAACAACGAATGTATGCATGTCTCATACTGATCCAGATGAATAGCCCTCACAGCAATAAAGAAAAAGATTTGGTTAACTTTGTGCTAATAGTCTCCCATCTGATACTAATTCTGTTAATTTGGAGGGCTATGTAGCACCTGTCAAGGTATGTAATAATAAAGAAAGATTACAACAAGACTGTAAAAAACTGTCGTTTGGAACCCCTGTAAAACGGTACGTCCCATATGACTGCGTCAATATCCCCCTTCCCGGTAACAACGACAATTTCGATTTTGGGGAAAAAACTACAAATTCGCCCAGTTACAAAATAATATTTAGTGTCCCCACGGAAGGTAGTCGCATTCTCCCGATTTCCGGATATTTCCCGAACTGTGTCACCGTGCTATTCTCATTCCAATAAATTTTGCTTTCTAAGAAATTGCCACAAGTCTTTGTGGAATGAATGTGCGGCCCATTAACGGCTTAAACGATGGCCATACATTCCCGGAGACCGCTGCTGTACGAGCACACCCGAGGCAGGTCGTTTTCTTACAGAATTTATACCTCGATGCAGTTTTGTGACCTGGAGGATTTTTACTTATTTCACTTATAAATCGTGACCTGTCTGAATTCTAGATATTTATATCAAATTTTAGATTCTCCTTAAGCTTTGGTTTCCTACAAAGCGGCAGCGCAAAAGAGCGGCCGTAATTTGTAGGCTGTTTTTGCCAACAGTAGTACGGTCGCTTTGGACGGTGAATATTATTGGAAAGTAACATTACATACGGTTCGATAAAATACTAGCGTACCGTCAAAAATCTCCCAACGTACAGAGCGGCCGCTTTAGAAAATACGGTGCGCTGAACGCTCTGCAAGAACACTATTCGATTTGCAAGTACATAAGTACATACTTATTTTTTCGAGACGAGGCTCGCTGTCAAATTACGGCCTTTTTTTGAGGTGCCGCTTTGTAGGAAACCGAGGCTTTAGTCTCGTCTCAGTCTTTAAATCACCAATTGAGCTAGAATTTTAAACAATAACACTAGTCAACAAATACAGAAAAAAAATTGCGACTGATGTTATAATGATTGTACGAGGGCGTTTAAAGCATCCTGATTGATCATTCAACAACCAATATTTTCCACCACATAGATTTTTAGTTATAGAATATACAGTGTGACCAGTAAAGTCCGCATCATATGGGATTTTTTTTATTAATAGCTTAATTCGAAATTTGACTTTGGCATCAAGTTCTGCTTCGATCGAGATAAAAATTAAGCACGTGATTCGCATTATCTGTCAAATTTTAATTTTTTCTAAAAAATAATTCAAAATATTTCTGAAAATATAGAAAAAAGTTATTAGAAAAAGTTTTTTTTAAATGCAATTTTGATTTTTTACCCACCACTAAAATTTATTTTCCACTTAAGGAACACTTTACTGATGACACTGTGTTCTTTTTTGTCTTAATATTAAGGTGTATTACTTTCAGACACAAACTAAGTTTTGAAAAATACTTATTTTATGAAGTTACCTTATACAGGGTAAAAAACAAATAAACTTTGCATCACATGCGACCAAATATTAATAGTTGAATTTTGATTTTGTAGAAAAACACACATTTAATATGGCTCTACTTTAAAGAAAATGTATCTGAAATAAATCATTGACAAAACTAAGAAGTTTTATGTAGGTTGCGTTGAGTCCTATTTTGCAAAAGTGGTGCAATTTACAAAATATAGGTAAAACATCAAAATTATCTTATGCAGCTGAATTTTTGCATGCGGGCTAGAAACTTCATTTCAAAAAACTTTTTCTAATTTTTCGATATTTTCAGAAATAACCCCACTTTTGAATTATTTTTTGGAAAAAATTAAAATTTGACAGATAATGCGAATCACGTGACTGCTATTTTTTTTGCTTAATTTTCATCTCGATCGAAGCAGAACTTGATGCCAAAGTCAAATTTTATATAAAGCTATTAATAAAAAAAAATCCCATATGATACGCGGACTTTACTGGTGACACTGTAAATCGTGACCTGTCTGAATTCTAGATATTTATATCAAATTTTAGATTCTCCTTAGTCTCTCACCGGAGCGGATTTAAATCACCAGTTGAGCTAGAATTTTAAACAATAACACTAGTCAACAAATACAGAAAAAAAATTGCGACTGATGTTATAATGATTGTACGGGGGGCGTTTAAAGCATCCTGATTGAGCATTCAACAACCATAATTTTCCATCACGAATAGATTCTCAGTTGTAGAATATATTATTTATTTTCATTGTATACAAACATTTTTATATAATATTTATACCTAAATTCAAAACAAGAATAAAAAACAAGATATTTTAAGGATAGCAGGATTTATTTACAAAAATACAATTGGTGGAATAGTAGATTCTGTAACGAGGTTGGAATGAAAATTCGATCCGAGTGGAAGATTCCGAACGCGAGCGTAGCGAGCGTGAGGAACCACGAGTATCGAATTTTCATTCTAACCGAGTAGCAGACTATATTTTCTCCACGACCATCCAGTTCCATATCTGATTCATCCGATTTTTCACTCATTTTTTGACTTGCACTAAAATTTGTCTGAAAATAATTATTACAACGCGGCCATTTTTATCTGACACTGACAGTTTCGAAATTTATGTCGTTTATATCAATTACAGAATATTCATTCCGTATCTTGTTATGGAATGAAAATACACGCAAAACGCATAAGAAGCAAGTGTTTCAGAATAAATATTCCAACTCAAGAGCGAGAATTTTCACATTCTATTATCAAAAATGATTTTGGAATTATTGCATTCAGTAATGGTCGTGGAGAAACTTTCTTCTTGTTCGTCACTAACCGCACCCAAATTTTCTGGAAAAAAATTTAAATGAGACTACAAGAAATGTATTTTAAAATACATACGACAGCCCATTTTGCAGCCCCAACAGCACACTGCTCTCTAAGAATGTATCTGATGAGTTGTTTACAGAATTCAATAAGCCAAACCATTTGCAAAAGTTTAATAAAATTATTATTATGTCAATAATGTTCCTTAAATAAAATAATACGTTTAAAAAAATGTAAAGTATTAACTATTTTTGCCACCTACCCACGCCTATTAATAGTTAATCCTAACCTACAAATAACCCAACTTCACATCTGCGACCCATCTTATTTAGTCTTCAACACACTACACAAAACACTAACACTAAACACTAAAAAACAGCAATTATTACACAAAACCGATAAACATTTTTAATAACTTTCAAAGAACTACCAAACGTCAATGAAATTATGAATGAAAAACGTCACGACCAATAAAAACGCGACCATTGCTGCGTTGCCAAACTGCATAATTTTTAAGGGAAATGTCTATGGGGTTTAGACAAAGATTTAAAGAACACTGCACTTCTCTTTAAAAAATCCTAAAAATAAAAAACTTAGAGCAATATTCTCCCAACTACCTACCCAGTGGGACGCCACTGGAAGAAATAAAGTTAAGCTAATTAAAACGTTTATTGCGTCTTGTCATGGGTAAAACATGTATCAAATTTTGTTTCGATACCCCAATCGGTTTTTGAGATATTGTGAAAAAACTGCTTATCATAGCTCCGATTCGGGGGGCTCTAGCCCCATAACGATGCGTTTTTGAAGGTATATTAATAAAGGATTTTAGTCTTATTTTTGTACTTTATCTCCTTAAAATATTGTCAGCTAATTTCGGGACACCCTGTATAGTTTTGTTTTTCTGGATTTTTGTTGACCCTGTCGTAGATAGGATAGAATACTATAAAAATAGTCTAAAATATCTTATTATATACCGGGTGAGTGACAAAAATTATTTAATATTTTTGTTAAATCGTTGTATTTTCGGGATTAAATGTGTGTGTATTATTTCCCTTATTAAATTAATTTTTAACAAAGTGATACTGTATACGACATTAGCTTGGAGCAACCTATCAGAATTTATATTTACTCATGGTAACCCGCAAGCCGCAGCCGGGCTCCTTAAAAACATGTAGTGCGCCCGTCATTTGACAGGGCGCGGTGCGGAACTCTTATCACGCGAGTTTAACCCGCACTTGGCCGCTGGTTTATATATTTTCTACAATATATAAAGAAATGGGAAAGAATTAATCCAAAAGTTTCCAAGCGTCTGAAATCTATTTCCAAAATGGCCTTTACGATTCTACTTCGTCAGTGCTCTTTTCCCCATAAAAGAAACGATTGTATTTGAAATACAAAGAGTTATTTGTTCATAAAATATTTTTCATTAAATAAATGGAATGTCAGTGATTTTATTGGAACAATTTATTCAACAAGGAAATTGTCAATTTTAATTTGAACTTTTTGTTTTTGACTGATTTAATTTATAAAAAAAACACCGTGTTTTTTATTATCACTTATAATCTCCCTAGCAGCAGAATTATTACCGATAATTTTTTTTAAGGTCACGAATGGTTTTGTTGATAGAAAATTATTCCGAGTCGAAGACGAGGGAAATTTTCTATTAACAAAAACACGAGTGAAACCAAGAAAAAAATTATCGGGAATTAACTCTGCTGCGTGGGAGATTCGGTAAGAAAATTTCATAAATTGGAGTTTCTTTTAATGTTCCTGAAATTTTAGTAATAAACCTTAGTTACTAACAAGTAAAATCAACTTCTATTGTAAAAATACAGTGCGTCATAATAAACTAAACTCATCGGAAATATGTTTTTTAAACTTATATTTGAATTTAAAACTATAAAGACATTGGATTTCAAATTACAAATTTGTTATTTAATGTTTCTCACATTTTAGTAATAAAAATGAGTTACTAACTGCACAATTTCTTTAGCAATCGAACTTGCTGATTCATTACCAAAATGAATAATTTTTTACACAATATTATTGTAACAATAAATATCACGGGTACGACTAAAAAACTGATTGTTACTTGCTGGTTTGTCTCACCTGTCACTTCGAAATGACTTGACATTTGAATTAAAATTAAGTCGTAGTAGTATACCTAAGAAAAATATCAATTTCATTAGGTTAATAGGCTATAGAGTATAGACCATCGCGATAGTCTCCCGTTGCTATAAGCGACGTAAACAAAAAGAAGCCTTCTAATTGGTTGAAAATAAATTTATGAAATTTTCATCCAAATTTCCTCGGGGCGTAATAATTTAAAATTTGGTCATGCACTGTCAATCTCTGTGTCTAGTGGTAGTTCAACGTTAGAGATAAAACAATTTTTTCCAAAGCCCGTAGAAAAGTTATGATGAGTACTTATATCTCCAAAAAATATTTGTACTTTAGAACAGAAATATCGTAAAAAGTTTTTTTTGTCTCAAGGACATGTCATTATTGGTTTCGTTCGTACAAGCGATTTTATTGTCAACCGATTTCCAATTGTTCTCTGCGCTTGCATGGTGTTTAACTGGTTGCGAACTGGTTGAAATTTTTTTTAGTTTGCTTTTACGTTACAATTTGGCTTCTGCGCCGGATTTTCTGTCAAAGGTTTGGTATTTGTCTGATTGTTTTCTCAAATTTGACCTTCAACACGGTGTGGAATAAAATTGAATATACATATTATTATACAGTGTGACCAGTAAATAGTAATACCTATTCAAAATTTGACTTTGGCATCAAGTTCTGCTTCGATCGAGATGAAAATTAAGCAAAAAAATAGTAGGCAGTCACGTGATTCGCATTATCTGTCAAATTTTAATTTTTTTATTTATTATTATTATATATTTTATTATATATTATTCGAAAGTGGGGTTATTTCTGAAAATATCGAAAAAAGTTATTAGAAGAAGTTTTTTAAATGCAGTTTCTAGCCCACATGCAAAATTTCAGCTGCATAATTTTGACTTTTCACCCACCACTAAAATTTATTTTTCACTTAATGAACACTTTACTGATGACACTGTGTTCTTTTTTGTCTTAATATTAAGGTGTATTACTTTCAGACACAAACTACGTTTTTAAAAATACTTATTTTATGAAGTTACCTTATACAGGGTCAAAAACAGATAAACTTTGCATCACATTCGACCAAATTTTAATAGCCCAATTTTGATTTTGTAGAAAAGCACACATTTAATATGGCGCTACTTTAAAGAAAATGTATCTGAAATAAGGCATTGTCAAAACTAAGAAGTTTTATGTAGGTTGCGTTGAGTCTTATTTTGCAAAAGTGGTGCAATTTACAAAATATGGGTAAAATATCAAAATTGTCTTATGCATCTAAAATTTTGCATGTGGGCTAGAAACTGCATTTAAAAAAACTTTTTCTCATAACTTTTTTCGATACTTTCAGACATAACCCTACTTTTGAATTATTTTTTGGAAAAAATTTAAATTTGACAGATAACGCGAATCACGTGACTACTATTCGTCCCTATTTTCACGAAGTGGCGTATATCGCATTTTTTTTTAAACTCGCTTTATTGCATTAAATGTACCTATTATACGTAATCTACTAGGACACAAAGTGGCGTATATGTCCGACCACTGGTTCAAAAAGTACACCAAAAAGTATGTTGGGCGTATAAGCAAAACCTGCAAATGCGAATACCACAAGCAGGCATATATGATACAGAAAAAGAAAAGCACGAAGTCTTTCTCCACAATCTTTACACGCCTATTCGTGGCATTACATTTCCACCTCGTTAAACAGGCGTTTATAATATAAGCCTGTGTTACTCCGTCAATGTTTCTTTATTTCTTGTCGAGAAGTAAAAATATTGAACTAATAACTCACTACTTCTTTGAAACAAATCATGGACAAAGTGAGGGAGATTCGGCCCACAGTGCTATTTCGGCTTGTATAAAAAAAAACGGGAGATATTTTTCTTCCTAGCCAGCTGGTACCTGATTTCAAGTTGGCTAGAAAAAGGCATCCGTATATAGTAAAAGAAATGCAATATAAAGACTTTTGGGATTTTAAGACACTATCCCAAGATCTCAGAGTGTTATCAATAAGAAAGGACAATCAAGGCGAAGATTTTAAGTGGTCCGAAGTTCGAGTGGTTAAAGTTGAAAAACGAAACCTAGATACCATTTTTTTTTAAAACAAATCATCTTCAGGATTCATTTAGACATATTTCTCTCTCCAGAAAGTTAATGCAGGCAATATCGAACTTAAAAGTTTAAATAAAAACGAACTGAAAATTCCTGACAAGAAATACGAATCATTACGGTCTCTCTGCGAAGGAAAAAATCCGGTAATTAGACAAGAGGCCTACAAAGACTATTATTTAAATTTAATCCATTAATGTATGTACCTAATGTTTGTATTTTTAATGTTAATGTAAATTACTGTAGTTTTTGATAAATAAAGATGGTTATTTTAATTGTAACAATTATTTTAATTTGTTTTGCGGAGACGTATATCGCTCCTCCGAGTTAGGAAAAAAACTACAAAAAGGCGTATATACTTTTTTTTTCGTTTTGTGACTATACTAATACACCATTTTTTAAAAACTAAGTTAGTATTGTAGTGTTGGCCCATATAAATATCATATTAACAAAACAGACAGAAATGTTAAATATTGTTTTAGTTGGACATAGAGGCAATTATAAAAAATGTTTAAACAGCTCTCCTGCAGAATTAAAAAAATCGATATACGCCACTTCGTGAAAACAGGGACGTATTGTTTTGTTTAATTTTCATCTCGATCGAAGCAGAACTTGATGTCAAAGTCAAATTTCGAATAAGTTATTGATTTAAAAAAATCCCATATGATGCGTACTTTACTGGTCACACTGTATATATTTTCAAAGATAAAAGAGTGAAACCCAAGAATTCCGGTTGCGAAATTGGATATTATTATGCTCGATAATTGTAGGAAATATTACAAGAAACATTATACTATACCATATTTCTATAAAACCGAAAAAGCTTTAATGTAACTTTACATTCTAAAAATTGTTTGATTGAAGTTTGATTTTTTTTAAATTGCACAAGTTTTTCTGAAAACTGGAATAAATTTTATTTTCAGGCATTTTGAAATTTTTATTCAAATTTTTTATGAATGGGGTATTAGGTATACAAAATAATTTAATTATCCTATATAGTAGTATATAGCTAGTTTTAAAACATATTTTATTTTTATTTACAGCACAACACAAATCTAAAACAGAAAAATCGCACAAAAATGCCCAATGCTCCACTTACTGTTCTTATTTCAGCTTTTATTAAACAATTTTTTTTTGTTTCAGGTATGTGCGACCATAACAAAAATCACTCTTAAGGCAAGAAGCAACATGGCTGTCACAGGAATTTAGTGGTAAAACATAAACTCAAACTGTTAAAAAGATGTATAGGGTTAAAACTATAAAAGAAAATACTTTACAGTAAAATTAAATTATATTAGTATATTATTTAATGCGCGTATAATTTAGGCCATAATAAGCCAGGATTATTATAATGCCATTCTCTTACGGCGAGTGTTATACAGTGTCCGCGGAAAAGTGTGCACCATATGGAAAACATTTTTTTGCTTTTATTTTTTGCAAATCTGTTTTTGGCATTAGGTTCCGTACGACCCAAAACAAAACAAGAGCTTAAAACTTTTGACTTGTGACGTACATTACACCTGTCAAACGCCATTTAAAGGTTTTAAGTTGGCGAAACTGTCATTTTTTTTAAAGATACAAAAAAAAGTTATAAGAAAATATTACTTCACATCATATTTTGAGTCTATTCTCAAATTTTTATTTAAAATATTACTTATATGTATTTTTTTTTTTCATTTTATTGGCAATTCAACTTATCGTAACTTTTTTTTTACTCTCTTATGTCAGTTTATTTAAAATACTTATTTTGAATCACACTAACTGCATTTTAAAATTAAGGTATCGCATAATCCGATTTTACAACAAAAAAAAATTTCTTAAAAAATTTTAAGGTGCCTCTGAAGTTTTCCATATGGTAAAGACTTTTCCGCAAACACTGTATATATATGATCATCCGAGTGTTCATTATACGCGAGTCCAATACTATGCTTTTTCTACAACAATCCATCGTATTTTATTTTTACTATTATTTATTGTATTTATTTGTATTAACATACAAAGCAAAACTGTAACATTTAAATCAAGATATCTAGGTATATTGAAATTTCTTCTTTCCATAGTAACAGTAATGCGGCGTGACGAGAATGACATTAGATAGTCCGGGAGTATGCGAGAGATTTTTGTCACATATTTCGCCGTAGTTTATTTTTACTTTTCAAAGTTGTTTTGTAATGAGTCTGCATATTGACTCAAAAGCGTATTTTTATTATACAGCACTTCATCTAGCGGTCAGTAACTTTTAAACACAGAAAAGATCCAAATGTATCTGAGCTCTTGGTTTGTCATACAGTTGATTGAGGTTCAGCTGAATAAAATAACATTGAGCACTTGCTGATGTTTTGCTGCACTAAGAAAAAGTCTTCTATTCGTTATAAGAATTTACATACTCTTTATACAACTCTGTTTAATACTATATGTGACAGCAACGCGCTTTCCTACTGTAAGACAATGAAAATTGCTAGACCGTTGTTTAGTGATAATATCACGGTAATTTAGTCAATAGAAAATACGAGTTAATGCTACCATGGAATGATTTATAGCTATTATTGCTCTGAATACTCACAGTAATTATCACGTTCTATTGGGGGTGTAATCTGGTTTTAGTTTTATAATTAATTTTAAGTTAGTATTAATTCCTGCTGGCAGTTGTAATGAAATTTGACATTAAATATAATAATATTTGCTTGCTACGGTCAATAAAGCATATACAATACATAGTACTTACCACTTAAAATCAGTACTTACTGTAGTTCTCAAAAATTTAAATAGCTTCTAGTGTGATATTGTTCTTATCGTTTAAAATTGCATACAATTATCTCGTATGCAACATGGTTTACTGAAATGCTAAACTTCGTCCATAGATTATAAGGTCCTATACTAATGATAGGTTGTGCGAAATAAAAATCTTATATAACTTTATCTGACATGCAAAGTTTAAAAAATCTTAAATACAAAGTTAAAATAAATTAATTGAAACAGGTATTGGTACGATCAATAAAATTCAAATTCAGACAGAACAGCTAGAAGACTCCGAACAACGATGTGACCTGCGCGAGAAATACGTTAAAACTAATACTACTGCGTGCGGCGATTGCCGATCGCTACGAACCCCCACCAACGTCTTATGGATTATAATATGTTCTAACGGATAGGTACTATTCGTTTTTGGGGACGCTGTTCTGCTTTCTTAATTGTAGAGAAAGCGCTTTACTGAGAACAAAATGCGTCGCATTGAGAAGATACAATTTATTTCTTAACAAAATTGCCTTATTAAAAGTGGTTCATTATTTAATAAGACTGTGCTGCTAGTGGAACTAATTACTACCAATAGAAACACCGTTCTAGAATATCTGGAATTGATATAACACTAAAGCGGGTTTGATACACTATAGCAATTTATTTAATATGGGTTAATAAAAAAATAAGCTATTAATACAAACTATGTCTTAGCAAACCTGTTGTATCAGATCATTTTCCTCAGTGCACTATAATCTGCCAATTTGAAAAATGTCCATTCTGGTTAGACGTTTTGCAATTGAAACAAAGAAAAAACTGGTCTCGGCGGGTCGAGCTTCAGCCGAATCGCTGCGACTGAGCACGCACACCATTTTATTAGATACTAGCGTGTATCCGGCATGCGTTGCAACCCGCTGGTATAAATACAAACCCGAACAAACCCGATATATTAGTACCCGTCATGCCAGTTTCTGAAATTGCACCCGTGCGAAGCCGGGGCGGGTCGCTAGTTAGTTATACATAAAAACCTTCCCCTTCAATCACTCTATCTATTAAAAAAAACGCTTCAAAATCCGTTGCGTAGTTTTAAAGATTTAAGCATATATAGGTAGGGACGGACAGACAGCGACAGCGACTTTGTTTTATACTATGTTAAGATAATGGATGTACGGTGGTACAAATTTATCCAAACTCAGTTTGATGACATAAAAAAGCGTTCAACAGGATTCAAAGAGACCGACCTCACAACCAGGGTTGTCAGATCGATTTTTTAAATTCTTTAAGTTCTTTTTATTAAATATGTTCTTTTTATATCAGTATTCAATTGTTAGTCAGTAACTCTCTTTGAAAGTTTACAAATATACTTTAAACTAAGAAGTTTTGAGTGTGAAAGAAAGAAAAACATTAATATTATTATAGATTTTTAAGTCCTTAAGAAATGTTATTTGGAAAAAAAGAATTAAAATTAAAATAAAAAAGGTTTTCATTGTTAAAAAACAACTAATTAACAAACAATTGTTTCTCGTATATATATATACAGGGTGTTAGTGAATAAGTGCGACAAACTTCAGGGGGTGATTCTACAGGAAAAATAATGATAGTTGGCTATATAACTTTTGTCCGCAAATGCTTTGATTTCCGAGATACAGGGTGTTAAAGTTTATAATAAAAAGTGACGATTTATTTATTGCTCTGAAACCCATCGAGATATGCAAATGAAATTTGGTAATTTTTAAGAGGTAGTTATTGCGCATTTTCTGACATGCAATTAAGAATTTTATGTTTATCATTGGCGCGCATAAGGGTAATAATCTCAATTTTTTTAAAGAAAAAAATGATACGCCACTGAGATATATCAAACTAAAAACAATTTAAATAAATAAAACATCTTAACGCGTATTTTTCATTTCTTTAATACATTATTAAAAACTATCTAATACAATAACATTAAACCAGAACAATAACAGAAAATAACACTAATAAATAAATAGGCGCAAAGCTACAACAAATGACCTCCCTCAGACGTGATACAAGATTCAACTCTTCGCCTCATTGATTGTCGTATTCGCGCAAATATTCCTGGTGTATTTCTTATTGTCTCACAGCCGGCTATAATTCGATTCCTCAGGTCTTCAACATTTTCGACGGGAGTGGAATAAACTAACGACTTAAGAAAACCCCAAATGCAAAAATCTAGAGAATTTAAATCCGGCGATCGAGCAGGCCAATTTTCCGTACCTTCCCTACCTATCCAACCATTTGGATATACCGTATCTAAGTGATTACGTACATTAATGCTAAAATGGGCTGGTGCGCCATCATGCATGAACCAGAAGTGTTGTCTCAGCTGTAGAGGGATTTCTTCTAAAAGAACAGGTAGCGCTTCCTGTAGGAAATTAAGGTAGTGTAAGAGCCGCCTGTTAGTCGTTGTGGGAGGAAATATGGACCGACTAAATGATCATCAATTACCCCTAGCCATACATTTACTGAAAACTGATACTGTGGATTTTCCTCAGTCCATAAGCGATTGTTATGGAA
The DNA here is from genome assembly GCA_963969555.1 of Polydrusus pterygomalis. Lineage (NCBI taxonomy): Eukaryota > Metazoa > Arthropoda > Insecta > Coleoptera > Curculionidae > Polydrusus > Polydrusus pterygomalis. The sequence continues at coordinate 15,133,491 of OZ018385.1, read as the reverse complement.
ATTTCGTATACACTGTCGTCCAAAATTAGCCTCGTCAGTAAACAAAACGCTATTTAAAAAATTAGGAATTTGAGCGATTTGATAAAGAAACCAATGGCAAAAAACTAGGCGCGGAAAAAAGTCTCTAGGTATAGTAGAGCTTGCACACGTTGAATGTGAAACGGATACAATTGCTGTTCTTTAAGAATTTTTAATACAGTGAAGTTGCTTACATTCAATTTTTCGAGTACTTGTTTCAGGTGACTCCGCAATTAACTCGAGAACTGCTTCCTCTAGGTGCACAGTTCGTACTTCTCGAGGGCGTCCGCCGTCAGCCGTTTGTTTCTTAAATGTACCATTTGCGCGCAAACGTTGGTGCAGACGAGCAAATATTGTGTGATGGGGTACTCTACGTCCTGGATACAACTCAGCATACAATCGTCGAGCTTGCCGACCATTTCCATTACTTCGACCATAGACAAAATGCATGTCTGACAATTCCGCATTTGTATAATTTTCCATTCTTTTCGATAAAAGAAAAATTAATTACTTATTAACATTAATGCTATACCAAACTAAAAGCTTAAAAATGAAGAAACTCTAATAATTTGACATTTCGTTGAAATATTCGTATTTAACAGAATGTTGACAGTAGCCTACTAGATGATGTATTAAAGAAATAAAAAATACGCATTAAGGTTGAATTCTCAACGTCATCGAACGATTTTTTGAGTTTATTATTTTAATAACTACCATTTAAAGAAAATCAATATCGTCGGTACATTATTTAGGTAGTACCTGATATATTACAAAAATATCAATTTATTTCATTACTAATTTTGGGAGAATTGTATAGTGAAAGAACAATGAGTGACAATGACATAATAATGTAAAAAAAATCTTACCCGATATTTTTCGCTATACAATTCTCCTAAAATAAGTTATGAAATTCCTTGATATTTATTAAATATGTCAATTATTACCTATAGAATATAAAGTCGATACTGATTTTCTTTAAATTTTGTATAAAAGCTGGAAAACATAAATAAATCTACGCGAAATAGGTTATAGGTTGGCAAACATGTTGATACTCCCACCTTAAGATGTTTTATTTTTTTACATAAAAACTGCGCCCAATACGAAAAAAAAGGCAAGAGAGATTTTTTGTCACAAATTGAATGAGAAATTTAAAAATTGTTTTTAGTTTGATATATCTCAGTGGCGTATCATTTTTTTCTATAAAAAAAAATTAAGATTATTACCCTTATGCGCGCCAATGATAAACATAAAAGTCTTAATTGCATGTCAGAAAATGCGCAATAACTACCTCTTAAAACCTACCAAATTTCATTTGCATATCTCGATGGGTTTCAGAGCAATAAATAAATCGTCACTTTCTAATAAAAACTTTAACATCCTGTATCTCGGAAATCAAATCATTATTTTTTCATGTAGAATCACCCCCTGAAGTTTGTCGCACTTATTCACTAACACCCTGTATATATATATATATATATATATATTATATTAACAAACCCGAAAATTTGGTAGAACTGGCAATCGTGCATAATTTATGCCTGTCTTAAACACTGTCTCCCAATCTGTGAATGATACTAAGACAAGCGCAATTGGAAATTTATATGTTCTAGAGTAGACAAGAAAGGCGGAATATTTTCAGCGAATCACGATAATTCTTATCTACCTGGTAAAAGATAATTGAGCCATCATCACTGTCATGTAAGGTATTAATAGTTTCTTAAGGAAAAGGACAGTGGAGTAGGTGGTTTAACATATTTGCTGTAATTTACGTATTTAATTTTGGTTTGTAACTGTGAAGAAGGTAACGTTTTTTTTACTTAATATATTTTATTATCAGCAATGGCTTTTTAGCGATCATTTTAAACAGCAGATCTAGGTGAATTATATTGGTGCCAACATGCTCGGTGGAGTCGGCCTTCGAGAGCGCAACAAGTCCGGAATTGAGAAACAAAGATTTACATGTTCAATGTCAACGTAATATTTGAATTTTAAGCACAGCTGTCCTTGATTATATTCGGCAGGTAATTAATGACATGAGTAGCGATACGTATGTAAAAATTGCGAAGCTCATGTTACTGTAGAAATGGAATATCCCTGTTTTATCGCCTATAGCACCAATAGTGATCCAATCTGAAAACGATTCTATATACTTTTGAAAATTATGATGATTCCATCAATTCAACTGCATTTTAAATTGGGAATGTTCGTTTACAACGTGTTTATGCATTTTAATTATTTGGAGATACGACGCCTATGATTAGGAGTTTAATGCTTTTTTTTATGTTAAAGTTCCTTTATTTCTATTATTATCATCTTAAAAATTAAAACAATACCCTACGCATTTTAATTATTCGGTTGGCGACGCCTATGGTTAGGAGTTTAATACTTTTTTATGTCATTAAGTTAACCTGAGAAACACTAATTTCATATCACTTTCAATAATGTTTAATAATCAGAAACAAGGCCAAAACCCAAATACAGGACCCTGTATAGATTACCTGGCCTTTTACAAGCGCGGATTTCGGGGAGGGGTAGGGAGGGTAATTACCCCCCCCCCCCTGGATCCTAAACCCAACCAAACTTGAGTGTCCTCTTATACTTATAAATATTAAAAAATCGTTTAATAGATTTAATTTTATAAATGTGTTTTTACTAAGTATTTGATTAATATTATGTTTCTTTTATTCCCTTTATAAGTTCCTGTAAATTTTGTTGTAGGTTGTAGGTTGGTACCTATAGTACCTAATATGATAAATAGTTATTTATGCAACTAGTGCAAAAAGTGTAAGTTTATTGCACACGGCATAGAAGTTATTCACCGAGACGTAGTCAAGGTGAATAATATGCCATGTGCAATAAGCACACTTTTTGCACATGTTACATACACTATTTTTTCTACGATCGTTTTTTTATTTAACAAAAAAGTTTAAAACCGCTCTGTGTTACCTCTTCTTTGCGTGCAAAAGTTGTAATTCAAATTTTGTCAATGGATCATAGATACCTTTGACTTCAACATAATAAAATTATGGCGCCCTGTCAACGTGAATTCTATTTCGATAGGGTATCGACGGTGTGCAACGCACAATACATATACTATAAACAAATTGTTCGTTTCCTAGGTAATTTACTTTATTGCACTAGGGCAAAAAGTACTTTTTCTAATTTTGTATCATAACAAATCTATTACGATACGCATTTGCGTATCGTAATGAATCTATTTCGATACGCGTTTTTTCTTTATTTGATGTTGGTAACATTTAAATGTTTTATTTCATTGACTTGCGCGGCCTTTGTGATTTACGAGAAAACCTATTTTTCGGAGAGGAAAAATAGCTTGATAACCTACTTTTTTTATTCTGTGTGAATAAAAGTCATGTATGTTGGTTGCATAAATCTATAAATCAATCTTTTGTAGATGCTTTAAGCTATCATTTTCTGCCAAATCCTATCCAAAATTCAATCTACTAACCTTCCAATGTCGATTTTAACTTCAACTTTATTTGAATTTTCCATCTTCCCTATACTAAATTGCAATGCCGTGACGTAAAATCACGTCTTTTGAAATTCGAAAAAAAGTAGCAAAATCGCCCGAATTTCCGAACGCTCTGTATATGTACCGAATGTACAAGAATCACACAACGTATTCCGTCCAATTTCAAATCTCATATCGCTAAAATAACTTTAGAATCTCGTGGTGAAAATGGGTCAATAAATCAAAAAATGACAGTTCGCCAAATAATTTTTGTTGTCCAGAGGCTACTATGATAAAAAATAGTATTACCAATATAAAATTTAGACATAAAAATTTACAAAATCTGAAGGATTTATTTTCTTTTTAAATATGTGTTTTTTATTGAAAAAACTACAAATTAGAAAAAATAGTATAACGTACGTGTTATATAAAGCAGTTTTAAGCACTTGTCCCGTTATAAAACTCGCCGCAAGCGGCTCGTTTTTTAACATGGACGCGTGCTATAAAATGATGCTTTATAAAACGTGTACGTTAATATACTATTATGTCATTAAATTAACCTGAGAAACACTAATATATCACTTTAAGTAATGTATAATGATCAGAAACAAGGCCTGAATCCAAATACAGGGCCCTGTATAGATTACCTGGCCTTTTAAACCTCTTCGAACCTATAAAAACGCATTCAAAAATAAATAAAAACTTATACCTCTAAAATCCAATAAGCAAGAACAATTCTCATAATCTGATACCGCTATAAAAGTTTACACCCCCTTATAAAATCGTATAGAATATTCGCGTGAATGCGTGGCGAAATGTATAATCAAATCTTGATAAAAAGGAGAAAATGTAAAAATGAAAATTTACGAGTTGGGAATGTAATAAAACCAAGTAACATTAACCTAAAATTACAAAGTACAATTTACAACAGATAATAAAAGAATTTTGTTGATGTATGGGGAGCGATCACAAACATTTGTGATATTTTCATGCTTAGATTATTTTTGAGATTGAGGTATACCAGGTAACCAGATAATGTGGAGATAAGTATTAAATTATATACGAAAAGTTACTGTAAACTAGGGTTGCCATCTCCAAATTTTAAAAATCAGGATTATAAGGTGAAAATATCAGGACATTTTACCGTGCGAACAAAAATTATTTGCATCAAAGAGGGCTTGGTTTAGATCACAATGATATAGGGACGATATATCTAACCAAATCTAGGTTAAAATTTTCTCAAATTCATATTATGACATGATATGCCAAACTAATAAGTAATAAAATAAGTAGACAAATACAAATTTATTTTTGTAGTTTACAAAATTAACAAAGTAAGAATATACAGAAAGAAAAAGAAAAATAATTACATAAATTGCTGAAATTGGCCACCGCCATGCTCCAAGAATAAATCCACACGTCTCTTCATATTTTCGAAAGTGTTGACCAGCATCTCTGGAGAAATGTTACCACATTCTTGGATAATCCTTTCTTGTAATGGATCTAAATTTGCAACTGGTGTTTTAAAAATAGTGTACTTTAAATGAGGAAAAACGAAGTATTTACGGCTTGTATTTCTTGGAATACTTGCACTTTATAAGAAAATAAATTTAGCTGCTTCTTAAGTATAGTCCTGCATGTTCCAAAAGATCTTCCCACTTCTTGGGACAGGCGTCTTATACAATTTGTTGGCGTATTTTGCTGTTCCGTAAAGCCAATTGTGTGAATTGTTCAAGAAATTGGAAAAATTAGCGATGAATCAAATTACTTGTAACGACTGTCAAAGATAACGGAATAACTGATTGATTGTTAATTCAGGTAGTTACTGACACCCAACAAGTATTAAGCTCTACGGCTAAGCAGTACGTCCTTAGATGCAAGGCCCTCTTTGATGCAAATAATTTTTTCTCGCACGGTAGTTAAAAAACAGGACGCAGTATACGAGCAAATATAAATACGCACTGTAAACAGGGTCAATGAAAGAAAACTATATTTCAACAGAACTAACTAACCTAAACCCACCACCAGTTAAGACAATATAAAAAAACAACATGCCCGCAGTAAAAACTGCAAAAATTATACTATTATTGTTAAATTATAAAATTATTTACAATTATTTTTTGATATTGATTGATTGATGGTCAATAATAAATATACTAGATAGCTTGCTACTACTAGAGACACCACCACCACCACCATCACCTAACTAAACTTAAACCTACATTCTAACAACTCCAATACGAAAAAATGGTAAGTTAAAAATGGATGACAAGCAGCGTGCACGTTGCAGCTTTGTTTGAAAAAAGCGTCAGTGACATCCACCCGCGAGGCGAGTAATGGCCGGCAGCATTGGCGCGCGAATTTAAAAAACAGGACGGTACCAGGACGCCTAAAAAATCAAAGACGCTAAAACTACTTAAAACGCTCTAAAAACCAGGACGTGTCCTGGGAAAACAGGACGATTGGTATAGTGTTTCTTAGGTCAATTTAATGACATTAAACAGTAGGAATTTCCTAACCATAGGCGTCCCAAACAAATAATTAAAATGCGTATACACACTTATAAGTTTGTTTTACATTAGGTGTTTGTACATACTACACTTTATAAACCCACTGTATATATAATAATATTATATTAAAATAATAAATATAAGGTAACTCAAAAATTCTGTACACAAAACTAAAATCGGAAAAATAAACCTGGCACGGCACGACACTGCTCAGAAATTGCTTTAATTTTTTTACCAGAACCCCATTTTCGGACCATTGTCCAGCCCGTCCACAAGTTCCAAATTACGTATATTTTATCTTCCTCTCTTCCACGCCATCGGCGGTCACTGACCTATCTCTGTCTGACAGAATCGATCGTTGAACGGGTCGGAGACCGCTTCAGCTTATCCCAGCCGCTTTAACTGGCGCTTGTATCCCTTGCTGTTGCCAATTCTTCAAAATTTTCGGATTTGTAAGCACAATGTAAGTATATACGAGAAACAAGGGTTTGTTAATTAGTTGTTTTTAAACACTGAAAATACGTTTTGTCTTGATTTCAGTTATATTGTTTCTTAAGGATTAAAGAATGTATTGTTATAACAATGAATGGCTTGTTATTTTTTTCTGTCACACTCAAAACTCCTCGGTTTAAAGTATATTTGCAAACTAGCTTTCAAAGAAAGTTACTGACTAACAATTGAATACTGATATAAATGAAACATCTTTAATAAAAAAACTTAAAGAATTGAAGAAGAAAGATCTGACAACCCTGGTTGTGAGGTCGGTCTCTTTGAGACTGTTTACCGCCGTATGGAATGATTGGAATGTCCTCAAACTGAGTTTGGATAAATTATAACCCTACTGTAAACGGTTAAAGTGGATTAATATTTTTTTTGATTTTCTATGGTTTTCTTTTAAAAAGAACGCTTTCGTACTTAATTTATTACATGTTTATAACGTTATAAGTCGATCGTACAGGGGCGTCGGTCGCTAGGAACTTACGATTGGAAGGGGCAATCGTCATGTAAAGTCCAACTCAAACAGGTGAAAAGCGCACCATATTAAGGTACCATATTTTCTATTATTTTTTTAATTTTACTTAACTAGTAGCAAGTTATACAATATAAATTTAAAAAAATAACATCTAATTAACAAAGCCGTAGATACACAACATTATCAGATCAGATGATCAAAGTACGGGCGGGCTTCTTTAAAAATTCATCAGTAAATTAAAATACATTACCTATCCAATGAAAATACTTTGGGTTTTTTTCTTAAAAAGTCCATTACTTAGGGTGCTTATTGCTTGGAGTAAGATATTATAAAGTGTAAGATATTATAAAGTTGGATATTCACTGATTTTTTTTCTGGATTTTGTAAGCCTCAAATTGAGTGTTTAACTATGATATTGGCAGAACGAGTGTGATAATAAAATTATGGTTTTCGGCACGAGTACGAAATAGAAACCTATTTCCATGAACGATCAATACCTGGTTTAATATATTTAAAGAGTCAAAACTCTTTTGGTTTAAAAATGGATCCACGGTGCTCAATTGGACCGGCACCGCAGATAATCCTAACTGCTCGCTTTTGAAGTCGAAAAACTTTTCCCACCCCCCAGAAGGGCAACCCCACAGAGTTACACCATATGCAATCATATAGTGAACATCTAAAGGGATGCAATGATAACAAAACTCATTTACGAATATATTAAACAAACAGGCCCGGAGACGGACCCCTGTGGTACACCGTTTTGTAGTGCTTGATAGTTAGCAGTGTTGCCTCCATGATTTCTTTTTATTTCGGTAGTATTTGTCGTTAAAATTCGGTAGAAATCGGTAAAATAAAAATTTGCATATTTTAAATTGTTTACTATTTTTTTTATCGCAGTAAATAAATAATAAACTGTTTTCTCAAAACGATGCTTTAGTATAAAATAATATTATAGTTATTTTTGCATAAAGGGTTCTAAGTAGATTATTATGCCCTGAGGGTGACAGTCTTACAAACCGAGGGCCTCTGGCCCGAGGGTTTGTAAGTCGCCCGAGGGTATATATCTATTAGTACCCGTGGTGCATACAAAATTTTATGTCATACCAGTTCGTTTTGAATAATAAATATTTTTTTAAAATTTAATTTGATTTACCATTTTTTTATTTTTACCTGCGACATTACCTTGACATTATTAAAATGTTTAATGTGTCAAAGTCAAAAATCAAAAATGGAACAAGATGCACACTTAATGCAATACTTAATGCCCGCGCGGGCATAAAGTAATCCATTATGTAGATGGTATCTAAGGTATAAAAACACAATAATGTACTGGTATGACATAATAATACTTAGTAAAATAAGGTAAAACAAAACAGTAAAAGGTAAAACAAAACAGTAAAACTCTTTTAAACTAAATAGTAAAAGAACAACACAAAATATAACTCTAAAATGTCTAAAACCAAGTTTTGACCGGGTATTATTGAAAAATCATAGGAGATTTTAGAGCCTAAATACTGTTTTGTATGCAAGATTCCACTAATTGTCCGTAATCCGTTTATTTGATTTTTTAAATAAATTCATTGATGAAAATATTCGTTCTACATTTGCAGACGAATGATGCAAGCACAAAATATAATTTGTTAATAAAAGATGATATAGTGTCCACGAAAATAATTAAAAGAAAAAGAAAATATAGTGGCATATCGGACAAGTGTGTAACTATTTTTTATATTGGAATACACAGGGATCCAAGTTCAATGGATACCCTGGGGCGGGTAGACCACGACGGCCGTTTCGTCCTTGTTAGGACTCGACGGGCAGCCATAACCCAAGCAATTCCAAGAACGACGGAAAAATGTACTAAAAGCCCTATACTGGATTGTGGTTGCACTTCGTGGTTTATTTAGTTGTCTACCTTTCGATTATACCAGTGTAACTATCTTTTATATTGGAGTTGGTTCCGTGGGATGGCGCTAAGGTGTATTGAGGGCCGCCTTGATTCTACAAGTAGGCTTTTAGTACATTTTCCCGTCGTTCTTGGAATTGCTTGGGTTATGGCTGCCTGTCGAGTCCTAACAAGGACGAAACGGCCGTCGTGGTCTACCCGCCCCAGGGTATCCATTGAACTTGGATCCCTGTGTATTCCAATATAAAAAATAGTTACACACTTGTCCGATATGCCACTATATTTTCTTTTTCTTTTAATAATTTGTTAATGTTCGGTGGAGCTGGTCACTACGCAACAACTATGATTGATTTCTAGGACGTTCGGAACTTCCCCAAAGCCGGGCGAATTTAGCATAGACTAGGAGATTTACCAGAAAAATAGTTAAATTATAATTATTGCACTTTGGAATAGTACGATTGGATAGTATTTAAGACAGCAGCCTTAGAATTATAATTTAGTTTACACTTGAAAACGGTTAGAGATACTAACTAACCGAAACGTTGTGTTAAGTAACAAAATAAAGACAATGGAAGTCCGACAAGGTAATTTTTTTGATGGGACTAGATATTTTTTAAAGAAATATAAAAAAGTCAAAAATCATTATATTTTGCAACATTTACTTAAAATATAGAATTAACTACAATACTACTGCTTAAGCTAAAAAACATAACCTTACTTAACACCGAAATATCAATCCGTGGTTAATTAAAACTAAAAATCAATTGAAAATCACAAAAGGTCACAAATACAGCTTAACAACACTGTATCGAAGGCATTAGTCATAAAATTAATAAGTATGAAAAATTTAGCCTTTTCAGTATTAAAAACGCCCATAGACCGTTGCCACGGTGATTTTCCTGATAATTTAGGAAATTATAAATAATCTTACAAGTAGAAATTTTTTTAAAAAACCGTATTTTATACCTTCAGTAGGTACACATGACAAATATAGGGGAAGGTTGCCCATATTGGACCAATATCCAGATTTCTTACCATAGATCCTGATAATAACGCAAAATCGATCTTGAAGCTATACCTTAGTATACTTTAGTATGTTGTTCAACTGCAGGATTTTTTGCAGAATTTTATTTCAAAGTATCTATGATATACCAGGCTATAAAAAAAACTCTGCAAGTGGTTCAATATAGGAAACCGGTTGCCTAAATTGCAACTGGGAGTTCCAAAATTGAAACATAAAATTGTTGGTATACTTATATAGGAAGTTTTATACTTATGTTTCAAAAAAACATCAAGTTTACAATCAAAATTTCGGTAGAAGACATCCTAATGCAAAAAAAGTACCTATTAGTTTCCTATATTGGACCAGTCATAGTTTCATTTTTTACCTCAAAGAAAAAAGATTTTAGCAATATTGAAATGGTGTTAGTTCATGACATTAACTTATTTAAAGAGAAAAATTATTTTTGCACAAACTTCCTAAATTGGACCGGTTCAATTTTGGCAATCACCCAGTGGTCCCATTTAGGCAACTACCACGTGTTTTACAAAACCACCCAGGAAAAAAACAAGAAAAAACAAATATGGCATGGTAATAGGAGAAATAGAAAGAGAAAAACTTACTTGATAACTTCCATAAAAAATATTTTGCTTAGAGTTTTATGGTTCTAAGGTAAATTCTTAGAAAAATCCTAAAAATATTACATTAAAATTGTGTAAATTACGTTTTGCCGATCAAAGGTTCTGGGTGAAAGTATGTTACAGTGTTGCCAGATGATATGGCACTTGTTTGGTTTCAGAGAAATGTACTGTGTTCCAATTTAGGTAGCGGTTCAATATAGGCAACCTTCCCCTATATCTAATATATAATTAATATTACCTTCGTTTTCAAGCACATTTTATGTGAGTATGAGAGAGTAAATAATATGTTTAGATGCCCGCAATAAGGACAACGGAGCAAACAGTGTTGCCGGCGAGGCCATTTCTCGTTCAGTTAGAGAGGGAGAGAAGGATTATTTCTGTTGACAACGTTTGATAAAAATCACCTCATCGCCTCGCTTCATCGATAGAACTTCAGTATTGAGTAATATTTGAAACTTTCAGTTGAACCACGCATTTATTTTACGTATTTTTCATTTTATTTATTTTTCGCATCTCCGTCCTGCTATGATATTATTGATAATATTAGTAGGTCTCAGGTTATGGCCTATCGATGCACAAACTAAGGAATGAATTAACATATCCCAGTCCCTCGCCCGCATCTACCTGAATACCCTTACTCAGTTCATTTTATTGTGCCGTCGAGGGCAGAGTGAATTATTTTGTGTGTCACACGTATTGCAATTAGTAAGATGCCTAAAGTACCGGGTGGTCAACTAAGAATGGCCGCCGGCTATATCTCAGAAACTACTAAACATAGAAACTTGGGAAAAAAAATTATTATTAAAGCGATCATGACAAAATTCTGGAAATGACGTTCAAGTTCCTCATTTCGCCGCAAGGGGGCACAATTAAATTTTTTTTTTTAAATTTTAAATTTCTCCGAAAATCTCCATATTAAGGTATAACTCTGATTACATCATTGGAAAGCTTAGACAATAATTCTGCATCATTTTGGTTTAAGGCTTGTTGACGTACCGATCTTGATAAGAGTGGGGGAAGCTATTGAAAGTGTAAACATTAAAATCGCTGTAACTTCTAAACGACATATCCGATTTTACTAAATTTAAGCTTGTTTGGAAGGGAAAGGTAAGTATCTTCAATCGTCGTATCCAATGATACACAATAGTTTCTAATAAAATTGCTAGAGGGCGCAATTTGTAATAATAACAGTTTTTTTGATTTTATCCCGAAAATTCAAACCATACAGTATACTTATGACATCATAATCGGAAAGTAGATGAAATTTACAAGAAAATATGTGAAAACCGCAGTTTGATATCTTTGTTCGTTTCAGAGTTATTGCCAAAACAATAATTTTTATACAAATTGCGCCCTCTAGCAATTTTATTAGAAACGATTGTGTACCATTGGCTATGACAATTAAAGGTACTTATATTTTTCTTCCAAAGAAACTTAAATTTAGTAAAATCGGATAGGGCGTTTAGAAGTTACGGCGATTTTAATGTTTACACATTCAATAGCTTCCCCCACTCTTATCAAGGTCGGTACGTCAACGAGCCTTAAACCAAAATGATGCAGAATTGTCTAAGCTTTCCAATGATGTAATCAGAGGTATACCTTAATATGGGGATTTTCGGAGAAATTTAAAATTAAAAAAAAATATTTTTAATTGTGCCCCCTTGCGGCGAAATGAGGAACTTGAAAGTAATTTCCAGAATTTTCTCATGATCGCTTTAATCATAATTTTTTTTTCCCAAGTTTCTATGTTTAGCAGTTTCTGAGATATAGCCGACGGCCATTCTTAGTTGACCACCCGGTACATAGATCTCGGATAATCAGCCAAAATTTGCCATCATTTATTTCCGTTATAAGCAATGTTTCATCGGAACAAAATGTAAACAATCACGTCTCTCTTTTTATATGTTTATGGTTATAGCCTACAGTTGAATGTAACGTTGAAATTATTGATCGAACCTCGTAAAATAGAATCACACTAACATTTTACATATATGCAGAAAAATTTTAATATCCCATTAAAGCACCCATTAAATGTATTTTGATTATAAAGCCTATTGGGCGTAAAAGTGGTGTAAAAAGTGCGGAACATGTAAAATGTGTAAAATCAACCCCGAAACATCGCTGTAAACGGTTGTAAAGTAAGCTCTAAAAATAAATGGTTTTTAGGGGTAAATATTAAAATTAGGCCATTAGAGAAAAAAGGATTTTTATATAAATGGGCAACTTTTGTAAATACGGGGCTGTAAAAAGCTGCTCCCGACATAAAATGTGTTTAAGAGGGTACTTTCGTTTAATTTGATTGGTAGATACGTTTAATATTTTCAGATTTTATTCAGGGCGTTTTTTGTAATAAAAATAACCAACCGAGTATTTTTAATTAGAGGCTTTATTTAAAAACATTCAGTTGGGATAATAGCAAAAATAATAAAGAATAATTACGTAACTGGCTTATAGCCGTATTTTTTTCTGCAAATTTTGCCGTCCTTACTTCGCTTTTTCTGCTAATCTGATTGAGCTTCGATATCATTTTATCCATTTATCAAATTCTGTTATCCAACTTAAACCAATGTTTCTTTTAAACATACGCTTGCATACTTTAATTCTTTCCAAGTCCACAAAAATGTAGTAATGTAAAAATATTTAATAGAATATTTTCTTCTCGATATATTTTGTTGTCCTTTTCTTCTTCTAACATGCTCACATTGCACCAATGAGCCTAATGAATAAAAATGAGTAATTGCTTTTTCTTATAAAATCGAAGTACTTTCTTGAAAGCCAGTGAATAAAAACTAAAATAATTGCTTTTGCGTCCAGCGATTGCTTAAAAGTGCAATAATCGCTTCTAGTCAATGCTTTATTTTTTAAAATAGAAGCGATTGCTATCGTTTGCTTAAAATGTGATGAATAAATTAAGGAATCGCTTTTTCTAGTGTAGCGATTGCTTTCAACTTTTTAAGGTAACAAACCCCTGCATCATTTACTTGGTAGCAGTCAACTTTAGTTCTCCGCGGCATACACGTGCGATGCTCTTAATTTGTGTCTTCAATTATGGCTGAATATATGAACGTCCGTAAAAGAAAAATCTACAGTGTACGTAAAAATTGCAGATATGATGATTTCAGAAAGTTATATCGATTTGACTGCGCAAATGTTGAGTGGTTGGCAAATTATTTTTTAACTGATACTGGTAAAAGGCGAGGGGGTGCACTATCGCCTTTAAATAAGATTAAAGTCTTTCTGCGGAAATTGTCGGATCCGGGCTTTCAAAATTCTGTAGGTGAAGAACTCGGTGTTCACCAAACTACTGTCTGTAATACATACACTTCTGTAATGGATGCAGTTTTGGAGAAGGCCAATATTTTTATTAAATTTCCTACAAGTGCTGAAGCTGTTGTGAAAGCTAAACGGTTGTGGTCAGATAGATTTATTTATGTTCCTTCAATTTGTGAACGAATATCAATTGCTTGTCTTTAATTTCTTCATCACTACTATCACTTTCCTCATTTTCACTGAAATCTGCCATATCACAAATATAAGTTTCCTTTTTTTCCACAAAAATGTAACAGATTACTATTGTACTAAATAAATAGACAAACGTTGTTGTATTTACGTCAACTCTTTTGCAAATTAGGCACTAAACTGAACATGAAATCTATAATCTGAACCAGTGGATAAGCCACGTCTGAACTTGTGTTGAATAAGCATTTGCTACAGAGGTGTAAGAAAAATAGCAATTGCTTCAAAATTTTATTCATATCCAGATCTAGCAATTGCTTTTACTTATAGCATTTGCTAGTCAAGGAATTGCTTTTACTAAAAAGTATTAATTTTTATTCATTAGGCCCAATATCTATACTTGTAGTTTTCTCTCATTCCAAGTCATTTCATTCCAAAATGATTGAAACATCTTTAAATATTTTTCTTCTGTCATTTTTTGACCCTAAATACCAGAACGTTTTTCACTGAGAGTGCAGTTGCATGAATTTGGCAGACATTTACCTAATAAAAGAAACACAATTTTATTATCAATTTCCGAATTGTTTTTAATGTTGGTGAAATATTATTTCAACAACAACAAAATAAAACTAGTTAGGTGCCTACCTGGTTTGTTTATGTTATAGTCGCAAGTTTCTTTAATTTTCTTTTTACCGTGATATGTCAGGTCTTTTAAACATTTCAGTTCATTCATATTATGTCGCTGTGTTTGTAAGAGTATCCTAAATAAATAAATAAATAAATAAATAATATTATAGTTTCATTCTTCGGAATATTTTCTGATATTACGAGTTTTTATATTATTCAAGCAGCTGTCGGGTAGCGGCTCATTTCTTTCTTCGCTCTTGTTATCTTCGTTATTGCTATTGGAATCGTCTTCATTTGGAATGTAGGAAACATCCGAGTCATTTTTTTGAGCTAAAATATTCGCGAAGTTATAACTGACGACTTCTATATCTTGTTCCCTTTTTGGAATATCAGTATTAACAATCCATTGTTAATTTGATCAGCACCGTTGAGCTTAGAATCATCGGCAATTCCAAATGGCTAAAGTTGGTCAAACTATTTGGATTATTTAACTCCTCGCTAATTTCAAACGTGTAGTCCGTGGTTACAGTGGCGGCTCGTGGGGTAGAGCCCAGTGCCATGGCACTACCTGCCCTCCTGTCTAGCGTCCTGCCCTTTACAAATTACCAAAACCTATTAAAATTAATATTCTCGTTTTTAAAGCAATTAGCAAAATAATTTAAAAATGGAACACAGTCGGGTGCAAATTTCCATCTAAAAGGAAGCGATTATGCGTAAAACGGTAACGTAGCTTCCGCGCCAAGCGCGACGAGGCACACGGGAGGTGACGAAACGTCATCACCTCAATAAAAAAACGTTGGAAAATGACCTTGAATGCAAGCTGGCAAAAATCTCGACGACGTAGCCAGGCTCTCTTCGTTTGACCGTTTGATGTTAGACGTTTCAAACAGCTGATGTTCGCGTCGCGTCCCGATTTGTTTTCGTTCGGCCGGCGGCTGATTTAATGTAGGGTTAACGAACTTTTTATTTTAGAAATACATAAGTAATGAATACTATTAGATTTTTAAAGGAAACTTAAGGAAAAAATACTTGGGTGTGCGGTTGTGATGAATCTAATAGACTATTTTGTTTTATGTGTGTTTTATCTGGTGGGAAGCAAACTTGGTCCCAAAAAGGTACAGATGATTTGGTCCATTTCTGGGACAAAATGAAGACACATAAAAAATCGAAGGTACATTTAAACAATATATTTAATTTCAGTATGTTTGGTAAAATTAACATTAAAACTCAATTAAATTCTGCATATCACAATGAAATAATGAAGAAAAACGAACAAATTGATAAAAACAGATACATATTAAACCAAATTAGGTATAAACTGCGTTGGGTTTTGTGGTGCATTTGAGTTGGCTTTGAGAGGTCATGACGAAAAAGAGACGTCGGAAAATAGGGGCATATTTCGTGAATTAATAAATTTCAGCTCAGAATTAGACAAAACTCTTAAAGATCATATTGAAAAATCGAAAGTATTTAAAGGAACATCAAAACCCCTACAAAATGAACTTCTGGACTGTATGTTAGATGTGTATCATGATGAAGTCATAAAAGAAATAAAAGACTCTCCGTTTATCGCTGTTATCGCAGATGATACCACTGACATTGCTTGTGTGTTTCAACTTGTTATCGTGTTTAGGTATATTCAAGATATGATTGTAAATTGATAAATTAAATTAGGTGCCTTTTTGCTTATTTTTCCTACTTTAAAAGCAAGAACTATTAACAAAAAAGGGCGTGGCACCCAAAATTTTTTTTCCTGCGGCGCTAAGGGTTTACCTGGCCCTACTTCACTAAAATGGCACAAGCCGCCACTGCGTGGTTAACATTAATGGCGTTTCAATATTTAAAGGAGTTTTATTTACACCAGTACACAATGGTGATGCGTAAATATGAGACAAAATCCCTTCTTCTTTAACAACTGTATAATCTATAGCCTCCACAGTACCTGCTTGTTGCTTAACCATGTCGTTATTAGTTTTGGTCGAAACTACATCCTTAAATAAACTGCTGTTATTGCGTTTAAAGCTAAAGCAACTAAAATTCGTTTTTTTTTCAATTTTCGATTATAGTTGACTAATAAAAAGCCATTATTTATTTGTTAGATTTTATAATACAAAGAAGAAACTAATATACCGTGCGAGCAAAAATCAATTGCATCAAAGAGGGCTTGGATTAAAAAACGTGGGGCTTGGTTTAGATCACAATGATATGGGGACGATATATCTAACCAAATCTAGGTTAAAATTTTGTCAAATTCATATTATGACATGATATACCAAAGTAATGAGTAATAAAATAAGTAGACAAATACAAATTTATTTTTGTTGTTTACAAAATTAACAAAGTAAGAATATACAGAAAGAAAAAGAAAAATATTTACATAAATTGCTGAAATTGGCCACCGCCATGCTCCAAGCATAAATTCACACGTCTCTTCATATTTTCGAAAGTGTTGACCAACATATCTGGAGAACTGTTACCACATTCTTGGATAATCCTTTCTTGTAATTGTTCTAAATTTGCAACTGGTGTTTTAAAAATAGTGTTCTTTAAATGAGAAAAAACGAAGTAATCCATAACCGTTAAACAAGGTGATCTAGGTGGAACTTCAATGTCTGATCGAAAACTAATTAATCTGTCGTCGAAAAAATTGCGTAAGTAGTTAATAGTTTCGGCGGCTGTATGGGCGGTTGCCGTGTCCTGTTGGAAATATCCAAAACGTAGTTCGTCGTCAAGTAATTGCTCCACAAATGGATTCAAAATATTGTCTCTATACCGCTGTGCTGTAACTGTGTGATGGAAAAAATCTCTCTTCGGGAAACAGCTAACCAGACACCAATTTTTTGAGGGTGCAATGTGGACTCTACAAAAAAATGGGTATTTTCAGTACTCCACATGCGTGTATTCCAAGAATTCACATAACCGGAGAGGTGGTACCAGGCTTCATCCGAAAAAAAGTCAGGTCTAATAAATCATTTCTTTCCAATAAATTTTGGGTAAACCATTGAGAGTAATTCCTGCGTCTTTTAAAATTTGCGGCTTGTATTTCATGGAGTTCTTGCACTTTATAAGGAAATAAATTTAGCTGCTTCTTAAGAATAGTCCTGCATGTTCCATAAGATCTTCCCACTTCTTGGGACAGGCGTCTTATGTTAGCGTATTTTGCATTATTTCACGAACGTCTGCAACAAGTTCTTCTGTTCTTACAGATGGTCTTCCTGCTCCTTTCTTGTGTTTTATAGAACCTGTTTCCCTAAACACAGCCACGGTTCTTTTCAGGCAATGATAAAAATCCCCAGCAATAAAAGCAACGTTAGGAAAATGTTCGTGAAAATCGTCCATGCACAAACCCGGATTGTATTGCCACTCACCATTTACTCTAACCCCGTTTCGAAAATACGCTTCAACCATGAATGTTTTGTGCTGTTCCGTAAAGCCCATTGCGTGAATTGTTCAAAAAATTGGAAAAATTAGGGATGAATTAAATTACTTGTAACGACTGTCAAAGATGACGGAATAACTGATTGATTGTTAATTCAGGTAGTTACTGACACCCAACAGGTATTAAGCTCTACGGCTAAGCATTACGTCCTTAGATGCAAATAGTTTTTGCTCGCACGGTGTGAGTCCTCATGCCAGCTCTGGTGTACTACCTGATATCCGGATTTTAATCATTTATCATTACAATTTTTATTCCGCAAACATTTTAATTTGGCCTCGTATATTATGACCAAAATATTTAATAATAATAATTAAATAATAATAATAATAATATCTTAGTTACATTTTTTAACCACACAATTAATATTCCAAATTAAGATTAATTTGCAGTGAAATTCCTAAAATAACTGAAAAATGATGTAATGAATCCTTTAAAGAAGGTGAAAACTAAGACTTTAAGTAAAATTATTATTTCTCAGCATATCCCCAAGGTTCAATGAAATTAGGAGAAGTAATTTGAGAGGAAATCTGTGATAATGAGAAGTCGTTAGTTGCGCTCGTTTTAAATCCTTAGTTACTCCAGTTGATTGGGCATATAAATAACGGCGCGATCGTGATATTTTAGTACAGGACGTTAAATAATAAAATTGAATATGATCCTCGTACATACAGCGTCTTTTAAAATGTCCAGATCATATGGCACGTTTTTTTTTTTATTAGAGATGTTTTATCACTTATGTACCGTGACTCACAGCTTAAAGGATGCAGTTACAATAAAAACTAATTTTTTCCTGCCTGAGACAAAAAAATAGTAGTTTTCCTATTCAGTGCGCAAAGTTATGTTTTCCCGCACGCGAAAGCAGTTAGACGAACGACGCGAAGCGGAGTTCAGATAAGCTTTAAATGCGGGAAAACTACTTTGTGCACGTGTTAGGAACAATATTTTTTCTACGAGTGAAATAACTATATATTTTTTTAATTTTAAATTTTTATTGACATCAAAAACAACTTATAAGTACTTATACCTAAATTGCCTATTTATTATTATTAATTACATTAATATGGAATGTGCAGTTGGTCGCTTTTTCTACATTTATTGCAGATCTAGCAACTAGAGGTGAAAATGTTGTAGTAGATGTCATTTCCTGGTTCATCAGTACTGTCGTGTTGCAAAAGGAAGAAATGGATCCATTCTTGGAACTGCTTCACATTTTTTAGGGCTGCAGCTTAAAATTTTGTTGCTCAGCCCTTTTTTATAAGTTGTGGACTCATCGATGTATCCCTCAGCTACCGCAGTAGATTTCCAACCCCCCAAAACGTTTTATGTCAGTGATTCCTTCTCCAGAATTGGCCAGTAACGTTGCTGATGACCTTCTGAAACTGTGCCCTGTATAGAGTTCCGGATTCGGCAGTTTCAAAAAGGCAGCTATTTCAGAAGGCATCTTTCCGAAACTATTTACTCCAACACATTGTGAAACGCATTTACCTTTTTTGTAGACTAAGAAAAAACGGTTGTTTAACGTTATCGGGCGTAAGCTTTTGTATTTTCTGTACAGTTGCAGGTAGGCTCCGTTATGAATTTCTTCCGATATTATAAAGTTTCTTGCTGTATGATTTTTTGAATTCCTAATTTTGACAATTATGAGGTTTTCTTTATCTTCAAAATCGGCAGTGGTTAAATTTGCTAGCTCTTCCCTTCGGCATGCGCCGGCAAGTCCAAAAATAGTGGCAACTTTAATTAAAAGGTAAATTTCATCTGGTGCCGAATTAATAAAACTGAATATTTCTTCCTTCGTAAATATTTTTGCTTTTTTTGGTTTAAACCCAATATTCTGCTTTTTCAGAAATGCAGTGAGCTTATAAAATTCACCAATATCGATGTTTCTTTTTATTTTTATTACATTTTTGAGCATTGAATTTTGCAAAAATATTGTAACAAGTCAAAGTTGACAGGTGGTTTATGTGTTGCCTTATAAACTATACCGAAGTATTGTGCCGTGCGGGTCAAAATTTTTTTGAAATCTGCATTATTATATTTTCCTCTAATTTTGTTCAAGTTAAAAAAAACAAGTAGGGTAGAGGCACCACTTATGGCCAGGTTAAGAAAAAAAAATAGTATATCAGTTATTGGTATTCTTTGGACTATAGGAAAAAAATTTAAAAATATATATTTAGGGTCTCTAAGACCTACCCTTTTGGGTTAAGTTACTAAAAATACATACTTTTTAAAATTGTGACAGAAATAAATGTTCTAAACGAAAAAAGCAAGATTCACCACTTTTGGCCTGTTACAACCCACTTTTCGCCACAAGTTTTACCCACCTATAGCCAGGAAAATAAATTAGTTTCCGAGTGCGATATATCAAATGAAATAATTTTATTAGGAACAAATAAGATAAGTGCTACATTATAATTATTGTTTTTCATAAACTTGACTAATATAACCTGGGAATTTTGTTACTAGTCTTCGTCCATCCTGCTGTATATAGAACTGGATGTGGAAGCTGTCCAATTATATTTTTTTTATTAACGATTGATACGTCAGTTTCTAAATAATCAAAAGTTGTTTTTTGTTTGTCGAGACTTTTCAAACACTTAATCTCATATTCTTATTCGCTAACAACCTTCAATATAGTTGCTACATATTTAAAAATCATTGTCATTCTTTTTCCTGTTCCCGTAAACTCTACCAAAATGAAACTTCCAGGATTAAGGTTTTCTGGTTTCATAAGTTCAATATCTGGCACAGTTGCTTCTAAAAAAACAACATCATCATCGCTAATTCCAGAAGCTTCTTCGAAGCTTGTTTCTTCCGTCTGAGCTTCAATATGTTGTATTTTTTTATTATTTTTTTTCTTTGTTGGTTTTTCTTCTACTTTTTGTTTTTTAAGTTCTCTGGCTTGCTTTCTTTCAAGTTTTTCTTGCTCCTTCTGTATTTTGGTTTTTTTCTTTGTCTTCTTCTATATCGAGCCACGTTATTACACTGCAAGGATCTTGTTTTTGTCGATTTTTAAGTTTCTTTGACTTCTTTTCACCTGGGTAAGGCAGACAGCTCTTTAGGACTGTTGAAATATCAGACTTTGGTGTGGCAAATATATTACGTTGGGAAGATTCTATTTTTTTTAAATTGAGTAGGAATTCTCATACTCGTGCTATACCTATTAAAATATATGGCCATAAGTGGATAAGACAGTTCTACTAATGGCCACCACACTGGCCATATGTAGAAACTTAATAATTTAATGGATCCACTAATGGCCATTAGTTATTTTTTCTTTAAAAACCTGATATTTATTAATTGTATGAAAAATCTATAAGGAACTAGGTTACTTACTTAAGTATGCAAATGCTGGCATCAAATGTTATTAATAAAATTACCCAAAAACTGGGATGATTCTAGGTTCGTTTCTTAGTAAAAATCTTAAGAATTTCGCGGAAATCAAACATGCGGTCACTTTTGAAATTATTTTAAGACTGTGATTTGTTTTCGGCGGTTTGCATGCATCCTCCCCTATGCAAGTGGAATGAACCAACCCATATGCGCACCAAATGTGATGGGAAAACAAGGTCACTTGCTAATATTTGGCAACATACACATAAATGGCCATAAGTAGGGTACTGGCCATAAGTGGTGCCTCTACCCTATTTAATGTCAATAAAAATTTAAAATTAAAAAAATATATAGTTATTTCAGTCGTAGAAAAAATATTGTTCCTAACACGTGCGCAAAGTAGTTTTCCCGCATTTAAAGCTTATCCGAACTCCGCTTCGCGTCGTTCGTCTAACTGCTTTCGCGTGCGGGAAAACATAACTTTGCGCACTGAATAGGAAAACTACTATAGCGGATTTTAAGTATCTTAAATATACATTTGCAAGCCTCTTGAAGTATTATTAGTTTATTTTGACAAAAAGTTACACACGTAACATAATTAAGTGTTACAATACAAAATATGCATAAATATTATGTCACAGCTTAAATGATACAGAGTATGAAATTAAGAAAATGAATAAGAACTAAACAATTCTATTTATTAAAAATCAACTGCTAACTGCTAATATTTTGTCGGTCCTCCGTCATTGTCAATTGCATATTGTAGGCATCTAGGCATTGATTCGACTAACTTTTTCGCATATTCCGGAGATATTAGACAGTTTTCGTTGTATTGGCAAATTCAAACGGTTAACCATAACGAATACGAATACGAAGCCGCTATTTGACAGATCGTAAAAATAGTTTTCGTTCAATTCGCTTAACGTTAACGTTAAGTCGAATTCGACAGTAAACATAACCTATCTTTAATGGTCTGTGTTCATATTTTCATATACGTTTTGTGCTATCTTTTTTGCTTGGGTTTAATTTCTTAGTACCCAAAATTCTAAAACATCATGATAGACGAAAGGTTGCTTTTATTGGACTCATCCAGTGATTCGGATTTGGATGATGCCCTTCTCTTGGAGGTGCTTGATCGCCAGGACATTCAGTATCGAGCACAGTTGTATGGAAATTTCAATTTAGAAAACTATAATAATAATAATGCTGAATGCAAACTTTATTTTCGATCAAAAAAATGGTCATTACGCATGCGTTCCGTTTTCGCTATGGCTTTGTCTTTCCGTCCATTAGCTCCCGCCACTTATCCGTAACGATAACGATAAATGACAGCTCAAATGTCAAAGTTGTCAAATAGCGGCTATCGGAATCGCTTTTAAAAGACAACGAAAACTGTCTATTGTGTTCGATTCTTCCGTAATTTTGACTTTTAATTTATTTTGTTAGGTATAGGGGCACTGTTGACTTTCTTTTTTAATATTAACCATACATTTTCAATAACATTTAAATCTGGTAATAGGGGTGGTGTTTTAACGACTTGTGGGCAGTTATAAAGCAACCAACTACGAACCCGGTATGTCGTGTGCTTAGGGTCGTTGTTTTGATAAAAGCGGTAATTGCCATTAATACCCAATTTTTCAGCACTAGCTCCAAGATGCTGTCTTATTATATTCAAATACATGTATTGGTTCATCAATCAGCCTTGTCTCGTCCACTGCTGAACATAGGCCTCCCGTAATCCATTCCACTCCTCCCTGCACTGCGCCGCCTGCATCCAGTTGTGCTTGATGCGCCTTATATCGTCATGCCATTTCGTTGGTGGTCGACCTCTATTTCGGTAAGCCTCATGTCTCGGCCTCTATTCAAGGATTTTCTTGGTCCATTTGTCGTCAGTTATTCTTGCAATGTGCCCTGCCCAATTCCACGTTAATGTTGCCACTCTCCTGACGACATCCGCTACACCTGTTCTTCTTCTTATTTCGTTGTTCTGGATTCTATCTCTTAAAGAAATAACCAGAATGGCTCTCTCCATAGCTCGTTATGTCACTTGTAATTTACTGATGGATTTTTTGTCAGAGTAAAAGTAAGGTGTAAGTGTTTCCGCTCCGTATGTCATAACAGGCAGGACACATTGATTGAACACTTTTCTCTTTAAACACACCGGGATGTCGGACCCAAATACATCCCTCAGGTTCCGAAAAGCTGCCCAGGTGAGTCCTATTCGTCTCTGAAACTCAACAGTTTGGTTGTCTCGACCCACACGAATTTCATGTCCAAGATATTTGTAGGACGATACTTGTTGAACTTCGAATTTATCTTTAGTCCGGCCGTTCTTGACGCTTTTTCTAGATCGTGTAGCATCTGTGTGGCTTTGTCTATTCTATCCGAAATCATGACAACATCATCTGCAAACCTTAGGTGATTCAGGTCTTCTCCATTTATGTTAACTCCCATGTTATTCCAATTTATCTCCTTCAACATGTACTCGAGTAGGTTTGTAAATAGTTTTGGTGATATGGTGTCACCCTGACGTATTCCTCGTTCGATTCTGATTATGATTTCTCTGGGTTTCCCTTATAACATTGTTAATTCTCAGACTTAGATCGTCCACGTTTATTTCGTCGTCTGTTAGGTTTTCTAGGTCTCTGAGTTTTGTTGCTATTTCCTCTTGGTATGCCTCTCTGTTCTCTATCGATGTCCATTTTTTGCCTTGGATTTTTGACACCATCTTTGCTCTTTTGGTCCGAACGTGTATTTTAACTTTTGCTCTTACCAGCCTATGGTCCCTACCTGTCGCAAACCCATTCAGTACATTTACGTCCTATCCAGTGACGATAAAATCGATCCCGTTCCTCGTCGTCCCATTTGGACTTGACCAGGTCCATTTACGAAGTGGGCTTTTCTTAAAGAAGGAGTTCATGGCGTGCAGTCTCTGTTGGAGGAGAAAGCCCAGAAGCATATCTCCTCTATGATTTCTCTCTCCGTAACCAAATGTTCCCAGGGCAGTTTCTGCTTCATCAATCTTGAAGCCAAGTTTTGCGTTAAAGTCTCCCATGAGGATCATGTACTGGGTTTTGTCTTGATTCATAGCCCTTAAGATATCCTCGTACAGATTCTCCACTTCTTCGTCCTCGTGGTCGGTTGTGGGTGCGTATACCTGTATGAGTTTTAGGCTAGCCATTTGATTTAGTTTTAAAATTAGGTATATAACCCTTGAGCTTATACTGATAATCTTTGAGACATGTTGTTTGTGTTTTTTGTGGACTATAAACCCCACTCCACCTATGGAGCTGTCTTGCTCACCATTATAGTGGAAGAGGTGGCCTGACTTTAGGTCAATCTCGTGTTCTCCCTTCCTACGGACTTCACTTAGTCCTAGTATATCCCATTTAATACTTTTTAATTCTTCCTCAAGCTCTACCAGCTTTTGTTCTGATGAAAGTGTTCTGGTATTGTAAGTGGTTATGTGCAGTGTTTGTTGTGCATGGTAGCCTGATCTTACCCGGTGATTCTTAGCACCCTCTGCCCGTGATCTGGTCTGGCTGCTACTGTAGCCAGGGACCACTGAGCCGCCGGGGACTGAGGGCCTTGCTGAGGTTGTGTCTGTCATATAAGTTTGTCTGGTTTACTGGGGATTTTAGCCTTACTTCTACCACGCTGGCCATTGCGGGTTGGTAGAGAGTCTTGTTCTGGAGGACTTCATTTTCTTAGCCTCGGTTATACGATTATACCGCCCTGACTCGGTCGTCAGAGCCTCGTTCGTAAAAGCAGGGTGTACCACATGCAGGTGAGGTTGACATTTGAGTAGGAGAGGCTGTTAAGTCGCATCACTACTCCATTATATAGTTTAGACTTTTATACCACGGTATCTACACCCTGGTTCATATTACCTTCAATAAAAATATATGTTTCCGACTCCAGCAGACGACATACAGTCCCATAACATCACTCCACCCCATCGTGCTATAGCGTAGCTTTCATATTTTTTAATTTTATTTCTTTATTTGGCTTTCTCCAAACTGAAACTTTTTCATCCGATGCAAATAAATTTATTTTAGTCTCATCAGCAAAAATTACTAAATTCGAGAAGTCCAAATCCTTGTTTATGCTCCCGTGCAAACTGTAATTTTTTAAGCCTATTTGTTTGGCTAATAAAGGGTTTATTTCTTGCAGTTCGACCATTAAAATTGTTTTTCCGCAACACTCGCCGAATTGTTTCGGGGTTACACCTTTTCCCAAACTATCTTTCCACTTCATCTCGTAGTTTTGGAGCACTTTTCTTTGGATTATTGGCGATTTCTCTACCAATACTTCTTTCTTCTCGATCGTTGAAAATCTTATTTGGAGCCACTCTCACCTGTAAAATGTTTAAAATGGTACATATTTCAAAATCATATACTAAAATCATGTTGTCCGACTTTTTGATGCAAATACTCATACGAGCGTTGTTGGGAAAAAATTTGGGAAAAAAGAAAAAATGTAATCTCTACCGGCTAAACAAGACAATGTCGGCTATATGTAAGTTTGTTTGAATGGACCTATTTGGACGTCATCCAGGAATATGCTTAAAAGTTGTAAAAATAGTTTTACGACACCCTGTATTTCCAGATTTTTGAACTGGAACTGGTATAATATTATTACAAGACAAATTGGTTACAAATTTATGACAATTTTAGTAACCGTTTAACGATCGCACCGCCATTAAAAGCACTAAATTTCTAGTAATTTCACTGTAACGATTAACTTATCTCAAATAAAAATACTATTCCAATAAAGTAGCAGCTAAAATTCACTCGGACTAGCTGGAATCGTGCAACTTTGCCAAGAATGTACACTTATCCGGTGCGGGCGTGTCGCATGCCTCGTCCTGTCGACCGGGGTGCGAATTTCTTTATTAAATACCCCGGCTTGGAAAGTTAAACTTAGTTCGATTACAAAGTTTGTGTCAACACATGCTTGCGCTATTATGGCCCTGGGGGGAAATAATAATCTTTGCTGTGTTGGGAGAGGATTTGAACTTTATGGGGGATTCTGATGTTTAATGTAAAAATTACTAAAGTTTTAGGGTTAAGTTAAGATGCGATAATAGAAAAACAGCGGCTGTCGTATCCACAAGGCTTTCCTCCCTCGATTCTTACTTGAAATGGTAAGTCAGAATTACTGTATTACTGCAACTTCTGTATAAAAAACTTATTATTGAACCTGATTCTAGCATTAATCAACCATGATAGCGAACAAACCCAACTAGCACGGCACGTAGCTGTAACGTAAGCTTTCTGTAACATTGTGGATATGGTAATACCGTGCGAGCAAAAATTATTTGCATCAAAGAGGGCTTGGATTAAAAAACGTAGAGCTTGGTTTAGATCACAATGGGGACGATATATCTAACCAAATCTAATAAAATAAGTAGACAAATACAAATTTATTTTTGTTGTTTACAAAATTAACAAAGTAAGAATATACAGAAAGAAAAAGAAAAATAATTACATAAATTGCTGAAATTGGCCACCGCCATACTCCAAGCATAAATTCACACGTCTCTTCATATTTTCGAAAGTGTTGACCAGCATCTCTGGATAAATGTTACCACATTCTTGGATAATCCTTTCTTGTAATTGTTCTAAATTTGCAACTGGTGTTTTAAAAATAGTGTTCTTTAAATGAGTAAAAACGAAGTAATCCATAACCGTTAAACAAGGTGATCTAGGTGGGAATTCAATGTCTGGTCGAAAACTCATCAATCTGTCGTCGAAAAAATTGCTTAAGTAGTTAATAGTTTGGGCGGCTGTATGGGCGGTTGCACCGTCCTGTTGAAAATATGTGAAACGTAGTTCGTCGTCAAGTAATTGCTCCACAAATGGATTCTAAATATTGTCTCTATACGGCTGTGCTGTAACTGTGTCATGGAAAAAAAAAATAGGACCAACAATTCTTCTTCGGGAAACAGCTAACCAGACACCAATTTTTTGAAGGTGCAATGTGGACTCTACAAAAAAATGGGGATTTTTACTACTCCACATGCGTGTATTCTGAGAATTCACATAACCAGAGAGGTGGAACCAGGCCTCATCCGAAAAAAATGTCAGGTCTAATAAATCATTTCTTTCCAATAAATTTTGTGTAAACCATTGAGAGTAATTCCTTCGTCTTTCAAAATCTGCGGTTTGTATTTTTTGGAATACTTGCACTTTATAAGGAAATAAATTTAGCTGCTTCTTAAGAATAGTCCTGCATGTTCCATAAGATCTTCCCACTTCTTGGGACAGGCGTCTTATATAATTTGTTGGCGTATTTTGCATTATTTCACGAACGTTTGCAACAAGTTCTTCTGTTCTTAGAGATGGTCTTCCTGCTCCTTTTTTGTGTTGTATAGAACCTGTTTCCCTAAACACAGCCACGGTTCTTTTCAGGCAATGATAAAAATAAAAATAATAATATCCCCAGCAATAAAAGCAACGTTAGGAAAATGTTCGTGAAAATCGTCCATGCACAAACCCGGATTGTATTGCCACTCACAATTTACTCTAACCCCGTTTCGAAAATACGCTTCAACCATGAATGTTTTGTGCTGTTCCGTAAAGCCCATTGTGTGAATTGTTCAAAAAATTGGAAAAATTAGCGATAAATCAAATTACTTGTAACGACTGTTAAAGATGACGGAGTAACTCATTGATTATTAATCCAGGTAGTTACTGACACCCAACAGGTATTAAGCTCTACGGCTAAGCATTGCGTCCTTAGATGCAAGGCCCTCTTTGATGCAAATAATGTTTGCTCGCACGGTACCATCAGCTCTATATAAAATATGTTTCTGTCTCCTGAAGATGAACGTTTCTACGTTCGAAACATGGAGAGACCCTAAAGAATTTCTATATTCTATTAAATTTTGTGAAGGAAGACTTAGTTTTTTCTTTCTTTCCTATAAGGTAAATTGTTGTATCCATAGCCTAGATTTAAAGAAAATACTGTGACTGCATATAATAGCCGCTTCATAAAGGCACTTTGACAGATCCAGGTGGGGCTCATCTCCGAGGGGTGAGGTTCAGCACAGGCAGCGTCTTAAACTCAGTACTACTAATAAAAACACTGTTCTAGCAAATCTGGAATTGATATAACACTCAAGCGGGTTTGATACACTATAGCAATTTATTTAATAATAATAATAATAATAATAATAATAATAATAATAATAATAATCAGACGTTTATTAGTCCACTTGGTATTACAAAAGTTGATATATATATATATAACAAAAAGAAAAGATAAAAATACCAGTTATATCACAACTTTAGATAAATTAAGGACTAATAGGCCGTGTCAGCTTTCCCAACAGGTTGTCGGGGGGCTGTTGCGGCCTTTGTATAACTAAATCTAAAAAATAACTAAAACTAGTAATAAAAATAGTAACATAGAAATATTTAAAAAAAACATTAAAAACATGAAAAAATTAAATAGGCGCAACGCGTACTATCCATCACTAAAATAAAATTTATTATGGGTTAATAAAAAATAAGCTATTAATACAAAATATGTCTTAGCAAATCTGTTGTATTAGATCATTTTCCCCAGTGTACGCTCAAGACACATTGAGCCGAATGAATAAAAATGTAGCGATTGCTTTTTCTTATAAAATCGAAGTAATTTCTTGAAAGCCAATGAATAAAAACTAAAGTAATTGCTTTTGCGTCCAGCAATTGCTTAAAAGTGCAGGAATTGCTTCTAGTCAATGCTTTTTCTTAAAAAATAGAAGCGATTGCTATCGTTTGCTTAAAATATGATGAATAAATTAAGGATCGAATTGCTTTTTCTAGTGTATATAGCGATTGCTTTTAACTTTTTAAGGTAGGTCGACCCCTGCATCATTCGCTTGGTAGCAGTCAACCTTAGTTCTCCGCGGCATACATGTGCGTTGCTCTTAAATTGTGTCTTCAATTATGGCTAAATATACAAACTACTGTCTGTAAGACATACACTTCTGTAATGGACGCAGTTTTGGAGAAGGCCAATATTTTTATTAATTTTCTTACAAGTGCTGAAGCTGTTGTGGAAGCTAAACGGTTGTGGTCAGAAAGATTTATTTATGTTCATTCAATTTGTGAACGAATATCAATTGCTTGTCTTTAATTTCTTTATCACTTTCCTCATTTTCACTGAAATCTGCCATATCACAAATATAAATTTCCTATTTTCCACCAACGTTGTTGTATTTCCGTCAATTCTTTTGCAAATTAGGCACCAAACTTAACATGAAATCTATAATCTAAACAAGTGGATAAGCCACGTCTGAACTTGTGTTGAATAAGCATTTTTTATTTTTTTATTTATTAAATAATTCCCAACGAACTTTATAAGTCCATTACAGGAAAAATATTACACTAACTTAAAAATAAACAAATATAAACAACATTTTTTTACAAAAATATAGAATTACAATACAGAATACAATACAAATAAAATTAATAAAATAGTCAAATTTAAATCAATTTTAAAACTAATTTCCAAATAAAATTAGAGTGCTTTTATTTTTTTTTAAAATACAATTTAGTTTTCTTTTTAAAGAGTGTCAATTTTTTTATATTTTTATACATATTTGGTAGGGTATTATAAATTATAACCCCATTGTATAATAATGATCTTTTACCAATATTGCTTTTAATATTTACTGCTAAAATACTTTCATTTTGCCTTGTGTCATGATTATGTACGGTATTTAATTTTTGGAATGTGATTTTTGATTTTTTTTGATGAGTGGATATTGAATGAATAATTACACATATTTTTAATTTATACAAATTTTGTAAGTTTAAATATCCTAGTGGTTTGTATAAGTTTATTGTTGGTTCTAAAAAAGGAAGCTTGTAAATACATTTAATAAGTTTATTTTGTAATTTTTTCAAAGGGTTTATTATTGTAGAGGTAGCAGATCCCCAGACGGATATTAAATATTGAAATTTAGAATAAATTAGAGAATAATAAATATTTTTTAAAAGTTTAATTGGTAAATAATATCTTATTTTATAATAAATTCCAATCAATGGGGTAATATTTTTCCTGAGATAATCGATATGTGTTTTCCAACTTAAATTTTCATCTATAAGTATGCAGTCCTAGAAATTTTATAGAATCAGCATATTTTATGATTTTATTATCAAATAAAATTTCTTTTTTTGATAGCAAGCTGTTTATTTTTGTTTTAGTAATATATATAAAAGAAGATTTTTTAAAATTTATTGATAATTTATATGACTGAAGCCAAGAAAAAATTATTTGTAAATCATTTTTTATTTGATTTTGAATGTCAAAGTAATTATCGCCAAAATAAATAATAGTTGTATCATCAGCAAATAATTGTATTTTACCATTTAGGTTTAATTTAGATATACTATTAATATATATAAGAAATAATATTGGTCCTAAAATTGATCTTTGCGGAACACCACATTTAATAGTTTTTTGAGTACTTTTACTGTTATTAATTTCAACATATTGTGATCTATTGCTTAAATAACTTTCAAACCAATTGTAAATATTTCCCCTTATTCCAATGTTATGAATTATTTGTAATAAAAAATTATGGTTAACTGTGTCAAACGCTTTACAAAGGTCTAAAGATAATAAACAGCATTTTTGATTTTGATCTATTTTTAATTGAATGTCTGTTATTACATCCATAACAGCAATTTCAGTATCTCTACATTTTCTAAAACCATATTGACTATCTGAAATTAAATTTTGATTATCTAAGAAATCTGTTAATTTGTTGTTCATAATTTTTTCTAAAATTTTTGAAAAAACTGGCAAAACAGATATTGGCCGATAATTACTTGGATCATTTTTTGAATTTGCTTTAAAAATTGCTACATAGGTGTAAGAAAAATAGCAATTGCCTCAAAATTTTATTCATATCCAGATCTAGCAATTGTTTTTACTTATAGCATTTGCTAGTCAAGCAATGGCGTTTACTAAAAAGTAATTGCTTCAAGTAATTGCTTAATTTTTATTCATTAGGCTCCATAACTGAAAAGTCCCTTTAAGTTCTGATAAATTAGCGTGAAGATCGAAAACACCGGTGCTTTTAAAGTTTAAAAACCTTTAAATATACCATAAAAGGCCTTTTAAATTTACCAACAGTACACAAAACCATATAAAAATAGGTCATCCACCCATATTTTTGTATTCAAATAAATGTTGAATAATTCCCTTCCCGGCAGTTATTTATAAACGGATGCGTATAAAATTATGCGGTATGAAATATGGTGGTTAAAATTGACCTTTATTAACTCTCCTTTATTACAAGGGACTATAAGGGCTGGCAATAATGCCCTATGATAAATTCCGCAAAGGTAGGGGTGAGTGAATACGGTTAGAAACTGAGTTATGGACGTGTTTGAATTATTATGTGCTTGTTTTTGGGCTTTATTTTGAATACTGAGGGATGTAATAAATCTACGTATTATTCTATATCCACTCCATTTGTATACATAATATAGTACCTACTTATTTATTTGGCTAGATATCTAGTTATGACCTAATGCCGCACAAGTTTTTCTCATGGGGTACGAAAACAATTATTTTCAATTTCGTTTACTTTTTAACATACCGTGCGAGCAATAATTATTTGCATCAAAGAGGACTTGGATTAAAAAACGTGGGGCTTGGTTGAGATCACAATGATACGGGGACGATATATCTAACCAAATGTAGGTTAACATTTTGTCAAATTCATATTATGACATGATATGCCAAACTAATGAGTAATAAAATAAGTAGACAAATACAAATTTATTTTTGCTGTTTACAAAATTAACAAAGTAAGAATATACAGAAAGAAAAACAATTATTACAAAAACTGCTGAAATTGGCCACCGCCATGCTCCAAGCATAAATTCACACGTCTGTTCATATTTTCGAAAGTGTGGACCAGCATCTCTGGAGAAATGTTACCACATTCTTGGATAATCCTTTCTTGTAATTGTTCTAAATTTGCAACTGGTGTTTTAAAAATAGTGTTCTTTAAATTAGGAAAAACGAAGTAATCCATAACCGTTAAACAAGGTGATCTAGGTGGGAATTCAATGTCTGATCGAAAACTGATCAATGTGTCGTCGAAAAAATTGCGTAAGTAGTTAATAGTTTCGGCGGTTGCCCCGTCCTGTTAAAAATATCCAAAACTTAGTTCGTCGTCAAGTAATTGCTCCACAAATGGATTCAAAATATTGTCTCTATACCGCTGTGCTGTAACTGTGTCATGGAAAAAAATAGGACCAACAATTCTTCTTCGGGAAACAGCTAACCAGACACCAATTTTTTGAGGGTGCAATGTGGACTCTACAAACAAATGGGGATTTTTACTACTCCACATGCGTGTATTCTGAGAATTCACACATTCGCACTTCATCCGAAAAAATGTCAGGTCTAATAAACCATTTCTTTCCAATAAATTTTGGGTAAACCATTGAGAGTAATTCCTGCGTCTTTCAAAATCTGTGGCTTGAATTTCTTGGAATACTTTCCATTATAAGGAAATGAATTTAGCTGCTTCTTAAGAGTAGTCCTGCATGTTTCATAAGATCTTCCCACTTCTTGGGAGAGGCGTCTTATACAATTTGTTGGCGTATTTTGCATTATTTCACGAACGTTTGCAACAAGTTCAACTGTTCTTACAGATGGTCTTCCTGCTCCTTTTTTGTGTTGTATAGAACCCGTTTCCCTAAACACAGCCACGGTTCTTTTCAGGCAATGATAAAAATCCCCAGCAATAAAAGCAACGTTAGGAAAATGTTCGTGAAAATCGTCCATGCACGAACCCGGATTGTATTACCACTCACCACTTACTCTAACTTCGTTTCGAAAATACGCTTCAACCATGAATGTTTTGTGCTGTTCCGTAAAGCCCATTATGTGAATTGTTCAAGAAATTGGAAAAATTAGCGATGAATCAAATTACTTGTAACGACTGTCAAAGATGACGGAATAACTGATTGATTGTTAATTCAGGTAGTTACTGACACCCAACAGGTATTAAGCTCTACGGCTAAGCATTACGTCCTTAGATGCAAGGCCCTCTTTGATGCAAATAATTTTTGCTCGCACGGTATTATGTAATGTATATAATGTAATATAAATAAAATTAATTTTACTTGAAATACCACCCTTATTACCTTTGTATAACAGAACGTGAAAATGACCTGATAAAATCGGCGAACATACATGGAACTGCAAACAAAAATAGCTTCATTAAATTTAAACTTTGCTAATTTAACAAATCCTATTTGAAGTTTTTGTTTACATATTCCAAACATACATTTAAATTGTAAATGAAGCCTGCGTGTATATGTATGTGACTACAACGTATCGGCATAAAATAAATTTAATGGTAAATTGTGTCGTAAAAGAAAAAAAATCACATCTTTGTAACTTAATAGTTAAAACCGATCTGAAACCACACTAGACCAGGGTCGATAATTTTTGAAACCAAAAAAAATAATAGTAGGATGAAACTCATTGGAAAAGAAAGAAAATATAACAAAAATGAAAGGAAAAATAATTTACGGGCGATCCGAGGTCGGGAAGTGGAAGGGGGTGAGTTTTTAAGGGTAGGAAACGATTTATCTCGATTTTCGGCAAAACTACAAGTCCTATGGAAAAACGTTAAATAGCAAAGTTGTAGGTAATAAAAAGATCTACAACTTCGTATTTACACCTTTTCACATAAATTTTGAGGTTATGTGAGAAAAGTGTAAATACAAAGTTGTATATCTTCTTATTACCTACAACTTTGCTATTTAACGTTTTTCCATAGGACTTGTAGTTTTGCCGGAAATCGATATAAATCGTTTTCTACTCTTAAAAACTCACCCCTTTCCACTTCCCGACCTCGGATCGCTAGTAAATTATTTTTCCTTTAATTTTTGTTATATTCTCTTCCTTTTCCAATGGGTTTCATCCTACTCTTATTTTTTTTCACTTTTTACCATTTTCAATGGTCTACACAGCAATAATGACATATTATCATATTAGTATAAGTTTATCTAGTATCATGTTTGTGAACATCATGAACTTTTTTAAAGGTTATGTTAAGATTATTTATGAGTTGCTATTACCATTACTGCAAAGATATTTCTGTTTTTTTTTAACAATCAAACATAATTCTAAATGTTATGACCCACTTTTCTTTAATACGCTACCTCCAAGATAACTAAGTTTACCTTTCAGATAACTCCCCACATAAAGAACACTCGCTGCTAAAGCTAAAACTCGCATGGCATACGAAATAAGTTTCGACTCCGTCCGAATTAGTAGTATTTCGTCGTAACCCTAATTAAAGAACTCGTATTTCGGAATGGATATCTCATCAAGGATAATGTGTTTACTAATTTGTTGGTTTTGTAAACATACAGACGAAATCCTCTGTCTCCGCTGCTTTCTAATAAAATTTGATGCTACTCATTTCAAAAGGATTTGTCTCTTCCGCTTTAATTTTGCAGTCGGATATCTGTAAACTATTATTTTAAGCGTTTAATAGTATATTAACGTACACGTTTTATGAAGCATCATTTTAAAGCACGCGTCCATGTTAAAAAACGAGCCGCTTGCGGCGAGTTTTATAACGGGACAAGTGCTTAAAACTGCTTTATATAACACGTACGTTATACTATTTTTTCTAATTTGTAGTTTTTTTCAATAAAAAAACACATATTTAAAAAGAAAATAAATCCTTCAAATTTTGTAAATTTTTATGTCTAAATTTTATGTTGGTAATACTATTTTTTATCATAGTAGCCTCTGGACAACAAAAATTATTTTGCGAACTGTCATTTTTTGATTTATTGACCCATTTTCACCACGAGATTCTAAAGTTATTTTAGCGATATGAGATTTGAAATTGGACGGAATACGTTGTGTGATCCTTGTACATTCGGTACATATACAGAGCGTTCGGAAATTCGGGCGATTTTGCTACTTTTCTTCGAATTTCAAAAGACGCGATTTTACGTCACGGCATTGCAATTTACTATAGGGAAGATGGAAAATTCAAATAAAGTTAAAGTTAAAATCGACATTGGAAGGTTAGTAGATTGAATTTTGGATAGGATTTGGCAGAAAATGATAGCTTGAAGCATCTACAAAAGATTGATTTATAGATTTATGCAACCAACATACATGACTGTTATCCACACAGAATAAAAAAGTAGGTTATAAGGCTCTTATTCCTCTGCGAAAAATGGGTTTTCTCGTAAATCACAAAGGCCGCGCAAGTCAATGAAATAAAACATTTAAATGTTACCAACATAAAATAAAGAAAAAACGCGTATCGAAATAGCTTCATTACGATACGCAAATGCGTATCGTAATAGAGTTGCTATGATACCAAATTAGAAAAACATACAGACGAAATTCTCTCTGTCTCCGCTGCTTTCTAATAAAATTTTATGCTACTCATTTCAAAGGGATTTGTCTCTTCCGCTTTAATTTTGCAGTTGGATATCTGTAAACTATTATTTCAAGCGTTTAAAACAATAGGGAACCTGACAAAAATTTTAAATGGGGAAAAATTCTATAAATCATAAGTATATTATATTGTCATAAAACATATGGCAGCAAAAAAAAACAACATATTTCGTCCCAAAAGACCGCTAGCAAGATTTAAAAATGCCCCAAAATTCAAATAGCTGGTAAAAACGGGTCGTGACGTCAGGAAGTATAATTCGTGTGCGACATCCACGAAATAGGTTATAGGTTGGCGATAAATTGAACGAAGTTGAGAATTCCACCTTAAAACAACAATACAATAACAATAACACACGGCAATCCAAATGCAAACTCGGTAGCTCGGCCACCGGTCATGATGACGGATGACGGAAAGTCATACTTCCTGACGTCATCGGGCTTGGCGCGCTTAAAAGGTCGTTTGAAATGCTTTGGACACGCGCGAAACTTTAAAGAATTTTTACCAAGTTATTACTGATTTTTAAGGAGTAATAATTTTGGAATATTTTTTTTAGGCCTAACTAAATCATATTATTGAAAAAAAAAATTGGAAAGTTCCCTATTGAATGGTCACATGGAAATTTAATTTTGAATAATTATAATTAAAGTCAAGAATATAATTTACACAGGATATAAGTGGAAATTAGTATGTCATATGCAACAGGCAAATACAATAAAGATGACGGACGAAAGGGAAAGGCCTTTATAAACGAAACCAATTTTGATGTTTGTTGAAATTGGATAATTTTTTCGTAGATTTGCGTTTCTTAGTGTCTACTACCGTGCGAGCAAAAAGTATCGGCATCAAAGAGGGCCTTGCATCTAAGGACATAATGCTTAGTCGTATAGCTTAATACCTGTTGGGTGTCAGGTGTCAGTAACTACCTGAATTAACAATCAATCAGTTATTCCGTCATCTTTGACAGTCGTAACAAGTAATTTGATTCATCGCTCATTTTTTCAATTTCTTGAACAATTCACACAATGGGCTTTACGGAACAGCACAAAACATTCATGGTTGAAGCGTATTTTCGAAACGGGGTTAGAGTAAATGGTGAGTGGCAAAACAATCCGGGTTTGTGCATGGACGATTTTCATGAACATTTTCCTAACGTTGCTTTTATTGCTGGGGATTTTTATCATTGCCTGAAAAGCACCGTGGCTGTGTTTAGGGAAACTGGTTCTATACAACACCAAAAAGGAGAAGGAAGACCATCTATAAGAACAGAAGAACTTGTTGCAAACGTTCGTGAAATAATGCAAAATACGCCAACAAATTTTATAAGACGCCTTTCCCAAGAAGTGGGAAGATCTTACGGCCAATTTTAGCAATTTATGTAATTATTTTTCTTTTTCTTTCTGTATATTCTTACTTGGTTAATTTTGTAAACAACAAAAATAAATTTGTATTTGTCTACTTATTTTATTACTCATTAGTTTGGCATATCATGTAATAATATGAATTTAACAAAATTTTAACCTAGATTTGGTTATACCGGGTGTAACAGGATCATGGTACACCCCCCGTATCTCCGTCAGTTTTAAAGGTAATTGATTGAAATTTGGGATATCCCATATACATAATAAGCGGCACTTTTTGGCCTACAAATGATTATTTTTTCACTTCCGGTTTCGCCGGAAGTGACACCAACTTTCGATTTTTAAATGGAACACCCTGTATATTATTACATTTTTGAATTCTGCATAATTTTCTGAATCCAATGATACCACAAAAGTGACATTTCGAGCGTAAGAAATATTTATTATTTAATTTTTAATTTTCCATTTAAGTGTGCCATGACGGTTCCGATTTATTCCAATTGATCCATCTAATGCTAGAAAAATCGAAGTCCCGTCAAAAATACTAAATTGCGTTTTTTATAAGCAAATAAAATTCATCGTAATCGTTTTTGGGGTAAAACTCAATTTTTCCAAATAGAACCATATTGGTACCGTTATACCATTTCCTAGTACTATTAGAAAGGAATTTATTCATACCTGGTAATAACATGTGCGATAAATACAATCAAAATTATAGCTAAAAGAAAATACAATTATTTTGTTCTAATTTAATGCTAAGAAGTTACTAAGGTGGCTTTGAAAATAATGAAATTATTCAGATTGTCTAATAAATATTCGGTGGTGTATCGGTGTTTTTATTGTTTATTGGAAAAGTCTTTACATTTGTTGTTATTTTTGTTCACCTTAGTAACTTCTTAGCATTAAATTCGAACAAAATAATTGTATTTTCTTTTAGCTATAATTTTGATTGTATTTATCGCACATGTTATTACCAGGTATGAATAAATTCCTTATTAATAGTACTAAGAAATGGTACCACGGTACCAATATGGTTCCATTTGGAAAAATTGAGTTTTACCCCAAAAACGATTGCGATGAATTTTGTTTGCTTATAAAGAACGCAATTTAGTATTTTTGACGGGACTTCGATTTTTCTAGCATTAGATGGATCAATTGGAATAAATCGGAACCGTCATGGCACACTTAAATGGAAAATTAAAAATTAAATAATAAATATTTCTTACGCTTAAAATGTCACATTTGTGGTATCATTGGATTCAGAAAATTATGCAGAATTCAAAAATGTAATAATATAAAGGGTGTTCCATTTAAAAATCGAAAGTTGGTGTCACTTCCGGCGAAACCGGAAGTGAAAAAAAAATCATTTGTATGTCAAAAAGTGCCGCTTATTATGTATATGGGATATCCCAAATTTCAATCAATTACCTTTAAAACTGACGGAGATACGGGGGTGTACCATGATCCTGTTACACCCGGTATATCGTCCCCATATCATTGTGATCTAAACCAAGCCCTACGTTTTTCAATCCAAACCCTCTTGGATGCAAATAATTTTTGCTCGCACGGTATTATTTGCAAATATTTTTTTGGTTTGTCTTTAAATTCTTAAAGAAAATAGATTTTGAAAAATTGCAAAAACGCACGGCGAAAACACAACTGGAGACTAGAAGATCTAAATATTTTGATGGATTAAATTTAAAACTCTTTAATGAATACGGGTGTTAATGGTTAGATCATGGCAAACTTGGGAAAATTTAGATCATGGCAAACTTTTATCTGGCAACATTGTCAACCTCAATTTGCCATTATAAAGGCTTCTGTATATATGCCAAGTTAAGACTCTGAAGGGACTCGCAGAATAATCCCTTAGATTGATTTAAATCCTGTTTAGTTTTGTTATTACGGGTCAACATCAAGCGAAGTTAGCTTATACGGGAATAATATTTTAATTATAAATGAAATGGTTCATGATATTATTAAAATGATATCGGAAAGGGATAACAACTTTATTGGGAACATAATAATATAACCCTTAATTTACTAAATACGGGGGTGAAACTGTTATTGTTAGTTGTAAACCTTGACAACGTTATGGATTCACATAACACATGGCAATATTGCTATTATAGTCCTTCTAATGACTTCTTGAATGTACGTCACATCATCTGACATCGGTTTCAATTCGCGTCATGTCGTATATTAAGTCATATAATATATTTTTTTTACAGGGTTGTAATCAGGCACAAGCAATGCATAAAATGCGATATAATTATTTCAACTGAATAAAATATTTATATTTTAAGAGTATCAGGTTTTATAGATTGTTTTATTCAAGAAAGGTAAAAAAAGGGGTCCGTTACATTAGCCCCCCCCCCCCCCGGTGCCCATAACTGCGTAAAATTTTAGCACTCTATAGACCATACCTAGCACCCAAATTATAGAGCTAGCACCATAGTCGTTACGAAGTTATTAAGCACTTTTACCGGGGGGGGCTAATGTAACGCTAGCCCCCCCCCGGTGCCCATAACTGCGTAAAATTTTAGCACCATATAGACCATACCTAGCACTACCTAGCACCCAAATTATAGAGCTAGCACCATAGCCGTTACGGAGTTATTAACCATTTTTACCGGGGGGGGGGGGGGCTAATGTAACGCTAGCCCCCCGGTGCCCATAACTACTTAAAATTTTAGCACCATATAGACTATACCTAGCACTACCTAGCACCCAAATTATAGAGCTAGCACCATAGTCGTTACGGAGTTATTAACCTAATTTAAGAATGGCATCGATAACGTCGCATTTGGTACGTTGGCGATATTCCGGTTGCGCACGCATCTTATTCTATCTGAAGGTCTTCCAATTCATTCTCTAATTGCTTAGCGGCAACCTCAGACCATGAGGCGGCAACGTTATCGATGCCATTCTTAAATTAGGTTAATAACTCCGTAACGACTATGGTGCTAGCTCTATAATTTGGGTGCTAGGTAGTGCTAGGTATAGTCTATATGGTGCTAAAATTTTACGCAGTTATGGGCACCGGGGGGCTAGCGTTACATTAGCCCCCCCCCCCCCCCCCCCCCCGGTAAAAATGGTTAATAACTCCGTAACGGCTATGGTGCTAGCTCTATAATTTGGGTGCTAGGTAGTGCTAGGTATGGTCTATATGGTGCTAAAATTTTACGCAGTTATGGGCACCGGGGGGGGGGGGGCTAGCGTTACATTAGCCCCCCCCGGTAAAAGTGCTTAATAACTTCGTAACGACTATGGTGCTAGCTCTATAATTTGGGTGCTAGGTATGGTCTATAGAGTGCTAAAATTTTACGCAGTTATGGGCACCGGGGGGGGGCTAATGTAACGGACCCTAAAAATATTGTTCCATAAGCTTGCGGGATGGTGTAATAGCAATAAATAAAAAAATTTATTGAATATACAGTGTGTCTACGGATAGAGTTTGAAAGAGGAAAAACTTTTTTATTAGTAGGTAGAGAAGGAAAAGTCATTTTTTATAAAATCGAAATACAATTTTGAATATCAGATTTGCAATTGCTTTACAGGGTTCGTCAAAAACAACATTTTTACTTTTTAGGATTTTTTTCAATTCTAATTTTCAATTCCTTGGATTTATTAAATGAATTTGGCTTGTGCTGAAACTACAATTGTAAATATCACATATGCGATTACTATACAGGGTTCGTCAGAAACAACATTTTTAGTTTTTAACAAACAACAAACAAAATACTAATATTTAATTGCTGCGCCATTGGATTCACACACACACTAATCGTAATCTTCTTGGCATTGACAAAATAATACTTCTGGTCTAATCCGGAGTTAGCCCTTCCCAAATTTCTTTTATTTCATTAAATAACGCTATTTCATTCTGTGGTTTAAAATTTATTTTGCACATTTTTTTTACCATCAATCCCCAAACATTTTCAATTGGATTTAAATCAGGACTTTTTGAGCACCAAGGCAATTTGTCTAATCTAGTTTCCTATATTTCTTGCTGTATGCACAGGGCAATTATTCTGCTGAAATATAAAGTTATTTCCTTTAAAAACTATCGCGACAGAAGGAAGAAAAATATTTTCCAAAATCTGAAGATATATATTACTGTTTAGTGTTCCACCAATATTCCAGGATACACCTGCACACATTAACGGAGAAACGTCCACTGGTTTGCGTTTTTTGAGTATACTTCTTATCATATCGGGAATTTGATGGTCTAAATACTCGAATCGTTCCATTATAATATGTGGGCTGAAAAGTTTTGTCATCGGAAAAGATAACATTTTGTCAAAAAAAAAACATTTTCTGGTAAATATTGCATAGCAAACCCAATTCTTTGTTCCTTATCTTTATTTTTTTAAAACGGTTTGGATGCAGCTGCTCGATTTCTTAATTCGGAACATTGTCTTACTCGGCGTTGCGCAGTTATAGATGAAGCAGGAAATCCTGTTATGTGCATAACGAATACTACAGTTTTAAATGGATTTTGCCTTAAATACTGTCACGAACTTTCTTCGTGTGTCGGGGACGTAGATGAGGGGAATGAAAGTCTGGAGTCTATAAAATGGTCGTCTATTGGATCCTTCTTTTACCCTAGTAGGAAAACCAGCATGTCCGTGACTTATTCGCGTAAAGAGCTATCGTATAAATAGGCGGGTCACTTGGCGATGGCCAAGGCTTGTCACCTGTCGAAGAGCTGAAGAGCGGGTGCGTCACTTGACGATGGTCAAGGATAGTCACCTCTTGTAGAACTGAAGACTGGGTGCGGCACTTGACGATGGTCAAGGATAGTCACCTATTGATGAATTGATCGAGCGGCAGGCTTCGATGCTGCAGCTTGAGTTGGCCCAGATTATATACCCGAATAAGTGATGAGATTGCAATGCACTTGACCCTGACTAGCGTATAGTGGGTTGCAATCTTAACAACGCACAGTGGTCGAGTATCCAAAATACACCGGACCATTGTGGGTTTTAGTTGACAATACTCCACCAAATTTCGATTTTCTTCATTTGATGATTTTCTATTATTTAAACCAGACCCAACAGACCTTTCAAGTGTTTGATAATAGCGCCATTTTTTTACAATTCCTTAAACAGTACTTCTAGGTACTCTAAAATGATCAGCTATTTTTCCATAAGACCATCCTATTTCTACTAAACATATTATTCGTGTTTTTTCAATAATACTTAAATGAGGCATTTTAAAATTAAATAAGATAATGACAATATATCTTATATTAAGAGTTGTTTATACCAGTTGTTTGTGTTAACAATTAACACGTTACAAAGGTAATAAAGGTAAAAAAGATGAATTTACAGTGCCACAGTTTAGTGTACGAAATTATCTGTCGTCAACTGTACATTTAAGAAGTCTTTTCAAGAACTACACTGTGATTTTACCAAAGATTGTGTCTCTAATCACATAGTTTCTACCCAGCTTATCTAGCTTTGAAAATAGTAATTAAACTTACATGGCTTTTAACGACTTAAATGGTCCTATTGGCGAGGACCCCCAATAAACGGTGTAATAAACAATTTTCCTCTAACACTACTTTGACACTTAAAACCAAATGACTTTTAACCTATAAATGTTTACTCACTTAAATGGAGTAGTAAAAGTATAGAATATAATACCATTTATTGTTTTAGCTTTTAAAAGATGAAAATTTAATTCTAAAGTACCATAATTTTACCATTAGTGCAAGTGATGTGAACCTTTGTCACAATCGAAGCTGGGATCCGGGGTAACAAAACAGTTAATAGTAATAAGAAAGTAACTAGTATTCCTTATTAAGCTTTCTTAATAGCACACATATTAACTTTTCAAAGGGCAACGCATAGCTCAACGATAGTATACCGGGTGTCCACGGAAGGTGGCTCGCCCCTCTAACTTTTTTGTTTTTCAAGATAATGAAATAAAATTCGGGGGATTTGTATACGACATAAAACTGCATATTTTGACAGGTGACTCAACATTAAAGAACTTCCGGTTTAACCGGAAGTGACATAAACTTTCGATTTTTAAATGGGACACCTGGTATATTTTTACTTTTTTTGGCTCCATATGACATTCTAAATACAACGATGTGTCACTTGTCACTTTTTGTCACCAAGAAAATATTTTTTTTCCAAATTTATTGTTGTATCTAGGGCTATGAATACCTTAGAATCACTTATTTCAGTTTTTTAATCTTGGGAAAAATACAATTTTACTATTTTTGTTCCAATGCTATGTGCTATGTAAAATTTAATCTTTAAAGTTGTATAACTCATTTTTTTTAAATGGCAACATGGTGGCTCGTCGGGTTAAGAAAAAAGAGGATTTTATTACGATTATTTTGATACCATAACACTATTAGGTTTTAGAAAAGCTGCCATTAAAAAACTTTAAAAAGTTAACTTAGAACTTTCCTAAAATCAAGCATCTTTTGAGAATAAATTTAGATTAAATGCATCAAGTAGCCTGTGACCAGCAAAACTGATAAAACAAAATCATGCCTTGAAGAAAATTGAAATGCCAACAGCTTCTGCCAAAGTAAAATAGTTTGTTGTTTAAAAAACATGGAAAATAATAGTTTTACAAGGAGTGAAAAAGTTGATATGTTATTATTATCAGGCTCATTTCGCATTTTCGGAACCAGTTTTGGGTACCTAATAGTGCCGAGTTGGATGACGCCGAT
The DNA here is from genome assembly GCA_963969555.1 of Polydrusus pterygomalis. Taxonomy (NCBI): domain Eukaryota; kingdom Metazoa; phylum Arthropoda; class Insecta; order Coleoptera; family Curculionidae; genus Polydrusus; species Polydrusus pterygomalis. The sequence continues at coordinate 15,089,609 of OZ018385.1, read as the reverse complement.
TAAAATATCTTTGTGCGTAAGGTTGAATTATTTCTATTATCCAAACACTAATAACATATTAACTATTTCACTCCTTGTGAAACTATTATTTTTCATGCTTTTTAAACAACAACCTAATTTACTTTGGCAGAAGCTGTCGGCATGTCAATTTTCTTTAAGGAGTGATTTTGTTTTATCAGTTTTGCTGGTCACAGGCTATTTGATGCATTTAAATCTAAATTTATTCTCAAAAGATGCTTCATTTTAGGAAAGTTCCAAGTTAACTTTTTAAAGTTTTTTAATGGCAGCTTTTCTAAAACCTAATAGTGTAATCCTCTTTTTTCTTAACCCGACGAGCCACCATGTTGCTAAAAAGAATGAATTATATAACTTTAAAGATTAAATTTTACATAGCACATAGCATTGGACCAAAAATACCTAGTAAAATTGTATTTTTCCCAAGATTAAAGAACTGAAATAAGTGATTTTAAGGTATTCATAGCCCTCTAGATAAAACAATAAATTTGGAAAAAAAATATTTTTTTGGTGACAAAAACTGATAAGTGACACATCGTTGTATTTAGAATGTCATATGGAGTCAAAAAAAGTAAAAATATACCAGGTGTCCCATTTAAAAATCGAAAGTTTATTTCACTTCCGGTTAAACCGGAAGTTCCATAATGTTGGGTCACCTGTCAAAAAATGCAGTTTTATGTCGTATACAAATCCCCCGAATTTTATTTCATTATCTTGAAAAACAAAAAAGTTAGAGGGGCGAGCCACCTTTCATGGACACCCGGTATTTAAAGGGCGAAGACAAAGTCGTTTCTTGAATGATAGAAGAGTTTTGTAGTAGTATTCAGGTAAAACTGAGGCGGGTACAGTCGTGCGCTTAACTCGTGCACGGTAAAAATAAAATTTCTGTATCCTCTTGAAAACAGCTTACATTTTATTGTAACCCTGTGCTGACCAATGAGAATCATATAGGCGTGGCTTCCAAGGCGCCAAATTTAAATTTCTATTGCAGTATGATCATCAAGGTAGAATAGTCTTCTGTATATTTCAGCGCATTTATTTAATTCTGCACTGTATGAAAATTTAAATTTCAAATAATTTGTTTATCTCTGTTAATCATATTTCTGATAGGTATGTTATTAGGCTAGGTTAGGTTAGAGTGGCAGACCTCTGACATTGTCCAAATGGTCACACGTAGTCTTATAACCTATTTGTATCAGCTTCCTGTTAGTTAACGCAATCGTAGAAGAACCTTGACAGCTCACTCAAACCAGCCACTGCTGTTAATAAACTTAGTAAGTCGACCCAGTTGCAGGCTGCTCACTTCCTCCAGATCATTAAAAAATGGTTCGCCGAGTGCATTGAACCTTCTTCTCGCGAGGCCCTTCCAAAGTCTGGCAGCGAAACAGTGTAATCGGTCGGCTCTCGCAATTTTTGGCCTGGATATATCCTTAGTATGCTGCTGTGTCCGTAGTTGGTACTGGTCCAGCATTTCGACTCTTTCAGTCGTAGAGCACTTTTTGCATTCACACAAGAAATGCTGAATACTTTCCTCCTCTTCTTCATCTCTGCAACTTCTACAGAAGTCGTTAGTTGGTATTTGCAAACGTTCAGCGTGTCTACCGAACAGGCAATGTCCGGTGACTACGGCCGTGATGTTTCTTAGGTCCTTCCGACTGTACTGTAATAGCGCTGTGGTTTTCCTGTTATCAAGTAGAGGCCACAATTGCCTGGAGATGCTACATGTTGTAAGCCCTGTCCATCTGCTTTGCGCAAGTTGTTTAGCTATTCGATCTAGCTCTTCTTTGACTGATCCCAGTGGTCTAGCCACAGTATTATCTGCTAGTTCGACAGACATGCTTGCGCCCTCCCAGGCAAGCGCATCAGCAGTCTCGTTGCCATATATGTTGCTGTGTCCAGGAACCCAACACAAGGTGATTCGATGTTAAGCACCAAGTGTGCAGAGATTGTTGCGACAGCTCCTTACTAATTTTGACTTAGTTCTGCTGGAGCAAATTGCCTTTATGGCTGCTTGACTGTCTATATAGATAGCTATAGACGCAGGTACTCTCAAGCCAGGGTGATCCCGCAGAATATTGACTGCTTTATCCACTGCAAAAACTTCTTCCTGGAAAATGCTGCAGTACTCAGGGAGTCTATACGACCTCTGTATTAGCATGCTCTCGGAAAACATACCAGCTCCCACCCCGACGTCCATTTTTTAATCGTCTATGTTGTTACTTGATTGGCTTCCCACTATTTCCTACCTGGAAAGAGCATAGAAAAGCCCATTCCAAAGTCTGGCAGCTAAACATTGTAATCGGTCGGCTCTCGCAATTTTTGGCCTGGATGTATCCTTAGTATGCTGCTGTGTCCGTAGTTGGTACTGGTCCAGCATTTCGACTCTTTCAGTCGTAGAGCACTTTTTGCAGCCACACTTTTTCCGTAAATATCCATGGGTATCAGATAAAAAGAATGATGTATTATAATAAATAAATTCTTGCCAAACTTCATTGCAAACGCCAAGACATACGTATTTAGTAAAGCTCCTCCCTTTAAAAAAAAATTGACACATAAATCTGATTCTTATACCTTTTAAACTGTTTGAAGAGTCTCGCGTTCTTTTTTTAGAAAACAAAAGGAATTCAAGCAAACTAGGTTACTATGTGTAACACTTCTCCATCCTTAACCAAGGACCATTCAGAAAAGGATATGAAAGGGTAATGAACTGCGGCTAAAAATTGTCAAGGGTCCTTGTTTTATCCTTGCTTTGCCTTTTTCCTTTATTCAGCAAAACGCTTCTCTTGTGGGCTTGACTTTCAAGGATTTAGTAAAAGTATGTTGAAAGTTTTAAATACCCTAGAATTTTAATTTAATTTGCGTTGGAAGTTGCTGCGATGTATGAAGGCATTTTTCACTTAAGTCTTTAAGAACATTTTTACTATACCGGGTGTAGATCTAAAAAGGGACGCCGGCTGTATCTTGGGAACCGTCTACCGCACGGCTTGCGGAAAAATAGTATGTTTACCTCGTAGAAAAAGCACATTCCCGGACTCCCTATTGCCAGTCTCGGCTTGCGCCTCGACAGGCAATCTTTACGGTCGTCCGGGAATGTTCAGCTTTTCCTACTAGGTATACAATGTACTATTATGGCAGAAACTGCTGGAGACCAGTTTTTCTGGATAACTTTTGTTTTTGGGTTTTTTGTTTCATCATGTTGTTCAAAGGGGGTAGGCTCGGGGGTAGGAGAGGATAAATATTAATATGCAAAAAATATTCACAACTTTGGTTTGGCTTATCGGAATTTGACAAATTTGCGCTCGCTAAATAGGGAATCTTTTGTTTTATCAATTTTTTTTTAAAACGAAAGCGTTCTGAATTTCGTCGCGACAATTACCGTGCGAGCAAAAATTATTTACATCAAAAACGGCTTGGATTAAAAAACCTAGGGCTTGCTTTAGATCACAATGATATGGGAACGATATATCTAACCAAATCTAGGTTAAAATTTTGTTAAATTCATTATGATGATATGCCAAACTAATGGGTAATAAAATAAGTAGACAAATACAAATTTAGTTTTGTTGTTTACAAAATTAACAAAGTGAGAATACAGAAAAAAAAAGAAAAATAATTACATAAATTGCTGAAATTGGCCACCGCCATACTCCAAGCATAAATTCACACGTCTCCTTATATTTTCGAAAGTGTTGACCAGCATCTCTGGAGAAATGTTACCACATTCTTGGATAATCCTTTCTTGTAATTATTGTTCTAAATTTGCAACTGGTGTTTTAAAAATAGTGTTCTTCAAATGAGGAAAAACGAAGAAATCCATAACCGTTAAACAAGGTGATCTAGGTGGGAATTCAATGTCTGATCGAAAACTGATCAATCTGTCGTCGAAGTTAATAGTTTCGGCGGCTGTATGGGCGGTTGCACGGTCCTGTTGAAAATATCCAAAACGTATAGTTCGTCTTCAAGTAATTGCTCCACAAATGGATTCAAAATATTGTCTATACCGCTGTGCTGTAACTGTGTCATGGAAAAAATAGGACCAACAATTCTTCTTCGGGAAACAGCTAACCAGACACCAATTTTTTGAGGGTGCAATGTGGACTCTACAATAAATGGGGATTGTTACCACTCCACACGCGTGTATTCTGAGATTTCACATAATCGGAGAGGTGGAACCAGGCTTCATCCGAAAAAAATGTCAGGTCTAATAAATCATTTCTTTCCAATGAATTTTGGGTAAACCATTGAGTAATTCCTGCGTCTTTCAAAATCTGCGGCTTGTATTTCTTGGAATACTTTCACTTTATAAGGAAATAAATTTAGCTGCTTAAGAATAGTCCTGCATGTTCCATAAGATCTTCCCACTTCTTGGGACAGGCGTCCTATCAATTTGTTGGCGTATTTTGCATTATTTAACGAACGTTTGCAACAAGTTCTTCTGTTCTTACGGATGGCATTCCTGCTCCTTTTTTGTGTTGTATAGAACCTGTTTCCCTAAACACAGCCACGGTTCTTTTCAGGCAATGATAAAAATCCTCAGCAATAAAAGTAACGTTAGGAAAATGTTCGTGGAAATCGTCCATGCACAAACCCGGATTGTATTGCCACTCACCATTTACTCTAACCCCGTTTCGAGAATACGCTTCAACCATGAATGTTTTGTGCTGTTCCGTAAAGCCCATTGTGTGAATTGTTCAAGAAATTGGAAAAATTAGCGATGAATCAAATTACTTGTAACGACTGTCAAAGATGACGTAATAACTGATTGATTGTTTATTCAGGTAACATGTCTTAAGCTCCACGGCTAAGCATTACGTCCTTAGATGCAAGGCCCTCTTTGATGCAAATAATTTTTGCTCGCACGGTAGAAGGCTCTATTTAGCAGAATCGACATGATCATTATTTTCAAAAATTGTAAAGGCGATGATATTAGTTAAGTTATAGTTAAGCAAAAAAAAAGATAAAGAAGAAAAATATCTGTGAAAACCGCAAGCCAATATCTTCTTTTAAACCGAAGATATATAGAAAACATAATATAAAAGGGAGCTTCATAAGAACAAGCTGACGTTTTAATACGGTATTTGTAGGCAAGAAATCTTAACATAGTATAAAACAAAGTCGCTGTCCCCGTCTGTCCGTCCCTATTCTTTTATGCTTAAATCTTTAAAACTACGCAACGGATTTTGAAGCGATTTTTTTTAATAGATAGAGTGATTCAAGAGGAAGGTTTTTATGTATAACTAGCGACCCGCCTAAGCTTCGCACGGGTGCAATTTCAGAAAGTGGCATGCCGGGTACTAATATATCGGGTTTGTATTTATACCAGCTGGTTGCAACGCATGCCGGGTACACGCTAGTTATAAATAAAGTCAAAATAGTGTAAGAACTCGCCGCATCACCTGTCATTAATGGCACCCTGTTGAAGTCTGGTATATTTTACGTCAAGCGGTTGGCTACAGAAACAGAACCGGACTAAGTTATTTTACCTTCGCCTTCGTCAGCTGTTAAATTTTGTAAGGGAGTCTTAATATTTTCTAAAGATATAGCGTAGATACTAATTTTATTATTTATAAAATAAAATATTGACAGACCCATATATACCAAAATAAGTATGTGAAAACATTATAAAATTAAAGTAAAAGAAGGAAACAATATTTATTTCTTTTAGTATTTATTTATAAAAAGCAAAAATAGGTATTTATTATACAAAGAAAGAAGTAATACATTTTTTGCGAGGCGTCAGCAGTGTAGTGCACGTCTAATTTTATATATATAGATATGTCGTAGGCTGATAGTGAAATCCGTCATTTCATGAAAAGCCTAGTCACTTCATGAAGCGTCGGCAGATTGTGTAAAAACATGAAATTACACGATCTGCCGCGTCACTTCATGAAGAGACCTTGACGTTTCGGCGTATTATGTATAACACAATCTGCCTAATTTTAAATATCGTCACTTCATGAAATGCCACAAAAACAAGGCATATTGTGTAATTCCGTCTAAAAGGTATATTGGCAACTGGTTTGTTCGGGTTTGTCAGAGCATTTTTTAAATTTTTATAAAATAATATTAGCTGAAAAAATTTATTTAAAAAAAAAATGCTCTGAGGAACAACGAACAAACCAGTTGCCAATATACCTTTTAGACGGAATTACACAATCTGCCGACTGACATGACATCGTTAGGTACTACATGAAGTGACGATATTTAAAATTAGGCAGATTGTGTTATACATAATACGCCGAAACGTCAAGGTCTCTTCATGAAGTGACGCGGCAGATCGTGTAATTTCATGTTTTTATACAATCTGCCGACGCTTCATAAAGTGACTAGGCTTTTCATGAAATGACGGATTTCACTATCAGCCTACGACAGATATATGGATAGGGTGTCCCATAACTATACAGCAACAGAAGATAGTGGACTTGAAAATATTTAATTTAATTAATTTCTAATACGGTTAAAGAGATACAGGGTGATCGAAGTAAGTATTTACTTTATAAAATTGGGGATGATTTGATGTTAAATGGATATGAATCAAATTTGCTTTAGTTATATTTTTAGGGCAAGAAGGAGGATTCCATAATGAGTTTTAAGATACCTCGTAGAAAACGCCAGCCACACAATATGAGCTTGATAAATTCTCGCATATATTTTTTGTCTTTCACATTTCTAAGCGCTTTACCTCAAATTATGAAAGAAGGATCTTTTATACGTAAAAAAGTTGTACTTCATTAATCTCGATATTTCAATTAGTTTTTGAGATAATTGCGTTTAAATGCTAGATTATGGCAAGAAACATTTAAATAAACACCTTTCTTAACGAAACGATATTTAATGAAAATTAACCATGCGTTCTTAAACATAAATGGCATATTTTTAAGTCTACTAGCTCCTGTTGCTGTATTTGCCCCTTAGTTATGAGACATCCTGTACATTACGATAAGTAAATGGTTTTATTAGGCACTTTATTGATTTAATAATAGATGAGTTCATTTGAAAATTTCCCACCACGGATTTTCCTGCTTTAAAATGAAAATGGGGAAAATCGCTCGGACCCGTCGATTTTTATTTCGAGGGGGACATCTTCTGCGTATATTGTCAATCTTGTTACGTCAAGCCCCTAGGAGGGAGGGGGGGGGGGTAAGATCTAAATTTTAAAGGGATACCCCTATTTTAAATTCTGAACATTTTTTAATAAAAGCATTATTAGTCTATACTTAACAGTTTCCGAGATATTGACTCTTGAAAAATGAGATTTTTGAACTTTGACAGCGTCTAGCTTTCTAACTGTACGTCTTAGAGCAAAACCGCTTACATGTCCCTATCTTCGATTTTTATTATCTTTCCAATAGTGTCAACTTCCGGTTAAACCGGAAGTACTATATTTCTTACAACCGGTTTAATCGAAAGTTGACAATATTGGAAAGATAATAAAAATCGAAGATAGGGACATGTAAGCCGTTTTGCTCTAAGACGTACAGTTAGAAAGCTAGACGCTGTCAAAGTTCAAAAATCTCATTTTTCAAGAGTCAATATCTCGGAAACTGTTTAGTATAGACTAATAATGCTTTTATTAAAAAATATTCAGAATTTTATGCAGAATCCAAAAAAAATATATAAAATAGGGGTATCCATTTAAGATTTAGATCTTACCACCCCCCCCCCCCCCCGCCCCCCCTCCCTCCTAGGGGCTTGTAGTAACAAGATTGACAATATACGCAAAAGATGTCCCCCTCGAAATAAAAATCGACGGGTCCGAACGATTTTCCACATTTTCATTTTAAAGCAGGAAAATCCGTGGTGGGAAGTTTTAAAATGAACACCCTCTATAAAATCCAAAAGGAAAATGTTTAAAACACACACTACGCACAAAACAGCCACAGAAACACTTAAAAAACACCAAAATCGAAAGAAAATAATATTACGCAACCTGACGCGTGAGCTTGCTACGGCCCTCTGCTGATCTGGGAACTTTAACAACGAAACCAGATCAGCTGTTAATGTCAAATGTCGTTGTCTTCTGTCGAAACGTTTTGTTTTAAGAAGAAGTTAACTCTACTATACCATTGTGTCTTTTAAAAGGCCATAAACAACACTTCTTTAAATCACTTTGCTGTAAATTGCATTTATTTACAACAAAAATAAGAGGATGGTGGTAGGTAGTGGGCTGTGCAAAAAAAAGGAAGAACACTTTAATTTAAAATATGAAAAAGTACGTGTCAAAGTTTTGATAAGTTAAATTTTGATTTAGTTCTTTAAAGTTCGTGCTGCGTCAATATGCCGACCTCAAACGAAGAGGTGTTTAAAGTTTAATGAAATAAGTCAAAATTTAACCCATTTAAACTTGACACGTTGGCGTTGGTACTATTTCATATTTTAAATCAAAGCCTCCTTGCTTCTTTCTTTGTTTCACAACCCATTTACAATTCATGAAAGCAACTATCCTCTATTATTTTTGTTGTAAATAATATAAATTTCGAGAACATTAATTTAAAGAATTATTGTGTTGATTATAGCTGTGTAGAAGACACAGTGGTATGGTATTTGTAACTTTCGCCTAGAAATACCCTATTAAAACGTCAGCATGATCTTATGGAGCTCATTTTTATAGTAATTTTCCATATCTCCGATTTAAAAAAAGATACTAGCTTGTGGTTTTCACAGATATAGGAAATACATCTCCCTTCTGACACGTGCTGCTTGCAGTTTCTAAGATGTTCTAGTAAAGTTTGAAAACTTTTTAAATTTTCTAATCTTTTAATTTTGCACATAAAGTGTAAGTTTTGACTCCTGCCAGGGTAACTGGGCCGTAACAAGCCTCGACAGTATTTTATTTCAAGCTAAATGAAATCATCTGCATGACTTTTACGAAAAACAATTTTTTCTTCTTTCTTTCCCTCTTATTTTACCACTTTCACATGTCTCCGATATAGTTGAATTAAAATAAAGATTTTTCATCACTTACACTTAAAAATGATTTTTACAAAGTCTTTTAAAACCCCCTAATTTTTCTTTTTCTCTTCATTTCCCACCCAAGACAGTGCCTTTGCACTAGTCCTTGACTCTTAAGTTTCAGTATGCTGAAATATTTTCTGTCTTCTGACTATTCAAATTTTTTCACTCCTCGTATGTACCATTGAAAGCTCCATTACGGCTTAGTCTGACTTGTTATTTTCTCTACTGCTAACAACATCAGCATTGTACCATTTACTTCGTTTTCCTGATGATGAGTGTTTCTACACTCGAAACATGTCGATTTGAACTATTATGAATTATCCTAGGTTCGCCCAGCTATTCTAATAAAAAAATGTGGAGAAAGACTTTGTGCTTTCCTTTTTTCAATAAAGTTTATCCCAAAGAGCTTACTAGAATACAAAAAACACAATTTTTAAATTAAAACAAATAAAACTCTGCCGCCATTTATAAAACCCGTAAACAAACTGTCAGGCCGGCAAGGCTGTTGGATTTTTTACTTTATTAATGCTATTAGAGCAAACCCGCACCAAAAATTTTCATCAGTATTTTGTAGAGGTTCTTAGCAATCATGTCACTTAAATTTTCTATTAGATATCAATCGAAAACCGGATAAAAATACAAATTAATACGACACCTACACCTAGTTCGCGCGTAAATTACATACTAAAGCATTGCTAACCTCAAAAACGTGACACATGGATCTTCAAGCAGTATTGTCGATGTTTCTGTTTCACGGCTTCTTTCAAGGTGGTTGTGATCCTGGATTCGTCTTCACTGACATCGTAGACTGCCATACAAGTTACATTTCGAACATTTTATTAACAACATACATAAATGTATAAATGTCATTACAAATAATATGGTGGTGCTATTTTATGTTCCCCCTGGTAGCGACCCAAATAAATTGCAATATTAACCCGAGTTTTCCTGTTTGAGCCAATACAAACCTGGCAGCAGCGGCCATTTCAATATGCGCCCTATATTCCCCGTAAAAAATAGAGTAAATATTAATTTCCTGTGCTGGATCAGGCGACCCGGCTAAGTCCTTAATTTTGCGAATATAATCGTTCCTGGCTATCCCGTCTAATCCCCAATTACACGTCTTAAATCCCGGCATTCGGGATCACCCTAATCCCGAGGGACTATAGGACATGTCACATTTCCGGAATGGAAAACGGTCATATGTGGGAGTTAGTTTTGCATCGGGAGTTACGGGAGCCGTTAGAAAAGTTTTCAGAAAAATCTGGAGTAGTGGCTAAATCATCCATATTAGCGAAAGGTTGCCAAATTAACTTTTCATTATTTATTACTAAATGTAGTATAGCATCTGTTTAAAGGTTGGGGTTAATGATTTTTTTTGAACGAATGAAAAATAGTAGTCGCGTGATTCGCATTATCTGTCAAATTTTAATTTTTTTCAAAAAATAATTCAAAAGTGGGGTTATTTCTGAAAATATCGAAAAAAGTTATTAGGAAAAATTTTTTAAATGCAGTTTCTAGCCCACATGCAAAAATTTCAGCTGCATAAGATAAGTTTGGTTTTTAACCCACCACTAAAATTTATTTTCCACTTAATGAACACTTTAATGATGACACTGTGTTCTTTTTGTCTTAATATTAAGGTGTATTACTTTCAGACACAAATCACGTTTTCAAAAATACTTATTTTATGAAGTAACCTTATACAGGGTCAAAAACAAATAAACTTTGCAACACATATGCGACCAAATTTTAATATAGAGTAGAAAAACACACATTTAATATGGCGCTACTTTAAAGAAAATGTATCTGAAATAAAGCATTGTCAAAACTAAGAAGTTTTATGTAGGTTGCGTTGAGTCTTATTTTGCAAAAGTGGTGCAATTTACAAAATATGGGTAAAAATCAAAATTATCTTAAGCAGCTAAAATTTGCATGTAGGCTAGACACTGCATTTAAAAAAAGTTTTTCTAATAACTTTTTTCGATACTTTTAGAAATCACCCTACTTTTGAATTATTTTTTGGAAAAAATTAAAATTTGACAGATACTTAATGCGAATCACGTGACTACTATTTTTTTTGCTTAATTTTCATCTCGATCGAAGCAGAACTTGATGCCAAAGTCAAATTTCGAATAAAGTTATTAGTGTTGCCGCGAGACGAGACAAAATGGGTCTCTTGTCTCGTCGAGAGAGGGCGAGACGAGACGAGAGACGACCTTCTCTCGTGATTTAAACCAAATATTGTAAAAACCAAGCAAAATTTTAACGCGTTTAGGTTAGGTTCTATCATATTTAACATAAATTTAGTGCGTTCGGTTTTGAAAAGGTCGAGCAGAGCGAGCAGATGCAGATTTAATGTCACGTGATATTCGGGCTAAACGAGCGCGTAGCATTTACCGAACCCTTATAGAGTTTGTCGAGTTCCATCCGACATAAAATATAAAATTAACGTTAACCTCACTTTATGTTGGTGGTTTGAAGAGACGAAAATGGAAAATATTCCAGCACTTAGGGGAGGACAAATGATGTTGTTTGATGATAATAGCGACGAGGAAGAAAGCTGTTCGATTACAAAAGTTGATGGCTATGCCGATTTCAATATATTTTTCGTATAACACCGGAAACTTTTGAAGTTCTATTGCAAAAAGTGCACAGTATTTTGCCTCCCGAAGCAACTCACAAAAGACATCCATCAATACCGTTGGAAAAAGAACTTTTAGTTATGATCTGGTGTTTGTCCAATTTGGAATGATTTCGGTACGGGAATTATGTTTGATTTTGTATGTTAGGTTAGGTAAAACAAATTTCCAAATTTGCTGTCAAAACACAAATTCAATTAGTTTGATCTGTTAGCTCCATATTTTTAGGTGAGGCGATACGAGGTAACTCCGAGTGCTCGATTTTTCAAATATCGAACGGCGAGCAGTTACACCCGAGGTCATAGATCTAATAAACGAACGCAACACTGCACCAATGAGCAGACCGAGGAGACAGATTTGCATTAACCGAACGCACTAATTGTGTGCAATATATGTCAAATATGACAGAATCTAACCTAAATGCGTTAAAACTTTGCTTGGTATTTACTACAGGGTGGCCCATTAGTGCGACAAAGTTCAATATCTCCTGTACCACTAAGATAGCGGAAAAATTTTGACGAAGCTTATTAAGGGTTAAGAGGTGCCTCTTATAAAATTATTTTTGTCTATACAGGGTGCTCCAAAACACCAGCACGGTAAGAAATTTCCATTTCCAAGATATTGACTTCTAAAATATGTAATTTTTGAGTATTGACAGATCTAACTTAGTGCAAAACGGCTCACATGTCCCTATCTTGCATTTTTATTATCTTCCCAAAAAAATCACCTTTCGGTTAAATTGGAAGAACTATATTTCCTGCTTTCGAGTTACATCCGGTTTAGCCGGAAGTTTGATTGATTTGGGAATATAGTAAAAATGGAAGATATAGACATATGCGCCGTTTTACTCTAAGATGTATACTTAATATCACGAATAGTCTCGTATTAAAACAGATGACAGCGGTTATTTGTCATCGATCAGCTGATATTGGGACATAATAATATCCCTAGATTTGTAGCGGACCGTAATGAGCCCAAACACCGAGTTATAAATTGCGTTTTTGTTACATTTAATTGTAAGTACCTACAATTATTATTCATTTGACCAAAAATTTAGATACAGGTTAAAATTTTTTAATTCTTTTTCATTAGGAATCATAATTATTAATGTGTGCCTTGCTCGTTAGTTGATTTCATCGATAAGTAATAAGTTTTATTTCATCTGAACGCCGTTTTTTCGAAAAGTTAGTTTGTAAAATTTTTGTTCTTAAAATGTTTGTTCGTTAAGGTTAGGTTGCTAATGTATAATTTTTGCATTTTACATTATCCAGGTATCCTTTTCTGTTTCAAGAAAAATAAGTAGAAATTAAGTATTTCCCTGACTTAGGTAGGTAGGGGAGAGTTGGACAAAACCGGGTAGGTTGATAAAACCGGGTATCGCCTAGTTCTACCAAATGCCAAAACAGCTTTCCATATTATTAGGTAACCTTTAAAAAGCAGCTATTTGATTTTGAAGGAATTATTTTTATTATTGTTATTATAGTAAATATTATTATTGTTTGACAATAGTAAGGTAATAGTAAGTAACATTATGTTACTATAGTAGTTAAAATAGCTAACCATATTAGTATCTAATAGGATAGCGAACAAATATATAATTCTATTTTCTGTGTCAACGTGTACCTTACATAAGTGAAATTATTATTTGATATTACTATTATTATTGTTTGTATGACAATAAAATAAAGTTTTTAACATAAAGCTAGCCTACATACAAGTTTAGAAATGTAACTGTATCAATAAATTGCATTTTAACAAACAAATTCCATAAAAACCACTTTTGGGTCTACGTACCTTACGTAAGTCAAAAACTGTTAAAGTAGGGTTTCCACTGACAGAAAAATGTAATCCCTGGCTAAACTAAAGCTTTTAACCTTATGTTAGCCTACATACAAGTTTAGGAATGTAACTGTATCATAACCAACAAATTCCATAAAAAACACTTTTGGGTCTACGTACCTTACGTAAGTCATATATGGGGATTTTCTTGACAGTGAATGTAATAACTTGAATTCAATTAGTTTATGTTAAACTGTAGGTATTTTACCTATAGGTATAATCTGAACAAATAATAAAACAAAAAAAAATCTGTTCTAAATATGAGTGACAGAATCCTATTTTAGGTTGTGTTTGAGTTAGTTTAGTATTTTTAGTATTTGGATATTTATAATATTATAAACTTTTTAAATCTATTTTGACACTTTATCTTTAAACCATATAGAAATTCATGCTTATTATTACCTACCTTAAATTATAATATTTATAAAACAAAACTTTCAAAAGAAGTTATTACCTATTACTTATTGTTTGGCAATATTAAAGCGGTAGAGCCGATGAGGCTATTGCATAAATTGTTTTAGAAGGTATCACATGTATAATTTTCAAGTCCGGTCCTGTAATTCATGCCAACTTATAAAAATTTAATAGACCAAAATTGACAAAGTGTCACGTGACTTTGCCCCCATCTTGCGAGAGTATTCAAGATTTTTACTATACTATTAGAAAGCTATAGGCTGTCGAAACTCAAAAATATAATTTTTCAGAAGTCAATCTTGGAAACTATTAACTATAGACTAATAATGCATTTAATAGAAGTAATTATAAATTTATGTAGAATCAGCAAATTTAAAAAATATTTTTTTTTGGGACACCATGTCTATTATGAGATTTTTAAAATCTTTTTGAATTCCTCTTATTAAAAATATATAATGTCTACATTGGGACCGACGGTTTTCGAGTTATTTGACTGCAAATAATTTTATCCAGCAATAAAACGTCATAATAATATGTTATTCTGAATGGCCAGGCAAGGCTAACTAGATGAAATTATTTGCAGTTAAATAACTCGAAAACCGCTGGTCCAAATATAGATATTATGTATATTTTTGCAAAGAGGAATTTAAGAAGATTTAAAAAAGCTCAAAAAAGTAACGTTTTTTGCTCGAGAGAGATCGAAAGAGACGAGAATTTCTCGACGAGAAAGGGTACTTCTCTCGTCTCGTCTCGGAGCTTTATTCGAGAGAAAATATCCCTCTCGTCTCGTCGAGAGAGGGCCAGACGAGACGAGAGACGAGAATCTCTTGTCTCGGCAGCAACACTAAAAGTTATAAACAAAAAAAAATCCCATATGATGCGGACTTTACTGGTCACATTATATAATAAAGCAGTAATTGTGAAAACATAAATTAGTTACATGAAAAATATATGGCAATGTTTTTATAAATACCTATCTGTTTTGGAGAGTTTCTGATGCTTTCGGAGATTCGTGTTCAGCGATCCAACGAATTAAGGCAAAGGGGGTAGAGAAGGATGTAGATTTTAAAATTCACCATAATGTAGCTATTTTGCCATCTCGTGGTTGACAACTTCACGAAATTCATGAACATAGGATAAGAGAGCGTATTTATGGGATGTTATATGGCAGGTGAACACGTTATCATTCGCTCAATACAACTAAGCCTTAAAATCATTGACGGTGTTGAAATATCCACTGGTTTATTAGCGGACTGTTTAAAAAAAAATTAAATTTAAATGGCGTAAATGTCCTTTATCAAACAGGCGTTTTTTAATGTAGCAACCCCATAAGTATAGCCGAAAAACAAGTAGAATTTTAAATAAAATTTAAGAATAACGGCAACTCTCAATTTCGCTTAAAACCTGTTTTCTGGATGAAACCTGGATTTACAGTAAAGGGGCTTTTAGGCGAAGTTGGCAAGATGATACTCTTCATACAGTTTAAAAAAATCGTCAGGGGGTGTACCGTAAATTATTCTATATGCCGGTTTAGAAAATAGATTTGTGAATATTGCAAGTTTAATATTCAAGTCTGGCCTGAAATCTGGTGATTATCATGATTCGATAAATAGTGAAAACTTGGAGAAATGGTTTGCAGAAAAATTGTAACCTGCATCACCATTGATCATTATAATATTCTGCCAAGTTATAGTAGGCTTCACGTTTTAGAAATGATGATACAGACCCTTTAAAACGCCCCAGTGTTGAAGAGCTCTTGATATCCTCTGGAAAACGTCTTATGGGAATTTAGAGACAGGCTTGGCTATTGCCCATGGCTGACTATATGCTGTCAATGGCAACGATTCCGAACATCTAATAAAGTGTTCAATCTTTAAGTATTTTTATTTACATTATGTTCTTGTTAACTTATTTAAAATTTGTTTTTCTATGTCATTTTAAAGAATAAATTTATCGAAACCTATATCGTTGAATTTATATTTTAAGGAAACGTTTGGATCTTTAAAAATATACAAGAAGAATGTTCTATTTGAAATAAAACAGTTAGTATTTTTTCGGTTTCATCTTTCCTCGTTGTGCCGTTTTTAACTAAATATATGGAAATGACAACTTAAAAAAAAATTATTTATTAATTCAGTATTTTATAAAATATTTGCAATCTTCCAGACTTTTTTAATATATCCTGTTATAAGTTTCGTCCTTTCACAAATGACCTCGACTTGGACGTCTGGGCCTTTGTCTAAGAACTTATTAGGATTTTTATTTGACACTTTCTTTAAGTGTTTCTTCTTCGCAATACCTACTTATCATATGGAATCGTCATCGTAAAACACTTCCTCTAATGCAAGTCCAATTTTATCTTGTAAAAGGTCCAAAAGGTTTCCAAACTTTGTTGGAAAAAAAAATCCGATACTTAATGCGATGTCCAAACTTGCATGCCCATTTACCTTTTGAGGGTATCGAGTCCTTTTTGTACAAACCTGTGTTAATTTTCTGTACTCCAATATCTACAATTTTGAAGATTTGGTTCGTTGTTTAATGTAAAGGTGCATTCGTCGGTAAAACAAATATTGCGTGAGAATTCCCTATTGTTATTTACCCTTTCCATAAATTAATAATAATAAAAAGTTTGCTCGTCGTATTTCATCCTCATCACCTTCCCTCAATTCCTGATGTTTTTGATATTTAAACGGATGATATTTACTTATGTAATTTGCGCAGTACTGTGGAGTGGTGCAATGAGAAGCACCCCCACCACAGCAATGGAAGTCATACTAGGACTAACACCACTAGATATACACATCAAAATGGAGGCCAACTGCAGCGCCTCTAGGAGGAAACCAACCGGGAATGGAATCAAAGCCCCGAGAAAATGGGGTATACAAGAGTTACGGACCTTATCAACGACGAGCTCCTGGAGATGCAAACCGATCGCATGAAAGCGATATATAATTTTACAAAACCATTTAATATCAGTTGCGACCCTGATATGTGGTCCAAAGGAAAATCTCCATCACTAGACAATGGCCTAGTTTGGTACACTGATAGATCGAAAACGGCCAACGGAGTCGGCGCAGGTATATTTGGGGAAAGACCCAGGGAAATCCACCACAGTATACCAAGCAGAATCATGCGATAAAAGCATGCGTATAAAAGAATTTTGAAAATGGCTACCACGACCAACAGATACATATCCTATCAGACAGCCAAGCTGCCCTTCAGGCTTTGAACTCCTTCCGACCTAAAAGACCTGGCAGCCAGAAACAGCAAGGTTGAACTTGGGTTCTTGGTCATTCAGGGATAAAAGGCAACGAAAAAGCAGATGAACTGGCAAGAACCAGATCTTCTCAAATTTTCAGGGGCCCAGAACCTGCCTTTGGAATATCAAAAAAGGCAACCAAAACAACATTAGACAGATGGGCGCAAAAACAACATCTATCTCGATGGAACGGTACACCTGACCAGGCCCACGCACGGGCTCGAAGAAGTTGTCAGCTGGAATGCTGCTCTTGACGCGCGCCCAGCTAAAACAAGTGACCGGCTTACTAATAGGCCATTGTTACTTAAGAAAACACCTTCAACGAATGGGAGTCTATAATGAACCCATTGAATGTAGACTTTGCGGTGAAGAGGACGAAACCGCCTCTCACATCATATACCGCTGTGAAGCGCTAAACCGTAAAAGATTCAAAATCTTCGGAAACATTCGACGCGGCGATAACCTCCCGCATGACAAACTTGGAAAAAAACTACTGGACTTCGTAGAAGGAACAAACCTTTTTTAACAAGACTGGGGCGCACAATAGGACAGAAAGCTGCAGTGTAATAAGCTTGGGCCACACGTCGAACCCGACCCCCGCCTTTAACCAACCAACGTGGGGTGAAGCCTGATGCTAATTCCATTAATTTGTTCCACATGAAGTAAAAGTTCTAAATCTACGGCACTTTCTTGTTCTCTTCCATCAAGTACATCATTATTTTACTCTATGCAGTTGCATTCATTAATAACAGTACCTTTAGTCTCAAAATTACGATTATTATTCAAGGCAGTTGTTGTGCTTGGAATGGACCTGTCAGAAAACATCGCACCGGACGTTTACGATACTTTTCGAGAACTATTTTCCTTGAAGTTTACCTAATCATTATTATTTTTTCTTGAATACTGTACAACATTAGTTAATCAAAATTAAAAACTAATAAAAAAATCTTCCTTTCAAAAGTGAGCGACGCCTTTTGTCAAAGTATACTTTTTCTATTTTGCCGTGCCTTGTTCCAATAACTTATTACGATCTATATTTTACATTTTCTTTAACAGTTTCTTGTTCGCCTTACTTACCCCTATGGAATCTCAATCGTAAAAACATCCCGCAATGCAAGCCAACCCTTTTCTGGAATTCAATCACGACCCCAAACTTATATTGCACGTTGCCGAGGGGGTGAAACCTCCTCCACCTTAAGGCGCATTCCTTTCACTACCCCAAAATCAGCACGGGGGTTGTAAACTTGGCAATTATGTTCTATAATTACAATATTACCTTAACGCGGTATAAGCATCAGCGATGTACCTTAGGGGGATGAAAAGTTTATGCTCGGGAATTCTCGGCTATTGTGGGGTAGCCTGTATTGAAATGAATTATTATTCATTGTTAGTAAAGTTTTACAGGTGATTGTAAAAAAAAGAGTCACATTTATGAATAGAATCGAATGTTCAATTAAGCTAGATGTCTACGTTATTTAAAACATTTAATTTAGAACAATTAGATCAATAATTTAAGTGATTTTATCTCAAATAAATAAGAAACATTATATAGTGTGAGTTTGCAACTTGGAAGAAATTCAGTATTTGGGCACAGGAGTTTGCAACTTGGAAGAAATTCAGTATTTGGGCACAGGAATTAACATTTTATGTTGTGGTTTTTTTTATAAAAAAAAGATTACAGTGTGTCCCAAACTAGAGATATGACTATATGGATACATCTTTTTAAATGGCAACCCTAGTTTTTTATTAATTATTATGCATAGTAAATTATACATAGGTACCAAATATAAAATTTTTGTTTCTTGTCATTTACCGTGCGAGCAAAAATTATTTGCATCAAAGAGGGCCTTGCATCTAAGGACGTAATGCTTAGCCGTAGAGCTTAATACCTGTTGGGTGTCATCAGTAACTACCTGAATTAACAATCAATCAGTTACTCCGTCATCTCTGACAGTGGTTACAACAAGTAATTTGATTCATCGCTAATTTTTCCAATTTCTTGAACAATTCACACAATGGGCTTTACGGAACAGCAGAAAACATTAATGGTTGAAGCGTATTTTCGAAGCGGGGTTAGAATAAATGGTGAGTGGCAATACAATCCGGGTTTGTGCATGGACGATTTTCACGAACATTTTCCTAACGTTGCTTGCTGGGGATTTTTATCATTGCCTGAAAAGAACCGTAGCTGTGTTTAGGGAAACAGGTTCTATACAACACAAAAAAGGAGCAGGAAGACCATCTGTAAGAACAGAAGAACTTGTTGCTCACGTTCGTAAAATAATGCAAAATACGCCAACAAATTGTATAAGACGCCTGTCCCAAGAAGTGGGAAGATCTTATGGAACATGCAGGACTATTCTTAAGAAGCAGCCAAATTTATTTCCTTATAAAGTGCAAGTATTCCAAGAAATACAAGCCGCAAATTTTGAAAGACGCAGGAATTACTCTCAATGGTTTACCCAAAATTTATTGGAAATAAATGATTTATTATACCTGACATTTTTTTCGGATGAAGTCTGGTTCCCACCTCTCCGGTTATATGAATTCTCAGAATACACGCATGTGGAGTAGTGAAAATCCCCATTTTTTTGTAGAGTCCACATTACACCCTCAAAAAAATTGTGTATGGTTAGCTGTTTCCCGAAGAAGAATTGTTGGTCCTATTTTTTTCATGACACAGTTACAGCACAGAGACAATATTTTGAATCTATTTGTGGAGCAATTACTTGACGACGAACTACCCAAAAAAGGAGCAGGAAGACCATCTGTAAGACTAAGGCGAACTACGTTTTGGATATTTTCAACATGACGGTTCAACCGCCCATACAGCCGCCGAAACTATTAACTACTTACGCAATTTTTTCGACGACAGATTGATCAGTTTTCGATCAGACATTGAATTCCCACCTAGATCACCTTATTTAACGGCTATGGATTCCTTCGTTTTTCCTCGTTTAAAGAACACTATTTTTAAAACACCAGTTGCAAATTTAGAACAATTACAAGAGAGGATTATCCAAGAATGTGGTAATATTTCTCCAGAGATGATTGTCAACAGTTTTAAAAATATGAAGAGACGTATGAATTTATGCTTGGAGCATGGCGGTGGCCAATCTGCATTTCCTCCACGAAGAACTACCTGTGTTACTTGAAGATGTACTATATGCGCTAAGGAATCAAATAATGAAGTACATGCATGATGGAGCTCCTGCTCATTTCAGTGTAATTGTTCGCGACCATTTAGATGCAGTTTATCCGAATCGTTGGATAGGTCGCGGAGGAGCTCAACATAGGCCAGCATGATCCCCTGATCTCAATAGTTTGGATTTTTTCTTGTGGGTCATCTTCAAACTCTAGTGTATAAAACTCCTATTAACACTTTAGAAAATTTAAGGGTGCGAATAATTGCCTTCTGTGAAACAATACGGAATTCGCCTGGAATATTTGAACGAGTGCGCTATTCGATGCAAAGACGGGCGAAAGCATGCCTATTAAGTGAAGGTGGTCAATTCCAACAATTTTTATAAAACAAAATTTTGCATTATCAATGTTAATAATAATAAATAGTAGAGTTAATTTAATTTAATTATTTTAATTAAGAACGGTGTGCCTAAGGAGAAAAACTCAAGAGACCATTTTTATGTAGAATTGACCAGGCTAATAAGAAATAATATCCACATGGAAAAATGTCAGTGGTGTACCACCTTTCTCTAAAAAATATCAGAGGACATGTTTACAGGGACGCCACTGGTGGCACAAAAAAAACTTTTATAACTTAAACATGTGGGTTTATGTCCTATTAGCACATGCCAAAATAACAAATATTATCTAAAGCACTTTCGGAGATATTACAAAAAAAGCATTAAAAAAGAAAAAATTCAACACCCTGTAGCAAAAAATTTAAGCCGTTTAGGACATATCGTCGCCTTCCCGACTAAGTGTCGTAACCAACATTTAGTAAATTATACAGAAGAAGCACAAAACCAAAATGACAGTCAGTATTCAGAAGATAATGACCTTAGCGCATTCAAAATAAATATTTTTATTATTTATTCAAGCAGAAAATATGTTCTTTTGTTATATAAAACTCAATTCAGCGAAAAAAACATTATTTTTGAGGTTAATTTTAAGAAAAAATTTAATTACGACGTTTTTTGAGATTTTAAAAACAGATTGTATTTAGTTACGGCTGTTAAAATATGGTGAAGAAATAGTAATTTGTAATTTATGTCCAGAAATTAACGTATTTATTAAACTAGTAGACTTTCAATACTTTTCGCAGCCAAGTAATGGAAGTCTACTAGTCACGCAATACTTTTAGGCTTATTTTACAGTTTTTTAGTGATTTTTCCACAATTCTTATAAACTTCAGAAATTTAGTCTTTTGTAATAAATTCATTTTTGGTCAATATTTTAGTAATCAACTAAACTGATCTATTGTTTTTTTATCCGTTAGGATATCTAATACTTTCACTATTACTGTGGACAAATGCTACCTTTGCAACACAAATTTAATTATAAAAATATATTTCCAGGAAGACGAAAGTACACTATTACTTCTTTATTAATTTAACTTTATATCTTATTAAAATAAAACTTCTACTAAAGTAAAAAAAAAAATATTAAACTTGTTATGAATTATTCTGACATAGCAATGTAATGAACACAGATTTACGGATTCATTAAAAAATAACTATCTATCTATTCTTGTTTTATTCACAATACATAATACATAAACTTATTTTAAATCTACAAACAACTAAATATAGCTTAGAAATTTCACCAGAACAAGTTATTTCTAGAATACTAAACACAAGTTAGGTATAAATACTTAACATACTTAAATATTTAAGAAAGAACAATAACTATAATAACATAACATTTCGCACAAAGCATCGTGAATGTCACCTGTGACTGTTAGTAAGAATTGTTTAAGTACTTATATACAGGAGTAAATCCGAACAAACTGATGTAAACCACCTTACGACTAATAGTAAGATTAATTTTAGGCAATATGTCGAATACGACCATTGTTATTTTTCAAATATCTTTTAAAGTACCTATACAAGATACGGTTACGACATTTCGTCAGAATATCGTACCTCATAATACGAACTGGTAGCTGACGTAACTCAATTTCTGAAGTTTTGTTGGTTACGACACTTAGTCAGAAGGGCGACGATATGTTTATATAAACTTTTCTTCTTAAAATGACTTGACGAATCACACCCTAAAATATTAGCACGTCATTAAGGAACACCCTGTACATTTACAAATGTGTATTATGTTTTAATAATTTAATGCGCTCTCTTATTAAGGCCCAAATTGTTTTTTCACCAAACAACAATCAATAGCGGACCAATTGTAATATTTGTAGTCATTTAAACTAACCCATCGAACCGAAACGGCCAGTGTTCGCCGGCCCTTTCCCCATAATAATCCAATCAGACCGATATAGTTAAAGATATTATATTGATATAGATTGGCCCTTTGAAACCGATAGGGGATACAGAAACTAAACTTCTAAGGAATTAACAGGATTAGACGGGTTTCGTCTCTTTGCGGGAAGCAACAATAAATTTAGAACTTCTGGTCACTGCCTAAAAGAAAGAAAATACAGGTCTAATTTGGGTAGTTGGAAAATAAGGACCTTATACAGGGTGATTCATTAAGGGTGGCGACCGGCCATATCTCGGAAACTACTAGGCATAGAAACTTGAAGAAAAAAAAATTATGATTAAAACGGTCATGAGAAAATTCTGGAAATTACTCTTAAGTTCCTCATTTCGCCGCAAGGTGGCACAATTAAATTTTTTTTTTTTTAATTCTAAATTTCTCCGAAATTTCCCATATTAAGGTATAACTCTGATTACATCATCGAAAAGCTTAGACAATTCTGCATCATTTTGGTTTAAGGCTCATTGGCGTACCGGCCTTGATAAGAGTGGGGGAAGCTATTGAATGTGTAAACATTAAAATCGCTGTAACTTGTAAGCGACTTATCCGATTTTACTAAATTTAAGCTTGTTTGGAAGGGAAAGGTAAGTATTTTCAATCGCCGTATCCAATAGTACACCATAGTGTGTAATAAAATTGCTAGAGGGCGCAATTTGTAATAATAACAGTTTTTTCGATTTTATCCCGGAAATTCAAATCATACGGTATAACTATGACATCATAATCGAAAAGTAGATGAAATTTGCAAGAAAATATGTGAAGACCGCAGTTCGATATCTTTGTTCGTTTCAGAGTTATTGCCAAAACAATAATTTTTAAAACAAATTGCGCCCTCTAGCAATTTTATTAGAAATTATCTTGCACCATTGGATACGACAATACCTTTCTCTTTCAAACAAGCTTAAATTTAGTAAAATCGGTTAAGTCGTTTAGAAGTTACAGGGATTTTAATGTTTACAGTTTCAGTTGATAAGAGTGGGAGAAGCTTTTTTTTTTTTTTTTTTTTTTTTTTTTTATGTTCGAGCACAAGCACTATAGGAAAATCCTTTAAGGCGCTCTGGGAGCGGTGCGTGTGCGAAGAAAGCGATTCACGTTTTTCTTGAATCGTTGGAGGTTATATTCGGTTGGAAACACGGTCTCAGAAAGGCCGTTCCACAAAGATGACGTCCTCCAAATGAAAGAGTTCTGAAACAATGATGTTCGGGGTGTACTAAGTTGAACCACATAGGGATGGGCGGCAGTGGTTCGTCGTGTGTTTCTGCTATGCATTACTCTAGGTGGAATCGAGCGGGCAATATCTGTCGAACACTTGCCATGAAAATATCTGTAGAAGAGAGTCAAATCACCAACCTGTCTTCGATGTTCTAAGCTGTCGAGGTTCTTAGTCAGCTCGTGGTCACCGATTAGACGAACGGCTCTCCTTTGGATGGAATCCAACAACCGAAGGGTATGCTTCGGTGCAGAACTCCAGATATGAGAGCAGTATTCCAGTGATGGTCGAATCTGGGCTTTATAAAGTGTCAAAAGTTGTTGAGGTGTATACAACTTTTTGGTACGGAAAAGTATACCGAGCTTCTGAGAAGCTGCCCTGGCGATTGCCACTACGTGATTATGCCAAGACATATTTGCTAAGCTATTGAAAGTGTAAACATTAAAATCGCTGTAACTTCTAAACGACTTATCCGATTTTACTAAATTTAAGCTTGTTTGGAAGAACCTTCAATTGTCGTATCTAATGGTACAAGATAGTTTCTAATAAAATTGCTAGAGGGCGCAATTTGTATTAAAAATTAATGTATTGGCAATAACTCTGAAACGAACAAAGATATCGAACTGCTGTCTTTACATCTTTTCTTGCAAATTTCATCTACTTTTCGATTATGGTATCATAATTATACCGTATGGTTTGAATTTTCGGGATAAAATCAAAAAAACTATTATTATTACAAATTGCGCCCTCTAGCAATTTTATTGAGAACTATTATGGACAACTAAATACGATTGGTGAAAGTGCATACATTTCTCTTCCAAACAGTCTTTAGTTTGCTAAAATCGGATAAGTCGTTTAGAAGTTACAGCGATTTAAATGTTTACACTTTTAACAGCTTCCCCCACTCTTATTAAAGTCGGTACGCCAATGAGCATAAAACCAAATTGATGCATAATTGTCTAAGCTTTAAAATGGTGTTATCAAACATATACGTTAATATGGAATTTTCGGAGTTATGTAAAATTTTAAAATTTACTTTTCAATTACGCCCTCTTGCGGCAAAATGCGGAACTTGAAAGTAATTTCCAGAATTTTCTCATGGCCGCTTTAATCATATTTTTTTTTTCTTTAAGTTTCTATGCCTAGTAGTTTCCGAGATATGGCCGGTAATGAATCACCCTGTATAAGCAGAACGGTAGGTAATGTTTATAAATATTGTCGATATGATTGAGGCGGATGCATATTAAAAAATTATAAACAGTGTGTCCACGGATAGAGTTTGGAAGAGGAAAAACTTTTTTATTAGTAGGTATGGAAGAAAAAGTCATTCTTTAAAAAAAAAAAGACTGCTTAAACTACAATTTCGAGTATCAGATTAGGGATTACAATACAGTGTTCGTCAAAAACAACATTTTTACTTTTTAGAATTTTCTTTTCGATTCATTTTGATGATTGGTTAAATGATCACTTTGAGAACAATAATGAATTGGAAGGTACCTATGCATGGTCGAAATCAGTTGGCACGTAGGGTGACGTAGGGGTCCTGATCTTACAATTATCGACTTTCATTTATGGGCATATCTGAAGCCACATGTATTATATAAAACCATACATAATTTATGTATATGAAGTTAGCAAAACAACTCCGGACAACCAAGTTAAGTGTAACGGTAAAATTTACCGCTAATTAGCCGCTAATTAACCGTAAAAAAATTAATTTTGCCGCTCGTCTTTTTTAAAAATTACGATGTGTTTTGCCAAGTTCATATAAAGTTGGCAAAACAACTTTGGACCGTGCAATATTTTTGGGTGTTCAATACTATGAAAATTTACCGTTAATTAACCGCTAATTAACCGTAAAATATTAATTTTGCCGCTCGTCTTTTTTAAAAAATACGAGGTGTTTTGCCAAGTTCATATAAAGTTGGCAAAACAACTTTGGACCGTGCAATATTTTTGGGTGTTCAATACTATGAAAATTTACCGTTAATTAACCGCTAATTAACAGTAAAAAAATTAATTTTGCCGCTCGTCTTTTTAAAAAATACGAGGTGTTTTGCCAAGTTCATATAAAGTTGGCAAAACAACTTTGGACCGTGCAATATTTTTCGGTGTTCAATACTATGAAAATTTACCATTAATTAACCGCTAATTAACCGTAAAAAAATAATTTTGCCGCTCGTCTTTTCTTAAAAATACGAGGTGTTTTGCCAAGTTCATATAAAGTTGGCAAAACAACTTTGGACCGTGCAATATTTTTGGGTGTTCAATACTATGAAAATTTACCGTTAATTAACCGCTAATTAACCGTAAAAAAATTAATTTTGCCGCTCGTCTTTTTAAAAAATACGAGGTGTTTTGCCAAGTTCATATAAAGTTGGCAAAACAACTTTGGACCATGCAATATTTTTGGGTGTTCAATACTATGAAAGTTTACCGTTAATTAACCGCTAATTAACCGTAAAAATTTTTATTTTGCCGCTCGTCTTTTTTAAAATATTCGAGGTGTTTTGCCAAATTCATATAAAGTTGGCAAAACAACTTTGGACCGTGCAATATTTTTCGATGTTCAATACTATGAAAATGTACCGTTGATTAACTGCTAATTAACCGTAAAAAAATTCATTTTGCCGCTCGTCTTTTTTAAAAAATACGAAGTGTTTTGCCAAGTTCTCGAGAAGTTGACAAAACAACTTTTTTAGACTAGCTAGTTAAGATTTATTTTTATACTACCTGAACAAACCCTAACGTGCAATATTGTTGGTTGTTCAGGTTTGTTCTGGTTTGTTCGGGTTTGTTCGGGTTTGTTCAGGTAGTATAAAAATAAATCTTAACAAGCTAGTCTAAAAAAGTTGTTTTGCCAACTTTTCGAGAACTTGGCAAAACACCTCGTATTTTTTAAAAAAGACGAGCGGCAAAATTAATTTTTTTACGGTTAATTAGCGGTTAATTAACGGTAAGTTTTCATAGTATTGAACACCCAAAAATATTGCACGGTCCAAAGTTGTTTTGCCAACTTTATATGAACTTGGCAAAACACCTGGTCTTTTTAAAAAAGATGAGCGGCAAAATTAATTTCTTTACGGTTAATTAGCGGTTAATTAGCGGTAAATTTTACCGTTACACTTAACTTGATTGTCCGGAGTTGTTTTGCTAACTTCATATACATAACCAATTTCAATAATAAGTTAGATCTCTTGAAAGAAAAAAATAAAAGTAGTTATTGCAAATATCCCAATACAGCAAGTTAGGAACTGTTATCCGTTATCGGGAATTCAGGTGTCGAGTTGAACTATGCGCTAACTCGGTGGTACCAAGTTTAAATAAAAGTTTTATAATTTATGATTGAATGAACTGACAGAATATGATTAAAAATGAATAATAAAAATTCTTCAAAATTAGGCGAATAAAAAATGGTTTTCTTACAACAAAGTCGTTACTCGGCCAGATATAAAATCATATTCGAAATAAGAAAGCAACAATAGTTGTTTGTTTTTACGTAAATTTATTTTAAACGAAATCCAAAAAACTAAAAATATTGTTTGTAACGAACCCTATATAGTAATCGCAAATGTGATATTTGAAATGTACTTTTATCACAAGCAGACGTTTTAATAAAGAAATACTTTCTTTTCTATACCTACTAATAAAAAAGTTTTTTTCTTTTTCAAACTCTATCCGTGGACACACTGTATAAAAAATAGTAATTTGCGTTACAAGACCGGAAAGTAGTGTTTCTCAGGTGGATATATACAAGCATTTCCAGGGCGAGCCGTAGGCGAGTCCTGGAAGCTTGGAGAGACCTGCACAACACTAATTTTCGGTTGCGTGACGTACAAAATTTTTTTAAGACCGACACTTCGATATACTTACATTAAATTATTTTATTTTATATTATTTTTAAATGCGTCGTATGACTTCTTGTAACGGGCTTTTGATTTTACTGGCAATATATCGTAAGTCGCTTTCCTTGCTGCTTCCAAAATTTTTTCAATCAATCAATCAAAATATGCTTTATTGTTTTAAAGAACAGTCATTCTTATTAACAAAGCTAAAAAAAAAATACAAGTAATATACTACGAATACTTACATAAATTAAAAGAAGTAAAAATAATTATTTTTTTCTTAAGGTAATAGGTACATCGTCAAAAATATAAAGGTAAATAACTACAAACATAGTAAACAGGACAAAGACAAACTCAACAAAACAAAACGAAATGCCTGCCGGAAATACTTAGTTAAAAGGCGTCGTTGTAATACTCGACCACCTCGTAATAGGCCCTTTCCACCAGTAGTTCCTTTATAGTTCTTTTAAAAGTTTTAAGGGTAGGTATGTTTCGTATTTGCTCAGGAAGATGGTTAAATAATTTACGGCTTTCGTAAATTATAGAGTTTCTAATAAGGGCAGAAGAAGGTATGGGCAGGTACAGGTTTTTTGATCCTCTAGTGTCATGAGTGTGGTCAGGCACCGGCAAAGTATCCCTATGCTTGTATATCATGCAGACAGTTTCAAGGATAAACAGGCATGGCAAAGTTAAAATTTTCTTAGATATAAATAAGGGTCTGCATGACTCTCTGCCATACACACCACAAACACATCTTACAGCACGCTTTTGCAGAATAAACACTGACTTCAGCAGGTAGTCATACGTATTCCCCCAGAACACAATGCCATATCGCAAGTGAGACTCCACTAGTGAATGGTAGACCCTCTTAGCCAAGGTTGCTCCAACCTCCATCGATGTTATTCGCACTGCGTAGTATCCCGGAGCCACTTTGCGAGCAAGTCCCAAGATATGGGAGTCAAACCTCAGACAGTCATCAATTAAAAGTCCCAAAAACTTTGTGTTAGCTTGTTTTGATAGTGGAGCTCCTCCTAGATACAAACCATCCATATCACATCGAAAACCCACAATGTTGGTCTTGTCAAAGTTTAGGGTCAATAGGTTAGCATCACACCATTGTCTAATTTTAGAAAGATCAGACGAAACCTTGATCTTTAATATATTGGGATCTGAATCATGCCAGAGGACAATGGTGTCGTCAGCAAAAATTGTAAACCGGCCCGCAATGTCTATAGAAGCAAGATCATTAATATAAATAAGGAAAAGGATAGGACCCAGCACTGAACCCTGAGGAACACCATAGTATATGTTACTAGCTTTTGATGTCTCAGAGCCTACTACGACCTTTTGCGTACGTCCCTCAAGGAAAGATCGAAACCACTCCAAAGTCTGCCCCCTGAATCCGTATATACTGAGCTTGCGCAGCAGAATTTCATGACTCACACAGTCGAATGCTTTTGATAAATCACAAAAAACCGCCGCCATGGCCTCTCCAGCATTAAGACCAAAATAGATGTCCTCGAGAAATTTAAACATTGCGTCGTCAGTGCCCTTCCCCGATTGAAAGCCAAATTGGCTCGGATGCAAGATATGATGTTGGTTAAGAAAAGATACAATACGTTCCTTAACCAACTTTTCGATGATTTTCGAAAGTGTCGACAATAAAGAAATTGGTCGATAGTTACTGGGATCATCAAGAGGGCCACCCTTGTGGATAGGAATAACTCTCGCAAGCTTCAGACAATCCGGAAACCTTCCCTTAACCCAGGAACAATTAATTGCACCCGCCAGAGCCCCCAGTGCAGAATCAGGAAGAGAGAGGAATATCTTCGCAGAGAGACCATCATCACCACATGAATTTTTATTTTTTATCATCTCCGTGACCTGCCTAACTTCTATTTGATCAGTGGGTCGAAAGAAAAATTACTGATCAATCTGAATATGCCTTAAATAGTCCATTGGATCTGCTACTGGGTTTAATTTGGATGTAAGAGAACCTGCCACAGAACAATAATAATCATTTAATACATTCGGGGACATATCAGGAACGTTCAAGCACGATTTCTTATTAATACCCCTTAGTTCATTTATAATTCTCCAACCCTCTCTCTGTGGATTGCCGGCTGTTGAAATCTCATTTTCGTCTTGTGGATTATAGGTTCTAACGGATACAATTTATTTTTGGGGTCGCTGTTCTGCTAACAAAATTGTTATTAAAAGTAGTTTAATTTTCAACAAGACTGTGCTGCTGATGGAACTGATTATTACCAATAAAAACACTGTTCTAGCGAATCTGGAATCGATATAACACTAAAGCGGGTTGGATACACTAACAATTTATTTAATATGGGTTAATCTTAACATAGTATAAAACAAAGTCGCTATCGCCCGTCCTGTCCCTATATGTGCTTAAATCTTTAAAACTACGCAACGGATTTTGAAGCGGTTTTTTTTAATAGATAGAGTGATTCAAGAGGAAGGTTTTTATGTATAATACATGCATAATATTATAGAGAAACACTGATAAACACTGATAAATTAGAGTAGGGAGAACGAGCGACCCAACCTAACCGGTCCCCGGCCCGTTCAACGATCGATCCGAAGCACCGAAGCCGGAATAGACGAAGACAGACTATGTTTTATGCATGGATGTGAATTATGGACGGGCCGGCAAACGGTTGAGTTTGAGGTTTGTTCGCCTTATTATCTCACGTCGTATAATGCCGGGCTGCAACGCAGGCCGGGTACACGCTAGTAAAAAATAAGCTATCAATACAAACTATGTCTTAGCAAACCTATTGTATTATATCATTTTTCTCAGTGTATAATTTAAAATTTTGACACAATAATTTGACAGTTTAATTTTTTTTAGCGTGCGATATTTTTGTTGGATTACTTTCAGATTAATTGAGAGAACCTTGAGTGTAATTATTGTTGAATTCATTTTACTCATAACGTATACACACTACCAATAAATAATGATTATTAACATTTCAGAAAAATGACATAGAAATAAATATTTTAAATTGCAGTTAGTCCTAGAAAGAGGTTATTTTATAATTATGCATTTATTTCCGTAAAAACATGCAAACAAACTGAAACAGAACGAAAATAACTTTATTATGTTTAAACTTTGCTAATTTAACGAATCCTATTTAAAGTTTTTGTTAGCACGTTTAAAACGTGTAGCTAAAGTCTGAATAAATGAGTTTTGATACAAACAAAAGGTATTATGGACTGTGCTTTAGCAGAAGCAGCTTTCATTTTGAGATTACAAAGCCTCACCAGGTTAATCTTTTTCTATCCTTTATACACAATTTCTGGAAAGTTTATACCCGATGAACACTTTCACTCTAGGATATAGGAGAATGCTTAGAGAAAATATTAGCAGTAAAATAGAATGTAAGAATTAATAATAAGCAAAAAATATTAAATAAAAAATCTATAAAAAAGATTAATGTTCGGTTGCACAAAGGTTTTTAATAATAATTAACCAACCAGCCATTTTGGCGGTGACATAAGCGACATTGGCAGGCATTATTTTGACAACTACTGAAATATTCTCATACCGTGATCAAAGTGGGCCTTGCATCTAAGGACGTAATGCGTAGCCGTAGAGCTTAATACCTGTTGGGTGGCAGTAACTACCTGAATTAACAATCAATCAGTTATTCCGTCATCTTTGACAGTCGTTACAAGTAATTTGATTCATCGCTATTTTTTCATTTTCTTGAACAATTCACCCAATGGGCTTTACGTAACAGCACAAAACATTCATAGTTGAAGCGTATTTTCGAAACGGGGTTAGAGTAAATGGTGAGTGGCAATACAATCCGGGTTTGTGCATGAACGATTTTCACGAACATTTTCCTAACGTTGCTTTTATTGCTGGGGATTTTTATCATTGCCTGAAAAGAACCGTGGCTGTGTTTAGGGAAACAGGTTCTATACAACACAAAAAAGGAGCAGGAAAACCATCTGTAAGAACAGAAGAACTTGTTGCAAACGTTCGAGAAATAATGCAAAATACGCCAACAAATTGTATAAGACGCCTGTCCCAAGAAGTGGGAAGATCTTATGGAACATGCAGGACTATTTTTAAGAAGCAGCTAAATTTATTTCCTTATAAAGTGCAAGTATTCCAAGAAATACAAGCCGCAGATTTTGAAAGACGCAGGAATTACTCTCAATGGTTTACCCAAAAATTTTTGGAAAGAAATGATTTATTAGACCTGACATTTTTTTCAGATGAAGCCTGGTTCCACCTCTCCGCTTATGTGAATTCTCAGAATACACGCATGTGAAGTAGTGAAAATCCCAATTTTTTTGTAGGGTCCACATTGCACCCTCAAAAAATTTGTGTCTGGTAAGCTGTTTCCCAAAGAAGAATTGTTGGTCCTATTTTTTTCCATGACACAGTTACAGCACAGCGGTATAGAGACAATATTTTGAATCCATTTGTGGAGCAATTACTTGACAACGAACTACGTTTTGGATATTTTTAACAGGACGGTGCAACCGCCCATACAGCCGCCGAAACTATTAACTACTTACGCAATTTTTTCGACGACAGATTGATCAGTTTTCGATCAGACATTAAATTCCCACCTAGATCACCTTGTTTAACGGTTATGGATTACTTCGTTTTTCCTCATTTAAAGAACACTATTTTTAAAACACCAGTTGCAAATTTATAACAATTACAAGAAAGGATTATCCAAGAATGTGGTAACATTTCTCCAGAGATGCTGGTCAACACTTTCGAAAATATGAAGAGACGTGTGAATTTATGCTTGGAGCATGGCGGTGGCCAATTTCAGCAATTTATGTAATTATTTTTCTTTTTCTTTTTGTATATTCTTACTTTGTTAATTTTGTAAACAACAAAAATAAATTTGTATTTGTCTACTTATATTATTGCTCTTTAGTTTGGCATATCATGTCATAATATGAATTTGACAAAATTTTAACCTAAATTTGGTTAGATATATCGTCCCCATATCATTGTGATCTAAACCAAGCCCCACGTTTTTTTAATCCAAGCCCTTTATGATGCAAATGATTTTTGCTCGCACGGTAGTTTTGCTACAGAATTTTACCGTGCAAATAAGCGATGCGTGCTGTATCCTTAAGCACGATGGCCTGGCCTAGGAAACTAAATAAGTTTACCAAACCAGCCCTTGCCACTAACCGTTGATTTCCTGTAACCGAAATTAGCAGCATTTTGTTTGAGGATAATTATACAAACCGTTTTGTAAACAATGAAATCGTTTAAACTGCAGCAGTGGAATATCAGTCTGGTCGCCCCAAAAACTGCACAACTTTTTAATTTAAAATAACACCTTGCTACCCCTTGTTGTTGTCTTAGTCCCTTTATAAACCCGCATAATCTTTTACGTGCCTGTGGCGCCGTCTGGTGCGATTAACGTCGTGCGTATCGACTCTTCCCTTCTCAAATAGGATTTAATCAGGTTTGAGGTGAACCTATCTGAGCCTATATAAATAGTTGTCATAATCAATTTCCCCTTATTATTTTAAATCGATGATTTTAAATAAATAAATATAGTTAAAAAATAATAAAAAACACGTTTTAACAATTAATCAGACCTTTTTAGTCGGAAAATAAATAGTTTAAAATAATTCTTGACATTCTTAATATAGGCAGAAAATAAAAATTTACGATAAACATTAGTATTATTGTGAAAAAAGCGTGGAGCGCTTTGTGCTATATTTTTCGTATATCGAGCACCCCTCGCTTTTATCACAATAATACTAATGTTTATCGTTCATTATTATTTTCTGCCTTTATTAAGAATTTCAAGAATTATTTTAAACTATAATAATTATTTTCCTCTTTTTAGTCTGATTAATTATTATTAAAGCCTGTTTTTTAGTTTTTTTAAACTATATTTATTTTTCATTTTTAAGTTTGAGTTATTTTTAAAAAAAAATTTTTTGAGTAGATTAAGCTAGATTAGTAGATTATTGTATTGTCAGCGGTTCTTGATAAGTCTACAAAATTTAAATTAAATCTGACCGTTTAAAGTGGGTTAAAATCGGGTTCAAAGAAGTCGGTTACAAACAAACAGGTGAAGCTAATAAAAGCATGTCAATAAGGTTGATAATGTTGATCTTACTTTAGTCAACTTCTTTGACAGTATTAGCAAAATAATGAAATGACGTAGCTAACAACAAAGTCTCTCGAGAAATTTCTTATATTATTTTTTCTTTGCAGCTAATAGGTGTAGGCAAGTAATTAAAAAAAATCAAGGAAAAACGGTTATCCAATGAAAATTTATTTAGAGGTAAAATAGCTTCCAAAGTATATCCATTTATCCAACAAATTAATTACCTAGTTATAGGTCATAAAATTGGGAACGAAGCGTTGACATAAATAAAGTTGTCTTGGCAGTATTTTTGCACTTTCAATGTGCATTCAACATATATGACAGAAATAAATTATTAAAACAATTATATAGGTATGGATTAAGGGAAGTTGTTGTTTCCTTGTTTGTACCGTGCGAGCAAAAACTATGTGCATCAAAGAGGGCTTGGATAAAAAACCGTAGGGCTTGGTTTAGATCACAATGATATGGGGACGATATATCTAACCAAATCTAGGTTAAAATTCTGTCAAATTCATATTATTACATAATTTATATTACTAATATAAACTAATGAGTAATAAAATAAGTAGACAAATACAAATTTATTTTTGTTGTTTACAAAATTATAATACTTGCACTTTATAAGGAAATAAATTTAGCTGCTTCTTAAGAATAGCCCTGCATGTTCCAAAAGATCTTCCCACTTCTTGGGACAGGCGTCTTATACAATTTGTTGGCGTATTTTGCCTTATTTCACGAACGTTTGCAATAAGTTCTTCTGTTCTTACAGATGGTCTTCCTGCTCCTTTTTTGTGTTGTATAGAACTTGTTTTCCTAAACACAGCCACGGTTCTTTTCAGGCAATGATAAAAATCCCCAGCCATAAAAGCAAGGAAAATGTTCGTGAAAATCGTCCATGCACAAACCCGGATTGTATTGTCACTCACCATTTACTCTAACCCTGTTTCAAAAATACGCTTCAACCATGAATATTTTGTGCTGTTCCGTAAAGCCCATTGTGTGAATTGTTCAAGAAATTGGAAAAATTAGCGGTTAATCAAATTACTTTTAACGACTGTCAAAGATGACGGAATAACTGATTGATTGTTGTTAATTCAGGTAGTTACTGACACCCAACAGGTATTAAGCTCTACGGCTAAGCATTACGTCCTTAGATGCAAGGCCCTCTTTGATGCAAATAATTTTTGCTCGCACGGTACTACCTCAGCATTTTTAGTATACGTTTAAACAACGTTATCGCGAGTCTAATCCTAAAGGAACTCTGTGACATCTACTTACACAACGTAGTTTAGACCGTAAATACTAAACTTGACGTCGTAAGTAACTGTTTTACATAAGGTTGCACCAATACTGTGGTCAGACTTAGTTCATAATGTAGTCATAAGTCCCGAAAATGCTAGTTCGGTTGAATTTATCGCACGCCACTGTTACTTGCTTCTACTATATTTGTAACTTAAGAAAACTCCTTCCCCCAATAACATGCATATTTCTTTTTCTATTTCACGTTCATAATAAGCTCAGTACGATACGCATTTAGGTATCGTAATGAAGCTATTTCGATACGCGTTTTTTCTTTATTTGATTTTGGTAACATTTAAATGTTTTATTTCATTGACTTGCGCGGCCTTTGTGATTTAAGAGAAAACCCATTTATTTTTCGCAGAGGAAAAATAGCTTGATAACTTACTTTTTTATTCTGTGTGGATAACAGTCATGTATGTTGGTTGCATAAATCTCTAAATCAATCTTTTGTAGATGCTTCAAGCTATCATTTTCTGCCAAATCCTATCCAAAATGCAATCTACTAACCTTCCAATGTCGATTTTAACTTCTACTTTATTTAAATGTTCCATCTTCCCTATACTAAATTGCAATGCCGTGACGTAAAATCACGTCTTTTAAAATTCGAAAAAAAGTAGCAAAATCTCCCGAATTTCCGAACGCTCTGTATATGTACCGAATGAACAAGGATCACACAACGTATTCCGTCCAATTTCAAATCTCATATCGCTAAAATAACTTTAGAATCTCGTGGTGAAAATGGGTCAATAAATCAAAAAATTACAGTTTGCAAAATAATTTTTGTTGTCCAGAGGCTACTATGATAAAAAATAGTATTACCAACATAAAATTTAGACATAAAAATTTACAAAATTTGAAGGATTTATTTTCTTTTTAAAATGTCTTTTTCTTGATTATAAAAGGCGAAATAGAAAAAAATGTATAAAGCACATGTTTCATAAGGCGTTTAGCGCACGTGTCAATAAAAAAACTCGCCACTTTGTGGCTCGTTTTTTAAAATAGACGCGTGCGCTAAAATCGCTTCTTATGAACCGTGTACTTTAATATACTATTTTAAGAAAGCGTATCTTACAAACGTTATTACTCCCCTTAAAGATATGCGCTTTCAATTTCCAACCAGTTTGGGAACAAAATCGAATATTCGTAAACTCTAATAAATCGGATCATCCGATCGAAAAGGAAGTTTATGTGCGGCTTAAGCGTGCGTTGTCGAGAGATAAACCGAGTTCTAGCCGTTATCGGGTGTTCCGGTAAAATGTTAGCCGATATGTGGCACCTCATATTGCAGTGGTCAAGCGCGGAGGGAATACTGATAAGGAGATTAGGGAGAAAGTTAGTGAAAGGGGAAGTGAGTGCACTTTGCAGACTTAACTAAGTTTTAAAAGAATGCTGCGATTTTCTTGACGTAACATATACGAGGTTTGTCAAAAAATGTGAATTTTTCTCAAGAAAGTGAATTTTTCCCAAGAGTAAAGTACCTTTATTTTTGACATTATCAAAAATTGTTATTAAAAAAAGTTGATCAGAACTAAAAACTACGGCTAAATGTGCAATTATACGAATTTATGTTGAAAAATTATTTTATTGATTTATTATTAATTATTTAATTTTTTAATTATTTAATTAATTTAATGCGTGTTATTGCATATTTAGACGTGGTTTTTAGTTCACAATTTTTGACAAACCTTGTATATGACTGGAAAATTTCGATATTTGATGGTTGCATTTTAGACCATGCAGAGCTTTTTATAAAGAATATTTTTTTTTCGTAAAAGTAATAATAAAAAAGTTTCCCATTTGGTAAGAACTTTCAAGGCTGTAGGTGGGTAGTCATAATCTCAAAAAGTAAATATTTAAATTTTAACACCGGGCAGTCTTCGGCTACAGCATTCTATATTCTACTACTCGGCTAGTCACAGATCCAAACCTACTATCTAGCCGACAAGCAAACCAATAGAGTCCCGAGGTCCCCGAGGAGTGAAAAAGTTGATGTATTATTATTGTTAGGCTCATTTCGCATTTTCGGAACCAGTTTTGGGTACCTAATAAATAGTGCCGGGTTGGATGACGCCGATTAAAATATCTTTGTGCGTAAAGTCGTGCAGCATCGGTTGAATTTTTTCTACATTCTCCAAACACTAACAACATATAAACTTTTTCACCCCTTGTAAAACTATTATTTTCCATGTTTTTTAAACAACAAACTAATTTACTTTGGCAAAAGCTATAGGCATGTCAAATTTCTTCAAGGCATGATTTTGTTTTATCAGTTTTGCTGGTCACAGGCTACTTGATGCGTTTAAATCTAAATTTATTCTCAAAGGATGCTTTATTTTAGGAAAGTTCCAAGTTAACTTTTTAAAGTTTTTTAATGGCAGCTTTTCTAAAACCTAATAGTGTGTGATATCAAAATAATCGTAATAAAAATTCTCTTTTTTCTTAACTCGACGAGCCACCATGTTGCCGTTTAAAAAAAATGAGATATGTATATACAACTTTAAAGTTTCCGAGGTCCCTTCTGCGCATGCGCTAGAAGTGCGCAGGTTCAAAGCTGTTTATTAGGTGTTCAAAAGCTGTTCAAAGCTGTTCAAAAGCTGTTCATTAGCTGGTAAAATTCAAAGCTGTTTATTAGTACGTTGTTCAAAGCTGTTCAAAAGCTGTTCATTGGCTGTTCAAAGCTGTTTATTAGTCGTTTAAAGCTGTTCAATATAGCTATTCAGAACAGCTTTGAACGACTAATAAACAGGTTTATACAGCTTTTGAACAGCTAATAAACAGCTTTTGAACAGCTAATGAACCACTTTTGAACAGCTTTTGATATTTCGATGTCTTGTCATGATTTAAAAAAAATTTAACCTGCAAATATTAAAACAAATGTCAATGTCTTGACGGGATTTAATACACAAAATTATCCTCAAATTATTTAATAGGCCAGAGTAAAAGAGAAAGAAAAAACTCGTATCCTGAATAAAATATAATGTTGTGTATATGAAATGTAATATTAGAAAAGGTAAATACGTTTTATTCTTAATTTAAATGTATTACCACAATATTAACTTGTGTCCGTTTCCATTAAAAATTTCCGTGGAAACCGAACAAACCCTAACAAATATTTAAATAAAAAAAAGTTATTCCGAGCTTAAACTCCCGTGGCGACGACTGAAAACTTTTCCGAAATTAATTTTTTTTTGTAATGGAACAAATATTTAAAAAGCTAATCTTGTAAGTGGGCCAACGTAAAAGCCCTAAATACCTTTGCCTGACTTAACTAAGGTTATTTCAATTTCGCAAAAAGACCAAGAAAAGAGAATATTAATAATGAAGATTTGATTAGTGATGTTCAGACAAGTATTTTGGAATTAAATTGAAGCATTGCTTTGAATACTTTAGTCCCAGTGGCGTACACGTACAGCTTTAAGGTATGATGAGAGGTTCCGAAGCTCCTGTTCATTTTTATGGTTCAGGATTAATTGTTACACTTTAGTCCTGTTTAATTTACAGAGTGCAAAAAAAGGATCTATAATCTAAGGGGATCACGTCTTTGGGTCGCAATATTTGAAGAACAAATAATTCATATTATTAACTCAGTTGTAAATATCGACTATCAAGCAACTTTTACGCCGATCCGACAACCCACTGTTTATGGAGGATATTCTCTGCACCAGTGTGGAATATTCGGGTTTGTTTTGGAAATACTACGAAATACCTATTAAAAAGAAAACAAGTAAAATTTTGACGTTTAACTCGTGGACCACGTAGGTCACAGCCTTCTACTGCTAGGCTAGTAAAGATTCACCGTGATTGTACCGTGCGAGCAAAAATTATTTGCATCAAAGAGGGCTTGGATTAAAAAACGTAGGGCTTGGTTTAGATC
This sequence comes from Polydrusus pterygomalis, assembly GCA_963969555.1. Lineage (NCBI taxonomy): Eukaryota > Metazoa > Arthropoda > Insecta > Coleoptera > Curculionidae > Polydrusus > Polydrusus pterygomalis. Next base: position 15,050,666 of record OZ018385.1, on the reverse strand, counting down.
ACAATGATATGGGGACGATATATCTAACCAAATCTAGGTTAACATTTTGTCAAATTCATATTATGACATGATATGCCAAACTAATGAGAAATAAAATAAGGAGACAAATACAAATTTATTTTTGTTGTTTACAAAATTAACAAAGTAAGAATATACAGAAAGAAAAAGAAAAATAATTACATAAATTGTTGAAATTGGCCACCCAAGCATAAATTTACACGTCTCTTCATATTTTCGAAAGTGTTGACCAGCATCTCTGAATAAATGTTACCACATTATTCGATAATTCTTTCTTGTAATTGTTCTAAATTTGCAACTGGTGTTTTAAAAATTGATTTCTTTAAATGAGGAAAAACGAAGTAATCCATAAACGTTAAACAAGGTGATCTAGGTGGGAATTCAATGTCTGATCGAAAACTGATCAATCTGTCGTCGAAAAAATTGCGTAAGTAGTTAATAGTTTCGGCGGCTGTATGGGCGGTTCCACCGTCCTGTTGAAAATATCCAAAACGTAGTTCGTCGTCAAGTAATTGAAGACCCTGCTGCAAGAACGCGGTAAGTCCACTTTTCATGTTTTCGAGATAATCGAAAAAAACTTTCTAGCGTTTTTAAAACTCGTTTCAGAAAGTTTATTTACCATACATTATATTGTATGGCGTAAGTCCGCACTTGCCTCGTTTTTGCACCAATCTGCTTTGGGGGAGGTAGGTCCAACATCGGTTTAAGCAACCAGGGATACACTGTAGATACATCGTTTTTGCACCAATCGATCGGGCTTGGCGAATTGTATATAATGGTGTAAAAATGTTATTTTCGCAAAAAAGTGGACTTACCTCGTTCTTGCAGCAATGTCTTCAATTGCTCCACAAATGGATTCAAAATATTGTCTCTATACCCCTGTGCTGTAACTGTGTTATGGAAAAAAATAGGACCAACAATTCTTCTTCGGGAAACAGCTATTCAGACACCAACTTTTTGAGGGTGCAATGTGGACTCGACAAAAAAATGGGGATTTTTACTACTCCACGTCCGTGTATTCTAAGAATTTACATAACCGGAGAGGTGGAACCAGGCTTCATCCGAAAAAAATGTCAGGTCTAATAAATCTTTTCTTTCCAATAAATTTTGGGTAAACCATTGAGAGTAATTCCTGCGTCTTTCAAAATCTGCGGCTTGTATTTCTTGGAATACTTGCACTTTATAAGGAAATAAATTTAGCTGCTTCTTAAGAATAGCCCTGCATGTTCCACAAGATCTTCCCACTTCTTGGGACAGGCGTCTTACAATTTGTTGGCGTATTTTGCATTATTTCACTAACGTTTGCAACAAGTTCTTCTGTTCTTACAGATGGTCTTCCTGTTCCTTTTTTGTGTTGTATAGAACCGGTTTCCCTAAACACAGCCACGGTTCTTTTCAGGCAATGATAAAAATCCCCAGCAATAAAAGCAACGTTATGAAAATGTTTGTGAAAATCGATCATGCACAAACCCAGATTGTAATGCCACTCACCATTCACTCTAACCCCGTTTCGAAATTACACTTTAACCATGAATGTTTTGTGCTGTTCCGTAAAGCCCATTGTGTAAATTGTTCAAGAAATTGGAAAAATTAGCGATGAATCTAATTACTTGTAACGACTGTCAAAGCTGACGGAATAAGTGATGATTGATTGTTAGTTCAGGTATTTACTGACACCCAACAGGTATTAAGCTGTACGGCTAATCATTACGTCCTAAGATGCAAGGCCCTCTTTGATGTAAATAATTTTTGCTCGCACGGTATAGCCGAGAGGCAAATCAAAATGGCAGTTGATTTTTTTATATTATGACGTATTGTCATGATTGGTCAAACAAAACTAACCTGAAATATATCGATGTCAACGTTCTAGTCATTAAACTAACCTCAAATATTAAATTAATAAACAAATGTCATTGTCTTATCATAATTTGTCGAGAAAACCCGAACCTGAAATTATTAAGTTGAGCTCTGTGCCGCTGACTTTATGACACCTGGGGTGGACCTTGCCCCTCGGAGATGCCCTCCACCTGGATCCGTTAAAGTGCCTTTCTTTTTCCCTGTATCTTTCCCAGCATAATATTCTGCAACAATACATATTTCTCTCCCCTCACCACGTGGCCCAGATATTGCAGCTTTCTTATTTTAATTTTGTTCAATATTTCTTTTTCCTTTCTTATTCTTCCCAGTACCTCCTCATTTGTTACCATGTCTACTCAACTTATTCTCAAGATCCTTCTATATGACCACGTCTCAAATGCTTCCAGTCGATCACTTATATCTTTCTTTAACGTCCAGGACTCCATCCCATACAGCAACACCGAGAAAACATAGCATCTCAATATTCTGACTCTGAGGTGTAAGTTAAGATATCTACTGCATAACACATTTCTTATTCTGTTGAATGTGGTTCTGGCTTGTCCAATTCTTGATTTAATTTCTTCAGTGTACTCATTACGCTCATTGACAGTTGTTCCTAAGTATTTGTACTTACTGACTTTCTCCACCATCCATAGGTTTTCCTGCTGTTGAACTGATTTTGTAATGGTCATAAATTTTGTCTTTTTGATATGATATTTAAGGTAAGTCCGCTCTCCTCAGTGTTCGTCACTACTTGATCAACCAAGCCCTGTTAGTTAATCTTCTATTGTTTCGGCAATAAGTATGGTGTCGTCTGCATACCAGATATTGTTAAAGGGTATTCCATTAACCTTTACTCCCGTTGTTGTTTCTTCCAGTGCTCTCTAAATGATTTCGTCCGAATAAAGATTAAACAATAGCGGCCATAGTACAGGGTGTCCCAAATTCGAGCCTCATCATGGGGATCTCGGAAACTATAAGAGATACAACATCGGTCAAATTGTGGCAAAGTTGCGCAATTTCGTACTGAGCAATATCGCAAAAAAATATCTGAGCTATCTTTTTTAGTTTTTGAAATTTTTGCAAAAAACTAAAATTTTGAGTTTTTGTTTTTTTAAACTGCTTGACTTATTTTATCCGCCACAGAAAAACAAGCACAACATTGTTAAGGCAACTTTTTACGCTCCATATTGTGACGTTTTTAGAATTTCGTTACAACGTTTCGTTTTTATGGAACTATTATCAACTTTAATTTTTTAAATACGGACCTGCATTTTTTATTTTATTTTTTGATAGCCTTTTAAGCCCTGAAATAAACCATGTACCACACTTAATTATATTTGGACGTTTTGATGTCATTATTACATCTTCAGGAATGTGATAATTATTTTTAAATACGGCCCTGGTGTTAGTTACTTAATCTTTTTACCACATACAACATGTAGATGGATCCGGAATTGTATACAAATAATTTACTATATTTAAGTTTTTATATAAATTGTAACAAAGTAAAAATAAAACCAAACAAAACAAAGTTTGCTATGACAAGAACTTTTACTTGATTGTTTGGCTTAAGGTGGAATTCTCAACGTCATTTAATCTATTGCCAACCTATTTCGCGTTGCTTTTTTTAGTTTATTATTTGATTAACTAACATTTAAATAAAATCAATATCGTCGGTACAATATTTAGGTAATAACTGACATATTACAAAAATATCAATTTATTTCATTGCTAATTTTGGGAGAATTGTATAGTGAAAGAAGAATGACATAATAATGTTAAAAAAAATCTTACCCGACATTTTTCGCTATAAAATTCTCCTAAAATATTTAATAAAATTCCTTGATATTTATTTAATATGTCAATTATTACCTATAAAATATGAAGACGATAATGATTTTATTTAAATTTTGTGTAAATAGGTTATAGGTTGGCAAGCATGTTGATACTTTCACCTTAATTATCTTGACAACTGCAGTCACCATTTATACTGAATATTTCAGCAAAATTATGTTTTCTGCTTTAGAAAAGCGCGACATGTTACGAGTTTATTATTCTTCCAATAGGAATTCACAAATTTCTTGTGACCGTTATTTACAGGACTATCCTGAACGCTTGCAGCCTCATTATAGTTATTTTGCTACGCTTGATACTAATTTAGCCCAGTATGGTAGTTTTAATAAACCAAGAGGCCACCAGGGCCGTATTTAAAAATAATTATCACATTCCTGAGATGTAATAATGACATCAAAACTTCTAAATATAATTAAGTGTGGTACATGGTTAAATTTAGGGCTTAAAGGGCTATCAAAAAATAAAATAAAAAATGCAGGTCCGTATTTAAAAAATTAAAGTTGATAATAGTTCCACAAAAACGAAACGTTGTAACGAAATTCTAAAAACGTCACAATATGGAGCGTAAAAAGTTGCCTCACCAATGTTGTGCTTGTTTTTCTGTAGCGGATAAAATAAGTCGAGCAATTTAAAAAAACAAAAACTCAAAATTTTAGTTTTTTGCAAAAATTTCAAAAACTAAAAAAGATAACTTAGATATTTTTTTGCCATATTGCTCAGTATAAAATTGCGCAACTTTGCCACAATGTAACCGATGCTGTATCTCTTATAGTTTCCGAGATCCCCATGATGAGGCTCGAATTTGGGACACCCTGTACACATCCTTGCCTTACACCACGTTGAATTTTCACTTCTTCTGAGAGTTCATTATCCACTTTGATATTAGCCGTCTGGTATAGATTATCTATTATTCTAATATTTACTATTATAATACTATGCTGTCTTAGTCACTTCTTCAAAATCGAGTGAACCATGGTTTAAGGAGTTCGGATATTGTGACTTGGTTACTAGTATAGAAATAAAAACACCCAGGTAGCAGTGACCTTAACTTTCCAGTTCCAGGGCACTACATTTTTGACGTAATATAATTAGCCTTTTTCTCCTGCAGTTCAATTCCTGTCATACATTTTTATTGGGAATAATAAAATGCCCTTGTTATAGAATAAGTGTTGTAAACCGCCTTTACAAAATAACATACCCGCACACAGTGGGTCTACATGTAACAAAAGATGATATCTCTTCCTTCCACCATTATTGCGAAAACCATTTGTCACTCGAAAATCACTTCCACAACCGGAAAAACATGAAAAGGAAAACACTTTTACATACACACGACAACTTCGAAAAAAAAGTTGATATATGGTGGGTTCGAGTTATTTTTGCATAATTATATCATCAATTAGTTAAGTAGAAAAACTTTTATGCTACTGATCAGCTTCTGAAAATGTCGAAGATATCCATTATTGGCGAATGTGAGATGGTGTAGCGACGCGGACAGTTTGGGTTTGTTTGACGCAGGTGTTGCCACATTTAATTGTATTTATATACTAAATATCACGAATAGTCTCGTTTTAAAACAGATGACAGCGGTTATTTGTCATCGATCAGCTGATATTGGGACATAATAATATCCCTAGATTTGTAGCGGACCGTAATGAGCCCAAACACCGAGTTATAAATTGCGTTTTTGTTACATTTAATTGTAAGTACCTACAATTATTATTCATTTGACCAAAAATTTAGATACAGGTTAAAAATTTTTAATTCTTTTTCATTAGGGATTATAATTATTAATGTGTGCCTTGCTCGTTAGTTGATTTTATCGATAAGTAATAAGTTTTATTTCATCTGAACGCCGTTTTTGTCGAAAAGTTAGTTTGTAAAATTTTTGTTCTTAAAATGTTTGTTCGTTAAGGTTAGGTTTCTAATGTATAATTTTTGCATTTTACATTATCTAGATATATCCTTTTCTGTTTCAAGAAAAATAAGTAGAAATTAAGTATTTCCCTGACTTAGGTAGGTACGGGAGAGTTGGACAAAACCGGGTAGGTTGATAAATCCGGGTATCGCCTAGTTCTACCAAATGCCAAAACAGCTTTCCATATTATTAACCTTTAAAAAGCAGCTATTGGATTTTGAAGGAATTATTTTTATTACTTATTGTTATTAGTAAATATTATTATTGTTTGGCAATAGTAAGGTAATAAGTAGTAAGTAAAGTTATGTTACTATAATAGTTAAAATAGCTAACCATATTAGTACGTAATAGGATAGCGAACAAATATATAATTCTATTTTCTGTGTCTACGTACCTTACATAAGTGAAATTATTATTTGATATTACTATTATTATTGTTTGTATGACAATAAAATGAAGTTTTTAACATTAAGTTAGCCTATATACAAGTTTAGAAATGTAACTGTATCAATAAATTGTATTTTAACAAACAAATTCCATAAAAACCACTTTTGGGTCTACGTACCTTACGTAACTCAAAAACTGTTAAAGTAGGGTTTCTACTGACAGAAAAATTTAATCCCTGGCTAAACTAAAGCTTTTAACTTTATGTTAGCCTACATACAAGTTTAGGAATGTAACTGCATCATAACCAACAAATTCTATAAAAACCGTATTTGGGTCTTCGTACCTTACGTTAAGTAAAAAATTGTTAAATTAGGGTTTCCATTGACAGAAAAATTAAAACCCTAGCTATATTGAAGCTTTTAACTTTATGTTAGCCCACATACAAGTTTAGAAATAATGTAATTGTATCATAACTAACAAATTCCATAAAAACCACTTTTGGGTCTACGTACCTTATGTAAGTCAAAAACTCAAGTAGGGTTTCCACCAGAAAAATTAAATCCCTGGCTATATTGAAACTTTTAACTTTATGTTAGCCCACATACAAGTTTAGAAATGTAACCGTACCATAGCCAACAAATTCTATAAAAACCATATTTGGGTCTACGTACCTTACGTAAGTCATATATGGGAATTTTCTTGACAGTGAATGTAATAACTTGAATTCAATTAGTTGTGTTTCAGTTAGTTAAGTATTTTTAAGGTTTGGATATTTATAATATTATAAACTTTTTAAATCTATTTTGACAATTTATCTTTAAATCATATAGAAATCCATGCTTATTATTACCTGTCTTAATTTATAAACAAAACTTTCAAAAGAAATTATTATAGGTACCTACCTATTACTTATTATTTGGCAATATTAAAGCGGTAGAACCGATGAGGCTATTGCATAAATTGTTTTAGAAGGTATCACGTGTATAATTTTCAAGTCCGGTCCTGTAATTCATGCCAACTTATAAAAATTTAATAGACCAAAATTGACAGAGTGTCACGTGACTTTGCCCCCATCTTGCGAGAGTATTCAAGATTTTTACTATAATAATTATTGTAGGTGCCGTCCTAGAGATAATGGACGGTTTTTTTTAACATGTCGCGTCAGTTGAGAACTCTGAGAACGTTTTATTGGCATATTTTACCAAAATGGTACTGAAAATTAAGAATTCTAGTTTGTGGGCTCATTATTCAATGATAAGGTCCGTGTTAAATTTGAAGCATAATGTTAGCATTGAAAAATACAACAATTTGCGTGCTTTTCTAAAAAAGCAAGGAGAACGTTATAAGCCAAAGAAATGGAGAGTCTTGTCAAGGGAACAGTTCAGCAAATTTTTGTCTGACATCCCAGATAAAAAGTATTTGGCGATGAAGGTAACAAAATTAGATTTTGTTTGTTTTACATTGTGCTAACCAACCCTTAATTTTTAAGGTAGTTTTGATATTTGGAATATCTAAAATATGACAGTTGATGATCTTGAAGATATGGGTTCTTTGCTGCTAATAAAAATTCCCACTAAAACTAATAAGAGTAGAACTTTCAGCGTCCTGGGGGATGATAATTTAAGGAAATATAGAAACTACGTTAATTTGCGTCCTGCCGATTTTAAGGAACGACGTTTTTTTTTGAAATATCAAAATGGGAAATGTTATAAAGCTGTTATATGGGTATCCATAAAATTGGTAGTGTAGCAAAAGATGTGGCATTGTATCTGAAGATTCAAAATTGGAAAAAATATACAGGGCATTGTTTAAGACAAACTTCCGCAACAATGCTTGTTGATAGTGGGGGGGGGGGGGGGGGGGGTATTACTATGCTGAAAAGGCATGGGGGTTGGAAATCTGATGCAGTTGCCGAAGGGTAGGTACATTGAAGTGCAAAGTTCAACCACAATTGTTAAGAGAATTCTTCAACCTAGCTTTGCGGAAAATCTCGAACAACCTCCCTCTAATGGATTTTTAAAAGCAGTTTACTTTTGATGACATTTAGAGTAATGACGTGCAATGGTATTTGTTATCGTCGCTATCATCCTCAACGATGATAGCTCAAAGCAAAAACATCACGAACATATCATACCAGCAGCCCAAGCCGTCACTTCTTAATGGCGCGTCTTTTGACCCCGGAGTTTGACAAATGTATTCGGCCATTTTTGACACCGCGGGGTGCCCCCCGGGGGTTGTTGTGAGTCACGCCAGTTTTTCGCAGCCCCTTCGCTTGCCATTTACCAGTTTGATATTTTTATTGGATAAAATGATCAGTTGGTGGCGGCTTTGTTGGCTCATTAAGAATTTTTTGTGCTTAGGTCATTTTTTTCATCGTTTATATTGCTTATAGCTAATAAGGTGTTAGGGTGGCATTTAAACGTCAGTCAGTATATTTCTCTCCGTACAGGGCTTTTTCGCTTATAGAGTTTTTTATGGAACTAACTTGTGATATTTAAACCCTGATATAAATGACTTTGGACTTTTTAATTTATTTCCCCAGCTGCTGGTGAATTTCTAAAGACATTTGTAGGGCATAAACTGATAAGTAAACACTTAAGAGGTAAATAAATTTTAAACCTATAATATAATATTTAAATCCAAGACTGACACCAAAAAAATTGTGTGTGCTTAAGACCACACGACAGAAGTGAAAACTTCAACAAGGTGAAATTAATATAATTTAAAAAATGCCAGAACATACCTGAGACGCAACAAGTGTCTATACAACGCACACTGTTTCCACGTCGATACTGAATGCGACTGATGGCGGCATGCTCTTTCATATAACGTTCATTCGGGTCAGGGTCAGTTCGGATTGAATATAGGAGTCGAATTCGAGCGTAACACAGCCGTTGCCGTCGCGCGTGACGCGTGGCGCGACGCGTGACGGCTCAGTTTAATTCAGTGCCCACAAAAAGTGCTAAACGCGCCTAAAGAAGTTTTCACTTCAAAAATGTAAACACCTTAATAAATAAACAAATCATCTACGATTTAAACTAACATATCTCAAACGATCGACACTTTAAAGATGCATGTCACGCAACTAAATGTTTATTCGGACGAATAATAGTCCGGTCAATCTAGACATTCGAAGAAGCTGAAAATCAGTAAAATTGTTCAAAATATAATTATAAAGAAAACTTTTAAGTTCCCCATCATGTATGGAAAAAAATTTATTCGAGGTAAAAGGTTAAAAAAATGTTTTTTTCGCGATTTTCAGCAAAACGGTAAGTTTTATTATAAAAATATCGGGCTTCTAGCGAGCCATGGTAATCGCTTAATACCGGACTCCTCCAAAAATTATGTTACAAAAAAGGCAATATGGGGTCGGGCATTATCATGCTTTAAAATAAAATATTATGGGAGCAATTGGTAAAACATGCTGTTGCAATATATACCGGGTGTCCACGGAAGGTGGCTCGCCCCTCTAACTTTTTTGTTTTTCAAGAGAATGAAATAAAATTCTGGGGATTTGTATACGACATAAAACTGCATTTTTTGACAGGTGACTCAGCATTATGGAACTTCCGGTTTAACCGGAAGTGACATAAACTTTCGATTTTTAAATGGGACACCTGGTATATTTTTACTTTTTTTGACTCCATATGACATTCTAAATACAACGATGTGTCACTTGTCACTTTTGGTCACCAAGAAAATATTTTTTTCCAAATTTATTGTTTTATCTAGTATAATACCTTAAAATCACTTACTATTTCAGTTCTTTAATCTTGGGAAAAATACAATTTTACTGTTATTGGTCCAATGCTATGTGCTATGTAAAATTTAATTTTTAAAGTTGTATAACTAATTTTTTTTTAAATGGCAACATGGTGGCTCGTCGGGTTAAGAAAAAAGATGATTTTATTACGATTATTTTGATACCATACACTATTACGTTTTAGAAAAGCTGCCATTAAAAAACTTTAAAAAGTTAACTTAGAACTTTCCTAAAATGAAGCATCTTTTGAGAATAAATTTAGATCAAGTAGCCTGTGACCAGTAAAACTGATAAAACAAAATCACGCCTTGCAGAATATTGACATGCCGACAGCTTCTGCCAAAGTAAATTAGGTTGTGGTTTAAAAAGCATGGAAATAATAGTTTTACAAGGAGTGAAAAAGTTGATATGTTATTAGTGTTTGGAAAATGTAGAAATAATTCAACCGATGCTGCACGACTTTACGCACAAAGATATTTTAATCGGGTCATCCACTTGGCACTATTAGGTTCCCAAAACTGGTTCCGAAAATGCGAAATGAGCCTGACAATAATACCATATCAACTTTTTCACTTCTTGTAAAACTATTATTTTCCATGTTTTTTAAACAACAAACTAATTTACTTTGGCAGAAGCTGTTGGCATTTCAATAAAATTTTCTTCAAGGCATGATTTTGTTTTATCAGTTTTGCTGGTCACAGGCTACTTGATGCATTTAATCTAAATTTATTCTCAAAAGATGATTTATTTCAGGAAAGTTCTAAGTTCACTTTTTAAAGTTTTTTAATGGCAGCTTTTCTAAAACCTAATAGTGTATGGTATCAAAATAATCGTAATAAAATCCTCTTTGTTCTTAACCCGACGAGCCACCATGTTGCCATTTAAAAAAAATTATTTATACAACTTTAAAGATTAAATTTTACATAGCACATAGCATTGGACCAAAAATAGTAAAATTGTATTTTTCCCAAGATTAAAGAACTGAAATAAGTGATAAGGTATTCATAGCCCTCTAGATGAAACAATAAATTTAGAAAAAAATATTTTCTTGGTGACAAAAAGTGACAAGTGACACATCGTTGTATTTAGAATGTTATATGGAGCCAAAACAAGTAAAAATATACCAGGCGTCCCATTTAAAAATCGAAAGTTTATGTCACTTCCGGTTAAACCGGAAGTTCCATAATGTTGAGTCACCTGTCAAGAAATGCAGTTTTATGTCGTATACAAATCCCAATAAAATTTTATTCCATTATCTTGAAAACAAAAAAGATAGAAGGGCGAGCCACCTTCCGTGGACACCCGGTATAGCTGTATGCTTAAGCATTTAGGATATTTCTTACTATACAGGGTGTCCGGGAAAATGTGGCAAATCTCCCGGACATAAAAAAAACACGTGAAAAGAATACTACAAGTTCATATAAACTTCTTTCGTATCGGCCTCCTCTTCGGAGATATAGGCTCCCAAAGAGCTCCCATGGAATTAAGTTTTTGACACATAATTATTAAACCAACAGGTATATTTCAATTTTTTTTTATAATATGATCATAATATGATCTATACTAGGTAAGACCCTTTAAATTACTATCCCAGAAAGTGTTGCGAATTACTCACAGCTGCAGGTACGGACTAGCTGTGACACTAATGTGACCATTTTTTTTACGCCCTGTATGATAAAAACGTTGGACAACGTTTTTTACATACCTACCTTTAACTATTGACTAAAAATTAAGTACTCTTCATTCATGTCGCTAATCCTAACCGTTGTCGAAAAAACGTCATTTTATTGCGATCATGTATTAATATTAAGCAGTCAAAAGTGAACATTTATAATTTATAGGAACAAATAGATGTATCTTTTATTGAAATGCGCTAAATATACATGATGTAAATATGTTAAAAAATTGGAATCAGTAAACACTTTTAAATATTTAGGAATAATTGTTGATTCAAAATTAAAATTTTTTAATTATTTTGAAAGTATCATATCGAAGATGGCCGGAATAGTAGATTCTAACCGAGTAGCAGACTATATTTTCTCCACGACCATCCAGTTCCATATCTGATTCATCCGATTTTTCACTCATTTTTTGACTTGCACTAAAATTTGTCTGAAAATAATTATTACAACGCGGCCATTTTTATCTGACACTGACAGTTTCGAAATTCATGGCAACCTATGTCGTTTATATCAATTACAGAATATTCATTCCGTATCTTGTTATGGAATGAAAATACACGCAAAACGCATAAGAAGCAAGTGTTTCAGAATAAATATTCCAACTCAAGAGCGAGAATTTTTACATTCTATTATCAAAAATGATTTTGGAATTATTGCATTCAGTAATGGTCGTGGAGAAAAGTATACTATTTTAAAATAATCAGTTTTAATTTAAGTTCGTTTTCTAAAAAAAACTGTATTTAATACTATTATATTACCACATTTTCTTTATTGTTCTTCCATTTTATATTGTGCTAGTGAGGAAATATTTAACAAATTACAAATTTTATAAAATAAGGCAATGCGGATTATTTTAAATTATTACAAATATAAGTTGTCTGTTTTTGTGTTTAGATTGGTTGAATGTCAGAAATTTTATTTTTTATTTAGTATGCATCTTTATAGGTACCGGGTGAACAACTAAGAATGATCGTCGGGTATATCTCGGAAACTACTAAACGTAGAAACTTGGGATAAAAAAAATTATGATTAAAGCGGTCATGAGAAAATTCTGGAAATAATTTTTAAGTTCCGTATTTTGCCGCAAGAGGGCGTAATTGAAAAGTAAATTTTAAAATTTTACATAACTCCGAAAGTTCCACATTAAGGTGTATGTTTGATAACACCATTTTAAAGCTTGGATAATTATGCATCTTTTTGTCTTATGCTCATTGGCGTACCGACTTTAATAAGAGTGGGAGAAGCTGTTCAAAGTGTAAACATTTAAATCGCTGTAACTTCTAAACGACTTATCCGATTTCAGCAAACTAAAGACTGTTTGGAAGAGAAATATATGCACTTTCACCAGTCGTATTTAGTTGTCCATAATAGTTCTCAATAAAATTGCTAGAGGGCGCAATTTGTAATAATAATAGTTTTTTTGATTTTATCCCGAAAATTCAAATCATACGGTATAATTATGATACCATAATCGAAAAGAAAATGAAATTTTCTAGAAAAAATATTATAACCGCAGCTCGATATCTTTGTTCGTTTCAGAGTTATTGCCAAAACATTAATTTTTAATACAAATTGCGCCCTCTAGCAATTTTATTTGAAACTATTGTATACCATTGGATAAGACTTCTCTTCCAAACAAGCTTAAATTGAGTAAAATCGGATAAGTCGTTTAGAAGTTACAGCGATTTTAATGTTTACACTTTCAATAGCTTCTCCCACTCTTATCAAGTGAAACTGAAAACATTAAAATCGCTGTAACTTCTAAACGACTTATCCGATTTCACTCAATTTAAGCTTGTTTGGAAGAGAAAGGTAAGTACCTTTAATTGTCTTATCCAATGGTACACAATAGTTTCAAATAAAATTGCTAGAGGGCGCAATTTGTATTAAAAATTAATGTTTTGGCAATAACTCTGAAACGAACAAAGATATCGAGCTGCGGTTATAATATTTTTTCTAGAAAATTTCATTTTCTTTTCGATTATGGTATCATAATTATACCGTATGATTTGAATTTTCGGGATAAAATCAAAAAAACTATTATTATTACAAATTGCGCCCTCTAGCAATTTTATTGAGAACTATTATGGACAACTAAATACGACTGGTGAAAGTGCATATATTTCTCTTCCAAACAGTCTTTAGTTTGCTGAAATCGGATAAGTCGTTTAGAAGTTACAGCGATTTAAATGTTTACACTTTGAACAGCTTCCCCCACTCTTATTAAAGTCGGTACGCCAATGAGCATAAGACAAAAATGATGCATAATTATCCAAGCTTTAAAATGGTGTTATCAAACATATACCTTAATGTGGAATTTTCGGAGTTATGTAAAATTTTAAAATTTACTTTCCAATTACGCCCTCTTGCGGCAAAATGCGGAACTTAAAAATTATTTCCAGAATTTTCTCATGACCGCTTTAATCATAATTTTTTTTTATCCCAAGTTTCTACGTTTAGTAGTTTCCGAGATATACCCGACGACCATTCTTAGTTGTTCACCTGGTACATAAAATTAAAAACTATTTATTGCCTGATCGTTTAAAAAAAATTTTGTTCTGTTAATTATTATGACCATCATAATTATTAAACAAGAAGTAATCAAACATTTTTTGTGGATAGAGTGTCTAAAACATTAGCTTATAAGTCTCTTTTTCATAAAGGTTTCATAGAATATAATAATTTGGAAAATTCTATTAAATCTCAAATGTCATTAAAACTATTTAAAAAAACTTTAAAACTACATTTAATTAAAAAACAAAATGATACGTAATATTTAATACAATTTGCAAAATGTTTAACTTTTCTGTCTGTTTTTGTTAAAAGAAGGTTGCGTTTTAAAATTTAAAAAGTAAAAATAAATCTATAAAAATGTGTTAAAAATGTATTAAAAAATATTTAATTGTAGCTTTTGCCAAATAAAACATATTACTACTAACACAGATATACAGTGACCGGCAGAAAGTGCGCAGCATATGGTAAAGTTTTTTATCCTTAAGTTTAGAAAATTAATTTTATTTTAGATAGGTTCTGCTTGTTCTTAAAACAAAATAACACCCATTAAATCCGGTAAAAGTCTTATGGTATACGAGGTAGGATCAAAAATTTGAAATTCCGCTAAGAGTAAAGTACCTCCATCTTTCATTTTAGAATATTTTTTTACTAAGAATTATTATTTTAATTTCAAAGTTATATCCAAATTCGAAATTTCGCTTATTTCGGACAAAAAAATGGATTTAATCGTGTTTTCTGAATAACCCTGTATAAAAAATAAATGGCAACCAAACAGTACGAAAATAAGATTTTCTGCAGACTTTGTTAGAGATTACCGTCGATCATAAGTCCGATTAGTTTGTTTTCATAATATTATGGCTTTTTAAAATAAAAACATAAAAATATTAAATATTTTTGCTGCACACCGTATTTTATTTTCTGAGGGAACGAGTTAATTTTATCTAACTGATATTTTTTAATTTACATTGACTTAAAGCATCTCCTAAATAGTTTTTATACATTGAAGTATGCATAGAAAGTTTCCTTTTGATTTATAAAGAAAAAAATTTAAATTAAAAACATATTTTAAACGGATTTTATTCGTCACGCAAAATAAGGAGACTTAAAACTATTTAGGAGATGCTTTAAGTCAATGTAAATCAAAAAATATCAGTTAGATGAAATTAACTTTTTCCCTCAGAAAATAAAATACGGTGTGCAGCAAAAATATTTAATATTTTTATGTTTTTATTTTAAAAAGCCATAATATTATGAAAACAAACTAATCAGATTTATGATCGATGGTAATCTCTAACAAAGTCTGCAGAAAATCTTATTTTCGTACTGTTCGGTTGCCATTTATTTTTTATACAGGGTTATTCAGAAAACACGATTAAATCCATTTTTTTGTCCGAAATAAGCGAAATTTCGAATTTGGATATAACTTTGAAATTAAAATAATAGTTCTTAGTAATAAAATGTTCTAAAATGAAAGATGGAGGTACTTTACTCTTAGCGGAATTTCAAATTTTTGATCCTACCTCGTATACCATAAGACTTTTACCGGATTAAATGGGTATCATTTTGGTTTGAGAACATGCAAAACCTATCTAAAATAAAATTAATTTTCTAAACTTTAAAAAACTTTCCCATATGCTGCGCACTGTCTGCCGGTTACTGTATAATTTCTTGATATTTTTTTTTCCTATAATTTTTGTGTAGTTTAGTGAATTATGTTTGTGCCTTTAATGACTCGGATACAATGACTAGTAAAGACAATTATTGTATGATTTTATAATGACCAAAAAGGGGTAAAATATCGGGTATTTCGTATTTTCTGTAAGTATTAAGTAGTGATAGCTCTTGATATGTAATTTTATTTTATTATGATCAATTTAAATACATCTAACTTAGGCCTAGGCAACACAAACAAGATGTTAAAGCCCGGACCTGTCTATTTTCCCATTCGTTAAACGATAATTTTGCAGTGCGCATGCCTATTCCTGTGTGGTTTTGTTTACATGCGCAAGGCCAGAAATTTGCCACTTTCGTGATTCTTATTTACTTTTCTAAAGTAGGGCTCGGAATCGTATTCGAATAATTCGAATATTCGACTATTCTAAATTCGAATTTTTTGTTAGTTAAAAAATTCGAATATTCGACTATTCAAGTATTTGTTCGGATATTTAATGTTCGACTATTCGTGTATTCTGTGAAACTGTAAATTTTAACGTAAGAAGGAAAAACAAAAATATAATTATATAGTCAGCAAGCAGTTAAACCACTTCTACCGTGATTAAACGACTGTATTTCGATATTTAAATAGACGACTATTCGAATATTCGACTATTCGAATAACATACCAAACGACTATTCGAATACTTATATTTAAAAAATTCCGAGCCCTAATCTACAGGTCTGTCTATGATATTATTTCAGTGCTCCTTGCATAATAACGGCTTGGGCTTTAGTAAATTTCATGAAATATCAAACCAGCAAACAAATACCGAATATATGATTTTGTTAATGTAAATCCTTAAGCACGTTAACGCGTCACTCATTATCAATTAACGTCGTCATACATTTTGGTGCGGAGCCCTGCACATTTTGAAGTACTAAACCATTTGTGATATTATTGGTTTTGAATGTAAAGCTGTTCAGGATAATTCCAAATTCCCATGCGATTAAGAAATTGCAGTGCACTGTTGTATGTACGTACACGTATAAATACATGTGCGCATGTTGTTGATAATGCCTGAGACAGAGGCGGAACAACATAAAACAAGAGCTTTTAGATTTTATCAGAAATTTTACAAATTCGAGTATAGTTAAAATCAGTCTTATGAATCAATTCGAAACTAAGAACGGAACAAAATGTTTTTTAAAATTTTAAATGCAGGGTGGCAAGAAGAATTGTGTATGACTGTCATACACAATTCTTCTTGCCACCCTATACAACACAAATTAGCTTCTTTTCACAGTATGATCCATAGACTAGTAACTCTCCCTCTAAATAAAATCAATTTTCAAACAGAACTAAACATTATTAAACAAATTGCAGTTAATAACGGATATAATTCAAATTTAATTGACCAAATCCTAAAAAAGAAAACTTACAAAAAGGCTATTGACTTAGTTTTTCCTAGAAGCAAAAACTCTGACCAATTTAAACTTGTCACTTTCTTTGGACAACCTAGCAAAGTAATTGGCAATTTTCTTAACAAACTTGATATAAATTTGTGTTACAAAACTAATAACTCTTTAAGTAAATTCATCAAAAACAATAAAACTAAAAGCGATAAAAACAAAAAATCAGGCGTCTATAAATTAAAATGCAAAGATTGTCCTAAAACATACATTGGCCAAACAGGTAGACAGTTTGACAAAAGAATACAGGAACATTATAACAGTTTTCTAAAAAATAAAACAGACTCAAACTATGCTAACCATTTACTTGATTATCAACATAATTTCGATCCTTCCTTTAAAATCTTACATACAGAAAACAAAGGCTTAAAACTAAATTTGTTAGAATCTATGGAAATAAATAAACTTAAAAATACGGACCTGTTACTTAATGGTCAATTAGATTTAAATAATTCACCTTTGCTAAATTTATTCTGTTAACCATATAATTAAGATTTTGTAAATACCTACCCATATTGTACCTAATTTAATTTAATTTTTAAACCCTCTGTTGGATTTCCCCGCAATTGTAACCCTCCCACTGTTTTATTTACATCTTAAATATTTTAATTTTATTGCACCCAATTTTTACTTTTCACCTTTATTAAATCATTGTCATCTGACGAAGCTACAGTGTTAGCGAAACATGTCATTTTCTGTCTAATATAGTGGAAATTTACAAGTTCAACTTTGTTTTACTGTATCTCATAATACTGGAATTATTTTTGTTTCTAGCACTTCAACAAACCTTCAATAAAATAATAGAGCAAAACACCTAAAACTTATATTAAATAACAAAAATAGCTAAACAAGATATTTAAAAATGTTCAAATATAACAAAAAAAAATACAACAAAAAACTTATAAGTTATTCAGATTTATTGGAGAAAAGAAATGTTAATTTTCTTGAATCTTTTGCAAATTAATCAATAATTTTTTCAATTAAATGTCTTTTTTCTTTTACAAATTTGCGATGAACACTCATCGTACATAAACCGTCCAATCGGTGCTCATTCATAGTCGAGCGAATCCAGGTTTTTACTCTTCTGAGAGTACTGAATGATCTTTCGACTGTACCAGTTGGAGGTAAACAAATTGCAATAAACAAAGAAGATTTTTGAATTCCACATTTCATTTTATGCAACAGTTTGTTTATGTATCTCAATAAATATGTATATGCCAGTTAAATAAAATATCTCATCTACTATGGCCAGGGGAGGGGGGGGGGCAAGTGCACCCCCTTGCCCCCCTTTCGGACGCCCTTGTAGTCCATTATCTCAAAGTGGAGCTGTTGAGAAGTAGGGAAAATAAACCCACAGTCGTCTCCACAAATATATTTAAAAAAGGTCAAATCAATGTGGTGTACATGTTTCGGTACTAGAAAGTACAATCATCAGCACCGAAGGGTCCAAGTGCCACTAACACGAAAGAATGTAAACAAATATTAAAAACATGAAAAGGACAAGAACATATTGTATACTTGGACGAAAACAAAGTTAAAAAATTTTAAAAATTAAAAATCGATATTAAAAATCGAAAGGAGTTTCCTCCTTTCCTTCTCATACATAGTAAAAAACATACTAGTATGCTGAGTCGTTAAAGGCTTCATTAGCCATACTTTGAAATATTATGAAACAAAGTGTGCTTTTCGATACTATAAAATTACCTGTATTTCTCAATAAGGAAATCTAAAATAGTCGGGGACATGCAATAAAGTGGTTTATATTTTTTTTCTCGAAAACAAAGCAAGATATGAAAAAAATTCAGGAGATAAAACAGTTGTATTTGTAGATGCTTAGTTCTAAAAAAATACATAATTTTAAAAAAAGTCAGTGGCGCACAATTTTTTTGTCAAAAATATTAGTTGGACTGTCTTCCGGGACGCCACTGGACTTAATAATTTTAATATAATTAAAACTTAATTATCCTCTTGCTATTATAAACAGAATTGCCAAATTTCAACAAAATCGAATGAAAGAGTATTGAGATATTTACGAACATCCGATTTGTTTTTAAAAGTTTGACACCCTGTATCGTAAAAACTATGCATTTTCGGACCCATGTTTATATGAACTTTTCTTCTTAAAATTACTTAAAGAAACACCCTTTGGAGTTTGGCCACATACTTAAGTAACACCCTGTATTTTAAAATTTATTTCTGTTTGTAATTAACGATCTTCCCGCACGTTTATGGTCCCAGCCGTGTTCTATTCAGGATGTCTGTAGTTGACCCAATTTCTGACAGTGATAATTGAATTTAGCATATTATTATTACAATAATAATTATAGTATTACCTACTTGTTGGACTAACTGCATTAATCCCTACTGCACTGGCAAAAGTAATTATTAGTTATACAGTGACCGGCAAAGAGTTCGCAACATATGGGAAAAATTTTTATTAGCGGAATATTGAAAAATCTTTTTTGGGGATTGGATGTGCATGTCCCATAACCTTAAAATCAATTTTAACATACGTCACGTGACCAATGGTATGGCGGAAAAGTTAAAAAAACCAATATGAAATCATCATAAATCAGATAAGTTGATGAGATATCGAAAAAATTCCAAGAATAAAAAGTGTTTAGAATTCCATTAGAACCTTAAATACAATGTTTGGGATATCTACTTAAAAAAACATAAAATCGAATATTTTTGTAAATATTTTTTTACTGAATTAAAAATTTCCATATTTTTCCTTTCTTAAAGCTTCATTAAAGTAAAACTGACATCTGGTGACCACAACTAGAAATATTCTTTTGTTTTTCTGACAATTTGGAGCAATAATTCAAAAAATTCGTTTACACTTGGATACCAGCTGTTGCAATAGTCTATTTCTAGTAACCTTATCGATATTTTTTATATCGAAATATTCTATTACGTTAAGAAATCCTTAAATTCATTAATCCAAAGAAAATTTTATTTATAACCGTAAAAAATAATTTTGAATTTCGCAGAAATCTTTAGAAAAATCTAAAAATTAATAAAAATTTAAATTATTTTTTACGGTTATAAATAAAATTTGCATTGGATTAATGAATTTAAGGATTTCTTAACATCATAGAATATTTCGATATAAAAAATATCGATAAGGTTATTAGAAATAGACTATTGCAACAGCTGGTATCCAAGTGTAAACGAATTTTTTGAATTATTGCTCCAAATTGTCAGAAAAACAAAAGAATAATTCTAGTTGTGGTCACCAGATGTCAGTTTTACTTTAATGAAGCTTTAAGAAAGGAAAAATATGGAAATTTTTAATTCGGTAAAAAAATATTTACAAAAATATTCGATTTTATATTTTTTTAAGTAGATATCCCAAACATTGTATTTAAGGTTCCAATGGAATTCTAAACACTTTTTATTCTTGGAATTTTTTCGATATCTCATCAACTTATCTGATTTATGATGATTTCATATTGGTTTTTTCAACTTTCCCGCCATACCATTGGTCACGTGACGTATGTCAAAATCGATTTTAAGGTTATGGGATATGCACATCCAATCCCCCCAAAAAGATTTTTCAATATTCCGTAAAATAAAAATTTTTCCCATATGTTGCGAACTCTTTGCCGGTCACTGTATAAGCCAGTGACACAACCAGAAAATCCGTTGGGGCGGGGGTGGGAAAATCCTTGCTAGGGGACTAAATATAATTCGTCGGAGGTTGTGAAAAGAGAAACCTACATCGAATTAGTGAAAACTTTTTGGTTTTTATGTTTGCTTAATAGCAAGAAAAAATTATCATATTATTATTATTATTATTTTGGATACATGGTATTTTTCTGCCAGTGGTTTTAATATTCCATAATTTATTGATAGATACGGCTTGATCGAAAAATCGCATTTCATTAACTAGAAAATTTAACAAAGCATATTATTTAATTTTGTCTAACCTTAATATTTTTGTTTCAGGTTGGTATTTTTAGCCGTTCTTACAATTTGATTGGTTCGGACACAATTAGGTAAGAATCTGTTATAGTGACTATTTGAAATTGTACCTGATGATTCTACTCTCTAAAAAAGGTCGGTTAGCATCCTTATATATGTCGTAGGCTGATAGTGAAATCCGTCATTTCATGAAACGCCTAGTCATATCATGAAGCGTGGCTAAAAGGTATATTGCAACTGGTTTGTTCGTTGTTCCCCAGATCATTTTTTTCAATTTTTTTTAAATTTAATTTAAATTTTAGTTTTATAAAATAATATTAGTTGAAAAAATTTTAAAAAAATG
The DNA here is from genome assembly GCA_963969555.1 of Polydrusus pterygomalis. Classification (NCBI taxonomy): domain Eukaryota; kingdom Metazoa; phylum Arthropoda; class Insecta; order Coleoptera; family Curculionidae; genus Polydrusus; species Polydrusus pterygomalis. The sequence goes on along the minus strand of OZ018385.1, from coordinate 15,029,274 downwards.
CTCTGGGGAACAACGAACACACCAGTTGCAAATATACCTTTTAGCGTGCAGCATGATATGACTAGGCTTTTCATGAAATGACGGATTTCACTATCAGCCTACGACATATACATATATCACTGCTAGAAGTATAATCAAAAATGACATTCTAAACTGTTACATATTTTTGAAGAAGTAGTCCATACTCAAAGTGGAGTTAAATGTATAGAAAAAAGAAGCACAAAGTCTTTCTCCACAAGCATATTAGAGTAGCTACGAGAACCTAGAATAATTCATAATAATTCGACATGTTTCGAGTATAGAAACACTCATCATCAGGAAAACAAAGTAAATAGTACAATGCCGATGTTGTTAGCAATAGAGAAAATAATAAGTAGAATTGAGCCGTAATGGATCCGTAATGAAGCTTTTAATGGTGTACACGAGGTGTAAAAAATGAATAGTCAGAAGACCGACAAGACTTCAGCATACTGGAAAGTCAAGGGCTAGTGCAAAGGTCCTGTCTTGGGCGGAAAAATGAAGAGAGCGAAAGAAAAATAAGAGAGATCTAACAGACTTTGTAAAAATCATTTAGGTATAAAAGTAGTGAAAAATCTTAAGTTTCATTAAACTTTGTCGGAGACATCTAAAAGTGATGAAATGAGAGGGAAAGAAAAAAATGGTTTACGTAAAATTCAAAGCATCTGTAAAAGATAAAAAAGAGGAAATGTAGCAAATGACATTTAATAAAATTAGGCAGATTGGCTTACCATTTAGCTTGAAGTAAAATGCTGTTGGGGTACCAGGTTTATTATGGCCCAGTTACTCCGGCAGGAGTCAAAGCATACACATTGTGTGCAAAATTAAAAGAATTAAAAGATTTTTGAAAATTTTTGGTTTTACTAGAACATCTTAGAAAAGTAACCTTTTCTTTGTTAAAGAAGTTCAACTGCAAGCAGCACGTGTCAGGTCAGAAGGGAAATGAACTTGACTTGCAGTTGAACTTCTTTAACGATGAAAAGGTTACTTTTCTAAGATGTTCTAGTAAAACCAAAAATTTTTTTGGTTATCCATCCAACTACCAATTTTGCCTGACATCGTTTTACTTCACCGATTGAACTGGAACTGTTATAATATAGCTAACATCGGCTAAATTCGCCTCTTATAGTCGGAGAGCTAGTAACACCCGTTTCATGAAGAGTTTGATGCACTTCAAAATTTTGTGTCATAGTATCTACTGGATAGATGAGCAGGTAAGCAAGCGTTGGCTAGCTCTACCTGGGGACACCAGGTAATGCGCATAGGAGAAAGGTGTCCAAAAATTTTGCCCAAAAAAAGTGTTTGTTTCAGAGGCCAACAAACAGAAATCAAAATTTAAAATGACACAAAACACAAAAATTAATAAGGCAGACACTTTTGAGGGGGTTAACATTTAATAAAAACACCCCCAAGTTGTTTTTTTTAAATACAAAATGAAGTGTTTCATTCACGCTGACATTTTAACAGTGTCTTAATTACATATAATAAAAAATAATTACAAAAAGGCAGACGCTTTTTTTGGGGAGATACAGGCTGTTAACATTTTAATTTAAAAAATATTTTTTCATTGCCATTTTCAAACCACTGTAGATATTTTTATGAAATTTGGTACACGTCTTTTGAGCATCGAAAGGCATTTTTTGGTGTCAAATAATTTTTTTAAATTTTAGCAGTGGCGTCCGTGCGGGGCTTGCATTTAATATTTTTGAAGAAAAAAATGGTGCGCCACTGCTGTTTCTTTAAATAAAAATTATTTTTAAAATTCCGGTCTAATTTAGAGCAAATTCGGTCTCTTGACTTATTTTCATACGGTGCACCATTTTCAAGTAAAAAATAAAAATCATTTTAATGCACATTCCTGGAAACACATAACCCATTTAATTAACAAATGTAGTAGGTTTAACAACAGTTAAGAACATTTAGGTTTTAATAATTCTCGAAACTATTCTATGATCAGGTACTACTCTATTTGGATAACGCTCCATGTAAAGACGTCTGGCTTCTCTCGCATTTCCATTTGCAAGACCATAGATAAAATGCATCTCAGCCATTTCAGAATTCGTAAAAATTACCATAGTAAAACAATACTGTAACGAATATCTAAAACACTTTTGAACATTACAAACTCTAATTTGTACACAACTTACGATTTAAAAATTAAAATGGCACGTGTCAGAAATAATAAAAACAAAAATTATCCAAACAACGCCATAGGAGGCCATTTTCAAAGAAATAGGTTTCGTTTAGGTAATCAAATAAATCGTTTTTAAATGAAATAGAAGAACACCCGGAGACCAGCACTAAAAAAAACGCTTCCTTTCCGAAATACAGGGTGCTAATGGTAATTAAATGGGTTATGTGTTTCCACGAATGTGCATTAAAATGATTTTTATTTTTTACTCGAAAACGGTGCACCGTTAGACGTGAATTTCAAAAATAATTTTTATTTAAAGAAAAAGCAGTGGAGCGCTATTTTTTTCTTCAAAAATATTAAATGCAAGTCCCGCACGGACGCCACTGCTAAAATTAAAAAAAAATATTTTACACCAAAAAATGCCTTTCGATGCTCAAAAGACGTGTACCAAATTTCATAAAAATATCTAGAGTGGTTAACACCCTGTATCTCCCCAAAAAAAGTGTCTGCCTTTTTGTAATTATTTTTTATTATATGTAATTAAGACACTGTTACAATGTCAGCGTGAATCAAACACTTTATTTTGTATTTTTAAAAAAACAACTTGGGGGTGTCTTTATATTAAATGTTAACCCCCTCAAAAGTGTCTGCCTTATTAATTTTTGTGTTTTGTGTCATTTTAAATTTTGATTTATGTTTGTTGGCCTCTGAAACAAACACTTTTTTTGGGCAAAATTTTTGGATACCTTTCTCCTATGCGCAGTACCTGGTGTCCCCAGGTAGAGCTAGTCAACACTTGCTTACCTGCTCATCTATCCAGTAGATACTATGACACAAAATTTTGAAGTGCATCAAACACTTCATGAAACGGGTGTTACTAGCTTTTGGACTATTAACAAATCTGGGGAAATTTGGAATTTCTATACGTTAGTTGGTCAGGCATGTAATGGCTGGGTGTCAACTTTAAAAAGTTGATAATAATAATAATAATAATAATAATAATAATAATAATAATAATAATAATAATAATAATAATAATAATAATAATGATAATAATAATAATAATAATAATAATAATAATAATAATAATAATAATAATAATAATAATAATAATAATAATAATAATAATAATTATTATTGGTTTAAATAGTTAACATCCTAGAAAAAAGAAAAATACGCTGCATTTTAACCTGATGGAGAAGACGACAAACACATGATTCCATGAATGGCCATCAAAGCATTGATACAAAAAATAATAAATTAACAAAAATAATTATTAACTAAGTCGTTCATTTTGAAAATTGAAATGATATTTTTTATATTGCAATTTAAATTTGTTACCAACAAGGAAAGCCATTTCATTGTGTAAGGAGTTATAAAATTGTACACTTGTACAGGCTTGTAGGTAAATGATCTCTGAAACATCTAACTCTGATGCCGAGGCACCGTCAACCTATTAGGAAACCTCATGTTACAGGAATGTATATTTTCACGTAAGGCGCCAATACGCAAATCGCTTATATTCTAAACAAGGCCTTAGACTTTATCCCCCTTTAAAATTTTCTAACACAATAAAGTTTAAAATTGAGGGGTGTCTACTAAAACGCAAAATATATGACAGATTGACGGTAATCTCGGGTTTTACATGCAGCATTCACTTTTCGAGAGGGAACTTTAATTTGTTCTAGGGGTAGTTTTGTATAATATTACGCAAACTGACGGCAAATTGGGGTAGGTAGAGAGGCATTAGGATAATGTACAGCATCTGATTTTAGTGGTTTTGACAACGTTTTGCTCTGATATACTTGGAAAATTATAATTATTTTGAATATTTCTCGTATATATAATTTACAATGAAAATTTACAGAAGATATTAACAAAATAAAATGCAATGCCTATAAGAAATTAATGGGCATTTTCTTATTTGATTAATGACGTTATTTTTACAGCAATTGCTTACTTCCTTTTCTTACCATTCTCCCTATTGATATTGTCAAAAAGGGAGCATTTTAAGTTTGCGATTAAGTTTTGGCTATTTTGATAATTTTGATACGTACGTACGTTAACTTGAGCCTTGAACACCCACTGTATACACAATTAATGTAATAATTCTAAAATTCCTAGTATATTGTCAGTGTTAATATATAAGTAATAGAAACATATTGTGCCGGTCATTTGGTATTTCATAATACCTTACCAGCATATGCCTGTTATTTGGTCACACGATACATCCATCACCGATCTGTCAATATTTACCAGAGATAAATCCCCTACATTCACACTGTACCCTCCCCATACATTCTCTTGAAACGGGTTACATAACGTAAAGGACAATCGAATCATGATCTATTGAATAAAAATTTGTAACCAATTCATTGTACCGTATTTCCTTTTTGAAATCACTTATTGAATTTTATATAAATCTATCCTGTAACGTTCCATAAATCCCCACATTTACTATCAACAAAGGGGCTAAGGAAAAAATAATAGTGGGACTTCCCTCTCTTGATGTAATTTTTAGGTTAGGGCTGGTCTGGAATAAGTGGATAGAGTTTTTTTTTTTATTTTTTTTTAATGTTGAAGAATTTGACTAGAAGACAGCAGAGCAAAGAGTTTCGTGCAATTATTCAAGGGGTTCCTCAGGGTAGTATCCTTGGCCCTATCTTATATTTAATTTACACTTATCATCTTTCCTTAAAGATTTTCTTACAGTAGCTTTAAAATTAAATAAAGATCTTGACATTATTGTTAAAGTCTCACAGGCATAGATTCTCACTTAAATTAAATGAAGTCGAAGCAAAAGTTTGGTTATTTGTTACAAACAGTACCCTGCTACAACAAAATTATGCTATTGTACTTAATTTGAATGGTTCTCTTTTTAACTTTTACAAATAGTTGTCGTAATCTGGGTGTGCAGTTTGATTCAAACCTAAGATTCTCAGGCCACCTCAAAAGTCATATTTTAAACTTAAACTGTTATAAATGTAATATATTATTATATTTATCCGTAGCCCTTTTTTATGTATTAATTTATTTTCATTTTATAAGAATTGCTACATGTAATGAGTCAATCTGTCAGTCAAAGTCAAAGTGTTTAGAAGTTAATGGCCAACATTTTGAAGATTTGCTTAAAAAATCCGTATAGTGACATTACTTTACTACTACTAATTTAATTAACTTTTATAATTCTGACTTTTATTAATTTTAATATTTTTCTTTGTGCTTTTAATGTTGCACCAAAACTTCTGAAAATTGTAGTAAATTTGGATACATTTCATTAAATTTTCTACACGTTCTGCCTATAATCTTATTAGACTGTCCATGTAGAATAAATAAACTCATTAGAACTGCATTTGAATAACTATTATGATCTTCCATTGTATCGCCAATTTAAAATCACAAACGAAGGAATGTCCTTTCTTTTGATTGCCATTTTATTTATGGGGAAAAACTCACAGTCGTCCCCATATCTTAACAGCTCCACTTTGAGATCAGGGACTACTTCCGTAAAAATAAAATTATTGTTTTGAAGGCATGCTACTAAACTCGTTAAAATTAGTCGAATTTCTTCCAATTTTTTCTTTATTATTTATTTGTATACCAACACACCACTTTTTATATTCCACAAAAGCTCTATTAGAGTTATATTAACCTTCTGTCATTTTCTTTTATGCAAACATCATCAGCAAAGCTTTTTCTGTCTCCTGATAATGAACGTTCCTACGTTCGAAATATGTGGACACCTTTAATTGAATAATATTTTTATTCTAATAAATTAGTAGAGGACGACTTTTATTTTTTCTTTTTTTTTTAATATGACTAGTTTGTTCTTCGTAAGTTGATTCGTTTACCATCGGGCGAACATGAAAGATAAAGAAATACCTCGTAGGTACGGTGTCTCTTTGGTACGAGACTGCTAATGCGCTCGCCAGGGAGGGCACAAGCATGTCTGCCGAACTAGCAGAGAATACTGTGGCTAGATCACTGGGGGGATCAGTCAGTCAAAGAGGATATAGATCGGATAGCTTAACAACTTGCACAAAGTAGATGGACCGGGCTGGCAACTTGTAGCATCTCCAGGCAATTGTGGCTCCTACTTGACGGCAGGAAAATCGCAGTGCTATTACAACACAGTCGGAAGGACCTAAGAAACATCACTGCCGTAGTCACCGGACATTGCCTGTTCGGTAGACACGCTGACCGTATGCAAATATCAACTAACGACTTCTGTAGAAGTTGCAGAGATGAAGAAGAGGAGGAAAGTATTCAGCATTTCTTGTGTGAACGCTCCGGCCTCGCTAGAAGAAGGTCCAATTCCATCCAAACCATTCTTTAATGATCTGGAGGAAGTGCGCGGCCTGCAACTGGGTCGACTCTCTAAGTTTATTAACAGCAGTGGCTGGTCTCTGAATGAACTGTCAAGATTCTTTTACGATTCACTTCGCCAGGAAGCCAGTGGCGTGCAGTGACATTGGAAACAGGGTAGGCATAAAGATTTGGCGGGGAAAAAGGAAAACCGCTGGAAGCAATGCCCGAAAAAATGTTGATGCCACGCCCAAATTTCGTTAAAAATTCGGTCAACTATTATTAAATTTCTGAAATTAAATTAAATTAAATTGGGTTGTTTGAATATTTTTTGAAAATAGTAAACACGGCCAACAGAACATTTTATTAACATGACGGTAACCTGTAAGCCACTTATGATTATCATAAAACCTATCGCTAGAATACCTGTTGCAATTTTTCTTTTGCTGCACAATTTTAAGGGAGGGAACAGGACGCCCCGTTAAAATTATGGCTTGTTTATTTTCAAAACTTCTGGACCGAAACGGAATTGTTTTTAGCCCTTGTACGCAATTTTCATTACCACTGCACTGACACTGCATTGTTGAGTAACAGGGTAACAAACACTAATTATCTGTAAAATAAAAAATATACGGGACACTAAAAACGCAAAATTATTATTAAAAAAGAAATATCTTTATAACGCAATAATTTCAAATCGCGCACGTGTCCGGACTGCGTCGCTGGGCCGCGCTGGCGATAGTAAACTGTTAATTTCCGCAAAATCCCGAACGGAACTGTAAGACTCTCTTTTAATAAAATTCCGTAAAAATATAAAAGCTGTATTACTGCACGACGGCTTTACAAAAACTAAAACTACCTACTTACTAGTTACTACTTCTATCCGTACCCTTGATACTTCTAAACCTCATAAAAATGGGTATGTTTAAATACACAAAACTAATTCTAAGCGTAACATAATACTTTATATGGCCTGAAGGCGCCAAACTTTACTTATCAATCTTAATGTCTTTGAAAATAAGAATATAAAGTCAGTTCTACAGAACCGAAAACAATGCGACCTGTCGTTTCACACGTGACAAAATTAATTACGCTACGACATTTGCCAATCGCTCTGTCTCGTTTTAACATAAGGCGCTACATCCCTGCCTTTAAATCCGTACTTGAAACCTGAAATTATAGGTGCTGCCTTCAAACGAAGCTATAGACTTCATAAAATTTTTTAAAACACCTTCGTCCTGCTCATATGGGCCACCTACAAAAGAAATATTATGCTGATTTCGGTCGGTTTTAAATGCGATTATTACGTTTGTTTGATGATTTATGTTTATGTTGGTACAATCCTTGATACTATTATAGAAATATAGTATAGACGATTAATAGTTTCATAAAAACGTAAATAAGAAAACGCCTAATAATATGATTTTCTGTAAAAATTAAATTGGGAAATGTTATAATTTTTTTTTGTAAATTTATGATTTTACTAGGGTAGGCAATGCCTTTTTGCCTACATTGCACGCCACTGCAGGAAGCTGATGCGGATAGGTTCCGCGGAACACGTGTGGTACCACAACGGTCCTTACAGGACTACGTGTGACTGTTTGGTCAATGCCAGAGGTCTGCCACTCTAGCCTACCTAACCTTGGTACGAGAATCAGCTGAGTTTTATCTGTAACACCTCTTTTACTTTACCTTTGTTTCTTGTAGTAATGCTGGCTTGTGCGTACCTTGTCCACTTCACCATATGGCCTTGATTTAAGCAGACGTGACTTTAGTTTTAAAAAAATAGTATCTTCTTGATTGTCCTCTTAACGGTCTTCGCCAATCTCCGCTCGATAGATCAATACTGCTTTGACGATTGGAAAATTACAAAAAGTAATCACGACCTGTCACAGATATTAACAATGGGAAAACGCTTTTCGCAAATTCGATTAAAAACGTAACAATTTTCTTTTAGTAATCAATCAAAACGAGACGTCGGCCCGTCTGGCCAAGCAAAAAACAATTTATTTGAATTATAACTGAAAGGTATTATGGCCACGTAGACAAAGATGGATTCCACTGAATTCGTCATTTCAGTTGTTTTTGCTTGTAATTACTATCATTCTTTTCCATCGTTTTCTTGTTTCCGTGATAATGGAATTTTAGTAACCCTAATTTTCGGGTAAATTAGTTACATTTTCACTAACGCGCACAAAGAAAAATTTACTTCAGACTGGAGATAACCTCGGATTAAATATTTCTACAAGATAGATTAGCGAAATAATACCAATACCCCAAATAGCGGAAGGGAGGCGATGTAATGAAAGTGTTTACCAATAAATGCCAGTGGTGGCGCGAATTATTAATTTAAAAAATGGATAAATATTAATTGTGTTAAATAAATGGTAAAAAAATTATATATATAAATTATAATTTTACACTTTCCACATATTTTTATTTTGACTCGACATGTTTCGCAACACAGTTGCTTCGTCAAAGGAGTACTTAAAAATGATATTTTAAAAGTTATAACTTAGGTGTAACAATCAAATTGCAGGTAATTTTCAGGTTGTTTAAATTGTTGGAAAAACCAATAATAATGTTTACAGACTAATTAAACGGATTCAAAAGAGGTGATCCGTTTAAATCCAATTGATCATTAGGGAGTATTGTTATCTTTAGGCCTATTTATTTCTAAGGATTCAAGCAAATTTAATTTTGTACTTTTGTTTTCAATATGCAAGATATTGTAGTTATGATTAAATGTATGATTTACTTCTAACAGAGGGTTGAAATAGTTAGAATATGTTTTTTTTTATATAAAACTAGCATGATGTTCATTCATCCGTTTTTCGAAGTTTTGGCCTGTTTGTCCGATATAAACTTTAGAGCAATCATTACATTTTAATTTTTGTTAACACCAGATTTATTTCCTTTGTTCAATTTACTTTTATTATTTTTAATGTGTTTCCCTAGAATATTGTTAGTTTTGAAAGCAATATTAATATTCAAGTTTTTTAAAAAGTTTTCTATTTTAGTGCTAATATGAACTATGTAAGAAATAACTTTATAATTGTTTTTATTATTGTTTGCTGTTGGAAAAACTAAGTTTGTAGCCTTTTTGTATAATTTTTTTATTTAGTATTTTATCTATTGTTATCGCGGAATAACCATTATTTACTGCAATTTGCTTATTAAGCAACTTCGAAAAACGGATGAATGAACATCATGCTAGTTTTATAAAAAATAAAACAAATTCTAACTATTCTAATCATCTGTTAGAAGTAAATCTAAAATCATACATTTAATCATAACTACGATATCTTGCATATTGAAAACAAAAGTACAAAATTAAATTTGCTTGAATCCTTAGAAATAAATAGGCTTGAAAATAACAATACTTAATGATCAATTGGATTTAAACGGATCACCTCTTTTGAATCTCTTTAATTAGTCTGTAAACATTATTATTGGTTGTTCCACCAATTTAAACAACCTGAAAATTACCTGCAATTTTATTGTTACACCTAAGTTATAACTTTGAAAATACCATTTTTAAGTAGGTACTCCTTTGAAGAAGCAGCTGTGTTGCGAAACATGTCGAGTCAAAATAAAAATCTGTGGAAAGTGTAAAATAATAATTTTTTTTATATTTTTTTACCATTTATTTAACACAATTAATAATTGATTTCCGCCAAGTAAAAGCCGAATCAATTCTATAAATATTATTTATTTATTAGGAACATAAAAATACATGTTATATTTCCCCCCCCCCCCCTCTATCCCCCAAATGGCCATCCACTGAGGTCCTTCGAAAAAAAAGGCGTCATCTCTACAAGATCATATTTGGTTGCGTAATACTTTGGCTTAGCTACTGCTCTACTGCAAGAAATCGATCTATTAAAATTATCCATGCATATGATTATAAATCATTAAATCGTATCCGATTTCACGGCAAGAATGTTCCCTGGCCGCATAGAATAATCCTAATTCATGTGTTCCCCCCATTAGGGATCCTCCATACGAAGTTCGTATTTAGGACTTTGTGTTCAATCCCCCTGTCACACCGTCGCAGTCTATAATGGTCGGGGACCAAAACCCACTGGGACTGTAAAGTGTGACTTGTTTAGCCACAGTATTCAGTCAAAACTTGTTTCACTGGACTATTCACTAAACTGTTTATAAACCACCTTAATTATGTTGGACCACAGCCAATGCTTCCTTCATACATTCTTTGCTAAAGCCGAAAGTATGCATTTTGTGGTCGCACCAGCAAAACCGTAAGGATCTACTTACTGTAGTCCCAGGAATTCTAATGTATCCCTTCCTGTTATAGCTAATAATAGGTTTCCATAGTCCGGTTTTAAGTCTTAAGTCAAGTTTTCTTTCTAAAAAGATCACTGATTTCTGTTTAGATCGTTGTTACGTCTCATAGACATGATATCGGTTGGCAGTTCCAGTATTATACGAGGCGAAGTGCTCTTCAGTGGTACCCTCCAAGAAGCATAAATGCTGCTGCGTTTACTCATAATCAATATGAACCCAATAACCCTTCCCCACTTCCGGCCCTCCCTACTACCGTGCGAGCAAAAATTATTTGCATCAAAGAGGGCTTGAATTTTAAAAAATAAGGCTTGGTTTAAATCACAATAATATGGGGACGATATATTTAACCAAATCTAGGTTAAAATTTTGTCAAATTCATATTATGACATGATATGCCAAACTAATGAGTAATAAAATAAGTAGACAAATAAAAAATTTATTTTTGTTGTTTACAAAATTAACAAAGTAAGAATATACAAAAAGAAAAAGAAAAATAATTACATAAATTGCTGAAATTGGCCACCGCAAGCATAAATTCACACGTCTCTTCATATATTCGAAAGTGTTGACCAGCATCTCTGGAGAAATGTTACCACATTCTTGGATAATTCTTTCTTGTAATTGTTCTAAATTTGCAACTGGTGTTTTAAAAATAGTATTCTTTAAATGAGGAAAAACGAAGTAATCCATAACCGTTAAACAAGGTGATCTAGGTGGGAATTCAATGTCTGATCGAAAACTGATCAATCTGTCGTCGAAAAAATTGCGTAAGTAGTTAATAGTTTCGGCAGCTGTATGGGCGGTTGTACCGTCCTGTTGAAAATATCCAAAACGTAGTTCGTCGTCAAGTAATTGCTCCATAAATGGATTCAAAATATTGTCTCTATACCGCTATGCTGTAACTGTGTGATGGAAAAAAATAGGACCAACAATTCTTCTTCAGGAAACAGCTAACCAGACACCAATTTTTTGAGGGTGCAATGTGAGATCTACAAAAAAATAGGGATATTCACTATTCCACATGCGTGTATTCTGAGAATTCACATAACCGGAGAGGTGGAACCAGGCTTCATCCGAAAAAAATGCCAGGTCTAATAAATCATTTATTTCCAATAAATTTTGGGGAAACCATTGAGAGTCATTCCTGCGTCTTTCATAATCTGCGGCTTGTATTTCTTGGAATACTTGCACTTTATAAGGAAATAAATTTAGCTGCTTCTTAAGAATAGTCCTGCATGTTCCATAAGATCTTCCCACTTCTTGGGACAGGCGTCTTATACCATTTGTTGGCGTATTTTGCATTATTTCACGAACGTTTGCAACAAGTTCTTCTGTTCTTACAGATGGTCTTCCTGCTACTTTTTTGTGTTGTATAGAACTTGTTTCCCTAAATACAGCCACGGTTCTTTTCAGGCAATGATAAAAATCCCCAGCAATAAAAGCAATGTTAGGAAAATGTTCGTGAAAATTGTCCATGCACAAACCCGGATTGTATAGCCACTCACCATTTACTCTAACCCCGTTTCGAAAATACACTTCAACCATGAATGTTTTGTGCTGTTCCGTAAAGCCCATTGTGTGAATTGTTTAAGAAATTGGAAAAATTAGCGATGAATCAAATTAGTTGTAACGACTGTCAAAGATGACGGAATAACTGATTGATTGTTAATTCAGGTAGTTACTGACACCCAACAGGTATTAAGCTCTACGGCTAAGCATTACGTTCTTAGATGCAAGGCCCTCTTTGATGTAAATAATTTTGGCTCGCACGGTACAAGCCACCACTGGTAACATTTCAAACATAACAATAAATATAAAATTAATACAAAAGCAACAAATTTATAATTTGTGCTTTGAGGACTTGCTCAAACGAATCATCTAGACATATTGCAAATAAGTAGTCCAATATTCACCACCCTGTTTATTTATTTTAACGTCTCCAACACCGGTCCTTTGTCCATCGTTAAATCAACATTATTTTAAATTAAATCACCCCCAAATTACATTATACTCAATAAAAATCCCCAAAAAACCCTTTCAAAATGCCTTTAAAATTCAGTCATTTGATTCATAATATTAACTATAGCTGAATGGGTTTTTAACGCCCGTAGATTTAGCCAGAACCCCTATCTTTTATTATGTAAAACACCCTTCTCTTACAGTGCAAGTTGTATTCTAAGTTCTTAACTACTGGGTGTTAGGAAAATTACATAGGATCTTTAAACCCATTCTCATGATTCGACTTATGAAATTAAATTGTAGAAAACATGTTCTTAGGATAAGATTCGCGGCTGATTCTCGTGTTTTCCCGCAATCACGCTATTGAGACTAAGGAGTTTGTCTGAGGCTATCCCTAGTTTTAATAACATTAATAGCGACCAAGCACATCTTAAACTTTTATACTATTTGTATGCTCGGATTTATAATACCTTCCCAACAGAGAAAGTAGTGTAATTGTGAAAAAAAAGCTTTATATTTTATCAAACGTCGATGTTGTAGTAGTGGAATGCAGTGACGTGTGACGTGCAGTGACTTTAAAAGCAGCGTAGGCAAAACTAGAAAGTAAAATACAATTGCGGCACTATAGAGGTGAAAGCGCGCCGCAGACAAAATAATTTTTGCCCCCGCCATGCTCCAAGCATAAATTTACACGTGTCTTCATATTTTCGAAAGTTTTGACCAGCATCTCTGGAGAAATGTTACCACATTCTTGGATAATCCTTTCTTGTAATTGTTCTAAATTTGCAACTGGTGTTTTAAAAATAGTGTTCTTTAAATGAGAAAAAGCGAAGTAATCCATAACCGTTAAACAAGGTGATCTAGGTGGGAATTCAATGTCTGATGGAAAACTCATCAATCTGTCGTCGAAAAAATTGCGTAAGTAGTTAATAGTTTCGGCTGCTGTATGGGCGGTTGCACCGTCCTGTTGAAAATATCCAAAACGTAGTTCGTCGTCAAGTAATTGCTCCACAAATGGATTCAAAATATTGTCTCTATACGGCTGTGCTGTAACTGTGTCATGGAAAAAAATAGGACCAACAATAATTCTTCTTCGGGAAACAGTTAACCAGACACCAATTTTTTGAGGGTGCAATGTGGACTCTACAAAAAAATGGGGATTTTTACTACTCCACATGCGTGTATTCTGAGAATTCACATAACCGGAGAGGTGGAACCAACAACTTCTAATACAAGGAAACCCCAGTGTGAAACCCGATCAGAAAACGTTTTAGCATAAATCAATGATGACAAATTTAAGCTGATTTCCCTATATCTACCGCTTGTGTGTGAAAACGAAGGTTATATTGATTATGTTAGATCCATTTGTGATGCGTACCTATTAAGTTAAAATAATATATTAAATATATGTGTGCGTTTTTTTTTTAATTTACTACTCATAAAATTATTTATTTCCAAATTACATCAAATTATAATGTTTTAGGGAGATCATATGACAACAATGTATGGCCGCTTTACTCCATTTTACGCATATTTTTACTACGCGGCGGCCTTGTAGCAGCCATCATTCATTTTCGAACCGCGCGGTGTTGTTAGGCTGTTCGTTTATAAATATTTTTTTATGTAACATTGTTACATAGTGTATTTTGTGAAAATATAACTATTGAGTGTTATTTATTAGCCCACAATAATGGATCGCCAGTGAGTGGTGTGTAAAAAACTGGATTATTCTAACACCGGATTAGCATACAGCGTTGCCATTTTGCCCAAGGATGTATGATTGTAAACAAATCGCGTTTTATGGATGACATGTTTTGTCTCCTTATTTATTAGAAGTCTTTTGGTGGAACCAGGCTTCATCCGAAAAAAAGTCAGGTCTAATAAATCATTTCTTTTAAATAAATGTTGGGTAAACTATTGAAAGTAATTCCTGCGTCTTTCAAAATCTGCGGCTTGTATTTCTTCGAATACTTGCACTTTATAAGGAAATAAATTTAGCTGCTTCTTAAGAATAGTCCTGCATGTTCCATAAGATCTTCCCACTTCTTGGAACAGGCGTCTTATACAATTTGTTGGTGTATTTTGCATTATTTCACGAACGTTTGCAACAAGTTTCTCTGTTCTTACAGATGGTCTTCCTGCTCCTTTTTTGTGTTGTATAGAACCTGTTTCCCTAAACACAGCCACAGTTCTTTTCAGGCAATGATAAAAGGTCTTCCTGCTCCTTTTTGGTGTTCTATAGAACCTGTTTCCCAAAACGCAGCCACGGTTTTTTTCAGGCAATGATAAAAATCCCCAGCAATAAAAACAACGTTAGGAAAATGTTCGTGAAAATCGTCCATGCACCAACCCGGATTGTATTGCCTCTCACCATTTACTCTAACCCCGTTTCGAAAATACGCTTCAACCATGAATGTTTTGTGCTGTTCCGTAAAGCCCATTGTGTGAATTGTTCAAGAAATTGGAAAAATGAGCGATGATTCAAATTACTTGTAACGACTGTCAAAGATGACGGAATAACTGATTGATTGTTAATTTAGGTAGTTACTGACACCCAACGGGTATTAAGCTCTACGGCTAAGCATTACGTCCTTAGATACAAGACCCTCTTTGATGCAAATAATTTTTGCTCGCACGGTACTTACGTGATAAATACTGTAGTTGGACATACGCTTATTTAAAATTAAAATTAAATAACGTTAATTCTTTGTAACTGTTCAATTCCATTTTTAATCTGTCAAAATTAAGTAATTTAATTATTAATAATTGAAAAATATGACCCGTACAGCCCGCGCTGGCGCTGTCACTTATTTTTCCTTATCTAAATTATTATTAAGGGTCGGTATTTTTAGCGCGGTGTATAGTTAGGAACTTCGGAATAATTATAACTTGCAGGGTAAGGGAAGGGTGTTTTACATAATAAAAGATGGGGTTAAATGTAACGGGGCAAAATCTCACAATATTTCTTAAAACCTAACTCATTCATTGGGTTCTTATGCCAAGTGTCCCTTGTTTCATGTTGGTGCAAAAAATTCAAGGGTTTGTTGATTTAAGGTGGGATTAAAGACGCCATTTTCTATCGTCAATTCGATTTACCGATGCGCACTGCAGTGCTGTGTTAATTAGAGTAGTTATTTTTATGCTTTTGGTATACGAAGAATAAAGACAGGCATAAATCTGGAGCTGGTAGAGCAAGGCAGATGTTAGTCAGCCGGTCAAAGTTTTGTTTACTCTGGTATTTTGTGCAAGTACGGAACTTTTCCTGTTAAAACAAACACATATTCTCTTAAATTCTTAGGAGAGATGACATCTAGATAGACTAGAAAATATCGTGTTACAGTAAAAATTGTTGTTTTTACTTCCAAAACTGGGTTTTCAAACAATTCTTAACATATCATAGACTTCCTCATTCGTAAAAGACATTTTTTCTTAAAAATTATTACTTATTTACATAAAATTAGACCTAATGGTCACCACAGTAACAGTAACTGTCCATATTATTATAGGCGAAACAACAATAAGGTTATGTTTTTGTTTAATTTCGTAATTGTCCACGGCCGCCTTAACAATAAATATAACATTTGGAGTATTATTGCCTTTTTTGGATAAATAACAAAATATCATAATTTATATTTTTAAAACACTTAAAATTAATAAATATAGCCAAAAATGCTGTTCTTGTAGGATTTGAGGGTTTTAATAAAAGGAAAATTGCAAAACTTTGCTAAAAGCAGTAGTGGAATCCCACTATGTTTGCGATAATTTTTCATAAACAAGAGGAAACGAGTTGCGGTTTTTACAGTTCTCTTTACTAACTAGTTAGTAAAATGAAATAAAGGTAAAAGGGTTGGATGGTTGCATTTAAGTTTTTCGAAATATATTTTAATAATATTTATATAGGCGTTAAATCGGGATAAAACTTTCTTTAAAATAATTCATAGTTTGTTAAATTTGGTTAACGCAGACCGAAGTTACAGCCTTTTAAGTACTTTTAGTTATTACCCTTCGCCACGCTGTTACCATGGTAACTACAAAAATTGTTCATACAATATTTATACGAGGACATTACGGAGCATATAAAAACTTAATTTCTGGCCTACATAGTACCTACCAGCCGCTATTAGTACCGTGCGAGCAAAAATTATTTGCATCAAAGAGGGTCTTGCATCTAAGGACGTAATGCTTAGCCGTAGAGCTTAATACCTGTTGGGTGTCAGCAACTACCTGAATTAACAATCAATCAGTTATGCCGTCATCTTTGACAGTCGTTACAAGTAATTTGATTCATCGCTAATTTTTCCAATTTCTTGAACAATTCACACAATGGGCTTTACGGAACAGCACAAAACATTCATGGTTGAAGCGTATTTTCGAAACGGGGTTGGAGTAAATGATGAGTGGCAATACAATCCGGGTTTGTGCATGGACGATTTTCACGAACATTTTCCTAACGTTGCTTTTATTGCTGGGGATTTTTATCATTGCCTGAAAAGAACCGTTTTAGGGAAACAGGTTCTATACAACACAAAAAAGGAGCAGGAATACCATCTTCAAGAACAGAAGAACTTGTTGCAAACGTTCGCGAAATAATGCAAAATACGCCAACAAATTTAGAACAATTATTACAAGAAAGGATTATCTAAGAATATGGTAACATTTCTCCTGAGATTCTGGTCAACACTTTCGAAAATATGAAGAGACGTGTGAATTTACGCTTGGAGCATGGCGGTGGCCAATTTCAGCAATTTATGTAATTATTTTTCTTTTTTTTCTGTATATTCTTACTTTGTTAATTTTGTAAACAACAAAAATAAATTTGTATTTGTCTACTTATTTTATTACTCATTAGTTTGGCATATCATGTCATAATATGAATTTGACAAAATTTTAACCTAGATTTGGTTAGATATTATATCGTCCCCATGCATTGTGATCTAAACCAAGCCCTACGTTTTTTAATCCAAGCCCTTTTTGATGCAAATCATTTTTGCTTGCACGGTAGAAATTAAGGACTTAGCATACCGACTATACCCTCCTAACGGTAGAATTAGGAACTTAAAAATTATTTCCAGTGTTTTTTTGTGCTCATATTTCATAATAAATTTTTTACCTTAAAGTCGTAGCCTGTATGGTTTTGGAGATACAGCCGCTCGCCACTCTTCGTGGATCACCCTGTATATACGCAGTTATTTTTTTTTCGTCTTGTTCTCGTTCTTGTCTCGTTCTCGTCTATTGACACCCTAGTACGAAAGCCAACTGTTTTTTTTTCTATAAAAATATAAAAATAAAAAGTCAAATGGAAGAATAAAGTAATTTTTCCGCAAACAGCAAGAAAGCGTGTCACAAAGTCCTGACGACAGAATAAAACACTTTTATTTCGCTCTTTTATATTCGCAAAGTATAATTTTGTTTTTTATTTGAAAATAAAAAAAAATATTTGGGACGAGGTAGGAAAGTTGTCTAAATTCTTAAGACGATTCCTAAGTTACATTTCCACAACCTGATTTTTTTTAATATTGGATGCACATAATTATTTGTGAAAGATAGTTGGATTATTAGATGCTTTGGTGGTACTCATTAGTAACTATAGGTTTGTAAACATCTGGTTGGCAACACAATAAGTCAGGATCTCCTGTATTTACGCTTAATTAACCCGAAAATTGTATAAAAAAGGCCTTGAGATATGCAATGTTAACTGAATAAAAGTGGTACCTAATTCCGTACTGGAAATGAAAATTTTTTTGAAGTTTATTTTGATATTCAAATGACATAATATGTTTTGCATACAACAACAATACCCCACACTATAACAACTATTAATATTAACTCCAATATAGTATAATATAACAATTGCAATTATAGGAAAGAAAGAAAAAACTAAAAGTCTTCCACCACAAAATTTAATAGAAATACATTCTTTAGGGGTCTCTACACAGAGGGAAATCGACTAATTAAACAGAATTGTTAAGAACTATCTTATATCAGTAGCAACATTTTTAATAATTACTAATAAACAATCTCTAACTACAATAAAAAAATTAACTAACAAACAACATACAGAATTGCTACCTCGTTATTTATACGTACAATAAGACAGAATAATAATACATATAAGCCAGTTACTATAAGAATGTGTTTCAGTAAAATATTCTTATTGGAAATAAAAAACTGTTTTTAGGATTATACCAACGATAAAACGATTTATTTGGGGTATTATTTAAAATAGTGGTTCATATTAAACATTTATTAACGGGTATGCAACACACTTCTATTTCGCGATGAGTGGGGGAAAGTTCAAACATTTACACGAGACACCATTTGCTTTGTTCCCCGGGCTCCGCGGATTGTGTGTTCTGTGTTAAGTGGCTGAACTTTTTCTGTATGTATAATATAATAAAATATGGATAACATATTCAACTGTACATAATCATGTTATAGTTTGCAAAAATCAAACCCAAACCCATTTTAAGGGGGTAAGTACCTATTATTACTTATGTGTGGTTGGTTTATCTTAAAATTCACCAACATTAACTTTGGCATTGCTTTTGTATAATAAGACTGATGACTGATAGCTATAGAAAATAAGATTGCCAGTCTTATAAATAGTTTATAACGATTAATCAAAAGATCTTTTAATTTTGTAAAATTGTTAACCTAAATAATGTTTATATAAATGCATTTTTAAGTCTTAAATAACAATTCCTAATCAGTAGCTGTTTTATTTTATTTTTCTTTGCAAAATATATAATATGAATACAACTAAAATAAAATTGGACGAAACGGAATAATTTTTGTGAATTTTGAGATAAACTAGCTCATAATAATAACTCTAACTCACTTATATTTGGTTTGGGTCTTAGTTTTGTAACGTCTGTATTTCGCAATTTTTAAGCGACATAATAAAGTAGTAAAGTGTATAATTTTTAGTATTTTTGGTCACTTAAAAGCTGTATTTATGATTTCAGATTTTTTGTTGTTCCTTAGTAAGTATTTGTAAGCGTTAAGGAGAAATGACCTTGTGTTGTTTTTGTTCAAGTTTAATAAAGACCTTTGTAATGTTTACCTATTTTTTTTGTAATCCTTTTAAATATATACTACCACATTATACCTATTATAAAACTGTTTTGTATTAACTACTAAACAGTTATACCCATTATAAAACTGGATTATACTCATTTCCAACTAATGTATAATGGGTATAAGCATGTTTGATATTCGCTATGGAACAAACCTTTATGGTTACAATCCATGTCATATAAACAGTATAACATATCTATTTACTCTTATGCACTGGTCTTAACTAGGTATATCTGGTGTATATATGCTATTAGCACGTATTGCTGTCCCAAATAGTATTAAATATTCTTATGATGTTTATAAGAATTCTCATAAGGGTTATAATGCATTTCTCTCAGTGTACATGTTTCGAACGTAGAAACGTTCATCTTCAGGAGACAGAAAAAATTATGTTGTGCTATTGGTATTAGCAGAAGAGAAAATGGTATAAAACCGTAATGGAGCTTTTATGGCATTGAAAAATTAAAATTTAGAAATTACGTATATAAAAAATTGAGGAGAGGTAAAACATGCTGAGCATGTGAAGAAAGTTGGTAAATGAAGTATAAACAACCAAACTAAAAGAGGAAGAAAAAATACCTTCTAAAGAGAAGGTGTCAAAGATTTTAAAATCATTTATATAAAAAATTTTTTTTTTGTTAAATCGTTGATAATAATAATATGTCTATAGGACAGTATAAAGTTAAGAATCTTAGGTAAAATTCATGATACCTATCAGAATTTTGAAAATAGTTTTTGGGGTATATAAACCTATTTTCAAAATTCTAATATCATGAATTCTACCTAAGATTCTTAACTTTATACTGTCCTACCTACAGACATATTATCAATGATTTTACAAAAAAAAATGTGTTATATAAATGATTTTAAAATCTTTGACACCTTCTCTTTAGAAGGTCTTTTTTCTTCCTCTTTTAGTTTGGTTGTTAATACTTCATTTACCAACTATCTTCACATGCTCGGCATGTTTTACCTCTCCTCAATTTTTTATATACGTAACTTCTAAATTTCAATTTTTCAATGCCATAATAGCTCCATTAAGGTTTTATACCATTTTCTCTTCTGCTAATACCATCAGCACAACATAATTTTTTCTGTCTCCTGAAGATGAACGTTTCTACGTTCGAAACATGTAGAGGCCCCTAAAGAAACAGAAAACATCCAATTTTTTAGAATTTTTGGAAATATTTATGCACTTGTATTATACCCGAAAATTTTATATCTACATTTTCTAGCTAATGAAATATTTTTTTTCTAGAACGTAACCCTGACAACGAAAAAAAATTCCGTAGGTGGTAATTTTTTTCTCTTGGTTACTGGGTGATATTATACTGGACATTTTTTGACGTTTAGTAACAAGATTTTAGCACATTCCTGTAATTCAATTATTTGCATTTTAACCACTTTTAAGTATATTAAAGATAATGATATATTGTGAAACGCCCCAGACCCAGGGCGCTATTTTTCGCGTAAAAAATTTCCACAAAATTTTTTGACAGTAAAATAAAATAACTAATATTTTAAGGATCAGTAATATGTGCAGAGGAACCCTCGTTTTAAACAAGCCACAAAAAAATATAAAATTTTACCCTCGTATCAGTAAAACGGTGAGAACAGGCCAAATTCTTCAGAAAAACACATGGCCACGCGACGCATCACCACTCCCGAAAGTAGGGGTGAGCATATAAAAGCTGTCCAAACGACGCTTAGGACACTCAAAATCACAAGATAAGGTCGTTACGCTGCCAGTGTAACCGACTTTGGTGTCGGCTATCTATTCATTATTAAAAATTCTGTTCTACCAAAACCAAGTTGTTAAGCCAGTGGTTCTCAACCGTTGTTCCGCGGAACACCAGTGTTCCGCACACCTCTTCCACGTGTTCCGCGAAATAATTTAGTAATATCAAGTAATCTGAATCATGAGAGAGTATTTGTTGTAGACCAGGGTCGATAATTTTAAAACCAAAAAAAAATAATAGTAGGATGAAACCCATTGGAAAAGGAAGAGAATATAACAAAAATAAAAGGAAAAATAATTTACGGGCGATCCGAGGTCAGGAAGTGGAAAGGGGTGAGTTTTTAAGGGTAGAAAACGATTTATCTCGATTTCCGGCAAAACTACAAGTCCTATGGAAAAACGTTAAATAGCAAAGTTGTAGGTAATAAAAAGATCTACAACTTTCGTATTTACACTTTTTTCACATAACCTCAAAATTTATGTGAAAAATTCAATTAAAAATGATTTTCTATTTTTATCTTTTACAAAAAAAAATTTTTTTTTCGAAATTTGGTGAAAACGTACATTTTTATGTCTTAAACACACTGTAATTTTTTTGATTAAAAATATTTATTTTTTCACCTTATTTTGACATAATATCGAAAAGGCACCCTAATTTTCAATCGAAAATTCTCACGTCAAAATATCTGCTTTTTAAAAAAGTCGGTGGGCTTTTTGTTCGTTGAAATCTCTACTTTCTGATGGTGTGAAAAAAATATATATTACTATGGTAAATGTTCTCAAAAAATGGAAAGAAACGAAAAAAAACTCGAATCCAAATTTTTTTTTTAATCATTATGTACAATTTTGAGTAGTAGTAGTAGTATAGTAGTAGAGAAAAATAAAAAACCAAAAACTTGAATTTTTCACATAAATTTTGAGGTTATGTGTTTTGCCGGATATCGCGATAAATCGTTTTCTACCCTTAAAAACTCACCCCTTTCCACTTCCCGACCTCGGATCGCCCGTAAATTATTTTTCCTTTCATTTTTGTTATATTCTCTTCCTTTTTCAATGGGTTTCATCCTACCTTTATTTTTTTTCGCTTTTTATCATTTTCAAAGGCTTCAGCCCTGGGTCTATTGATAAACTGATTACTTCACCGCAAATATGTTGACAAAGGTGGTGTTTCGCTATTTTCTTCATGCTACCAAAAGTGTTCCGCCCCCACAAGAAGGTTGAAAACCACTGTGTTAAGCTAACAGTTTGTTTTTGTTCTTCAAATTATTCTTAAAACAATTATTGGATTTTTTCTACTTGTCCTAGATTGCGTTCCTGTCGCCGAGCTAGCCCTACGGTCTCGGAGTTAACCCACGATGCGTGACGTCAAAAATCCACAGTAGAAAAACCCGACGATTTCGATTAATAGACAAAGACACCAACAATCTTAAACTCTCAATAATTATTTAAAAGTCACACCTGTAATATATGTACTATCTCTTAGTACTACGTACTACTTATATAATAATATGCAGTATTGTTTCTTTATAATAAACTTTATTAACAACAGACAGTATTAGTATTTTACATCATGAATAACAAACATGGTTCTATCGCTTGCTTCACTCACACTGCTCGCACACTCTCCCTCTCACTCTGGCTACAGCGCCGTCTCACTCATCCTGATCCTTGCATACCTGTTTACCTACTATTAATGTATAATCAATGGTTGCCTAATAGTAGGTATATTTACTTAATACTACAACACCTTATAAAAAAAACTAAATATTATTTTAATGCAATTTCATTAATAATACAAATATTTCTCTCAAAAGTTTTAATCAGCAAATTATAAAGACATAAATAAATTTCAAATAAAGTTCAGCTAACAGCTCTGCAAGACAAAATTGGCTTTTATTTAATTATTTAAAAAATAATAGAGTGACGAAACCATAACGGTACCATTTGTAGATGTAAAAATCAATACACTTTTGCCTTCTAAGGGTCGTAAAATATGGGTCAAGTGCAGCGACACAGACCTTTTTAATGTAACTTACAGATGTTAGTTGCTCTCCCTGGGTGTATTTTTATTATGGGGTACTTAAGAACAAAGGGTGGACGTTATTACGCAGTAACAATGCTACCTTAAAAAGTTAGTAATGATCAATGCTAGGCAAAGAAATGGGGGGCGGATTAAATAAGGGCAATATTTTATTTGACAATATACAAGTAAAGTTACCAGAAAGGTTATAATTATTTGGTATGATGTTGCCTGTAGAACATTAATTTATAATTAGTGTGCATAAAAGGGTGTGATGTTTTTTTCTTAAAATAAATGTCCGACAGCAGCAATGACTTGAGTGTCCACTGCTGAAGATCTTTGTCGCTCGGGTTTCTAGTAATATAAACAACGCCCGCTCGACAAGAAAAAAGACAGGTAGTTTTATAAAATGTAATAATTACATTTTTTTTATCATTTATGATTATTTAAGGTACCTTCATTAAATTATTCATAAATTGTATATGGCAAAAATGCTTTTATAATTGATAGATTGTTTTTAAACCTTCTTTGATTTTTTTTCCTGGCAGCAGAATACCGCATCATAGGAAAACCGTCAGAATAAAATTTAAGCTAGAAAATCTTAAAATCTGACATAACTTTACCGTTGTATCAAACTTGAAAAGAACCTAAAAATAAACACAACGTAGACAGGATCGTACCACAATATTTGACGATAACAGCTAGAGTGACGAATTTCTTCAGGTGGTAAATACACCTGGGGTCGGTCAGTTTCAATTATTACACAACCAAACAATTTTGATACATTTCATCCAGAGAAAATTTTCGGAGAAATATGATCAAACGTTTAAAACCGCCAAATCAATATTTTCCCTAAAGTTAAAAGCCATTCAACTCAACCCAAAAGAAAGTACACAAAAATGACTGATAAAATATGCAAAGCAGCAAAATTTGACAACACTGCAAACAATATCCCCACAGGACTTTATCTCACTTTAAAACATCAAAAAGGGCATGTCAATCATCCCTAATATT
Source organism: Polydrusus pterygomalis (assembly GCA_963969555.1). NCBI lineage: Eukaryota > Metazoa > Arthropoda > Insecta > Coleoptera > Curculionidae > Polydrusus > Polydrusus pterygomalis. Next base: position 15,004,701 of record OZ018385.1, on the reverse strand, counting down.
GAATTTTCCGACTCGGCGTAAATTTCCTACGTAAGAAAATTGTTGCCCCGAATGGAATATTAAAATGAAAGGGACTGAGTCCTTATGTTTCGGATTTTCTAAAGAAAAGTGTTTTTTTGATACTATGCTATATTGTTTCTATATACAGGGTGTTACAAAATATTGCGACACAGTACAATAACTCTCTTATGGTGTTAGTGGGATGGAAAAAAGGTTTTATAAAAATTGGACAGGAGCAAATTTTAAAAATATTTTGCGATAGACAGGGTCTTTCGTAAATCCAGGTCAAATCCAACATACGTTTATTAAATGAAACACACTCTTTGTACCATAAGTAAATTCCCCTCACTTTTGAAATTCCGGACTACTAGTGTCCTAGTGGTTTAGAGCCTTGAATAGGCAATTTGCTTTTTTACTCGTTTGATACAGGGTTTTATTTTTACATAACTAAAAATAAATATTATCTTCGACATATTATGTTTTAATTATAACTTGTGTTTGTTTACCTAGTGTTTCGATTATTTTTACATAGGAAATTATAACCTTAATTTTTTAAAACATGTATATTTTGTTCTGATTTGTTTGCCTTAGACTTTAATATATACCTGGTGACCATGAGATTACTTTCCGGCTGACAATTCTTTAGATTTTAATCGAATAAGATAAAACTTTGCAGGACTCATACGCTAATAAAAGACATTTGCCAACGTATACTAGAACGATTTAAGATTGGGTATGGCATTCTAAATTACAATATGCACCCTTGAATTTACCTGCAGCAGAAATTAAATTATCTGTCAAAGGTAATATTTATTTTTGTTGTCAAAATAAAAAATAAAAACCGATTCATACCTATGCATTTTGACCCTGCATTTTTAAACCTGCATCAAAATTGCATTCAATTTCGAGTTCACATTTATACATTTCAGCACGAGTGAAAGTTGCAGCGTTTTTCACCCTTGAATATTAAATTGATTATTCCTTTAGTTATTCCACTGTTATTATATAAAATTTACCTGATTACTACACACTTAAAAATAATGATTAAATTTTAAATCAAAATGAACTCCGTACTGATTAAATCCAGGTCCACACCAGATTGATTAAAAAAATTAACACTGCTTACTGATTAACTCAAAGAGTCCGTGATTAACCAGTCTTAATCAAAAATGATTAACCTAAAAATTATTAATGATTATGTTTTAATCAATTTTTATTAAATAATTTTAATTAATAATGATTAAATTGTCAATGATAGGTGATCCTTTAATCATTTTTGATTTAATATTTTAATCACTTTAGAGTATCCATTTATTATTTTTAATTTTGGAATAATAAAATAGAAAAATTAAAAATTATTTAGTATAAAAATATTTCAATTCATATATCAATCTGGTGTGGACCTGGATTTACTCAGTACGGAGTTCATTTTGATTTAAAATTTAATCATTATTTTTAAGTGTGTAAGTGATGAATTTGGATCCCCTTTTCTATTGAATTTATTTAGTAAAAGACAAATAGATAAATCAACACACAAGGGAACAAACTGCACACTAACTGTGTTTTTCTCATTTTAAAGATCATACGTTAAAGGATGGAAATATATTCCGAGAGCACTTAATTTTAGTTAGTAGTAATTAATATTACAATGATGAAAAGTTTTTTTTCTTTTAATCAATTTTGATTAGGGTTAATTTAGCCTGGTCCATCTTAAAAATTGGACAAAGCACCGATTGGCAAATGCACTCAAATTAATAAATAACTGGCATGCACGAAAACCGTATAATATCATGTATCGACTTACCTGTACTTTTAAGTTCTACGAGCCGATCATCGGCGTTGCAGTCTGTAATTTTTGCGTATTTTTCACGTTGTTTAAATTAAGTTTCACTAACATTATAATGTCACTGCTAAAACCACAGGCAAACAAAATAAACAGCACACAAAATTAGAGTTAACAGAACATAGAAAAAAGAAACTAACCAGTTTCTTTTTTCTATGTTAACTATTGTTAACAGGAATATGTAAATTTTGACAAAATGTACCTGCGCAATCAACTAACAACCACGAGATTTCAAAGCCAACTGTCAGGCCAGCGCGACCCGTGACCTTTGTCAACCTGCCCGCCCGAAATGTGAAATTTTGGGGTTAAGTTATGGTAGGTACTCCAAAACTGATTAAGTCGTTACATGCTACGCATGCGTCAGCACATTCTTAGGCATTTTAAATCCCCTAAAATCAGATTATGATTTAAAACGTTGACATATTTTACGCAATTGACCAGTATATATTTAAAGTAATTCAAAATGATTATTTTGTGTCAATAACAGTGCAAATCATACAAATAATTTAATAATTGATTAAAAACTAAATCAAAAAATGTAATCAAACAAATTAAATCAGACATGAATCGCTGTTAATCAACTGATTTTTTTACTGTGTATAGTAATTATCTATTTATTGAGTTTCATATTTGTACATCGAACTATGTCGTATAGCTTAACCCCGAACTACTTTTTTCCAATTACTGATGATGACCTTCTCTAAGGTCGAAACATGTCTACTTTGATGTAAAGACTCAATCAAATTTTTTATTAAAGATATTTGTATTTAAGACATACTTTCTATTTTTTCACAGTTAATTTACATTTTCATGGCTACCTACTTTGGTTTCTTCCCAATTTCTGATGATAGGAATATTTCCCTATAAAACTAAAATACCTCAAAAAGCAGTAGATTTGGTCATAGGGTATGCTTAATAAAATTGAAAAGACAACAAAAGATCTTTACAGAAAAAGAAAAGCACGAAGTCTTTCTCCACAATCTTTATTAATCGAAAAACTAGGCGAACCTAGTATCACATCGACATGTTTCGAGTGTAGAAACACTCATCATCAGGAAACAAAGTGAAAATTAAAATGCTGATGTTTTTAGCAAGAGAAAATAATGGTGAGATTGAGCCGTAATGGAGCTTTTAATGGTGTACAAGAGATGTAAAATTGAAAAATCAGAAGGTCAAAAATCAAGACTCTCCAGCATACTGAAGAGTCGAGGGTTAAGTGTAGAAGCACACTGTCGTGCAGAAAAAGATAGGGTAGTAAAAATTAGGGAGTTTTGAAAAACATATCTGTTAAAAGTATTAATAAATTACTGAAACATCCTGAGTTTTATTGAGCCCAGTCAGAAACATTTGAAAATGTTGGGGTGAGATGTAAAGAAAAGAAGAGAAACAGAAAAAATTGTTTTTTGGTCAAAGCATCTTTTATTGTAAAAGTAAAAACAGTTGGGGTACCAGGCTTTTTACGGCCCAGTTACCCCGCCAGAGTCAAAGCAGACACATTGTGTGGAAAAAGTTTTTAAGAAATTTTTTAGAAAAAAAAATTATTGTGTTCCCGTTATAGAGGTGCTACTGTAGCCAACACGTGTAGGATGGGAAATGAATCTAAACTTGTTTAGATTAGGGGTGAGATGTAAAGAAAAGAAGAGAAAAATAAAAAATTGTTTTTTGGTCAAAGCATCTTTTATTGTAAAAGTAAAAACAGTTGGGGTACCAGGCTTTTTACGGCCCAGTTACCCCGCCAGAGTCAAAGCAGACACATTGTGTGGAAAAAGTTTTTAAGAAATTTTTCCACACAATGTGTCTGCTTTGACTCTGGCGGGGTAACTGGGCCGTAAAAAGCCTGGTACCCCAACTGTTTTTACTTTTACAATAAAAGATGCTTTGACCAAAAAACAATTTTTTCTTTTTCTCTTCTTTTCTTTACATCTCACCCCAACATTTTCAAATGTTTCTGACTGGGCTCAATAAAACTCAGGATGTTTCAGTAATTTATTAATACTTTTAACAGATATGTTTTTCAAAACTCCCTAATTTTTACTACCCTATCTTTTTCTGCACGACAGTGTGCTTCTACACTTAACCCTCGACTCTTCAGTATGCTGGAGTCTTGATTTTTGACCTGATTTTTCAATTTTACATCTCTTGTACACCATTAAAAGCTCCATTACGGCTCAATCTCACCATTATTTTCTCTTGCTAAAAACATCAGCATTTTAATTTTCACTTTGTTTCCTGATGATGAGTGTTTCTACACTCGAAACATGTCGATGTGATACTAGGTTCGCCTAGTTTTTCGATTAATAAAGATTGTGGAGAAAGACTTCGTGCTTTTCTTTTTCTGTATCGTTTAACTCCACTTTGAATATGGACTACTTCTTCAAAATTAAAAGATCTTTAAAAAATTGAGAAAATAGAGTTTACGACAGACCTTGTATATCGCAAAATATTTTTTAAATGTGCTCCTCAGTGGGGTTATTTCTGAAAGAATCGAAAAAAGTTATTAGAAAAAGTTTTTTTAAATGTAGTTTCTAGCCCAGATGCAAAATTTTAGCTGCATAAGATAATTTTGATTTTTTACCCATATTTTGTAAATTGCACCACTTTTGCAAAATAAGACTCGACGCAACCTACATAAAACTTCTTAGTTTTGACAATGCTTTATTTCAGATACATTTTTTTCTTTAAAGTAGCGCCATATTAAATGTGTGTTTCTCCGCAAAATCAAAATTGGGCTATTAAAATTTGGTCGCATGTGATGCGAAGCTTATTTGTTTTTGACCCTGTATAAGGTAACTTCATAAAATAAGTATTTTTGAAATCGTAGTTTGGGTCTGAAAGTAATACACCTTAATATTAAGACAGAAAAGTACACAGTGTCATCAGTAAAGTGTTCATTAAGTGAAAAATAAATTTTAGTGGTGGATAAAAAATCAAAATTATCTTATACAGCTGAAATTTTGCATGTGGGCTAGAAACGGCATTTAAAAAAACTTTTTCTAATACATTTTTTCGATAGTTTCAGAAATAACCCCACTTTTGAATTATTTTTTGGAAAAAATTAAAATTTGACAGATAATGCGAATCACGTGACTACTATTTTTTTGCTTAATTTTCATTTCGATCAAAGCAGAACTTGATGCCAAAGTCAAATTTCGAATAAAGCTATTAATAAAAAAAAATCCCGTATGATGCGGACTTTACTGGTCACACTGTATAAAGATATAAAACATTATTTTTTTAAATTTTAATTGTATATTACAATCCGGAACGGGAAATGTTTCATTACTACTACAACTGCCCTCTACCAGCCACTTTAACTGCCCTTAACCATTAATAGGGGTGGTGAGTGACCCAGTAATGGGTTTGCCACGCGTATGTCTAGAATGGGCCTAATCGGAGAAATATTGGGTCTATAATAGTCTATGGGTAAATAAGGGTTATCTTGGGAAGGAACGTAAGACGAAGGGTTTTAGTTAAATATGGTTTTACAGATATTGTATAATTCCATTAATAATTGTCATGGAATAGGTAGTGAAATACTTGAGTTTAAAACGCCTACATTTTAATCTAAATTTGATCAATTAATTCCATTTTTAGTTAAAGGTAGCAGGTAGCCTGTTCGTTGACTATTTACTACCATGTGGTTGACCTCACTTTATTTCTTTTTTTGTATATTGGTAAAATGTCAAGCCATGCAATGAAAACTTAATTTTATGAATGCTTGGTTACAGCTTTATGTTAGGTACTTTCTGTACCCATTACGGCGCAGTACCGTGTCAATGAAAAAATAATTAAAAAACTATATTAAAACTGTTTAAAATAAAGGTAGTTAAAGCAACCTATACCAGGTGATACAAGGGCGTGCGAAGGGGGGGGGGGGCAAGGGGGTGCGCTTGCCCCCCCTGGCCCAAGTAGATTTGAGATATTTTATTTAACTGGGATATACATATTTATTGAGATACAATTCAATTGACAAAATTGGTAAAACGAACTCTTGTTGCATAAAATGAAATGTGGAATTCAAAAATCTTCACTAAATAGCGAAGAAAAAATATTAGAATAGAATAAATAAAGCTTTATTTTAATTTACACAGCTAGTCATAATAGCAATATACAAATAGATATACAACCAACACCAACCCAATCCAAAAATGAACGACAAAAACAAAACACAATGTGTAACAAACCGCCAATTTAACCGACAACTAAAACATTTCTTATACTCACTGCAACGAATCCGCCAAACTGCAGATATTACAGAAGATACATCCATGTCAGAATTACTGCAACATTGCCAGTTCTATCCAGCTATTGGTCAGGCAATCGCGATAGCAATGTTTACCTCCAACTACATTTACAGTCGAAAGATCATTCAGTACTCTCAGAAGAGTAAAAACCTGGATTCGCTCGACTGGTTTATGTATGATGAGTACTCATCGCAAATTTGTAAAAGAAAAAAAAATACATTTATTTGAAAAAACTATTGATGAATTTGCAAAAGATTCAAGAAAATTAACATTTCTTTTCTCCAATAAATCTGAATAACTTATAAATTTTTTTTTGTTATATTTGAACATTTGTAAATATTTTGTTTAGCTATTTTTTGTTATTTAATATAAGTATTAGGTGTTTTGCTCTATTCTTTTATTGAAGGTTTGTTGAAGTGCTAGAAACAAAAATAATTCCAATTATGATTTGCCCCCCCCCCCCCTTGGAAAAGTTTCTTCGGACGCCCTTGAGGTGATATAAAAGAATTTGTTTTTGGAAAATAAACATTATATTAGCAACCAGCAATATTAAAATTGGTACATAACAGCAAATTAGGAAACTAAAAGAACTTAGAAAGAATAATAACTTACTTACTTTTACAAAAAAAAAGAAATGCGTATTTTTTTCCTGGGTGTTGATGACAGCTTGACAGCGACTCCAAATGCTTATAATTTGTTATAAACATCATCGTAGGTATTCTTTATAGGGTCAATCTCAACTGATCCAACGTTTCTGGCGGGTTCGATTTTGCACTTACCTCTCTACCTATTCGTGAATTAGATTAGACTACATTGAATTGTTTCAATTATTTCTTAAATATTTCACAATAAAACAACCAGTTAATAACAGGCGCATAATACTTGTGATAGTAAGAGCATTATGCTATGCCTGATACACCTAGGACGATTATAAATTATAACATCTCATATAATACCTAGAACTATTATGAATTCGTAATAATCCTAGGGCCACAACGAGAGGGAAACCACCTTAGAATTCTGGTGTACAAGCTGATAGAATTTTTAGAATTTTTAAGAATATATTAACATTACGTAGAATTACCAGTATTTTTAAGCATTTTTAGAATTTTTTAGTATTTCTTATTATTTTTTAGCATTTTTGGCATTTTTTAAAATTAAATAAGAATTTATTTAGAATTTTTACCTATTGCGCATGCGTAAGCTATAGAAATTTCCTTTTATAATAGATCCTTTTCGGTCCGGTAAAGAAAACCGTGAAACTTAAAAAAAAGCTTTTAACTTTTTACATGAAATTGAAAAAAAAAACGAGGACGAAGCTGTTTTTACATTAGGCTAAATAAAAACTTCAAATTCCATTCATTAAAAAAACAGATTCCTATGTCAATATACTTAGGGTATGGTCCGAATATCACCACCAGTAACCACGGTTAACCTCGACAAATGACAGATCAACCATAAAAATCCGGTTATATTCGGGACGAAAAATCACCATGTTCGTTAAAATCATAACCTTTAATTTTGAAAAGTTCACGACAGACTGATAATTTACAGAAATGCTAAATACACTTACTTATAATTTCATTGAGATTCATTCTCTTAATAAATTACCAACCATCGACCAAATATTTTGAAATTAAATTCATAACAATATTTTATAATGACAAGTGACAGGAGAAACCAACGAATACTTATAGAGAAACCACTTGTAACCGGCGTTTAAAGCCGGTGAGCATTTTGACATTTGGGTGACGTCGTATCCGAAAACCGTGTTCCAAAATAAACCTATTTTTTGGTTTCCGCTATCATTTGGTTAAATACGGAACGCTAAACCACGACACTAGTTACTTTCGGACCATACCCTTAGTATCATTAATGATAGACGTGTTTTGGACTTCCATTGTCTATATTTTTTCTCATCACGTTTCATTTCTACCGGAACAACTATATTTCCTGCTTTCGAGTTACATCCGGTTTAACCGGAAGTTGATTTTTTTAGGAAGATAATAAAAATTGAAGATAGGGATCATGTAAGCCGTTTTGCTCTAAGACGTACTGTTAGAAAGTTATAAGCTGTCAAAGTTTAAAAATGTCACTTTTCGAGAGTCAATATCTCGGAAACTATGAAGTATAGACTAATAGTGTATTTAATAAAAAATAATTATAATTTTATGTGGAATTTAAAAATGTAAAAATATACAGGGTGTTCCATTTAAAAAAAAAATAACGTCAACACTTGACAGTTGGTGACATTACTGACATATGGTATAATAGTCAAATATTAAAATTTTAGTCCTATAGATTGCCCAAAACCCGGATCCGATATCACTTTTCGTTCGCCGGTAATTAAGCCGTTCCGGAACATTTGCCCAACCCTGTATAATTAAAAAAAAAAATATGTAAAAATAGTATATTATAGTTTTTTTCAATAAAACTGTTTTTTTTTCAGAAAAAATAATACAATTTTTATCAAAACAAGAAAATACTATAAAACTGATCGCATTTTTTATCTAGTAAATTTTGTCTAAGAGTAAGCTTACCAAATAATGTAGTACGAGTACTTAAAAAATCATCACTTATTCTTGATTACCTACTCCGTGAGGGACAATGAAGGGTAAATACAGATCGGATAAATATATTTTCGACAAAAATTATAAACGTAAAAATGATACAGACGATAAAAATGCAGATTAAAAATTCAAGTGATATAGAATTCCTAAGAACTATTTAGAATTTTTTGGAATTTTCTACAATTTTTGAAATTTTTTGGAATTTTGGCGCGATTCTGTCATCCTATTTCAAAATGACGACTGTAAAAAGTTTTTAAAAAAATCTCTATTTAAATAAGCGAAAATAATAAATCATTGATTTTTTCTTACCTTTCAAGGTAAGAAATCTTCATTGTTTCACGTTCTGATATTTTGTGACTTAACCATAGTTATAGTTTATTTGTTATTTATTTTGTCAAAAAAAAATGTAACGAAGCAAAATAAAACACAACAAAAATGTGGTTTAACGTGGCAAATGCTGGAAATGTCCTCCATCCTCTACTTGGCATGCTCCCAGACGATGGTAAAATCCGTCGACGGAGTTCCGAATGGCTTCATCCGGTATGTTATGTGTCTCCAATCTAAGATTGTATTTCAAATTTTCAATATTATTTGGCCTCTTTTTGTAAATTTTTTTATTTAAATATCCCCAAAGAAAATAGTCTAGAGGCGATAATTCTGGGAAACTCGGTGGCCATTCAATTGTACCACGTCGTCCAATCCAGCGACCTGAAAACATCTCATCTAAATATCTTCTCACATTGACACCAAAATGCGGGGGAGCACCATCTTGCTCAAACCAAATTGTTTTATTAGGTATATTCTAACATTTTTGTTCACAATATCACAAAATGTCAGAACGTAAAACAATGAATATTTCTTACCTTGAAAGGTAAAAAAATCATTTTCGCTTATTTAATTAGATATTTTTTAAAAACAAAGTCGCCATTTTAAAATAGCTTTGACAGAATCGCGCCAAATTTTATGAGCATATTGTACGAGATATTAGCTTTCAAATTTCACAAGCTGTATGTTTCCATTAAAAAAAAAAGATCGATGTCGTCATATCTTTAACAAATGTCTATAAAAAACCAACGAAGAACGTCAAAATGTGAGCATATATAAAACTAAATTGACGTGTCCGAGCGTTTTCTCCAAAAGTTACAGATTAAGGCAATATTAATTTCATTCCGGACTTCTGGGCAACCCTGTATTTTAATAACCGAAATCGCCATAAAATCGCTTTTATATGACGGAATAATAAAATATAACAATCTTCCAAAAAAATCAGAAAAATTAAAAAATTGGCAACTTTTAAAAAACAATTACAGAGATATACAGTGAAAGCTCTTATAAGCGGACACTAACGGTTCCAACATTTCTGTCCGCTTATGGGAGGTGTCCGCATATAAGAAAGGCAAATAAAAATCGCAATTAAAAAAAAATATACTAGGTAACTTTTTTATGTAAAAATATGTATTGGAAAACATATGAACATAATACAACTAAAGTAAAATCAAAACAATTTCCATTGCACGTCATACCTTCGAGTATCAGTAAATTTTAAAAAACATTTCCTAAGCGGCTTAGTATCAAAGAAGAATACATTAAGTTTCTTTTACATTCAATATCGCATGAAATTTATATATTTTTTGCCCAAATTTAATTTTCTTATGTTTCCTGACCGATTTTCAATTATCAACTGATTGATGACGTGCAACGGAAATTGTTTTGATTTAGGTATAGTTACATCAAATAGTAACACATACATACATAAAACTTTAGGTCCAAAATAAAACGAATCCTAACTTAACATTTGAAAGTACAAAAAAGGTTATTTTTTAAAAAAATCTAGTATTTTTGACTGCTTAAATTTTTCAAGTTTTTCTTGCAAAAAACAATTTTGAAAATGCGATTCAATATTTTTTAAATGTTCGAATGCAGCAAAATCTAATTTCGAAAACTTTTTTAGGTTTTTAACGACCTCTAAGGCACTTGTGTACTAGTTAATTGGACCAGCATCTTCATTTTCTTCTTTGTCACTCTCTTCTGGCATATCTAAAGTATCTTCTGCCACTGTCTCTGCTATATTATTTTCGGTTCCGTCATTTTCATTAAATTACTCTTCAACTGATAACCTTTGATCCAAATTAACAAAGTCATCATGCAGTTGGCTTTTAGATTGATCAATTTCAGTAAAGTTTCTCCAAAACTCTGCTAAGGTTGCCAATGGCATATCATCTTCTGCGTCATATTCCGTCAGGTCCACTCCTTCAGCTTTTTTGAAACCTGCTCTGCCGAAGCAGTTTTGAATGGTATTTGGAATTACCTTGCCCCATGCCTTTTTGATAAAGTAAATAGCTTCCAAAACGGTAATCGATTTTGATAGTTCTGAGGCGGAGGAAGCGTTGTCCATTTTTGAAAGGACATACTTTAAAATCAGACCATGATAAAAAAAACTTAAAATTTTGAATTATGCCCTTATCCAAGGGCTGATAAACAGATGTGGTGTTAGGAGGTAAAAATATGATTTTTATGTTTTTTAGATTTAGATCTCTAGGATGTGACCCAGCGTTGTCCAGAAAAAGCAAAATTTTACGTTTTTGAATTCCCATTCTCCTGTCCATATCCAGAAGCCATTAGCCAGAAGTCATTATAATTCTTGTCATCCACGCCTTTTTATTGGAATTCCAGGTAACATGCAAACTATTAAAGGCTACATCTTTCATTGCCCGTGGTCGAGCAGCTTTTCCAATAACCAAAAGCTTTTCTTTTTCTCCAATCATGTTAGCACAAAACATTATGGTCAATCTTTCTTTTGCTATTTTGCCACCTACGCACTTTTCAGCTTTTAATGTTAAAGATTTGTCTGGTAAAGCCTTAAAATACAATCCACTTTCATCTGCATTAAAAATGTCCTGAGGTTTGTACCCCAATAGCATTGCCGGCAATTTTTGTAAAAATTGGTCCACATCTACCATATTAACGTCCACTCACTACTCACCAGAGATGCACTTAAAGCTAATGTTATGCCTTCTTCTCCATTTTTGTAACCATCCATCGGATGCACTGAACTTATTACATCTCAAGTCGTTAGCCACTTCTTTAGCCTTTGCTTTTATTAGCGGCCCCAATATTGGAATATGCTGGTTTCTAGCTCGAACAAACCACTCAAAACAATTCTTGTCAATCTGCGCAGCGTCACCTATTAATTTTTTGGTTTTTTGGTCTAAATTATCACTTGATTGCCATTGTCTACGAATGCTTTCCATTTGTTTAACAATCTCTGCTGCTTGGGTTTTACTTATATTAAACCTAAAATAATTTAAATAAGAATTTATATTTTTTTAAATAAAACCCAATTATAATATAACACATACCTTTTACCCAATTTGCGAACACCTAAATGTTCCTGTTCTGCAACGTTAATTACCTCCATTTTCTGTCTTAAAGTTAAAAAAAATTTTGTTGGCGCCATTGCTATCCAAGACACTTACATATAAAAGACACATAACAAACTAAAGAAATAACAACCGCAACGCAGGGTATTTACATGAAGGGGAATCACCTAACTACATACTGCGGGGAAATACCAGGGCTGTCGAAAGAAATGAGTGATTTCTATACGTATTATGTATGTAATTTTCGTCCGTTGTTGGAGCTTCGTGTCCGCTCTTAAGAGCGTTTCGAGCCTGTCGGTGACAATTATTATGCTGTCCGTGTCCGTCCGACGGAGCGTCCGTTTATGAGAGCGTGTTTTACATAGGAATTGATACTCAAAAATTTGGTTCCAGAAAAACTGCCCGGTTCTGGAAGATGTCCGCTTATAGGAGCTGTCCGCAAAGGGAGCTTTCATTGTATATTTACTAAATTAAATTATTTAAACTATTTTTTTAAATTGATTTTATTAATGAATTAAATTGGATTAACTTACATTTTTTATTGTTTTTTTTAATGTTTATTGTTTTCTATACTATGTATGCCACTTTCCATGTAATGAACGGTAAAAGTTAGTTTGAAATAAAGGCATTTTGAAAGTTAAATAATATCTATCGCACCTTGTATTAATTTGTCGTATACTATTACAAGCATTTTACTTCGTAAAAAATTAAAATCAATCTATTTAAAGAATACAAATGTAGGGAAAAGAATCCATTCGTTTCATATTTATAAGGCATTTAATATGCATTTTTTATTTAAGGCCCTATTAGGTCGCGCCCCTACGTCTACGTTAATTATAAGTAAGTAAAAACTTCACATAAATTAAACTTATTATTTTAACAGCTTTTCCCGTCACAGGCTTCGGTCACACTATTCTTTTATACATTTGATTTTGTCACGATATTTTCAAGTGGAAATTACGTGCATTTGCTGCAACTATTAGAGAGCTACGGCGATTAACGGAAAGTTGGCAATAGATACCTTTTACAAATCCGTTAGATGATGGTTTATACGCAAATATTTACGAAGCCAACCATAAATTATATAAAGCCTGTTCAATGACCGCTGACCGTTACCTCACGACTAGTGCTTATTTTTCTAACATTCGTCAACTAGGTAAGATAGTAAATTTGTGTCAATAATGAATGTCGTATAATTTTAGTTTTATTGCCGTTTTTGACAATGACATTATTAATCAATATTATTTCAAAAATGTTGCGGTATTGTGAAAAAGAATAAGCATTAGTTTTAAAAGTAATTATTGATTATTTTTAAAGAGAAAGTGATGCCGAAAATACTTTCTTACCCTTTAACGCAGTTTACGAGGTAAGTAGATATAATATAGTCCATGGGACAAAAAAGTTTAAAATATTTATGTTTTTATTTAAACGATTATTTACCAACAAAAATTAAAAAATTGATTTCATTAAAAAAAAATTATGTCGAAATAAAAACATCCCCAGTAGCACAGTATATTGGCCCAATGTAAAGGCTATATTGGTTAAAAATTGTTAATTGGCCCAATATTGACGATTTTTAGCCAATATTGGCAATTAATTGGCAATATAACTTTTTCCTTTATAATAATTCTATATTTACCCAATATGGTGCCAATATTTATAATAAATATAAAAAATATAAATATTTTTAAATTAAAAAAAGTTGAGATAGGTGGGTATATATAAATATAGACATCTTGTTTACAACTTTCTTCGTTTGTACTAAGCATAAAATAATATGTTTTCTAATATTGGATCAATATGGGGCATTTATTGTGATTTATTGACGTAGTTTACGAGGTAAGTAGATAATATAATAAAGCAGGAATTGTGGACACATAAATAATAAACATGAAAAATATATGGCAATGTTTTTATAAATACCCTGTTTAAGAGAGTTTCTAATGCGTTTGGAGTTTCGTGTTTCAACGAATTAAGGCAAAGGGGATAGAGAAGGATGTAGATTTTAAGAATCGCAATAATGTAGCTATTTTGTCATCCCGTGGTCGACAACTTCACGAAATTCATGAAAATACCATAAGAGAGCGTATTTATGGGATGTATAGAGCAGGTGAACACGTTACCATTCGCTCAATACAACTAAACCTGAAAATTATTGATGGCGTTGAAATAGTCACTGGTTCATTAGCGGACTGTTTAAAAAAATTAAAACTTAAATGGCGTAAATGTACTGTATCAAACGAGTAGAATTTTGAACAGAATAGAAGCCCGCCAACTCTCAATTTCCCTTAAAACCTGTTTTTCTGGATGAAACCTGGATATACAGTAAAAGAGCTTTTAGGCGAAGTTGGCAAGATGATACTCTTTATACAGCTAAAAAGAAATCGTCAGAGGGTGTACGGTATATTATTTTTCCTACGACCACCTACGAAAATGACAATAACAACACGGTTAACTTGGCTAGAAAGTGCCAAATATCACACGCGTATTGTAAAAAAATATGTCAACACGAGTGTGGAAATACCAAGCACACTAAGATATTTAATTTAAACAGGTGTCAATTTGACGACAAAACTATTTATTAAACATAACAAACTTACGGGACACGTGGAGTGAATTGGGGTGCTGGGTGGGGTTAAGCACACTAGGGCATTACTGCAAATTTTTCGTTATTTTTGGGAACCGAGAGTACTTATTTATGATAAAAATAATATTATCAAAAAGGGAAAATAATAATATGTCAGGCAACCCACCAACTGTCATGTTTCATGTTTACATGTCAACTCACAGAAAAATAAAGGGTTTATGTCAACTGAGTTGAACCACAGAAAAAAAAGAGGCAGCTATAGAGCAGAAATAGAATACCCTAGAAAATACCGATTTATAATTTTACAATTATCTCGGATAAAAATATCCACACCATGTTTAAGGATATGGGACAAGTGAATGTGCTTTATGTAAGTAAATTTATTTTAGCAATATTCAAAACAAATCGAATATAGACAGAACTTTTATAATTAGCAAGCTATCGATATTTAACTCCATCTCTATCTTTCAATAATGTTGAGGTTTAATAATGCGGTACATTAATTATCATAAAATAAAACTATAATAAAAATAAATAAATAAATAAATAAGTTAGTGAAGTGTCTAGTTAGGTTCTACTCAGTAAATGATTGTACTGTCTACTAACCCCTAAATCCCTTCTTTTTAGTAAATGTCACTCCTATCCTATGTTGTAATTGTCAATACTAAACCCTTGACCCTTAAAACAGCAGCTAAGAAAAGGTCAAATACACAAATCCAGAGACTCATATTAAGCAGTCCAAACCGCATTGTACTCAAAGAAGAAAAGTCAGTGGTCGTGATATGGTACAGACCAGACAACATCACGATCACCCCTAATGTGCTGGCAAATTGCCCCCAGGGAGCAGAGCCATTAAGAACAAGACAATGTTGAGGTTATGTTTTGTGTTTGTGTTTTGTTTTTGTATGTATATTTAGGTATATTATTGTTTTATTGAAAGAATGCAAGCAGCTAAAAAATCAGAAACGAAATTTATTCACTGTACATAGATACTAGGTATGATGTGCGTAAGCAAATAGGAGAAAAAGTTATTATTTTTATTTAAATCTAGGTAAGTTAAAATTTGTAAGTAGGCATTGTTTTTATTTTGTTTTAATATAGACGCTTCTGTTGGAATCCGCCTTGAAATTTGTTTTGCATTTATTGCGTTTGTACTTTGTCAATTTTTTTTAACACAATGGTGTACAAACTATTAAAAACCAAACAAACTCTTTTTGATTATTTTGTATGGTCGTAGGAAAAATTGTGTACATTACTCGTGTGAAAGTGATTTTCTCACACTCGGAGAATTTCCGCACTCGGCTGACGCCTCGTGCTAAATATCTCCTCGTTTGGAAATTGCCACTTTCAACACTTGTTATGTAATATACTATTACATGCTAGTTCAGAAAATGGATTTGTGAATAATGCAAGTTTGATAATCATGTCTCGCCTGAAATCTGGTGATTATCATGATTCGATGAACAGTAAAAACTTTGAGAAATGGTTTGAAAAAAAATTGTTACCAAACTTGGAAGAACCGTCGCTTATTATCATGGATAACGCCACATATTATTCTAGGCTAATTGGAAAAATTCCAAATACAAGTTGGTCAAAAAGATTACTTATCGCATGGTGAGAACAAAGAAATTCCGTTTTCACCATTTGCAATGAAGGATCAGATCTGGATAATAGTACAGCAGCATATCCCACCCAACCGTTATTACAAGTAATTTATTTATTTATTTATTTATTTCGCTTTGGGATACAAACAGAATAACATTCCACAACAGTATCCACTAAGTACTAGAGTCTTAGTAAACAATACATCAAGTAACTAGAATACATTATTAAAAAAAAAAATATTACTCCTATGGAGAGAACAGGAAAAAAAACTTATTCTTAATACATATTATCATTAACACCAACTATTGCAATATGATTTCGAGGCTCATAAAAAAACGCCTTAATTTTCTCTTAAACAATGGTAAGGACATACTGTATAGATCTATCAAGTCCGGATTATAATGGTCAAAATTTCGCAAAATCCGACAGAATGGAGAATTATAACCCAAGTTCGTCCGTCTATACGGAACTACAAAAATATTTTGCTCCCTAAAGTGCCTGGTAGGTACATAAAATCTAATTTTTGCTAATAATTCCGGAGCATCAATAAGATTGTTTAACAACTTAAATAAAATCACAAAATCTGATATTTTTCTTCTAGTGTGCAATGGCAACAAGCCGTAACGCGACCTTATTTGTGAATAGTCAGGATTAACAACTGGAATGTTAAATTTAAAAGATAAAAATCTCATAAACTTTTTTTGTACACCTTCAATCCTGTCAACATAGACATTGTAACCTGGGGACCACACAGGAGCAGCAAACTGAAGTCTGCTATATATAAAGGCATAATACAAGGCCAAAAGTGAATCAGAATTTCTAAAATCTTTACAAATACGTTTTATAAATCCCAACAATTTAAGTGCCGAGTTAACCATCTGATCAACATGCCCCGCAAAAGTCCATTTGCTGTCCATAACGACCCCCAAGTCTCTAATCTCGCTTACAACTTTAATACCTATATCATTAAATGTATAATTAAAATAAAAAATGTTTCTATTTCTTGTGAAAGAGATCTTATAGCATTTGTCTACATTTAATATCAAGCTATTATCTTCACAAAAGGCAGAGAATCGTTGGAGATCCTCCTGCAACCTATCACAGTCCTCATTGGACTTAATTATTTTAAATATTTTCATATCGTCTGCATACACCAAAATATGAGAATACAGAAAACATGACTTTACTGGGTTTATAAAGATAATAAACAGTAGAGGACCCTAATGACTTCCCTGAGGGACACCCGTGGTCAGTAAAAAAGAAGAAGTAATCTGGAAAGCGGTATTTATTTAATATTTGAATTATTTTTTATTTCATTTTAATAGGTTGGACGAACTAGTATGTAACATCCAGTTATACGACTTCCTCCATATCATTGCCACTTTAATCCTTTTGAAATGGTTTGGTCGGAATGTAACCGCTATTATGATTCAAAAATAAGTTATATGCATCCTGTAACAAATCACGTAGTGTTGGGTTTGTGGAATAAAGCAACATGAAATGTAACAGTGGAAAAATAGAAAAATTATGTAATACACACTAATAAAATTATAAATGATGTGTGGGAACGGGAAAGATTTATCGATGCTTCAGGTACTCTTCCCATTATTACTTGGACGAATCTGATTATGATGATCATTGCGGAGAGGATTTATTTTAAATATTAAAAAAACTGTATTTTGTTGCGTTGTCATTTTTTATTATATGTTCTTCTTTACGATTTTATAAATAAGATGAAAATATTTGAAGCAAAACTTATAGACGGATGCACTAGACAAAAAAATATATGATCAATTTTAAATTTTATAAATGAGTTTTATTTATTTTCCAGTAAATTTAAATTAATTAAAAATGTCATACTGATTTGATGGTTTCCCATTATTTCTATCAGACTCACCCTTGAACCGCTTATTTACAATTTTTTTAAAACTTTCACTTAAAATGAGTTTTTCTTTCCCCACTCAAGATTAAATCAATTTTTTTTTAATTTCAATTTTTGTTTCTAATGTTTTACAAACTCATATACAGTGTCACCAGTAAAGTCCGCATCATATGGGCTTTTTTTTTATTAATAGCTTTATTCAAAATTTGACTTTGGCATCAAGTTCTGCTTCGATCGAGATGAAAGTTAAGCAAAAAAAATAGTAGTCACGTGATTCGCATTATCTGTCAAATATTAATATTTTTCAAAAAATAATTCAAAAGTGGGGTTATTTTTGAAATAACCGAAAAAAGTTATTGGAAAAAGGTTTTTTAAATGCAGTTTCTAGCACACATGCAAAATTTCACCTGCATAAGATAATTTTGATTTTTTACCCATATTTTGTAAATTGCACCACTTTTGGAAAATAAGACTCGACGCAACCTACATAAAACTTCTTAGCTTTGACAATGCTTTACTTCAGGTATATTTTCTTTAAAGTAGCGCCATATTAAATGTGCGTTTTTCTACAAAATCAAAATTGGGCTATTAAAATTTGGTCGGATGTGATGCAAAGTTTATTTGTTTTTGATAAGGTAACTTCATAAAATAAGTATTTTTGAAAACCTAGTTTGTGTCTGAAAGTAATGCACCTTCATATTAAGACAAAAAAGAACACAGTGTCATCAGTAAAGTGTTCATTAAGTGGAAAATAAAGTAAATAAAGTAAATTAAAGTTTATCTATTTTCAACGATTTAATTAAAAACCCCTTTATTAAAATTTGTTATTAAGCTATGTCATAAAAAAAGTAAAAATAGTGTTTTAATATTTAAGTGCAGTTTCCAAAAAATTAATTACAATGATGCACCAAAAACACGTTTACAACGACAAAATATGGATAAAAAATCAAAATTATCTTATGAAGCTGAAATTTTGTATGTGGGCTAGAAGCTGAATTAAAAAAAAACTTTTTCTAATAACTTTTTTCGATATTTTCAGAAATAACCCCACTTTTGAATTATTTTTTGGAAAAAATTAAAATTTGACAGATAATGCGAATCACATGACTACTATTTGTTTGCTTAATTTTCATCTCGATCGAAGCAGAGCTTGATGCCAAAGTCAAATTTCGAATAAAGCTGATAATAAAAAAAAATCCCATATGATGAGGACTTTACTGGTCACACTGTATATATCAGACAGCCGTCGTTTATCCTACCGCTGGTATTAAATCTTCATTATAACATAAAATTAATATCCTTAAAACGGAAAATAAACGACCGCGAAATATCTGTACAAAATCATTCGCAGACTCTTGGACTATCTAATGTCATTCACATCGCACCACATTGCCGTTACCATGGAAACGAAGTTTCGTTTTGTGTGTTTAATATACTGGGTGTCCGGATATTTTAAAGGGAGATTGTACATACTATTATAAAAACATAAAAAACAGTTCATATGAATGGTCCTTAAAAGTCATAAGAAAAAAACCTATTATAAGAAAAATCGTACGAATTAACGTCACCGGTACCTCAAGCGGTTGCAAGGAAATAAAACCCCGTCTTTGTAAATCACCTAGGGACGGCCATAGCTTTCTTAAAATTCATAATTTAAAGACCAACAGTCACATCACAGTTTTTTATGTAGAATCTCCCATTAAAACATACGTACGTAGTTTTCGGATACCCTGTATCATAATGGCTTTTGAAACCCACCTTTCTTAATAAAAGTGATTTTCACACCAGTTTAAAAGAGCCATATTATTTGAGTTTTTAGCCAAGTCTCTATTAAATTTATTTTCGTTTAATTTTATTAAAACAATACCTCCAAACCCATTGTACAGTTTTTTTCGGGTCCACTATGTATATTTAATGCGTGCATTTAATTGTATTGCGCCAAATTCCCAAATGAACGTTAATAAATAAAACATTTTATATGACCGAATCTGGTGTTTGTCGTTCTTGATAAAAGGTAAACTATGGCAGTATTAATTAACATTTTGATTGAATTTGAACATATTTTCAAATTTATAATTATTTTCAATAGTTACGTTTAATTTGAAATTCTATTATAATACGCTTCGTCAATTAATTATCGAGTTTTTATTTAACATAGAAAACTCTTTATTCTTTAGACTTTACCAGTTTTCGGTCCACTAAACCTTCGGATTTTAACGGCTGCTTTTGTAGTGTTCAACAACAAAAATAGATGTCGCTTCGCGTTATATCCTCTCTTTTCCTTTCGCCACGGTAAGTTCTAGTTATTTCTTCAGATCCAAAGACTACAGCGTTGCCACATTTAGTAGATTTATACTTTTTTGGTAGATTTTTACCCTTTTTCAGAAAATATTAGTAGGCATATTTTCTTTAGTAGATTTTGGTAGATTTTAAAATATAACTGTCAATAATGTAAAAATGACAATATAATTATTGTTTTAATTAAGTATTTACTTTAATTTCTATGTTGGTATATATAGTGGATTTCACCTTAGTTTTTAATGCTTTGACGTCTCTCTTGTCAAACATATTAGCCAACACGTGATTTTAAAATCCCTAATTCTATAAACGGCTTTCAGGCACGGGCATTGGCTAGATTAACAAGAGATGGATATATAACTGACCGTATAGTTACATGTACATGACGAAGGTGCACACTACACAGTTCAATACGTTGCCCTTCAATGAGCTCAAACTCGTCAAAAGCACATCATCGCTCGTATATGCCGTTAGTATGTGCATCTTTGTCTTACGCATTTGCTCTCGCATATCTCTTTTCGTACTTCATTAATTCGATTGTCTCGTCGCGTTCTTTAAATATCACAGAGCCGCATTGGGACTTGGGACACACCGCGTGCATTCTGCTGTTAATTCTTAGAGTCTTTAATTCTTGATCGTTCGTGTTATTGTTTTTGGTATTTTTCAGACAGCATTTTGCTTATATTTTGTGCGTATTAGACTTTTTGGTTTTAAACTGCCGGACTGTGTGTATCTGTGACGTGTTTCTTTTTATGCAAAAGTAAGTAAATAATTATTAATGTCTCGGACGGTGACGACGACATCGACAGCTTGTCAGATGAAGACCAAAACTAATAGGGAACTTGCAACAAAATTAAATTTGAAAACCACAGTGAACCATTATGCTAAAATAAGTTTTACATACAGTTGTATTGAAGAGTGCTTGAGGTATCTGTTCTGCAAACGCATGGACAAAAATCTTTTTTTGTAGTAGCTACTTACATTATTTTTTCTTTATTCATTAAAAAAAAATACCTAATTCGATAACATTACAAACTTTTGTTGTTTTATTGTAAACCAACGAAAAGTTAGACCTATTGTAAACTTCAAACTCTTTAGAACCTAGTCTAAAGAAAAAAATATCTACCCGTGAATAAGAAAATAAAAAAGTAAACAATAAGCTATTAAATATAATATATAGATTTTTTCAACTTAACACTGCATGGTCTAAAATCAAATTTAAAAACAAAATAATTCTTTAATAAAAAACGTAGTTAATTATTATTGATGATACTAGATTTACGACTGCCCCTTGTATATTTTTTATTGTACTAAATTAAGAGTGTGTTTTTACCAAAATAACAGCACTTTATTATATTATGAATAAAAATTAAATGAAATTGTTTTTCTAATATTCTATCCTATTTCCATTCCCCTTTAGTGTTTTTTTTTGAAATGTCTTAAAAATTGCTAAGGTAATTCTCGTTTCCATCCATAATTATTACAACTACAAATAAATTGACCCATGTTCACACATAATTTTTAAGTCCGGCCCTGGCCAATCCTTAAGTTTTGTAAAAAGAAATGTTATAAATGACATGTGTCAGCGGCGGCCATTAAAAACTAAGGTGAAATCCACTATAGTGCCTTATGGGGGTTCACCGTTGTTTTCCTCAATCGACCTTTCTTTTTTTTTTAGAGGTTTATAAGTCAAAATTTTGAATAATCCCGTTACCCTCAATAATTATGGAACTGGCGACCTTTTTTTTAGAAGTCCAACAAATCTCAAGAATTTTTCCGAAAAGCTATTAGAAATGCAGAAATGCTGTAGATGAACAGCCAATATTAATATTCGAGTGAAAAACCGGTTATAATCCGGTTTTGAATTGTTTAGTAGATTTTAGTAGATTCAAGCAAAAATAAAAGTAGATTCGCCATAATAAATGTGGCAACGCTGCAAAGACAACTTATAAATAGACCAACACTTTGACGGATCCAGATGTAGGGGGGGCATCTTCGAGTGGTGAGATCCACCACAGGTGGCGTTTTAAAGTCAGCGGCACAGAGTTCAACTAAACAATTTGAGGTTATGAAAAGGAAAGAAAAACACAAAGTCTTCCTCCACGAAATTTAATAGAATAAAAAACTCTAGTTTAAAGGTCTCTACATGTTTCGAACGTTGAAACGTTCATCATCAGGAGACAGAAATTTATTTTATGCTGGTGGTGTTAGCAAAAGAGAAAATTATAACCTTAATGGAGCTTTTATGGACTTAAAAAAAATTTAATTTAGAAGAAACATAATATGGAGAAAATTGATAATGGTTAAACCATACTGAGTATTTGAAAACGTTATTAAAGAGGGTCTAAACCAACCAAATAAAATGGGGAAGAAGAAAAACCTTTCTAAGAAGGTGTCGAAGATTATTTAAATTTTAAAAAACTTATCCAGCAGTACTGAGGATTAAACCTCAGTACCCCAAAAACTCTTTTTACATCATAACATTATTGTGTAACTGCACTTTTATCCTCATAATGTCTTTCAGACATACTTATGCTGGATAAGTTTTTCAAAATTTAAATAATCTTCGACACCTTCTTAGAAAGGTTTTTCTTCTTCCCCATTTTATTTGGTTGGTTTAGACCCTCTTTAATAACGTTTTTAAATACTCAGTATGGTTTAACCATTATCAATTTTCTTCATATCACGTTTCTTCTACATTAAAATTTTTTAAGTCCATAAAAGCTCCATTAAGGTTCTAATTTTCTCTTTTGCTAACATCATCAGCATAAACTAAATTTCTGTCTCCTGATGATGAACGTTTCTGCGTTCGAAACATGTAGAGACCTTTAAACTAAAGATTTTTATTCTATTAAATTTTGTGGAGGAAGACTTTGTGTTTCTCTTTCCTTTTCATACTTTCAACTCCCCTTTGAGTATGGACTATTTCTTCAAATTAATTGAGGTTAGTTTTGCTTGTCAAATCATGACAAAACGTTGATGTCGGTTTGTTTTTACTTCAATAAATGTTTACACGTCTGCTCAACTTATTATTTTAAAATAAAACTGTTTAATGCAAATCTAAAAGTGTATTATTGCTTTATAAAAGTTATGAAACTAGGAAGCTGTAGTTCTTTATAAAATCTTATGAAGGTACGTTGGAAATAATTGCCAAAATCAGGAAAGTTATCGAGAAGATATAATCAGCGCTGCCAAAATTAAAAGCAGTGTTTGCTAGCGATATTAATTGGTTTTGCATTTGCACGGATTTTCTTTATGCATATTAAATAATAAGTGCATCTTTCCTTGTCTATTTAAATTCCTGGTTAATTTTTTCAAGTTTTATAGTGAAAATGCCATATTGTTGTTGGGTTCCTGTAGATGCAAGTCCAACTATGAATGCCGGGCAAAATATTTCTGTTTTAACTTTTGAAGAAAAAGTAAATACTTATATAAATTTCAGGAAAGTAGGCAGGTATACTGTAAAATAATTTGGATGTCCGTAAATGCATAGTTTATATGGGTAGAGGCCTTTAAATAAATGTTTTTAAACCCTGATTAAAAACCATACAAATGATTTTAAAAAAACTCGATAGGATACATTACACATTTTTTGTTTTGGGGTGTAATTTTAATGAAGCTCTATTAACATTAACACACATTATATTATTACCTATATTATTGAATCACCCAAAAGAAAAGGCTTGTGGCAACCAGTATAGGTATTTCTACATTAGCTCATTCCCGGCCTCTCAACAGAAAACATCGATTGAATAATTCGGATATGAGCCCCTTTATCACAATGTCTTTATAGTCCATAAAGTACCGAAAATTATCCATGAAAAGGTGTAAGTTATCTTTTTGTTACTTTGGAATAAAAATACCGTAATTATTTTAAAAAATGTGTGACTTTGCAAAATAAACCCATTTTTCTTCTGTGATGAAAATATCAAAATACAACTGCCATTTTGGTGTGCTTCTCGATTATACAGTTTGGTTTGTATTCTTGTTGCACGAGTTAAATGAGTAAAAATTTTAATTATTTTTTTTAATGAACAGGCCAGTATTCTGTTTCACTTACTCGTCTTTAAATCTCAGAAGATCTTGGTTTAAACGTTTTGTCAGTGTCAGAGTTTTGTCAAAAAAAAACGGTAAAATGGTTGTCAATGCAGCTGCGGATGCTGTTTGTGCAGATCTAATACCCAACAAGTGGAAAGAAAGATACAAAAAGCCTACAAATTTTTTTAAAACTTGGTGCCGAATGGTGTGCGTTAAAAAAGTTACAGAGAACTCAATGTCCTTACCAAGCACGGAGTAGAAAAATTTTACGCCACCGGCATTGGATTCTGTCAAAGTTTTCATAAAAAGAAATTACTGGTTGTAAGATTGATTTTAATTTAGTTCCAATTCATTTTTACCGTTGTAAACGGTTGTAATTTCTTCTTCCCTATTCATGCTATACCAACACACAATTTTATTTTCCTTATAAGCTCCATTAAAGTTGAATACCATTTAACATTTTCTCTTCTGCTAACGCCATCAGAAAAACTTTTTCAGTCTCCTGATGATGAACGTTTCTACGTTCGAAACATGTAGATACCATTGAAACAATTTTTTTATTCTAATAAAATTGTGAAGACTTTTTGTTTTTCTTTCGTTCCCATACTTTCATTACTTCCTACTCTACTTTGACCATGGACTATTTCTTCATATTAAAGTATAGTTGTGGCTCTTGGATTATTACGAATTTAAAATAGTCTTGGGTGTTTTATGAGAAGCTATGTTGTACTTGTGCATCACAAGTATTTTCAGCCGTTTTTTGTATAAATTTATTAATTCGATATACAGGGTATTTGGGGAGGAAAGGGCATATTTTGGGAATGTGTTCAAAGATGGAAAATAAGAAAAATAAACCCATATGTATTAGTTCAATTCTCAACCATTTTTGAAATAATCGGTTCTGATTCTTTTTATATTGAAATAATGAAGGAGGCTTCAGTTTTAAACGTCCGATACATTTCGATTGATAGTTTTGACATGCATACAGGCTAGGATAACTTAAATGGTGAAGGTCGTCCCCTGTTCGTTTAATTTATCCCCCGGTCGCTGTAGGAATTTTGTTTATAAGGTTGTTCATCTCCTAAACGTTGGTAGGAACAGAATATTCATTTGGAATGAGCATGGCCAACATTCTGTACCTCTCTCTCTCTGTATTAAACTGTACCAGCATATGTGCGAGAAAGATAAAAATATGGCTTATTGTGACAGATCCTGAAGTCTTACTTAGACTGGTGAAATATTGTCATTGTCATTTTATGATTGATTTGTAAAATATATAAAAAATAAAGTTATTATTAAATAATTATTCATATATAATTTATAAACTTAACATGGCGCAGTCGGTAGTTTGAGAATCATATATATATTTTATATGTCGCGACCAAAGAAATCGGGAAGGAAAACCAAGGCAATTAACAAAAGCGTGGAACCTCCTGAAGACTTCAATAATGTCGCCCAACGATTGGAAAGTATAGAGAAAGCTATTAAAAATATAGAAAGAAACTTTACTTCACAACTTAATGAACTACAAGGTACAATAACTAGTTTATTAAATAAAAACTTTGAAAATAACACGGAATTGTTAGAAAAATCTTCAGAAAATAATAATATTATAATTTAAGCTGTTTTTTTATTTAAAACCTATTTATGTAAGTATCTAATTATTAATAAATCTTGTCGCCATATCAGAAACGTTGTTATAATTTCCTTTCGTTCTCCCAAATTATTTTAACTTGAATCAGATGTTTTGCGCTTCAAACTTTTCCGTTAGGTTAGAAGCGCGAAAATTTGAATTCAAAGTAATAATAAAATTTAAATTTTTATGCTTGGCGCCTACTCCCACCACGACTATATTTAGTTTCGCCCCCGGTCGCATGTGGCGCTATCAGGGAACCAATTTAATGTTAAGTTGCCTATCTATCCTTGAGAGCGCGCAACTCGCTTGTCTATGCATGCATAGTAGTTGTCAGTTAGCTTCATCTTGAGCGTATCGACTTGAACCAAGATTTTCATACTTACAATGCCCCACACATTCAGTCACAGGGAGTATGCCGACATGATATTCGTGTATGGTTACAGTAACGGTAGTGCAATGCGCGCAGTTAATGAATATCGACGTCGTTTTTCAAATCGAAGAGTTCCTAATAGATAGATGGTTTTTCAAAAATTATTTGCAAGTGCTCAGGAAACTTAAATATTTCCAAGCCTCAGAATTGTTTCTAAAAGAGTGCAGGGTCTAGATGTGGAAAAGGAAGAAAATGTTCTGGATATTGTCGCAGAGAACTCAGGTATAAGTACGAGACGGGTTGCAAAGGAACTTCATATAACATCACATCTAGCCATATGGGAGTCACTTAAAAAAAACGGTTTAAAACCTTTTCACGTTCAACATCTTCTAGATGGTGATCCTGCTTCAAGGGTACAATTTTGTGAATGGATCCATGAAAATCAAAGTCTGTACAAATATATTTTATTTAGATGAAGCTCAGTTCACTCGTGATGGAATTAATAATTGTCACAATGAACATAGGTGGTCAGATGAAAACCCTCATGCTACATTTGAACGGAACTTTCAATATAGATTCAATATTATTGTCTGGTGTTGAATGCTCAACGACCATTTGGTCCATTTTAAATGGATGGGCGTCTTACTGGAGAAGGATATTTACGGTGTTTGGAAGACCATTTGATACATATTTTGGATGATGTTCCGTTAAATGTTCGACAACGAATGTACTTTCAACATGATGGAGCCCCACCTCATTTTAGTCTCCGTGTGCGAAATTTCTTGCATTATCGTTTTCCTAATCGCTGGATTGGCAGAGGTGGTCCTCAAGTTTGGCCACCGAGGCCACCAGACGTAAACCCGCTTGATTATTGCCTTTGGGGATGGATGAAATCGCTAGCATATGAAAAACGAGTGGAAACAAGAGAAGCACTCCGCAGTCGAATTTTCAAAGGTGCAGCTTTTATAAAAAAAACAATCTCCACTCAATCTAACGTGCTACCCGAGCGATTAACAAACGTGCCGAAAAATGTATTGAAGTTGGTGAAGGGGTTTTTGAAAATATTCTTTAAGCTAGGTTGTACTGCAGTACCTGCAATTATTCTCTTTTAAAATAAAAATTAACTTACAAAAACTTTAGAACCTATTATTTCAGAAATGGTTTGAGAATCGAACTTCATCGAACACATTCCCAAGATATTGCCCTTTCTTCCCCAAAAACCCTGTATAATAGGCACAGTTATAGGATGCATCTTTCAATATCTCAAAATTGAAGTAAATCATAATAATATGTCCTACTTAAAATCCAAAAAAAAATAGGGGTAATTCAGTAACAGCGGAAAAAAAAATGTGTTTAATTTGTAAGCGTTGATGAACCCTTAAATAAAACTACAGAACGATTTACGTTGGTTTTAATTTAAACTTCACCCAAATAAACTATTTGATAAAAGTAAGAACAGGGGTTTGTAGTAAATTATGTAGTAATTTGAAAATAACTTTCACAAACGAGCCTCTATTTGCATAAATTAATCCATTTTCCGTAGAGTCGCGTGCACATAATTTACTTATTTTAAAATGGACGCTGAAAAGTACGACGAATTTTTGCATAATTTACTAACTTACGATACACGTTTCTGTTTTAACATTCTATAAATAAAATTTATTTATAACTAAATTATGACTCTATACCGGGTGGCCAAATAAAAACGGCCCTGGGCCGTATCATAGAGACCGTTAACCTTACACCTTTTTAAAAAAAATATTGGTAATAAACAGTGTGACCAGTAAAGTCCGCATCATATTATGGAATTTTTTTTTATTAATAGCTTTATTCGAAATTTGACTTTGGCATCAAGTTCCGCTTCGATCGAGACAAAAATTAAGCAAAAAAAGAGTAGTCACGTGATTCGCATTATCTGTCAAATTTTAATTTTTTCCAAAAAATAATTCAAAAGTGGGGTTATTTTTGAAAGTATCGAAAAAAGTTATTAAAAAAAGTTTTTTTAAATGCAGTTTCTAGCCCACATGCAAAATTTCAGCTGCATAAGATAATTTTGATTTTTTTCCCATATTTTGTAAATTGCACCACTTTTGCAAAATAAGACTCAACGCAACCTACATAAAACTTCTTAGTTTTGACAATGCTTTATTTCAGATACATTTTCTTTAAAGTAGCGCCATATTAAATTTGTGTTTTTCTACAAAATCAAAATTGGGCTATTAAAATTTGGTCGCATGTGATGCAAAGTTTATTTGTTTTTGACCCTGTATAAGGTAACTTCATAAAATAAGTATTTTTGAAAACGTAGTTTGTGTCTGAAAGTAATACACCTTAATATTAAGACAAAAAAGAATACAGTGTCATCAGTAAGGTGTTATTAAGTGGAAAATAAATTTTAGTGGGTAAAAAATCAAAATAATCTTATGCAGCTGAAATTTTGCATGTGGGCTAGAAACTGCATTAAAAAAAACTTTTTCTAATAACTTTTTTCGATATTTTCAGAAATAACCCCACTTTTAAATTATTTTTTTGAAAAAAAATAATATTTGACAGACAATGCGAATCACGTGACTACTATTTTTTTGCTTAATTTTCATCTCGATCGTAGCAGAACTTGATGCCAAAGTCAAATTTCGAATAAAGCTATTAATAAAAAAAAATCTCCTATGAGGCGGACTTGACTGGTCACACTGAATATTGCAAAGAGAAATCGCTGGAAATTATTTTCAAGTTCTAGGATGTCCGCTAGCGGGCAGGATTCTATGCAAAGGAGGTTAGATGCCTGTATCTTGGCTGAAGGTGGACACTTCCAACATTTTTTTTAATTAGAGTTGAGATTTTTTTTTTGTTATTAAAAAATTGTACTTTATTATAAAGTTTTTGTAGCCTAGACGAAAAAAATTATTTACTTCTAAACTAGCCCCCGTATCAAAAACTACAAGAAAGCGTTTTTATTACAATTAAAGTAAGGATTCATAAAAAAAATATAATATTTAAAAATATCAGTGCCGTAACATAATATTCATTAAAAATATGAGAAAATAATTTTATACTGGCGCCACTGGTTGTCTCCTAAAATGAATTATTTTACTTTCAAAGGAGTTATATTTAAGTGTTTTTTTTTATGATCGAGCACAAGCACTATAGGAAAAATCCTTTAAGGCGCTCTGGGAGCGGTGCGTGTGCGAAGAAAGCGATTCACGTTGGAGGTTATATTCGGTTGGAAACACGGTCTCAGAAAGGCTGTTCCACAAAGATGACGTCCTTTAAATGAAAGAGTTCTGAAACAATGATGTTCGAGGTGTACTAAGTTGAACCACATAGGGATGGGCGGCAGTGGTTCGTCGTGTGTTTCTGCTATGTATTGCTCTAGGTGGAATCGAGCGGGCAATATCTGTCGAACACTTGCCATGGAAATATCTGTAGAAGAGAGTCAAATCACCAACCTGTCTTCGATATTCTAAGCTGTCGAGGTTCTTAGTCAGCTCGTGGTCGCCGATTAGACGAACGGCTCTCCTTTGGATGGAATCCAACAACCGAAGGGTATGCTTCGGTGCAGAACTCCAGATATGAGAGCAGTATTTCAGTGATGGTCGAATCTGGGCTTTATAGAGTGTCAAAAGTTGTTGAGGTGTATACAACTTTTTGGTACGGAAAAGTATACCGAGCTGCTGAGAAGCTGCCCTGGCGATGGCCACAACGTGATTATGCCAAGACATATTTCCTCCCAGGTTGACACCCAGCAAATTAATAGACGAAGTCAGTGGAATTGCGTGTCCTGCCATAACGATATCGGGTTCTGCAATGTTAACATTCTTAGAGAAAACTGCTGCCTGGGTTTTTTGAGCGTTAAATTCGACTTGGTTACTGTCACCCCAAGACAAAATTTCTTCCAGGTCTTTATTGAGTCGTGATACCTCATGTTGTCTGCGAAGATGTGCGTCAGCAGCCGATGTTTGAGATTTCAAAGTAAAAGATGAGATAAGTGTGCTGTCGTCAGCAAAGCTATATATTGGATTTTCTGTTTTCGCTAGAAGGTCGTTTATGTACAGTAAGAAGAGAGTGGGGGATAATATGGACCCTTGAGGAACACCAGCATTGATGGTGAAGGTGTCTGAGAGAAACCCGTCAATCGCCACTTGCAGAGAACGGTCCTTAAGGAAGCTAGACAACCATGAACAAAATCGACCGGGCATACCATAAGAACGCAGTTTACTTAGGAGCCCCTCGTGCCAGACACGGTCAAAGGCTTTAGAGATGTCCAGTGCAATAGCCCGGGACTCCCCATGATGTTCGATTGCGTTGCTCCAAAGATGAGTGACATAGGCTGGAAGGTCTCCTGTTGATCTGGACTTACGAAAACGATACTGATGGTCGCTGATAATTTTAAGGCCTTCTAGGTATTTTAGAAGTTGTTGGTTAATAGCTTTCTCCATCACCTTTGATATAACTGAAAGCAATGCGACTGGTCGATAGTTGTTTGGCAGGGTTTTCTTGCCTTTCTTTGGTATAGGCTGGACTCGCGCCTTTTTCCAGCAAGATGGAAATATTCCTTTTTTTGTAGGATAGGTTAAAAAGTCTACAAAATACTGGTGTGAGTTCATCGGCGCATTTCTTGAGCACTATAATAGGAATTTCATCTGGACCAGAAGCTTTTTTGGCATCGAGCCCCTTCAGAATTCGTTTGACAGGACGCTGACGGAATACGATATCAGTCATTTTCGATCGAACTGCTGGAACGTTCGGGGGTGTTTTTCCCTGAAAGTCCACCGTGGAGTGTGAAGCAAATAGTTCTGCGAGTAAGTTCGCTTTATCTTCAGCCGTGGTTGCTATTGTGTCGTTAAATTACCAAATTTAACCTAAAAATCTCTACTCTTTTATTAATTATTTAAAAATTATTCATTTTTCTCTAAATTTTGGACGCTCCGTATTTTCGAAACGAAGTTGTTAAAGAACATAGATTATTAAAACTTTTCCTCTTAAATCAGCAACCATATTCGAAAGTACTTTTGAATCATCCTGTATATTCAGGATATATATCAGGATATTTATAAAAAAATCCAAATATGACATAGACATGGAATATTTTAGAACATAGATGTCTTAGGTATTAGGTAAGTCTGCACCATAACCGTCTCGATTTAAAAGAGCGAGTGAGACAACCAACGAATACTTACACCAGGAAGAAGACAAACAAGCATATTAATTGGTCGAAGCAAACATTAGGAAATATCAAAACTGTCAAAAACAGCGCCTCCATCGGGTCTGGTTAGAACCTTGAGTCAAGAGGCGGGACGTTTAAACGCCTATAGTTTTGTTATTTTTTTCTGGCGAAATATTTTAAAGTATTATTTAAGCCAAAAAAACATTCAAAATCCCGTTAGTTGATTTTATATGTAGTAAAAATCAAATAGCAGGACTCTGAATAACCTTTTCGACCTAATATCACTTTAAAATAAAATTCTCTATATTATTGTTGGTCTAGCCTCGAAGAAAATGAAAAATAAAACTCGGAAATGCAAATGACATAATTTTATTAAAATATTAAAAGGAAATCACAATTACTATTTGAGTCTGTCTTATAATTCCTAGTAATTTGCTGATCGAGTTTCTCGTTTACTGGTTTTTCATTCATTTTCTACTTGAAGTATTCTCAATAATGTGTTCATGTCTTGTATTTTCAATAAAAATACCTATTTCCATTGTCAGCCTGGAAAAGTGGAAAGGTCTGAATAAAAACTTTTTATTGCTAAGCTAAAGGTGACGACAAAATCTTGTCTCCAAAATTAATTCTTTCACATAACGAACAGCTGATCTAAAACAAAAATACCACAATGCAAAAAACACTTCAGAGTGGATTAAAATAAAATTATTTCCACTTAGTTAGGAGTTATATTATGACTTATATGGGATGATTTGTATAATCATAAAAATAATTAATCAAAGTTAACAAACTTACCTTTAGCAGAATGAAATGTAAAAAGGCTGGTGTTCATGGACAATAATAATAGAAAAGATCAAGTTAATAAGTGAAACAAACTCTTTGATAAACTCTTTCAGCCATTTTTATAAGGCGAGGTTGGGCTGGGCGATTCCATTTGTCATTTGTGGCCGAGTCCAAGAAGACACTGGACGTTTAAGTTGCAAAATAATTTAATAGCTCGGGCTATTTGCTACATATAAAGAGAGACAACTATAGCTCGAACGAAGAAAGGTCGCCTTACTTAGTAAACATGTTCAGATTTTACAAATAACGACGTAGGAGTTATATTAACACATAAATGATGGGGATGGTAAACGTAGAGCGCCTACTAGCTACAAAAGTCTGACTCTGACGTCACATATGCTTCCATTTTACCAATCTTTGTTTCAACGGGTTGGAGACAACATTTATAATCAGTTCAGGAATTTGTGAGGTATATACAATGGGATAGGGATTAACGGACAGTGGCTCCCTCCATGTCAGCGGCCAATGGTTTAACTAAATATTTTAAGGTTGGTCTCGTTTGTCAAATCATGACAATACGTCAAAAAATCAACTACCTTCTTGGTTTGGTTCTCGGCTATACAGTTGGTTTGTTTCTGTACTTTCCTAGTGGCAGCAATGTTTACCTGTTTTTTTATAAACTGATCTGACCTTAGTTTTACTTACTAATGACGGCCAGCATGACAGAGGTCAGAGACTGCGAAGAGCGTGCAGTATATGTATGCTCCGACAGCCAAGCTGCCCTAAAAGCCGTCTGTAAACCAAGAGTCACAACCAACCTCGTCAGCGAATGCGTCGATGCCCTGGAGAGACTCTCGAGGAGGAAAGAGGTAAACCTGGTCTGGGTCCCCGGACACCAAGGGGTTCAGGGTAACGAGATGGCAGACGAACTTGCCAGACGTGGAGCTGAGACCCCATTCCTTGGACCTGAACCGGCTATAGGAATAACAAAAAAGCAGGTAGGATCCGCACTCAACGAGTGGGCTGAACGCCGCTCTAAGGAGCAATGGGGGACGATCCAAGGGTGCAGGCAAGCTAAGGACTTTATAGCTTGGCCGAGCAAGGCTGAGCTACATTGGATTCTGAATAGAAGACGATGTGTCCTGAATCCCTTGATTGGGATACTGACAGGACACTGCAAGCTGAGGAAGCACCTAGCACTGATTGGTGTCGAAGACGACCCAATCTGTGCCGGATGCCTGGAGAAGGAGGAGACCCCGCTGCATTTTCTGGGTACCTGCGAGGCCCTGGGAAGACTCAGGCACCAGATCCTGGGATCAGCGGCTCTCCAGAAGGAAGAAATCACGGCCCTGGCCTGGAGCGACATACTCAACTTCATAAAGAGGTCGGGACGCTTTGGCGGGGGCCAAGGTGGTTAGTGTGATTGGGGGAAGACTCTGGGGTAGGCAATAAGGATCGCGGTTGGTCTACTTGCCAGGTTTTCGGAACCTCCCCTCAATTACTACTACTACTACTTCACTTACTACTCCTTTAATTTCAGAAGGCCGTAGTCCACATTAACTAAACGGGATATATTCTAAAGCGTTTACGAAAACGACCATGTCGCGCTTTATATCCATCAAAAACTTTAATATTAATGCAATAACTCTCTGTAATCTGTGTTGACAACCCCCGTAATATGAAAACTATCCATTTCAAAAGCGTTCTAAATATTTAATTGCATTTTTACGTTCCAACAATCTCGATGAAAAATGAGTCATACGATGAGCGAACATTGGAAAAATTTATATTGTCGCATAAACGGAAAATAATGGAAAAAATAAGAGATAAAATGGAAAAACGGGGATAAATATCCCGGCTGGGCCCAGAAGGATAATGAAAAATCTGTCAGGTGTTAAATGCGACAAACAAATGTGGAGAAAGGAATATGGATTACGTTGCAATTAAACATAGGCAAGCAAAGTTGGCGTAATACATTGTTATACATATCGTTAGTAAGAATCTAGCGTATCAATTTTGTGTATCCAAATTCCGTTGAATCTATTTGGTCGCTTGTAAACATTCTCTGTTGTCTGTAATTTTTTTACATTTTGCAAACTACTTTTTTTCACTTGCACACGCGTGTAAAGTTGTTACTTACTCAATTTGTAGCAGGTGTTTTTGTGTTTATTATTGTATTATAATCACGTATAACAACCCATATATTTGTTGACAATATGAGTTTTGCACTCTCTGTATTTTTTTCTTTTCTAAAATGTTAAGGAAAGGGCCATAAACATTTGAACAGTAATTAAAATGTGACGACACCAATGATTCAGACAGTATTCTTCTACGACTTTTGGACAGGTTGCCCACAATATTTTCTTGATCCTTAAACTGAAGCCTTGAGTCCATCATAATGCCACAGAGGCATTTACTGGCAGCTCAGTTATTTTTTGGAAAAACGCTCAGACTCGTCGATTTTGTTTTCGAGGGGCACACAAAATTGGCAAAAAATCACGTTAACACGTGCAGCCCCCTAGGAGGGGGTGGCACCACACCTACAATCTTAAATGGAAAGAGGAGCCGAGTGATGCCTTATTTTAAAGGTCTTTCAATTCCCTTTATAATAATGTAAAATTCATGTACACCTAGTTTCACGACCAACTTCCAGGTGAAATATTGAAAATATGGTGGATTGTTCATATAAAACGCACCATATACTGCCGAGTGTAACCGAATACCGAATATTAATTCTTGGAAGCTCAGAACGGAATGCAGCGAGCAGTGTTGCCAAAATTTTCTAAGATAAATCGTAAGAATCGGATACTTAAAATTGTGAGATTTGTAATATTTTAAAAAATTCTTTAAAAGGGGTCAAACTACCTAGTTTAAAGAAAATAATGAAAGGTTATAAACATCAAATATATATTTATTTTCTGTATTTAAAAACCAAACACATTTCTAAAAACTTAAAAAGTAAAAAAAAAACTTGCATTATTATGTAGTATTAAAAAATGTAGTAGGTAGTTAATCCCAATCCGAATTGCTGGAATCATCTTTTCTATGCAAATATGACTCCAGTAGCGGCAGTAATAGTAGCAAAAGTCGTAACAGAAAATCATACGAGGATTTTTATGTAAATGCAATAAAGTTGTGACGTTTGTTATGAATAAAAATTATTTTTAGTTACTTATGTTTGATATACGATAAAAAATCGTGAGAAACGCGACGTGATTCGTGAAATCGTGAGATAATTCCCAAAACCGTGTAATCTCACGATTAATCGTGAGTTTTGGCAACACTGGCAGCGAGTCAATGATGTTTTCAATGTTGATAATGTGCAATGTTGCCAGGTATATCCTTTTTGCGGTTGATCCACTATTTTGATGGATGAACTACCGCTTTATCGCTATGCTAACAATTTCTTCCGCTTAAAATTACACTCGATTTAGTTTACGCTTTTAAAATAAGCATGCTAATCTTCTCTCTCTCTCTTCTCCATTCTCTGATTAGGTTTGATATTTTGGACGCGTACTCTTCTTTTCAATATTTCTGGTAGCTGTGCTGTAATATTATATAATAATATGTCTAATTATCATCCGTTTAAAGTGAAGATTATTGGCCATGGTTTGAAAATATGTATACTTTTTTAACTAATAAAATAATTTATTAATTGTTTTCAATATAATATATTTAGCGTAATATTTTTAAATCTATCGCTTTTTTACCTGGCAACACTAATAATATATTAATTTACCCCGATTCAGTATTGCCAAAACAGCAGTGTTTTCTACATTTAGCAAAATTTTTGAAAGCGTATTTTTTGCAAAGTTGCAAAATAATTTCGTAATTTGCAGACTTTTAAAGAATTTTTAATAAATAAGGAATTATGTATTCACCAAATTAATTTAAAAAATATAATATTCAATGAAAATATAAAAAAAATAACAAAACAGTCTATTGACATTGACAGCACCTGTTAAATTTTGTTAACAGAAGTTTTTGCTAATATTCTAAAGTAACTCATTCACCGTATTTGATTCCATAGTTCATTAATCCAATATCGCTTTTCATTAAAATTTGACCACAGCACCTGTCAAACTTTTACGTTGTATTTTTTTGCGCATGTTTCCCAAAATCACCTGGGCACAGTCTATTCTTCCATATAGTTTGTTTCTTCAACATCACTTACGCGCTAAATTTTTGACAGTAAAATTTACTTCTCTCAAAAACTCCCAGTCATCCCAGTATATTTTTATCAATAACGCTTATCCTTTCAATTTGACATTGATAGCACCTAGCAAATATTACCAATCGATTTTCTGGATATTATTTTAATTGGTTTAAACATTTTTAATCGTAATTTAGTCGATTATCTGTTGCTATGTTGTCTGTTGTAAATGAAATCTGAGTCACTAGATCCCTAGCAATAGTATCTGCATCAGAAAGGTCACCATCACTACCTAACAAATAATTCGTCAGCTTTCTCTTGCAACCTCTGCTGAATTAAAGGTCTGTTTCTGTCTCTTAGATTTGCCATTACTATAACTACTAAAACACAAGAAAAGTAACGCTCAATAATATTATGTACTATCTACCTATAAAAAAGAATAGCTAAAGCTCGGTGTTGCCATTCAGGTTTGTTTCGGAAATCCAGGATATAATTTCTTTCGGTCAAAATTGACTCCGCCATACCAGTAAAGGGTTAAATTTACTTTGGTGTCCGAATATTCCATCATTTTCAAGCAGTTTTGCATTTGCAAACTTTTAGTGCCGGTTGAGACGCGGACACATATTTCTTTTGTTTGAAGAAATAGTCCATACTTAAAGTGGAGTTAAATGTATTAAAAGGAAAGAAAAACATAAAGTCTTCCTCCACAAAATTTAATAGAATACAATTCTTAGTTCAAGGGTATCTACATGTTACGAAAGTAGAAACGTTCATCCTCAGGAGACAGAAATTTTTTTATTTTATGCTGATGTTGTTAGCAAAAGAGAAAATTGAAAATTAGAACCTTAATGGAGCTTTTATGGATTTAAAAATTAAAGTGTAGAAGAAACATGATATGAAGAAAATTGACAATGGTTAAATTATACTGAGTATTTGAAAACGTTATTAAAGAGGGTGCAAAGCAACCAAATAAAATGGGGAAGAAGAAAAACCCTTCTAAATAGGTGTCGAAAATTAATTAAAATTTTTTTTAAAAAGACTTATCGAACATATGTCTTTATTAAATTTTTTTTTAAAAAGACTTATCGAACATATGTCTTTTTGGCAATTTTACCCTCATAATGTCTTAAAACATATGTTCGATAAGTCTTTTTAAAAAAAAATGTAATTAATCTTCGACACCTTTTTAGAAGGGTTTTTCTTCTTCGCCATTTTATTTGGTTGCTTTGCACCCTCTTTAATAACGTTTTCAAATACTCAGTATGGTTTAACCATTCTAAATTTTCTTAATATCATGTTTCTTCTACACTTCAATTTTTAAGTCCATAAAAGCTCCATTAAGGTTCTAATTTTCAATTTTCTCTTTTGCTAACATCAGCATAAAATAAAAAAAATTCTGTCTCCTGAGGATGAACGTTTCTACGTTCGAAACATGTAGATACCCTTGAACTAAGAATTTTATTCTATTAAATTTTGTGGAGGAAGACTTTGTGTTTTTCTTTCCTTTTAATATTTCTTTTGTGTTAAAGGAACACTATAATTCATTGTAGCGACTAGGCAAGAAACCCCTTAAATTTTACCCCCCAGGGGGTTTTTCCTGCCGTTATTCAACGCACAAACCACTGATGCTTTGGCACAAATATTGCATAAGTTTCAGCTTTCTGTCGGTTGCCGAGGGGTTTAAATCTCCCACTATAAATTTAAATATTTAAATATATTTTAAATGCCTTATTTAACGTATTTTCTGCAACATTAATTTCACGTTCGCATTTTTTACGAAAAACATCATTTCGGAATATTAACAATACAGTTATGTGCCTCTTAACAATTTTTTACTTGGGGGAATATTTTTATTTGAGGGCTTGTTTTTCATAAATATGGGGTGAATTATTTCCAAGTCGTTTGACTTCTTTCAGTTTAAGCCAACATATGGTTTTCAGAGTATAATTTGGCTTTTAGGGTACACACAGCGAAAAAGTGTTGTTTTATACCAAAATAAGACTTTAGGAAAACGAAAATGGTATAATAGAATAGGCCTTTGAAGTGGTAAACGTTTATTTAACTACCGCGCTGGTTGCACACTTGCAAAATAAACACCACACACAATTCAACAGGCCTAATAAAGTTTATCATAACATCAATAGTGGAGATATTTACCATGGATGCATAATTTTCCTCGGAAATTAGAGTCTTCAAAACGTTGAAGTTCATTTTGATTACTAATTGGAAACTCCATTTTGGATTACTCCAAAACACTTTTTCTACTGACGATTTATAATAACCTCTTTTCGATTGTCATTATGGTTTTTTAATAACCTCCTTTTAAGCGCAGCGTGCTTAAAAAACTTTTAAGCACGTTACCAGGAGCAACGTGCTTAAAAGTAACGCAGGTAATTATTTACAATTTAAACGTAACCAAAGACTAGGTATAATTTAATATTTTTTGGCAAGTGTCAATGAAACATAGGTAATAAAATGTTAGTAAAATTAAGTTTTTTATTATAAAACCTCAGTAGAAAAAATATTGTATACAATTCGTTACGAAACAATGTCTTTTAGTCACTTTGACATGTTGTCCAACTCGGCTTTGCTTCGTTGGACAATTTCACGTCGCGTGCCTAAAAGACACTCATTTCGCAACTTATTGTATAAATAGCTATTCTTTTGGTTCGTTTGCTGCCTGCGGTTTCTTTAATAATTTATCGACCTTCGAATGGAAGTCTGGAAATCCTGGAAAAAGAAACCAACCCTAAGGTTCGAGTATACATACCTGACAATGAACATTTAAAAGAAATGTAGAAAATACTATATATTATAGAAAAATAAATTTACTTACCAGGAAAAGGTTTTTTAGGATTCTTTGCGGTCAATCAACATCAACATTAAGGTGGAATTCTCAACGTCATTCCATCTATTGCCAACCTATAACCTATTTCGCGTTGCTTTTTTTAGTTTATTATTTGATTAACTAACATTTAAATAAAATCAATATCGTCGGTACAATATTTAAGTAATATCTGACATATTACAAAAATATAAATTTATTTCATTGCTAATTTTGGGAGAATTGTATAGTGAAAGAAGAATTTCATAATAATGTTAAAAAAAAATCTTACCAGATATTTTTCGCTATAAAATTCTCCTAAAATATTTAATGAAATTCCTTGATATTTATTAAATATGTCAATTATTACCTATAAAATGTGAAGACGATAATGATTTTATTTGAATTTTGTGTAAAAGCTAGAAAAATTAAATAAATATACGCGAAATAGGTTATAGGTTGGCAAGCATGTTGAATACTCCCACCTTAAAATAAAACTTATTCGAAACGATCGATGTCGAATGTCATGTCACTTGTCTACTTTCACAGAATAGTAATAAGTCTTAACAGGCTTTGTCGTAGAGTAATAATGGGTCGGTAGCTATCGCTTCTGACCAATCAGATCCTTTTCAATATTTTTCCAATATGCACAAAAACACACTAGATATGGCACTACCCATTGGTCGAGTATATTTTTATTTACCCAATTGGAATCAAGGCGGCGCTTTGCGCCTTTTTAAAATATTTTTTTTTTCTGTAGGTTATTATTGTCACTGACTCAAAATATACTAATATAGTAAAAATTAATTGTTGTAAAACTCAATAATATTTTGTTCTTGTTTTAGGTTCTTCTTTGTTATCCATTTACCGTGGTAACGTATCGAATTTAGCATTAGGAGATTTTTTACAAAATAATATATAAATTTGTTTTAATACCTTTTTGATTTTATTTAAAGTCAAAACCTGGCGTGCAATAACATTGGTAAAATGTTCATGGAATATTCAGACTTTTTATTCAGTGAATGTACTGAAAAGGACATTCCAGGAATATTTCTTTAATGTTCAGTACATTCAAACTTTCATAGCACTTCTGTAGAACATTCCTAGAACATAGTGTGTTTTAGGGACCCAATCGCCACCCATCTTGGATCACCCTGTATAGCTTTATTTGTTACAATCCATTGTCCACCCTATGTTTTTCATGCTTTACTCGGTTGCACACTTTGAATTATATTAAATTTTAAATGTTTTCCCAGCGGTCATTTTAGCGTCTGGGACCCAAACGGCAATTGTATGCCAATACACTAGTGTCTACGTCATGACCGTCATAATATTTCGCGTTGCCAAATTCTGTTAAACATATCGCAATTCCGGTAATTTGGAACTGTTGATATGCGGAGGGTGTTTTTTTTAATTTTGCGAAATCGGGTGTAAATAAAAAATATAGTTTAAAAAAACTAAAAAACACGCTTTAATAATTAATCAAACTAAAAAGCGGAAAATAAATATAGTTTAAAATAATTCTTGGAATTCTTAATAAAGGCAGAAAATAATACTAATGTTTATCGTTCATTATTATTTTCTGCCTGTATTAAGAATTTCAAGAATTATTTTAAACTATATTAATTATTTTCCGCTTTTTAATCTGATTAATTATTAAAGCGTGTTTTTTAGTTTTTTTAAACTATATTAATTTTTCATTTTTTAGTTTAAGTTATTGTTAAGAAAAAAAATTTTTTTTGGGTAGATTGAGCTAGATTAGTAGATTATTGTATTGTCAGCGGTTCTTAATAAGTATACAAAATTTAATTTAAATCTGACCGTTTAAAGTGGGTCAAAATCGGGTTCAAAGTGTCAGTGGCACCAGTAAAGTCCGCATCATATGGGATTTTTTTTTTATTACTGGCTTTCTTCAAAATTTGACTTTGGCGTCAAGTTCTGCTTCAATCGAGATAAAAATTTAGCAAAAAAATAATAGTCACGTGATTCGAATTATCTGTCAAATTTTAATTTTTTCAAAAAAATAATTCAAAAGTGGGGTTATTTCTGAAAATATCGACAAAAGTTATTAAAAAAGGTTTTTTAAAACGCAGTTTTTAGCCCACATGCAAAATTTCAGTTGCATAAGATAATTTTTATTTTTTACCTATATTTTGTAAATAACACTCAACGCAACCTACATAAAACTTGTTAGTTTTAACAATGCTTTATTTCAGATACATTTTCTTTAAAGTAGCGCCATATTAAATGTGTGTTTTTCTACAAAATCAAAATTGTGCTATTAAAATTAGGTCGCATGTGATGCAAAGTTTATTTGTTTTGAACCCTGTATAAGGTAACTTCATAAAATAAGTATTTTTGACAACGTAGTTTGTGTCTGAAAGTAATACACCTTAACATTAAGACAAAAAAGAACACAGTGTCATCAGTAAAGTGTTCATTAAGTGGAAAATAAATTTTAGTTTAACTTAACGTAAAGTTTATCTATTTTCAACGATTTAATTTAAAACCCCTTTATTTTATTTTTCAAACCACGTTTTTAAAAATACTTATTTTATGAAGTTACCTTATACAGGGTCAAAAACAAATAAACTTTGCATCATATGGGACCAAATTTTAATAGCCCAATTTTGATTTTGTAGAAAAACACACATTTACGCATGAAGCATGTGGGCTAGAAACTGCATTTTAAAAAACTTTTTCTAATAACTTTTTTCGATATTTTCAGAAATAACCCCACTTTTGAATTATTTTTTGGAAAAAATTAAAATTTGACAGATAATGCGAATCACGTAACTACTATTTTTTTTGCTTAATTTTCATCTCGTTCAAAGCAGAACTTGAATCCAAAGTCAACTTTCGAATAAAGCTATTAATAAAAAAAAATTCCATATGATGCGGACTTTACTGGTGACACTTATACTGTATTAGTTCCAACTGGCAGCTGTAATAAATCTTGACATTATTAATAATAATATTTGCTTGCTACGGTTAATAAATCATATAATTATCACTAGAAATCAGTACTGTAGTTCTCAAAAATTTGAATAGATTCTAGTGTGATATTGTTCTTGTTGTTTAATATTGCATATAGGTAATTATCTATTAAGCAACATGTTGGTAGTTAAATTTGTCCGTAGATTATAAAGTCCAATACTAATGATGGGTTGTGCGAAATACAAATCTTCTATTGCTTTATCTGACATGCAAAGTTAAAAAAATTCACAGATCTTGCACCTTACGCAAGCATCCTATGTATTGAAAATACCTGACACAGCTTTAAAATTTTAATGTCCTATGTGATGTAATTAAAGCCCACATTTTAATTTATATTTTGTAAAAGTTTAAAAAATGTTCTTTAATTCTACAGGGTCCGCCCAAATTTGGTTAACAAATGGGATAATTTTTTATTATTGATTTCTCAGAAAATTTTATTCTACATAAAAGTTTTGTATCTTTAGTAAATCATTTTGACGTATTCAAAT
Source organism: Polydrusus pterygomalis (assembly GCA_963969555.1). Classification (NCBI taxonomy): domain Eukaryota; kingdom Metazoa; phylum Arthropoda; class Insecta; order Coleoptera; family Curculionidae; genus Polydrusus; species Polydrusus pterygomalis. The sequence goes on along the minus strand of OZ018385.1, from coordinate 14,961,839 downwards.
CTTCTGTGGCATATACAGGGTGAATATAAAATAGAAAAATATTACGTCAGTGACACAAAAAATTTTAAAAATAATTAAAGCCCACATTTTAATTTGTATTTTGTAAAAGTTTAATAAATGTTCTTTAATTCTACAGGGTCCGCACAAATTTGGTTAACCAATGGGATAACTTTTTATTATTGATTTCTCAGAAAATTTTATTTCTACATAAAAGTTTTGCATCTTGAGTAAATCATTTTGACGTATTCAAATCTTCTGTGGCATATACAGGGTGAATAGAAAATAGAAAAATATGACGTCAGTGACTCAAAATTTTTTAAAAATTTAAAGACTGAAACAGCCATATTAACAGTTAATATGTAAAGTTAATATGAAAAGTGTAAAAATGCAATAAGAGCAAAAATTTGATTTTTAACTTGACTTTTCTTGAAAACTATTAGCACTAGAAGAAAACTTTATTTAACTTTTTATCTTGGATTTATTACTTCTTTAATATGGCTGTTTCAGTTTTTAAATTTTTAAAAAACTTTGAGTCACTGACGTCATATTTTCTTATTTTATATTCACCCTGTATATGCCACAGAAGATTTGAATACGTCAATATGATTTACTCAAGATGCAAAACTTTTATGTACAATAACATTTTCTGAGAAATCAATAATAAAAAAATTATCCCATTTGTTAACCAAATTTGGGCGGACCCTGTATATGCAATTATTGTGCTCCCACTTTTTGCCTCCCACTCTTTTTTTTTCGATATAATATTCCGATTTAAATAACGTGAACTTACCTTATTTAACAAAATTATTATGGCAGTCTTCAAAACACAAATATACATAATTATATAACTTATCTCAATAAAACACTTTTTAACAAAATTATTATGACATACTTTAAAACACAAACTAAAACTAAACATTATTTACTTGCCGACTTTACGCTATTATTCATATTTATATTTACCAAGTATTAGCAGAGTATTATGTTACAAGACCGCTCGAGATATTGCGGTGTTGGGTCGCGACAGATCGACATCGCGACACCAATGCAAAGTTTGCATAAAAACGATCCCAGTAGTATTTTCAATACTAAAAAATTAATTGAAACAAGTATTGGTACGATCAATAAAGTTCAAATTCAGACATGACAGCTAGAAGACTCTGATCTTATAAGAAACAACGATCATAATAAAATTGATTGATTTGCCTTGAGTATACTGTTTAAGTGGCGTTTTATATTTATTTCCGAAATTTATTTTTTCACTAAACACAACAATAACTCAAAAAAAAAAGAGAGAGAGAGAACTTTTTTCTTTTCTCAATTACTCAGTTGCACGTAAAGCTTTCACCTGACTTTATTCATTTCGCTAAAGGATAATAATATCGGAGCTGGCAACACTTCTTAGCTTGCAACAGAGTACAAAAAATTGTAACCGTCAAGCCTTAGAGAAAATGATTGTATGCCAATACGCCATTAAATCACCCTTTCTAAAAAGAAAAGAGGAAAACGGACCGTAACTGTGTTTTTCGTATGACTCGAATGATCGGGGCCATTTGATGCAATATGGAGATTTCCCCGTGGAATGGCCCAATTAAATTTTTAAACGTCGGTTGTAATTCTTAATAGCCGTATGTAAATAATATTGGGGCATTGCACAGCATGGCTTTTTTAACAAAATTTTGATTTTAGTTGCCGTATCTACAGGGTGTTATTTAAGTATGTGGCCAAATGCCAAGGGGTGCTTCTTAAAGTGATTTTAAGAAGAAAAGTTCATATAAACATGGGTCCAAAAATGCATAGTTTTTACGATACATGGTGTCAATCTTTTAAAAAATAATCGTATGTTCGTAACTAGCTCAATACTCTTTTATTATATTTCGTTGAAATTTGGCAATTCTATTTGTAATAACAAGAGAATAATTTCGTCTCAATTAGATTACATTTATTAAATCCAGTGGCGTCCCGGAAGACAGTCTAACTCATATTTTTGACAAAAATATGGCGCGCCACTGACTTTTTTTAAAATTATGTATTTTTTTCGAATTAAGCCACTACAAAAACAACTATTTTATCTCCTGAGTTTTTTTTCATATCTTGCTTTGTTTTCGAGAATAGTATATTAAAGTATGAGTGCATATTAAGGTGGGAGTATCAACATGCTTGCCAACCTTCGCGTAGATTTATTTATGTTTTCTAGCTTTTATACAAAATTTAAAGAAAATCAGTATCGACTTGATATTCTATAGGTAATAATTGACATATTTAATAAAAATCAAGGAATTTCATAACTTATTTTAGGAGAATTGTATAGCGAAAAATATCGGGTAAGATTTTTTTTAACATTATTATGTCATTGTCACTCATTGTTCTTTCACTATACAATTCTCCCAAAATTAGCAATGGAATAAATTGACATTTTTGTAATATATCAGATACTACCTAAATAATGTACCGACGATATTGATTTTCTTTAAATGTTAGTTATTAAAATAATAAACTCAAAAAATCAACGCGAAATGGGTTATAGGTTGACAATAGATTGAATGACGTTGAGAATTCAACCTTAAGGTCTTTAAAACACGCGCGATTTTGCAAGCACGACGGCGCAGCCGGAGTGCTTGAAATAGAGCAAGTGTTTTAAAGACCAGTTATCTACGAATACTTTACATAATTTTTTTTTATTGGTAGGTACACTTTTTGGTATTTATATTACAAAAAATGGAAATAATAACTTAGTAAGTAAGTGAAATGGTCGAATTTGTGATGTGATATACCTGTCGTTGTCATGAAAATGAGGAGAATAAAAAATAACTTCCAATCTGTCACATAAGATTCATTGTTGTCACCGTTGACATTGGTTGTGTATTGCTTAAAAAATATTTGATTTGACGTTAAAAGGTAAATTTTATGTAGAATTTAAAAATTTAATAATATATAGGGTGTTTCATTTAAAATATCGAAGTAGCTATTATTTTTGTGTGGAAGCGGCAACACTGTATTGTTAAAAATATTTTAGATAGGTAGAGCGTGTCCGTTTATGTAAACGACCAAATTTTCAGAACGATTCCTTTACTGGTTCGTCAGAAAGTCTTAACGTTCCATCCACCGTGAATCACCCTGTATAACTTTAGGACTTGGCCGCTGGCATTCTTCGGTGCAAGAAACAGCTAAGTCCAGGACGTTTTTGTCAATTTCCCAAAACTTATAAAATATGGACTTGTCCGGTTTTTGCACCAAGGTCAATAATTAAAAAGTTGACATATTTACACTTCACGTTTCACGGGTTGTTGATGTTGCCATGGTTACTTTAAAACACGCGCGTTTTTGAAAGTGGGATTTAAACACGCTGAGGCGTACTTTAAATAAGCAAAATAGGGTATCAATAAAAAAATAATAAAAACCACTTTATAGCACTCTTATTCTTTTTCTGTTACTTTTAAAACATTGCAGTAATAAATTATTACGTTATGCGATTATTTTATGTTAATTTCTTTTTTCGAAAACGTTTTAATCTATGCGAAAAAATTCATAAGAGGACTTGCTTAATAGTTTGGTAAGTAGTTTAAATTTTTTACTCTTATTGTCCCGGGAAAAAATACACAATTTAAAAAAAAATCAGTGGCGCGCAATTTTTTGTCAAAAATATTAGTTAGACTGTCTTCCGGGACGCCACTGGACTTAATAATTTTAATCTAATCGAGGCTAAATTATCCTCTTATTATTATAATCAGAACTCCTAGGTTTCAACAAAATCGAATAAAAGAGTATTGAGATATTTACGAATATCCGATTTTTTTTTAGTTCGACACCCTGTATCGTAAAAACTATGCATTTTCGGACCCATGTTTATATGAACTTTTCTTCTTAAAATCACTTAAAGAAGCACCCCTTGGAGTTTGGCCACCTACTTAAATAACACCCTGTATAGCTTCGTTCGTACAGAAAAGAAAGAAAAAATACTGTTGGAAACTTGGAAAATAAGTGTGTTTACTCTGGTCCAAGAAAATGCAGACCTATTACATTATTTGAATTTAGCTCCTATGTGTTGTTTTGTGGATTCTGATTTTGGGATTGGGAACTAGCCGTTGATTCCGCATTTGAGTGAAAAACGAGAACTTCTCAATTATTAACTATGTAAAATTAAACGAAAAGTATGCTTTGTTATTTGTCACTAATTTATGTAGGCCCAACCTCCGAAAAAATAGCAAACATTTTTTATCCTCTGACGAAGTCACAATAGCTTTCAAATTCTTAAATAACATATCAAAACTATAATTTAGCGTTAAAGATAAATGTGGAAAATATAAGAAATCAGGAGTTTATAAACTAAAATGCAATGAATGCAATAGCTGTTATAATATAGGACAAACGGGACGAAACTTTGAAACTAGATTTAAAGAACATAATGCATGTTTTAGACCAAAGTACTAAAGGAAAGAACATCTAATTGTGCAAATAATTTTTTGGACACAAACCACGTTTTTCCCGATATTAACAAAAATATTACATACACACTGAGAGAAATGCATTATAACCCTTAAGAGAATTCTTATAAACATCATAAGAATATTTAATACTATTTGGGACAGCAATACGTGCTAATAGCATATATATACCAGATATAATTAAGACCAGTGCATAAGAGTAAATAGCTATGTTATACTGTTTATATGACATGGATTGTAACCATAAAGGTTTGTTCCATAGCGAATATAAAACGTGCTTATACCCATTATACATTAGTTGAAAATGAGTATAATCCAGTTTTATAATGGGTATAAAACTGTTTAGTTGCTAATACAAAACAGTTTATACCAACTAAACAGTTTTATACTTGTTATAAAACTGTTTTGTATTAGCAACTAAACAGTTTTATACATATTATACCTATTATAAAACTGTTTAGTTGCTAATACAAAATGGTTTTATACTATTTTTTGGTTTTTAAAATTTTGCCCTCTAGGGGTAGTATATATTTAAAAGGATTACAAAGAAAAATAGGTAAGCATTAAAAAGGTCTTTATTAAACTTGAACAAAAATAACACAAATAAGGCCATTTCTCCTTAACGCTTACAAATACTAAGGATCAACAAAAAATCTGAAATCATAAATTTTAGGTTACCAGAAATACTAAAAATATTTTACACTTTATTATGTCGCTTACAAATTGCTAAATACAGACGTTACAAAACTAAGACCCAAACCAAATATAAGTGAGTTAGGGTTATTATTATGAACTGGTTTATCTCAAAATTCACAAAAATTAACTAAGGCATATGTATGGAATTATTCCGTTTCATCCAATTTTATTTTAGTTGTATTCATATTATATATTTTGCAAAAAAAATTAAAATTAAATAGCTACAGATTTGGAATTGTAGGATTATAATTGTAAGTTATTATAATAGTTTAAATTATTTTATTGCTTACGGCATTTTATTATAAAAAATAGTAAAAATGAATCGACAGTTATAGATTTTTCAAATCATTAAAACTCAGTTATTTGAGACTTAAAAATGCATTTATATAAACATTTAGGTTAACAATTTTACAAAATTAAAAGATCTTTTGATTAATCGTTATAACCTATATATTTATAAGACTGGCAATCTTATTTTCTATAGATATCAGTCATCAGTCATATTATACGAAAGCAATGCCAAAGCTAATGTTTGTGAATTTTAAGATAAACCAACCACACATAAGTAATAATAGGTACTTACCCCCTTAAAATGGGTTGGGTTTGAGTTTTGCAAACTATAACATGATTATGTACAGTTGAATATATTATCTATATTTTATTATTTTATACAATACATACAGAAAAATTTCAGCCACTAAATACACAATCCGCGGAGCCCGGGGAAAAAAGCAAATGGTCACCGTGTCCTGTGTATATGTTTGAAGTTTCCCCCACTTATCGCGAAATAGAAGTGTGTTGCATACCCGTTAATAAATATTTAATATGAACCACTATTTTAAATAATACCCCAAATAAAGCGTTTTATCGTTGGTATAATCCTAAAAACCATTTTTTATTTTCAATAAGAATATTTTACTGAAACACATTCTTACAATAACTGGCTTATATGTAGTATTATTCTGTCCTATTGTACGTATAAATAACGAGTTAGCAATTCTATATGTTGTTTGTTAGTTAATTTTTTTGTTGTAGTTAAAGATTGTTTAATAGTAATTACTAAAAATGTTGCTACTGATATAAGATAATTCTTAACAATTCTGTTTAATTAGTCGATTTCCCTCTGTGCAGAACAAAAAGGTCATAAATTAGATATATTTATATTAGAAAACATCGAAATTTACAAACATAAAAAATACCATAATGTGAAGCTTTCAAATACACAATTAGATTTCGGAAATTCCCCACTTTTAATAGTATATTAAAGTACGAGTTTCATAAGAAGCGGTTTTAGCGCCCGCGTCTATTTTAAAAAACGAGCCACGAAGTGGCGAGTTTTTTTATTGACACGGGCGCTAAAACGCCTTATGAAACATGTGCTTTATACATTTTTTTCTATTTCACCTTTTATAATCAAGAAAAATACATTTTAAAAAGAAAATAAATCCTTCAAATTTTGTAAATTTTTATGTCTAAATTTTATGTTGGTAATACTATTTTTTATCATAGGAGCCCCTGGACAACAAAAATTATTTTGCAAACTGACATTTTTTGATTTATTGACCCATTTTCACCACGAGATTCTAAAGTTATTTTAGCGATATGAGATTTGAAATTGGACGGAATATGTTGTGTGATCCTTGTACATTCGGTACATATACAGAGCGTTCGGAAATTCGGGAGATTTTGCTACTTTTTTTCGAATTTCAAAAGACGTGATTTTACGTCACGGCATTGCAATTTAGTATAGGGAAGATGGAAAATTTAAATAAAGTTGAAGTTAAAATCGACATTAGAAGGTTAGTAGATTGAATTTTGGATAGGATTTGGCAGAAAATGATAGCTTGAAGCATCTACAAAAAATTGATTTATAGATTTATGCAACCAACATACATGACTGTTATCCACACAGAATAAAAAAGTAAGTTATCAAGCTAGTTTTCATCTGCGAAAAATGGGTTTTCTCGTAAATCACAAAGGCCGCGCAAGTCGATGAAATAAAACATTTAAATGTTACCAACATCAAATAAAGAAAAAACGCGTATCGAAATAGCTTCATTACGATCCGCAAATGAGGGTCGTACTGAACTCATTATGAACGTGAAATAGAAAAAATTATTGTAATTTTCATCTGGCATGTTTATCATTTAGATTTTATAAACATTAGCCAGCCTGTCCCTTATAATTAGAAATGTTGTAACTAAACTATTTTTAGCACTTTTAGTATACCCAGATAAGAATGCGCTCTACAGGGATCTCGTAAACCATAGGAGATACAGAGATGGTTAAATTAGAGAAAAGTTGCGCATTACTGAATCCTGTAACGTCATGTTTCCAAATTTAAAAAATTCCTAATGCTTCCGAAGATATTTGGATAAAACCGATTTTCGCGATTTCGTTTTAATTGATTTATGATTCTATTTGAAGAGAAATGTCAAAATAAATTTTACATTCTTATTGCCACTTTTTCTCCCCTACGAGATGGTTTAATTACATTTTTGATCAAACGTTTCGTTTAGTCACAACCATCATCAACTTTGTTATTTTAAATAGTCGGAAAATTTTATTTTATGCTTAATAAATTCTACGTTTTATTCTAAATCTAACGGTGTATCACACTTATTATTTATTATACGTTTCGATATAGAAAAACACATAATCAATGAAAATAGGCACATTATCGAAAATATTTTTGTTTTTTTGTTGTATTTAAACACTAGTTGGATTTTAAAACACTTTTTTTAAAAGAAACTTATAACAAAACATAATATCTAATAAAACTTATCTGAAAAATGCAACAAGTAATAATTAATTTTAATTATTAAATACAATTATTTTTTATTTAAAAAAAAATGCATGATAATATTCAAACCTAACGTACCATTTAAATTCGGCATCATATGGGTGGCTATGAAATTGATTGACGTTCGCAATTGTTTAAATAGTTTCTTTAGATCTGTCACTTAGTTACAGAGACCTGTTAGTTTTAAATTTGGTAATTATTATTATGTTTTTGCGCACAATTCTTATGACTATGACTATGTAACAGCAAATCATGTCAAATTTTTCTTCGTTAGAATAATGTTTCATTATTTTAAAATTTACTGCACAATGCAACAGTTAAAAATTTAAAGAAAAACATAATAATAATTATCAAATTTAAAACTAACACGTCTCTGTAACTAAGTGACAGATCTAAAGAAACTATTTAAACAATTGCGAACGTCAATCAATTTCATAGCCACCCATATGATGCCGAATTTAAATGGTACGGTATGTTTGAATATTATCATGCATTGTTTTTAAATAAAAAATAATTGTATTCAATAATTAAAATTAATTATTACTTGTTGCATTTTTCAGATAAGTTTTATTAGATATTATGTTTTGTTATAAGATTCTTTTAAAAGAGTGTTTTAAAATCCAACTAGTGTTTAAATACAACAAAAAAACAAAAATATTTTCGATAATGTGCCTATTTTCATTGATGTTGTGTTTTTCTATATCGAAACGTCTAATAAATAATAAGTGTGATACACCGTTAGATTTAGAACCAAACATAGAATTTATTAAGCATAAAATAAAATTTTCCGACTATTTAAAATAACAAAGTTGATGAACGAAACGAAACGTTTGATCAAAAATGTAATTAAACCATCTCGTAGGGGAGAAAAAGTGGCAATGAGAATGTAAAATTTATTTTGACATTTCTCTTCAAATAGAATCATAAATCAATTAAAACGAAATCGCAAATCGCGAAAATTCGGTTTTATCCAAATATCTTCGGAAGCATTCGTAATTTTTTAAATTTGGAAACATGACGTTACAGGATTCAGTAATGCGCAACGTTTCTCTAATTTAACCATCTCTGTATCTCCTATGGTTTACGAGATCCCTGTAGAGTGCATTCTTATCTGGGACGCCCTGTATAGGGTGGTAAGTGGCCTATAAGAAGAACCCTGAAAATATAATACTTAAGTACTGGACAATAATAACCAGTGGTTAGCACATACGACTTTTCTATTCATCCTTAACTATTGCTTTTTAACAAATAAAAATTTGGTTTTTGCATTCATATCCTTTGATTAACCATCATGATCAATTTTCCTAATTGGAAGTTTTCCTCGTAGTTACTTAACCATGACCTATCGCCCAACAATGCCAACACCCTCTTCGCAGTCTTTCGGCCTAGCCACTTTTCTTTTTCTGACGATCTGATATTCCAGTATTATTTCTTAGCCTAAAACAGTGCAGTAGAAATATTTTTTTAGTTTTGTTATTTAATAATAATAATAAAGATATTTATTTGTGTCAAAATATAAAACAAGTTTTTTAAAGTTTGTTTGAAGGTTGTAGACAATGATGTATCTTGAGTAATAGATGTGTTTTGGACTTCCATTGCCTTTAGTTTTTCATATCACAACGTTTCAACTGGTAAGTATCTCCAGTCGTCTTCAGGTGAATACTAAACAAGTAACAAAGCTACGAGCCTATTTATACTACCTAGGGGGGCGGAATGTACCTTATGTCAAGGGAATCTCCGAAAAAAAATTCGAAGGATAGGACAACAGTACAACATCCGAACAGTCTTCAGCTCCAAAGATTCCTTAAGAAGCCACCTGACGAAGACAAAACCAACAAATCAAAAGGACACGAAGAATTGTGTATACAGAATACCTTGCGAATGCGGACAATCCTATGTTGGTGAAGCTCTACGACCTCTCCAAACAAGGATCAAAGAACATCGAAATCACACACTGAAAGGAGAAACAAACAGATCCGGTGCAGCAGACCACACTTGGACCCACGGCCATCATTTACAATGGGAAAACGCAAAAATTATACTTAAAGAAGAGCATTGGCGGAAAGAAAATTCAAAGAAGCAGCTGTCATAATCCGGAACCCTGACTGTTTCAGTAAACCTTCTGCAGATATAAGAAACATTTGGAAGCCCTTGTTAAATAGGTGTAGGCTCAGATTGAGTAGTGATGCAAACGTGATGACGTAAGCGGATGACGTCAGCAGATGAATAATCATGGTGACGTAAGCAGATGACTCACGACTGCACCCGAATTCGTCACTAGCTCCGCCCCCCCTAGGTAGTATAAATAGGCTTGTAGCTTTGTAACTTGTTTAGTATTCACCTGAAGACGACTGGAGATACTTACCAGTTGAAACGTTGTGATATGAAAAACTAAAGGCAATGGAAGTTCAAAACACATCTAAAACTCAAGTTTTTTAAAATAATAATATATTAAACTAAAAATAACTATCGGTGACAGTAACATAGCAGTTGGCATAAAACGGTCGGATTTTGGTTAACAATTAATCAGTCTTCCAATCCAACCCTAAAATATTATTTTTAAAATGACTTAAATGCCTTAATTGTATATTGTTATACAGGGTTCCCCATAATAGACTACCCATTTTCATATTTGAATTAAAAATTTTTTAGTTAACAAAACAAACTTTTTATTTTATTAAATTACAGCTACTCAACAAACATTTAAAGCCTTGGCGACCTCTCATTTGGAGAAAATTACCTATTTAAGTAAAAAATAGTCTATTTTTTACCTCCAAATCGGCTTTTTAGACGAAACGGCCAAAGAGACTAACTGTTTCGTCAAAACAAAGTAATTCGAACTTATTAATACGTGTTCAAAGTGGGAAAATATAAGAGGCCCAAGAGATGGTCCAAAAGAGTAGATAATTACCTTGTAAATCGACTTGATAGTTAGGTCTAAGGAAAGTCAGTAATAAACGCCCAACCAGGTTATTTTTTACCTTAGATTGGGCCTTAAAGCCCAATAATCTTTTAGGCCCATAAATGAAGAACAAATTACTTCGTTTTGTCTTTAATATATCTTCATGGTCAGGTTATAATGTGAACACTTTCTAAGGTGATGTATTCCCTATATTAGTCTTACATTTTGTACTTAAAGCCCAGAAGGCTTTAAAGTATAAAATAGGTTATAGTTATGATTTAAATAATTTCTTTATAGCCCAATATTGTGTCCTCAAAGTGATTTTTACCGGATATAAAGCCGTATCTTCCAAAAATTATGTCTTTAAAGAGATTCTGGCTTAGAAAACTTAAATGATGATTGTAAAGTTTATTGCACTGTGGTAATCTTCCCACTTGTGGTGAATATAAGAATAATCCAAGGAGGAGCTTGACCCTCTCCATTTTAAAATAATCAGTTTCCATTTTTTCGGCGAAATAAAAGGGGTCGCGTAGGAGCTATACAAAACGCCGGAACAAAGAAAAAAAACGTTGTACGTTTATATTCGAACTATTCCAAAAAGTAAGGTTAGTTACATTATAATAGTGGCTATTAATCCGTTGCGAGACATTAATTCAGCAACCCCGATAGAAACGTTTTATGGAGTAATTGGCCGTACATAGGGCCTGCAGAATTCTTAAAAACCCCAAATTAGGCTTCATAAACACTTATTATTATAAAGTTATGCCATATAAACGAATATTTCTCCTAATTTAGGCTTATCAAGACGGAAGATACAAAATAGGAAATTTTCTCCTAGCGTAACCTAATACGGGTTGACTTATAGGTCCAATTTTTTTTAAGGCCCAAACCACAGGAAATCACGACCTTTAGGAAAAATATTTTACTGACGCCATATTTTTTTCAACATGGTGTATTATTTTCAATTAATTTTGTTAGATTACCTGTAACACTAAAGCAACAACAGATATATTACAAAAACCGAGCACAGAAACGAGCTAACTTACTCGTCCAAGCACTAAATATTGGCTACATTTTAAAGTTTTGGTATTTTTAATTTTAATTTACCTTGTTTTTTTTAATTAAATGCCTTTTTTCTGGGGCGCGGTTAGTTTTTCTAGGTAAAATTGAAATCTATACGAAAATTTTTTACGCGCACCCATTTTTTCACTTCACATCGATGAAATAATGATTTTTATAAGTACATACCTATCTATATACTACCACTCCATTTTAAAAATCAATAGCGGCTGACATGACATGTTCTGATTTAAGAACCCTCCTGCCTCCTGTGCTTTGATACAAATAAAAACAATATACTATTTTTATCTTTTTCTAAAATTGTGGTTATGATGTTCTATAAACTTCATAGCCCATAACAGGCCCAACATAGGCCCACTACGGTTAAATACGGGTAAAAAACACCTCTTAACTACCACGGAGAAGACTACTTGGCCTCGTCTATGAAGAACAATTCTCCTAATGACAGGTGTTTCTTACCACTTTATTACCTTGGTTTTATTCCCCACTAGGTGATAAAGTGGTATAAATTACTAACTTCTGACTATGTAAAGCGGTCCGTCGAGCTTTATAGTTAAAATATTAGGTAAAAGTCACCTTTTTTAGACTATAATAATTGTTTGTTGGGTAACTTTTTGGGATTTATGATAACTTATAAATATTTGGCTAATTTAATTCTAACTTTTAAAAATCAGGTCTTCTAAACGACCTCCACCAACTTCAACACACTTTTCAATATTATTAGATAAAAAGTGGTTCATTACACGGTGTAGCAAACCTTCGTCTATTCCTTCAACTTCTTCACGAATTTTGACTTTCAGTTCCTCGATTGTACCTGGACGACTCGCAAACACTTTGGCTTTTAAAGATCCCCACAGGAAAAAATCGGGTGCCGTTAAGTCGGGGGACCTCGAAGGCCAAGGCAAATCTCCGAAACGAGAAATGAGTCGACCATTAAACATTTGTCGCAGGACCCTCCCAACAAACAATTATAGTCTAAAAAAGGTGAATTTTACCTAAGTTTTTAACTATAAAGCTCGACGGACCGCTTTACATAGTCAGAAGTTAGTCATTTATACCACTTTATCACCTAGTGGGGAATAAAACCAAGGTAATAAAGTGGTAAGAAACACCTGTCATTAGGAGAATTGTTCTTCATAGACGAGGCCAAGTAGTCTTCTCCGTGGTAGTAAAGAGGTGTTTTTTACCCGTATTTTACCTATGTGGGCCTATGTTGGGCCTGTTATGGGCTATGAAGTTTATAGAAAATCATAACCACAATTTTAGAAAAAGATAAAAATAGTATTTTGTTTTTATTTGTATCAAAGCACAGGAGGCAGGAGGGTTCTTAAATCAGAACATGTCATGTCAGCCGCTATTGATTTTTAAAATGGAGTGGTAGTATATAGATAGGTATGTACTTATAAAAATCATTATTTCATCGATGTGAAGTGAAAAAATGGGTGCGCGTAAAAAATTTTCGTATAGATTTCAATTTTACCTAGAAAAACTAACCGCGCCCCAGAAAAAAGGCATTTAATTAAAAAAAACAAGGTAAATTAAAATTGAAAATACCAAAAATTTAAAATGTAGCCAATATTTAGTGCTTGGACGAATAAGTTAGCTCGTTTCTGTGCTCGGTTTTTGTAATATATTTGTTGTTGCTTTAGTGTTACAAGTAATCTAACAAAATTAATTGAAAATAATACACCATGTTGAAAAAAATATGGCGTCAGTAAAATATTTTTCCTAAAGGTCGTGATTTCCTGTGGTTTGGGCCTTAAAAAAAATTGGACCTATAAGTCAACCCGTATTAGGTTACGCTATAGGAGAAAATTTCCTATTTTGTATCTTCCGTCTTGATAGGTCTAAATTAGGAGAAATATTCGTTTATATGGCATAACTTTGTAATAATGAGTGTTTATGAAGCCTAATTTGGGGTTTTTAAGAATACTGCAGGCCCTATGTACGGCCAATTACTCCATAAAATGCGAGATAAAATGTTTCTATCGGGGTTCCTGCATTAATGCCTCGCAACGGATTAATAGCCACTATTATAATAACTATAACTAACCTTACTTTTTGGCCGAGTTCGAATATAAACGTACAACGTTTTTTTCGTTGTTCCGGCGTTTTGTATAGCTCCTACCCCTTTTATTTCGCCGAAAAAATGGAAACTAATTATTTTAAAATGGAGAGGGTCAAGCTCCTCCTTGGATTATTCTTATGTTCCCCACAAGTGGGAAGATTACCACAGTGCAATAAACTTAACAATCATCATTCAAGTTTTCTAAGCCAGAATCTCTTTAAAGACATAATTTTTGGAAGATACGGCTTTATATCCGGTAAAAATCACTTTGAGGACAAAATATTAGGCTATAAAGAAATTATTTAACTTATAACTATAACCTATTTTAAACTTTAAAGCCTTCTGGGCTTTAAGTACAAAATGTAAGACTAATATAGGGTTTACATCACCTCAGAAAGTGTTCACATTATAACCTGACCATGAAGATATATTGAAGACAAAACGAAGTAATTTGTTCTTCATTTATGGGCCTAAAAGATTATTGGGCTTTAAGGCCCAATCTAAGGTAAAAAATAACCTGGTTGGGCGTTTATTACTGACTTTCCTTAGACCTAACTATCAAGTCGATTTACAAGGTAATTATCTACTCTTTTGGACCATCTCTTGGGCCTCTTATATTTTCCCACTTTGAACCCGTATTAATAAGTTCGAATTACTTTGTTTGGGCCAAACTGTTAGTCTCTTTGGCCGTTTCGTCTAAAAAGCCGATTTGAAGGTAAAAAATAGACTATTTTTTACTTAAATAGGTCATTTTCTCCAAATGAGAGGTCGCCAAGGCTTTAAATGTTTGTTGGGCTCATTGAGTTTCTGGCGGTATGAGCTGTTGCCCCATCTTGTTGGAATAGTAAGGCATTGTTTAGTAATCCTCGTGTATTTAATTCTGGAATGAGAAATGTCTCTAGCATATTAACGTAGCGCTCTGATGTTACTGTTACAGCGCGGTTATTTTCATCCTCCCAAAAATAAGGGCCAATAATACCAAAAGATCCTACTCCACACCATACAACAACTTTTGATTATGGAGGTTCTGTGTAAAGATCACGAGGATTTTCATTTGACCAGTATCTAAAATTCTGTTTATTGACCATGCCGTTCAAATAAAAATTTGCTTTGTCGGTCATTAGGAGACTGTGAATTGCTCCTTGATGTAAATCCAAAAATTCTTGACAAAATGCTAACCTTGCTTCTTTATCTTGATTGCTAAGTGCTGTGCCATTTGGTATTTATAGGGATGAAATTTTAAATCCCTTTGAAGAATTTGATCTACGCTTCCCTTCGATATTCCTAGGATAAGGGTTTGTCGATTAGCAGACCTTTTAGGACTTCTCCTAAACGCAATTCTAACTCGTTCAATATTTTCTGGTGTACGAACTGTTCTTCGACGTCCAGGCTTCTTCAATTTTTGTACAGAACCATTTTCACGCCAATGACGAACCCATAACTTAACAGTTTTGCGATTTGGCCCGTGACCCCTATTGTTATCAAACTGACGCCGGAATGCACACCTAACTTCTATCGAATTGCTTCTTATGTAAGTTTCTACACAAAACACACGTTGTTGGACTGAGTAATCCATGAAAGTTCAAACGGATGTTGAAATAATGTCTCAAAGCAAAAAAATTAAATAATTATTGATGAAAACGAACAAATTTCTCGTAGAAATATGACGTTCCAAGAAATTATTAATTTAAAATTTATTTGTGACAGGCGCCTACTTGATTAATAATTTACTTAAATCCCAAAGACTACAGATGATAATCCCACAGAGAACAACCTATTTAGTTATCTCGTAGGGAATTTATTAATAATATAAAATGGGTAGTCTATTATGGGGAACCCTGTATAAATATTATTGAACTCTTCTATTTAAACGAAGTTTTAAATTATTCTTAATTATGTATTGGTGTTGACAAATTATCTTCATGTCTAGTGTTCATGTTGTGGTTTCTAAATTCAATTTGTTCATAAAAATGATCTGGTTTTTTAGTAGAAATTATTTTATGAATAAAACAATTTAGGTGAATTTCGTCTAAACCCAAGTTTTATGATATTACGTTGTCTAGGTATAGGTTGGAGTAACATGGTCTTATTTTTGAAGGCTAGTCGAAAATCTTATACAATTATTTTGTAATACCGTGCGAGCAAAAATTATTTGCATCACAGGGGGCCTTGCATCTAAGGACGTAATGCTTAGCCGTAGAGTTTAATACCTGTTGGGTGTCGGTAACTATCTGAATCACACAATTAATCAGTTATTCCGTCATCTTTGACAGTCGTTACAAGTAATTTGATTCATCGCTAATTTTTCCAATTTCTTGAACAGTTCACACAATGGGCTTTACGGAACAGCACAAAACATTCATGGTTGAAGCGTATTTTCGAAACGGGGTTAGAGTAAAAAATGGTGAGTGGCAATATAATCCGGGTTTGTGCATGGATGATTTACACGAACATTTTCCTAACGTTTCTTTTATTGCTGGGGAATTTTATCATTGCCTGAAAAGAACCGTGGCTGTATTTAGGGAAACAGGTTCTATACAACACAAAAAAGGAGCAGGAAGACCATCTGTAAGAACAGAGGAACCTGTTGCAAACGTTCGTGAAATAATGCAAAATATGCCAACAAATTGTATAAGACGCCTGTCCCAAGAAGTGGGAAGATCTTATGGAACATGCAGGACTATTCTTAAGAAGCAGCTAAATTTATTTCCTTATAAAGTGCAAGTATTCCAAGAATGTGGTAACATTTCTCCAAAGATGCTGGTCAACACTTTCAAAAATATGAGGAGACGTGTGAATTTATGCTTGGAGCATGGCGGTGGCCAATTTCAGCAATTTATGTAATTATTTTTCTTTTTCTTTCTGTATATTCTTACTTTGTTAATTTTGTAAACAACAAAAATGAATTTGTATTTGTCTACTTATTTTATTACTCATTATTTGGCATATCATGTCATAATATGAATTTGACATAATTTTAACCTAGATTTGGTTAGATATATCGTCCCCATATCATTGTGATCTAAACCAAGCCCCACGTTTTTTAATTCAAGCCCTCTTTGATGCAAATAATTTTTGCTCGCACGGTATTATTTGGTACTTTTGTTTGGTTTTATAATTTATATTCTTATGATATATAACAACACCATAGTCTAAACCACCTAAAATAATAGAATTTTCAACGGATTTTAAGGATGATACCAAAGGAGTCGCATAATTATTAATAATAATTTCGAAATATTTATTATTTTTGAATGAATAGATTTTGGAGAAATTAAAAGTAAACTTGTTTTGAGTTTATTATGTTTTAAGCCATGATCCTTCATTACTTTGGACACATCAGAAAGATCCTCATTTATCATTTGTCAAATGTGGTTTCAAACCTATTTTGTGCATTTTTAAGAAAGTAGTAGTAGTAGGAGTAGAAGTAACATGTTTTATTTAGCAAAAACCTACAATTAAATTTTTTTTAATACATTTTTTTAACACATTTTTATAGATTTATTTTTAAATTTTAAAACGCAACCTTCTTTTAACAAAAACAGACAGAAAAGTTAAACATTTTGTAACTTGTATCAAATATTACGTATCATTTTGTTTTTTAATTAAATGTAATTTTAAAGCTTTTTTAAACAGTTTTAATGATTTTTGAGATTTAATAGAATTTTCCAAATTATTATATTCTATCAAACCTTTATAAAAAATAGATTTATAAGCTAATGTTTTAGATACTGTATCCACATAAAAATTTTGATTAGTTCTTGTTTTATCATTATGATGGTCATAATGAAAAGAACAAAATTTTTTTTAACAATCAGGCAATAAATTATTTTTAATTTTATGTATAAAAATACATACTACTTAAATAAAAAAATTAAATAGAAAAAAGAAAAGCACGGAGTCTTTCTTTTTTCTATATAATTTAACTCCACTTTAAGTATGGACTACTTCTTCAAAAAAAATTAAATTTCTGAATGTCAGAAATTTAAATTTTTCAACATAAAATTAATTTTTGTATATTTGTCACAATTTAAAATAATCCGCATTGCCTTATTTTGTAAAATTTGTAATTTATCAAATATTTCCTCACTAGCACAATATAAAATGGAAGAACGATAAAGAAAATGTGGTAATATAATAGTATTAAATACAGTTTTTTTAGAAAACAAACTTAAATTAGAACTGCTTCTTTTAAAATAACCTACTTTTCCGGCAATCTTCGATATAATACTTTCAAATTAATTTAAAAAATTTAATTTTGAATCAATGATTATCCCTAAATATATAAAACTGTTTACTAATTCCAATTTTTTACCATCAATTATAACATTTATATTTTGGCAATTTAAATTATTACCCATAACCATACTTACATTAAGTTTTTGAGATCTTTAATTTTAATTTGTTTACTTTTAGCCAATTTAATGATATATTTATCTCGGAATTTATTAAATTTTTAAAGTCTTTATTCCATAAATTAAATCATCCCTTTTTTTCTACTGAAATATCGACCGGAGGTTAACACCAACGTCAATGATAATATAGTACTTTATTTTGCGATTTAAACCGCAATTATCAAAGACGTTTTTACGACGCCACTGACAGAAAAACACCCTTAAGGGTCGATATGGTCGGCCCTTCGTCTCTAGCTGACGTTGCGAAGGGGTACAAAAGAAAAATGGCATGCTACATCGGTTTTCCAAATCATTATTGCTGATAAGAATAATCTATGGGCCTGTAGTTGCTCGGTGTTAAGTGAAAATATATATATTTTTATCGTGCGTATCTCTGCTTGAACGGATAAAACAGTCCCGAGAAAAAATATGTGGGAAAAGCGGAAGGACTGAGTGGCTTAGAATTTTCGAGTCGATAAAAAAGATATATGTTTAGTTGTCAAAACTCGGTTCATGTGGTGTAATAGCTCGTCTTAACTGCGTGTCTTGTTTGACGATTAGAGGGGTTACTAATTTTAATAGAGTAAGTAATAGGTTTCGTAATCCATTCGCAAATAATTAAACCAATCTCTCGCGTCCAGTTTCAGCTTGGAACATGGGAAAACTGGCTTTTCTTTAAAAGCCATTCCTTCGCCCGCCCTTTCTTTTTCTTTTAGTATTGAAAATACTACTGGTCGCGTATATACGGGTCCATTTCATGAAAAATGGACATGCAGCAAGCGTCACGCTAGAGATTAGTCGACCGCGTCGGCTTGGCGGTGTGGGTAGGTCAAGGTTGCATAGGCCAAAATTAAGGACATAAATAACACGGCGGATCTGTAATAAGCCAAACGTTACACCGGCTAGAGTAATTCTTATTGATCGGGAGCTCTAATAAATTGTAGGAATTAAAAAAAAGAAACCAATAAATCAATTAAGAACAATTAGTCAAGATTGTATCACATATGTAAATCCTGAAAAAAATAATTTATTGTGATTAGCGGTAATGAAAGGTCACACTGACAGGCCGCTTAGACCGGTGGTCAAAAGTGGATATCCCCGGATCTAAGAAAAATAGCGCGGTGGTCTTGAAATATTACAAAGGAAGTTAGGGGTAAAGAATTAAAAAAGTGGAAAAAAACTAAACCGTGAATGTCTCTGAAACAAAGCGATATAGCGCGGCGGTGTTGGCGTATTACACAGAAAGTCGGGGGACAATATTTCAAAAATGCAGAAAAAAAATAGTGAATATCTCTGGAACTAAGAACAATAGCGCGGCGGTCTTGAAATATTACAAAGGAAGTTGTGGCTAAAAAAATAAAAGAAGTGGAAAAAACTAAAAAGTAAATATCTCTGTGTCAACACGTTACTAACTTACAGATAGGAGTAATCTGTGACAATATAATGGTTTACTTCTCGCCACTGCATGTGGTAGGTATTTTCGATACGCCTATGATACTTGCGTAAGATGCAAGAACTGTGGATTTTTGTTTTTATTTGTAACGCATCGCTACTGCATATAAATATACAGGATGTCTTTCTGTATCTCCGAAATCATTCACTTTGGGACATTTATTGTTGGTCTTACTTTTAGGATACCATTTATACTTGACAGGGTGATATGGAATCGACTTATTATATTTAAATGGTTGTTCTAGATAAACACTAACCAGTCCGATCGATTTACAAATTTGAAGCTCGAAGTCGGCATCCGACCAGTTGACTAACAGCCGATGAAAAGTAATTAAAATGGCAGTTCCAAAGTGTTCCAATTTAAGCTTTTGTAGGCAATTTTTGTGAAAAATATGGTTTCCAACAACAATCGTTGCGGGGCGAAAATACCGAACATTTTTACATAAAATGTATATTCAAAATAAATATAGTTAAAAAAAACTAAAAAACACGCTTTAATAATTAATCAAACTAAAAAGCGGAAAATAAATTTAGTTTAAAATAATTCTTGAAATTCTTAATATAGGCAGAAAATAATAATGAACGATAAACATTAGTATTATTGTGAAAAAAGCGTGGGGTGCTATATACGAAAAATATAGCACAAAGCGCACCACGCTTTTTTTACAATAATACTACATAGATTACAAACGTTCGAACTTTTTGGGAATTAGCTGAAAACCATTGTCTTACCTTGTCCCACCTGGCAATTAAGCTAAACACAATTCCTGCGTCATCAGCTCAGCTAGAAAGGCTATTTTCAAATTGGTTATTTGTTCATTCACCTATCCGTAACCGACTTACTTCAGAAAATTCAAAGATGTTGACTTACATTCTTACATCTATGTATTATCACTTGAAGATGAGGGACCATAACAAATCTGACGAGTATTAGCTTGTTAAACTGAACTATAATATGTTATAACCTAATATGTTCTTAATGTGTTCGTATTCTTTTTATTTTAACAGTTACTTAATGAAAAATTGTTTTTTAATTCGTTACTTAAGTTATGTTACCTGATCTGTAATATTATTTTAAAGTGTAAAGTGTTTAAATAAACGCCTAAACAAAAATAATGGTCGAAAATATAAAAAAATTATTTTCTACATCTCGAGATGTAGAAAATGTAGAAAATTAGTTGGGGTAGAAAAATAATTTTCTACGCGTAGAATATAGGTACAGCCCAAGTAGCAATATGGATATCCAAAACGACAAAAGTATTATATAGGTGTTCGTTACTGCTATTTAAAGAATACTTCAGTTCTATAATGCCGATAGTTAAAACCATTCTAGCGAACGAACCAAATTATCCCATAATATAGTTGTAAGAATGAATATACAACAAATATTATGGTAGAAACGGCAATCAGGAGTATCTGTGTTTTATTAGTATTGCATAATTATTTATATCACATTTTACACAGCCCTTTTAAAATAGTTCTAAAAGATGTATATATAAACTGTATAGTATTTGTCAATACTCTTATGCAACAGTTATAAAATAGTTTTATACACATTGAATAAGAAGTTGTGTAGCTTACTTTAAAATAATTTATTAAAATTAGTATAATATTAAGACAATACAACTCTTACAGAACTACTTTAAAACTATTTTATAGACGTTCATAATCTTAGAAATTGTCACAATTATAAAATTCTTATAACATTAAAATGTATCTTATTAGAATAAAATGTTTACTAACACCGCGTTATACAACTTAACCTCATTTCCGTTTATAGAACAAAAATGACGATAAACAAGTTTAAATTAAATCAAAACATGCTTTATTGTTGAAGAACATACAATTTCATTGACAAAGTGTATATAATAAAATAATATATTCTAGATCCTACCTAAAAATAGAGGTGAAAACAGAGAAGGGGACAAACACGTCCTTAAAATTCACAAGTAGTTAAGTCAACAAACTATAAAATAAAATAAATCCTCTTACTTAATTACTTTGGACATGGTTGGCTCATAATGGTCCCAAAATTTAAAAATGGGTTTCGACTGTTGTCTAGTATTATAATACACCTAGGTACCTACCTAATTAAGAGTTGGCAACCTTTCAAAAACGGTATAGATGGCGTTCATGTAAGGTTTCTTTAGCGCCTGCATAGGCAACATTACACCTCTAAAGTCTCCTATAATGACCCAAAAAGAACCAAACGACTTTTTAGCGTATAATTAGACAATATTATTCAACCAAAGCGTCGTATAATGACGAAAAGAGAACGAAAACATTGTATTAAAAATCCGCCATATTTTTCACTTCCTTTCGCTAATTCGACTGACGCCATTATGCAAATGTTATTTTCTTAAACAAAAAATACACGAAAATTATCAATTTTTTTAGACAAAGACCATAATTACATAATTATTCTATCATCCACTTATTAAATCTGGTGTAAAATATACTGCAGATTAAATTTTTGCTTTTTTTGTTAAATATTTGTTATCGTAATAAATTTACGACAAAGAGAAGGCGCTTGCATTTTTTACTATAAAAGTATATATATTTTGTCAGAAAAAGTTGCCGGGCACATAAGATTCGTCATTTAATGCCGTTTGTCAAAGATTCTATCATTACAAAATATTTTTTATTAGAAATATTCCATCGCCATTTTAACTTATAAATGTTATCCATATTATTTTGCAAGACCTGGGTTATACAGCAATTTTGCGATACTTTGGTGTAGTTCTTCAACATTATAAAATGAAATTGTTGTTTAAAATAAATGCAATTTATAAAGCAGCCCAAGAGGATATCTATATAACAGTTTTATAAGTGTTATTTAAATATACCTACATGAATTGTATAATGACTATATAGCCTTACAATACCGACACTATAGAATTAAAATATTTTATAAAAATGGGCCTTTTTTGGTTGTATAGCTATCGTATTACGGTTTAAAAACCCCTTTAAAAATAATTTGGTTTTATCAACTTTCCTTGTGTAGTGGTTTATACAATCATTTTAAATATAATTTTGCTAGTTGGGAGTAGAATAATTATTATGTATAAATTTCTACCTACCCATCCCTGATTACGAGAACGCTGACACCAAAACGTCCACATTTCAGCGGCTGGGCTGAGACCAGTGTTCGCGATTTCTCAGATAAAAATAAGCACCATACTTTAAAACTCAACTTAGAGTAAAAGTGATTTATGTAGTCGAGAAAAAACTAAAACTTCGTCCGAAACGCTAATAGAAAACCAGGGAACAGCTTAAAACTACAAAAGGCGCTTTCAATAAATCTGGCGCTGTCAATCGCTCGGGGGGAAAATAAAAAGCGACTATAACGGCACGTACTCGAACTTTGCCTTGCGGACGCGACCGACGCCGATATATAATTTTACTTGTTTAAAGTTGAAATTTATTACTTTTATGTACACTAGTTTATAAAATGTACGTAAGGCGGAGGGAGGCATAAGTCGACTTTTCCCAATAACAATTAAAAAATTCACAGATCTTGCATCTTACGCAAGTATGATAGGCGTATTGAAAATACCTACCACATACAGTGGCGAGAAGGAAACTATTATGTCACAGCACAGATTACTCCTATCTGTGAGTATGTACCGTGCCGCTATCACACGTTATTATGACGGCATGGATGCTCCGATTTAGTTTGAAATAATAATTAAATTATTATACTTAGAAATGTGTAAATTATACTTAGAAATGTGTAAATTTGACTGTTTTGTTAAAATAAAAAATATAGGATAATCTGTATATTAGTACATATTGAAGAGAGCTCAAAACCACCTTTTCAAAAATAGCGACAAAATTATTTCTTTAGCTATACACAGCCATTTACCTGCTGGTCCTTGTACTCTTTGTTCATGAAATGTCTGAATCTTAAGTCGGCTATGAAATGTTTTGGATTGGTATATAGATTATCCCCCGACTTCCGACTTTCTGTGTAATACGCCAAGACCGCCGCGCTATTTCGCTTTGTTTCAGCGACATTCACTGTTTATTTTTTTCCAATTTTATCAAAATTGAAACAATCAAAAATGCGGTTACCATGATATCGACTAATATGGACACCTGAAAATTTTAAAAATTACGAAAACGGTATCTGATATCAATGAAATTTAGACGAATAAAATCTATTTGCACTGTCGTAGATTAAATTTTGAATGATACACGTTCGATATGAACTTTGGTAATGAAACTTGTGCAATTAAACCACTCGGCTGACGCCTCGTGGTTTAACGTTGCACACGTTTCATTATAGTGTTCATCGAACTAGTATCATTAATAGCTATCTACTAACTGTTCTCTCTCCCGGCCATATTATCTTAATATCAACAAATATAATAATAAATGCCGAAACCCAAAACAAAACAATATTAATACTTAGCAGATGATGTCATCGATCCTGTGCTGCTCGGATGTTTGTTTAGACTTTACCGCCGTGTTATTTATGTGCATGTCGCATGTCGCGTTAATTTTTCATGAAATATACCCGTATATACGCACCCAGTAGAATTTTCAATACTAAAATTGCAAATAACTAGGCTCGGCCTCGTTATCTATATAAGTTTTTGGGTGTTCCCCTGTATCAAATAGATCGATTTTTCGTATTATAATATCATTCAAGAGAAAATTTTGCCCGTAAAATTTTCGACTGGTATGAAAGTTTGTTGCTTGGAAATTACCGAAAAGCAACAAAATTGAATAAAATCAAGAGAAAATTTTGCCGATACAATGAACGACTATTTCACAAGAAAGCAATAAAAATACACCGTTTATTTAGCAAACTAGAAACTTTATTTATTTATAGCCTTTACAGAAGATTCTTTGGTAACTATCTGTTATACGCACAGCACGCCGATTTTGATAATTTTTTCAGGAAACACGTATTTTGATGCGTAGATTACGAATCCGAAAACGAAAGTTGTCGGAAAAGCTTAGTTTCCGAGATATTTCCTTCTTAAGTTACGATTTTTCATGGGTTTGTTTACATCGTGTTTACTTGGGGTTTTTATCGTTTTTCAGCCACCTCTCACTACTTTTTAGGTTACACAGGATATATACTAATTTTAACCACGATTTCCACTATGGGAAGTCATCGAAGAAACGAGGTTAGGGTAAGTTTAAGTTTTAGATTTTATGTTGGTAACCATGCGTAATATTCAGTGCGAAACTATTTATATTTAAATCAAGCGTTCTTTTTTCAATTTTTTTCGTTTTTAAATAAAGCCGCATTGGTTGGTAGCGTCATTTGAAAACGAAAAAAATTGAAAAAATCGCGCCCACTAGATTAATTTAAATTTAAATAGTTTCGCACCAAATATTACTCACGGTTGCCAACATAAAATCTAAAACTTAAACTTACTCTAACCTCGTTTCTTCGATGGCTTCCCATAGTGCAAAATCGTGGTTAAATTAGTATTTATCCTGTGTAACCTAAAAAGTAGTGAGAGGTGGCTAAAAAACGATAAAAATCCCAAGTAAACACGATGTAAACAAACCCTTGAAAAATCGTAACTTAAGAAGGAAATATCTCGAAAACTTTCCGACTCTCGAGCTTTTCCGACAACTTTCGTTTTCGGATTCGTAATCTACGCATCGAAATACGTGTTTCCTGAAAAAATCATCAAAATCGGCGTGGTGTGCGTATAATAGATAATTACCGATTCTTTATAGTCTTCGCCATTACCCTTCTTCCTATTATTAAAGGCGTAATCTTCGAGGATTTTCGCCAGTTCCATCACACTAGTACATTTTTCCAGTTTATAATTTCTTACCATTAGAAACTCTGGGAACTGTGCCCATAAGAGTTCTTGGATTTCTGTGTGTTAAATGGAATATTTTCAGCTACCTATCGATTTTTTTATTTCTTGGATAGATTGGCACCCAAATCTTTCATTTTCGTTTAAATTGCTCATTTTGTCTTTTTCAAAACAAGGTAGACATTTGTCAGACTAACAATAGTTTTTACCTGACATCTATCAAAATTATGCAGCTGAAAACCACAGATTACAGAAATGGCTGAAAACCCAGTACTGATATATGGAAGCAATATTGTGTTGTCGTTCATAAAATACCGTTTAGATTGCTGGGCAATAATTGCACACACTTTCTTTAGTTTTTTTTCCTACTTTAGCAAGTGCAAATGCCGTCGTCTTGTAAAGTTTAATTGTGTACGTTAACGCGTTTTTAAATTTATTAAATACTTACTAGCGTTACCCCGCGCGCGTTGCTACGCGCATTACACAAATATCCGACATCCCGGCATCCCGACATCTCGGCATCCCAGCATCCGTTGCGCCACTTTTTTTTTATGCCGAAACCTTCCTCGGCCTGCACACATCAACTCACCAAATCCCGGCATCCCGGCATGCGTTGCGCCACTTTTTTTTATGCCAAAATTTTCCTCGGCCCGCACACAACAACTCACCAAATTTTCATCGTAATCGGATAAATGGTATAGGAACGCATACCGGACATACAGACAGACAGACAGACAGACAAACATTCATTTTTATACACTACTGAACACTGAACACTAATGGTAAGAAACTAAGTAAAACAAAAACATTACTTATGCAAATGTGTAAAATAATAATACAATAATAATATAATATAATAATACAATACATACTTTCAACTTTGTTGTACCTACTTTGTTTTATTTTTATTGTTAATAATTGATGTATGCAGGTAATTGTAAATATTTTCTTCTGGCAAAACAGCATTCAACGAAAAATATCAAAGAGGTAAAATAGCTTCCAAATACATCCAGTCACTCTACAAAAATGTCTGGGTTGTCATAACGCCGTTCATATAAAAAATGAGGAGAAATATTGACGTATTATATCACTTTTATTACACTTCCACTTATTTACAGCCGGTGACTATACTACTAGAAAACGTAATTTTATAGTATTAGTCTACAATCTACATAATAAAAATCATTAAAATCGATTAGCAGGTTTTCACGTAATTTAGGAAAAACCAATATTTTTACAAATTTTTGACGCCCTCTACCGGCTAAACGAGACAATATTGGATATAACTAAGTCGGCTTAGATCGACCTATTTTAACGTCAGGAGTCTGTCGTCAAACGTTGTACACGTGTTTTCCGGACACCCTGTATATATAGATGACTTACTTGACTGTTTAAAGTTTAATATCGGCGCCCTTCTGTAGTCGATCTTCCGCCGATAAATCCAAGCCACACGTCTAAAAACTCCCAATACGTCATTCATCATAGGTATTTTAGGCGAACCCTCTACACCAAATTAATATTCGTTTGCACCCCTTCATAATCCGATTCATACAGCTTCCGCAATTGCGTTTTAAACAGTCCAATAAACTCCGATTAATCGGTAATACTTCTTTAGTTTGCGGGGTGTCGAAGCCAGATAAGCCGGTTCGAATCAGACACCACCCCTGGCAAATATTTGTCTAGTTGTGCTAGTCGGCCACCAAAATTACGAATGCACTTCGAATACGAGTCAGAAATTTCAAAACTATGGACAATTTTAAGCTACATGTTTTTCAATTTTTGCCAACGTGGAGTTATTTTCTTATCCAGATGCAGAAGTAAGGAAGTTTTTTTTTACAGACGGGCAAAATTTTGTAGGCGACTATACTATAAAATCATGAATGCCTTTAGTGACGTGGAACGTACTGCACCCACAGTTTGACAGTGCGGAAGTGCATTTGACTCTTCTATGCTTGCCCTATTTATAGTGCCGCTTTATCAAAGTGAACTATACACACATTGATATCAATGTAACAATGCACCGCAGTATTACTTGCACTGTTAAAGCCATTGTTAGTACTAATACAAGTAGTACTATACACTCTAAAAATTAATTTGTAAAATTACTATCACTATCGCGGGTTATTTTTTGCCAATCACTATCGAAGTAAATTTACTAGCGGTATATAATTTTACTAACAATTTTGTAAAAATACACTCTGTGTTTTAAGAAGTACTTTACATTCATTTTTGTAAAAACGGGTAATTTTACATTATTTTTGCGAAATTGATATTCAACTTTACAATTCTTTTGTGAAATTAATATGGAAATTTAGAATTCTTTTGCGAAATTAATATTGAAATTTACAATTCCTTTGTGAAATTAATATTGAAATTTACAATTGTTTTGCAAAATTTATATTGAAATTTATAATTCTTTTGTAAAATTAATATTGAAATTTGCAATAGTTTTGCGTTCTCTTATTAAATTAAGCGGACAATTATTTAACTACCTATTTATTACTGCTACGTATAGAAACAAAAATGGGGCAGATTTATGTGGGTAAGTGAAGTTGAAGTTAGAAATAAAACACATTTTAAACTAAAAAATATTTGTGTATTAAAACGATAAAAAAAACATCTTACAAAAGTATTCTTATAAATTCAAAAGGGTAGGTAGTACACCTTACCTTATTTATCTTAAAACTATTGAAACTTAACACTTATACTAGGTTAGTTAATTTATAATTCCAATTCCAATGAACATATTTTAAGGTGAATCAAGATTTAGGACTTACAATCTTAAATTACTTAAGTACCGTGGTACAATGTACAGGGTGTTGAAAATAAGTGTATCTACCCCCTTTTTTGAGAAACAGATATGGAGAACAAATCTTACTTAAAGGATTTTTTGCGTTTGAGTATGTTATTTTATTTATTTGGTGCATAGACATGGTGTTCAGTATTCGAGGGTGAAACCAATACTTTTATTTTAATAAATTTTTGGACTTCGGCTGGAACTAAAAACTTTTTGTAATGCATAATATTTGGATAAAGCAACAATTAGATGCAAGCCACCTTGACTCAAAATGTATAGGTATATTTTATAGATTAGTATACGTTTATAGATTTCATAGTAACAAATATTCAAAATTACATGTGAATGAACCGGAAATTATCTTCTTTAGGCATAGGACAACATACTACGTTAAAATTTGTTTAGAACCGATAGTAGGAGAGGGACGAGGCTAATAAGAGTAATCCCTTTAAAATAAAAAACCTGAGAGAAGTGGAAGACCGAACACCATGATATAAATTAATGAAATAAAATACACTTTGTACAATACTTTATCTCCACCTACTTCTTACCAAAGGGGTTGGACACTCTTCTTAAGGTCATTCCGTATGTAAAAAGTACTTTGTGATTATTTCAGTCCCAATTGGGTTTAAAGAAGCATCTTGTGTCTCAAAGCTTTTAGTACAATCGCAAAATCTTCATCAAATTATTGTAAAGCAACATGCTCTTTTTAATTCATATGTATAGCTAGGGCTGAAATAATTACTATTGAACATACGTCATTTATTTTATATAAACTTATAATACTGCTGACATGCAAAATAAATAAGAATCATTTCCTGAGATCAAGAAACACAACAAAGTTTAGTATAAACTACTAAACAAAAACTATTTCTCTCCTACAGCTCTGCACAACTATGGATATATTAGCCAAAATTTAAGCAATTTAATATTAATTTCGTAAGTTTTCTAGAGCTTCAGGAAGAAAACTAGTAACTAAAATAATTATTTTGACACTAATTTAGTGGCCATCTAAATGTGTGCAGACAAAAGTAAGTAACCGCATAAAAATTCTAAATATTAATTTAACATTTAAAAAAACCATTCGAATTTCGATGAAGATACAGGTGCAGGTCATATTTTCTTAAAGAATTTAATTTACATCTACAAAAAGTACAAAATAACATTTTAATAAAAATAATAACTTACTTACCAATTATAATTAACATCAATACACAATAAAACAAAGCTAAATGCACAAAATTTTCCGCGGCGTCTCGTGACAAGGCTTTCGTTGACGAACAGCAAAGAAATGGCAACGCGCGCGCGCTGGAGCCGGAAGGGGCAAGCAAGCAGCCAGCCCATCGCCTTCATTACTACATTTATTAAGGTAAATTCACAATAAGTTTAGTAAAAACGCAATTTTGTTTGTAAAATTCATAAGTTTTTATTAATTTACATTAGAAAATAAAAACTTGTTTAAAATTCAGTTGTACTTATACAATGTCTATAGTAACATTCTCAAATGGTGAAGTACATTTACATATTGTTGTGTAATAATAACAATAGTTTGCTAAATAACATTAGTAAAATCACAAAATCTTGTAAAAATAAATACTAATATTATTTTTACTAAGATAGATGCAGTAATATTGCTTTTTAAATTTACAATTTATTGTGTAATTTCACCCTTAATTTTTTCAGTGTAGACAAACGACCAGTAGCGCACCGATAATCTTCCTCTGGGACGGGTTTACTCAATGCGCTGATACAGTTTACGACATATAAATTCGTACACTCCACCCATACATAACTCAATTACAACAAAATTGGGTAAAACGGGGTTCTCACCTTGCTGCTTATAACTGGATAGAACACCAGCTAAATACGTAGCTGTAAATTATTGTATGTACGATTTTTTACCATAATTAATAATGGTTATTTCTAAATATTTTTGTGTTTATTAAATTACAGCCGCGAAATAAGAAAATTATAAAATAATACCAGGAAAACTACAAAAGTATAAAGTCAAAAAGGGTAAATGTATTAACAAACAACAAACAAAATACTAATATTTAATTGCTGCGCCATTTTTAATAATAATAATAATAAAAAGTTTATTCAATATAGGTACATATAATAAAATATTTGCAAATTTTAAATTATAACTTTGAATAAACTAAAATGAAATATAATGAAACTCATTGGATTCTAACACTAATCGTAATCTTCTTGGCATTGACAAAATAATACCTCTGGTGTAATCCGGAGTTAGCCCTTTCCAAATTTCTTTTATTTCATAAAATAACTGCATTTCATTCTGTGGTTTAAAATTTATTTTGTACATTTTTTTTTACCATCAATCCCCAAACATTTTCAATTGGGTTTAAATCAGGACTTCTTGAGCACCAAAGCAGACGTGTTTCTTTGTTTTGTCTGAACCAGTTTCCTATATTTCTTGCAGTATGCACAGGGCAGTTATCCTGCTGAAATATAAAGTTATATCATTCCAGCAGAAGAAAGAAAAACATTTTCCAAACTCTGAAGATGTATAAGTAGTACTGTGTTCCACCAATATTCCAGCATACACCTGCACCGTAAACACTTATCCATGCCCACACATTAAGGGAGAAACGTCCACTGGTTTGCTTTTTTTTAGTATACTTCTCATCATATCGGAAATTTGGAACTACTAAACTAGGTATGGCGGCGTCTAGTTTAACGACTCCTTACATCTAGTTTTCTCCTTCTTTCTTCTTTTTTCTTTGTTCCAGCAGCCAATTTTCTTTAATTTATTACAATAGCTGATTCCTTGAGCGGTTATAGTATACCCTCATTCTTTTCTCGTCCTAAAGGTGAACTATTTAAATGTAATAATTATTGATCATTAAGTTAACCGGTTCGTATTTTGAAGTTTTTCTTTCCAGAGATTCTAACAACTTTAGTTTGAAGCCTTTATTTTCTGTATGTAAGATTCTAAAGGATGGATCGAAATTATGTTGATTATCAAGTGCGCAAATGTTACATAGTTTGAGTCAGTTTTGTTTTTTAGAAAACTGTTTTACATAATGTTCCTGTATATTTTTGTTAAAATGTCTGGCCAATGTATGCTTTAGGACAATCTTTGCCTTTTAATATACAGGGTGTTATTTAAGTACGGGGCCAAACTCCAAGGGGTGCTTCTTTAAGTAATTTTAAGAAGAAAACTTCATATAAACATGGGTACGAAAATGCATAGTTTTTACGATACAGGGTGTCAAACTTTTAAGAAAAAATTGGATGTTCGTAAATATCTCAATACTCTTTTATTCGGTTTTGTTGAAATTTGGCAATTCTGTTTGTAATAACAGGAGGATAATGTAGCCTCAATTATATTAAAATTATTAAGTCCAGTGGCGTCACGGAAGACAGCCTAACTAATATGTTTGACAAAAAAAATGCGCGCTACTGACTTTTTTTAAAATTATGTATTTTTCTAGAATTAAGCAACTACAAATACAACTCTTTTACCACTTGAGTTTTTTTCATATCTGGCTTTGTTTTCTTTTAAGTTATGACATTTATGTAAAAATCAAATTAGCTTATTTTCCCGGGGACAAGCAATCAAGTGGTTTTTATTTTTTTCTCGAAAACAAAGCAAGATATGAAAAAAAATGTAGAGATAAAAGAGTTGTATTTGTAGTTGCTTAATTCTAGAAAAATACATAATTTTAAAAAAAGTCAGTGGCGCGCATTTTTTTTGTCAAAAATATTAGTTAGACTGTCTTCCGTGACGCCACTGGACTTAATAATTTTAATATAATTGAGGCTACATTATCCTCTTGTCATTACAAACAGAATTGCCAAATTTCAACAAAATCGAAAAAAAGAGTATTGAGATATTTACGAACATCCAATTTTTTCTTAAAAGTTTGACACCCTGTATCGTAAAAACTATGCATTTTCGTACCCATGTTTATATGAACTTTTCTTCTTAAAATCACTTAAAGAAGCACCCCTTGGAGTTTGGCCCAGTACTTAAATAACACCCTGTATAGAAACCTGATTTTTTGTTTTTATCTGGCTTCTGGTTTTATTGTTATTGGTAAATTTTCGTAATGAGTTATTAGTTTCGTAAGATTATTTTAAACTTTAAAACAGAAATATCGTCAAAAAACTAATTTGTTTTTTACCCCGAAGGCAATGTATACATGGTTACTTGAAATAACCGAAACGGCTAATTTTCTTCAAAACCAGCAAGGCTAATTCAATGAATTTTGGTACAGTTGGATAACTTAAAAAATTAAATTAAAAATTGACAATTGCGACGTTATCAGATTTTTAGTTTTTTCTGTAACTCAAGGAATATTTTTTTTTCAAATGTAACACTACTCTTTTTTTTTTATTGAATTCGATTCCTCCCATCAACATTACCTGTTTCTGATAGTATCAAATTTTTATCTCAAATAGTTCTATGGGAAAAAAGTTAATTAGTTACAACTCTAACTCTAAAAAAATCTAATCTATTTCCATTTAAAAACTTTTCAAATAATGTGAAAAGGAAGGTTGGTAGACATAATGTACAGGGTCTTCCAACGAGGACTGAACAGGGGCTCATTTTTGAGCTTCCTTGTATTTAAAGAAAAATCCAAAATAGCCAATCGATGTACTTTTTCCTGCAGAATTCAAAAATGAAACCAAAAATTTATTTGAACCAGAAACAAAAGAGTTACGCTATGGATAAGGTGTTTTTTAAATGGAACATAGCTTTTTTTATACGATTTTTGGAACCAGTGATTTTTTTTTTGTCCGTTCTGATTAAAATATTTAATATTGTGACAGCTATTTTTATTAAATTTTAATGTTTTATCCAGTATAATTTAACTTTAACCTGTTTGAAACATACACTAGGTAATAAAGGTATAATCACCTTTGAATCCTTCAAAGTCAAAAAATTTGACAAATTTACTATAATATTGCCGGAATGAAATATGCATTAGATGAGAGATTGCAGATTGTTATCTTGTTCTACAAATCATTGAACAATTAAATTATTAATGTTTTTTTTTAATTAGTAGATATAGAGTTGGATTTCTTTTTCTGTCATGTAATGTTTTATTTTCCTCAAATAGGTTCTTTATCCTTAGAATAGTATTGACGGATATATTTCTGTAAAAATTTGCAATAAATCTTCTCTTTGCTTCTCTTGCATTTTCTTGGCATTTGTAGAACAAGATAACAATCTGCAATATCTCATCTAATGCATATTTCATTTCGGCAATATTATAGTAAATTTGTCAAATTTTTTGACTTTGAAGGATTCAAAGGTGATTATACCTTTATTACCTAGTGTATGTTTCAAACAGGTTAAAGTTAAATTATACTGGATAAAACATTAAAATTTAATAAAAATAGCTGTCACAATATTAAATATTTTAATCAGAACGGACAAAAAAAAATCACTCGTTCCAAAAATCGTATAAAAAAAGCTATGTTCCATTTAAAAAACACCTTATCCATAGCGTAACTCTTTTGTTTCTGGTTCAAATACATTTTTGGTTTCATTTTTGAATTCTGCAGAAAAAAGTACATCAATTTGCTATTTTGGATTTTTCTTTAAATACAAGGAAGCTCAAAAATGAGCCCCTGTTCAGTCCTCGTTGGAAGACCCTGTACCTAATAGTATCAATAACGATAATAACAACTAACAAACAACTATTAACAATAACATAGCTAGTAAAAATTACTTTCATATTATAGGTTTCATGAATTTTTCTTCACTCAAAATTGTATTTATGTACTAACTTTGACCTATACTTGAATTAAGAAGTTAGTTCATATTTGTATTTAAACTCACTAAATGGTAAGTTATAATTATTACTACTCTTTAACTACTCAATGATAAACATTTGTCGAAACAATTACAAATATATATTTTTAATATATCGCGTGTGCCAAGTGTGTGTTAACGCAAAATCAAAAGGCCTTATTTTGTTTGCAAAATATCGAGAGTGCCATGGCTCCAGATTTGTTTGACAGAATTTTCATTTTTACTAGCTATGTTATTGTTAGTAGTTGTTTGTTAGACGGTTTGTCGGGCACACTGGAGAAATAAGTTTTATGAAACTTGTGGCTGAAGCAAGTTACGTCAAACTTTTTTTTATGTCAATGCACATTCGAGAAACTTGCTTTTATAACAGTATTCTTTAACATGTCCTCGGATGAAGACGTCATTTTGTTGTGGTGGGTAAACCGCCGAAAAAAGTTATGAACGAAGAGAAAAATACGATTTTGGGTACATCCTGCTAACATCGTTAACCTCAAATATAGTGCTAGTGTTGTTGGTAACGAACTCTGGCAACATCCTGATCAGTTTAAGGTGTCAGTGTGTCACCCGCCTAAGTTGTTATTATCGTTATCGATACTATTAGGTACATTATCTCTACTAACCTTTCTTTTCACATTATTTGAAACGTTTTTAAATGGAAATAGATTGGATTTTTTTTAGAGTTAGAATTGCAACTAATTAACTTTTTTCCCATAGAACTATTTGAGATAAAAATTTGATACTATCAGGAAAAGGTAATGTTGATGGGAGGTATCGAATTCAATAAAAAAAGAGTAGTGTTACATTTGAAAAAAAAAACATTCCTTGAGTTACAGAAAAAACTAAAAATCTGGCAACGTCGCAATTGTCAATTTTTAATTCAATTTTTTAAGTTATCCACCTGTACCAAAATTCATTGATTTAGCATTGGTAGTTTTGAAGAAAATTAGCCGTTCTGGTTATTTCAACTAACCCTGTATAATAAAACACTCTTAATTTTGTTCGTTTGTCATAATCTGCTCTTCTAAAAGACTAAAAAGGAAAAAGGACCGTTATGATACAGCTTAACCTTTTTAACGTCACGAGACAAAAGGTCTCATTGGTTTCGCATTTCCTTTGATCTGATTTTATGTTCCGCCATGTTTTTCTTTAATATAAAAGGGTTAAAAGGGGATTGAAAAATTCTGAATTTTATACGAGCTATTTTTGGAATTTTTCTTGCTATTTATTTGATGCATTTTAGAGTAAGAATAAAAAGGGTGTATGTAGTTCCTGCATGTGTCCGGACTGTGTAAAAATTTAGAGTCGATATTATTATATCCAAATTTATATTTTCGTCCGAAGGCATAATATTTGAAAGATAACAGATCAAAACCACAAGCGTCCTCCTATGATGAAGGGACATGTTAGCCTTATATTTTATCTGTGCAGCGCTTACGCAATCGCCCGTATTTTTTCTTTGTGCAACAACTTAACCGATTCCTACTGTTTTACGTCCCTTAATAGTATATTATTTGATGAGCCTGTAACAGTAACTATAACTCACGAGGATGAAGTTTGCGACACGAGCCGAGGGCGAGGGTCGTAATCATCTGCAGTACATGCGAGTAAAATACTATGCTTTTTCTATGACCAATATACAGGGTTAAAAAAAATAACACACAGCTGTTATTGATAGAATTTATTATATTTTATTTACAACCATACATGTAATGTTGACATTACAACATTTTTAAAAGTTGGAAGTGTCACATTACCTACGTCTACTTCCCTCTTCCACTTCCCTCACCCATTTCCCTCACTCATTTCCCTCATTCTTGTCATTCAACCAGCATATTTTTGTTTGGCGTCAAAACAATACAGACATTTTTACTACATTTTTTGAAAAAATCAAATATTATCATATTTAATTAACGGTGTGGTTGTAAATAAAATAGTATACAAACCTCAGAGGAAAGTTTTCATTACTGTCACGAGATTAAAGTTAACCTCGACGCTTCACGTCTCGGATAACTAACTAATCTCTCGACAGTAATGAAACACTTTCCTCTTCGGTATGTAATATACTATTATTCACTTAGAATTAAAAGCACATATATTTAGATGAAAAATAAAGACAATACATAATAATATACTGTGTAACCAATGTAGTATTTATTTTATCTTTTCAGGTGTAAAAACTTTGGCCATTTTCGGAATGTAACCTTCTGATCTTCGCTTCAAAAATGCCCGCAATTTGCCATACTTGCTAATATCAACATTATTTTTAATTACTAGAGGAGTTTTTAGCATAAAATATTGTGTCCATGTTAAAGCTTTATACTTGTTTGCCAGCTCTCCAAAATAAGGCAGTAAAACGTTTTCGGAGAAAGACTTTACGTTTTTTTCGCTTCGCCATCCCATAAACTCATTATACATTATTTCATACTTTTTTCGGGATATTTCTGGTAATAACTCTTGAGATGTAGTTTTAGCTGCTTGCAGAATATTTGGTGGTGTTGAAATAATGTCCTCTTCGTCACTTAAACTCATTTTTTTATAAGAATAAACTGACTAATATGTAATAAATAATTACTGTCACAAAAATATTCCTTGATAATTTACCTTTTGACAGAACATTGGTGTTCTATGGTAGCCGCGACCTTTTGTTTAAATACGCTATTCGCTTATAGTTATTAATGATACTAGTTCGATATGAACACTATAATGAAACGTAAAATTTTATTGCGGATTTTAAGAAATTTTAAGTTTGCGTTTGATATTTTATTTCTTTTTTGTTGTATTCTTGGGGGTTGTACAAACCTGCAAACGTAAGGTAAAGCTGTCACTGCATGCTAGTAATTCATCATTTATTTAGAGTATTGATATTTTTATAGCCGAATGCCTATAAATATTACTTCTTTTAAGTTCAGCCATAAAAATCATCAATTGTTATTTTTTGGTAATATCCTCGTCATAACTTTGTTTATATGGGTATTTTTGATTTATCGATATTTCTACATGTCTATAAAAATATAAGAAAGATTTTTTCTTACATCATACCAAACAGTAGGTACGGCCTTTGTGAACATAACAAATGTCTTCCTTTTTAATTAAGTTCGAATTGTAATTTTACTTATGTATGTAGGTATCTATAATAATAAAATTACTTTGTTTTCAGGTATGTACCACATACAATCCCAGCCGATCCGTGTGATCACTGTTATAAAGGTAAGTAAAACCTAACCTAATAATTATTACGGTGACATTTTAAACTTGTCTTATACCGTGCGAGCAAAAATTATTTGCATCAAAGAGGGCCTTGCATCTACGGACGTAATGCTTAGCTATATAGCTTAATACCTGTTGGGTGTCAGTAACTACCTGAATTAACAATCAATTAGTTATTCCGTCATCTTTGACAGTCGTTACAAGTAATTTGATTCATCGCTAATTTTTCCCATTTCTTGAACAATTCACACAATGGGCTTTACGGAACAGCACGAAACATTCATGGTTGAAGCGTATTTTCGAAACGGGGTTAGAGTAAATGGTGAGTGGCAATACAATCCGGGTTTGTGCATGGACGATTTTCACGAACATTTTCCTAACGTTGCTTTTATTGCTGGGGATTTTTATCATTGCCTGAAAAGAACCGTGGCTGTGTTTAGGGAAACAGGTTCTATACAACACAAAAAAGGAGCAGGAAGACCATTTGTAAGAACAGAAGAACTTGTTGCAAATGTTCGTGAAATAATGCAAAATACGCCAACAAATTGTATAAGACGCTTCCCAAGAAGTGGGAAGATCTTATGGAACATGCAGGACTATTCTCAAAAATAATCTAAATTTATTTCCTTATAAAGTGCCAGTATTCCAAAAAATACAAGCCGCAGATTTTGAAAGACGCAGGAATTACTCTCAATGGTTTACCCAAAATTTATTGGAAATAAATGATTTATTAGACCTGACATTTTTTCCGGATGAAGCCTGGTTCCACCTCTCCGGTTATGTGAATTTTCAGAATACACGCATGTGGAGTAGTGAAAATCCCCATTTTTTTGTAGAGTCCACATTGCACCCTCAAAAAATTGGTGTCTGGTTAGCTGTTTGGAATTGTTGGTCCTATGTGGACTAGTGAAAATCCCCATTTTTTTGTAGAGTCCACATTGCACCCTCAAAAAATTGGTGTCTGGTTAGCTGTTTGAAATTGTTGGTCCTATTTTTTTCCATGACACAGTTACAGCACAGCGGTATAGAGACAATATTTTGAACACTATTTTTAAAACACTAGTTGCAAATTTAGAACAATTTCAAGAAAGGATTATCCAAGAATGTGGTAACATTTCTCCAGAGATTCTGGTCAACACTTTCGAAAATATGAAGAGACGTGTGAATTTATGGCCAATTTCAGCAATTTATGTAATTCTTTTTCTTTTTCTTTCTGTATATTCTTACTTTGTTGATTTTGTAAACAACAAAAATAAATTTGTATTTGTCTACTTATTTTATTACTCATTAGTTTGGC
Source organism: Polydrusus pterygomalis (assembly GCA_963969555.1). Classification (NCBI taxonomy): domain Eukaryota; kingdom Metazoa; phylum Arthropoda; class Insecta; order Coleoptera; family Curculionidae; genus Polydrusus; species Polydrusus pterygomalis. The sequence goes on along the minus strand of OZ018385.1, from coordinate 14,923,121 downwards.
ATATCATGTCATAATATGAATTTGACAAAATTTTAACCTAGATTTGGTTAGATATATCGTCCCCATATCATTGTGATCTAAACAAATCCCCACGTTTTTTAATCCAAGCCCTCTTTGATGCAAGTTTTGCTCGCACGGTATAAGAAGTCTATGATTTTATTCAGTAGGCAGTGTTAATTTTTTAAATCAGCCTAGTGTGGACCAGAATTAAATCAGTACCTGCTGAATTCATTTTGTTTAAATGTGTATCATCAAACGTTGTAAATGTATCTTAGTTCTTTTTCTATTAAAGTAAATCTTTAAATAAAGAAATGAACCGAGTCGGTAATGCAAAAAAACAACCGCGAAGGCAGCTTAGAATTTCAACCACATTACCAAAATGGATTTTCTCTCGCATTAAAGCCGCCAGCCTTAAGTACTTCAAGTTAGAGAAGAGAATCAATTTGTGTCTAAAATAAACGTGAAATTGCTGGCGGAGAAATAGGATAAATTTTAAATACGCTGATAAAAATAATGGAGCGTTAGGAAAGAAGAAGACAAAAAGATAGTCGAGAAAAGGGTACGAAATAAAACCTTAAGAATTTTATACGGCCGCCTTTCGTAAACTAAGATTTTGCGAAAGGAATTACAGATTGCTTGGATTATTTTTTTATTTTAATTAATTTTATTTATTCGACATTGCGATAGGAATTTTGAACCAAACTGCATACTACACTGATAACACAAGTTTACAGTCATACACAGCGTTAAAGGCAGTTTTTTGTTAATTTTTGGTGTCTAAATGCAAAAATTATCGTAAAAACACGTACATTTTTTTATTTTTTCAGCAAAAATTAATGAGTATTTTAATCACAGTATTTTAAAAAGCAATTTATAATACAGTGTGACCAGTAAAGTCCGCATCATATGGGATTTTTTTTTTAAATTGCTTTATTCGAAATTTGACTTTGGCATCAAGTTCTGCTTCAATCGAGATGAAAATTAAGCAAAAAAATAGTAGTCATGTGATTCGCATTATCTGTCAAATTTTAATTTTTTTCAAAAAACTATTCAAGACGGGTTATTTCTGAAAATATCAAAAACATTTATTGGAAAAAGTTTTTTTAAATGCATTTTTTAGCCCACATGCAAAATTTCAGCTGCATAAGATAATTTTGATTTTTTACCCACCACTAAATTATATTTTCCACTTAATGAACACTTTACTGATGACACTGTGTTCTTTTTTGTCTTAATATTAAGGTGAATTACTTTCAGACACAAACTACGTTTTCAAAAATACTTATTTTATGAAGTTACCTTATACGGGGTCAAAAACAAATAAACTTTGCATCACATGCGAACAAATTTTAATAGCCCAATTTTGATTTTGTAGGAAAACAAACATTTAATATGGCGCTACTTTAAAGAAAATGTATCTGAAATAAAGCATTGTCAAAACTAAAAAGTTTTGTGTAGGTTGCGTTGAGTCTTATTTTGCAAAAGTGGTGCAATTTACAAAATATAGGTAAAAAACAAAATTATCTTATGCAGCTGAAATTTTGCAAGTAGGCTAGAAACTGCATTTAAAAACAAAATTTTATAACTTTTTTCGATATTTTTAGAAATAATCCCATTTTTGAATTCTTTTTTTGAAAAAAAATAAAATTTGACAGATAATGCGAATCACGTGACTACTATTTTTTTGCTTAATTTTCATCTCGAAGTTCTGCTTCGAACTTGATGCCAAAGTCAAATTTCGAATAAAGCTATTAATAAAAACAAAACCCAAATGATGCGCACTTTACTGGTCACACTGTATATGCACTTGTTTTGGAGTAACATTTTATTGATCATTTTACTTTTAAAACCGTTTAGGTCATGTGCCCTCCCCCCCTTAGTGAAGTTCTGGATCCTAGGTGTTTTATGAGAAGTTATAATAATTATCCTAGGTGTATTATGCATAGGATAATGCTCTTAATATTGTAGATAAAAAAAATTAGGTACATATAAACAACATTTTTGAGGAAAATTTTAAATAATTTTTTCGTAACTCGGCAAATATTAAATTTGAAAAATTTTCCGCACATAATATTTCGCTTTTGAGTAATGATACAAATACATTTAAAACTACGATAGTTTTCCCGTGTATTCCAGTTCAACTTTTCCAGCAACGATAATAAAACCCTTCGCCCAAGACAGCAATGGATAATTATTTTCCGCGATTAAAATCTTCCACGATTGAATTTATGTCCGAGATAATTCGAAATTAAAAGCGTGTTACGTTTACAACTTTACACCGCAACGTTTAAGTGTTGTCGCTGAGCGCGGTGAAAATTTGCATTTGCCAAGATACGGGATTTTCCGCGAGCCCGAAAGGTTTTCTTTTCACTTTTCCATTTTTATTAGGAGGCTTAAATGGTTTAACGTTAACACAGTTTATGTTGAGCATTGTACGCTAATTGGCGCGAAGGATGACCGTCGAAACCAAAGACGACGGACCTAGATAGATCTCTTATTCTCTTTATCATGGATGTTGAGAAATTATTAGAAGAAGTCGTATACGAACAGTTATTGGAATTCATTGATGCCAACAAAATTTTAGTTTCCCTTCAAGCTGGTTTTCGAAAAGGGTACTCGACAGAGACAGCCATTCAATGTGTGATTGAGACGTGGAAGAGAACCATTGATAAAGGGGAAAATGTTATAGCTGTATTTTTGGATTTTAAGCGGGCATTCGAAACAATGCAGTGACAGTGCTAGATTATTGAGTAAAATGTATCAGCGTGGTATTCGCGGAAACGTTTATAAATGGGAAATAAATATGTTATAGTTATAAATGGTTTAAAAATTATTTAATTAACAGATCACAAAAGTTACAAATGTTTGCTAACGACACCTTAATTTACGTTAATGTTTTAAATATTTTTGATGGTCTAAATACTCTAAATTCTGAGATAAATATATTCAGTGGCGGTTGCTCTATAAGGCCACGTGGCCGCGCGCCCTTCCTAGGAATTTTAACATAACACACAAATTAAATGTTTATTTAAATATTTATTATTACTATTCATTTTAATACTAATTATATTATTATTATTATTCATATAAAATTTCTAAATTTTAAAAAAAACATAGCAACTCACCAATTCTGAACTCATCTCTAATTGTCCGTTTTCGTTGACCAACGATAAGCAAGCCTCCTCGTGTGAATTTTGGATAATTGAATTCCGTCGTTGAAACGCTGCGACGGACGGTGAATCTTGCCTGGCGTATATAACCCGGTTATATCCGATTTATTTAGGGACTCTACCGTCGCGGTATTTTAGCGCCTGCATTGCTTTATGCATTTCGGACTTTGTTGTTGCGTAAGCGCGCGTCGAGTTCGAACTAATAAAAATGAATTTCGTCAATAATATAATTCAAATAAATTTTTGTAGGCTGCCATTAGCGGATAAACTTAAAATTAAAGAACTGGGGAGGCCGTTGCCAGATATAAAGTTATCACAAACTTGTGAACGACGGGCCGAAAACCGATCTTTTACGCGTCGGTTTTCAAAAGACATTTATAAATGTATTAATTTACCTAAACATTTTTTTATAAATATATACTTTTTCGCGCAATTTGCTTATATGTCATTTGGTATTGGATTTCTATTGCGCCCCTCCAAACAGAAACCCCACGACACGCCACTGAATATATTATTAAATTGGCTAAAAGTAAATAAATTAAAATTAAATATTTCAAAAACTAAATGTATGGTTATGGGTAATAATTTAAATTGTCAAAATATAAATTTTGTAATCGATGGTGAAAAATTGGAATTAGTAAACAGTTTTAAATATTTAGGGATAATTATTGACTCAAAATTAAAATTTTTTAATTATTTTGAAAGTATCATATCGAAGATTGCCGGAAAATTAGGTTATTTTAAAAGAATTAGTTCTAATATAAGTTTGTTTTCTAAAAAAGCTGTATTTAATACTACATATTATATTACCACAATTTTTTTATTGTTCTTCCATTTTATATTGTGCTAGTGAGGAAATATTATTTGACAAATTACAAATTTTACAAAATAAGGCAATGCGGATTATTTTAAATTGTGACAAATATACAAAAATAAATTTTATGTTACGAAATTTAGATTGGTTGAATGTCAGAAATTTAATTTTTTATTTAGTATGTATCTTTATACATAAAATTAAAAATAATTTATTGCTTGATTGTTTAAAAATTTTTTTTTCTTTTAATCATGACCATCATAATTATAAAACAAGAACTAATCAAAATTTTTTGTGTATAGAGTGTCTAAAACATTAGCTTATAAGTCTATTTTTCATAAAGGTTTCATAGAATATAATAATTTGGAAAATTCTATTAAATCTCAAATGTCATTAAAACTATTTAAAAAAACTTTAAAATTACAATTATTTAAAAAAACAAAAGGATACGTAATATTTGATACAATTTATTTTACAACATGTTTAACTTTTCTGTCTGCTTTTTAAATAAATAATTTTATAATGATTTTAAAAATTTTTCAAAGAGCTCTGTTATTGAATTGAAATATTCAAGTTGTCATATTCACTTAATCCTTTATAAAAAACCGATTTAAATGTGAAATATTTTGATACCCTACCTAGACAAAAATCGCTATTATACCTGGTTGAATAGTTATGATTTTCAAAATTTTCAGTTATCAAATATTTTAAATAAGAAAGCAGTAAGTTATGTTGTATTTTAAAAATAAAAGTACAAGTCAAAGGAAATAATAAATGTTTAACATTTAATCACTGAAGTTTCTCTAACATTAAATTTATTTTCGTATATTTATCCACATTTCAAATTATACGCATAGCTTTATTTTGCAAAACTTGAAGTCTATTAAATACCCCATCATTTGCTGTGTATAAAATAGTTGAACAATATAAAAAATGAGGTAAAATTATAATACAGAAAAAGAAAAGCACGAAGTCTTTCTCCACAATCTTTATTTATCGGAAAACTAGGCGAACCTAGTATCACAACGACATGTTTCGAGTGTAGAAACACTCATCATCAGGAAACAAAGTGAAAAGTAAAATGCTGATGTTTTTAGCAAAAGAGAAAATAATGGTGAGATTGAGCCGTAATGGAGCTTTTAATGGTGTACAACAGATGTAAGATTGAAAAATTAGAAGGCCGAGAATCAAGACTCCAGCATACTGAAGAGTCGAGGGTTAAGTGTAGAAGCACACTGTGCCGTGCAGAAAATGATAGGGTAGTAAAAATTAGGGAGTTTTGAAAAACATATCTGTAAAAAGCCTTAATAAATTACTGAAACATCCTGTGTTTTATTAAGCTCGGTCAGAAACATGTGAAAATGTTGGGGTAAGATGTAAAGAAAAGAAAAAGAAAAAAGTTGTTTTTTGCGTCAACGCATCTTTTGGTTAAAAAGTAAAAGCAGTTGGGGTACCAGGCTTTTTACGGCCCAGTTACCCCGCCAGAGTCAGAGTAGACACATTTGGTGCAAAAAAGGTTATTAAAAAGTTTTAAAAAATTTTTTTTGTGTTCCCGTTAAAGAGAGGTGCTACTGTAGCCATTAAAATTATAATGTTATAAATTGTTTTTCGTGAAAATAAACTTAAATTTTAACTAATTATTTTTAAATAATTAATTTTTTTTTCAATTTTAGATAGGTAGGTACAAGAGTTTCAAAATGTTATTCAAATTTTAATTTAGAATCTAAAATTACTCCCAAATATTTAAAAGAGTGAATAATTTCTAATTTTTCATCATCAACAAGAATATTTATATCCGTATTATTCACGGTATTTCCAATAACCATAAATTTTGTTTTAGAAACATTTAATTTTATTTTATTTATCTTTAACCAGTTTGACATAGTTTTTAATTCAAAATTTAAAATTTCTATACAGGGTTGGGCAAATGTTCCGGAACGGCTTAATTACAGGCGAACGAAAAGTGATATCGGATCCGAGTTTTGGGCAATCTATAGGGCTGAAATTTTACTATTTGACTATTATACCATATGTCAGTAATGTCACCAACTGTCAAGTGTTGACGTTATTTTTTTTTTTAAAAGGAACATCCTGTACATTTTTACATTTTTAAATTCCACATAAAATTATAATTATTTTTTATTTAATGCACTATTAGTCTATACTTCATAGTTTCTGAGATATTGACTCCCGAAAAGTGACATTTTTGAACTTTGACAGCTTATAACTTTCTAACAGTACGTCTTAGAGCTGAACGGCTTACATGTCCCTATCTTCAATTTTTATTATCTTCCCAAAAAAATCAACTTCCGGTTAAACCGGATGCAGGTAACTCGAAAGCAGGAAATATAGTTGTTCCGGTTTAACTGGAAGTTGATTTTTTTGGGAAGATAATAAAAATTGAAGATAGGGACATGTAAGCCGTTTTGCTCTAAGACGTACTGTTACTGCATTTAAATTAACCTTTGGAGGGGTTACTGAGCCTTAAACCTCAGTACCCCACCAAGATCGTTTATGTGGTTTTCATCACCTATGTGATAACTACTACAAATTTTTCTCCACCAAAGTCTTTTTGACAAAAACTTTAAAATGTTTTCTAAAAATTAAATAATTTTTTATACTTGCTTTTTAGAAAGATTCTTCTTCTTCCCCAGTTTTTATCTATCTTAGACCACTTATACTGACTTCTCACATATACTGAATATGGTTTAAATTTCATGAATTTCTCCATTTTATGGCTCTCTTACAGATCAAAAAAATTTTTTTCAATTCCATGAAAGCTCCATTAAGGTCCTTTACCATTTCCTCTTCTGCTAAAACCATCAGCACCATTTAAATACATTTTCTGTCTCCTGATGATGAACGTGTCTACGTTCGAAACATGTAGAGACCCTTGAGAATCATTCTATTAAATTTTGTCGAGAAAGACTTTTTGTTTTTTCTTTCTTTCCCATAATTTTAACTCCACTTTAAGCATGGACTACTTCTTCAAATTAAAATAGAAGAGTTGATACCAGTTCCGGTCAAACCGGAAGTGATTTTGAAAGTACAATTTCACTAAAAAGTAACAAAATAATACACTTAGAATCTCCTGAAATTTTAAAATTTGTATTAATAAACGGAAAAATAGGAGGGGTAACAACATTCGTTGTCACCCGGTATAGTGCTGATGGTATTAGCAGAAGAGAAAATGGTATAAAACCTTAATGGAGCTTTCATGGTATTGAAAAATTAAAATTTAGAAGTAACATATATAAGGAAAGGGTTGAGGAGAGTTAAAACATGCTGAGCATGTGAAGAAAGTTAGTCTAAACAACTTCTTACTCATTTTATTCGATAATAGTGCCATTTAAAAGCCAATTTTATTCGAGAATCTTGTTCTCTCTCATTGCAACTATGCAAATATCGTTTATGGCCCATGCCTCGATCTTCGGTCTGTGAGCAGCTTGCAGAGAGTTCAAAATTGATATATTTGTTTTATCTATATAACCCATAACCCTAATTCAAGAGACCAAGTAATATACCAGTTACGTGACATAAGATGGCTAAACGTTAAATATAAATAGAAAGAGACTAAAATTTTGTCTGGATTGTTTTTTGCACAGATTACTTGAGAGCGGGACTCTTTTCTATACCTGCGGGAGAAGTTGACATTTCGCTCTACTACACTGAGAAAAAAGCCTTCTATTACTTATTAGAATTCACATATTCCTATCCTTATACAACTGTTTAATACTATACAGAGTGTCCGGTAATGACGATAAAAAATTTTAAGGTATGATTCTACATAAAAAGATATGAAAAAAAGTTCATATTAACATAGGTCCGGAAATGCTTCCAGAGGCAGCTACAGGCCCTTGAAGATGGTGTCATAAAAGTGGTTTTTATTTAATTTATTAGGATCTACTTACAATACAGGAATTAACTTCTACGTATAAGTTAGAGTGATTGGAGGTCACTCCTTGAAGATATCAGGTGACCCATAATTGCAACCAGTGGCGTGGGAACAAAGGGGTGGTTAATTATTTAGGGTTATATTTTTTCGCCGAGTGTATTTTCGCTATCTTTTAAATAAATTATGATTCTTTGAACACTTTTACGTAAAAAAGGTTCCCTTGGTATAAAGTCGTATAGTCGACCGTTTTCGAGATAAACGGACTTTAATGTTCAGATTTTTTTTTTATGGGGTTACCTAAAATCCTTAGTATACGAAGTACCAGTTCGCAGCGTTGAAGAATTAGAGCAGCGGGTGTTTGCCTGTTGTAAAGTTATAAGAAATAAACCTGGTATTTTTAGAAAAGTTAGAAGATCTATGAGAAAACGAATTCGAGGATGCATTGAAATGAACGGAAATAATTTTCAACACTTATTATAAAATTTATAATAACATTGAAAAGGATTTAAAAATTTAGGGACAGCGTTGTTTATTATTTTGTTATTGATTTGTTGGTATTTTTATTAATAAAATTATTATTCAAAAAAAAATCTGAGCATTAAAGTCCCTTTATCTCGAAAACGGTAGACTATACGACTTTATACCAAGGGAACCTTTTTTACGTAAAAATGTTCAAAGAATCATAATTTATTTAAAAGATAGCGAAACTACACTCGGCGAAAAAATATAACCCTAAAGAACTAACCACCCCTTTGTCCCCACGCCACTGGTTGCAATTATGGGTCACCTGATATTTTCAAAGAGTGACCTCCAATCACTTTAACTTATACGTAGAAGTTAATTCCTGTATTGTAAGTAGATCCTAATAAATTAAATAAAAACCACTTTTATGACACCATCTTCAAGGGCCTGTAGCTCCCTCTGGAAGCATTTCCGGACCTATGTTAATATAAACTTTTTTTCATATCTTTTTATGTAGAATCATACCTTAAAATTTTTCATCGTCATTTCCGGACACCCTGTATGTGACAGCAACACGCTTTCCTACTGTAAGACAACGAAAATTGCTAGACCGTTGTGTAGTGATAATATTACGGTAATTTATGCCAATAGGAAATAGTAGTTAATGCTACCATAGAATGATTTAAAGCCATTATTGCTCTCAATACTCACAGTAATTATCAAGTTCTATTGGGGGGTGTAATCTGCTTTTATATACTGTATAAGTTCCGACTGGCAGTTGTAGTGAAACTTGACATTAATCACAATTATATTTGTTCGCTATGGTTCAGAAAGCATATGCTTACCACTAGAAATCAGTACTCTAGTTCTCAAAAATTTAAATAGCTTCTAGTGTGATATTGTTTTCGTTTAACATCGCATATTATATTTTATAGATTATCTATTATGCCACATGATTTACTGAGATCGTAAAACTCGTCCATAAATTATAAAGTCCAATACTAATGATGGGTTGTGCGAAATAAGAATCTTTTATTGTTTTATCTGACATGCAAAGTTTAAAAAAAACTTAAATACAAAGTAAAAATAAATTACTTAAAACAGGTATTGGTACGATTAATAGAATTCAAATTCAGACAGGGCAGCCAGAAGACTCTGAACAACGATGTGACCTGCGCAAAAAATTCTTTAAAACTAATACTACGGCACGCGGCGATCGCCGATCGCTACGAACCCCCCCCCCCCCCCCCCACCAACGTCTTGGTGGATTATAGGTTCTAACGGATACAATTCGTTTTTGGCTGTTCTGCTTTCTTAATTGTAGAGAAAGCGCTTTACTGGAAACAAAATGCGTCGCATTGAGAATATAGAATTTGTTTCTTAACAAAATTGCTGTATTAAAAGTAGTTCATTATTCAACAGGACTGTGCTGCTAAAGGAACTGATAACGACCAATAAAAACACTATTCTAGCAAATCTGGAATTAATATAATATAGTTGAATAATGGGTTAAAAAAATTCACAGATCTTGCACCTTACGCAAGCGTCCTATGTATTGAAAATACCTGACACAGCTTTAAAATTTTAATGTCCTATGTGATGTAATTTATGCCCAGAATCTAATTTGTATTTTGTAAAAGTTTAAAAAATGTTCTTTAATTCTACAGGGTCCGCCCAAATTTGGTTAACAAATGGGATAATTTTTTATTATTGATTTCTCAGAAAATTTTATTCTACATAAATGTTTTGCATCTTGAGTAAATCATTTTGACGTATTCAAATCTTCTGTGGCATATACAGGGTGAATATAAAATAGAAAAATATGACGTCAGTGATTCAAAAAATTTTAAAATTTAAAAACTGAAACAGCCATATTAACAGTTAATATGAAAAGTGTAAAAATTCAATAAGGGCAAAAATATGATTTTTAACGTATTCAAATCTTCTGTGGCATATACAGGGTGAATATAAAATAGAAAAATATGAGTTCAGTGACTCAAAAATGTTTAAAAATTTAAAAACTGCCTCCCACTCTTTTTTTTTCGATATAATACTCCGATTAAAATAACGTGAACTTACCTTATTTAACAAAATTATTATGGCAGTCTTCAAAACACAAATATACATAACTATATAAATTATTATGGCATTCTTTAAAACACAAACTAAAACTAAACATTATTTACTTGCCGAGTCATATTTTTTTATTTTATATTCACCCTGTATATGCCACAGAAGATTTGAATACGTCAAAATGATTTACTCAAGATGCAAAACTTTTATGTATGTACAATAACATTTTCTGAGAAATCAATAATAAAAAATTATCCCATTTGTTAACCAAATTTGGGCGGACCCTGTATATGCAATTATTGTACGTGCTCCCACTTTTTGCCTCCCACTCATTTTTTTTCGATATAATATTCCGATTTAAATAACGTGAACTTACCTTATTTAACAAAATTATTATGGCAGTCTTCAAAACACAAATATACATAATTATATAACTTAGGTATCTCAATAAAACACTTTTTAACAAAATTATTATGGCATTCTTTAAAACACAAACTAAAACTAAACATTATTTACTTGCCGACTTTACGCTGTTATTCATATTTATATTTACCAAATATTATCAGAGTATTATGTTACAAGACCGCTCGAAATATTGCGGTGTTGGGTCGCGACAGATCGACACCGCGACACCAATGCAAAGTTTGCATAAAAACGATCCCAATAGTATTTTCAATACTAAAAAGTTATCGATACCAACTATGCCTTTGAAAACCTGTTCAAAATCAAACACCTTAACCGAACAGCTTCTCAGGAACGCTAATTTTCATATTTGATTCCCAAAATATTTCATTCTAAAAGTCGAAAAAGTTCACAAATATTTGTTATATATAATATATTATTTTAAAAGAAGTTTAAGGTCTATTAAATCAGCAAATATTTAAGTTTAACGTTTTAAGAATGTTGAAACTATTTGTTCGGGGTTGTTCATATTAAAACCGAAAATTCAATAAAACTTTTGACAATAATGGTTTAAGTGAATAAGAAAAACTGTCGACACCTACTAGTTCTTTTAAATTCCTCCCTGCATTAGAGAAACTTACACTAAATAATGGTAATACATGCGATAGCTTTACACTATACTTTTACAGATAGACCTTTCAATTTACTTATGCAAAAATACTGCTAGTTTCTTTTACCTGTTATTAGATACTAATCTGTATCTATTTTCCACTCTACATTAGACCAGAAAAATGTTGATGGAGTAGCTATCCCCAGTTTAATCATTTTTAGACATTCTAGACACTATATGCTCGTATCTAAGCACCTCTGTATCTTATATTATTTTACCAAAGCATGGTTGTTTTATTTTAAATAAGTAAAGCCAATATCGCCAAAGTAGATGGGAACATGCACTGTCAACCGCAACATTGATCGATGCGACACGAAACCACGAAACCTCCTTTATGAGAAAATTCTCCAACGTAATTTTACAAAATTAAAAAAGTAGCAAAGGAACGAGGTTACACTGTAGATATTATTGAAATTTATGTATCGTTTATGCTGGGGCTTTTAAAAAAAGATGTTTAGTTTGATGCAAAAGAACATTTAAAAGCGGGTGGAAGTCGATATAGAGACGAGTAGGTTTGACGCTAGGCAAGTAGGCCAGTAATGACCATAGACAATTTACCTTTAGATACGTACAGCTTATCTCCTGCGCAACCAAAAGTTACGTTTTATGGGTGAAAAAATACGTCCGAGCGCATGACACGCAATATATTGCTTAAAAAGTGTAAAAGATACTTTTCCCTATAGTTATATATTACATAAAAGAAGAAAATAAATACCTTGGTATGTTTATATTAATCCAAGTATCCAGTTTTCCATGGAATACTTTGACCCTTGGATTATTGGACCCATGGGTCAAGTTCTCGGGCAAAAACTTTTTCAAATTCTTGAACAAGAAGTTGGGCTTGAAAATGTTTGTGCTGTGCTGTCAACTTTAAGACGCCACCTAAGGTGGATCTAACCCCTCGGAGACGCCAACCCCCCCCCTCCCCACCAACACCTGGATCCGTCAAAGTTCCTTTATAATCAGGCTAGTATATGCTATCTCACTCACTTCTTTAACATCGAGAAGGCTATGTAACCTACTTATTCGTTCCCATCATGGCCCCCTAGGAGGTTTAAGAGAAGACGAGACATATATCCACCCACGGCAAAATGGCGGTTTGCCGGATCCTGGGATCGGGGAGCTTGAGAGGCTGAGCGATGCCCAGGGCTTGCTTCTCTGTTAACTATTTAGCCTCACTCACTCTCGCGCACTGATCTGTCCCACGCACTACACGAGATCAAATGGTTTGGTCCTCTTCAATTTCTGGACATGATGTTGGTTGTCAATTAGGTGAAGGGCTTCCACGTTGTCATGAAGGCGTAATCTTACCTCATGTTTAACAGCATACCTTCTAATCTCTTCTTTAACATTCAAAATTTTTAAGTCACGATGAATATGTCCATTGCGCACATACCAAGGGGCATTTACAATGTTGCGCAACACTTTGTTCTGGAATGTCTGAATTGTTTTTATACAGCCCCACAGCTAAATGCCATACAGTTACACTGGTTTAAATATCTGCTCATAGATCAGTAACTTATTACATATTGACAATTTGGAATTTCTTCCAATAAGCCAATAATATTGTTTATATTTTAGGTCCCGTTCTGCCCTTTTTCTTTTAACGTGTTCTTTCCGTCGTAACTTGGCATCAAGAGGGATACCAAGATACATTACATACATTTAGCTCCTAAGGAACAGTTTTACCGTTGATGTTTAGAGGAAGAGGCTGAGTTATTTTTTTTTTTACCGTTGATGTTTAGAGGAAGAGGCTGAGTTATTTTTTTTTTAGTAAAATTTATATGGATAGATTTAAGTTCATCTACACTAAATTTTAATGCAGTACAAAATAATTTTTGTGGTTCTAGTATTTTAACCTCATTGAGAAAACTAGCGATCTAGACAACGAGACGCCATGACAGCGATTGAGCAGCTGCTTCTCGTGTCTCATAGACGACAAGTCGGGAATTTTCACCCAGAAACTCACCGATAGAGTTTAATATTTCGACAAGTTCTACAACATGTCCCGTTGAAAAACTTCCGAAAGCATAGAGACAAGTTTTCCATCGTGTGTGGTGTGTGAAGCAATAATATACGAATGTAAATTGAATATTGGTAATTCAGTTTTTCAATGGGTACCTGACGCTTTAAAAATACTAAATTTGATTATGTTAAAAATGAAGTTTACATCGTTGTTGTTGTCTGACGTAGCAAATGAAAGGTGTGTAAACTCTTAATAAAACTAATTGACATACAATAGTCCCGGTGGTTCTGCACCAGTGCGTCATCGTTTCACGATCAAGCGACGACGTGATTTACAACTCCCCATTATTATTTGTTATAAACATAAGGAAGAATAAAAACATAACCGCTGCCATATTAAAAATACAGATAACCATTCAAATATCGTCGGCGACACAATAAAACCTTGTAACTCCAAAAATATCAAAAATTACTTTTTGTGCCATCTGTTAGTGGAACTCTAAATCTACACATCTAAAAAAGTCTTGTAACTCCAAAAATTAAGTATAAATAAGTATTTCAGCTAAATAAAACCTCGTAACTCCGATGCATTCCGAATTGACACAAAAAACCTCGTATCTCCGTCATTGGCGCCATTTTTTGTTAATAGGTAAACGTCAAAGACACATCGACACGTGCTTGTTAGTTGAATTTTTACTGTGTTTATTTGGTATTATAAGTATAATCATTTGAATCTTAGGTAAGTTATTTTATATATTTTTAAATATTTTTTTAACTGATATGTTTCGATTCTAGTGTGTATTTACCTGTTTTGCTTTATTGATGGAGTTACGAGGATTTCTGTCTGTCAAATGAAAAAAAAATTATTTTCCACTATATATTTTTATAACATGGCAATTGTTTTGACACTCAATGTCTTCTTCAGATAGTCTTTACCATCATTTACTTAACATATTAGTTAAGAGATCATCTGAATATATTGGATATTTTAAAACCCTTTGTATAATTTACGTACTTTGTATAATAAATTTCCATCGAGTACAACTTCCAATAGAATATACATGTCCGGAAATGATGAGCAAAAAATTTAGGGGATAATTCTAGACCAAAAACGGTATAACATTCTTTCGAAAATTGATTGTTAACAGCAGTGGCGCACCCAGGGGGGACAAAGGGGGCCTTGGCCCCCCCAAAACCCCCAATGAAATTGACTTTAACTATACCCACTAACCCGCTAAAAAAACTTTAATTTCCAGGCGCGATACAAAGAACGATATAATTTTTATTACTTTTGTACAGTATACCTTAGATTCTTAGATTATTACCAACCTAGACGATCGATTCATTATTCACAGGAAAATTATTTTGCTATTTAACTGTTTATTGCCCTGTCCCAATAAACAAGTAGAAAATTTGCAAAGCTTTCTCGGCCTTCATTCTTTTTATGCAAATTATTAATTTTTTGAAAATTTTTATAATGAAAGCATTCTAATATGCGAATTTAAATTATGGAACGATAAGTTTACAGATAGCAAAGAAATACCCTCCGATATGTTTAAGCTATATATTTAATATGTATGTACTTATATGTATGTATGATATTTCCCAATATAAAAAACTTTTGCAAATTTTTGTTACCCTTCACCACCAGTACCTCTCAAAGGTCATTTTCCACATTAAAGTACTTAAAATCGTACTTTTAAGAAACTCCACCGGGAAAGTAAGACTTAATGGTTTGGCAAATTTATTTATTCATAAGAATGTTCCTGTTTCTTGTGAAGAAATTTTAAATAAACTTTCTAAGGGTCGAAGAAAATTAGATTTACATATTTAACACATGCAAAGGTGTTATAAAATAGTTTTGGCTTCTATTATTTATAAAATATTGTTTATTGTTGTGCTTTGTACTAATTTATATTTTTAAATAAATATATTTGTGTTATGGATATGTCGTCATTACTATTACCTATATTTTATTTGGTAAAAAGAGTGGTATGTTTTGTCCGGAATAATTATTAAAGTGGATATTTTAAAGTAAATTTTTTTTGATATTTACCTCGACTGAACTAGGCTATTGCGATCTTTCAAGAGTACCTATTAAAAAAGCTCCAAAGTTTTAGAAAAATGCGTAACTTAAAAGTTTATTAAAAAATTTGCTTCCGGCACATAAAATCCTGGGTGCGCCGCTGGTTAACGGAGTTACAGGGTGTTAAATTTAAATTTTATTTGCAGTTTTAAAATACATAAGTTACTAGAACAATAAATTAAACATTCAAATCAAAGGTTCAAAGTGACGTCCTTTCTGCATTGAGCATAAATTAATTCTTCTTAAAAAATTCCGACGAATTCCATGGAATATTCCTTCCTGTGCTATGCTATGTTTAAGTTAGAAAATAAATTAAAATTATTTCGTATTCATAACATGCAAGCAAGTAGTATTATACTTTTTATGTCAAAAGGTTAGGAGAAGAAGAATATTCAGTCAAAATATAGGCTTCTATGTGGCGCCCTCTACAAAGTGCGAAAAAACGGTGGGCGAATTTGTATTCCTCATCCCTAAAATGTCCCATATGCGAGATTTTCTCAAAATATTATGAGCGTGGCAAAAGGTTTTGCAAAAAAAAACTGCAAATGAAATTTAACTTTAATACCCTGTAACTCCGCTATTAATCATTTTCAAAAAAATGTTATTGGAAGACATAGCATTTATTTTCGGTCTAGAATTATCCCCTAAATTTTTTGTGACATTTTTACATAAAACCTTTGAAGCATTTGTAATGTGCAAGATAGTTATATTATAGAACAAAATACTCACGATGAAATCTTGAGCTAATTGAGATGATGTTTTTTACTAAAACATAAATATACAAATATATTTAGGTAGGCATAAATGTAATTAAGAACACAAAATTTCAATAATTTTAAGTCGGTTTGAATTTGAATAAGAAAATAAATGTAGAAAGTCTAAATTATTAACGACCTCAAGCATTAAAAAACCCACATAACTATATCTAACCATCATGATAACAATAATTATTCCAATAATGGTGTCCTTAAAAGTTATCTCGCAGTTAAAACAAAAACCTATTAATAATTTGGGCCTTGTAATTTTTAATTATTTTTATTTACTCTTTTCCTGATTAGTACACCACTGAATGATAATAATGAAAAGATAATTTAGCATTGAACGAATCTAATTTTCCACAAATCTGCCATTGACGCACCATTTTCTTAAATACTTATAACAATAAAATCAAAGAACTTAAACAAAAAAATACCAAGCTTCACAAAACACGTACAAATACGAGTATTCCGACGACTAACCACGACATCACAAAAAGAAACACTACGATTACTCACAGAAAAAGAGAAGGGTTTGTTCGATTACTACAGCTGTTTTTGTTGCTGCGTATGAATGGCCGAAGCGTGAAACAGGAAAACGAGGTTGCCGCTATGATTCTCGATTTTGTCACCATAGAACTAAAATAAGTAGGTACAATATAAATACTTAAATAACCTCATATTTATTTGATTTAAACCAACAAAACAAGAACTTGTTCTATCTAGGTATAGTATCTTATTAGCATTTGTAATTTATCTGAATTATACTTGTAAAACGTGTATTTTATTAATTTTATGAATCTAATGTGACCTAATAGAGGGTTTGATAACAGCGCTTTTTTGATGCACGTGTTCAGCATAGTGGATCATACGTAAATCTTACAGCTAACCAGACAAATTGTAAACGCTGGAATCTTTGATTTCTTTAAAACGTAACCTTTCTACCGTGCGAGCAAAAACTATTTGCATCAAAGAGGGCTTGGATTAAAAAACGTGGGGCTTGGTTTAGATCATAATGATATGGGGACGATATATCTAACCAAATTTAGGTTACAATTTTGTCAAATTTATATTATGACATGATATGCCAAACTTATAAGTAATAAAATAATTAGACAAATACAAATTTATTTTTGTTGTTTACAAAATTAACAATGTAAGAATATACAGAAAGAAAAGGAACAATAATTACATAAATTGCTGAAATTGGCTCCAAGCATAAATTCACACGTCTCCTCATATTTTCCAACGTGTTGACCAGCATCTCTGGAGAAATGTTACCACATTCTTGGATAATCCTTTCTTGTAATTGTTCTAAATTTGCAACTGGTGTTTTAAAAGTAATGTTCTTTAAATGAGGAAAACGAAGTAATCCATAACCGCTAAACAAGGTGATCTACGTAGGAATTTAATGTTTGCTCGAAAACTGATCAATCTGTCGTCGAAAAAATTGCGTAAGTAGTTAAATAGTTTCGGCGGCTGTATGGGCGGCACCGTCCTGTTGAAAATATCCAAAACGTAGTTCGTCGTCAAGTAATTGCTCCACAAATGGATTCAAAATAGTGTCTCTATACCGCTGTGCTGTAACTGTGTCATGGCAAAAAATAGGACCAACAATTCTTCGGGAAACAGCTAACCAGACAACAATTTTTTGAGGGTGCAATGTGGATGCAATGTATTCTGAGATTTCCCATAACCGGAGAGGTGGAACCAGGCTTTATCCGAGAAAAATTTCAGGTCTAATAAATCATTTCTTTCCAATAAATTTTTGGTAATCCATTGATAGTAATTCCTGCGTCTTTTAAAATCTGCGGCTTGTATTTCTTGGAATACTTGCACTTTATAAGGAAATAAATTTAGCTGCTTCCTAAGAATAGTCCTGCATGTTCCATAAGATCTTCCCACTTCTTGGGGCAGGCGTCTTATGCAATTTGTTGGCGTATTTTGCATTATTTCATGAACGTTTGCAACAAGTTCTTCTGTTCTTATACAGATGGTCTTCCTGCTCCTTTTTTGTGTTGTTTAGAACCTGTTTCCCTAAACACAACCACGGTTCTTTTCAGGCAATGATAAAAATTCCCAGCAATAAAAGCAACGTTAGGAAAATGTTCGTGAAATGTCGTCCATGCACAAACCCGGAATGTATTGCCACTCACCATTTACTCTAACCCCGTTTCGAAAATACGCTTCAACCATGAATGTTTTGTGCTGTTCCGTAAAGCCCATTGTGTGAATTGTTCAAGAAATTGGAAAAATTAGCGATGAATCAAATGACTTGTAACGACTGTCGGAATAACTGATAGGTAGTTACTGACACCCAACTGGTCTTAAGCTCTACGGCTAAGCATTACGTCCTTAGATGCAAGGCCCTCTTTGATGCAAATAATTTTTGCTCGCACGGTATGAGAAGTCTATATGTATATTATTTATTCTTTCATAGCTCTCTAGCTGGGATTTTGCCAAACGTGTATATTTAAAAAAAGTGCAAGCTTTCCTCTGTCTATCTAAAACATTTAGGGCTGGTACTTTCAGTCCTGATTAACTCAATTGATACGTGGTTACTTTAATATGACGTTTGGAATACGTCAACACTTATTTCTTTCCCTGTCACCCTGACCTATTCCAAGCGTCATATTATTAAAGTAACCACGTATTAATTGAGTTAATTAGGACTGAAAGACTTAAATGCTAATAGACAACGTTTAAATGGTATTTATTTATTTTACAACAATCGTAAATGTTCCCATCGATATGACCATATCTTTTAGCCGACTAAATTTCCCAGTATTTTCTCAAACGTTTTACCAGTTTCCGAGGACAAATACATATGAGAAAAGCACATGTTGTGTTTGCAATTCAATAGGAAAACAATACGATACGTATCAAGAGGGTGGTTTTGGGGACGGAAGGGGGACCAGAGCGGGCTAGTGGATTGAATTTCCGTCCTTTCCGAACTATAAATGCATGCAATTTTCCAAACAAACCGACTAGAAAACTGCTCGGAAATATTTCCTATTATTGCCTTATGTTTTCTTGGGGAATACGTGATATGGGGACAAAAATACAATCTCAATGATCTTGCGATTCGATCCGATCGAATGAAGGATTTTATAGGGATTAAGATGGGATATCCGGATGATATCTTTACTTTTATGTTGTTACTGTTGTTAATGCTGGTTTTATGCACCCGATTTTATTTTTTAAGGGCATTGGTTTCGTTATTACATGTATCAGATACAGTGGCGGCTTCTCCTATGAGGCAGGTGAGGCAGTGCCTCACCAATAATTTTGCAAATTAAATAAATTACAAATTTATATTACTTTACTATTTGCATAAATCCATTAGAATTAATGCCGTCAACGCGCTTCACTAGAAATCTCATCTATCATCCATCTCATTTCTGCATGCGGTCGTATATGGTAGAAGCCGGTCTCGCGCTTCTTTGTCTTTTACGATCCCTTGCGTGTTTCGTTCTTATATCATCCATCTCATTTCTGCATGCGGTCGTATATGATTAGAGGCCCGGCGTCCCGCTTCCTTGTCTAGCGTATTAGTGAAAATATCTAATGTAATGTATGATACCCGTAATAGTCCAGTCGAATCTAGCTTTAAATAGCGCATAAAAACATTCTTCTGAGGCCAGCCTCAACTCTCTACGCACATTTAATGCGAACGCGAGGGGACTAGTCTAATCTATAAAGATGAACGCCGCGACACGGTATTTGGAGAAATGCTATTATTAGATTAACAGGTTGTCGTTGAAAGTTTAGAGAGAGTGCATAGTGCATTGTATTTTATTATAGTTTTCGGTAAATACTTTTGTGGTTTTCCGTACTGATTTTTATTTTGTTTTTTTTTCAACAGTGGACAGTGATTTTTCTAAAATATTAATATTACATTACTTTTATTACTTATTAGTTTATTTGTTTTGTGCTTACTAGCGAAAAATGGATTCAGCGGGACCTAGCACAGCGTCACAACTTCCCCAGGTAAATGTAAACATTCGCAATCCTACTTGTGATCTTGTTAATTTTTTAGTAAATGAGCAGAATTTTTCAAGTAATTCCTATGAAGATAAATTGTACATGTACATGGTAAAAGAAGTAAAGCGACCTGTTTCAGATTTGAGTAAAGGTCTTGTTACTATCGGTGGGGTGGGGAAATCAAATCGGAGCTTTCAAAACACTTGGTACGAAAAGTACGACTGGCTTACTGGTAGTGTAACGTTAAACAAATTATTTTGCTGGCCGTGTATTCTGCTTGCAACAAATAATAGCGACAAAGTTTGGTCAAAATGTGGTTATAGCGATTTAAAAAACTTGTCTAAACTTTAAAATCTAAACTTGCTAAAAAAATTTTTTCAACTCTGCCTCACCACTCTCAAATACAACGAGCCGTCCCTGATCAGATACGTAAATGTCTGCACTGAGAGATTTTTTTTCATTAAATAAAATTTATTAAATGTTAAGAAATTGTATGTTTAAATATCAGCAAACGAATATTATTGTATTCCTTAGAAATAATTTGTTATGGATTGGCAAATAAATATAACTTTACTAATAACAAAAAATAATTGTTTACCATCCTAAAATATAGGTGACAGTTATACATATAGAGCATTAATTAATTATTAATAAAATTTATTATTTGGTAAGACATATTCCTTTACTGTTATAATGATAAGGTGTAGGGAAAGCAGTTGTTTGTTAATTGTTAAGACACGTTTATTTTACATAAATATACTCAACTAACGTTAAATTATCTGAGAATTTTAACAAACCTATATTTTTTTGAAGTGCTTTAAAAAATGTAACAAAAAAAAAACCGATAACGTAAATGCCAAGGCTAATAAGTCTACTAAGTTTACAACTAACACTCACAACGTTATAAACTTAAAATGCTGCTATTCTAATAATACCGTCCGAGCAAAAATTATTTGCATCAAACAGCATCTAAGGACGTAATGCTTAGCCGTAGAGCTTAATATCCGTTGGGTGTCAGTAACTAATGGAATTAACAATCAACCAGTTATTCCGTCATCTTTGACAGTCGTTACAAGTAATTTGATTCATCGCAAATTTTTCCAATTTCTTGAACAATTCAAACAATGGGCTTTACGGAACAGCACAAAACATTCATGGTTGAAGCGTATTTTCGAAACGGGGTTAGAGTAAATGGTGAGTGGCAATACAATCCGGGTTTGTGCATGGACGATTTTCACGAACATTTTCCTAACGTTGCTTTTATTGCTGGGGATTTTTATCATTGCCTGAAAAGAACCGTGGCTGTGTTTAGGGAAGCAGGTTCTATTTAACACAAAAAAGGAGCAGGGAAACCATCTGTAAGAACAGAAGAACTTGTTGCAAACGTTCGTGAAATAATGCAAAATACGCCAACAAATTGTATAAGACGCCTGTCCCAAGAAGTGGGAAGATCTTATATAATGAACATGCAGGACTATTCTTAAGAAGCAGCTAAATTTATTTCCTTATAAAGTGCAAGTATTCCAAGAAATACAAGCCGCAGATTTTGAAAGACGCAGGAATTACTCTCAATGGTTTTTCGTTTCGTTCTGTATATTCTTACTTTGTTAATTTTGTAAACAACAAAAATAAATTTGTATTTGTCTACTTATTTTATTACTCGTTAGTTTGGCATATCATGTCATAATATGAATCTAACAAAATTTTAACCTAGATTTGGTTTATATATATCGTGCCCATATCATTGTGATCTAAACCAAGCCCTACGTTTTTTAATCCAAGCCCTCTTTGATGCAAATAATTTTTGCTGGAACGGTAGAAGAAACAACTCTCTGGGGACGCACAATAAGCCAGAAGACTGTAGTGTGAGATGCTTGGGTCACATACCCGACCCGCGCCTGTAACCAACCAACCAAGATTGTCGGTCTAGTACGAAATAAACTTTTTCTTCTACTATTATAGGTATTACCAGCGTTGCGGCAGAAACGATTTTGCGTCATGCGCACAAGAAAATGTAGTAATACATCTTTAAAGCACAGATTATTATTCTTCGAAGGTATTAAATGATATTAATATATTATTAATCTCTTGCCAAAAATAGCATCTACCCCATTAAGTTACCCTTTAGTTCAACATTAAAGTGGTTCCAGTAAAAAAAATGCATCATTTAGCACGTAAATGCGTGAGACAAAGTGATATTTTATGCACGCCGCGCTTGTAAAAAAATATCGATTATCAAAACATTTAGAGCTTTCAAAGTAACTTTTCTTACACCTACAGATAATAACTACCGAGGTAGAGTAAGTACTGAAACAACATTTTAACCTTCAATCTTTATTTAAGCACCGGCATTATGGCCTCCGTTTTCAGTCTAAGCTTCGCTAACAGTTTCCCATCATTGAAATTAAGATCTTAACAAGATCTTCACCATAAAAAGCACGATAAAAAACGAAATAAACTCGAATATATCCCAAAATTATGGGTCATAATTTCCCTACCAAGCGAAATTGACAGAAGTAAAATGGCGAATTAAAGTGAGTTAACCCATTAAACCTGAAATTTAGTTTGGACCGAATCGCTAAACTGCCACCCTCTGATGGGGACGGGGTCCATGAAACTCGAGACCTTCTTAAGGGACTCGATAACAATTTACTACCTTGGATCTTTAAGTAAACATGGAGATGGAAATAATGATGTTTTATTTTTCATTCGAAATTTATAGAGTTCCATCAACGAGCAATGAAAATAACTAGAGGGAATGCATGCACGCAATGTTATTCTGCAAAGGGAACGGCTTCAAAATGCCGCCAATGTGGCCGTCTTTGACGTGGATTGAACATAATCAAATTAATTATTGAAATATTTTAGTGTCATTCTCTAGAAAGACGGATAATTAGAAACTATTTACTTTACTCAAAAAAATTATTACCTTGTCGCACTTCCATTGTCTTTATTTTGTTACTTAACACAACGTTTCGATTAGTTAGTATCTCTAACCGTTTTCAAGTGTAAACTAAGTTATAATTCTAACGCTACTCTCTTAAATACTATCCATGTGCAATGAATGTTGATGACTCAGCCTACGTGCTTATTGGAGTGTGAAGTTTGAGCTATTGGTTTTGGACAAGGAGAGGCTTCCAGATATTGGGGATATCTATACTTGGTTTACTAAATATATGGGTATTTTGATTCATGAAAGCTGCTTCTTTGAACCTTCGTTTTCTCCAGTGCTATTCCGTGTCCAAAACCTTGGCTTCTGACCACTGTATATTATGCTGGTTGGTCCATACATGTTCCGCTATACCTGATCTTGAAGTTGCACCTCATTGAGTATGTTTCAGATGTTCTTTAGCTCGTACGGGAAGAGGTCTTTTTGTTTCTCCAATGTACGAATCGCCACACTTGCAAATAGATACAATTTTTTGTGTTTTCATTACGGGGGGGTTTTACTTTTGTAAGAAAGCTTCTAAGCGTATTTCCGGATTTAAAGGCTGTTTTGATATTATAGTTTTTGGTTATCCTTCTAATCTTTTCAGAAATCCCCTTGACATAAGTTATTGTAAGAAATACTTGCTCCTCTTTCGTTTCTGTATTGGTTTTTACTTTGCGATTTTTAAGTTTTGAGATGGTATTAGTTACTAAGGTTTCAGGGTAACCGTTCTGTTTTAAATCTTTTTTGATGTTTGAAATTTCAATATTAAGGTCTTCCGGATTGTTGCAAACGTTAGATGCTCTGTGTGCGTGGGTTTTCTGTACACTGAAGTTTTTATGTTTTCAGCACTTCGTTTGACGAGAAAAGGTAGAGTGGAATATTTTTCTGTTTCCATGGTAAATTTAATGGATTGTCTTATACTATTAATATGTTCTAAAACCCGTATCAGGTCTTCGTTGCTGCCTGTCCAGATAATGAAGGTATCATCAACATATCTAAGCCAAAATTTAGGTTTAATGTTTGCAGTGTTAATAGCGTGTGACTCAAACCATTCCATGTACCGGGTGGCCAAATAAGAATGGACGCCGGCTATATCTCAGAAACTGCTAAACATAGAAACTTGGGGAAAAAACAATTATGATTAAAGCGGTCATGAGAAAATTCTGGAAATTACTTTCAAGTTCCTCATTTCGCCGCAAGGGGGCACAATTGAATATAATTTTTTTAAATTTTAAATTTCTCCGAAAATTCCCATATTAAGGTATAACTCTGATTACAACATTGGAAAGCTTAGACAATTCTGCATCATTTTGGTTTAAGGCTCGTTGGCGTAACGACATTGATAAGAGTAGGGGAAGCTATTGAATGTATAAACATTAAAATCGCTGTAACTTCTAAACGCCTCCGATTTTACTAAATTTAGGCTTGTTAGGAAGGGAAAGGTAAGTACCTTCAATCGTCGTTTCCAATGATACACGATAGTTTCTAATAAAATTGCTAGAGGGCGCAATTTGTAATAATAACAGTTTTTTGATTTTATTCCGAAAATTCAAATCATACGGTATACTTATGACATCAGAATCGGAAAGTAGATGAAATTTACAAGAGAAGATGTGAAAACCGCAGTTTGATATCTTTGTTCGTTTCAGAGTTATTGCCAAAACAATAATTTTTAATACAATTTGCGCCATCAATTTTATTAGAAACTATTGTGTACCATTGGATACGGCAATTAAAGGTACTTACCTTTCTCTTCCAAATAAGCTTAAATTTAGTAAAATCGGATAAGTCGTTTGAAAGTTACAGCGATTTTAATGTTTACACTTTCATTTGATAAGAGTGGGAGAAGCTATTGAATGTGTAAACATTAAAATAGCTGTAACTTTCAAACGACTTATCCGATTTTACTAAATTTTAGCTTGTTTGGAAGAAAAAGGTAAGTACCTTTAATTGCCATTTCCAATGGTACACAATAGTTTCTAATAAAATTGCTAGAGGGCGCAAATTGTATTAAAAATTATTGTTTTGGCAATAACTCTGAAACGAACAAAGATATCAAACTGCGGTTTTCACATCTTTTCTTGTAAATTTCATCTACTTTCCGATTATGATGTCATAAGTATACCGTATGATTTGAATTTTCGGAATAAAATCAAAAAAACTGTTATTATTACAAATTGCGCCCTCTAGCAATTTTATTAGAAACTATCGTGTATCATTGGATACGACGATTGAAGGTACTTCCCTTTCCCTTCCAAATAAGCCAAAATTTAGTAAAATCGGATAAGGCGTTTAGAAGTTACAGCGATTTTAATGTTTACACATTCAATAGCTTCCCCCATTCTTATCAAGATCGGTACGCCAACGAGCCTTAAACCAAAATAATGCAGAACTGTCTAAGCTTTCCAATGATGTAATCAGAGTTATACCTTAATATGAGAATTTTCGGAGAAATTTAAAATTAAAAAAAATAATTTTCAATTGTGCCCCCTTGCGGCAAAATGAGGAACTTAAAAGTAATTTCCAGAATTTTCTCATGACCGCTTTAATCATAATTTTTTTTTCCCAAGTTTCTATGTTTAGTAGTTTCTGAGATATAGCCGGCGTCCATTCTTATTTGGCCACCCGGTACAGGTAATAATTTAATTTAATTTTTTTAATTTAATTTAATAACCGACAAGGTAATATTTTTTTTGATATTACTTCATTGTCTACCACCTTCCAACAAACATTTACTTTACTATTACTTTACTACTTCAAAATCGATGTGACTCTAAAGTAACCGACAGACTACGGCTTTATTGGCAGCTTTTCTCGACGAGCCGCTCGACGAACAAAGTGGTGAACGCGAGACTGCAATTTTGTTCACCAGTTCAAAAAAAATTACATATTAAGATAATGATTCGGAAGTTTTTTTGCAACAGCAGTACTTTAAAACGTGCACTTTACAACCACCTACTAGGCCCAAGAGATGGTCCAAAAGAGTAGATAATTACCTTGCAAATCGACTTGATAGTTAGGTCTAAGGAAAGTCAGTAATAAACGCCCAACCTGGTTATTTTTTACCTTAGATTGGGCCTTAAAGCCCAATAATCTTTTAGGCCCATTAATGAAGAACAAATCACTTCGTTTTGTCTTTAATATATCTTTATGGTCAGGTTATAATGTGAACATTTTCTAAGGTGATGTATACCCTATATTAGTCTTACATTTTGTACTTAAAGCCCAGAAGGCTTTAAAGTATAAAATAGGTTATAGTTATGACTTTAATAATTTCTTTATAGCCCAATATTTTGTCCTTAAAGTGATTTTTACCGGATATCAAGCCGTATCTTCCAAAAATTATGTCTTTAAAGAGATTCTGGCTTAGAAAACTTGAATGATGATTGTAAAGTTTATTGCACTGTGGTAATCTTCCCACTTGTGGGGAACATAAGAATAATCCAAGGAGGAGCTTGACCCTCTCCATTTTAAAATAATCAGTTTCCATTTTTTCGGCGAAATAAAAGGGGTCGCGTAGGAGCTATACAAAACGCTGGAACAACGAAAAAAACCTTGTACGTTTATATTCGAACTCGGCCAAAAAGTAATGTTAGTTACATTATAATAGTGGCTATTAATCCCAGCAACCCCGATAGAAACATTTTATGGAGTAATTGGCCGTACATAGGGCCTGCAGTATTCTTAAAAACCCCAAATTAGGTTTCATAAACACTCATTATTATAAAGTTATGCCATATAAACGAATATTTCTCCTAATTTAGACCTATCAAGACGGAAGATACAAAATAGGAAATTTTCTCCTAGCGTAACCTAATACGGGTTGACTTATAGATCCAATTTTTTTTAAGGCCCAAACCACAGGAAATCACGACCTTTAGGAAAAATATTTTACTGATGCCATATTTTTTTCAACATGGTGTATTATTTTCAATTAATTTTGTTAGATTACTTGTAACACTAAAACAACATTAAATATATTACAAAAACCGAGCACAGAAACGAGCTAACTTATTCGTGCAAGCACTAAATATTGGCTACATTTTAAATTTTTGGTATTTTCAATTTTAATTTACCCTTTTTTTTAAATTAAATGCTTTTTCTGGGGCGCGGTTAGTTTTTCTAGGTATAATTGAAATCTATACGAAAATTTTTTACGCGCACCCATTTTTTTACTTCACATCGATGATATAATGATTTTTATAAGTACATACCTATCTATATACTACCACTCCATTTTAAAAATCAATAGCGGCTGACATGACATGTTCTGATTTAAGAACCCTCCTGCCTCCTGTGCTTTGATACAAATAAAAACAAAATACTATTTTTATTGAATTGATTCTGCCTTTACTTCGTGGAACTCCATTTTAATATACGAAGAAACACAATATAGTGTTTTTTCGTATATTACTATTTTTATCTTTTTCTAAAATTGTGGTTATGATTTTCTATAAACTTCATAGCCCATAACAGGCCCAACATAGGCCCACATAGGTAAAATACGGGTAAAAACTCATGGTTGGTCTGAGGGTAAAAAACACCTCTTTATTACCACGGAGAAGACTACTTGGCCTCGTCTATGAAGAATAATGCTCCTAATGACAGGTGTTTCTTACCACTTTATTACCTTGGTTTTATTCCCCACTAGGTGATAAAGTGGTATAAATTACTAATTTCTGACTATGTAAAGCGGTCCGTCGAGCTTTATAGTTAAGAACTGAGGTAAAAGTCACCTTTTTTAGACTATAATTGTTTGTTGGGAACGGCATATAATAACGTTCAAAGCCAACAGCCACCGGCCCAGCTACCGCAGGAAAATTATTATGGGTTAGCATTCACTACTGATTAAATTGTAGCGTGTTACGCATGCGTCAGCAGCTTTTAAGACGTTTTAAAATTTAAAAAGGTTGACATATTTTATGCAATTGATTATTATTGATTTAAAGTAATTCAATATAATTAATTTGCGGAAATAACAGTAACAGTGCAAATCATGCAAGTGACTTTTTAATTGATAAAAATTTAAATCATAAAATATAACCAAATAATGTGTATGTTGCTCTACTGATGGTTGCTCAGCTACCTATGTCGGTCAGACGGGACGTAAGTTTTCTGTCAGAATAAATGAACATTGTAAAGAAATAAATAGTGAAAGCCAGAAATTAAAACCTCTCTCCTTCAAAGATTAAATCTAACTTTGCTAGACATATCCACACTAACAATCATACGTTTGACCCTGATTATAGTACAAAGTTTCTTTACACTTGCAGTAATGGCAACAAACTAGACCTTCTTGAAATCTTAGAAATCAACAAGATTATTAATAATCATAGCATAGAATGACCAAATCCAACATAGTTGTTCTTAATTCTTTAATTCTCTCAATTTTGACAACTAACGTTTCTGGCTTTCTCTTTTCTCATTATATTTAAGTTTTTGATTTCTTCTAATGTTTGTGTAGATTGCGCTTCCATTATTGTAAAATACAATAGTCTAACCTCCCTTTTATGATATAATATCTTTTACACCACCTGACCAACTCCTCTTATCAATACCTTTTATCCGCAGTGAATTTAGCTGCTATGTGTTGATTTACCCCTTAATCAGTCCTGCCTGAGCTATTAGATGAATGTGATGATGGACGGTTTTAATCTCTTGTACTACCCACCTCTCTTGATACCATAATTTATTATATTTAAAACAACCTTTGTCTCTTTTGATACATCCCTCCTTTTCTCTGTGATTCCACCAAAGATGGTTAAAAACTAGCGTTTTGTGTAAGTTTCAACTACACACTCAAGTTTACTCTGTGAAGGGAATACTCCACCATTTTACCTTGTCTTCTTTGGACTGTCAGCTCCATTTCACCTCTGCAAAAATTTTCTTAAACTTTAATTTTAATTAACAATGTCTAGAACAAAGATTTTGAATTATTATTACTTCTACTCCTAAATAAGGATACGCACATGACGTAAGTTTACACACATTTATTTTTTCTGATAAGATTCTAACCTTGAAATTTTTTTTTTTACTTTTCAGATATAAAAAACTTTAACTTTAAAACATCTTCTATGCCAATTTTTTAAATATTCTTCCCTCCTCACATTTACGTTACTAGTTCACTAATATGTGGCTTTTCAGCTACTCCTCATTTGATTATAAATAAACTTTTTACAACATCTACCATTCCCATTTAAATATTATTCTCTCCTTACACCTATGGTGCTGTCTCACTCATATGACACTTAGCTTACTACTATGTTAACTTTATAACTTATTTTCTGCCAATATTTAACGAATGGCCACTCGTTTGGTCTATCATTACATTGGAAGTTTTTCCAAATACTTTACTTGTTCTTTCCATCATCTTGTAGCTCCGTTTGGACTGTTAGCACCTATTGTATTTCTTATATTCCTTATTCTATTCTCCTGATGATGAATGTATATACATTCGAAACATGTAGATAATTTACCCTTCAATAAAACTTAAAATTTATTTTAATATACCAGTGGAGGAAGACTTAAAGTGTCTTATTTCTTTCCCTTTTAAGCATACACTCCACTTAAAGTATGGACTATTTCTTCAAGATAACCAAATAACTTAAATCAAACATTTCTTCCTGTTAATGAATTACATTTTTTACTGTGTAAATTTGTGAAAAAACCTCACAGGACGTCCCCTAAAAACCATGGTCATGATGACACGATTTTACAAAATAAAGCCGACTGTCAAATTAAATTTAATTAGCGAATTTTTAATTCATTTATTCCACCCCTATCGACTTCCGCTACCCCGTAATTCCCCACAAAATGATAAACTTACATAACTTAATGAAATAACCAAATAGTGCAAGTCAGAGACAAGTAATTATTGCCGTTACTGCAGGGAATTCACCAATCATAATAAGGCCCAAATAACGTTAGTAATGGAGAGCTTTGCTGACAATTAGCGTAGTTTTTAAAACGCAAAGTTATAGGTACTAGGTATTACTTTCAATGTGTAAACTTTGTCTACGAAAATGGTAATTGAATAGTCAGCATTCGCCTTTTTGGATAGTTTTTATTGATTAAGTAAATCGGTAGCGACGTTTTAATATAATTTACGTCATCTAGCCTTGATGAAAGTCATTCTGCACCGACGAACACTGCATTATTGGTTATTGCGAGCACAAAAATCGGACATCCTGTTTATTTGTAATGTCCTAGGTGAAACAACTGTTCGAGCAAACCAAAACATCAAGCTTTACGTACAACCACACACATGTAATGTAATTAGACAAAACATCCCATTCATCAAAAACCATTTGTTTACGATCAGATGCTTCCAAAGTTTCAGATAAGTTAGAATGAGATGGCTTTAAAAGATGGTTTGAAAAAATGGCAACCCTGTAAGCTGAACAAACCCGAACAAACCCGATCGGGACAAAATGTAAACAGTCTCCTTATATATTAAACTAGCGTGTACCCGGCATGCGTTGCAACCCGCTGGTATAAATACAAACCAGAACAAACCCGATATATTAGTACCCGGCATGCCACTTTCTGAAATTGCACCCGTGCGAAGCCGGGGCGTGTCGCTAGTTATACATAAAAACCTTCCCCCTGAATCACTCTATCTATTAAAAAACCGCTTCAAAATCCGTTGCGTAGTTTTAAAGATTTAAGCACATATAGGGATATAGGGATATAGGGACAGACGGGCGATAGCGACTTTGTTTTATACTATGTTAAGATACAAATCTGTGCGCGCAACCCAATTGTAAGATTTTATGTGCGAGGGATTCCGTTAAAGATCTGTCGAAAGTCCCTAATATTAAAATTACATACAAATGATGTTTGACTTGTTACAAAATAAATGACGCAAGAAATTAGAAATTTTATGGTGTGCTATAAAATTTAGGGGCGCGTATTTTCGGCGCTAATAAGCTAAACACGACGATAACTGAAGTTATGTGTTTGCTTATCGCTTTTTAAATGGAAATTGTAATTTTGTGCATATTTTTAAAGAAGAGGTGATTACCGTGACGCAATATCTTATGGTTATCTGTAATAGCGAGTTCTCGTGGCATTTATTCAAAGTTACGAACTTAAAAATACGGTAACGTTAATTGCCAGATGCTTTGGCTTATTGTGAATTTAAAAAGCGCTTGATTTGTGCATATATATTATTTGAAAAGAAGTGTTATTGCTCATGTTTTGAATTTTTATAGCTATAAGAAGCGATTTTAGCGCGCTTTATATTTTATTGAGATCATCTAATTAGAGCACTCGAGGTTCTGTTGTAGAGGTGTGTCGTTCGCGAACGATTCGTTCAAAAAGAACAAATCACTTCACTAAATTGAAAAAATTAATTCATCGTTCCAAAATGATTCGATTATTTTTTGATTCACCAATTCAGGAATGAATTCAAGAGTTGGCTTAGCATTTCGTTCACTCGTTCATTTCGTTCACTCGTTTATTTCGTTCACTCGTTAATTTCGCTCACTCGGTCATTTCGTTCACTCGTTCATTTCGTTCACTCGTTCATTTCGTTCACTCGTTCATTTTGTTCACTCGTTCATTTCGTTCACTCGTTCATTTCGTTCACTCGTTCATTTTGTTCACTCGTTCATTTCGTTCACTCGTTCATTTCGCTCACTCGGTCATTTCGTTCACTCGTTCATTTCCTTCATTCGTTCATTTCGTTCACTCATTCATTTCGTTCACTCATTCATTTCGTTCACTCGTTCATTTCGCTCACTCATTCACTGATACCCAAAACCCAATTAAAGTAATTTCTGTTCAGTAAATCACTCGTTCGCAAACGCTCGATCAGGTATTGCTGGTATTGGTGGACAGCAGCGTGCACGTGCGCGTTCAGGAGCCAGGTGCCGCCTGCGACTTACACGATGTATTAGAGTAGGAAGAGACGGAGACAACAGTTAAATTAGGTGCACGGAGTAAAAAAGGTACAGCGAGTACATCAGTTAAAGGAAAATAGACAAATATATAGGATGAGATAGAGGATAAGAAATATTATTTTACAGTACGATTAGAGACGGATTAAACATCAATGCCTTAATTAACATTGTACGATCTTTTACATTGTGTTAATTCATGCGTTGATGAGTTGATGTTTAGATATTATATCAATCGATTCAGCATTTTCGATTTATTTTAAAAGTAAAAGAATCATTTGAAAGCGAATCTTTCTGAACGAATCTTTTTAACTGAACGAATCAAAAGAATTGATTCACCAAAAAGAATCGAACTTCCCACCTCTATTCTGTTGAAAATTCAGAGCGTGGAAGCTTAAATAGGCCCGGCGAGGTAGCGCGATAATCGACGGTCCCGTGGAACTATGCGCGTCTCAGTATCACGCCGCGCCGGAGCATTCGGGAGGTACTGTATTTTGCTGTAATCTCGTAGACTAATATAGATAACATATTGTCAAGTTGCAGGTAGGTAAGTTTTGATTTGTCATCAACTGTCAAATTATATACTATATTTGCTGTATAAAAAAAGATAATGCCACTGTAACTATAAAAGATAAAGCTATAATTCACAGAGAAATGAGGGACAAGTTACCTATTAGGGATATTGCTGCGGAATTGAGAGTAAGCAAGAGTACAGTGAGTAATAGATGTGTTTTAGACTTCCATTGCCTTTAGTTTTTCATATCACAACGTTTCAGCTGGTAAGTATCTCCAGTCGTCCTCAGGTTCAAAGTGTAACTTGTTTATTATTCACCTGAAGACGACTGGAGATACTTACCAGTTGAAGCGTTGTGATATGAAAAACTAAAGGCAATGGAAGTCCAAAACACATCTATTACTCAAGATACATCATTGTCTATAACCTTCAAACAAACACAAGAGTACAGTGATATCACGCAAAAAAAAAATTGGGGAATAGGGGGAAATTAAGAGAAAACCAGATTGCAATAGGAGAAAGATCTCGATAGAGAATGAAGTTACCGAGCTTGTTGCCTTACTAAGAACAGCAAGACGTCGAAAAAACAAACAGAGAAGAGTAGAATTTTATAGAAAATATCTGAACCAGACTAATTTATGGGAAAGAGTAGAATTGTCTGACAAAAAACATTCCAATGGTGTTATAACAGCAAAATTCGTATACCGTGCGAGCAAAAATTATTTGCATCAAAGAGGGCCTTGCATCTAAGGACGTCATGCTTAGCCGTAGAGCTTAATACCCATTGGGTGTCAGTAAATACCTGAATTTACAATCAATCAGTTATTCCGTCATCTTTGACAGTCGTTACAAGTAATTTGATTCATCGCTAATTTTTCCAATTTTTTAAACACTTCACACAATGCATTCATGGTTGAAGCGTATTTTCGAAACGGGGTTAGAGTAAATGGTGAGTGATGCAAATAATTTTTGCTCGCACGGTATAAAGACCCACAAATATGAGGTATGTTAAGAGGTATACCCATAAAACTAAGTAAAGTGGACGTATTTTGATTAATATTTGAGGCTTGTTGTTAGATTAGTGCTAGGGGCCCAGGAGTTTTGACTTTATTTGACTTATGATCTTTAATAAAAATACATGTATCACGTAAAGAAAAACCAGGAAGAGCTTGTCCAAAAGTCCAAAACAGAAAGCTACAAAGCATTTTAAAAACATTCATCTTTATCTCCTATACCATTGAATATCAAACTATTAGAAGGCCATATAAGCAGATATCCTAAATCTGCTACGTTAAATTCATAGATGGCACAATGAGTTCACCAACAATAAAGCGTGTTGATGCAGCCACTAACGACAAGCCTTTTCACTGCTAAATTAAAACATTGTTGCCTTTGTCTGTTTAACTTCCTGCATGAGTTTTTTAAATTTATTTTTATAGCTTATCGTAAAACTTGATTTCACATAACAACATTTATTTTCCTACCTATAGTATTATAGTCCAGACCTTAAAATGTCCCTATTTTTAATTGCTTTGTAGCATATAATATGTTCAACCTTTTGACGTTCCAACGTTAATTTATGTTGACATTGTCTATAAGGCTGTTGAAATTGTCTATAAGGCTAACGACCTACCCGTTCCTTTTAAGTCGATACGTAATCGTCTGAGGCCATTGTTGTCTATTTCCTAAGATTTATCCGTTTACCTTTATGACATGGGTGGTATGGGACTTCCACCCAGTTGTGGATGGCCGAATATTAGAAACTAGTTGCAGCCATCAGCAAAAATAGAAAGTAAAATGACGCCACTGTTTAGCTTTGTTGTTAATAAGAATAACGATAAGAAAAAAGGATTGAGAAATAGAAACTAGGAGGTGTTTGGCAGTTTTTGCGATGTACTCGGCTCGCGAATACATTGTCAACATATTGTTATAATTTTAAATAAATAATTAGTTAACTTTATTTTTGGCTTTATTTCGTAATAGTTCTAACAATCTATCCTTAATTATTTGTTATTATCTTACCTAACCCAGAAACGATTAATTTTTGACGAAAAAAAATCTTGCTGTCGCTTTTTATCTACTTTTATCTGTTTAATATTGACCACCTAATGCAACGGTAAAATCATTATGAAAATCGGTCCAATTACCCCGGAGTAATCAGCGTACATATTATTATTAAAAACATACATTCGGCTGGAATTGAGAACCTCCTATTTTATTGTCTGTTAAAAATGCTTAAATCCTTAAAAATCAGTGAATTTGAGACATCTGTTGCTGAGGCGCTGCATTTATAAAGTCGCCACAGTGGATGTTTTCCCGTGCGTCATTACTTTCACGTCATCAAAATCGTATGAATCAAATCAAAATTACGAGACGAAAAAAGTGAAAACTAAGTCTAAGTTCATAAAATGGACGTGCCTGCCTACCGTTTGACGTACCTACATAATATCCCGAAAAATTATTATTTATTTTAAGTTTTGCCGGCATTCTCTATTATCTAAAAGAAATTGACAAACAAATGTTAATACATTTATTACTATTTTAAAAGCTTGAAATCTAGAAAAGTTTGGTGTTTTATTGACTATTAAAATCGCAAAAGTCAAATTTTTGACATCCTTTCATTTAAGGGAATTTAGCCACTGCCGTAAACTTTTCAAAGAACTTTCACGGTTAGGATATTTAAAATAAATAAATTAGGTATTATAAAAATCCATAAATACTTACCGCCAAAACAGATGGTGGGTATAATTAGCTATAAAAAGAACTATTTTTAGAAAAAGGAACAGTTTTAAGGCACACAAATTTACAAAATACGAATTAGATTGGCAGATCAAAATAAGGTTGACAATGACGTTCTAAAATACAACGGTAGTCAACTAAACAAATAAAAAAGTAATTAATTGACGTTTATAGTTTTATTCTTGTCTAGCACGTAATATTATTGCGGAATCTTGGAGACGTTCTTTTATGCTTTTGTTTAAACTTGTTACTGTAATAAATAAGGATGCAGAGTTATTAACCACGTTGAGTCCTGATCGTTGATTGATGACGCACGGGCAAAGATCCACTGTGGCAACTTTAACTATAGATTTACGATCAACTCCACAATGGCGGCCAAACCGTCTCCAATACAGTCTAAAACAGTGTTGTCAAGTTTTCTCGAAGATCGGCTATTCTTATAGTTTGATATTCAATGTCTATACTAACGTATTGCAAGGCGGAATCATAGAGACCACTTACCTCTTCAAATAGTCCGTGAGCAACAAAGTCTGATTTGTTTTCGTGTACCAGTTTTTTTGGCAGCAATGGTACATTCGTTTCGAATCATTTCTATATTGTTTTACACCCGAATGCACCGTAAGCAAATTTTGCGGATTAGTTAGGTAATCCAGGATTAGGTTAAATGTTTACATGCGCCGCAAGAAAAATGTAGTTTAAGCTTCAGCTTATCTAATCGGTCAACGAAGCGTGGATTGCCGTGGATTAGCGATCGACATCTAACTTCAAAGTCAAATTTTGGCACTATTTTTTTGTAAGTGTTGGATTTTTTTGCAATTTTTTTTATTATTTCGGGATAAAATGGAGTTTATAGAGGATGAAATATTCATTGATGATGACCTAGATATCCTCGACATCATCAACAAATTGTGCGATTCCGTCGTTGTCAGATTTCTAATCCGGATTAGATAATCTAATGACGACGCATAGCTACGGATAACAGATTACAAAAACTGGATCGGGGAACTGGGATTACAAACCACAAACGCTGCATTCGGGTGTGAGTATTTAAAATAGCTTCTCTTGGCATCATTAATTTTTAAATAAACATTGGCAAAATTATTAAGCTGTCGTTTTTATGACACGGCGTTTGCAGTGCAATGACGTAGGTCTGAAAAAGTTCTCTTGCATACAGCATTTATTAGAAACTTCTTGGTCTAGCGAAGGCTTAAGACCGCGCAATGCAGTATCTAAAAATTCAACTCAAACAACAGCAAACTTTAAAATACATTTTTCTAACGTTAGGACACCAACAGTGGCGTTTCAAAAACATTATACGAAAATTACGACGAAATAAATAAGGAAATCTGAATAAAAATTTCTTAAACAAATAAAAAGACAAGTTAAAATACTCAGTTATTTTACATAATACATCTACATTGTCTCCCAAATCAGACGACACTGCTGACTCCTCAAAAACAGAGTACTTTGCATAATGAACTACAACCCCAAATGTAGTATTACCATAATATTGGCTATTTATTTCGTTCTTCTTCTTGAGTTTCTGACTTAATAACGTCATCAATGCCTGTCACTGCCACGTCAGACCCTCTTTTTTATTCACCCGCGAGAGTTTTGACGAGGTGGATGTTTGGAATAAACAGAAGATTATAATTCTATGGGCATTTTATAAAGACAATGTGGAAGGAAGTTCTTTTTTAATAGTATAAATGCTAATTCAGACAGGGGAATCTTAAATTTTGGTTGGGAAAGTTAGTACATAGGAGAACATTTATTCGAAAGGTATTGAAATTTTTTAAGTTTATTACAGTGAACCTTCAAAACAGTGTGTTTTAAGTTAAATAGTTAATATTTATTAAATCGCTCTTTGTGACATACCGCTATCTTTTGTGTAGATAAGAGTAATAGTCTAAGATCCGGCTGCTAAATTAGTACATTAATAATTTAGATTATCAAAATTTAATTTTTAAGTATTTTTACAACTAGGGGAAGTCACTTTTCATCAGGTGCCAATTAAAATTACCCGCCAGTATTATTAATTAAAATATTATTAATTTAATTTTAGAGAAATATTTCGTTTACATCTTATGGAAATAAAACCTCCACCATTTCACAACAGTGTATTTAAAAGATCTGAAAAATCGTAGTTGCTGCTGATTGCTTAGCCGCAACCTCTACGCACCCAGGTGTAAACAGGTAAATTTTGTAAACACTTTTCGTTCATAACGTATACTCATTTCATTTATACCACATTAAAGCTAATTTTTTTCTGTAGTTAATAATATAAAGCTGCGTATATATAAAAAAACCGCAAATCAAAGTTTCCTACCCGAAAAGATGCTAGGTATTAAAAATTAAGTGAGAGAGAGTGAGCGCGCGACGCTACTTGTTAGACAAGGATGCTCAATGGCGGCTGAACGTGTTTTTTGAGCTATTGCGCATGCTTCGATAAATAGGGTTCTCAACCAACGATCTTAGTAGTCATAAAAATTACTGTACTCAAATGCTCCAAAAATGCAACGGATAAAGCATCAATATTTAATAAAATAATATTTAATTTATAAATAGTATTAAATATTATTTTCAAAATAACAATTGCATTAAATATGAAAACAATAATAATAATAAAATGCTCAGATACATATCTTGCAAAAAGTTAGACTTTTCATTAGTTGTTTTTGAAACCACATCACAAAACTTTTATTTTAAAGTAAAAAATCAAATTCATTCTCCAAAGAAAATCATAAGAACATATTTATTAAAAATAAAACCTTGCTTACTCATATCAAAGAAAATTATATTATGTAAGTTTAGTTTGAGCAAATGTTTGATTTTATTTATATTTTCAATTCAGTCACAAGTGACAAATTATTTACAGTAAGTTACAGATAATAATTGAAGAGTTATCATAATAAGTTACAAAATAATTATCTTATTACACAGAATAAACTAGAGTGTTTAATAAAAAACAAACGGTTAATTAATTAATTAAAAAATTTTAAAATTTCATTCTTTGCCATTTATTAAAAGTCGGAGTCCAGGCTGCTCTCACTATCATCGCTGCTATCAATTTCGTCACTACTTATATCAGAATCTTCTTCGTTAACAGCAGAATCGTCCTGGAAATTATCTACTATGACATTCTCTACCTCAATTAAAGTAATACGTATTGCGAGCTCCAAAACAGTGTGGTTAGAATTTACAATAAACATAAACCTCTGCCAGCTGCTTGACTGAGAACCCTATTTATCGGAGCATGCGCAATAGCTCAAAAAACACGTTCAGCCGCCATTGAGCATCCTTGTCTAACAAGTAGCGTCGCGCGCTCACTCTCTCTCACTTCATTTTTAATACCTAGCATCTTTTCGGGTAGGAAACTTTGATTTGCGGGTTTTTTTTATATAGGCAGCTTTATATTATTAACTACAGAAAAAAATGAGCTTTAATGTGGTATAAATGAAATGAGTATACGTTATGAACGAAAAGTATTTACAAAATTATACCTCTTTACACCTGGGTGCGTAGAGGTTGCGGCTAAGCCATCAACAGCAACTACGACTTTTCAGATCTTTTAAATAAACTGTTGTGAAATGGTGGAGGTTTTATTTCCATAAGATGTAAACGAAATATTTCTCTAAAATTAAATTAATAATATTTTAATTAATAATACTGGCGGGTAATTTTTAAATGGCACCTGATGAAAAGTGACTTCCCCTAGTTGTAAA
Source organism: Polydrusus pterygomalis (assembly GCA_963969555.1). NCBI lineage: Eukaryota > Metazoa > Arthropoda > Insecta > Coleoptera > Curculionidae > Polydrusus > Polydrusus pterygomalis. The sequence goes on along the minus strand of OZ018385.1, from coordinate 14,884,035 downwards.
AATACTTAACAATTAAATTTTGATAATCTAAATCAACAATGTACTAATTTAGCAGCCGGATCCCGTACTATAATATTCATGCTGGCATAATCTTAGCTTGGCATTTGACAATGTTAATAAGCACCCTACTAGTACTACTCCTTATGATTAAAGGGTGGAATATAATATGCAAAATGCATATATATTTTATAACAAAATGAATATTTTTCCTAAATTATTATTTAAGGAGCACATTTTTATGTTTTCGGCTTTATCAAAAAATGTAAAACGTTAAAGGTTTAATGTCCAGTTCGGTACCTTCTTTTTTCGGGGATTTTCCAATCTAAAGATTATAATAATTATAGCTGGAAAATGTTAATCGACGTGCAGACAAAAGTTTTTAAAATTGAAAAAAGTTTTACACCTCCGCCGGGATTCGAACCCAGAACCTCTCGATTACCAGTCGAACGCTCTAACCAATTGCGCTACGGAGACACTGAGATTTTCTCACCAACTTCGGCAATATAACTTTATTCAATTTTAATTTTAGTATTTATAGTTTGAAGTGCCCTGGGATTTCAAAACGGGGAGGGGGTTATTAAGGAAAAGGAACTCACTCATGACCACTGATCATTAAGATATGTTTTTATCATTCATCCCGTGTCGTCGACATTATTAGACCAGGGTTGATAATTTTTGAAACCAAAAAAAATAATAGTAGGATGAAACCCATTGGAAAGGGAAGGGAATATAACAAAAATGAAAGGAGAAATAATTTACGGGCGATCCGAGGTCGGGAAGGGGGTGAGTTTTTAAGGGTAGAAAACGATTTATCTCGATTTCCGGCGAAACTACAAGTCCTATGGAAAAACGTTAAATGGCAAAGTTGTAGGTAATAAAAAGATCTACAACTTTTGTATTTACACTTTTTCACATAACCTCAAAATTTATGTGAAAAGTTCAAATAACCAAGTTTTTGGTTTTTTATTTTTATCTTTTTAAAAAAAAAAAATTTCACGAAATTTGGTGAAAACTTACCTTTTTATGTCCCAAATACGCTGTAATTTTTTTGATTTCAAATATTTATTTGTTCACCCTATTTTGACTTAATATCAAAAAAGCACCCTAATTTTCAATCGAAAATTCTCACGTCAAAATATCTGCTTTTTTAAAAAAGTCGGTGGGCTTTTTGTTCGTTAAAATCTCTACTTTCTGATGGTGTAAAAAATATACATTACTATAGTAAATGTTTTCAAAAAATGCAAAAAAACGAAAAAACTCGAATCCGAATTTTTTTTTAATATATGTACAATTTTGAACTATTTATTAAAATTTATACTTTAATTATTCGAAAAACGTAAGGCTCCATGGTTACATTGATAAACAAAAAAATATAGCTCAAAAAATAGCTAAAATAATGGCTCAAAATTGTACATAATGATTTTAAAAAAAGTTTCGGATTCGAGTTTTTTTCGTTTCTTTGCATTTTTTGAGAACATTTACCATAGTAATGTATATTTTTTTACACCATCAGAAAGTAGAGATTTCGACGAACAAAAAGCCCACCGACTTTTTTAAAAAAGCAGATATTTTGACGTGAGAATTTTCGATTGAAAATTAGGATGCTTTTTCGGTATTAAGTCAAAATAGGGTGAAAAAATAAATATTTTAAATCAAAAAAATTACAGTGTGTTTGGGACATAAAAAGATAAGGTTTCACCAAATTTCGTAAAAAAAAAATTTAATTTAAAAAGATAAAAATAAAAAACCAAAAACTTGGTTATTTAAATTTTTCACATAAATTTTGAGGTTATGTGAAAAAGTGTAAATACAAAAGTTGTAGATCTTTTTATTACCTACAACTTTGCCATTTAACGTTTATCCATAGGACTTGTAGTTTTGCCGGAAATCGAGATAAATCGTTTTCTACCCTTAAAAACTCACCCCATTCCACTTCCCGACCTCGGATCGCCTGTAAATTATTTTTCCTTTCATTTTTGTTATATTCGTTTCCTATTCCAATGGGTTTCATCCCACTAGGCTTCAGCCCTGGTCTATATAGCGACTTCTACAACTTTACCAACCTACAACCTTGTACGAAATATTCACACTTTAATGCTGGTATGCGCTATTGATATGTTTCTCGCTTCTGAACTCAAGTCACAATCTTTAAGGCATTGACAATCAAATTTGAATTTTACTCTGCTATTATATCCAAAATTCACCTCGCTGAAAATTAACGCATAGAAATTGTAATTATGTTGTGTTGTTGTGGACATAAAAGTAGCACTTGCTTATGTCACACACAAAAAAAAAATTAACAGCCACCATGCGTACGATAGGTAAGGTTCAAAGGCAATGACTTACTGTCACCTGTTGACGTTTCACAGGAAAATTATGGAGTGGTACTCGTACTCCCGACTGATAAAAATGTTACATGTTATGCATGTGTAAAATCACTCAAATCTGACATGATTTGAAAGGTTGGCATATTTTATACAATTAATCAATATTGATTTAAAGTATTTAATAGTATATTAAAGTACGAGTTTCATAAGAAGCGGTTTTAGCGCCCGCGTCTATTTTAAAAAACGAGCCACGAAGTGACGAGTTTTTTTATTGACACGGGCGCTAAAACGCCTTATGAAACATGTGCTTTATACATTTTTTTCTATTTCACCTTTTATAATCAAGAAAAATACATTTTAAAAAGAAAATAAATCCTTCAAATTTTGTAAATTTTTATGTCTAAATTTTATGTTGGTAATACTATTTTTTATCATAGGAGCCTCTGGACAACAAAAATTATTTTGCAAACTGTAATTTTTTGATTTATTGACCCATTTTCACCACGAGATTCTAAAGTTATTTTAGCGATATGAGATTTGAAATTGGACGGAATACGTTGTGTGATCCTTGTACATTCGGTACATATACAGAGCGTTCGGAAATTCGGGAGATTTTGCTGCTTTTTTTCGAATTTCAAAAGACGTGATTTTACGTCACGGCATTGCAATTTAGTATAGGGAAGATGGAAAATTCAAATAAAGTTGAAGTTAAAATCGACATTGGAAGGTTAGTAGATTGAATTTTGGATAGGATTTGGCAGAAAATGATAGCTTAAAGCATCTACAAAAGATTAATTTATAGATTTATGCAACCAACATACATGACTGTTATCCACACAGAATAAAAAAGTAAGTTATCAAGCTAGTTTTCCTGGGTTTTCTTGTAAATCACAAAGGCCGCGCAAGTCAATGAAATAAAACATTTAAATGTTACCAACATCAAATAAAGAAAAAACGCGTATCGAAATAGCTTCATTACGATCCGCAAATGAGGGTCGTACTGAACTCATTATGAACGTGAAATAGAAAAAGTATATTTAGAGTATTTTGTGCAAATAATAGTATAAATCATACAACTGATTTACAAATTGATTCAAATTTAAATCAAAAATTCACAGATCTTGCACCTTACGCAAGCATCCTATGTATTGAAAATACCTGACACAGCTTTAAAATAAACCGCATTATTTCGCCTTAAGAAGCCTACTGTTGCTCTGTGTCCCATTACGTTTGGGACACCCTGTATATTAATTAAAACATATTATAAATAATCCCAAAAAAACGAAAACAAAAATAAAAGTTTGACACCCTTTATCTTGGTTGTTATCAATTTTAGGATAATGCAAGTTTAAATAAATCGCATTATTTCGCCTTAAGGAGCCTGCTGTTGCTCTGTGTCCCATTACGTTTGGGACACCCTGTATATTAACTAAAACATAATTTATTAAATGTATGGTTTTATTTCTAAGAATAATTAATATTAATTTGTTTATAAACAATAATATTCACATAGCAGACCAACCAAGGTGAACAATTGCCTTATATTCAATCGGTCATATTGTCTAAGCTTACTTATGCTATGTTTTTAAATTATACTTATTTACCCAACGGTACAATAACATTTTCTGAGAAATCAATAATAAAAAAATTATCCCATTTGTTAACCAAATTTGGGCGGACCCTGTAATATGCAATTATTGTGCTCCAACTTTTTGCCTCCCGCTTTTTTTTTTCGATATAATATTCCGATTTAAATAACGTAAACTTACCTTAGTTATAACTTATCTCAATAAAACACTTTTTAACAAAGTTACTATGGCGTTCTTTAAAACACAAACTAAACTAAACATTATTCATTATTTACTTGCCGACTTTACGCTGATTCATATTTATATTTCTACCAAGTATTATCAGAGTATTGTAACATAATACTTTGACCGATCTAGATATTGCGCTGTTGGCCGCGACAGCGACATGAGCGACAGTGACATGCAATGCAAAGTTTGCGTAAACACGATCCCAATAGTATTTTCAATACTAAAAATATAATCAAATAAAATAAATCGGATATCCCTTCCTGTTAATCAATTGATGAACTGTGTAGTATAGGTTTAAGTGCTCGGAGATGCGATATCAATTTGGTACAAATCCAAACATTCGATGACTCTTTTTTTGATTTTAAACATCGAACAAACGAAATTATTTTCCTTTTTAACTAAATAACTTCATCACTTTCTGTCACGGCCGTAACGGTCCCCCGTTATAGAATTTCGCCCTCTTTAAAAATAAACAATGCATAAAAATCGGCAAATCAATCAGTGGCCGGGGAGACGTTAGTCTGATCACCAGGAAAAGAATTGAATTAAGTAAAAGCTGGGGCGATGTTTGGGAATGATGGTGCAAATCATGTGCGTTGTTTAGGGGTAATTGTAGGATCGGATTTTAAAATACATACAGGGTGGTCCTTAAGTACATCAAGAAAATCTAGGATATGATTCCTGGCATCAATTTAAGTTGAAAAGTTCATATGGACTTATGCCCTAAAATGCTTACCCTCTAAGATACAGGGTGTTAAAATGTTTTCCATTTTCCTTTAAAACTACCATTTTTTTCAAAAACATAGTGGAGACAACTTTTGTTCCGCTTATATCAGTAATGCATAAAAATGCATCAGAGTTTAAAAAAAACAGTGGCGTATCACATATTTTCACAAAAAAAATATTGATGGTAACTTCAGGCACGCCACTGGTGGAAGTAGGAAAACCCTTTTTCAACCAAAAAGTGCAGTTTAATACGAAATCAATCGACATCAATTTTCAATACCGTATCTTCAAGGAGTTTCGAAATTAAAAAAAAAACAATTATTTTTTAAAAATATTTTAACACCCTGTATCTTAGAAGGTAAGCATTTTAGGGCATAAGTCCATATGAACTTTTCAACTTAAATTGATGCCAGGAATCATATCCTAGATTTTCTTGATGTACTTAAGGACCACCCTGTATATCCAAATGGGAAAGAAATAAAACACTAAAAGTCTTCCTCCACAAAATTTAATAGAATAAAAAATTATTCAAGGGTCTCTACATGTTTCGAACGTAGAAACGTTCATCATCAGGAGACAGAAAAATGTATTTTATGCTCATGGTGTTAGCAAACGAGAGAATTAGAACCTTAATGGAGCTTTTATGGACTTAAAAAGGTGAAGTGTAGAAGAGACATGATATGAAGAAAAATGATAGAGGTTAAATCATACTGAGTATGTGAAAAGGTTATTAATGGGGGTCTAAGCCAACCAAATAAAAAGGGGAAGAAGAAAAACCCTTTCTTAAAGGGGCCTACAGACACACGTACATGTATTAGTACATGTACGCGCGTTGATGTTCGCCAGTGTGTAGACAAAATACCGACAACAAAACCGACGCACATGTTTACTGTTCCCGCTTGAATTTATGTACGCACGTACATAAACGCGCGCACATGTATGAAGGTGTGGAGACGAAAGTTTGATTGTTTCAAGGAGTTTGTCAGTGTCGTGTTAGTTTTGTTGTTGTAGTTTGATTTGAACATGGCGGATTTAAGAAGTTTTTTTATAACACACACGCAAGCCACTGCCAATAAGTTTAGTTCATCGTCACTCGACATGCTGACACCGCAATGCCTAGAAGACTGACATACAAGTACCTGTGTCTGTAGAGAAATGTGATCCACACACATCAACGCGCGTACATAAACGTGCGTACATGTACTAATACATGTACGCGCGTTAATGTACGCGCGTTGATGTTAGCCAGTGTGTAGACAAAATAACGACGACAAAACCGACGCACATGATTACTGTTCCCGCTTGAATTTATGTACGCGCGTACATAAACGCGCGCACATTTATGAAGGTGTGGAGACGAAAGTTTGTTTGTCTCGAGGGTTTTGTCAGTGTCGTGTTAGTTTTGTTGTTGTGGTTTGATTTGAACCTGGCGGATTTAAGAAGTTTTTCTTATAACAAACACGCAAGCCACTGCCAATAAGTTTAGTTCATCGTCACTCGACATGCTGATACCGCAACGCCTAAAAGACTGACATACAAGATACAAGTACCTGTGTCTGTAGAGGAATGTGATCCACACACATCAACGCGCGTACATATACGCGCGTACATGCACTAATACATGTTCGTGTGTCTGTAGGCCCCTTAAGAAGGTATCGGAGATTATTTTAAAACTTTCCAAACATATGTCTGTATGACATTATGAGAATAAAATTGAAGATATCATAATAAGATTGGAAAAAATCTAGCATAAATTCACACGTCTCTTCATATTTTCTTCATATCATGCATTATTTTACGAACGTTTGCAAAAAGTTCTTTTGTTCTTACAGATGGTCTTCCTGCTCCTTTTTTGTGTTGTATAGAACCTGTTTCCCTAAACACAGCCACGGTTCTTTTCAGGCAATGATAAAAATCCCCAGCGATAAAAGCAACGTTAGGAAAATGTTTGTGAAAATCGTCCATCTACAAACCCGGATAGTATTGCCACTCACCATTTACTCTAACCCCCTTTCGAAAATACGCTTCAACCATGAATGTTTTGTGCTGTTCCGTAAAGGCCATTGTGTGAATTGTTCAAGAAATGGGAAAAATTAGCGATGAATCAAATTACTTGTAACGCCTGTCAAAGATGACCGAATAACTGATTGATTGTTAATTCAGGTAGTTACTGACACCCAACAGGTATTAAGCTCTACGGCTAAGCATTACGTCGTTAGATGCAAGGCACTGTTTGATGCAAATAATTTTTGCTCGCACGGTATTTGTATTAAAAATAGTTACTTAGGTTTTAATAAGATATAAATATTTTTTGATTTAAATTTGAATCAATTTGTAAATCAGTTGTATGATTTATACTATTATTTGCACAAAATACTCTAAATATACTTTAAATACTTTAAATCAATATTGATTAATTGTATAAAATATGCCAACCTTTCAAATCATGTCAGATTTGAGTGATTTAACACATACATAACATGTAACATTTTTATTAGCCGGGAGTACAAGTACCACTCCATAATTTTCCTGTGAAACGTCAACAGGTGACAGTAAGTCATTGCCTTTGAACCTTACCTATCGTACGCATGGTGGCTGTTAATTTTTTTTTGTGTGTGACATAAGCAAGTGCTACTTTTATGTCCACAACAACACAACATAATTACAATTTCTATGCGTTAATTTTCAGCGAGGTGAATTTTGGATATAATAGCAGAGTAAAATTCAAATTTGATTGTCAATGCCTTAAAGATTGTGACTTGAGTTCAGAAGCGAGAAACATATCAATAGCGCATACCAGCATTAAAGTGTGAATATTTCGTACAAGGTTGTAGGTTGGTAAAGTTGTAGAAGTCGCTATATAGACCAGGGCTGAAGCCTAGTGGGATGAAACCCATTGGAATAGGAAACGAATATAACAAAAATGAAAGAAAAAATAATTTACAGGCGATCCGAGGTCGGGAAGTGGAATGGGGTGAGTTTTTAAGGGTAGAAAACGATTTATCTCGATTTCCGGCAAAACTACAAGTCCTATGGATAAACGTTAATTGGCAAAGTTGTAGGTAATAAAAAGATCTACAACTTTTGTATTTACACTTTTTCACATAACCTCAAAATTTATGTGAAAAATTTAAATAACCAAGTTTTTGGTTTTTTATTTTTATCTTTTTAAATTAAAATTTTTTTTTACGAAATTTGGTGAAAACTTACCTTTTTATGTCCCAAACACACAGTAATTTTTTTGATTTAAAATATTTATTTTTTCACCTTATTTTGACTTAATACCGAAAAAGCATCCTAATTTTCAATCGAAAATTCTCACGTCAAAATATCTGCTTTTTTAAAAAAGTCGATATTTGTATTAAAAATAGTTACTTAGGTTTTAATAAGATATCCAAAATTCTAAAATATACAGGGTATTCTATTTGAAATTTTAGTACTGGTTGAAACCACACACGGCCATCATCGGGATATGGCAATAAATCTACTGCAACCAATAAAGATAAAGGGAATTTTTACAAGCGCAATGTCTCATCAAGTTACGTGGCTGGTACTGAACCCTTACGTTCGCGCTCTTTTGAAATTTACATAATGCGAGAAAATGTTTGAAAACTTATTTCGAAAAAGTGATCGTCGTATTTTTCCTTTAAAATTGCCTCATTTGTATTTACATGTAGATTAACATGTTTCTGACCAAAATTCTAAAGCAGACAGAAATAATGCACACGTGACAAACAAGAAGTTCGTTTAATTAAATAGTATGGCGACCAAAACGTCACCTGCAGCAATTATTCGATTCGTTTTACTTGAAACCGATTAAATCGGTTAGGCTTCAATCTCCCGACTAAGGATGTTGCGGTAGTTCTGATAAAAACTTTAAAAAGTTTATACAGGGTATACAGGGTATACAGGGTGTTATTTAAGTATGTGGCCAAACTCTAAGGGGTGCTTCATTAATTAAGTGATTATAAGAAGAAGAGTTCATATAAACATGGGTCCGAAAATGCATAGTTTTTACGATACAGGGTGTCAAACTTTAAAAAAAAATCGGTTGGTCGTAAATATCTCAATACTCTTTTGTTCCGATTTTGTTGAAATTTGGCAAATCTGTTTCTAATAGCAAGAGGATAGTTATGTTCCAATGTGATTAAAATTATTAAGTCCAGCGGCGTCCCGGAAGACAGTCCAAATGATATTTTTGACCAAAAATAGCGCGCCACTGACTTTTTTCAAAAGTATGTATTTTTTCGAATTAAGCAACTAAAAATACAACTATTTTATATGCTGAGTTTTTTTTCATATCTTGCTTTGTTTTCGAAAAAAAAAATAAAAACCACTTTATTGCATGTCCCCGGGACAATAAGTGTAAAAAATTGAAACTACTTACCAAATTATTAAGCAATTAAAATTACACGAAATTCCTCTTTTGAATTTTTTCGCATAGCATAAAACTGTTTTCGGGGGTAAGTGCACAAGTGCATCAAAATTACCGATAATTTTTGAATGAAATGTGTTTTTTTATAATTGCAAGAGTTTGTTTTCATATTTTCGCGAAAAAGCCCGACTCCGCAGAAGGAGGGCATTTTCGTAAAATATGAAAACAAACGATTGCAATTTGTAAAAAAAACACATTGAATAAAAAATTATCTGGTTATTTTTATGCACGAGTGTAATTTATTTGAATATTTCCCAAATTAATTAAGAACTCGAATCAAGTAAATTTAAATATTTTATTTAACAGAAAATACTAACAATAAAATTAAAATGCTTAAAAATTACAAGAATTGCAATGAAAAGTACAATTATTGTAATTAACAATATTTTGCTTTGAATTCGTAGACATGGTGGTTGATGCAGTCAACGAGCGAGAGCTTATTTCGGCGGGGGACTCTCTTGAGCTTGACGGTTGGTCATTGTCCCGCATTTTTTCAATCAAAATCATATGGTGGTTCTCATTCATCTGAATGTAAGGCGTCAGTGACTTGGTATTTGATTGTCCACTTAGTTGAATTAACTGTTGTTCTCCAACACCTTTTTTGGCAAGTTTTGATACGGCGGTTGCTCGTAAGCTATGATTCGTCAGTTTGATATTTTTATTGGTGAGGCCTGACTTTTCCGCTTGTGTAGAGGTCCATTTATTCATCAAATTTCGTCCAACCGGTATGCTTTTGTACCATTTTCCTGATTGCCAGAAAGGATTCACGGTGAGAAAAAGTCGTTTGCATTTTATTGCTTGCTTTTTCTGCATGAATTTCTTATATAGTCGGATAGGGCAGATGTTCGGGTTTACTTTATTCCTGACCAACCATTTCGAGGATGCGCAGGGCTTATCTCCTCCTTGAGTAGTCTTGGAAAAAAACGGATTGTGCTCTATTCGTCCCGTCTTCTGACCCGCGTGATCCAGTTCTTCTTTAAGATAGTTTGTTAAACACCTTGGGCCTTCTCCTCCACGCCAGACCAGCTCGTAGGATAAAACAAAAAACATCTTTTTTTGCAAACCGTCGGGGGTTTCCTCGTCGCAAGTCTCTACTATTTTGATTAATTCGTCGTGCTTTAGAAAAACTAAGCTTTGTTTTCTTTTTTCCGGCTTCTGCTATAGTTGTTTCCGCTTAGCATTCTTGGCATCACGGGATGATTTGAACTGAATGTCACTGAATGGGTTGAAAATAATATTGTAATCTCTGTGATACTTATTCATCAACAATTAAGCGGTAACATTCCATATAATTTTGACAGTATAATCTTTATAGTCCTCACCATTTTGCTTTTTCATATTAAACGCCCAGTCCTTCAAGATATCTGCCAGTTTTGAAACATTAGTGTTTTCATCAAGAACGTGCCCCCTTTCCTTGCAAAAACACATGAACTGCCGCCAAATATAGTCGTGATTAGATGCAGTATTCTTTGGAATGGCTTCTGTTATTTTCTGCTCAATTTCGAGGATAGATTCTTCGCCAAAACGAGACATTTTTGTAGTAAAATTACGTCTATGGAAAAGTTCAATAGCGTTGTTTACAAAAAAACAAAAAAATTTACGTTGCCACGGGTTATCCCAATGCAAAGAGATAGTTATTAACAATTCTTGACAAAATGAAAGGAAAACATTCGTTGACATTGACTTTTTTGTCTGCTGTCACTCAATAAGATGACGTTAATTGTCAGATTATTACATTTTTTGACGTTTGTTAAGGTTGAATTCTCAACATCGTTCAATTTATTGCCAACCTATAACCTATTTCGCTTTGTTTTTTCAAGTTTATTATTTTTTAAACTAACATTTAAATAAAATCAGTATCGTCGGTACATTACTTAGGTAATATCTGATATATTACAAAAATATCAATTTATTTTATTGCTAATTTTGGGAGAATTGTATAATGAAAGAACAATGAGTGACAATGACATAATAATGTTAAAAAAAATCGTACCCGATATTTTTCGCTATACAATTCTCCTAAAATAAGTTATGAAATTCCTTGATATTTATTAAATATGTCAATTATTACCTATAAAATATGAAGACGATAATGATTTTATTTAAATTTTGTGTAAAAGCTGGAAAAATTAAATAAATATACGCGAAATAGGTTATAGGTTGGCAAGCATGTTGATACTCCTACCTTAACAATAAAATCCCGTTTTGACGTTTCGTCAACAATATAAACTTGCGATGCAATTTTTGATTTCTGGCAGTGCTGTTTTCGCTGTCATTTTGCGAAAATTGCATTTCTCTTATGGGAACTTTAACATATGAGGGAAATATTCGATAAAAGAAATTAACATAAAATAATCGCATAACGTAATAATTTATTACTGCAATGTTTTAAAAGTAACAGAAAAAGAATAAGAGTGCTATGGAAGGAAAACCAGTTGCTGTTCAAACAAATTTGATTTTTATATAAACTGTCATAACTTAAAAGAGTGCCAAGTAATTATTTCATCGTAATTATTTAAAGTGTTTTAAACAGTTTTTACTCTAATTGTCCCTGGGACATGGAATAAAGCGGTTTTTATTTTTTTTCTCGAAAACAAAGCAAGATATGAAAAAACTCACAAGATAAAATAGTTGTATTTGTAGTTGCTTAATTCGAAAAAATACATAGTTTTAAAAAAAGTCAGTGGCACGCAATTTTTTGTCAAAAATATTAGTTGGACTGTCTTCCGGGACACCACTGGACTTAATAATTTTAATCTAATTGGGGCAAAATTATCCTCTTGTAATTACAAACAGGATTGCCACATTTCAACAAAATCGAATAAAAGAGTATTGAGATATTTACGAACATCCGATTTTTTTTTAAAGTTTGACACCCCGTATCGTAAGAACTAATTTAATTGTTCGTATTTTCAATTTCAATTAATTTATTTTTACTTTGTATTAAGTATTTTAAGAATGTTCATTAAAATGATTTTTATTTTTTACTCGAAAACTGTGCACCATAAGAAAATAAGTCAAGAGACCGAATTTGCTCTAAATTAGACGGGAATTTCAAAAATAAGTTTTATTTAAAGAAAAAGCAGTGCGCACCATTTTTTTCTTCAAAAATATTAAATGCAAGCCCCGCACGGGCGCCACTGCTAAAATTTAAAAAAATGATTTTACACCAAAAAATGCCTTTCTATGCTCAAAAGACGTGTACCAAATTTCATAAAAATATCTAGAGTGGTTTGAAAAGGGCAATGAAAAAATATTTTTTTAATTAAAATGTAAAACACCCTGTATCTCGGAAACGAAGCTTTTTCGGTCCCATGTTTATATATAACATTTTATTTATGAAATAAGCCAAAGAATCGCCTACTTTCGGATGTACCATTAATTTAGGAACACCCTGTATAATGGGCGAGTTTCAGGTCATCCTGCCTACACTACTACAGCATGACGTCGTCTGCTTTCAATAATTACTTTTTTTTATTGCTCTTGGGGTTGGGGCAAATGCCCCGATGCCCCCCTCCCCCCTCCCCAGCTATGCCGGTGATGCCTGCCCTTACTCTATCTCCCTGTACTCTACACTCGCCACGGAAAATGCAGCAATTCTCTTATTTTAAAAACATATATTTTCTTTTTATAAACACAAGTTTCCAAACCTGCCCCAAACAACTTTTTAAAAGAAGCTTTAACTGGCGATATAAATTTATTTAACGTTACTTAGGTGTATCGTGTGTCTGAAATGAAATATGCCATTCGGGAATTTTTATCGACGATATTAATCGGTTTTATAGAAATTGGCACTGTTAAAGTTGAATTAGAAAAGTATAGTGGACGTTTTACGCGATAGACGGCGTGCTATTATGTCCAGTGACGTATACATTTAAACAGCCAGATTTATTAATAAGGTTTAAGTTAAAATAATCTTAAAATTAGTTTAAAACACTTTTGAAGGTAATTGCTTAACACATGTAAAATAATTCCATTTTTTCCCTCCGTTGTCACTGAATTTGTCCGAATTATGGGACATACGATTTACTTTAGTTCTTAGATATTGAAAGACACATCCTTAAACTGTTTCTCAGGTGCCAAAATTTCAGATTTCAGTTTCATCTTCGAAATATAAAGAAATTTATTCTCTAGTACCGTGCGAGCAAAAAATATTTGCATCAAAGAGGGCTTGGATTAAAAAACGTAAGGCTTGGTTTAGATCACAATGATATGGGGACGATAATATATCTAACCAAATCTAGGTTAAAATTTTATCAAATTCATATTATGACATGATATGCCAAACTAATGAGTAATAAAATAAGTAGACAAATACAAATTTATTTTTGTTGTTTACAAAATTAACAAAGTAAGAATATACAGAAAGAAAAAGAAAAATAATTACATAAATTGCTGAAATTGGCCACCGCCATACTCCAAGCATAAATTCACACGTCTCTTCATATTTTCGAAAGTGTTGACCAGCATCTCTGGAGAAATGTTACCACGTTCTTGGATAATCCTGTCTTGTAAATGTTCTAAATTTGCAACTGGTGTTTTAAAAATAGCGTTCTTTAAATGAGGAAAAACGAAGTAATTCATAACCGTTAAACAAGGTGATCTAGGGGAATTCAATGTCTGATCGAAAACTGATCAATTTGTCGTCGAAAAAATTGCGTAAGTAGTTAATAGTTTCGGCGGCTGTATGGGCGGTTGCACCGTCCTGTTGAAAATATCCAAAACGTAGGTCGTCGTCAAGTAATTGCTCTACAAATGAATTCAAAATATTGTGTCTATACCGCTGTGCTGTAACTGTGTCATGGAAAAAAATAGGACCAACAATTCTTCTTCGGGAAACAGCTAACCAGACACCAATTTTTTGAGGGTGCAATGTGGACTTGACTCCACATGCGTGTATTCTGACAATTCACATAACCGGAAAGGTGGAACCAGGCTTCATCCGAAAAAAATGTCATGTGTAATAAATAATTTCTTTCATTCCAATAAATTTTGGGTAAACCATTGAGAGTAATTCCTGATGCGTCTTTCAAAATCTGCGGCTTGTATTTCTTGGAATACTTGCACTTTATAAGGAAATACATTTAGCTGCTTCTTAAGAATAGTCCTGCATGTTCCATAAGATCTTCCCACTTCTTGGGACAGGCGTCTTATACAATTTGTTGGTGTATTTTGCATTATTTCACGAAAGTTTGCAACAAGTTCTTCTGTTCTTACAGATGGTCTTCCTGCTCCTTTTTTGTGTTGTATAGAACCTGTTTCCCTAAACACAGCCACGGTTCTTTTCAGGCAATGATAAAAATCCCCAGCAACGTTAGGAAACTGTTCGTGAAAATCGTCCATGCACAAACCCGGATTCTATTTACTCTAACCCCGTTTTGAAAATACGCTTCAACTATGAATGTTTTGTGCTGTTCCGTAAAGCCTATATTGTGTAAATTGTTCAAGAAATTGGAAAAATTAGCGATGAATCAAATTACTTCTAACGACTGTCAAAGATGACGGAATAACTGATTGATTGTTAATTCAGGTAGTTACTGACACCCAACAGGTATTAAGCTTTACGGCTAAGCATTACGTCCTTAGATGCAAGGCCCTCTTTGATGCAAATCATTTTTGCTCGCACGGAATAAACAGGCCATCTTAAGGTATTATTTTCTCCCAATATAAGCATTAAATGAAAAATTTATCACAGAACAAACCACGTTAAGCCGACATTTTACTAACCAAAATTCTACTTGTTTCAATAGGTCCCGGGTTCCCTTTCCTGTCGGCCGGTAAATGTATAATTTATTATATTATATCTTATGATAATACTGCGGTACGCCACTGTCCACCTCGCAAAACACTAAATTGCACAAAACTAGTAGTTCTTTCAAGCAATTTTCCATCGAGCTCACTTCCGGTTATCGGGGTCAATGTAAGTGGCCAAAGGCCGCCCTCAGTCTGAAAACTTTTCGAGTGTTGTAGTTTGCAATTTGATAGCTATTTCTGATTCCATATACTTTTATTATATCTTGTATTATCGATGTCATTGACTGTAAAAGAATTGAGAAAAGGTATTGTGTTTTATTGCAGTATCTTGTTGAATAGTAGAAAATGTTAAAATATACCAATTAAAATTTTTATTGGCCTTATATTTTTCCCAATATTAGGTAGTTATAAAATCTTTAAAATTTTTGTCACTAGTATTTGTTTTGTGCAACCTCTTAAGGTTGAATTCTCAACGTCGTTCAATTTATTGCCAACCTATAACCTATTTCGCTTTGTTTTTTCAAGTTTATTATTTTTTAAACTAACATTGAAATAAAATCAGTATCGTCGGCACATTACTTAGGTAATATCTGATATATTACAAAAATATCAAATTATTTCATTGCTAATTAAAGGAGAATTGTATAGTGAAAAAACAATGAGTGACAATGACATAATAATGTTAAAAAAAATCTTACCCGGTATTTTTCGCTATACAATTCTCCTAAAATAAGTTATGAAATTCCTTGATATTTATGAAATATGTCAATTATTACCTATAGAATATCAAGTCGATACTGATTTTCTTTAAATTTTTTATAAAAGCTAGAAAACAAAAATAAATCTACGCGAAATAGGTTATAGGTTGGCCAGCATGTTGATACTCCCACCTTAACCGAGAAGATTTTTAAATTGACAGACAACAGATTTTCTGTAATTAGGGACAGTGACAGGCGAAAAATACATTTTAAGATATTTTTTTCAGTTTTCTCTTTGGTAACACGAGAAAAGAATTGGCCTTGAAACGTTAGAGTCTTATATTAAAATACGTTTTCTATAGATTAAGGTTCTGCAAAAACAAATAAGTATAAAACACTATAGAGGTTAGAGACCAAATATTATTAGGTATATAAGTACTTAATAAAAGTCACTGATAATAACTTCTACAGGATTTTTGTTCTATTTACTTTCATTAATTAAAAAAAAATGATTTCCCTTTACTGTGCTGTGATATTTAAAAACTGTATATTAAATTTGAATTCTTTAAAAATCCACATTTGTATAAAATTTATAAAAGCTACTAAACCAAAAAAAAAACACCCTCGTAATCACATCTAAAAATTAATTGGCACTTATCTATTATTAATATTGTTTTAATTTTTGGATGACATCAAGCGTTCGTGGGACTATGAAAATAGTTCTTTGCCAAATTTTTTACATATTTTTATTAATCTGTATGCTCCAAGCTCCAAAATACACATAATTATGGCGTCGGCTTTATCGTTTGGATTAAATTCCATTTTGATACTGAAATAAAAGAATAATTGAAGAAAAGAGTCGAGTTTGTATTACGTGTAAAAACTTTTATTTTATCAAAATCTTAGCAGAGCGCTTTCGGCTTTCGCCATCTTCAGTGCTATTCGTCAATATACAATGATATCCTCAAGGTGGAATGGCATTACGTCCACACAATGTTTTGAAAATGATATGATGATATCATTGTATATTGACGAATATTGACGAATAGCACTGAAGATAGCGAAAGCCGAAAGCGCTCTGCTAAGATTTTGATAAAATAAAAGTTTTTACACGTAATACAAACTCGACTCTTTTCTTCAATTCTACTCTACGTGTACACAGCCACAGCGGATTTTTCTAAAAGAATAATTGGTTATAAAATATCCCAGGACCAAATCGAAGGCAGGGGCCACCCGGCAGGGGCCACCCGGCAGGGTGCCGTATATCTACTGTAGGTATTTTACTTGCTGTTAACTTTTAACTTACCCAAATACTAAATATGAAATAATCAAGACACAAACACAAAAGAAAAAATTCTGGTATCCATAATCTGCGTAAAGCTAAATCTTAATGCCGCCATGTCGGAGCTAACGCGTAAATAGTGGTTTCGTGAAGTTTCGTTACGTATTCGAGTACGCCGACTCTTCACGAACGATTACCTTGCCTGGTGATCTAGTTAAACATACTACTTCGTCTGAGTAGAATTTAATGGAGACATTGCTAAATCCACTAGAAAATTTGGTGACCAGTAAGACTAAATATTATTTCGAGTTGTATCTAATAGATCGATAATAGAAACTATTTAGCAAGAAACTTTTTTAGTTATCAATATACTATTTAGTTAAATTAAATAAAATAATACTAAACCTTAATAGATTTCCATAGCAAAATGATTTTAGTTGTTACAAAAACCCTAATAGGCTAAAGTTGCGCGTTTTTTTTGGTACTTTAACTTAAAATTTGCCATTCTTACTAATTTCTTCTCAGCAAAGAAATTTAGTAAACTAATTTTCTCGGTGCACCAATCTTATAAGAGATTCTGCTTTTCGAATGAACGAGCTTATTGTCGAACTCAAAGAAGCAAAAGAACATTACCATCCTTTAAAAAATGTGTGAAACTAAATGGGTGGAGAAACACGAAGCTATTATTGACTTCTTGGAAATGTTACCTACTTTAATCGACTTCTTAGATGATACGGAACGAAATGGCAATAGTGTATCATCTTCCAAAGCTAGTAACCTTTCTGCAGCCACTACAACATCTGATTTCTTGGTATCTCTTTTTATCATCAGTGATTGTATTAAATTATTAATACCTCTATCTACTCAACTACAAAGTGTCCAACTCGATATGAGCAAAGCATATGAAATTTCTAATTTAGTCTTAAAGGCATTGGAAGAAATAAGATCTGATAGTGATAATTATTTTCACTTGATTTTTGAAAAAATTTGTTTCACAGCCCGAATTTTAAATATCGAAATTAAGTTGCCCAGAACGACTAAGAAACAGACAAATCGTGCAAATTGTGAATTCGCTAATACAGAGCAATATTATAAATTGTCTATTTTTTACCATTTTTAGATTATTTAAATGAATTAAAATTTAGATTTTCTGAAAAATACTCCAATGTAGCGGAATTATGGAACATTGTTCCGATCTACCTTGATAAACTCAACCAAGAAAAAATTTTGGCTGCCATAAAATTTTATCAGGATGATATATTTTGTTCTGTGGCAAAGTTAGAAGGTGAGTTAAAGTTATGGAAGCTATATTGGGAACAGAAAGGCGAAAAACCTATCAATATAATTCACAAAATTATAAAAACTGATTCATACTTTCCGAATAATAAAAAAATATTAAAAATATTAGCAACAATTCCGGTAACCAGTTGTACACCAGAAAGATCATTTAACATATTATTTACAGTCAACAATGGCCGCAACTAGGTTGAATGGTCTTGCCTTACTTTATATCCATAGAAATCAAATTGTGTCACCAGAAGTTTTAGACCAATTTTCCAAAAAACACCGTAGACTTCAGTAACGAAATATGCTGTCTTCTGATGAAGCGTAATGCACTGTTACCATTTTGTTCGTTCGGAAACGAAGTTTTTTCGGTCCCATGTTTATATAACATTTTGTTTATGAAATAAGCCAAAAAATCGCCTACTTTCGGATGTACCATTAAATTAGGAACACCCTGTATAAAATAAAGCGTTGTTTGGCGAGGCTTCCTCTCACTCTCACTAACCTTTCCAGGCTGTTTACAATGATGATAAAGATATAGGCTAATCATTTTAAATAAAATAATAATTTTACACTTTTTCCTTTTAAATATAGAAAAGTGTATTTTAAACTTTTGGAGCAATATACTGCCAGAAAAATAGGCGCACCTAATGGGTGAGACGATGGGTCAACCGCTTTGTAACATCGTACATCGTTTATCACAAGAAGGGCGCTCGCCCTTTGGACGTCCATGGTGTCAAATTTGGATGCATTTGTAAGTTTCATATACACATAATAAAAAGATATAGCCCATTTTTATCCTCTTACCAAATCATACAGTTTTCCATGCTATCAAAGTTTGCTTTTACATTTGTTGGCAGTAAAACGGCCAATTTTAAATTAATGGGTATCAGGTATACGCATTTAAAGGCGATAAAATTTAATGCCCCATTTTCACATTTTTATTTCGGGTATGGCCATTAGCGATTTTGATAAAATGTTTAAACGCGCCGTAAAAACTGAGCTATAAAATGTTTGTAATGAAAATATATTGTATTCAATGCAAAGAAATCAGAAGCTGGATGATGAATGAAAGTAATCTTACAGATGTAATTGTAATAAATAGGTATTTTAAAATAAAAGTTAGCTAACTATCTATTTAGTTATTGTATTGCGTGCTTTTCTATTGCAAATTATTACACTTATCTGCCGAATAGAAAGGGACGTACGAAAATAAATTTAAAAATTTATTGTATTTTTTAATATTCGTTTCTATAGAAACACTATTAAAACTGGGCTTTTTATTTTGTTGTCAGTATCAAGATGTACAGTTGACGACAGATAATTTCGTACACTAAACTGTGACACTGTAAAAGCAACTTTTTTACCATTATTACCTTTGTAACGTGTTAATTGTTATCATGATATCTGTCAAAGTATTGTCATTATCTTATTTGATTTAAAAATACCTCATTTAAGTATTATCGAAAAAGCAAGAATAATATGTTTAGTAGAAATAGGGTGGTCTTATGAACCTGAAGCTAGCGGCCAGCGGCCAACGGCCGAATAAATAAATATTTCGCGCGGAGTGTACCACATAGGCAGTGTATGCTTTCCCTGATTATAAATATGTATATCTTTTATTTATAATATAATTGTGGCAAAATTAGAAAAACTATTATAGTCTATAAGAGGTGGAGTGTGCGCAATTTAATAGGCGTTATTATTACCAAAAAAATAAACTACAAGGTAGATTCAAAAATGAGGGAAAAAACTATTTCTGTAAAAATGGCATTTCACAATAAAACTTCGTGGAGGGCTTTATTATATTACAAACTACAACATACTTAAAGAATTTTTCCCTAAATAGCCTCTACGGGGTTCATTCAGAAATTTAAAATAAACATGTTTTTACAAAAACCGTAGTTTTAACTAGTTCACGTTGAAACTTCGTAGAGGGCTTTATTATATTACAAACTACAACATACTTGAAGGATTTTTTCAGAAATAGCCTTTACGGGGTTCATTCTGAAAATTAAAATAAAAATTTTTTTACAAAAACCGTAGTTTTAACTAGTTCACGTTGAAACTTCGTGGATGGCTTTATTATATTACAAACTACAACATACTTGAAGGATTTTTCCCTAAATAGCCTCTACGGGGTTCATTCAGAAATTTAAAATAAATTTTTTTTTACAAAAACCGTAGTTTTAACTAGTTCACGTTAAAACTTCGTGGAGGGCTTTATTATATTACAAACCACAACATACTTAAAGGATTTTTCCCTAAATAGCCTCTACGGGGTTCATTCAGAAATTTAAAATAAACATGTTTTTACAAAAACCGTAGTTTTAACTAGTTCACGTTGAAACTTCGTAGAGGGCTTTATTATATTACAAACTACAACATACTTGAAGGATTTTTTCAGAAATAGCCTTTACGGGGTTCATTCAGAAAATTAAAATAAACATTTTTTTACAAAAACCGTAGTTTTAACTAGTTCACGTTGAAACTTCGTGGATGGCTTTATTATATTACAAACTACAACATACTTGAAGGATTTTTCCCTAAATAACCTCTACGGGGTTCATTCAGAAATTTAAAATAAAATTTTTTTTACAAAAACCGTAGTTTTAACTAGTTCACGTTAAAACTTCGTGGAGGGCTTTATTATATTACAAACCACAACATACTTAAAGGATTTTTCCCTAAATAACCTCTACGGGGTTCATTCAGAAATTTAAAATAAAATTTTTTTTACAAAAACCGTAGTTTTAACTAGTTCACGTTGAAACTTCGTGGATGGCTTTATTATATTACAAACTACAACATACTTGAAGGATTTTTCCCTAAATAGCCTCTACGGGGTTCATTCAGAAATTTAAAATAAAATTTTTTTTACAAAAACCGTAGTTTTAACTAGTTCACGTTAAAACTTCGTGGAGGGCTTTATTATATTACAAACCACAACATACTTAAAGGATTTTTCCCTAAATAGCCTCTACGGGGTTCATTCAGAAATTTAAAATAAAATTTTTTTTACAAAAACCGTAGTTTTAACTAGTTCACGTTAAAACTTCGTGGAGGGCTTTATTATATTACAAACCACAACATACTTAAAGGATTTTTCCCTAAATAGCCTCTACGGGGTTCATTCAGAAATTTAAAATAAACATGTTTTTACAAAAACCGTAGTTTTAACTAGTTCACGTTGAAACTTCGTAGAGGGCTTTATTATATTACAAACTACAACATACTTGAAGGATTTTTTCAGAAATAGCCTTTACGGGGTTCATTCAGAAAATTAAAATAAACATTTTTTTACAAAAACCGTAGTTTTAACTAGTTCACGTTAAAACTTCGTGGAGGGCTTTATTATATTACAAACCACAACATACTTAAAGGATTTTTCCCTAAATAACCTCTACGGGGTTCATTCAGAAATTTAAAATAAAATTTTTTTTACAAAAACCGTAGTTTTAACTAGTTCACGTTGAAACTTCGTGGATGGCTTTATTATATTACAAACTACAACATACTTGAAGGATTTTTCCCTAAATAGCCTCTACGGGGTTCATTCAGAAATTTAAAATAAAATTTTTTTTACAAAAACCGTAGTTTTAACTAGTTCACGTTAAAACTTCGTGGAGGGCTTTATTATATTACAAACCACAACATACTTAAAGGATTTTTCCCTAAATAGCCTCTACGGGGTTCATTCAGAAATTTAAAATAAAAATTTTTTTACAAAAACCGTAGTTTTAACTAGTTCACGTTGAAACTTCGTGGATGGCTTTATTATATTACAAACTACAACATACTTGAAGGATTTTTCCCTAAATAGCCTCTACGGGGTTCATTCAGAAATTTAAAATAAAATTTTTTTTACAAAAACCGTAGTTTTAACTAGTTCACGTTAAAACTTCGTGGAGGGCTTTATTATATTACAAACCACAACATACTTAAAGGATTTTTCCCTAAATAGCCTCTACGGGGTTCATTCAGAAATTTAAAATAAACATGTTTTTACAAAAACCGTAGTTTTAACTAGTTCACGTTGAAACTTCGTAGAGGGCTTTATTATATTACAAACTACAACATACTTGAAGGATTTTTTCAGAAATAGCCTTTACGGGGTTCATTCAGAAAATTAAAATAAACATTTTTTTACAAAAACCGTAGTTTTAACTAGTTCACGTTGAAACTTCGTGGATGGCTTTATTATATTACAAACTACAACATACTTGAAGGATTTTTCCCTAAATAGCCTCTACGGGGTTCATTCAGAAATTTAAAATAAAATTTTTTTTACAAAAACCGTAGTTTTAACTAGTTCACGTTAAAACTTCGTGGAGGGCTTTATTATATTACAAACCACAACATACTTAAAGGATTTTTCCCTAAATAGCCTCTACGGGGTTCATTCAGAAATTTAAAATAAACATGTTTTTACAAAAACCGTAGTTTTAACTAGTTCACGTTGAAACTTCGTAGAGGGCTTTATTATATTACAAACTACAACATACTTGAAGGATTTTTTCAGAAATAGCCTTTACGGGGTTCATTCAGAAAATTAAAATAAACATTTTTTTACAAAAACCGTAGTTTTAACTAGTTCACGTTGAAACTTCGTGGATGGCTTTATTATATTACAAACTACAACATACTTGAAGGATTTTTCCCTAAATAACCTCTACGGGGTTCATTCAGAAATTTAAAATAAATTTTTTTTTACAAAAACCGTAGTTTTAACTAGTTCACGTTAAAACTTCGTGGAGGGCTTTATTATATTACAAACCACAACATACTTAAAGGATTTTTCCCTAAATAACCTCTACGGGGTTCATTCAGAAATTTAAAATAAAATTTTTTTTACAAAAACCGTAGTTTTAACTAGTTCACGTTGAAACTTCGTGGATGGCTTTATTATATTACAAACTACAACATACTTGAAGGATTTTTCCCTAAATAGCCTCTACGGGGTTCATTCAGAAATTTAAAATAAAATTTAAAATTAAATTTTTTTGAGTTTTCCTCAACGCTCGAATACTGTGCAAGTCTAAAGACACTTTTACAAGCTCAAGGTTAGCGCGTTTTATTCTTATTCAATTTCTGAATGAACCCCGTAGAGGCTATTTAGGGAAAAATCCTTCAAGTATGTTGTGGTTTGTAATATAATAAAGCACTCCACGAAGTTTTAACGTGAACTAGTTAAAACTACGGTTTTTGTAAAAAAATGTTAATTTTAATTTTCTGAATGAACCCCGTAGAGGCTATTTAGGGAAAAATCCTTTAAGTATGTTGTGGTTTGTAATATAATAAAGCCCTCTACGAAGTTTCAACGTGAACTAGTTAAAACTACGGTTTTTGTAAAAACATGTTTATTTTAAATTTCTGAATGTTTTAACGTGAACTAGTTAAAACTACGGTTTTTGTAAAAAAATGTTAATTTTAATTTTCTGAATGAACCCCGTAGAGGCTATTTAGGGAAAAATCCTTTAAGTATGTTGTGGTTTGTAATATAATAAAGCCCTCTACGAAGTTTCAACGTGAACTAGTTAAAACTACGGTTTTTGTAAAAACATGTTTATTTTAAATTTCTGAATGTTTTAACGTGAACTAGTTAAAACTACGGTTTTTGTAAAAAAATGTTAATTTTAATTTTCTGAATGAACCCCGTAGAGGCTATTTAGGGAAAAATCCTTCAAGTATGTTGTAGTTTGTAATATAATAAAGCCCCCCACGAAGTTTTAACGTGAACTAGTTAAAACTACGGTTTTTGTAAAAAAATGTTTATTTTAATTTTCTGAATGAACCCCGTAGAGGCTATTTAGGGAAAAATCCTTCAAGTATGTTGTAGTTTGTAATATAATAAAGCCCCCCACGAAGTTTTAACGTGAACTAGTTAAAACTACGGTTTTTGTAAAAAAATGTTTATTTTAATTTTCTGAATGAACCCCGTAGAGGCTATTTAGGGAAAAATCCTTCAAGTATGTTGTGGTTTGTAATATAATAAAGCACTCCACGAAGTTTCAACGTGAACTAGTTAAAACTACGGTTTTTGTAAAAAAATGTTTATTTTAATTTTCTGAATGAACCCCGTAAAGGCTATTTCTGAAAAAATCCTTCAAGTATGTTGTAGTTTGTAATATAATAAAGCCCTCTACGAAGTTTCAACGTGAACTAGTTAAAACTACGGTTTTTGTAAAAACATGTTTATTTTAATTTTCTGAATGAACCCCGTAGAGGCTATTTAGGGAAAAATCCTTCAAGTATGTTGTGGTTTGTAATATAATAAAGCACTCCACGAAGTTTCAACGTGAACTAGTTAAAACTACGGTTTTTGTAAAAAAATGTTTATTTTAATTTTCTGAATGAACCCCGTAAAGGCTATTTCTGAAAAAATCCTTCAAGTATGTTGTAGTTTGTAATATAATAAAGCCACCCACGAAGTTTTAACGTGAACTAGTTAAAACTACGGTTTTTGTAAAAAAATGTTTATTTTAATTTTCTGAATGAACCCCGTAGAGGCTATTTAGGGAAAAATCCTTCAAGTATGTTGTGGTTTGTAATATAATAAAGCACTCCACGAAGTTTCAACGTGAACTAGTTAAAACTACGGTTTTTGTAAAAAAATGTTTATTTTAATTTTCTGAATGAACCCCGTAAAGGCTATTTCTGAAAAAATCCTTCAAGTATGTTGTAGTTTGTAATATAATAAAGCCCTCCACGAAGTTTTAACGTGAACTAGTTAAAACTACGGTTTTTGTAAAAAAATTTTTATTTTAATTTTCTGAATGAACCCCGTAGAGGCTATTTAGGGAAAAATCCTTCAAGTATGTTGTAGTTTGTAATATAATAAAGCCCCCCACGAAGTTTTAACGTGAACTAGTTAAAACTACGGTTTTTGTAAAAAAATGTTTATTTTAATTTTCTGAATGAACCCCGTAGAGGCTATTTAGGGAAAAATCCTTCAAGTATGTTGTGGTTTGTAATATAATAAAGCACTCCACGAAGTTTCAACGTGAACTAGTTAAAACTACGGTTTTTGTAAAAAAATGTTTATTTTAATTTTCTGAATGAACCCCGTAAAGGCTATTTCTGAAAAAATCCTTCAAGTATGTTGTAGTTTGTAATATAATAAAGCCCTCTACGAAGTTTCAACGTGAACTAGTTAAAACTACGGTTTTTGTAAAAACATGTTTATTTTAAATTTCTGAATGAACCCCGTAGAGGCTATTTAGGGAAAAATTCTTTAAGTATGTTGTAGTTTGTAATATAATAAAGCCCTCCACGAAGTTTTATTGTGAACTAGTTAAAACTACGGTTTTTGTAAAAAAATGTTTATTTTAATTTTCTGAATGAACCCCGTAAAGGCTATTTCTGAAAAAATCCTTCAAGTATGTTGTAGTTTGTAATATAATAAAGCCCTCCACGAAGTTTTAACGTGAACTAGTTAAAACTACGGTTTTTGTAAAAAAATGTTTATTTTAATTTTCTGAATGAACCCCGTAGAGGCTATTTAGGGAAAAATCCTTCAAGTATGTTGTAGTTTGTAATATAATAAAGCCCCCCACGAAGTTTTAACGTGAACTAGTTAAAACTACGGTTTTTGTAAAAAATTTTTTATTTTAATTTTCTGAATGAACCCCGTAGAGGCTATTTAGGGAAAAATCCTTCAAGTATGTTGTAGTTTGTAATATAATAAAGCCCCCCACGAAGTTTTAACGTGAACTAGTTAAAACTACGGTTTTTGTAAAAACATGTTTATTTTAAATTTCTGAATGAACCCCGTAGAGGCTATTTAGGGAAAAATTCTTTAAGTATGTTGTAGTTTGTAATATAATAAAGCCCTCCACGAAGTTTTATTGTGAAATGCCATTTTTACAGAAATAGTTTTTTCCCTCATTTTTGAATCTACCTTGTAGTTTATTTTTTTGGTAATAATAACGCCTATTAAATTGCGCACACTCCACCTCTTATAGACTATAATAGTTTTTCTAATTTTGCCACAATTATATTATAAATAAAAGATATACATATTTATAATCAGGGAAAGCATACACTGCCTATGTGGTACACTCCGCGCGAAATATTTATTTATTCGGCCGTTGGCCGCTGGCCGCTAGCTTCAGGTTCATGGTGGTCTTATGGAAAACTAGCTGATGATTTTAGAGTACCTAGAAGTACTATTTAAGGAATTGTAAAAAAATGGCTCTATCATCAAACACTTGAAAGGTCTGTTGGATCTCAGTCTGGTTTAAATCATAGAAAATCATGAAATGAAGAAGGCTGCAATTTGGTGGAGTATTTAAGGCAAAATCCATTTGAAACTGCAGTATCCGCTATGCACATAACAGGATTCCCTGTTTCATCTAGAACTGCGCAACGCCGAGTAAGACAATGTTCCGAATTAAGAAATCGAGCAGTTGCATCCAAACCGTTTTTAAAAAATAGTGATACGGAACAGGATTCGGGTATATAGACCAACAAATTCCCGATATGATGAGAAGTATACTCAAAAAAAGCAAACCAGTGGACGTTCCTCCGTTAATGTGTGGGCATGGATAAGTATTTACGGGGCAGGAGTATGCTGGAATGCTGGTGGAACACTAAACAGTAATATAAATATTCAGATTTTGGAAAATGTTTTTCTTCCTTCTGCCGCGATAGTTTTTGAAGGAAATAACTTTATATTTCAGCAGGATAACTGCCCTGTGCATACTGCAAGAAATATAGGAAACTGGTTTAGACAAAACAACGTAACATGTCTGCCTTGGTGCTCAAGAAGTCCTGATTTAAATCCAATTGAAAATGTATGGGGATTGATGGTAAAAGAAATGTACAAAAAAAAATTTTAACCACAGAATGAAATCGAGTTATTCGATAAGATACAAGAAATTTGGGAAGGGCTAACTCCGGATTACACCAGAAGTATTATTTTGTCAATGCCAAGAAGGTTACAATAATTAGTGTTAGAATCCAATGGCCGCAGCATTTAAATATTAATACTTTGTTTGTTGTTTGTTAGTAAATTTACCCTTTTTGGCTTTATACTTTTGTAGTGTCCCTGGTATTATTTTATAATTTTCTTATTTCGCGGCTGTAATTTAAACACAAAAATATTTAGAAATAACCATTATTAAGTACTTCTGGTAAGAAATCGTATTATACAATAATTTACAGCTATGTATATAGCTGGTGTTCTATCCAGGTATAAGCAGCAAGGTGAGAAACCCGTTTTACCCAATTTTGTTGTAACTCAGTTATGTATGGGTGAAGTGTACGAATTTATATGTCGTCAACTGTACATACATGTATTTTTTATAAAAAAAAGTATTGAAACAGGGTGTCCCAAATTACGAATAAACCCTAGTTTTTTATTAATTATTTTTAAAGTGCAACAGTACAAATAGTCAATAAAAACTAGGGTTGCCATTAAAAAAAAATCGATATCATCATATCTCTAATTTCGGACACACTCAATGAAATATTCCAGAAAATACTACAACTTAAAATGTTAATACCCATCTCCAAGCATTTTTCCAAAAAAAAACTGTACTGGATTTACTGACTTTTTTCCAAGTTATAAACTTACGCTGTATAAGGTTTTAAGTAGTTACACACTTGTCCGATATGCCACAATATTTTATTTTAAATATTCTAAACATTTTTATGGCTCAAAACCTAAACGGATTGCGCGCATTCTAGTGGAAGCCGGCGTTGATTTGTTTTCTGGTCTGCAACATGGCAGATGTTTTCGGTGAAAACGCAAATAGCACTCCCTATACGGGATTGTGATGCACTTTGTGGTTTATTTAGTTGTCTTCCTTTCAATATTATCTGTGTGACTGCCTTTTATATTGTAGTTAATTCCGCTGGGATGGTGCTACGGTCAGTGGCGTATTTTAAGATTTGGCGCCCTAGTGGCGGGATGAAAAGTAGCAAAAGCGCCGAAGGCGCTAAAAATTTTTTTTGGGTGCCACGCCCTTTTTTTCATTGATAGTGCTTGATTTTCAAGTAAATAGTGCCGCTTGCAAAAATTTTTAGGTGAGTCACCCAAAAATCGAATTATTGACAATGATCGACATGATAGATAGATAGATAGATATTTATTCGTGCTATCAATTCATACAAATTTTACACATGTCAACTAAACTTTCAGAAGAAATAATGGCAATAATTAAAATGATAAAATCAACTGCCCAATACAACAATAAAAAGTCAATACAAATACAAAAATGCTCATGCTCAAGATACTCTACAGAACCGGCTCGGCCGCCATTTTTGTTGTTGAATTTTAAGGTTTCTCTATGGATTCCTTGTAGTTTTCTTAGATATCGTGGATTGTAGGTGTTTAATATTTATGGATTTCTAGTTTTTGTGTAGTTTAGTCAATTGTCTCTGATTGAACAAGCAAAACGACTTACGTGTCCCTATCTTCGATTTTTATTATCTTTTCAATAGTGTAAACTTTCGGTTAAACCGGATGTAAGAAATATAGTACTTTCGGTTTGACCGGAAGTTGACACTAATGGAAATATAATAAAAATCGAAGATAGGGACATGTAAGCCGTTTTGCTCTAAGACGTACAGTTAGAAAGCTAGACGCTGTCAAAGTTCAAAAATGTCATTTTTCAAGAGTAAATACCTCGGATACTGTTAAGTATAGACTAATAATGCTTTTATTAAAAAATGTTCAGAATTTTATGCAGAATCCAAAAAAATTATATAAAATAGGGGTATCCATTTAAGATTTA
Organism: Polydrusus pterygomalis; assembly: GCA_963969555.1. Taxonomy (NCBI): domain Eukaryota; kingdom Metazoa; phylum Arthropoda; class Insecta; order Coleoptera; family Curculionidae; genus Polydrusus; species Polydrusus pterygomalis. The sequence continues at coordinate 14,854,973 of OZ018385.1, read as the reverse complement.
GATCTTACCCCCCTCCCTCCTAGGGGCTTGAAGTAACAAGATTGACAATATACGCAAAAGATGTCCCCCTCGAAATAAAAATCGACGGGTCAGAGCGATTTTTCACATTTTCATTTTAAAGCAGGAAAATCGAGGTAGGAAGTTTTCAAATGAACACCCTATGTATACATGGTGCATAAATAAATAGTTAATTCTTAAGGTGGGATTAATGATGTTATTTGCTGTGGTCCATTCGATTTGCCGAACTGTTGACGATTCGCATGCGCACTGCGTTGCTGTGTTGATGAGAGTAGTTATTTTTATGCTTTTGGCATACGAAGAAGAAAGACAGACATATTCTGGAGCTGGTAGAGCAATGCAGATGTTAGTCAGCCGGTCATAGTTGTGTTTACTTTTGTGTTTTGTGCAATTTTGAAACCTTTCCTGTTAAAACAAACACTTACTTTCTTAAATTATTAGAAAATACGACATCTAGATAGATTAGAAAATATCGTGTTACCAGTAAAAATTGTTATTTTTACTTCAGTTCTGAAAATCGACGCGTTTATTTTCAAGGGTTTTGAGGTAAATTGTGGCACTTTTAGTGGTTTCAAAAAACTGCTTTTTTTAAAAGTTTCTGTGCATTTATTTAAAACAAAACACCAGCATGCTATTCGTCAATGCCTCCCTGAACAGCCCTTCCAAAATTAGATAATAATTATTTTTTAAAATTATTGCAAGGCTCCGGAAGTTACCCCTGCATTCAAACCATTTATAGGTCTTTTATACAGGATTGACCTTAAGAACTGTGCCCTTAATCATTTATGCACTAATTTTGCTAATAGTTCGTATGTAAAGTTTTATGGGCCAGAAATTACAAAACTGTCGTTTTAAAATTACCTAAAGCAAATCCCAGATTTCACCCTTTTTGCTTGTTACCGTTTCTTGTCGTTTAAGAATATTTTTATAGTTTTTTTGGTCCCATCTGCTCTATTGCTTAATATTAAAAAAAAATCTTTTAGCTAGACATACCTATTACGCTTCATCTCATCGATCTTCTTAGAAATCTCTATTCTATTTATATTTTCCTGAGATGATAAAGGTAACTAAATACGCTTTCTCTTTATAATTGGATCTACTTTTAAGAAAGCTTATTTTATGAGAAAAATACAGTATGACGTGTGGGAGTTTTATTAAGGACTTAACGAGGAGGGTATTAAATGACTATTAATAAAATTACAGCGGTGTCAATAAAATATATTACCCAGGTTAATTTTTTTTGTATACTTGGGTATACGAGTGCCGAGGGACTAAAGTCTATTTTTATTCGAGATGGACACGATATAAACATTGCCAGCGCGTGATCAGCGCGTGATAGAAGGGATTGTCCAAATCTTATTGGTCGTTCCGATGGAGGATCAAACGATCGTGCCGCTTTTAACACCTGCATCTCCAGACAGTCTGGCTATTGTTTTTATACAGTATTGTACTAGGCCTCTTTGACGATTTGTGTGTTTTTAAAAGATTTTTAATAGGCATTAGAAAAGATTACACCAGAAAAATGGCAAAAATGTATTGCACATGTCCGGGAAAATGTGGAAACTAAAATGTGGGAACTAGACAACATCATGGAGATCCAAGTGGAACGCCTTGTGATTCACGTTAGCGAGAATGAGGATACAACCTCAACCAGTAGTGATTCAGATCTATCTGAATAGTGCTTTTTTTATGTATTATAAATACATTTTTTACTTTTACTACTTATGTGACCAATATATACACGGTTGCCCACAGGGTTTTTTTTTTCACAGGGTGAAAATATAAAATATACTTATAGAAAATAAGTGATTTTTAAACATATTGTACAGAAAAATCGTACGATAAAATAAACTTTCAAAAAGCAGCAACGCCCTTTCCCTCCGCCTTATCACCTTTGCGGGCCATCCATTAGATACCAACATATCTTGCAAATATAAATTGCTCTTTGTGTTACCGAATAGTTTATACTAATTTGTGATGGTAAGTGAACAAAACAACATAAATTTATTTTTTATTTAAAAAAAAATAGGAATTATGTCCAAAAAAAAATATGTGATCTGACCTATCCAACTGTAGTACCATGATGCTGCCGAATGTGGTACCATTTATGGAATTACTGTTATAAAGGTCTTAAAACCTTAAGGTAGGAATGTAAAATAATTTTGCTCGATCTCATACCGGTTTGGCATTGAAAGCTGTCAAATAGGTTAAAATAACGATTTTCAATTGTTTATAGCTCCTAAAGGTATAATTGAATGTTTTCAAGTGATATATTATTATACTCGTACTTTTATGTAGAAACAAAAAATGTTAAAATATATACGGTGTCCCATTAAAAAAAAAAATACTTTGGTCTGCCACGTTTTTCTAGGACACCCTGTACAACTAAAATTATTATGGTCTTATAAATCCTTTAAAACCCTAAAACTCTTGTTCAAAACTTTTTTTTGCTAAACATTATACTTTACGAAATAATCGACCGTTCTGGTTCTTTATACTCACCCTGTATATCAATAGATCTGACCCTACCCACCAACCTACAAAATGTGTAATTGTTCATATAGCATTTTTCACACCAAAAATAATTTAAAAAAATATTGCAAAAACAAGATTTTAACGATTCTAAATGCGGCCCTTATAAATATAGCTATTAGGGAAATCACGTGCTCATGGCATGCTTTTGTTTTGGTCGTGTCCATCTCGAATAAAAATAGACTTTAGAAAACTTTCCCTCTAGTACAGGCTATTTTAAAAATTACTTATTATACTCAACTTTTTGAGTGTCCCAGAGAAACACTCAACACTTTTCTTTTATTAATTCGACCGTCTAAAAAGTCGATAATGACCCCCTAAAGTCAGTCTACGTGCGCCGCTAGTGCTAGTGCTAATTTAGGAAGAATTAGCGCTGGCACCATAGACATTCATATACCTTCAGACTAGGGCTCGGAATTTTTAAAATATAAGTATTCGAATAGTCGTTTGGTATGTTATTCGAGTAGTCGAATAATTCGAATAGTCGAATATAGTAGAATAATTCGAATAGTCGAATAATTCGAATAGTCGTATAATTCGAATAGTCGAATATAGTCGAATAATTCGAATGGTCGAATATAGTCGAATAATTCGAATAGATAATTGAATAGTCGAATAGTCAAATATTCGAATATTTAGATACTTAGTCGAATATTTAAATAGTCGTCTATTTAAATATCGAGATACAGTCGTTTAATCATGGTAGAAGTGGTTTAACTACTTGCTGACTATATATTTCACAGAAAACACGAATAGTCGAACATATAAATATCCGAACAAATTTAAATAGTTAAATATTCGAATGGTCGAATATTCAAATAGTCGAATAGATACTTGAATAGTCGAACATTCGAATAGTCAAATATTCGAATTTCGAATAGTCGAATATTTAAATAGTCGAATATTCGAATAGTCAAATACTTGAATTTCAAATAGTCGAATGTTTGAATAGTCGAATATTTAAATAGTCGAATATTTGAACAGTCGAATTTTTTAACTTACAAAAAATTCGAATTTAGAATAGTCGAATATTCATACAATTCCGAGCCCTACTTTAGACCAGTAATGTTCAACACACCGTTCTTGGGCTACAACGTCTAAAGGGCAGGGCCACAACCACCTTGAAAGAAGCCGTGAAACAGAAACATCGACAACACTGCTTGAAGATCCATGTGTCACGTGACTTTTTTGAGGTTAGTCATGGTTTAGTATGTAATTTACGCGCGAACTAGGTGTAGGTGTCGTATTAATTTGTATTTTTATCCGGTTTTCGACTGACATCTAATAGAAAATTTAAGTGACATGATTGCTGTACCTCTACAAAATACTGACCAACAGCCTGGCCGGCCTGGCGGTTTGTTCACTGGTCTTATAAATGGTGGCAGAATTTTATTTGTTTTAATTTAAAAGTTGTGTTTTTTGTATTCTAGTCAGCTCTTTAGGATAAACTTTATTGTTTTGTGGCTACAGTTAATTTATTAAATATTGAAGTGTTTATTTAGCTTGAAGGTATATGTGAATTAGTTTAAAAATATCAATAGTAGAGATAGTTCATAAGTAGGTTAGATACCTCTAGCTAGATACCTAGGTACCATCTTAGGTAAGTAGGTACTATTTTTTAGTATTGAAAATACTATTGGGATCGTGTTTACGCAAACTTTGCATTGCATGTCAATGTCGCTCATGTCGATGTCGCGGCCAACAGCGCAATATCTAGATCGGTCTTGTAACATAATACTCTGATAAGACTTGGTAGAAATATAAATATGAATCAGCGTAAAGTCGGCAAGTAAATAATGAATAATGTTTAGTTTAGTTTGTGTTTTAAAGAACGCCATAGTAACTTTGTTAAAAAGTGTTTTATTGAGATAAGTTATAACTAAGGTAAGTTCACGTTATTTAAATCGGAATATTATATCGAAAAAAAAAAGCGGGAGGCAAAAAGTTGGAGCACAATAATTGCATATTACAGGGTCCGCCCAAATTTGGTTAACAAATGGGATAATTTTTTTATTATTGATTTCTCAGAAAATGTTATTGTACCGTTGGGTAAATAAGTATAATTTAAAAACATAGCATAAGTAGGCTTAGACAATATGACCGATTGAATATAAGGCAATTGTTCACCTTGGTTGGTCTGCTATGTAAATATTATTGTTTATAAACAAACTAATTTTAATTATTCTTAAAAATAAAAGCATACATTTAATATAATATGTTTTAGTTAATATACAGGGTGTCCCAAACATAATGGGACACAGAGCAACAGCAGGCTCCTTAAGGCGAAATAATGCGATTTATTTAAACTTGCATTATCCCAAAATTGATAACAACCAAGATAAAGGGTGTCAAACTTTTATTTTTGTTTTCGTTTTTTTGGGATTATTTATAGTTCATCTTGGTTGGTCTGCTATGTGAATATTATTGTTTATAAACAAATTTATATTAATTATTCTTAGAAATAAAACCATACATTTAATATAATATGTTTTAGTGAATATACAGGGTGTCCCAAACGTAATGGGACACAGAGCAACAGCAGGCTCCTTAAGGCGAAATAACGCGATTTATTTAAACTTGCATTATCCCAAAATTGATAACAACCAAGATAAAGGGTGTCAAACTTTTATTTTTGTTTTCGTTTTTTTGGGATTATTTATAATATGTTTTAATTAATATACAGGGTGTCCCAAACGTAATGGGACACAGAGCAACAGTAGGCTTCTTAAGGCGAAATAATGCGGTTTATTTTAAAGCTGTGTCAGGTATTTTCAATACATAGGATGCTTGCGTAAGGTGCAAGATCTGTGAATTTTTTCTTTTAGTTTGTTTATTTATCAACATGCCAAGCCCATGCTGTATTTCTGGGTGTAACTCGAACTATAAAAGTGTTTTAAAAGCAGATGAAGAGAGTGTAATATATTTTTATAGTTTAGATTTGACCAATGACTGTATAAATATTATTAATCAGGTTTCAGTGGACATTGATATGAAAGTAAAGGTTTTTTTAAAAGGTAATGATGTTTAATTATTTTCTCTGTAGATAATTCAAAATTTTAAAAACTGAAACGCTCGCTGAAACGGTAGCCAATTTTTTCTTCCTTTCTACGGCAGGGTAGAAATCAAAATGAATCAAATCAAAATTTAGTGAAAAAGCGCCCATGGGGATTTATTTGGGTTGTCTTTTCCATATTGTCTGCTATCTAATAGATCTCGTAACAAATCTTTATATACTTTCTGCTTTCCGTAAAAAATATCTCAATACACAAAAAAACTCTCCCGCTCAAAAACTACCATCAGGGAATCAAAACATCCAATAAATCCCGATAGCAGGCGGCGTTGAAAAAAGGAGAGAAAGATTTAAAAGACACGTGCCGCGAAGGGATTAAATCGGGAAGATCAAAAAGCCTTTCGAATGCCCCAGAAAGCTTGACTGGCTTTTTAGTTTGTGATTAGTGGGGTGTAGTTTTTATGTTTCTGGCGTTCGGTTTATGTAAATAGGATATTTTGTCTAAGCTGCGTCAATTTATAATGCACAAAGAGAAATGCATGTAAACTCGAACGGTTTTAGACAAATTACGAAAAGTGCCATTTTTTGTACAATGTATTTTTTCCACTCCATAGCAAAAAAAAATCGTTTTAGTCCTTTTTTTGGGGCTTAATTATCGTTTCTAATCTACAGCTCATTTAACATCCCTCAATGAATAAAAGATGTTTTAATTTTTTTTAGAGATAGCCAGAGTCAATATAATAATATGCTTTATTGTCTGAAAGTATGAAATATTTTATTGACAAATCTTTTAGTTAACAGTAATAATCAGGGCCGAATTAAGGTGGTTTGACGCCTTAGGCCAGACAAATTTTTGCGCCAATTTTTTTCAATTTCGAAATGGATTTTAAAAAATTGAGCGAGTCATGTTACGGATGATCAAATTTGTGCCTAAACGTAATCTCGTAAAAATATGTTTTGCAAGCGAAAATTTGCACGTTTTGTTGAAAAAAAAACTCATAGATTAATTTAATTGTAATAAACGTATAATACATGTAAGTACTATATTACTATAAAATTATAAAACAAAAAATAGACGTATAAACAAACAACTTAAGGTGGGAGTATCAACATGCTTGCCAACCTATAACCTATTTCGCGTAGATTTATTTGTTTTCTGGCTTTTATACAAAATTTAAATAAAATCAGTATCGACTTGATATTCTATAGGCAATAATTGACATATTTAATAAATATCAAGGAATTTCATAACTTATTTTAGGAGAATTGTATAGCGAAAAATATCGGGTAAGATTTTTTTTAACATTATTATGTCATTGTCACTCATTGTTCTTTCACTATACAATTCTCCCAAAATTAGCAATGAAATAAATTGATATTCTTGTAATATATCAGATACTACCTAAATAATGTACCGACGATATTGATTTTCTTTAAATGTTAGTTATTAAAACAATAAACTCATAAAATCAACGCGAAATAGGTTATAGGTTGGCAATAGATTGAATGACGTTGAGAATTCAACCTTAACATTATTGATTAATATTTACAAAATGTGAAATGAATAAAACAATTAATTAGCTTAATTACTTAATAAAAGTGTGGTAGTTTCCAAAGTTCAAAAAAACTAATCGACTAACTAATCCAGCTAATTAAGATACAAAAAAAATAAAACACATAAAAACACAAATTCAGCGCTAAGAGTCAAATGATATTGGTAGATTGATTCCTTATAAATACACAAAATGATATAAACTAAAGTATAGGGATTACTTCTAAAACATCATATCACTAACGACTCGTTATTAACGAGACCAACTACATCAACAAATAAAATAATATATTATATAAATGTTTTGAGCAAAAAATATTAAAGTAATAATAAAGGAACAGTTTTCGTGGCCCAATGCCCAAAAACTTTTATTAAAGGTAATTTTAAAAATAACAAGGTGATCTAGGTGGGAATTCAATGTCTGATCAAAAACTGATCAATCTGTTGTCGAAAAAATTTCGTAAGTAGTTAATAGTTTCGGCGGCTGTATGGGCGGTTGCACCGTCCTGTTGAAAATATCCAAAGTTCGTCGTCAAGTAATTGCTCCACAAATGGATTCAAAATATTGTCTCTATACCACTGTGCTGTAACTGTGTCATGGAAAAAAATGCCGATCGCTCTAACCCCCACCAACGTCTTGTGGGTTATAATGTCTAATGGATACAATTCGTTTTTGGGGACGCTGTTCTGCTTTTTTAATTGTAGAGAAAGCGCTTTACTGGGAATAAAATGCGTCGCATTGAGAAGATACAATTTATTTCTTAACAAAATTGCTATATTAAAAGTAGTTCTGTGCTGACTGTGCTGCTAATAGAACTGATTACTACCAATAAAAATACTGTTCTAGCAAATCTGGAATTGATACACACTAATGCGGGTTTCATACACTAGCAATTTATTTAAAATAAGTTAATACAAAATAAGCTATCATTACAAACTATGTTATATCTGTTGTATTAAGGTAGGTGAAGGGAATACGCCCATGTTGGTTATATGCCCAGCCGCTGTATTTTTAGGTAGTTTGAATTTTCGACGACAGGACAGATGGCTGACACGGTGCTTACGATAACCTTTACGGCCAAAGTTACGTGAATCCGATGTCAGTTGCATTCAAACAGTCGTGAGTTTCGCATGGTGTTTGATTAGAAGGTATCTGTTATTAAACAGGGTCAGTTTAAATCGCTTGATAATGTGCTATAATCTAATATTTATATTCAGATAAATATATCAATGGAAAGCTTGTTTCTTTATGATTCTTTTGACATATTTGTCTTAAAAATAATTTGATATTATACCAAAAATTAACAAAAATGTTGTTCACGTACCATATAGGTAATATGCCCATACCGAGGTGAAGTTAATATGCCCCCCGGGCGTATTACCTGTACTAATTTTTAAGTGGTTGATTCAGATGTTTAGTACATAATTATATGATATTATTATGTGTCTTTGATTTTTATTTAATAAGTAAAAAAGATTAAAGCAACCTTGATACGTTTCTCTTACTTTACAGAGCTGCGCATATTACCAACACCCCATGGGCATTTTACCAACATGGGTTGCTAATATGCCCAGTTTGATTGTTTTTAAAAAAGTTGTAAAAAGGGTAAAAAACAAAAAAAAAATTAAGAACATAAGAACAGTAAATTAATTTATCTCTCATAGAATAAAAACAACATGTATTTTTTTCTATTTTTTATTAATGAAAGCGCTTAAGAGGGGCATATTCACCTCACCTACCTTAGATCATTTTCCTCAGTGTGTAATTGCGAAGCTCTTTCGTGTTTATTGTTTGTTGATCCAAAGCTCTTTGCGTTGACATGCTTAAAAAATTACTCATGCATTTGTTTATTTTTCCCACGGAACGGTGAAAAGAAGTGCGTTGCCACCGAATGGGTTGATGGGAGACAAGTAGCGCTATCTATTGCACTGGCCAAGCGATAAGTTCCGGCGTTCGGGAACATCGCTACGTTTATATTAATATTCATCACGACAGAACCTTTGTCACGGAATTCCCCTATCGTACCCTAAGTATGTAGGTATATATATACAGTGTGATCAATAAAGTCCACATCATATGGGATCTTTTTTATTAATAGCTTTATTCGAAATTTGACTTTGGCATCAAGTTCTGCTTCGATCGAGATGAAAATTAAGCAAAAAAAATAGTAGTCACGTGATTCGCATTATCTGTCAAATTTTAATTTTATCCCAAAAATAGTTCAAAAGTGGGGTTATTTCTAAAAATAACGAAAAAAGTTAATATTTTTAGAAATAACCCCACTTTTGAATTATTTATTGGAAAAAATTAAAATTTGACAAATAATGCGAATCACGTGACTCCTATTTTTTTGTTTAATTTTTATCTCGATCGAAGCAGAACCTAATGCTAAAGTCAAATTTCGAATAAAGCTATTAATAAAAAAATTCCATATGATGCGGACTTTACTGGTCATACTGTATATAATATATATTTATTAGAGAACGCTATTATTTTGTTGAATTATTTTTAAAGAGGCTATAAAATTGCCAATTATAAGCCCATACTACAAAATAATTTTTATATAAAACTAGCTTCGTATTTATTTAAAATCAGATTTAACTGAATTCAATTTGAAGCACTTAACATCGACCGCACGTCCATTTTCCAATTGTTTAAAACAATAAACAATGTTTAAAACCCTAAATACCACTCGACAGCCGCTAATATCGCAAATCCATATGTATTTTAGTGTTAGGTTGTTTTAAATAGCCCGCGACAGTTATATTTATTTGTCTGTTTAATGTGCTGCTGTTATTTTCTGATGTGTACAGGATGTCCACTTTTGGACGCTTATAACAGTGTGACCAGTAAAGTCCGCATCATATGGGATTTTTTTTTAATAATAGCTTTATTCGAAATTTGACTTTGGCATCAAGTTCTGCTTCGATCGAGATGAAAATTAAGCAAGAAAATAGTAGTCACATAATTCGCATTATCTGTCAAATTTTAATTTTTTTTTTTAATAACTCATGAAAATATCGAAAAAGTTATTAGAAAAAGTTTTTTTAAATGCAGTTTTTAGCCCACATGCATAAGATAATTTTGATTTTTTACCCACCACTAAAATTTATTGTTCACTTAATGAACCCTTTACTGATGACACTGTGTTCTTTTTTGTCTTAATATTAAGGTGTATTACTTTCAGACACAAACTACGTTTTCAAAAATACTTATTTTATGAAGTTACCTTATACAGGGTCAAAAACAAATAAACTTTGCATCACATGCGACCAAATTTTAATAGCCCAATTTTGATTTTGTAGAAAAACACACATTTAATATGGCCCTACTTTAAAGAAAATGTATCTGAAACAAAGCATTGTCAAAACTAAGAAGTTTTATGTAGGTTGCGTTGAGTCCTAATTTGAAAAAGTGGTGCAAATAAATTTTAGTGGTGGGTAAAAAATCAAAATTATCTTATGCAGCTGAAATTTTGCATGTGGGCTAGCAACTGCATTTAAAAAAGAAAATTTAATAACTTTTTTCGATATTTTCAGAAATAACCCCACTTTTAAATTATTTTTTGAAAAAAATTAAAATTTGACAGATAATGCGAATCACGTGACTACTATTTTTTTGCTTAATTTTCATCTCGATCGAAGCAGAACTTGATGCCAAAGTCAAATTTCGAATAAAGCTATTAATAAAAAAAAATCCCCTATGATGCGGACTTTAATGGTCACACTGTATTTAAGGGCACAGTTCTTAAAGTCAATCATGTATAAAATACCTATAAATGGCTTGAATGCAGGGGTAACTTCCGGAACCTAGCAATTATTAAACAAAAATAATAAGTATCTTATTATGGAAGGGCTGTTCAGGGATGCATTGACGAATAGTACCCCGGTGTTTTTTTAAGCACAGAAACTTTAAAAAAATCAGTTTTTTGAAACCACTAAAATTGCCACAATTTACCTTAAAATTTTTGAAAGTAAACACGTCGATTTTCGGAACTGAAGTAAAAACAACAATTTTTACTGGTATAATTTATCCAAACTCAGTTTGAGGACATTCCAATCATTCCATACGGCGGTAAACAGTCTCAAAGAGACCGACCTCACAACCAGGGTTGTCAGATCTTTCTTTTTCAATTCTTTAAGTTTTTTTTATTAAAGATGTTTCATTTATATCAGTATTCAATTGTTAGTCAGTAACTTTTTTTGAAAGCTAGTTTGCAAAGATACTCTTAACCGAGGAGTTTTGAGTATGACAGAAAAAAATAACAAGCCATTCATTGTTATAATAATACATTCTTTAGTCCTTAAGAAACGATATAACTGAAATCAAGACAAAAAGTGTTTTCAGTGTTTAAAAACAACTATTTAACAAACCCTTGTTTCTCGTATACTTATACATAATATATTAACAAACCAGAAAATTTGGTAGAACTGGCAACCGTTCACAATTTATGTACGTTGTCAGGGGTGATAAGCGCCAGTTAAAGCGGCTGGTATAAGCTGAAGCGGTTTCCAGCCCGTTCAACGATCGATTCTGTCAGACAGAGATAGGCCAATGACCGCCGATGGCGTGGAAGAGACGAAGATAAAATATACGCAAATGGTAGATGCTGGCCCACCCGGCATCGCCCGGTGAGATACCATTGCATCGGCTTAGGCGGCGTGAAGTTGCTCTTGAGTTATTCTTTGAGTCAACGTTTCGTCGCTGTGCCGATGTTCCCGGTTTCCAGGGTGGGAAGAAAAAGCATGATGGAAGCTCCAGGACCAAAATACTCCGGAGGTAAACTCGCCCCCCGATCGGATCTCCGGGTGGGGGCTGATCCTGTGGCCTCATCAAGCGATATTAACCGAACATCCACTGTCTCCGACAATATATTGGGTTCCCCTAACAACACTCAACGGAGAAATAGTGTGGCACCTACAGTTGCTGACACACCCAAAAACAGCAGCTTCAAAATTGATTTCTGCAATATCAGAGGGCTTAATACCAACATCAATTCAGTCCACCAGCACTTACAAACATCCAAGCCCCATGTGCTCGCACTGACCGAGACAAAGGTCAGATCGTCAACGAACACCGTCAGCTATTTATATCCTGGATACGATTTTCATTTCCGATTTAGACGCAACTTTGGGGTCTGTCTCTTTATCCGAGATGATCTTTGCTGCCAACGAGAGGACACACTTGAACCAGCAGAGTTTGATGTAATGTGGTTTAAAATATCAACGCAGAAAATCACCAAGTTTATCTGCTGCCTTTACCGTCCTCCAAGTGACACCCATTACATAGCACTCTTCTCGTCACTAGCAAACACAATTGACTTCTTGCAAACCAACCATCCTAATGCCGAAGTCGCTATCTTTGGTGACTTTAACGTCCACAATATCAACTGGCTCAAATACTCAAATACCAACGATGAACAGGGTCGTGAGGCGGAATCTTTTGCGATCAGTTCTGGTCTAACTCAACTCGTGGAAGAACCAACGCGAATTCCAGACCGAGATGGAGATTTTGCTAGTCTTTTAGATCTCTTTTTGACATCCAACCCTGACCTATACACAGTCACCGTTCATCCTCCATTAGGATCTTCCGATCACAAACTTATTTCAACTCTAAGCGAGCTGCCAATTTGTTCTGAACAACCTACTAAACCTCGTAAAATTTGGCACTACACATCAGCTAGTTGGGAAGACCTAAGGGACCATTTTCGCACTTTTCCTTGGCTGGAAGTATGCTTCTCTTCAGATGATCCATCCGCTTGTGCTCAAGAGGTCTCCGATGTCATTCTTACTGGCATGGAAGCCTTTATTCCTTTCTCCAAGAAGCGCCCTTCAAATGGCAAGCCCTGGTTTAGCAAGAACTGCGAGCGTGCTGTCAGAGCTAAAAATCTAGCTTACCGACAATGGCGTAAAAATCCTACCGATGTGAATCGCACCATCTTTGTTACCGCTCGAAACCAGTGCAAGCAAACGATAGATCAAAACAAAGAGGCTCACAACATGAGGATCAAAAATAAACTTCTCGCCAGTCCTAACGGATCTAGGTCCTTTTGGTCAGTCGCTAAGGCCGTCAGTCAAAATTTTACCAAATCAAATATTCCACCGCTAACACGTTCTGACGGCACAATAGCAACCACGGCTGAAGATAAAGCGAACTTACTCGCAGAACTCTTTGCTTTACACTCCACGGTAGACTTTCAGGGAAAAACACCCCCGAACATTCCAGCAGTTCGATCGGAAATGACTGATATCGTATTCCGTCAGCGTCCTGTCAAACGAATTCTGAAGGGGCTCGATGCCAAAAAAGCTTCTGGTCCAGATGAAATTCCTATTATAGTGCTCAAGAAATGCGCCGATGAACTCACACCAGTATTTTGTAGACTTTTTAACTTATCCTACAAAAAAGGAATATTTCCATCTTGCTGGAAAAAGGCGCGAGTCCAGCCTATAGCAAAGAAAGGCAAGAAAACCCTGCCAAACAACTATCGACCAGTCGCATTGCTTTCAGTTATATCAAAGGTGATGGAGAAAGCTATTAACCAACAACTTATAAAATACCTGGAAGGCCTTAAAATTATCAGCGACCATCAGTATGGTTTTCGTAAGTCCAGATCAACAGGAGACCTGCTAGCCTATGTCACTCATCTTTGGAGCAACGCAATCGAACATCATGGGGAGTCCCGGGCTATTGCACTGGACATCTCTAAAGCCTTTGACCGTGTCTGGCACGAGGGGCTCCTAAGCAAACTGCGTTCTTATGGTATGCCCGGTCGATTTTGTTCATGGTTGTCTAGCTTCCTCAAGGACCGCTCTCTGCAAGTGGCGATTGACGGGTTTCTCTCAGACACCTTCACCATCAATGCTGGTGTTCCTCAAGGGTCCATATTATCTCCCACTCTCTTCTTACTGTACATTAACGACCTTCTAGCGAAAACAGAAAATCCATTATATTGCTTTGCTGACGACAGCACACTTATCTCATCTTTCACTTTGAAACCTCAAACATCGGCTACTGACGCACATCTTCGCAGACAACATGAGGTATCACGCCTTAATAAAGACCTGGAAGAAATTTTGTCTTGGGGTGACAGTAACCAAGTCGAATTTAACGCTCAAAAAACCCAGGCTGCAGTTTTCTCTAAGAAGGTCAACATTGCAGAACCCGATATCGTTATGGCAGGACACGCAATTCCACTGACTTCGTCTATTAATTTGCTGGGTGTCAACCTGGGAGGAAATATGTCTTGGCATAATCACGTAGTGGCAATCGCCAGGGCAGCTTCTCAGAAGCTCGGTATACTTTTCCGTACCAAAAAGTTGTATACACCTCAACAACTTTTGACACTTTATAAAGCCCAGATTCGACCATCACTGGAATACTGCTCTCATATCTGGAGTTCTGCACCGAAGCATACCCTTCGGTTGTTGGATTCCATCCAAAGGAGAGCCGTTCGTCTAATCGGCGCCCACGAGCTGACTAAGAACCTCGACAGCTTAGAACATCGAAGACAGGTTGGTGATTTGACTCTCTTCTACAGATATTTTCATGGCAAGTGTTCGACAGATATTGCCCGCTCGATTCCACCTAGAGTAATGCATAGCAGAAACACACGACGAACCACTGCCGCCCATTCCTATGTGGTTCAACTTAGTACACCCCGAACATCATTGTTTCAGAACTCTTTCATTTGGAGGACGTCATCTTTGTGGAACGGCCTTTCTGAGACCGTGTTTCCAACCGAATATAACCTCCAACGATTCAAGAAAAACGTGAATCGCTTTCTTCGCACACGCACCGCTCCCAGAGCGCCTTAAAGGATTTTCCTATAGTGCTTGTGCTCGATCATAAAAAAAAAAAAAAAAAAAAAAAAAAAAAATACGTGATTTGGAACTTATGGACGGGCCGGGGAATGGTCCCAGAATGGAGTTCTGGTAAAAAAAATAAAGCATTTTCTGAGCAGTGTCGTGACGTGTCAGGTTTATTTTTCTGGTTTTAGTTTTGTGTATAGAATTTTTGAGTTACCTTATATTTATTATTTTAATATAATATTATTATATATACAGTGGGTTTATAAAGTGTAGCATGTACAAACACCTAATGTTAAACAAACTTTTATAAGTGTGTATACGCATTTTAATTATTTGTTTGGGACGCCTATGGTTAGGAGTTTCATACTGTTTTATGTCATTAAATTGACCTAAGAAATACTATAACACGATATTTTCTAGTCTATCTAGATGTCATCTCTCCTAAGAATTCTAGAGAATAATATATGTGTTTGTTTAAACAGGAAAGGTTTTGTAATTGCAGAAAACACGAAAGTAAACAAAACTATGACCGGCTGCGGGCTGACTAACATCTGCCTTGCTCTACCAGCTCCAGAATGTGTCTGTCTTTCTTCCTCGTAAAAAAATAACTACCCTGATCAACACAGCACTGCAGTAGCAATAGTTAGGCAAATCGAATTGACAATAGAAAATGGCGTCGGAAATCCCTCCTTAATTATAGAGGGTTGCGGTTCTTGCAACACGATGCTACTTTTTTATGAAACTAAACATGCCGTTAACAAAATTTTCATAGCCCTCTTGGTTTTGAGATACAGGGTGAAAATGATCACATTTGGAACACCCCCATATCTCAGTTGTTTTTAAAATTATGGGAATGGTGAAACGGTATTCTTATAGAACTTTTTCCGTAGAATCCAAGGGCGTCCTTTTTCTTACGTCATATATTTTTAGTCATGAAGCAAATATATATGTTTTTAAATGGGACTCCCTATATATTTTTAACTAAATAAATTAAGCAGATTCTGGGCTTTTCAAAAATAGATAACGATTTATTTTGGAAAATAGCTGAATAAACTATACTTTTTTCTAAATTAATACGTTATTTAGTAGTAGGTCATGGAAAATGGTCAAAGGAAACATATATATGCATATTATTTACTTTGAAAATGTTTTAAAGTGATTTTTAATAGTTTTTATTATTTAACAACTTACCTAAATATTTTACAATAAAAATAATAATTTTAGGGTATCTACTTAAATTTTTTAACATGTGCCTTGCCCTACTCTTTATTACTCCAACTTCTGCCTGAATGGTCCTACTTGAGGTTGAATGAGTTGCCTTTACTCTACTAAGGCTAAAACATTGATCTCGTCGATTTCTTAATATGCCTTTTATTGTAAGATTTTGATCTTATGGTGGCGTCAAATGATATACATGATTAATTAAATTATCTTTAAGTATAGACAAACTATACAAGAAAGGTTGTCTTCTTTCTTGATATCTAGGTATAATGAGTATAAGAACACACAATGATAAAAAAATAATTAGGTATTGAACTGAGAAAAAATGTACATGTTTCTTTCAAACGTCTGATACACATTTTGGTCCTTTCTTACATTATTTCTTATTTTAATTATAATGCTTACTATAAAATTTATTTGTTACCAAAATATTACTTATTATATATCTTTCTTTTTGGTTAGAGCAGCATATTTTTTAAACATAATATGTAAGCGCTATTATGATGCAAAAATAAGTTCTATGCATCCGGCAACAAATGACGTAGTTTTAAGGCTGTGGAATAAAGCCATAGAAAATGTAACAGTGGAATAATGGAAACAATATGTAACACACACTAACAAAATTATAAATGATGTGTGGGAACACTAGAGATGCACTAGATAAAAAAAATATATGATTCAATTTTAAATTTTATAAATGAGTTTTATTTATTTTTTGGTAAATTTATATTAATTAAAAATTTCATACTGATTTTCAAAAACAAAATGTTTCATCCCCTGATACCTTTTACCCTAAATAGACTACTTATTTCTGACTTCATTAAGTAAAAATAAAAATAATAATTAAAAATTTGAAAAAACGCGATTTTATTTTACTCGTTCACATCTGTCTTTATGTAGATCAAGCATAAGAAAAATCATAACCTTTACCACCGGTAAGTCAAACTGACTAAATTAATTTACGACGTGTCGCAAATATAAAGAATATGACGTAACGGTCAGCGGTCATTGAACAGACTTTACCTCTATTTTACTCGTTTATATATTTAACGCAGTCTATATTTAAGCCTTGTACAGTTGGTAGATTTTTTCAATTTTCCCAAACCTTTTGTTTAGAAGTAATACGCCCATTTATTTAGTCCCATTAATCAAAGCGGGCCATGAAATTGGATTCCAGGCAATCTTTGATGTTTTCTTATTTGTAAATATAAATTTTAAAGGTTTCTGTGGACCGATGGTGATGTACTTTCTCCACATTTGTACAAAAAAAGGTACATTATTGGGGCGTTGAACTTTAACAGTAGAAGTGTGGCACGTGATGAACAATACGCATTGAATAAGTTATGTAATGCATAACGAAAAGACAAGGAGGTGTCTAAGCTAAGAGGCGAATATTTTCAAAATTACACTGTAGTTTAAAAACTAAAAGAGCTATGACTAGGGCTGGGCAAAAATTCGATAAATCGATATTTTTATCGATATATCGATAAACGATATTTAAAAAATAAAATATCGATATTATCGATATTATTGATATATTCATTTTCTTTAAAGTAGCGCCATATAAGATGTGTGTCTTTCTACGAAATCAAAAGTGAGCTATTAAAATTTGGTCGCATGTGATGCAAAGTTTATTTGTTTTTGACCCTGTATAAGGTAACTTCATAAAATAAGTATTTTTAAAAACGTAGTTTGTACCTGAAAGTAATACACCTTAATATTAAGACAAAAAGAACACAGTGTCTTCAGTAAAGTGTTTTTTAAGTGGAAAATAAATTTTAGTTTAACAACGTAAAGTTTATCTATTTTCAACGATTTAATTTAAAACACCTATATTATAATTTATTATTAAGCTATGCCATAATAACGTTTTTGTAGAAAAACACACATTTAATATGGCGATACTTTAAAGAAAATGTATCTGAAATAAAGCCTTGTCAAAACTGAGAAGTTTTATGTAGGTTCCGTTGAGTCTTATTTTGCAAAAGTGGTGCAATTTACAAAATATAGGTAAAAAATCAAAATTATCTTATGCAGCTGAAATTTTGCATGTGGGCTAGAAACTGCATTTAGAAAAACTTTTTCTAATAACTTTTTTCGATTTTTTCAGAATTTACTATTTTTACTACTACTTTTGAATTATTATTTGGAAAAAATTAAAATTTGACAGATAATGCGAATCGCGTGACTACTATTTTTTTGCTTAATTTTCATCTCGATCGAAGCAGAACTTGATGCCAAAGTCAAATTTTGAATAAAGCTATTAATAAAAAAAAATCCCACATGATGCGGACTTTACTGGTGACACTTAATATATGACACCTATAATATTTTTATGTTTCATCGATAATATATATTATCGATATATCGATATTTAAAAAATAAAATATCGATATATGGATATTTTTTAAAATAAATATAAATATCGATATTGGAATTTCAATATCGCCCAGCCCTAGCTATGACAATCGGAATGTTTTATTTCGTCAAAAAGAGAATGTGTTAAAGTAAAACCCGCAACTCACTATATTTAACTCCAATACCCCTCAACAGTCGAAAATGGGATACCCTGATGTACATTTCTAAGTGACAATGTACAATTAAAAACCTACTGTGTTCTGTAAAAAAAATATTTAACGCTGTGTGCAGGTGCTTCTCGCTTATCCCAATTTTAAATTGGGGGATGCGATGCAAAAAAGAAAGAAGTATATGGGCTGACGATAAAGCAATTAAGGGCAGTTTTTGTCAAAAAGGAAGTTTTTGTGAAAGAACGGACGGACTTTTATTCAAGAGTTGAAACGCGATATTGCAGTTTATAAATTAAAAAAAAACTTCACAGAAGAGAGGTTAGAACTTCTGGCGGAATATTCATTAGTAAACTCTTTATTGCATATCATTTGGAAATAGAGTGGAAAGAGGTGGAACCAGAGTATTTCAAAGAAAATTTAGATATACAGTACTGTCCGCCTGTAACAAACCCGCTTATTGCGAACTTTCGTTTATAACAAACGAAATCTATAAGTACGAACTTCAGTATCACTATAGACGTGTGTTAATTTTTTCGCAAATAACGAACCCTTTTATAACGAACTTTCGGTTACAACGAATCTTAAATTTTGATATAAAAAGGGCAGCGTAAATAATGTTGAAAACTATAGGCCAATTACGATTACTTCCGTTTTTCCAAAATTTTTGAATATTGTTACCTAGATCGCCTAGTAAATTTTTTGAATGAATTCAATGTAATATCTACAAATCAATATGGATTTCAATGAAAAAAATCTACATCTACTGGAATGCATGCCTTTTATAGGGAATTGACGAGGTTTATTGATGCAAATGAAAGCCCTGTTGGGATCTTTTGTGACCTCAGCAGAGCTTTTGATTGTGTTAATCATAATATCCTTTTTCAGAAGTTGAGGAACTATGGAGTATGCGGAGTTGCGTGGGGTGGATACAATCTTTTGTAAGTGAAAGGAGACAGTTTGTTAGCGTCAGTAACTTTAACGAAAAGTCAAGGACGGACATACACTCGTCAATCCTAGACATTAATGTAAGTGTTCCTCAGGGTTCCATTCTGGGCACTGTTTTGTTTTTGTTGCATTTGAACGATATTGACCAGATAGGACAAGCAGCACATCGAACAGCTTTTGCCGACAACGTGTCATTTTTGATCTCAAACTTATTCTCAGGCAACTTAAACGTGGACAAGACACAGATTATATGCTAGACAAAAAACGGTTTACAATGTTAATCTGCATATTAACGATAAACCCCTATGCCAGGTTCAAAGTGCTAAGTTTCTTGGTATTTACCTGGATGAATGTTTAAATTGGGAAGTTCATTGTCAACGTGTATCGGATAATCTTAATTTGTCATATTATTTGTTAATAAATGTAAGATCTCTCTTAGACACGAAACAATTACTAATGTTATACTATGCATAGTTGAGTCATGTTTGAGATATGGTCTGGTCTTTTGGGGTACCCTATGTAACAATATATTTATTAAACAAAAGAAAATTTTGAGGTGCATTGCTGGGGTGCCTAGATATTGTAGCTGTAGGGGTCTATTTTAAAGGTATAATATCTTCCTTGTTTATATGTAATGGAATTGGCTTAATTTGTTTTTTGTAATAAAAGTGATTTTGTTAAGAACATAGACCTACACAGTTTTAATACTAGGAATAGGGACCAATTCAGTATTGAGCATTCTCGCGGTAACATAGCGCATAATTCTCCTAGAATTCTTGGTGCCAAAATTTTTAATGTACTGCCGGACCAAGGGCGTCGCCAGCCAGTGAGCTAGGGAGGGGCAGCATAGAAGAACTGAAGAAAACATTAAGATAGAAAAGTTTTAATTAGAAAAAAAAATAGAAAACGAATAAATTATTTACATACAAAATCAATTTAAACATAATCGTCTAGAGTTGCTAGCGTATTTGTTGGTTACATTGTTTATAAAATCGTCCAAGTTCTTAAAAATATGTTGCCTGTGTACACTCATAATGGCGAGGCCATTGAGGCGAGTTCCAGTAATCGTGCTCCTCAACCAGGTTGTGATTCTCCTCAAGCTACTGAATGACCTTTCAACTGCACAAGTGGTACAAGGTAAAGCAATAAGAATCCTCAAGGCCTTCTTTATCGCAGGAAAAAATCGTCAGTTTCCTTAAGAACTTCCACAACACTTAGTTTGGTCGATTCTGGTTTTTCCTCCCATATCTCATTCTTGATATCCAAAATACCGTAAAAGTTTCTGAATTCCTCGCATGCTTCTTTAAGGTCTTCCAAAGATATGTTTTTCATTTGCGCAGGGTGTAGTTTTGTTAGGGCAAAGGATGGTCTATTTTCTTCAGAGAACCTTTATTTCGAGGGAATTTATAATTGAGTCCAAATAAGGAATTGTCATAGACCTCCGCCAGAATTCTGAATGGCTTTTTGCCGGGTGGTTGCTGCGGTGTTGTTGTCTTTCAACAGTACGGGGTATGAATTTCATATCTTCCGTCAGTCCAATTTTTTCCGCAATAGCAGTGGCATCTTTGATAATATCTTCTGTAACTTTTTCGGGATCGTTACGGTGGTCTTTGATTAGTTGTAAAATGCGACTAATAGGCTGAGATGCCTGAACCGTGTCCAAGGATACTGATTGGAGCACGCTTACTGTGGGTTCTATAATACCGGAATATTTGGATATCAATACGAGGCTAAAAATAAATGAAGCTTTGGAAGCTGCCGCATGGAGCTGATACGCATGTTTCCTTGTCGCATTATTGCCATCTCGAGACAATGTTTCTAAAGCCTCCATTATAGCACAAAAGTTCTCTTTAAAAACTCTGATGCTTTTGTGTTTTTCTCTCCACCTTGTTTCGCATAACCGGGAAATATTGGGTATTAATTTCCGTCTTAGAACCGATTCTCGAAAAAATGTTATTATATCCTTGATGGTCCCAACGGTATTTCTGATGTCGGGCAGGGCGTTCAGATCATTGATGACCAGATGGAGCTTATGTGACGAGCAATCTTCGCGAACCGATGCAGTGTTGCCGTTGATTCCCAGAAATTCTCGGTTATTGTTTCGATTAGCCGGGTGCGCGTAATTTTATTTTTACTTCCAGTAAGCCGTATTTTTAGAACCTCTAGGGGGGGGGGGCAGTTGCCCCCCCCCCCCCCCCCCTGCCCCCCTCTGGCGACGCCCTTATGCCGGACGAAATAAAAAAGTGTGATAAAGTAACAAATAAAAAAAAAAGTTAAAAACATTTTTAATCTCAAAGTGTTGCTACAGCTTGGACGAGTTTTTTGACTGTGTAAAATGACAAAGTAGTTATGTCTGTATCTGTTATCATATGTTTTTGTTGTTTATTTATTTATTTTCTTGTACTTAATTGTTAGCTTTATGACTATTTTGACTATTACTATTCCCCTACAATAATTTTATATTGTCTTATGGGAAAATAAACGTTTGAATTTGAATTTGAATTTGAATTTTATCGTACGATTTTTCTTTTATAATGGCACAAATGGGCCTGTGGGCGGCCGCCGTTGTTTTCAACACGGTGTACGCAGGGTAAAAAATGATTTTGATTCAGACGATGACCTGCCATTAGCCAAATGGCTGAAAAAACTTGAACAGCATTCATCGTATATTGCGAACTTCGCTTATAACGAACCGTTTTCGTCGGTCCCATGAGGTTCGTTATAACCAGAAACCAGACATTACTGTATTTCTCTAGTTAGACTCTCCTCAAAGAAAAATAGTCCGATTACCTTATTTTCGACAATGCCATCCAAACATTAGCCTTTTCATTATACTGGGTGCAGTGGCGGCTCGTGATAGTTGAAACGGGTGGGGCCAAAATATTAAAATAAAAATATTTAATGAGAATATAAAAAAACTCAAAAAAAACTTACCGATTAATTCAATGTTGCATCTAATAAAAATGTCTTAAATCACAGCATCCCTAGTGTTCTAAAGAAATAACAAAAAAAAAATGTTCACTTACCATTTAAATTTTCTTATAAAAAAACTCCATACGTCTTTGTTTTTTATTTGAAAATGTTTCAATGACTTTATTATTGAAGTTATCAATATTGTTTTTAAAATGTTTTTCCGCCGACAACACAGAACAGAACATTTTATTTGTCTCCTCGCACCCACACAACCAACTGTTTTTTGACTAAATACTGTTATTAAATTTACGAACACGCGATTTTTGTCCACTTTGAGTTTTTGTTATAAGTAACTCTGGCAATCGACGACCCAATTCCTTAACTTGTATTTTCTTTTCTAATGAGAGAGAGGAAAATCATGAATTTTTTAAAAAACCTATTTTATTCATTTTAAAACTGAATAAATTAAACCCGGAATATAACCCACTGACAAACTGACCTTCTACTAAACCTAACCTACAAAAGTCACAGAATAAAAATAGTCAAAGCGATAAGCTGTTAAAAAAAATTTAAACTTCATATTTGGACAGGGAAAACCGTATTAAAAACAGCCGCCATCTGGTATCTGGTAGTGGAAGCAAATCAATTCATCATTCTCAATAACTAAAGCACGTGTAAATCCACCACTCGCGGCTTGATGTAAGGACCCGGCCCGCCACGAAGGCTATTGGCTAATAGACTTTTGATTTGAGCATTTTTCATTGAATATATCACGGACTTACCTATAACTTCTACTTTTATCAATCAACAAAATAAAAATAAAAACACGATACTAAAGTAACACGAAGAAATAGAGGCAGTAAGGGTGTTATACCGTGCGAGCAAAAATTATTTGCATCAAAGAGGGCTTGGATTAAAAAACGTAGGGCTTGGTTTAGATCACAATGATATAGGGACGATATATCTAACCAAATCTAGGTTAACATTTTGTCAAATTCATATTATGACATGATATGCCAAACTAAAGAGTAATAAAATAAGTAGCCAAATACAAATTTATTTTTGTTGTTTACAAAATTAACAAATTAAAAATATACAGAAAGAAAAAGAAAAATAATTACATAAATTGCTGAAATTGGCCACCGCCATGCTTCAAGCATAAATTCACATAAATTTTGGGTAAACCATTGAGAGTAATTCCTGCGTCTTTAAAAATCTGCGGCTTGTATTTCTTGGAATACATGCACTTTATAAGGAAATAAATTTAGCTGCTTCTTAAGAATAGTCCTGCATGTTCCATAAGATCTTCCCACTTCCTGCGACAGGCGTCTTATACAATTTGTTGGAGTATTTTGCATTATTTCACGAACGTTTGCAAGATGTTCTTCTGTTCTTACAGATGGTCTTCCTGCTCCTTTTTTGTGTTGTATAGAACCTGTTTCCCTAAACACAGCCACGGTTCTTTTCAGGCAATGATAAAAATCCCCAGCAATAAAAGCAACGTTAGGAAAATGTTCGTGAAAATCGTCCATGCACAAACCCGGATTGTATTGCTACTCACCATTTACTCTTAACCCCGTTTCGAAAATACGCTTCAACCATGAATGTTTTGTGCTGTTCCGTAAAGCCCATTGTGTGAACTGTTCAAGAAATTGGAGAAATTAGCGATGAATCAAATTACTTCTAACGACCATAAAAGATGACGGAATAACTGATTGATTGTTAATTCAGGTAGTTACTGACACCCAACATGTATTAACCTCTACGGCTAAGCATTACGTCCTTAGATGTAAGGCCCTCTTTGATTCAAATAATGTTTGCTCGCACGGTATGTTAAAGAGCCCCTATATAGTATACAAAATTAAAACTCTTTTCGATTTGCAATAGCAATCAAAAGCTATTTTCTATTCTGTAGGATAAGTATTTAAGCTTGACCCAGAAATATTGATATATTTTATATAACTAATCCTCGAAATAATCCATTATTAAACCAATGCACGTCACCACTCTAAATGGCTTCGTAACAAAACATTGTTGCCAGTTTGTCGCAAATATTCCAGTATTAAATTCCTTAAAATTCGTTAAAACTTCTGTTATGGATTATTGAGGGTAGAATTGATAAGTCCGGTCCTGAATTAATTACGTCCCTTCTGGAAAACATTAACGACTTCGTTATTTTGTTATGGCTATTGATTTTGCCAACATTTTTCCAAAAATAAATAATCATTATTAAATAAAAATTAATTATCAATTATTATCATTAACTTCTTTTTCTTTACAGCAAGTTTAGTAAATATTAGATTTCACTAGATCCAGGTGTAGGAAATAATAATAATCTTCCACATGAACATAGACATTATGTTAGTTTATAAACAACTTTGTTATATACAATTTTTGTTAAAATATGTATGGTTTAAAATGTTCGTGTAAAAAATTATACATTATTAACGTTATATTTTAATTACGGATTTATGTGGCTGCAAAATAAAAACGTTGTATTCTTTTTCATATTTGATAATTTCGTTAAAGTAAACTTTTTTTTAATGTTGCCTCTTCTTGTTTAATAAATAATTTAAACACAGTCTTTCTGAATACATGCATATTTAGTGTAAGAATTACATATTTTTCACGTTATCAATAAAGTGTATTTTTACAACGAATAATTAACGGTTACATACAGGGTGGTTGTTTAGTGCGAGGAAGTCCAATATCTCCGTTGTTCTTAGAAATAGCGAAATTTATTAAATACAAAGGTTCTAGGATAATTAAAAGCGCACATTTTAAAAATATTTTTGGATATACAGGATGCGCCAAAAAAGCGGGGCATCATAAATGTTTTTTTTTAATGGTACCAACCATTTTTTTTATCTCATTGAATTCGGCATGAAATTGTACATAAGACACGCTATTTTATTTTGGTGATTTATACAACCTTGCCAGATTATTTAATTTTTCCTAAAATTTTCGCGGAAAACATCATATCAAAAAAATTATTTTAAAAAATGACTAATCTGAACTAAAAAAGAAAATTTTATATTTTTTTAAACCTTAAAGGTGTCCGAATAATTCTACCAAAACAAAGCATTAACATCGTATACAGGGTGTCTTTTACATTGGTACAAAATGTAGCAATCTTTAAATAACTATTACTCGTTTTTTTCAAATGGATCCCCCTGTATATTATTGTGTCAGTTTACAGATAATTTTAACCTCTTTAAATATGCAATTACAATAAATGCTCTAAAACCCAACGTTCTTTTAATATTTTATGTTTTATTTAAAAAATGCAAAATATCAGCACTTTCATTAAGATGGCCATAAGTTGAACAAAAAAATAATAAATTATAACAACTCAATAAAAAAAAAACTATAACAAATGTTCAATATGACCTCCGTTAAAATCTAAACAGATCTCTACGCGTTCTTGAAATGGTCTACTAACTTCAGCACATTGTTGTTGATATTCCGAAAAACTTGTATGATGCGGTTCTTCATATTATCTTTTGTGGTTGGAGGAACTTTATACACTTCATCTTTGACGTATCCCCACAAAAAGAAGTCCATTTTTGTTAAGTCTGGAGATCGAGGTGGCCATTGAAATGGTCCACCTCTACCTATCCATCTATTGGGAAACTCATTATTTAAATGTTCATGGATTAGTGCAGTATGGTGGACTGGAGCTCCATCATGCAAATACCACATTCTTTCTTTTAGAAAATTTGGTAAATTATTTAACAAGCGTGGTAACTCATTTTGCAAAAAATCCAAATAGACTTGTCCAGTTACTCGTGTTTCAAAAAAATAAGGACCAATGACATACTTTCCAACTATCCCACCCCACGCATTTAGTGACCATCTGGTTTGACTGTGAGTTCTAATAAAATGTGGGTTGGCGGTTGCATAATAATGGAAATTATGCCTATTGACATTTCCATTCCTATGGAATGTAGCTTCGTCAACGAACAATACATAATTGAAAAAATACCTGTCTTGCGGAATTTTTTGTTGAGCCCATTCACAGAAAGTAACTCTGGTTCCATAGTCTTGATTGTTCAGCTTTTGCATCAGTTGAACGTGATATGGGTGCAATTTATTTTAACTCAAAATATATTTGACAGTACAACGTTTTATATCCGTTTCATTTGAAATTATTCTTTGGGAGATATGGGGATTTTCAGTTACTTTCAGCAGCACGGTTAATTCATTTTCTTCTGTATAAACACTTTTAGTTCTTTCAGTTTTTTCATATTCCACTTTCCCTGTCCGAGAGAAACGATCCATTAATTTATCAAATGCCTCTTTTCTTGGTTGCCTTCTATCAGGATAAGTTTCCCGATAAAGCCTTGCAGCAAGTAGACAGTTTCTCTCACTTGCTCCTAGTTTGAAAACCACATCGACTAATTCGTTTGTAGAAAAATCATAGCGTTTTAACAAAAAACATTTTTTATAATCTTAACACCATAACGTTGTTAGACCAAATCACAGAAGACCAAATATGTCAGAAATATAAATTCATTATGATTTTGACAGTACGATGTCTTGATTTTTGTTCAACTCATGGCCAACTTAATGAAAGTGCTGATATTTTGCATTTTTTAAATAAAACATAAAATATTAAAAGAACGTTGCGTTTTAGAGCATTTATTGTAATTGCATATTTAAAGAGGTTAAAATTATCTGTAAACTGACACAATAATATACAGGGGGATCCATTTGAAAAAAACGGGTAATAGTTATTTAAAGATTGCTACATTTGTACCGATGTAAAAGACACCCTGTATACGATGTTAATGCTTTGTTTTGGTAGAATTATTCGGACACCTTTAAGGTTTAAAAAAATATGAAATTTTCTTTTTTAGTTCAGATTAGTAATATTTTAAAATAATTTTTTTGATAGGTACATGATGTTTTTCGCGAAAATTTTAGGAAAAATTGAATAATCTGGCAACGTTGTATAAATCAACGAAATAAAATAGCATATCTTATGTATAATTTTATGCCGAATTCAATGAGATAAAAAAAAATGGGTAGTACCATTTAAAAAAAAACATTCATGATGCCCCGCTTTTTTGGCGCATCCTGTATATCCAAAAATATTTTTAAAATTGCGCTTTTGATTATCCTAGAACCTTTGTATTTAATAAATTTCGATATTTCTAAGAACAACGGAGATATTGGACTTCCTCGCACTAAACAACCACCCTGTATCTAACTTACACGGTTTATCAACCACTGACACGTTGTTATTACGTTAAAAAAAAAACGTAAGTGTGTTTACTGGGTACCAATGCCGCTGACAAAAAAATAATGATTTATTATCGGTAGGTATACCTACGTATTTTATTATCTTGTTAGCGACATTATTTCTAAATTCTCAGACGCATTCCCACAGATCAACTCCAAATTTAGAACAGCCTGCTCCGCCTACATCCCAAATGTTACAACCACATTGACAGGTTTAAAAATGACGCGATCCTCCCCTCTGTGTCATTTGATACACCTAACGCCGTTAAAATCATGTGTCAGGAGTCAGACATCAAGTTGATGAATGCTCTTTATTAGATGGCGAAATATTCGTTGTTGCGGATATTTCAAACAAATAGTTTATGTATACAGATACAGCAGAATCGCGATATAGTGAACCTATTAATGCACACCCACAGGTCCGGATTAACCACTAGGCCAAATAGGCCATGGCCTAAGGCGCCACGAACGCAATAGGCGCCGCGGCTTTTTAACGAATTTCAGTGTACCTACAATAATTATTATTTTATACATTTAAATCACTATTTAAACTATGGCATAATTGCTAATTATCATACCTATAAAGTATAAAGAACATTCCACATCCCAATTTAAAGAAAAATATTCTAAATTAAAGTATTAAGACTATTTAGTTATCAGATCTTGTGAAATCAACTTCCTTTGACGACATTATTCAAAATTTCTCGAGTAAAAAATGTCGAAAAAAACATTTCAAGTATCCTAATACTCTTAAAAAATATGTCGTTATTTTTAAAATTAAGTACCTTTAATAAAAGTTTTTGGGCATTGGGCTACGAAAACTGTTCCTTTATTACCTTTATATTTTTTGCTCAGAACATTTACATATATTATTTTATTTGTTGATGTCATTGATCTCGTTAATAACGAGTCGTTATTAAAATGATGTTATAGAAGTACCTAATATCTATACTTTAGTTTATATCATTTTGTGTATTTATAAGGAACCAATTTACCAATATCATTTGATTCTTAGCGCTGAATTTGTGTTTTTATGTGTTTTATATTTTTGTATCTTAATTAGCTGGATTACTCGATTAGTTTTTTTGAACTTTGGAAACTACCAATAGACCAGGGCTGAATGAAGCCTTTGAAAATGGTAAAAAGTGAAAAAAAATAATAGTAGGATGAAACCAATTGGGTATATATATATATATAAATTACGGGCGATCCGAGGTCGGGAAGAGGGGGGGGGGGGAGTTTTTATTCCGGAGATTTCCGGCAAAACTACAAGTCCTATGGAAAAACGTTAAATGGCAAAGTTGTAGGTAATAAAAAGATTTACCACTTTTATATTTACACTTTTTTCACATAACCTCAAAATTTATGTGAAAAATTCAAATAACCAAGTTTCTGGTTTTTTATTTTTATCTTTTACAAAAAAAAATTTTTATACACGAAATTTAGTGAAAACTTTGCTTTTTATGTCCCAAACACACTGTAATTTTTTTGATTTAAAATATTTATTTTTTAACCTTATTTTGACTTAATATCGAAAAAGCAACCTAATTTTCAATCGAAAATTCTCACGTCAAAATATCTGCTTTTTTAAAAAAGTCGGTGGGCCTTTTGTTCGTTGAAATCTCTACTTTCTGATGGTGTAAAAAAATATATACATTACTATGGTAAATGTTCTCAATTCAATTCCCCTTTAAATCCTACCTTTAATTATATTTAGATCAACTATTTACGCATGTTTTTTGCGATCTTTATGTTTTATGGATTTGTAATTTTTTTGCTCATCAATGTAACATGGAATCTTATGTTTTTCTAGTAATTAAAGTATAAATTTTAATAAATAGCTCAAAATTGTACATAATGATTAAAAAAAAAATTTCGGATTCGAGTTTTTTTGCATTCTTTGAGAACATTTACCATAGTAATGTATATTTTTTTACACCATCTGAAAGTAGAGATTTCAACGAACAAAAAGCCCACCGACTTTTTTAAAAAGGCAGATATTTTAACGTGAGAATTTTCGATTGAAAATTAGGTTGCTTTTTCGATATTAAGTCAAAATAAGGTTAAAAAATAAATATTTTAAATCAAAAAAATTACAGTGTGTTTGGGACATAAAAAGGAAAGTTTTGACCAAATTTCGTGTATAAAAATTTTTTTGGAAAAGATAAAAATAAAAAACCAAAAACTTGGTTATTTGAATTTTTCTCATAAAAACGCCAAAATTTGTCCGGCCTAAGGCGTCAAACACAATTCGGCCCTACACACCCAGGTCACTAAATCGATTTGTTCACTATATTAAATATTTTTTTAAATTCATTCCCCAACAGCGTTTTTCTTTAGTAAACGTACTTTAATAATATACAGTGTGTCCCCGGATGGAGTTGACAAGAGGAAAAAGATCTTTATTATTGATTTTATGACGAAAAGTTATTCTTTATAAAAAGTTCTGCTTGTCGAGGAAATGAAATTACAATATAAAATTTTTAGATCAGATGTACGTATGCATATACAGGGTGATTCAAAAGTACTTTGACAAACTTCGGGAGGTAATTTCCGGCAATATTTTAAGACGAAAAGTTCTTATAAACAATGGTCCTTGGCGACTTCGTTACGGAGATACAGGGTGTTGAAATGTTAAAATGAATAGTAATAATTTTTAAATAACTCCTTAACGAGTTATTTTTTTTTAATGAAATTTAGTGAATTAAATAAGCATCTAAGGACACTTATTTTCAAAGTACAACACGTTCGTAAATTTAAACAGTGGCGTCGGTACAAAATGTTACTACCATATTTTTTGTGAAAACTATGCTACGCCACTGGCTTATTTTATTTTAACTTTCTTCTTATGAATCCTCTCTTTATTTACAACAAAAAAGATCGCGTATGTTTTATTGATACGAGGGACTGTTTAAGGGTAAATGATTATTTTATTTGATTATAAACAAATATTAAAAAATCTGTTTTAAACTAATCAATCACTCAAATATTTATTAAAGTATTTTAACGAATACCTACATACATACTTACTAATAAACAAATATGTATATCGACGGGAATTATAGAACCAGGTGCGACATCTGGTTCTATAAGTCCCGTCGATAACCGATCCTGACAAGTGTTTTGTCTTTAAGCCCTGTTTCCTTCTGCCAAACTGAGCCTCACTGATGAGCCGTATTAACGGCGAAACGCGTCTGGGGATGGGTTTGGCGGAAGGAAACGGACAACACTTTTTTGAATAAATATGTATATGCCTAAGGAAGGTATCTGAGGATGCCTATTTTCTAAGTATAACACGTTTTCAGTGGCATACATATTTATTTATTAGTATGTTATTTTTTAATATTTTGTATTTTGACAAGGCGGCTTTGGAAATGCATTTGTCGAAAAACATATTTGACAGTTAGTTACCGTTGAGTTTTATTTCTTCAGTTTTGTTATTTTCAATAGTAACTAACTGTCAAATATGTTTTAATTTATCGACAAAAAATGCATTTCCAAAGCCGCCTTGTCAAAACACAAAATATTAAAAAATAACATACTAATAAATAAACTGAAAACGTGTTATACTTAGAAAATAGACATCCTCAGATGCCTTCCTTACATACATACATATTTGTTTATTAGTAAGTATGTATGTTGGTATTTGTTAAAATACTTTAATAAATATTTGAGTGTTTGATTAGTTTAAAACGAATTTTTTAATATATGTGTATATTCAAATGAAATAATCATTTGCGCTTAAACCGTCCCTCGTATCAAAAAAACACACGTGATCTTTTTTGTTGTAAATAAAGGGGGGATTTATAAGAAAAACGTTAAAATAAAATTAGTCAGTGGTGTAGCATAGTTTTCACAAAAAATATGATAGTAACATTTTGTACCGACGCCACTGGTTAAATTTACAAACTTGTTGTACTTTGAAAATAAGTGTCCTTAGATGCCTATTTAGTTCACAAAATTTCATAAAAAAAAAATAACTCGTTAAGGAGTTATTTACAAATTATTACTATTTCTTTTAACATTTCAACACCCTGTATCTTCGTAACGAAGTCGCCAAGGACCACTGTTTATAAGAACTTTTCATGTTAAAATATTGCCAGCAATTGCCTCCCGAAGTTTGTCAAAGTACTTTTGAATCACCCTGTATATTTGATAAATTAAGAAAACATGAAAATGCTCTAAGAGAGAAGTACCATTATTTATTATTTTAGACAACATGTTTATGAAACAAAGTTGTTTATAATCCAAAGTAAAGTCTAAATATAAAATTTAAAATTTGAATTCTAATTTTTTTTTTACTATAAAATTTATGAACATTCAAAAAAGTTATTATTCTATACATATCCTCCTCCAACCTGCACATATTTCTCCAAATTAGAAATAAATTAAATAGGTCAGCACTCTCAGGTTTTTATTTTGAATGTTCACAAATTCTATTGTAAAAATAAAAAACAATAATTACAATTCAGATTTCAAATTTTGTAATTATGCTTTATTTTACTTCTCTTTTAAAGCATTTCATGTTTTCCTAATTTATCAACATCTGATCTAAAAAAAGCAGAATTTTTTATAAAGAACTAGCGTGTACCCGGCATGCGTTGCAATGCCCGGCATTCGCCCCGGTATACCTACCGGTATACGCCCTGGTATACGTCTTGGTATGGTCGCTTTCTCTGAGATGCCATAATAAGGCGAGTTCACCATCAATTCAAGTAATACTTTACAGATTTATAGATACAAACCCGAACAAACCCGGTCAAACCCGAATTATTCTATATATTAGTACCCGGCATGCGTTGTTACAATGCCACTTTTTTTAATGCTGAAACCTTCCTCGGCCTGCACACAACAACTCACCAAGGTTTCATCGCAATCGGATGAATGGTATAGGAACGTATACATACAGACAGACAGACAAACATTCATTTTTATATATATACACGACACTGTTCGGGTGTGTGTCATTTTTTCTACAACCTAAGATCGTTGTACACTTGTGACAATACTATTATACCGAATCCTTTGGGCACGGCACTGTTTGGGTATGTGTCAATTTATCCACAATCCATGATGTATTTCAGACAATAATATTGTGCCGAACCCTTCGGGTTTGTTCGGGTTTGTTCTGTAGTTTTTCACAACCAAAGATTGCTTTAAAACATTGTGTAATTTTTTCACAAATCCATTTCGTTTTTCTGGTATCCATGATTGTCGCTTAAGAAAACGAAATTAAAGAAATTTTCTGTACCTAAATAACGAAATTTTATACCTGAGCTGTCAAATTTTGTTATCTCTTCAAATAAGAAAGTTACACGTGATTTTATGTGACAGCTGTCAAATTTTGACAGATTGACATACTTTTTTTTTCATGTTAAAATTTTTTTTTGCATTTCTTTTTTGTCCAAGATCGTAGCTGCAAGAACAAAACAATTTATACTTGATCTGTCAAATTTTGACAGGTAAGTGTCAAATTTTTTTTCATTTTTTTCTTGTCCGGGATGGTAGCTACAATATTGGCAAATGAAATATTTCAATTAAAAGAACTTGAAATTACTCCTGTCAAATTTTGACAGTTGTCAATGTCAAATTTTTAATGGCCATTTTTTCACCCACGTTAGTACTTAAATTAATCCGATATCAAAAATTTGTTATCTCTTCAAATAAGAAAGTTACACGTGATTTTATGTGACAGCTGTCAAATTTTGACAGGTAAGTGTCAAATTTTTTTTCATTTTTTTTCTTGTCCGGGATGGTAGCTACAATATTGCCAAATGAAATATTTCAATTAAAAGAAGTTGAAATCACTCCTGTCAAATTTTGACAGCTGTCAATGTCAAAATGCCACTTTTTTTTTATCCTATAATGTTCCTCGGCCTGCACACAACAACTCACCAAATTTTCATCGTAATCGGATAAATGGTATAGGAACGCATACGGGACATACACACAGACAGACAAACATTCATTTTTATATATATAGATAACTTCTCGTCGTAAAATCAATAATAAAGATATTTTTTCTCTTGTCAACTCCATCCGGGGTACCTATATCGTACAGACAAAACATTACATACGTAATTATGAATTTTAATATGTAAAATCAAAAATGCATTTTAATCTTTTTCTTTCCCACAGATGGTCTTCCTGCTCCTTTCTTGTGTTGTATAGAACCTGTTTCCCTAAACACAGCCACGGTTCTTTTCAGGCAATGATAAAAATCCCCAGCAATAAAAGCAACGTTAGGAAAGTGTTCGTGAAAATCGTCCATGCACAAACCGGAATTGTATTGCCACTCACCATTTACTCTATAACCCCGTTTTGAAATACGCTTCAACCATGAATGTTTTGTGCTGTTCCGTAAAGCCCATTGTGTGAATTGTTCAAGAAATTGGAAAAATTAGCGATGAATCAAATTACTTGTAACGACTGTCAAAGATGACGGAATAACTGATTGATTATTAATTCAGGTAGTTACTGACACCCACCAGGTATTAAGCTCTACGGCTAAGCATTACGTCCCTAGACGCAAGGCCCTCTTTGATGCAAATAATTTTTGCTCGCACGGTACTTTACATAGAAAATAATAACGTTTGCACCTTTAGCTCTCCAGTGATATCAAATATGATGTATCCGAAAAAAATCTAAATAAAACAGTAAATATTTACAGAAACAATAATTTATTAATTAACGCAGAGGAACTACGCCAGATGTCAAACTTACTCATACTAAATAGCTCCAGTAAAACGATTCTTTTAATTTTATTTTCCGTTGACACTTTTAGAGTAACACCGGTTTAAATTATGACTTTTTCACACTTCAAATTCTTGAGGAAAGTTAAATTAGGCGCAGGCACTGAAAGCTTAACGACTACTTAAATAGATGAGATATCGTAAAAAGATTTAAAATTAGTTTTGACTAGTCGGTAGGTCTGACAGTGATAATAATGGGATTTGTTTAATTATGAAGCAAGTAACTTAAGAACATAAAAAAAATTATTAAAAAGTTTAAATTTTCAATAGTAATAAACATATTGGGTTACATTAGGAATGGCTTATTAAAAAATGAATACCTGACTGCCTAATTGCATAATTAATTATATAAATTATCTTTAAAGAAACATTATACACCAAAGTAAAAATATTTATTCTTATAACGGGAGAAAGTCGAAAAAAAAATTTTTGAGCCATCATTTTAAATCTAGGGATATTAATATTTGATCAAAATAAGGTCTTGACTTGCCTGTTTACGCTCATCGTCTTATTAGAATCAGTATTTTATTTTATTTATTTATTAACGAGCTTAGCCCATTTTTAAAATTACAATAATTGGCAAGTAATGTATAAATACAATTAAATTAACAATAGTATTAACACCAATAACAAAATATCACAGTGTAGAAAAAGATAAACGTAAACACAAACTAAAGAAAAATCAGCAGGGAGCAACTTAATATCAGGTAACCAGACGCAGGTTCATATAAAAACTTGAAGCAGATGAAAAAAGTCCAAATCGTTAGAATAATAGTTAGCTAACCTGATACACCTATATATGCAGAATAGAGTTTGAAGCATAATTTGTGCGATTAAATGACTAATAGAAAATTAGAACCAGGGCCGATCCTAGGGTGTCGGCCGCCCGCGTGCAAAGACCTATTATGCCGCCCCTCTAAAGAATTTTTCCTATTTTGAGTAATACTTAACGTTGACGTTATAAACTCATCTACA
The DNA here is from genome assembly GCA_963969555.1 of Polydrusus pterygomalis. Taxonomy (NCBI): domain Eukaryota; kingdom Metazoa; phylum Arthropoda; class Insecta; order Coleoptera; family Curculionidae; genus Polydrusus; species Polydrusus pterygomalis. Next base: position 14,819,474 of record OZ018385.1, on the reverse strand, counting down.
TGTACATAAGAGTAAAAAGTTAAACATTAATAAAAATACAAACCACAAATAAAATTTTACGGGAAAGGCTTTATTTTTGGGCCAGCTAATAATAATATGTTATATTAGCGACACCTTTTTTCTTTTTACTTTAACAAAATAATAAACCAACAAAATAATTACTTTTGAAAGAAAAATAGACATTTTATAATTAGAAATGTAAAACAACAGTATTTACCAGAAAATATAAAATAATAAAAAGTACTAAAGCATAAATCTCGCGAAATGAAAAGTATAGAAATCAGTCCTTCCTCGAAGACTATCTAATAATTAACTATAAAATAATTTTTCTGGCTTTCTGGAAAGCAAATTTGTCAATAATTGTTTCGGATTTCGGATTCAATAGAGATGATGGCCAAATCTGAAAGTCTTTCTTGTGTCATATTATTTCTCAAGTAATTTTTAATAATTTTTAATTTACTAAAACTTCTTTCACCTGAAACAATAGAAACAGGTGAGGTTAAAAAAAATCGTTATTGCTAGAGCAAAATTTGGAAAACAGGGAATGAGATCATTTTTGACTAAAATTTCTAATATCTTAATTGGCTGTTTTTTACCGGAAAAAATATCTTTAAATGAAGTTATTTCATTAAAGAGTTGTATACCGTCTATATCGTTCACAATAGTTCCTTCCACCTGTACCTGTTACTTAACTTAATATCTAAGTCCATGCAGGCTTTCATGAGGTCATCATTAGAAGTGGTGTGAAACTCATACAGAAAGCAGAATATTGAATAGCACTCAGATAACAAGGCATCTTTTAGTGATTTTTTACTGCGTATCCATGTATTCAAAAGGCCCTACTTTTTAACATATTTTGTTTTGACAAAAATATAATAGCAGTGGCGGATCAAGAAATTAATTCTGGGGGGGGGGTCAAACAGCGCCAAAGGCCCAAAAATAGCGCCGCGGGCGAAAATTTTTAGAGGCTACGCCAAAATTTCGGTTTTGTCCACTATTCTAATATTATTCTGGTGGGATCCGGACCCTTTTTTATTTGTATCTACATTTTTTTAGAGATAATCAATCCTAAACTATAATCTTATTAATGAAGTTCCTTTTACAATGAAAATTAGTACGTAACGAGTTCCTTTTCCTTTTAATTTGTGGTATTTTTTATTTTTATGTATACTTATTGTATTACTTTTATTTTAAAATACCTTAATACCAAAGAGTGCTCTATTTAGTTAGATTTTCGGTATTAATCGTAGTATGTTATGTTTTTGTATTAGACTAAAAAGAGTTTATTTTTAATTTTGATTTTGTTTTACGTTTCTAAAGAATTAAACATTATTTTTATCGGTAGGTAGTTGATTTTTTTTGTATAAGTCATGAGGCCCCAAATTTTTGTATCCATTTCATGTTTACTGGATATCCAAATGAAAGGCCCGCGTAGCCAAAATGGATACACAAGAGTACGTTAAAAGATCCTAGTCAGATAATAAGGTAAATCTTTCATTTATCGAAGAGATCGCGTAATCAAGAACTGCAAAATAGAAAGCAATCTTGAATTGCAGGAAGGGATTTAAAACTGGTTCAGCACTGCCCTCGTAATCAAATAAACGAACTTTTTTTCTGAGCTTTCTGATCTGCGAGCCGCGTGCCGTCGGCCGACCGCGGCCGTTTGATTGAAAATCTTTAATAAATAAATACATTTGAATTAATTCACAAAAATATTGTTTTCTTCTTCGACGTTAATTTAAAGTTATCGTGTATAGTTTGATAAATCTCACTTTATTTTTATTTCGAGAAATTCGTAAAAAGTTTTGCTTGATTGACAGAGAACTATCTGCGGCCTACGGCCGCCCCTTGTTTTGGCCGCCCGCGTGCGGTGCACGCGCTGCACACCTGCTAGGATCGGCCCTGATTAGAACGTGTGGTTCTAGGTGAAACAAAAAGTGGAATCTTTTTCACCGACAGATCCGGACAATGGTAAACATGGTTTAAGATATTGTATAATAATTTCAAATCATGCCTCTTACGGCGAACCTCAAGTGAAACCAGCCCCAAAACAGACTCAAGTTCAGTATAAGACATTGCATAACCGTCTGGGACTCTAAATGCTGAATATCTAAGATACTTGTGCTGGACAGTTTCCAAACTATTTACATGCGTTGCATAAAATGGACTCCAATACTGAGGAAGCATACTCCAGATTGGGTATCACCAATGAACAGTACAGAGACTTTAAGGATTGTGGACTCACAAAATCTTTCGAAGCTCTATTAATAAACACATTTTTAGTGCCTTATTTGTAATATGTGGCATGAAACCAAGAGAGCGATCTAATACTATCCCCAAATCAACCACACTATCCACAAGTTTCAGTGCATCCTGCCCAATAACATATTGATATGTAGATGGAGTGTGAGACCTAGAGAACAGCATTAAGTGACACTTTGAATCATTAAGTTCTATTACATCCAAATTGTAGTAATTCGCAATCTTGGGAAGAGCCGATATGAGAAAACAATTTGAGGTCATCGGCAAATAAAAGATAGGAGGAAAATTTAAAACATTTATGAATATCATTGATAAATAGGTTTAAAAGTAAGGGACGCACATGAGAACCCTGCTTTTGGTTATAAAATTTCACCATCTTCAATCTCTCGGGCTACTAGTAGTCGATCTTAAGAGAAAAGAAACTTATATATTGAGGAAAATGATAAAATCGATATTCGGTGTGCTGCCCCAGACTGGTCATCGGGAATCCTATGTAAACTTTGCTATCCTGAATTATTGGCTCCGGTATTAATTTTTTAGACTTTTACCTTTAGATAAGCAAACAATAATCACGAAGGTGGTAGGTTTATGGCCTCGCCCATGTAAACAAAGCTAGACACTATTAAACATGCGCACTGCAACATTATCGTTTGACAAATGGGAAAATCCGGGCTTTAAAATTTAAATTGTTGCCAAAAAATTGGAATTTCTTCTCAATTTTTGATCGTTAGGAAAAAAGGTAGCAATCCTATCAGATTTTAAGGATAGAAAATTATTTTTAAGGTTTTATTTTTAAAATTTGTTTAAAAATGATTTGTCGTCGTGTTTTGAGTTCGAAAAGGAAGAGAACAAGAACAAGTGAATTAAACTAGTTTTATAAAATGGAATATAAAAACAAACAAAACCAGCAAAATAACAACCAATCTACGTACTTATGGCGTAACTAACCTCAAGTCAAATATTAGTCGGTATATAACTTGTATTGATTTTTACAATTTGGCAAAAACTTGGGTACATGTAAAACATTTTGAAGCAAAGATATTGCCCGAAAATTGCGTACCTAATTAGATTGCAGGGCTGCAAATAAACTATACCAAAATACCTATGCATCGGGATAATCTGTCTTGGTGTGGGTTTCTCTTTATTTTTATACCTTGTTTGTGTAGCCTAGGCCCAGTGGCGGACTTACAAATTTGCCGCTAGTAGGCTTTTTAATTTTTGCCGCCCCTATATCAGTGACGGCTCGTGAGTTGTGAAACAGGTGAAGTGTTCGGGAAATAAAAAGCCCGCTGCAGGCGAAATGAGAAAAATTTTTAAGACCACGCCCAAATTTGGTCAATAATTTTTAGTAAATGTTTTAAAAATTTATGATTACCTACTTATTTTATTGAAAATGAAATTTCTTTCTGCAAAGCCAGTAAAGTTCCAACTACCTTTTTTTATCCCCATTAACAGACACGGCCAACAATAAAGTTTATTTAAAAAAATACTACCCGTCGACCATGAATAAAAATTGTACCATTTATTTCTAAAGATAAAAAAAATTTTGGGCCAAATTTGCCGCCCCCTAAAATCTGCCGCCCTAGGCTCCAGCCTACTCAGCCTAATGGTAAATCCAGCACTGCCTAGGCCTAGTTTTATGTGTTTAAATTGATCAGAATAAAATAAAGTTCCCGAACCGTCTCAGCCGCCATTTTTGTTGTTGTGTTTTAAGGTTTCTCTGTGGATTTCTTGTAGTTTTCTTAGCCATTGTGGATTGTGAGTGTTTAATATTTACGGATTTCTAGTTTTTGTGTAGTTTAGTGAATTGTGTATGATTGTGAGAAAATTAATTCTGTCAAAGTTGCTGGTTGGTTAAGTTTTTGGTTAAAATCTGTACACCCCGACATTAAGCTTTTCATAAAGCCAGTATTCCACGGGTCAAGTTCTCGGGCAAACACTTTTCAAATTCTTGAACAAGAAATTTAGCTTCAAAATGTTTTACACGTACCAAACTTTTTGCCAAATTGTAAAAATTAATACAAGTTACATACCAACTAATATTTGACTTAATTCGTCGTCGTGTTTTTAGTTCGAAAAGGAAGAGAATAAGAACAAGTGAATTAAACTATTCTTATAAAATCGAATATAAAAACATACATAACCAGCAAAATAATCAATCTACGGTGTTATATGCCAGAAATCACTACCTTTTTTACCAACTTGATCAAAAATTGAGAAGAAAGTCCAGTTTTTTGCATGAATTTAAATTTTAAAGCCCGGACCTGTCTATTTTCCCATTCGTCAAACGATAATGTTGCAGTGCGCATGTCTAATAGTGTCTAGCTTTGTTTACGTGCGCGAGGCCATAAAACTGCCACTTTCGTGATTATTGTTTGCTTATCTAAAGGTAAAGTGTCTATGCTTTTTCCTGTATTTCATTAAAAATGTGCTTTATCAATGTTTGGAAAAACGAAAGTTTGCAATTTCAGGTATGTATGCAATCGTATATAGTACCTAATAGTTATTTATATTTATATTGCGGTTTCATTGAGATATGTATCAGAGATGTATTAAATTCTTAAGAATTTTACGAGACTATTGTCAAAATGTATTAGCACTAGTAACATTTATGGTACTTGCGCACCAAAGACAAATTTATAATTTAAATTAAAGTTTTTAGAGGTGGTAAATCACCCTTTAAAACTGTCCATTCAAGCGAAGGGTGTAAAAGAGCTCGTCAAATATTACAAACCAATAAACCATTATTTTTATTTAGATTTAAGTCTTGAAATGTCACCTTCATTGGAATGAAAAAAATTGATACCTTTTATGTCAAAAGGTTGTAGCTGGAAAAATCTAGAAAAATTTCTGGTCAAAGTTCTTTCTGGACTCCTCAACGGCAAATTTTGTTTTTATCCGTATCCAATTATAAGATGTTGTAAGAGCGCACCTAATCGTACACACTTCACCATTTAAAAAAAGGTTTTAGCTCGAAAATGACGTCTCCATGCATGCGTTCAATAAAATAAAACTGTCCTCCCTTTATCTTAAAAGCAGTGTATTATAAATTTCCAAAAAGAAGAGTTAGCAAGTTAGCATGTAGGTTAGGTTAGGTTAGGTTGAAAGTGAGTGGGTTATAGCTAACCCTCCACTGCGACCATGCGATCTGTTGTGGCTCACACCTTGTTTATATTTCCCCCAATAGGTCTAACTTTTTAATGAAGTTAAGTATTGGGAGAGACATTTTTCATGTCATCCGGCAGCAGAGTCACCTCGCCGAATAGGGCGAATATCTGATTCTTCCTGCTGCGGGACAAGCGCACAGTACGTGTTCTGCTGTTTCTGCATCTTCCATGCAAAGCCGGCATTCATCAGTTGGGGCTATTCCAATTTTATACATATGGTGTCGCAATCTGCAATGGCCGGTGTACAATCCCACTAGTGCTTTAAGACATAACCTGTTGAGCACTAGTAGTTTGTCAGTTAATTGTTGGTTTATATGGCTGTTTATAAATGCTTTTGAGTGTGTTAGACCTGGCAGATTTTATTTAACCAGTGTGTTTCCCATTTGCTTTTTGATTCAGCTAGTATTGTTTTCCTGGCAGTAGCATGAGATATACTTATTACCGGCTCGGGTCCTGTGAATTTTAGTGCTGCACCTCTCTTAGCGAGCTTGTCGGCATTACCCTCCAGACCCATGTGTCCCGGTATCCATGTCCAGGTTATTTTGTTGTTCAGACGTAGTTCGAATAGTGTTTCGTGATAGCTCCACACTGTTTTTGAGGTACACCATCTCGATTCAAGAACTTTTAATGCAGCTTAACTGTCAGAGAATATCTTTATTGACTTATGTGCATACCGTCGATCTATCAGCAGTCTTGCATACATTTCAATTGCATGAACCTCTGCTTGAAATATGATTCTCATAGTTCCCAGGCTGATTCTTAATTATTTTATTTTTAGGTTTTTGCCATATATTCCGTCTCCAATACCTTCTTTAGTTTTGGACCCGTCTGTAAATATTCCAAATTCTGCTTTTAGCAGGTCAGCACTGTTATTCACCCATTCCTCCCTTCTTGGGTGGACGATTAAGCATGTATATTGAAATGTTTTGACCAGCTTTCTTCGAGAATGTCCCGTCATAATATATATTTCCACAAATAAAATAAAATATTAATTTACTCTGTAGATTATTTTTGTAGTTCGTGAACAAGGCGGAAATACTTTTATGCAATGGATTTATTGGTATCATTATGTGAGATTAAAATTTCGTTTTTTAAATTTCGTTTAATAAATTTGGGTTTAAAATAGAAACTGAATAACATGTTACAAAATGTAAAAGACATTTTTTATTTCCTATAGATTAAGAAATTAATAAAAATTTAGTTCTATACATTTATACGTTCTAAAATAAAATTTAAAATTTAGTCCCTATTAATTTCTAACGCTGCTAAGTAGTCAGGGGCGCATCTAGGAATACCCCCCCCCCCCAAATTTTCATTATAAAATTTTTATTTTAAATTATATTTTTACTATAATTTACTGACCTACTTAATTATTGTTCATTATACATTTCATTTAAAATTATTTCGACTCTACCGCATAGAGCAAGGAAATATTGAATCACTTTATTTTAGTGTTAACAATTTGCTATCAACACTATTTATGAATTTGTGATCGGTTTTATAATCAAATTAATGTAGTGTACCATAATATGTAAGTAATTTTTACTAGCTATGTTATTGTTAGTAGTTGCTTGTTGTTATTATCGATATCGTTATCGATACTATTAGGTACTAGAGTCACACCGGATACACAGTCTTGCATAGACCACATCTTTGTTAAACAAAACCTGAACAATGTCAACTTAAACATTTATTCTTCAGTTATAAACAATAATACGACGGATCACTACCCTATTTATTTACAAATTTCTAATAAAAACCATGACAAACCACAAAACACGGAACAGACTGTCGTAAATTTTGACCACCGAAAATTCACAAATTTGATAAATCAGGAATCCTGGACTGCTGTTTTGGGGGAAAGTGAACCAAACACTATTTTACAAAACTTTCTCTGACATATATAACAATAGCAAAGTAGTAAAAGTCGTAAGAACTAAAAAAGACGTGAAAATTAAACCCTGGATAACTAACGCTATTATAAAATCTATAAAATGCGGTGATCAGTTGAAAAGGAATTTAATTAAAGATCGAAACAATGAATTTCTTATAAATATAGATTTAAAACATACAGAAACAATTTAAAAAAAATTATAAACGACGCAAAGACCAGATACTACCGTGAGGTTGTAAATAGCCACAGGAATGACATGAAGAAAATTTATAATATAACAAATGAAGCGACAAATAATGCAAATCAACATAAAAATATTGACATAAACATATTAGATAAAAATAATGAAAGCAAACAGTTTGAGAGCACAAAACTTATGGCTGACTACTGCAATAATTTTTTCATACAGATAGGACAACAAATGGCAGCCAAAATACAACCGCCTGAACATTACAGAATAAGCTACAATAACCACTGACGACTGAAAACATGTTTCTAAGGCCAGTTGATAGAAGTTAACTGATTTTGCATATATCATCTCTCAAAAATGATAGTTCCCCAGGATATGATGACATCAGTGCCAGACTCATAAAAGACCATCACTTGGACATAGTTGATCCGCTTGTACACATCATAAACCTGATCTTTCAGCATGGCATGGTCCCAAATGATTTTAAAAAATCAATCGTCGTTCCAATACATAAATCTGGCAGCAAAACAGAAATAAGCAATTATCGCCCCATAAGTTTGATTAGCACATTTACCAAACTACTAGAAAAATGCCTCAAGGATAGATTATTCAACTTTCTAGTAAGAAACAAAATTCTGAATAAAAATCAGTTTGGGTTCCGGAAAGGTCTCAGCATGCACGGACCATGCTATATATAAACTTGTTGATTCTATAAAATCAGCCCTAGACAACAACAAAAAATGCATAGGTGTCTTTTTAGACCTTGCGAAGGCTTTCGACACAGTGCCTCACGAAAAACTGCTAGAGATACTTGAATGCTGTGGCATTAGGGGTACTGTATTCCGCAGCTATTTGGAACATAGAACCCAGCAGGTTAGGATAAAGAACCAATTGAGTGACAGTCAGAAAATTCAACTTGGCATCCCACAAGGCACTGTCCTGGGACCGCTTCTCTTCATTCTCTATATTAATTCTCTATTGACAAACAATATACAAGGTCTTATATCATATGCAGACGACACGGTTTTAGCTTTCAGTGATGATACCTGGGAAAAGGTAAAGACCAAGGCAGAACTTGGTACTGCAATGGTAAAAAAATGGCTAGACTTCAATGAATTAACCCTTAACATAGACAAGACAAACTATATCGCATTCTCCCTTACGGATGTCAACAGACCTAATTTCAATTATTAATAATATAAAAACCTAAAATGGTCCAAACATGTAAATAGCTTGGTTATTAAAGCAAGAAGGTTGGTTTACAAGTTTTATGAGCTACGCAAATTCATGAACAAAGAGTTACTTGTGTCAATATATAGAGCTTTGGTTGAATCTATTCTACAGTATGCCATAGTTGTGTGGGGTGGTCTGTATGCTAATGCTATGGAACCTCTAAACACAGTACAAAACTACGTATTGAAAATTATTTTTCAAAAAGAGAAACGCTATCCAACTGATCAGCTATACAATGAATATATTTTAAATATTTGAATGTTGTATTTCTATAACATTTGTCTTTTTTTATATAAAAATAAAAATTTGCAAGCAAGCCTGGAGCACTCATATCAGACTAGACAAATATCTAACCAGAATTTAGTTGTTCCTTTTTATAGAAGAGATGGCAACCAAAGATTTATGACTAGTTTAGGTCCGAAGTTGTTTAACTTGCTACCAATCAGCATAAAAATATATTAATTTATAAAAGATTTGCCAGGATGTGTCGGCCACTTATTTTTAGAAATTATAGGACATTTCTTGGCCTGCTGTGATTGTCATTGTCAATTTTCTGTTTTTCCCTTGTTGTTTTTTTTCTTCTCTAAATTTTTCCCTTAATTAAGTAGTCTCTAAACTCTGAAATTTAGTAATGTCTACTATTAAGTTGAATTTATAAACATGATTATATCTAGGTACCTATTTATTTTATTTTTTCGTTTTCTTTTGCACATACAGGTTGTATAGTAATCTAGATGCAATACAATAAAGATATATTAAAACTAGCATAAGGATTGGAATGTATATTATGTTGTAAAGCATGTACCGTTAAAATAAAAAAATAAAAAAAAATAAAATAAATAAATAAATATGTCTACTAACCTTCCTTTTCACTTTATTTGAAACGTTTTTAAATGGAAATAGATTGGATTTTTTTAGAGTTAGAGTTGTAACTAATTAACTTTTTTTCCCATAGAACTATTTGAGATAAAAGTTTGATACTATCAGGAAATGGTTATGTTGATGGGAGGAATCGAAAAAAAAAATTGTTCGCGTCTGGTTATTAGAGTGTCCAGTTATAGGAGTGAATTTAACATGTAAAGAAATAGGCAAACGCTTGGTTCCAACAAGTTTGTCCGCTTAATAGAGGTGTCCGCAAAGAGAGGTTTCACTGTATTTGACTACTGGTACAAAAATAGAATCCTAACCTATTTGATCTGTAACCTTTTACATAAGTTCTTTGAAGAGTAATAATTCAAGATATGTGGGTTCAATTCCACGGCATAGTATATCTTACGATACTGGTTACTACAAGGCAGACACTAAAATTGCAATAAACTGAAAAACCCAATAAAAGTGTCAAAAATAGGAAGCCCTGTACATTATTATGTATTTGATTTACCGATAGAGTCATAAATATTGTTAAAACCCTCCTAAACAAACACATTTTTAACGCCTATCCGAAACCAGATAGAATAAATTACCACAAAACTTCTAAAAATCCCAAACGGCTTTTAAACGGAGATAAAAGTAACTTAAAACCCAAACAAAAACAAAGATAAAAAGAAATAGGAAATCATTAAGATAGAGAACTCACGACCGACATAATTTAGATTAGCTGTCAGCGGCGTTGTGTATGTTAACATGTGACATATGACTCCGTTGGAAAAGGAAAGAGATATGTGACTGTTCGAATATATCATTTTTAAACACTGACATTGCCTCTTATTTATGTATACAGGGTGTCCTAAAAGTCATGGGACACAGAGCAACAGCAGACTTCTTAAGCCGAAATAATGCGATTTACTTAAACTTGCCTTATAGGTACCAAAATTGATAACAACCAAAATACAGGGTGTCAAAGTTTTAATTTTGTTTTCGTTTTTTTGCGATCATTTCTTAACGAAACGACATAGCCGCACAAAATTAAGGATTTTGGGGTTTTTTGAGATGAGGAATTCAAAATTATCCATAGTTTTTGTGTAACCAGTAGAGGGCGCTGCCTACGGCATGGCCCACTCCTTTTATCTGGCATAACTTTGTTTAGGATTTTTATATCGATCCGACTATTAAAAAAATAAGTTACTTTACTTCTTTTACATCAAAAACGTATAACTTATTGAAGTCGCTAGGAGCAACCGTTTTCGAGATAATCGCATTTCATATATCCTATGCAACGAATTACGTGGTCCAAAAGTAGCGGAAAATCAAGCAACGATAAATTTCTAACTTAAAATTATTGTAAATCAGCTACATTTGCTTAAGGTTGACTATTTTTTTCTAATAAAAACGTTTTTTCGTATACCTACGGAATTACTAATTTTACTCCAATCAAAAATTTTATTTAATACTTACTTAGTTTAATAACATTGAAAAGTAACAAAATAGAAAAAAATGGTAACGCCGTGATAGCAATTGTTCAAAATGGCCACCATTGACCTCAATACATTTACCTGCACCCTGCACTCCGACCGTTAAAATTTTCTTGTGCATAAATAATATAAAGCATATCACGCATTTCCGCATTGGAAAATAAATTATTCCTAAAAAATTTATAATATCTAAGTAGGTATTGTACGAAGAAAATTAATAACTTTGACAGATGATACTTTATGTAACATGTTGTTGCCTTAGAAACGGCGTTGTTTTTAATCAAGGTCAGCTGTAATAAATAATACTAATACGAATACACAATTATTTTAAATATTTTAGAATTCTTGCATTAAAAATATCGAATGCGATTATCTCGAAAATGGTTGCTCCTAGCGACTTCAATAAGTTATACGTTTTTGATATAAAAGAAGTAAAGTAACTTACTTTTTTAATAGTCGGATCGATATAAGAATCCTAAACAAAGTTATGACAGATAAAAGGAGTGGGCCATGCCGTAAGCAGCGCCCTCTACTGGTTACACAAAAACCATGGATACTTTTGAATTCCTAATCTCAAAAACCCCAAAATCCTTAATTTTGTGCTGCTATGTCGTTTCGTTAGGAAATAATCACAAAAAAACGAGAACAAAATTAAAACTTTGACACCCTGTATCATGGTTGTTATCAATTTTGGGATAAGGCAAGTTTAAGTAAATCGCATTATTTCGGCTTAAGGAGTCTGCTGTCGCTCTGTGTCCCATTACTTTTGGGACACCCTGTATATACAGGGTGTCCCATAATCAAGGGGCCATACAGCAACAGGACATAGTAGACTTCAAATTTGTGATCAAAAGAAGCTACATTTTACCGCTGTTACCTAGGTGTTAATCCAATGCCGAAGATGGGACGGATGAGGCCGCCATCTTACCATTAGAGGAACCGGTAAGGGACGAGTAGGTGATACACCTAACGGAACACCTCAATGGTTATAAACTTCATACGAAGTCAGTTGAGACAACGTAAATATTGGGGCTACGATCAATTTACTGCATCACACACTGAAACTACGTCAATACAAATATAACAAAATGTGTACTGATCGCTTTCTATACAGATGTTCGAAGATAGTCCACGTGGACTTGACAAGTTGGTCATCAAATTTTTTTGAGTTTTTTTTCTGTCTTAACTAAGATCGTATACACTTTACCATGACAATGCGATAGGAAAAATACGTTTAGTTCTTAGATTTCTTAGTAAGTGCTCTGACGAATATACAGATTTATAAATATCTTCCTTCTTCTTCTTTAGCCTGTGTTCATCCACTCCTGAATGTAGGCTTCTTCCAGTAATTTCCATGTTTTTCTGTTTTGAGCTGTTTGAATCCATGTTCTCCCTGCTGTCTTCTGGATGTCATCTCGCCAACGCTTTTGTGATCTTCCCGTTTTTCTTTTTGTGGTTCTGGGTTGCCACTGTATTATTTTATTTGTCCAATTGGATGGGTCCTGCCTGGCAACATGGCCCGCCCATCTCCATTTGAGTTCCGCTACTCTTCTTAGAACGTCCGTAACCCCTGGTCTTCTTCGGATCTCATCATTCCTCAGGTGATCTCTCAGGCTACATACCAACATGGCGCGCTCCATCGCTCTCTGGGCTGTTCTCAGTCTTTCTGCGCTGTTTTTTGTTCAAAATATACCCTAGTTTAAACTAATTAGATCTATTCCCCCTTTTTTTTATCTTTTGCAGATGCTTTGACTTTTATGAAGAACAATTTTTTCTTTTTATTTCAATACTTTTGCATGTCTCTGACAAAGCTGAATAAACCTTAGGATTTTTCACTACTTAATAAATGATTTTCACAAAGTCTGTTAAAACTCCCCAATTTTTCTTTTGCTCTATTTATTTTTCTTCCCAAGACATGGCCTTTGCACTAACCCTTGACTTTTCAGTATGCTGAAGTCTTCATTGTCGGTCTTTTGACTATTCAATTTTTACACCTTTTGTACACCATTGAAAGCTCCATTACGACTCAATCCCACTATTATTTTCTCTATTGCTAACAACATCAGCATTGTACCTTTTACTTTGTTTTCCTTATGATGAGTGTTTCTACACTCGAAACATGTCGAATTGAATTATTGTGAATTATTCTAGGTTCGCCTAGTTATTCTAATAAAAAATTGTGGTGAAAGACTTTGTGCTTTTCTTTTTTCTATACATATATCGATGCTTAAGAAACAATACCTCTTATCTCCAAAATGACAAATTTGCAGGAGATAGAAAAAACTGATTTACACACCTAAGCATTTAAATTTAAACACTAAATTTTTTGTGTCTACATTTTTTGCATTGAAACATACTTTTTTAACGAAAATATCAACCTTTAATTGTTTTGTCGTTTTTAAATGGAGATACGCGGTGTTATTTTTCAACAAGTTGCCCAATATAACGATACGAGGTATTACATAAAATAAGAACTGCATAAAGTTGACGTTTGATGTTATTTATTTAATTTAAACTAACTAGGTACAACCCAAAATTTAAAAAAAAACATAGATTGTTTGAAATGTAAATGGCACCTAAAATTAATGACAGGAGACATTTATTGATGCGGCAGGCTGTCATAAAAATGGTGACATTCTTTTGGTAAAACTGCTTTTAAAAAAAATTGTTGGAGCGGTTGCCATTTTTTATTTTTATCGGATTTTTATAGAATTTTGGTGGCAAATAATCCTGATTTAGGCTTTCCAAGTTTTTTATTCATTGGGGCAATTCCTTGTACTTGTCAGAAAAAACACACTTGTATATTATTTTACCTTCTGGGCAAATATTTCAGACATCGTATTTCGTTAACTGTGAGCAAACCTGGCCTAATTGATGAACAAACTTTTTCGCTTGCATAATCTGAGAAAAAATCAAATGATAGGTATTTCACGTCATAAGGGTGGGTTTTGTCGTGCTTCTTTTGTAACAGCAATATAATCTGAGGGAAGATGAATAACTCTGTTTTTTAACTTATTTTCAATTACTGCATGTATTGAGTCACATTCCATCTGAGTGTGCCCACGTTCTAAATATTTTTGTTCTATAATAATGTTGTTATTTGTTGAAAACATGAGTAGGGCACTTGACATCATAGAATTTTGATTCTGGTAGGTGCAGCCGTCAGTTCAAATCATAATAGGTTTTCCTGAATCTTTGTGCTTATTGAGATAATCAATGAGGCAGCTAGCGAAAACTGAGGCTACGAGTTCACCCTGTGATTCATTCCACCAGTAGCAGGTAGCACTATGGTAGCTAAATCATATAAAGTGTAGTTATGAACGCACAGCTTTGTTTTGTAGTATAGTGCACGCATTAAAAAAGGGAGCCAATTTAACAGCCTGTACGTCTGCAGTAACTACAATGCATTGACCATCTTCAGCTTTCTTTTTATCTTCACCTTTTTCTTGCCTGGCTAGTTCCTTCCTATCAATGTGCTTTTTATATTCTTCCTCTTTCAAACTAATATTGTACTTTATACAGCTGTCACATGTATCTTTCTTGGGGTGATATGGAGATTATTTTTTCTGATACAACGGTATCAAATACTTGCCTACTTAAATGGAACATTTGATTTTCTGTACAGTACTCTACATAATGATTAAAAAATTGTGTCATAGTGGTAAATATTGATTCCAAATAAAGTTTGTCAGTTTGTTTCCGGCAATAGTGAGACGGTAATTTGGGAATAAATTCTAAATAGGCTATTAGATTATCTTTTTTTTCCTTTTTTTAGGTTTTCTTAAAGTTTCACTTCTCTCTTCATTTCTATTTTCTCTACTCATGTGAATGCCAGCATGATCCTTTTTTTCAGTCACCCACTTTCTGACTGACCATTCACCTAAACCAAATGTGTTTAAAAAAATTTTCTTGCAGACTTGACTTCTTTTTCCCCCAATTTTTAAATTGTATATTAAACTTGTACATCGACGTGAATTATTTTCTTCTTTTCTTCTGTTCTCTTTCTTGTACCAATGTAACAGTCAACTAGGGATGAGACGAAAATTTTTCTTTGCTCCCAACTGTTAGATTTAGACTGACAAAATAACTCGTATATCCCTTTCACGTGCAACCATTTCCCGCCAAAATAGCACGTATCTCTAAACTTTCTGAAGGTTATGGAGATACGAGTAATTCTGTTATTTGTCGTGATACGACGTATTCTTTGACCTCGTTTTTAGACGTTAATATAAATATTGGACGTACGAGCTATTGAGAACTGTTCGATATTAGAGTGTATATTGTTTTAAAATAACAAACTCATTTTCAATGAAAATTGAGATACGAGGTATTGTTTCTTAAGCGTCGATATACAAAGTCCACTTTGAGTATGGACTACTTCATAATTTGATTGGTTTATCTTGACAAAATACCCCTCTTTGGCCTCTTTTATATTTGCAGGGATTCAGAAATATGAGAGACTAAAAATAAATGCGAGAATTCATCAAACTCATATTGGGTAATTATGAAATTGTCTTTCTTGCCCTCAAATATAAAACTACACCAAATTTGATTCATGTTCGCTTAACCATTTTCAAATCATCGTCAATTTTAGAAAATACTTTCACCGTGGATATTTTGTCATAACAAATTAAATTACCTGTTTTCAAGTCTACTATCTCCGGTTGCTGACTCTTAGTTATGGGACACCCTGTATACAGGATCCCATTTATTTTGCTATTATTCACTCTCATTTACAATATTTAACTTTAATATGAGGATCAACTTTTTAAAATTTGCTTAACCCTCTACAAGTTTTACAAAATAAAGCAATTAAAAATATATATTGCTTGGATAGACAAAATTCAACTAAACTTTTATATAAAAATTTTAATATTATGTCAATTAAGGATATTCACTTAGTGCAAAATATTGTTTTTATTCACCAAATTATATCAAAAAATACACATTAAAATATAAAGACAATTACAGACGTGACGTACATGATCATTTAACTAGAACTGTTTTCAATATTGATTTACCTTTAATACATACTAGCGCAGGTCAGAACTCCATTTATTATCAAGGTATAAAATTTGACAACGAAATACCCCAAGAATTAAAATTTTTAAATATAAAACGTTTTAAAATGATAACTAAGAAAATACTTAAAAAAGTGGAAGCTAAATTTTAAACTAAAAAATATTTAAAAGTGCACTTATTTTATGATTAATTATTATTTTTAAAATTATTTATAAATGATATCTAAACCAAATTATTAGTTATATTATTTTATTAAAAGAAATAATAATTGAATAATTTTATACATATTGTCGGATATGGAATTGGCACCCTTAAGGCTAGAGAAATAGTTGTAACGTAACAGCGGTGTAAAGACTCTTAAGGTGGCGTAGCTTATCGCAAAAAAGGTGTGATAAAGAAAAACCAGTGTGTAGAAGAGAGACAGTGACATTTGCATTTAGTAGTGAAGAGAGATAGTGGCATTTGAGTTTAGTAGTAGGGGTCAGAATTGAAATGTTTATAGAAAATAACTATTTTGTAATTGGTTGGGATAAAGGATTCCAATCCCCTCTTTTTAGAGTGTGGGAAGACAGACGAAAAAAGGAATCCCTTCTTCCAATTGGTAGGGGTTGCAAAACAATATAAAAACACGAAAGAGCACTTACGACAGAGAGTTGAAAATGTTCAAGTTCAAGTGTAAGGGGAACCTCTGCCCGTTTGCCGGTTCAAGTAATTAATCTATTAAAATGTAAGGGGAAACTCTGCCCGTTTGTCAGTTGAAATAATAATTGTCTAAGAGTTAAATTCAAGTTATGGAACCCACTGCTTCAGAGACGACCTACATTGCTCCCATTGCGTAAGTGTTCTTTATCTATTGGTTTATAACATGTAACTGTTTTAATTGTTTAATTTCCTTTTTGACTTGAGTTATTATAAAGTTATAGTTGTTTCTTCTGGCTTACTTGGATTAATCTATCGTTCCTGAAGTGAGTCTTAAGAGGGCGACTCAACTTTAAAATAACTTCCTAAATTACCATTTTGTAAACATCTGTTATTTTGGTTATTTTACTAATTTTAAGATTGTATTTTTATTTATCACAATTATTATCTTTGCTTTTGCTTTTCTTGCCATTTAATAAAATTGTTAAAAATCCCTTGGTGTTTCAGTGAAGAACTAGAGAGCATCCTTAAATCCTTAAAGACAAATTAAATAATTATTTTTATAAATTTCTATTTTAAACTATCTAAGCTACACAACCCAGTCGTCTACAAATCGTAGTCCGACATTTGGTGGAGGTGCGTGTTTCCTATACGAGTGTATTTTTTTTCTTTAAAAAATACTCTTCTATAGTGATTCCGTTTTAATTTTTTTATTTTTTTTATAAATTTTGGTGCTCTATGTTTTTCAGTGAAAATCATTAAAAAATTATTGTTGTCATTTAAATATAGCAAGATTTTGAAAAAGAAAAGAAAAGTAAAAAACTGAAAAATCGTTTCAAATATACCAACAAGACGGCAAGTAAAATAATGTGGCGAGGTTTTGAAATTAACAACTTTAAAAAATAGTTTAAGTAGTGTCGAGTCAGTCTCCCCAATAAATAAATTTGACCCAAAAAATCGAAGTACTGCAGTTGAACCAGAGCCAGTTTTAATAAATAAATTACACTTGAATCAACTCCCCTGGCATCTGATTCACCACAGTTTCTCAAAGAAGGTGATGCCTCTAATGAAACTGCAGTAGCAAACTTAAGTGCTTTCGAAGATTCTTAATTATCAATAAATTCTGAAAAAATAATTGACACTACGGTAGCAAACGTGCAAAACGAAAACGCGGATCCTGCGACACCCAAATTTATATCACCGAAATTATTCGATCCGTCGGAAAAAGAAGCACGAGATTTTTTAAATAAATGTAAACGTTGCGCAACGAGAAGAAACATTTGGGGTGTCAAGCATAAAATTTTTTATGCAACACGGAGAAAAAATGGTTTGACAAGCACAAAAGTTTTTATGTAACGAAATACAGTAGCGGTGAAAAGCATAAAATTCTTTATTTAAAAATAAATAGCTGGGGAAATAAGCATAAAATTATTTATTTTGAAAATTTTCTATTAAATACTGCACATCAGTGGTACAAAACGTATATAGCGGCAGCGGAAAATCAAAATAAAAAATGGAATGATATAAAAAATAATTTTTACAACGAATTTGGTTCAAGAATACCAAAACGCGATTATAAAATTAGATTATTGTCTGCGAAACAACGATTAAATAAGGATATAAAAAGTTATTTTTACAGAATACAAAATTTAGGTGCTGAATATAAACAGAACAAGCCTTTTGAAAATATTTTAGAATATTTCGAGTGTGTGAGTGACTTACATTCTAATTTTATAACAAATTTTTTTTTTACTTTGTGATGATAGTGTAAACTCATTACAAAAATTGTCTGCGATCGTAAATAAGTTAAGTGAATTTCAAAGAATTACAAATTTATAAAACCAAGTCTTTCAAGTTTAACTATATCAGAACAACCTTCGACATCTTTTAAGCCAGTGGCTAGGCAAAATAATTTTAAACCTGAAACACAAAACTTTAAAGGTAAAACGCAATTTAAAAAATTTAAAATATGAATAATCAATAATTTTCAGTTTAGAAATTATGGTAACTTTCGAAAAAATACGTTTATTCAGGGATACCGACCAGACTTATCAAAATAAATTTTATAAACGAAATAATCCGCATTTTTTCGAAACTCGTACTCACGATGTACGTCAAATTTGTTTTAATTGTGGAAAAATCGGACATTTATTTAGAACATGCCGAAGTCGAAAACAAAAAAGTCCAACAAAACCTAAAAATTTTAATCAACTGTTAGCAATTTGTGATGATACACATGATAACAGTGGTTCTAAATCTCAATTTATGGGTTTGTTCAGCAGATTATAAACCATTAGCTCTTGGCCCAAGTCATTTGGTTACCGCAGGTGACCATAAAACCGAGATAAAAGAATAAAAAACTATTATTGTAACTTTTCAAAATGTCACAATATCAGTAAATACCCTTATAATTGAAAGTTTAACAAAACCTATATTATTAGGCGTAAATTTTTTTTTTGATGAAACAAGGTGTTATAATTGATTTTTTCAGAGCGTATATAAAATATTACACATTTAGCAGTAACAAGACCTTTCGATATGGATTATTCTCAACAATTTTTCTTGATTCACTTAGGGAAGACTATGACATATTTATCAATTGGAAAATTTTTATAAAATTTGCTTAAAAACAGACATAATTTTAAATATTTTCAATGAAATAAAAGAAATTCCTTTAAAGATTATAAACTTGCCAGACTCACTAAAAAATATTTTAGAGTGCTATTCATTTGAGCACAATGAAGGTTTCATTATTAATCATTACATATAATAAAAGATAAGCTATTCATTAAAATAACGTCATGCAAATATTCGAAGCTTAAGTTGCAATTAATAAATAAGGTTAATATAAACACTTTTCTGTATACTACGAATGAGATAAGAAATTGTTCTCATTTAGATAATAATATTGCATTTAAAATTTGGTCAGCACTATCGCAAGAACAAAAGATTCGTTTAGAACAACTTTTATCGACTTATAGGAACGTTTTCACACTACACAAAAAGAAACTCATTTCTTTAACGCGTTATACAAATTTAACGAAACTTGAAATAAATATAGGTGATGCAGACGCAATTAAAAAACAAACCATACAGGGTAGCGCAAAAAGAACGCGACATATTAAATAATCAAGTTAAAAAATGTTAGAACATGGCATTATAAGACACAGTCGAAGCCCTTTGTCCAGTCCGGTTGTAATAGTAAATAAGCCAGACGGAACGCACAGATTTTTTGCGATTTTAGAGAATTAAGCGGAGTTAAAAAAAAAAAGTTGGCCTTTACCAGTCATTGAAGATATTTTATGTTATTTAAAGGCGCAAAATATTTTTCTACTCTCGATATGTTTTAGCAAATTGCCAATATCGAATAAGGTTGGGTTAGAAGAAAGTTCGTCACGACAGACGGTTTATACGAATTTAATGTAATGAAAGAAATATTAATATATTTAGGTGATAAAACAGTTTTCCTGATAGCTTTGAAGAACACTTTAAAAGACTAAAAAATGTTTTTCCAGATTATAAAAAGCAAAGTTTTACTACTTAAACCCAGTAAATGTTATTTTTGCAGAAACTGAAGTAAAAATGTTATGTCATATAATAAATAATCAAGGCATTCTACCAGACTCAAATTAATTTTTAGTCATAAAAAAACTTTCCATTGCCAAAAACTCTAAATAAATTACAAAGCTTTTTAGGTTTATGCAACTTTTCTAGAAAATTAATTCCAAATTTTAGCCAGAATAGCTAATCCTTTACACAAACTTACCAGTAAAAAGTACAGTTTAAATGGAATGAGGAGACAACCATAGCTTTTAACACCTTAATAAATAAATTAATTTTACCACCAGTTTTAGCGCATTACAATTCTAAAAAAAGATTGTGAATTACGTATAGACACTTCTACCCAAGTTTTAAGTACAATCGAGGATACCATCTTTTTACAAAAAACGACATAGGTAACGACCACACTATTGCATATATTTCGAGAACTCTCTCAAAACCCGAGTCAAACTTTTTCTAATGAACTTGAGGCATTAGGTGCTGTTTGGAGTTTATTAAAATTTCAGAAGGTTAAACATAAAAATAGTAAAAAGCACGGAGATGCTGATTCCCTATCAAGAAATCCAGTAGAATGTCCTGCTCTTGCTTCACAAGAGCCTGATTTTGACATTCCAACGTATATTCTGGATTCCAAGACAATTTTCACTTATCAAAATTTCGATTAAAATCTAAATAAATTAAATTTTTCTTTAAAAACCCACAAAGTTAACCATTGACATTGCTGATTGAAAAATTTAAAAAAAAAATTTTTTTTACATTTTAAAAAAACAACTAATAAAATTATATAAAGATATTATTGTACGGTATGTATATAAGAAATATAGAAAAATATGTAAAAGGGTGTGCTGAATGTCAGCTCCGAAAAGGTTCAAATGATAAACCCGCTAGATTTTTACAGCCTATAAAAGTAGGTGTGCCATTCGAAAAATTGGCATGGATCTGTTAGGTCCTATTCCTAAATCAGTCGATAATAAAACCATGATTATAGTTGTTACGCACTATGCTACGAGGTGGGCCGAAACTAAGGCACTTCGTAATAGAAAAACAGAATCAGTTGTAAAATTCATTCTAGAAAGTATAATTACCAGACACAGTTTTTCAAAAAATTCTTTTATAGCTAATCTCGGAAAAGTTTTTCAATCCGAATTTATTACTGAACTTTTATTAACAATGGGTATTAATCCCTTATTTACCACTAGTTATTATCCCCAATGCAACGGTTTTAGAGAAAGATTAAACCATTGCTAACATACTAAGCTTGTATACATATACAGCTCGTACCGCTTGGTCTTTATATTGACCCCACGTACTAATTTTTGCTTATAATAAATCGTTACAAAGTACCACAAAAAACTCCCCCTTTATGTTAGTTTTCGGACGAGGAGGTCCAGTTTTACCCGCGGTGGACGTACGGAGGACGTACGGAGAAAGAACGAATAAGGAATTCGTAAGTCAGAAGCTTCATTAATGAAAAATGTTACAAATTCTACAGTGATAGAATATATGAATTTAGGGAAAAGGCGCTATACTAAACTATGATACGGTAAATAAGACAAACCAAAGAAAAAATACGTTACGATGCAAAACATAGGATTTGCGATTACCAAGAGGGTGATCAAGTAAAAAAAAAATTTTACACCCTTTTTAGAAAGATTGAAAAAAAAAAATGGTCAGGTCCATAATAAATAGTTTAAAAAACAATCTCAAGTAAATTATGTTATTCGCGAGGGAACAGCGAAAAATGCTTAAACAGACGTAGTAGGTACATGTCAAGTAAAATTTTACCCTACAACGATCATCGGGTTGTTGATCACGTAAATAAACAATTAAATATTTTTTAATAAATAAATCTGCTGTACAAGGAAAAATGTTAAACAAATGTACAATAACAAATAAAAAACATTTTAAACAAATTTAAAAATACTTACCTGTAGAGGTACGTACAGGTACAGAACCATAGGAAATCGAAAATCAGGTGATGTTATAAATAAGGAAAACTTACAGTTGAAAGGCCGCCGGCACGATTGTGCATAAAACATCGCCCCGGAGGCCTTGCAACAGAATGAATTTCTCAAAATTTAGGTCTAAACAATGTTCTGGAACAAAAAACACTTTCAGGCACACATAGTCTTATAAAACGGTAATAATTATGTAAAATCAGATATTCAATTTTTAATTAATTTCAACTAAAAGAAAAAATAATTTCAAATTACATAATTAAATTTTTTGCTCACACCCGCATTAGCGCGAAAAGCTAATTGTGTCACGCGACCGAGACTAAGACTGAAATTGTTAATTGTTAAGCCTTTCGGCCAGAATCATTAAAGATAAATAATATTAATTTCAGCAGAATTTCATATCTCAATATTCAGAGATAAAAGGTTAATTAAACGGGACAAGGAAAGAATAAGAAACGCTATCACAAAGATTATGCTTACTACAAACTTTCATTTATGGTATATTTGTTTTTAGATTGACGTTTTCCGTTGTCAATGTACAGGTGGAAGCTACAAAATTCCGATCATGGATGGATTTCTATTTTTGTCAAATAAAACCAAAAGTTTTAGGACTATCAGATAAGGACAATCTGCATAAATTTATTTTTGAAAATGATTTAATACTAATAGAGCGAAAGCTAGAAATACCGTACAAAGATTGTAAAAATATTCTAATACCCAGTGTTTTAACACACATTGAAGCCGGTCAATATTATATGGGGCCTCAAGTCTAAATTTGGGACAATTATGCCAAAAACTGTGGGCACTCTCATACACTTTGTTAAAAAATACGCAAAAAATATCCTCAGTTAGTATCTATACCAGGACACCGTAATATAATTTTGATCGAAAAGTCCATGACTTCATACATGTTTTTTGTCAATTCAATATAGAAATAACAAGTCAACAAAAAGTACTGCAAATAAACAAAATTAATTTTGGGGGATCTTTTTCTATATTTTCAAATTTAACATATTTTCAAAAAGTACGATTTCAGAAAGCCTAACTCACTACAAAAATTTTTATAACAAAACTAATAACAAATTAATTCCTCATACTAACTTAGTACATAACTTACTAATGTACACCATAAGTTAGAAACTTTCATCAAGCGCATATACAATAAACAAAATTTTTTTTTTAAATAATTATTTTGAGGTATTTCCTACTACTACAAGCTCCACAAATGGCATACTTAAGAAAACTACCAGAAGTGACAACATGTGAAGCATCGATACCACTCATTTTAGAAGTAAGAAGTCATAAATACACTATGCAGAGTTCAGTTTCTCTGCCTATCAACATTTCTCAATGTCAAACCCGAAATGGTAAGGTTTACTATAAATTAGACAAATTAATGTTGGTGTTTAGCAAAACCGACTATGGAACCAAATCTGACAAATTTTAAACCAGCCGTTCATAAAGAAATATACACGGTAGGTAATAAACAAAGAAAATCTCGTGACAAACCGTAAGTTTGAACGTCTAGCACATGACGACGTTAATTTAAGATACAATTTTTTTTTAAATATACGAAACCATGCAGTCACTAGTTACGAAACTTCGACTTTCTAAATTGTTCAAGATAAAATGCATAATTTACAGAATTTTATTAAAACTGAGTCACAAGAGATTGGTTATTTAGCAAATCAAGTTTATGGAAATTTTTTTTTTTTAAATGTTTTAACTTTTGTCAGTATTTAAAACCACGAACTTATAGCTTCATACAGGAATCATCATGTTCCGATGAAATCACTCAGATTTTTTGTTCATTCAGATTCAAGTCCCTTGAAACTGTCAACTAAGTACAAAGTTTTGATGTCAATTTAAAGTAAATAGCTATACATACAATACATTTTTGGTGACATTTCATACATATTTTATTTTAAAGACAGCATTTCCAAGTATAATGACAGTCCTAATACAAATTGGCCATTATCTGTGCCAAATCTTAATTTGTAAATTTCTAATAATTTACAAGTAATAAAGGAAGAATTAATGAATTTGTAAACTACGTCAAGACATTTTTTATTGTGTACATAAAAATACGTTACTGATATTATGAAATATCGTTTTGTCTATTATCATGCTTTATTTACTATGAAGATTAAATTTGATAGGATACTTTCCCTTATGTTAAACCGGTTAAATCGCAAGTTGTTAGAGCGCACGAGGTTACGTCACGTGATGATAATTTTTTTTTTGGAGTTCCACGTGATAGGAATATTTGGTTGCATTACTGCCATGCATACTTTTATTATTACTTGCGATATTGAGAATTATATTGTAAAATAAATGAATGTAAAAAATGAAATAAATGATTCTACGCGTAATGGAAAAACGTAATAAATGATTCTACGCGAAGTGGCAGATATAAACGTATTGAAAATATTGCTAGCAGAGACAAGTAATGAACATACTAATAATATTGACAATCTTGAAATGTTAGAATTATCCGGAAAACAGGGAATGTTGTCTCTTCCTTGTAGACAAACTGTCAAAAGTTTTATTAGATTTACAGAAACATCGAAAAATTGACAGTACAGTTTGGGGTGGCCACCCACGGTTATTATCACCAACGGTTATTATTATCCATCGTTATTATTAACCATTACTATTATAATTTTATATTTTTTTATCATTGTTATTTGGTATACCAACAAAAGTTTATATATGGCCCTGATCAGGCATAAATATATACACGTGTACATAAATATTCTATTTTAAAATATTCAATATGTAAATAATCAATGTGTAACTATTATATGTGTAAAGAATACATGTATAGAGGTATAAAAGTATATTGTAAATATACATGTATTACATTTAAAAAAAATTCTAGCAGTAAAATTGTATTACGTACTTACTTCAGTAAGTCAAGACCTTACTGTAAATGTGTTAATAAGGTCATATTGTTATTTTTATTATATATCATTGTAATAATTATTGGAAATAATTTGTAAATGAAACGTTTTGTTTTGTAACCCAAGAAACATATTTCAATTTGTAAAAGTGTCATTTAAAACGGAAACTCCTACTAATAACCAATTTTGATAAAATGTAACGCATACTGTACTATTTGTTTTATGTATCGACAACAACCTGGAGAACTACACACTACACCACCTGAAAGCTATCCAAATCACCAAAGTTGTCAACTATGCTAACAGTCCTCACGTTACATATCATCACTTTGTGAACAACAGCAGCCGTTTTGGTAGAAGCCACTCCCTAAAATCAGTAAGGGCAATTCCTTCAATCCTACCCTACAAACAGTTCATCCTTCGCAAAAGAACCACAAGTTATTTGGGTGGTTACAGGTTGGTCGCCGTGGAAGTCGACCCTGGAGGAGGGGGTATTGTCGGATATGGAATTGGCACCCTTAAGGCTAGAGAAATAGTTGTAACGTAACAGCGGTGTAAAGACTCTTAAGGTGGCGTAGCTTATCGCAAAAAAGGTGTGATAAAGAAAAACCAGTGTGTAGAAGAGAGACAGTGACATTTGCATTTAGTAGTGAAGAGAGATAGTGGCATTTGAGTTTAGTAGTAGGGGTCAGAATTGAAATGTTTATAGAAAATAACTATTTTGTAATTGGTTGGGATAAAGGATTCCAATCCCCTCTTTTTAGAGTGTGGGAAGACAGACGAAAAAAGGAATCCCTTCTTCCAATTGGTAGGGGTTGCAAAACAATATAAAAACACGAAAGAGCACTTACGACAGAGAGTTGAAAATGTTCAAGTTCAAGTGTAAGGGGAACCTCTGCCCGTTTGCCGGTTCAAGTAATTAATCTATTAAAATGTAAGGGGAAACTCTGCCCGTTTGTCAGTTGAAATAATAATTGTCTAAGAGTTAAATTCAAGTTATGGAACCCACTGCTTCAGAGACGACCTACATTGCTCCCATTGCGTAAGTGTTCTTTATCTATTGGTTTATAACATGTAACTGTTTTAATTGTTTAATTTCCTTTTTGACTTGAGTTATTATAAAGTTATAGTTGTTTCTTCTGGCTTACTTGGATTAATCTATCGTTCCTGAAGTGAGTCTTAAGAGGGCGACTCAACTTTAAAATAACTTCCTAAATTACCATTTTGTAAACATCTGTTATTTTGGTTATTTTACTAATTTTAAGATTGTATTTTTATTTATCACAATTATTATCTTTGCTTTTGCTTTTCTTGCCATTTAATAAAATTGTTAAAAATCCCTTGGTGTTTCAGTGAAGAACTAGAGAGCATCCTTAAATCCTTAAAGACAAATTAAATAATTATTTTTATAAATTTCTATTTTAAACTATCTAAGCTACACAACCCAGTCGTCTACAAATCGTAGTCCGACAATATTTAAATATTTTTATTTTTTTATTGAATTTGAATACTAACATTTTAAGTATTATTTTGACTTACCTTGTGTTTTAATTAGTTATATTTAACAATTATATTTTTAAATGTTGTTATTAGTAGAGAATCACGCATGAGCAAATTTTTTGGGATTTTATTTGGAATAAATAACTAAATAGGGTAGACTGGGGCAAGTGCCAAGCCTTTTTAATAGTTTAGGTTTATTTTACTCCTACTCTGAAAGTGCGATATTTATAAAAGTGTTTTTAAAAGAAAGTGATGGTTTAATATGTTTAGTTTTCATAACGCCTAGGGCATTTATCAATAATTTTCCAGAGTTAGAGATTATAAATTTTCTATTTTTAGTCTACCGAAATTTTACACTTACCCCAAAAAGGGAAAGTTCAAAATTGGAATGCAACTTAAAATAACGTTCGAAAAAACGGCACAGGGAAAGTGTAAATAAAGCTTATATTTCCCATGTCAACTTTTCTTTTTGCCCAATTAAAAAAAATTAAAAATCTGGGAAGTTATCAACTTTTTTATTTTTGGAACAGTTAGCCAATAAATCGTAAACATAAAATTAAAAAATATTTGTGAAAAATACGTTATTTTAAATATCACTTTAGAACCTTCCCAATAACGAAAGTACTTAAAAAAATACTTTTTTGACAATTTTAACTTGGCCAATAAAATGTTTCGTTAGGACATATCCTGATGATTATTTAGTATATTATCTTTATTTTGGCCAGAGCTGATAATTATTTTGGAATTGGTGTCATTAGATACTGATGAAGGGGCTGTTAGCAATTTTACATTAGAGAGAGAAAAGTACCGGTGACAACGTTTGGCACACTCGGAAAACGGGGCAAGTGCGAAGTTGTCTTTACACTTGCCCCATTACAATTTTTGCACTTGCCCCCACATGATGTTTTTATGGGGAAAGTGTAAAAGTGCTTATAAGTAAAAACAGGTTTTAGATTTGATCATTATATAGGATTTTAGAGCTGCTAAAATTAACTAAACATAAGAAAATCCAATAAAACTAAAAATATACTTTAAATTCTTATATTTGTACAATTTTCTACGGAGATATCACACACTATTCACCAGACCTATTTGGAGGTTATGGTACAAATGACCGCTCAGAAAGAAGAAAACACGTGATTTTACGTCGGGAGTGGATAATGTTACAGCGGCTCCGCATAATTAGTTGCCTAGGAGTCCACAGACAAGAAAACTCTTACTATTGTCTGATGGGAGGTCCTATTTTACACTTACCCCGATTTTACACTTGCCCCAGTCTACCCTAATAAATTCAATACTGTCCTCAAGAAACAAAATTTAGCCCTATAGTACGATTTTTCATTATCTCGTACGATGGCCGAAATAAAAGTCTACTATTTCTTATCTTACACGGAGACCTCGCCGTCTTAAGGGTCGGCCAAGCCCACAGGTGCTAAAAATACTGGTCATTACCGTCATCAGCAGCAAAGGTAAATGTACGTAGTCACGCTCTTTTACGCTCCAGACATATTGTGAACTTTTTTGTGGTATGCATGGCGATAATTTAAAGCCGCCAGTGTCTATCTAATGTAGTGTTAAAAATGTGTCTTTTATAATACCGTGCGAGCAAAAATTATTTGCATCAAAGAGGGCCTCGCAGCTAAGGACGTAATGCTTAGCCGTAGAGCTTAATGCCTGTTGGGTGTCAGTAACTACCTGAATTAACAATCAATTAGTTATTCCGTTATCTTTGACAGTCGTTACAAGTAATTTGATTCATCGCTAATTTTTCCAATTTTTTGAACAATTCACACAATGGGCTTTACGGAACAGCACAAAACATTCATGGTTGAAGCGTATTTTTAAATCGGGGTTAGAGTAAATGGTGAGTGGCAATACAATCCGGGTTTGTGCATGGACGATTTTCACGAACATTTTTCTAACGTTGCTTTTATTGCTGGGGATTTTTATCATTGCCTAAAAAGAACCGTGTCTGTGTTTAGTGAAACAGGTTCTATACAACACAAAAAAAGGAGCAGGAAGACCATCTGTAAGAACAGAAGAACTTGTTGCAAACGTTCGTGAAATAATGCAAAATACGCCAACAAATTGTATAAGACGCCTGTCCCAAGAAGTGGGAAGATCATATGGAACATGCAGGACTATTCTTAAGAAGCAGCTAAATTTATTTCCTTATAAAGTGCATGTATTCCAAGAAATACAAGCCGCAGATTTTGAAAGACGCAGGAATTACTCTCAATGGTTTACCCAAAATTTATTGGATAGAAATTATTTATTTTTTGCAATTATTTTTTTTTCTTTCTGTATATTCTTACTTTGTTAATTTTGAACAAAAATAAATTTGTATTTGTCTACTTATTTTATTACTCATTAGTTTGGCATATCCCCGGGCATATCATGTCGTAATATGAATTTGACAAATTTTTAACCTAAATTTGGTTAGATATATCGTCCCCATATCATTGTGATCTAAACCAAGCCCTACGTTTTTTAATCCAAGCCCTCTTTGATGCAAATAATTTTTGCTCGCACGGTATATACTGCGTGTTACCGCCCGTTTCGCCTTTCTCCATTTGTTTCCCGTAGACGTTTTGTCAAGAAATATATGGCATAACTCGTCTGATCATTGGCAACACT
Organism: Polydrusus pterygomalis; assembly: GCA_963969555.1. Taxonomy (NCBI): domain Eukaryota; kingdom Metazoa; phylum Arthropoda; class Insecta; order Coleoptera; family Curculionidae; genus Polydrusus; species Polydrusus pterygomalis. The sequence goes on along the minus strand of OZ018385.1, from coordinate 14,790,157 downwards.
GCGCAAGCGTCTCGCCAACGATCCAGCCGCTAAACTGGTAGGAGGGCAAAGTAGGTTCTCCATTATGTTAAAAATAATTTTACAAAATTATTCCCCGGAATAAAAAATTGCTAATTTTTGAGTTTTTTCTACTTTAGCGTTGTAATTATGTTTATATTACTATCAGGTCCCGCCCGCTTGGCCGGGGGACGCATTTTCTCGTCCGACTCGAGACGGTTCGCGTTGAAATTTTTTTAAAAAATTCGTAAAAACGTTATTTTCCATATTTTCTCCGCTTAAATGAGGTTTTAAGTTAAATTTTATCCATAGCAATTAAAATATAAAAATAAAAATTTCTATAAAAAACCATATTTCTCGAAAAGTATAAGAGATTCGGCAACAATGTATATGTCGTAGGCTGATAGTGAAATCAGTCATTTCATGAAAAGCCTAGTCACTTCATGAAGCGTCGGCAGATTGTGTAAAAACATGAAATTACACGATCTGCCGCGTCACTTCATGAAGAGACCTTGACGTTTCGGCGTATTATGTATAACACAATCTGCCTAATTTTAAATATCGTCACTTCATGAAATGCCACAAAAACAAGGCATATTGTGTAATTCCGTCTAAAAGGTATATTGGCAACTGGTTTGTTCGGGTTTGTCAGAACATTTTTTTTATTTTTATAAAATAATATTAGTTGAAAAAATTTAATAAAAAAAAAAATGCTCTGGGGAACAACGAACAAACCAGTTGCCAATATACCTTGTTACATATTATTAGTACTGTATATTTTATATTTGACCTAGTTTTAGTATTTTAATTGTTGTAAAAGCATAGTGACAAAAAAACAAAAAAAATATATTGATTGATAAATAAATAAAAAATTAAGCTGACAGCAGAATTTCATTGCTAAAGAAAAATTCGTCTTTCAGACCCGAATACTAATATTTATAATAATATATCCTATATTTTAGGTAAGAAACATAACAAATGGTCCTTAGCCGTAACTAGAACAAACCTATGGTAAAATGTCTTTAAACCACAATTTAAGAAGAAGTGCCCGTTTGCAAAGGGCTGCTAAAACGGCAGACCAGACCAGTGTTTCTCCAACCACTAGAAATGTTCAGGTGCCATTAGAATCCTATGGTTCCGAAAAGGGGAAGAAGAGCACAAGCAAGGGTACATCAAAAGACAGTCAGAAAAACAAGTTAAGACGCCAGCAGGCACAGATAGAAGTAGAATTAAAGAAAAAGCAATTAGATCGGGAGATGCTAGACCTGGAACTTCAGTTAAAATTGGCAAAATTGGATGAAGAAGAGTGTGAGTCTGAGTCAGTGGAGACGGAATTAAGTGAGTCATATTCTGAAGCTCCTAATATTGAAGAATGGATCAAAGGATGTCCTCCTTGGAAAAATACAGAAAAAATAGGTAAAAAAGAAGTAAATGTTGTCGAAAATGACAGTGTCAATGTCAATCACGAGGTAAATAATAATTTACTTTTAAATAATTCTGCTGATTTAAATACGCAAGTCAATCCGCTTCAGCTTACAAGAATATTAACACGACAGTCAATGCCAAAAGAATTGCCAATCTTCAGTGGTAATCCAATAGAATGGCCAAATTTTATTTTTCAATTTAAAAATTCTACAAAGATATGCGGATATTCTCAAGAAGAGAACCACTGTAGATTGCAAAAATGCTTGAAAGGTTATGCATATAAGATTGTGCAAAGTCTACTTATCATGCCTCAAAATGTTGGTAAAATTATACAAATTTTGGAAAGTAGATTTGGACAACCTCAGCACATTATTTCTATGCTTCTTGAAAGGGTTAAAAATATCTCGATTGTTAAAGAGGAGAGACTAGATACCCTAATAAATTTATCTGATGAAATAAAAAATCTTGTTGGAACTATTGAATCCCTTAATGAAACAGATCATTTACAAAATCCTACCTTGTTACAGGAGCTATTAAATAAGCTTCCAAACTCCTACAAAATGATGTGGATTGAATATATTTCCAGCAAAAACACAAATAAATATAAGCTTGTAGAATTTAGTAACTGGTTAGATCAAAAAACAATGATTGCTTGTCAAATTCAAATGCCAAAATTTTATGACATAACAAGCGATAACAATGGAAAACCAAAAAAACCACCTTACAGGCAAAATTCAGTATTAAATACGGTAACCAAAAAGTGTATGTGCTGTACTAAAGACCTGCATCACCTAAGTACTTGTCCTACCTTTAAATCCTTTTCTGTAGATGAAAAATGGAATTTCTTAACAGAAAATAAAATTTGTTTTTCCTGTTTAGTGCCATATCATTCTCTTACAGATTGCAAGAGAAAGAAAATGTGTGGAGTAAATAAATGTACAAAATTTCATCATAGAATTCTTCATAAAAATAAAATTGAAAATACGGATAACACAATAGACGAAACTAAACAAATGGAAGTAAACTGTCACATTTTAACCAATAAACAAGTCCTTTTAAAAATTGTACCTGTAATTATTAATTGTAATAACAAAACTCTAAATACATATGCACTTTTAGACGATGCCTCTACAGTCACGCTTATTGATCAAGATTTAGCAGACAGTTTAAATCTAAATGGACCCCAACTGCCTCTCTGTATTCAATGGACGAATAATCAGGTAAAGGAGCAGATGGACTCAAGAACTGTAAGCTTTTCGATCAAGGCAGAACATGATGGTAAAGTATTTCAGATTAGACGCGCAAGAACAATAAAAGGACTATCACTTCCAGCTCAAACAATAAATTTAGGTGAGATTTCAAAACAATATCCTTATATACAAAATCAGATTTCCTCAATGAATAATGCTAAACCAAAAATTTTAATTGGACAAGACAACTGGCCATTATTGGTAAATAGAAAAATTATTACAGGCCCTTGGAATGGTCCTGCATTAAGTAAAACTTTACTAGGTTGGGTAATACACGGAAATTGCTCGCTTACATCAGAACAAAGTCGAGATGATAGTTTTGTTTGCTATGTAAACAACAAACAAAACGATGACTTAGATATATTGCACGATCTAGTAAAGGAGCAGTGGTCAATTGATAATTTTGGTTTACAAAAAATGGAAAAATCAATATGTAAAGATGATATAAAGGCTCAAAACATTCTTGAAAAAACTATGAAAAGAATAGGTAATAGGTATGAGACTGGACTTCTCTGGAAAAATGAAAATATGATTCTTCCAGAAAGCAAAATAAATGCAATGAATCGATTATTATGCACTGAAAGAAAAATGGATAAAAATATAATATATGGTAAAACATATTGTGATAAAATAAACGAATTATTGCAAAAAGGTTACATAAGAAAGCTTTCAGATTCCGAGTCACAAGAAACAAGCCATAAAACTTGGTATTTGCCACACTTCGGTATCACAAATCCAAACAAACCAAATAAACTTAGAATTGTATTTGATGCTTCGGCAAAATCTCATGGTATAAGTTTAAATGATTGTTTATTGACCGGTCCTGACCTGTATAATTCTTTACATAAAATTTTGCTTAACTTTAGAATTAAAAAATATGCATTTACAGCTGATATTAAGGAAATGTTTTTACAAGTCAAAGTCAGGAAGGAAGACTGTCGAGCTCAAAGGTTTTTATGGCGGGGAATGGATAGAAAGAAGGATCCAGATACCTATGAAATCGACGTAGTATTTTTTGGGTCTTCAAATGGACCATGTCTAGCCCAAGAAGCCAAAAATAGAAATGCTCGTGACTTCGAAAACGTTTACCCTTTGGCGACAAAAGCAATTATAGAGGAGCACTACATGGATGATTATTTAGGTAATGCCGACTCAATAGCAGAAGGTAAAACACTTATTAAAGATATTATTTATGTCCATTCAAAAGCCAGTTTTCAAATTTGCAATTGGATAGCCAATTCTCAAGAACTTTTAACAGATATTAGCCCGGAATTAAAAGCACAAGGTGATAAAAACTTTGAGCCAAACGGTGAAAATAGTACCGATAGAATTTTGGGTGTTTTTTGGAACTGTTTTGACGACACGTTTACCTTTAAAACCAAATTTCACAAAATTGATAAAAATATTTTGGAGTATAATCGTCGACCAACAAAGAGAGAAGTCTTGAAAGTAGTAATGTCCGTCTTTGATCCAATAGGATTTTTAATCAATTTTATTATACAGGGACGAATTCTTTTACAAGATATATGGCGTAGTAAGCTGGGATGGGACGACGAAATTACAGACAGTTTAACGTTAAAATGGGAAACTTGGATTACAGATCTCAAAAATATTTTCAATTTCAAAATTCCACGGATTTATTTTACATTAAATCGGAAAATTTCAGATATCCAACTACACGTCTTCTGTGATGCATCAGAAAGATCATATGCCTCAATTGCCTACATAAGATGTCAAGAAGAAGACAGAATTCAAACCGCACTGGTTAATGCAAAAGCACGAGTTACACCTCTTAAACCTGTTTCTATTCCTAGATTAGAATTACAAGCTGCGTTAATGGGAGCACGATTAGGAACCTATCTAAAAGAAAATTTAGATTTAAATATAAAAAGAATATATTACTGGACAGATTCGAAAACAGTATTGCATTGGATTAGATCAGAAGCAAACAGATATAAGGTATTTGTTGCCCAACGTTTAGGTGAAATACAAAGTGTTACAAATGCCAAAGATTGGAATTATATAAGCTCAAAAGAGAATGTCGCCGACGAAGCTACTAAACGAATCCACAACCTCGATTTTTCTTTAAACAGTCGATGGTTATTTGGACCTAAGTTTCTACAAAAGTCACCAGAAAGTTGGCCTAAAGAAGAACAGTTGCGTTCAGACTTGATTGAAGAGAAAGAAGAGAGAAAAGAATTCGTATTTTTAAATACTCCGAAACGTAGTATTCCGATTCCTAAACCAGAAGCTTTTTCAAAATGGACAAAATTATTGAGATCTACAGCATGGATGCAAAGATTTATTCAAAATTGTAAACACAATAGTAAAAATAAAAAAAAGTTAATGGAAAATGAATTAAGTATTGCAGAAATTAAATCTGCAGAGAAATTATTATACAAAAAAGTACAAGAAGACGCTTTTTACGAGGAAATATATTGTTTACAAAATAAAATTCCAATAAAAAAGGACAGCAGACTTTACACCTTAACATGTACATTGGACCAAGATGGAATTCTTCGTTTAAATGGAAGACTGGAAAATTTAAATGCTTGTGAAGATCTTAAATTCCCAATATTTTTAGATCCCAATCATTATATAACCAAACTTATTATACAACATTATCACGAAGAAGTTTACCATCATGGTCAAGAAACTGTCATAAATAATTTAAGACAAAAATATTGGATTTTGCGAATGAGACAGGCTGTAAGAAAAGTTTGGGCTAAATGTCAAAAATGCAAAAATAGAAAAGTAACGCCAACTATACCAGCTATGGGACAACTTCCGAACTGCCGACTAGAGCCAACCGTTCGCCCATTTATAAAAACTGGTGTTGACTATTTCGGTCCTCTTTTTGTAACTGTCAAACGTAGCCATGAAAAAAGGTATGGTGTAATTTTTACTTGTATGGTTACCAGAGCAGTACACTTGGAAATTGCACACGATTTAAGTACTGACGGATTTATTCACGTTTTGAGACAATTTGGTTGCAGACGAGGATTTCCCGAAGAACTATATAGCGACTGTGGCACAAACTTTAAATCTGCCAACAAAGAATTGAAGACAGCAATAAAAGAATTAAAAAATGAAGAAATAAATACATTTTGTTCCTTGAAGAACATTCGTTGGAATTTCAATCCACCTGCAAGTCCCAACATGGGTGGAGCATGGGAACGACTAATTCAATCAGTTAAAAAAATTTTAGCAGAAATTTTGACTGAGAAATATCCTCCAGAATATGTTTTAAGAACAGTCTTCGCGGAATGTGAAAACATTATCAACTCGCGACCACTGACTCACGTTTCCCTCGACTCAGACGAAGATGAAGCACTTACTCCAAATCACTTTCTAATAGGTCCATCACATGCATCCCTACCATGTGCCAATATTGACTACGAAAATCTCAACCTGATGTCAAAATGGAGAGCTGCTCAAAAATTGACTGATTATTTTTGGAAACGCTGGACTCACGAATACATGCCTTTTTTGGTTAAAAGGCCCAAATGGTACGAAGAATCAATTCCTATACAGTTAAATGATATAGTCATTATTGTTGATCCTAATGGTCCTAGAAACCTGTGGCCTAAAGGTAGAATAATCCAACTATATCCTGGGAAAGATAAACGAATTCGAACAGTTGATGTAAAATTGGCAAATGGAAACATTTTACGACGACCCGTATCCAAACTTTGTATTTTGGATGTTTATAAGCAGACGAGCAAAGAAGAGTAATTTTTTCCCAAGAACAATTACTGCAGGGGAGAATTGTTACATATTATTAGTACTGTATATTTTATATTTGACCTAGTTTTAGTATTTTAATTGTTGTAAAAGCATAGTGACAAAAAAACAAAAAAAATATATTGATTGATAAATAAATAAAAAATTAAGCTGACAGCAGAATTTCATTGCTAAAGAAAAATTCGTCTTTCAGACCCGAATACTAATATTTATAATAATATATCCTATATTTTAGGTAAGAAACATAACATACCTTTTGGACGGAATTACACAATCTGCCGACTGACATGACATCGTTAGGTACTACATGAAGTGACGATATTTAAAATTAGGCAGATTGTGTTATACATAATACGCCGAAACGTCAAGGTCTCTTCATGAAGTGACGCGGCAGATCTTGTAATTTCAAGTTTTTACACAATCTGCCGACGCTTCATGAAGTGACTAGGCTTTTCATGAAATGACGGATTTCACTATCAGCCTACGACATATATAATCATAAAGTGGTATGCTAATGACTTTACTTTTTATGAATTTTTAGGATCTATTATAGCTTTCGCAGTTCTATTTAAATATGGTTTTTATGTTTTTCCCAATATCTCGGAGCTGATATAACTTACAAAAAAATATTTGAAATAAAAAAGTTGTCTTTTTAAATCGTATAGTTAAGGTATTTCGGCAAATGTATATAAAAATTATTTTTTATGGATTTTTTTAACTTTTAATGACCATATGCATAGAAATTTTTCGAAAATTAAAAAAAATTAAAAAAATTTAAAATATAAAATTTTTTTAATTGCTATGGATAAAATTTAACTTAAAACCTAATATTAGCGAAAAAAATATGTAAAATAACGTTTTTATGAATTTAAAAAAATAGAAAAAAGAAAAGCACAAAGTCTTTCTCCGCAAGTTTATTAGAAAACTAGGCGAACCTAGAGTAATTCATAATAATTCAACATGTTTCGAGTGTAGAAACACTCATCATGGGGAAAACAAAGTAAAAATTACAATGCTGATGTTGTTAGCAATAGAGAAAATAATAAGTGGGATTGAGCCGTAATGGAGCTGTCAATAGTGTACACGAGGTGTAAAAAATGATAAATCAGAAGACCGACAGGACTTCAGCATACTGGAAATTCAAGGGGTAGTGCAAAGGCCCTGTCTTGGGCAGAAAAATGAAGAGAGTAAAAAAAAAATTAGAGAACAGACTTTGTGAAAATCATTTAGGTAAAAGTATAGTGAAAAATCTTAAGTTTCATTTAACTTTGTCGGAGACATTTAAACGTGGTGAAATGGGAGGGAAAGAAAAAAGAAAACATTGTTTTTCGTAAAAGTCTAAGGCTCTGTAAAAGATAAAAAAGGGGAATGTAGCAAATGAAATTTAATAAAATGAGGTAGATTGGCTTACCATTTAGCTTGAAGTAAAATACTGTTGGGGTACCAGGCTTGTTACGGCCAAGTTACCCCGGCAGGAGTCAAAACATACACATTGCGTGCAAAATTAATAGATTTAAAATATTTTTAAAAAACATTTTTTAGTTTTACTAGAACATCTTAGAAAGAAACCTTTTCTTTGTTAACTGCTTGCAGTTGAACTTCAGTGCATTGTAATATTTACTTTGTTTTCCTGATGATGAGTGTTTCTACACTCGAAACGTGTTGAATTATTAAGAATTACTCTAGGTTCGCCTAGTTTTCTAATAAACTTGTGGAAAAAGACTTTGTGTTTTTCTTTTTTCTATACATTTAACTCCACTTTGAGTATGGACTACTTAAAATTAAAAAAAAAATGTCGAAAATGTTAGAACTGTATTAATATAAAATTAGAACATTTTTAAAAATCGATTAATCGCAATTTATTCGAATAATCAATTCTTTCGATTATTACTTGATTAATCGATTGTACCATTTTTTAATCGATTACCTACTTCGTCCATTCCTACTTGAGAGAATATGTCCTCCTCACTTTTGTAATGTATAATTTATTTAAATAGTATGTTTAAAATAAGGTTGATCTTTTTGGCAAATGGTTATAGAAAAAAATTTAGTTTCAAATTCCTATTTGTTTTAAAATAAGTCCTCTAACAGCTATACTTGATAAAATCGATTATGTGTTCCGATTAAATTGATTAATGGAATAATCGATTAATAAAAAAAAAACGATTTTTAAAAATGTTATAATAGAATAATCGATTTTCTCGATGAATCGATTTAATCGAAAAAATCGATGATTTTTTATTATCGAAATTTGATTATAAAATTTTTTAATCGCCAAGTCCTAGTATCGAGACATCACTTTTTATTTTTGACTTGTGAATAAGATGGCGTAATATGTAGATATTACAGAAATAGCGTTCTATGTTCTATCTGTCCATTTATTCGGTTACATAGGCATTCACCAGCGGATCTATATTTATTTCTCCCTATATATAAATAAACCTAAGTGTAACAAAAACTGTGTTTTACCGGAAAATAAAACCGCCTTCCACATGAGGTGGGAAATTCAAAATTTCCGCACATTTAGCTAATGCTTCCAGTATGCAGTATTTCTTGACAAAATTGTGATGGAATTACCAAAAGAGCTTGAAAGTGCGGCCCAGCGAAGCTAGCCGGGATCTGCTAAAACGTGACGCAGACGATGTACTCTGCACGGGTCCCAGCGTTCAAGGGACCCGCTTTTAGAGTACGTTATTGGTTGTTTTGTTATTCATGGAGCCCTAATTCATTTTTCTTTCTTCGATTCAGCTTGAAGTTTTTAATTTAAACTAAACTAATTTTTTTTTTTCAGGTAAGGATTCAAAGTCCAAGGCAAAAGAGTGCTTAGAAAGGTTGTAAGTATTACTCACACAATACTCTTAGGAAAAATTATTATTTATTGACCTCAAGTAAAGCCCGTCTAACCGGTCTAACGAGTCTGTGGCGAAAAAATGTTGCCACAAAATATACGTATCTATATTCTCCAACAGGTATAACACTGAGAAAATTCAAGTACCTAATCAAATTTTTATACAGCGATAAAATTAGTTAAGACAATAACAAAATAGCATTAGGGTCATTTTCAAAACAAGGAATTTTCTGTAAGAGGTGATTTTCCGACCTCTGTTAGGCATTTTAGATTATCTTTACGTGTTATTTTTATTGTAGTTTTATGGTCTCTTTTTGGACAACCATAATTAGTAGCTGTAGCTGTAGCTGGTAAAAAAAATAAAAATTAAATTCAGTCAAAATGTCATGGAACGTGGCATGTAAGAAATCATGTATTTTATGTTTGACCATGTATTACTTTTTTTCTACGCAATAGATTTGCTTTTTGAACTTTTTATGGCATGTATGGACATTTAATCTAAATGTTTGTAAAATTTCGGTTTGATCTGACCAATAATAAAAATTTTGTAAGGCACTTTGTTGTGTCAAAAACGTGGATTCAGGCATTCGCGCCTTTTTTACTGTGTCTGATTTAAATAATTGAGTTGGCAGCCATTTGTGTTTTAATGTTAAATGGGTCAACTTCGGTTTTTATAAAAAGGTAGGATTTTTTTATTTACTTTTTGAAAAATGGTAAAGCATAACCCATCAAAAACATGGCAATCGCAGTAAATCAGGGCACACGTTTTTTTTTCTGATTTTCGTATATGTATTTGATAAAAAATAGGGTTAAAATACCACCATAAAATTTGCAGGTAAACATCAGTACGTATAGGTTATGTTTTGCCGGCATGGCCAAAAAAATGTCAAAAACGTGCCTTAAAAAAATGTCAAAGACGTGGGATTTTGTCAAAGACGTGAGATTTTGTCAAAGACGTGGGTTTTAAGAGTTTATTGTTTGTGTTTTGTTTATGTTTTTGCTCTTCTGCGCTTGTCTTAGTTTCTTGGGTACCTAAATGTATGATAAATAAATATATAACATTATTTCCGTTTTTTTTTGTTAATAAATAAAGCAAAAATCTGAGCAAATGTCAAAATACATGCTCTAAATATCATCAAACATGGACAGTTTTTGGTGAACCGTGGTCATGTGTCAAAAACGTGGCTTCTTAAACTTTAGGGGGAGGTTTTAGGGTCCCCAGGGGGTAATAAGCGTGACCACCTATACCATGAATCATTTAAAGCACCCGACTATCCAAAACAATCAAATTAATTTGAAAATATGAGGAACAGCTTCTAATCACTTGTTTTGAAAATGACCCATTACTATATTTAAGTGAAGTTATGGTAACTAAACAAATCTTACAGAAACGTTTTAATTACCGTCACTAAATTATTGGTTATTGTAATAAATCAGTTTAGTTATGGCTAGTAGTTTGTTGGATAAATCTTTCACCAATTACAAGTTTGGTTACCATCCCATTATTATAATCGGAATATTCAGTATATAACTACTCATGTTTTTTGAAGAAGTAGTCCATACTCAAAGTGGAGTTAAATGTATAGAAAAAAGAAAAGCACAAAGTCTTTCTCCACAAGTTTATTAGAATAATTCATAATAATTTGACATTCTTCGAGTGTAGAAACACTCATCATCAGGAAAGCAAAGTAAATAGTACAATGCCGATGTTGTTAGCAATAGAGAAAATAATAAGTGGGATTGAGCCGTAATGGAGCTTTCAATGGTGTACAGAAGGTGTAAAAAATTAATAGTCAGAAGACCGACAAGACTTCAGCATACTGGAAAGTCAAGGGCTAGTGCGAAGGCCCTGTCTTGGGCAAAAAAATGAAGAGAGCAAAAGAAAAATTAGAGAGTTTTAACAGACTTTGTGAAAATCATTCAGGTATAAGTAGTAAAAAATCTTAATTTTCATTAAACATGTAAAAGTAGTGAAATGAGAGGGAAAGAAAAAAGGAAAACATTTGGTTTTCGTAAAAGTCAAAGCATTTGTAAAAGATAAAAAAAGGAAAGGTACAATGAAATTTTAAAAAATGAGGTAGATTGGCTTACCATTTAGCTTGAAGTAAAATGATGTTGTTTAAGTTAAAGAAAGTTAAAAAAATCTTTTAAATCTATTTATTTTTCACCCAATGTATATGTTTTGACTCCTGCCGGGGTAACTGAACCGTAACAAGCCTGGTACCCCAACAGCATTTTACTCCAAGCTAAATGGTAAGCCAATCTACCTCATTTTTTTAAATTTCATTTGCTACATTTCCTTTTTATAGATGCTTTGACTTTTACGAAAACCAAATTTTTTCTTTTTTCTTTCCCTCTCATTTCACTATACTTTTACATGTCTCCGACCAAGTTTAATTAAACTTAAGATTTTTAACTACTTATACCTAAATGATTTTCACAAAGTCTGTTAAAATTCTCTAATTTTTCTTTTGCTCTCTTCATTTTTCTGCCCAAGACAGGGCCTTTGCACTAGCCCTTGACTTTCCAGTATGCTGAAGTCTTGTCGGTCTTCTGAATATTCAATTTTTACACCTCGTGTACACCATTAAAAGCTCCATTGCGGCTCAATCCCACTTATTATTTTCTCTATTGCTAACAACATCAGCATTGTACTATTTACTTTGTTTTCCTGATAATGAGTGATTCTACACTCGAAACATGTCGAATTATTATGAATTATTCTAGGTTTGCCTAGTTATTCTAATAAACTTGGGGAGAAAGACTTGTGCTTTTCTTTTGTGTGTGTATTGTCATAATGCAGTGTTACATTACCAATATGTAGGCATTTTGATAATCGTAACTCAGAAAGCTGCATTAAATGCATACGGTCAAGATCGGTCTTATTTGTGTTGTTGTCGGGGTATAGTCGGATATGGTCTTATCGTGCGGGTCATACGATTCAAGAAAGACATACTCTCAGTTTTTGTTTTCTTTACTTGCGTTTCATTTTACCCTCTAAATAAAATACGTAAGATAAATGAAACAGACTTATTCAATTTTGACATGAAAAAAAAGGATTTGTATTTACTTTCCAGCGATTCTAAAAAAGCATATAATAACACCAGCTACGTTTTATTTTAAATATGCCAGTTTTGTGACTTTGACAGTTTGTGACAAAATGAAACAATTTTCTGGGTTTTTGCATCCCCAATCAAAAAAAATGGTACTTAATCTGATTCAGGAAACAGTAGCCAAAGCACTGGGAATTAGTTTAGGGACTGTGCAGAAAATTGTGCATGAAACAAAACATAACATAATACCCAAGAATACTAAAAAGTGTAAACGAAGAAAGCCAAAGACTGAGGATTTAAGCGAAAATATTAAATGGGAGTTCGAAATGTGATTTACGATTTAAACAAATCAAAAACCAATGTAACTCTTCCAGTTTTACAAAAAACATTAAAAATTCGGGGTGTTTTGGAAATTGGACTTGAAGCGTTATCAAAATTAAGAAAAAATTTAGGTTTTCGCTATAAAAAAGACTGTAACCGAAGATTTTTATGTGAGCAGCCACAGATAGTGAGTCAGCGTGTTCAGTTTTAAAAAAAATATACGGACAATTACAAATCGAAATTTAGAAAAGTGGTAGTTTTATACGAAACGTGGATATTTTCGAATGGAAGTGGTTCAAAATCTTGGCAAGATGAGTCTGTAAAAAGGTGCGAGTTTAATTTTTTCTTCAACATCAAAAAGTGCTGACTATCATGATAATATGAATTGCGAAATGTTTGAAAAATGGTTAAAAGTTCAATTGATACCAACTTTGGATGCTCCGTCTTTAATTGTATTAGATAATGCATCATATCATTCAAGAATTTTAAATAAACAGCCTACTTCATCTTGGAGGAAAAGTGATATTTATGAGTGGCTGGAAACACACAACCAAAATCCTTTACCAAATATGCTTAAATCGGAACTCCTATCAATAGCAAAGTCTCTTAAAAAACCCAAAATATACGCGGTAGATGAAATACTGCGTGAATATGGTCATGAGGTTCTACGACTGCCGCCATATCATTGCCAGTTTAACGCAATATAATTAATATGGGCTGGTGCAAAGTCTTATTATGAAAAACATGTACACTGTTAAAAGAAAAGAATCAAATTTAACTTTTTTTTTATGTCCCAGAAAGTCCACTCCCGTTTTTTTGTCAATTTAACTAAAACCGCTTTAGTCAATCAGTAACTCATAAAATATGTTATTACTATTTTCACATTAATCTGATTTTATTGTGCAGTAAAAATTACAACTTAATTAGTTAATTTGACACATTTTTTATGTTAGTATTAACTTATTTTAAAATTTTAACTAAAAAAGATATTGATAATGATTATAAACTTTATCAAAGTTACTAGTATTTGGTTCATTTGAACCGTACAAGAATTGCATGTTAATTTTAGTTAGCTGTTATGTTAAAACGACTTCCAGAAAAGTAAGTTCTTAAAATCTGATTTTTACTAAACACAAAAGAGTTAAAATAACTATACATTTTAAGTTAAATTTGATTTATTTTAATTGATTATAAATTTTTTTGATTCTCACGTCCAGGATTTCTAACAGTGTAGGTGATGGTCTTACATCCGACCAAGTAAAATAGTTTGGCAAAATTCGTTACATCATATTACACAAGAGTACTGGAAGAAATCGGTGGAACATACAGAAATATTAATAAGGGATTGGTGGGATCGAGAACAAGTACTAGATGTCGAAGTAGCGCCAATGATAATTGCTCCATTCGAAGACGACTCAGACGACGAGGACTTTTCAGATTTTATAAGTGACGATGAGAGTTTTTAGGCTATAATTATATATAAACGGTGTTTTTCGTTTACATTTTTTAGTATTATTGGGTATTATATTATGCTTTTTTTTCATGCACATTATTCTGCATAGTCCTTAAACTAATCCCCAGTGTTTTCATTACGGTTTCCTGCATATTGGTTTGCGAATTTCCACTTTTTCTTTCGTTATCGAAATAGTTTATCAGACTAAATGCCATTGTATTTTTAGGTTTTAGTAGTAAAATTGTTAAAATAAATTGCACTGTTTATTATTGTCGTTTTTAATTAAAGGATACAGTAATTTTCATAACTTTTTCAACTCCCCTGTACATAATTTTTACAAAACTAATAATATTAGGTATATGTGGCTATCTTCGCGACAGCTAAAATAATGAAACTATTTTTTCTTCCTTCGGTATATTTGTAAATAATCTCACAACATTTTGATAGCCTCTGTGTTGTCTGATTTGACGCATATGATCAGTGACCTTTGAACCCGCACGTTAAGACCAGATCTGACTATAGGTAAACGCATTTTTTAGTGTTGTTTTCTGTTATTTTTATTTCGCTGCTTTTATTTAACTTACTAAAACGCAAAATATTTTATTGGTTTTACTTATTTTATGCCCACAATTTAATTCTGAACAAAATTGCTGTATTAAAAGTAGTTCATTATACAACAATACTCTGCTGCTAATGGAACTGATTACTACCAATAAAAACACTGTTCTAGTAAATCTGGAATTGATATAACACTATAGCGGGTTTGTTCGGGTTTGTTGATACACTAGCAATTTATTTAATATGGGTTAATACGAAATAAGCTATCAATACAAACTATGTCTGTTGTATTAGATCATTTTTCTCAGTGTATACAGTGTGACCAGTAAAGTCCGCATCATATGGGATTTTTTTTTAATAGCTTTATTCGAAATTTGACTTCGGCATCAAGTTTTGCTTCGATCGAGATGAAAATTAAGCAAAAAAATAGTAGTTACGTGATTCGCATTATCTGTCAAATTTTAATTTTTTCCATAAAATAATTCAAAAGTGGGGTTATTTCTGAAAATATCGAAAAAAGTTATTGGAAAAAGTTTTTTTAAATGCAGTTTCTAGCCCACATGCAAAATTTCAGCTGCATAAGATAATTTTGATCCTTTACCCACCACTAAAATTTATTTCCCACTTAATGAACACTTTCCTGATGACACTGTGTTCTTTTTTGTCCTAATATTAAGGGTGTATTACTTTCAGATACAAACTACGTTTTTAAAAATACCTATTTTATGAAGTTACCTTATACAGTGTCAAAAACAAATAAACTTTGCATCGCATGCGACCAAATTTTAATAGCCCAATTTTGATTTTGTAGAAAAACACTCCTTTAATATGGCGCTACATTAAAGAAAATCTGAAATAAAGCATTGTCAAAACTAAGAAGTTTTATGTAGGTTGCGTAAGTTGCGTTGAGTCTTATTTTGCAAAAGTGGTACAATTTACAAAATATGTATTATATTTTTTCGATACTTTCAGAATTTACTATTTTTACTACTACTTTTGAATTATTTTTCGGAAAGAATTAAAATTTGACAGATAATGCGAATCACGGGACAACTACTTTTTTGCCTAATTTCCATCTCGATCAAAGCAACACTTGATGCCAAAGTCAAATTTCGAATTATAGTTATTAACAAAAGAAAATCCCATATGATGTGGACTTTACTGGTCACACTGCATGTATGAAAAGTTTCCTTTTTATCAAAACGCGCATTCTTTTTGACATTAACATTGACGTTTCTTGGACTGATTAAGTTGACGAAAAAAATCTAAAAAATCTATCTTCCTTTTGACGCGACGAAGTTTACCGCCTTTTTCACCAGACTATACTTAGCACCTTAAGTACCAATAATTCTTTTTTACTATGTTGTGACTAGTCTAAGAGCCTTTTTAACAGTCTTTTAGAAATTAAACCTCGTAAATATGGAGACTTGCACGTGTGCGGTCTCCTTTATGCTAAATCAAGACATCATAATGTGATGTGTATTACTAACGTTAACGACCATGCAGATTTATTTTTAGTTTTAGTAATTCTCTTAGAAGTTTGATGTTTATGTATGTATTTGTATTTACCTATAATAAGGTATGGGCCGGGCTGGGCATAAAGTCAAAATAAATAGATTTTCAATTTATGAAAAATTCATTATAATGTTCGTATTCGTAAATAATTATTCCAATTTTCACTATTAACTTTATTATAAAATGTCTTGTCTATTATGAAATCCAACAAACTGGGTAATTGTCCACGGCTGCCTTGACAACAAATATAACATTTAGATTATTATTGCATTTTTTAGATAAATAACTAAAATCAATAAGAACGCCTAAGATTAGTAAATAATATAGCCAAAAAAGCTATTCCTGTACTATTTCAACGTTTTAATAAAAGCAAAATTGCAAAACATTGCTAAAAGCCCAAATCGAATACCTATAACATTTAATAGACAAGAGGAAATATGATTTTTGCAGTTTTTTTTACCAGATGGTTAGTTATAAAATAGAATTAAAATGGTTTGATGGTTGCATTTAAATTTTTTAAAAAATCGAAACTAGAAATATGTTTTTTTTAAAGTACCCTCTAATATTAACCGCACAAGTTATTTTACGAATTAGGAACTTAAAAATCATTTCCAGTAATTTTTTTGCTCATATTTCATAATAAATGTTTTACCCCAAAGTTGTCGTTGCCACGACGAAAGCTTCTACAGTGTGACCAGTAAAGTTCGCACATGGGATTTTTTTTAACAGCTTTATTCGAAATTTGACTTTAGCATCAAGCTCTGCTTTAATCGAGATGAAAATTAAGTAAAAAATAGTAGTCACGTGATTCGCATTATCTGTCAAATTTTAATTTTTTTCCAAAGAATAATTTAAAAGTGGGGTTATTTCTGAAAATATCGAAAAAAGTTATTAATTTTTTTTTAAATGCAGTTGCTAGCCCACATGCAAAATTTCAGCTGCATAGGATAATTTTGATTTTTTACCCACCACTAAAATTTATTTGCACCACTTTTTCAAAATAAGACTCGACGCAACCTACATAAAACTTCTTAGCTTTGACAATGCTTTATTTCAGATACATTTTCTTTAAAGTAGCGCCTTATTAAATGTGTGATTTTCTACAAAATAAAAATTGGGCTACTGAAATTTGGTAGCATATGTGATGCAAAGTTTATTTATTTTTGACCCTGTGTAAGGTAACTTTATAAAATAAGTATTTTTGAAAACGTAGTTTGTGTCTGAAAGTAATACACCTTGATATTAAGACAAAAAAACACAGTGTCATCAGTAAAGTGTTCATTAAGTGGAAAATAAATTTTAGTTGAACTTAACGTAAAGTTTATTTATTTTCAACGATTTAATTTAAAACTCCTTTATTTTATTTTTTATTTTTACTTCAAGACAGAAACTACGTTTTCAAAAATACTTATTTTATTAAGTTACCTTATACAGGATCAAAAACAAATAAACTTTGTATCACATCCAAATTTTGATAGCCCAATTTTGATTTTGTAGAAAAACACACATTTAATAAGGCGCTACTTTAAAGAAAATGTATCGGAAATAAAGCATTGTCAAAACTAAGAAGTTTTATGTAGGTTGCGTTGAGTCTTATTTTGAAAAAGTGGTGCAATTTACAAAATATGAGTAAAAAATCAAAATTATCTTATGCACCTAAAATTTTGCATGTGGGCTAGAAACTGCAATTAAAAAAACTTTTTTTAATAACCTTTTTCGATATTTTCAGAAATAACCCCTTTTGAATTATTTTTTGGAAAAAATTAAAATTTGACAGATAATGCGAATCACGCGACTACTATTTTTTTACTTAATTTTCATCTCGATCGAAGCAGAACTTGATGCCAAAGTCAAATTTCGAATAAAGCTATTAATAAAAAAAAATCTCATATGATGCGGACTTTACTGGTCACACTGTATGTGACAATTTTTCATGTTTGACTTTTTTGCGCCATTCTGTCAAGAATCATCATATTTACGACTTGACGAAATCACCTATGTGAATATATCAAAAAAGAGTGTAGTTATAACATAAAACTAAAACCTTATCATCCCGACGAAATCTATGTGTGTAATATTTCACATAGCTTTCGGCGTGATGCAGCATGTTGAAATTATTGCAAATAATGCAGGTAAACTGATCTAGAGAAATATGTAAATTTAATTAGCAAAATTTTCACCCTGTATATTAATATGTAACCATAAGTAAAAGTTGTGTTAAAAACAGCGCCATAAGACTAAAACAACAACAGCCACATAAATAAACTTCCACAATATAAAAATAGGTAAATAGTGTTTATTATACAGGGTGTTTCAGAACATGTGGGCAATCTCTCGGATTCATATAGATTAGGTGAAAATAACATGATAAGTTCATATAATATTTTTTCCTAAGAGCCCCCCTCGAGGAGATATATGCCCCTAAAGACCGGCCCTGAAAACTAGTTTTTTATTGATAGACTTTGAATCGCCCTGTATATTTTGATTAAAATTTAGTATAATCTACACTATAGAAAGCTTTAATAAATAGGTTAATAATAAAATGTACAGTTCATTCTGTGGGCCAGGGACGGACTAGCTTGGGCATTAAAAATCTTACATCTTTGACAGGTGTCATGCAATCGGGATTTTTATATTATTTTTGGATAGCTTACATATTTTAATTTATTAATATAATTAGAATCTGTTTCGTGTTTTTTCGTTATAATAGGGGTGTTATGGAGGGTGCAGCAGTCTTCAGTACATCATGCCCGGGAGTGTGTTAGAGTGGAGGGAGCCCACATTGAGCGTTGTTATAAATTTTTTAATTAAGTAAAAATCCGTTAATTTTCCTATTATTATAGTTATAATAATTGTTAACGTTATTGTCTTTTTCTCGAAAACGGTTCAACTTATCGAAATCTGCGAAGAGTATCTATTTTGCGTTAAAATACGTAAGCTATCCAAAAATAATATAAAAATCCCGATTGCATGACACCTGTCAAAGATGTAAGATTTTTATGCCCAAGCTAGTCCGTCCCTGGCCCACAGAATGAACTGTACATTTTATTGTTAACCTATTTAATAAAGCTTTCCATAGTGTAGATTATACTAAATTTTAATCAAAATATACAGGGCGATTCAAAGGCTATCAATAAAAAACTAGTTTTCAGGGCCGGTCTTTAGGGGCATATATCTCCTCGAGGGGGGGCCCTTAGGAAAAAATATTATATGAACTTATCATGTTATTTTCACCTAATCTATATGAATCCGAGAGATTGCCCACATGTTCTGAAACAACCTGTATAATAAGGAGATTTACACCATAAAATTACTTTTCAAAATTATTGCACCTGAGGGACTTTTTAAAAGAACGGAAAGGGTGTTCAGATTTAACAACTACTGAAGAAATGTGGACTTTTTTGTAGGTCGGTAATCTATTATTATTAATTAAAATGTCTTCATTTTGTCTTGTCTCATTGTTATGAGTGGCATTATCAAAGTCATATTATTTTTGCTCAAGGAATATATGATTCATGGATTGACCTCTTTTTTCCGGACACCCTGTATATAAACTTAAGATCTATTTGTGTCAGGTACCGGGTGATTGGTTATATTTTGCACCCCCACCTATCTCATTTATTTGAAGAGGTATCAAAAAACTTTAAATACCAAAGTTGTAGGATTTTTGATGAATTTTTATTATACAATATCAGAAGAAAAAAAAAATTATCGCATAACTGTGAAATACGTACAAATTCTGTTTTTTTAAATAAAACACCCTGTATATTATATGATATTCTTGTAGAAAATCTTCTTCTCATTTCAAATATATATATTTTATATGGTCTATTTTGAACGCTTGGGCAAATAAGTATAATTTAAAAACATAGCATAAGTAGGCTTAGACAATATGGCCGATTGAATATAAGGCAATTGTTCACCTATTATTGGTCTGCTATATGAATATTAATGTTTATAAACAAATTAATATTAATTATTCTTAGAAATAAAACCATACATTTAATATAATATGTTTTATTTAATATTTATTAGCAAAAAAAACTTACTAAACTTTAAACTACATTTAAAATGCCAAATTCTTACAATTATTTATAGAAACATTTTATGTAAGACGATTTTATGAGGAATATCGCGGTAATAGCCGACATTAAATCTAATAAATATGTTCGAAATGGCCCCCATTCGCTTCTATACATTTTTGGTAACCGGCTTTCAATTTGTCTATAGCCATGGATATCCAATCTGGATGAGTATTATTAATAATATTAATTTCATTTGTCACTCGTGCTTGTATTTCTAATATATTCTCGTTCGATTTAAAATATATTTTGTTTTTTAAAGTGCCCCAAAGAAACGTATCAAGTGGTGTTAAATCGGGACTGTTGGGCGGCCACGATATAATACCATGTTTACCAATCCAAATGTCGAAGTTAGCATTTAAACGTTCAGTTACTTGAACAACGTTATGCGGGGGTGCACCATCTTGTTGCCAAATTATGGTGTTAGCCACGATTAAGGGCAATTTCATCCAAACGATTTTCTACATCGTCTAAGAGATCCATATATCTGGCTCCTGTCATATAGTTCTGAAAAAATATTGGAACAATAATCTTATTTCTCAGTATACCGCACCAAACATTTAAGGAGCGCCTTCCAGATCTTTTTGTTTCCAGTATTTTGTGTGGATTAGTATCTGCCCAGGAGTGCAAATTTTTTCTATTTGGTGATCCCGAGGTGCAAAATGTAGATTCATCGGACCATAATATTTGCAAAAATAAATCCGAATTTTCTTCCAATCTAGCTAAAATCTGTCTACAGAAATTAAGCCTTCTTTCTTTGTCATTTTCACTTAATTTTTGGTGTCTATGGAATTTATATGGATGCATCTTGTATTTTTTTAAAGTTATATATATTCTCCAATAGGATTTGTCTAAATCCACCATAGCTTCTCTAATAGAATTAACTGGATTTTCTAGAAATATTAAAACATTGGTTGAGCAATTAACAATAACTATTAGTTAATCGAAATTAATTATTTTACCTTGAAAATATAGAAGAATTTCCAATTCCTCTTCTTCATTATTTACAGCCACTGTTCTTTTCCTTCTTTTTAAAGTTTTTGTAGTTTGCAACAAGGTTAACAACAATATTTTTAAACGTATTGAGACTTGGTATACTCCTATTTAAATTATCACCGTATAAATCAATATACTCTTGGCGCGCCCTGTATCTATTTTTATTATTTTTTAAGTAAATCTCAACAATGTTAAATTTTTCTGCGTTTGAATATCCCATTTCGAAAAACTTTAATGGATTTGTTTGGCAGATTCTTAAATCACAAACAATTGCCTTATATTCAATCGGCCATTCTAAGCCTACTTATGCTATGTTTTTAAATTATACTTATTTACCCAAGCGTTCAAAATAGACCATATAAAATATATATATTTGAAATGAGAAGAAGATTTTCTACAAGAATATCATATAATATACAGGGTGTTTCATTTAAAAAAACACAATTTGTACGTATTTCACAGTTATGCGATAATATTTTTTTTTCTTCTGATATTGCAAAATAAAAATTCATCAAAAAACCTACAACTTTGGTATTTAAAGTTTTTTGATACCTCTTCAAATAAATAAGATAGGTGGGGGTGCAAAATATAACCAATCACCCAGTACATTAACATAAAGTAATACTAATATTAAAAACAGTAGTTTAAATTGGTGTGGCGATGGCGTAGAGAACGTTCTACCTTGTTTACTATCCCCAACTTTTGCATAATATACAGTGTCACCAGTAAAGTCCGCATCATATGAGATTTTTTTTTAATAATAGCTTTATTCAAAATTTCACTTTGGCATCAAGTTCTGCTTCGATTGAAATAAAAATTAAGCAAAAAAATAGTAGTCACGTGATTCGCATTATCTGTCAAATTTTAATTTTTTCCAAAAAATAATTCAAAAGTGGGGTTATTTCTGAAAATATTAAAAAAAGTTATTGGAAAAATTGTTTTTAAATGCAATTTTTAGCCCACATGCAAAATATCAGCTACATAAGATAATTTTGATTTTTTACCTATATTTTGTAAATTGCACCACGTTTGCAAAATAAGACTCAACGCAACCTACATAAAATTTCTTAGTTTTGACAATGCTTTATTTTAGATACATTTTCTTTAAAGTAGCGCCATATTAAATGTGTGTTTTTCTACAAAATCAAAATTGGGCTATTAAAATTTGGTCGCATGTGATGCAAAGTTTATTTGTTTTTGACCCTGTGTAAGGTAACTCCATAAAATAAGTATTTTTGAAACCGTATTGTGTCTAAAAGTAATACACCTTAATATTAAGACAAAAAGAACACAGTGTCATCAGTAAAGTGTTCATTATTTAAGTGAAAAATAAATTTTAGTTTAACTTAACGTAAAGTTTATCTATTTTCAACGATTTAATTTAAAACCCCTTTACCTTATTTTTTATTTTTTTACTTTCAGACACAAACTACGTTTTCAAAAATATTTATTTTATGAAGTTACCTTATACAGGGTCAAAAACAAATAAACTTTGCATCACATGCGAACAAATTTTAATACCCCAATTTGGATTTTGTAGGAAAACACACTTTAATATGGCGCTACTTTAAAGAAAATGTATTTGAAATAAAGCATCGTCAAAACTAAGAAGTTTTATGTAGGTTGCGTTGAGTCTTATTTTGCAAAAGTGGTGCAATTTACAAAATATAGGTAAAAAATCAAAATTATCTTATGCAGCTGAAATTTTGCATATGGGCTAGAAACTGCATTTAAAAAAACTTTTTTTAATAACTTTTTTTGACATTTTCATAAATAACCCCACTTTTGAATTATTTTTTGGAAAAAATTAAAATTTGACAGATAATGCGAATCACGTGACTACTATTTTTTTTGCTTAATTTTCATCTTGATCGAAGCAGATCTTGATGCCAAAGTCAAATTTTAAATAAAACTATTAATAAAAAAAAATCCCATATGTTGCGGACTTTACTGGTGACACTGTATGTAATTTCGTACAAAATAAAAATGCTACAAATACAAAATAAGTTCTAACTGATTGTTGGTTATTCCTTACAAATATTTTGTGTAATTTTTTTACGGCAAAATACAAAATCCGTACCCTAATAATAACACATTAAAATACATAAAACATACATGTATCCGAAACATATAGAAAAGTTGCACCAATCCCTTTAATCTGAGGTTTAACAGCTGTAAAGTTTTCATTTATTATTTGAAAGCGTGGGACAGCTTCACCGCATGAGCCAAGACGAAATTAACCTGTTTCGACCATTTATTTTTCATCTTGTTTTTGTTGTCGAGATGTCAACGTGTAACCAGACAACAAGAAAGCAAACATGTGAAATATGAAGGACAACCGGAAGTGCGCCGAACAGCTGTCTTAGGAGCTTTTAATATAGTTTTAGTTTTATAGTCTAGGAGCGAGGAATACACTACTACTACCGTGCGAGCAAAAATTATTTGCATCAAAGAGGGCCTTGCATCTAAGGACGTAATGCTTAGCCGTAGAGCTTAATACCTGTTGGGTGTCAGTAACTACATGAATTAACAATCAATCAGTTATTCCGTCATCTTCGACAGTCGTTACAAGTAATTTGATTCATCGCTAATTTTTCCAATTTCTTGAACAATTCACACAATGGGCTTTACGGAACAGCACAAAACATTCATGGTTGAAACGTATTTTCGAAACGGGGTTAGAGTAAATGGTGAGTGGCAATACAATCCGGGTTTGTGCAGGGACGATTTTCACGAACATTTTCCTGACGTTGCTTTTATTGCTGGGGATTTTTATCATTGCCTAAGAAGAACCGTGGCTGTGTTTAAGGAAACAGATTCTATACAACACAAAAAAGGAGCAGAAGGACCATCTTTAAGAACAGAAGAACTTGTTGCAAACGTTCGTGAATTAATGCAAAATACGCCAACAAATTGTTTAAGACGCCTGTCCCAAGAAGTGGGAAGATCTTATGGAACATGCAGGACTATTCTTAAGAAGCAGCTAAATTTATTTCCTTATAAAGTGCAAGTATTCCAAGAAATGCAAGCCGCAGATTTTGAAAGACGCAGGAATTACTCTCAATTGTTTACCCAAAATTTATTGGAAATAAATGATTTATTTGAGCTGACATTTTTTTCGGATGAAGCCTGGTTTCACCTCTCCGGCGTCTCCGGTTATGTAAATCCTCAGAATACACGCATGTGGAGTAGTAAAAATCCCCATTTTTTTGTAAAGTCCACATTGCACCCTCAACCTGCACCCTGGTGTCTGGCTAGCTGTTTCCCGAAGAAGAATTGTTGGTCCTATTCTTTTCCATGACACAGTTACAGCACAGCGGTATAGAGACAATATTTTGAATCCATTTGTGGAGCAATTACTCGACGACGAACTACGTTTTGGATATTTTCACCTTGTTTAACGGTTATGGATTACTTCGTTTTTCCTCATTTAAAGAACACTATTTTTAAAACACAAAATTTAGAACAATTACAAGAAAGGATTATCCAAGAATGTGGTAACATTTTTCCAGAGATGCTGGTCAACACTTTCGAAAATATGAAGAGACGTGTGAATTTATGCTTGGAGCATGGCGGTGGCCAATTTCAACAATTTATGTAATTCTTTTTCTTTTTCTTTCTGTATATTCTTACTTTGTTAATTTTGTAAACAACAAAAATAAATTTGTATTTGTCTCTTATTTTATTACTCATTAGTTTGGCATATCATGTCATAATATGAATTTGACAAATTTTGAACCTAGATTTGGTTAGATATATCGTCTCCATATCATTGTGATCTAAACCAAGCCCTACGTTTTTTAATTCAAGCCCTCTTTGATGCAAATAATTTTTGCTCGCACGGTATGATAATGTTATACAAAATTTTCTTAAAATTGATAAAGGAATCTAAAACTAATAAATCAAAAATAATCTACATTATGTATTTACGTCTTAAAACCTCACGATTTTTTTTCTTAGAGTAAATGTACCGTGCAAGAAAAACTCCCAATACCAAATACATTGCGTTTTTTTAAAAACATTTTGATGGGAATCTTGTAATAATAAGACAGTTCATTTCGATAAAAAAAACAATAAAACATAAAAGCAACGAATAAATGAAAAAACGCCATTAGAGAACAATGATACTCAAATTTAATTTTGCTAAGGTATCAAATTGCTTTTAAGAAAATATGGTAGAAAACGATAAAATAATATTTTAACGGCGATGGAAAAGCAGGGGCGGGTAGTGGATCTTTACTTTCAAATAAAAACCGTTTTGGCAAGGATGTTTGTTACTTTGTGTATCGGTCCTAACTATCGATATCACCCAAATTTGGTGGTGTTTATCCATCGTCCGATGTAGTATTTCCCAACCCAATAAAGTAGTGGTATAGTAACAAACAAAGAAAAAGTACAAAGCAGTCCGGTGTATGTGCTTTGCTCGAAGAACCATTCGATGAGCCGCTCCTCGAAAAACGACGCAGTACGTGTTTTACAGTATATACCGGTGGCCCTTAATGAAACACCCTGTATATACAGGGTGGTTGTTTAGTGCGAGGAAGTCCAATATCTCCGTTGTTCTTAGAAATATCGAAATTTATTAAATACAAAGGTTCTAGGATAATCAAAAGCGCACATTTTAAAAATATTTTTGGATATACAGGATGCGCCAAAAAAGCGGGGCATCATGAATGTTTTTTTTTTTAATGGTACCACCCATTTTTTTTATCTCATTGAATTCGGCATAAAATTGTACATACGATACGCTATTTTATTTTGGTGATTTATACAACGTTGCCAGATTATTCAATTTTTCCTAAAATTTTCGCGGAAAACATCATATCAAAAAAATTATTTTAAAATATTACTAATCTGAACTAAAAAAGAAAATTTCATATTTTTTTAAACCTTAAAGGTGTCCGAATAATTCTACTAAAACAAAGCATTAACATCGTATACAGGGTGTCTTTTACATCGGTACAAATGTAGCAATCTTTAAATAACTATTACTCGTTTTTTTCAAATGGATCCCCCTGTATATTATTATGTCAGTTTACAGATAATTTCAACCTCTTTAAATATGCAATTACAATAAATGCTCTAAAACCCAACGCTCTTTTAATATTTTATGTTCTATTTAAAAAATGCAAAATATTGGCACTTTCATTAAGATGGCCATAAGTTGAACAAAAAAATAATAAATTATAACAACTCAATAAAAAAAAAACTATAACAAATGTTCAATATGACCTCCGTTAACATCTAAACAGATCTCTACGCGTTCTTAAAATGATCTACTAACTTCATCCAATACATTGTTGTTGATATTCCGAAAAACTTGTATGATGCGGTTCTTCATATTATCTTTTGTGGTTGGAGGAATTTTATACATTTCATCTTTGACATATCCCCATAAAAAGAAGTCCACGAACAATACATAATTGAAAAAATACCTGTCTTGCTGAATTTTTTGTTGAGCCCATTCACAGAAAGTAACTCTGGTTCCATAGTCTTGATCGTTCAGCTCTTACATCAGTTGAATGTGATATGGGTGCATTTTATTTTTACTAAAAATATTTTGGACATTACAACGTTTTATATCCGTTTCATTTGAAATTATTCTTTGGGAGATATGGCGATTTTCAGTTACTTTCAGCAGCACGGTTAATTCATTTTCTTCTGTATAAACACTTTTAGTTCTTTCAGTTTTTTCATATTCCACTTTCCCTGTCCGAGAGAAACGATCCATTAATTTATCCAATGCCTCTTTTCTTGGTTGCCTTCTATCAGGATAAGTTTCCCGATAAAGCCTTGCAGCAAGTAGACAGTTTCTGTCACTTGCTGCTAGTATGAAAACCATATCGACTAATTCGTTTGTAAAAAAATTCATAGCGTTTTAATAAAAAACAATTTTTATAATCTTAACACCATAACGTTGTTAGACCAAATATGTCAGAAATATAAATTCATTATGATTTTTACAGTACAAAGTCTTGATTTTTGTTCAACTCGTGGCCAACTCAATAAAAGTGCTGATATTTTGCATTTTTTAAATAAAACATAAAATAATTAAAGAACGTTGCGTTTTAGAGCATTTATTGTAATTGCATATTTAAAGAGGTTGAAATTATCTGTAAACTGACACAATAATATACAGGGGTATCCATTTGAAAAAAACGAGTAATAGTTATTTAAAGATTGCTACATTTGTACCGATGTAAAAGACACCCTGTATACGATGTTAATGCTTTGTTTTGGTAAAATTATTCGGACACCTTTAAGGTTTAAAAAAATATAAAATTTTCTTTTTTAGTTCAGATTAGTAATATTTTAAAATCATTTTTTTGATATGATGTTTTCCGCGAAAATTTTAGGAAAAATTGAATAATCTGGCAACGTTGTTTAAATTACCAAAATAAAATAGCGTATCTTATGTAAAATTTTATGCCGAATTCAATGAGATAAAAAAATGGGTGGTACCATTTAAAAAAAAACCTTCAGGATGCCCCGCTTTTTTGGCGCATCCTGTATATCCAAAAATATTTTTAAAATGTGCGCTTTTGATTATCCTAGAACCTCTGTATTTAATAAATTTCGATATTTCTAAGAACCACGGAGATATTGGACTGACTTCCTCGCACTAAACAACCACCCTGTATATACAGGGTGTTTCATTAAGGGCCACCGGTCATATCTCGGCAACTATTAAGCATAGAAACTTATGGGAAAAAATTTTGATTAAAGTGGCCATAAAAAATTTCTGGAAACTATGTTTAAGTTCCGCATTTTGCCGCAATGGGGCAAATGAAATTAAATTTTTTAAATTGTAAACTTCTCCGAAAATTCCTATATTTAGGTGTACCTTTGGTTACATCATTAGAAAGTTTGGATAATTTGGCATCATTTTGGTTAAGGGCTTAGTGGCGTACCGGACCTTGATAAGAGTGGGGGAAGCTATTGAAAGTGTAATCATTTAAATCGTTGTAACTTTTAAACGACTAATGAACGGCCATAAACGAACTATAAAAACAATAATAACTCTGAAACGAACATAGATATCGAACAGCCGTTTTCACATTTTTTCTAGCAAATTTGATCTACTTTTCGATTATGATGTCATAGTTATACCGTATGATTTGAATTTTCGGGATAAAACCAAAAAAAAAAACGGTTATAATTACAAATTGCGCCCTCTAGCAATTTTTTTAGGAACTATCATGTACCACTGGATACGACAATTAAAAGTACTTACCTTTCTCTTTCAAACAAGCTTAAATTTAGTAAATTCGGATACGTCGTTTAGAAGTTACAACCATTTAAATTATTACAATTCCAATAGCTTCCCCCACTCTTATCAAAGTCAGTGGGCCAATGAGCCTTACACCAAAATGATGCAGAATTATCTAAGGTTTCTAATGATGTAACCAGGGATATACCTTATTATGGCAATTTTCGGAGAAATTTAGAATTTCAAAAATTAATTTTCAATTTTCTTTCTTTCTCTTGGAAGCGCAAATTTGTACTTTGCGCTCGATTGTAAAAAAAGTACTTTTTCTTCCGCTGTCAATAGCAACAAAAGCACAACTTTAATTAAAAAAAATTAGTAGAAATATGTCGGGTTTATTATTGACGACTGAAGAAAAATATATTATTTCATAATTTTGGCGTTTGTGTATTTCTGGCTTGACAACGTCGATATGAAGAAAAAAATATTTATTGGTATAGAGCTAAACATTTTACCAAAATATTATCATGTACAGGCATCCTCAATTACCAACCCATTAAGTCCAATATCGAAGTTAATCAAGAAGGGAATGAAGGGGCGGCTGCTTCCCCAAGGGGCGGCAATTCGTGGGGCGGGTGACTTCCGGCTTTCGCTGCATATGCATTGCTAACGTACAATGCCGAAAATGGAATTTCGGAGTAAGTTCGATGGGGAAAACACACCCTCCCCCTTTCGCTTGGGGGTTGATTTGCAAAGGTGGTGAAGCCGATACACTTGAGAATTGGGAATTTGTGTGTTGAATAGTTTAGTAGCTGCTTGCGTATTTATTTTCTGGTATGTTTACGTTTAAATACATAAAATATTCATTGAATATTCTAAGAGCATTTTTCAGGAAAAAAACTTCAGGTTTATCATTGCGTTGCTACTAGAAACACTAGAAGAGTTTGATTGTAATAATAAAACAAAATATTTGCTGCGTCTTTACCGCAACGTTTCATTTATGTTGCTTTTAACTACTTTTAAGGCAGAAATCAAGCAATTTCCGCTTTTAATTCGTTATCGTCTGTCGAATGACTAAATATCTAAGATGCTTTTTCAAATCTAAAAAAAAGTAGCAAATAAACCGTTTATAAGAAACTCCCCTAAATCCATACTGATATAATTTTTTTAATAAATTTATCCCTATATGATTCGAATGTTCGTTTAAATTCCAAAATACTGCCAATACAATTTCATTTTTGTTAACGCCTTTTTTCCAATTTTAAATCACATCGTGTACAGCTGTTTATGTTGAATATCTTTTTCTAAACACTGCTTGCTTTTTACTAAAATTTGGTTATCTGTCTAATCATTTTTCAATATTCCATAATATTTTGAACTCATTTCACAGCTTTTTTTGTATTTTTAACTTTTGGAACTGGCCTTATAAAAGAGCTTTTAAGAGCTTCAAGTAATTGTCCAAATCTTAGGCTGTTATTGATTAATCTTAATAATATTTCACCTACATGCTTGTAAGCATTTTTTTCATTAACCCATTAACGCCGTAATAATAAGAACACGTTTGTACAAATTTATATTTAAAAAAGTCACACAACCAAAAAGCAGGGTGTACCCATATGGGACTGTTGGGCGTTAGTTCATTACGATATACTTATACATCTGTTATAAAAGAAATAATTGTTGGAACTATTTTTGGGCTTTATTATTTAGTTTCTTTTGACAATTCAATCATAACTATGAGTGGTAACTCCTAAAACAGTCAATAGGCCGATATTGCACTTGCAGCACTGTTCTTCCTCTGCTGTTACAATATACAACACATCTACCTTCTTCTCCCAGTAAATATTTATTCCACTCAAAATAAGTATACCAGGGAACACTTTGATTTCATCAAAGGATAATTGGAGATCAGAAGTGTTCTTGAACGTTCATCTTTTGGTGATAATATTTTTCAGCACATCCTCAGAAAACAACAACTTCAACTCTATTCAAGTTCAAGTTATATCTTATAGTCTGCTATTGGAAAGTCATACCAAGATGCTTGCAGTTTAGGTTTTCTAGCTATAACCAAGTTATTAGAATTTCCAGGACCAGAAAGCTGCTTCGGATTTAGATTATCAGCTAACTCCGCTTCATCCGCATCATCTGAATCTTCATCGGGTAAAACATTACCTACTTATATAAATGTTAGTAACCGAAAACGTACGTGATTATGCCAGCAAAAAAATATCTCATAATAATAACACTTATTTGATTATTATTATAATTATATTATTAAATTGATGTTCATTGTTTTCAATAAATTTTAACACCACTTTTTTTGCTTACTCACAACTTGCATAAAAATATACAAGTAAATTCTGAAAAGAGATCGCAATGGTGAGCGTCTAATTTGTAGCACCCTGTACGCAATGTTTTTGTATCAGATGCTCCGCTCCGTTTATTGGCAACTAATATCATAAAATTCTGTTCTTACGGCATTAAGTTGTTACGCAGAGATTGTAGTGGTTCAATTTTGCCACTGAGTAACTGCTTAATTTTGCCCTTAAGTTTCATTATTTCGACCTAATAATTACCATTTGCTTTGCTCTCTACTACTTGTTAGGTATTGAATTTATTCGTTAGGTACTTTTAGTTGAAATCCTAATGCTCGACTACATTTTATTTATATTCCATTTTCTGACAGGACCTTCTTCCTGATTTTTCTGATAGACTTCTTGCTTAATAGAGTTGTTTTGTGTTCTTTCATACCGCTTTAAGCCCTTTGTCATAGTTTAGTGCCATTGGTTTGACCTTCGGTTTTGCCTTCTTAACTTCTTCCATCCAGTTGGAGTTTGCTAGGAACGCTTACGCAGGCGTTTGAGTACTACAAAAGCAGGTTTTTGTGATCTCTTTTAAGGGTATCAAAGTTGAATTCAGACTTACCTGGTCCTTTATTTTAACATTAAAGTATATTTACAGTTTTTTACATTTTATAAGTGGTAATCTCTGTTGTTGTACTTTCCGAGACTTTAAACTTTTAGTAGGGTTAGATTTCAAAACTAATTGGAATGGCCCTCTGTAATTTCAGATTGGCGCTTTATTTGGCTTTACGGTGTTAAAATTTTCTCTGTGTGCAGACTTAGGTCTTTGATCGACTGGAAGTCGTCGACTCTTAATCGTTATTTCCTTTGTTTGTGCTTCGGGTCGAAGTGTCATTTGACAGAGTTTGACTTTTGATCTTTTTGGAGGGAACAATTTTTCTAGGCTTCACTTTACGTTTGTCATCCCATAAAGTAGGTTCGATTTGTAATCGGGAAACATCCCTCATCTTAAGATGGTTTTGTTCTAATCGTTCCTGGTGCAGTGCTCTATGAAGTTTTTGCCTTCCAATCCTGGAGGTTTCGCCGCACGAATCCGTACGGATGATGCAATTTTTGAGCTGACAAACGAATCGTCCATATGCCCTCGATCACCTCATGAGGGTCTACCGTTGGGGTTTGATTACTGGCCATCCTGCTAACTGGTCTGACGTTGGGCTTTTATCATCGCCCTACTTACGGGCTGCAATAATCCTATGTACTGGCCATTCATCCTAACCTACTGGCCTGGAGTTTAACAACAATCTTACTTACTGGTCATCCTACTTTTTGCTATTCCACTTATGGCTATCCTACTTACTGGCCTCTGTCTACTGACCTGTTTTCAACTTGCAGATAAGTCCTAGGCTAGATATGCTAAAAGATTTATTCATGACAAGATTTTTTTATCTGCTCTGGTTTGATGACCAAAAGGTTATAATTGATTTTTTTTATTTGCTCCCCATTAAATAATTAAATTACTTTACTTGCTTTCTTTTATCAGTTTCATAAAGTCGTGCTAACTATTTTTTTTACATAACCTTTCGGTTGTCTGTATATATTAGTTAAATATAGACCATTATATTTTACTCTCTTATTAGTTGGTTCACGTGATCACTCTCAAGGTTTATCTTATTTTTTTTTGTACAAGGTATTTATACCTAAGGTAATTTCCGACATTACTTTTAAAATAAATTTGTTGTAGTAATATGTCTTCTCTTTAATTCAGCTCACATGCCAACCTTTGATTTTAGTAATAGTTGTTTGCCTGTCTTGGAGTAGCGTAGTACCCATAAAACCGCGGGGATTTCCAAGTTGCGTCCGTTTCTAAACTTGGTAGCACTTGAACCTTTTACTCCCGAGTAGTCGGTGAATTGCACATACTACAACCACTATACACTGCTCTAAGCACGGGTAATCGAACTGGGTTTTGTTTACTGTTGTTATCCTACTGACTTTCCTCTTTTGACAAAGGTCCAAGCGGTAAGCTCTTGTGTTGATACTTGATATTCATCATAATATCAACATCACAATATAAATAAAAGACACGAAAGTGCGTCGCAAGATTTATTGCATACCCTCAAAATTGCAATCTTTAGTTTTTCCAAATTTTGATAACGCACATTTTGTAAATAACACTTGTAATGTAATCCCCCAAAATAAAGTCGTTTAATGAAAGAACAGAAGACCTAGCTGGCCAATTTATAGTGTTATTTAAATCTTGTGCGTCCATTGAAAATGTTTGGAATATATTATTATATAGTCTTTCTTAGGTCAATTTAACGACATAAAACAGTATGAAGCTCCTAACCATAGGCGTCCCAAACAAATAATTAAAATTCGTATACACACTTATAAGTTTGTTTAACATTAGGTGTTTGTACATACTACACTTTATAAACCCACTGTATATATAATAATATTATATTAAAATAATAAATATAAGGTAACTCAAAGATTCTATACACAAAACTAAAATCAGAAAAATAAACCTGACACGGCACGACACTGCTCAGAAAATGCTTTAATTTTTTTACCAGAACTCTATTCTGGGACCATTCCCCGGCCCGTCCATAAGTTCCAAATCACGTATATTTTATCTCCGTCTCTTCCACGCCATCGGCGGTCACTGGCCTATCTCTGTCTGACAGAATCGATCGTTGAACGGGCTGGAAACCGCTTCAGCTTATACCAGCCGCTTTAACTGGCGCTTATCACCCCTGACAACGTGAACGGTTGCCAATTCTACCAAATTTTCTGGTTTGTTAATATATTATGTATAAGTATACGAGAAACAAGGATTTTTTAATTACTTAGTTGTTTTTAAACACTGAAAACACTTTTTGTCTTGATTTCAGTTATATTGTTTCTTAAGGACTAAAGAAGTTATTATTATAACAATGAATGGCTTGTTATTTTTTTCTGTCACACTTAAAACTCCTCGGTTTAAAGTATATTTGCAAACTAGCTTTCAAAAAAAGGTAATGACTAACAATTGAATACCGATATAAATGAAACATCTTTAATAAAAAAAAACTTAAAGAATTGAAGAGGAAAGATCTGACAACCCTGGTTGGGAGGTCGGTCTCTTTGAGACTGTTTACCGCCGTATGGAATGATTGGAATGTCCTCAAACTGAGTTTGGATAAATTATACTACTTCTACTACTTTTATTACTTCTCGTGTATTGTGCCTAGGACAACCATCAATTTAAAACACAATAATATCTTCATTTTAACCTTCGCTGCATCTTTTACCGTTTACGAGATCCTAATGGTAACCGTGGAATTTTTAACACCCTGTATTGTAAAACAAAGCATGTACATTTAACACATAGTTTTTAAGTTTCCCCATTCTGTTTCTCTAAATATTTTCCCCAGCATATTTACAATTATCCAATTTAGTTCTAAAACACAGTGCAATTGTATACGGACCGCATTAAGGGAATTAAAGAGAATAGGAAAACCGCATTACATTGTTAACGGAAACGCTCGAGAACGGTTCAAGCAAATGAGCTCCCAAGAATTTAATCCTGGGAATGATGAAAATGCATAAGACGACATTTCTTCATCAGGATGAAGGGCTTCGCAGGATAATCAAATTTCCCTGCATGTGTCGCTTCACCATTTTCTTATTAAAATATTAGGAAAATTAGTAAATATAATTTTCTTCTTCCACAGAAACAGTGGTGGGATTTGATTGTCATATTGTACGACAATGCAGGGGTTACTATAACCCGGTTATACGGGTATTACTTTACATTATTTAATAAATTAAATTTTAAAATAAAAATAATTTATAATAACCTTAACACTCTCTTAAAGAGGCAAAAATGGAAAGGAGTTAAAGATTACAACGATTTTGAAGTGTATCATACAATGTTTTTCCCAACAAATTGTAAAATTATATAACTCTGTACTAAAAAACAGAGATAGGCTGCAAAACGATAGCATAAAAAAATTCTTTGTTAACCACCCAATTTCATACCTTGCGAGCAAAAATTATTTGCATCAAAGTTCTGGTAATATTTCTCCAGGGATGCTGGTCAACACTTTCGAAAATATGAAGAGACGTGTGAAGTTATGCTTGGAGCATGGCGGTGGCCAATTTCAGTAATTTAATATATTATTTTTCTTTTTCTTTCTGTATATTCTTACTTTGTTAATTTTGTAAACAACAAAAATAAATTAGTATTCGTCTACTTATTTTATTACTCAATAGCCCCCCATACACCAGCGGATAACTTAACGAATTTGATATGGCACGAGCCAAATACGCCGATAAAACTTTACGTGTATGTGGCGAGCCGAGCTTCCTCGGGTCGTGTAATATCTGCCACGGATGAAATCGGCCGGTTTTAATCCGTCAATAGATTAGCTAGGTTAATTTGTCATCATCATAAAAAGTCATCCAACTTGGCTGCACTCACACGTTAAAATTGTCTTAATTATTAATCGCCCTTATTAATACAATAGTTTGTTAAATTACTATAAATTTAAATATTTTTTTATTTATTATTTAAAATGCGTGATGATAAACGACAAATCGCGCACGCTTAAGAAACATTTTTCAGTTATAATATTTAAAACAGACACTAAAAAACTTCGTTGTAAAATTTTTATCTTTAGACGACAATATAAATTGGAAAAGCCATATCCAGAATAGTATAAATTCGATATCTCCTTTATATCTGTTTTGTACAGATCTAGATATTACATTCCTTTAAAATACTTAAATATATATATTTTTCATTGACATAAATTCAAAATTACAATATTTAGGTTCTGCATGGGGATCTGCTTGTTTATCAAAAATCAAAAATTGTGAAAATACAGATACCTATTAAATGCATACACAAACTACCAAATCTAGATCCAATGTTAATGTATACAGCGTATGGCAACATATGGAAAAAATGTTTATCTTTGATTTTAGGAGAAAAACTTATTCTTTATAAAAAGTTTTGCTTACCTTAAAAAAGAATACTGCGTTAAAAAATCGTAGATATACCGTACAGGGTGGTTAAAAAATACAAAAATATGTTAATATGCTTAGAGTAAAGTAACAGTAATCTACATGCTACAAACAAATTTATTGAAAATAAGTTATTGAGAGTTAAATGTTATGTCAGAATATAAAGTCACAGCAACCTACAAAGAATTTTTTTACACTACGTCGCCTTAGAAACAAGCAAGTGACAAAATAGATGTCAATGTAATAGTTATATTCATTTCTTAAAAATGCGACTTAGTAACCAGGAAAAAGTAGAAATTGTGCTTATTGTGGGTAATAACTACTGTTCATTAAGAGATGCTGCAGACGAATTTAATGCAAATCATCCCGAACGAGACAATATCACTCATTACACAGTAGCCCGTATCATTACAAAATTTAAAGCTTGTTCCACAATTTTTTTTTAATTGAATGATGTAGGATGTAGCAAGAAATGAAGATGATAGCGAAACTGAAGATGAATTAGATGTCCTGCTTCATGTACAGGAGCATCCTAAAGTAAGTTTAAATCAACGACATCGGGACTTGGAGTTAAATGTTAATTTTATTAGAAAAGTTTTAAAAAAGCACCACTACAAACCATTTAAACCAAAATTTATACATACGTTGTTACCAGGAGATATGGATAAAAGGCTAGATTTTTGTTTTTGGATGATGGAACATTTTGAGGAAGATAGAAATTTGACTTCTAAAATATTGTTTTCCGATAAGGCGATGTTTACTTAATGGTTTTTTCGTCGCAAAACTCTCGCCATTGGTGTACAGAAAATCCTCACTGCGTGGTTGAATGCAGAAGCCAAACTTCAGGAAATGTATACATTGTGTCCGCGGATGGGGTTCCCAAGAGGGAAAAAATCTTTATTATTCATTTTACGACCAAAAGTCATTCTTTATAAAAAGTTCTGCTTGTTGAGAAAATTAATGAACGATAAAAAAATATTAGATCAGTTGTTAATAAATTAGGAAAATATGAAAATGCTTCAAGAGAGAAGTACCATTATTTATTATTTTAGACAATATGTTTATGAAACAAAGTTGTTTATAATCCAAAATAAAGCCTACATATAAAATTTGAAATCTGAATTCTAATTTTTGTTTTTTATTTTTTAAATAGAATTTAACATTCAAAATGCAGAATTGTGGAAAAAGTTATTATTGTCCAACCTGCACACATTTCTCCAAATTAGAAATAAATTAAATAAATAGGTCAGCACTCTCAGGTTTTCATTTTGAATGTTCACAAATTCTATTGTAAAAAATAAAAAACAAAAATTACAATTCAGATTTCAAATTTTGTATTTAGGCTTTATTTTGGATTATAAACAACTTTGTTTCATAAACATTTTGTCCAAAATAATAAATAATAGTACTTCTCTCTTGAAGTATTTTCATATTTTTCTAATTTATTAACACCCTGTACATCTGATCTAACTTTTTTTTTTATCGTGAATTCATTTTCTCAACAAGCAGAACTTTTTTATAAAGAATGACTTTTGGTCGTAAAATGAATAATAAAGATTTTTTCCCCCTTGGGGACCACATCCGCGGATACACTGTATATGGTGTGGTATTGTCAGAAATATGATTTTGAGACCGGTCTTTTTTGATAATAATTTAAATGGGAACATTTTTCTAATTTTTTTACAAACAGAATTTATGGACTTAATCGAAGAGTTGCCATTAGCAACAAGGCATGGATTAATATTCCAACTTGATGGAGCACCTTGCCATTTTTCTGCACAAGTAAGGGAATGGCTTAATGTAAACTTTACAAATAGATGGATTGGGCGCACTACGTACAATGACAACCAATTCACAAATTGGCCTGCAAGTTCACCTGACCTCACCCCTTTAGATTACTACCTATGGGGAAAAATAAAAGAATCGTTTATAAGGACAGACCTGCAAATGCCAATGAATTAAGAAATAGAATTATTACAGAAGCGTGCAATGACTTACAAGAAGTTAAACTTATTAACGCAGTTCGAAGATTTAGAAAAAATCTAGCGAAATGCATTGAAAATGATGGTGGCTCAGCTGAAGCTTTATAAGATAAACGGTTTTTTTATTCTTCTAAAATTCGCAACAATAAGATTTGCCGTTATCTAGACAAAAAAGTTTAAAAAAAAATTCTTAGTAGGTGGCTGTGACTTCATAATCTGACATAACATTTAACTCTCAATAACTTATTTTCAATAAATTTGTTTGTAGCATGTAGTTTACTGTTACTTTACTCTTAGCATATTAACATATTTTTGTATTTTTTAACCACCCTGTACGTTATATCTACGATTTTTTAAACTTTTTATAAAGAATAAGTTTTTCTCCTAAAATCAAAGATAAAAAAGTTTTCCATATGTTGCCAATATTCATACACACGCTGTATAATACAGGGAAGAATTTGTAACTGAAATATTTGAATTATTTGCTGAAAAAGTACGGAACTACGGTTGCGTTTATTTTTAGTTTTCTTAATGCCCAGTTGTATAGGTTCTGTTTAATTTGAACGCTAAAGATAAGATTAAGCACCACTTTAATGTTAAGATTAATAAAATATATCAGTTTTATAAGTCCCGGTTAAACCAAATAGTCGCTAACTTCATAGCGAATTTTAAATTAAAAACTGAACTTAACCTATCATATCTTACCGTTTTACAATTTGATACCTTGAACGTATAATATAATAATAAAATCACATCATCATCATATTTTATAATATAAGTATTTTAGAATTTTTAGGTTATATGTTAGAAGTATGTCATTTTTTCCTATTTTAATCCTAAGATTGATTTTCACCGGGTGCTTTTTGGCCTGTTAAATTAACTGTTAGTTAAACCCCAATTTTGGCGCTAATCGCAACCTATAATTCCAAACCAACGGTTAATCTGAACATTTTTAGATAACCGCAACCTATAACAATGAAATGCCGATTAACCGGAACCTATACAACTTTGGCATTAGCATACTTTTTTCGCGTCTTCATGACATTTAGGTACCTCTCTTTTTGGGGTAGAATCCACCTACAATTTTTTTGTTCAAATGTTAAGGTATATGTATTGTGATGCTCATTAGAAAGGGTATAAACCGGACTCCTAAAGTAAAACCTTTGGGGGCTACCAGAATCAGCAATAAAATTGCTTCTACTTCTATTCCCATTTTTCTTAAATACAGTGTCCGCAAGAAAGTCCGCATCAAATGGGATTTTTTTTTATTATTAGGTATAGGTAAAAATTGAAAAAGCAGTTAGTTTTTGCTTACCTAAAAACCAAAAATGACGTATACTGAAGCAGCTGCACGACTTGCGTTACCTGTCAAATTTGACA
Organism: Polydrusus pterygomalis; assembly: GCA_963969555.1. Lineage (NCBI taxonomy): Eukaryota > Metazoa > Arthropoda > Insecta > Coleoptera > Curculionidae > Polydrusus > Polydrusus pterygomalis. Next base: position 14,751,033 of record OZ018385.1, on the reverse strand, counting down.
TTTTTAATAAAATAGGTTCAAAAATGCCCTTATTTATCAAAATATCGAAAAACTTTATTCGAGAAAGTTGTTTATTTAGGCATTTTTAATTTCTGTACAAAATTTTGACAGTCCAATACAATTTTAATTTTTTGCCAGTTTCTTAAAAATTTTGATCAACCCTCGTAGATTAACTTTTATACATCGATGTAAAACCATTTGCCTTTACTTCATTTGTAATCTTAATGCAATTTTGTGTAAAATTTTTGTTTCCAATTATTTATTTTGCTTCAAAAACTGAAATTGTTATTCATCAGTACGTAATGTTTGATGCAAAGTTTATCTAATTACATCAGTTTTGCCAAAACCGACGTTTCTCATTTTTCTTAAGTTAGTAAACAGATGTACAAAAAGAAAATATTAGGAAGCTTTCGTTGAAATTTTACTTAATTAATATTGGATTAAAAAGAATAAATATCCTAATCGCTCGAAACATTTATGTGGTTTCAACTGGATGGAGCGCCAACATTTATTCTTTTTGATCCAATATTAATTAAGTAAAATTTCAACGAAAGCTTCCTAATATTTTCTTTTTGTACATCTGTTTACTAACTTAAGAAAAATGAGAAACGTCGGTTTTGGCAAAACTGATGTAATTAGATAAACTTTGCATCAAACATTACGTACTGATCAATAACAATTTCAGTTTTTGATGCAAAATAAATAATTGGAAACAAAAATTTTACACAAAATTGCATTAACATTACAAATGCAGTAAAGGCAAATGGTTTTACATCGATGTATAAAAGTTAATCTACGAGGGTTGATCAAAATATTCAAGAACCTGGCAAAAAATAAAAATTGTATTGGACTGTCAAAATTTAGTACAGAGGTTAAAAATGCCTAAATAAACAACTTTCTCGAATAAAGTTTTTCGATATTTTGATAAATAAGGGCATTTTTGAACCTATTTTATTAAAAATGTCAAATTTGACAGGTAACGCAAGTCGTGCAGCTGCTTCAGTATACGTCATTTTTGGTTTTTAGGTAAGCAAAAACTAACTGCTTTTTCAATTTTTGCCTATACCTACTAATAAAAAAAAATCCAATTTGATGCTGACTTTCTTGGGGACACTGTATAATGTTCTTTTATACCTACTACACTCACCGATATTTAAATTCGGGACAACCAAAATTTAGATCAAATTTAATGTATTATAACTTTTTCTTCCATAGTCCGATTTCAACCCTTTTTTTTACAAAATGCAGATAATTGTTTCGGACTTAATTAATTTGATTCAATTTTCAAAAATACATTTTACATGTTGAAATATACAGGAAAATAAAAAGTATGTTTTTTTCCTTTAAATTTGTAACACTCTGTAGAGAAATTTTGCAACATAAACTACACTGGATATTATGCGTTTCTGCACAGTTTGATTCATTTTTAACATTTTGCTGTTTTATTCTTATCTGTATCGTTATCGGTTTAAGAGATATGCATTTTATAAATAAACAATACGCTTTTAGATTAAGCCAATTTTTAATTAAAACATAAAAAGTAGGAGTTTTAAAAGTTAGTACCTACCTCGTGTTACCTCCTCTACCTCTTATAACAGCTACTAAGCGTCGATTCATTTCTCTAATTAGGTTTTGGATATCCTCTTGTGGAATATTACCCCATTCTTCTTCTAGAGTATCTAGAGCATTTCGGAGTTGTTGAATAGTGAATGTACTGTCCTCGGCGTTTTTTGATTCGTCTACCTAACCATACATGTTCTATCGGATTAAGGTCAGGACTACGAGCGGATCAGCGCATAACGTTTATTCCAACCTCTTCTAAATATTGGGCCACTATTCTGGCAGTATGTGGACGGGCATTGTCATGCATGAAAACGAATTCGTTACCCACCAATTGTGCAAAAACAACAACATGTTCTTCCAGAATTTCTGCAATGTACCTTTGGGCAGCTACAGGTCCTCTGTCAATAAAAACAAGTTCTGTTCGAGCGTCAAATGAAATATCGCCCCATACCATAATGGATCCACCACAAAAGCTAACCCTTTCGCTAAAATTAGATTGGGCGAATCTCTCCCTTTGTCGTCTCCATACTCTTTCTCGTCCGTCAGGAGACCTCAGGCAAAATCTGGACTCGTCTGAAAATAGAATGCCTCCACTCTTGAAGGTTCCAGTTAATGTGTTCTTGCGAAAAAAGAAGTCTATTAACTCGATGCTTGTCTGAGGAGCTCTGGTCCAGTTGCCGGTCTTCTGGCCCGTAAATTGACTTCATGAAGTCTTCTTCTTACTGTAATTTCATTGACAGCAACTTGACGAACTTTTTGGAGTTCATTTCTTATCACTACTGGCACTGGTATGCCGATCTCTTAAAATTGAGACTCTTATAAAGCGGTTATCAAGGGCGGAAGTAGCACGATTTCTTCCAGATCCAGGTCTTCTACCATAACTTCCAGTCTCACGAAACCTTGCAGCGGCTCTTTCCACGCTAGATTTTGTGAAACCTAGCATATTCGCCAATTCTCTATAGGAATAATAAACATCATGAAGAGCAACGGCTATAGCTGAATCTTCAGATGACAAAGGCATCGTAAAATAAAAAATAAATTTGGAATTCACTCACGAAACGTTTTAAATGCTCGAAATGTCTGATAAAACTGATTGACAAATGCAGAATACGTTTCCAAGGCAACCTAAACATCCCAAAAAAAAATCCAGAGTGTTTTCAATAATTGTTGTAAAAAGTGTATTGTTTATTTATAAAATTCATATATCTTAAACCGATAACGATACAGAGAAGAATAAAACAGCAAAATGTTAAAAATGAATCAAACTGTGCAGAAAAGAATATCCAGTGTAGTTTATGTTGCAAAATTACTCTACAGAGGTTACAAACTTAAAGGGATAAAACATATTTTTTTATTTTCCTGTATATTTCAACATGTAAACTGTATTTTTGAAAATTGAATAAAATTAATTCAATCCGAAACAATTATCTGCATTTTGTAAAAAAAAAGGTTAAAATCGGACTATGGAAGAAAAAGTTATAATACATTAAATTTGATCTAAATTTTGGTTGTCCCGAATTTAATGTCGGTGAGTGTATTTGAATAATGTTAGCACTAAATAAATATTTGAAAATATTTAAAGAAAAAAATATGGCATGTTTGGAAACCCGTAGAATTCCCCCTCCCCCTATTTAAATGTAATACATAATTTCCATTACACCCTGCATACCGTACGTTAGATATCATTTTGATTCCGGAAACATTTCAATCTACCCTCGTACTTGAAGTTATTTTTCTCGTAGTAATTATTCCAAATGCAATTTAGTTTAACTTAAATAAGCAAAATCTTTTAGCTATAAAACTAAATGGCGTCGTGCCTCTAGCTTTAAATCTAAATCAAAACTTTCGATAAATTTGATGTTTTAACGTTTGATTTTAACGATTACTGCCAATTCAGCTCAAATAGTCGTAAAATTTTAAGTGGCTTCCATTAAGTTTTCAGATTTGCACTTATCGTTCAATAATTGCGCATTAGCTGGAAGTTAGAGACGCTCTAGAGCAGCAAAATTTAAAACTTAATTTGAAGTACAGTATACAGAAAAATGACTCGCCTATTAACGCAATGATAGAGTGCCAGCGTACTCGAGCTGATGATTTTTATTTAAAATTATCAACAATTATTATATTACTAATCGAAATTTGTTTTTTAGTATAGGTTATAATATTCCCTCTTCCCTCCAGAAACTTTAATTCATGTACCGTGCGAGCAAAAATTATTTGCATCAAAGAGGGCTTGGATTAAAAAACGTAGGGCTTGGTTTAGATCACAATGATATGGGGACGATATATCTAACCAAATATAGGTTAAAATTTTGTCAAATTCATATTATGACATGATATGCAAAACTAATTAGTAATAAAATAAGTAGACAAATACAAATTTATTTTTGTTGTTTACAAAATTAACAAAGTAAGAATAAACAGAAAGAAAAAGAAAAATAATTACATAAATTGCTGAAATTGGCCACCGCCATGCTCCAAGCATAAATTCACACGTCTCTTCATATTTTCGAAAGTGTTGACCAGCATCTCTGGAGCAATGTTACCACATTCTTGGATAATTCTTTCTTGTAATTGTTCTAAATTTGCAACTGGTGTTTTAAAAATAGTGTTCTTTAAATGAGGAAAAACGAAGTAATCCATAACCGTTAAACAAGGTGATCTAGGTGGGAATTCAATGTCTGATCGAAAACTGATTAATCTGTCGTAAAAAAAATTGCGTAAGTAGTTAATAGTTTCGGCGGCTGTATGGGCGGTTGCACCGTCCTGTTGAAAATATCCAAAACGTAGTTCGTCGTGAAGTAATTGCTCCACAAATGGATTCAAAATATTGTCTCTATACCGCTGTGCTGTAACTGTGTCATGGATAAAAATTGGACCAACAATTCTTCTTTGGGAAACAACTAACCAGACACCAATTTTTTGAGGGTGCAATGTGGACTCTTACAAAAAAATGGGGATTTCACTACTCCACATGCGTGTATTCTAAGAATTCACATAACCGGAGAGGTGGAACCAGGCTTCATCCGAAAAAATTTTTAGTTACTGACACCCAACAGGTATTACGCTCTACGGCTAAGCATTACGTCCTTAGATGCAAGGCCGTCTTTGATGCAAATAATTTTTGCTCGCACCGTATTTGTAAACAAGTACTGTGTTATTCTACTTAACCAGTGATCAGTTTAAATACCAATTTTATTTATGAATGCATTTTTACATATTTTATAAATATGTCTAGTCGTGTTTGCTAGTTATTCATTTACCCAACTACCCAGACAAATGTTAATAAATGAAATGGACTTTGGCACTTAAAACAAACGAACACTGCAAAACTCTAGCTGCAGGAACTTTATGTGGAAAATTCTTCCCAAAAGACTTCATAAAATCTGACGTCGTTTCATGTTAAACTTCAGAATTACATTTACTATTAATAATTTCAGATCTGCGCTCCGTCTGATGCATTATGAAATAGAAAATATGTATATTTTGCACAATATCATATTTGAATATAATTTATGAATAGTAGACTTGACGTATTAGATGAACATAGGAATTTTGAGAGATGGGTTTATAGAAAATCCTAAATGTAGACTTAAACGTAGACTTACTAAGAAAAATGGTTTGGTTATTTACTTTTTAAAGCATTCAATCATTATATTATTTACCTATGACTATGATCTAAGTGGCGAAAACTATTAGCAGTCGAATACTGTTATCTTTTATCGGAATTCCAATTTCGTTAAGTTAATAACATCAACATGCTATTGTAGAGGCCAGATATTTATTTGATTTATTATAGCACAATAACTTTTGCTGGTACTGTTGACACATAATTGACCAATTTAATATTGATTATACCTTGGCTTGTTGGCTTTGTTTTGTTATAAAAATCCTAAAGATATTATTAAGAGGAAGTAACCCCTTTTACCACAATGAAAATTGCCGAACGTTTTGCTGGTCAAACGAAAAGAAAAAATAAAAATTGGTATTTAGAAAATAAATTCTACTTTAAATACCCCATCCGGAAAAGTAAATGACGATCGAAAATATTCCCAAAATTTTTTTTTAGAAATTTTTTTTATTTTTAGTAATTTTGTAATATCTTAAACAATTCTTTATTGGTCAAAAGCAAAATGACTTTCCCGGGTGTAGAATGTTGTACCAAACAATTTTTCTTAAAGCCATTTTTCAATATCGGCCTTACTTTTTTCTCAAAAACGTTGGGCGCGTAAATCCACTTTACACGCTTAAATTCACTTTACGCGCCCAACGTTCTTGAGAAAAAAGTAAGGCCGATATTGAAAAATGGCTTTAAGAAAAATTGTTTGGTACAACATTTTACATCCGGGAAAGTCATTTTGCTTTTGACCAATAAAGAACTGTTTAGGATATTACAAAATCACTAAAACAAAAAAAAAATTCAAAAAAAAATTTTGGGAATATTTTCGATCGTCATTTACTTTTCTGGATGGGGTATTTAAAGTAGAATTTATTTTCTAAATACCAATTTTTATTTTTTCTTTTCGTTTGACCAGCAAAACGTCCGGCAATTTTCATTGTGGTAAAAGGGGTTACTGCTCTTAAGGACCACTTTTCTACAGTGTGACCAGTAAAGTCCGCATCAGACCACTTTTCTACAGTGTAACCAGTAAAGTCCGCATCATATGGGATTTATTTTTATTAAAAGGTCTAGTGGGTCTGGTTTAAATAATAGAAAATCATCAAATGAAGAAGACCGAAATTTGGTGGAGTATTTAAGGCAAAATCAATTTAAAACTGCAGTATTCGCTATGCACATAACAGGATTCCCTGCCTCATCTAGAACTGCGCAACGCAAAGTAAGACAATGTTCCGAATTAAGAAATCGAGCAGCTGTATCCAAACCGTTCTTAAAAAATAGTGATAAGGAACAAAGAATTGAATTTTGAATGAAAATGTTTGGGGATTGATGGTAAAAAAAAATTAACAAAATACATTTTAAAATACAGACTGAAATAGAGTTATTTGATAAAATAGAAGAAATTTGGGAAGGGCTAACTCCGAATTACACCAGAACTGTATTATTTTGTCAATGCCAAGAAGATTACGATTAGTGTTAGAATTCAATGGCGCAGCAATTGAATATTAGTATTTTGTTTGTTAATGAATTTACCCTTTTTGGCTTTATACTTTTGTAGTTTTCCTGGTATTATTTTATAATTTTCTTATTTCGCTGCTGTAATTTAAACACAAAAATATTTAGAAATAACCAATATTACTTATGGTAAAAAATCGTTCATACAATAATTTACAGCTATGTATATAGCTGGTGTTCTATCTAGGTATAAGCAGCAAGGTGAGAAACCCGTTTTACCCAATTTTGTTGTAATTGAGTTATGTATGGGTGGAGTGTACGAATTTATATGTCGTCAACTGTACGTGTACAAACGATAAAGGCCTCCATGTAAGAGTTAAAAAGGAGTTAGCTAAAACAATGGCAGAAGACTAGACATTAGCTACTTCTTGGTTTAAACTATTATCTCTTGTACAGTCGAATTATGAGTTTGGAAGAGGCCCCCTTTTCTCTAAATAATAAAAGGCCTAATAACAACTTTGTTATACGTTTACGCGACTCCATACGCAAAACATAGTAACCAAATTAATTACATAAAACGAAAAACATCCCACTTCTGATATAATCACACACGCGCCCTTATCCCGAGACCGGCGGCAATACAGTTAATTAAAGTAATGTCGGGCCTAGACGTTTCTCCGACAAGCAACAGTGGAAAGTGCTGTTCATTAAGCCAATTATTAGTTTTGAAGCAGCTAACTTCTCATTAATTAAATAAGTTAGATTAGTATAACACGTTTCTGCAGCGGCTCTGACTGCCATGATATGAGGAATTTAATTATTCTACAGGTATACGATAAACAACTAGTCGGTAACACTGGCTGGAATTAATAATACATGTGTAGCTACTTTTCCAAGTTTCGAGATGAAATTTCTGGTTATACATTTAACCTGTCTTCGTTGCACTCAATCCACTTCGTTTTAATTAAGTTAAGCAGTTGTTAGAATTTTCCTTCAATGCTCTAGTTTTTCGATTACTACAATCCTTACAACTATCTAGCATCTAATATTATCTGGTTCATGAAGAGCTAGTTTGCACTGTTGGTTGGTAGGAGCATTGAATATCAAACTATAAGAAGGCCATATAAGCAGATTTCCTAAATCTGCTACGTTAAATTCATAGATGGCACCAATGAGTCATCAAAAATAAAGCGTGTTGATGCAGCCACTAACGACAAGCCTTTTTACTGCTAAATTAAAACATTGGTGCCGCCTGTCTGTTTGACTTGTTGCATGATCCTCTCCCCACTACCATACCATCACGCGCATCGGTGCGGTGCCTGGATCGCCTTGCACTGGTATTAGTATACAAACGTGCATCATATTATGTGAGATAAAACAATAAAATAAAACGAATTTTTAATGAAAATAACAAGATTGAATTTTTAACTTTTTTCATTGTATATTCCCTTTTTGGTATCGTTATCATGGATACGTACTTGATTGGCATATCTATCAAAAGAAATATAACAATTAAATTTTAATATGACATTTTCATCAGTATTTTGTACACTGAGGAAAATCACTTAATACAAGTATTTTTTTGAATATATGTGTATTACCACAAGAAAAAATCCATTTATCCCTAAAATATTTCGTTTAGTCGCAATCAAGGACGTTTTTTTGACAACAATATTGTTATGTGTGCTCAATGCTTTTTTATGGTAACAGAATATCATATAACCATAACAATATGTATCCAATAAAGTGTTTTTAAATAGTATTTTTTTAATTCCTATAAGGTTATCTTATTACCACAAAAAATAAAATTAAAATTAACCAATCTTTTATACCTATCTAAAATATACCTTTTAGGAACTAAACAGTTGCTTTTTTAAAATATGGTGAAATCGTTTTGGTTCATTTTATTGCCGTTTGCAGTGTTGTTAGTTTGTTTAGTGGTTGGTGGATTATAGTTTATAGTGGATGTTTGGCTATTAATTTGATAAATTTTTTATATTTTAATAATTTTATATAGGGTGGTGTACTTTTAGTGCAACGTTATACAATAAGTGTTGTGGCGGTGTATCCCCAAATTCAGGTAGGTACAATTATTTTACCAATAATTATATTTATTACTTATAAGTAACTCATGTTTATCACATTACTCTACTTAGGTACCTACAAAAAATTGTTGACTTAGATCTTAGAGTTTTTAAGATATTTCTTCCCCGTTCTAAATTTTGCAATGGAAAATCGCATTTGTTAGTTTTTTTCTGATACCTATTAATAAAAAAAAATGGCTAAAAAGGGTCATGTTTCTAGCAGTTTGTTACTTTTTATTAAATTGTCGCATTTAATTACGCTGCTTATTCATTATTTATTTTAGTGATAATTTAATTTTAGTCAGATCCTCCCCTTATTAAACAAATTTTAACATACAATTTTTATCAAAAATACGGCCCTAATAAGTGCAGAACGGAAACTTAATGGAGGCCATTATCGGAATGAATTAAAAAATATAAGTAATAAATATATGTATTGGTAAAATAATTTTACCTACCTGAATTTGAGGACACACCGCCACAACACTTATTGTTTAACGATGCACTAAAAGTACACCACCCTATATAGAATTAATAAAATATAAAAATTTTATCAAATCAATAGCCAACTATAAACGAATCCACCAACCACAGCCATTTTGGCGAAGGAGCAAAAAAAAAAGGAATTTAGTAGTAGCTAGGTGGACTAGCTACAATAAAAATAAAATTATTTTATAGCTGGCCGATTATTTTTAGGATAAAAACCGATACTTTTCTAACTACACGACCTCATTTAATCGCAAAATCATCTTTGTTTACCACTGCATTATATATTTTTTATGGCAATAGAGTTGTCTTTTAACAGCAAAAGAATAATATTTAAAAAACGACCATGTTGAGGTTAAAAGGTCATTTCAAAAAAATTAACCTTGTAGCGCCAACAGAGTTGTTTTTTCGGCGCCTATTTAATGCAGATTTTTTGCTACTGCCAATGGATTTCTAGCTACGGCTAATAGAGTTTTCTCTCAGTGTAGAGGTTCTTAGCAATCATGTCACGTAAATTTTCTTTTAGATACGAAAACCGGATAAAAATACAAATTAATCCGACACCTACACCTAGTTCGCGAGTAAATTACATACTTAACCATGGCTAACCTCAAAAAAGTCACGTGACACATGGATCTTCAAGCAGTGTTGTCGATGTTTCTGTTTCACGGCGCACTTTCGGCGCAAAAGTACGTTTATGAATGAGATACGTGGTCTATCAATGCGTCGTTGGTTCGTTACGTCTAAAACATTACTTAGATTTGCAATAGTTTTTAAATCAATAATACAGTCAAAATCTTAAGAAACCAATACTTGATAATTGTTGCTGACCATTGCAAACATTTAAGTTCCATACACAAACTCAATTTTTGCGATTTTAACTGTGGTCCCTACATCTAAATTCATTTCAAATTTAGTGTTAACTTGTTCGGAAAATGTTCGTTAAAATCGTCCATGCACAAACCCGGATTGTATTGCCACTCACCATTTACTCTAACCCCGTTTCGAAAATACGCTTCAACCATGAATGTTTTGTGCTGTTCCGTAAAGCCCATTGTGTGAATTGGAAAAATTAGCGATGAATCAAATTACTTGTAACGACCGTCAAAGATGACGGAATAACTGATTGATTGTTAATTCAGGTAGTTACTGACACCTAACAGGTATTAAGCTCTACGGCTAAGCATTACGTCCTTAGATGTAAGGCCGTCTTTGATGCAAATAATTTTTGCTCGCACCGTATTTGTAAACAAGTACTGTGTTATTCTACTTAACCAGTGATCAGTTTAGATACCAATTTTATTTATAAATGCATTTTTACATATTTTATATGTCTAGTCGTGTTTGCTAGTTATTCATTTACCCAACTACCCAGACAAATGTTAATAAATGAAATGGACTTTGGCACTTAAAACAAACGAACACTGCAAAACTCTAGCTGCAGGAACTTTATGTGGAAAATTCTTCCCAAAAGACTTCATAAAATCTGACGTCGTTTCATGTTAAACTTCAGAATTACATTTACTATTAATAATTTCAGATCTGCGCTCCGTCTGATGCATTATGAAATAGAAAATATGTATATTTTGCACAATATCATATTTGAATATAATTTATGAATAGTAGACTTGACGTATTAGATGAACATAGGAATTTTGAGAGATGGGTTTATAGAAAATCCTAAATGTAGACTTAAACGTAGACTTACTAAGAAAAATGGTTTAGTTATTTACTTTTTAAAGCATTCAATCATTATATTATTTACCTATGACTATGATCTAAGTGGCGAAAACTATTAGCAGTCGAATACTGTTATCTTTTATCGGAATTCCAATTTCGTTAAGTTAATAACATCAACATGCTATTGTAGAGGCCAGATATTTATTTGATTTATTATAGCACAATAACTTTTGCTGGTACTGTTGACACATAATTGACCAATTTAATATTGATTATACCTTGGCTTGTTGGCTTTGTTTTGTTATAAAAATCCTAAAGATATTATTAAGAGGAAGTAACCCCTTTTACCACAATGAAAATTGCCGAACGTTTTGCTGGTCAAACGAAAAGAAAAAATAAAAATTGGTATTTAGAAAATAAATTCTACTTTAAATACCCCATCCGGAAAAGTAAATGACGATCGAAAATATTCCCAAAATTTTTTTTATTTTTAGTAATTTTGTAATATCTTAAACAATTCTTTATTGGTCAAAAGCAAAATGACTTTCCCGGGTGTAGAATGTTGTACCAAACAACTTTTCTTAAAGCCATTTTTCAATATCGGCCTTACTTTTTTCTCAAAAACGTTGGGCGCGTAAATCCACTTTACACGCTTAAATTCACTTTACGCGCCCAACGTTCTTGAGAAAAAAGTAAGGCCGATATTGAAAAATGGCTTTAAGAAAAATTGTTTGGTACAACATTTTACACCCGGGAAAGTCATTTTGCTTTTGACAAATAAAGAATTGTTTAAGATATTACAAAATTACTAAAAATAAAAAAAATTTCTAAAAAAAATTTTGGGAATATTTTCGATCGTCATTTACTTTTCTGGATGGGGTATTTAAAGTAGAATTTATTTTCTAAATACCAATTTTTATTTTTTCTTTTCGTTTGACCAGCAAAACGTTCGGCAGGTAATTTTCCGTTATTATAAATAATATCTTTAGAATAAATAAAAAGCCTTATTATTTCATGTCGTTTTCTATAGTAGTATATCTGATCCAAATTTGGCGACGGCTGACGCCGCCGACGTCTTACAATTATAATAAAATTCCCCACTGTAAAGTCACGAACTTGAACAAATAATAGTCTTCGGATGTCTTAATAAGCTAAAAAATACAGATCACTATCACTTAAAGAGCACTTACAACTCTCTATTATTTATTGTGTCTGTCTCGTTTGACCTTTTCTCACCTTTACCCCGAGGGGATTAAATAAAGAATTACTTTTGCAAAACAATCAGTTTTTAAGGGTCATTCTGAGCTAATAGAGACTTTTAAAGAAGCATTGGGGATTCACTAGGGATGCATCAGCTAGTGGGTGACTTGGCGGCATGGACTTTCCCCGTAGCCCTTTTACGAACATCATACACGGAAAAAATTGAAACATAACAAATGTCAACAATAATGGTGATTTACATTTTCAACAAATTGCGAAATATTTTCTTACAATTGTGAAAGATATTAATAAGTTTTTTTAAATAAGTTAATCAGTTACTTGTAATTTTTACTATTGAATTGTATTTAATAGTTTGTAGTAAAACATAAAACTATTACTTTTAAACCCTAATATAGCTTTTTGTAAACAATATATGTAATAAAACTATTAGGAATTACTACATTTTACTAACCAATAATTCATCTAAACTTTTAAAATCTGATACAATTTGTGGTAAATTTTAAAACTGTCCCGTTTTAAAATGTTTGATAATTTACTTCAAATAATAAGTGTTGTGTTCCGGTTCCATTTGAGGTTCTCTTTGTTTAACCTATTCAATAAAAAATCATATGTGTGTAAACGTGTGTCTCATCTTGAATCGCGATTCAGTGGTACCAGCATATTGAGTAATATTGGCTCAATTCTTTGTACCCTACCCGGCTTTCCCGGCATTTGGTTGTTTAGTCAGCCATTTTCCATTTACGTGCTTGCCTTTGCTTCGTGTGCTCGGTTTGCAGGGTGTGCTGGTGCCTGGTGATTGAAAAATGGAAGAATTTGTGGCGGACCTATTAAGTAGTTGGAGGTTTGAACATCTAATAGATTAATTTACAGGTAAGTAATTTATTTAGATCATATTTTAATATCTAAACTGGTAAATATCGAATACCTTTACGCTCACCAGGCCAAAATTGATGATTTTTTTAAGAACGAGGAATTTTGGGGCGTAGATTACAAATCTAAAAACTATTTTGGCCGGATGCGCTAAGTTTTTAAGATATTTCTTTTTAAAGTGTCTGTTCTTAATTATTATATATTAAAATTCGGCCACCATCAATCTCCGCAGCCAGGCCGTCGAGAAAAATCGAGTCCCGGGGGTAGTAAATCTATGGGCCCCCTGCACCTGTTTTTTCGTTCCACACAGTTACAAATATGTAGTTAGAGTAGATTACTAAGATAGTAGCCCCACGCCCCTCTTGCCGGACCTGACCTTAGCTACTATTATAGTTGTCTTTGGAGGTAAGAGAGTTTTTTTTCGAAAATCCCTAGAAAAATTTTGGGTTCAATGAATTTGGATTTTTTTTATTTCCATTTTTATCTCCAAGATGCCTAGGCCACTTGCAGGAATTGCATGATGATGGCCGAATATTAAATTTCTATAATTTTACGCCCGGCATAAGGGCATGTTCGGAGCACCTAACATTTTAGGTTAAAATTCAAATTTAAAAAAACCAAAAAATCATATACTCCTTTCATAAGAACCATTATTATTTTTAGGATGCTGCTGACATGGAAGTGAAGGTAAAGCTACAACAGAGGCAAGAAAAATATGAGTTATTTGGTCTGACTGCTTAGCCACTCCCGATAGTAATAATTAACGACAGCAACATTGAGGGCTGTGTAAATATCAACACGATTTTATGCCTAGTCTTTTGACACCGCTAATGGGGAAATACTATGTTTCCACTAGACATGCATTATAGTTATTTTTTACTTGTCTTTTATTCTAAGAAATAAAATATTGGTTGTGCTCTAGGAATATAACTTCTTTAATAAAAACTAAAAGTTATGCAACGTGGAATTATTGTTAATGATTTCCTAAAACATTTTGTTTTTAATAAAAGTTTATGTATTTTGTTAAACAGTTTTTTGATTTTTTCAATTTTTAGTTTTTGGTATCTCGACAGCCGTACCTACCGACCAGGTGTCCTACTAAGACTGGCTCTCGGCCAAACAAAAAAAAAGATTTTCTCAAAAATCCTCATAGTAAACAGTTATCATGCAAAAATTGCATATTTTTAATCAAATGAAAATTCTGTATCACTTTTGTTTTTTAGTTTTTGCTCTACCTTTTTGTTTAAGGGGGTAGGAGGGGAAAATATTGCTATGCAAAAATATTTACAATTTTGGTTTGGCTTATCGGAATTTGACAAATTTGATCTCGCTAAATAAGGATTCATTTGTTTTGTCTGAATTCCGTTGCGATAGCTAGAAGGCGCTATTTAGCAGAATCAAAAATTTCTTAATTTTTCCCAAGAATTTTAAATGTAGCGTATTAAAAAATCAGTTTATTCTTCAGCTCACTTTTGTAATATTATATATTTTCCATATCTCTAGTTTTAAAAAATGCGGTTTTCTTATTGATTCTTCTTTTGCTTAATTAAAAAAATAGATATCATTCCATTCAAAATTATTGAGAAAATGAAGAAATTGTTGATTCTGCTAAACAGCGCTCTCTAGCTGTCCCAACGGAATTCAAAACGACTTTGTTTTTTTATAAAATTGATAACACAAAAAATCTCTTTTTAGCGAGTTCAAATTTGTCAAATTCCGGTAAGCCAAACCAAAGTTCTGAGTATTTTTGAATAGCAATATTTGTCCCCTCCTACCCCTCTTAAACAAAAAGCTCAAATACAAAAATTATCCAGAATTTTCATTAGTTTATGCAACAATATTGTATCATACATAACACAACAGTGTGTTTTAAAAATTATTACAACATTGTATTAAAACGAACACTACAATTTTTTAAACTTTTTGTCACAATTTTGTATTAAAATCTAACACAATATTACGGTTAAAATAAGCACAAAAATAGTTAACTACTAAAACAATAAAATTGCGTTCTCTTACATTTTATGTGTAAATAATTCACAGCACAAAATAGGAAAAAAATTGACATATTATTATTTCAATGAAATTACCCCAGCATTTTTTTATATTATGCAACTAGAAGTGTAATTTGTTTTTGCAGGATTTTTTACAGTTTTGCACAAATAATTTAAATAAGATAAAGCAATATGATGGAGTTTTTTACAACAAATTGGAACTGTCCCTATACGTAAAACAATTTGGTGCAAAAATTTCTACATTTGTAATACATTTTTCAACTTTTTTTTTTCCGTGTACCTATCGTATCATGTATCTAATATTATGTTTTTGTAGTAAATCACTTTAATGTACCTCCCCCTCCCCCCAGACAGAAAGATTATTGCCCCATGTCTGCTGCGTTGGTTTTCAACTTTGTACCTATGCTAATTTCTATATCTTTTACTGATTTTCATATTACATCGAAAACAACGATATCAGTGGTGAAGAAATACTGGAAACCCGTCGCCAATCGACAACAGACAGGTATTTCGCCTAACCCGCGCGGGCCCTTCACCCCTATTTGACAACCCTGTTAGTTATTGACTTTATATAAATAAAATAAAAAATAAAGCATATAAAATTAAACAAATAAAATTAGGCAACTCTTTTATTTGGAGAAAAAGCTAAATGCAAAACAGATAAAACAAGAACAAGATATTGGGTTAAAAAAACTAAACTTAAAATCACAAATAAATTCTTCTCGTCGGCGCATGTTTCGTGTACCCATTCTTGGCATTTGAGACATTATATCATGTATATAATGACACATTTATTAGAAAATTTGCAGTACCTACCATTTTTTATCATTTACACTTGTTTATTAGATCTGCCTGAATTCAATGTAACCGCACATCCAATTTAGATGGCGGCGCAATATGAGCAACCTCACCCTACTGTATTTTAGAAGGGGTATAAAGGGTGACACAGTTATAGCTATACTGTCTTATTGGTAGGTAATGATTGACTTTACCTACCTTTGTAGCAATATTTAAGCTGTGGTGTTAGAGCGGATCTCGTCCTTAAGAGCAGTAACCCCCTTTACCACAATGAAAATTGCCGAACGTTTTGCTGGTCAAACGAAAAGAAAAAATAAAAATTGATATTTAGAAAATAAATTCTACTTTAAATACCCCATCCAGAAAAGTAAATGACGATCGAAAATATTCCCAAAATTTTTTTTAGAATTTTTTTTTATTTTTAGTAATTTTGTAATATCTTAAACAATTCTTTATTGGTCAAAAGCAAAATGACTTTCCCGGGTGTAGAATGTTGTACCAAACAATTTTTCTTAAAGCCATTTTTCAATATCGGCCTTACTTTTTTCTCAAAAACTTTGGGCTCGTAAACCCACTTTACACGCTTAAATTCACATTGCGAATCGATTAGGCTGTGCAGGTCATTCTTCGAATCATGCAAGACGTTTATTATTATTATTATTATTGTTTTAACTACATAAAGGTAAGGGAATTAGATATAAATAAAAAAAAGATAAAGTAAAGCTGTTTGATATAATTTTTTAAAAAAGTCACAGCAAAAATTCAATTTGAGTATTTTATGTATTTGTTAGTATATAGTTAAATAATTATTCTTTGGCGGCTAAATTATGCACTTAACTACATTTTGCTTATTACGTTACTCCATCAAAATTTGCAGACATAAACATTATAAAAAACATTAAAAGCAATTATTAACATGTTGCAAGTATTCTTAATTTTTATCTGTCCCCCTTTTCAAAATAAAAAGTGCAGACAGCTCATTGTACCCATTTTATGGATTATTAACGACCTTTCGTCAAGACAAATCAGCTTTAAGTCATATTTGTTTACGGAAAACGTCCAACTTGCATTTATTTATGTTTGCTTTGGCTTGTAACATTAAAAATAACTCATGTTCTCTGAAGTTACGGTTGTATTTATTATGTGTAGCAAAAATGAAAGCAATGTGACGGGGCAATGACATTTCGGTTTTAAAAACAAATTAGAAACATTCAAGTGATTTAGGGTATACTGTATCGATAGTAAACTATTAATTAAAAAACTGTTCGCTATGGGCTTTAGAGGAAACGTAAACAAACTTCTGGAATCGTTTTTAACTGGCAGAAAAATTCGCGTAAAAATAGGTACACTTCTTTCTAATTATAAATCACAAAATTACGGAGTTCCTCAAGGTAGCGTTCTTTCACCATTACTTTTTCTGTTATTTATCAATGACCTGGTCAACTACCTTGAGTTAGGCGAGAATGCTGAAGTGATTCTTTACGCCGATGACACTTCCATAGTGATATCTGGGACGTTGCTTGATATTCTTATACAACGCGCGAATCAAATCCTCAATAAATTTAAATACTGGTGTTCTATGAATGGATTGATGGTTAATGAAAACAAAACACAGTATATAGTTTTTTATAAACGACGAATTATACCGGACTTTGTTCTTGAGATGGATGGAGTGGAGATTGCGAGAGCGACAGAGGCTAAGTTTCTGGGTTTGCATGTTGATAGCCAACTGACATGGCACGCTCATATCGAGCATGTAGCCAGTAAATTAAAATCTGCATACTTTGCCATCATTAACTTAAAAAATATTCTGTCAAGAAAACAGCTTTTAAATGTTTACTATGCCCTGGTTTACTGCCACCTGAAGTATATGGTTTTATGTTGGGGTCAGGCCACTGACCTAAACAGAATTTTCGTCTTGCAAAAGAGAATTATAAGAAAGGTATTTTCCCTAAAACCGTTAGAAACATGTAGACCAACTTTTAAAAATAATAAAATACTAACTTTACCTTCTATTTTGATCATGGAATCGGCTATCTACGTTAAGAAACATTTATCAGACTTTCCACCTGTTTCTAATGTTCATAACTATGAGACAAGACAAAATGAAGACATTCTAATTACTAACTATAAACTATCCACCTACAAGAAAAGTCCGCATTGCTTTAGTAGTTATATTTTTAATAAACTCCCAAATAATATTAAATCAGAACCCTCTTTTCGTACTTTTAAAAAGTCTCTTAGGTGCTATCTTCTTGAACACTCATTCTATACTATTAATGAATATCTTGGTGGTTAATATTTGTACTTCTACATTGGGGTGTCCACCAATAATATTTTAATTTTTGTCTCGTGTAAGTTTGTTTATAGATTTTGTTACTATACTTTTGTGCTACTGAATGTTTTTAAATTTGATAACCAATTTTTATACTAACTATATAGATTTATATTTAAGACATTGTTAATGCTTGTAAGAGTCTTCTTAACAATAAAGGATAAATAAATAAATAAATAAATAATAATACCGTGCGAGCAAAAATTATTTGCATCAAAGAGGGCTTGGATTAAAAAACGTAGGGTTTGGTTTGGATCACAATGATAAGGGAAAAAATTAACAAAGTAAGAATATACAGAAAGAAAAAGATAAATAATTACATAAATTATTGCTAAAATTGGCCACCGCCATGCTCCAAGCATAAATTCACACATCTCTTCATATTTTCGAAAGTGTTGACCAGCATTTCTGGAAAAATGTTACCACATTCCTGGAGAATCCTTTCTTGTAATTGTTCTAAATTTGCAACTGGTGTTCTTTAAATGAGGAAGAACGAAGTAATCCATAACCGTTAAAATTCAATAATAAAGAAATTCAAAATCTGCGGCTTGTATTTCTTGGAATACTTTCTACACTTTATAAGAAAATAAATTTAGCTGCTTCTTAAGAATAGTCCTGCATGTTCCATAAGATTTTCCCACTTCTTGGGACAGGCGTCTTATACAATTTGTTGGCGTATTTTGCATTATTTCACGAACGTTTGCAACAAGTTCTTCTGTTCTTACAGATTGTCATCCTGTTCCTTTTTTGTGTTGTATAGAACCTGTTTCCCTAAACACAGCAACGGTTCTTTTCAGGCAATGATAAAAATCCCCAGCAATAAAAGCAACGTTAAGGTGGCTTCCCACGGCCCGTAATTTTACAGGCCGGGCCGCGCCGCGACGGAAAAACTGACAGGGCGTAGATCGGAACGGACTTCAGGCGGAACTCTTCCCACGGCGTGTTTGTGCCGAAGTACCTTTTCAAAACCAATCAACTGTTTACATATGTATTTTTATGTTTACTGGTGTTCGGGGTTGGTGATTACCATTGGTGATTGCTAACAACTTATTTTTGGTGACTATCAGTAATGTCGAAAGAAGAAAAAACTGTTGCCGCAGCCGCTGTCATACTTTTTAACGGGTATTATTTACTCAAGAACAAAAAGGAAAAGAAAAAAGGCGTTTTTTCATATAAATTAATAAATTCGTAAGTAATTTCGTTTGTCCACTCCATATTTAACACTTAAAAAACACCAAAAGAAACTTGTTGCAGAGTCGCAAAAATAATTGACAACCGTAACAAAACAGGTCTGCACAGGCATGAACGCGCCGCGCTGGTTCGCGCCTTTGAAGTTACCGACTCGCCGCGGATTCGTCGCACCTCCTCGCGCCACCAAAGGCGACCGTCTTCCCAAGGCGCGTTGGCGCGGCCCGGCATGCAAAAACACGGGCCGTGGGAAGCCACCTTTAGGAAAATGTTCGTGAAAATCGTCCATGCACAAATCCGGATTGTATTGCCACTCTAACCCCGTTTCGAAAATACGCTTCAACCATGAATGTTTTGTGCTGTTCCGTAAAGCACATTGTGTGAATTGTTCAAGAAATTGGAAAAATTAGCGATGAATCAAATTACTTGTAACAACTGTCAAAGATGACGGAATAACTCGTCACTGACGATGCAAAGGGGCGAAAGCGCCATTTTTCCGTTTTGGAGTTATGTCTATCAATTAATAAGATTTATTGGTATCTACGATCTGACAAAGTGGCGAACGTCCACCTATAGCCGTTTTCAATATACAGCAATATCGTCTACAGGCGAAAACGACATTAAGTATATTACAGGTTGAGACAAAGGGGCGAACAACCAAGAACAGAGTTTCGCCGACGAAAGTAAAGAAGATTATGGTAGACAAGGACAATGTTGCACAACTTTTAGTAAAGAGAAGCCACCTTGCCAATAACTATTTTGTATTTCCCCTTAAAAGAAATACGCTTAAAGTTATGACTCAGTCTATCCCACTTTTAAATAAAGACTTGAAAAAAATTCTCGTGATAAGTATGATGATCTTGTTAGTTTATGCTCAGATCTTACCGCCGGTTGTAAAAGATCCAATTTTTCAAAACTATTTCAAAGATCTTCCACATGAATGAAAAGCTTAAATTTTTCACTTAAGAGGAAGTAACCCCTTTTACCACAATGAAAATTGCCGAACGTTTTGCTGGTCAAACGAAAAGAAAAAATAAAAATGGCTATTTAGAAAATAAATTCTACTTTAAATACCCCATCCAGAAAAGTAAATGACGATCGAAAATATTCCCAAAATTTTTTTTAGAAATAAAGTGGATTTACGCGCCCAACGTTTTTGAGAAAAAAGTAAGGCCGATATTGAAAAATGGCTTTAAGAAAAATTGTTTGGTACAATATTCTACACCCGGGAAAGTCATTTTGCTTTTGACCAATAAAGAATTGTTTAAGATATTACAAAATTACTAAAAATAAAAAAAATTTCCAAAAAAAATTTTGGGAATATTTTCGATCGTTATTTAGTTTTTTGGATGGGGTATTTAAAGTAGAATTTATTTTCTAAATACCAATTTTTATTTTTTCTTTTCGTTTGACCAGCAAAACGTTCGGCAATTTTCATTGTGGTAAAAGGGGTTACTGCTCTTAAAGTAAAAGTACCGAAAATCTTTAAAGTTTACTTTTTTGTTACCATATTTTAGTACCTACTATCGAAGTTGGTTTGTGTGCTTGTACCCGTTTATGTTTTTGAGTTTAAGGAGTTATGTTCTTTAGTTCGTTAGCTTTTACTTAAACTAGTTCTTAAGGTTACAGAAAACGACTGTCTCAAAGAACTGCACTGGAGTAACTATGTGTTTCTCTATGAGTAGTTGTATACTTACTTTGTTTTTTCATAGTTTTCTTGTTATGTTAGGAGCAGTTACTGTGTCGAGTCCAGGTCATAACTTTGTGTTTTATAAGGATATGTCTATTTATTAAATGCAAAAAAAATGTCAGTTACTGTGTTTTCCTTGCAACAGTCGAAATAGGTCGTTACTAGTTGTACCTACTTTCGATAAAAATGACAGAAACATTTTTTTTAATGATGTTTCACAATATTTTTTATAAATCCACCTTTTATTGCCAATCAAATACCCAATAGAATACACTTTTGTTATTTATAATCCAAATGTTAGTATATAAGAACAGGCGAACATCCAATATATCATTAAATATATCGTTCAAAAAAACTGACCAAACTACTTTAGGGGTGATACTTTATAGTATTGAAATTCTATGTATGTATTTCGTAGGCATGTGTCTTGACCTACCCAACACGTATTATAGTAAAATAATTATTAAACTATTTAAAAAATTATCGTGGTCCAAATAGGACCTATTTTCTTTAAAACGCCCTCCTGTAAAATTAACTTGGCGCTTTCGCCCCTTTGTCTTTTCAGCGACGAACTGATTGATTGCTAATTCAGGTAGTTACTGACACCCAACAGGTATTAAGCTCTACGGCTAAGCATTACGTCCTTAGATGCAAGGCCCTCACTCAGTGGCGTGTCGTGGGGTTTGTGTTTGGAGGGGCGCAATAGAAATCCAATAACAAATGACATATAAGCAAATTGCTCGAAAAAGTATCTATTTATAAAAAAAATTTTAGGTACATTAATACATACATTTATAAATGTCTTTTGAAAACCGACGCGTAAAAGATCGGTTTTCGGCCCGTCGTTCACATTATATTATTGACGAAATTCATTTTTATTAGTTCGAACTCGACGCGCGCTTACGCCACAACAAAGTCCGAAATGTATAAAGCAATGCAGGCGCTAAAATACCGCGGCCGTAGAGTCCCTAAATAAATCGGATATAACCGGGGACGTTCGGGTTCGTTCGTCGAAATTTATATACGCCAGGCGAGATTCACCGTCCGTCGCAGCGTTTCAAGGACGGAATTCATTTATCTAAAATTCACAGTGGAGGCTTGCTTATCGTTGGTCAACGAAAACGGACAATTAGAGATGAGTTCAGAATTGGTGAGTTGCTATGGTTTTTTAAAATTTAGAAATATTAGTATTAAAATGAATAGTAATAATAATTATTTAAATAAACATTTAATTTGTGTGTTATGTTAAAATTCCTTGGAGGGGCGCGCGGCCACGCGGCCTTATGGAGCAACCGCCACTGCCCTCACTGATGTAAATATTCTTTGCTCGCACGGTATTTAAAAAAAAGTATTATTAAAACACTTTATGTAGCGCGGAGAAACTGAATGTGAACTGGATTAATAAGCCCAACCTAAACCCTAATCCTAGAATCATGAAATTTCAAGGATGTCTTTCTCTCTATAATGTTGGCATGCACTAAGAAGGGAGTTTTCGAAAATCAACCTACATATTCATATAGTAATTATCAAGTTCTAGGGTGTAATCTGGCTTTATACACTGTATTAGTTCCGACTGGCAGTTGTAACGAAACTTGACATTAATCATAATAATATTTAGAAAAAAGAAAAGCACAAAGTCTTTCTTCACAAGTTTATTAGAATAGCTAGGCGAACCTAGAATAATTCATAATAATTTGACATGTTTCGAGTGTAGAAACACTGATCATCAGGAAAACAAAGTAAATAGTACAATGCTCATGTTGTTAGCAAAAGAGAAAATAATAAGTGGGATTGAGCCGTAATGGAGCTTTCAATGGTGTACACGAGGTGTAAAAAATGAATAGTCAAAAGACCGACGAGAATTCAGCATACTGGAAAGTTAAGGGCTAGTGCAAAGGCCCTGTCTTGGGCAAAAAAATGAAGAGAGCAAAAGAAAAATCAGAGAGTTTTAACAGACTTTGTGAAAATCATTTAGGTATAAGTAGTGAAAATTCTTAAGTTTCATTAAACTTTGTCGGAGACATGTAAAAGTAGTGAAATGAGAGGGAAAGAAAAAAGAAAAAAATGGTTTTCGTAAAAGTTAAAGCATTAACCCTAGAACGGTATCGTGTTTTATAGATCTATTATTGGTATCGACACGTAAATTTTACGTGTTTGATTTGTAATCGTAAAAAATAGATACTTAGTCTATTTATCTATAGAATTTTAGGAAAAGTTGATTAATAAACCAAACAAAAGGAACTAAGAAAATTTATTAAATAATAATGAAACATATAAAAAAATTAATTACAACACGGTTAACAGAGCTTGTTTTGATGCTCTCCACAAATAGGTTTTTTGCACTTAATGCAGTATGTGGTAGTCATTCCTCTTTCTGAAGTGGGACATATGTGACAGTATGTTCTTCGACCCTTTTGATCTTGCCCTTCATCCTATTGATTTGCCTCTTGGTCAATTTGTTGTTCATGGAGTACTTCGGAAATAATGGTCCTTAGCTCTCGACTCATATTGGATCCACGATTAAGTCGTTGACGTTGCCAACTGTTTGTTAGACTCTTATGTAACTCAAACATAAACATTTTCCTGGACAAAGGCTGTCCTCCATAAGAAATCACATTGTGTGAATATAAAATTATATACGAAAACCGTATTGACACGTAAAGTATACGCCACACTTTTATACGTAAACGGTATCGACACGTAAATCTTACGTATTGACTTTTAGCTACAAGTATCTTACTCGCCAACCGCTTAACACTGACGGTCGCCACGGCCGGACGCACTAGGTAATAGAAGCCTTAAAGCACTGCAAGGGTGGTGGGGGCAAAGCTTTAAAGACATGGGCGGAACTTAATCATTTTTACCTACTGCACGTAAATTTTACGTAAAATACCGTTCTAGGGTTAAACATCTTTTAAATCTATTAATTTTGCAAACAAGAGGTATGTTTTGACTTCTGCCGGGGTAACTGGGCCGTAACAA
Source organism: Polydrusus pterygomalis (assembly GCA_963969555.1). Classification (NCBI taxonomy): domain Eukaryota; kingdom Metazoa; phylum Arthropoda; class Insecta; order Coleoptera; family Curculionidae; genus Polydrusus; species Polydrusus pterygomalis. The sequence goes on along the minus strand of OZ018385.1, from coordinate 14,727,047 downwards.
GCCTGGTACCCTAACAGCATTTTACTGCAAGCTAAATAATGCTTTGAATTTTACAAAAAATTTAAATAGCTTCTAGTGCGATATTGTTCTTGTCGTTTAAGGTTGTACATGATTATCTATTATGCAACATAGTTTACTGAGATAATTATATTTGTCCATAGATTATAAAATCCAATACTAATCATGGGTTGTGCGAAATAAGAATCTTCTATTGCTTTATCTGACATGCACAGTTAAAAAAAAATTAAGTAAAAATAAATTAATTGAAACAGGTATTAGTATGATCAATAAAGTTTAAATTTAGGCGAACAGCTAGAAGACTTCAAACAACGATATGACGTGCGCAATAAATACGTTGAAACTAATACTACGGCGCGGGGCCATTGCCGATCTCTACGAACCCCCACCAACGTTTTGTTGATTATAGGTTCTAACGATTCGTTTTTGGGGACGCTGTTCTGCTTTCTTAATTGCAGAGAAAGCACTTTACTGGGAACAAAATGCGTCCCATTGAGAAGACAATTTATTTCTTAACAAAATTGCTGTATTAAAAGTAGTTCATTATTTAACAAGACTGTGCTGCTAATGGAACTAATTACTACCACTGTTCTGGCAAATCTGGAGTTGCTATAACACTAAAGCGGGTTTGATACACTAGCAATTTATTTAATACTAAGCGTGTATCCGGCATGCGTTGCAACCCGCTGGTATAAATACAAACCCGAACAAACCCGATATATTAGTACCCGGCATGCCACTTTCTGAAAATGCACCCGTGCGAAGCCGGGGCGGGTCGCTATTATACATAAAAACCTTCCCCTTGAATCACTCTATCTATTAAAAAAAACCGCTTCAAAATCCGTTGCGTAGTTTTAAAGATTTAAGCATATATAGCGCAGGACACCCATTAAATCCGGTAAAAGTCTTATGGTATACGAGGTAGGATCAAAAATTTGAAATTCCGCTAAGAGTAAAGTACCTCAATCTTTTATTTCAGAATATTTTTTACTAAGAAGTATTGTTTTAATTTCAAAGTTATACCCAAATTCTAAATTTCGCTTATTTTGGACAAAAAAATGGATTTAATAATAATTGTATTTTCTGAATAACCCTGTATAAAAAATAAATGGCAACCGAACAGTACGAAAATAAGATTTTCTGCAGACTTTGTTAGAGATAACCGTCGATCAGAAGTCCGATTAGTTTGTTTTCATAATATTATGGCTTTTTAAAATAAAAACATAAAAATATTAAATATTTTTGCCCAACACCGTATTTTATTTTCAACAAACCCGAACAAGTTAATTTCATCTAACTGATATTTTTTTATTAACATTGACTTAAAGCATCTCCTAAATAGTTTTTTATACATTGAAGTATGCATAGAAAGTTTCCTTTTGATTTAAGAAAAAAATTTAAATTAAAAATATTATTGAACGGATTTTATTCGTCACGCAAAATAAGGAAACTTTCTATGCATACTTCAATGTATAAAAAACTATTTAGGAGATGCTTTAAGTCAATGTTAATCGAAAAATATCAGTTAGATGAAATTAACTTGTCCCCTCAGAAAATAAAATACGGTGTGCAGCAAAAATATTTAATATTTTTATGTTTTTATTTTAAAAAGCCATAATATTATGAAAACAAACTAATCGGACTTATGATCGACGGTTATCTCTAACAAAGTCTGCAGAAAATCTTATTGTCGTACTGTTCGGTTGCCATTTATTTTTTGTACAGGGTTATTCAGAAAACACTATTAAATCCATTTTTTTGTCCAAAATAAGCGAAATTTGGAATTTGGGTATAACTTTGAAATTAAAACAATACTTCTTAGTAAAAAAATATTCTAAAATGAAAGATGCAGTTACTTTACTCTTAGCGGAATTTCAAATTTTTGATCCTACCTCGTATACCATAAGTTTTATGGGTGTTATTTTGGTTTAAGAACATGCAGAACCTATCTAAAATAAAATTAATTTTCTAAACTTAAAGATAAAAAACTTTTCCATATGCTGCGCACTTTCTGCCGGTCATTGTATTAGATCATTTTCCACAGTGTAATACACACAAAAAAATCTAGTATCCAGTTGAACCTAAAAGTTTCAAACTGAAACTATCATAGACATAAATAGGAGCAATGCTAAAGTAAAATTAAATAGAAAATACCTTAGCATCAAAATATAGTTTTAAATTAATACTACATTCTTTTAACTTGACTCTACTTTAGTTTTAGGGTAATAAAAATAAATGATCAACCTATTAATAATTGTAGTTGCAGATATAGTATACGTTAATATTGGTTTGATTCTAAGTATTCTAAGAATGAATATTCGTTATTTTCGTTTTGAGTATGAGTTATTATTAAGTTGAATATACGAAGTTGCATTTGAGCACACATATTTTATTTGTATCTTCAATTTGTGACTATCCTACATTCTCAGCGAAACTAGACAAATCAATTTATTATCATCTCAAAACTAGTTTATTATTAGATAGAGTAAAATTTAAAATCATGTAGTTTTTAAACAGATAGATCTGAAAGGACTATATTATTAAGGTCAGATAGGATAAGCTCACCGCAGTCAATAGAATTGTACATGTCAAGTTAAAATGTCTTTGTGACATAGGTATCAAATACTATTGTGATATTACCTTATAGGTATCTGATCTGAATATAGCCCTAACAGATAAGTGATAAATAAAACAACTTTTTATTGCTTTTGGTTTTATTAAAAAAAAAAACAGGTAACCAAACAGGTAACAAAAAACCATAACTATAACGAATATAATATTTTTAGTTCATGTCTATGTAAGATTCACCTTGCACCCTATAAACCATCATTGGAAATGGAACAGATAGTTCTCTTATATTAACGGAAATTAAATTGCTATTGCCAGTTTCGTTACTAATTATTTTATGTGCGCGAAAATGTTTATTGTAATTACCTACTAATTTGTACAGGGTTGCCCAAAAAGTGTACATCTCTGTCATCATTTTTATTGATAAGAATATGTTGAATTTGGCATATTTTCGTTACCTTATCTGTAGTGTATTCATGTATTAGAACATACCATTTGGTATATTTAATTCCGTTGATCTCATACCAACGAGCCAAGGAGTAAGGAAGAAATTATTTTCCAGAGTCTGAGTAATTCCTCCATCACACTATATTACACAAAACGCGCAAAATAGAACACACACTACCAGCATCGGTGAGAATCGACGCGCGACGTCTGCGTGGATGTTAAATAACGACTAAACGTATTTCGGTTGTTTCCTCGCAGAACAAGAGGTCACGTGATGCAAATAGCAACAAAGAAATAATAAGGCTTTAGATTTTACTCAAGTTGAGTATAGATACTGTCTTTGTGCTCGCTGTGAGAATACAAATTTATTTTTATTTTTAAACCCATCATAGAATATTTCACTTTGACCACAAAACTTATTTTTAAAACAAGTATAAGATTATCTTGTTATGATGATAATGTAATCTCTTTATGAACATAATTTTGATTAACTTGATGATATAATTTAAAACCAGTAGTAGTTTAAAAATGAATATATTTTAGGCACTAAATAAAGCAAGTTAGTTTCAAAATAAGGCTATTTGTTTGAGCATTACTATAAGCTTGTTTTGAGAGTAGTTTTTTTTGTGTGTAAGCTTAAAAGCGCTTGCTTATGTTTAATATAAAGTAAAATGAATCCAAGAACTCGCCGCATCACCTGTCATTAATGGCACCCTGTTGAAGTCTGGTATATTTTACGTTAAGCGGTTGGCTACAGAAACATAACCGGATTAAGTTCTTTTATCTTCGATATTTCCATTAGTTTTTGAGATAATTGTGTTTAAATGCTAGATTATGGCAAGAAACATTTCAATAAACACCTTTCTTAACGAAACATATTTATTGAAAACCGTGCGTTCTTAAGCATAAATGACATATTTTCAAGTCTACTAGCTCCTGTTGCTGTATTTGCCACTTAGTTATGAGACATCCTGTATATAACGATAAGTAAATGGTTTAACTAGGCACTTTATTGATTTGATAATAGATGAGTTAACTAAAATGGTGTTTGTACTCACTATTAAACTAAAATAATAAACACCAATAAATATATAAAATACAAAAGTAAAATGTTTAAAACACACACTACATAAAAAACAGCCACAAAAACACTGAAAAAACACCAAAATCGGAAGAAAATAATATGACGCAACTGGGCGCATGAGCTTGCTACTCTGGGAACTTTAAGGACGAAACCAGGTCAGCTGTTAATGTCAATGTCTTCTGTCGAAAAGCTTTGTTTTAAGAAAAAGTTAACTCTAGTATGAATTTATTGGTGAACAGAACATTAGTTTTTGACCTTAGTAAAACATTATAGACCAGGGCTGAAGCCTTTGAAAATGGTAAAAGTGAAAAAAAATAATAGTAGGATGACACCCATTGGAAAAGGAAGAAAATATAACAAAAATGAAAGGAAAAATAATTTACGGGCGATCCGAGGTCGGGAAGTGGAAATGGGTGAGTTTTAAAGGGTAGAAAACGATTTATGTCAATTTCCGGCAAAACTACAAGTCCTATGAAAAAACATTGAATGGCAAAGTTGTAGGTAATAAAAAGATCTACAACTTTTGTATTTACACTTTTTTTACATAACCTCAAAATTTATGTGAATAATTCAAATAACCAAGTTTTTGGTTTTTTATTTTTATCTTCTACAAAAAAAAAAATTTTTCACGAAATTTGGTAAAAACCCCTGTCCCTAACACACTGTAATTTTTTTGATTTAAAATATTTATTTCTTCACCTTATTTTGGCTTAATATCGAAAAAGCACCCTAATTTTCAATCGAAAAATCTCACGTCAAAATATCTGCTTTTTTAAAAAAGTCGGTAGGCTTTTTGTTCCTTGAAATATCTACTTTCTGATGGTGTAAAAAAAATATACATTACTATGGTAAATGTTCTCAAAAAATGCAAAAAAACGAAAAAAAACTGGAATCCGACATTTTTTTTTAAATCATTATGTACAATTTTGTGCTATTTATTAAAATTTATACTTTAATTACTCGAAAAACGTAAGATTCCATGTTACATTGATAAAAGAAAAATTGCAAGTCGAAATATACTACTATAATTAACAACCAAATAAGTTAATAAAGTTAATATTTAATAAGACGTTCTTTTCTTTGCATTTTTGAGACCATTTACCATAGTAATGTATATTTTTTTTACACCATCAGAAAGTAGAGATTTCAAGGAACAAAAAGCCTACCGACTTTTTTAAAAAAGCAGATATTTTGACGTGAGAATTTTCGATTGAAAATTAGGGTGCTTTTTCGATATTAAGCCAAAATAAGGTGAAGAAATAAATATTTTAAATCAAAAAAATTACAGTGTGTTTGGGACATAAAAAGGTAAGTTTTTACCAAATTTCGTGAAAAAATTTTTTTTTGTAGAAGATAAAAATAAAAAACCAAAAACTTGGTTATTTGAATTATTCACATAAATTTTGAGGTTATGTGAAAAAAGTGTAAATACAAAAGTTGTAGATCTTTTTATTACCTACAACTTTGCCATTCAATGTTTTTCCATAGAACTTGTAGTTTTGTCGGAAATCGAGATAAATCGTTTTCTACCCTGTATATAACGATAAGTAAATGGTTTAACTAGGCACTTTATTGATTTGATAATAGATGAGTTAACTAAAATGGTGTTTGTACTCACTATTAAACTTAAATAATAAACACCAATAAATATATAAAATACAAGAGTAAAATGTTTAAAACACACACTACATAAAAAACAGCCACAAAAACACTGAAAAAACACCAAAATCGGAAGAAAATAATATGACGCAACTGGGCGCATGAGCTTGCTACTCTGGGAACTTTAAGGACGAAACCAGGTCAGCTGTTAATGTCAAAGTCTTCTGTCGAAAAGCTTTGTTTTAAGAAAAAGTTAACTCTAGTATGAATTTATTAGTGAACAGAACATTAGTTTTTGGTCTTAGTAAAACATTATAGACCAGGGCTGAAGCCTTTAAAAATGGTAGAAAGTGAAAAAATATTAATAGTAGGATGAAACCCATTGGAAAAGGAAGAGAATATAACAAAAATGAAAGGAAAAATAATTTACGGGCGATCCGATGTCGGGAAGTGGTGATTTTTTAAGGGTGGAAAACGATTTATGTCGATTTCTGGCAAAACTACAAGTCCTATGGAAAAACATTGAATGGCAAAGTTGTAGGTAATAAAAAGATCTACAACTTTTGTATTTACACTTTTTTTACATAACCTCAAAATTTATGTGAATAATTCAAATAACCAAGTTTTTGGTTTTTATTTTTATCTTCTACAAAAAAAATTTTTTTTCACGAAATTTGGTAAAAACTTACCTTTTTATGTCCCAAACACACTGTAATTTTTTTGATTTAAAATATTTATTTCTTCACCTTATTTTGGCTTAATATCGAAAAAGCACCCTAATTTTCAATCGAAAATTCTCACGTCAAAATATCTGCTTTTTTAAAAAAGTCGGTAGGCTTTTTGTTCCTTGAAATATCTACTTTCTGATGGTGTAAAAAAAATATACATTACTATGGTAAATGTTCTCAAAAAATGCAAAAAAACGAAAAAAACTGGAATCCGAAATTTTTTTTTTAAATTAAATTTCGTGAAAACATTTTTTTTTGTAGAAGATAAAAATAAAAAACCAAAAACTTGGTTATTTGAATTACTCACATACATTTTGAGGTTATGTGAAAAAAGTGTAAATACAAAAGTTGTAGATCTTTTTATTACCTACAACTTTGCCATTTAACGTTTTTCCATAGGACTTGTAGTTTTGTCGGAAATCGAGGTAAATCGTTTTCTACCCTTAAAAACTCACCCCTTTCCACTTCCCGACCTCGGATCGCCCGTAAATCATTTTTCCTTTAATTTTTGTTATATTCTCTTTTTTTTTCAATGGGTTTCATCCTACTATTATTTTTTTTGGTTTCAAAAATTATCGACCCTGGTCTATTATTCACAAATTATCTTAAAACCAATGCATGGATTTTGCGTTGTGCACAGTTTCTGCCTTACACTGTATAATATAATATATACCTTATAGGCCGTCACTGCCCATGTTACATAATTTCATCCTCAAACTAGTAATTTTCCTTCAATCAATATTGAAGCTAAAAAACGACACTCTACATCCGTCGGAAAATTAGAAAATTACCTAGCCTCGCTGTGAAACCCACAAAATTAATATTAAGTAATTAAGAAAACAGGTTAATAAGTGATTTTCAAGCTAATTAGTGATTTAGTACGAGAGACGAGATTGACTAAAAACTGTCCCGTGCTATTTGCAAAATTAATTTAGAGTTTCGGAGTTTGTGGAATAAATAAAGGTTAAACCTAGTTAAATAATTAAATATCTTTATCCCAAATGTAGACAAACTGACAATGAAATTACTCTAAACCTTCATTATTTTATTAGCTCCAATGTAGTTAAATAATTGGATTTTAATATGAATTTGTTGTTTTTCAGGATATTTAAGCTTTTTGTAGACAATTGAATAATGTTTTGTAAAGATTTTATTATAGGGTGTCCGGAAAATTCGTATATACAACGTTTGATGACAAAGTCCTGTCAAAATAAATCGATTCAAGTCAACTAAGTTACCGTGCGAGCAAAAATTATTTGCATCAACGACGTAAGGACGTAATGCTTACCCGTAGAGCTAAATACCTGTTGGGTGTCGGTAACTACCTGAATTACCAATCAATCAGTTATTTCGTCATCTTTGACAGTCGTTACAAGTAGTAGTTTGATTCATCGCTAATTTTTTCAATTTCTTGAAAAATTCACACAATGGGCTTTACGGAACAGCACAAAACATTCATGGTTGAAGCGTATTTTCGAAACGGGGTTAGAGTAAATGGTGAGTGGCAATACAATCCGGGTTTGTGCATGGACGATTTTCACGAACATTTTTCTAACATTGCTTTTATTGCTGGGGATTTTTATCATTGCCTGCAAAGAACCGTGGCTGTGTTTAGGGAAACAGGTTCTATACAACACAAAAAAGGAGCACGAAGACCATCTGTAAGAACAGAAGAACTTGTTGCAAACGTTCGTGAAATAATGCAAACGCCAACAAATTGTATAAGACGCCTGTCCAAAGAAGTAAGAAGATCAATGGCCAATTTCAGCAATTTATGTAATTATGTTTCTTTTTCTTTCTGTATATTCTTACTTTGTTAATTTTGTAAACAACAAAAATAAATTTGTATTTGTCTACTTATTTTATTACTCATTAGTTTGGCATATCATGTCATAATATGACTTTGACGAAATTTTAACCTAGATTTGGTTAGATATATTATCGTCCCCATATCATTGTGATCTAAACCAAGCCCGACGTTTTTTAATCCAAGCCCTATTTGATGCAAATATTTTTGCTCGCACGGTATAATATAAATTGCCTCGTTTTTTTTTGAGCAAAAACTACCTTACCCAGTATTAATATCAAATCAAAAATGCCCCTATTTTATACTTATTTTAGTAGGTAGTTAGGTGAAATAAGCTATAACAATATTTTTAAATATAAATGCAGTTAATATTCCTAAACCCTTCATATCGGATATGAATTATATTTAGAGCTGTATGAGTAATTTAAAAATGTAAGAATATACATGGTGATCCTTTTAAAAAGGTTAGAAAAAAGTATTTTCGCTGTCATAATATAGATAAGTTACATTTAATAAAAAACTATTTATTCTTGTTTTCTTTAATATACAAGGGGTCAAAACAACGAAAAATAGTATAATCATTTCCTTTTTTTTCTTGATATTGTTTATGGCTCTTGCGGGGGGGGGGGGGCAAATGCCTCTATGCCCGCTCCCCCCCCCCCTATCTACACCGGTGCAAATTAGTACATGCATTTTCAAAAGATTAAAAGAGCTAAGAAGCAAATTATATTAGTTAAGGAATTGTTCGAAATGGCCGTTATTTTGTTGAGTACACTTAGGAACACATTTAAAAAAATGGAATTAGGCTCTATACCGGGTGTCCACGGAAGGTGGCTCGCCCCTCTAACTTTTTTGTTTTTTAAGATAATGAAATAAAATTCGGGGGATTTGTAAACGACATAAAACTGCATTTTTTGACAGGTGACTCAACATTATGGAACTTCCGGATTAACCGGAAGTGACATAAACTTTCGATTTTTAAATGGGATACCTGGTGTATTTTTACTTTTTTTGACTCTATACGACATTCTAAATACAACGATGTGTCACTTGTCACTTTTTGTCACCAAGAAAATATTTTTTTTCAAATTTATTATTTTATCTAGGGGGCTATGAATACCTTAAAATCACTTATTTCAGTTCTTTAATCTTGGGAAAAATACAATTTTACTATTTTTGGTCCAATGCTATGTGCTATGTAAAATGTAATCTTTAAAGTTGTATAACTCATTTTTTTTTAATGGCAACATGGTGGCTCGTCGGGTTAAGAAAAAAGAGGATTTTATTACGATTATTTTGATACCATACATTATTAGGTTTTAGAAAAGCTGCCATTAAAAAACTTTAAAAAGTTAACTTAGAACTTTCCTAAAATGAAGCATATTTTGAGAATAAATTTAGATTTAAATGCATCAAGTAGCCTATGACCAACAAAACCGATAAAACAAAATCATGCCTTGAAGAAAATTGACTTGCCGACAGCTTCTGCCAAAGTAAATTAGTTTGTTGTTTAAAAAACATGGAAAATAATAGTTTTACAAGAAGTGAAAAAGTTGATATGTTATTAGTGTTTCGAGAATGTAGAAATAATTCAACCGATGCTGCACGACTTTACGCACAAAGATATTTTAATCGGCGTCATCCAACACGGCACTATTACCCAAAACTGGTTCCGAAAATGCGAAATAAGCCTGACAATAATAACATATCAACTTTTTCACTCCAAGGAAAACTATTATTTTCAATGTTTTTTAACCAACAAACTAATTTACTTTGGCAGAAGCTGTTGGCATTTCAATTTTCTTCAAAGCATGATTTTGTTTTATTAGTTTTACTGGTCACAGGCTACTTGATGCATTTAAATCTAAATTTATTCTCAAAAGATGCTTCATTTTAGGAAAGTTCTAAGTTAACTTTTTAAAGTTTTTTAATGGCAGCTTTTCTAAAATCTTATAGTGTGTGGTATCAAAATAATCGTAATAAAAAACTCCTTTTTCCTAACCCGACGAGCCACCTTGTTGCCATTTAAAAAAAATGAGTTATACAACTTTAAAGATTAAATTTTACATAGCACATAGCATTGGACCAAAAATAGTGCAATTGTATTTTTCCCAAGATTACAGAACTGAAATAAGTGATTTTAAGGTTTCATATCCCTCTAGGTAAAACAATTAATTTGGAAAAAAAATATTTTCTTGGTGAAAAAAAGTGACAAGTGACACATCGTTGTATTTAGAATATCATATGGAGTCAAAAAAAGTAAATATATACCAAGTGTCCCATTGAAAAATCGAAAGTTTATGTCACTTCCGGTCAAACCGGAAGTTCCATAATGTTGAGTCACCTGCCAAAAAATGCAGTTTTATGTCGTATATAAATCACCCGAATTTTATTTCATTATCTTGAAAAACAAGAAAGTTAGAGTGGCGAGCCACCTTTCGTGGACACCCGGTATAGTATCTCAATAAATATATATATTTCAAAATTTTAGATTTTTCCTGACATTATTGGTAGCAATGGTTGCATTATATTATAGATTTGTGCAAAACTTAAACTTCTTGCCTCATCTTAAAGTTGGTTTTCTATTTTGGACAAATAATGTAACTATACATTCAGCTTTATACAGGGTTGCCCAAAAGTCCAAAATAAAATTAATATAGCCTTAACCTCTCACTTTTGGGGAAAACGCTCGGACACGTCAATTTAGTTTTATACAGGGTTAGGAAAAATTACCAGAACGGTCGATTATTTCAAAATATACAGGGGTTATCAAAAAACGTCTTATATAAAAAAAAGTAGGGCTGTTAAAAATCTACATATCGGTGATAAATTAAAATATACGGGGTCGCCCACAAAGTTGTGGAGAATGATAGTTATATTTTTTTAAATGGAACACCCTGTATATTTTTACATTTTTATATTCCACATAAGATTATAATTATTTTTTATTAAATGCATTATTACTCTATACTTCATAGTTTCCGAGATATTGACTCTCGAAAAGTGACATTTTTGAACTTTGACAGCTTCTAACTTTCTAACAGTACGTCTAAGAGCAAAACGGCTTACATGTCCCTAACTTCAATTTTTATTATCTTCCCAAAAAAAATCAACTTTAAACCGGAACAACTATATTGCCTGCTTTCGAGTTACATCCGGTTTAACCGGAAGTTGATTTTTTGGGAAGATAATAAAAATTGAAGATAGGGACATGTAAGCCGTTTTGCTCTAAGACGTACTGTTAAAAAGTTAGAAGCTGTCAAAGTTCAAAAATGTCACTTTTCGAGAGTCAATATCTCGGAAACTATGAAGTATAGAGTAATAATGCATTTAATAAAAAATAATTATAATCTTATGTGGAATTTAAAAATGTAAAAATATACAGGGTGTTCCATTTAAAAAAATATAACTATCATTCTCCACAACTTTGTGGGCGACCCTGTATATTTCAATTTATCACCGATATGTAGATTTTTAACAGCCCTACATTTTTTATAGAAGACGTTTTTTGATAACCCCTGTATATTTTGAAATAATCGACCGTTCTGGTAATTTTTCCTAACCCTGTATATGCTCATATTTTGACGTTATTCGTTTGTTTTTTTATAGATATTTGTCAAAGTTATGACATTTTTTTTTATATGGAAACGTACAGCTTGTGATACATCATAATTTGAAAGCTAATATCTCGTACCGTATATGCTCATAAATCTTTTTTTTATTTATTTATTTATTGAACAAGCACTTACAGAGATAGATTACACTCCAAATAGTACACACAAAGTCTAAAATACAAAATGGATACATTAGTACAAATTATATTTCTCGATTCTGTCAAGCCATTTCAAAATGGCGACTGTTAAACGTTTTTAAAAAATCTCTATTTAAATAAGCGGAAATAATAAATTATTGATGTTTTTTTTTAACCTTTCAAGGTAAAAAATCTTCATTGTTTTACGGATGTATATTTTATAGGAAATCGTGCTTTAGGTCGTAGTAGTAGTAGTATTAGTTATATTAGTAGTAGTATTAGTAGTAGTAACATGTTTTATTTGGCAAAAAGCTAAAATTAAATATTTTCTTAATACTTTATTTAACAAATTTTGTATAGATTTATTTTTAAATTTTAAAACGCAACCTTGTTTAAATGAAAACAGAGAGGAAAGTTAAACAATTTGCAAACTGTATCAAATATTAAGTACGTTAAATTTGGTTTTTTCATTAAATGTAATTTAAAAAGTTTTAACGATAATTGAGATTGAATAGAATTTTCCAAATTATTATACTTATTCTATCAAACCTTTATGAAAAATAGATTTTATAGGTTAATGTTTTAGACACTTTATCCACATAAACATTTTAATTAGTTCTTGTTTTATAAATTTATGATGGTTATAATTAAAAACAATTTTTTTAAAGAATCTACAATTAATTATTTTTAATTTTATGTAGGTATGAAGATACTTACATACGTACATACTATATAAAAAAATTATTTTTGACATTCAACAAATCTAAATTTTTGAACATAAAATTAATTTTTGTATATTAGTCACAATTTAAAATTGTCCTGGCTTATTTTGTAAAATTTGTGATTTATCAGTATACAGTATACAGTATAGGTCCTTAAGTACATCAAGAAAATCTAGGATATGATTCCTGGCATCAATTTAAGTTGAAAAGTTCATATGGACTTATGCCCTAAAATGCTTACCCTCTAAGATACAGGGTGTTAAAATATTTTCCATTTTCCTTTAAAACTACCATTTTTTTCAAAAACATAGTAGAGACAACTTTTGTTCCGCTTATATCAGTAATGCATAAAAATGCATCAGAGTTTAAAAAAACAGTGGCGTATCACATATTTTCACAAAAAAATATTGATGGTATCTTCATGCACGCCACTGGTGGAAGTAGGCAAACCCTTTTTTAACCAAAAAGTGCAGTTTAATACGAAATCAATCGACATCAATTTTCAATACCGTATCTTCAAGGAGTTTCGAAATTTAAAAAAAAACAATTCTTTTTTAAAAATATTTTAACACCCTGGATCTTAGAGGGTAAGCATTTTAGGGCATAAGTTCATATGAACTTTTCAACTTAAATTGATGCCAGGAATCATACCCTAGATTTTCTTGATGTACTTAAGGACCACCCTGTATATAGCACAATATAAAAAAGAATAATAATAAGCAAAATGTGGCAATTTTTTAGTTAGACACAAACTTAAATTAAAACTAATTTTTTTAAAATAACCTATGTATTTTTGCTGAAAATTTTTTTAAGATACTTTCAAATAAATTGAACTTGAATTTTTAATCAATTATTATCACTAAATTTTGAAGACTGGTTGCTAATTCCAATTTTTCACCATCAATCACAACATTTATATTTTGACAGTTTAAATTATTACCCATAACCATACATTTAGTTTTTGATATAATTAATTTTAATTTATTTACTTTTAGCCAATTTATTAATATTTTATCTCAGAATTTAGAGCATTTAGTTTAGACCATCAAAAATATTTGAAACATTAATAAATATAAATTATGGTGCCATCAGCACACATTTATAGTTTACACATTTTTAAAACTGAAGGCATATCGTTACTGTATAAAATAAACAATATTGTGGACCTAGCATACCTCCTTGAGGAACTCCCATATTATTAATTTTTTTATTTGAATACGCTGTTGATATCCTTCCTAACGTTAGAACGTTATTAGATATTTACACTGTTTTTAAAAGCAGACTGGATTATTTCCATCGATTTCCGCAAAATATTAATCCTTTTTTAATTAAAAACACATGAAAAAAAAACTGAAATATTCGCAAAAACCGAACCAAATCTACTTCGATAAAACAAATAACTTTGCCTCTTGTTTTTTTTTTAACTTCTCTGCACGGTTTTGCGGCGTCCAATACCAATTTAGTTGTTTAATATTAATTAAAATTTAGTAAATTCGGTTCGAGGCAGTCTTTCCGGAATTTTAGAAATGTAAAATTTAGCTACCGTAAATAATGAATACAATAAACAGGTTCAAAATATGTACCCTTTTAAAATAAAAGCTCTTTTTGTTTCTAAAATAAATCGAAAAAATAGCATATTTTTTAAAAAGGTCTCTTTTTAAATATTCTTACTTTCGAAGATTTTTATTATTGAAATATTTTAATATCATAATTTTTTTATACCATTTATATTGACTTGTTTCTCTTTTAATTTCAGGTTAGTATTTCCTGGACATGCCTCTGATTACTGGCGATAATAAGCGGAACTAAACAAGGTACCTATTTTTAGTGTTTGTTTGACGGTGATAGACAATGAAGTAATATCAAAAAAATTACCTAGTCGGACTTCCATTGTCTTTATTTTGCTACTTAACACAACGTTTCGGTTAGTTAGTATCTCCAACCGTTTTCAAGTGTAAACTAAATTATAATTCTAAGTCTACTGTCTTAAATACTATCCATGCGCAATGAAGCTTGACGACTCCGGATACTTAAAAATCGCCAAGTAAAAACTAATACAGAAACAAAAGAGGAGCAAGCATTTCTCACAATACCTTATGTCAAGGGTATTTCTGAAAAGATTAGAAGGATAACCAAAAACTATAATATCAAAACAGCCTTCAAATCCGGAAATACGAGTTAAAGAACATCCGAGACATACTCAAAGAGGTGAAACTTCGAGATCAGGTATAGCGGAACATGTATGGACCAACCAGCATAATATACAGTGGTTAGAAGCCAAGGTTATGGACACGGAACAGCACTGGAGAAAACGAAAGTTCAAAAAATCAGCTTTCAAGAATTAAAATACCCATATATTTAGTAAACCAAGTAGAGATAGCCCCAATATCTGGAAGCCTCTTCTTGTCCAAAACCAACAGCTCAAACTCTACACTCCAATAAGTACATAGGCGTACTGTGGCGACGCGGATTGCGAGTTTGCGACAAATGTGTGTTTTACCATGCGACACTTCAGTCTAGAAAAAGGTTCGGAGCAGTAAAGTTGTCAAGATGACCACTATTCGTCGTAATATTGCTGCGGCTCTCTTGATCTATGGCGAAGAAGAAGAAAATTTAGCTTTACTACTTCACGGTCATGAACCTATCCAGAAACATTCTGATATATACTAGAATCGTGACAGAGAGGTAAGGTACAACATTTTTATTGAACGCTACTTGAGCGATAGTGACACGCGGTTCAAGGCCTATTTCAGAGTATCGCGTGATTTGTACTACCATAGTTTAAGTGCAGTTCAAGATGATATAACGACAAAGCCTTCATAACCACAAGAAAATACCCTCTCGTTTTAAAAACAGACCAACTACTCTGTGCTACAAGACTACTGCAGTACTGCGATGCGATGCCGTTGAGAAAACATTTTTTATTTCTCGACGTAATGTCGCGACGATATTGCGACACATCGTCGCCGCAAGTCGATAGGTAAATAAAACATTACATTCATTTGACTACTGCTAGAGTAACTCGCCGACACGCAGCAGTGTCGCACGTCGCTGTCGCATGTCGCATGTCGCAATGTCGTCAAGTAAAACATTCTACCTAGCCTTTTGCACACACTCTCGACTGTCCTAACGGCACCGTTTACGCGATCTACCGCGTTCGTGTATTATCCTTGCACACATGCACGTTTGCTCTATGCGGCAAAAGAGGAGTGGAAAATCCCGCCTTTGTTTTGTATTGTTTCCAAACTAAATATTAGGGTTTTTCAATTTTTAGGAATATCGGTTTCTCTCTCGTTTTAGTAGCTACTTGAATACAATTTTCTTGAGCGTTGCATTTTTGTTACGTACTGCACTGCCCTACAATGGTAAAAAGCCGTATATGCAAATTTTACGTTTTGCGTTTTTTCAATTTTCCGCCGTAACTTTTTATTCTCTTTCGAACTCTATAATTACATTTTGAATAGCCCTTGTAGTTTCTTGTCTACATACTTTGGCCAAATGATGTAAGCGCTAAAAAATTTTCATTTACAATGTCAAAAAACCTTATCCCACATGTTTTGAATACAATTCCTGTGTCAAAAAGACTTATACAATTTATAAGGTTTTTCTCCAGCAAAATAGAAATATTTATACATTGACAAAAGAATGTATGCTTTTATACCATTTCTCCTTTTCTTAATTTCTAAAGTTTACAAAAAAGGCAAAAAACCTTATAAAAGTCATACGTGTTTGTGGCATGGTTTTCTTTAAACTTTTATTTTCTTTATGCAATTGCAATATAACGTATAAATCGTATACGTTCGTTTGCCACTGTATTATATACATTACTAGCGTCGCACGCGGGTCTAAAATGTGTTTATTTACGACATCACATTAAAAACCTCTAAATTTATCAATGTTTCTCTTGAATCACTCTATCTATTTAAAAAAACCGCTTCAAAATCCGTTAAGTAGTTTTAAAGATTTAAGCATATATAGGGACGGACAGACAGCGACAGCGACTTTGTTTTATACTATGTCATAATAATTAAAAGAAAAGTTGATGTCGGAATTTTACCTGAGAAGCGATCGGTTCATCGAGGTGTATTGTCAAAGAAGAAGGAAGACATTAAAAAATTGGTAACAAAAATGCCAGAAAGCCGTAGAAGATTTTGGATGAATTTACCAGAAAGTTCAACGTCTGAAGATTTAAATGATGAAAATGATATTACTTTCTAATTTGTTTATTTTAATTAATAAATATTATTAACTATTGTATTTAAATTCATAGCACCATAAAGCTTTTGAGCAATAAACTACATTAAAAAAAACGTATAAGTACCTACTTTACATTGGTCAGCCATTAATTTCTGCTTTAAAAATTGAAACTTTTAACAATGGCAAATAGACTTAAACGAACTTAAGTCTTTTTTTGTTAGTATGAGAACTAAACCATTATTTTAAAAAAATGGATAAAAGACGTAAGCAACAGATTTTGCTTAAAACTACAAAAAAAACAAGTACCTACTTAAAAAAATAAAACTTACTATCTATATCCTTTACCGGAGAGTTTAAAATTGTTCCGTTGCCAAAACACAAAAATGTTGCAAAAGTACACTAATTTCAACTTTAAGTGGAGTTTTCTTAAAACTCTAAAATTTCATTTACGGCTTTTTGCCAATGCAGGGCAGTGCAAGGGTGGGCACTAAAACAATTTGCGGTGGGCACCCTCAATCCCCCCCCCCTCCCCTTTTCTCCTTCCCCTCTTCAGTTACGCCAATTTTCGCTGCTATACTTTTACTTATTTTTAATGTAAAAGTTATTATATTGTATAAGAGTCACTGAAGTGACCCATTTAATTCTGCGAGTGGAGTTTGTCGTCTGCTATTGTACCTACTTTAGTAACAAAAGTTGCAAGACGGAAAGTTAATGACGGGAATTTTTTCAGGGTTGTAAAATTTAGTCTATGCACCATTTTTTGTTGTTTTCAATTTGTTTTATAATTATTTAACCTGCATAAACAATTGAATATGAGTATGTATTTGTGATTTTGCCACAGATTGAATTAAATTAACAAAGCGGGGATTAAAATGCGCAACGCCGTGTCAGCTGATGAGATTTTGGGATTTTCCGGGATTTTATTTAATTTCACGGGCAAATTTGCTGAATGCTAGTTTAATTTCAACATGTATTACTAGTGCTATACAGGGTATCGCATTTTTCGTTGATTGTAAATATGGAGTTTTATAATAATTATTAAAATAGACTGGAAAAGAAATGGGTTTCTCATTCCTATTTTAATTTACTCCAAAAATGCGAACTTTCGATTTGAAAAAAATAAAATATGATGAACATAATAATATATGCTACCTACCGTGGTGGTACTGATGAGAATAAAATAGTTCGAAACCGATATACAGGTGACATGCTACCAATAGAAAAATCTCTTTTTTCTTGGTACTACCATACAATCTGAATTATAATTTTGATATTTAAGAGTGCTATACGCAGTGGCGGCTTCTTCTATGAGGCAGGTGAGGCAGTGCCTCACCAATATTTTTTTCAAATTAAATAAATTACAAATTTATATTACTTTACTATTTGCATAAATATACAGGGTATCCGCTAATTAATGGTACATAGAAAAACCATACTCCCTACGTAAAAATATTAGGATTTAATCGTACTTACCTATATCCGAAAGTTGATATTAACTGAGATACCGGGTGTTAAATTTAAAAGTTCATTTTTGTTTTTTTCTAATAACTTTGAGAAAAACCAACATTTTTTCACAAAATTTGGCAGTTGGGTGTTTTTTAGGATGAGAAATTGATTTTTTTATGAAATTTTAATGTGCAAAGTAGAGGGCGCTGTCTGCGGTTTTTCGCATATTTACTTGGTCATAACTTTTTTCTGCCTCAGTGTATTTAAGTTTTTAATGAAAATAATAATTTTTCGATATTTATTACATAAAAAAGATATACTAAGTTTAGGTCGCCCAGAGTTGCCGTTTCGGAGATATTTGCATTTAAATTATTCAGCGCGCTAGCTCAGGCAAGCAAATAATGTTTTGTTACTTCTTACCAATTAACTTTTACATGATAAATAATGTTCTAGTACTGGTAATTGGCAATAATACATACAAAAATTGGATTGTTCTTTAACTTACTTTATTTAAAATAACTTGAAAAATTGAAAAATAATATTTCATTTTAAAATCATTACAACATGTTACAATAATCAACAAACAAATAACAACATAGAGGTTTCATAGCAACTGCATAATTTCATTTGTTTTCTCATAGCTTACTTTGAAAAAAAAATAGTTTGCAAATAATTATAATAATTGGGCTGGGTGCACTGAATAATTTAAATGCAAATATCTCCAAAACGGCAACTCTGGGCGACCTAAACTTAGTATATCTTTTTTATGTAATAAATATCTAAAAATTATTATTTTCATTAAAAACTTAAATACACTGAGGCAGAAAAAAGTTATGACCTAATAAATATGCGAAAAAACCGCAGACAGCGCCCTCTACTTTGCACATTAAAATTTCACAAAAAAATAAATTTCTCATCCTAAAAAAAACCCAACTGCCAAATTTTGTGAAAAAATGTTGGTTTTTTTCTAAGTTATTAGAAAAAAACAAAAATGAACTTTTAACTTTAACACCCTGTATCTCAGTTAATATCAACTTTCGGATATAGGTAAGTACGATTAAATCCTAATATTTTTAAGTAGGGAGTCTCTGGTTTTTCTATGTACCATTAATTAGCCGACACTCTGTATATCCATTAGAATTAATGCCGTCAATCTTAACGCGCTTCGCTAGAAATATCATCCATCTCATTTCTGCATGCGGTCGTATATGCTTAGAGGCCCGGCCTCCCGCTTCCATGTCTAGCGTATTAGCGAAAATATTCAATGTGATGTAATGATACCCGTAATAGTCCAGTCGAATCTAGCTTTAAATAGCGCATAAAAACATTCTTTTGAGGCCAGCCTCAACTCTCTACGTAAATTTAATGCGAACGCGAGGGGACTAATCTAATCTATAAATATGAACGCCGCGACACGGTATTTGGAGAAATGCTATTATTAGATTAACACTATTAACAGGTTGTCCGTTGAAAGTTTAGAGAGAGTGCATAGTGCATTGTATTTTATTATAGTTTTCGGTAAATACTTTTGTGGTTTTCCGTACTTATTTTTGTTTTGCTTTTTTTCCAACAGTGGGCAGTGATTTTTCTAAAATATTGCTTTTATTACTTATTAGTTCATTTGTTTTGTGCTTACTAGCGAAAAATGGATTCAGCGGGACCTAGCACAGCGTCACAACTTCCCCAGGTAAATGTAAACATTCGCAATCCTACTTGTTATTTTGTTAATTTTTTAGTAAATGAGCAGAATTTTTCAAGTATTAATTCCTATGAAGATAAATTGTACATAGTAAAAGAAGTAAAGCGACCTGTTCCAGATTTGAGTAAACGTCTTGTTACTATCGGTGGGGTGGGGAAATCAAATCGGAGCTTTCGAAACACTTGGTACGAAAAGTGCGGCTGGCTTACTGGTAGTGTAACGTTAAACAAATTATTTTGCTGGCCGTGTATTCTGTTTGCAACAAATAATAGCGACAAAGTTTGGTCAAAATGTGGTTATAGCGATTTAAAAAACTTGTCTAAACTTTAAAATCTAACCTTGCTAAAAAAAATTTTTTCAACTGTGCCTAACCACTTTCAAATACCACGAGCCGCCCCTGGTTATACGGTCTTTAAAACTATAAGAATTTTTCAGGTTGGTAGAAAATAATTTTTCTTGCACATTCGTAAACACCTGACAAGCAAGTACACTGTCTGCCTTTTAACAATTTAATTTAGTTGTGTTAATAAATGTTAAAAAAATATAAATTCCACAGATTTTTATTTTGACTCGACATGTTTCGCAACACAGTTGTTTCTTCAAAGGAGTATTTAAAATGTAATGATTGCTCTAAAGTTTATATCGGACAAAAAGGCCGAAACTTTGAAAAACGGATGAATTAACATCATGCTAGTTTTATAAAAAACAAAACAGATTCTAACTATTCTAACCATCTGTGAGAATTAAATCATACATTTAATCATAACTACGATATCTTGCATATTGAAAACAAAAGTACAAAATTAAATTTTCTTGAATCCTTAGAAATAAAAAGGCTTAAAAATAACAATACTCTTCTTAATGCTCAATTGGATTTAAACGGATCACCTCTTTTGAATCTCTTTAATTAGTCTGTAAACATTATTATTGGTTGTTCCACCAATTTAAACAACCTGAAAATTACCTGCAATTTTATTGTTACACCTAAGTTTATACCTTTTAAAATACCATTTTTAAGTAGGTACTCCTTTGAAAAAGCAACTGTGTTGCGAAACATGTCGAGTCAAAATAAAAATCTATGGAAAGTGTAAAATTATATTTTTTTTTATATTTTTTTACCATTTATTAACACAATTAATAATGGATTTCCACCAAGTAAAAGCCGAATCAATTCTATAATTTAATTTAGTTTAGTATGGTTTTATTTGTGGTATACATATGGATTTATAGTTTCTACCAATTGTTTTGATATCATTCTAATATAAAAATTCAAAAACTGTAATACCATGCGAGCCAAAATTATTTGCATCAAAGAGGGCTTGGGTATGATTTTATGATTTGTTTACAAAATTATAATACTTGCACTTTATATGGAAATAAATTCCCACTTCCCACTTCTTGGGACAGGCGTCTTATACAATAAAATTTGTTGGCGTGTTTTGCATTATTTCACGAACGTTAGCAACAAGTTCTTCTCTTCTTACAGATGGTCTTCCTGCTCCTTTTTTTGTGTTGTGTAGAACCTGTTTCCCTAAACACAGCCACGGTTCTTTTCAGGCAATGATAAAAATCCCCAGCAATAAAAGCAACGTTAGGAAAATGTTCGTGAAAATCGTCCATGCACAAACCAGGATTGTATTGCCACTCACCGTTTACCCTAACCCCGTTTCGAAAATACGCTTCAACCATGAATGTTTTGTGCTGTTCCGTAAAGCCCATTGTGTGAATTGTTCAAGAAATTGGAAAAATTAGCGATGAATCAAATTACTTGTAACGACAGTCAAAGATGACGGAATAACTGATTAATTGTTAATTCAGGTAGTTACTGACACCCAACAGGTATTAAGCTCTACGGCTAAGTATTACGTCCTTATAGATGCAAGGCCCCCTTTGATGCAAATAATTTTTGCTCGCACGGTATTTGTCAATTATTTAAAAAAATTGTAGTATCTGTTGAATGTCACTGCCTGAATAATATACCCTAATGACATGGTATCTAGTTTAAAATTCCCAGCAATTCCTGTTTTACGTGATATTTATAATCACGTACATCAGACTAAAAGCAACTGTAGCTTTCAATTAATTTTAATGTTTGTTTCGTAGGATTGATTACGCGGTTTTGTGTTTGGCGTAACGCGAGTTGCATAACAAACGCGTTTCAATTAGAAAAACAGATATTCAGGTATTAAAGGATCTGATAATGGTGTAACTCAGGGGCGCCCTCTGGCATTATAAGAAGAAGCGGTAAAAATATCTGTTATAAGCTCACCATGTCAAAATTAATGATTTTTTAGGAATGGTGAACGGAGACGTTTAGTTTTTGACACATTCCATTTTTTAATGGATATATCGGGTGGCCAAATGGCAACTAGAGGCCAGTTCGTGAGATGTCCGCTAGGGGGCAACAGACATGTTATGCGAAACTGTTGCGGGTATACAAAAGGCGAAGTTGAGGCAGAACCTCTTAGCTTAACCTAAAATAGTGACTTTTCTAATATCGTAAACAAAATAATAATATCAAGGAAAATTACATACATTTATTTTCAACCAATTTGAAAGCTCCTTTTTGTTTACGTTGCTAATAGCAACGGGAGATTATCGCGTTAATTTTGTTAGTTCCTATTAACGTAATGAAATTAATAAGTGATAATTTTTCTGTCAAAAATGAAGTGCCTTATATCTATTGGCAAAAGCCAGTCAGAATAAAATCAAAATACATTTTGTTGCTTACTTATAATTTTTATTGATATACTAACCAATTTGCTTTACATATCGAACACCGGGGCTAAAAGAGACACATCAAAAATTTAACTAAACTCATCAGAAATATGTTTTTTAAGTTTCATTTGAAACTATGTGACATGTAATTTCAGATGTTATGGTTGAAAACGAATTAATGTTTTTAATGTTCCTGAAATTTTGGTAATAAACCTTAGTTACTAACAAGTAAAATTAACTTCTATTGTAGTGCGTCATATTGAACTAATCTAATCGGAAATATGTTTTTTTAAAGTTTTATTTGAATTTAAAACTATAAAGACATTGGATTTCAGATAACAAATTTGTTATTTAATGTTTCTTACATTTTAGTAATAAAAATGAGTCACTAACGGCTAAAATGAACTTCATTTCTAAAACTCTAATTAGTTACAATTAACTAAAGCCGCCGGAAATATGTTTTTGTAGCATTTTAGCAAAAAAATTACTAAATCTCAATGGATAGAGGAAGAAAAACTCTATCAAATCAAATTTTTTAAAGTCCTTTAAGCCCAAACGAACAAATTTTTTACAAAGCAAATTCGATATTCGCCCACAATTTTGTATTAGAAGAGTTGTAGAGAAGAGTACAATGTTTATAACAGAAAATGAAGCCCTAAGGATAAAAATTTGAACGTTTTCGGTACCTCTTATTTCGGCAACACACCTAACTTCCTATTTGACCTTGTCTGTTACGTCCCCTAGCGGAAATCTCACAAACTTAAAAATTATTTTTAGCAAATAAACGATTTTCATATTTTTGCCGTAACCACCCAATATGCTGTTTGTTAACTTGAAGCCATTCTAAGTGCACCTAAAATAGTTATCCGATCACTAACTTTTGACGATATTTAAATTTCGGTTGTGCCACTAATAAAAAAAATTCTCATTTGCACATACAGTGTCACCAGTAAAGTCCGCATCATATGGGATTTTTTTATTAATTGCTTTATTCAAAATTTGACTTTGGCATCAAGTTCTGCTTCGATCGAGATGAAAATTAAGCAAAAAAATAGTAGTCACATGATTCGCATTATCTGTCAAATTTTAATTTTTTCCAAAAAATAATTCAGAAGTGAGGTTATTTCGGAAAATATCGAAAAAAGTTATTAGAAAATGTTTTTTTAAATGCAGTTTCTAGCCCATATGCAAAATTTCAGCTGTATAAAATAATTTTGATTTTTTAAGTATATTTCGTAAATTAAAGTTTATTTGTTTTGGTATAAGTTAACTTCATAAAATAAGTATTTTTGAAAACGTAATTTGTGTCTAAAAGTAATACACGTTAACGTTATTATGACATAGCTTAATAATAAATTATAATATTATAGGAGTTTTAAATTAATTCGTTGAAAATAGATAAACTTTACGTTGTTAAACTAAAATTTATTTTCCACTTAAAAAACACTTTACTGATGACACTGTGTTCTTTTTTGTCTTAATATTAGGGTGTATTATTTTCAGACACACACTACGTTTTCAAAAATACTTATTTTATGAAGTTACCTTATACAGGGTCAAAAGCAAATAAACTTTGCATCATATGCGACCAAATTTTAATAGCCCAATTTTGATTTTGTAGAAAAACACACATTTAATACTACTTTAAAGAAAATGTATCTGAAATAAAGCATTGTCAAAACTAAGAAGTTTTATGTAGGTTGCGTTGAGTCTTATTTTGCAAAGGTGGTGCAATTTACGAAATATACGTAAAAAATCAAAATTATCTTATACAGCTGAAATTTTGCATGTGGGCTAGAAACTGCATTTAAAAAAACTTTATCCAATAACTTTTTTCAATATTTTCAGAAATAACCCCACTTTTGAATTATTTTTTGAAAAAAATTAAAATTTGACAGATAATGCGAATCATGTGACTATTATTTTTTTGCTTAATTTTCATCTCGATCGAAGCAGAACTTGATGCCAAAGTCAAATTTCGAATAAAGCTATTAATAAAAAAAAATCCCATATGATGCGGACTTTACTGGTGATACTGTATAATCGACCACAACATTTTTGCTTGTGGTGTTATGTCACTCCCATTTTTGTCTGCCTCCTTCGTCTTTTAAAACTTACTACGCCACTGACTCCAGTATTGCAACATGGTTTATTTTTATGCAACAACCATGTTTCACTACCGCGAGGGGTACGATTCGCACTTAATTATTTTTGCATTACATAGTAAACTATGACACACTTTTATTCCTTAGGTAAGTTCTATTGCCACATTTTTTAAATACTACTTTATAACTCATTTTATATTAGATACAATTAAAAGAAATGCTTTCAAATATATTTAAAACTCAAACGAAAAGCAGTAGCCTAACAAAATAGAAAAAAACGAGAAAACAAATTAAATCTCGTGGAACTCTCCCGGCTCTTTTCAGATATTTCCCATTCAATTAAACCACTTGAAGATGCTTGTGGAGTGTATTTACCCTGGAAAAACAACCTTTCAGGCATTTCGGTACATGCACCTAATAAAATTCGTTTTCCAATCGAATTTTAAATCTAATTTTCTCTTGGTAGGTGTTCTCTTTTCCCTTTTTCATTCTGCGTTGATGTTTATCGATTCGTTTGTGGTTTATCTAATTGCTAAATATTAAAATATCCTAACGTCAGTGGCGGTCCGCGGGGTGGGCAAGGTAAGTGATATCCTGCAAATTCCTAGTAGTCTTATGATTTTTCATAATAACCCTAATTCATATTTTGAGTTATGTCTATTTTAATAATAATATTTTTCTGATTTCGTTTCATCACAATACATTGTCACCAGTAAAGTCCGCATCATATGGGATTTTTTTTCATTAATAGCTTTATTCGAAATTTGACAATGGTATCAAGTTCTGCTTCAATCAAGAGCAAAAAAATAGTAGTCACGTGATTCGCATTATCTGTCAAATTTTAATTTTTTCCAAAAAATAATTCAAAAGTGGGGTTATTTCTGAAAATATCGAAAAAACTTATTGGAAAAAGTTTTTTTAAATGCAGTTTCTAGTTCACATGCAAAATTTCAGCTGCATAAGATAATTTTGATTTTTTAATCCCATATTTTGTAAATTGCACCTCTTTTGCAAAATAAGACTCAACGCAACCTACATAAAACTTCTTCGTTTTGACAATGCTTTATTTCAGATACATTTTCTTTAAAGTAGCGCCATATTAAATGTGTGTTTTTCTACAAAATCAAAACTGGGCTATTAAAATTTGGTCGCATGTGATGTAAAGTTTATTTGTTTTTGACCCTGTATAAGGTAACTTCAAGGTAACGTAGTTTGTGTCTAAAAGTAATACACGTTAACGTTATTATGACATAGCTTAATAATATATTATAATATAGGGATTTTAAATTAAATCGTTGAAAATAGATAAACTTTACGTTGTTAAACTAAAATTTATTTTCCACTGAAAAAATACTTTACTGAAGACACTGTGTTCTTTTTTGTCTTAATATTAAGATGTATTACTTTCAGACACAAACTACGTTTTCAAAAATACTTATTTCATGAAGGTACCTTATACAGGGTCAAAAACAAATAAACTTTGCATCACATGCGACCAAGTTTTAATAGCCCAATTTTGATTTTGTAGAAAAACACACATTTAATATGGCGCTACTTTAAGGAAAATGTATCTGAAATAAGGCATTGTCAAAACTAAGAAGTTTTATGTAGGTTGCGTCGAGTCTTATTTTGCAAAAGGGGTGCAATTTACAAAATATAGGTAAAAAATCAAAATTATTCTATGCGGCCGAAATTTCGCATGTGGGCTAGAAAATGCATTTAAAAAAATTTTTCCAATAACTTTTTCGATATTTTCAGAAATAACCTTACTTTTGAATTATTTTTTGGAAAAATTAAAATTTTATAGATAATGCGAATTACGTGACTACTAT
The DNA here is from genome assembly GCA_963969555.1 of Polydrusus pterygomalis. Taxonomy (NCBI): domain Eukaryota; kingdom Metazoa; phylum Arthropoda; class Insecta; order Coleoptera; family Curculionidae; genus Polydrusus; species Polydrusus pterygomalis. Next base: position 14,700,326 of record OZ018385.1, on the reverse strand, counting down.
TTTTTTGTTTAATTTTCATCTCGATCGAAGCAGAACTTGATGCCAGAGTGAAATTTCGAATAAAGCTATTATTAAAAAAATATCCCATATGATGCGGACTTTACTGGTGACACTGTATAACAGGCACTGTGATGTGTAATATTTGCCTATTTTTAATAACTTTTATTATACTGCAAATACTTTCCTCCAAACAGGGGCACAGTCCGAGAAGCTATTCAATAGCCCGCAAGGGCCGAAACACGTGTCAGGAAACTGATTAAATTTGCGAAACATAACAAGTAATTATTATTTTTTCTTCCTTTGCATATCAGATAAAGCAAAGATTTTTATTTCGCACAACCCATCATTTGTATTGGACTTTATAATCTGTGGACGAATTTTACCATCTCAGTAAACCATGTTGCATAAGATATAACCATATGCATGTGCAAAAACATTATCACACTAGAAGCTATTTAATTTTTTGAAAATTGCAGTGCGGATTTTTAGTTGTAAGGATTATATGCTTTATTAACCGTAGCAAGCAAATATGGTAATAATTAATGTAAAATTTCATTACCAGTGCCAGTCGGAACTAATACAGTATATAAAACCAGATTACACCCCCAATAGAACTAGATAATTATGAGTATTCAGAGCAATATTTGCTATAAACCATTCTATGGTAGCATTAACTCCTATTTCCTATTCGCTAAATTACCGTGATATTATCACTATACAGTGGACTAGCAATTTTCGTTGTCTTATAGTAGGAAAGCGCGTTGCTGTCACATATAGTATTAAACAGTTGTATAAAGAGTATGTGAATTCTTATAAGGAATAAATGGCTTGTTTCTCAGTATGGTATGTTATTGTAAATAAGGGTTATATTGTTGGTTATTCTTATTGAGAAGATAAATGGTGGAAATAAAATGAAATATACCCGAGGGCGGTCCAAACTACTGTAATAGTATATTACATAACAAGTGTTGAAAGTGGTACTTTTGAAACGAGGAGGTATTTAGCACGAGGCGTCAGCCGAGTGCGGAAATTCTCCGCGTGTGAGAAAATCACTTTCACACGAGTAATGTACACAATTTTTCCTACGACGATACAAAATAATCAAAAAGAGTTTGATTTGTTTTTGATAGTTTGTAGGTATCACCATTGTGTTACACAAATTTTTTCAACACTAGGGTTGAAAATTTTATTTTAACTTTAGAGTTGAAAAAATAAAAACAATGTCCACTTCCACTTACCTAGATTTAAATAGAAAGAATAACTTTTTCTTCTATTTGCTTACGCACATCATACCTACTATGTATGCACAGTGAATAAATTCCGTTTCTAATTTTTTAACTGCTTGCATTCTTTTAATAAAACAATAATAATATACCTAAATATACATACAAAAACAACAAAACAGAAAACTAAAACATAACCTCAACATTATAGAAATATAGAGATGGAGTTGAATATCGATAACTTGTTACTTATAAAAGGTCTATCTATATTCGATTTGTTTTGAATATTGCTAAAATAAATTTACTTTCTTAAAGCATATTCACTTGAACCATATCCTTAAACATTGTATGGATATTTTTATCCGAAATAATTGTAAAATTATAAATCGGTATTTTCTAGGGTATTCTATTTCTGCTCTATCGCTTGTGTCTATAGCTGCCCCTTTTTTTCTGTGGTTCAAATCAGTTGACAATGTTGACAGTGACAGGTTTGATGGGTTGCCTGACATATTTCCCCTTTTTAATATATTATTATTTTTATCATAAATACTCTTAGGTTCCCAAAAATAACGAATGCAGTAATGCCCTAGTGTACTTTACCCCACCCAGCACCCCAATTCGCTCCACGGGTCCCGTAAGTTTGTTATTTTTAATAAATAGTTTTGTTGTCAAATTGACATCTGTTTAAATTAAATATAGTGTGCTTTGTATTTCCACACTCGTGTTGAAATATTTTTTTTCAACGCGCGTGTGATATTTAGCACTTTCTAGCCAAGTTAACCGTGCTGTTATTGTCATTTTCGTAGGTGGTCGTAGGAAAACTTAGTTTTGAAGTTAGGCTTGTATGTTCTGTTCTAAATCGACTATTTTCTAAATCAATAAGGGAATTTATGACTCAAAATTTGCAGCACTGTATTTTCTAAGAGAAAAATACTCCGTTGTTGTCTTAATGCATTAAAATAACGAAAGTTTCGCAACTGCTCGTCTAGACCAGCTGAAATTTAATGTCCTGAAGATATCCCTTGTTGATGCTGGTTCAAACAAGAGCCTCCGTCCCGACGGTCACAATATAGAGCGTTGCCAGGTTGCTTTAATAATACTTCCCTTGTCAAGACAGCGAAAATACATGATTGTTTATTCAAATTAGGTCCTTTATTAATTTGACAACATTAATTTATTTGCAGTTATCGCAAATAATAATCCAGTAAATCAAAATTAAAAATTTATGCAACTTTTTTTTTAATATAAGTACCGCCAGATAAAGAGCAATCATTATGTTTTTTTTTTTAATTTATTTTATTTTAAAAAAATTTGCATCTCTTCGAACCAAAATATTACCAGTCAAATCCGTTAAAGATCTTATAGTACCTATACTAGGAATATTCAAAAATTCGAAAGTGCTTTAGGAATAAAGTATTCCCATTTTTCACTTTAGAAAATAATTTTATAAATAAAGGTTGTTTTAATTTGAACATTAAATATTAAGTTTTAAAAATATACTTATAAATATATACACGTAGGGAAAATGTTTTTCCGCCCATCTCTTAGTAATAAGTTAGAATAGTACAAATATGAAGTATCGCAAAGTAAACAGAAATAGGTAGATTATATTTCCCCCACTCAATCGCATCGGATCTGGCTGGCTCGATGCGTTTTGCTTGATCCTGCTTCGGTTGAATTTTAAATTTTAGTTCTGTTTCGCTGTTTCGCTCTTATTAATAGAATCGAAGCGGCGCGCGGCGCGGCGTGTCACCAGCAAGTGCCATGAGCGAGATGCAATACGATGGAGCGGGGGAAACATAATCTACTTACCTCTGTTTGCTTTGCGATACTTTATATTTGTACTATTCTAACTTATTACTAAGAGATGGGCGGACAAACATTTTCTCTACGTGTAGAATATTGAGTATATTTTTAACAGTGCACGTAAGAGGTACATCGTAAAACATTATTTTTACCATACTTTTAAGCAGTTATAGGTACATAATGTAGTTCAGTGTACCCACTGTTATACATACAGTGTGACCAGTAAAGTCCGCATCATATGGAATTTTTTTTATTAATACCTTTATTCGAAATTTGACTTTCGCTTCAAGTTCTGCTTTGATCAAGATGAAAATTAAGCAAAAAAAATAGTAGTCACTTGATTCGCATTATCTGTCAATTTTTAATGTTTTCCAAAAAATTATTCAAAAGTTGGGTTATTTCTGAAAATATCGATAAAGTTATTAGAAAAAGTTTTTTTAAATGCAGTTTCTAGCTCACATGCAAAATTTCAGCTGCATAAGATAATTTTGATTTTTTAATCACCACTAAAATTTATTTTCCACTTAATGAACACTTTACTGATGACACTGTGTTCTTTTTTGTCTTAATATTAAGGTGTAATACTTTCAGACACAAACCACGTTTTCAAAAATACTTACATAATGAAGTTACCTTATAAAGGGTCAAAAACAAATAAACTTTGCATCACATGCGACCAAATTTTAATACCCCAATTTTGATTTTGTAGAAAAACACACATTTAATATGGCGCTACTTTAAAGAAAATGTATCTGAAATAAAACATTGTCAAAACTAAGAAGGTTTATGTAGGTTGCGTTGAGTTTTATTTTGCAAAAGTGGTGCAATTTACGGAATATGATGGGTAAAAAATTAAAATTATCTTATGCAGCTAAAATTTCACATGTGGACTAGAAACTGCATTTAAAAAAACTTTTTCAAATAACTTTTTTCGATATTTTCAGAAATAACCCTACTTTTGAATTATTTTTTGGAAAAAATTTAAATTTGACAGATAATGCGAATCACGTGACTACTACTTTTTTGCTTAATTTGAACTTGATGCCAAAGTCAAATTTCGAATGTTATTAATAAAAAAATTCCCATATGATGCGGACTTTACTGGTCACACTGTATATCGTCGGCATCATATGAATATGGCATAAGTCCACAATTTACCTAAATTGAGATTTTAACGCCATCTACTAGATCATCGTGTTCTCTATCGAATAAACTTGATAATTCACCCTTAAATTGCTAAATGTCTCTCTAGGGACGGAAATAAATACTTGAACAAGTCCAGTACCGTCTAGATTTATATAAAAAAGGCACAAGTCCGCCATTTAAACGACTGTTTGGTTAGGTTCCAACGGTTCTTAAATTAATAGTTAAAAATAATGTTCTTAGTTAATTACTAAATGCAAAATTGTGAAATAATAAACGTAAGTATGTACTACAATATGCCTTATTTCATCAAAAAAGTAAAATAACTGTTATTATAAAATGCCTTTTAATAAAAGTATATAGGACTTATGCAACTTTCATTTTCATAGATTTTTAAAGTTTCGGTGGAGTTATGCCAATTTCAATAAAACAATTTTTATCGTTTCCTGCAAAATAATACTTTTGTGACTTATGCCATTTTCATATGATGGCAACGATATGGCTGTTAAAGTTTTAAGCATTTTTATTTAATTTTTTTAAATTTTAATCTAATTACAACGATAAAAGGCAAAATGCTTAGTTTATAAATAAATATACAACATATAGTATTATTTAAATGATTTTATTTGTGTTACTACAAAAAACGATTTTTTTAGCTTTTTAAATAAGCTGTCCGACAATCCATGTCGTCTTGGAGTATTAAGATAGGTATCAAAGAAAAATATTCTGTTTACTGGAGTCTGAAGAAGCTAGAGAGGTATTGAATCTTTGTTTAATAATTGAATAACCTTCTAACATAGTGATGTTTAGCCTCATGTTATCCAAAAACTTAAAATATTCTAATTCAATTTGATTTAAAAAAAAATTCTCTTTGGTTAGCATCACAATCACAGAGGATGCAACGCAATGACGATACATAGACAAGTTCTGCATTTTGTCGGTCAAGTAGTTATGCGTGTAATAGGTAGCTTAAATTATTTAAGGGTAACTTAAGCTACCGCAAATAGCTTAAGTAGTTTTGTCGAATAACTAGTTACTTTTTAAAGTAGCTTTATAAATACTTAAAGAAATAATGCAAAAACTACAGCTATAAGTTACTTGGTTTAGTAGTAGCTTGAATAACGCTATTAGCCACCAAAAAAGTAGCTTAACTACTTAGTAGCTACTACCCAGCTCTGACAGTACATTATGCAAATATATTTTCTGTAAACTTTATTAGAGATAATCGTAAAAGTTAAGACAGATTGGTCAGTTTCAAAAAGATTATGGCTTTTAAAATAAAAACCAAAACTTTTCTCACACCGAGAGTCATCACATTTGCCGCATTGATTCCCAGTACCTCAAAACTTAAGGACCTCGAACTTTGCGATAACCAAGAATGGAAAACCAAATTCATATTTTAGCACTGATGATCGTTTCGAGCGGAGCTGGCAAGGTAGGATGGATTCCAACACCACAGGTAAACTTATGACTCTAACGCCTTAGGCAATAAGGTTCAAACTTCATTTGTATCGATTTTCCGTATGGTGTTCGTAAACAGGCTCGTTTTTCTTCCTAAATTATTTATTTATGAGATTAGCCAAGTTCAGACGGACGGGACGCGATGAAAACATAACGTAAAATTTAAAAAAGAGCGACCAAATATAATCTTACACCACGCCAGCAAGAAATGAAATATTAGATTACAATTTGTCTTATTTCCGTTATTAAAATACAAAACGACACAAGTTAAATAAATATGCTGTTTATTCTGAGGCACTTCCTTGTACAATATTTTAACAAAAAAAAATACAATAAAATGCGCAATATTACATAATATATTACATGGGATCCTTATAAATAAACTATTTATCATATCTGGCAAAGAAAATTTATAGCGTTAGAAATGTTAACTCCTTGTTAAAAAACTGCAACACAGTGGAGAGAGAGAGAAGAGAGAGTGAGAGAGAGAGAGAGAGCGGTTTTAGTGTGCCTGCTGGCCATCAGAGGCGCAATGGCGGGAAATTTGAACAGCGGTTTTAGAAGTTTTCAATTTTATTATTAACTTTTGAACAAGTTTTTAATAATATTTAATAATATTTATATTAAATCACAAATTAAATCAATAAAAAGACGCACAAAAGTATTTATTTTCTGGACTATGTGGGTGGACTATCAGGTGATTCTTACAGCATTCTCTGAAACAAAAGAAACAGTATCGGGTTGACATTAAATTTCTCTGTAAAATATGGCCAATGGCCAAGTATCTAGTTATTGAGTTAGCTCAAACCATTATCTTTGTGCCATCATACTATACTTCTAATCTACTCAGTAAAACAAACATGTTAAAATTGTCATTTCAAGAGCCTAAACCATCTGTTCGTAACTGATAGATTGTTAGGTATTACCTCGGGCACCAAAATGTGTTTCAGTTATCTGCAGGCTGCCCAGTGATATTTTGTTAAGATTGGCTTGTAAACCAATTGTGGCAAACTATTTACTTACAAAGATTTACCTACCATAAATTTGCAGACGGCAGCTCTTGTGTCGGAGAGAGTAGGTCCTAGCAATTAGCAATAGTACATTCTTTCAGCCTGGACGCCACTTACTTTGAAAAGAAGTTATGTGTACTCAAGTGTAGAACAAGTAAGAAAATCACTTGGAGCTTACTGTTGTTGACGGTTAAAATAACTACATATCTGAAGTTTGCAGAAGTAACAATAAAACACACCTTTAAAACAAAGAATCAATACTCTTTTATTAACTATGTTGTAATCAAGTTAAATGATATATTATTCAAAAATTATATGGACCTTGTAGTCACCTGTTTATCCATTTTATTACATCAAAATATGTGAGAATTAACGGCTCATTTGGTAAGTCTAATTAAATTTTTGTTTTATAGTTAAGGAAAAAAAAATTGGTAATTATATCCTGTAACCCAAATGTTCTAGAACCTTTGTAGTATTTACCTGATAATAAATATTAATGAGAATTGGATAACTTACCAAATTGGTTTTACAAGATTTACATGATTAAAAAAACTGGCCTGATAATCTTTGAGAAGGCGGATTCATACTTGGTCCATCAACTTAAACAGCTTCTAATTCGTTAAAGCAGTACTATGTACATTTATTTACATATCTCCTTCCATAAGAGAATCTTCTCGACTACAGTAACTGGTTCGATGAAAAAGATGGAAAGTTATTCAGTATACCATATTGGTGAAATGGAAATGTAAGGTTTTAGACAATAAACTTCATAAGGAACGTCAGAAAACTTTTCTGCAGGAAATGGAAAACTTCAATTAATCCTCAATGAGGTCTTCTATGAGAAAAAGGAAAACGGAAGAAAAAAAAACCCCATGGTTGTCAGTGTTGGTTCGTTATGGAAACATGTGCCTGCTCTCCTTTACAGATCTAAAAAAGAGCATGGTTCTCAGAAACCTATCTAAAAACTCTCAAATCAAAGCAAACTCACCAATTATCTGGAGCAACAGGACTTTTTAGTCCATTTTAGAAAATTTGGCCACTTTTTGAATCTTGCGCATGGCAGCCCCAAATCAACCGGCTTTCGCCTTCGGCCGTCGATGCAAAAGTGCCTAAGAAAATGGCGATAACGGAAGTACTCGAAATAAGACTTGAAGTTAGTAACAGTCGTAGATAATTCCAGAACCCAATTGACTCGAAAAACCACAAAGTAGTTACTAGGCCGAACCTATATTACTCTGTGAAAACAACCCTGTTGGCATTAATAGTGACAACTGAAGGTCAAAAAAAGAAAAACGACTAACGGTTCGATACGGCGCTAACCTCAGAACTACTTTCTGACACCGAGCTGTCATTGACAAAAATATTATTAACCTTAAATTTTGACAAGTGAGAAATAAATATTCAAAGTTACAAACAACACTTTAAAGTTGTTCAATCGTAGAGTATCTCATACAAAAGGAAACTAAACGACACTGTGGACAATTCAATATCCCATACAAATATATAAGCCCATTCGGTTATGTAACCTTACTGTAACTAAAACTGAAGGATCTATACAAAACAAAACCTATTGAACCTTTAGGATCAAAATAATATATATAATACAGGTAAATTACAATTTAAAATAATACCTCTTAATAAAACTCTACTAAGAAGTAGACGGGTTGTACCAAAAGTACAACATGGAGCATTCGCTTTCATGTATCTTTACACGAGTAACGAACTATGTAAAAATGAATGCTACACAATACCTATTGCGTATGCGAAACATTTCCTGTTTATTTTTTTATTGTGAATTTACATTTCCAATATAAAAAAGTGTAAAATCAAGTTGATAAACAATAAAAAATAATTACCTGCATGGTATAGGCTGGAATAATCACAATAATTACACACATCGGCGAAGTTTTCTAGAATAGTAACTAATAGAATTGCATTAAATATTAAAATGATAATAAAAATTAATTTAATTTCCTGAGAAAAAAAACGTGGAAAAGAAAAATTGACAGTTTTGACATGGCGGGCTGGCTGGTTTCTTCCAATTAGCACCTGGCGCAGTTTGGGAAGCGTTAAAGTAGGTCAAAATATAATTGTCCTTCTCTTCTATACGTCAAAAATATGCGACAGAACCCGGTTACTCGGCCAGCTGCAGAATCATCAAGCGACAACAGCGCCAATTTGAGTATGATGTCCGCAACTTGAGATAAATATGACCTTGTGATGCAAGATCGCCCATTTCAGTTTCACCGGGGTGATATTTGGGTTCTATCAAGTCACTCAACCAATCAATAGTTTCTGGAGACTATCCAGCTACTCGTGGGGTAAAATTTTTGGTGGGCCATTTACCTGACATGTTAATGACTGTTAAGGTTACTAAAACTAGGTATAGCTTCAAAGAAACATCACAAGAAAATTTTAAGAATAGCCTCAAATCGTATACTGAATATTATGGAATTGACTTAATATATTTAAATCCGTAAATCCTAATATGAAAACACGTTATAAAAAACAATTTTGAATGTCGTTTGGCTATAATAAGCGAGAAAAGTCACAATTTGCTTTATTGGTATGCGGTGCCGCTACTCGCTTAACATTTGAAATTTTAAATTAACACGTGTTATGTTTCCAGTTAATGTTAATATAAAATTAAAATGAAACCTTCCTTAAAAATCCAAGATCTCTACAAAATATACAACCATAATAAAAAAATTGCATCTACAGTTTAAACTTTTTCCGCATTCACGAGCACGTTGTTCACAATATATAACAAATTTTCACATCACTTTCTAATAATAACAAGTCATCATCATCACCCAACCCGACATTGAAATTTTTGGTACATCATTCATTGCCCTCAATGTTTTGTCTTAATTAATACACTTTATTATTGATACCTCTATTTTTTATTTAATAAAACTAACAAAATCCGTTTGTTAATCTAGCGTTTTACTACCGTGCGAGCAAAAATTATTTGCATCAAAGAGGGCTTGGATTAAAAAACGTAGGACTTGATTTCGATCACAATGATATGGGGATGATATATCTAACCAAATCTAGGTTAAAATTATGTCAAATTCATATTATTACATGATATGCCAAACTAATGAGTAATAAAATAAGTAGACAAATACAAATTTATTTTTGTTGTTTACAAAATTAACAAAGTAAGAATAAACAGAAAGAAAAAGAAAAATAATTACATAAATTCCTGAAATTTGCTCCAAGCATAAATTCACACGTCTCTTCATATTTTCGAAAGTGTTGACCAGCATCTCTGGAGAAACGTTACCACATTCTTACAATTTGTTGGCGTATTTTGCAATATTTCACGAACGTTTGCAACAAGTTTTTCTGTTCTTACAGATGGTCTTCCTGCTCCTTTTTTGTGTTGTATAGAACCTGTTTCCCAAAACACAGCCAGGGTTCTTTTCAGGCAATGATAAAAATCCCCAGCAATAAAAGCAACGTTAGGAAAATGTTCGTGAAAATCATCCACGCACAAACCCGGATTGTATTGCCACTCACCATTGACGAACAAACCCCGTTTCGAAAATATGTTTCAACCATGAATGTTTTGTGCTGTTCCGTAAAGCCCATTGTGTGGATTGTTTAAGAAATTAGAAAAATTTAGCAATGAATCCAATTACTTGTAACGACTGTCAAAGATGACGGAAAAACTGATTGATTGTTAATTCAGGTAGTTACTGACATCCATCAGGTATTAAGCTCTACGGCTAAGCATTACGTCCTTAGATGCAAGGCCCTATTTGATGCAAATAATTTTTGCTCACACGGTACTAATACTACCCTTCCCGGAACCGACCATTATTATGGTAGGGTATGTTTGGATAAAATCGATATTGCCTTCCAGTCTCTCTCACTCGAAAGGTTATTGAATTTTCTGGCTTGAGAATGTTATGCTTTTCAATGACGATCCAAACGTCGTTGATTCTATTCCCATGGGCGCGCAGCAAATTCGGTTTTATTTTAGGGAAGCTTCCCCCATTTCCCCCAAAAAAAGGTATGGAGTGTTTCCTTAGATCATCCAAGCAGTCACCAATTCAAATTTAATAAGTAGCTTGCATAACACCCTGTATACCCACGTGCTATGCTGACGCAGACCACAGTGGGAATAGAACTATTGAAAATAAAACAATAGGCCAAAACAAAAAAAAAACTACTTTTTTCTTAAACTCTAAAGCGGTTAGCAGAAAATACTAAAATACACACATTTCAACGTTACCTTTTCCTGCATCGATTTTCTGTTACTCACAACAAGTTTGAAACTTGGTGAAACCCATATAGATCGTGTGTTTACGGTTATTGCCGACTGAATTTTGGCCCCGTAACCGTTACGACTAGAAATAAGTGAACTGATTTCGCGCTTCCCGCCAACTTGAAGCAAGAAAAGTCGTAAATAAGTGGCGTTGAGGTTTATGCGGGTTTTTTATTTCTCTTTTTCGTCGTCTCGTCCTAGGTGAGTATCTATAATTTTTGCTGATGACTTCACGAGAAATAGAAATAGTTGAGTTTACTGAAAAGATAAGACAATTGTTTGAAATTGCAAAAATTCAATTTCGACACCACTGCCGGTTATACAGGGTGTTTCATTAAGGTCGAAGAGCGGCCATATCTCGGAAACTACTGGGCATAGAAACTCAAGAAAAGAAAAATGATAATAAAAGTGGCCATGAGAAAATTCTGGAAATAATTTTCAAGTTCCGCATTTTGCCGCAAGAGGGCGTATTTGAAAAGTAAATTTTTAAATTTTACATAACTCCGAAAATTCCACATTAAGGTATATGTTTGATAACACCATTTTAAAGCTTGTACCATTATGCATCATTTTGGACTTATGCTCATTGGCGTACCGACTTTAATAAGAGTGGGGGAAGCTGTTGAAAGTGTAATCATTTAAATCGCTGTAACTTATAAACGACTTATCCGATTTTAGCAAACTAAAGACTGTTTGGAAGAGAAATGTATGCACTTTGACGAATCGTATTTAGTTGTCCATAATAGTTCTCAAAAAAAATGCTAGAGGGCGCAATTTGCAATAACAATACATTTTTTGATTTTACTCCTAAAAAAATAAATCAAACGGTATAATTATGATACCATAATCGAGAAGGAGATGAAATTTGCTAGAAAAAATATTAAACCGCAGCTCGATATCTCCGTTCGTTTCTGAGTTATTGCCAAAACAATAATTTTTAATACAAATTGCGCCCTCTAGCAATTTTATTAGAAACTATCTTGTACCATTAGATACGACAAGTGAAGGTTCTTCCAAACAAGCTGAAATTTAGTAAAATCGGATAAGTCGTTTAGAAGTTACAGCGATTTTAATGTTTAAACTTTCAATAGCTTCTCCCACTCTTATCAAGTGAAACTGTAAACATTAAAATCGCTGTAACTTCTAAACGACTTAACCAATTTTACTAAATTTAAGCTTGTTTGAAAGAGAAAGATAAGTACCTTTAATTGTCGTATCCAATGTACAAGATAGTTTCTAATAAAATTGCTAGAGGGCGCAATTTGTCTCAAAAATTATTGTTTTGGCCATAACTCTGAAACGAACGGAGATATCGAGCTGCGGTTTTCATATTTTTTTCTAGCAAATTTCATCTCCTTCTCGATTATGGTATCATAATTATACCGTATGATTTATTTTTTCGGAGGAAAATCAAAAAATGTATTGTTATTGCAAATTGCGCCCTCTAGCATTTTTTTTGAGAACTATTATGGACAACTAAATACGATTGGTCAAAGCGCATACATTTCTCTTCCAAACGGTCTTTAGTTTGCTAAAATCGGATAAGTCGTTTATAAGTTACAGCGATTTAAATGATTACACTTTTAACAGCTTCCCCCACTCTTATTAAAGTCGATACACCAATGAGCATAAGACCAAAATGATGCATAATAATTGTCCAAGCTTTAAAATGGTGTTATCAAACATATACCTTAATGTGGAGTTTTCGGAGTTATGTAAAATTTAAAAATTTACTTTTCAATTACGCCCTCTTGCGGCAAAATGCGGAACTTGAAAATTATTTCCAGAATTTTCTCATGGCCACTTTTATTATCATTTTTCTTTTCCTGAGTTTCTATGCCCAGTAGTTTACGAGATATTGCCGCTCTTCGACCTTAATGAAACACCCTGTATACAGACTGTCCGCGGATAGGGTTTACAATAGCACAAATAGATGAAAAATTTCATATTTCGGAAAAGGTCATTCTTGATAAAAAGTTTTGCTTGTAAAAAAATTCAATTCACGAAGATAAAATTTTGATTTTTTATACATACGGGGTTCGCAAAAACTTCAAAAACATAATTTTTTCTCCAAGAGTAAACTACCTTTATTTGTCATTTTTGACCAAAATGCCAATTAGAAAACTTATTTAGAATAACGTTTGTAATTTAATTCCGAGATTTAAAATAAATCTCCGATTTTTTTAGTTTTTTTTTAATTTTTAGAAGTAAAAGAATTTTTTTTTGGATAGCAGCATTAGCGGTCGAAATACATACATTATCAATGACGGTGGGGTATCAAAAAGTTTCAAAAACTGATTTTTGATGTTACCAGAAATATGTATTTTTAGTTTCACAAATGAAATGACCCCGAAAATAACACAAAAAAATCTTAAAATAACAACAAATAATGATTTCATAATTTGCTATTTAAACACTTCCCCGCCATATTCAACACATTTTTCCAGCTGTAAACGAATGTGGTCAAAACTTCTTCGAATTTCTTGATTGGAAATTGTTTGAACAGCTTCAACAATTCGCTGTTTTAGAAGCTGTACGTCGTTCTTAATTGGACGGGAGTACACTAATTGTTTGAGGCGCCCCCAAAGATAGGCATCTGAAATAGTTAAATCGGGACTTCTTGGGGGCCACAGAACCGGACCATTCCGACCAATCCATCGGTAGCCAAATGTATTATTAAGCCATTCCCTTACTTCAATTGCAAAATGCGCAGGGCATCCACCTTGTTGAAAGTACATTTCGTTCCTAAATTGGAGAGGCAATTCTTCTAGGTTGTCAGAAAGGAATGTTTCCATTATTTCCAACATTTCAAGGTAACTCCTACGGTTACACGTGTTTTTGAAAAAGTATGGACCAATAATGCCATAATAAGAAATCGCACACCAGATACTTACTTTTTTGTAATATTGTCTTTTTGCAGGAATTCTAAAAAATGTTTGTGCAGACTTATTGAGTGTTCATGTGTTTTACTGTTTTCTGTCTTTTGGATTCTATGAGGCTCGATTACTGCTACCCCCACCCCCGTTAGTACCATACATGGTAAGCAACATTATAAGTGGTGTTTTAAAATTTTGATTTTGCATCATGTTTGCTGGCATATTACGTATAATGATTTAATAACTACCTATGTTATGTCTACCAGTCTACCCAGTATTATAAATTAAATTCGAATTGTTTGCTGTTTTAATAGTAGGTACTTAACACATAATGTGGGTTTAAGCATAATTAAATTGTTCCACGATTAAGGAATTCAAAAATTCATAAACCTGAACCTAATAGTAATAAAACTAAGAAATAATTTTCCATTTGTTATAGAGAGGGGGCCCCTGAAAACGTTTGCGGGGGGAGGGGGTACTCAGTTTTTGTTACGGCAATGGGTCTTTAAACATAAATAAATACTTTTGGTGGCATTGTTATAATAAATTATATCAACACCATCCCTTAAGCATTCCTGCCGGGTCGGGAATTACCCCGGGTGGGTTCGTAAATGATAATGAGCTATACCTGCAATGTTTGGGGCCGAAATTTCTTGCAGGATTATTTGACTTATAATTCTTATCACATAAAGTATTTTTCACCCTAAATGGTATCGACTTATTGACTGCAATAAAACTACGGGTTTAATCCCATTGTTATACACAATCAACAAGCAAATACACTACAGGGTAGGACTTTAGATATTTAATTCGTTATAATATATTATTTAATGACATGCACAAGATAGTTAAATATTACCTGCTATAATTACAAATTATAATCCGACCCTGATCGACAGTTTATTTGAATTTTTATGGCCGAGCTCTTACAAAACATCCCAGGTAGAAACGGAGTCAACCATTTATTGTGAAAAATACTTTACCTGACCTAATATGAGGCGGAAAGTGCTTTGAATATTTAAAAAATATATAATATCGTTTTTAAAAGTAGTCGTAAAAAAACAACTTTTTTCTAATTTTGTATCATAACAAATCTATTACGATACGCATTCGCGTATCGTAATGAAGCTATTTCGCTACGCGTTTTTTCTTTATTTGATGTTGGTAACATTTAAATGTTTTATTTCATTGACTTGCGCGGCCTTTGTGATTTACGAGAAAACCCATTTTTCGCAGATGAAAAATAACCTACTTTTTTATTCTGTGTGGAACAGTCATGTATGTTGGTTGCATAAATCTATAAAACAATATTTTGTAGATGCTTCAAGCTATCATTTTCTGCCAAATCCTATCCAAAATTCAATCTACAAACCTTCCAATGTCGATTTTAACTCAACTTTATTTGAATTTTCCATCTTCCCTATACTAAATTACAATGCCGTGAGGTAAAATCACGTCTTTTGAAATTCGAAAAATAGTAGCAAAATCGCCCGAATTTCCGAACGCTCTGTATATGTGCCGAATGTACAAGGATCACACAACGTATTCCGTCCAATTTCAAATCTCATATCGCTAAAATAACTTTAGAATCTCGTGGTGAAAATGGGTCAATAAATCAAAAAATTACAGTTCGCAAAATAATTTTTGTTGTCCAGAGGCTACTATGATAAAAAATAGTATTACCAACATAAAATTTAGACATAAAAATTTACAAAATTTGAAGGATTTATTTTCTTTTTAAATATTTGTTTTTTATTAAAAAAACTACAAATTAGAAAAAATAGTATAACGTACGTATTATATAAAGCAGTTTTAAGCACTTGTCCCGTTATAAAACTCGCTCGTTCTTTAACATGGACGCGTGCTATAAAATGATGCTTTATAAAACGTATACGTTAATATACTATTTTGCAATTTCTCACTAGTATTGGGTCGGGTTCGTTGAATATTAAAAAAAAATTGTTTTAGCCACGAAAACGGAATAAAATAAAAATCGAGCATATTTTTATAACTTTTATTGAAAACGCCGGGCAAACCCGCACGCGTTGCTTAGAATGTTTACCTTACATTTTTATTTTTTTCATTAGCCCAGCGATACGTCAAACACAACCATTTTTTCGTAATTTTATTATAAAAAGCACTCTATTAAAAATTCACTTACGATTTTTAATCAGTTTTAAAGTAACCCTCTTTTGTTCCAACAAAAATTACACATTAATAATTAAAAAAATACGCTTCGGGCGACTAAAAGAGTTGTACGAAGTATAATATAAACAGAAAATTTCAAGCTTACTTTTTACTCTTTTTTTGGTTATCTAAATGTAAAAGCAGCGAAAAGTTTTTAATATTCAGTCGTCTGGGTTTAGGATAAAGTATTGCAAAAATGTTTTAATTATGAGTGATATATGGCAGCGAAATTTTTGGTCTCAGTCGGCCTTTTTCGGAGTTGTTTTTAGCACAAGCGGCTTTTTAAAAACGAGGTATGTTTAAATAAAAGTTTCTAGTTTTTATTTTAACATTTTATAGTAAACCATGCAATACTGACACACCTTGTAAAAAATGCTAATACTTAGGCAATGATACCTCCACTGAGAAAAAAGCCTTCTATTCCTTATAAGAAATTACATATTCCTTATACAACTGTTTAATACTATATGTGACAGCAACGCGGTTTCCTACTGTAAGACAACGAAAATTGCTAGACCGTTGTGTAGTGATAATGCTACCACCATAGAATTGTTTAGAGTATATTATTGCTCCAAATACTCACAGTAATTATCAAGTTTTATTGGGGTGATCTGGTTTTGTATACTCTGTATTAGTTCCGACTGGCAGTTGTAATGAAACTTGACAATAATCATAAAAATATTTGCTTGCTACGGTTAATAAAGCATATACTTACCAATAAAAATCAATATTGTAGTTCTCAAAAATTTAAATACCTTGTAGTGTGATATTGTTCTTGTCGTTTAATATTGAATATGATTATCTATTATGCAACATGGTTAACTGAGATGGTAAAATTCGTCCATACATTATAAATTTCAATACTAATGATGGGTTGTGCAAAATAAGAATCTTCTATTGCGTTATATGACATGCAAAGGTAAAAAAACTCAAATTCAAAGTAACAATAAGTTAATTGAAACAGGTATTGGTACGATCAATAAAATTCAAATTCAGACAGGACAGCTAGAAGACTTCGAACAACGATGTGACCTGCGCAATAAATACGTTAAAACTAATAATATGGCACGCAGCGATTGCCGATCGCTACGAACCCTCACCAACGTTGTGAATTATAGGTTCTAACGGATACAATTTATTTTTGTGGACGCTGTTCTGCTTTCTTAATTGTATAGAAAGCGCTTTACTGGGAACAAAATGCGTCGCATTGAGAAGATACAATTTATTTCTTAACAAAATTGCTGTATTGTTGTAGTAGTTCATTATTCAACAAGACTGTGCTGCTGATGGAACTGATAACTACCAATTAAAGCACTGTTCTAGCAAATCTCGAATTGATTAACACTAAAGCGGGCTTGATACACTAGCAATTTATCTAATATTGGTTAATAAAAAATAAGCCATCAATACAAATTATGTCTTAGCAAACCTGTTGTATTAGATAATTTTTTAGTGTACAATTATTGTACTTGGCTTATAAGAGTTCAGAGCCTTATCAGCATTGTAATATGAAATAGACCCCATTTTTGCGTTCTGCTGTACTCGAATTTCTTCAAATTGGAACATATGTATTACGTGTCAGTTTAGTTTAAATATATTGAAATACGCATCCAAAAACTGTATTTCTAATATTATTATAACTTTTACATTCGACATTGTAATATACAGTCAAATATGCGAAAGCTCTAAATTAATGATCTGGAATATGTTTTCTTAGAATTATTTATGTATGAGTTTCTAGTAGGTTATATATTCTATCTACTTATTATATTTATATATACTTTTCGTTAGAGAAATGGAGTGAATAATAGGGATTTCTTAAGTAAGTAGTAGAAAAATAATAGTAATTAATCGCTAATAATATACTTACCTAATAATGATACAAATGGTACAGTAATTAATACTAGCGTTTCACTTTCATCATCGCCAGACAAGACGAGACGAGAACGAGACGAGAGTGTTTCAATCTCCTGCGACACGTGACGAGAGTAAATCACCTTAAAACCCATATACATAGACAATAAAAGCAGAAAACTAAATCTACTAGAAACAATAGCTATCAAAAAAGCCATAAAAAACAATTGTAATGCTGTTAATAATCAAACCGAACTACCTTCAGGTGCTTTCCTAATTCTTAATGGCACACTTATTTAGGACTAAATATGTATCTGTACCTTTAAAAATTAGGAAAATCCATAGTTGACCATTCAATCTTCTAATCCTAATTTTAATTTTATGACATGTTTATAGTTACCATAATATGATATAAATACCTTTGTAATATCACGTAGAATTTAGTATCTTCTTGTACTCCTTTGACAATGACCCATAAGGGCCGAAACACGTGACAGGAAACTGATTAAAATTGTGAAACATAACAAGTACCTAGTTATTATTTGTATCTCCTGTGCAACGGAACAACAGTTTCACCAAGCATGTAGCCCAACACAAATTAATTAGTATAAATTGAGTTGTAGTTACTTTACTTATTTAGTATTCACCTGGAGACGACGGGAGGTACATATCAGTTGAAACGTTGCGATTTAAAACAAATAAAGACAATGCAAGTCCAAAACTCTTCTGTTTTACCAGTTATTCTACGTGGTTTAACTGTTTACTGTTATAATATGTTATGTCGCTTTATTTGAAAATGATCGATCAACAGCGGTCGGCCATTATACTAAAAAAAATGGTCAATTTTTTCGCTTATAGCAAAGCGACAGTTAAAAATATTTTTTTAAAATTGTTTTAATATCAGGAAATATAATAAATTTTCCATTTCCATTATACTTTGTATAATATTAAGCTAACCGGGCCACTCTCGATTGTGAGGAATTCATTTTACATTTTTAATTAAATTTTAATATTTTTTATTTTACTTGGTACAAAGTTTGAACGATAATAATGGTGTTTTACCATTTCTACAATTATGATAAACCGTTGCTACTCTATATCCCGTCACAATTCTGGAGACTATGATGTACATTCCATAAAATAATTTTTTAATAATGTTTGCTTATACCATGACAATCATTTATTTAAAAGAATTGACATTCCTTGGTTTGTGATTTTAAGTTAAGTAAGGTGGTACAATGGAAGATCATAATGAGGGAATAACTGATTGATTGTTAATTCAGGTAGTTATTGACACCCGACAGGTATTAAGCTCTACGGCTAAGCATTACGTCCTTAGATGCAAGGCCCTTTTTGATGCAAATAATTTTTGCTCGCACGGTTCTACAGTATGTCTCCGTAAGTTGGCATCATATGGAAAACTTTTTTATTATTGATTTCTCAGAAAATTTTATTCTTTATAAAAAGCATGGTCTAAAACCTAAAATGCAACTATCAGATATTAAATTTTCCCAGACATATACTTGTCAAAAAATATGAATTTTGCCCAAGAGTAAAGTACCTTTATTTTTGACAATATCGAAAATTGTTATTAAAAAAGTTGATCAGAACTAAAAACTACGTTTAATTATGCAATTACACCTATTTACGATGAAAAAATATGTTTTGTTTTTTTAAATAATTTTTTATATTGCAAATAAGAAAACACATACAAATAATAAATTGTGTAACTAACATAATAATAATAGAAATTTAGTTTTCACTTATTCCACTAATGCCTCAACATATCCACCCTCTCGTTCAATACATTTCGTCGTTCTATTGGCAAATTTCCTTAATACTTTTCTTATAATTTCTAAAGAAATTTCCCGGCATGATTGTGTAATTATCCTCTCCAAATGATTAACATCATGAAAAGGCCATTGCTGGTAAATTTTTTTGTTTTAAGTAATCCCACCCCATAAGAAGTAATCTAGAGGGGTTAGGTCAGGGGATCTAGCAGGCCACAAAATATCTGAATATCTGTGCATAACTTTTCCATTAAACAAATGTTCAAGATATGCCCTAACATTTAATGTACTGTGGCATGTTGCACCGTCTTGTTGGAACCAAACACATTGACGTTCTTGTAAAGGTAGTTCGTTCATAAAGTCACTGATTTGATTTTGCAAAAATTGTAAATAATGTTCGGCATTCATAGATTGGTGAAAAAAATATGGTCCTATTAATCTGTTCTTGTAAATACCACACCACACGTTCGTTTTAAATGAAAATTGGTCACGAGACTTTATTGTAAAATTGGGATTTTCCTCAGACCACCAGCGACAATGTTGTGACGAGACAGTTCCATTTGAAGAAAATGTTGCCTCATCGCAAAAAATTATACGTCTCGGAAAAAAACGGTCCTCTTCTAACTCTCCTTGGATGAGAGAGCAAAAATCAAAGCGCCTATCATAGTTTCTTTCAATGTGCGAACGATTTTTGGTTTGAATGGTCTGAAATTATTTCGTTTTAAAATTCTTCCCACTGTATCCTTACTTACATTTTGTTGTATTAACGACTTTCTTTTGCGCAATGACACTTTTGGATGTTCTACAACAGACAGCATTACTTCTAACTGCGTGTTCTCATTGGCAACCAGTTTTCGGCGTTTTCCATTAAAGTTATTGTTTAAACTTCCAGTAGTCTTAAATTTATTCATTATTCTTGTAACAGTTGATTGATAAATATTTTTATTGGGATGTCTATTATTAAAAATAATTGCTGCTTCTCTATGCGTTTTATAGTTTTCTCCCTTAATCAAAACAATTTCAATTTTTTCTTCACAACTTAATAACACCATTTTTATGTACTTTATAAATTTTAACGCGTTTTGACGGTCCCTGTCAAACATTTCTTGCTATCATCACATTTGTATGTCAAAGCACCCTAGATTACATGTAACTAGAGTTAAATTTGCATTGTTATTGTACCGGGTGGTCAAATAAGCGAGGACTTCGGTTTTATCTCGGAAACCATTAATCATACAACTTTCGGAAAGATTTTTTTATGAGTAAAGTGGTCAAGAGAAATTGCTGGAAATTACTTTTAAGTTCCTCATTTCGCCGCAAGGGGGCACAATTAAAAATTGTTTTTTTAAATTCTAAATTTCTCCGAAAATTCCCATATTAAGGTATAACTCTGATTACATCATTGAAAAGCTTAGACAATTCTGCATCATTTTGGTTTAAGGCTCATTGGCGTACCGACCTTGATAAGAGTGGGAGAAGCTATTGAAAGTGTAAACATTAAAATCGCTGTAACTTCTAAACGACTTATCCGATTTTGCTAAATTTAAGCATGTGTGGAAGAAAAAGTATGATTTGAATTTTCGGGATAAAACCGAAAAAACTGTTATTATTACAAATTGCGCCCTCTAGCAATTGTATTAGAAACTATCTTGTACCATTGAATATGACAATTAAAGGTACTTACCTTTTTCTTCCAAACATGCTTAAATTTAGTAAAATCGGATAAGTCGTTTAGAAGTTACAGCGATTTTAATGTTTACACTTTTAATAGCTTCTCCCACTCTTATCAAGGTCGGCACGCCAATGAGCCTTAAACCAAAATGATGCAGAATTGTCTTAGCTTTTCAATGATGTAACCAGAGTTATACCTTAATATGGGAATTTTCGGAGAAATTTAGAATTTAAAAAAACAATTTTTAATTGTGCCTCCTTGCGGCGAAATGAGGAACTTAAAAGTAATTTCCAGCAATTTCTCTTGACCACCTTACTTATAAAAAAATCTCTCCGAAAGTTGTACGATTAATGGTTTCCGAGATAAAGCCGACGTCCTCGCTTATTTGACCACCCGGTACACATACGTTTTAAAAAAGAAAAAATATTTTTTTTTATATCGTAAATAGGTGTAATTGCATATTTAAACGTGGTTTTTAGTTCTGATCAACTTTTTTTAATAACAATTTTCGATATTGTCAGAAATAACGGTACTTTACTCTTGGGCAAAATTAATATTTTTTGACAAACCCCGTATATGTCAGGGAAAATTTAATATCTGATAGTTGCATTTTAGGTTTTAGACCATGCAGAGCTTTTTATAGGAATAAAATTTTCTGAGAAATCAATAATAAAAAAGTTTTCTATATGATGCGAACTTACGGAGACATACTGTATATTTCTTAGGACTGTTTTTAATGTTTGTTTTATTTTTCTTATAATTTAATAAAGTCAAGGAAAAGTGTTGCCACTAGAGATGACACCTTTTTTTAAATAAAGTTACCGTACTGTCGCAAATTGAATTTTTATTTTTAACCAAAACGTGCACTTTTATTATTTTCATGCCCTATAAAGTAGCTTTCTTAAAGGTTTGATAAAGCATATTGTCAAATACAGAACTTTGGAAACTTTAACTTTTCCCCAACTTTTGTGTCAGACCCAATTCGTATTCCGGAAAAACTTCCCTCATTTTTTACTGAAAAACCCTGGAAAAGCCCTATTTTGGCGGCATACACGCCCCTTCGTCTAAAATTGCCCAAGGCAGATTACAAATTCATCGGGACATGGTAATCTGTACAAGCCAAGTTTTATTAGTTTTTTTTAAAGTTTAGGTAAAGGTAGACCATAGATATACACAAAAAAAAAACATTAATGCTGAAGTAATTTAAAAAAATACTTTCGATCAAACTACAATCGTATATTCAATTGTAGGTTTGTTTTTAAAGCATTCGGTTTGAATTAAGTATATGTTTGCAACAATAGAAATAAGAAAATTTAAGCGCTAATTTAAGATTCTCGTATACGTTTTTACACGTATAAGATTATTTCTGTTGCATCTCCTATTATAATTATTTAAGAAAATGGGACATAAGGTGGTTATTTGTACACAATAATAGTTTGAACAAAAAGAGTGTGTATATGATGTCTACGTCACAAAAGAGTGGGTAAATAGCACACGACGTCGTGTGCCCAAATATATCATACACTGAGAAAACCCCGCCAACTAAATTACTTAGTTGATTTTTTTTTTAGTTGTAGCTACTAAAAATGTCCGCAGACTTAGTTACCATAATACTGCAAAGCTATTTACAGGGACTAACAAATATATTTTTTGCCCTCCACTTACAATTACTAATCGATTTAGTAGGCTGTACGCCGAAAATTGATTTGGTAGACTTGCGGTAAATACATCCTTTGTTGTGATAACTAACAAGGGCGTAAGATTTTGTTATACTTGTGACAACTAAAAAAAATATATATTTTAAATAATGCCTTAAGTTGTCGTAACGAAAAGTATGGTAGCCATTACTAAATATTTAGTTAATTTACCCGATCGCGCACGCGATCATTGGTCATCCACGCGGTAACAATCATTTCGTCTCCGTGCTTCAGGTGCTTCTTGCCGCGGTGTGTGTGTATCTATTAGTGTTATTTATTTATTATAGTTTATAGTGATGTATTACAGACTTTTATTATTAGAATGGGGGCTTCAAACCCATCTAGATGCATTTGAAGGTAAAGTTGTGTTGTGTTATAGGATTTATCCATGTTATTTATTTAATAAAAATTTTAAAAACTGAAAAAAATATTTTTTGTATTTTAAGTTGAAGAGAAAACAAACTTTTTGCTTTAGGGAAGTAATTACCTACCTCAACAAGAAAGCCTTAAAAATAATTCAATCTATCTGAAATGAAATTTCATCTAAGCTATCACAGAAGGCTTCACGAGTGAGATCAGTTATTGTAATCATCCCTCGAGAATTTAAAGTTGGGCTCTGATTTATGTATCACTTATGGATTGAAATATTTTTAATTAATCTTATATTAACAACCATAAATCTGTGTGTAGCATCGTGGGATAGTTGAATTTAAATATTCTGACGTGTAGATATATTGAATAAGTTACTTCCAGAAACAAAGACAAATTTTGATCAACTAGTTAAACAGCCAAGTTGAAGTGTTTTATTTGGTATCTACTGTTGCACACATCACCTTCAGTTTCCTTAGGTCGTATAAAAGGGCTTTTAACATCAGCTCAACTGAACCTTTACTGGTACTTAAAGTTTTTTTTATAAAAATCACATTGCAGTTAAATTAAATATTGTTTCTGTTTGAAACTGGCAGCAATATATTTTAGACGAAAAGCTTCAACATCTGTAAAATGGTTTTATTGGTGGTTACAGAAAAGCTCCAGCAAAATACGCTTTGCTGCTTAGAGTTTTTTCTGCTGTATACCGAGCTTTTCGGTTGCGATACACACATGCAATTACAGTGGATTTTATCTACAAGTTGTATGTGCAGCCGTAACAAATATTTTTCTAATGCAGCATAGAACTCTTGTTAAATAATAGGGGACAGCGAAATGCTTTTTGCTGTGGTGACTAGAGTAAGCTTTTCGTTGCTGCCAGTTCCAAACAAAAAACCGTATTTGACGACAATGTGATTCTTATGGGAAGTTTCAAGTTATAGGTTCACTTAAGCTACTGTTAAGATGCCCTTATATAATAAGGCCTTAGGGGACTGAAGGTGCGTGCAATCGTTGTCAAATAAAAAAAAAATTTGTGGTTACTTTTTAACTAATATTTTTATTTGTATTCACTAAACACCCAATTTGGGTTAACTACATAATTTAGTTACTATTATATAATTTATTAGTAACGTTAACATCTACGCTTAGTTCCTGCAACTAAATGATATAATAGCTTTAACAAACCACCTACTTGTAACAATATATATATATATATATATATATACTCAGTTTTTTTAGTAACTGTAACTAAGACCATTTAGTAAACCCAACAACATAAGTTCGTTATCTACTAAATCCTATAGTTGTAGCTACTAATCTATTCCAGCAAACTTGATTTAGTTGTTATAAGTCATCCACCTTGCTGTCCCCTATTTTAATGAAAAATTTTGCTGTGGTAACTAAATTTTTAGTAATGGCTACAAATTATTTTCCTCAGTGTAGAAATAGTTAACGAACAAATTCACCAACATTATTTAAACCAGAATAAAAACACACAAAATTAATACAACCCAAAAACACAATCCAATCCATCCATAACAAGTACTTAGTATTTTTTCTTCCTGTGCAATGGAACAACAGTTTCACCAAGCATGTAGCCCAACACAAATTAACTAAATTAGTTAGTTTTACAGCTACTTAATGCCAAGACACAATTACAAAATAAGCATTTGGTGACACAAATGACATTGGCAAACAATATTTACTTAAGGTGCCTACAGACACACAAACATATGTATTAGTACATCAACGCGCGTTGATGTACGCGCGCTGATGTGTGTGGATCACATTTCTCTACAGACACAGGTACTTGTATGTAGTCTTTTAGGCGTTGCGGTGTCAGTATGTTTAGTGACGATGAACTAAACTTATTGGCAGTGGCTTGCGTGTGTGTTATAAGAAAAACTTCATAAATCCGCCATGTTCAAATCAAACCACAACAACAAAACTAACACGACACTGACAAAATCCTTGAAACAAACAAACGTTCGTCTCCACACCTTCATACATGTGCGCGCGTGTATGTACGTGCGTACATAAATTCAAGCGGGAACAGTAAACATGTGCGTCAGTTTTGTTGTCGGTATTTTGCCTACACACTGGCGAACATCAACGCGCGTACATCAACGCGCGTACATCAACGCGCGTACATGTACTAATACATGTACGAGTGTCTGTAGGCCCCTTTATTATAATCAAAGTTGCCTGATCAGTAAATCAAGAATTAAGGTAACGGGGTCAATTTGATTGTGAGAAAATCATTTATGCCAATGTCATTGAAGTCACACTGGACGTATACAGGGTGTTGACAAAAGTTTCTGCTTGATTCTTTTTGAATTACTTCTTACCTAATCAAAACTATAGGCTTGCCGTATATTTTGAATGTTTTCAATGTGCCCCTATTGCGAAACGAGAATATGCTGCCATATATCCTGAACGAAGTTTCAATCCTTAGTAGTTTCCGAGATATGGCCGGTGGCCACCCTTAATGATACACCCTGTATATGCATATGTGTTTTAATTTTTTTTTGTTTTTCTACCTTTTAAGTATAATATAATAAAAATTACCTAAATAAAATGTCACGTAATAGAAAAATCCGACTAAACTAAATTACAACAAAAATAACCACTACGGCATTTTCCTGGTCTCTGGTTTTTCCGTTGTCGTAGCCGGAAACCCCTAATTGGTCATATTTCTCCATTACCCCGAGCCAAAGTGAAAAGTCGCGGAAATTTATTAAGCCGGCATTCCTGATATCCTCAGCCACTTTAAATAAACTATAATAAAGTTTTTCGGAGGGAGTAAATTTGACTTGAGTAATTTATGGAAGGTATTCTCAAGAACATTTTTATGAACTGTAAAATCGAACGGGAAATTAACTGTAAAATTGTAACGAACGAGGTGATTTGAGTACATGATTCGAATCCAGAAACGAAATTGGAGTTAATGTTGATACGTATGGGCAATAAGGGTTCTCTGCCTCCAAAAAAGGATCCTCTCACTCTATTACTCTTGAATAGTACACTTTCCGAAGATATTTAGGCAAAACCAATTTTTCGTGATTTCGTTATTTTTCTGACTCTATTTAAAGAGATGTGTCAAAATAACAGTTACATTCTGATTTTTTCACCTTTACGAGATATTGTAACTAGATTTTTAATCCGAAGTTTCGTTCTCTCACAACTCCCATCAACTTTGTTTTTTTAAATAAATTTTATTTTATTATTCCTTAATTTCCCTCCTCATTCCAAAATCAACGACGTATCACACCTAGTACCGTGCGAGCAAAAATTACTTGCATCAAACAGGGCTTGGATTGAAAAACGTAGGGCTTGGTTTAGATCACAATGATATAGGGACGATATATCTAACCAAATCTAGGTTAAAATTTTGTCAAATTCATATTATGACATGATATGCCAAACTAATGAGTAATAAAATAAGTAGACAAATACAAATTTATTGTTCTTGTTTACAAAATTTACAAAGTAAGAATATACAGGAAAAAAAATAATTACAGAAATTGCTGAAATTGGCCACCGCCACCATGCTCCAAGCATTAATTCACACGTGTCTTCATATTTTCGAAAGTGTTGACCAGCATTTCTGGAGAAATGTTACCACATTGCCTTATTTCACGAACGTTTGCAACAAGTTCTTCTGTTCTTACAGATGGTCTTCCGGCTCCTTTTTTGTGTTGTATAGAACCTGTTTCCCCTAAAGACAGCCACGGTTCTTTTCAGGCCATGATAAAAATCCCCAGCAATAAAAGCAACGTTAGGAAAATGTTCGTAAAAATCGTCCATGCACAAACCCGGATTGTATTGCCACGCACCATTTACTCTAACCCCGTTTCGAAAATACGCTTCAACCATGAATGTTTTAGCTTTTAAAAGATGAAAATTTAAATCTAAAGTATCACAATTTTTACCACCAGTGCAGGTGATGTGAACCTTTCACACAATCGAAGCTGGGATCCGGGGTAACAAAACAGTAAATAGCCCATTGTGTGAATTGTTCAAGAAATTGGAAAAATTAGCGATGAATCAAATAATTACTTGTCAAAGATGACGTAATAACTGATTGATTGTTAATTCAGGTAGTTACTGACACCCAACAGGTATTAAGCTCTACGGCTAAATATTATGTCCTTAGATGCAAGGCCCTGTTTGATGCAAATAATTTTTGCTCGCACGGTATTAGTAACACGTTTGGCAATTAATAACTCATCGAATTCATGTAATTTAAAACTATTATTTTCAGTGTCCGTAACCTAAGCTCATTTTTAGCTGCCTTAACTGTAATAGTAGGCTGGGTCAGGCACTTGTTTAAATAAATTATAAATACCTTCTAAATGACAGATTAGAATAATGTAATCGTTTAGGTTAAGTGAAAATTAACTTTTATCTAATTTATTTTGGGTTTTTGAGGAGTTGTCTATATAAGGAACGCTTTACCAATAGATTAATTGTCACTGACGGTCCCATACGGTGGCCTGCGCATTCTCCCGACCTTACACCCTCGGATTTTTTTCTGGGGCTATCTTTAAAATGAAGTCTGCTGAAAAACCTATGAAAATACTGATCAACTTCAAGCTAAAGTTCAATTTGGCATTAGAAGAATAACTCCAGGAATAGTAGAGAACGTAAAAGATGCATTTGTATATCGTTGCTACTTATGGTTAGAGAAAGAAGGTGGCCTTTTTGAAGATGAAATAAAATAAAATTGATTGCTGAAAACACTGTTAGGTATTTGGTAAATCTGTTGTTTGAGTGGTAATTGTTGAACATTTTTATGGGTAGCTACGAACAAAATGGCTTTTAATTTTAATAAAAAAATAAATTCAAAGAACAGATTTAATATGGTTTCAAAACCGGTGTATTTAATAAAAAAAAATTTTTTCCCATGGAACTCATTTCCAGTTGGCTTTGAAAATAAAGGAATATTTAGACAAGATAAATTTGCACTTGTTCTTATTGAAGATGTGTGTTTAAGAACGAAACATGTTATTAATACTAATAATTGTGATACGTCGTTGAATTCGAAATGAGGAGGGGAATTTAAACATAATAAAAATAAAATTTTCCGACTATTTGAAAAACAAAGTGTATTTTTCGCCCCGCCTAAGATTTTAGAATAAAAAAAAAAGTTTAATTGAAAATAAAAAAATGCTTTAGGAAAAATGTTTTAGGCGGATACTGACTTTTTGCTCTCAACTGCTCCGCTCAGGTACCAGGTACCGTTCAGGTAACGGTAGTTGCGTGCGGAAAGTGTCTCTTTTTGCACTTGTCAGGATAATAACTATTTCTATATGTGGCCAACTTTAGATAGATAGATATTGGTAATAAAATGCACAATAAGTACTCTTACAAGACAAGTCAAGAATTAAAATCTTAACACCTAAATATGTATACATATACACGAAGTAAAAACAATGTGTAATATTAATTTATCTTTTACCTTTTTTTTTTATAATATTCTATATGAAAGTATATTATATGAAAAGAAACAGAAGTAAAACGGTTACATAAACACTACAGATTAAAATTAGAACTGAAGTACTCCTCAAATGGAAAAAAAGCATTCAGCACAAGGTAGTTCTTAATTTGTTTCTTGTAACGATTGAAGTTAAGAGCCTTGATACTAGCCGGTAGTCAGTTATAAAACTTTATTGCTAAATATCTAGAACCGTTTCTCGATCTCCAAAGACCGCAAAAATCAGGTACCAGATTGTTGTTGAGTCTTGTTGGGTAGTTGTAAAAATCTTCAAGTGATCTGAACAGATCAAGATTTTGTTTATCGTACAACAAACACTGCATAATGTACACACACGGTAAAGTCAAAATCTTTAGACCTCTAAAAGAATTTCGACAATCCTCTCTATAACCGAGACCAGAGATAATTCAAATTCAAATTCAAATTCAAATTCAAATTCAAATTCAAATTCAAATTCAAATTCAAATTCAAATTCAAATTCAAATTCAAATTCAAATCTTATATTACTAAAAGTTGTTACATTATCTTAAAACTACTGTTATATATTATACCGTTGATTAACACTAGAGATATAGCAATAGTTGATAAAGAGGAACACCTAAATTTAAATAAATAAATTTGTATTGTGTTCCATCGAAATAGTTTTTAATGACAAATTCATAATGTTGCGACGCAAATGGACAGAGTAATAAGTAGATTGTCAAAGATATTTTGAAGAAGATACACTGTATATGGCAAGGCTGAGACGGCCGAAGCTGACACGCGTAGATAACTTTTTTATATTTTAGGAAAGCAGTGGGGGAAGGGGGATCAGTGGGAGAGTTACCTTGTATAGATACGTAGACACTTTCTCTGTTGCCCAAATGCCCTATCGAAATGACACGAATGTGTGAGATAATAGCATGAGTAAGACTAGAGTGAAAGTTGCTATGGTACGCTGTCAGTAAAGTCTCCCTGGAAGTCACTTACTTAGTACTCCAAGAAACCTGGCAGAAGTGGTCATTAAACTTATTAGCATTTAGATTTAGATTAGAGCATGGGGTATTATTTTTGCTTTTATTGTTAATAAGTTTCCACATAGCCTGCTGATGGGAGTTACTAGATTTTTTTATGAATTCATCATTGGCTTTAATTTTTGCAAGCTTGATAGGTTTTTTGTAGCTCTTTCTATATTCAAGTATGGTATTCTTATTTTAAACTTTGCAATGATCCAAACAAGGTAACTAATTTCAACTTTTTTGTTTTCAGGTATGTAGGTACAACCTCCATTTATAGAGGCGACGGCTACAGGCACAGAATATATAGCTACGCTTGGCTATATATTCTGTGCTACAGGTATGTAAAATAAACCATCGTTTATAAGCATCATATTCAGTAAAAAGAAACATAACTGACCGCACGCAAGGGCAGTACTACGGGTGGTCGTGAAGCACTCACTAAGAACGTTTAAATTACGGAATAGTAATGGGCATGGGATCTCTCTTATTTAAAGTTACTAAAAATTGAAGTCTGCTACGCATTTCTTTTAAGTCGTCATTGAACCAATTTACTTTACTATTAGAATTTTTTTCATTGATTAGTTTTGATTTTTTTGGGAGGGCGATATTTATGGAATTTGTTAACACATCATTTAGCATTTTAAATTTCTGATTAATATCCAAAAAATCATTATTAACAAAATCGAAGTCGCATTTAAGCTTATTTTGGTATAGATTGGACAGTCATTCTTCTGTTATTCGCCTATAACATCTTCTTTTTTGGTAATTTGTAGATGAGTAAACGGTTTGAAAGAAAATACCTATGTGGTCTGAGGTGTGAGTGAGATCCACTAGCTTTGTGGTACCATCAATATTAGTGAATATGTATCAAGACATTTTTTATCCCGAGTATTAAACTTAACGGTTTTATAAGATTAAAAGATCTAAAAAAATTGCACAGCTTTAGAGCTTTGAGTCCCCTGTTACGATGAGAGATTTGTGTACCGGGTGAGTCAACGATTGCACGGAGTAATTTTATGCCTTGAAGATAAAATTTGTCGATAATGAGCTTTTGTAATAAGGTATGGTTGGATATTTGGCACATTTTAAAAATATTTTGAATTATACAGGGTGCGCCCAAAACGTAGGGTGTCATAGAGTTAAACTTTTTTAAGTGGGATACCCTATATTTGAATACATTTTTTAATTCTACGCGTTATTTCATTAATTTTTATTAATGGTTTAATATACGAAAAAGTTATAGTTTTTAAGATAATTCGACTTGTGGTAATGCTACTTATATTTTGACTCTAAGCGATTTATAATTTTTATACTTACTAAATAAAGTCAGAAATACATATTCACTATGAAATATTTGACGTCTCATTTATAGGGTGTTTACTTTCTAGGTCCAAATTCAGAAAACTTTCAATTGAAAAATATCACTTTTATTAAATGGAACACCCTATAAAATTATCATGTATGATTGTGATGTATTTTTTACTATTGCTAATAAATAAATTATATATTTTTCAGTCATCTTATAGCTCGTCATAAATTCTTCAACTTTCGTAAAGAACGTTCTTTTCTTATCTCTAATAGTTTTTGAAATATTTTGATATTTCGAGATTTAATGTCCTCGTTATAGCATTTTTTGTCAATGGATTACAGTAGCCATGAAAAATAAATGAAAATAATGGCAAGGGATGACATTAAGAATCAGATCAATAAAAAAATTAATACTTTTTACTGCAAAGTTATCCAGTCATTTTATAAGCTGGTACTGAAAATGAATTTTTCAAAAAATGAATTAATCGATATGATTTATCTTTTGGGCAAGGCGGATAAAAAGTGTCTTTTTTGCTGAACAACAATGCAGGATGAAATATCCAGAGCGGCGAACATCCAGTCCTCGAAGTTTTCAAAACTTAATGGAAAAGTTTAATTCAACAGGCGTGATCCATTGACAAAAAATTCTATAACGAGGGAATTAAATCCCGAAATATCAAAATATTTCAAAAACCATTAAAGATAGGGATCGGACGTTCCTCACAAAACTTGAAGAGTTTATGACGAGCTATAAGATAACATTAAAATAGATAGGGTGTTCCATTTAATAAAAGTGATATTTTTCAATTAGAAGTTTTCTGACTTTGGTCCTAGAAAGTAAACACCCTGTAAATGAGACGACAAATATTTCATAGTGAATATGTATTTTTGAGTTTATTTAGTAAGTATAAAAATTATAAATCGCTTAGAGTCAAAATTTAAGTAGCATTTTCACAACAACGAGATGCTTGTAAATGCAAAACTTTCATTATAAGTCGAATTATCTTAAAAACTATAACATTTTCGTATATTAGACCATTAATAAAAATTTATGAAATAACGTAGAATTAAGAAATATATTCAAATATAGGGTGTCCAATTTAAAAAAATGTAACTTTATGACACCGTACTTTTTGAGCGCACCCTGCATAATTCAAAATATTTTTAAAATGTGCCAGATATCCAACCATACCTTCATACAAAAGCTCATTATCGACAAATCTTATCTTCAAGGCATAAAATTACTCCGCGCAATCGTTGACTCACCCGGTACATTGACCTGCCTAAAGGCTTTTGCCATTATAGTTAAGAATTTGTCTAAATCACCGCCCGGTGCCCGATACACAGTGATAAAAGTTACACATTTGAATTATTTAATGAAATACCTGTTATTTCGCAGTGCTGTTCAGTAGAGAGGTTTTCAAGATTCAAAAGATCATAACTTAAGCTTTCTCTGATATAAATACCCACCCCACCGTAAGATTTAACCGATCTGTAGAATCCAGAAACGATTCTGTAATTCTAAATGGATTAAAGGATAGAATTTAGCTCCCCTGGCACTAGCCAGTGCTCAAATGATGTCTCTGCCGATTGTCCATGCCTAAATAGGCATAGACAATCGGCAGAGACATCATTGAGAAGCACTTCAAAATCTAGAAAAGAGGTACGCAAATCCATGCATGTTTCTGTACTTATAAGGATCAATTATTTTTATTTAAAAAAAGCTGTTCAAACGCCAAGAAAGTTTTATTTTTTTGCCGGACTAGATGGTACTAGCGGCTTAGCTTGCATGTCGCTATTTATTTCGTACTTCTACCTATATCATAACGAATCTGGATAAATGTTGGTAGGGAAAGGTAGTTGAATTATTAACCTGTGATGTTGCTGTAGTAAAGAAAACGAGTCGAGAGGAAAAACGAGAAAATGAGAGGACGTCAGATTTAACAAAAAAGTTACCGTGCGAGCAAACATTATTTGCATTAAAGAGGGCTTGGATTTAAAAACGTAGGGCTTGGTTTAGATCATAATGATATGGGGACGATATATCTAACGAAATGTAGGTTAAAATTTTGTCAACTTTATATTATGACAGGATATGCCAAACTAATGAGTAATAAAATAAGTAGACAAATACAAATTTATTTTTGTTGTTTACAAAATTAACAAAGTAAGAATACACAGAAAGAAAAAGGAAAATAACTACATAAATTGCTGAAATTGGCCATCGCCATGCTCCAAGCATAAATTCACACGTCTCTTCTTCATATTTTCGAAAGTGTTGACCAGCATCTCTGGAGAAATGTTACCACATTCTTGGATAATAATTTCCTGTAATTGTCTAAATTTGCAACTGGTGTTTTAAAAATAGTATTCTTTAAATGAGGAAAAACGAAGTAATCCATAACCGTTAAACAAGGTGATCTAGGTGGAAATTCATTGTCTGATCGAAAACTGATCAATCTGTCTTCGAAAATATTGCGTAAGTAGTTAATAGTTTCGGCGGCTGTATGGGTGGTTGCACCGTCCTGTTGAAAATATCTAAAACGTAGTTCGTCGTCAAGTAATTGCTCCACAAATAGATTCAAAATATTGTCTCTATACCGCTGTGCTGTAACTGTGTCATGGAAAAAAATAGAACCAACAATTCTTCTTCGGGAAACAGCTAACCAGACATTAATTTTTTGAGGGTGCAATGTGGACTCTACAAAAAAATGGGGATTTTCACTACTCCACATGCGTGAATTCTGAGAATTCACATAACCGGAGAGGTGGAACCAGGCTTCATCCGAAAAAAATATTAGGTCTAATAAATCATTTCTTTCCAATAAATTTTGGGTAAATCATTGAGAGTAATTCCTGCGTCTTTCAAAATCTGCGGCTTGTATTTCTTGGAATACTTGAACTTTATCAGGAAATAAATTAAGCTGCTTTTTATGAATAGTCCTGCATGTTCCATAAGATCTTCCCACTTCTTGGGACAGGCGCCTTATACAATTTGTTGGCGTATTTTGCATTATTTCACGAACGTTTGCAACAAGTTCTTCTATTCTTACAGATGGTCTTTCTGCTCCTTTTTGTGTTGTATATAACATGTTTCCCTAAACACAGCCACGGTTCTTTTCAGGCAATGATAAAAATCCCCAGCAATAAAAGCAACGTTAGGAAAATGTTCGTGAAAATCGTCCATGCACAAACCCGGATTGTATTGCCACGCACCATTTACTCTAACCCCGTTTCGATAATACGCTTCAACCATGAATGTTTTGTGCTGTTCCGTAAAGCCCATTGTGTGAATTGTTCAAGAAATTGGAAAAATTAGCGATGAATCAAATAATTACTTGTCAAAGATGACGTAATAACTGATTGATTGTTAATTCAGGTAGTTACTGACACCCAACAGGTATAAAGCTCTACGGCTAAGCATAACGTCCTTAGATGCAATGCCCTCTTCGATGCAAATAATTTTTGCTCGCACGGTACTTTAGTTATTCTTTCAATTGTATTTACAGGATCAATAAGGAATTTTAAAGAAAAATATACAGTCCACTATTTTGATAGTAAACAGGACCTTTTAGAATATTAAATACACCTGGAAACTCGGAATTTAATTTAAACTTGTCAAAATCAGATACTTACAAAAGAAGAAGAAGATTTTGATAAAACAATACATTAAAATGTTATTTTTAGTTTCCTTTAACAAAAAAACGCCCCGCTAAAACGATTCCTACAATTTTTTCGTCGCCTCTTTTATTTTGAGAAAAAGATAAACACAACTTGTTTTTTCCAGTCTAAATTTGTGGAATAAACTGTATATGAAAACTACCCCTTAGGCACAAGGGCGTAAGTTTTTTGTTCGCTCTCTCGGAAACTGAAGTATGCTCTATATTAAAAGTGATGGAACTTCCCTTTTCATAGAAAATGCTTTTATATTTTGTAACGTTACGAGCTAATATTAAAATGATGCAAATTTTTACTCTTCATATCCACACTTTATGGAATTTAACTAAAAGCTATAACGTGCTATTTTATATAAAATTGAGGTTATTTAGCAAGTTAACAGAGCTGTTTACGTGTTTCTTTGTTGCGTCATAATATGTCGGGTAGTACAATAAAGTTTACTAACCGGCATTATTATTATTACCACGAGGGCACCAGAAACAGTATACGGATTTACAAGAAGTGACAAACGATGATTTTTGACTGGTGAAAGAAACTATACTTTTTCTATGACCACGTTATAAAGGTTGTCCCAAATCAGTGGTAACTTAAAAATTTTTGGAAAGAATAGTCTATTATCAGTTATTAGATTTTGTAGAGGAAAATAAAATATTAGTAAAATTTCAATCAGGATTTAGGAAGAAATATAGTTGTGAAACTGCTGTACAATATGTTTTAAATGATTGGAAACTTACAATTGATAAGGGTAATATGGTGGCCGTTATTTTTTTATATTTGAAACGTGCATTTGAAACAATTGATAAACAAAAATTATTAGAAAAATTACGACATTACGGAATTGGTGGACAGGCACATAAATGGTTACATGACTATTTAATGAATAGATGGCAGGTAGTTAAATGTAACGAGTATGTATCAAATAAAAAAGGTATAAATGTTGGTGTACCTCAAGGCAGTATACTTGGTCCTTTATTATTCATAATTTATATTAATGATTTGGCCTACAATCTGGACATTTGTAAATATAATTTTTTCGTTGATGATACAGTAATTTATATTTCAGATTGTAATTTAATATCTCTAATAAATAATATGAACAATATACTAGAACATATATATAAATGGATGTGTGAAAATAAATTAAAAATAAATATTGATAAAACATAATGTTTGTTACTAAGGTCTGATAAGCAGTATAATGAGTTTCAAAATCAAAATCTTTCTTTTAAAATAAATAACGAAGCTATTGAAATTGTTACTAAAGTTAAATATTTAGGAGTTATTATCGACAAAAATTTTAAATTTCATGATCATATGGATTATATTTGTAAAAAAAAAAAAAAATAGGAGTACTAAATAGATTAAGCGGATACTTAAGCATTTATAGTAAAAAAATGATTTTCAGTTGTATTATTTTACCTCATTTTGTTTTTTCTAGTTCAATTTTATATATGTGTTCACAATAAGATAAAAACAGATTACAGATTTTACAAAATAGAGCAATGAGAATAATATTGGGATGTAGTAAATACACTAAAATAACGGAAATGCTAAATTGTTTACAATGGATGAATATAGAATATTTTTTATTATTTCGTATTTTGATTTTTATTCATAAAATAAATTTAAATATAACAGCACCATATTATGAAAATTTCTTGACAAAATTCAATGAAGTTCATATTCATGAAACAAGAGGAAAAAATAACTTTATTTTGGATCATACAAATTTGAAATCGACTAAAAAATCAATATTTTTTAGTGGTGCTATAGAATATAACAAGTTAGGAAATGAAATTAAAAGGTGTAATTTAAAACTATTTGTAAAAAAATTAAAGAATCAAATTTTATGTAAAAAAGTTTAATAAAATAGTCTTCCTAGATTGTAGTTATCTATCAGGAGAGAAGAAAAAATTTACAATTTGAAATGTACCTAAATAGTTCAATGAACTAATAAAAAATTTGTTATTATTATTATTATTATTATTATTATTAAGTGCATGTTCGGTGATTTTTGGCCAATTTTACATGCACACACATATTTTTTGACTATTTTCCGAACAAATGTCTTCTGAGATTTAAGGAGGAGTAAGTGAAACAGAATGCAGGCCTGTTCATTAAAAAAAAATTAAATTTTGACGTTTAACAAGATAAAAACTAAACTGTATAGTCGAGAAGCAAACCAAAATGGCAGTTGTATTTTAATATTTCTGTCACCGAAAAAAATAGGTTTCTTTTTGCCAAGTCGCGAATTTTTAAAAATAATAAATAGTTCCGATCTTTCTTTTATTTCAAATTAACGAAAAGATAACTGGAACCTCTTCATGGGCCATTTTTTTTATCGGTAGTTTTGGACTTTGAAGAAATGGCGATAAAGTAGCTCACACCCGAACAGACAATGTCTAGTCACGTTAGTTTTTAAAAACCGACATACTGAAACTATTAAAAACCTGTTTACACCAATATTATTTTTTCTTTAACAATGTTTTTTACATCAGTAACGAAGGTCTTATCATGGGTAATCCACTAAGCCCCTTATTAGCGAAAATATTTATGAACAACCTAGAAAATATTATACACAAACATCCTTTGGCAAAGAACTGTTTATATTGGTATCGATACGTAGATGACATACTCACATGATTTACAACGATAGACAACTTAATTCGTTTTCAAAATATTTAAACTCAATACACAATAACATTATATTCACTATGGAAGTAGAATCTGACAATTTCTTAAATTTTCTTGATCTAACAATTGCCAGAAGAACAACCACACATTCCTTTAAAATTTATCATAAACTCACACACACCGATACTACTATTCCCCACAGCTCATGTTACCCCCAACAACACAAATTACCTGCGTATTATAGCATGATACATAGACTCACTAGCATCCATTTGTCAAAAAAAGATTTTCATAAAGAACTAAATATTATAAAACAAATTTCAATAAATAATGGTTACCACCCAAAATTAATAGATAATGTTCTAAATAAAAAACGTTTTAAAAAAGCTATATCAGAAGTATATCCTCAATACAAAGAATCAAAAAATAATTTTATGACCTTGACTTATATAGGAAATTCCACCAAGAAAATTGAAATCTATTTGAATTAAAAAGAAATAAATGTAGCATATAAAACAAACAATACTTTAGGTAAAAAATTAAAAAACCATAAAACAAAGACTAACAGTGAGGACAAATCAGGTGTCTATCAATTAAATTGCGGATCGTGTCCAAAAGTTTATATAGGTCAGACAGGTCCAGAATCGCTGAACATAAAAGAAGTTTTTTACGTTAAAAAACGGACTCCACATATTCCAATCACATTACCGAAGAAAGCCATATATTTTCAGATACTTTTAAAATTGTTCATACAGAAAATAAAAGCCATAAACTTAATTTGTTGGAAAGTTTGGAAATTAACCGTCATAAAAACACGGGTCTACTTTTGAATGACCAAACAGATTTGAATAAATCGCCCTTATTAAACCTTTTCAATAATTGACCATATTCACTCTACTCTGTGGGTACCTATTCCCTTAATATAATTATTTGTTTAAGAAAAATATAATTTGTATATAAATATTTAGGCTAAAATTATAGTACCTCACTCAATGTAAAAATTCCTTCATAAAGTTTATAAAATAAATATTATGTGGAAATTAGACTAAAGTCTTTACTGCAAACAACCAAAAATTGTTCACTGAAATCAAGCAAAAATTGCATGTAGGGTAAAAATAAGGTTTTAAGGTTTTTACCCTATTTACCTATATCTTGAAAATTTATTGCATTTAATGTTTAAATACTATTATTGTTATAGATCACATATTGTCATGGATTCAGAGTATAACCCATACCGGATGATATAATGTTATTAAACATAATACTATAACAATAATAATACCTTTAGAGTTTAAAGTTAAGTTTAAAGTTAGGTTTATTTATTATGTCAATTATAATCAATTAGAATAAACTAGAAAGTAACTAGAAGAAATTAGTAGTAATTAGAACCAATTGAGACTGTATTATAAAGATGTTGTGCCAAGTGAATATACATTTTATACATTCTATGTAATGTAAATCATATGTAAAAAAAACAATAATTAGTTATATTTAAAATTTGAACATATTGAAACTAATAAATATGTTTGCACCTAAAAAAATCACTTAAATTGGACTGAAAATTAAATAAGTCCAACATTTAATCCAAATTTTATAATAAAAGTTTCCAACTAAAGATTATATTCGCGAATTTTATTTCTGGATTTGTGTTGTGTCTTTACTTACGAGAAATTATCAGGGTCCACAGCATTCCAAATAATTTAAAAAAAAAATAAAAAAATTGACATAAAATTTACTTCTTAAGTTGAAAGACCTCAAGTGTTTCTATCATCACTTTATATTTTCTTTCTAAACTATTTTATCAAAAAATTGTATATTTTTGCTTTTGTGTTCTATTATATTTTCCTGGAAATATTTATGAGCGCAAATTAATATAATTTACTAAACAAGAAAAGCATTTTATGCTGTTACCCCCAGATACTAAATTTCTATATTTAAACGGATCACAGTGACTCGAACTACACCAAAATGTGGGAAAAAATAATAATTATCGTCAAATAAAATAAGCCATGCAATGTTTTGCAGAATGTAAGTAAAGAGGATTTTGACAGTACCTAATAAAAATAAAGAAAATGCTGAATGTTGAGCAACAGAATCGTAAAAAATAATAGAAACTAGTTTTTTTTTTTTAATTTGTCTGGTATAATAGCTGAACGTGCGATGTTCCAATCCTCTTCAATATCAGAATTTTCACTCTCATTCTTATACTCGCTCATTTTTGACCTTTTAATTTTAAGAGTACTTTTCAAAAATTACAAAAGCGAAATTATTGTCGAAAAAATTTGCGTTTGACAACTACGTGACAGGTTTAATAAAAGCAGCGAGTAGTAGCAGATAAATACATGGCAACAACAAATCAACGTAAAAATTTTCATCAATTATGGGACAATAAATTATGAAAGAAAAATGATTTTAAAAAAAATTGCTTAGTTCTTCATATCAGTCGTACAAAAAATTATACATTTAAAACGAAACAGGCTAAATATCTGGTTCCACGTTAATTTATAAAAAAACGCTCGGACCCGTCGATTTTTATTTTGAGGGGGCATCTTTTGCGTGTATTGTCAATCTTGTTACTTCAAGTCCCTAGGAGGGAGGGGGGTAAGATCTAAATCTTAAATGGATACCCCTATTTTATATAATTTTGTTGGATTCTGCATAAAATTCTGAACATTTTTTAATAAAAGCATTATTAGTCTATACTAAACAGTTTCCGAGATATTGACTCTTGAAAAATGAGATTTTTGAACTTTGACAGCGTCTAGCTTTCTAACTGTACGTCTTAGAGTAAAACGGCCTACATGTCCCTATCTTCGATTTTTATTATCTTTCCAATAGTGTCAACTTCCGGTTAAACCGGAAGTACTATATTTCTTACAACCGGAAGTACTATATTTCTTACAACCGGTTTAACCGGAAGTTGACACTATTGGAAAGATAATAAAAATCGAAGATAGGGACATGTAAGCCGTTTTACTCTAAGGCGTACAGTTAGAAAGCTAGACTCTGTCAAAGGTCAAAAATCTCATTTTTCAAGAGTCAA
Source organism: Polydrusus pterygomalis (assembly GCA_963969555.1). NCBI lineage: Eukaryota > Metazoa > Arthropoda > Insecta > Coleoptera > Curculionidae > Polydrusus > Polydrusus pterygomalis. The sequence continues at coordinate 14,659,804 of OZ018385.1, read as the reverse complement.
TATCTCGGAAACTGTTTAGTATAGACTAATAATGCTTTTAGTAAAAAATTTTCAGAATCTTATGCAGAATCCAAAAAAATTATATAAACTAGGGGTATCCATTTAAGATTTAGATCTTACCCCCCTCCCTACTACGGGCTTAAAGTAACAAGATTGACAATATACGCAAAAGATGTCCCCCTCGAAATAAAAATCGACTGGTCCGAGCGTTTTTTTTTTTAAATTAACGTGGAAACAGATATTTAGCCTGTTTCGTTTTAAATGGGGAACCCTGTATAAGCAACACGAACCTTAAAGATTTATTGATCTCAGACAACATTATTATCGATCAGAAAATCGTCGTTACCGTTCTAAATACTTAATATACTATTAAAGCGCCGAAGGTACTTTATTTGACTGTAATATCTTCATGTCCGGATGATTTAAAATAAAGTTGACAACTTCAAAGTCATGTTTAAGGATACATATTACAGGATTAGTTGAAATAACCGGAACGGCAAATTTTCTTAAAAACTACCAAGTCTAAATCAATGAATTTTGGTACAGGTGGATAACTTAAAAAATTGAATTGCGACGTTGCAAGATTTTTAGTTTTTTCTGTAACTCAAGGAATTTTTTTTTTTCAAATGTAAAACTTTTTTTTTATTGGATTCTATACCTCCCATCAACATTACCTTTTTCTGATAATATCAAAATTTTATCTCAAATTGTTCTATGGGAAAAAATGTAATTAGTTGCAACTCTAACTCTAAAAAAATCCAATCTATTTCCATTTAAAACGTTTTAAATAATGTGAAAAGGAACGTTGGTAGACATAATGTACCTAATAGTATCGATAACTATAATAACAACAAATAACTACTAACAATAACATAGCTAGTAAAACCAGGGGCGGATCGTGGTTTTTTGGGGCCCTAGGCTGATTCAATTTCTGGGGCCCCCAGCCCCCCGAAATGCTTTTTTTTTATTTCCATGATGTAGGATGTAGTTATTTTTTGTTATAAAACAAATAAAACGACTAATGTAAAAAATAAAAATCTATTCTATTTAAATTAAAAAAAACATACGGGAACATTATTAAAATTAAAGCTAATTACATAGCAATAACAAATTTAAAAAAACTGTTGTCTTCTGCACTTAACTGTAACGTATTCGCGGATTGCTTCTTCATATGAAATAGATCTCGTGATGTCATACTCAATTGACAAAATTGAAAGGCAATTTAGCCTCTCGTCCGTCATTGTTGACCTATATTTTATTTTTTATAAATGCCATTTTCGAAAAGGACCTTTCGGCTTTACAGCTTGTTATTGGTATCGTTAAGTAAATTTTAAGAGTTGTGTACAGATTTGGAAATATATCAATAAGTTTTTTTTCAAAAATTAGTGTTAACACTTCGGAAGCCGTAATACACTCATTTTGTTTAAACCATACCATGTTTAAATAATGTTGGAACTAAGTGCATTCACTTAAGAGAGAGAGAGAGAGGCTTGAGTGCAGCATAGTGCGTGGCCTAAGTAGTAAATAAATGATTTTATTTTACAAAAGTATAGTTTTTTTAAAATTTGATTTTCATTAATGATTTTTTTTATTATTTATTTTTAATAATCTTATTTTTAAGCACATAATGCAAGCGGTCATGAGATCGGTATTTGGTACCGTTTTTCATTGAGGCCCTGCGGAGCCCCTTTTTGCCGGGGGCCCTAGGCTTCAGCCTACCCAGCCTAATGGGAGATCCGCTATTGAGTAAAACTTACTTACATATTATAGTACACTACATTAATTTGATTATGGAAACCGATAATCTGTAAAAAAATTTTACTAGCTATGTTATTGTTGGTAGTTGTTTGTTGTTATTATCGTTATCGATACTATTAGGTACATTATGTCTACCAACCTTTCTTTTCACATTATTTGGAACGTTTTTAAATGAAAATAGATTGGATTTTTTAGAGTTAGAACTAATTAACTTTTTTTCCCATAGAACTATTTGACAAAAAAATTTGATACTATCAGGAAATGGTAATGTTGATGGGAGGAATCGAATTCAATAAAAATCTGGCAACGTTGCAATTGTCAATTTTCAATTCAATTTTTTAAGTTATCCACCTGTACCAAAATTCATTTATTTAGCTTGGTAGTTTTGAAAAAAATTAGCCGTTCCGGCAGTGGCGGATTTACAAATTTGCCGCTAGTAGGCTATTCAATTTTTGCCGCCCCTATACCAGTGACGGCTCGTGAGTTGGCGAAATTTTTTTAAGACCACGCCCAAATTTGATTAATAATTTTTAGTAAATATTTTAAAAATTTATGATTACCTACTTATTTTATTGAAAATGAAATTTCTTTCTGCAAAGCTAGTAAAGTTCCAACTACCTTTTTTTATCCCCATTAACAGACACGGCCAACAATAAAGTTTATTTAAAAAAATACTACCCGTCGACCACGAATAAAGATTGTACCATTTATTTCTGTAAGACAAAAACAAATTTTTGGGCCAAATTTGCCGCCCCCTAAAACCTGCCGCCCTAGGCTCCAGCCTACAGCCTAATGGTAAATCCAGCACTGCGTTCCGGTTATTTCAACTAACCCTGTATAAGGACAGAAACTGCACAAGAAGTGCCTGGAAGGAAATATTTTTGTAGGTCAATCCTGATTTTGATTGTAACAGCCAACATTTCCATAGGCTGTATGCACTCTCTCATAAATGTATCTTGACGTTGAAGCGAGTTTTTTAATCGTTCGTGTAGGTCATCGAAGCTGGATATGGACAAAATGGACATCCTAAAATAGTTGAAAAAGTTTTTTTTTCGTCTTCCCTCAACTGACCAAATAGTACAAAGAATGCACCGGATTGTTTCCTTCCAATATTGATGGGATGAACCCACAAAATTCTGTTTTGTGCCTTTCTTCCATTTTTCATCAAAAAACAAAATAGAATCAAACTGACGAAAACCGTGCATGTGTGCAAAAATAACACGAGCGTAAACGGTGCCGTTAGGATGGTCGCCGTGAGTGTGTGCAAAAGGCCTTAGGGGGTTAAGACGTCATGGTTGAGGTATCATGCTTAGACACCCTTACGTGGTGTTATCACGATTTCCCCAACTTGGGGAAAACGTAAATTTCGTAACTTTGTGCTCCGGTATATTATAAATTACTTTTTGAAATAATGTGATTAAAATACTTACGATCATTTTCGTATTTAGAAACGAAAAATTAACAAAAAAGCTGCCTTTACATTACAGTCGCAAATTGGCTGTAAACTTGTGTTATCAATTTTGCATTAATCTTAAAATGGCGGTTATTTCCATCTTTTTAAGAAATTCTGCACTTGACCCACTGTGCACCGCCCAGTCTGTTTATTACGCCAAGTTCCCAGAAAAAGTAATTAATAACAATTAACATCTACCCTCGGCCTGACCCGAGCGAATATTAAAAATGATAAACGCTATATCGTTATTTTAATTGCGAATTTTTATTTGGAGAGAAATGTGGGCATATTAAAAATTTAATGACGACTGTGGCGCTGAATAAATATGATAAAGTCGAAATACGGAAATGGGACGAAAGAAAATATTTATATTCGGCTTAAACATTAGCGATGATCCTTCTCTGTCTGTCATAATGCCTTTAAAAGCGACAGAATGTGTTAATTTTTTCTAGGCTCGTGAGTTTCGAGTTATAATCAATTTCCTTTCAGAAAATATACTAAAATTTTTAACTGTCACTCGGCATTTTGACATTTTAATAGAAACTTGACGTAATAAAGGATATTTGAAACAAAAGTTAACTTGTCGAGTTTGTCATTTACCATCCAAATCAGACTGGAATGTTGACAAATCTGCAACAGTAATATTCATTTAGAGGAGGCGTCTTATCGGCAATACCGCTGTTTTTTTACAAAAAAAAACAATTTTCTTACAAAATCGAATTTTTAGTGAAAAAAACTAGATATGAAGATAAGAAACCGCCTTAGAGGTGTATTTTATTGGAATATTTCCCTCATATACAGGGTGAGTCGGGAGGAACGGACCAAATTTCAGGAGTGTATTATACACGCGAGAACAATGTAAAAAACCCATATTATGTTGTTATCCGATATTCATTTGTTTTCAAGTTATAGCGCAATATCAAATTTTTTTCTACGTTCCACTTTTATCAAAATTTTAACGTAATTAGTGTATGCCATGCTCAAGACTCTAAACTAATTGAGATCAATGTTGTCTTGACAATGTGTCTGTGTATTGTGGCAGTAATTAAGTTTATTTTCAAGTTTGAGTGATTAAAGTGTTACAAAATGCCAAATACCTATTCAAATTTAGAATATGCAAATATACTTATGGTTTCTGTAATGGAAGTGCTACAGCTGCTGTTGAAGAATATCGTCAACGGTATCCACATCACAGACATCCGCAGCACCTAAAACCGGAAGATTATGCTAAACGTATTGAATTTTGTCGGTGGATAAATAATCATCGTGTTGTATCGCGTATACTTTTTACAGATGAAGCAACATTCACCCGTGACGGTATTAATAATACTTGTAACTCTAATGTATGGTCAATCAAAAATCCCTACGCAACAGTTGAAAGTAATTTTCAACATAAGTTTTCGGTTAACGTGTGGTGTGGTATGCTCGATAGCTATTTAATTGGCCCTTTCATTTTGGAGAATCGCCTCACAGGAGATAACTACCTAAATTTTTCACAACATGAGTTACAAGGACTACTAGAGGATGTTCCTGTAAATATCAGAAGGCAAATGTATTACCAGCACGATTGAGCTCCTGCACATTTTGCTCGTCAGGTCAAGCAACATTTAGACGAAACATTTCCAGGGCGTTGGATTGGTCGCGGTGGTCCTATTGATTGGCCTCTAAGATCTCCAGACCTCACAGCACTAGATTATTGTTTATGGGGCTGGTTTGAGGTGAGATGATAACCAAAAATTTTAAATGCTTGTAACTTCTGCCTGTAGCAACGAATCTTCACGTAGCTGCAAGTCACTCATAGCTTGTGTTAACTACATGTATTGTTTGATGATACGAGGGGTTACTAATTTAAAAAAAGTACAATATGTTTACTAGTCAACTTGCAAATAATCTCCCAGGTCCAGTTTCAGCTCGTTAAGTTAATATAGGAAAACTAGTTTCTTCTCAAAAGCAATTCCTTCGCACACTTTGTCCTTTTCTTCGTTCCTTTTCGCACTTTACATAGTATTGTATTGCATAAGTCTTGTCTTTATACCTAATTAAGTAGTTTTTTGTTGAACTGGTGAACAAGCCTTTATCTTTTGTTCGTCGGGCTGCTCGACGAGTCCCTCCAGAAGTGTGAGGACAACTTTAACGCTAACACTGTAGCTTCGTCGGATGACAATAAAATAATAAATTGAATTAAATTTACATATAGTGAAAATTTACCATGTTAAATCCCATGACCGTCATGTAAGTATAGCACTGTATACTTTTAATGTGTATGTATAAATTTACATTTATTTCTGTTTTGTCTGAATAAATATTATACAAGAAACTCAACTAATATATTTTATACTCAGATGGATCAAGGTAAAGAGTTTTATAATTCCGAATAAAATATTAACATTGAGCAAATACGGATATTGATAAACTTTTTATCTCTAATTTTAATAGCCGATCCTTATTTAAAGATAAATCGGCGTATTAAAAAATTAACGACGCTGTGGCGGTAAATAAATAAATGATAAGGTGGAAATTCGTTAAACGTAACTAATACTTCATTAAACTCAGAGTAGCGTAATCAATATTTATTCTTTTAAGCATCAATACGTACATTGGTTTTAAACATTTATCCTTCTTTGTGATATCCTCCAAATAATGACACCTACGGGATGGTTTGTAAAAAAGTGTAAGCTTCTCAATAATTCATTATTATAACCCAACATTATGTTTCATTCTATAATAATTTAATAAATAAACAAAGTGGTTTAACTATTACTCCGCACAAGTTGTACATTTTTTTATGAAAACCAAAATTCATAAAAAAATATTTAAAAATAAAGAAGCATTGCAAGTGTGTAGTAAGTAATAAAAATAATTAAACATGAAGTTTGTCACTAACGTGAAACTTATTTTTTTAAATAAAAATAATAAAAGCAAAGGCTATGCCGTCACGTGGTAAGTGAAGTTTTAATTAGCAACCATGGAAACACATTAAATTTATCATCTGTTTCTAGGGTTACTTACTTAAGTTAAAGTTAACATAAATAAATAGTACAGACAGTTTCAGTTGTAGTTACAAAGGTGGAAGTATCAACATGCTTGCCTACCTTTTTTTTTGGGTGAGAGGATTAGGAATTCTCTATTTAGACACCCGGAAGTTTGTCTGTTTCTCCTTTGTCTTAACTTCGGGTAATGTCAGCCTCGTTGGACTAAAACTCATCCCTCTCTCGGGCCGTTCGTACCGGAAACCCCTTTCGCATTACTTCAATACGAGGGCATGTAGTCTTTACACTCTTCTACAGATTACTAGCTTTCTTTCTCTTTGGACTCAATTATATTTCTTACTGTTCTGTAGATGTTGTTCCATGATTCTGCCGACTCCACCAAACCTATCCTTATATTGGACATGCTGAAAGGACTCCCTGTTTGCAATGCATATTATGCTCTCCTAGCTTCCTCCCACCTGGGACATTTGAACAAGGTGTGTTCTACATCATCTTCCTGTTGGCAGTAAATACATCCACTAGAGTCTGATCTTCTTCTGTCGTATAGGTACTTTCTAAAGCAGCCGCCATGGCCTGACAGCGCATGTGTCAGAAAAAAGTCAATTTCTCCCTTGGGTCGTTCCACCTATCTTTGAATATCTGGTATCAGTTGGTGCGTCCATCGTCCATATGTTCCGTTGTCCCATTTTTTCTGCCACTCGCTCATCAGGTTGACTCTGGCTACTTTATTTTTTACGCCTAGATACCTCTCATATCTTCCTTTAATTAGCAGTTCTTATAGGAGGGCCCTTAGCTTAGCCCTACTAGAAAAATTACATTTAAGTGTATGCTATATTTCCCTGGAATCTACTCTTTCTAAAATCCACAGAGGTACACCCAATGAATATCCAAACATACTGACGCCACGAAAAAATAAATAACACTCAAATATCATCTGTACTATCGATCGGGACTTTTACTGCCGGCCAAAAAATTTACGATTACGCCAGAAGCGCGAAAGTCATAAATTTTATCTAGTCCTTCGAAATGTTAGTTACATTGTGCCGTTTTTTATAGGACGGTGACATATGGATTTAGTCTAGATGATATTTTTATGGCGGCTTATAAAAGTAAAACTATTCCATCTAACTTAAGTTTTGTTATCCATAAAATATTTGTTATGCCAAAATAACACAGGCACACAAAACAATAAGGCTTGTCCAGAAATTTTTTATTCACAAGGTTGCTACCTCGACTACGAGTTTTTATATAATATGGTCTCCGGGCTCAATCGATCAATCAATCAATATTTATTTATGAATGCTCATACAAAGTAATTTCACAGGTGAAAAAGGGGATTGCATGGTCGGAGATAACTTTAAACAGCAACTGTACAAAATAAGAATACTTAAACATACAGAGTGAATAATATTCTTCTCCTCACACTTACGTTACTGATATGTGACTTTTCAGCTGCTCCTCGTTTGATTATAAATAAACCTTTACAACAACTACCATCCCAATTTTAAATTTTCTTCTCTCCTCACACTTATGGTGTTGTCTCACCAATATGGCACTTAGCTTGCTGCTATGATAACTTTATAACTTATTTTCTTATATACTTTGCTTGTTTTTCCATCATCTCGTCGCTCCGTTAGGACGGTTTGCACCTATTGTATTTCTTAGATTCCTTATTCGATTCTCCTGATAATGAATGTATATGCATTCGAAACATGTAGAGAATTTACCCGTCATTAAACCTTAAATCTTATTTTAATATACCAGTGGAGGAAGACTTAAAGTGTCTTATTTCTTTCCCTTAAACATACACTCCACTTAAAGTATGGACTATTTCTTCAAACTGTTAAATTTGTTTTAATATTTTATAAAACTTGTTAAATTGTAGCACATGACCAAATAAATCTTGTTACTACTACTACTACTAGGAGGCCCTCGAAGTCATAAGAGATCCGTCTTGAGTGGAGTCTTGCACTCAATTTTGCTTTATGGTTGTCCGGTCTGAAATAAAATAATGAACGTAAAACGATACAGAAAAAAAATGGAAAAGACACAAAGCAAAATACTCCTGAGGGTGGCGAGCTCCTACCGAACCGCATCTACGAGGGCTTTGCAAGTCATTACGGGAATCATTTCAATAGAAATTTCGGAAAGAGTAAACATATCAAAAGCGGAGGGAGATAAAAAGCAAGTTAAAATCCTGGAAAGACAAAAAACAATCGACAGATGGCAAGAGATGTGAAACAACAATGTAACAAAAGGCCAATGGACAGAACAGCTGATTCCTGAAATAGAACCGTGGATTGAGTGTAAACATAGAAGAATAGATTATTATACAACACAGGTATTGACAGGTCATGGATCCTTTTATTCTTATCTCAGCAAGATCGCTGCAGCTGAAAATAACCAGTGTATCTACTGCGGGGAACCCGACACAGTTGAACACACACTGTTTGACTGTCTGAGATGGGAGAGATATAGGCAAAACACTTACCTGGCTAATGGATATCAACTTAGACTGGAGAACATGGTAGGCCATATGATGGAGAGCGAAAAAAAGTGGGAAATTATTCAAAACATGACAGGGAGAATAATGAAAGATAAAGAAAGAGAAAGAAACGAACAATAAGAGTTAAATAATAGACAATAGACAAGAAAAGCTCCTACACCGAAGTATACCCAGCAACGGTAGTCCCGGATAGGAGTAGGCGGCAAAAGAGGGAAGGGTTTAGTTGGTAAGCGTGATCCTCAAAAGGGCATGAATCCGACACACTACAGGCACATAAGATCACCCCGTCTGTAAGGTCTTTTGAAGATTCCTAATCCTCTATAAAAAAAAAAAGACTAGGAGGCCCTCGAAGTCATAAGAGAGCCGTCTTGAGTGGAGTATTGCACTCTATCTTGCTTTATGGTTGTCCTGTCTGGAATAAAATAATGAACGTAAATAAAAACGATACAGAGACAAAATGGAAAAGACACTTCAGGTTACTCCTGAGGGTGGCGAGCTCCTACCGAACCGCATCTACGAGGTCTTTGCAAGTCATTACGGGAATCATTCCAATAGAGCTACAGATTTCGGAAAGAGTAAACATATCAAAAGCGGAGGGAGATAAAAAGCAATTAAAAATCCTGGAAAGACGAAAAACAATCAACAAATGGCAAGAGATATGGAACAACAATGCAACAAAAGGCCAATGGACAAAACAGCTGATTCCTGAAATAGAAGCGTGGATTGAGTGTAAACATAGAAGAATAGAATATTATAAAACATAGGTATTGACAGGCCATGGATCCTTTTATTCTTATCTCAGCAAGATTGGTGCAGCTGAAAATAACCAGTGCATGTACTGCGGGGAGCCCGACACAGTTGAACATATTTAACTGTCCGAGATGGTAGAGATATAGGCAAAATACTTACCTGGCTATTGGGTATGAACCTTGACTGGAGAGCATGGTAGGCCATATGATGGAGAGCGAAAAGAAGTGGGGAATTATTCAAAACATGATAGGAAGAATAATGAAAGACAAAGAAAGAGGAAGAAACGAACAACAAAAATTAAAATATAGATAATAGGCATGAAAAGGTCCTTCACCGAAGTATACCCAGCAACGGTAGTCTCGGATAGGAGTAGGCGGAAACAGAGGGATGGGTTTAGTCGGTAAGCGTGACCCTCAAAAGGGCATGAATCCGACACACTACAGGCACATAAGATCACACCGTCTGTAAAGTCTTTTGAAGATTCCTAATCCTCTATAAAAAAAAATACTATTACTACTACTACTACTACTACTTCTCTATCTCGTCAAAAGTACATAACATCTTTCTTTAACACATTTAAAAAAATCACCTCTTATTTCTAAACTTCGTTCGACTGCACTATTTACTTACAATTCAATAATATCGCATAAAAGTGCTACTCTCCTCCAAATTAAAATTCTTACAAACTTTTTCATCAGATATCAATTCCGACTGCGCATCTAATTGAATAATTATAACTTGGAAGTCATCGAAGAAAGTTTTTCTCGCGCCCTGGGTGGATGGGTGGTGGCGTCACCTACTTTTGCAATAGTTTTAACATGGGCGTCCGTAACGGTAACATATATTTTGGACGCAGTCTACACCCTTTACTTAGGAACTACTACCGACGCCATCCGATGGGGTTCTGCGCGATGCGTTACCTCGTCAAGTCTAGTTTCCTGTTTCTAAGCTGTTATTTTCTATTTAGGCTATTAAAATTAAGGCAACATTACAATCAGCCGTTCGACTGCCAAATAAAATAATAATCATCATTTGTAATACTATGAGGTCAATCAATTTATGTACAAACTTTATGCTTCGGCTGAGTCTTTTTAATTGGTTCTGGAAAGGTTTGATGACACTGTAGGAAGAATTTTATTATTGGGATATATTTTCGTTTGGCTCTAATTAAGGATGTCAGGGCTGAATATGAATAATTCAGTTTTAGTGAAAAAGTCCATTGAAAAAATTTTCAAAAAGGAATATAGGATCTAGTTATCCGACATTATTAAAATATATGTATGTAAGTATGTATGTTGTATAAATAGCTTGCACTTCATTTCACAAAGAACAAACCCAAACAAATCATCCGTCTGCAAATTTAACTTTCTTTAATATCAACCATTCGATTTAAAGTCAGGATTAGGCTTCCACCGACACGCCCAGAAGCAGCTCTATTAGTTATTTCAAAATATACTTGAGCGCAACGCTATATTTACGCGGTTACAACACTCTTCATAAGGAACAGCATATCTTTCAAAATATACGCGGTTACAGCGCATCCCAAACAATTGCGTTAATATATCGCCGTTTTTGGCCAATTGAAACCACGTTAATGGTGGCTGAGGGCCAAACTATTGCGCCACCGTTAAATAGCACCCGCAATATCTTTTTTATGGTCCAAACATACTTACAATACATAAATCAACAAACCCGTCTAATTCTCCTTCTTGTGCCGACTTCCCCTTATCTTTAACCAAAATTAAAAAAAAAGTTTACTACCGACAAGATTTGATGGGTGTGTATGATGTTGTGCTTAAGTATGTTTTGACGACAAGATTCGAATCAACAACCTTCTACTCCAAAGTGTAGCGCCTTACCATTCCAGTTAATCGTCCTTGCCAAGAATTGCAGTAAAGATACTTCAGTAATGTATAGGAAAGAGGCGGAGCCAAGACTCCAAGACAACAAGCAATGCTGTTCTCATTGGGCTGTGTTTAGTCTAATCTTTTGATGGGTGTGTATGGTGTTGTGCTTAAGTATGTTTTGACGACAAGATTCGAATAAACAACCTTCTACACCAAAGTGTAGCGCCTTACCTTTCGAGCTAATCGTCCTTGCCAAGAATTGCAGTAAAGATACTTCAGTAACGTATAGGAAGGAGGCGGAGCCAAGATTCCAAGACAACAGGCAACGCTGTTCAGTATGTAACAGAAGAACTTATATGGGCTGTCTTTAGCCTCATATTTTGATGGGTGTGTATGGTGTTGTGCTTAAGTATGTTTTGTAAATAAGCGTCCGGGTACTCCATTTTGCACACGATAACTAATAATTGAAAGTGGATATTGATGTATATTTGACAGCTAACCGGTTTCATTATTGTTTGTCGGAATACGGTCGTTTTAGCACAAAGTGAGGGAAATTAATTAGGTTTGAAATGAAATAATCAAAAAAATATTTACTCTTATTGTTCGTGTATTTACATCCTATTTTGGCACACTGTTTTTTATTTTAAATTTTACATATTGTAATAAAACTCGATCCTAGAAAATGTCATCTTATAATGAGATGTTTTCCCACGCCACTGTAAATGACCCAATAGAAGAACGATAATTACCCTTTTTTACCATTCCGCGATGTCGAGGACTCTTAATGCCCCTAATTCCCGCAGTCTCAACTTTTCAACACGAAAATAAACGATTCGAGACGATTTTTCAGTTTATTAACTCACTTTATTGTCACTCGTTTTTACATTTAAACTACTTGGCCAAGATAAATGATAAATTGCCTTTTTCTTGCCTTTCAAGCAATCGTTGACATTTTTCATTAAACAGTAAAAAGTATCATTTAGATGAGTAGGTATTTATTTTTGATTAAAATTATCTTTAAGGAAAATATTTAAAATTTTCTTTGTAACTCAGTTTCTTTGTTAAAAAGCGGTATTGTATTTCGAATTTCTGTAAATAAGAGGGATCATGGAGTAATAGAAAGTCGTAGCTGTTTTGTGAACTCGCGGATTGTCGATATTTCGAAGAAAAAGGTAAATTATCTGACGAAACTCAAATCGTTCTTTGTCTACAACCATTTCACTAACGTATTGTAGATAATAATTAATTGTATTGCCCTTTGGCATAGCTTTAACAAGAATAACTCCTGCGTGGCTTTAAACAACAGAAGCCATTTGCTTTCTAGCTGAAGATTGTGTGTCTGTTTTAAAGGCCCATTATTGTAGTCTATCATCACTATCTTCCACCTAAATAGTTAGTGATTTTTTTTGTGATAAAGTAGTTATAATTGTTAGAATATAGCGTCACCAATATGTGTAAAGGCAAAAACCTAATCAATGAGTTTTTGTGGTCTCAAATCTGTATACTATACAAGGCACAGTGTAACCAAATAAATACACATAAATATTCTTTAATATTACGTATGTCTTTAGAGCGTTTGTTTAGTTTCCCTAGAAAGACATAGTAGTATTATACTGGCGTGCTTTCCAAGTGGTTCTTACAAAATAAACGGTTTTAAATCTTTATTCTTTGATTTGATTTTCCATAGCCTATTTCCTATAATAATTTGACTAAAGTAACTATTTTAAGTACTTGCTCCGAGCATTAAAAAATATATATTTTTTCAATTCTATTTCCCTAAAAAGAGCCAACTGTGCCCTTGTTAATAACTCTAGACGAATATTAAATATAAAATAAATATTAACAGCAGGCATTATAGCAAGAAACTAACTCGGCAAACACAGAAAGGAACCAGTCTGGCAGCCTGATTAAAAACGCAAGAAAGTAAATTCATTTTCTCATTAATTTCCCTCGTCGCTCAAATATTTAAGATCAAATAGAATTAAGAAGAAGGAAACATGCCGGGGACAGGTTTTCCCATCCACAGGGAATTGTGAAAAGTAAAACATTGATGTAGTTGGAAAGTCTACTGAAATATCTCATAAATATCATAAGTCTTTAGCAAAGATTTTAATTATTATTTATGTTCTTTATCTAATTGAATTAAGATAAGAGTTATCTACTGTCGAATCCAAAAAGTGAGCATCTATTAAAAACTATACGTATTTAATCATACAGCAGACGCGGCTTGTCCATTAGGTCATTTGGTCAATGACCCACCTAATTAATTAAATTTTTTAAACAAATAAAAATGACACGTCTTTATTTTATGACAGGAATTAAGTGAACTAGTGGTAAGTTACGAAATACGTACAAAATAAATTCCATAAAACAAAAAACTACCGTGCGAGCAAAAATTATTTGCATCATAGAGGGCCTTGTATCTAAGGACGTAATGCTTAGCCATAGAGCTTAATACCTGTTGGATGTCAGTAACTACCTGAATTAACAATCAATCAGTTATTCCGTCATCTTTGACAGTCGTTACAAGTAATCTGATTCATCGCTAATTTTTCCAATTTCTTAAACAATTCACACAATGGGCTTTACGGAACAGCACAGAACATTTATGGTTAAAGCGTATTTTTGAAACGGGGTTAGAGTGAATGGTGAGTGGCAATACAATCCGGGTTTGTGCATGGACGATTTTCACGAACATTTTCCTAACGTTGCTTTTATTGCTGGGGATTTTAATCATTGCCTGAAAAGAAACGTGGCTGTGTTTAGGGAAACAGGTTCTATACAACACAAAAAAGGAGCAGGGAGACCATCTGTAAAAACAGTAGAACTTGTTGTAAATGTTCGTGAAATAATGCAAAATACGCCAACAAATTGTATAAGATGCCTGTCCCAAGAAGTGGTAAGATTTTATGGAACATACAGGACTATATTTAAGAAGCAGCTAAATTTATTTCCTTATAAAGTGCAAGTATTCCAAGAAATACAAGCTGCAGATTTTGAAAGACGCAAGAATTACTCTCAATGGTTTACCCAAAATTTATTGGAAAGAAATGATTTATTAAACCTGACATTTTTTTCGGATGAAGCCTGGTTCCACCTCTCCGGTTATGTGAATTCTCAGAATACACGCATGTGGAGTAGTGAAAATTCCCATTTTTTTGTAGAGTCCATATTGCACCCTCAAAAAATTGTCTGAGCTGTTTCCCGAAGAAGAATTGTTGGTCCTATATTTTTCCATGACATAGTTACAGCACAGCGGTATAGAGACAATATTTTGAATCCATTTGTGGAGCAATTGCTTGACGACGAACTACATTTTGGATATTTTCAACAGGACGGTGCAACGGCCCATACAGCCGCCGAAACTATTAACTACTTACGCAATTTTTTCGACGACAGATTGATCAGTTTTCGATCAGACATTGAATTTCCACCTAGATCACCTTGTTTAACGGGTTATGGATTACATCGTTTTTCCTCATTTAAAGAACACTATTTTTAAAACACCAGTTCCAAATTTAGAACAATTACAAGAAAGGATTATCCAAGGATGTGGTAACATTTCTCCAGATATGCTGGTCAACACTTTCGAAAATATGAAGAGACGTGTGAATTTATGCTTGGAGCATGTCGGTGGCCAATTTCAGCAATTTATGTAATTATTTTTCTTTTCCTTTCTGTATATTCTTACTTTGTTAATTTTGTAAACAACAAAAATAAATTTGTATTTGTCTACTTATTTTATTACTCATTAGATTGGCATATCATGTCATAATATGAATTTGACAAAATTTTAACCTAGATTTGGTTAGATATATCGTCCCCATATCATTGTGATCTAAACCAAGCTCTACGTTTTTTAATCCAAGCCCTCGTTGATGCAAATAATTTTTGCTCGCACGGTACTTCTTGCATACTAGTCCTGTATGAACTTTATTTATATTGTACAAATGCTAAACATTTTTCAATTATATTTAATACAACTATAAACATTTTTCAGTTTTAGTTATTTACAATTTACAAGCTGTCCTAAAAGGTTTCATCTCGCCTTTCTTCCCTCGACCCCTCAGTTTATTTCTATCATATAGTAAATTTTCAATTTGCCTAATTTAACTATTTCCAACGACTATAATCGTCGCACCGTCAACACTAATACAGCCATCAATGTCGCCATTTTGATTAAATTATTGGAGAATTATTCGATTTCCCGTCAAAATGGAAACATAATTTTTATTTAAACAATAACAGTTTTGATGCTGTAATTTACTAAATGTCGTTCTAGATTACATTAGTAATTGGCCTCTGAAGTTTATGTTTAATATGACAACATAAACCAACTAATAATTTCTTGGGTATTTATCGAAATGAAGGTTTCTCTCACATGTAGCTACGAGAAAAATTAGAATACGTTTCTACAGTCATGATAAAAACCGCTTATAATGCATTATTGTTGTACTTCTCCACGTACAATTCGATTTTAATTCGTTCATTATGTCGTGTTTTATGAAAAAGTGTTCGGCAAACAAAAAATAGGTTTGGTGACATTGGAATATCGCAATGTTCGCAGGAAAAATGTTTTCAAAATTCATTGTTTAAACGTGAATACTGTTACAGTATTAACATTTCTGATCTAAGCGTTTGGGCAATTCCAAATAGCAACCTGTTTTACATGAGAAAAATTTAGTAATGTGTATTCTAAGATTGATGATTCCTGAACAAAACTGTTTAAGTAACAAATGTCTTTAAATCATCATCTTTACATGCAATCCATGATTTTTTTCTTTAAGTTGGTAATAGGCGATAAGACTCCTATTATACAGTGATGGGCTAAAATATGGAACAAATTCATTTAAAAATTAGGTATTCATTTTTTGAAAAAACGCTCGGACACGTCGATTACAATTCTTTCTTCCGGATTTTTTGCCTCAAAAAGAAATTATACCGGGTGTGTCAAAAAGTAGATGTAGCAAACATTTTTTGTTTTTTAAATAGAACCCCCCTATTTTTACTTATTACCCTAATTCTACGTCAAATTCTGCGCATAATTCATGTAGCATACTCTATCCTTATCTCTAACGGTTTTAGAGAAAAATTACACCATAAAAAAAATCTTTAAAAAAGGTACATGTACCTACTTAAAGGTAAACAGGTAAATTTAAATGAATTGTTAGTACGATAGCAAGTCAGGTGTCAATCAAAAATTAGTTTAGGTATAATTTTGAAAAACGGTGATCATGGTGCATTTAAATGAAACACAAAGAATCGAAATTTTAATTTTAATTGGATATGGAGACAAAACAAGAAGTCAAGAAGAAGTTTGTAACTTGTTTAACGCTTAGTATCCAGAACGGCAGATTACAAGATCTACAGTAAGTAAAATTGAGAAGAAATTCAGGAAAACAGGGAATGTAGAGGATCGTCTACGGCCAGGTCGTCCAAAAATTAGTGAAAACTCACAATTGAACATTTTGTTAGAGGTTAAAGATAATCCTCATAGTGCATCCACTGAAGTAACCCTTAATAATGATGTTAGCAGACGATCTGTGTTGCGGGTATTGAAACAAGAAAAGTACCATCCGTACAAAATTAGGTTGCTGCACGAGCTAAACGAAGATGATCCCGACCGCCGACTACAGTTTTGTGAAACTATGATGGAAATTTGCAACTTAAATATATTTTTCCATCGCAACATACTTTTTAGCGATGAAGCCACGTTTTGTTTGAATGGTTCGGTAAACAGACAAAATTTTCGGTATTGGAGTACAAATAATCCCCATTTGGATGAGAGAACAACACACGCAATACCCACAAAAACTAAATGTTTGGGCAGGGATATTAAATGATAGAATTATTGGACCTTTTTTCTTCGATGGAAATCTTACAGGAGACCGGTATTTACAATTTTTCCAAAATTAATTAATTCCCACACTAGCAGCGGATTTTCCAAATCCGAATCAGCCTCATCTACCAGAAGCGTCATTTTGCTCGACAAGTACGAGAGTATTTGAATACTGTATTTCCCGAACGATGGATAGGTAGAAGAGGACCCATAGAATGGCCTGCAAGATTTCCCGATCTTACACCCATGGATTTCTTTCTTTGGGGTTATTTGAAATCAAAAGTGTATAAGGATAAACCACAAAATTTGGAAGACTTAAAATTTAGAATTAGATATAAAATTAGGCAAATTAATGAAAATACTGTAAATAATGTTTTAGAAAGGTTTTAAGTAGATTAGCATATTGTCAAGAAGTTAATGGTTTGCATTTTCAACACTTAATAAACTAATTTTTTAACCTTTTTTTTAAAGAATATTTTTTTATGATGTAATTTTTCTCTAAAACCGTTGGAGATAAGGATAGAGTATGCTACATGAATTATGCGCAGAATTTGACGTAGAATTAGGGTAATAAGTAAAAATAGGGGGGTTCTATTTAAAAACAAAAAAATTTTGCTACATCTACTTTTTGACACACCCGGTATAATTTCTTTTTGAGGCAAAAAATCCGGAAGATAGAATTATAATCGACGTGTCCGAGCGTTTTTTCAAAAAATGAATACCTGATTTTTAAATGAATTTGTTCCATATTTTAGCCCATCACTGTATTTATTTTCAAAGCCCATTATAACCACCGTAAACGAACTAAGGCGTTCTGAATTAGATCAAGAACCAACAATTTCTTTATTTTCTCAAAAAATTTAAATGCAATGATACCTAATAGGTAGGATTTATGGCTTTATCCGCTTTTCGCATCAGACGTAGTAGTGCTAGCTTTGTGCGGTGGTATAGTTATTTTGAGAGACACTTTTTTTGCAGCTAATTGTATTTCTACCCATTTATAATTATTACCTTATTACTTTCATTCCCAAAAATGGAAAATTAATTTTTACGGGCCTTGTTGCTACTTTCTTCATTTTTCTGAGAGCAGAGTGCTAACTTTAAAATATTTTCGGTTCTTTTGTTGGTCTCCATTACAACCTAAAATAAGGAAATAAAAATAAATTCAAGTTTAATCAAAAAATAACAGTTGTATAGTAAAAATCTTGAATACTCTCGCAAGATGGGGGCAAAGTCACGTGACACTCTGTCAATTTTGGTCTATTAAATTTTTATAAGTTGGCATGAATTACAGGACCGGACTTGGAAATTATACATGTGATACCTTCTAAAACAATTTATGCAATAGCCTCCTCGGTTCTACCGCTTTAATATTGCCAAATAATAAGTAATAGGTACCTAATAATTTCTTTTGAAAGGTTTGTTTTATAAATATTATAATTTAAGGTAGGTAATAATAAGCATGAATTTCTATATGGTTTAAAGATAAAGTGTCAAAATAGATTTAAAAAGTTTATAATATTATAAATATCCAAACCTTAAAAATACTAAACTAACTGAAACACAACTTAAAATAGGATTCTGTCACTCATATTTAGAACAGATTTTTTTTTGTTTTATTTGTTCAGATTCTACCTATAGGTAAAATACCTACAGTTCAACATAAACTAATTGAATTCAAGTTATTACATTTACTGTCAAGAAAATCCCCATATATGACTTACGTAAGGTACGTAGACCCAAATATGGTTTTTATAGAATTTGTTGGCTATGGTACGGTTACATTTCTAAACTTGTATGTGGGCTAACATAAAGTTAAAAGTTTCAATATAGCCAGGGATTTAATTTTTCTGGTGGAAACCCTACTTGAGTTTTTGACTTACATAAGGTACGTAGACCCAAAAGTGGTTTTTATGGAATTTGTTGGTTATGATACAATTACATTATTTCTAAACTTGTATGTGGGCTAACATAAAGTTAAAAGCTTCAATATAGCTAGGGATTTAATTTTTCTGTCAATGGAAACCCTAATTTAACAGTTTTTGACTTAACGTAAGGTACGAATACCCAAATACGGTTTTTATAGAATTTGTTGGTTATGATACAGTTACATTCCTAAACTTGTATGTAGGCTAACATAAAGTTAAAAGCTTTAGTTTAGCCAGGGATTAAATTTTTCTGTCAGTGGAAACCCTACTTTAACAGTTTTTGACTTACGTAAGGTACGTAGACCCAAAAGTGGTTTTTATGGAATTTGTTTGTTAAAATGCAATTTATTGATACAGTTACATTTCTAAACTTGTATGTAGACTAACTTTATGTTAAAAACTTTATTTTATTGTCATACAAACAATAATAATAGTAATATCAAATAATAATTTCACTTATGTAAGGTACGTAGACACAGAAAATAGAATTATATATTTGTTCGCTATCCTATTACATACTAATATGGTTAGCTATTTTAACTATTATAGTAACATAATTTTACTTACTATTACCTTACTATTGCCAAACAATAATAATATTTACTAATAACAATAATAAAAATAATTCCTTCAAAATCAAATAGCTGCTTTTTAAAGGTTAATAATATGGAAAGCTGTTTTGGCATTTGGTAGAACTAGGCAATACCCGGTTTTATCAACCTACCCGGTTTTGTCCAACTCTCCCCTACCTACCTAAGTCAGGGAAATACTTAATTTTCTACTTATTTTTCTTGAAACAGAAAAGGATATCTAGATAATGTAAAATGCAAAAATTATACATTATAAACCTAACCTTAACGAACAAACATTTTAAGAACAAAAATTTTACAAACTAACTTTTCGACAAAAACGGCGTTCAGATGAAATAAAACTTATTACTTATGATGAAATCAACTAACGAGCAAGGCACATATTAATAATTATGATCCCTAATGAAAAAGAATAAAATTTTTTAACCTGTATCTAAATTTTTGGTCAAATGAATAATAATTGTAGGTACTTACAATTAAATGTAACAAAAACGCAATTCATAACTCGGTGTTTGGGCTCATTACGGTCCGCTACAAATCTAGGGATATTATTATGTCCCAATATCAGCTGATCGATGACAAATAACCGCTGTCATCTGTTTTAAAACGAGACTATTCGTGATATTTAGTATAGGCAGTTTTTTAACCCACTAAACATTTGTATACAGCGCAATTGATGGTAATTTTAAAGTATATTTATTGCTAGCCCAGAGCAGGCTTTCAGTGTACCGTAGAAATAAAAATCTAAAATATTAATTAGTAATTGAGGGTATCCTTAAACTGATTTAACTAGGCAACCCATCCTTATAAAAAAATTTTAATGGTCATATATATACAGGGTGATTCACGGTGGATCGAACGTTAGACGTTTCTGACGAACCAGTAAAGGAATCGTCCTGAAAATTTGGTCCCGTACATAAACGGACATGCTCTACCAACCTAAAATATTTTTAACAATACAGTCTCTTACCGTTTCTAAGATATAAATTAATTTCAGTTTTTTTTGTCCGAAAACGTCACTTTTAAAAATGCTGATAATTTTGAACTCTAAAACACTGAAAATTTGGTAAATAGTTAACTAATACCATAGGGCTCTTTGCCCTAGTCCCAAATCTTAGTTGCAATATACAGGGTGGTTAAAAAATACACTTATTCTGGTAACTTGAAAAAGTGACCATAAGTCCTTTTTTTCAAATGTAACACCCTGTATATTATTACGAATTTGAAAAGATGCTAAAATTTCACTTCATTCTTGTATATCATACCTGTACCTAACTAACTGGTTTAACCTTTTTTTTGACGTATTAAGCATAATTTGCTAAATTTTCTATACAATTCAATTTTTATTCGGTTATTAGTAAGTTAGCCATGACAAAAACTGATGTTTACGTATGTTACTATGGTTATTGTTTTGACATTTCATTAAGTTTAGATACAAGATAGAAATACACTTTAAAGTCATGGAAGAAAACTATACAAATACAAATGCAGTTCTTATGAATTTATTTATTTTATTTGGACAATGTGTGTTTGCATTAACATGCAAAAAACATTAAAACTAAATTTTTCTTGAAATCCATGCAGTCAACACCCGCATATTAAAGTGTTTGGATGTAAACGGCCAGCGTTTTGAACATCTGTTAAAATAGCATTTTATTAGTTATAATTTTAGTAGTCTTTTTTTATTTGACTACCTAGTTAACATTTAATAAAATTGTTCTGGATCCTTATGATTCTAAGATTCTTTGGCGGTAAATTAGAGTACATTTCGTTAAACTTTATACATGTCCTGGCGATAATTCATAATCACATTGTCCAAATAAAATAAATAAATTCATAAAAACTGCATTTGTATAGTTTTCTTCCATGACTTTAAACTGTATTTCTATCTTGTATCTAAACTTAATGAAATGTCAAAACAATAATCATAGTAACATACGTAAACATTAGTTTTTGTCATGGCTAACTTACTTATAACCGAATAAAAATTGAATTGTATAGAAAATTTTACAAATCATGCTTAATACGTCAAAAAAATGGTTAAACTAGTTAGTTAGGTACAGGTATGATATATAAGAATGAAGTGAAATTTTAGCAGCTTTTCAAATTCGTAATAATATACAGGGTATTACATTTGAAAAAAAGGATTTATGGTCACTTTTTTAAGTTACCAGAATAAGTGTATTTTTCAACCACCCTGTATATTGCAACTAAGATTTGGGACTATGGCAAAGAGCCCTATGGTATTAGTTAACTATTTACCAAATTTCAGGAGCTCAAAATTATCAGCATTTTTAAAAGTGACGTTTTCGGACAAAAAAAAACGGAAATTAATTTATATCTGAGAAACGGTAAGAGATAAGTATAGAGTAGAGTTAAGAAAAATTGTAAGGATAGTAATGGGGGATTCGAAAATAAAATAAAATATATGGTGTTGCATTTAAAAAATCGAAGTTACTATTATTTTTGTGTGGAAGCGGCAACACTGTATTGTTAAAAATATTTCAGGTTGGTAAAGCATGTTCGTTTATGTATGGGACCAAATTTTCAGAACGATTCCTTTACTAGTTCGTCAGAAACGTCTAACGTTCCATCCACCGTGAATCACCCTGTATAAATAGGTAATATTATATCTAACAATAATACTTACCGAATAAAAAATACACGTTGGATCGTTAAACACAAAATTCAAAAATGGAGGGAATATACCTGTAGCACATCTAACAGCGTACTGAGGAACTGGGGTGTGTACCTAACTACCTGTCCAATACTAAGGCGATGCCTAACGGACAAATCTCAACACATAGGATTCGTAGGAACACGCTTAAACGCCAGTAAAATTCAAAATGCCATAATATCCTGTATCTTAAATCCTAAATACAGATTTATTTGATATTGCAAAATCAGCTCAGATATTAAAAAACAGAATGTTTAAGTCAAGTAAAACGATTTATGGTTATTGTTTAGAATATTTATTATTGGTAAAAGGTGATAAATGAATTTATTTATATTATTTCAATGAATTAAAATGTTATAACAGACAAATTATTAAATTTTCCACCCAGGAAAAACAAGCTAAGCGACACGTTCACAGATGAAGCATGCAAGGTAAAAGAGCTCAAGCGACAATACTTGCTTGTTTTCTTTTGTAGCAAAACAGGATAACGACCAATATTAAAAATAAATTGAATAGCAAATTAGTTCAAATAAGATTTAATTATTTTCCCAAATAATCCAAACGACAGTTGTTTGAAATTATCCTATATTTTGGCGCTTGGTAGGAAAAAGTGGCTTGCAATTTATTATTTTTCGGTTGACTCAAGCGACAAAAATATCATAGTAGGAAGCTAAAACTTCGCTTATTCAACGCGGAAAAACAAAAAAACTTCAGTTACGTTTAAATATAAATTTCACGAAATGTGTCGCTTAAGACCTTTTAATAATAATAATAATATAATAATAATAATAAGTTTATTTAAAATTTAATAATATAATAAATATGTTTATATTGTCTTCGATAAACTTATTCTTCAATCTCCTGAAGCTGAGTCTTTCAAGCATCGCTATATTATTAAATTTTTTAACTTAGGCAAAAAGAATAATAAATAAGAAAAATATCTGTAAAAAGCTCAAGCCAATATACTTTTCAAACCGCAGATATGGAAAATATGATATAAAAATGAGCTCCATAAGGATAAACTGACATTTTAATACGGTATTTGTAAGCAAGAAGTTACATTGTGTCATCTACAAAGCTAGTAATCGCAAATCTGATATTCGAAATTGTAGTTTCATCACAAGCAGACGTTTTTTTATAAAAAATGACTTAAAAAGTGTTTCCTCTTCCAATCTTTCAAACTATATCGGTATATCGGTATATATACAGTATATTGAAAAAGAAAAAACTCATTGAATAATTTTCCTCATTATACTAACTATAAAGTCTTTGTTTGCGTCGTAAAAAGTATAATATACTGTCTTCTACTGCTTCATGACAATGCACTAGTTCATCAACCAATCCATGTTCGGCCAGTGTCAATTCCTTAAAACTGGATCGACTTCTGTTTCCGTATAGACTGGTATTTGGAGTGTATTTTTCTTCTTTAAAAATGTAAAAAGGCACCGTATGGGACTTTATTTTGCGGAATAAATTGATGCCTATTTTGAAGGCAATGTGTTTTTCTGATTAAAAAAATTAAATTTCATATATATTTATTTTACGAAAAACGAAACAATATTAGTACAGCGTTAACAATGGTCGGTTATTATTTTCCACCATACACGCCTTCGAAATCACGAGAAGTATATTGAATTACTCACAACAGCGAAAAAAAGAACGTCATCGAACAGCATACAAAAATCCAGTTATCACTTTTTGTGAAACCGGCCGGATTTTGAAATAATTGGTGGGAGAATCGCAATACGTGTTTTTATTGAGTTATTATTTTTTCTCTGCGGATGGATTTGTTTGTTACTAGGATTAAACATCACTGTTTCGTTCGTGTTTTATTTATTTATTATTATTATTTATTTAGTCTTAAGTACATTTACAGGTATATAGATAAACCCTATTATAAAGTACTACAAAGATACAAAACATAAATACAATTCATGTTCAATATTAATCTGTAATTAATAAGGAGTTATTAAGTTAAAGTAGTTCCAAAATTTTCTGTTTAAACTGTTTATAGGTTAGAAAAAATATATCACACTCACTTTGAAATTTAGTATACAAATTACACATGGCATTAACGGGAGAATTATAGTAATAATTCGTTTAGGCATTGTTTACATAAAATGTTGCTGTATTTCTTGTTGGATAAGCCGGAATATTTATATTCAAATTGAATAGTGTGTTTGGATCGTCAACATTATTATGTAAGAGTTTGTGTAAATAAAGCAACATATTAAGATCCCTTCTCTTTTCTAAACTTAAAATATTATATCTAACAGAAAGTTGATTTTTAGAAATATTTCTATCATAGTGGTCAGTTTCTTTATAATATAAGTATCTTAAAATTCTGTTCTGTATTCTCTCAATTGTATAAACATGATTTTGAGGAGACCATATTATTGATGCATATTCCAGTACACTGCGCACTAGAGCAATATAGAGTTGTTTAATACAATTAACATTCCTAAACCTCTTGAACTTCTTACTATGAAACCATACATCTTAGATGCTTTGTTAGATATATTTATTATGTGGGAACGAAAGGTAAGCATATAGTCAAAAGTCACCCCGAGGTCCTTAATCTCATTCACCCTGGACAACACTGTTCCATCCATTACATAATCAAAATTTATTTTTTCCCTTTTGCGGGTAAACGACATTATGTGGCATTTATTTACATTAAAAGCAATTTTGTTCATTTTAGACCCATTCATTACTTTATCGAGGTCTCTCTGCAGCGCAATGCAATCATCTAGGTTATTAATCCTAGCATAAAGCTTTAAATCATCTGCAAATAATAATCGTTTAGATCGTTTGATTACATTGGCAAGACTGTTAATAAACAGAAGGAACAGCAATGGCCCTAGGTTTGAGCCCTGAGGTACGCCAGAACCGGGAATAAATGAGCGAGAAATATAACCCCTAACCACGACCTTACGGTTTCTATTTGCCAGATAAGACATAATAAATGTAATCAGGTTCTGATGGAACTCAAATTCGCTCCACAAGGTCTGTACGAGAACCGCATGTGAGACCTTATCAAATGCCTTGGCACAATCTGTATAAATCACGTCAACTTGGCCAAACGTATTAAGATTTTCAGAGATAAATTGAGAAACATTACATAAGTTACTAGCCGTGGACCTGTTAGTCACAAAACCGTGTTGAAACTCTGAGATCTTGCTGCAGACTAAGTTGTAGATTTTATTGTAAATAATACATTCAAATACTTTGGCTTTTGGCTGGGACATTCAAAACTGCGATAGGTCTATAATTTTCAATGTTAGATCTATCATCTTTTTTAAAAATGGGACAAATCTTAACCTCCTTCCACATCTCTGGAAAGACACCAAGTTTAATATATCAATAAGGCCCTTAATGACATAGGGGGGTATTTTATCAGGTCCAATAAACTTGTTTATTTTAAGACTTTTAATGGCATCACATACATCATCATATTCAACACAATCCAAAGTCACAACTTCATTAAGGTTTTTACAATCGTTATTGGTATCTACAGGGTAATGGTCAATCAACATAGACAAATCATTTCAATCATAAAGGTATTTTTTTTGAGTCTGCACTGGGGAAAATGATCTAATACAACAGGTTTGCTAAGAGATAGTTTGTATTGATAGCTTATTTTTTATTAACCAATATTAAATAAATTACTAGTCTATCCAACCCGCTTTAGTGTTATTTCAATTTCAGATTTGCCAGAACAGCGTTTTTATTGGTAGAAATCAGTTCCATAAGCAGCACAGTCTTGTTAAATAATGAAGTACTTTTAATACAGCAATTTTGTTAAAAAATAAATTGTATCTTCTCAATGCGACGCATTTTGTACCCAGTAAAGCGATTTCCCTACAATTAAGCAAGCAGAACAGCGTCCCTAAAAACGAATTCTATCAGGGGAAACCTATAATCTATAATCTACAAGACGTTGGTGAGGGTTCGTAGCGATCGGCAATCGCCGCCAGTAACCTAGCCTATTAAAGTGGTGGAATTTTGGTATTTTCGAGTTGAGCCTAACTCGAGATAAAAGCATCAAAAAGGATAAAAGTATTTATTGCGACAACGCCATAATTGTAGTTAGTTTCCTTGCCGCCAGATGACAGATGCGTCGTCATGAAAATCCCGCGTTTTTATTGCCGCCCTCCAAAAAAGGTGGCGCACTGCCGTAGTCACGGCAACTTGGTTGTAAAATTGTAACGAGTGCTTACACCTGGAAGAAGACAAACAAGCATGTTAATCGGTCGAAGAAAAAATAACATTAGGAAAGGTCCTGGAATGAAGTGTCAAAAACAGCGCCACCATCGGGTCTGGTAAGAAGCTTATATTGAGTGGAGGGACGTGAAAAAAATATATTCTGAATCCCGTTAATTGGTTTCAATTAGCAGGATTCTGAATAAACTTTTCGACTAAATATCACTTTAAAAAATCTTCTCTAAATTATTGGTAATCTTGTCTGAAAGGAAATGAAAAATAGAACTCTATAGATATGCATACCATAACTTTATTAAAAAATTAGAGGTAAATCTCAGTTATTACCATTTGAGTTATAATTCCTCGTAATATCTTTATAAAGTTCCTTGTTTTCTGGTATTTTATTCATTCTCCAAAAGTTTCTTCTAAATGGATATATTTCAATAAATATTGTACACTCTCGGCCTGGAAAGGTGGAAAGGCCTTGGTAGAAACTTTTTATAAGCAAGCTGAAGAGTTACTGTATCGGTGTTTGTCGTATATGTATTGTACCGGGTGTACAACTAGGAAGCGACGAATCTTGGAAACCGTATACTTCTTCCAAAAAAAATATTTATTACAACAGTTACTAAGAGAAATTGCTGGAAATTATTTTTAAGTTTCTAGCTTGGCCGTTACGGGGCGAAATTTATACTAACCAAACAAAAAGAGGGATAGAAAAAAGAAAAGCACAAAGTCTTTCTCCACAAGTTTATTAGAATAACTTGGCAACCCTAGAATAATTCTTAATAATTCGACATGTTTCGAGTGTAGACACACTCATTATCATGAAAACAAAGTAAATAGTACAATGCTGATGTTGTTAGCAATAGAGAAAATAATAAGTGTAAAATATAAATAGTCAGAAGATCGACAAGAATTTAGCATACTGGAAAGTTAAGGGGTAGTGAAAAGGCCTTGCCTTGGGCATGAAGAGAGCAAAAGAAAATTAGCTACATTCCCCTTTTTTTATCTTTTACAGATGCTTTGACTTTTACGAAAACCTATTTTTTTTCTTTCCTTCTCATTTCACTACTTATACATGTCTCCGACAAAGTTTATTGAAACTTAAGATTTTTCTTTCCCTCAATTCACTACTTATACTTAAATGATTTTGACAAAGTCTGTTAAAACCCTCTAATTTTCTTTTGCTCTCTTCATTGTTCTGCCCAAGACATGGCCTTTTCACTACTCCTTGACTTTCCAGTATGCTGAATTCTTGTCGGTCTTCTGACTATTCATATTTTACACCTCGTGTACACCATTGCAAGCTTCATTACGACTCAATCCCACTTATTATTTTCTCTATTGCTGACAACATCAGCATTGTACTGTTTACTTTGTTTTTCTGATGATGAGTGTTTCTATACTCCAAACACTCCAAACATGTCGAATTATTAAGAATTATTCTAGGATCGCCTAGTTATTCTAATAAACTTGTGGAGAAAGACTTTGTACTTTTCTTTTTTCTATACATTTACCTCCACTTGGAGCATGGACTACTTCTTCAAAATTAAAAAGAGGGATGTTCTCAAAAATGCTCATAAACATGTATCAAAGGTAGCATTTTTTTAATCTAATGAAAATTCTCAATAACTTTTGTTTTTGAGTTTTTGCTCTACCTTTTTATTTAAGGGGAGTAGAAGGAGGCAAATATGCTATACAAAAATATTTACAACTTTCCTTTGGCTTATCGGAATTTGACAAATTTGAATTCCCCAAATAAAGATTATTTTGTTTTATCAATTTAATAAAAAACAAAGTCGTTCTGAATTCCGTTGCGACAGCTAGAGTCGCTATTTAGCAGAATCAACAATTCTTTATTTTTCTCAAACATTTTAAGTGCAATGATATATATTTTTAAACTTAACCAAAAATAAGAATCAATAAGAAAAATAGTTGTGAAAACCGCAAGCCAATATTTTTTTTAAACCGGAGATATGGAAACTTTAATATAAAAATGGGCTCTATAAGAGTAAACTGACGTTTTAATAGGGTATTTGTAGGCAAGCAATTATATATCATATCATTGTGTTTTACAAAGCTATAATCTACGCAATACTTCTTTAAATTAATGTGGGGTGCAGAAGACGGATGGTAAAGGCCATCGGCAGTCGCAAAACACTTTACCGCTTTTGTTTTAAACTAACTTTTAAAATATGGTTAGAATAAAACCAATTCCGTCTCTGTTCAGTGTTCATCCCCCATGTTGAATTTTATTGTCGCAACTGTCAACTTATTTTTGTCACATACATTTTTTCGATACTTCGTTTGCTTTTTTTTTTGATTCATCGTTATTTATCGGCGTCGGGAACAGCGTCATTTCAAAATACTTTACATACGAGTGTTTGAAAAATCCGATTAACGAGGAAAATAACGGGATTTATTCTGCTTATATCGTTAAATTGTTAAACATTGCGCTGGACAAGAGATTTTTCATTTGACCTATATTTTAGTGAATAATTCATTTTGGCGTTGATTTTTAGAGTTTCAATGCGTTTTTTTTTTTAAATAGAAAAGGTTCCTTAGTATGGACTATACTATACTGTTTGACCAGTAAAGCCGCATCATATGGGATTTTTTTTATTAATAACTTTATTCAAAATTTGACTTTGGCATCAAGTTCTGCTTCGATCGAGATGAAAATTAAGCAAAAAAATAGTAGTCACTTAATTCGCATTATCTATCAAATTTTAATTTTTTCCAAAAAATATTTTAAAAGTCCTGAAAGTATCGAAAAAATTTATTACATAAGTTTTTTTAAATGCAGTTTCTAGCCCACATGCAAAATTTTAGCTGCATAAGATAATTTTGATTTTTTACCCATATTTTGTAAATTGCACCACTTTTGCAAAATAAGACTCAACGCAACCTACATAAAACTTCTTAGTTTTGACAATGCTTTATTTCAGGTATTTTAAAGTAGCGCCATATTAAATGTGTGTTTTTCTACAAAATTTAAATTTGGCTATTAAAATTTGGTCGCATGTGATGCAAAGTTTATTTGTTTTTGACCCTGTATAAGGTAACTTCATAAAATAAGTATTTTTGAAAACTTAGTTTTTGTCTGAAAGTAATACACCTTAATATTAAGACAAAAAAGAACACAGTGTCATCAGTAAAGTGTTCATTAAGTGGAAAATAAATTTTAGTGGTGGGTAAAAAATCAAAATTATCTTATGCAGCTGAAATTTTGCATGTGGTCTAGAAATTGCAATTAAAAAAAAAATTTCTTATACCTTTTTTCCATTTTTTCAGAAATAACCCCACTTTTGAATTATTTTTTGAAAAAAATTAAAATTTGACAGATAATGCGAATCACGTGACTACCCTTTTTTTTTGCTTAATTTTCATCTCGATCAAAGCAGAACTTGATGCCAAAATCAAATTTCGAATAAAGCTATATTAATTAAAAAAATTGCATATGATGCGGACTTTAGTGGTCACACTGGATAGGTAAGGTATTTTTTCTACTACCTTACTAGAAAACTTAATTTTCAACCCCCGAGCTAGGGAGAAAAATGCCTATTTTCCTCCCTCTCATTTTTTAAACATTTTTACATTAGCAAGAGTTTTTTTACCTCGTCCAGCCCTATTTGATTTTGTAGGAAAAATATTTATGAAAGTCTTCACATTATCACCATATTAATTTTTTTAAATTAAACAACAGTAAGTATCTAAAACAGATGAAAAAAATTAACGGCTTAAATTAATTGTACAATTCGTCAAATTATTAAAAGTTATCCTTCCGGAAAAGCCACTTTCCGCTGAAATATTCACTACTCCTTCTTGGTGGTTACTTATTGACGTGGTATGGCTGCTTGTAAGGTCGCTTTCCAATGAAGGAGTAGCTATCGGCACATAGATATCAACGTGATCCTTGGAAGAACTTGGCGTTAACGACAATTGTCGACCAGTAATGATTTGGCTTGCCACTTCCTTTTTTCTTGTTAATGATTCTGCGACATATCCCTCCGCAATCTTCCCAGACTCCCAACCTCCATGCTGCTTAAGTGTCAACAAATCACCACCTGCATTGACGAGCAGCGTCGCCGAAGTTCTTCGGAAACAATGGCCTGTATAACTTTGAGGGTTTTTTAATTTTAAAAGTGTTGCAATTTTAAATGGAATTTTGGCCATTGTATTTTTTCCAATCACATTCACAGATGATTTCCCTTTACAGTAATTGATAAAAAATCTAGAGTGCGGTGTTCTGGTCATCGGAGACAATAAATGTGCGTTTTTTCTTAGTTTTTGTAACTGGAACGATTACTATTACCATATCGCCACGATCATCAAGGTATTTAAGGTCCATTTTAATTAGTTCTTCGCATCTACAAGCCCCGCAACTGCCAAATAGTAAAGCGATCTGAAAAAAGCAAACATAATCTATCAAAAAATGCATATTTTTGAATTTAACAAGCTTACCTTCATATGCAAATAATCTCTATCTGGGGCCTCCACTAAAAATCTTGAGATTTCATCTCTTTCTAAAGTTAGAGATTTCTTGGACACATAACCGGTAGATTGCCGTTTGAGGAAGGCTACTAATTTTGGAAACTTGATATCTATATTTTCCCTAACGTTTAGTACAGACCGCATATTTGCTCCATAATGTTGATGGTTTTAATTTTTTTGCTCGCTGCGAAAAATACACGAAGGTGGCATCTTCGGAAACTTTTTTTACTCCGCGCTCTTCCAACCATACTTTGAACAAACTGTATTTCTTTTCATATCGTTCTCTTGATTTTTCAGGAAGGAGATTAAGTGTCGCTATTCGTGCCTCTTCAGCGAGATCTTGCGGCAGGTCGGCAGGTCATCTTCGCTAGAACTCATTTTCAAAACGTAGATATTTCTAATTAAGTAATGACAAACAATCTGACAGCTTACTATTATGTTTGTATTACTAAAAATATCATAGCAACAAAGCGTAGTAGCGTAGTAAACATAACGACTGCGACGCAACAACTACTTGATATTTTGTCATATAGCCCCATACCGGGTTAGTAAAAAGAGCCGAAACACGTAAAATGTCTCAAACCGCTAAAAGTTTAATAGTTCAATTTCGCATGCAAAAAAACTTCCAGATACCCATTTTTGTAAGCACAACTTTAATAACTTTGAAGATATTTAAGCGTTCCAGTAATTTTTACTAACCCAGTATTATAGTCTGACAACTTTCTAGTAAGCTAGTAGAAAAAACTATATACATACCTCAGGGGGAAAATGTGTTTCCTCCCTTGGATAATTAATGCCCTCCGCTTCGCGTCGGGCATCAAACTATCCGCGGGAGAAAAAGCACTATTTTCCTCCCTTGGTATGTAAATAGCTATTTTTAATATTATTTTTGTAGCTTCTATAAAGTCAGTATTTTTAATTGTAGTTAGTCAAGTATTATGGGCCTAATGTTGCTTTCTTCTAAATTTCATTGTTTTGTTTTCTCATTTACCTATTTCATTTAGTACATCATTTCTGTACAGGGTTTTTCCGTATATTTTGGAGCACCCCTGGAGCTTTTATTTGAAGATCTAGAAAAAACTTTAAATTACCAAAGTTGCATGATTTCTCCTGAACTGCCAGAATTTGTTATCGGACAAAACAAATGAACATCGTAAATTTGTTTAATAATGCCAATGTCGATTTTTTTAAATGGAACACCCTGTATATTAATATTTTTTTTAACTCCTCACTCTTTTCTGATTACAAATATGTATATATGTTATATGTATGTTTCATAAATTATTATCATTATTTATATTAATTATTGTTACTGAATAAGCATTATGTTCTGCATGTTTTCCTCACACCAATATAGATTTTCTAATCCGCAATATTTTGAAATGAAATTTTGCCTAAACGACTAAAGTAAACATATAACGTATATACATATTTGGAATCAGAAAAGAGTGAGGAGTTAAAAAAAATTAATATACAGGGTGTTCCATTAAAAAAAATCGACATTGGCATTATTAAACAAATTTACGATGTTCATTTGTTTTGTTCGATAACAAATTCTGGCAATTCAGGAGAAATAATGCAACTTTGGTAATTTAAAGTTTTTTCTAGGTCTTTAAATAAAAGCTCCAGGGGTGCTCCAAAATATACGGAAAAACCCTGTACTCTGCACTGTTTCCTAATTGTTTTTCCATTCGTAATAATAAAATACGTCATATGACGAAGGCGACAGATTCTAAATTTTATACCATAAGACGAACAAAACCCAAACAAATTCGTCGTTTTTACAATATGGCGGAAGTGTCATCATGTGGTCTCAGTCGGGATTTTTTGGATAATATGTTATTTGACCCAATTATCTCTTTACTTTTACGTAAAAAACGCTTTTTCATAATTGCTGCTAGGTATTTATTTATTTAATTACAATTTGGGGTACTAACAGGTTCAAGACCTAGAGATTTACCCACCAAATTGCAATTCCGTTTACAAGTAAGCCCTAAGCTACAATAACGATGAAATTATATTGAGTCTAAAAAAAATTATTGTTTGGTGCACTAGGTATTAGCACTATAAGTAAAACTAAATATAAATTATTTAGAATCACTATTGGTTCCCCAAAGGATTAACATGCAAGAACGTTCAGAAGATTTAATCTCATTATTTGGTTTCTAAATGAAAAAATTATTATGTTGAATACATCTGAGCACATTCTTACTAGAGGTGAGTTTTGACCAAGATCCGTTCTTCTACAATTAATGTCAAAGAGTTGATGAATTCTTGTTTCTCTAGGTTGAATATGAAAAGCTAAATTTAAAATTAAAATGAGCGAATCAATGAAATTGTTCAGTAGTTTCTACGAAAATAGTAAAAAAATATTACATTCGTCTAGTTTTTAAGGGATATGATTGAAAATCGATGTCTCAAGAGCTCTGTATTCGCTCTATCGTAAAACCCATTAGTTAGAAATCTAAGGAAACGTGATTAGATCCTTTCCAGTATGTCTACATAAACATAAATATATAGTGACCAAATCAAACTTACAAAATTAAGTCTACTATAGATATATTCATTATATAGGGTGTCCTACTAAGGATGAAGAGGTAGGATATTATGGAAGCTACAAATCCTATGTCATTGAAAAAAAAATGTATTGACTAAATCGACCAAGAAAAATTGACGGAAAATATTTTTAAGTTTCCAGAATGATCGCTAGGGGGCGCAATTACTATGATATAAGTAAAAATTCAATTTTTCTCGAAATAATCGCAATTAAGGTTCTTATTATTTAATAACGGAAATAAAAAGATTATTAATTTCTCCGATACTTTGTTTTATTAGACTTTTTTTGTATAGTCGATAATAAGGGCGGGGAAAGTTTGCGAAAAAAATCATGTTTAAAACTGCTGTAACTTCCATAACCTCTATCCAAATTTAATCAACTTAGTTTTGTTGATTAATAATGTCACTATCAAAAAGTACAATAAAACTTTATTGACTGGTAAAATTATACGACATTCATTCTTGATGCAAATTTACTATCTCACCTAGTTCACGAATGTTAGAAAGATAACCACTAGTCGTGACGTAACGGTCAGCGGTCATTGGACAAACTTTAGTGGTTTCACGAACTTAATGCAAGGCTTTAAAAACAAAACTAACGACTAGAAGTTAACATAACATTTGTGTAGTTATTTTATGGCGATTGCTATTTTCTTTTCCTACGACCACCTTTGAAAATGAGAAATAAAGCACGCCTAACTTGGCTAGAAAGTCCTTTATATCACACGCGTGTTGAAATATAAAACAGCTGATGGCCGACGAATTTTACAGCAAAACTATTTAAAAAAAATAACAACATTACGGGACCTGTTGAGCGAATTGGGGTGGGGTAATAGCACTAGGGCATTACTGCAAATAA
The DNA here is from genome assembly GCA_963969555.1 of Polydrusus pterygomalis. Lineage (NCBI taxonomy): Eukaryota > Metazoa > Arthropoda > Insecta > Coleoptera > Curculionidae > Polydrusus > Polydrusus pterygomalis. The sequence continues at coordinate 14,625,351 of OZ018385.1, read as the reverse complement.
AAAACTCCTTTTCTTTATTATTTTTGGGAACCTAAGAGTATTTATGATAAAAATAATAATATATCAAAAAGGGAAAATATGTCAGGCAACCCACCAAACATGTCAACTGAGTTGAACCACAGAAAAAAAGAGGCAGCTATAGAGCAGAAATAGAATACCCTAGAAAATACCGATTTATAATTTTACAATTATCTCGGATAAAAATATCCACACCATGTTTAAGGATATGGGACAAGTGAATGTGCTTTATGTAAGTAAATTTATTTTAGCAATATTCAAAACAAATCGAATATAGATAGAACTTTTATAGTTAACATGCTATCGATATTTAACTCCATCTCTATCTTTCTATAATGTTGAGGTTATGTTTTAGTTTTGTGTTTTGTTGTTTTTGTATGTATATTTAGGTATATTATTGTTTTATTGAAAGAATGCAAGCAGCTAAAAAATCAGAAACGAAATTTATTCGCTGTACATAGATAGTAGGTAGGTATGATGTGCGTAAGCAAATAGAAGAAAAAGGTATTTTTTTATTTAAATCTTGGTAAGTTAAAATGTGTACGTGTGCATTGTTTTTATTTTTTCAACTCAAGTTAAAATAAATTTTTGAAAAAATTTGTTTAACACAATGGTGATACCTACAAACTATTAAAAACAAATCAAACTCTTTTTGATTATTTTGTATGGTCGTAGGAAAAATTGTGTACATTACTCGTGTGAAAGTGATTTTCTCACACTCGGTGACTTTCCGCATTCGGCTAACGCATCGTGCTAAATACTTCCTCGTTTGGACAGTACCACTTTCAACACTTGTTATGTAATATACTTACTAATTCAATTTCGGTAACTTATATTTATGGTAATTTTGTACTTTACAAACTTTTCAAAAACCACATCACAACTTCAGTCTTAAATAACGTTAAAAATTTGTCTCCGCGTAAATAAAATGCACTCCATTTTATTAGTCCTGTTTTATCCTGTTTTATTAAGGACATGGCATAATAAATGCCCCTTAAATTTCGCCCGCTCTCCGGCGCAATAATGAAAATAAAGAGCTCCGTACTCGGGGCGACATTGAATCTTTTATGGGAACAGCTTTGCCCTTATTAGGCCTTGAGCTCGTCGAGATTTTCTATTTCCCATTTTTTTTATTGATTTTCCTCTGTTCCTCTTTCTTAATAACTGTCGAAAGCAATTAGAAATTTAAATGAAGAGCAATATTATATTTATTTAGGAATTCTGTATAGAAAACTCTTAGACGTAAACAAATATAAAACTATACGATTGTCACAGTATAAGAACTATGCATCAGTCTTTGCGAAATCTGAAATCCTTTCCATTTTCTTCGCTCGACACGATTTATGATTCATAAGTGAGAAATTTTAAAAATACTTAGCACTGAAAAGTGATGGTGTCGGCCCTGCTAGGGTGCAGCATATGACTCAAAAGTTTCATTTTTCACCTTTTTATATAATCTCGAAATTTCGAGATTGAAGTCGAAATTTCAAGTTTGAAGTAGAAATATCGAAATTTTTTAAAGTAATATATGTATTAGTGTTATTATTATGGATTCACCAGCATAGGCGGCAAAGCCGTTTAAGCTGATATAAATCATAGTTTACACGAGTTGTATACCTTAAATGACGCATACTTATTCTATTAGTCTGAGTGCGAGTGTGAAAAACAAGTCAATCACAAACAAAACCAATAATAAAATTAAAAACACTGGCACTGTCTTACGCTCAGGGTGACCACCCCTTCGGTTTTCACACGGAGTCTCCGGTTTTTTATACTTGACCTCCGGCCTCCGGTTTTTTTAGTAACAGCTCCGGTTTTTAACAATTTTCGTAATTTTCCTAAAAAGTTTGTTTTGTTTGTTGTTATTTTTTTAATCTGGACCTAAAAACTTATTTTGGAATTTATCTAGATGTGGCAATTATTATTAATAAAAATAATCCTTACCTGGTTAAAGAACTACCGCACCGCCCATAATAATTATTGGTTTTTAAGGCAGTTCCTGACGTATAAATAAAAATATTTTTTTTATTTCAGCTTTTATTGTACCTATACCTACTTATAATTATTAAAGTTGTTGACTGTTACTCATGGAATCTCTAGGTTTTGATAGCCCAAAAAAAGGCGTGGCACCCAAAAATTTCTTTTTAATATCTCCGGTTTTCAACTGGATACAAGGTGGTCACCCTGCTTACGCTGCATAATATATATTCTGTGCTTACGCTGGAGCTAAGAAATATGAGTCATATGCATTTTTAAAGGAGTTTACTGACATTCACCACCGTGTCCGGAAGTGAGTTCCATGAGCGATGGACCCGATTTGCGAGAAATTATTGTCTACAACATAGACGGCAGGAGACTAACAAACCTGCGTTTTGCGGATGACATAGTGCTGGCGGCCGATAATCTGGGGAGCATTAGGGCGATGCTACAGGAACTTCAACAGATGTGCGCTGGAGTCGGTCTAAATATCAATATCTCAAAAATAAAATTAATGACAAATCTGTTACCGGTCATGACCTATGGAGCCGAAACACTAACCCTAACCATAGCATCTGCCAACAAACTTAAAACAGCACAGCGCAAAATGGAAAGATCAATGCTTGGCGTGTCGCTGAGAGACTATGTCAGAAATGAAGACATACGCTGAAGAACTGACGTCACTGACGTTGCTGCACGTTGTGCCATACTTAAATGGAACTGGGCTGAACACCTGGCTCGAACGACGGACGGAAGATGGACAAAGAGGCTGCTGGAGTGGAGACCTCAAGCTGACAAACGAAGCAGGGGAAGACCACCAACGCGCTGGACGGATGATATAAAGAGAATCACGACCAACTGGATCCAGACCGCTCAGGACAGAAAAGAGTGGGCAGTGAAAGGGGAGGCATATGTTCAGCAGTGGACGCAAAGGGGCTAGTTGGTGATTGTCTACAAAGTTTATAGAATCGCTCGCAATCTGTCGTCGCCACCACGCACAAATATTTCAAAATTAACTGAATAGTACCCCTGATGAATTTTGTAGGTTTCTGTTAAGTCACCTCGAAGTCTTCTTTCGGTTAGTGTTGTAAGTAGTGTTGGGAAAAATCGACTTATTTTAATAATCGACTACCGAGAATTCGAGCGATTTAAAAAACCGAATGATAATCGATTTTTTTTACTCAAATTCTAATATTAATTATTAATATTGGCGGTTCATCGTTCATGTTGATATACGGCATTTGTATTGGGAATAACTTACTGACTCAGTGTTTTTAATCGATTGATTTTTTGCGGATTATTAAATGTGGCGGAGATATTTGTGGATTTTTAGCATGGTTCCTAGTTCCTAGATCTTACAATTTAACAACTTAACTACTTGACCTTGAGATGTCACGATGTTGCATAACCAGAGGTGGGTAAAATGGTTTTAAAAATGCATTTAAAATGAAAATACAAAATAGATGCCTCAAAAGCCATTTAAGATAAAAAATAGAAAATGGTTTTTAAATTTTCATTTAAAATATAAAATGGAAAATAGGTATTTTAAATAAGTTTCTATGGAAAATGCTTTCTCTTTATTATTGTACTTTACATACAAGGGCGGATCCAGGGGGGGGGGGTCATGGGGGTCATGACATCCCCCCCCCGGGCGGTTTACATTTCAACAAACGTAAAAACTATTGCGGAGTCAAAAAGAGTGAGTTCATAACCCAGTGCACATTTTTTCTACAAATTGAAAACACTGTTATTGTACGGCGTCGTGCAAAAAGGAACTCGTTACTACTAATTTTCATTGTAAAAGGAACTTCATTAATAAGATTATAATTTAGGATTATCTCTAAAAAATGTACTAATAAAATCTCTAGTTTTGTATATTTCAGGAGTTGGTTCTCTAAACCCATGTTTTTTTTTCAATAAAAACTCGGCGACTGCCGGTCTTTGATCAAAATGAGCTGTTCCAACTCCATTCAATGACACTAAGAGGCGATCATTTATTTTATCTTCATTTAATGAAATTCTTTCTGGCGTTTTTAATTTGTTGTAATGGGAAATAATTCTTTCAGTAGTCATTGAATGAGGACTTATTAGCAATAATGAGACTAAAAGCTTTTGTAATATATCCTTAGGTAATGCAAACTATAAGCTTTCTTAATTTATTAGCAAGTCTGGTGCCTTCATCGGGAATATCAATGTCTGAAATTTCTTGAATTAAAGGCCAGCCATCACACACGGATGTCGCACAATTGGACACTTCCTCTGAACCGAAGAGATTCTCAACTAATGGTCGGCCTGCGGATATCATTTCAGCTTCCGCACAAATAACGTTTATCATATTTTTAATTGTTTCATCTTCTTTCTCTAAAAACCTCTAAAAAATTTCGACTGCGGCGCTGTTTGACCCCCCCCCCCCACAATTAATTTCTGGATCCGCCCTTGTTTACATATTATGTAACACCGAAGGTTCTATGTTTCTAAAAACATTGTTAGCTTTAATTATCAATAATAGGCTTGGGCGGACGATTTTTAAATTTAATTTCAGATATTGTTTCTTGCCTCTTTACGGATTTCACAATTTTTCGCTCGCAATTTGACAATTTCTCACAGCGTATAAAAACCATATGTTCGTCACTCGAATTATTTCCGAAGAAAATCGAATAATTCAAGTGATTGAAAAAACCGAATGATTGGTTATTTTTCACTCGAGTGATTCCATCACTAGTTGTAAGTCCAAGTACCCTCAAACATTCTTCGTAAGTAACCATGTATTGTATATTGAGATTATTATGTCCGATGTGGAGCACAGTGCATTTGTCAACATTTAATAACAGGGTCCTTTCGTTACACCATGTTTCGACTGTTTGAATGTCTCTTCTGAGCATTTCTGCATTTATTAATGGGTTTGAAAAATATTTGGTATCATTTGCAAAGATCGAGGCATAGGACAGTATTTGAGGCGGTAAGTTCGCCATGTAGAAATTAAATAACGGAGGCCCAGTACCGAGCCCTAAAGCACACCACTTTTTATTCTGTATTCGATGGACAGGCACTTCTCGATTCGAACTTGGGACATCCGATCGCATAGAAAGTGTGTATAATGGAATTACGACTTTAATCTTGAAATTTCAACATAAAAGTCAAAATTTCATTATACTTAAAATTCTTATATTTTTTAACATGGCCCGTGTACGCCTTCGTACAATGGAATACTTTCCATTACGAGAAAAGTAAAACAAACAACCTATTTTAAACTTTGCAATGATCCAAACAAGGTAACTAATTTCAACTTTTTTGTTTTCAGGTATGTACAACCTCCCATTTATAGAGGCGACAGTATTGGTATGTAAACTAAACCTTCGTTTATAAGCATCATGTTCAGTAGCAAGATACATAACTGACCCCCCACAAGGGTAGTACGCAACGTGCGAGCAAAAATTATTTGCATCAAAGAGGGCGTGGATTAAAAAACGTAGAGCTTGGTTTAGATCACAATGATATGGGGACGATATATCTAACCAAATCTAGGTTAAAATTTTGTCACATTCATATTATGACATGATATGCCAAACTAATGAGTAATAAAATAAGTAGACAAATACAAATTTATTTTTGTTGTTTACAAAATTAACAAAGTAAGAATATACAGAAAGAAAAAGAAAAATAATTACATAAATTTCTGAAATTGGCCACCGCCATGCTCCAAGCATAAATTCACATGTCTCTTCATATTTTCGAAAGTGTTGACCAGCATCTCTGGAGAAATGTTACCACATTCTTGGATAATCCTTTCTTGTAATTGTTCTAAATTTGCAAATGGTGTTTTAAAAATAGTGTTCTTTAAATGAGGAAAAACAAAGTAATCCATAACCGTTAAACAAGGTGATCTAGGTGGGAATTCAATGTCTGATCGAAAACTGATCAATCTGTCGTCGAAAAAATTGTGTAAGTAGTTAATAGTTTCGGCGGCTGTATGGACGGTTGCACCGTTCTGTTGAAAATATCCAAAACGTAGTTCGTCGTCAAGTAATTGCTCCACAAATGGATTTAAAATATTGTCTCTATACCGCTGTGCTGTAACTGTGTCATGGAAAAAATAGGACCAACAATTCTGCTTCGGGAAACAGCTAACCAGACAACAATTTTTTGAGGGTGCAATGTGGACTCTACAAAAAAATGGAGATTTTCACTACTCCACATGCGTGTATTCTGAGAATTCATATAACCGGAGAGCTGGAACCAGGCTTCATTCGAAAAAAATTTCAGGTCTAATAAATAATTTATTTCCAATAAATTTTGGGTAAACCATTGAGAGTAATTCCTGCGTCTTTCAAAATCTGCGGCTTGTATTTCTTGGAATACTGGAACTTTATAAGGAAATAAATTTAGCCGCTTCTTAAGAATAGTCCTGCATGTTCCATAAGATCTTCCCACTTCTTGGGACAGGCGCCTTATACAATTTGTTGGCGTATTTTGCATTATTTCACGAACGTTTGCAACAAGTTCTTCTGTTCTTACAGATGGTCTTTCTGCTCCTTTTTGTGTTGTATAGAACCGGTTTTCCTAAACACAGCCACGGTTCTTTTTAGGCAATGATAAAAATCCCCAGCAATAAAAGCAACATTAGAAAAATGTTCGTGAAAATCGTCCATGCACAAACTCGGATTGTATTGACACTCACCATTTACTCTAACCCCATTTCGAAAATACGCTTCAACCATGAATGTTTTGTTCTGTTCCGTAAAGTCCATTGTGTGAATTGTCGAAAAAATTAGCGATGAATCAAATTCAAATTCAAATTCAAACACAATTTATTTATCAAGAAACAATAAAAATAATACAACATGTGATTTTTAATTATAGATAAATTGGACTATACCGCGATTATATAGAACCGATATCACAGAGCACAAATAAATTGTGTCTGTGTGGTATAGCCCAAAATGATATTAATAACTAAAAAAACTATAATATGTGAATTATTGGAACCTATATTTAATTCAATCAAAGATTCAGCAAGGTAACGACCGACCCAGGCGCAAGAGAGAGAAGGACAGAGAGGACAGGTAGACAAAACTTAAAAACGACAGAAAAAAATAAAGAAAGCTCGAGCAGTTTCCAGGTCAAAACCAACCAATGCAGATAGCGCAATTATGACTAAAAAAGAAGAAAAGTAAAATAATAAACCAAATACAGACATGCTAAACCTCCCCCTTTTGCATATTTAAAAGAACTTGCTTGATATAATTATTAAATTTGTTAATTGAAAATTCCTTAACATTATTAGGTAAATTATTCCACATTTGAACGGCTATGAAACTGAATGACTTTTGAAAATTAGATGTACGATGTTGAGGTAGCCTGAAATAATTTAAATTTCTTGTAAGATGAGGATGCGCATAAGATTGAAAGTTTACTCTTAAATACTGAGGTTCCCCGATATTCAGTACTTTATACACAAAAGAGTACATATGATATTTTCTGCGATTCGTCATATTTAAAATATTATTATTATTCAAATACGGAGTTACGTGGTTCCTGAAGGGAATGTTAAATGAGTAACGCATACAGGAATTTTGGATCTTTTGAATAGAGTAAGAAAGCGTAGCTTTTAAAGAATCACTATATACTACGTCTCCATAATCAAACAAAGACAAGACGAGGCTGTTACATAAGTAGTATTTAGTTTTAGCCGGTAAACATTTTTTTAGATGGTAAAGTTTTTTTAAACCCATATAGGCGATTTTTATTTTATTTTTTATGTGTGTTTCGAATGTAAGGCCTACGTCAAGATAAATACCCAAATTTTTTGCCTCCTTAACCACTGGGACAGGAGTACTGTTTATGTTTACTTTAAAATTATCATAGACAATAGGAAGGATACCTTTGTTGCTACTAAAAAGCAGCACACATGATTTATCAGCATTTAACTTTAAGTTATGGTCTTGAGCATAAGAATTAATAATATCTAAATCGGTATTAAAATGCTTTAGAGCAATCTGTAAGTTTTCAAATAAAAAGGCTAGATAAACCTGTGAGTCATCAGCATATTGTTGAAGTTTTGTAAATTTTAAAATGTGAAACATATCCGCGACATACAAAGAAAATAACAACGGTCCTAAAATTGACCCCTGTGGAACCCCGGTAGCCATAGGTATGTAATTTGACTTTTGCGATTTGCATTCTTGCTTAAGAAGAACACAGTTGGTCCTACCACTAAGATATGATTCAAAAAATTTAACAGCATTCTCCGACAGTCCAAAATAATGGAGTTTAGCTAACAACATTTTGTGGTTTAAAGTATCGAACGCTTTACTAAAATCCAACAAACCCAGGCAAGTAATCTGTTTATTTTCTATATTCGTTCGTACTTCGTTAAGAAGGTGAACAAGGCTTGTAGTTGTACTAAAATTTGTACGAAAGCCCGATTGACAATCGGGGATAATTTTAAACCGATTAGCAAACGAGCAGATTTGGTGATGGATATGTTTTTCTATAATTTTAGATACAACGGGCAAAATGCTAATAGGTCTTAAATCTTTAAGTTCTTTAGGATCAGCAATTTTACCTAACGGTTTTATGATGGCCTTTTTCCACACCACAGGAAAAGTATTATCTAAGATACAACTCGTTACAAATTACTTGTAACGACTGTCAAAGATGACGGTATAACTGATTGATTGTTGATCCAGGTAGTTTCTGACACCCAACAGGTATTAAGCTCTACGGCTAAGCATTACGTGCTTAGATGCAAGGCCCTCTTTGATGCAAATAATTTTTGCTCGCACGGTAGAACTTAATAACACCGTTATTTCATGTGTTCTCGAATATCTTTACCCAAGCGATTTTTAAATAAAATTATCTCAAGTGCTCGTTGCTTAATTATTCCTTTTAACCATCTTGTACACATCTAATGCCTTGCAATATGCAAATCGAGTGGCGCCCCCTATCGCAAATAATGTTAATCATATCCTTCCAGATGCAGAATATTTTCCTAATTAACATAGCTACAAATTCGGGCGTGTCTGCAGCTCCGCTATATTTATGAGAGGCTATAAATCAAACGAAAATTCATCTTGGATTTCGGGCTGGATCGAGAAAAACAGGAACGGAGATGCTTCCTTTATGAATAGAGTTTTCTTATATTGTGCAGATTTGTTTTGTGATGTGATTCTATAAGCTTTTTTTTTAAAGGGCTGTAATATACACAAGCATCTAAGTACAGCCCGATGATATCGATCGACGTGATTCGCGTACACGTAGTTTGCTTGATTTGGATTGACGTTCCTTCACTTGTCGTTTTTAAATTTAACAATGGCTAATGCCCGTATAGGTTCTGTTTAATTTGAACGCTAAAGATAAGATTAAGCACCACTTTAATGTTAAGATTAATAAAATATAACAGTTTTATAAGTCCCGGTTAAACCAAATAGTCGCTAACTTCATAGCGAATTTTAAACTAAAAACTGAACTTAACTTATCGTATCTTACCGTTTTACAATTTGTTGCCTTGAACGTATAATATAATAATAAAATCACATCATCATATTTTATAATATATAAGTATTTTAGGATTTTTAGGTTATATGTTAGAAGTATGTCATTTTTTCCTATTTTAATCCTAAGATAGATTTTCAACGGGTGCTTTTAGGCCTGTTAAATTAACTGTTAGTTAAACCCCAAGTTTGGCGCTAATCGCAACCTATAATTCCAAACCAACGGTTAATCTGAACATTTTTAGATAACCGCAACCTATAACAATGAAATGCCGATTAACCGGAACCTATACAACTGGGCATTACTAAATTTTGAGATTTTAGAAGGTGATAATCAATCCTGTAATTTAAACACAGAGGATAATAATTTGTATAATAATTACTTCTGATCGATCAAATAAATCTACTCGTAATGAAACAAAAACATTACTCACCATCAACAATAGTAATGTCTTTTATTATACGCTTTTTCCCTGTGCTTATGATCTAATGCAAGATTATATAAATCTACCCATTAAAGGGTACTTACAGTACTCTCGTCAAGCCTAAATGTGTCACCAAATACTTCTTCACATACCACCGATAATGATAAAACGACAACAAATTATTTAAACATTGTTTCTAGCTCTCTATCACCTAATAAAAAAATTGTTAATTTGTCGATCGATAAAGTGTATGTTAGCAAACGGTTAGACTACAGAGGCAAAAATCTTATTGGTGTAGCTTCCAATCACAATTCTTTGGCCACCACTGTATTAGCATAATGCAGTGTCACATGGGATTTTTTTTTATTAATAGCTTTATTCAAAATTTTACTTTGGCATTAAGTTCTGCTTCGATCGAGATGAAAATTAAGCAAAAAAATAGTAGTCACGTGATTCGCATTATCTGGCAAATTTTAATTTTTTCCAAAAAATAATTCAAAAGTGGGGTTATTTCTGAAAATATTAAAAAAAGTTATTAGAAAAAGTTTTTTTAAATGCCGTTTCTAGCTAACATGCAAAATTTCAGCTGCATAAGATAATTTTTATTTTTAACTATATTTTGTAAATTGCACCACTTTTGCGAAATAAGACCTCAACGCAACTTACATAAAACTTCTTAGTTTTGACAAGGCTTTATTTCAGATACATTTTCTTTAAAGTAGCGCCATATTAAATGTGTGTTTTACTACAAAATCAAAATTGGGCTATTAAAATTTGGTCGCATGTGATGCAAAGTTTATTTGTTTTTGACCCTTTATAAGGTAAAATAAGTATTTTGAAAACGTAGTTTGTGTCTGAAAGTAATGCACCTTAATATTAAGACAAAAAAGAACACAGTGTCTTTAGTAAAGTGTTTTTTAAGTGGAAAATAAAGTTTAGTTTAACAACGTAAAGTTTATCTATTTTCAACGATTTAATTTCAACCACCTATATTATAATTTATTATTAAGCTATGTCATAATAACGTTAACATGTATTACTTTCAGACACAAACAACGTTTTAAAAAATACTAATTTTATGAAGTTAACCTATACAGGTGGACAATTAACTTTGAAAATAGCTACCTTGTTTGGATACCAGCAGACCAGGACGAAAATGACAATGTCAAGAAAAAGAAATGAATTAAGATAATATGTCAACGAAACGGAGAAATAAAAAATTAA